>CM060910.1:1002071764-1011146764 GCA_030737875.1 Allium sativum | reverse complement strand
ATAAAAGGAATCTGTCAAAGATTTTCATCACATTACGAAGTAACAAAAATGAGGTAAAAACATAACAGCTTGATAAAACTTCAGTCGAGGCCGGAAGATTGAGCGCGATAACCAGCCTGGAGTTCAAGTTTTATTTGGCAGCAAAACTGAATCGTGATATATAGCCTGCAACCTGAGTTCCAGCAACACAAAAGCACCATAATATCCAATAGGACTGCCTATAAAATACAGGAAACAATTTACAAATACTTCACAGCTGGACATTAGATCGACATTGTAACTCACTGTGACTGAGATGCAAACATGAATACAGAGCTAAGTGTATGTTAATACATATATAAAATGAAACTAATTGAGTTTTGTTTTCCAAAGATTTATCCTACTGTAGAATCAGTCCAAAATATGAAATATAATGCCCCTTCTTTATAAGATCTATATTCAGAGTGTGTTCAGAATGCGCCATTGAATGTTAATTCTAGTAGAAAAAGTGATAACAACAGTGGTTCTAACAAAAAATCAATGTCATAGGGTATATCTGAGTTAGAAATGTGGGATGATGAGTAATTGGACGTTATAGAACCGTATGAATCAGAGTTGGATGTATAGTTGAGGGAATCACATTACAGATATAATGGATTAGACGATAATTTCAATATTTTTTACTTGTGTAATTTCATTGGACATCAATAACAGTGAAGCACATATCGTATCGATCAGTGTGTTTGTGTAATTTAACGGTAGTCGATTAGTGTGTTTGTGTACAAATACTTCACTGGGAACCAATAACAACCTAATCGAATCGACTAGTCGATTAGTCGACTAATTTCTACCCATGCAGCCTAAATTCATATGAAAAGCAAGTCGAGACTTCATGTCGATGGTTTGATCTCGATTAGTAGACTAATCGACGACTGGTTGCGACTAGTCGAGCGTCGTCCATGTGTTTGTGTAGTCAATCAATATATGTCTGAAAAATGAATGAATACACATTGTAAACTGGTTTTGCTATGACCATAGATGTTTAAATGAAATTAACTGTACATAGGAGTGGAAAATTGATAGTCATTAAAAATGCAAACCCAAAAGAAGAATCACCTGAAGTGTAGTCCATCTGCAACACCGGTAGTTCGTACCCTAGCATACAGAACATCCTCCTATACACACAAAAAGGAACAAATAAACGAAAAGAATATTCAAGATGTGCATACAAATACATGTCCATTCAATTCTTATGTAAGATACAACGTAGAGATAAATGTAAAATAATATATACCTGCTCCAATGTCTAAAGATATCGAATCATCATCGTTGGATGACACACATACTCGACTTTCTGATTAAGAATTTACTGGGCGATCCACTAGGTAGATGCATATTAGCTCACGTGCAGGGTCAGTAATCCATGCTTATTAGCTTTATTCAAATGTCGAATGCCCCTTCACTTAACCTTTGGAAAAAGCTGCTTTCACTTGCAACTTTCAGTTTCTTTGAAGCAAACTGTGTAGTGCAAGATAACTTACACTAAAGTCTCTACTACAAAGTAAGGGAAAGTTGCTAGTGAAAGCAACTTTTTACTAAGGTTAAGTGCAACAGCATCCGACATTTGGATAAAGCTAATAAGCATGGATACCCGACCCTACACGTGAGCTAAATTGCATCCACCTAGTGGATCGCTTATTAAAATATTAACCATAAAGTCTACTAATCATCCATCTACCAAAATTTTCAACAAACCTATTAAAATATTTTTAGTACACTTGTTAAAGCATCAAAACAGAATAAACTTGTTATAAGACAACCCAATTTAAATTTCAACTATAAGGCAAACAAACAGTCAAATGGTGATGAAATCATGACAAACTAACTCATTGTTATTTCTTTGTTTCATGGATATACCGCAATCTAACATTATACCATACATCTAATCGCAATTCTAACAAAAATTATACCGCAATCTAACAAACATTCAGATGTTTTTTACATTATCACAAAACATGATTCAAATTTGATTTCTCTGATTTCAGGGTATAACCACATATCCGTCCTTAACACACTTACACAAACCAATTCAATCGAAACAGCTAACACACGAGTACTAACATAAAGTAGCAATCAACTATCATACAAAGATTTCAATTTGTTCCCTACTATCAGTCATGGATGCCAAAATTCAATTGAAACACATACCTGCGCTATCGAAGGAGGGCTCGAGAGACCAAGGGTTGCTGCGTTTCTGCCGAAGGAGAGGGTTGTTCGTCCCTATCGAAGGTGGAGGCAGGATTTGGTGACCGAAAACCCTAATTTGGGTTTTTGGTCACCATTAAAGTAAAACAAATGGAAAAGGGAGCGGCCAAAATTTTTATTCCGAGTGCCTAATGTGATGCACAATATGATACATATTCGATTTGGGCCAAAGCCGTATCAAATTAACTAATCCGGGGCTTCATTGATGGACAATCAGATTTAGTGCGTTTGGAGTGGTGTGGATCGCAAAATGTAGTTTAATATGGATCTGAGCACTATCAAATATGATACGTCTTTTACCCGTATTATATCTCTACATTCATCTATGCCAAATTGGCTATTATGGTGTAGTGACACCTTGTGATTTATTTCATAATTTGACTATGAGGTGTTTAGCGATGCCGTTGGGTTCATTTCAATTTAATGGATAGTTTTTGAAATGGGATTTCGATAAGAGAAAGGAAATGTTTTCTCCCGATTTTGGACAGGGAATTGCCCTTTTTAGTTGAAAAAACTAAAGTGATGTTTCATAAAAATGTTTTGTAAAACAGAAAGGATTTCGAAGACTAAACCAGATGGTTTTGAAACGATTTGAAAATGGAAATTGATATAAATTTGATTTATTTGTGATTATTGGTGTTAATGATTTTTTCACTTCGGGATATAAAATGATTTAGTATGTGGCTAAAGATTCAGGTAACCCATAACTAAAAGTATGGGTGGCAGGACCTTAATTGGTCATTGTTCGATGTAGTCTGGCCCCGTTAGTGGGAGATGCACCTATATATCTAGCGAATGATGGTACGTTCCCTTTTCCTCATTGATGGGAGAAACCTCCCGATATTCGGTTGCATACATTTTTGTTATGCATTAATTGTGATGTTTCAGAATTTAAATTTCCAAATGATTTGGTTTGAGATCTCGAAGTGAAAGCTAGATATGTATTTCAAATGATTTGAAATAATAAATTGGGAATAAAGTTCAAAGAAATAACTTATGTAAAGTTAATTAGATTCTTAAAATTTAGTTTGGGAATTAAACCTAAATGAGTAGTTTGAGGTATTGCATATTATTTAATGCATCGTAAGCTCCATAAGTCTATTTTTGGTAGTTGTTTGTGCACTGGCATTTATGTGGAGTAAACTTGTTCAGTGTTATATGGCGTGGTCCCGTGATATGCCTCACTTTAAAATAAGTTAAAAATGACTGTAGAGTTCCTCATACCAGTCCCATGACTGACCCGTAGTTTTGCAGATACTTTTCTTGAGCACGAACCTGGATTGAAACTAGAGTTGTGTCCAGAGCAACTGATAGTCTTTCGTTGAATGAATGTATATCCGTTGTGCATTGTAATCATTATACTTTGTGTTTGTTTTGTACCAGATATTCTTGTACTCTGATGTTAAGTTGTTATAATAATAATGTGAAGTTCTTGTTTTTGTTTGATGTGTTGTATGCCCAAAGTTAGTGTCTCGAGGGTTTCTGCAGTTTTGGGTCGATCCAGTATGGCTTAAGGTTGATCTGAAAGGCGGGATTTTTCGGGCCATTACATTGTCCATCGAATTTTAATCGATTTTATTCTGGGCTTGTTGAATTTTAATAGCGATTTGGTTTTTCTGGTCAAGTATAATTATTGATTAGGGAATTGATTTATGTCTTGTTATTTATCAACGAACCTATATCACTGCTGGTAGCATATTGAATTGTTATAGCTACCACTAAATGATAGAGCAACCATTGTACTTATGGATTATAGTGGATTAATTCCAATGTATCACTGGTGGTGGTTTTGGATTCTTATATGGGTTGAAAAATTGAGTTCGCCATTTTCGGATTTGGAATCATGTCTTTCATGGCCGGGTTCTCAGGTGAATGTTTGTGTTACCATGATTGTAGAAGAAGATGCATAGTCTTTCCTCGTGTGTACCTTGGTTGATTGGGTTCATTTCTAGGTTTACATGCAAATAGCTTTAAAAGATTACACGTGAGAAGATTTGTAAAAGGTTCCAGATACAATCATGGAAATTGTTTGGTACTTTTGAGTCTCTTATTAAATTTTCCACTTGAGATGTGGATAAATTCTCTCTTTGAATCTCACTGTTATTGTAACTGAAAATTTTTAGTTACTTTAAACATAAAAAATGGGTGCCAATATGCAGAAGTTTTGATGGATACAAACAAGTTGTTAATGTACAAAAACTATGGAGAAAGTGCATATTTTAGGCAGTTGGAGGAAAATCATAGCCAATACTAATGCGCAACACATGGATTTTTTTTACTTTGGTTATGCACTTGTTTTCCATCAACAATTTGACATTGAATTCACCAGCATGATTGAGGTGCTAATCATGTGAACCGCTTGGTTCTGCAACTGGTTAAAACATGAATGTTTTTTTTGCATAGCAAGCGGGGTTAAATAGCCCCTACCATATTTATTAAAAACCAAAGAAAAGTAATACAATATTCAAGACATACAACTGACGATAGAGAGGACCATTACATGTTTAGGAGTACACACACAACCAAACACTCTAGCTTTCCTTTCCATCCACATAGCATATAAAACTTTCTTAAATAACTTCAAATGTAAACAACCATTTATACTCTTCCACCACGTAGCTTTGAAGATAAGGAACCATTCATCCGCCGAATTGAAAGCCGGAGTATGTAAACCGTAGTGTAGAAGAATCTTCGTCCGAACAATTCTGGAGTAGTCGCATTCAAAATATATATGGGGAATTGTTTCAGCAACGTTACCACATAATATGCAAGAATCATCATCAGTAATACCATGCTTTTTCAATTTACTTGTAGTATGAACAGTATTCATGAGTATTCTCCACATGAACACATTCTCCTTCGGTATCGAATTGGTCATCCAAATTCTAGTGTTCCATTGAAAAGTGAAATTGCTTAACGTTAAACATTTATAAAGCAAGGCTATACTTTGAGGTTTTCCATTCCAGGTTGCGTGATGATTCACTACAGGCAGAGGATATTTTCGAATATCATCCCACACAGATGGAATTAAGGAAGAGGTACTGTAAGGAAGAGAAATAACACCATTCGAAATCAAACTGGAAACAGTCGCGTTATCATAAATACCAGTCATTCTCTTGCCGTCAAAATCAATAACTTGAGAGAGAATGCTTCCATCCGCATGCCAAGGAGCATGCCAGAGTAATAACTGGTTCGCATGCTTTAAATCATTTCAAAAGAAAGGTAGAAACAACTCCCTGTGTTTCAACAAGTTACGGTATGACCAACTACAATCTGTCGTAACTTCCATCGTCCAAAAATACTTTTCCTTGATCAAGTTAGATCTACACCAAGTAGCCCAAAGATTTGAATCATAATTAAATAACTTATCAATTTTAGACGTCAATGCAGCCTTGTTCCATTTTTTCATGTTCATAACTCCTAATCTACCATTCTTAAATGAGCAGCATACATGCCTGAATGCAATGGGAATCGATTTTTTTGCATACGGATTTCCATGCCACAAAAAATGATTCATAGCCATGTTTACCATATCAATAAGTTTCCCAGGAAGAACAAAAAGCCGAGCATAATATGTACACATTGAATACGCAATTGACTTGATTATAACTAACCTCCCTGCTATAAAGAATTTCGTAGAAGGCTAAGAAGCGATCTTGGAGATAATGCTTTCAAACATAGGTAAACACTAAGAATGCTTCGGTCTAGAAGAGCAGAGTGGAGCACCAAGATAAACCTCGTCATCATCCATCGGTGATAGTCCAGAAACACTATACAAAGTAGCTTTCGTCTGGTCTGAGACACCCACACATTTTATCTTGGATTTATTTCTATTTATTGATAATCCAGTTAAGGCTTTGAACTCTTCAAGAACATTAAAAACTCCAATTATAGATTTGACATTAGGTTTAGTGAACAGCAGGAGGTCATCCGCAAATAGCAGGGTTAATATTTTTGATTGTTTACAATAGGGATGGTAGTCAATACTCCTGGAAATCATAGCTTTTCTAGAAAGAACAGTAAATAGCTCCATGATGCAGACGAACACATACGGCGACAACAGATCCCCTTGCCGTAATCCCTTCTTTGCATTAAAATAACCAAAAGACGAGCCGTTAATGCTAAGAGATATTGTAACAGTAGATATACATGTATGAATCCAGAATAAGAACGGTATGGGAAAGTTCATTTTGAACAAAATATAAATAATCACATCCCATCTAACCGTATCGTAAGCTTTATGAATATCCGGTTTAATACGGTACGCGGAGAGATATACGATCTATTGTACCCTTTCATTAGCTCAGAAGCGAGAACGATATTATCCACAGTATCTCTGTTAGGAAGAAATGCACTTTGATTTGGCGAAATGACATTAATAAGCACATTTTTTATTCGTTCAGCAATGATTTTTGCAATACATTTGTATATAAAGTTACAGCACGCAATTGGTCTAAACTGTGAAACATCACTTGGCATGGAGTCCTTAGGAATTAAAGCAAGCCTAGTTGCATTAATTCCACCCAACATTCTGCTATGCATAAAAAAGTTTTAAATGGCCTTAATGACATCCTCACCCACTATCTCCCAACAAACTTTAAAAAATTGAGTGTTATACCCATCTGGACCTAGAGAACTAGAAGATTTCATCAAAAAAATAGATTGAATAATTTGTTCAGAGGTAACCTCATTGATGATGTGGAGTTTTTGTTCATCAGAAATGCAAAGAAATCTAATGTGCGAGAACGAGTTCAGCTGAATGGAAGATTTATCAGAACTACCTAGAATAGATTTGAAATAATCCAGAAAAGCACTCTGGATAGCGTCAGGATCAGTGCACAATCCACCATCCATATCCATAATCAAGGTGATATTAGTTGCCATATGCTGCATCTTTAATGAGTTATGAAAAGTTGAGTTATTTTTGTCTCCATGCATTTGCCACTTCGATCTTAGCTTTTGTCTAGCCATGCTAGCCTCGGAAGTAATATTTCCAAATCTGAAGTTAACATACTCTCTTGATTGTTAAGAATATCCATGATTGAAACATCTCTACACCCCCATTATATAATTCTGCACTTGATATAATTTCTGTCTGATCGAGTTAGAAAGGCTCACTCCATCGCCAAAGTGCTGTTTTGCCCATGATTTTGGCACCACTTTTAATTTCTTTAATTGTTAAAACATGAATGTTGTTTCATTGACCACGCTCTAATAATAGAGACTATGGTGTATATGTGGAGAGAAGTGCACTAGACGTGCAGCCAGCAAGATGATCTCCAGACCTAGGAGATGACCTCATCATGGGTCTTATTTAGAATAGTTTTTATGTTTTCCTTGTATTTTACTTTATGTATTTAGTGCGTCTTTCACATGTATCTTTTTTTTTAATCTGCCTTGTACTGTTATTTTATAAGTTAATAAAAGAGTACCAATTTTCAAATATATATACACGCTTTATGGCACCTATGTTTCTAAGCATCCCAATTACCCCTCAATTTGGGTCACTCATTTATTGATAAGTTAGTAAAGAGAGAGAGAGAATTAGTGGTAAGAGACAAAAACAGTAACATGTGGTGGAAATCAGTGGGCTATAGGGATATTGTACTATTTGGGATTCTATATGTAATGAAAATGACGTAACTAATTGTTAAGGATGAGGATCAAGGATCTTTAGGGAAAAACTAACACTATAGGTGGTGAATAGTGTTTTAAAGAACTAACAGAAATCTTAACCAATTAAATTACTCAAACTACTATATGAATCACCAAATGAATATCACAACACAAACAATCACAGATGCAGATATAAACAAAAACAAAATGCAAAAAAGGAAAGAACACACCGGATTTTATACTGGTTCGGGTTACTCTTATGTCCATCCCCATGCAACACTGGATTGTGCATAGTTTTATTAATATCAGTATCCAATTATAACCCCCATGATTTCATGGCTATAAGGTTAACACCGATTCAACACCCTTGATTTCATGGCTATAAGGTTAGCACCGCTCCTTTTCCTTGATTTACGGGCTATAAGGAACGCACCTTATCCTTTTCCTTGATTTCAGGGCTACAAGGAACACACCCTTTCTATCTTTGATTACAATTGCCTTAGAATTATTGAGTAACACTTCCAAACAGAGAGTATTTGATGGAAATTGAAAATAGAAGAAGAAGGATATAATTTGCATTGAAATCGGCGGAGTATAAGTATAGAATCTTAAAATTTTAAGAAGAATAATGGTGGTATGTAAAGTAGGGAAGAAGGAGATGATAAGTAATGAATTATATAGTGTTTCAAGGGACATAATCGTTTCTAAAACGTTTTAAAATGAAAAGATAAAACTTTTAAATTCAAATAAAATATGACGGTTATATGTCGACTTGTAACAATATGTATGTCGACATATACATTATAAATTTGAATTTTAAATCATTGTAAAAGTATTTAAACTAATATATATTCGGGAAATTCCTGGAAAAAAAACTAGTTGTTAGAATATAATTTTTCAAGTATGAAATCATTGTAAAATATAATTTAAACATGTGATTAAAAACTTTATATATATAAGTGATACAAAAACCATATAATATATATATATATGTGAATTTATAAAGATATATTTATAAACTATATAAATAAAAAGGTTTTATGAAAAGTTAGGTAGTGTTTGGTTTACCATTTTAAGTTTTGGGTTTTCTTCCATACAAAAATGCACATGATGCATGTATATTATGGAAAACAAACATTTTCAAAAACAAAGTTAACATACAAAATAAAAAAACAACTTTTATCTATTTTTAATGTTTTGAGAAATAAGAGAAACATGAAGAAAAATTCTTCCTACCAGGATTGTTACATCCCCGCCGCGGTCCCCTCGATCTTCCTTTCATTCTATCAATCCTCCTTTCACACCTTTAATGTTTTGTAACTAATTTTTAAAACTCAAAATCCAAAACTCATTTTTAACTAAACGCTACATTAAAGTTCAAATAAGAATATTTGAAATTATAATCAAATATAAACTTAGTATATAAAATATTTATATAAATGTTTTAATATATAAAAAATAAGAAACTTATAAATTAGGAAATATATATTTGAAATCATACGTTTAAAATCCTTGGATGATAAAAAGTTATTTGAGAGAAGTTTGAAATCAATTTGAAAGTAGTTTTTAAAAAAAATTGAAAAGAAATAATTTGAAAACAGAGTTGAAGTCCTATTTTGAGTTTTACATACTAACTAGACTCTAATGATCTTAGACTCTTAAACTCTTGATATCTTGATACTCATGAGTCTTGATTCTTGTTTGAAATCTTTAATCTCTTAACTTTACAGTCTTCAGTATCTATTACCTATATATAAATCCTGCATATATATATATATATATATATATATATATATATATATTCTGGATAAAAGTGTTAGCATATATTTTATAATCAATAATGATAATGATTGAAACAAAGGATGTTGTCATCAAAACATCATCAACGTTCCATTCTCCAACACTAATACTTGTACTGAATAAAATTTCTCTGTCTCCTTCACTAAAGACTTTTTATTTCCTTATTATTTACAACATGTTATCATATCTCTTTCTCCTAATTAAATACTGAAATCATGTTTGGAATTTTCTAGATCTACCTTTCTAGATTTTTTTTATAATCAATTAAGGTCTAAATTGAAGTACTCTTGATTCATGATTCTACATGTATTTTGTAACTTTTCAATTTTGTATTTGAGTTTTAATAGATATACTTTTCAAATCCAATTACATTGATCTATTTTTTTAGATCTCATTCATTGCACTTTTTTTTTATTTTGATCTTATTTATATTAGTACTTGCATTTCAAATCTCACTATATCGTAGATCTTGATTTCAAACTCAAATGATTATATTTGGTTTCATCAGTTATTTGGAATATTTGCATTTCAGTAAGCTTTGAGTGGACTTTGTTTATAAGTTATCAAATTCATGTGTTATCATGCTTAAATTATAGATCTACTTGATCAATTTATGAAAAAAATGATAATTATTAATTTGACTCGATACTAACATTGTTCTTTCAAGACTAAAAGTATTATAATATAAAAGAAGAAAATAAATTATTAGGGAGATAGAATCCTTTCATTTCTATTGATTCAGATACACAATACAATGTAAACAAACCCTCTATTAATGGACCCTCTATGCCTTAGAGATTGCAATCACATCCCCAAACATTTAGCATATTCACCCTTATTACATCTATATATTACAACATCCCCCTAGAATATTCTATATAAAGACAATAAAAATCATAAATAAGGAGAAAAGTAAAAAATAAATTGGTATGCCGACTGGTTTTTAAAGTGAATGCAAACACTTATTAATATAACAAATAATAATTACAGTTTTTACAGGGGATTGACGGGTTAACAACCCACTAGTTTCGATTTTTAAGGTGAACCTTCTACCACAAGTGGTTTTTAAAGTGGTCCGTCCGCTACAGCTGAACCAGCTTACAGTACAAGGCTCAGATAAATATATCTAGATTAGGAATTACTAAGCTCGTGCACACCGCGTAAGGGGGCGGGACTGGCAGTTACATTTTATACAATTACATTTCATAACATTGTACACACATCACAAAAAGTAACATTGTACAACATCGCACTGCTTAAGAAGGTTTGCAGCATGGGCAGTGAATTAGAGTCCCTAACCATTATACAACTCGCCAACAACATGCTATATGTAGCTACAAGAGTACATGTGACATCAATTCACTACTAACTTCCATGAACTTGACATAGCTGCATACTGACAGCAACATCACCATTGCATAACCAAGATTAACATAGTCGACATATCTTGTGAGGCAGCTAAGGTAAGGTACCAGAGCAGTCACCATAGTTATGGCTAAACTTTGCATCAGCCAAGAGTGAGGAAGGTTTTATTTTCACCAAAAAAATATTGCATAGTCAAGAGCTTAGAGCTTCACCTATTATGTTATAAGAATGATGAAACAAAGAAGATCCAGAACTAGGGCTGTAAACGGATGCAGTCGGATACAGATAGTGTGATATCCATATCCGAAAATAAAAATCTATATCTGTATCCATATCTGATATCCGTGAATACTAGTGTAAGAATATCCATATACGTATCCGAAAATATCTGTGTTTGCCTTACTGAGTACGGGTATCCGAAAATATTCATATCCAAAACTTAAAAATGCACTTCCAATGCGTTATCCGAAAATATCTATATCCGAAACTTAAATAGATGTGGTTATCCAAAGTATCCGAAAAATATCTGAAAATAAAACAAGAAAAATTTGCAAATTCATCATTCACATGGAAATTTGACTCACAAAATATTTTATAAAAATATGATAACGTATAATTAAAAATTATACGAGGATGTGAATCATATAAATTTCATACGACAAATATTTTAAGAGATATAGTGTCCAAAATATGAAAAACACAAATTTAAGACTAAACAAAAACTATAGAAGCATATAGATAATCATGTCCTAATTATAACCAAATCACAAAATAAAATTTGCACGTGACTTAAAATGTTGCATAATACCAAATACAAATTCAACATTCGTGTTTTGCGGTATGGGTATGTAATCCAATATTTGAGTTTAGCTTAGCTATTTTAAGAAAATTTATATATTAATTTAAGCATAAGTAAATTAAACATCATATATATACACACACATACATAAACAAATCAGAATAATGAACATATATTTTTTGGATACGGATACCACTATAACTGTATCCGTATCCGGAAGGGCTTTGGATATCCGTATTAGCATCTCAGATAATGGATATATTCCGTAATTTTGGATACGGATGTATACAAATATCATATTTTTCGAGTACCCATTGACAGCCTTATCCAGAACACCAAACACACGAATCAACCGAACTTGGATCACACAACATTACATTTCGGCATGTCTTGACAAAATGACGATCTCCACATAAACCAGGGGAAACAAACCAAAAACAACCTTAACACAAACAAACTCCAATCTAAAACACATAATCGACTACAAATTGCTACCAACAAGATGATTTATAAGCTAACATTGAAGTGCCAACGACCCAAATTGTACCATCACAAATAAAGGAACTGATGAAGTCGAGGATGTTAATTGCCCACCGAGCTAGGGGTGAAATACTCAAAAACTCAGTAAAAAAAAATAGCATACCAGACACATATTGTCGAGATGCGAAATAACTCAAGAAGGTAGGAATTACTGATAACAAAAAAAAAACTCCAAGTTAGTGACAATCTTCCAAAACACTACAAGTCGAACCACCAATTGAAGAACAAGCTAACTGCAACTCCAAAAAGAGAACCAAAAAACTCCCAGATCGCCACCAACCACTTGACACAATCAGACTTACGCGGGTCGCTGTTACACCAGGCAATGCGGTAGGAAGTCGCTTGGAATCCACACACATAACATTACTGGAAGGAGACAGTGGAAATTCACTATTACAAGCTGAGAGGAAGTACAGAAGGCAAGTAGTTGCCTGAAGCAGCCATTGCGCAGTGAAAGGAAAAGAAATCAGTAGAGGTTTCGGAGTGAAGAAAGTTGTTGAGGAGAGGATTGAAGAAAAGTGGGTAAACTGAAGCTAGAGCTTAGATCTGACAGTGTGGGGCTACCACGCATACCATAAGAAAGGAAGAATGGAAAGCAAAGAAGAATGGAAAGACAAGATTTAGAGGAGATGAAAGATATGGAAGCGAGAAAGGAAGAGGATTTGAACAAAAGAGAAGCCCTTGACGCCATTTGCGGTTGTGCCACCTAAAAAAGAAGCTCTGTTACATGAGAAGAGTACAATTTTATTTCATATTTAGATAACATGTTTTGCAATGTTACAACGAGTGTTGATACTTCTGAATCAAGATAATGTCTCATTAAAAACCTTACTAACAAAAACCCAATAGGAAAAATATTAGTGAAGGAAAAGATATATTATAGCATAATTTTATAAGCTCTTCCTAATTTATAATGCATTATTCAATTATCTGTTTATGTAGCCAACGCATGCCAATTTTATATACCATCTTCTGAAATGTTGATTTTAGGAGTGCCATTGGGAGTAGATCTTCTCAATTTTCTTGAGATTGGGTTTGTTTCACCTTTATCTTATTGTCCTTTTATAGTTCATGTATGAAGAACGTTGATGTGGGGAATTGGTCACTTGCACATGCCAACACCTGATGAGTTGATATTGTGCGAATTATCCCAACAAACTAAGCAATCTAGACATAGAATGCAGAAATGTAAGTAACATTAAGTTTATAGTGGTTCGGTACTAATACCTATGTTCACTTTGTTGTAACTATTCATCATTGTCGTTACAGTACAAGAGTAATCCAAATCCAAGCACTTTGAATTTACTAAGTTATGAATGGATAATGGCAAAACCCTTGCCAATTCCCTGAAGGCCCAAATAGCCATTAAAACCCTCCTAAGTCCAAAAAGCTCTAAGTATGTTCCAATGTCCAAAAAGTAAGCCGGGAATTAGTCCAAATGCCAAAATATTGTGAGAGAGCTTCTACGTGAAGTTTATAAGTTCAAGAGACCTTCCAAAGCCATAGAAACCAAGAAAGAAGCCAATGAAATGCTCCAAGATGAAGCTTCTCACATGTAGAACCAAATAGCCAAAAGATTCTGAAAACAACATAGTGCTGGGTTATTTATAGGCAATGGGGTATGAGAATTTGTATCCCTATAATTTCTTATTCCGAGATCGGTACCTATCCGGGAATTGGTATGTATCCCGGGAATTCACCATTTTGCATTCCTTGAGAGTTGAAACACTTTAGTGCTAAGCCAAGCTTCTTCGAACCCCTGGTTACGAAACGCACTTCGTATCCCAAGTGTTAGTGCAAATCCAAGCCAGAACCTCGTACTTGTAGATACGAAAACAGATTTTGCATTCCCTACCCACTCGTTTCCTTAATTGCCATCTCCATATTTTGTATTGCGAGATATAAATCCATCCTCACTGATCTAGAATCCATGTTTATCCTTCGAACGCCAAGCCACTTTGTGTCTCCCAATTTCGTATTCGAACCGGAACGCCAAATTTTGAGAAATTTGAAAATTCTTAGAAAATGAAAAGTTAAAGAATGAAAGCCAGAATGAAAGTTGAGTTTGATAGTTAAACAACTTTCAGCTCCGTTCCTTTTCGAGGACGAAAAGATTTTAAGTGGGGGAGATTGTAACAAACCGGAATTTCTGAACCAATTTAAATTTTTTATTTTAGCTATTTTAGTGGATTTAAAGAATTTAAAATAATTTATTTTAAATAATAACGATTTAAAATTTATTTAAATCAAAGATAAAACGTATAAATTTATTTTAATTATAAAATGAGCCTGAAATGGCGCGGTAGTTTGAAAATTCGATTTTAAATTTCAAATGAATGTACAGAATTCAAAATAAATCGGATTTTAGTAAAACAAGAAACGTTAGAATCCATTTAACTGTATCTTTCTAAGGAATGTAAGAAATTGAGATTTATTGAAAGTTATGCCCAGTTTAAAATTCAAAATAGTCGCTATGGAATTTATATATATATATATATATAATATATATATATAGCCCTAAAAATAGCCATTTTGCAAACGACCTCCGTTTTCGACGAGACCGCTTTTGTTGGATCCAGAATATTAAATTATTGCTAGATTCTAATTTTCGTAATTTTTGGAATTAATATATGAGAGTGGTAAATTTAAACGTGTTTTCAATTTCAGTTTAAATTAAAGCGACCAGTTAAAAAGGCCATTTTTCAAACGATCTCCAAATTCGTCAAAATTAGTTTTGTTGAAACTGTATTTGAAAAACATAGCGAGAATTCCGAATTTCCTAATTTTTGGAGCTAGTATGTGGTCATACACAATAAATTGTGAATCGATTAGCCATTTAAGCCAGAAACAGAGCTTTTTGAGCAAATAGGCTTGGAATTCAACGACACCAGTTTTGTTGGGACCGCATCCTCAAGACATAGCAGCATGTTAATTTTCATCGCCAACGGAGTTTGTGTGTAGCCGTAGCATCGGTAACTGTTGAACGGAGAGAGCGTGAGCTAGAAAATTAATATAAAATTATAAACCACCACTATATAATATCTTTTCCCTCCACAAACCATCATTCTCCTTCCTCTTTTCAAATTTGCAGCAGCCCCTCTCCATCCCTTCCGAAATTTTGCAAATAAGTCCCCCAACTTAAAATGATTTATATCTCTTGATCCATAAGCAATTATCCCGAATGGCTTCTGGGCATTGTAGATCATGATGATCTCTACTTACTACAAAAATTAGGTGAGCTATGGTTGCACGGATTGGGAGAAATCAACGGTCAAAGTCAGAAAATGGGTTTCGGATTTTTGGGTTTTCTGGTCAATCCAAAAGGAATTAGATGGTGGCACCAAAGAGAAAATGGTAGAGGAGAGGATAAGGGACATGTTTGTCTTTGGATGCTCGGCCTAATATGGCTTGAGGTCACCAGAAATCGGCAAAGAACGGATTCGAAGTTTTTGGGTGACCTGCGATCGGTTTTGGGCTTGTGGTGGCCGCCACAGGCCATGTCAGGCTGAGGTAATAGAAGGGGGTGGTGTGCCGTGACGCGGTGCATCGAACCATGGTGGTCCACGACCGTAGTTCGGTCGGACGGTGGCGAAATCGCCTATGATGAATTGGGGCTATCGGAGAATTTTGGCCGACGGTGGCGATTTGGGTGGTGGCTGTCGGGGTAGAGGCGCGCCAGGCTGGTGCGGAGGTGCTGGGGTGGTTGGTCGGTGTCCAGGAGGCTCCAGGCAGCGGGGGTAGTTGATCGACGTGGTGAACAAATAGGGAACAGTTTTTGAAGGTAAGTTAGAATTTAAACAAATAAATAATTATTAATTTAAGTATTTTAACTTCGTAACTTAATAACTTTTTGCTACAAACTCCAAATAGCATGAAACATAATCTGTTGCGATCGTGGAGTCGAGAGCTTCACAACAAAACTAATTGAGTCCAATTTGAAGCAAGTTTGAATTTGGGGGCAAATTCAAATCCAAACAATTCTAAAACCGTCAATTAAAGACTGGCGAAGTGGAAACCAAAGGTGAGAACTCTCTCACCCAAATCATTTTTGTTACATCATGTATCCTAGGTTGCAGAGGGGGCTTAGTCGCTGTTGACACTACTTTTTGTACAAACCTTGGATGATTTGTGTGATATGATTGTGTTGTGGAAAAACTGATTGTATTGTGGTATTATTGGATTGATTTATTGTTGTGTATAGCGCGAGCCAGTATTAGGAGAGGGATAATGCTAGACATTATTCCGGTTCTAATATCACGCCGTTATAATGCCGAATTTTTCTGAAACTGAAATATATAAATTATTTATATAAAATGTATATAAAATTTTCATAAAAAAATTGGAATAAGTATCATTTACCAGTCGGACGACTTATTTATGTACACCTATTTATCTGATATTGATTGGGATGATAAATTTTACACATCGCCCAACTGCATAAATAATAATCAATATTTGTTGTTTGAAAACCCCACACGTGTATTGCGATAATATTTGACATACACCAATCCCAATATTTAGTTGTATGTCAATCGATGGGTTGACAGGTTGTGATGAGCGTTATTTATTTATTTTAGTCCTTATACAGTTGTAAAATGCACTCTGGATAATGTTTGAATGTTGAATGATTATTTATCATTATTGTTGAATACATGCGATGTATGAAATCCATATAACTGAAATTATATGGCAATTGATAGAGTCGTATTCCAATTCAGAAATAAAGAATATTTTAAAATAACGAATATTTTAAAATAATATTCAGTGAAGAATTAAAATATGATTTTGATGTCCAATTTTGGATGGACACAGAAATATATAAAAATATATGAAGTCGGGTTAAGTATAGAAACGTCATTTTTACCCAAACGGGTTTATCGATCGGTTTTATTCACTTGATAATGAATACAAAAAAGAATTGATTTCCGAATCTGATATTTTGAAAATATTATCATTTTAGTATAATAATGATATGGAATATTCAATTTTGATTTAAAATTGAAAATGAAGTTGAAATCATTTTAAAATGAATTTATAAACGATTTATAAAATACTTTCTTAATAGAAGTCAACAATAATATATATATATATATATGTATAATGGCCTGAATAGAACACGCCACCCAGCGGCCGTTCGCGAATTTCGACCATTAACTTTAAATTGATATAACGGGAGATCCGATCGTCGGATTCTCCTTAATGCGGAATCGTTGGGTTCGTATCGAAAATAGCTTTCCAATGAATATAAGAGATTTGAAATCTAACGGTTAGATTTTGAGATATGTCCAAAACAATTTTAGAAAAGGTCGTTATAGATGTAGTTCGGTGGCCGTTATTGGAAACCGACTGTATGGGCTTTGATAAAATTATTAAAAATACGAAAAAATTATATAAAATCATAATAAATGATATGGAAATATTTTGGATGAAAAATTCCAAGTTTTGAAAAGCTAAATGATATTTTTATCGAAATGAACTAGTTATTAACTAGTATAAAAATCCAATATTTTTAAATAAATAAATAAATTGGATCTGTAAATGGTTTTGAAATAACCAGAAATTCCAATGTATGAGTTGGAAGGGATTTAAATGGAAATAATCTTCGGAATATTTCGATATTGGATTCCGTGATTATACAGATATTGTTGTGGGAATTTGAAAGATACAGATATCGTTATTCCCAATACGATATCCATTAGTTTCAGAATTTGATATTGAATATAAGCCGATATAATTTCTATTTAGAGCCTTGTATTTAATATCAAATTGGATTTTGGGTTTGTCGTGAATGGTGTCTTTAATAACACTATTCTTAAACTTTGATGAGAAAAGAATAAATCTTTTAAATAAGATTTAGAGAAGTTTACCAATTAATTAATATTTAATTATAGTTGAATTGAAATTGGATTTTTGGGTTTATCGTGAACAATGTTTTAAATAACATTCGTTCTTTAACCAAATTAACTGTGAAGATATGATTTGGAATATATAATCTTTTAAATATGATAATGGAATTTTCCAAAGAAAAGTTTTCCAATTTAATATATTAAATTGGAATTGAATGGAATTCGATTTGGTAATAATCGAGATGAGCTTCTGTGAATGAAGACCGTTACTATATATGGAATTTAGAAGGCTTTGCCGCTATTTCATTTATATTATTAGTTTGATACGGGAATTTATTTTGATTATACACTGTTATGATTTCCGTGAAGATTCCATTTTTATGGAAGATGATTTGGGTTTATTGTGAACTGTGTTTTTAATAACATCGGTTCCTTAACCCAGTTAAAGACAAAATTAATTTCTTAAAGTTGAGTAATCATAAAGTAATGATTTTTGATATTAAAACCAAGTTGGAGTTTTAATGAATCTTTAATTAGATTGGAATGAGAACAAGGTAATTTAATTTATCAAATTCATGAAATGATCGAGAATGGAGTACCACCAGTTTTACTCCTGTTAAATCTTTAATTAGATTTGAACGTGAAATGGTAATTAAATTTACCAATGACACCGTAAGTGTTAGATATGAGGTACTACCAGTTTTGCTCCATGGGTTGAATAGGTTGGGAATGGAAAAATAATAAATGATTACTTCGGTAAGGCTCGATAATCCCAACTAGTTTTATAAACCTTAATTTGGTTTGGAATTGTGGAAAGATAAAATAAAATCTTTTGAAATTGATATCCAAAGGAGGATTAAAGAATAAATTTAAAAAAATTTATCTTTGATAAAATTATTGGGAACCTTCCCCTAAAGATGTGAACAATTGAATAAAATAATATTCTGAATTGGCATGAGGCGTATGATGTGTTTTTATAGCACTTGATTATAAGATACGCGAGTTATTCGGAAAGATCGGGTTTAACCCATTCTGAATAATTGATACGACAATTAGAAGTCGACGATGAAGACGGTGGTTGAAGACCGGAGATCTTCACATCGTTTGGATGATTACTGATGTCTTGATTAGGATGTACACCCAAGACAAGGTAATAAGTGGTGATTGTCCAGGCGTACTTGGAGATCGACCGGATATGTGAGGGCCTCTCTCCTGTATTAGACATATGGGACAAGGAATAAGGTGCCCCCGGTTTCGTTCAGACCCAGAATGGACTTACAAACGGATAGTGTGTCTAACATTGTATTCCTTTATACTGTATTCGTTGATCTCTGCTAAATATATATCTATTTAGTGACGGAGAATTTATTCTCTTACTTAACATCCTTATCTGAGATGTACGAGCTAGAGGTTATATATTGGTGGAAATCAGTGGTACTGTATGGATTGACAGTGTGGAATGCTGAGATGCAAATGATCAAGGCTTTTGTTGAAAAGCAGAGTCTTGTGGTTGACAATCAAAGCACAGCTTTAATTAGCATAGCTTTGTGTAACGTTAATTCGTGAGCTTCACACCCCAGGTATGAACCAAAAACGGGATAGTGACCGCAGGGAAATGGACATATGTTAGTTCTAGCTACGAGCAACGTCATGGTATGGAGCCCAGATTGTTTACTCATGTGGATGTTGCATATTATTTGATGGAAAGCGAGGTACCTCGGAATTCGGGCCAATTGAAAGGCTCAGATATGATTTGAGCCCCTAGTGGCTCTAGAATGGTCGACATACTAACCCATTTTGGAGGTTCGATAGAACTGGCTAACATATAGTTTATGGTATAATTAATCATCGATGAATGACTAGCCCTGCCGCTTCCAAGGGTTACCTGTAAGTGTGATCCTGAGGCACTTTCTAGTGTGTCTCGAAATCGGTGAGAAATATCCCTTGCCTCGGTTCATAGATGGAAATCCAATTTCCAATATGCGATTTTACGGTTTTAGTTGTAAACCTATATGGCGACGTAGTATAATGGTACCTACGCCGCATATGATTGATACATTTATATTTGAAGTTGATTTCTTCACCTATAGTAATAATAAAAGATGAAATTTCGTGTATCAAGCATATTTGGCTATTATAAGGGAAAACTCTATTCTTGATTGCACTCATTGTGTGATGGGACCTGAGTCTTATAATAGCTTCATTTTTCTCTTTAGCATTGTGCTGTTTATTTTTATGCACAGGTATTCATGGGGGATAAACCCGTTCTGTGTTATACGACGTGGTCTCGTGATTTACCTAACTTTAAAATAAAAACTAATAACTGTTTTAGTTCTCACACCAGTCCCAATACTGACTCGGAGTTTATTGTTTAACCTAAACTCTGGATGCCATATTTTCCACACGGGCAGTTAGTAGTTTTTGTTTTCGTAGATATTACTTTTCACAGGTTCCTGGATTATAGCTGGAGCTATATTCAGAAAGCTTTGTATCCGTGTATCTCTTTCAGTTGTGGCTATAGATATTTTTCGCTGCACATTTTATTCATGCATTATATTTTCCGCTGTTTAGAAATTGTAAACCTCTAATATTTTCTACTATAATATTTATTCATACTCTGATATCTTCTTTTACTCAGATGTAAATTGTTGTAATAGCAATTAAAATGTTCTATTGTTTGTTTCTAATGCGTCGTGTTCTTAAAGCAATCCGGGCTTTCCCGTAAGAGGGATTTCCAGTCGTTTCATTTTGGTATCGGAGCTTTGGTTTACAGAGCTCGAGAATAAGACATATTAGAACCAAATGAAAGAATTCATCAGAGATAGGATTAGTAACATCCTATAGGAATAACTCGTTAGAGATAGCGTTAGTAATATCCTAGAATGAGTTTGAAGAGTGTTGCATATTAAAAAAAAATTGATTTCGAATAAAAAAATATATATCTTATTATACGTATTTGAGTATTTTATTTTAAATTGATTTTGGACTATCGGGTATATGGATTTTTTAATATACGTCTGATCCACGTGTATTTGAAGGCTCAAATATACTGAGTAGATATAGAATCACACTCTAGTCGCCCGGAGATGATTCTGATGACGGCGCGCCATCATCAGTGTTTATGTTCGATTTTTGAAAGTGGGATATCTATATATTTCCAATTGACTGGTGTGAGAACCAAAACTTAATTAGAATATATTTTATGTGATTTGGCACTGAAAATATGATTGTTAAGAATATATTAAAGTTATATGATTGAAAATTTAATCAACAAATTGATTGCTGGTTGTGTTGTATGATTATTAGTTCAACTAATTAAAATATTGGAATGATAAATAAAATCAAACCAATAAAAGAATGAATGATAAGTAAAGCCAAATTGAATCAAACATTGAACTGAATTGAAAACTGATTGGAATTGCATGCATATACATGTATGAATATATATATATATATATATATATATATATATATATGAACAGGTCTTAGCAAGGAAGCAAAGAAGAGGAATTAAATTGTATGCCCGACAAATAGGTACATATTTACTTTATTTATTAGGGTTTGATGATTTTATGAGCCGATTGGATTTTTCTTTTGGATTGATGATTGAGACGACCCGATTTCCCGTTCTCACGGAAACAAGGTTATCTTTTGGAATATAACACAGAAACATATAATAGCAGAACAGAATTAAATAAATACACCAGAATGAACAACAAAATATACTGGATAAAAATAATCATCAGAGTTACACAGTATACAGGATCTTACTTAGTACAAATACAGTTCAGCTATACATAAATGTCTACAGCGGAAATAAACAAAATATGTACAATAGGAGCTGAACAGCATAAAAAGAAATAAATGATAGAATCCATCTTCAGCTCCAGCTATCCAGAAAGAACCAGCTAAACCTGAATACAAGGCTGCCCGTGTAGAAAAAGGGGCACCCGAGTTTGAGAGTGAAACAAACTACGAGTCAGTCATGGGACTGGTATGAGAAATCTACTCAACACATATACAATTTGGCTAATCACAGGACCACGCCACTTTCGTGGAACGGGTTTACTCCATTGGATTGCCAGTGCTTTAAAACAAATCTTTCTTTTAAACATCTCTATGCTTTTTATAAAAATGAAGCCGTTATAAGACTCAGTTCCCATCACACAATGCAACGCAAACCGGAGGATAGAGTTTTTACCTTATGACGGCCAAGATATGCTTGATACGAATAAAACAAAGGCATTTGATATTATTGCTAGTGTTTATATGTTTTGAAAACAATTTCAAATCATAACTATCAATCATAGACGGCATTAATGCCCCATACCACTATGTCGCCATATATAGGTATACAATCAAAACCGCACGATGTCGTATTTGGAAATTGGATTTCCGTCATGAACCAAGGCAAAAGATAGTCCTTACCGAATTCGAGACGCTCTAGCCCGCCCCTCAGGTACAGCCGCAACCGTACCTTGGATCGTCAGGGCCGGTCCACACGAAGTGGATTATAATGCCTGAACAATGCGTTTCTCCACCCTTTGGGGTGTAAATGAGCCAACGAATGACTCCATCGGACCCGGATCGTCCGATCAAACCGAGGCGCCTCGCAACAGCAACAACCACATAGGTGATAAGTATATAAATGTCAGGGCTGGTAGGTCACTGACACCACCCTAGCTAGAAAGAAAACGCACGTCCCCCCTGAGGTCCTGCTCCCGTTTCTGGTTCATACCGGGATGTGAGACTCGCGAATTCACGTTATACACAAAGCTACGCCACACAGGCGATGCTTTGATCATCACCACAAGACTTTGCTTTTCAACAAAAGCCCTGATCACTGCATCTTAGCATGCCACACAGGCAATTCACACCGTGCAACTGATGGCTATCAATCACACAGAACAAATTCCCATGTCGGACACACAGTCCATTTACAAGTCCGTTCTGGGTCTGAACGAAACCGGAGGCACTAAATACCTCGCAAACCCATCGACCAACACGTACGTCTGAACGATCACCACTCATTATCCATATTTCGGGATGCCTCCCAATCAGGACCTCGGTTACCATCCAAACGAGGTGAAGATCTCCGGTCTTCGACCATCGTCTTCATCTTCGAATTTCAATCGTCGGTCGATTATTCGAAATGAGAATTAACTCGGCCTTTTCAAATAATTCACGTATATTTAGAATTTCAAATCGATTTATTTCAATGGTCAAATTATTCGACAACACCAATTGTGTTCTTTATATAGTTTTCACACCAAACACATTCAACCATCAAACATCACATAAATCAAGCAAATTCAGTTTATTTCCATTCCATATCGCTTACGATATTTTATAACTATTTATCGCTATTTTTATTTATTTTAAAATAGCCATTTTATTCAAAACGACGCTTCGGGCCATAAAGCGGCCGTGGCGCTGTTTTTCTTCAGATTTGATTTACACATATCTGAAAATCTAACCGTTGGATCTTCACAAAATTTACATCATTAGAAAGGTCTTTTCAAAGCGAATCCAACGGTTCCAGTTTCGGGAAAATCCGACGGTCGGATCTCCCGGTACAATCGTTTGAATTTTCGATTTCAAAATACGAACTGCAGCGTCGTTATTCGATTAAATATAATTTTATTTATATATATAAATAAATATAATCGTTTCTGGCGCTGTTTTTCTTCAGATTTGAATTAAACATTCCAGACAATCCAAACGTTGGATTTCTACAAGGTTGGTGCCGTTGGAAAGATTATTCCAAGGCGGACCCGACGGTTGAGATTTCGGGAAAATCCAATGGTCGGATTTCCCGTACTAGTCGTTTGAAATCACGGTTTCAAAATACGAACTGCACGGCTTCGTTTCGTTTTAATTTTATTTATATTTATATAGTTATATAAATATAGTTCATTCAATGATTTCTATATCGTTTCACTTCAAAAAAATTTCTAACACCTTAAATTTTGGAAAAATTTCGCCATAACCTCCCCTGCACCAGGAGCGTCGGGAAATCGCAAATAGCGTCCCGGTCCTTCTAATCTCAAAAAGAAAAAGAAAAAGCCAAGCGGCTAGCCAACAGGCTCAAAATCATCACCCAAACAAATCAGTAAATGTGTACCTATTTGTCGGGCACAAATTTTATTCCTCTTCTCTAGCCCCTTTGCTATAACCTGTTCAATGAATATGCATATACATATATATACAGTTCTTATCATTTATCCTTTTCTATTCAACTTCATATTTGATTTCTATTTGGTTTTAAAACGCCATTCATTCTAATGCTACATAAATAGGTGCAAATCATTTCATTAGCTAATTAATGAATATTTCAACTCGTATATGTTTATTTTGAACAAGTGGCTATTTTTAACACTTCATATTTTAACGATTTATGCATACAATAAAAATGTGATTTTTATTGTAAAACAACTCATTTCAAAACACTATTTTTTTTCTATATAGTTCATGTAGGTGATAAAATAGAATTTTTATCATAAAACAATTTATTTCAAAATATGAATACCATTCAACACATGAATTTCTAAACAACGAATGAATATCAACTCAACACATGAATGTTTTCAATAGTTTTTATATATAGATAAAAATGTGATTTTTATTATCTAACAGTTTATTTCAAAATATGAATACCATTCAACACATGAATTTCTAAACAACGAATGAATATCAATTCAACACATGAATGTTTTCAATAGTTTTTAGATATAGATAAAAATGTGATTTTTATTATCTAACAGTTTATTTCAAAATATGAATACCATTCAACACATGAATTTCTAAACAACGAATGAATATCAATTCAACACATGAATGTTTTCAATAGTTTTTATATATAGATAAAAATGTGATTTTTATTATCTAACAGTTTATTTCAAAATATGAATACCATTCAACACATGAATTTCTAAGCAACGAATGAATATCAATTCAACACATGAATGTTTTCTATATAAGGAATAAATATAGTTTAAGCATATGAAAATAATTCAAACACACAAATATTATTCAAAATTTCGGCAGCATAACGGCAGGGTAGTTACACCGGCACCGTCCCTAGTACGGCTCCTCGCTCTACCTTAAAACCTCGCGGTTTTTGACAATGGGGTTCATGCATCTAGTTCGCACGCAGGCGGCATGTATATATTTATTTCATTTCCACAAACTAATCCTAAGTGGTTTCAACCAAATATTTCACAACCACAAATGGGTATTTTTCAACCTCAATCAACCAATATCAATCTCAAACAATCCCAAACAATCATTCAATTTTCACAACAGTTTCAACCAATAAATATCGTCCATGGTTTGTGGACGAGGGGCGTATATATATATATATTATATATAGCAATTCACTTTCATTTTCAACACATATATATATAATTATAAATCAGAAATCTCACCAATAGCTATCCAACTGCACGACTCTTCCTAATAGAAATCTTCGCCTTTTGTTGCTTTCACCCGTATTCTCTGCATAAGTAAAAATAGAATTTTTACTATGCTATTCAATATAAAAAAAAATATGATTTTTACTTTTGCTTTCATCATATAAAAATATGATTTTTACTTTTGCTTTCAACAAATAAAAATATGATTCTTTTTACTTTTCTTTTAAAAACAGTTTTTCTTTGTATCAAAAATCAGTTTTCCTTTACTTCAAAAACCAGTTTTTCTTTTATCTAAAAATCAGTTTTAAAATACTTTTTTTAAAATCAGTTTAAAATACTTTATAAAATCAGTTTTATAAAATCTTTAAATCAGTTTTTTTTTATTGCTTTTAAAACAGTTTTAACACATCAGTTTTTTTCTTTTATAAAATCTTTTAAAAATTCAGTTTTTCAAAATCTTTTTAAATCAGTTTTTAACTATCCTAATATCAGTTTTTAAACTATCTAAAATAAAATCAGTTTTATGCTTTTAAAAATTTCAGTTTTAAACTAAAAAAAAAATTCAGCTTTTATCTTTTTTTAAAAATCTCAGTTTTTACCTTTTTAAAACATAAAACAGTTTTTAATAGGGTTTTTAAAAATTCAGAATTAAAATAAAATAAATAAATAAAGTAAAACTTACAGAGGGGGGGGGGGGGGGGAAAGAAGATCGGAGGCGCTTCGAGGTGGTGCGGTTCGTCGATGGCGGCATCTTCCTCTTCGTCGAAGTTCACGCGAGTTGGGGTTCGAACTGGGAGGCAGGCGTCGAGTCTTCGGGGCGATTGGGTCTTCGATCGAGGGAAGGGGGCGAGGTCTACGTCGGCGTCGATCGTGCGAGGGGGGGGGGGCGGCTCTGGCGATTCGATTAGGTTTTGTTTGTTTTTTTTTTCTTTCTTCTGAAAATAAAAGGGAACGGGGGGGGGGGGGGGGGCAGTGAAGATAAAGGGAGGGAAAAGGAAATTAAAATAATATTTTTTTTTTATTTAATTTGTAAAAAGGTTGACTTCTACATACGACCTCGAAGCGAGGCCCACCGCCTGTCTTCCATAGCGTTTTACCCCTATTCCGAACACAATGGGATATGCATCGCTAGCTGATTTGATCGTTACAATCAGTTTCCTTTTGTTCTTTCTTTTAAATCAATATATTGAATTTTAAACGTACATTTCAAATTACCGGGGCCACATACTAACTAGAAAAATTTCAGAAAAATATTTTCTAGCTTCGTATTGACGATACGGTCCTAACAAAACTAGTTTCGTCAAATTCTGAGACCGTTTGAAAAATGGCCAATTTCCAGTCGATTAAAATCAACAGAAACTGGTCAAACGCGTTTTCTTTTGCCACGCTCACATATTGATTCGAAAAATTATGAAATTTGAAACCTAGCAATAACCTGACACTGCGGATCTAACAAAAGTGGTTTCGTCGAAATCTGAGGTCGTATGCAAAATGTCCATTTTTAAGGGCCTGAATTCCATAGCGACTATTCAGAATTTTCAACTGGACATATCTTTTGATTTCCGCTATCAAATTTCGATTGGTTAGATTCGTTAGAAGGATATCATCAATTAGATACTAATGTTTTTGGTCTCACTAAAATCCGGATTGTTTTGCACCCGGTATATTCAATTGAAGTTTGAAATCGAATTATCGAACTACCGCGCCATTTTCAATTCTATATATAATTATAATTAATTATATTCGTTTTCAAATGTCGATTCAAACTCAGTTTTCATTGCCATTATCTAAAATATTTATTTTAAATATTTAAAATCCATTATTTTAGCCAATTTAAAAATTTTAAATTGGTTCAGATTTTCTGGGTCGTTACAATCTCCCCCACTTAAAACTTTTCGTCCCCGAAAAGGAATAAAGTCGAAAGTTGTTTGATAAATCTACAATCTCAAAATACAACAACCAATTTGTTTTAAATATTCAGAGTTTAGAATAAATAATGCACATCCATGGGAAGAAAATAGCAACAGAATAGAGAATTAAATGGTAATGCAAAGTAGGGTAAATGTACCTTGCACCAGAGTCAAACAGAGATATCTACTCGGCATCTAGGATAAGCTTTCTGAATGCTCTCCTCAGTTTCCCAAGTACAATCTCGCGGATCTCCACTCCATTGCACTTTGACTAAGTGAACTTTCTTGTTTCTCAGCTCTTTGGTTTCTTTGCCGATAATCTTTAGCGGCTCTCGCCTCACAGCTAATTCTGGAGTAATTTCAATATCCTGCTGAGCTGCTTCTTCCACGATCAAGTCTGGATCATGAACGTGCTTTCGAAGTTGAGATATATGAAATACATCATGCACTCCAGGCAACCAGTCTGGCAATTTGACCCTATAAGCGAGAGTTCCAATCCGTTCCAGAATAGGAAACGGACCAATAAATTTAGGCGCTAACTTTCCAGTTTTACCGAACCGGATAACTCCTCTCATCGGCGATACTTTCAAATATACATAGTCGCCAACTTCAAAGGATATATCCCTCCTTCTTTTATCGGCATAGCTCTTTTGTCGGCTTTGAGCGGCGAGTAATCTCTTCCTAATAAAATCGACTTTGTCGGCAGCTTCTCGAATCATATCGGGACCCAACACAAGTCTATTTCCAGGCTCGACCCAACAAGCAGGAGATCGGCACGGTCTACCATACAATGCTTCGAATGGCGACATTGTCAGACTTGCCTGATAGCTGTTGTTATAAGAGAATTCAGCCAAAAGTAGATGGTCTTCCCATGATCCACCGAAATCTATAACACAAGCCCGCAATAGATCTTCTAAAATGCGATTCACCCTCTCAGTCTAACCGTCTGTCTGAGGATGATAAGCGGTGCTCAAGTTTAACTTCGTTCCCAGCTCGACTTGAAATGCTTCCCAGAATTTACTAGTGAAAATTGTATCTCTATCACTTACTATACTGAGCGGCACTCCATGCAGTCTAACTATTTCCCTGAAGTAAATCTGCGCCAGACTCTGAGCAGTTCTGTTTGATTTGACAGGTATGAAATGGGCGGTCTTCGTGAAACGATCTACGATCACCCAAATACTGTCATTTCCTTTTCTGGTTCTGGGCAAACCATCAATGAAATCCATAGAAATATGCTCCCACTTCCAGCCAGGAACTTCTAGCGGTTGTAATAATCCAGCCAATTTCTGTTGGTCGCTTTTAACTAGCTGACAAGTAGGGCATCGACTAACATATATCGAAACGTCTCTTTTCATAGCCTTCCACCAGAAAGTCCTTTTGAGATCGTTATACATTTTGGCCACACCAGGATGGATACTCAGCTTGGACTTGTGACACTCGTCTAACACTTCCCTTTTTAGCTCAGGAACGTCAGGAACACAAATCCTTCCTTTTAACCTCAAGGTCTCGTCGTTATCTATTTGAAAACACGAGGGTTCGCCTTTCTGAATCCTTTTGATCATATCTTTAATAAAGTTATCCTCCTTCTGAAGAATAGATATTTTGTCAATCAAGGAAGTTGTGATAATAAAGCTGGCGATCATTACGTTCTTTCTGCTTAACGCATCAGCCACGACATTGGCTTTTCCTGGAGTGTATATAATTTCAAAGTCATATGCTGCAAGAAACTCCAGCCAACGTTGCTGCCTCAGGTTCAAGTCCTTCTGAGTGAACAGATACTTTAATGACTGATGATCTGTAAACAGTTCAAATCTCTCGCCCAGAAGATAGTGTCTCCAGATTTTCAAAGAAAATATGATAGCCAATAACTCAAGATCATGAGTTACATAGTTTTTCTCGTGTGGCTTCAGTTGACGGCTAGCATAAGCAATTACTTGACCTCTTTGCATTAACACTGCGCCAAGGCCTTCCCTAGAAGCATCAGTCCAGACTTTTAAATCTTGGTTGCCATCAATGATGGTTAACACTGGAGCTGTCGTTAATCTCAACTTCAGCTCTTCGAAAGCCTCCTCACTTTCTTGAGTCCATTTGAACTTAGAATGCTTCTTTGTAAGCTTCGTTAAGTGGCCAGATATCTTAGAAAAGTCTTTAACGAACTTCCGATAATAGCTAGCCAATCCGAGAAAACTGCGGACTTCAGTGGGAGTACTGGGCTGTTTCCAATTCTGAATAGCTGTGATTTTGCTTGGATCCACAGCGATTCAATCTTTCGATACTACATGACCCAGAAATTTCACTTCATCTTGCCAGAAGATACATTTGGAAAACTTGGCTTTCAATACATTCCTTCTGAGGATCTCTAGAACTTGTTCCAGATGTTTTTCATGTTCGGCCTTTGATTTAGAGAAGATTAGAATATCATCAATAAAAACCAGAACAAATTTATTCAATACTCCTCTGAATACTCTGTTCATCAGATCGACGAAATAAGCTGGAGCGTTACATAAGCCGAATGGCATTACTAACCACTCGTAGAATAGGTCGGGACCTCTGAACGCTGTCATTGGAACACATTCTTCGGCAATTCGAAGTTGATGGAAACCTGTAGCTAGGTCCATTCGTGAAAATACTTGTGCTCCATTTAATCGATCCAACAAATCATCAATCCGCGGCAATGGATATTTGTTCTTTATAGTCTGCTTGTTTAAATCACGATAATCCACACATAGACGTAGAGTACCGTCAGATTTTGGGACAAACACCACTGCTGCACCCCAATCAGAGAAACTAGGCCTGATCAGACCTTTCCATACTAGCTGTCTTGTTTGATTGTCTAATTCCTCTTTCTCTTTCAAGGACATTCTTCGAATAGCGTGAACTACCGGCCTTGCATTGGGAACTAAAGCAATCTTGAAATCTATTTCTCTCTGCGGAGGTAAGCGAACGACTTCCTCAAACACATCCGCATAATCCTTGACGACATGAATATCTTTAATGAGGTCAGGAATATTCTCAGTGATTTCAGGGATATTTTCTATTTGGGCGGGAGAAACATTCAAAGCTGCCCAGAAGTCTTTTCTATTAGCATTCTGACCTTCACAGGGAATGGTTATATAATCACCTGATTTAATCTTCGCCTTTACGACTCTGTCGGCGCATTTAACTTCAGCTTCATATTTAGTCAACCAGTCTAACCCCAAGATAAGATCAAACTCTTTAAAATTCATGACGGCTGCGATGGTAGGAAATCGATAACGAGAGAAAGAAACCGGCACTCCACAAATCCAACTGAGATCAATGGAACCCCCAACTGGATTCTGGACAGTCATTGGTTCCTTGAGCTTCTTCAAATTTAAATCCAGTTTCTTAGCTGCATCTTTGGAAATGAAGCTTCGTGACGCGCCTGTATCAAACAGTACTTTAACTGGGATGTCTTTGACAGTTAGCGTGCCTTCTAAAACATCTGGCCTTTCTTGACTAGCTGAGGGCCTAGAAGTTTCTGCTACTTCATTTACCTGAGCTTCTTTGGTTGTTTTTAACAGCCGGCATTCTTGTTTTACATGACCAAACCGATGACATTGATTACACCTTTTCTTTCCTTGAAAAACCTTCTTGGGTTTAGATCCACTCTTTCTTTGTTCGTTCCAAGATTTGCAATTTATCGCCAAATGTCCTTTTCTATTGCAGCTTGAGCATGTGGCGGTCATTATTCGTTCGTTCCCAGGTTCCGCCCTTTTTCTTTTGGCGCTGGGCTTCTTATTGACTTCAGAACTTGTACTGGCTTCAGGAATATCAGTTTCCAACTCTTTTATGTCGCTAGAACTGACTTCTTCTTCGTCGCATAACATTCCTTTCTTATGGAGATCTTCATACTGATAGGCCATATATATCATTTCAGAAAAAGGAAGCTTCACATGCCCCAATACTTTATTCTGGTATTTCCTTTGAAGTCCGTGAATAAATCTCAGATTTTTCCTCTTCGGATTTTGAATTAGATGAGGAGCAAAGTGAGAAAGTTCATTAAATTTCTTATGATATTCGGGAATGGTCATGTCTCCTTGTATCAGATAAGAAAATTCATCACATAATCTCTCGGTTGCTTCTGGAGGAGTAAATCTTTCCAAGAAAATTACTTTGAATCTATCCCAGGTGATATCACCTTCTGGATTATCTTTAATAATTGAATCCCACCAAAACAAAGCTTCGTCTTCGAGTGCCCAGGAGGCCAGTAATCTTTTCTGGTCATCCCTAAGCTTTAATGCTTCAAATATTTTCTCAGCCGAACGAATCCAAGCTTGTGTTCTCATAATAGATTCTTCGCCAGAGAACGGCTTTCCACCCAGATTTCTATACTTCATGAATAGAGCTTCAATATCCGGGTTAGTATTACTTCTTCTGTTTCTGGCACTCATTTTCTAGTTCTTCTGCAAATGGCAGATCAAGTGTCAGGTCACAGAAAAGGTATTTTAAAATATAGAAACACATACTTCAAATGTAAATGTGTCTATCAAGGTGTAACTTCATTCTGCTTTACTCATACTAGGATATTACTGATCCTATCTGTATTGAGTTACCCGTCCTAGAACACTACTGGTTCTATTTCTGACGAGTTCGTTCAAATGTTATATTCCAGAACTAAGCTTAACCAAAGCTCCGATACCACGTTGAGACGACCCGATTTCCTGTTCTCACGGAAACAAGGTTATCTTTTGGAATATAACACAGAAACATATAATAGCAGAACAGAATTAAATAAATACACCAGAATGAACAACAAAATATACTGGATAAAAATAATCATCAGAGTTACACAGTATACAGGATCTTACTTAGTACAAATACAGTTCAGCTATACATAAATGTCTACAGCGGAAATAAACAAAATATGTACAATAGGAGCTGAACAGCATAAAAAGAAATAAATGATAGAATCCATCTTCAGCTCCAGCTATCCAGAAAGAACCAGCTAAACCTGAATACAAGGCTGCCCGTGTAGAAAAAGGGGCACCCGAGTTTGAGAGTGAAACAAACTACGAGTCAGTCATGGGACTGGTATGAGAAATCTACTCAACACATATACAATTTGGCTAATCACAGGACCACGCCACTTTCGTGGAACGGGTTTACTCCATTGGATTGCCAGTGCTTTAAAACAAATCTTTCTTTTAAACATCGCTATGCTTTTTATAAAAATGAAGCCGTTATAAGACTCAGTTCCCATCACACAATGCAACGCAAACCGGAGGATAGAGTTTTTACCTTATGACGGCCAAGATATGCTTGATACGAATAAAACAAAGGCATTTGATATTATTGCTAGTGTTTATATGTTTTGAAAACAATTTCAAATCATAACTATCAATCATAGACGGCATTAATGCCCCATACCACTATGTCGCCATATATAGGTATACAATCAAAACCGCACGATGCCGTATTTGGAAATTGGATTTCCGTCATGAACCAAGGCAAAAGATAGTCCTTACCGAATTCGAGACGCTCTAGCCCGCCCCTCAGGTACAGCCGCAACCGTACCTTGGATCGTCAGGGCCGGTCCACACGAAGTGGATTATAATGCCTGAACAATGCGTTTCTCCACCCTTTGGGGTGTAAATGAGCCAACGAATGACTCCATCGGACCCGGATCGTCCGATCAAACCGAGGCGCCTCGCAACAGCAACAACCACATAGGTGATAAGTATATAAATGTCAGGGCTGGTAGGTCACTGACACCACCCTAGCTAGAAAGAAAACGCACGTCCCCCCTGAGGTCCTGCTCCCGTTTCTGGTTCATACCGGGATGTGAGACTCGCGAATTCACGTTATACACAAAGCTACGCCACACAGGCGATGCTTTGATCATCACCACAAGACTTTGCTTTTCAACAAAAGCCCTGATCACTGCATCTTAGCATGCCACACAGGCAATTCACACCGTGCAACTGATGGCTATCAATCACACAGAACAAATTCCCATGTCGGACACACAGTCCATTTACAAGTCCGTTCTGGGTCTGAACGAAACCGGAGGCACTAAATACCTCGCAAACCCATCGACCAACACGTACGTCTGAACGATCACCACTCATTATCCATATTTCGGGATGCCTCCCAATCAGGACCTCGGTTACCATCCAAACGAGGTGAAGATCTCCGGTCTTCGACCATCGTCTTCATCTTCGAATTTCAATCGTCGGTCGATTATTCGAAATGAGAATTAACTCGGCCTTTTCAAATAATTCACGTATATTTAGAATTTCAAATCGATTTATTTCAATGGTCAAATTATTCGACAACACCAATTGTGTTCTTTATATAGTTTTCACACCAAACACATTCAACCATCAAACATCACATAAATCAAGCAAATTCAGTTTATTTCCATTCCATATCGCTTACGATATTTTATAACTATTTATCGCTATTTTTATTTATTTTAAAATAGCCATTTTATTCAAAACGACGCTTCGGGCCATAAAGCGGCCGTGGCGCTGTTTTTCTTCAGATTTGATTTACACATATCTGAAAATCTAACCGTTGGATCTTCACAAAATTTACATCATTAGAAAGGTCTTTTCAAAGCGAATCCAACGGTTCCAGTTTCGGGAAAATCCGACGGTCGGATCTCCCGGTACAATCGTTTGAATTTTCGATTTCAAAATACGAACTGCAGCGTCGTTATTCGATTAAATATAATTTTATTTATATATATAAATAAATATAATCGTTTCTGGCGCTGTTTTTCTTCAGATTTGAATTAAACATTCCAGACAATCCAAACGTTGGATTTCTACAAGGTTGGTGCCGTTGGAAAGATTATTCCAAGGCGGACCCGACGGTTGAGATTTCGGGAAAATCCAATGGTCGGATTTCCCGTACTAGTCGTTTGAAATCACGGTTTCAAAATACGAACTGCACGGCTTCGTTTCGTTTTAATTTTATTTATATTTATATAGTTATATAAATATAGTTCATTCAATGATTTCTATATCGTTTCACTTCAAAAAAATTTCTAACACCTTAAATTTTGGAAAAATTTCGCCATAACCTCCCCTGCACCGGGAGCGTCGGGAAATCGCAAATAGCGTCCCGGTCCTTCTAATCTCAAAAAGAAAAAGAAAAAGCCAAGCGGCTAGCCAACAGGCTCAAAATCATCACCCAAACAAATCAGTAAATGTGTACCTATTTGTCGGGCACAAATTTTATTCCTCTTCTCTAGCCCCTTTGCTATAACCTGTTCAATGAATATGCATATACATATATATACAGTTCTTATCATTTATCCTTTTCTATTCAACTTCATATTTGATTTCTATTTGGTTTTAAAACGCCATTCATTCTAATGCTACATAAATAGGTGCAAATCATTTCATTAGCTAATTAATGAATATTTCAACTCGTATATGTTTATTTTGAACAAGTGGCTATTTTTAACACTTCATATTTTAACGATTTATGCATACAATAAAAATGTGATTTTTATTGTAAAACAACTCATTTCAAAACACTATTTTTTTTCTATATAGTTCATGTAGGTGATAAAATAGAATTTTTATCATAAAACAATTTATTTCAAAATATGAATACCATTCAACACATGAATTTCTAAACAACGAATGAATATCAACTCAACACATGAATGTTTTCAATAGTTTTTATATATAGATAAAAATGTGATTTTTATTATCTAACAGTTTATTTCAAAATATGAATACCATTCAACACATGAATTTCTAAACAACGAATGAATATCAATTCAACACATGAATGTTTTCAATAGTTTTTAGATATAGATAAAAATGTGATTTTTATTATCTAACAGTTTATTTCAAAATATGAATACCATTCAACACATGAATTTCTAAACAACGAATGAATATCAATTCAACACATGAATGTTTTCAATAGTTTTTATATATAGATAAAAATGTGATTTTTATTATCTAACAGTTTATTTCAAAATATGAATACCATTCAACACATGAATTTCTAAGCAACGAATGAATATCAATTCAACACATGAATGTTTTCTATATAAGGAATAAATATAGTTTAAGCATATGAAAATAATTCAAACACACAAATATTATTCAAAATTTCGGCAGCATAACGGCAGGGTAGTTACACCGGCACCGTCCCTAGTACGGCTCCTCGCTCTACCTTAAAACCTCGCGGTTTTTGACAATGGGGTTCATGCATCTAGTTCGCACGCAGGCGGCATGTATATATTTATTTCATTTCCACAAACTAATCCTAAGTGGTTTCAACCAAATATTTCACAACCACAAATGGGTATTTTTCAACCTCAATCAACCAATATCAATCTCAAACAATCCCAAACAATCATTCAATTTTCACAACAGTTTCAACCAATAAATATCGTCCATGGTTTGTGGACGAGGGGCGTATATATATATATATATATATATATATATATTATATATAGCAATTCACTTTCATTTTCAACACATATATATATAATTATAAATCAGAAATCTCACCAATAGCTATCCAACTGCACGACTCTTCCTAATAGAAATCTTCGCCTTTTGTTGCTTTCACCCGTATTCTCTGCATAAGTAAAAATAGAATTTTTACTATGCTATTCAATATAAAAAAAATATGATTTTTACTTTTGCTTTCATCATATAAAAATATGATTTTTACTTTTGCTTTCAACAAATAAAAATATGATTCTTTTACTTTTGCTTTCAACAAATAAAAATATGATTCTTTTTACTTTTCTTTTAAAAACAGTTTTTCTTTGTATCAAAAATCAGTTTTCCTTTACTTCAAAAACCAGTTTTTCTTTTATCTAAAAATCAGTTTTAAAATACTTTTTTTAAAATCAGTTTAAAATACTTTATAAAATCAGTTTTATAAAATCTTTAAATCAGTTTTTTTTTTTATTGCTTTTAAAACAGTTTTAACACATCAGTTTTTTTCTTTTATAAAATCTTTTAAAAATTCAGTTTTTCAAAATCTTTTTAAATCAGTTTTTAACTATCCTAATATCAGTTTTTAAACTATCTAAAATAAAATCAGTTTTATGCTTTTAAAAATTTCAGTTTTAAACTAAAAAAAAAAATTCAGCTTTTATCTTTTTTTAAAAATCTCAGTTTTTACCTTTTTAAAACATAAAACAGTTTTTAATAGGGTTTTTAAAAATTCAGAATTAAAATAAAATAAATAAATAAAGTAAAACTTACAGAGGGGGGGGGGGGGGGGGAAGAAGATCGGAGGCGCTTCGAGGTGGTGCGGTTCGTCGATGGCGGCGTCTTCCTCTTCGTCGAAGTTCGCGCGAGTTGGGGTTCGAACTGGGAGGCAGGCGTCGAGTCTTCGGGGCGATTGGGTCTTCGATCGAGGGAAGGGGGCGAGGTCTACGTCGGCGTCGATCGTGCGAGGGGGGGGGGCGGCTCTGGCGATTCGATTAGGTTTTGTTTGTTTTTTTTTTCTTTCTTCTGAAAATAAAAGGGAACGGGGGGGGGGGGGGGGGGGCAGTGAAGATAAAGGGAGGGAAAAGGAAATTAAAATAATATATTTTTTTTTATTTAATTTGTAAAAAGGTTGACTTCTACATACGACCTCGAAGCGAGGCCCACCGCCTGTCTTCCATAGCGTTTTACCCCTATTCCGAACACAATGGGATATGCATCGCTAGCTGATTTGATCGTTACAATCAGTTTCCTTTTGTTCTTTCTTTTAAATCAATATATTGAATTTTAAACGTACATTTCAAATTACCGGGGCCACATACTAACTAGAAAAATTCCAGAAAAATATTTTCTAGCTTCGTATTGACGATACGGTCCTAACAAAACTAGTTTCGTCAAATTCTGAGACCGTTTGAAAAATGGCCAATTTCCAGTCGATTAAAATCAACAGAAACTGGTCAAACGCGTTTTCTTTTGCCACGCTCACATATTGATTCGAAAAATTATGAAATTTGAAACCTAGCAATAACCTGACACTGCGGATCTAACAAAAGTGGTTTCGTCGAAATCCGAGGTCGTATGCAAAATGTCCATTTTTAAGGGCCTGAATTCCATAGCGACTATTCAGAATTTTCAACTGGACATATCTTTTGATTCCCGCTATCAAATTTCGATTGGTTAGATTCGTTAGAAGGATATCATCAATTAGATACTAATGTTTTTGGTCTCACTAAAATCCGGATTGTTTTGCACCCGGTATATTCAATTGAAGTTTGAAATCGAATTATCGAACTACCGCGCCATTTTCAATTCTATATATAATTATAATTAATTATATTCGTTTTCAAATGTCGATTCAAACTCAGTTTTCATTGCCATTATCTAAAATATTTATTTTAAATATTTAAAATCCATTATTTTAGCCAATTTAAAAATTTTAAATTGGTTCAGATTTTCTGGGTCGTTACAATGAGGGGCCTGTGAGGCAAGTTGTGGGTTTACCGATCAGCCCATACAAAGGAGATTATAATAAAAAAAATTGAAAATTTAGGGGGTTAGCCAAATTTTGAGAAATTTGAAAATTCTTAGAAACTGAAAAGTTGAAGAACGAAAGCCAGAATGAAAGTTGAGTTGGTTAGTTAAACAATTTCAGCTCCGTTCCTTTTCAAGGATGAAAAGATTTTAAGTGGGGGAGATTATAACAACCTAGAATTTCTGAACAAATTTAAATTTTTTATTTTAGATATTTTAATGGATTTGAAGAATTTAAAATGATTTATTTTAAATAATAACAATTTGAAATTTATTTAAATCGAAGTTAAAATGTATAAATTTATTTTAATTATAAAACAAGCCTGAAATGGCGCGATAGTTTGAAAATTCGATTTTAAATTTCAAATGAATGTACATAATTCAAAATAAATCGGATTTCAGCAAAACAAGAAACGTTAGAATCCATTTAACTATATCTTTCTAACTAATGTAAGAAATTGATATTTCACTTTATAAATTGAAAGTTATGTCCAGTTTAAAATTCAAAATAGTCGCTATGGAATTTATATATATTTTTAATATATATATATATATATATGGCCCTTAAAATAGCCATTTTGCAAACAACCTCTGTTTTTGACAAAACCACTTTTGTTGGATTCAGAATATTAAATTATTGCTAGATTCCAATTTTCGTAATTTTTGGAATTAATATGTGAGCGTGGTAAATTTAAACGTGTTTTCAACTTTAGTTTAAATTAAATCGACCAGTTAAAAATGCCATTTTTCAAACGGTCTCCAAATTCGACGAAATTAATTTTGTTGAAACCGTATTTGAAAAACATAGCGAGAATTCCAAATTTTGCAATTTTTGGAGCTAGTATGTGTCCATACACAATAAATTGTGAATCGATCAGCCATTTAAGCCAAAAACAGAGCTTTCTGAGCAAATGGACTCGGAATTCGACGAAACCAGTTTGTTGGGACCGTTTCGTCAAGACATAGTAGCATGTTAATTTTCATCGCCAACGGAGTTCGTGTGGCCGTGGCATCGGTAACTGTTGAACGGAGAGAGAGAGTGAACTATAGAATTAATATAAAATTATAAACCACCACTATATAATATCTTTTCCCTCCACAAACCCTCATTCTCCGTCCTCTTTTCAAATTTGCAGCAGCCCCTCTCCATCTCCTCCGAAATTTTGCAAATAAGTCCCTCAACTTAAAATGATTTATTTCTCTTGATCCATAAGCAATTATCCCAAACGGCTTCTGGGTATTGTAGATCATGATGATCTTTATCTACCACAAAAATTGGGTGAGCTATCGTTGCACGGATTGGGAGAAATTGACGGTCAAAGTCAGAAAATGGGTTTCAATTTTTTGCGTTTTCTGGTTAATCCAAGAGGAACTAGATGGGGGCACCAAAGAGAAAATGGTAGAGATGAGGATAAGGGATATGTTTGTCTTTGGGTACTCGGTCTAGTATGGCCTGAGGTCGTAGGAAATCGGAGATGAACAGAGTCGAAGTTTTTGGGTGAGATGCAATCGATTTTGGGCTTGTGGCGGTCGCCATAGGCCATGTCAGGCTGAGGTGATAGAAGGGGGTGGTGCCCCATGACGCGGCGCATCGAACCATGGTGGTCCGCGACCGTAGTTCGGCCGGACAGTGGCAAAATCGCCTGCGACGGTGAATTGGGGCTATCGGAGAATTTTGGCCGACGGTGGCGATTTGGGTGGTGGCTGTCGTGGTGGAGGCGCGCCAGGCTGGTGCGAAGGTGCTGGGGTGGTTGGCCGGTGTCCAGGAGGTTCCAGGCGGCGGAGGTAGATGGTCGATGTGGGTGAACAAATGGGGAACAATTTTTGAAGGTAATTTAGAATTTAAATAATTTTTTAATTTAAGATTTAAATTTCGTAACTTAATAACTTTTTGCTAGGAACTCCAAATTGCATAAACCAGGATCCGTTGCAATCATGGAGTCGAGAGCTTCACAACAAAACTAACTAGGTCCAATTTGGAGCAAGTTTGAATTTGGGGGCAAATTCAAATCCAAACAATTCTAAAACCATCAATTAAAGACTGGCGGAGTGGAAACCAAATATGAGAACTCTCTCACTTAAATCACTTTTGTTACGTCATATATTGCAAACGGGGCTTAGTAGCTCCTGACACTACTTTTTGTACAAACCATGGATGATTTGTGTGATATGATTGTGTTGTGGAAAAATTGATTGTATTGTGGTATTATTAGATTGATTTATTGTTGTGTATGGCGCGAGTCAGTATTAGGAGAGGGATAATGCTAGACATTATTCTGCTTCTAATATCGCGCTGTTATAATGCCAATTTTTTCTAAAACTGAAATATATAGATTATTTATATAAAAAATATATATAATTTTCATAAAAAGAAATTGGAATAAATATTCATTTACCAGTTGGACGGCTTGTTTATGTACACCTATTTATCTGATATTGATTGGGACGATAAATTTTACACATCGCCCAACTGCATAAATAATAATTAGTATTTGTTGTTTGAAAACCCCCACACGGGTACTAGGATGATATTTGACATATACTAATCCCAATATTTAGTTGTATGTCAATCGTTGGGTTGACAAGCTGTGATGAACATTATTTATTTATCTTAATGCTTATACAGTTGTAAAATGCACTCTAGATGATGTTTGAATGTTGAATGATTATTTATCATTATTGTTGAATACATGTGATGTATGAAATCCATATAACTGAAATTATATGGTAATTGAATGAGTCGCATTCCGATTCAGAAATAAAGAATATTTTAAAATATGCTTTACAGAGTTCGTACTCGAGTTTCGAGTACTTAGAAAACCATGAATTTGTCGTGTGACTGCCTTGCCAAAAGGCAAGACCGCACTTTCCTCCTAAAACATGCCTTTCTTGTAAAAGGAAGACGTGTTTTTAGTAATTTAGAAATTTGATAATCCTTAAGCCAAGATTTGTGAGAATTCTGAAAGAACTTTAATAGCCCAAAAACCAGAAAATCGCGATCACATTGGATTGTACTAACCAGAAGACCACGATCGCGCCGAATCGTTTAGAAAACCGAAAAACCAAAGAGTTGTGATCATACTGGATCACACTAGATAACCAAAAAACCAAAACCAAAGAGACTCGATGATCGTTCCAGATCGTATTACGAGAAATAACCATAATAACCGAGAGTCGAGAAATCAAAGAAACCCAAAATAGATAAAACCATGATAACTAATAGTTGAGGGACCAAAAAGGTCTGAAATAAAAAATAATCAGCATAACCAGATGCGGTATAGTCTATACCTGCAAAATCAAATGAATCGTCCTGCCAAGACCTGATAGAACGTCTCGAGACTAAACGAGTAAAGTACTTACTCGCCACAAGCCCAAGTGGTCTTGCTAAAATGTGACAAGACGATCGTGGGTAGCTAGATGATTCCAAGCCGACCTTGCAAAGAGTTGAAAAGATGAGCAATGAAAGACAAATGGGTAAGGCCTAACCCACCACTAGAGAAGGCGGCATTGCCAAGTCCTAACAAGATGACCCGCCCCTTCCCAAGTAAAGTACTTACTTGAGTGCTAGATTTTTATAGTTAGCAAGCTAAGTCCTTACTGTGCCAAGTCCTTAGAATTCAAAATTCCAATTCCATATTTCATACTTTGCAGGCAACGTCCTGACAAGCGAAATAATTTTATTAAAGTTTTTAATGGTTCGAAGTTTTTAGTAAAACCAAAGGAAACCTTGTTGTTTATCGTCGAGCAAAGAGCATGGCTAGGGTTATTGCCTAATACCGTATGTGGGTGAGTCGACTTTGCTGCTGTCATTTCAGGTTCATTGAGTTCTGTTAAGTTTGAAAGGGATGGACTAGCATGGGTATAGATCATGCCTAGGGGTCACACTAGTCCCTGTACATGGGTAGGCCAACATATCCATCCTAAGACAGAAAATGGAAAGTAAACGAAGGAGATTGGACGGTTTATTGCCTGCAAAGAGAATCCTTGGGATTAAGTCCTAATCTCGTGCATGGGTAGGCACGCTTAGCCCTTAAAACTCCCAATCCAGGTAACCAGAAGTGAATAAAGGAAGTCGGAGGGTTTATCTTCCACAAAGAGCATGCCTAGGGATTAGAAACTAATCATGTACATGGGTAGGCAGACTTAGCCCTTGAAAATCCCAAGCCAGATAACCAGAGGTGAAAATAGGAGATTAGACTTCTCATCCACAAAGATCCTGCCTAGGGATTAACACCTAATCCCGTGCATAAGTAAGCGGACTTATGCCCTCCAAAATCCTACAATCATAAAAACCAAGGAGGTTAGTTAATTTTGAGGCAGATGGCTTATAGTCGGGTATAGTGCACATCTAGGGATCAAGACTTAATCCCGTACATGTGTGATTCGACTTAAAATCATCTGTAATCGAAAAATCAGAGACGCAATATCCCGAAGCATAATATCCAAGAGGTCGGATCCTTCATAACTAGAGTCCAAAGACGGAAAGCCAGAGTTTTAATCACCGAATAGCCAAAATACATAAGCCAGAAGTCCAGATAAACATAGGGTCATATCTGTTGACATCAAAAGTTGGTCACTAGTGACAGTCAACCCCCAATCGTGTGCAGAGCACACGAATAATGATTATAAAATACGATAAAGTAAAGAAAACAGGGAACGCGCAAGACTTTTTATAGTGGTTAGGCAATGATAGTGCCTACGTCCACTTTACATGCATTGATTTACTTTTGATTACAAGTACAATGCTTTTTATATTTTTGAGAAAGAAGAAGAATTGGCTATTTTGAGACTTAGCCGTGGAGAAGTTTATACTTAGGAGGAGAAGTTTAGCCAAAAGTTGAAGTAGTCGAAAGAAGGTTAGCTCTCTCTCTCTCTCCATTTTGAGTTTGGATGTATTTATAGGTAAAGAAGTGGGCTAAGCGGGCCGCTACGTGGCTTCTCTCTTTTTCAGAGATTGGACATGTGAAGCTCGATTATTGGAAGTAGTTGCGGCGATGGGACCCGGTCCATTGCTAATTAATAGTATCCTCGAAAATTGCGGCTTACGTGGCAACCGAGATGAGGTGTATCAAAAGTAGAGCTTTGGCCGGTAGCATTTGACCGCCTTTATTGCCTTAAGAATTGGTCTAAGTAATGAATGACTTAGCTGGATATTTTCGATGAATCCGAGATATTTGGTCGATACGACTTTGAGGGATGCGGTTAACTCAGTCGGTCGAGAAGAGTGATTCTTCCGGGCTCAATATTGCTCAATAGAAACTAATTCGAGTTAGCAGTGGTTTGGGTTGGCTTTAAAGGAAGCTGGTTTGGGCCAAACCTTTCCAGGGGCTTTTTGGAGTGTGAGTTGCTCTATCGACCGATCGATCGATTCTGAAAAGAATTTCTGGATATTGGGCTTCAATCCATTGAACCATGATAGCTTTTGCCAAAAGTTGGTCAACGCTTTGCCGCTTAGAATACATCTCTCTTGGTAAAGGAGATGTATTCTGATCCTTGCATTGAAGTCCAATGTGCGGTAGCGATGGTTGCGTCAAACCATATTAAGGCCAAAGGTCCGACGGTTCCAGTGGTTGTATTAAGACGTGAAAATCGACGGCTGAGATATATCGTATTGAGGTCAGAAAATCGACAACCATCGAAAGCCGTATTAAGGCCGAGAAAATAATTGTTAACTCCATTCGTGAGAATCATCACGTGCAAAGATTATGCGGGCCATTCTCGGTCTAGAGAAGGCTTTGGTCTTGTTTGGGCTAGTATTAACCATACTCGGCTTGAAGATAAGGGAGAGAATTAATTACACTTAGCTTATAGGGATGGCGAGTATTAACCATACTCGACTTACTGAGGTAGCGAGTATTAACCATACTCGTCTTACAGAGGAGGCGAGTATTCACCATACTCGGCTTACAGAGGTGGCGAGTATTAACCATACTCGGCTTATGGAAGTGGCGAGTATTAACCATACTCGGCTTATGGCAAGTGTTAACCATGATCGACTTATATAAGGTCATTTTCTAAGTTTTATGAGTGGGGAATGCACTCATTTTAAAGAAAGGGCGAGTATAGTCCATAATCGGCTTAAAGAAATCTAACTACACTCCGTCGAGAGTAGGTTTGGAAATGGTGGCAGGCTTTGATCGTGCATTATGGATGACGGCTCAGCACTGACCATATTCAGATTGGTGAGCATTAGTCATGCTCGATCTACATCATTCAAACATAATCCATGTTTGCAAAAAAAAAAAAAAACTGTTTACTAAAGAACTATTACAAGAAGATAAAAATAAATTCTAAGAGGATTAATGTTGATTCCAGAGCATGCCTAGGAGCTAAATCCTAACCCTGTACATGTGTACACCAACATATCCTTTTTATTAAAAGAAATGAGAATATAATGAAAATGAGAAATCTAAATTTTATTAATTTATGATGATGCCGCAAGTGTTGGGCTCGGGGTCCTTTCCGTTTCTAGGAGTTCGAGACTGGCTTGAGGAGCATAGGCAGAAAATTGTGGTGGCATGGCCTGTATGTTCCTCTTGACATCTTCGGGAAGCTCCCATAGCCCGACCTTATCCTCGATGAGATCGTGTAGGTGCCTGCATTCACTAGTGCTGTGACCGACAATGTTATGAAACATGCAGTGATTTCCAGAGTCGAGCTCTTTCCAGGCCGACTCTCTTCGAGGAGGTTTCGGGAAAGGGGGGATCCTCGTACGTCAAGGTAGATGTTGAGCAGGGGAGAGTTGAGCTCGGTATATTGATCGTACTTATTCTCTCTCCATGATCGTACATTGCATTCATTAGTTGGAGCCTTTCTTTTTCTTTATTCTGGCCACTGGTGTTCGATAGCCCTCCTTGTTTGGTGGATACGACCTGGAGGCTCTCCATCTCAATGCTAGCGTCTTCTTGTTGGAGGAATCGCTCGGCTTTTACATAGAAATCTTCTATGTCCTTGGGGGGATCTCTGGTCAAAGAGATTGAGAATTTTGATCGGTTCTGAACACCTGCAATGGCACTATAAGCACCATCGATGGCTCGGGTCGATCGAATGATGTTATGCCGCATTGAATCTTTCGAGGAAGGATCAAAGTGTCTCTCCCAGACATTGCTTGATTGAGGTCAAGAACATGACACTCTTTGGCCGGGAGATGTGAACTCTGAACGGCTCGATGAAGCGGGTGAGCTGCTGATCGACTCCGTTGTTAGCTGCCGAAACCACATGCCAGCTATATCTGTAAGGAAGAGGGGGAAGCACTTGGCCATAACATTGGACGATGCGCCGAGCACTTCCATATGGCGCATGTATCACATGAGATGGATGGTCGGGTCAGTCCTACCGTTGTAGGGTTTTATAGCTGGAAACTTGAAGTCCGGAGGATTGAGAGAATTCCTAATTTCCCTAGTGAAGGGGTTGCGGTGGATATTATCTATAACCTGCTGAGAAGAATTTCTCCAAGTGAAATGTCGGATGATACTTGCAAGATGGCTTCCATTTCCGAGGATTCATTGCCATGAATCCAGCTCTACATTTGGGAAAGCTCCAACACTGGGGTCCAACGAAAGCATGCTCGGAAGGGTGGCCGCTGGTTGAATCGACCTCCGAGTGTTGAGTGAAGGTGAGGGCGAGGTGTTGACACCAAAAATTGGTACAACACCCGAAGTGAGAGTTGTGTGGAGATTAAATGAAGATTAACAATTATAAGAAACATAAAACAAGAGAATTCATACACAGATTTATAGTGGTTCGGCGCTAATGAGCCTATGTCCACTTTATAAGCTTTTATATATTATCTCCATTATTAGACAGAATGATTACAATGGTGGAATGAGAGAATTAAGACTACAGACAGTTTTAGTTTCCGTAATTCTCCTCTCCAAAAAAGATCCCTTCTCAGAACTGAAAAGAGGTATTTATGGATGATACAATATTTAGCCATATTGGCCGTATGATCCAAAAGAATAGTAGTTTTTGAATGAACCGGTATCTTCAAAAGAATTGGTATTCTCTGCGATTTATTTGCGTGAATCGGCACTGGATCCTTCTAACTTGGATAGCTTGAAATAAAAAATCGGGGGCGAGCTAGTCTTCAGGCCAGTTTTCTGGACCTCAACCGAATGTGACATGACTAATCATACTTGTTCATATCGAACTTCTCCCGGGCCACATCTGACAAGGGAAGAGAGCTTTGACATCGAGCCTCACTGCTCGGCCCAAATCAAACAACTCAAGTGTGGTTCTGCTGCATCATTACGCCTTGATGGGCTTCCCGAAAGGCCCATCAACACTTTGCCCCCTAAAGTATGGTGTGTTGGAAACGGAACATACTTTGCAAGCATATGACCTGAATAAACTTTCTTACCTCGATCAAAGAGTCTCAGAGACTGGCCCGAGTAGTCCATTCGATGGATCTTGAAATCTGCAGTGGATCCGTAAACTGCTTCTGGTACGCTAACGGGCTCAGATAGTGATGACGTTTTACTGTCATTCGTCTCACTAGCTGACCCTTGGTTTACCAGTCGCTTTACACGTCAACCACGTCTAACCTGAGGGTTACATCGGCCGAATCTGAATAGCCATTTTACCACATTACACTATAAAGGGAAAATCTTTTTTACTCCATTTTCCTCATTTCTTCTGCTGCAAAAGATTACTTTTATTGCTCAAAGTGAAAGATTGAAAACTGCTCATCGCCTTCACATTAACCCATCTTTCTCAGGTAAAGACCCTTTCTTCATTTTATGTTCAGCACATCAATGTCGTTTCGGCATTGGACCCCCCTTTCTTTACTTTGCCTTAATCTGGACCCTATAAGGTCCGTGGTTACGGCCGCCGACGCTGGCTCACCTGAATTGATAGTGTTGCGGTGATCTCTGGCGAACCTGACCGTGGATTCAATTTAGTCCTGACAAACCCTGAATGATGCCTTATCTTGTTAACCCAATTATTCCATATTGGTGGTGAAGTTTCCCGCCCTTCTATAGCTTGAACAAAGTTAATTTCTTCTTGAATCTGACTCGTTTCTTTCATTTCAAATTGACAGTGTTTTAATTAGTCATGGTCAAGACATGGGGCAATCTTAAGCATGAATCGGCCAAGAACTCGCTTTTCTCCACCAGGGTTGATAGTTCTTCTGGCTCCTCGACTGGGTCAGGTTTTCGAACGACAGTCCTCAAAACCAACCGATGGAAGTATTGGCTCTTCCTGAAGTGGCGGTTAAATTAAATGCTGCGAATCCAGCTCCGATAGCGCTTGACATGCTTCCAGGAGCTGAAATTTTGAGAAACCCTCCAAACGCCTTAGAGTTTTAAATAACTTTCAAACGGTTAAACAACTTGACAGCTAAACACAAGATTCTTTTTACGGATGTTCTTGTTGCACAAAAGACTGATCGGCCCCATAATCCCCCGGCCGGTTACATGGCGATGCCTCTCCCGATGTGTAACGTGGGAACTATTCCTCCTTTTCATCCATTCACCGTCAACTTCCTGCGACATATGAACTTAGCCCCAATGCAATTTCATCCGATGGCCTACGGTAGCCTACTATCTATGTACTTCTTATTCATGAGATATTTGGGTTACCCTCCAACCTTTGAGGACCTGACTTTCTTTTTTCATTTCAAACATAATGAGAAACAGTCTCCTTCCCTTTTTTACTTTGAGTCTGCTCGAGGTTGGAAGATTCTTGAGGATATTCCCAGTAAAGCGGGTGATCCAAAGCGGGAGTGGTTCCGGGATGTGCTCGATATTGGCTCTAATGCAGTAAGCCTATTTGTTAATTTGAACACTTGCAATGAATCTCTATTTTCCCTCCTTTTTTTATATTCTCGATTTTTCCTCCTTTAATAGGAGATTATCCCGCAAGGCCTGAAGGGGAGGTGTTTGAGGAAAGATATAGGTGTAACAACCCGTATTTCGATAACACGTTAAAACGAGAATCAAGGCAGAATTTAATTTTAAATTCTGAATCAAGTAAAACGGGCTATGCCATTGCGTTCGTCTCGGAAAAATACGCGAAATAGAGTCCGAAATTTTGTAAATCGGAGTCCGTATGACCCGGTTAAGGCCCAAAGAAGTTTTCGGGAAATTTGAATTTCGAAACATGCAGAAATGGGGCCAGGCGGGAAAATTCCCGCCCAGACAAGTCGACTGGGCTATCGACAGGGCTGTCGACTTGCCCTGTCGGCTGATTCTGGTCTGGTGCACCTATTTTCTATCTTGGCTAGGTTTTTGGGCCTGGTTTGAGATCTGACGGTTCAGGTTGGTCCTAGGGTTAATCTAAGGGTCCTAACTAGCCTAATCTTCTATAAATAAGCCCCTAACCTACCCCTAAACCCTCATTATTCACTCATGTAACTAAACTATGGCCAAATTTCTACTCTCATGGCCTCCACTCAACTATCCTAGCCTCCACTTCATTTCTATGAAAGGTTTCATGATCTTGAGAGTGTTAGAGAGTCCCTATGTTAGTATGAGAGCTTCTCAAGTTGATTCCAAGGCAAAAGCTTTGATCTTTGTTCATAAAGATGGTGTTTTTGTTGATTTGGAGCATCCATCTTTGGGTTTTTTGGGTGATGGCATGCATAGGCTTCATCACAAGCTTTAGTTTAATCGATTTAGGCCTTCATAGCAATGTAAGCCCTTCCCTACTCTTAGATATTAACTATGAAGTTAAATGTTCATGTTGCAAGTTTGGGTTTGATCATTGAGAATGATATATGCTATCATGTCATGCAAGTCTATGAAGTCATTAGCTTGATCTTATGAGCAAAAAGCCACAACCTTTATGTTGAAATGTTGCATTATGCAACATGAGAATCTTCATAATCATTACGTCAACTTGCATATGAAGTCATAATCCTTATATGATGATATATGCGAGTTTCGAGCCATCATTCCATGTCTTTTGTCACCATGATTCGCTTATGTACCAAGTTTGGGTTTATGCATGTTTTTGGAGGCTTAAGAATGTAACATGCAAGCTAATGAACACATTTGTGCCTCATTTGCCACCATGATTAACTTGTGGCTTAATACCCATTTTTGTCATTCCTTTGCCAAGTCTCTTCTTTTAATCCATCACGTTGTTGCAAACATATATGCTAGTTTAAAAAGCGTTGGGGTCACATTATGGGGAAACATAATGACATGAATATGACTTGGGTAAATGGGTATAAACATGACAACATGTAACGTTAAATATGACATGTGTTTATACTTGAAAACATGACTTGAAATATAACATGGAAGTTGACATGTAAGTATGCATAAAAACATAAGCTTGGGAATTTACCTATTAAGTTAGGTCTACCCATTGGGAATTTACCTATTAAGTTAGGTCTACCCAATTGCTTGAAAACTTGACTTTGAACATGACACTAGACTAAACATGAAAGTGGCCAACTCGAGGTTGGGTTGAGTTTGCAACGTAAAACTACCCGGAACCGACCGGCCTAACTAGTAGTTGCAAACAATAAGACCCAATGTGAGAAGTTGGTCATGTTGTGCTTGAACCCGAGGTTAGACCAAGTTGTGGTGTAAAGCTACCCGGAACCGACCGGCTTAACTAGTAACCACAACAAAGTCTAATGTGAGAGGTTGGGGTGCATTAAGTAATTAATGCCACATGATAGGGTTAAGTTAATTTGATTGATGACTCTTAACCAAATATGACATGGGTAAATGGGTTAAGTAAATTGGTTAGGCTAATGATACTTAACAAAACATGACAAGGTTGGGTAGGTTAAGTGATTTGATTTGCCTAATGACGCTTAACCATTTTTATACGACTAGTGGACGGGGATTAAATTAACCAACACTTAATCAATCCAACATGATAATTTGGCAAGGTTAAGTAAGTTTTCTTAATGACACTTAACCATACAAGATGATTAGGGGATGGGGTTAAGTAATTTACACTTAACTAATCCGACACGGTAATTAGATGGGGTTAAGTAATCCACACTTAACTAATCTAAACACGGTAATTCGATGGGGTTAAGTTAAACACTTAACCAATTTAAACTCGGTAATTCAATGAGGTTAAGTAACCAATACTTAACCAACTTAACGTGATAATTTAATGGGGTTAAGCAACTTATACTTAACCAATTATACATGATGATTTGATGGGGTTAAGTAACTTACACTTAACCAATCTAATATGCGGACCTGATAAGGTTAAGTCACAAGACCTTTTTAGAATATACTTAACCATTATAGTACGATTAGAGGATGGGGTTAAGCCAACCTATACTTAACCAATCTGACTCGATAATTTGATGGGATTAAGATAATCTATGCTTAATCGATCTAGCAAGATAATCCGATAGGATTAAGGTAAGCTAGTACTTGACCAATTTGACTTGATAAGGTTAAGTCATGAGCCTCTGGGTACACTTAACCAACTTGTGGGACTAAGTCTTGAACTTAAATACTTAGCCAATCTTTGACGTGATTCGTGGGCGGGTTAAGTCATGGACTTGAATGATAACACTTAACCCAATAGACAAACCCTAGCTAGAAGAACTAGGTAGAAAATCGTGGTTAATCAAGGATAACGGAAAAGTAAGCTAAGTGGTAAACCTTAGTTAAGGGTAACTAAGTAATAATTCTTAGCTAAGGACATAGGACTAATTCTCATAACGATGAGTAACCTGATACGGTAGGTCATCGCTTAGTATACGAGGGGGAGCAAGTTATCTGACTTGGATAAAAGCTCCAGCGCACTGGGTGCCGAAGTGGAAGCTTCGGGGGACGTGAGGATATTCTTGGGATCCCTCTGTGGGCTGCCAGGTAATTATACTAGGCCCATGAGAGGTTAAGGTCTGCGTTAGAAGGACCAAGAGTATGCCTTGGTTGCTATGCGAGCAACCTAAAGACTGGGATGGATTAGCGTGGAGTCGACGATTCTTGTTTTTGCCCTGGATAGCGCATCGCCGACTACCTACCATCTTTAGTCAATCGTGTACGTGCGGAAAGGCAGGGAACCCCCAACAGACCATGTGCTTGCTATCGAGTCATGGGTGAGGTTGGCCCGTAGGAAAGTGGGCTATAGTGGGGCCGTGGAGTGGTTCTTATACATGATTTTTCTTGGATTGCCTTTCAGTAGTTGAGGGAGGGGTCACGTGGGACCATAGCCACGGGTACAAAAACAGACCTTGATATCTACATCGGCAGACGATTTAAAGCTCCCGACCGAGTTCCGTATTTCTTGATTTGCCCTGGCACGGAACTCGGATGGCACATTGGGGAACATGTGCATCTAGACATGGAAAACGATTCACGATACATACGTGGGATCAAGGGCGCGGTTGACGGGTGGCGTAATCCCTAGTGGTCCTAGGTGGCCAAAACCCAAACCGAGACACGGAAACGTTCATTAGGTAGCATAATCCCTAGCGGCCCTAGATGGCATGAATCCTAAGTGGACGCACGATAGTTCATAGTAAGGAAACACAACTAGATCAAGGGTTGCAGTCCAAAACAACTTCAGGGATAAAACGTTTACAGGGGAAGCCCGTATGGCCTACGGCAAAGGACTGAACTTATACATGGAAAGAAGCATACGAGTTGGGAAAACCTACATATGCTATATATTAGGTTGACATGACGTTGGGCAAGGGACATTCATGGTTAACACATGACGCGGGTTGGGATACTGGTACGAGAGGTGCATAGCAGATATACAGGATAGATACCATGGGACGTTATACGTAATAGATATCTTGGGATATTATACTTGATAGGAACCTGACGATGTGATACCTTGTTTTGTCTTAACATCGTAATTTATCATGACATCTTAGTTTATCTGAGTTCAATAGTTCGTCCTGTTATTTTGATTTAGCTTATCTATCTTGCTATCATGCTTATGTTCATCTCAGTTTCTCATGTCAGTTAACTTTACTAGTTTTTATACTAATTGTAGATAGGGCTTACTCAGTCTTTTTGACTGACCCGTTTTGTTTCGCCTCTTTTCTTCCGTTTCCCCCCCAGGTTACAGGGAGGAAATACTGTTGTTTAGTTCGGACTTCTTCTGCTTGAAGGTCATCATGGATGGCTTGGACTTTCCTTGGCTATGGCTACTTTACTGCTTTATCTTGGGGAATAATTTATGAAAAAGTCTTTATGCTTCTTTATTATTGCAAGACAGGTTTTGATGTACTCTGATGTAAAAGGCTTTAGACCTTAATTATTAATGTTTATGAAAGTTCGATTTTACTTCCGCTATTTTATATGTTCTGTCTTGTGATATTTCTGTGCATGTTTACCAATAATGCCCCTCTAAAGCTAGTGCATTCCTTTGCGAGTGACCCTAGCGGAGGCGGGGTGTTACATTTGGTATCTGAGCAGAAGGTTACCAGACTGGGCAAAAGTTTTTAAAACCTTCTGAAAACTATTTGAAAAACCGTTTACAAAGAAGCATTTTTCAAGAAAAGTTTTTAAAGGCTATTCCCCAAAAGCCATTAGCACCATCCTTTGATTCCTTGATTGAATCTCGTTTCCTTTCTTTCCTCCATCCGTGGTCAAAGTAGTTCTAACTGTGACTAATCTTTGTCTAGCCACGTAGGTGTTTCCCGTACGATGGAGGTGGTTCTCGAGAGACCCATTGCCGTGTTACAAGAAAGGATAATAAGAGTAAGGGTAAAGGATACCAGCTTAAGGATAAGCAACTGTTGTTATGGCTTAGTCCATCAAGGATGACAAGGACAAGATCAGCGGAGAGGGAAATAGTACGCTCCCATTTCTAGGGTACCTAAAAGAAATGGTGTTGTTTCTGGTAAAGGTTTAGTCGTTCTTTTCTATCATCCCGTCCAGACTTTGTCTTGATCATCGTATCATTTAAGTCTGCTTGGATAGTTGAGTCTCTGCGCCTTAGTACTAGCATGGTAGAGGATCCCAGTTTTGTCCCAAAAATCTGGTTGGAGAGTTGGTCCATTCTTTCATGACTTGTTGGATTTGAGAATGACATGTCTCAACTACGGATGTATTCTAAGGATAAAGTGGTCACCCAATAAAGGGTGCCATTCTCGGTGTTGGAAGGAGGGTAGTTAGACTCTCGACTCATCTTGGTGATACCCTCGAAGTCTCGTGTAACCTTTTTGGGTTCTGTCATGGTTAGTTACCTAGAATCCCGGGATGTAGTTGTTGGTAATCCGTTCGAATAGAATTCGCCGCTAAGGCGGATGGTTCGTTTTGATTATGCATGTGTTATGGGAATCACCCTAGTAAGAACTCTTGGCAACATGGATTGGCATCGGAAAACGAGATCCAGAATTCACTAGTGAATTTTGGAGGGCTTGCATGAGTACATAGGTATGGTTGAGCCAAGTATACTAGGGGAAGAATAAGTGAAAGTGAAACGAGAGGCGACAGTGAAATGAGTCCCACTCACACCTTGGAAATAGGAATCAAGAAGCTACGAAATCATGAAGTCAAAGGCGGTCAAGGCATGATGGAATCAAGCTCATGGAAATGCGGCTTGGACGAGTGCATCACGTCTCTTTTTAAGAGTATATCTTTGATCCTTGGTTCACCTGTAAAGCTTACTTGCATGCTATCGCTTGGTGGATATCCTCTCGGTCCTGTTTCTGTTACAAACCCCGTAAGGAGTTTGTCTTGTTTATCTTCTCGATCTTATCTTGGGAACCTTAGGAAGAACGCTATGGATGCAAACATGTATTTGAGACATGTTATGATTGATATGGTTGCAAGTGGTTGCAAGTGGTTGCTCGTGGATGCGCGAATACACGTTAGATACTAGATTGACGCGATCACGTTTCATGTTGCATATGCACGAGTATTTATACTTGTTTATGGATGAAATCGAATGTGTTATCATGCGGTTGTTGCATATGAATGAATGATTGTGCACGCATATAGTATCTATATGACTAGGACTATTTGCATACATGTTGGATTCATGGCACAATACATATTTTTGCATTAGAAAGATTATTCAAGCCTGATCATTAGCATTAGCTAAGGAACATGTACACACACGTTTTGCATATATTCATACAGCATTAGAAATCATCTAAGGACAATGGTTGCTTGTGGATGATGTTTTGAGTAGATGGATGATGGATGGTAGGATATGTTCTTCCTAACTTAGAGATTTCGGGGACGAAATCCTAAAAGGTGGGGAGAATGTAACAACCCGTATTTCGATAACATGTTAAAACGAGAATCAAGGCAGAATTTAATTTTAAATTCTGAATCAAGTAAAACGGGTTATGCCATTGCGTTCGTCTCGGAAAAATACGCGAAATAGAGTCCGAAATTTTGTAAATCGGAGTCCGTATGACCCGGTTAAGGCCCAAAGAAGTTTTCGGGAAATTTGAATTTCGAAACATGCAGAAATGGGGCCAGGCGGGAAAATTCCCGCCCAGACAAGTCGACTGGGCTGTCGACAGGGCTGTCGACTTGCAAGTCGACAGGCATGTCGACAGGCAAGTCGACAGGGCTGTCGACTTGCCCTGTCGGCTGATTCTGGTCTGGTGCACCTATTTTCTATCTTGGCTAGGTTTTTGGGCCTGGTTTGAGATCTGACGGTTCAGGTTGGTCCTAGGGTTAATCTAAGGGTCCTAACTAGCCTAATCTTCTATAAATAAGCCCCTAACCTACCCCTAAACCATCATTATTCACTCATGTAACTAAACTATGGCCAAATTTCTACTCTCATGGCCTCCACTCAACTATCCTAGCCTCCACTTCATTTCTATGAAAGGTTTCATGATCTTGAGAGTGTTAGAGAGTCCCTATGTTAGTATGAGAGCTTCTCAAGTTGATTCCAAGGCAAAAGCTTTGATCTTTGTTCATAAAGATGGTGTTTTTGTTGATTTGGAGCATCCATCTTTGGGTTTTTTTGGGTGATGGCATGCATAGGCTTCATCACAAGCTTTAGTTTAATCGATTTAGGCCTTCATAGCAATGTAAGCCCTTCCCTACTCTTAGATATTAACTATGAAGTTAAATGTTCATGTTGCAAGTTTTGGTTTGATCATTGAGAATGATATATGCTATCATGTCATGCAAGTCTATGAAGTCATTAGCTTGATCTTATGAGCAAAAAGCCACAACCTTTATGTTGAAATGTTGCATTATGCAACATGAGAATCTTCATAATCATTATGTCAACTTGCATATGAAGTCATAATCCTTATATGATGATATATGCGAGTTTCGAGCCATCATTCCATGTCTTTTGTCACCATGATTCGCTTATGTACCAAGTTTGGGTTTATGCATGTTTTTGGAGGCTTAAGAATGTAACATGCAAGCTAATGAACACATTTGTGCCTCATTTGCCACCATGATTAACTTGTGGCTTAATACCCATTTTTGTCATTCCTTTGCCAAGTCTCTTCTTTTAATCCATCACGTTGTTGCGAACATATATGCTAGTTTAAAAAGCGTTGGGGTCACATTATGGGGAAACATAATGACATGAATATGACTTGGGTAAATGGGTATAAACATGACAACATGTAACGTTAAATATGACATGTGTTTATACTTGAAAACATGACTTGAAATATAACATGGAAGTTGACATGTAAGTATGCATAAAAACATAAGCTTGGGAATTTACCTATTAAGTTAGGTCTACCCATTGGGAATTTACCTATTAAGTTAGGTCTACCCAATTGCTTGAAAACTTGACTTTGAACATGACACTAGACTAAACATGAAAGTGGCCAACTCGAGGTTGGGTTGAGTTTGCAACGTAAAACTACCCGGAACCGACCGGCCTAACTAGTAGTTGCAAACAATAAGACCCAATGTGAGAAGTTGGTCATGTTGTGCTTGAACCCGAGGTTAGACCAAGTTGTGGTGTAAAGCTACCCGGAACCGACCGGCTTAACTAGTAACCACAACAAAGTCTAATGTGAGAGGTTGGGGTGCATTAAGTAATTAATGCCACATGATAGGGTTAAGTTAATTTGATTGATGACTCTTAACCAAATATGACATGGGTAAATGGGTTAAGTAAATTGGTTAGGCTAATGATACTTAACAAAACATGACAAGGTTGGGTAGGTTAAGTGATTTGATTTGCCTAATGACGCTTAACCATTTTTATACGACTAGTGGACGGGGATTAAGTTAACCAACACTTAATCAATCCAACATGATAATTTGGCAAGGTTAAGTAAGTTTTCTTAATGACACTTAACCATACAAGATGATTAGGGGATGGGGTTAAGTAATTTACACTTAACTAATCCGACACGGTAATTAGATGGGGTTAAGTAATCCACACTTAACTAATCTAAACACGGTAATTCGATGGGGTTAAGTTAAACACTTAACCAATTTAAACTCGGTAATTCAATGAGGTTAAGTAACCAATACTTAACCAACTTAACGTGATAATTTAATGGGGTTAAGCAACTTATACTTAACCAATTACACATGATGATTTGATGGGGTTAAGTAACTTACACTTAACCAATCTAATATGCGGACCTGATAAGGTTAAGTCACAAGACCTTTTTAGAATATACTTAACCATTATAGTACGATTAGAGGATGGGGTTAAGCCAACCTATACTTAACCAATCCGACTCGATAATTTGATGGGATTAAGATAATCTATGCTTAATCGATCTAGCAAGATAATCCGATAGGATTAAGGTAAGCTAGTACTTGACCAATTTGACTTGATAAGGTTAAGTCATGAGCCTCTGGGTACACTTAACCAACTTGTGGGACTAAGTCTTGAACTTAAATACTTAGCCAATCTTTGACGTGATTCGTGGGCGGGTTAAGTCATGGACTTGAATGATAACTCTTAACCCAATAGACAAACCCTAGCTAGAAGAACTAGGTAGAAAATCGTGGTTAATCAAGGATAACGGGAAAGTAAGCTAAGTGGTAAACCTTAGTTAAGGGTAACTAGGTAATAATTCTTAGCTAAGGACATAGGACTAATTCTCAAAACGATGAGTAACCTGATACGGTAGGTCATCGCTTAGTATACGAGGGGGAGCAAGTTATCTGACTTGGATAAAAGCTCCAGCGCACTGGGTGCCGAAGTGGAAGCTTCGGGGGACGCGAGGATATTCTTGGGATCCCTCTGTGGGCTGCCAGGTAATTATACTAGGCCCATGAGAGGTTAAGGTCTGCGTTAGAAGGACCAAGAGTATGCCTTGGTTGCTATGCGAGCAACCTAAAGACTGGGATGGATTAGCGTGGAGTCGACGATTCTTGTTTTTGCCCTGGATAGCGCATCGCCGACTACCTACCATCTTTAGTCAATCGTGTACGTGCGGAAAGGCAGGGAACCCCCAACAGACCATGTGCTTGCTATCGAGTCATGGGTGAGGTTGGCCCGTAGGAAAGTGGGCTATAGTGGGGCCATGGAGTGGTTCTTATACATGATTTTTCTTGGATTGCCTTTCAGTAGTTGAGGGAGGGGTCACGTGGGACCATAGCCACGGGTACAAAAACAGACCTTGATATCTGCATCGGCAGACGATTTAAAGCTCCCGACCGAGTTCCGTATTTCTTGATTTGCCCTGGCACGGAACTCGGATGGCACATTGGGGAACATGTGCATCTAGACATGGAAAACGATTCACGATACATACGTGGGATCAAGGGCGCGGTTGACGGGTGGCGTAATCCCTAGTGGTCCTAGGTGGCCAAAACCCAAACCGAGACACGAAAACGTTCATTAGGTAGCATAATCCCTAGCGGCCCTAGGTGGCATAAATCCTAAGTGGACGCACGATAGTTTATAGTAAGGAAACACAACTAGATCAAGGGTTGCAGTCCAAAACAACTTCAGGGATAAAACGTTTACAGGGGAAGCCCGTGTGGCCTACGGCAAAGGACTGAACTTATACATGGAAAGAAGCGTACGAGTTGGGAAAACCTACATATGCTATATATTAGGTTGACATGGACCATTACATGACGTTGGGCAAGGGACATTCATGGTTAACACATGACGCGGGTTGGGATACTGGTACGAGAGGTGCAGAGCAGATATACAGGATAGATACCATGGGACGTTATACGTAATAGATATCTTGGGATATTATACTTGATAGGAACCTGACGATGTGATACCTTGTTTTGTCTTAACATCGTAATTTATCATGACATCTTAGTTTATCTGAGTTCAGTAGTTCATCCTGTTATTTTGATTTAGCTTATCTATCTTGTTATCATGCTTATGTTCATCTCAGTTTCTCATGTCAGTTAACTTTACTAGTTTTTATACTAATAGTAGATAGGGCTTACTCAGTCTTTTTGACTGACCCGTTTTGTTTCGCCTCTTTTCTTCCGTTTCCCCCCCCCCCCCCCCAGGTTACAGGGAGGAAATACTATTGTTTAGTTCGGACTTCTTCTGCTTGAAGGTCATCATGGATGGCTTGGACTTTCCTTGGCTATGGCTACTTTATTGCTTTATCTTGGGGAATAATTTATGAAAAAGTCTTTATGCTTCTTTATTATTGCAAGACAGGTTTTGATGTACTCTGATGTAAAAGGCTTTAGACCTTAATTATTAATGTTTATGAAAGTTCGATTTTACTTCCGCTATTTTATATGTTCTGTCTTGTGATATTTCTGTGCATGTTTACCAATAATGCCCCTCTAAAGCTAGTGCATTCCTTTGCGAGTGACCCTAGCGGAGGCGGGGTGTTACATTTGGTATCAGAGCAGAAGGTTACCAGACTGGGCAAAAGTTTTTAAAACCTTCTGAAAACTATTTGAAAAACCATTTACAAAGAAGCATTTTTCAAGAAAAGTTTTTAAAGGCTATTCCCCAAAAGCCATTAGCACCATCCTTTGATTCCTTGATTGAATCTCATTTCCTTTCTTTCCTCCATCCGTGGTCACAGTAGTTCTAACTATGACTAATCTTTGTCTAGCCACGTAGGTGTTTCCCGTACGATGGAGGTGGTTCTCGAGAGACCCATTGCCGTGTTACAAGAAAGGATAATAAGAGTAAGGGTAAAGGATACCAGCTTAAGGATGATATTTGACATATACTAATCCCAATATTTAGTTGTATGTCAATCGTTGGGTTGACAAGCTGTGATGAACATTATTTATTTATCTTAATGCTTATACAGTTGTAAAATGCACTCTAGATGATGTTTGAATGTTGAATGATTATTTATCATTATCGTTGAATACATGTGATGTATGAAATCCATATAACTAAAATTATATGGTAATTGAATGAGTCGCATTCCGATTCAAAAATAAAGAATATTTTAAAATATGCTTTACAGAGTTCGTACTCGAGTTTCGAGTACTTAGAAAACCATGAATTTGTCGTGTGACTGCCTTGCCAAAAGGCAAGACCGCACTTTCCTCCTAAAACATGCCTTTCTTGTAAAAGGAAGACGTGTTTTTAGTAATTTAGAAATTTGATAATCCTTAAGCCAAGATTTGTGAGAATTCTGAAAGAACTTTAATAGCCCAAAAACCAGAAAATCGCGATCACATTGGATTGTACTAACCAGAAGACCACGATCGCGCCGAATCGTTTAGAAAACCGAAAAACCAAAGAGTTGTGATCATACTGGATCACACTAGATAACCAAAAAACCAAAACCAAAGAGACTCGATGATCGTTCCAGATCGTATTACGAGAAATAACCATAATAACCGAGAGTCGAGAAATCAAAGAAACCCAAAATAGATAAAACCATGATAACTAATAGTTGAGGGACCAAAAAGGTCTGAAATAAAAAATAATCAGCATAACCAGATGCGGTATAGTCTATACCTGCAAAATCAAATGAATCGTCCTGCCAAGACCTGATAGAACGTCCCGAGACTAAACGAGTAAAGTACTTACTCGCCACAAGCCCAAGCGGTCTTGCTAAAATGTGACAAGACGATCGTGGGTAGCTAGATGATTCCAAGCCGACCTTGCAAAGAGTTGAAAAGATGAGCAATGAAAGACAAATGGGTAAGGCCTAACCCACCACTAGAGAAGGCGGCATTGCCAAGTCCTAACAAGATGACCCGCCCCTTCCCAAGTAAAGTACTTACTTGAGTGCTAGATTTTTATAGTTAGCAAGCTAAGTCCTTACTGTGCCAAGTCCTTAGAATTCAAAATTCCAATTCCATATTTCATACTTTGCAGGCAACGTCCTGACAAGCGAAATAATTTTATTAAAGTTTTTAATGGTTCGAAGTTTTTAGTAAAACCAAAGGAAACCTTGTTGTTTATCGTCGAGCAAAGAGCATGGCTAGGGTTATTGCCTAATACCGTATGTGGGTGAGTCGACTTTGCTGCTGTCATTTCAGGTTCATTGAGTTCTGATAAGTTTGAAAGGGATGGACTAGCATGGGTATAGATCATGCCTAGGGGTCACACTAGTCCCTGTACATGGGTAGGCCAACATATCCATCCTAAGACAGAAAATGGAAAGTAAACGAAGGAGATTGGACGGTTTATTGCCTGCAAAGAGAATCCTTGGGATTAAGTCCTAATCTCGTGCATGGGTAGGCACGCTTAGCCCTTAAAACTTCCAATCCAGGTAACCAGAAGTGAATAAAGGAAGTCGGAGGGTTTATCTTCCACAAAGAGCATGCCTAGGGATTAGAAACTAATCATGTACATGGGTAGGCAGACTTAGCCCTTGAAAATCCCAAGCCAGATAACCAGAGGTGAAAATAGGAGATTAGACTTCTCATCCACAAAGATCCTGCCTAGGGATTAACACCTAATCCCGTGCATAAGTAAGCGGACTTATGCCCTCCAAAATCCTACAATCATAAAAACCAAGGAGGTTAGTTAATTTTGAGGCAGATGGCTTATAGTCGGGTATAGTGCACATCTAGGGATCAAGACTTAATCCCGTACATGTGTGATTCGACTTAAAATCATCTGTAATCGAAAAATCAGAGACGCAATATCCCGAAGCATAATATCCAAAAGGTCGGATCCTTCATAACTAGAGTCCAAAGACGGAAAGCCAGAGTTTTAATCACCGAATAGCCAAAATACATAAGCCAGAAGTCCAGATAAACATATGGTCATATCTGTTGACATCAAAAGTTGGTCACTAGTGACAGTCAACCCCCAATCGTGTGCAGAGCACACGAATAATGATTATAAAATACGATAAAGTAAAGAAAACAGGGAACGCGCAAGACTTTTTATAGTGGTTAGGCAATGATAGTGCCTACGTCCACTTTACATGTATTGATTTACTTTTGATTACAAGTACAATGCTTTTTATATTTTTGAGAAAGAAGAAGAATTGGCTATTTTGAGACTTAGCCGTGGAGAAGTTTATACTTAGGAGGAGAAGTTTAGCCAAAAGTTGAAGTAGTCGAAAGAAGGTTAGCTCTCTCTCTCCATTTTGAGTTTGGATGTATTTATAGGTAAAGAAGTGGGCTAAGCGGACCGCTACGTGGCTTCTCTCTTTTTCAGAGATTGGACATGTGAAGCTCGATTATTGGAAGTAGTTGCGGCGATGGGACCCGGTCCATTGCTAATTAATAGTATCCTCGAAAATTGCGGCTTACGTGGCAACCGAGATGAGGTGTATCAAAAGTAGAGCTTTGGCCGGTAGCATTTGACCGCCTTTATTGCCTTAAGAATTGGTCTAAGTAATGAATGACTTAGCTGGATATTTTCGATGAATCCGAGATATTTGGTCGATACGACTTTGAGGGATGCGGTTAACTCAGTCGGTCGAGAAGAGTGATTCTTCCGGGCTCAATATTGCTCAATAGAAACTAATTCGAGTTAGCAGTGGTTTGGGTTGGCTTTAAAGGAAGCTGGTTTGGGCCAAACCTTTCCAGGGGCTTTTTGGAGTGTGAGTTGCTCTATCGACCGATCGATCGATTCTGAAAAGAATTTCTGGATATTGGGCTTCAATCCATTGAACCATGATAGCTTTTGCCAAAAGTTGGTCAACGCTTTGCCGCTTAGAATACATCTCTCTTGGTAAAGGAGATGTATTCTGATCCTTGCATTGAAGTCCAATGTGCGGTAGCGATGGTTGCGTCAAACCATATTAAGGCCAAAGGTCCGACGGTTCCAGTGGTTGTATTAAGACGTGAAAATCGACGGCTGAGATATATCGTATTGAGGTCAGAAAATCGACAACCATCGAAAGCCGTATTAAGGCCGAGAAAATAATTGTTAACTCCATTCGTGAGAATCATCACGTGCAAAGATTATGCGGGCCATTCTCGGTCTAGAGAAGGCTTTGGTCTTGTTTGGGCTAGTATTAACCATACTCGGCTTGAAGATAAGGGAGAGAATTAATTACACTTAGCTTATAGGGATGGCGAGTATTAACCATACTCGACTTACTGAGGTAGCGAGTATTAACCATACTCGTCTTACAGAGGAGGCGAGTATTCACCATACTCGGCTTACAGAGGTGGCGAGTATTAACCATACTCGGCTTATGGAAGTGGCGAGTATTAACCATACTCGGCTTATGGCAAGTGTTAACCATGATCGACTTATATAAGGTCATTTGCTAAGACTTAATGAGTGGGGAATGCACTCATTTTAAAGAAAGGGCGAGTATAGTCCATAATCGGCTTAAAGAAATCTAACTACACTTCGTCGAGAGTAGGTTTGGAAATGGTGGCAGGCTTTGATCGTGGATTATGGATGACGGCTCAGCACTGACCATATTCAGATTGGTGAGCATTAGTCATGCTCGATCTACATCATTCAAAAATAATCCATGTTTGCAAAAAAAAAAAAAAAAACTGTTTACTAAAGAACTATTACAAGAAGATAAAAATAAATTCTAAGAGGATTAATGTTGATTCCAGAGCATGCCTAGGAGCTAAATCCTAACCCTGTACATGTGTACATCAACATATCCTTTTTATTAAAAGAAATGAGAATATAATGAAAATGAGAAATCTAAATTTTATTAATTTATGATGATGCCGCGAGTGCTGGGCTCGGGGTCCTTTCCGTTTCTAGGAGCTCGAGACTGGCTTGAGGAGCATAGGCAGAAAATTGTGGTGGCATGGCCTGTATGTTCCTCTTGACATCTTCGGGAAGCTCCCATAGCCCGACCTTATCCTCGATGAGATCGTGTAGGTGCCTGCATTCACTAGTGCTGTGACCGACAATGTTATGAAACATGCAGTGATTTCCAGAGTCGAGCTCTTTCCAGGCCGACTCTCTTCGAGGAGGTTTCGGGAAAGGGGGGATCCTCGTACGTCAAGGTAGATGTTGAGCAGGGGAGAGTTGAGCTCGGTATATTGATCGTACTTATTCTCTCTCCATGATCGTACATTGCATTCATTAGTTGGAGCCTTTCTTTTTCTTTATTCTGGCCACTGGTGTTCGATAGCCCTCCTTGTTTGGTGGATACGACCTGGAGGCTCTCCATCTCAATGCTAGCGTCTTCTTGTTGGAGGAATCGCTCGTCTTTTACATAGAAATCTTCTATGTCCTTGGGGGGATCTCTGGTCAAAGAGATTGAGAATTTTGATCGGTTCTGAACACCTGCAATGGCACTATAAGCACCATCGATGGCTCGGGTCGATCGAATGATGTAATGCTGCGTTGAATCTTTCGAGGAAGGATCAAAGTGTCTCTCCCAGACATTGCTTGATTGAGGTCAAGAACATGACACTCTTTGGTCGGGAGATGTGAACTCTGAACTGCTCGATGAAGCGGGTGAGCTGCTGATCGACTCCGTTGTTAGCTGCCGAAACCACATGCCAGCTATATCTGTAAGGAAGAGGGGGAAGCACTTGGCCATAACATTGGCCGATGCGCCGAGCACTTCCATATGGCGCATGTATCACATGAGATGGATGGTCAGGTCAGTCCTACCGTTGTAGGGTTTTATAGCTGGAAACTTGAATTCCGGAGGATTGAGAGAATTCCTAATTTCCCTGGTGAAGGGGTTGCGGTGGATATTATCTATAACCTGCTGAGAAGAATTTCTCCAAGTGAAATGTCGGATGATACTTGCAAGATGGCTTCCATTTCCGAGGATTCATTGCCATGAATCCAGCTCTACATTTGGGAAAGCTCCAACACTGGGGTCCAACGAAAGCATGCTCGGAAGGGTGGCCGCTGTTTGAATCGACCTCCGAGAGTTGAGTGAAGGTGAGGGCGAGGTGTTGACACCAAAAATTGGTACAACACCCGAAGTGAGAGTTGTGTGGAGATTAAATGAAGATTAACAATTATAAGAAACATAAAACAAGAGAATTCATACACAGATTTATAGTGGTTCGGCGCTAATGAGCCTATGTCCACTTTATAAGCTTTTATATATTATCTCCATTATTAGACAGAATGATTACAATGGTGGAATGAGAGAATTAAGACTACAGACAGTTTTAGTTTCCGTAATTCTCCTCTCCAAAAAAGATCCCTTCTCAGAACTGAAAAGAGGTATTTATGGATGATACAATATTTAGCCATATTGGCCGTATGATCCAAAAGAATAGTAGTTTTTGAATGAACTGGTATCTTCAAAAGAATTGGTATTCTCTGCGCTTTATTTGCGTGAATCGGCACTGGATCCTTCTAACTTGGATAGCTTGAAATAAAAAATCGGGGGCGAGCTAGTCTTCAGGCCAGTTTTCTGGACCTCAACCGAATGTGACATGACTAATCATACTTGTTCATATCGAACTTCTCCCGGGCCACATCTGACAAGGGAAGAGAGCTTTGACATCGAGCCTCACTGCTCGGCCCAAATCAAACAACTCAAGTGTGGTTCTGCTGCATCATTACGCCTTGATGGGCTTCCCGAAAGGCCCATCAACACTTTGCCCCCTAAAGTATGGTGTGTTGGAAACGGAACATACTTTGCAAGCATATGACCTGAATAAACTTTCTTACCTCGATCAAAGAGTCTCAGAGACTGGCCCGAGTAGTCCATTCGATGGATCTTGAAATCTGCAGTGGATCCGTAAACTGCTTCTGGTACGCTAACGGGCTCAGATAGTGATGACGTTTTACTGTCATTCGTCTCACTAGCTGACCCTTGGTTTACCAGTCGCTTTACACGTCAACCACGTCTAACCTGAGGGTTACATCGGCCGAATCTGAATAGCCATTTTACCACATTACACTATAAAGGGAAAATCTTTTTTACTCCATTTTCTTCATTTCTTCTGCTGCAAAAGATTACTTTTATTGCTCAAAGTGAAAGACTGAAAACTGCTCATCGCCTTCACATTAACCCATCTTTCTCAGGTAAAGACCCTTTCTTCATTTTATGTTCAGCACATCAATGTCGTTTCGGCATTGGACCCCCCTTTCTTTACTTTGCCTTAATCTGGACCCTATAAGGTCCGTGGTTACGGCCACCGACGCTGGCTCACCTGAATTGATAGTGTTGTGGTGATCTCTGGCGAACCTGACCGTGGATTCAATTTAGTCCTGACAAACCCTGAATGATGCCTTATCTTGTTAACCCAATTATTCCATATTGGTGGTGAAGTTTCCCGCCCTTCTATAGCTTGAACAAAGTTAATTTCTTCTTGAATCTGACTCGTTTCTTTCATTTCAAATTGACAGTGTTTTAATTAGTCATGGTCAAGACATGGGGCAATCTTAAGCATGAATCGGCCAAGAACTCGCTTTTCTCCACCAGGGTTGATAGTTCTTCTGGCTCCTCGACTGGGTCAGGTTTTCGAACGACAGTCCTCAAAACCAACCGATGGAAGTATTGGCTCTTCCTGAAGTGGCGGTTAAATTAAATGCTGCGAATCCAGCTCCGATAGCGCTTGACATGCTTCCAGGAGCTGAAATTTTGAGAAACCCTCCAAACGCCTTAGAGTTTTAAATAACTTTCAAACGGTTAAACAACTTGACAGCTAAACACAAGATTCTTTTTACGGATGTTCTTGTTGCACAAAAGACTGATCGGCCCCATAATCCCCCGGCCGGTTACATGGCGATGCCTCTCCCGATGTGTAACGTGGGAACTATTCCTCCTTTTCATCCATTCACCGTCAACTTCCTGCGACGCATGAACTTAGCCCCAATGCAATTTCATCCGATGGCCTACGGTAGCCTGCTATCTATGTACTTCTTATTCATGAGATATTTGGGTTACCCACCAACCTTTGAGGACCTGACTTTCTTTTTTCATTTCAAACATAATGAGAAACAGTCTCCTTCCCTTTTTTACTTTGAGTCTGCTCGAGGTTGGAATATGCTTGAGGATATTCCCAGTAAAGCGGGTGATCCAAAGCGGGAGCGGTTCTGGATCAAGGAACAACCGGGATGTGCTCGATATTGGCTCTAATGCAGTAAGCCTATTTGTTAATTTGAACACTTGCAATGAATCTCTATTTTCCCTCCTTTTTTTATATTCTCGATTTTTCCTCCTTTAATAGGAGATTATCCCGCAAGGCCTGAAGGGGAGGTGTTTGAGGAAAGATATAGGCGACTGATCAATTTAGATTTCAAGCATTGGTGGTTTTGGGATTGTCTGTCTGACCAACATATTCATCAATATGCTCTCCTGTGTGAGAGCAGGTCCATCGGGCGCTAGAAGGAAGGAACCGGGTCGATTGCCTCTCGTCAGAGTAAAGTGCCTTCAACAAAAAGAAAGCCAGAAGACGACGAGACAGCTCCCTCGGACGGGGAGTCCTCTTCCACCATCTTTCTCTTAGGGAGAAAAAGGATCTTGTTCCAAAGAAACCAACTTCCAAAACACGAGTTCGAGAGGCTGAACATCGAGAAGCCAAACGTCGGGAACTCGAGCATAAAGAAAGGGAGAAAGTTCCTGTTGAGAAATCTCCAGAAAGAACAGAAGAAGAGCCAGCCCGAGAGGTCTCCGTTGAAAACTACTCGAGGGATCCTACAGTCGATAAGGATTTCCCACGGCCTGTAGCTTGCAAGGAGAACGCATTGTATAACCTCTTTCAAGGTTAAAATCACTACAAGTGCCCTATGTCATTATCTCACCGTGGAGTTTATACCCGAATCGATTCTTTGTCAATCAATCGGAAGGGATGTCAATCGGGCATGAAAACATTAGAGGTATGATTTTTTCCTCAACATGAGATTCATTTTGAATGAGTTGTCATATAACATTTGCATTGCACGTCACAACACTATGTTCTTCATATTCAACTCAAATGTGGATCATTTTAACTACTGTCCATCCTCTCTTTTCAGGGGACATCAACGAGGAGTTTTATGGCAATCTTTTCGCCTCCCTTCCAACAGATGTCAAATCGGAAGAACCCATTTTACAACACACCGGGAAGGGTAATGACATGGAAGACAACAGCAGCTGGAGGGAGAAAGAGAAGAAAGATGGAGACGTGGAAAAATACATAGAGAAGGGAAAGGAGAAAGGGGTGGATAATAAGCAGGAAAAAGATAACAGGAAGGCAGAGAAAAGGAAATAAGTGGCCCAAGATCAGGGCAGGCAGAAAAAGAGCTTAGGGAAGGTTGCTCGAATATCAAAGGACAGGGAAGATCTAGGGAGCATGCCCAAAAGGAAAAAAGAGAATGAACCCTCCAGGCTTCGACCCTCTCCATGCTCTCATAAAGAGACCCTTGAAGAAGGGGTGTGAAACACCCCACCCTCCATTAAGGTCACTCACAAAGGGAATGCCTTAACTTTGGTGGAGGTTTGTAAGTAAAAGCCACAGATAAAACACAAGACAGATATAAACACATATATATAAGCAGCGGAAAACAACAGACTTTTTATTTCATAAATATGTGTTCATACAAAACATTTCCATAACTGTCACATAATAACTTCCAAAACATTACATCATCATTTCTGTCTTGGTTATTAAATAAAGATGCATAAAACATAATTAAAACTGCATAATCCCCATAGAGTGTGTCCAACAGCCATAGCCAAAAGAGAGTCCAGACCGTACATCTACTATCTTGAAGCTTGCAAAGAGTCTGACTAAGCTGGGTTGTTTCCTCCCTGTGGACCTTGGGGAGGGGGGGGGGGGGGGAAGAAAAGAAGACAAAAGAAAATAGGGTCAGACATAAAGCCTGGTAAGTCTAGTGACTCTTTAGTATGAGAATAAGAAAAAGGGCATGATAGGTATAAACTGGAAATAGGAAAGTATCATAAACTAAGATAAAGCAGTTTGAATCGAATATACTATCGCACCCCACACTATATCTCTGCACTTATTTGTACTGTCTTAATTGGCACCCCATGCAGGAGGTGAAGTGATCCCCTTTTTCTAAAGATCGGCTCCTACTCGCATAATCATCTATGTCCTACGGCCCCCAAAGATTGTAGATACCTATGTTGGTCCCACCATGGGGTGTATCAAGTCCCATGGTGGCGGCCCGACATAATACTAGAATGCATAGGTTATACTACTGGTGCCCCCAGTGCCCTGTTTGTCTGCTCCGAAGTGTGTGCATGCCCGCACTCCGTTAGAACCCACACTGTTGCACCCACCTCCGTCGCTTTTCACCGCTTACAATCATCCCAGTAATCGTGCCCCACCCTACCTAGTTTCAGGGTACCATGATACCTAATTGGGTTACTGCTGAAATGGGTTCCCGTTACTAGGGTTTTCTAGTCAAACATGTTAAGTGGTTAAGTGTCTGTATTTACCTAACCCCACCCATCAGTTTAATTAACATGTTGAATTGGTTAAGTGTTTTAGTTAACTTAACCCTACCATCCTGACTGTCTGTCCTTAGCTTTTTAAAGCACCGACCACTCACATTAGACAGGTATTGTTACGGTTACTGGATGTGCCGGTCGGTTCCGGGAAGATTTACACCGTAACTCAGTCTAACCTCGGGTCCTTATTGGGCTCCATGCTTAACCACCCACATTGGATAGGTATTGTTGTGACTACTGGACAGCCGGGCGGGTCCGGGCAGGTTTACATCACAACTCAATCCAACCTCGTGTTAAGCATACTCGTATTTTCTAAATTTACATATTTGTCTTTATTACTTGTTATATGTAAATTTGTCAACAATTAAATGTTATGGCCCACTTTCCAAGTTTAACATTTTTGGTATAAGAATTTATACCGTTTAAATGCAACTAATTTTGGCACGTGACAAACGTGCCAATTTCATATATTTTTATGTCAAGTTTTCCTATAATTACCAATTTATCCCAACGTTACCCCGTCTAAGTATTAGGCTAACAATCTTAGCCTAATTTTCGTTCGCGTGATTTTTGACATATAATATTAGGCTAAAAACTTAGCCTAATTTAGCGTACACAAAATTGGCATAATGACATAGGTGTAAACTGGGCATTTTTGGCATAGTCAATATGAACATCATAGGTGTGGACTTGCAAAATAGTCAACATGAATGTCATAGGTGTGAACTTGCAACGTAGACTAAATCAACATACATGTCAATTTGCAACATAGCCTAAATCAACTTACATACATGCGAACTTGCATTGAAATAGGGATCTAACCAAATAGGTGTCACATGAATTAGCATATGATTTAGACAACATAAGCCTAAACATGTTTAGATCTAGGCATATCGTCGAACATAACTAGCATATGACAAGAATATGACATGTCCATAAAGTATGTATAATTTCATCGCAAGGGTGTAAACTAGATCTAATCATATGTCTAATTACAACATGATACATGTATTAAAGTAGATATTGGCATGGATCCAATTAGGAACTTGCAACTTTTGTATAAACATAGGGGCATGTATATGAACATAATCATTTAGGCATAGGGGTTCTTATCATAAAGTATACATACAACCAATGTAATCACAAAAACATATAGGTGTAGATTACAACATGAACTATACAACTTGCATGCGATGTTGTCTTCATTCTAAATGTACAATAGGATCAACATCAACTCAATTATACCACAAACATTCCAATTCCATTCACAACAAAATCATTTCAATACATAGATATGAATTAACATCGTTGTTACATAATAGCACAATTCCACTTCCAATTTACATCGAATCAAATCCTAACTTTTATTCACATCGGAAAAATCACTATACTTACAACAAACAATGAACTTGAATTCTGGATTCTGAGTTCTGAATTTGAAATGCTTTCCTTTGGGTAGACTAACGTTGTTTGAATCATGCTTTACTTTAGTTTTGGCTCGTCTCTAAGCTTTCTACAAGTGGAGGCTGCTCTTGGCTTCCTTCCAGCAGCATGACGGCTCTATCTCTAATTTATTTGTGTGAATTTAGGTTTAGACTAAAGTTGTATTTATAGAATTTCAAATTAATTAGAGCCGTCGATGAAGCTAGAGTTAATCAAGGCCATCCATCTCAAGAGAAGCCAATCAGAAAGCGACATGTAAGCCCTAGTGACACAGCCAAGCCCCAAAAATCGACCAGAAACCCGACCTGGCCAGCCAGGGCCAAACCAGGTCGACCTGGTCACCCAGGTCGACCCCTAGGTCGATCCCCTGGTCGACCTGGTGCCTGGGCGGGAATTTTCCCGCCCAGCCCAGTTTGGGTCTGATTTTCGAAATTTGAACTTCGTTAGAACCGTTTGAATTTTAATTTTAATTTGAATTCTGAAACTTCTGGAGGTCATAACTCCTTCATACGAAGTCCGATTCACGCAAACTCGGACTCTATCTCAGGTAGAATTCCGAGACGAGCGCAATGGCGTAATCCGTTTCCTTTAATTCTTTCATTTAGAATTAATTATACTTCAATTTGTTAGTTTACAGTTAACCGAAAATTCGGGGTGTTACATTCTCCCCTCCTTAAAGGATTTCGTCCCGGAAATCTTCAAGTTTGGAAGAACGTCAATCCTAACATCCAATTGTCCATCTACTCATCCAACAAACACATGCGTCCATTGTCCTTAAAAGACTTCTAATGCTTCATGATCATATGCATAGTGTGTGTACATGTCCTTATCTAATGCAAAAATTAGGCGGTCTACTGATCCAGTTGACCTCCTTAATGCGAATCATGTAAGTGTCATGAATCCATTATGTATGCAATTTTTTCCCTACTCATAATTCTACATGAGTGCGCAACTATCCATACAAATGCGACATCCATATGACAACATATCAAGTTTCAACCACATACAAATATGAATACATATATGCATATGCAGTATGAAGTGACTGAGCCGATCTAAAACCCAGGTTGTGTGTGTATATGCATCCACGAGCAACCACTAGAAACCACTTGCAGCCATCAACCATAACATGTTTCAAATACATGTTTACATCCAACAGGGTTTCTACCTAAGGATAAAGGATAATATCAAGGATATATACCTAAAAAGATAGATTCAATCACAACTTAAGGAAAAAGAGAGATCAAAGGTGTACCCTCAGAAAGAAAAGGGTAAGACGCGCGTATTCTGTCCTCAGTTTCCCAAGTCGCGTCTTCCTCGGCATCGCTCCACTGAACTTTAACGAGCTTTACTTCGCGGTTGCGTAGCATTTTGATTTTAGTTCCTATGATTCGAGTTGGAACTCTGCTTACAGTTGCTTCGCGTTCCACTTCGGCTTCTTCTAGAATGTTTGGCTCCACCACTTCCGCAGATTCGTGTAGACATTTCTGGAGATGAGAAACGTGAAAGACATTGTGAATTCCAGCCAATATTTCAGGCAGATCTACTCTATAAGCCATTTTCCCAATCTTCTCGATGATAGGGAACGGTCCTACAAATCTTGGTGCTAGCTTTCCTGCGGATCCAAAGCGAACGACGTTCCTTAAAGGGGATACCTTAAGGAAAACCCTGTCCCTAACCTCAAATTCAAGGTCGGTCCTTCTTCTGTCTGCGTAAGATTTATGTCTATCTTGGGCAGTCTTCATTCTCCTTCGTATCAAGTCCACGTTTTCAGAAGTCTCTCTAATCATGTCTGACCCAAGTATAATCTTGTCAGTAGACTCCCACCAACAAGTTGGTGATCGGCATGGTCTTCCATATAGAGCTTCGAAGGGCGCCATACCGATGGTGGCTTGGTAACTGTTGTTATAGGCGAATTCCACTAAAGGAAGATGATCCTCCCAAGTCCCTCCGAAGTCAAGAACGCATAATCTCAGAAGATCTTCTAATACTCTATTCACCCTTTCTGTCTGACCATCAGTTTGGGGGTGATAGGCCGTGCTCAAGCATAACTGTGTGCCTACAGCTTCTTGCAGACTCCGCCAAAATTCGCTCGTAAAGATGGGATCTCTGTCACTCACTATGCTGGAGGGTATTCCATGAAGTCGAACTATTTCCCCGAGATAAAGAGAATCTAGAGACGAGGTAGTCCTTCTACTCTTGATAGGTATAAAGTGGGCGCTTTTAGTAAGCCTGTCCACTATTACCCAAATGCTAGTGTTACCTCTTCTTGACCTAGGCAACCCATCAATGAAGTCCATTGAAATGCTATCCCACTTCCATTGCGGGACTTCTAGAGGATGAAGCAGTCCTCCAGCTTTCTTTTGTTCCGCCTTGACCTGTTGGCATGTCACGCACTTAGAAACGAAATCTGCTACGTCCTTCTTCATGCCGCTCCAATAGAAAACTCTCTTTACGTCCTTGTACATCTTGTCCCCGCCGGGGTGTATTGTCATCTTGGAATGATGTGCTTCCTCGAGAACCATCTTTACTAAATCCCCTGCTTGTGGGACGCATAGTCTTCCATCTCGCCTTAGCCAACCCTTATCATCGATGGAGTACCTATTAAGGTGACTGGAAGTTTCACCCCTAATTAGCTTATCAATCACATCCACAAGCTGAGGGTCTTCACGTTATGCGGCCCCTATTGAGTCTAAAAGAGTGGGCCATACTTCTAGGGATGCCAATAAACCAGGTACAAAATCAGAGGTAGGGCCTAAAGTTAAAACTGGCTATATACTCCAAGCTTTGCCTTTCTACAAAGAGAGGGCTTAGGGTCAGCTTCTTTCTGCTCAACACGTCTGCTACTACGTCGCCTTTGCCAGGAGTACAGGAAATCTCAAAATCATATGAGGCAAGGAACTCCATCCATCTTTGCTGCCTTAAGTTAAGATCTTTCTGCGAGAAAAGATACTTCAACGATTTATGGTCAGTATATAATTCGAACTTCTCACCTAGGAGATAGTGGCGCCAAGACTTAAACGCAAAGACGATGGTGGCTAACTCAAGATCGTGGGTTGGGTAGTTCCTTTCATGAACTTTCAATTGTCTTCCACCATAAGCTACTACCCTCCCTTCTTACATCAGAACAACGCCTAGTCCCGTACCACAAGCATTCGTGTATACGGTGAACATCCTGCTTCAATCTGGCAAAGTCAGAACTGGGGCTGTTGTAAGAGCCCTTTTTAATCGTTGGAAAGCAAACTCGCAATCCAAATCCCAAGCGAACGCCAGATTCTTCTTTGTTAGCCTTGTTGTAACACCCCGTATTTCTATTAATACTAATATTCACAAATTAAAAGAATTAATATTGAGAATTTGCACGAAATAGCCTTAAAAAGGCATATAACAAATTTGAGATATGTGAATTGCCTTAAAAGGCGAAAAATGGAATTAAGACATTAATTGGAAAATTAATGTGTAGAAATGGTCATAAGTTAATTATGGATTAATTTGAATTCATGAATAGGTGCGTGTGTATATATATATTTATATATATATGGGCAGTTAATGTAAACATGAATAGAAGTTTATTAATTTGCTGAGTGTTTGCTGAGTCACTTCTGACTCATTGCTGAGTCAATAAGATAAACCCCATCTGGTCTGAATGGCTGCGGTTATTTCTAGGTTAAATCTAATGGCCTAAATGAATCCTAACATCTATAAATAAGTGGGTAGACTCTAACCCTAAATCACTTGAAAAATTGGAGAGCTACCGACATGCCGTTGCCATGGAGTTCAGCATAGCCGTCACAAACTAAAGAAGAAGAAGGCCTAATCTACAAACTAAATCTACTCAAATCAAATCAAAAGCTCTCTCTCTTTCTATTTCTCTTCTTTAAAATTGTGAGTATGATGAATCTCACAATATTATTATAAAATAATTTTATTAAGTTATGAATGGATCACAAGAAAGTGATATGAATTGTTATGTATTTGTAAATTATGTTGTGGATCTCTTGTTATGCTATTATGTTATCATATATATGTTGTTATGTTGTAGTGATTATGTTGTAAATAATCCTATGCTATGTCATATGTGATTAATCATTCTATGCTATGTTGTAAATCATGTCATGCTATGTTGCAAATTATGATATGCTATGTTGTAAATCTTATATATGCTGTAGATCTCATATTATCTCATATGTTGAAATACTTATGTTATATGATAATGATGTCATGTTAAGTTGTGTTGAATCATACAAGTTGTAAAATCATGATGTTAGTATTTATGAGAATTGGATCATGTTTAAAGTTTATGTTTTTTTTATAATAGATCTTGATTATGGGAATTTGCCTATTGGGTTAGGTGTACCCATATACATAAATCTACAAATTAATTGGATCTTGAATATGGGAATTTGCCTATTAAGTTAGGTGTACCCATATACATGAATCTATGATTAAATGAATTTTGATTTTTGGGAATTTGCCTATTGAGTTAGGTGTACCCATATAAAACCATATTGTTAATGATGTTGATTCACACATGTCCTATACAAGTTTATGAAATTTGATCAAAATCATATTATGTGAATTATGAATAAGTTGACACCCTTAGATCCATGACATGTATAACCTTATACAAGTTGTAATGTATGCAAGTTTTACCCCTTGTTATGATTTATTTAGTCACATATATATGTTGTTGTTGTGAATATTTTCTTTTATGCTATGAGTTAGACTAATAGGGTCTAGCATACATTTTGCGAATAAACGTTCAAACGTGGGGTAGGGGTAATATTAGAAAATTAATAAATTAGGGTGCAATTGATATGATTTTGCATGCCTTAAATGGATGTCCATAATTGAGTCAATTATGGACATTGTTAAATTTGGAATTAATTAATAATTCAAGTAGGGAATTATTAAAATTGGGGAAAGTGGAGTATTAATAATAATCAATGCTTAGGACACGAGGATGGACCCGTTTGTGATGTAAACCTGCCCGGACCCGCCCGGCAAATCCAGTAGTCACAAATGTCGGCCCAATGTGAGAGGTCCTAGGCCCAAACTAAAGCATAACAGTTGTAAAGACACGAGGTTAGACTCTTTTGTGGTGTAAGACTGCCCGGACCCGCCCGGCAAATCCAGCTGCCATAAATGCTAGTCTAATGTGAGAGGTCTTTATGAGGTTATGGCCTTAATGAAATAAGAAATACTTAGCCAGATAATCATGTAAGGTGGGACATGGGGGTTAAGTAGGTGCCTTGGGTGGCATGAGGAATCTAGTGGTTGCCTTTAAAGGCATTTGAAATACGATTAGACTTAACCAAATACACATGTAAATGAACATGACTAAGTGGGTTAAGTGGATGGACTAATGAGACAAGCTTAGGTGGAATGCTTGTGGGAAATAATGGGGGCCCATTTCAACCAGTATCCCAAAACGTATCTTTGTGGGCTCGACCCAAGTCGAGGATGGGACACGCATACTGGGTTTGACTATAAGAGGCCAAAACAGGGAGCGGTGGCAACGCAAGTCCAACGGGTTTCATATGCGTGTGTGGACCTGGGCTGGTAGGTAAGACGTTGTTGCATCGTGTAGGTATAAGCCGTGCATCTCCGTTATATCGGGTTGCCACTTTAGGGGAATGATACACCCCACTGTGGGGCCAGCACGGGTATCTACGAGTAGGGAGCCGATCGAAAAATGGGAAGTGGGGTACACCTAGTGGAGATAGGGGCAGGCGGCACCTATGTAGTCAGCTAGGAGTACGTAAAGCCATTAAGAAAGTTTCTAAGTGAAGCTAAGTGGAATCAATCTTTAGGGTGACTGGTGTGGTGCAGTATAGTGTTTATCCTTTAGTATTTAGGAGCGCCTATAATGTTTCCTTTAGCAATTGTCTATGTCCTTAATCTGCTCTTTCATAGACATTTCCTTGTTTTCCAGCTTATGCCTTAGTCCAGTTATTTTGATAATAGTATTGTAGAATTATCATACTCGCCAGACTTTATGTTTGACCCCCCCCTCTTTTTCATCCTTTTCTCCCTTCAGGTCCTCAGGTTGGGCCAAGTTCCAGTGGAGTCTGATTGGATTGCTTATCTCTTGGAAAGCTTGGACTGCTGAAGTAAAGTCCAGCTTGTTATCTTTCTTTTTAATGGCTATTTATGTAATGGGATTATGTACTTGTTTTATCAAGATAGATATTGTACTTGACTTTGATTATGGTGTTATGATGTAATCAAACATGTTTTGACTTCTGCTGCAATTGAAATAAAGTTTTTAAATTTCCAAGTACTATTTTATATATGTCTTGTTGAAATTTTACTGTTCTATATTCACCTAAAACCTCCATAGAAGTTAATGCATTCCCTTTGTGAGTGACATTAATGGACGTGGGGTGTTACACGTGGTATCAGAGCATAAGGTTACCAGAACAGATAAAATTTTTAGAAAAATATTTTTCTAAAGTATTTTTGGAAGAAGTGCTTTCAAAAACATGTTATTTAGAGAAAGTTTTTATGAAAAACATAATCCCAAATAGCCATATCCTTATCTTTATCTTTCGAATTCTCCATTTTGAATCTTTCCTTTTTCGTTTCAGCATGGCTGAAGATCTTAATCTCCCAGAAGGTGTGACAGTTCTAGGGTGGTTTAGGAGATATTTGGAGGCTAGGGCCACCACTGCAGGCCCAGCAGATGTTCCTCTACCCTCAGTTGCACTCATTCCTCCTCCTCCTCCTCGTGTTGACACTTTTGCAAAGACGTGCAAGGAATTTAAGGCTATGGGAGGAAAAACTTTTCAAGGGACTGAGACGTTTGTGGAGGCCAGAGACTGGCTTAAGGAGACTGAGGAATTGTTGGATATCTTTGAAGTGGAAGATGGGAGGAAAGTCCGTTTAGCTGCTTGGTTAATGAAGGGACAGGCCTTGTTTTGGTGGGAGGTCAATAACGGGGAACGTCCAGTTGATTCATGGGCGGATTTCAGACGAAGGTTTGAGGCAAAGTTTCTTTCAAGGGCAGAGGAGAATTTAAATATGGAAAAATTCCTTACATTAAAGCAAGGGAGCTTATCAGTGAAGGAGTATGTCAATAAATTTAATCAGTTAGCAAGGTTTGGCTTGGAGTTGGTGAACACGCAGAGAAGAAAGCTTTGAGGTTCGTTAGAGGCTTGAATGAACCGTTGCAAGGGTTGGCTATGACCCACATCCCTATGGGAGCCACCTTTGAAAGGCTAGTAGAAATGACACTTATGAATGAGGATAAGGCAGTTGAAAAGAAAGGGGATCAGGAGAAACCCCAACAACAAAATAAGAAGGGTGGTAAAAACAATAATGGCAAAGGGAAGAAGAGATGCTTCAATTGTGGGACGCCTGGCCATCTCATCAAAGATTGTAGAAAGAAAAAGAAGACTGGTTGTTTTCATTGTGGAGATGCGGGACATTTGGTGAAGGACTGCCCAAAGAAGGGGCAGAGGGCAGGGTCTACCTCGGGAGGACAGGTGCAGGCTCTTATGGCACCAGGGCAGGCAAGGGGGCAAGTTCAGGATATTGCGGCCCCACCGCTGCAAGAAAGAGGTAGAACAATTTCTGTTGAAAGCTTAGTTTTTCTGTTTGATCATCCTGTCCGTACCTTATTCGATTCTGGCGCATCTCATTCGTTTATCTCTGCATCATTAGTTGAATTACTGCACTTGAACACCAGTTTAGTAGAGGATCCCTTGGTTGTTTCAAATCCAATTGGGGGTTCGGCTTATTTGACTATGATATGTTTGGATTTGAAAATCTCTATACTTAGCGTTGAATTTAGATGTGATGCTTATGTATTGGGCTTCACGGGCTATGGGCTAATTTTAGGAATGGATTGGTTATCTAGAAATGGGGCCATTCTTGATTGTGAAAGGAGAGTAGTTAGGCTTGTGACTCGCCTTGGTAATGCTCTCGACATCTTTTGTAGTCCCATAAATTCCATTATGCTAAGTTATCTTGAATCGCTTGACGCGTCTGTAGAGAATCTGCGAACGGTAGAGGTGGTCCGGGAATATCCGGATGTGTTTGAGGAGGTGAAGGGCTTACCTCCAAAGCGGGAGATAGACTTTCGAATTTATCTTGTGGATAATGCTAAACCCGTATCTTTGCCAGTGCGCCACATGGCTCCTCGTGAAAGGAGGGAACTCAATAAGCAAGTGAAGGAGTTGCTTGAGAAGGGGTTCATAAGACGTAGTATATCAGAGTGGGGTGCTCCAGTAGTGTTTGCTACAAAGGCGGATGGGTCCCTTAGACTTTGTGTGGACTATAGAGAACTAAACAAGCTTACTAAAAAGAACCGACACCCACTGCCGAGGATTGACGATCTCTTTGATCAGTTAGTTGGTGCCTCAGTGTTTTCGCTGTTGGACTTAGCCACTGGCTTTCATCAACTGAGAGTGGCTGAGGATAGTATAGATAAGACTGCTTTTAGGACTCCTGACGGATTCTATGAATGGCTAGTGATGCCCTTTGGTTTGACGAACGCCCCTGTTGGATCTAGAATAACCCTAGAGGGGGGGGGGTGAATAGGGTTTTTCACAGTTTTTAAACTGAATTGAAAAACTGACAGGATATTAAAATAATAAACAGATCACTGAATATAGCAGAAACAGAAATGCAGAAAATAAATCACACACAGATATACCCAGCTTCGGCAAAATCCTGCCTACTGCTGCATTCCTAAGGTTTCTACTAGGTGATAGAATAGATCCCGCATACAAGACCATGTACACTCGCAAACCCTGCTCCTATTCTAACCCTACGCTCAAAACTCTAGACTGATTCAAACCCCTGAATCAGATTTTCCCCAGATTACAAACCCGTAACCTGTATTCCTAGATTTTACAGATTCTAGTACTGTCAGTTACCTCCTAACTGAAACTCCCCTAGAGTTTTACAGACTCTATAAACTGTTCAGAATTGTTTACAAAAAAAAATGAAGAACAAAACAAAACAAAATAAAAATCAAAACAAGAAAAACCCTTTTAGAGTTAAATTAAAAGGGGTCATCCCCTTTTAATATTAAAACATGGCTAGGCCAAAAGTAAATGGCCGGCCCATTTGTATTTCACTTTTGTCCGATCCTTTGCTTTAGCTCTGGGAAACAGAAATGGCGGCGGCGATTCTAGGGTTTTTCTTCTGACCCAAATCGAAGTCGATGTTGTTAATTTTTGGCTCTGGAAATGATTTCTGGTGCTCGTATCTCCGATTGCTTCTCTGTCTTGCTCGATTGTTGTGTGGCTATGTGATTCTTCACTCTGGCGATCGAAACCCTAACGAAATTGTGAGTATTCTTTGATTAAAAAATGTTGCTCTCTGATTTAGTTGTTGTTGGTTTCGATTTCGATGTCCTTCTCTGCCTATGATGTAACTGGTGTTCAATAGGATTATATAATCCTATACCATGCTCTGATTTCACGCAAATGATTTGAGCTGATTTTGCACGATTTCCCTTTTCTGATTTAATCACCTCGACTTTTATTGTTGTTGCATGTGAATGCCTCTTTTGAATTCTCGGCTTTAATTGAATTTCCTCGGCATTGAACTGCTCTGATTTGTTTCCACTTTATGTGATTTGCCCTCGATTTGAAAAATGTCCAAATTAAAGCCTTTCGCCATATAAAAACTTGAGTTCAAATCTGGAAATTACTTGTCAAAAATAATTCGTATATATTGCCTAATATTTGTGGGAATTTGAATTGTGGAATATCCTGCCATGTATTACTGCGTTGGATTGTTGTCCAAATCTTGCCGTGTTTGTATTTCATTATGCTGATTTGAAATCGAACCATAAATACTTCCCAAGTTTACTCCTTGCTGGAAAATGTTGAAGTCTTGCCAAGCAATACTTTTTGCATGATTTTCCTTGAATCATTATTTGCATGCATCATCAAAACTTTGATATCTTTGCCAAAAATGGATTTTCTGATTTCTGTAAATAACATCCTTGATTGATGAACATCCTGAAACATTTAAAATGTTTTCTTACCAAAAACACAGTTTTGTTAATTTAAAAAAAAAGATTCATGCTATAATTGTTTTGCTCCATCATGTACATGAGTTGTAGCACCATGCTTATGCACACCCTTGTTTGTAATTTGAACTGCTGCAATCTTTTTGCACTTGTGATGCTAAGTCATGTCTTGAACCATTGCTGTGCTTCCATGTATTGCTGAAATGACCTCTTGCACTTATGTGTTTTGCTCCAGCATTTACTTGACTTGCATGTACATGCTGGCTTGACCAGCTTCACCATAGAACTTGTTTATATTTGTTTCATCCATGTTGCTGACATGAACATGATATCTGCACATTTGATCATGGCTCGACCATTTTGTTTTAGCTTGAGTTTGTGCCTTCACCATGCTGGTTTGGTTTGTGCTCGACATTGTATACTCCTTGCTTTCTGAACAGCTTGTGACATTGAAACTGCTGCCTTGTTTGCATGTACACCATGCTGAACAGAACTTGTGCACACCATGAACACTGTTGCTATGAATTTGAGCCACTCTGGCTTGTACAACTTATTGGCTGTTCGACCTGACATGAACTAACATGTACACTGTTATGAACCATGATGTACTGCTATTGAACATAACATCCTGTGCTGTTATGTATAACTGAACTAAATTGATGCACCACTTTGCTGGACCATGTATTTGCTCTATTATGTTATGACTGATCTTGAACACTGCCGAGCCATTTGTAAAACTTGTCCCATGTCACTTGAATACATGTTCTTTCTGTGCTCACTACTTTTGGATCCATACGTATGTACATACATCACCATCCTTGCTTACTTGAATTGAACATGAGCTCGGCCATTCCTGTGTGATGTTTGGTCTGTCTGCACTTCCTGTTGCCATTTACATGCTGTATATAAAACTGATTTGAATCACCTGTGTCATGTATACTACTGCCATGTGATAATTACTGTACATATCCATGCTAGCTGAACTGTTTTGTTCGAGAGCTGTCTTGTATTCTTGCTCATGAACATTTATTTCACCATGAGTTATATCATGCTGTTTTGACTTGCTTTTTGCTTGGATTTGTTGTTTCACTTTGGCTCGACCACACTTGCCATTTTTCTTCACTTTGACATTTCAGACTTGGTGGACTTGAAAAGTGTGATCTGTTATGATTTCCATCTTGTGTTTGCTGGTCTGAAATTTTGCACTTCCATTTCTCTTTTGATTTTTGACCTGTCTTGTATACTGAAAAAAAATATCAGCAGACTGATTGTACTGTGTTGGGGCTGGTCAGAATCAGCTGAGTTTGATGCTGGTTCTGATCAGCAAACCAGTATGGTTATGTCGAGGTTGATCAGTGGGTACTGAAAATATATCAGATCAAGTCATGAAAGATGATGAGAAACACACCAGAAATCTGAGGCAAATAAATTTTTAAAAAAAAAATTATATCTGCAAGAATATGAAATTATTTTTGTTCTAGATACTGTGTGTGTGTTTCTGTATATGACAGGTATGAAGACTGGACTGACGGACAACAGTGAGCTGGTCTGACAGTGAAGACTGTGAAGACAGAAGGCAAAAGACAGTTTTGTCAGCTTTTAACTGGAAATGAAAATGTAACTGAGTGAATGTATATTGAGTGTGAGTGTTGTAAATGAAGAAGTACTCAATGTATGAAGATTGTACTGATATGAAAAGTAACAGTGGAGTGTACAAATAGTGGAGATATAAATTTGTACTGTTTAAATGTTGAAATAAAATATTATATTTAAATAAAATACTGTGTTAATATTTGAATGTCTGTACAGTAGTATTTCACTTAAATATAAATATTATATTCTTGTTTGATGTGAATATAAAACAGTACAGTGACAAACACATTTAAGATAATATATACTTGTTTGTTATCATCAAACAAAAATCATATAATTGTTATATACAACTACGTTATATACAACAATCTCCCCCTTTTGATGATGACAAACAAATAAGAGATTTTGAATATAATAAATGTGTTTGTTCGTGAATATTTGAACTCCCCCTATTTAAATGCTCCCCCTACAACAGAAACTCCCCCTATAACTGTGCATGAGTGAAATGTATGAATAATAATAAATTTTCAAAATTAAAAATATTTATAACATATTCACTCATAATCACTCATAAATCAAAATCTAATCCATTCTCCCCCTTTTGTTATCATCAAAAAGGATACAGATTTTAAAATACAGATTAAAAACGACTAAAAAATATAATTTCAGCTTAAGAGGAAGAACAGTCATCATAAATCTCAATCAGTCAAACAAAAATCATAATAAACTAAGAATTGGTGACATATTTCACATTGTAGAGAATGATGGATTTACGATGGATAAAAATGGAGAGAGTTTTATAAACAATTCATTTCCAATTATTTTCAAAGGATATTTATCAAAAAAAATAATGATGGATTTGGACTATAATTAATAATTCAATTTAAGTGACAAGATCGAATAATCTCAAATCCCAATACCTGTCAATCAACAAATCATAATACGTCATAAAATTTTAACACATTTCACAGATTAGAAGATGAATTGATAGGCCGGTTTTTACACTCTGAGGAGAATTTCAAATTTATTTCTATTTTTAGCACTTTATTTCCTTTTCTTTTATCTTTTATTTAAGAGCACACTGATCACGCATAACCAGAGCTTGGATTTTTAAATGAGGTCAGTCGCAGCTTAAATTATAAGTTGTCTCTTAGCCATGCATGACCAGAGCTTGGATTTTTAAATGAGGTTAGAGACACACTTATATATTTATTATATATATATTTATCATTTCAGTTTTTTTTTTTAAAAAAAAGAAAAAGCTCCTTGGTATAAAACCAATATATGGATGATAGAAAATGTGGTAGGTACAGGAATGGACTGTGAAATAAATTTCTAAATTAATTATATTATGAAATATGACCAACTGTACCGGGATTATTGAAAATTTTCAATTATCACTAATTCTGAATAATAATATAACCACAATTCCATCACAAATATTTTCACTGTTTATTTAAAATGATTTTAAAAAAAATAAACTCTCCACATTTATATAAAATCATAACGGATGGCAGAAGGATGATAAGTAATGAAGATGACCGTGAAATAATTGCCAGTTCAAAGATATTATAATAAATATTCAACCATCATGAAAATCTAAATAAAATTCTCCTCTTGTTCTGAAATATACTGCAGTCACAATTCATCACAATTTCTAAATCTGGTTATAATTTTGATGAATTATAAATACAGCTCAAATTGGATATTGATTTCAATTTCTGAATGAATAATTAGTAAATAATTCTAAAATTGAAAATCAAATACAAGAGGAATATGCTGACCTATACACAACAAGAGGGAAAAAAAATGTGTACAGGACAAAAAGAGTGTGTGGATATATACATGGTGAAGATTTGAATCTAAGTACAGATGGGTGAGACAAAAATAAGGCGCTTCTGATACCACTTGGTGTCTCTATTTACGAGGAATTTTAACATGATACTGAACAAGAATGTCATAGTCAAAAGAATTATAAATACAAAGCCCAATCAGACAAGATAACAGATTATACACATGTATCAGAGCAGCGGTCAGATTAAAGCAGGCAGTTATTTGAAAAACACTATCAGAGCAACACAGAACATAAAACCACGTCAGACTTGTCAGCGGATGGTCACATAAGATCATTCATGATCCAAGATTAGAAATACCGTTTATTTGAAATCATTTGAGGAATATGAAAAATATCAGGATTTAATAAATCAATCACACCAATTTATAAATTTTTGAATTGAGATATGTGTGAGATTTAATAAATCAACAATTTCAAATGATTTTCAACAAACAAATATTTAAATCATATAACCATGAAATAACAGAGAAATTCAAGACCGGATTTTCAAAGAATTTTCACAAGAATTTTCTGACAAGTCCTCAAGAGATTTCAGATCATCTACATCAATTTTGTGAGATATTCATGATCCAAAGAAAATAATTTATTTGAAATCATTTGAATCATTGTCAAATTTTGAGATATAATGAATCAGTCACACAAGGTTAATAATTTCAGATTTAAGTGGTGTGTGAGATTCAAAATATCAGGAATTTCAGATGATTTCAAACTAAACTAATTTCAATCATAATAATCATGAATAAGAATGAAATTCAAGATGTATCACTGATTCAACCCAAATATTTTTCAAGTCAGAAATAATCAAGCCAATCTAAAAAATTAATGAGATTATCACAACTGAGAAGTAACAGTGCTGTAATGAGTATAATACTTTAAGCGTTTCCAAAATGAATTGGAAGGAACTCAAAACAGCATAAGTGTGTGAAATTTCATTAATTATTCAGATCTTCAAAAATTTAGAATTCCAGTTAACAGTGTTCAAGATATGATATGAATGCATCAACACTGTTATGAATTCAACAATCAGAAAATAAACTTCAAAACAATTGCAGATATATACAAGTTCAAATTCAGGATATGGAAATGATTAACACATGATGATTTTATACAAGTAAGGCAAATTTCCAGAAAATCATTAATTCTGCAACTGGAAGTTTAAGAAGTACAGATAAAGAAGAAGATGGTAGTGTCAAATCAAAAAACAAAAACAGCAGGAGATAGAGGAAGGAATAAAAGGCAGAAAATAAAAAACAAACAGAGAGAATATACAAAGGTGAGTTTAGAGATCATACCAGAATCCAATGTAAAGCAGAATCTCTAACTCAACACATCTTGGCCAAGGAACTGTAAAGAATACAGAAGTATAACTCAGCTTGATTTCACATTTCTTTTTGCACAATAGTTCCTCAGCCTCCACTGGTACCTAGAAAGTGGAGGGATCGAGTGGTCTAACAAAAGTAGTAAAACCACTCACAGTTATATTCGTACGTTTTGGTACCCAAACCTGTTTGTATAATAATCCGTTTGAATCTATCTTCGTACCCTTTGGAACCCAAATCTGTTTGAATTTCATGAAGTTTGTTTTATTTCTTTTTGGGATCCAGAATTGTTCAACTGAATTATTATAAAACAAATTCACATCATGTTTATGGTTCAAAAATCCTTTGCGATGATCAGAGTTTGAATTTTCATATCGGTTCTTTCCAAAGCAGTTTAAAGGATTTTTAGAATCATTTGAGTTCTGATTTTCAAAAACGTTATTTTTCTCAAAGCCAAGACCACTTTTATTACCAGATGAAAATTGATTTTTCAACAGCATATTCAAAGACTTTTCACCGTTAGAAAATTTAGTCAAAGTTGACTCAAGCTGTTGAATTTTAGTTTTAAGATCACGGTTCTCATTCATTAAATCCGAACAATGATTTTTAGTGATCTTACATCTTTCAAAATCAGATTTTAAAACCAAATTTTCATCTTTAAGAATTTTAATTCTGGCTTGAGATTCCATGATTTCAGATTCAAAACGTTTTTGTTTTTCAGACTCAAATTTCTTGGATTTTTCAATCTCATTTTCAAGTTCTTTCAAATTCAAACCACTTTTCACCAAATTTTCATTTTCAGCAATTTCAAATTTGGAATATATATCAGTCTTAAAAATTTCAAATTCTTCTTGTAAAAAGTTATTCAAACTTGATAACTCAATCTTGTTCTCTTTTAAGATTAGAATTTCCTTTTCAAACTTTTGAATATTTTTATTGAGATGAGCAAGATTTGTTTTCAATTTCAAACAATTTTTGCAATCTGAATTTGAAGAATTTTTGAAATGTTCAAGTTGTGATTCCAAATAATCAATTTTGCTGATCAACTCAGAATTCCTAGATTTCAGAGACTTATTTTTCATTTGGAGTTTATCAACAGATTTTGTTAAATCAAGACACATGTAAACCAGATCTTCATATGAGAAATTTTCTGTTTCAGCATTTGTTGATTCTCCATCATCTGTTCCATCTGATGTTTCGTCTACATGGCTTGTTAGGCACAGATCTGAGTTGTCATCCTTGGGTTTTGAGCTGTTGTCAGGTTTTCCATACAGCTTGTTGAGAGTTCTCCAGACTTCCTGTGCAGATAAACAATGACATATAAGATTAAACTGTTCAGTACTAAGATAATCAAATATAATTTTCATAGCACGAGCATTGAAAGTAATATCTACACTATTAAACCCATTAATAACAACATCCCAACATTTAATATTAACAGATTTTAAATAAAATTCCATGTTGGATTTCCAGTTTGAAAAATCTGTTCTAGTGAAAATAATTGGAGATGAGCTGGACTGACTCTCATTAGACTGACGACTAGGATTACCCATGACTCTAGAGTTAAACACAAATACCTGGCTCTGATACCACTTGTAGTCTCCTTCTCGAGGATTTTAATCACACCCCGGTGGCCTACAATGGCACCTCAGAGACTGATTTCACGTCCTGCCTCTCGACATGGACAACCACCCACGAACATGTAGGTATAAGAGTCACTACTTCGCCACTAGATCATAGAGCGAGAACTCCCTATCATGTTGTAACCTTATACCAGCTCTGATACCACTGTTGGATCTAGAATAACCCTAGAGGGGGGGTGAATAGGGTTTTTCACAGTTTTTAAACTGAATTGAAAAACTGACAGGATATTAAAATAATAAACAGATCACTGAATATAGCAGAAACAGAAATGCAGAAAATAAATCACACACAGATATACCCAGCTTCGGCAAAATCCTGCCTACTGCTGCATTCCTAAGGTTTCTACTAGGTGATAGAATAGATCCCGCATACAAGACCATGTACACTCGCAAACCCTGCTCCTATTCTAACCTTACGCTCAAAACTCTAGACTGATTCAAACCCCTGAATCAGATTTTCCCCAGATTACAAACCCGTAACCTGTATTCCTAGATTTTACAGATTCTAGTACTGTCAGTTACCTCCTAACTGAAACTCCCCTAGAGTTTTACAGACTCTATAAACTGTTCAGAATTGTTTACAAAAAAAAATGAAGAACAAAACAAAACAAAATAAAAATCAAAACAAGAAAAACCCTTTTAGAGTTAAATTAAAAGGGGTCATCCCCTTTTAATATTAAAACATGGCTAGGCCAAAAGTAAATGGCCGGCCCATTTGTATTTCACTTTTGTCCGATCCTTTGCTTTAGCTCTGGGAAACAGAAATGGCGGCGGCGATTCTAGGGTTTTTCTTCTGACCCAAATCGAAGTCGATGTTGTTAATTTTTGGCTCTGGAAATGATTTCTGGTGCTCGTATCTCCGATTGCTTCTCTGTCTTGCTCGATTGTTGTGTGGCTATGTGATTCTTCACTCTGGCGATCGAAACCCTAACGAAATTGTGAGTATTCTTTGATTAAAAAATGTTGCTCTCTGATTTAGTTGTTGTTGGTTTCGATTTCGATGTCCTTCTCTACCTATGATGTAACTGGTGTTCAATAGGATTATATAATCCTATACCATGCTCTGATTTCACGCAAATGATTTGAGCTGATTTTGCACGATTTCCCTTTTCTGATTTAATCACCTCGACTTTTATTGTTGTTGCATGTGAATGCCTCTTTTGAATTCTCGGCTTTAATTGAATTTCCTCGGCATTGAACTGCTTTGATTTGTTTCCACTTTATGTGATTTGCCCTCGATTTGAAAAATGTCCAAATTAAAGCCTTTTGCCATATAAAAACTTGAGTTCAAATCTGGAAATTACTTGTCAAAAATAATTCGTATATATTGCCTAATATTTGTGGGAATTTGAATTGTGGAATATCCTGCCATGTATTACTGCGTTGGATTGTTGTCCAAATCTTGCCGTGTTTGTATTTCATTATGCTGATTTGAAATCGAACCATAAATACTTCCCAAGTTTACTCCTTGCTGGAAAATGTTGAAGTCTTGCCAAGCAATACTTTTTGCATGATTTTCCTTGAATCATTATTTGCATGCATCATCAAAACTTTGATATCTTTGCCAAAAATGGATTTTCTGATTTCTGTAAATAACATCCTTGATTGATGAACATCCTGAAACATTTAAAATGTTTTCTTACCAAAAACACAGTTTTGTTAATTTAAAAAAAAGATTCATGCTAGAATTGTTTTGCTCCATCATGTACATGAGTTGTAGCACCATGCTTATGCACACCCTTGTTTGTAATTTGAACTGCTGCAATCTTTTTGCACTTGTGATGCTAAGTCATGTCTTGAACCATTGTTGTGCTTCCATGTATTGCTGAAATGACCTCTTGCACTTATGTGTTTTGCTCCAACATTTACTTGACTTGCATGTACATGCTGGCTTGACCAGCTTCACCATAGAACTTGTTTATATTTGTTTCATCCATGTTGCTGACATGAACATGATATCTGCACATTTGATCATGGCTCGACCATTTTGTTTTAGCTTGAGTTTGTGCCTTCACCATGCTGGTTTGGTTTGTGCTCGACATTGTATACTCCTTGCTTTCTGAACAGCTTGTGACATTGAAACTGCTGCCTTGTTTGCATGTACACCATGCTGAACAGAACTTGTGCACACCATGAACACTGTTGCTATGAATTTGAGCCACTCTAGCTTGTACAACTTATTGGCTGTTCGACCTGACATGAACTAACATGTACACTGTTATGAACCATGATGTATTGCTATTGAACATAACATCCCGTGCTGTTATGTATAACTGAACTAAATTGATGCACCACTTTGCTGGACCATGTATTTGCTCTATTATGTTATGACTGATCTTGAACACTGCCGAGCCATTTGTAAAACTTGTCCCATGTCACTTGAATACATGTTCTTTCTGTGCTCACTACTTTTGGATCCATACGTATGTACATACATCACCATCCATGCTTACTTGAATTGAACATGAGCTCGGCCATTCCTGTGTGATGTTTGGTCTGTCTGCACTTCCTGTTGCCATTTACATGCTGTATATAAAACTGATTTGAATCACCTGTGTCATGTATACTACTGCCATGTGATAATTACTGTACATATCCATGCTAGCTGAACTGTTTTGTTCGAGAGATGTCTTGTATTCTTGCTCATGAACATTTATTTCACCATGAGTTATATCATGCTGTTTTGACTTGCTTTTTGCTTGGATTTGTTGTTTCACTTTGGCTCGACCACACTTGCCATTTTTCTTCACTTTGACATTTCAGACTTGGTGGACTTGAAAAGTGTGATCTGTTATGATTTCCATCTTGTGTTTGCTGATCTGAAATTTTGCACTTCCATTTCTCTTTTGATTTTTGACCTGTCTTGTATACTGAAAAAAAATATCAGTAGACTGATTGTACTGTGTTGGGGCTGGTCAGAATCAGCTGAGTTTGATGCTGGTTCTGATCAGCAAACCAGTATGGTTATGTCGAGGTTGATCAGTGGGTACTGAAAATATATCAGATCAAGTCATGAAAGATGATGAGAAACACACCAGAAATCTGAGGCAAATAAATTTTAAAAAAAAAAATTATATCTGCAAGAATATGAAATTATTTTTGTTCTAGATACTGTGTGTGTGTTTCTGTATATGACAGGTATGAAGACTGGACTGACGGACAACAGTGAGCTGGTCTGACAGTGAAGACTATAAAGACAGAAGGCAAAAGACAGTTTTGTCAGCTTTTAACTAGAAATGAAAATGTAACTGAGTGAATGTATATTGAGTGTGAGTGTTGTAAATGAAGAAGTACTCAATGTATGAAGATTGTACTGATATGAAAAGTAACAGTGGAGTGTACAAATAGTGGAGATATAAATTTGTACTGTTTAAATGTTGAAATAAAATATTATATTTAAATAAAATACTGTGTTAATATTTGAATGTCTGTACAGTAGTATTTCACTTAAATATAAATATTATATTCTTGTTTGATGTGAATATAAAACAGTACAGTGACAAACACATTTAAGATAATATATACTTGTTTGTTATCATCAAACAAAAATCATATAATTGTTATATACAACTACGTTATATACAACAGCCCCCGCATATTTTGTTGATTTGATGAGTAGGGTGTTTAGGGAGTACCTTAACAAATTCGTGGTAGTCTTTGTGGATGACATCTTAGTCTTTTCTAAGAATGAAGAAGAGCATGCCCTACATCTTAGGGAAGTGTTGGAAACCCTTCGAGCGCATAACCTTAAGGCAAAATTTTCTAAGTGTCACTTCTGGAGGAAAGAAGTACGGTTCTTAGGGCACGTGGTTTCCAAGGAAGGGATAGCAGTGGATCCCGCAAAGGTGGTGGCCATCCAAGATTGGAAGGTCCCTAAAAATGTAACCGAAGTAAGAAGTTTCTTGGGGTTGGCTGACTATTATAGGAAGTTTATCAAAGACTTCGCAAAAATATCAGCTCCATTAACACGGTTAACGAAGAAGAACCTGGTTTTTATGTGGGACGAAGATTGTGATGATGCGTTCCAACGTTTAAAGAGAGCCTTAACTTCAGCCCCAGTCTTAGTGCTGCCAGACGGGAATAAACCGTTTACCGTCTATACTGATGCTTGTGGGACGAGACTTGGTGCGGTCCTCATGCAAGAGGGAAGAGTAATAGCCTATGGTGGAAGGCAGTTGAGGGTTCATGAAAAGAATTACCCTACGCATGACCTTGAGTTAGCCGCAATTGTTTTCGCGCTTAAGTCTTGGCGTCACTATCTTCTTGGTAAGAAATTCGAACTGTTCACTGACCATAAATCATTAAAATACTTATTCTCTCAGAAGGATTTGAATTTAAGGCAGCAACGGTGGATGGAATTCCTAGCCTCCTACGATTTTGAAATAGCATATACCCCGGGCAAGGGTAACGTGGTAGCAGACGCCTTAAGTAGGAAAAGGTTGTCCTTGAGTCCGTTGTTTGTTGAACGAAGAAGCTTAGAATTCTTCTCCATGTTTGACTTTAGACCCTCCGTTGACCTAGTACCTGGTTTGTTAGCATCCTTGGAGGTTAGACCAACACTTCTAGGACGAGTTGGTGAGGCACAGCAAGACGACCCCCAGTTGGTTGAGATAGTAGAAAAGCTCAAAGGAGGGGAGTCGTCTAGCCATCTTCGTAGGTATACCCTAGACGATAAGGGTTGGTTACGAAGGGACAATAGACTTTGTGTACCACAAGACGAAGACTTAAGGAAGGCCATTCTTGATCATGCTCATCGCTCAAAGATGACCATTCATCCCAGCGGAGACAAGATGTACAAAGATATAAAGCGGGTTTTCTTTTGGGCCGGTATGAAAAAGGATGTGGCCGAGTACGTCGCTAGATGCTTGGTGTGCCAACGAGTAAAAGCGGAACAAAAGAAACCCGGTGGGTTGCTTCACCCATTGGATGTTCCACTATGGAAATGGGAAAGCGTCTCAATGGATTTTTTGGATGGATTACCAAGATCAAGGAAGGGTAATATGGGGATTTGGGTTATAGTAGATAGACTTACTAAGAGCGCCCATTTTATTCCCGTGAAAAGTAAGAGGACTGCTCCGTGGTTGGCTTCTGTATACATTAAAGAGATAGTTCGTTTGCACGGTATTCCTTCTAGTATAGTAAGCGACCGTGATCCCATCTTCACTAGTGAATTTTGGAAGAGTTTACAAGAGGCGGTAGGGACTCAGCTATGTTTGAGCACCGCATATCATCCTCAGACGGACGGCCAGACCGAGAGGGTGAATCGTATTCTAGAAGATCTTTTAAGGCTTTGTATCCTAGACTTTGGGGGTACATGGGAAGAGCACCTTCCGTTGGTAGAATTCGCATATAATAATAGCTTTCAGTCTAGTATTGGCATGGCACCTTTCGAAGCGCTTTATGGAAGGCCTTGCCGTTCGCCTACATGTTGGTGAGAAACTACCGATAAAATCCTACTTGGGCCCGATATGGTTAGGGAAACCTCGGAGAAGATTGATTTGATTCGAAGGAGGATGAAAGCAGCACAAGATAGGCAGAAATCGTATGCTGATAAGAGGAGGACAGATCTTGAGTTTGACATTGGGGACATGGTTTTTATCAAAGTGTCTCCGTTACGGAATGTTGTTCGCTTTGGGTCCGTTGGGAAATTAGCGCCAAGGTTTGTAGGGCCGTTTCCTATAAAAGACAGAATTGGGAAGATGGCGTATAGGGTGGAGTTGCCTGAGAAAATTAGTGGAGTACACGACGTATTCCATGTATCACATTTGAGGAAGTGTTTGCACAAGACCGCGGAGGTGGTAGAGCCAAGCTTGCTTAAAGAGGTGGAAATAGAGCGTGATGCAACAATTAGACGAGCTCCTACATGCATTCTTGGGTCGGAGATCAAAAAGTTGAGAAATCGAGAGGTCAGACTAGTTAAAGTGCAATGGGGAGATGATGAGAGCAACGCTACTTCGGAGACAGAAGGGAAGATGCGTTCGCTATACCCTTTTCTTTTTGAGGGTATGTCTTTTAATTTCTCCTTTATCGCTTAGCTTATCTTATCTTATCTTATCTTATCTTTAGTATGTCCTCTCATTAGTATCTTTGACCTTTAGTTAGGATAATCCTATGGTTGAAACATGTGTTTGAGACATGTTATGTATGATGGATGCAAAATGGATGCAAGTGGTTGCTAGTGGTTGCTCGTGGATGCATATATACACACTTTAGGCACTAGATCGGCTCAGTCACTACATATTGCATATTGCATAAATGAATGTATTTAGTATAATGGATGTATAATGGTTGTACCATCATATAGATGCTGCATTCGGTTGAATGGATGTGCACGCATATAGAAGTAGTTTGTAAGCAATTAGGATCTTTTGCATACATAATGGATGCATGGCACTATCACGAATTGCATCAAGGAGGTCAACTGAATCAGTGGACCGCCTGATTTTGCATTAGATACGGACATAGACACACACTGTGCATTTAAACATGAAAGCATTAGAAGTCTATAAGGACAATGGATGCCAGTGTTTGTTGATTGAGTAGATGGTTGATGATAGGATATAAACTTGAAGATTTAGGGGTCGAAATCCCTTAAGGAGGGGAGAATGTAACACCCCGTATTTCTGTTAATACTAATATTCACAAATTAAAAGAATTAATATTGAGAATTTGCACGAAATAGCCTTAAAAAAGCATATAACAAATTTGAGATATGTGAATTGCCTTAAAAGGCGAAAAATGGAATTAAGACATTAATTGGAAGATTAATGTGTAGAAATGGTCATAAGTTAATTATGGATTAATTTGAATTCATGAATAGGTGCGTGTGTATATACATATATATTTATATATATATGGGCAGTTAATGTAAACATGAATAGAAGTTTATTAATTTGCTGAGTGTTTGCTGAGTCACTTCTGACTCATTGCTGAGTCAATAAGATAAACCCCATCTGGTCTGAATGGCTGCGGTTATTTCTAGGTTAAATCTAATGGCCTAAATGAATCCTAACATCTATAAATAAGTGGGTAGACTCTAACCTTAAATCACTTGAAAAATTGGAGAGCTACCTACATGCCGTCGCCATGGAGTTCAGCATAGCCGTCACAAACTAAAGAAGAAGAAGGCCTAATCTACAAACTAAATCTACTCAAATCAAATCAAAAGCTCTCTCTCTTTCTATTTCTCTTCTTTAAAATTGTGAGTATGATGAATCTCGCAATATTATTATAAAATAATTTGATTAAGTTATGAATGGATCACAAGAAAGTGATATGAATTGTTATGTATTCGTAAATTATATTGTGGATCTCTTGTTATGCTATTATGTTATCATATATATGTTGTTATGTTGTAGTGATTATGTTGTAAATAATCCTATGTTATGTCATATGTGATTAATCATGCTATGCTATGTTGTAAATCATATCATGCTATGTTGCAAATTATGATATGCTATGTTGTAAATCTTATATATGTTGTAGATCTCATATTATCACATATGTTGAAATACTTATGTTATATGATAATGATGTCATGTTAAGTTGTGTTGAATCATACAAGTTGTAAAATCATGATGTTAGTATTTATGCGAATTGGATCATGTTTAAAGTTTATGTTTTTTTTATAATAGATCTTGATTATGGGAATTTGCCTATTGGGTTAGGTGTACCCATATACATGAATCTACAAATTAATTGGATCTTGAATATGGGAATTTGCCGATTAAGTTAGGTGTACCCATATACATGAATCTATGATTAAATGAATTTTGATTTTTGGGAATTTGCCTATTGAGTTAGGTGTACCCATATAAAACCATATTGTTAATGATGTTGATTCACACATGTCCTATACAAGTTTATGAAATTTGATCAAAATCATATTATGTGAATTATGAATAAGTTGACACCCTTAGATCCATGACATGTATAACCTTATGCAAGTTGTAATGTATGCAAGTTTTACCCCTTGTTATGATTTATTTAGTCACATATATATGTTGTTGTTGTGAATATTTTCTTTTATGCTATGAGTTAGACTAATAGGGTCTAGCATACATTTTGCGAATAAACGTTCAAACGTGGGGTAGGGGTAATATTAGAAAATTAATAAATTGAGGTGCAATTGATATGATTTTGCATGCCTTAAATGGATGTCCATAATTGAGTCAATTATGGACATTGTTAAATTTGGAATTAATTAATAATTCAAGTAGGGAATTATTAAAATTGGGGAAAGTGGATTATTAATAATAATCAATGCTTAGGACACAAGGTTGGACCCGTTTGTGACGTAAACCTGCCCGGACCCGCCCGGCAAATCCAGTAGTCACAAATGTCGGCCCAATGTGAGAGGTCCTAGGCCCAAACTAAAGCATAACAGTTGTAAAGACACGAGGTTAGACTCTTTTGTGGTGTAAGACTGCCCGGACCCGCCCGACAAATCCAGCTGCCATAAATGCCAGTCTAATGTGAGAGGTCTTTATGAGGTTATGGCCTTAATGAAATAAGAAATACTTAGCCAGATAATCATGTAAGGTGGGACATGGGGGTTAAGTAGGTGCCTTGGGTGGCATGAGGAATCTAGTGGTTGCCTTTAGAGGCATTTGAAATACGATTAGACTTAACCAAATACACATGTAAATGAACATGACTAAGTGGGTTAAGTGGACGGACTAATGGGACAAGCTTAGGTGGAATGCTTGTGGGAAATAATAGGGGCCCATTTCAACCAGTATCCCAAAACGTATCTTTGTGGGCTCAACCCAAGCCGAGGACGGGACACGCATACTGGGTTTGACTATAAGAGGCCAAAACAGGGAGCGGTGGCAACGCAAGTCCAACGGGTTTCATATGCGTGTGCGGACCCGGGCTGGTAGGTAAGACGTTGTTGCATCGTGTAGGTATAAGCCGTGCATCTCCGTTATATCGGGTTGCCACTTTAGGGGAATGATACACCCCACTGTGGGGCCAGCACGGGTATCTACGAGTAGGGAGCCGATCGAAAAATGGAAAGTGGGGTACACCTAGTGGAGATAGAGGCAGGCGGCACCTATGTAGTCAGCTAGGAGTACGTAAAGCCATTAAGAAAGTTTCTAAGTGAAGCTAAGTGGAATCAATCTTTAGGGTGACTGGTGTGGTGCAGTATAGTGTTTATCCTTTAGTATTTAGGAGCGCCTATAACGTTTCCTTTAGCGATTGTCTATGTCCTTAATCTGCTCTTTCATAGACATTTCCTTGTTTTCCAGCTTATGCCTTAGTCCAGTTATTTTGATAATAGTATTGTAGAATTATCATACTCGCCAGACTTTATGTCTGACCTCCCCTCTTTTTCATCCTTTTCTCCCTTCAGGTCCTCAGGTTGGGCCAAGTTCCAGTGGAGTCTGATTGGATTGCTTATCTCTTGGAAAGCTTGGACTGCTGAAGTAAAGTCCATCTTGTTATCTTTCTTTTTAATGGCTATTTATGTAATGGGATTATGTACTTGTTTTATCAAGACAGATATTGTACTTGACTTTGATTATGGTGTTATGATGTAATCAAACATGTTTTGACTTCTGCTGCAATTGAAATAAAGTTTTTAAATTTCCAAGTACTATTTTATATATGTCTTGTTGAAATTTTACTGTTCTATACTCACCTAAAACCTCCATAGAAGTTAATGCATTCCCTTTGTGAGTGACATTAATGGACGTGGGGTGTTACACTTGTGAGTGGAGCTGAGATTTTCGCGAAATCCTTAATGAACTTTCGGTAAAAACCGGCTAGCCCGAGAAAGCTTCGGACTTCGGTTGCATTTCTTGGTGTCTTCCAACCTTGCACTGCCACCACTTTCGCGGGGTCCACTGCTAACCCCTCTTTGGACACTATATGTCCAAGGAATCTTACTTCTTCTCTCCAAAAGTGGCACTTGGAGAATTTGACTTTTAGCTAATGCGCACGGAGAGTATCCATGATCTCCTTCAGATGCTGAGCATGTTCTTCCTCATTCTTTGAGAAGCTCAAAATATCATCTACGAAAACCACTACGAACTTATTGACGAATTCTCTGAACACCCTGCTCATTAGGTCTACGAAATAAGCGGGTGCGTTTGTCAAGCCGAAGGGCATGACAAGCCACTCGAAGAAACTGTCTGGGGTTATGAATGCCGTTTTATCAATGCTATCTTCAGCTACCCTTAGCTGATGGAACCTAGTAGATAGATCAAGTTGGGAGAAGACCGACGCACCTACAAGACGATCAAACAAATCGTCTATTCTGGGAAGCGGGTGTCTATTCTTTTTAGTTAGCTTTTTTAGCTCCATATAGTCCACACAAAGACGTAGTGAACCATCTGCTTTGGTGGCGAACACCACTGGAACACCCCATTCCGAGATACTTCTCCTTATAAACCCCTTCTCGAGAAGCTCCTTAACTTGCTTACTAAGCTCCTTTCTCTCCTTTGGAGCCATGTGTCTAACAGGCAAAGCTACGAGCTTTGCATTATCAACAAGATATATGCGGAAGTCTATTTCCCGCTTCGGAGGTAAGCACTTTACCTCTTCAAAGACATCCGGATATTCCCGGACCACTGTAACCGACTGCAAATTCTCAACAGAAGCGTCAAGCGACTCTAGATAACTAAGCATAACAGCATTCAAGGAATTACAAGAAATTTCTAGAGTGTTACCGAGCTGAGTCAAGAGTCTAACCACTCTTTTCTCACAATCAAGAATGACACCATTACTGGATAACCAGTCCATGCCTAAGATCAGTCCATATCCTGAGAAGCCCAAAACAAAGGCACTACATCTAAATTCAACACTTAGAATAGAGATTTTCAAATCCAAGCAAACCATCGACAAATAAGACGAGCCCCCAATTGGATTTGAAACAACCATGGGATCTTCTACCATACTAGTGTCTAGGTGCAGAGATTCTACTAAAGCAGATGAAATAAAGGAGTGTGATGCACCAGAATTAAAGAGAGTGCGAACTGGATGATCATAGAGATAAACTAAGCTTTCTACAGAAATATTTCTACCTCGTTCCTATGGAGGTGCCATCAGCGCGTGAACCTGTCCCCCTGAGGTGGATCCAGTCCTCTGTCCCTGCCCCCGCTTCTTTGGGCAGTCCTTAGCCAAGTGTCCAGTCTCGCCACAACTGAAGCAACCACCATTCATCTTCGCCTTCTTCTTTCTGCAGTCTTTTGCTATATGTCCCACAATGCCATAGAAATTGCACTTTCTCTTTTCACGGGATTTGTTGTTCTTCCCGCCTTTCTTGAAGTCTGTTTTCTTAGCCTGTAAACCCTCTTTCTTTTCTTGAGGCACTTCCACCTTTGCCTCTTTCTTGCCTTTATCTTCCTCGTGTAGCAGCGCCATGTCCACCAAGCTTTCATAGGTCGCTCCTATGGGTATATGAGTCATAGCAAGGTTGTGTAGAGGCTCATTCAGACCTTTGACGAAGCGAAGGGCCTTCTTGTGTTGGGTGTTTATTAAATCCAACCCAAATCTGGCCAGTTGATTAAACTGATTGACATACTCCTTGATCGTCATACTTCCTTGTTTAAGGGTTAGGAACTTCTCCATTTGCAGGCTTCTTTCAGCTTGGGAGAGGAATTTCATCTCACACCTCATCCTAAAATCTTCCAAAGTTTCCACTGGCCTCTCAGCATGGGTATCTTCCCACCAATAGGAAGCTTCGTCTTTGAGAAACCACACTGCTAGCTGTATCTTTTGCTTGTCATCAACTTCGAAGATAACGAATAAATCTTCAGTCTCCTTCAACCAGTTCCTTGCTGCCCCAAATGATTCAGTTCCATAAAAGTCCTTTCCTCCCATAGCCTTGAAGTCTCTACACGTCTTAGCGAAGGTATTCCCACGAGGAGGAGGATGAACCGCTGACACTATGGGAGGAGGAATGTCTGTTGGGCCCGCACCATTGGCCCTAGCCTCTAGGTACCTTCGGAACCAGCCAGGCATCGGTACTCCTTCTGGAAGGTTAAGATCTCCAGACATGCTGGAACAAAAAGGAAAGTATTCAAGAAAAAAGGATAGAGAGATAGTGCATATGGCTTTGGGGAATTATGCCTTTTAAAAACAACACTTTTTCTTGAAAAGAATGCTTCTTTACAATTCTTTTTGAAAATATTTAAAAAAAACTTTTATCTAGTCTGGTAAATCTATGCTCTGATACTAAGTGAAACAGCCCACCCTCCATTAAGGTCACTCACAAAGGGAATGCCTTAACTTTGGTGGAGGTTTGTAAGTAAAAGCCACAGATAAAACACAAGACAGATATAAACACATATATATATAAGCAGCGGAAAACAACAGACTTTTTATTTCATAAATACGTGTTCATACAAAACATTTCCATAACTGTCACATAATAACTTCCAAAACATTACATCATCATTTATGTCTTGGTTATTAAATAAAGAAGCATAAAACATAATTAAAACTGCATAATCCCCATAGAGTGTGTCCAACAGCCATAGCCAAAAGAGAGTCCAAACCGTACATCTACTATCTTGAAGCTTGCAAAGAGTCTGACTAAGCTGGGTTGTTTCCTCCCTGTGGACCTTGGGGGGGGGGGGGGGGGGAGAAAAGAAGACAAAAGAAAATAGGGTCAGACATAAAGCCTGGTAAGTTTAGTGACTCTTCAGTATGAGAATAAGAAAAAGGGCATGATAGGTATAAACTGGAAATAGGAAAGTATCATAAACTAAGATAAAGCAGTTTGAATCGAATATACTATCGCACCCCACACTATATCTCTGCACCTATTTGTACTGTCTTAACTGGCACCCCATGCAGGAGGTGAAGTGATCCCCTTTTTCTAAAGATCGGCTCCTACTTGCATAATCATCTGTGTCCTACGGCCCCCAAAGATTGTAGATACCTATGTTGGTCCCACCATGGGGTGTATCAAGTCCCATGGTGGCGGCCCGACACAATACTAGAATGCATAGGTTATACTACTGGTGCCCCCAGTGCCCTGTTTGTCTGCTCCGAAGTGTGTGCACGCCCGCACTCCGTTAGAACCCACACTGTTGCACCCACCGCCGTCGCTTTTGACCGCTTACAATCATCCCAGTAATCGTGCCCCACCCTGCCTAGTTTCAGGGTACCATGATACCTAATTGGGTTACTGCTGAAATGGGTCCCCGTTACTAGGGTTTTCTAGTCAAACATGTTAAGTGGTTAAGTGTCTATATTTACCTAACCCCACCCATCAGTTTAATTAACATGTTGAATTGGTTAAGTGTTTTAGTTAACTTAACCCTACCATCCTGACTGTCTGTCCTTAGCTTTTTAAAGCACCAACCACTCACATTAGACAGGTATTGTTACGGTTACTGGATGTGCCGGTCGGTTCCGGGCAGATTTACACCGTAACTCGGTCTAACCTCGGGTCCTTATTGGGCTCCATGCTTAACCACCCACATTGGATAGGTATTGTTGTGACTACTGGACAGCCGGGCGGGTCCGGGCAGGTTTACATCACAACTCAATCCAACCTCGTGTGTTAAGCATACTCGTATTTTCTAAATTTACATATTTGTCTTTATTACTTGTTATATGTAAATTTGTCAACAATTAAATGTTATGGCCCACTTTCCAAGTTTAACATTTTTGGTATAAGAATTTATACCGTTTAAATGCAACTAATTTTGGCACGTGACAAACGTGCCAATTTCATATATTTTTATGTCAAGTTTTCCTATAATTACCAATTTATCCCAACGTTACCCCGTCTAAGTATTAGGCTAACAATCTTAGCCTAATTTTCGTTCGCGTGATTTTTAACATATAATATTAGGCTAAAAATTTAGCCTAATTTAGCGTACACAAAATTGGCATAATGACATAGGTGTAAACTGGGCATTTTTGTCATAGTCAATATGAACATCATAGGTGTGGACTTGCAAAATAGTCAACATGAATGTCATAGGTGTGAACTTACAACGTTGACTAAATCAACATACATGTCAATTTGCAACATAGCCTAAATCAACTTACATACATGCGAACTTGCATTGAAATAGGGATCTAACCAAATAGGTGTCACATGAATTAGCATATGATTTAGACAACATAAGCCTAAACATGTTTAGATCTAGGCATATCATCGAACATAACTAGCATATGACAAGAATATGACATGTCCATAAAGTATGTATAATTTCATCGCAAGGGTGTAAACTAGATCTAATCATATGTCTAATTACAACATGAAACATGTATTAAAGTAGATCTTGGCATGGATCCAATTAGGAACTTGCAACTTTTGTATAAACATAGGGGCATGTATATGAACATAATCATTTAGGCATAGGGGTTCTTAGCATAAAGTATACATACAACCAATGTAATCACATAAACATATAGGTGTAGATTACAACATGAACTATACAACTTGCATGCGATGTTGTCTTCATTCTAAATGTACAATAGGATCAACATCAACTCAATTATACCACAAACATTCCAATTCCATTCACAACAAAATCATTTCAATACATAGATATGAATTAACATCGTCGTTACATAATAGCACAATTCCACTTCCAATTTACATCGAATCAAATCCTAACTTTTATTCACATCAGAAAAATCACTATACTTACAACAAACAACGAACTTGAATTATGGATTCTGAGTTCTGAATTTGAAATGCTTTCTTTTGGGTAGACTAACGTTGTTTGAATCGTGTTTTACTTTAGTTTTGGCTCGTCTCTAAGCTTTCTACAAGTGGAGGCTACTCTTGGCTTCCTTCCAGCAGCATGACGGCTCTATCTCTAATTTATTTGTGTGAATTTAGGTTTAGACTAAAGTTGTATTTATAGAATTTCAGTTTAATTAGAGCCGTCGATGAAGCTAGAGTTAATCAAGGCCATCCATCTCAAGAGAAGCCAATCTGAAAGCGACATGTAAGCCCTAGTGACATAGCCAAGCCCTAAAAATCGACCAGAAACCCGACCAGGCCAGCCAGGGCCAAACCAGGTCGACTGGGCAGGTCGACCCCCTGGTCGACCTGGTGCCGGGGCGAGAATTTTCCCGCCCAACCCAATTTGGGTCTGATTTTTCGAAATTTGAACTTCGTTAGAACCGTTTGAATTTTAATTTGAATTTGAATTCTGAAACTTCCGGAGGTCATAACTCCTTCATACGGAGTCCGATTCATGCAAACTCATACTCTATCTCAGGTAGAATTCCGAGACGAGCGCAATGGCGTAACCCGTTTCCCTTAATTCTTTCATGTAGAATTAATTATACTTTAATTTGTTAGTTTACAGTTAACCGAAAATTCGGGGTGTTACAGGGTGAGAGCTAGGCACTCCCGGCCTGCACTGAGTCTCCCTAGATCTTTGGTCGAGCCTTATTCTGCTAATCGAGCCAGAGAGCTAGAACGAGATTTTTCCGATCTTTTCTTCACAGGGATCGAGCCTGCCCCCGAGCTGCATCTACCATCGGGCAGTTTTTTCGTCGTATTCGCAACAACCTCGACCATGTTATTTCTCAATACGACATATTGTGCGAATATGCCGAAAAAGTAAGCGGAATGTTGAGAAAGAAAATTACTAAGATTGCCGGATTGAAAAGGGACATGGCAAGGGATAGGAAGACCTTCGGATCTCTTGAGAAGAAAATTAAGGGCTTGGAACTGCAGGTGGCGGTCGACAAGGAAGAGCACCAGAAAATAATAGAGGATTTGAATATCCAGACCCAGGAGAAGAGTCGGGAGTGTGACTCTATGAAGGGTGAAATAAAATTTTAAGGGATGATAAAGTTTGATTGGATTTGGAAATGCAGAATCTCAAGGCCACACTTCACTCATCTGAATTAGCTGAACAAAATGTTGCTGCGGCGATTGAGTCAGCTAGCAACCTGAAGCTCCAGCATGATATTGACATCCAGGCTGTCAAGGCCAAGCATGCTCAAGAAAAGATCGAGTTAAAAAAGGGGCACGCCTGTCAGGTTCTCGAGTTTTTCGCCAAGTTCCTTCGCCGTAGGGATCTATCCTGGATGCCGAAGTATCCCATGGTCCTAGCTGATGTATGGAGAAAAATTCTGGGTGAGGAGAGAAAAACAGCGCGAGGGAAACCAGTAGACGAAGAGCTTTTAATGACCCAAATTTTGAACGAGAAGGAACAGGTAGTGTTGTCCGATAGGAGAAGGGAGGAAGAGGTTGCAGTGGCGGCAAAACGTCATAGAGAAAAAGGGAAGTCGGTCCCCGAGGTAGAAGTTGACAGCAGTTGGATTAAGGCATCTACTTCTTTGATTGCTGCAAACATTGAGAAAGGCTCATCATCCGTTCTTTTACCTGATCTAACTGTAGTTGCTGAAGAAAAACTAACTCAATCCGAAGTTAGAGGTAGGGCGACAGCAGTCGGATTCACGCTCTTTCGTCGTTTATACTCATCCTCAAGTCGTGAGGATTAAAGGTAAGTCCATGCGATTAGTCATGGTGTTCATTTGGCGTTACCCTTACTTATAGTCGTTAAAGAAGGAGCCAAAAACTAATAGACCAATCCAAATTTAAAATAAATAATCATAGCATGAACAGAGCTTCTTATTCATAAATTGCTACGATCGACAAACTATTGCTTATTACAATGCTAAAACAAATAAGGAAATAGAAATATTCGAAAAGTCTAAGAAAGATAAAGTCGCAAATGCTCTACATTCCATGCTCTTGGGAAAAGCTCGCCATCAATGGTGGATAGCCTAAAACTCCCATTATCAAATTTTCTTTGAATGACGTACTACGTCCTTCCCACCGGGGACCCATATGGACGGGGACTGGGAAGATCCTCTTCAAAACAAGGTCGCCCACTTCGAAAGTCTTTGGCTGGACCTTTTTGCCGTAATATCGTGTGACTCTTTGCCAATGGGCCGTTGCACGAAGGTTTGCCTCTTCTCTTTTTTCACCAGTCGTGTCTAATGCCGTCAAGAGAAGTGCTTTATTAGATAAGGGATCATTGTAATTTGTTGGATAAGACGGGACTTCTAGTACTATCGGGAGAACGGCTTCCGAACCAAAGGATAAGGCGAAAGGAGTATGACCCGTCATGGTCTTATGGGTGGTTCGATATGCTATAGGGCCAGGGGCAATTCATCAACCCATTTTCCTTTTGCTCGTTCTAACCATTTTTTCAAAATGGTTTTGATAATCTTGTTAACCGCTTCGAACTTGTCTATTAGACTGGGCATGTGCAACCGCGATATATTTCTTATCGATACAGTACTTCTCACAAAAATCTCTGAACTCTGAACTATCAAACTGAGTTCCATTGTCAGTGATAATGGCTCGAGGTATCCCATACTGGCATATGATGTTCCTGACAATAATGATGATGACCATCTTTGTCGTTATCGTGGTCATCTGCTCAGCTTCTGCCCAATTTATGAACTAGTCTACTGCTACTATCGCGTATTAAGCACACCCCTTTCGAAATAGGCAAGGTTCCGATAATGTCTATCCCCCAAACAGCGAATGGTCAAGGGCTAGCCATTTGGGTGATCTCCGCCGGGGGAGCTTGCAAAATCTGTGCGAACCTTTGGCATTTGTCACATCTTTTCGAGTAATTGGCAGCATCTTTGTTAATGGTTGGCCAAAAGTAGCCATAACGCAATATCTTCCTGGCCAAGGTTTGCCACCCGGTGAGTGCTCCGCAATCTCCTTCATGCACTTTCTTTAATATCTTCTTGATATCGTCATTGGCCACACATCGAAACATGGGAACAGAGAATCCTCTCCTATATAGCTGGCCTTGTTGAATTACATATCTGGAAGACTACTGCACCAAGGCTCGTCTTTCATTCTTTCTCTCGAGTAACGTACCATGGATGAGGAAATTTTTGATGGGGGTCATCCAGGATTCTCTTTCGGGTTCAGCATCAACCTAGTCGATCTCCATTTGCTCGATGCTCGGCGCATTCAGGGTTTCTATGGGAACCAGCTCTGTTTCACCCGGATGGTCTGAGCTGACTAGTTTAGCCAATCTATGCGCCTTCTAATTCTCCTTTCTAGGAATGTGGAAAATGCTGTATCGGTTGAAGCTTTGCAACAATTTCTCAACTTGTTTAAGATAAGAACTCAGTCGTTCTCCCTTGGTGAGATATTCCTTACAAACTTGATGTACCACAAGTTGCAAATCACAAAAAATATCGAGCGATGTCATCTTTAAGTCTTTCGCGAGTTTTAGCCTGGCAATCAGGGATTCATACTCGGAATCATTGTTTGTTGTGAGAAATTCAAGCCTCAAGGCATAATAAACTGACCGCCCTTCGGGGGAAAATAGTACTATACCGCCCCCCGAACGACGTTCATTTCGGGCCCCATCCGTGTACAGCTTCCAAGCGATCGGTTCAGGTTCAACCTTCAAAGGCTCAGGATTGTCATTCCGACCTTCATTTTCTAGGGCAGTGAATTCTGCTATGAAATCAGCTAAGGCCTGCACCCGGATTGATTTTAGCGGCACAAAATATTCCATTTTAGTAATCTCCCACTAGCCTCGGGCCGTTGCAAAACTTGTCGAAGGGGTTGGTCGGTAAATATTTAATTAGATGGTCTTGAAAATAATGCCGGAGTTTCCTTGATGGAATTAACAGGATATAGGCAAGCTTCTCGATTTTTGGATAATTGCGCTTGGCCCCTGCCAACTTTTTGCTTATGTAGTATACCGGTCATTGTACTTGCTCTTCTTCGCGGATCAGGACCGAACTGATCGCATGTGCGGATACCACTAAATAAACGAATAGGTCCTCATAGTCAATGGGTTTAGGGAGGATAGGAGGTTTCTCCAAGTGACTGATTAGGTTCTGGAATGCATCGACACAGTCGGGGATCCAAGCAAAGTTTGGCTTTCCTCTTTTAATTAGTTCAAAGAAGGGTATACATTTATTAGTCGCCTTCGAAATGAATCGACCCATACCTGCTATCTTACCCACTAGGCTCTGAACATCCTTGATTCGTTTAGGCTCCTGAATTTTCTTGAGGGCTGAAATTTGGTTGGGATTAATTTCGATTCTTCGAGAGTTCACAACAAGACCCAGGAACTTGCCCGAAGCTACTCTGAAGGAACATTTCAAAGGATTCAGTTTCATGTCGTACTTCCGGAGGAGTTCAAACATCCTTGAGAGATCATTCACATGCTCAGACGATTGCTTCGACTTTACTAACATGTCATCTACATATACCTCCATCATTTTTCCTATCTGGTCGTGGAACATCCGGTTGACCAGTCTTTGATAGGTTTCCCCTGCATTTTTCAGGCCAAAGGGCTTTAGCACGTAACAATGTAGCCCAAGGTCAGTGATAAAGCTAGTATGTTCTTGGTCCGGAACATGCATAACAATCTGGTTGTACCTTGAATATGCATCCATAAACGAAAGCAGCTCATGCCCTCTGGTCGAATCGACCAATTGATCGATCCTAGGTAGTGGGAAACTATCCTTAGGGCAGGCTTTGTTTAAGTCGGAAAAATCAATGCAAGTCCTCCACTTCCCATTTGCCTTTTTCACAAGTGCTGGGTTGGTTATCCAGTCGGGATAGACCGATCCCAAATAAACCCATTAGCTTGTAATTTACCAATTTCTTCTTTCAAGTCCATCGACCTTTCAGGGCCGAGCATTCGCCTTTTTTGTTTTACCGGAGTGTACTTTGGGTCGATGCTGAGGAAAAGAGTTATAATGGAGGGTGAGATCCCACACATGTCAACGTTGGTCCAAGTAAACACGTCTAGGTTTGCTTGGAGGAACTCAGTCAGTTCCTTCGTCCGGAGGGAGTCGAGATGGGATCCAATTTTTAAGACCCTGATGGGGTCATTTCTATCGACCATAATTTCTACCATCGCTTCACTCGGAGCGGTCTTTCCCCATCCTGGTTCTTCGTCCTCTTTAAGTTCGATATCCTCGACTCCACAGATGGATGGTCCCGACCAGGACGTTGTCTGTAGTTGCTATGCTCCCACTCCTTTCGTAGGAGGAGGCTCGATTGTTGGTTTCTTGCTGCCTCTATTCTGGAGGTCCTCCCACTCCGCTAAGTAATAAGCTCGCCCCACCACCTGGTCTCCTCGTACCGTACCAACTCCTCCATCAGTTGGGAATTTCAATAGCAGGCACCATGGGGCAATGTAGGCCCTGAACTCCATTAGTGCTGGCCGTCCTAAGAACGCATCATACCGGGAGTTAATGTCCATTACGACGAATAGTACAGGCCTTACTCTCCTCCGGTCCCTGTCTCCGAATTCCACGGGGAATTTGATCACTCCAATAGATTCGGTGGAAGATCCGTTAAAACCCTGTATCTCACCAGAGCAAGGCTTCAAGTCCTGAAACTCTAATTTCATCCATTCATAGGTTTGCTTAAACAATATATTGACCGAACTTCCGTTGTCAATCAACACCTTTCTTACTATTGTCGGGCCGATAGTCGCGGTTATTACCATGGGATCGACTGTCGGAGCCTCTATGCCTATCGCCTCTCTTCCACGAAAAACAACATCCTCTATCTCAGTTTTCCTCTACTTCATCGGGTTTACACTTTCGGGAACACTAGTTTCGGCAACATCAAGGTGTTCACATATTGCTCCATAGCCTTGATACTGAATCCAACGGGTATGGTCATCCGATTATGGCATTGACAACCATTCCTTTCCCTTTATCTTGTGCAGTAGTTCGAGGAGAGGCCTAACCTTGTCTGGGGGTCGAGGCCTCTAGCCCCATGTCCCTTGGGGCCGTCTTATATTCGTCGAGCTTTCCCTCCCGAATTAGCTTCTCTATGATGTCTTTAAGGTGCTGGTACTCGTTCGTCGTATGCCCGTAGATATCGTTGAATAGACAATATTTTCCAGTCGCTCATTCCCTCTCCGTGGGCTCACGAGGGAGAGATTTCTTATACTGGACTATGCTATTGGTGTCAAGATAGATGTTTTCTAGCGTGCCATTCAAGACAGTGTAAGTCTCGAATGTTTGGAACCGTGGTCGCTTTCGAGGGTTCCCCTTCTGTCCTGAGCTTCCATTGGTCTCTCTTGGCCCCTTACCATTACGTTTTCCGCGGTTTTCGATATTTACTTCCACTTTTCTTGAGCTGTCACCAGACTGCTTGACTGCGACGTTGTTCTGGGTTGATGGGGTAGATGCATTTCTCAGCCCATCTTCCTTCTCCAACTGCGCATCCTCCTACCGTAATCGGATGTGGGCTTTCTCATAAAAAGCCTCAATTGTTGTTGGCGGCTTCCCAATCAAGTAATTTCCAAATTCAGCTCGTTTGTCGATGCCGTCGACCATGGCTATTAGAACAGTTTCATGGTTGGGGTTACTGACCTCGGTGGCCGCCCGATTAAATCGATTAAGGTAATTTCTCATGGATTCTCCTTTTCCTTGTTTAACCGCCGAGAGTGCCATTACATGCTTTGACTTAGTAGCGTGAAGGTGAAATTGAGTCAGGAACTTCTCAGAAAAGTCTTTAAAGCTTGGGACAGGTTTCGCGGCCAAACGCACAAACCACATGAGCGCTATTCTGCTCAGGAAGATCGGGAAAGCTTTGCTACTTGATAGTGTCGGAGGCCACCGCCACCTCCGTGTGTCAGGAATACCTCTCAAATTCTGTTGTGGGTCAGAGGTGCCATCGTACTGATTCATCTAGGGCATATTAAATCTCCGAGGGAACTCCGCTTGTAGGATATTGCCGGTGAATGGCATGTGGCTTCGATCGATCCCCCAGTCTTCGTTTCTATGTCTGCGACTGTTGTTCATAATCTGTCGTACCATTGCAGTCAGGTTCGGTGGGACGACTGTGTCATAGTTGGTTTCTTCGGTCGAACGGGCTCTCCTGGCTCTTTCTCTAGGGAATGTTGCCTGACCCAGTATCCGGGCGGTCTCCCTTCCCGTGTTTCTCGGTCGGTCACAAGATTCGGGGAAGGTGAATAGGAACTCGATTCCCTCGAGTAGCATTCTACGTTAAGGAGCAGCTCCTTGGTTTTGCGGGGCTGCGGGATCGATAATTTCCACCTCGGTCGGGTCGACCTCGGCTTGTTCGTTTGCCTCATGCTGGCCTAGATGTTCCTCGAGACATAGTTGTTGTACATTCTCGGCTCTTTCTAACGGGTGCCGGGTCCATCATGGATCCCTGCTACCGTCGGACGACGAAGAGCCTTCTGATACATGATGCAGCTGAACAGGAGGAAACTAATGTTCCCTGACTTCTTGGGTTTGGTTCCTAATGTAACAACCCGCATTCTATGCATTGAAGGATCGTAGAATATTTATTTCTTCCTTATATTAAGTTGTATGGTCATGTGGCTTTGGGAAACGACCATTGGGGTCATTTCCCATGTTTATGATTTTTGCCGATTTTTAAATGACCGTTTTTCCCCTAGCTGATCTTGTTTCGGCCATAACTTTTGATTGGAAAGGAGTTTTGACCTGAAACCACTTCCATTGGCTTCGGATGATGGTTTACCTTTCCGTAGAGTGGTCACATGTGAGAAACGGACTTACCGTTTGGGAGATATGGCTGAAATAAGGTTTGGAAGGTGAAAAACTGCTTAATCGGGCCAAATAGGGTGATTAGTGAATGTACCCATAACCCATTTCGGGATTTGGGTTATGGGGAGGCTGAAAAGAGTAAGGGTTTCATTCCATTTCAGTTTTCTAGCCTCCACTTACCTCTTAGAAACCCTAAAAATGGCCTCCAACCTCTAAATCACCTCCAAATCACTTTCTAATCAAAGATTAAGCTTAGCAACATCAAATCAAGGGAGATCTTCACCAAATCAAGATTAGAGCTGCTGTTTAGCATTGTTATTCGCGCCCAAACAGAGATTTATTTCAGATCTAAGGTCTATTTGTGGCTAAGGTGAGTGATTTGCATAGTTCCTCACTAATTATGATTAATTAAGGGTAATTAGTGTTAATTAACAAATTTAAACATGATAAAAATCTGGAAAAATACTTATAAATTCTTGAATGATGGTTTAGACCTCTGATATGAACTTGGGTTAATTTGGTTAAGTTTTGCTAATCCTATTTTTAATTATGCTTGAACATATTTAAGGAAAAATATGGGGTTTTGGCTATGTTTGATCCATTTTAACCTATCATATTTATGTTTTGGTGTTTGAGGTCACTTCCACTTGTTGCTATGACTGTATGGTATGCTTTGTGATTAATTAGAATAGTTAGAATGGTCGAAAACACCGTCGTAAGGCATAAAACACTCGCTGGAAAAGTTGTAGAAAAATGGTGCAGGTTTTCGGATCGGATCGGGGAAAGGGCTCGGACCGGATAGTGGACTGGGCAAGGGATCAACGAACTGAACCGAGGCTTAGCATGAGATAAAGTATGGCAAAAAGGAAGGCCACTGTGGTTGAACTGGGATCGGATCGGATCGGACCGGACCAGAAGATCAAGCCAGGGACGGAGGGAAGAGAAGGGGATCGGAACGGAAGAGGAAGGGGATCGGATCGGAGACCAGGCACCCGAACCGAACCGATGGAGCAAGGGTACACCGAACCGAACCTAGATACATCTACCCGACCCGACCCGCCAGAGAGCACCCGAACCAAACCGACGTACTACGAAGGGACTTGGAGGTCACGACCCGACCCGAGGCACTTGGAAGAGACCGATCCGAGCCGACAGAGAAGAAGAGCTGAGAACCGAACCAATCCAGTGATGACCAAAAACCCGAGATGCAAAGGTAGTCCAAATGGAAGTTAGAGCTCAGTATCCAGTTGGGAACCAATGAGTTCACTTCATGGTTGGGCTTTGCTGCAGGACGTGTGCTAAGGAGTTGTCGACGTTCATAACTTCGATTCACCACTGAAAAGGAATGATAGGCTACGTATCAGTGCAGTAGAGTCACCTTGACTCGAGGGGCAAAGTGATCGTAGCGGGTCTACGTATCAGTGCAGTAGAGTCACTATGACTCGAGGGGCAAATTGATCGTAGTAAGACTATGAGCCAGTGCAGTGGAGCCATTGTGACTCCATGGGGCAGAGTGGACATAGTAAAGGATTAGTAAGGCTATGAGCCAGTACAGTGGGGTGTGTACGACTCCATGGAGCAAAGTGGACATAGCGAAGGATTAGTGGCTATGTATCAGTGCAGTGAAGCCGTTGTGACTTCATGAGGGCAGAGTGATCATAACAAAGTATTGGGTGATCGAAGTGGTGGATATCGTATACTTTACGCACTGAGTGAGATATGTGAGGATGGTTGCTATGCTTGATTGTTTGCCATCATTATGACATGCATACCCCCACCCCCGTATTCTTGACACCGTATGTAGTGGCACCTTGGAGTATTGTACAGTATGTAGTGCTAACTCTTTGGTTGCAGGTCCAGGTTCAGGTATGGTTTAGTATACCTGTTATTGTTCTGTTTAGCCGCTTATCGCTCATACCAGACTTTTTGTCTGACCCAGAGTTTTATGTCTCTTCTTATTACTCTGGGTGCTCTCATGAGCAGACTAGAGACAGGTTAGCTGGTGATGCGCGAGTAGCTGATTCGGAGGCGAGCAGGAGGCTTCCATGTATGATATATATAGATATTCTCCCTGTGTCGTTGCTAGTCACTACTTTGGGCATTAGTAGTGTACCTTTCTTGTTTATCTTTTTGAGATATATTTTTTTAAAAGTTGTAATAATGTTGGCTTTGGATCATAAGCTGTACCTTGGATTTTCCGCTGCTATGATAGTTTGTTTCAGCTTATACACTGTCTCACCTGTTTTATGTCAAGTATGTTGTTATTATATTTTATTCCATGCGCTGTTAGACATTCTACAGGTTCTTTGTTGATTCTTCGTCTTCTTCCTTTCTTTCTTATGACCGTCCCGTGCTAACTGGACATGTGTACAACGCACTTTTGGAGGAAATGTCATTCGGTGCGGGGCGGGCCGTCACATTTGGTATCAGAGCTCTAGATTGCGTAGTTAACCTAGGGAAAGACACTAGGGAGAGATAATACGTATATGAAAGCACGTATTTGTGATTACGTTGGTTTTCAAAAGTTATATATATGTATATACTATTAGTAGTATAAGGATGAAGTCGTACTGCACTAGCACCACCTTGGAGATAGTTAATCGTTTTCTCTTTACAGATTGAACGATAAGTCGAGACACGAGAGGTGCTGGTAGAGGGACTAATAATGGGAATGCTCCTAACATGATTATGATGTTCATTGACTTCATGAGAGGGATGCTTCGGGATGTTCAGGGGGCAGTTCCCAATCCCGGTAATGGTGGTGGTCCAGTAGTGCAGGCGCTTAGGGCCGATTTCGCCAAGCTGTCCAAGGATTACACTAACCTTGGTGGGAAGCCGTTCCACAGAATGGAGTCGGCCACAGATGTTCAGGATTGGTTGGACAGCTGTGATCGTATCTTCGACGACTTGGGTATCGAGGATGCGATGAAGAGAAGGCTAGCGTCTCGTCAGCTGCAAGGGCGAGCGATGAATTGGTGGAATGCTATTAAGATAGCCACTCCATAGGATCGGGTTACTTGGGATCAGTTTTAGGCTCGCTTTAGCGACAAGTTCATCCCAGCTGCTCAGAAGTCGGAATTGTTTAGGAAGTTCTTGGAGCTTAAGCAGAATGGTAGGGCAGTCTCGGACTATATTGCTGAGTTCGATACTTTTTCGAAGTATGGTTATCTCTTATCGATACTCCTGAGAAGAAGAATGAGAAGTTCATTACTGGTCTAGATAGATACTTGGGGGAAAGGCTTATTAACCACATCGATGAGACGTTTGAATCGATTGTGGGGAAAGCTTTGAGATCGGAGAATCGTTACCCTAAGACGAAGACTGAGGTTGCATCTGCAGAAGGGCCAAAACCGCAAGTGAGCGGTGGAGGCAAGAACAACTCTCAGAATAAGAGGAAGCATACCCAAGCTAAGTATAGCCAGAAAAAGAGTAAGAAAGATGTTGAGTGCTTCAGCTGTGGTAAGAAGGGCCATTATGCCAAAGAATATCGGGCCAAGCCAGCGGATAGGAAGTGCTACAACTGTGGCCAAGTGGGACATCATAAGGATAAATGTCCACAACCTCTTAAGGAGAAGCGGATTGTGAAAGCATATGCTATTAATGTTGTTCCTTCTTCGTCGAATGCCCCAACTGCGGCGGAGAAAGGAAAGAATATCGTCATTCAAGGTATGCTTTCTATTCTTGATGTTCGAGTTTTGTTTGATACTGGGGCTTCCCGTTCCTTCATATCTAGTGACCTGGTAGATAGGTTGGGACTGGAACCCGAGATAGTCGATAGACCGTTGGTTGTGACGAACCCGATCGGTGGTTCGACTAACCTTAGTATGATTTGCCGAAATTTAGTCTTATCGAGTCATGGATATATGTTTGTTTGTGATTGCTTTGTTTTGGGCTTTACTGGGTATGGCATTATATTGGGGGTCGATTGGCTCCAAAGATACGGGGTGGTGGTAGACTGTGAGGGCTTTTTGGTGACAGTTAGGGCGGATGATGGGCGGAGGGTAGTGTTTGGTAGTCTACCTAGTACTGACGGCGGAAAGGGCAATCCGTGGAATATAACACATAAACAGATAACAGCGAAACACAATAAATAAATACACCAGAAAATGAACAATAAAATATACTGGATAAAAGTAATCATCAGAGTTACACAGTATACAGGATCATACTTAGTACAAATACAGTTCAACTATACATATATGTCTACAGCGGAAAACAAACAAAATATGAACAATAGGAGCTAAACAGCATAAAAAGAGATAAATGATAGAATCCATCTTCAGCTCCAGCTATCCAGAAAGAACCAGCTAAACCTGAATACAAGGCTGCCCGTGTAGAAAAAGGGGCACCCGAGTTTGAAAGTGAAACAAACTACGAGTCAGTCATGAGACTGGTATGAGAAATCTACTCAACACATTTATAATATGGATAATCACAGGACCACGCCACTTTCGTGGAACGGGTTTATTCCATCGGATTGCCAGTGCTTTAAAACAAATCTTTCTTTTAAACAACGCAATGCATTTTATAAAAATGAAGCCATTATAAGACTCAGTTCCCATCACACAATGCAACGCAAACCGAAGGATAGAGTTTTTACCTTATAACGGCCAAAATATGCTTGATACGAATAAAACAAAGGCATTTGATATGATTACTAGTGTTTATATGTTTTGAAAACAATTTCAAATCATAACTATCAATCATAGACGGCATTAATGCCCCATACCACTATGTCGCCATATATAGGCATACAATCAAAACCGCACGGTCACGTATTTGGAAATTGGATTACCGTCCTGAACCAAGGCAAAAGATAGTCCTTACCGAATTCGAGACGCTCTAGCACGTGTCTCAGGATCAGAGCTTGAGTGACCCTAGAATCGTCAGGGCCGGTCCACCGATGTGGATTAAAATTCCTGAACACTGCGTTTCCCCGCCCTATGGGGCGTCAATGAGCCAACGAATGACTCCATCGGTCCCGGATCGACCGATTTATCCGAGGTGCCTCGCGACAGCAACAACCACACAGGTGAAAAGTATATAAATGTCAGGGCTGGTAGGTCACTGACACCACCCTATCTAGAAAGAAACGCATGCCCTCCTTGAGGTCCTTCTCCCGTTTCTGGTTCATACCGGGGTGTGAGGCTCGCGAATTCACATTATACACAAAACTACGCCACACAGGCGGTGCTTTGATCATCACCACAAGACTTTGCTTTTCAACAGAAGCCCTGATCATTAGCCACTTAGGCATGCCACACTAGTAATTCATGCCATGCGACTGATGTCCATCGATATACAACCTCTGAGCTCGTGCGTCTCAGAGAAGGGCGTTAAACAAAAGAATAAATTCTCCACCGCCAAACAGATGTATATTTAACAGAGATCAATCAACATAGAATAAAATCCAATGTCAGACACACAGTCCATTTACTAGTCCATTCTGGGTCTGAACGAAACCGGAGACACTAAATACCTCGCAAACCCATCGATCACCACGTACGTCTGGACGATCACCACTCATTATCCATATTTCGGGATGCCTCCCAATCAGGACCTCGGTTACCATCCAAACGAGGTGAAGATCTCCGGTCTTCGACCATCGTCTTCATCTTCGACTTTCAATCGTCGGTCAATTATTTGAAATGAGGATTAACTCGGCCTTTTCAAATAATTCACGTATTTTTAGAATTTCAAATCAACTTATTTCAATGGTTAAATCAATCGACAACACCAATTTGTTCTTTAATGTACTTTTCACACCAAACACATTCAACCATCAAAAACCACATAAATCGAGCAAATTCAGTTTATTTTCATTCCATATCGTTTATGATATTTTATAACAATTTATCTCTATTTTTGTGATGACCCCAAACTTCCACAAGTGAAAGCAGGAGAAATCATTTTTGGAATACAACATAAATAAAATAAAACAGAACACAGATACAATATAGCAAAGGAGATTCATAGAGTAATAACATTATAGCAGCGGAAAAATATAATGTCATCAATCACAGAAATTCCACAGTCACAGAAAACTAAGATTATTACAACAAGTTTGCAGAAAAGAAATAAGTTTGATGTCTAAAAAGAAAAGAAAAGATGCCAATAGAAACAAAAAGTCTTCAAGCTCCAAGTCATCGCCTCTTCTCCCAAGCAGAATCCAAGAGAGAGAAAATAAGCAGCTACAAAGAAAACTCCAAGCAAAGAATGAACCTGTCTACTTGGCTGCCCGTGTAGAAGAGAGGGCACCCAAGTTTGCAAAAAGGTGAAACAAACTATGGGTCAGTCGTGGGACTGGTGTGAGAATTCTTAAATAGATTTACTCGTACTAATAAGGCAAATCCAAAGACCACGCCGCTAGCGCGGAACGGGTTGTACCAATGGATTGTCGTGCATAACTACAGTGTCATAATAAATGATTAAATAAGTCGTCAACAACGCAATGTCTTTTGAAAAATGGAACCACCATAAGACTCAGGTCCCATCACACAATGCAACGCACACCAAGAGGATAGAGTTTTACCTTATGGTGGTTAAACATGCTAAATACGCCAAATACGAAACTAATACTATTATTAGGGTGTATATGTTTTAAAACAATTCAAAGCAATGTATTAATCCTAGGAAGCATAGGTACCATATATTATGCCTCCAATACTAGTAATACAATCAAATCCGTCGGGGTCGTATTGGAAATTTGGGTTTCCATCATGAGTCCAGGCTAGGGAGGACTCCTTACCGATTCGAGACACTCTAGTTAATGCCTCAGGATTACCCGCAGTTAACCCTTGGAAATGGCAGGGCCGGTCCTCACATACAGCTTAGAGGATTAGTTATTCCTAAGTACACGTTCCCCGGTCCTATAGGACCTATCCGAGGCGCCTCATTTCATCATCCTCCAAAAGTAAAATGACTACTAACTAGAAAGAAACGTGCTACTTTCCCTGCGTTCCCTTCCCCCTTTTTAGACTCTACCGGTTTGTGAGGCTCGTGAAGTCATGTTCTTCATACCACAAGGTTCTGCTTTTCAACAAGAAACCCTGATCATTGCATCTTAGTATGCCACACCGTCACTCCATACCGTACTATTGATCTTCCGTCACTATATAAACGGGTGTTAAGTAGAGAATAAATTCTCTACCACCAATCGTTTATATATTAACTGAATATCAACAACATAATATTTTGCGGGGTACGATGTCAGACACACCATCCATTTATACCCATGCTCTAGGTCTGAACTAGGGTCAAACCCGTGAAATCAACACGTACGTTTGGGCAATTACCCCGACCCTTGAATTGGGAGCAAACCAATTCAGAGTCTTGATCGTTGTCCATTCGAGGGGAGATTTACGGTCTTCATGCGCCGTCTTCATACTTGAAATCGTACGATCATTTGGAATGGGATTAACTCGGTCTTTCCAAATAATCTCGCATTCATATATTTTGAGAAAAACATATTTCATATCGTTATTTTAATTATATATATAAATATATATATATATAATTCGTTTAGTTTGTCGTCCCTACGTGCAGCTTACGTTTCTCTTAACTTTCACCTTTCTACTTACCTGACAATGTAGTTTAGGATTAGACGATAATTCTTCCCTTTTTAATTCATTATTATTTATTTTATACTTTATAATTTTCATTTAAGAATGTAAATTATAATGTGTCATCTCATTCATTTCTTTATATATTTCTTTTCCAATTTCATTATGAACAATGAACATTTTCCTATGGTGTAAGTTCTCTTTTACCTACATTATAAATAATGCTAATGTTTCAATACAGTTCCTTACCTTTCATTTAACATTATAAATAATGTTATTCTTACATACGTTTCATTTCTTTTATTTAACATTATAAATAATGTTAAACCTTACATACAGTTTCATTTCTTTTATTTAACATTATAAATAATGTTAAACCTTACATACAGTTTCATTTCTTTTATTTAACATTATAAATAATGTTAAACCTTACATACAGTTTCATTTCTTTTATTTATTAATATTGAAAATAATGTTAATATTACATGCGGTGCCTTTTCTATTTATATTTTACATACAATGCATTATTTTCATATTTTACATACAATGCATCATTTTCATATTTTACATACAATGCATTATTTTCATATTCTAACATGACAAAATACTATTTCATGCAAAGCAAATTTCTATTTTTCTATCATGACAAAATACTATTTTATGCAATGCAAATTTCTATTTTAACACAAATTTGTTCATTCAACATACGGTGCTCTTTATTTTAAAATAACACAAATTTGTTCATTCAACATACGGTTCTCTTTATTTTAAAATAACACAAATTTGTTCATTCAACATACGGTGCTCTTTATTTTGATAATGAACAAAATATATTCACTTACATACGATGTTTTCTTATTTTGATAATGAACAAAGTATTAGTTCATTACATATAGCGGCCAATTCTATTTTGTAAATGAACAAAAATATACTTATCACAAATGGCGACAAATTCTATTTTAAAATATTGACAAAAATGTCAACCAACATACAGTGTTTATTTTCTTATATAAGCATTGACAAAAAATGTCAATCATCATACGGTGACATTTTCATATTTAACAAAATAAGTATCAATCAATCATACGGTAAATATTTTCATTTTTTTACAAGATGCTATTTTATCATACGATGCAAATTTATATTTTTATAACATGACCAAAAATGTTATTTGCATACAATGCAAACTTATATTTTTATAACATTAAATAAAAATGACAAAAATACCATTTACATACAATGCATTCTTATATGTTAAACATTAAATAAAAATGACAAAAATACTATTATCTTAACATTAAAAATAATGCTAAATCATCCTTTCTTTTTATATAACAAAAATGGATGTTAATTTAATATGCATACATTTCATTTTTAATTAACAAAAAAAAAATGTTAATTTAACCTACAATACATTTTCCTTTTTATTAACATTAACAATAAATGTTAATTTCACATGCCTTACATTTCATATTTATTAACATTAAAAATAAATGTTAATTTTTCATGAAATGAAAATTCTTTTATTTCTTAACACTTAAACAAAAATGTTATTTTACTTACAATGCATTTTCTATTTTTTTTTTTACATAACCAAAATGCTAGTTTACATAAAATGCAAATTTATATATTTCTAACATGACAAAACGCTGGTTTAACATACAGTGCATTTTTATATTAATAACATGACAAAAATGCTGTTTTAACATACAATGTATTTTCTATGTAACATTACAAAAATGTTATTGAATCATACGGTGTATATTTTCATATTTTAACATAATAAAAATGTCATTCATTTCATACGATGCATATTTTCATATTTTAACATAACAAAAAGTTATATTATCATACGAAGTCATTTTCTATATTAATATGTACAAAATGTCACTCTAACATACAATGAACAAATTCAACATTTTCTATTTTAGTATATAAAAATGTTAATTATCATACAATGAACATTTTCAATATTTTCCACAAATGTCATTATCATAAGGTGACCGTTCTTTATATTAACATTAAATAAAAATGTTAATTTCATACGGTAAACATTATATTAACAAAAATTGCTCATTAACATACGGTGAATAATTTCTATTTCAATATTGACAAAATTTGTCATTTAACATATAGTGACAAATCCTATTTTTAATATTGACAAAATTTGTCATTTAACCTACAGTGGCAAATTTTACTTTTAATATTGACAAAATTTGTCATTCTTACATACAGTGTGTAATACTAATTTAATAATGAACAAAATAGCGTTCATCAACCTACGGTGTATAATACTATTTTAATAATGATACAAAAATAGCGTTCATCAACATAAGGTGGCATATTCTATAATTTATAATGAACAAAAATTAGTTCACTTCATATAGTGCCATATTCTTATTTTTAATAATGAACAAAATATTATTCATTAACATACGGTGCTTTTCTTATTTTAATAATGAACAAAATATTGTTCATTAACATACGGTGTGTAAATTCTATTCAAATATGAACAAAAATTGTTCATTAACATACGGTGTTAATTCTCATTCTTAACATAACAAAAATAGTGTCCATTCAACATACTATATATAATTCTATTTTAACATATATAAAAAAAATGTTATCTTTACCATACGGTGTCATTTTCTATAATATAACATAGCAAAATGTTATTTTTACCATACTATGCAAAATTTCCTATTTTATCATACAATCATTCGTCCATCAACATACAGTGAATAAATTTCTATTAAATATTGAACAACTTTGTTCATTAACATAGTCAATTCTATTTACCTATGAACATGAAATCAAGGGATCTAATATTAGCCATTCAATCATATAACAAGGCATCACCAAATCATAACCAACAACAGATCAGAATCATATTATAATCGCATCATATACTGAATAGTTTATTTTAATGTAAAATTTTTAAATAAAGGATTCTCACCTTGATTTTTTTTTTTTTTGGCCAAAATTTTTCTGTCTCCTTTTCAGCTGCGGTCTGCGCCATCGCGAAGCTCTCAATTTTTTGATTCCAACGCAATTTACGGTTCGTCAAACGGACCTCGTATGAAAGAGTTATGAATTTTTAAAGATCGGGTAATTAAATAATTAATTAATATTCGTGAAAATACCTAAAAATTTCACTGTCTCAGAATTGGACAAAATTAGTGTCCACGCGTCCATCTCGTCGCCACGATCCCAACGCACCTGAAATCGTCGATTTTCGACTTCGTATGAGTGAGTCATGCAATTTTAAAGTTCTGGAAATTAATTAAATAATTTAAAAATAAAATAGAAAATACCCTCAGCCCGTTGACCGAAAAACACTGTTCACCTCCGAACTTTGACCGCACTTTGCCGCTGCCTCGGGCCACCTGACGCCACGGGACCACCGCCAATGTCTTCGTCTTGGCGAGACGCACCACCACCAGAAAGAGCCGCCCCTAAAGCTTCTCCGATCATCGGGAAATCGCCTAGAAAGGATTTCGCCTCGCGGGTTCCACAGGCCGCCTCACACCTCCAAACTGCCTGAAATGTGGCGAGCACCTCCACCTCACGTAGACGAAGAACTTCCGTGTTCGTGACTTCGTCTAATTCTTCCTCGATTCACGGGAATTTCTTGATTTACGTTTTGAGCTTCTGAATTTCGAAAACAGCGAGCTTTAAGACGAGATTCCGGCGAATCCGAGCGCTGGTTGACAAAACCGATTACACCATTAGCTTCGTATCGTCGAGACCTTCGAGAGGACATATAATTTGCTATGGTTTGAAGAGATTTTATTTTCGACAAATTTTAGAGGAAGAGAGAGCCGCCATGGAAATTGGGAAAAATGATGGAAAATAGAAGTGGCTGCTGAGCATTTCGAATTTCAGCCCTAAAACTCAGAAAAAAGATAATATATACCATGGGTTTAATTTTGGTTTGGGCCCAAATATCATTACGTGCCCAATTTCTCAATTTTCGACTGTTTTCTTCAATTCAGAAATTCTTATAAATACATGCGAATTTCAAAATTAATAAATTTTTAAACATAATTATTTCAGGTCATTACGAACCCAACGAACCTGATTTCGTAATTTTCCGATTCCGTATGAATTTATTATAAATTTCCGAAGTCTGAAAATAGGCTGTATTTCCACTGTAAAAATTATACAGGCCACAAAATAATTCCAAAAATTATAAATTTTATAATTTAACCTTAATTTAATATTCCGAATCCATAGAAACTGGTTTCGTCGAATTCGGAGTTCGTTTGCAAAAATTCTATTTTTCAGGTGTATATTTTAATATTTAAAAATACCAAAAATAGTGGAATTTTTCCGAAACTCAAAAATATAAGTTTTTATAGTCATTTTTATATGAAAACAATATTCTAAAACCAATGGAGATGGTTTCGGGTCCTAATTCCTTATTCTGCAAAATGTAGCATTTTGGCCCTTATAAATTTCATAGCGACCTTTCTAAATATTGAATTGGCCATAACTTTTGATTCCCGTTATGAAATTTCGATTTTTCGGATTCGTTGGAAAGATATTTTTAAATAGATTCTAATATTTTTGGTTTTACTAAAATCCGTTAAATTTTGCATCCTGTATGGTTAGTCAAAGTTCAAGTTTGACTTTCCAAACTACCGCGCCATTTCTAGCTCTTTTTATATTTAAAATTAATTTATTCATTCTAACTTCGATTTAAAATAAATCAATCATTTAAAATACTTTAAATTCATTAAAATTAAAATTTTAAATTGGCCCTAAAATCCTGGGTCGTTACAATTTTTATTTATTTTAAAATAGCTAATTTAGTCAAAACGACACTTCGGGCCATAACGCGGCCGTGGCGCTGTTTTTCTTCAGATTTGATTTACACATATCTGAAAATCTAACCGTTGGATCTTCACAAAATTTACATCATTAGAAAGGTCTTTTCAAAACGAATCCAACGGTTCCAGTTTCGGGAAAATCCGACGGTCGGAATCTCCCGGTACAATCGTTTCAAGTTTCGATTTCAAAATACGAACTACAGCGTCGTTATTCGATTAAATATAATTATGTTTATATATATATATATAAATATAATCGATTCTGGCGCTGTTTTTCTTCAGATTTGAATTAAACATTCCAGACATTCCAACCGTTGGATTTTTATAAAGTTGGTGCCGTTGGAAAGATATTTCCCAAGCGAACCCAACGGTTGCGGTTTCGGGAAAATCCAATGGTCGGATTTCCCGCACTGGTTGTTTGAAATCACGGTTTCAAAACATGAACTGCACGGCCACGTTTCGTTTTAATTTTATTTATATTTATATATTTATATAAATATAGTTCATTCAACAATTTCAATATCGTTTTCACTTCAAATATTTCACTAACGCCTTTAAATTTTGGAAAATTTCGCCATAACCTCCTTTGTACGGGAGGGGCTGGGAAAATTCCCAAATAGCCACACGGGCATCTCATGTCAAAAAGAAAAGGAAAAAGCCAAGCGGGTAGCCAACAGGCTCATAAAATCATCACCCAAACAAAACAGTAAATGTGTACCTATTTGTCGGGCACAAAATTTTATTCCTCTTCTCTAGCCCCTTTGCTATAACCTGTTCAATAAATATGCACGTACATATATACAATTTTTATCACTTATCATTTTCCATTCAACTTCATATTTGATTTACTTTGGTTTAAAAACACCATTCATTCTAATGTTGCATGCATAGGCTAAAATCATATCATTAGCTAATTAATGTATATTTCAACTCATGCATATTTTATTTGAACAAGTGGCTATTTTTAACACTTCACATTTCAAAGATGATAATTTTGGCGAACTAAAACACATTTCAACACGTGACTATTTTCTTTAGTTCATATGCATGTTGAAAATAATATTTCTTCACAAATATTTATTTTCAACGTCCGCATATCTTTAGCATATCACATAGATGATAAAAATGATATTTTTATCATTTAAAATATTTATTCGACAAATAGATGTTTTCAACACTTCATAGTTTCAATAAAAATGTAATTTTTATTGTTCAATCTTTTTTATTCAACACATGAACTTTTCCACTACACACACTTCTCAACACATGAGCATTTCCACACTTGGATATTTTATTTATGTTGTTCATATAAGAAAGATAGAATTTTTGTTGTTGAAACTATTTGTTTATAAGGCGAATATTTTACATACTTCATATATATTATAAAAATGTGATTTTTATTGTTTAGACACTTCATTCATTCACAAATGAATTTAATTTTCACACATCACTTTTCAACACATGAACATTTCCACACATGGATATAGTTTCAACATATGACTTTAATTTCAACGCGTGAAAATAATTTCAACATATGAAAATTATTCTAACACATAAAGATTATTCAAAATTTTGGCAGCATAACGGCAGGGTAGTTAAAACCGGCACTGTCCCTAGTACGGCTCCTCGCTCTACCTTAAAACCTCGCGGTTTTTGACAATGGGGATTCATGCATCTAATTCGCACGCAGGCGGCATGTTTTATTTTCCTTTCCACAAATATTTCCAATTCATTTCAATCACCAATGGGTATTTTTCAACCATAATCAACCAATATCAACCACAAACAATCACATCAACCATTCACTATCAATCAATTTTCACACCAATCACAATCAATAAATATCGTCCATGGTTTGTGGACGAGGGGCGTATGTATATATATATTTATATATAGCAATTCACTTCTATTTTAACACATATATAATTTTTACAACGCATATATAACTTATACATCGAACGTACAACTTATACAACGCTTATACATGAGGTGTACAACGCTTATATAACTCATACATCGACTATATAATTTATACATCGTCGTTTTCCATATCGTTTATAAATTAGAAATCTCACATTGGGTTCCACTCCACCAAAAATAGCAGAAGGCTCAGAAAAATACGCGGTCTCTTCTAGAATGTAGAAGACGTCCACACGGTCACGATGTTTCCTGTTTCACTGAATTTCGACAAGAAACGAAAAAGATATGATTTTACAAAGTTTGCAACGGTTTTAAACTGTTAAAATCAGTTTTAAATTAAACAGCCGTTACCTTTCTGAAATCTTCAAAACTAGGTTTGAAATTTTCGTGCAATCCGTGAATCGATAGCTCGATCGGGCTACGCAGTGTCGAAGGTGAAGGAGAGGCGCACGTGCGCCAGGAGGTGGGACCAGTTCGGTGGTCCCAGGCGGCGGCGGTGACGATTTGAACGGCTCGACTTTCGAGCCCGAGATCTCCCCCAATACTCAACGAAAACATCCAAACTCTATATGGATTTGAAGATCTCGAGAAGATCTTCAAAAAGTTCAACCGTGGCACGAGCTAATTCGGCGTGGTTTGATCGGAAAATGAGGGGGAAGGTCTAAACGTGTTTCCGCCTTCGACGTCGGGGAGAGAGAAAGAGTATTTTTTTTAATAAAAATTCTGATTGGTCGGGGAAGTTTTAAAGGGATTTTCTGACACGACCACCAATCTAAACCCAACGACTGTCGCCCCTAGCATTTTACCCCCATCCCGAACACAATGGGATATGTTTCGTAGGCCCATTCGACTATTTCAGTCAGTTTTCCTTCAAATTAAAATATATAACATTCAATATTCAATTTGAACGAACATTTCAATTTGCCAGGGCCACAAACTGATTCGAAAAATTCCAGAAAAATAAATCTAGCTATGTTTTGACATACAGTCCCAACAAAACTAGTCTCGTCGAATTCTGAGACCGTTTGCAAAAAGGCCTATTTCTGGTCGATCCAATTTAACTGTAATTGACCAAAACACGTTTTCCTTTGCAACGCTCACATACTAGCTTCAAAAATTATGAAATTTGAAACATAGCAATAACTTCACATCCCGGATCCAACAAAAGTGGTTTCGTCGAATTTCGAGGTCGTATGCAAAATGGCCAATTTCACGGGCTATATAAATTCCATAGCGACCTTTCTGAAAATTCATTTGGCCATAACTTTTGCTTTCCGCTATGAAAATTCGATTTTTCAGATTCGTTAGAAAGGTATTCACTAACAGATTTAAATATTTTTGGTTTCACTCAAATCCGTTTTGTTTTGCACCCGGTACAGTCCGACAAAGCTTGGATTCAATTTTTTGAAACTGCAGCGCCTTTTAAGGCCTTGTTTATAATTATAATTGATTATATTCGTTTTCAAACGTCGATTCAAACTCACTTTTCATTGCCATTATTTAAAATATTTACTTTAAATATTTAAAATCCATTATTTTATCCAATTTAAAATTTTTAAATTGGTTCAGATTTTCAGGGTCGTTACAGATGGGGTAATGGCTAGTTTTATAAATTCCCTCGACATCCCGCATGATGAGTTGTCAGATGTGCCCGTCGTTGGCTAGTATCCGGACGTCTTCGAGGAAGTGACCGGACTTCCACCACGTCGAGAGCTTGAGTTCCGTATTGATTTAGTGAAAGATGTCAGACCTATAGTGATGCCACTTCGCCGTATGTCACCAAGGGAGCAGCGAGAGCTCGGGGTGCAAGTAATTGATCTTTTGAAGAAGGGATTTATTAGAAGAAGTGTCTCCGAGTGGGGAGCACCAGTTGTGTTTGCCACAAGGCAGATGGTTCCCTTCATTTGTGTGTGGACTATCACGAGTTGAATAAGGTAACGAGGAAGAATAGGTATCCTCTACCGCGGATAGATGACTTGTTTGATTAACTGGAAGGAGCAAGAGTGTTCTCCCAGTTGGACCTCGCGACAGGATTTCATTAGCTCCGAGTAGCAGCTGATAGTATAGCTAAAACGACATTTCGGATGCCGTCTGGATTTTATGAGTGGTTGGTCATGCCATTTGGGTTGACCAATGCACCAGCATACTTCGTGGATCTTATGAATAGGGTATTCAGAGATCAATTGAATAAGTTTGTTCTTGTGTTCGTAGATGACATGCTTGTTTACTCGAGGAAAGAGGAGGAACACAAGGAACATTTGAGGATAGTGTTGGAGGTGTTGAGAAAACACCAATTGAAAGCGAAATTTTCTAAGTGTCACTTCTGGAGGAGGGAAGTGAGATTCTTGGGCCATGTTGTTTCAGAGAATGGTATTGCCGTGGACCCTGCGAAGGTGGCTATGGTACAGGATTGGTCTACGCCCAAGAATGCAACAGACGTAAGAAGCTTCTTAGGGTTAGCTGGATATTATCGTATGTTTATCCAGGACTTCTGCAAGATAGCGGCACCGTTGACTCAGTTGACTAAGAAGAATCAAGCCTTCTTTTGGGACGGAGTGTGTGAGAATGCATTCAAGAGTCTAAAAGAAAAGTTGACGCGTGCGCCAGTGTTAGTCATTCCTAAACGGAATGAAGAGATGACGGTATACACGGATGATTGTGGTACCGGACTAGGTGCTGTATTGATGCAAGGAGGTAGGGTTGTAGCTTATGCTAGTCAGCAACTAAAGCCGCATGAGAAAAGGTATCCTACCCATGATTTGGAACTGGCAGCGATCGTGTTCGCGTTGAAGATGTGGAGACATTATCTCTTGGGAGAGAGATTTGAGTTGTTTACCGACCATAAATCGTTAAAGTATCTCTTCTCTCAGAAGGATCTGAATCTCCGTCAACAAAGATGGTTAGAGTTTTTGGCTTCGTATGATTTTGATATCGCATATACACCTGGGAAAGGTAATGCGGTAGCCGATGCCTTGAGTAGGAGACATGCCAGTTTAGGGGCTATGTTTCTTGAATGGAAGGAACTGGAGTATATCGCAGGGTATGATTTCAGACCAAAGTGCGTATTGGATCCAGAGATGTTAGCTAGTTTGACGATCAGACCCACTTTGATTGAGCGGATTGGTTCCAGTCAGAGGGATGATCCTAATATATTGGAAATCATCTCCAAGTTAGAGATGAACCTCGATGGTGAGGAGATGAATTTGAATGGGCTTGATCGAGAAGGTTGGCTTCGAAAGAATGGAAGACTAGTTGTACCCAACGTGAATGGCTTGAGAGATGAAGTGCTTAGAGAATGTCATCACTCAAAACTAACCATACACCCCGGTGGTGATAAGATGTATCGAGACATGAAGCAGACTTACTACTGGGAAGGGATGAATAGATGCGTTGGGAAGTTTATACCCAAGTGCATGAATTGCCAACTAGTTAAAGCCGAGCAAAAGAAGCCTAGTGGTTTGTTGCAACCATTAGAAATTCCTGAATGGAAATGGGAGCAAGTCTCGATGGATTTCATTGATGGTTTACCAAGAACTAAATCGGGACATGATAACATTTGGGTAATTGTGGATCGATTGACCAAGAGTGCAAGATTTATACTAGTCAAATCGACCAGAACGGTAGCTAAGTTAGCAGAGCTATATATGAAGTGGGTAGTGAGATTTCATGGAGTACCTAAAAGCATTGTGAGTGACCGAGACCCGTTGTTTACTAGTGGGTTTTGGAAGAGCTTACAAGAGGCCCTAGGGTCGGAATTATATCTCAGTACCGCGTATCATCCTCAAACCGACGGTCAGACAGAAAGGGTGAATCGTATATTGGAAGATCTCTTGAGGGCTTGTATATTGGATTTTGGTGGATCATGGGATGACCATTTGCATCTAGTAGAGTTTTCATATAATAGCTACCAATCCAGTATCGGTATGGCTCCATATGAAGCTTTGTACGGAAGATCGTGCAACTCACCATCATGTTGGATAGAGACCGGTGAGAAGTTTGTGCTTGGACCAGATGTAGTAAGAGAAACTTCAGGTAAGATTAAGATCATTCAACAGCGAATGAAGGCTTCCCAGGATAGGCAGAAGAGTTATGCTGATAAGAGGAGAAGGGACTTAAAGTTCTCCGTTAGTGACTTGGTGTTTGTCAAGATTTCTCCGTTGAAGAGTGTGATACGATTTGGCAGGAGAGGCAAGTTGGCACCAAGATTTGTTGGCCCATTCCCAGTTCTCGAACAAGTTGGGAATTTGGCGTATAGTGTTGACTTACCAGAGAAGATGGCGGGAGTTCACAACGTATTTCATGTTTCCCAGCTAAGGAAGTTCGTGCACGACCCAGATATGACTATTTCACCTGATCAGTTAGAGGACTTCGAAGTGGAACCCGAGGCAGTTGGGAACCGCAAGCCGATTCGTATCGTCGAGCATGACACGAAGCAACTTTGAAGGAAGGCGGTGAAGCTAGTCAAGGTTCAGTGGGGACGAGAACGAGAATAACTGTTCTTGGGAGCCAGAGGAAAGCCTTAGGAAGACGTATCCAGAACTCTTTGCCTGGTAAGATTCACTTTGCAATTTAGTTATTCCGCATGCTAGGATATGTTTGTTTTGCTTGTTTTGCATGTTTGATTGTTGTTTTATGGCTAATAGGCATGCGGGACCCTTTGTGTGTTTTGGTTAGGGAATTTCGGGGGCGAAATTTCTTAAAGGGGGAAAAATGTAACAACCCGCATTCTACACATCGAAGGATCATAGAATATTTATTTCTTCCTTATATGAAGTTGTATGGTCATGTGGCTTTGGGAAACAACCATTGGGGTCATTTCCCATGTTTATGATTTTTGCCGATTTTTAAATGACCATTTTTCCCCTACTTGATCTTATTTCGGCTATAACTTTTGATTGGAAAGGAGTTTTGACCTAAAACCACTTCCATTAGCTTCGGATGATGGTTTACCTTTCCGTAGAGTGGTCACATGTGAGAAACGGACTTACCGTTTGGAAGGTGAAAAACTGCTTAACCGGGCCAAATAGGGTGATTAGTGAATGGGCACATAACCCATTTCGGGATTTGGGTTATGGGGAGGCTGAAAAGAGTTAGGGTTTCATTCCATTTCAGTTTTCTAGCCTCCACTTACCTCTTAGAAACCCTAAAAATGGCCTCCAACCTCTAAATCACCTCCAAATCACTTTCTAATCAAAGATTAAGCTTAGCAATATCAAATCAAGGGAGATCTTCACCAAATCAAGATTAGAGTTGTTGTTTAGCATTGTTATTCGCGCCTAAACAGAGATTTATTTCAGATCTAAGGTTTATTTGTGGCTAGGGTGAGTGATTTGCATAGTTCCTCACTAATTATAGTTAATTAAGGGTAATTAGTGTTAATTAGCGAATTTAAACATGATAAAAATCTGGAAAATACATATAAATTCTTAAATGATGTTTTAGACCTCTGATATGAACTTGGGTTAATTTGGTTAAGTTTTGCTAATTCTATTGTGTATTATGCTTGAACATGTTTAAGGGAAAATATGGGGTTTTGGCTATGTTTGATCCATTTTAACCTATCATATTTATGTTTTGGTGTTTGAGGTCACTTCCACTTGTTGCTATGACTGTATGGTATGCTTTGTGATTGATTAGAATAGTTAGAATGGTCGAAAGCCCCGTCGAATTGCGTAAAACACTCGCTGGAAAAGTTGCAGAAAAATGGTGCAGGTTTTCGGATCGGATCGGGGGAATAGGCTCGGACCGGATAGTGGAGTGGGCAAGGGATCACCGAAACGAACCGAGGCTTACCACGAGATAAAGTATGGCAAAAAGGAAGGCCACTTTGGTTGAACTGGAATCGGATCGGACCGGACCAAAAGATCAAGCCAGGGACGGAGGGAAGAGAAGGGGGTCGGAACGGAAGAGGAAGGGGATGGGGATCGGATCGGAGACCAGACACCCGAACCAAACCGATGGAGCAAGGGTACACCGAACCGAACCTGGATACATCTACCCGACCCGACCCGCCAGAGAGCACCCGAACCGAACCGATGTACTACGAAGGGACTTGGAGGCCACGACCCGACCCGGAGCACTTGGAAGAGACCGATCCGAGCCGACAAAGAAGAAGAGCTGAGAACCGAACCGATCCAGTGATGACCTAAAACCAGAGATGCAAAGGTACTCCAAATTGAAGTTAGAGCTCAGGATCCACTTAGGAACCAATGATTTCACTTCATGGTTGGGTTTTGCTACGGGACGTGTGCTAAGGAGTTGTCGACGTTCATAACTTCGATTCACCACTGAAAAGGAATGATGGGATACATATCAGTGCAGTAGAGTCACCTTGACTCGAGGGGCAAAGTGATTGTAGCGGGACTACGTATCAGTGCAGTAGAGTCACTATGACTCGAGGGGCAACGTGATCGTAGTAAGACTATGAGCCAGTGCAGTGGAGCCATTGTGACTCCATGGGGCAGAGTGGACATAGTAAAGGATTAGTAAGGCTATGAGCCAGTGCAGTGGGGTGTGTACGACTCCATGGAGCAAAGTGGACATAGCGAAGGATTAGTGGCTATGTATCAGTGCAGTGAAGCCGTTGTGACTTCATGAGGGCAGAGTGATCATAGCAAAGTATTGGGTGATCGAAGTGGTGGATATCGTATACTTTACGCACTGAGTGAGAGATGTGAGGATGGTTGCTATGCTTGATTGTTTGCCATCATTATGACATGCACACCCCCACCCCCGTATTCTTGACACCGTATGTAGTGGCACCTTGGAGTATTGTACAGTATGTAGTGCTAACTCTTTGGTTGCAGGTCCAGGTTCAGGTATGGCTTAGTATACCTGTTATTGTTCTGTTTAGCTGCTTATCTCTCATACCAGACTTTTTGTTTGACCCAGAGTTTTATGTCTCTTCTTATTACTCTGGGTGCTCTCACGAGCAGACTAGAGACAGGTTAGCTGGTGATGCGCGAGTAGCTGATTCGGAGGCGAGCAGGAGGCTTTCACATATGATATATATAGATATTCTCCCTGTGTCGTTGTTGGTCACTACTTTGGGCATTAGTAGTGTACCTTTCTTGTTTAGCTTTTTGAGACAGCTTTTTTTAAAAGTTGTAATAATGTTGGCTTTGGATCATAAGCTGTACCTTGGATTTTCCGCTGCTATGATAGTTTGTTTCAGCTTATACACTGTCTCACCTGTTTTATGTCAAGTATGTTGTTATTATATTTTGTTCCATGCGCTGTGAGACATTCTACAGGTTCTTTGTTGATTCTTCGTCTTCTTCCTTTCTTTCTGACGACCGTCCCGTGCTAACTGGACATGCGTACAACGCACTTTTGGAGGAAATGTCGGTCGGTGCGGGGTGGGCCGTCACACCTAAGCTCTTCTCATTGTCTCGTTATGCGAGTCATATCTTACCGTATAGCGGCATTCTCTCAAGCATGGACCTTTAGAGCCTCCGTTGTCTCCTGAAGTTGATTCAACACAGCCATAAACTCGTCCCGAGTGGCGAAGGTTGAGGATGGAGTTGGATCTACCGTGGGCAACGAGGCAGGTTGATCCCGAACAGTTTCAAGTGCGGCCGATCCGCCGACCACTTCCACAGAGGTTCCATCTTGCGGTTGCTTTCCAGTATTGCAAGCTGATTTTCCAGTCATAGTTTTAACAACGTAGAGATGGAAATGAGATTTTCGTCTCGAACTTGGTGATCCAAAAGTAAAGCAAAAATCTGGACTAGGCTGAGAATTTCATTTCTTAGTGAAAGCACCAAAATGTTGACCCCAAAAATTGGTACATCACCCAAAGTGAGAGTTGTGTGGAGATTAAATGAAGATTAACAATTATAAGAAACGTAAAACGAGAGAATTCACACACAGATTTATAGTGGTTCGGTGTTAACGAGCCTACGTCCACTTTATAAGCTTTTATATATTATCTCTGCTATTAGACAAAATGATTACAATGGTGGAATGAGAGAATTAAGACTACAGACAGTTACTGTTTTCGTAATTCTCCTCTCCAAAAAAGACCCCTTCTCGGAACTAAAAAGAGATATTTATAGATGATACAATATTTGGCCATCTTGGACACGCGTTGTGAGATCCAAAAGAATAGTAGTTTTTGAATGAACCGGTATCTTCAAAAGAATTGGTATTCTCTGTGAATTATTTGCGTGAATCGGCACTGGATCCTTCTAACTCGGATAGCTTGAAATGAAAAATATGGGGCTAGCTAGTCTTCAGGCCAGTTTTATGGACCTCAACCGAATGTGACATGACTAATCATACTTTGGTCATATCGAACTTCTCCCAGGCCGCATCTGACAAGGGAAGAGTGCTTTGACGTCGGGCCTCACTGCTCGGCCCAAATTGAACATCTCAGATGTGGTTCTGCTGCATCATTACGCCTTGATTGGCTTCCCGAAAGGCCCATCAACACGAGGATTGAACCTGATGAGAATTGGACCGGGCCATACCTATGACGGGAGGTCCGGGCTGAACCAGCATAGCATGTAATGTTCGGGGCTCTTCGATTTCCCCGCCCGAATTGATGTTAGAAGGGTCTATGGTTGTGTTTTCCTCTTCTGATCTAGGAACCAGCATGGTAGAGTGGTCTCCCTGGTTCGAAGGGAAGGCTCCACCAGCTCTTCGTTGAAGGAAAGGCGGCATAAGACGAGTCTGTGGTAAGATACTGGGTTGTAATGGGAATGGAATTGATTCTGCCTAACCCAGTGGTTGCTCGACTAGCCCGGGGGTTCGAGCTGTCCCCAAAAGTGGAGTCAAAGTGGTCGAACGACCTAGATCTTGATCGCGGGCTTCTTGGGAATCTGCAGCTACGGATGCGCTGGTTACTGGAAGAGATACTCCTAGTTGTGATTGTTCGGGAGGTGAAGCCGAGCCAGGAGGAAGCAAAGGTGTGACCCGATCCAGGGCTTGGATTTCTGCAGACCGAAGATCAGTTATTACCCCAGCCTCTCCCAGTGGAGGAATTGATGTTAAAGCGTTAAATCCATTTTCCATCTGAGCGAGAAGGTGATCCATCAACTATTATTGCCGTTCAAGGAATTTATCCTGAGATGTCATATGGCCCCTGAACTCGGCCATAATTTTTTCCATGTCGTCTCGGGTAAGATACCGGGATACGTCTTCATGAGAGGAGGCTTTCTGACTTGCTTCTGCAGCGTTTGTCTCGGCTGCATCAGCATTTATGGGGCGAGAAGATGTTGCGTCTTTCTTCCTCTTGTTCGCCATGGACCGACACTAGCTGAAGGTCGTAGAGAATGTCGGTGCGTGCCCCCCTTCCTGGCGCACCAAACTGTTGACGTTAAAAGTTGGTCACTAGTGACAGTCACCCCCAATAGAGTGGAGAGCACACAAATAATGATTATAAAATACGGTAAAGTAAAGAAAACAGGGAACATACAAGACTTTTTATAGTGGTTCGGCAAAGATAGTGCTTACGTCTACTTTATATGTGTTGATTTACTTTTGATTACAAGTACAAAGCTTTTTCTATTTTTTGAGAAAGAAGAAGAATTGGCTATTTTGTGACTTAGCCGTGGAGAAGTTTAGATTTAGGAGGAGAAGTTCAGCCAAAAGTTGAAGTAGCCGAAACAAGGTTATCTCTCTCTCCATTTTGAGCTCGGATGTATTTGTAGGTGAAGAAGTGGGCTAAGCGAGCCGCTACATGGCTTCCCTCTTTTTCGGAGCTTGTACATGTGGAGCTCGATTATTGGAAGTAGCTGCAGTGGTAGTAACCACTATACTGCTGATTAATATTATCCTCGAAAATTTCAGCTTACGTGGCAGCCGAGGTGAAGTGTATCAAAAGTAGAGCTTTGGCCGGTAGCGTTTGACCGCCATTAATGCCTTAAGAATTGGTCTAAGTAATGAATGACTTAGCTGGATATTTCTGATGAATCCGAGATATTTGGTCGATCTGACTTTGAGGGAAGCAGTTAACTCGGTCGGTCAAAAAGAGCGATTCTTCCGGGCTCGATATTGCTTGAAGGAAACTAATTCAAGTAAACCTTGGTTTGGGTTGGCTTTAAAGGAAGCTGGTTTGGGCCGAACCTTTCCCAGGGCTTTCTGAAGTGTGAGTTGCTCTGTCGACCGATCGATCGATGCTGAAAAGAGTTTCTGGATATTGGGCTTCGATCCGTTGAACCATGACAGCTTTTGCCAAAAAGTTAGTCAATAATATCCATAATCCGGAAGACCAAACAACCATATCCATAATCCAAAAAAAAGTGTATACTAGAAACAAAAACAAAAGTACCAGAATCCAACAGATGGAACGCAAAAAGACCAGAATCCACAAAGCTAAAATCCAAAGTGTAGAGGGATGAAAAGCCAATAAACCAAGAAACCAAGAACCAAGAAAACCAAAATCCAAGAACTACAAAACCAAAGAATTCATAGAACTGTATCGATTGATGGCCAAACTGCCAGAAGCAGTCCCCGATTCGTTCCTATTTAGAGCCGGAGAAGGCAACTATGCCTGTCCCGGTAATGCAGCTCGATTACAAACGTCCTCTGCCAGCTCGCCATGTCTGACGCACTCTTTAATCGTATCACGAAGATGACAGCAATCATTTGTACTATGACCATCCAGGTTGTGAAATAAGAAATGCCTACCAAAATCCTTCTCCATCTGAGTCGACTCCCTCGCAAGAGGCTTCCTAAAGGGAGCAACTGGGTGAACTTCCAAATAAATCTCGTCTAAAGGACGAGTAAGCTCCGTGTATGAAGGGAATTTGGGTCGATTCCATTGATATGAATTCCCATCATTCTGAGGAGCGGTATTTCCTTTGCCTTTCCCATAATTGGACGATCCTTCACCCTGAACCGAATTAGCATCGAGAACTTTCTTATTGGTTCTCGCATCAATTCCCTCAAAAACCGACCCGCCTCAAAGTAGAATTCGCTAAGGTTCTTCGATGGATCCCGCTGAAGCGAGATCTTTTAATCCATCTTATCTTAGACAACAGAAATGATAGACATCAAATCCATAGAAGGGTCTGTTCGATCGATCGAAGCCACAACAGTATTAAACCTCTCCAAGAATTTACGCAAAGTCTCATTAGTCCCTTGATTAACTGCCGTAAGAGTCATTACGTTCTTGGGCCAAGAAATATGAACCTCGAACTGTTCTATTAATTTCCTAACCAAGACATTCCAAAAATTAACCTATTCGTTTTCCATTAGCAGAAACCACATAGCAGCAATGTCTGTAAGATAGAGAGGGAAGCACTTCACTATAACACTCTCCAAAGCCGAAAGTACTTCCATGTGGAGCATACAACACATCAAATAAGCCATAGGATCCTTCATACCATTAAAAGCCTCCATCATCAGCAATTTAAAATCCAGTGGGTTCCGAGAATTTGGAATATCCTGAGTGAATGGACTACGAGTAACACAATCCATATCCGAAAGAGAGGCCCCGCCTCGAGTATATCGTCGAATCACATCGGTGATTTAACTGCCGCTACCATTCCCAAGCAAAGGATTATAGTCGTTTAAACGTAAAATGGTGCCCTCAATGTCAAGTCTAGTGTTTGCGAATTGTTGAGCCCTAACGAGAATATCTGGCTCAACTTTAGCCTAAGATGCCACCACCAACACATGCCTAAGATATGGAACTACAGGAGTTCCTACACCCAAAGTTGCACGCATCGGTGCTTGAGCAACATTACCACTACCTGAACTTGAAATTCAACCAACCAAAACCTGAGCTGAACCTTCAACGGGATTGGGGGTGTTGCCTCCTGGTCTAGCCGATTCGATATCTATCGGCGGAATGGTGTCAATACGGGGTTGTTCTTGGGGATTTTCCCCCAAGTCCCGAGCTAAACCTTAAGGAACACTAACACTTATTCTCGTAATATTCCCTAGGCCTGATGGCCTTTCGAAACCTTCGAGTCTAGCAAGAAGAGTATTCATAATAGAGGAAACTTCCGAAATTTCCTCTATCATCACTCCTTCCGAATGAGCTAAAGAGATCTTCTTCCTTTCAAACATAGTTAAATCCAAGAGAAATTCGAGAGAATCTGTTTCCTTAATGACCCAAATCCAAAGGTAATCCAACGCCCTTTCCTAGCATGCTAAATGTTGACGCCGGGAATTGTTCTCGCACAAGCCAACGCCCGATGGTAGATATTATGCGAATTATCCAAACAAACCAACCAAACCAGACCACTACAACAGAAATAGTCTTTTACAGCGGCATATCGCCACTATTAACACTACTATAGTGGCTCCAAAAGCATTGTATAACGACATGTTATAAAAAAAAGTTGAATAATTATAACATAGAATTGCCGCATTAAAAGAGTATGATTTTATAGTGGATATATGTGGTTATGATACATATGGATAGTAACTCGCTATTGCCACTATAAAACATTTTATTCTTTATGAGAATAATGAATTTATATAACAATGTATTACTGCTGTAAAATATTAATTCAATGCTATCCTAGCCAGCAAGCTCCTGTATTGCATTATCTTTTATAACGCTTTCCAATATATATTATAATAATAACAATCAAATGAATCTTCACAACAATTTGAAAAGCAGCATATGACCGAAAAAATTATAATAATCAACAAATATAATGCATATTCATGACATCAAAATAAAGGAACAACTAACAAAAAATAAGTTCGGCACATATGTTTTTAATTCCATATTGATGTCAACTTGAGTTAACAAAAAACAAAACATAGTTCATATTTAAAGTTTACAAATGCAAAATGCACCGATAAGAACTTCAACTGAAAAATCTTTCTTCAAATTATGATGACATTCATGTGCTTCTAAACCTAAAAAAAGGAGCATAACCATTAAATTGAACATCATATTATTAGTTATTATAATCAAATAAAGGAAACTGGAAAAAAATCAAGTCAACATAATAATGTCAATACATAAAAGGGAAGTAATCCTTTCCTGTAAATGTTGGAGGATGCAACATCAATAATGTCATATCTGAATAGTCCACTCGATGTATTTGAATTGATCATTATCTTATTTTGTTTCTCTATACTTCCTTTCTTACTAACACTAGCAACGTATTGAAGATTATTGTCTTGATTTACATATTCAGATGCAACACTGGACTTGTTTCCTGGAGTTGAATCGATCGAAAATTTCACTGCAAAGCCTGAAATGAAACAGCTGACGATACTATACAATGGACATTGACACTATTTTTGGTTCGTAGCATTTATAATGAAAATACTACGTGTTTGATTTTAATTTTAGGAAGGGAGTACAATAATGAAAAGACTACGTGTTTGATATAAATTTGAATTTTATACATTATTTTCTTATATTAATGAATAGTACCTTGTATATTAAACGCCGAAAGTAAAAGCTTTGTTGCTAGACATAGCAGCTGCATGGATCATAGTTATAGCACCACAGGTCCACAACACCTTATTTCTCTGCATTTCAAAAGTAGATCGCAGCCTATATTCCACAAAAAATAATGATATAGCAGAAGCATAAAAAATATGTCCACCTTAGAGATCCTCGACGAAGAAAAAGTTTATTGACAAAAACAAACTCAAAATCTGCAACTGAATCAGAGTGCAAAAAGTTTTTTAAGCAAGTAGAAGTTCCAGTAAACAATATGAGAAGATAACTCGAAATAATTGAGAAAATAAAGAAATTGTAAATTTGTTTTTTCCGCTCAAACAATGATATGTGAATGAATGTTTCATTTCATCTGTACCACAGTAATATATAGTACAACAAAGATAATGTGATTTATAACATACTGACACATTCCATACCCTTTTAGACTCAGTTTCAAAAGTGACTCGGTTTCAAAAGTACATGCATAACAGTATTAAAAACATGCTGGTTACAGATGCATGAATACAAACATGATATTTACCAACCTAAAACTCATTGATATCAAAACATGATTGTAATATAGTGCAGTGCAGGTTAGACGAACTTCTTGTTTAACTAAATATATGCAACGACAATGAGAGTGTTAAATGTATTTCAATTGAAATGACTATCTACGCGTGTTGCTGTAAACAAGTTACTGAACAAAACAAATCATTGTATTGACATTCACAAAAGTATAGTGTCAATATTCATATTAAAACTAAGACCAAAAATATTATAAATGATATGAACCAAGTATCATTTACTAAAATCATTGTACTGACCCACATTATCAATGGCCTTCGAACCTGGGTAAAGTTAATCCAGTTGCTGAAAATGAGGACAAATCATCGAATGCCTTGGCCTCTTTTTCCCACTCTCATTTGTCTTCCTAAAATACTTGTTGATATTTTCCCATTTCTCTTTGCACCTTTTTGCACTTCTTTGATACCCTAATCCTCTTATTGCTAAACGCATATCCTCCCATAACTACCCTTTCAAACCTGCTTCTTGGAACCGGTTATCATACCCACTTCGCACCCGTATCAATGCCTCAACCTCGCCTTTGGCCGCCTAGCACAATTCTGCCGAACTCCCATACTATTACTCTCATATTCAACAATTTTTTTATCCAGACAAATATTTTTAGAAGGCAATTTTAAGCTCTCTCCAGTTATCTTCTCCAAAAACGTAACAATGGAAGACTCCTTAGAAGCTGCCAGCTAGCGCTCTTGGGATCTAACTGCAGCCTTTTTATATGCTCTTGCTATTTCCTTCTTCCTCCATGCCTCTTCTCTAACACTCCTTTCATGATCCTTCCGCTCAATGAGTTCTAAAAATTGACAATGGAAGCTTTCTTCTTGGTCCATTAACTATTTCACGAGAGTTTCAAAAAATAAGACAATTAGTGGCAAAAGAAATGTCTATAACCTTCAAACTAAAGCTATTGTTGTAGATAAACAAACATTAATTCCAAGACTTCACACCCAGACAACATCGCCCACATTCTTTGTTAAGCTGCAATAGTGCCAAGTCTGACTGTACAGTCACCTACATTCCTCATGCAAACATAATCACCACTCATTACCACTAGCAAATAAAGCCACATTCTAAAATGTTCGCTGAATTATTATCATTTTCATATGGCGAGCAGAAAGCCCTTAATTATTTTTAAAAAGAATTACAAGAGTGAAGATGATGCTGTACAACAATTGAATAAAAAGGGAGAAACAACCGTCTTCTTGAAACAACATAACCACAAGAAAATACAAACAAAGAAAATTACCAACAACAAGCAAATCAACTTGCTTTAATTTTAAATATGTTCAACGAGTGGAAAATATAATTTAGTTCTCTCTACTTGCAAACATGAGTTTTTCTTTAGATTTCCTTCTTAACTTTGCTCCATACCCAAATAGATTTTTCCATTGGGAATCATATGAAAACTTATTGTACAAAAAATAGGTCAAATAACATACTCTTGGTGTTTTCAATCTGTATTGGACTTCCAAATTAATTCTTCAATATTTATTATTTGTTTTATGCTTTATTTTTATTTTAGTTTTCCTGCTTAGAATCTCAAGTTGGTTTATTTTGAATTAATTAAAGGCCCCTCAATAATATTATCGGCATGACCAAAAGTTAACAGTACAATGCTCCCTTTCATTTAGCAACCGCACTTGATTTACAAAGTAGACTAATAACAACAGTCGCAAAAAATGTGCATGACCCATGTACTTGATCTACGATGTGACATATGAGGATTAACTCCTTTTTGCTTGTGCAAGCATCAATGCACAAATGGATCCTTCCTTTCCATGCCCAATAAATCCACCATCACCATACAATCTTAATTATCCATCGATCTTTGTCAGTCAACTTAATGGCACATTATGTTTGACACGAACGGTCACAAATATAGGTCAAATGAGGGCTAAATATCATGATTTTGTGAAAAACCAATGGGTGTTAAAGTGGATATTTTTTCCAAATGGTTTTGAGCTTTAAGAATTGAAATGTGAAAAGGAGTTTTACAACCAGACTTATTAAGATAGGGCTACATATGCATGGACTGACGAAATGCATGTTGTCAGAAGTCTTATTGTTGTTTCTATCATGTAATACCTTCTGCCAACATTTGCTGCTATTTTGAAAAGCTAAATGGGTTATGATGTCGTTGTTCAATATATACTAGTGTATACAATTGATTATAACTCGATGATTCTTCGCCCTAATAAAAATTCTGGCATTGAGTGATTGATGAAGATTGTAATTAAATGTTCTTGTTTTCATTGATTTTTTTTTGGAAGTTGAATGGCTTGGCTGTCATATTTTCAGCTTACATGGAGAATGAAACGTTGCAAATAGCATTAAATGTGTGTCATCTATACGTATTATAAATAATTTTGATCCAGAGAAAAAGGTGAAAATGGGAGACCAACACAGCCGTTTCATCCACTGGATTGTGATATATTCTACTTTTAAGTTAATGCCATATATCAGTAATCCTTAAGACTATTAACAGAAGTAATGCATCATCGGTAACCGTATAAGCCAAATTAACTCTTAATAATTTTTAGCATGACCATTTTTTCCCTTTTTACCCAAATAAAATCTCCTATTGCATGAACTACATATGCAGTAACAAAATTAAAACTATTAAATGAATATTAATTTGTTTTCTTCCTAATATAACACGGATTCATAGAGAAAGGGTAAGCAACCCAAAAACTAGTAAGTTTGAAGTTGAAATCAAATTAGGGCAAATAATTGTACTTTTAGAGCAAATAATTTAGGGTTCGTCGCTACCAGTTTGAATCTTCAAGGCATTGTCTACAGGTGGAACTTGAGAAAGTGGTTGACAACTTCGATTTTGAGGAGCATCGACATCTTTGAGTTTCAATGAAAGTTGGTTTTTGAGGATCATCACAAATTTTGAATTTTTTTGTTGTCCCTTTGATTGTTGCTGCCCTAGGCAGATGTCTCCCTCACCTATGCATTGGACCGACTCTGATTACAATAGCAAAAGAGGTTGAAAATCACAAGGAGAAGAGAGAGGGATGGAGCACATGGCGGTCGAAGGGTAAAAGAGGATTATTAAAAATATGGTCGAAAATTCCATCAAGTACCAGGTGAGCGGTTAGGGTCCCTAATTTTCATCATTGAATTCTAGACCTACATCTTTTTGGTTGAAGTTTCAGTAGCAGCTTCCTCAAGAAAAAAACAAGACAGGTTAGAGCCTAACGTATCTAAGTAAGAGAATTAGGGCACTGTAATATTGAAAAATGATGGAAACAAGGAACGACAAAATTAAAGAAAAAGGAATTGAGGGGAAGTAATTTGATGAAGAGGGAGGTTGTAATACCCCATATAATAAAATAAATAATTAAAAGTAAGCAATTAAATAAGATGGCTGGAAAATGAGATTTTACAGCTTTAGGAATTTGGCTACGAAATTCTTTTATCTGGATTCGTGGCGAAATTCTGAATCGTTTTCTTATATAATATGTTGAAAATGGTCAACCGTATGAAGAAGTTACGATCAAATGAATTTGGGTGGTAAACGCAGAAAAAAATATATACAATTAAATGGATAATATATATGTGTGTGTCCAAATTATATTCAAAATAAAGGGTGAAAAAATGAAATTTGAATTAGAGATAAGAACATGGGGACAGTATATTGTATATATGGAATAAGATTAAGAGATTAAGAAATGTATTAAATAAAATAAACAACTCAGCATCGCTTCTTAATTGGACGTTCCAACCCAGAAGGTGTCGACCCCCCTTAAGGGGTGTCGATCGTCGGTCGACCGCTTGGCGGTTGGACAACCCAATAAATCTAGCTTGTTAGGGCTTTTTTAGAAGGGTATATACGAATAAAAGGTTTGGATTATTTCTAAGTAATCCAACGGTCTATGCTCACATAGGCAACTATAAATAGCCCCTCCTATTATGCTATGAAACCATAATCATTCTCTATCCACGCCTCCATGCTGCCTCTCCACCATTGCTAAATTCCGTAGAAAAATAAATGAATATGGTTAAGGTTTCTTCTATTTCTCCAACTCTATTCTTAACCTCTCTCTCTATTCTAATTCATATGAGTTTCGTATTTTGGAATTTTGCATATATATATATATGTATATATGAGATTCTAATACATGTTTATTATATATATATATACATACATATATATATAATAGAAGAATTGTTGGAGCACGTTTGACCGCAAAGATTAAAGCACAGATCTAGATCTACTACAAATTTCTCTTTGTTCTGCATAGATCTATGAGTGGAATATAGTTTACTTAGGCATATTCATATTTTTATTAGTTTATCATGTTGAAAGAGGATTTGGAAATCGATAATATAAACCTTAAGACCCCCAAATCCTCTATCTTGTAATTACGGATGATTTGTCATGATTATTTGGGTTTTGTGGATTTTTGGTTTTAATATTGGATTAAAGATGAAAATGGGGTGCTGCTACTATTATTTCTATTTTATGTAATTCACCTTTATTTATCATTTGATCGTAACCTAAAAAGGTTTAGATTTGATTGTTTCATAATTTGATTTGGGTTTGGGTCCTATTTGGATCCAAACGCATTCATATTTGAAATAGGTCAAATGTAAATGTTTTTATGTGCATAACACCAAAAAGGGATGAATTAGATAAAATGAGAATTATAAACATACATGTATAAGCGTATGTAGTACTCTAATCTTTAATTCAGTATTGACATCAATTCTACAAGCTTAAAATGCAAGTTGAAATTGTATGTATGTATATTTTCCATCCAGTGCTATTTGTTATCTTGTTATTATGTCATCATGCCTATGTTGTAGCGGGAAAAGTATGGAAAACCTAACTTGTATACCTTGAATTGGACAAATTGACAATTGCCACCTTGTTAGAACATTTCACCATTTATATGAATGTTTACGTTATTTAGGCATTATTATTATTATTATTATATTTATATAAACGTAATTAACGTTGTATTGGCATAATAAATGTGGTTAGGTTAGGTTAGATTCGATTTTCAAATGTCCCCATAATAAATACATATTTGATTGCTTGTGTGTGCGTATTTAGAATGGCTTTAAATATATATAAATAGTGATACATAAACACGATGTTAGTTGTCATTTGCGGTAGAAGCCTGCCCGGAACCGACTGACAAATCCAGCAACCATAAGTGGGTCCAACTAATGTGAGATGTCTAGGTGCCATACGCCATTCAAAAACTTAATACACTAGACACGAGGTTAAACCAACTTGTAGTAGAAGTCTGCTCGGAACCGACCGACATATCCAGCATCTACAGGTATACAGTTTAATGTGAGAGGTCTAGTGTGTGTATATATAACTATATATATAAGTCTATTGTGTGAAAATAGGAAGGTTTACTACACCTTGAGAAGGTCTTAAGTGGCCGACTCTCTTTTTATCTAGTTTGGATCTTAAATGGTTAGGATTAGGATCTCTCTGAAAGTTTATTCCTTAAAGAGAAACCAAAGTCATGGGATCCACCCCTATAAGATTTGAAGTTAGTCTTTGGGTCCTCCTTCTCTAAAAGTGATTAGGCATAAAACGGTAAACAGGGTAGGGTAGTTCACGGGGATGTCCACTTCCTCTAGAAGCTTGTAAGAGCTCAACTAGGGACAAATTGGTAATTGAAAGATATGTGGCCATTGCATGCTCACCAACTGTCTAAGGGAAGTTTTAAGCGACATAGGTATCCTACTAGGTAATATCAATTAAGTAGTAATGTTCGCAATACTACTTCTCATATTACAAATAAGAGCATAGAATTAAGAACGTTAACGTATTAGGATGGGGTTTAAAGGGCTAGGGGTCCGCCTCGGGGTTATAAGAGATCATAAGAATCCACCTTTAATAGGTCCATAAGTGACCGAGAATGCCACCTCATTGGGTCTTTACCCTAAAAACACTAATGGGCGATTTACTTGGATATCCACCCAATTGGTTAGAAACTTGGTGTTTGTTGTGTGCTGCGTAGACATACCTTGACATATGTAACCTGCTAAAGTAGCGTATGGACATTAAGTAATACTATAATTCAGTCACAAAGAACTTTATGCTCTAACCCCTCTCCTTAACATATCCAATAGGTCAGTAGATGGGGTAAAAGCCATGAACGAAGTCATGATTGAAGAAGATAAAGAAGACGGAGTTGTTATGCTATTTTTAGTAGTTATTGCTTTACTTCTTTTGGAAACTTGTGAGAATGAACTATTTGATGTATCCATTGAACAAACGTAACTATAATTGTTGTATTTCTGTGGTTTTTAAATAAATGGTACATCTTATTTTAGTATTATATTTTCTCTTTGTGTATGTATATTTATGTGCAAATGTAATCCTTACAGTAACCAATGACCCATTTAGAATGGCTCTAAGTTTCAATGGGCCTTTTCTAGGTTGAAATTTAAGCCCATTCATGGCGAGCATTTACATTTGGAATCAGAGCATAGGTTACTCGATTATAAGGGAATTATACGTATGAGAGGCGTATTTGTATATTGAAAAAGACTTTTCAAACTATATAATATATATATACCCCTATAAGCATATACTAGGCATCTTTATCTTTTTCTTTTTTTGCTTTCAGCTTAAATATTATCTCAGGAGTATCCACTAAGGGATACCTCCTTTTCTTTTCAGATAGTAGAATGGCTGAAAAGCCAACTGAGCAGAGTAACTGGGCAACACCCCACTACTTGCCAGAATGGTTTCAATAGTTTCTCCATACTATTGAACAAGTCCCTGTTGCCAATCCTGCCCGGCGGCACCTGCAGCTCCTGCTGCTGAGGTAGCCTTTGACTTTTCCTACCTTTGTAATACTTTCATGCATCTTGGAGGGAAATCGTTTTCTGGAAAAGAAATTTTTACTAATGCCCAGTATTGGCTAATGGACCGTGAAAGAATTTTTGAAGCTACTTGCTGGCCTGATGAGGTGAAGAGAAGAATTGTGACCTGGCATTTGAAGGATAAGGCCCTTGAATGGTGGAACTTAATATAGGTGAAAAACGAGGGCCGGATATTTACGTCGGCTGAATTCAAAACCCGTTTTGAAGAGAAGTTTTTGCCAAGGGAAGAAATGACTATCTAGTTAGAGAAATTCATCCACCTCAAGCAAGGAAGCTTGAGGCTGCAATAGTATGTATCCAAATTCACCTAATTATGTAAGTTTGGAAGAGGATTGGTAGACACCTCCATGAACAAAAGCCCTTAGATTTATTAAAGGACTGAACACTTTGTTGAAAGAAACCTTATTAGCCCAAGTAATGTTTGGTGCAACTTTTGAGGCTCTAGTTGAGACAACTATTTTATGCATAGAGGAAGGCTCCAAGAAGGAGAGAAAGGAGGAAGCTCGAAAAAAATTAGAAGGAATGGTGGGAAAATAAGAAAAAGAACAAACTCAAAAAGGACGTAAAGACTTTTACGAGGTGCAACCGCAAGCACCATGAGGCCAAGGATTGTAGGACCTCGTTGGCGAAAAAGGAGTTTAAGGGAAAATATTACATCTACCATGAATAAGGACACATGTCCAAAGACTTCCCAAAGCCCGAAGTTGTCAAGAGTGGCTAGAACTATGCGATAGGGGTAGCACCGATTCAAAGTCGACTTCTAAGAGACCAAGGGCAGCCTGAACTTGAAGGTATAACCCCTATTTTAGGAAATTCAGTATACACCTTGTTCGATTTAGGAGTAACCCATTCTTTTATCTCCAAGTGATTAGTAAATCTATTAAATCTTTCCATATGTATCTCGGATAGTCCAATAAAGGTGGCCAACCCTGTCGGAGGATCTAAGTATCTTTAGCTGTTATGCAAAGACCTAGGATTGGAGGTCGACAATGTCGAGTTCCATTGCGAAGCATATGCGTTGGATTTTATGGAGTATGACCTTATCCTAGGTGTGGACTGGCTATCGTTTTATGGGGTCATCCTAGATTGCGATAAGAGACTCGTTCGTCTTAGGAGCCGAGGAGGACATAACCTAAATATTCCTTGTAATGTTAGAAACAAGGAAAAAGCCTTGTTCTATTCCTTATCTCCTAGTTCTGAAGGACCATCTTCGGTCCCTGTAGTTTGTGAGTTCTCAGATGTTTTGTGGAAGTCACGGGACTTCCTCTCCATAGAGAAATCTTTTTTCGTATTGACCTAGAGAAGGACGCTAGACCTGTAGCACTACCCTTGAGGCATATGGAGCCTAAGGGAAGAAGGGAGTTAAATAAAAAGGTTTCATAATTATTGCAAAAAGTTTCATTTATTGAAGTACCTCAGAATGGGGTGCACCTGTTGTATTTGCCGCCAAAGCAGACGGATCTTTGAGACTTTGTGTGGACTATAGTGAACTAAATAAATTGACAGAAAGAATAAGTACCCTTTACTTATAATTGATGACTTTTTGACCACTTGGGAGGAGCCCGAGTATTTTCCCAACTAGACCTTGCTACTGGATTTCAAGAATTGCGGGGGACAACAAGGACAAAACTGCATTTACGACGCCAGACGGATTATTCCAATGGGAATTTATGCCCTTCGGATTAACGAATGCACCTTCCTTCTTTGTTGACCTCATGAGTAGAGTGTTTAGGGGCATTTTAACTAAAATTGTGGTAGTCTTCGTAGATGATATCCTTATATTCTCAAAAGACCATAAAGAGCATGAAAAGCACTTGAGATAAGTGTTAGGGATATTAAGGAAAAACCAATCGAAAGCAAAATTCTTGAAGTGCCATTTTTGGAGGGAAGAAGTAAGGTTTTTAGGACACATTGTGTCAAGCGAAGGCTTGGCCGTAGACCCTATAAAGATTGATTCAATCAAGGAATGGAGGATACCTCGGAATGCTACAAAAGTAAGAAGCTTCCGTGGATTAGCCGGATATTATAAGAAACTCATTAAAGACTTTTCCAAGATTGCTACTCCACTAACCCAATTAACGAAAAAGAATTTGGTGTTCGCTTGGAGTAATAAATGTGATATAACCTTCAAGAAATTAAAGGAAGTATTGACTAGTGCACCAGTCCTTATTATACCCGACGATTCAAAATTGTTCACCGTTTACACCGACGCATGTGGGATCGATTTAGGAGCAGTCCTTATGCAAGAAGGAAGAGTAGTTGCCAATGCTAGTAGACAACTCAAGGATCCATAGAAGAGATACCCAGTTCATGACCTTGAGTTAGCCGCAGTAGTGTTCGCCCTTAAGATGTAGAAGCACTATCTTTTTGGGAAGAAGTTTGAACTCTTTACTAACTATAAATCCCTAAATTATTTATTTTCTCAACGTGAGTAAAACTTGAGACAAAAACGATGGATGGAATATGTTGCCTCATTTGATTTCATGGTCCAGTACACCCCGGAAAAGGGGAATGTTGTGGCGGATGCTTTAAGTAGGAAACATGCGACTTTGAATGCAATTGTAGAATGAGAACAATTAGAGTTACTCGCTACTTTTAATTTACAACCCTCACCAACCACTTCTAATGGTTTTCTTGAGGCTATGATAATTAGACTTTCCATAAGAGAAAGGATCCAAAGCGCACAAGATCTTGATGAGGAATTAAAAAAATAAAAGAAAAAGTAGTTAAAAAGGATATCTTTCCCCATTCAGTTAGGTATTCAATTGGAGATGATGGGAGTTTACTTTGGGATAGATGACTTCGCGTTCCCAAAGATGAAGGGTTAAGGAAAGAAATTCTGGAGGAGTGCCATAGGTCAAAATTGACCATACAACCCGGTGGGGATAAAATGTATAAGGATACGAAGAGGAATCTCTATTGGGAAGGAATGAAGAGAGACGTAGCTGAGTTTGTGGCCAAATGTTTAACATGCCAAAAAGTGAATGCGGAGCAAGGGAAGTCCTGAGGACTGTTACTACCTTTATAGATCCCCATGTGGAAGTGGGAGCATATTTCCATGGACTTTATAGATGGACTTCCTAGAAGCCAAAAGGGGAATGAGGCCATTTGGGTTGTGGTAGATCGTCTAACCAATATCACCCATTTATACTAGTCAAGAAGACAAGGACTGCAGCCTCGTTAGCCCAATAGTATGTCAAAGAGATAGTTAGACTCCATGGTATCCCATCAAGTATCGTGAGTAATAGAGACCCCTTGTTCACAAACGAATTTTGGAGAAGCCTACAAGCAGCATTGGGAATGACCCTTATCTTAAGCATAGCCTATCATGCACAGACCAATGGACAAACAGAAAGAGTAAACAAGATTTTGGAGGACTTGCTCAGAGCTTTCATCATCTACTTTGGAGGAGTTTGTTAGCTGCACCTACCGCTTGTGGAGTTCATGTATAATAATAGTTTTCAAATGACGATTTGTATGGCCCCTTTCGAAGCACTTTACGAGAGGCCATGCAAATCATCAACTTGTTGGTAGGAAACCACCGACAAGATTATACTCGGACCAGACCATGATTCCATGAAGAAGATATCTTTGATTAGGTAGATGATGAAGGAAGCCCAAGACCGTCAGAAATCGTATGCCAATAAGTGAAGGAGGGAACTTGAGTTTAATGTTGGAGACTTAGTATTCGTGAAAGTATTCCCTCTTAAGAAGACTATTCGGTTTGGAAAGACCAGGAAGTTAGCTCCCAGATTTATTGGGCCTTTTCATGTTATCGAGAAGATAGGATCTTTGGCTTATCGAGTGGATCTCCCGGAGCGTCCATCGGGAATCCATAATGTTTTTCATATATCTCATCTGAGGAAATGCCTTCATGATTCTGCTATCAGACTCGAGCTTGATGAAATTGGGGATGTAAAAAAACTCGAGTTGGAGTCCAGAGTGCCCAGTGCCACTGCAAGGATTGTAGAGCACGGAATCAAGAGACTCCGCATCAAAACCGTTCGCCTCGTACGAGTACAAAGGGGAAATGACCTTGCGGAAAGCACATGGGAAACCGAGGATAAGATGAGACAAACTCACTTTCTCGGGTAATTTTTCCTCAAAAACTTCGTTTATGGATGCATCGTGATTATTAGATTGGATGTTAGGGAATTGATGCAACACCTGTGACGATCCCAAAATCCGAGGGGCGGTATTAAGGATAATCATTAGGAAATAACACATTAATCATCATAGCAGAGTACAGATAATAGCAGAAACAATAAATAAAATAATTTTACATGAATATGACAGCGGAATCACAACATGTAGGAATATCAGAATAGCATAACGTGGGATATACTTAGTAAAAAGAAAGGGAAGTGATCAGTCATCATCGCCAGAGGCGGAATACATACATGCAGTGACAAAATAAGAATATCAGTCTACATCGCCGAAGGCGGAATACATATACATATCGTGAGAAATACGGAAAGTAAATCAGTCTGCATCGCCAGTGGCGGAATCATAATATATACAGTAATGGCGGTAAATATCTAAGTCATCGCTATGAAGTCAGCCTCGCCATGAGCCAAAAGTGCATGCTAGGCAGCAGTGCAGAACCAAAAACCACCTGTCACCTGTGTACTAGGCTGCCCGTGTGAAAATAAGGGCACCCGCGTTTGCAAAGTGAAACAAACAACGAGTCAGTCATGGGGACTGGTATAAGGAATCCATTTAACAGTTAAACAATAGTAATAGCAAATCATAGGACCACGCCACTTTCGCGGAACGGGTTTACTCCAGTGATTGCTAGTGCATTTAAAACAAGGTAAATTCTTTTAAAGACAACGCAATGCTTTTAGAAAGAATGAAGCTATTATAAGACTCAGGTCCCATCACACAATGCAACGCAAGCCGGAGGATAGAGTTTTACCTTATAATAGCCAAATATGCTTGATACGTATAAAGCAAAGTCATTTGATATCATTACTAGTGCATATATGTTTTAAAGCAAATAGCATCATAAATATCAATCATAGGCGGCATAGCTACCATATACTATGTCACCATACTAGTACTACAATCAAGTCCGTTATTTCGTATTGGAAATTGGATTTCCGTCATGAGTCGAGGCAAGGGGCAAGCTCCTCTCCGCTTCGAGACACTCTAGCAAATGCCTCAGGATTACGCACACTGGGTAACCCCTGGATTCGGCTGGGCCGGTCCTCACTTACGTTAGAGGATTAATTATGCCTGAACACACGTTTCCCGGTCCTTACAGACCTATAATCGAGGCGCCTCGCATTCCAACAACCACAAAGGTGAAAAGTAGATATATATGTCAGGGCTGGTAAGTCACTGACACCACCATAGCTAGAAAGAAACGTCGTGCTCTCCCAGCGGTCCGTATCCCGTTTTTAACTCATACCGGGGTGTGAGGTTCGCGAATCTACGAAATACACAAAGCTAGGCCACGTAAGCCTTGCTTTGATCATCATCCACAAGACTTTGCTTTTCAACAGAAGCCTTGATCACAGCATCTTGGCATGCCACATAGGCAGTCCACTCCATACGATTGATTTCCATCGATATATAACCTCTAAGCTCGTACGTCTCAGAGAAGGGCGTTAAGCAAGAGAATAAATTCTCCGCCGCCAAACAGATATATATTTAACAGAGATCAATCAATATAGAACAAAATCCAATGTCAGACACACAGTCCATTTACAAGTCCGTCCTGGGTCTGAACGAAACCGGAGGCGTCAAATTCCTCGTATATCCGTCCAATCAACATATACGTTCAGACGGCTACTACTTCCGTCCCTTTCCGGTAGCTACTCCGGTTAGGAACCTCAGTAGCGCCCATCCAACCGATACGAAGATCGTCGGTCTTGAATCGTCTTTGCATTTTCCAATTCGAATCGCTCGATGAATTATTTGAAATGAGGGTTAGCTCGGCCTTTTCAAATAATCCACGTCATTAGAATTTAAATCGATTCTTTATATGGTTATATTATTCGACATCCATCTTTCAGTTATTTAATGTTATTTTCATGTCATACGCATACAACCATCAAATATCAAACAATTCAAGTCCACTTGGTTTATTTGCAACCTTTGTTGCTTATAATATTTTATAACGATTTTTCGCCATTTTTATTTATTTAAAAATGGCCATATTTAATTAAACGACGTTTCAGGTCGTTTCGTGTCACTGGCGCTGTTTTTCCCTAAATTTGTTTTACACATATCGGAAAATCTAACCGTTGGATCTTCACAAATTTTCCATCAGTGGGAAGATATTCCCAAAGCGAACCCAACGGTTCCAGTTTCGTGAGAATCCGACGGTCGGATCTTCCACACTAGTCGTTTGAAGTTACGATTTCAATTTACGAACTGCAGCGTCGTTATTCGATTAAATTTAATTATATTTATATATATATATAAATATAAACGATTCTGGCGCTGTTTTTCCTTAATTTTGAATTAAACATTCCAGACAATCCAACCGTTGGATTTTTACAAGGTTGGTGCCGTTGGAAAGATTATTCCAAGGCGAACCCGACGGTTGAGGTTTCGGGAAAATCCAATGGTCGGATTTCCCGCACTAGTCGTTTGAAATCACGGTTTCAAAATACGAACTGCACGGCCTCGTTTCGTTTTAATTTTATTTATATTTATATATTTATATAAATATAGTTCATTCGATGATTTCTATATCGTTTTCACTTCAAATATTTTTCTAACACCCTAAATTTTGGAAAAATTTCGCCATAACCTCCCCTGCACCGGGAGCGTCGGGAAATCGCAAATAGCGTCCCGGTCCTTCTAATCTCAAAAAGAAAAAGAAAAAGCCAAGCGGCTAGCCAACAGGCTCAAAATCATCACCCAAACAAATCAGTAAATGTGTACCTATTTGTCGGGCACAAATTTTATTCCTCTTCTCTAGCCCCTTTGCTATAACCTGTTCAATAAATATGCAGGTACATATATATACAGTTCTTATCAATTATCATTTTCTATTCAACTTCATATTTGATTTCTGTTTGGTTTAAAAACACCATTCATTCTAATGTTACATAAATAAGTGCAAATCATTTCATTAGCTAATTAATGAATATTTCAACTCATATATGTTTATTTTGAACAAGTGGCTATTTTTAACACTTCACATTTCAACGATTTATGCATACAATAAAAACGTGATTTTTATTGTAAAACAATTCATTTCAAAACACTATTCTTCTATATAGTTCAAGTTGGTGATAAAAATGGAATTTTTATCATAAAACAATTTCTTTTAAGACGAGATTATTTTACACAGTTCATATAGTCAATAAAAGGTGATTTTTATTATCAAACAATTTATTTCAAAATATGAATATCATTCAACACATGAATTTCTAAACAACGAATGAATATCAATTCAACACATGAATGTTTTCTATAGTTTCTATATATAGATAAAAATGTGATTTTTATTATCGAACGGTTTATTTCAAAATATGAATAGCATTCAACACATGAATTTCTAAACAACGAATGAATATCAATTCAACACATGAATGTTTTCTATAGTTTCTATATATAGATAAAAATGTGATTTTTATTATCGAACGGTTTATTTCAAAATATGAATAGCATTCAACACATGAATTTCTAAACAACGAATGAATATCAATTCAACACATGAATGTTTCCTATAGTTTCTATATATAGATAAAAATGTGATTTTTATTATCGAACGGTTTATTTCAAAATATGAATAGCATTCAACACATGAATTTCTAAACAACGAATGAATATCAATTCAACACATGAATGTTTTCTATAGTTTCTATATATAGATAAAAATGTGATTTTTATTATCGAACGGTTTATTTCAAAATATGAATAGCATTCAACACATGAATTTCTAAACAACGAATGAATATCAATTCAACACATGAATGTTTTCTATACAATGAATAAATATAGTTTAAGCATATTGAAAATAATTCAAACCCAAGAATATTATTCAAAATTTCGGCAGCATAACGGCAGGGTAGTTACACCGACACCGTCCCTAGTACGGCTCCTCGCTCTACCTTAAAACCTCGCGGTTTTTGACAATGGGGATCATGCATCTAGTTCGCACGCAGGCGGCATGTTTATTTTTATTTCATTTCCACAAACTAATCCTATGTGGTTTCAACCAAATATTTTTCAACCACAATTGGGTATTTTTCAACCGCAATCAACCAATATCAATCACAAACAATCCCAAACTATCAATCAATTTTCACAACAATTTCAACCAATAAATATCGTCCATGGTTTGTGGACGAGGGGCGTATATATATATATAGATATTTATATATAGCAATTCACTTTCATTTTCAACTCATATATGTTTATTTTAAAATCGAAATTGAAAAGTGAGAGATCCTCACCAATAGCTATCCACTAACACGATTCTTCCTTAATAGAAATCTTCGCCTATTTCGCCTTCTTGTTGCTTTCGTTGACTGTATCCTCTACATAGGTAAAAATCGAATTTTTACTATGTTATTCAATATATAAAGATTGCATTTTGACTTTGCTATTCAATGTATAAAGATTATATTTTTATTATTCCCATGATGTAAAAATTATATTTTTATTGCTTTAAAAATATAAGAATCATACCTTACTTCTTCTACCTAACAAAAATTCCATCTTTTCTATTTTTAAAAATATGATCTTTATTTTTGCAAGTTCAAATCTTTTCCTATTAAAAGATTAAACCTTTTTCTTGTAAAAGATTAAACCTTTTTCCTATTTTAAAGTTCAAAATAAAATCAGTTTTTGCAACTTTAAAAATTCAGTTTTTATTTTCTTTTTTTAAAAATTCAGTTTTAACTCTTTAAAAACAAAACAGTTTTTAAAATCTTCTTTTTATATCAGTTTTAAACTCTTTAAAAACAAAACTGTTTTTAAATTATTATATAAAAAAAACAGTTTTCAATATCTTTTTAAAAATTCGGTTTTTAGTTTCTTTTTAAAACAGTTTTTATAATCCTTTTTATAAAAATGCAGTTTTTATCTTTTTAAAAAATGCAGTTTTTATTACTTCATAAAAATCAGTTTTATTCTTCTATGAAAATGCAGTTTTTTTCTTTTTCAAAAATGCAGTTTTTATCACTTCAAAAATGCAGTTTTTATCACTTCAAAAATGCAGTTTTATTACTTCATAAAAATCAGTTTTATTCTAAAGAAAAAAAATACAGTTTTTTTAAAAAAAAAACAAATAAAATAAAATGGCTCACCGATCTTGCGAAGGGGAGGAGGGAAGAAGAAGAGGGCGGCTCGGCGATGCAGGGTGGTCGTCGGTGGTTCAGGGAGGCGTCGCGTCTGGGTTCGAGGGTTGCTTCGGGGTGCTGCTTCGATTCGCGAGGGTTGCGTCGCCTAGAGGGAAGAGGTCGTGCGGTGGGGTTCGGCGAAGTCCTCGTCGGCGGCTTCGAAGTCTGGAGGGCGGCGCGATTTAGGTTTTAGGTTTTTTTTTTCTATTTCGTTTTCTGGTAAGTGATTCGGGGGGGGGGGGGGCAATGAAGGAGAAAAGGGGAAAATATTTTTTTTTTATTATTTAATTATTTAAATTTGCATAAGGGTTGACTTTTACATACGACCTCGAAACGAGGTCCACCGCCTGTCGTCCATAGCGTTTTACCCCCATTCCGAACACAATGGGATATGCATCGTAAGCTGGTTTGATCGTTACAATCAGTTTCCGTTGAATCTACAATTTAAATCTTTATATTGAATTTTAAACGTACATTTCAAATTACCGGGGTCACATATTAACTAGAAAAATTCCAGAAAAATATTTTCTAGTTTCGTATTGACAATACGGTCCTAACAAAACTAGTTTCGTCGAATTCTGAGACCGTTTGAAAAATGGCCAATTTCCAGTCGATTAAATTCAACAGAAACTGGTCAAACGCGTTTTCCTTTGCCACGCTCACATATTGATTCTAAAAATTATGAAATTTGAAACCTAGCAATAGTTTGACATCCCGGACCCAACAAAAGTGGTTTCGTCGAATTCCGAGGCCATATGCAAAATATCAATTTTCCAGGCCTATATATTCTATATACCGACTCTTCTGAAAATTCATTCGGCCATAACTTTTGATTCTCGTTATGAAACTTCGATTCTTCAGATTCGTTAGAAAGGTATTGACTAACAGATTTAAATATTTTTGGTCTCACTAAAATCCGTTATATTTTCCATCCTGCACAGTCAGACTTAGTTTGTATTCAAAATTTCAAACGACCATATTATACACAATTCTATATTTTATGGAAATAGGCTATTTTAATCATTCAAATTTCTTGTTAATAACCTAATTTAGAATTTTTAAACTGGTTCACATTTTCCGGGTTATTACAATCTTCCCCACTTAAAACTTTTCGTCCTCGAAAAGGAAATAATAGTTAAGCAGGAAATAAAATGTAAATGCAAAGTATTGTAAAGGTACCTTGCACCGGAGTTAGTCAGAGATATCCACTCTGCATTTGGGATAGGCTTGTTTAATGCTTTCCTCAGTTTCCCAAGTACAGTCTCTAGGATTCACTACTCCACTGCACTTTGACTAAATGGATCTTTTTCCTCCTTAGCTCTCTGGTTTCTTTGCCAACTATCTTTAATGGATCTCTTTTGAGTGCTAATTCTGGAGTTATGTCAATATCCTGTTGTGCTGCTTCTTCCACAACAAGATCTGGATCATGAACATGTTTTCTGAGTTGAGATACGTGGAACACATTATGTACACCAGGCAACCAATCAGGTAATGATACCCTATATGCAAGAGTTCCAATCCGTTCAAGTATAGGAAAGGGACCAATAAATCTCGGTGCCAACTTCCCAGTCTTGCCAAATCTGATTACTCCTCGCATTGGAGAAACTCTTAAATAAACATAATCGCCAACAGCAAACGATATATCCCTTCTTCTCGCATCAGCATAACTTTTCTGTCGGCTCTGTGCGGTTTTTAATCGCTTCTTAATGGAATCGACTTTATCCGATGCTTCTTGAATCATATCGGGCCCTAACACAAGTCTGTTGCGAGGTTCTACCCAACATGCTGGAGATCTGCACGGTCTACCGTATAGTGCTTCAAATGGGGACATTCCCAAACTTGCTTGATAGCTATTGTTGTAAGAGAATTCTGCTAAATGTAAATGATCTTCCCATGAGCCTCCAAAATCAATAACGCAAGCCCGCAGCAAATCCTCCAAAATTCTATTCACCCGCTCAGTTTGGCCGTCTGTCTGAGGGTGATAAGCGGTGCTTAGATTTAATTTGGTTCCCAATTCTTCTTGGAATGCTTCCCAGAATTTGCTAGTGAACAGGGGATCTCTATCGCTGACTATATTGAGCGGTACTCCATGAAGTTTAACTATTTCTTTGAAGTAAATCTGTGCCAGACTTTGAGCCGTTCTGTTGGATCGGACAGGTATGAAATGGGCAGTCTTCGTGAAGCGATCTACGATTACCCATATACTGTCGTTTCCTTTTCTAGTCCGAGGCAGGCCATCAATGAAATCCATCGAAATTTGTTCCCACTTCCAACCTGGAATTTCTAATGGTTGTAATAATCCAGCCAATTTCTGCTGATCACTCTTTACTAGTTGACAAGTGGGGCATCTGCTAACATATAATGAGATATCTCTCTTCATTGACCTCCACCAGAATGTGCGTTTGATATCGTTATACATTTTGCTCACACCGGGATGGATACTTAATTTGGATTTGTGGCATTCATCAAGTATTTCTCTCCTGAGCTCGGGAAGGTTTGGGATGCAGATTCTACCCTTTAATCTTAGAACTCCCTTGTCATCGAGTCTAAAACTTGTGGATTCACCTCCTTTGACTCTTTGACTGATTCTTTGAATAAATTCATCGTCTTTCTGAAGAGTCGAGATCCTGTCTATTAATGAAGACGTGATGACAAAACTGGCGATGATTTCATTCTTCCTGCTGAGCGCATCTGCTACAACATTGGCTTTCCCTGGAGTGTATATAATTTCAAAATCGTATGCTGCAAGGAATTCTAACCAACGCTGTTGTCTCAAGTTTAGATCTTTCTGGGTGAAAAGGTATTTCAAGGATTGATGATCGGTAAATAGTTCGAATTTCTCACCCAATAAATAATGCCTCCAGATTCTTAAAGCGAACACGATAGCTAATAACTCAAGATCATGAGTAGCATAGTTTCTTTCATGCGGCTTTAGTTGACGACTGGCATATGCGATCACTTAGCCTTTTTGCATTAACACTGCTCCTAGCCCTCTAATAGAAGCATCTGTCCATACTGTCAAGTCTTGGTTACCTTCTATTATTGTCAATACCGGAGCGGTTGTCAATTTCAGTTTCAGCTCCTGGAAAGCTTCTTCACATTCGGGAGTCCATTTGAATTTTTCATGCTTCTTTGTAAGCTTGGTCAAAACTCCTGATATCTTGGAAAAATCCTGAACGAATTTCCGATAGTAACTAGCTAACCCAAGGAAACTTCGAACTTCAGTGGGCGTAGTAGGTTGTTTCCAGTTCTGAATCGCTGTAATTTTGCTTGGGTCTACAGCAATTCCTTCTTTTGATACGACGTGGCCAAGGAATTTAACTTCATTCTGCCAGAAGACACACTTAGAAAATTTAGCTTTCAAGACATTTCTTCTTAGAATTTTCAACACTTGTTCTAAGTGTTTTGCATGTTCTTCTTCCGACTTAGAGTAGATTAGAATGTCATCGATGAAGACTAGAACAAATTTATTCAACACACCACGGAACACTCTGTTCATAAGATCAACGAAGTATGCCGGAGCGTTGCACAAGCCGAACGGCATTACTAACCATTCGTAGAATAAATCGGGACCCCTGAAGGCTGTCAAAGGAACACAGTCTTCGGCTATACGCAATTGGTGGAAACCTGTGGCTAGGTCCATTCTGGAGAATACGGTTGCTCCATTTAATTGATCTAACAGATCGTCTATTCGGGGCAAAGGATATTTGTTCTTCAGTGTTTGTTTGTTGAGATCCCTGTAATCGACGCAAAGTCTTAGAGTACCGTCTGATTTAGGGACAAATACTACTGCGGCTCCCCATGCTGAAAAGCTTGGTCTGATCAGACCTTTCCAAAGTAATTCTCGGGTTTGGCTACTTAGCTCTTCTTTTTCTTTCGGGGCCATTCTTCTTATTGGATGCACTACTGGTCGAGCATTCGGAATTAGATCAATTCTAAATTCAATTTCTCTTTGCGGCGGTAAGTTCTCTACTTCTTCAAACACATCCGCATAATTTTTCACGACCGGTATCTTTTTTAATGAAGGGGGAATAACTTCTAAAGAAGACCAAAATTCGGTTCTATTAATTTCTGAGCCATGGCATGGTATATATATAGGTCCAAGCTTCGTTTCAACTTTAACGATTCTTTCGGCACATCTAACTTCAGCCTTATATTTGGTTAACCATTCCAAACCGAGAATAACATCGAATTCTGATAAATCCATGACAATTAAGTGGATGGGAAACTTGTAACGTGAATAAGAGATAGGCACTCTGCAGTATATACTGAGACTAACAGAACCTCCTATCGGGTTTTGAACTTTAATTGGTTCCTTTACAATTCTTTGTTTCAATTTTAACTTGTGTACAATTTTACCAGAAATGAAGCTACGTGATGCACCAGTATCAAAAAGTACAGAAACAGGAATATTTTTAATAGTAAGGGTACCTCCCAAGACATCGGGTTTACCTGATCCATCGGTGATAGCTGGCGGGGTATTCCCGTCATAAACATGGGCCACTTGTGCGCTCTTCTTCAAAGGACAATTCTTGCTGTAGTGCCCCTTCTTGTGGCAATTGTAGCATTCGACTGAGTCACTGGCCCTTGGCTTCTTTGGGGCTTTGCATACATTAGAGAAATGACCGGGCTTCCCGCAATTGTAGCAGTTTCCTTTCGGGATCTTTGCGGGTTTTTGAGTAGCGGCCGCGGTGATGCTAGATTCAGGTTGGTCAGTTGAGGTCTTGCGCTTAATCCCTGCTTGGCTCTTAGCGCGGTCTTGGCTAGCATGCCTCTCATCCATGTCCTCGTAGTTGCAAGCCATCTCTACGAGTTCTGTAAAAGAAAGTTTGATGTTGCTCATAGCTCTATCATGGTATTTGCGCTTCAGCCCAAAAATGAATCTCTTATTCTTCGCTTTGTCGGTCAAAACCAACTCTGGAGCATAGCGCGATAGCTGAGTGAACTTATTCAGATAGTCTTGAATTGAGAGGTCTCCCTGCTGGAGATTAGCAAATTGCTCCCGCATCCTCTCAAGAGCTTGTTCTGGCACAAACTTCTCATTGAATAAAGTCTTGAACTGTTCCCAAGTTCGGATAGTACCAGCTGCATCTCCAGAAGTAATGGCGTCCCACCACAGCTCTGCCTCTTCCTGAAGAAGCCAAATGCCAAGTCGGGCTTTGTTGTTAGTTCCCATGCCCATACCTTCGAAGATTTTCTCACAGGTTTTCGGCCAAGCGATAGCTTCGGTCACTGTGCCTGTGCCAGTAAAAGGTTTCCCTCCAAGATTTCGGTATCTCTTTGCCACTTTATCCAACTCAAAGTCTTCTGGTGCTGGTGCCTGAATAATAGGGATCTCTGCAGCTACGGGGATATTCCCCCGTCCTCCTGCTGCATCTCCTCGGCCTCCACGGCCTCCTCTGGCTGCTGCTGCTCGTGTAGCCATCTAAGAGTACTGTATAAGCAAGAAAAGAGTCAAGCTCACAGATTTGATATATTTTCATAAATGATAAAGCAAGGAAATACAAGGAAAGAAAATGATGATGTACTGATCAAATTGTTTTGCTAATCTGCTTAGCTCATTCTAGGACGTTGCTAATCCTATCTCTAATGAGCTACTCGCATTAGAACACTACTGATTCTATTCTGACGAGGTGTTTAATGTGTTAGATCCTAGAACTAAGGTTAACCAAAGCTCCGATACCAACTGTGACGATCCCAAAATCCGAGGGGCGGTATTAAGGATAATCATTAGGAAATAACACATTAATCATCATAGCAGAGTACAGATAATAGCAGAAACAATAAATAAAATAATTTTGCATGAATATGACAGCGGAATCACAACATGTAGGAATATCAGAATAGCATAACGTGGGATATACTTAGTAAAAAGAAAGGGAAGTGATCAGTCATCATCGCCAGAGGCGGAATACATACATGCAGTGACAAAATAAGAATATCAGTCTACATCGCCGAAGGCGGAATACATATACATATCGTGAGAAATACGGAAAGTAAACCAGTCTGCATCGCCAGTGGCGGAATCATAATATATACAGTAATGGCGGTAAATATCTAAGTCATCGCTATGAAGTCAGCCTCGCCATGAGCCAAAAGTGCATGCTAGGCAGCAGTGCAGAACCAAAAACCACCTGTCACCTGTGTACTAGGCTGCCCGTGTGAAAATAAGGGCACCCGCGTTTGCAAAGTGAAACAAACAACGAGTCAGTCATGGGGACTGGTATGAGGAATCCATTTAACAGTTAAACAATAGTAATAGCAAATCATAGGACCACGCCACTTTCGCGGAACGGGTTTACTCCAGTGATTGCTAGTGCATTTAAAACAAGGTAAATTCTTTTAAAGACAACGCAATGCTTTTAGAAAGAATGAAGCTATTATAAGACTCAGGTCCCATCACACAATGCAACGCAAGCCGGAGGATAGAGTTTTACCTTATAATAGCCAAATATGCTTGATACGTATAAAGCAAAGTCATTTGATATCATTACTAGTGCATATATGTTTTAAAGCAAATAGCATCATAAATATCAATCATAGGCGGCATAGCTACCATATACTATGTCACCATACTAGTACTACAATCAAGTCCGTTATTTCGTATTGGAAATTGGATTTCCGTCATGAGTCGAGGCAAGGGGCAAGCTCCTCTCCGCTTCGAGACACTCTAGCAAATGCCTCAGGATTACGCACACTGGGTAACCCCTGGATTCGGCTGGGCCGGTCCTCACTTACGTTAGAGGATTAATTATGCCTGAACACACGTTTCCCGGTCCTTACAGACCTATAATCGAGGCGCCTCGCATTCCAACAACCACAAAGGTGAAAAGTAGATATATATGTCAGGGCTGGTAAGTCACTGACACCACCATAGCTAGAAAGAAACGTCGTGCTCTCCCAGCGGTCCGTATCCCGTTTTTAACTCATACCGGGGTGTGAGGTTCGCGAATCTACGAAATACACAAAGCTAGGCCACGTAAGCCTTGCTTTGATCATCATCCACAAGACTTTGCTTTTCAACAGAAGCCTTGATCACAGCATCTTGGCATGCCACATAGGCAGTCCACTCCATACGATTGATTTCCATCGATATATAACCTCTAAGCTCGTACGTCTCAGAGAAGGGCGTTAAGCAAGAGAATAAATTCTCCGCCGCCAAACAGATATATATTTAACAGAGATCAATCAATATAGAACAAAATCCAATGTCAGACACACAGTCCATTTACAAGTCCGTCCTGGGTCTGAACGAAACCGGAGGCGTCAAATTCCTCGTATATCCGTCCAATCAACATATACGTTCAGACGGCTACTACTTCCGTCCCTTTCCGGTAGCTACTCCGGTTAGGAACCTCAGTAGCGCCCATCCAACCGATACGAAGATCGTCGGTCTTGAATCGTCTTTGCATTTTCCAATTCGAATCGCTCGATGAATTATTTGAAATGAGGGTTAGCTCGGCCTTTTCAAATAATCCACGTCATTAGAATTTAAATCGATTCTTTATATGGTTATATTATTCGACATCCATCTTTCAGTTATTTAATGTTATTTTCATGTCATACGCATACAACCATCAAATATCAAACAATTCAAGTCCACTTGGTTTATTTGCAACCTATGTTGCTTATAATATTTTATAACGATTTTTCGCCATTTTTATTTATTTAAAAATGGCCATATTTAATTAAACGACGTTTCAGGTCGTTTCGTGTCACTGGCGCTGTTTTTCCCTAAATTTGTTTTACACATATCGGAAAATCTAACCGTTGGATCTTCACAAATTTTCCATCAGTGGGAAGATATTCCCAAAGCGAACCCAACGGTTCCAGTTTCGTGAGAATCCGACGGTCGGATCTTCCACACTAGTCGTTTGAAGTTACGATTTCAATTTACGAACTGCAGCGTCGTTATTCGATTAAATTTAATTATATTTATATATATATATATAAATATAAACGATTCTGGCGCTGTTTTTCCTTAATTTTGAATTAAACATTCCAGACAATCCAACCGTTGGATTTTTACAAGGTTGGTGCCGTTGGAAAGATTATTCCAAGGCGAACCCGACGGTTGAGGTTTCGGGAAAATCCAATGGTCGGATTTCCCGCACTAGTCGTTTGAAATCACGGTTTCAAAATACGAACTGCACGGCCTCGTTTCGTTTTAATTTTATTTATATTTATATATTTATATAAATATAGTTCATTCGATGATTTCTATATCGTTTTCACTTCAAATATTTTTCTAACACCCTAAATTTTGGAAAAATTTCGCCATAACCTCCCCTGCACCGGGAGCGTCGGGAAATCGCAAATAGCGTCCCGGTCCTTCTAATCTCAAAAAGAAAAAGAAAAAGCCAAGCGGCTAGCCAACAGGCTCAAAATCATCACCCAAACAAATCAGTAAATGTGTACCTATTTGTCGGGCACAAATTTTATTCCTCTTCTCTAGCCCCTTTGCTATAACCTGTTCAATAAATATGCAGGTACATATATATACAGTTCTTATCAATTATCATTTTCTATTCAACTTCATATTTGATTTCTGTTTGGTTTAAAAACACCATTCATTCTAATGTTACATAAATAGGTGCAAATCATTTCATTAGCTAATTAATGAATATTTCAACTCATATATGTTTATTTTGAACAAGTGGCTATTTTTAACACTTCACATTTCAACGATTTATGCATACAATAAAAACGTGATTTTTATTGTAAAACAATTCATTTCAAAACACTATTCTTCTATATAGTTCAAGTTGGTGATAAAAATGGAATTTTTATCATAAAACAATTTCTTTTAAGACGAGATTATTTTACACAGTTCATATAGTCAATAAAAGGTGATTTTTATTATCAAACAATTTATTTCAAAATATGAATATCATTCAACACATGAATTTCTAAACAACGAATGAATATCAATTCAACACATGAATGTTTTCTATAGTTTCTATATATAGATAAAAATGTGATTTTTATTATCGAACGGTTTATTTCAAAATATGAATAGCATTCAACACATGAATTTCTAAACAACGAATGAATATCAATTCAACACATGAATGTTTTCTATAGTTTCTATATATAGATAAAAATGTGATTTTTATTATCGAACGGTTTATTTCAAAATATGAATAGCATTCAACACATGAATTTCTAAACAACGAATGAATATCAATTCAACACATGAATGTTTCCTATAGTTTCTATATATAGATAAAAATGTGATTTTTATTATCGAACGGTTTATTTCAAAATATGAATAGCATTCAACACATGAATTTCTAAACAACGAATGAATATCAATTCAACACATGAATGTTTTCTATAGTTTCTATATATAGATAAAAATGTGATTTTTATTATCGAACGGTTTATTTCAAAATATGAATAGCATTCAACACATGAATTTCTAAACAACGAATGAATATCAATTCAACACATGAATGTTTTCTATACAATGAATAAATATAGTTTAAGCATATTGAAAATAATTCAAACACAAGAATATTATTCAAAATTTCGGCAGCATAACGGCAGGGTAGTTACACCGGCACCGTCCCTAGTACGGCTCCTCGCTCTACCTTAAAACCTCGCGGTTTTTGACAATGGGGATCATGCATCTAGTTCGCACGCAGGCGGCATGTTTATTTTTATTTCATTTCCACAAACTAATCCTATGTGGTTTCAACCAAATATTTTTCAACCACAATTGGGTATTTTTCAACCGCAATCAACCAATATCAATCACAAACAATCCCAAACTATCAATCAATTTTCACAACAATTTCAACCAATAAATATCGTCCATGGTTTGTGGACGAGGGGCGTATATATATATATATATATATATAGATATTTATATATAGCAATTCACTTTCATTTTCAACTCATATATGTTTATTTTAAAATCGAAATTGAAAAGTGAGAGATCCTCACCAATAGCTATCCACTAACACGATTCTTCCTTAATAGAAATCTTCGCCTATTTCGCCTTCTTGTTGCTTTCGTTGACTGTATCCTCTACATAGGTAAAAATCGAATTTTTACTATGTTATTCAATATATAAAGATTGCATTTTGACTTTGCTATTCAATGTATAAAGATTATATTTTTATTATTCCCATGATGTAAAAATTATATTTTTATTGCTTTAAAAATATAAGAATCATACCTTACTTCTTCTACCTAACAAAAATTCCATCTTTTCTATTTTTAAAAATATGATCTTTATTTTTGCAAGTTCAAATCTTTTCCTATTAAAAGATTAAACCTTTTTCTTGTAAAAGATTAAACCTTTTTCCTATTTTAAAGTTCAAAATAAAATCAGTTTTTGCAACTTTAAAAATTCAGTTTTTATTTTCTTTTTTTAAAAATTCAGTTTTAACTCTTTAAAAACAAAACAGTTTTTAAAATCTTCTTTTCATATCAGTTTTTAACTCTTTAAAAACAAAACAGTTTTTAAATTATTATATAAAAAAAACAGTTTTCAATATCTTTTTAAAAATTCGGTTTTTAGTTTCTTTTTAAAACAGTTTTTATAATCCTTTTTATAAAAATGCAGTTTTTATCTTTTTAAAAAATGCAGTTTTTATTACTTCATAAAAATCAGTTTTATTCTTCTATGAAAATGCAGTTTTTTTCTTTTTCAAAAATGCAGTTTTTATCACTTCAAAAATGCAGTTTTTATCACTTCAAAAATGCAGTTTTATTACTTCATAAAAATCAGTTTTATTCTAAAGAAAAAAAATACAGTTTTTAAATAAATAAATAAAAACAAATAAAATATAATGGCTCACCGATCTTGCGAAGGGGAGGAGGGAAGAAGAAGAGGGCGGCTCGGCGATGCAGGGTGGTCGTCGGTGGTTCAGGGAGGCGTCGCGTCTGGGTTCGAGGGTTGCTTCGGGGTGCTGCTTCGATTCGCGAGGGTTGCGTCGCCTAGAGGGAGGAGGTCGTGCGGTGGGGTTCGGCGAAGTCCTCGTCGGCGGCTTCGAAGTCTGGAGGGCGGCGCGATTTAGGTTTTAGGTTTTTTTTTTCTATTTCGTTTTCTGGTAAGTGATTCGGGGGGGGGGGGGGGGCAATGAAGGAGAAAAGGGGAAAATATTTTTTTTTATTTTATTTTATTATTTAATTATTTAAATTTGCATAAGGGTTAACTTTTACATACGACCTCGAAACGAGGTCCACCGCCTGTCGTCCATAGCGTTTTACCCCCATTCCGAACGCAATGGGATATGCATCGTAAGCTGGTTTGATCGTTACAATCAGTTTCCGTTGAATCTACAATTTAAATCTTTATATTGAATTTTAAACGTACATTTCAAATTACCGGGGTCACATATTAACTAGAAAAATTCCAGAAAAATATTTTCTAGTTTCGTATTGACAATACGGTCCTAACAAAACTAGTTTCGTCGAATTCTGAGACCGTTTGAAAAATGGCCAATTTCCAGTCGATTAAATTCAACAAAAACTGGTCAAATGCGTTTTCCTTTTCCACGCTCACATATTGATTCTAAAAATTATGAAATTTGAAACCTAGCAATAGTTTGACATCCCGGACCCAACAAAAGTGGTTTCGTCGAATTCCGAGGCCATATGCAAAATATCAATTTTCCAGGCCTATATATTCTATATACCGACTCTTCTGAAAATTCATTCGGCCATAACTTTTGATTCTCGTTATGAAACTTCGATTCTTCAGATTCGTTAGAAAGGTATTGACTAACAGATTTAAATATTTTTGGTCTCACTAAAATCCGTTATATTTTCCATCCTGCACAGTCAGACTTAGTTTGTATTCAAAATTTCAAACGACCATATTATACACAATTCTATATTTTATGGAAATAGGCTATTTTAATCATTCAAATTTCTTGTTAATAACCTAATTTAAAAATTTTAAACTGGTTCACATTTTCCGGGTTATTACAACACCATTGCACAAAATCACTCATATAGAAATGGTTATTTGCATACATATTGCACCACTTATTACACCTACATGCTTGGATAGAGCTCAATTTAGTGGGTTTGCAGTTCATAATCACTGTGAGTCATGGATGCTTATGGTTGATTTAAAAATAACATGGGTGCACAACATGGATGTGATCGTGCAAGTTGTGTTTTCTCCCCTTGAACAGATTTCGGGATGAAATCCATTTTAATGAGGGGAGAATGTAACACCCTGTAAAATTCATAAGTATTAGTGATAAAATAAATAAATAAAAATAAGCAATAAAGTAAGATGGCTGGGAAATAAGATTTTGCAGCTTTAGGAATTTGGCTACAAAATTCTTTTATTTGGATTCGTTGCGAAATTTGGAATCGTTTTCATATATAATATGTTGAAAACGGTCAACTTATTAAATAGAGATTAAGGAACATATTAAATAAAATAAACAACTCAGCAATGTTCCTTTATTGGGTGTTCCAGCCCCGAAGGTGTCGATCGCCCCCTTAAGGGGTGTCAACCGTCGGTCGATCGCCCTACGGCTGGACAAGCCAATAAATCTAGCTAGTTAGGTTTTTTTTAGAGGAATATATATGAATAAAATGCTTGGATTAATTCTAGGTTATCCAACGTCCTATGCTCACACAGGCAATTATATATAGCCCCTCTTATTACACTATAAAACACTAATCATTCTCTGTCCCTGCCTCCATGTTGCCTTCCACCATTGCTAAATTCCAGAGAAAAATAAAAGAATAAGGTTAAGGTTTTCTTCTATTTCTTCAACTTTGTTCTTAACCTCTCTCTATTCTAATTATATGAGTTCAGTATTCTGGAATTTGGCATAAATGTGTGTATTATATGTATATGAGATTCTAATACATGTTTCTTATATATATATATATATATATATATATATATATATATATATATATAATAGGAGAATTTTTGGAGCACATTTGAGCACAAGGATTAAAGCACAAATCAAGATCTACTACAGATTTCTCTTTGTTCTAAATAGATCTGTGAGTGGAATGTTTACTTAGGCATATTCATAGTTTTATTAGTTTACCATGTTTAAAGATATGCCTATGAGGATTTGGAAATCGATAATATAAATGTTAAAACCCCCAAATCCTATATCTCGTAATTGCAGATGATCATGATTATTTGGGTTTTATGGATTTTTGGTTTTAATATTGGATTGAAGATGAAAATGGGGTGTTGCTACTATTATTTTTATTTTATGTAATTCACCTTTATTTATCATTTGATCGTAACCTAAAAATGTTTAGATTTGATTGTTTCATAATTTGATTTGGGTTTGGGTCCTATTTTGGATCCAAATGCATTCATATTTGAAATAGGTCAAATGTAAATGTTTTTATGTGCATAACACCAAAAAGGGGTGAACTTGATAAAATGGGAAGTATAAACATACATCTATAAGTTTATGTAGTACTCTAATCTTTAATTCAGTAATAAAGTCATTTCTACAAGCCTAGGATGCAAGTTGAAATTGTATGTATGTATATTTTCCATCCACCGTTATTTGTTATCTTTTCATTATGCCATCATGCCTATGTTGTAGCGGTAAAAGTATAGAAAAAGCTAACTTGTATACCTTAAATTGGACAAATTGACAATTTCCACCTCGTTAGAATGTTTCATCATTTATACAAATATTTACGTTATTTAGGCACTATTATTATTATACTTATATAAACGTAATCAACGTAATTAACGTTGTATAGCGTAATAAATGCGGTTAGGATATATTCAAATTTGAAATGTCTTTGTAATAAATATATATTTGGTTGCTTGTGTGTGCGTATATAGAATAGCTTTTTAAATATAATTAGTGACACATAGACACGAGGTTAGTTCCCATTTGTGGTAGAAGCCCACCCGGAACCGACCGACAAATCCAGCAACCACAAGTGGGTCCAACTAATGTGAGATGTCTAGATTCCATGGGCCATTCAAAAACCAAGTACACTAAACACGCGGTTAAACCAACTTATAGTAGAAGTCTGGATGGAACCGACCGACATATCCAACATCTACATGCATACGGTTTAATGTGTGTGTGTGTGTGTCTATATATATATAACTATATATATAAGTCTGTTGTGTGAAAACATGAAGGTTTACTACATCTTGAGAAGGCCTTAAGTGGCTGACCCTCTTTTTATCTAGTTTGGGTCTTAAATGGTTAGGATTAGGATCTCTCTGAAGGTTTATTCCTTAGAGAGAAACCAAAGTCATGGGATCCACCCTTATAAGATTTGAAGTTAGTCTTTGGGTCCTCCTTCTCTAAAAGTGATTAGGCATAAAACGGTAAACAGGGTAGGGTAGTTCACGGGGATGTCCACTTCCTCTAAAAGCTTGTAAGAGCTCAACTAGGGACAGAATGGTAATTGAAAGATATGTGGCCATTGCATGCTCACCAACTGTCTAAGGGAAGTCTTAAGCAACATAGGTGTCCTACCAGGTAATATCAGTTTAGTTACGTTCACAATACTACTTCTCATATTACAAATGAGAGTATAAACTTAAAAACGTTAACGTATTAGGACGGGGTCTTGAGTGGCTAGGGGTCTGCCTTAAGGTTATAAGAGATCATAAGAATCCACCTTTAATAGGGCCATAAGTGACCGAGAATGCCATCTCATTGGGTCTTTACCTTAAAAACACTAATGGGCGATTGACTTGGATATCCACCCCATTGGTTATAACTTGGTGTTTGTTGTGTGCTGCGTAGACATACCTTGTCGTATGTAACCTGCTAAAAATATAGGGTATGGACATTAAGTAATACTATATTTCAGTCACACAGAACTTTATTTCTGATCCCTCTCCTCAACATATCCAACATGTCAGTAGATGAGTTAAAAGCCATGGACGAAGTCATGATTGAAGCAAATGAAGAAGACGAAGTTGTTATGCTATTATTACTATTTATTGCTTTACTTCTTTTGGAAAATTGTGAGAATAAACTATGTGATGTACCCATTGAACAAATGTAACTATAAGTGTTGTATTTCTGTGGTTTTTAGATAAATTGTACATCTTATTTTAGTACTATATTTTCCTCTATCCGTTGTGTGAGATTTCCATTCGAAGTATCTGTGTATCAATTTATTTTGTGCAAATGTAATCCTTACAGGAACCATCGACCTGTTTAGAATGGCTTTAAGTTTCGTTGGGCCTTTTCTGGGTCGAAATTTAGGCTCATTTAAGGCGGGTTGTTACAGAAGTGGGAAAAAGAAAAGTGGAAATATTTTTGAAAAGAGGAGGGAAGATCAAAATAATTCCTCGAGGACGCGGTAAAAATAAAATAAAAAATAATTGGAGAGTAGAAAGCGTTAAGGGAAGGTTAACTCTAAGAAAAATTAGAATAAATAATAACACAATTAAACAATGCGTTATTAATTTGTTCTATAAAAAATTATTTTCCTTATAGTTGACACAGAGTGCAAAAACGTCGATATCACTAAGTTTATAGTGGTTCAGTACTATTACCTACGTCTACTTTGTTGTAATTATTCATTGTTATCATTACAGTACAAGAGTAATCCAAATCCAAGCACTTTGAGTTTACAAAGTTATGAATGGAGAAGGGCAAAGCCTTTCCCAGTTCCTTATAAGGTCTAAACAACAATTAAAACCATCATAAGTCCAAAAAACTTCATGTATATTCCAATGTCCAAAAAGAAAGCCGTGAATTAGTCCAAATGCCAAATTGTTGTGAGAAAACTTTTGTGTGAAGTTTACAAGTCCAGGAGACCTTCCAAAGCCATAGTAACCAAGAAAGAAGACATTAAATTGCTCCAAGATCAAGCTTCTTGCATGTAGAACAAAATAGCCCAAAGATCCTGAAAACAACTAAGTGATGGGCAATTCATAGGTTAGGGAATACGAGAATTCGTATCCCCATAATTTCTTTTCCAGCGATTGATATAGATCTAGGGATTGGTAAATATCCCGGGAGTTCACCATTTTGCATGCCGCGAGAGTTGAAACATTTCAGTGCTAAGCCAATCTTCTTCGAACCCCAGGATTAGAAATGCACTTTGTATCCCAAGTGTTAGTGCAAATCCAAGCCAAAACTTCGTACTTGCAGATACAAAAAATAGATTTCGCACTCCTTGCCTTAGTTATTTCCTTGAATGCCATCTCCAAATTCCGTATTGCGAGATACGAATCCATCCTCCAATCCAGAAGCCACGTTTATCCTTCAAGCACCAAGACACTTTATATCCCCCGATTTTGTATTCGAGCCGGGATGCCAAATTCCCCATGAAGGACGGGGATACGAAAAACCGAAGACATAAGGCGGGATACGAAATTCCCACAGAAACCAAAGTACGAAAAAAATGATGCAAGGCGATATATAAAAAATCCCAGATCCAACAATACCGACCCTAAGTGTGATCCATATTTCCAACTTCTTTGAATACTTCACGACTCCAACCAAATCATTGTGTGCTTTCCAGACTTTGTAGTCGAGTTTAGATTACTTATAAAACCATGAATCCATCGTGTGACTGCCTTACCAAAAGGCGAGTCAACAAAGAATTTTTTAGGAGAAATGTGTTTCGTCCTATCACCCTTAATATATCATACTTGAAACTGAGCCATGCAAGCTGCACTATCTTCATAAATAATAGTTTATTGCATCAAAAGATGTTTGATACTTCTAGAATAAAATATTGCCTCGTTAAAACCATACTAAGAAAAACACATGAGAAAGTCTTAGTGAAGGAAAAAGAGTACAATGTAGCATGTCATATTTCAATAATTTACTATATTTGATAGAATTTGATACTTTAGATCAATATAATGCCTCCTTTAAACCTTACTACGAAAAACCTAGTTGGAAAAATCCGATTGATGAAAAAAAGAACTTTATGATATACCTATATATTCAATTTTTATGGAAAATACCTCGTCTCTTTTATTTTTGGTGTTTCACATCTTTTTTTTCTTATTGCAACTATCATTTGATGGATATCAAGAGTTTCGTTAAAACAAGACTTAAAAGCTGGAAGTAATCTGCTCATCATGGATTATATCAAGATTTTATTTTGAAACTGGGTAAACCACCTCGTTAAGAACCTATGCATGTACTCGGCGTGAATACATGACAGGAAAAAAGAGTGCGGCGCTTTATTGACATTGCATCTATAAAAATGTATGTAACTACGTAGGCATGTGAACATCTCATTACCTCACATACCCCTAACCCATAAAATAGAAAAAAGAAAAACAAATGTCCACATAATAAAGTCCAAAGGCTCATTTCACAAAAGACAACCCGCGCAAAAAAAATACCAGTGGGGAAACACTAATTTCGCATAAAACAAGAAACACAATAAAAGAAGCCAAATCTGGGACCCTAAAATGCTCGACAATGGCGACGGATTCAAATCATCCTAGATCATCGCAATTTAATCCCTAATTCCGCACGATCTTCTGATGTAAACTCATGTTCTTCCTCCTTGATTTTAGCATCAGGTATTTAACTTCAATCTCAATTAAATCCCAGCTTCTAAATTTATCAAACACACCATTTTCATGCATTCTTAAATTCCTTTCAGCCCAAATATGATAGACAATTGTAGTCGCACTGCAGAAGGCTAATTTTTGAGATATATCTCTAATCGTGTATTTGGATTTCAGAAATTTTAGCACATCTTCGAGAACTAATGGTCGATTTGCAGTGGGAGGAGCACCTAGTTTCAATCTACATCGAGCCCAGAGGTAGGACGAGTACGGCATGTAAAGAAAAGGTGATCTCTAGATTCATTACACTCCATACAAAGAACACATTTAGGATTTACATTGTAACCCCAGTTAATGAGATGATCATTGGTAGAAAGTCTATTAAGACATGCTTTGTACATGCATATAGAGATTTTCGAACAGTTTATGTAATGCCAAGTAATTTTGCACCAATCAATTTCCGGTTTATGTTCTCTAGAAATATCCCAAGCCGAAAAGAAAGAAAAACCATTTTTACTGTTGTTCAACACCAGAAATCTGAATCAAAATTAGACTTTATAGGAACTTCCTTAATTTTATCTGCAACCATTCTGGATGTAGTAAGACTATTGGTGTTAAAAACTCCATCCTGAATAAGGCAGTCAACTTTCAAATTCTCACCACCACACATGTCAAGACAATCCCACCCCAAAATATTCACAAGGATATCACTGTTTAACCAAGGGTCAAACCAAAACATAGTGTCATGACACTTCATCAGCAAATTTCTATTCCTCAACATAGCTTTCCATGTGCATGAACTATTATTATCAATTTGCATAACCCAGAATTTGTTATCTTTGCAATATCTTCTATCTACCCACTTCTTCCACATGCTATTTCTACTTACAAAATGCCATATCAATTTAATAGCAATGACAATTTTAATATCATTAAATTTTCTAATCCTTACTCCTCCTTCATACTTAGGACAACAAAGAGTGTTCTAAGAAATCTTGTGACTTTTTCCTCCCCAAATAAAATTAGGACACATTTTAGTTAGTTTATCGATCGTTGCAGCAGGTAATTGATAAACTAATAACCAATACATAACCATAAGGGTAATCATAGATTTAACTAATTCAATTCTACCAGCCACAAATAGACGTATACAATCCCAACTGTCCATTTTTCTTCGTATTTTATCAAAAAGATCACCACAATCAGAGAAATGAAGATAATTATTAGATAATGGCACTCCTAGATATTTAATTGGCAGTTTACCCTCCTTCATACCAAGAAGACCAGACAGTTCTCCTTTGTTATTGCTGAAAAAGATTTTTCATTTTAAGCTATTGCCCTAATCCCTGCCAGATCTCTCATATTTTCCAAAATCCTTGAGATTTCCATAGCAATTTTTTTCATTTCTTTAGAAAAAATCATTAAATCATCTGCATATATCAAATGATTTATGTGTGGTTCATTTTTGAAAATAGGTGGGACTAGCTCCATTTATTTGCTTTATACATCAAAATAAAAAAAATTCCATAACCATGCAAAAAAGATAAGGGGAAAGGGGATCCCCTTGTCTTAAGCCTCTATTACTTTGAATAAAACCCGTAGGACTGCCCCTCATCAAGATAGAGTAGGTTGGTGTAGTAATACAAACTTTGATCACTTTAATTAACGTTCTAGGAAAACCCATCATATTCAACATGTGGCAAACAAAACCCCTATTAACCATATCATATGCCTTTTGCAAGTCAATTTTGATGCACATGATACCACTGCCTTCTCTATTGAAATGTCTGTTTTGTTCACGTGCAAGCAATACATTTTCAACAATACATCTTCTTGGTATGAATGCTGATTGATTTTCGGAAATTAAATGCTTAAGGTATGGCTTAATTCTATTATAAATAACCTTATAAATAATTTTATAAATAACGTTGCAACATGAAATAGGTCTATAATCAGAAATATTCAACGGTTTCTCAACTTTAGGTATAAGGGTGATAAAAGTGTGATTAATACCTTTAGCAGGCTTCCCCATCCTGAAAGCTTCATGGATTAAATCAACAAGAGACATCTTGATATCTTCCCAATGAATCTTGAAAAACTTGGCAGTAAACCTATCAGGCCCCGGGCTTTTGTCATCAAGAATAAAAAAAGGTGGCCATGTACACTTCATCTAAGGTAATATTTGATATAAGATGATCTCTGCCTCTGTCATATATCTTGAACATACAATTTATTTCAGGGAAAACATTTGTTGAGGGTCTCAGTATAGAAAATATCTGAAAAATAATTCAAAGCCTCCACTTCAATGCTGTCAGAGTCATGAAGGACCCCAATTACTGATATGTCTTCTCAAAGACATCTTAGCATGGAAAAACTTCGTACATGAATCACCCTTATTTAAATATGAAATTTTTGCCTTCTGCCTTGCATTTCTATATTATATATAGCATTATTCTCTCCATTTTCAGTAAATATTCTCAAGTTTATCAAACATGTCATTGTCAGTAGGGTTATCATCTAATTCTTTCAACGTATCATTATACTCCTCTTCCACTCTTTTTATACTGTTGTTATAATCCCAGTTGCTCCAATTCCATCTCTTCAAATTAAACTTACAACATCTGAAAAATGTACATTTTAGACTTCTACCATTGCGTCATTTCCATTTGTTCTTTTTCTCAATAAAAACATTCGCAATAGCCTTCAATCTCATGCCACATGTTGATATATTTAAAAGGTATGTTTCTCTTTGTCATAACATTTGGCTTAAAATTAATACATATAGGAATGTGATCACTAATGGGATTAGATTCCCCAAAAGCTGTCAAACCAGTGAACATATATAGAAATTGGTAATTACATAACAGTCTATCAATTTTGGTTGCAATACCTCTTCTTCTCCACGTATATTTAAAGCCCTTGATCGAGATATCCATAAGACCTGCTTCGGCAATGCACTTTAAAAAACCATAGATATGTCTATATGGAACCGCTGAACCCTTTTTTTCATTAGCAGAAAAAATATTCTCAAAATCACCAACTACAATCCATGGAATAACAATCTGGTTAACTTCCTTCATAATGTCAACCCATAGTTTTTCCCTATCATGTAAAAAATTGCTGGCATAAACAAATGTCACTCGACAGTTCAAACCCCCTACATTTTTAGCAATTATAGATATATGCTGATACAATTTATTAACAATCATAAAATTTGGCCAAACAATAGAGTCCCAAGCCTCCAGAATTCTTCCTTTACAATTGCAGTCACTGTTATTAACAATCTTCCAGTTCTTGTGCATTCTAGGTTGAAACTGTTTCATCGTATTGTCATTCATTTTATTCTCCAAGAGGCCTGCAATAGAAGGCCTAATTTGTTAAGAAATTTGAGCACCTCAAGCTGTTTGTTCGAGTTGTTCAAAGCCCTAAAATTCCATGCAGCTATGTTCATTTAATCTTGCTTTGGCTAGCTCCTTGTCGTGACTTTAGGAGGAGCAATTATTTTTGTTGAGTTTTTCTTTTTATTATTTTTGCTGATGTTGTCCATTTCTTCAATGAACTTTTTATTAACCTTTACATTAATACTGACATTGATTTCCCTATCAAGTGCCTTAGAAATATTATCTTCACTGCCTAACAGATCTGCAGCGTCATCTTCTTCAATATCATCCCAGTCTTCTATGCTTCCTTCACCATTGATGGTATCATTACCATCACCTCCCTCAGAAGTAATACCTTTTCACGTGTCACAACCTACCTTTGAGTTAGATTTTTCTGTCACATTAGCAGTCTAGTGTCCCACTCTTTCATCTTGCTTTTCAAAAGAGCCGAGAGCATTAAATTTATTTTGTGAGATGTTAATGTTAAAGCCTGTAATAGTATTATTGAATTCATTAACTTAGACTTGATTTTCACAACCAGATTCATTTTGTATTGAACTGTCTATTTCCTTATTTTCAAGTGCTGTTATATTATTATCATAGCTTGTATCAGATTGTTTGTACATGTTACCGTAGCCGAATCTGACATATTCAAGTTTAGTCCATCCATGTTTATAAATTTCTGCATGGTCTCATTTAACTTTATGTTGCTCTGATTATCCTTGTTCACCCCATCAGTTGGTGCATCATCGACAAGATCGATAAACTGTTCTTGTTCATAATTCACAGCGTTAGTTGTATTTTTATCTGTATTTGTGTGCTCAGTCTATGTATCCTCTCTTCCCTGTTTTTTTGGTACCCACACTTCTTCCATTTTTTCCTTACATAATTGATTCTTTGAATGTCCGAACACTCTGTAGTTGTTACAACATAGAGGCTTATACATATACTCAGGTTTGACTTTCAATTCCTCATTTGTATAAAGCACCACTTCAACCTCATTTGGAAAATCCGAAGACGCTTCCATATCTACCATTATTTTAGCAAAAGCAACTCTCGATTCGTCAACTGTTATTTTACCCATTTTTATTGGTCTACCCAATACATTGGCTATGGCATTTAGGGCTTCTCTGTCCCATAGTTCTAATTCAAGGTTTGTCAGTTTGACCCATATAGGCATAGTCGAGAGAAGATCTTTTTTAAATCTCAACCCCATGCTCCATTTTTTCAAAATTATAATTATATTATCAAACATATAAGGGGCTCCCTTTAAAATATTCTCACAATCTAAGTTATTGTTAAAACGGATTATGAAAAATCCATTCGCTCTCGATAAAAGTTGATAGTTTCCCGAAGGTTTCCACGTACGTCCAATGTACTTCTTCAAGTGTACATGATAGGGTCTAACTCCATACAAATAAAAAATAATAGAGTGCTGCCACTTATTAACAGATCTTAATGCATCATGTTCAGAAACAATGGCTTTCCTCTTATCATTGATAGTCACCGGTTCGATGAAACTCAGATCCATAAATTCATCTGTTGTTTGGCCAATACCACTGTTAGTTGCCTGAAGCCAAGTTTTAGACATTCCTCTTGCCACGTCAAATTGTATGTTATTCCAATTTCTATCATTGAACATCGATCTAAATCTATCCCGGTATGTTGGTGGATTTTCGTTCTTAGATCGAGCATCTGCTCCCCCTTAAACAAAACCGTAGCGGTACTTCCCGTTGTAGCAGGATTATGGGATGCTAGATCCCCGTCACCTCTCTGACCAGCAGTTCTGATTCCCCTCGATGTAAAACCTTTCTCGAAAAACCTAGATCTATTTGATCCAGATGATCCATACAGAGGTTGCTTGCCATCAGCTTTCGAAAGCGGAGGTGTAGACTCTTTTTCTTTCCTCAGATCTGGAGGTCGGCCTTCCTTCATCGCATCCGCCATTAGTTTAGATCTAGAGTCTGCCATTATATCAAGATTTTCATTACAACAGTACTTAAAAGAAAATTATAATTTGTACTTGTTATTATTTCCATTTTTATAAATTGTAAAAGTTACTAATATTCTTCAAGAGATAGTATATTTTCATTAATTAATATGATTTATCAATATTTATAACTTTGAGCATTTTACATGTTGATACACTTCCACTATTTGAAAACAATTCAATCATTTCTAAGATTATTATTCCTTTGGCATATAATATATCGTTGATACTATATGTGCTTCAATAATCTCATTGTGCTTTTTCCACTTTATGTACTTCTAATTATATATTTTGGACTGTAGTTCATATTTCTTATTTCGAGTAGAATTTCATGATGATCGATCATGTTTTTCTCTAACATAGGATCTTTAATCCATCTATAATATAAGCATTTTATTACGTATAATTTTGTCGTCGATGATTATTCATTGTCTGTTCTATATATGATTTATTGAGATCTCAAAATTTATCATGTTTTTCGTACATAAACCATTTTAGGGTTATCTAAACATTATTTTAGGCGTTTTTCAGAGCACGCTTAAGCGTTTCTTCAATTATACCCACCTCCTTAATTTGGCATTTTTATCCCTTACACCACAAATATTTTGAACTAACATCTCTACCACACTTTGAATGTGGTCTATGCCTTTTGATTCTCCAAGGATTTCAACTTATACTGAAGCAAATTTATTAGCGATATGACAAATGATTCAAATTCCATATTATGTTGCGTTTTCATGCATGTTAATAAATATTTATTTTTGAGAATCAAAATGGACTCGTATTCATTTTAACCTCCCCTCAATGTTGATAAACATTGTCACATTAAATAATAATCCTCTTTGAATTCTCAGTTTGATATTATCACATTACTACAAGAAAATATATTATATGTATACTAGTTACAGAAGGATAATTCTTTTACTGGTTTACAAGATGCATTCATGCAATATTACTTATTCTCATTCATTTATTTAGAATGTTAGAGGAGCTTTCTTATTGTATAATCATTTGAATATGCACATGATCTCAAGTCTTTCAACATTTATGTTGATTGATTTTTAAGCCACTGAATAATATTTATGCATAACTAATAAGATGAGCTCATATCAATCTAATCAAACAATCATCAAGTTGTTAGTTAAATATTCACACATATGGATATATATATATATGTGTGTGTGTGTGTGTGTGTGTGTGTGTGTGTGTGTGTGTGTGCGCGCGCGCGCGCGTCCACGTGTTACATATGTAATAAATTTACATATTCTTTCTCATTAGAGTTAGTAACTGTAGAAAAAAAACTATTATAAGTATTCAATTCTGTTTTTTGCTTATCAAGCAATGACAATGCAATCCCTAATGATTAGTTTTATTCTTCAATTGTATCTCAAATATCACTTTTCAACGTTAATTTTAATTATTTATCAGTAAATAATATGTAATTATAATTGCATATAGGAATTTCTTTATGTCTCTTTTGGAGGAGTTTAACTAAAGTGGTTACTTAGACAAATTAAGTGTATCTTCCTGACAATTAGCATTATATATATATATATATATTAGTTGCACATACTGGTCTTTTCAAGAAGGTATTTATGGCTTTTGTAAAAAGTATGGTATGACATATTCATGACCACTTCGAGAGAACATTAAAAGGTATTTATTAAAGAAATAAATATGCATATAACATTTCTTATGAAATAATTAATATGACCCATATGATATAATTAGACACATGAACATAGAATATTGTGTTCTAAAAATATAGTTTGATTTCTTATCAATTGATAAGGGTTGACATAATCTAAGTCAATCTCTGCAAGTATGGTATGCCATAATATGAGGAAATAGAATATATAACATTAATGATATTATTAAATATCATTAATGATATTATTTTATATATAAATGGTATGCCATATTATGAGAAATAGAATAAATATCATTAATGATATTATTCCATAATTGTTGCGGTGCGTATGATTGCATGTATCTTGTAGCTTTATATATTTGTGATTCATGAATGGGAAAACATCCTTCTATCTTCAACTCTTCGTCATCTATTGTAAACATTTGATATAATTATAATGAAATGTATGATAAACATTTTATATTGTTCAAATTTAAGTTTGAATCAAATCTGAACTACATAGGAATCCTTTATAGCCTAGTATTTATACATTTATTTAGTTTAGTAAATCTCAAAATATATAAACAAATCTCTTCTAGAGATGATTTATCACCACTTCTTCTGAAGTGTTGCGTTTCTCTGTAAGAGTACTTTATATGCACTGCTTTTGGAATTTCATATCAATACACAATATCATTTTCTGTATGCATTATATAATTACTACTTTTATAGTAGTATAGAATATATTAGTCGAATATTTTTACTGTAACCACTTTTAAAGTTTTATACCAAATTTTAAATACAACAACAATGGTTCCACCAAATAAAAGTGGTATTAAGAGAAAAACCCACTATTGTGTGTAGTATTGCAATATAATATCCTTTCTTCTTCCAAACAAATTATCGTCGCTATTTTTAGATTTTTATATGACATTCCTCCAGGAGTTATTATACTACTTCCAAAGAAAGTGAAAATTTATAATTCTAAAAAATCTCTTCTAGAGATTATGTGAATATCAATGGGAAAAAGATCAAAAGACAATATATGGATGCCTCTTTAAGAGAAAAAGTTTTATTTCACAAACGTAAATTGAGTGTCATATGGGTTCTCTTACGAAGAATACAAAAAATTGATCTTCAACAAATATTTAAGTATAAATATGCATAAATAATCTATCAAAACATAAAAATGCATAAATAATTTATCAGAACTTCAATTTATAGAACATAGGACAATAATTAAAAATCAAATATATTAACAATACTCCCTTAAACTTAAAGTTTGAGTTATACTGAATATATCATTAACAAATCAATAAAGATAAAAATTATACCAAAACAACATATGAATTAAGATTTTCCATTGTGCTAAAAACTGTATATTGACAATCTATATTTTTCCATAACTCACAATGGAAAAACGTATGAACTGTAATGAGATACAAGAAATAATAAAAATTGTGATTTGAATCCATACTCTACAAAGAATGTGTGGCCTTTTCCAAAACTTTTATAATTATTTTAAATTGGAGCTATCTTTGAAATGTCATACAACACAATACCTTTAGGATATTTGGTCAATACAGTACTGAAATGTAAACAGGTAAGTAAGATATAATTCATTTGGAGAATTTTGATATATTTTGAATGCATTATCGTTGTCTTATATAATGATTTATTTATCTCTTTTAACTTCTTCAAGAAGTACTATGTTATCAATAACACGATCTGAATAAAGCTTTCGACTTCTGATTTGTCAATTATTTCAAGTTCATTGATTGAGGAACTTTAGGTTCTATAAAGCATATATATATATATATATATGCATATGTATATCAAGTTTATTAATTTATGATGAACTTCTAGTTCTCGAACTTTTTGCGGTCTTCTAATTTAGATGCTTTTATATTTTTTCTAATCAGGAAAAACTAATAAGATTTAAAATTTGTAAATTTTATTAAAAAGTCTTTTCATAATTCAAGACTTTAGGTCTATAACTCCGAGTAATATAACTTCTAGTTTAAAGTAAGTTTCTTAGCACAACTTTGGGTTGTAGGTCCAATCCTCCCTTTTTTCACTACACAAGGCATTACTTGGCAAAATAAATGCATCAAATAATAGGTCATATGTCCATTCTTATTCCAAAGACAAACGTATAATATTATTTAATTTATACTAACTAATATATTTATGTTAATAACTTAATATTAATTATTATCGTAACAACCACATTTAATGCATTTAAAAAAACAGAAATAACCATTATGTGGTTTAAGTATATGAATCAGTTGAATAAATTTTGCTTTAAGGCAAAAAAATAAGATTTAGATCAAGCTAAAATATTATTCAATAATGAAATTGAAATGAACACTTTAAAGTTACACTTTATTTTTCAATAGTCATTTTTTCTGAAATACCATACATATAAAGTCTAATCAAAAGTTAACTAAAAATATAATCACATAATCAAAATTTTACATTCTCTAACATGAGTGATTCAAAAATATAATATCTAAGCAAAAGATGAGTAAAACAACATAATCATATAATCAAGATTTTACATTCTTTAACATGAATGATTCAAAAATATAATATCTAAGCAAAAATGAGTAAAACAATATAATCACATAATCAAAATTTTACATTCTCTAACGTGAATAATTCAAAAATATGTACTTCTATAAATAAACTTCACGAATACATATAAACAAAAAGAATTTCATGTCTCAAATCTAAATTATTTCCCTTATGAGAAAGTTAATTCCATAAAATAAGTACGTAGATCATCAAATCAGCATATCATAATTAAGATTAAGTTAGTGTAATAATTTAGGGAATTATGATTATCTCCTAAAAAATATATTTTAGAATTTTATTTCTTTACACAACCCATATAAAGATCATTCAAATATCATTTTATATAAAAATTACCTTTTAGAATAATAGAAACTACAAGTTTCTTATTTTTATCAAATGATTTTGCATTCACTTCAGGTGTGCTAAATAAAGATCAATATTAGATCTAAACTTAATACAATCTTCTGGATACGTATTTTATTTATAAACGTTTTACTTAGATATGATAAAATATTTCTTATGAAAATAAAAATTATATCTCAAAACCAACATCTAAATCATAGTCCAAAACAAATAATTTTCAAAATGGAAACTATATTTATAGAACATGTAAAGATTTGAAAAGATAAAATTAATATAATGAGATTTGAAAAATAAATCTACAAAAAAATAAACAAAAATTTTCATTTTCGGCATCTCAATCAGGATTGGGGTTTCCCTTCTTTCTCCTCTGCCTCTATAGTCTCTCGCTCGTCTCTTTTTCATTTCATTTTCTCCCCTTTTTTCGTCCTACTGTAACAACCCGAAATTTTCAGCTATTTGAATTCAAATATTTAAATTATATATATATATATATATATATATATATATATATATAGGCTAGGCTAGCCGGTTTTTATAGTAATCCATAACACTTTTTTGTTATAACCAATAATAAAAATACAGTATAGAGAACTACACAAAATCTAGTAAAAAAATTCCCCTTGATAATGGCATCTTCTTTTCCCAATCTTGATTCGACTTCCTCTTTTCTTGATTTGGCTTCCTTCCCTTCCTCCTCGTCCTCCTCTTGACCCCCCGATCCTCTGGCCGTGTCAGTTTCTGATCTCAATTTGTCATATTCTTTGATCGCTTCAGAAATTTTGGATGGCATTTTGAACTCTGTTCTTTTTGGTGTTGTTGATCATGTTTCAGAGATTTTAGTAGATCTTGTTGAGGGTAATCGAGATTCTGCTACAATTAATTCTGGTTCTGGCATTCCATCAAACATCTTGAATTCAGGTGTTTATATTGATATTATTTCAAATAATTCTACTGATTTTCCAGGTACCTCTAATAGATCTGTTCCTTCCTCATCTGTTCCTAATCCAGATCTTTCTAATTTGTATAATTCGAACTCTACTAAGAATCTTGCTACCTCTCCTAAAACGGATTACCTCTCTTTGTTCAATTCTCTTCCTAGGAATGCTGGTACTTACAAACATTTGGTATTTGAGAAAATTAAGGATAATCAGAAGAAAAACCCTCCTGATATAGTAAGAGCTGAAGGAATAAAATATTGGAATCAATACTTGGTGAGTTTTTTCTTGATGGTTCTTTATCTTATCTGTCTATTTTTTATTTTTTGTGGAATTTTTGGACATTGCATGGTGATGTTGATATCAAATCTGATGGTATCAACTATTATTTCAAGTTCTCTAATGATATTGATCGAGACAAAGTGTTGAAAGTAGATCCAATTTTCACTAGAGGACGAACGTTCATTATTACCAGATGGGATCCATCAATTGGGTGTGCTCAATCTCAGATTAGAAGAGTTCCTATTTGGATTCACCCGCATCGCATTCCTCTTTTGCTTTGGACTCTGATGGGAATTAATTGGTTAGCATGTCAAGTTGGCAAGCTTATCTGTTTTGATTTGAATACAGAGAGAATGCATAGAATTAAATATGCTAAGGTTCTTGTTGAGGTTGATGCAGAAGCTGAATTACCTCAGTGCATTGAATTGGGTGAATTAGGAGATAATTGTCCACCAGTAATTGTTTCTTATGATTGGAAGCCTGCCATTTGTACTTATTGTAAGGTGTTTGGGCATTCTACCAGTCATTGTGATGTTCATAATACAGGTAAAAAGACTGATGAATGTCAAGTTGCTGAAGGAAATGAGTATAAACATATGGATGCTACTCAATCTGGAAGGAAAGTAAATTCAAATGTCCATCAGAATTATGAGAATAAAGGATGGACTAGGGCTAATAATAAAAAGAAAATGGTATGGAAAAGAAAATAAGGGAAATATGGTACTGATGTTGGAAAAGAAGTAAATAAAGCAATGGAAGAGGTTGTTGAAATAGTTGGCAATGGGAATTTGCGGAATGAACAGAATAATGAAGAATTAATGGATATTAATTGTGCTAATGGTAATGTTAGGGATCAAAACATTATGGTAATGGATGAGAAGGGTGCTTGTATTGTGCAAAAAAAGGTCTCTGATGATACTAAAAATAAAGGAAAGGAAATGATCATTGATCATGATCAGTAAGAAGTTCAAAATTGTTGAATCAAGGAATTCAAGGCGTTTTGATTAATGACAAGGAGAAGATTGAGATCGACAAAAAGAAGAGTTTCAATGATATTGAAAGTTAAGAGGTTGATTATTTAGTGTTTTAGTTAAGTTATATTTGTTAAAATCTATCCTCAAATAATCATATACCTCAATGGTTTGAATATATATATGTGTATATATGTATGCACATTCATTGTGCATAATACCTGAAACCGGTCGACCGGTTTCATTATGGGCGGTCGACCGTTACTGGGCAGAATGCACAATGAACGTGCACACATGTATATAACGTATATATATTCAAATACCAATTTACTGGTCATTTTAAACCTGTCGACTGGTCTACAAACTGAAAGCAACTTTTCGAATAGACACCCTTATTCATCAATGGTTGTTTTCTTTTCTCTTCACCAAAAATCATCTCTATTCGTTGCTTCTCTTCACCAATGATTACAATTCTCCATCCTCTATAAAAACAACATGAAATCACCATTTTTAACACACGAATTCTTTCTATTCTTGCTATCTAATTGCTGATTTCATTCTTGCTCTCTAAAAGCACTCAAAAGCTCATAATTCTCATATATCGTTATTTGAATCCTTGAATCTATACATTATTCCTTCGATTCAAACAACGATATCATCTTCCAAATCTTCATAATAACAAAATCATATTTGAGGATAAGATTATAGGAAGGTTGTTCAAGAATTGACAAATTCGTGTTATTGAGAACACACATTGTCAAATTACAAGTTTTACTCATCTTGTTTGAAGTCCTCGTGTTGTAAGAGGCGAGTTGTGAAGTCCTCGTGTTGATAGAGGCATGAAATCCCGTTCGGCTGCTTGGGTGTTGTGAACCTGTTTCCTCCGGGTTAAATGAGGATATTGTTTAGTGAAATTCCAGATAGGAGATCTGGGACTGGATGTAGGACGGTGCTCCGAACCAGTATAAAAATCCCTGGTGTGATTTTTCTATTACTTCATTTACTTATCTGTGATATTGCTACTGTGAGATCTTTCTTTATTAAATATTTATTTGCATAACTATTGTAAATATACAAGTTAGTATATCACATACATTCCGCATATCCATATTACTGATCCTGCCTAAGTCATATATCGACTCTTTCAATTGGTATCAGAGCAAGGTTATCACATAACCGTAACACAGTTATTTGATATATTCTAATAATATGGCAAATAACCCAAGTAGTAGCACTAACACCACTTACACGGAAGGTCAGTCGACACAAAGACCTCCTTTCTTTAATGGTCTTAACTATAGTTATTGGAAAAAACGTATGGATTTTTACATGCAATCAACTAGCTATGATGCTTGGAATGCTACTCAGAAAGAAATAGTCAATCCAACGACAGAGTATGCAGAATGGACGGCTGCTGAGAAAACCGCAGCTGCTGTAAATGCAAAAGCAATTAATATGTTGTTTTGTGCATTAGATCAAAACGAATATAACCGTGTTAGTATTTGTACCACTGCTTATCAAATTTGGCAAACGCTAAAGACTACTCATGAAGGTACTAACAAGGTTAAACAAGCAAAAATAGCTTTGTTGAAAAGTCAATTTCAAAATTTCAAAATGAAGCCGAATGAAACAATCAATGAGATGAATTCAAGGTTTCAAACCATTCATCATGCACTTATCGGATTAGGGCAAAAATATTCTGATTTTGATGTAGTTTCAACAGTCCTACATTCTCTGACTAATAAATGGGAAGGAAAAGTACTAGCAATTGAAGAAGCTAATGATCTTTCCACCATGAAGCCAGATGAATTGATAGGAAATCTTATGTCCTATGAAGCAAATTTGCAGGCTCAAAAAGAAGAAAAAGAAGAAAAGAAAAATGTAGCTTTTCATGCTGAAAAAGATGAAGACATCTTAGATTCCGAAGATGAGGATCTAGCATTCATTGCAAAAGGATTCAAGAAATTCTTAAAGCAACGAAAAGCTAGTCGATACAACAGAAAGAAGTTCGGATCAAATAAATCATCATCATGAAATGTAGAATGCTTTAACTGTCACAAGAAGGGACACATGCAAAAGGATTGTCTAGAACAAAAGAAGAAGACAGAAAATGAAAAGATCAAACACAAGAAGGACAAGTCAAAGAAACGGGCATTCTCAGTGACATGAGATGATTCAGATCATCTTCATCTGATAGTGAAAGTGACTCAGACGATGAACAAGCAAATGTATGTTTTATGGCGAAAGAAGATGAGGTACAAATTCCTTCTTTTGAAGAAGTTCTTGATATAAATGCTGAATTAATATATAAATTTAAAGATATGAAATGACAATGCAAGCAAGCTCAAGCTGATTTAAGTAGAGCAGAATTTGAACGAGATATGCTAAAAGATGAGAAGAAAATATTAGAGGAGGAACTTGAAAAAGCTCAAGAATCATCATCTAATATTGATTCTCAACTATCTCTTTTGAGTCAAGAAATTGAAACTCAAAAAGAAAAAAATGATGCTCTTACTACCGAAAATCATGAGCTTAAGGCGAAAGTCAAAATGTTAGACCTTGAAAAAGCTAGTTTACAAACAAAGTTAGACGACATTACTCAAAATGTTTCTAACTTCAATAAAGGTCGAGAAAATTTGACAAAAAATATTGAAAGTTCACAATCTGCTACAAATAAACAAGGGTTGGGATATAAGAAACAAGTTATCAAGAAACATCTTGGTAATAAAAGAAAAAGGAAAAATAAGGTAGTACACGAAACTGAAGCTAAAAAAAATCTTAGTTTATTATATACCAAACCAAAACCAATTGCGAAATTTCAAAAGAAGAATGTCAAATCTATTAAAATATGGGTTCCTAAAACAAATAACAACTTGATTAGGAACAGGTACATTCAATTTTTTTTAAATTCTGTGCATCATAATCCAAATTGTTTATATAAAGGGGATACCTGACCCATATGGGTTTGGACTCCTAAAACCTAACTCTTAGGACCCTATAAAAAGGTAGGTACCATGGACTTAATTTTATTTTTTGCAGGTCCCACTTAAGAAAAGAGGAAAGTGGATACTGGACAGTGGTTGCTCAAAGCATATGACTGGAGACAAGAGCTTATTAACAAATATCACTTATTCAGATAGTGGCTCAGTCACTTTTGGAGATAATTCAAAAGGCTATATCATCGGCAAAGGCGATGTGAGCAATTACGGTACATCTGACTTACCTCTTATTACAAATGTCATGCTAGTTACAAATCTGAAACATAATTTACTAAGTATCAGTCAATTGTGCGACAAAGGTTTTACCATTTCTTTTTCGGACAATAAATGTAGTATTTTAGATAAAGATCGAAATCTAGTTTTTGAAGGTTATAGAGACAGAAATATCTATATTCTGAATATGAACATCAATCATAATTCAGATATGTGTCTTGTAGCAAATGATAATAATCCATGGCTATGGCACAAACGTTTCTGTCACATAAACTTCAGAACTATTGACAAGTTAGCCAAAAATGATCTAGTTAAAGGACTACCCAAAATAAGCTTTACGGTTGATAATCTTTGTGATGCATGTCAATTAGGAAAATTGACTAAATCGTCTTTCAAATCTAAGAAAGTCATATCAATGTTACAACCACTTGAGCTATTACATATGGATTTATTTGGACCAACACAGGTTCAGTCAATAAACCATAATCGTTATGTGTTTGTAATTGTTGACGACTACTCTCGTTATACATGGGTGATTTTCTTGAAAAAAAAAAGTGACACTTTCAAACATTTCAAATCCTTCGTTAAGAGAATTCAAAAGTCAAAAGGGCTAAAGGTTAAAAATATAAGAAGTGATCATGGCGGAGAGTTCGAAAATAATGAATTTGAACATTTTTGTACAAAGAAAGGTATAAATCATAATTTTTCGTTTCCTAGAACTCCACAACAAAATGGATTTGTAAAACGGAAAAATCGAACTTTACAAGAATGTGCAAGAACACTATTAAATGAATCCACTCTACCAAAACATTTTTGGGCAGAAGCTGTTGCAACTGCGTGTTATGTTTTGAATCGTGTATCCATTCGACCTCTGACTAAGAATACATCCTATGAGCTATTTAATCAAAGAAATCCAAATATCTCATATTTCAAAGTTTTCGGTTCTAAATGCTTTATTTTAAATACGAATGACCATCTTGGAAAATTTGATTCAAAATCCGATGAAGGTATATTTTTCGGATATTCGGAACGAAGCAAGGCCTATCGTATATTTAACAAGAGAACTAAAACTATTGAAGAATCACTTCATGTTTCTTTTAATGAATTCTATAAACCATCTCATATTGTATCAGATGACGAAGAAACCATAGTCATTAATAATCCTATCATCACAAATAATGACCCTGACTCAGAAATTGTTGATGATATTCCTCAACCTGCTGTGGTAACTTCTCCACCAAGATTTAGATCTCCTCCTATAATTCTAAGAGATCATCCGGTTCAAAATATTATTGGAGAAGTAACATCACAAATAAGAACAAGAAGTCAACTGAATCAAATGGGTCATGTCGCGTTTCTTTCAAATATCGAACCTAAGAATCCAAAAGAAGCTACTACTGATGATTACTGGATCATTGCCATGCAGGAAGAATAAATCAATTCGAGCGCAATGATGTCTGGGAACTTGTTCAAAGACCGACTGATCAGTCAGTCATTGGTACAAAATGGGTCTATAAAAATAAGGCCGATGAACAAGGAAATATAACCAGAAATAAGGCAAGATTAGTAGCACAAGGATACAATCAGGAAGAAGGTATCGATTATGAAGAAACCATAGCGCCCGTGGCTTGATTAGAAGCTATTCGAATCTTACTGTCCTTTGCTTGTCATCATAATTTTAAACTCTATCAAATGGATGTCAAAAGTGCATTCTTAAATGGGTTTATCAAAGAGAATGTATATGTCGAACAACCTCCCTTGTTCGTACATGAGAAATATCCTGATCACATATATAAACTTAAGAAAGCTTTATATGGATTGAAACAAGCACCTCGTGCTTGGTACGAATGACTACGAAGCTATCTTATTGATTCTGGATTTCAAATTGGTAAAGTCGATCAGACTTTATTCATTAAACATTCTCGAAAAGATATATTAGTTATCCAGATATATGTAGACGATATTATCTTTGGTTCAACAAACGATGAACTCTGCAAAGAGTTTGCAAATATTATGACCAAAGAGTTTGAAATGTTTCATATGGGAGAACTATCGTATTTCCTTGGTCTTCAAATCAAACAGCTTTCTAACGGTATCTTTATTAGTCAAGAAAAATACTGTGGAAATCTAGTCAAACGTTTCGGGTTAGAAAATACCTCTGGTAAACCAACTCCTATGAGTACAACCATACATCTTGAATAAGATGAACATGGTAAGAATGTTGACCAGAAGTTATATCGAAGCATGATTGGTTCTCTCCTGTATCTTACTGCAAGTCGTCCTGATATTATGATGAGTGTTTGTTTGTGTGCAAGGTTTCAAGATAATCCTAAAGAATCACATTTATGAGTTGTAAAACGAATAATACGATATCTTAATAAAACCAAAGATTTTGGTCTTTTCTACCTGAAAGATTGTCCATTCGAATTAGTGTCATATAGTGATGCTGTTTCGGTGGCTCTCGCACGGATAGTAAGAGTACAAGTGGTACGTGCCATTTTATTGGAAAATCACTTGTCTCTTGGTTCAGTAAGAAACAAAATTGCGTTTCACTCTCGATATGTGAAGCTGAATACATATCAGCAGCTCTAGCTTGTACTCAAGTATTATATATGCAACAAACACTTCGAGATTTTGATATCCATCTATCAAACTCTATCATATACTATGATAGCACAATCAATTTATCGAAAAACCCAGTCAATCATTCCCGAACAAAGCATATTGATATTCGACATCATTTCTTAAGAGATAATATTGAAAAAGGAACAATATGTCTCGAATATGTCCAGACTGACAACCAATTAGCAGACATTTTTACTAAACCTCTACTCGAATCTAGTTTTATTTCATTACGTAGAGAGCTAGGCTTGATTTCTAGAACTGAACACGATGTATAATATATATATAAATATACATATACAATGTTGAGTTCTTATCTAGACGATAGATTTTTTATCTTAGGTATTAAATAGCTTTTTGCTATTATTAGCAAATAATTGTGAGCTTTACAATTTTTTAATGGCCTATATTCTCTGAGTGTTTTAAAACCATTGCTTCCTATTTCATAAATCCTATATATACATACTCCTTTCCTATTGTTTTCTGCATGTCCATTCTTGAGTCCATTTTAACATCCATACACAATTTCATATATTTTCTTTTAATGGCACACATATGCGACGAATGTGCACAACGATCACATATCTCGATCACTAGTTCCGAACCTGAAGAATACTACTCTCCGGAAACACCAAAGAGTAGATCGGAATGTTCGCATACCCCCAGAGATACACCTAAGCCCAAACGTGCTAAGAAAGCATTATTCTGTTCTCCATGGACGAGAGAGAGGATTAGTGAAATTCATCACTACCAGAAACATCAGATAGATCTCCAACGTCAACTTCATTATGAACAAAAACTCACATCTGATCGTTTAACTCTCTTAGAATAAATGGCGTCTTTTTTCTGTAGCACGGATAGACACGGAGTTCACGAACCAATGCCACATCCTCCATCTACATCTAGAAGTCCTAATTCATGGGATCGTAATTACATGAGAAATGAAGGAGCCAGATAAAATTGGTTGCCATGGACACCGAGAGCTACGAATATTAAAGAAATATCCGAAGACAAGTCATCCACCTCTCATTAATTTATATCGCTCTTATTTTTTTTATTGCAAAATAAGTTTTTGGATTTAACTGTAATTTTGTTTTTTTCATGATCTTTGTTTGAATTCATGTTGAGTTGAAATAAATTTAATTTATATGTTGTTACATAAATTTTTATACACTCAGAAAACCAGAAAAACAAATATAAACAGAAACGGTCGACCGTCATATATGGACCATTCGACCGTAAAAGACTCTGGAAAAGTTTATACTTTTGAACCGGTCGCCCAATACAATATTACCAGTCGACCGTTCAACTCTCTGGAATTTTTTTTTCAACTCAAACCTATAACCGGTCGATCGTATATATTCCACCAGTCGACCGACAAACTTCTCTGGAAATTAAATTTCCTGGCACCAGTCGACCGGTCCAATTTCAATGGTCGACCGTTTACGCATTTTTCAGTTTTTTAAACTACCAAACCACACGTCGATTCATATATCACACCCTTTCACTTTTTATTTATTCATCTCCTTTCTCTCAAATCCCTGAAAAAGCAAAAACCCCAAATTAATTTCTTAATAATAAATGGCACCACCTCAAAAGAAACACAAGAAATCAAGCTCCACTCAACTCCAATCCATAGATTCTAACATCAAACAATGGCTTATGGATCCTATTACAGTAAAACATTGGAATACTATGAAGGATTACACCATTCACGAAGGTTCTTTCATAAATCTCTCTGATTTTATCCTCTACGATGTTGAAGAATTATCAGTTAAGGCTCATATAAAATCTCTCCTTACCTTTGATAAGAACAACATAGAAATTAATCATATTATGATTAGGTTGTTCTATGCCAATCTTAACCTACAGAAATTCAAACCAGAGAATGCTGCTAATTGTCTTTGGTTTGTAGTATGTGGTCAGCATGTTTTTATTTCCAAGGAACGAATGGCCATGGTTCTCGGTTCGCCTAATAGTGGGAGAGAATTTTCTTCTGATCTTTATATTGTTCACACTCGTGATAAAATCAGTCATCTTTTTAACGAGGATCATAAAACTAGTACCAAGGCAATTAACTTGCGGCCTACGGCTCGCGTTTTACATCATGCCATCACATGCTCTTTATTGCCGAGGGTTGGTAATTTTGATGTCATCTATAAAGAAAATTTCAAGGCGTTATATGCGATTTATGGAGATATTGAGGTTAATTGGATAAACATGATTTTCGACGAAATTTTGGTTGTGAATGAATGCACATGGCCACACATATTTTACAATGAATATGTTATGAGGCTTTTACTCGATTGTAGTGTCAAATCTTGTGAGTCTAAAATCTCCAAGCCAAAGTGCATCGACAAAGCAACTAGAAAAAGAATGAAGCTTCCTGACCCTTGTTTGAATATCATTCCTTTTGAACAATACCAACAACAAGGTTCTCAAGAAATCACTTCTTCTACGGCTCCCAAACCTAAACCGGAAGAAGTCAAACTCATTCAAACTTCTTCATCAACTAAGGATTCACTAGCACAAATTGCACGGAACCAATTCCTCCTCGAAGCGAGACTTAAACGTACTGACACCAAACTCGAGCGTTTGGATACAAAGCTCGACAAAAGATTTTCCAAACTTAAGTCTTTCTTTGGTATTATTTGGGATGCAATTTCATGTGCATCGTCATCTTCCTCTACCCACATACAAGACCCGGGTAAACATCCCATGCCTCCTACTTTTACGTGGTCATCATCCGAGGAAGGCACCTCTTCAGGAACCAATGCTGGACGTGGTCGTGGGACATATGAGACCGAGGAAGAAGACGAAGGAAACAACGAAGACGTTCAAAATGAAGGAGACAAGGATGAAGGAAGAAACAAAGAGATTGATTGGGAGTCTATGGAATCCGATTCTCCATCGCAGTAGTTTGTTTTCAACCACGTTTTATGATAGGATTTTTTATGCAAGACTTAAAATCCGCACTTGTTTGTAAATAGTGTTGTATTCATTTTGGGTTTGTACGTCGTAAACTGTTAGGTACATGGCTTGCTTGTGGTATGTTTGGTATGTATTATATGCTACAATGTTAATGCTTTACATGTGTTTTATATTTTTGAGTGCTCACTATTCCTTTTTGTCGATGACAAAGGGGGAGAAAAATGTTACTAACAATATGTTTTGCAGATTCTTTTATAAAAATGTTACTAACAATATGTTTTGCAGATTCTTTTAAGTATGTATTTCAGGGGGAGTATATATTCAGGGGGAGTTATAAACACCTTCAGAACTATGTTGTCATCAATCAAAAAGGGGGAGAATGTTGAATCAAGGAATTCAAGGTGTTTTGATTAATGACAAGGAGACGATCGAGATCGAAAAAAAAGAAGAGTTTCAATGATATTGAAAGTTAAGAGGTTGATTATTTAGTGTTTTAGTTAAGTTATATTTTTTAAAATCTATCCTCAAATAATCATATACCTCAATGGTTTGAATATATATATGTGTATATATGTATGCACATTCATTGTGCATACTACCTGAACCGGTCGACCGGTTTCATTATGGGCGGTCGACCGTTTCTGGGCAGAATGCACAATGAATGTGCATACATGTATATAACGTATATATATTCAAATACCAGTCTACTGGTCATTTTAAACCTATCGACTGGTCTACGAACTGAAAGCAACTTTTCGAATAGACACCCTTATTCATCAATGGTTGTTTTCTTTTCTCTTCACCAAAAATCATATCTATTCATTGCTTCTCTTCACCAATGATTACAACTCTCCATCCTCTATAAAAACAACATGAAATCACCATTTTTAACACACGAATTCTTTCTATTCTTGCTATCTAATTACTGATTTCATTCTTGCTCTCTAAAAGCACTCAAAAGCTCATAATTCTCATATATCGTTATTTGAATCCTTGAATCTATTCATTATTCCTTTGATCCAAACAACGATATCATCTTCCAAATCTTCATAATCACAAAATCATATTTGAGGATAAGATTATAGGAAGGTTGTACAAGAATTGACAAATTCGTATCATTGAGAACACACATTGTCAAATTACAAGTTTTACTCATCTTGTTAGAGGTCCTCATGTTGTAAGAGGCGAGTTGTGAAGTCCTTGTGTTGATAGAGGCGTGAAATCCCGTTCGGCTGCTTGGGTGTTGTGAACTTGTTTCCTCCGGGTTAAGTGAGGATATTGTTTAGTGAAATTACAGATAGGAAATCTGGGACTGGACGTAGGACGGTGCTCCGAACCAGTATAAAAATCCCTGGTGTGATTTTTCTATTACTGCATTTACTTATCTGTGATATTGCTACTGTGAGATCTTTCTTTATTAAATATTTATTTGCATAACTATTGTAAATATACAAGTTAGTATATCATATACATTCCGCATATCCATATTACTGATCCTGCCTAAGTCGTATATCGACTCTTTCAAAAATGAGTTTCATATTCACAATCCCTTCTCTATATTATTTGAAGATACCACAATGCCATCAACATCCACAAGTGTCCATGGTAATCTTAGCAAGCTTTCTTCATCCATAAATTCTCAATCATGTCCTATTTCTTCATCATCTAATTGTAATGTTTCATTTGGCAAATCTCCTCTCAGATTTAATGTTCACCCTCAATCCAAATTCAGTTCCAAACTGTATAGCTCTTCTAATAATTCCTCATCACCTTACTCTCACTTAACTCCTCCTGCTGGAATCATTCTTCCTCCTCCTCTAAACGTTATTCATACATCTTCTCATATTTCCTTGTCTGATAATTCTCATGATGTTTTTTCTCCTTCAAATGTTCCCAAAGCCAAGGCCAGTGATTGTGTTGATGCTGCTCTTAAGTCAACATCAAAATTAGTTTCTAAAACTGTTTCAAAGTCTAAGAAGGGTAGGAAAAAGAAAGTAATTTCCAACACTGCAGATGTAGATGATATTGATGAAGGAATTACTTTTAATCAGGATGAAGTGCTCCCATTAAGTAATCAGCATAAGCAGTCAAAAAGGTGTACTAGGAGTAATCCTGGCCCTCCTACAAATCTTTCTAATATCTAATTATGATACACAACATATCATTTTGGAATATTAGAGGGATGAATTTACCCTCATGAAGAAAAGTAATATTCATCTTCTATGTTTATCTAAGACAAAGCTTGATATGACTTCAACTGTTTCTGCTGCAAATTACATAGCACCTAAATGGAGTTGTGATCATAATCTTGATAATGCATCCTTTGGTCGTCTTCTTACTCTTTGGAATCCTTCTGTCTTTAAGCTTTCAATGTTATCTTCATCAGATCAGTTCATCCACTACAAATGTATTTACTTGCCATCCAATTCTTCTTTCTTTCTTACCTCAGTTTATGCTCATAATGCCTCATCTCTAAGAATTCCCTTCCTTTCTAATATTTGCAATATTCATCAATCAAATGACCCTTGGATATTGGGGGGGGGGGGGAGGGGATTTAATTGTATGTTTTCTTCTTCACAAAAGATGGGTGGTTGTGCCCTTACAGTTAATGATATTGCCCCTCTCAATCAAGCATTAAGTTCCTCTAATCTTTTTCTTCTTAATAGCCTTGGTCCTGCTTTCACTTGGTCTAATAAGAGTCATGCTAGTATAACAATCTTGTGCAAACTTGATCATATTTTTGCAAATTCGTCTTTTATTCTTGCTTGGCCTATATCTTTTTGTCATATTCTGCCTCCTACCATCTCTGATCACTGTCCTTTACTTTTATATTGGGGTAATTCAGATGTTATTGTGAAAGGGTAGTCCTCTTTTAATTTTTTTTAAATTTTGGTGCTCTCATATAGATTATGCAAGTATTTTGTTGCAGGTTTGGGGAAATTGTAACGGTAGAAATCCCTATGGATATACTGCTTAACAAATTAAGACTTATAAAGATACATCTGAAGAACTGGTCAAGTCAAACATTTGGAGATGCATTCTTTCAGTCTTCTCTGGTGAGATCTCAACTTATTCAAGTGCAAAATAATCTAGTGGGCAACCCTTATGATTCACAGCTGCACGCTTTGGAGTTAGAGCTGCAGGATAAGCTTAAGCATTTATTGGATATAGAATTTCAGTCTTCATGGCAGAAATCTTATGCTAAGAAGGATTTGGAAGCAAATAGGAATACAAAGTATTTTCATAATACCTTAAAGGTTAACAAAATTAAAGAGATGATTCATATGATAAAGGACTCTGCTGGTAATATTCTGTCCTCTCAAAGTAGTATAGATAATGCCTTTTTTGACTACTTTAGCTCTTCGTTAGCTCCAGTTTCATTACCTTTGCTCAATGTTGATCCTCTGTTTCATATTGAATTAACCTGTTTATCTAATGATCATGCTTTGAAGCTTATCAACCCTGTCACTAATGATGAAATTAAGACCTCAGTGTTTAGTTTGGACTCATCTAGTTCTGGTGGGCCGGATGGTTTTAATGCTTGCTTTCTTTATAAAAGCTGGTCTACTATTGGTTCTGATATTATTGAAGCAGTAAAATATTTTTTCATGAAGAATTTCCTTCCTCCTTTTTTTATAGCTACCTTTATTGCTCTGGTTCCAAAAGTTGAAAATCCTTCCTTTGTTTCAGATTTTAGACCAATCTCGTGTTGCAGTGTTTTCTACAAGATCATTTCTAAAGTTTTGGCTAATAGAATTCAAGCTGTTCTACCTTTTATTATTTCAAGTAATCAGTCTGCATTTGTTCCTGGTAGATCTATAAGTGATAATATCTTGATCACTCAAGAATTGCTTTATGGATATGATAGGAAGAATATTTCTCCTCGTTGTATGATTAAGCTTGATATTAAAAAGGCTTTTGATAGTGTCTCTTGATCCTCTATTATTGCCATCTTATCGAGAATGAATTTTCCTAAACCTTTTATGGCCTGGATTTATACCTGTGTTTCCACACCTATGTTCTCTATTTTAGACATGGAGAGCTTCATGGTTATTTTAAAGGTAAGCGTGGCATTAGACAAGGTTATCCTATCTCCTCTTACTTGTTCATAATAGTAATGGAGCTTTTTCATGTTTTGGTCTATGAACAAGTGCATAAAGGAAATTTTCAACTCCATCCTCGCTGTAAGAATCCTCTAGTTTCTCACTTGTGTTTTGTTGATAATCTTATTATTTTTACCAAGCCAACTATGAGGAATATACGATGCCTTCTATCTATTCTTAAGTCTTTTTATGAGATTACTGGGTTGGAGATTAATTTGAATAAAACTCATATTAAAATAGCTGGTTTAAGTCATAATAAGAAGCAAGAGTTGACTACCTTATTTGGCTTGAAGGATCTTCCTGATAATTCTAAATATCTTGGCTTACCATTGTTCACTGGTAGGATCACCAAAGATAAATGTATGCCACTATATGAAAAGATAATCGATCGAATGAAGCAGTGTCCTCTTGCAATTTATCTCAAGCAGGAAGACTAACTATCATTCAATCCATTGTTATGTCCATGACTACTTATTATACCAGGCATTACATCCTTCCATTAAAGCTTATTAATATGATTGTCAGTGCTATGAATAAGGTTTTGTGGCATGGGGATCCATTTGTGAAGAAAATCATTCCTATTGCTTTTACAAAGTTATGTGAAGAAAAAAAGAGTGGAGGTTTGGGTATAATCAATCTTTTCCAATGGAACAAGGCTGCTATTTCTGTTTATATTGATAAGTTGTTTTCTGAAGATAAGTGTTTATGGGCCAAGTACGTAAAGAATAACTTGATTGGAAGGAAGCAATTTTGGACTATGCATATTCCAAATTCTTGTAGCTGGAGTTGAAGACAAATGTAACAACCCGTATTTTCAATAACCTGTAATAACATAAATCGAGGCAGAATTTAATTCTAAAATGGGAATCAAGGGAAACGGGCTATGCCATTGTGTTCGTCTCGGAAAAATACGCGAAATAGAGTCCGAGTTTTCGAAAATCGGAGTCCGTATGACCAAGATATGGCCTCGCGAAGTTTCACGAAAATTCCCAAATTAAAGTATACTTAATTAAGTGAAATGGGTTGTGTAGATATATATATATATATATATTGATATATATATATATATAATTGAAAATTTAATAAATAAATATGCAAAAATGCTCAAAACAGCGAATTGGGAGAGGGGAATAACCGAACCGGCCGATTTTTGAAGTCGACCCGAGCCCGCTGGGTCGACTAGGGGTTAATCCAGGGTGTTTGGCTGTCAACCCGTGGGCCGATTCGCTCAAGTGCAGATTTTGCATTTGAATGGTTCTCATGGTCCATCTTTAATCTAAAGGCCCTAGATGGTTCCTACACTTGACCCCTTCCCCAAGACATGCTTTGATGGCTTGGATTGAATCTAGGGTTAATCCTATGGCCTAAAACACTTGCCTAATCTATAAATAAGACCCTAACCTACCCTAATTCATTCATAATTAAACCTAGTGACTAAACTATGGCAAAATGCTAGCTCTCATGGCCTCCACTAATTTTATGAAGAGGGTTGCATACTAATCACTCTCTAATCAACTTCTAATCCCTTCTTAGCATCTTAATCTTCTTCATTTGGTGTTCAAAGTTGCTAGTTGTGAGTTTCTATCACTTTGATGATCTTTTGGTAAACTAATTAGATGAGATGTGATGAGATTTATGGTTTTGTATGTGGATTAATGAGCTTTGAATCATATGATATGATGTTAGCATTAATCTTATGTTTATGCATGTTGAGTATGTATGTTTATGCATGTTGAGTATGTAAGTTTATGCAAGTTTAATATGATGTATGTTATGTTTGCATGATGCTAAATATGCAAGTTGTGGGCTATGTAATCATATGCATATTATGCAAGTTCATGGTGATATGCCATGCAAGTTACATGTTTGTTAATATGCAAGTTACATGTTTGTCAATATGCAAGTTACATGTAAGTAAATATGCAAGTTACATGTTTGTTAATATGCAAGTTACATGTTTGTTAATATGCAAGTTACATGTTTGTTAATATGCAAGTTACATGTTTGTTAATATGCAAGTTACATGTTTGTTAATATGCAAGTTACATGTTTGTTAATATGCAAGTTACATGTTTGTCAATATGCAAGTTACATGTAAGTAAATATGCAAGTTACATGTTTGTTAATATGCAAGTTACATGTTTGGTAAGATGCAAGTTACATGTTTGTTAATATGCAAGTTACATGTTTGTTAATATGCAAGTTACATGTATGTAAATATGCAAGTTATATGTTTGTTAATATGCAAGTTCATGATGACACATTATGCAAGTCTATGAGTTAATATGCAAGTTTGTTATGCAAGTGAATATGTAAGTTATGTGACATATTATATGCAAGTTATGTGACATGTTATGCAAGTGCATGTGCAAGTTATGTGTTTGTTAATATGCAAGATGGCACCTTTGAAACATGTTCATTCATATGCAAGTTGACACCTTTTATATGTGTTATATCATGAGAACGAAATTACGTGGGAACGATGGGGTAATTAAATGCATAGGTTAATAAGATTGGGTGAAATTAATTTAATTATGCATAATATAAATAAATGAACATAGTATGGGAATTTGCCTATTTAGTTAGGTGTACCCATACTATGTGTTGGGAATTTACCTATTGAGTTAGGTCTACCCCATGGGAATTTACCTATTGAGTTAGGTCTACCCATGTTAAGAAAAACTTGATTAATTAGGGATAATTAATATAAAATTATGAGGGTGATTAATTAGGTGTAATTAATTGACTAAGACACGAGGTTGGACTCATTTGTAGTGTAAAACTGCCCGGACCCGACCGGCTTAACCAGTTGCTACAAATGTCAGCCCAATGTGAGAGGTCTTAGGCACAAATTAAAAACGTGATTAAGGTAAAGATACGAGGTTAGACTCTGTTATGGCGTAAGACTGCCCGGATTCTACCGGCTTAACCAGGCGGTCATAACAGTCAGTCTAATGTGGGAGATCTTTACGGGAGATCACGGTCTTAATTAATTAAGAAACACTTAACCATTATAGCATGTAGTGGGACATGAGGGGTTAAGTGGGTGCCTTGGGTGGCATGTGGAATCTTAAGTGGGTTGCCTTGGGTGGCAATAGAAAATACGATTAGTATACTTAACCAAGAGAAACATGTAATTAAACATGATTAAAGGGTTAAGTGGGATACACTAGATATTTGACAAGCTTAAGTGGGTAGCTTGTGGGGGCCCATTTCAACCAATATCCCAAACGTATCTTTGTGGGCTCGACCCATGTCGAGTGACGGGACACGCATATTGGGCTTGATTATAAGAGGCCAAAACGGGTTAGCGGTGGCAACGCAAGTCCAACGGGCTTCATATGCGTGAGTGGGCCCGGGTTGGTAGATAAGCCGTTGTTGCATCGTGTAGATATAAGCCGTGCACCGTTAATTATATCGGGTTGCCACGTTGGGGAATGGTACACCCCATGGTGGGGCCAGCACGGGTATCTACGTTAGGGAGCCGATCGAATGGGGAGTAGTGTGTACACCTAGTGGATTGTAGGGCCCCGTGGCGCCTACTTGGTCACCTGGGGGTACGCAAGTACTATTAAGTTAATTTTATAAGCTATGGGTGGGATCAACCTTTAAGTTAGGAACGACTGGTGTGGTGCAGTTTAGTAATTTACCGTAGGAAGGGTAGATGCGTCTTTATCCTTTATCTTAGTTTAGTTGACTGCTTAGTATAGCCGTTCATCCCTATATGTTACCGTATATCAAGTTATGTCTTCTCTGGTTACTTTAACGATTGTATTGTTAAAGTTATAGGACTCACTCAGACTTATGTCTGACCCCGTTGTCTTTATCTTTTTCCCAACCCTCAGGTCCTGTGGTGGATCCTAGCAGTAGTGGAGCTTGATCGGATTGCTGTTCCAGTCTTTAGGAGCTTGGGTAGATGTAAAGCTCCAGTTATCCAGTTATCTTTCCTTGATTTTTGGCTATTGTATGAGAGTGGGATTATGTACTTCTTTATCTTGATGGATATTGTACTTGACTTTTATTGTGAGTTTATGATGTAACCAGACATGTTTTACTTCCGCTGTTATGAAATGATGTTTTAAAATTTCAAGTACTATTTATATCTGTCTAGTTGTAATTTTTCTGTTCTATATTCACTAAAATACTCCACCGATGTTATGGCATTCCCATTGTGAGTGATCATAGCGGGAGTGGGGTGTTACACGTGGTATCAGAGCTTAAGGTTACCAGAACAGATAAAATTTTAGAAAAACTATTTTTCTAAGAGTATTTTCGAAGAAAGTATTTTTAAAAGCATGTCTTCTAAGAGAAAAAGTTTTTGAAGAAGAAAAGCATAATCCCCAATAGCCATATCGTTATCTTTCGGAATCTCCTTTTTGAATCTTTCCTCTTTCGTTTCAGCATGGCTGAAGATCTTAACATCCCGGAAGGTTTAGTTATACCACTATGGTATAGGAGGTTGCAAGAGGCTAGGGCCGCGGCTGCGGGTCCGGCCAATGCTACTACACCAGAGACAACCGCTCCTCCTCCTCAGCCTAGAGTGGATAATTTTGCTAAGGTTTGCAAGGAGTTCAAGGCTATAGGAGGAAAACCTTTTCTAGGTTCAGAGACTTTCGTAGAGGCTAGAGATTGGCTTAAGGAAGTGGAAGAGTTGCTAGATATCTTTGAAGTGGAAGAGGGAAAGAAAGTCAAGTTGGCGGCTTGGTTAATGAAGGGAGAGGCCTCATTCTGGTGGGAGGTCACTAATGGAGAACGCCCTGTTGACTCTTGGGCAGATTTTAAGCAAAGGTTTGGGGCTAAGTTTCTCTCAAGGGCGGAAGAGAATCTGTTTATGGAGAAGTTCTTGAATTTGAAGCAAGGGAATCTCACGGTGAAAGAATATGTCAACAAATTCAATCAATTAGCAAGGTTTGGCATAGAGTTGGTGAATACACCGGAGAAGAAGGCTTTGAGGTTCGTTAGAGGCTTGAACGAACCATTGCAAGGAATAGCTATGACTCACATTCCTATGGGAGCCACCTTTGAGAAGCTTGTCTACATGGCACTTATGCATGAGGATGATAAGAATTCTAAGGCACCGGAGAAAAAGGGGGATCAGAAGAAACCGCAACAACAACAACAAGGCAAGGGCGGAAAAGGCAATGGTGACAAAAAGAAGACGAAGAAGAAGTGCTTCAGTTGTGGAACACCAGGACACCTTAGTAAGGATTGTCGCAAAAAGAAGAAGACCGGTTGCTTTCATTGTGGTGAAGCAGGGCATCTTGTGAAAAACTGCCCAAAGAAGGGACAGAAGACGGGGTCTACCTCAGGAGGTCAGGTGCAAGCTCTTATAGCACCACCTCAGTCAGGGGGGCAAGTTCAGGTTCTCTCAGTTCCACCGATTCAGCAGAGAGGTAGAACTATTTCCGTTGAAAGTCTGGTTTTTCTGTTTGATCATCCAGTTCGTACTTTGTTTGACTCTGGCGCATCGCATTCTTTTATCTCATCATCGTTAGTTGAGTCACTGCACTTAGACACCAGTCTAGTTGATGATCCCTTGGTTGTCTCAAACCCAATTGGGGGCTCCATATATCTGTCTATGATATGTTTGGGTTTGAAGATTTCTATACTTAGCGTTGAGTTTAGATGTGATGCTTTTGTATTGGGCTTCACGGGCTATGGGTTGATCTTGGGCATGGACTGGTTATCCAGTAATGGTGCCGTTCTTGATTGCGAAAGGAGAGTTGTCAGGCTCATGACCCGCTTGGGTAACACTCTCGAGATCTCTTGCAATCCCATGGAATCTGTTTTGCTAAGTTATCTTGAATCGCTCGATGCTTCGGTCGAGAGTTTGCGTTCTGTCAGAGTGGTCCGGGAATATCCGGATGTGTTTGAAGAAGTAAAGGGTTTGCCTCCGAAGCGGGAGATAGATTTCCGAATTTATTTGGTGGATAATGCCAAACCAGTGTCTTTGCCAGTACGCCACATGGCTCCTCGTGAGAGAAGAGAACTTCATAAGCAAGTAGGGGAGTTGCTTGAGAAGGGGTTCATAAGGCGAAGTATATCGGAGTGGGGAGCTCCAGTAGTGTTTGCCACGAAGGCGGATGGGTCCCTCAGACTTTGTGTGGATTATAGGGAACTTAATAAGCTCACGAAGAAGAATAGACACCCATTACCGAGGATAGATGATCTCTTTGATCAGTTGGTTGGCGCCTCAGTATTTTCGCAGATGGACTTAGCTACAGGGTTTCATCAGTTAAGAGTGGCGGAGGACAGTATAGAGAAGACTGCTTTCCGGACTCCGGATGGTTTTTATGAGTGGCTAGTGATGCCATTTGGGTTGACAAACGCCCCCGCATACTTTGTTGATCTCATGAGTAGAGTGTTCAGAGAGTATCTGAACAAGTTTGTAGTAGTTTTTGTGGATGACATCTTGGTCTTTTCCAAGAGTGAAGAAGAGCATGCCTTACATCTCAGAGAAGTATTGGAGACTCTTCGAGCACATAGTCTTAAAGCTAAATTCTCTAAATGTCATTTTTGGAGAAGAGAAGTGCGATTCTTAGGGCATGTGGTCTCTAAGGAAGGGATAGCTGTGGATCCCGCAAAGATAGTATCTATCCAGGATTGGAAAGTTCCTAGAAATGCTACCGAGGTAAGAAGTTTCTTGGGGTTGGCGGGATATTACAGGAAGTTCATTAAAGACTTCGCGAAGATATCGGCCCCATTAACCCGCTTGACGAAGAAGAATCTGGTTTTCTTATGGGACGTAGATTGTGATGATGCTTTCCGACGGTTAAAGAGAGCTTTGACCACCGCTCCAGTTTTAGTGCTCCCAGATGGGAGTAAGCCGTTTGTTGTTTATACTGATGCTTGTGGGACAGGATTGGGCGCAGTCTTGATGCAGGAGGGAAGGGTAATAGCCTATGGAGGGAGACAATTGAGAGTGCATGAGAAGAATTACCCTACCCATGATCTAGAGTTGGCTGCGATTGTTTTCGCACTTAAATCTTGGCGCCATTATCTTCTTGGTGAGAGATTCGAGTTGTACACCGACCATAAATCATTGAAGTACCTATTCTCTCAGAAGGATTTAAATTTAAGACAGCAAAGGTGGATGGAGTTCTTAGCATCCTATGATTTCGAGATAGCGTATACTCCTGGCAAGGGTAACGTGGTGGCGGACGCCTTGAGTAGAAAAAGGCTATCTTTGAGTCCATTGTTCGTGGAACGGCGAAGCTTGGAGTTTCTTTCTTTGTTTGACTTCAGACCTTCTGTTGATTTTGTACCTGGTTTGTTGGCATCCTTGGAAGTTAGACCTACCCTTTTGGGACGGATTGGCGAGGCTCAGCGAGACGACCCACAGTTGGTTGTGTTGGTAGAGAAGCTTATAAGAGGGGAGTCGTCCAGCCATTTGGGTAGATACACCATAGATGATAAGGGATGGTTGCATAGAGACGGTAGACTTTGTGTACCGCAAGATGAGGGTTTGAAGAAGGCTATTTTGGATGATGCACATCGTTCAAGAATGACTATTCATCCCGGTGGAGACAAAATGTACCAAGACATGAAGAGAGTTTTCTTCTGGGCCGGTATGAAGAAAGATGTGGCTGAGTATGTGGCTAGATGCTTAGTGTGCCAACAAGTTAAAGTGGAGCAAAGGAAACCCGGTGGGTTGCTACACCCATTGGAAGTTCCACAGTGGAAGTGGGATAGTGTCTCGATGGATTTCATCGACGGGTTACCGAGATCGAGGAAGGGCAATACGGGAATTTGGGTTGTGGTAGACAGACTTACCAAGAGTGCCCATTTTATACCCGTAAAGAGTAAGAGGACCGCTCCATGGCTTGCTTCAGTCTATGTTAGAGAGATTGTTAGATTGCATGGCGTACCATCCAGCATTGTGAGTGATCGAGATCCTATCTTCACTAGTGAGTTTTGGAGAAGTTTGCAAGAGGCGGTAGGGACTCAGTTGTGTTTGAGCACCGCATATCATCCTCAGACGGACGGTCAGACTGAGAGGGTGAACCGTATCTTAGAAGATCTTTTGAGGCTTTGTATCTTGGATTTTGGAGGTACATGGGAAGAACATCTTCCTTTGGTGGAGTTCGCATATAATAACAGCTTTCAGTCCAGTATTGGTATGGCTCCTTTCGAAGCTCTTTATGGAAGGCCTTGTCGATCTCCTACATGTTGGTGGGAATCTACAGATAAGATCTTGCTTGGGCCGGATATGGTTAGAGAGACTTCAGAGAAGATTGATTTAATTCGAAAAAGGATGAAAGCAGCGCAAGATAGACAGAAATCTTATGCGGATCGGAGAAGGACGGATCTTGAGTTTGAGGTTGGGGACATGGTTTTTGTCAAAGTATCTCCATTGAGAAATGTTGTTCGCTTTGGGTCCGTAGGGAAGTTAGCACCGAGATTTGTTGGGCCGTTTCCTATTAAGGAAAGGATTGGACGGATGGCATATAGGGTGGAGTTGCCCGACAGACTTAGTGGTGTTCATGATGTATTCCATGTATCACATTTGAGGAAGTGCTTACATGAGACCGCGGAGGTGGTAGAGCCGAGCTTGCTTAGAGATGTAGAGGTAGAGCGTGATGCGACGATTCGACGAGCTCCTACTCGCATCCTTGGGTCAGAAACTAGGAAGTTGAGGAACAGAGAAGTTCAGCTAGTTAAAGTGCAATGGGGAGATGACGAAAGCAATGCTACTTGGGAGACGGAAGCAAAGATGCGTTCTTTGTATCCATTTCTTTTTGAGAGTATGTCTTTTAACTTCTCCTTTATTGCTTGTCTAGTACTTATCTTATCTTTAGTATATCCTCTCGCTAATACCTATGACCTTTAGATAGGGTAAAACCTATGGTTGAAACATGTGTTTGAAACATGTTATGGTTGATGGATGCATATGGATGCAATTGTTTGCTAGTGGTTGCTCGTGGATGCATATACACACACATTAGGCACTAGATCGGCTCAGTCACTTCATGTTGCATATTGCATAAATGGATGTGGTAGTTAGATTGATGGATGTATCATGGCTGTGTTATCATATGGATGATGCATTTTTGTGTATGGTTGTGCACGCATGTAGAAATTTGTATGTGTCAATAGGGTTTCGCATACATATTGGATGCATGGCACTATCATGGTTTGCATTAAGGAGGTTTACTGTATCAGTAACCGCCTGATTTTTGCATTAGGTAAGTACATATACACACACTTTTGCATATATCCATCCAGCATTTAGAATCTTGTAAGGACAATGATTGCTCGTGGATGATGCTTTGAGTAGATGGATGATTGGATGGTAGGATACGTTCTTCCTAACTTGAAGATTTCGGGGACGAAATCCTTTAAGGAGGGGAGAATGTAACAACCCGTATTTTCAATAACCTGTAATAACATAAATCGAGGCAGAATTTAATTCTAAAATGGGAATCAAGGGAAACGGGCTATGCCATTGTGTTCGTCTCGGAAAAATACGCGAAATAGAGTCCGAGTTTTCGAAAATCGGAGTCCGTATGACCAAGATATGGCCTCGCGAAGTTTCACGAAAATTCCCAAATTAAAGTATACTTAATTAAGTGAAATGGGTTGTGTAGATATATATATATATATATATATTGATATATATATATATATAATTGAAAATTTAATAAATAAATATGCAAAAATGCTCAAAACAGCGAATTGGGAGAGGGGAATAACCGAACCGGCCGATTTTTGAAGTCGACCCGAGCCCGCTGGGTCGACTAGGGGTTAATCCAGGGTGTTTGGCTGTCAACCCGTGGGCCGATTCGCTCAAGTGCAGATTTTGCATTTGAATGGTTCTCATGGTCCATCTTTAATCTAAAGGCCCTAGATGGTTCCTACACTTGACCCCTTCCCCAAGACATGCTTTGATGGCTTGGATTGAATCTAGGGTTAATCCTATGGCCTAAAACACTTGCCTAATCTATAAATAAGACCCTAACCTACCCTAATTCATTCATAATTAAACCTAGTGACTAAACTATGGCAAAATGCTAGCTCTCATGGCCTCCACTAATTTTATGAAGAGGGTTGCATACTAATCACTCTCTAATCAACTTCTAATCCCTTCTTAGCATCTTAATCTTCTTCATTTGGTGTTCAAAGTTGCTAGTTGTGAGTTTCTATCACTTTGATGATCTTTTGGTAAACTAATTAGATGAGATGTGATGAGATTTATGGTTTTGTATGTGGATTAATGAGCTTTGAATCATATGATATGATGTTAGCATTAATCTTATGTTTATGCATGTTGAGTATGTATGTTTATGCATGTTGAGTATGTAAGTTTATGCAAGTTTAATATGATGTATGTTATGTTTGCATGATGCTAAATATGCAAGTTGTGGGCTATGTAATCATATGCATATTATGCAAGTTCATGGTGATATGCCATGCAAGTTACATGTTTGTTAATATGCAAGTTACATGTTTGTCAATATGCAAGTTACATGTAAGTAAATATGCAAGTTACATGTTTGTTAATATGCAAGTTACATGTTTGTTAATATGCAAGTTACATGTTTGTTAATATGCAAGTTACATGTTTGTTAATATGCAAGTTACATGTTTGTTAATATGCAAGTTACATGTTTGTTAATATGCAAGTTACATGTTTGTCAATATGCAAGTTACATGTAAGTAAATATGCAAGTTACATGTTTGTTAATATGCAAGTTACATGTTTGGTAAGATGCAAGTTACATGTTTGTTAATATGCAAGTTACATGTTTGTTAATATGCAAGTTACATGTATGTAAATATGCAAGTTATATGTTTGTTAATATGCAAGTTCATGATGACACATTATGCAAGTCTATGAGTTAATATGCAAGTTTGTTATGCAAGTGAATATGTAAGTTATGTGACATATTATATGCAAGTTATGTGACATGTTATGCAAGTGCATGTGCAAGTTATGTGTTTGTTAATATGCAAGATGGCACCTTTGAAACATGTTCATTCATATGCAAGTTGACACCTTTTATATGTGTTATATCATGAGAACGAAATTACGTGGGAACGATGGGGTAATTAAATGCATAGGTTAATAAGATTGGGTGAAATTAATTTAATTATGCATAATATAAATAAATGAACATAGTATGGGAATTTGCCTATTTAGTTAGGTGTACCCATACTATGTGTTGGGAATTTACCTATTGAGTTAGGTCTACCCCATGGGAATTTACCTATTGAGTTAGGTCTACCCATGTTAAGAAAAACTTGATTAATTAGGGATAATTAATATAAAATTATGAGGGTGATTAATTAGGTGTAATTAATTGACTAAGACACGAGGTTGGACTCATTTGTAGTGTAAAACTGCCCGGACCCGACCGGCTTAACCAGTTGCTACAAATGTCAGCCCAATGTGAGAGGTCTTAGGCACAAATTAAAAACGTGATTAAGGTAAAGATACGAGGTTAGACTCTGTTATGGCGTAAGACTGCCCGGATTCTACCGGCTTAACCAGGCGGTCATAACAGTCAGTCTAATGTGGGAGATCTTTACGGGAGATCACGGTCTTAATTAATTAAGAAACACTTAACCATTATAGCATGTAGTGGGACATGAGGGGTTAAGTGGGTGCCTTGGGTGGCATGTGGAATCTTAAGTGGGTTGCCTTGGGTGGCAATAGAAAATACGATTAGTATACTTAACCAAGAGAAACATGTAATTAAACATGATTAAAGGGTTAAGTGGGATACACTAGATATTTGACAAGCTTAAGTGGGTAGCTTGTGGGGGCCCATTTCAACCAATATCCCAAACGTATCTTTGTGGGCTCGACCCATGTCGAGTGACGGGACACGCATATTGGGCTTGATTATAAGAGGCCAAAACGGGTTAGCGGTGGCAACGCAAGTCCAACGGGCTTCATATGCGTGAGTGGGCCCGGGTTGGTAGATAAGCCGTTGTTGCATCGTGTAGATATAAGTCGTGCACCGTTAATTATATCGGGTTGCCACGTTGGGGAATGGTACACCCCATGGTGGGGCCAGCACGGGTATCTACGTTAGGGAGCCGATCGAATGGGGAGTAGTGTGTACACCTAGTGGATTGTAGGGCCCCGTGGCGCCTACTTGGTCACCTGGGGGTACGCAAGTACTATTAAGTTAATTTTATAAGCTATGGGTGGGATCAACCTTTAAGTTAGGAACGACTGGTGTGGTGCAGTTTAGTAATTTACCGTAGGAAGGGTAGATGCGTCTTTATCCTTTATCTTAGTTTAGTTGACTGCTTAGTATAGCCGTTCATCCCTATATGTTACCGTATATCAAGTTATGTCTTCTCTGGTTACTTTAACGATTGTATTGTTAAAGTTATAGGACTCACTCAGACTTATGTCTGACCCCGTTGTCTTTATCTTTTTCCCAACCCTCAGGTCCTGTGGTGGATCCTAGCAGTAGTGGAGCTTGATCGGATTGCTGTTCCAGTCTTTAGGAGCTTGGGTAGATGTAAAGCTCCAGTTATCCAGTTATCTTTCCTTGATTTTTGGCTATTGTATGAGAGTGGGATTATGTACTTCTTTATCTTGATGGATATTGTACTTGACTTTTATTGTGAGTTTATGATGTAACCAGACATGTTTTACTTCCGCTGTTATGAAATGATGTTTTAAAATTTCAAGTACTATTTATATCTGTCTAGTTGTAATTTTTCTGTTCTATATTCACTAAAATACTCCACCGATGTTATGGCATTCCCATTGTGAGTGATCATAGCGGGAGTGGGGTGTTACAACAAATCCTGTTTCTTAGAGGTCTATTGTTACCTTTTATTCGATGTAAAGCTGGAAGGTTAAAAGGCTTATCTTTTTGGCACTTTGCTTGGGCAGGTAATGGTTTGATTTTAAGTGAGATTGTGGATTTCAATTTGAAAAGGAATAGTGGCATATATGAGTCTGCTATTGTTGATGATATGATACATGATGGTGATTTAATTTTACCTCATAGTAGTTCAGCTTTGTTGAGAAGTTTATGGGAGGAGATTATTTCCAGTTTCAAGTCTGATAATGATGTTATTACTTGGACGGGGAAAAGTCACTCTATTAGTCGTGTTTATGACCTTTTAATTGGTGATAAGCCTCATTTTCCTTGGCATAAAAGAATTTGGAACCTTATGAGTAATGCAAAGCAGAATTCATTGCTTTGGAAAGTAATGTCTAATGCAATCAACACGAAGGATAAGTTGTACAAGATGGGAATCATATCTGAAGATTCATGTGTATTTTGTAGGGCAGAAACTGAATGCAACACACATATATTTTTTGAGTGCTCGTTTGTATTTCAGTTATGGAGACGTGTATTACTAACAGGTAAGCTACATACACCTTCTAATATTAGTAGAGAAGAATGGTTTATTCTTTTAAAAGCAACAAGGTGGAAGAACAGTAAAAGTTTGCTTCTATTGAGGGTGTTAAAGATTTTTGTATTTGAAATCTGGATGGAGAGAAATAAAAGAGTATTTACTTCTTCTATGATGAGTGCTGATCAGTTATACTCGCTGATATGCAATGCAATAACAAAGAAAGTGAACTCAGAATGATTGAATGGTGAAGCAATGTTTAAATGAGGCATTGATATTTTTAGTAAATACTGTAATTAGTCTTATAGTGGTTGATCTATTATAATTATTGAACAACATTGAGTTTTTTGGTATCGTCTTGTAAGTTGTTATAGTTTTTTTCTCAATACTGTTTATTGTATAGGTTTTAATATTGCTATTTTGAACTCATGCAATCAGGTTGTGAATGTTGTGAATAAAGATTAATTGCCTTTAAAAAAATACAGTATAGTACAGGTGATTGTGGTTACAATCAGCTAATTTGGTTTTTAAGGTGGACCGTCCACCGCTTACGGAGTTTATAGTGTTCCGTCCACTCTACCTTGCAGGCTTACAGTACTAGAGCTAGCTAATATTATATTGGTATATAAATCGATTTAATATTTAATTAGTTTATTAAAATGAAGATTTGAATGTTAAATTTTTATTTAATTTAAAACAAGCGTGAAATGGCTGCTGTAGTTCGTAATTTTGAGTTTTGAACTTTAATTGAATATACAGGATCCGATATAAGTCGGAATTCTATGAAACAAGAAACATTGGAATCTTGTTGATTATAATTTTCATATGAAAGAGAAAATTCAGATTTCATGTTATAAATTATTAGTTATATCCAATTAAAATTTTAAAATAGTCGCTATGGAAATCGTTAATAAACGATAACGTTTATTAAATTAATTTAATAAGGATTTCAATATATTTTAGATATAGTTAACTCGAAATCTCAATATTGGGTGGTAAAACCGTACTGTTTATATTTGAAGCTGTATATAATATTTTCATTTGAATATTTATGATAATAATAATTTATTATTATTTTATGTGATTATTTTGGAATTTAATTAATATTTTATCGATATTTCAAAGGCCTTAGAAATAGCCAATTTTCAAACGACCTCCATTTGCGATGAGACGAATTTTGTTAGGTCCGTAACGTCAAAACATAGCATGCTGCAAATTTTGGGGCCAAATGGAGTTAATATGTGAGCGTACGAAATTTAATTGTAAGCTGACAAACAATTTAAATTATAAAATATCATCGTTTTTCAAACGAAGTCAGATTTTGACCAAATGGTTTTTATTAAATTCGTATTAGTACGTTATTGTTACGTTTCAAATTTGGTAGTAATCTGATTAACCATGTGATCGTGGCAGCATCAAACGCACTTGTTTTTATTTAATCATTTATTTTATTTTGGCCAATTTAGATAGGGGTAATTTTAAAGGAATAAACGACTGGACAAATGAACCTGATGGGACATGTTTCAAAGTTTCAAGTTGATTGGATATATTTTGTGATCGTGGAAAATTTAAACGCCTGATTTTTAACTTGTTATTTATACAAGACTTTTTATAAATGATCTCGAAGTTCGATGAAACCTGTCCCATCGGGTCCGAAATATATTTTTATGCTAAGATTAGTAGTTTCGTCTCGATTGGACAACGTATGTGGGTGCTTTCATCGATACTTCATCGTTAAGTTTCATTTATAATAAAATAATATTAAAATCCATCCCAGCTTATAAATATGTGAACCCTAACTATCGTCAAAGCCTAAAAAGCGTGGTCAACACAGCAGGCCGTCTCCATCTTCTTCACTAAATGAATGAAACTTCACCTTTCCTTCCTTAGCTTTTCTTCCAAATCCATTAACAAAATTCGAAATTCCCGACAACAAAAAGATTGAGTTCAGCGAGGTCCTTAGATTCAACGGACATGATTGGTTAATTCGAGCTGGTGTCGCTGGAAACGAGTTGAAAAGCAGCGGATCTCGTGGGCACTTTGCCGACAAACGGAGGAACTATAGGACCTGAGACTGGCCGCATTAGCTAATGAGGTGGAGGCGCGTCTTTCGAGGAATTCAGATCATATTCTGGTCGACCAGGGGAGTGCTAGCAGCGGTGAAACTGTTTCGATCAGGAATGAAGTGGTTGTGTGAATGGGTTTGAAGGGAAACAACGTAAAGAGAACTACGCATGGTTTAGAAGTGGAGCTGTAAGCAAAATTATATTGGGAACGAAGACGTCAAGGGGAAAGGACTTTACAGCATGTTGAAGCAGAAAGTGACAAAGAGCAGTCGCGTTAGATGGTTAACATGTAGATGGCTTTTGGCCTGTAATGTTATTTGAAGCGTACTGTTGGAGCCGATGTAACTAATGAAGGAAGGATAAAGCAGCTGATTATATCCTAATTTAATTAACTTACTATTAAGTTATAATTATTAATATTATTAGTTAATGTAAAGCATATATTTATATTAATCGCTGGTGCAGGGTTCCAAACAGAAGTGGTACGAAAAATAATGAACGGACTTGCGTGATTTGTTAGTAATAGTAATTAAGTGGTAATATATATTAATCAAGGAATTTTAATTTTTATTTAAAAAAGGTGAACTTATATAATTATAATTCATATGTTTGTTGATAGAATTTAATGTGACAAACTACATGGTGAACATAGAAATGGACATTGCATTGTGGAACTATCTTGGACAAACCTCGAGATAATGGAGATTTTTCGTTAAATTAAAGGCCATTTAAATTAATTGAAAAAAATTGAATCGCTTAGCGACAAACGAGATTAAGGTGAGTTAAACTCACTCAGTTCTTCCTACTTATATTTTATATTAGTCGGGTTGTTATTTTGTGTGTTATGGTTGCTAATGGTTGATTGTTTGTTAATGATATATTTGTATGCTAATTGAACCGATGAAATTTAATGTTGTTTAATTTCAGTGAAAACCTGTAACACCTCGTAATTTTATAACATTAAAATTCACAAATTAAAGTATACTTAATTTTTAGAAGAAGAATTAAGTGAAGTGGGTTGCGCTATTATGTTCGTCTCAAAATTTTGGGTCAATATAGACATTTGGTTTGCATAAAACGGATGACTTATGAAGAAGTTATTAAGCCTTGAAGTTTGTATGCATATGAGAGAAATACATATATGTATATAATATTCAAAAAAAGTTCAAAACAGCGAATCGGGAGGGGGAATAGCCGAACCGCACCATTTTTGGAGTTGACCCAAGCTCCGCTGGGTCGACTAGGGGTCGATCCACGGTGTTTGGCTGTGCACCCATGACCCGATTCGCCCTAAGGGATGATGTGGCATCTGAGTGGTCCTGATGGTTCTGGTTATCCCAAGGTTAATCCGACGGCTCTTATTAAATTAATCTTCTATAAAAACACTCCTAAATCCCTAACCCTAATCACATTAATTCATAATAAGAGCCGCCATGCCGTCAATGGAGAACCTAGAGTAGCCGCCATACACTTTCAACCCTAAAGCTAGATAGAAGCTTGAATCAAAATCAAATCAAATCTAAATAACGATTAGTCTACATCAAAGGCGAGCAAATCAATTTCAGAATATAGATCCCAGAAAGACAAGACTATTCTTTTTAATTGTTAGTATGATAGCTTTCACAAAATAATTGATTAATTTAATTATGATAAGATATAATTGGGATTATGAGAATATGATTTTGAATCATGTGATGTAAATTATATGTATGTTTGTGGTGTTGAATCATATGTTAGTCTTATGCAAGTTGGATCATATGTTTGTTCTTATGTGAATCTTATGCAAGTTGAATCATATATCTTATGCAAGTTTGTGATGATTGAATCTTATGCATAAGTTCATATAGCATTAGAAATTTCTTTAAGGACAATGGATGCTTGTGGATGATGGTTGAGTAGATGGATGATTGGTTGGTAGGATACATTCTTCTTAACTTAGAGATTTCGGGGACGAAATCCTTTAAGGAAGGGAGAATGTAACACCCCATAATTTTATAACATTAAAATCCACAAATTAAAGTATACTTAATTTTTAGAAGAAGAATTAAGTGAAATGGGTTGTGCTATTATGTTCGTCTCAAAATTTTGGGTCAAGATAGACATTTGGTTTGCATAAAACGTGTAATGACCTGAGTTTTCGGACAACTAATTTTAAATATTTAATATGGATTTAAATATTTAGTTGAGAATATAAAAGGAAATTTATATTAAGTTATTGATTTAATAATCGAACATGATTTAATTTAAATTGATATCGAATTCGAAGTTAAAACTAAGCTGAAAACAGTTCAGATGATTAGTAGAAAATTTTGTTTGATCAGAATAATAATATTTATTTATTATCGAGGAAATTAATTGTTTGGAATTAATTTATATTTAATTTAAATTTATATCTCCTCCAGACGATAAAATTTGACTTCGTAACTCGTTCCAGTGTATCAAGAACGATAATATTACCCTAAGATTGTCAGTTGTTGGGTTTGGAGAGGAGTTCGGGATCACAGAGTATTGTGAATTTACTGATATCGGTTATATATATATAAATAACCTAAATTAAAGGATAAGAGGACACCACGTTTTCCTTTATCTTCCACCAATTTGTCACGGCTAAAACTAAGGCCATGCAGTTCAGTCTAAAACCGAAATCTTTTGTTATAAAATCGCTCCCATTCCCTCTTTATTTAATCAAATCCGCACTCCATCAAACCATTCAAAATCGAATCCCTATCTCGAATTGAAGCTCGAGCGTAGCCATGGTATGAAATTCGGATGGCGCGAGGAGTTCTTTGATAACCAATACCTAGGGCAGCTCGATTTCGATCGCGCGAGCCAAGGATTTCACCACCGATCATGATTTTGGGGTTAGGCAAACAAGGTTATGTCTGTAGGGATTTGTTTGCACGATCGATCATTTGAGCAGTGAATTAGGGGTCGCGACGTTAGCAAACAACGGAGGGTTCGATGGTGATGTCTCCAGTAGCAACCATTGCTGATCGATGCGGGTATGGGGTGCGATATGTGGGGAGTTCGAGGCTCTGGTGGATGAACCGTTGGTTGTGGATGGATGGGATTAGCAGCAGTTTGACGGTAGGACGTTGGGGAGTCAGTCAGGGAATTTCGGAGCTGATGTTGTGGATGCGGATGCGGATCTGGAAGGGTCAATCGATGGTGGAAAATGGTGATGGACGGTTTGAGGTCAGGGCAACACTAATGATGGTGAAAATAGATTGCTGAAATGGTTGGTAATAGGAGGGGATGCATTTTCTTTTTACAGTGAAGGAGAAGTCAGATTTATAAGGATTAAGATCTCGGTGAAAACGAGATGCTTTGGCTTTGCATCATCGAAAAAACTTCTCAATGGAATTTAGAATGGAATATTCGGCAAATGAAAACCCTGGTGAGTAAATATCACCTGTTAATTTATTTTTAGCATTTAAAAATAAATTGTTGATTGTTTGTATGCATAAAAATATTACTGTGGCTGTTTAAAATATATATTAGTTATTTAGGCTTGACTATTATATATATACTGGTTTGGTGGTTGGATTGTTCCGGCAGTATCATTAGCGGATGCCCGCGGTACCATTAGCGGATGATTTCCCTATGCGCCCCATAAATATATATTAGTGGATGACCTTCATACCGCGATATCCTGCCTCGAAGCACGATGGGTATTACTATGTTGACTAACGTCTGTGGATGTAGGAAAAACAGGTTGGAGGGATCCAACTGGATCCCTCAAAAATATATTATCTGTTTGTTATTTGTTTGCATATATACTATCATATATGATGTGTTAGAAAACCTATAATAAATAATTGGTTGTTTGTGTGTTTAAATACCACTGGGCCTAAGTGGTTATTTATAAAAATATCATGGAAAGGATATTTGAGATTTAAGAAGAAAATTCTACTTTTCTAAAATAGAAATTTGAAATTCAAATAGAATAGAAATATTTACTTGTTTTCAAATAATAAAAACAAGTAGTTCATTTATAAACGAAGTTGTAAATGAAGTGAATGGATTATCATTGGAAAATTCAGGAAATATAAATACGGTAAATGAAGTTGGATAAATCCCTAGGATTTTAAATAGATTTGAATAGAACTTGTTTTATTATATAAAACAAGTAAATTTATAAACAAGGTTTATAAATACTGTAAAAGAATTATCATGAGATAAATTTGGTATTTTTGAATCCAAGTATGAATCTAAAATAGAATTTGAATTGTTTCAAAAATTGAATAACTGTTTTTATTCTGGAATTCATAATGTAAAATGAATTGAGTTCAAGTAGATTTTTGAAATGAAACTTGTTGTAAAATTTGAAAACAAGGAAATTAATTTACAAAAGGGTTTATAAATTTAGTAAGATAAGAAAATGGGATTTGTAAATTTATATTTGAAATCAAATATGAAACTTGAATTGAAACTAGAATTCAATTTGTTGACAAGCAAGTTAGGAATATATTTGAACATGTTATGTGAAATAGGCAAAAGAGTTAACTAGCAACTTAATTAAAAAATTGAGTTAAAACGATTGTTTTGAGTTAGAATAAATTGGAATTAGATAAGTATGTGTGAGACATGTTTGGAATGAAGTGTTAGAAGAGTATAAATATAATGCTCGACAAAAAGGTACATATTTAAATCGAATATGAGATTTTATGCGCCGTATCGGCAAGCCGCTTGGCTTTTTGATTTTTGTTTTTGAATAGAGAGGCCTATGTGGCGGTTTGGGGATTTTCCCGATGCTTCCGGTACAAAGGAGGTTATGGCGAATTTTTCCGGAAATTTAAGGAGTTAGAATATTTTTAAGAAGATTTGATAAACTAGAAATCGATATATCGATATATATAGAATTCGATAATGAATCGAACTTAAAATAGAATATTATAAATGAAAAGGAATTTTATAAATAAAATCCTGGGAGATATACGTTTCAAAGTGAACGATGATTTAAAAGCAAATGATTTGCAGATTTAAAATGATCGTGTTGATAAGAAGTTAATCAAATGGAGTTAAAGAAATAGAGTTAAGCAGAATTAGAAACTGACTGGAAATTAGTTGAGTTGAACGACTTTTTGAGTATCGATCTGATGTTGGTTTCGGCCTTCGGGGTTTATACTTAGGAAGTTGTTCTCTTACTAGTTTACAGTTAGAGTCTGATAGATGTGGAAGAATAGTGATATGTAAATATGCAATGGGAATGTTTTCCAGAGTTAATAACATATATTTTCTTAATATAGAAAATAAGGAAATATGAATATATATATATGTTTGATGATTTGATCGATAATTCCATTTGGAAATAAGATCGTTGTGTGTACACGAACATTTTTCATTTGATAGTTAAATTACCGACTATCCAAGTTTTGACCATTTTAACGTTATTAATATGGAGAGACCGGTTGGATTATTATCTGAAGAACCACTCCGTATTGGCATAAGCGTTGCGAACCAAGTATGCTGAATATATTGAAGACGGAGTAAAGTGCAAGGGCTGTTGTATAAGCCCGAGGTAGAGATTGCCTAGGATGGATGTACTGAATAGTGCCTTCGGTTTCGTTCAGTCCCAGAACGAACGTATATGGACGAGTGTCTGACAGAGTATTTCCAATGATCGAATGTTTTGGTCTGTATAAATATATATGGTTGCAACGGATTTATTCCCTTAGCATAATATCCAGAATATTTGTGCAGATCAATTAGTGATTAACGGATCTGATAATGTGGCATTCAAAGTGACCGTGTTATCAATGAATGGAAAGTAATCATGGCCTCTGGCCTCAACAACCAGGAAATAACAAAAATCGGGCAGGCAACATGGCTATGTGGTTAGCTCCCATTAGGGTGTATCATCACCTATCTAGAGATTCATTTAATTCCTTATTCTATTCGATGTTGTCTCATTCGGGAAATGGTTGCTGATCCCAACCGTTGGTGGTATACATTCGATACACTCAAGCGAAATGAGTGGTCGGTCATGTGTGGCTGAGTTGCAAGATGTTCTTGTTGAAGTCGGTGTATTCTCCTCTAGAGATACACCAACGGCAGGTGGTTCCATACCTTGTCATAGTTGGAATTTCATTACCCAATACGTGCTTGCGGTTTTGATTGTATATTATATATGTGGAACGTGAGATGCAAACGTTCCACCAGATTGATATTTTCTTGTATTTAGACACTATTATAATATCGAAGAGTTTTGATATAAATATCATTTTGGATACTCATAAGGGAAAACCCGTTCCGTGTTATACGGCGTGGTCTTATGAGATATTGTTTATTGCCTAAAGTGGTTTCAAACTGTTTACTCATACCAGTCCCATGATTGACCCGAAGTTTATTTTCTATGTTTTCCCTAAACTCTTGGGTGCTCAAATTTGTACGAGCCGTCAAGTAGTTCAGGATTTATACATATTCTTGGAGGAGCTTGGAGCAGGAGGCTTCAGCGTTAGTTATCTTGTGTTATTTCCACTGTATTGTAAGTGTTGTACTCTGATAATGATGTTTGTATATACAGTTCAAATTTTGTATTCCAAAATCTGTTATATATATTATATTTTGTGCCGCTGCGATGTGAGATTCTGTGTTGTGTTTCTGTTCTTTTTCTTCTATTCTAAGTTTATTTCTTTCTATTTCTCATCCTCTAACTTCTTTCTATTAATGATTCGTATTTTCGTGATATTTGGGTTGGACGCATGTTGTATTTAGTCAATTCAGATATTACGGATTTGCGGGCCATTACAGTTGGTATCAGAGCTTAGGTTGAGCGAATACCTAGGCTTTGGTGGGATTGTGATCATTAGAGATAGGGTCAGCAGTACCCTAGAATGAGTTGAGTGTATATATACGAGAGAGCGTATTTGTTAGTGGAAATAAAAGTTATTTTATATTGTGTTGGCTAGTCTGTTGAGTGGTTTATGAATTCTGATCAAATCGTGGGACGCCACGACGTTGATAAGAATTTATAAATACTTGAACAGAAGATTGAACATGATATTGTTTTTAAGTGGGTAAATGAAATAATTTTTACTCAAAATTTCTATTTTGATAGAAAAGGAATAATTTTCTGAAATTATTATAATATATGGATGTGTTGAATGTTAAAATTATAATCGAATAAGATTATAAAAATTGAAATGGTTGGTTATAACCAAATATAATTTGTATAAGAATGAAATATATACAAATGAGATGAATTGAAATTGGATTCAGAATTAGAATTAAGAATTTAAAATCCTGGGAAGTTGGAAAATATTTTCTGAAGTATATTAGAACATTATAGCTTAGTTTTAAATGGATATTGAAATTGTTTAAGCACTGAACTCACTTCAGTGGCTGGAAAATAATTCTGATGATGACCGCAACATCATCAGTGTTCATTTTCGAGTTTCTAAGTGATGAGTTGCTACCTTAGTAAAGTTTTGATGAAGATTTGTTTAAAAGAAAACAAGTTGGTTTTGAAAATTCAAATGTTTTGAATTTAAGATGGAAATCAGTTTAAGTATATATTTATGTGATTTCTAAAAGGATTTAAAATCAAAACCCAGAGATTTGAATTCTGGAATTTAAATTTAACTTAATCAAGTTAAATGGATCGAAAGGAATAAATTGATTAAACTCAATTTGAATGGAATATGAATCAGATGTGAATGTATTGATTGTAGATCATTCAAATTAAATGAATGAAAACCAAAAGTTTTGGTAGAACTAAAATTTGTAGAAGTATGGAATGTTGAGTTTCAGCATAAGTTCAATTTGAAAGGTTAATAGGTTAGTAACATTTTTCTACCTTACTAATTTCAGGGACGAAATTCATTTAAGGGGGAAAGATTGTAATGACCCGGGTTTTCGGTCAACTAGTTTTATATATTTAATATGGATTTAAATATTTAGTTGAGAATATAAATGGAAATTTATATTAAGTTATCGATTTAATAATCGAACACGATTTAATTTAAATTGATATCGAATTCGAAGTTAAAACTAAACTGAAAACAGTTCGGATGATCAGTAGAAAATTCTGTTTAATCAGAATAATAATATTTATTTATTATCGAGGAAATTAATTGTTTGAAATTAATTTATATTTAATTTAAATTTATATCTCCTCCAGACGATAAAATTTGACTTCGTAACTCGTTCCAGTGTATCCAGAACGGTAATATTACTCAGATTGTCAGTTGTTGGGTTTGGAGAGGAGTTCGGGATCACGGAGTATTGTGAATTTACTAATATCGGTTATATATATATTTATATAAATAACCTAAATTAAAGGATAAGAGGACACCACGTTTTCCTTTATCTTCCACCAATTTGTCACGGCTAAAAATAAGGCCATGCAGTTCAGTCTAAAACCGAAATCCTTTGTTATAAAATCGCTCCCATTCCCTCTTCATTTAATCAAATCCGCACTCCACCAAACCATTCAAAAACAAATCCCCATCTCGAACTGAAGCTCTAGCGTAGCCATGGTATGAAATTCGGATGGCGCGAGGAGTTCTTTGATAACCAATACCTAGGGCAGCTCGATTTCGATAGCGCGAGCCAAGGATTTCACCACCGATCATGATTTTGGGGTTAGGCGAATAAGGTGATGTCTGTAGGGATTTGTTTGCGCGATCGATCATCTGAGCAGTGAATTAGGGGTCACGACGTTAGCAAACAACGGAGGGTTCGATGGTGATGTCTCCAGTAGTAGCCATTGCTGATCGATGCGGGTATAGGGTGCGATCTGTGGCGAGTTCGAGGCACCGGTGGATGAACCGTTGGTTGAGGATGGACGGGGTTGGCAGCAGGTCGACGGTAGGACGTTGGGGAGTCAGTCAGGGAATTTCGGAGCTGATGTTGTGGAGGCGGATGCGGATCTGGAAGGGTCGGTCGATGGTGGCAAATGGTGAAGGACGGTTTGAGGTCGGGGCAACACTAATGATGGTGAAAATAGATTGCTGAAATGGTTGGTAATAGGAGGGGGTGCGTTTTCTTTTTATAGTGAAGGAGAAGTCAGATTTATAAGGATTAAGATCTCGGTGAAAACGAGATGCTTTGGCTTTGCATCGTCAAAAAAACTTCTCAATGGAATTTAGAATGGAATATTCGGCAAATGAAAACCCTGGTGAGTAAATCTCACCTGTTAAATTATTTTTAGCATTTAAAAATAAATTGTTGATTGTTTGTATGCATAAAAATATTACTGTGGCTGTTTAAAATATATATTATTTATTTAGGCTTGACTATTATATATATATTGGTTTGGTGGTTGGATTGTTCCCGCAGTATCATTAGCGGATGCCTACGGTACCATTAGCGGATGATTTCCCTATGTGCCCCACAAATATATATATTAGTGGATGACCTTCATACCGCGATATCCTGCCTTGAAGCAGGATGGGTACTACTATGTTGACTAACGTCTGTGGATGCAGGAAAAACAGGTTGGAGGGATCCAACTGGATCCCTCAAAAATATATTATCTGTTTGTTATTTGTTTGCATATATACTGTCATATATGATGTGTTAGAAAACCTGTAATAAATAATTGGTTGTTTGTGTGTTTAAATACCACTGGGCCTAAGTGGTTATTTATAAAAATATCATGGAAAGGATATTTGAGATTTAAAAAGAAAATTCTACTTTTCTAAAATAGAAATTTGAAATTCGAATAGAATAGAAATATTTACTTGTTTTTAAATAGTAAAAACAAGTTGTTCATTTATAAACGAAGTTGTAAATGAAGTGAATGGATTATCATTGGAAAATTCAGGAAATATAAATACGGTAAATGAAGTTGGATAAATCCCCAGGATTTTAAATAGATTTGAATAGAACTTGTTTTATTATATAAAACAAGTAAATTTATAAACAAGGTTTATAAATACTTTGTAATAACCCGGAAAATGTGAACCAATTTAAAATTTTTAAATTTGGTTATTACCAGAGAATTTGAATAGTCGAAATAGCATATTTCAATAAAATAGAGAATTGGGTATAGTATTGCAGTTTGAAATTTTGAATACAAACTTTGTCTGACTGTACCGGGTGGAAAATATAACGGATTTTAGCGAAACTGAAAATATTTAAATCTGTTTATGAATACCTTTCTAACGAATCTGAAAAATCGAAGTTTCATAACGGGAATCAAAAGTTATGGCCGAATGAATTTTCAGAAAGGTCGCTATATGACATATATAGCCCCTGAAAATTTATATTTTGCATACGACCTCGGAATTTGACGAAACCACTTTTGTTGGGTCCGGGATGTCAAACTATTGCTAAGTTTCAAATTTCATAATTTTTGAAGCTAGTATGTGAGCGGGGCAAAAGAAAATGTGATTGGTCAATTTCTGTTAAAATGGGTTAACCTAAAAATGGCCGTTTTTCAAACGAGCTCAGAATTCGACGAAACTGGTTTTGTTAGGACCGTATCGTCAAAACAAAGCTAGATTTATTTTTCTGGAATTTTCGATTCAGTTTGTGGCCCTGGCAAATTGAAATGTACATTTAAATTAAATATTGAATGTTTTATATATTAATTTGAAAAATAACTGACTGTAAAAGTCGAATTGGCCAACGAAACATATCCCATTGTGTCCGGAATGGGGGTATTTAGCTAGGGGCGACAGCCGTTGGGTTTGATTTCGAGTTCGTTTGCAAAAACACTATTTAAAATTTCCTATAAAGTCTCGACCAATAGGATTTTTTCTTTAAAAAAAATATTAAAAACCTACGAAACCCTAGCCGCCCCAGACGATATCGACGATCCAGGAAGCTCGAAACTTCCCTTCGACTTTCCCGCCCCCACCGCCACCTATAAGCCGCGCTACCACCGCCGTTCGATAGCCCTTCCTCTCCTCTTCACATCCGACCAAACCTCACCCGCCACCATCGCCTGTATCGCCTGAACCACCCCCACCAAGTCGCCGCCTTTCCGACGCCGCACCGCCTCCCTCCGACCACCGAGCCGACCCTGCTCCTAGGCGCAGGCGCGTCTCTCCAAGCCCGAGAGCGTGGCACTACCTGATCGAAGCAACGATCGACGGATTTCACGAATTTTGCTAACCTAGTTTTGAATCAAAAATAAAGGTACGACCTTTATTATTCTGAAATGAAAATAACACTATAAAGCGTTGCAAAACTTTGAAAAATAATATCTTTTTCGTTCGTAAACGAAATTCGATGAAACAGGAGACACCGTGACCGCAAGGAGTCTCTCTATCATCTAGAAGAAGCCGCGGATTTTTCTGATCTTCCTAGGATTTTTAGCACTGCAGAAACCAATGTGAGGAATCTAAACTAAATTGTGTGAATGGAATCGCGTTGTATAAATTATATAAGCGAAGTGTAAATTATATACGCATTGTATACCTCATGTACATGTGTTGTATAAGTTATATTAGCGATGTATAAATTATACAAGCGTTGAATGAAACATATATGCTTTGAATTGTGATGAAATGCAAGTGAATTATAATATAATAATATATATATATACTTCCCTCGTCCACAAACCATGGACGATATTTATTGGTTGTGATTGACGTGATATTATATGGTATGACGAATGGTTGGAAATAATTGTTTGTGGTTGATATTGTGGTTGAAAAATACCTTTGTGGTTGAAAAATACCCTCTTGTGGTTGAAACAAATTAGAATAGGATTGTGGAATTGAAAATAAAACATGCCGCCTGCATGCGAACTAGATGCATGATCCCCATTGTCAAAAACCGCGAGGTTTTAAGGTAGAGCGAGGAGCCGTACTAGGGACGGTCCCGGTTTTAACTACCCTGCCGTTATGCTACCGAAATTTTCTGAAACATACATGTATTAGAATAATTTTCATTCGTTGAAATAAATTACATATATTGAAACGAATATTCATGTGTTGAGTTGAAATTCATTCGTTGAATCAAAATTCATGTGTTGAATATTATTTGAATTTAAACAAATAGTTTTAGCGATAAAAATCACATTTTTATATATATACAAACTATAGCGAATATTCATGTGTTGAGTTGAAATTCATTCGTTGAATCAAAATTCATGTGTTGAATATTATTTGAATTTAAACAAATAGCTTTAGCGATAAAAATCACATTTTTATATATATACAAAGTATAGCGAATATTCATGTGTTGAGTTGAAATTCATTCGTTGAATCAAAATTCATGTGTTGAATATTATTTGAATTTAAACAAATAGCTTTAGCGATAAAAATCACATTTTTATATATATTCAAACTATAGCGAATATTCATGTGTTGAGTTGAAATTCATTCGTTGAATCAAAATTCATGTGTTGAATATTATTTGAATTTAAACAAATAGTTTTAGGGATAAAAATCACATATTTATATATATACAAACTATAGCAAATATTCATGTGTTGAGTTGCAATTCATTCGTTGAGTTGAAATTCATGTGTTGAATATTATCGTATGTTAAAATAAAATGAAGCGACAATAAAAACTACATTTTTATTGTGAATATGAAGTGTTAAAAACATTCACGTGTTGAATAAATATTTTTGACGATAAAAATATTTCTTTTATCATGTATATGCTTTGATAAAAATACACACGTGTTGAAATAAATAATAGTTTGCTAGAAATATTATTATTGGCTTTGTTCTGCATATATATACATGTGTTGAACAGGAAAAATGGATTAGTTGTAGAGTAAAGAAATTATTTGCGTGCCCGACAAATAGGTAAACCTTGATGAGTTGGTTGCGCAATTTTATTTTTATATCAACTCCTGTGAATGCCATTGGATGCGGAGTGCTGGTTATTCTATGTGAAATAATAAATATTGCCATAGGATAGTAACAATTAATTTTGAACTACACTACATGGCATACTTCTTGACGATAGGCATACTTCATCATATTCCACATAAGCAATTGGAGCTTGTGTGGCGAGGTGGAAGATTTACCATACGAGCGAGAGGCTTGTATGGCGATGACTATATACTACAGGTTGAACTGATGACTGATATGGACTATATAAAATATAACGATAAATCGCCAAATTAATAAAAAACCCCACACGGGTCTGGAGTTTACAATAATCACGTCTCTCTAGTTATTAGATACGGCACATGGACTATTTATTTCCACACGGAAACGGGGTGACGAGAATTTATTCTCTGGAGTGATTATCTATACATGCTCCCCCGTAAACACCAGAATATATCACTATAAATATGTGGATGCTTTTTAGGATTTATTGGGTACCTAACACGGCCCAATAAATTTCCAAACCCCTCCCCGTACAAAGGAGGTTATGGCGAAATTTTTCAAAATATTAAGGCGTTAGTGAAATATTTGAAGTGAAAACGAAGTTGAAAATATAGAATGAACTATAGTTGGAATTATGGAATGAACTATATTTATATATATAAATATAATTAAAAGGAATCGAAGCCGTGCAGTTCGTGTTTCGGAATCGTAATTTGAAACGATTAGTACGAGAAATCCGACCATCGGATTTTCCCGAAACCGCAACCGCTGGGTTCGCCTTGGAGATATCTTCCCAACGGCACCAACTTTGTAAAAATCCAACGGTTGGATTGTCCGGAATGTTTAATTCAAATCTGAAGAAAAACAACGCCAGAATCGTTTATATTTATATATAAATATAAATATAATTAAATTAAATCGAATAACGACGCTGCAGTTCAAAATTTGAAACTGTAACTTCAAACGACTAGTGTGGAAGATCCGACTGTCGGATTTTCACGAAACTGGAACCGTTGGGTTCGCTTTGGGAATATCATCCCACTGATATAGACTTTGTATAAATCCAACGGTTAGATTTTCCGATATGTGTAAAACAAATTAGGGGGAAAACAGCGCCAGTGCCACGGCACGACCTGAAACGTCGTTTAATTAAATATGGCCATTTTTAAATAAATAAAAATGGCGAAAAATCGTTATAAAATATTATAAGCAACATAGATTGCAAATAAACCAATTGGGCTTGAATTGTTTGATATTTGATGGTTGTATGTGTTTGACACGAAAATAACACTAAAGAACTGAAAGATGGATGTCGAATAATATAACCATGGAAAGAATCGATTTAAATTCTAATTACGTGAATTATTTGAAAAGGCCGAGCTAACCCTCATTTCAAATAATTTATCGAGCGATTCGAATTGGAAAATGCAAAGACGATTCAAGACCGACGATCTTCGTATCGATTGGATGGGCGCTGCTGAGGTTCCTGACCGGAGTAGCTACCGTGAAGGAACGGAAGTAGTAGCCGTCTGAACGTATGTGTTGATTGGACGGATATACGAGGAATTTGACGCCTCCAGTTTCGTTCAGACCTAGAACGGACTTGTAAATGGACTGTGTGTCTGACATTGGATTTTGTTCTATACTGATTGATCTCTGTTAAATATATATCTGTTTGGCGGCGGAGAATTTATTCTTTTGCTTAACGCCCTTCCCTGAGACGTACGAGCTCAGAGGTTATATATCGATGGAAATCAATCGTATGGAGTGGACTGCCTATGTGGCATGCCAGGATGCTGTGATCAAGGCTTTTGTTGCAAAGCAAAGTCTTGTGGATGATGATCAAAGCACGGTCTACGTGGCCTAGCTTTGTGTATTTTGTAGATTCGCGAGCCTCACACCCCGGTATGAGTTAAAAACGGGATACAGACTGCAGGGAGAGCACGACGTTTCTTTCTAGCTATGGTGGTGTCAGTGACTTACCAGCCCTGACATATATATCTACTTTTCACCTTTGTGGTTGTTGGAATGCGAGGCGCCTCGATTATAGGTCTGTAAGGACCGGGAAACGTGTGTTCAGGAATAAATAATCCTCAAACGTAAGAGAGGACCGGCCCTAAAGCATCCAGGGGTTACCCAGAGTGTGTAGTCCTGAGGTATTTGCTAGAATGTCTCGAAGCGGAGAGGAGCTTGCCCCTTTCCTCGACTCATGACGGAAATCCAATTTCCAATACGAAATAACGGACTCGATTGTAGAACTAGTATGGCGACATAGTGGTATGGGGCATTTATGCCGCCTATGATTGATATTTATGATGCTATTCGTTTTTGAAACATATATGCACTAGTAATAATATCAATTGATTTTGCTTTATACGTATCAAGCATATTTGGCCATTATAAGGTAAAACTCTATCCTCCGGCTTGCGTTGCATTGTATGATGGGACCTGAGACTTATAATGGCTTCATTCTTTTTAAAAGCATTGCGTTGTTTTAAAAGAATTTACTTTGTTTTAAATGCACTAGCAATCACTGGAGTAAACCCGTTCCGCGAAAGTGGCATGGTCCTATGATTTGCTTATTACTATTGTTTAAACTGTTAAATAGATTCCTCATACCAGTCCCCATGACTGACTCGTTGTTTGTTTCACTTTGCAAACGCGGGTGCCCTTATTTTCACATGGGCAGCCTAGTTCACAGGTGACAGGTTGTTTTTGGCTCTGCACTGTTGCATAGAGTGCATTTTTGGCTCATGGCGAGGCTGACTTTACAGAGACGACTTTGACATTTTCCGCCATTATTGTACTTATATTATGATTCGGCCATTGGCGATGCAGACTGCTTTACTTTCAGTACTTCTTATTGTATGTATATGTACCGCCTTCGGCGATGTAGACTGATACCCTTATTATGTCTCACTGCATGTATGTATTCCGCTTCTGGCGATGATGACTGATCACTTCCCTTTTATTTACTAAGTTATATCCTATGCTGTGCTATTCTGATGTTGTTACATGTTGTGATTCCGCTGTCATATCCATGTAAAATTATTCTATTTATTGTTTTTGCTATTATCCGTACTCTGCTATGATGATTAATGTGTTATATTCCAATGATTATCCTTAATACCGCCCCTCGGATTTTGGGATCGTCACATACTGTAAAAGAATTATCATGAGATAAATTTGGTATTTTTGAATCCAAGTATGAATCTAAAATAGAATTTGAATTGTTTCAAAAAGTGAATAACTGTTTTTATTCTGGAATTCATAATGTAAAATGAATTGAGTTCAAGTAGATTTTTTAAATGAAACTTGTTGTAAAATTTGAAAACAAGGAAGATAATTTATAAAAGAGTTTATAAATTTAGTAAGATAAGAAAATGGGATTTGTAAATTTATATTTGAAATCAAATATGAAACTTGAATTGAAACTAGAATTCAATTTGTTGACAAGCAAGTTAGGAATATATTTGAACATGTTATGTGAAATAGGCAAAAGAGATAACTAGCAACTTAATTAACAAATTGAGTTAAAACGATTGTTTTGAGTTAGAATAAATTGGAATTAGATAAGTATGTATGAGACAGGTTTGGAATGAAGTGTTAGAAGAGTATAAATATAATGCTCGACAAAACGGTACATATTTAAATTGAATATGAAATTTTATGCGCCGTATCGGCAAGCCGCTTGGCTTTTTGATTTTCTTTTTGAATAGAGAGGCCTGTGTGGCGGTTTGGGTGTTTTCCCGATTCTTCCGGTACAAAGGAGGTTATGGTGATTTTTTCTGGAAATTTAAGGAGTTAGAATATTTTTAAGAAGATTTGATAAACTAGAAATTGATATATCGATATATATAGAATTCGATAATGAATCGAACTTAAAATAGAATATTATAAACAAAAAGGAATTTTATAAATAAAATCCTGGAAGATATACGTTTTAAAGTGAACGATGATTTAAAAGCAAATGATTTGCAGATTTAAAATGATCGTGTTGATAAGAAGTTAATCAAATGGAGTTAAAGAAATAGAGTTAAGCAGAATTAGAAATTGACTGGAAATTAGTTGAGTTGAACAACTTTTTGAGTATCGATCTGATGTTGGTTTCGGCCTTTGGGGTTTATACTTAGGAAGTTGTTCTCTTACTAGTTTACAGTTAGAGTCTGATAGATGTGGAAGAATAGTGATATGTAAATATGCAATGGGAATGTTTTCAGAGTAAATAACATATATTTTCTTAATATAGAAAATAAGGAAATATGAATATATATATATTTATATATGTTTGATGATTTGATCGATAATTCCATTTGGAAATAAGATTATTGTGTGTACACGGACATTTTTCATTTGATAGTTAAATCACCGACTATAAAAGTTTTGACCATTTTAACGTTGTTAATTTAGAGAGACCGGTTGGATTATTATCCGAAGAACCACTCCGTATTGGCATAAGCGTTGCGAACCAACTATGCTGAATATATTGAAGACAGAGTAAAGTGCAAGGGCTGTTGTATAAGTCCTAGGTAGAGATTGCCTAGGATGGATGTACTGAATAGTGCCTTCGGTTTCGTTCAGTCCCAGAACGAACATATATGGACGAGTGTCTGACAGAGTATTTCCAATGATCGAATGTTTTGGTCTGTATAAATATATATGGTTGCAACGGATTTATTCCCTTAGCATAATATCCAGAATATTTGTGCAGATCAATTAGTGATTAACGGATCTGATAATGTGGCATTCAAAGTGACCGTGTTATCAATGAATGGAAAGTAATCATGGCCTCTGGCCTCAACAACCAGGAAATGACAAAAATCGGGGCAGGCGGCATGGCTATGTGGTTAGCTCCCATTAGGGTGTATCATCACCTATCTAGAGATTCATTTAATTCCTTATTCTATTCGATGCTGTCCCATTCGGGAAACGGTTGCTGATCCCAACCGTTGGTGGTATACATTCGATACACTCAAGCGAAATGAGTGGTCAATTATGTGTGGCTGAATTGCAAGATATTCTTGTTGAACTCGGTGTATTCTCCTCTTGAGATACACCAGCGGCAGGTGGTTCCATACCTTGTCATAGTTGGAATTTCATTACCCAATACGTGCTTGCGGTTTTGATTGTATATTATATATGTGGAACGTGAGATGCAAACATTCCACTAGATTGATATTTGCTTGTATTTAGACACTATTATAATATCGAAAAGTTTTGATATAAAGACCATTTTGGATACTCATAAGGGAAAACCCGTTCCGTGTTATACGGCGTGGTCTTATGAGATATCGTTTATTGCCTAAAGCGGTTTCAAACTGTTTACTCATACCATTCCCATGACTGACCCAGAGTTTATTTTCTATGTTTTCCCTAAAGTCTTGGGTGCTCAAATTTGTACGAGCAGTCAAGTAGTTCAGGATTTACAGATATTCTTGGAGGAGCTTGGAGCGGGAGGCTTCAGCGTTAGTTATCTAGTGTTATTTCCGATGTATTGTAAGTGTTGTACTCTGATAATGATGTTTGTATATACAGTTCAAATTTTGTATTCCAAAATCTGTTATATATATTATATTTTGTGCCGCTGCGATGTGAGATTCTGTGTTGTGTTTCTGTTCCTTTTCTTCTATTCTAAGTTTCTTTCTTTCTATTTCTCATCCTCTAACTTCTTTCTATTAATTATTCGTATTTTCGTGATATTTGGGTTGGACGTATGTTGTATTTTGTCAACTCAGATATTACGGATTTGCGGGCCATTACAAAACGGATAACTTATGAAGAAGTTATTAAGCCTTGAAGTTTGTATGCATATGAGAGAAATATATATATACCAGTACGGAGGCACATCCGATGGATGTGTGCATAGATAAAACTAACCAAAGATGTACGGAAGAGAATATGTAACAACATTAAATTTATTAAGCAATAAGCATTCAACAGTTGCATTTTGCGGATGTCATACATAAGTTTGATACATGTAACGCATGTTTTATAGCAAAAAAATAATGTGTGCTAACTTCATTTTACTGTAGAGTAACATGCACAAACATGCGTAAAACTCAATGTAATACTTCTATGCATAAATATGATTATTCTATGAATACCGTTGGGAAAGAATATAATGAACAACTAAACCAAGTTTTATATAATTCACATTTATGCACTTTAATACATCATCCTTCATTGTCATAGACTACCAGTATACAAATTTACAAATGCATTCATTCACATATATACGTAGCATCATATAGTGGTGATCTGCCATGTTTTAGCCCATACTTCATTGCACCAATTTTTACGTACTGGCTCCATTTCAGTTTGTTTTTATAGAGACAACCCACCTCATAAATCTTCCCACTGACACAGCATTGCACTTTCTATATTAATGTATGCAACCTTCAACGTGCTATGCTACAGGTTGTTATGCCATCAATAGAAGAATCCTGTTTGGAAATTTTACAAAAAGAAACATGTAACTATATTAGCTATTTTACGGTTAGAGGAAAAAAAGGAGATCACAACTTAATTATACACAGACCTGACATTTTGCATAGCCTATTTCCTAGTTTTGGGTTTTTTACTTGATATTTTATTGTTTAAATCTCATTGAAGCTGCTTGCCTCTTGTATTCTTATGATGTACAGGGATGCGAGTTAATTAAAATTTCCCAAGTGTTATATAAAAAAAGGCTTGTTTGAAGTACATGTACGCACTTTTGTAAGAACTTAATTCCACAAATGGTAAAATTTACATAGCTAATGGCGTTTAGTTATTATGATAGCCAATTTTTATCAGTGAACAAATTTTACTCAACTTAGAATTAATACTACAGTATATACACCATAATAAAATAAAGAAAATCAATATAATGATATGAATTGATACAAACTAACGTGCAGTGGAACATGATTCCCTATTTAAAGTAAGATTAATATGTTATATAAATACGATTCATTCGGAAAATATGCCAGAGTGATGAATCTATCAAAAGCAGCAATGTATTTCATTCATTTTTTTTGTAAAGGAGAATATTTGAATACTTGGCATCAGAGGACTACATGAAAATATTAACACAATCAACTTTAAATATAAAAGAGCATCCCTAGTGCATAGTGTACCACAATCGATTGAGGACTAAAAAAGCAACACATGAAAGATGAAAGCATGAGAGAAGTTTTTTCATATTAGGCCCAACATTTTGAAACAGTTTCTATGGTGATTCATTCTAACCACAGAAGGCACTAAGTTTATATGAAATACACTAAGCATTAATGCAAATGCAACAAATTTAAGCAACAGAACATGATTATAAAACATAGTAGAGTTTAAAACTATGAAAAATTATTCATATATGGAGTTAAGAAACTATTCAAATAAAATATATCAATTCGTTAATAGATAGGTATCAGTAGAAAATGAATCACTGCTATATGATCCCCTTTATTACTCTAAATTTTAGTGCAGGTAAGGTGGATAAATACAGACAACTTGACGGCCCTGACTCTTATTATAAGCATAAGCTGAACAAATATGGAAATTGTACACAAATAACATAAGAGTATAATTAGTGCTAAACTAAAATGAACGATGTTGACGAACCAACATACCCCTTGTAGAAATAATTACAATCCCAACCTTGGCTTCAAATGAGACTACCCAGGATATGAACACCCTCAGTTATTCGATAGTCCTGCGAAAGCATCTTGTATTGCTTTGGTCGTTAGAAGTTTCCAATTTATATAGCTAATGCTTGCAGTAAATAAAATAATTGCACTGTAAAGACAATTCTCAAATTAAAACTCTGTACAGAGTAGAGAAATGAAGCACCTATTTGAATATACCTCTTTCTTTTGCCTTCGTTCTGACTAAATCTAACTGAAGAGCCATTTCGTAACCTTGCAAACAGAGGGAACAGAGAAGGAACTCCGCTATTGGAACTAATTTATTTGAATTGAAATGGTTAACATGTAATAAGTATCAAATTTAGTTTGCATAGTTTAAAAATTATGCTAACAACATATAGTTCAATTCAAAAATTAGTAAAGTAAACAAATAATATATTCTACTCTGCAAAAATTCTATTTAAATCGGACATGATCATCAATCTCAATCCAAATAAAATCGATGCATATTCTACATAAGTAATTGAGCCTCAATGCAAAAAATTAACAGTCATGGTCAACTGAGGAGCCATTTCGTAACCTTGCAAACAGAGGGAACTGAGAAGGAACTCCGCTATTGGAACTAATCTAATTGAATTGAAATGGTTAACATGTCAATAAGTATCCTTAGCTTGCATTTTATTTTGAAATTTATACTAACAACATACAGTTCAATTCAAAAATTAGTAAACAAATAAAATCATCTAACTCTGCAAAAATTCTATTTAAATCTCTCAGACATGATCATCAATCTCAATCCAAAATAAGATTGAAGCGTATTCTACATAAGTAACTAAGCCTCAATGCGAAAAATTAACAGTCATGGTCAACTGACCTGTCCTAATTTAGCACTGAACGCATTAGATTATAATACACGGCTAGAGATTAGTCTTCCTTTTTCATGGTTCAAAATGAGGGTAATTAGAACTTATGTAATCATTCGAACGAACCTACTATGTAAAACATAAATTCAAAATCAAAGTAAGAAAAAGGTAAATTGGTAAATAGTATTAGAATAAGGTGTATCAAAAGTATCATGTTTAAGATATAAGAAGCGACATCTTGAGGAAGAGAAGGTTGAGCTTCAACTTTCCTTTATTTGGATATTTTCGTTTTTCTTTTCCAAATTGTGGACCTTGTTGGGTTCTGATCATAAGATGAAAAATTGAAAACCGAAGTCATACAGTATAAGTTATAAGAGAAATAAATTACTGAAATAAAAATATGCTACAAAACTGAAAGTAATGAAGTTCAAGTACCAATTTGTCTTCATCCAATTCTTCACTTATCTGAATGAAGCCCTCTGTCTTCCCACTCACGCTTGTCCTGAGCCTCAGTCAAAACATAATAGAATGCATTTCATTAGCAATCTATCACAAACAAATGATTCAGTGACCACACAAATTATCTTCTCAACAACTACCCATCGAGAAAAATCCGTAAATCCTTGAATTTTACTGCTGTTTACCTCAAATAATATGAGTTACTGGAAATTACCTGAAAAGAGATGTGAGATCTCATTGATAACAAAAAAAACATTTGAAAAACAGGTATAGAAGTTACTTGATATTTGAAATGGTCATAGAGTGGTTGTCTTCTAATCTTCAATTTAGGTATGCTATCATTCTAATAAGTGTCACAAAAATGATAATTTGATCAGTCTATGCTAGTCAAACAACCTTCCATCTACATACATCGGGAATAATTTTCAATTGAAGTAACAAATTTTCTAAATTTAAATCAGTGCATTTGGACAATAATAAATAGAAAATTTTAAAGAAAAAATATGTACATAACACCATTTTACTGCATATGAATTGACAAACAATCGCAAGGAAATCCTGGTTTAAAAAATAGGAAGCCTAGTTAATAAAATCCTAGTTTAGAAAATTATAGTGCTGCCCAAAATTAAAACTAATAAATTACTGAAAGAGTACCATGAACTTATCAAATGAATTGACAGATAATAATAGACCACTTGATAGCTAATTAAATGAAAAATAACTAACAAAAAAAAAAGAATGTCATAAAATGAATAGCAAATAAGCTAAAAAAAATACCATATTTGATCATGTAGAAGCAGTTACAGATCTTTAAAAAAAAGCAACTTGACAACCGCAATAACGCCTTATTCCTCTTTATTGCTATGCCACCTCAAATTTGATGCTTGGTGGCTATTGTGTACTAACTCTGAGCATTTGTTGCTCTTCTTCCAAGATGGTGATTAACATGTATATAATCATTATTTACCAACACAAAATATAAGTTTACTTTAAAGGCTGCATAGACTCAACAAAATTATGGGAAAAATGAATATAAAATTGATATTAAAACGTACCATCATATGTCATTCAAAAACCAACATGGATCTATACATCATCCGCCTATACTCCAAGCATGCTGGCTTAATCTGTGAACAAAAGAGAAAAAGGCGGAAACTGGGGAGAAGCAGTTCAATCGGGGGTTTAGGGTTGCTGAACTGTCGTAGGTTTAAGCTTCAAACCTCAAAATTGAAATCAACGATAAAGCACCAAAGGTTAAAGATGTACCTGTAATTCTAGCGCAAATAATCAGTATCGGGGAATTAGAACGCGCGATCCGACTGTCAAAGGTGCCAAAGAGTGTTCTTGCGGTAGTCTTTTGGATGTGGGAAGCATACAGCTGTAGTTTGTGGAAGTAAGGAAAGATGAAATTTTGGAGAAGTAGTTCAATCGTTAGGGAGTTCTGGAAAGAGTAACGTAGTGGAGGCAGTTTTATTGGGAAAGAAAAACATGCGGAGGAAAAATAGAGAGTGGAAAACGGAAGAAAACGAAGTGGAGAAAATAAGTTGAGGCCGCGTTGTTAGTGGGAGTCAAACATAGAGAAGAGAAATGACGCATACGCCCTCTTTTTTTCTGTCAACGGTAAACATCTAAAAGGGTTAAATTGGTAGTTCGAAAAAGCTTCACCATGGGTGAAAGAATTTCTTTATTAGTACATATATATATAAATTCAAAAAAAGTTCAAAATAGCGAATCGGGAGGGGGAATAGCCGAACCATACCATTTTTGGAGTCGACCCGAGCCCCGCTGGGTGGACTAGGGGTCGATCTAGGGTTTTTGGTTGTCAACTCGTGGCCCAATTCGCCCTAAGGGCTGATGTGGCATCTGAGTGGTCCTGATGGTTCTGGTTATCACTAGGTTAATCCGACGGCTCTTATTAAATTAAACTTCTGTAAAAACACTCCTAAACCCCTAACCCTAATCACATTAGTTCATAACAAGAGCCGCCATGCCGTCAATGGAGAACCTAGAGTAGCCGCCTTACACTTTCAACCCTAAAGCAAGATAGAAGCTTGAATCAAAATCAAATCCAATCTAAATAACAATTAGTCTACATCATAGGCGAGCAAATCAGTTTCAGAATACAGATCCCAGAAAGACAAGACTATTCTTTTTAATTGTGAGTATGATAGCTTTCACAAATTAATTAATTAATTTAATTATGATAAGATATAATTGGGATTATGAGAATATGATTTTGAATCATGTGATGTAAATTATATGTATGTTTGTGGTGTTGAATCATATGTTAGTCTTATGCAAGTTGGATCATATGTTAGTTCTTATGTGAATCTTATGCAAGTTGAATCATATATCTTATGCAAGTTTGTGATGATTGGAACAAATATTCATGTATGAATCTTATGCAAGTTTGGGTTGTTAAAATATATGTGAGACATGTATATGCATATGCTAGTTTATGTGACATTAACCTTTATGTCTAGATCCATATGCAAGTTTACATCTTTATGTTTAGACCCATATGCAAGTTTACATCTTTATGCTTAGATCTATATGCAAGTTTACATCTTTATGTTTAGATTTATATGCAAGTTTACATCTTTATGTTTAGATCTATATGCAAGTTTACATCTTTATGTTTAGATCCATATGCAAGTTCACACCTTTATGTTTGGATCTATAGCAGTACATAAGTTATGCTAGTTTATGCCCATTACCTATGCTAGCTTTGTATCATATGCTAGTTTGAATGAAATTCATATGCAAGTTATTGGCTGTGTAATCTTATGTCATGATCCTTAGATCTATTTTATGTGTTATGTGATGTTGATTTTCTTTTTATAAGTTAGACTATTTGCGAGTCTAACATATGTCATATGAAAACGTACAAAAAGCGTGGGAATGATGGGATAATATTGAATATACATAAATTGTGAATTGGCATAAAATGGCCTTAAAAGGCATATAATTAATTTGAGACATTAATTGGCATAATTGGTACTTATGGACATAATTTTAAGAGACAATTATAGACATAAATAAATTTGGAATTTATTGAAAAATTTGAATAGGGATATTAATCCAATTTGGGGTTAAATAAAGATGTGTAATGATTAACCGCATAAGACACAAGATTAGACTCTTTTGTGGTGTAAGACTGCCCGGACCCGCCCGGCAAATCCAGCAGCCACAAATGCCAGTCTAATGTGAGAGGTCAAAGGCACGAATTAAACGCGTAACAATTGTAAAGACAGGAGGTTAGGCTCTTTTGCGGTATAAGACTGCCCGGACCCGCCCGGCAAATCCAGCAACCGCAAATGTTAGCCTAGTGTGGGAGGTCTTTACAAGGTTACGGTTCTAATGAATTAAGTAACACTTAACCAGATAAACATGTGGTGGGACATAAGGGGTTAAGTGGGTGCCTTGGGTGGCATGTGAAATTAAGTGGGTGCCTTGGGTGGCATGTGAAATACGATTAGATGCACTTAACCAAGATTGAAACATGTAAGAAGACATGAATAAGAATGGCGTTAAGTGGGGAAACCTTAGTGGGGACCAAGCATAGGTGGAAGGCTTGTGTCAAGCATGGGGGCCCATTTCAAACCAGCAACTCATTAAGTGTCTTTGTGAGCTCGACCCAAGTCGAGGACGGGACACGCTTACTGGGTTTGATTGTAAGAGGTCAAAACGGGTCAGCGATGGCAATGCAAGTCCAACGGGTTCATGTGCGTGCGTGGGCCCGGGCTGGTAGATAAGACGTTGTTGCATCGTGTAGATATAAGCCGTGCATCTTTAGTGGTATCGGGTTGCCACTTTGGGGAGTGATACACCCACTGTGGGACCAGCACGGGTATCTACGAGTTAGGGAGCCGATCGAATGGGGAAGGTAGTGGGTACGACTAGCGGAGATAGGAGAAGACGGCACCTATGAAGACAGCTAGGAGTATAACTACCATATTATAAATAAACATTGTAACTATAATGGGGAGGGTAGTGGGTACAACTAGTGGAGATAGGGGCAGACGACACCTATGAAGACAGCTAGGGGTACACGAAACTACCACTATCATTATTATGTTCTGTAGGCGGGATCAACTTTTAGGGTGACTAGTAATGGTGCAGTGAAATTAGCATTGGTGTAGTATAGTAGTTATCCTATAGTGATTAGGAACGAGATTAACGCCAGAATATTCCTCTTATTTGCTTTGTCATGCCCACTTCTTTCATGGTCATATCTTATCTTACCAGTTTATGCCTTATCCTAGTTACTTTAATAATTATATTGTTAAAGTTATTATACTCGCCAGACTTTATGTTTAACCTACTTGTTTTCGCCTCTTTTCTTCCTTTCCCCCCAGGTTCTCAGGGTTGGACTAGTACTAGTGGAGCTTGATCTCGGATCTCTTTCTCTCTCTTTTGGAAGTGCTTGGATTGCTGAAAGTAAAGTTCAGCTCATCTCTTTTATGGCTACTTTTGTTGGGGTTTATGCTTTTTATTTTATGTACTCTGAAACAATTTATCAAGGTAGATATTAAGTGTACTTGGTTTTTGAAGTTGTTATAATCAAACTATTTCTCCACTGCAATAAAAGTTGTTTTAAAATTTTCAAGTTCCATAATTTATATCTGTCTTGTTATATTCTGTTTTATACACTAAATACGCTCCATGGAAGTTAATGCATTCCCTTTGTGAGTGACATTAATGGACGTGGGTTGTTACACATGGTATCAGAGCTGAAGGTTACCAGAACAGATATGAATTTTGAAAAACTGTGTTTCAAAAGCATTTTATAAAGAAATACTTTCAAAAGTATGTTTTAAGGAGAGTATTTTCAAGAGAAAAGTTTATTTTGAAAAATATAACCACCAAGAGCCATATATCTTTCCTTCGATTCTCCGTTTTGAATCTTTTCCTCTTTCCTTTTTGAATTTCATCCTCCGTATATATACGCTTTTTCTAAGATGTGTAAGAACTTCCGTACGATGGGCGGAAAACCACTTCATGGGACTGGGACGTCTGTCAAAGCTAGAAGGAAGTGGAGGACTTGTTGCTACCTTTAAGGTAGACGGTGGGAGGAAGGTTCAATTAGCTGCTTGGTTAATGAAGAACGAAGCCTCATATGGTAGGAGGCCACGAACAGAGAATGTGCATGAGAGACATGGAAAGGACACACGATAAAGCAGATCGAAAGAAAAGCGATAAGGATAACAAGGGGCCAAAAGAAAAGGAAGGGCCACACTTGTGAAATACCTGACTACTTGAACAAAGACGTTAGAAAGAAGATGAAGACTAGTTGTTATCGCTACGGAGATGCATGACATCTTATTAGGATCGTCCAAAGAAGCAAAAGGCAAAAGTAAGGATAAGGTACATGATCTTCTGGAGGGCAGACGCATTCCCTCATGACTGGCATACCTGATAGAGGTAGAAATATATCTTGGTTGGAAGTTTGGTTTTTCTTTTTGATCATCCTATTCGAACTTTGTTCGAATTCTGGCGCTTCACACTCGTTTATATCTACTTTGTTAGTTGAAACACTACACCTAAATACTAGTCTAGTTACAGATCCCATAGTAATCTCAAATCCTATTGATGTTTCGGCTCATCTTTCAATGATTTGTCGGGATTTGAGAGTGTCTATCTTGGTCGTTGGGTTTGAATGTAACACCTTCGTTCTTGGCTTCATGGGCTACGACTTGATTCTAGGTATGGATTGGCTAACTAGATATGGGGCCATCCTAAATTGTGAAAGAAGGGTAGTTAGATTGTTGACTCGTTGTGGAAAGACACTTGATATTTCTTGTGGCCCTAGAGGTCCGGTAATGCTTAGCTACGTAGAATCCCTTGATGCATCCAATGATGATTTGAAATCTGTTCGTGTGGTCCGTGAATATAGTGACGTCTTCGATGAGGTTTGAGGTTTACCCCCGAGGCGTGAGATAGACTTTCGAATATACTTAGTAGATAATGAAAAGCCAGTTGCATTACCAGTGCGCCACATGGCTCCGAGAGAGAGAGAAGAGAACTCAGTAAGCAAGTGAAAGAATTGCTTGAGAAGGGGTTCATAAGAAGAAGTATTTCAGAGTGGAGTGCTCCAGTCGTTTTTGCTAAGAAAGCTGATGGTTCACTTAGATTGTGCATTGACTATAGAGAGCTGAATAAGCTAACAAAGAAGAACAGACACCCATTGTCGAGAATAGACGATTTATTCAATCAGTTGGTGGGTGCTTCAGTTTTCTCGCAACTGGATTTAGCTATAGGGTTTCATCAGCTAAGGGTGGCTAAAGATAGCATCGATAAGACTGCCTTTAGAACTCCTGACGGTTTCTTTGAGTGGCTCGTCATGCCTTTTGGTTTGACGAATATACCCGCATACTTTGTTAACTTAATGAGTAGGGTGTTTAGGGAGTTTCTAAACAAGTTTGTGGTAGTCTTTATAGACGATATTCTGGTTTTCTCTAAAAATGAAGAAGAGCATGCCCTACATCTTAGGGAAGTCTTAGAGACCCTATGAGCACATCAGCTAAAAGCTAAGTTCTCCAAGTGCCATTTTTGGAGAAAAGAAGTGAGTTTCTTAGGACACGTGGTCTCTAAGGAAGGGATAGCTGTGGATCCCGCCAAGGTGGTGGCAATCCAAGATTGGAAAACTCCTAAGAACGCAACATAAGTAAGAAGCTTTTTAGGGCTAGCTGGCTATTATAGGAAGTTCATTAAGGACTTCGCGAAGATATCAGCCCCTCTCACTCGATTAACGAAGAAGAATTTGACTTTTACTTGGGACATTGACTGTGACGATGCTTTCCAACGTCTGAAGAGGGCTTTGACGATCGCTCCAGTTTTAGTTTTGCCAGACGGGAGTAAGACATTCACTGTATATACCGATGCTTTCGGGACAGGGCTTGGCACAGTTTTAATGCAAGAGGGAAGGGTGATATGCTATGGTGGAAGGCAGTTGGAAGCCCACGAGAAAAATTACCCTACCCACGATTTAGAGTTGGCGGCCATAGTTTTTGCGCTTAAGTCATGGCGTCATTATTTTCTTGGCAAGAGGTTTGAGTTGTATACAGACCATAAAGTATTTATTCTCTCAGAAGGACCTAAACTTGAGGCAACAGAGATGGATGGAGTTTTTGGCATCCTACGATTTTGAGATCGCATATACCCCTGGCAAGGGTAACGTTGTAGCCGACGCCTTAAGTAGAAAGAAGTTAACTTTAAGTCCTTTGTTCGTAAAGCGGCAAAGTTTGGAGTATATATCTACTTTTGACTTCAGACCCTCTATCGATTATGTACCCGGATCGTTGGCATCGTTAGAGGTGCAACCTACACTTTTGGGTCGAGTTGGAGAGGCACAGCGAAACGGCCCACAATTGGTTGAGATAGTAGTTAAGCTTATAGGAGGGGAGTCCTCGAATCATCTGAATAGATATGTTGTAGATGAGAGAGGTTGGCTATGTAGAGACGGAAGACTTTGCGTACCACAAGACGAGAGTTTGAAGAAGGAAATTCTTGAAGACTCACATCGCTCTAAGATGACCATACATCCCGGTGGTGATAAGATGTATAGGGATATGAAGCGAGTTTTCTTTTGGGCCGGAATGAAGAAGGACATGGCTGAGTTCGTGGCTAGATGCTTAGTGTGCCAGCAAGTCAAGGCGGAGCAAAAGAAGCCCGGAGGTTTACTCCATCCTTTATAGATTCTTCTTTGGAAATGGGAAAGTGTTTCCATGGATTTTGTAGATGGGTTACCATGATCAAGGAAGGGTAATACGGGGATCTGGGTAATTGTAGACCGACTTACGAAAAGTGCCCATTTTATTCCCGTTAAATGTAGAAGGACTGCCACATGGTTAGCATCCGTTTACCTTCGAGAGATAGTCCATTTGCACGACATACCCTCTAGCATTGTGAGCGATAGAGATCCCATTTTCACAAGCGAATTTTGGAAGAGCTTACAAGAGGCGGTTGGAACGCAATTTTAAGTACCTCTTATCACCCTCAGACGAACAACTAGACTGAGAGAGTAAATCGGATTCTAGAAGACCTTATGAGGCTATGCATCCTAGACTTTGGAAGAACATGGGAAGAACACCTTCCACTAGTGGAGTTCGCCTATAATAATAGTTTTCAGGAGCATTGGCATGGCGCCTTTTGAGGCTCTTTATGGACGACCATGCCGATCACCTACTTGTTGGTGGGAATCCACAGACAAGGTTTTGCTTGGACCCGACATGATTAGGGAGACATCGGAGAAGATAGACCTGATTCGATGGCGAATGAAGACCGCGCAGGACCGACAAAAGTCATATGCTAATAGGAGACGAACCGATCTTGAGTTCAATATTGGGGACATGGTTTTTATTAAGGTGTCACCATTGAGAAACGTAGTCCGCTTTGGATCAGTAGGGAAGTTGGCACCAAGGTTCGTAGGACCCTTTCCAATTATAGAGAGGATTGGGCAGATGGCGTATAGAGTAAAGTTACCAGAGAAGCTCAGCGGAGTTCATGACGTGTTTCACGTTTCGCATTTGCATAAGTGTTTGCACGATATGGCGGAAGTGGTAGAGCCGAGCACGCTCGAAGAAGTGGAAGTAGAGCGCAATGCCACGATCAGACGAGCTCCTACACGCATTCTCAGATCGGAGGTCAAAAGCTTTGCAACAAAGAGGTCAAGTTGGTCAAAGTGCAATGGGGAGATGATCAAAGAGACGCGACTTGGGAGACGAAAGATAAGATGCATACGCTGTACCCTTTCCTTTTTGAGGGTATGTTTTAATTTCTCCTTTTTCTACCACTTTGTTGACACTTGTCCTATCTTTTAGTATTATCTTTGCGATGACATCTTCGATCTTTAGTTAGGAAGAACCCTATGGTTGCAAACATGTGTTTGAGACATGTTATGTTTGGTGGACGCAAATGGATGCAAGTGGTTGCTCGTGGATGCATGTACACACACATTAGGCACTAGATCAGATCAATCACCTTCATATTGCATATAAATGCGTGTGCATGTCTAAATTAATGGATGTATAATGGTTGTGTTATCATATGGATGCTTCGTTTTGATGAATGGTTGTGTACACATGTAGAAATAATATGTATCGATAGGATTCTTTCGCATACATAATGGACGCATGGCACTATCATGATTTGCATTAAGGAGGTCAACTGAATCAGTGGACCGCCTAATCTTTGCATTAGATAGAGAACATATACACACATTTTTGCATAAGTTCATATAGCATTAGAAATATCTTTAAGGACAATGGATGCTTGTGGATGATGGTTGAGTAGATGGATGATTGGTTGGTAGGGTACATTCTTCTTAACTTAAAGATTTCGGGGACGAAATCCTTTAAGGAGGGGAGAATGTAACACCCCGTAATTTTATAACATTAAAATTCACAAATTAAAGTATACTTAATTTTTAGAAGAAGAATTAAGTGAAATGGGTTGCGCTATTATGTTTATCTCTAAATTTTGGGTCAAGATAGACATCTAGTTTGCATAAAATGGATAACTTATGAAGATGTTATTAAGCCTTGAAGTTTGTATGCATATGAGAGAAATATATAAAAAAAAAATATATTCAAAAAAGTTCAAAACAACGAATTGGGAGGGGGAATAACCGAACTGCACCATTTTTGGAGTCGACCCGAGCTCTGCTGGGTCGACTAGGGGTCGATCCAGAGTGTTTGGCTGTCAACTCGTGGCCTGATTCGCCCTAAGGGCTGATGTGGCATCTGAGTGGTCCTGATGGTTCTGGTTATCCCTAGGTTAATCCGACGGCTCTTATTAAATTAAACTTCTATAAAAACACTCCTAAACCCCTAACCCTAATCACATTAATTCATAACAAGAGCCTCCATGCCGTCAATGGAGAACCTAGAGTAGCCGCCATACACTTTCAGCCCTAAAGCAAGATAGAAGCTTGAATCAAAATCAAATCAAATCTAAATAACGATTAGTCTACATCAAAGGCAAGCAAATCAGTTTTAGAAGATAGATCCCAGAAAGACAAGACTATTCTTTTTAATTGTGAGTATGATAGCTTTCACAAAATAATTAATTAATTTAATTATGATAAGATATAATTGGGATTATGAGAATATAATTTTGAATCATGTGATGTAAATTATATATATGTTTGTGGTGTTGAATCATATGCTAGTCTTATGCAAGTTGGATCATATGTTAGTTCTTATGTGAATCTTATGCAAGTTGAATCATATGTAAAAACCCGTAACTTCCCCGGTAAGGAAAGCCCGGATAGTTTGAGAACAACACACAAAAGAACGCAGACGGAAGAACATTTCATTGTTAATTACAACAATTCATCAGAATACAAGAATATACAGAGTATAAATAAATATTACACATTAGAAAATATTAGAGATTACAATACATTACATAGCAGCGGAAAATAATACAAAATACAACTGAAGAAGATACACGGATACAAAGCTTTCCGGATATCGTTCCAGCTGTAAACTAGGTTCCTGTGAATATAAATCTGCAAAACCAAAACTACTAGCTGCCCGTGTCAAAATAAGGGCACCCAGAGTTTAGGTTGAAACAATAAACTCTAGGTCAGTCATGGGACTGGTGTGAGAACTAAAACAGTTATTAATCTTTATTTTAAAGTTAGGTAAATCAAGGGACCACGCCGTATAACACGGAACGGGTTTCCTCCCAAGAATACCAGTGCATAAAACAAACAGCGCAATGCTAACTAAAGAAAAATGAAGCTATTATAAGACCCAGGTCCTATCACACAATGCAACGCAAACCGGGGGATAGGGTTTTACCTTATAATAGCCAAAGCATGCTTGATACACTAAATTTCATCTTTTATTATTACTATAAGTGTATAGTATTAAAACAATTTCAATCATAAGTACCAATCATAGGCGGCATAAACGCCCCATCCCACTATGTCGCTATATATAGGATTACAATCAAAACCGCAAAGTCACGTATTGGAAATTGGATTTCCATCTGCGAACCGAGGCCAGGGATCGTCCTCTACCGATTCGAGACTCTCTAGCCCGAGCCTCAGGCAAGCGCGCAGACAAGCCTTGGATCGTCAGGGCCGGTCCACCGATGTGGATTATTATGCCTGAACACTACGTTTCCCTGCCCTATGGGGCGTAAATGAGCCAACGAATAACTCCATCGGACCCGGATCGTCCGATCTAACCGAAGCGCCTCGCAATAGCAACAACCACATAAGTCAAACTCGTCAGGGCGTGTAAAACCACTGACGCCACTTCTAACTAGAAAGAAACGCATGTCCTCCCTGAGGTCCTTCCCCCGTTTCTGGTTCACAACCGGGGTGTGAGGCTCGCGAATCCACGCTACACAAAGCTATGCCACACAGGCCGTGCTTTGATCATCAACCACAAGACTTTGATTTTCAACAGAATCCTTGATCATTTGCCACTTAGGCATGCCACACAGGCAATTCACTCCATGCGTTTGATGTCCATCAATATATAACCCCTGAGCTCGTACGTCTCAGAGAAGGGCGTTAAGCAAGAGAATAAATACTCCACCGCCAAACAGATATATATTTAATAGAAATCAATCACACAGACTAAAATCCAATGTTAGACACACGGTCCATTTATAAGTTCGTTCTGGGTCTGAACGAAACCATAGGCACCTAGTACCCCGCATATCCATCGATCTCCAAGTAAGTCTGGACGATCACTAACTGTTTCCATCTTCTTGGGTGTATAGCCCAGTCAAGATCATCACTAACCACTCAAACGACGTGAAGACCTCCGGTCTTCGACCACCGTCTTCATCTTCGACTTATCGTCGTATCAGTTATTCAGAATGGGATAAACCCGGTCTTTCTGAATAACTCGCGTATATAATAAACAAGTGTAACACAAACACAACATACGCCTCATTCCAATTCATCATTCACTATCCGTAAATTAATCAAGAGAATAATTCCCCTAATATTAACCCCGAAGGCCGAAACCAACATCAGATCAATATCCAAAAAACCATTCTGCTTAGCTAACCGACAGTTAGTTTCTAAATTTCACATTCTTAGGGAAAGGTTCCCATTAATTTTATCAAAGATAAATCCTTTAAATTTATTCTTTAATCTTCCTTTGAATATCGATTCAACTAGTCGGGATTAGCGAACCACACCGAAGTAATCATTTATTTTATTTCCCAATCCCAACCTATTCATCTCATGAAGTAAAACTGGTAATACTTCATATCTAACACCACGGTGTTATCGGTAAATTCAATTACCATTTCATGTTCAAATCTAATTAAAGATTTAACTATCGCCTGGAGCAAAACTGGTGATACTCCATTCTCAATCCTTTTGATCTAATTAAAGATTCATTAAAACTCCACTTGGTTTTAATATTTAACTGGGTTAAAGAATCAGTGTCATTCAAAACACGGTTCACGATAAACCCAAAATCACATTCCATTAATTATCGGGTTAAAGAAAAAGTGTTATTTAAAACACTGTTCACGATAAACCCAAAAATCAATACCAATTCAATTCCAATTAAATATTATTTAATTGGCACACTTCATTAAATCTAAATAAAAAGATTTAATCTTTTTCTCAACTGGGCTTAAGAACAGTGTTAATGAAGACACCATTCACGACAAACCCAAATCCCATTTGATATTAAATACAAGGCTCTGAATAGAAAATATACCAGCTTATATTCAATATCAAATTCTACGACTAACAAATATCGTATTGGAAATAACGATATTAATATATCTTTTAAATTCCCATAACAATATCTGTATCATCACGAAATCCAACATCGAAATATTCCGAAGACAATTTCGATTCAAATCCCTTCCAATTCAATTATTGGAAATTCTGGTTATATTTCAAAACCATTTCAAATTCACTTTATTTATTTCAAAAATAAATGAATTATAATTCTAGTTCAAAACTAGTTCATTTCGATAAAAATCTTTTTTTATCTTTTCAAATATGGAGTTTTTCATCCCAATTCTTCACAAATCATTTCTTATGATTCTACACAAATTATTACTATTTTTAATAATTTTATCAAGGCCCGTACCGTCGATTTCCATCAACGGCCATCGAACTGCACTTACAGCGACCTTTTTCAAATTTGATTTGGACATAATTCCAAATCTTACTGTTAGATTTCTAATTTCTCACATTCGTTAGAAAGCTCTTTTCGATACGAACCCAACGGTTCCGGTTTTAGGAGAATCCGACGGTCGGATCTCCCGCAATGTCCGTTCGAAGTCAATGGTCGAAATTCGCGAACTGCCGCGGCGCGGTGCATTCTATTTAGGCCATTATATTATATATATAATATATATAATATATACTTCGTCGATTTCCTTTTAAAACGTATTTTTATAAATCGTTTTTAAATTCGTTTTCGAAACAATTTCAACTTCATTTTCAATTTCTAATCAAAATTGAATATTCCAATATAAATTCGTTTTAATTTCATTTCAAAACGATTTCAATTCAATTTCAATTTAATTCGAATTTCAATTCGTTTCAATTTAATTCGAATTTCGATTATTTTCGATATAATTCAAATTTCGAAAACACTTTCAATATACATTGAAAATTGAATAAAATCGATATAATTATCGTTCACGTCAAAATGACGCCAATCTAATCAACACGGCTTCATATAATTCTATTTTCAAATATTCGATTTCAAATATTTCTATTTCAAATATTTCTATTCAAATATTTCTATTTCAAATATTTCTATTCAAAACTGGAATGAGGCCCAATCAATTACCATATAATGTTAATTATATGGATTTTCTACAACACATGTATAAGGTAACAACGATAAATAATCAACCATCATCCAGAGTGCATTCTACACTGTATAAGCATCAAATATAAATATTTAACGCTTATGACCGTCTGTCAATCAATCGATCGACATACAACTAATTATTGGGATTAGTGTATGTCATATATCATCCCAATACCCGTGTGGGGTTTCAAACAATCAAACACAGATTTTATTTGTGCAGTCGGGCGATGTGTAAAATTTATCGTCCCAATCAATATTAGTCAAATGTGTGTATATAAACAAATCATTCGATTTATATAAGTTTATTTCATATACACGTTAAAAATTCTATTTTTAACTATAAAATATTTTTAACTATATAAATATTTTATTTCCTTTCACATCCCATCACTGTAACAACCCGAAAATCTGGGCCAGTTTAAAATTTTTATTTTGGCAATTTTAGTGAATTTTGAATATTTAAAATAGATTATTTTAAATAATATCAACGGAAATTTGTTTTGAATATAATTCGAACGTATATATTATACGCGTCGTCGTTAGAATATAAATATTTATATATAATTATAAATAGAATTGAAAATGGCGCGATAGTTCGATAATTCGATTTCAAACTTCAATTGAATGTACCGGGTGCAAAACAATCCGGATTTTAGTGAAACCAAAAACATTGGAATCTAATTGAGAATATCTTTCCAACGAATCTGAAAAATCAAAATTTCATAGCGGGAATCAAAAGATATGTCCAGTTGAAATTTCTGAATAGTCGCTATGGAATTCAGGCCCTTAAAAATGGAAATTTTGCAAACGACCTCGGATTTCGACGAAATCACTTTTGTTGGATCCATGATGCAAAGTTATTGCTAGGTTTTAAATTTCATAATTTTTTCGAATCAATAGGTGAGCGTGGCAAAGGAAAACGCGCTTGACCGGTTTCAGTTGGTTTTAATCGACTGGAAATTGGCCATTTTTCCAACGGTCTCAGAATTCGACGAAACTAGTTTTGTTAGGACCGTATCGTCAATACGAAGCTAGAAAATATTTTTCTGGAATTTTTAAAGTTCGTATGCGACCCCGGTAATTTGAAACGTACGTTTAAAATTCAATATAGTGATTTAAATGTAAATTCAACGGAAACTGTTAGAAACGATCGAATCAGCTTACGATACATATCCCATTGTGTTCGGAATGGGGGTGAAACGCTATGGACGACAGGCGGTGGGCCTCGTTTAGAGGTCGTATGTAAAAGTCAACTTTTAGAAATTAAATAATATATAAAATAATAAAAAATAAAAAAAACCCCTCCTCCTTAAAATCGTTCTGGCCCCCCCCTTCCCTTCATTTTCGTTCATCACTGAAATAAATAAATAAAAAAGAGGGAAAAGGAACGACGGGGAGGACCCATCACTCGACGACGCCTCCTGGCGCCAGAGCGCCGCCCACCGCCGCGGAGGACAAGCCTCTCCGATCTGCTCCCCCTCCGCCTTCTCTTCTCCCTCCCTTCTCCGTAGTGGAAATCGCGACCCCCCCTAATCAGAAACGCGCCGCCGCGCGATCGAGCCCCCCTGGAGCCGCGACCGCCCTCTCCCCATCGAGCACCCCTCCGATAGTTCTCCCACCCCCTTCATCGTTGACTGTAAGTCCTTCTTTATTTATATTTTTTTTATATATATAAATTCTGATTTATTTTGTTTATAAATAATCAAGTTCAGATTTTTAAGGGTTTACAAATAGGATTTTATCATGAAAGAATGAATTTTTGTAAATGAAAAAGATTGGGTTTTTGAAATAAAGCTAGGATTTTTTTTATATTTAAAAAGGCGATTTCTATGTAAAGATATAATTTTTATTGTGGTACAAGGTTAAAAATATAATTTTTACATAAGCAAGAAGTTAAAAATATGATTTTTATATTTTTAAAGTAATAAAAATATGATTTTTATATTTTTAAAGCAGTAAAAATATAATCTTTTATATTGAAGAAAGATAAAAATATGATCTTTGCATTTAGGAATGTTAGAAATAACATCTTTGTATATGTAGCAAAATAAAAATGTGATTTTTTATAATCTATATTTTTTGAAAAGGCGAAATCTTTATATTTGAAAAGGCGAAATCTTTTTATATATAGCAGCGATGTAAAAATAGAATTTTTATCTAGATAATAACGATGTAAAAATTCGATTTTTATATGTTGAATAACAAAGTAAAAATATGATTTTTATATATTGAGCATCGAAGTAAAAATATGATTTTTATATATTGAGCATCGAAGTAAAAATATGATTTTTATATATTGAGCATCGACGTAAAAATATGATTTTTATATATTGAATAGCAAAGTAAAAATTCGATTTTTATATATGTAGTGAATACGAGCAAACGAAGATGACAAAGATGCGATAGCAATGAAGATTTCTATCAAAGAAGAGTCAAAATGATTGGATAGCTATCGGTGAGAATTTCTCACCTTTCAATCTCTTTTCTAGTTATATATATATACTAGGATGCAGACGGTGTTTAGTAGCACCCGACACCCGTCATCCACAGACCATGGATGGCTTGTTTGTTAAATTGTTTGATTGCAAAAATTAATTAGATTATTTGATTGAAATTGAATTGTTTGGTGAGAATGAATGGATTTGATTGATGTGTGAATGGCGTGGGCCTTCACTAGACCGGGGATTAGGCTAGGCCTTGTCCCGTTTCTAGTATCGTGCCGTTATGCCGCCGAAATTTTCTAAAATATGTTAGAAAAATAAAAATATCATTTTATTAAATAAATGAACTGAATAGAAATTCATATGTCGAAATAAAAATGTTTTTATCGTTAAAAATATAATTTTTAACGTGAAGGGAATAAAATAAAATATTCATTTACAAACCGAACGGTTTGTTTATGTACACCTATTTGAAGGACATTGATTGGGTCGATAAATTTTACACATCGCCCAACTGAACAACTAAAATCTGTGTTTGATTGTTTGAAACCCCACACGGGTGTTAGGATGAAATTTGAAGTTCACTCATCCTGATTGATTAAATATGTCGATCGATTGATTGACAGGCTGTTATAAGCGTTAGATATCTATATTTGATGCTTATACAGTGTAGTGCACTTTGGTTGATGGTTGATTATTTTTCAATGCTATTATATGTGTGTAATGTATGAAAATCCATATAATTAACTTTATATGGTAATTGATTGGGCCTCATTCCAATTTGAAAAATAAAGAATATTATAAAATAAAGGTTCATGTGTTGACAGTACTCATCCATTGAGATTGGTCATGTGTTGAACGAAATATTTTAGTAATAAAATTTACATCTTTATCAATATAAAATAAAGGTTCATGTGTTGACAGTACTCATCCATTGAGATTGGTCATGTGTTGAACGAAATATTTTAGTAATAAAATTTACATCTTTATCGATATAAAATAAAGGTTCATGTGTTGACAGTACTCATCCATTGAGATTGGTCATGTGTTGAACGAAATATTTTAGTAATAAAATTTACATCTTTATCAATATAAAATAAAGGTTCATGTGTTGACAGTACTCATCCATTGAGTTTGGTCATGTGTTGAACGAAATATTTTAGTAATAAAATTTACATCTTTATCAATATAAAATAAAGGTTCATGTGTTGACAGTACTCATCCATTGAGATTGGTCATGTGTTGAACGAAATATTTTGATAATAACAACTATTTTGAAAAAGAAATATTTGAAATAGAATATTTGAAAATAGAAATATATGAAGCCGTGTTGATTAGATTGACGCCATTTTGACGTGAACGATATTTATATCGATTTTATTCGATTTCGAAATGAATTGAATTTAAAACGATTTCGAAATGAATTGAATTTAAAACGATTTCGAAATGAATTGAATTGAAAACGATTTCGAAATGAATTGAATTGAAAACGATTTCGAAATGAATTGAATTGAAAACGATTTCGAAATGAATTGAATTGAAAACGATTTCGAAATGAATTGAATTTAAAACAATTTCGAAATGAATTGAATTGAAAACGATTTCGAAATGAATTGAATTGAAAACGATTTCGAAATGAATTGAATTAAAAACGACTTCGAATTCGAATTGAATTTAAAACGAATTGAAATGAATTCAAATTGAATCGAAATTTGAATTGAATAGAAATGAATTTTAAAACGAATTTATAAAGAAGAATTCAATTTTGATTTGAATTGAAATAGAAGTTGAAATTGTTTTTGAAACGAATGCCAAACGATTTATATAATTCGTTTTAAATAGAAATCGACGAAGTATATATTATATATATAATATAATGGCCTGAATAAAACGCGCCGCGCCGCGGCAGTTCGTGAATTTCGACCATTTATTTCAAACGGACGTTACGGGAGATCCGATCGTCGGATTCTCCTAAAACCGGAACCGTTGGGTTCGTATCGAAAAGAGCTTTCTAACAAATATTAGAAATTTGAAATCTAACGGTTGGATTTGGAGTTACGTCCAAATCAAATTTGAAAAAGGTCGTTGTAAGTGCAGTTCGATGGCCGTTGATGGAAATCGACTGTACGGGCCTTGATAAAATTATTAAAAATAGTAATAATTTGTGTAAAATCATAAGAAATGATTTAGAAAGAATTGGGATGAAAAACTCCATATTTGAAAAGATAAAAATAGATTTTTATCGAAATGAACTTGTTTTGAACTAGAATTATAATTCTATTTATTTTTAAATAAATAAATTGAATATGAAGAGGGTTTTAAAAATAACCAACATTTCCAATGATTACATCAGAGTGGATTTGAATCGAAATTGTCTTCAGAATATTTCGATGTTGGAATTCGTGATTATACAGATGTTGTTATGGAAATTTGAAAGATATATATTTATATCGATATTTCCAATACGACATTTGTTAGTCATAGAATTTGATATTGAATATAAGCCGATATATTTTCTATTCAGAGCCTTGTATTGAATATCAAATGTGATTTGGGTTTGTCGTGAATGGTGTCTTCACTAACACTGTTCTTGAACCCAGTTGAGAAAAGATTAAATCTTTTTATTTAGATTTAATGAAGTGTACCAATTAAATAATATTTAATTGGAATGGAATTGATATTGATTTTTGGGTTTATCGTGGACAGTGTTTTAAATAACACTCGTTCTTTAACCCGATAATTAATGAATGTGACTTTGGGTTTATCGTGAACCGTGTTTTAGATGACACTGATTCTTTAACCCAGTCAAAGATTAAAACTAAGTAGAGTTTTAATGAATCTTTAATTAGATTGAAATAATCGAAATGGAGTATCACCAGTTTTGCTCTAGGCGATAGTTAAATCTTTAATTAGATTTGAACGTGAAATGGTAATTGAATTTACCGATAACATCGTGGTGTTAGATATGAAGTACTACCAGTTTTACTTTATGGGATGAATAGGTTGGGATTGGGAAATTAAAACAAATGAATACTTCGGTAAGGTTCGCTAATCCCGACTAGTTTGAATTGATATTCAAAAATAGATTAAAGAATAAATTCAAGAAATTTATCTTGGATAAAATTAATGGGAACCTTTCCCTATGAATGTGAAATTTAGAAACTAACTGTCGGTTAGCCAAGCAGAATGGTTTTCTGGATATTGATCTGATGTTGGTTTCGGCCTTCGGGGTTAATATTTGGGGAATTATTCTCTTGATTAATTTACGGTTAGTGACTAATGAATTGGAATGAGGCGTATGTTGTGTTTGTGTAACACTTTTATAATATATACGCGAGTTATTCGGAAAGACCGGGTTTATCCCATTCTGAATAACTGATACGACGATAAGTCGAAGATGAAGACGATGGTCGAAGACCGGAAGTCTTCACGTCGTTTGGGTGATTACTGATGATCTTGATTGGGCTGTACACCCAAGAAGATGGAAACAGTTGGTGATCGTCCAGACGTACTTGGGGATCGATGGATATGCGGGGTACTAGGTGCCTCCGGTTTCGTTCAGACCCAGAACGGACTTGTAAATGGACTGTGTGTCTGACATTGGATTTTAGTCCGTGTGATTGATCTCTATTAAATATATATCTGTTTGGCGGCGGAGAATTTATTCTCTTGCTTAACGCCCTTCTCTGAGACGTACGAGCTCAGGGGTTATATATTGATGGATATCAATCGCATGGAGTGAATTGTCTATGTGGCATGCCTAAGTGGCAATTGATCGAGGCTTCTGTTGAAAAGCAAAGTCTTGTGGTGATGATCAAAGCACGGCCTTTGTGGCGTAGCTTTGTGTAACGTTTACTTCGCGAGTTTCACACCCGGTATGAACCAAAAAGGGAGATGGACCTCAGGGAGGACTTGCGTTTCTTTCTAGCTAAAAGTGGCGTCAGTGGTTTTACACGCCCTGACGAGTTTGACTTATGTGGTTGTTGCTGTTGCGAGGCGCCTCGGATTGATCGGTCGTTCTCGAACCGATGGAGTCATTTGATGGCTCATTTGCGCCCCAAAGGGCGGGGAAACGTAATGTTCAGGCGTTTTAATCCACATCGGTGGACCGACCCTGACGGTCAAAGGGTCACTCGAGCTCTGATCCTGAGACATGGTAGGCTAGATTGTCTCGAATCTGTGAGGATCTTGCCCCTAGCCTCGGTTCATACCATAAATGATAACCCAACTTCCAATACGACGTCTTGCGGTTTTTGATTGTAAACTTGTATATGGCGACATAGTGTTATGGGGCATTCATGCCGCCTATGATTGATACTTATGATTTGAAGTTGTTTTATACACTATGCACTAGTATCAAATGATTTGTTTTAAACGTATCAAGCATTCTTTGGCTGTTATAAGGGAAAACCCTATCCTCGGCTGCGTTGCATTGTGTGATGGGACCTGGGTCTTATAACAGCTTCATTTTTCTTTATTTAGCGTTGCGCTGTTTGTTTTATGCACTGGTATTCTTGGGAGGAAACCCGTTCCGTGTTATACGGCGTGGTCCCTTGATTTACCTAACTTTAAAAATAAAGATTAATAACTGTTTTAGTTCTCACACCAGTCCCATGACTGACCTGGAGTTTATTGTTTTAACCTAAACTCTGGGTGCCCTTATTTTCGACCCGGGCAGCTAGTAGTTTTGGTTTTGCAGATCTATATTCACAGGATCCTGGTTAACAGCTGGAACGATATCCGGAAAGCTTTGTATCCGTATATCTCTTTCTAGTTTTGTATTGTATTATTTTCCGCTGCTATGTATTTAAATGTAATTTAAATCTCTGATATTTCTGTGTAATATTCATTTATACTCTGTATATTCTTGTAATCTGATGCATTGCTGTAATATACAATGAAACGTTCTTTTGTATGTATTTTGTTATGGCTTGTTCTCGAACTATCCTACGCTTTCCTTTACGGGGAAGTTACGGGTTTTTACAGTTTGGTATCAAAGCTTTGGTTTACAGAGCTCGAGAACAAGACACATTAGAACCTTACGAAAGAATTCATCAGATATTGGGTTAGTAATATCCAATTTGAATGACTCGTTAGAGATAGGATCAGTAGTATCCTAGAACGAGTGTGAAGAGTATACTTGAAAATGAAAACCAATTTTGTTTTGAAAATTTAAAATCAATTATTCGTATTTGATTATTTAGTTTATATTGATTTGGACAGTCCAGTATATAAAGATTTTGCATATACGCCTTGCAAACGTATATTTGAAATTTTAATATACTGGATAGATATAGAATCACATTCTAGACACCCGGAGATGGTTCTGATGATTGATCGATCATCATCAAAATTTATGTTCGTGTTTTGAAGATGTGATATTTATATATTTCCTATTGACTGGTGTGAGAACCAAAATTAGATAGGGCTTATTGTTGTGATTTGGCATCAAAAACAAGATTTTTGTATATATATCAAAATTTATGAATTTGAAAACTCTAATTCACTAATTGATTGATGTTTGTGTTGTTTGTTTATTTGTTTGCTAATTTTTAGCCAATTAGCCTAATTGAATGACATATTGAATTATATTGAAAATTGGTCGCATTTGCTTGCATATACATATACTTACATTGAACAGGTCATAGCAAGGAGGCTAGAGCCGAAGAATAAAATTTGTTTGCCCGACAAATAGGTACATGTTTACTACATAATTTACTGTTTTGTTTGGGTGATGATGATTTTATGAGCCTATTGGCTAGCCGCTTGGCTCTTTTTTTTTTGAGATTAGAAGGACCGGGGAAGCTATTTGATATTCCCCGATGCTCCCGGTGCAGGGGAGGTTATGGCGAATTTTTTCGAAAATTTAGGGTGTTAGCCAAATTTTTTGAAATTTTGAAAATTCTCAGAAACTAAAGAGTTGGAGAATGGAAGCCAGATCGAACATAGAGTTGATTAATCAAACCACTTTCGACTTTGTTCCTTTTCGGGGACGAAAAGTTTTAAGTGGGGGAGATTGTAACAACCCGAAAATCTGGGCCAGTTTAAAATTTTTATTTTGGCAATTTTAGCGAATTTTGAATATTTAAAATAGATTATTTTAAATAATATCAACGGAAATTTGTTTTGAATATAATTCGAACGTATATATTATACGCGTCGTCGTTAGAATATAAATATTTATATATAATTATAAATAGAATTGAAAATGGCGCGGTAGTTCGATAATTCGATTTCAAACTTCAATTGAATGTACCGGGTGCAAAACAATCCGGATTTTAGTGAAACCAAAAACGTTGGAATCTAATTGAGAATATCTTTCCAACGAATCTGAAAAATCAAAATTTCATAGCGGGAATCAAAAGATATGTCCAGTTGAAATTTCTGAATAGTCGCTATGGAATTCAGGCCCTTAAAAATGGAAATTTTGCAAACGACCTCGGATTTCGACGAAATCACTTTTGTTGGATCCGTGATGCAAAGTTATTGCTAGGTTTTAAATTTCATAATTTTTTCGAATCAATAGGTGAGCGTGGCAAAGGAAAACGCGCTTGACCGGTTTCAGTTGATTTTAATCGACTGGAAATTGGCCATTTTTCCAACGGTCTCAGAATTCGACGAAACTAGTTTTGTTAGGACCGTATCGTCAATACGAAGCTAGAAAATATTTTTCTGGAATTTTTAAAGTTCGTATGCGACCCCGGTAATTTGAAACGTACGTTTAAAATTCAATATAGTGATTTAAATGTAAATTCAACGGAAACTGTTCGAAACGATCGAATCAGCTTACGATACATATCCCATTGTGTTCGGAATGGGGGTGAAACGCTATGGATGACAGGCGGTGGGCCTCGTTTAGAGGTCGTATGTAAAAGTCAACTTTTAGAAATTAAATAATATATAAAATAAAAATAAATAAAAAACCCCCCCTCCTCCTTAAAATCGTTCTGCCCCCCCCCCCCCTTCCCTTCATTTTCGTTCATCACTGAAATAAAAAAAAAGAAGAGGGAAAAGGAACGACGGGGAGGACCCATCGCTCGACGACGCCTCCTGGCGCCAGAGCGCCGCCCACCGCCGCGGAGGACAAGCCTCTCCGATCTGCTCCCCCTCCGCCTTCTCTTCTCCCTCCCTTCTCCGTAGTGGAAATCGCGACCCCCCTAATCAGAAACGCGCCGTCGCGCGATCGAGCCCCCCTGGAGCCGCGACCGCCCTCTCCCCATCGAGCACCCCTCCGACAGTTCTCCCCCCCCCCCCTCATCGTTGACTGTAAGTCCTTCTTTTTATATATATATATATATAAATTCTGATTTATTTTGTTTATAAATAATCAAGTTCAGATTTTTAAGGGTTTACAAATAGGATTTTATCATGAAAGAATGAATTTTGATAAATGAAAAAGATTGAGTTTTTGAAATAAAGCTAGGACTTTTTTTTTTATTTAAAAAGGCGATTTCTATGTAAAGATATAATTTTTATTGTGGTACAAGGTTAAAAATATAATTTTTACATAAGCAAGAAGTTAAAAATTTGATTTTTATATTTTTAAAGTAATAAAAATATGATTTTTATATTTTTAAATCAGTAAAAATATAATCTTTTATATTGAAGAAAGATAAAAATATGATCTTTGCATTTAGGAATGTTAGAAATAACATCTTTGTATATGTAGCAAAATAAAAATGTGATTTTTTATAATCTATATTTTTTGAAAAGGCGAAATCTTTATATTTGAAAAGGCGAAATCTTTTTATATATAGCAGCGATGTAAAAATAGAATTTTTATCTAGATAATAACGATGTAAAAATTCGATTTTTATATGTTGAATAACAAAGTAAAAATATGATTTTTATATATTGAGCATCGAAGTAAAAATATGATTTTTATATATTGAGCATCGAAGTAAAAATATGATTTTTATATATTGAGCATCGAAGTAAAAATATGATTTTTATATATTGAACATCGACGTAAAAATATGATTTTTATATATTGAATAGCAAAGTAAAAATTCGATTTTTATATATGTAGTGAATACGAGCAAACGAAGATGACAAAGATGCGATAGCGATGAAGATTTCTATCAAAGAAGAGTCAAGATGATTGGATAGCTATCGGTGAGAATTTCTCACCTTTCAATCTCTTTTCTAGTTATATATATATATACTAGGATGCAGACGGTGTTTAGTAGCACCCGACACCCGTCATCCACAGACCATGGATGGCTTGTTTGTTAAATTGTTTGATTGCAAAAATTAATTAGATTATTTGATTGAAATTGAATTGTTTGGTGAGAATGAATGGATTTGATTGATGTGTGAATGGCGTGGGCCTTCACTAGACCGGGGATTAGGCTAGGCCTTGTCCCGTTTCTAGTATCGTGCCGTTATGCCGCCGAAATTTTCTAAAATATGTTAGAAAAATAAAAATATCATTTTATTAAATAAATGAACTGAATAGAAATTCATATGTCGAAATAAAAATGTTTTTATCGTTAAAAATATAATTTTTAACGTGAAGGGAATAAAATAAAATATTCATTTACAAACCGAACGGTTTGTTTATGTACACCTATTTGAAGGACATTGATTGGGTCGATAAATTTTACACATCGCCCAACTGCACAACTAAAATCTGTGTTTGATTGTTTGAAACCCCACACGGGTGTTAGGATGAAATTTGAAGTTCACTCATCCTGATTGATTAAATATGTCGATCGATTGATTGACAGGCTGTTATAAGCGTTAGATATCTATATTTGATGCTTATACAGTGTAGTGCACTTTGGTTGATGGTTGATTATTTTTCAATGCTATTATATGTGTGTAATGTATGAAAATCCATATAATTAACTTTATATGGTAATTGATTGGGCCTCATTCCAATTTGAAAAATAAAGAATATTATAAAATAATGGTTCATGTGTTGACAGTACTCATCCATTGAGATTGGTCATGTGTTGAACGAAATATTTTAGTAATAAAATTTACATCTTTATCAATATAAAATAAAGGTTCATGTGTTGACAATACTCATCCATTGAGATTGGTCATGTGTTGAACGAAATATTTTAGTAATAAAATTTACATCTTTATCGATATAAAATAAAGGTTCATGTGTTGACAGTACTCATCCATTGAGATTGGTCATGTGTTGAACGAAATATTTTAGTAATAAAATTTACATCTTTATCAATATAAAATAAAGGTTCATGTGTTGACAGTACTCATCCATTGAGATTGGTCATGTGTTGAACGAAATATTTTAGTAATAAAATTTACATCTTTATCAATATAAAATAAAGGTTCATGTGTTGACAGTACTCATCCATTGAGATTGGTCATGTGTTGAACGAAATATTTTGATAATAACAACTATTTTGAAAAAGAAATATTTGAAATAGAATATTTGAAAATAGAAATATATGAAGCCGTGTTGATTAGATTGACGCCATTTTGACGTGAACGATATTTATATCGATTTTATTCGATTTCGAAATGAATTGAATTTAAAACGATTTCGAAATGAATTGAATTTAAAATGATTTCGAAATGAATTGAATTGAAAACGATTTCGAAATGAATTGAAAACGATTTCGAAATGAATTGAATTGAAAACGATTTCGAAATGAATTGAATTGAAAACGATTTCGAAATGAATTGAATTGAAAACGATTTCGAAATGAATTGAATTTAAAACAATTTCGAAATGGATTGAATTGAAAACGATTTCGAAATGAATTGAATTGAAAACGATTTCGAAATGAATTGAATTGAAAACGACTTCGAATTCAAATTGAATTTAAAACGAATTGAAATGAATTCAAATTGAATCGAAATTTGAATTGAATAGAAATGAATTTTAAAACGAATTTATAAAGAAGAATTCAATTTTGATTTGAATTGAAATAGAAGTTGAAATTGTTTTTGAAACGAATGCCAAACGATTTATATAATTCGTTTTAAATAGAAATCGACGAAGTATATATTATATATATTATATATATAATATAATGGCCTGAATAAAACGCGCCGCGCCGCGACAGTTCGTGAATTTCGACCATTTATTTCAAACGGACGTTACGGGAGATCCGACCGTCGGATTCTCCTAAAACCGGAACCGTTGGGTTCGTATCGAAAAGAGCTTTCTAACAAAAATTAGAAATTTGAAATCTAACGGTTGGATTTGGAGTTACGTCCAAATCAAATTTGAAAAAGGTCGTTGTAAGTGCAGTTCGATGGCCGTTGATGGAAATCGACTGTACGGGCCTTGATAAAATTATTAAAAATAGTAATAATTTGTGTAAAATCATAAGAAATGATTTAGAAAGAATTGGGATGAAAAACTCCATATTTGAAAAGATAAAAATAGATTTTTATCGAAATGAACTAGTTTTGAACTAGAATTATAATTCTATTTATTTTTAAATAAATAAATTGAATATGAAGAGGGTTTTAAAAATAACCAACATTTCCAATGATTACATCAGAGTGGATTTGAATCGAAATTGTCTTCAGAATATTTCGATGTTGGAATTCGTGATTATACAGATGTTGTTATGGAAATTTGAAAGATATATATTTATATCGATATTTCCAATACGACATTTGTTAGTCGTAGAATTTGATATTGAATATAAGCCGATATATTTTCTATTCAGAGCCTTGTATTGAATATCAAATGTGATTTGGGTTTGTCGTGAATGGTGTCTTCACTAACACTGTTCTTGAACCCAGTTGAGAAAAGATTAAATCTTTTTATTTAGATTTAATGAAGTGTACCAATTAAATAATATTTAATTGGAATGGAATTGATATTGATTTTTGGGTTTATCGTGGACAGTGTTTTAAATAACACTCGTTCTTTAACCCGATAATTAATGAATGTGACTTTGGGTTTATCGTGAACCGTGTTTTAGATGACACTGATTCTTTAACCCAGTCAAAGATTAAAACTAAGTAGAGTTTTAATGAATCTTTAATTAGATTGAAATAATCGAAATGGAGTATCACCAGTTTTGCTCCAGGCGATAGTTAAATCTTTAATTAGATTTGAACGTGAAATGGTAATTGAATTTACCGATAACACCATGGTGTTAGATATGAAGTACTACCAGTTTTACTTCATGGGATGAATAGGTTGGGATTGGGAAATTAAAACAAATGATTACTTCGGTAAGGTTCGCTAATCCCGACTAGTTTGAATTGATATTCAAAAATAGATTAAAGAATAAATGCAAGAAATTTATCTTGGATAAAATTAATGGGAACCTTTCCCTATGAATGTGAAATTTAGAAACTAACTGTCGGTTAGCCAAGCAGAATGGTTTTCTGGATATTGATCTGATGTTGGTTTCGGCCTTCGGGGTTAATATTTGGGGAATTATTCTCTTGATTAATTTACGATTAGTGACTAATGAATTGGAATGAGGCGTATGTTGTGTTTGTGTAACACTTTTATAATATATACGCGAGTTATTCGGAAAGACCGGGTTTATCCCATTCTGAATAACTGATACGACGATAAGTCGAAGATGAAGACGATGGTCGAAGACCGGAAGTCTTCACGTCGTTTGGGTGATTACTGATGATCTTGATTGGGCTGTACACCCAAGAAGATGGAAACAGTTGGTGATCGTCCAGACGTACTTGGGGATCGATGGATATGCGGGGTACTAGGTGCCTCCGGTTTCGTTCAGACCCAGAACGGACTTGTAAATGGACTGTGTGTCTGACATTGGATTTTAGTCCGTGTGATTGATCTCTATTAAATATATATCTGTTTGGCGGCGGAGAATTTATTCTCTTGCTTAACGCCCTTCTCTGAGACGTACGAGCTCAGGGGTTATATATTGATGGATATCAATCGCATGGAGTGAATTGCCTGTGTGGCATGCCTAAGTGGCAATTGATCGAGGCTTCTGTTGAAAAGCAAAGTCTTGTGGTGATGATCAAAGCACGGCCTTTGTGGCGTAGCTTTGTGTAACGTTTACTTCGCGAGTTTCACACCCGGTATGAACCAAAAACGGGAGATGGACCTCAGGGAGGACTTGCGTTTCTTTCTAGCTAAAAGTGGCATCAGTGGTTTTACACGCCCTGACGAGTTTGACTTATGTGGTTGTTGCTGTTGCGAGGCGCCTCGGATTGATCGGTCGTTCTCGAACCGATGGAGTCATTTGATGGCTCATTTGCGCCCCAAAGGGCGGGGAAACGTAATGTTCAGGCATTTTAATCCACATCGGTGGACCGGCCCTGACGATCCAAGGGTCACTCGAGCTCTGATCCTAAGACATGGTAGGCTAGATTGTCTCGAATCTGTGAGGATCTTGCCCCTAGCCTCGGTTCATACCATAAATGATAACCCAACTTCCAATACGACGTCTTGCGGTTTTTGATTGTAAACTTGTATATGGCGACATAGTGTTATGGGGCATTCATGCCGCCTATGATTGATACTTATGATTTGAAGTTGTTTTATACACTATGCACTTATAATAGTATCAAATGATTTGTTTTAAACGTATCAAGCATTCTTTGGCTGTTATAAGGGAAAACCCTATCCTCGGCTGCGTTGCATTGTGTGATGGGACCTGGGTCTTATAACAGCTTCATTTTTCTTTATTTAGCATTGCGCTGTTTGTTTTATGCACTGGTATTCTTGGGAGGAAACCCGTTCCGTGTTATACGGCGTGGTCCCTTGATTTACCTAACTTTAAAAATAAAGATTAATAACTGTTTTAGTTCTCACACCAGTCCCATGACTGACCTGGAGTTTATTGTTTTAACCTAAACTCTGGGTGCCCTTATTTTTGACCCGGGCAGCTAGTAGTTTTGGTTTTGCAGATCTATATTCATAGGATCCTGGTTAACAGCTGGAACGATATCCGGAAAGCTTTGTATCCGTATATCTCTTTCTAGTTGTGTATTGTATTATTTTCCGCTGCTATGTATTTAAATGTAATTTAAATCTCTGATATTTCTGTGTAATATTCATTTATACTCTGTATATTCTTGTAATCTGATGCATTGCTATAATATACAATGAAACGTTCTTTTGTATGTATTCTGTTGTGGCTTGTTCTCGAACTATCCTACGCTTTCCTTTACGGGGAAGTTACGGGTTTTTACATTTATATTCAATTCAAATTGCTGTAATATTCTGTTGTGGACGACGGGTGTCGGGTGCTACTAAACACCGTCTGCATCCTAGTATTTATTTTTAACTAGAAAAAGAAAATTAAAGGTGAGAAGTTCTCACCGACTAGCTAATCCAAACTCCACGACTCTTCTTATGTAGGAAATCTTCGCCGTTCTCGCCCTTTGTCACTTTCGTTGTCCGTAGCCACTACATATATAAAAATCACATTTTTATATTGTTACTATATAGATAAAAATTCTATTTTTACCACGTTATTCCCTATATAAAGATTTCTCATTTTCTAATATAAAGATTTCGCCTTTTCTAATTTAAAGTTTTCGCCTTTTCTAGTTTAAAGATTTCGCCTTTTCTAATTTAAAGTTCTCGCTTTTTTATATCATCACTATAAAAATCGCATTTTTATTTCAACATATATATAATAAAAATCAGAATTTTATTTCGCTACATATATAAAGATAATATTTTTATATTCTCTATTATATAGAAATTTTATTTTCAATATACTACTTATATAAAAATAGTATTTTTATATCTTCTATTATATAAAGGTCATATTTTTAATACTCTACACAAGTAAAAATCATATTTTTAACTTCTTTCTTATATAAAAATTGTATTTTTATTTTACTGCTTATATAAAAATTATATTTTTATTCCACTATCCTTACAACAAAAATCACGTTTCTATCTCGATGTTTATAAATAAAAATTCACATTTTTAATTTACTTCACATATAAAGATCCTATTTTTATCATGCTACTCATACAATCAAAATCCGATTTTTTTCCCACTACATACAATCAAAAATCCCATCCTTTCATGATAAAAATCCTTCCTTTGTTTGATTAAAAATCCTATATTTAATCGAAGAAATCATGTCTTATTTCAGAATTAAAATCGAAGTTTATAAACAAAAGAAAAAAAGGAAGAACTCACTGCACAAATTGGAGGAAGGGGGCTTCAGATCGTCCGAGGTTTGCTGGCGATGGCGACGGGAGTCGGAGGCGGCGTTTGGGGTCGGCGGACCTGCTGGTGGTGCGGGGTGGCTAACGGCGGCTAGGGCGTTGGGAAGGAGAGGGAATCGAGCGCGAGAGGAGAAGAAGGGGAGGGAGATCGGTCATCAGCGGTGGCGCTGGCCTAGGGCGGCGCGATGGCATCAGTGAGGGGGGCGATTTTCAGATCGACGCGGGTCTTTTTTTTGTTTTTTTGTTCTGGTCAACGTGAGGAGGGGGAGAGGAAATAGAGTGGGGGCTATATATTATAATATATACATTTAATAATTCCTAAAAGCAACTTTTATTTTCAACTCGAAATCGAACCCACCGACTGTCGTCCTTAGGGTAATACCCCCATTCCGAACACAATGGGATATGTATCGTTGGCCAATTCGACCGTTACGATCAGTTTTCGTTGAATTTAAAATATAAATCTTTATATATTCAATTTAAACGCACATTTCAAATTACCGGGGCCACTTACAGCCTCTAAAAATTTCAGAAAAATTATTTCTAGCTTTGTATTGACGATACGGTCCTAACAAAACTAATTTCATCAAATTCTGAGACCGTTTGAAAAATGGCCATTTTCCAGTCGATTAAAATCAACTGAACTGGTCAAACGCGTTTTCCTTTGCCACGCTCACATATTGATTCGAAAAATTACGAAATTTGGAATATAGCAATAACTTGACATCGCGAATCCAACAAAAGTGGTTTCGTCGAAATCCGAGGTCGTTTGCAAAATTGCTATTTTCAAGGGCCGAAATTCCATAGCGACTATTCTGAAATTTCAACTGGACATATCTTTTTATCCCCGCTATGAAATTTCTATTCTTCGGATTCGTTGGAAAGATATTCTCTATTAGATTCCATTATTTTTGGTTTCACTAAAATACGGTTTATTTTGCACCTGGTACATTCAATTGAAGTTTGAAATCGAATTATCGAACTACCGCGCCATTTTCAATTCCTTTTTATAATTATAAATAATTATTTATATTCTAACGATGATTTATATAAATATATACGTTCTAATTCTATTCAAAATAAATTTCTCGTCGATATTATTTAAAATAATTCATTTTAAATATTCAAAATTCGCTAAAATTGCCGAAATAAAAATTTTAAATTGGCTCAGATTTCCGGGTTATTACATCATATATCTTATGCAAGTTTGTGATGATTGAATCATATATTCATGTATGAATCTTATGCAAGTTTGGGTTGTTAAAATATATGTGAGACATGTATATGCATACGCTAGTTTATGTGACATTAACCTTTATGTCTAGATCCATATGCAAGTTTACATCTTTATGTTTAGACCCATATGCAAGTTTACATCTTTATGTTTAGATCTATATGCAAGTTTACATCTTTATGTTTAGATCCATATGCAAGTTCACACCTTTATGTTTGGATCTATAGCAGTACATAAGTTATGCAAGTTTATGCCCATTACCTATGCTAGTTTTGTATCATATGCTAGTTTGAATGAAATTTATATGCAAATTATTGGCTATGTTATCTTATGTCATGATCCTTAGATCTATTTTATGTGTTATGTGATGTTGTTTTTCTTTTTATAAGTTAGACTATTTGCGAGTCTAACATATGTCATATGAAAACGTACGAACAGCGTGGGAATGATGGGATAATATTGAATATACGTAAATTATGAATTGACATAAAATAGCCTTAAAAGGCATATAATTAATTTGAGACATTAATTGGCATAATTGGTATTTATGGAAATAATTTTAAGAGACAATTATGGACATAAATAAATTTGGAATTTATTGACAAATTTGGATAGGGATATTAATCCAATTTGGGGTTAAATAAAGATGTGTAATAATTAACCGCCTAAGACACGAGGTTAGACTCTTTTGTGGTGTAAGACTGCCTGGACCCGCCCGGAAAATCCAGCAGCCACAAATGTCAGTCTAATGTGAGAGGTCAAAGGCACGAATTAAATGCGTAACAATTGTAAAGACATGAGGTTAGGCTCTTTTGCGGTATAAGACTGCCCGGACCCGCCCGGCAAATCCAGCAACCGCAAATGTCAGCCTAATGTGGGAGGTCTTTACAAGGTTACGGTTCTAATGAATTAAGTAACACTTAACCAGATAAACATGTGGTGGGACATAAGGGGTTAAGTGGGTGCCTTGGGTGGCATGTGAAATTAAGTGGGTGTCTTGGGTGGCATGTGAAATACGATTAGATGCACTTAACCAAGATTGAAACATGTAAAAAGACATGAATAAGAATGGCGTTAAGTGGGGAAACCTTAGTGGGGACCAAGCATAGGTGGAAGGCTTGTGTCAAGCATGGGGGGCCCTTTTCAAACCAGTAACTCATTAAGTGTCTTTGTGAGCTCGACCCAAGTCGAGGACGGGACACGCTTACTGGGTTTGATTGTAAGAGGTCAAAACGGGTCAGCGGTGGCAACGCAAGTCCAACGGGTTCATGTGCGTGTATGGGCCCGGGCTGGTAGGTAAGACGTTGTTGCTTCGTGTAGATATAAGCCGTGCATCTCTAGTGGTATCGGGTTGCCACTTTGGGGAGTGATACACCCCACTATGGGACTAGCATGGGTATCTACGAGTTAGGGAGCCGATCGAATGGGGAAGGTAGTGGGTACGACTAGCAGAGATAGGAGCAGATGGCACCTATGAAGACAGCTAGGAGTATAACTACCATATTATAAATAAACATTGTAACTAGAATGGGGAGGGTAGTGGGTACAACTAGTTGAGATAGGGGTAGACGACACATATGAAGACAGCTAGGGGTACACGAAACTACCACTATCACTATTATGTTTTGTAGGCGGGATCAATTTTTAGGGTGACTAGTAATGGTGCGGTGAAATTAGCATTGGTGTAGTATAGTAATTATCCTATAGTGATTAGGAACGAGATTAACGCCAGAATATTCCTCTTATTTTCTTTGTCATGCTCACTTGTTTCATGGTCTTAACTTATCTTACCAGTTTATGCCTTATCCTAGTTACTTTAATAATTATATTGTTAAAGTTATTATACTCGCCAGACTTTATGTCTGACCCCCTTGTTTTTGCCTCTTTTCTTCCTTTTCCCCCCTAGGTTCTCAGGGTGGGACTAGTACTAGTGGATCTTGATCTCGCATCTCTTTCTCTCTCTTTCGGAAGTGCTTGGATTGCTGAAAGTAAAGTTCAGCTCATCTCTTTTATGGCTACTTGTGTTGGGGTTTATGCTTTTTATTTTATGTACTCTGAAACAATTTATCAAGATGGATATTAAGTGTACTTGGTTTATGAAGTTGTTGTAATCAAACTATTTCTCCGTTGCAATAAAAGTTGATTTAAAATTTTCAAGTACCATAATTTATATCTGTCTTATTATATTTTGTTCTATACACTAAATACGCTCCATGGAAGTTAATGCATTCCCTTTGTGAGTGACATTAATGGACGTGGGATGTTACAAAACCCAAATCATTGTTTTAACGATTGGAACCAATGAAGGTAGCTTACCTTGTTGGCCACATTTATAAAATAAACGTGTTAAATTGTTTGTGAATTGGTTGATGTTAAATAGCCATTATTTACTATTATAAAAATAATCAATTAAATTGAATTGAATGAATTTATGTGAGATAATCTACTTTGACGCAGTGAAAAACAGGTTAGAGGGATCCAACGGGATTCCTCAAATATATTTAATGTTATTTATTTTCATATTATCATTAGATGAAATGTTCTGATTGATTTGATTGTTGGTCGTTGGTTTGAAATTCAACGGTTGTTTTGTTTTAACCAATGGGAAATATTGGTTGAGCAATTGGTAGTATATGGCCTATAAATCAATCGTTTTCTAAATATGGGTTTGCCGTAAGGTGAATCGATAGAAATGAAGTTATAAAATATATTTTATAACTGAAGATATATTTTGAGATTTATTGTTCTGAATAAAAGGTATAAAAAGGAAATAAATATTTATTATTTAGGTTTATATTTAATTATTAAATTATTTTACAAAGCAAATTCTGATATTAATCAGATTTATAAGCAAGGGAGTATAAAATTAACCTAACAGTTAAGATTTGAATAATTTTTTAAGAAACAATTAAATGGAATTATTTAAATTAATTATATTATTAATTAATTCAAAGTGAGAACTAATTGGAATCGGTTAACGAGATAACCATATTTTGAGTTGACTGAGTCAACTGTTTAATTGAGAATGATTATTAAAGTAGTTGTTTGAATTAATCTAATGAAATGGTTTAACAAATGTTTGTTAATTTTAAACAAGGTTTTATAAAGGAATTTACTATTTATTTTAGTTAATAAAGAAATTAACTACTTCTACAGTAGTTAATGATTGAAGTAAATTATCATTTTTATTAATAATAATTTAAGAGTTTACTTTTTAATTGGAATACATTTAAAAAGTGATTGAAGTTGGAATAAAATCTAATTGAATTGTGAAAGGAGTTTATAAAAGGGTTTATATTAAAACCCGAGTTCTTATAACAAAGTTTTAAAAAAGGATTTTTAAGCAAATACGATAGCTTAAATTAAATGTTACTTAATGTTTGAATTAAGTAAAAGGAGATAGAAAGGTTTATATTAAACCATAGTGGTATAAACAAAGTTTATAAAGAAGACGAGAAGTTGATACGTTAATTTTAAATTAACGTTACTTAATAATGAAATCAAGTAAAATGGGGAATTGAAAAAAGATTTTCAAAGCGGGAAATGGATAAATGGATTAGAAAGGGATTACTAAAAAGTGAATGTGGTAAAGGAGTGAGTAATAGGATTTTGGTAACAGAAATCCCAGTTATAAAATAAATTTTCTAAAGAAGTAGACGTTAAAAAGTGACGTTTTAGTAAGTAATTTCTTAATCAAGGAATTAAGAAATAATGATCATGTTCGAGAAGGAAATTTGCAAAAATAAGAAGGTTTATAAAACCATATTTTAAATAAAATAGTTAAATGGGATTTGTTTTAAAATTAGAAAGAAATATCGGTTTTTGAATTACAACTCATTTCTATCTTTAAATAAGAATGTTGTTGATCAAGGTCTGAGAGGTAATCGAAATAACCCAACTTGAACGACTTCAGGATTATCCGAGGATGATATTAGTTGTAATGGTAAAGAGGTATAGAATGATTTATTATTTCCATATGAGAAATAATAATGTAGTGATAAATAAAAAGAATTGAAATTTGTATAATGAGAATCCAAAGTAACGGAAATGGAAAGACTGGAGAATATATATAATGATATTCCCAAAGTAAAATAAAAATAAAAAGAAATTATGTGAAACTATAATGGTATTTTTTGAGATAAAAGAAAATGAAAATGGAGTTTTGGAATTTATTTATTCTAAAAGAATAAGGGTTGGTTATTATTTCAAATAATAAAACAAGAAAAATTTAGTAACATTGTTTTAGAGCAATAAAATGAATTTATTTCCCAACTATAGATAATGAGTAATGAGATAACAGATGTTTTGAAAATGATAGTTAGATAGAAAATTGGATATGATTATAGAATATGTTCCTAAGTATTAAAATAAAATAGTTTTGAAATTAATCTTATGTTAGATAAGAAATGAAAAGTTATATTTGTAACATTGAAATATTTAGAGGATCGAAATAATCATCGTAATCGGTTTTTAGTTAAAGAGGCCAAGAATTGTCGAGTACTGAATCAGTGAGCTCATTTTATTCTCATGATTATCTATTTGATAGTTAAATAATCGACTTTCAAATCTGACCTATACGATTGTTGGTACAAAAAGACCAGGATCGAATTTATATTCGAAAACCACTCCTTGTTGCTGGCATAAGCTGGGAAACGCATGATAGGGGGTTCTCACTTCGCGTTAGGTGGCAGACAGGAGACTCTTACCTCTACATGTCCCTCGAAAGTAGCGGAGGGTTGGTTGTGAAGTCGAAAGATTGGCCATAAAACAAAGGGATGGGGTACCTCTGAAAGCCACCGTGGGAGGTTAGCCCGCTGGCTGGGGGGTGGATGGTACGTAACATTAAAGATAGAAGATGGGGCAATTGAAGACCGTGGATCTTCATAGGCGAAAGGATTACTTGTCGAATATTCTCTGGAGCACAACCAGAGGTATTCTGACGTGATTCAGTCGTGGTTGAGATTTTGCAGATTATAAGGACTACTCGTTACTGATCCCTGGGGTGATACCTATATAGGATGTAGTAAGAGGGTGCCTTCGGTTCATCCTGTTCATGGATGACTTGTACGGACGAATGTCTAACATGGTATTTCCTAAAAACCGCATACGTTGATTTTTACAATTATACCGAGTTGGTGGCGAAGAGGGGAACTTCTTTTACACCCAGAGCGCATTTGTGAACGTCAATTAGTGATTTGATAGATCTGACAATGTGGCATTCAAAATGAATGGTGATATGTTGTTCTAAAGGTATTGTTAACCTCAAGCCTCATCAACCGGGAAATGGTAAAAATTGGGTAGGTCGCATGGCTATGTGGCTCGCACCCATTCAAAGGGTATATCATTACCTGATCTGGAGAAATCAAATGCCTTCGGTTGTCCCTTTTATTTTTGTTTATGTGTTATCGGTTTGGTTGGCTGGCCCCCAACCGTGGTGATGATATATTCGACACTCTCAAGCGAAGTGAGGGGTCGATCATGTTTAGCCTAGGTTGCAAGATGTTCTGGTTGAACCCCCAATGTATTCATCTCCGGAGGTACATTGTCGGAAAGGTGGTTGCCTGTAACAACCCGAAAATCTGGGCCAGTTTAAATTTTTTATTTTGGCAATTTTAGCGAAGTTTGATTATTTAAAATGAATTATTTTAAATAATATCGACGAGAAAATTTCTTTTGAATAAAATTAAATCGTATATAGTTGTATAGACCGACGATAGAATATAAATAATTATATATATTTATAAAAGGAATTGAAAATGGCGCGGTAGTTCGATAATTCGATTTCAAACTTCAATTGAATGTACCGGGTGCAAAATAAACTGGATTTTAGTGAAACCAAAAACATTAGGATCTATTTGTGAATATCTTTCCAACGAATCCGGGAAATCGAGATTTCATAGCGGGAATCAAAAGATATGCCCAGTTGAAAAGTCTGAATAGTCGCTATGGAATTCAGGCCCTTAAAAATGGAGATTTTGCAAACGACCTCGGAATTCGACGAAACCACTTTTGTTGGATCCGGGACGTAAAGTTATTGCTAGGTTTCAAATTTCATAATTTTTTGAATCAATATGTAAGCATGGCAAAGGAAAACGCGTTTGACCATTTTCAGTTGATTTTAATCGACTGGAAAATGGCCATTTTTCAAACGGTCTCAGAATTCGACGAAACTAGTTTTGTTAGGACCGTATCGTCAATGCGAAGCTAGAAATAAATTTTCTTGAATTTTTAGGGTCTGTATGTGACCCCAGTAAATTGAAATGTGCGTTCAAATTCAATATATACTGATTATATTTTGATTTTGATGGAAACCGATCGAAATGGCCTACGAAACAAATCCCATTGTGTTCGGAATGGGGGTAATACGCTAGGGGCGACAGTCGGTGGGCTTGATTTCGAGTTCGTATTTTAAAGTACCTTTTTGAAATTTAAAATAATAAAATAAATAAATATAAAATATATATAATCCCCTTTAACCCTCTCCTCCCCATACCGTTGACTAAATCAGAATAAAAAAAAAAGAGAAAGAGGAGCGACGGGTCCTCCAGCCGCCGTCCCCATCGACGCCTCCTCCTCCGTGCGCCACCGAGCAGGCAAGCGCCCCTCCGACCTCGTGTCAGCCCGCGCCCCTTCCCCTGTTCGAACCCGAACCCAAACCCTACGCCCACCTCGAGATCCGCGAGCCACCCCCTCCCGTTTCGCCATCCTGTGTCGCGCCTGCCTCCGCCCTCCGCCTTCTCTCCCTTTTTCCATCCTCTCGATTCCAGCACCGCGAAACCCCTCCCCTCAGCGTCGAAATCACCTGAAGCCGCTCCTTGCTCCACTTCCAGCAAGCTTCAGCCCCTCCAAACGTGAAAGGGTGAGTTTTTGTTGTTGTTTAATTGGTTTAAATTAAATACGTATGTCATTAAGATTCAATTTTTATACGATGAAAGATTGAATTTTTATGTACATCAAGGGTAGGTTTTATCAACATAAAGTTCATGTTTTTATATAGACAAAGTTTAGATTTTTAACATGTAAAAGGAGAGATTTTTAACATGATCAAAGTAGAGATTTTTGTTCATGAAAGTTTCGATTTTTATATATTGAATAGTGAAGTAAAAATGTGATTTTTATATATTGAACATCGAAGTAAAAATGTGATTTTTATATATTGAACATCGAAGTAAAAATGTGATTTTTATATATTGAACATCGAAGTAAAAATGTGATTTTTATATATTGAACATCGAAGTAAAAATGTGATTTTTATATATTGAACATCGAAGTAAAAATGTGATTTTTATATATTGAACAGCAAAGTAAAAATTCGATTTTTATATATTGAATAGCAAAGTAAAAATTCGATTTTTATATATTGAATAGCAAAGTAAAAATTCGATTTTTATATATTGAATAACAAAGTAAAAATTCGATTTTTACATATGTAGAGAATACGGGCAAAGAAAGTGACAAGAGGCAGGAACGGCGAAGATTTCTGCATAAGAAGAGTCGTGGCGTTGGATTAGCTATCAGTGAGAACTTCTCACTCTTAAATTTCTTTTTCTAGTCATATATGTATACTAGGATGCAGACGGTGTTTAGTAGCACCCGACACCCGTCATCCACAGACCATGGATGGCTTGTTTGTTTAATTGTTTGATTGTATAGTTGGTTAGATTATTTGGTTTGAATTGAATTGTTTGGTGAAATGAAATTGATTTGATTGATGTGTGAATGGCGTGGGCCTTCACTAGACCGGGGATAAGGCTAGGCCTTGTCCCGTTTCTAGTATCGTGCCGTTATGCCGCCGAAATTTTCTAAAAATAAGTTAGAAAAATAAAGATAACATTTTATTTAATAAATGAACCAAATAGAATATTCATAGGTTGAATAAAATAGTTTGATCGTTAAAAATATAATTTTTAACGTGAATGTGAATAAATAAATATTCATTTACAAACCGGACGGTTTGTTTATGTACACCTATTTGAAGGACATTGATTGGGACGATAAATTTTACACATCGCCCAACTGCACAAATAAAAATCTGTGTTTGATTGTTTGAAACCCCACACGGGTATTGGGATGATATTTGAAGTACACTAATCCCGATTGTTTAGTTGTATGTCGATCGATTGATTGACAGGCTGTTATAAGCGTTGAATATTTATCTTTGATGCTTATACAGTGTAGAATGCACCTTGGATGATGGTTGATTATTCATCGTTGTTGATATATACATGTGTTGTAGAAAATCCATATAATTAACATTATATGGTAATTGATTGGGCCTCATTCTAGTTTTGAAATAGAATATTTGAAATAGAAATATTTGAAAAGAAATAATTGAAATAGAAATATTCGAAAAGGAATATTTGAAAATATCAATATATGAAGCCGTGTTAATTAGATTGACGCCATTTTGACATGAACGATATTTATATCGATTTTATTCATTTTATAATGAATATCGAAAGTGATTTCAAGATCTGATATTTCGAAATGAATTGAATATAAAGTGATTTCGAAACGAATAGAATATAAAACGATTTCGAAATGAATTGAATTGAAAACGAATTCGAATTGAATTTAAAACGAAGTGAAATGAATTCAAATTGAATTGAAACTTGAATTGAATAGAAATGAATTTTAAAACGAATTTATAAGGAAAATTCAATTTTGATTTAAATTGAAATAGAAGTTGAAATTGTTTTTGAAACGAATTTAAAAACTATTTATAAAAATTCGTTTTAAATAGAAATCGACAAAATATATATTATATATATAATATAATGGCTTGAATAGAACGCGCCACGCCGCGGCAGTTCGCGAATTTCGACCATTGACTTCGAACGGATATTACGGGAGATCCGACCATTGGATTTTCCTAAAACCGGAACCGTTGGGTTCGTATCGAAAAGAGCTTTCTAACGAATATTAGAAATTTGAAATCTAACGGTTGGATTTGGAATTATGTCCAAATCAAATTTGAAAAAGGACGCTGTAAGTGCAGTTCGATGGCCGTTGATGGAAATCGACTGTACGGGCCTTGATAAAATTATTAAAAATAGTAATAATTTGTGTAAAATCATAAGAAATGATTTAGAAAGAATTGGGATGAAAAACTCCATATTTGAAAAGATAAAAATAGATTTTTATCGAAATGAACTAGTTTTGAACTAGAATTATAATTCTATTTAATTTTAAATAAATTGAATTTGAAAAGGGCTTTAAAAATAACCAATGTGATTTGGGTTTGTCGTGAATGGTGTCTTCATTAACACTGTTCTTGAACCCAGTTGAGAAAAGATTAAATCTTTTTATTTGGATTTAATGAAGTGTACCAATTAAATAATATTTAATTGAAATGATATTGATTTTTGGGTTTATCGTGAACAGTGTTTTAAATAACACTCGTTCTTTAACCCGATAATTAATGAATGTGATTTCGGGTTTATCGTGAACCGTGTTTTAAATGACACTGATTCTTTAACCCAGTTAGCGATTAAAACTAAGTGGAGTTTTAATGAATCTTTAATTAGATTGAAATGATCGAGAATGGAGTATCGCCAGTTTTGCTCCAGGCGATAGTTAAATCTTTAATTAGATTTGAACGTGAAATGGTAATTGAATTTACCGATAACACCGTGGTGTTAGATATGAAGTATTACCAGTTTTACTTCATGGGATGAATAGGTTGGGATTGGGAAATTAAAATAAATGATTACTTCGGTAAGGTTCGTTAATCCCGACTAGTTGAATCGAAATTCAAAAGGATAGATTAAAGAATAAATATAAAGAATTTATCTTTGATGAAATTAATGGGAACCTTTCCCTATGAATGTGAAATTTAGAAACTAACTGTCGGTTAGCCAAGCAGAATGGTTTTCTGGATATTGATCTGATGTTGGTTTCGGCCTTCGGGGTTAATATTCGGGAAATTATTCTCTTGATTAATTTACGATTAGTGACTGATGAATTGGAATGAGGCGTATGTTGCGTTTGTGTAACACTTATTTAAAATATACGTGAGTTATTCGGAAAGACCGGGTTTATCCCATTCTGAATAACTGATACGACGATAAGTCGAAGATGAAGACGGTGGTCGAAGACCGGAAGTCTTCACGTCGTTTGGGCGATTACTGATGATCTTGATTGGGCTGTACACCCAAGAAGATGGAAACAGTTGGTGATTGTCCAGACGTACTTGGAGATCGATGGATATGCGGGGTACTAGGTGCCTCCGGTTTCGTTCAGACCCAGAACAGACTTATAAATGGACTGTGTGTCTGACATCGGATTTCATTCTCTGTGACTAATATCGGTTGCATCGAATGGTTTGCCTGTGTGGCATGCTAAGATGCAAATGATCAAGGCTTCTGTTGAAAAGCAAAGTCTTGTGGTGATGATCAAAGCACAGCCTGTGTGGCACAGCTTTGAGTAACGTAAATTCGCGAGCCTCGCACCCCGGTTGTGAACCAAAAACGGGAGAGGACCTCAGGGAGGGCATGCGTTTCCTTTTAGCTAGGGTGGTGTCAGTGACCTACCAGCCCTGACATTTATATACTTTTCACCTGTGTGGTTGTTGCTGTTGCGAGGCGCCTCGGTTTGATCGGACGATCCGGGTCCGATGGAGTCATTCGTTGGCTCATTTACGCCCCAAAGGGCGGGGAGACGTAGTGTTCAGGCATTTTAATCCACATCGGTGGACCGGCTCTGTCGCTCCAAGGGTCACTCGAGCTCTGATCCTGAGACATGGGCTAGATTGTCTCGAATCGGTTGAGGACGATCCCTGGCCTCGGTTCATAGATGGAAACCCAATTTCCAAATACGTGACTTTGCGATTTTGATTGTATAACCTATATATGGCGACATAGTGGTATGGGGCATTCATGCCGCCTATGATTGATACTTATGATTTGAAGTTGTTTTATACACTATACACTTATAATAGTATCAAATGGATTTCTTTTAAACGTATCAAGCATTCTTGGCTATTATTAGGTAAAAACCCTATCCCCCGGCTTGCGTTGCATTGTGTGATAGGACCTGGGTCTTATAATAGCTTCATTTTTCTTTATTTAGCATTGCGCTGATGTTTTATGCACTGGTATTCTTGGGAGGAAACCCGTTCCGTGTTATACGGCGTGGTCCCTTGATTTACCTAACTTTGAAAATAAAGATTAATAACTGTTTTAGTTCTCACACCAGTCACATGACTGACCTGGAGTTTATTGTTTTAACCTAAACTCTGGGTGCCCTTATTTTGACACGGGCAGCTAGTAGTTTTGGTTTTGCAGATTTATATTCATAGGATCCTGGTTTACAGCTGGAACGATGTCCGGAAAGCTTTGTATCCGTATATCTCCTTCTAGTTGCGTATTGTATTATTTTCCGTTGCGATGTATTTAAATGTAATTTAAATCTCTGATATTTCTGTGTAATATCTATTCATTTATACTCTGTATATTCTTGTAATCTGATGCATTGTTGTAATATACAATGAAATGTTCTTTTGTATGCGTTCTGTTTTGTCGTGTTCTAAAACGATAGGGCGTTTCGAACGGTCTGGGTCGGTTTAGCGACTGGTTCGGACCGAGCGAAATTCCCGATCGTCACATTGCCCATACCTTGCCATGGAAATCCATTATCCAGTAAGAGCCCGCGGTTTTGATTGTATACTATGTATGTGGTGCGTGAGATGCAAGCGTTCTGCTAGATTGATAGTTATTTGTATTTAGACACTATTATGATATCAGAAAAGATATTGATTTCAAAAATGTTTTGGATTATCATAAGGTAAAAATCGTCCGTATTTATGTGTGGATTTGGTCTTATGATTATCCTTTTCTTTCGAAAAGATTTTGACTTAAAAATCAAGTTGTGTGATAATTTTAAACTTAGAGTGTTTTCTCACTCTAGTTCACCAGACTGATCTGGCGTTTGTAATGCTCGGGCTAGATCGGGTTTTATAGGTTTAGATTTGGATTCTGCGAACTTCAGAAGACATGCTGGAGGAGTGCAGACGTAACATATATATATATTTGGTGTGTATTCTGCTGTGTGTTGTATAAGAGGATAGATTATTATGACTGTCCAGATGTGTTGATGTACTTTAATGATTGTAAGTATTTTAAAGCTCTCAATAAAGATTTATTTTTGTATTTTATTTTGTTCCGTTGCAATCTGAAACTCTGTTTCAAATGTGTTTCTTCTACTCTAATATTTCTTTCTTTCTTATCTCGCCCTCTAATATTCGTTCTAAAAACGTTCATGTGTTTTTGATGCTTTGAAAGTCGGCATGTTATACGATAAGTGTATTTATGTCGATTTTCGGGTTCGAAGATCCTTGGGCCATTACAATGGTATCAGAGCTATTGGTTTAGCAATAACCTTGGCTCTGTGGCACAATTTGATAGAGATGGAGTCAGTAATACCCTAGATTGAGTTGGAGCGTATATATATGAGAGTGTGTATTCGTAGATTTTATTCAAATGTTTTGTATTATGTTAATTGATCGGCTTAAGAGTTGAGAAGTATTGAACTGGAAACAGATACAGTATTGTTTTGTAAAGAGGGTAAATGAAATAATTTTACCTAAATTATATTTTTGTACAAAAGTGGAAATAATTTTATTAATTTATTGAGATATTGATGTGTTTGATGTGTTTGATTGATTTGAATAAAGATTCAAATTGGATTGAAAAATTGAATCGGAACTTAACTTGGTTAAGCTGAGTTAAATTTAGAAATGATTTTTAAATTAAATAAAGTAGAATTGAATTTGGAAATTTGATAAATAATAATTAAATAGAAATCAATCGAATATTAATCAATTGATGTTCAAATATGTTAAGCCAAAGTAAATACTAAATTGAATGTAAATTTAATTGATTTGATTGAGTTGATTGTGCATCGGTCGTTGATGACTGTTGATTGTTGGCTGGATTGGTTGAATATAATTCATCAATAGTTTAAAATAGAGTTTAATGAAGTGAAAACCAAGAAATTGAATTTCAATATTATAATTTGGAATAAAATTGCATATGAATTGAAATTAATTTCTGTATTTTCAAATGAATGGTATTCATGTTTAATTCTTGGAATTGGCATAGTTATATTGTTCGATTTATGAAATATCATCTAAATATTTCATGTATTTGTTACTTATACATCTATTAAGTTAAGTACAGGTGTCAGATGGCTATGATGATAGATTTTAGTTACGTAGATCGAAATAAATTGAGCAAGTATGCTCAATAGCACTCGTAAAAGGTACGCCTATGCGAAAATATAAATTTTTGTTTTTCGACCATGTGAGTCGATGTATATATATTATTATTCCTGCGATATCATAGATGTCACTTCGTGCAGGGGAGACTCTACCGAAATTTTTCGGGAATTTAAAGTGTTAGAAATTTCTCGAAATTTTTGAAAATTTGTTTTGATAATAATAAATTGGTTTTCGATTAAAAATAAATTGGATTTTAAAGATAATGGGTTTGTAGCATTTTTCTTACCTTAGTAATTTTGGGTACGAAATTCTATTAAGGGGGGAAGAATGTAACGACCCGGATTTTTCAGCTATTTGAATTCGAATATTTAAATTATATTTTAATAATATATTGGTATATTAATCGATTTAATATTTAGTTAGTTTATTAAAACAAAGATTTGAACATTAAATTTTTATTTTAATTTAAAACGAGTCTGAAATGACGCGGCAGTTCGTATTTTTTTGTTTTTACCTTTAATTGAATATACAGGATCAAATATAAGTCGGAATTCTGTGAAACAAGAAATGTTTAAATCTTATTGAATATAATTTTCATATGAAAGAGAAAATTTCAGACTTCATGTTATAGATTGTTTGTTATGTCCAATTCAAAATTTAAAACAGTCACTATGGAAATCGTTAATAAACAATAATGTTTATTAAATTAATTTAATAACGGTTTCAATATATTTTGATATACTTAACTCGAAATGTCAATATTGAGTTGTAAAAGCCATACTGTTTATATTTGAAGCTGTATATAATATTTTTATTTGAATATTTATAATAATAATAGTTTATTATTATTTTATTTGATTATTTTGGAATTTAAATAATATTTTATCGATATTTTAAAGGCCATAGAAATAGCCAATTTTCAAACGACTTCCACTTGCGTTAAAATGAATTTTGTTGGGTTCGGAATGTCAAAACATATCATGCTGCAAATTTTGGGGCCAAACGGAGTTAATATGTGAGCGTACAGAATTTAATTATAAACCGACAAACAATTTAAATTATAAAATATCATCGTTTTTCAAATGCAGTCGGATTTCGACCAAACGAGTTTTATTAGATCCGTATTAGTAAGCTATTGCTACATTTCAAATTTGGTAGTAATCTGATTAACCATGTGATCGTGGCAGCATCAAACGCCCTTGTTTTTATTTAATCATTTATTTATTTTTGGCCAATTTAAACGCGTGTAACTTTAAAGGAATAAACGACTGGCCTAGTGAACTCCGATTTTAACGAAACAAATTTAATTGGATCCATAAGGAAAAGGTCTAGTAGAATTTCAAAGTTTCAAGTTGATTGGATTTATTTTGTGATCATAGGAAATTTAAATGCGTGATGATTTATAAAAGACTTTTTATAAACGACCTCGGAATTCGACGAAACCTGTCCTATCGGGTCCGGAATATTTTTTTTGTGCTAGGATTAGGAGTTTTGTCTCAATTGGACATCGTATGTGAGTGTTTTGACCTGATACTTCACCGTTAAGTTTCATTTATAATAAAATAATATTAAAATCCATCCCATCTTATAAATATGTGAACCCTAACTATCGTCAAATCCTAAAACTCGTGGTCAACACTGCAGGCCGCCTCCATCTTCTTCATTAAACGACTGAAACTTCACCTTTCCTCCTCGGCTTTTCTTCCAAATCCATTAAAAAAATTCGAAATTCCCGACAACAAAAGGATTGAGTCAGCGAGGTCCTTAGATTCAACGGACATGATCGGTTAATTCGAGCTGGTGTGGCTGGAAACGAGTTGAAAAGCAGCGGATCTCGTAGGCACTTTGCCGACAAACGGAGGAACTATAGGACCTAAGGCTGGCTGCATTAGCTAATGAGGTGGAGGCGCATCTTTCGATGGATTCAGATCATATTCTGGCCGATTAGGGGAGTGCCAGCTGCGGTGAAAGTGTTTCGATCAGGGATGAAGTGGTGTGAATGGGTTTGAAGAGAAACAACGTAAAGAGAACTGCGCGTGGTTTTGAAGTAGAGCTGTAAGCAAAATTAGAATGGGAACGAAGATGTTAAGGGGAAAGGACGTTACAACATGCTGAAGCAGGAAGTGACAAGGAGCAATCACGTTAGAGGGTCAGCATGCAGAAGACTTCTGGCCTGTAACGATATTTGAAGCGTATTGTTAGAGCTGATGTAAGTAACGAAGGAAGGATAAAGCAACTGATTATATCCTAATTTAATAACTTACTATTAAGTTATAATTAATAATATAATTAGTTAATGTAAAGCATATATTTATATTAATCGCTGGTGCATGTTTCCAAACAGAAGTGGTACAACAAATAATGAACGGACCTGCGTGATTTGTTAGTAAACAGTAATTAAGTGGTAATATTTATTAATCATGGAAATTTAACTTTTAATTAAAAATGGTGAACTTATATAACTATAACTCATATGTTTGTTGACATAATTTTACGAGACAAACTACGTGGTGAACGTTGAAATGGACACTGCATTGTGGAACTGTCTTGGACAAAGCTAGAGATGATGGAGATTTTTCGTTAATTAATGGCCGTTTAATTTAATTGAAAAAACTGAATTGCTTAGCAACAAACGGAATCAAGGTGAGTTAAACTCACTCAGTTCTTCCTACTTATATTTTATATAAGTCGGGTTGTTATTTTGTGTACTATGGTTGCTAATGGTTTATTGTTTGTTAAAATTATATTCATATGCTGATTGAACCGATAAAATTAAACGTTATTTAATTTCAATGAAAAACCAAATCTTTATTTTAACGATTAGACCCAATAAAGGTAACTTACCTTGTTGGTCATGATTATAAAATAAACGTGTTAAATTTTTTGAATTGTTTGTGAATTGGTTGATGTTAAATAGCCACTATTTACTGTTACAAAAATAATCATTTAAATTGAATTGAATGAATTTATGTGAGATATTCTATTTTGACGTAGGGAAGAACGGGTTGGAGGGATCCTATGGGTCCTCAAATATATTTAATGTTATTTATTTTCATATTATCATTATATGAACTGCTCTGATTGAATGATTGATCTGATTGTTGACCGTTGATTTGAAATTCAACAGTTGTTTTGTTTTAATGGGAAATATTGGTTGAGTAATTGGTCGTATATGGCCTATAAATCAATCGTTTTCTAAATATGGGTTTACCGTTAGGTGAATCGATAGAAATGAAGTTATAATATATTTTATAACTGAAGATAGATTTTGAGATTTATTGTTCTGAATAAAAGGTATAAAAAGGAAATAAATATTTATTATTTATTATTTAAGTTTATATTTAATTATTAAATGATTTTATAAAGCAAACTCTGATATTAATCAGATTATAAGCAAGGGAGTACAAAATTAACCTAATGGTTAAGATTTGAATAATTTTTTTAAGAAACAATTAAATGGAATTATTTAAATTAATTTTATTATTAATTAATTTAAAGTGAGAACTAATTGGAATCAGTTAACGAGATAACCATATTTTGAGTTAACTAAGTCAAACATTTAACTGAGAATGATTATTAAATTAGTTGTTTGAATTAATCTAATGAAATGGTTTAATGAATATTTGTTTAAATTTTAACAAGGTTTTAAAAAGGAATTTACTATTTATTTTAGTTAATAAAGAAATTAACTACTTCTACAGTAGTTAATGATTGAAGTAAATTATCATTTTTATTAATAATAGTTTTAGAGATTACTTTTTAGTTGGAATACATTTAAAAAGTGATCGAAGTTGGAATGAAATCTAATTGAATTGTGAAAGGAGTTTATAAAAGGGTTTATATTAAAACTAGAGTTTTTATAACAAAGTTAAAAAAAGGATTTTTAAGCAAATACGATAGCTTACATTAAATGTTACTTAATGCTTGAATTAAGTAAAAGGAGATAAAAAGGGTTTATATCAAACCATAGTGGTACAAACAAAGTTTATAATCAAGATGAGAAGTTGATAAGTTAATTTCAAATTAACATTACTTAATAATGAAATTAATTAAAATGGGAAACTGAAATAAGATTTTCAAAGTGGGAAATGGATGAATGGATTAGAAATGGATTATTAAAAGTGAATGTGGTAAAGAAGTGAGTAATAAGATTTTGGTAACAAAAATTCGAGTTATAAAATAAATTGTCTAAAGAAGTAGATGTTAAAAGGTGACGTTTTAGTAAGTAATTTCTAAATCAAGGAATAAAGAAATAATGGTTATGTTCAAGAAGGAAATTTGCAAAAGTAAGAAGGTTTATAAAACCATATTTTAAATAAATTAGTTAAATGGGATTTGTTTCGATATTGGAATGAAATATCGGTTTTTGAATTACAACTCATTTCTATCTTAAAATAAGAATGTTGTTAATCAGGGTTTGAGAGGTAGTTGAAATACCCCTACTTGAACGACTTCAGGATTATCTGAGGACGATATTAGTTGTAATGGTAAAGAGGTATAGAATGATTTATTATTTCCATATGAGAAATAATAATGTAGTGATAAATAAAAAGATTTGAAATTTGTATAATGAGATTTCCAAAGTAACGGAAATGGAAACACTACGCCATAGATGGCCTACCACAACGAAAATCCATGGTGTTGCTAGCTACAATGTTGCCATTGATATGCTGTTTTTTGTCTATTGCAACGCACGCTTCAATGTGTTAGCATAGATATAAAATTGTGTTGCAGTAGCTAGACATATATTCAAATTAAAAATTAATAAAATTAGTAATCCTTGTGAATACGATCCAACGGTCTATGTTAGTAATCCGCGTCAATCTGATTTTCCTTCAACGCCTCATCTCATTTGCCCCAAATTTTCATTTTCCCGCTATTTTCCTTATTATTATTTTTTCCGTAGAAAAAAACTATACTCCCTTCCTTTCTGACGACCGATCAAAAACTAGGGTTCATATCTGATATAATTCCTATGTCTTTTTATTGATATTATCTCACTTCCAATTAGTTCAGGCAATTTGGGATGCATCTCCAATGCTGATTCGATACAGATCTAGAAGAAACACTGATTTGATCGATTTACAAGTGATGAAGACATCAGAAAATTAGATGCTTCGGTAAGGAGGGGCGTTTCCCGATAGTTCCTTTTGTCTCTGCGTTGCTTCTTCTTCTGCCTTCCTTTCCCAATTGAACAGTGCCCTTATTTCTAAAAACTGAAGGTACCATTTTCCTAATTGAACAACTTCTGTTCCACAAAAGGGATTTGGATGGATCTACAGGTATAAATTCTTTATGTTTTTACTAAGGTTTAATTCTATTTTTCTGTCTCTATGTGTTTGTTTCATTCCAATCTCCTCTAGTTGGTCGAGAGCTTTTGATTGGGACTCTCATCCAGATGATTCAAGATTCAATATTTTTGGTATATTATCCTATCGAGCAAATCAGCGAGAAGTGAGTGTAAAACAGCCGACTTGTCTCTTGTGTGGTTTTTTTTAATTAATTAAATTACATTAGTAAGCTTGTCTAGAAGGTGATACATTCAGGATTATATTAGCAAGTGCCGAGAGGTCTAAAAGCTTAATAGCATTAAGAAAACAAATCAACAAATAAGGTTTTCATCCGTTCATCATTAAGTACGATGAACAATGGTGAGAGAGTTGGGGTGGCTTTAAAATGAACAGGCTAATGCTCTGTTTATCTGCCTTTGCAAGAAAGTGTTTTTTTGTCATATATAAGTTGGTAAAGGTGTTATCATTTAGCTTTAGTTATTGGTTCATTCATTTTAGTACTGCACTTCAATTTTGTGAATCAGTCTAGCAAATATCATTGTCCAACACACCTACTTTAATGGTGCTCTCCTATCCCACTTACAATGTTATATAGATTTTTTTAATTCTCTTGTAAGTTTTGCTTCATAGTTGTATGCCTGTAATTATTTTGGGAATTGTGTTTTCAAGAACGAACTCTAAGATAATATGGAAAATGCGGAAAACAACATGAAAAATGAGGGTAAATAACTTATTTTAGGAGCAACTCTTTAGGTTATATCTTGCCATGATATATGACATATTTCGTGTATTTTTTTAGTAATTCCATGAAGTTATTTAAAAGCTATTAATGGATATTTGTTCAATATTATTGGTTTTGGGAAATCTTAAAAACTTGGGAAGAAACATTAATTTATAGGTATTTGTCCAGACTTCTAACCCTCATTGTTACTATTAAGTGCTTTTATCATCCTCAATACTAATATGTTTTTTGTGATATAATATTTTAATGTTTCTCACACCATTATCAGATAATATATGCTGTCATGAGTAAAAGAGATGTTTTGGTTATAATGGCTGCTGGGGGTGGCAAAAGACTTTGTTATCAACTGCCAGCAGTTTAACAGGATGGAGTTGCTCTTGTAGTCAGTCCTCTACTCTCTCTTATCCAAGATCAGGTACTGTCGTTTAATCACCATAAGTTCTGGTGGAACTGTTTGATAAATGATCTTTTGTAAGAAATAATCAAATCTTTAATTTTTTTTATCAAGTACAGCATTTACAAACTAGGAAAATCTGAGCTACATAGGTTAACAAGTTTCACAGGGGTTCTGTGGGAATCAAGTAATTGCACACTCTTGCATAAAAAGTTTCTACATGCACACTCTTGCATATTCTTCTGTATATGGACACTCTTGCATATTCTCCTGGCGATCAAGCAGTAACTTAATTTCATGATGTAGGTGTCATAGTAAGAACTCTTGCATATTCATCTATACATGCACATTCTTTTTCATTCTTTTTTCAATCATATTAAATTCAAAATGAACTCTGATTTAAATGAAAGGGAGGACCTCACTGGAGAGTTCCCACTGGACGCAAAGATGGATTTGTTTCTACAGCAAAAGAAGCAGAATATGAATGATTGTGTAATATACGAGTTAATGTAGTGAGGAATCGAGTGACAATGTATGTGCGAGTCTGTATATGAGTGAATCGAGTGACAATGTAGTGAGGAATGTATGTAAATATGAATGATTGTGTAATATACGAGTTAATGTACAATAGTGGAGTCGAAAAATTTGTACCATTTGAAATGTTGAAATAAAATATTTATTTGAATAAAATACTGTGTTATAATAATATTTATTATAATATTATGAAATCTTTGATTAATAGCCGTTGAGGTGTAATTACTTTTAGCAGTTCTAATACAAATTTTAACAACTGCTAGAAACAGTTGTAAAAAAGGTTGCCTTTATTACGGTTGCCAGCTGTACTAGACATATTACAACTGTTTTTGGCAGTTGTGAAAGGGTATTTTTTGTTCTAGTGGTACCTGTGGCAACACCTGTACTGATGTTACCATAGGATCGCAAAGGTGTTGCCTTTGACTCTAAGGCAACGTGGGAAAAGGCAACCCCAAAAAAGTGTTGCTACAGACCTATAGCAACAAATTTTGGCACCTACTGCGTCACTTCTCTGGGTTGCCGTAGGCCATATATGGCGTAGTGAAAGACTGGAGAATATATATATAATGATATTCCCAAAGTAAAAGAAATAAACGGAGATTGTGTGAAATTATAATGGTATTTTTTGAGATAAAAGAAAATGAAAAAGGGAGTTTTGGAATGGATTTATTCTAAAAAAATAAGGGTTGGTTACTATTTCAAATAATAAAACATGAAAAATTTAGTAACGTTGTTTTAGAGCGATAAGATGAATTTATTTCCCCACTATAGACAATGTGTAATGAGATAACAATTTTTTTGAAAATGATAGTAAGATAAAAAATTGGATATGATTATAGAATATTTTCCTGAGTATTAAAATAAAATTGTTTTGAAATCAATCTTCTGTTAGATAAGAAATGAAAAGCTATATTTATAATATTGAAAGATTTATAGGTTTAAAATAACCATCGTAATCGGTTTTTAATTAAAGAGGCCAAGAAATGCCGAGTACTGAATCAGTGAGCTCATTTATTCTTATGATTATTTATTTGATAGTTAAATAACCGACTATGAAATCTGACCCATACGATTGTTCGTACGAAAAGACTGGGATCAAATTTATATTTTAAAACCATTCCAACAAAAAAAAACGTAACATTAAAGATAGAAGATGGGGCGATTGAAGACCTTGGATCTTCAAAAGTGGAAGGATTGCTTGTCGAATATTCTCTAGAGCGCAACCAGAGGTATTTTGACGTGGTTTGGTCGTGGTTGAGATTTTGCAGATTGCAAGGACCACTCACTACTGATTCTCGAGGTGATTCCATATAGGATGTAATAGGAGGGTGCCTTCGGTTCATCCTGTTCCTGGATGACTTGTATGGATGAATGTCTAACAGAGTATTTTGTAAAAAAAAAACCGTACATTGATATTTACAAATCTATCGTGTTGGTGGTGAAGAGTGGCACTTGTTTTTCACCCAGAGCGTATTTGTGAATGTCAGTTAGTGATTTGTCAGATCTAACAATGTGGCATTCAAAGTGAATGGTGATATGTTGTTTAAAAGGTAATTTTAACCTCAAGCCTCATCAACCGGGAAATGGAAAAAATCTGGTAGGTCGCATGTCTATGTGGCTTGCACCCATTAAAAGGGTATATCATTACCTGATCTGGTGAAATCAAATGCCTTCGGTTGTCCCTTTTGTTTTTTTATTTGTTATCGCTTCATTGGCTGGCCCCCAACCGTGGTGATGATATATTTGGTACTCCCAAGTGAAGTGAGGGGCCGATCATGTTTAGCCCGGGTTGCAAGATGTTCTTGTTGAACCCCAAGGTATTCATCTTCGGAGGAACATTGTCGGAAAGGTGGTTGCCCATACCTTGCCATGGAAATCTATTCTCCAATAAGCGCCTGCGGTTTTGATTGTATATTATGTATGTGGAGCATGAGATGCAAGCATTCCGCTAGATTGAAAGTTATATTTATTTAGACACTATTATAATATCAGAAAAGATATTGATTTCAAAAACATTTTGGGTTATCGTAAGGAAAAAACCATCCGTATTTATGTGTGGATTTGGTCTTATGATTATCCTTTTCTTTCAAAAAGATTTTGACTTAAAAATCAAGTTGTGTGATACTTTTAAACTTAGTGTGTTTTTCTTACTCTGGTATACCAGACTGATCCGGTGTTTGTAATGCTCGGGTTAGACTGGGTTTACAGGTTTAGATTTGGATTATGCGAACTTCAGAAAATGTGCTGGACGAGTTCAGACGTAACATATATATATATATATATATATATATATATATATATTGGGTGTGTATTTTGATGTGTGTTGTATATGAGGATAGATTATTATAAATGTCCATATATGTTGATGTACTCTGATGATTGTAAGCATTTTTAAGCTCTCAACAAAGATTTGTTTCTGTATTATATTTTGTTCCGTTGCGATGTGAGACTCTGTTTCTGATGTGTTTCTTCTTTTTGTTTCTCTATTCTAATTTTTCTTTCTTTCTTATCTCACCCTCTATTATTCGTTCTAATAACGTTACTTTTTTCGATGCTTTAAAGGTCGGCATGTTATATGATAAATGTATTTATGTCGATTTTCGGGATCGAAAATCCTTGGGCCATTACACTTGCCTTCTCTCTCCTAGCTTTTCCCTTACTAGTTGTTTCGTCTCCTTTACCTCTTCCTTAAACCGTCGAACTCCAATTCACCCCCAGATTATTATTTTTAGTGTCACCATTCGAAATTTCTGTTATGGTCTCCTCCTTCGTTTCTTCGATTCCCTCTCCCTCACAAAAAATCTGATAGTTTTTTTGCCTCTGTCCCTCTTTCCGGTAGCTTATCATTTTAATGTGCCTCATCGCCAGCTCACTGCTTCGGTTAGAGGCTGGCGAAGGAAGTCCGCGTCTTCACGACTCACGATCTACCTGGCTATTGGGTTAAGTTACTCTGCTGCGTTTTCCTTTGGGTCGCTGGCTCATGATTGGATCTGAAGATTCAGTGTGGTCGTGGCGTGGCTTCGTTCTCTTGGCTTTTGGTTGCTCTGTAAGTCTCTTTCTGGTTGGTCATTCTCTTCCTTATTTTTGGATAGTGGTTCTCTTTCTGGTTGGTCATTCTCTTCCTTATCAAATAGTGGTTAGCTAGGGTTGTGGTAATGTGGTGCTTGACATGGCCCGAAATCCTCGGCCAGCCTAAACCAAAAGAGAACGCGGATTGTTTGAGAATACGATGCTTCGGAACACAAAACAACAGAACTTTTTGTTGCTATTACAACAATTTACATCAGAGTACAAATGAATAACATACATAACGAATATACAATTATCAGAGAATAAAATATATGGCAACGAAAATAGAAATGTATAAATACAATGCATAGCGGAATACATTAACTAACACAGCTGAAAGAAATACATGGATACAAAGCTTTCCGAATATAGCTCCAGCTGTAAACCAGGATGTTAAATAAATATATGCAAAACCAAAACTACTAGCTGCCCGTGTGGAAAATATGGGCACCTCGAGTTTAGGTGAAAAATAATAAACTCCAGGTCAGTCATAGGACTGGTGTGAGAACTTAAACAGTTATTAAACTTTACTTTAAAATAGGGTAAATCACGGGACCATGCCGTATGTCACGGAACAAGTTTACTCCCATGAATACTCTGAAATAAAACTTGAAATAAATAATAAATAATGCAATGATTTTCGAAAAAATGAATCTATTATAAGACTCAAGTCCCATCACACAATGCAATGCAAGCCGGAGGATAGAGTTTTACCTTATAATAGTCAAACATGCTTGATACGATTTAAAACAAATATTTTTGATACTATTATAAGTGCATGGTTTATAATACAACTTCGAATAGAATTGTATCAATAGTAGACGACATAGGTACCATATATTATGTCGTCATATAGGTTTACAACTAAAACCATATAATGTCGTATTGGAAATTGGATTTCCATCATGAGTCAAGGCAAGGGATGTCTCCTTACCAAATTAGAATTACCTCTAAAAAGATGGTCCATGGTCATGCCTATGGGAAACCCTTGTATTTTATTTAAATATGTTCCTATTATCAACAAAGTTTCGTGTTATACTTAAGTACATGTAGCGGCCAAACAGAGAGTTATATTTGGTACAGTCCAAAATAAAACATATACAAACATTGCCTACGTAGAAGCCAAAATTTTCCTATGCAAATTAAAGAAATCATTTAAAGCAAATTAAACCACATGACCCATTTTCTTTGTGTGCGACCACCAAAGCTACCATCTAGTGAATCGGCGAACTCCCAGTGATCAACTTCTTCCGGAGGGTGATCAACGTGAGAGCTCCTCCCAGCATTGCGCCTCAAAGGTGATATACCAGAAGATCCAGCCACCTCCTTGCCCTTGCTGGACATTCTAGCCATTCCAACGCTGTCATAAATACCCACATTTTCAAGCACCACGTTAATAACATTAGGCCTCTATCACCATCCTCAGAACTGAACACTTCCTCTTCATCTTCATCTGACTGTTCCTCCTCTTCCTCATTGAGACTTGAAAGAGCCGCAAAAGGATTTGAAGAAGATGCTCCACCAACACCAGAACTAACAATAACCTTCATCCTTCTTTTTGGTTTCCAAACCTTCAGAAAACCATCCCTATCCTTTCTAAACACCCAATTCTTAAAACTAGTTGGTTCAGAAGGATCGTTTGGATTCCCTGAAAATTTGCTAACTTCAATTTCGTGATAAGAGGTCCTGGTAAAAAGCCTTATCAACGATGGAATATACACGAGAGATGGAACTCCTATTTCCACCCTAAGATATGAAAAATCAACTATGTTCCACACATCTTCTTGGATTCTTAAAATCCTTCCTACTTTCGACAATGTGACGGCCCACCCCGCACCAGCCGACATTTCCCACGAAATGCGCTGCTAATGTCCGACTAGCACGGAACGGTAGTCGAAAGAAAAGGGTTGGAATGATGAATCACTAAGAACTTGTAGTATATCTCACAGCGCATGGAATAAAATATAATAGTAACATAACTTGATATAACATAGGCGAGATAATACATAAGCTGAAACTAAACCATAACCATCAGAGTAGCGAAATCCAAAATACAGCTTATGATCCAAATCATTATTAAAACTTCAAAATACTGCCTCTAAAAAGGAAATAAAGAATGTGCACTACTAATGCCTAAAGCAGTGACCATCAACAACACAGGGATAATATATGTATATAATACATGGAAGCCTCCTTCTCATCTCCAGATAGCTACTCGTGCATCGCCACCTAACCTACCTCTAGTCTACTCGTTTAGGAGCACCCAGAGTAATAAGAAGAGACATAAAACTCTGGATCAGACGAAAGTCTGGTATGAGCGATAGCAACAAAATGAAGCAATAACAGGTATAAATAATCATACCTGAACCTGGATCTGCAACCGAAGAGTTAGCACAACAAGACGTACAGTACTCTAAGGTAAACACTAACATAGAGTGTAAAATGGGAGTGTGCGTGTCATGGTGATAACAAACATCAAACAAAGCAATCATCCTCACATCTCTCACTTAGTACGTAAAGCATACGATATCCACTGCTTTGATCACCAAATCCATTTGGAGATATGACGGGTCCATACCCTTCTGGACTCCGTACAACTATCGCTATGGCTATGACCATGCCCTTCTGGTCTATAGTCAATAACCCTTACCCAGTCCACACTGCCCTGGCTCTGGGATATAGGTCACCTAGTCCACACTTCCCTGGCTCTGGTTCGTCTACATGCCCCCTCTCTCAATAGTGAACCAAAGTTATAGAAATCGATAACTCCTTTGCACACGTCCCGCAGCAAAGCCCAACTCTAGAAGTTAACTCGTTGGTTCCCATCTGGATCCTGAGTGATAACTTCCCATTTGGACTTCCTTTGCATCTCGGGTTTTGGTCGGATTGGAGTTGATATTTAGAAGAGTTTACAATCATTGTCGCATGGTGGAAGCTTCAAATCTGGTTCGTCGTCATCATTCTGGTTCACCGTCATCACTTGGTTCGGGTCGTGGAACCTTATAAGGGTCGGGTCATTATCCCTTCTGGGGCCGGGTCGTGATCCCTTCTGGGGTTGGGTCGTGATCCCTTCTGGGTACAGGTCGTGATCCCTACCCCTTCAAGAACTGAATTTCTGCAGTTTTTCCTACAAGATAATTTTTTCCCAACCGACGGCGTTTTCAACCATTCTAATCTTCCTATGACATCACAAAACATACCTAATAGCAGTAATAACACATAGAATCAATCAAAAACAATAAAACATCAATCACATGAAATATTTTAGATCAAACATACCCAAAAAGCATGATTTTCCCCTTAATCCCCTTAAGCATGTTTTAACCATAGGATTAGCAAACTTAATTCAAATTAACCCAAATTTTCACCAGTGACATAAAATAATATTTTAGAATTTCTATAATTTTTTCATATTCTTCTGATGTGTAATTTCGCTAATTATCACTGATCATCCCTAATTAGCCGTAATTAGCGTATAAAAGTGCAAATCGCTCACCTTAGCCACAAATAAATTTTAGATCTGAAAACTCCACTGATTTGGCGTGGATTCCTATGTATAGCAGCAGCGCTTTCTATGATTTGATGCTAATTTGACTTGATTTGAGGTAGTTTTGGTTAATTAGTGATTAGAAAGTAGTTAGGTTGTGATTTAGAAGATGGAGGCCATTGTTAGGGTTCAAGGGAGGTTAGTAGCGGTTGAAAAAAATGAAAGGGAATGTTTCTCCAAACCCTTTCAGCACTCCCATAACCCTAATCCCGAAATGAGTTATGGACCTAGGTGCTAATCACCCCGTTAAGCCCAATTATGTTGTTTTTCCATGTCCAAATCTTATTTCAGTCATATATCCCAAACGGTAAGTCTATTTGATTAGTGTGATCGCTCTACGGAATGGTGAACCATCATCCGAATCCAATGGAAGTGGTTTCAGGTCAAAAATCCTTACCAATCAAAAGTTATAGGCGAAACAAGAATCACCAGGGGGCAAAATGGTCATTTAAAATTCAGCAAAAATCGTGAATGTGGGAAATGACCCCAATAGTCGCTTCCCATTGTTACACGACCATATGACTTCGTATGAAAATGAAATAAGTATTCTACGACCCTCCGATGCATAGAATGCGGGTCGTTACACTCTTCCCCCTTAAGAAATTTCACCTCCGAAATTCCTTAATTAAGAAAACATACAATGGTGTCCCACATGCCTATCAGCCATTTACAAACAATCGAATATACATAATAAACACAACAAGCCTATCCTAGCATGCAGAATAACTTTATCGCGACTAAAAATCTTACTAGGTAAAGAGTTCTGGATATGACTTTCTTATGCTTTCCTCGGTTTCCCAAGTACAGTCGTTCTCATTATCGCCCCACTGGATCTTAACCAGTCTCACCGTCTTCCCCCGAAGTTGCTTCGTATCATGTCTGACAATACAAATCGATCTGCAGTTCTCAACTGTCTTAGGTTCTACCTCGATATCCTCCAACTGATCTGGTGAAATAGTCATATCAGAATCTTGCACGAACTTCCTTAACTGAAAAATATGAAATACGTTGTGCACTCCTGCCATCTTGTCAGGTAATCCAATTTTATACGCCGAATTCCCGACTTGTTCAAGAACTAGAAATGGACCAACAAACCTTGGTGCCAACTTACCTCTCCTACCAAAACGAATCACACTCTTCTGCGGAGAGATCTTGGCGAATACCAAGTCGCCAATGGATAATTCCAAATCTCTTTGCCTTTTATCAACATAACTCTTCTGCCTATCTTAGGTGTCCTTCATTTGTTGTTGAATAACCTTGATCTTATATGAAGTTTCTCTTATTACATCTGCCCAAGCACAAATTTCTCACCTGTTTCCAACAAACACGATGGTGAGTTGCATGGTCTTCCGTACAAAGCTTCAAATGGAGCCATACAAATAATGGACTGATAACTATTATGATATGCGAATTCAACCAGATGTAAATGGTCATCCCATGACCCTCCAAAGTCCAATATACAAGCAATCAAGAGATCCTCTAATACACGATTCACCCTCTTTGTTTGACCGTCGGTTTGGGGATGGTAAGCGGTACTGAGATGTAATTCTGACCTTAAAGCCTTATGTAAGCTTTTCCAAAAGCCATTAGTAAATAATGGATCTCGGTCACTCACAATACCTTTAGGTACTCCATGAAATCTCACTACCCACTTCATATACAATTCCACTAACTTAGCTACCGTTCTATTCGACTTGACCAGTATAAACCTTGCACTTTTGGTCAATCGATCCACAATCACTAAAATACTATCATGACCTGATCTAGTTCTTGGTAAACCATAAATGAAATCCATTGAGACTTGTTCCCATTTCCCTTCGGTAATTTCCAATGGTTGTAGCAGGCCACTAGGCTTCTTTTGCTCGACTTCAACCAATTGACAAGTCATGCACTTGGATATAAACTTCCCAACGTCTCTCTTCATCCTTTCCCAGTAGTAGGTCTGCTTCATGTCTCGATACATTTTGTTACACCGGGATGTATAGTCAGTTTTGAGTGATGACATTCTCTAAGCACTTCATCTCTCAATCCATTAACATTGGGTACAACCAGTCTACCATTCTTTTGAATCCATCCTTATCAATCAAGTTCATTCTTGTTCATTTCCTCACCGTCGATACCCATCTCTACCTCTGAGATGATTTCCAATAGGTTAGGATCGTCCCTTTGACTGGAACTGATCCGCTCAATCAAAGTCAGTTTGATCGTCAAACTTGCTAACATCTCTGGACCTAATTCACACTTATGTCTGAAAATCATATCCCGTAATATACTCTAGTTGCTTCCATTCCAGAAACATAGCCCCCAAATCAGCATGTCTCCTAGTCAATGCATTAGCTACTGCATTTCCCTTCCCGGGCGTTATTGAAATCATATGAAGCCAGGAACTCTAACTATCTCCACTGACGAAGGTTTAAATCCTTTTAAGAGAAAAGATACTTTAATGACGTATGATCGGTAAACAACTCGAATCTTTCTCCCAAGAGATAGTGTCTCCACATCTTTAACGTGAACACGATCGCTGCTAACTCCAAATCATGGGTGGGATATCTTTTCTCATGTGGTTTCAGTTGCCGACAAGCATAAGCTACAACCCTACCTCCTTGCATCAGTATAGCACCCAGTCCAGTACCATAAGCATCTGTGTATACTGTTATCTCTTAGTTCCCCTTAGGAATAATTAACACTGGTGCACATGTTAACTTCTCCTTTAGACTCTTGAATGCATTCTTACACCTTTCGTCCCAAACAAAATCTTGATTCTTCTTGGTCAACTGAGTTAACGGCGTCGCTATCTAGAAGAAATCTTGGATAAACTTACGATAATATCCAACTAACCCGAAGAAACTTCTTACGTCTGTTACATTCTTAGGCGTAGACCAATCTTGCACGTAGCCACCTTCGCAGGATCCACGGCAATACCATTCTCTAAAACAATATGGCCCAAGAATCTCACTTCCCTCCTCCAGAAGTGACACTTAGAAATTTTTGTTTTCAATTGGTGTTTCCTCAACACCTCCATCACTACCCTCAAATGTTCTTTGTGTTCTACCTCTGTCCTCGAGTAAACCAAGATATCATCCACGAACACAAGAACAAACTTATTTAATGGTCCCTGAAATCCCTATTCATAAGATCAAGGAAATATGCGGGTGCATTAGTCAACCCGAATGGCATGACCAACCACTCATAGAATCTAGAAGGCGTCCGAAATGCCGTTTTAGGCACACTCTCACCTGCTGCTCTGAGCTGATGAAAACCTATAATGAGATCCAACTGGGAGAACACTCTTGCTCCATTTAACTGATCAGATAAATCATATATCTGTGGAAGAGGATACTTATTCTTCCTAGTCACCTTGTTCAACTCGCGGTAGTCCACACATAAGCGAATGGAACCATCGGCCTTAGTGGCAAATACAAGTGGTGCTCCCCACTCGGAAACACTTCTTCGAATAAATCCCTTCTTCAAAAGATCGCTCACTTGCACCTCGAGCTCTCGTTGCTCCCTTAGTGCCATACGATGAAGTGGCATCACTATAGGTCTGGCATCTTTCATTAAATCAATCTGAAACTCAATCTCTCGATGTGGTGGAAGTTCGGTCACTTCTTGGAAGATGTCCGGATACTCATAAGCAATAGGCACATCTGATAACTCATCCTGCGGGATGTCAAGGGAATATAGAAAACTAGCCATCACCTCATCACTAGGTAGGAAATCCAATACCACCCTCCGCCCATCATCCGCTCTAATGGTCACCTAAGACCCCTCACAGTCTAGCACCACCCCATACCTTTTTAGCCAATTGACTCCCAAAATAATGCCAAACCCAGTAAAGCCCAAAACAAAGCAATCACAAGCAAACATACATCCATGACTCGATAAGACCAATTTATGGCAAATCATACTAAGGCTAGTCGAACCACCGATCGGGCTCGTCACAACTAAAGGTCTATCGATTATCTCGGGTTCCAGTTCCAACCTATCTAACAGGTCACTAGATACAAAGGAATGAGAAGCCTCGGTATCAAGCAATACTCGAACAAGAACATCATAAATAGAAAGTATACCTTGAATAACGTCACCCTTTCCCTTATGCGCCGCAATTGGGGCATTTGACGAAGAAGGAACAACATTGATAGCATATGCTTTAACGATCTGCTTCTCCTTAGGGGTTGTGGACATTTTTCTTTAAAATGTCCCACTTGGTCATAGTTGAAGCACTTTCTTTCCGCTGGGTTTTCTCGACAATCTTTGATATAGTGACCCTTCTTACCACAACCAAAGCACTGGACTTCTTTCGTATTCTTATTTTTCTGACCATCCTTGGTTTGGTCCTATTTCCTCTTATTCTGGGAATTATTCTTGCCTCCATCGCTCGCTTGCGGCTTTGGCTCCTCTGCAAATGTAATAGCAACCTCGGTCTTCAACTTAGGGTAAAGGCTCTCAGATCTCAATGCCTTTCCCATAATAGACTTGAAAGTCTCGTCGATGTGGTTTATAAGTCTTCCCCCAAGCACTCATCCAAGCCAGTTATGAATTTCTCGTTCTTCTTCTTGGTAGTATCGATAAGGGACAATCCATATTTCGATAAGGTATCAAATTCAGCAATATACTCCGAGACTGCCCTACGATTCTACCTAAGCTCCAAAAACTTACTGAACAATTCTAATTTCTGAGCAGCTGGAATAAACTTATCATTGAATCGGGTCTTAAACTGATTCCAAGTAACTTGATCCCCGTGAGTAGCCACTTTGATAGCATTCCACTAATTCATTGCTCATCCTTGAAGTTGACGCGATGCTAACTTTCTCTTTATCGCATCATCGATCCCCAAATCCTCAAAGATGCGCTCACAACTATCAAGCCAATCCTGAACCTCCATAGTCGACTCTGTTACTTGGAATGGCTTCCCACCAAAACTAGTATAATCCTTGCAGAGCATGGCGAAATCGGCTCTAGGCGCCTGCTCTACTGCACCACCACTATTAGCAGCATTAGGAACTGCTCCTTGAACATCTCTAAGCATCTCCCTCATGAAGGTAGTAAACATCATAATCATATCAGGGACATTCCTATTGTTGGCTCCTTAACCCGTACTCCTCATATTTCGGCTCATTGTTCAATCTATAAAGAGAAAACGATTAACCACCTCCTTAATGGTGCCATTGCAGTGCGACTTCATCCTTAGATATACTAATAGTATATATATATAGTTTTTGAAAACCAAAATATCACAAATACGTTCTCTCATATACGTATACTATCTCTCCCTGATGTCTTCCCCTAGGTTAACTATGCAACCTAGGCTATGATACCAAGTGTGATGGCCCGACCCGCACCAACCGACATTTCCCTCGAAATGCGCGGCCAATGCCCGACAAGCACAGTATGGTCATTGAAAGAAAACGGTTGGAACAGTGAATCACCAAGAACATGTAGTATATCTCACAACGCATGGAATAAAATATAATAGTAACATAAATTGATATAACACAGGCGAGACAGTACATAAGCTGAAACTAAACCATAACCATTAGAGTAGCGAAATCCAAAACACAACTTATGACACAAATCATTATTACAACTTCAAAATACTGTGTCTAAAAAGGAAATAAAGAAGGTGCAATACTAATGCCCAAAGCAGTGACCATCAGCAACATAGGGAGAGTATATGTATATAATACGTAGAAGCCTCATGCTCATCTCCGGACAGCTACTCGTGCATCACCACCTAACCTACCTCTGGTCTGCTCGTTTAGGAGCACCTAGAGTAATAAGAAGAGACATAAAACTTTGGGTCAGACGAAAGTTTAGTATGAGCGATAACAAAAAAATGAAGCAATAACAAGTATAGATAATCATACCTGAACTTGGACCTGCAACCAAAGAGTTAGCACAACAAGATATACAGTACTCTAAGGTAAACACTAACATAGAGTGAAAATAGGAATATGTGTGTCATAGTGATAGCAAACATCAAACATAGCAATCATCCTCACATCTCTCACTCAGTGCGTAAAGCATACGATATCCACCGCTTTGTTCACCAAATCCATTTGGGGCCATGATGGGTCCATACCCTTTTGGACTTCGTACAACTATCGCTACGACCATGCCCTTCTGGTCCATAGTCAATAACCCTTACCCGTTCCACACTGCCCTGGCTCTGGGATACAGGTCAACGAGTCCACACTTCTCTGGTTCGTCTACATAACCCCTCTCTCAATAGTGAACCAAAGTTATAGATATCTATAACTCCTTTGCACACGTACCGCAGCAAAGCCCAATCCTAGAAGTTAACTCATTGGTTCCCATATGGATCCTGAGTGATAACTTCCCATTTGCACTTCCTTTGCATCTCGGGTTTCGTTCGGATTGGACTTGATCTTCAGAAGAGTTTACAATCGTCGTCGCGTGGTAGAAGCTTCAAATCCGGTTCGTGGTCATATCCCGGTTCGCGATCATCACCTGGTTCGGGTTGTGGCACCATATATCTGGGGTCGGGTCGTGATCCCTATTGGGGTCGGGTCGTGATCCCTACCCCCTTCAGGAACCGAATTTCTGCAGTTTTTCCTACGAGCTCATTTCGCCAAACGACGACATTTTCAACCATTCTAATCTTCCTATGACATCACAAAATATACCAAATAGCAGTAACAACACATATAATCAATCAAAAACATTAAAACATCAATCACATGAAATATTTTAAATCAAACATACCCAAAAAGCATGATTTTCCCCTTAATCCCCTTAAGCATGCTTTAACCATAGGATTAGAAAACTTAATCCAAATTAACCCAAATTTTTACCAGTGACATAAAATAATATTTTAAATTTTTTACATATTTTTCTGATGTGTAATTTCGCTAATCACCCCTAATTAGCGTGTAAAAGTGCAAATCACTCACCTTAGCCATAAATAAATTTTAGATCTGAAAAATCCACTGATTTGGCGCAGATTCCTATGTATAACACTAAATTTATCTCTGATTTGATGCTAGTTTGACTTGATTTGATGTAGTTTTGGTTAATTAGTGATTAGAAAGCAATTAGGGTGAGATTTAGAAAATGGAGGCCACTGTTAGGGTTCACGAGAGGTTCGTGGCGGCTAGAAAAATGATAGGGAATGTTTCTCCAAACCTTTTCAGCCCTCCCATAATCCTAATCCCGAAATGGGTTATGGGCCTAGTATCACCCCGTTAAGCCCAATTATGCTGTTTTTCCATCTCCAAATCTTATTTCAGCCATATCTCACAAACGGTAAGTCCGTTTGATTAATGTAACCACTCCATGGAAAGTTAAACCATCATCCAAATCCTATGGTAGTGGGATTAGGTCAAAACTTCTTACCAATCAAAAGTTATAGGCGAAACAAGATTCGCCAGGGGCAAAATGGTCATTTAAAATTTGGCAAAAATTGTGAATGTGGGAAATGAGCCTAATAGTCACTTCCCATAGTTACACGATCATATGAAAAAGAAACAAATTTTTTACGATCCTCCAATGCATAGAATGCGGGTCGTTACAGACAATATGACTTTCACCATCTTAAGATTCCGAAACACAATGGGAAGATTCCTTAAGGTAATCCAAAGAGTAACCTCTTGTTTTGGTCTTGAAGAGCTAAAGTTGAGACTCCATGGTCGAATATGCAGAGTGCCTCTGTCATTTGAAATAGAGTAGAAATCCCTCATAAAGAAATTCCTCAGAAATTTAGCAATAAAGACGTTCCCGGACTTCTTGACTTTCCACTCCCAAGAATGCAGATAATCGAACTCCTTTTCCAAAGCTTGCTCAATGCTATTGATTGAGAATTGACCAGAGAAAATCGAGATAATCGCCCAAGAAATGAAATGTTGCAAGTCTTCGTCAGAAACAAATGGTGACATATTGACCTCATTTCCAGTTGCCATGTTTATGTTATTTAAAGAGGAAGAACTGGAGCACTGAAATCCCTTACATCTTGTCTTTTTGTATTTGAAACGAACGATCAGGTCCCCATAATCCTTGATCCAGTGGTCAGAACCTCCGCATGGGAAGCATCATTTTACGTGATTTGATCTCGCTTAGAGCTATAGAATACGAAGAGGCCTTAAGAGCAGACAATGATGATTTATTTACCTCGATCTTAGGAGCAAGGTTCTTTAATAATATTTGTCTACTAAGAGTATGTTTTATAGATCCTCGTAGAACGTCATTTATCCTTAGTGTGATTAATTGCACCTGATAACATCGAGGGTGTGTTTCCAAGCCAGATACTAGTTGGTGAGAAGGTTGGACTAACCCTTCTTGTTTAGTTTCGAGTTTTAGAACCGATCTAGACTCTGGTATTGATAGAAGATTTGGAATCCCTTCTGGTATTTGTAGATTAAAGACCAGGACCCCTCCGGTATTGTGAAGAGCCGATTTACCCCAGATTCAAGTATTAATAGATAGAAGACCAGAACCTCCTCCGATATTTAATAGAAGTCCCGAACCTAACCCAGCTTTGTGTATTTAATGGATAGAAGACCGGAACCTCCTCCGGTATTTAATAGAAGTCCCGAACCTAACACCGATTCGGGTGTTTAATGGATAGAAGACCGGAACCTCCTCCGGTATTTAATAGAAGTCCCAAACCTGACCCAAATTCGGGTATTTAATAAATATAAGACCAGATCCTCCTCCGGTATTTAATAGAAATCCCGAACGTAACCCAGATTCCGGTGTTTAATAGATAGAAGACCGGAACCTCCTCCGGTTTTTAATAGAAGTCCCGAACCTAAACCAGATTCGGGTATTTTATTTTTATTTTGTGTTACCGTTTCAGTCTTTTGGGCCACTCCTTGAGCTTTCGTTTTGGTTTGCAAGCTGCTTCTCAGAGCTTTGGTTGGTCGTTTCGGTTTTTTTCTTTTGAGCATAGGTTGTGTGTGCTTTTGAATGCTCCCTTCGAGCTTTCGTTCCTTTTTGCGGGATGAAATTTGAGCAGAGGATGTACGTGCTCCAAGCGCTCCCTTCGAGCTTTCATTCCCTTCTACAGGTGAAATTTGAGCAGAGGATGTACGTGCTCTAACCGCTCCCTTCGAGCTTTCGTTCCCTTCTACGGGCTGAAATTTGAGCAGAGGATGTACGTGGTCCAAGCACTCAATTCGAGCTATCGTTCCCTTCTGTGGGATGAAATTTGAGCAGAGGATCTACGTGCTCCAAGTGCTCCATTCGAGCTTTCGTTCCCTTCTACGGGATTAAATTTGAGCAGAGGATGTATGTGCTCTAAGTGCTCCCTTCGAGCTTTCGTTCCCTTCTACGGGATAAAATATGAGTAGAGGATGTACGTGCTCCAAGTGCTCCCTTCGAGTTTCGTTCCCTTCTGCGGGATGGAATTTGTAGGCAGAGGATGTACGTGCCTAGGATGCAAACACATATTTCACGGCGAGAACACATGTCGCGGGCGAGCACACAGCTCGTGGGTGCAAGAACACATTTCGCGGGCGAGTACACAACTTCGCGGGTGCAAACATACAGTTCGCGGCGAGAACACATCTCGTGGGAAAGTACAAAACTCGCAGGTGCAAACACGCAGTTCGCGGCGAGAACACATCTCGCGGGCGAGTACACAACATGCGGCTGTAAACACATAGTTCGCGGCGAGAACACATCTCGCGGGCGAGTACACAACTCACGTGATTACATAGCGCTTTAAATACGAGCCGCACAGCTCATGTGAGCACGTAGCTCAAAGTAAGGGCGAATGTTGACATATTGAAAATTGCGAGTATGTTTTAAATGCATAGATATATTGCTTGATTTAAAAGAGATGTTACCAGACCTTCATGACGTCTAGATTTCTTTCTACAGTTCAGGGCACGTTGATAATACGTGACCGGGGATTCGACAAATGCGACACGTGCGTGGCTCACGACATTGATTAGCATAGTGATTCTTTGATCCACAATTGTAGCAGCTTCCGTGGGCAGAGTTTGAAGTTCTGGCTTTGGAGGTTCTGCGCCTTCTCTTCATGTTTGAATGAGACTCATGATTCTCACCGGGGTCTCCCTTCTTGTCGGAGTTCTCTTTCGAACAACTGACCTCGTCCATACGAATGAATTTGTCTGTTTGGAGATAGAAGTCTTGCAAGCTTCCGCATCCGCGGATATATAACTCCTTCCAGAATGGTGTGTTCTTAATTAGGCCCGAATAAATAGTGTTGAGTTCGTCCCGGTCATTCATGTCCTCTGCTTTAAGGGCCTCAGCCTTAAATCTTTCCAAGTTGCTACTTAAAGATTCTTCTAGTTTTTCTTTACGTTTGCGAGGACCATGTAGCCCACGGCTGGATCTTTGCAAACGCAGAACTACGTTGAGAATTCGCAAGAGAACTGCTTCTATGAATGGATGGTATCCTCTTGATATTATCGGTACCATTTGGTGGTCGATCCTTGAGGTGTCATTGGAAATAGTCTGCATCTTACAACAGTAGAAGTATCATAAAAGTCAATATGGCTATTGAAGGCCATGAATGGTTGTCCGGATCAGAAGTCCCATAATATTTCATGGTTGTGGTCTTCACATGTGGAGGTATCACTGTATTCTTGATCTTATCAACAAAGGGCGCTGTTCTTTCATTGTCACTAGTATGCCTATCCAAGATTCTTATCCGTTCGGTTTAGGATAGGTTCTTTACGGTTTTATCCACCATATTCCTAAGATAGGTTTCCAAGTTCCCTCCATTCGTTCTTTCGGGACTAGACTCTCTGGTAGTTGAACTTCCAGATTGCTCTTTGCTTTCATCGTATTAGTTCTCATCGTACCTTTTGTCTATAGGGTTAGTTCTTCTTCTCTTGGAAGGAATTGGATAAGATTTATCTTTTATTTCTGATATCTATGTGGCCATATTCTTCCTTGTAGATTTGGCTTTATTTTTCTATTCTGGTCCGATGTCCTTCGAAGAACTTTGTGATTGAGTATTACCCCCAAATCCTTCACTGCAGGTAGCTGTCGCTTCAGGGTCTTACTCTCGTTGACTCACTCCTTTACCAAACTCAGATTCAAAGGTTGTGTTGGAATTATAAACCGGCATGCTCTCATAGCGTGTTGGCCAAATGATTGGGCTATATTTACTGCTAATGTTTTACTGCTTATTGGTGATCTTCAGCTATCATGCGGATTTGGCGAGGATCTGGTTCGGCTGTCGAACTCGGAAGATGTTTTAATCTCTGATTCCACTTGACATAAGTCAAATATTGAGGTCCTCTTGGCTGAGCTCTCTTCAATAGACTTTATAGTAGCATCAATATTCAAGGCCAAGTGTAATGCTTCCCACTCATTATTCTCCTCTCCTATTAAGTCTGATGGTTCTTTGATTTACGGATTTACTGAGCTAATATTCGAAAGTGTGTTGTTCTCCAAAGCGGTTGATGCGTTGGAATCTTTTTCCCGTATCCCTTTTGTTACAACCATTTTTGATGGGTACTGGGAGTTTTCTATCCTTCAAAAGCAAAGATAAACGATGTATGAAGTGGTAACCGGGTACTCAAAAGGTGCTTTCCGAGATCTTTTGCTCATGATCTTGCTTCTTCAAAATTTAGTCATATCCAGGATGGAACAACACAGTTAGAAGCGTGGCTAGGTTACTTTTACAGGATTAGTGGTAGAAAAAAAGGGAGCAGAGGTTCATGCCCTCCTTCTAATGCCAAAATGTTGACGATATTTTTTGTCAACACCCGTTTCCTTGAAAGAAGGGCTTCCTCGCAAGAAGAACGTCAGGCTGCCAAGGTCTTGACGACTTGTGCAAGGATCTTTTGATAACCTAGCGGCATAGTAGACTACTTGTAGAAATAAGTTGAAGAATAGTATAGTATGCAGAAGAAACAAAAACACACAATTTTATAGTGGTTCAATTCGACTTGAACCCACATCCACTTTAAGAGCTTTTTGTGATTTTATTCATAGAGGAGGTTACATAAATGATTCCCCAAATCGATTTATCAATTAGGGTTTGTTCTCTAGGATCTGAGAAGAAGAAGAAATGAGGACCTCTCTAGGATCTCAGAACAAGAAAAACAAGGAAAATAATCCCCCTTAAATGTGACCCTTGGGGTATTATTTATAGCGGATTTGGGGGCCCTTCCGCTGTTAGGCTATTGGGCCTACAAGAGCCTCTGTCGTCCGCTTTCCCCTTGGCTTCGAATGTTTGGCTTCCGGCCGCTTTCGTGGTGCTGGTTATGGCCTCCGAAGTGAAAGTCCTGGTCAATTGGGGCTTTTTTGTGAATACTTAGAGGAGCTTGCCCTCCCGATGTATGTAGATGGCCGTCGGTTCGAAATCGCCATCGGTGTTTGTACTAAGTAGCTTAGTATAGATAGCTTGTATCTTCGTTAGGGTTCCTATTGGCCTTGTGGTTGAGCTTTTGGGATGATCTGATCTTCCAGAAGATATCTCTCGATGATGTGTCCGCTGTCTTTAGCCTGATACTCTTGATGTCTTCTCATCTTGGTGTATTAGCATTAAGCGGGTAATACTGACAACCCTTCCACCCTTCCAGGTTTCCATTAGTGGAACTCTTTCCATGTTCTTTCTTAGCTTCTGACTCAGATATCCCATTATTGATCCCTCTACCGGGCATGCTCTACCGATAGACTGTCTCGGCACTCTGCGTACTTTGAGTTCCTTTCCTATAAAAAGGGGGGTGTAGGTTTGTGTAGCTCTCAGGTTGTCCTTTCGTGATTGTGTTCACTAGATACCTCCTCACCGTTAGCTGGTTTTGGGTTTGATTCTCGGTTGATGTCTCTTTTAGAACATTTCTCCCTATTTTTGACTTTTCTTAGTGTTTGACCCTGTTCTCTGAAGGATTTTTATGTGCTTGCGATTTCCCGATACCACTTCTCCATCAGTCTATTTCATTGTTAATTTTTGTAGTAACAAAATTATTACATCCATACTTTATTTTATTATCATCATCAATTTAAACTTATAGGTAAGTCATTTGTTGCATATTATCTTTGTGTCTACATGTGTACTCATTTTATATAACTTGTTGTGTAAGTAAGGAGGCATGTACACATATATATCAATTTATATGTCATTTCCTCTTCAACAACACAATATACTACTGAACACTTTATAATACCAACTCAATTTATACAACTCCTGATCATATGTGTACACTACTAAGTACCCATCCCTTAATATATATTTATATCAAACTAGACATTACTATGCTACGTTGGGAGATAGCCGCATCCATGTATCTTTATATGGTATGTCTCCCCTCGTTAGCAAGTACGACAATACATATTTCAATCTAGTACATGTAATACAAAGTGCTTTTTCATTCTTTCTTTAAATACACTAAAGCCTTTAAACAGTTCTTAGTAACAATAAATAACATATATCATTACAAAATAGCAAATGAAGTCTCTTAATCATTTAACATAGCAATAATCATTCAATTCTTAAACATTTAGATCAACCAACCTTCAGCCTATCAAACCAACTCAAAATGAGGCATATAATTCAATTCTCTGTACTGCCTCATTTCATTGAGACTCCCCAAGAGATTTCAAGGGTAACTAAACAGGGTCAGACTTACATGTCTAGTGTGAATATGTATCATTAATCATACAACATATAAAGCAAAAGTTACTACTTATCATATTTTTATACTTGTTGTTCCTTTTCCTGATGATGACTGCAGGCATCATCAATGTTCAGTTTCGAGTTTCTAAGTGAAGGATTGCTACCATAGTAAAATTTTCTAATGAAATTTATTTAATGAAAACAAGTTGGCTTGAAAATTCAAATGTTTTGGATTTGAGATGGTTGTAAATATATGTGTATATATTTATGTGGTTTCTAAAGGATTTGAGATGAAAACCCAGGAATTTGAATGTTGGAATTTAAAATTTAACTTAAGCAAGTTAAATGGGCTGAAATAAATAAATTTATTTGAATCAATTTGAATGTATATGACTGGAATATGAATTTATTAATTATAAATCATTCGAATTGAATAAATATGAGTATATATGATGGGTAACATGAATAATGAAAACCAGAAGTATGGAATTAAAAATGGTAGATGTATGAAATATTGAGTTTTAACATAAGTGAATTTTTGAAAAGATAATGGGTTTGTAGCATTTTTCCTACCCTAGTAATTTCGGGGACTAAATTCTTTTAAGGAGGAAAGAACGTAACGACACGGATTTTTGGTCAATTAATTTTAAACATTTAATATTGTTTTAAATGTTGAACTAATAATATAAATAGATTTTTACATTCAGTTTATCGATTAAATAAACAAAATACGATTTAATTTCGAGTACATCGAATAATCGTATATGAAAAAGAAAAAATAATTGAATTCGAAGTAAAAACTGAATCGAAATGATTCAAATGATTAATATAAATTCTATTTGAATATAAATGATAATAATAATAATAAGTTATTATCTAGGAATTTATTGTTTTTGAATTTAAATTATAATATATCAATTTAAATTGGAACTAAAGAAAAATCAATTTTCAAACGATCTCGGAATTCAACGAAACCAGTTCTATCGGATCCATAATAGTGTATTATCATCGGATTTCAATTTTATAGCGTTTGGATTTATTGTTTGGTCGTACGGTTAGAAAACACTGAGAAATAATTAAGTTGAATTTAATTTAATATCATATATTTAATTGTTATCTCCTCTATTCGATCAAATTAGACTTCGGTACCTATTCCAGTGTGATCAGGATAGCGGTATAATCCTAGAAATGCTAGTTGTTACGCTCAAATAGGAGTTCGAAATCGCGAGATATATTAATTTTATAATTTATAGATAGGTATGGAATCAAATCAAAACTTTTATAAATCAAATCGTATTAATTTAAAAATCTAATCAAATTAGTTTACATGTACTTAACGCCGGCCTAGTTTTGTGCCATACGCAGACCTACTATTGCCCTTCTCCATTTACAAATACGCGATTCCCCCTTCCTCATTTCCTATTCAATAGAATGAAATAAAAACCGTGGCTTCCTTTTTAATTTTTCCATTCATTCGATCAAATGGTGGCTTCAGAGAAACTCCATCTTTCAATTCAAATAGAAATCGAATTCGATAAAATTAGTTTTGTCGAAAACGAAGGTCATTTGCAAAATATCCATTTTTTAATGCAATGTAATATTAAAATATTAATAAATTCCATAGCGACTATTTTAATTTTAAATTTTGACATAACTTACAATGTATAACATGAAATCTCAATTTCTTACATTCGTTAGAAAGATATGGTTAATTAGATCCTAACGTTTTTTGTTGTACATAAATCCGACTTATATTGAATTATGTATATTCAATTGAAATTTAAAACTAAATTTTCAAACTACTACGACGTTATGCGCTCGTTTTAAATAAAATTTAAATTCTTACGTTCGAACTTCGATTTAAATAAATTATAAATTATTAATTATCAAAATAAATCATTTTAAGTAATTAAAATCCACTAAATATAAATTTTAAAATGGTTCCAAAAATCAGGATTGCTACAATCTCCCCCATTTAGAAACTTTTCGCCCTAAAAAGGAAGGTGGAATCGAAGGTCGTTTACTTAACCAACTCAACCTTTCAACTTTTCAATTTCTAAGAACTTTCCAATTTCTCAAGATTTGGCTAATGCCTTAAATTTTAAAAAAAAATCGCCATAAGCTCCTTTATACGGGTTGATCAATACAATTACAAATGGCCTCTACAGCTCATATATCAAAAGAAAATCGAAAAGACAAGCAGCTAGCCAATCGGCTCATAAAATCATCATCCCCAATCAATACAACAAATATGTACCCATTTGTTGGACATACAATTTTATTCCACTTCTTAGCTTCTACGCAATAACCTGCTTAACATATATACATATACATACATATATATGTATGTATGTATGTATGTATCTACAATTCAAACAATTTTCAATTCAGTTCAACATTTAAATTTAATTTGCCTTAATTTATTTTTCATTCTCATATTGGTTTTATTGTTCCAGTATTTCTATTAGCTAAATTAATCATCATACATCACTATCAGCATTCAATTAGTTGATAATTTTTTCAAATTTATACCTTTTATAAATTTAAAATCATATTTTCAATGCTAGATCACAAACAATAAACTCTAACTAATTTTTTTTGTTCTCATACCAGTCAGGTGGAATCATATAGATCTCCCACTTTCAAAACTCGAACATAAACACTGATGATGTGGCGACATCATCAGTATCATCCCTGGGCGACTAGAGTGTAGTTCTATATCTATCCAGTATATTTGAGACTATGAATATACGTGGATCAGACGTATATTCAAAATCTTCTTATACTTGATAGTCCAAAATCAATATCAAATAAAATACTCAACTTTTTATGATAAGAAAATAATTTTCAAAATTAAGTTCGTTTTTTTATAAACCATACTCTTCAAACTCATTCTAGGGTATTACGAACCCTATCTCTAACGAGTCATTCTTATAGGATGATACTAATCCTATCTCTAATGATTTCTTTCGACTTGTTCTAATGTGTCTTGTTCTCGAGCTTTGTAAACCAAAGCTTTGATACCAAATGAGACGATCTGAACTTACCAACCGGCCTAAACCGAACAAGAAGGCGGATTGCTTTGCGAACACGATGCATCAGAACATAGAACAAAAGAACATTTCATTATCATTACAAAAATTCACATCAGAGTACAAGATATCAGAGTACAAATAAATAATACAGCGGAAAATATCAGAGATTTTAAATTACATAACAACGGAAATATAATACATAAGTATAAAGTGCAGTGGAAAACATCAACTACCACAACTTAAGGAAATACACGAATACAAAGCTTTCCGAATATAGCTCCAGGCGTAATCCAGGATCCTATGAAAAGAAATATCTATGAAGCCCAAAACTACTAGCTGCCTGTATGGTGGGCACCTAGAGTTTAGGTGAGAAACAATAAACTCCGAGTCAGTCATGGAACTGGTGTGAGAACTAAAACAGTTATCAACTTTATTTTAAAGTTGGGTAAATCAAGGGACCACGTCATATAATATGTAATGGGTTTTCCCCAAAGAATACCATAAAACAAACAACACAATGCTAAAAAGGAAAAATGAAGCCATTATAAGACTCAAGTCCCATCACACAATGTAACAAAAACTAGAAGATAGAGTTTTACCTTATAATAGCCAAATGTGCTTGATACACAAAATTTATATTTTATTATTACTAGTGCATAGTGAAGAAAACAACTTCAAATATAAATGTATCAATCCTAAATGGTATAATAACCCATCCTATTATGTCGCCATATAGGTTTACAACTGAAATCGCAACTCGCATATTGGAAATTAGATTCAATCATGAACCAAGGCAAAGGATCTTCCCTATCTGATTCAGGGCACTCTAGAAAATTCCCCAAGACGCACGTGCACCTGGATCTGGCAGGGCCGGTCCACTCTTAAGTTTGTGTATTGGCAATTCCTAAATAATGCGTTTCCTGGTCCTATTGGACTGCAATATTGGTTACTATTTCAACCATCAAGGGCCTTTGTAAGGCCATATCCGAGGTACGTCGCTATCCATCATCCACATAAGTAAAATGTATGGGCTCCATACCATGACACCACTCTCAGCTAGAAGGAAACACATGTCCTCCCTGTGCTCCTTCATCATGTTTCTGGTTCATACTGGGGTGTGAAACTCGCGAATTAACGCTACACAAAGCTATGCTATATTAAATATGTGCTTTGGTTATCATTCACAAGACTCTGCTTTTCAACAAAAGCCTTGATCCTTGTTGTAATGAACCGGGGGATTTGCGACCTTGGTAATCGACATAAACTCAACGTTGACTATCCAACATTGTAAATACCAGATTATTAATAGAAAGAAGTTAGAGGGTGAGAAATAGAAAGAAGGAAAATTAGAATAGAAGAAGAAGAAGATCACAACAGAACAAAATCAGAGTAATATGAATCTCACAGCAAAACGAATAAAATATATTATATAATATAACTTTGTAAATACAACTTATAACAGTATATACATACCATTATCACATAACATTACAGCGGAAATAAACTCTATATATATCTAGCGTTGAAGCCACCTGCTCCAAGCTCCTCCCAGTATATCTGTAAAATCCCGATTACTTGACTGCCCGTACAAAATTGGGCACCCAAGAGTTTAGGGAAAACAAAATAAATAAACTCTGGGTCAGTCATGTGACTAGTGTGAGTAAACTCCAATCATTTCGGTTTAACTTTTAAAATCCTTTTCAAAGGAAAGGATAATCGTAAGACTCACCCACACAAAAACATGGATGGTTTTTAACTTACGATAACCCAGAACAGTTTCCAAAAATCAATACTATTCTGATATTATAATAATGTCTAATACAAGTACTTCGAAATCTAGCAGAACGTTTCCATCTCACGTTCTACATATATAATATATAGTCAAAACTGTGGGCTCTTATTGGGTAATGGATTTCCAACTATGACAAGGTATGGAACGACCTTCCGATCAGTGTACTCTAGAAGCGATACACTGGAGTTCAACAAGAACATCTTGTAACTCGGCCACACATGACTAGCCATTCATTTCGCTTGAATGTTCTGAATATATTGTCACCTTATGGTTGGTATACCAACATAACCGTTCCCAGGAGATACATAATTGAATGAAGTAACAAATATGAATATTCTCTAGATGTAACCTAATTGGGTGCGACCCACTTAGCCATGTTGCCTTCCCGATTTCTGTCATTTCCTAGTTGAAGAGGCTTGATGTCATAACGTATCTTTTAATAAATCACCCCTTTATTTACTTTGAATGGCACATCGTCATACCCATCAAATCACAAATTGATTTTCCCAAAAATACCACGGGTATAAGCTAAGAGAAACGAATTCTTTCGCCACCAACGTAAATATGTTTGAAACGATCAAGTTACGCGATCTACCAGATATACTCTATTAGACACTCGTCCACTCAAGTTGTCCTGGTACTGGACAATCCGGATGAATTATTCTGTAAATCCATCTTAGGAAATATCTACCTAGGATCGCCAGAATAAACCTTGCATAAACTCCGTCTTCAATTGTCTTCGATATATTTCATTCGAAACGATAATGCCCATACGGAGTGGTTTTCAGATAATAAATCTGATCTCGGTTTCTCCGTATTGACAACGGAAATGGTCACAGTGATTTAACTATTAAAGGAAAACATGTGTACAAACAACGGTTGTATTTCCAAATGGAAATCTTATCGATCAATCATCAATCAACATTTAAGCCTTTAAATTAATTTATCATTAATTTATTTCATTTCCCCATTCCCGTTTTTCCATATATTCATAAATTCCTTATTTTCAAAAATTAGAAAATATACGTTATTAACTATGGAAAACGTTTCCATTTCCGATTCACGCATCAATATCTTCCCACCTCTATCAGTCTCTAACTGTAAACTAGTAAGAGAACAACTTCCTAAGTATAAACCCCGAAGGCCGAAATCAACATCAGATCGATACTAGAAAGCCATTCAACTCAATTAATTTCCAGTCAGTTTTTAATTTCAGTAATTCCATTTAAATTCCTAATTCAAACCCCAAATTCCTTAATAATATTTTATTTGCAAAACATTTACTTTAATCTAATTTTTTCACATAGAATGTGAAAAATATTTCTTTATATAATCAAAACTGTTTGATTTCGTATTTAAAAACAATATCTCAAACCCAAATTCTATTTATATTTTTATTTGCAGAATTATTCATACAAATCTTATTTCATTACCAACATTTATAATTTCATTGCAAATTTCATTTATAACTACTACATTCATATTCCATTTCAATTATCGGTGTTAAAACTGATTTTACTTCTCTATATAAATTCAAATTTTATATATTCAATTTATCAAATGATAAATATTTCCTTAATTTATAAACATCGTTTATAAATTATTCTCCTCAATTTATCTGTTAAAACAGATTTCTATTAAGTATTTACTTTAAATCAATAACATGTTACACCCGTGTGCGAAGCACAGGTCTAAACCTTCCTAATGTAAAATTCTCTTTTTATAAAATTCTATTCATTTTCCAAATATTTCCTTTTATAATTCTATTTAATTTCCAGATAAATATTCCTTTTATAATTATATTTATTTTCCAAATAAATATTCCTTTTATAATTATATTTATTTCCTATAAATATTTCATTTATAATATCATATTTATTTCCTATAAATATTTCATTTTCAAAATACACTTTGAGAATTCCCTTTTTACATTCTAGAATTTCTTATGGTATTTAAAATTCTAATTAAACAGACCAGTGTCATCATAATCAATCATAGGTTTTATATCACATCATATATCACAATATATGAAAACAAATAGTATTATAAATATTGAGGAATCCAGTTGGATCCCTCCAACCTGTTTCCCTGCATCTACAGATGTTAACAATATAAATAACATCAATTTCATTTCAATATGAAATATTCTGATTAACAGAATCGATATTTGATTAGCGATTTATATATATATATATATATCATTATCTATAATTTCAATAATAAATCAGCAATTCAACCAAACAATCAACACACATCAATCAATAATCATTTATAAATACTAGATTATATTTATAAAAATATAAACTGAACAGAGTTAGTGAGATTTACTCACATTGGTCGTCGATCATTGAATAACGATTAACGGTCGGTAGATCTGGTCAGGCGTTTTATTCTGCCATAATTTCTAACGTGCTCCAAATCATTCCAGACCAGCTTCATAGCGTAGCCGGCGTCCACACGACCCCAATGTTCCAAATGGCTCGTAATTCTAACTATGTATAAGTAAGATCTAGAAATTACCAGTTTATATAATATTAAATTTAATTTACTTCAAAACTAATATTTTATTTACTTTATTTGGGCTCACCATTTCTTTGAAACTTGGCCCACCAAAATTCCTACCTGCTATCCTACTTGAGGCATTGCTAATCATCATCTGGTACCTTCCACCACCCCAATTGTTTAACGATTATTCAATTAAAATTTAAAATTAACAAAATATAAGTTCAAATTGGCCTTACGTGAAAACCAGGCCCATTCTCCTTCCAACTACACTGTTCAAATTCAATGGCCTCACATCTTTATTCCATTGGCCCGCCAAATATATCTCCACCTGTATGCTAGAAAATATGCTCCTTCTCCCCATATTATATATTTTCTACACAACTTCCATTCTCCATACACATACTGCTCACGTCCCATATACGGGCCATACACTTGCTATCCACTTTGCCATCATCGGCCCATCATCCTTGGTACAACCCAGACCCAGAGCTCTCATCTTCTTCTCCAAACCCAAATATCCAACTCCAGTATATTGATGTATCCCATTTTCATCACTTAACCCACCCTTAAAAACCCGCTTCAGACTTTGCATTTACAATTTCCAAACCCACGTTCGCATTTATGGTTCCATCTTCCCAAAAGAAACTACACCTACTCCTTCAATTCCAATGCAGCCCCCCTCTTCCTTATAGTCCCCTTCTTCTTCGTGCATAAGTTCACATGCACTCCTTTTATCTCACAAACCCCACTATAATACCAAAACTTCTTTTCCTCTTTGATTCCAAGTGCAAGCTTCCCCTTTGATAAAAAGGAACCCACTTCCTGTTACTCACGTCCGCCATGCATAATTTAAAAACCATTTCCTGACATGCATAGTACTGTTTTTGTGCGATAGTTCTCCCCTTCCCATGCCATTAAAAATGCCGCTCGCTGTCCTGGCAAAAACTTGTGAAATCCCTCCTTCTCGAGTTTTTAAAACCACCTGCTTCTACAAAATCCTATGCGTGCGTTTCCCCATATGAAAATAAAACCCACTGCTCCATATTCTATGGTTCCCTCTCCTCTAACATTTAGAAACCGGTCAACTGCTCATCGCTTTGCTGAGCTTCTTTTACATTTGTATTTCTTCTCTAGACTCGCGTTATATATATAAGTTTTGATTTATATTTTTCGTAAGCATTGAAAGCTTACGGCCAACCAAAAGAAAAACAGAGGAGAAGCTCACGTATGGTGTATTTATAGGGTTATTTTACTTGGCAGCTAAGAAAAATGGGTTAACGCCTGGTTAGAGAATACCTTTTGTTTGATATCCTTAGTTGTTAAGGAAGCAATATATTTGTATTTTATTATTTTATTCTTCATTATTTCATAATTATCTAGTTTACAATGTATACGTTGAACATCATCTTGTTGTGTACAATTATTATTTCAACTTGCATGTTTTGTTGTTACAAGTAATTGTTTCATTTCGAGTGAGCTGTCTTGCCTATTATGTTTCCAGTGCCTTGAAACAAATGAAGTACTGTTATATTACATATTGTAAACTTTAGACTTAAGAAATGGATACTATAGGGTAGCAGGTAGGTCTGTACCATTTCGAAATAAATGTTGTGATATGAGTTTTCACTTCGTGTTCTGAAGACAGGGACAGCAGTACATGACTAAACATAGCATAGAAGGAATCATGCAATATTATATTTTATTGTTTTGGCAAAGATTCGACACTACTAATGGCACCATATTTCATAAAATTTCATTGGCTTTACGGAATGCTATTGACACAAAAAAAAATACCGTTGTATCCAACAATGTGCCACGATCCCAAAAATATAATAATATAGACAGGTTGGCTTATTCTGTAAAATTCCAGAACTGCTGATATAGGGTGTAAAACACTTCAAATAAAAAGTTGCTTATTTTCCAAAAATAAACATTACGGAATAATTCTAAAAATTAAATTATAACTACGTCTAAAAGGATTTGTCCAAATTCGAAACCAATATTTAATTAAAATTAAATATATCGTTTTGTTTATAAACGATTCCATAGCGACTATTTGAGAATTTGATTTGGACATAACTCACAATCTATGAGACGAAATCTCCATTTTTCTCTTTCATTAGAAAAATGTAATCCAATAGATTCCAACGTTTCTTGTTTCACATAAATCTGACTTAAAATGAATTCTCTACACTTAGTTGAAGTTCAAACGTTAAATAACGAACTACCGCGACATTACGAGCTAGATTATAATTTATATTATAATTAATACGTTCAAATGTCATATATAAACATATTCGCTAATATAATTCAATTTTAAACCGAATTAAATCCCATATATTATCCAATTCACACACTATTGCGAATACAACTCATTTCCGACCATTTCAGAATTTAAATGTATTATCATGTTATTTATAACAATTAAATAATCAAAATTATTTAACTCAAGTGATCGATATCGCCAAATCGATATTTTAAGTAATTAAATAAATTAATTATTCAATTGCTAAAAATACGGGATGTTACATTCTTTCCCCCTTAAAAGAATTTCGTCCCCGAAATTGCTAAGCAGTACAGATACTGGAACTCTAACTCCTCACAACCTACTTGGTTTAAATCTTATACTCCATATTTTCATAACTCAGTTCTATACATATTACCTTTAATCCTCATATCGATAACCGACCTTTTATTTTTCATCCCAAATGATACATCCACCATTTTTGGACAATCTATTACCACATACTCATCCATATGCTTTCTCACATATCTGCATATACTCAAATTGATTTTAAATCAGTTGATTATTTCGCTTGTCCATTCGGGTTTTATAATCTCTTATACAGTCGATAAGTCGATTTTCAATTATCAAAATTTTTAAATTTTCTAACTCTTTAAATTTTCAAATTTTTTTTGCAAGTGTCTCCTTTGCGCAGCTTTAATCGGTACAACTACAACTCGCCTTTCCAGGCCTTCTTCAATCCAAAAATAAAATAAAACAGCCAAGCGGCTTGCCAAACAGACATGTAAATCTCGTATTCGAATATAATATAAACTCGTATCTTTTTGTCGAACATCTCAACTCTATCTTTTCTATTTGTTATCACTTCAGCATATATCAACGCATTCCCAATTGATTTCCACTTAATTCATTCTCGAACCAACAATTCGCTTATACCCAAGCCAAAGCCAATTCAAACTCTAATTCCAATCTCAATTCCAACTCTTAACCTATCAGCCCAATTCCATTCCAGATTATCTCTAACCCAATTAAATTTCTGTTTAAATTAGTTTAAGTTAAATTCTAATTCATTTATTCATCTTTACCATCTCAATCTATTTAACTTCATCAGTTAAATTTAAATTTCAGAATACAAATTCCTGGGTTTTATTTCAACCAGTTTGAAATCATATATAATACTAACAATTAAAAGCATTTGAATTTCTAAACTACTTATTTCCTTAAAATTATTCAAAACAAAATCTTTGGTAGCAATCATCATTTACAAACTCGAAAATGAACACTGATGATGCTGCAGTCATTATCAGAATTATTTTCTAGCTATCGAAGTGAGTTCGATACTATATCACCTTCAAAACTAATTTTCAAACACTTCCATTTCGAAATTTCTTCAAACTATTCTTCAAAATACTTGAAAACATTTCTAAATTCCCCCAAGATCTTGGAATTTCCATATATAATCCAATATTCATTTCACATACTTTTCCAAGTTCCAGAATTAAAATTCCAATTTTGTTTTAAATTCAGATTTAATTCATTTGAATTTATACATTACATTTATATTAATTCTGATTGGTTATTTATAACCATTTCAATTTATAATCTTATTCGATTATAAAAATAACCAACAGTTCCAATATTTTATAATAACTATAATACATAAAATATAATTTGGGTAAAATTCTTTCATTTACCCTACTTTCAAAAACATATTGTGCCGATTTATCGTATTTGAGCGTTAAGAAGCCCTATCGATGCAGTGGATCAAACTGATAGACCAGAACTCATAAACAACTCGACCAATAAATCTCCACAATATAAAACTATTTTTATATCAACTAACAAATATGCTCACTCGTATATATACACTCAACTCAATCTAGGGTATTACTAACCCCATCTCAATTCAGCTACGCCACAGAGCCAAGGTAATTTATTAACCTTCAGCTCTAATACCACTGTAACGACCCGGGGGATTTGCGACCTTTTGGTAATCGACATAAACTCAATGTTGACTATCCAACATTGTAAAGACCAGATCATTAATAGAGAGTAGTTAGAGGGTGAGAAATAGGAAGAAAGAAAATTAGAATAGAAGAAGAAGATCACAATAGAACAAAATCAGAGTAATACGAATCTCAAAGTGAAATGAATAAAATATATTATATAATATAACTTCGTAAATACAACTTATAACAGTATATACATACCATTATCACATAACATCACAGCGGAAATAAACTCTATATATATCTAGCGTTGAAGCTGCCTGCTCCAAGCTCCTCCCAGTAAGAGAACAACTTCCCAAGTATAAACCCCGAAGGCCGAAACCAACATCAGATCGATACCTAGAAAGCCATTCAACTCAACTAATTTCCAGTCAGTTTCTAATTTCAGTAATTCCATTTAAATTCCTAATTCAAACCCCAAATTCCTTTATAATATTTTATTTGCCAAATATTTACTTTAATCTAATTTTTCACATAGAATGTGAAAAATATTTCTTTATATAATCAAAACAGTTTGATTTCGTATTTAAAAACAATATCTCAGACCCAAATTCTATTTATATTTTTATTTGCAGAATTTTTCATACAAATCTTATTTCATTAACAACATTTATAATTTCATTGCAAATTTCCTTTATAACTACTACGTTCACATTCCATTTCAATTATCGGTGTTAAAACCAATTTTACTTCACTATATATATTCAAATTTTATATATTCAATTTATCAAATGATAAATATTTCCTTAATTTATAAACATCATTTATAAATTATTCTCCTCAATTTAGCTGTTAAAACAGATTTCTATTAAATATTTACTTTAAATCAATATCATGTTACACCCGTGTGCGAAGCATGGGTCTAAACCTTCCTAATGTAAAATTCTAATCATTTTCCAAATATTTCCTTTTATAATTCTATTTACTTTCCAAATAAATATTCCTTTTATAATTATATTTATTTTCCTAATAAATATTCCTTTTATAATTATATTTATTTCCTATAAATATTTCATTTATAATATCATATTTATTTCCAATAAATATTTCATTTTCAAAATACACTTTGAAAATTCCCTTTTTACATTCTAGTATTTCTTATGGTATTTAAAATTCCAATTAAACAGAACAGTGTCATCATAATCAATCACATGTTTTATATCACATTATATATCACAATATATGAAAAAAAACAGTATTGTAAATATTGAGGAATCCAGTTGGATACCTCCAACCTGTTTCCCTTCATTCACAAATGTTACACAAAATAAATAACATCGATTTCATTTCAATATGAAATATTCTGATAAACAGAATCGATATTTGATTAACGATATATATATGTATATTGTTATCCATAATTTAAACCAATAAATCAGCAATTCAACCAAACAATCAACACACAGCAGTCAATCATCATTATCAATACAAGATTATATTTATAAAAATATAAACTATACAGAGTTAGTGAGATTTACTCACATTGGTCATCGATCGTTGAATAACGATTAACGGTCGGTAGATCCGGTCAGGCGTTTTATTCTGCCATAATTTCTAACGTGCTCCAAATCATTCCAGACCAGCTTCATAGCGTAGCCTACGTCCACATGACTCCAACGTTCCAAATGGTTCATAATTCTAACTATGTATGAGTAAGATCCAACAATTACCAGCTTATATAATATTAAATTTAATTTACTTCAAAACTAATATTTAATTTACTTTATTTGGGATCACCATTTCTTTGAAACTTGGCCCACCAAAATTCCTACCCGCTATCCTACTCGAGCCATTGCTGATCATCATCTGGTACCTTCCACCACCCCAATTGTTTAACTATTATTCAATTAAAATTAAACTTAACAAAATATAAGTTCAAATTGGCCTTAAGTGAAAACTAGGCCCATTCTCCTTCCAACTACACTGTTTGAACTTCAATGGCCTCACTTCTTTATTCCATCGGCTCGCCAAACATATCTCCACCCGTGTGCTAGTTCATATTCTCCTTCTCCCCATATTACATTTTGCTACACCAACTTCCATTCGCCATACACATAATGCTCACGTCCTATATATGGGTCGTACACATGCTGTCCACGTTTGCCATCAACGGCCCATCATCCTTGGTACAACCCAGACCCGCAGCTCTCATCTTCTTCTCCAAACCCAAATATCCAACTCCAGTATATTTATGTATCCCATTTTCATCACTTAACCCAACCTTAAAAACCCGCTCCAAATTTTACATTTCCAATTTCCAAACCCACGTTCACATTTATGGTTCCATCTTCCCAAAAGAAACTCCACCTGATCCTTCAATTCCAACGCAGCCCCCCTCTTCCTCACAATCCCCTTCTTCTTCGTGCGTAAGTTCACACGCACTCCTTTTATCTCACAAACCCCACTATAATACCCAAACTTCTTTTCCTCTTTGATTCCAAATGCAAGCTTCCCCTTTGATAAAAAGGAACCCACTTCCTGTTACTCACGTCCGCCATGCATAATTTAAAAACCATTTCCTGACATGCATAGTACTGTTTTTGTGCGATAGTTCTCCCCTTCCCATGCCATTAAAAATGCCACTCGCTGTCCTGGCAAAAACTTGTGAACTCCCTCCTTCTCGAGTTTTCAAAACCACCTGCTTCTACAAAATCCTATGCGTGCGTTTCCCCACATGAAAATAAAACCCACTGCTCCATATTCTATGGTTCCCTCTCCTCTAACATATAGAAATCGGTCAACTGCTCATCGCTTTGCTGAGCATCTTTTACATTTGTATTTCTTCTCTGGACTCGCGTTATATATACGTTTTGATTTTTAATTTTCGTAATCATTGAAAGCTTACGGCAAACCAGAAGAAAAACAGAGGAAAAGCTCACGTATGGTGTATTTATAGGGTTATTTTACTTGGCAGCTAAGAAAAATGGGTTAACGCCTGGTTAGAGTATACCTTTTGTTTGATATTCCTTAGTTGTTAAGGAAGCAATATATTTGTATTTTATTATTTTATTCTTCATTATTTCATAATTATCTAGTTTACAATGTATACGTGGAACGTCAGCTTGCTGTGTACAATTGTTATTTCAACTTGCATGTTTTGTTGTTACAAGTAATTGTTTCATTTCGAGTGAGCTGTCTTGCCTATTATGTTTCCAGTGCCTTGAAACAAATGAAGTACTGTTATATTACATATTGTAAACTTTAGACTTAAGAAATGGACACTATAGGGTAGCAGGTAGGTCTGTACCATTTCGAAATAAATGTTGTGATATGAGTTTTCACTTCGTGTTCTGAAGGACAAGGACAGCAGTATGTGACCAAACTTAGCATAGAAGGAATCATGTTATATTATATTTTATTGTTTTGGCAAAGATTCGACAACTACTAATGGCACCGTATTTCATAAAATTTCATTGGCTTTACGGACTACTATTGACACAAATAAAAATACCGTTGTATTCAACAATGTGCCACGATCCCAAAAATATGTTAATATAGACAGGTTGGCTTATTCTGTAAAATTCCAAAACTGCTGATACAGGGTGTAAAACACTTCAAATAAAAAGTTTCTTATTTTCCAAAAATAAAAATTACGGAAAATTTCTAAAAATTAAATTATAACTATGTCTAAAAGAATTTATCCAAATTCAAAACCAATATTTAATTAAAATTAAATATATCATTTTGTTTATAAGCGATTCCATAACGACTATTTGAGAATTTGATTTGGACATAACTCACAATCTATAAGACGAAATCTCCATTTTTCTCTTTCATTAGAAAAATGTAATCCAATAGATTCCAACTTTTCTTGTTTCACAGAAATCTGACTTAAAACAAATTCTCTTCACTCAGTTGAAGTTCAAACGTTAAATAACAAACAACCGCGACATTACGAGCTCGAATATAATTTATATTATAATTAATACGTTCAAATGTCGTATATAAACATATTCGTTAATATAATTCAATTTTAAACTGAATTAAATCTCCTATACTATCCAATTCACACACTATTGCGAATTCAACTCATTTCTGACCATTTCAGAAATTAAATGTATTATCACATTCTTTATAATAACTAAATAATCAAAATTATTTAACTCAAGTGATCGATCGCCAAATCGATATTTTAAATAATTAAATAAATTAATTATTTAATTGCTAAAAATACGGGATGTTACAATTGCATCTTAGTATGCCACATTATCAATCCATACTATACCATTGATTTCCACCAATATATAACCTCTAAGCTTGTACGTCTCAGAGAAGGGTGTTAAGCAAGAGAATAAATTCTCCGCCCCAAACAGATATACATTTAGTAGAGATCAATGAATAAAACACGAAGTACAACGTCAAACATTTAATCCATTTACAAGTCTGTTCTGGGTCTGAACGAAACCCGAGGCACCTTATTCCTCATCCCATATGTCCAATACAGGAGAGAGGCCCTTGCATATCAGGTCGATCTCCAAGTACGTCTGGATGACCACCACTCATTACCTCATCTCGGGTGTACAGCCCAATCGAGACATCAGTAATCATCCCAACAATGTGAAGATCTACGGTCTTCAACCATCGCCTTCAAATCTTCGACTTTTAATCATCGTAACAATTACTCAGAATGGGTTAAACCCGATCTTTCCGAATAACTCGTTTATCTTATAATCATGTGAAATATAAACACATCATACACCTCATTCCAATCTAGAATATTCTTTTATTTATATATTGCTGGAAATCATTTCTAAAGATTTTATAATATCTTTTCACAACTTAAACCAAATTATGGTTTATCAACTAGTCTTGATTAACGAGCCTTACCGAAGGAATCGTTCATTTTATTATCCCAATCCCAACCTATTCATCCTATGGAGCAAAATTGGTGGTACTCCATATCTAACACCCATTGTGTTATTGGGAAATTTTATTACCACTTTTTGCATTTCAATCTAATTAAAGATTCATTAAAACTCCAATTTAGTTTTAATCTTAAAATTCATTGCTTAATGATTATTGAAGTTTAGGAAATTAATCCTGTATTTAACTAGGTTAAAGAACGAATGTCATTTAAAACATTGTTCACAATAAACCCTAAATCATCTACCATTTAATATGGAATATTCATGGAAACCAGATCAATCGTAATCAATATGAATTTCCATATCAGACTAATACTGTGCGTGGAATAACGCCAAAGCCTTTTAAATTCCATAAATTTTAACGTCTTCCTTCATAGAAGCTCATTTCGGTTATAATTAAACTGACTTTCATTCAGTTCCAGATTTAATGTATTAAATTGGAAAACTTTACTTTAGGATAGTTTCAATTAAATCTTAATTAAAAGATTTATAATTCCAAATCATAACTTCACGGTTATTTGGGTTTAAGAACTAATGTTATTTAGAACATCGTTCACAATGAACCCAAAATCAATTTCCATTTAATTCAAATTGTATTTATTAATTGGAAAACTTCATTAATCTTAATTAAATGATTTATTCCTTTCTCAACTGGGTTTAAGAACGGTGTTATTGACGACACCATTCACGAAAAAAACCAAAATCCAAGTTGATATTAAATACAAGACTCTAAATAGAAATCATATCGGCTTATATTAAACATCAAATTCTGAAACTAATAGATAATGTATTGGGAATAACGATATCTATATCTTCCAAATTCCTCAACAATATCCGTATAATCACGGAATCCAATATTGAAATATTCTGAAGATTATTTCCATTCAAATCCTTTCCAATTCATACATTGGAAAATTCTTGTTATATATTAACACCATTTTAATTCCTTTCAGTTCTTCACTCCAGTTAGTAAACAACTTATTCAGATAAAAATATCTTTTATCTTTACTAACATGGGATATTTGATCCAAAATCTTTTCAAATTATTATAGTGATTTTACATAATTTATTCATATTTTTAATAATTTTATTAATGCCCTTACAGTTGGTTTCCAATATTAGCCACCGAACTACAATCATAGCGACCTTTTCGAAAACTGATTTTGATTTATCTTAAAATCAAACCGTTGGATTTTAAACCTCTTACATTCATTTGAAAGATCTTTTAGATATGAACCCAACGGTTCCCGTTTCAGGAAAATCTGATGGTTGGTTCTCTCGTTATGTCAATTCAAAATTACGGGTTGACGTTTTCGAACTGTCATTGTGCAACGTGTTCTCGTCAAGCCCTAATCGATTTATAATTAAAATATAAAATCGAACATGCTTTCAAAATAATTTATAAATATTATAAATTATTCAACTACAATTATAAATTTTATTTCGGTCATTTTACTTTAAAGTCAAATATCTTCATTTTAAGCCATTATATTATATATAATAGATTTATTCGATTTCCATTCCAAACGTACTTTATAATGTTTATAATCTCAGTTAAAACCGATTTCAACTTCCACTTCAATTTTAAATCAAAATTGGACATCCTATATTATTATAATCATGAAATTTTAATAAATTTGAAAGAAATTGTATTGGGAAGTAATCTGTATGGAGTTAGAGACGCATCCATTTGCGTTAGAGGTATTAAAATATTAATATTTTCAAAATGTCAGATTTTGAAATCCAATCTTCTTGATATTCATTATAATTTTATAAACATTGTGTCCATCCAAAATCGGATATCAAAATCAAACTTCAATTCTTCACTGAATATTATATAAAATGTTCGTTATTTCTGAATTGGAATAAGACTCAATCAATTACCATATAATTTTAAATATTTGGATTTCATACATCGCATGTATTCAACAACAGCTATAAACAACCATTAAACATCCAATTCACAACCAGAGTACATCTGCAACTGTATAACCATTAAGTAATTGAATAATGCTTACAATGGTTTACCAATCAATCGATTAATAATCAATCTAAACACTTGGGACTAGTGTAAATAAAATATCATCCCAATACCCTTGTGGGGTTTTCAACTAATAAATATTTAATTAATAATTTATTTATTTATTCCAATCGATATTACTTAAAACGGGTGAACATAAACATATCGTTTGACTTGTAAATGGATATTTAATCCAATTTCAACTACCACAAATAATTTAACATCATTTTAATATGTTAATTATTTCAAAATCACATTCAATTTATGACACAAACAATCAACGATTCATCCATCGGGTTTGCAAACAACTATGATGTGAGCTACCATGCACTGTATAACAATTTATGATAAAATAATCAAATAAAAATCAGCATAGATAATCAATATATATTCAGTTATGAATATAATAACTATAAAAAATCCATTTGAGTGAGAAGCTCTCACATTGGTTGTTTTTGCCAATTAACAGTGAACGTCGATTGACTGAATCAAACATTTTATTCCACCAAAAATTGAGACGAGCTCCAAATCAGTTTCATTGCAAAGCTATCGTCGTTACGAATCCAACGCATCTTGAATCGTCGAATTCCAATCTCATATGAAAAAGTATTATTTTTATAAGATCGTATACATTATAAATGGCATTATCTTAATAAATTATTAATTTAAATCCTTAATCTTACTTTCCCCTTACTAACTCTTCTATAATCCATCTTCTTCACGTACTCTACCTGCTCCATTTCACAATGACCGAATCTTTAGCTCCCAAGTTCTCCTTTTTCACTCCACCATATCCAAAACCAAGATCACCTTCATGCTTCTCTTCCCAATCTCATCATCAACATGCCATTTTCAATGAGCTCGAGATCCCCTACCAAGCCACGACTTCCAGCCATCAAGGTCACTGTTACAACAACATCTGGACATCTGTTTGCATGGAAAATCCCAAAACTTTGGCACTAGAGCCATTCTCACTGCTGAATCCAAATATAATGCTTAAAACATGAATCGATGTCCAAAATATGATCATTAGCCAATCCTAGGCACTAAAGAGACATTCGCTGTAATTTTAGCAGCGAAGGAAATGGTTACCTAACCCTATAAAACTCATATGCAGTTGATTCTCTCATTCTCAGGATTCCAATACAATTTAATTCACTAATTTTCGTTGAGAATACGATTTGTTTTTATTTTATGAAGAATTTTTCTCACGTTTATATTTTTCTGGTGGCAGCCCACGTGTTTGACCAGGAGAAGAGGAAAGGAGGGTTCGGGGAAAGTTAAGACATTTTATAGTAGAGGAAAAATTATTTTTTTATTTGATTGTATATTTACTTTATCCAATTATGCTCAATTCTTGCTTATTTTCATCGTTTAAAAATCTGTGTGATCACCTACGGATTCCGTTCTCAATGAAAATTGACATGCAGCTACCCTCTGACATTACGAATCCATAGAAACTAGTTTCATCGAATTTCAAGTTCGTTTGCATGAGTAGTGAATTTTTAAAGTTAAAATATTGAATGTATTTCACATTAAAAATCACGCATGGTCACACATTGACTCCAAAAATCACAAAATTTGGAATTATACAATTATTTGACGCTACGGATTCAAACAAAATCGTCTAATTCGGAGGTCATCACAATAATGCTCCCTTGTCAAACTGCTCAAATTATTACATTGAACGGGTTTATCGCGCACGACTACATACTAATCCCTTTTGGCGCGAAACTTGATATCTAGCAATAATTTAATATTCTGAATCCAACAAAAGTAGTTTTGTCAAAAACGAAGGTTGTTTGCAAAATATTCATTTTTAAGGGCTATATAATATTAAACTATTAATAAATTCCATAACAACTATTTTAATTTTAAATTTTGACATAACTTACAATTTATAACATGAAATCTCAATTTCTTACATTTGTTAGAAAGATATAGTTAATTATATCCTAACGTTCTTGTTGTACATAAATCCGACTTATATTGAATTATGTATATTCAATTGAAATTTAAAACTAAATTTTCAAACTACCGCGACGTTACGCGCTCGTTTTAAATAAAATTTAAATTCGTACGTTCAAATTTCGATTTAAATAAATTACAAGTCGTTAATTATAAAAATAAATCGTTTTAAATAATTAAAATCAATTAAAAATAAATTTTAAATTAGTTCTAAAAATCATGGTTGTTACAATCTCCCCCATTTCAAAAAAATTCATCCCTGAAAAGGAAGGTGGAATCGAAGGTCGTTTACTTAACCAACTCAACCTTCGCTTGACACAAGTTCTTCAACTTTTCAGTTTCTAATAACATTCGAATTCTCGAAATTTGGCTAACGCCTTAAATTTTCGAAAAATTTCGCCATAATCTCCTTTGTACGGTACAACTACAAATGGCTTTACAACTCTCGTATATCAAAAGAAAATAGAAAAGCCAAGCGCCTAGACAATCGGCTCATAAAATCATTATACCTGATCAATACAATAAATATTACCTATTTGTTGGGCATACAATTTTATTTCTCTTCTTAGCTTCCACCCAATAACCTGTTTAACGTATATACATATAACATATCTCCAAATCAAACAATTTTCACTTCAGTTAAACATTTAATTTGATTTGGCTTGATTTATTTTTCGTTCTCATATTGGTTTTATTATTCCAATATTTTTATTAGCTAAATTAATCATCACACATCACTATCTGCAATCAATTAGTTGGTTAATTTTTTTAATTATATAACTTTTATATATTTAAAATCATATTTTCAATGCCAAATCACAAATAATAAACTCTAACAAAGGTTTTTTGTTCTCACACCAGTCAATTGGAATCATATAGATATACTACCTTTGAAACTCAAACAAAAATACTGATGATGTGGCCACGACATCAGAATCATCCCCGTTCGACTAGAGTGTAATTCTATATCCATCCAGTATATTTAATACTTCGGATATACGTGGATCAGATGTATATTCAAAATCTTCTTATACTCGATACTCCAAAATCAATATCAAATAAAATACTCAAATTCTTATAATAAGAAAATAATTTTCAGAATTAATTTCTTTTTTTAATAAACCATACTCTTCAAAATCATTCTAGGGTATTACTAATCCTATCTCTAACGAGTCATTCTTATAGGATGTTACTAATCTTATCTCTGATGAATTCTTTCATCTGGTTCTAATGTATCTTTTTCTCGAGCTTTGTAAACCAAAGCTCTGATACCAACTGAGGCGACACGAACTTCCCGGCCGACCTAAACCGAACAAGAAGGCGGATTGCTTTGAGAACACGATGCATCAGAACACAGAACAAAAGAACATTTCATTGTCATTACAACAATTTACATCAGAGTACAAGATATCAGAGTATAAATAAATAATACAGCGGAAAATATCATAGATTTTAAATTACGTAGCAGTGAAAATATAATACATAAGTATAAAATGCATCAGAAAATATCAACTATCATAGCTGAAGGAAATACATGGATACAAAGCTTTCCAAATATAGCTCCAGCCATGATCCAGGATCCTTTGAAAAGAAATATTTGCGAAAACAAAAACTACTTGCTATCCGTGTGTAAAATATGGGCACCAAAATTTTAGGTGGGAAATGATAAACTCCTAGTCAGTCATGAGACTCCTGTGAGAACTAAGACAGTTATTAAATTCATTTTAAAGTTGGGTAAATCAAAGGACCACACCGTATAATACGGAACGGGTTTTCTTCTAAGAATACCATAAAACAAACAACGCAATGCTAAAATGAAAAAATGAAGCCATTACAAGACTCGGGTCCTATCACACAATGCAACACATACCAGAGGATATAGTTTTACCTTATAATGGACAAATATGCTTGATACAAAAAATTTATCTTTTATTATTACTAGTGCATAGCGAAGAAAACAACTTCAAATATAAATGTATCAATCCTAGACGGCTTCGTACCCCATCTTACTATGTCGCCATATAGGTTTACAACTGTAATCGCAAGTCGCGTACTGGAAATTGGATTTCGTCATGAACAAAGGCAAAGGATATTCTTTATCCGATTCGGGGCATTATAGAAAATGCCCCAGGACTCACGTGCACATGCACGTGGATCTGGCAGGGCCGATCCACTACGTTTGTGGATAGGCAATTCCTGAATAATGTGTTTCCTGGTACTATTGGACCGCAAACTTGGTCGGTATATCGACCATCAAGGGCCTTTGTAAGGCCATATCCGAGGTACCTCACAATCCATCATCTACATAAGTAAAATGTCTAGGCTCCGTATCATGACACCACTCTTAGCTAGAAGGAAACACATGTCCTCCCTGCGGTCCTTCATCCTGTTTCTGGTTCATACCGGGATGTGAAGCTCGCGAATTAATGCTACATAAAGTTGTGCTATATTAAAGCTGTTTTTTGATCATCATCCATAAGACTCTGCTTTTCAATAAAAGCCTTGATCATTGCATCAGTATGCTACATGTCAATCCATACCATACCATTGATTTACACCAATATATAACCTCTAAGCTCGTATGTCTTAGAGAAGGGTGTTAAACAAGAGAATAAATTCTCCGCCACCAAACGGATATACATTTAGAAGAGATCAATGAATAAAACATGAAGTACAACGTCAAACATTTAATCCATTTACAAGTCTGTTCTGGGTCTGAACGAAACCCGAGGCACCTTATTCCTCATCCCATATGTCCAATACAGGAGAGAGGCCCTCGCATATCAGGTCGATCTCCAAGTACGTCTAGATGACCACCACTCATTACCTCATCTCCTAGTACGTCTTAGAGAAGGGTGTTAAACAATAGAATAAATTCTCCGCCACCAAACGGATATACATTTAGAAGAGATCAACGAATACAACGTGAAGTATAATGTCCAACATATAATTCATTTGCAAGTTCGTTTTGGGTCTGAAAGAAGCTGGAGGCACCTTATTCCTTATCCCATATGTCCAATATAGTAGAGAGGCCCTCGCATATTCGGTCGATCTATAAGTACGTGTGGATGACCACCACTTATTACCTCATCTTGGGTGTACAGCCTAATCGAGATATCGGTAATCGTCCCAACAATGTGAAGATCTCCGGTCTTCAACCACCGCCTTCAAATCTTCGACTTTTAATCGCCTAACAATTATTCAGAATGGGTTATACCCGATCTTTCCGAATAACTCACGTATCTTATAATTATGTGAAATATAAACACATCATATGCCTCATTCCAATCCATAATACTCTTTTATTCATATATTCCTATAAATCATTTCAAAATATTTTATAATTTCTTTTCACAAATTAAACCAAATTAAGGTTTATCAACCAGTCTGGATTAACGAGCCTTACCAAAGTAATCATTCATTTTATTATCCCAATCCCAACCTATTCATCCCATGGAGCAAAACTGGTGATATTCCATATCTAACACCCATTGTGTTATTGGTAAATTTTATTACCACTTTTTACATTTCAATATAATTAAAGATTCATTAAATTCAAACTTAGTTTTAATCTCAAAATTCATTTCTTAATGATTAATCAAGTTTAGGAATTAATCCTGTCTTTAACTGGGTTAAAGAACGAATGTCATTTAAAACATTGTTCATAATAAACCCAAAATCATCTTCCATTTAATATGGAATCTTCATGGAAACCAGATCAATCGTAATCAATATGAATTTCCATATCAGACTAATACTATGTGTGGAATAACGCCAAAGCCTTTTAAATTCCATAAATATTAATGGTCTTCCTTTATAGAAGCTCATCTCGATTATCATTAAATTGACTTCCATTCCGTTCCAAATTTAATATATTAAATTGGAAAACTTTACTTTGAGATAATTTCAATTAAATATTAATTAAAAGATTTATAATTCCAAATCATAACTTCACGGTTATTTAGGATTAAAAACTTAGAACAACGTTCACAATGAACCCAAACTCAATTTTCATTTAATTCCAATTGTATTTATTAATTAGAAAACTTCATTAATCTTAATTAAAAGATTTATTCCTTTCTCAACTGGGTTTAAGAATGGCATTATTGAAGACAACATTCACGACAAAACCCAAAATCCAATTTGATATTAAATACAAGGCTCCGAATAGAAATCTTATCGGCTTATATTCAACATCAAGTTCTGAACCTAACTGATATCTTATTGGGAATAACGATATCTATATCTTCCAAGTTCCTTAATAATATCCGTATAATCACGAAATCCAATATCGAAATATCCGAAGATTATTTCTATTCAAATCCTTTTCAATTCATACATTGGAAAATTCTTGTTATATATTAACACCATTTTAACTCCTTTCAGCTCTTTACTCCAGTTGGTAAACAACTTATTCAGATAAAAATATCTTTTGCCTTTACTAATATGGGATATTTAATCCGAAATCTTTTCAAACCATTTATTATAATTTTACATAATTTATTCATATTTTTAATAATTTATTAAGACCCTTACAGTCGGTTTCCAATATTGGCAAATGGACTGCATCCATAGCGACCTTTTCCAAAACTAATTTGGACTTATCTTAAAATCAAACTATTAGATTTTAAATCTCTTAAATTCATTTGAAATATCTTTTCGGTATGAACCTAATGGTTCCAATTTTAGGAGAATCCAATGGTCAGATCTCCCGTTACGTCAATTCGAAGTTACGGGTTGATGTTCGCGAACTGTCGCTGCGCGATGCGTTCTATACAAGCCCAGATCAATTCATAATTAAAATATAAAATCGAATATTCTTTCAAAACAATTTATAAATATTATAAATTATTCAACTACTATTTGAAATTTTATTTCAATCATTTTCCTTCAAAATCAAATATCTTCATTTTAAGCCATTATATTATATATAATAGATTTATTCGATTTCCATTCGAAACGTATTTTATACAACATTTATAATATCTTTTAAAAGTGATTTCAACTTCCACTTCAATTGTAAATCAAATATGATCATCCCACATTATTATAATATTAAAAAAATATTTTCAAAATGTCAGATTTTGAAATCCAATCTTCTTGATATTCATTATAATTTTATAATCTTTGTGTCCATCCAAAATCAAACATCAAAATCAAACTTCAATTCTTCACTGAATATTATATTAAAATACTCGTTATTTAATTCTCTCTAGTTAATGGCGACTTCGATAGATACTTCTTCTGCTCCATCCACTTCCACCGTCTTTGACGCCGCCTTTTCTCCTCTTCCCTCGCGCATTTCTCCTTTGATTCCTCCTGGCCCTCCTCCTTCTAGAGTTAATTCCTCTTCTGCAAAACCCTCCTATGCAAATCTTGATCCTAATCTTAATACTAATCTTGATTCTAATCTTCCAGATCTAAGGACTTCTTCATCAGACTTCAATGGACAAGCTACTTCAACATCTTTTCCTAAATCTGATAACCCTAATCCCTCGAAGTACTCCTTCCCATCATTTACAAAAGTGGACTATGCGTCGCTCTTCAATTCGCTTCTGCGGAATGCAGGTTCGTTTAGACCTCTTTATTTTGAGATTGTGCGTGATGGTGTGCCTAAGAAGCCACCAGATCTGGTTAAGCAAGAAAGGCTGAAATTTGGGAGAAATCATTTAGTGTGCTTTTTCTTGGATGGTTCACTGTCTTACCTATCTGTAGTCAACTTCTTGAATCGTCACTGGAAGCTACAGGGTCAGGTAGATATCAAATTTGATTACGTTCGTCTTTATTTTCTTTTTTCAAATGATGATGATAGGGATAGGATACTTAAATTAGATCCAATTTACATTCGAGGAAAAATGTTCATTGTTACGAAATGTGATCCTTCTACTGGAAGTTCTAAAGCACAAATTAGTAAAGTTCCACTTTGGATTCAATTTTATATAATTCCTCTACTTCTTTGGACTCTTATAGGAATTAATTTGCTTGTGTGTCATGTGGGAAAACCGATTTGTTTTGATGCTAGTACGGAGAAAATGCAAAGTTTTAGATATGCTAAGGCTTTAATGGAAGTTTCTTGTGATTTTGAGTTACCTGATTATATTGTAGTTGATGATTTAGGTAGTAAATGTCCTCCGATAAAGCTAACATATGACTGGAAACCGAGAATTTGTTCCTTTTTCATGGTTTTTGGACATGTTAATGCAGCATGTGACTTTAAGCCCAAGAACGGTTTGAATGTAGATAAGCAATTTGAAGTGGGTTATGATGATCCTTATGCTAGGAATAACACTTTTGTTGAGGAATAGAATATAAAAAAGAGCAATTATACTTCTCAAAATGATTGGTTTAATGTTAACTATCCAAAAAAGAGAGTATGGACGAAAAAGGTTGATAGTTATTTGCATGAGAAAGTAAATATAGTTGAAGAGAGGGCATGGGAATCAATTTACAGTTTTAGCTAATAAGGGTTTGGTGTTGTTGATAATAGGAATCTCAATGTTAATGGCTCTGAATTGGGAGAAGGCAATCAACGTCAAAAAATGACTAACATAATTGATCAATTAGGATTCGAATCAGCTACTAATACAAATGAAAATCAGTTTCCTCATGGCAATAGTTTGAAATTAATGCTTCTCAAGCTTGTAAATCGAGTGAAATATCACATGATGTTAATGGTAATAACTTCAAAGCAAAGGATAATAATAGCATCTTTAATCAAAGGGTGTAGATTTCGGTTTAGGTGGGTTGTTTGATGAAGATGTTTCTACTGGAATTGATAAACAGGTTCTACATGGTGAAAAGTCATTTTCTCCAAACCAACCATCTACTTCTAAAGTAGTTATTTTATCTACTAATAAATCTTCTTCTTTATCAGGACTAGAAGGAAAATTTTGGGTTGATGCGGAGGAGAATCTTAATATAGATATCAATGGTGTAATCTCCAAGGGTAATCAAGTCGATGCAGTAAGTGCTAAAATTTCTTTCTCTAATGTTACTACTACTCCAGCTATTTATAGTTCTTCACTGTATTCTCATTTAACACTTCTACCTTACATTATTTTGCCACCGCCTTCTGTTTCACCATCAACCTCTACGCCATCTTCTTCAGCACAAACAAAAACATCTTTAAAAAATGCCAAGAGGCGTGCTCATAAAAAGAAATCTGTTTAGAATGTTGACAATGATTTGGATGAGGGAGTCGATTACTCATTAGAGGAGTTTCTCCAAAATTCTATGAAGTTTCTGCCTCGACATACTAGGAGGAATCCAGTTTAATGTGATCAGGCTTGGCGAATGTTTAGTTATTGGTACTTTCAAGCTTTGTTATTGGCACTTGTATCAATTTGGTTGATGAAGTCTTTTTTGGGTTCTTAAAATCGTATTGCTATGATTTGATCTCTGGTTTCTCCATTCATGTGATGTAATGGTGATGTTGTTTTTGTTTTCTAAGTAAGTGGTTATTTGCATGATCCTTGGAATCTGAGTTTTGCATGTGATGATAGTTGAAGAATGTGAGATGCAATAATTTGATGCTGAGCATTGGAATAGCCATTCTGGTTGCTGGTAGTATACATAATTGTGTGTAACATTTGTAATTGCGGTATTGAGTTTTTTCTGGGTTTTATGTAGATATCTGTATATGATTTTTTTTCTCAATACCACATGTTTTTGTTGAGTGATTAGAGTGGTCTGTATAAATTTGTATAGTTAGTTGTCATCTTGTAATCTTGTAATTGTTTCGAGTGTAGATAAAATAATACATGCCTTTCAAAAAATTCGTTATTTCCGAATTGGAATAAGACTCAGTCAATTACCATATAATTTTAATTATATGGATTTCATACATCACATGTATTCAAAAATAGTTATAAACAACTATTAAACGTCCAATTCACAACCAGAGTGCATCTACAACTGTATAAGCATTAAATAATTAAATAACACTTACAATGGTCTATCAATCGATCGATTAACAATCAATCTAAACACTTGGGATTAGTGTAAATAAAATATCATCCCAATACCCGTGTGGGGTTTTCAACCAGTAAACAAATAATTAATAAATTATTTATTTATTCCAATTGATATTACTTAAAATGGGTGAACATAAACAAGTCGGTTGACTTGTAAATGGATATTTAATCCAATTTCATCTACCGCAAATAATTTTACATCATTTTATTATGTTAATCATTTCAAAAACACATTCAATTTATAACACAAAAAATCAACAATTCATCCATTGGGTTTGCAAACAACTGTGATGTGAGCTACCAACAAAAAATCAACAATTCATCCATGGGTTTGAAATCAACAAAATCACATTTAATTTATTGATTATATATTTTATTTTATCCAATTATACTCAATTCTTGCTTATTTTCATCATTTAAAAATCCATGTGTTCACCTACGGTTTCATTCTCAATGAAAATTGACATGCAGCTACTCTCTGACATTACAGACCCAACGAAACTTGTTTTAGCGAATTCCAAATCCGTTTGCAAAAACATGGAATTTTTAAATTCAAAGTATTGACTGTTTTTCACATTAAAAATCACGGACGGTCACACATTGACTCCAAAAATCACAAAATTTGGAACTCTACCATTATTCGATGCTACAGATTCAAAAAAAAAAATCATTGAGTTCCAAGGTCATCTCAATAATGTTCTTTTGTAAAACTGCTCAAATTATTACATCAAATGATTTTATCATGCACGGCCACATACTAGCTCCTTTTAGCGTGAAATTTAATATCTAGCAATAATTTAATATTCTGAATCCGGAAAAATTAGATTCATTAAAAACAAAGGTCGTTTGCAAAATATCCATTTTAAAGGGCTATGTAATATTAAAATATTAATAAATTCCATAGCGACTATTTTAATTTTTACTTGAACATAACTTACAATTTATAACATGAAATCTCAATTTCTTACATTCGTTAGAAAGATATAGTTAATTACATCCTAATGTTTCTTATTTTACATAAATCCGACTTATATTGAATTATATATATTCAATTGAAATTTGAAACTGAATTTTCAAACTACCGCGATGTTATGTGCTCGTTTTAAATTTAATTTAAATTCTTACGTTCAAACTTCGATTTAAATAAACTATAAGTCATTAATTATCGAAATAAATCATTTTAAATAATTAAAATCCTTTAAAATCAATTAAAAATAAATTTTAAATTGGTTCCAAAATCAGGGTTGTTACATTGACTTTAATTTAATATCATAGATTCAATTGTTATCTCCTCCATTTGATCAAATTAGGCTTCGGTACCTGTTCCAGTGTGATCAGAATAGCGGTATAATCCTAGAAACGCCAGTTTTTATGCTCAAATAGGAGTTCGTAACCGCGAGATGTATTAATTTTATAATTTATATATAGGTATGAAATCAAATCAAAACTTTTTTAAAATAAATCGTATTAATTTTAAAATCTAATCAAATTAATTTACGTGTACTTAATGCCGGCCTTGTTTTGTACCATATGCAAACCTACTATTGCCCTTCTCCATTTATAAATACGCAGTTCCCCATTCCTCATTCCCCTTTCAATAGAATGAAATAAACCCCTGGCATCCATTTTAAATTTTCCATTCATTCGATCAAATGGAGGCTTTAGAAAAATTCCATATTTTAATACAAATAGAATCGAAATCGACAAAATAAAAAATGAAACCGAGCCTATCCCCTCAACTGGATCGCGACTTCAAATTTTCAGAAGGAAGAATGGGCCGCTTCACATAACAAATTAAAATTCAATTATTCATTAAAAGATCGATACTCGAGTTCATTGGTTGGAGCTGCTCACGTGCTCGATTACTACAGGAAGCTAGGGTTTCAGGTATCCGATAAGGGGCAATGTTCGATCCAATTGATGATGGCATGGATTCCTAGGAGTGTTGCGGTTCGAGTGATGGAGTTTTGGGGAAATTTGACACAAAAAATGTCGATGGTTCTACTATATCAGCGGACTGAAGACTGGGGGCCACGATGGCTAGAAAGGTGTCGAGCGTTGTGTTGAAGTGATAAATGGATGGAGATGCTTCAGTGCAGTGGGATGCATGGATTGTATGTGGAGCAGTCGAGTTTGAATGGCATGATTTTTCTGGTGGAAGGAGTTTGCGTGAAAAGAGCGATTTTGGTTATTGGCAGTTTTCGAATTTGTAGATTGGAGGAGAAGGATACAATGTATGTTTCAGAGAAGAAGAAGGGATTAAGGTATATTTTTATTTTGAAATTTAAAATTTATATGGAGATTGGTTTAATTAATTAGAAGCAGATTAAATTAATTTGTATAAACCTATATATTTAGCCAGGGAATTAATTAAATTGTAAACTAACTGTTGAGTATGAAATTAAGGCTGGATTTGGAATTGGTTTACACATGGGTAATTAATTAAATTAAATTAGTATAATTCGATAATTGAATTTTATTAATATTTTTTTACATTGAAAATCAGACGCATGGAGGAATCACTGTCAATTAAATATAAAAGGCGTCGTTAGGTATTCATCAAAAAAAAAACAAGGTGAGTAAACTCACTCTCTGATTCGTTCATAATTTTATTTTAAACGAATTTTTATTTTAAATAATTTTTATATGTTGTTTGCTGACTGTTTGAATGCATTAAATAATTATTGATGAATTATGGCTATTATGCATGCATACATACATACATATATATATATTAGTTATATTTAGACTTGGTGGTTGTGGATATTATATATATGTGTATATATATATATATATATATTGGTGATTGGATATTTCCTACAGTACCATTAGCGGATGACCCTATGCACCCCCATAATATATATAGTCGATGACCTTCTATAATGCGATATCCTACCTTGAAGCAGGATGGGTATTATTTATTTGTCTAATATCTGTGGATGCAGGAAAAGCTGGTTGGAGGGATCCAACTGGGTTCCTCAAATTTATTTATAGTTTGTTTCCATATATATTATAATATATGATTTGTTAGAAAATATATGATTTGATGATTGTGTGTTTTGGATGCTTGAATAGCAATGACTCTAAGTATTGGTATTAAAATACCATAAAAATATATTCAAATGAAAATAAAATGATTTGAGTTGTAAAAAGGATTTTATTTAAAAATAGAATTTGGAATTCGAATGGGTTAGCAAATATTTACTTGTTTTTAAAAATAAAAACAAGTAGTTAAATTTATAAACGATGTTCATAAATGAAGGGAAATACTTATCATTGGATAATTTAGGGGATGTAAATTCCAATGTGAATTTGAAAAGGGGAATTGAAAATAGTATCAAAAAGGAATAGATAAAATTAATTTCGATGTTCGGAATGCAAGTTGAATTAAAATAAATCCATATGGATTATGAATGTAATTCGACAATGTCGACTTTATAAAAATAAACTATTCCTGAAGAAAATATAGGAATTGTATAAAATAGATACTAAGATTTAAATTTTTAATGTAAATATATTCTATGTTTTTATATATATAATTTATCTAAGTTATAATAATAAAATATTCCAAAATTGGAATTCGGTTTCAAATGAATTTTGAAATGGAAGCTTGTTTTAATTTATAAAACAAGGAAATAAATTTATAAATGATGTTTATAAATGCAGTGAGGTAAATTATCATTGGATAATTTGGAAGTTAGATTCAAACATGAATTTAAAAAGGAATTGGAAATCATTTCAAAAAGGGAACGATGAATTTTACTCCGGAATTCAGAATATAAACTGAATTGAAACAATTCAAAGGATTTTTAATTAGACTTCGATTATATCGAATTTTATAAAAACAATTTATTTCCAAGGGAATTGGAATGTAATATAAAAGATTAAGTTGTAAATAAATTTGTAACTGAGTTATAAAATAATCGACGATTTAAGATAATCGAGAATTTTAAGTTGGATTTGAAAACCGGTCAAAATTATATTTAAATATATATAAGTATGGAGTTGAAATGTATATGATAAACGAAGTTTAAAACATTTATTTTTAAATTTAATTAAAACGAACTCGCCGCAGTGCAGTAGTTCGTAATTTAACGTTTCGAACTTCAATTGAGTATATATAACTCAATTTAAGTCGGAATTTTTTGAAACAGGAATCGACTGGACCTATTGAGCGATAGTTTTCTAATAAAAGAGAAAGATATGGATTTCGTTTTACAGATTTTGAGTTATATCAAAATCAAAATTCCAAAAAAAAATGCTATAATCGTTTATAAACCATAACAAGTTTATTAAATAAAATAAAAGTATTTTGAGTGAATAAAATTCGTATTTCCATTAATAAAATACAGACTTGAGTTATAAAATAAATATGTACTTAAGTGGAGTAAGTGAATTGATTTTTCAAACAAAAGTCAGATTTTTAATTATTAAATATATTTAACAAATTATAACAATAATTATTTAATGGAGTTTTGGATCGAAATTGGACTTTGGATAAGTGAATTGGATTTGTGAATTTTTATTCAAAATCAAATATGAGAGTTGAATTGGAAATGGCATTCGATTGGTTTATAAGAAAATTAAAAATATGTATGAACGTGATATGTTCAAGTAAAAAGTGAAATAGGAAAAAGAGCTAATTAAAGAATAAATTAGCAAATTGAGTTAAAAACGATGGGATTGAGTAGGGATAAATTGAAAATGGTTAGATATAAGTTAATCATGTATTGAATGAAGCTAATGGAAGGAAATAAAGTGAATGCCCAATAAAAGAGGTACATATTTAATTTAATATGAGATTTTATAAGCCTATTGGGCAAGTTGCTTGTCTTTTTTATTTTCTTTTTGAATGAAAAGTCCCAAAGAGGCAATTTGTAGTTGTACCATTGGGCCGTACAAAGGGGACGTTGGCGAAATTTTCCGAAAATCTAAGGAGTTAGAAAAATTTAAGAATGTTTTATAATTAGAAATCGGCTTATCAATTATACATGGATTTTAATAAGAGAATAAACGTATAATGGAATTTTATAAGAAAAAGGGAATTTATAAAATTCAATCTTGGGAGGTTAGAAGGAGAAACGTATAAAATTTTTAAAGTGAATAATGGTTTAAAAGTGAATGTTTTGCATATTGAAATGATTTTGTTGATAAGAAGTTAAGAAATGGAGTTGAGTAAATTAGAAATGGACTGGAGATAAGTCAAGTTGAATGGCTTCCTGAGTGTCATTCTGATGTTGGTTTCGGCCTGTGGGTTTGATACTTAGGGAGTTATTCTCTTACTAGTTTACGGTTAGGGACTTATGAATGTGGAAGAATAGTGATTTGTGAATATATGGAAATGTTTTCTAATGTTAAAAAGAGATATTTTTTGGAATATAGAAAATAAATAGTTATGATGGTTGGAAATGTTTTTTCCAAGAATCGTGAGAGGCTAATCGGGTTTAGAGAAATATCTGGGTAAAGATATTGAAGAGAAATCAGGAAATGATAGATTTAATTAATTAAATATTAATTAAAATGAGGCTCGGTGATAATTTGATGTTAATTAAGAGTATTCGCTTTAGGAATAGGTTCTTTGGGTTAATTTTTGTTTCTTCGATAGTTAAATAACCGACTATCGATATATTGTCCAATTTAATATCATCGTTGTCAACATAGGGAGACCGGTTGGATTATTATCCGAAAACCACTTCGTATAAGCATAAGCATTGTGAATCAGATTATATTAAAGACAATTTACGGAGTAAAAACGTTTGTGACAACTCAAACCCCCGGGCCACAGAAGCAAGGGTAATCATTGGAATATAAAACATTAATCACATCAGCAGATTACCGAAAATAGCATAACACATGGAATCATAGAATAATACATCATCATAACAGCGAAATCATAAATGTCATCATCATCAGAGTTACACAGATACATGATACTACTTAGTACATAAAAGGTTGTCATGTAGATAATAAATCTACTACGTCATCAAATACAACATACATAAGGTGATGTCTAAATGTCTAAAATATGTGATAAAAGATAGTCTTCGTCTTCAGCCAAAAGAGCACCCCATGTTATGGTGCATATCCAAAATAAATATTGCTACCTGTTTACTTGGCTGCCCATGTAAAAATAAGGGGCACCCGAGTTTGCAAGTGAAAACAAACTATGAGTCAGTCATGGGACTGATATGAGAAATCTTACTTAACTTATTTAATAATAAGGCTAATCATAGGACCATGCCGCTAACGCGGAACGGGTTTACTCCATTGGATTGCCGGTACATGAAATAAAGTTAATCATTTGAACAACGCAATGCTTTTAGAAAAATGAAACCATTATAAGACTCAAGTCCCATTACACAATGCTATGCAAGCCAGAGGATAGAGTTTTACCTTATAATGGCCAAATATGATTGATACGTATAAAACAAAAATCATTTGATATTATTACTAGTGTTTAGTCAGTTTAAAACACTTTCAACATAAATGTAACAATCCTAGGCGGCATAGCTACCGTATACTATGCCATCATATATAGGTTTACAATCAAATCCGTAATTTCGTATTGGAAATAGGATTTCCATCATGAGTCAAGGCTAGGGATGGCTCCTTCTGATTCGAATCACCTCTAGCAAGATGACCCAGTATCCCCCGTAGTGAGCCCTTGGATCTTACAGGGCTAGTCCACATTTACTTTGGTGGATTAATTATTCTTGAATAATACGTTTCCCGGTCCTATCGGACCTCCAAACAGGTCAGTATGTCGACCCTACGAGCATACAGCCCTATATCCGAGGCACCTCGCAATCCATCATCCACATAAGTAAAAATGTCTGGGCTCCATACCATGACACCACCTCTAGCTAGAAAGAAACGTATGCACTCCTTTCTGTCTCTAATCCCGTTTCTGACTTATACTGGGGTGTGAGGCTCGCGAATTAATGCTATACAGAAACTATGCTAATTAAAGCTGTGCTTTGATCATCAACCACAAGACTCTACTTTTCAACAAAAGCCTTCATCATTTGCATCTCAGCATACATACCACACTGACAATCCACGCCATGCGACTGATGTCTATCAATATATAACCTCTAAGCTCGTACATCTCATAGAAGGGTGTTAAGAAAGGGAATAAATTCTCCTCCACCAAACAGATATATATTTAATAGAGATCAATCAACACAGAACGAAATCCAATGTCAAACACACATCCATTTACAAGTCCGTTCTAGGTCTGAACGAAACCGGAGGCACCTTATTCCTTGTTCTATATGTCCAATATGGAAGAGAGGTCCTCGCATATTCGGACAATCAACAAATATGTCCAGACAACTACTACTATAACCCCTTCCTGGGAGCTATCTATCCAGGGCATCAGTAGTAATCCATTCGATGTGAAGATTACCGGTGTTGCACCGTCTTCATTTCCTTTGACTTTTAATCGTCGTTCAATTATTCGAAATGAGATTTAACTCGACCTTTTCAAATAATTTTCGAATATATATAATTCAAATAATTTCTTTCCTTGGTTAAATTCAATTCAATTTTATAGATTAATGTCAAATAAATCCAACCGTCAATATTTCTTTATAAACCAAGTGAAATTGGTTTATTTCCATCCCATATCGCTTATAATATTTTATAATGATTTATCGCTATTTTTATTTATATAAAAATAGCCCATTTAATTCGAATGACGTTTCAGGTCACTACGCGGCACTGGCGTTGTTTTCATTCAGATTTGAATTACAAATTTCTCAAAATCTAACCGTTGGATCTTAACAAATTAAATATCATTGGAAATATCTTTCCAAAGCGAACCCAACGGTTCTAGTTTCGAGAAAATTCGATGGTCGAATCTCTCGGTATAATCGTTTAAAATTACGATTCCGAAACGCGAACTACTTCGTTTAATTTTAATTTATATTATATATATATATATTATATAATTTATTCGACAACTTCAAAACCATTTAATTCTTCAAATAATTGGCTAACGCCTTTATATTTTGGAAAATTTCGCCATAACCTCCTTTATTCGAAAGGGGTGTGAAAATTTTATTGGACCGTATTAGGCACCCAATAAATCCAGAAAAAGCATACACAATTTTTAGTGACTATCTATGCCTAAGGGAGAGTGTAAAAATCATATATCACCACCTTGTCCAGTGTTGGAAATAAATAATCCATGTGCTATATCTAAAATCAAGATAGACGTGAATTATTGTCATCTCCAGACCCATGTGGGTTTTTTTTATTAATCCTGCCCCGAGCACCATTACATATATTCCTTAATTATGTTCATAATCATTCTTCTGTTCAACCTGAAATACAGTCATCGCCATACGGGCATCTCGCTCGTATGGTAATCCCAACCTCGTCATATAAGCTCCAATTGCTTATATGGAATATGATATGATATGCTATCTTCATGCAGTATGCCATGTGGTGTAGTTCAAAATTTAGTTGTTGCTATCTTATGGCGTGGTTTATAATATCACAAAGAACAACCATCACACCGCATCCAGTTTCATTCATAGGAGTATATATAATAATAAAATTGTGCATCCAACTCATTAAGGTGTACCTATTTGTCGGGCACGCAAATAAATTCTTTACTCAACAGCAAATCCATCCTGTATAGCATGTGTGTGTGTGTGTGTATATATGCATATCTAAGCTAAAAATAATATTTTTAGCGAACAAATATTTGTTTCCATACATGACAATTTTATATAACTCATATATAGGCCAAAAATAATATTTTTAGCCCACCAATATTTATTTCATAGCATATCCATTTTATTCACATCATATACATGTTAAAAATAATATTTTTAATGAACAAATATATATTTCCACACGCGGTTATTTTTAACACCTCACACATATGTTAAAAATGATATTTTAATGATCAAATATTTATTTCAACACATGGTTATTTTTATCGCTTTATGCATATGATAAAAATGATATTTTTAATGATCAAACATTTATTTCAACACATAGTTATTTTTATCAGTTCATACATATGATAAAAATGATATTTTTAACAAACAAAAATATATTTCAACACATAGTTATTTTTATTACTTCATACATATGATAAAAATGATATTTTTAATGAACAAAAATATATTTCAACACATAGTAATTTTTCTTACTTCATACATATGATAAAAATGGTATTTTTAACGAACAAAAGTATATTTCAACACATGATTACTTTTATTACTTCATACATATGATAAAAATGGTATTTTTAATGAACATAAATATATTTCAATACATGATTATTTTTATTACTTCATACATATGATAAAAATGGTATTTTTAACGAACGACAATATATTTCAACACATAGTTATTTTATTCAACCGTTTCGGAAAATTTCAGCATTATAACGACGCGATATGTAGAACCGGAATAATGTCCGGCATTATCCCTCTCCTCATACTAGCACGCGGCATACATAACCATTCCATTCAATCAAATCAATCATAGAGTTGGCAAACCCATATTCAACCAAATTTTCCATAACACAATCAATTTTGTTGCATTTCCAATTTATACAACGCATAACCAATTTTTATACATCGCATATGCATTTTCGACAATGCATATATATTATATATCGCATATATATATATATATATGTATATATATATTATATTACGCATATACAATGCATATATATAATTTACTCCATTTTACATCACAATCACAACACAATACAGTCAATTTAAATCGTCTATGGTCTTTGGACGAGGGAGGTGAGCTAACAGACACCGTATAGAATTTATAATGATTTTACAACATTTATATAATTTACTCCATTTTTTTAAGGAATCTCACATTGGGTTCCACTCCTCCTTATTTTCCGGCTAGCTCTAAAATTCTCCTGGTCACTTCTAAAATGTAGAGTACGCTGTCACGAGTCCAATGTCTCCTGTTTCATTGGATTTCGACATCGTATGAGCAAGCGGTGAATTTTTAAAGGTTCATGACATTTTAGATTAATTAGTATAATAATTAATTAATATAAAATCCACCTTCTTCTTCAAATACTTTAGGCCAATGTTTCAAAGTTGTGATTCAAAATTAGGGTTGCACTTTGCGCTCAAATCAAGGCGCTAGACGATGATCAGGTGGCACCACGTTCTCCGCCTATGAGAGAGCTTCCACCCGCTACCCACAACCTTCAACTCAACGGTGGCTAGAAGGCTGAAATCGAGGGCAAGCGGCGTGAGTTTGGAGCGGTAATTCATGAGAAATACTGAACAATTGATGATCAATCCTATATGGATTTGGAGAGCACACTAATCTCTTCAATATTGCTTTAAAATATTATGTGATTCATTGTTTGGATTGAGTGATTTTAGGGGAAATGATTGGGAACTTTTTCCGCGTTTAACGATTTGATGACGTCGGGTTTTCTGAGTAAATGGTTTTAGGGTTTGGAGAATTCTATTGGTTCACTATATATATTTTAATTATTTAATTCTTTTAATTCCGAAAATACCCATTAATCGATATGAACTCCAAATCAAACCCAATGACTATCGCCCCTAGCTAAATATCCCTATTCAGGACACAATGGAATATGTTTCGTAAGCCAGTTCGACTGTTTCAGTCAGTTTTTCTCAAAATTAAAATATATAACATTCGATATTGAATTTGAACGTACATTTTAATTTACCGGAGCCACATATTGAATCCAAAAATTCCCGAAAAATAAATCTAGCTATGTCTTGACGATACGGTCCTATCAAAACTAATTTCGTCGAATTTGGAGACCGTTTGAAAAACGGCCTTTTTACTGGTCGATCCAATTCAACAGAAATTATCAAACACGCTTTAATTTACCACACTCACATATTAATTCCAAAAATTATGGAATTTTAAACCTAGCAATAATTTTACATTCCAAATCCAACAAAAGTGGTTTCATCGAAAACGGAGGTCGTTTGCAAAATGACTATTTTTAAGGGTTATATTCTAATTTAAAAATCGAATTTTTAAATTCTGACACAATTTCTGTTAAAATTACCTTAAAAATAATTTTTAAATTGGTTTTGAATTTCAGGGTTGTTACATTCTCCCCCACTTAAAACTTTTCGTCCCCGAAAAGGAAACAATAGTAAAGTAGGAAACTAAACCGAAGTAGAATATATTGTAAATGTACCTTTCACCAGAGCTAATCAGATATGTCCACTCTGCACTTGAGATTAGCGTGCTTAATGCTATCTTCTGTTTCCCATGTACAGTCTCTAGGATCTCCGCTCCACTGCACTTTGACTAAATGGACCCTCTTGTTTCTGAGAACTTTGGTTTCTTTGCCAATAATTTTCACTAGCTCTCTTCTCACTACTAGACTCGGAGTAATATCCAAATCTTTTTGCGATGCTTCCTCCACGACCAAATCTGGATCATGCACATGTTTACGAAGTTGAGAAACGTGAAACACATCATGTACTCCGGACAACCAGCCTGGCAATTGAACCCTATAAGCAAGAGTTCCTATCTTCTTGAGTATAGGAAACAGACCAATAAATCTAGGTGCCAACTTCCTTGTTTTCCCAAATCGGACCACTCCTCTCATCGGAGAAACTCTTAAATACACATAATTACCAATAGAAAAGGCCAGATCTCTTCTTCTAGAATCTGCATAGCTCTTCTATTTGCTTTAAGCTGCTTGTAATCGCTTCTTGATGAAGTCGACTTTATCTTAAGCTTCTCGAACCATGTCTGGACCAATACCAGTCGATTTACAGGTTCTACCCAACATGTAGGAGATCTACATGGTCTACCGTACTATGCTTCAAATCGAGATAATTTCAAGCTTGCTTAATAGCTGCTATTATATGAGAATTCAACCAAATGTAGGTGATCTTCCCACGATCCACCAAAATAAAGAATACATGCCCACAACAAATCTTCTAATATACGATTCACCATTTCAGTTTGGCCGTCTGTCTAAGGATGATATGTGGTGCTAAGATTCATCTTTGTTCCTTACTCTTCCTGAAATGCTTCCTAGAACTTACTAGCAAAAATCGGATCTCTATCACTAACAATACTGCTGAGCACCCCTTGTAGTCTAACAATTTCTTTAAAGTATATTTATGCCAGACTTTGAGTTGTTCAATTCGACTTCACATGAATAAAACGGGCGGTCTTGTGGAACGATCTACGATCACCCATATGCTGTCATTGCCTTTCTTGCTTCTAGGCAAACCATTAATGAAATCAATGGAAATTTGATCCCACTTCCAATCTAGAACCTCTAATGGCTGCAACAATCCTGCGAGTTTTTTCTCATCACTCTTGACCTGTTGGCAAGTAGAACACCTGCTAACATATATGGAAATGTCTCTTTTCATAAATCTCCACCAGAACGTGTGCTTGAGATCATGATACATCTTACTTACTCTTGGACAGATACTAAGCTTGGATTTGTGACATTCATCCATTACTTCTCTTCTGAGCTCAGGAATATTCGGAACGCAAATTCGGCCTAATAACCTTAGAACTCCCTTGTTGTCAATCCAGAAACTCGAGGGTTCGCCTTCCTGAACTCTTTTGCTAATCCTCTAAATAAATTCATCATGATTCTGAAGAATAGAGATCTTATCAATCAATGAAGGCGTAATAATAAGATTGGCGATGATTGCATTCTTTCTGCTAAGCGCATCGGCTACAACATTGGCCTTCCTTGGAGTATACAAAATATCTAGATCGTACGCTGTAAGAAATTCTAACCAACGCTGATGTCTCAAATTCAAGTCTTTCTAGGTGAAAAAATACTTCAATGACTTATGATCTGTATATAATTCGAACTTCTCACCCAAATGATAGTGCCTCCATATTTTCAAAGCAAACACGACAGCTAACAACTCAAGATCATGAGTAGCATATCTCTTCCCATGCGGCTTCAACTGACGGCTAGCATAGGCAACTACTTAGCCTCTTTGCATTAATACCACACCAACACCTTCAAGAGAAGCATATGTATAGACTATCAAATCTTGATTGCCATCGATAATAGTCAACACTGGAGCAGTAGTCAACCTTAATTTCAGCTCTTGGAAAGTTGTCGCACAATCAGTCGTCCAATTAAACCTTGCATGCTTCTTGGTAGGCTTTGTTAATGGACTAGATAGCTTCGAAAAATCTTTAACGAAATTCTGATAATAACCAGCCAATCCTAGAAAACTTCTGACTTCTATGGGCGTGCTAGGCTGTTTCCAATCTCGAATGGCTGTGATTTTGCCTGGATCCATTGAAATTCCTTCCTTCGATACTACATGACCGAGGAACTTTACTTCTTCTTGCCAGAATATGTATTTAGAGAATTTGGCTTTTAATACATTCTTTCTCAGAATTTCCAAAACTTCTTCCAAATGCTTCCCATGCTCGGCAGTTGACTTAAAGAAGATTAAAATGTCGTCGATGAAGACCAGCACAAATTTATTCAGGACATCACGAAATACTCTATTCATTAAATCAACCAAATAAGCTGGAGCGTTACATAAGCCAAACGACATTACTAACCACTCATAAAATAAGCCTGGACCTCTGAAAGTTGTCAAAGGAACACATTCTTCGGCAATACGCAATTGATGGAAACCGTTAGCTAGGTACATTCTTGAAAATACTTGCGCTCCATTCAAGCGATCTAATAAATCATCAATACGCGATAATGGATATTTATTCTTTGATGTCTGCTTATTTAAGTCACGATAATCCACACATAATCTAAGAGTACCGTCTGACTTAGGAACAAATACCACTGCTGCTCCTCAACATGATAAGCTAGGTCTGATTAGACCCTTCCATTACAATTGTTGAGTTTGATCACCTAATTCTTCTTTCTCTTTCAATGTCATTCTCCGAATAGCGTGCACTACTGGCCTTGCATTCAAAATTAAATCGATCTTGAAGTCAATTTCTCTTCGCGGAGGTGAGCTATCAACTTCTTCAAACACATCTGCATAATCTTTAACTACGGGAATATACTCAAGAGAAGTAGAAGTAACTTGAAGAGCAGACCAAAATTATTTTCTATCTGTATCCGAGCCGTGGCACAGTATAACCATAATATTTCCAAATTTTGTTTTAATTTTAGCCACCCTTTCCGAACATCTAACCTCAGTCTCATAATTAGTCAGCCAGTCCAACCCAAGAATGATATCATATTCAGAAAAATCCATGACAATCAAATTAATAGGAAACTAGAAATAGAAATAAGAAACATGCACTCTGCAATATAAGCCAAGAACAAGAGAGCCTCCTATTGGATTATGAACACTAATCGATTCTTTAAGATCTCTTGGTTTTAACTTTTAACTTTTTAACCTTGTTACTAGAAATGAAACTTCATGATGCACCGGTGTCAAATAATACTGTAACAGGAATATTTTTAATAGTAAGGGTACCTCCCAAAACATCTTGTTTACCTGCTCCTGTAGAAGAAGCTGGAGCAATCGCCCCATCATAAACATGAGCCACTTCAGACTTCTTCAGCAATGGACAGTTTGGCCTGATGTGCCCCTTCTTATGGCAATTATGGCATTCCCTATTATCTTGAGGCCTCTGGCTAGATTCAGATTCATTTCTCTTTGGACTCTTTGGAGTTGTGCACTCATTAGCCCAATGTCCATATCGATCACAATTATAGCACTTAGTCTTTGCTCGCCTATCCTCTTGCGGCTTAGCTACCTCAATGTTGCTTGCTTTGGGCTTCTTACCAGAATACTTCCTTTTGTTACTAACTTGGCCTTTTTGGTGGTCTTCTTGAAAATTCTTCTTATCAATACCTTTATACCTACAAGCCATTTCAACTACCTTGGTAAATGGAAGCTCGATGTGTGCAGTCACTCGGCTGTGGTACCTTTGGAGAAGATCTTCATTGAATCACTTATTCTTCTAAAGTGGTTCCTAAATCAATTCGGGTGCATAGCGAGAGATTTCTTCAAATCTTTTCACATATTCATGAATGGTTCGATCCCCTTGCTGGAGATTAGCAAACTCATCATGCAAGCACTCGACTTCTTGTCGAGGGACAAACATTTCATTAAAAATTTCTTTGAACTTAGCCCATGTCATGTCAACATCAAGATCGCCAATAGTCACTGCATCCCACCATATCAAGGCTTCATCCTTAAGTAACCAAGAAGCCATAAATCTCTTCCTCTGGTCTTCCAACTGTAGGCCCAGGAATTTCCGTTCGAATGACCTTAACCAAGCTTGAGCCTCGGTTACTGTTCCACTACCAATGAATGACACGACACCCAAGTTCTTGTATTTCTTAGCAACCCTATCAAGATCAAACATGGGTTGTGGGGGTTGCTATGGCACTGCATCTTCAATGTTAATGTATGTTTTGGCTTCTTCAAGATTGGACTGATTTGGAGCAACGGGGATCTCACCCCTTCCTCGGCCCCTGCCTCTCCTGCCTCTTCCTCTACCACTCATTTTCTGTTAGCTCTGCACATTTTAAGAAAAGAGTCAGGCCCACAAGAAAGACAACTTAAGGAATGATAAAGGCATAAGGATATAGACATAAATAATGATGTGATGATCAGGTTGTAATGCTATTCTGTTGCCATCATTCTAGGACATTACTAATCCCATCTCTAATGAGTTTCTCGTCTTAGAATATCATTGATTCTATTTTTGATGAGTTGTTTAATGTGTTTAATTCCAGAACTAAGGTTGATCAAAGCTCCGATACCACGTTTGTGACAACCCAATCCCCCGTGCCACAGAAAGAAGGATAATCATTGGAATATAACACATTGATCACATCAGCAGATTACAGATAATAGCATAACACATGAAATCATAGAATAATACATCATCATAACAGTGGAATCATAAATGTCATCATCATCGGAGTTACACAGATACAGGAAACTACTTAGTGCATAAAAGGTTCTATCAAGTAGATAATAAGTCTACTACATCATCAAATACAACATACATAAGGTGAGGTCTAAATGTCCAAAATATGTGATTAAATATAGTCTTCGTCTTCAGCCAAAAGAGCACCCCATGCTATGGTGCATATCCAAAATAAATCCAGCTACCTGTTTACTTGGCTGTCCGTGTAAAAATAAGGGGCACCCGAGTTTGCAAGTGAAAACAAACTACGATTCAGTCATGGGACTGGTATGAGAAATCTTATTTCACTTATTTAATAATAAGGCTAATCACAGGACCACGCCACTAACGCGGAACGGGTTTACTCCATTGGATTGCCGATGCATGAAATAAAGTAAATCATTTGAACAACGCAATGCTTTTTAGAAAAATGGAACCATTATAAGACTCAGGTCCCATCACACAATGCAACGCAAGCCAGAGGATAGAGTTTTACCTTATAATGGCCAAATATGATTGATACGTATAAAACAAAAATCATTTGATATTATTACTAGTGTCTAGTCAGTTTAAAACACTTAGTGTATCAATCTTAGACGGCATAGCTACCATATACTATGTCTCCATATATAGGTTTACAATCAAATCCGTAATGTCATATTGGAAATTGGATTTCCATCATGAGTCAAGGCTAGGGATGGCTCCTTCCAATTCGAATCACCTCTAGTAAGATGACCCAGCATCCCCCGTAGTGAACCCTTGGATCTTGAAGGCCAGTCCACACTTACTTTAGTGGATTAATTATTTCTGAATAATACGTTTCTCGGTCCAATCGGACCTCCAGACAGGTCAGTATGTCGACCCTACGAGCGTAAAGCCCTATATCCGAGGCGCCTCGCAATCCATCATCCGCATAAGTAAAAATGTCTGGGCTCCATACCATGACACCACCTCTAGCTAGTAAGAAACGCATGTACTCCTTGCTATCTCTAATCCCGTTTCTGACTCATACTGGGGTGTGAGGCTCGCGAATTAATGCTATACACAAAGCTATGCTAATTAAAGTTGTGCTTCAATTATCAACCACAAGACTCTTCTTTTCAACAAAAGCCTTGATCATTTGCATCTCCACACGCTACACTGACAATCCACGCCATGCGACTAATGTCTACCAATATATAACCTCTAAGCTTGTACGTCTCAGAGAAGGGTGTTAAGCAAGAGAATAAATTCTCCTCCACCAAACAAAAATAAATTTAATAGAGATCAATCAACACAGAACTAAATCTAATGTCAGATACACATCCATTTACAAGTCCGTTCTAGGTCTGAATGAAACCGGAGGCACCTTATTCCTCGTTCCATTTGTCCATTATGGAAGAGAGGTCCTCGCATATCCGGACAATCAACAAATACATCCAGACAACTACCACTGTAACCCCTTCTTGGGAGCTAATCAATCCAGGGCATCAGTAGTAATCCATTCGATGTGAAGATTACCGGTCTTGCACCGTCTTCATTTCCTTTGACTTTTATTCTCGTTCAATTATTTGAAATGAGATTTAACTCGGCCTTTTCAAATAATTTTCAAATATATAAAATTCAAATAATTTCTTTCCTTGGTTAAATTCAATTCAGTTTTGTAGATTAATGTTAAATGAATACAACTGTCAATATTTCTTTATAAACCAAGTGAAATTGGTTTATTTCCATACCATATTGCTTATAATATTTTATAATGATTTATCGCTATTTTTATTTATATAAAAATAGCCCATTTAATTTGAACGACGTTTCAGGTCGCTACGCGGCACTGGCGCTATTTTTATTTAGATTTGAATTACACATTTCTCAAAATCTAACCGTTGGATCTTAATAAATTTAATATCTTTGGAAAGATCTTTCAAAAGCGAACCCAACGGTTCCAGTTTCGGGAAATTCCGATGGTCGGATCTCTCGGTATAATCGTATAAAATTACAATTCCAAAACATGAACTACCGCGTGCGATTTGTTTAATTTTAATTTATATTATATATATATATATTGTATAATTTATTAGACGACTTCAAAACCATTTAATTCTTCAAATAATTTCCTAACGCCTTTATATTTTAGAAAATTTCACCATAACCTACTTTGTTTGGGACGGGTGTGAAAATTTTATTGGGTCGTATTAGGCACCCAATAAATCCAGAAAAAGCATACACAATTTTTAGTGACCTATCTATGCCCAAGGGAGAGTATAAAAATCATATCTCACCACCTTGTTCAGTGTTGGAAATAAATAATCCATGTTCCGTATCTAAAATCAAGAGAGACGTGAATTATTGTCATCACCAGACCCGTGTGAGGTTTTTATTAATCCTGCCCCAAGCACCGTTACGTGTATTCCTTAATTATGTCCATAATCAGTCTTCTGTTCAACCTATAATACAGTCATCGCCATACGAGCATCTCGCTCGTATGGTAATCCCAACCTTGTCATATTAGCTCCAGTTGCTTATATGGAATATGATATGATATGTTATCTTCATGCAGTATATATAGATATATGCATCCTGCATAACATGTGTATAGCAAATCTATCCTGTATAGCATGTGTATATATAGATATATGCATATCTAAGCTAAAAATAATATTTTTAGCAAACACATATTTGCTTCCATACATGACAAATTTATAAAACTCATATATAGGCCAAAAATAATATTTTTAGCCCACCAATATTTATTTCATAGCATATCCATTTTATTCAATTCATATACATGTTAAAAATAATATTTTGAATGAACAAATATATATTTCCACACACGGTCATTTTTAACACTTCATACATATGTTAAAAATGATATTTTCATGATCATATATTTATTTCAACACATGGTTATTTTTATCGCTTCATGCATATGATAAAAATGATATTTTTAATGATCAAATATTTATTTCAACACATGGTTATTTTTATCACTACATACATATGATAAAAATGATATTTTTAAGGAACAAAAATATATTTCAACACATCGTTATTTTTATTACTTTATACATATGATAAAAATGATATTTTTAACGAATAAAAATATATTTCAATACATATTTATTTTTGTTACCTCATAAATATGATAAAAATGGTATTTTTAATGAAAAAATATATTTCAACACATAATCATTTTTATTACTTCATACATATGATAAAAATTGTATTTTTAACGAACAAAAATATATTTCAACACATGATTATTTTTATTACTTCATACATATGATAAAAATGGTATTTTTAACGAACAAAAATATATTTGAACACGTAGTTATTTTATTCAACCATTTAAGAAAATTTCGGCATTATAACAGCACGATATGTAGAACCGGAATGTCTTGCATTCTCCAGCTTCTCATATTGGCTCGCGCCATATATAACCATTCCATTCAATCAAATCAATCATAAGGTAGGTAAACCCATATTCAACCAAATTTTCCACAACACAATTAATTTTGTAGAATTTCCAATTTATACAATGCATAATCAATTTTTATACGTCGCATATGCATTTTATACAACACACACACACATATATATATATATTACGCATATACAACGCATATATATAATTTACTCTATTTTACATCACAATCACAACAAAATACAGTCAATTTAAATCGTCTATGGTCTGTGGACGAGGGAGGTGAGCTAACAGGCACCGTATACAATTTATAATGATTTTACAACACATATATAATTTACTCCATTTTATTTTGAATTTAGAAATCTCACATTGGGTTCCACTCCTCCTTAATTTGCGGCTAGCTCTAAAATTCTCCTAGTCACTTCTAGAATGTAGAATACGTCGTCACGAGTCCAATGTCTCTTGTTTCATTGGATTTCGACATCGTATGAGCAAGTGGTGAATTTTTAAAGGTTCTTGACATTTTAAATTAATTAGTATAATAATTAATTAATATAAAAACCACCTTCTTCTTCAAATACTTCAGGCCGACATTTCAAAGTTGTAGTTCGAAATTAGGGTTGCACTTTGCGCTCAAATCAAGGCGCTAGACGACGAACAGGTGGCACCACGTTCTCCGCTTACGAGAGAACTTCCTCCCGCTACCCACAACCTTCAACTCGACGACGGCTAGTGTAACGTCCCAAATTTTTCTGCGATTTAAATTAGAATATTTAAATCTATTTAAATATTGATTTGGAAATATAATGAATTTTTATCGAATTTTATTTATTAAAATGGAGTTTGAATATATATATATATATATATATATATATATATATATATATATATATATATTTATAAATAAAGTAAAACAAGCTCGAAACGCAGCGGTAGTTCTAAAATTTCAATTTGAACTTTAATGGAATATACATGATCTGATATAAGTCGGATTTCTGTGAAACAAGAAATGTTTAAATCGATTTGATTATATTTTTCTAACGGAAGAGAAAAATGGAGATTTCGTGTTATAGATTTCATGTTATGTCCAATTAAAATTTTCAAATAGTCGCTATGGAATTTCGATAATAAACGATAGCGTTTATTTAATAAATATAAAGGAATTTCTATATATTTGGCTATAGTTTTAAAATGAATTTCTGAATATTAAGTTCAAAATATAAATTGTTTATTTCCATTTGGATATATACATGATAATAATAAATTATTATTATTTAAATTTAATTATTTTGGAATTAATTCTATTTATCGATATTATATAGGCCTTAAAAATGTTTTTTTTCAAACAATCTCCATTTTCGATGAAACAAATTTTATTGGAATACTTATAATTAAATATTGCTAGATTTCCATTTTGGAACCAATCGGAGTTGTTTTATCGGTAGACGGAATTTAAAGGTGAATTGATAAATTAAAATATCGTCGTTGTGCAAACGGAGTCCGTTTTCAACGAAATTAGTTTAATTGGGACCGGAATGTCGAGACATAACAGTACGTGTATTTTCACCGTGATTGGATGTTGTTTATGATGGTGCGTATATTTAACGTGTTACGTAGTACCGGGTGTAAATTATTAACCGCGTAAAAACAACCGTACCGAATAAAAGAATATAAAGTATAACTTGTACTATTCCTACCCAAATTTTCTCTTCTGTGTAGTACTTCATGCCTGTTCCAATGAGTCCGCCAATACACCTAACATGCCAGCATCTCGAAAAGGAAGAAATTATATATATATATAATCTTGACTGTCCTAAAGCCCACGCACCCCAAAAGACGCTCCAATATTTCTTTTCGGATTTAAAACCATAGCCTCAAAGTTTTAAATACTGACTATAGGAACTGCAAGCCTATCCTATACTTCTTCACAGACAGCCAACTTGACATTTCCCTTCACAATTAAATCATGCACACGCCATTTCAGTGTATGAATATGCAGCTACTATAGATACATTTTTCCCAAGCCGACCATTGCCTGCTCACAAAAAAAACGCATGCACAACCATATACAATATTTTAATTCAACACAGCACCTAAAATCTTTTCACTATAAAATATTTCACATGCAAAAGGAAAGATCAACATAGCTAAACTTCACATCTAAGAAAATCATACGCCCTATCCTGTCCATCTTTTATTTTTAGCTGCTACCTATGTATGAAAATGGAAACATACTGCTCCCTATATTTATTTCACCTACTCTATTTTATTTTTCACTATAAGCCTATACTTAATGCCTTGCTCCCCACGGTTCTCAAAAACTTGCTCACCATACCTCCTCATACTATATATATATGTAAAGAGAATGCTTCAAGAAGCGAAACCAAAGCTTCCATTGTTACAAACAACCCATCTCGTTTCCACAAAAAATATATGTAAAGAGCGAAACTAGAAGAAGAACCAGAAGTTGGAGAAATTGTTACATGAGGGAAGGGATGGATGGAAAGAAGTGGGCCTCTTTTCATGTGCCAGTTTATACATGGTGATTTTGAAAGAGAAATGAAAAGAAAAAAGTAAGTAAAAGAAGTGGGGAAGCATGGGGGTATTGCGTGGAAAATTGGGAAAGTTTCATGGTGTGTTTTGAATGTGAGGCTGTGTACTCATGGAAAAGCTGACATATACTGAGGGGGATGTCGGTCTGAGGTCAGGCGTAGATACAAGGTGGGAGGGTTGATGTTAGAGAAGATAGTAAGTAATAAAGGGAGAAACTTGCGTGGAGTTGGGATCGGGAAGAAGGGACAAGCACAAGTTGTAACACCCCGTAATTCTGTTAATATAAATATTCAAAAATTAAAGAATAACTAATCTCAGACGTGAGAATTATGGGAAACCGGTTTTGCCATTGTGTTCGTCTCGGAATTCTGCTTGAAATAGAGTCTGAGTTTGCGTGATTTGGACTTCGTATGAAGAAGTTATGGCCATCGGAAGTTTCAGAAAATTCAAAACTGCTCGCAGGAAAATTCAAAATTCGAAGTCAAACAGGCTAGGCGGGAAATTTCCCGCCCAGCACACAGGTCGACTGGGGAGTCGACTGGGCAGTCGACACCACAGGGACCAGGTCGACTGCGCAGTCGACCTGGGAGTCGACCTGGTCAGGTCGGCTAGGGTTTGGCTGAGCCCAATCTTGAGCTGCTGATGTGTCTTTAGGGCTGAGTTGGCAAATTAAACGGTTCAGGTTAGTTCTGATTTGATCTGATGGTCTAAATAAATCCTAAACTCTATATATACCTAGGTAGTCTCTCACTCTAAATCACATGAAAAATAGAATAGCCGTCGTCATGCCATCACCATGGAACTCAGTGTAGCCGCCGCCAACTAAGAAGGAAGAAAGCTAATCAAAACCCTAATTCTACTCAACTCTAAAGCAAATCAAGACTCTCTTTCTTCTCTAATTGTGAGTATGATGATTTTAATAAGATTATTATTAAACTAATTAGATTGAGATGTGATATGGATCATAAGAAAATGATGTGAATTGTCATATATGTTGTTGTAAACCTTATGCTATCATGTATGTTGTAAATCCTATGTTATGTGATGATGATATCCTATATGTTGTAAATCATGCTATGATGATATTGTATAGGTTGTAATTTTCTATGCTAAGTTGTGATAAATCATACATGTTATAAAGTCATGATGTTATTATCTATGTTAATTAGTTCATGTTAATCAAATCATAATATTGATATTGTTTTGGCTATATTGATTTATATGACAAATCATGTATGCAAGTTTAGATTGATTAGTAAAGATTATGAACATATGCCATGACACCTATTTAGATATAGAATTTTGCTATGACATGGGTGAGTTCTATGGGTTAGATGCTAGTTTACACCATCATTATGTTGCATAAACCACATATGCTAGTTTATACATGAATTTGGATTATGATCATATTATGTAAGTTGTGACATTTAACCAAACAAGTTGGCACCTTTAGATCCATGACATGTGTAGTTTTATGCAAGTTGTAGTTTTGCCTATGCAAGTCTAGGTGTTGGACATCTATCACACATGCAAGTTTCACCCTTTTTATGATTATATCTATTTTAGTCATATGTATATGTTGTTGTTATGATAATTTCTTTTTATGCTAGGGTAAGACGTTGTTGCATCGTGTAGGTATAAGCCGTGCATCCTCAAGTTGTATCGGGTTGCCACTTTAGGGGAGTGATACACCCCACTGTGGGGCCAGCACGGGTATCTACGAGTAGGGAGCCGATCGAAAGTGGGTAGTGGGGTACACCTAGCGGAGATAGGGGCAGGCGACACCTATGTAGTCAGCTAGGGGTACGCAAAGCTATTTATATAATTTCTAAGTGAAGCAAGTGGGATCAACTTTTAGGGTGACTGGTGTGGTGCAGTATAGTAATCATTCGTTAGTAATTAGGTGTGCCTTTAACGTTATCTTTATCTGCTCTTCCATACCCAATAGTTCATAGACCTTTCCTTGTTTTCCAGCTTGTGCCTCAGTCTAATTATTTTGATAATAGTATTGTTAGAATTATCATACTTGCTAGACTTTATGTCTGACCGCCTCTATTTCTATCTCTTTTCCCTCTCCAGGCCCTCAGGGTGGGCCCAGCTCTAGCGGAGTTTGATTGGATTCCTTTATCCCTCTTTTGGAAAGCTTGGACCGCTGAAGTAAAGTCCATCTTGTTATCTTCTTTAAATGATATTTATGTAATGGGGTTATGTATTTTGTTTTATCAAGATGGATATTGTACTTGACTCTGATTTATGGTTTTTATGATGTAACAAACATGTTTAACTTCTGCTGCAATGAAATAAAGTTTTAGATTTCCAAGTACTACTTATTATCTGTCTTGTTGTAATTTTTCTGTTCTATATTCACTTAAAACCTCCATGGAAGCTAATGCATTCCCTTTGTGAGTGACATTAATGGACGTGGAGTGTTACACGTGGTTTCAGAGCTTAAGGTTACCAGAACATATAATTTTTTTAGAAAAAACTATTTTTCTAAAGTATTTTTGGAAGAAGTGTTTTCAAAAACATGTCTTAATGAGTTATTTTAAGAGGAAAGTTTTTATGAAAAACATAATCCCCAATAGCCATATATCTTAATCTTTCGAATTCTCCATTTTGAATCTTTCCTTTTTCGTTTCAGCGTGGCTGAAGATCTTAACCTTCCGGATGGTGTAACGATACCAGGATGGTATAGGAGGTTATTAGAGGCTAGGTCCGCTGCAGGTCCAGCCAATGTTCCTCCACCACCAGTTGCACCCGCTCCTCCTCCTCCTCCTCGTGCTGATACTTTTGCAAAGACATGCAAGGAATTTAAGGCTATGGGTTGGAAATCTTTTCAAGGGTCAGAAACGTTTATGGAAGCTAGAGATTGGCTTAAGGAGGTGGAAGAATTGCTAGAAATCTTTGAAGTAGAAGAAGGGAGGAAAGTCAAATTAGCAGCTTGGTTAATTAAGGGAGAGGCCTCGTTTTGGTGGGAGGTCACTAATGGGGAGCGTCCTATTGATTCTTGGGTGGATTTCAGACGTAGGTTTGAGGCAAAGTTTCTCTCAAGGGCAGAAGAGAATCTATATATGGAAAGGTTCTTGACATTAAAGCAAGGAAGCTCATCAGTGAAAGAATATGTCAACAAATTTAATCAGTTGGCAAGGTTTGGCTTGGACTTAGTGAACACGCCGAAGAAGAAGGCTCTGAGGTTCGTTAATGGCTTGAATGAGTCGTTGCAAGGGTTGGCTATGACCCACATCCCTATGGGGGCCACCTTTGAGAAGCTAGTAGACATGGCACTCATGCACGAGGAGAAAGGCGGTAAAGCTGATAAGGCACCCGAGAAGAAAGGGGATCAGAAGAAACCACAACAGGAAAACAAGAAGGGTGGTAAAGACAATAATGGCAAAGGAAAGAAAAGATGCTTTAACCGTGGGACACCAGGCCATCTCAGCAAGGATTGCAGAAAGAAAAAGAAGACTGGCTGTTTTCACTGTGGTGAAGCGGGACATCTAGTGAAGGACTGCCTAAAGAAGGGGCAGAGGGCAGGGTCTACCTCGGGAGGACATGTGCAGGCTCTTATGGCACCAGGGCAGGCAAGGGGACAAGTTCAGGCTCTCGCGGTCCCACCGCTGCAAGAACGAGGTAGAACCATTTCTGTTGAAAGCTTAGTTTTTCTGTTTGATTATCATGTCCGTACTTTATTCGATTCGGGCGCATCGCATTCGTTTATCTCTACATCATTAGTTGAATCACTGCACTTAAACACCAGTTTAGTAGAGGATCCCTTAGTTGTTTCGAATCCAATTGGGGGCTCAGCTTATTTGTCCATGATGTGTTTGGATTTGAAAATTTCTATACTTAGCGTTGAGTTTAGATGTGATGCTTATGTTTTGGGCTTCACGGGCTATGGGCTAATTTTAGGAATGGATTGGTTATCCAGAAATGGGGACGTTCTTGATTGTGAAAGGAGAGTAGTTAGGCTCATGACTCGCCTTGGCAACACTCTCGAAATCTTTTGTAATCCCATAAATTCTGTTATGCTAAGTTATCTAGAATCGCTTGACGCGTCGGTGGAGAATCTACGATCTGTTAGAGTGGTCCGAGAATACTCGGATGTGTTTGAGGAGGTGAAGGGCTTGCCTCCGAAGTGGGAAATAGATTTTCAAATATATCTTGTGGATAATGCAAAACCAGTATCTTTGCCAGTACGCCACATGGCTCCTCGTGAAAGGAGGGAACTCAATAAGCAACTGATGGAGTTGCTTGAGAAGGGGTTCATAAGACGAAGTATATCGAAGTGGGGTGCTCCAGTAGTATTTTCCACGAAGGCGGATGGGTCCCTTAGACTTTGTGTGGACTATAGAGAACTTAATAAGCTTACTAAGAAGAACAGACACCCACTGCCAAGGATTGACGATCTCTTCGATCAGTTAGTTGGCGCCTCAGTATTTTCGCAGTTGGACGTATCCACTGGTTTCCATCGGTTGAGAGTGGCTGAGGATAGCATTGACAAAACTGCCTTTAGGACTCCGGACGGTTTCTATGAATGGCTAGTGATGCCCTTTGGTTTGACAAACACCCCCGCATACTTTGTTGATTTGATGAGTAGGGTGTTTAGGGAGTACCTTAATAAATTCTGTGTGGTCTTTGTAGATGACATCTTGATCTTTTCTAAGGATGAAGAAGAGCATACCCTACATCTTAGGGAAGTGTTGGAGACCCTTCGAGCACATAATCTTAAAGCTAAATTTTCTAAGTGTCACTTCTGGAGGAAGGAAGTGCGATTCTTAGGGCACGTAGTTTCCAAAGAAGGGATAGCTGTGGATCCCGCGAAGGTGGTGGCCATCCAAGATTGGAAGGTCCCTAAAAATGCTACCGAAGTAAGGAGTTTCTTGGGGTTAGCTGGCTACTATAGGAAGTTTATCAAAGACTTCGCAAATATATCAGCTCCATTAACACGTTTGACGAAGAAGAACCTAGTTTTCACATGGGACGTAGATTGTGATGATGCGTTCCAACGTTTGAAGAGAGCTTTGACTTCAGCCCCAGTCTTAGTGCTGCCAGACGGGAGTAAGCCGTTTACTGTTTATACCGATGCTTGTGGGACAGGTCTAGGCACAGTCTTAATGCAAGAGGGAAGGGTAATAGCCTATGGGGGAAGGCAGTTGAGAGCGCATGAGAAAAAATACCCTACGCATGACCTAGAGTTGGCCGCAATTGTTTTTGCGCTTAAGTCTTGGCGCCATTATCTTCTTGGCGAGAAATTCGAATTATTCACTGACCACAAATCTTTAAAATACTTATTCTCTCAGAAGGACTTGAATTTAAGGCAGCAAAGGTGGATGGAATTCTTAGCGTCCTACGACTTCGAAATAACATATACCCCTGGCAAGGATAATGTGGTGACAGACGCCTTAAGTAGGAAAAGGCTGTCCTTGAGTCCGTTGTTTGTTAAACGGCGAAACTTAGAATTCATTTCGATGTTTGATTTTAGACCTTCCGTTGACTTTATACCCGGTTTGCTAGCATCCTTAGAGGTCAGACCTACGCTTTTGGGACGGATTGGTAAGGCACAGCAAGACGACCCACAGTTGGTTGAGTTAGCGGAGAAGCTCAAAAGAGGGGAGTCATCAAGCCATCTCCGTAGGTATACCCTAGATGATAAGGGTTGGTTACGTAGGGATAGTAGACTTTGTGTACCACGAGACGAGGACTTGAGGAAGGCTATTCTTGATGATGCACATCTTTCGAAGATGACCATTCATCCCGGCGGGGATAAGATGTACAAAGACATGAAGCGAGTTTTATTTTGGGCCGGTATGAAGAGGGACGTGGCCGAGTATGTCGCTAGATGCTTGGTGTGCCAACAAGTAAAAGCGGAGCAAAAGAAACCCGGTGGGTTGCTTCACCCATTGGAAGTTCCACTATGGAAATGTGAAAGTGTCTCGATGGACTTTGTGGATGGATTACCAAGATCAAGGAAGGGTAATACGGGGATTTGGGTTATAGTAGATAGACTTACTAAAAGCGCCCATTTTATTCCCGTGAAGAGTAAGAGGATTGCTCCATGGTTAGCTTCTGTATACGTCCAAGAGATAGTTCGTTTGCATGGTGTTCCTTCTAGCATAGTAAGCGACCGTGATCCTATCTTCACTAGCGAATTTTGGAGGAGCTTACAAAAAGCGGTAGGGACTCAGTTATGTTTGAGCACCGCATATCATCCTCAGACGGACGGCCAAACCGAGAGGGTGAATCGCATTCTAGAGGATCTTTTGAGGCTATGTATCCTAGACTTTGGGGGTACATGGGAAGAGCATCTTCCATTGGTGGAGTTCGCATATAATAATAGCTTTCAGTCCAGCATTAGCATGGCACCTTACGAAGCTCTTTATGGACGACCTTGTCGTTCACCTACATGTTGGTCGGAATCTACGGATAAGATCTTACTTGGCCCCGGTATGATTAGAGAGACTTCGGAGAAAATCGACTTGGTTAGAAGGAGGATGAAAGCAGCGCAAGATAGGCAGAAATCTTATGCGGATAAGAGGAGGACAGATCTTGAGTTTGATGTTGGGGACATGGTCTTTATCAAAGTGTCTCCATTACGGAACGTTGTTCGCTTTGGGTCCGTTGGGAAATTAGCACCAAGGTTTGTAGGGTCGTTTCCTATTAAGGAGAAGATTGGACAGATGGCGTATAGAGTGGAGTTGCCTGAGAGACTTAGTGGTGTACACGACGTATTCCATGTGTCACATTTGAGGAAGTGCTTGCACGAGACCGCGGAAGTGGTAGAGCTGAGCTTGCTTAGAGAGGTGGAGATAGAGCGTGATGCGACGATTCGACGAGCTCCTACATGCATTCTTGGGTCAGAGATTAAGAAGCTGAGAAATCGAGAGGTCAGACTAGTCAAAGTGCAATGGGGAAATGATGAGAGCAACGCTACTTGGGAGGCAGAAGAGAAGATGCGTTCACGATACCCTTTTCTTTTCGAGGGTATGTCTTTTAATTTCTCCTTTATCGCTTATCTTGTACTTATCTTACCTTTAGAGTATCCTCTCGCTAGTATCCTTGACCTTTAGTTAGGATAACCCTATGGTTGAAACATGTGTTTGAGACATGTTATGTATGATGGATGCAAAGTGGAGGCAAGTGTTTGCTAGTGGTTGCTCGTGGATGCATATACACACACTTTGGGCACTAGATCGGCTCAGTCACTTCATATTGCATATTGCATATAAATGGATGTATTTAGTAAAATGGATGTATGATGATTGTATTATCATATGGATGCTGCATTCAGATGATGATTGTGCACGCATATAGAGATAATATGTAGCATTAAGGAACTTTTGCATACATAATGGATGCATGGCACTATCATGATTTGCATTAAGGAGGTCAACTGAATCAGTGGACCGCCTGATTTTGCATTAGATATGGACATATACACACACTGTGCATTTAAACATGAAAGCATTAGAAGTCTATAAGGACAATGGATGCCTATGTTGGATGGTTGGGTAGATGGACGATTGGATGTTAGGATATACATTCTTCTTGACTTGAAGATTTCGGGGTCGAAATCCTTTAAGGAGGGGAGAATGTAACACCCCGTAATTCTGTTAATATTAATATTCACAAATTAAAGAATAACTAATCTCAGATGTGAGAATTGTAGAAAACAGGTTGCGCCATTGTGTTCGTCTCGGAATTCTGGTTGAAATAAAGTCCGAGTTTGCGTGATTTGGACTTCGTATGAAGAAGTTATGGCTATCGGAAGTTTCAGAAAATTCAAAACATCTCGCAGGAAAATTCAAAATTAAAACTTCGAAGTCAAACAGGCTAGGCGGGAAATTTCCCGCCCAGCACCCAGGTCGACTGGGGAGTCGACTGGGCAGTCGACACCCCAGGGACCAGGTCGACTGCGCAGTCGACCTAGGTGTAGACCTGGTCAGGTCGGCTAGGGTTTGGCTGAGCCCAATCTTGAGCTGCTGATGTGTCTTTAGGGCTGAGTTGGCAAATTAAACGGTTCAGGTTAGTTCTGAGTTGATCTGACGGTCTAAATATATCCTAAACTCTAAATATACCTAGGTAGTCTCTCAATCTAAATCACATGAAAAATAGAATAGCCGCCGTCATGCCATCACCATGGAACTCAGTGTAGCCACCGCCAACTAAGTAGGAAGAAAGCTAATCAAAACCCTAATTCTACTCAACTCTAAAGCAAATCAAGACTCTCTTTCTTCTCTAATTGTGAGTATGATGATTTTAATAAGATTATTATTAAACTAATTAGATTGAGATGTGATATGGATCATAAGAAAATGATGTGAATTGTCATATATGTTGTTGTAAACCTTATGCTATCATGTATGTTGTAAATCCTATGTTATGTGATGATGATATCCTATATGTTGTAAATCATGCTATGATGATATTGTATAGGTTGTAATTTTCTATGCTAAGTTATGATAAATCATACATGTTATAAAGTCATGTTGTTATTATCTCTGCTAATTAGTTCATGTTAATCAAATCATAATATTGATATTATTTGGCTATGTTGATTTATATGACAAATCATGTATGCAAGTTTAGATTGATTAGTAAAGATTATGAACATATGCCATGACACCTATTTAGATCTAGAATTTTGCTATGACATGGGTGAGTTCTATGGGTTAGATGCTAGTTTACACCATCATTATGTTGCATAAACCACATATGCCAGTTTATACATGAATTTGGATTATGATCATATTATGTAAGTTGTGACATTTAACCAAACAAGTTGGCACCTTTAGATCCATGACATGTGTAGTTTTATGCAAGTTGTAGTTTTGCCTATGCAAGTCTAGGTGTTGGACATCTATCACACATGCAAGTTTCACCCTTTTTATGATTATATATATTTTAGTCATATGTATATGTTGTTGTTATGATAATTTCTTTTTATGCTATGAGTTAGACTATTCGAGTCTAACGTATATTTTGCATTAAATAAGCGAACGTACAACGTGGGGTAGGGGTAAAAATTAAGGATTTAATATTGAGAAAATTGGATGCAATTGATATGATTTTGCATGCCATAAATGGATGGCCGTAATTGAGTCAATTATGGACATCACTAAAGTTGGAATTAATTAATAATTTGAATAGGGAATTATTAAAACTAGGGTAAGACATTATAAGTGATAATCAATGCTTAGGACACGAGGTTGGACTCGTTTGTGACGTAAACCTGCCCGGACCCGACCGGCAAATCCGGTAGTCACATATGTCAGCCCAATGTGAGAGGTCCTAGGCCCAAACTAAAGCATAACAGTTGTAAAGACACGAGGTTAGACTCTTTTATGGTGTAAGACTGCCCGGACCCGCCCAGCAAATACAGCTGCCATAAATGCCAGTCTAATGTGAGAGGTCTTTATAAGGTTATGACATTAATGAATTAAGAAATACTTAACCAGATAAACATGTAAGGTGGGACATGGGGGTTAAGTAGGTGCCTTGGGTGGCATGAGGAATCTAGTGGGTGCCTTTAGTGGCATTTGAAATACGACTAGTAAGACTTAACCAAACACACATGTAAATGAACATGACTAAGAAGAGGGTTAAGTGGGATATACTAGTGGGGACAAGCACAGGTGGATAGCTAGTGGTAAGTAATTGGGGGCCCATTTCAACCAGTATCCCAAACGTATCTTTGTGGGCTCAACCCAAGTCGAGGACGGGACACGCATACTGGGCTTGACTATAAGAGGCCAAACGGGTTAGCGGTGGCAACACAAGTCCAACGGGTTTCATATGCGTGTGTGGACCCGGGCTGGTAGGTAAGACGTTGTTGCATCGTGTAGGTATAAGCCGTGCATCCTCAAGTTGTATCGGGTTTCCACTTTAGGGGAGTGATACACCCCACTGTGGGGCCAGCATGGGTATCTACGAGTAGGGAGCCGATCGAAAGTGGGTAGTGGGGTACACCTAGCGGAGATAGGGGCAGGTGGCACCTATTTAGTCAGCTAAGGGTACGCAAAGCTATTTATATAATTTCTAAGTGAAGCAAGTGGGATCAACTTTTAGGGTGACTGGTGTGGTGCAGTGTAGTAATCATTCGTTAGTAATTAGGTGTGCTTTTAACGTTATCTTTATCTGCTCTTCCATACCCAATAGTTCATAGACATTTCCTTGTTTTCAGCTTGTGCCTCAGTCTAATTATTTTAATAATAGTATTGTTAGAATTATCATACTCGCCAGACTTTATGTCTGACCCCCTCTATTTCTATCTCTTTTCCCCCTCCGGGTCCTTAGGGTGGGCCCAGCTCTAGCGGAGTTTGATTGGATTGTTTTATCTCTCTTTTGGAAAGCTTGGACCGCTGAAGTAAAGTCCAGCTTGTTATTTCTTTAATGGCTATTTATGTAATGGGGTAATGTATTTTGTTTTATCAAGATGGATATTGTACTTGACTCTGATTTATGGTTTTTATGATGTAACAAACATGTTTAACTTCTGCTGCAATTAAATAAAGTTTTAGATTTCCAAGTACTACTTATTATCTATCTTGTTGTAATTTTTCTGTTCTATATTCACTTAAAACCTCCATGGAAGTTAATGCATTCCCTTTGTGAGTGATATTAACGGACGTGGGGTGTTACACATGTGTTAACAGTAGGAGGAAGGTTCTCGTTTTTTTAGCAAATGGTTGAAATTATACTGACGTGTAGAAGCTGTTTAGAGGACAAAGCACTAAAGCACGGAAATAGTGGTTAGGCAATTTAAAGGAGCAGGTAGGTCCGTTGAACGTAAATTTACAGTGGAGAGAGAGGGCGCGTGCAGTGAAAACAAAAGAGATGGAAAGAGCTGTGAGAAGAACGGTGGAGTGTTTTGCTGAACGAAGAAAACAGAATGGAGAAGACAGGGAACAGTAATTCATTCCTAGGTATGTTAATAATGTTTAATGGTGTTTTTATTTTGCCTAATCTAAAATTTATATCTTCCTAAATGCCGAATTGGCACTTAACTTTGCCTAATTATAATGTATATAGCGCGGAAAGCAAGCATAAGTACCGTAGTAGTTATTTAATGTGCCTATCTTTGTTAAAAGTACCTGAGCAAATTAACGGGGCATTTTACATTGCAATACAATTAACGATATTATTATGTTTAAGTATAGGTTATTAATTAATTTATATAAAACACGGGAATTGTTCAGACATGATAGGAAACAAAGACACATGTACAAATGAGTTCGGTGTATTGGCACCATCTTTGAAATACTCAACTGTCCTTCGACCATTGCACTAGATTTAAGGTGTAAGTATAACTTCAAGTTTTCAACACCCCGTAAAAGTAATAATAATTATTAAACAATAACTATTTAATCCAATTTAAGGTGTAACTTATAATCTTAACGTACTCGTATAATGTCAGATTGGACCAACCAGGAGATGTTGGAATCGTTATGACGAGCACTTCATTCTGGAGTAGTTTTGGATGCGTTGGATGCATCTGAGATTTTCAGTTTAATTAAACACATGTTCAATTTAATCGAAAACAATCGCTATCTTGATAAACAGAAATCAAGGTCAGTTTAACTCACTTATTTTGTCATGTTCATATTTTATATAAACCGTGGTTTTTATTTTGTGTGCAATGTTTGCTAATAATTGATGATTGAATGACTGTTTATTTATATGTTGAATATATTAATATTCATGGATTAAATTAAGCGGTAGTTTAATTTAATCAAATTAATCGTTATTTTAACAATTAGATTCCAAACAAGGTAACTTACCTTGTTAGTTACGTTTATAATAAGATAAATGTATTGAATAAATAATTGAATGTTTGATTGGATGTTATAAATTGGTTGTTGACTATTATTAATTGAACTGTTTATTTTTGTTAATGTCATATTGAATTTGAAGTAACCATTGTGATGCAGGGAAGGACAGGTTGGAGGAATCCAGCCGGATTCCCCATATATGCTGTTTATTTATACGAATTGTTAGTCAATTTGATTGATTGTTGAATCCAAGTATAACACTTGTATGCTATCAACCAATGAAGTGATATTGGTTGAGTAATTATCAGCAGATGGCTTGTGAATGAAACATTTTATAAATATTGATTTACCGTCAGATAATCAATAGAAAGAAAGTTATAATATTTGTTTTATAACTAAAGGCATGTTTTGGAAATCTTTTTTATATAGATTATTTTTAAATGAAGTTATTAAAATAAATAATTATTTTTTCTTGTAATTTTAAACGGGTTTATAAAATGAGATTGTATGTTAATGAGTTTGTAAGCAAATAAGAAGCGATTAACAAAATGGTTAAGATTTAAATTAACTGTTTTCAATAAGCAATTAAATGAGATTATTGATTAAATCAGTTGAAATTATTTAAATAAATTTTGAAGAAACAACTAAGTGAAAATGATTAGCAAGGTAACCTTGTTTGATATGATCAAGTCGACCACTTGAACGAGAATTGATTACTAAAACCACTATTGATTTGTTACTTATTATTGGAGTTAATTATTATTTTAAAATAATCTTTCAAGAAAGATTAATTAATTATTTACAGTGTTGATAAAGTAAAGGATTTTTGACAATTAACGAGGAGTTGCCCTGCAAATGAGATTCTTAAAGTATAGTATAAATATGAATTCATAAAGTGATTCGATAGATAAGATTTGAATCTATAATAGTGTTTTCAAATGAAACCAAGTTGTGTTGATATATCGAGTCCAAATTTATATGATATTAACTTTTAAAGTGAATACTATTTGAAAGAAACTAGGTTGGAATGGAAATGGTAATAAAGGGGATTAGTTGAATAAAATCTTGTTTTATAACTAAAAAGGGATTTTAATAAGTTTACAAATATTCGTATGAGTTAGATTTTGGGTTCATTTTCGAAAAGGGATTATATATAAAGAGAGTTTAAACAAGATTTATGTGAGTTGAGATCGAATAGAAACCTTGGTGGATTGAACTGGGTTATAAAATGAGAATCTAACGATAAAGACCTAGAGATGAATATTTTTAATGTGAAAGGAGTTTATTTGAATAAAACTAAGATATATATAGTTATTTAAAAAGGATTCTAAAATAAATAGAAAAGTTGAGATATTATTTGAACGAGATTTCGTTTATAAACTTATATATATATTCCGAAGACAAGAGTGTTGTCGACTCAAGGTCTGAGAGGTAAATAAAATACCCCAACTTGTAACGACTTCATGATTATCCAAGGATGACGTTAGTTCATAAACGATGGTGAAGGATATTAGAAATTAAAATTCGAAAAGCAATAAGATTGAATAATTTGATTTGGAAATAAGAATTGAAAAGCGGGATTTAAGTATTGGAAGATGTAGAAATTTAATTCACGAATGTTTAATTTAAAAGGCCAAGTGATGTTGTATAGTGAACCAATAAATTCACTTTATTTTTCTATGAATGATGGTTGTTTATTTTGATAGTTAAATCACCAACTATCAAAATCTGGCCAAATCGATTGTTGGTATGGAAAGACCAGGATCGAATTTATATTCGAAAACCATTCCAACCAGCAAATACGTAAACGTTGGAGATATCAGAAGATGGTCTAGTTAGAGCATTGAAGGCCGTTGATCTTCATAAGCAGAAGGATTGCTGTTGAATTTCTCTGGCTAGCTACCAGAGGTTTTGAACTATGATTCTATCATGGTTGAAATCGACGGATTTGCAAGGACTACTCGCTACTGATCTATAAGGCGAGTCCTTTGATGTGGTAGGAGGGTACCTACAGTTTGTCCAGTCTCAGGACAACTTGTATGGACGAGTGTCTGACAGAGTATTTCCAAAGGGATTACGTACGTTGATTTCTTGAAATGTACGAAGTTGGTGGCAAAGAAGGGAAACTTCTTTAGCCTAACATCTGAGTACTTTTTTGGGAATCAATTGGTGATTTCCGATGGATCTGACGATGTGGCATTCAAAGTTAATGGTGGCCAGATGTTCTGAAGGGTAATTCAAACCTCAAGCTTCAAAACCGGGAAATGACACAAATCGGGCAGGCAGCATGGCTATGTGGGTCGCTCCCATTAGGGTGTATAATCACCTATCTAGGGAAATTCCTTTTCCTTCTTTAATATATCGATGCTGTCCCTTTCGAGAAACGGTTGCTGATCCCAACCGTTGGTGATATGCATTCGATACACTCAACCGAAATGAGTGGTCGGTCATGTGTAGGCCGCGTTACAAGACTTTCTTGTTGAACCCAGTGTATTCGCCTCTAGAGATACACTATCGGCAGGTGGTTCCATACCTTATCATAGTTGGAATCCAATATCCAATAAGCGTCTGCGGTTTTGATTGTATACTATATATATGGAGCATGAGATGTAAGCGTTCTGCTGGATTGATATTTATTTGTATTTAGACACTATTATAATATTAGATGATATATATGATTTCAAAACGTTTTGGTTTATCGTAAGGTAAAAACCGTCCATTTTTGTGTGGATTTGGTCTTATGATTATCCTTTTTTTTCGAAAGTATTTTGAACTTTAAAATCAAGTTAGATGATTACACTTAAAACTTTTCAAGTTTTTCTCACTTTGGTTCACCAGACAGACCCGGTATTTGTAATGCTTGGGTTAGAATGGGTTGTACAGCTTCAAGTTATCGGATGCTGTAAAGTCCAGAGACGGGTTGGGGGAGTTCAGACGTATGATGTTATATATTTATTATTCCGCTGTGTGTTGTGAATGAGGATAGGTTGTTATAACTGTCCATGTGTATTGATGTACTCTGATGATTGTAAGTATATTTCAAGCTCTCAACAAAGATTATTTTTATATTATATTTTGTTCCGCTGTGATGTGAAACTCTGATTCTGTGTGTTATTCTTCTTCTTATTCTTCTATTTTAATATTTCTTTCTTATCTCATCCTCTAAATTCTTTCTATTGGAATCTGAGTTTTCAGTATATTTTGGGTTGGACTGGTGTTGTTTGGTCAGCTCAAAAAAGTACTGGAAATTTGGGTCATCGCAGTTTGGTATCAGAGCAAGGTTGATTAGTAACCTTGGCATTGTGGCGTAACTCGATAGAGATAGTGTTAGTAACGCCCTACATTGAGTTGAACATGTGGGCGCATATTTGTAATTGATTTTAAAATTATTTTTGAATTGTTTTATAAAAATGGTAAATGAAATAATTTCGCTCAAATTATATTTTTATATGAAAAGGAAATAATTTTCTATAGTGTAATAATATTGGTTGTTTGGTTGTTTTGCTTGATTTGATTGAAATTCAAATTGAATTATGAAGTAAAATTGAATTGATTAGAAAATTTAATTAGTTAATTGAATTGGATATGAAAATGAAAGTTAACCTGGTCAAGTAAGAATTAACTTGAGAAATGGAATTGAATTAAATAAATTGGGATTTGAGAATCAAATGGATAATAATGGAAATCAATGGGATATTAATCGATTGATATTAAAATATGTTTAACCAAAGTAAATGCAGACCAGCAAGTATCAATGTTGATTATAATTCAAATAATTTGCTTGTTTATTATTTGGATGTTGGATTGATTGAATAAAATTCATTAGACGGTTTGAATAAATTGGAACTAAATCCCAGTATAATAAATTGAGAACAAGATCGGTCATGAAATGTAATTGAAACATTTAACCCGGATTGTTATTTGCATTATAAGTGGAATTAAGTGCAGGATCCTGAAAGCTATGGAGTTGAATTGGTTACAGAGATTGAAGTACAGGTTGGAAGACGGAGAACAGTTAGTTGATCGCTTTGAAATTTGAAATTGAATTGCCCGACAAATAGGTAAACCTCAATATATTGATTGGAGTAATTGGTTTTATATCCCTTTGTTGGACAGCCATTTGGCTTTTGGTTTTATTTTGGAGAAGTTGAGGCCTGAAGTGGCAGTTGTACTGATCGAGCCATGCAGAGGAGATGCTAGCGAAATTTTCAAAAATATATAAGAGTTTGAATTTGTTTTGATGATAATTAAAAAATAATTATTTTAAAATAAATAGGTGCGGAGCATTCTTCTTACCTTGTAATTTCGGGGACGAAATTCTTTTAAGGTGGGAAGAATGTAACGTCCCAGATTTTTCTGCCATTTAAATTAGAATATTTAAATCTGTTTAAATATTGATTTGGAAATATAATGGATTTTTATCGAATTTTATTTGTTAAAATGGAGTTCAAATATATACATTTATAAATAAATTAAAACAAGCTCGAAACGCTGCGGTAGTTCGAAATTTTCAATTTGAACTTTAATGGAATATACAGGATCCAATATAAGTCAGATTTCTGTGAAACAAGAAACGTTTAAATCGATTTGATTATATTTTTCTAACGGAAGAGAAAAACGGAGATTTCATGTTATATATTCCAAGTTATGTCCAATTCAAATTTTCAAATAGTCGTCATGGAATTTCGATAATAAACGATAGCTTTTATTTAATAAATATAAAGGAATTTCTATATATTGGGCTATCGTTTTAAAATGAATTTCTGAATATTGAGCTTAAAACATATATTGGTTATTTCTGTTTGGATATATACATGATAATAATTTATTATTATTTAAATTGAATTGTTTTGGAATTAATTCTATTTATCGATATTATATAAGCCTTAAAATTATTATTTTTCAAATGAACTCTGTTTTCGACGAAACAAGTTTTATTGGAATACTTATAATTAATTATTGCTAGATTTCCAGTTTGGAACCAATCAGAGTTGTTTTATCGGTAGACGGAATTTAAAGGTGAACTGATAAATTAAAATATCGCCGTTGTGCAAACGGTGTCCGTTTTCAACGAAATTAGTTTCATTGGGACCGGAATGTTGAGACATAACAGTACGTATATTTTCACCGCGATTGGATGTTGTTTGTGATGGCGTGTATATTTAACGTGTTACGTAATACTGGGTGTAAATTGTTAACCGCATAAAAACAACCGTACCGAATAAAAGAATATAAAGTATAACTTGTACTATTCCTACCCAAATTTTCTCTTCGATGTAGTACTTCATACCCGTTCCAATGAGTCCGCCAATACACCGAACATGCCAGCATCTCGAAAAGGAAGAAATTATATATATAAAATCTTGACTGTCCTAAAGCCCACCCACCACAAATGACGCCCCAATATTTCTTTTCGGATTTAAAACAATAGCCTCAAAGATTAAAGTACTAACTATAGGAACTGCAAGCCTATCCTATACTTCTTCACAGACATCCAACTTGAAATTTCCCTTCACAATTAAATCACGCACATGCCATTTCATTATATGAATGTGTAGCTACCACGGACACATTTATCCCAAGCCGACCATAGCTGCTCACAAAGAAAACTGCATGCACAACCACAGACAACATTTTAATTCAACACAGCACCTAAAATCTTTTCACCATAAAATATTTCACATGCAAAAGGAAAGATCAACACAACTAAACTTCACATCTAAGAAAATCGTATGCCCTATCCTGTCCATATTTTATTTTTAGCTGCTACCTATGTATGAAAATGGAAACACACTACTCCCTAGTATTATTTTAGCTACTCTATTTTCTTTTTTCACTGTAATCCTATACTTAATGCCTTGCTCCCCATGGTTCTCAACAACTTGCTCCCCACACCTCCTTATCCTATATATATATATATATATATATATATATATATAGATATATATATATATATATATATATAGATATATGTTCCTCGTTTTTGCTCCAGCATGATTCGGGAAAAAAAAACCGAAAGCTTCCATTGTTATAAACAACCCATCTCGTTTTCACAAAAAAAAGTAAAGAGCAAAAATAAAAGGAGAACCAGAAGTTGGAGAAATTGTTACATGGGGGAAGGGATAGATGGAAAGAAGTGGGCCTATTTTCGTGTGCCAGTTTAGACGTGGTGATTTTGTAAAGAGAAATGAAAAGAAAAATAAAGTAAGTAAAAGAAGTGGGGAAGCATGGGGTGTTGCATGGAAAATCGGGAAAGTTTCATGGTTTGTTTTGAATGGAAGGGTGTGTACTCGTGGAAAAGCTGACGTATACTGAGGGGGATGTCGGTCTGAGGTCAGGCGTAGATGCAAGGTGGGAGGATTGACGTTAGAGAAGATAGTAAGTAATAAAGGGAGAAACTTGCGTGGAGTTGGGATTGGGAAGAAGGGACGAGTGCATGTGTTGACAGTAGGAGGAAGGTGCTCGTTTTTTTTAGTAGACGGTTCAAATTACATTGACGTGGAGAAGCTGTTTAGAGGACAAAGCACTAAAGCATGGAAATAGTGGTTAGGCAATTTAAAGGAGCAGGGTGGTCCGCTGAACGTAAATGGACAGTGGAGAGAGAGGGCGCGTGCAGTGAGAACAAAAGAGATGGGAAGAGCAGTGAGAAGAACGGTGGAGTATTTTGCTGAACGAAGAAAATAGAATGGAGAAGACAGGGAATAGAAATCCATGTCTGGGTATGTAACAACCCGTATTTCAATAACATGTTAAAACGAGAATCAAGGCAGAATTTCATTTTAAATTCTGAATCAAGTAAAATGGGCTATGCCATTGTGTTCGTCTCGGAAAAATACGCGAAATAGAGTCCGAGTTTTCGAAAATCGGAGTCCGTATGACCCGGTTAAGGCCCAAAGAAGTTTTCGGGAAATTTGAATTTCGAAACATGCAAAAATGGGGCCAGGCGGGAAAATTCCCGCCCAGACATGTCGACAGGCATGTCGACATGCATGTCGACAGGCATGTCGACAGGCATGTCGACAGGGCTGTCGACTTACCCTGTCGGCTGATTCTGGTCTGGTGCACCTATTTTCTATCTTGGCTAGGTTTTTGGGCCTGGTTTGAAATCGGACGGTTCAGTTTGGTCCTAGGGTTAATCTAAGGGCCTAAAACTATCCTAATCTCTATAAAAAGACCCTAAACCTACCCCTAAACCCTCATTATTCACTCATGTAACTAAACTATGGCCAAATTTCTACTCTCATGGCCTCCATCTCAAATCCCTAGAGCCTATGCACTCAAATCAAGTTCAAATCAAAAGGTGCAAGCTTGCTACACCAAATCAAGGCCAAATCAACATTGCTATGCGAGTTCCATGACGATTCTTCTACAAAGGAGGCACCTTTCTTAGCCAAGATGATTCATGCTCCTTTCCCTAGGCCTAACTATGTAAGTTCTAGCTACTTTTGGATCAAAACGGTATTTTTAATGTTGACATGGGATAAAATGAGGCTAAACATGATTATGCAAATCTATATGAACCTTACCATGCCTCTTGTGTTCATATTTATGATCTTAGGCCATGTGAGTGACTTAATCATGCCTCTCATGCTATGCATAACCTAGTTTAACTTGCAAGTTTGGATCTTTATGCATGAAATGCTAGCATGAACCTTTAGGAACCACTTTACTTATGAAACATTGGCTAAGGCAAGATTTTGGGGCTTATGCATGTTTATGAACCCAAACCCCTCATGCTAACATGCAAGTTTGTGGCCAAATCCTTTATGAGATTATGCATGCTCGCGGCCAATCCCCTCTTTTTAAGTTGTGCATGTTTATGGCCAAATCCCTTTTTGATAATATGCATGTTTGTGGCCAAATTACCTTATGACACTATGCATGTCTATGGCCAATCCCTTTATGATGTTATGCATGTGGAAGCCAAGCCCTTTTTGGCATCATGCATGTTTTGAGACCAATATGTGACATAGTATCCTTACTATATTGACTCGCTTTGCTTGCGTTGGGAAAACACGATTTTGGGTAGTTAGATAAACATGAACATGTCGCAAAATCTTAACTTGAATATGACATGTAAGGATGCATAAAAACATGAGCTTGGGAATTTACCTATTAAGTTAGGTCTACCCTTTGGGAATTTACCTATTAAGTTAGGTCTACCCAAATGCTCGAAAACTTGTAACATGTTTTGGAAACATGATGAACTTAGATAATATGAGTATGGCCAACTCGAGGTTGGGTTGAGTTTGCAACGTAAAACTACCCGGAACCGACCGGCCTAACTAGTAGTTGCAAACAATAGGACCCAATGTGAGAAGTTGGTCATGTCGCGCTTAAGACCCGAGGTTAGACTAAGTTGTGGTGTAAATCTACCCGGACCCGCCCGGCTTAACTAGTAACCACAACAAGGTCTAATGTGAGAGGTTGAGGGTGCATTAATTAAATTAATGCCACATAATAGGGTTAAGTTAATTTGATTAATGAGGCTTAACCAAATATGATATGGACAAATGGGTTAAGTAATTTGATTAGGCTAATGATACTTAACAAAACATGATAAGCTTGGGTAGGTTAAGTAACTTGATTTGCCTAATGACACTTGACCATTTTTATATGACTAGTGGACGGGATTAAGTTAACCAACACTTAATCAATCCAACACGATAACGTGATAAGGTTAAGTAAATTTTCTTAATGACACTTAACCGTATAATACAGTTGATGGATGGGGTTAAGATTAGGCTTAACTAATCTAAACATGGAAATCGGATAGGGTTAAGTTAGTCTAGACTTAATTAATCCAACTTGGTAATTTAATGGGGTTAAGTTAAACACTTAACTAATTTAACACGATGATTTGATGAGGTTAAGTGACCTATACTTAACCAATCTAACTCGTTAATTTGATGAGGTTAAGTTAATCTATACTTAACCAATCTAACGTGAAAACATGATAAGGCTAAGTCATGAATCACTTGAATACGCTTGACCGATTTGATGACAAGGTCAAGTTAATTTATATAATTAACCAATCTAAAATGATAATTAGACGAGGTTATGTCATGGATTCCTTGATATACTTACATGGTTTGTAGGGTTAAGTCTTGGACTTGTATACTTAGCCAATTTTGACATGGTTTGTAGACGGGCTAAGTTATGAACTTAAGTGACACTTATAACCCATTAGATAAGCCCTAATTCAGAGGATTAGGTAAATAACCATAGTTAACAAGGATTATGGAAATAAGGCTAAGTGGTAAACCTTAGTTAAGGGAAACTAAGTAATAATTCTTAGTCTAGGAAATTCGGACCATTTCTTAGATAAGATTAGTAACCCGATACGTTAGGTCAACGTTTAAGTATGCGTGAAGGAGCAGGCTATCTGATTTAGATAAAGGCTCCAACGAATTGGGTAACGAAGCAGCGGCTTCGGGGAACGTGAGGATATTCTTGGGATCCCTCTGTGAGCTGTCAGGTCATTATACTAGGCTCACGAGAGGTTGAGGTCTGCGGTAGAAGAACCAAGAATATGCCTTGGTTGCTATGCGAGCGACCTAAAGACTGGGGTGGATAGCAGTGAGTCGACGAATACATAAGGTGCCCGAGATAGCAAGTTCGTCGATCATCTACCATCTTGAGTCAAGCGTGTACGTACGGAAAGGCAGGGAACACCCAACAGACCATAATTGCTATCTAATTATGGGTGAGGTAGGCCGTAGGATGTGGGCTGGCCGGAGTGTAGTTCTCATGCAAGATTTTCTCTTGTGTTGCCTTTCACTAGTTGAGGGAGGGGTCTCGTGGGACCATAGCCACGTGTAGAAAAGCAGACCTTAGTATCTGCATCGGCAGATAAATCTAAAGCTCCCGACCGAGTCCTGTATTTCTTGGTTTGCCCTGTGACAGGACTCGGGTGGCACGATGTGATACATGTGCATGCAGTAATAGAAAAACGATTCACGATGAATGCGTGGGAAAAAGGGCGCGGTTGAGGGTTAGCGTAATCCCTAGTGGCCTAGGTGGTTTAACCCAAACCGAAATACGAAAGCGTGCAATAGGTAAGCGTAATCCCTAGTGGTGCTAGGTGGCGTAAGTCCTAGTAGTTCAAACGATGATTCATATGGAAGAGCCTAGCTAGAACAAGGGTGACAGTCCAAACGATTTCAAGGAAAATACGACATGCGGAAGCCCGTACGAGGTACAGCAAAGGACTGAACTTATATATACATGGGAAGAAACATATGATTTGAGTAACCTATATATGCGATATATTAGGTCGACATGGACCATTACACGACTTTGAGCAAGGTACATTCATGGTTAACACATGACGCGGGTAGGGATACTAGTACGAGAGGTGCAGAGAAAATATACATGTTAGAACTAGGAAGAATATACATAATAGATACCGTGGGATGTTAGACGAGGTAGATACCTTAGGATAAGGTACTCGATAAAAATCTGACGATGTGATACCTTGACTTACCATAACACCGTAGTTTATCATGATACCTTAGTTTACCTTGCCGCAGTAGTTCAGCCGGCTACCCTGGTTTATCTATCTTGTAGTTATCCTTATGTTTACTTTCAGTTTATGCATGTCATGTTACCTTTACCTGTTTTTATACTGGAAGTAGATAGGACTTACTCAGTCTTTTTGACTGACCCGTTTTGTTTCGCCTCTTTTCTTCCGTTTCCCCTCCAGGTTTCAGGGAGGAAACAATGCTGTTTAGCTCGGACTTCTTCTGCTTGAAGGTCATCATGGATGGCTTGGGCTTCTCTTGGCTATGGCTACTTTGCGGTTTTACTTGGGGAATAATTTATTAAAAAGTCTTTATGCTTCTTTACTATTGCAAGACAGGTTTTGATGTACTCTGATGTAAAAGGCTTTAGACCTTATGTATTCATGTTTATGAAAGTTTGATTTTACTCCCGCTATTTATTTATATATGTTCTGTCTTGTGATATTTCTGTGCATCTTTACCAATAATGCCCCTCTAAAGCTAGTGCATTCCTTTGCGAGTGACCCTAGCGGAGGCGGGGTGTTACATTTGGTATCAGAGCAGAAGGTTACCAGACTGGGCAAAAGTTTTTAAAGTCCTTCTGAAAACTATTTGAAAATCGTTTATAAAGAAGCATTTTTCAAGAAAGTTTTCTTTTAAAAGAAAAAGGCTATTCCCCAAAGGCCATTAGCACTATCCTTGTTTCCTTAATTGAATCTCTTTTCCTTTATTTCCTCCATCTGTAGTCACAGTGGTTTTAACTGCGACTAGTCTTTTCTATCTACGAAAGTGCTTTCCATGCGATGGAGGTGGTTCTCGAGAGACCAGTGGCCGCGTTATAAGAAAGGATAGTGAGGAAGAGGATAAAGGATACGAGCTTAAGGATGAGCAACTTGTTGGTATGGCTTAGTCCTCAAAGGAGGGAGAAAGATGAACAATGAAACCCATGACGAGAGAGTACCTTTGGCAGGGTGAAACGGGATGGATAGTTAAGTATCATGGAACAGGGACAAGATCATTCGGAGGGCAATAGTATGCTCTCATTGCTAGGGTACCTCGGAAGGAGGGTAACGATCTTGTTAAAGGTTTAGTTTTTCTTCTCTATCATCCCGTCGGGACTTTGTTTTGATCACCGCATCTTTTAAGTCCGCTTCGATAGTTGAGTCTCTGCACCTTAGTACTAGCGTAGTAGAGAATCCCGCTTTTGTCTCAAGTCCTATTGGAAGATCGGTCCATTTATTCATAGCTTGTTTGGATTTGAGAATGTCTATATCAAGTGTTGAGCTTGGAAATAATGCTTATGTTTATAAGTTGTGGATGGATTCTAGGGATGAAGTGGTTATCCAGTAAGGGGTGCCACTCTCGGTTTTAAAAGAAGGGTAGTTAGACTCTTGGCTAGCTGTGGTAATACCCTCGAAGTCTCGTGTAACCTTTTGGGTTCTGTTATGGCTAGTTACCTAGAATCCCAGGATGCAGTTGTTGGTAATCCGTTTGAATAGAATTCGCCGCTAAGGCGGATGGTTCGTTTCGATTATGTATGAGTTATGGGAATCACCCTAGTAAGGACTCTTGGCAATTTGGATTGGCATCGGAAAACGAGATCCAGAATTCACTAGTGAATTTTGGAGAGCTGGCTTGAGTACGTAGATAGGGTTGAGCCAAGTATACTAGGGAAAGAATAAGTGCAAGTGGAACGAGAGGCCACGAGGAAATGAGTTCCAACTCATGATATGGAAACAGGAAATAAGAAGCTGCGAAATCGTGAAGTTAAAGGACGGTCAAGGCACGATGGAACTAAGCTCAAGAAAATGCGACTCAGAAGGATGAAGACTAGATGCGCACATGATATCTCTCTTTGGGAGTATATCCTTGATCCCTGTTTTCTGTAGAGCTTACTTGTAGGCTATCTTTTGTGGACATCCTCTCGGTCCTATTTTCTGTTACAAACCCCGTAAGGAGTTTGTCTTGTTTATCTTCTCGACCCTGTTTCAAGGAATCTTAGGTAGAGCCCTATGGATGTAAACATGTATTTGAAACATGTTATGGTTGATATGGTTGCAAATGGTTGCAAGTGGTTGCTCGTGGATGCGCGAATTTACATTAGATATTAGCTCGACTCGGTCACATTTCATATTGCAGATGCACGAGTATTTATACTTGTTTATGGATGAAATTGAATGTGTTATCATACGGATGTTGCATATGGTTGAATGTTTGTGCACGCATATAGTGTATATGACTAGGACTATTTGCATACATGATGGATTCATAGCACTAAACATATTTTTGCATTCAAAAGATTTTTCAGGCCTGATCATTAGCATTAGCTAAGGAACATGTACACACACGTTTTGCATACATTCATAAAGCATTAGGAGTCGTCTAAGGACAATGGTTGCTTGTGGATGATGGTTTGAGTAGATGGATGATGGATGGTAGGATATGTTCTTCCTAACTTAGAGATTTCGGGGACGAAATCCTAAAAGGTGGGGAGAATGTAACAACCCGTATTTCAATAACATGTTAAAACGAGAATCAAGGCAGAATTTCATTTTAAATTCTGAATCAAGTAAAACAGGCTATGCCATTGCGTTCGTCTCGGAAAAATACGCGAAATAGAGTCCGAGTTTTCGAAAATCGTAGTCCGTATGACCCGGTTAAGGCCCAAAGAAGTTTTCGGGAAATTTGAATTTCGAAACATGCAGAAATGGGGCCAGGCGGGAAAATTCCCGCCCAGACATGTCGACAGGCATGTCGACAGGCATGTCGACAGGGCTGTCGACTTACCCTGTCGGCTGATTCTGGTCTGGTGCACCTATTTTCTATCTTGGCTAGGTTTTTGGGCCTGGTTTGAAATCGGACGGTTCAGTTTGGTCCTAGGGTTAATCTAAGGGCCTAAAACTATCCTAATCTCTATAAAAAGACCCTAAACCTACCCCTAAACCCTCATTATTCACTCATGTAACTAAACTATGGCCAAATTTCTACTCTCATGGCCTCCATCTCAAATCCCTAGAGCCTATGCACTCAAATCAAGTTCAAATCAAAAGGTGCAAGCTTGCTACACCAAATCAAGGCCAAATCAACATTGCTATGCGAGTTCCATGACGATTCTTCTACAAAGGAGGCACCTTTCTTAGCCAAGATGATTCATGCTCCTTTCCCTAGGCCTAACTATGTAAGTTCTAGCTACTTTTGGATCAAAACGGTATTTTTAATGTTGACATGGGATAAAATGAGGCTAAACATGATTATGCAAATCTATATGAACCTTACCATGCCTCTTGTGTTCATATTTATGATCTTAGGCCATGTGAGTGACTTAATCATGCCTCTCATGCTATGCATAACCTAGTTTAACTTGCAAGTTTGGATCTTTATGCATGAAATGCTAGCATGAACCTTTAGGAACCACTTTACTTATGAAACATTGGCTAAGGCAAGATTTTGGGGCTTATGCATGTTTATGAACCCAAACCCCTCATGCTAACATGCAAGTTTGTGGCCAAATCCTTTATGAGATTATGCATGCTCGCGGCCAATCCCCTCTTTTTAAGTTGTGCATGTTTATGGCCAAATCCCTTTTTGATAATATGCATGTTTGTGGCCAAATTACCTTATGACACTATGCATGTCTATGCCCAATCCCTTTATGATGTTATGCATGTGGAAGCCAAGCCCTTTTTGGCATCATGCATGTTTTGAGACCAATATGTGACATAGTATCCTTACTATATTGACTCGCTTTGCTTGCGTTGGGAAAACACGATTTTGGGTAGTTAGATAAACATGAACATGTCGCAAAATCTTAACTTGAATATGACATGTAAGGATGCATAAAAACATGAGCTTGGGAATTTACCTATTAAGTTAGGTCTACCCTTTGGGAATTTACCTATTAAGTTAGGTCTACCCAAATGCTCGAAAACTTGTAACATGTTTTGGAAACATGATGAACTTAGATAATATGAGTATGGCCAACTCGAGGTTGGGTTGAGTTTGCAACGTAAAACTACCCGGAACCGACCGGCCTAACTAGTAGTTGCAAACAATAGGACCCAATGTGAGAAGTTGGTCATGTCGCGCTTAAGACCCGAGGTTAGACTAAGTTGTGGTGTAAATCTACCCGGACCCGCCCGGCTTAACTAGTAACCACAACAAGGTCTAATGTGAGAGGTTGAGGGTGCATTAATTAAATTAATGCCACATAATAGGGTTAAGTTAATTTGATTAATGAGGCTTAACCAAATATGATATGGACAAATGGGTTAAGTAATTTGATTAGGCTAATGATACTTAACAAAACATGATAAGCTTGGGTAGGTTAAGTAACTTGATTTGCCTAATGACACTTGACCATTTTTATATGACTAGTGGACGGGATTAAGTTAACCAACACTTAATCAATCCAACACGATAACGTGATAAGGTTAAGTAAATTTTCTTAATGACACTTAACCGTATAATACAGTTGATGGATGGGGTTAAGATTAGGCTTAACTAATCTAAACATGGAAATCGGATAGGGTTAAGTTAGTCTAGACTTAATTAATCCAACTTGGTAATTTAATGGGGTTAAGTTAAACACTTAACTAATTTAACACGATGATTTGATGAGGTTAAGTGACCTATACTTAACCAATCTAACTCGTTAATTTGATGAGGTTAAGTTAATCTATACTTAACCAATCTAACGTGAAAACATGATAAGGCTAAGTCACGAATCACTTGAATACGCTTGACCGATTTGATGACAAGGTCAAGTTAATTTATATAATTAACCAATCTAAAATGATAATTAGACGAGGTTATGTCATGGATTCCTTGATATACTTACATGGTTTGTAGGGTTAAGTCTTGGACTTGTATACTTAGCCAATTTTGACATGGTTTGTAGACGGGCTAAGTTATGAACTTAAGTGACACTTATAACCCATTAGATAAGCCCTAATTCAGAGGATTAGGTAAATAACCATAGTTAACAAGGATTATGGAAATAAGGCTAAGTGGTAAACCTTAGTTAAGGGAAACTAAGTAATAATTCTTAGTCTAGGAAATTCGGACCATTTCTTAGATAAGATTAGTAACCCGATACGTTAGGTCAACGTTTAAGTATGCGTGAAGGAGCAGGCAATCTGATTTAGATAAAGGCTCCAACGAATTGGGTAACGAAGCAGCGGCTTCGGGGAACGTGAGGATATTCTTGGGATCCCTCTGTGAGCTGTCAGGTCATTATACTAGGCTCACGAGAGGTTGAGGTCTGCGGTAGAAGAACCAAGAATATGCCTTGGTTGCTATGCGAGCGACCTAAAGACTGGGGTGGATAGCAGTGAGTCGACGAATACATAAGGTGCCCGAGATAGCAAGTTCGTCGATCATCTACCATCTTGAGTCAAGCGTGTACGTACGGAAAGGCAGGGAACACCCAACAGACCATAATTGCTATCTAATTATGGGTGAGGTAGGCCGTAGGATGTGGGCTGGCCGGAGTGTAGTTCTCATGCAAGATTTTCTCTTGTGTTGCCTTTCACTAGTTGAGGGAGGGGTCTCGTGGGACCATAGCCACGTGTAGAAAAGCAGACCTTAGTATCTGCATCGGCAGATAAATCTAAAGCTCCCGACCGAGTCCTGTATTTCTTGGTTTGCCCTGTGACAGGACTCGGGTGGCACGATGTGATACATGTGCATGCAGTAATAGAAAAACGATTCACGATGAATGCGTGGGAAAAAGGGCGCGATTGAGGGTTAGCGTAATCCCTAGTGGCCTAGGTGGTTTAACCCAAACCGAAATACGAAAGCGTGCAATAGGTAAGCGTAATCCCTAGTGGTGCTAGGTGGCGTAAGTCCTAGTAGTTCAAACGATGATTCATATGGAAGAGCCTAGCTAGAACAAGGGTGACAGTCCAAACGATTTCAAGGAAAATACGACATGCGAAAGCCCGTACGAGGTACGGCAAAGGACTGAACTTATATATACATGGGAAGAAACATATGATTTGAGTAACCTATATATGCGATATATTAGGTCGACATGGACCATTACACGACTTTGAGCAAGGGACATTCATGGTTAACACATGACGCAGGTAGGGATACTAGTACGAGAGGTGCAGAGCAAATATACATGTTAGAACTAGGAAGAATATACATAATAGATACCGTGGGATGTTAGACGAGGTAGATACCTTGGGATAAGGTACTCGATAAAAATCTGACGATGTGATACCTTGACTTACCATAACACCGTAGTTTATCATGATACCTTAGTTTACCTTGCCGCAGTAGTTCAGCCGGCTACCCTGGTTTATCTATCTTGTAGTTATCCTTATGTTTACTTTCAGTTTATGCATGTCATGTTACCTTTACCTTGTTTTATACTGGAAGTAGATAGGACTTACTCAGTCTTTTTGACTGACCCGTTTTGTTTCGCCTCTTTTCTTCCGTTTCCCCCCCAGGTTTCAGGGAGGAAACAATGCTGTTTAGCTCGGACTTCTTCTGCTTGAAGGTCATCATGGATGGCTTGGGCTTCTCTTGGCTATGGCTACTTTGCGGTTTTACTTGGGGAATAATTTATTAAAAAGTCTTTATGCTTCTTTACTATTGCAAGACAGGTTTTGATGTACTCTGATGTAAAAGGCTTTAGACCTTATGTATTCATGTTTATGAAAGTTTGATTTTACTCCCGCTATTTATTTATATATGTTCTGTCTTGTGATATTTCTGTGCATCTTTACCAATAATGCCCCTCTAAAGCTAGTGCATTCCTTTGCGAGTGACCCTAGCGGAGGCGGGGTGTTACAGGGTATGTCAATAATGTTTAATGGTGTCTTAATTTTGCCTAATCTAAAATTTATATCTGCCTAAATGCCGAATTGGCACTAAACTTTGCCTAATTATAATGTATATAGCGCAGAAAGCATAGTAGTTATTTAATGTGCCTACCTTTGTTAAAAGTACCTGAGCAAATTAATAGGGCATTGTACATTACAATACAATTAACGGTATTATTATGTTTAAGTATAGGTTATTAATTAATTTATGTAAACACGGGAATTGTTCAGACATGATAGGAAACAAAGACAAGTGTACAAATGAGTTCGGTGTATTGGCTCCATCTTTGAAATACTCAACTGTCCTTCAGCCATTGCACTAGATTTAAGGTGTGAGTATAACTTCAAGTTTTCAACACCCCGTAAAAGTAATAATAATAATTAAACAATAACTATTTAATCCAATTTAAGGTGTAACTTATAATCTTAACGTACTCGTATACTGTCAGATTGGACTAACCAAGAGATGTTGGAATCATCGTGACGAGCGCTTCATACTCGTATACTGTCAGATTGGACTAACCAAGAGATGTTGGAATCATCGTGACGAGCGCTTCATTCTGGAGCAGTTTTGGATGCGTTGGATGCATCTGAGATTTTCAGTTTAATTAAACACATGTTTAATTTAATCGAAAACAATCGATATCTTGATAAATAGAAATCAAAGTGAGTTTAACTCACTCAGTTTATCCCGTTCATATATTAAACAAACTGGGTTTTTATTTTGTGTGCAATGTTTGCTAATGATTGATGATTGAGTGACAATTTATTTATATGTTGAATATCTTAATATTCATGGATTAAATTAAGCGGTTGTTTAATTTAATCGAATTAATCATTATTTTAACGATTAGATTCCAAACAAGGTTACTTACCTTGTTGGTTACGTTTATAATAATATAAACGTATTGAATAAATAATTAAACGTTTGATTGGATGTTATAAATTGGTTGTTGACTGTTATTAGTTGAACTGTTTATTTCTGTTAATGTCATATTGAATTTGAAGTAACCATTGTGATGCAGGGAAGGACAGGTTGGAGGAATCCAACCGGATTCCTCAAATATGTTGTTTATGTAACAACCCGAAAATCCGAACCAATTCAAAAAATTTATTTTGGCATTTTAAGGAATTTTGGATATTTAAAATGAATTATTTTAAATAATTACAATGAGAAATTTATTTTGAATAGAATTAAAATGCATATATTTATTTGAATCGACGTTAGAATATAAATATTTATTTTTAATTATAAAAGGAATTGGAAATGGCGCAGTAGTTCGAAAATTCGATTTCAAATTTCAAATGAACGTACAGGATTCAAAATAAACCGTATTTTAGCAAAACCAAAAATATTAGAATCTAATTGAAAATATCTTTCCAAAGAATCTGAAAAATCAAAATTTCATAGTGAGAATAAAAAGTTATGTCCAGTTAAAAATTAAGAATAGTCGCTATGGAAAATATGGCCCTTAAAAATGGAAATTTTGCAAACGACCTCCGTTTTTGACGAAACCACTTTTGTTGGATCTGGGATATCAAGTTATTGCTATATTCCAAAATTCATGATTTTTCGAATCAATATGTGAGCGTGGCGTAGGAAAACGTGTTTTGTCAGTTTTAGTCAATTTGGATCGACCAGAAAATGTCCATTTTTAAACGGTCTCCAAATTTGACGAAACTAGTTTTGTTAGAACCGTATCGTCAATACGAAGCTAGAAAATATTTTTTGGGAATTTTTAGAGTCCGTGTGTGGCCCCGGTAAATTGAAATGTGCGTTCAAATTCCATATATAGATTTATATTTTGATTTTGACGGAAACTAATCGAAACGATCGAATCAGCATACGAAAACATATCCCATTGTGTTTGGAATGGGGGTATTACGCTAGGACTAACAGTCGTTGGGTTCGATTTGGGGTTCGAACTAAGAGGTTACTTTTTTTGGGAAATTTAAAATAATTAAAAAATATATATATTCAATTAAAGAACTCTCCCCCTACAGTTCTCCCTTCCCAGTTGACCAAATCAGAAAATCGAAGAAAAAAAAACCCAGCGATTGATATCGCGTTCAAGCTCCCTCCCCCTCCGCCGGAGGCACCGGACCCTCTCCCTCTCAGATGATGACGTCGCCCTCCTCTCCTCAATTTCCGTCACCACCCAACTCGATTGAATTGAGCCCCTCCTGGAACTACGAGCCAAACCCACGCGCCACCAGACCTGGGTCCACCGTCGTCAGAGCGCCGCCACCTCGATGCCGAACCCCTTCTCCTCCTCCAATTCAGACCGCCTCCATAGTCAACACCGAAAAACAGTGGGCCCTTCTTATTTTATTTTAAAATTCAGTTTTAATTTAAATGCATTGTTTTGAATTCGGTTTTTATTTTTATAAATAAAAAGATTAGTTGATTTTTATATGAAAAAGGGTTTGATTTTTATATGTGAAAGGGTTTGATATTCTTAAATAAAAAGATAAGATCTTTCTTATGAAGTAGCAAAAAGGAAAATATGATTTTTATACAAATAATGTTGAGATAAAAATGTTCTTTTTAATATGTATAACTTTGAAATAAAGAATTCATTTTCGGCAGTTGAATAAAACCTTGTTTTATAACTAAAAAGGGGTTTTAATAAGTTTACACATATTTATATGAGTTAGATTTTGGGTTCATTTTTGAAAAGAGATTATATAAAAAGAGAGTTTAAACAAGATTTGTGTGAGTTGAGATCGAATAGAAACCTTAGTGGATTGAACTGGGTTATAAAATGAGAATCTAACCAAAAAGACCTAGTGATGAACATTTTTAATGTGAAAGGAGCTTATTTGAATAAAATTAAGATATATAGTTATTTAAAAAGGATTCGAAAATGGAGAGAAGTGTTGAGATATTATTTGAACGAGATTTCATTTATAAACTTATGCATATTCCGAAGATAAGAGTGTTGTCGACTCAAGGTCTGAGAGGTAAATAAAACACCCCAACTTGTAATGACTTCATGATTATCCAAGGATGATGTTAGTCCATAAACGATGGTGAAGGATATTAGAAATTAAAATTCGAAAAGCAATAAGATTGAATAATTTGATTTGGAAATAAGAATTGAAAAGCGGGATTTAAGTATTGGAAGATGTAGAAATTTAATTCACGAATGTTTAACTTAAAAGGCCAAGTGATGTTGTATACTGAACCAATAAATTCACTTTATTTTTCTATGAATGATGGTTGTTTATTTTGATAGTTAAATCACCAACTATCAAAATCTGGCCAAATCGATTGTTGGTATGGAAAGACCGGGATCGAATTTTATTCGAAAACCAATCCAACTAGCAAATACGTAAACGTTGGAGATATCAGAAGATGGTCTAGTTAGAGAATTGAAGGCCGTGGATCTTCATAAGCAGAAGGATTGCTGTTGAATTTCTCTGGCTAGCTACCAGAGGTTTTGAACTATGATTCTATCATGGTTGAAATCGACGGATTTGCAAGGACTACTCGCTACTGATCTATAGATTGATTCGTATAATGTGGTAGGAGGGTACCTTCGGTTTGTCCAGTCCTAGGACAACTTGTATGGATGAGTGTCTGACAGAGTATTTCCAAAGGGATTACATACGTTGATTTCTTCAAATGTACGAAGTTGGTGGCAAAGAAGGGAACCTTCTTTAGCCTAACATCTGAGTATTTTTGTGGGAATCAATTAGTGATTTTCGATGGATCTGACGATATGGCATTCAAAGTGAATGGTGGCCAGATGTTCTGAAGGGTAATTCAAACCTCAAGCCTCACAACCGGGAAATAAAAAAATCGGGCAGGCAGCAAGGCTAAGTGGGTCGCTCCCATTAGGGTGTATAATCACCTATCTAGGGAAATTCCTTTTACTTCTTTAATCTATCGATGTTGTCCCTTTCGGGAAACGGTTGCTGATCCCAACCGTTGGTGATATACATTCGATACACTCAAGAGAAATGAGTGGTCGGTCATGCGTAGGCCGGGTTGCAAGACTTTCTTGTTGAACCCAGTGTATTCGCCTTTAGAGATACACTATCGGCAGGTGGTTCCATACCTTGTCATAGTAGGAATCCAATATCCAATAAGCACCTGCGGTTTTGATTGTATACTATATATGTGGGGCGTGAGATGCAAGCGTTCTGCTTGATTGATATTTATTTGTATTTTGACACTATTATAATATCAGACGATATATATGATTTCAAAACGTTTTGGGTTATCGTAATGTAAAAACCGTCTGTATTTATGTGTGGATTTGATCTTACGATTATCCTTTTTTTTTAAAAGATTTTGAACTTTAAAATCAAGTTGGATGATTATACTTAAAACTTTTCGAGTTTTTCTCACTCTGGTTCACCAGACTGACCCTATATTTGTAATGCTCGGGTTAGAACGGGTTGTACAGGTTCAGGTTATCGGATGTTGTGAAGTCCAGAGATGGGCTGGGAGAGTTCAGACGTATGATGTTATATAGTTATTATTCCGCTGTGTGTTGTGAATGAGGACAGGTTGTTATAACTGTTCATGTGTATTGATGTACTCTGATGATTGTAAGTATATTTCAAGCTCTCAACAAAGATTATTTTTATATTATATTTTGTTCCGATGCGATATGAGACTCTGATTCTGTGTGTTATTCTTCTTCTTATTCTTCTAGTCTAATATTTTTTTCTTTCTTATCTCATCCTCTAAATTCTTTCTATTGGCATCTGAGTTTCCAGTACATTTTGGGTTGGACTGGAGTTGTTTGGTCAACTCAAAAAAGTACCGAAAATTTGGACCGTTATAGCTAGAAGGCTGAAATCGAGGGCGAGCGGAGCGAGTTTGGAGAGGTGATTCGAGAGAAATACTGAACGATTGATGAACAATCCCGTATGGATTTGGAGAGCACACTAATCTCTTCGATATTGCTTTAAAATATTTCAATATTTATTGTCTAGATTAAGTGATTTTGGGTGAAATAATGGGAGCTTTTTGCGCGTTGAACGATATGATGACGGCGGGTTTTCTGAGTAAATGGTTTTAGGGTCTGGAGAATTCTATTGGCCCACTATATATTTTAATTATTTAATTCTTATAATTCCGAAAATACCCATTAATCGATACGAACTCCAAATCAAACCCAACGACTGTCTCCTCTAGCTAAGTACTCCTATTCCGGACATAATGGGATATATTTCGTAAGCCAATTCGACTGTTTCAGTTAGTTTTTCTCAGAATTAAAATATATAACATTCGATATTGAATTTGAACGTACATTTTAATTTACCGGGGCCACATACTGATTCCAAAAATTCCCAAAAAATAAATCTAGATATGTTTTGATGATATAGTCCTATCAAAACTAATTTCATCGAATTTGGAGACCATTTGAAAAATAGCCTTTTTATTGGTTGATCTAATTCAATAGAAATTACCAAACGTGTTTTAATTTACCATGCTCACATATTAATTCCAAAAATTATGGAATTTTAAACCTAGCAATAATTTGACATTCCGGATCCAACTAAAGTGGTTTCGTCGTAAACGGAGGTCGTTTGCAAAATGACTATTTTTAAGGGTTATATTCTAATTTAAAACTCGAATTTTCAAATTCTGGCACAATATCTTTTAAAATTACCTTAAAAATAATTTTTAAATTTGTTCTGAATTTCAAGATTGTTACAATGGTGCAAGGGTTGTTCTGTTAATCTTTGGTAGAAATTACCTAAGATGGATTAATGGAATAGTGTCTTCGATTTGTCCAGTCCCAGGACAACTTGTATGGATTAATGTCTGATAGAGTATGCCTAATAAATCATATAAATTGATCTCTTCAAACGTATTATGTTGGTGGTGGAGGAATTTATTTCTCTTAACTTTATGCTCGTGATATTTTTGGTGAAATCAATAAATGATTTTGGCGGGTTTGACGATGTGGCATTCAAAGTAAATGAAGATATGGCATGTCAAAAAGATATGCGTGCCTCAAGCCTCACAACCAGGAAATAATATAAAATTGTGTAGATCGCATGGCTAAGTAGGTAGCACCCAATTAGGGAGTATTGTCACCTGATTTAGAGAAAGTCAAGTCCGTTTGTTTCTTTATTCTTTCAATGTTTTCCCTTATGGGAAACGGCTGATGATTCCAACCGTTGGTGATAATACATTCGGTACAATCAAGTGAAGTGAATAATCAGTCACGTTTTGCCTGGGTTGCAAGATGATCTTGTTGAACCCGATGTATTCCTCAATAGAGATACAATATCAAAATGTGGCCCCATACCTTGCAAGTTGGAATCTATTCTCCATTAAGCCCCCGCAGTTTTGATTGCATACTATGTATGTAGAGCGCAAGATGCAAGTGTTCTGCTAAATGAATATTTACTTGATTTAGACACTATTATAATATCATAATAATATTGATTTCAAAGAATATTTTGGGTTATCATAAGAGAAAAACCATCCGTGTTTATGTGTGGATCGGGCTTACGATTATCCTTTCTCTTAAAAGTTTTTTTAAAAGTTAAACCAAGTGGTTGGAGTTTACTCACACCAGCCCCATGATTGACCCAGAGTTTATTTTGTTTTTTGCTAAACTCTTGGGTGCCCAAATTTGTGCGGGCATCAAGTAGTTCAAGTATTTGCAGATATCTTGGAGGAACATGGAGCAGGAGGCTTCAACATTAGAAAGTTATGTATTATTCATTTTCGTTGTGATGGACAAATGTTGTACTCCGATAATGGTATGCATATATAGGTAAAATTTTGTATTCCAAAAGCTGTTATATATATATATCATATTTTATTCCTCTGCGATGTGAGATTCTATGTTGTTATTTCAGTTCTTCTTCTATCTTTTTCTTCTTTAACCTATAATGATTCATATTTCTGTGCAATTTGAGTTGGACGTGTGGTGTATTTAGTTAACTCAGATACTACGGAAAATTCGAGCCATTACAATATGTTAGGTTTTTAAGACTTAGTTTCCCTAACACTTCCCTCATGCACCGGCACCCTTCTATGTGCATAACCCATGTTCTCACTGGCCATTACCCATCCAATAATTTCAGGTTTAAAATGTTTCAATATGTGTTATACATATTTTTACACATTTAATTTAATATGTAAATCGATGCACACATTTGGCAAACCATGTGCATTCAATCGGTAAATCCAAAAGGAACACAATCATGCGACTATAGAATTCCATAAAAAATTGGACATATTATTTTGAACGGTTATAAAAATAACTATCTTAATCCCTAATTACTGATCTAAATTTTACTTATATTTAGAGAATATATTTCATCAACCATATGCCTTCATACATGCCTAACTATTATATTGCTATGAGCATATGGCTAGAGGTGTTTAGGTAACCTCTTAACCCTTAATTCTTTTTACTGAATCTCGTCATATAAATATAAGAATCTTTCTCAAGGAATTTAATAGGCACAAGTGGATCAACACATTATTCTTTTATTCCTCCACCTATATCTTTTTATATAGAGTTAAACTTCATCTTAAACCAATTTATTTATGCTGCTTATCCCTTTCATTTAAACCCTGCCTCACAACAATGTAACATTAACTTTATAATCCGTTTCATTGGATCTATATAGGCTTTTATTTATTAAAATCATAAATACTTATTTATCCCAAAAATATATTAGTACCAAGCAAACAAAATTTGCATGTTATTTGCATGTTCCGTCTCACGTGCCTGCAAATTTTCACGTGCCTACAAAACAAACTTCTTTTCAAAATTCCATTTTAATCCTATAGTCATGTTATTTGCATGTTCCCTCTCACGTGCCTGCAAATTTTCACTTATGCATATGTATGGTATAAGTTATCACATGCTACCTAGTTCTAGCATTATATTTTATTCCTAGGCTCTTCTTTATATTTTGAACATTCATGCATATTTTAAATATACACAACATGTGTGTGTGTACACATACACACACACACAATGGTCCTTATATATCTCATAGATTCTTATTTCAGTCAATGTATGTTTATATATGTATTATTGTATTCAAACTAATTTATACACACTATATTATGTACCCAGTATCCATATACATATAGATATTTATTTCCAGAAATCCTTATGCATAATACATACACACCGATTCAGTGACATCAAATACATCTACTTACTTCATTATTATGCACTTGTCTTAAATCTGAATAACCATGTTTTGATGATTACTGTAGGATTTATTTTATGAAATCTGTTACAACTTAGCATGCACAGTGTGTACCTATATGACATGCACATGTAAATTTCATTGTTTATTTATCATATATATTTCTAAGGTAATTTCTTCTATTTCACTTACATAACATCAACATAATTTGTGTTTAATTTTTAGAAATTATTTTGTCCCCAAGCATGCACAGGGTGCACACACATACCATGCACACCTGCTATATCTTCATATATACATTTATCTTATATATATGTATAAATATATATATTCAAAGGAATTAACCCCTTAATCAATATGATTAGTTATTATAAATTAGGGTCATCACATACTTCCCTCCTTTTAGGGTTATCACATGACTTATTCTTGTATGCCCATTTTCTAAACATTTTCATAACATATGTTCAATCATCATTAAACATGTCCATTCAAAGCAAATGGTGCATTCAAAATGAAACATTACAAAGAGTCGTTTTCAATTGGATCTAGACTCCCTTAATCTTATAGTCTTGTTTTATAATTTTTATTGCCTTCAACATTACTCTGAACCTATTTGGACTCCCTTAATCTTATAGTCATATTTCTTAATTTTTCTTGCCTTCACCACTAATCTGAACATCACAGTTCCATAACTCCCTATTTCACAATTCCAAGCCCTACATATTTCAGTATATGTTGCCTATATATTTATATACTAAACTCAAACATATATACTCAATGCAAACATCAGACAAATCATACATATCCATGCTTTTAATTCAGAAGAATATTTATACAGCCAATTAAATCTAGAAAACCGATATGCAAAAATACTTTAAAACCGGGTTATAACAATACTTTCAATAACCCAAAAGTTTATTTCTTCGCCTATTTTAAAAAAAATCAAGCTCTTCTCCTTTTAATAATAACATTTTTTGAGGGTCTTTTACATACAGAAATACACATGAGCCTGCGGAATATGCACGTTCATTGTTATTTCCAGCCATCAAGTTCGACTTCCTGTTTTAAAATTAAACTAAGTAAAAAAACATATTGAGTTATCCAATAGCCTTATCCTTTCCACAAACCATTATTCATAATATTTCCTATATAGAAATCTGTTAGGATTTCAATATACTTTAACAATGATTCAATCATGAAACCCTAGATCCAAACATGTAATCTATATTGATTTAATTGAGAACAAATCAGAGAATTGATAAACAAATTTGCGGAAGCGTACCTGAATCCCGAAGTTAATTATTGCAGTACCTGAATTCCATAATCGGTTGCTACAGAGAAGATGAATTTGGTTTGGTCTTCCAAATTGACACAAACCCTAGATTTGATTAGCTCTCCGTAGAAGAGGTTAGAGAGTTGCTAAGGCTTGTGTAATTCGGGGACCATAACCCTTTATTTATAGAGTTGGCATTTTGTAATTCGGCCCTTCAACAAATTATAAAATGTCCCGGTATCTACACATTAGGCCCATGATAACTTAAACTTTAAGCCTATTAATTCTAATCTAAAATTAAATCACTTTAATTAGGCTTTACACCAAAATAGCATAACACGTTTTATTTTACATATGTGACCCAATTGTCAAAATATTCCAGCAAAATCAAGCCAGAACTATGGCATTTTCATGGACTTAAGAGTATTTAAAATACATAGCTTGTACTCCGTATTTCATCACCTATTATATTTAGATGAAAATGTCTGACATACAAGTACTTTTTCAAGTAAATTAAACATGTATCTAGCAATGTTATATATCACATGCTTATGCTTTACACTCATACATACATACATACATATATATATACATACATACTGAATGCATACATACATATAATCTCTTATTGTAGAAAACATCAATACATATAAACTCAGGTTATTATAGCATATAACTTACTAAGCATTAAGAGTGCTTGATTTCCCTTATTGTTTTCACAAAAACCGTTTCCATTCTCAGTAGATAACTTATACAAAATTAGTAATCGTTACCTATAACACATCCTTGAAAACTTCTGAAGTATTTACTTAATGATCATTTAACTCTTGCCATTGAATTATATCACCTTTCAATATTCTTCATAACATTATAAGAATATTTAACCGTAGTAGGGTTGGTTGTAACCCTCTTAGTTACAAGAGTTAAATCTATAAAGTCAAGAACAAATAACATGCTCTCATACAAGTCCTTATATTTATCCTAAAACAAGATGGAAATATTCTTTAAATTGACAGATAATTCAGTTAAATTAGCTGAAAATGAACAAAAAATAAAATGAAGATTGACCGTATATGCTCATAGCCAAATATCAACCATAGTAAATTCAAATAATTGGTAAGTCTCTTCTCAAGATACCTAGTACACATTAATATCAAGTCTTCGGACAGTAATATTAACTGTAAGTGGTACTCTTGTTGTAATAATCAAACACTGACAATAAATTCAAGTCAAATAACAACCTTCCTTTGGGCCGATTAATTATTCACTCGAAAAACATTATAATTGTCACGTATTTATCATCACACATGTGTAAGCGATTCGGTCAAATATTAGTCTTCCTTTAGGCCGGCTAATACTCGCATGAACAACTACACACAATTATCAAACATTTTCATGAACCACCAAAATATACAGGTTACTTTGGTGACATATTATTTCAGTCAATTCACTATGTATGTAGGATATTTACGGTTATAAAGAGACGCCAAAATTATATTTGAATTTATCCTTAATATATGTACAATATATTTTGAGTTTTATAAAACACTCTCAATGCTTTAGATCTATATGACATCTGAAAAACTCAAAATTATAATAATGACATAACAAGTTTTAGTCATAGTTGTCATAATCTGTTGCTTTAGGTATGTAGTAACATTCATGCCATTTCCTTAATAAATATGATACAAGATATCATAAATAAATCACGATATCATAGATGAATGTCATGATCAATTACCACATAAAATTATGTGTAAACGGCATAATAAATATCATACTGAATAACCTGAATGACTGAAGTAACCATGAAGTATATCCGAAGCATAATATAACATGTGCTTTTTTATACTGTCAACTGAACCAAACAAATTTTTTTTTAAACCGTAGAAGTTACTGTAGTTTGACCATAATAAAGTAACCTACTGATCATCATCCTAAAACGTAGGTGAAATGGTCAAAGATTCAAACATGATAGCTAATTAGATTAAGCAACACAAATGCAAAATATTATATACCAAACCCAAAAGACATAAAATAAAAGGCATCATGACAGGTTACCGAAACATCATACACATGCCATGAAACATTATTTGCATATGACAAATAAGTTAATGTGACAAGTCCTACATCCATACAATAAGCAATAATTGTTCCAAACAGTACACATGGTATATTAAAAAAAACTTTTTTTTAAAGCCCGTAAGGATAGCATGAGATTCGATCAGTAGAGCTTCCAAAACTTTATGCATAAAACGGGTTCAAGACTTGGTCAAAACAAATAATATAGTATAATATATGACATCAGAGGTAACAATAGACCGGCGGCTGCAGAATACAACTTACAACTAAACGTAATAAACATATATTTTTGATATATTTTTAAAGAAAAAACCAGAACCCATTGAATTAACATATTGACGAACTCTATTATATTAACATTATTCATGCTGGATCCATAGAATCAATGAAAGAACGTGAAGGAGATAATAGATCTTAATCCATATAGATCTGAGACTTAACCCCAAAAAAAACTTTTTTTTTAATTATTAGCCGCAATTAATAAACTCAACCTGTTGTGAAATGAAAACATAACATATAAACCGTATGAATTGAAAACGCAATTCAACCTTTGTTCTGAAATGGAAAAACAACATGTATAAAAGAAAAAAATAAAATTTTCCCAATAGAATCAATAATGTTTGGCTCTGATACCAATTGTTATGATTTCAATATACTTTAACAAAGATTCAATCATGAAACCCTAGATCAAAACATGTAACCCATATTGATTTAATTGAGAACAAATCAGAGAATTGATAAACAAATTTGCGGAAGCGTACCTGAATCCCGAAGTTAATTATTGCAATACCTGAATTCCATAATCGGTTGCCATAGAGAAGATGAATTTGGTTTGGTCTTCCAAATTGACACAAACCCTAGATTTGATTATCTCTCCGTAGAAGAGGTTAGAGAGTTGCTAGGGCTTGTGTAATTCGGGGACCATAACCCTTTATTTATAGAGTTGGCATTTTGTAATTCGGCCCTTTAACAAATTATAAAATGTCCCGGTATCTACACATTAGGCCCATGATAACTTAAACTTTAAGCCTATTAATTCTAATCTAAAATTAGATCACTTTAATTAGGCTTTACACCAAAATAGCATAACACATTATATTTTACATATGTGACCCAATTGTCGAAATATTCCAACAAAATCAAGCTAGAACTATGGCATTTTCATGGACTTAAGAGTATTTAAAATACATAGCTTGTACTCCTTATTTCATCACCTATTATATTTAGATGAAAATGTCTGACATACAAGTACTTTTTCAAGTAAATTAAACATGTATCCAGCCATGTTATATATCACATGCTTATGCTTTACACTCATACATACATATATACATACATACATATTAATGCATACATACATATAATCTCTTATTGTAGAAAACATCAATACATATAAACTCATGTTATTATAGCATATAACTTACTAAGCATTGAGAATCGTCAGGTTTCCTTTATAAAAATGAAATTAACACTCAAGTGAATCTTCATTCAAAAGCCGTTCATTAGCTTTATGCTTACAAGATCAGTTCTCTTGCTTAAAACTTGTAGTATTTGATTTACAGGATAATAATGTGTTTTTACCCTTTTTAACTGAAATATACTGCACTAGAGAAATTATACAAGAAAATATAGTACTACCCCTTCTGATTTCTGCAGGTATGTATAACAGTTCTATATTCGCTGGTAATAAAAGTATAACCTATCCCCTCGGTTTTGTGATGTATTTTAAGAATGAGCTTGGCATATAAGAGCATTTTCAAAAATTTGCAAGCATATGTAAGTCCATTCTTTTACACAAGCTAACTTCATTCACCTCTTATGTACCTTCTTTGAAAACCAAGGCATAGTTGCATATTTACTTATTTCGTAGTGCACATACCCTTAGTTTTAAAGGTCATTTATCCCATATTTTTTATAAATAAAAGTTTCATTATGAAAAAAAATTCGACTCTATTATAATTCTATGCAAAACAAGTATATATTTTAACTTCTATTCTCAGCAAAACAGTGCTTTTCTGTTCATATTGTCTCCTATAAAAACATCGAGCCAACTGGGGCATCTTCCTAGATTTATGGATACTTAAATATAGCATGTTCCCTATCTATTAGCATATACTATGTTCTCATGGATACAATGTTTCAAAGGTACTATTTGCATGGAATTTAAAAGTATATATCCGACCATGCTTTTTCATGTGCCAGCACATCAATACATATGTGTGAAGTCATGGCATTTTATTACTTGCTTCAGGATACTTAAACTCAAATCACTTTAGCATGCATGCATTCTAGTAAACAAAGGCAACTAATCACACATCAATTAACATGGCAAATTAATGTAATCATTCAACAAATTAGACATTACATTGAGATGCTAATAGCACAACAACTGATCAAAGTTTTCAACACAAAACTTAGGCAAACATTTACATCGAACATAAATAGACTAAGTAATACTTCAACAACTTAATGACTTTGATGCTTAAGCATTTTGAACTCCTTTCCAAGATATGGTGATCAATTTCTAAAAGATAAAACAATCTATCCAATTATATGTCTACAAACCTTCATTGTCTAGACATAACTCTTACTGCATTTATTTAAGCACTTAAGTGAGTTATTTGTTGCATTCAATTTTATTCAAATATACATATATGTTAGCTATGGAATATCTTGCTGTGTTAGGAAGAAAACATATGCATATATCAATTATATGCTACTCCCCCTCCCTTAATCAATTTATAGCATTAATGAATACTGTAACCTTTCTAGAGAATATATGATACTCTATTCATTAGTATTAATCTAACCAAATATATCTATATTACCGACTGCAACTATACAATACAATTGAATACAGTAGATATTCGTTCATGCATAACTAGCAGCAAACTCTTTATCATACACGTAATGATACTTCAGACATTCAATATAAAAATAAAGCAAGCATTTCCTGTATATCTTTCCTTAAAAAAATCCAATGATGATCTGTAGCAAATGGGTTGGAGGTCACTTTCATCTAACCTGTTGGGTAACAATGGCTGAGTCGCGTACTAGGTCGCTCTCTTGAAGACGATTCGGTGATCTGGTCGGTGGTGCAAAACCAGCTCGTACTTCCGTCGTCGCCTTTAGGATAAAACAGCCTCTCTAAAATTAATAATTGATTTTCTTTGCACAACAAATCAGTGCAGATTTGCACTTTCGAAATTAATAACTGCTCGAAAAATTCTGTAAGAATATTTTAATGGAAGAGGAGAGAGTAATATTTTTTTTCTATAGTAATCTCGTTTACAACTGAAGATAATAATATAGACGGAGATTAGGGTTAATCGAAAATACTGGGCAGAGGAAGAAAAATAGGATCTGCTGAAAATACTGGGTCAAGAGTTTACCGCTTCATAAATAAAAGTCGGATCAGAAATATTTTCTGTATTTAAAAAATAGTTTGAAAAACGCAGTTTTTTCTAGACCAAAAATATAAGTGTCTACACCACATAGCCAAGGCCCAAGGCCAATCCCGAACCGAACCGAACCGAACCGAGTCGGGTCGGGCCGGGTCGAGTCGAGTCGAGTCGGTCGGTCGGTCGCACGCGCGTGTTTGGTGGTCATAATGCATGGTCTCCCTCCTCACAACAAAGCATGCATTGGGAGACCAAGGCCCTAACATGATTTCTTAGAAACAAGTATAAATACTTGCATCTTTCTTATAATCACATGATATGGGACTATTCACAAATAGGAGCCATCATAAACTTATTTCATATTTTAAATAATTCAAAATTTCCAACAATCCCCCACTTGAATTTTTTAAAATATTATCGAGCAGTTTCTAAAAACATAAGACTGTGCATAAACAAAGGTGTCATCCGACTTGAACCTTTGCGTAGTGAATAAGATTCAGTTTTTACTAGAGTGACACATAGTCTTGAACTCTATTCCTGACATCAAACCACACACAATCTTTTCTATAGTGCAATCAAATAAGCCCGTGTGTTTATGGCCATGCACGTCTATCCCAGTTTAGTGAACGCTTTAGAAGTTTTGCCCAAAACTTCATAGGAAACGGCCACATTTCCACATTCACAAAGGTGAGTCTATCAAGAGCACTCCTGAATGTAGGTATTCCACTCCAAATAGAGTATAGATCTCATTAAGAGTTTTATCAACTCATCCTCTAACCACTTCAGGAATACATGCTTCTTAATCTAAAATTTAGCATGTTCATCTACTATCACTACACAACTTGTTTTTACCCATTGAACCTAGTTCTTGGGATCTCCAGTCATTTAGGTCGGGTTACCATTGTGCGTGATTCCACAATCACAGGGCAATAGTCCCATTCTTTTAGAATTATTAAGGACTTTCTTTCTGGACAGTCCTTTCGTCAAAGGTTCTGCCAAATTATCATCACCTTATATGTGATGTTCTCTAACAATACTGTGCATAAGACTGTCATTTCTTACCGTTGTAATATCGGTTCTGTTTTTCTTTCAATAGTCGTCAAATTTTTCATCACTATATATGTAATGTTCTTTTACAGTATTGTGCTTACGACGTCGTTTTCTATCGTTGTTATAATGGTTCTATACTTTTTGCAATAGCCGCAGAACTATCACAATCGATTACACCACTGGTGTCTATTTTTCCTTTATAGGGATCTCAAATAGCAGATTTCTTTAGTTCTCTGCTTCTTAACTAGCTGTAGCTAGTGCTATTATCTCAGTCTCTATAGGAGACTGAGTCGAAATAGTCTGTTTCTTGGGTTTCCAAGAGACAGCTTCTTCAGCGATGCTAAATATATATAGCCACTAGTCCTTTAGAATCATTAGATAAAGTATTTCAGTCTATATCAGAGTATCCTTCAAGTACAACTAAAAACTTTTCATAATGTAATCCAAGGTTCATAGTTTATTATAGGTATCTCATAACCCTCTCATTAGCATGTTAATGCTCTATACTAGATCTACTGATAAACTTGCATAATATCCCAACACATCGGCAATGTTGGGTCTAATACAATCAGTGGCATATCGAAGGCTGCTAATGATGCTCGCATAATCAGACTGTCTTACACCTTCACCAGTGTTCTTAATTAACTTTACACTGTGATCGTACGATGTATTCGCAGGTTGACAGTCAAAGTAATTGTATTTCTTTAGTATCTTCTCAATGTAATGAGATTGATCCAAAGAAAGTCTCTTTTCTGACCTAGTAATTTTAATACCAAGGATTACACTCGCCTCACCTAGATCTTTCATATCAAAATTGGCACTTAATAAGGATTTGACCGAATTTATGGCATGAATGTTTGACCCAAAAAAGAGTAGGTCATCTACATAATGGCATATAATAGTGCAAATGTCATTCTCAGATTTGTAATAAATGCATTTGTCACTTTCATTAACTTTAAAATCATGTGAAATGATTGAAGTTGTCAATTTTTTCATGCCATTGTTTAGGTGCTTGTTTTAAACCATATAATGATTTATCTAATTTGCATACTTTATGTTCTTGACCATGTACTACAAATCCTTCAGGCTGATCCATATAAATTTCTTCGTCTAATTCACCGTTCAAAAATGTGATTTTCACATCCATTTGGTGTATTAATAAAATATGAGTAGAGGCAGGTGAGATTAATATCCGAATGGATGTAATTTTAGTTACAGGTGAAAAGTGTCGAAGAATTATATATTTTTTCTTTTTGTTTAAAACTTTAGCTACTAGTCGTACTTTATATTTATCAATAGTGCTATCAGGTTTTAATTTCTTTTTAAGTACTCATATACAGCCTATATATTTACAACCAGGAGGTAAATCTATCAAATGTCAAGTCTTATTGGATTCCAGAGAATCCATCTCATCATTTATAGCCTCTTGCCGAAAAAACCGGCATCTAAAGAAGATAAGGCCTCTTGGAGGTTTAAGGGATCCTCCTCTATAGTAAAAGCACAAAAAAATGAACCAAAATCTTTTACGGTTCTTGCTCTTTTACTTTTTCTAGGTTCAGTTTCAGAACTTTTATTAAGTTTTGTTCTAATAGGCATACTTGATGTGCCCCCGCTATTCCTTAATTTGAAATGAAATTTCGTTTCATAAAAATTGACATCATTTGATTCAAATTATATTATGTGTATTTAGGTCATAAATTCTATATGCTTTGCTATTAACAGCATAGCCTATAAATACACATTCGTAACCTCTATTTGCCAATTTTATTCTCTTAGGGTCTGAAGTGCGAACATATGATTGACAACCCCAAGTTCTAATGTATGACACATCGGATTTATAATTCTTTAAAATTTCATAAGATGAAATTTTATTCTTAGATTTGGGGATTCTATTCAGAACATAACATACAGTCTATAAAATATCCCCCACTAATGTTTTGCTGCACCAATATTTAATAAAATGTCAATTACTAATTCAGTAAAGATCCTATTTTTTCAGCTTTACCGTTTATATCAGGTGACTAGGGTGTAATTCTCTTATGTACAATATATCACATAAAAAATCCAGAGTAGAATTTGATTCGTATTATGTTCCTCTATCACTATGTAGTCTCTTAATTTTTCTTATTTGCTTGATTTCAATTTTGAATGTTTCAAACATATCAAATGCATCACATTTTTAAGAATCAATGTCTTTTCAATCATATGCTTAATTTTCATATTACCAGTCTCTACAACTTAAGTGGTGCGAGGATCTCACAACACACTTTCTGATCGTCAGCAACAGTGTATATTGTGAATATATCACGATCATAGCAAACATGGCGAGAAACACCAATGTCTACCCACCAACCCTCTGATCCACCAACAAGGTGAATCTCAGTGATCATAACCATTAGAGGCACCTCAGTCAGGTTTGCCTGCGGTGCAGGGTCTGGCCTGTTCCGACACTTTCGTGACATATGATCTGGTTTTCTACAGTTGTAATACAGAATAACTGTCCAGAATCATTCATTTGGGTTGGCTGCTGCTGTCATTTATGGTTTCCTTGCAGATTCCATTCTCTTATTTACTGACCGGTTGTGGATGCTTACTATTTTAAATGTCAATATGTTTGAAAAAATTATATTTTTCTTACAGAAAAATATACGTAAACCCAGAGACTAACAAAAGTTAATTACATAAAATATCATTTTCTGCATTTTTAATTATCAATCTTAATAATTACTTAGAACTCAATCTTGATCTAAGTCAGAAAATCAAAATCTGCATGTGCATTCTTTACGCTATGTTCTGTCATGCAATATTCATTTGCATGTTCTAATGGGGTAAAACATATGTTAGCCTAAATAAGCTATACATTCATGCAATCAAACTTTAATTAAATACTGTAAATATCATAAGCATACCTTCACCACGAGATGCATTCTCTTCCAATATAAACTATACAGCTCACGGATCTGAAGCTTGAATATGCTCTCGTGATGAAGCATTTCTCCCCGTATTTCATCCTTCAATACTCCAAATACATGCAAATTCAATTCACTTGTTTCAGCATCATGATTTTCTATTCTTACTTATAACCACGCATGCAATTAGTCAGTGCTCAAACCCGGCACATCAGCTCGACTTTGTTCAGGTAGAACTTACTCTTTTGTGCCAGGCAATCCTCCAGCATAAGGCGAAATCAAAGTCGTCCCTTTGATAATCAAAAACCCTCCATTGTGCTAGCTAAAGACGATCTAGATCACTCCAATTAGAGGAATAACACCCCAAATTAATTCAATTAAAATTCGCAGCCCTTGCCGAATCCAGTGCAAGACATCACATAATTGATCCTTATCCCAATTTACGTCTGGGTCCAGCAATTTGGGGAATTTGAATGAGTGAACGTGGCCATTTTTGCTGCTGATTATTAGGCTGCGCTTTAGCTGCTTTCGATTTCTTGTTTCCTCCATGGCGAGAGTTTCAGTTTTCTTCAATCGAAAGTATGAGGGAGAAACCAAATCGCAAATCTCGTATTTCTGAGGCTGTTTTATGTTTTCTACAGTTGATCGATTCTCCGATTCACTGTTGTCATCATTTGTGTTTTCTTGTAGCTCGTGAAAGATCAGATCTGGAAGTCAGAAGCAACATCGCGCGGAATTGAGTCGAAGCCATTGTTTGATAATTCGTCTTCAAATTGTTGGGTAACAATGTCTGAGTCGCGGACTAGGTCGCTCTCTTGAAGACGATTCGGCGATCTGGTCGGTGGTGCAAAACCAGTTCGTACTTCCGCCGCCGCCTCTAGGATAAAACAGCCTCTCTAAAATTAATAACTGATTTGCTTTGCACAACAAATCAGTGCAGATTTGCACTTTCGAAATTAATAACTGCTCGAAAAATTCTATAAGAATATTTTAATGGCGGAGGAGAGAGTAATATTTTTTTCTGTAGTAATCTCGTCTACAACTGAAGATAATAATATAGATGGAGATTAGGGTTAATCGGAAATACTGGGCAGAGGAAGAAAAATAGGATCTGCTGAAAATACCGGGTGAAGAGTTTACCGCTTCATAAATAAAAGTCGGCTCAGAAATATTTTCTGTATTTAAAAAATAGTTCGAAAAACGCAATGTTTTCTGGACCAAAAATATAAGTGTCTACACCACATAGCCAAGGCCCTAGGCCAATCCCGAAACGAGCCGGGCCGGGTCGAGTCGGTCGGTCGGTCGCGCACGCGTGTTTGGTGGTCATGATGCATGGTCTCCCTCCTCACAACAAGGCATGCATTGAGAGCCCAAGGCCCCAACATGATTTCTTAGAAACAAGTATAAATACTTGCATCTTTCTTATAATCCCATGATGTGGGACTATTCACAAATAGGAGCCATCATAAACTTATTTCATATTTTAAATAATTCATAAACATTCCAACATAACCTAATTAATCTTGATCAGGCAATACCATTAAAATCATAATACTAAAATGATCCTAATCAATACATATGAAAGCATGCCTATTCTATTCATCACATTCAATCACTACATGTCCTTCAGGTAAATATATAGATTGTTCTTATTTTATTAAATATACAAGGTTGCGTTCGTTAGTTTCTTAGGAAATGATAGATGTTACCAAAATAATGATAGCTTCAAACTCTTCTAACAAATCTACACCTAGCATAATTCATATCCCATGGTAGTTGAAAACATACGAATCAAAAATAAGTTCATGCCCACATATAATTAACTCTATACACAAGCATTTCATATTTATAAAAAGGTGAAACTAGCTATACTTATCAATGGTTTCACTCCTATACACTGAGCTAATCTTCCAGGTTAAAAGAAGAATATACTGAAACTTTTATAGGGACATATTTTCAGAGTTAACATACATGTTCAAAAATTCCATATTCATGCATTTCAGTGATTATAGCATTCTAACAATATAATAAGTAGCAACATTCCAAATCATTCCATGCGTACCCCTAGGATATTTATCCAACTGCTCATTTCATAACTCGGTCCTACCAATTATATTGTTCAATCTCTAGGGATAGATGTGGTTAGGTTAGTTCAATTCCTGAAGTTTTCTATGCTAATTAAAACAAACAAGTAGACACAACCAATTGCTATGTGTTCATATACATTTAAATCAATACGTCCTACCAACGTACATTAAAATTTAGCCATTTCTAGCTGTGTATTTTATTAACGCAACTCTAATACCAACTGAGATGGTTCCCCTAAAATTTTCCAATTTTTAATTCATTTGTTCGTTATTTACACAAACCACGGTCATCTTCTCAAAATTCGTCCCCTCCCAATCATTCAATTCCAGGATCTTCCTTTACCAATATAGAAATATCAGTGTATAACATCAAATTTAGCCTATGTGTGTGAAGATACATAGGTCTCTTATACTTAATTAATCAAGGTATATTTTAAAACTAAAAGTAAATTGATTAGTTTGAAGTTAACTAATCACTATACAGCTAAACAAAGTTTAAGCACATGTTTTCCTCACATAAATGTCACTTGCAAATATATGTACACTAAGTACATTTTATGCATCCTAAACTATCAGACTATAGGTTGATATATCATTATGTCTTTTAGCCATGCTCCAAAACTACTGCAAAAAGATTTCAAACTTTGCTATATTATATAACTAAGTTATAATGTGGTCATTTAAATATTCTAGGTATTTGATTTTCACTTAAACTAAAATATATTGCGTTAGGTAAATTTACACACACGAAAGAAGAAGAACAACAACTAAGTCATATAGGCTTTGCACATGCATATATTAGTTTTAGGTTTTATTTGACATTTAAAAGTATAGCTTGCAGCTTTGGTTCAATAGGATTATGTCTGTTATACATGTGCATTTCACACACACATACACACACATGATATATATATATATACACACAGAGAGAGAGAGAGAGTCTATTTTGACACAATTTGGTGACACAAATGGTGACACAAAAGATCTGCATCATTGGATCTTTTTGTATTTACATGGGAAGGTGGAATTCAGGGGGCAATCCAATGGTGAGAATTCATTGTGTCACCAATTATGTCACCAAATTGTGTCAAAATAGACTTTCCAATATATATATATATATATACACACTATATTATAATTACTGAGTTTACAATGGAGCGCTCTCGGTCACTCTGCGCTAATTAAAACTAAATCGTCTCTTCTTTCGGTAATTCCTCTTCTCCATCCCGGATTCCCCATCTCCTACCCGATACATTAACAAGCCCTTCTAAGTTTTAACCCAAACTAAACCTGAACTGCCTCCTGCTCCTTTTCGTTATTCCTCTTCTCATTCCCAATCTCCTACCCGAAACCTTCGCCATGCCCTTCATCCCTACTCAGCTCCGTTCCCTTCTCTCCCCAAAGAATCACAGTTATTCCCCCTCAATTATTCCACTACATGCCTTTAACCCTATGCTATTCCTTTGATACGTCGTCAGTATAGGACATCTCTTCGCCTTTCTCGCGAATCGCCAAACCCTAACCCTATAAATATCTTAGCTTCCGCTGGGCTTTCTTAATGGTCAACTGGGAATCACATCGTACGAAGGTATAATCGTATTACCGTTTGTAAATTTCATGCGCATATCGTACGAAATTGTCTACTTTATTTCACTGTAATAAGTTGGCATCTCAGTTTCCCAAATTGTAATATGTCTGTTCCCAATTATGCTTTTGGAAAGAAAAACCATCGTCGCTAAATTAGGATTTACATTCTTATTTCGGTTATGATTGCAGCAATTTGTTTTACAGTATCAGAAATAAGAAAGGAAGGGGTGTTGCAGCGCCAAAGATATCTATTATGGCTCCACAGATTAGCATAATTGAGAAATGTATTTCTCACAGGAGCGTAGTGGTGAGTATAATTTAGTTTTTCAGTTCTTACCGATGCCCATCAATTAATGTTTCTAAATTTAGTTATCTATGGTAAATATTCTAAATTTAGTTATGATAATATATATTTACGCTTTTTTTTTAATCATCGGTTTCCTCTGATGCTTATTAAAAGTAATCATGTAGAATCTGTTAATACCATACATAGCTTAACAGTTCTTATGCATAACTCTTTATTGACATAAATGGTAATTGATATCAATTATGCGAATGTAAGTTGGATTTGTTTCATAATTGCCATGAAAAAAATATTTTCCTGCCAGTGAAGTTACATGAATGATAGACGTATTACCTGTTGCAAAAGACTTCATACTAAACGGTTATATATGTATGTGTATGGCTGTGAGTATTTATGGGTTTGATGTATTCTTGATGCAAATCAGAGACTTATTACCTGCATAAAATATATTACTTCATTGGGTGTATGCACATGCGTGTATTAGGATGTAAACCATATAAAATTTACAATTAAGTCGACGTGAAATTTGCGCTTTTGTTATTGTTGCCCTTTCTTTCCTATGTTTTTGAATGGTTTTTTGTTGCCCTTTTTAGCGTTGTTTTTGATAAATTTTTATTTATTGATAGGTTTCATGAATTCATATAGCATTAGCTGATAAACTGTTTAACGTATATTTTTCTAAAAAAGGCTGATAAATTATTAGGCTGCATCACTAAACGTAAGTTAAATTGAGTTTAAAACAATCATATAATATTTTTGTACACCAACATATCATTATGTTAAACCTTTCCTTTTTCTCCAGTAGTAACTTTGATTTTGATTGACTAATCACATGTAACTTAGCAGTATGATAACCAGGTAGGGAATTTGTACTGCCAAATATATCTATTATCACGATTCCACATAGATTAGCATAAATGAGAGGTTTTTTCTGGCACTAAAATATTTTTTAGTGATGTAAAAAAAATTCAACTTTTTAAGGAATGCATATCAATTCATTATATATATCTATGTATGTATGTCTGTGTTACTGTGTGTCCATATCTACATATATACACACACACACACAAACATATATATATATATATATATATATATATATATATATATGGTGATGTATCCTTGCTTGCGTAATTTTTTTCCATTAACTTATTATCTGGTTCATGGTCGGTGCATATTAGAAAGTCTCATTAGCAGAAATGAGAAGTTTACTCTCTAAAGAATATGGTGATGTATTTATGCTTCCTAAACCATGTCCTGTGATATTCATAGATCACTACCTTTGCAATAAACGATCCCATAAGAGTCAGCTTTCTAAAGGATTGAAAATAAGGTTAGCATTTTTCATAGCTATTGTAAAGAAAAGGCATTTTTTTCTCTAAATAGAAGATTTGGTTCATTTCTATAAAGAGAACATGGTACCTTTATATTGAGCTGTAGTTCGTTTATAATACATTCACGAAAGCAATGGAAACCATATGAAAATTACACAGTGCCATATTTTAAAAGATAAATATATACACACACAGTTTCCTCTAATGCATATTAAAAGTAATCATGTAGAATCTGCTAATACCATGTGTGGCTTAACAGTTCTTATGCATAACTCTTTATTGACATAAATGGTAATTGATATCAATTATGCGAATGTGAATTGGATTTGTTTCAGAATTGCCATGAAAAAAATATTTTCCTGCCAGTGAAGTTACACGAATGATAGATGTATTACCTGTACAAAAAGACTTCATACTAAACGGTTATGTATGTATGTGTATGGCTGTGTGTATTTATGGGTTTGATGTATTCTAGATGCAAATGAGAGACTTATTACCTGCATAAAATATATTACTTCATTAGGTGTATGAACATGCGTGTATTAATGGATTTAAACCGTATAAAATTTACAATTAAGTCGATTATTGTTGCCCTTTTTTCCTATGTTTCTGAATGGTTTTTTGTTGCCCTTTTTAGCATTGTTTTTGATAAATTTTTATTTATTGATAGGTTTCAAGAATTCATATAGCATTAGCTGATAAATTGTTTAACCTATATTTTTCCAAAACAAGATGATAAATTATTAGGCCGCATCACTAAGTTAAATTGAATTTAAAACAATCATATAATATTTTCGTACACCAACATATCATTATGTTAAACCTTTCCTTTTTCTCCTGTAGTAACTTTGATTTTGATTGACTACTCACATGTAACTTAGCGGTATGATAACCAGGTATGGAATTTGTACTAACACATATATCTATTATCTTGATTCCACATAGATTAGCATAAATGAGAGGTTTTTTCTGACACAAAATTATGTTTAGTGATGTGAAAAAAATTCAACTTTTTAAGGAATGCATATCAATTCATTATGTGTGTGTGTGTGTATATATATATATATATATATATATATATATATATATATATATATATATATATATATATATATATAGTGATGTATCCTTGCTTGTGTAATTTTTTCCCACTAACTGGTTATCTGGTTCATTGTCGGTGCATATTAGAAAGTCTCATTAGCATAATTGAGAAGTTTACTCTCAAAAAATATGGTGACGTATTTATGCTTCCTAAACCATTTCCTGTGATTTTCATAGATTACTACCCTTGCAATAAATGATCCCATAAGAGTCAGCTTTCTAAAGGATTGAAAATATGGTTAGCATTTTTGATAGCTATTGTTAAAAAAGGCAATGTTTTTTCTCTAAATAGAAGATTTGGTTCATTTTTGTAAAGAGAACATGGTACCTTTATATTGAGCTGTGGTTCCTTTATAATACATTCACGAAAGCAGTGGAAACTATATGAAAATTACACATGGATGGTATCTCGAAGTGCCATATTTTAAAAGATAAATATACATATACACACACGCATGTGCGCACGCACACATGCACACACAGAGTTGTATTAATTACGGAGATCGCCTCAAAGTAGTACATTCGCACAATGAGCCCGGCTTTCGAAGAAATCGAGGACCCAACGTATCATATTTCCTACCAAAATTTTGAAAGTTGAAATTAGGGACATATCCCTATTTTTTAGGCTTATTTATTCTCTATCCTTTCCTTTTTAGATTTACTTTCTACGTCCCCATTTTTTTTTCCTATTCCTACCATTTTCAAATTTGAAAGTGGCAACTCAAAGATGAATTACAGTTATCAGGCTTTTCCGTAATCCTTGCAGGTTTCTTCCTGAGCTTTGCGCTATCATTTTAGCTCCTCAAATGCTACATGTTAATTAACTCCTTTAATGCATTTTATAAATCTCTGATAAATAATGGTTCTTTCCTCTCCTAAGCTTTCTCCTTGCAACTATTAATGTTACATAGTAATTTGCTCCTTTAAAATATCCATAAACCTCTAATAAATACAAGTCTTTTTCTCCTCTAGCTTTACAATTTTTTTTTTTTAATTATTCATCTATAGCTATTAGGGTCCTCTTATGTTTTTAGCTCGGTTGCTTCATACTTATTAACTCTTTTTGACCCAACCCATAAATATGTACTAAATATAATTTGTTTCCTCACCATGGCTTTTTTTTAGAAACAAAATTTCCTCTGCAGCTGTCAGGTACCTTATTTTGTTACCTCAAATGATTCATAGTAATTAACTCTTTTAAAGAAATCCATTAGTTGCTACTAAATATAATTTGCCTCCTGACTCAAGCTTTTAAGAATTTTTTTAATATAAATTCTTCTCTCCACAACTATCAGGCACCTCTGGCATTCCCTTGATTTTATTATTATTTTATAACATGACATAAAATGTTCCAATTTTCTCGAAAAGTATGTTGTATTTATTCATTCTTCCATTCTTATCAACTATTGTCTAGTGTTGGAAGTTCTACTGTCAAATATATTGCACTCTGCAATTAAACATTCGCTTCTAATTGAGGTAAACTCCTTTGTTTCATTTATCCCATTTTTTATACTTTTAGTTATATCTTATTTGTCTCCACATTTTTTATTTTTTGCACTTATTCAGTCTACATGAATCAATTTATTTCCCTTTTTTTCATTAAGCAAGGTTCTACATTTTATTTGTGTTCTTCTCAGGTTTACATTGGTTTAGCGCTATTATGATTGATTTTCAAATGGTATTGAGATGTGATCATTTTTGCTCATTGATATTGGTTTTCTTATCTTTAAAATCCAGGTTTTATGTTCTCCTCTTCAGTTTTCTATACAAGTGTTCCTCAGCCGCATAGTCTACGTTTACTGTTCAAATTTTGAATGATAGACTTTTTGAAGCAATAATTGCTCCATATTGATCATCTAATCATGGTTCTTCCTCTACCTTTCACTTTATAATTAATGGTAGATTTATGGTGTTTTCTATGTTATCTATTGAATATTGGACATTGCTAATAGAACTTTATGATTATTGCTTACATTTCATACACTATTCTAATTAGGAATTAAATATGAGCATGTTTTGAACTCTACTTTCCATACAAGTTTGTCTCCATTTCTTTATATCTTTTTGTTTTCCACGGGAAAACTGTTTTTCAATTGCCATGGGTTGATTGATCTTCAAATCAAAGTTTATCTCTGCTCTTTATTATTCTATGTGAATAGATTTATGGATATTTACACTCCTCATTACTTATTGCTTAAAGAAATTTATAGAGATTGCCTATATTATAAGTTTTAGTCTCTTCATTGATCTTGAAGGGTTATGCTTTACTCTTTAATATATAGTAATGTGTTAATGGTGTCATTTCTTAATTGTCCTAGAGTACCTGATATAAATTTGTCATAACCTTTGTTATCTACACTATCTAAACTAGGAACCTAATATGAACAAGTTGGCACTCTACTTTCTAATTTATTATAAAAGTGTTTACTTGAAAGCATTAATTATTATTTACATAAATAGGTGTGGTGCACCTTTGCTTGCAGTTGAGTTTTTCATTTAGTCGTGCTTTTTCATTCTGATTTTTGTCAAATAGATTTGTATCGCCATATGTGTTTTAATATTCATTTCTTATCCTCCCAGTGAAAATAATTTCTTAGGATATAAGTTACTAACTTAGACTATGGTCATATATATGAGGCTTCGCCGCTAATTTCATTTTCCATATAAATTAAGAAAATTTACAGTGGTGCAATGCATGTGAAAATTGGCATGCGGTATATGCTAGACCAGCAAATACATTATTGTCTATTCATTTTCCAATAAATTGTAGTGTTTTTAGTGAAATACTTTATATCAAGATAATAAATGTGTTTGTATTATTACCTTGATATATTGTTTTCTTCTACTATTGGGATAAAGGTCATGTATGGTTGAAAGAAAATTGAAACGGACATAACGCTAATTTTTTATGATCATAATGATGTATGCCAAAGTTACCCCTTTTAAAAGCCCTTCAAGGTTCGAGCATTCTAAACCACAAATTTAACCTCAAGCTTGGTATTATAATAATGATTATTTGAAATTTACAGAAAATTATAGGTCTGTGTAAAGAGAAATGTTTATTTATAGTATATCGTCTCATGTGGTCAAAGGGTCACCTTTATAATCCTTCTGTAAATTTTGTTTACATGCTTGCTGTGCATATTCGATAAGTTTGAATATGGTACTATATTAACGTAGGACTATTAACAAAAGGCTTATTTATTATGACATTTAAAATATGATATTATAAAGTAGTGTGGTAGTAACTGCCTGCATTCTACTTTATGTGCCCTGACCTTTTTAAATATTAGTCCATTGACTTTTTACAATGTACGATGTTCCATATTCGTAATTTTTTAACTGTACGTGTAATTTCAGTGAACCAACATATATTAATATATGTGTGCAATTTCAGGAGAATCCAATTACTGGGAATGAAAAATAAAACTATATATTTGTTGGATTACTTTACTTTTCAATTGCACATTACATTGACAATTCTTGCTAATTTTTATTTTTTAGTACTACATTATTTATGGCACAGCGAGCCATTGGTATAATATGTCTTATAGGTTTGTATATTACAGTATTCCAATTTTTATTGCCATTCTCTTTAGTTATGCTCACCCAACATCGTTGCAATCGTCTTTCTATTAGTTGATGCAGAGCTCGCTCTAGGAGGACAATAATCATTTTTTTCCTAACTAATGATGATATTTACTTATTTTGTCTTGAATCCCTGTAGTATAGAACACATGATTGCACGAAAACAATGTTCAGTTTTTGCTATTTAGATGTTGATCTAAAATTTAACTTCATTAGGATCACTGTACTAAAATTTATACTGATCTTACAAATCTTTATGTTTCGTACAACCTTATTGATTTAAATGTTGGAATTAACAACAATTTCCTTTTTCAGGTTGTAGTAGTACTTCCTTGAAGTTGGCTTATAAAAGAATAACTTCACTTCAAGCAAAGAAGGCTACCAGAATTATGAATCAGTCCTTGCAAGTAAGTTATTAGAAGTATTTTGTATATAAGATATTGTAGTTACTTTCATTGACTTTCGTGATATTTGAGGTTATGAACATTTGACCTCAAAATACGAGTAGCTTAGCTTATGTGCGGCAGCTTACTGAACCATGAGGATACAAATCATACATGTGTGATCTAATTAAGAGGAACTAACGTTTAAGCTGTGAGCACAAAAATAGTGGTACTCCAGGATAGCTTATGTGTGACAGCTTACTGAACCATGAGGATACAAATCATACATGTGTGATCTAATTAAGAGGAACTAACGTTTAAGCTATGAGCAAAAAAATAGTTGTACTCCAGGATAGCCAGAGGTGACTACGAACAAGTGATCGGCAGGGTTGATGCAATGTGCTGTTGCATTGAGTTGAAAGACGACAGTGCGTGGTTCTGATTTTAACCGAGGTGAACAGCTAAGAAACAGCACTGGTGCTATGCGCTGTTGTGGTCAAGCTGATGAACTTATGTGTGGTGTTGGCAAACTGAGGTTTGAATCTGGTGATCTGTAATGGGGGTGTGAGCTTTTGATGTAATGAGATAGGGGTGAACCGCAACAATTGTTATTTCACCACAACCAATTTGTGTTGAACACAATATTTGACAAACAATATCATATATGGTACATATGAGACAAAGGTTTTATCACTCTGTAGCTATAATGCGAGAGCTAACAATGTGCAAGTATAACATATATCACATAATGTATTTTTTGGCAAGTTTTCATGTTTTACTTCTACATGCTTTTTTTGTTTCTTACAAATTTTGATGTTTTATATCTTGCAAGTGTGAAACTTATACTATGGTTGTGCGTGCATCTTCAATTAAGCAAGTGAGGTTCATGATTTTCTTAAAGCTTTTACGGGGACATGCCATTATTCAACTTGATGAGTACTCCTGTATGTTTTTGATGGCACTATGTTTCTCTTTGTAATTGAGAGCCCACTTATGTTGTTTATGTAAAAACTATCTACGTATGGCAAATCATCTCAAACATCTATTTGTTTTTGTATACAGTTAGCAGCAGTTGATTTCATAAAAAGCAGCACAAATTTGTACTAGAATGTGTTTACCTTTTTAGTTGTTGATTAACTTAATGCGGACAGTGTCGAACCTTTGCTATGATCTTTCTAAAACGTTTGCCATTCAGTTAACAAAATTTATGAGTGTTTCTAAATAACAATATGTTAGCTGATGACATTCTAATAAAATTATTATGTTTCGGACTTGCCATTCCTTCGTCCTATTGTGCATGGTAATAAAAACCGTGTCATTCCAATCAAAGAAACAACTAACCTATTTTAAATTTCGTGTTGGGGATGACACATTCAATTCAAATTTAGGTCCCATAACACTTGAATTTAGTTCTCATAACACTTGAAGATGCAACAATTATCCAATTTGGGTATGCATGGCATGTGCTGATGATGCTCCATTTGAAAACATTTTCTTCAATCTATTTCCCATCATTAATTTTATAGTTGTTAATCATTAATTTTGTACTAAATATTTTGCAAGTCCGTGTGCGAAGCACGGGTTCACACTTGTATATATATATCCTAGTTCCATCCAAGCCATTACTCAGTAGATATACTTGTACTTACCAAACTAGGACTCAGTTAAATACATTTACGCCCTTTTAGCCCCCCGATTTCCACCATACCTTCCCGTTTCTCTCTCCTCCCACTAATTCTCTCTCCCTCCACTTACTTATTTAACTATAAATACTTGGCCGTAAATGAGGTGCAAAAGGGAGGCCTAAAAAATGGGGTGCCACATAACCCATATATATGTATGTATATATATATATATATGTATGTGTATATATATGTATATATATATGGGGCAGGTTCGACGGCACCCCAAACAGTGCAGCACTCCAAAAGCCCCTCAACCACAACCAAGTATTTCACACTCTCTCTCCTTCCACTCATTCTCTCACTTCCCACTCACATTCTTTAATTTAAATGTGTGGCTATGGTTCGGACGCAAATGGGGGGCTGAAATTCAGGGGGGCTCCTTGATCCTATATATATATATATATATATATATATATATATATATAATGTCAGGATGTTCTACTACTAAGTTTTAGTTGAATTTATAACCTATAAGTAGCATGGCATTGTATACAGTATGTGCATAATATTAACCCTCAGTTTAATCCCCTTTTAGTACAAGTTCATTTCAAAACGCAAAGCTAAACTTTTATCTTAACAAATGTTATATTTTGGTTCATCACATCAAATAAATCATAATCTCTATTATAGAGACTAATCAAGTTAGCACATTAAGCATAATTAAAATACTTCAACCATCTTACGACTAAGCATTCATAATTTTTCTCAGCACTCTGATATTCTGAACGTATTAGTCAGAAAATTAATACAATAATACTCTTTTTATTATCATCAATTTAAGCTCATAGGTAAGTCATTTGTTGCATATTATCTTTGTGTCTACATGTCTACTCATTTTATGTAACTTACTATGTAAGTAAAGAGGAATGTACACATATCAATTTATATGTCATTTCCTCTTCAGCAACACAGTTACAATTAAACACTTTATACAAGCACATATATTCATATAACTCCTGATCATATGTGTACACTACTAAGTACCCATGTCTTAAAAATATATCAAATTGGAAATTGCTAAGCTACTTTGGGAGATAGCCATATCCATATATCTTTATATGGTATGTCTCCTCCCTTCACCAAGTATGCCAACACATATTTCAATCATTCAAAATAGCAATAATCTATCAATAGATAAACACTTAGAACATCCAGCCTTCAGCCCATCAAACCAGCTAAAAATGAGCATCCTTACCTGTAATTCAATTCTCTGAACTGCCTCATTTAAATGAGACACCCCAGAAGACTGTAAAGGCAACCAAACAGGGCCAATCTTGCGTGTCTAGTGTGAATATGTATCATTAATCATACGATATATAAAGCACAAATTTCTACTTATCATATATTTACACTTGCCATTCCTTTTCCTCGTTGTCTTATAATTATATGGCAATCATTTAATCAACATTATTCCATGGTTAAACAATTATAAATAGCATATTATATCCACACATCATATATATATATATATATATATATATATATATATATATGAGGAGCGTTCAATGGCACCCCAAATAGTGAGCACCCCATTTGCCCCCCTATATAAACCAAGCATTTGTATTAGGATAAGTGAGTGGAAGGTGAGAGAATGAGTGGAGGGAGAGAGAAACGGGATATGTGGTGGAAATCAGAGGGCATTTAGAGGTGCTGCACTATTTAGGGTGCCACTGAACGCTCGCCTATATATATATATATATATATATATATATATATATATATATATATATATATATATATATATATATATCATTCGTTGAAATTCAAAGAATAACATACAATTGTCCATGACTACATGGCATAGACCATCCCTTTTATCACTTATTTCATGGCTCAATTCATAGCTAAGCCTGCTTAATCACCTACAACTGAAATTATCATTTTCATACTGGGTCATATAACTTCATATTGAACACTCACGTGCACACTACTTGGGGAATCCTCTCTGTTAACCCAGCACACAAAGGCCTATAGGGTATAAACATGTCATATGCATACTTGAAATCCTACCTGATGCCAAATAGATCAATGTAATCTTGGTGACAAGAACCAGCCATGACTCTTTACTATAATTATATGTTAGGTTTTTAAGACTTAGTTTCCCTAACATGTGCTCACTGGCCATTACTTATCCTATAATTCTAGGTTTAACATGTTTCAATACATGCTATACATATTTTTATACAGTTAATTTTATACGTAAATTGATGCAAACATTTGGCAAACCATGTGCATTCAATCATTAAATCCAAAAGGAACACATTCATATGACTATAGAAATCTAGAAAAGAATAGAACATTATCATTTTGAACTGGTATAAACATTACTATCTAAATGCTTATTTACTGATCTAAATTTTACTTATATTTAGATAATATATTTCATCAACCAAAATGCCTTCATATATGCCTAAATCCTTATATTGCTGTGAGCATATGACTACAAGTGTTTAGGATCCTCCTAAACCTCAATTCTTCTTACTGAATCTCCTCATATCAATATAAGAATCTTGCTCAAAGAATTTAATAGGCACAACTGGATTAGCACGTGATTCTTTCTTTGCTCCACTTATAACTTTTTATATAAAGTTAAACATAAGCTAAAACTCACTTATTTATGTTGCTTATCCCTTTCATTTAAACCCTACCTCGTAGTAACGTAACATAAATCTTCTAGTCAGTTTCATCAAATCAATATAGGCTTTTATTTATAAAAATCATTGATACTTATTTATCTCAAAAAGTATATTAATACCTAGCAAACAAAATTATAGAAGCATGATAAGTCAGGTTAATATGTATTCAAATTTAATACACACAATTCATTGCTAAGGCAGCAACACCTATTTTCTCTTTTAGTCTCCTAGCCTTTATCCTTCGCCCGTCCTCTTATTCTCCTAGATGTAGTTGCCTTCCCTTGTTTCTTCTTTTATTTGTGCGGAGAAAAGCACACTAGGCTAGTAGGGCTATGTGCTAGTAATTTATTCAGTTATGTTTAAAGCACCAATGTAACACCGAACCATCTATCCATTTCTCTTTTAATTTGTTGGAGAGAGAAGTATGTTTGTAAAGCTATGCTAGTTAACTTTTCATTCAGGAAAATGCTTCTTTTTAAAATTTCACTTTAATCTTGTACTCATGTTATTTGCATGTTCCCTCTCACTATTTTACGTGCGTGCATATTTTTACTTATGCATACAAATGGTATAAATTATCACATGCTACCTAGTTCAGCATTGTAATTTAATCCTAGGCTCTTATTTATATTTTGAACATTCATACATATTTTAATTTCACACAACATGTATATATATATACACACACACACAAAGGTCCTGATATATCTCATTGATTCTTATTTCAGTCAATGCTATGTTTATATATGTATTATCATATTTAAACTAATTTATGTACACTATATTATTTCCCCAACATCAATATACATATGAAAATTTATTTCCATAAATAATTGTATATCAATTATGCATAATACTTAGATGCTGATAATTTCAATGACACCAAATACATCCATTTATTTTATTATTATGCACCTGTCTTAAATCTGAATACCCATGTTTTAATCATTCATATATAACAAAATAATAAAGATGTTGTCATCATTCATCACAGCCGTTCATTTTGAATAAGGTCTCATATACATCATATTGGGCTCATTTATAGGCCGGGGCTTGACTATTGTCATAATCAGCAAGTATTAGCTGTTACAATGTTATATACAGCAAGTATTATACTAGCCATTACAATGTTATAATCAGCAAGTACTAGTCGTTACAATGTTATATATGGCAAGTATTATACTAGCCATTATATCTTTATGTATAAATACATGGTCTTTGTATCAACCTTATCAATCAATAAAAATTACAATAAAATTTTCTGTTTAATTTTCTCTAATTCTCTTTATGGTATCAGAGCTTTAATTTGCCGAAAGTCATTATTCTTCCTATGCCAACTTGATACTTCCACGCCATGGCCAATGATAATGAAGCTACTTCCGCTCTATCTGGCAGCAATGCCAATGGCTCATCTCCAAGCCTCATGAACCTGATTAAGCCAAAAAGTCAAGTTATTACAACTTCATTGAATGAAGATAACTATATTATATAGAAATATCAAATAGAAATTGCTCTCAAAGGCTATGGTCTATAAGACTACATAAAAGGAACATTAATTACTCCATTAGTAATGATTATTAATGAAGAAGGAAAAACAGTATCAAATCCTGAATACATTAAATTTCAGAAGCATGATAGCTTACTATCATCTTGGCTCTTATCTTACTCATCATACGAAATATGGACTACTATAGAGCAAATTTTCAGCTCTCAATCTGCTGCTAGGATCATGCAATACAGAAGGGAACTTCAAAATTGCAGAAAGGAAGATATAAGCATGAAAGAATACTTGGGTAAAATTAAAAACATATGCGATAAATTAAATGTTGTTGGACATAAAATCAGCGATAATGAGCAAATACTTTTTATTACTAGAGGACTTGATGAAGAATATGAGTCTTTAGCAACTTTCTTGCTACTCAACAAACGTTACCTGATCTACAGTTCATCCGATCTGCACTCCTCGCTCATAAAGGAAGGATTGATGAAAGGAAAACAACATAGGGTGAATTTTCTACTAATTACGCTATAACAAAAAACAGGCAATCACAGGCACGCAACAATAATATCAATGCAAACAGACAAGACAATCAGTATTCAAGGGGATTTTAGCCACAAAGGGGAGGCTTTCAACCACAATGAGGACTAGGATGTGGCAGATGGAATAACAATAACCGGGTAAAGTGCCAAATATGTCAAAAGTTTGGTCATATGGAAAACAAATGTTATTTCAGGTATAATACCGACAATAGGCAGCTGTATAATCAAAGCAATTCGAGTCAGAAGTCACCACAAGCCAACATGGATATGATGAACTCAAATGAAGCAGTAATGATGCAAATAATAGTCAGAATACAAGTAATGATGATGGAAGTAAGAATGAAGATAGCGGTTTAGAAGAATGATACCCAGATTCAGGTGCCACTCATCACATAATAAATAATCTCCAAAATCTTAACATTGGAAGCAGAAACTACTTAAGTATGAAAAATTTACATATAGGTGATGGTAAAACTGCATGTATAACACACATTAGCAACGTTTCCATCTTAAGAAAAAGGAAACTTAAATTAAACACAATGCTTAGAGTACCTTCTATTAATAAAAATTTGTTAAGTGTGTCAAAATTTGCCAATGACAATCACGTATTTTTTAAATTTCACCCTAAATTCCATGTAGTTAATGATTTACTAAATCATCAAATATTACTACAAGGTATTCTACATGATGGGCTTTACACGTTTGACACCTTGAAGACTGGAAACTCTAATGGGAAACTTTGGTGTAATAATGTAGAAACTAGTAGTAATGATTGTAATAGGGAAATTAATGTTAGCGGTAACAATGGATATGATGAAAATATTGAATCATGGTATATGAGACTAGGGCATCCTAACATTGAAACTGTTAAAACTTTTTTAAGCAATAATAATATTTCTTTTAATAAAAGCATACCTATTGAGCACACATGCACACACTGCCAACTTAACAAAAGTCATAAGCATCCTTTTAGAGATTCTGAAACAAAGTACATTAAACCCCTCGAGTAGATAACTGCTAATTTGTGGGGACTAGCACCACTGAACTCATATCAAGGACACAGGTACTATCTTTCCTTTGTGGATGCCTATTCGAGATATATGTGACGACCCGCCCCGCACCAGCCGACATTTCCAATGAAAGTGCGTTGTGCCGATGTCCAACCAGCACGGGACGGTCGCCAAAGAAAGAAAAGGGAAGGAAATTTGAACTAACAAGGAACCTGTAGAATGTCTCACAATGCATGGAATAAAATATAATAATAACATACTTGACATAAAACAGGCGAGACAGTGCATAAGCTGAAAACTAAAGCATAATCATCATAGCAGCGAAATCCAAAATTCAGCTTATGATCCATAACCATTATTACAACTTCAAAATACTGTCTCTGAAGCAAAAGAAAGGAGAGATACACTACTAATGCCCAAAGCAGTGACCATCAACAACACAGGGAGAATATATGTAGATAACACGTAGGAGCCTCCTGCTCGTCTCCAGTTCAGCTACTCGTCCATAACCAGCTAACCTGTCTCTAGTCTGCCCATTTAAGAGCACCCAGAGTAATAAGAAGAGACATAAAACTCTAGGTTAGACAAAAGTCTGGTATGAGTGATAAGCAGCAAAACAGAACAATAAAAGGTATACTAAACCATACCTGAACCTGGACCAGCAACCAAAGAGTTAGCACAACATACCGCTTAAGGTGCCACTAACATATGGTGTAAAGAATATGGGGGTGGGGTGTGCATGTCATAATGATGTCAACAATCAAGCATAGCAACCATCCTCACATCTCTCACTCGGTGCGTAAAGCATACGATATCCACCACTTTGATCACTAGACCCATCGAGGTAGTGATGGAGTCCGACTTGTATGACTACTGCTACCACCAAGCTTGCCTCATTGAGTCATGACCCAACCCTTACAAATGACCCCACCTCATTGGTCCATAGCCAATAGTCCTACCTAGGCCACTGTGGCCCTGAATCCGTCCACATACCCCATATTCCATAGTGATCCAAAGTTATAGACATCGATAACCCCTTAGCACACGTCCTGCAGCAAAGCCCAACTCATGAAGTTAACTCATTGGTTCCCATTTGGATCTTGAGTAATAACCTCCCATTTGGACTTCCTTTGCATCTCGGGTTTTGGTTGAATTGGAGTTGGTCTTCAGAAGAGTCGTCGCGTAGAAGTAGCTTAAGTCTGGTTCGATTCGGCTATACATCATCTTCAAATTTCTTGTTCGGTTTGGGTCCTCTGGTTCGGCTCGGGTCTCCCCATTCGGTTCAGTTCGGATTCTCCATCGTGGTTTGGCTCAGCTCCTTCATTTCAGCTCCACTTACGTCGATCCGATCCCACTCCCTAGCTTCAGTCCGATCCGATCTCCATGCCCTTGTTTCCGATCCGATCTCCACGCCCTTGTTTCCGATCCGATCTCCACGCCCTTGTTTCCGATCCGAACCTTACTCTAACTCTGATGAAAATGGCCTTCCTTCTTGCCAAGCCTCTTGTGCCAAGTTCCGGTCCAAATCGAATCCCCTTGCTCAGTTCCCTTATCCGATCCGAGCCCCATACCCGATCTGATCGGGTCCGAAACTCTACACATTTCCTGCAACTTTTCGAGCGATTGTTTATGCCATACGACGGCGTTTTCGACCACTCTAACTTTTCTAATCAATCACAAAACATACCATACAGTCATAGCAACATGTATAATCAACCACAAACACCAAAACAACAATATGATGTATTAAAATGGATCAAACATAGCCAAAACCCATATTTTTCCTTAATCATGTTTACGCATAACTAATGATATGATTAGAAAAACTTAACCAAATCAACCAAATTTTCTAATAGAGTCCTAAAACAATATTTCAAAATTTATAAATATTTTTCCAGAATTTAATCATGTTTAAATTCGCTAATTAACACTAATTACCCTTAATTAACCATAATTAGTGTAGAAACAATGCTAATCACTCACTTTGGCCATAAATTAACTTTAGATCTGAAATAATCTCTGTTATGGCACTGTTTCCAAAGCAACACAACAGCTCTATTCCCAATACTATGCAAATCCTCTTCAATTTGATGTAATTTAGCCAAATCTTCAATTAGAAAGTGGTTTAGAGGTGTTTTAGATTTTGGAGGCCATTACTAAGTTGAGAGGGATGATAAATGGCAGCTGAAAAATGTGAAAAGAGTGTTCTCTAAACCTTACAGCCCTTAAATACTCCAAATCTCGAAATCCCCCACTGGGCCTAGCTGTTAATTACCCAATTAAGCCCGATTAAGTTGTTTTTCACCTTCTAAACCTTAATTTAGTCATATCTCCCAAACGGTAAGTCCGTTTTTCACATATGACCACTCTACGGAAAGGTAAACTATCATCCAGACCCAAGGAAAGTGGTTTCAGGTCAAAATTCCTTTCCAATCAAAAGTTATGGCCGAAACAAGATCAACTAGAGGCAAAATGATCATTTAAAAATCGGCAAAAACGATGGACATGGGAAATGATCCCAATAGTCGTCTTCCAAAGTTACATGGCTATACGACTTCGTATGAGAAAGAAAGAAATATTCTACGATCCTCTGATGCGTAGAATGCGGGTCGTTACATTCTCCCCCCTTAAGAAATTTCGTCCCCGAAATTCCTTAACCCAATACATACAAAGGATCCCGCATGCCTACTAATCATTAACAAAACAATAAAGCATACAAAACAACACAACAAGCCTATCCTAACATGCAGTTTACAAACAAGGGAGTACTATACCGATATAAAAACCTTACCAGGCAAAGGGTTTGGATACTTCCTCCTTATGTTCTCTTCTGTTTCCCAAGTACAGTCTTCATCATCATCACCCCACTGAACTTTGACTAGTTTCACCACCTTCCTTTGAAGCTGCTTCGTATCATTCCCAACAGTACGCATAGGCATGCGGTTCCCGACCGCCTCGGGTTCAACCTCGATATCGTCCAACTGGTCCGGTGAAATAGTCACACTAGGGTCGTGCACGAATTTCCTTAACTGGGAAACATGAAATACGTTGTGAACTCCTGCCATCTTCGCTGGTAATTCAACTTTATATGCCAAATTCCCAATTTGCTCGAGAACTGGGAATGGTCCAACAAATCTTGGTGCTAACTTGCCTTTCCTGCCAAATCGTATCACGCTCTTTAACGGAGAAATCTTGACAAACACCAAGTTGCCAATGGAGAACTTTAAATCTATTCTCCTCTTATCAGCATAACTCTTATGTCTATCTTGAGCAGCCTTCATTCGCTGTTGGATAACCTTAATCTTATCTGAAGTTTCTCTTATCACATCTGGTCCAAGCACAAACTTCTCACCAGTTTCTAACCAACATGATGGTGAGTTGCACAGTCTTCCATACAAAGCTTCAAATGGAGCCATACCAATACTGGATTGATAACTGTTATTATAGGCAAACTCTACTAGATGTAAATGGTCATCCCATGATCCACCAAAATCCAATATACAAGCTCTTAAGAGGTCTTCTAATATACGATTCACCCTCTCTATCTGACCGTCGGCATGAGGATGATACGCGGTACTGAGATGTAATTTTGATCCCAATGCCTCTTGTAAGCTCTTCCAAAATCCACTAGTGAACAACGGATCTCGGTCACTCACAATGCCTTTAGGCACTCCATGAAATGTCACTACCCATTTCATATATAGCTCGGCTAACTTGGCTGTCATTCTATTCGACTTGACGGGTATAAATCTTGCACTCTTGGTCAATCGGTCCACAATCACCCAAATGCTATCATGGCCCGACCTAGTCCTTGGTAACCCATCAATGAAATCCATTGAGACTTGTTCCCATTTCCATTCTGTAACTTCTAATGGTTGCAATAAACCACTAGGCTTCTTTTACTCAGCTTTAACTAGCTGGCAATTCATGCATTTGGATATAAACTTCCCAACGTCTCTTTTCATTCCTTCCCAATAGTAGGTCTGCTTCATGTCTCGATGCATCTTGTTATCACCGGGATGTATAGTCAGTTTTGAGTGATGACATTCTCTAAGCACTTCATCTCTCAATCCATTGACATTGGGTACAACTAGTCTTCCATTCTTTCTAAGCCATCCATCTCGATCAAGCCCATACTTGTTCATCTCTTTGTCGATTCCTATCTCTAACTTTGAGATGATTTCCAATAGGTTAGGATCGTCCATCTGGCTGGAACCAATCCGCTCAATCAAAGTGGGTATGATCGTCAAACATGCTAATATTTCTGGGTCCAATTCGCACTTTGGTCTGAAATCGTACCCAGCGATGTACTCCAGTTGCTTCCATTGCAGAAACATAGCCCCTAAACTGGCATGTCTTCTACTCAATGCATCAGCTACCGCATTGCCTTTCCTGGTGTGTATGCGATATCGAAATCGTAGGAAGCCAAGAATTCTAACCATCTTTGCTGTCGGAGATTTAGATCCTTCAGAGAGAAAATATACTTTAACGATTTATGATCGGTAAACAACTCGAATCTTTCTCCCAAGAGATAATGTCTCCACATCTTCAATGCGAATACGATCGCTGCCAATTCCAAATCATGGGTAGGATATCTTTTCTCATGCTGTTTCAGTTGTCGTCTTGCATAAGCTACAACCCTACCTCCTTGCATCAGTACAGCACCTAGTTCGGTACCACATGCACTTGTATATACTGTCATCTCTTCATTCCCCTTGGGAATGACCAACACTGGTGCACATGTCAACTTTTCCTATAGACTCTTGAATGCATTCTCGCACTTTTCGTCCCAGACGAAAGCTTGATTCTTCTTAGTCAACTGAGTCAACGATGCTGCTATCTTGGAGAAGTCTTGGATAAACTTACGATAATATCCAACCAATCCCAAGAAACTTCTTACGTCTGTTGCATTCTTGGGCGTAGACCAATCCTGTACCGTAGCCACCTTCGTAGGATCCACGGCAGTACCATTCTCTGAAACAACATGGCCCAAGAATCTCACCTCCCTCCTCCAGAAGTGACACTTAGAAAACTTTTATTTCAATTGGTATTTTCTCAACACCTCCATCACTATCCTCAAGTGTTCCTTGTGTTCTTCCTCTGTCCTCGAATAAACAAGTATATCGTCCTCGAACACAAGAACAAACTTATTCAACTGTTCTCTGAATACCCTATTCATAAGATCCACAAAATACGTTGGTGCATTGGTCAACCCAAATGGCATGACCAACCACTCATTGAATCCAGACGGCGTCTGAAATGCCGTTTTAGCTATATTTTCAGCTTCCACTCTAAGATGATGAAAACCTGTCGCGAGATACAACTGGGAGAACACCCTCGCGCCACTCAATTGATCAAACAAATCATCTATCCGTGGTAGAGGATACTTATTCTTCCTTGTCACCTTATTCAACTCGCGGGAGTCCACACACAAACAAAGGGAACCATCTTCCTTGGTAGCAAACACAACTGGTGCTCCCCACCCAGAAACACTTCTTCTGATAAATCCCTTCTTCAAAAGATCGCTTACTTGCACCACGAGCTCTCGCTGCTCCCTTGGCGCCATACGACAAAGTGGCATCACTATTGGTCTGGCATCTTTCACTAAATCAATACGGAACTCAATCTCTCGGTGTGGTGGAAGTCCGGTCACTTCCTCGAAGACGTCCGGATATTGGCCAACCACGGGCACATCTGACAACTCATCATGCGGGATGTCTAGGGAATTTAGAAAATTAGCCATTACGCCATCACTAGGTAGACCACCAAACACTACCCTCCGCCCATCATCCGCTCTAACTGTCACCAAAAAGCCCTCACATCTACCACCATCCCGTATCTTTGGAGCCAATCGTCTCCCAAAATAATGCCAAACCCAGTAAAGCCCAAAACAAAGCAATCACAAACAAACATGCATCCATGACTCGATAAGACCGCATTACGACAAATTATACAAAGGCTAGTCGAACCACCAATCGGGTTCGTCACTGCTAATGTTCTATTGACTATCTTGGGTTCCAATCCCAACCTATCTACCAGGTCACTAGATATGAAGGAACGGGAAGCGCTGGTATCAAACAACACTCGAACAGGAACATCATAAGCAGAAACATACCTTGAATGACGACATTCTTTCCTTTCTCTGCCGCAGTTGGGGCATTCGACGAAGAAGGAACAAAATTGATATCATATGCTTTCACAATCTACTTTTCTTTAAAAGGTTGCAGACACTTGTCCTTGTGATGTCCCACTTGGCCATAGTTGAATCACTTCCTATCCGCTGGCTTGGCCCGACATTCTTTGGCATAGTGGCCCTTCATACCACAACTGAAGCACTCAACATCTTTCTTATTCTTTTTCTTTTGGTCATCCTTTGTCTGATTCTGCATTCTCTTATTCTGAGAACCATTCTTGCCTTCACCGCTTGCTTGCGGCTTTGGCTCTTCTGCAGATGCAACCTCAGTCTTCGACTTAGGGTATAGACTCTCTGATCTCAAAGCTTTCCCCATAATCGGTTCAAACGTCTCATCGATATGGTTTATAATCCTTTCCCCTAAGTACTGATCTAAGCCTGTTATGAACTTTTCATTTTTCTTCTCGGCAGTATCAATAAGGGACAATCCATATTTCGATAGTGTAACACCCCGCCTCCGCTAGGGTCACTCGCAAAGGAATGCACTAGCTTTAGAGGGGCATTATTGGTAAACATGCACAGAAATATCACAAGACAGAACATATAAAATGGCGGAAGTAAAATCGAACTTTCATAAACATTAATAATTAAGGTCTAAAGCCTTTTACATCAGAGTACATCAAAACCTGTCTTGTAATAATAAAGAAGCATTAAGACTTTTCCATAAATTATTCCCCAAATAAAACAGTAAAGTAGCCATAGCCAAGAAAAGTCCAAGCCATCCATGATGACCTTCAAGCAGAAGAAGTCTGAACTAAACAACAGTATTTCCTCCCTGTAACCTGGGGGGAAACGGAAGACAAGAAGCGAAAGAAAACGGGGTCAGTCATAAAGACTGGTAAGCCCTATCTACTATCAGCATATAAACTAGTAAAGTTAACTGGCATGAGGAACTGAGATGAACATAAGCATGATAACAAGATAGATAAGCTAAATCAGAATAACAGGATAACTACTGAACTAAGGTATCATGATAAACTACGGTGTCATGATAAATCAAGGTATCATATCGTCAGACTTCTATCAAGTATACTATCCCAAGGTATCTACCCCGTCTAACATTCCACGGTATCTATTCCGTATATTCTTCCTGGTTCTAACATGTATATTTGCTCTGCACCCTCCGTACTAGTATCCCAGCCTTGTTATGTGTTAACCATGAATGTCCCTTACTCAAAATCGTGTAATGGTCCATGTCAACCTAACATATCGCATATATAGGTTACTCAAATCATATGTTTCTTTCCATGTATATAAGTTCAGTCCTTTGCCGTACCTCGTACGGGCTTCCTCATGTCGTATTATCCTTGAAATCGTTTGGACTGTCACCCTTGTTCTAGCTAGGCTCTTCCATAGGAATCATCGTTTGAACTACTAGGACTTACGCCACCTAGCACCACTAGGGATTACGCTTGCCTATTGCACGCTTTCGTATTTTGGTTTGGGTTAAACCACCCAGGCCACTAGGGATTACGCTAACCCTCAACCGCGCCCTTTTTCCCACGCATTCATCGTGAATCATTTTTCTATAACTGTATGCACATGTATCACATCGTGCCATCCGAGTCCTGTCACAGGGCAAAACAAGAAATACAGGACTCGGTCGGGAGCTTTAGATTTATCTGCCGATGCAGATACTAAGGTCTGCTTTTCTACACGTGGCTATGGTCCCACGAGACCCCTCCCTCAACTAGTGAAAGGCAACACAAGAGAAAATCTTGCATGAGAACTACACTCCGGCCAGCCCACATCCTACGGCCTACCTCACCCATAATTAGATAGCAATTATGGTCTATTGGGTGTTCCCTGCCTTTCCGTACGTACACGCTTGACTCAAGATGGTAGATGATCGACGAACTTGCTATCTCGGGCACCTTATGTATTCGTCGACTCACTGCTATCCACCCCGGTCTTTAGGTCGCTCGCATAGCAACCAAGGCATATTCTTGGTTCTTCTACCGCAGACCTCAACCTCTCGTGAGCCTAGTATAATGACCTGGCAGCTCACAGAGGGATCCCAAGAATATCCTCACGTTCCCCGAAGCCGCTGCTTCGTTACCCAGTTCGTTGGAGCCTTTATCTAAATCAGATAGCCTGCTCCTACACGCATACTTAAACGTTGACCTAACGTATCGGGTTACTAATCTATCTAAGAAATGGTCCAAATTTCCTTGACTAAGAATTATTACTTAGTCTCCCTTAACTAAGGTTTACCACTTAGCCTTATTTCCATAATCCTTGTTAACTATGGTTATTTACCTAATCCTCCGAATTAGGGTTTATCTAATGGGTTAAGTGTCACTTAAGTTCATAACTTAGCCCGTCTACAAACCATGTCAAAATTGGCTAAGTATCCAAGTCCAAGACTTAACCCTACAAACCATGTGTCAAGTTGGCTAAGTATATTAAGCAATCCATAACTTAACCTCGTCTAATTATCATTTTACATTGGTTAATTATATAAATTAATTTGACCTTGTCAAATTACCGAGTCAAATCGGTCAAGCGTATTCAAGTGATTCGTGACTTAGCCTTATCATGTTTTCACGTTAGATTGGTTAAGTATAGGTCACTTAACCACATCAAACTAACGAGTTGGATTAGTTAAGTGTAAATTAACTTAACCCCGTCCAATTACCATGTTTAGATTAGTTAGGTCTGAGTTGACTTAACCCCATCCATTAACTGTATTAAACGGTTAAGTGTTACTAAGAAAATTTACTTAACCTTATCAAGTTATCGTGTTGGATTGATTAATTGTTGGTTAACTTAATCCTGTCCCCTCGTCGTATAAAAATGGTCAAGTGTCGTTAGGCAAATCAAGTTACTTAACCTACCCAACCCTGTCATGTCGGTTAAGTGTCATTAGTCAAATTAAATTACTTAACCCATTTGTCCATGTCATATTTGGTTAAGCCTCATTAATCAAATTAACTTAACCCTATTATGTGGCATTAATTACTTAATGCACCCCAACCTCTCACATTAGACTTTGTTGTGGTTACTAGTTAAGCCGGTCGGTTCCGGGTAGCTTTACACCACAACTTGGTCTAACCTCGGGTTCAAGCACAACATGACCAACTTCTCACATTGGGTCCTATTGTTTGCAACTACTAGTTAGGCCGGTCGGTTCCGGGTAGTTTTACGTTGCAAACTCAACCCAACCTCGAGTTGGCCACTTTCATGTTTAGTCTAGTGTCATGTTCATAGTCAAGTTTTCAAGCAATTGGGTAGACCTAACTTAATAGGTAAATTCCCAATGGGTAGACCTAACTTAATAGGTAAATTCCCAAGCTTATGTTTTTATGCATACTTACATGTCAACTTCCATGTTATATTTCAAATCATGTTTTCAAGTATAAACACATGTCATATTTAACGTTACATGTTGTCATGTTTATACCCATTTACCCAAGTCATATTCATGTCATTATGTTTCCCCATAATGTGACCCCAACGCTTTTTTTTAAACTAGCATATACGTTCGCAACAACGTGATGGATTAAAAGAAGAGACTTGGCAAAGGAATGACAAAAATGGGTATTAAGCCACAAGTTAATCATGGTGGCAAATGAGGCACAAATGTGTTCATTAGCTTGCATGTTACATTCTTAAGCCTCAAAAACATGCATAAACCCAAACTTGGTACATAAGCGAATCATGGTGACAAAAGACATGGAATAATGGCTAGAAACTCGCATATATCATCATATAAGGATTATGACTTCATATGCAAGGTGACATAATGATTATGAAGATTCTCATGTTGCATAATGCAACATTTCAACATAAAGGTCAAAGCTTTATGACCACAAGACCAAGGTAATGACTTTATAAGCTTGCATAAGATGATAGCATGCTACATACTAATGTTTAAACCCACTTACAACATGTCATATTAAGTTTAAAGTTCATATCTAATAGTAGGAGAAGGGCTTACATTGCTATGAAGGCCTAAATCGATTAAACTAAAGCTTGTGATGAAGCCTATGCATGCCATCACCCAAAAACCCAAAGATGGATGCTCCAAACCCACCAAAACACCATCTTTATGAACAAAGATCAAAGCTTTTGCCTTGAAATCAACTTGAGAAGCTCTCATACTAACATAGGGACTCTCTAACACTCTCATGATCATGAAACCTCTCATAGAAATGAAGTGGAGGCTAGGATAGTTGAGTGGAGGCCATGAGAGTAGAAATTTGGCCATAGTTTAGTTACATGAATGAATAATGAGGATTTAGGAGAGGGTTAGGGGCTTATTTATAGATTAGGCAAGTGTTTTAGGCCATAGGATTAAACCTAGATTCAATCCAAGCCATCAAAGCATGTCTTGGGGAAGAAGTCAAGTGTAGGAACCATCTAGGGCCTTTAGATTAAAGATGAACCATGAGAACCATTCAAATGCAAAATCTGCATTTGAGCGAATCGGCCCACGGGTTGACAGCCAAACACCCTGGATTAACCCCTAGTCGACCCAGCGGGCTTGGGTCGACCTCAAAAATCGGCCGGTTCGGTTATTCCCCTCTCCCAATTCGCTGTTTTGAACATTTTTGCATATTTACTTATTTAATTTTCAATTATATATATATATATATATATATCAATATATATATATTTCTCTGCGCAACCCATTTCACTTAATTAAGTATACTTTAATTTGGGAATTTTTCGTGAAACTTCGCGAGGCCATATCTTGGTCATACGGACTCCGATTTTCGAAAACTCGGACTCTATTTCGCGTATTTTTCCGAGACGAACGCAATGGCATAGCCCGTTTCCCTTGATTCAGATTTTACAGTTTAATTCTACCTCCATTTATGTTATAACATGTTATTCAAAAATACGGGTTGTTACATTCTCCCCACCTTTTAGGATTTCGTCCCCGAAATCTCCAAGTTAGGAAGAACCTATCCTACCATCCATCATTCATCTACTCAAAACATCATCCATAAGCAACCATTGTCCTTAGATGATTTCTAATGCTGTATGAATATATGCAAAACGTGTATGTACATGTTCCTTAGCTAATGCTAATGATTAGGCCTGAATAATCTTTCTAATGCAAAAATATGTATAGTGCCATGAATCCAACATGTATGCAAATAGTCCTAGTCATATAGATACTATATGCGTGCACAATCATTCATTCATATGCAAAAACCGCATGATAATACATTCGATTTCAACCATAAACAAGTATAAATACTCGTGCATATGCAATATGAAATGTGATCGAGTCGAGCTAGTATCTAATGTGTATTCGCGCATCCACGAGCAACCACTTGCAACCACTTGCAACCATATCAATCATAACATGTTTCAAATACATGTTTACATCCATAGGGTTCTACCTAGGATTCCCTGAAACAGGGTCGAGAAGATAAACAAGACAAATTCCTTATGGGGTTTGTAACAGAAGATAGGACCGAGAGGATATTCACAAAAGAAAGCCTACAAGCAAGCTCTACAGGAAAACAGGGATCAAGGATATACTCTCAAAAAGAGATATCATGCGCGTATCTAGTCTTTGACCATCAAAGTCGTATCTCCTTGAGCTTAATTCCATTGTGCCTTGACCGTCCTTTAACTTTGCGATTTCGTAGCTTCTTATTTCCTGTTTCCATAACATGAGTTGGAACTCATTTCCTCGTCGCCTCTCGTTCCACTTGCACAATTAGCGCAAACATGACTGCGTACTCATGATCTCATGCAAGCTTTCCAAAATTCACTAGTGAATCTCGGACCTCGTACCATAAGGTATTCCACGTAGTAGAACTTTCTCTTGAAAGTAAACAGATGCCAACCGGGTTATCAAGTGCACTTACTAGGGTGATTTCCATAACCCATGCATAAGTGAAATAAACCATCCGTCTTATCGGCGAACACCATCCGATCGGGCTTCAAATTTCCAATAAAGGCATCTAGGGATTCTAAGTAACTAATCATGACAGAACCCAAAAGGTCACGCGATACTTCAAGGGTATTACCAAAGCAAGCCAAGAGTCTAACTACCCTCCTTCTAAAACCGAGAGTGGCACCCCTTACTGGATAACCACTTCATCCCTAGAATCCATCCACAACTTATAAACATAAGCATTATTTCCAAGCTCAACACTTGATATAGACATTCTCAAATCCAAACAAGCCATGAGTAAATGGACCGATCTTCCAATAGGACTTGAGACAAAAACGGGATCCTTTACTACGCTAGTACTAAGGTGCAGAGACTCAACTATCGAAGCGGACTTAAAAGATGCGGTGATCAAAACAAAGTCCCGACAGGATGATAGAGAAGAAAAGCTAAACCTTTAACAAGATCGTTACCCTCCTTCTGAGGTACCCTAGAAATGAGAGCATACTATTGCCCTCCGAATGATCTTGTCCCTGTTCCATGATACTTAACTATCCGTCCCGTTTCACCATGCCAAAGGTACTCTCTCGTCATGGGTTTCATTGTTCATCTTTCTCCCTCCTTTTAGGACTCAGCCATACCAACATGTTGCTTATCCCTGAGCTCGTATCCTTTATCCTTGTTCTTACTATCCTTTCATGCATAACTCTGCAACGGTCTCTCGAGAACCACCTCCATCGTACGGGAAACACTTACGCAGCTAGAAAGACTAGTCGCAGTCAAAACCACTGTGACTACAGATGGAGGAAAGAAAGGAAAAGAGATTCAATCAAGGAAACAAGGATAATGCTAATGGCCTTTGGGGAATAGCCTTTTTCTTTTTAAAAGAAAATTTTCTTGAAAAATGCTTCTTTGTAAACGGTTTTTCAAATAATTTTTAGAAGGTCTTTAAAAACTTTTGCCCAGTCTAGTAACCTTCTGCTCTGATACCAAATGTAACACCCCGCCTCCGCTAGGGTCACTCGCAAAGGAATGCACTAGCTTTAGAGGGGCATTATTGGTAAACATGCACAGAAATATCACAAGACAGAACATATAAAATGGCGGAAGTAAAATCGAACTTTCATAAACATTAATAATTAAGGTCTAAAGCCTTTTACATCAGAGTACATCAAAACCTGTCTTGTAATAATAAAGAAGCATTAAGACTTTTCCATAAATTATTCCCCAAATAAAACAGTAAAGTAGCCATAGCCAAGAAAAGTCCAAGCCATCCATGATGACCTTCAAGCAGAAGAAGTCTGAACTAAACAACAGTATTTCCTCCCTGTAACCTGGGGGGGAAACGGAAGACAAGAAGCGAAAGAAAACGGGGTCAGTCATAAAGACTGGTAAGCCCTATCTACTATCAGCATATAAACTAGTAAAGTTAACTGGCATGAGGAACTGAGATGAACATAAGCATGATAACAAGATAGATAAGCTAAATCAGAATAACAGGATAACTACTGAACTAAGGTATCATGATAAACTACGGTGTCATGATAAATCAAGGTATCATATCGTCAGACTTCTATCAAGTATACTATCCCAAGGTATCTACCCCGTCTAACATTCCACGGTATCTATTCCGTATATTCTTCCTGGTTCTAACATGTATATTTGCTCTGCACCCTCCGTACTAGTATCCCAGCCTTGTTATGTGTTAACCATGAATGTCCCTTACTCAAAATCGTGTAATGGTCCATGTCAACCTAACATATCGCATATATAGGTTACTCAAATCATATGTTTCTTTCCATGTATATAAGTTCAGTCCTTTGCCGTACCTCGTACGGGCTTCCTCATGTCGTATTATCCTTGAAATCGTTTGGACTGTCACCCTTGTTCTAGCTAGGCTCTTCCATAGGAATCATCGTTTGAACTACTAGGACTTACGCCACCTAGCACCACTAGGGATTACGCTTGCCTATTGCACGCTTTCGTATTTTGGTTTGGGTTAAACCACCTAGGCCACTAGGGATTACGCTAACCCTCAACCGCGACCTTTTTCCCACGCATTCATCGTGAATCGTTTTTCTATAACTGTATGCACATGTATCACATCGTGCCATCCGAGTCCTGTCACAGGGCAAAACAAGAAATACAGGACTCGGTCGGGAGCTTTAGATTTATCTGCCGATGCAGATACTAAGGTCTGCTTTTCTACACGTGGCTATGGTCCCACGAGACCCCTCCCTCAACTAGTGAAAGGCAACACAAGAGAAAATCTTGCATGAGAACTACACTCCGGCCAGCCCACATCCTACGGCCTACCTCACCCATAATTAGATAGCAATTATGGTCTATTGGGTGTTCCCTGCCTTTCCGTACGTACACGCTTGACTCAAGATGGTAGATGATCGACGAACTTGCTATCTCGGGCACCTTATGTATTCGTCGACTCACTGCTATCCACCCCGGTCTTTAGGTCGCTCGCATAGCAACCAAGGCATATTCTTGGTTCTTCTACCGCAGACCTCAACCTCTCGTGAGCCTAGTATAATGACCTGGCAGCTCACAGAGGGATCCCAAGAATATCCTCACGTTCCCCGAAGCCGCTGCTTCGTTACCCAGTTCGTTGGAGCCTTTATCTAAATCAGATAGCCTGCTCCTACACGCATACTTAAACGTTGACCTAACGTATCGGGTTACTAATCTATCTAAGAAATGGTCCAAATTTCCTTGACTAAGAATTATTACTTAGTCTCCCTTAACTAAGGTTTACCACTTAGCCTTATTTCCATAATCCTTGTTAACTATGGTTATTTACCTAATCCTCCGAATTAGGGTTTATCTAATGGGTTAAGTGTCACTTAAGTTCATAACTTAGCCCGTCTACAAACCATGTCAAAATTGGCTAAGTATCCAAGTCCAAGACTTAACCCTACAAACCATGTGTCAAGTTGGCTAAGTATATTAAGCAATCCATAACTTAACCTCGTCTAATTATCATTTTACATTGGTTAATTATATAAATTAATTTGACCTTGTCAAATTACCGAGTCAAATCGGTCAAGCGTATTCAAGTGATTCGTGACTTAGCCTTATCATGTTTTCACGTTAGATTGGTTAAGTATAGGTCACTTAACCACATCAAACTAACGAGTTGGATTAGTTAAGTGTAAATTAACTTAACCCCGTCCAATTACCATGTTTAGATTAGTTAGGTCTGAGTTGACTTAACCCCATCCATTAACTGTATTAAACGGTTAAGTGTTACTAAGAAAATTTACTTAACCTTATCAAGTTATCGTGTTGGATTGATTAATTGTTGGTTAACTTAATCCTGTCCCCTCGTCGTATAAAAATGGTCAAGTGTCGTTAGGCAAATCAAGTTACTTAACCTACCCAACCCTGTCATGTCGGTTAAGTGTCATTAGTCAAATTAAATTACTTAACCCATTTGTCCATGTCATATTTGGTTAAGCCTCATTAATCAAATTAACTTAACCCTATTATGTGGCATTAATTACTTAATGCACCCCAACCTCTCACATTAGACTTTGTTGTGGTTACTAGTTAAGCCGGTCGGTTCCGGGTAGCTTTACACCACAACTTGGTCTAACCTCGGGTTCAAGCACAACATGACCAACTTCTCACATTGGGTCCTATTGTTTGCAACTACTAGTTAGGCCGGTCGGTTCCGGGTAGTTTTACGTTGCAAACTCAACCCAACCTCGAGTTGGCCACTTTCATGTTTAGTCTAGTGTCATGTTCATAGTCAAGTTTTCAAGCAATTGGGTAGACCTAACTTAATAGGTAAATTCCCAATGGGTAGACCTAACTTAATAGGTAAATTCCCAAGCTTATGTTTTTATGCATACTTACATGTCAACTTCCATGTTATATTTCAAATCATGTTTTCAAGTATAAACACATGTCATATTTAACGTTACATGTTGTCATGTTTATACCCATTTACCCAAGTCATATTCATGTCATTATGTTTCCCCATAATGTGACCCCAACGCTTTTTTTTAAACTAGCATATACGTTCGCAACAACGTGATGGATTAAAAGAAGAGACTTGGCAAAGGAATGACAAAAATGGGTATTAAGCCACAAGTTAATCATGGTGGCAAATGAGGCACAAATGTGTTCATTAGCTTGCATGTTACATTCTTAAGCCTCAAAAACATGCATAAACCCAAACTTGGTACATAAGCGAATCATGGTGACAAAAGACATGGAATGATGGCTAGAAACTCGCATATATCATCATATAAGGATTATGACTTCATATGCAAGGTGACATAATGATTATGAAGATTCTCATGTTGCATAATGCAACATTTCAACATAAAGGTCAAAGCTTTATGACCACAAGACCAAGGTAATGACTTTATAAGCTTGCATAAGATGATAGCATGCTACATACTAATGTTTAAACCCACTTACAACATGTCATATTAAGTTTAAAGTTCATATCTAATAGTAGGAGAAGGGCTTACATTGCTATGAAGGCCTAAATCGATTAAACTAAAGCTTGTGATGAAGCCTATGCATGCCATCACCCAAAAACCCAAAGATGGATGCTCCAAACCCACCAAAACACCATCTTTATGAACAAAGATCAAAGCTTTTGCCTTGAAATCAACTTGAGAAGCTCTCATACTAACATAGGGACTCTCTAACACTCTCATGATCATGAAACCTCTCATAGAAATGAAGTGGAGGCTAGGATAGTTGAGTGGAGGCCATGAGAGTAGAAATTTGGCCATAGTTTAGTTACATGAATGAATAATGAGGATTTAGGAGAGGGTTAGGGGCTTATTTATAGATTAGGCAAGTGTTTTAGGCCATAGGATTAAACCTAGATTCAATCCAAGCCATCAAAGCATGTCTTGGGGAAGAAGTCAAGTGTAGGAACCATCTAGGGCCTTTAGATTAAAGATGAACCATGAGAACCATTCAAATGCAAAATCTGCATTTGAGCGAATCGGCCCACGGGTTGACAGCCAAACACCCTGGATTAACCCCTAGTCGACCCAGCGGGCTTGGGTCGACCTCAAAAATCGGCCGGTTCGGTTATTCCCCTCTCCCAATTCGCTGTTTTGAACATTTTTGCATATTTACTTATTTAATTTTCAATTATATATATATATATATCAATATATATATATATTTCTCTGCGCAACCCATTTCACTTAATTAAGTATACTTTAATTTGGGAATTTTTCGTGAAACTTCGCGAGGCCATATCTTGGTCATACGGACTCCGATTTTCGAAAACTCGGACTCTATTTCGCGTATTTTTCCGAGACGAACGCAATGGCATAGCCCGTTTCCCTTGATTCAGATTTTACAGTTTAATTCTACCTCCATTTATGTTATAACATGTTATTCAAAAATACGGGTTGTTACAGATAGAGTACGAACTTTGCAATGTACTCCGAGACTGCCCTACCATTCTGCTTAAGCTCCAGAAATTTCTTAAACAATTCTGACTGCTGGGCAGCTGGGATGAACTTATCGCTGAATTGGGCCTTAAACTGATCCCACGTAACTTGATCCTCTGGAGTAGCTGCCTTAATAGCATTCCACCAATTCATCGCCCGTCCGTGCAGCTGACGGGATGCTAACTTCCTCTTCATCGCATCCTCGATACCCAAGTCTTCGAAGATACGCTCACAGCTATCCAACCAATCCTGAACTTCTGCGGCCGATTCCGTTCCGTGGAATGGCTTTCCACCAAGACTAGTGTAATCCTTGTAAAGCTTGGCGAAATTGGCTCTAGGCGCCTGCACTGCTGCACCACCACCATTAGCAGCATTAGGAACTGCCCTCTGAACATCCCTAAGCATCTCACTCATGAAGTAAGTGAACATAGTCCTCATGTCAGGAGCATTCCCATTATTGGCTCCTCTATCAACACCCCTCGTATATAGGCTCATCGTTCAATCTGTAAAGAGAAACGATTAACCATCCTCTTTGTGGTGTCGGTGCAGTGCGACTTCATCCTTGGCTATACTAATAGTATATATATAGATTTTTAAAACTGAAATAATCACAAATACGTGCTCTCATATACGTATTATCTCTCTTTGGTGTCTTTCCCTAGGTTAACTACGCAACCTAGAGCTCTGATACCAAATGTGACGGACTGCCCCGCACCAGCCGACATTTCCAATGAAAGTGCGCTGTGCCGATGTCCAACCAGCACGTGACGATCGCCAAAGAAAGAAAAGGGAAGGAAATTTGAACTAACAAGGAACCTGTAGAATGTATCACACCGCATGGAATAAAATATAATAATAACATACTTGACATAAAACAGGCGAGACAGTGCATAAGCTGAAAACTTAACCATAATCATCATAGCAGCAGAAATCCAAAATACAGCTTATGATCCATAACCATTATTACAACTTCAAAATACTGTCTCTAAATAAAAAGAAAGGAGAGGTACACTACTAATGCCCAAAGCAGTGACCATCAACAATACAGGGAGAATATATGTAGATAATACGTAGGAGCCTCCTGCTCGTCTCCGGATCAGCTACTCGTGCATAACCAGCTAACCTGTCTCTAGTCTGTCCGTTTAAGAGCACCCAGAATAATAAGAAGAGACATAAAACTCTGGGTCATACAAAAGTTTTGTATGAGAGATAAAAAGCAAAACAGAACAATAACAGGTATACTAAACCATACCTGAACCTGGACCTGCAACCAAAGAGTTAGCACAACATACCGCTCAATACTCTAAAGTGCCACTAATATATAGTGTAAAGAATACGGGGGTGGGGTGTGCATGTCATAATGATGTCAACAATCAAGCATAGCAACCATCCTCACATCTCTCACTCAGTGCGTAAAGCGTACAATATCCACCACTTTGATCACTAGACCCATCGAGGTAGTGACGGAGTCCGACTTGTATGACTATTGCTACCACCAAGCTTGCCCCATGGAGTCATGACTCAATCCTTACAAATGACCCCACCTCATTGGTCCATAGCCAATAGCCCTACCTAGGACACTGTGGCCCTGAATCCGTCCACATACCCCATACTCCATAGTGATCCAAAGTTATAGACATCGATAACCCCTTAGCACACGTCCCGTAGCAAAGCCCAATTCATGAAGTTAACTCATTGGTTCCCATTTGGATCCTGAGTAATAACCTCCCATCTGGACTTCCTTTGCATCTCGGGTTTTGGTCGAGTTGGAGTTGGTCTTCAGAAGAGTCGTCGCATAGAAGTAGCTTAAGTCTAGCTCAGTTCGGCTATACATCATCTTCAGATTTCTTGTTCGGTTCGGGTCCTCTAGTTCGGCTCGGGTCTCCCCATCCGATTCAGTTCGGATTCTCCATCGTGGTTTGGCCCAGCTCCTTCATTTCCATCTCCACTTACGTTGATCCGATCCCACTCCCTAGCTTCAGTCCGATCCGATCTCCATGCCCTTGTTTCCGATTCGATCTCCACGCCCTTGTTTCCGATTCGATCTCCACGCCCTTACTTCCGATCGTAACCCAACTCCAACTCTGATGAAAATGGCCTTCCTTCTTTCCATGCCTCTTGTGCCAAGTTCCGATCCAAATCGAATCCCCTTGCTCAGTTCCCTTATCTGATCCGAGCCTCATACCCGATCCGATCCGGTCCGAAACTCTGCACATTTCCTGCGACTGTTTACGCCATAGGATGGCGTTTTCGACCACTCTAACTTTTCTAATCATTCACAAAGCATACCATACAGTCATAGCAATATGTATTATCAACCACAAATACCAAAACAATAATATGATGTATTAAAATGGATCAAACATAGCCAAAACCCATATTTTTCCTTAATCATGTTTAAGCATAACTAATGATATGATTAGCAAAACTTAACCAAATTTTTTAACAGGGGCCTAAAACAATATTTCGAAATTTATAAATATTTTTCCAGAATTTAATCATGTTTAAATTCGCTAATTAACACTAATTACCCTTAATTAACCATAATTAGTGTAGAAACAATGCTAATCACTCACCTTGGCCATAAATTAACTTTAGATCTGAAATAATCTCTGTTATGGCACTATTTCCAAAGTAATACAACCGCTTTATTCCCAATCCTATGCTATTTCTCCTTAATTTGATGTAATTTAGCCAAATCTTCAATTAGAAAGTGGTTTAGCGGTGTTTTAGATGTTGGAGGCCATTACTAAGTTGAGAGGGATGATAAGTGGCGGCTGAAAAATGAGAAAATGGTGTTTTATAAACCCTAACAGCCCTAAAGTACTCCAAATCCCGAAATCCCCCTCTGGGCCTAGCTGTTAATTACCCAATTAAGCCCAGTTAAGTTGTTTTTCACCTTCTAAACCTTAATTCAGCCATATCTCCCAAACGGTAAGTCCGTTTTTCACATATGACCACTCTACAGAAAGGTAAACCATCATCCGGACCTATTGGAAGTTATTTCAGGTCAAAACTCCTTTCCAATCAAAAGTTATGGCCGAAACAAGATCAGCTAGAGGCAAAACGGTCATTTAAAAACCGGCAAAAACCATGGACATGGGAAACGACCCTAATAGTCGTCTCCCAAAGTTACATGGCTATACGACTTCGTATAAGAAAGAAATAAATATTCTATGATCCTCTGATGCGTGGAATGTGGGTCGTTACAATATACTTGGATATACATGCTAAATAATAAATAAGAAACATGTAATACTATGATACAGTTCATAACTCATGTTGAAAAAAAAACCAATCGTAGTGTCGAAACTATCCAAACAGACGGTGAGCGAGAGTTTAAGCCACTAACTAATTATTTTATTAAAAGAGGAATCAAACATAGGCTGACTTGTCCTCACACATCTGAACAAAATGGTCTGGTTGAAAGAAAACACAAGCATATTGTAGAGACTGGTCTAACACTAATGTCTCAAGGCTTAGTACCAATGAAATATTGGAATGAAGCTTTCTACACTTTAGTTTTTCTTATCAACAAATTACCAACTAAGGTTTTATGTAATAAAACTCCACATGAAATGATATATAATGTTAGACCAGACTACAATTTATAAAAATTTATGGTTGTTTGTATTTTCCATGCTTAAGAGACTACAATAGAAAGAAACTAAGCATGAGATCAAGCACATACACTTTCATTGGGTATGCTCAGAATCAAAAAGGATATAAATGCTTAGATAAAAATGAAAGAATTTATATTTCTAGTCATGTAGTTTTTGATGAAAACACTTTTCCCCTTGTAGGAAAACAAGAAACTAAAAATTATGAAAAGCACTCTATCAAGGGAAATCAATTCAAACAGTTACTTACTGAACCACCTATTGATGGAATTAGTGAAGAACAGCTAGACATCAGCATGCAGAATGGCTCCATGGAAGTAACAAATGCAAATACAAATGAATCACAGAACAGTTCAAAAACTATGCACACATATCAAATCAATGAAGATATGCAAAGCAATGATGCTATAAGAACCAACAGTAATGGAGACATAGGAACAAGCAACAATACTGATAAACACCAACAAACACGCAATACTGACAAGCACCAACAAACACAGCAAGGACATCATATGACAACAAGGTTGAAGAGTGGAATATACAAACCTAAAGTGTATAACATCTCAGTTATTGAAGCTGAACCAATCAACTTCGAGCAAGCAATAATATCAAAGAAATGGAAAGAGGTTATGAATGTTGAATATCAGGCTCTCATGAAAAATAATACATGGAGTTTTGTGACACCACCTAAACATAATAACATCATTGGATGTAGATGGGTATCCAAAATAAAGAGAAAGGATGTGGAACTATTGACAAATACAAAGCTAGACTAGTCGTTAAGGGTTATGCACAACAATTTGGATTCGATTTCAACGAGACTTTTTCTCCAATCATAAAACCCACCACAATTAGAATCATATCAATCATTGCTATGAGAAAAGGATGGAACATAAGACAGTTGGATGTCAACAACGCTTTCTTGAATGGGGAGTTGACTGAGGAAGTATATATGTATCAACCCGAAGGTTACAACTATGGCAACAAATTTTGCAAGTTACATAAGGCTATTAAAACAAGCTTCGAGGGCTTGGTATGAGAAACTCAAGTTAACCTTATCCAACATGACTTTTATACAAGCTAAATCAGATAATTCGTTATATATGAAGAGAGCACACATGGAACTATCTATATTTTGGTATACGTAGACGTTATGTTGATAACGGGAGATAACAACCAAAAATAGACAGCATCATACGAAGACTGGATCAAAACTTTGCCATAAAAGGCATGGGGAACTATATTTTTTTTCTTGGAATACAAGTTATCAAGAAAAATGACAGAGTATTATTTTTATCTCAACAAAATTACATTTAAAAAATCTTGCAAAGGGATAAAATGCACCAAGAAAATTCTTTACCTATGCCAATGACAAGCAATCTAAAACTTTCTAAGTACAAAGGTGAAGCCATCAACAACATCAAGGAATATAGAAGCATAATAGTGGCACTTCAATATGCAACTGTTACTTGTCCAGATATATGTTATAGTGTTAACAAATTAAGTCAACACATGCAAAATCCTCTATCAGAACATTGGATAGCTCTTAAAAGAATACTACAATACTTGTAAGGCACAAAATATCATGGTATAATAATAAAATTTAAGAAAGAACTTAGCTTACAGTGCTTTAGCGATGCTGATTGGGCAAATGATAGTGATGACCGAAAGTCGGTCTCAGGGTACTGTGTTTATCTTGGCTCCAATATAGTATCTTGGTGCATAAAGAAGCAACAAACAACTTCCAGGTCCAGTACGGAGGCAGAGTATCGAGCTTTGGCAAGCACAATGGCGGAAGTTACTTTGATACAGTCACTATTGGAGGACCTAGGGTTTACTCTAAACCGAAAGCCTATTATTTGGTGTCACAACAAGAGTATGGTATCTCTATCACTCAATCCGATTCAACATTTGAGGACGAAGCATCTTGAAATTGATCTTCATTTTATTAGAGACAAAACTCAGATAGGAAACCTGACTGTTTGTCATGTCCCCGTGTATTATCAACGAGCTGATGTGCTTATAAAAGCTTTGTCTACTAAGAATTTTATAAAATTGAGGGAGGATCTAAAAGTTGTTGATGGAGACAAAGATAGAAATGGGAAAGTATTGATGGAGGCAGAGATGGAAATGGGAACCTTAGTTTGGTTTGAGGGAGAGTAACAAAATAATAAAGATGCTGTCATCGTTCATCACAGCCATTCATTTTGAATAAGGTCCAATATACATCGTATTGGGCTCATTTACAGGCTGGGGCTTGACTATTGTTACAATCAGCAAGTATTAGCCATTACACTGTTATATACAACAAGTATTATACTAGCCGTTAGAATGTTATATTCAACAAGTATTAGCCGTTACAATGTTATATACGACAAGTATTATACTAGCCGTTACAATGTTATATACGACAAGTATTATACTAGCTGTTGCAATGTTATAATCAGCAAGTATTAGCTGTTACAATGTTATATACGGCAAGTATTATACTAGTTGTTACATCTTTATGTATAAATACATGGTCTTTGTATCAATCTTATCAATCAATAAAAATTACAATAAAATTCTTTGTTTAATTTCTCTAATTCTCTTTAATATATACATAGGCTTTATTTGCTGATTTTTTTTACAATTTAAACATGCATAGTGTGCACGTATATGACATGCACACCTAAATTTCATTGTTTATATATCATACACACTTATTTATTTCTAAGGTGATTTCTTCTATTTCACTTACATGGAATCAATATAATTTGTGTTTATTTTTAGATTTTTTTTATCCTAATCACGCACAGGGTGCACAACATGCCATGCACACCTGTTATACCTACATATATACATTTATCTTATATATATATATATATACGTATATTCAAAGGAATTTACCCCTTAATTAATACGATTAGTAATTATATATTTAGAGTCATCACACCTTGCTAGCACGAGCAAGTATCTGTGGCCATTTGTTCGACTGAGTTGAAGCATTTTGGCTCTGGTGGTTGTCACTGTTGTCCCGTGTTGAAGCTTCTGCCTCTTTGGTTGCAACTTGTTTGATAGAATAATGAAGGCAGCAGATTTCGTTAGAAGTTTGGTTAGTAGGTTTCTTTTCATGTCACTTTGTTTTGGCCTTGCAGTTTGTTATGCTGGTAGCTGCTGGTGTTGTTATGCTAGTCATAATTTAGTGTTTGTCATTGTTGCCATTTCTTGCAATAAAGGGTATTGGGACTGCTTGTACCCTATTGGGATAATGTTATAGTTATTTATGTAATTGTGTTTGTTATTGCATTTTGCTACAATATGTGGCTTTTTCTAGCCTTTCTACCTTTCTATTTATTGTTTCTGTATATCTCCTTGCATAGAGATTCAAGGAAATGTATTTGTAGTAGCTAGGGCTAAGATATGTCTATACCAGGTAGGCGATCCATCTATCTCTTGTATTATTTTGTACTCATTATTTATTATAATGAAAATAGTGTTACGATCACTATAAAAACCGATTGGCTTTTCCAGAAAAAGAAAAATAGATCTACTAAAACATAATCAAGCCTAAAAAGTTAGGAAATAGATCAGAAATACTTAAATCTAGATCTAAATAAATGCAAAACCAAATCTAGAAAAGTAAAATTAGAAAATTTTCAAACATGCTTTCATTAATTGGATAGAAATAGGACATGGATCTGATTTCAGTCATTAGTGAAGAAAAAGTGATTGCATGTGCATATAATTTTTATTTGGAGGTCACGCTAATAACGTATTATAAAATAAAAGAAGAATATAAGATATTAGGGAGTTATGAACAAAAGATATTGGCAAATTTTATTCCAACCCACAAATTTAGTTAATAGCCACCCATTTTATCAAAAAATTATGATGACCAAATTTCCCTTTTTATTTTATATTTTTTTTAGTTTTTTAAACACCTTTAGTTGCACTATGTGCTTTTATGGTGCATCTACATGGTACTTCGACGAACCATGTAGGGAAACTACGAGATACAGTGAAAAACCACGTAGTCCCCCTATGTGGAAGGGTAATTTTGGGTTTTTTTAATAAAGGGGGCTACTTACTAAATTTGTGGGTTTACCGATCATTTCATGATTTGGGGGGCTACTAACTAAATTTCTCGATTGAAATAGAATTTGCTAATGATATTTAGGAGAGAAGACCCTTTATTTTCTATTGACTTATATACGCAATACAATGTAAACAAACTCTTTATATATAGACTTTACATGCCTTGGTGATTACAATAATATCCTTTGACGTTTAGCATACATCCTTATTATTTCAGTATATTACAAAAAAGATAATTTTGATGTAGAAATAAAGACCAAAATGATCTGTATACGGTTTGTGTAATGAAACAAAAATCTAAATGTTTTTTATGGGAAATAGTACTAAATTCCCTAAAAAAAATTAAAATCTTGCATCGATTTGAAGATCTACAAATTTGTTTTGATATATTTGGTAATGAATTATGGGTTAATTTTCTTATACGGGAAATAATATGGATCTGAGATGTAACAACCTGAATTTTAAATAGATTTTTGAATAATTATTTGATTGAAATTTTAAATTTTAACTTCCAATTTATTCTTAATTATAATGAAATAAGTGGAAATGACTATGCCTTGCCAAAAAAAATAAGCGGAAATGATTATGTGTATAAACAAAAATAAGTAGCATCTGAATAATGAAGATAAACAACTAACAAAAAAGATTTAATTTTTAAACTGACTTAATTTTTTGTCATTTGTATTTAAGCACTTCCATAAAACTTATATATAATAACGTATTTAAAATCCCGAGTATTTTCATTTGCCAAATCTATTAAAATGTAAAATTTTCCGAAAAATCAGTTTTTATCAAAATTGATTAAATTTGAATTTAAGCTAAAAATTTAGAAGTTTTAAAATTCAATTTTTTAATGGATATACATTGAATTATGAGTGTTCAACATTTTTCGTTTCGTTAAAACTCAATTTCATTTGTCCAGAATTCGCTTTTGCAAGTGTAAAAACGTACAAAATGGAACATGTTTGTTATGTGTATATTTTGTCTATATTAACTGTATCCCTATCTATACCTTACTTGACATTCTAATTGGTATTAATACTGGTTGAATTTGAATAGGTGAAATGAATCTATAGGGGCCTATTTATTAAATTTAGAATTATGTAATTCCCCTTTTCATGAACAGATAAAATCATGTATTCTGAATTATTTACTTTAGTCTTCCTTTGGCTTCTTGGAAAAGATTTCTCCTCCTTTTTATTTCTCCTTTTCTCCCCAATTTCATTTCTATGTAAAAAAAGAATAAATTTCTCAGTCAACTCCATTTCCCTTCCCTTCACAAATTTCAAATCTTAAGCTATAGAAAAATTTCAGATCTCATCTTTATTTTTTCTTCCCTAAATTTTATCACCATCTCTCTTATCCTTTTCTGCAAATCCTTCTTTCTGAAGATTTCTATGGCCTTTTTATCCATCTAGATTCACAAATAATAGGTAATCTTAAATCAATAATCCTCTCTCTCTATTAATTACTAGAATTTGCTAAACCTCAAAATATCAAAAACCTAAAAATCCTAAACTAACGCTCGCCCATCGCCGGAAGGTCAAGGAAGTTGGTAACCTGATGATAAGGGAGCCGACGACTAAAGCCCAGGTGAATGGCAGTTGTATTTTTATTTGATCAAAATAAAAATTCTGTTTTCCTTTAAGAGGTTCTAGATGAATTTACCATTTAAATTCAATTAAATAATTTAACCTATTCCACATTAGTGCTCAGATTTTTGGGGGTATAAACGAAAAATCGCTTTTTTATTATATGACATACAATGTACTAAATCTTCAGTATTGTGATGTTGGGGAGTTGTACTAATCTCCAATGCCTTTGACTTATAGGCTAAGCTGTTTAAAGAATAGGGAGTCATAATGACCTCGGATTGGGATGCACCGATCCCCAAACACTTATGCATCCAGAAGTTATTTTAATGAGATGGAATGATTGTACTTGCATGACTTCATCGCCCCGTAATAGTTGAGTCGTGCCTATCCTGATTGCTTCTAATATCCAGGCCAAAAGGCCGAGTAAGACTTTCCCTCCAAATCATGTCTTGTGTGAATATGGCATGCTTTGAATCACGGTAAGTCTTTTAATATCTGGAAATATCTGCAAGCTATGTCTAGAAAATGTTCGTGAACTCTCCATTGAGAAGTATGACAAGAGATATATCGTTTCCGAGTGGTTGTGACGCTTTGTCGAAGTTCACTAGTATAAGTGCACAGTTCCTACATCGTCAATAATTCTAACTAGTTTGAACTCCATTGCCGGGACTAGAACTTATCTGATTTCTTAGGTGAATATCTAATCTCAATCAATTCAGGAAATTATTGTAAGTTGTCAGCTCCTGCTTACACTGGAGTATAAGAAAATCGTTGTCAGTGTAGAGTCGCATATGCACTCACATGCACATGCATGTTTTTGTGCGATTTCATCGAAGTGGTAAATATGTAGTCACAATAATATTGATATACGCATGGGAACATGATTGCATAGGTTAATTTTTGAACCAATATCGAACATGAAGGTCAACACGTACTCTTGGATTGATAAGTGTTGGTGAGTACTTGATTTGTCATTGGATCGTATTTGCTTTAGTAATCGGAGCTAAGAAAATTAGTGTATGCAATCATAGTTCATCTCCATGAGTATCGACCCTTACACACAAAAACGCACACACATATATAGCCCTTCTTCCTTTCCTTCTCTTTTTAAAAAAAAAAAACAAATTGATTTGGGATTAGTATTGATCCTAGGATAGGTATTGGTCCCCGAACATTTAACTATTTCTCTGATTTTGAAGAAACTTATCCCTTTCCACTATAAATACTCAACTTCGTTTCTTTTCCTCCTCTCCTTCGTATTACAATATGTAGGTAGTCTCTCCAGCTCTACAATTTTCCTTCCGTCGTATGCCTCGTTGTTCACCACCAGACTACGTATCTTCGACCATCTAGGACCTCTGATATCCTATAGAACCTCACCCATCCACCGACAATCTCTGTGGGTTCTCCCCCTTTGTGGGTTCTCCCCCTTTAGGCTTTGATTTAGGGTTTGATTTACACGAGTTTTCCGGATGTTATGGAGATTGGCGTGGCAATGGCCTTCAGTGCTTAGAGTTTATGACGATGGGATATTGGAGGATGTGGGCGAGGTTGATGTGGTAGTGGTGTGGCCTGGAAGCGAGTTGGAGTGAAGAAGTACTAGTTTCGGGGAAGGAGTTGGGAAGAAGAAAGGAGTGGAAAAACAGTTAAGTTCGGGATACAAAATTTAGGGTTCGGTAGAGGAGGAATGCAGTGAAAAACGGGTAGTTTTCTTAAGTTTTTCGAATATGTTTTTTTTTATCCTGAAAATTTAGAAAAGGAATTCAGTTCTTGGGAGAAGAAGGTTTTGAGAAGTGAGTGGATTCAAACTTAACAAGGAAAAGTGGATATTTTTCCTAAGTTTTCGGGGATACAAATTGAAATTCATATCCCGAAAACTTTGTGAAAACTTTTGTCTTCAAACTCAAGTTCATCAACTTGGACTACTTCATAATGTCGCATGGTTGGACTAGGAGTGAAGTTGAATGTATCACACTCTAATGACTTGACATTCGAGAAATGGTCTTGTTCGAATTAATAGTTCAGATATGCACATAGGATTAGAGTATAAAACAGAACTGTGAACATATGAATAAACAACCAATTCTAAAATTTAATTTTTGACCCGATCATGATGTAATTGTGACTCAGTCCAGATATCGCGACAATGGTTTGTGAGGGCGATGGTTTTAGTTAGAAGGCTGAAAGTCCTCACCATGTCCCGAAGTGTTTATAAAATCTGTATAAGCACGCACGATAATTCATGTTCCACTTTAGTTATGCCAACATAGGGGGACATATTTTATCATGCTAACTGTTGCAACTATCTTAAAAGTACAATTTGCTATGGCATCGAGGAGCTTTAGATGATTCCAAGGTCTAACGCCAAAGTTGTAAAGCTGCCTTCAAATTCTAATGATTCTTTGAATATTTCAATGTCGACCATAAGGCATCATCAAACTTCCAAACCTTCCACACCTTCCCAATGAGGAAGGCCATCAGATGCACATAATAAAGAGGATAAATCCCAAGGGCCACCACCTATAGATCAGCACAAAGATGAGCCAGCTATCGAGGGTGAGCATGATGAAGTTGAAGAAGGCCCGCAAGAGGCTGATAATAAAGGGGACGATCAAAAAAACATTCCTTTGGCTCCAGATAAGCTAGAGGATGTGGTTATTTTAGAGAATGCCCCAGAATTGATGAGGCCTTATTAGCACGAATATGCACGAGGTACGGAATACCTCAAGATGATGTACGGGGTCTCGAGAAGAACAACAAGGTGCATGAACCCTTGAAGGGATATACTACCTGGAACAAATACATGTGTTCCGTCAAGAGCGTGCACCCTTCATATCCATTCATCCATGATATGTTGCATTATATGCGCTAGGCACCGACGCAGCTTCATCTGAATGAGTATACTTCCTGCTCAAAACTTAGATCCTCTATGTCGAGAACTTGGGTATAAAGCCATCTGGAGAGGGCATCAGATATCTTTACTCTTTCAAGTAAAGAAGTCCCTATCCATCCCTCGTTAATTTGGAAGCCCAAGCCAATAATTGAATCATCTTTGAGCCATAGAACAAATTAAGCTATTTCAAGCATGATCGGTTCTATGTTTGCTGCCCTCTTGGATTCGCGAGAAGAAGGTTAGGAGGGCATAAGTGTTTTAACACTTATGTTGCATTCCAAGTTATTCAAGCTGTAAGCTCCAAACTAACTCGAAATCTATATTAACAAGTATTCTCCAAAGGCCAATAGGTGCAAAATACTTTCATATGTTCTTGTCTTTGAGTGATGTAAAATATGATGGGAGCAATGCACGGACTCTAATCACGGACTACCTTCTCCACTTGGTGTGTGTTTTCTTCCCAAGGATCGCTCCACCGACCATAGAGATAATGATGAAGCAGGAGCTGTGTGACGAGATGTTTCTCAAGGTCTGCTTTTGGATGTGCCCCCTATCATGCTTGAGGAGGTCGAAGCTCAAGAGGAAGAGGAAGGCAATAATGTCACGAGTGGTGAGGAGGAGTTTGTTGGAGAAGAATATTTGCCTTCATCTCCTGTTCCATCTCCTTCAAAGGAGACGAGGATAGGATAGGTTCCTAAATCAGCATCTCTTGTTACTACCTCAGAAACCACCACATCGATGAAGGTGGAAAGGCAATTCAAGGGCTTGGAAAAATCCCTATGGATTCAGATTGAGCGATACGAATGTTGAAAGCTTATTGTTGAACGTTGGGGAAATAACCCAATCAATTAAGCCAACTACTAGTCCGTCGGGAGAACACAACGACACATACATACTTGTAAGCATTGCACGTCACAACAATTATCTTATGCATGTGTTCAACATTTTTCTCTAATTCGGGTTTTACCTCATTCAGGTACAATTTCCAAGATGGCGATAAAGACTGGGACAAATATCAAAGCCACAGAGGCGATAAGGAATGAGGGCAGGATAGTTCTCAATGACAAAAGCCATAGATCGTAGGGACTTTTACTAGAGGGACTCAAAGGCAAGAAACTCGCTACAAATGATCTCACGAGTATGGATCCCAAAAAAGGATTGAATCGATGAGCATGAAGAAATCGATGCCTCCTCCACCCCACTAAGAAATTTTTCCCTACACGAGTGACGAGAGACATAGGCGAGGTAAAACCCAGCGAAAATTCAGGAGTTGGGAAACGGGAGAGAGAAAGAAAAGAAAACCATCTGAGCGGCATCCTAGAGTAGATGAGATGAATTCTGAGGAGTGAAAGGAGTTCTTGAAGATGAATTTCCCCAACTATTATTTCGAAGAGTTGGTCTGGATTCCGAGATTGCATCCCGTCCATCTGGACATTGATAAGGAAACATTCAACAGGATCTAGAACATCTATAACTTGTATATGATTGCCATAGACTATGGAAAAAAGCTCTCTATACTAATATTTAAGAATAACAGTGATATATATGGCCTAGTGCTTGAATTGTTTGTAGACCAAGATAGGACTAAATCCAGGGATGCAGAGATTAAGGAGTTGAAGAAAGATTTGAGTGATGCTAGCCAAAAGATCGAGGAAGTTCATGAAGCAGCTACTCAAGCTCGGGAAGAGTATAAAGATTTGTTATCTTCTCAGTTTGCTCTAATTGCAGCCATTTAGAAGCATAATAGAGAGCAAACTGTGGAGAAACAACGACTTAGGAAGTATAATGTAGAGATGGAGCAGTTGAGGAAAGATGTGAGGTGCTCAAGAAGAGCTGGAATTTAATCAGGCTGAACTTGAGTAGGCCAGGAAAGAGAGAGAAGCGACAGAGGCATCAAACAAGGATGTGCTGGGGGCAAGCTGATGAAGTTAAAAGAAATTTCGAAGCCCAACTGGAGCTGCTTAGAAAAAAGGCGAGGTAGGCTAAAGTAGATGCTGAAAAGCAACTAGAATCATCCATCCTTAGAATTTATGCACAAGTTATATGTCACCGCGGAATCTCGTGGGTTGATGATTATGCTCAGATCTATGCTCTAACTTGGGAGAGGTTCCTGGATGATGAGGTTGCTACTCTCAATGTTGATGAGGTGGATGAGGAAACCTTGATGGCTTGGTATTAGAATAAGGACGAGCTTCGAGTTCTGGTGGAAGTAAGGGTGATGTTAAAGGAGGATGCTGAGGTAGAAGCAGCGAAGAGATCCATCGCTGCCAAAGGGAAGACGGTCATGACTGAGAGCATCATCGTTGCTTACATGGTCGAAGAAGGTACTTCTCAGTTTTCATCAATCCCTCCTTCTACCATAAGTTATCAATCCCATTCGAATTCTACTGATTTGGGGTATGACCTCGAGCATCCAGGGTCGGACACTAGAGGCATACTTCTGTTAATGGCTGAGGGCTCCATCGCCATGGAAACTACTGAGCACACGTTAGGACGCACATCCACTTTATCTCCAGTGTTGATAGGATGATGTCAAGAAAAAAAAAAGAAGAGTATCACATCTTCCTCTTTGACATATAGGTACCATTGGGGTGAAGCTTCCCATCGCTTTCGGATATCAAACAACCATCAGACCCATGCTTGGCGTTGATGAGTATAAGAGGATGATGAGCGATGAGTTCGACAACATTGACATCTATAGAGGGCTGAAGCCAGAAGAGTTTGACCAGATTCATTTGTTCGTTAAAATGGAAAAGTTTATCAAGGATGATAGGCGAAGAGAGGAAGAGGAGGTGAGGATCACTGGCCAAGGCAATGAGACAGGTGATCTGAGCATGCACGAGCTAGAGAAACGACAACTGCTCACCTTTCTATCAAGCAGGAGGAGGACGAGAAGAGAGCCCACGAGGAGGTCAACTAAAAGGCTCAAGAAGAGGTCAAGAAAAAAGGCGAAGAGGTGGTTATGTAGGTTCAGACTTCAGCACCCATAGTTGATATTACTAACTCTCCCCAAAGATGAAACGATGGAGATCTCGGATGAGGGTGAGAATACGCTTGAAGGGAACCCGACGGAGGGTTTCGAGATGAGTTCCATCTTAAGCAAACTCCGTTGAAAGGGTCGAAGGGAATGATGATAAGCGGGTCAAAGTGGAAGAGGAAAGAGAGAGACGTAAGCCACTAAAGTCAACAACAAAGAAGTCACACGAGAAGAAGAAGGGTGGCTTCTTCAAGTAATGCTGTGGATTTTTTAGAATGGTTTTTGTTTTTGTTGGCCGATTGCGACACGAGTACAACCCTCACTTTTGGTGGAATGTTAACGTTTTTGTGTAAATCATGTCGTAATGAATTTTGACTTGTGAATAGAAAATGAATTTACTTTCATTTCATGTGAATTTATTCTAAGTGTTCGAGCATTCTTTACATTTTCCAGTAATTGTACTCGTGTAATGTAACTCGTCGTTATACTTACATTTGTGTTGCTTGAAACTCCACTACTTTTGAATTTAAGTCGTGCGAAGTTCAAAAATACTGACTTCACTCCCAAGACTTCCTTTTAGATGTTAATCTCGAGTCGTGTGAAGTTCACATTTAGTGGATCCCCTCTTAAGACCTTCTTTAGGATGTTGATACCAAATCATAAGGAGCTGAATGATGGATGTCGTTGGTTCATCGTTTATACTCTTCCGTCGTTTCGTTCAGTTAGAGTTAAAGGATTCATTGATTTCCCAATTTATACTCGAATCCAAACTTTGAGGATTAGAGTTGGCCAAGGGAGCGGTCGGTATCACATTCACTTAGCTTGGGAGTTGCCCCTAAGTCTGCAGACCGAGGGGTGGAGTTGGACACTTAGGTCATAAGTGTTGTTGGTTGTTTATACTCGGAATCGTCGCTGGTTCGAGATTTGAGCTAAATTGTGAAGGGTCGGACCACTCCTACAAGGTTAGAGTCTAAGTATAGACTTGCATTAGTGAATCGATGCTGTGCTCTGAGGTGTCGAACTAGTATTGTGCGCTCGTTCAAACCAGTTGGTCATTTCATAAATAGCATATTATGCATAAAGGAAATACACCAAGAATATGGAGATCCTAGATCCTTTACTAATGAAAGCTATTGGCAATATCAGCCTAAACAAGACAAGCAGAAGTTATGTATAAATGGCCTAAGTAAAGTGGAGATGAAGATGCTCGTTGTTTCATGCTCTTGGCAATTCGGCACCATCAATGGTCGTTAGCTTGAAGGTTCCATATCCTAGCGCTCATTAAATAGAGTACGGACCTTTCCAACAAGGACCAAGACCAATTAGTGTGGGAAAGATTTATCACAAGATGAGGTCGCCGATGTCAAAGTGTTTTGGATAAACTTTGGTGTTGAAAATCGGGTCACCCATTGGCAATGCGCAGCTGCTCTGAATTCAAACTCTTCCCTTTTATCCTCTAACAAGTCGAGAGATTCCAAAAGGAAATTTCTATCGATTCTATGATCATAATAAGTGACTCGTTGAGATTGTAGTTCAAGATAGGGATCACCACTTCAGAACCATACGATAGAGCGAACGAAGTATGACCGACTGTTGACTTATGGGTAGTTCGATACACCCAAAAGGCTAAAGTAAGATTATCCACCCATTTGCCTCTAGCCTTTTCCAAACGCTTCTTAATGATGGACTTGATGACTTTGTTGATCGCTTCAACTTGTCCATTGGCTTGTTGGTGAGCCACTATCGAAAATAGTTTCTCGATGCGATGTCATTGGCAGAAGTCTTCAAACTTAGAACTTTGGAATTGGGTCCCATTCTTGAAATGATAGTCTTGGGAACTCCAAAACAGCAGATGACGTTGTAAACAACAAAGTTGATTACCTTTTGGTAGTGATTGTAGTGAGAGGCTCAGCTTCAGCCCACTTGGTGAAGTAATCAACCACGACTATGCCTTTTGCTATCGGTAATGTTCTGACGATGTTGATTCCCCAAATTGCAAATGGCCCTGGCTGACCATCCGCGTAAGTTCTGTAAATATGGATCTAGAAATCTTGCAGAATCTTTGGAATTTGACATAATAATGGGTGTAATCAGCTGCTTCCCACTTTATAGTTGGCAAAAATAGTCATAGCGGAGAATTTTCTTTGCTAGGGTTAGCACCTCAGTGTGGTCACCGCACTCGCCTTCGTGTATATCCAGTAAAAACTCTTGGCATCTTTGTGGGCTACATACCGGAGTAGTGTAAACGAGAATCGTCTTCGATATAGTAGCCCTTCTTAAATGATGTAGTGTGAATACTTTGTGAAGGAGTCATCGTTTCTCATTTTAACTATCAGGAAGGATAACATGTTGCAGTTAATATTTGATCGGAGTCACCCATGACTCAGTTTCGGGTTCAGACTCCATCGTCAATATCCAATCAGTCTCCATCTGATCGATACTCGGAGAATAGAGCAATTCGACTGGGATAATTCCCGAAAGCTGTGCATCCCCGTAACTTGCTAATTTGGCCAATGAATCGGCTTTTTCGTTTTGTTCTCGGGGGGCAGGAGTGATAACATAGTGCTCTAAACTACGAAGTAGTTCACGAACCCGAGCAAGATAAGGAGCTAGTCGCGCTCTTTTGGCTTGATATTCCCCACGCACTTAACATATGATGTGCTGTGAATCTGGAAATTTCTGGATGTCCTTGATGTTTAATTCTTTTGCAATTTTGAGTACGGGAATCAAAGGTTCGTACTCTGCATCGTTATTAGTAGGGAAAGGTAAGCTTTAATTTATAAAAAATTGAGTGTTCCTCAGGGGTAACAAGTATAACTTCGATACCTGAGCATTGATTGTTTCACAAACCATCCACATACGGCTTCCATTGGATTTTAGGAAGCTCACTAATCACCATTGGATCACTAGGATTAGTTAACTCAACGATGAAATTGGCCAAAGCCTGACCTTGGATGGTTGTTTGAGGGATAAAGGTCAACTGGAACTAGCTCAGTTCGATGTTCCATTTCAACAGTCTTCCACACGTCTAAGGTCGTTGGAGGACCTATCGTAGAGGCTGGCCAGTGTAGAATTTGATGGAATGTGACTGAAAATACAGTTGAAGCTTCCGAGAAGAGATTAGCAAACAAAATGTGAGTAATGGCAAGCACAGATTCAATCAAATAGATGAATATGTCTTCGTGATCCACAGGCTTTGATAAAATAGTAGGTCTCTCCAATTGATTTAGAAGGTCTTGGAATGTGATGACATATTTTGGTGTCCAAGTAAAGTTGCGCTTCGACTTCTTGATCAGATCGAAGAAAGAAATGCACTTGATGGTTGTTTTTTTATAAATCTACTCAGGCGGCATCTATCCCATTAAGACTTTGAACATCTTTAGTATTTTACATGCTTTGATCCCCCAGATAGCATCAATCTTCTCAGGATTAACTTCAACGCCTCGTTAATTAACAATAAAACCAAAGAATTTTTCCCAATGCAATGCCTAAAGAGCATTTCAAGGGATTGAGTTTTATGTCGTATTTGCAAAGAACACTGAACATCTCTACAAGGTCGTCGATATATGTGGTTGTTCGACAGTCATGTTTTCACGAGGATGTCATCCATATAGATTTATGTGGATCTCCCAATTTGGTGTTTGAACATTATGTTGACCAATCATTGATGGTTGGCTCCGGCATTCTCTAATCCGAATCGCATAAAAACACAACATATAGCGTAAGATCAGTAATAAAGGAAAATATTCTAGATCGTGGACGTACATAGGGATTTAATTATAACACGAATATTCATCCATGTATGATACAAGCTGGTGGCCAACAGTAGAATCACCTACTTGGTCGATCTTTTGTAACGGAAAGTTATCCTTTACGCATGCATTATTCAAATCGGAATAATTTATACATGCTCGTCATTTCTTGTTTGACTTATTTTCCAGTGCGGGGTTAGAGTCCATTCTAGCTAGAGGGCGTCATGGATGTAGTCATTATCAAGCAGCTTATCTACCTCCTCTCTTAGTGTCAACAATTTTTCTGACCATAAGATTTGGTATTTTTACTTTATTGGAATGAACTTTGGGTCAACCCCAAGCATGTATCATTCGAATCCTGGTGCAATGCCACACATGTCGGAGTGGGTCCATGCGAAGAAGTCTAAGTTAGCCTGTAAGAGTTCAATGAGTTACTCCCTAACGGCTGGATGGAACTGAGATCTGATCTTCAAGACTCGAGATGGGTCAACGGGGATAATCAGAATGTCGGTTGTAGGCTCCATCGGAGTAGCCCACTCATATTCAGGTTCTTCATCTTTTCATAGGTCGAGATCTTTTGGAAAGGCGGTGTTTTGCCTGCATCAAGCCTCATACATATGCAGCTATGTGCTGAGAACTTTTGGTGCATAGTGTCGTGTCCGCACCTTTGTCTTTCTCACAGTTAATAGATTCCTTCCATTATATGAGGTAACAGACCCTTGTTCTTACTCAGTCTCCTCGGAGTATTCCAATCCTGTTTTTGGTTGGGAACTTCATAAGTAGCACCAAGGTGCGATGCATATCTGGAATTTTACGAGGTTGAACGTCTTAAGATGACATTTTAGGGAGAGGACATGTTGATGATGATGAAAATTAGGATCCCTACTTTTATTATATCCTCATCACAAAAATGTACCGACATTTCGACAAGACCGTTTGGCAAGTCTACAACTTCGATGAAACCATGAACAATAGCACAGTAGGGCATTAAGTCTTTATCCTTTAGTTTTATTTGGTCATAGGCCTTTTTGAAAATGATGTTCATGGAGATCCTCGAATTAACAAGGCTCTTCTTGACATAGGATGGGCCTATATAGGTTGATATGACAAGGGGATCTATGGATGGAGTCTCAACTCCTAAAGAATCCATTTATCGGAAGACGATGCCATCGCCCATTGTCTACTGCAACTTGGAGGGGATTTTCTCATCCACGGCAGAGCACTCCTCATAATCGACATGCTTAATTGAGTTGATGTATTCCTTCATATGTCTGAAACTTTAATTCGGGGAGTAAGGAGCGCCAAAAATTGTGTTAATGACAGTACCACTTAGTAGGGTCAAGGATTTGACAGCCAAGGTGTTGCCTGAATCTGAGGTGGTGCGGTGCTGAAGGACCTGTAGCTCTATCTTTAGGAGATGGATTCAAAACATATTGATCGAGATGCTTCTCGCTAGTGATCTCTTCAATGGCATCTCTGAAATGTTGGCAATAATTTGTATTAGGTTGAACATTCCATGAAAACTGTTGTATTTGCCAAACTATTTCTCCCTTCCTGTGGAATCCATGGGATTGGGCTTCTTTTATTGCATGACATTGGCGGTATCTAAGTAGATGGTCTCCAACGGAGTATTTAGTGGAGTGTATGTCTTGTAATAAGGAAAGCGATTGCGCTTCTTAGACTCCTTGTCACGGCTGTTGGAATCGTTGTTATTTTGCTTAGGCTTGTTCTAGGTATTTCCATTACCCTTTTTGGCGCTTTCTCCAACTTATTTAGCAACGACGTTACTTTGCAAGTGCCTTGACGTTGGTTTTTGGGATGACCACTTTGTGCAGCACGACTCACATGAGCCTCTTCTTGGCACAAATTGATTGGACTTTTTGAAGAAAGCTACAAAGATCTTTGGTTTTTTTAATCGATCCATGCCCTAAATTCTGAATCGGGAAGCACGCCCTTTGCAAGATGGACAGGGATGATATGAGGCTCTAGATTATCAACCTCTGTCGAGGCATTGTTGTATCTCTCTAGGTAGTTTTTTTTAAGTTTTGTCTATTTCTTGGTAGATGTTGGAAATAGTCTGGATGTCTTTAGGCCTAATCATGTGCATCCTGAACTGTTTAACCAACTCCCTTCCAAGTTGGTCGAAGGGTCATATGGTTCTCGGTAAAAGTATAGAGAACCACAACAGAACCACTCCTTCAAGAAAGATGAGGAAACACTTGCACTTTATGGCGTTTATGGAGCGAGCGTAATCTTGTGTCGTTCATAACGATTTAATAAGTTTCAAGGATCTTTCTTCCCCGAGTAAACTGCAACCAGTGGCATATTAAAGTTCTTTGGCCATTCAAGGTCTAGAGAATTTTCTTTGAATGGGTTACGCCTCATACTAGTTTTCCAGTCGTCGCTGACATGACCCCTCGACTCCCTCATGGTCTTACGGACCATGTCAGTGAGAGTCGGAGTTACCATCTCCACTGGATTCCAGCAGTCGTGAACTAACTTAGGAATACATTGCCTAAGGCGCCTCTTTGGATGGACATCCTTATCCATGTGCAATTCATTAGCATCCATTATTCGATTTCATGGGCTAGTTAAAAGTAACTTGGGATTGGGTTTTAGCTTGAAGCATAGGTGCCAAGTTTTATACAGTTGCAGGTTGTGCCTTCCTAGTAGGGGGTTGAGCACTAGTCCTTTGGTCGAGGCCAGCCCTAATCGGGAATGGTAATGTAGACGCATTCCTTCTCATACGGTGTTTCCCACACCATCGTGGTTAATTCTCCTATGTTGGTTATGCTTACTATAAAGGGAATCAGATGAAGGGATCTCAGAGATGTTGTTTGAAGGAGGCTAAGTTCTCTTATTCACCTTAAGGCATGTGATGTATCGTTGAGCATTTATTGCAGTTGTTGCATCAACTCGAGGTTATACTTGATTTGTTCATTTCGCTACCTTTGTGTTTCATCCAATTTTCTGTGACTTCAATTAGCTAGGGCTGCATAACTGGAGCCTCAGGAACATGAGATGTAGCAACTTCAGTGGAGGCTAGAGGAATGGAAGGTTGTTGCTGGATGGATGCCTCTTAGTTGGCATTAGAAGGTCCGGTAACGATGGATTTTCCCTTCTTCACCATTGACATCAAGCTTGGTAGGTAGATCTTCAAGGATCTAAGGAGATTCTAAAAATTGGATGGAATAACGGTGGGAAAAGTAACCATTTCTTGAGTTCAACCCTAGAAAGTTCCAAAATGTTGACGTCCAAAAGAGGAACAACACCAAAAGTCTTCAACGTAAGGTAAACTTAAACAAATGAAAATGAGGAATTTAGAGAGAAATAACAAGAAAAATGCACACACAACAGTTTATGGTGGTTTTTCTTATCAAGCCTACATCCACTTCGAAAATTTGTCACTTTGTTGCTTAAAATAACAAGTTACAATCGTGGATCAGTATTAATCCTACTATAACATGGGAAAATTTAACTAAAGTGGAGAAAATCCACTTCTCACCCAGGAGAGATCTGTTTATTGCTGCAAATCTAGAGGGAAGCTCATAGGTGCACAGGAAGAAAGGTCTTTGAGTCTCCAAGGCCCACATAACTTTGTATGGGGATTAGTACCGTTCTCCATACTTATTTTCTGTGTAGGGCCCTGGGCCTTAATGAATTCTCTACCCTAGATCTCCGTTAGCTTTTGGAGTATGAGCCTTTGAAGATGAGGCTTGTTGAAGTTGTTGAGTTTCGGGGAGTTATACCAATCTCAGAAGTGATGTGATGGATAATGTGATGTTAGAGTGTTGTACCAATCCCTAATGCCTTTGACTTGTATGATGAGTTATTTGGAGTATGGACAGTCATTTGGGCCCCAGTGTGGAATTCCTACCGATCCGCAAACACTTATGCATCCAGAAGATGTTTTGATGACCTTAAATGATCATACTTGCATGACTCCATCTGGAATTGATCTCTAGGCGTTCGAATGACACTTCTGAGTTGTTTATCACCGCGATGGTCAATTCATGCCAATCCAAATTGCTTCTGATATTCAGGCTGAAAGGTCGAGTAACAAGTACAAATATGGAAAATTTTCTTGTAATGGGTGTTGTAACGACTCACTTTTTCCGTACAGTTTAAGTCAACATCTATCAACCCATGTCAACTTAAATTGCACAGAAAAGCATATTGTTAATAGAAAGAAATTAGAGGGTTAGAGAAGAAAGAAAGAAATATTAGAATAAAAGAATAAGAAGATCACCAGAATCTCACAACGGAATGAATAAAATATAATATATCAAACTGCTTTACAAATTGAACTGTATATATGTATATATACATATTACAAACATCAGAGTATACATTCATCTCAATCAATACACACAGCGGAATAAAACTAGTACAAGAAAAATATGGAATTACATCTCGACTCCAGCTCCTCCTTTGAAGCTCAAAGCGATACCTAACCTGAAAATATACTCGGTCTGACCCGAGCACATTTAAAGAAAAGCAAAATTTACCCAGATCAGTCTGGAATACTTTCAGTGATAAATTCACATGACAAATAACTTGCTTAACTTTAGAAATCCTTTTTGAAAGAAAAGTATAAACATAAGACCAGTCCACACATAAACACGGAAAGTTTTTACCTTACGATTATACAAAACATTTTTGATATATAAAAATCCAGTGATATTACAATAGTGTTTATTGACCACAAATAAATAACCATCCAGTAGAACGCTTTCACGTCATGGTCTACATATTCATTACATAAACAAAAACTGTAAGGTGCTTATTGGATGTTGGATTCCAACTATGAAAAGGTATGGGAATACCTTCCGATCAGTGTACTCTAAAGGCAACACACTGGGGTTCAAAAAGAACATCTTGCAACCCAGCCACACATGACCGACCACTCATTCACCTTGAGGGTATCGAATACATTGTCACCTATAGTTGGCGGCCATCCAACCGTATTCCATAAGGTACAGAAATGATAGAAGATGAATAAATGAAACTTCCCTAGATCGATGACAACACACCTTGCTTGGGAGAGACCCAACTAACCATGCCGCCTGCCCGATTTTTCTCATTTCTCGGTTGTAAGGCTTGAGGTCACGATTTACTTTTTTTAGAGAACATCTCATTACTTTGAATGCCACATCGTCAGATCCGTCAAATCACTAATTGACGTCCACAAATATACTCTAGGTGTTATGGAAGAGAATACCTCTGCCACCAGTCTTGGTATATTTGTAAAAATCAATGTACGTGACCCTCCGAGAATACTCTGTCAGACATTTGTCTATACAAGTCATCCAGGAACATGACGAACCGAAGGAAACCTCCTACCGCATCCTATGTAGGAATCACCTCTAGGATCAATAGCGAGTAGTCCTTGCAATCTGTAGATTTCAATCACGATAGAATCACTACTGAAATATCTCTAGGGATCAGCTAGAGAAATTCAACAAATAGTTCTTCCGCTCATGAAGATTTACAGTAACATCCCTGAGATTTTGGAACAAAATTAAAATTTACTTTTAATATAACTTTATAAGAAAATATGTCAGAATTTAAAATTCTATTTTTAAATCATCATATAGCCCTTAAAATTTGCCATTTTGTATACGGATGAATTTGTACTCGAAACAACTTCCATTGAGTTCAAAATGTCATTTGTGTGTTCGAAAACTATAAGAATATATTTCGAGCTTGTAAAAATACGGACTTTGGTTGGGTCTTGGGTTGGCTAAACCTAGCCCACTCCATATAACACCCATCATCCCTCTCCAATTCATTCACTTCCAACACTTAGCAAAAACAAAAAATGGGGATTGAGAAAGGGAAATAGAAATTCCTAAGCTAGGGTTCTTGATTCCAAGCACAAATCAAATGCTAATCTAGAGAGACAACTTGTGTAAGCTTCTCCGTCTCCTTCTTCTCATTTTTGCTTTGTCTTCGATTTCTGAAATTTTGTTTGACCTAATTCCTAGGAAACTCAGTTATATGGGCTTAGGTTGATGATTAGCAAGCTATACTAGAAGAGAAACCGTTCTAGCTTGTCATTTGATCGATTTCTTGCTTCCAAACAAGCTAAGGTGGGAAAACATAACTGTGAAAGGGCTAGTCAATTAACTATTGTTACCTAATTGTTTGGCATGGTGAAATGATTATTGATTGATCATATAAATTTAATATGATGTTAAATGCTGAGTATTGCAATAAAAATGATTTTTATTGATAAATGTGAGAAACTATTCACTGAAAAGGGCTAGATAAAAATTAATTGTTTGCTAGTTAATTGTTTGAGTTATGTGATGATTATTGGTTGATAATATAAGTTTATTAGGATGTTAAATAATGATTAGGATATTAAAAATATGATTTTTAAATGGTACATGTATACTTGTTTAAGTAAGTGAGTTCTTCGTGAGTTCTTGTGAACTCACATCTATACCTCAAGCATTTATGCTTGTCTAGTGTGCCCTTGGCATGTATATCTTGTGTATGCTCTTATCACATATGTATTTTGTATGCATTATGTGTGTAATGTTTGGTTTTCATGAATTTGAGCATTTTTGTGTTTTAAAAGAAAATCCTTTGCATTTTCGTGAATGTGTGTATATGCATGTTGTTTTTGTTCTTTAGAGAGTGTATGCAAGATTTCTAAACATTTGGAATCAATAGAAGGTCCGCGCTTGCCGAAGTTAAATTTGGAAGTCGTAGGCAAACAAAATAGTTAATTGGGTCAGGTCAGACGTCTGAACCGAAGCAACAGACGTCTGGCAAAGCTCTCGGGCAAGCAAAATAACTAATTGTGTCAGATCAGATGTCTGAACCGAAGCAACAGACGTCTGATTTCGATCGTTATTTTGTGACCAATATCAGGTCAGACGTATGCCTCTTTGTTCTAGATGTCTGAAACCTGTTCCTGGACTGCTGACCCATGGAGACCACGGTCAACAGTTTAGGCCCATTCAGGCTCTTTCCCGGCTGAGTTTCGGCCCATTTCGCCTTTTTGTGATTTTTCAGTTTCTTCGATTCACAGATTTCAGTAATTAATAGTAAAGTTTTTCCAATTTAATAAATTAAATTGCAATTGAATGGAATTCGATTTAGTGATAATCGAGATGATAATTGAATGGAATCTATAAGGCTTTGTCGTTATTCCGTTTATAGTATTAGTTTGATATTGAAATTTATATCGATTATATACTGTTCTGATTTCCGTGAAGATTTCGTTTTGATAGAAGATGATTTTGGGTTTATTGTGAGTAGTGTTTTATGCGATATTTGTTCTTTAACCTAGCAAAAGACATGATTTATTTCCTAAGTTGAATAATCATTAAGTAATGATTTTAGAGATTGAAACTAAGTATAGTTTTAATAAATCTTTAATTAGATTTGGAATGTATAAAGGGTAGTTAAATTCACCAAAACATGTGATATTCTAGTTACATATATACTTGGTTGTTGATGTTCATTATTATTGATTGATTGTTTGGATTGTGCTCGACCAGTTTATGAGCAGGTATGCCTTTACATTTAGCATTGGGTTAGGTATAAATATTTGTATGCTAACACTTTGTGAAATACTTCACGATTTGACTATGAGGAGTTTAGCGATGTTGTTGATTCATTTCAAAATTTAATGAATGATTTTTCAAAATGAGAATTTCTTAAATGAAAAGAAGTGTTATTCCCGATTTCGGTCAGGGAATGTTTATAAAAAGCTTTTATAAAACAGAAAGGATTTTGAGGATTGAACCTGATGTTTCTGAAATGAATTAGAAAAGTATTATGTGTTTGACATTGTAGTTCATCACATAACTGATTAGTTGTTGTTGATGATATCTTTATTTGGTGACGGAGGATTTATTCTCTTGCTTAACACCCTTCTTTGAGGCGTATGAGCTCAAAGGTTATATGATTAATGGTGACTGATCATATGTGTGAATTGCTGATGTGAAGTACTATAGTTTGAAAGTACTTGTGATTATTATGTTGTGAAATGATTTTCCCTGCTTCGGGATATAAAAATGATTTAGTATGTAGCTTAAGATTCGGGTAACCCTGACGACTAAAAGTATGGGGGAGAGAGGACCCAGGATCTTAAGACTTGATCAGTGGTCAGGTGTACCCTGCTCCATGTGTGGGAGGTGCATATATATATATATATATATATATATATATCAAGTGACTAAGGAACGGACCCTTTGCCTTGTTGATGGGAGAAACCTCTCGATATTTGGTTGCATGCTGTTTGTATGCATTGTGATGTTTTGGAATTCATATTTCCAAAGATTTTGGTTTGAGAGCCCGACGTGAAATCTACTTTGTTATAAAGCTAGATATGTATTTCAAATGATTTGAAATAAGAAATCGAAAAATAAATTCCAAAGGAATAATTTCTATAAATATGATTGGATTTGAAAAATCTAAATTTGGGGGTTAAGCCTAAATGGGTTGATTGGAAATTTGCATGTTGTCTGATGCATTGTAGATCGATAAGTTAATTATTGATGGTAGTTGTATGTGCATTGGCAATCTAGTGGAGAAAAGACGTTTCGTGTCATACGGCGTGGTCTCATGATATGCCTCACATTTAAATTAGTTAATTATAATTGAAGAGTTTCTCATACCTGTCCCATGACTTACTCGTAGTTTATTTTTCCCTTGCAAACTCAGGTGCCCATATTTTCCACATGGCAGTCAAGTAGTTTGTTTTGCAGATTATTTCATTGAGCAGGATCCTGGATTGAAGCTTAAAGATGTGTCCAGAGCATTGATAGTTTTCCACTGTGTTACTTTATATATTTACGTTGTGCATTGTATTACATTTATTGTAAACTTATCTTCCGCTGTATAATTTTCAATGTACTCTGATAATCTGTACTCTAATGTAACATTATTATGATGTTTATAAAAGTCTTCTGTTGTTTATTCTGATGTGTTGTGCGTCCAAAGTTAATAATTCGAGGACTTCCAACCTTCGGATAAGGCCTTGCGGTCGATTCGAAGGGCGGGGGAAATTCGGGTTATTACATTTACAGTCTTCAATGCTCCATCTTTATACATATCTTTGTAGATTAGTTTTCGAACGTAACGTTGATTCGAACTGGTTTTGGGTCTAGTCCCTATCCCAGTCTCTTCGAAACAACAAGTCAAAATAGTCAATAAAATGTTCCATTGATAATCGGTGTTTTAAACTATCAATTCAAACTAGTATTGTCGAGCACATTGGCAGCTCAGGTCTTATTATTCAAAAACATTCATTGAAACTCTTCTTATCAAATCTCTAGAACTATTTTATCGATTTCAAATCGACTACATTTACTTAACTTGATAAACTATATTTTTGACTCTTACCATTCTCCTCTTTATTTCTTTACTTCGAAAATATCACCACATTTTCCAAAACTCTTTCCATTTCCTCTAATCTTGGAAATATTACTTAATATTCAAATATCTCTTTTTTCTTCTTTACTTTGAAAATTTCGGTATATATTGCCATTTCTTATATGGATCAAACAACGTTAATTTACTTACTTATAAACAAACAGGTTTTTTTACATTCCTTAAAACCTTGCAAATAATGTTGCATTTATATTTCGCCTCCATTAAAGTTTTAAATTACCATACTCGAAGATTCATAATGATGCAAAAGTAGAAGCCAGGATCCACCAGCAAAATCGCACATGTGTAACACCGGAAGAGATAGCCTCCACCAATTTATATTTCAAAATCTCACAACTAATCATTGCAATATTCTTCTTATAGAATAATAGCAAATTTCAACCTCCTTTACTCATTAAAAACTAATACCATACCTCGATAATAGTGAAGTCGTTCAAGTTAGGGTATTATATTTGCCTCTCAGACCCTGATCAACAACGTTCTTATCTTAGAATAGGTAGACATTCGTAAATCAAAAACCAATAATTCTATTGTAGCAATAAAATCTTATATTTTTATTTCCAAACATTGTTAATAAACCATATTCTTACCTTTGATATCTTAAGTTGATTATGACCTTTTCCACTAAATATAAAACCTTTTGCTTTGTTACATAATTCCATTTATGATTGGAATTAAAATTTCCCATTTCCAATATACTTGGCCCATAACACTTCATATTATAAAAACTAATATCTTGGATTTTATAACTAAAGTCCACTTATCAATTTCTTTGCTTAAAACCAATAATTGATTTCTTTTACACTTTTCCAAACCCTTTCCTTTTATCTCTATTCGAGTTTAAACAAGATATTAAACTTATCGCGTTGGCTCGCTTGCCTTTAATAATCTTATTTACAAAATTCGGATTATATGATCCGGTCTCTTTATTAATCCCTTTCAAAATTATAAATCTTATTACATACCTGATTATCTTCTTAAATAAATTTTATTTAAGAAATAATCATTTTAAATTAAATATCTTTAACTTCATTATTTCATGAAGTAAAAGTAGCCCACTTGTTTATTCACTAAAATAGGTCAGTTAACAACATTTGAAATTATTTAACAATAACTAATTATAATAATAACTTTCAACTTGTTAATTAAAAAGTAAATTATATTTAAATTTAAAGAACTATTCATGAATAATCACTTTTGACCAAACAGTTGATTTAGTCAACTTTAAACCAATGATTAATTCGTTAACCGATTATGATTATCCCTTCTTGTTAGATTAATTAAATTAATCTAATAGTATTGCTTAATTATTTACTTAAAAATAATTATTTTCAAAATATTAACTGGTAGTTTAATTACGGCTTCATTTGCTTCTAAAACTGATTTAAACATCAAATTCTTCTTATATAATCATTTTATAATATATTTAATAAAACTCGTTTATGAACAGAGATTTAAAACTTCGTTATAACATACTAGATACAATTAAAAATCTTGTTTCAGTTATAAAATAAAATTTATAACTTAACTTCGTCAATTTGCCTAACGGCAAATCAACATTTTAACAAAAAGGTGGATTTTAGGCCATTCGCTGTTAATCCCGCAATCAATACTGTTTGTTGATTCAAATCACAACAACGTTAAACTTTAATTCAATGTCAACATCAAAACAGGTTTCAATGTCATTGGGGTTCAATCAGTTCATATATAACAATATAAAACAAACAACATACATAATGTTTGAGGAATCCGATTGGATCCCTCCAATCTGTTCTTCCCTGAAACATAGTTCATTATAACATTTCATAACAATAAAAAATTTCAATCCAATATAATAAACGACAATAATATAATTAACGTCAACCATTAAATCAATAGTAGACATCCAAGGCATCTAATCAACCAACATATATCAACGCTTAAATTTAAATTATATGAATTAATCTCATCATAGAAATCCAGAAATGTGTGAGAGTAAACTCACTTTTATTTTCAGTCGTTGATTCGTGCGTTGTTTAATTTTAAATGAGTGTTTAAAATTAGATGAATATCCAGTTGCTTCCAATCCCTTCTGAACCTGCTCAGCAATGTAGTGCTCTTTACTGCGATTCCAACAAATCCAATTTCGTGTAATTCTGACAAGTATGAATATTTAGAGTTTAAATAGTTTATAAATATTTTTTAAATTAATTTTTTTATTAAAAAATTACCTTTATACTAATTTTTCCACGTCAGCCTTAGTTCAAGCAGTTTCTTCCAACTGAATTCATGAAGTCTGATTGTTTCCCCAATCTAACTTCTTCCTCTCACACAATCTGTTACCCTCTTCAACACCATCACCAACACACCTCCACAGCGCCGCCATCGCTCAACCCGGGACCGTAGTGACTTCGCCAACGTCACCCCCCATCCGAGACCGTGCCTTGCCTGAAGCCGTTCACCCCCATTCGAATCCATCTACCAAGAGAATGCCACCGACCGAAAAAGCTTCAGACCACCATAACAAACGCCACATACCACCAACAGTCACCACACCGGTGCCAAACTGACCGCTTGCTCCTTCCCCTCGAATGAACTTCAGACCCCTCCAACTAACAACGACCAGAGCCACCAGAAACCGTCAATTTCCGACCGAAACTCTACTAGTACACCCAAAAACAACCACCTCTAATCATCTCGTGATTCACGCCACTACACACCATTTCAGCTCAAAAGTCCAACACTAATATTGTTCCTTTTCCTCCCCTCTACAAATAATCTTTTGACTACAACTCCTGAAATTGATTCAATCACTCCCAAAATCACGAAATAGGATTTTCTCAGTTTTTGGCCGATTCCGGCCATCTCAGGCCACGATAGCTCACCAAATTTTATGTGCGAATAGCTCTCGACCAGTTCTTTACTTTTCGTGTTGGAGGCTATAATTAATTTGAACCAGAATTTGAGTAATGAATTATTTACTTATTATGGTGTTTTCTGCAATTCTGGACATGGATGAATTGTTTGAACGGTAGGCTGAAGAGTTAGGCAATATTTATAATTGAAAATAATATATTTTAATTTGATGTGACGAATGATGACAACTAACGATTTTTATTTCGTGCCCATCGCCATTTCAGAACGCGGTGTATTCGTTCTTGTGGCTACTTACAAACTCCATTCACGATGAAAATGAAAGTTATGGTATAATTTGACGTTACGATCCTAATGAAACTTGTTTCATCGAATTCCGAGTCCATTTTCTCAAATGGCACTCGTACGAGTCCAAATGGTCGTTGTATTTGCATTTAGTTTTACTACGCTCACAAAATGACTCCAATTGACACGAAAATTGAAATCTAGCAAAAATTAGCTATTACAATCTTAATAAATTTTGTTTTGTTGAAAATGGAGGTCGTTTAAGTAAAGTTCGGGTCAGAATTAAATTAAAATAAAATAATTTTAAGATACCTCAATATAATAATACTAAAATATTATAATTGGTCGTAGTTAAGCAAAATTTCATATACTTTCAAAATAAAATACTCCGGGTTAATTCCAAGCCAAATCAATTTATATTAAAAATCATTTTATTTTAAATAATAATTCATTATAATTTATAAATGAATTTCATAGCGATTATTTGAAAATTTGATTTGGACAAAAACAAAATCTACAACATGAAAACATGATTTTTTTTTTCCTCTTCTATTAGAAAATTATTATCCAATAGATTCGGATGTTTCTTGTTTCATTGAAATTCGACTTATATTGGATCCTGTATGTCTAACTAAAGTTCAAAGCGTTAGATTAGGAACTATCGCGTTATTGCAGCTCGTTTTATAATAAAATTATACATTCAAACGTCGTTTACTAAATGAAATCGTTAATGTAATTCAAAACTAAACAACATTAATTTCTTTTAAATTGCCAATTCACATTATATTGCAAATCCAATAAATTCCAACCATTCCAAAATCTAAATTATTATTTTATTATTTATATTAGTAAAATATTCAAAATTTACTAATTTCAAGCTAATTATATTCTAAAATAACAATTAAAACCATTTTAAAATATTAAATAAAATGGTTAAGAATTTGGGCTATTACATTACTTCCCACTTAAAAGAATTTCATCCCTGAAACTACTATGGTAGGAAAAATGCTACAAACACAATATTTTTTTCCGAAAATCAAATTAACTAAAACTTCACTTCCACTTTTTAAACCAAACCAATTAATTTTAATCGAAAAAACCAATTAATTTCTATAGAAAACAAATTCCAAAGATTTCAAAAAAAATCTAACGCTTTAAATTTTTGCAGTCTCCCCTATACGGGGGGACTTCAGCAATGTTGCAGGAACAAAAATAAATCCATCAACCCATATGGTTGGAAGATCCAATTCAAAACCCAAATCAAAAACAAAAAATTTATATTTTGTGCAGGCGTACTTTTTGTGAGCGTTATTACGTGATAAGCGATAAACTGAACTCGAGCTTGCTCAAATATTATGCAGCTCTAGTCAAACTGAATTCAATCAACTCTAGAATTTTATCAGTATTAGCTCCGCACCGTTCTCAACTCAACAAACTTTCATTAGTCTCAAAATCATGTCAATTGGTTCAAACATCCATATTATCTATTCTAAACAAATTTTGCATACCATCCAATTCACATGAATTTATATCCAATATCATTCTAGTTCCATTATACTTAATTTTATTCATCCATTGGTTCTTATTCTAATTCAAATCCATATCCAACCAATATATTTCAACCATACAATCAACCTGTTTTCAAAGTATTTCATTTGGGAATTATTCATAAGTCAAATTCTTATTGACTTGTTTAATTTTAATTCACATAAGTTAAAATTTTAATTTCGATTCAAAATAATTGAATTTTTAAATTCGCTTTCTCAAACAAATTTCCATTTACAAATTGTACAAAGATAGGATTCCGTAACTTACAAACTCGAAAATAATACCAAAAATGTTGCAGTCCATTATCAGAATTATTTTCTAGCCACTAAAGTGATTTCAGTGCTTAAATCACTTTTAAAATCTATTTAAAATGATTTTTATCCAATAAATCTTCCAAAGTAATATTATATTACTTTATAATAACTTAGAAAATATTTTCCTAAATATCGGGGATTTAAATTCTCAATACTAGTCTCAATTTAATTTTAGTTCAATCTTATTCAAATTCAATCTGGTTATAAATAACCATCTCCATATTATAATCTCATTTGGTTATAATGATAATAACAACCAATCACATCAATGATTTTCAAAAAATCATTCCTTTATATTAGAACAAAATATTGGGCAAAATTATTTCATTTACCCACCTTTTAAAACAATATTATGTCAATTTGTCTCTTTTAAGTGTTAATAAATCCCTATCGACCACGTCAGCTAAACGCATCAATTTGGAATTTATATACCACTCAACTGATCAACTAACAGAGTATAAAACCTTTTTTATACAAATCTACAAATATGCTCTTATATATACACACACACTCAAACTCGATCTAGGTATAACTAACCCAATCTCTATTCAGTCATGCCAGAGAGCCAAGGTTACTACTCAACCTTTAGCTCTGATACCAATTGTAACGATCCACTTTTCTGTATAGTTTAAGCCAACATCTACCAACCCATGTCAACTTAAATTGCACAGAAAAGCAGATTGTTAATATGAAGAAGTTAGAGGGTGAGAGATAAACGAAAGAAATATTAGAATAGAAGAATAAGAAGATCACCAGAATCTCACAGCGGAACGAATAAAATATAATATATCAAACTGCTTTACAAATTGAACTGTATATATATATAATTAAAAACATTAGAGTATACATTCATCTCAATCAATAGACATAGCGGAATAAAACTAGTACCAGAAAAATATGGAATTACGTCTTGACTACACCTCCTCTTCTAAAGCTCCAAGCGATACTTAACCTGATAATATACTCGACCTGTCCTGATGTGACGACCGCCATTACCCCTACACTAAACAAGAAGAATAATGTGTTGCAAGGTGAGCCAGGAAGCTATGGACGATCATCATAGTAGGTAAACACAATTGGAACCTGTCGTAGAACTCACAACGCAAGGATAAAATATAATAGAACATATACAACAGGTAATAGCAGTGAAGCATCATATAACAAACTTTTCAAACTTTCACAACATCTAGAAAGATTATCCCAACATCATAGGAAATATCAAGTATGTACATAAGGCCTCACTACAGCACTCATAGAGCCACTCAAACAGCGGAAACGTAAATAATAGATAGTAGCAAAAGTAATATGACAGCCTCCTGCTCATCTTCGCACAACAACATCGTCCTCACTAATCACCTGTCACCTGCTACTTAGTCTGCCCATCCACAACCGGATGAACAACACAAGGTAATAAGAGGAAACATAAAACCTTGAGTTAGACAACAGTCTTAGTAAGCAATAAAACAGCTAACAAACTTCAACAATAAAGTTTATGAGAATGGATAGATAAACATACTAATCTACCCATAACCCCAAAGAAGAACTCAACCTCATCTTCCCCACATCGGATAGCGATAACCTTTACAATCTATAACATCCAAGGTAACCACAATTCATCCATGGCAATTAGAACAACCGTCGATAACACTCATAGCATCCAGATTACTTAGGTCTCACGTAGACAATCCTAATCGAGTTAAACATTGCTCAAGCACTATCCCCAGAGGCCTAAACCAATATCAGTCAAGCACTCAAGGAACATCTCCCTCGATGTTGGATAATCTTCGTAAGATGGTATAACAAAACATTCAAACATCCATGACAAACCCTGGCTATCACCGCTAATCCTGCTCTGAAACCATCATTAATCGTATGATGGCAAACCTTGCCATATCTCAAGGGCTAATGGTAACCCCAGTTCTAGCATAAACTCCATATGCCTTTCAACGATACGTATGTATGTCCAACCTTGACAACAAGGCCTTTCAACGATATACTGGGTACTCGACCTACAACCGGTCTTTTAGGTGCCCCTATCGTACCCCTGCTTCGAGTCTGCTAGAACCTACGACAACGATAATCTCTAGACCTTCGCATCTCTAGTAATCCAAACCGATGACTCTTCATAGCTCAAGCAACCTTCTCACGCAACCATTACTTATTAACTCATGACCTTTGAGTTGCCACCTTCCTCGTTGGTTTACACCGATCAACGAACACATTCAACACTTTGAATATTCCCAATTGAATGCTCCTCGAAGTTACCACCATCCTCGAACCAAAGAAACATCAATCATAAGGTCTGAAACAATCTATAACATCACATAAACTTGCTAGAGGAAATGAAACACAACACTTATGCTATCCTCCACAGTGTTTAAAAGCACTGTCAAACCACTCAAATTATACCAGTCGACCGACCCAGGACCGACCGACCCAATCCCTTTCTGGTCGCCCTAAAATACCAGTCTTCTCCTTCTCTATGGTTGACCGACCCAACCCGGCGAAAGACCGACCCACCACTTTGAGCTTCACCCTTTCTCATTATAACTTGATCCACCTGATCATGCAATGGACGACCAACCCGGTTTCGAAGGTTCGACCAATCCTAACTTGCTCGACCCGAACTGCTACCCAACCCTAACACGCTTGATCCTGACCAAGTCCTGCTCCATCCACACATGCACGACCGACCAGAGAGACCGATCAGCATCCCTCTGCGCGACCGACCCGACTAGGAGCGATCAACCCAATCACTTCTCACGTCTTGACCGATCGACCCTCCATCCTTGGTTCCCCCAGCCCACTAGTTTCACTGTGGGGCTCGCTCAGTCGATCCCATTTCCTCCAGGATCACTCACTCGATCGACCCTGTTCAACCCCAGACCCTTTCGCTCAACCGATCCCCATCTGTCTTGTTCCCCAAGAAAACCATTCCACGTGCGATCGACCCACCACGTGCGACCCAAAATCGGCACTTCTCCAATGCAACTCCAATTCTGATCAAAACTTCGCCAATCGACACAATCGACGAAACCAACTCAACCAATATATTCAACACAATCATAAACACGTTATGAAACCACTAACATCACCAATTTGGCAATTTTATCAATATTTATGTGAAATTCACCAAAATCACCATAAATGCAAATATGAACAAAATTGTAGATCTAACTTGCGTAATCATATGGGATAGCATAGAAATAATATAGAATCGTGGATTTAACTTACTAAATGAGATCATAGGGTGATTCATATGAAAATGGACTTATCAATGCATAGATCTATGGAAAAACACTAGAAATCGACCAAAAATATGACCAAGCACTCATACACTTCATTGAATCCATGTGAGAGATGTAAACCACTCACCGATTCTCTAAAACAATCTAAAATGATAGAAATATGAATCCGGACAGCAAGCACCTCGTACCAAACCCCTTAATTCGATGAATCCTTGCTTCAGTTGATGTAGAACTAGCCTCCAATGGTGTAGATCTATGATTTCCCTCCTTGGATTATGATTTTTAATGGGGGAAAGGTGTTAGAGGAAGGAGGAGCACAAGGCCACCTAATGAGAGAATAGAGAAACTAAACCATTTCTCATACCTCCGACCCCTATTTATACCCTTCCCCTAGCCCACCAATGGGCCTTCCCAAATCAGGCCATTGTGGCTCTTCAAACCTGAACAGCCAACTGAAAAACCTTAAAGCAGCAATTCCTCCCAAACCGCTGATCTAAATCTTTAAAGTAACCACTCTATGGAAAGGCAATCATTATTTCCTTTCCAATGGCACAGGTCTCACCCTCTGATTCGACCTGAGACAAAAGTTATGCCCTGAATAAGGCTGACATGGGCAAAATGGTCACAAACAAAATCGGTAAAAATTATGGACAAGTATCACATCCCCATAAGCAACATATTAAAATATGAGAATGATCCAACCCTTTGGGAATAAAATAAAAATATTTTGCGATCTTTCGATACGTAAAATGCGGGTTGTTACATTCTCCTTCCTTTAAGAATTTCGCCCCCGAAATTCCAAGTAACCATAAGTAACCACAACAATTATGCATTCCTATCACCCATGAGAAGCCAATTCTATCATCCAGGCTGGCAACTATCAAGCCAAGCATCCATATCCTTATCATAGAACGCGAAATTCTATCAAACAATCAACAAGATACAACAATATAACCATGATACGATCTTAAAGGGTCCTACCGACAAAGAGTTCTGGATGAGTCACTCTCATGCTCTATTCCGTCTCCCATGTAGAATTGTCGCCATCTTCACTCCATTGTACCTTGACTAGCTTAACCGTCTTCCTCCTAAGCTATTTCGTGTCATTCCCCACAACACGAAGCGACTTACGAGATTTTGAACTGCAGTCTCTACTTCCAGGTCTTCGTACTGCTCTGCAGATACCACCACATTCGAATCATGCACGAATTTCTGTAGAAGCGATACATGGAAGACATTATGCACACTCGACATCTTCTTGGGTAAGTTCAATCTATATGCGAGCTTTCCAGTTCGCTCGACTATCGGAAATGGTCCAACAAACATTGGAGCTAACTTTCCTTTCTTTCTGAATCTAACCATATGTTTTAATGGTGAAATCTTCACGAAACCATATCACCTACGTCGAATTCCAAGTCCTTACGACGCCTATCGGCTTAACTCTTATAACGATCTTGGGCTGCTTTCATTCGTTGCCGAACGATCTCGATACAATCCGATGTTTCTCTAATCATCTCTGGCCCAAGTATCAACTTATCTCCAGTCTCTAACCAACACACTGGAGAAGTACACAGCCTCCTATACAACGCCTCGTATGGTGCTATCCCAATACTATATTGGTAGCTATTAGTATATGCAAACTCAGCTAGGTGCAGGTGGTCTTCCCATGATCCACTAAAATCCAACACACAAGCTCTTAGGAGATCTTCCAAAACTCGGTTGACCCTCTCGGTTTGACCATAAGTTTGGGGATGGTAAGCCGTACTTAAACACAACTCAGTCCCCAGAGCTTCTTGCAAAATCTTCCATATGCTCTTCGGGATACCATGGAATCGAACTATCCATTTCAAATAAAGTTTAACCAATTTCGATGTCATCCTAGTTGACTTGACAGGAACGAACCTTGCACTTTTGGTCAAGCGATCAACTATGACCCAAATTCCTTCGTTTCCTTCCCTGGTTCTAGGTAGTCCATCAATAAAATCCATCGATACTTGTTCCCACTTCCATGTAGGAACTTCTAATGGCTGAAGCAAACCACTCGTCTTCTTTTGTTCATCTTTCACCGACTGACTGTTCATATACTTGGAAATGAACTTTCCAATATCCTGCTTCATCCCCTCCCAGTAGTAGACTCGCTTCATGTTCTGATACATCTTATTGCCACTGGGATGAATCGTCAACTTCGAGTGATGACATTCTCTCAGAACCTTGTTTTTCAATCCGTCGATATCCGGAACAACTAATAGCCATTGCTTTCGAAGTCAACCTTCTCGGTCGAGCTTGAACTCTTTATCTTCAGGTTCCAGTTTCTGGATAAACTCGACAAGCTTTGCATCTCGCTTTTGGCTCTCTCCAATCCTTTCGACAAGAGTAGGTCTTATCGATAAGCTTTCCAATATTTCAGGTACCAATTAACATCTTGGCCTAAAATCAAATCTTGCCAAATACTCGAGGCTCTTCTATTTTGAAAACATCGCTCCCAAACTTGCATGTCTTCGACTCAACACATCTGCAACTGCGTTACCTTTGCCAGGAGTATAGGCTATACTAAACTAATACGATGCCAGAAACTCCAACCATCGTTGCTGCCAAAGATTCAAATCCTTTTGGGAAAAAATACTTCAACGACTTGTGATAAACAACTCGAATCGAACTCTTAACAGTTAATGTCTCCACATCTTCAGAGCAAACACAATCGCTGCCAACTCTAAATCATGACTTGGGTAATTCCTCTCCTGCGACTTCAACTATCGACTCACATATGCCACAACCTTATCCTTCTGCATTAGTACCACTCCAAGCCCAGTACCACATGCATCGGTATATTACACCATCTATTCATTCCCACCCGGAATGGTCAACACAGGAGCACTCGTCAGTCTCTCCTTCAATATTCCAAATTCTTGCTCACACTTTGCATCCCATGCGAACACTTGGTTCTTCTTCGTCAACCCTGTCAATGGTGCAACTATCTTAGAGAAATCCTTGATAAACCGTCGGTAATAACCAGCCAACCCAAGGAAACTTATCACATCCGTCGCATTCTTAGGTCTATCCCAGTAATGGATTGCTGCTACATTAACCGGGTCAACTGCTATCCCATTTCCAGAAACTACATGGCCTAAGAACCTCACTTCACTCTTCCAGAAGTGACACTTTAAAAACTTAGCTCTCAGCTGATGCATTCACAGGATTTCCAACACTACTCTCAAGTGTGTCTTGTGCTCTTCCTCATTCCAAGAGTTAACCAGAATGTCATCCATGAACACAAGCACGAACTTGTTCAACTGATCTCTCAAAACCCTATTCATAAGATCCACAAAATACGTTGGCTCGTTAGTCAGCTCGAATGGAATCACCAACCATTCGAAGAAATCATATAGTGTCCTAAAAGAAATATTTGGCACAATATCCTTAGCCACCCTCAACTGGTGAAATCTCGTTGCCAAATCCATCTGGGAAAACACTTTGGGTACGTGAAGCTGATCAAACAAGTCATCAATCCTTGGCAACAGATACTTGTTCTTTTTAGTCACCTTTTTCAAATCACGATAGTCCACACATAATCTTAACGAGCCATCTGCCTTGATTACAAACTCGATCGGTGCACCCCATTCGGATACACTCCTTCGAATAAATCCCTTCCCCAGAAGGTCACGAACTTGCACCTCCAACCCTCGTTGTTCCTTAGGCGCCATCTACCTAAGAGGCATAACGATTGGTCTAGCACCCTTGATCATATCAATCCTAAACTCGATCTCACGATGCGGCGGCAACCCTTTGACCTCATCAAAGACATCTTCATACTCATTAGCATTCAACACAGATGACAAGTCTTCCTATGGAATCCTAAGCGAATATAGATAGCTCACGAAGACCCTGTCTTCGCGCTTACATCTAATCAATACCGTTCACCCTTCCACATCCCCGACCCTCGCCTCTAGCTTCTCGGAATTCACCCTTGCCACATACTTCTTGAGCCAATCCATGCCCAAGATGATCCCAAACCCAATGAAGTTAAGAACAAAGCAATCACACACAAAAGAGCAACCATGACTCGACAACACTAGACCACGACAAATCATGCAAAAATTGGACAAACCCCCAACTGGATTAGTCATGATCAATGGTCTATTACAAATCTCGGGTTCCAAACGCAAACGACACACAAGCTCATTGCAAATAAAAGAATGTGATGCTCCAGTATCAAACAAAACTCGAACTGAAATACCTCGGATAGAAAGAGTACCTTGCACGACAACACCTCTTCCCTTCTCCTCTGCAGTAGGAGCTCTCGAAGAAGTTGGCACGACTTCCAAAGCATATGCCTTCACAACCTGCTTGCCCTTACTAATTCCGGACAATCTTTCTTCTCACTACTACAAAAGTGGGCATATTCAACACTAATTTGTGTGTGTTGCATGAAAAGTTTGGCGAAAACTGTGCTTTCTTTGATTTTCTGCAACAACATCCATATGTTGTTGCATTAGATGTGAATGCAGTTTTGGTTTTGGAATTCTTGTGTTGTGACGTGCAACACTAGTTCAAAGTGTTGCTTTACATAAATAGATGCCAGGTCAGTGATCCGCGTTACCAGTTTAAACAAATAAATAACCATATATGTTGATTAATCCAACGGCTCAAACGTATCCATGCTTCAGTTTAGTGAAAATTTTGCGCAATCTTTTCCCCATTAACGAAATACTCCCTCCTAAAACAAATTTCTCCCGTACTCTTCTTTCTGTACATTTCTCTCTCCACGAAATCCGTCCGCAGAGACCTCCGATTGCTATTCTACCTACATTACAAACTATAAACTCTTATTGCTTCTATTATACAAACTTTACACCTCTGATTTGGATCATTTAGGACAATTACAGGTATTTAGTGCTTCATCATTTCAGTTTTATTTAGATGATTTCATCTCTAACTTATTTTGTTTTACATTCAAAGTCTCTGGGTGATTTGGGTATACTGATTGCCTTAAATTAGGGTTTTTTATACTTGAAGTGTTGTACTTATATGTTTGCATGTGTTGAAATTATGCAAGTTTTGTATTTTTATGTTTGCCAAACCATGGATGTATGGGTAAATAATGCCTATTTCGAAAGGTGGAAACAAAATTTAGAGGACGAAAGAAATCCAATTTAAATGTTTAAATGTCTATTTCTATTTGTATTTAAATAATGCATATTTCTCTTCCTACATCGTATGACTACGAAGACACCCTAGGCATGGGTGATCTACGACTGTCAAACCCATCATCACCAGAAACTCATTTTGATTTTTATATAGAGATGCAAGAAAGGCACTATGATGATTTGCATGATTATGAACTAGAGCAAGAAGAACTCCAAAGACAGTGGAGAAAAGAAAAACAACGTGAAGAAAGGGCGATGCGGCGGCATAGTCGTGCTACCTTGCTTCGTCGACATCAAAACAACGAAGTGGTTAACGAACAACAAGCCGACTCACCAATCATAATGTGTGATTTTGGGTATGCTGTTGTAGAAGATGTTATTTCGACTGGATTCAACATTGGTCATCATTATTTTAGATGTCGTCTTTATCCCAAAGGGTGTACCTTTTGGTAGTGGATTGACCAACAATTTCCAAGTCGAGCCGCTGAGTACGCAAATGAATTACAACATCATTTTACAATGCTGCAAAATCGAGTTATTGGTTTTTTAACTGAAGTTAGTAGACTTAACGACCAACTTCAAGGGCTAAACATTAGAAGATAAAATTAAATTATTGTATCGTTCTTTGTATTAGGTACAATTGTATTGTCTTTGTATCACCTGTATAGTCTTTGTATCTATATTGTTTTGTTTTGGTGCAGTCATGTAATGTTATGAATTTGTGTTCAGTATCCTTAGTTGCTTGTTTTCTGTATTCTCCAGATAGCTCAGTTCCAAAAGTTAGTGATAGATCATATCAAAACAATCGTCTTTGTATCATCACACTGATTATGTATATTTGTAAATTATTAACTTGTTTTGTTTTCATTTCTAATTTAATCAAACCTTATAGGGTAGCCCTTGTTCGTGTCTTGAAACTGTTAGTGGTATCAAATTTAGTCTTACTAGGACGTGGTTAGATTGTGGCAATGGATAGTGAGTATTACATATGGATAGGACTTTCGAGATCGAGTGCATAATATGTAAGAGGGGTATAGCTTTTCTAAGAAATGCATTTCCCATTTATAAAGTAGGTGATGAAATGAAGTGCCTCTACAAAAATGTACATAACGTAATTGGTATTGTGAAAATGTCATATACAATCATCTTATTTTTAATGGCCCTTCTCCATTACATACCGGGTGGATTTGTGAAATTTCACAGAAAAAATTAATAGGTGTTGATGACCATATGGATTGCGCAACGGAGATGGATTTTGAGGATAATTTAGATGTGATGTTTAAATGTGCGGGTAACAAATTTGATCAAAATCCCAGGAACTTTGAAGTAGAACCAAATCCAGAGGCCGAGAAATTTTATTGGCATGTTAAAAAAGGAAAAAAACCGTTATATCCTGGCTGCACTAAATTTTCTCGACTAAATTTCTTGATTAGGCTTTATCATTTAAAGTGTGCTTATGGAATTAACGAGTCTGCGTTTGGGGAATTACTAAAGCTTATAAATGAAGCCTTTCCTGATGCCCAGCTGCCTTTGTCTTCCTACGCTGCAAAGAATGTCATTAAGGATTTAGGTCTTGATTACCATAAAATACATGCTTGTCCAAACCATTGCATGTTATATTGGGCAGAGAATAAAGATAAAGAGGCTTGTGACATTTGCGGTTTTTTGAGGTGGGTTGTAAAAGAAAAAGAAGACATAGTTGATAATAATGATCCACCAAAGTCGATTCCCAAAGTGACGGCAAATGTTATGAGGTACTTACATCTAAGACCAAGGTTACAAAGGATGCTTATGTGCAAAGAATTTTCCAAACTTATGAGATGGCACCAAGTGGAACGAAAAGAAGATGGAAAATTAAGACATCCGTCTGATGGTGTGGCATAAAAGATAATGGATGCTTGCTAACTTGATTTTTCATCAGAAAATCATAATGTTAGATTGGGCCTAGCATATAATGGATTTAATCCATATCATTCAATGAACTCAAGTTATAGTACATGGCCAATTGTGTTGGTAAACTACAATCTTCCGCCTTGGTTATGTATGAAATAAAAGAATTTGTTTCTTTCAACATTAATATTTGGTCTAGATTCTCCAAAGAACGGTATTGACGTATATATGCAGCCTTTAATTGTGGAATTGAAAGCGTTATGGAATGATGGCGTCGAAACATATGATTCCTTGATTGATGGGAATTTTAATTTACGTGCAAGTGTCTTGTGGACCATTTTTGATTTTCCGGGATATGTCATATTGTTAGGTTGGACCACGAAGGGGAAACTAGCGTGTCCAGTATTCCATTATGAAACTTCTTCAAATTATTTGAAGCATGGCAAAAAAATGTGTTATATGCACCCTAGAAAGTTCCTTGATCCGACATAAGTGGAGGCTGGATAAGAGGAGATTTAATGGCGAAACTGAAATGAGGAGCATTCCAGACATATTATTAGGAACAAATATTGAAGAGTTAATGCGGGGGTTCAAAAATCAGTTTGGGGATAAGACGAAGAAACCGAGTAAAAGTGATGGCCTTTTTAAAAAAAGGTCAATACTGTTTGACTTACCATATTGGTGTCATAAACCCCTTCGACACATGTACATAAAGAAGAACATATGCGACAAAATATTAGGTACTTTACTTAATATAGGTCGCATGTCGAAGGATCACCTAAACACTCGTTTGGATTTACAGGAATTGGGCATAAGGAAGGCCCTTCGTCCTGTTGAATGTGGTGATGGAAAGCATTTTTTAATTAGAGCTTCAATATTTGATATGACAAATAAGGAAAAAGAAATATTTTTCCCTGTATTGAAGAATGCCAAACTGCCCCACGATTGTGCCTCGAATGTTAGTCGGTAAGTGCACATAAAGGAGAGAACGGTTGTGGGATATAAAAGCCATGATACTTATTTCATACTCCACTATTTGTTACAATTTGTCGTAAAGAAAGTGTCAAAACCCAAGGTTGTGTTATCAATGATCAGATTTAGTGCATTCCTTAGAGGACTTTGGAGCAAGGTAATCGAAGTGGATGATATCAAGAGGCTGCAAAAAGAAATTGTCAAGATACTTTTTCATTTTGAAATGATTTTTCCACGGGCTTTTTCAATATAATGGTACACTTGCTTGTTCATTTATGCAGAGAAATTGAATATGGCGAGCCTAAACATCTTAGATGCATGTATCCAATTGAGCGATATCTAGGAAAGTTGAAATCTAATGTGCGAAATAGAAACAGACCGGAAGGTTCGATTGCAGAAGGTTACTTGGCATAAGAGTATGTGACCTTTTGTTCAAAAAATTTAAGCGTTGATGAAGGAACAGTGTGACGGCCCGCCCCGCACTATCCTGCATTTCCTCCGAAGGTGCGCTGTACATATGCCCGACTAGCACGGAACGGTCGCCAAAGAAAGGAAAGAAGAGAATGAACTAACAAGGAACCTGTAGAATGTCTCACAGTGCATAGGATAAAATATAATAACAACATACTTGACATAAAACAGGTGAGACAGTACATAAGCTGAAAATAAACTAACATAGCTGCAGAAAATCCAAATACAGCTTATGATCCAAAGCCAACATTATTACAACTTTTCAAACTGTCACAAAAAGCAAGATAAAGGAGGTACACTACTAATGCCCAAGTAGCGACCACCAACGACACAGGGAGAATATCTATATATCATACGTGGAAGCCTCCTGCTCGCCTTCGAATCAGCTACTCGCGCATCACCAGCTAACCTGTCTCTAGTCTGCTCGTGTGAGCACCCAGAGTAATAAGAAGAGACATAAAACTCTGGGTCATACAAAAAGTCTGTTATGAGCAATAAGCAACAAACAAAACAATAACAGGTATACTAAACCATACCTGAACCTGCAACCAAAGAGTTAACACTACATACCGTACAATACTCTAAGGTGCCACTAAACAGATGGTGTGAAGAGTACGGGGGTGGGGTGTGCATGTCATAATGATGGGAAACATATCAATCATAGCAACCATCCTCACATCTCTCACTCAGTGCGTAAAGCATACGACGTCCACCAATGTCAATCACTGGACCCATCGAAGTAGTGACAGAGTTCGACTTGTACAACTACTACTACTACCAAGCTTACCACATGGAGTCATGACCAAATCTTTACAAATGACCCCACTTCATTGGTCTATAGTCCCTTTAGTCGTACCTAGTCCACTATGGCCGTTCATGTACTCCCTACACATAGTGATTCCAAGCTACAGACATCGACAACCCCTTTGCACACGTCCCGCAGCAAAGCCCAATCATGAAGCTCACTCATTGGTTCCCAACTGGATCCTGAGTCAAAGCTCCTCATTTGGACTTCCTTTACATCTCGGGTTCTGGTCATCGCCTTCTTCCCCGGACCGGTCTTCATTTCTTCACTTTACTTTACTTCAGGTCGTGGTCATCAGCTCCTCGGTTCGGATCGGAATACTCCTCCCTAAGCAATCGGATTGGTTCGGATCGGGTCAACCTTCCTCTCTGCTTCGGGTCCGATCGGGGTGATCTTCCTCCAGCGGTTGGGATCGGAGTCCACACCTCCTGGCTTCATGGAAAACTCCTCTGGTTCGGTCCTTCTCCCCAAGCAACCGGATTGGGTCGGGTCTCTCAAGCTTCTCCATCGGATTGGCTCGGAATTCTAGCTCCATAGCACCAGGTCGGTTCGGTTCGGATATGCTCCTTCCATTCAGCTCGTGAGGCTACATGACTCCAGAACATCGGTTCGTGGGGAGGTTTCCTGGTCGGTTCGGTTCGGGCTCCTCCCTCCGATCCGGGTAGGATCGGCCAAATTCCTGCAACTCATTCCAGCGACTGTTTACGCCATTCGACGGCGTTTTCGACCAATCTAACACTTCTAGACAATCGCAAATCATGTCATACAGTCATAGAAAAATGTCACATCAACCACAAACATCAAAACAATAACTATAGTATGTAAAATGGATCAAACATGCCCAAAATCCCATATTTCCCTTAAGTATGTTTAAACAAAACTAATCATAGGGTTAACAAAACTTAACCAAATCAAACCGAATTTCTAGCAGAGGCATAAAATATTATTTAAGAATTTCTAAACATTTTTCCAGAATTTATTAATATATAAATTCGCTAATCTTCACTAATTACCCTTAATTAACCGTAATTAGTGCAAAACTATGCAAATCACTCACCTTGGCCACAAATAAAATTTTCAGAACTGAAACCTCGCTGATTTGGGTGAATACTGATGTCTAACAGCAGCTCTAATACTGATTTGGTGAAGATCTTCTTTGATTTGATGTAAATTAGGCTAAAACTTGATTAGAAAGTGATTAGAAGGTGATTTGGGCGTTGGAGGCCATTGCTAGGGTTCCAAGAATGAAAGTGGCAGCTGAAAGAAATGTTTTCTAACCCTAATCAGCCCCTATACATCTCCAATCCCGAAATCCCCTTTGGGCCTAGCTGCTAATTACCCGGTTAAGCCCAATTAAGCTGTTTTTCACCATTTGAAACTTGTTTCAGCCATATCTCCCAAACGGTGAGTCCGTTTGGCTAATGTGACCACTCTACGGAATTGTAAACCATCATCCAAAGTCAATTGAAGTGGTTTCAGGTCAAAATTCCTTTCCAGTCAAAAGTTATGGCCAAAACAGTACCAACTAGGGGTAAAATGGTCATTTAAAAATCGACAAAAATCGTGAACATGGGAAATGACCCCAATAGTCGTCTCGCAAAGTTACATGACCATACGACTTCATATGTGAAAGAAATAAATATTCTACGATCCTATGATGCGTAGAATGCGGGTCGTTACACTCTCCCCCCTTAAGAAATTTCGTCCTCGAAATTCCTTAACCCAAAACATACAAAGGATCCCGCATGCCTAACAGCCACATACAACAATCAAACGTGCAAAACAAGCAAACAAGCCTATCCTAGCATGCGGAAAGACTAAATCGAAGTTAAAATCTTACCAGGCGAAGAGTTCTGGATACGTCTTCCTAATGCTCTCCTCTGTCTCCCAAGTACAGTCATTCTCATCCTCGCCCCACTGGACTTTGACTAGATTCACCACTTTTCTTCGAGATTGCTTCATATCGTTCCCAACAATACGCATAGGCTTGCGGTTCCCAATCGCCTTGGGTTCAACTTCGACATCATCCAACTGATCAGGTGAAATAGTCACATCTGGGTCGTGCACGAATTTCCTTAACTGGGAAACATGAAATACGTTGTGAACTCCTGCCATCTTGTCTGGTAATTCAACTTTATATGCCAAATTCCCAATTTGCTCAAGAACCCGGAAAGGACCAACAAATCTTGGTGCTAACTTGCCTCTCCTGCCAAATCGTATCACGCTCTTCAACGGAGATATCTTGACAAACACCAAGTCGCCAATGGAGAACTTTAATTCTCTTTTCCTCTTATCAGCATAACTCTTCTGCCTATCTTGGGCAGCCTTCATTCGCTGTTGGATAATCTTAAGCTTAGCTGAAGTTTCTCTTATCACATCGGGTCCAAGCACAAACTTCTCGCCAGTTTCTACCCAACATGACGGTGAGTTGCACGGTCTTCCGTACAAAGCTTCAAACGGAGCCATACCGATACTGGATTGGTAGCTATTATTATATGCAAACTCTACTAGATGCAAATGGTCAACCCATGATCCACCAAAATCCAGTACACAAGCTCTCAAGAGGTCTTCCAATATACGATTCACCCTCTCTGTTTGACCATCGGTTTGAGGATGATACGCGGTACTGAGATGTAATTCTGATCCTAATGCCTCTTGTAAGCTCTTCCAAAATCCACTAGTGAACAACGGATCTTTTCAATGAAATCCACTAGTGAACAACGGATCTTTCCAATATACAGTTCCGCTAACTTAACTGCCGTCCTGTTTGACTTGACGAGTATAAACCTCGCACTCTTAGTCAATCGGTCCACAATCACCCAAATGCTATCATGACCCGATCTAGTCCTTGGTAACTCATCAATGAAATCCATTGACACTTGTTCCCATTTCCATTCTGGAATTTCTAATGGTTGTAGCAAACCACTAGGTTTCTTTTGCTCAACTTTAACTAGCTGGCAATTCATGCATTTGGATATAAACTTCCCAATGTCTCTTTTCATCCCTTCCCAGTAGTAGGTCTGCTTCATATCTCGATACATCTTGTTACCACCGGGGTGTATAGTCAGTTTTGAGTGATGATATTCTCTAAGCACTTCATCTCTCAATCCATTGACATTGGGTACAACTAGTCTTCCATTCTTTCTAAGCCATCCATCTCGATCAAGCCCATACTTGTTCATCTCCTCGTCGATACCCATCTCTAACTTGGAGATGACTTCCCATAAGTTAGGATCGCTCCTCTGACTGGAACCAATCCGCTCAATCAAAGTGGGTCTGATCGTCAAACTTGCTAACATTTCTGGATCTAATTTGCACTTTGGTCTGAAATCATACCCAGCGATGTACTCCAGTTGCTTCCATTCAAGAAACATAGCCCCTAAACTGGCATGTCTTCTACTCAATGCATCGGCTACCGCATTGCCCTTTCCTGGTGTATATGCGATGTCAAAATCATAGGAAGCCAAGAATTCTAGCCACCTTTGCTGCCGGAGATTTAGATCTTTCTGAGAGAAGAGATACTTTAACGATTTATGATCGGTAAACAACTCGAATCTTTCTCCCAAGACATAATGTCTCCACATCTTCAACGCGAACATGATCGCTGCCAATTCCAAATCATGGGTAGGGTATCTTCTCTCGTGCGGTTTCAATTGCCGACTTGCATAAGCTACAACCCTACCGCCTTGCATCAATACAACACCTAGTCCGGTACCACAGGCATCCATGTATACCGTCGTCTCTTCATTCCCCTTAGGAATGACTAACACTGGTGCGCATGTCAACTTGTCCTTTAGACTCTTGAATGCATTCTCGCACCTTTCATCCCAGACAAAAGCTTGATTCTTCTTGGTCAACTGGGTCAATGGTGCTGCTATCTTGGAGAAACCTTGGATAAACTTACGATAGTATCCAGCTAATCCCAAGAAACTTCTTATGTCCGTTGCATTCTTGGGCGTAGACCAATCTTGTACCGTAGCCACCTTTGCAGGATCCACGGCGATACCATTCTCTGAAACAACATGGCCCAAGAACCTCACTTCCCTCCTCCAGAAGTGACACTTAGAAAACTTTGCTTTCAATTGGTGTTTTCTCAGCACCTCCATCACTATTCTTTAATGTTCCTTGTGTTCTTCCTCCGTTCTCGAGTAGACCAAAATATCATCCACGAACTCAAGGACAAACTTATTCAACTGATCTCTGAATACCCTATTCATAAGATCCACAAAATATGCTGGGGCATTGGTCAGCCCGAATGGCATGACCAACCACTCACAAAATCTAGACGGCGTCCGAAATGCCGTTTTAGCTATACTCTCAGCTTCCACTCTAAGCTGATGAAAACCAGTCGTGAGATCCAACTGAGAGAATACCCTCGCGCGCACTCAACTGATCAAACAAATCATCTATCCGCGGTAGAGGATACTTATTCTTCCTCGTCACTTTATTCAACTCGCGGTAGTCTACACACAAACGAAGGGAACCATCCGCCTTAGTAGCAAACACAACTGGTGCTCCCCACTCAGAAACACTCCTTCTGATAAATCCCTTCTTCAAAAGATCGCTGACTTGCACCCCGAGCTCTCGCTGCTCCCTTGGTGCCATACGACGAAGTGGCATCACTATAGGTCTGGCATCTTTCACCAAGTCAATACGGAACTCAATCTCTCAATGTGGTGGAATCCCGGTCACATCTTCGAAGACATCCGGATACTGGCCAACCACAGGCAAACCTGACAACTCACTATGCGGGATGTCGAGGGAATTAGAAAACTAGCCATTACCCCCTCACTTGGTAGACCACCAAACACTACCCTTCGCCCATCGTCCGCTCTAGCTGTCACCAAAAAGCCCTCACGGTTTACCACCACCCTGTATCTTTGGAGCCAATCTACTCCCAAAATAATGCCAAACCCAGTAAAGCCCAAAACAAAGCAATCACAAACAAACATGCATCCATGACTCGATAAGATCACATTACGACAAATCATGTTAAGGTTAGTTGAACCACCAATTGGGTTCGTCACTACTAAAGGTCTATCGACAATCTGGGCTCCAATCCCAACCTATCTACCAGGTCACTAGATATGAAAGAACTGGAAGCCCCGGTATCAAACAAAACTCTAACAAGAACATTATAAATGGAAATCATACCTTGAATAACGACATTCTTTCCCTTCTCCGCCGCAGTTGGGGCATTCGATGAAGAAGGAATAGCGTTAAGGGCATATGCTTTTCTTTAGGGGGTAGCGGACACTTGTCCTTGTGATGTCCCACTTGGCTACAGTTGAAGCAGTTCCTATCCGCTGGCTTGGCCCGAAATTACTAGCATAATGGCCCTTCTTACCACAGCTGAAGCACTCAACATCTTGATTATTCTTTTTCTTCTGGCCATCCTAAGTCTGACTCTGCTTCCTCTTATTCTGAGAACCATTCTTACCTCCACCGCTTGCTTGCGGTTTCGGTTCCTCTGCAGATGCAACCTCGGTCTTCGTCTTATGGTAAAGACTCTCTGACCTTAATGATTTCCCCACAATCGATTTAAATGTCCCATCGATATGGTTAATAAGCCTTTCCCCCAAGTACTGATCCAACCCAGTTATGAATTTCTCATTCTTCTTCTCGGCCGTATCAATAAGAGATAACCCATACTTTGACAAAGTGTCGAATTCGGCAATATACTCCGAGACAGCTCGGCCATTCTGCTTGAGCTCCAAGAATTTCTTAAACAGCACTGACTTCTGAGCAGCTGGAATGAACTTCTCGCTAAAGAGAACCTTAAACTGCTCCCAAGTAATCTGATCCTCGAGAGTAGCTGCCTTTATAGAATTCCACCAATTCAGTGCCCGCTCTTGCAGCTGACGGGACGCTAGCTTTCTCTTCATCGCATCCTCGATACCCAAATCCTCGAAGATACGTTCGCAACTATCCAACCAATCTTGAACATCCGTAGCCGACTCCGTTCCGTGGAACGGCTTCCCACCAAGACTGGTATAATCCTTATTCAGCTTGGCGAAATCGGCTCTAGGCGCCTGCTCTAGTGGACCACCACCATTTTCACCATTGGGAGCTGCCCTCTGCACGTCCCTAAGCATCTCTCTCATGAGGTCAGTAAACATCGTCCTTATGTCAGTAGCATTCCCATTATTGGCTCCTCTATCGGTACCCCTTGCGTATCGGCTCATCGCTTAATCTGCACAGAGAAAACGATTAACCATCTCCATAGTGGTGCTAGTGCAGTACGACTTTATCCTTAGCTATACTAATAGTCCATATACATATAGCTTTTGAAAACCAAAGTAATCACAAATACGCGCTCTCATATACGTATACTATCTCTCCCTGATAACTTCCTTAGGTTAACTACGCAACCTAGAGCTCTGATACCAAATGTGACGGCCCGCCCCGCACTAGCCTGCATTTCCTCCGAAGGTGCGCTGTACATATGCCCGACTAGCACGAAACGGTCGCCAAAGAAAGGAAAGAAGAGAATAAACTAACAAGGAACCTGTAGAATGTCTCATAGCGCATAGAATAAAATATAATAACATACTTGACATAAAACAGGTGAGACAGTACATAAACTGAAAATAAACTAACATAGCAGCGGAAAATCCAAATACAGCTTATGATCCAAAGCCAACATTATTACAACTTTTCAAACTGTCTCAAAAAACAAAAAGCAAAAAAGCAAGATAAAGGAGGTACACTACTAATGCCCAAGTAGCGACCACCAACGACACATGGAGAATATCTATATATCATACGTGGAAGCCTCCTGCTCGCCTCCGAATCAGCTACTCGCGCATCACCAGCTAACCTATCTCTAGTCTGCTTGTGTGAGCACCCAGAGTAATAAGAAGAGACATAAAACTCTTGGTCAGACAAAAAGTCTGGTATGAGCGATAAGCAACAAACAGAATAATAACAGGTATACTAAACCATACCTGAACCTGGACCTGCAACCAAAGAGTTAGCACTACATACCGTACAATACTCTAAGGTGCCACTAAACAGATGGTGTGAAGAGTACGGGGGTGGGGTGTGCATGTCATAATGATGGGAAACATATCAACCATAGCAACCATCCTCACATCTCTCACTCAGTGCGTAAAGCATACGATGTCCACCACTGTCAATCACTAGACCCATCGAAGTAGTGACGGAGTTCGACTTGTACAACTACTGCTACTACCAAGCTTACCACATGGAGTCATGACCAAATCTTTACAAATGACCCCACTTTATTGGTCTATAGTCCCTTTAGTCGTACCTAGGCCACTGTGACCCGGAATTCGTTCACGTACTCTCTACACATAGTGATTCAAAGCTACAGACATCGACAACCCCTTTGCACACGTCCCGCGGCAAAGCCCAATCATGAAGCTCACTCATTGGTTCCCAACTGGATTCTGAGTCAAAGATCCTCATTTGGACTTCCTTTGCATCTCGGGTTCTGGTCATCGCCTTCTTCCCCGGACCGGTCTTCATTTCTTCACTTTACTTTACTTCAGGTCGTGGTCATCAGCTCCTCGGTTCGGATCGGAATACTCCTCCATAAGCAATCGGATCGGTTCGGATCGGGTCAACCCTCCTCTCTGCTTCGGGTCGGATCGGGGTGATCTTCCTCCAGCGGTTGGGATCGGAGTCCACACCTCCTGGCTTCATGGAAAACTCCTCTGGTTCGGTCCTTCTCCCCAAGCAATCGGATCGGGTCGGGTCTCTCAAGCTTCTCCATCGGGTCGGCTTGGAATTCTAGCTCCATAGCACCAGGTCGGTTCAGTTCGGATATGCTCCTTCGGTTCAGCTCGTGAGGCTAGATGACTCCAGAACATCGGTTCGTAGGGAGGTCTCCTGGTCGGTTCGGTTCAGGCTCCTCCCTCCGATCCGGTCCGGATCGGCCAAATTCCTACAACTTATTCCAGCGACTTTTTACGCCATTCGACGGCGTTTTCGACCAATCTAACACTTCTAGACAATCGAAAATCATGTCATACAGTCATAGCAAAATGTAACATCAACCACAAACATCAAAACAATAACTATAGTATGTAAAATGGATCAAACATGCCCAAAATCCCATATTTCCCTTAAGTATATTTAAGCAAAACTAATTATAGGGTTAACAAAACTTAACCAAATTTCTAACAGAGGCATAAAATATTATTTAAGAATTTCTAAACATTTTTCCAGAATTTATTAATGTATAAATTCACTAATCTTCACTAATTACCCTTAATTAACCGTAATTAGTGCAAAACTATGCAAATCACTCACCTTGGCCACAAATAAAATTTTCAGAACTGAAACCTCGCTGATTTGGGTGAATACTGATGTCTAACAGCAGCTCTTATACTGATTTGGTGAAGATCTTCTTTGATTTGACGTAGATTAGGCCAAAACTTGATTAGAAGGTGATTTGGGTGTTGGTGGCCATTGCTAAGGTTCCAAGAATGAAAGTGGCGGCTGAAAGAAATGTTTTCTAACCCTAATCAGCCCTTATACATCTCCAATCCCGAAATCCCCTTTGGGCCTAGCTGCTAATTACCCGGTTAAGCCCAATTAAGCTGTTTTTCACTATCTGAAACTTGTTTCAGCCATATCTCCCAAACGGTGAGTCCGTTTGGCTAATGTAACCACTCTACGGAATTGTAAACCATCATCCGAAGCCAATGAAAGTGGTTTTAGGTCAAAATTCCTTTCCAATCAAAAGTTATGGCCAAAACAGTACCAAATAGGGGTAAAATGGTCATTTAAAAATCGACAAAAATCATGAACATGGGAAATGACCCCAATAGTCGTCTCCCAAAGTTACATGACCATACGACTTCATATGTGAAAGAAATAAATATTCTACGATCCTATGATGCGTAGAATGCGGGTCGTTACAAACAGAAAACATGTCGATTGATTTTGGAAGATGTCGAACAGATTTGGAATATCATATTAGAACAAAGAAGAATAAAGATGGAAAGATGTTCAATTTGAAAGATGCAGATTGGAAGGCTACGCATCGCTATATTCTGTTCAATTCCGATAATAAAGAAATTGATAGTTTGATCGAGTAATTTTTAAGTTCCTATATCATTTTCCTTAACTATAAATTAATATCTGCATTCCATAGTTTTTTGACATTAATTATTATTTAGGGTTCATCGAGCTTTTGTGGATGGTCTTGCAAATCCAAGAAGATACAAGAGGGAATGGGAACATTTCGAAGAGTTTTGGAATTGGCTTAAAGAAGAGGTTCAGAAAAGGGACACTATTTCAACAGATTTAGAGGTGTTTGTATTAGGTCCTAATCGAGTAGCTAGGAAGTTTACTGATTACATAGTAAATAGATACATATTCCACACAAAATTTAGACATTCTCGATGTACACACAAAATAGCGGTGTATTTTTGACTGCCAAAACCACCAGCTTTGCAAGTTCGAAAGACCAAAACCCAATAGTAGGTGATGTCAATTATTATGGATCAATCGCAGAAACTGTTGAGCTTGATTATTGGGGAGCTTTCACAGTGGTCCTTTTTAAGTGTTGCTGGTACCAAGAGGAAAAAGATTCATATGGTCTTACTTGAGTAAATTTTAGCAAATGCCGTAAAATAGTTCCGTATGTCCTATCTTTGCAAGTGCAACAAGTATTTTATATGGAAGACGCAATTGAAAAAAAACAGTCATTACGTTATTAAAAAATTCCCGAGAGATTGATGTGATACGGAAATCGGAATGCAATGAAAGAAGACATGAGCAATATCCATTAACATGACATGGGCATAGGTGGTGAACTAGAACCAGAAGTTGTTGATGTGGGTTGGATTAGGGATGATGTCTCCGTAATACAACTAGAAACAGAACTAGAAGCAGAAGTTCCTGATCCTATTCCATCTCGTTAGGACAAAAAAATCCTCTTTCTTATTGCATTAATTTGGTCTAGTATGTTGTCTAATTTATGATATATTTGGCACTTTTTGTTTTACCTGTAAATTATTATCTTTGATGAATGTATTTGGCACTCTTTTCTCATAATGCAATCTACATTGTTCACATGTTTTATGATTTAATGTCTTTCTTTACTGTCATCTAAATTGGTTATAGACCAAAATGTTATAGTTGTTGTTTTTTGTCCACTTTAACATGCATGTACCTTGTTCTAATGTATTCATTTTGTACAGGATTGATGAACTTATAAATATCCGACTGTACAATGGCGGAAAATTTCGAAGGACATGTTACGTCGGTGGAGAATCCTTCGTAGTAACAAAATATGATGTAGACCGCTTTTCTTACAGTGTGCTTATAGACTTTGTTAAAGATTTTCTCCATTACACTGAAATAGGAGGAGCCTATATCAGCAAAGGAACAAGGGGTGGCTGGCAGCTGATATTGAATGATAACGACGTAAACGAATTGTACAGGGCTGTAATAAGCAAGAAGAAGTGGTTTTTTTACATCGACAACGTCATTGACAAAGATAATGAGTCGTTGATTCAACTGCAGCCACATGTAATCACACGGCCAAGGAAAAACATAATTCAAGGTATATATGTATATGTAATATAGATCCATTCTTGTATATACATCTTTGTGTGTGTATAAAGAACTATGAAGGAGGCCATCGTTATTATTTTTATTGTCACTGGTTCTGCTAAGAAGCCGGTTGCAAAGCGCAAGTATATTGTTGTACATAGACTTCAACAGCAACACAAAATGATGAAAAACAACTCAACTCAAGTGAGTCAGAATAAACTATCGCTGGAGTCTAATATGAATAATGATGAAGAAGATGTTACTGTGACGGACAAAGGAACTAGGAGGAAATTAAATGTAGAAAATGAAACAGGTAATGATGGTGATACCCGAGAGAATGAAGATAATGTTCAAATATTTTTAAGTTTTATTAATCCAGATGAAATCTTGTATTTCAAACTACTTTTTATTAAATTCTGCACATAAAAGCAAGAACTGGATTTTAGTGTTTTCTATTACTGTGTCAATGTCCTATTCTGACCATGAAGGCAGCGGCTAATTCAAGTAATGTTTGTTCTTTGTGCATGCATTCTATCAAAATAGCAAGAACTGTTTATACGTCGACTCTATTTGGTTAACTAGCTTAAATTTATCATCGATGGTGAGTTATAATGCTAATTTGCTTACAGTTCTCACAACCATCAGTTTTGACAAAGTACAAACAAGAGCGAACCGCACAAATGCAAGAAAATGATGTAGTTAGTAGATCACTTGGGGTGCCTTCATTGGTTAGTTGTATGCAAGAGGCTGCCGCACGAAATAGGAAAGATAAAGGTAAAGATGTTGCTAGACGTGAGGAATACATCCCAGAAAATGCTGATGAAGACGTCATTGATGATTCATCGAATTCAGAGGTATAAAAAAGTTATTTGTTTATTACTTATTGTCTTTGCCTTTATGAACATTAAAATCTTGAACTTCGACTTAATTGTAGAGAATCAAAATTGTTAAGTCAAATGATCCTTTACCTGGATCGAGAACTCGTTTGCGAACCAATCCAGCCATTAAAATTGAGAAGGCAGCGATGAACCACACCCCCCCCCCCCAAAGAAAGCTGGCTCCAACAAGGAGTTGATCACACACACACTGCCGGTCCAAAGAAACTTAGTAACTGAGAGAAATTCGTAGAAACATTAAAGAAATTGACGAAACCTACACCGTCTTTTTCAGGAGTTAAAACCTACAATGTCTCGTAAATCCATTTTAAAACCTACATGTAGAAAAATGTTCAAAAAATCAACTAATTCATGTGAAGCTGCTGGTTCAGTTGATGCTTATTTAGCAATGCGGAAACGTCAAAAGCAGAATCTTGAAGCATCTCAAACAATGGAAAATCTTACTGATCGATTGGAGCAGTAATGGATTGCACAAGAACATGAAGCAGGTGCAGGTACAATGTTTCTTTATCTGTGCACTACACTGTTGAGTGTGTCTATTTTAAGTTTTGCATGCATATTATGTTTTTGTAATGCCATACATTAATTTTCTATTCATTTTTTTGAACCTGGTAGATAAAGTACAAGTTTCAAAAAAACCAAGAGGGAAGTCAAAAATGACCAAGGTGCATGCTAGAACCCCTGATGATAAAGTAGTCATTGAGTTGAATGAGGATGGTCAGCCAGTATCTGATAATATTACGGAGTTAAGAAATTTTCTTGGGACACTAGCAAAGGATAATGTATCTCTTACTTACGTCAATTGGCATGTTGGTAGATAACTCTAAGTCGTGGGTAGGGTAATTCTTCTCATGGGCCTTTAACTGCCTTCCACCATAGCATATCACCCTTCCCTTTTGCATCACAACTGCACCAAGCCCTGTCCCGCAAGCTTTGGTATACACTGTGAACGGTTTACTCCCATCTGGCAGAACTAAAACTAGAGCTGTCGTCAATGCCCTCTTCAAATGTTGGAAAGCATCGCCACAATCAACATCCCAAGAAAAGGTCAAATTCTTTTTTATCAATCGTGTAAGTGGGGCTGATATCTTGGCAAAGTCCTTGATGAACTTTCTATAATAGCCTGCCAAACCAAGAAAACTTCTTACTTCTGTTGCATTCTTAGGAACCTTCCAATCTTGGATTGCTACCACCTTCGCGGGATCCACAGCTATCCCTTCCTTAGAGACCACGTGTCCTAAGAACCTTACTTCCTTCCTCAAAAAATGACATTTAGAGAACTTAGCTTTGAGTTGACGTGCTCGAAGGGTCTCTAAGACTTCCCTAAGATGTAGGGCATGCTCTTCCTCGCTTCTAGAGAATATCAAGATATCATCCTCAAAGACTACCATAACTTGTTTAGAAACTCCCTAAACAACCTATTCGTCAAGTCTACAAAATATGCGGGTGCATTCGTCAACCCAAAAGGCATGACGAGCCATTCGAAGAAACCGTCGGGAGTCCTAAAAGTAGTCTTATCTATACTATCCTCAGCTACCCTCAATTGATGAAATCCTATAGCTAATTCCAACTACGAGAAAACTGAAGCACCAACCAACTGGTCGAACAAATCATCTATCCTCGGCAATGAGTATCTGTTCTTCTTCGTGAGCTTATTCAGCTCCCTATAGTCCACCCATAATCTAAGTGAACCATCAGCCTTCGTAGCAAAAACAACTGGAGCACCCCATCCCGAGATACTTCTTCTTATGAACCATTTCTCAAGCAACTCTTTCACTTGTTTACTAAGCTCCCTCCTTTCTCTTGGAGCCATGTGGCTCATAGGCAATGCAACTGGCTTTGCATTTTCCATCAAATATATACGGAAATCTATCTCATGTTTTGGAGGTAAGCCCCTAACCTCCTCAAAGACATCTACATACTCACAGACTAATCGAACAGATTGCAAATCATCAATAGATGTGTCAAGAGATTCTAGGTAGCTAAGCATAACAGAACCCTTAGGGTCGCATGAGATATCGAGAGTATTCCCCAAACTAGTCAATAGTCTAACTACCCTCTTTTCACAGTCGAGAATGGCACCATACCTGGCTAGCCAATCCATTCCTAGAATCAACCCATAGCCCGTGAAACCAAGCACATGGGCGTTACATTCGAACTCAACGCGATACACATATATTATCAAATCCCGACATAACATAGAAAGATGAGCCGTACCCCCAATAAGATTTGATACAACGACGGGATCCACTACTATACTAGTATCTAGGTGCAGAGACTCAACAACAGAAGCAGATATAAACGAATGTGAAGCGCCAGAATCAAACAAAGTACGTACAGGATGATCGAAAAGGAAAATCAAACTTTCAACAGAAATGTTTCTACCTCTCTCTTGCGTAGCTATCATGAGAGCATGAACCTGCCCTCCGGAAGTAGATCATGTCCTCTGTCCTTTGCTTGTCCTTGCCTCCATAGGCAGTCCTTAATCATATGTCATGCCCCACCACATTGGAAGCAACCAGTATTTTTCGCCTTCTTCTTTCTACAATCTTTAGCTATATGACCTGGTATACCACAGAAATGGCACTTCCTTTTATCTCGGGGTTTCCCACTCTTCTTAGGATCCACTTTCTTGTCCTGTGCCTTATCTACCTTAGCACCTTTCTCCTCTTCATGCATCAGCGCCATATCAACAAGTTTCTCGAAAGTAGCCCCCGTTGGAATGTGGGACATAGTCAACCCGTGTAATGGTTCATTCAGACCCTTGGCAAATCTCAAAGCCTTCTTATGTGGTGTATTAACTAATTCCATACCAAATCTTGCTAACTATTTAAACTTGTTGACGTACTCCTTCATAGATAAATTCCCTTGTTTCAAAGCCAAGAACCTATCCATGTATAAACTCTCCTCCGCTTGTGAAAGAAATTTCAACTCGAACCTTCGTTTAAAGTCTATCCATGTCTCCACTGGACGTCCTCCATTAGTTACTTCCCACCAAAAGGAAGCTTCGTCCTTCATCAACGAAGCAACTAGCTTAACTTTCCTTCCATCGTCTATCTCAAAGATACCAAACAAGTCCACCACATCCGAGCCTCAACAAATGTCTCAATCCCATGAAACGGTTTTCCGCCCATCTCACGGAAGTCTTTGCATATCTTAGAAAAAGAATCTACATGGGGGAGGAGATGCAGCTGGGGGAGGAGGAACGTTGGCTGGGCCTGCAGCAGTTGCCCTAGCCTCCATATACCTTTTGAACCAGCCTGGTATCGGTACGCCCTTGGGTATATCGGGTTCCCCAGACATGCTGAAAGGACAAAGGAAGAGATTCAAAAACAGAGAATCGAAAGATAGATATATGAGTTTTGGGAATTATGTTTTTCATAATAATTTTTTCCCTTGAAAATACCTTCTTTAAAACATGTTTTTGAAAATACTTCTTTAAAAATGGTTTTTCAAAATCTTTTATCTATTCTGGTAACCTTCAGCTCTGATACCACGTGTAACACCCCATGTCCATTAATGTCACTCACTAAGGGAATGCATTAACTTTCATGGAGTATTATAAGAGTATAGAACAGAATATCGCAAGACAGATATATAAAATGGTACTTAAGAAAATTCAAAATTTATTCATTGCAGTGGAAAAGCAAAACGTGTTTGGTTACAACATCAAAACCACATATTAGAGTCATGTACACAAATATCCATCTTGTACAAAATTATTATCAGGGTACATAAAAGTAAAACCATAATCCCACTCCAAATAGCCGTAATGAAAAAGAGATAAAGCTGAGCATTACTTTCAACACTTCCAAGCGCTTCCAGAAGAAAGAAACCCGAGTCAAGTTTTAGTGTTTCCTCCCTGAGAACCTGGAAGGGGGGACAGGAGAAAAAGAGCCGAAAACAAAAATGTCAGACATAAAGCCTAGTGAGTCTAGTTATTTTTAGTATAAAAATAAGTAAAACAATATGACAGGAATAAACAGGATGGAAAGTATAACCATGACATAAGGTAAAGCTGGATAACAGGATGAATATAAAGGAATGTCTAGCGCTTCCCAGATTTCTAGCTTAATTTAATTCTCTGCACAACCTACTAGTAATTCTTAACGAAATGATCCTAACCCCGCAATTGGTAGCCCTCAGGCGTAACATCTAACATCTAGTAAGAGGTATCCGCCCTATACAATCCTTAAAAGCCTACTTGCCCATAATAGATACTAGATGTCCCCACACTACCCCTAATCGATCGGCTCCCTAACTTATAGATACCTGTGTGGATCCCAGCTTAGGGTGTATCACTCCCTAAGTGGCAACCCGTGGTTGCACAGCTTTATACCTATTGATGTACAGTGGCTAAATCTTCCAATGTCGGGAACACCTTGTGCACGCTTAACGAACCCGTCGGAACCTGCACTACTATACCCTCGCTCTTATTTGACCGCTTATAATCAGCCCAGTAAGCGTGCCCCAACCATACCTAGCTCAGGGTTCCCGATACCTCTAAGTGGGTTACTGTCTGAAAAGGGTCCCTACCGCTACTAGGTTTTTCCCTAGGGTTTATCCTAACCCAACCTATATTGGTTAAGTGTTGTCTATCCGCCCAATTGACTTAACCCCATCCACTTATCAAATCAATATGTATTATTGATTAAACTTGCCTTAACCCTATCCACTTTATTCATGTAATATTGGTTAAGTTGTCATCTCACATAGGTTAACTTAACCCCACCCACCTAACATGTTTTAGGTATCATATTCATCTTTGATCAACATTAATTAGTTATTAATGAAAAGACCTCTCACATTAAATCGATGGCTTGTGGCTGCTGGATGTGCTGTGCGGTTCCGGGTAGACTTCTACCACAAACCAGACTTAACCTCATGTCTAGGCATCTTTTAACTATGCCTACGACCTCTTAGATTAGACTGGCCGTTTGCGGTTGCTGGTTAGGCCGGTTGGTTCTGGGCAGGCTTCTACCGCAAACGGAGTCTAACCTCATGTCTGGGCATGCTTATCTTAGCCAATTTATTTATTTGCAGTTTATGTCACTTTTAGGTTAATTATGCCAATTACCCAAAACCCCAATTTCGTATCATGCCCAAAATTTAACATTAATCATGTCCAAATCAACCCAACATGTATTATGCCATATTTCCCAATGTTCCCTAGGTTACCATTCGTACGTTCTCTATACGAGATTTGGCCTAGGCTCTAAAGTAGCATGGCTATAAAAATAAAAAGGGAAGGAGGAAGGGAAGAGATGCAGAACAGGCATAATAATAACAAAAAAATAGGCATAAGGATGACCTAATCATAAAGATATGATAAAACTGATGATAATATCAACATGGGCATATAAGAATCACGAATCTAATATATAGGCTAAGATAGAACTGATGAGATTAGATCTTATTATCATGTTTAATTTCCAACTCCAATTTACAACATGTCAGAATTGCTTTTGTATTATTTAAATCTAAAAACAATCAATGGACTCACTGAGGTTGGATTTAGGAAGAAAATGGTTCTGAATTCTGAATTTTGAATTTGATTAGCTAAACCGTTGTTGTAGAATTTGATTCTTATCTTCCAATTTGAATACTCATGTTCTAATTTTCTTTGGAAAAGAGAAGAGAGGATAGTTTTAATTTAGATTAGGGAAGCATGGAGGCACCATGGATTAGTGTAATGAAATTAGGGTTAGGTCTAAGTGTGTTTTTAATATAGATGTATTAGGTGAATTAAGGCCTTTAGATTAGCTTAGATATCATCAGAACCACACAACTCAAAAGACATGTCATCCAGCCAATTCCCGAAGGACACGCCATTAGAGTACTCTCTAAAATTCTGTGTAGATTTTGCTTCGGCATGGGCACACTTTCCAAGTGCGCCTGTGCATTTTTGTTCTGGCGCACTTCACAAATGTGCCAGTTATCCCAGCCTATTTTCTGCTTTTTCTGCTCAACTTCTATCGTCCATAATTTCTTCATACATTATCCATTTTACGCAAATTTAGACTCTATCTCAAGCAGAATTCCTAGACGAACGCAATAGCGTAACCCGTTTCACCTTATTCTTCTTTTAAAAATTAATTATTCTTTAATTATCTCTTATGTCATGTTTTAAATTCACGGGGTGTTACACCAATGGTGAGAATTCTCTCACTCAAACTATTTTTACAGTTATTATAGCTATGACTAAATATATATGTTTGTTGCCTGTGATTGCAATATTTGGTTGATGTTTGATGGATGTTATAGTTTCATATGTTATCGTTATTGAACGGTGAAAATAATATATAAGTTCACTTGGATTGTGATGCAAACCCCACATAGGTATTTTGACGATAATTTTACAGGTCGCCCAAGTAAGCAAATGATAATCATTGGATGTTGATTGGAAACCCCACCCGGGTCTGGGAATGATAATAACTTCACACATCTCTCTTGTGTTTAGTTGTACGTCAATCGACTGATCGACAAGCAATAATAAGTGTTAGTTAATTACTTAATGCTTATATAGTTGTAGATTACACTCTGGATGTGAATTGGATGTTTAATAGTTGTTCATCTCTATTTTTGAATTCATGAGATGTATGGAACCCATATAATTAAAATTATATGGTAAATGCTTGAGTCACATTCCGATTCAGAGTATATACAGATATTTTAAAATAATATTCAGTGAAGAATCAAGATATGATTTTGATGTCCGATTTTGGATGGATACAGAAAGGAACGAAAATAAATTGAAATGGTTTTGATAACCAGAATTTTTCCAACATATGAATTGGAAAGGATTTAAATGGAAATAATTTTCAGAATATTTCGATAGTTGATTCCATGATTATACAAATATTGTTGAGGAATTTGGAAGATACAGATATCGTTATTCCCAATAAGATATAAGTTGGTTTCAAAATTTGATATTGAGTATAAGCCGATATCATTTCTATTTAGTGACCTGTATTTAATATCAAATTGGATTTTGGGTTTGTCGTGAATTGTATCTTAAATAACACCGTTCTTAAACCCAGTTGAGAAAGGAATAAATCTTTTAATTAAGATTAATGAAGTTTTCCGATTATATTTATAAATTGGAATTAAATGGAAGTTGATTTTGGGTTGATTGTGAGCGATGTTTTAAATAACATTTGTTCTTAAAACCCAATTAACAATGAAGATAAGATTTGGAATTTATAAATATTTATTCTAAGATTTAACGGAAATTTTCCAAAGCAAAGTTTTCCAATTTAATAAAAGAAATTGGAATCCGATTTAGTGATAATCGAGATGAGCTTTTGTGAAGGAAGGCATTTACTATTTATAGAATTTAAAAGGCTTTGTCGTTATTCCATTTATAGTATTAGCCCGATATGGAAATTTATATCGATTCTATACTGTCATGACTTCCGTGAAGATTCCATTTTAATGGAAGAGGATTTTGGGTTTATTATTGTGAACTGTGTTTTAAGTGACATTGGTTCTTTAACATAAGTAAAAGCAGGATTAATTTCCAAGAAGTTGAGTAATCATTACTTAATGATTTTTGAAGACTAAAACTAAGTAGAGTTTTAATGAATCTTTAATTAGATTGGAATGAGAACGAGGTAACTAAATTTACCGAATTCAAGGAAATGTCGAGAATGGAGAACCACCAGTTTTAGTCCATGCGATAGTTAAACCTTTAAATAGACTTGAAACATTGAATGGTAATTAATTTTACCGAGAACACTTTAGGTGTCAAATATGGAGTACTACCAATTTTGCTTTATGGGATTAATAAGTTGGGATTGGGATAATAAAATAAATCTTTACTTCGGTAAGGTTCGCTAATCCTTACTAGTTGATAAACCTTAATTTGGTTTACGTTGTCGAAAGGTAAAATTTTGAAATGATATCCAAAGGAAGATTAAAGAAATAGTTTAAATGAACATATCTTTGCTAAAATTAATGGGAACCTTTCCCTAAACATGTGAATATTTGAATAAAAGAATATTCTGGAGTGGAATGAGGCGTATGATGTGTTTTTATAGCACTTGATTATAAAATAGCAAGTTGTTCGGAAAGACCGGGTTCAACCCATTCTAAATAACTGATACGACGATTAAAGTCAATAATGAAGACGGTGGTTGAAGACCGGAGATCTTCACATCGTTTGGATCATTATTAATGTCTTGATTGGGGTGTACACCCAAGACGAATCGTCCAGACGTACTTGGAGATCGATCGGATATGCGAGCACCTCTCTACTGTATTGGACATACGAGACGAGGAATAAGGGGCCTTCGGTTTCGTTCAGACCCAGAACGAAATTGTAAATGGATTATGTCTGACATTGTATTTCATTCTGTATTGATTGATTTCTATTAAATATGTATCTGTTTGGTAGCGGAGAATTTATTCTCTTGCTTAACACCCTTCTATGAGACGTATGAGCTTAGAGGTTATATATTGATAGAAATCAGTTGTATGGCATGAATTGACAATGTGGCATGTTAAGATGCAAATAATCAAGGCTTTTGTTGAAAAGCAGGGTCTTGTGGATGATGATCAAAGCACGGCTATAAGTAGCATAGCTTTGTGTATAGCATTAATTCGCGAGCCTCACATCTCGATATGAGTCAAAAACGGGATAAGGGACGCAAGGAGTGCATACGTTTCTTTCTAGCCAGAAGTTGTGTCATGGTATGGATCCCTGACATTTTTACTTATGTGGATGATAGAATGAGGCGCCTTGGATTTGAGTCTCCAATGGCTCTTGATTGGTCGACGTACCGACCATTTTGGAGGTCCGATAGGACCGGGAAACGTATTGTTCAGGAATAACCAATCTACAAATGTTAGGTGTGGACCGGCCTTGCAGGATCCAATAGTTGCCCATAGGTGTGATCCTGGGTCATCTTGCTAGAGGTGATCCGAATCGGTAAGGAGACCATCCATTGCCTTGACTCATGATGGAAATCCAATTTCCAATACGCGACTTTTCGGTTTTAGTTGTAAACCTATATGGCGACATAGTAGGATGGGGTACTATGCCGTCTATGATTGGTACATTTATATTTGAAGTTGTTTTTGACACTATGTACTTATAATAATATCAAAATGGTTTGTTTTAAAGTGTATCAAACATGTTTGGCTATTATAAGGTAAAACTCTATCCTCTGGTTTGTGTTTGCATTATGCGATGGGACGTGAATCTTATAATAGCTTCATTTTTCGAAAAGCATTGCGTTCTTTATAAATTGTTTCATTTCAGAGTATTCATGGGAGTAGACCCGTTCCATGATATATGGCGTGGTCCCGTGAAGTACTCTATTTTAAAGTAAAAGTTTAATAACTGTTTTGAGTTCTCACACCAGTCTCATGACTGACTCGGAGTTTGTTGTTTCTACCTAAACTCTGGGTGTCCCTATTTTCCACACGGGCAGCTAGTAGTTTTGGACTTGCAGATATTTCTTTTCACCGGATCCTGGATTACAGCTGGAGCTATATTCGGAAAGCTTTGTATCCATGTATTCTCTTCAGTTGTGCTAGTTGATGTATTTTACACTGTTATTTGTATTTGTATTTTTAAATTTCCACTGCTATGTATTTTAATCTCTGATATTATTTTTCCGCTGTGTAATATTTATTCGTGCTCTGAAATATTCTTGTACTCTGATGTAAATTGTTGTAATAGCATTGAAATGTTCCTATATTTGTGTTCTGATGTGTCGTGTTCTCAACACAATCCGCGTTCTCCCGTCTCTTCGGAGTCTGGGCGAGTTCGGTGCGTGATAATTTGGTATCAAAGCTTTGGTTTACAAAGCACGAGAACAAAACATATTAGAACCGAATGAGAGAATTCATCGGAGATAGGATTAGTAATGTCCTACAAGAATAACTCGTTAGAGATGGTGTTAGTCATACCCTAGAATGAGTTTGAAGAGTGCTATTTTAAAAAATGAGTTTTGATTTTGAAAATTATATCTTATTATAAAGATCTAAATATTATATTTGATACAGAATTTGGACTATCGAGTATAAGAATATTTTGCATATATGCATCATGAACGTGTATTCGAAGTCTCAAATATACTGGATAGATATAGAATCACACTCTAGTCGCCCGGAGATAATTCTGTTAGTGACTACGTAGCATCAATAGTTTATGTTCGAGTTTCGAAAGTGGGATATATATATATTTCCAATTGACTAGTGTGAGAAACAAATCTTAGTTAGGGTTTACGTTGTGATTTGGCACTAAAAATATGATTTTTGGGTCTATAAAAGTTATATATTTGAAAACCTAATTAACTAATTGATTGTTGGTTATGATGGATGATAATTAGTCTAAATAATTAAAATTTTGGAACAATAAAACTAATGTGAAAATGAAAGATATATTAAGCCAAATCGATTATATATTGAACTGAATTGAAAATTAGTTCGAATTGGATATATACACATGTATATATATGTTATACAGGTTATGGTGTGGAAGCTAAGATGGGGAATAAAATTGTACGCCCGACCAGTAGGTACATGTTTACTATATTGATTGGGTTTGATGATTTTATGAGCCGGTTGGCTTTTGGGTTTTCTTTTGATATATGAGAGCCCGTAGAGGCCAATTGTAGTTGTACCGATCAACCCGTACAAAGGAGGTTATAGCAAAAAAAAATCGAAAATTTGAGGCATTAGCCAAATTTTGAGAAATAAGAAGTTTCGTAGAAACTGAAAAGTTTAATAACTTGAGTCAAACGAAGGTTCAGTTGGTCAAGTAAACAACCTTCAGTTCCTTCTTCCTTTTTGAGGATGAAAAGATTTTAAGTGGGGGAGAATGTAACAACCCGTATTTTTGATACCAATTTAAAATTTTATTTTCAATTGATTTAGTAGATTTTAAGAATTTAAAGTAATGTATTTTGAAAATAAACGATTTAAAATTTAGTTAAATCGAAGTTAGAACGTATAAACTTTAAAATTTAATTAAAACAAACTCGAAATGGCGCAGTAGTTTGAAAATTCGATTTTAAACTTTGAATGAATATATAGAATTCAATATAAATCAGAATTGGATAAAACAAGAAACGTTGAGATGTTTTGAATCTAACGAGTATATGAAATGGAGATTTCACTTTATACATTGTAAGTTATGACTTAATTAAAATTTAGAATAGTCTCTATGGAATTTATATATATATATATATATAACCTATAGAAAAGTCATATTTCACAAACGATTTCCATTTTCAATGAAACCACTTCCATTGATTTCGGAATGTCGTTTAGGTGTTCGAAAACTATAAGCATCGATACCTTTGGAGTTGGAGAAATTTTGGTCGTTTTCATTGGAAATAAGACCAAAATATCACTTTTTGCATATGGACGAATTTGGACACGAAATCACTTCCATTGAGTTCAAAATGTCGTTTACGTATTCAAAAGGTGTAAGCTTCGATGTATTCCAAGCTTCGGAGTTTTGGCACTTGGGTTGGGTCTTGGTTTGGCTAAACCTAGCCTACCTTATAACCCCCTATTAGGCCTCCACTCCCTCATTCATTCATTCACTTCCAATACTTAGCCAAAATAGAAAATGGAGAGTGGATAAAGGAAATTCAAATTCCTAAACTAGGTTTAGTGAATTCAAGTCCAAATCAAAGGGAAAATTCAAGTGTAAAAGTTTAGGTAAGCTCCTCTCCATCTTCTCCGTCATGTTTCATCTTTGATTTCTATGATTTCTTGTGACCTAACTTCTAGGAAATTTGGGCATTCTTATTTGGATTGGAGATTAGCAAGTGTAGAAGCTTGTTCTTCCTTATTGGGGCTTGTTCTTGTAATCTAAGATCATAGGTGAGAGCTTTGTGAGTTCTTTGTGTCTATGCCACAAGCTGTTGACTTGTTAAAGCGTAGATTAGTGTTCATTTGAGTTGCATATACTTGTGAATTGGGTAGGCTAATATAACTTAGTAGATTTCAAGTATTCATGTTCCATTAAGTTGAAAATTATGATAAGGATTGTCAACACGATCTAATTCATATGTTTTGAGTTGATTTGGTGATGTTGTGAAGCTTCATTGCCGCCCCGGCAAAGTTCTAAGTCTTCACAAGTCGGTTGAATTGCATTTGATTTGCTTTAGTTAGAAAATTTGTCCGCTTTGTAATTTATAATCAAAACCATCGCAAATCTCTTGTTTGAATGTTTGTGCATGTGAGTTTGGTGTTATAAGATATCTCGGTGAGTTTTAGAAGCCTCATTTGCATGTACATAACATCATAGGCCTTCGGGCATGAGTTAATACCACTTAGGGCTTGTTATCTAGGCAAAATGTGCTCTGGAACAGGATTCAGACGTCTGGATATTTTGGGGCAGACGTCTGACCTGCTCCAAATAATTATAGTTTCAAGCAACAGAATTCAGATGTCTGAAATTTTTAACTCAGATGTATGAATTGTAATTCAGACGTCTGACCGGAAAAATTCAGACGTCCGAAATGGCTCGAAAAGGAACTAAATCCATATTGGTTTCTGAAAATCCCAGTTCGGATGTCTGACCTAAATGATTCAGACGTATGAATTTGTTTTTGAACTGTTGACCGTGGACCGGTGGAGACCACGGTCAACAGTTTAGATGCATTCGGGCACTTTCCCGACCAAGTTTCGGCCCATTTCGACTTCGTTTGTGACTTGTCTGTTTCTCTGATTCGCAGATTTCGATAGCCAGATGCGTACGTAATCGTTTTTATAAATCATCAATTAAAGAATGACGGGGTGGAAATCAATGGTGAGAATTCTCTCACTTAAACTATTTTTACAGTTATTATAGCCGTGACTAACTATATATGTTTATTGCCTGTGATTGCAATACTTGGTTGATGGTTGATGGATGTTATAGTTTCATATGTTATCGTTATTGAACTGTTAAAATAATATACAAGTTTACATGGATTGTGATGTAAACCCCACACGGGTATTTGGATGATAATTTTACACATCACCCAAGTAAGCAAATGATAATCATTGGACGTTGATTGGAAACCTCATACGGGTCTGGGGATGATAATAACTTCACACATCTCCCTTGTGTTTAGTTGTACGTCAATCGATTGATCAACAGACCGTAGCAAGCATTAGTTAATTACTTATTGCTTGAACAGTTGTAGATTACACTCTGGATGTGAATTGGATGTTTAACAGTTGTTCATCACTATTTTTGAATTCATGAGATGTGTGGAACCCATATAATTAAAATTATATGGTAATTGGTTCAGTCACATTCCGATTCAGAGTATATACGAATATTTTAAAACAATATTTAGTGAAGAATTAAGATATGATTTTGATGTCCGATTTTGGATAGACATAAAAAGGAACGGAAATAAATTGAAATGGTTTTGATAACCAGAATTTTTCCAACATATGAATTGGAAAGGATTTAAATGCAAATAATCTTCGGAATATTTCGATAGTGGATTCCATGATTATACGGATATTGTTGAGGAATTTGGAAGATATAGATATCATTATTCCCAATACGATATCCGTTGGTTTCAGAATTTGATATTGAATATAAGCCAATATTATTTCTATTTAGTGCCTTTTATTTAATACCAAATTGGATTTTGGGTTTGTCGTGAATGGTGTCTTAAATAACATCGTTCTTAAATCCAGTTGAGAAAGGAATAAATCTTTTAATTAAGATTAATGAAGTTTTCTGACTATATTTATAAACTAGAATTAAATGGAAGTTGATTTTGGGTTGATTGTGAACGATGTTTAAATACCATTTGTTCTTAAAACCCAATTAACAATGAAGATAAGATTTGGAATTTAAAAATCTTTATTCTAAGATTTAACGGAAATTTTCCAAAGTAAAGTTTTCCAATTTAATAAAAGAAATTGGAATTCGATTTAGTGATAATCAAGATAAGCTTCTGTGAAGGAAGGCATTTACTATTTATCGAATTTAAAAGGCTTTGTCGTTATTCCGTTTATAGTATTGGCCTGATACGGAAATTTATATCGATTCTATAATGTTTTGACTTCCATGAAGATTCCATTTTGATGGAAGAGGATTTTGGGTTTATTGTGAACTGTGTTTTAAGTGACATTGGTTCTTTATCCCAAGTAAAAGTAGGATTAATTTCCAGGAAGTTGAATAATCATAGAGTAATGATTTTTGAAGATTAAAACTAAGTAGAGTTTTAATGAATCTTTAATTAGATTGGAACGAGAATGAGGTAACTAAATTTACCGAATTCAAGGAAATGTCGAGAATGGAGAACCGCCAGTTTTACTCCATGCGATAGTTAAACCTTTAAATAGATTTGAAACGTTGAATGGTAATTTAATTTACCGAGAGCACTTTGGGTGTTAAATATGGATTACTACCAGTTTTGCTCCATGGGATGAATAAGTTGGGATTGGGACAATAAAATAAATGATTACTTCGGTTAGGTTCGCTAATCCCGACTAGTTGATAAAGATTAATTTGGTTTACGTTGTCGAAAGGTAAAATCATTTGAAATGATATCCAAAGGAAGATTAAAGAAATAGTTTAAATGAACTTATCTTTGATAAAATTAATTGGAACCTTTCCCTAAAAATGTGAATATTTGAATAAAAGAATATTCTGGATTGGAATAAGGCATATGATGTGTTTTTATAGCACTTGATTGTAAAATAGCGAGTTGTTCGGAAATATCGGGTTCAACCCATTCTGAATAACTGATACGACGAGTAAAGTCAATGATGAAGACGGTGGTTGAAGATCTGAGATCTTCACATCGTTTGGATGATTACCGATGTTTTGATTGGGCTGTACACCCAAGACGAGGTAATAAGTGGTGATCGTCCAGACGTACTTGGAGATCGATCGGATATGAAAGGACCTCTCTCCTATATTGGACATATGGGACAAGGAATAAGGTGCCTCCGGTTTCGTTCAGACCCAAAACGAACTTGTAAATGGATTATGAGTGACATTGTATTTCATTCTATATTGATTGATTTCTATTAAATATGTTTCTGTTTGGTGGCGGAGAATTTATTCTCTTGCTTAGCACCCTTCTCTGAGACGTATGAGCTTAGAGGTTATATATTGATAGAAATCAGTTGTATGGTATGAATTGACAATGTGGCATGTTAAGATACAAATGATCAAGGCTTTTGTTGAAAAGCGGGGCCTTGTGGATGATGATCAAAGCACAGCTTTAAATAGCATAGCTTTGTGTATAGCGTTAATTCGCGAGCATCACACCTTGGTATGAGTCAGAAATGGGATAAGGGACGCAAGGAGTGCATATGTTTCTTTCTAGCTAGAATTTGTGCCATGGTATAGAGCCCAGAAATTTTTACTTATGTGGATGATGGAATGAGGCGCCTCGGATTTGAGTCTCCAATGGCTCTTGATTGGTCGAAGTACTGACCATTTTGGAGGTCCGATAGGATAGGGAAACGTAATGTTCAGGAATAACCAATCCATAAATGTTAGGTTTGATCGGCCTTGCAGGATCCAAGGGTTTCCCATAGGTGTGATCCTGGGTCATCTTGTTAGAGGTGATCCGAATCGGTAAGGAGACCATCTCTTGCCTTGACTCATGATGGAAATCCAATTTCCCATATGCGACTTTTCAGTTTTAGTTGTAAACCTATATGTCGACATACTAGGATGGGGTGCTATGCTTTCTATGATTGATACATTTATATTTGAAGTTGTTTTGACACTATGTACTTAAAGTAATATCAAAATGGTTTGTTTTAAAGCGTATCAAACATGTTTGACTATTATAAGGTAAAACTCTATCCTCTGGTTTGTGTTTGCATTGTATGATGGGACCTAAGTCTTATAATAGCTTCATTTTTCGAAAAGCATTGCGTTCTTTATAAATTGTATCATTTTAGAGTATTCATGGGAGTAAAACCGTTCCGTGACATTCGGAGTGGTCCCGTGAAGTACCCTATTTTAAAGTAAAAGTTTAATAACTGTTTTGAGTTCTCACACCAGTCTCATGACTGACTCGGAGTTTATTGTTTCTACTTAAGCTCTGGATGCCCCTATTTTCCACATGGGTAGCTAGTAGTTTTGGATTTGTAGATATTTCTTTTTATAGGATCCTGGATTACAGCTGGAGCTATATTCGGAAACCTTTGTATCCGTGTATTCTCTTCAGTTGTGCTAGTTGAAGTATTTTCCACTGTACATTGTATTTATACATTTTAAATTTCCACTGCTATGTATTTTAATCTCTGATATTATTTTTCCCCTGTGTAATATTTATTCGTTCTCTAAAATGTTCTTGTAGTCTGATGTAAATTGTTATAATAGCAATGAAATGTTCATATGTTTGTGTTCTGATGCGTTGTGTTCTCAACACAATCCACGTTCTTCCGTCTCTTCGGAGGTTGGGCAAGTTTGGTGCGTGACAAGAAATTCCATGGGAGCAGTTTCAGGCTAAGTTTGAAGGAAAGTTAATCTCCACTGCTCAGAAGTCAGTTTTGTTCAAGAAGTTCGTGGAGCTGAAATAGTATGGTCATTCTGTCCTTGATTATGTTTATGATTTCGAGGCCTTGTCTAAATATGCTCGTTCATACATTGATACACCTTATTAGAAGAACGGGGAGTTTGTTATGGGGCTTGATACCTATATTGGAAGGCCGTTACTAGATCATCTTGACGATTCATTTGAGAAGATTGTGGAAAAAGCTATTCTCCATGAGAGCTTGTTTCCTAAGGAGGCAAATGTTGTCGCTGCAACCAAAGAGGTTCTGAAACCACAGCTGGGTGGTAATAATAAGAAAAGGAAGCAACAACAGTAAAAAGGAAAGGATGGCCAAAAGAAGCCTAAGAGTGAGGTGGTTTGCTTTAACTTCCAGTAGAAAGTCCATTTTGCTAATGAGTGCAAGAATCCCAAAGCTGAGAAGAAGTGCTTCAAGTGTGGGAAGCCTGGGCATGAGACACTACTACAAAAGTGGGCATATTCAACACTATTTTTATGTGGTCGTAGATCAAAAAAGCATTGCCATAGGCTATTTTTTCAAATAGGCCACACCAGGAGGCGTGGCATCCGCGGCCGTTGCTTTAGCCATTTAAGGCAACGCTTTTGCCCATCTACAGCCACAAAGAAAGTGTTGCATTATAACCCTATTGCAACAGTCTATGCATGTAATGCAACAACATACAATGTTGCCTTAAGCAGAAGCCAGAGCCTGGCTTCCAGGTCATGGTAGTGGGGTCCACATGGATTTTCCACGTCAGTTGCCAACGTGTCACATGCCACATCAGCTGCACATATGTCACATGGCATGTTAGCTATCCACGTGGCACCACGAAAGCTATGGGCCCCACGTGTCGTACCGTTGTAGAATTAATATGATTACACTTAATGCAACACCACATAAAAATCTAATGCAACACCACAACAATCTAATGCGACACCACAACACCATCTAATGCGGTACCACAACACTGTAAAGCAACACCAGAAAACATCAACTGTAATGGTAAAAAAATCAAATGGAACACCAAAAAAAATCAATTGCAGTTGTAGCCTATAATACAACCCTGTAATTACAAATTTTGCAGTACATATATTCAATCCAAAATATTCATACAATAAATCCTCCCAAAACATTCATCACCACAGTCAGACCAACCAATTGTATATACCAACTCACAAGTGCCATCACCAAAACATACTACAAGTGTCATCACTAAAACATGCCACAAGTGCCATCACGAACACATGCCACAAGTGCCATAATTTAAAAGTACAATTCGAATATATCACAAGTGCTAACACATACCATCCAAATGCTTCATTCAGTTGCCGGCGTTGCAAGAGTACCAATGTCATCTTCATCACTTGTTGTGGTGACACAAAAGTCTCTAACATCTAAATTATGATCTGGATTGCCTTCACCTAGCTTTTTTAACACCCATGACACGTTCTCTTTCACTTTTCTGTTCACCTTTTCATCCAAATCCACCTCAAGCTCTTTCCTTATTTTTTTTGGTCAGCTCTTGCACATAACTGTCCGAAGAACCAAGAGTTATTGGAGACTTTTCAGTCATTTTACCTCGCCTTCCTACAAGCCAGTTCCGTGTGTGGCTCTTCCCACCAGAAACAAGTGCATCTGCCTCAACAATGTTTCCTGCATCCACCATTGCTTGAATCTTCGCCTACAAAATGAAAACCAGGCAAGCATATATATAAACAGGAAGCTAGCAGGAATGAATTTATTAACGGAACTAGTTTTCTTTCAAACTAACTATGTGCTCGATTTAATAAGCAGCTCCAACAAACGTACAATGTGCCAATTATACTGACACAAGTATTACTATTTTAGTATCTAAAGTACTCATGTATTTGGCCTTTAGTTCATCCATGTTAGTCTTGTAAGTTCTCCTCGGTTCTCATTTATATGTTTCCAAATAAATAAAGGCAGCGGATGGGGTGGCTTTTTTTGGGTCCTTCTTTCTCTGTCAAATATTAGAATTACCAAAAATTAAACAGAATTTTTAATATTCAATGTTAAGAATTTACAGATCTAGTTGATGCGTATGAACATTGTGACAATGATATAGAATATAATTCAATGATATAACAAATTAGAATTATCATGTGGCCAATTCAACTCAATCACAAAAAAATTAACTTAAGTTAAAAAAATCGTATTATTTGTTCTTTGGCTGCTGCATGAGTTTTAGGACTCATGGTATGTGTTTCATTTCATGAATTACGATGCACAGAATTAGTATCAGCTAGGGTCTGGAAATCCAAAAAAAATAGCACTAAACAAGGATAATGCGAACTACTAAAAAAAAGATTAGCACTAAACAAGATAATGTGAACTACTAAACATTATACAAATGTGAATATCATTAAAGCCGTACCTGAACTACTTCATCCCCCCAGTATTCCAAGAGCATTTTAAAATCCTCCAACGGGATTGTACTATGCCTATTTGCAAGCCTTTCCTCATCAGTTGAATATTTTTATAATACCTTGCTTTGATGCGAGACTTGTACTGCCTCCAAGAGTCGTTAAGCGTGTTCAAGACCCACTTGTGTCCTTCTTTCGGAATGACATACCTAGCCTATGATATATCAATCACAAAATTTAGGAAGCAAACTAAATAATTAAAACCAGACACTTAGGAAATCAGTTGAAATATATATGGTTTAGGGTGATAGATTGTACCAGAGTATATTCCAACATTTGTCGCTTTAATTGATCAGGATAGTTTTTGCGGTAAAGTCTTAGCGTCACTATTTGCTTGGTGAGAGGTTTGAGTTGTATACAGGCCATAAGTCACTAAAGTACTTTTTCTCCCAAAAAGATTTAAACTTAAGGCAACAAAGGTGGATGAGTTCTTAGCATCCTACGATTTTGAGATTGCATATACCCCTGGCAAGGGTAACGTTATGGCTGACGCCTTGAGTAGATATAAGTTGACTTTGAGTCCTTTGTTTGTCGAGCGGCAGAGTTTAGAGTATATCCCTACCTTTGACTTTAGAACCTCCATTGATTATGTACCCGGCTTGTTGTCATCGTTAAAGGTACGACCTACACTTTTGGGACTGATAGGTGCGGCACAACGAGATGACCCACAGTTGATAGAGATAGTAGACAAGCTCGTAAGAGGGGAGTCTTCAACCCATCTTAGTAGGTATACTATTGATGACAAAGGTTGGTTGTGTAAAGATGGGAGATTTTGCGTATCACGAGACGAGGGTTTGAGGAGGACAATCCTTGAAAAAGCACATCGTTCTAAGCTGACCATACATCCCGATGGTGACAAGATGTATAGGGACATGAAGCGAGTTTTCTTTTGGGTCGAAATGAAGAAGGATGTAGCTGAGTTCGTTTCTAGATGCTTAGTGTGCCAGCAAGTCAAGGCTGAGTAAAAGAAGCCTGGTGGTTTGCTTCACCCTTTAGAGGTCCCACAGTGGAAATGGGAAAGTGTTTCCATGGATTTCGTCGATGGGTTGCCGAGGTCAAGGAAGGGTAATACAGGTATTTGGGTAGTATTAGATAGACTTACCAAGAGCGCCCATTTCATTCCCGTTAAGAGTAGAAGAACAGCTTCATGGTTAGCATCTGTTTATCTCCGAGATATAGTTCGTCTACATGGCATACCTTCTAGTATTGTGAGCGATCGGGATCCCATTTTCACTAGTGAGTTTTGGAAGAGCTTGCAAGAGGTGGTAGGAATGCAAATGTGTTCGAGTACCAATTATCACCCTCATACGGACGGCCAAACAGAAAGAGTGAATCGGATTCTAGAAGATCTTTTGAGATTATGCACCTTGGACTTTAGAGGGACATGGGAGGAACATCTTCCATTAGTAGAGTTCGCCTACAACAACAGCTATCAGACTAGTATTGGCATGGCACCTTTTGAGGCTTTATATGGACGACCTTGTCGATCACCTACTTGTTGGTGGGAATCTACGGATAAGATTTTGCTTGGGCTCGAGATGATTAGGGAAACTTCAGAAAAGATAGACTTGATTCGAAGACGCATGAAGACGGCACAGGACCGGCAAAAGTCATATGTTGATAAAAGAAGGACCGATCTTGAGTTCAGCGTTGGAGACATGGTCTTTATTAAAGTATCACCATTGAGGAATATATTTCGTTTTGGGTCTGTAGGGAAATTGGCACCAAGGTTCGTAAGGCCATTCCCTATTGCAGAGGGAATTGGACAGATAGCCTACAGAGTGAAGCTTCCCGAGAAGCTTAGTAGTGTTTATGACGTATTTCATGTGTCGCATTTGTATGATACTGCGGAAGTAGTAGAGTCGAGCATGCTTAGAGAAGTGGAAGTGGAGCGAGATGCCACGACTAGACGAGCTCCTACATGCATCCTTGGATCGGAGGTCAAGAAATTAAGCAACTGAGAGGTCAAGTTGGTTAAAGTCCGGTGGGGAGATGATCAAGGAAACGCGACTTGGGAGACTGAAGACAAGATACACACGTCGTACCCTTTCCTTTTTGAAGGTATGTTCTTAACTTCTCCTTTTTCTACCGTTTTTTTTATACTTGTTCTATCATTTAGTGTATCCTCTCGATTATATCTTCGATCTTTAGGTAGAAAACCCTATGGTTGTAAACATGTGTTTGAGACATGTTATGTTTGGTGGATGCAAGTGGATGTAAGTGTTTGCTAGTGGTTGCTCGTGGATGCATTTATACACACACATTAGGCACTAGATCGGCTCAATCACTTTCATATTGCATATGAATGAGTGTGCATATTTAAATAAATGGATGTATATTGAATGTGTTATCATATGGATGCTGCATTTGAATGAATGGTTGTGCACTCATATATAAATGATATGTATCATTAGGATTCTTTTGCATACATAATGGGCACATGGCACTATCATGTATGCATTAAGGAGGTCAACTGAATCAGTAGACCGCGTGATCTTTGTATTAGATAAGGGACAAATACACACACTTTTGCATATGTTCATATAGCATAAGAAATCTTTTAAGGACAATGGATGCTTGTGGATGATGGATGAGTAGATGGATGATTGGATGGTAGGATACATTCTTCTTAACTTGAAGATTTCGGGGACGAAATCCTTTAAGGAGTGGAGATTGTTACACCCCGTGATTTTAAAACATGACATAAGAGATAATTAAAGAATAATTAATTTTTAAAAGAAGAATTAGGTGAAACAAGTTACGCCATTGTGTTCATCTAGGAATTCTGCTTGAGATAGAGTCCGAGTTTTCGTAAAACGGATACCGTATGAAGAAATTATGGACAATAGAAGTTAAGCAGAAAAAGCAGAAAACATGCTGGGAAAACTGGCGCACTTGTGAAGTGCGCCAGAACAAAAATGCACTGGCGCATTTGGGAAGTGCGCCCATGCCGAGGCAAAATCTGCACAGAATTCTGGAGAGTTCTCTGATGACGTGTCCTTCGGGGATTGGCTGAATGACGTGTCTTTTGTGTTGTGTGGTTCTGATGATCTCTAAGCTAATCTAAAGGCCCTAATTCACCTAATACATCTATAAAAACAACCTAGACCTAATCCTAATTTCATTACACTAATACATGGCGCCTCTATGCTTCCCTAACGTAAATTAAAACTAGCCTCTCTTCTCTTCTCCAAAGCAAATCAGAACAGAAGTATATAAATTGGAAGATAAGAATCAAATTCTACAACAACGGTTTAGCTAATCAAATTCAGAATTCATAACCATTCTCTTCCTAAATCTAATCTCAGTGAGTCCATTGATTATTTTTAGATTTAAATAATACAAAATCAATTCTTACATGTTGTAGATTGGAGTTGGAAATTAAACATGATAATAATATCTAATCTCATCAGTTCTATCTTAGCCTATATATCAGATTCATGATTCTTATATGCCTATGTTGATATTATCATCAGTTTTATCATATCCTTATGATCAGTTCATCCTTATGCCTACTTTGTTGTTATTATTATGCCTATTTTGTATCTCTTCCCTTCCTCCTTCCCTTTTTATTTTTATAGCCAGGCTACTTTCAAGCCTATGCCAAATCTCGCAGAGATGAATGTACAAATGCTAACCTAGGGAACGTTTGGAAATATGACATAATAAATGTTGGGTTGATTTGGGCATGATTAATGTTAAATTTTGGGCATGATACGAAATTGGGGATTTTAGGTAATTGGCATAATTAACCTAAAACTGGCACAAACTGCAAATAAATAAATTGGCTAAGATAAGCATGCCCAGACATGAGGTTAGACTCCGTTTGCGGTAAAATCCTGCCCGAAACCGACCGACCTAACCAGCAACCGAAAACGACTAGTCTAATGTGAGAGTTCGTAGGCATAATTAAAAGATGCCTAGACATGAGGTTATGTCTGGCTTGTGGTAGAAGTCTTCCCAGAACCGCCCAGCACATCCAGCAGTCACAAGCCATCAACTTAATGTGAGAGGTCTGTGCATTAATAACTAATTAATGTTGATCAAAGATGAATATGATACCTAAAACATGTTAGGTGGGTAGGGTTAAGTTTTCCTGTATGAGATGACAACTTAACCAATATTACATGAATAAAGTGGATAGGGTTAAGGCAAGCTTAACCAATAATACATATTGATTTGATAAGTGGATGGGGTTAAGTCAATTGGGTGGATAGACAACACTTAACAAATATAGGTTGGGTTAGGATAAACCCTAGGGAAAAATCTAGTAGCGGTAGGGACCCTTTTCAAACAGTAACCCACTTAGAGGTATCGGGAACCTTGAGCTAGGCAGTGTTGGGGCACGCTTACTAGTCTGATTATAAGCGGTCAAATAAGAGCGATAGTGTAGCAGTGCAGGTTCCGATGGGTTCATTAAGTGTGCACAAGCTGTTCCCAACATTGGAAGATTTAGCCACTATACATCAGTAAGTATAAAGTTGTGCAACCACGGGTTGCCACTTAGGGAGTGATACACCCTAAGCTGGGACCCGCACAGGTATCTACAAGTTAGGGAGCCGATCGATTAGGGGTAGTGTGAGGACATCTAGTATCTATTATGGGCAAGTAGTCTTTCAAGGATTGTTTGGGGCGGATACCTCTTACTAGATGTTACGCCTGAGGGCTACCAATTGCGGGGTTGGGATCATTTCGTTAAGAATTACTAGTAGGTGGTGTAGAGAATTAAATTAAGTAAGAAATCTGGGAAGCGCACTAGACGTTCCTTTATATTCATCCTGTTATCCAGCTTTACCTTATGTCATGGTTATACTTTCCATCCTGTTTATTTTTTTTCTTCTGTTTCCCCCCTCCCTCCCCCTAGGTTCTCAGGGAGGAAACACTGAAACTTGACTCTGATTTCTTTCTTTTGGAAGCGCTTGTAAGTGTTGAAAGTAATCCTCAACTTTATCTCTTTTTCATTATGGCTATTTGGAGTGGGATTATGGTTTTACTTTTATGTACTCTGATAATAATTTTGTACAAGATGGATATTTGTGTACTTGACTTTAGTATGTGGTTTTGATGTTGTAACCAAACATGTTTTGCTTTTCCGCTGCAATGGATAAATTTTGAATTTTCTTAAGTACCATTTTATATATCTGTCTTGTGATATTCTGTCCTACACTCTTATAATACACCATGAAAGTTAATGCTTTCCCTTAGTGAGTGACATCAATGGACGTGGGGGTGTTACAATTGGTTTCCTCCCCGTCATTCTTTAATTGATGATTTATAAAAATGATTACGTATGCATCTGGTAGTTGAAATCTGCGAATCAGAGAAACTAACAAGTCACAAATGAAGTCGAAATGGGCCGAAACTCGGCCGGGAAAGAGCCTGGATGCATCTAAACTGTTGACCGTGGTCTCCACCGGTCAACAGGTCATAAACAGATTCAGATGTCTGAATCATTTAGGTTAGACGTCTGAGCTGGGATTTTCAGAAACCAACAAGGATTTGGTTCATTTTCGAGCCATTTCAGATGTCTGAGTTTTTTCGGTCAGACGTCTGAGTTAAAAATTTCAGACATCTGAATTTTATTGCTTGAAACTGTAATTATTTGGAGCAGGTCAGACGTCTTCCCCAAAATATTCAGACGTCTGAATCTTGTTCCATAGCATATTTTGCCTAGATAACAAGCCCTAAGAGATATCAACTCATGCCCGAAGGCCTATGATGTTACGTACATGCAAATGAGGCTTCTAAAACTCACCGAGGTAGCTCATAACACCAAACTCACATGCATAAACATTCAAACAAGAGATTTGTGATGGTTTTGATTATAAATTACAGAGCAGACAAATTTTCTAACTGAAGCAAATCAAATGCAATTCAACCGACTTGTGAAGACTTAGAACTTTGCCAGGGCAGCAACGAAGCTTCACAACATCACCAAATCAACTCAAAACATATGAATTAGATCATGTTGACAATCCTTATCATAATTTTCAACTTAATGTAACATGAATACTTGAAATCTATTAAGTTATATTAGCCTACCCAATTCACAAGTATATGCAACTCAAATGAACACTAATCCACGCTTTAACAAGTCAACAGCTTGTGGCGTAGACACAAAGAACTCACAAAGCTCTCACCTATGATCTTAGATTACAAGAACAAGCCCCAATAAGGAAGAACAAGCTTCTACACTTGCTAATCTCCAATCCAAATAAGAATGCCCAAATTTCCTAGAAGTTAGGTCATAGGAAATCATATAAATCAAAGACGAAACATGAAGGAGAAGATGGAGAGGAGCTTACCTAAGCTTTTGCACTTGATTTTTCCTTTTGATTTGGACTTGAATTCACTAAACCTAATTTAGGAATTTGAATTTCCCCTTTCCACTCTCCATTTTCTATTTTGGCTAAGTATTGGAAGTGAATGAATGAATGAGGGAGGAGAGGGCTAATTGGGGGTTATAAGGTAGGCTAGGTTTAGCTAAACCAAGACCCAACCCAGGTGCCAAAACACCGAAGCTTGGAATACATCGAAGCTTACACTTTTCAAAAACGTAAACGACGTTTTGAACTCAATGGAAGTGGTTTCGAGTCCAAATTCATCCATATGCAAAAAGTGATATTTTGGTCTTATTTCCAATGAAAACGACCAAAAATTTTCCAACTCCAAAGGATCGATGCTTACAGTTTTCGAACACCTAAATGACATTCTGAACTCAATGGAAATGGTTTCATTGAAAATGGAAGTCGTTTGCAAAATATGACTTTTCTACAGGCTGTATATAATATTAAAATATATATAAATTCCATAGTGACTATTCTAAATTTTAATTAAGTCATAACTTACAATGTATAAAGTGAAATCTCCATTTCATATACTCATTAGAGAGTTATAATTCAAAACATCTCAACGTTTCTTGTTTTATCCAATTCTGATTTATATTGAATTCTATATATTCATTCAAAATTTAAAATCAAATTTCAAACTACCACGCCATTTCGAGTTCGTTTTAATTAAATTTTAAAGTTTACACATTATAACTTCGATTTAACTAAGTTTCAAATCGTTTATTCTCAAAATACATCACTTTAAATTCTTAAAATCTATTAAATCAATTGAAAATAAAATTTTAAATTGGTTTCAAAAATACGGGTTGTTACATTTCTTCCTCTAAAGTCTCAAACGTGACTAAATTTCACCATTCCATGTCCCCGCCTTGCAGTTGCCTTGATGCAAGCTTTCTCTTAGTTGCACCATCCAAACTCAAGTCTCCAAAGATACAAACACAAGAATCCATCCACCTCTGAACCTTTTCAGTTGGCTCAGATCCTTTGAATAGTTTCCCTCCTAGAGATGTATAATCTTTGCATAGCTTTGCAAAATCCACAATCCTTAGCAATTGAACTCCTACGTCTACTGTAGTCGCCACTGGAGCAGGGACCCTTCGCATGAATGTCTCCATCATGGCTTCAAACATGGAAGGGTAGTCTGGTTCGCCTCCCATATTATCTCCCCTAGCAGCGTGTCTTGATAGTCGTCTACTCATTCTAAATATGCAGTTTAGAATAATTAGCCACTTCCAAGAAAAATTGCTAAAGGAATACAACCGCTACTACTATATATGCTAATATATATAGTAAGCATCCAACTGAAATCTACAAATACGTCACTCATACATAATTGGCTAAAATCGTTAACCTTGCTCTAATACCAAATGTGAAGACCTCCCATAACCCCTGCATTAAACAAGAGGAATAATGTGCTGTAAGGTGAGCCAGGCAGCTATAGACGATCATCAGAGTAGGTAAACACAATCGAAACCTGTCGTAGAACTGACAGGGCAAGGGCAAAATATAATAGAACATATACAACAAGTAATAGCAGTGAAGCATCATATAGCAAATTTTTTAACTTTTCACAACATCCTGTAAGATTATCCCAACATCATAGGAAATATCAAATATGTGAATAAGGCCCCACTACGTCACTCATAGAGCAACTCAAACAGCGGAAACGAAAATACTAGAAAGTAGTAAAAGTAATACGCTAGCCTCCTACTCGTCTTCACACAGCAACATCATCCTCACTAAACACCTATCATCTGCTACTTAGTCTGCCCATCCACAACCAGATGAACAACCCAAGGTAATATGAGGAAATATAAAACCTTGAGTCAGAAAACAGTCTTAGTGAGCGATGAAACAGCTAACAAACTTCAACAGTAAAGTATATAAGAATGGATAGATAAACATACTAATCTACCCACAACACTAGAGAAGAACTTAACCTCATCTTCCCCACATCGGACAGTGATAGCCCTTACAATCCATAACACCCAAGGTAACCACAATTCATCCACGGCAATTAGAATAACCATCGATAACACTCATAACATCCAGATTACTTAGGTCTCACGAAATCCCTCAAGCACTATCCCCAGAGGCCTAAACCAATATCAGTTAAGCACTTAAGGATCATCTCCCTCGATGTTGGATAATCCTCGTGAGATGGTATAACAAAACATCTAGACATTCAAACATCCATGACAAACCCTGTCTATCACCGCCAATCCTGCTTCGAAACCATCGTTAATTGTATGACGGCCAACTTTGCCATATGTCAAGGGCTAATGGTAACCCCAGTTCCAACATAAACTCCATACGCCTTTCAATGATACGTATGTATGTCCAACCTTGACAACTAGGCCTTTCAACGATACCCAGGGTACTCGACCTACAACCGATCTTTTAGGTGCCCCTATCGTACCGTTACTACGAGTCTGCTAGAAGTTACGACAATGATAATCTCTTGGCCTTCGCATCTCTAGTCATCCAACCTGATGACTCCTCATAGCTCAAGCAACCATTATTTATCAACTCACGACCTTTGAGTTGCCACCTTCCACGTTGGTCTACACCGATCAATGAACACATTCAACACTTCGAATATTCCCAATTGAATGCTCCTCGAAGTTACCACCATCCTCAAACCAAAGAAACATCAATCCTAAGGCCCGAAACAATCTATAGCATCACGTCAACTTGCAAGAGGAAACGAACCACAACACTTATGCTATCCTCCACAGCGTTTAGAAGCGCTGTCAAACCACTCAAATTATACCAGTCGACCGACCCAGGACCGACCGACCCAATCCCTTTCTGGTCGCCCTAAAATACCAGTCTTCTCCTTCTCTATGGTTGACCGACCCAACCCGGCGAAAGACCGACCCACCACTTTGAGCTTAATCGTTTCTCATTATAACTTGATCCACCTGATCATGCAATGGACGACCGACCCAGTTTCGAAGGTTCGACCGATCCTAACTTGCTCGACCCGAACTGCTGCCCAATCCTGGAATGCTTGATCTTGACCAAGTCCTGCTCCATCCACACATACACGACCAACCAGAGAGACCGATCAGCATCCTTCTGCGCGACCGACCCGACCAGGAGCAACCAACCCAATCACTTCTCGGGTCTCGACCGACCGACCCTCCATCCCTGGTTCGCCCAGCCCACTTGTTTCACTCTGGGGATTGCTCGATGGATCCCTTTTCCCCCAGGGTCGCTCGCTCGACCGACCCTGTGTATCCCCAGACCCATTCGCTTGACCGATCCCCTTCTGTCTTGTTCCCCAAGAAAACCATCCCACGTGCGACCCAAAACCTGCACTTCTCCAATGCAACTCCAATTCCGACCAAAACTTCGTCAATTGACACAATCGACGTAACCAACTCAACCAATCCATTCAACACAATCATAAACATGTTATGAAGCCACTAACATCACCAATTTGGCAATTTTATCAATAATTATGTGAAATTCACCAAATTCACCATAAATGCAAATATGAACAAAACTATAAATATAACTTGCATAATCGTATGGGACAGCATAAAAATAACATAGAATCATGAATTTAACTTACTAAATGAGATCACAGGGTGATTCATATGAAAATGGACTTACCAATGCATAGATCTATGGTAAAACACTAAAAATCGATGAAAAATATGATCAAACACGCATACACTTCATTGAATCCATGTGAGAGATGTAAACCACTCACTGATTCTCCAAAACAAGCTAAAATGATAGAAATATGAATCCAGACAGCAAGCACCCTAGACCAAACCCCTTGATCTGTTGAATCCTTGCTTCAATTGATGTAGATCTACCCTCCAATGGTGTAGATCTATGATTTCCCTCCTTGGATTATGATTTTTAATGGTGGAAAGGTGTTAGAGGAAGAAGGAGCATAAGGCCACCTATTGAGAGAATAGAAAACTAAACCATTTCTCATACCTCCCACCCCCTATTTATACCCTTCCACTAGCCCACCAATGTGCCTTCCCAAATCAGCCCATTGTGGCTCTCCAAACTTGAACATCCAACTGAAAAACCTTTAAACAGCAATTCCTCCGAAATCGCTGAGCAAAATCTTTAACGTAACCACTCTGCGGAAAGGCAATCGTCATTTCCTTCCCAATGGCACAGGTCTTACCCTCTGATTCGACATGAGTCAAAAGTTATGCCTTGAACAAGACTAACAGGTGCAAAATGGTCACAAACAAAATCGGTAAAAATTGTGGACATGTCTCACATCCCCATAAGAAACATATTAAAATATGAGAATGATCCAACCCTCCGGAATAAAATAAAAATATTTTACGATCTTTCGATAGGTAAAATGCAGGCTGTTACACCCGAGCACATTTGAAGCAAAGCAAAATTTAATTGGATCAGTCTGGAATACTTTCAGTGATAAGTTCACATGACAAACAACTTACTTAACTTTAGAAATTATTTTTGAAAGAAAAGGATAATCGTAAGACCAACCCATACATAAACATGGATGGTTTTTACCTCACGATAATCCAAAACATTTTTTATATATCAAAATCCAGTAATACTATAATAGTGTAAATCAACCACAAATGAATAATCATCTAGTAGAAAGCTTGCATCTCACACTCTACATATTCATTATATAATCTAAAACTGCAAGGCGCTTATTGGAGATTGGATTCCAACTACGACATGGTATGGGACCACCTTCCGATCAGTGTACTCTAGAAGCGATACACTAGGGTTCAACAAGAACATCTTGTGTAACGTTCCAGATTTTTGGTGATTTAAATTTGAATATTTAAATTTGTTTATATATTATATTGGAGATATAATGGACTTTATTCGATTAAATGGAATTCGAAATTATATTTATAGTATAATTTAGTTGATTTAAATTTATTTTACCGACCGTATATAGGCCATAGAAATAGTTTTCTTTTCTAACAACCTCCGTTTCCGACGAAACGAGTTTTACTGGAATACGTATAGTTAATTATTGCTACATTTCCAGTTTGGAGCCAGTTGGGGTTATTTCATCGGTGCGTGCAAATTAAAGGTGAACTGATAATTTAAATTAACGACGTTGTGTGCAAACGGAGCCCCTTTTTAACGAAATTAATTTCATTAAGACTAGAACGGTAAGACGTAACCATATGTTAACTTTCTTTGTGCTTGGAAATCGAGTGTAATGGTCGGAATATGACCGGTAGCGGCATCTAACGATAAACAAATTAACCGTGTAGTAATATAGTATAAAAGGTTCTCGCCTAAGTAAACAAGAATAAAATTAAACATCCCCACGTATGAAGTCTACCCGTATACCCATACATACTACACCAAAAGGTAAATTGGTTCACTGTAAACTCCTTCTGTTGCAAGCTAGAAATGCCTTTCCGTGCACAATATCGATACCTTTCTCCCCATGTTTACTTTCTCCGCACGTTTACTTTCGCTCCACTCTTTCTACTCTTATATATATTCTGTCCATTTTTCTTGCAACTCCAAAATTTCTCTTCGCTGCAAATACAGGCAGCGTTTTAAATTTCCTCCCCTTAGCCGATCTAAACAACGCAAGCACATCCTTTAACAAACCCATTCTTGCAATAACTCAAAATGCGTCAGGGGAGCATAGTTCATTCTAATCTGCAGCAGGTTGAAGGAAGCATGCGGGTTCGTCAGTGGGGGATGGCGGCAGCTCTTGAAATGGCGAGGAAGTGGAAGGAGGCGTGCTGAGTTTGTATAGAAGGAGCTGAAGTTGATGGAACCTGGGCGCAGAGGGGGAGGCTTGGGCGTGGACTCCAGGATCGGGTTTCTGATGAGGCTCTGATGGCAACAGGTCGACGCAGTACAGGCGCGGGGTTCTGAGTTATCTGGTGTAAGTATGGGTTCCTGTGAGGTAAGAGAAGGCGGAGGAGTTTAGAGAAGAAAGAAGCTGAGTTCAAGTGGATTGTCTGGCGAAGTGGTTTCATGCAGCATTTCGTGGCTGGTCATGAAGACGACAAGGGGGAGTAAGGGTATGGGATATAAGAGAAAGTAAGTGGGAATTAATTGTACATGCATGGTGGAGTGGAAGTTGCGAGGAGTTGGGATGGCTTTCGAGAAGACGAGCAGGCAATGGAAAGGTAGAAGACAATTATCATGGCTAATTATTTTTCACCATCCCTAATCTATTAATATTATTATATTAATAATATATTTATATTAAGTGCGCCTGGGAAGATATGTTATCATGCCAAACCGTTCTAATTAAACTACCTGATCAAATATTTGATAGTGCCTAATAATTTATGACTTATATGACATGGCCAGTTTTCTAATGTGTTCGAACGTACGAAGTATAACAGGTCCAAAATAAATAAGAGTAGGTAGGAGGAATTTTAAAGTACGTAATCTATAATATATACGGGCCAAATCCAGTTTTAAGGTAATTAGTTTAACAAGATGTTTAATTAATTAAGTCGGCCCAGTAGATGTTGGAGCCAAATGCAACGGCCTGTACTTATAATTTGAACAAGGTAACTAGTTTATTAAGTTCTGATTTAGGAACAAATATTATTAATTAAAAGCGTGGTAGTATAATGTGTGTATCCTACTCATATGTTAACAGAATTCGACTAGACCGAAAGCGCTGGAACCGTACGACGAGCGTTTCATTACGGAGTTGGTTTGACCAAAGATTGTTGCCACTAGAATTTTTAATTAAACGTCAGTTTAATTAAACCAAACCATTTCAACGTCGAATGGAAATCAAGGTGAGTTCAACTCACTCAGTTTATCCCGTTTATATTTTGTATAAACCGGCCTTTATTTTGTGTACAATTATTGCTACTAGTTGATGAATGAATGATTATTTGCATATATGTTGAATATTTTTAAATTTCGTTTATTAAATTAAAATTTTGTTTAATTTAATCGAATTAAATCATTATTTTAACGATTAGATTCTCAACAAGGTAACTTACCTTGTTGGTTACGTTTATAAATATAAAAGTATTAAATAAAAAATTGGATGATTGAATGAAGGTTATAAATTGATTGTTGACTGTTAAACTGTTTATATTTGTTTACAACGATAAATTTACCGTCGTATTGAACGTATGGTAATCCATATAGATGCAGGGAAGGACAGGTTGGAGGGATCCAGCCGGATTTCTCAAATATGTTGTTTATATTCATATTATATTATATGAACCATTTAATCAATATAATTGAATGTTGATGTATCGTTAATCGTTGAATTAAAGTTCAACATTTGTTTTTTATTAACCAATGGATGATATTGGTTAAGTGGCAATGGTTGGCTTAATAAAATGAACCATTTTATGAATATCGATTTATAGTCAGATAAATCGATAAAGATAAGGTTATAAGAATGTATTTATAACCAAACGGATTATTGAATCTATCTTAGTTGAATAATGATTTATTAAAGGAATTAGATAATTATTTTTATCCTGTAATTATAAACTGAATATATAAAGCAAATTCTTATATTAGTGAATTTTATAAGCAGATGAGCATGGATTATCCAAATGGAGAAGGTTTGGATTAATAATTTCAAATTAATAATTAAAGCTGATTATTTAATTTAAACTAAATTGTTAATTAAAATTGAATGGGATTATTGTATTTTTTTATAAATATATTTTAGGATTAATGGAATTGGTAAACGAATTAACCTTGCTTTGAGTCGGCTACGTTAAATGTTTTAAATCAAGATAGATCAATCAATATATTATTGAATCATTTATTAGTTTTGTAATCGATTATTATTTTAATCACCTGAAAAGAAGATTAACTACTAACGCCGAAGTAAACCAATTGATTTCTAAAATGTTGAAACTGATTTCTTAATTCATAATAATCAAAGTGATAAATCTTGAATTTGAGTTCCTTGAATGGAAGTTATAAAGTCGTAAAACCTCATGTGCAGTTAAGTGGAATTGTTAATTATTATTAAGGTAAATTATTACTTTTATATAACCTTTAAGGGAAATTAACTATTTATAAATAGTTAAGGATAAAGTAAACTTTTTAGTGTAAAGGAGTTGAGGTTAATTATTTAACCACCTCAAGGAATTTATCTGGTACCCGGAAACCGATTAATAGAGTTAAATGTGGTATTAGAACCATCGTTACAATTGAAAAAGGTTTTTCATTGAGTTTTACTCATGGTTATGAGTTAGATTTTGACTTAATTCCTGAAAAAAATTCCATAAAAAGAAATGTTTTAAACAAGATTCATATTTGAATTGAAACGAGCGGAGGTAAGTGAATTGATTTTGATTATGAAAGTGAAAGAGCTAATGATAAGATTTAAAGACAAAATGATGAAATAGAGTTTATTGAAATCAAACTAAGATAAATGGTTATTAAAGAGATTCTAGGGTAAGTGAAATTTTGGAATGGTTACTGGGATTTGGGATTCGTTGATAAACTTCTATTTATTCTGAAGATAAAAATGTTGTTGTCTCAAGGTTTGAGAGGTAAATAAAATACCCCAACTTGTAACGAATTCATGATTATCCAAGGATGATATTCGTTTAGAAACGAGGATAGTGGAAGTGATTAAAATAAGTATTTCCGTAAAGAATATCATAAACGATAATTCAAAGAATTATAAGTTTTCTGGGAATAAGTGAACGAGTTTAATTTATTTTCTATTCTATGATCTTTAACCAACAGAAAGGGTATATGACTGTATTGTTTAAACCCATAGGTTTTGTTATCTTTTACAAACGAACAGCTAAAGTGTGTGCGTAGCACACGGTAATTTATTCAGTTGTGACTGTCCTTTGAAAATGAACAATTAAAGCGTGTGTGCCGCACACGGTATTTTACTCCGTTTGTCAGTTTGTTTATATGACATTTATTTGCAATTTATAACCTTTGTCACACTTTGTAAATTATCATTTTAATAATAAGTCTAAGCAATTCTATATTTATGTGAATTAAAAATATGTTTGAATGCAAATTTCAAACGTTAAGCACCATTACTTGTATGAATATAACAAGATAAAATATGCAAATAAGATTTTCAACTTATATTGTCCATTTTCTATTTCAGAAAATATCATTGATTTTATTTAGAGAATAATTCGGAAATCATTTACTTCGTTAATTTGAATTAAATCTATTCAAACATATTATAAGTTGAATAAAAATTGGAAAGGCGGTAATCTAAATGTCAAAAGTTTTTAGAAATCAAATTAAAGACTGTTTAACTAAAGATGCCAACTGACGCTGTATACTGGACCAGTGATATTTCTCTATGGATGATGGTTGTTTATTCTGATAGTTAAAACATCGACTATCAAAATCTGGCCAAGTCGATTATTGGTATGGAAAGATCGGGATCGAATTTATATTCGAAAACCATTCCGACCAACAAATACATAACATTGAAGATGCTGGTGAAGATGGAGCAATTGAAGATCGTGGATCTTCATAAGCGGAAGGATTACTTATTGAATATTCTATGGATTGCAATCAGAGGTTGTCTGACGGGATTCAGTCGTGAGTGGGATTTTTCCGGATTGCAAGGACTACTCGCTACTGATCCTTTGGATGCGGTTGGAGAGTGCCTTCGGTTCATCCTGTTCCTGGATGACTTGTATAGACGAGTGTCTGACAGAGTATTTCCAAATGATCACGTACACTGATTTCTTCAAACGTGCCCAGTGTATTTTTGAGGTCATCAATTAGTGATTAAACGGATCTAACGATGTGGCATTCAAAGCGAATGACGACCAGATAGTAGTACCTCAAGCCTCATCAACTGGGAAATGACAAAAATCGGAAAGGCAACATGGCTATGTGGGTCGCTCCCATTAGGGTGTATAATCACCTATCTAGAGAAATTTTATTTCCTTCCTTAATCTATTTCGATGTTGTCCCTTTCGGGAAACGGTGGTTTGAGCCCAACCGTTGGTGATATACATTCGTACACTCAAGCGAAATGAGTGGTCGGTCATGTGTGGCCGGGTTGCAAGACGTTCTTGTTGAACCCAGTGTATTCCCCTCTAGAGATACACTATCGGCAGGTGGTTCCATACCTTGTCATAATGGAAATCCAATCTCCAATAAGTGCCCGTGATTTTGTTTGTATACTATATATGTGGAGCATGAGATGCAAGCGTTCTGCTAGATTCTATATATTTGTATATAGACACTATTATAATATCAAATAAGATATGATTCCAAAACTGGTTTGGGTTATAGTAAGGTAAAAACCGTCCGTGTTTATGTGTGGGATGGTCTTACTATTTTCCTTTTCTTTCAAAAGGATTTTTGACTTTAAAATCAATATGGATGTTATTTAAACTTAGTAAGTTTTCCTCACTCTGGTTCACCAGACTAACCCGGTATTTGTAATGCTCGGGTTAGACCCAGTTGTACAGGTTCAGGTTATTGGATATTACGAAGTTCAGAAGATGTGCTGGAGGAGTTCAAACATATGGTTTTATCTAGGATACCCGCTGTGTGTTGTATTTTAGGACAGGTTGTCATAACTGTCCAGATTTGTTATGGTACTCTGATGTATGTAAGTATATTACTTCAAACTTTCAATAAAGTTATTTATGTATTATATTTTGTTCCGCTGCGATGTGAGACTCTGTGTTGTGTTGATTCTTCTTCTATTATAATATTTCTTTCTTTCCACATCCTCTAAATTATTTCTAATAACGTTCCGTTGTTTTCGGTGTTTGGAAGGTTGACATAAGATACGGTAAATGTATTTATGTCGAATTTCGGGGCTGAAAATTCCCTAGGTCACTACATCTTGCAACCCGTTCGCACATGACCGACCACTCATTCACCTTGAGTGTATCAAATATATTGTCACCTACGGTTGTCGGTCGTCCAACCGTTCTCCTAAGATACAGAATCGACAGAAGAAGAATAAATTAAATTTCTCTAGATCAGTGACAATACACCCTGCTTGAGGGTGACCCAACCAACATGATGCCTACCCGATTTTTGCCTTTCCCCGATTGTGAGGCTTAAGGATAGAGAATATCTCATAACTTTGAATGCCACATTGTTAGGTCCGTCAAATCACTAATTGACGTCCACAAATATACTTTGGGTGTTAATCAAGAGAATTTCTCTACCACCAATTTTGGTATATTTTTAAAAATCAACGTACGTGACCCTAGGGAAATACTCTGTCAGACATTCGTCCGTACAAGTCATCCAGGAACAGGATGAACAGAAGGCACCCTCCTACCGCATCCTATGTAGAAATCACCTCTAGGAACAATAGTGAGTAGTCCTTGCAACCTGTAGAATTCAGTCATGAAGGAATCACTGCAAAAATATATATGGGGATCAACTAAAGAAATTCAACAAGTAGTTCTTCCGCTCATGATGATTTACGGTCTTTATTGCTCTATCTTTATACATATATCTGCAGATTAGTTTTCGAATGCAACGTTGATTTGAAGTGGTTTTGGGTCTACTCCCCATCCCAGTCTCTTCGAAACAACACGTCAAAAAGGTCAATAAAATATTCCATTGATAGTCGGTGTTTTAAAATGTCAATTCAAACTAGTATTGTCGAGCACATTGGTAGCTCAGGTCTTATTATTCAAAAATGTTCATTGAAACTCTCCTTATCAAATCTTTAAAACCATTTTATCAATTTCAAATTGACTTCATTTACATAACTTGATAAACTATATTTTTGACACTTACTAATCTCCTCTTTATTTTTTCACTTCGAAAATATCACTACATTTTCCAAAACTCTTTCCATTTCCTTAATCTTGGAAATATTACTTAATATTCAAATATCTCTTTTTTATTCTTTACTTCGGAAATCTCGATATATATTGCCATTTATTATATGGATCAAACAACATTAATTGATTTACTTATAAACAAACTGGTTTTTTTTACACTCCTTAAAATCTTACAACTAACGTTGCATTCATATTTCAAAATCTCGCAACTAATCGTTGCAATATTCTTCTTATAGAATAATAGCAAATTTCAACCTCCTTTACTCATTACAAACCAATACCATTCCTCGATAATAGTGAAGTCGTTCAAGTTAGGGAATTTTATTTATCTCTCAGACCTTGGTCAACAAAGTTCTTATCTTATAATAGGTAGACATTCATAACTCAAAAACCAATAATTCTATAGTAACAATCAAATCATATATTTTATTTCCAAACATGGTTTTATAAACCATATTCTTACCTTTGAAATCTTAAGTCAATCGTAACTTTTCCACTAAATATAAAACATTTTGCATCATTACATAATTCCATTTATAATTGGAATCAAAATATCCCTGTAACGACCCGCAAATCTCGTTTAGTTGATTCACTTCCTTTTGTTTCCAGTTTAAAGATGGTTCAAAAACTCCCCTTACATACTTCCACACTTCATAAGGAAATGCATCACTCGATTGAATTATTTTAGGTTGCCTCTTTATCTCTCTTCTCTTCATGCTTCAGGAAGCATAATAAACCATGCTGCCACCCAACATCGGGCACGAGTACATCGCCTCCCATCATCGGGGAACCACCGCAACCACCTCCGCAGATCATGCTGCCACCCAACATCGCCTACATCCACATGTTCAGCCCCCACGTCTCCTCCTTCTCATATCCAATACCCAGTTCCATTAAAACGAAAACCCACCCACAGGCAGTCACCACAAAACCCCATGTCACCGCCAACTCTGACCACTAGAGCACCTGCAACAACCACAGTGATCTCCACCTACATCTGCATCTACACCCCCGTTTCCATCTAATTCGATCACTCCACTAGTTCATTTGGTAGGTTCAAAAACCGAACCTAAAACTTAACCCCAAAACACAAATTGATCTCGACCGGCCTCCTCAGACCATCGGTGTAACACCCTGTAATTCTAAGAACACTATAATGATAAACTAAATAATACTTGATTATAAATTGAGAATTAAGTAAAACGGACTGCGCCACAGCGTTCGTTACGGAATTCTACTTAAGATAGACTCTGAGTTTGCATAAAATGGACATGTATGAAGGAGATATTAAGGTTTGAAGTGTGTATATATAAAAGCATAATATATATAAATAAAACATGTCTAGAAATCAAAAATCAAACAAGCGGGATGAGGAGGGAATTCATCCCATTAGGGATTGACCCTATGCCACATGGATGTCGACCCAAGTGTCAACCCCATAACGGGGGTGTCGATCCCTAGGTCGACCCCAATAAGATCTCGGCTAAAACCAGTTCTACGAATGTGGACTCATTTCTTGACCAAATTCGTTGACATAGGCTATAAGTAGGACCTCATTTATATTGTTTTATTCACCAAAAACATTGGAGACAACGAGGTGCTACCCCAACTCAGATTAAACTAGCCTATTCTTCTGCAACAACAATTTATACCTATTCAAGGATCTCTGCTACGATATCAACAGCCAATTCTCTGTTCGTTAGATCCAGTCACAGTGAGTTTTATATATATATATATATATATATATATATATAAACAATTGATAGTAATCTTGACATGTTTATAAGTTGGATCTAAGCCGTTGCCTGTTAATAACCTGAATCAAAACTAAACATATCTTCCATTACTTGTACACCTGATCCTCTATTTAGTTCTTGCACGTCTTTCTTTATTATGCTTATTCTGTTAACATGCCTAATCATGCCGCCATATGCCTATCCTGTTAGTATGCTTATTTCTGTCATCATATGCATGTCTTGTTATTATGCCAATTCTTGTTCTCTTCTCCTCCTTTTCCCATTTTATTTTTATAGCCAGGCTACCTTCGAGCCTAGGCATATCGCTGAAATATGCGAGCGCACGAAATTGGGAACGGATGGGAAAGATAAATTTAGGGTATAACTTATATTAAAACATGATTGGGATTTGGGCATAATTTATAACTTGATTTAAAACTTTAATTTGGGGGCATAACTTGTATTATGAATCAGACTGGGATTTAGGGCATAATCTTATATGAATAATTGTTTAAGAATGAATATTCCTAGATTTACAGTAAATAGAAACTGTAACCGCACTTAGACACGAGGTTAAATTACACTTGTGGTAGAAGTCTGCCCGGAACGGCCTAAAAAATCCAGTGTCCAAAAGTGGTTAATCTAATGTGAGGGGTCGAGTGCATAAATGTACACGTAACGGTGCTAAGACATGAAGTTTAAGTCTGACTTGTGGTAGAAGTCTGCCCGGAACTACCCGGCATATCCAGCATCCACAAGTAGTAGACTTAATGTGGGAGGTCTAGTCCATTAACAGCTATAAATGGATGACTTTTTAACGTGTAATACTTAACTTGTTTAAGTCTATGGGGGGTTACATGAACCTATTAAATTGATCAGGGGTTAAGTAAACTTTCTTGAATCAGTGGGGGTTAAGCTAATCTTGTTAAATCTGTGGGGGCAGGTTTTATATATATATATATATATATATATATATATATATATATATATATATATATATATATGAACCCGACAAACTTAACCTGTTTTACATGTGGAGGTTATGTAACCTTGTTAAACTGTTAGGTATAACCTGTCAAAATCCTAGTAGTGGGGATGTAATCCTAGGGGGAAGCTTATATCATCTGTTGAGTGGGACCTGTTTCAGTCAGTAACCCATCTTGGTATCAAACGGGGAACCCCAAACTAGGTCGGGGTCGAGGCACGCAAACTGGGCTGATTATAAGAGGTCACTTGTGTGAAGGTGTTGATTGCGCATTCCAACGGGGTCATGTGCGTGCATAGATCCGATTTTCTTAGGGAAATTAAGACGTTTTGACATCAGTAGATACGGGTGTGCATCTTGAAAATAATGGGGTTTCCACTTTAGAAAGTGATACATCCTACTACGGGGACAACACAAGGTATCTACGGGGTAGGGAGCCGATCGATTGGGGGTAGTAATTAGGGTACATATAATCTTGATTGTTTTGCTCGTTAGGGAGCCTATTATTATTGTTGGGGGTAACACCTGCCATTCCTGTTGGGCTACCTGTTATTATTTTTGGGGGTAAAACCTGTGACTAGAAGTACACCTAAGTCTACCATCTTGTTCTTTTTGGGATCTTCTTGTTCTTGTTATACTAGCATTGATGTAGAGAAAAGTACTTGAGAAGCGCAATATATTCTGTCATGTTTATTTTTTTTATCCTGCTCAGTGTGTTATACCTTCCTTATGATACTGTTATCTCTCTCATCCAGTTTATATACCTGTCATGATTCTTTTACTTATTTATATGCTAAAAGTAACTGGGCTCGCCATACTTTATGTTTGACCCATTTTGTTTCTTTTCTCTCTCTTCCGTCCCCCCTAAGGTTCTCAGGGTGGGAATACTCAGGATTAATTTGGATTCTCTCTTTCGTTCTGCTTGAAGCTGATTAGATGTACCGCTTTGGTTTCTTGCATTCTCTGATATGGCTATATTTTTGGGGACTATGCGTTTATATTATTGTACTCTGATGATTTTAGTACAAGCCAAATGCTTTAAATTTATGTAATGGGTTTTCTCTATTTCAAACTTATGTTGTAACTGAATTTGGACCACGATGTTTTCTATTTGGAAAATAAAGTTTTAAATTCCACTGTTATTTTATATCTGTCTTGTGATATTTCTATTTCTATTTACCTATCACGCTTCACGAAACTTAATGCATTCTGATAAAGAATGACATTAATGGACGTGGAGTGTCACATTTGGTATGAGAGCTGAAGGTTACCAGATCGGATAAAAGATTTTGAAAATTGTTTTCAAAAAGGTTTTAAAAGAAAGCATTTTTGAAAAGAAAAGTTTGTTTTGAAAAACATATTCCCCAAAGGCATATCAAATATCTCCCGATTCTCCACTTGAGTCCCTTTTACTTTTCTTTTCAGCATGTCTGGGGAACCGATTCTTCCCGAAGGGTGTCCCCATTGCGGCATGGTTCCGTAGGCATGTTAAAACTACAGCACATGTCGAAGGGCAAGGAAGTCCCTAACCTCTATCTATAGCCATAGTAGTTTCACCTACGGCGAATTTTTCTCTCAAACTTTGTAAGGATTTTCATGCGATGGAGGCAGTTTTCGAGAGACTTGTTAGCATGTTACACAGGGATGGTAAAAAGGAGAATAAGGGAGTTAAGGCTAAGGAGCACTACCCAAGGATGAGAAAAATGGTGGCCCAAGAAGGGAACATAGATGAAAGAAGAAAAACCTAATAAAGTTCAAATAAAGACAAGAAGAAATGTCACGGTTGTGGGAACATGGGTCATTTGGTCAAAGATTGCCGAAAAAGGAAGAATGCTTGTTTCAACTATGGCAAAGTTGGACACCATTATAGGGAGTGCCCGAAGAAGCAAGGTCAAGGCCAAAGGGCAGGATCTTCTAGAGGGCAGGTGCATGCTCTCAAGGCCAGTGTGCCGGATAGAGGCAGGAAAGTTTTTGTTGAAGGTTTGATTTCTCTTTCCAATCATCCTTTTAGAACTCTTTTTGATTCTGGCGCTTCGCATTCTTTTATATCTGATTTTATGGTTGAGTCTCTACACCTTAGTACTAGTATGGTTTTGGATCTCGTTATTGTCTCAAACCCCATTGGGGTACAACTCATTTGTCTATGATTTGTCGGGGTTTGAGAATATCTGTGTTGGGCGTCGAGTTTGAATGCGATGCATATGTGATTGGTTTCATAGGCTATGGTTTGATTCTGGGGATGGATTGGCTAGCCATGTATGGTGCCATTCTGGATTGTTAGTGGAGGGTCATTAGACTTTTGACTTGCCATTTGAGGACCCTCGAGATTTCTTGTGACCCTAAAGGGTCTGTCATACTTAGTTTCCTAGAGTCGCTTGATGAATCTATCATCTACGATTTGTACTAGTAGTTTGTGAGTATCCAGATGTTTTTGAGGAGGTTCGGGGCTAACCTATAAGGAGAGAGATTGATTTCCATATATATTTGGTGGACAATGCAAAGCCAGTTGCATTGCCTGTGCGCAATATGGATTCGAGAGAAAGGAGGGAGCTCAGCAAACAAGTAGGGGAGCGACTTGAGAAAGGATTTATTATGCGAATCATATCTGAATGGGGTGCTCCAGTAGTATTTTCCACTAAGGTGGATGGGTCGCTTCGCTTATGCGTGGATTACAGGGAGTTGAATAAGCTCACTAAGAAAAATAGGCACCCATTTCTGAGGATAGATGATTTGTTTGACCAGCTTATTGGTGCGTCTGTTTTCTCTTAGTTAGACTTGTCCATTGGGTTTCATTAGTTGAGGGTGGCCGAGGAAAATATAGACAAGACTACCTTTAGAACTTTATATGGTTTCTTCGAGTGGCTCGTCATGCCTTTTGGGTTGACGAATGCAACGCCTATTTTGTGGATCTGATGAGCAGGGTATTGCGGGAGTTTCTAAATAAGTTCGTTGTAGTCTTTGCTAATGACATCTTGATTTTCTCGAAGAGCAAGGAGGAGCATGCCAGACATTTAAGGGAGGTTTTGAAAAATCTCTGTGCACATCAGCTTAAGGCGAAATTCTCCAAATGTCATATTTGGAGAAAGGAAGTGAGATTTCTAGGGCAAGTGTACTCTAAGGATGGGATAGCAGTAGATCCCGTGAAAGTAGTTGCAGTTCAAGATTGGAAAATCCCAAAGAACGCAACAGAGGTGAGGATTTTTCTTGGTTTAGCGGGCTATTATAGGAAGTTCATTAAGGTCCTCGCAAAGATATCAACCCCATTCGCGAGACTGACAAAGAAGAATCAGACATTTTCTTGGGGTATAGACTGTGAGGATGCTTTCCAGCGATTGAAGAAGGCTCTAACAATAGCCCCAATCTTGACTTTGCCTGATGGGAACAAGGTGTTCACAGTATACATTGATGCATGTGGTACAGGGCTTGGTGCGGTTTTGATGCAAGAGGGAAGGGTAGTATGTTATGGAGGTAGACAGTTAAGAGTTCATGAGAAGAACTACCCTACCCATGACTTAGAGTTAGCTACCTTACTATTCGCGCTTAAGACTTGGCGCCATTATCTACTTGGAGAGAAGTTCGAGTTGTACATCGATCATAAATATCTCAAGTACTTGTTCTTGCAGAAGGATTTCAATTTGAGGCAACAAAGATGGATGGATTTCTAAGCATCCTATGACTTTGAGATTTCGTATACCCCTAGCAATGGTAATGTGGTGGTGGACGCACTGAGATGGCAGAGGATGACCTTGAGTCCTCTATTGGTAGAGAGGAAGAGCTTGGAGTTTATATTGACTTTTGATTTTAGACCCTCCACCAAGTTCACACCTGGTTTATTGGCATAATTAGATATATGACCTACTATGTGGGATCAGATAGGAACTTCGCAGTAAGAGGACCCACAGATAGCAGATATCTTGGATAGGCTCGGTAGAGGGGAGACTTCCAGTCACCTCAGTAGATATTCCATGGATGATATATGGTGGTTATGACGGGATGGAAGGCTTTGTGTTCCCCGAGTTGGGAGTTTGTTGAAGACAGTCCTTGAGGAAGACCATCATTCTAGGATGACTATTCATCCAGGCGGTGATAAGATTTATAGAGAAATGAAGAGGGTTTTCTTTTGGGCCGAAATGAAGAAAGATGCAGCGGAGTTAGTTTGTCGATGCTTGATCTGCCAACAAGTCAAGGCTGAGCAAAGAAAGCCCGGTGGTTTACTTCATCCTTTGGAGGTTCCATAATGGAAGTGGGAGAGCGTTTTTATGGATTTCATTGATGGTTTTCCTAGATCGAGGAAAGGCAACACCAGTATTTGGGTTATAGTTGAGAGGCTTAATAAGAGCGCTCGTTTCATTCTTGTTAAGAGTAAGAGAACGGCAGCATGGTTGGCAGTAGTTTATCTTCGTGAGATAGTCCGTTTACATAGACTACCTTCCAGTATTGTGAGTGATCATGACCCCATTTTTACTAGTGAGTTTTGGAGGAGCTTACAAGAGGCATTAGGTACACGATTGTGTTTGAGAACTGCTTATCACCTGCAGACCGATGTACAGACGGAGAGGGTGAAAAGAGTTCTTGAGGATCTTTTAAGACTGTGTATCCTAGACTTCGGAGGGACTTGGGAAGAGCATCTTCCTTTGGTAGAGTTCTCCTACAACAACAGTTATCAGGCTAGTATCGGCATGACACCCTTCGAGGCATTGTATGGACGACCCTATAGATCACTGACTTGTTGGTGGGAGTCTACAGAAAGGCTTCTACTTGGTCCTGAGATGATTAGAGAGACTTCAGAAATGATTGATCATACTTGAAGGCGCATGAAGACAACTCAGGATAGGCAGAAGTCCTACGTAGATAAGAGAAAGTCCGGTATTGAGTTTGAAGTAAGAGACATGGTTTTCATCAAGGTATTGCCTTTGAGGAATGTGGTTCATTTTGGATCTGTAGGGAAATTGGCACCAAGATTCGTAGGGCCATTTCCCATAAAATAAAGGATTGGCCATATGGCCTATAGAGTAAAGCTACCACGGATACTAGCCGGTGTTCATGATGTTTTCCACGTTTCTCATTTACGAAGTGCTTGCATGATAACGTAGAAGTAGTTGAGCCGAGTAAGCTTGAGGAAGTTGAGGTGGAATGGGAAGCAACAAGTAGACGAGTTCCCACCCATATTCTTAGATCAGAGGTTAAGAAGCTACGCAACCGAGATATCAAGTTGATGAAAGTTCAATGGGGAGAAGACCCCGAGAATGCAACTTGGGAGACTGAAGACAAGATTCACGCTTCATACCCTTTTCTTTTCAAGGGTATGTTCTTAACTTCTTTTTCCAATGCTTTCATTCGTACTTGCTTATGTCATTTAAGTATACCTATCGATCAAATATTTGACCTTTAGGTAGGGAACCCATGGATGTAAACATGTTTTTGAAGCATGTTATGTTTAATGGATGCAAGTGTTTGCTAGTGGTTGCTCGTGGATGCATATATGCACACAGTAGGCACGAGATCAGCTCAATCACCCTCATACTGCATATGGATGCATGTGCATATTTTTCTTCTTTTAACGGATGAAAGTGGGTGTATCATCATACGGATGTTGCATTTGAATGGATGATTGTGAATGCATATAGCCTTTACATGGTATAGTAGGATTATTTGCATACATGTTGGATCCATGGCACTAACATACATTGCATTAAGGAGGTCAACTGAATCAGTGGACCATCTGATCTTTCACATTATTATAGGGACATATACCCACACCTTTGCATATGTTCATAAAAGCATTAGAAATCTTTTAAGGGCAATAGATGCTTGTGATTAGTGGATGAGTAGATGGATGTTAGGATATACATTATTCTTAACTTGGAGATTTCGGGGATGAAATTCTTTAAGTAGGGGAGAATGTAACACCCGTAATTTTAAGAACACTATAATGATAAAATAAAGAATACTTAATTAAATATTGGGAATTAAGTAAAACGGAATGCTCCATTGCGTTCGCCTCGTAATTCTGCTTAAGATAGACTCCAAGTTTGCGTAAAACGGACATCATATGAAGGAGATATTAAGGTTTGAAGTTTGTATGCATATAAGCATAATATATATATATATATATATCATGTCCAGAAATAAAAGAAGTGGGATGAGGAGGGAATTCGGCCCGTTAGGGGTCGTCCTCATGCCCCATTGGTATCGACCCCATAACGGGGGTGTCGACGACCCCGGGGTTGACCTCAGTCAAATCTAGGGTAGATCTCGTTCTGTGAATGTGGACTCATTTCTTGAGCATATTCATTGACACAGGCTATAAATAGCACCTCATTTCTATTGTTTTATTCACCAAAAACAATGGAGACAATGAGGTGCTTCCCCAACTCAGATTAAACTAGCCTATTCTACTGCAACAACAATTTATATGTATTCAAGGATCTCTGCTACAATATCAATAGTCAATTCTTTGTTCTTTAGATCTAGTCATAGTGAGTTCATGTTATTTTTAGATATAAACAATCGATAGTAATCTTGACATGATTATAAGTTGGATCTAAACCTGTTCCTGTTAATAACATGAATCATAACTTAACAGATCTGCCATTACTTGTACACCTGATCCTCTATTTAGTTCTTGCATGTCTATCTTTATTATGCTTATTCTGTTAACATGCCTAATCATGCCACCGTATGCCTATCCTATTAGTATGCTTATTTCTGTCATCGTATGTTGTCTTGTTATTATGCCTATTCTTGTTCTCTTCTCCCCCTCTTTCCCTTTTTATTTTTACAGCAAGGCTACCTTCGAGCCTAAGCCTATCGCTGAAATATGCGAGCGCACGAAATTGGGAACGGTTGGGAAAAATAAATTTGGGGTATAACTTATATTAAAACATGATTGGAATTTGGGCATAATTTATACCTTGATCTAAGACTTTAATATGGAGCATAACTTGTATTGTGAATTAGACTAGGATTTGGGGATTAATCTTGGATGAACATGAATAATTGTTTAAGAATGAATATGCCTAGATTTACAGTATATAGAAACTTTAACCGCACTTAGCCCCGACAAATCCAGCATCCACAAGTGGTTAATCTAATGTGAGGTGTCGAGTGCATAATGTGCACGTAACAGTGCTAAGACATGAGGTTAAGTCCGACCTGTGGTAGAAGTCTGCCCGGAACCACCCAGCATATCAAGCATCCACAAGTAGTAAACTTAATGTGAGAGATCTAGCCCATTAACAGCCATAAATGGATAACTTGTTAACCTGTTATACTTAACCTGTTTAAATCTGTGTGGGGTTACATGAATCTATTAAATTGATTAGGGGTTTAGTAAACTTGCTTGAATCAGTGGTGGTTAAGTTAATCATGTTAAATCTGTGGGGGCGGGTTATACATACATACATACATATATATATATATATATAAACCCGAAAAACTTAACCTATACATGTGGGGGTTATGCAACCTTGTTAAACTGTTAGGCATAACCTATCAAAATCCTAATAGTGGGCATGCAAGCACGGGGGGAAGCTTGTATCATCTGTTGTGTGGGACCCGTTTCAGTCAGTAACCCATCTTGGTGCCAAACGAGGAACTCCAAACTAGGTCGGGGTTGGGGCATGCTTAATGAGTTGATTATAAGAGGTCACTTATGTGAGGGTGTTAATGGCGCATTCCAACGGGGCCATGTGCATGCATGGGTCCGGTTTTCTTGGGGAAATTAAGACACTGTGACATCAGTAGATATGGTTGTGCATCTTGTAAATAACGGGGTTGTCACTTTAGGAAGTGATACATCCTATTGTGGGGCCAGCACAGGGTATCTACGGGGTAGGGAGCCGATCGATTGGGGTAGTAATTAGGGTACATCTAGTCTTGCTTGTCTTTCTTGTTTGGGAGCTTGTTATTATTGTTGGGGCTAACACCTGTAATTCCTGTTGGGCTACCTACTATTATTGTTGGGGGTAAACCCCATCACTAGAATTACACCTAAGTCTACCATCTTGTTCTTGTTATACTAGTATTAGTGCATAGAAAGGTACTTGAGAAGCGTAATATATTCTGTCATTTTTATTCTGTTTATCCTGCTCAGTTTGTTATACCTGCCTTTTGATACTGTTATCTCACTCATCCAGTTTAATACCTATCATGATGCTTTTACCTATATTTTTGGGGAATATGCTATTATATTACTGTACTCTGATGATTTTAGTACAAGGCAGATGCTTTAAATTTATGTAATGGGTTTTCTGTATTTCAGACTTAAGTTGTAACTGAATTTGGACCACGGTGTTTTCAATTTGGAAAATAAAGTTTTAAATTCCGTTGTTATTTTATATCTGTCTTGTGATGTTTCTATTTCTGTTTACGTGCAATGCTTCAAGAAACTTAATGCATTTTGATAAAGAGTGACATTAACGAATGTGGGGTGTCACAATCGGTACTACCCAAACTCCATCCATGTCTTCTTCTACCTCCAACGTTGCTCCACCAAAAATAGTTTCCCAATTCATTAGCCCAATTTTCGTTTTTAATGTTTTTTAACCCAAATCAGGAATAAACCCTAACTTGAATTATAGTACATTGAAAATCGTGATTTTTTTTCAAAAAAATCACCACTTACCAGTATAAATCTATTCGCATATCTGAAATTGTTCATTAACGTGATCGAAAATCTAATTTAAAAACTCTTCTTACTGTATTTTGTATATATCCACAATTATACATTCTTATTGAAGTGAAACTTATTTTTTTAAACAAACTTCAGACATATGTGATCATTTTTCATATATATACCAAGTTCTAATATCTATTGTTATTTGAGTTGGGGATTTTTTTTCCTTTTTCTTCCAGACACTTGTTTACTAAAGAACAAAGCCTTCTTTATGTTTATAGGCACATAAAGTTCCAGATTTCTTCTCGGTTTTTATTCGTGAAGATTACGGTGTTTAAACATACTATATATCATAAATAAGAAAAGGTATATAAAATGGTACAATAGTCAAGTAATGATTAAATTGGAAGATAAACATAAGTGAGGTTTCATACTTATGTTGTTCCCAATTTGCTTTAGGTTTGTTCAACTTCCAGGTTTTATATTTTTGGTTTGATATGAAGATCAGATGAAATAAATGCCATTCATTTGAAGCATACATGTATTTATATTTTTGCACCAATATATATATATATATATATATATATATATATATATATATATCAATAAATGGGGAAGAGAGTTTACTCACCTAAGTTTGGTCCCTTATTCTTGGTTCCAGGTTTATATTTCCAAACTTCTTTGCCATTATTTCTTTCTACCATTGCTCTGGTTCTAGTTTTATTTTTCTCTTTTCTTCAGATTTGTGTGAATGTGTAACGGGGTAGATATGTGTATTTATAGGGGAAATGAAATGTAAAATATAAACTAGCTTAGGTAGGCTTTGTAGTATAGAGTTTGGGGTTGTCTCAAACTGTTGTATTGATTGAAAGAAAATGCAATGTTTTGTCACTTCTAACTTACATCCTTCAGCTATGCATGGCCAGTCTGTTTATACTAGCACATGCTTTAAAATGTTTAAAAATTCTATGCTTAACTCTTAAGAAATGCATGCTAGAACCTAGACTTCATAAATTGTCTAAATCTTTTGATTGAATGCACACTGTTTTTTTGGTCACTTCATTTGCTTTCATACACTGCCATGTACTTAGTTGGTCTACTTCTTCCCTATAAAAGAAATGCCTGGCCAAGTGCGTATTCAAGCATACACAAAAGTACAAATCATGTGCAGATAGCTTTTAAAAGCTAGCCTTTTGTAGGGTAGATGTTGTGATGGTTTAGGCTGCAGCTATGGTGATGAAATGGATGTTTATGCTAAGGGTTTTCACATAGAAATATTTCTAGTCTTGTAGTACCCATTATGTACAAATACATGTGCATGGGTTCAAAATACAACTATGCTCCTAGGTAGTCTAGGTTATTGATGGTTGTGTGTGTGTGTGTGTGTGTGTGTGTATATATATATATATATATATATATATATCATTATCATCAAGTAAATGCTAAATTAATGGCGTGTCCTTTATACTTGGGTGTGAAGTAATTTGAATTGTTATTTCAAATATTCTCATTTGATTCTCAATGTAATTCTATGTAGTTTTATGTACAAGAACTAAAACAATTTTAGATGCAAATCAAAACAATTATTCACTTGTTCATAAAAGTAGACACATAGGATTTTTAAATAATTATTATTCCAAAATTTATTTATATTAAATAAATTACTGAAATAATCCGTAATAAAATGTATTACAAACTTAGTCAAAAACCAGGACGTTACAATTTACCCCCTGAAGAGAATTTTGTCCCCGAAATTAAAGTGGAATGAGGAAATTATAGTTATATGTATAGTTATAGACTTAAAATACATACATGGGTCATGCCTTACAATCACAACAAACAAGGCATCCAAAACACATAGGTTACCTATTTTATATCAATTAGAATATTCAATACACACATCAACAATTAGCTATCAATCACAGTCATCTTCATAACCAAAATATACGTTATCACAGTTGGAAAACATTTCCATTTATTATTTACACACTTCTACTCTTAAACATTCATCAGTCCCTGATCGTAGATCGGTGAGAAAATAATCTTCTAAGCATCAACCCCGAAGACCGAAATCAACATCAGATCAATACTCAGAAAATCGTTTAACTCAATCAATCTCTAGTTAGGTTCCAATTTCTTAATTCCAGTTAAATTTTTAAGTTTCAGAATCCAGATTTCCGATTTTAATTCTAACCTAGTTTGAAATCACTTACCTTGATTCCACTGTAAATTTAAACCCTTTGAATTTTCACAAAACATTTTATTTTTCTCAGATAATTCTCGAATTTGTCTTATTTGTATATCTCTTTTGTATACAAAGTCAATTTTGGTTCAATATATAACCATTTCAAACTTTATAGTCTTAGTTGATTATAATAACAACAATCGACACCTCCATATATAATAATAGTTCCAGAAAATTATCCTTTTATAACAAAAATATAATTCTGGCAAAATTATTTCATTTACCCATCTTAAGACAATACTATGTCGAATTATTCTGCTCTAGAGTTTAGAAATACCTATCAATACAGTTGTACACATTAGATCGACCAGAATTCATAAACCGCCCAACAAACCAATCATCCCAATATAAAACAGTTTTTAAATCAATTAACAAATACGCGCTCATATATATACACACTCAAACTCAATCTAGGTATTTCTAACCCCATCTCTATAGAGTTACACCACAAAACCAAGGTTATCACTCAACCTTCAGCTCTGATACCAAGTGTAATGACCCGCAAATCCCATTTAGCTGATTCACTTCCTTCTGTTTCCAGTTTAAAAATGGTTCAAAAACTCCCCCTACATACTTCCACACTTCACCAGGAAATGCATCACTCGAATGAATTATTTCAGGTTACCTCTTTATCTCCCTTCTATTTTCTTTTAATGTAATATAATAAAATAAAATGGGAGAATCCAGCCATTCTCCAAAGGCTCACAAAAACGGTTTCTGCAGAGGAGAAATCGTGCGCACGAAGACATAAAAGGTGTAGAAAGACAATACGTCTAAAATAAAAGACAGGCTAATGCAAAAAGATACCTCGGCTGCGGACATGGCCACAGAGGTCGTAGCAGACAATCGGCGAAGCGAGCGGCGGTGCTGAAAACTCCAAGATCCACAGAGGACTAAAAAGGAGCTACAACTACTGACAAGCCATCCAAGAAGAATCAAAGACAAAGAGATGTCCAAAATGCCGGAAATAATCCTCTGCATCCCCTAGGTCTTCAAGTTCTATCATATCCATCTAGGCAATCGTAGATAGCAATCATCCACTCTCCTGAACCATAATAAACTTTTGCGTCACCTGCTCCATCAGATCCTCCAGCGATAAAGAAAATAAAGCACCAATCCTGCTCCTGTCCGATCAATCTGATAACCCGCCATCCAATATTTGCACACTAGCAAATGACATAAGATCGATTGGGGGAGTGTTGGAAAGGGGTAAGCAGAAATAGAAAAGCCAAGCTTAAACACAGAAACCGAAAATCAACCGATACCTGCCCTGGGAGTGGCCGATACTGATGCAACATCAAAGGTCGTAGCCCACCTCCAAGCGCGGGAGCTGATGACTCCCCGGAAAGGCCTACCTCGAAACACGAGGAACACATCATTCCTCACTTTTCGAAAAATGGTAGGAGGGACCATAGCCACTTCATCAAATACTGCCTTATTCCGCGAGCACCCGCTGTGCCAGCCAACAAGGCAAGGAATCATATGAAGAAGGATCGTTCAAAAGATTTTCCAGAGAGGCCTGACCACCAGAAACTCAGAAAACCTTCAAGCGAGTTAGCATTTCCCCGGTAACCCATTAGATTCCCGAAGTAATTCTAGACAGACCTGGCACAAGACCCGAAGAGCAACAAGTGAGTAGCGGTTTTAGAGTTTCCAGAACTGCAACACCTGCACCTGGATATTAGAGTGATGTCGATTCTCTGAAGGTTCTCATCTACTGGTAAGCCATTATGCAAGGATTTCCACATAAATAAAGAAACCTTCGGGGGATACGAACATTCCAGACACAGGAGAAAAGATAGAGACGAGGACCTGGAGTTCGTACATAATTCCATGCCGCCTTCAGAGAGAAGGAATTGTTGTTTAGTACCTCCCCCATGTGCATCCGACAAGGCCCTCACTAATTGCATCCATTTCTACGTGTCACTAGCATAAGATGGGACACCGGTGAAATTCGTACCTTCCAACCTGTGGTACTTGGCATGGAGGAACGTCGCCCATAGGGAATTGTTTTCTCCAAACCTCGTCCAAAGCTTGCAAGCAAAGGCCGAGCATATGTCCTTAGGGTTATGCAGCCCTAGACCTCCCTCACTCTTCGGACGACAGATGGAGTTCCAAGAAATCCAGTGGTGGCGGGAAGCATTGTCCTTGTTTCCCCAAAAGAAGCACGAAGCTAAGGACCGGTAAGAGCGGAAGAACAAAGCGGTGGGAGTCATATATAGTAGAGAAGATATGAGATCCCATAGAGTCAAGAATAGACTTAATGAGAACCAATCTACCAGCCTGAGGGAGAAGAGTATCATTCCACCGAATGATCTTTCCCCTGACATTGTCGGTAAGGGGATCGAAAATGGCTTTGAGCTTCCTACCTCGATATAGCTATATGCCGAGGTAAGGGAGGGGAAGGGAGGCCACCTTGAAACCAGAATAAGACTCGATCCAGGAAGATCTGACCTCGGAAAGGTCTCTCACGGACATGAAGCAGCTTTTAGAACAGCTAACGAGTTGCTCTGAGCTTCTCTCGTACTGCCGAATAAAACCCAAAAGGCTCCGAATAGACTGATGACTACCATTAGTAAAAATGATGATGTCGTCTGCGAAGGACAAGGAAGAGATAATAAGACATCCCCTAGGAATGCCGAACCTATGAATCTGGCCAGCAATCGTAAGAGAGTGCAGCCCTCGAAAGAAAGCCTCGGCCGCAATGACAAAAAGAGTGGGGGAGAGAAGGTCTCTCTGTCTAAGAACCCTCCCAGATCTGAAAAAACCAGTGGTCGATCCATTGATGAGAACGGAAAACCAGCAGTTGGAGATAATTATCCAAACAACATTGATGAGAGGTTTCGGAAACCCGAACGCCCACAGAACCTTGATGATGAAGAACCACAACATGCGATCGTAAGCCTTAGCCATATCTAGCTTAACGACCGCATTAGAGCCTCTAACCTTTTTATTGATTTGATAAATCAACTCCTGGGCTAAAAGGACGTTATCAGTGATCAAACTTCCTTTTACAAAAGATATAAGACCCTCGAGAAACGGAGCTAGCGGAGAGGTTGGAACCTTAGAAATGACCCTGTTAGAGAAATTACACAAGTTGATCGGCCGGAAATCCAAATAAGAGATATGTTAGTCGCATTTTGGAATGAGGATCAAGTTGGTGGAAGTCCATCCTGTAGGGAGCTCTACACCTGAGAAGAAGGATCAGATGGCAAGGCAGAAGTTCGCTAGAATAATCGGCCACACACTCTTGTAGAACACCCCGTTGAAGCCATCCGTCCCACTAGCACTGTCCTTGCTTAGAGAAAATATGCACGCAAGTATTTCATCCGATGATAGGGAAGCAGCAAGGTTAGAGCTATCCGAGGGGAGAACCAGATGAGGGATGAACGCGAGAAGGTAAGGATTAGAGAAAGACATAGAGGGAGAGCTCAGGAAAGATTGGAAATGGGACAGAATGGTATCTTTGACTTCAGCTGGAGTGGAAACCAAAGAAAGATCAGGGCGTTGTATGTAAAGAATCGTGAGAAGACTATTCTTCTTATGAATGGTAGAATGAAAAAACTTGGAGTTCGTATCTCCATCAACAATTCATTTGATCCTCGCCTTTTGATAAAGATGGTCATGTTCAATACGAAGCTCCGAATAACTGGGCCAAAGACCAAGATTCCTTGTTAGTAGCAGAAGGATCCTCATCAAAGGACGATTTTGCTAGCACAGGAATTTCTTCGGCCAAATGAACTTGGTCGAAGATATCTCCCTTATCTTCATGCTTCAGGTAGCATCATACAACAAAGATACACTATATCCAGCATGCACACCATTTCCGTGCACATGTACACCGCTTCCCATCATCAGGGAACCACCGCAACCACCTCCGCAAACCATGCTACCAACCAACATCGCCTACATCCACCTATTCAGCCCCTAAGTCTCCTCCTTCTCAAAGCCAATACCTAGTTCCATTAAAACGAAAACCCACCTCCAGGCAGTCGCCGCAAAACACCCCGTGTCACAGCCAACTCCGACTAGAGCACCTGCCACCACCACCATAGTGATCGCCACCCACGTCCGCATCTGCACACCCATTTCCATCTAACTCGATCGCTCCACCAATTCATTTGAAAGGTTCAAAAATCGAACCCAAAACTTAACCCCAAAACCCAAATTGATCTCGACCAGCATACTTAAACCATCGGTACCATCCAAACTCCGTCCATGCCTTCCTTTACCTCTGGCCTTGCTCCAACAAAAACAGTTTCCCAATTCATCAGCCTAAATTTCTGTTTTTTTTTAAACCCAAATCAAGAATAAACCCTAACTCGAATTATAGTACAATAAAAAACATGATTTTTGTTCTAAAAATCACTACTTACCAGCATGAATCTATTCATTTATCTGAAATTACAAATTTACGAGATCAAAAATGTAATTTAAAAACTCTCCTTATTGTATTTTGTATATATTCACAATTATATATTCTTATTGAAGTAAAGCTCATTTTTTAAATAAACTTCAGACATATGTGATCATTTTTCATATATATACCAAGTTCTAATATCCATTGTTATTTGAGTTAGGGATTTTCTTTTTCTTTTTCTTCCAGACACTTGTTTACTAAAGAACAGAGCCTTCTTTATGTTTACAAGCACATAAAGTTCCAGATTTCTTCTCGGTTTTTATTCGTGAAGATTATGGTGTTTAAACATACTATATATCATAAACAAGTAAAGGTATATCAAATAGTACAATAGTCAAGTAATGATTAAAATGGAAGATAAACATAAATGAGGTTTCATACTTATGTTGTTCAAGTTTGCTTTAGGTTTGTCCAACTTCCGGATTTTATGTTTTTCGTTTTATATGGAGATCAGATGAACTAAATGCCATTCATTTGAAGCATAAATGCATCTATAATTTTGAACCAAGATGTATATAAAAATCAATAAATGGGGAAGAGAGTTTACTCACCTATGTTTGGTCCCCGATTCTTGGTTCTAGGTTTATATTTCCAAACTGCTTTGCCATTTATTTATTTCTACCATTGCTCTGGTTCTAGTTTTTTTTTTCCTATTTTCTTCAAATTCATATGGGTGTGTGAGGGGGTAGATGTGTGTACTTATAGGGGAAATGAAATATAAATTATAAACTAGCTTGGGTAGGCTTTGCAGGATGGAGTTTGGGGCTGCCTAAAACTGCTGTATTGGTTGAAAGAAAATGCAATGTTTTGTCACTTCTAACTTACATCCTTCAGCTATGCACAGCTAGTCTTTTATACTAGCACATGCTTTAAATGTTTAAAAATTCTATGCTTAACTTTTAAGAAATGCATTCTAGAACCTAGACTTCATAGGTTGTCTAAATATTTTCATTGAATGCACATTGTTTTTCTGGTCACTTCATTTGCTTTCATACATTGCCATGTACTTAGCTATTCTACTTCTTCCCTATAAAACAAAATGCATGGCCAAGTGTGTATTCTAGCATACACAAAAGTACAAATCATGTGCAGATAGCTTTTAAAAGCTAGGCTTTTGTAGGGTAGATGTTGTGATGGTATAGGGTGCAGCTATAGGGATGAAATGGATGTTTATGTTAAGGGTTTTCATATAAAAATCTTTCCAGTCTTGTAGTACCCATTAGGGTACAAATACATGTGCATGGGTTCAAAATACAGCTATGTTCCTAGGTAATCTAAGCTATTAATGGTTGTATCCATATATCATTATCATCAAATAACTGCTAAATTAATGGTCGTGTCCTTTATACTTGGGTGTGAAGTAATTTGAATTTTTATTTCAAATATTCTCATTTGATTCTCTATGTAATTCTCTGTAGTTTTATGTACAAGAACTAAAACAAGTTTAAATGCAAATCAAAACAATTACTCACATGTTCATAAAAGTAGACACATAGGATTTTAAAATAATTATTACAAACTTAGTCAAAAACCGGGTCGTTATAATCCCATTTCCAAAATACTTCGCCCAAAACATTTTATATTATAAAAACTAATATCTTGGATTTTATAACCGAATTCGACTTATCAATTTCTTCTCCTAAAACCAATAATTGATTTCTTTTACACTTTTGCAAATCCTTTCCTTTTATCTTAATTCGAGTTTAAACAAGATATTAAACTTATCGTGTTAGCTCGCTTGCCTTTAATAACCTTATTTACAAAATTCGGATTATATGATCCGGTCTCTTTATAAATCCCTTTAAAATTATAATTCTTCTTACATACCTGATTATCCTCTTAAATGAATTTTATTTAAAAAATAATCATTTTAAATATCATTAACTTCATTATTTCATGAAGTAAACGTAGCCCACTTGTTTATTAACTAAAATAGATCAGTTAATAACATTTGAAATTATTTAACAATAACTAATTATAATAATAACTTTAAATACGTTAATTAAAAAGTAAATTATATTTAAATATAAACAAATATTCATGAATAATCGCTTTTGACCAAACAGTTGACTTAGTCAACTTTAAAGCATCGGTTAATTCGTTAATCGATTACGATTATCCCTTCTTGTTAGATTAATTAAATTAATTTAATAATATTGATTAATTATTTACTTAAAAATAATTATTTCAAAATATTAACCGGTAGGTTAATTACAGCTTCATTTGCTTCTAAAACTATTTTAAACGTCAAATTCTTATTATATAATCATTTTATAATATTTTTAATAAAACTCGTTTAAAAACATCGACTGATTTTTAAAATTTCATTATAACATACAAGAGACAATTAAAAATCTTGTTTCAGTTATAAAATAAAATTTATAACTTAACTTCGTCAATTTTCCTAACGGAAAATCAACATTTTAACAAAAAGGTGGATTTTAGGCCATTCGCTTCCAATCCCGCAATCAATACTGTGTATTGATTCAAATCACAACACCGTTGAACTTTAATTCAACGTCAACATCCAAACAGGTTTCAATGTCATTGGGGTTTAATCAATTCATATATAACAATATAAAACAAACAACGTACATAATGTTTGAAGAATCCATTTGGATCCCTCCAACATGTTATTCCCTGCAACAAAGTTCATTATTACATTTCATATCAATATATAATTTCAATTCAATACAATAAACAACGATAATATAATTAACATCAACCATTTAAATCAACAATAGGCATCCAAGGCATCTAAAACGACCCAAACTGGCCCTTACGGGGAAGTCCAGATTTAGTTGAGAACACGACACATTAGAACACAAACGACAGAACATTTCATTGTTATTACAACCATTACATCAAAGTACAAGATATATCAGAGTACGAATAGATATTACACAACGGAAATAAAATAATATCAAAGATTTAAAATTACATTTAAATAGCAGCGGAAAAATAATATAAAACACAACTGAAAGAAATACGGGGATACAGAGCTTTCCGAATATTACGTCAGCTGTAAAGCAGGATCCTGTGAATATAATATCTGCAAAACCAAAACTACTAGCTGCACGTGTGGAAAATAGGGGAACCCATAGTTTAGGTTAAAACAATAAACTCCAGGTCAGTCATGGGACTGGTGTGAGAACTAAAAACAATTATTAATCTTAAATTTTAAAGTTGGGAAATCATGGGACCATGCCATATAACACGGAACGGGTTTACTCCACATGAATCTCAGTTTAAAATAAAACAACGAAATGCCTTTTTTGGAAAAATGAAGCTATTATAAGACTCAGGTCCCATCACACAATGCAACACAAGCCAGAGGATGGAGTTTTCCCTTATAATAGCCAAACATGCTTGGTACGTTTAAAACAAATTATTTTATATTATTATAAGTGCATAGTGTCGAACCAACTTCAAAAATAAATGTATCAATCATAGACGGCATAGTACCCTATCCTACTATGTCGCCATACTAGTTCTACAATCAAAACCGCATGATGTCATATTGGAAGTTGGATTTCCATCATGAACCAAGGCAAGGGATCTTCCTTATCGATTCGAGAATCTCTAGCCCAAGCCTCAGGATACAGCTGCAATTGCACCTAGGAGCCACAGGGCCGGTCCACAACTTACGTTAGTGGATTATATATAATTCCTGAACAATACGTTTCCCTACCCTATGGGGCATAAAATCTGAGCCACTAGGGACTCAATATCCGAGGTACCTCGCTTTCCATCATCCACATAAGTAAAAATGTCTGGGCTTCATACCATGACACCACTCCTAGCTAGAAAGAAACGCATGTTCTTCCTGGATCCTTCTCCCATTTCTGGTTCATACCGGGGTGTGAGGCTCGCGAAGTAACGTTATACACAAAGCTATGCTAATTAAAGTTGTGCTTTGATCATCATCTACAAGACTCTGCTTTTCAACAAAAGCCTTGATCATTTGCATCTTGGCATGCCACACTGACAATTTACGCCATGCAACTAATGTCTATCCATATATAACCTCTAAGCTCGTACATCTCAGAAAAGGGTGTTAAGCAAGAGAATAAATTCTCCGCCACCAAACAGATATATATTTGATAGAAATCAATTAGCATAGAATGAAATCCAATGCCAGACACACATCCATATACAAGTCCATTATGGGTCTGAACGAAACCAGAGGCACCTTGTTCCTCGTCCCATATGTCCAATAAAGAAGAGAGGTCCTCGTATATCCGTCGATCTCCAAGTACGACTGGACGATCACCACTTATTACCTTATCTTGGGTGTACAGCCCAATCAAGACATCAGTAATCAGCCAAATGAGTGAAGAACTCTGGTCTTTAACCACCGTCTTCATCGTAGACTTTTAATCGTCGTAGTAATTATTCAGAATGGGTTAAACTCGGTCTTTCCGAATAACTAGCGTATTTTATAATCGATAATAAAGTGCTATAAAAACACATCATACGCCTCATTCCAATTTAGAATATTCATTTAATAAAATATTCACATTATTAGGGAATGGTTCCCATTAATTTTATTAAAGATAAATTCTTTTAAATTTATTCTTTAATCTTCTTTTGAATATCATTTTCAATAGATTTATTTTATCTTTTATCAATTCTAAACCAAATTAAGGTTTATTAACTAGTAGGGATTAGCGAACCTTACCGTAGTAATCATTTATTATCCCAATCCCAACCTATTCATCCCATGGAGCAAAACTGGTAATACTCCATATCTAACACTACGGTGTTATCGGTAAAATTAATTACCATTTCACATTCAAATCTAATTAAAGATCTAACTATCGCCTGGAGTAAAATTGGTGGTACTCCATTCTCGATCATTTCCCGAATTTGATAATTTAAATTATCACATTCTCATTTCAATCTAATTAAAGATTGATTAAAACTCTAACTCAGTTTTAATCTCAAAAATCATTACTTGATGATTGTTCAAAGTTAAGAAATTAATCTTATCTTTAACTGGGTTAAAGAACTAATGTCATTTAAAACACAGTTCACGATAAACCCCAAATTCTTCTTCCATCAAAATGGAATCTGCACGGAAATCATAACAGTACATAATCGATATAAATTCCCGTGTCAGACTAATAATATAAATGGATAGCGGCAAAGCCTTTTAAATTCCATATATAGTAATGGTCTTTATTCACAGAAGCTAATCTCGTTAACAGGTAGGTACATAGAGAATAAATGACTCACGCTCTGCCTCTACCTCATCTAACTAAATGTGCTTTATTATGGTTGATGAATCATGCAAACACTTTCTTTAGTGTGAGATATGAAAAACATTATGCACTACAGCCAACTTCCGAAGAAGCTTTACTTTGTATGTTAGCTTTTCTGTCCTATCCACAATAGGAAAGGTTCCAACAAACCTTGATGTAAGAAAACATGTAGATCCAAACCTTATCACATGCCTTAATTATAAAACTCTAATAAACACCATACATCTAATTCTAAGTCGGATTGTCTCCAGTCTTCATATGACTTTTGTTTGTGTTGTCTTCATTATCCTCCAAATCAAATCTACCTTCTTAGTTGTATCCCTCAACATGTCAGATCTAAGAACAAGTTTATAAGTCATGCCTTACGTAAATGATGATGATCTACATGGTGTATAATATAAGTCCTTGAAAGGTAACGTCACAATATAGGCTTGGTGGTTATCATTATATACAAACTCAACTAGTGGTAAGTGATCCTTCCATGGTCCTCCAGAATTCAAAGTACACATCCTCAAAAAATCCTCCAAGATCTTATTCACCCTTTCTGTCCATCCATCCATCTATCGGTGATTTGTTATACTTAGATACAATTCGGTTCTCAAAGCCTATTAAAAGACTCCTCCGAAATTCGCTCGTAAAGAGTGGGTAACGATCACTGACAACGCTAGTATGAACTCCATGTGGTCTAACGGTCTCTCTTATATATAAGGTTGCTAATGACATTGTCATTTTAATACTTTGAATAGTTATGAAATGAACACACTTGGTCAGTCTATCGACTATGACCTAAATGTTTTCATTCTCTCTCCTAAATCGGGGTAAACCATCATGAATTCCATAGAGATGCTCTCCTACTTTCATTGTGGAATATCAAGCAGCTAAAGTAATCCATAAGGCTTATTTTGCTTCACCCTCACTCTCTGACAAGTCATACATTTTGCCACAAAATCTGTCACTTGCTTCTTCATTCCAGTTCAAAAGAATATCCTCTCTGTTAACGATATTTTTTGTCAACGCCAGAGATAGGTCTACGGAAGTGGACCTAAGGGGAAAATTGGAGTATTTAGCTTTCACGAGTCTGATTTAGTTCACCATTTCCCAGATATCAAGATTTAAAGCCCGAAATTAGTTACTCTTCCCTCAATGGGGTGAGCATCACACTTAAGCAGCTCTAAAACCAACAGTTATCTTGGAACAAGGGTTCCCTAAGCACAACCCTCAACAAAAAGGCTAAACGTCCTGTAGGAAGGGGTTCTATAAGAACTCTGCGGAAGGGTCTAAGCTTGAGTAAGTATCTGTGATCATATAGGAAATCTATAATAGGTCATGTAGGAAATAGCTAAGAAATTGCAAAAGAAACTCATAAGAGAATATGTTAAGCATTGATCTGCTCTTTATTGATCTTTGATTTGGAGTACATGAAATAGAAATCCCCAAATTGATTTAGAAATTAGGGTTTACTCTAGAGAAAAAGAGTACAAGAATGAGAAATCGATCCCTAAAATGATATCCCTAGGGTCTTATTTATAGAAAAATCAGGGGTCCTTTTACTATTGGGCCAACAGAAGCCTCTATGGGCTGTTTTTTCCTTTAGTTCCGGAAGTTTTGGCTCTCAGTCACCTTTCCTTCTGGTTCCAAAGGCCTTGCTTATGGCTTTTTAAGGTGTTGGTTTTGACTCTTGGGAGGATGGTCCTGGTCTTGGGAGCTTTTTGCTGATGTCATGTCTATCTTCTTTGTATTGCTACTAAGCCCGACGGTGTGAATAGCTTTCAGAATGTTTTGGATTCCGAATATAGGCTGTCGGTTATGGACTCTCGGTCTTGCTATTAACACTTTGTGGAGCTCGCCTTCATGATTCAAGTGAATGATTGTCGGGTCCTACACCCCTATCGTTATCGACACTAAGAAGATAAGTGTGGATAGCTTGTCTCTCTTCGAGGTTCTGCCTTGCCTTTCGGTAGATTCCTGAAGTGTATCTTGGCTTTACGGAGGATTTCTTCTCGTGCTTTATTAGTTGTTTACTATAGTAACTTATCGGTGACCTCTAATGGGGGAGTAACATCCCTGAGATTTTGGAACAAATTTAAAATTTATTTTTAATATAATTTTATAGGAAATACGTCAGAATTTAAAAATTCTATTTTTAAATCATCGTATATACCGAAAAGTCACATTTTGTATACGAATGAATTTGGACTCGAAACCACTTCTATTGAGTTCAAAATGCCGTTTGTGTGTTCGAAAACTATAAAAATCGATACCTTTAGAGTTGGGTGAAATTTGGTCTTTTTCTTTGTGAGTATGACCAAAATATTACTTTTTGCATATAGACGAATTTGGACTCGAAACCACTTCGATTGAGTTAAAAAGGTCGTCTGCAGGCTCGAAAAGTATAAACTTCGATATATTCCAAGCTTCGAAGATTTGGCACTTGAGTTGGGCCTTGGTTTGGCTAAAACTAACCCACTCCATATAACCAATTGACACCCTCTTCTCTTTATTCATTCCAACACTTAACAATATTAGAAAAATGAGGAAAGGAAGAGGAAATTAAAATTCTGAAGCTAGGTTTTGCAATTAGTGGCTCAAATCAAAAGGGAAATCGAAGAGGAAACCTTGGTAAGCCTCCTCTTCATCTTCTCGATCTTCTCTAGCTTTGTCTCCTCTTTGATTTTTGTTGATTTGTATGACCTAACTCTTAGGAAATCTATTTATATGTGCTTAGATTGGAGATTTGCATGCAATATTGGAAGAGAGGGTGATTTTTCTTGCTATTGAGTCCATTGCAAGCCAAGGTGATAAACCATTCACTAAAAAGGGCTAGATTAAGATTAATTGTTTGCTAGTCGGTTGTTTGAGTTATGAGATGGTTGTTGGTTGATGATATGCTAGTAAATGGGTAGGCTAGTGTAGCTTAGTTGATTTCGTGTGTTCATTTTTTTATTGAATTGGGAATTATGATTAGAATTGCCCACACACTTTAATTCATATGCTATGAGTTGTTTTTGCGGTATTGTAACATCCTGAATTTCAATTAACACTAATGGTTAGTAATTAAAGTATAATTAATCTCAGATGTGAGAATCAGGGGAAACGGGCTGCGTCATTGCGTTCGTCTCGGAAAAATACGCGAAATAGAGTCCGAGTTTGCGTAAAACGGGTACCGTATGAAAGAGATATAGACGAACGAAGTTAGGCAGAAAAACCCGAAACGGGCCAGAAATGCACTGGGGCACTTGTGAAGTGCGCCAGCACAAAAATACACTGGCGCACTTGGGAAGTGCGCCCATGTCGGGACAGGAAACCTGCACAGTTTCTAGAGAGTTCTGTGGTTTGGTGCACCAGTTTGGGGTTTGGGCTTGGTCTTAGGGCTGGTTTCTGGAAGGTTCCGAAATCTAAGGGTCCTAATCTAATTTAGGGTTAATCTAAGGGCCTAAAACACTCACCTAATCTATAAATACACCCTAATACTACCCTAATTCATACTAAAAATAGAAATGATGCCACCATGCCGCCAAAATCAAACTTGAGAGGAACCTCCACTAGTTTATGAAGAAAGTTGCAAGCTAATCAACCTCTAATCATCATCTTCTTCTTGTATAGCAACTAGTTCTACTACATAAGTTTTGGTTTTGGTGAGTTTCTATCACTTTAATAACCAATTGCTAAATTAAGTAGATGAGATATGATGAGATCATGCGGTTTTGTATGCGGATTTGTGGGTTTTAAGTCATATGATATGATGTTAGTTTGCTAATCTATGTTTAATGTTAACTCTATGTTTATGCAAGTTAAGTATGTGGGTTTATGCAAGTTAAGTGATGGGTTTCATGCATGCTAAGCATTGGGTTTCATGCATGCTAAGCATTGGGTTTTATGCATGCTAAGTATTTGATTTTATGCATGCTAAGCATTGGGTTTTATGCATGCTAAGTATTTGATTTTATGCATGCTAAGTGTTTGGTTTTATGCATGCTAAGTATTTGATTTTATGCATGCTAAGTATTTGATTTTATGCATGCTAAGTATTTGATTTTATGCATGCTAAGTATTTGATTTTATGCATGCTAAGTGTTTGGTTTTATGCATGCTAAGTGTTTGGTTTTATGCATGCTAAGTATTTGGTTTTATGCATGCTAAGTATTTGATTTTATGCATGCTAAGTATTTGATTTTATGCATGCTAAGTATTTGATTTTATGCATGCTAAGTGTTTGGTTTTATGCATGCTAAGTATTTGATTTTATGCATGCTAAGTGTTTGGTTTTATGCATACATTATGACATGCAAGTTTACCCTTTTTCTAAATAAGATGCATACATATGCAAGATGACACCTTTGTATGCTATGCATACATATGCATGTTTACCCTATTATGATGCAAATTCATATGCAAGTTTGTCTATTTTTTATGATATGCATAACATATGCGAGTTTGCCTCTATGTATGACATGTTATGCAAGTTCACATGCAAGTTTATGTGCTAGTTCATATGCAAGTTTATGTGCAAGTTCATATGCAAGTTTGTCTCTTTTTATGACATGCATAATGCAAGTTTGGGTTAAATGCTAGTTGGGTTTAATGTATGCTCATATATGCAAGTTGACACCTTTTGAACCCATGATAAAGTTATAAGCTATGTTGATTAAACCCATGACATTTGTGATGAATCTTCCCTTTTATTATGTCACGTTACGAGAACGAATTACGTGGGGAACGATGGGGTTAATATGCATGTTAATAAAATGATGTGGTATGGGTATGCTTAAGAGTAACATAAATTAAATGGACATAATTGGGAATTTACCTATTGAGTTAGGTCTACCCATATTATGGAGTTGGGAATTTACCTATTGAGTTAGGTCTACCCATACTACGGAGTTGGGAATTTACCTATTGAGTTAGGTCTACCCATATTCTGGAAAACATGATTAATTAATTAGGGATAATTAATATAAATTATGAGGGTGATTAATTAGGTGTAATTAATCGACAAAGACACGAGGTTGGACTCAGTTGTAGCGTAAAACTGCCCGGACCCAACCGGCTTAACCAGTTGCTACAAATGTTAGCCTAATGTGATAGGTCTTAGGCACAAATTAAATACGTGATTAAAGTAAAGACACGAGGTTAGACCCTTTTTATGACGTAAGGCTGCCCGGACCCAACCGGCATATCCAGCAGTCATAAAAGACGGTCTAATGTGAGAGGTCTTTATGAGGTCATGTTCTTAATTAATTAATTAAGAAACACTTAACCATATTAGCATGTACAGGGACATGAGGGGTTAAGTGGGTGCCTTGGGTGGCAATAGAAAATACGATTAGAATACTTAACCAAAGTGGAACATGTAATTAAAACATGGTTAAAGGGTTAAGTAAGTGCTTTGGGTGGCATGTGGAAATCTAGTGGGTGCCTTGAATGGCAATTAAAATATGATTAATGACTTAACCAGAATTTATAACATGTAAGTGGACATGGTTAAAGGGTTAAGCGGGATTCACTAGAAATAACAAGCTTAGGTGGTAGCTTGTGGGGGGCCCATTTCAACCAATATCCCAACGTATCTTAGTGGGCTCGACTCTAGTCGAGTGACGGGACACGCATATTGGGCTTGACTATAAGAGGCCAAAATGGGTTAGCGGTGGCAACGCATGACCAACGGGTTTCATATGCGTGTGTGGACCCGGGCTGGTAAATAAGACATTGTTGCATCGTGTAGATATAAGCCGTGCACCGTTAGTTTTATCAGGTTGCCACGTTGGGGAATGGTACACCCCACGGTGGGGCCAGCACGGGTATCTACGTTAGGGAGCCGATCGAATGGGGAGTAGTGTGCACACCTAGTGGATTGTAGGGCCCTGTGGCGTCTACTCAGTCACCTAGGGGTACGCGAGAACTATTAAGTTAATTTTATAAGTCCATGGGTGGGATCAACCTTTAAGTTAGGAATGACTGGAGTGGTGCAGTTTAGTAATTTACCTTTGGAAGGGTAGATGCGTCTTTACGTTTCTTAGTTTATCCTAAATCTACCAAGCTGCTTAGTGTAGCCATTCATCCCCAGACGACACCGTATATCAAGCTTATGTCTTCTCTGGTTACTTTAATGATTGTATTGTTAAAGTTATAGGACTCGCTCAGACTTATGTCTGACCCCGTTGTTTTTATCTTTTTTTCCCAACCCTCAGGTTATCAGAGTGGGCCCAGTACGAGTGGGCTTTGATCAGGCTGCTTTATTCTCTTTTGGAGCTTGGACCATAGATGTAGAGCTCAGCTTACCCTTTCTTTTATGGCTATCAGTTCATGTATTGGGATTATGTACTTTTATTTATCAGGATGGATATTTTGTACTTGACTCTTATTATGGTTTTGTGATGTAACCAAACATGTTTTACTTTCCGCTGCAATGAAATGATGTTTTAAAATTTTCAAGTATTACTTATATCTGTCTTGTTGTAATTTTTCTGTTCTATATTCACTTAAAATACTCCACCGATGTTATGGCATTCCCTTAGCGAGTGACCATAGCAGGTGTGGGGTGTTACACGTGGTATCAGAGCTTAAGGTTACCAGAACAGAAAAATAATTTTAGAAAAACTATTTTCTAAGAATATTTTTGAAAGGAGTATTTTCAAAAACATGTCTTTTAAAAGAAAAGTTTTTGAAAGAAAAGCATAATCCCCAATAGCCATATCTATATCTTTCGAATTCTCCGTTTTGAATCTCTTCCTCTCTCATTTTGAGTTTCCACTCCGCGTATAGATGACCTTTCTAAGATAGATAAGAATGGAAAACCACTTCAAGGGACTTAGACGTTAGTCAGATTAGAAGTTGGTTCAAGAAGGAGGAGGACTGGTAGGTATCTATTGGATAGACGAAGGGAGGAAGGCTCAAATAGTTGTTTGGTTAATGAAGGATGAAACCTCATTGGTGGGAGGTTACGAGTGGAGAATGGGATGAAGAAGGCGAGTAGTTATCCTTTTGGGAGGAATAGGACACCTTATTAGGATTGTCCAAAGAGGCAAGGGCAAGGTACGGAATCTCTTAGAGGGTAGTTGTATTCCCTCACGACTAGGGTACCAAATGGGGATAGACCGTCTAGGTTGGAATTTGGATTTCTTTATTATCCGATTCGAACTTTATTTAATTCTGACGCATCGAGTTTGTTTATCTCATCATTGTTAGTTGAGTCACTGCACTTAGACACCAGTTAGTAGATGATCCCTTAGTTGTTTCAAACCCAATTGGGGCTCCATGAAGTGTTTGAGTTTGAAAGTTGCTATACTTAGCGTTGAGAGTAGATGTGATGCTTTTTGGGCTTCACGAGCTATGGGTTAGTTTTGGGCATGGACTAGTTATCCAGTAGGGGTGCCGTTCTTGATTTTGAAGGGAGAGTTGTTAGGCTTATGATCCGCTTGGGTAACACTCTCGAGATCTCTTGTAATCCCATGGAATCTGTTATGCTAAGTTATCTAGAATCGCTTGACACGTCGGTCGAGAGTTTGCGATCTGTTAGAGTGGTCCGGGAATACTCAGATGTGTTTGAGGAGGTGAAGGGCTTACCTCCGGAGCGGGAGATTGACTTCCGAATATATCTGGTAGACAATGCTAAACCTGTATCTTTACCAGTGCGCCACATGGCTCCTCGCGAGAGGAGGGAACTCCATAAGCAAGTAGGGGAGTTGCTTGTGAAGGGGTCCATAAGACAAAGTATATCGGAGTGGGGTGCTCCAGTAGTTTTTGCTACGAAGGCGGATGGGTCCCTCTGACTTTGTGTAGGCTAAAGAGAACTAAATAAACTCACAAAGAAGAATAGACACCCATTGCCGAGGATTGATGATCTCTTTGATCAGTTGGTTGGCGCCTCAGTATTTTCGCAGTTGGACTCAGCCACGGGGTTTCGTCAGTTGAGAGTGGCTGAGGATAATATAGAGAAGATTGCCTTTAGGACTCCGGATGGTTTTATGAGTGGCTGGTGATGCCATTTGGTTAGACGAACGCCTCCGCATACTTTGTTGATTTGATGAGAAGGGTGTTCAGGGAGTACCTAAATAAGTTCGTGATGATCTTGGGGGATGACATCTTGGTCTTTTCTAGGAGCAAAATAAGTTTTCGTATGTGCTCAATAGGTTGAGCAAAGCCAGTTATGGGATAAACGGTGGTTTTGGAGTGAGACTGGCAAGGACATCCAGAGTTGGACAAGGGCTTAATTATTTAGCCGTTTTTACTAGTATCATCTCACGTAGGTCGTCTGAATTCGAAGGAGGTATCCCTTGGGTGTTTGTCTGATATTGGTTTAGGCCTTTGGGGCTTGCATTTGGGGGATGTCAAGTTCGACTAAGGTGGTCTGCGTGAGAGATGGATAGTTGTGACGATTTTGCATGGGAGAATATCCTGATTTTCTCTAGAAGTGGAGAAAAGCATGCCCTACATCTTAGGGAAGTGTTGGAGACTCTTTGAGCGCATTGTCTTAAGACAACAAAGGTGGATGGAATTCTTAGCATCCTATGAGTTTGAGATAGCGTATACCCCTGGCAAGGGTAATGTGGTGGCAGACGCCTTGAGCAGAAAAAGGTTGTCTTTGAGTCCATTGTTCGTGGAATGGCGAAGCTTGGAGTTTAATTCTATGATTGACTTTAGACTTTCCGTTGACTTTGTACCCGGTTTGCTAGCCTCCTTGGAGGTTAGGCCTACTCTTTTGGGGCGGATTGGCGAGGCACAGCGAGACGACCCACAGTTGGTTGAGTTAGTAGAGAAGCTCATAAGGGGGGGAGTCGTCCAGCCATTTGAGTAGGTACACCCTAGATGGTAAGGGGTGGTTGCGTAGAGACGGTAGATTTTGTGTACCGCAAGACGAGGGTCTGAGGAAGGCTATACTTGATGATGCACATCGGTCAAAGATGACCACTCATCCTGGTAGGGACAAGATGTACCAAGACATGAAGAGAGTTTTCTTTTGGGCCGGTATGAAGAAAGACGTGGCCGAGTATGTGGCTAGATGCTTAGTGTGCCAACAAGTTAAAGCGGAGCAAAGGAAACCCGGTGGGTTGCTACACCCATTGGAAGTTCCGCAATGGAAGTGGGATAGTGTCTCGATGGATTTCATCGATGGGTTACCGAGATCGAGGAAGGGCAATACGGGAATTTGGGTTGTGGTAGACAGACTTACCAAGAGTGCCCATTTTATACCCGTGAAGAGTAAGAGGACCGCTCCATGGCTTGCTTCAGTCTATGTTAGAGAGATTGTTAGATTGCATGGCGTACCATCCAGCATTGTGAGTGATCGAGATCCTATCTTCACTAGTGAGTTTTGGAGAAGTTTGCAAGAGGCGGTTGGGACTCAGTTGTGTTTGAGCACCGCATATCATCCTCAGACGGACGGTCAGACCGAGAGGGTGAACCGTATCTTAGAAGATCTCTTGAGGCTTTGTATCTTGGATTTTGGAGGTACATGGGAAGAACATCTTCCTTTGGTGGAGTTCGCATAAAATAACAGCTTTCAGTCTAGTATTGGCATGGCACCTTTCGAAGCTCTTTATGGAAGGCCTTGTCGATCTCCTACATGTTGGTGGGAATCTACGGATAAGATCTTGCTTGGGCCAGATATGGTTAGAGAGACTTCAGAGAAGATTGATTTGATTCGAAGAAGGATGAAGGCAGCGCAAGATAGACAGAAATCTTATGCGGATCGGAGAAGGACGGATCTTGAGTTTGAGGTTGGGGACATGGTTTTTGTCAAAGTATCTCCGTTGAGAAATGTTGTTCGCTTTGGGTCCGTTGGGAAGTTAGCACCGAGGTTTTTTGGGTCGTTTCCTATTAAGGAAAGGATTGGACGGATGGCATATAGGGTGGAGTTGCCCGACAGACTTAGTGGTGTGCATGATGTATTCCATGTATCACATTTGAGGAAGTGCTTACATGAGACCGCAGAGGTCGTAGAGCCGAGCTTGCTTAGAGATGTAGAGGTAGAGCGTGATGCGACGATTCGACGAGCTCCTACTCGCATCCTTGAGTCAGAAACTAGGAAGTTGAGGAACAGAGAAATTCAGCTAGTTAAAGTGCAATGGGGAGAAGACGAGGGCAATGCTACTTGGGAGACGGAAGCGAAGATGCGTTCTTTGTACCCATTTCTTTTTGAGAGTATGTCTTTTAACTTCTCCTTTATCGCTTGTCTAGTACTTATCTTATCTTTAGTATATCCTCTCGCTAGTACCTATGACCTTTAGATAGGGTAAAACCTATGGTTGAAACATGTGTTTGAAACATGTTATGGTTGATGGATGCATGTGGATGCAATTGTTTGCTAGTGGTTGCTCGTGGATGCATATACACACACATTAGGCACTAGATCGGCTCAGTCACTTCATGTTGCATATCGCATAAATGGATGTGGTAGTTAGATTGATGGATGTATCATGGCAGTGTTATCATGTGGATGATGCATTTTTGTGTATGGTTGTGCACGCATATAGAAATTGTATGTGTCAATAGGGTTTCGCATACATATTGGATGCATGGCACTATCATGGTTTGCATTAAAAAGGTCGACTGAATCAGTAGACCGTCTGATTTTGCATTAGTATACGGACATATACACACACTTTCTGCATATGTTCATACATCATTAGAAGTTTCTAAGGATAATGGTTGCTTGTGGTTGATGGTTTAGTAGATGGTTGTTTGGTTGGTAGGATACGTTCTTCTTGACTTAGAGATTTCGAGGACGAAATCCTTTAAGTAGGGGAGAATGTAACACCCCGAATTTCAATTAACACTAATGGTTAGTAATTAAAGTATAATTAATCTCAGATGTGAGAATCAGGGGAAACGGGCTGCGTCATTGCGTTCGTCTCGGAAAAATACGCGAAATAGAGTCCGAGTTTGCGTAAAACGGGTACCGTATGAAAGAGATATGGACGAAAGAAGTTAGGCAGAAAAACCCGAAACGGGCCAGAAATGCACTGGGGCACTTGTGAAGTGCGCCAGCACAAAAATACACTGGCGCACTTGGGAAGTGCGCCCATGTCGGGACAGGAAACCTGCACAGTTTCTAGAGAGTTCTGTGGTTGGGTGCACCAGTTTGGGGTTTGGGCTTGGTCTTAGGGCTGGTTTCTGGAAGGTTCTGAAATCTAAGGGTCCTAATCTAATTTAGGGTTAATCTAAGGGCCTAAAACACTCACCTAATCTATAAATACACCCTAATACTACCCTAATTCATACTAAAAATAGAAATGATGCCACCATGCCGCCAAAATCAAACTTGAGAGGAACCTCCACTAGTTTATGAAGAAAGTTGCAAGCTAATCAACCTCTAATCATCATCTTCTTCTTGTATAGCAACTAGTTCTACTACATAAGTTTGCTAATCTTGGTTTTGGTGAGTTTCTATCACTTTAATAACCAATTGCTAAATTAAGTAGATGAGATCATGCGGTTTTGTATGCGAATTTGTGGGTTTTAAGTCATATGATATGATGTTAGTTTGCTAATCTATGTTTAATGTTAACCCTATGTTTATGCAAGTTAAGTATGTGGGTTTATGCAAGTTAAGTGATGGGTTTCATGCATGCTAAGCATTGGGTTTCATGCATGCTAAGCATTGGGTTTTATGCATGCTAAGTATTTGATTTTATGCATGCTAAGTGTTTGGTTTTATGCATGCTAAGTATTTGATTTTATGCATGTTAAGTATTTGATTTTATGCATGCTAAGTATTTGATTTTATGCATGCTAAGTATTTGATTTTATGCATGCTAAGTGTTTGGTTTTATGCATGCTAAGTATTTGATTTTATGCATGCTAAGTATTTGATTTTATGCATGCTAAGTATTTGATTTTATGCATGCTAAGTGTTTGGTTTTATGCATGCTAAGTATTTGATTTTATGCATGCTAAGTGTTTGGTTTTATGCATACATTATGACATGCAAGTTTACCCTTTTTCTAAATAAGATGCATACATATGCAAGATGACACCTTTGTATGCTATGCATACATATGCATGTTTACCCTATTATGATGCAAATTCATATGCAAGTTTGTCTATTTTTTATGATATGCATAACATATGCGAGTTTGCCTCTATGTATGACATGTTATGCAAGTTCACATGCAAGTTTATGTGCTAGTTCATATGCAAGTTTATGTGCAAGTTCATATGCAAGTTTGTCTCTTTTTATGACATGCATAATGCAAGTTAGGGTTAAATGCTAGTTGGGTTTAATGTATGCTCATATATGCAAGTTGACACCTTTTGAACCCATGATAAAGTTATAAGCTATGTTGATTAAACCCATGACATTTGTGATGAATCTTCCCTTTTATTATGTCACGTTACGAGAACGAATTACGTGGGGAACGATGGGGTTAATATGCATGTTAATAAAATGATGTGGAATGGGTATGCTTAAGAGTAACATAAATTAAATGGACATAATTGGGAATTTACCTATTGAGTTAGGTCTACCCATATTATGAAGTTGGGAATTTACCTATTGAGTTAGGTCTACCCATACTACGGAGTTGGGAATTTACCTATTGAGTTAGGTCTACCCATATTCTGGAAAACATGATTAATTAATTAGGGATAATTAATATAAATTATGAGGGTGATTAATTATGTGTAATTAATCGACTAAGATACGAGGTTGGACTCAGTTGTAGTGTAAAACTGCCCGGACCCAACCGGCTTAACCAGTTGCTACAAATGTTAGACCAATGTGAGAGGTCTTAGGCACAAATTAAATACGTGATTAAAGTAAAGACACGAGGTTAGACCCTTTTTATGACGTAAGGCTGCCCGGACCCAACCGGCATATCCAGCAGTCATAAAAGACGGTCTAATTTGAGAGGTCTTTATGAGGTCATGATCTTAATTAATTAATTAAGAAACACTTAACCATATTAGCATGTAGAGGGACATGAGGGGTTAAGTGGAGGCCTTGGGTGGCAATAGAAAATACGATTAGAATACTTAACCAAAGTGGAACATGTAATTAAAACATGGTTAAAGGGTTAAGTAAGTGCTTTGTGTGGCATGTGGAAATCTAGTGGGTGCCTTGAATGGCAATTAAAATATGATTAATGACTTAACCAGAATTTATAACATGTAAGTGGACATGGTTAAAGGGTTAAGCGGGATTCACTAGAAATAACAAGCTTAGGTGGTAGCTTGTGGGGGCCCATTTCAACCAATATCCCAACGTATCTTAGTGGGCTCGACTCTAGTCGAGTGACGGGACACGCATATTGGGCTTGACTATAAGAGGCCAAAATGGGTTAGCGGTGGCAACGCATGACCAACGGGTTTCATATGCGTGTGTGGACCCGGGCTGGTAAATAAGACGTTGTTGCATCGTGTAGATATAAGCCGTGCACCGTTAGTTTTATCAGGTTGCCACGTTGGGGAATGGTACACCCCACGGTGGGGCCAGCACGGGTATCTACGTTAGGGAGCCGATCGAATGGGGAGTAGTGTGTAGACCTAGTGGATTGTAGGGCCCTGTGGCGTCTACTCAGTCACCTAGGGGTACGCGAGAACTATTAAGTTAATTTTATAAGTCCATGGGTGGGATCAACCTTTAAGTTAGGAATGACTGGTGTGGTGCAGTTTAGTAATTTACCTTTGGAAGGGTAGATGCGTCTTTACGTTTCTTAGTTTATCCTAAATCTACCAAGCTGCTTAGTGTAGCCATTCATCCCCAGACGACACCGTATATCAAGCTTATGTCTTCTCTGATTACTTTAATTATTGTATTGTTAAAGTTATAGGACTCGCTCAGACTTATGTCTGACCCCGTTGTTTTTATCTTTTTTTCCCAACCCTCAGGTTATCAGAGTGGGCCCAGTACGAGTGGGCTTTGATCAGGCTGCTTTATTCTCTTTTGGAGCTTGGACCATAGATGTAGAGCTCAGCTTACCCTTTCTTTTATGGCTATCAGTTCATGTATTGGGATTATGTACTTTTATTTATCAGGATGGATATTTTGTACTTGACTCTTATTATGGTTTTGTGATGTAACCAAACATGTTTTACTTTCCGCTGCAATGAAATGATGTTTTAAAATTTTCAAGTATTACTTATATCTGTCTTGTTGTAATTTTTCTGTTCTATATTCACTTAAAATACTCCACCGATGTTATGGCATTCCCTTAGAGAGTGACCATAGCGGGTGTGGGGTGTTACAGGTATAGTTAAGCTTCGTAGTCGCGTCGGCAAGTTCTAAGACTTCATAATTCGCTTGTATCGCATTTGATTGCCTTGGTTAGAGAATTTAGTCGTTTTAAAATTTATAATAAAAAATCATTGCAAATCTCTTGTATAAATGTTTGTGCATGTGTATGAGCTGCTTCGGTGAGTTATAAAAGCCTCATTTGCAAGTATATAACATCATAGGCCTTCAAGCATTTGTCGATATCACTTTGAGCTTGTTATCTAGGCAAATTGTGCTTTGGTTCAAGATTCAGACATATGAATATTTTGGGTCAGACGTCTGACCGGCTACGAATAATTATAAAACAAGCAGAGCAATTCAATCGTCTGAAATTTTTAATTCAGATGTCTGAATTTTAATTCAGACGTCTGAAATTGCTAAAAAATGAATTAATCTTTGCTGGTTCAGGAAAAGAAAATTCAGACGTATGAATTTTTAATTCAGACGTCTGAATTCTGTTTTTGGGTTGTTGACCAGTGGAGACCACGGTCAATAGTTTAGGTCCATCCAGGCTCTTTTCCGGCCGAGTTTCGACTTTGTTTGTGACTTGGAAGTTTCTGTAATTCACATATTTCAGCAATTAACAGCGGAGTGATTATTTGGAATTTATGAATCTTCATTCTAAGATTTAATGAAAATATTTCCAAAGTGAAGTTTTTCTATTTAATACACTAAATTGGAATTGAATGGAATTCGATTTAATAATAATTGAGATGAGCTTCTGTGAATGAAGACCGTAACTATTTATGGAATTTAAAAGGCATTTTCGTTATTCTGTTTATAGTATTAGATTGATATGGAAATTTATATCGGTTACGAATGATCTGATTTCCATGAAGGTTCCATATTAAATGGAAGATGATTTTGGGTTTATCGTGAATTGTATTTTAAATGGCGTTAGTTCTTTATCCCAAGTAAAGGTGGGATTAATTTCCAGAAATTTGAGTAATCACTAAGTAACGATTTTAGAGATTAAAATTAAGTAAAGTTTTAATAAATGTTTAATTAGATTTGAATGAATAGATGGTAATTAAATTTACCAAAACACACGAAGTGATATAAACTAAATACACCTGGTTTTTGATATAGATAGCGATTGATTGATTGTTTGGATTGTGCTCGACCAGTTTATGAGCAAAATATGCTTTTACATTTAGCATTGGGTTGGATAGAAATAATTTTATGCTAAAATCTTGTGAAACACTTCACAATTTGACTATGAGATGTTTAGCAATGTTGTTGAGTTCATTTCAAATTTAATGAATGATTTTGAAATGATATTTTCTTAAGTGAAAAGAAATGTTTTCCTGATTTTGGACAGGGAATGTTTTATAAAACCAAAAAGGTTGGAAAAGTATTATGTGTTTGACATTGTAGTTCATCACATAACCGATTAGTTGTTATTGATGATATCTCTGTTTGATGGCGGAGAATTTATTCTCTTGCTTAACACCCTTCTTTGAGACATATGAGCTCAAATGTTGTATGATTAATAGTGACTGATCATATGTGTGAATTGTTGATGTAAAGTATGGGTTATGGGTGGTGTAAGAATTCCCCGAGTTGCATAGGAGGTGCATCGTCAGTGTAAGTCTTCCCCGAGTTGTGTGGGAGGTGCACCATATATATTGAGTTGCTAAGGTGTATGCCCTTTACCTTGTTTGATGGAAGAAACCTCCCGATATTTGGTTGCATACTGTTTGTATGCATTGTGATGTTTTGGAATTCATATTTCCAAAGATTTTGGTTTGAGATCCTGAGGTGAAATCTACTTTTATATAAAAGCTAGATATGTATTTCAAATGATTTGAAATAAGAAATCGGGAAATAAAGTCCACAGGAATAATTTATGTAAAGTGAATTGGATTTGAAAAAACTAAGTTTGGTTATTAAGCCTAAATGGGTAGATTGAGAAATTGCGTGTTGTTTGATGCATCCTGTGCTTTATTTATAAGTCTAGTTTAGTAGTTGTATGTGCACTGGCATTCGTGGTAGGAAACCCGTTCTGTGTTATATGGCGTGGTCCCGTGATATGCCTTATTTTATATAAGTTAATTAACAGTAAAGTTTCTCATACCAGCCCCATGACTGACTCGTAGTTTGTTTTCCCTTGCAAACTCGGGTGCACATATTTCCCACATGGCCAGTCGAGTATTTTGTTTTGTAGATTATTTCATTGAGCATGATTCTAGATTGAAGCTTAAAGCTGTGTCAAGAGCATTGATAGTTTTCCGCTGTGTATTGTATTACATTTATACTAAATTTATCTTCCGCTCTATAATTTTCGATGTACTCTGATATTCTGTACTCTAATGTAACAATATTATGATGTTAATAAAAGTCTTTTGTTGTTTGTTCTGATGTGTCGTGCACCCAAAGTTAATAATCCGAGGATTTCCGACTTTCGGATAGGGTCATATGGTCGATTCGAAGGGCAGGGAAATTTGGGTTGTTACAGGGGGTCTCGGTAGCTAGTTCCCGGATATTTCCATATGCTTTGATGCTTTCGTCCCTTGATGTATCGATATTAAGAAAGTTAATACCGATAGCCCTTTCATCCTTCTAGGCCTTGGTTTGTAGGATTTTTGGTCTTCCTCTTCCTTGGCTTCCGGCTTTGGATGGCCTTCCATTATTTACCCTTCGTGTCAGAACTACCCTGCCGGTATCCTTTCTTTGTATTGGTTTTGAACTCTTTTATTTAATGATGGTGTCGGCTACATAGCTCTCGTAGTGTTCCCTTATGCTTTCGGTTTACCCTGTGCTTGGGTTTTGTTTACGGAGGATTCTTTTATGCTTGTGGCGGTCCGCTACCCCTTCACCATCAGCTTGTTTCGGTGTTTTTTTTTGGTAGTAACACTCTCCAAATCCCAATACATCTTATCTCTATCAGGGTGAATAGTCATCTTAAAATGATGAGACTCAACTAACAACGTATCCATTAAATCTACACTGTAGGTTAGATTGTAATCAATTATCTATCCTCAACCATCCTCCCGAGTCTATAGTATAGTGTTTGAGGCTTCTGATGACTCACATCTGCTAAGTTCATCCAAAATATGTGTCAACTCACTATCTTCCCTTTGCCTAGACTTCATCTATTCTAACAGAGTTGGTCGAACATTAAGGGCTTCTAATAATCTCGGTGTAATGTATAATGAGGTTCTGAAAACAAAAGTAGCAATGTACTCCAAAAATACAAAAATTAGCACCACATACTTGAAGCATCTGTCGCTATATTACCCTTGTTAAGGGTATAAGAAATCTCACATTCATAAGTGGCCAAAATGTCCATCCATTTTTATTGCTTTAAATTTACATTCTTTTGAGAGGGTAAATAATTCAATGACTTGTAATTAGTAAAAAGCTCGAATCTCTCTCCCAAAAGATAATGCCTCCATGATGTAACAACAAAAATAGTGGTTGCTAATTCAATATCATGTGTTGGTTAGTTCTTCTCATGGATCTTCAATTATCCACAAGAATAGCATACTACTTAACCCCTTTGAAACAGATCTGCTCTTAATCTCGTACTACGTGCATCGGTATAAACTATAAAAGGCTTAATACCTAATGGTAATACTAATACAGATGCATTGATCAAAGCATATTTTACTTCTTAAATGCAAACTCGCACTTAGTATTCCAATTGAAAACTAAATTCTTTATGGTGATGCAGATCAAGAGAACCGATATCTCTACAAAGTCTTTAATAATCTTCATAGAATAAATCGCAAGAACAAGAAAAATTCTTACCTTTATGTCATTCTTGGGAGCTAGCTAATTCTGAACCATCATCACCTTTGCAGGTTCTACTGCTAATCCCTACAAATAAACAATTTGTACTAGTAAGAGGACCTTATCCCACAAATATGGAACTTAGAAAACTTAACATTGAGGTTGTGTGCTTGAAAGTTCTTGAGTACCTCCTCTAGATGCTAATCATGATCCTCTTTGATTTTTAAATAAACTAATATATCATTAAAAAAAACTATGACAAACTTGTTTAGTAGACCTCAAAATACTTTTACTTAATAAATCAACAAAGTATGTAGCGGCATTGATTAGTCTAAACGTAATGCCTTACCATGCATAAAATCCATCTAAAGCCTTTATTACAGTCTTTTTTATATTTCACTCTAAAAAATCAACAAAGTATGTAGGGGCATTTATTAGTCTAAATGGAATGCCTAACCATGCATAAAATTCATCTGAAGCCTTGATTACAGTCTTTTTTATATTTCCCTCCATCACTCAACTTATGGATACTAGTAGCAAGATCATGTTGGAAGAAAACTTTGACTATGCCTAATTGATCTTAGAGATTGTTTAGACGAGGCATAGGATAACGATTCTTCTTTTTCAATTTATTTAACTCCCTACAAAAGGCAAAAGCCTAAAGGAACCATCTGCCTTAGTTGTAAATACGATTGTTACTCCAACTCACAAATACTTCTCAAAATCCCTTTTTCCAATAATTCCTTAATTTTCTTACTTAGCCTACATCGCTATTTAAGAGAAATATGCCTCAGTAGTAGATCAACTAGTATAATATTACCAACAAGATATATATTGAATATATTCTCTCTCTATGGTAGAAGACCAGCGATCTCCTTAAACACATCAGGATAATATCATATCATTGATACTAAACTCAAAATTTTCTTATGATGGGTTCAAGGAAATATGGATAGCTCCACATAACTGATCATCACATATCATAGAAAACCTTAAAGATATGCCTGCTACAAGTGTCTAACCACCATCCCATAATATTCCAAAATAGCCTCATACAAGGATAACCAGTACATGCCTAAAATCAACCCGAAACTAAAGAACCCAATACATAAAAATCACAATCGAATTCAATCCATAGTATCATCTAGGGGAGAGCATTTGGTTGGCTTGATTTATCCAACAATGAAAACTATTGAACTGAACTAAAACCAATAAAAATGAAAATCAAATCAAACCAACCAAATTAAGTTTTATTGGTTCAATTAGTTATCCTATTTAACAGAAAATTAAAAATGTTTTACAATTTCTGTTTGGAATGGTCAATGGAATTTTAGATAAAACATAAACATATGATTAAAGTGTACATTAATTCTTTTAATTTTTAAAGTAAATTTGATGTATATATGATAAGTACATTTTAATCGGATAATAAAATTATTCTAATTTTTTTATTACAGCATCACTAATATTAAAAATATGGTCGATTTGTTTAAACCAATAATCAAATGAAAAAAATGCATAGATTGATTATAAACCAATATAATTTCAAAACCAAGCCAAATCATCCAACATTAATTTGTTCTTTTGATTTATTTGGTTTAACCAAATAATGGTCACCTCTAGTATCATCAATTTCACACCTGGGTACAACATTGATAAATGGGTTGATCGACCTATAGGGTTTGGCACTATTACATGATATGTCACTATACTAACATATGTGTGCATATTCTATACATGTATGTTAGATACAAAAGAATAATAAGACCCAAATTCAAACAAAGTACAAATGAAAAGACCATATATAGATAACACAACTTCAATGACGACCTTCTTTCGCTTATCTTGAAATGGATGCTTACTAGTGGAAAGAACTGCCTCGAGAGCGTAATCCTAAGTTAGTTGAATAGAAATCTAAGGAATAGCTCTGGGTATCGATGGGCAATACTTATAGATATGGTCCACTTGGCCGCAAACAAAACAGTTTAGTTTCGGATCCTCCCCTCCGGATCTACAACTTGTTAGCACAATGTCCCATCATTATAAGTATAACACTCAACTTCCTTCCTTGGCACTTCCCACTTATTTCTAGATCCTCACCGTCATTTCCTCTTTCCTTTCAAATGAAAATCTCCCAAAGTCGTCTTGCTAGTTTCTACCTCTCAAAATCTTCCACTAATATAATACCTTTCTATGTAGCTGCCAAGTAGCAAGTTGTCTCCTAACTCTATCATCCATGCCATAAGTCCAAGTATCTCATCATAGTTACGTATCCAATCCTTATCCTCCATATAGGACTCTGTACTTTTGAATGACATGCCTCCGATATTAGCAAAAATATTGCATAGCTTAGGAAAATAAAAAACGCTTAGCAGAACAAGAGTCCCACCGACTCTAACATCTACATACTCTCTAATATAAGGCTCGGCTTGTTTCATGACTTGGAGATATCACCAGAACAAAGACGGCATATTATTACTTGGAATCTCAGGAATGTCTATAGGGTCTATCCTAGGAGGTCAGACGTCTCTATTAAATAAGTCAGTACCTCTGATAGCTCAAAGAAGAAAAAAGAGCATTTAGACGAGGAAGGGAAATGAATACGAGGTATCCTTGACAAAAGCTTTTTAAAAATAATTATACTTGCACCTTCCAAAATAATTATTTTGAAAACCTTTTGAAAAATATATTTTTTTTAAAATTATTTTTAGGAATGTTGAAACCTCGCTCTGATATCAACATGATAACCTACACCTTATGATACATCCAAATCAAGGTCATATTAACGGATATCGGTCATTTGGGGGAGAATAAAGCAGTATAGAAACTAAGATATCAACATATGATAAAAACAAAAATGACCTCACATCGAAAGAATACTACGTTATACAAAAATTGAATAATTAACCACTTTTGGAAAATAACCCATATTTTAGATCATAAACATTATAGTTTCAAAACTCTAGTATATTAATATCAGACTACATCAAATGTCAAGTAATCCCTCTTAAAACTAACCAAAGAATAATGTGCTGATAGAACAAAGAAAAAGACACATGAAAAAGATGTAGCAATCTATCTGAGCTCCAAACCGATGAATGAGAAATAAACTTGAAATAAAAAGGTTAATTGCAATCTTTCTCAAACGATCTACTTTAAATTTTATGAAATGTAGAGTGTTAATGATTTCCAAAGGAATAATTCAAGAAAGGAATTTTATCTGCACCAAGTAACCAGGCCTAAAGGTCGACCAAAAGGCTACCCATTGATTGGTCTATCGTGATAAATGTCTCTTTCTCTACTCTACTATGCTTAGTGAAAACGAACATGGAATGCAATCATGCACAATGGCTCATCGAAAGCACTCACGGTCTCCTTCCGTATGTAGTAGCAAAATGCATTTTATTCCTTGCTCTAATATTTTCATTGAACAAGCATCGCTAGGATGAGCCATCTCTTTTTGTTGTATCCTATTTTCTACTTCGAAGTTATTTGTTAATCTTCCAGGACGGGCATCATACCTATTACGCACAAGTAGCTAGAGCCTCTTATTTCTTGCTTCGATGTATGCATGTATTATCATCATCAAGATAGAATTCCACCAGTCTTGTTTTCCTTATGGCCTTTTGTTTCCTACGCCGACATTACGTGCCCTTATGTCATTAGAACATAACCTAACCAATATATTTTATTTAACCAGAAGGGAAGTCAAAGTCTGTCTCCTTCACAGAGTTAAATATATAACCCCATTTCTCAAAGCCAATAAATAAAATAAATCATCAAATATATACTATTAGGTATAAGGTCAACTGTGTCATTAACAAGGCTAATGATAATTGTTTTATGTTTTTTGTAGATAGCTTTCGCTGTAACTTGGGCCATAGATAAAAATATAATGTTCCAGGTTAGGGTTTAGGTTTAGTTTGCTTCTTAATTTTAATAGTCATTAATTTAAGATTGTAGATCTGTTACATTAGCTTGTCTCGTTTCATATGTATTTAGTATAGATTTGAGGTGTATAGATTTTGTTTAACTTTGGAATTTTAGATTCACAGAGAAGTTCAGATTTTACAAATAAGTCCTTATTTTGCATAAAAGTCCAGGTTTAACACCAAAGTTCGTATTTTACATAAAACTTCAAATATGCATTTAAGAGGAAATCTAAAACTAACGAATTTATCTTTTGATTCAAAATTTTAATTTCCATTCACCTAGAAGCATAAGCTCTGTCAAGATGGACTTCCTCTATCTTACTATTTTTGCATGAATCCTCTCCTTTTAAATTGATTATTTTATATTTTATTTTACTTTTATTCTATTTTAAATGTTGAAAGAGAAAAACTATGGAAAAGGAAGAAGAACCAAATAAGAAATGGTGAAGAAATGTATATACTTTAGGTTTAGACCTAAGGTCTATTTATAAAGTTCAGTAATTCTAACCATTAGATGAGGCCTAGGTTTATCTGGTTATACCACGTAACTTCCTAGAATTTTGTCAAACTTTTATCAAATTTTTTAAAAAAAAATTGTCCATTTTGTTGAATTTTTTTCAATTTAAAAAAACAAGATTTTAATTTATAATGCGAAGTTAAAATTGAATTTTTAAAATAAAAATAAATTTGAGTTAAATAAAGAATAGTAATGTTTGATTGATAAATAAATAACATAGAAATTGCTTGCATCATTTGTCGTTTGATCGGAATTGACGAACGTTGATTTGATCTTGTTCCATAACATGAATTTGTTACATAAACCTTTGAAATACATGAGAAATGTGACAAAAGAAGTGATAAATTCCTTAGGAAAACAAAGTTTCCTAAAACACATGGCTTCTTGTTTTATTCACTCTTAAAGCACAAGGTTTTTTTATGTCTTATTCTCACAAACCACTTACCCCTTTCATAAAACCACGTGCTAAGGAACATGGTTTATCCTTGCAACTTTGCACTTAACCTCCTCATTCCTTCCTGTAAAAGAGAACCCAAACCCCTTCCATCTTCATTTAATTCTCTCCCATATTCTCATCTCCTTCCTAAGCTTCATAGCCATGGCTTCCATACCCTAGAAGTCTCTCTTCTTTCCCCCTTCTCTTCCTCCTTCCCTTGGCCTCCTCCTCCTCCTCCAAACCCTCTCACTTACTTGCGCCCCCCATCCCATACCCCACGTCATCCCAATCCCCTGCTCATGATAGCCTCCTACCCCATGGTGGTGCACCCCCTCCTCTAGCTCACGGCCTCCTCTTTCTCCCTCTTTAAAGCTAAAAATGAAAAATAAAATCCTTTTACTATATATATAAAATAATAGTTGTTGAAGAAATAGTTGGTTCAGAGTAATTTTAGTAGGCTATAAATCCATCCGTAAAAGTATGGTGGAGTGGAATCCAAATGTGAGAAACTAAACTCTTATATTGGTTGATATCGAGTGTTATGAAAATGGTTGTGAATGTTTGGGTTAATTAGCTAATGGATTATAATATAAACGTATTGACAGAACTGCTTATATACATGTATATTTGTGAAATGCATGTTGAAATGGATGTATGGATGTTATGAATATGGATATGGATTTTGAAATGGTGATTAGTAATGATAATATATACACTACATAAGTTACACCCACGAATATGGAATATATGGGTATGGAATGGGTTTTGGAAAATTTAAATGAATATTATATTCATTTAAATAATGGGTGAAAGTAAAAGTTGGAATTTTAAATATAAAATGATTTGAAAATGAAATTAAGATGTGTATGAAAAACTTTTGAATGGGTAGAAAATTAATTGAAAAATATTTCAAGTATAAATGGTATATTCAAATTTAAAAATCAAATATGAATAGTAACTTTGAAAAGTGAAGTTTAGTTTGATATATAAATAAAGTCAAAAATTCAATTTTATTATTCAAACTATCTTATATTATTTTTAAAAGGGTTTCAGGAAAGTTTAGGTTTAAAAGGATAAGTTTTGAAAAATAATATTATTTTAATAATAAAATAATATTATAATATTCAGTTAATAGAAATATTGAATTTTAAAGTTAAAATTTGAAAATATTGTTTCCAAATAATTGTATATGTGTTTTAAAAAGATTTATAAACTATTTAAAAGTAAATTGGGTTTATTTTAATATTAGATTATAATATAGTTGAATAGGATTAGTCACGCAGCGGAAGTTTGCGAATTCCGACTATAAACTTTAAATGCTTATAGCATAAGCAAATTAATTCAGATTTCTTCGAAATGAAAAACATTTTCTTTTTAAAGATAATAACTTTCAAATGTAAAAGTAATTTTCGTATATTAATAAATAGATTTCAAGTTATATGTAAAACAATTTTTGAAAAAATCGTTATAAGTGTAGTTTAGTGGCCAAATTTGAAAATAAATTAAAATAGATTTTTAAAGATTAGTTAAAGTATGTAAAATTATAATAAATCATAATAGATATTATAAAGTGGTTTGGATCAAATTTATGAAGATTTGAAGTTGTTTAAACAAAATGTGTAAAATTGGCTATTTCGAGTAACCTTTAGTAATGTTGTTATCCAAAATGGAATTTTAAAAGAATTTGAACTTAATAATAATATTCTAAACTTTGAGAAATGATCTTAAATGAATATTTAAATGTTTTAATGAAGTTTAAAGTTGATATTTAATTAATGACTTATATATCCTTAAGTTTTTAAAGAATGATTGTTAGTTGGAAAGTTCGAGATCAAACTTAAGTCCAATAACCATTCCAAATAAGAAATAGATGTAATGAAAGGTGTTTGAAGATGGCGTTGAAGAACAGAAATCTTCACATCAGAAGGATTGGCCTGCTGATTTTCTCTTCACTGGGTTGCTCCAGTATTGAGATGTCTTGTGGCGGCAAGTCCAGACATAATTGAGGAATTTCCTTATTGCAAGGAACTCTCTCCTTTATTGGATGAGGAATAAGGTGCCTTCGATTTCATTCAGACCCAGAACGGATTTATATGGATGTGTGTTTGACGTTGTATTTTGTAGCGTGTAATTGATTTTTGCTAAACATATTAATGTTGGTGGTGAAGAATTTATTCTCTTAGCTTGAAAGCCTTCTTTGAGACGTACGAGCTCAAAGGTGATATGGTTAGTTATTATCGATGATATGTTATGAGATGACAATGTAGCATGATTAGTGATGTGCTATTGATGATAAAATCATGGCTTAGAAAGTGTAGTTTTGTGTAACAAGACTTCAACAAGCCTTGCACCCCAATGAATGACCAAAATAGGAAAATGCGGCGAGGATATGGGTGTGTCATCTCCTTCTAGATAAAAATTGTACCATGGTATGGAGCCTAAGTATTACTTATGTCGTGAATTCTACTTTTTGTGGTTGTTGATGTTATGGGGACCAGGTTTGAGGTTGGTAACGACACCAAGATGCACACTTAGGAGTGATCGAATTCATCCAAGAAAGGATGGATCGACCTTGTGTTGGCAAAGAACTATGTGATTGTTCTCGGGGCATCCCTCTAGAGGTGTACCCATTGGTAAGGAAGTTCCTTAGCCTGGTCATTTGTTGGAAATCCATTCTCCACTGCGAGATTGTACGGTTTTAGTTGTAAACCTATATGTGAACATAATGGTACGAGACATCATCCTGGCTAGGAATTATAAATTTATTTATGAAAGTGATTTCCACAATTAGACACTAATAATAATGTCAAATGACTTTCGCGTATCAAACATGTTTGGCTATCATAAGGAGAATCCTCTTCTAATCTGCTTTTGCATGGTGTGTGTAACGAGAGACCTTATGGTAGTTTTATTTCCAAAAAGCATTGCGAGCTTTTATGATTGGTATTCATAAATGGAAAACCCATTCCGTGTTATACGTTTTGGTCTTATGATTTACCTAACTTTAAAATAAATAAGGTTTCTCATACGAGTCCCATGGCTAACCTGGAGTTTAACATTTTCCCTTAAACACTGGGTGCCCATAATATTTGCACGAGCAACCCAAGAGTCAGGTTGTAGTAGTATTTTACTATCTTTTGTGGAGAACTATCTTTTGTGGAGCAACTTAGCTTTTATGGATTATCTTTTGGATCTTTGAGGTGAAGATGGAGCATGTTTTGGATTCACTCTCTTTTAGTTTATTTTTGTTGTTACTTTTGTATCCAGTAGTTGATGTATCTAAATATGTACATTATTATGATGAAGTTGATGATGTAACTCTAATGTATCTCATATTATGTTAATGAGAAGTTGTTTTATTTCATTGTGATTATTTTTGATGTGTTATAAAACCGGGAAACCAATAATTAAGCATTTGAATCTCCGATGTTAGATGCTTGAGTTATGTCAAATGTCGATTTTCGAAGGCTGAAATCCTAGGTTGTCACAGTTGGTATCATAGCTTTGGTTCATACAAAGCTTTGGGGTATAACTCATTAGCAAACTCTTTAGAAGAGGGTTAATAATACCTAGGGTGAGTAAAATCCAATGAAATATAAAGACTCTCAACTGTTCCATAATCCCTAAGATAAATTCGTCTGTATGCCATAACAAACATTTTCTTACTATTTGTAGATAGTGGAAAAATGAGTGGTAGAAGAAGACTTAGGGGAGGAAGCAGTACCACCACTAATGGTCGGGATGTTGAAACAGTTGAAGAAGATGCAATTCTAGCTCAAACCCAATTCAGCCTTCCTATCAGCAACAAACACTATGCAATTTTGGGTGGGAAGCCATTTAAAGGAGCTTCAGATATTATGGAAGCTCAAGCCAGGATGAGTGCATGCGAGAAGATTTTTAAAGGTTTAAACTTGGAAGATGATATTAAGAGAATATTGACTACTTGGTAATTTCAGGGTGAAGAGGCAGTATGGTGGGAAACTATCATTCAAGGAAGAGTAGAAGGTGGCGTCTCATGGGAATAATTCAAAGAAATCTTTAAGGAGCGATATATGCCTTTGTTAGGAAACTCCAGAATGTATGGAGAATTCATGGATCTCAAGTAAGGAAACATCTCTTTTGAGGAATACCTAAACAAATTCAATGAGCTATCCTGTTTTGGACCAGGATTGATCGATACCTCAATAAAGAAGAATGAAAGGTTTATCAAAGGAATGAAGAAAAAGTACCACGGGAGTATGATGACACATGTGAAGCAGACGTTTGTGGATTTAGTGGATATGGGGTACAGATTTGAGACTCTAGACCAACAGAAGACATCCGAAGAAAAGGGAGGCAATAATAACAATAGTTGGAATAAAAGAAAATTTAATGGGAAGAAGCAAGGAGAGAACAATGAGAAGAAAGAAAGCAAGAAAGATTTTCTCTAGAGCAATACATGTTACAACTGCCAAGCGAAAGGACATTTTCCAAACTAGTGTAGCAAACCAAAGAGATTGAAGACAAATCAGGAGATTAGTGAATGTTATAACTGTCACAATACTGGACATATAGTCAAGGATTATCCCATATTAAAGAAAGAAGGGGTAGCGAAGGTTTATGCTATCAAGTACGTACCCTAAACTTCAAAGGATAACAAAAGGAAAGGAGTGCTGGAAGGTAAAGCTTCCATTTGTGATAAATTAGTTCGAGTTTTGTCTGATACAGTTGCTACACATAGCTTTATTTCCAAACATACGGTAGAAGAATTAAACCTTCAATCAAAATTTGTTAAGGATCCCCTTTGTGTGAAAAAGCCAGTAGGAGGTTTTACTGCTTTATGTCTGTATTGTAAAGAAGTCCCTATCTCTTATTCACACCATCAATTTCTTTTCAACCTAATAGTCCTTGATTTTGATAAATTTGAAATCATACTTAGAATGGATTGGTTAAATAAACATGAAGCCAAGCTTGATTGTGTAGGTAGAAAAGCATTAGTAAAAATTGATTCTAAGAGTTTTATTGAAATATTTCATGAAGAACCTAGCCCAAAAAGAGATAGATTGATGGATGCTTTGGGTTACCATATTACGGACATCAAAACTATACCCGTCGTACGAAAATTTCCTGATGTATTTAAAGAAGTAAAAATTCTTCCTCCACATAGAAAAATTGAATTTATGATTGACTTAATACCTGATGCTCGACCTGTTGTCCACCCTAGTCGAAGAATGGCACCAAAGGAAAAAAAGAGCTAGATAAACAAATTCAAGATATTTTGGTGAAAGGGTTAATTTGACCAAGTCATTCAAGCTAGGGATCAGCCGTGGTATTTGTAGCCAAGTCTGATGGTTCCTTAAGGTTGTGTGTCGATTATAAAGACCTAAATAAAAAACCCTTAAGAACAAATACTCTTTCCCTCGAGTAGATGACCTGTTCGACCAATTGAATGAGGCCAGATTTTTCTCTAAAATGGATTTAGCCATAGGTTTTCATCAACTCAGAATCGCTGAAGAGCATATCCATTTGATAGCTTTTAGAGGGCTAAATACTTTTGTGAATGGTTAGTAATGCCATTCGGATTGACCAACGCCTCCGGTTATTTCGTGGATCTGATGACCAGTGTATTTCGGGAAGTATTAAATAAATTTGTATTAATTTTCATTGATGATATTCTTATCTACTCAAAAAAGGAAGTGGATCATGTAGAGCATTTGAAGATTGTTTTGGAGATATTGAGAAGAAACGTGTTTAAAGCAAAACTTTCCAAGTGTTATTTCTAGGAAAAAGAAGTCAAGTTTCTTGAATATGTCATATTTGAAGAAGGAATCTTAATAGATCCGGGAAAGATATCTGCTATTCTGGATTGGAAGCAACCTTCAACCCTAAGAGGCAACCGAAGTTTCTTAGGACTAGCTGGATACTACAGGAAGTTTATCCAATATTTTTCTAAGATAGCAACACCATTGGCCTAGTTAACAATAAAGAAGGCAAAAATTGTCTGGTCTCCTAAGGGTGAAAACGCTTTCGCAGAGTTGAAGAAAATTTTAACCACTACCCCAGTCTTAGCCATTATTGATTGAACCAAGGATTATCTGTTTATGCAGATGCTTGTAAAGAAGGAGTCAGTGCTATATTAATGCAAAAAGGCAGAGTTATTGCTTATGCAAGTAGACAGCTAAAGCCACATGAAAAGTTTTATCAAACTCATGACTTGGAGCTATTAGCATTAATGTTTGCTTTGAGATATGGAGGCACTATCTGTTAGGAGAGAAGTTTGAATTATTTATGGACCACAAGTCTCTGAAATATCTATTTACTCAAAAATATTTGAGTTTAAGACAACAATGTTAGTTGAAATTTCTAGCTTCTTACGATCTAGATATTCAGTACACTCCCAAGAAAGCCAACATAGTCGTTGATCCCTTGAATCGAAAGCACGCTGTAATTGCTTACCTAGTCGTCACACCAACTTTTATAGACAAAATTGCTAGTAAGTAAAGGGAAGAAGAAATTATGCAAAGAATTTATAAGAGTATTCGACAATGTGAAAGTTCAGATTTTGAGATTGATGATAAATGCAATCTAAGATTGAAAGGGAGAATTTGTGTCCCAAACATTAAAAAACTCCTGAAAGAAGGATTGTATGAGTGCCACAAGTCCAAATTTAACAAGATGTATCGAGATATTAAATGTATTTTCTAGTGGAAGATGACGAAGAGACACACACACACACACACACACACACACACATATATATATATATATATATATATATATATATATATATGTGTCAGTTGTTCTGTTACTTGCTAACAAATTAAAAGTGATCAGCAGAAGACCGCAGGACTACTTCAGCCCCTGGAGATACCAAAGTGGAAGTGGGACCAAGTTTCGACGGATTTCATCAATGGGTTACCCCGTACTCACAAAAGGAATGAAGGAATATGGTTTATTATGGATCGTCTAACCAAGAGCTCTTATTTCTTCCCAGTAAAATCATTTAGAGCCGCTGCATGCTTAGAGAAATTATATATAAAAGAGATCATGAGATTTCACGGAATACCGAGCAAGATAGTGAGCGATCGACATCCGAACTTCACTAGTCATTTTTGGGAAGCTTTCCAAGCTGCCTTGGGAACTAAACTAAATTTCCGCACTGCGTATCATCCACATTCATATGGACAAACGGGAAGAGTTAACCGTATATTGGAGGATCTTTTACGGGCATGCATACTTGACTTTTGGAGGATCATGGGAGTGCATTTGCATTTGATTGAGTTTTCTTATAACAACGGTTATCAAGATAGCATTAAGATGGCACCTTTTGAAGCATTGTACGGTCATCCCCGCAAATCACCCACTTGTTGGATACGGTCGGGAGATAAACTTGTTTTTGGACCTGATATGATCAGAGAAGCCATAGAGAAGGTGGACTTGATTAAAAAGGAATCGAAAACAGCACATGATCGACAAAAAAATATGTCGATCATAGGAGAAGAGCTTTGAAATTCACCGCTAGGGATTTAGTATTCTTGAAATTTTCTCCAATGAGATGAGTTATAAGGTTTGGAAAGACAGGGAAGCATGCACCATGATATGTTGGACCTTTTCCTATTATGGAAAGGATTGGACCCTTGGCTTATAGACTTCAGTACCGGAATGGTTGTCAGGAATACATGATGTTTTTCAGGTATGTAGGCTACATAAGTATGTGCACGATCTAGACCAAATTATTGAGGAGGCTGCTCAGTAGGACTTAGGGATTACCCCAACTTAACAGATAAAAGAGAGCCTATCAAGATTATTGATCGTGATGAGAAGATATTGAGGAACAATATAATAAAGCTTGTCAAGGTACAGTGGAGTGGTGATCCAAAGGATTGTACCTGGGAAACTGAGGAGCATATGCAGAAGTTTTATCCTGAATATCGTGTGCATATCTAACTCCTTGGTAACTTATCTCCTTTATCTATTTAAATTTTGCTATTCCGTTCTTGTTCATCTTCGAGAACGAAATTTCTTTAAGTAAGGGAGAATGTAACATCCCAGAATTTTGTCAAACTTTTGTCAAATTAAAAAAAACAAATTTTGTCGAATTTTGGTCAATTTAAAATCCAAGATTTTAATTTAAAATGCTAATTTTAAATTGAATTTTTAAAATAAAATTAAACTTGAGTTAAATAAAGAATAGTAATATTTAATTGATAAATAAATATCATTGAAATTGTTTGCGCCATTTGTCGTTTGATTGGAATTGATGAACATTGATCTGGTCTTGTTACATAGCATGAATTTGTAACACAAACCTTTAAAACACTTGAGAAGTATGACAAAAGAAGTGACAAATTCCTTAGGGAAATACACTATCCTAAGACACATGGATTTTATTCATGCGTAAGGCACATGGATTTTTTTGTCTTATTCTTACAAAACGACTTACCCCTTTCACAAAACCATGTGCTAAGGCACATGGTTTCTCCTTGCAACTCTACACTTAACCCCCTCCTTCTTTCCTATAAAATAACACCCTAACCCCTTCCATCTTCATTCACTTCTCTCCCATTTTTTCATCTCCTTCCTAAGCTTCATAGTTATGGCTTCCATAGCCTAGGAGCCTCTCTTCCTTCCTCTTGCTCTTCCTCCTTCCCTTGGCTTCCATTAGCCACCTCCTCCAAACCCTCTCACCTCCTTGCGTCTTCTATCCCCCTACCCCACGTCAACCCAGCCGCCTACTCACCACAGCCCCCTACCCTATAGTGGTGCACCCCCTTCTCTAGATCACGGCCTCCTCCTTCTCCATCTTAAACAAATAAACGTATATATATCCTATTATTATATATATAATATTAGTTGTTGAAGAAATAGTTGGTTCAGAGTAATTTTAGTATGTTATAGATTCATCCAAAAAAATTTGGTGGAGTGGAATCCAAATGTGAGAAACTAAACTCTTATATTGGTTGATATTGAATGTTATGAAAATGGTTGTGAATGTTTGGGTTAATTAGCTAAAGGATTATAATATAAGCTTAATTACAAAACTGTTTATATACATGTATATTTGTGAAATATATGTTGAAATGGATGTATGGATGTTATGAATGTGGATATGGATGTTGAAACGGTGATTAGTAGTGATAATATATACACTACACAGGTTACTCCCATGAATATGGAATATATGGGTATGGAATGGATTTTGGATAATTTAAATGAATGTTATATTCATTTAAATAATGGGTGCAAATAAAAGTTGGAATTTTAAATCCAAAATGATTAGGAAATGAAATTGAGATATGTATGAATAACTTTTGAAAAGGTGCAAAATTAATTGAAAAGGATTTCAAATATAAATGGTATGTTTAAATTTAAAAATTGAATATGAATAGTAACATTGAAAAGTGAAGTTTGGTTTGATATATAAATAAAGTTGAAAACTCAATTTAATTATTCAAACTATCTTACATTATTTTTAAATGGGTTTTAGGAAAGTTTGGGTTTAAAATGATAAGTTTAGAAAAATAATATTATTTTAATACTAAAATAATATTCAATTAAAGGTACTGTATTTCAGCGAGTCGTGGCGTCTTCATCCCCTTTCTCCTCAAAATCTCGATCAAAATTAATCATTAACATGATTCTGATCACGTTTGATCGTAGCAACATGCAAAGGGAGGTTTCTCATCGTTTCAAGGTAAGTCTCCTCTTCAAGATCTAGGATCCAAATTGGAATTTCTAGATATAGTATCTAAAGATCAGGCAAGCCTTTCTTTACTTAATTTTATACATTTTTAAAAATGGATTGAAGAAGTAATTGAGAATAATCTTCATCAAAATGTTATTCAACTTGATTATGATGAGCCTATCACTAGGGATAACCTTAAAATTGCTGTTATTAATGATAATTTAGTGAACAAGGTTAGGGATACACGGATCAATTCGATTGTGTTCTACGTTTTCGACAACAAACCCTACAATAATTTCCTGAAGGATTATATAGACAGGAATTGGAAATTGAAAGGTAACTATCAGCTTTATTCAAGAGACAACGGATTTTTCATATTTAAATGCGAATTAGCTAAGGATTGTGATAGAATTCTAGCTACAAGTCCTTATTTTTACAATAAAAGGTTGATCTATATGAAAAATGGGTTCATGTTATGAAATTAACAAAGAAAATTCTTAATTCCATTCCAATTTGGATTGAATTACCCAATTTAGATCTTGATTTTTGGTCAGTTGAAGCCATAAGTAGGATTGCTTCTTTACTGGTTCAGCCTCTAAGAATGGATAGTTTTACTGAGAATGCTTGTAGAATCTCCTATGCTAGAATTTTAATAGATAGTAGTATTGACTTTGATTTTCCAGAAAGTATTCCTATTCAATACGATAATGGGCTAATTATCTGGCAAGGAGAGATATATGAATGGGTACTTCATGCATGTACTACTTGTAAGGTGTTTGGGCATTTAGCTGATATGTGCAAGTCTTCTAAGATTAGGGTTTCAAAGAATACCTCTAATATTGCCAATATAATGGATCTAGATGGGAAAACGGAGATTCAGGACAAACATATTGAAAGAGTCTAAGCAGCGGTGGGATCGTATAGTATGGAGTATAAGAAAGGTAAGTAGAATAGTAGCAGTAAGTAAAAATCACACAGACGATTATATACTGGTTCGGATCACTGCCTACGTCCAATCCCAGACTTCCTTCTGGTATTTTATAGCACAATAACCCTCACTTCACCCAGAGGAACAGGTTCACAATTAATCAAACAACCGAACGGGGTTTCTTGCCTCAACTGCTGAAGAGGACTTCCACAATACAGAATAATTGATGACTACTTGTGTTATTGATAACACGGATATGTCAATTTGATGTACACCCTTCCTATAATCTTTCCTTGATGACAAACAAATAGTTTGTGAAAGAATACGGAAGATTTGAAATCTTAAGAATATGAAAATAGAGTGCTTTAGAAAGTTTGAATGCTTTGAGTAAGATAGAAAGAATTAGAATAAGTTTCGGTGAGTAAAAGCATTTGGTGACATCTCTATTTATAAAGAATGAAAGATTGCAACTAATCATGATGAGTTTTATTCAAGATATATGAATCAGAAGTTGAAACTCTTCATTGAAAGTTTGCACCCTTTCGTTTCAGATGTCTGAATAATAATTTCAGAATTCTGATTTTGGGTTGAAATTCAAACAGCAAAGAAATAAGCCATTTCGATGGTAATTCAGACGTCTGAAATATTTTGATCATACGTCTGAATATTGTATGAAATTTAATTTCATTTCAGCAAATAGACGTTTGGCTAAAATATTTTAGACGTATGTTTCCTGAAACAGACCTATGTCCTTGTGCATGTCATTTGAAAACTAAGTATATAAAATGTGTGTGTGTGTGTGTATCATCAAGGATGATTTTAACAATTGAAAAACTAAGACTCACAGACTCTTAACATATATAATCTTCTGTCTAATTTCTTGAATCTATTGTCGAACATCTTCCTGCAAAACAGAGTTAGTTGATATATGTGTGTGTGTGTGTGTGTGTGTGTGTGTGTGTGTGTGTGTGTGTGTGTGTGTGTGTGTGTTTGTGTTTGTGTGTGTGTATGTATATATGTACATGTATAGATTCATAATCAAAACGCTTTTTAGCGAGATCCAACATTCTTCCCCTTTTTGATAATGACAACTATATATGTGGCTCCCCCTGTCAATATGCATATGTTTCTCCCCCTTTGTCATTGACAAAAAAGAGATACTTATATAAAAGTTTAAACATGTGATGCGCAACACATAATCGCAACATAATCACATGCATGCCATTGATAAACAAAATATTCAGACACAACATACCAAACACATACTATAGTTTTGTGCTTTAAGATAGATCGTAGTGCCAAAAAATGTTACAACCCATACTTAATTAAGAGTTCAAAGCCAAAATACTTCTCAGATAACCATACCACCATATCTTACCAACTTTCCGATGTCGGTACGCTTGGACCCACATTAGTATCTCCTCCCGTATGATCACCATGTTCAGAACTTGAATTAGGAACCTCTTCGGCTGAGCTAGACAACCACTGGAAAGGAGCCGGATCGTAAGCTTGAGAGGATTGAGCGCCGGTGCAAGCAATTTTCTCCCAAATTTTGTTTAAGAAGCTTTGATTGAGTCAAACTTCTTGTTAGTTCTACTCTCAAAACGCTTGAGATCCTTGTGTATTTTAGATTGATTGAGAGAGCATTAACTAAGGCTTGTTTGGAGGAAAAAACGGGAGAGATAATGTGAATTCCTTCTTCTTCTACTTCGACCCTTTGTTAATGACCACGAGAAGACTAGACTATAATAGTTTCAGGTTGTGAATCTACATGTTCGGTCCAAGTCTCAAAAGACATATATTCCATAGTCGACGGGTTTGGGTCAATATCCATAAGCTTCAATGTTTTTGGCCTAATTTCTTTAACATTAAGAGAAGGTGTATCGGATATTTGGACTTGTGAATCAAGGAGAATTTGAGTGATATAGGCACCATAATGAAGAGGCTTATATTTTCGCTTGTACGTGATATCCACCCATTCATCAAGAATAATTTTCGCTCAATTTATTTGTTTTCAGAATACAAGGCATATAGTGCCTGAATATCGTGCTTATAAACTTTCTCGTAGCTTCCTTTATGAGGTTGAATTATTCGGACCAAGATGCAATTCAATAAGCATGCTTGTGGTCGGAGATGGGTAGAGGTAAGATTGTCCATATTAAGCAAGTTGTCGGAAATAAACTTGTGTGATATTTCATCTCTCACACTCATATCAACCTCTAAAGTACTAATATCAAGTCCTTTCCAAGCACACCTTAAAATTTGACCTAATCTTTGAATTAGAAGAAGTATACGCTTGGCACATACCATAGACCAAACACAATCTGTAGTGTTTTGAGGTCGTGTGTGATCTAAGTTCAAATTTGCTAAGAACAATTTCACAAGTAAAGGATAAAATTTGACATTGTTGGTGTTATAATCCACTAAAGACTCAAAATTAAAGTGTCTAGCATAGTGAACAAGGCGGTAATTAGAGAAAGCATCAAACTTTACGAAAGCACCTTCATAAAACTTGGAATTCTTCATGGCTTTGTACCTTTCTTTAGCGTTGTCATCCTAAAGTCACTTTTGGATGAGTTCGTCGGAAGGAGGTTCTGATTCTTGAAGTCTTAGTCTTTTTGGTCGATTTGTCATGATGATTTGTTAGAAAGTTGGAATTTTTTGAAGAGAATGGTAATTTTGGGGGCTTGGGTTTTATAGAGAGTAAAAAGGTAAAGGTAAAAACTGAAGTGATGAAATGAAATGATGGTTGGTAAATAGGTGCGCGTCCTTCTAAAAAAATGTCTATTCCGATTCAGATGTCTGATTTTAAAATTCAAATGTCTGAATTTTGTTCAATTTGAACCCGCAAGTTTTTAATTCATTTTGACACTAATTCAGATGTCTGTTTTTATAGAATCAGACGTGTGTTTTTATAGAATCAGACGTCTGTTCCCGGAACATTGAAAAAAATGCTTTAGCATTTAGATGTCTGTATTAAAAACTCAGATGTTTGTTTTTGAGAAAAGTTGAAACAACAAAGTTTTAGTTTACTTTGTACCCTTTTAAGACGTCTGCTTTTAATGGCTCAAACGTATGTTCTGAATGGATAATTGTTGTCTTTACAGCATTCAGACGTCTGTTTTATTTATTTTATAAATAATACATATACCATGAAAGTAGAATTCATTATAGAGAAAAACAATGTAGTTTATTCGACAATATAGTTTATGGAAAATTAAAAAAATAGCAAATAAACCTAGAAAAATATTAACATTTAGGGGACAGAGTCTTTGTTGGTGTTGAGAATCATTTTCCTTCATTTGCCTTGTAATTTCTATCCCATGTGTTTAGACTGTATAAAGCTCTTTGAGGGGAATATGTGTAATACTTCATTGTAGGATTTACTGAATTATTTTCAGTTCGATATGATGAAGATGGATCAATAGGACTGGTTGGAATTGGCAGAGGTTCGGAAATATCTTTCTTCTTTGGACTACAGAACCTAAAAGCAATTTTCTCGAGAAGACTTGAGCGAGTTGCAGTCACTTTTTGTTTAAAGTATAGTTCATTTTGAAGCGCTATTTGCTGCTTCTGATAACGATGAATTTCATCGATTTTTCTTTTAGTGTCAGGTAAAGAAAAGAGAGCACGTTTTGCCTTTTTCGAATCTGGTGTAAATCCAGTGTGATAATTTCCCCATCGATACGTAGACTCATTTCGAGGAGTTGGTGTAGGAAAATGAGGAGTTTATGCTGAGCTATCCGTTGAAAAGGTTATGTTGATTAAGGAGTTTGAGTTATTTGATGACATTTTGGAGAGATGTTAAAAATGTTTTGAAATATAATTTGGGAATTTAGTTTGTCAATGCTATTAAATTATATATATTGTAGAATCTCCTATGCTAGAATTTTAATAGAGATTAGTATTGACTTTTATTTTCCTGAAAGTGTTCCTATTTAATACGATGATGGGCTAATTGTCTGGTAAGGAGTGATATATGAATGGGTACCTCATGCATAACCTACTTGTAAGGTGTTTGGGCATTTAGCTAATATATGCAAATCTTCTAAGATTGGGGTTTCAAAGAATACCTCTAATATTGCCAATAGAATGGATCTAGATGGGAAAACAGAGATTCAGGACAAATAGATTGAAAGAGTCCAAGCAGCAGTGAGATCGTATAGTATGGAGTATAAGCAAGGTAAGTAGAATTGTAGCAGTAAGTAAAAATCACACAGACGATTTTATACTGGTTCGGACCACTGCTCTATGTTCAGTCCCAAACTTCCTTATGGTATTTGACTAACGCAGTAACCCTCACTTCACCTAGAGGAACAGGTTCACAATTACCCGAACAGCCGAACGTGATTTCTTGCCTCAACTGTTGAAGAGGACTTCCATAATACAGAATAATTGATGACTACTAATGTTCTTGATAAAACGGATATGTCAAATTGATGTACACTCTTCATAAAATATTTCCTTGATGATAAACGTGTAGTTTGTGAAAGAATATGAAAGATTTGAAATCTTAAGTTTTGGTGAGTAAAAGCATTTGGTGACATCTCTCTTTATAAAGAATGAAAGATTGCAACTAATCATGAAGAGTTTTATTCAAGAGATATGAATCAGAAGTTGGAACTCTTCATTAAAAGGTTGCACACTTTCGTTCCAGATGTCTGAATAATAATTTTAGAATTCTGATTTTGAGTTGAAATTCAAACAACAAAGAAATAGGCTATTTCGATGGTAATTCAGACGTCTGAAATATTTTGATCAGACGTCTGAATATTGTATGAAAATTAATTTCATTTCTGCAAACAGACGTCTGGTTAAAATATTTCAAAAGTCTGTTTCCTGAAGCAGACATATGTCTTTGTGCATGCCATTTGAAAACTAAGTATATAAAATGTGTGTGTATCATCAAGGAAGATTTTAACAATTGAAAAACTAAGACTCACAGACTCTTAACATATATAATCTTCAATCCAATTTCTTGAATCTGTTTAAGGATAAAGTGATCAATAAGGCAAGCCCATATGCCCACCTTAAGCCTCCATCTGCATTCAAACCTCCCCCTCCGAATAGCTTCAACATTGCGCCATCTCCTGACACTTCTCCTAGTAGGCCGTTGGGAAATGCGTCGCTTACAAGAAGTAAGAAAATCGAGTTGCTTAAAGGGTTGGACGACGACAAGGGCTGATGTTGTGATGATGTCCTCTACATTCAACAAGTAAGATTATCATGCAATGTATTAAGTAATGTATCGTCCATGTAATTTCATTATGTCATGTGTTAAGTTTATGCAAGCTTTGTACTACTTCCTTCTATTGAAGTGTTATGAGTTGATATGTTCAATGCATATCACCTGAACCACTAAATGTATTTTTTATTTTGTGATAAATAAAAGAGTGTTACGGATAACTATAAAACCGGTCGGCCTTGCCAAAAAAAAAAATCTTGAATCTGTTGTCGAACATCTTCCTACAAAACAGAGTTAGTTGATTTATATATGTACATGTATAGTTGTCATAATCAAAACGCTTTTTAACGAGATACAACACAGATGAATGAAATTGTTAAAAATCAGAATTCTGAAGATGTTGGAAATTGTGCGAGTAACTCTGGCTTTCAAAATAAATAGCAGTCAATTTCTGGGAGTCAAGTAGTGGAATGTAATCCTGTTGTAGGTATGAATATTGACAGTAACTGTGAGATGAATAATTTTCTTAAACCAAGAGCAATATCAACAATTGATGGTTGCATGCAAGGTTATAATGTGCAAGATAATGAATGTGAGAAAGAACCTGTTGAGTTTGATAACAATTCTGTTGTTGGCAGTCTGTTAGAAAGTTGCAGTGAAGATCAGTTTAAAATAGGAGCTACTGCTAATGATGGTACCACGAATGAATCTGATAGTTCCTTCAGTAATTTCAAGAGAAGGAAAGTTAAGTTTAAATCTGGAAAACCAAAAGAAATAGGTAGTTTGATGTGCAGTGCACCATTAGTTGAAACCTAACCTGAATGGGTCAAATTGGTTTAACAAATCCAGACTAGGTCCAAATCAAAGAAGGAAAGAGATGAAGAAGGTATTTCTGTTGGAGTAATGGGTGGAGGAATCGCCAGGAAATGATCTACTAGGTCTGTATGTACCTGATTAACGTTTCAACTATGTTCTCTTATGGTTCATGGTTATGTTATATTGGCTTTTATAGGTGATTTTATTCAGCTATAGCCTACAACTTGGATTATTTCAGTGATTGTTGGTTTTTCTATGTGGGCTTTTGAGGGCTTTATTGCTTCTGAAGTGCAGTTATGTTTATGGGTGTGTTGTAGTGGTCTATTTGTAATTCCGTGTTAGTGTATATTTGTGTTGTTTTGTAGTGTTAATCCGCTTTTGAGTTGGTTTTAGTTTTTGTTTGTAAAGTATTTGTTGTATTGTTGTTTAGTTTTTTGGCCAACTCAAATGATATGTAATCCTCCTTTATGTAATTTAAAGTTCCTTTTGTGTTCAAAAAAAAAATCAATAATAGGAATATTGATTTTTAAAGTTAAAATTCAAAAATATTGTTTCCAAATAAGTATATATGTGTTTTAAAAAGGTTTATAAACTGTTTCAAAGTAAATAGGACTTATTTTAATATTAAATTATAATATAGTCTAAATAGGACTAGTCGCGCAGCGGTAGTTTACGAATTTCGACTATAAATTTTAAATGCTTATGACGGGAGCAAATTAAATCGGATTTCTTCGAAACGAAAAACATGTTTGTAAAAAATCGCAATAAGTGCAGTTTAGTGGCCAAATTTGGAAATCAATTAAAATAGCTTTTAAAAATTATTAAAAATAAGAAAAAAATTGTAATAAATCATAATAAATAGTTTAAAGTAGTTTGGATCAAATTTACGAAGATTTAAAGTTGTTTAAACAAAATGTATAAAATTAGTTATTTTGAGTAACATTTAGTAACGCTTTTTAACGTTGTTATCCAAAATGGAATTTTAAAAGAATTTAAACTTAGTAATTATATTCTAAATTTTGAGAAATGATTTTGAATGAATATTTAAATATTTTAATGAAGTTTAAAGTTGATATTTAATTAATGACTTATATATCCACAAGTTTTTAAAGAGAAAAACTTATTTGGAAAGTTCGGGATCGGAGTTCAGTCCGATGACCATTCCAAATAAGAATGAGATGTAATGAAAGATGTTTGAAGACGGTGTTGAAGACAAGAAATCTTCACCTCAAAAGGATTAGCCCCCTAATTTTCTATTCACTGGGTTGCTCCAATATTGAGATGTCATTGTGGCGGCACATCTGGACGTATTTGGGAAATTTCCGGATTGCAAGGACCTCTCCCATTTATGGACGAGGAATAATGTGCCTTCAATTTCGTTCAGACCCAGAACGGACTTGTATGGATATGTGCCTAACATTGTATTTTATAGTGTGTAATTGATTTTTGCTAAATATATTTTTGTTGATGACGGAGAATTTATTCTCTTAGCTTAACACCCTTCTTTAAGACGTACGAGCTTAAAGGTGACATGATTAGTGATTATCAATTATATGTTATGAGATGACAATATGGCATACTAAGTAATATGCTATTGATGATCAAAGCATGGCTTAGAGAGCATAGCTTTGTGTAACGAGACTTCGACAAGCCTCACGCCCCGGTAAATAACCAAAACATGAAAATGCAGCGAGGATATGAGTGTGTCATCTCACAGATAAAATGTATACCATGGTATAGAGCCCAAGTATTACTTATGTTGTGACTTCTACTTTTTGTGCTTGTTGGTGTTGCGGGGCCTTGGTTTAAGGTTGGCAACGACCTGGAGATGCACACTTAGGAGTGATCAAATTCATCCAGGAAAGGATTGACCGACCTTATATTGGCAGAGAACTTTGTGATTGTTCTCGGGGCATCCCTCTAGAGGTGTACCCATCGGTAAGGAAGTTCCTTGGCCTGATCATTTTTAGAAATCCATTCTCCACTACGAATTTGTACGGTTTAAGTTGTAAAACTATATGTGAACATAATGGTATTGGACATTGTGCTGGCTAGAATTGATACATTTATTTATGAAAGTGATTCCACAATTAGACACTAATAATCATGCCAAATGACTTTTGCATATCAAGTATGTTTGGCTATCATAAGGAGAAACCTCTCCTAATCTGCTTTTGCATGGTGTGTGACGAGAAACCTTATGGTAGCTTCATTTCGAAAAAGCATTAGAGTTTTTATGACTGGTATTCATAAAGAAAAAACTCGTTTCGTGTTATACGGCGTGGTTTCATGATTTACCTAACTTTTAAGTTTCTCATACTAGTCTCATGACTAAGCTGGAGTTTATCAATTTTGCTTTAAACTTTGGGTACCTATAATTTTCGCACGGGCACCTTAAGAGTTAGGCTGTAACAGTATTTTGGAGCTGGTATTTTACTATCTTTTGTCGAACAGCTTAGCTTTTGTGGATTATCTTTTGGACCATTGAGGTGAAGATGGAGCATGTTTTGGATTCACTCTCTTTTACTTTATTTCTATTGTTACTTTTGATCTATTAGTTGATGTATCTTAATATGTACATCATTATAATGAAGTTGTTGACGTAACTCTGATGTATATCATATTATGTTAATGAAAAGTTGTTTTATTTCATTGTGATTATTCATGATGTGTTATAACCCAAACAAACAGGAATTAGGCATTTGAATCTCCGACGTTTGATGCTTGAGTTTTGTCAAATGTCGATTTTCGAAGGCTAAAATCCCGTGTTGTCACAGACCACGTCATATCTCTCTTTTTAGCCCTCAAAATCAAATATTCATACAAATCTACCCCTTGGATCATGTCACCATAGCAATTTGACCATGTAAATATGTCATGGAGAAGATCTAACCATTTAGACATGTCATCTCCTCTCTTCCTGAAACGAGACTAAATGAAGATCAAACTTAGCTAAAATAGTGTCACAATCCATTATGCACCTAGTCGAAAGTAAAGACCAGATGCACGTCAAGGACCGACAGCCAAGAGGCGCGGCCAACTTTCACAGTCGGGGCCGACCACATAAGGACGGGGTCGACTCGAGTTATTTTTAATTTGAATTCTAATTTTAAACTTTAAATCTCCTCTCCTTCATATCTCTCCCATACGAACTCGATCATGATGAATAAATATGGAAAGTTATCCAGAAAATTATTACGGGTGCAAAGATGAAGTCCTCGTAGCCAAATTTGAATATTTATGAAATTTTTAGTTTTTAGTTCATTTTCTTATTTAACTTATTATTACTTGTAAATTTCTAGGGTGTAACTGCAAGGTTTCCGAGCTCCTCAAAAGAAGAGATTGTTTAAGTTTTGGTAGCCTTACTTTAGCCGCTTGTAATCTCTGGAACGTGTAATAATACCTTAAATGAATGAAATTTCATGATTTAGAAATACCTCTGTTAGAGCCTAACATATGCGGAGGTTAACTAGGGCGAGTAGATCGAATTCCTTAGCTCTACTTTCTTGAGCAGGATTTTAAAAAATGTATATATTTACATAAAGATTAATAACATCCCTTATTTAGCACCATTTTGTAGCTTTCTATTATCTGTTAAAAATTCATATTTATACATATGGTCCATATGACAACGTAGAGAAAGAATAAATATTTAAATAGTTACTCATGGCCGATATCGAGAGCAATAAAATGGTTCTATATAAACAATATTATTAATTCTAGCTTGTGGAGTACATTGTGCACCAGTCCCGGCCCTGGCCCAAGGCCACTGAGGCGGTGGCCTTGGGCCTCCGATTTTGTCGGGCCTCTGAATTTGAATTTCTGTGTAAAATATTGAGATATAGAGGTACATTTAAAACGCATATAGCAATAAATGTGAAAGGTAGCCTAGCTTAGTGGTAAAGCTTCAAGCTTTATTCAGTTTGGACCAGAGTTCGATATCTGTTAAGGCCCTAGTTTTGAACAACTGATTTCACCTATCATTTTAGATTTTAATTTTGCCTCGGGCCTCAACTTCGTCAGGGCCGGCCCTATTGTGCACGTGCGATGAAGCGGTAGTGTTGAGTGCTGGTGGGGTACGTACAAATAATTAGATGAATTGGCAACTGAAGGAGGAGCAGTGGAGTACGTGCAATGAAGCGGCAATGTTGAGTGCTGATGTACTACAATGGAGTAGGTGCGGGGAGTTTGGATCCATTGAGATTAACTATTTTGCATAAAAAAAAAAAAAAAAAAAAAAAAAATCAGTCCAATCTTTGGTTTACTCGCACATTTGTTGTGCACCGGCCTCTTGGGCTATTATATGATGTAACAAGCCTCTTAGATATTTATTTTAACACCTTTTACCAATGAAAATTATCCAACTTTTCTCAGAGAAAATATACATTAAAATAAAAATAAAATGCAACTCTTTACCAATCCATTTGAGCTCATCTAAAATACAACTTGCCACAACTGTGTACCTGTTTCCAAAATTACGAGCCTCTAGGGTGAATTCTTGTTTTTTCCTTTTAATCTGATAGGATTAAATTTTGACATATGAATATGCTTAACTTGGAGTTGTAAATTAATTTTTTTAACTTTATAATTATATTAATTTACAAGTCAACGTTACAAATAGAACAGTTCACAAAATTTCAGATTTTTGCCAAAAAAATCAGTTTGAAATAATGTATGAAAGGACAAAGTAAGAGCCAGTAAAGCGTGTAGTCGGTTACAAAAAGTGGAGCAGGAGCCAGTGATTCTAGTAGCTTAACAAAATTTTATTAAAGCACTTGTTATTCTTTTTAAATTATTTTCATTTCTTCTTACCCCTTCCAAACATCCACGCTTATTACAAAGTCTACAACCTTCTGTGTTCCTTTGAATGAATTCTTGGGGTCGCTTTCACAAAAACAGGGGTAAAATATTAGAAAACTCAACGAAATACTAGTGAGGGGGAGAGAGGAAAAGGTGCATGTGTAGACTTGAACTCATTCAATGATATAAAAACAAAACCTTCTACTGAAATAAATATATTCTCGGCTTCTCTCAGCTCACACATTAATCCCTTCCTCTCCTTCAGAAGTAGAGCTTGTTATAACCATGGTTTGGTTCTTCTTTTATTGTTTATAATTACAGATTACACATAATTTTGATCTTGTAATGGATTTATTTTTCTATTGAAGAAGACAAGTTGGTGAAGAAGAAATACAGTGTCTGCATATTTGCATGCACGAATATAAAGAAGAAAAGAAATGCTTAGAGGAGATAATTGTTGGACGGAAAATAGTCATAAAAGAGCTGCTGAAATTGGAGTTTCAGATTTTAGCCATTTCAATCAACCTGCCACAAATTTCTTGTAAGTGTTTTTGTTTTATTTTTTCCTTGTTATTGCTAGTCTTCTTTTCATTTTGTATTCAGTCTTGATTTGCTCAAGAGGTTTTGATGATATAATTGAACAAGGGTTTGCTTGATTTCTACTTCATTTTTGGATTTCAGTGTAAATTTATAAGCCACATATCGGTATGTAATTTAGGTATTTTACATCATTCAAATATCTTTTTATTTTATTTTGTTTCAATTCCTTTTCTTCGGTATATGTTCATAGTTCATCATTTTTTTCTATTTAAACCAACAAATTCTGGTGAAAATAATAGCATCTAAATTAGATAACATATTTTTCTGAAATTTGAACCTTATTTATTTATGTGTATATGTCCATTCTGGTTCTTGACATGTAAAAGATTTTACTAGTGATCAAGGTGGAGGAATTTATTTTGGAGAGCTTGAAGAAGCACTTATGCAAGGAGTTGTTGGCAATAGAAATAAAGAGGAAAACAAATGTAATTTTTCTTCTTTCTCTAATGTATTTCTGTAATCAATTTAAATTGAGTGTAAGAGTGTGTATTTTTCAACAGATGAATTTTACACAACTGTATATCTATAATCCACCCAACAAAGACATCCACTTTTACACATGCAACAATCACAAATTCTCAGATAGAAAGTAAAATTTATGTCTCAATTGGTCATCACACTCAGCGCATGAAGAACAAAATAACTCACTCCCTGCATTCATATTTAATTCTTGAGAGAGAAACAAAGGAGATAATAGAAAAGAATATAAGCGCTTTTTGAAACACTGACAAATATAGTCCTTGTCTTCCTACTGAGTACTAAAAGTTATGTAGCAGGCTTTTTTTTTGATTTTATTTTATTTTCTTCATTCTTCTTCCAATTATAGCAGCTATTTTTACTACAAGACCTCCTCCTACTCTGGAGATCTTTCCCTCTTGGCCAATGAATTTCCAGAAAAGCAACATGGTACATTTGATTCTCAATCGTTTGACTTCTCATTTGTTTAATTTGAAATACAAGAGTAGCTAGAAAGTATATAAAAAGTATGCTTTTTGATCGAATGATGTACCAAAAAGTAAATGATTTGATCAGTGACTTAGTTAAGTTTAACATTCTCGTTTTATATTTAGGAGAATTCAAAGTCAATAGAAAGCTCAGACTCAGAATCAGTTCAACATACAATTTCTCAGTTGGAACGGGACACTCCTACCAGTGTTAAATGTTCATCTGAACAGTCATCTAAGCCAACCCAGAATCAAGAAATGGTAACCAGTGATCCTCTATCAAAACCTAAAGAAAAGGTATATTATTATTTCATTTGAAAGAAACTATCACTGTTTCTTGCTTTTATTTTTCTCCCAGTCATTATAATTATTGTTTATGAGAATATATATATATATATATATATATATATATATATATATATATATATATATATATATATATATATATATATATATATATCAAAAATGTCATTTCCACAAACAAAACAATTACAGGCTCCAGACAGATTTTGAGTTATTGGTGGGATGTCAAAATTTCAGTGGATATTATGTTATTGGTTTAGGACCAAATTTCAGACATTTTCACAAAGAATTTATTTTTGAAAAAAATACACATGTTAAGGCTCAAATCCCAAGACCCCAAAAATAGGCAAAGTGAAATTGACGTATTTAATATCCTTTTCCATATTCTAATTAATTTAAGAAACTACCTAGACACACAGACTTCAAGAAATCTGAAAAACCAACTGCAGTTAAAGAGATGTTTCATTATTTTGACTTGAATGTTACCTATTCAAGCACAGTATTTTGTCAACACGGATCCCAATCAAACTTTCTCTTTTTCACATCTTTCGCCATTTCTATACTCTTCCAAACCCTAGCTAGCCACTGTTCATACATAGTTTTTTTTCCTGACTTGTTTTTCAGGCACCCATCAATATATAGCAAATGCAATAATATAGCATGTCATTTTTGTATGTACACGGTATTATGCTAATAAGCAGCATGCTGATATGCCACAACTTAACTGTATCAATTTTAATTATTGTGCAGTTTAGCTCCTAACAGTGATTTAGCTAGAAAGAATTTAAAACCTACTATGTTCCTACATCAATTTTGTCTACTTAAGACTATTTTACTATTTTTGTCTTCTTAGGAATGAAAAGTCATGTCAAAGAATGCTATCCATTTGTATTTTTACGAACCATTTTTCAATTGTAGTAGTTATGTTGATAATCTTATAATATAATTTTTCCTTTCTCCCTTTCTCTATCAAATACTATATTTAACAGAAACACCACCGCTTTCTCTTTTTTTATATTTCAGATGAAAGCAGGTGGCTCAACTGCCGAGCTAGTTGGGAGAAAACAAGATCCCAAGGTTAATTATGAGAACTATGGCGCTAGCTCTCTCGATCATCTTATTAAAATATGTATACATAAAATTAAACAGATTAAAGTCTAACACACACAGATATATACAAACACACCGTGGACGTCAACTGTGCAATCAAATTATGTCCGATTAAGTTTTCCTATGTATGTGTGCGTGTGAGTACACAAAATAATATACAGTTGGTGATACAAATAAGTTAGACCATTGGATTTTTTGATATATGAAAGATGGAATTTAAGAGGCAATCCAATAAGACACCCATTGTACCACTAATTGTATTAAATTTTTATGTTCAAATACACTATTATCAAACACCTTTTACATACGTACAAACATATACATACATAAATGTTTGTGTACACATACGCATACATAATATATAGACACACATGTATATATGTATGTATGTATGTATGTATGTATACGTATACGTATATGTATATGTATATACGTGCACATATATAGACATACATAAATAGTCAAGGAATTAGTTACAACGCAATTTGTACGCCTCTAATCCCTTGAATATGAGCCGTAGGTTCTGATTAAACATAGTGTTTTCTCTCTCACTAAATTAAATTATATTGTGCAATGGAAAAAGAGAGTATACCATTATTTAAAACGAAACGTGGCTGATATTTAGGGGCTTAAGGTGTAGCAAAAGTGAGCTATAGCCGATACTTCTCATATGTCTGTGCATGATATAAGCGTTCAATGATACCTTAATATCAGCGCAAAACCTCATATGCCACATGATTTCCACCCTAAGTTCTAATTCAAAATAATAGCATTGTGTATGAGTGTGTGTATGTACGTACGTACGTACGTACATTCAAATGTATGTATGTATGTATGTATGTGTGCACATTTTATGATTGGATCAGTGAGAATATCTATTAAGCACTCAACAAATATGTCCTAATTAATTATAATTTGTGCCATAGACTTGATCACAATATTATGCTTTGTTTCTTCGTTGAAATTATCTTCGTTATTATACGATACAACTAATAGATTGTAAATATGCTTCATTATTAAAAGAAAATATGATTAGTTGTAGCTTTTTCACCATATGGACCGAAAAACTTCTTTGACGTGTAGACATTAAGGCGCTTAGCTCAGAATAGAGAGGCAGCAAAAAAGAGCAGACTTAGAAAGAAGGTGACTTACTTAAAAGCTTCATTTCCTTGTATATGCATAGATATATTGGTGCAATTATCCTGACAAGTACAACAATTTTCAGGCTTACGTGCAGCAACTTGAATCCAGTAGAATAAAGCTTGCTCAGCTAGAACAAGATCTTCAAAGAGCAAGATCTCAGGTTTACTAGCAATAAATCATTGTGAACCAATCTAAACTACGTGTTATAACATTGAAAAATAACTAGGTCATAGCATAATTTCTTCATACCTCTAGCGTTCTTTTGAAATCCTTTACAATTTACCCAGGAATACTGACTTCTCTATGTTAGAACATAAATTCATTTACGCAAGAATTTTACCTGATTAGTTTGCAAAATGTGTTCCAGGGACTCTTTCTAGGTGGTGGAAATTCGAATGGAAGAAGTATAACCTCAGGTCATAATCCTTTAATTTTGTATATATAATAAGTTGTTCTTTCCATATCATATGATATATATATGTAAGAGTTATAAGAAAAAATGATAATATATAGGTGCAGCAATGTTTGACATGGAATACTCTAGATGGTTAGATGAGAACTGCAAGCACATGAATGAGCTGAGAGGGGGACTGGAAGCTCATTTACCCGATAACGATCTAAGAGTCTTGGTAGATGAATGCCTCTCTAACTACGATGAGATATTTCATATCAAAGCCATTGCTGCCAAAACTGATGTGTTTCATCTAATTACTGGAATGTGGATAACACCAGCTGAAAGATGCTTCATTTGGATGGGAGGATTTAGACCTTCCGATCTCATCAAGGTTTAACTAATCATTTTTTAGCTTTTTTTTTTCATTGGTTCCTATACTATATATGAACATACTTTAAACTTGTATGATTCAACTTTGTAAAATAGTAATCTATATACTATATAGTACATACTACTTCAAACGATAATAGTGAAAATGTATTATATATTTATATGTGACATGCATGCACAGATAGTGATGCCACAGCTGGATCCACTAACGGAGCAACAGTTAATGGGAATATGCAGCCTCCAGCAGTCATCACACCAGGCAGAGGAAGCACTGTCTCAAGGCTTTGAGCAGCTGCAGCACTCCCTTACTGACACAATCTCAGGTGGGTCCCCCAACGAAATGGGACATATGGCAATGGCCCTGGGCAAACTAGAGAATTTGGAAGGATTTGTACGCCAGGTATGTACATATATTGATTGTTTAATTACTATGCTTTATTTGGACATATCGCTAGTTGCTATTATATATGATCTGACTTGTCATGATTTCAAGTCTACTGGTATTGTACTTGGGCTGCTTTGATTGAGGCAAAGTGTGTGTTAGATTATGACCCGTGTAGGGACACAAATGTTGGAAGTAATGAATTGAGTGGTCTAGTTGCTTGTGTTCTCACCAACTTGAAATTTTAAGTATGTATGATTTTAATAACTGTCCATACTTAAAACCGTCCGAACATATTATAAAGCCAAACTTGTATCTTTGTCAATAATATTTCTATACTTAGTTGGGTATCTGCCTAGAAACTAACTTTAAGCCAAACTTGTAGAATTGTTCATTATTATAAACGCTTTTTCAACTTATGAAATGCCTGAGAATGCATGGACACTATATATTCTGATGAAAACTAACTTTAAGGCCTTTCAGGTTATGAAAAGACAACTTCTTTAGTAATGAAAAGAAGGGCAATTTTTAAGAGAAATGGTGGTAATCTCGGTCATGCTAGTAATTGAGAAAAAAAAATTCTCTGTGGAACTTTAGCAAATCGGAACAAAATACCATTCAGGTTGGATATTTAAAGAAAAAACTGATCGATTAGGTTAATCCCTAAAATTCACTTTTCAATAAAACTAACTAAAAGGGAAGCATATTTTACAATTGTTTGTACATGCAATTTGTCATTATGCTGAAGGTAGAGGAGATGTCTCTCTAAGCACGCCATGCGCCATGTAGTAATCATCAAAGCTCTATGTCCTTTAGTCATTCTAACAGAATAACTTATCAAGTCATTCTACTAGAATAATCCATTTTTTGAGTAGTAATTTACTAATACACTCATAAACACCTTGTCCAAAGTGGTTAACACACTTGAACACTATACAACAGGTCATTGCTTTAATTCCTGCAAGACCGAATCTACTTGTTATGTATATATATATATATATATATATATATATATATATATATATATATATATATATATATATATATATATATAGTAAACAATAGTTGCCTAATTAATTTAGCAATATTGATCAGGTGACAAGATTATCATAATGTATTTATTAGACATCAACCGAAGATTTATGAGACTCGACCTTATTTGATTTGCAATTTAAAATTTGGACTTTCGTAACAGCATTTAACTTATGAAATTAAAAATTGTTTTTTTGTAATATTCCACGTCTTGTGAAATGTTAATAACATAAAAACCTATCATCTCTTCCTCTTATTATCTCTTTGTTGTAATTTCTACTTTTTGTTGTAATGACTATTTTTTATATTTTCTACTCTTCAATGCCTTTCTTACACAAAATACAAAACTTAAAAGTTCCCCGTTCCGTCCATAGCGCTTTGGAAGTCACTGTGGTGTGGCCGAATGTAGAGCAGTCCGCGACAGAAGCCTTTGATCAGTACATTATTTAGAACTTCGGAAGATGGTCATGGTAGCTTGCTTCCAAGCCACTGCACTAGATGCACATGTAGTCGTAGCTGCAGTACTGCCGGTACGTAGCAAAACAAATGAACTCTAAAATTTTATTCTTGCTCTCACATCCAAACATTTATAATTGGAGCAAGGTAAGGTATTGAAAGAGCAGACTGATCCAATTCAATAACTTTAACTTGGAGGGCTAAACGGATATTTGAAACAGTTTTTAGAGATCAACTCCTTGTCGTCAAGATTAGTCTTACATTAGGCAATTGATAGGATAAATAATATGCAAATATTGAAAAACAACTTTTGTGCAACCAGTTGGATTTGTGATAATACATTATTATCTTAAAAGGCACAAACGGGAATTTGATTTGTATGCGCTTAACGCTTAACTACCACGCTTGTTTCACGTCATCCATTATGAATTTTTTACTTAATTGGCTCATGCTACGCATTTTGTAAAAAAAAATGGAAATACATACATCATTTAAAGTCCACTCAAATTGAAACTAGTTAATACTAAAGGGTTATTTTATAAACCATTGTATTAAACTAGATTTGAAACCTAACTTAGCTCTCAGTGCATTTCTGTGCATTTTTGAAACCTGCAGGGTGTGCTGAACGAATTTCAAAATTAGGTTTAGCATCACCAGACAAGTCTGAAACCATTTAGCAAAATTAAAAATAATTGTTTTGAAAATCTAAACAATTTTCACCCCAAAAAGATAATAACAATAAGCTAAAAGAAAAGAAAAAAGCTAATATATTGCTGTCATATTTATTTTTTTAATTTTCAAACTAGAAGAAAATTTTGCAGAACTCTGGAAAGCTTACTTGTGTCCATAGACTTCAAGCAAGTGATACGTGTAATGCCTTCAATGTTCTATTTTGAAGTAATTGCATAGAATTAAAATCCTGACCTTAGGAAAAGGAGAATGTGTTACAGGGATGATAGGAAGAAGTATTATTTGTTACAAAAACCCGCCGGATGGTTAAATTTAAAACGCTGCAAGCTAAATAATTTCTAGACTGTTGTATTTCTTCACCCATGGTTTTATCTATGACTATTAGTTTTATATCAAATTAGTGGAGATGTTCTTACAATTTAGTTTCTTATGGTCTGAGTTTCGGGTATTTAAGTCTTTTAGAACAAGTTTGAATTTATCAAAACTTGGTTTTCAAAATCTAAACATAATGAGAATTTTTCAAATTTTCATTTTTGAAATTGAACTTCAGTTTAAACTTCTAAATTTTAGAATTTAAAAGTCAACGAGACATCAAAATTAGTGTTGCTTAAATTATCACTTTTGTTACCAACAAAAATAAAGTGTAAAAAATTGCTTAAAATCAAATTTTGATTTTATTTTTTTTGGTCCAAATTATGAGTTCTTCTATATTTGAATTTAATCTTTGAATTCTGCAGTTTTGACGTCTGCGGAATCTTAATGTAAATTTCATTGCAGCATATCTAGAACCCGACTTTTCGCAAACTAGGAATCATCCAAATTTGGAACTTTTCGAAATTGTTAGTTTCTAACGTTTAAACTTTCGATATTCATGTTGTTTTTCCTCATTCAAGACAACTTTAAGTATCAACTATTGGAGCCTAGACCATTTCCTAGTTGTCGGTTGCCATAGGCCATAAAAGAAAAAAACGAAAAAAAATGGTTTGTTATTGACACTCTAATTTCAGTTAAAGGGGATCACTTTTCTAAAAACATTAAATTTATTAAGGGGCGTACCACTAGAGGTAGCCCTCCATTAACAATAAATATTATTTTTACCAAATTACCCTTAGCTGCAAAATGAAGGGTAATTGTTCGATGCACTTATATCGTTCTTGAGATTTTTTATTTTTTTTTCATTTCGACATGGCATTGTCAAACGTTACACCCTGTTTTGTCATAACCCGACATGATATTGCCGAACCTGCTTGTGACATAGCACACTCCCCCATCGAAAACATCATTGTAGTTTAATTGCCCTTTATATTAACCACATTGTGTTAAATGTTTGGTTGAAACTTAAGTTTCGATGGTGTGCTGCCATATTGGAATAGATTTTTTGATGTGTTTACGTCGACGTTTCCATCTTCGGCGAGAATGCATCATACCTGCTTTTGGTACGTGCCTCCACCCATCGAATATCATGTCCAAATTTTCATTTATGTATATTCGATGGGGATCAGACGTGTTCAAACCAACTTCACTTTGTCACAATTCAATACACTATCCACACTTAACTAGCATCCATAGGTAACTTCCTTCCATCAACAACAAGAATTTGCAATCTAGAACCATTCTTTTTAATGATTTCACAAACAACAGAGAAATCCTTTCTACCAAGAAGCCATAATTCAATACAATGATTCAACTGAGTTACTACTAATTATAGCATAATCTAATCTGAGACAACAAATAAGCCTATTGAACAACTATTTCATAAGTATATGATACGATGCCGAAGTTCTCATGATATATCCTACGTTTGCACTTTAAATTTATTATGTAAAATTTTGCATTACATTAAGAATACACTTTTTATCCATCTGCTATTTGAAAAGCAATACTAATTATTAGGATCATAGTTCATAAACTCAAATAATACATACCCAGTAATTTAGTACATGGTTCTATCGAAAACATATTAGTACACAACAATCTTGTGTGACTTTGAGATATCCAAATTCTCTGATTTGCGTGACTTTGGATAAAACAATTTTGGTTTTCTGTAGGTTGAGTAAGTTTTTGAGGAAAAAGCAAGGATAAAAAGGTAAGAATATTAAAAAATTAGTTATCTATATTGACCCTCCCTTAACCATTTTAAAATAGCGGAGTTGTGCTAAGATTCTTGATTAGGTGTTTCACACACAACTGCACTGGATTTGCTGACTTGAGCCTAAAAATCCTCTGAAAAGCACAATTATCTGCCGATGAAAGCCTTTCTTCATTCAGTTAAAACTACGCACAGCTGGATCTCCAAAAGGGCTGTTGTGCTTTTATGAAGTTTCCAAGTGTTTGATGTTCTGAATCTTCTGATATAAAATTTTGCGCTATAGGTCTTTATCTCTTATGTTGTTACAAGGAAATTATAATTAAACAATTACGAGATATTTCTCCTAGAAAAAATATTAAAAATATAATGCTAAACAATAATTAGAAAGGATGGTTAATTAACATTATTATTATTTTTCTTCCATATTAGAAAGGATGGTTAATTAGAAATAATGGTAAACAGTAATTAGAAAGGATGCTAAACAATTACGATGTATTTCCGACCTTCTCTTCTTTTTAGTTGATTAGAACAGCCACAAGTACACGATTAGTCCATGACATATCAATAATGCTATAAACAGTAATTAGAAAGGATGGTTAATTAACATCAATTTTTTTCTTCTATTTTTCCGAGTACAGGCTGATAACTTGAGGCAGCAGACCCTACACCAGCTTCGGCGTGTTTTGACAGTAAGACAAGCAGCAAGGTGTTTTCTTGCAATTGGAGAGTACTACAGCCGCCTCCGTGCCCTCAGCTCTGTTTGGGCCTCCCGTCCTAGACAGTATGTCCTTCTTCATTTTCCCCCCTCACTGTGTTCCTCTAAAGTCTAAACCAAGAACCATGTTCTTCTACACTACTTTGAATACCCAAGATTCAGCTTAAGATTCTGTCAAGACTCTGAAATTTCTAAGTTTTCAGAAAAATCGTTCATCGAAACTAATATTAGTGTAATTGGCAAGACTCCACATACATATGATCAATCTCTATGAGGTATTCGAACACAAAATACAGACATGGTGGACGATACAATATATACAAAATGCTCACACTTTATTTTTGGACTGATATTAGTAGCTTAAGCTTTATTTTTGGACCCACTACTTTGCTTATTCGAAAAACATTTGCTCTAGAGAATTCAATACATACAAAATGATAAAACTCATGGTCAAACTCAAATCATTGACATATGATTGCTTATGTACTTGGTCAGTCAGGAATCACCAAGCCTGGCCTATGTATTTATTTGATTGGTTACGTCCTTTTTATGAGGTCCACAGGCTGTGAAAGTGAAAGCTACATGTTAGCATTTTTTTTTATTTTATTTTTTTCCCAATGAAGCTCTCTTGGTGTAGGAATGGATCTGCTTCATTGACCGAATTGTTGTTGATTCTGTCACATGCAATCTTTCTGTTTGTTTCACGCTTTCCATTCAGACCCCAAACAGAATTTCCATTGATTTTATTTATTTGTTTATCTACTCCAGGACAAAGTAATTTGTTACCAGATGACCTAAGCCATGTTCCTTCTGTTGTATTCTAACCTGTTTCACTTCATTTGGGATCAAGTTCCTGTTTTTACTTAATTTACATCAAGTTTCTTGAATTCACTACTATGTTATAATTGCATAAGTTGTTAGTCATAAATTTCAAGTTAGAAAAATGTAATTAATCGGATCTTTTTGTTTTTCTTTTCTTTTTACAGCAACTTGATGCCTGAGGATAGCAACTGCCATTTATCTATGGATGTTCAAATAATGCATCAGCCACCAATACAAAGTCATTTTCCAGCATTCTGATTAAAATCTTCTAAAATAATTTCGCCGATGGATATGTTATGTTTTTCTGACATTGCTGGTAAAAGAGAAAAAGCATGAAATTGTAACATCAACATTGTTCTAATGTTGTTGAATGTAATCTAGATGACCAAATTTAAGGTGAACACATGCTGCGGTGGCAGACAATGAACCATAATTAGTACATTAGCTTGAACTACCATCTGACGTGTCCATAAGAATGGCTCCATTTTTCTGAGCTTCCCTTCTTTATCGACATCGATTTGTCTATTGTACCTAGATCTTCCCAATTTTAAAACCTATTTATATTATGTATATGTGGTGTTTCCCCCCAACTTGCACAATAATAAAATTAAAAAAAAAAAAAAAAAAAAAAAAAAAAAAAGAGAGAGAGAGCAAGGATAGTGTAGCTTTATTACTTGACAGTTTGTAAGCATTTGTAGCATGAAAGCTCCACAAGATATACTCTTCTAGAGTTAGGTTTATCTGTTGACGGTTTATAAGTTTCAGTATTATAAATATAGACATATGTAAAGACAAATTGAATAGCAATCAAAGCATATTTAAAATATTCAGACAGCAAAATGAATGAGAATCGCATGGGGATTTGAATTGGCGAACACTTGCCAAAAAGGAATATGCATTTCAACAGAATGGTTGGTTTACAAAGTACATGGAATTGATATATAACATAAAAGTTGTAAATATAACAAAGTATGATGATATAACTACTTCTGCGATATTAAACAATGCGATGGACAAGACCTGGTATATACGCCGTTTCCAACCCCGAATCATGATTCAAGCTCTTTATATTTACGATCCCATTCCCTCACATCCAATTCCTGGTCTGAAACATCTTTCTCTGTAGTATAAACTATATTGTCCGAACCAATTATTTTTCTACTTGCCATGTCTCTAGCACTCAAAATCTGAAATTACAATGAAATATAAGTTGCTATTAAATATTTCTCCACGTAATTGAAACATTCCAAGAATGCTATGCTACTTCTGCAATTTTGAATGGGTAGTGTGAAACTACAAACTGATATTGTTTAATATGTAAAAATCTTTGGCAAAAAATGTGTATTACCGTTATGTGTTTGCTCAGAATTTACATTTGCATACACCAAACTGACAATTTTTCAACAAATGGGTACACAGCTAGAGGAAAAAGAAAAACCTTCAAGACAGCAATACAAATGTTACAGTTGAATAAGAGTAGTATTGTTAGGGCTGGTATGATAACGATAAATTTGTCGTTATCGTACCAATACCAAGTAATTGGTAACCAATATTAAGCTGATCGGCATACCAATGTTATTGATATGTTAATGCTAAATTTATCATTATCAATGGTAAATATAGCAATAAAGAAACATCAAAACCAGTGGTGATAAGTAAATTTACCAGCCATGCTAATTTTAATTTTTCACTGTCTAAATTATTAATAATCATGGGTACCTTTGAAGGTATATCAATTTTTTAAAGATGTTTGTAGTATTATATATGATGTTTCTTTTTTCATTTTATTAGGTTCAAATCTAAAGATCAGCAAAGTCCTTATTTGATATCTCCTTGTAATAATTTGTCACATATTAAGAATTTTTTCCGTCACTCGAAGTAAATTAAAAACGTTATAAATATAAATAGAGTTAAAATCAAAAACAAGATATTTAATAATTTATCATTATCAAAATTTTAATATTCTGCGTTGATAAATTACCATTAGCAGTCAACAATTTACCAGTTTATCGATCTATCAATCATCATTTAACCAATGGCAACAGGAAATTATCGATGGTCATTTTTGACTTACCCATAATATTGGCAAGGTAAATTTTTTTCTCGTACTTGTATTGATAACAGTTACCATCATGATTACCATAATAGTATTAATTACAGTAGGAAAATTAGAAATATCATTCTCCAAAGTAGTTTTTTCTATTTAAAAATGAGAGACAAATGCATCAACATGGTTTGACTTGCGGCACTTGATTGATGGTCCGAACTGCAAGACAAGGTCATGAGTTCAAACCCTGACAACCCCGCAACAAGTGCCCAGAGTATGTGTTTGGCATGCTCATACTTCCCTAAAGTTTGCAAGCTTAACAGAGTTTTTTATTATTATTATTTTCAAAATGATTTCAGACTTTAAGAAATCTCACAAGTTCAGGGATGGTTTGTCAAAGGAATGTATGGAAAGTTGAACTTAAGAAATGTACATTGTGGAAGTTAGTCAAATTTAGAAGTTACCTTTCTTCTAAGTGAGGGATCAGGCAGTTCAAGAGCCCTAGCTCGCTGCTTTCTACCAAGATTTCTCTTCTCAATTTCGGCATTTCTCTTGCGCAAAAGAAACCATCGGAACAAAGGTATTGCAAAATAAGAAGCAGCATATATCTGAGAAAAATAAAGTGCTGAGTGAATTGACAAGAATTGTGCATGTATTGTTAAAATCTGGATATAACAAAAGGTGGAATCCAAATATGTATAACATTGAATTAGAGTATAAAAGAGTATGAGACTGAACACAATCATAAACATTTAGTAAAGCTATGTGCGTGTAGATTATGCAATGCATGAATCTGACCTGAAGCAAAGGGAATATCTCAGAAACAAAAGATATGAAGCCACTCGGTGCAACTCCAGGACTCCTTCAATTTGAATACCATGTTTAAGCAAGTATTGGAAAAAAAAAAAAAAAGACAAATAAAATGATTCGTTAGTGCAGTACTTTAGCATTGTTCCCAATACAACAACTCCAAAAAAATTCAAAGCCCCGAGACCTGCTGCCATTGCTTTCTCAGATGCACCAGCTTTACTGCCCAAAACAAAAACAAAAACAAAAAACTTTTATAAATTATCAGGCATAACATGCAATGTGCACAGTACAGTTTCAAAACTGTGAGAATGAAGACAGTTAAGAATATTTTGCTGTCCAAGTATACCTTGGCAAACGACTGTCTCATGATAAATAATCACTGTTGCAGTAATCATACGATTACAAAGACAACGATGATCACGCAGAGGCTAGAAGCTAGCTCTGTTCAATTTTTTGCAATATATTTAAATTACACATTAGTAAAGCTAACTAATTAGTTTCAATAATATCAACCTTAAGGACCATTTCTTTTCTTCAAAATATTTTTCAACTCCACCAACCCACTCAGCCCATTTTTTGCCAACATATTCCTTTCTGCCCAACCCCTGAGATGAAGCAGTTCTTTGCAAAGATGGAAATATGTACAAAATGTTACCCTGCAAACAATATAACCGCTGTTGATTCATGGAGAACATGATATAGTTAACTTGGTTAGTTTCTCAGAAAACATCATGTGCATCAGTGTAAAACCTCTGTGTAGATTTTCACTCACAAAGTTGCTAAACAAGATTATGATGTGTTAGCTCCGCCATTTAAATTTCTTACAAAAGGTCATAATTAAACAACAAGCAATTCATTATAGTCCCATGGTACATGAGAAGTGCAAGGACTGTTCGGAACTTAATACACATGAGACACGATGTTCAGCCTACCAGATTCAAAATGAACATTACATGTATGGATGTTGATACCACCGCATAGTCAAATCAATTGGTATAAAATACAATCCATGTAACACCTTGTCTTTTAACCGTGATCGTGATGTTATTATAATATACAATATACATGCAAAATAACAACATACCTCATCATCCACTTCTGGATGTCCTTCAAAGCGCAACAACACAGGTAAAACATATGATTCATCATCCTGTTGATATTCAAGGGAAATTTTGAGCAGGCAAAATAAATTTAAGGACCATTTGGTTTATTTTGTGCTTTTAGTATTCAACACTAACTACAAAATATAATAAAAGCAGAGGGAGACGGTACGACGGAGTAGACCGAGAAGCAACGGAAGGGCGAATTGTCTCTTGTTCTAAAGTTATTTTCCAAAACATGAAAAATAAGAAAAAGCTGAATTTTCTATTTTATGTGTTAACTTCCTTTTTTAATCGCTCGTTTATCACGATTGACATGCGTCGTACGCATTTTTGTATGGGTGGAAATCCAAAACTAAAAAGGGTAAATCAACCGCATCCTTAGTTACTATTAAGGAGACTGTAAGATGCTTCCATACAACCGCTAATTCTCACTGAAAGGTGTAGATTAATATACAATCCCCCAAAAAAATTGGGTAGCCCTTAAGGTTTTGAATCTTTGATTAATAATCTCATGGATCATCCACTTCACTTCACTCTTGGCCGCATTATTCAATTAGAACACAGACTGTTCATCAACATCCAAGATATCTAATTATGCAACTAGCAAAAATTCCATCGGGATATAAAATGCTTGAGTTAACTTGATATTCATGCTGGGTAACCATTTGACTAGTGGTACTTCAGTCATACCAGCAAAATAAATTGGTTATCATCGTACTTCTAATCATATATACAACTTACCTACGCTTGTTTTAATGAAGTTTACAAAAAAAAAAAAAAAAATCCATTTTCCTTTTTTTTGAAGTCCACAGAAACTGTAAAAGCATGTGCATACCAAGGTTTCTCCAGTAGTAGGCATAACATCCAGGTATGGAGCAAGCTCTTCAGCAGTGACAACACCACCATTTGAGGTAATATACTGTCCTATCTACCAAAACAAGAAAGGTTACACAAAATATACCATACAACTGCAGACAGACAATAATGGTTAGAAAGGAATGTTATGAAAATATATAGGTAACGTTCCAATGTGTAGTGTTGGAACGGTGACAAACAATTATTTTAGAGCCTGTGGTTATGTGCTACTTAAACTATTAAAAATATAATATCGTATTGCCAACTGAAGCATCATTTCCCTTCAAACACGGCCAACATGTTTTGAAAAACAGAAGCATGCATCTAAGCTAGGTCCATATGAGAGAGGTGGTTAAGAGTAAGGTTCAGAATTTCGGGTTCCGTTTCATTCATTTGAGAATACTGAATTTCTGGTTAATTTGAAATTTTGGGCAATTTCGGTTACAACATCGGTTTTGGATATCGGCATTTTTCAGTTGAAATGCTTTGACAGATAATGCTTACTTGTATTTGCAAAAATGTTAAAACTACTGTTGTTAAAATAGTTTATTTCTATTGCTTTTTCATGTTTTCTACTGATTTGAAATTTGAATTAGCAAAAGTTTTCGACCTTTTTTTTTTTGGAAATTTTAGGTTTTTTTTGTTCATTTGTATTGTATTTGCTAGCGTTTGTAACTCCTTTTTTAATCCTTCTACATGCCTGCCACATCTTATATATTATATCTTCCTACGTAATTTGCTTAGCACTTTAACACCAACAATTGAATTCAGACCGAAACCTGTCTGAAATGTTGTCAAAATAATTTTCCAATTTGAACTAACTAAATGCATAATGCGCGCGCGCGCCCACACACACACACACACACACGTGGTTAGTGATTACAGTCACAATGTTGAGTGAATTAATATACTGTACGTCCAGAATAAAGAAATAGCAAATGCTCACGCATTTCTTCAGAAGCGATAAAGCTGTAATTATTACCTACAATGAGGTTGGACCATGTTTTTTAACAACGGCTTTATTTGTTAAGGCTGCATGGGGAGACTAATATAGGTTAAATATATAAAGAATATATATACAAATTTCATGCACTTGATTCGTTTAACAGGCAAAAAATTATATTTTGGTTTGGCCTATTGTCAATTTATGCTATTATAAACATTGTTTGGGCATATTTCAAGTGGAGAGACAATGATCATTCAATTACATATAGTTTCTTAAGTGACCTATGTCAATTTTGGTTTGGCCTACGTCAATTTATAAGGAGGGTTCACCTTCTATGATCTTTCAATTACATATAGTATTTTTTGCTTCATCTTGATGCTCCTGAATGTCAATAGACACTGATGGATGATTCTAAACGTTTTTGAATGTTCACCGACTGTTAATTTATTTTATAAACAAGTATAATTTTCTATTTGTTTACGTGTTTAGCTCTAATGATTACATCTGTTTGATTTTTATTTACGTCCTTTTAGATAGAAAGAAATCATCTCTCCCACAGGCAAAAAATTACCATTTTCCACCTCTTTTCTTCAAATCCTTGATTTGGATCCCCATCCCCAAATACAAATGAGAAAACCTGAAATTAATTTGAGATACGTCATGTTTCTGTTAGTTCAAGTGATAATGAAGATACTAATATGTATTGACTTTTTTAAATCAACCATTTTCATATTACAGATTCAACAAAGTTCATGCCATCATCCTTTCTGATTTGTCGCCTCCTATAATAGTATGGATCCCAGTACCTGAGAAGGAAATTTGAAGATGTTTGCTTACAGTCAATGCATACGTAACCTATCATACGAGCGTAACTATATAAAGCAAATAATGCACTTTTCCTCATAAGCATACACTCAAAAGGCAAAAATATTACCATTTTAATGATTTGTGATCTATAAAGCGTTCTGAACCACACAAAAGCAACAAAGGGGGGTAAGGCTGACATAGCCAGCTTTGCTGCTCAAAAATCCATGAAGGTTGAAATCATCAGATATTTGCCTGAACATGTGTTGTTCAGACAAAAAAAATGAATTGATGTGGCAACTCCAGACCAGTGTGTACAGTGTACTGCAACAGTAATGCAGCTGTTGCGAGTCATTTGGTCAAATACAAAATGTGAAACTTAATGGATCCTATTTCTATCTCTTCAAAGATATAAATCTTCATGAAATTCACACCTAGTTACCATGGTTTTCAAAGCATGATTTATATTGTAAGTCGTAAAGTTCAAAATTTAAAATAAACCGGAATTCAATCTTAAACTTTTATAAGTTATGCACATACTTTATGTTTATTATTCTTCTTCTTTTTTGGCTCCATATGGATTATTATATTAAATTCGAGTACGCGAAAGCACCGATTCTTCTTTCCAGGGTGATCGTTATATACATACATTCTCACACACACACACACACACACACACACACACACACACATATATATATATATATATATATATATATATAAAGAGAGAGAGAGAGGAGCGATCCGGGGCACCCTTGTTTTGTAGCACCCCTACCCGTTCGTGAGCTACACCAATCCGAATCCAACAAGAATTTGGAGATGTTTAATCCACATATATATTATCATCTATACAAAATTTGAGCTCGTTCCGACATTTGTAGAATAATATATTTGATGTTTAATTTTAACGGTTCGAATAAATGTCTGAACAGTGAATAATAGAGCTAAGATTTTGAAAATGTTACGTATGTCGGAATAAGCTCAAATTTTGGATAAATGACTATATATGTATGGATTGAACATTTACAAATTCTTGTTGGATTCGGATTGGTGTAGCTCATGAACGGGTAGAGGTGTTAAATGGATGCTCAGGAACGCTCCTCATGTATGTGTGTGTGTGTATGTATATATATATATATATATATATATATATATATATATATATATAGGTTTTGATGCTTGGATTTTCACCAAGGTTTGAGAACTCGGTTTCCGTTTCGGTTTCGATCAATTGAAATTTTGCTAATTTCGGACGATTTCGAAAATTTCAGTTTTATTTTGGTTTCGGTCCAAATCGGTCACTCATTGATTTTTAAATTCAAAGTACCAAGATATACTTGCTTTTAATTTATTGAGACTACATGGGCCTAACCCGAAAGGCTTTTTGCCCAATAAATAAAACTGAATGGGCTGGCAACTCAAGTATTTGTGTCTCGTTACCCTTGTTTTGTTTCCAGTCAACTTAACTTGCTTCAGATTTAGTCAACGGAAAAAAATTAGGGCAAATCAGAACGAGCGCTGGAACAAAGTAAATGAAAATCGACTCGAAGCGAACATCGATCTTACTCGAGAAACTTGACTTCAACCGAGGTGATGGTTATTCGAATTTCATTTGGCTTTTTCTTCTTCACTTTTTCTCTCTTGGTTTTCACCGTCTCGAGATCATGAAAATTTCTGAATCGAGGTTTTTTTTTTCTTGTGCCCTAATCCGATCCCGATTTTTAGGGACAATTCCAGACCGTCACTGTCTGAAACCGATCCGGTAGCCCCGAAATCTCGGGGTGCCGGACGAGTTTTTGAACCTTGGTTTTCACACCTAAACTAAAACTTAACGTCCTCTTATGTTTCATCTCCATGTTTTATAGAAAGAAATTAAATTTAAATTGCATATTCAAGTAAAATTTAAAATAGATTAAACGATTTTTCTCAATTGTGACTTTTAGTTTTGAATTTTTATTCGAGGACAAAATTTGAAACACTATTTAAATTGTAAGATTTTAATATTTTTGACAATAATGTTGTAATATCTCATATATAAATGTTGTATTTTTGCCTTCTAATGTATTTTTTAAGCCTTTTCGAATCATCTTCTAACTTCAGTTGGCATTTCTAAAGCACATTCCACATTTCTTAAATGTAATGGTTTTATACTCATATAAAAATAAACCACATTCATTTGCATGCATAACATATATGACCTACGATGTTGGCAAGGTATAAGTCTCGGACGAGGACGAGGAATTTCATATTTGACTCTTATATCGTACAAAATTGCAGAGGAGACAAGTATGCATTGAATGCATATATTGATTGTACTCCTGGAACTTGATATTCATTTAAGACTATCACTGCATTACTGAATATAAAAAATGACCCCAAACTATCAAACAAAACATTAACGGATTATCATTGCTGTCTAAAAAATAAGTTAAATAAAACTATAAATTTAAACCTTTTTTAATTTTACATCAACACGTATAATCTCAGTCAAGATTTGGTTGAGATCTCAATTGAGATATGAAGGGGATCTCAATGTAGATCAATGTCAAACGAAATTTTATGGTTTGCCTATGACACTCCAAAAATTGTTTCAGATCTCAAAAATATCGCTCGAGATCTCGTTTTGGACTCCTCCCGAAAAGAAACAGCAAATCTCACTGTAAATCTCGTTTCAAATATATCTCCTGAGATATTGCAATATCGAACGATATATCGACCGAGACGATATACTGGAATATCGTCCGAGATGTTGGTTTTTCTGATTAGAATTTAAATCCGTACCTGAACCAGAACAATAACTAAAAAAACTCAAATCTAACCATGATAACCTCCTGCTATTTATATTTTGCATGTTAAATGATCATATTGTATGTTCATATATGTTCTACAATGTTTATGATTTTCATATTCGCCTTTTTTACAGCATGTTACCTATGAAATTAGGTATTTAATGTTCTATTTATGCTGAACTTTTTAATGTTTTGGATCTTTTTCATGTGTTATACTTATGTCTAACAATAATTCATGCTCATGGATCATATGTTGTAAGCATTAACCTATATGCATTGTGTTATTTTTTTTATTTTAAGCGTATTATGATTTAGTATATGAATGTTCCTTGATACGAGCATTCATAAAAATTATTGTTTATAATAGCATTGATAAAAATTATTGTGCAAGAATATCATTTTTTAACATATCACACTTATCACGTACCCCGATATTGTTCTATACGAGCTTTCAAATCCAAGATGGAAATCTAAGATCAACCCTCGAGTTAGACTCATCTCACCCGAGATATCCCCTGATACGAGATCAAGTCTTTAAAATCCCCAAGACGAAACACGACCGATATCCAAGATTCAAAACCTTGATTCTAAAACAATATATCAACTAAATCACTGGAATTTGAAAGACTAATGGCATGGACAAACGATTTTTCATAGTAATCTAGTTGTGTGTTATAAACAATTGATCAATTGATAGATATGAGAAAATCAAAAATCCTTAAAGTAGTTATACAAATTTGGACAAGAAAAATAAGAGTGATGAACCGTTTTGTTGCAAAATGGTGAGAGGAGGGGAAAGATGATGATATTATTATTGTTGTTGTGAGTAGAAAGGCTTCAGAAGTGTGTGTGCATATGTGCACAAGTGTGCGCATATGTGCACAAGTGTGCGCATATGTGCACAAGTGTGCGCATATGAATTCGACAAAGAAAATAAAAAATCCTCGATGTAGTTATACAAATTTGGATAAGAAAAAATGAGATCGATAAACTATTTTGCTTGCAAAATGGGATTATTATTATTATTATTATTTGAAGTTTGTTGTGGATTGTGAGTAGAAAGGCTTTCAGGAGTGTGTGCATGTGTGCATCTATAACATAAAAAATGCATGAAGGAAATAGTCAGGTACTAACTGGATGTGAATTTATGGTCGAACAACAAATGTTTCACTATAATGTACAATTTTATAATCAACTAATACCCACATGGTGCACATGCCTGGACGTGCACATTGTGCACCTCACAGGGCATACACATGGTGCAACTCGTTGGATGCAACTTGGCCAAACATCGCTTGGTTCCAATGAATATGTTATTGCTAGGAACAAAAACATATTATTAATATTGTTTGGATACCGATGGAAAGAGCGAAACATGAACTATCTCTCATGTTCCCCAACACATTGGGGTTGATCTTACAAACTGATTATGTTTGTGCACAAACAAACATGTAGCTAGAAATGACAGAAATTGCAACTTAAGAACTTCCAAATAATAAAATGGAAAGTGAAAACCGTGTCTCAAGCCATAGGCCATTACAAGAAACATAAGATGGTTTAACCACTGATACAGTACGCAGTGCAAGCATACATGCTGAGGGCTTAAAACAATGTACAAATGTATTAGCTCAGAGGAAAGTTATGGTATTTCATCCCATCTCTTTAGCTAAACTTAACACGAGAACTTTAGGTGAAGAAAAAACTTACCAAAATAGATCTGTTGGGTTAAAAAACATGGTAAAACCAGAATTATATGACCTTCCTCCACGTCTTCCACGATTGTCTTCATCACTGCAATATATAAAAGACACATGAATAGAAATACATGTCCACGTGCACGCACAAAAGAATACTTTCTACCTTCTGCTTGAAATAAGGGCAATGATCGCTGTATATACTATAACTATTGACGCAATAAGAGCTGTCCCAAAAGATACCCTGATTAAATACTCTCCTCCTGCCTGCATAATTGGAAAGAATGAATCGTTATTTAAGCGACTGTGCAATGTGCATTAGTATGAGAGTCTTGAGAAAATAAATGAAAACCACTGCACCTTTAATTTGTCAATAAATGGTTCCACTTTCATTCTAAATGATTTCCCTGCCAGCTTTGATTTGTAATCCCTTGGAAAAACATAAAGCACATCGCCTTCATCTGAAACCTATACCATCTTGAGACAGATTTCTTACAACAACAATTTGTATCCAAAAGCAAGAATTTTAATGACAATATTTTGCAATGATAGAATCTCAAACTATACCTTGTGAGTGTATGTGCAATTAATCAATGTATTTAAAAAAAAAAAAAAAAAAAAAATGGTGATTTGGTAATACTGAGTTAGTATGACCATCTTACATTTGTTTCTAATTTCAGTTGAATCCCAAGTGTTGTATAAAAAAAACAAGCTCGTTAGTCTGTGTGTATATTTCACAATTTTATACTAGCATAATCGCATGACCAATGATAAATTTTGTCCCAGAATACAGCTACCATTCTATTAGATTACAACTGTTACTGGTGGTAAAAATCCATGCAACTTCCAAAATAGGTGGGATAGTGCTAAATTACCAAATGGCAATGAATCCCAGTTTGTACAATGATGGTAAAGGTAGGAGGGATAGAAATTGGGGAAAACATCTTGAATGCTGCCACAATTGTATTTTTTGTATTACTACCATTTGAACTATAAACGTATCTATTTGAGAAATTCCGTCAATATTTATGTGTTAACTACCCATGTAACCAAACTCGCTGAAACCTTATTAAAACCCCTAATTCCTTTTCAACAACTGCAAAAGTATTATTAGATTAACATTGAATATATCAAATTTCACAACATTAGAACTAAGTATCACCTTGACCAACACACTGAAGTTAACTTAGAGCTGAGAACATTTTTATCTGAGATACATAGCTTTAGATAAGAAAGCAAAAGTGGGGGTTGGATTTTGAAACTGTTTTAGCCATGCTAGCTTTAATTTGGATGTGCAAAAAAAGATGCAGCCAGAATTATCTTCTAAACATACCATGCTCAGTGATGCAACAACCATGACACGTACACTCAACAGGCTTAAATGGTTGCAGTGATAAAAGGTTGCCAGCCTACTTAAACTGTTTGACTTGCAATTCAGGGTGCTTCGAAATCCATACAATACTGCCTCTTAGACATGGTTATTACGGCCGTAAGTCAAGTCGAGTCGACAATGTCCAACTAGTCGACTAGTGGACTAGTCGAGAGTAATCGACACACACACACACACACACACATATATATATATATATATATATATATATATATATATATATATATATATAAAATTATAAATTTCTAACTAATACATATAACATAACAGGTAACAGGAAATTTAATAAAAAAACAAGTAACAGGAAATTCAAAAAAAAGGCAATGGAAAAATAAAACAAATAACAGGTAGGCATAAAAAACAACTTTCGAACATAAAGTAAACATCTGCGCTGTTTTTTTTTTTTTTTTTTTTTTTTTTTTTTTTTTTTTTGGGTTCAAATGCAAAAAAACAGCTAACAGGAAAAAAAATCTGAGTCGATTGCGGCTAAACTGCAGAGAGGAGGCGGCTGCAATGGAAGAGCAGCGGCGGCAAGAGAAGCAAACCGGCAGCACGAAAAGCGAACCAGCGGCACGAGATGGAAGGCTATGGTTTATTGGAACTTTCGGTTTTCCTCAATTCACTGTGTTTTATTTTTATTTTTTTTGCTTGAATGCGTAGTTTGATTTCGATTCTCCCTTCTGACCTGTTTTTTTTTTCTTTGGTTTTGGGCCCAATCTAAAACCAGTCTGCTAAGTCGAACCGCCTAATCGCCTGACTAGTCGTCCCTTGTCATTCCAGTCGCCCGACATATTAACAAAATCCAAGTCGTGAGTCACAGTCGCTGACTCAAGACCGACTTGTCGACTAGTCACTCGCCGTGATAGCAATGCTCTTAGACACGTCCAGAGCAGAGTAAACTAACCAACTTTGTTCTATATAATTTTAGAAATATTATAGTGTCATCTATTCGATTGTAAAATTGTTAAGGATGTAGTGGGGCCATCATACACAATACTTACTGAACTAGTTCAGCATTTACTTAGACAAAAACACATTTCATTGTTTTCATCGGCACGAACGAATTTCAAGAGAACAAACTTTTAGAAACAACATAGAACGAAAAAAAACCTATGAATATTTATAAAACTGAAAGTGAAATATACAAATTAAATTATATATTATTTTTGAAAGTGAAAGATACAAAATTAATCATATATTATTTTTCCTATTAAAATAATTATGTTTCTAAAAGTTATTTAATTATTTGCAAGTAATGCTAGTAATATTAGTTATTAAATTGTATGTTTGAAATTAATATTCAATGCAAAGTTCATTTTTGTTTACGTACGTATACTGGAATCTCCCTCTCTCTCTCTCTCACACACACACACACACACACACACACACACACATATATATATATATATATATATATGTATATGTATATGTATATGTATATGTATATATGAATTTTAAATTAATTAATTGTAAATATATATCATCAAAAAGTGTGACATAAGCTCTGACACAAAATTGTATCTTCTGATTAAAATGCAAATTTTACTGATCAAAAGTCATATGGTACTATTTATTACTTAGAGTTGAAAACACCAAGGAAAAGGAAATTTTGTATGAACGCTTTTAGAGACTAGAATGATGCATTGGACGTGCAACTCCTAAATGTACAAAGACAGACCTATTATATTATTATATAATAATAATAACTCAATCACTAATCTAGTGATGTAGCATTCTATTATACTTTTATTCAACATATTTTTATAATTCTTTATGGAAACTTACAGGTCAAACAACTGCCAAATCAAATGCTTGTTTGATCGAAGGTTAACCGCCGACCGAAAACACCGCGGTAGCCCCTAGTGCAAACCGTGGTGCCAGCAATACGCTCTATTTATCCATCTATTTATCTATTAAACGATAATAATAATCATAACAACAACAATAACAGCAATAAAATACTTAATTTACTCCCATTAGTTCTATCCTTGACATTCAAGTCACTCGGTTTTTAAATTCTCATTCAAACTGATCTATTATGCTAACGTTCAAGTTGACTCAAGTACACCCAATATTGATTAATTCGAATTTTATATTATAGAAACCAATAGGAAATCTTATAAAACAGCCTCTTTAATGTTAAATACACGGTCGTTCCTCCTCAAAACGAGTGTTAAAAAACACCAATGTTTTTAATTTGAGCCTCAAATGCAAATATTTTCAGTAAAAATTGCAATTATTTGCAGCTTTCGAAAAGGGGAAAAAAACAAGAAGCAATTAGAAAAAAGTTTCGGTAGTAGAAATGTGCGATTAAGTTCAGATTTGAATTTCAAAGAAAAATAGTCTTGAAAAAAATGGTAGTGCAATTTAAAACATGGTTTTTATTAGGGTTTTCATACGATAAATTTTAAGATAAGTGACGGATCCTAATTGGTCCAGGACCTCGAGAAATGTTTGTTTTTGTATTTAAAAACGATTTAAATTGGTAGCACAGCTACTGATCAAAATTATGTATGATAACCCACTTACCACTAAATGATTATTACTGAAGCTATTGGACTTCTACAGCTATGGATTTTGTTCAGATAGGATATAAATAAAGAGACAGCAAGCAAAATTCGTATGCTTCGACATCAAAACTGACAAGTTATGATCTTCCCTAAAAAAAAAAAAAAAAAAAATTAATTCACATCAAACAAAAGACAAAAATTAGTCTCATGTTAAGGTGATAAGATCAGCTAACTAGATAAGATGATAGGAACGCCCAACTGACTAAATGATAGAATTTGATTAAAATAGTTTAAATTCAGCATAGCACCAATAACATCGAATACATAAATAGAAATAATTATAGTTTAATGCAAGTTAAAAGTTTGTAACATCCACTTTTTGCCTAGTAATTTAAAACAGAATTCGCTTATAATTCCCTCTTTGCTGTCTTGCTGTGAGTTTTATATGGTACTGTTGAGGTAGTACTTGTACCTTAACAATAAATTACAATGAAAAAATAAAAGCTTCTTTCTAAAATCGTTCATATCGTTTTATGTTTTGATTGGACCACCCCCATTGAATTCGTCTAGACATTCAAATGATCTCGAAACGGCCTTGATTCCACTAATAGTTATAGGTTACATTCTATAGAAACGTATTCACATATGATTTATTATAACATCATGTGCAACACAGTAGTTACACACTAGCATTTTCGATAATGCATTATCTCTAACAACTCACATGCAAACTTCTTTTCATCAAACTGTTAGCCCGAAACACATGTCATCAATTTCTCATCCTATTGAATGAAAAATCAAATCATAATACCTCTAAAAAGCCACCCGTATCAGCGGCAATAGCCTGAAGAGCCATCTCGGCCTCGTTTAACTTAATCCCAGCCGCGCTTGCCACGTCACCAATCGTAACCCTGCCTCCGCAATTATCAACTGCTTCGAATGCCCGATTTCTCAACTCCTTGCTTAACCTATCGCTCTCCACTCCTTTGGAAACCTTAGTTGCCACATCTCCGACATCGAACTTTGATTTTACTACCCTGAGTACTCTGACTTGGCTGAGATTAGATTTATGTGGTTTGCGAATTGGAGCGACTGGATATTTGTACGAAATGAAGCAAGTTGATATTGATGCCATCCTGATTTTAACTATCGTTTTTTAGGGTTGTTTTAGCGTTGCGGGGGATAAGGGAGGAGGGAAAGTTAATGGTGGAGATATTAATTTTTCTCTAAATTGCAAGAAAACCGTAATATACGTGTACATATATGCACGAAGCTTTTAGCAAATTCGATAGAAATAACGTGGAAACAATTTGGAAAAGAGGAGAATAGCCAGAAGGAAAAGCACAATGATTGTTAAAGAGACTCCACGCCTGATTAACACAGAACAATTTTAAGAGCATCTCCAACTGTTCCGGAGTGTGAATTTTTGTATTTCGATTATCCACACTCCGGAAATTGGGAAATCACAACAGTTTTTAGGTCCAGGCAGTTGTTTAACAACCGCATGTGACTACGCGGTTGTTCAACAAACGCCTTTTTTTTTACAAAAAAGGCTCGTCAAGAAAAAAACGCGATTTTTTGTTGAACAACCGCGTAGAGCTTACGCGGTTGTTCAACAACCGCTTGAATATTTCCGCCTATATCAGGCGGAAATGCTCATTTTTCAATTCATAAAAAATTTAATTTCCCTCCTTTTAATTTTTTTTATTAATATCTACGACGAAATGCCGCCACGTAAAGTTAAGTCTGGTAGACGGGTCAGCCATCCTCCGACATATCCTAATGTCGGACCAGTACATGACGCACCAGATGCCACCGTGACTATTGCACGCCTTAGAGTATTGCACGATCTGCCTGCGACATTTACACACCGAGTGTCTGTTGCTGTTGTGACACCTCAGGTATAATTTTATAACTTTGTTACGTATAACCTTTTTACTATTCACGAATGTTGTTTAATGTTACATGTTTACAACAAATTTACATACGTTTATGTTCGACATATTGCTATGCGAGGTAGTTGGTCACGTTGTACGACACTTTTTGAGCAGTTGAGCCTATATCACTTAGACTCTATGATACACTATTTGGCGACTTTTTAGATTTACCTAGATTTGCTCATGTTGACCGATGCCTTGTAGAGGTATTAGTGAACGATGGTGGCCTATTACACACACATTTCACTTTGCTGATTTTGAGTTAGGGCTTACTCCTTTGGATTTTTACGTCCTTACGGACATCGAGATTGGTCGTCCAGGTCGTCACCCTATTCCCTTTGATGTATCATTTGAGGAGTTTGATAGTTTTTCAAAGCAGTTACCGGGTTTAGATCCTCATGCCGTTTCTTCAGGAGCTGTTAGCCTACCTACTCTGTATGCCTATGTCACTACACATCGGACCACTGTGGCTATGCACACCCCCGTTATCAGGGCCTTTCTATTATACCTATTTGGTTCCGCCTTTTTTAGCAACAACAGGGGGACTATTAGACTTGGTTTTTTGGCTAGCCTTGTAGCCATAGAGCAGTTGCATTCGTTCGATTGGGGTACAACGATATTAGGCTATTTGTATGTAGCTTTGGATCTCTACGCCGTACAGCGCTGCAAGCAGCTGTACGGTTTCTGGTACATTCTCCCATTTTGGTATTACGAGTACATGGCGAACATGCACCCCCGACTTATTGATGAGGCCATCAGTACACCGTACATATACTTTCCGAGATTACAACGATGGGGTCCTAGTATGCATCTTGCTCATTCTGCACAGGGTGTGCATAACGAGCTTATGGAGGCGCGCACGCAGATTGATATGAGGGAGCGGGATGACATTATTCGACGTCCTTGGCAGACGTACATAGATTTTCTGGCTCCTCAGGATGAGCACCCGCTCATTTTTAGTTCTAGTCTTTCGAGGCGTAGGGTATGCTTCCAGGTGCCTACATGCCCCTTCATTTGGTATTTGGGGGAGCGGTGTTGGCTATAGTTATACGGGTTAGAGCGCATTCCTTCTGATCCACTCCCATGGGATCAGATGTTCGGGGATATACAGGTAGGATCAACATATATTGAGGGTATGAGGGCGGCAGGCTGGATGGACGGTGAGCCTTTTACAATGCCCGGAGATTTTGATACCTATTGGGCTCGAGTTGCGCCACGCGCTTATGCTTTACCAGACTATATTCGGGGTTTGAACTCCGACCATATCGGGCCATCTTCAGTAGCAGGCAGGTGCATCCCCCTACCTTTGCGCCTGTATCATCTTAGTTCACGTAGAGTGGTGCTTTGGACCCTCCGCCACACATTTTTAGGGCGTATGACGTACAGGGTCAGATTGTAGAGATTCCGTTGCAGTATCCACCTGTTGACCCTCCCGGAGTACCGTCAGCCGGTTTGTATCATTCACATCAGGTACGTAAGAGTAATACAATACTCGCTATAAATGTATGATTTCATTATAAAAACTTCATTTGTGTAACACAAGTTGTCTCATTAACAGTACTCGCTATACATGGACCATGATAGACGTATGTTGGTTGCTTTTGAGCGTATGACGTTGGAGTACACACAGTTGATGTACCAGAGTTTACACGGAGCTTTGGCACAGCAGTAGTCTCATTACGAGGCCCAGATTGCTTCCCTACAGACTCAGTTACAGCAGCAGGGTTCTGGTGATGGAGCGCATATGGATGATGATTTGGATGACGTTCATGATGACGTTAGTGATGACAGTTCCGATGGGGCAGGTAGCGCTTCTATGCATATTGACTGATGGTTCATGCAACGTCATGGTTGTATGTTTTTGTTATGACTGACAGGTTTTATATTACATGTGTTGTTGATGATGACATTGTTGTATGTTTTTTTTATGACTGACGGTATGTTGATGATGACATTGTTGTATGTTATTGTATATTATGTCCTGTGATTTAAAATGGTGTTTGAAATGTAGTTTGAATTTTAAAAAGGAGTTTGAAATGGTGTTCGAAATGGATTTTGAATTTTAAAAAGGAGTTTGAAAAGGATTTTGAAATGGATTTAGAATTTTAAAAAGGAGTTTAAAATGGAGTTTGAATTGGAGTTTGAATTTTAAAAAGGAGTTTAGAAAGGATGTTGAAAAGGATTTTGAATTTTAAAAAGGAGTTTGAAATGGAGTTTGAAAGGGAGTTTGAATTTTAAAAAGGAGTTTGAAATGGAGTTTGAATTGGAGTTTGAATTTTAAAAAGGAGTTTGAAAAGGATTTTGAAATGGATTTAGAACTTTAAAAAGGAGTTTGAAATGGAGTTTGAAAAGGAGTTTGAATTTTAAAAAGGAGTTTGAAAAGGATTTTGAAATGGATTTTGAATTTTAAAAAGGATTTTGAAATGGAGTTTGAAAAGGAGTTTGAATTTTAAAAAGGAGTTTAAAAAGGATTTTGAAATGGATTTTGAATTTTAAAACGGAGTTTGAAAAGGAGTTTGAGATGGAGTTTGAAAGGGAGTTTGAATTTTAAAAAGGAGTTTGAAAAGGAGTTTGAAATGGAGTTTGAAAGGGAGTTTGAATTTTAAAAATGAGTTTGAAATGGAGTTTGAATTAAAAAAAAGGGAGTTTGGTATGATTTATTTTAATTAAAAATGGATTTTGGTATGATTTATTTTAATTTAAAATGGAGTTTAAAATGAGGCGGCAGTTTGAAAATTACATTTTAAATTTCAATTGAATGTGTAGGATTCAATATAATTCTGATTTCAGTAAAACCAAAAACATTTGAATTTGTTTAATTATATCTTTCCAACGAATGTGAAAATTCAGATTTCATAATATAAATTGAAAGTTATGTACAGTTTAAAATTTAAAAAGGTCACTATGGAATTTCAAACTCCATTTTAAAATTCAAACGTCATTTCAAATTGGAATTTTAAATTTCAAACGCCATTTTCAAACATCGTTTTAGAACGCCATTTTAAATTTAAAACGGCATTTTAAATTTTAAATTGGAATTTAAAATTTAAAATTTAAAATTTAAAATAGGAATTTAAAATTTTAAATTGGAATTTAAAATTTTAAATTGGAATTTTAAATTTAAAATTGGAATTTTAAATTTAAAATTGGAATTTTAAATTTAAAATTGGAATTTTAAATTTCAAACGCTATTTTCAAACGCCATTTTCAAATGCCATTATCAGTACGCCATTTTCAAACGCCATTTTAAATTTCAAACACCATTTCATAATTTCAAACTCCATTACATAAACAAAATGCAGCTTACGCCAAACTAAATTTCAAACTCCATTCCTACGCTACATAAACAAAATGCAAACTTACACCAAACTGGCACATACAAAGCCAACTAAAGTTTACATCCAAGTTATCTACATTCACGCACCTCCTTCTCCTCTTCGCCTCATTATCTCAAATCTCTGATACTCCGTATACTCGCGTTGCATGTCATCCATCTGCGAAATATCCGTAAACATGACTGCATCTTCTTCCTTTCATCGTTTTGTCCTTGGTGTTGAATGCTTCTGCTCTGGAGTGCGCTCATATACATATCGTTAGACTCCTTTAATAGTTTTCTGATTTCGCCTTCATTCGCTCCTGCCACTTGTTTTTTCTTTGCCACCTTGGATCCTTCGGGCCTATCATATCGGTCAGCAGTAAGGTGATCATCTTCTTCTAAACCCATAGTTGCACTGTCCTGCGAATCTCTCGGACTACAACTGTCTCCAAATCTTGTAGCTTTCGCATGACTACCGCTTGGTTGGACGTCTTGGATTGTTTTCTGAAGTGAAGATTTCCATTTCACATGATTAACTAGTAGGTCATACACATGCATGAACTGATAGAAATGAGGTTCTTGTTTACTATCTGGTTTGTATATTTGTTTGAATAACTTGTTTGCGGACAGTCTCTGCATCAATAATATGAAGCTTTTACTACAACGCTAAAATGTAAAGTACAGAAAAAAAATTAATACACATTTTTTACTATATGAGTGTCACTTCCAAATCCGCTTAGGTTAGTCTACTTTAGCTTGAACATTTGCGAATCAAATCATTGCGTTTGACGATTAATCTTACAATAACGACCTTTGATGGAAGCTACACTTCTATTCCGATCCATGTTCTTCCTGTTGTATGCATTAGTGATTCTACCCCAAAATGTTTCCCCACTTTGATCGGCACCACGGACAGGATCTAGCGAAAGTGAACACTAGATGTAGCAAAGATCATTCTTGCGGCATCGATATCAAAATCAGTAATCATTTTTTTAAATAGAAGTAGTTGAAGATGAGTTGATGTGGAAGAAGATAGGGTAGAAGATGAGTTGGTGTGGATGAAAATAGAGGGTTGTGTATTTCTAATGTTATAAATATAACCGTTACCAAATTGAGATGTTGGAAACGCTCTACGCGGCTGTTCAACAAGCGCGTAGGGAATAAAGCCATTGTGCTTTACGCGCTTGTTGAACAAGTGCTTAGGTCTGCGCGGTGGTTCAACAACCGCGTAACAAGTTTGGGGATTCCGAAACTATTCTCCCCGATTTCAGATCAGAGAGACATTTCCAACCACCGTTGGAGGCAAAAACGGGTGCGGATTTCAGAAATTCTGATTTCCAAGCATTTGTTGGAGATGCCCTAAGAGGACTCCAACTTAATTTTTATTTATTATGAAAAAATATAGATTTTATTTTTTAAAAAAAAAATAGAGACTAAGCTGCCTCTATCTCGTCACTTGCAGCATGCGTTAATTCGTGACCAACGATATTATATAACCGAACGTATACAATTTCATGATCAACACCTATGTACTCATCTCAATTACGAAATCTGATTCAACATATTGAATCGAAATTTTCGTGTGTTCATCTTCTTAAATTAACTGGTCCAATTCCAATATGAAATTACGATTAATTACCTGATTTGATGTCTTTTGATCACTCATACAACTTTCTTATATCTCCATTACAATAACTACAATTTTTTATTTCATATGCAACATTAAATTGTATTCATTAATTAGGTTTTAATGTTTATATCAAGAAGGATTATAAGGTTAATATTGAAATTTTAATTTATAGGTTTAAGAGGAGGTTAATTTATTTTATCCCCACATAACAATTATACAATAAAATAAAATTGTAACCCCCCTTAACCAAATGTGGAGTCCATTTAATAATCTCCAAATATATCATTAAAATAATTGACTCCAAGAACCCCATAATTATCTTTTTGGCTGAATGCGGATTTTTTTACAAATATTCAACTTACAACTAAATATTATGACATTGCATATTTGCGTAAGATAGATGGTGATAGAAAATGTAAAGAGCAATAACTACGGTTGAAAAATGGGCGATGGCTGAAGAAGGTGATGGCTAATGGCATAAGTAGATATAGGATTATGATTTTGTACATGTTCAAAGAAAAAACGATGAACTAGTGATGCACATTATAGATGACTTTCTAGTGTTATTTGATGATGGTTTGACAATGAAGGCAAAGGTAATGGTGGTTGTTGATTATCTATAATTTTTTGTAAAGCAACGACTGAAAATGCTAAATATAACTAAAATTTTCTGAGTCGAAATCATGAGTATAGCATTATAAATATATAATGCTAGCTTGACTTGTCACTTTTTTAAACTATCAAAATGAATGAGTGTGTGTGTGTGTGTGTGTGTGTGTGTGTAATGTGCTAGTATGATATAACATGTAATGACCCGCATTCTACTCATCGCATGATCGTAGAATATTTATTTCTTTCACACACGAAGTCGTATGGTCATGTAACTTTGGGGGACGACTATTGGGGTCATTTCCCATGTTCATGATTTTTCCCGGTTTTTAAATGACCGTTTTTCCCCTAGCTAATACTTTTTTGGCCACAACTTTTGACTGGGAAGAAATATTGACCTGAAACCACTTTCATTAGATTTGTTTGATGGTTTACAATTCCGTAGAGTGGTCACATTAGCCAAACGGACTCACCGTTTGGGAGATATGGCTGAAACAAGTTTCAGATAGTGAAAAACAGCTTAATTGGGCTTAACCGGGTGATTAACAGCTAGGCCCAATGGGGAATTTCGGGATTAGGGTTATGAGGAGGCTGAAATCAGTTAGAGAACGGTCTTATTTTCATTTTTCAGCCGCCACTTTCATTCTTGAAACCCTAACAATGGCCTCCAACACTCAAATCAACTTCTAATCACTTTCTAATCGAGTTTTGGCTTAATCAACATCAAATCAAAGAATATATTCACCAAATCGGTATTAGAGCTGCTGTTAGACATCAGTATTCACTCAAATCAGCGAGGTTTCAGTTCTGAAAATTTTATTGGTGGCCAAGGTGAGTGATTTGCATAGTTTTGCACTAATTACGGTTAATTAAGGGTAATTAGTGAAGATTAGCGAATTTATACATTAATAAATTCTAGAAAAATATTTGTAAATTCTTAAATAATATTTTAGACCTCTGTTAGAAATTTGGTTTGATTTGATTAGTTTTTACTAAACATATTATTAGTTTTCCCTAAATATGCTTAAGGGAAAATATAGGATTTTGGGTATGTTTGATTCATTTTACATGTTGTAGTTGTTGTTTTGGTGTTCATGATTGATTGTACATGTTGCTATGACTGTATGGTATGCTTTGTGATTGTCTAGAAGTGTTAGATTAGTCGAAAACGCTGTCGAATGGCGTAAACAGTCGCTGGAAGAAGTGCAGGAATCTGGTCGATCCGGATCGGAGGAAGGAGCCCCGAACCGAACCGCCCCTCCAAGCTGCGTATCCACGAGACGATCTGAAGAAAAAAAATTGGGAAACATCTTCTCCGACCCGATCCGCATGGCTACCTCCAAACCGAACCGATGCATGACGATTGGGCTTGAAGAACCCGACCCGATCCACCAGGAGGTGATAATGACCGATCCGAACCGCCACAAGATGAGGACCCCGACCCGATCCGATGGGGGTAGCTCGACCGATCCGAACCGAGATGCTTGGACATGAGGCGTGAATCACGATCCGAATTTGAAGTATAGGCTGAAGTAAAGAACCGATCCGGAGAAGACTAATAACCCAGGATGCAAAGGAAGTCCAAGCGAGGAGCTGTGACTCAAGATCCAGTTGGGAACCAATGAGTGAGCTTCATGATTGGGCTTCGCTGCGGGACGTGTGCAAAGAGGTTGTCGGTGTCTGTAACTTTGAATCACTATGTGTAGGGGGTAGGTGAACGGATTCAGGGCCACAGTGGCCTAGGTACGACTAAAAGGGCTACAGACCAATGAAGTGGGGTCATTTGAAAAGGTTTGGTCATGACTCTATGTGGTAAGCTTGGTAGTGGCAGTAGTCGTACAAGTTGAACTCCGTCACTACTTCGATGGGTCTAGTGATTGACAGTGGTGGACATCGTATGGTTTACGCACAGAGTGAGAGATACGAGGATGGTTGCTATATTGATTTGTTTGCCATCGTTATGACATGCACACCCCCACCCCCGTATACTTTTCACCATTTGTTATGACACCTTAGAGTATTGTACGGTATGTAGTGCTAACTCTTTGGTTGCAGGTTCAGGTATGGTTTAGTATACCTGTTATTGTTCTGTTTAGCTGCTTATCGCTCATATCAGACTTTTTATCTGACCCAGAGTTTTATGTCTCTTCTTATTACTCTGGGTGCTCTCACGAGAAGACTAGAGACAGGTTAGCTGGTGATGCACGAGTAGCTGATCCGGAGGCGAGCAGGAGGTTTCCATGTATGACATATATAGATATTCTCCCTGTGTCGTTGGTGGTCACTACTTGGGCATTAGTAGTGTACCTCCCTTATCTTGCTTTTAACTTTAGAGACAGTTTGAAAAGTTGTAATAATGATGATGTGGAACATAGGCTGTATTTGGATTTTCTGCTGCTATGATAGTTTGTTTTCAGCTTATGCACTGCCTTACCTGTTTTATGTCAAGTATATATTATGATTATATTTTATTCCATGCACTGTGAGACATTCTACAGGTTTCTTTGTTAGTTCCTTCATCTTCTTTCCTTTCCTTGGCGACCATTCCGTGCTAGTCGGGCATGTGTACAGCGCACTATCGAAGGAAATGTCAACTGGTGCGGGGCGGGCCGTCACATAACATTTTCTGAACTATGAAAATAAACACAAAACTAAACTCAGTGCTAGTTTGGTTTAGCATTTTCTAAACTATACAAACAATATAGTGTTAACTTTCAATGCTAGATACGACAAACATTTTTGTATAATATTAAAGTGAATTCAACATTATATTTAAATAAACATTTTTTCACTGTTATTCTTTTGGTGACTGTTGACGATAATTTTGTAGTAAAGAAGGTCGACTAGGGCTGTAGTGATGGAGTGAGGCACGGTGTTGCGTTGCAAGGATGAAATATCTTGGTTGTGGGCCTATAATGATCTAGGGTTTCGAGATGAAGACGCAAGTGGCGATGAAGACAAAGAAGGCGACGACAGTTAGAGGGGGAGGGGCTACGAGTTGGTGATGTTGGCGGATGACTTGGAGCAACAACAATTGGAGGGAAGGAACATGAATCTAATTGCGGAAGCGTAATGCAAAGTTGAGATTGGTGTTGATGAGAAAATAAATGTGGTTTTTCCTTGAGTCTAAATTTGAATAGTTGTGTACTATATCTAATTTTTTTGCTAATATCTGTCTTTTTAATTAATTCCTCATTTGGAAAAAAACAAACAAAAGTTAAAAAAAATATTATAATACATATAATCAAGTGAATATGGTAAAAATGTGATATGGTAATATTGGTTAACCCAATTACACATCGAAAAAACACTCCAAAGTCATCGTGTCCCTTGAATCATTGTGCATTCCAGATATCCACCATTAATTTTCCATTTCTACCATTCTGCATACTCCATTTTATAGTTACTATAACATGATCCAATATGATGTAAAATATTTTTTATGTTTTTTCTTAGGTCTATATCGTGAGATAAGTTCAATTTCAACCTCCAAAGTTATATGTAAAAATGCTCATGTATTAAAAATGAGTATACCAATCTATATAATGAAAAAATCCTCAACTTTTTTTCTTTGATGGTTTCTCATCTTTATATAGTTTACAATAGGTTATCACCATGATATTCTGTTAGAGCTATTTTAACTTTCGTATCCAAGTTTAAAATCTCCTAAATCAACATTTTGGATTTGTTCTAAAATTAATATTATTGATTCAAACGTTAAATCTATTTGGTAAGTTCTCCAGCTTTAGATTTGAGTTTTAATGGGTTTAGTTTTTTAGATCTAGTTTGTTTTATATCAACCTTATGCATGGTTTATAGATATCAATCATATTTTGAAACTAGTTTTGAGTTTTTCGATTCTAATAATATATGTTTATGTATGTGTGCGTACATGTGTGTGTGTGCACAAAAAGAAATAGTAGCATATATTCAAAAGACACAACAACCTTTAGGATTTGCTGAAAATCCTCAATTTTTTAGCATGGTTAGAAGAGCTTTCCAACCAAGTTATTAAGGTATATCAAGAAATACTTGTAGAAGCGACATAATTAAATCTTACAACAAAGGGAAAATTGAATTAATTGATTTTTTTCATAAGTTTAATGGAAAAATATCTCTAACTTCTGATTTTTTGAGCTCAAACCAAAAGCTCGACTACGTTTGTTTCACTGCACAGTTTGTGGATTCATATTGGATTTTGCAAAAAAAAAATATTGCATTCAGACTTGCTGAAATACCCCATAATGGACTAGTTGTTGCTACAGAATTCCTACATATCCTGAAAGAATTTCATTTGGACAAAAAGATTTGTTCTATTTCTTTGGATAATGCTAGTTATTATACAAACGTCATTGAGCATATGATGTTCAACTTAGATATTCGAAGTGATTCAATTACGTCTAAGTTATTTCATGTGCGTTGTTGTGCTCACATTATAAACTTAATAGTTAAAAAAGGTTTAGATGTTATTTCTCACTCCGTCGTTAAAATTAGATCATTTGTTACATGTGTTAAAAACTCCACAGGAAGAGTGAAAAATTGGAAAAATGCATGCGTCGAAAAAGGCAAAAAGCCCTTGATGCTTATTCCAGAAGTTGCAACTAGATGGAATTCTTGTTATCACATGTTGGAAAGAGCACACGAGTATAAAGATGTTGTGGCATATTACTTAGCTCGTTTTGAAAGAGATTACGAAGAAAAACCAAATGAAAATGATTGGATAAATTGCATGATCTACAAGGATTTTTTGAAAGTGTTTGATGATGCCACCGGTGTTCTTTCAAATGTTTATACTCCTACTGCAAATTTAGTACTTGTGCGGCTAACCAAAGTGGCAATGATATTTAGTGCTTATGAGTCGGCTATTGACTATAACCAAAAGTATAAGTCCGCAATAACAGTGATGAAGACTAAAATTTTCAAGTATTGGGGTGAATTTCCTACGGTTTTTGGAATAACTACTGTTTTAGATCCACGATTTAAATCTAGAGGGTTAGAAAAAATGCTACACTTCATATACGATGCATATGAGGGAAAAAAAATAAAATGACTATATTATTTCAGTAACAAGAGCTGTTTTTGCAGGTTATAATGTGCAGGCTAGTGAAACATCAACTAGTCCATCTATTCAAAGGGAAACTTCTTTTAATGGAGATTCAATTTGGGAATTTTTTAAGAGACAAAGAATGATAGATTCAAATGTAGATTCGGAGTTGGAGCTTTATCTTCAAAGGGCGGAGGAAAGAGGCGATGATAGTATTGATATACTAGAATGGTGGAAGAGAGAATCTAATGTATCAAAATGCTTAGCAAACATGGCTCGTGATTTTCTAAGCGTACAAGCATCAACAACCGCATCCGAAAGAGCTTTTAGCACAAGTGGGCGTTTAATTTCAAACTATCGATCTTGCCTTAGACATGACATTATTGTAGCATCTATGTGCAATAAGGATTGGTTGAAAGCTCAAGAGAGGACACAAGATGAAATATTATGGCAAAGAGTAAAAGAAGATGAAGCAATATTGAAGACATGTGAAGATGAATTTGAGGACCTAACCATAAATGAATAGCACCATCATATTTGATTCATTAGCATGATTTTATGCGATTCTTATTATGTAAGTGGATGTCTATCCTATTAAAAACTCAGTTTTTTTTCCAGTTAAACAGCTTAGTCAATGAATCAATAAATGCATGTTTGTGTACCCAAGTGAAAGTTTATCATGCTTTTCTGTTTTCTAGTACACAAACTCAGTTTTTTGGCTATGCAACATATGCATGTCTGCGTACACAAACTCGGTTTTTCTGTACACAAACTCAATTTGTTATTGGGTACACAGATTCAGTTTTTTTATTTTCATGATTTTTTGTACGCAGGTGGAAGTTTATCATGCTAATGATATTATGATTCTTTTCGATCAATGTTCATGCATATAATAGAAACATCTAGAATGCAAATAAAATAGAAACACTGATCTAAAAGGATATTAATCTCTTACCTGCCAACCTGGAAGTGAAAGGAAGTAATTTGGGAAATCTGAGTTGCGAAAGTGAAACTGCTAACTGTAACCTGAACGTGAAAGAGTTACAAAAATTCTGATTATATCAACTTAAAACATTTGTAGGCAATGAAGTATAAATGAACGATTTTTTGTTGGCATGGGAAGTAATTTGGGAATGAGAAGTTTCAGATCAGATCAAAGAATAAGAGAGACTCTGTTTCCAAAAGAATATCAAAGCAGGAATCTTTATTTTCATTAAAATACATATGCGCATCCATTTACTGTTATGTTTATTTCCTCTCTAACGTTAGATTTTGTATCAAAACAAATTTAACACTTACTACATAAATTACTCAAAAATATAATTATAATCTGTACTTTTTTCAAATCTAATATATAAAGGCTCAAACTATCTGCAACCGGTCAAATTTTTACAAATAGGTGGTTAAAAAAAAAACTCATTCTGCAGCATCAATCAAGTAAAATTTACGATATAAACTAAATGTATAACAATCTTAAAAAGTAAACCTAAAGCTGATTTGGCCCATTTAAAAAGTCTCCTCTGATTTTTCTAGCGGATGAAGAAGACCACGAAGTACTGGCATCTCTCCCACGCTTTCTCGCCGAGACTCAAAGGCGAACCCTGAGATGCGATTTTGGTAGGGTTCTCCATTATTGCGCAGCCTTCGACTATTCTGGATTGTATATTTTCTTAGTTTTCAAATTAATTTGAGATTGGATTCATTAAAAGACTTCACAGTAAATTAGGGTTTTGCTAGAATATGTGATTTGATGAATAAACTCCATTGATAGAGAGAGGAAGAAAGTTGGATAAAAATATAAATGAGTGATTCACGTGTAGGCTGCAAGTCCCTTTTTTTGTTATGTTGGCATTGGGTACAAGCTGTACCCGAACTGAACCAAGGCCCGATTTACCCGCAATAACCATGGATCGGGTCGGTTATAAAGTGTTGCAATTCATGTTTCATACCCGTACTTACCCGACCCGAATAAACCGTATACCCGTTGGACCCTAATCGCTGCTTACCCAGATCCGACGGGTCGGGTAGAATTGCCAGTCTTATTCGTTTCCGTATCCGAAAAACACATGTCCATGTCTAATCAATTTCATTTAGGACACGAGTTAGGACAACAAAATTTGTACGAGAATAAATTTCATTCGGTCCGTGTCCGGTCCGATTTTATGTAGGACAGAATTTGAACACACCTCCGTCCGGTCCGGTTTGACCGATTTGCACCCCTAAACCTAATTTCCACGTCTAAATATATGTGTTCATAATTCTATTTAGTATGATATTATTAGAAGAAGATGAAAAAATCTTCATAAACAAGCCTCCCTAGATTTGTCAAATAGTACCATTTCTTCTGTTATTAATTATTACAATTCATATTTATTTGCTCATTTTAAAAACGCAAGTCCGCAATTGAATATTACCAAAAGAAGGGGATTAGTATCAGTATACTCAATTAAAATGCTACACGATTCTTCATTTATAAGAGCATCAAGGATTTCATTAATTTTCATGCATGTTATACTTCACATTCATATAAATCGTAAAAGTGAAAAATTGTAATACTTCATTGTTTCTTTCATCTATTTGATTTATATATTATTTTCAATAGTATGGAAATATCAATTGTATATGCGATTCTTACTATAAATAAATTGATAATTTGTAATAACTAGGGTACCGTTTACATTCTTTATTCGTGTGTTTATCTTTATTACATGGTTAACTTTATCAAACTTGCAGGTATATATTTAATTTGTACGAAATTAAACTATTCGATCCTCATCAATGTTAAATAAAATATAACATTTTCGGAAGAAGATGCTATTATGTTCAGAAGACCTAACATAAAAACAATATGCTGGAGGAGTACTCAAATCTTACAATAAATGCTATTTTATCGAAGAGAAATATTAATATAATTCTTATGTTTGAATACAATTCTGAAGAGTTTCCATATTTCATTGTGCTAAATCAATTTTAAGTGCCTCAAGTTCTCATTAAATTTATGCATGTAGTTTGTATTCTTGAAAATTAATCATCTAAACTCAAATATATAAATTTTAGTTGTGAAGTTTTGAATTATTGGAAAAGCTAATTCAAATTTTGGTGAATTTTAACTATTTTTGTGATTAAACTTAAAGTTTGATAATAAAAATCAAGATAAATACTATATAGGAGCTAAACTGCTAAACAAAGACTTTATTTTAAAGAAAACTTAAAATTCGAAGTTCTAGGAATATTTTCCAATAGTATCAATTAATAAACCTAAAGCTTTGGTAATATCACCAAGAAAATTTACAACATTATTTATATGTATTTATTTACTACAAAATCCAACATCAAAGAAGAGAGTATTTTATTTTTATTAAATTTAAATGCCTTAAAAGGAGCACTATATTCCTTGAAGCAACATCATAAAAAGTTTAGAAATGTGAAAATAATTTATCTCTAAAAGAGGTATTAAATGCCAATACTATACTACAGAAGTAGTGATTTTATTTTTTAGATTTTTATTTTATTTAGCATTTCCGATTTTGTTATTGTATTTGAAATTTGCGACATTTCTAAAGTAGTTACAAAAAAAATCTCCAATAACAAAATATTTTATCCTATTGGAAAAGTAATAATTATGTAATTTATGTAAAAGAAATATTATATGTTGATATTTCATTCCAAAAGTTTCCACATTTATGTGTGCGTGTGGAAGTGGTTCATTCTTGAAGTGGTGATAATAAAATATATGTAAAAGAGATTTGCATATTTAAAAATTATAAAATATCTCTAGAAGGTATCTGTTTATATGTTTGAGATTTTCCTAAACCAAGTAAATGTATAGAAATGTGATTATGAATGATTCCTATGTGGTTTAGATTTGATTCAAACTTAAAATTCGAGTATTATGTAATGTGTACCATTATTTCATTATAATTCTATTAAACATCACGAACAACTAAGACATCAGGCTATGATTAAAACACACTATCTTAAGTTCACATGACTAATTATATTCTAAAGGTCGCGTCCTTAATTATTTCTTTTTTTAGCAAGGCTAGCCAGTTTTATAGTGGTTACGCCGGTTTTATTAATATTAAGAACAAGTGTATCATACATGCATAGGACAACTAAAACTTGAATATAGAGCTCAGTGCACTTCACATAAATAGAACATGAGTGTGGCAAAAGGACCATAACTGCTAAAGGAATCTAAACTAGCCCCCATCAGATGATGAGGAACGGTTGGAGGCATCACACGGGCCAACCATTTAATATCCCTAAATTAGATAACATTGTTCATAAATTTAACCAGTTAAATTAAATGAGAGTAATTTGGATTAAGGAGGAAATGAGATTTTTGTTTACTTAATTAATTAGTAGGTTGGCGTTAGAAACATATTAACTAAAATGTGCATAACAAGGGCATATGAGAGGGGCAAAGTGGTAAACTTTGGCACATTTATATACCTTATATCCTACCACATTTGTTTCACTATCATTCATTTTCTAAAAATGTAAAGGAAATAAGGAGGTTGACCATTAAAGATAGGAAAGAAGAGGAATAAAAGAAAGCTAGGATTTAAGAGCTTGAAAAACTAAAACAGCAAAGCTAAAAACCTCTATTAAATAATACCCTTATCCTTGCGTTTTGGTTATTGGGTAAATATCCAAAAATAGTGTGTGTTCATGATGGTTTCTCTGAAATGATGTTATTTCATGGTTAATTAATAACTATGTTTGATGTGATTCACATGCTTGATATACATGGAAATGGGTAGGTTTTAGGTCAAAACCTATGGTTAGAAGTCTTCAAAGCCATGGATTTTTGGTATGATTTTGTAGATGAGTTTCAAATTTCATAATTTTCCATGATTGTCTGAATTAGTTATGAGTTTTCTAAGTTTGAATTGATTAGGGAAAGCTTATATGTTAATTAAAATGATTAATATATCACTATAAATATTTTATACTTGGCGGGTACAAAGTATTGCAAAAAGACTGTACACAAACAATATCTTATTTTATAAACCAGTGAGAATTCTAGAAATATGGTGAGTATAATGTATTACTTCATAGAGAAAAAGGTCAATTTTACCCATATTTATTGTCAATGCCACTGCTGTTAGAATAGTTAGTATATAGTATTTATGTTAATAATATATTACATAAATAACATATATTAATGGTAGAAGATTTGTGTTAGAATAATTAATATATGGTATTTATGTTAATAATGTATACATAAATAACATATATTAATGGTAGAAGATTTGTCATTAGTTATATATGTTATTATATATATTACACATGGTAATATATATTAATGACAGAAGATTAGATGTGTGTTATTTATGTTGATATATATTACATATGGTAATATATATATTATTTATGTTGATGTTTATCTATTTGCAATAATTCCTGTAAATATTGAACTCTTATATAAAGGGGTTGAGAATAATGAAATCAAGGCAAGAAATAGAGTTCTAACATGGTATCAGAGCAGGTTTCGAATATCTAAACCTCTGCTCTCCCATCCTCCTCTCTTTCTTCTTCTTTGATCGTCCCTTTCCTGTTAAATCACCACCAATGGCTGCTATGCATGCCGATGAATTTTTTTTACATGGATATCGGTGCCACATCTCACATGACAGTGGATCAAAGTGTACTTTCTTCTTATTTCAATTCCAACAATAACTATCATAATACTGTTGGCAATGGTCATCTAATTCCAATTGTTGGTCATGGTAGCACTAATTTACCTTTACCATACCCTCCATTTATCCTAAATATTGTTTTGCATGCTCCTAAACTTATTAAAAACCTGATATACGTTCATAAGTTCACCACTGATAATACGGTTTCTGTTGAATTTGATCTATTTGAATTTTCTATTAATGATTTACATACGGGAACCAAACTAATGAGATGTGATAGCACTGGGGATCTTTATCCTCTCTTCTCCAATAACCAAACCACTCTCTTTATGAATCAGCCAGCCTTTACTGCTCTCTCTCCAGATCTTTGGCATAACCTCTTAGGACATCTTGGCGCTGCTGTGCTCAGATCATTAAATCATAAAAACCTCATAAATGTAATAAGTCTCGTAAAACTTAATGTTCTTCTTATCCTCTTGAAAAACATTCTAAATTACCATTTTTTGATTCTTTGTCATACACTTTGCTACCTTTTGATATTATTCACAGCGATATTTGGACATCGTCTGTTGTTAGTTCTCTTGGCCACTGTTATTATGTTCTTTTTCTTAATGATTATAGTAAATTTTTGTGGACTTTCCCTATTGCCAAAAAGTCATAAGTCAACAGCATCTCTTTTCCCAAACACCTCCATTTCAACTGCTCAAACGAACCAAACCCAAAGCCCACAAGGCTCTCCTCAGCCTAACAACCCAATATTACCTCGTATGACAACCCGAGCAATAGATGACATTTTTAAACCAAATGCACTACCAACTTACACACATCCACCACAAACATATCTCCCTACCTAAGGACCCTATTAGTGCTTTTCATGACCAAAACTGGAATAGTGCAATGTTGGATGAATTTAATGCTTTAATTGATAATAAGACTTGGGATTTAGTGCCAATGCCACCTAATGTGAATGTAATTCAGTTTATGTGGATTTTTTGTCACAAGTACAAATCTGATGGTTCTTTTGAGCATCATAAAGACCATCTTGTAGGTGATGGTAAAACTCAGCAACAACTTATTGATTATGAAGAAATGTTTAGCCCAGTGGTTAAACCAGCAACCATACGAGCAGTTCTTGGTATCTCTCTTTCAAAATCTTTGCACATTCATCATCTGGATGTCTAGAATGCCTTTTTACATGGTTATCTTAATGAGACTATCTATATGCATCAACCCATGAGGTTTCGAGACAAGAGACATTCGGATCATGCGTGTTTGCCAAAAAAATCTCTATGGTTTAAAACAAGCTCCTCGGGCTTGGTATCAATGATTTGCAGACTTTGTTGCATCCATTGGATTTACTTACAGTAAATCTGATCACTCTTTGTTCATTTATAGACAAGGTTCATATATGGCATATATACTGTTGTATGTTGACGACATAATTCTTACTGCTTCTTCAAATCATTTACACAATTCTTTCATTACTCATTTGAGTTCAGAATTTTTTATGAAGGATCTTGGTGAGTTAAGTTTTTTTTTGGATATTGTCATTACTCATCATGCAAATGGCTTATTTCTATCTCAGAAAAAGTATGTATAGATATCATTGACAGAGCTAGAATGTCTAACTGCAGGCCTTGCCCTACCCCTGTTGACACCAATTCTAAACTTAGTGCTACTAAGGATTCCACGTATGAAGATCCTACTAAGTATCGCCGCCTTGCTAGTGCTCTTCAGTATCTTACCTTCACAAGGCCTGATATTTCTTATGCAGTACAACAGGTGTGCCTTCATATGCAAGATCCGAAAGTTGAGCACATGACTGCTCTCAAGCGCATCTTGTGCTATATTTAGGGTACTCTAGTTTATGGTTTGCATCTGCACAAGTCTTCTATTGACAAACTTATCGCCTATACAGATGCTAATTAGGGTAGATGTTTATCAATTTTACCCGTATTTATTGTCAATGCCACTGCATTATCTTGAAGCAACATTCTGATACTTTCGGAAGCCACCTTTCTTTAGCGTCGAATGATTGGAATATCACAAGTATGACTTCAGAAGTATTCAGGTTTCTACCTCTTACCTTTCAGATGGGTTTATGTTCTGATACTTGTATATTTTGAAAGTAATTACTCCCAAGAGGCTTTCGCCTCCACTCTTTGGACAAGGACAAAAGGGTGCATTTTTTTAAGAAAGAACTACTTTGTATAAAGAACTTTACACCTTTCGGGGAACCGAAAGGAAGTTTTATTTGTTAGATGTTAGGTCTTGATTGATTGCATGATTGCATGAATTCGAAAGGGAACCTTTTGCAGTAAATGAATGTCTGTCTTATGAAATCGGAAGGGATTGCCTTTTGGAAATAATTGATTGTTAAACTTGGTAGGACACCATTAGAAGTTGAACATGTTAATTGGAGAATAACCATGGACACAATATTTGCATTTATTTGAACATTAAGGGAATCAATGGGTAGAATAAAAGAATCAATTAAGTCAATTAATAAAGGGATGAGCTTTCGGTCACGTCGCTAGTGAGGGGTTACCTTACGAAGCAATGAAGGAGGAGCGGAAGGAGAAATGGTTATGTTTCCTAGCACGGGGTTACCTTGAGTTGCGTGGTGCAGACGTTAAAAGAGAGAACAAGTAAATTCGGGTTACCAATTTATCATAAATATAAAGATGGCATCTGGACCCATTGCTTCGTGCATTATTGGAGGTGCTTCAGTTTTGAATGTCAGCAAGGGTTATCTGGCAAAACAAGGTGGGTGAACCGAAATAAAGAATGAAAATGATGAGGAATCATTAGAAACTGCTAAGATGGAAAATAAAAAATAAAGAGAATGGGAAATGCATTGTGTGTTGCATATCTCACATTTATACTATTACTTATGTTATTGTGGCTTGCGTACTAACCACCAAAGTGCAGGAGTTTCGGGATTGGTTCCGGAGGTAGCTTGATACTAGTGAGGGGGAAACCCGTTTCGCAATAGAGCATGATCCTATTAGTTATCTACATGTCGGGTATAAAGGATTATTATTCACACCAGTCTTTTGACCGATCCGACGTTTTTGTTTTCTCTTTTAACTCTTGGTTGATCATTTGATCCAGCTGAGGGTTAAGGTCTTCTTCGAATAAGCTCCCGGAGGCGAGCATGAGGCTTTAGCAATTTAGGAGTTTTGCTATTTGTTTTGTCTTTTGTTGTATGTATAAGCAAAGTGGTATTTGCCTACATATTTAGACGCTAATTAACCGACGGGGCATCGTCATATGTTGCTTCCGGAGTTTGTTTTGTAATAACTTATATTTTTCCGAACGAACTATATGAAAAGAATGTATGTATGAAATGATTATTAACAAATGTTTTGTGAAGTTTTTCATATTTTCCATGTATTCGGATGTTATAGTTTATTAACATCCAGTTTTCTATCATCGAAAGTCGACACTAGAGACAACTACAACATCTGTAGGGTTGCTCTTCCAATCTTGGCAAACAAAGGTGCTACAAATTTGGTATCAGAGCATATGCTTGTGCAAATTTAAAGAAATGTTTTCTTCATACAGATTTTCAAATTAAAACCCAAAGATCAAAGAAATATTCTAAGGGTTGGAATAATAAAACTGTTACGTATTAGTATTAGTATTATATAAGTACGTGCATGCCCTCTTAGTATTATGATTACCCTTAGGTATTTACTAAAGTTTATCTACAGAAGAAGGAAGTAAGATATGGAGAGACGAAGTACAAGACTGAATACTGGTGGCGGAAGCACCACAACTAACAGAAACATTCGATCTGAAACTTGAGGACAGGACCGAAGGGCCGATGAGAACCAATTTATTTCAAATCCACCAGCGGATATGAGGAATTTGTTCCAGACTTTTATCTAAATGTTTCAAGCCAAAGCCATTATTGGTCTCGGAGGAGTCAATCTCGGAGCAGAAGTTGGAAACAACTACATAAAATTAAGCAAGGATTACACTAGCTTGGGAGGAAGATCATGCCTGGGAACGAAAGGTGATTCTATTATAGATACTTAATCGATGCATTGTGAAAGAATCTTTGGAGTCTTAGGCTTGCCTTATAACAACCCAGAATTTTGGCAATAATTATTTCAGTAATTTAGTTATAATCGAAAAATGGAATTTTCGCAAATGGTGGAATTTGACCATGAAACTTGAACTGTTGCGTTCATAGCGCAATTCTAGTCAACTTTCATGTTTGGAACTTCTCGGACGGAGTCCATGTGAAAAAGGTACAAAACGAAATACAAAAGGGATGAAAAATAAATAAAATTGAATACTAATATATAGTAATAAATATTCCAGTCCCCTCCACTACCAGGTCGACCCAGGTGGTCGATTGCGCGGTCGACCGCTGGATCGACCCCTAGTCGATTCAGGCAATGGAGGCTAGGGGTTTATATTATATAAATTTTATATCGATAAAAGGATTATTATTATTTTTGAAATTTAATTTGACGGTTCAGGGTCATTTTTATGCCTATAAATAAAGGGTTAGGCCCCCCTTTTTCTCATATTTTCTGAAGGCAACAACAAAGCTTTACCATTCCCAATCCTCCAACCTCTTCTAAAATTCAAAATATAAACCTATACAAATCTAATTAACCAGAATTGGAGACATTGGATTCAAATTTATAACGGTTGGTTCTTTGAATACGTAGTTACTTTTGTTTAAATTTCCTTTTTCTTTTCCAATTTCTCTTTCAGATCTATAAATCTAAGTAAGTATATGTATATCCCCTTTTGTATACAAATTATATATTTGTGAGATTTGGAAATAATAAGCCTAAAATCTCTGTTCAGGTGAGTAAGAAATATGTACATTGTTTATAATATCTTATATAATTCGTTTGTGTTAACTCTGGATTGTATGCCTAAAATTTATCAGTTTTGTTTTGTTATCGTCAAATCTTAAATAACATATATGAAATATAGATACAAATTTGTAGGCCTTTTAGTTTAATAATACCACATTGCCTACAATTTATCTTGGATTGTTTGTGGTTATTGTAAACACCCTGAATATAGAAATAAGTCCTAAAATATTATTAAATATGTTGTATTGTTATTCACCATTCATAGGATTTGAGGTGTAAATATAAGATTTTTGCAGTATTGATTTTAGATATATAAACCAGTTGTGTTTGATATTGTTTGGGGGTTTTACTTAATTGTTGTAAACTTTCCCTTTTATATAAAAAGGCATTATTTAAAATCTATAAGGAATATAAACAAACCAAATTGAAAGAGATGTGCAAATTCATGTACTTTTGTAAGTAGTGTGCAACGTCTATTCTAAATAAAATATTAACCTATTTCCTTATGACTTGAAACATGCATATTTTCCTCTTTTAAATAGTTTGGCCAAAATTTACAATAATTACAGTAAATAAACTTTTCATGAGATTTCGAATCTTGAACAAGATTAAACACAAAAAGGATTATTCTACCCGTTAGTTTATACTGAAATATAAGATAATGATGATAATAATAATATAATTAAAAATGTGATGAATAAGATAATAATATAATTAAAAAGGTCATGAATGATAATAATATAATTCAAATTTTAACTTCAAGTCACACCATCATGTCTTCTCTTGGTGTCTCTCTCCCTTGTCCTACCATCCCGCCTTTCCCATCACATTCTGACAATACCGCTTCTATTCTATCTTTCTCCAGTCAGCCACCGCCGCTTCCTCCTCTCTCTTCACTTCCATTGTCGTACATTCTCTTACCCACTTCAATCCTATCCTTGACCCTCCTCCTCCTCCTCCCCTTCCTCCACCACCTTCTGATCTTTCAACTTCTAATCCTCCCATCCCAACCCCTATCACTGTCTCAACTCTAGTGAAGTTATCTTCACTTTTTTACTCAAATGTAGGGGCCTACGTTCTGATTCATTTTAATGTAAATTACTCTGGAAAATCAGTTCCTTCACCAAAAGTTTTGATGGAAGAAGGTGCCAAGTCGTGGACAGATTGCTTAGTGGGTCCATTCCTAGCTGGAAATGTCAACTACATGGCAGTTAAACAACACCTTGACAGGGTTTGGAAGTTGAAGGGTGAGTACGAAATGTTCTTTGATAAGCAGAATTACTTTTTCAAATTTGTCAATCTAGAAGATAAGCTTTATGTGCTTAAGAAGGATCCAATGTTCATTAGAGACCAAATGTTTATGATTTCAAACTGGACTCCTTCTCTTTCTTCAGCACAAGCAGCTGTTAAAACTCCACCCATTTGGATTCATTTCTACCGCATTCCAATTATTATGTGGTCTTTGATTGGTATTAATTGGACCGCATGTCACATTGGTAAGGTTCTTTGTTATGATGAAAACACAGAGAAAATGAAAAGAACTGAATATGCAAAATGTTTAGTTGAGGTTAGCTCTAACAAAGATCTGCCTGATTTTTCAGTCGTAGTTGATGATACATGCCCCAATATAGTAGTTGAATATTCTTGGAAACCTTTGATTTGCACCAAGTGTAGAATTTTTGGATATGGCTCTGATCAATATGAGAAACACAAGGACAATAAAGTTGCAGGAAAAGGGATAAAGAATGTTGTACCTATTTGCAATGAGAAACCTAGTGACTTTGTTAATGATTATGAGGAAGTTGAGCATGATATCCAAGGCGGGTTTACTACAGTTCATAGGAAGAGGAACATAAACATTAAAAAGGTTTGGAGAAAAGTAACAAAGAATGGTGGAAGTGGTAACATCAATGTGGAGGTTGCTTCTGATAAGCAAGGTAGAAATAGTGTAAAAGATTGTTTGATAATCAAAGAAGATAGTTTGGATAATGCTAATGGAAAAACTATTACGACAAATGATAAAAGTATTGATTGTGGAGCTTTAAGTAGTAAGTTGGTTGTTCAAGGTGGTTCACCTGTTATATTTTCTACATTTGGCAAATCCATCCCCGTCGACAAATCTGATATACCAAAAAACAAAGCCTACCGACAAATCTCCATCATCTAGACCATCTGATCACCTCATTGTTAGTAACCCATTCGTTGTGTCTGATAAAATTGTCGATTCAAATGAAGCTTCTATGTCCACTGCCTTTGTGCAATTGGTATCACCTGTGCATGGTAATGCTCTTGCTAACATGCACACCCCTTCAAATGTCAACCACTCTTCATCAAATCCAAACCCTTTCAATTGTGCTTCTCCATACAACTCCCTATCATTACCCAATCACTTGTTTAGAGACATTAACAAATCTGCATCTCTTAAGTTACCTCAAACTTCATCATCCTCACCTAAAATTTCAAAGTTTCCTACTTTTCCTATTCCTAGAAATATAGTTGTCAAACGTAGCAGAGGTCGACCAAAGAAAAATTCTTCCACTACTCTTGACCTTAACTCTTCAACTGATTTTACCTTCGAACAAGGAATTCTCTCTTTGCCTTCCCACTTACCTAACAATAATTCTTCTGGTGACTGCCTCTTCTTTGTCTTCCCAATGATAGACAAAATTTCTTTTTGGAATATTAGAGGTGCAAATCCTCTAGCTAAATAACTTGAAATTGCTTAACTCATTTCCTGTAATGATATTCATCTCATGGCTATTGCAGAAACAAAATTGAATCATCTCTCCACTTCAACTGTTGTACATAACATCAAGCCGAACTGGAACTCTATCCATGATCTCTCTCAGGATCCATTTAGTAGGTTACTTATCATTTGGAACCCTATCTCTTTTGCGCTTATTCCTATCACTGTTCACAGACAATTCATCCACTCTGAAATTATTCACTTACCTTCAAAATCCACCTTCTTCTTAACTGTAATATATGCTGAAAACAATGCTGCTATCAGACAACCATTTCTTGACATCCTTCCTTCCTTTCAACATGCTACTTTTCCATGGATTTGTTTCGAAGATTGGAATTGCATGCAACTCTCTACTGATAAATTTAGAGGAACGCCTCTTACTTTTAGGCAAACTACGCCTCCAAATAGTGCTAGTTATGACTCCAACCTTATTCCAATCCCATCCTATGGTGCTGAATTTACTTGGAACAACTCCTCCATAAATTCAGTTAGAACATTTTGCAAACTTGATAGAACATATATGAATTTTGCCACTGTTAACACCTGGTCTTCCATATGTTGTGAAATTACTCCTCCTTCCTTACCTGATCACTCACCTCTTGTTCTGGATTGCGGAAAAAACATCACGAGAAAACATCCCTCTTTTTCATTTTTTAACAACTGAACTAAACATCTAGATTTTTTTTATCTATTGTTGCTAACTGTTGGAACTCTCAAGTTCATGGTAATGCAATGTTTATTGTGCAGGAAAAGCTTAAGTGACTGAAGATTGTTTTGAAGACTTGGTTGAGAGATAACTTTGGAGATGGTGCTAGTCTGTCTAAGTCAATTAGAGATAAATTATTTCAGGTTCAAAATAATATTCTGAGGTGTCATGTGGCTGCTGATATGATTGTTCTCATTGCTCAAGAAAATAAACTGTCTGCTGATTTTTCTAAGGCCATCATTGAAGAGTCAAAAATGGCAAAGCAAAAGTGTAAGAATAAATGGAAGCTATTTAATGATAAGAATACCTGAACTTTCCATAAATCTTTGAAGATTAGGCAATTTGCAACTACTATGTCCTCTATCCTTGATTCCAATAGCAAATGTTTCTCAAATCCTGATGTTGTTCAAGATGCTTTCCTTCAATATTTTACTTCTATTCTTAGTAATTCCTCAAACTCTCCAATTTGCTTGGATTCATTTTCTCTTATTACCTTGCCTGAATTTTTTGCTGAATTGAAGTTTATGCTCATTAATGAAACATCAGATGATGACATTATTCGATCTATATTTTCCATGAAAGCATCTGGCTATCTGGGCCCTGATGGTTTTAATGCACATTTTATCAAAGTTTGTTGGCCATTGTTAGTGGGGAGGGTCATAAAGGCTATTTGAAACTTTTTCTTGCATAGTAAGATTTTAGGTGGTATAAATGGAACTAGGCTAGCATTAATTCCCAAATCTAATATGCCGAATTCAGTTACTCAATTTAGACCAATAGTATGTTGTAATGTCATATATAGGTGCATCTCTAAAATTTTAGCTCGAAGCATGAAGATTGCACTTGCTGGTATAATTTCTCCAAATCAGAATGCCTTTTTTATCCAAAAGAGATATAACTGATAATATTTTACTTGCAACTAAATTGATGAAGGGCTACAATGGAGCTTCAATTTTTCCGAGATGTGTTATGAAATTGGATCTACAAAAGGCATATGATACTATTAGATGTGACACTATTTTTATGTTCTTTTCCGGATGAATTTTCCAATTCCATTTCTTAGCTGGATTTTTACATGCATTTCAACTGTGCACATCTCCCTAAGTGTTAATGGGTCTTCCTTTGGGTATTTCAAAGCAAAAAAAGGGCTACGGCAGGGGAATCCCATCTCTTCTTATCTGTTTGTTTGTGTCATGGAGCTTTTTAAATCATTGTCTTCCAAAGCTTATCTATCCAAGTACATTGACTTCCACCCGTACTACAAAAGGTCTAATATCACCTCATTGTTTTTTGTCGATGACCTGCTCCTATTCACCAGGCCAAATGCTCATTTTGCTGATGGGATTAATGATGTTCTTTTATTCTTTAAATTGTTATCTGGCTTATTTATTAATAAAATCAAGTCTAGTATAAAATATGGAGGTGTTACCGAGGATGTTAAGACATTTTTGTGTGTAAGGACTGGTCTTTCTCCTATGCAGGAAAATGACCATTACCTTGGAGTTCCTTTGTGTACTTCAAGACTAAAAGCATCTCAATGTCTTCCTCTTGTTAAGAGTACCATATCTAAGATTGCTTCTTGGCCTGCTGCTAAATTCTCCATGGTAGGTAGACTTGTGATTATTAAGTCTATTGCCTTTTCTATGTCCATTTATTATGCAAGGATTTTTATATTGTCGTGCAAAATTATTGATATGATAAATTTAGCTTTGATACACTTCTGTTGGCACGACAATCTTTTGTCTAAGAAGCTTATTCCAGTATTATTTAAGAAAGTATGCCGCCCTTACAAATCTGGTGGGTTACGAGTGTTGAATCTTCATGCAAGGAATATGGCTGCTTTATCAACAAGAATTAATAACAAAATTAACTTTGACTCAAACATTTGGGCCTCCTGATGCAGACTGAGCTTACTCAAGGATAATTGTTTCTAGACCATGGAGATTCCGGCTGATTGCAACTGGTCTTAGAGGAAATTGTTAAAACATAGGGATATTCTTCTTCCATTGTTTCAATGTGGTTTGAAATTCAAGCATAAACTTTCTTTTTGGTTTAACCGTTAGTGTACAAAAGGGATTATTCTTGCTGTGTTGGTTGATTATAGTGGGAGGTGCATTTCAGGTGTTGGTGAAAGGTCTTCATTGGCTTCTTTGTGTATTGATGCTATGCTTTCTTTATCTCATTGCAGCTCCACTTTAATTCGCATTGTTTGGTCTAATCTTCTGTGTATCTCTATGCCTACTGATGCTTCCCATGCACTATGGAATGGAAATAATCATTGTTTGGTCCTGTTTACGATAGATTGTGCTTGATTTCTGCTACTTTTCCATGGCATTTGCGAGTTTGGATGCCGAACTATTTGCCTAAAGAAAACTTGTTTATGTGGAGGATTTTAATGAATGGTGTGCACACTAGGAGAAGACTGAAGGATCTTGGCACTATTTTAGATGATTTGTGTATGTTTTATGGGGTTCAATCGGAAACTGTCACGCATTTATTCTTCGAGTGTGATTACACCAGTTTTGTTTGGCGTAATGTGCTTCTTCATTTTAGTTTGCATATGCCTAAAGTTGTCTCAACTGAAGAGTTGTATCTCATTTTCAAATTTACCAGATGGAAGACTATTAGTGGGTCTCTGCTATTAAAGATTTTGAAGAAGACATTATATAATGTGTGGATGGAAAGAAACAATAGGGTGTTTAGTGTATTTCTATTCCTATACATGTATTGGTCCTTTCTATTACTCATTGTATTTGATTTTTTTGTTGCCTTTCTTTATACCTCTCCTTATGTTCTAATAAAGATGGTAGGGGCCATTTAACCCCGCTTGCTTTCCAAAAAAAAAAATTGTAACCATGTATGTTTTGGGGGGAAATGAATTGAATATGTAATAAAGGACAAAATGATTACAAGTTTAATTTGTGTTTAGGAATAGGGGTTGTAACTCCAACTATGGAAATAAATAAATAATATACTTATATATTCAAATAAGAATTACATGGAATTAAACTAATATAGTAATGTCTGGAGGTTACAACAACTAGATTAGAATTTAAATGAGACTAATATAAATGACATTTAAGAGTCTATAACCTTAGGAAACATGACCATTAGGGTCTTTAGTGGCACGACACAATTAGGGAATTAAATTGATTGAGTGTTCATTGCCTTAGGAAATATGACCATTAGGGTCATTAATGGCTTACGACCGTTAAAATAATAAATAGATTTAAATGTGATTTAATAGGAATTAATTACCGTAGTAAATACTAAATCCAATAAGGGAATAAATAATTAAATGTCCTAGGATATGGAGCTATAGAGAATTATCCTTAGCTTATTCTAGTTTAAATCTAGAAGTAATATCTTTGATTAGAATTAAGGATTGGACTTAGTAGGTTAATGATGTGCGGTTATTTGCCTTATTCAATAGAAGTCCGCATTTTCCAATAGTCGGATATATGTACTACTGATGTTAGATATCATTAACCATAGGAACCCGTGATGGTAGTAAACTACGTAGCGAGAATCATTCCTAAAAGGTTTACTTCAAGTGTTGAGGTATCACCAGTCCCGGCCCAGAGGGCAGCCCACCAAGCCCTCGGGCTGGGGCAACCCACTGGGCCAGGGCAACAAAAAATGAACTTTACATTTAGGCCATTTATTAAAAATGTTGTAGGTCCTATGGTGCTCAAAATCTCATGTGGCCTAATGGAAAATATGGATGAAAAGCTTCGTTGGGATCCAAGTTCAAAACTAGTCATACACTGTTACTATGTTTTTTGAGTTTCTTCTAAAAATCTGTGCCAGGTAATACACTATTACTATTTTATTTAAATTTATTCCAAAAGTTCAAGTCAGTGGGCTTGGGCATCATATATACTGGGCCGACTCTGGGTATATTAAGTGGCTTTAGGGCCCGCCTCCCTTCTGAAAGAAGAAACTAAAAAGGAAATAATTCATAGCGTAGCCTACTTAGAGAAATATTAGAAAGACTAATTTGGTGCGAGATTAATAATCCCCATGACGGTTTGCTTCCTCGAGATATTAAGTGACTGAGGTTAGAGTCTGCCTTGGGATAAGGTGCTAAATGACTACGGGAGGTATTAAGTGACTAGATGATTATCTAATAAGGTCAGCTAGATAGTAACACAAGGGTCCGCCAGGGAAAGTTCATAAATGGCGTAGTCGTCTACCTATCTTGTAAGTCATAAGTGATTGCTTACTATCTCTTGTCTTATGTGATATTTAGGAATATGCGTTAATGATGAAAGCCTTAAGTTAGTAGGACTTAATAGTTAGTTTCCTCTAATTTGTATTACGGTTTAGTAATCCACCTAGTAATATATCAAGTGATCAATAGATCCGCCTTGGGCCTTAAGTGATCATAGGGATCCACCCTTATATTATATTATGAGTGAGGCCATAAGTAGCTATATAGAATAACCTATCTCCTTTATAGGGTATTGAGTAGTTGAAGAGCCTGCCTCCTAGTTTTGGTATTTTTTGAGCAATGGTTTAAAGGCTTCATACTTATGCATTAAAGTTCTATCTCCGTATTGACATAACGTTGTCTTTGGAAGTGCTACTTTGGATATGATAGTTAATCATTGTGTGTAAATTTTTACAAGGTTTTGATAGAATTACTAGCCTTGTTAGAGATACAGTTTTGGGTGAAACTAAATGGGATACATTTTTATATTACTGACAGTGTTATATATTTTCTACTCACCAGGACTTGTTGTTATGACTCCCCTCCTCATAACAACACTTAGGTTTATCTCGGGGAAGACGGATCTTTGCATGTGTTTATGTTTGGTTTTTCTGTTCTTGTTCTCTCATGCTCGGTATTAATGCGGCGATTCACTTTTAAGGTAGTTGCCTAAGTCGATACATGTTATCCTATTTTGTTTCCGCTATGAGATAGTTTTATTGTACTCTTATTATGCGTATGTTCATTATTGCAAGTACCAGATTTATACTATCCATGCTTGGATGAGTTTAGGTTTTGATTTTTGTCAAAATTTAGGCTTAGAAAATTGCAGGCTGTTACATTTGGTATTAGAGCTAAGGTTTAGATGATCAAAGGATTAATAAATTAGGACTAGTGGGAGAATATATTCGAATTTCTTTTCTATTTTCTTTGGTCTTTCTTACTTGGCTCTAAATTATTTCGATAATGAGGCAGTCATGAACCTAATTATTTAAGATGGTTTCAAAACGACAAGGAGTTATAAGTATTTTGAGTTCGAATATCTGGCCAACCCCGACTTATCCCACGGTGCATTTGGCGATTCATTTTAAATAACATGAGGGCGACATATGGTGAATCTCGTGTGTTTGAGCTTGGTGACAGGACAAAAAGCTAGCTATACAACTGAGATAGTCGCGATTTCGGGTTTTTGGTTTCATTGGAATTCAATTCGATAACTTTTAGTTGGTCTTGAATTTAGCGAGAAATTCACGTTAATATGTCGTAATCCGAAAATATAATTACGAGGCACATCCATTTAATACTTCATTTTGAAATCCGAATATTCTTTTGCTAGAACTATTTCTTTGAATCTTTGGTCTCATTCAGAAAGAAATCTTACTTTTAAACTTTTTGAAAAAGGAAAAGGGGTTCTAAAAGTTTTAAAATTTATTCTTTGAGAAAATTGTTTAACAAGAAAAAACTCGAAAATTACCTTTGCTAATAGCGGCATCCTCTCCCTCGATTCCTCCTCTTTCTTCATCTAATTATTTCCTCTCCTCGGCTTCTTTCCCTCTTCTTCCAATTCATCCTCAACCTCAGATCCTCCTCCTCCTCCTTCTGTTGTTAATCCAGCTATTGACAAGGCTTTGTTGGCTAATGTTTCTTTAGGTAATCTTGATAATTCTGATCCTTCTCATGTTAATCCGGATAATTCTTTGATCAATTCGAATATTAATCTTATTAATCCTGCTTCCGATTTGGTTAATTCAAATGTTAATATGTCGCAATCATTGTTGGATGGTAATCATAATATTTTGAATCTTGACAATTCTTCTAATTCGGTGCGGATAAATCCTTTTGTTATTGTTGATAGCTCTGTGAATCATGATCCTAATGGTAAATCTTCTATTGCTTCTCATATTAACTCGAATCCTTGTTCAAACATTCCCTCAAACACTTCTTGTTCTTCTTCTGTTCCCCTTAAACGGGATTTTTTTGTCTCTCTTTAATTCTTTGCCTCGTAATGCTGGGTCTTATAAGCCTATCCAATTTGAGATTAGTAAAGATGGTAAGCCTTATGCTCCTCCTGATGTGGTTAGAGAGGAAGGTTTGAAATTTTGGCAAAGTTATCTTGTTGGTTGTTTTCTTGATGGCACTTTATCGTATCTCACTGCGGTCAATTTCTTGAAAAGTTATTGGAAACTTCATGGAGTAGTAAGCCTTAAATCAGATGGCAGATGTTTTTACTTCAAATTCTCAAATGACCTAGATAAGGGTAAAGTTCTAAAGGCAGATCCTATTTTCATAAAAGGTAGAATGTTCATCATCACTAATTGGGACCCATCTTTTAGTAACTCGCAAGCCCAAATTAAAATAGTTCCTATTTGGATTCATTTTACCATATTCCTCTAATTCTGTGGACTTTTAAGGGTATTAACTGGCTTGCTAATCATGTGGGAAGGCTTATCTATTTTGATGCAAGTACTGAGAAGTTAGAGAGATTCAGGTATGCTAAAGTTTTAGTGGTAATTTCTGCTGAAGTTGAACTTCCTCATACAATTGATATGCCAGAGCTGGGTGAGAAATGTCCACCAGTCTAGATTGGTTATGATTGGAGACCTCAAATATGTACACATGGTTAGGTTTTTGGGCATCTGTCAGATCAATGTGATTTTGGTGGTAAGTCAGATGTGAGTAAGGTAAATGTGGTTGCTAATGAGGTTCCAGTGTCTAACTCCTTTGTTAATTTTGGTAAAAGGCAAGTGAGATTTAGGGATCCTGTGGCCGGTAATCATCAAAATTGGCAGAAGGTAGATAATAAGAAAAATTAATGTGGAGAAGGAAAGGTATTTTTTCAAAAATGGATGTGGCTGATGAAATTAATAAGGATCTGGAAAAGGTAACTGAAGTAGTTGGAAAGATTAATGTGCAGGAGGTTAACAATGTAGAACAAATAGATGTATCATTGGTGGGCAAGCAGAGTGATAAAGTGGAAACAGTGATGGTTGATGAATTTGGAAATTGCTTTATAAAAGGTGGAAATGATTCGTATGTTGGTTCTGATGATTTGGTTGAATCCTTAAAGCAGAGAAAGGAAAATTTAGAAGCTGTCCTTAATGAAGCTGTAGATAAAGAATTTCATGATTCTAATCCTTTTTCTTTTCTTTCTGATCATGATATTTCCACTGACAATATCAACTCCTCATCTATGGCAAAACAAGACATTGTTTCTTCATCTTTATCATCTTATGTTTCCATGTCTTGTTCTTCTTCTTTCAGCTCTAAAAACACACATATTCTTTCTAACATCCAGACTTCTAGTAGGGTAAAATCACCTTATGATCATCTAACTCTTCCTCCAAACATTATCCTACCACCACCTCTTTCTAATCTGGATGATTCTCCTTCTAAAAGTTCTAAGAGTGGAAAGAAAAAAGGTAGAAAGAAAAAGCAAGGGTCCACTATGGATATTGATAAAGGCAAGTCTTATAATCCAGATGATGTTGTGCCTGCTAATAATGCCTCCTCCACCAAAAGACATACTAATAAAAACCCTTCATCGGTTTTATTGGATCCTAATAAAGTTAAATCATGAATACAGTTGCTTTTTGGAATATTAGAGGGGCAAATTTACCCTCAAAACCAGAGGAAATTAGGTTTGTTATTCGGAAGCATAATGTTCAGATTATGTGTATATCTGAAACTAAACTCAATGTCAATTCTACTTTGAAGGCTGCATTATTCATTGATGCAAATTGGAATTATGATCATAATTTGCGTGAAGCTAATTTTGGCAGATTGCTTATGGTATGGAATCCCAGAATGTTTTCTTGAAGTAAACTATGTGCTTCAGATCAATTCATTCGTTATTCTTGTGTCAATATTCATACTAATCAATCTTTCTTACTCGCCTCTGTATATGCTCATAATTCATCCTCTCTTCGTGCCTTATTTCTTAATCATCTTCCTCTTATAAATCCATCTAATCTCCCTTGGCTGGTTAGGGGAGACTTCAATTGTATGCACTCTTCTTCTCATAAAATTAGGGGTTGTCCTTTTCTTTGAATGATATTGTTCCTCTTAACCTTGCTTTTGTGAATTCAAATCTTTTTCCCTTGCCTCAATTTGGTCCTTCTTTTACATGGACTAATAGTTCCAAGTCTGGCCCTCCCACTCTTTGTATATTGGATCATGTTTTCTACAATCTTGCATTCTTTAATCTCCGACCTCATTCGTTTATTCAAATTCTTACTCCTAATTTGTCCGAACATACTCCTTTGCTTTTCAATTGGGGGTTGGATAATGCTATTAGCAAAGGTATTCCCTTTTTTAAAATTTTTAATTTTTGGCTTGATCATATTGATTTTACTAACACTTTAGTGCAGGTTTGGTCTTCTAGTGGTCACAAGAATTCGTTGCTGAATTTAATTTTTAAAATGAAGGCTCTCAAATTTCATTTAAAAGCATGGTCATCTAAAATTTTTGGATCTGGTTCTAGGAAGTCTAACATTATCATGCATGATTTGAATATAATTCAACAGGCAATCCAAGCTAATCCTTTGATGTGCTTCTTCTTAATAGGGAGAGAAAGTTAAAGGATGACTTAAAAAAGATTTTAGACTTGGAATTGAATGCTAAAAATCAAGATTCTTGGATTAGAAGAGAAAGATTGGGTGATAGAAATACAAAGTTTTTTCATAATTCTCTTAGAGTTAAGGATATGAAGGATTCTATTTTTATGGTTTATGATATGCATGGTGTTTTGCAAACCACTTCAGAAGGAATCAATGATGCATTTATCAACTACTTCTCACAAATTCTGGGACCTTCAATTCCTTTTTTACCTAATGTTAAACCTTTGTTTCATATTAAGCTTCCACAGCTCTCACAGCAAGATTCTTCTGGTTTAATCAAGGAAATTACTTCTAAGGAAATAAAGCTTTCTGTTTTCAGTCTGGATTCTTCTAGTAGTGGAGGACCTGATGGTTATAACGCTTTTTTCCTGCAGAAATGTTGGGCAATTATTGGAACATATGTGGTTAGTGCTGTCAAATACTTTTTGCTTAATAACTATTTGCCTTCATCATTATTTGCTACTTCAATTACTTTAGTTCCTAAAGTTGAGAATCCTTCTCATGTAGCTGATTTTAGAGCAATTTCATGCTGTAATGTGATATACTAGGTTATTTCTAAGATTTTAGCTTCAAGGATTCAGGATGTTTTGCCTTCCATCATTTCTCTTAATCAGTCTGCGTTTGTTAAAGGGAGGAGTATCAGTGACAATATTCTTATTACGCAAGAGTTACTTTATGGATATAATAGGAAAAATATAAGTCCACGTTGTATGCTAAAGCTTGACATTAAGAAAGCTTTTTATTCTTTATCTTGGAATTCTATTGTGGCCATATTATCAAGTATGAATTTCCCTAAGCCTTTTATTGCCTGGATCTATTCGTGTATTTCTTCACCTTGGTTTTCTATTGCAAGAAATGGAGGGTTAGTTGGGTATTTTAAAGGAAATCAAGGTGTTAGGCAAGGAGACCCAATCTCTCCTTATCTTTTCATTATAGTGATGGAACTTCTAAATGTACCAGTGGTTGAACAAATCAATTTAAAGAAACTGGAGCTTCACCCTAAATGTAAATCTCCCAGGATTTATTTGCTGATGATTTGATCTTATTTACTAAGCCATCAAAGGATAATATTCAGTGTATATTGGCCACTTTGCAAAGATTCAATGAAGTTACTGGTTTGCAAATTAATATCAATAAGTCATACATCTTGATTGCTGGTTTGTCTCAAGATAAAAAGGATGATATTATTTTTAATTCTGGTTTGAAAGAGCTGTCTCTCAATTCATTATACCTTGGATTACCTTTGATATCTTCGAGAATCTCTAAAGAGCAATGCTTACCCATGTTTGAAAAGATAATTAAAATGCTATTGTTATGGTCATCCAATAAGCTTTCTCAAGCAGGGAGACTTACTATAATTCAATCAATTGCCACTGCCATGACAACTTATTGGTCTAGACACTATATTTTACCAGTTAAATTGATAAATATGGCGACTAGTGCTTTTAATAAGTTTTTATGGCATGGTACTCCTTTCTCAAAGAAGTTAATTCCTATTTCTTTTCAGAAATTGTATGATACAAAGAAGTATGGTGGTTTAGGGATTATAAATTTACACCTTTGGAATAAGGATGCCGTTTCTGAATATTTCAACAAGCTTATTTCTGAAGATGGCAATTTATGGACATACTGGGTTAAAGTAACTTGATTGGTGACAAGAATTTTTGGAAAATGAGCATTCCGCGGCAATGTAGTTTGCATTGGAGAAATATTCTGAAGCTAAGAGGTACTTTCCTTCCTTTTATTCAGTATAATCTCAACATTATCAAGCATTTGTCCTTCTGGCATTCTCCCTGGATTAAAGAAGGTATTGTCTTGAGTGATTCGATTGATTATAATACAAGGAGAATCTCTGGTATACATGAAAATGCTTTTGTTGAGAACTACTTAGTAGATGGCTGTGTTGTCTTACCTAGTACTAGCTCAACGGTGCTTAGAAGGCTTTGGATTGATTTGGCTGTGAATGTGAATTTTAAGGGAACTAGAAATATTAGTTGGAAATGTAAGGATCATTCAATTAAACTGGTTTACAAGCTTTTGCAAGGTGTTATGCAAACCTTTCCATGGCATGGAAGAGTGTGGAGTTCAGATAGTTCTGCAAAGGTTAATTTGTGTTTATGGAAAGTCATGCCCAATGCTATTAATACAAAACAAAAGCTTCATTTGCTTGGTATAATTCCTGACAATCTGTGTGTTCTTTGTAATACTGATGTGGAAATGAACACACACTTGTTTTTTGAATGTTGTTTTGTTTATCAATTGTGGAGTATGATTTTGCAACGTGGTGGAATGCATAGGCCTTCAAATTCAAGTAGCGTAGAAACCAGGTGGAGAGATCAATTATTGATGATGCTAAAGAGAGTTGTACATGCTGTGTGGCAAGAACATAATAATCGTATTTTTGGAGCTGGAGTTATGAGTTTGCATGATCTGTATGTGCTGATCCGTGGAAGAATTGTAAAGGACTGTGAAAAGAATAGGAGGACGTGAAGTTTGGATGAAGTTTTGAAGGATGACTGATATGTAGTGTAAACATTGATGTAATGAGTTTTTTCTGGTTTAATTTGTATGTATTTTATCATTTTTTCTCATTACAGTCAATCTGGTAGTAAATTCTTGTTAATGTGTTGTATATATAGGGATTAGGAGTGGTTTGTACTCTTTGTAATAGTTACTATGTTTCTTTAATAAAATAGCTTTTCGAAAAAATTGTTTAAAAAAATAAGATTTATGAAAGTTAATGAATTTTAAATTTATAAACTTAGCCATGTTTCAGATTGTTTGGGTTTTGTATAATTTTAATAAATATTCCATTTTGGTAAAAAGAAGGAATTTAGAAATAATAAGGAATAAGCCTCCAAATTTAAAAACTACAATTATCCATTCCTAGTGATTTTTAATATTCCTATTTTTTATTTTTTGGATGATTTATAGAAATTATCACAAATAACATTTTTGAGATTTAAAAAAATCCCGAAAATTCATAATATGTAAAGGTTGTTGTAGTCAATAATATGAACTGCAATATGAACAAATTAAAATAATAGATTTATAGTACGGCACCCTCAATTTATAAATAATATTGAATTCCGAGAAGCTTTCAAAAATCTTCTCTCGAATTAGCCCAAGGAAAATTTCTATTCAGCTTGGTGTATTTGATTTCTTAAATCATTCGGTTTTCATATCATCTAGTTAAGGGTAAAATTCGTTTTAATTCTATTTCAGTTTTCTAGTTGAATTTTCTATTCGGTTATTCGTTTGTTGTTTGATGGTCGCATCTGCTCTAGGGCGAATCAATAGCATTAGAGAAATTATTTCTCGACTTAACAAATGGTGCACATTAGCAAGAGATTGCCAAAGGAGACGAGAATGCAATGCAACTTTATTATAATTTTATTTTAATTTTCAAATTTGAAGCGGCTCGTTTAGGTCCAGGTTCAGGCCATGCCGAAAGTGGTAAGCGGTCAACCCCTAACGGTCAACCGCCCTCCTTCCCAAGGGTCGACCGTTCCCCCTATTCGGGTGCGACCCAAACCTAGGAAATGATATATAAATTGCTTCCAGGTCGACCAGCTCATTTCCTACATCTCCCTCTTTTTGCAGCAGCAGAATCCCAACTCCACCACCTCCTCAAGCTCAAAACTCAAGCCTCCAACCTCCGTTTCTCCTCTAATTACCACTAATATTCCTGCACCGTAGATCTAGCCCCTCTTATACTCCAGATCAACATTTTCCTTCTTCAATTTCGCCGATTTTTCATGGTGCCTCCTCGAGCTTTCAATATTCTTTCACAACACCCCGGTCTCACACCTTAAGTGGCTACGTGGCTTGACCGCAATGAGAGGAAGATAGATGCCTACTTGGAAATGATGAATTATGAATTTCACCAAGAGCATTTGGTGAAATTTCCTGATTATGCTCCTTTCCACCTTGAGGAGCTATTTGTCTCCGCGATCTTAGCACCAATCCTACGTCACGAAACTTTTGAGCGCGAGTGTTATCCACGCTGCATTCGTCTTTTCGACGCCCAAATGGCTGTCAATTTTGATGAGGGTGTTAGCCTGAGGTGAAAGGGACCCATATCGAGTTCACTGACCAAGAATAGTTGGAGTTTTTGGGGATTTCCGCGGTCGGAGTGGATTTGGATGATATAGAGATGATAGACCCTCAAATTATTTCTTGCATCTTTCTTGGAGCCGCCAGTGTTTGGGACACTGGTAATTTACGACCTATTGCCCATCTTGTTGTGCACATCATTCAACACAACATTATTCCTAAGATAGGGAGCCTCGAGTAGATTTATCCCTTGGTGCACCGAGCCACCTACGCTATCGTCGACGGTCTAACCATCAATTAGGTGCACGCACTGATGATCCACTTCGCCGAGCCCTAAGCCGACACTCCGAGGACCCATTTCCCATGTAGTCATCTTCTCACTCATGTCTTTTGACACTTTCAGGTGAATTATCGGGGGGAATCTGTGATCAAGGAGACCCATGTTGCCATCGATCGTGCCTCTCTCCGGATTATGGTTATTCAGCTGCCCATAACTTTCGCCCCAACTCCTACTTCAGCTCCAACACTTCTAGCTCTAGTCTAGCAGCAGCAACCAGCCGTAGTAGATTTGGATAGCCCTAAGCTTGCCGCTCTCCGCCAGATCCAGGTTGGGCTCCATGAGGTTCGTAGGGAGCAGAGTCGACATGTGTACGAGATTGAATGCATTTCTTCTTTGCTTCATTCCTGGTGCAGACGTGGCAATGGATCGATTTCCAGTCATGGAGCTCGACCTTCTCGTAGCCTATAGGTAATGTCTTATGTATCTTGAGTATCTTTCTCTTTTCAGCATTTTTATCTTTATTGCTTATAGTAATTGTGTTTATACTGTTAGAGATGTTGTTTTTGAAAATCGCACGATGATGTGATGGAATTTAAGTTATTTGTTTATCATTTGAATTAGAAATGAAATTTCATTTTCTTAATCTAACTAAGAGTTGTTTTAGAGCTGGAAAGAATAGAATTCTATGGTAGATAATGTTGACGTAGAAATTGGTTCTTCTACAACCAACATCCAAAATCATAACAATCACAGAACAATTTCACAATCGCAATCACAAAATGCAGGAAGATAAAGGAGATACACAAAGTTTTAATAGTGGTTCGGCAATCAGGTCAATGTCCACTTAGTGTAATCAATCTTTATTTATACTGTAGATTACAATATAGTTAATTTTACGAAAGAAAAGAAGAGAAAGAAGTGAAGTTATCTCTAATGGCAATGCCCTTGCATTGAAAAGGAGTTCAATCCTTATCAAAGTCCAAGAATCTTGTATTTATAGGTGCCTCTGAGTTCCGTTCGCTTAGGCCATGTGGCGGTCGACCGCTGGATGGACCCCTAGTCGATTCTGGCACTGGTGGCTAGGGTTTTATATTATATAAATTTTATATCGGTTGGCATATTTTTCTGTAATTTAATCTAACGGTTCAGGCTCATTTCTACGCATATAATAAAGGGCTAGACCCCCACTCTTTTCTCATATTTTCTGAAGGCAGCAACGAAGCTCTGTCATTCCCAATCCTCATAACTCTTCTAAAATTCAAAATATAAACCTATAAAAAATCTCATTAAAAAGAACTGGAGAGATTGGATTCAAATTTATGAAAAAGGGTTGGTTTTTCGAATAGGTAATTATTTTTGTTTAAATTTCCTTCTTCTTTTCCAATTTCTCTTCAGATCTACAAATCTAAGTAAGCATATGTATACCTCCTTTTTTTACAAAAATTATAGATCTATGAGATTTGGAAATTGTAAGCCTACAAGCTGTGTTTAGATTTAGATTTGGATAACTTTCAGATGACTGGTACATATATACATTATCTATAATATCTTATATAATTTGTTTGTGTTAAATCTGGATTGTTTGCCTAAAATTTATCAGATTTGTTTTGTTATTGTCAAATCCGAAATAATACGTATAAAATTTAGATATAAATTGTAGTCCTTTTAGTTTAATACTATCACATTGCCTACAATTTATCGTGGATTGTTTGTGGTTATTGTGAACACTCTGGATCTAGAAATCAGTCCTAAAATATTATTAGATATGTAATATTATTATTCCATATTCATAGGATTTGGGGTGTAAATATAGTATTTGTGCAGTATTGATTTTAGAAATATAAACTTGTTTGTGTTTGATATTGTTGGTTTATTTTACTTAATTGTTGTAAACTTTCCCTTTTTGCTCTATTTATACAAAAAGACATTATTTGAAATCTACAAGGAATATAAACAAACCAAATAGGAAGTGATGTGCAAATTTACATATTTTTTATGTAGTTTGCAACATCTATCACTACTAGAAAAGGTGGCTACAACATCGGTTTTTGGCTAATGTCTGAGTGTTTTACGACCGATGTCTTTGCAAGTGTAGAGAAAGGTCAATATCTTTCACATCGGTTTTTTACCGAGGTATTAGACCATCTTTTATATTAGTTTTCTTTACACAAACTAATATAATAGACCATCTTTTACATCAGTTTCTTTTAACCAACTGATGTAATAGAATGGTCAACTACATCACTTTTTTTGGAAGTCTGATGCGATAGGCTCCTTTTACATCATTTGTTTAAACATAACTGTTGAGTATACAGTCTATCTATTTAAAATAAATATTTAAACAAGAATATGAATAACAAGTAAATATCTTATTCGAACAAATATATATTACATAAATAATATACATTTCAATTTCAACTATTTGTACATGCACATTCAGTTCATATACACATACAATTCATATTTACATTTTACATCTCATTCATTATAAACACTTTCTCACACATACATAGACATATACACTTGACTCTGTCTTCTAGCTTGTATCCGGATTTCCAGTCTTCATTACCTATCACACAAAACCTAAGCGCGTGTCTTCACGAATCTTTAACTTCGTCAACTGCAAAATCTAAGTTGCAACACTCGGTCTGACCCGAGTGTTTCATGCAAAACACAAAACACTCAAGTCAAGATTAACTTTATTCAAGTAAATCAATGTTAATAGAATACTAAAATAAAATAGTTAATTCTACAACATTTTTAAAGTTAATAAATACATGATTATGCCACATGTATTTCAGTCGAATAGAAGCTGCAGATCGAGGCAAGATAATACCCAGTCTTAAGTCGCAAATGTAACATACAAGTTCCAATGCAAACATACAAGTCCAATACCAGATAATGTGCTATGTGTGTATAAATAACACAGGGGAATGAGGCATATTTATATAGCAACTAATGATCAATGCTGGGTAAACATGGTGTCCAACATGCAGTTACTATCCATTCAAATGATGTAACAATGGTCACTATAGTCCATGTTTATAAATCAGCCTAAGTCTGGGTAGTTAAAGCGCTCAGCGGTTCCATAGCGGTGGAGGTGCAAAAAGGTGTAGCGGGGATAAAGCGGGGAAATAGCGGGGATATAGCAGAGACGCAAAAAGGTTCATAAAATGTGAAACCAAATATTTAAAATTAATTAATTATCATTTTTACATTATATGTGTAAAAGAAACTAACATTAATTAATCATATATAGTAGAATCAAAGAATATCATGGTAACACACATTAGATTTGATGATTATAATAGATTTCAGGAATATATTGGACATTAATGCCTTAAAATTAACTCTTTACACTAACTTTATTGATATTTTTTAAAAGAGAGTTAGTCAAATCAACCTTTATATAGTAATATTGCTAAAGCGGATGATAAGAAGCGTTGATTTAGCGGATGCAGCGGGAAATAGCGGGGCTACAAGCGGGACTACTGTTCATCGGCACTAAATTGAAATAGCGTAGCGGTTGAAGGGCGCTACGGGCTATAGTGGGGATATTGCGGGGCTTTAGCGGGGCTTTAACTGCATAAGCCTAACTACACAAAGTGTGTTCATATAACATACAAGAACTACTATATTTATATATAATTCTACATACAAGTTTTGCATAACATGGATACGTGAGTTAGAGTAGGGCAGCAATTTCAAAAACCACTTATTTTACAGTATCACATTTTAATCAAAGACAGGTCACAACTAAAGTTAGGAAGCAATGCAAAAGTGAAATTTAGCATATTCCAAGGTTTGGTAAATCTAAATGTATTAAATAAAATCCAAAGTTAGGATTGCTGCTCTATTTAGAAGTATTTAAATAAATAACAAAGTACAACTTGCCTCCTTGTTATTGCTTGTTTTAACTACTTTGAAGAGGAAGCCTACCTCTTAACTTTAAATATAACACCATAAAATGTGTATACACATACATGGATATGTATATACACATATATACAGTAAAAGTGGACAAGTACAACACTCACTATGTAAATGAACCAAAGGTGACAAAGTAAACAAGTAGTAACAAACAAGTGTGTTTTGTGTTCTTATGCATGATCAGAATTTAGAGGTAATGACGACTATAGCAAGAGCAAATATATTCTTATCAGTGATATGATCAAGTGCAAAGAGGTCGACATATATGACTCAAGATTTTAAGCAAATAATGGGTAAGAAAAACATGTGTTTCAAAAGTAAAAGGGTGAAATCAGGTCAAACATCAGTGCCAAGAGGGACATGGTACATAGAGGTACTCACTGCACATATATACACATATAAATGTGCATATATATACGTTGATTTTCAATTTTCAAGATAATACTTATGCAAATGCAGCAAGCACAGGCAAAGTACAACAATCATTTATCCAAAATTTACGTGAAAATTCGGTAGTGACAAAGGCACAAAGGGTTCACAAGTACAAAGGGTGCATAAGGTATAAGGGTTCAATAGGGTAGCCTACACAAATGCAACAGCAAGGCCAGTGAAAAAGGCATGGACAAAGCAATACCAAATAACCAAATGTATTCAAAAATTTCAGGCCATTCAACACTGAAATCTGCATGTATACATATGCCAGCAAATATGTATATACACATAAGAACCTATATATTTACACATGTGTTGATCTCCACGTATTAACACGGTTAAGAGTTTCAAAATGTAAACAGAGCAAAAAATGCATCAGCCAACACAAGAATCAAACCCACTTGTTATTTATTTAGTTCCTATCAAATTTAAAATACTTGAAAATAATTTAATCGTGAGGTTAAACTTACATCAATTCACAAAGGCCATAGGTAGCAATATAACATATCAAACATGCAAACATCAAAGACATAGTAATAAAATGTAACAACAAGAACTCAAGACAGTGGAAAATAACAAGACAAGGTTAGGGTAGCAACTACATCTAGAACCATGACTAGTAAACTCTAAGGAAATCATAACAAGGCATACACTATTGTATTCAGTTTTAAATTGAAGTCAGATCTACTTGAGCAAAGGAATTCACGAAAAAACTCATCTATTTGCCATGTTATCCTAGACGAATTGTAGATGAATGAGGTTGTGATTTGATGTAGGTCGCTTCAAGTTGCTGGAGCTTCGACTTGATAAGGGTGACAACATGAATTTGTAGATCGTGAGGGGTTGCGTGATAGCAGGAGGTGGCGCATGACTCCAATGGTCGACACCAAGCGATGAGAGAGGTAAAGGGTGAAGCGATTTAATGGTGGCGGCTATTGGAGGTGATTTGATTTTGGTGGCCATTAAAATTAAAAGGGGAAAGTGATTGTGTAAATCAACGTGAGGAGGAAGGGTTTTCTTTTGTATGACAAAGGAAGGACGTGGTAAATTATATTTGGTTAAGCAGAGGAATGTAATTTTTGGGCTTTCATAAAATAGAGTAACATACGACGTCTATTTTAATAAGTGATGTTTGTGAAAACTTTTAACATCGATAAACAAAATATCAATGTCAAAGTTTCCTTTAACACTAGTGGTTTTAGAAACTGATGTTAAAGCACCGATGTTGTAGCCACCTTTTCTATTCTACATGTCTTAGTGGATGAGTGTTTGGGAATTAGAGGAAGAGGTAAGTAGCATTCCTTTTTTTAAAGAAATTTGTTGATGTCTTCGAACTAGTGAAAGCCGAAAAGAGATATTGAGTTCGGGATTAATCTTGTGCCGAGAGCTGAACCAATGAGTAGGTCACTAACCCGAATGACCCCTTTGGAGATGAAGGATTTGAAGGTGCAACTTTTTATGGAAGGTAAGAGCTTAATTGTTTCTAGAAGTTTGCCTTGGGGCACATCGACAGTATTCGTGAAGAAGCCTGCTGAGAATGTGTATTGATTATTGGAAGCTCAACGAAAGGATAGTGGCGAATAAGAATCATCTAACTTATATTGATGATCTGTTTGATCGACTGTGTAACGACCCAGATTTTTCGGGCCGTTTTATTTTGAATATTTAATATTTTTTTTAAATATAGAGCTGATAATATAAATCGATTTTCATATTGAGTTATAGATCTAATTACCGTAATACGAGATATATTGAATTCGAAGTTAAAATTGAATCAAAATAGTTCAGATAAATAATATAAATTCTATGTGAATGTAATCGATAATGGTAATGATATATTATAAAGAAATTTATTTGTTTATAAATTTAAATAATTTAATATCTTTATAAAATAATTATTTTATATGCGTTTAAATTAAATATAAAATATATTCGGTTAGTTCAGAATAGTGTTAAACTGTTGAAATAACAATGGTTGCGTTAAAATAGCGGTTCTGATTTTCGAATAAGGGTACTGCGAGATATTTTAGTTATCTAATTAAAAACAAAATCAAATCAGATTTAATGCACTGTAATTCAGCCGACCTTTTTTCTTTCCGCAGACCTATTCTTCTCGAGCAGAAACTTTTGCTTCCCACCATCGATATCAAGGAGACAACAGTTTAATGGAATGTACGTATTGTCCCCGTTCACCATTATAAAATCGCGACTACCCTCCCTCATTTGCCTCATTTCAATTCGTTGTTCAGGAATCAAAGTAAATCAAACTCCACCGAATCAAAGAAATAAAAAGGTGCCACGCTAGTTTTAGATACTCAAAATCAAATTGAAATCGAGGGCTTTTCGTTCGAAGTAGCGGTGCGACTTGGCAGGGATTTCTAGCCAAAGTCGATGGGTTCCGTGGGGTTGCGATGAAACTGGTTGCGCGATTTAGGGCAACTCGAAGTCGTGAGCTTCGAGAGTAGGTCCGAGCACAGGTTCGAGATTTGGAGATGCGGATTTGTGATGTCATGATAGTGCGATGGTGGAGGATTTGATGGCGGTTAAGGGGTAGAAATGGTGATGGGTTTCTTCCGTAGGCAAGACTAGTTTCAAAACAAAAATTTGTAGAATTCGAAAAGGGTTTGACAGTAAAGCCTGGGAAGATCCGCAGTGAAGGGAAATGGGGTCTGGTTTGACTTCGCTGCAGACAGGAAGGAGTTTAGAACGTGATTAAGGTATGAATTAGTTTATATAATTGGAAATTTAATTTATTTAAAAGAAATTGGAAAAGGTAATTAAAGTTGTGGTTTATTTATTCAAACAAGCATTGAAAATATATATAGGGTTAAGTGTTTGAAAATACATAGAATAAATTAATTTCATAGGATAAGTTAGTTTAAATTAAAAATCATTTAACCATTGAATTATATTAATGGTAGGTACAGAATTAATTTATTCAACACGATGCATAGCCGAAATGATTTGGAAATTTACACAGGATATTTCGGCAAAAGAAATCACGGTGAGTAAATCTCACTCACCTTTAGAATTATTTTTATTTCATTAAAAATAATTGTCTGTTGCTTGTGTGAATGTTTATGGTTGTTTTACATATATTAGTTATTTAGGCTATATATATATTGGATTGATTGATTGGTTGGATTCCCGCAATCTCATTAGCGGATGCCCGCAGTTTCATAGCGGATGATTACCCTATACGCCCCACGCTATGATTAGTGGATGACCTTCTATACCACGATATTCTGCCACGAAGCAGAATGGGTATTATTTATGTGCTAACATCTGTGGATGCAGGAAAACAGGTTGGAGGGATCCAACTGGATTCCTCAAAAATATATTATCTGTTTGTTATTTGCTGATTTCATATATTCATATATGACGTGCTATAAATCAAATGATTGAAATTTGAATGGTTTGATTGTTTTAAATATCACTGGGCTAAGTGTTAATTTATTTAAAATACCGTGGAAGGATATTTGAGATTTTAAAAGGGAAAATTCTATTTTTAAATAGAATTTGAATTTTTAATGGAATAAAAATATGAACTTGTTTTTGAAAAATAAAACAAGTAGTTTCTTTATAAACGAAGTTTATAAATAGTTCTTTTATAACGAAGTTATAAATGAAGTGAAAAGAATTATCATTTGATAATTCAGAAATAAAAATACAAGTGTGAAATTGGAATTTGAAATGAAATTTCAAATAGGATGTGAAATGAAATTTTTAAATATATATAACTCAAATGAAATTTGAGTATAACATTTGAATAGTAGAATTAGAAAAGGAATTTAAATATTTGAATTTTTAAAAAGGAGATTGAATATTAGAAATTCAAATAGAAGTTCAAATAGAATTTGAATAGACGGAATTAGAATGAAAAATAGAATTTGAATTCAAGGAATTAAAATAAAATTTGAATTCAAAGGAATTCGAATAAAGAAATTCAAATAGAGTTTTGAATGTAGAATTTCAAAATAGAATTTGAAATAAACTTTGAAATGAGATTTTCAAAGTAGAATTGGAAATAGAATTTCAAATAGGATTTCAAAATAGGAAATCCAAATGATTTTGAAATGGAATTTTAATTCAAGGGAATTCAAATGGATTTGAGTGAAGAAATTCAAATGGGGTTAAAAATAAGTTTGAATATTAGAATTCAAACGGTGTTGGAAATGAATTTGAATATTAGAATTCAAATGGAAATGGGAAATGAAATTTGAATATAAGAGATTCAAATTGAATTCAAATAGGATTTTATCTATGGAATTTGAATATGAAATTCAAATGGGTTTTAACTATGGAATTTTGAATATAGAATTTAAAAAGGAGTTTGAATATTTGAATTTCAATAGAATTCAAATATAGAAATTGGATTATGGAAATTCAAATGGAATTTAAATATAAAGTTTGAATAAGAGAATTCAAATGAATTCAAGTATTGAGTTTGAATATGGAATTGAAACAGAAATTCAAGTATTGAATGTGAATATCAAATAGGAAAGGAATTGGAATTTGAATATAGAATTCAAATAAAAGTTGAGATTGGAATTTGAATCAAGGGATTCAAATAGAATTAAATGGAGTTGAATTCATTTTAACGAAGTTTAAAAGTATATATATATAAATATAATTAAAACGAACTCGCCGCAGCGCTGCAGTTCGTAAAATAGCGATTCGAACTTCAATCGAGTATACATGACTCAATTGAAGTCGGAACTCTTCGAAACAAGAAACGTCAGGACCGATTTGATAATAGTTTTCTAATGAAAGAGAAAAATATGAATTTCGTCGTATAGATTTTGAGTTATGTCAAAATCAAATTTTCAGAAAAACAGCGCCAGAACTATTTAAAAACCATAACAGTTTATTTCATTTTATAAAAGGATTTTAAGCAAATAAAATCCGAATTTCTATTTAGAAAATTTCAGATTTGAGTTATAAAATATATGTGAACTCAGGTGGAGTAATGAATTGATTTTTGAAACAGAAATCAGATTTTTGATTATTGAATAGAATTAACTAATTCGAATAGTAATTAGTAAATGAGATGTTGAATTGATATTGGGCCTTAAATAAGTGAATTCGATTTGAAAATTTATATTCAAAATAGAAAAGAGAACTAGAATTGAAATTGAAATTCAATTTGGTTATGAACGAGTTAAATATTTTGTTTGAACATGCTATGTTCAGACAAAGAAGTGAAATAGGCAAAATGACTAATTAAAGGATAAATGGGCGAAACTGCATTCAAACGATTAGATGGTATTGAATTGAATTGAAAACAGGTGAACGTGTGTAAGCAGGTTTGATATGAAGTATATGAAGATTTAAATTTATGTGCTCGACGAAAAGGTACATGTTTAAATTCATATATGAGATTTTATGCGCCGTATCGGCAAGCCGCTTGGCTTTTTCTTTTTCTTTTTGAGACTAGAAGGACCGGGGAAGCTATTTGAAATTTCCCGATGCTCCCGATACAGGGGAGGTTATGGCGAATTTTTCCGGAAATTTAAGGAGTTAGAATATTTTTAAGAAATTTGACAATTAGAAATCTATATATCGATATATATATAGAATTCGATAAGGAAACGAAATCAAAAATAGCGTAAAGGGCCAATATGGTTATTGGAAATATTTGGTTAACAAATATTGATAAGGAAATGGAGAAGAGATTTAATTAATGAAATATTAATGAAAGAGCCCAGTGATTTGTTGATATGTTTGGATGAACACTTGTTTTTATTCGATAGTTAAATCACAGACTATCGAAGTTTTGACCATCGTTGTCAATATGGAGAGACCGGTTGGATTATTATCCGAAGAACCACTCCGTATCGGCATTAGCGTTGCAAACCAAGTATGCTGAATATATTGAAGACGGAGTAAAGTGCAAGGACTTTTCTATCAAATAGAAATAGTGCCTTCGGTTTCGTTCAATCCCAGAACGAACGTATATGGACGAATGTCTGACAAAGTATTTCCAATGATCAAATGGGTTGGTCTGTATGAATATATATGGTTGCAACGGATTTATCCCTTAGCATAATATCCAGAATATTTGTGCAAACTCAACTAGTGATTAACGGATCTGACAATGTGGCATTCGAAGCGATTGTGCTATCAATGAATGGTAAGTATTCGTAGCCTCAGGCCTCAACAACCGGGAAAGGACAAAAATCGGGCAGGCAGCATGGCTATGTGGGTCGCACCCATTAGGATGTATAATCACCTATCTAGAGGTTCATTTAATTTCTTATTCTATTCGATGCTATCCCAGTCGGGAGACGGTTGCTGATCCCAACCGTTGGTGATATACATTCGATACACTCAAGCGAAATGAGTGGTCGGTCATGTGTGGGCCGGGTTACAAGATGTTCTTGTTGAACCCAGTGTATTCCTCTCTAGAGATACACTAGCGGAAGGTGGTTCCATACCTTGTCATGTGGGAAATCCAATCTCCAATAAGCGCCATGCGGTTTTGATTTTATAATATATATGTGGAGCATGAGATGCAAGCGTTCTGCTATTTGGTTATTTATTTGATGTAGACATTATTATAATATCATTGGATTTGATATCAAAGTGTTTTGGGATTATAGTAAGGTAAAAACCGTCCATGTTTATGTGTGGGCTGGTCTTACTATTATCTTTTCTTTCGAAAAGGATTTTTTTGAAAGTTAAACAAGTAGTTAGAGTTTACTCACACCAGTCCCATGACTGACCCAGAGTTTTATTTTGTTTTGTTTTTCCTAAACTCTTGGGTGCCCAAATTTGTACGGGCAGTCAAGTGTTTCAGGCTTTTACAGATACACTTGGAGGAGCTTGAAGCAGGAGGCTTCAACGTTAGTTATTTAGAGTTACTTCCGCTGAATCAAATGTTATGTGTACTCTGATGATGGTATGTATATATGCACCAAACAGATTTGTATTTCAAAGCTTATGTTATATAATATATTTTATTCGTTCCGCTGTGAGTTGTGAACTTCGTTTTTCTCCTATTCTAATATTTCTTTCTCCCTATTTCTCATCTTCTAACTTTTTCTATTAATGGTTCGTATTTCTGTGTTATTTGGGTTGGGCGTGTGGTGTATTTAGTCAACTCAGATAGCTCAGAATTGCGGGTCGTTACAGACTGAGTGTAGCGAAAGTATTTTCTAAGTTGGATTTGGCTACTGGGTTTTACCAGCTAAGGGTAGCAGAAGAGAGTGTCCCATTAACAACCTTTCATACTTGATATGGATCATATAAATGGATGGTTATGCCATTTGGATTGACAAATGCTCCAGCTTTCTTCTTGTATTTAATGAACCGAGTATTTCAGGAACATTTAGAAAGATTTGTGTTGGTTTTTATTGATGATATATTGGTGTATTCGAAGGATGCAAAAGAACATGAGACTTACCTTTGGATAGTGCCAGAGACTTTGCGAAAGCACTAATTGAAAATTTTCTAAGTGTTGACTTTGGTAGAAGAAAATGAAGTTCCTTGGTCATGTAGTTTCGTAAGAAGGATTATTAGTAGGTCAACTAAGATTTATGCCATCGTTAGTTGGAAGAGACCTGCAAGTGTTATGAAGTTCCGAAGCTTTCTGGAATTAGTTAGATACCATCGAAGGTTTATCAAGGACTTTTCACGGATAGCAATACCACTCACTAAGCTAACTAGGAAGAATGTCAAGTTTGTTTGGTCTAATAAGCACGAGGAAGCATTCCAGGATTTGAAGCACTTGTTGACCGATGCTTCTTTGTTATAGTGCCAGAAGGAAACCAGGGTTTGGTTGTTTGTAGTCATGCTTGCAGGACAGGGGTAGGTGTTGTTCTTATGTAGAAAGGAAGTGTTTTTGCTTATGCTTTCCGACAGCTAAGATCTCGTGAAGTCCGATATGCAACTCATGACCTTGAGTTACTGTTTTTGTTTTGGCCTTGAAGATTTGGAGACATTACTTATTGGGTGAACGATTCGAGCTATTCATGGACCATAAGTCCTTAAGATATTTGTTTTCTTATGAAAAATGAAATATACAACAGTAAATAAGGTTGAAGTTCTTGGCAACTTACGACTTTGGCATAGAGTACACTCATGGGAAAGGGAATAAGGTTGTTGATTCCTGTAGTAAGAAACATCAAGGGATGATGTCAGCCATGCTGAGAAAATGGAAAGACTTATAAGATGTAGCCATATGTAATATGAGGACCAGGTTGACGGCCAATTCTAGTGGAAGCACACCAGTGGTGTTGTGCTTTGAGATTCAACTAGCTTTGATAGCGAAGATTACTTCTAGGTAAAAAGAGGAACCTTCATTGGCTAAAATGATCAGAAAGATCAGAGTCGAAATGGAAGGAAATAGCCTTGGAGAGTTCACTCTTGGTGGAACGATTTGTTATGAAGGAACAAAAGGCTATGTGTTACAAAGGCTGGCGATCTAAGAAGGGAAGTTTTTAGAGAGTGTCATCATTCTAAATTCATGGTACATCCTGGAGGAACTAAGATGTGCCGCTATATAAAGAGAATCTTCTGTTAGGAAGGCATGAAGAATGATGTTGGCTTATGGGTAAAGCAGTATATGAATTTCCAACAGGTGTCGAGATTAAGAAGAGGGAATGAAAACATATGCGTTGCCATGGATTGACTAACCAAGAGTGCCCATTTCATTCTTGTAAAGCCAACTAGGACATCACCGGTTTTGGTTGAGTTATTCATGAAGAATGTTGTGAGGCTTCATGGAGTTCCTAATAGTATCTCAAGCGACAAAGATTCGTTGTTTACGAGTGAGTTTCGGAAAAGTTTGCAGAAGGCTATGGAGATGAAGCTCAAGATAAGTACAACTATCACTTACAGACGGATGGACAAATCGAAAGGGTGAATAAGATACCGGAGGACTTATTAAGAGCTTGTTATCTGGATTTTGGTGGTTCTTGGGAGGACAATTTGCATTTAATAGAATTTTCCTATAATAACAACTTTCAAGCTACTATAGGAATCACGGCTTTCGAAGCTTTATACGGGAGAGCGTATAAATTGCCATCGTATTCACTGGAGATAGGCGATAGTCTAGTTCTTGGTCCACAAGTATTGAAAGAGACTACATACAAGATTGGAATCATTCAAGGTCGGATTGAGGAAGCTCAATCCAGGAAAAGGAGTTATGCGGATAAAAGGAGTATGGATTTGGAATTCTCTATTAGAAAAAGGGCTTTCATCAAGGTGTCATGGATGAAAGGTGTGTCCAGTTTCGGAAAATCAAGGAAGCTTGCGCCATGGTGTTTTAGGCCTTTTCCAATACCAGAAAGAATTGGAAAGATTGCCTATTGGGTGGATCTACAGGATAGACTAGCGGGAGTTGATAATGTATTTCAGGTATCACATTTGCAGAAGTATGTACATGACCCTAACGCTACCATTAGTACGAAGGCATTGGAGAATTTGGTAGTAGAACATGATTTGACGATCGTGAGGCAATTAGTTTGTGCTGTGAATTGAGACGAAAAGAAGTTGGGAACCAAGGCAGTTAAATTGATAAAAGTTCAGTGGAGCGCTGACGAGAGGGAATGTACTTAGGAGACGGAAGATTGGATTAAAGGGTATTTTCGTGTTTGCTTTCGATATGATCTATATTGCTTTATAAATTAGTTACTTGTAGGGTATGCTAGTGTAACGACCCGCCTTTTTGCTCGATTTTCATAGGTAGTTAAACTAATTTAAATCATTCATAGAGACGTATTGCTATGGGTACTACACATTTGCACAAAAATAACAGAACTTTACTTTTCATTACAATAATATTACATCATAGTTATAAGCAATATCAAAGCACAACATAAGCTCAGCGGAAAGAAACACAAACATGCCTTCAGCAGAAGAAGTAAAATCCAACGCATAACTCTAGATACAAACCTGAATCCAACTCTGAAGATTAAATCTGCAAACCAAACTGCTGGTTGCCCGTGTAAAAATCGTGGGCACCCAAAGTTTAGGTGTGGGAACAATAAACTCCAGGTCAGTCATGGGACTGGTGTGAGAACTCAAAACAGTTGTTTTTAGGGTTTATTTTAAAGTTAGATAATTCACCGGACCACGCCGCTAACGCGGAACGGGTTTACTTCATGTGAATACCAATGCATAGAAATTAATAATGACTCCTTGAAAAATGAAGCTATCATAAGCTCATCCCACATCACACAATGCAAGCGCACACCAAATGGACGATTTTTGCCTTATGATAGCCAAAAAATGTTTTCATACGTCAAAAATCTCTTTCATATTATTTTTAGTGTATAATGTGAAAAAATGTTTCGCAAATGAATGTACCAATCTTAGCCAACATAATGCCTCATCCCATTATTTGACAGATAGGTATACAATCAAAACCGTATGGGCTCGTAGTGGAGAATTGGATTTCCGACCTGACTAATGCAAAGGATCTTCCTTACCGAACCATGGAAACGTTTCTAGAGGGACGTTCCCAGGAGAAACAACTGATGAATCTCCTTCCAACACAAGACTGGGCCATCTCTATGTACCAACTCTGCTAGATGGGCTCGAATATAGCATTCCCCGGTCGTTTCTTTAACCGAGCGCTTGCTTCCAACAACCACATAAAGTAGATTTCCACATAAGTAAATACCCGGGATCCATACCATGGTACCACTTTTTATCTAGAAGGGAACGACTTATCCAAATGGGTGCGAGCCACTTAGCCTTGTTGCAATAATCCTGTTTTAGGTCATTTACTAGGGTATGAGGCTTGTCGAGGTTACGCTTAACTAAATCATGCTTTGATCATCAATAGCTCATCACATAACTTATGTATGCCACATTGTCCATTCACCACATATCACTAATATCTATCAATATATAACCTCTAAGCTCATACATCTCAGTGAAGGTCAAGTAAATATATATTAATAAATATCAGTGCTACACAATCAATTACAATGTCATACATACAATCCATACAAGTCCGTTCTGGGTCTGAAGACCCAGAACGAAACAACAATCCAGAATTCCTTCAAATACATCTAGACTACTTGCCACTTAACTGATATAAAATCCATCTACAAATGGAAGCCAGCCATTCGAGGCACTCAGCAAGTCATCCATACGATATGAAGGGTCCCGGTCTTCAATACCGTCTTCAATGTCTTCGATTGCTCCATAACGTCGTTTTATTATTCAGAATGGTTTTCAGATCCAATATTTGATCCCGGTCATTCCAAATAATCAGCACAATTAAAAAAACACAATCATGGATCACATAGGCTTTCAACCAAATGTCCCTCCATCTTGGATTTGTTAATTAAAACTTCTTTAAACCCATTCTTATTTTATCTTCAACAAAATCCATATTTTAACTTTTCTCTTTTGAACACATCCTTTAAATCGTAATCTATCCTCAAAACCTCAATTAACTTTCCGTTTGATAACTCGTTATCCAAATCCAGTTTCTGTTGAAAATCCTAAATCCACATTTCATAATTTTAATCATAGTTTCCATGTAAAACGATTTCTTAACATTCAATTCTTTAATCTTAATTAAAAGATTATCGTACTTTCCAAAATCCTTATTCTTAATCTTCTTAAATCAAAGATTTAATTAAATCCCCAATTACGATATGAATTTCCGCAACTTAATCTCATTGATTTCAAGAATGATATTATTGAAGATACCATTCACAACAAAACCCAAATCAGTCGATATTGAATATAAGTTACACATAAATTGTTTCTAGTTATATTCGATATCAATTCTCATAATCAATGAATACTACAAGTGGAATAATGATATAAATAACTTCCAAATTACTCAAATAGTATATGTATACACTGCGAAATTTCATATCAAATATCTGAAGATTATTTCTATCCAACTTATCTCAATCAAATTGGGAAATCCTTATCTTAGTTCATAAATTTAACAAACCCCTTGTATTAGATCTGGATAGAAATACCATCAACTTATACTCAATATTGATCTCTGTATCCAACTCATACTACATGCGGAATAACAGTAAACTATCTTCTAAATTCCTCGAATAGTAAGAGTTATCATCTACCGAATTAATGTCAAACATCCAAAGATTTATCTCCAACCATATCCAATTATTTAAACTTGGAAAACCCATTAAATATTAAATAATTCAATTTAAATTCCATATAAAATATTTTTAATAATTTTAAACCTTTGAAAACATTTGCATTAATCATTCAAATATGATTACTTATAGTTCGGAAAACAGTTTGCGGGTTAAAAACTTCGAAATAGATTGTTTTCAAAGAAAGCATTACAAAACAGTTATATTGGCTAACTTGATCAAAATAACTTTTATATTATCCAAACCTTAAATTTTTCATTTCAAAACATTTTTAAATAATTTATAATGATGTTTAGAAAAAATTCATATTTTTTAAAACATTAAAATGGTTGTTTATAATTACGGTCAATAAACTACACTTACAACGACCTTTTCCAAAACTTTTTTAAACATAACTTGAAAACTATAAGTCGAAATTGAAAACTTCTTTCTCTCATTTGAAAGCCCTTGTTAACAGAAAGCAAACGTTTTTCGTTTCGTGGAAATCCGATTTAAATTGTAAAAATTATAAGCGTTTAAAGTTAGTGGACAAAACACGAACCATCGCTGCGCGACATGTACTATTCTGGCCATAATATAACTTAATATAAAAATAATTCCAGAATAATTCAAATTACTTTGGAAAACCAATATATACTTGTATAAACCATTTAAAATATTTACAAAGTTTACTTTCCGAAAACAAAATTCGTTTTCATCATTTTAACGTCAAAAACTTGTTTAACAAAACATTCCTCCTTACGAAAGTTGTACATATATATTTCCTTTACAGTTCCAAACCATTTCAAATTTCAAATTTGAAAATAAATTTTCCAAATCAAAATTCTGATATTATTTACGTTTTCGACGACGGAGGAGATTTAATCGATCCTCGATGCAATACCAAAACTGCAGTGTCATAGTGTGTCACACAACGTTAACAACCATATAAACATCCATAACAACCATCATCAACGTTATTAAATAAATAATAACCATGCACAAGCGTTATAACACTAATGCTTAATAGCGTGTGTGTTTTAATCTATGCAACCATCATCCATCACGACAAACACCAGCCATTAACATGCATAGCCAGTTCAAACTGATTACACTAGTTAACTATCCAAATTATAATAAATTCTTCACTAATTAGTGTACAATAAACTAGTGTAGAGTTCAGAGAGTTCTCACCAATATAGCTTTCCAATTCTTCATGGTAGGCGAGCCTAGCCGACTGCAAATGAACCGTCGGACAATATTTCGGCGTACCGTTTTCTTTGCCAATATATATATATATATATATAATATTAATATTTTCTTTAATATATATAATATTAATTTTTTTATAGGAGGAGGGAGGAGGAGGGGCGAGGCTTGGGGGGGAAGGAGGAAAAATGGTGGAAAAGAGGAAGATCTATGTCATGAAAACCACCTTTTAAGCTTTAAGAAGAGAGAAAAAGGAGAAGTGAGAATGAATGAAAAAAATGAAAGGAAAGGGTGTTATTTATTGGAAAAATGGAGTAAGGAGAGCGTGACACATCAAGGGACACGCGACATTCATGCATGAAAGGGTGCATTCAAAATGACAAGTGTCCTAACACTTGTTAACTTAAGAAGGAGAGTAGCATGCACAAGGACAAGTGTCCGTACACTCGTTAATTTAAGAAGGAGGGTGCTTAAGATAACATTTTACTCAAAATGTTATGGAAACTCAAAGACAACACTTATAACAAAAAGCTACCAATGATCCTAATATTTATGAAATTATATTTATATATGACAAAGGATCATATTAACAAAATAGTTTAACTAATACGAATTTGACAAAATTTGTTGTTAAAAAAGAATGATAAATTCTTATCAAAATTATACTATTATATTATGACAAAATTAAATATTTATTATTATTTCTTAGTCAATAAATTCATTTTATATCTAGAAAATTCAAATTATATATCCAAAAATTTATTTTTAAATTCGTAAAAATTATGGATCGTTATATTTAGTATATGTTTGTGATAACATTGCTTGCTGAGTGTTATGATTGCTTTGCTTGTTTTAGTCCTTGACTGAATTTTGAGGATGCAATTCTTTTAAGGAGGGTAGGATGCAATACCCTTAAAATTAGATAATACTATTCAAAAATTTAATCGGCTAAATTAAATGAGGGTAATGTGGTTACGGAAGAATTGAGATTTTTGTTTGATAAATTAACTGGTACATTGGCCGTAAAACCAAATGAATTAAAATGTGCATAAGGAAGGGCATAAGAGAGGAGCAAAGTGGTGAACTTTTAGCCTATATATACCTCGTATCATACTACCTTTGTTTCACTCTCACTATTTTTCTAAAATCCTAAAGAAAATAAGGAGGCCGACCATTAAAGCTAGGAAAGAAGAGGAAGAAAAGAAAGCTAGGATTCAAGAGCATGGAAAAATTACAACAAATCTCACAACCTCTACTAAACAAAGAGAATAATACTCTTACCCTTATGTTTCAGTTATTGGGTAAATATTCGAAAAAGATGTATGCTCATGTTGGTTTTACATGGTTGAAATGATATTATTTGGTGGTTAATAAATAGATATGTTTGATGTGATTCACATGTTTGATATACATGAAAATGGTTAGGTTTTAGGTAGAAATCTCTTAATGCCATGAAGTTTTGGTATGATGTTTATTATATGATTTTTGAGATGAGTTTATAATTTCATAATTTTCCATGTTTGTATGAATTATCTATTAATTTTCTAAGTTTGAATTGCTTAGGGAAGGCTTATATATTAATTTAAATGATTAAAATATTCGCATAAATATTTTATACTTGACGGGTACAAAGTACTGTCAAAAGAATGTATATGAACAACATTTTATTTTATAATCCAATAAGAATTCGACAAATATGGTGGAGTGGGTATAAAATATTACTTTGTAAAGAAAAATATATCATTTGAGTAAGATGAGAATTAAGGTCTTTCAGGTATCTTTTTCCATTAGTTTCTGAAGTTGACCAAGAGGCTTTAGCTCTTTAGGAGTTCTACTGTTTGTTTTATCTTTGGTTGTATGTATCGGCAAAGTTATAATTGCCTATGTATTTAAACTTGGATCAACCAAGGGGTTATAGTCATATGTTGCTATCAGAGTCTATTCTATATTAACTTATATTTTCTCTAAACGGGTTATACGAATGAAATGATTATTAATGAATATTTGATAAAGTTTTTCAAACTCTCGTGTCCTCTAATGTTATGGTTTATTAACATCTGGTTTTCTATCACCGAAAATCGACACTAGAGATGACAACATCATTTGCAGGGTTATGGTTTTGATCTTCGAGAATGGGGTATTACAAACCACATTGATGTACTTAGAGAATAATAATGCAAGGTTCAAAACATAGCTCGGGTTTGGGTATTAGAAGATGGATTCCCTATCCCGAAAATATCATTGACCAGATACTTCTTCACCTCACCCAACTCACCCTCCTTGATGAGTTCCATACTAGCCAAAAACTTTATATATCAATTTCCTGCTATCATCATTCATGTCGTAGATGTAATAGAAGTACATGGTAGTAAAAGGAGAGAATCTCATATCATACATCACTTGAACACAAGAACGATTCCATGAACACCAAAATATCTAATCTGAAGAAAAATCCATAGTAAAAAGGCCTTTGAAACGTCCTACTGAACAACAAAAGTGACAATAAGGGAGCAGACCTTTGAGACCCACTTCACGACAGGAGATCGAGGAAGAGGAGTTCGCTTAGAAAAAGGAACCAAACTGGGGGTAGCAATGGAAGATTTCTATGTGCAAGTTTCTTGAATATGGCCAAAAGAGTGATAAAAGGAGCAAATATCGAACTTCCAACCATATCTAACTCGCACCTCAGCCATATAATCATCAACTCTAACTTTGATCAAATTCGGAAGAGGTTTGTTGGGGGATATATCAATTAAGACCCTTGCCATAAAACAAATTTTCTCTAGTTATAGTGTTAGCATCTATTAACTCCAGAAATGGCGATAACACCTGACTAATTACGAAACCACCACCCGTGATGGGGAAACATAATAAAGCAGTAAGAATAAATGAAAAACGAGAAAGAAATAGAAAGCAAAAAAAGAAGAAGACAATTTTATAGTGGTTCAGTGTAATGTCCCGCCTTTTTGACCACTTCGAATTGGTAATTAAACTAACTCAAAACGTTCAAATCGACAGATCGTTATTAGCTTACAGAATTTAAAACCGAATCCACACAGAAATACAGAATAAATAAATAACACAGTATTGAACAGTGAAATAACATTTTTATTTATTAATCAGAATTTTGACTACAAGATATTTATATATAGCGGACTATAAAATATATTTGAATACAGGGAAAAGCTTTACTGGTTTAATAACTTCAAAGTGCGCACGTCTTCGGATCATCAGCTTCACTAGTCTTCGAATCCCGAGCTGTGATCTTTAAATTTGTAATGCTCGGGTCTGACCCGAGTGTTCCATGCAAAAACATAAAACACTCGAGTCAGGATTAATCATCGTTTCAAGTAAATTAATTTCAATAGAAACTAAAATAAAATAGTTAATCCTCATATCAGTCATATGTTAAATACAATAGCGCAGTGTCTGTGCTATATCGGTTTTATTTCAGGACCAAATGGTCATGGAAGCCTGCATGTACACATGTGTACAGGTACATGTTGCACTTCCCCAACATCCCATGAGCACAAATAATCAAGTACGGAGGGTTTTATAGTGTGCACGCAATATACAACAAGACCGGATAGCAAGCGGATGGGTGAAAATTCTTTCATGCACATAGTTGCTACTGGACTCAAATTTAATGACATGACATCCAAATATGTTCACCTTATATATGGTAATGTTTCTTATTTTAAAATCGAACTCGACTAAGTTTATGAACAAACAACTTCAGGTGCTTAATATTGGCATGAAACGCCAAACAAAAACATATCCAATAAACAACAAGTGATGAGACAGTGTGGATAAGTAAATACTTGGAGGAATTTAAAATCAAAGCTCAAAATACAAGAAAGTAAGCTATTGCGCAAAATATTATATATGATTCTTAGTGACAGTGGGGTTAAGATGTGCACTAACGTGTATATGCAGTGTATAACATATGTCCGCAACCAAGTATATGTGTACTAACAGTAAAAGACTAAAAATGAGATATCAAAGTTCAGCAAGGGGCATAACACCAACAACAATGCAAAAAGGTTCTGCAAGACTTTCAAAGAGGGTATCTATAAGCCAATACACATATAACAAACGAAAGCAGTGCAGTGTACCTTGCGAAGTGGTATTTAGTGCAACTTGAACTAACGTAGATGGTGGTGAAATTATGTAACTACTCAGTAGTGCATGTGATTCATAGTATGCAATTTAAATAAACAAAACCTTGTATTCCTTCAGTACATACTGACACTAAGAAAAATAATAAACACTTAAACCACTTTACTGTTTAATGAGAAACAAGATCGAAACAAAGATTTAAATTTACTATAACTCACACATACAAATGCTGTGTATTTACTATATGCAAAAGCTATGTATTTATATTCAAATTACTCCTTAGGTAATTCACACAACATCCCAACCATTTACAGTATCAAGTAGCCAACGTCATATATGGCCTTTAATATAATATTCAAGACTGTTTTACTGAGTTGAGCATATGTCCATCGTACTAAATTTTATTAGATTAGAGAACCTATATTAATGGCAGGGTGTAAGTGGCATATAACCGCATGCAATATCAATATACTAAGCTGAGCATGATATCATGAATATCTGCATTTTGAAAGGGAAAACACATGCTAACATGGATAGCCAAAGATCAGACTCATGTTGTTATAATAACTGGTACTAATATATATATAAACAATGCCTATGTCTTGATACCGGGCGCATGCTACAACATACAAGGTACTTACTTGCAAATATCAAATATAACGTGCCTTTTATTAATAAAATTTAGCAAGTTCATGGATTTTTTATGAGTTCTTGAGCATGCCAGGAAGAACATAACTCATAAATTTATACATATAATATTGGCCAGATTTGTACCCTATAACGTAGTAATGATTATTCAATGTTACGGAAAAACAATTGAAATGTTCAATATTTGTAAATCATTAGTAATATACGCAGTACATTCAATGTCCTATTTTAATAGGTAGGCACAATGTCCTATTTTAATAGGTAGGCACACAACTAAAAGGAAATGCCCAAAGATTAGTTAAATAAAATTTATTTTCTTAGTGGGAAAGTTGATACAGGAAAACTTGACATTCAATTAAAGAAGACACAATTTCAGGTGAACTCCAATCAAATTTGGCAGCTTCCAAAAAATACGAGACAATGACACACAGTCATGAGCAAGAAATTTTCGAACATGCAAAGAAGACATGAAAGGACATAGGTATAGGTAAAATACAAGGATAGTTCGAGTCAAGTTCAGGCCATCAGTAAACAGGCATGTGTAAGGCAAAGACAGTCCAGACATTCGAACAACTAGCAAGGACTAAATCACATAGTAGTCCAAACAGAGTTCAACAGTTAAGCGTGACAGCCAAAATTTTGAACCCAAATCTTACTATCTAAATTAGTCTACTACTGAAATAGTAACACTTGAAATAGATTAATCGTGAATGAGTTGACATTCACCTGCAACGATGACGGAGAGAAGCAAGCTCGGTTCCGATTGGCGCAGGTGAATGGTTTCCGGTGCTTAACAGCGTAGGGCTCGACTTCAAGGATGACGTGCGGTAAACAAGACGTAGTAGGTAGCGTGATCAGATCGGAATGGAGCGTGAGGGCTTCAGCGAAGAGATGGCCACGTGTAAGGTGTTTGCGATTTCAATTTGGTGAAGGGAAAGTGGCGATTCAATCTCGGCATCGATGAGGGATGCTCGAAATTGAAGGTGACGCTAAGGTGGGGCTTCGGTTTTTGATTTGGGGAGAAAAGTAAATCAGGAGGCTCCATCCATTAAAAAGAATAGATTTTTCTGAATTTTATTGGGGGAAAGCAACGTTGATTTATAGAATAGGAAAAGAGGAGATAAGAATTATGTCCATCAGTAGAACAGTAGGTCGGCGTGATTTTAACGGGTATAGGTGATATTTAGGGTAGGTTATATTAAAATTAATCTTACCGCGAACTATCGTGTAATGCTCTGAATTCGTACCGCAAATACAGTCTCCAAATACGACAAAATTTATATGTACTCTTCCATTTCAATGTTCTGAATTCAATAAAATTATTTTGGATTCAATTAATTTAATTGTAATCCAACTATATTTGTGTACAATGATATTTTATTTTTAAATTTGTCATCGGTTCATTGATTTTATTCCATTTGTCTATTAATAACTCCGTTTGATTCCAAATTTGAAATGTTGCATTTTATCTCTATATATACACGAGTACACACATATCCGAACCGATTTTTTTATATATTTTGACAAATAAAATTTCTAATTTATTTAACGATATTTAACGTTTATTTCTATTTCAACCATTTAAATTCATTCATCGAATTTCAAATCCAATTCAATTATCCAACCAAATTCAATTCAAATATTCAAAAATAAATATTTGATCCTCAATCAACCATTCTGAATTCAATCCATATACAAAATCATATATTTTATTTTAAATTTCCAACCCAAGTATCAATATAAAAATTTAATTATTCATAATTAAATCTTCAATTAATTCCTTATTTAATCTGTTGAAATTTCTGGGTCGTTACATTCAGCCTGAGATCAATCCTACATCCACTTTGGACAATATTATTAGAATCCTTGCCATGCCAAATACAGCATAATATAGATGATTACAAAGATCCCCAAAGTAGATAATAACAGACAATCACTAGTACTATCGTTTATTGGTGAATCACGATAACTATCCTAAGAGACCAAGATTTGCTATTTTTGGAGATGAAGCTTTGCTGTAGGAGAAGAGTAATGGCTGCTGGAGATGAAGATATATCTTTGCAGAGTTTTGGCAGAGAAAGGAAATCAATCCCCTTTCATGATGGAGCATAGAGGGTATTTATAGGTGTTCAGGAGGGAGTTGGGCTAGATCCATTTGCAGTGAGCCTTGGAATAACATCTCGCCCTCACCTACAAGGTTGCATGCTAAAATACTTTAACTACATGGATCAGTACCGGTCCATAGTTTTTGTGTATTTTAGACTTTGGACTTCACAAATGTGATTTATATGCTCTGCTTGGCCTCTAGGTGTAATGTGGTTTTATTTGATTTTGGACATGGTTTGGTGCCGTATCGAGCTTTACTTCTTGCCTTCTCAATCCTTCTTCCAGTTCATCGGTGATGATATCTGGATGAGTTGGATTGACATGACATTTCACATATAGCCCCTAAACAAAGTTAGAAAGACATTAGTATGGGTCGCATGCCTATTAGGGCAACCAATATGTGTTGGTATCGGTCCATGAACTTAACTTTTTTTGACTAAAAACTTTCGGAGGGAATCTGTCTTGTTGCTTTAGTCGCTTTTGTGGAGTTTCATCCATTTCCAAAGCTAGATGATTTTGTTCTTCACTTTCATTCTACGCGAATTCCTACCGGGTTTAGAACCGGGTAACATTTGCCCCCTATAGTACATTCGTGTTGGAAACATGATGTGCTTTAGAATGGTGATTGTGCATCCTTATGAAGATGTTATCTGGAACCGAAATGCTATCTTTCTTGAGAGATGATTATTGGTCTGAAGTTTGTAACTTGGCATTGTCGCATCGGTGTTTATATTTGTGTTAGAACAAGCTTCCTTAACTTAAAATTCTTGCTATGGACTCAGAAATACACGTGTATGCTGCTGGATTAGGGATACTACGGTTTTGTTGAAGCATTATGGATCGTTATCAATCCATGGGTGATGGACCGATATCGTTCCTTTCACTTAGAGAATTTTTTTGCTATCTCTCCCACTTTATATACGGTTCATCCCTTTTTCCCCTATTTCTTACTTCTGCTATAGGAAACCTAGGGTTCCTGTCTTTGAGCTCATTTGCTACCGATCCATCGAGTTTGTCCCTACCTCCAACGATCTAGCTTCGGCACTGGCCATCAAATTGCCTTGACTTCATCTCGACCAATTACTCCTGGCCATAATCTATTGTCGATGCGAATCCACTAGAATTCGAGCACAAATCTTAGTCGGACCCATTTTATTGTTGCCGCCCCTGATTTTGATCGTACTTGATTGCTTTTAGATCGGTTACAAACTACAGATGTTGATTCCTTGCTGTCTTTGCCAAACCCTAGTTAATTTTTGCGTTACTTGGATAAGTGTGCTGAGTTGTTGATCTTTAGGAAATTAAGGGTCTTTGAACTGATTCGAATATATACTTTAGACTTAGAGTGACATATCTCACTATTGGAATGACTATTGAACTAAACCAAGCATAAGATCACTTTCGAGCTTAAATTTCAGAATTTGACAATCAATCCTAAACTACTTGAATCTTGCTTTTAACCAAATAATCTTTCCCAAGCAAACTAATCTACCTTGCGAACATATGTGCTTCAATAATAATATAATCGCAAGCCCATGTCTTATTTGAGTATGCAACTATTTTTGTAGCTTAATCCGAATGCATGATACAGATTGACGACCTTGATGTTGTTCTTGGCATATGGAATTTTTTGTGTGATTGCGAAACGAAAGAGCCTTGTGCGCCAGTTCAAGCAACGCGTCTGTTGTCGATTGCTCATGTCGATAATGGATTAGTCTATCCAATGGAAAGAAATTGTTGAAAGTTCTTATGTATTTATGTGGAATGTTTCCGTAAACCCGTTTCTTTGGAAAATTTACACTCTGCAGAATACGACTTTAAGGAATCGTGACACTAAACTTGCACATGGATGATGCTTGGGTTTTGCCAACCGACACACACTGGTTTTGGACTTCAATCCTCACACAGCATTGGCACATTTATAGGATACATGTACTTGACTATTATGAACACAAAGTTCATCGTGTAGAATGGCCTCTTACCCTTCATAGCATCTTCCATCCAGAGAAGGCAATTCTTTTAAAATTTAATCTACCTCTGGTGTGCAATCATCATTAGTACAAATGGGAGCATCTTCGCACACTCCCCTAGGGAGAGCCATTATTGCGATAGGGCCAGTGGTTGATAGGTCCCGCTCGGTTCTTAGGCTTATCGCGAATTCTCTAAAGAGATGTCCTTATATGGTGACCCATCAAATGCTTCATCATGTCTGCATATAATTCGGTATCCCAAAAGAGGATGTCCAATTAACTGGAAAAGGTGATGTGGCCGATCGTCCAACAGCTGAATTTACCACTTTGCATCGGTATATATGTTTGCATGGTGCGGTCCCACCTTTTAATCCTTTCTTACAATCATTTCTCGAGGAGCTTAGCGCTTCCCCTTATCAACTACATCCAAATGGCTATGCTGTGCTCATTGACTTATACGTACTATTCATGCATACTCTATAGCATGCCCAAGAACTTGACGAGATCAGATACCTCAGCATCTTTAAAATAAGGAAAGACCATCCTTCCTTGATTTTCGTTGAGCCTGCTAGAAATTGAAAGATTATCCTTGGTCTACAAGATAAAGTTCGTTTCTTCTTGAATCTATATTTCTATGTCAAATGTCTGACGGGTTTCAATATCTTTTGGAATTGGCGCTAGTGAGTGCTTCACTTAAAGTCAATTTCCTCGTTAGATTCATGGGCCCATATTACTTTGATTCTAGTCCTTCTTTCTTCTTTACCTTTGCAGCTTTGCCTTCTCAAATTAAAGATTGCAAGCATCTGCCGGTATTTGAAATATTGGAAGAGTCCATGAGAATGAAAAGCAGAAAGACTTCTTGCTTCAGGTTGAATTCCTTCATCAACTTGGCTTGTTAGAAGCTTCTCGATCGATTGTCCCTCAGGAGAATTCAACTTCTGCTCGAGCTATGGTAGATGACTTCTACACTCAACAAGTTGAAGATGGAAAAATGAAGGGAGTTTCTTCTGAAAAGGCTCCTGCTGCCGAAAGCAAAAGTCAACAACTTGATGAAAAACAAGGATCTTCACAAAGGATTTGGCCGATAAATGAAGGTAATAAAAAGGAGTTTACACAGCATGAAGTGAAGCAGATAGCGGATCTAGATATAGAAAGGTAGGAGGGAGAGTTTTCGAGTGGTAGTGACATCAGAATATGGACCAGTGAGTATGGCACTCAATTCAAGAATCCCTCTAGTGAGGAATCTGCCAGTGATGAGTCTGGGGCTGACTCCAAAGAAATAGTCGTTGATGACACTAAAACTCCTTTGGCTCGGACCTCCCTTACTCAAACTTCAAGCGGGAATGGCTAGGACATCTTTGGTGACTTAAGTAATATATATGGTATTACTTCCGAGACTTTCAAGGATGACCCTGCACCAATCACCCCAGTGACATTTAACTCTGGTACTCCTGCACTATCCAGTTCGAGGTCCCCGAAATTTTCTTTACGTGCCCCGAAGTACAATCTAATGCTTTCCATGACTCCCATGATCCCCCCATACCAGCCGATTCATAGAGGAACGACATTTAGAATGCACCTGCACACACTTCACACCGCATGCATTTGGCTTTAGCACACTTCCTGTACTTCTTTCCTTATGTTTGACCATGTTGCTAATCTATACCTTTCTTGCCTGCAGGTTTAGTCATGAGTCATCGAGACGATTATTACGATGAGAAACACATCGAGCTTCTCAAGGTCTTAAAGGGTTGGGTCGCTTTTATCCAAGACAACATGAGACAGATGAGGAGAGAAGAGACATGAAGAGGGACAAAGAGTATGAGCGTAGAGCTCGTGAGGAGCGTGAAAGAAGAGACCGTGAGGATAGGGAGAAGAGGAATCGTAAGCTCTCGACCCGAGATCATAGCCAAGAGGATAAGTATAGGAAACGTGAGAGATATGACCATAAAAAAGACAATAGTTCTGAAGAGATGCCGAAGCATGCTAGATTCGATCATAGATCAGTTCCCTCCACTATAATGCTCGCTAGTACTACTCCCATTGGTCTTTCTACTACAGTCCCTACTACCATTACTCCAGTTGGTCCTTCTGGTTCTGACCCGCCGACAATTAGTTTGAGTAAAGTTGACATTTATATAATTATGAAGAAGCCTCCCTACTCCCTTCTGAAGCCGCCTAGCCAATTATCGCAAAGGTTCCCTGGATGATTTCTTGATGGAGTGCATTTTGATTTGGATATCACTCCGGTTGATAAAGAGCAGAGGCTATAGAACATTGAAATTTTCAAAAATGATGTGGAGATGCTCTTCAACTGGCAGAAGCTTTCTTTAGAACTGCAGAGGGTTAACAAGATGAATGCTCAACGCACACAGGAGAACGAGTGCGTCTAATGGGAGGAGATTCTTAAGGAATGGGATGGAGAGATTGATCGGATGGCCACTGCTTATGAGGAGATGGAGGTTAATAAGAAGAAGGCTGAAGAGGATTTGGAAACCATGGTTCGATCTTTGCAATAGAAGGAAACCTTAATAAATGCTCAGGTGCGTGATGCTCATGTTGCACAGAAACGAGCCGAGGATATGCTGGATGTGGAGAGAAGGACTGTAGAAGATTATCATAAGAAGGTGGCGTTCCTTACCATGGCTCTTAATAACTAGACTCTTAAGACCTCGAAATTGAAAGAACAATTTGCTAGAGTCCAACAAGAGCGCGACCAAGCCCAACAGGAGCGCGATCAGGCGAGGAAGGAAAAGACCGCTATTGAGGAGAACCATGCCAACACGATGAGCACTCTTTATGCCAACATGTTTGATTTTTAAGTTCTTTTCGTCATAGGCAAGGGAAGCTTGGAATTCCTAGAGGAGAGATACCCCCGCACTCTAGCTGAGGTATAGAAAGAAGTTCCGAAATGAGTGAGTGATGGTGGTAACGTGGAAGAGGAGCTCCAGGCCTTCTATTTGGATGACACTCTCTTGCTGCCCTTGCTAAAGGACAAGAGGAATTAAGGCATGAGAGGAAGGTTATTACTGCTGAAGGAGCCGGGCCTTCTAACGAACCCCATTTTGATCCTTAGACCACTACCGAAGCTTCCACTCTACCTGATGACCCATCTTGAACTAAAGGTTCCCCCACGTAGGGTACTATTGGTGCTATTTCTACTCTTGCTGATTTCACCCTTTCTAATATGGCCCTTATCGATGCTACTACTAGAGTGACTGCCCTTCGGACTACAACTGTTGGTGATGCTGAAGCTGGGGCAAACTTGTCAAGTGATGAAGGCAATGGTCAGGGTGCACAGAATTTTGAGATTACAATGCCGGTGTCCTCAGAATATGGTAATGATGATACTATCTATGTCCCAAAAAACCAATTCCTTCCCATATACAAGTTTGATGATTACTCAAACAATTTTTACTTGATGTAGGACTGGACCTACCAGACTCTTTCCCTTCTACTGCCGACACAACGGGGTTGCTGCTATTTTTACTCACCTACTGATTGTTACAACAGATAGCATACTAGGAGTGAACGCTTATTAGATGGCTATTGCCCCCATCATCCTTTCCTCAACTTCCACTCTTGCCTCCAATCCAGGTTCACAAGCTGAGCAAATTGCTACCCTACAGGACGTGGGTGATCCGACAGTTTCTTCTGGAGGCAGTGGAGATCCTACTGACGAGAAAGAGAGCATGGAAGGTGGATCAAGGAGCAATTAAAAATCGAAAGGAAGGCATAATGTGAAGTGTAACTCCTATAATAAGTCAAAGGCCGCCTTTGTCACTAACGATGAGGGGAATCCTATAGTCTTGGCTTACCCCACATCCAATACTACTACATCGACTAGGCCTACTAAGCCGACGATTAAGTCGAGTGAAACCTCCAAAGGAGGGAAGAAGAAGAAATGATGCTTTATCCATTGTTTTTGTTTTCTTGGCCATGATTGTGCAAGTACCAACCCTCGCTTGTGATGCTTTTGTATGATCTTGTAAATGGTTGTTGTTAAAGAAATATGTCTTTCTTATCGTACACCTTTGTATTATTTGTATTGCAATATTTTCTGGTGCACTTTTTGTTTTCCAAATTTTGCTTTTACCATAACTCTTATATGTTATTTTCCTTTATATGCTTCTAACTTGTTGTAGTGCTGGGAACGATCCTATGACATGTCTCTTCTTGATGTTGTTTAAGTTCACCGAAATTGACCCCATATGATGGGTCATCACAGTACTACGACGACTCCAAGTCATAGCCTTATGGCACGATTCCCGATTTGGTCGATCACTGGTCCTTAGCATTCTTTTTAGGCAATGCTCCTTGATATTTTAATCGGGTGCGTTGTTGGAGTGAGTTTTCTCATTCACCCAATTTTTACCGATCATTACAAGTCTTCGCATTGGGACTAACTTATGCTGGTTGTGCTTCCTGAAGTCGGACTTTATCACAATGTATATTGAGCGCCTCATCAAGGCGAGGTTTTTTACTCACTCGATGTTTATCGATCGTCATGTGCCTTTATTTGTGGTCAGGACCAGTTCGTGCTGGTTGCATTTCCCGCGGCCAGACTCTATCATGATGTATACCAAGTGCCTCATGGGAGCGAGGTTTTTACTCACTCAATGTTTATTGATCGTCAGGTGCCTTTATTCTAGGCCGCGACTAGTTCGTGCTGGTTGCATTTCCCAAGGCCAATCTATCACGATGTATACCGAGCGCCTTATAGGAGCGAGGTTTTTTATTTTTATTATGTGATCGTTAACGGCTCCTTCATGTTTTCCCCAGCGGATCCGACTTTTCATGGCATTTCTTCTTACTTAATTTTCTGTGTTTAGATCCTTATTGAGGGTAGCTTTCTTAAAGACTTCGTTGTTTTTTGTAAACCGAAGCTTGTGTTTTTATACTCGTTGCTTGTAAATTTTAAATTGAATTTTAGTGTTTTACAATTTCTAATAAAAGAAAGAAATTTTCAACTAAAAGACATTAATTCTACAAGCATATAGTTGCAATCGTCCAACAACATATTATATTAATAACTTAAATAGCATAAGTTCGAATATAGTTCCCCACCATAAGCGGTGGCTTATTTTTAATAAAAAAGGAAAGCAAACGAACATTACAACTTCTAGACAACATATTTATGAAAACTAAGGACATAAATGGTCACTATTCCAAGCCTGGGAATATGGATCCCATCTGATGTGGTTAACTTGAATGAGCCATCAGAGAGTTTCCACCCTATTACATAAAGTCCATCCCAACTTGGTCTGAATACTCTCGTATTGGTTATTATCTTTTTCAAAACGAGATCACCAACTTCAAAAGTATAGTGGCAGACTCTAGAGTTGAAGTATTTTTCCATCTTCCTCTGATTCGCTGCCAGTTTGAGTTTTGCCTCCTCCCTTTTTTCATCTAGTTGGTCGAGGGCTTCCAACATCAACTGTTCTTTCTCTACTTGACTGAAGTGAATCCTCCGATGAGTTGGGACCTTTAATTCTACTAGAATAATTTCCTCTATGCTGAATGGCAAAAAAAATGGCAATGTCTAGTTGCGGATTTGTGAGTTGTCCGATAGGCCTAAACAGCGAACGGTAATTCATCAACCTATCCACCTTTTGCTCTCATCGGCCGCCTTTTGATGGTAGACTTGATAACTTTGTTAACAATTTCCACTTGTCCATTTGCCTGTGGGGTATCTGTGAAGCTTTTCTGGATGTGGTATCGCTTGCGAAAATCCCCAATCTCAATTTGTGTTCCATTGTCGGTCATGATCTTTTACAACATGCCAAACCAACAAATATTATTTTTAGTTACAAAGTTAATAACCTTCTTTGTGGTATTCGTGGCCAGCGGTTCCGCTTCAACCCACTTTGTAAAGTAATTCACGACAACTATTGCATATTTGGCGCTTGCTATGGCTATTGGCAACACTCCGATTAAATCAATGACCCGTATTGCAAATGGTCATGGGATAACCATTTGTGTCAATAGGATGATGGGGACCTCAGGATTTTGGCGAATCTATGGCATTTATCACATTTTCGGGCATTATATGCGGCATCTCTGTTTACTTCGGGCCAGAAATTACCATACCGGGGTATCTTTTTTGCTAAAGTCTGGCCACCAAAATGATCTCCATACTCCTCTTCATGTACTTCAAACAAGACCCTTTAGCCCCCTCCTGAGTCACATATTGCAGTAGTGGCATAAAAAATCCCGTTCTGTATAGTTTTCCGTCTTGCACGATCGAGGCCTTCCTAAGTAGTTTTTTCTGTTCTGTTTGACTTGTGAGAAGTGTTCCGTTACTTATGTATTCCTTTATAAGAGTCATCCAAGGCTCCGGTTCTACTGAAGCTTCCATCAAATGCGCAACTTCCATTTCACCTATGCTTGGATTACTGCTGATTTCTATCGGCACCAAGCCCAAAAGCTAAGCATCCTCTGAACTGGCATATTTCGCAAGTGAATCGACCTTAATGTTTTCTTCTCTTAGGATGTGGATAATAACATAATGTTCAAAGTTGTCGAGAAGTTCCCATGCTTTTGATAAATATGGAGCCAAATTTCCTCTTTTTCTTGAAAATCTCTTCGGATATGACACACCACAAGTTGCGAGTCAATAAATATCTGAAGAGTTCGGAGATTCAATTGTTTGGCTATCCCCAATCGAGCGATCAAAGCCTCGTATTCTACCTCATTGTTGCAGACTGGAAATTCCAATCGTAATGCATAACAGACTGAACTCCTTCAGGGGTCTCCAATCCTACCTCTGCACCCAAGAAGTATTCACTCATAGCTCCATCAACATACAATTTCCACTAAGCGTTTACCTCTACCATTTCTTCCTCGTCGTCCTCCCGAAAGCTAAATTATTCGATAAAATCAGCCAAAGCCTGCCCATTGATTGCTCTTTGGGGATAGTAGGTTATCTTGTATTGGCTTAATTCGATGTTCCCCTTTAACAAGCGTCCCGAAGTTTCTGGTCAGAATAAGACTTGCTTTAACAGCTAATCAATCAATATTTTAATCGGATGCGCTTGTAAATAAGGTCGTAATTTCCTTGAGGCGATCAACAAATAGTAAGCGAGCTTCTCGAGCTTTGGGTAATTCTTTTCTGCCCTAGTAAACAGCTTGCTGATATAGTACAAGGGCCATTGAATCCGTGATTCTTCCTGTACTAAAGTTGTTCCCAAGGCATAGGAGGACACCACTAATTAAATAAACAAGTCCTCCATGATGTTAGGTTTGGAAAGCATCAGTGGGGTTTCCATATGTATTATTAATTATTTAAAGGCTGATTGGCATTCTGATGTCCACTCAAAGTTTTTCTTTCCTTTCTTTAGAGCATCGAAGAAAGGAATGCATATGTCGGTCGCCTTTGAGATGAGTCTGCTCAAATCTGCTATCTTTCCATTGACACTCTGAAGTTCTCTTTAATTTCGGGGTGCCCTTACTTCTCTTAAGTCCATGACTTGTGTTAGATTGGCCTATATACATCTTACACCGACCATAAACCCCAAAAACTTTTTGGATGAGACACCAAATGAACATTTTAGTCGATTTAACTTTATTCTGTATTTTCTCAGAGTTGCAAACATCTCAGCCAGATTGTCCATATGGTTGTCGGGCCACTGTGATTTGACTAGCATGTCATTTACATAAACCTCCATGGTCTTGCCAATATGAGATTTGAACATCATGTTAACTAGTAATTAATAAGTTGCTTTGGAATTTTTTAAGCTGAAAGGCATCACTCTATTGCTGTATAATCATAAATCTATAATAAAGCTGGTATTCTCCTAGTTAGGCTCATGCATCATAATTTGATTGTATCCCAAATATGCGCCCATGAAGGATAGTAGCTCATGTCCTGCCATTCCATCCACAAGCTGATCAATTCTCGGCAATGGGAAGCTATCCTTGGGGCATGCCTTTGAGATCTGAGTCAATGCACACTTGCCTCTTGCCATTTGCTTTCTTAACCAACACTGGGTTAGATACTTAGTCTGGATATTTTGACTCCTTAATAAATTTGTTTTCCATTAAATGATCAACCTCTTCTTTTTGGGTTGCTGGCCTTTCTGGACCTTGAGTTCGTCTCTTCTGTTTTATATCTGTGTATCGAGGGTCAATATTCAGAGCATGACTTGCCATTCTTAGTGAAATTCCACACATATCTGCGTGACTTCAGTAAAACACATCCAAGTTGGCTTTATGAGAGGCTACCAACTCCTTTTGTATTCTCATAATGATCTTATGTTCAACATTCGGGTTGGGTACTTTGGGTCCACTACGGCAAATATTGTCATTTCTGTGGGTATTACCTTGTTATCCCCTGCACTGTTCTTCGAGGGGTCCACAGTTTTTCAAGCGAGGCTGTGCTCCCCAGTGCAATGGTTTCCCTTTAGTTGCTATAAGATGGGCTTTTGAACATGGAGGGATCCCTCCATACTCTTCTTCTTATTCTTCTCTTTCTTCTTTGCTTCCCGTAATTTGGTTAAGTAGAACTCTCAAGAAGCTTTCTGATCTCCTTTAACCACTCCAACACAACTTTCTGTTCAAAATTTCAATACAAGGCATCATGGTTCTAGGGTAATGTTAAAATCCATCAATGCAGGTCTTCCCAGTAATGCATATGCCGAAGTCTCATCAACAATGACAAAAGTCTGAAATAACATCACTTTTATTTCGCCCTCTCCAAGCTCGACAGGTAGATCGATTGTTCCGATAGGTAATTGTGGCTCGCCAGAGAAGCCTTGGATTTTGATTTGGCAGGCTGACACATCTGTCATTGATAATTTCATCTGGTTGAAGATTTTCCTAAGAAAATGTTTATGGATGCTCCACAGTCAACGAGTACACTTCTCGCTATAGCAGACTCAGTGCCAATTGTCACTACCATTGGATTGAGCGTGGGAGCTTCGATTCCTTCTGTATCCCTAGCCCTAAAAACTATGTCATCGTTGAACTTTCGCTGCTGCTTTGCTGGGGTCATGTCCTCCAAAACAATGCAAGCTTTATCCTTTGGGGCGTACTTTAGGGCACTTGAGTACCTTTCGATCTCTCCTAAACTCTTCTATGCCGGATGTGGGCCACCTGAAATGGTATGAATGACCAACTTTCTATTGTTCTAGCCTCCATTTCGGTTGCTTGGTCCTGGTTGGTTTGCAGGGACAACTTGACCCCGGTCTGTCAGGGACAGCTGCACTGCTTGAGGTTTCTTAACGTACTGCTGCAACTTATTATCTCTAATAAGTTCTTCTATCAGATTATTCAAGTGTCAACACTCGTTGGTGTTATGTCCCTAGTTGATTGTGAAAGCGAAAAAATCTCCCCGAGTTCTTCTGGTTCTCTGTCATCTTCATAGGAGGTGGCCTCGAATACCGTTCCTACTCATTGCTTTCCAAGAAGAAATTTTTGAGCGTGTCGTTCAAAAATGTGAAATCTTCAAGCTTGTAGTATCGAATGCGCTTTCCATCCTTTTTACCCTTGCCTTTTACTTCATTGGCTCTCTTCTAACCTCCCCTCTTTTTCTTTCTTCCTGAGTGGATCCACATTGCTTGTGAATATTGACGGGTTGATTTTATAAAGAACCAACAATGTTCCCATATATCAGATTTGCTTCCACCCATTTGAGGAACTTGTCAGCCTTCTTATAGAACTTCTAAAGAGTGATATATTCTTTCATTTTAACCCAGTTACCAAATTCAGTTTCTTTCTCAATGGCCCGAACCAGAGCCATCAGCACCATCCTTGGGTCTGACTTGCCAACCTTCATTACTCTTGTGTTGAACTAGTTCAAGAAGTTCTTTAATGGTTCTCTCAACCCTCAAACCATTCCGGACAAGGACAAGATATCTTTTGCCTTTGAAGTATATAGCCTAAATTGCTGTTTGAACTTCCGAGACCAATCTTCAAACTAGTCAACTAAATTTGGAGCAAGCTTTGTAAACCACAACGATACGACTCCTTCCAAGTACACAAGAAAGTACCAGCATTTTAGTTCATCAGCTTCCTGAGCGTCGTTCATATGGTAGTTATATTTTTAAATAGAAAAAAGTTGGGATCGGTCATCCCATTGTATGCCAACATTATTGGTGGGACAAATTTCTTGGGGTAGTCAGCTTTCAATATCTTACTAGTGAAGGGAGTCCTGTTGGGAGAAAAACCTCATTCTTGCTCTTCTTCTTTTCTGACTGAACTTTCCATTACAATCTGTTTGATCATTTCTGAAATATATTCTTCACTATCATTTTGCTCCCTTGGGCGGACGTCGGTTGCTTTTCTGGGCATCTGACTTGGCATACGGCCTAAGTTAGCTGGACGATGTCTTGATACACCAACTCCCGGAGGTGCCCCTCTAGTGGTGCTTACGATCTGCTTGTTCCAGTCAATATCGGCTTCTTCATTGTTGGCATTGGCTTTATTGCTCCGATTATCATTAGAAACTGACATCTTATCGAGATCGTTGCCAAGATTATGCAGATGCTCTTGATCTCCTCTCATTCTTAAGTTTCTAGGAATAATGCCATCATTTCTTCCAACACTGGCTCGTGCAACATTAGTACCATGTATTCTGGGGGAACCCTTTGGATTTCCCCTTCTTCGATCTAAAGCTGAAGAATGTGTGTGCTCCTGCAAATCAATTTCAACTCTACCAGCTCTTGGATTCGGCCTAGTGGTCAAAATAGCTTCCAACTTCTCTATCAACATTCGGTTTGTGACCTCTAATCATTGGTTTATTACCTCTACTACACTATCAAGTTCTCTCAGAGTAACAACTTCCCTGAGGATTTGAGTTACTCCAGGGTTATCAGCTATGAGAGAAACTTGAGTATCACCAGCTATGTTTCCAGAGGTTGCAGCCACTCTAGAATTTTTCTTACTTGTGTTCTTACTAGGAGGAGTCATGATATCTACCAAGCTTCGAGTTCTTAATGCGATTTTCCTTATGGATCTGCCTTGTAGATTTTATTGATCTATAGTAGAAGCGCAGATGTAGGCCTTAGATTCAATTCTCAATGAAAGCACTAAATGTTAACTCCAAAAATGGAAATAACACTTGACTAATTGCGAAAGCACCACCTTGTGATGTGGAAACAATATAAAGTAGTAAAAATAAATGAAAAACAGGAAAGAAACAAAAAGCAAGAAAAGAGGAAGACAATTTTATTGTGGTTCAGCCTGAGATCAAGCCTACATCCACTTTGAACAATATTATTATAATCCTTGCCATTCTAAGTACTGTATAATATAGATGATTGTAAATAACCCTAAAGCAGAGAATAACAGACAATCGCTAGTACTATTGGTTATCGGAGAATCACGATAACCAGCCTAGGTGACCTAGATTTGTAATCTCTAGAGAAGAAGCTTTGCTATAGGAGAAGAGCAATGGCTGCTGGAGATGAAAATTTATATTTGTTAGATTTGGAAGTGATAGGAAATCAAGCCCCCTTCATGTTAGAGCATTGGGGGTGTTTATAGGTGTTCAGGAGGGAGTTGGGCCAGATCATTTGCAGGGAGCCTTGGAATACCATCTCGCCCTCACCCACAAAGTTGCATGCTAAAATATGCTAACTACATGGATCGGTACCAGTCCATAGTGTTTGCGTATATTAGACTTTGGACTTCATGAAAGTGATTTGTATGCTACGCTTGGCATCTGGATGTAATCTGGTTTTATTTGGACATGGTTTGGTGTCGTATCGTGCTTTACTTCTTGCCTTCTCGATCCTTCCTTCCAATTCATCGAGTGATGATATATAAGTGAGTTGGATTGACTCGAGATTTCACATACAACCCCTAAACAAAGCTAGGAAGACACTGGTGGGTCACATCCCCATTAGGGCAGACAATATGGGTCGGTACCGATCCATGGTTGATCGGTACCGGTCCTTGGATTTAACTTTTCTGGACTTGAACCTTTCGAAGGAGATTTGTATTGCTGCTTTAGTGGCTTTTGTGAAGTTTCATTCATTTCCAAAGCTAGATGATTTTGTTCTTCACTTTTGATTCTACGCTAATACCTGATGGGTTTATAATCGGGTTAAAAACATCAAACACTTTAATTTCGCAATTGAATTATATAGCCAATTCAGACCAATCAGAGATTGTTAGGAGAGGGAATGCGAGAGAAATAAGTCCAAACCTGGGATGTGTAAGGGTAACAAATATTATTAAATATTCTTCTAAAGAGAAAATAAATATGCATAATTATTTATTAAAGAAATATCATTAGTTATTATTTTGAAGAGATAATATATATGCCATATCATATTTTTCATGAAGGCTATAAATATCGTCTTCAAGAGACGTGTAAGTATAACAAAAAATTGTGTTTTCTATACAATTTCATGTGTTTAGAAGATATTTTTATCTTTTTGGTAAATAATTCTCTTTTAAACTCTCAAGAAGATATGTAAATATATAATTCAAACAATAACCGGAGAATAAAAATTAACAACTCGTAGAATAAAACTTAACAACTCGAAGTTGTATAAATAATTTATTTAAACCAAAAGTTCAACTTGATTTGAACTGAAAATTACTAAGTTACATTTGAATTATTGATTCAAAAAACATCGTTATTTTGCGTATTCAAATAAAAATATATAGAAAGTCTTAATTATATTCCATACCTATATGAGTTTATAAATTCAAATGGACAAAAATAAACATAAATTTCAAAGTTTGATAATTAAAACAAAGTTATATGAAATATTGCAAGTTTAACGATTTATCAAACCAGAGGCTTTGATATTTATTAGTAAAAAATAATAATTGATTTCAATATTATAACATCGGCAAATTCTACGTTTTGGATCTTGAAATTCTTATTTTTAGTAAGTCAAGGTTAATTAAAAATGACAATATATTCTCTAACTAGAAGTTATTATATATCAAATAACTAAAAATTTATCATTGATAGGTCATACTTGATATATAGTATTATCAAAATAGACGTTTTAAAAATTATCAAGTAATATTCAATATTTCACAGTGACAACAATTGATAAACACAAGTAATGGTTTGGATCATTGTATTGGTTTGTTCTAAAATCACTAACTTCAATAAAAAGAAATATGCAAATCCATATGTGTAATATAAGGACACATGTGTGTACATAATCAAAGTTATGGTGGATGCTAAGCGGTAAGCATGTACTAGGGGTTAAGCGTCAAGGGGAGAATTAATCTAAACTAGGCATTTTTTAAAAATTCATGTATTTTGGATGCATTTAGTATTTTTCTCAGTATTAAGTGGCCCATAGTGGAATATCATGAATTTGGTTCGATTTGAAAGCATCCATAAACGACATAATCTCTAGAAATAAACATTTTAATGCTTATAAAATGCATGAAGCATAAATTGCAGCATATATGTACTTATAAACCTATTTATGTGTTTGCATTATATGGTAAGTCTCAGTTAGGTGGAATAGTAAAAAACATAGGAGATAATGCTAGCTTAGAAAGGGTCTGTGTGGGGTACTTAGATCTATTTATACAACATAGTATACAATTAACATCCTGAAGATTATTTGACTAAACAAATATGAGATCATCTGATAAGTTATGCATATATACCATTTAGTGATTTAAAAATCAATCAACATGAATGTTGAATGGTCTGAAGTAGTGTATATATCCAAACGATCTATGTAGTAATTAAATTTCTCTAATTATGTTGATCAGTGAACGAGAAGAAACTCATAAAACAAGAAATATCACTTGAATGCATCTTATCGACTGATAAAAGAATTGACCTCCTAATATTATATAAATATATATGATGTATTTTATAGCAACAATATTATAATGGATAAAATGAGATGATAATTATACAGTCTAACAATGTTCATCGACAATGATAAATTAGGATACAAGTTTATTTTGATTATCAAGATTAAATATTTATTAATATTCATAACATGCAAAATAATAAGCAACTTTAATCATTTATATATTCCATAATAAATTTTGCTCCAACATACGTTCAAATTCTTAAAGAACCAAAAAGTATAAACTGTATATGAAGTATGATAAAAATGTTGGCTCAAGATATCTTTTGAGTAAGCAATAAAGATGCCAAAAAAAGATGTCGATATTATTGAAGAAACACTTAAGGGTGCTCTAAAAAACACTCATTATATGATTATCCAGTAACCCTAAAAGTGATTTAGGTAACTAAAACATGATAAATATTAATATTTCAATAAATAATGTATACAACTGATTAGAAAATAAGAATCAATGATAAGTTTGTAAATAATAAAATGCTTGGGAAGTACAACACCGAGACCCACCCTAATAAAGAGCATTAACAAGTAATGTCGTCTATTAGAGCAGAGAATATGGTTTGTTAGGAGTGACTATCCATAGTTCTACCTTATGTGAGTGACGAATACGTCAATTGAATGCATTCATTTTTCTTTCTTATCTCAGGTATGTCGATGTACTCGATTCATCTAATGTAAAGCTATAATGGCTAAGGATCATATTTAGGACATAGTATATACTAATACAAAAATAATAGATCACGGAATAGATCACATAATCTTACAATAACACAATACAACAAGTACATGTGTTACAAACTTGAATGGTTATGCACCGACAAATACAACAAATTTTCAAATGAAAAAATATATAACAACTCAAATACACAAATACACAACAAGTATAAGGGCTTTGCGAGATAGTTCAAGGTGGATCATCTAACTCTGAATCAACAACAAGCCAGAATATGAGACAACTCGGCCTGACCTGAATATTACATACACAGATCAATCTAGGTTAAACATATCATTTATAATACAACATGCAATAAAACATCAAGCAAACATAAATTCCTTTTATAAGAAAAGGAGTCCTAAGATTACGGGTTACACTAGAACCCGGATGTGACAATTCCTTTCCATTATAAAGGAATGCTATACACACAGGATAACAAGGTACTTTTCTTATACATCTGTATAATGCAACTATATATGACTAGGTTGGTGATCATGGACTTCAATATTTCTCTAAGCACAAATCACCCGAACACTACGATTAGGGTATTAAAGATAGGCAATCAATTATTATTGGATGGGAAATTCAAAAAGAACCGGAATAACAAAGAATACCAAAATAACGAGAATCACAAGAAACACTCAAACCAGAGACTCATCTAGAGTCCCATCCATATAATGAATTTGCCATACATATCTATATACATCAGATTCTTCAAATAGCTTAAAGCATTACATATTCAAATAATAGTAAGTATCATGAGATGGTGAAATCATTAATAACACAAACATCAAAAATCACCAAATGTTAGATCCAACCATCGGAGTGGCAAGCCAAATGTATGCCGATACGTACTAATACACCAGAATGCACCAATACTAATAACACTGGATATGTAACTTATACGATGAACAAGTTGGTCATTATACATCGGATAATAACATAACCACCGAGTTGACCCGAAGGTCCACCAAATTGAGCCGAAGGTCTGGGACCCAATAGACCTAAATATTGATAATAACACCGGAATGTGTCATAGATTTACAAACAACAACCCAACTAGTGATAACGGTTGGTCCCATACCACACATTCTCACTACTGATTTTCTAACTGCTTATCAATTCCACATGGAAAACATTGAAACACGAGAAAACACAGAAACGCGGGAAACACCAAAGACACGGGAAAACGAGAAACATAAGAGAACACTAGAAATAATGGCTTTGATAAAATGAGTCTTGAATTAACCAATCTCAAATACCTTCTCATCCCGTACTGTGAGGTTTACGTTATTGTTTAATCACAACCACACTTTTTAGAAGGGGTGCAAAGCATGTGCTTTTTATATATAAATACTAGGTTTTCGAAATGAATTTATTAAACAATTCTAAAACATTTTAGAAATCCTTGATTTTGCAAACCTCTTTATATAATAAAAACATATATATTAAGGATCTAAAAATCTTATAGTATAGAAAATTATTTACTTAAAACAATTATTATTTATATTTAAAACCTCCTTTAAAATGGTTTTATAAAACACGTGTTCGTGTACATAAAATCTCAGAAAAACTAGAGAAATTAACAAACAGAAATCAACTCGGAAATTCACCATTCTCAATTACAGGTTAGTGATAATTTTGGGTTCTCCATTGTGGAAGTAAGCCAAAATAAAACTCAAGAATCATGAACTAAAATTAGATCAAATAGACATGAAAACACTTAAGAAAAATCTCCTAAAATCAAAATCAAAGGCATGAGATGTATCTAGAAATCAATTCTAGTTGCAACTTTCAGATAAGTTTAGAATGATCAAACGACCTCGGAATGGTCTGAAAATTGATAGGCACAAACTAAAAAAATATACCTTTCCACTAGAAAAAGAATCACTCAGTTTTAAAATGATACGAAAAAGATACAAAGTCTTAAACTTAGACTCAGGCCACGTTGAATTCTGGCCCGGATCCGAAATCTTCTCCAGTTCAATTTTGAGACCCGGTTTAAATGACAAATGACCTTGGAATGGCCTGAAAATTTGCAGGCACAGAGATAAACTTTCAAACTTTACAATGCACAAAGAATCATGCAAAGCGGACCAATATCGAAGAAGATACAGTGCCCCAAAGTTGGACCTGGGTGTTGTTATCGCATAATGTCATAATACAAGTCCAGAAAGCAATTAACGTGAAATAATCTTGATGGGTTGACCTCTTGAGAGTGGGTATCGTCTTCTAAAAAGGATGGGTAGACCCAGCTCCAATTTGGTTCGACCTGGGCAATGCAAAGTTTCCTAGGCTAGAATGACAACGAAATTCGAACTTTTCTATTTCAAGCTACCAAAACATTTCAGATCTTGATGAAATTTGACATGCAACTACTAGAACTATAAGATAACACAATGGAACAAAGATTACCCAAAATGTTCATGAATTGAGTGAGATGTTAAGTCGCAAAGATCAACCCGAATACTATAATTTACTGTAAACACAGATCTTCATCTTCTCTGTTTATAATATGTAATGAACCGACCAATTCCTGATCCTGATTATCGACACAAATACCATATCGACTAACCAAGCATCAAAAATTACCGGACCATTAATAGATAGAAGTTAGAGGATGAGAAATAGAAGGAAAGAAATGTTAGAATAGAAGAAAACGAAAAACACAAATCTCACAGCGGAACGAATCAAATATATTAGATAAAATAACCTTTCGAAATACATAACTATTCTATATACACATACCATCAACAGGGTACAATACATTCAATATCAAAGCAGAGATAAATAGTAGCTATCTAATATTGAAGCCTCCTGCTCCATGCTTCTCCAAGTATATCTGAAAAATCCCAACTATTTGATTGCCCGTACAAATACGGACACCCAAGAGTTTAGGGTAAAAACAAAAAATAAATAAACTCTGTGTTATTTATGAGACTGGTGTGAGTAAACTCCAACCATTTGATTTAACTTTCAAAAATCCTTTCGAAAGAAAAGATAATCGTAAGACCGATCCATACAGAAACATGGATGGTTTTTACCTTATGATAACCTAAATTATCCTTTGTACCAAAATCATCCTGATATTATAATAGTGTCTGAATCAAATAATCAACAATCTAGCAGAATGCTTGCATCTCACGCTCCACATACATAGTACATAATCAAAAACCGCAGGGCACTTATTTGAGAATGGATTTCCAACTATGACAAGGTATGGGACCACCTTCTGATAGTGCATCTTTAGAGAGGAATACACTAAGTTCAATAAGAACATCTTATAAATCGGTCACTCAATCCAGTTGAGTGCACTGAATGTATATCACCAACGGTTGTGATAAACAACCATCACCGAAAGCATACTGCAGAAATAAAATAATAAGCAATTGAATTTTATCTAGATCAGGTGATAATACGTCCTAATAGGTATGACCCACATAGCCATGTTCCCTGCCGGATTTTTGTCATTTCCTGGTCGATGAGGCCTAAGGCTACGTTTTACCTTTAGAACATCTTGCTACCATTTACTTTGAATGCTACATCGTCAGATCCGTCAAGTCACTAACATTGGGTGTTTAGCTATGAGAATTTTCCTTCTCTGCCACCAACCATGGCACATTTGAAGAAATCAATATACGTGACCATCTGGAAATACTCTGTCAGACGTCCGTCCACACATGTTGTCCTGGGACTGGACAAACCGAAGGCACCATCTCATCAATCCATCTCAGGAAATTTTTTACCTAGGATTAACAGAAGAGCCTTCACACTTTACTCCGTCTTCATTTATCTTCAGCATAATTTGATTTGCAACGCTTGTGCCTATACGGAGTGGTTTTCAGATAATAAACGTGATCCCGGTCTCTCCGTATTGACAATGAAAATATAAAATGGCCAAAGCTTTGATAGTTGGTTATTTAACTATCAAAGGAAACTTCCATATAACCAATGATCATATTTCCAAATTGAAATTTTGCTGATCAACCATCAAACAACACTGGACCCTTTAAATTAATTTCTTTTTAATTTATTCATTCCCTAAATCGTTTTTAATATCTTTACCTTGATACTCTTCCAAACCCGTTGGTCTCTAACAATTCTTGGAAAACACTTCCAAATATCATAAATTCTTTAGTTTCTATATTCCAGAAAATATATGTTATTAACATCGGAAAACATTTCCATCTCTCACATTTCTTATTTTCTATGTTTAGAAAATATACATTATAAACATCAGAAAACATTTCCAATTTATATTTCTTAACTTCTCATTAACCTGATCATTTCATTAACCAAATCATTTCATTAACTAACTGTATCTATAACCAATCTTTGCCATCAAACCTTAACCATTCCTCAATAAATTATGAAGTCAATCAAGTTGGGATACAATTACCTCTTAGACTTTAACTGAACAATATTCTCAACTTTGAAATGCTCAGAGTTCACAACTTCAAATACTAACAAAACATTGCTTATGCAACTCTCGGATTCAATTTAAGAACCCACTTCTTTTACGGAAAATATTGATTATAAAGATAACATTACAATCCCTATTTCTGAATATTTAGTTTTAAAATATAACTTCTATTCATTAAATTTAAATAAATAATTAAATAAATAACTTAATAACTTAATAAATAAATAATTAAATCTTGTTTAAAAATGAAAAGTAAAAAGTCCTTTTCTGAATTTGATATAGTCGAATTCCAATGAATAACTCTCATTCTCCAATAATCTATATCCGATTAATTTTCTGAACTTTGGAATAAATCTACCATTTCAGGTTAACTCAAATTGCCGATTAATATTCTGAACTTTTGAATAAATCTACCATTTCAGGTTAACTCAAATTGCCTCATAATTATTTTTATTCACAAAATATTTGTTTTCAAATCGTTATTCACATTCAAATATGAATATCATTCCTTAATAGGAATATAGACTCATTTTATTAAATCAACTTGATTTTTATTTTGTAAATATCATTACAGATTCAAAACGAGTTACTTCATAAATTCACATCATATTTATGAATTTCATTTATAAACTACTATTATCACCTTCCTATTTATATAAAACAAATTCAAATTTCCTTTATAAATATTTTTATTTACAATATTAGCTTTAAACCATTATTTACGTAAATCTTGAGCAATATTTCTTTTATATAATCAAATTCGTTTAATTCCATATTCGTAAATAATATCTCAAATCAAAATTCCATTTATTAACTTCTATCAGTAGAATTATTCAGGAAAAATCTTATTTTTGTTCCATCCAATTAAAATCTTGTTTATAATTTCATTTAAAATTGCTAAGTTCAAATCCAATTACAAATACCGATTTCAAACCTGATTTCAACTTTTTTATATAAATTCAAACTTGAATTTGTATTTCAGTTTATCCTAAGAATATTTTACTAAATTTATAAATGTCGTTTATAATCAATTTCTTGTTTTATCCATTTAATACATGTTTCTATTTTAAATCCACTCGAAATTTAATTTCTATTTTGGAAATAAATTTCATTTTTAAATTTCAGATTCCCTTCCTGTATTCAATATATTTTATGGTATTTAAATTCCTAAATTCTAGAGCCAGGGTAATTCAATACAACATAATCAATCACCGATTATATATCACATCATATATCATAATCAATGAAAAATGATAATATAATTGTTGAGGAATCCAGTTGGATCCCTCCAACTTGTTTACCTACATCCACAGATGTTAATCAACGTAAATAATACCAATTTAAATTCAATATGAAATATCATAGTAAATAGAATCAATATTTAACCAATAATTACTATATATAACTATCTCAATCATTTCAATCAATTATCAACAATTCATTCAAACAATCAACATACATCATCCATTATCATTTAAAATTATGATTACAAAATTATAATTGAACAGAGTTGGTGAGTTTACTCACATTGGTTATTAATCTTTAAATAAATGTTAATGTCAGATTTAATCGAATTTGGCGTTTTAATTTGCCAAAATTTCCAACGAGCTCCAAATCGCTCCAAACCAGCTTTATAGTGTAGTATTCATCAATACAATTTCAATGACCCCTGTTTCATTCAATTCCGTTCATGTATGAATTAGTTATGCTTAATACGTAATACATTATTAAATTAACATTAAATTTAAATATATTTTTAATTGGGCCTCCTCACCTTTTTTAAAACGACCCACACCCAAATCTTCGACCCACCTTTAGCCCATTCTTCCCAATTTATAATATGGGAACCCTGCTTCCTTCAGTTACACCATTACCATGTCTTTGCTTCCACATGCTCCTTTGCCAAACCACCGACCACCATTCCGACATACCAACCTTCATTTTCTCACAACCCCAATCGCCCTGCCACCTCCTTGTTCGACTCGCGACTACCCTTCAAGCTCGTCGTCCAACCGTCTTACTACTAAAATATAGAACATAACGTCCCAAAATGGCATTGAAACCTGTCAAACTGAGTCTACGCGTGTGTCTCGCCTTTCTAGGCTCATCCAACATCTCTGTTTTCCATCTTCCTTTGCCAAGGGGGAGCGGTACCTCGTCTCGCACGACTGTGCTACAGTTGCCGTCATTAGAACCCCATCACACCACCATTTAAACCTGCAAGGTTGAAGCTCGTGTGCCAAGGAATCCAAGAATGAAACCCGTTTATTTTGTTGAAATATTAATGAATTTATTCAATTTTTTAAACCTCTCGTTTGCCTTTAGGTTTGTAGTTAGGCAAACAAGAGAAGCATACAAGCATATCTATAAGAGTAAGCAACTTAGGCACCACATATATAGAATATGGTAGGTATATTTTTTCCAATGTAGGCTACTGTTTTGATTTAAACTTAGCATGTGTGTTAATAAATTTTCATAGCACTGCATGAATAGGCATGTATTGATCTGACCATAACAGGGTGGCCTCTGATTTCCTTCAGCTTCGCATGTGGGAGATTATGTATGAAAAGAAATATTAGGCAGCAACTTGATTCTAGGTGTGTGTGTGTGAGATGAAGGTTGCCTTAAGGTGGCAACTTTTCTTTTGATTCATTCAGCCTAGCATGTCTGTATTTGGCAGTAACATGGGTAGGCATGTGGACTGGATTTATTTTTTTATTGTTCTTACAATTCCTTCCCATGATATTCGAAAGTGCATTTATGGACAGTCGGTCGCCTTTACAGGCTTATAATATTCATTCTACAAAGAAACAAGAACATCTAACAATGATATTTAGCATCTCTTACACCAAAATCTATGTAACTGAGACATCATCCTCCTATCAGAATCAAAAGAAAAACTCTAATGATGATCCATAGTCAATTGAGCAAGAACAAGTTGGTGACACTAGCTGTCATCATAGTAGGAATCGTAGCAACATTTGTATCAATATGAAAACAAAGAGTGCGCATATATATATAAACACACACATATATATACACACACACAAAGGAGTGAACGAATGTGTATGGTGTGACGGCCCACACCACACAAGCCGACATTTCCAATGAAAATGCGCTGTACTGGTGTCCAACTGGCACGGGACGGTCGCCAAAGAAAGGGAAAATAAGAGAACTTACTGGTGAACTATCAAAGAACCTGTAGAATGTCTCATAGCGCATGGAACAAAATATAATAATAATGTACTTGACATAAAACAGGCGAGACAGTGCATAAGCTGATAACTAAAACCAACACCAACACCAACATCATTATCAGAGTAGCGAAAATCCAAATACAGCTTATTACAGCTTTCCAAATTACTGTCTCTAAACAAAAGAAAGAAAGGTACACCACTAATGCCCAAAGTAGTGACCGCAGCAACACAGGGAGAATATCTATATATATGTATCATACGTGGAAGCCTCCTGCTCGTCTTCGATACAGCTACTCGTTCATACCACCTAACCTGTCTCTAGTCTGCTCGTGAGAGCACCCGGAGTAATAAGAAGAGACATAAAACTTTAGGTCAGACAAAAAGTCTGGTATGAGCGATAAGCAGCTAAATAGAACAATAAAAGATATTCTAAATCATACCTGAACCTGGACCTGCAACCAAAGAGTTAGCACTACATACTGTACAATACTCTAAGGTGCCACTGAACAGATGGTGTAAAGATAACGGGGGGTGGGGGTGTGCATGTCATAATGATGGCAAACAAATCAAACATAGCAACCATCCTTACATCTCTCACTCAGTGCGTAAAGCATACGATGTCCACCACTGTCAATCACTAGACCCGTCGAAGTAGTGACGGAGTTCGACTTGTACAACTACTGCTACTACCAAGCTTGCCCTATGGAGTCATGACCAAATCTTTACAACTGACCCAACTTCATTGGTCTATAGCTTTTTAGTCGTACCTTGGCCACTGTGGCCCTGAATCCGTTCACGTACTCCCTACACATAGTGATCCAAAGTTACAGGCATCGACAACCCCTTAGCACACGTCCCGCAGCAAAGCCCAACTCATGAAGTCAACTCGTTGGTTCCCAACTGGATCCTAAGTACAACTTCCCATTTGGACTACCTTTGCATCTCGGGTTTTGTTCTTCTCCTCCTTCTCCGGATCGGTCTTCATTTCTCCACTTCTCTGCTCCAGGTCGTGGTCATCAGCTCCTCGGTTCGGATCGGAATACCCCATACGGGTCGGGTCGTGCTCCTTCAGTTGTTCGGGTCAGAGTCCACCTCTCCAAGAGGTTCGGATCGTGGAGAGCTCCGGATCGTGTTCACCCATCAGATTGGGTCAGAGCTTCTGAATCGGATGATGCAAGCAGCTCTCGTGGAAGGCGGTTTGGATCGGGTCGAGCTTCCCCCATCCGATCCAGTCCTACACAGTTTCCTGCACTTTGTACAGCAAGCTATTTACGCCATTCGACGACGTTTTCGACCAATCTAATACTTCTAGACAGTCACAAATCATACCATACAGTAATAGCAACATGTAAAATCAATCATAAACACCAAAACAACAACCATAGCTTGTAAAATGGATCAAACATAGCCAAAAATCCATATTTTCCCCTAAGCATGTTTAAGCAAAACTAATGATAGGATTAATAAAACTTAACCAAATCAAACCAAATTTCTAACAAAGGTCTAAAACATTATTTTCGAATTTATAAATATTTTTCCAAAATTTTAATCATGTCTAATTTCGTTAGTCTCCACTAATTACCCTTAATTAACCGTAATTAGTGCAAAACTATGCAAATCACTCACCTTGGCCACAAATAAAATACCAAATCTGAAATGAATCTCTGTTTGGCGCTGTTCCCAATGCAACACAACAACTCTAACCTTTCTTTGGTGCTAATCCTCTTTGATTTGATGCTGCTAAGCTTAATCCTTGATTAGAAAGTAATTTGGGGATGTTTTAGAGGTTGGAGGCCATTATTAGGGTTCTTAGGAGGTAAATGGCGGCTAGAAAACTGAAACGAAATGATAATCTAACTCATTTCAGCCTCCCCATAACCCTAATCCCGAAATGGGTTATGGGCCCATTTACTAATCACCTCATTTGGCCCGGTTAAGTAGTTTTTCATCTTCTGAAACTTTTTTCAGCCATACCTCCCAAATGATGAGTCCGTTTGGCTAATGTGACCACTCTACGGAATTGTAAACCATCATCCGGATCCAATGGAAGTGGTTTCAGGTCAAAACTCCTTTTCAATCAAAAGTTATGGCCAAAACAAGATCAGCTAGGGGTAAAATGGTCATTTAAAAATCGATAAAAATCATGAACATGGGAAATGACCCCAATAGTCGTCTCCCAAAGTTACATGACCATATGACTCTGTATGTGAAATAAATAAATATTCTACGATCCTGCAATGCGTAGAATGCGGGTCGTTACACTCTTCCCCCCTTAAGAAATTTCATCCCCGAAATTACTTAACCCAAAACATACAAAGGATCCCGCATGCCTACCAGCCATATAAAACAACCAATCATGCAAAACAAGTAATACAAACCTATCCTAGCATGTGGAAAGACTAAATTGAAACTGAAATCTTACCAGGCGAAGAGTTCTGGATACTCTTCCTAATGCTCTCCTCTGTCTCCCAAGTGCATTCATTCTCATCCTCGCCCCACTGAACTTTGACTAATTTCACCGCCTTCCTTCGAAGTTGCTTCATATCGTTCCCAACAATACGCATAGGCTTGCGGTTTTCAACCGCCTCGGGTTCAACCTCGATATCATCCAACTGTTCAGGTGAAATAGTCATATCTGGGTCATGTATGAACTTCCTTAACTGGGAAACATGAAATACGTTGTGAACTCCTGCCATCTTCTCTGGTAATTCAACTTTGTATGCCAAATTCCCAATTTGCTCAAGAACTGGGAATGGACCAACAAATCTTGGTGCTAACTTGCCTCTCCTGTCAAATCGTATCACACTCTTCAACGAAGAAATCTTGACAAACACCAAGTCGCCAATGGAGAACTTTAATTCTCTTCTCCTCTTATCAGCATAACTTTTCTGCCTATCTTGAGCAGCCTTCATTCGCAGTTGGATAACCTTAATCTTGTCTGATGTTTCTCTTATTACTTCTGGTCCAAGCACATACTTCTCACTGGTCTCTAACCAACAGGACGGTGAGTTACATGGTCTTCCGTACAAAGCTTCAAATGGAGCTATACCAATACTGGATTGATAACTATTATTATATGCAAACTCTACTAGATGCAAATGGTCATCCCATGATCCACCAAAATCCAATACACAGGCTCTCAAGAGGTCTTCTAATATACGATTCACCCTCTCTGTTTGTCCATCGGTTTGAGGATGATATGCGGTATTGAGATGTAGTTCTGATCCTAACGCCTCTTATAAGCTCTTCCAAAATCCACTAGTGAACAACGGATCTCGGTCACTCACAATGCCTTTGGGTATTCCATGAAATCTCACTACCCACTTTATATACAGTTCTGCTAACTTAGCTGCCGTCCTGTTTGACTTGATGGGTATAAACTTTGCACTCTTAGTCAATCGGTCCACAATAACCCAAATGCTATCATGGCCCGATCTAGTCCTTGGTAACCCATCAATGAAATCCATTGAGATTTGTTCCCATTTCCATTCTGGAATCTCTAATGGTTGCAACAAACCACTAGGCTTCTTTTGCTCAGCTTTAACTAGTTGGCAATTCATGCATTTGGATATAAACTTACCAATGTCTCTTTTCATCCCTTCCTAGTAGTAGGTATGCTTCATGTCTCGATACATCTTGTTACCACCGGACTGTATAGTTAGTTTTGAGTGATGACATTCTCTAAGCACTTCATCCCTCAATCCATTGACATTGGGTACAACTTGTCTTCCATTCTTCCTAAGCCATCCATCTCAATCAAGCCAATACTTACTCATCTCTTCGTTGATTCCCATCTCTAACTTCGAGATGATTTCCAATAGGTTAGGATCGTCCCTCTGACTGGAACCAATCCGCTCAATCAAAGTGGGTCTGATCGTCAAACTTGCTAACATTTCTGGATCCAATTCGCACTTTGGTCTGAAATCATGCCCAGCGAGTACTCCAGTTGCTTCCATTCAAGAAATATAACCCCTAAACTGGCATGTCTTCTACTCAATGCATCAACCATCGCATTGCCCTTTCCTGGTGTATATGCGATGTCGAAATCATAGGAAGCTAAGAATTCTAACCATCTTTGCTGCCGGAGATTTAGATCTTTCTGAGAGAAGAGATACTTTAATGATTTATGATCGGTAAACAACTCGAATCTTTCTCCCAAGAGATAATGTCTCCATGTCTTCAGTGCGAACACGATCGCTGCCAATTCCAAATCATGGGTAGCGTATCTTTTCTCATGCGGTTTCAGTTGCCGACTTGCATAAGCTACAACCCTACCTCCTTGCATCAATACAGCACCTAGCCCTGTACCACATGCATCCATATATATTGTCATCTCTTCATTCCCCTTAGGAATGACTAATACTAGTGCACGTGTCAACTTTTCCTTTAGACTTTTGAATGCATTCTCGCACTTTTCGTCCCAGACGAATGGATTCTTCTTAGTCAACTGAGTCAACGGTGCCGCTATCTTGGAGAAGTCTTGGATAAACTTACGATAATATCCAGCTAACCCCAAGAAACTTCTTATGTCTGTCGCATTCTTGGGCGTAGACCAATCTTGTACCATAGCCACCTTCGTAGGATCCACGGCGATACCATTTTTCGAAACAACATGGCCCAAGAATCTCACTTCCCTCCTCCAGAAGTGACACTTAGAAAACTTTGCTTTCAATTGGTGTTTTCTCAACACCTCCATCACTATTCTTAAATGTTCCTTGTTTTCTTCCTCTGTCCTAGAATAAACAAGTATATCGTCCACGAACACAAGAACAAACTTATTCAACTGATCTCTGAATACCCTATTCATAAGATCTACAAAATATGCTGGGGCATTGGTCAACCCGAATGGCATGACCAACCACTCATAAAATCCAGATGGCGTCCGAAATGCCGTTTTAGCTATACTCTCAGCTTCCACTCTAAGCTGATGAAAACCTGTCGCGATATCCAATTGGAAAAATACTCTTGCCCCACTCAACTGATTAAACAAATCATCTATCCACGGTAGAGGATACTTATTCTTCCTCGTTACCTTATTCAACTCGCGGTAGTCTACACACAACCGAAGGGAACCATCCGCCTTGGTAAACACAACTGGTGCTCCCCATTCAGAAACACTCCTTCTGATAAATCCCTTCTTCAAAAGATCGCTGACTTGCACCCTGAGCTCTCGCTCCCTTGGTGCCATACGACGAAGTGGCATCACTATAGGTCTGGCATCTTTCACTAAATCAATCTCTCGGTGTGGTGGAAGCCCGGTCACTTCCTCGAAGATGTCCGAATACTGGCCAACCACGGGCAAACCTGACAACTCACTATGCGGGATGTCGAGGGAATTTAGAAAACTTGCCATTACCCCATCACTAGGTAGACCACCAAACACTACCCTCTGCCCATCATCCGCTCTAGCTATCACTAAAAAGCCCTCACAGTCTACCACCACCCCGTATCTTCAGAGCCAATCGAATCCCAAAATAATGCCAAACCCAGTAAAGCCCAAAACAAAGCAATCACAAACAAACATGCATCCATGACTCGATAAGACCACATTACGACAAATCATGTTAAGGTTAGTCGAACCACCAAATGGGTTCGTCACTACCAAAAGTTTACAATTTCGGGCTCCAATCCCAACTTATCTACCATGTCACTAGATATGAAGGAACTGGAAGCTCCGGTATCAAACAATACTCGAACAGGAACATCATAAACAGAAAGCATACCTTGAATAACGACATTCTTTCCCGTCTCCGCCGCAGTTGGGGCATTCGACGAAGAAGGAATAGCATTAAGGGCATATGCTTTCACCATCTGCTATTCTTTGGGGGGTTGCGGACACTTGTCCTTGTGATGTCCCACTTGGACAAAGTTGAAGCACTTCCTATCCGCAAGGTTGGCCCGACAATTACTAGCATAATGGCCCTTCTTACCACAGCTGAAGCACTCAACATCCTTCTTCTTCTTTTGGCCATCCTTATTCTGGTTCTGCTTCCTCTTATTCTGAGAACCACTCTTGCCTCCACCGCTTGCTTGAGGTTTTGGCTCCTCTGCATATGCAACCTCAGTCTTCGACTTAGGGTAAAGACTCTGTGACCTCAATGATTTCCCCACAATCGATTCAAACGTCTCATCGATGTGGTTAATAAGCCTTTCCCCCAAGTACTGATCCAAGCCAGTTGTGAACTTCTCGTTCTTCTTCTCGGCAGTATCTATTAGGGATGACCCATATTTCGACAAAGTGTCGAATTCGGCAATATACTCCGAGACAGCTCTGCCATTTTGCTTGAGTTCCAAGAATTTCTTAAACAACACTGACTTCTGAGCAGCTGGAATGAACTTATTGCTAAAGCGAACCTTAAATTGATCCCAAGTAATCTAATCCTCTGGAGTAGCTGCCTTTATAGCACTCCACCAATTCATTGCCTGTCCTTGCAGCTGACGGGATGCTAGCCTTCTTTTCATCGCATCCTCGATACTCAAATCTTCGAAGATACACTTGCAGCTATCCAACCAATCCTGAACATCTGTATCCGACTCTGTTCCATGGAACGGCTTCCTACCAAGACTAGTATAATCCTTGTTCAGCTTGGCGAAATCGGCCCTAAGCGCCTGCACTATTGGATCACCACCATTACCAGCATTAGGAGCTGCCCCCTGCACATCCCTAAGCATCTCTCTCATGAGGTCAGTAAACATCGTCCTCATGTCAGCATCATTCCCATTATTGGCTCCTCTACCGGCACCTCTTGCGTATCGGCTCATCGTTCAATCTGTAAAGAGAAAATGATTAACCATCCTCTTTGTGGTGTCAGTGCAGTGCGATTACATCCTTAGCTATACTAATTATATATATAGCTTTCGAAAACCAAAATAATCACAAATACGCACTCTCATATACGTATTATCTCTCCCTGACGTCTTTCCCTAGGTTAACTACGCAACCTAGAGCTCTGATACCAAGTGTGACGGCCCGCCCCGCACCAGCCGACATTTCCAATGAAAGTGCACTGTACTGGTGTCCAACTGGCACGAGACGGTCGCCAAAGAAAGGGAAATGAAGAGAACTTACTGGTGAATTATCAAAGAACCTGTAGAATGTCTCACAGCACATGGAACAAAATATAATAATAATGTACTTGACATAAAACAGGCGAGACAGTGCATAAGCTGATAACTAAAACCAACACCAACATCATCATCAGAGTAGCGGAAATCCAAATACAGCTTATTACAACTTTCCAAATTACTGTATCTAAACAAAAGAAAGAAAGGCACACCACTAATGCCCAAAGTAGTGACTGCAGCAACACAGGGAGAATATCTATATATATGTATCATACATGGAAGCCTCCTGCTCGTCTTCGATACAGCTACTCGTGCATACCACCTAACCTGTCTCTAGTCTGCTCGTGAGAGCACCCGGAGTAATAAGAAGAGACATAAAACTTTGGGTCAGACAAAAAGTCTGGTATGAGCGATAAGCAGCTAGACAAAACAATAAAAGGTATACTAAACCATACCTGAACCTGCAACCAAAGAGTTAGCACTACATACTGTACAATACTCTAAGGTGCCACTGAACATATGGTGTGAAGATAACGGGGGGTGGGGGTGTGCATGTCATAATGATGGCAAACAAATCAAACATAGCAACCATCCTCACATCTCTCACTCAGTGCGTAAAGCATACGATGTCCACCACTGTCAATCACTAGACCCGTCGAAGTAGTGACAGAGTTCGACTTGAACAACTACTGCTACTACCAAGCTTGCCCCATGGAGTCATGACCAAATCTTTACAAATGACCCCACTTCATTGGTCTATAGCTCTTTAGTCGTACATAGGCCACTGTGGCTCTGAATCCGTTCACGTACTCCCTACACATAGTGATTCAAAGTTACAGACATCGACAACCCCTTAGCACACGTCCCACAGCAAAGCCCAACTCATGAAGTCAACTCGTTGGTTCCCAACTGGATCCTAAGTACAACTTCCCATTTGGACTACCTTTGCATCTCGGGTTTTAGTCTTCACCTCCTTCTCTGGATCTGTCTTCATTTCTCCACTTCTCTGCTTCAGGTCATGGTCGTCAGCTCCTCGGTTCGGATCGGAATACCCCATACGGGTCGGGTCGTGCTCCTTCAGCTGCTCGGGTGGGGGTCCACCTCTCCAAGCGGTTCAGAACGTGCAGAGCTCCGGATCGTGTTCACCCATTGTATCGGGTCGGAGCTTATGAATCGGACGGTGCAAGCAGCTCTCGTGGAAGGCGGTTCGGATAGGGTCAAGCTTCCCCCATCTGATCCGGTCCTACACAGTTTCCTGCACTTTGTCCAGCAAGCTATTTACGCCATTCGACGGTTTTTTCGACCAATCTAATACTTCTAGACAGTCACAAATCATACCATACAGTCATAGCAACATGTACAATCAATCATAAACACCAAAACAACAACCATAGCATGTAAAATGGATCAAACATAGCCAAAAACCCATATTTCCCCCTAAGAATGTTTAAGCAAAACTAATGATAAGATTAGTAAAACTTAACCAAATCAAACCAAATTTCTATTAAATGTCTAAAACATTATTTTCGAATTTATAAATATTTTTCCAAAATTTTAATCATGTCTAATTTCGTTAATCTCCACTAATTACCCTTAATTAACCGTAATTAGTGCAAAACTATGCAAATCACTCACCTTAACCACAAATAAAATACCAAATCTGAAATGAATCTCTATTTGGAGCTGTTCCCAATACAACACAGCAACTCTAACCTTGCTTTGGTGCTAATCCTCTTTGATTTGATGTTGCTAAGCTTAATCCTTGATTAGAAAGTGATTTGGGGATATTTAGAGGTTGGAGGCCATTATTAGGGTTCTTAGGAGGTAAATGGCGGCTAGAAAACTGAAATGAAATGAAAACCTAACTCATTTCAGCCTCCCCATAACCCTAATCCCGAAATGGGTTATGGGTCCATTTACTAATCACCTCATTTGGCCTGGTTAAGCAGTTTTTCACCTTCTGAAACTTGTTTCAGCCATATCTCCCAAATGGTGAGTCCGTTTGGCTAATGTGACCACTCTACGGAATTGTAAACCATCATCCGGATCCAATGGAAGTGGTTTCAGGTCAAAACTCCTTTCCAATCTAAAGTTGTGGCCAAAACAAGATCAGCTAGGGGCAAAATGGTCATTTAAAAATCGGCAAAAATCATGAACATGGGAAATGATCCCAATAGTCATCTCCCAAAGTTACATGACCATACGACTCCGTATGTTAAAGAAATAAATATTCTACGATCCTGCAATGCGTAGAATGCGGGTCGTTACATATGGCATTGACGTGAAGAGAAAAGTGAATGACAAAAGTGTGCCTTGATGTGTTTGTATTTTTTTTAGTTTTAAAAGTTAGAAAGCTATGGATACCCTATTATGTAAAACTCCATTTGCATACGAACCACTACGGACAAAAATAAAAATATGATCGTGACAAGCAATGCTCCACGATCCTAAAAACATAGTAAAATAGAAAAGTTAATTTATTTTGTGAAATTCCAAAAACGTTAATATAGGGCATAAATTACGTTAAAAAATTAGTTGTTTATTTTCCAAATTAAAAATTATGAAAAAATTCTATAAATTAAATTAACAATACATCATAAAAATCTTGTTTAAAATTGAAACCGATATTATATTATATTAAATAAATCGTTATGGTTTACAAACGATTCCATAGAGACTTTCTAAAAAATTTATTTGAACATAATTAACAATCTATAAGACGAAATTTTGTTTTTTCACTTCCATTGGAAACATATAGTTAAACAGATTTGAACGTTTCTTGTTTCAAAGAAATCTGACTTATATTGGATTCCATATATGCAGTTAAAGTTCAAAATGTAATATTATAAACTATCGCGAAGTTACGAGCTCGTTTTAAATTACATTATAATTTGTATATTCAAATCATTTATAAATAAATTCATTATTATAATTCAAATTTAAACATCTCTTAAATTATCCAGTTCGCACAATATTGCAAATTCTGCTTATTTCCGACTATTTCGAAATTAAATTTATTATTCCACTATTTATATTAATTAAATATTCAAAATTATAAAAAATTATTTAAATCTCCAAATCAACCTTTTCAAATAATTAAATAAATTAATCATTCAACCACTAAAAATACGGGTTGTTACACAATATGTATTTTCCATCAAAACATCGAGAAACTCAATAACCGAGACATGCACAATTTAAAAGCAATAATATGTGAATCAAACAACCCACCTTGTGTGGATTTACAAGAATTAGGTTTCCTATAGCATAAAACAAAGAAATTTATTGACATGCAACCCCAAATAGCTTACTGTAACTTTCCATTGCTCGAATATCTGAAATTAATGCTTGGATTCCCTGTTAAAGCTTGATTTCTTTTGATAGAGATTAACAACCATTTCCAGCTTTGTACTAGCATTTTAATTAAACACTTGAATTAAAGGAGGATGAGAGGCCTTGGTTTCACTGGAGGAAGCTTCAGGAAAAACACAGAATAGGGAGGGTGAGGAGAAAAGAACGTATGCTTTTCTTATTATAAAACTTACCTTGGGCTTTAGTTTTGAAACCCAAACCCAGTAAGCCAAAGTTTTGCAAATTTTCCCTCCTTAACACTAAGTAACACAATTTACAACTCATGTACCAGTTTAATAATGCTTGAGAATTAAAAAATTTACATAGAAATATTGTAATATTTTCCAAGCCATTTAAAAACAATTTTTGACACAAATACGTTTAAATAAACATGTTTATCAAACTGATTATTTCACATTTCTTTAAATTAAAACTTATTTTATTTCTACATACAAATTTTACTCACTTAAATAAATTAAATCTGTAAACTTTCGTAAATTATCTCTAACCTTCAAATATTGGTTCTCAATCAATGTTGGCATTTTTATTTTAACAAAAATTCAATTAACTCCATTAATGCCACTAATTACTTTTAACAACAACCTGCAACTTCATTTATTTCTTGACAAAATTCAACATTATATTATTACTTAAATTTTCATTACCATTTCCAAATATAATTTTAAACAAAATCCTTATTTTATTTTGTCAAGAAATACAACTTGCATTTGAAAACAAAACTCCGTAGTTTATTAATTATCCACTTAAAGCCGCTTAACACTTATATTGAAAATATATTTTCCACATAAATATTGATTGCTAATCAATATTTTATATTTTAAATATTCACCTCAATCATCCAGTTACAATTTACAACACGGATTGAAATTAAGTTTTTATCACAACAAGGATATTTAATTTATTTCAATATAACCAACTCATAAAACCACAAATTCTTTATTTTCCTCATTTTAAAAATGTTATACGAGTTAGGCTTACAAACTCGTATTCCATTCTTCTTAGTTATAAAATCATAAAATACATTATAATATGTTTAACATGGTACTAGAAATCAAGTTGTTACAGACTCCTCCTTAAATAAATTACATCCTCGCAATTTACTTAAATAACAATTTATAAAATTTCAATAAACAGCTACTCATCATAAATTATTTCCTCAGGAAAATTTAGTTTAAGAACCAAGCACATGTTGTTTGAAACTTTCTTAATCCTCCTTCTACTTATTTAAACTACATCAGAAATTTTAAGTTTAATTACTCAACTTATATAAAATGTTTTAATCTTTTACTCCATCTAATAAACACATAAGATTTAAGCAACACAAGTTATCCTTCACAAGGCATATCTTTGAAACATACATTCACTATTTCCCGATTTCCAATTAATACCGGACGCTGCCTCGCCATCAAGTCTATTCTAATTTCCCTAAACAATGGATGCTGCTTTGATTTTTATATCAAATAGCCTCGTTATTTATCTTACATTATGATCGATTCGATGGCTGCAACCGTCTTATAAGCTCAAATATGAGAGTGAATTTCAAAAATATCGCCCTCATTCAAGATAGTTATTTGTTTAAAAATAACCTTTTACACTCAAAACAACTTAATTTTACCCACTTAATTTTTTCTCAAACCATGGTTTTCTACCAGCAATACTTATAATTAATTTAAAATAGTATTAAACCATCAACCTCATTTAACTTGCCTTATTATTTGGCTGCAAAGTCAATATAATATCGCCATTGCCTAGCTAAATCTACCATATTCCACGCCTCATGTGGTGGTCTAATACTATTCCCACAAGATATTTTACACTGTTATTCACAAAATTTTATTTTATTACTCAACTATGGTCTCATATAAGTGTTTAAGAAATTCTTCACGATATCGCTGATCTGACATATTGATTAGATCTCTTAATATACTCAATGAACCATTCATCACAAAAGATAGTCACCAATTTTTGGTTCACACATGGTTGTTTTTATCATTTATTATCTCCAATATTCCCGCTTTACTCAAAATAAAACAACACAACACCAAAAACTTTAGTTAGATACCTAATTGACATTCACTAGGAAATTAATCCTCAACAACCCTTTAATCATCTTTATTTACCATCACTTAATCCCAGTTACAAATTTATTTAATTTAGCTCAGCCTAAACAGTTCACTTGTTTCCACTACACACTCTGGTTTTTATTCCAGTTCCAGGATCCTTTACCCTAACATGAATTTTCACTTTTATTATGTTGGATTTGATTCATTACCCAATCTAATTCATCTTACTAGATACAACAATCTATTTAAACACAAAAGGATGGGGTTTAAATTTCTCTTATAATTTTAAACCAAAGATTTGAGCATCGAAAAAATAAGAGGATGGTTGTTTCTTCCAAGATATTTTACAGATGATTGGACACCACTCAAGGAATACTATGGCATGAAATACATTCCTAGACGGATTTTGAAAGCTAGGATTCACACACAACTCAACTGATAAGATTCAGAGGATAACGATAACAATGAAAGTGATAAGATAAATATAAGTGTTATCCTTTAGCATTGTAACACATGTACTACTCTGGTTCTGTTCCATGTCTATCGTATTTTGTTATGAATATAGCTCTGATACCAAACTGTGACTCCTCATCTACCCTAATAGAGAGTATTGACGGGAAATGTAATCTATTAGAGCAAAGAATAAGGGTTGCTAGGAGCGATCATCTGTAGTTCTACCTTAAATGAGCGTCAAATACATTGACTGGATGTATAAATTTTTCTTTCTTATCTAAGATAGATAGATGTACTCGATTCATTTAATTTAAAGATACATGGCTAAGGATCATATTCAGAACATAGTACATACAGATAGACAAATAACAGATCATGAAATAGATCGCATAATCTTACAATAGCAGAATGCAATAAATAAATGTGTTACAAACTCGAATAGTTATACACCAACAAATAAAACAAATCTCCAAATGAAAAAATATACAACAACTTGAATACATGAGTAAATAATAAGGATAAAGGCTTCACAAGATAGTCCAAGGTGGATTAGCTAACCTCGAATTAACAACAAGCCACAACCTGAAACAACTTAGTTTGGCCTAACTATTACATATATGGATCAGTCTAGCTTAAACATATCAGTTATAATATGACATGAAATAAAATGTTAAGTAGACATAAATTCATTTTCATAAGAAAAGGAATCCCAATATAATGGATTTACACTATAACCCAGATGGGATAATTCCTCTCCATTATAATGGAATTGTAACGTCCCACCCCGAGACCCACCCTACTAAGGAGCATTACTAGGTAATGTTGTCTATTAGAGTGGAGAATAGGGCTGGTTAAGGGCGACCACCCGTAGATTTGCATTATTAAGTCTTATGTATGTCGATGAAGTGATTACTATTTTTTTAAGAGGCTCGACATACTTAATAAATTATGTGATACAATTCTAGGGTGGCTCCAGAGTCAACTCAGAAAACAGTACATATAAATACACCATCACAGATCATAAAATAAATACATAATAGTGCATCGTCAGAGTACAACAAATACATGTGCTATAAAAGAATAGATACACCATTACCACTTTTAAAACAAGATACAACAATGAATCAATGGAAAACTCTATAACTTGAACCCAATTGGAAGATGCAACAGATAAGATGCTCAAAAGAATGACTGCTAACCCCAAACACAACGACTTTACCTAAAACATCTCCGTCTGACCCAAGGAATACACACACAGGTCAGTCTAGTTTACAAATCAGTTTAAGAATAAACAAGCACAAGATATACAACTCTTCACCCTAAGAGTTGTAAATAAGATGACATAAAGGGGTTAAAAGGTTTTAGTTCATATGTCATGACACAAGGGATAAATGTACAAGCCTTATAGATTAGTGTAAGGCTAAGTACACCACCGTACTCGATACGCAATGGAAACATAACACTAAAATCAGTGAAATCATCATATACATCTCAAGCGAGTTAAATTATTAACAAAGGGAACACCCCACTCCAAAACATTTAAGTCTCAAAATACGATGGATTAGAAATCCAAATGTTCTTAGCAAATGTACGATCATCCCGATCAAGTTAAAATCATCAAAGCCAAAATGTAAACAAAATCGTAAGAAAGGTGCTCACGTAATAATAATGAAGCCCATCCTGAGCTATAATGTTGCTTATCCCGAGCAATAGCCAAGTATTGGCAAATAAAAATCATCAACATCAAATCATAACATGAAATCATCATAAATAACGTGCACGTGCCATAATAATATAGCCCATCCCGAGCTATAATGTAGCTCATCCCGAGTAATAACCAAGTACTTATACATATTCAAAATTAGGCGCTTCTCACTGCGACTACCCCAACCGAGTTTATCTTGACCATCGCGATCAAGTGAATACGTATATGAGACCCATCCTGAGTCTAGCTTCAACCTGAAGCTAGTACTGGCTTAAGAAAACACCGGATGTGTCATGGGCTCTCAGTTAATAACCCAATCAATGACAATAGTGCGTCCCATACCACACGTTCTCACTGCTTGATTTACTAGCTGCTTGTCAAATTCTGCACCAGAAAACATAGAAATCAATGAATTATCATCAATAAAACATCGTCTCTAATCAGACTATACGAAAATTAACCAATTTCGTATTCCTTCGTGTCCCATACCATAGGGTTTACGACATCGTTTAACATTCAGTATGTCATCTCGAAGGGTGCATAATAGTGTGACTTTTATATAATAAAATACTTGATTTTCTAAGATGATTTATAAAACAATCTCTCAAAATCAATTGCTTTCCTTATGAAATCCATATATTTATGAAAATAACTGTATACTATTGTTTTAAGGCCATTTAGCATCAAGACTAAAATTATAAACCTCTTTTAGCCTCAAAACTATAACTAAGATGTTATTTATACATGTATCGAAAAACTAGTTTAAAACGTGCAATGTGTGCTCAACATTAATCAAAACTCGATGACTAAATTCATAAAACCCAACTATGTATTAGTGATAATTTAGGCTTCGCCATTAATAAAGTAAGCCAAAATACAACACAAAAACATGGTTTAAACTAGATCAGAAAAACCATGAAAACATGTAACAACCCGGATTTTCAGAACCAATTTAAATTTTTTATTTTAGCAATTTTAATGGATTTTGGATATTTAAAACGATTTATTTTAAACAATTACGACTAAAAATTAATTTAAATCAAAGTTAGAATGAATAAATTTATTTTAATTATAAAATGAGCCTAAAATGGTGTGGAAGTTTGAAAATTCAATTTTAAATTTCAAATGAATGTACATAATTCAAAATAAACTGGATTTTAGTAAAATCAGAAATATTTTAATTTTTTTAATTATATCTTTCTAACGAATGTGAAAAATATAGATTTCATAATATAAATTGAAAGTTATGCCCAGTTTAAAATTTGAAATAGTCGCTATGGAATTTATATATATTTTAATATAATATATTGCCCTTAAAAATAGACATTTTGAAAACGACCTCCATTTTCAATGAAACCACTTTTGTTGGATCCGGAATGTCAAATTATTGCTATATTCCAATTTTCATAATTTTTGGTATTGATATGTGAGCGTGGTGAATTTAAACACGTTTGGTCATTTCAATTTGAATTTAATCGACAGGAAATTAGCCATTTTCAAACGGTCTCCAAATTCGATGGAATTAGTTTTGTTAGGACCGTATCATCAAAACATAGCTAGATTTATTTTTCTGTGATTTTTGGAGTCAGTATGTAGCCGTACGGATTTTTAATGTGAAAAACAATCGATAATTTGACCTTTAAAAATATGTTGTGTGATGAAACGAATTCGGAACTCAATGAATCAAGTTTCATTGGGTCCGTAATGTCAAACTCTAGTTGTGTTTCCATTTTCATGATTTTTGGATATTGTATGTGATTATAGGAATTTTTATTCAACAATACAAATAGAAATATGATATAAATTAATAAAATAATCGAATATAAAAATAATATTCTTACACTATAAATATGCCTTCCCTTTCCTAACCTAATATAAGTTTTCCCGTAGTCAACAAAGTAACATTTTCAAGCCGCAAGTTTTTTTCCATTCTCAAAACAAATCGTGTGTTGTAAAAATCCAAACAAATAGAAATAAAATCCCATAAGTCTCATAGCATACATATATGGATTTGTGAAGGAGTCCTCATCATTCCTATACCATTTTGAAGAGGTGCGACGCTGTTCCTTGACCATCGAAATTCTACAGTAGAACTAGGGTTCCAAAAATTAAGATATTGAAGTAGTGATTCACGAAATGGGTATTGTAGTTGATTTCGTTGTGGTGAGTAGCACGCTGTGTGAAATTTTGGTGCGGTTTGGGAATAAAAAGTGTCGATGTCGACACTGTGAGGTGCGGTTGAATCTGAATGACGGGATTCTCTGGGGTGGTGCGGGCTGGAGGTTTGGGGGATGGGCGGAGAGTGCAGGCGAGGAGAAGAAGTATAGGGGCGGTCTCGTTGAAATACATGAAGAGGAGGAGGAGTAATGGAGGGAGAAAGAATCAGTCATGGCTGTGAAGAACGTTGCGGATTCCTGGAGTTAGGAGCAGGAGGAAGATGGATTGTCTAGTCTGGTAAGAATGTGGTGGGCTGAAATTAGTATGGCCCAATTATAATAATTATTATAAGGTTAATTTAAGTTAAACAACATGTAAATTTGTAAATCCCGTAACTAATTCATATTTTAACCAAATTCAGCAAAACAAGATCCGATAGGATCATATGGACGAAAGCTTCACAACAAGACTAACTGGGTCCGATATGGAGCACGTTGGAATTTCAGGAAAATTCAAATCCAAATTGTTCAGAAATTCAGAAATAAAACTAGCGGAGTAGAAACCAACTGTGAGAACTCTTTCTCACTAAAATTACTTTACAGTTAAATATATACTAGGATGCAGACGGGGCTTAGTAGCCCCCAACTCTATTTATTGTACAAACCATGGTTGTTTGTTTGGACTGTATTGTGTTGTGATGTGAAATGTATATAAAATATTCATGTGTTGAATAAAACGTTTGAATAATAAAAATATCATTTTATTGAATGTATGAACTATATAAAATATTCATTTGTTGAATAAAAATATTTTATCATTAAAAATATAATTTTTACTGTATATATGAACGACATAAAGTTCTCTTGAAATGAAAATAAATATTCATTTACAAGCCGGACGGTTTTTTTTATGTACACCTATTTAACTGATGATGATTGGGACAATAATATTTTACACATCGCCCAACTGCACAAATAATAATAAGTATTTGTTGTTTGAAAATCCCACACGGGTATTGGGGGGATATTTGGCATACACTGATCCCAATAATTAGTGGTATGTCAATCGATGGGTTGACAGACTCTATAAGCATTATTTATTTATTTTAATGCTTATACAGTTGTAAAATGCACTCTGGATGTTGTATGAATATTTGATGAATGTTCATCATTACGTTGTATACACGCGATGTATGAAATCCATATAACTGAAATTATATGGTAATTGACTGAGTCTGATTACAATTCAGAATTAACAAATATTTTGAAATAATATTTAGTGTATAATCAAAATCAGATATTTTGAAAATATTATCATTTTAATATTATAATGATAAGGAATATTCAAATTTGATTTGAAAATTGAAATGAAGTTGAAATCGTTTTGAAACAAATTTAAAACGAATTTATTAACGAATAACCAAATTTGATTTGAAAATTGAAATGAAGTTGAAATCATTTTGAAATGAATTTAATACAAATTTATTAAGGAATATTAAAATTTGATTTGAAAATTGAAAAGAAGTCGAAATCGTTTTGTAATGAATTTAAAACGAATTTATTAAGGAATATTCAAATCTGATTTGAAAATTCAAATGAAGTTGAAATCGTTTTGAAATGAATTTGAAATGAATTTATTAAGTAATATTCAAATTTGATTTGAATTTTGAAATGAAATTGAAATCGTTTTAAAACGAGTTTAAAACGAATTTATAAAGAAATATTCAGTTTTGATTTAAAATCGAAATGAAGTTGGAATCGTTTTAAAACGAATTTATAAACGATTTATAAAATACGTTTTAAATGGAAATCGATGAAATATATAATATATATTAAATGGCCTGAATAGAATGCGCCGCGCATAGACTATTCTCGAGTTTCGACCATTGACTTCGAATTGGCATTACGGGAGATCCAACCGTCAGATTCTCATAAAACTGGAACCGTTGCGTTCGTATCAGAAAGGGATTTCCACAGAATATAAGAGATTTGAAATCTAACTGTTGGATTTGGAATTATGTCCAATTTGGAAAAGATCGCTATGAATGCAGTTCGGTGGCCATTATTGGAAACCGACTGCACGGGCCTTAATAAAATTATTTAAAATATTAATAATTTGTGTGTGATTTGGATGAAAAATTCCATGTTTGTAGAGATAAAAATACATTTTTATCAAAATGAACTAGTTGTTAACTAGATTTGAAATCAAATAGTTTTAAAAGAAATAAACTGGAGTTGAAATGGTTTTAAAAATAACCAGAATTTTCCAATATATAAATTGGAATGGAAATAATCTTCGGAATATTTCGATATTGGGTTCCGTGGTTATATGGATACTGTTATGGGAATTTGAAAGATATAGATATTGTTATTCCCAATACGATATCCGTTAGTTTCAGAATTTGATATTGAATATAAGCCGATATAATTTCTGTTCAGAGTCTTGTATTTAATATTAAATTGGATTTTGGGTTTGTAATGAATGGTGTCTTCATTAACACTGTTCTTAAACCCAGAGGAGGAAAGAATAAATTTTTTAATTAAGATTTAGAGAAATTTACCAATTAATTAATATTTAGCTGGAATTGAATAAAAGAATTGGATTTTTGGGTTTATTGTAAACGGTCTTTTAAATAACACTTGTTCTTTAACCCAATTAATAGTGAGGATATGATTTGAAATTTATAAATCTTTTAATTAAGATTTAATGAAAATTTTCCAAAGTAAAGTTTTCCAATTTAATATATTAAATTGGAATGGAATAGAATTCGATTTGGTAATAATCGAAGTGAGCTTCTGTGGAGGAAGACTGTTAATATATATGGAATTTAAAAGACTTTGCTATTATTTCATTTATATTATTGGTTGGATACAGAAATTTATATCGGTTGTATATATTGATCTGTTTTCCGTGAGGATTCCATAATTAATGGAATGTGATTTTGGGTTTATCGTGAACTGTGTTTTAAATGACATTAGTTCTTTAACCCAGTTAAAGACAGGATTACATGTCTAACATTGTATTTCAAACTGTATTTTTGATCTCTGCTAAATATATATTTGTTTGGTGGCGGAGAATTTATTCTCGTGCTTAACACCCTTCTCTAAGACGTATGAGCTTAGAGGTTATATATCAGCAGAAATCAGTGGTACGATGTAGATTGTCGATGTAGCATGTTTGATTACCCAAATTTAAATAATCATTGATAATGAATATTGGAAGATTAAAACTAAATCGAGTTTTAATGAATCTTTAATTAGATTAAAATGTGAATGTGATAATTTAAATTATTTATTTTGGGAAATGATGTGAATTTTCAGTGTGGCATGCTGAGTGGCATGTGATCAAGGCTTTTGTTGAAAAGCAGGGCCTTGTGGTTGATAATCAAAGAACAGCTTTAAATAGCATATCTTTATGTAGCATTAATTCGTGAGCCTCACACCCCGGTATGAACCAGAAACGGGAGAGGACTGCAGGGAGAATATGGGTTTCTTTCTAACTAGGAGTGGTGTCATGGTATAGAGCCTAGGCATTTTACTCATGTGGATGTTGCCTATTATTTGATGGATAGCGAGCTACCTCGGATATTGGTCACTATGGGGCCGATGAATATGATGGTCGACATACTGACCAGGTTTAAGCCCTATAGGGCAGGGAAACATATTGTTCAGGTATTACTAATCATCGATGGGTGACCGACCCTGAAGTTCCAAGGTGCAGTTGTGGCTTATCCTGAGACATGGTGCTAGATTGTATCGAATTCGGTAAGGGCAATCCCTTGCCTTGGTTCATTATGGAAATCCAACTTCCAATACGACATTGTGCGATTTTAATTGTAGAACTAACATGGCGACATGATATATGGTACTCATGCCGTCTATGATTGGTACATATATATTTGAAGTTGTTTTTAAACACTATGCACTTATAATAGTACCAAAATGATTTGTTTTAAAACGTACCAAGCAGTTTGGCTATTATAAGGTAAAACTCTATCCTCCGGCTTGCGTTGCATTCTGTGATGGGACCTAAGTCTTATTATAGCTTCATTTTTTGAAAAAGCATTGCGATGTTTATAACTGTTTATTCACTGGTATTCTTGGGAGAAAACCCGTTCCGTGTTATACAACGTGGTCCCTTGATTTACTTTATTTTTAAAGTAAAGTTTTAAATAACTGTTTTAGTTCTCACACCAGTCCCATGACTGACTTGAAGTTTATTGTTTTAACCAAAACTCTGGGTGCCCCTATTTTCCACACGGTCAGCTAGTAGTTGGGTTTTTGTAGATATTTCTTTTCCAGGATCCTGGTTCACAGCTGGAGCTATATTCGGAAAGCTCTGTATCCGTGTACTTCTTTCAGTTGTGTTATGTATTATTTTTCCGTTGCTTTGTAATTTGAATCTCTGATATTTATCAAATGTATATTATATATTCATACTCTGTTATATTCTTGTACTCTGATGTAAATTGTTGTAATAGCAATGAAATGTTCTTCTGTTTGCCTCCCTATTAGTCTTGTTCTCAAAGCAGTACGCCTTCTTGTTCGGTTTAGGCCGGTCGGGAAGTTCGGGTCGCTACAAGTTGGTATCAGTGCTTTGGTTTACAGAGCTCGAGAACAAAACATATTAGAACCAAATGAAAGAATTCATAAGAGATAGTAATATCCAATAAGAATGACTCGTTAGAGATGGGATCAGTAGTATCCTGGAATGAGTTTCAAAGAGTGTTATTTTTAAAATAAAAATCAAAATAAATTTTGTTTTGAAAATTTAATCTAATTATACGTATTTAAGTATATTATTTTATTTTATTTTGGACAATCGAGTATATAAAGATTTTGCATGTAAGCGTCATGAATGTATATTCGAAGTCTCAAATATACTGGATAGATATAGAATCACACTCTAGTCGCCCGGAGATAATTCTGGTGATGACCGTGGCATCATCAGTATTTGTGTTCGAGCTTCGAAAGTGGGATCTCTATATATTTCCAACTGACTGGTGTGAGAGCCAAAACATAGTTAGAATTTATTGTTGTGCTTTGGCACTAAAAAACTGATTTTTGACTATGTATTAAAGTTATATGATTAAAAAGCTATTCAACTAATTGATTGTTGGTTGTTATGTTTGATTATTAGTTTAACGAATAAAACCAAAATGACAATGGAAGGTAAATTTACCCAAATCGAATTAAATATTGAACTAAATTGAAAATTGATTGAATTGCACGCATATACATGTGTATACATTAAACAAGTCATAGCATGAAAGCTAAGAAAAGGAATACAATTGTATGCCTGACAAATAGGTACATGTTTACTATTTTCTTGGGTTTTGATGATTTTATGAGCTGACTGGCTAGCTGCTTGGCTTTTTCTTTTGGATTGATGAGGGCCCTGTGAGGCTAGTTGTGGTTTTAAAGGTCTCCCCACACAAAGGAGGTTATGTTCAAATTTTTCGAAAATTTAGGGTGTTAGCCAAATTTTTGAAGAATTTGAAAATTCTTAAAAACTGAAAAGTTGAAGAATGAAAGTTGAGTTGGTTTGCTAAACAACTTTCAGCTCCGTTCCTTTTCGAGGACGAAAAGATTATAAATGGGGGAGATTGTAACAACTCGGATTTTTAGAACCAATTAAAAAATTTTATTTTAGCAATTTTAATGGATTTATGATATTTAAAATGATTTATTTTAAATAATAACAACTAAAAATTTATTTAAATCGAAGTTAGAATGAATAAATTTATTTTAATTATAAAACGAGCCTAAAATGGCGCGGTAGTTTGAAAATTCGATTTTAAATTTCAAATGAATGTACAAGATTCAAAATAAATCGGATTTCAGTAAATCAAGAAATATTTAAATATGTTTAATTATATCTTTCTAATGAATGTGAAAAATCCCGATTTCATAATATAAATTGAAAGTTATGTCTAGATTAAAATTTGAAATAGTCACTATGGAATTTATATATATTTTAATATAATATATAGCCCTTAAAAATAGACATTTTGCAAACGACCTCCATTTTCGACGAAACCACTTTTATTGGATCCAGAATGTCAAATTATTGCTATATTCAATTTTCATAATTTTTGGAATTGATATGTGAGCGTGGTGAATTTAAACGCGTTTGGTCAGTTCAGTTTGAATTTAATCGACTGGAAATTGGCCATTTTTCAGACGATCTCCAAATTCGACGAAATTAATTTTGTTAGGACCGTATTGTCAAAACATAGCTTGGTTTATTTTTCTATGATTTTTGGAGTTTGTATATGTCCGTGCACATTTTTAGTGTGAAAAACAGTTGACAATTTGACCTTTAAAAATATGCTGTGTGATCAAACGAATTTGGAATTCGACAAACAAGTTTTATTGGGTTCGTAATGTCAAACTCTAGTTGTGTGTCCATTTTCATGATTTATGGATATTGTATGTGATTATAGGAATTTTTACTCAACAATACAAATAAAAATATGATATAAAATAATCGAATATAAAAATAATATTCTTACACTATAAATACGCCTTACCTTTCATAACCTAATCTCAGTATTCCTGTAGTCAACAGAGTAACATTTTCAAGCCGCCATCTTTTTCCCATTCTCAAAACAAATCGTGTGTTGTAAAAATCCAAACAAGTAGAAATCAAATCCCATAAATCTCATAGCATACATATATGGATATGTGAAGGAGTCCTCATCATTCCTATACCATTTTTAAGAGGTGCGACTTTGTTCCATGACCATCGAAATTCTTCAGTGGACCTAGGGTACCAAAAATTGAGACATTGAAGTAGTGATTCACGAAATGGGCATTATAGTTGATTTCATTGCGGAGAGTAGCACGTTGTGTGAAATTTTGGTGCGGTTTGGGAATAAAAAGTGTCAATGTCGACACTGTGAGGTGCGGTAGAACCTGAACGACGGGATTCTCTGGGGTGATGCGAGTTGGAGGTTTGGGGGATGGTCGGAGAGTGCAGGCGAGGAGAAGAAGTATGGGGATGGTCTCGTTGAAATCCATGAAGAGGAGGGGCAATGGAGAGAGAGCAAGAACCGGTCATGGCTGTGAAGAACGTTGCGGATTCCAGAAGTTAGGAGCAGGAGGAAGATGGATTGTCGGGTGCGGTAAGAATGTGGTGGGCTGAAATTAGTATGGCCTAATTATAATAATTATTATAAGGTTAATTTAAATTACACAACATGTAAATTTGTAAAGCCCGTAACTTATTCATATGTTAACCAAATTCAGCAAAACAGATCCGTTGGGATCGTATGGACAAGAGCTTCACAACAAGACTAACCGGGTCTGATTTGGAGCATGCTGGAATTTCGAGCAAATTCAAATCCAAACTGTTTAGAAATTCAGAAATAAAACTGGTAGAGTGAAAATCGACTGTGAGAACTCTTTCTCACTAAAATTACTTTACAGTTAAATATATACTAGGATGCAGACGTGGATTAGTAGCCCCCGACACTATTTATTGTACAAACCATGGTTGTTTGTTTGGACTGTATTGTGTTGTGATGTGAAATGTATATAAAATATTCATGTGTTGAATAAAATGTTTGAACAATAAAAAATATCATTTTTATTGAATGTATGAACTATATAAAATATTCGTTTGTTGAATAAAATATTTTATCGTTAAAAATACAATTTTTACCATATATATGAACGACATAAAATTCTCCTGAAATGAAAATAAATATTCATTTACAAGCCGGAAGGTTTGTTTATGTAAACCTATTTAACTGATGATGATTGGGACGATAATATTTTACACATCGCCCAACTGCACAAATAATAATCAGTATTCGTTATTTGAAAACCCCACACGGGTATTGGGAGGATATTTGACATACACTGATCCCAATAATTAGTAGTATGTCAGTCGATGGGTTGACAGACTGTATAAGCATTATTTATTTATTTTAATGCTTATACAGTTGTAAAATGCACTCTGGATGTTGTCTGAATTTTTGATGATTGTTTATCATTATCATTGTATACATTCGATGTATGAAATCCATATAACTGAAATTATATGTAATTGATTGAGTCTGATTACAATTCAGAATTAACGAATATTTTTAAATAATATTCAGTGTATAATCAAAATAACATATTTTGCAAATATTATCATTTTAATATTATAATGATAAGGAATACTCAAATTTGATTTGAAAATTGAAATGAAGTTTAAATCGTTTTGAAATGAATTTAAAACGAATTTATTAAGGAATATTCAAATTTGATTTGAAAATTGAAATGAAGTTCAAATCGTTTTGAAATGGATTTAAAACGAATTTATTAAGGAATATTCAAATTTTATTTGAAATTTGAAATGAAATTGAAATCGTTTTAAAATGAATTTAAAACGAATTTATAAAGAAATATTCAGTTTTGATTTAAAATCGAAATGAAGTTGGAATCGTTTTCAAATGAATTTATAAATGATTTACAAAATGCGTTTTAAATGGAAATTGATGAAATATATATAATGTATATTAAATGGCCTGAATAGAACGCGCCGCATAGCGACCGTTCGCGAATTTCGACCATTGACTTCGAATTGACATCAACGGAGATCTGACCGTCAGATTCTCCTAAAATCGAAACTTTTTGGTTCGTATCGGAAAGGGATTTCCAATGAAAATAAGAGATTTGAAATCTAACGATTGGATTTGGAATTATGTCCAAATCAAATTTGGAAAAGGTCGCTATGGATGCAGTTCGGTGGCCGTTATTGGAAATCGACTGCACGGGCCTTAGAAAAATTATTAAAATTATTAATAATTTGTGTGAAATCCTAATAAATTATTTGGAAAGGATTTGGATGAAAAATTCCATGTTTGTAAAGCCAAAAATACATTTTTATCAAAATGAACTAGTTGTTAACTAGATTTGAAATCCAATAATATATAAAGAAATAAATTGTATTTGAAATGGTTAAAAATATCCAGAATTTTCCAACATATAAATTGGAATGGATTGGAATGGAAATAATCTTCAGAATATTTCAATATTGGATTCCACAGTTTTACGGATATTGTTATTGGAATTTGGAAGATACAGATATCGTTATTCCCAATACGATATCCGTTAGTGTCAGAATTTGAAATTGAATATTAGCCGATATAATTTCTATTCAGAGTCTTGTATTTAATATTAAATTGGATTTTGGGTTTGTCGTGAATGGTGTCTTCATTAACATTGTTCTTAAACCCAGATGAGGAAAGAATAAATCTTTTAATTAAGATTTAGTGAAGTTTACCAATTAATTAATATTTAATTGGAATTGAATAAAATAATTGGATTTTTGGGTTTACTGTGAACAGTGTTTTAAATAACACTTGTTCTTTAACCCAATTAATAGTGAGGATATAATTTGGAATTTATAAATCTTTTAATTAAGATTTAAGGAAAATTTTCCAAAGTGAAGTTTTCTAATTTAATATATTAAATTGGAATGGAATTTAATTCGATTTGGTAATAATCGAAGTGAGCTTCTGTGGAGGAAGACTGTTAATATATATGGAATTTAAAAGGCATTGTTGTTATTCCATTTATATTATTGTTTGGATACGGAAATTTATATTGATTATATATATTGATCAGTTTTCCGTGAGGATTCCATAATTAATGGAATGTGATTTTGGGTTTATCGTGAACTGTGTTTTAAATGACATTAGTTCTTTAACCCAGTTAAAGCCAGGATTGCATGTCTAACATTGTATTTTGGACTGTATTGTTGATCTCTGCTAAATATATATTTGTTTGGTGGCGAAGAATTTATTCTCTTGCTTAACACCCTTCTCTAAGACGTACGAGCTTAGAGGTTATATATCGGTAGAAATTAGTGGTACAGTGTAGATTGTCGATGCGACATGTTTGATTTCCCAAAGATAAATAATCATTGATAATGATTGTTGGAAGATTAAAACTAAATCGAGTTTTAATGAATCTTTAATTAGATTAAAATGTGAATATGATAATTTAAATTATCGTATTTGGGAAATGATCGAGAATGGAGTACCACCAGTTTGATTCCAAGTGATAGTTAAATCTTTAATTAGATTTGAATGTGAAATGGTAATTAAATTCACCGATAACACCGTGGTGTTAAATATGGAGTATTACCAGTTTTACTCTATGGAATAAATAGGTTGGGATTGGGATTGGGATTAATGAATAAATGATTACTTCGGTAAGGCTCGATAATACTGACTAGTTGATAAACCTTAATTTGGTTTACAATTGATATCCAATGGAAGATTAAAGTATAAATTTAAAAGAATTTATTTTTGATAAAATTAATGGGAACCTTTCCCAAAGGATATGATATTTGAATAAAAGAATATTCTGGATTGGAATTAGGTGTATGTTGTGTTTTTATAGCACATGTTTATAAGATGCGCGAGTTACTCAGAAAGACGGGTTTGCCCCTTTCTGAATAATTAATACGACGATAAGTCGACGTGAAGACGGTGGTTGAAGACCGGAGATCTTCACATCGTTTGGATGATTACTGATTCATGATTGGGTTGTACACCCAAGATGTAATGACCCGCATTCTACGTTTCAGAGGGTCGTATAATATTTATTTCATTTACATACGGAGTCGTATGGTCGTGTAACTTTGGGGAACGACTATTGGGGTCATTTCCCATGTTCGCAATTTTTGCCAAGTTTTAAATGACTGTTTTGCCCCCGGCGAATCTTTTTTTGCCTATATCTTTAATGGTAAGGAGTTTTGACCTGCAACCACTTCCATTGGATTTGAATGATGGTTTACCTTTCCGTCGAGTGGTCACATTAATCAAATGGACTTACCGCTTGGGAGATATGGCTGAAACAAGTTTGGAAGGTTAAAAATAGCTTAACCGGGCCAAATTAGGGTGATTAGCAGCTAGGCCCAAAACCCTTTTCGGGACTAGGGTTATGGGAGGGCTGATAGGGTTAGGAAATTCAGTTTTATTCATTTTTCCGACCGCTATTTACATCCTTGAAACCTTAGCAATGGCCTCCATCTTCTAAATCACTCCCAAATCACTCTCTAATCGCGTATCAGCTTAATCTACATCAAATCAAGGAAGATTAGTGTCAAATCAGAGTTGAAGCTACTGTGTCGCATTGGAAACCGTTCCAAAACAGTAGAGTTTCGGATCTAAGATTTTATTTGTGGCTAAGGTGAGTGATTTGCACATTTTACACTAATTACGGCTAATTATGGGTGATTAGTGTTAATTAACGAAATTATGCATGTTAAAATTCTGGAAAAATATTTAAAAATTCCAAAATATTATTTTGTTCCATTGTTAGAAATTTGGGTTAATTTAGACATGTTTTGCTAATCGTATGGTTAAATCATGTTTAAGGAAATTAAGGGGGAAAACATGAGTTTTGGGTACGTTTGATCCATATTAACATGTTAAATTGTTGTTTTGGTGTTTATGGTCGATTCCGTATGTTGTTATTACTGTTAGGAATGTTTTGTGATTACTTAGTGAAGTTAGGTTGGTCGAAAACGCCGTCGTATGGCGGGAATGGCTCGCTGGAAAAGTTGTAGGAAATTGGCCATACCCCATTCGTGAGGCACCCCTGCGAGCTGGAGCATCATCACGAGACACGTACCCTGATCGTGGAGCACCTCTCACGAGCTGAACACCCTCTATGAGCTTGTCCCACCTGTATGTCATGAGCCGCCCTAGTACCCCATCACGAATCGCACAAACTGAAGACCACGATCAGGCTGGGATCACGCGTGGGTTCGATGACCCGAATGTGGACCACGAACCAGGCAGGGGCATGACGAGCCGCACTTCGAGGATCACGAGCCGAGCTGACGAGTCACGAACTGGGATGATGAACAAAACCCGAGATGCAAAGGTAGCCCAAATAGGAAATGAATACTCAAGATCCAGATGGGAACCAACGAGTTGACTTCATGAGTTGGACTTTGCTGCGGGACGTTGCAAAAGGGTTATCGATGTCTAATTTTTTGACTCACCACTGAGAGACGGATTATTTGCTATGGATCAGTGCAATGGGGTTGTCATGACCCCATGGGGCAAAGTGATCGTAGCAAGGCTATGAGCCAGTGCTGTGGGGTTGTCATGACTCCATGGGGCAGAGTGGACATAGCAAAGTATTAGTTGTTACAGATCAGTGCAGTGGAGCTGTCATGACTCCATGGGGCAGAGTGACCGTTACAAAGAATTGGGTGATCAAAGTGGTAGATATCGTATACTTTACTCACTGAGTGAGAGATGTGAGGATGATTGCTATGTTTGATGTTGCTATCACCGTGACATGCACACCCCCTTCCCATTATTTTCACACCATGTGTTAGTGTCACCTTAGAGTATTGTACATCTTGTTGTGCTAACTCTTTGGTTGCAGGTCTAGGTTCAGGTATGGTTATGTATACCTGTTATTATTCTATTTTTGCTGCTTATCACTCATACCAAACTTTTGTCTGACCCAAAGTTTTATGTCTCTTCTTATTACTCTGGGTGCTCTTAAACGTGCAGACTAGAGACAGGTCAGGTGATTATGCACGGGTAGATGTCTGGAGACGAGCATGAGGATTACACGTATCATTTCCATATGTTCTCCCTATGTTGTTGCCGGTCACTACTTTGGGCATTAGTAGTGTACCTTCCTATTTTGCTTTAGAGACAGTTTTAAAAGTTGTAATAATGATGGTCTGGATCATAAGCTGTATCTTGAATTTTCCGCTACATGATGATTTAGTTTTTAGCTTATGTACTGTCTCGCCTGTTTTATATCATGTTATGTTATTATTATATTTTGTTCCATGCGCTGTGAGATATACTACAGGTTCTTTGATGATTCGTAGTTTCAAATCCCTTTCCTTTTCTTTTTCCTTTGACGACCGTCCCATGATGGTTGGATATCGGCACAGCGCATTTCATTAGAAATGTCAGCTAGTGCGAGGCGGGCCATCACATTTGGTATCTGAGCTCTAGGTTGCATAGTTAACCTAGGGGAAGACATCAGGGAGAGATAGTATACGTATATGAGAGCGCATATTTGTGATATTTGGTTTTCAAAAACTATATATATACCATTAGTATATTTAAGGATGAAGTCGCACTACACTAGCACCACCAAGGAGATGGTTAATCATTTTCTCTTTACAGATTGAACGATGAGCCGATATACGAGGGGTACAGGTTCAGGGGATAATAAAAAGAATGCTTCTGATATGAGGATGATGTTCACTGACTTTATGAGAGAGATGCTTAGAGATGTTCAGAGGGAAGTTCCTAATGCTGCTAACGGTGATGGTGCGGCAGTGCAGGTGCCTAGAGCCGACTTTTCCAAGCTTAATAAGGATTATACTAGTCTTGGTAGGAAGCCGTTCCATGGAACAAAAATCGGCTACGGATGTCCAAGATTGGCTCGGTAGTTGTGAGCACATCTTCGAGGACTTAGGGATGGATGATGCAATGAAGAGAAAGCTAGCATCGCGTCAATTGCAAGGACGGGCAATGAATTGGTGGAATGCTATTAAGGCAGCTATTCCTGAGGGTCAAGTTACATGGAATCAATTTAAGGCCCGATTCAGTGACAAGTTTATCCCAGCTACTCAGAAGTCAGATTTTTTTAGGAAGTTCTTGGAGCTTAAGCATAATGGTAGGGCAGTCTCGGAGTACATTGCTGAATTTGATACCTTATCGAAATATGGATTATCTCTTATCGATACTGCCGAGAAGAAGAATGAGAAGTTCATAACAGGCTTAGATCAGTACTTGGGAGAAAGGCTTATAAACCATATTGATGAGAGTTTTGAACCGATTGTTGGGAAAGCATTGAGATCAGAGAGCCTTTATCCTAAGCCCAAGACCGAGGTCGTTATTGCATCTACAGGGGAGCCAAAGCCGCAAGCAAGCGGTGGGGCCAAGAATAATTCGCAGAATAAGAGGAAACAGAACAAAGCTAAAGATGGTCAGAAGAAGAGTAAGAAAGATATAGATTGCTTTAGCTATGACAGGAAGGGCCATTATGCTAAAGAATGTCGAGCAAATCTAGCGGACATGAAGTGCTTTAACTACGACCAAGTGGGAAATCATAAGGATAAATGTCCACAACCTTCTAAAGCAAAGCATATTGTGAAATCATATGCTATTAATGTTGTTCCTTCTTCGTCGAATTCCCCAACTGCGGCGGAGAAAGGAAAGAATGTCGTCATTCAAGATATGCTTTCTATTTATGATGTTCCTGTTCGAGTATTATTTGATACCAGGGCTTCCCATTCCTTCGTATCTAGTGACCTGGTAGATAGGCTGAGATTAGAACCCGAGATAGTAGATAGACCTTTAGTGGTGACGAACCCAATTGGTGGTTCAACTAGCCTTAGCATGATTTGTCGAAATTTGGTCTTATCGAATCATGGATGTATGTTCGCTTGTGATTGCTTTGTTTTGGGCTTTACTGGGTATGACATTATTTTGGAGTCGATTAGCTCCAAAGGTATGGGGGTGGTGGTAGACTGTGAGGGATTTACGGTGATATTAGGGCGGAAGGTAGTATTTGGTGGTCTACCTAGTGATGAGGTGATGGCAGTTTTCTAAATTCCCTCAACATTCCGCATGACGAGTTATCAGGGGTTCTGATTGCTGGCTAGTATCCGAATATCTTCGAGGAAGTGACCGGACTTCCACCACACCGAGAGATTGAGTTCCATATTGATTTAGTGAAAGATGCCAGACCTATAGTGATGCCACTTCGTCGCATGGCGCCAAGGGAGCAGCGAGAGCTCGGGGTGCAAGTAAGTGATCTTTTGAAGAAGGGGTTTATTAGAAGAAGTGTTTCCTAGTGGGGAGCACCGGTTGTATTTGCCACTAAGGCAGATGGTTCCCTTCGCTTTTATGTGGACTATCGCGAGTTGAATAAAGTGACTAAGAAGAATAAGTATCCTCTTCCACAGATAGATGATTTGTTTGATCAACTAGAAGGAACAAGAGTGTTTTCCTAGTTGGACCTCGCGACAGGTTTTCATCAGCTCCGAGTGGCAGCTGAGTGTATTCCTAAAACGATATTTCAGACACCGTCTGGATTCTGTGTGGTTGGTCATGCCATTTGGGTTAACCAATGCACTAGCATATTTTGTGGATCTTATGAATAGGGTATTCAGGGATCAATTAAATAAATTTATTCTTATGTTCTGGATGATATCCTTGTTTACTCAAGGACAGAGGAGGAACACAAGGAACATTTGAGGATAGTGATGGAGGTGTTGAGAAAACACCAATTGAAAGCGAAATTTTCTAAGTGTCACTTCTGGAGGAGGGAAGTGAAATTCTTGGGCCATGTTGTTTCATAGAATGGCATTGTCGTGGATCCTGCGAAGGTGGCTATGGTACAAGATTGGTCTACGCCCAAGAATGTAAGGACATAAAAAGTTTATTGGGGTTAGCTGGAAATTATCGTAAGTTCATCCAGGACTTCTCCAAGATAGCGACACCATTAACTCAGTTGACCAAGAAGAATCAAGCTTTCGTCTGGGAGAAAGGTGCGAGAATGCATTTAAGAGTCTAAAGGAAAAGTTGACGTGTGCACCTGTGTTATTTATCCCTAAAGGGAATGAAGAGATGACGGTATACACGGTTGCCTATGGTACCGGACTAGATGTTGTACTGATGCAAGGAGGTAGGGTAGTAGCTTATGCTAGTCGGCAATTGAAACCGCATGAGAGAAAATATCCTACCCATGGTTTGGAATTGGCTGCAATCGTGTTTGTATTAAAGATGTGGAGACATTATCTCTTGGGAGAAAGATTCGAGTTGTTTTCCGCTCATAAATCATTTAAATGTCTTTTCTCTCAGAAGGATCTAAATATCCGACAGCAGAGATGGTTAGAATTCTTAGCTTCCTATGATTTCGACATCGCATGTACACCAGGAAAGGGAAATACGGTAGCTGATGCATTGAGTAGGAGACATGCCAGTTTAGAGACTATGTTTCTTGAATGGAAGCAAGTGGAATATATTGCAGCATATGATTTCATACCTAAGTGCGGATTGGATCCAGAAATGTTAGCAAGTCCAACGATCAGACCCACTTTGATTGAGCGGATTGGTTCCTATCAGAGGAACAATCCTAACTTATTGGAAATCATCTCCAAGTTAGAAACGGGTATCGACGAGGAGATGAACAAGTATGGGCTTGATCGAGAAGGATGGCTTCGAAAGAATGGGAGACTGGTTGTACCCGATGTCAATGGATTGAGAGATGAAGTGCTTAAAGAATGTCATCACTCAAAACTGACTATACATCCCGGTGGTAACAAAATGTATCGAGATATGAAGCAGACCTACTACTGGGAAGGTATGAAATGAGACGCTGGGAAGTTTATATCCAAATGCTTGAATTGCCAGCTAGTTAAAGGCGAGCAAAAGAAGCCTAGTGGTTTGTTGCAACCACTGGAAATTCCCAAGTGGAAATGGGAACAAGTCTCAATGGATTTCATTGATGGTTTACTAAGGACTAGATTAGGCTATGATAGTATTTGGGTGATTGTGGATCGATTGACTAAAAGTGCAAGCTTTATACCGGTCAAGTCAAATAGAACGACAACTAAGTTAGCGGAATTGTATATGAAGTGGGTAGTGAGATTTCATGGAGTACCCAAAAGCAATGTTAGTGACCGAGATCCTTTGTTTACTAGTGGGTTTTGGAAGAGCTTACAAGAGGCTTTAGGGTTAGAATTACATCTCAGTACCATGTACCATCCTCAAACCTACGGTCAGACAGAGAGGGGGAATTGTATATTGGAGGATCTCTTGAGAGCCTGTATATTGGATGTTGGTGGATCATGGGATGACCATTTGCATTTAGTGAAGTTCTCATATAATAATAGTTATTAATCCAGTATTGGTATTGTTCCATTTGAAGCTTTGTACGGAAGACCGTGTAACTCACCATCGTGTTGGTCGGAAACTGGTGAGAAATTTGTGCTTGGGCCAGATGTAATAAGAGAAGCTTCAGGCAAGATTAAGGTTATCTAATAGCGAATGAAGGCTGCCCAAGATAGGAAGAAGAGTTATGCTAATAAGAGGCGAAGAGATTTGAAATTCTCCGTCGGCGACTTGGTGTTTGTCAATATTTCTCCGTTGAAGAGCGTGATTCGATTCGGTAGGAGAGGCAAGTTAGCACTAAGATTTGTTGGTCCACTCCCAATTCTCGAGCAAATTGGGAATTTGGCATATAAAGTTGAGTTACCTGACAAGATGACAAAAGTTCACAACGTATTTCTTGTTTCCCAGTTAAGGAAGTTCGTACACGACCCTGATATGTCTATTTCACCGGATCAGTTGGATGACATCGAAGTAGAACTCGAGACAGTTGGGAGTCGCAGGTCGATTTGTATTGTCGAGTACGATTCGAAGCAACTTCGAAGGAAGAGGGTGAAACTGGTCAAAGTCCAGTGGGATGATAACGAAAATGACTGTACTTGGGAAACAGAGGAGCACATAAGAAAGTTATATACATAACTCTTTGCCTGGTAAGATTTTTATAGTGATATAGTTATTCCCTTGTTTGTAAACCGCATGCTAGGGTAAACTTGTTATGTTATCATGTATGTTAGATTGCTTGTATATGGCTGATAGGCATGCGGGATACCATTGTATGTTCTAGTTAAGGAATTTCGAGGGCGAAATTTCTTAAGAGGGGAGAATGTAACGACCCACATTCTATGCATCAGAGGATCGTAGAATATTTATTTCATTTACATATGAAGTCGTATGGTCATGTAACTTTGGGGAAAACAACTGGGGTTATTTCCCATGTTTACGATTTTTGCCAAATTTTAAATGATCGTTTTACTCCTAGCGAATCTTGTTTCGCCTATAACTTTTGAATGGTAAGGAGTTTTGACCTGAAACCACTTCCATTGGATTCGAATGATGGTTTACCTTTCCATAGAGTGGTCACATTAATCAAATGGACTTACCGCTTGGAGATATGGTTGAAACAAGGTTTGGAAGGTGAAAAACAGCTTAACCGGGCCAAATTAGGGTATTAGCAGCTAGGCCCATAACCCATTTCAGGATTAGGGTTATGGGAGTGCTGATAGGGTTAGAAAATTCATTTTTCCAGCCGCCATTTACATCCTTGAAACCCTAGCAATGGCCTCCACCTTTTGAATCACTCCCAAATCACTCTCTAATCGCGTATTAGCTTAATCTGCACCAAATCAAGGAAGATTAGTGTCAAATCAGAGTTGGAGCTGCTGTGTTGCATTGAAAACCACGCCAAAATACTAGAGTTTCAGATCTAAGATTTTATTTTTGGCTAAGGTGAGTGATTTGCATATTTTTACACTAATTACGGCTAATTAGGGGTGAATAGTGTTAATAAACAAAATTATGCATGTTAAAATTCTGGAAAAATATTTAGAATTTCTGAAAAATTATTTTGTGCCTTTGTTAGAAATTTAGGTTAATTTGGATATGTTTTGCTAATCGTATGGTTAAATCATGATTAAGGAGATTAAGGGGAAAAGCATGAGTTTTGGGTACATTTGATCCATATTAACATGTTAATTGTTGTTTTGGTGTTTATGGTCGATTCCCTATGTTGCTATTACTATTTGGAATGTTTTTTGATTTCTTAGTGAAGTTAGATTGGTCGAAAACGCCGTCGTATGGCGTGAATTGCTCGATGGAAAAGTTGCAGGAAATTGGCCATACCCCGTTCGTGAGGCACTCCTGCGAACTGGAGCATCATCATGAGACACATACCCCGATCGTGGATCACCTCTCACGAGCCGAACACCCCTCCACGAGCTGGTCCCACCTGTATGTCACGAGCTGCCCTAGTACCCCATCATGAACCGCACATACCAAAAGACCATGATCAGGTTGGGATCACGAGTGGGTTCTACGACCCGAATCTGGACCACGAGCCAGGCTGGAGCCACGAACCACGGACCAGGTAGGAGCATGACAAGAACCACTTCGAGGATCATGAGCTGAGCTGACGAGTCATGAAACAGGATGATGACCAAAAGCCGAGATTCAAAGATAGTCCTAATTGGAAGTGAGTACTCAGGATCTAGATGGGAACCAACGAGTTGACTTCATGAGTTGGACTTTACTGTGGGACGTGTGCAAAGGGGTTATCGATGTCTATTTCTTTGACTCCACTGAGAGACGGATTATTGGCTATGGATCAGTGCAATGGGGTTGTCATGACCCCATTGGGCAAACTGATCATAACAAGGCTATGAGCCAGTGCAGTGGAGTTGTCATGACTCCATGGGGGCAGAGTGGACATAGCAAAGTAGTAGTGGTTACGAATCAGTGCAGTGGAGCCGTCATGACTCCATAGGGCAGAGTGATCGTAACAAAGAATTGGGTGATCAAAGTGGTAGATATCGTATACTTTACGCACTGAGTGAGAGATGTGAGGATGATTGCTATGTTTGATATTGCTATCACCATGACATGCACACCCCCTCCCCATTATTTTCACACCATGTGTTAGTGTCACCTTAGAGTATTGTACATCCTAGTGTGCTAACTCTTTGTTTGCAGGTCCAGGTCCAGGTCCAGGTTCAGGTATGGTTATGTATACCTGTTATTGTTCTATTTTTGCTGCTTATCACTCATACCAGACTTTTGTCTGACCCAGAGTTTTGTCTCTTCTTGTTACTCTGGGTGCTCTTAAACATGCAGACTAGAGACGGGTCAGGTGACTATGCACGAGTAGATGTCCGGAGACGAGCAAGTGGCTTACACGTATCATTTCCATATGTTCTCCCTGTGTTATTGCTGGTCACTACTTTGGGCATTAGTGGTGTACCTTCCTATTTTTCTTTAGAGATGGTTTTAAAAGTTGTAATAATGATGGTCTGGATCATAAGATATATCTTGAATTTTCCACTGCATGATGATTTAGTTTTCAGCTAATGTACTGTCTTGCCTATTTTATATAGGTTATGTTATTATTATATTTTGTTCCATGCGCTGTGAGATATACTATAGGTTCTTTGATGATTCATAGTTTCAAATCCCTTCCCTTTTCTTTTTCCTTTGACGATCGTCCCGTGCTGGTTGGACATCGGCACAGCGCATTTCATTGGAAATGTCTGCTAGTGTGGGGCGGTCCGTCACACAAGACAAGGTAATAAGTGCTGATCGTCGAGACGTACTTGGAGATCGATCGGATATGCGAGGATCTCTCTCCTGTATTAGACAAATGGGATTAGGAATAAGGTGCCTCTAGTTTCGTTCAGACCCAAAACAAACTAGTAAATGGATGTGTGTCTAACATTGGATTTCGTTCTATGTTGATTGATCTCTATTAAATATATATCTGTTTGGTGGCGGAGAATTTATTCTCTTGCGTAACACCCTTCTCTAAGACATACGAGCTTAGAGGTTATATATCGATAGACATCGGTTGCATGATGTGAATTGTCAGTGTGGCATGCTGAGTGGCATGTGATCAAGGCTTTTGTTGAAAAGCAGGGCCTTGTGGTTGATAATCAAAGAACAGCTTTAAATAGCATATCTTTATGTAGCGTTAATTCGTGAGCCTCACACCCCGGTATGAACCAGAAACGGGAGAGGACTGCAGGGAGAATATGGGTTTCTTTCTAACTAGGAGTGGTGTCATGGTATAGAGCCTAGGCATTTTACTCATGTGGATGTTGCCTATTATTTGATGGATAGCGAGCTACCTCGGATATTGGTCACTATGGGGCCGATGAATATGATGGTCGACATACTGACCAGGTTTAAGCCCTATAGGGCAGGGAAACATATTGTTCAGGTATTACTAATCATCGATGGGTGACCGACCCTGAAGTTCCAAGGTGCAGTTGTGGCTTATCCTGAGACATGGTGCTAGATTGTCTCGAATTCGGTAAGGGCAATCCCTTGCCTTGGTTCATTATGGAAATCCAACTTCCAATACGACATTGTGCGATTTTAATTGTAGAACTAATATGGCGACATGATATATGGTAACCATGTCGTCTATGATTGGTACATTTATATTTGAAGTTGTTTTTAAACACTATGCACTTATAATAGTACCAAAATGATTTGTTTTAAAACGTACCAAGTAGTTTGGTTATTATAAGGTAAAACTCTATCCTCCGGCTTGCGTTGCATTGTGTGATGGGACCTAAGTCTTATAATAGCTTCATTTTTTGAAAAAGCATTGCGATGTTTATAACTGTTTATTCACTGGTATTCTTGGGAGAAAACCCGTTCCGTGTTATACAACGTGGTCCCTTGATTTACTTTATTTTTAAAGTAAAGTTTTAAATAACTGTTTTAGTTCTCACACCAGTCCCATGACTGACTTTAAGTTTATTGTTTTAACCTAAACTCTGGGTGCCCCTATTTTCCACACGGTCAGCTAGTAGTCGGGTTTTTGTAGATATTTCTTTTCCAGTATCCTGGTTCACAGCTGGAGCTATATTCGGAAAGCTCTGTATTCGTGTATTTCTTTCAGTTGTATTATGTATTATTTTTCCGCTGCTTTGTAATTTGAATCTCTGATATTTATCAAATGTATATTATTTATTCATACTCTGTTATATTCTTATACTCTTATGTAAATTGTTGTAATAGCAATGAAATGTTCTTCTGTTTGCGTTCCTATTAGTCTTGTTCTCAAAGCAGTCCGCCTTCTTCTTCTTCGGTTTAGGCCGGTCGGGAAGTACAGATCGCTACAAAACACATAAGAAAAGACGCCCAAATTTACACCAGGGCATAAAAATCAACCTGAAATCAATCAGGGTTGCAACTTTCAGAATAGTTTTGAATAAATAAATGACCTCCAATTGGTCTAAGATTTGATATGCACAAACTAGAAAAAAAACCTTTCTTTTAACCGAAAAAGGGTACACTGAATTCCGACAATGCTTGAAAAAGTTATGAAGCTCCAAACATGGACCTAAATTGAATTTCAGCCAGAGCTGAAATCACTTTTGGGTCCAACTTTTGGACCAGGTTCGAATGACCAAACGACCTTGGATTAGCCTCAAAATTTGCATATAAGTGGAAAAAGTCTCAAGATTTACAGAAAAAAGAATCGTCCAGAACAAATCAATGATCATGAAGTTATAACAACCAAAATTCACCCTTTGGCTGTGATTTCAGCAATTAAAACACGATGAACAAAAGTCATTTCCAGGTCCAAATTTGGGACCTATTTTGAATGAAAAAACAAACTTGAATATGCCGAAAATTTTGTATATTATAGAAACCATCCCAAGCTTCAAAAACAAAAAAAGAATTACTCAATTCGGATCAACAACGAAGGAGATATAGCACCCCGAAATTGGACTTAGGTGATGTTTTATTCATGGTCCTTATCCCAGCGAAACCCCAACTTTGGTGACCGTTTACCAACCCAAATCAACCCAAAATGTCACCAAAATTTGCAGATATACTCACAAGATAATGAACAACAACATGCAAAAAGAACCATGCTAAAAGATTTAATAATCAGAGAGTTATGATGGCTCAAAGTGAGGGTTTGGCTGTGTTTTCAACAATACACAACAAAATGAAAAAGCTTCATGAAATGCAATGTTTTTCAATTCAACTCAGCAAAACTTATACTAATGCATCAAAATAAATGCAAACTAGAATGCATGAATTAATCAACTCACCTTGATTGGATTATATGCATGAATTCCTTCAATTTGAGGATGAAAAATGCCAACTAGGAGCATAGAATTGCAAAAGAGGAACATGCAGCAGTACTGACTTGATCTTCTCTTCGCCGGAAATTGAATCTTTGGCCAAAATTGAGCTAGGGAATGGATTAGAGAGAGGCCAGATGCTAAATATGACATAAATTTGAACAAGCATCGGGTTAGGAGGAAAATTGAGAGAGTAGGAAGCTATTACAAAACATTGGTTTTTCTCCAAGAAGAAGAAAAGGGAAGGGAGATTAAAAATGTACGTACCTTCTCCAGAAATTACCCAGTAATCTGAATAAAATAAGGAAATCGACTCAACACCCCAATTAGCCCAAAACTAAGTTTAATAAAGATAATTAACTCGATTACTCTTACTTTAAGGTTTAAATACAAATTAACAACCTAATTAAGCACTGTAAACACAATTTGGAACCATAAAATGCATATACACACAAAACACTAATCAAGGTGTGTTAATTTTACCATTTAATACACAAATTAATACAAAAACACATTTACACTAATTAATTGTCATATTCAATATAATTTACCAAAATAAACGTTTTTAACCAAATATCTTCATTTATTTGTATAATTTCTACTATGTAACAATAAATATCATCAATGACTTATGTTAACCAAATAAGTTATTAAAATGTCAAAACACATGTTTTTGAATGAGGATTGTTAAAGGGACTCCACTTTTGGTTAAGGGAAGTACCATTTTTAATTTATTTTAAAATTGTTAGGGGGGTTAAAACAAATTAGCCTCCCCATAAACATATTAATAAAATTTCCAATACTAACCCTATACTCTTCATTAATGCAGCCTTAAAACATAAACTCTAATTTAATTCTGCACATAGAAAAATAGTAATATGTGAAAGTTCTGCACACATGAAATAACATATTCAAGTATTGTTTACTTTAGTTTTCACTTTCACAGTAAGCATGGAACACAAGAACAACAAATAAACACATACAAAATACACTAGCCACAAATGAAAAATGAGAGTAACAACATACACATATGCTTCATGAAAATAAGCATAAATTCACTTAACAAACATTTGTTTTATTGTTGGAATATGTACAGTGTTTTAATGTAATTACTTTTAACAAATCATCTCATAGCGAGGTTGTTTTTCTTATCAAACCGTAAGATCTAAACCGTAACACACTATATTCACCCTCGAACAAAATCCATACTTCTAATGATGAATTGTATTCATCATTCACGCAAATGAACGAAATTCATCCACTTTCTGCAAATTGTATTCATCTTTTTCAACAAAATCTAGAATTTCAAACGGGCATTTATCAACGTTCGTTTTTTTTTCCTCGCGGCGTGTTTGGATCGAACTGAAATTGAATTTTGATCGATAGGGTTTACGGGATGATGAGATCGGGGGTACTTTAGTCTATATTTTATTTTATTTTAAAATTCCAAACCCCCCTTAACAAATAAAAAATAAGATGGAGTCCCCTTAAATTTACCCTCCTTTTAACATGGAGTTCCTTCAACAATCCCCTTTTGATTTTTTTAAAGCAAAGCCGACGGGGTTGAGTGGTCCCCTACCACTTTATTGATATACTAAAAGAAGATTACATAGTAACAACGGCAGAAACAAAACAAAAGAAAATGCAGAGAACTAGGTATATCAATGCCTACAAGGAACTAAAAAGAAAGAAAATGGAAAAAGAAAAAAAAATCAAAACATTAGCCAAAAATTCCAGGATCATAAGTGAATTTTATGTATTTGAGGCCCTCCTGGATATCGTGCCAAACAAGTTGTTTCCATTGGCCATAGTTGATGCTGCGAGTGGGATCAAAGACACGCATGCACCTCTCTTTCCAAATTTTGTCAACAATTTTCTTCAGCACAAAGTTGTAAAGTCTGGATTTGTTGCTCTTCCCTCTAACTCGCTTGCGGATTTCCTCCCAGTTGAAACAGGGTCTAACATTGGACGTGCCACCACCTAGCTGATCTTGTGCATCCTTCCAAAGTTATCTCGTGACAGCATAGTCAAAAAAAGGTGCTGAAGTGTCTCATTCATACTGTTACAGAGTTTGCACGTAGGATTTGCGGTCATGCCAAAAGCCACCGTTTTGTCTTTTGTGTGAATAGCTCCATTTAAAATCTTCCAAAAGAAAACGTTCTCCCTTGCGCAATTATCTTTCCTCCAAATGAATTTAAACCACCAGCATTGTTGCATGCATGATACACCCAGTAGCTCATAGTACATAACTTTAATGGAAAAGTGATTACCTTTCCACGCCCAAATAGCATCAGCTTCTGTAGATGACGAAATGTTGCAGTTTTGAGTTTGAGCCCAAAGTGCAGTTATAGCCTGATTCAACAATGTGGGGAGCTGAAACCTATTGTCATAAAAAATGCTCGACACTTTGGTACTAAACGAAACTCCACTCTGGTTTATCTCCAGGTAAGAGACTTCTCTCTCGATGATTGTGCTAAAGTCAAGCCAAGGATCAATTCAGAAATTGACACGGTGATATGCGGCCTTTCCATATTTGAAATGTGATAGAATGTGAGGCTTCAACTTGAGAATGCTCCTCCAAATCTAGCTGTGCGAAGGCTTGACAGGAAGGGACCAGAAGCTCTTTTCTTTTAGCACATTATTGTAAGACCAGGTGACCCATAAGCTTTCATTTTTATTTAAAATATCGTCGACATGCTTGGCCATAGCAGCTCGATTCCATAATCAGATTAGTGATTCCAAGGCCTCCGTAAGCAGTCGGCTTCTCAAGCTTAGCAAATGCAATAGGAGAAATATACCATTGATGAAAATTACCTTTCCAGAAGTATCTCATGAAAGTCATTTTAATCAAAGATAGAAGTTTTTGCGGAAGGATAAAGGCCCGCTCCTAGTAAAATTCATAGCACAAACAACATTTTTTATTAGAGTTAACCTACCTGCCTGGCTAAGATGCTTAGTAGACCAGCAGTTCAATTTAGCAACAATCTTACTGTATAGGGGTAAGCATTGACTAGTGGTGATTCTAGACATAGCCAATGGGATACCCCGATAATTGATAGTGGAATCACTGTGTCTAAGGTCAGTAATGCCTTGAATCTAGTTTACGACAACTAGAGAAACACCAGCTGCCATAAATTCAGATTTATCTCTATTAACGCATAATCCAGTCATTAAATAAAACTTTTCAAGGGTGACCATAATATTAGAGGGAGTACTGGGAGTTGGTTTGCAGAAAATTATAAGGTCGTCGGCAAACATAAGGAAAGTAATGCGGGTTTTTTTTGCATATGGGATGAAGGTCGAACTGGTTGTTATCAACGGGTTATCAAGCATTCTACTTAGCAGTTCCATGATGGTGATAAAAATATAAGCTGAGATGGGGTCCCTTTTTCTAATACCCTGTTTACTAGGAAAGAAACCAACAAGACTACCATTGACATTAACCGAGAAATTTGTAGTACTGATACATTCATAAATCCAAGCATTAAAACACGGCGGAAAATACATAAGGCTAAGAACTCTAGTGAAGGATTTCCATTGGGAAGTATCGAAAGCTTTCCTAATATCAAATTTTAGCATAATTCTAGGAGATATATTCAAAGTTTTATACCCTTTTAAAAGTTGGTGAGCCAAAAGCACATTGTCGAGGATGTTTCTGTTAGGCAAGAAAGCGGATTGATTCGCAGAAATAATGGTTGGCAAAACAGATTTGAATCTATTAGCAATTACTTGGCAATGCATTTATAAATGGTATTACAACATGAAATAGGCCTGAAAGAATTAATATTATCAGCATTTTGAATTTTGGGAATAATCGCGATGATAGTGTTATCAAAAGATTGCATCATTTTGCCTTTCTTAAAGAAATTGTGGACTGCTCTACTAACATCGTTTTTAACAATTTTCTAGCGGTTTTTATAAAAGAAAGCATTAAAACCATCCAGGCCACCGCATGAACTTCTATTAAGAGAGTTCACTAATAGGTATGCCTAAACTATAGTATTGCTCATCATTTAAAGAGGGAAGGATCATGTGATTGATTTCGTCAATATGAGGAACAAAATTATCAACGTTGCCAAAAAGATTAGAGAAATGATTAACAAAATCATTTTGAATCTCATAAGCATCAGAGTGTACCTGGCCCTGCGAATCAGTAATCGTATGAATAGTTTGCTTATTATGTTTCGCCTTCAACGCTGAAAGTAAGCCAAATTTCGATCACCCTCCTCAAACCAGGTAATTCTTGCCTTTTGTTCCTCATGTTGGCCTCCAAAATGAGTGCATCCTTGAAATTGTTAGAAAGATCTACTTCTATACTAGCATAAGTTGAATTATGGGGGTCACTTTGCATCTGCATTTGTTCAAGTAAAACATGCCAGTGGGAGGATTGTCTATTGCCATTGCCAAATTTACCATGCACCCAGGTTTTAAGCACATTTTTCAACGATTTTAATTTTTTTTATTAAGTACGTACATTGGATTACCAAAACAAGGCATGTCCCATTTCTTTTTAACTATGTCATTGAAATCGGGTTCCTCAACCCAAACATTAAAAGTTTGAAACCCGATCTTCTATTAATAACATTGTTACTCAAGTGCAGCACTTGCAGGGAATGATCAAATAAGACGTGAGGGGGAATTTCATTATAGAGGGTAGGCCAATAGTCCAAAGCAATAGAGTTACAAAAAAGCATGATCTATTCTAGTGTAAGTACGTGCGACATGTCTTTTACTGTTGTTCAAGGTAAATTCAGCTCCAAAAGAGTTGATGACAATTAGGTCGGAATCCGTTATGGCAATATTTAAGGGTCCTATTTCAGAGAGACTAACAGGAAATCCACCAAATCTGTATGATATATTTAATGGAGAGTTAAAATCCCCACAGACAAGCCACGGGTGCGTGAGTTGACTGAAATTCAGCATATCGTGGTATAATATGTTTCTAGCTTGCGCTGAGTTAAGTACATAAACGTAAGTAAAGTAATAAGAAGAGGGAAGGTGAACATTGTGACAGTGTATGAACTGGTTAGAAGAGGTGATTTCAATGAAGTTGTGTATTGCTGGATCAAAGATTAACATAATCCTACCATAGCTAGCTTTGTGTAAACTATGGATAAGATGCCAGTTGGAATCTATATATCTGGCAGCTCGCAAGGTTAGAGCTTCATCTAGCTTTGTTTCCAATATGGCAAGAGCAGATAGGTTGTGCTTCCTAATTAAGTGCTTACATTCATCTAGCTTTAAGTCTAGATGCACGCCTCTAATGTTCCAAACACAAAAAATGCTGTGCGACATTATTAAACTTTGGATTTTGAGACATTCCACTTACTTTGGATCTTGTCATGACCCCAGATGAATCTGCTCCCGTTTGATTAGTTTTTGTAAGAGGAGAGATATCATTACTGTGCTTTCTTGATCTTGGCAATCTATTCCCTATTTTTTCTTTAATGTCCTTGGCAATATCATAGATGTGAGGCTCCTTTGCAACTAAATGACCAGGAGGCGGAGTTAAATTATCTAGGGTTGATCCCTACTTCCACTAGAGCCAGTAAAATTTTCACTTTTCTCAGACGTTGTACCTCTGTCACCAAAGCCATTAGCTAAAGATGCAGCATCAGCTATGTCAGGAGGGACTTGAATGCCTTCATCATACTGTTCGCTTAGCATATTGACAACCATGTAATAGTATGTTGGGAAGGCAGCTTGTAAAGCAGGTTCAAATTCTGGAGATACAAGCTCGTTACAGAACTTGTAACCAATTTGTCTATGATTTTAGTAGTGGTATTCTGTTTTTCATTGTTACCATTCAGTTGCTTTTCCTTGTCAATACCTGCTTATAATTGCTCAACACACATAGCATGTTCAATTTGAGTGTTATTCGTCACTTTATTTGCTATACTCTTGTTATTCCGCTGTGCCGAGGCTTTGGCAGAGCAAGCTTTTTCATTAGAGATGTCCTTTAAGGTTTCTTCGCATTCATTTACTTCTCTGTTTTCATTTTCTTGGTTTTGAGTACAAACTCTATGACTGGATTCAGCATCCACATTAGTTTCCTCAATTCTTGCTTCTAAACTAAAGATGCTTTTCCTCTTATGATTGCCATGTTCTTCCACATGGAGATCCTGTAGGGTACCAAAACCATTGTGCATGTTTAAAGTCTCCACTACCGTACTACGAGATTTACTCATAAACTGAGCTGTCACATTGTTATTTCCTGCTTGTTGATTCATTCTTCCCTTCTGCTGACATTGAGGTTCTCCCTTTCTTCCCTGTTTACTTCCACTTGCTTTGCAATAATGTCCTTCCTTTTTTGCCATTGAGCATTGTTGGCAGTTGCCTAGTAGTCACCGAAGGTAGGATTACTCTTGTGAGGTTTAAAGGTTACTCTCTTTTTGTATTTTCAACTTTTTGCCATGGTTGTGATTTATAGGTTGGCACTTTTCTCTGGCTGGTATGCTCATCTCTTTTCTTGTTATCATTGCTCAAAATTCGACTTGAGTAGTAGCATTGGGTTTAAAGACTTGGTTGCTAACTCTAATTGGATCCTGATTATACGTTTTCTTCACTGCTGCTTCATTATGTTTAGATATCATAGCCTCTCTCCCTTCATAGTTATCAACATTGTGACCAAACACTTTACAGTTCTTACATACTAGCCGCTTCCAAAGATAAGTGACATGAATCTTCTGTGTTCCACCATAAGGAGTTTTAACCCAGAAATCTTCTATAAGGTCCTGATCCGGTTTGATTTCAATCAAACATTTTGCGTAATGTAACCTTTCAAGCTTCTCGGTCATCTCGTCAAGGAAAATAAGCTTGCTGAGTCGACATGCTAGCCAGTTGATGCCTGGGTGAGTCCAAGCAAACAAGGGGATGTTCGAAAATTGAACCCAAATTGGCATTGCTTTAACAGATCCACAGATATTACTTACATTCGAGTCATAGGGCTTCACAATAAGCAATTTATTTTGCATGAGAATAGGGTCACTCATCAGAACTTTCATCCTGTCCTCTTCGTTAGAGAATTAAAATAGAAAAAGGAAACCATCTGATTTAACCCTCATTGTTCGGCTTAGATTCCATCGTGAGTTAACTTTATTGGTGACCGCTGTATAAGAAAGCAGCTCGTCAAAGGAAGAAGCCGACCAACGTTTGACCCCAAACTTGCTCTCCTGCTTAAATAATTTGGGGAGTGTGCTCCATGGCTCTGTCGGAGAAAGTGGGAAACATTTCCACCGATTCATATCTACCAGCATTTCGTAGGAGATGCTGAAACATCGTGGACCAACGACGTTGGGCAATAGGGACAAGTGGTGCTTGTGAATTTTCCAGAGAGGGATAACCAGAGCTTGTCTCCAGAAGCTCATCGTGGGTTGAGAGGTTCAATGGCGGTGGATCGGGAGGAGCTGGAGGAGGGGGCAGGGGAGGTTCGGGAGTAGGTGGTAATTTGGATGGGGAGGAGCAGGATGTGGGAGGCGTCGCCTGGTTAGATATTGGGAGGTTCGCGGGCAATGGGTCTGGAGGAGTTGGAAGGGCTAGAGGTGGGGGTGGCTCTGGTGATGGAGGCGTTTTAGATGGGGGGGGGGGTGGGGGGGGGGGGGGGAGCAGGAAGTGGAAGTTTTCGTCAGTTGAGAGGATGGAGAGGCCATGAATTTATTTGCAACCATTAAAGTCATACAACAATATAATATAGCTTATTACAATAATTATTTTGCAAAGGGCATTGTTATTGACACTCCAAATATTGTTAAGAGGGGGCCTTTTTTTTCTTTCAAAAATTTAAAGAGGAGTACCAATGAGAAAAGTAGCCCCTTAACAAATAGAAGAAATTTTACATTATTACCTATTTAGCCCCTTGACAAATAAAAGTAATTTTACTTTAACAAATATTGCAAGGGACATAGTATTTTTTTTCGATTCGCATATATCGGTTTTTTTAAACCCTAAAGAATGAGCGTTTTCGGAGGAATAAGATCGAACTTTTTTTATCAACATAAATATGTCGAATTTTATAATTACGGGGGCAATGCACCGAAATGATTATTAATTTTCGACATATCACTATCGATGCATATATAATTGATTATGTGCTACATTCGATGCAGTGGTGACGAACTGCTTATTTTAATTCGGTTTTCCTTGTAGAAAAAGTATTTTTAAATTTTAATTTGAAGGGGTAATCTAGGAATATTGAGTAGTGTGAAATAATATGTTTGTGTAGCTCCTTAATAATTTTTCAAAGAGTGGAGCGTTTTTATAAAATGCCCCCCCAACAATAGTTGGAGTGTCAATAACAATATCCTTTGCAAATCAAATATTTACAATTATTGTTATCGAAACATAATTAAATGGGTTTAGCTCAATATTCCCCACATAAATACTTCCTCTTTTTTTTCAACGTTGCAATACATATATATGTTTATATGTATTGTCGGTATTCAAAAACACTGAGTTTACCAATTTATTAATACAACAATGTTGTTGTACATTTTATTAGTTCAACAATTTGAATTATTATTAACGATAATAAAATGCACCAAGACAATAAATATTGATTCTCATCAAAATTTATTCTCATATAATCAACAAACCAATTTATTCATTGATTAACATTTTAAAATCCATAAGTACACTTTAAATTCGTTAATGTAGTTTAAACACAATTCCTCTATTGATTTCATTATCGAAAATAGATCTAGTATTTAAAACCTCGATTAGTAATTTAATAATTAAATCAACAATTTACCCTTTGATATTGAAAATATATTTTCACTTAAAGATTGATTCCCAAAATATATTTTCAATATCCCCTTTAATTAATAAATTATGATCTTAAGATTAAAGATTGGAATAAATTTATATTATAACAAATTTATATAATTTATTCCAAATAATCGATTTAGAAATTCTCAAGAACTTTATATCTATTTAAAATGTCATACGAGTTGGTCTCACCAACTCGTATCAACAACATATTATCTTAAGAATCATAAAACACAGTAAATCTGCACTTCCTGGTTACCCAAAAGTTTGGGTTATTACAGACTCTCCCTTGAATAAATTGCATCCTCACAACTTGTTAAGATTAAAACCTCCACAATTTATTTTCTATAAGTTATTTTTCTCAATTTATTTCTTAAGAACTACTCGATTTAAGAAACTACCCCATGGAACCTAATTTTTTTGAATATGTTTCATTTTAACATCAAAATTTCGAACTTTAATTTACCCTAATCATGATAAAAGTTTTAATTAACTCATTAATATCAAGCTTTAAACAACACAACTTACCTTTCACACGGCATACTTTGAAGTACATACTCAAGATTTCCGCTCCCACTTTATTACTTGATGCTACCTTGCCATCGAAATTATCTAAATTTTCTCAACTATGGCTGCCACTTGGATTTTCAATCATCAAATAGCCTCGCCATTCCCCAGGGTTCCAATTTAATGGCGGCAACTTGTGAAGTGAATGTAATTGTGAATATGTTTCCTAAAAGTTACGCACTTGTTTTAGAAAGTTGTCTATTTAAAGTGCTACTATATTCAACCCATTTTTAATTTTACATTTACAATTTGAACGAAATAGTATTAAACCACTATTTTCCATCAATCCTTCTTAGTACTTGGCTGCAATGTCGCTAAATCATCGCCATCGCCTCGCCAAAGTCACTATACTCTGCATCCCACGTAGTGGTTTAACACTATTCCCCCATGATAATTTCGTATCTTACTTTCCAACAAATCATATTTCACTACTAATCTTCGGTGTTATATAGTCTCAAATACATGTTTAAGAAATTTCTATCGATATTGTTGATCAGACGTATCCATTAAAATCCTTAAGACACTCATCGGAGCATACAACATCTAAAATGATCATCTATTTAATTTCACACAAGGATTATATGTTATTACTGATCATCAACACTCTCAGTTTTTCCCAATCAAACAACCCACATTCCCGAAATTTTGATTTAGTTATCGTGTTACAAAGTAATTAGCTCATTGATATTTGTAATTTTTGATTATTCCCATCCCTTATCCCATGCTTAAAGTCAAAAGCAATTTTAAACTTTAAGTTACAAACATCCTCAATTTCACTTTTACCAAACCAAATAACCAGCTCAATATCAAGGATAGAGTGAAAAATTATTTCCTAATTTTTTTACCTAAAAGTTCAAACTTTGAAAGATAAAGAGGATGGAAAGATTCTCTTATCAAATCACATTACGAAAAGAGATATTAACAATGGAGTATTTATGGAATAATCCGCTTATTCCTAGATGTATTCCTCAACCACAAGGATCCCTGTGACTCTCTGATAAGAAACTCAGGATAGGATAACAAAGGAAACGATAAAGTAGACATGATTGTTATTCTTTCACGTTGTAACACATGTACTATTCTGGTTCTGTTATGTGTCTAACGTACTTTGTTCTGAATTTCTGCTCCGATACCATTTTGTAATGCCCCACGCTGAGACCCAACCAAGCATTACTAGGCAATGTTGCCTATTAGAGTGGAGAATAGGGCTGTTTAAGGGTAACCACTTGTAGATTTTCATTAATAAGTCTTATGTACGTCGATGAAGTGATTACTATTTTTTTTCCAAGAGGCTCGACATACTGAATACTTTATGCAATACAATTCTAGGGTGGCTCCAGAATCAACTCAGAACACAATACATATAAATACACCATCATAGATCACAAAATAGATACATAATAGTACATCGTCAGAGTACAACAAATACATGTGCTACAAAAGAATAGATACACCATTATCACTTTCAAAACAAGATACAACAATGAATTAATGGAAAAATCTATAACTTGAACCCGATTGGAAGCTGCAACAGATAAGATGCTCAAAAAAATGTACTACTACTGACCCCAAACACAACGACCTCACCTGAAACATCTCCGACTGAACCAAGGAATACACACACGGGTCAGTCTAGTTTATAAATTAGTATAAGAATAAACAGGCACAAGATATACAACTCTTTACCCTAAGAGTTGTAAATAAGATGACATAAAAGGGTTAATAGGTTTCAGTTCATATGTCACGACACAAGGGATAAATGTAAAAGTCTCATGGACTAGTATTACGCTAAGTACACCATCGTACTCGAGCCGCAATGGAAACACAACACCAAAATCATTGAAATCATCATATATATATATATATATATATGTCAAGCCAGTTAAATTATCAATAAAGGAGTTACCCCACTCCAAAACATTTAAATCTCAAAACATGATGGATTAGAAATACAAATGTTCTTTTGCAAATGTATGATCATCCCGATCGAGTTAAAATCATCAAACCCAAATCATAAAAGAAATCATCAGAAAGGTGCTCATGCAATAATAATAAAGCCCATCCCGAGCTATAATGTTGCTCATCCCGAGCAATAGCCAAGTATTAGCAAATGAAAATCATCAACATCAAATCATAACATGAAATCATCATAAATAATGTGCAGGTACCATAGTAATATAGCCCATCCCGCGCTATAATGTAGCTCACCCCAAGCAATAGCCAAGTACTTATACGTATTCAAAATTAGGCGCTTCTCACTGCGACTACCCCAGCTGAGTGTATCTTGACCATCCCGATTAAGTGAATACGTATATGAGACCCATCTCGAGTCTCACCTTCATCCTGAAACTAGTACTGGCTTAAGACAACATCGAATGTGTCATGGACTCTCAGTTAGTAACCCAATCAGTGTCAACAATGTGTCACATACCACATGTTCTCACTGCTTGGTTTATTAGCTGCTTGTCAACTTCTGCACCAGAAAACATAGAAATCAACCAATCATCATCAATAAAACATCGGCTCCATTCAGTCTATACTGAAATTAACCAATTTCGTATTCCTCCGTGTCCCATACCACGGGGTTTACGACATCGTCTAACATTCAGTATGTCATCTCAAAGGGTGCAAAATAGTGTGGCTTTAATATAACAAAGAACTTGATTTTCTAAGATGATTTATAAAACAATTTCTCAAAATTGATTGCTTTCTTTATGAAATCCATAAATTTATGAAAATAACCGTATACTATTGTTTTGAGGCCATTTAGCATTAATACTAGAATTATAAACCACTTTTAGCCTCAAAACTATAACTAAGATGTTATTTATATATGTATCGAAAAACTAGTTTAAAACGTGCAATGTGTGCACAACATTCATCAAAACTCAATGACTAAATTCATAAAACCCAACTATGTATTAGTGATAATTTAGGCTTAGCCATTAATAAAGTAAGACAAAATACAACACAAAAAAGGCTTAAAACTAGATTAGGAAAAGCATGAAAACACATAAGAAAAGACGCTCAAATTTATACCAAGGCCCAAAAATACACCCTGAAATCAAGCAGGGTTGCAACTTTCAGAATTGTTTTGAATAACCAAATGGACTCCAATTAGTCGAAGATTTGATATGCACAAATGAGAAAAACCTGACTTTTAATAGAAAAGGATTCACTTAATTCTGACATCGCACAAAAAGTTATAAAGCTCCAAGCACGGACCTGGACTGAATTTCAGCCTGGGCTGAAAACACTTCTGGGTCCAACTTTTGGACCAGGTTTGACCGACCAAACAGCCTTGGATTGGCCTCAAATTTTGCAGATAAGTAGAAAAAGTATCTAGATTTATAAAAAAAAAAGAATAGTCTAGAACCGATCAATGATCATGAAGCTATAACAGCCCAAAGTTACACTTTGGCTATGATTTCAGCAGTTAGAACATGATGAACAAAAGTCACTTCCAGCTCCAACTTTGGGACTTGTTTTGAATGGCTAAACAATCTCGGATATACCTAAAAAAATTCAGGCTTATAAACAATATCTCAAACTTCAAAAAAAATCACTCAATTTCCGATCAACAATGAAGGAGATATAACACCCCGAAGTTGGATCTGTGCGTTGTTTTATTCCACGTCGATATCCTAGCAAAACCCCAAATTTGGTGACCCGTTTACACACAAATCAACCCAAAATGTCACCAAAATTTGCAGTTATACTCAAAGATAATGAACAACAATATGCAAAAAGAATCACGCCAAAAGACTTAATAATCAGAGAGTTATGATGGCTCAAAGTGAGGGTATAGATGTGTTTTCAGCAATACACAACAAAATGAAAAAGCTTCATGAAATGCAATGTTTTTCAATTAAACTCAGCAAAACTTATATTGGAATCAAAATAAATGTAAACTAGAATGCGTGAATCAATCAACTCACCTTGATTGGATTATAGGCACGAATTCCTTCAATTTAAGGCTAAAAAATGCCAATTAAGAGCATAGAATTGCAAAAGAGGAACATGCAGCAGCCATGACTTCTTGAAGCTTACTGACTTGATCTTCTCTTTGTTGGAAATTGAATCTTTGGTTAAAATTAAGCTAGGGAATGGATTAGAGAGAGGCTAAATGCCAAATATGACATAAATTTGAGCATGCATTGAGTTAGGAGGAAGATTGAGATAGTAGGAACCCATTGCAAAACATTGGTTTTTCCCCGGGAAGACGAAAAGGGAGGCGAGAGGAAAATATGTGCGTACCTTTTCCAGAAATTACCCAGTAATCAGAATAAAAGAAGGAAATAGGCTCAATAACCCAATTAGGCCAAAATCAAGTTTAATAAAGATAATTAACTCAATTACTCTTACTTTAAGGTTTAAACATATATTAACAACCTGATTAAGCACTATAAACACAATTTGGAACCATAAAATGCACAAATACACAAAACACTAATCAGGGTGTGTTAATTTTACCATTTAATGCACGAATTGACACAAAAACACATTTACACTAATTAATTGTCAAATTCAATATAATGTACCAAAATAAACATGTTCAACAAAATATCTTCATTTATTTGTATAATCTCTACTACATAACAATAAATATCATCAATGACTTATGTTAACCAAATCCGTCATTAAAATGTCGAAGCACATATTCTTAAATTTATCATTTATTTGCAACCATTAAAGTCATACAACAATATATTATAGCTTAATACAATAATTGTTTTACAAATCAAATATTTACAATTATTGTTATTGAAACATAACTAAATGGGTTTATCGTAATATTCCCCATATAAACACCTCTTCTCTTTTTATTTCAATGTTGCAATACATACATATGTTTATATGTATTATCCGTATTCAAAAACATAAATTTTACCAATTTATTAGTACAAAAATGTTGTTGTACATTTTATTAGTTCAACACTTTAATTTTCTTTATTGATGATAATAAAATGCACCAAGACTATAGATATTGATTCTCATCAACATTTATTCTCATACAATCAACAAACCAATTTATTATTGATTAACATTTTAAAAGCCATATGTACACTTTAAATTTATTAATGTAGTTTAAACACAATTCCTCTATTGATATCATTATCAAAGATACATCTAGTATTTAAAACCTCAATTAGTAATTTAATAATTAAATCAATAATTTACCCTTTGAAATTGAAAATATATTTTCCCTTAAAGATTGATTCCAAAATATTTTTTTAATATCCCCTTTAATATTAAATTATGATCTTAAGATTCATGATTGGAATAAATTTCTATTATAAAAAAGTTATATAATTTATTCCAAATACTTGATTTAGAAATTCTCAAGAACTTTATTTCTAATTTAAGTGTCATACAAGTTAGTCTCACAAACTCATATCAACAACGTATTATCTTAAGAATCAAAAAACATAGTAAATCTGCACTTCCAAGTTTCCCAAAAGTTTGGTTTGTTACAAGAATGCTATAAATACAGGATAACAGGATACTTCGCTTATACGTCTGTATAAAATGACTACATATGAGTAGGTGGGAGAAACACGATCATGGACTTAAATATTTCTCTAAGCATGAATTACTCGAACACTACAATTAGTGTATTAAACACAAGAAACCACTCATCATCGGATGGAAAATTTAGAAATCACTGAAATCATAGTAAACACCAAAATCACGGGAATCACTAAAATACAAGAAACACTCAAACCAGATAATCATCTAGATTCCTATCCATAGATTGACATCACCATACATATGTATATACACCGGAGTCTTTGAATAACTCAAAGCATTATATATTTAAATAATAATAAGCATCATGAAATGGTTAAATCGTTAATAACACAAAACACCAAATATACCAAATGTTGGATCCAATCATTGGAGGGGCAAGCCGAAACTATGCATGCACGTGCCATTACACCAGAATGCACTAGTACTAATAACACTAGAAAGGTACCTTATAAGATGACACGTTGTCCATTATACACTAGATAATAACATAACAACTGAACTGACTGGAAGTTCCACCAAATTGACTCGAAGGTCTTGGACCCAACAACCCCAAGTACTGGTGATAACACCGGAATGTATCACAGAGTTATAGACAATAACCCAAGTAGTGATAACCATGTGTCTCATACCACACATTCTTACTATTGGTTTACTAACCTTTCATCAATTCAATACAGGAAACGTCAAAATACACGAAAACACGAAACAAGAGAGAACACCATAAATAATGGCTTCGATAAAACGAGTCTAGAATAACCAATCTCATATATATTCATGTCACATACTATGGGGTTTATGATATCATTTAATTGCAATCACGCATTCTCGAACGGGTGCAAAGTGTGTGTTTTTTAATATATAAAAATACTAGGTTTCTGAAATGAATTTATAAAACAATTATGAAAACATTTCGAAAATCCTTGATTTTGCAAATATTTTTATATAATAAGATAAATATACAATGGAAATTGGGTAAAAATCCCTATTACTGTTCATATTGTAAACGACATCCACTGTAAGTTTGTAATTCAAAGCGAGTCCCTATTTTCATACTTACGTGTTTTTCAAAAGAATTTATGCTCCACTGTATAAAAAAAACTAAAAATTTCAAATATTCCCAGAAGATCTCGGAAAAAACCTGTACATGTATGAAATTAAAATAAATAGTTGCATACATGTATGCAACAATTCATGAAGCAGTTTACACTGAAAATTGGCATGAATTCTTGCATACATGTATGCAACGATTCTGTTTAGTTGCATACATGTATGAAAATAATCCATGCAGATTTTATGTTGAAAAATCTGCATGAATATTTGCTTACAAGTATGCAAGTATTCTTTTTTATTGCATACATGTATGCAAATAAATATGAACTAAATTTTATGCCTACGGACTGTAGCATACATGTATGCTAGTATTCTGTTTTCTAGTATACATGTGTGCATTATGAACTAATATGCATGCCTACAAATTATTGCATATGTACACATTTTATTCTCAATATATGCATGCATGTATGCATAAAAGTTAACACATATGCATCACTGCAATAGTTGCATACATGTATTCTACAATTTCAAATATATGCATCCTTTGATGCAGAATACTGTAATTTCGTTGTTGTTTTTGTATTTTTTTTGTTTTTGATGTGTTTTCCGGTTGTTTTTCTATCTTAATATTATTATGTTGATGTGTTTAATTAAAATATGAATTTTTGTGATTTTTTTAATGAATTTTTGAAAAATAGATATATAATTTATAATAAATTTAGGACCGGATATGAGCCTAATTTTGAAACTTAATAGGGACCTTAGCCAAACGTGCCCAAATATATATTAAAGATCTGAAACTTCTTATAACATAGAAAAATATTTTCTTAAAAAAATATTATTTATATTTAAAACCTCCTTTAAAATGATTTTATAAAACACATGTTCATATACAAAAAATCTCATAAAAACTTGTGAAATTAACATACGGAAATCAACTCGGAAATTCACCAAACTCAAATTATAGGATAGTCATAATTTAGGATTCTCCATTGTTTGAGTAAGCCAATATAAAACTCAAGAATCATGGCCTAAAAATAGATTAAATAGTCATGAAAACAATTAAGAAAAATCGCCTAAATCAACATCAAAGGCATGAAAATTTGCCTAGAAATCAATTCTAGTTGCAACTTTCAGATAAGTTTAGAATGATCAAACAATCTAGTAATGGCCCGAAAACAAATAGGCACAAACTAGAACAATATATCTTTTCATTAGAATTTTTTTTGCTCAATTCCGACATGATATGATGTCTCAAAATTGGTTCAGACCTAGTTGAATTCTGGCTCGAATCTGAAATCTTCTCCAGGTTCAACTTTGAGATCTGGTTTGATTGACCAAACAACCTTGGAATAACCTGAAAATTTGAAGTCTTGGAGATAAATTTTCAAAATTTTGAAATGCAATAAAAATAATGCAATTCTAACCAATATTGAAGGAGATAAAGCGCCGAAATATTGCTTCTGGCGCTGTTATCGCACATCGTCAAAATGCAAGTCTAGGAAGCAATTAATGTGAAATAATCTTGGTGGGTTGACCACTAGAGGGAGGAGGTCGACACATAAGAAGGATGGGCCGACCCCCAAGAAGGATGGACCGACCCCTAAGGAAATTATAAATGATATGCATATGAAGAAGTGCTATTTTTGTTTTTTTTAATGGTTTTCAAAGCTATATGGATCAAAAGTATTTGTAACCGAGTTGAATTATAAAGACATGCATTCAAAGTTAAAGAAAAATTGTTAAAAAAAGGAGTAAACATAATTATTTTACAACATTCTCTTTTTTCCTTCACTAGGATTTTTCCTATATGGTTTTTGTATTAAGGATTTAATGAGGCATTACGTTAATCTAGAAGTATCAAGCTACACTTATGTAGTAAAATTTCAAAATATGACATGCAGACTAAGAATTTTTTTCATCGAATTTTCCTTAGTAAGGCTTTAACAAGGTAGTGTCCTGATCCAGAAGTATCGAATATCTTTTGATGCAATAAACTATTAAAATATATCATTCTTTATTGTACTTTTTCTTTAACTTAGATTATTTCAACCTAGTTTTTCTTATCAAGGTTTAACGAGGCACTATCCTGATCTTGAAGTACCAAAATTGATGAAGCAAGATATTAAAATACATCGTTGGACTCTTTTTCCTTTGTTAAGATTTTCTAAATATATTTTTCTTGTAAGGTTTTAACGAGACATTAGCTTGATCCTTAAATCTCAAAATCTTTATGAAAAATATAATTTTTTTCATTACAAATTTCTCTTTATTCATGTAAGGTTTTCTTATTTGGTTTTCCTAACAGATATCTTTAATGAGGCAACAGAAATATCTATGTCGATTGAACATATATATGTAAGCAAGGTAATAATGAGAGGGAGAAATCACTGTATATGTTTCAAGAGACAATTTCAAGTTATAAGAGCGTTAAAGATTTCGAAGATGCTTATTCAATAGGGAGTGTTATAATACATTCATTCATAGTGTCTTTTTATGCATTTATTTGGTCTCGCATTACGAGAGAAGTTCAATGTCAACCCTAAAGCCAATACATAAGTGTAACGAACCACCAAATTCCCGATCTTGATCATCGACACAAATACCAAGCCGACTAACCAAAACAAGAAATTTAGCGGATCATTAATAGAAATAAGTTAGTAGGTGAGAAAAGAAAGAAAGTTAGAATAGAAGAATAACAAAAATACAACAACATCAGAGTAAACACAAATCTCACAGCGGAACGAATAAAATATATTATATAACATAACTTTTGAAATACAAATATGTCTATATATACATTCTATTGTCAGAGTACAACACTTATAAAACAACAGAAATAAACAATAGTTATACAATACTGAAGCCTCCTACTCCAAGCTCTTCCAGTTGTATCTGTAAAATCCTGACTACTTGACTGTCCGTACAAATTTGGGAACCCAAGAGTTTAGGGTAAAATAAACTATGGGTTAGTCATGGGACTGGTGCGAGTAAACTCCAACCATTTGATTTAATTTTTCAAAATCCTTTTAAAAGAAAGGATAATCGTAACACTGACCCACCATAAATACAGATGGGTTTTACCTTACGATATCATAGTATTCTAATATTATAATTGTTTCTAAATCGAATAAATAGTAATCTAGCAGAACGCTTGCATCTCACGCTCCATATACATAGTATATAATCAAAACCACGATTCCAATTATGTTAAGATATGGGACCACCTTTCGACAGTGTATCTCTAGAGAGGAATACACCGGGTTTAATATGAACATCTTGCAACACGAGCTAAACATGATCAGCCACTCACTACGCTTGAGTGTTCCAAATGTATTATCACCAAGGGTTGCAGTCAGCAACCGTTACCGAAGCATACAACAACGATAGAATAAAGAAGCAAATGGATTTTGTCAAGATCATGTGTCAATACACCCTAATGGGAGCGACCCACATAGCCATGCTATAACATCCCAGATTTTTGTCGATTTATTTTAAACATTTTAAATTTGTTTTAAATATTGAACAAGAAATATAAATGGATTTTTATATTTAATTTATCGATATAAAATTTAATTTCGAATATATTGAGTTACCATAATACGGGAACGATAATAATTGAATTCGCAGTTAAAACTAAATTGGAGCAATTCAGTCGATTAACATAAATTCTATATTGAATTAGAAGAATGATAATTATTTATTATCAATGAATTAAATTGTTTTGAAATCAATTTGTGTCTTAATCAGTTGAATTTAATATTAATTATCGATTTAAATTTGTTATCTTCTTCGTATAATCGAATTAAATTTAAAATCAGATCCGTTAAGTTCAGAACAGCGATTCGGGGACTGGGAGATATTTTACGTTAATTAATTAAAAAAAACAAATCAAATAAATCCCCGTACCTTTTCTCTTTCATCGTTCCTAAGTAAAGAGACATAAGTACACCGTAGCCGACATATACATTAAACCGCGCAAGCCTGTTTGAGCTGTGAGTTTTTCCCCTCCTCCTTCTATAAAATTGTGATTATCCCAATGTTTTGCTTTCAATTTTGTTTTTTGTCCCTCAGATGAAAACCAAAGTGGATTCTTTCCTTCATTTCTTCCAAAACGAAAACAATTCCATTCATTTTTTTCCTTTACTTCTTTCTTCCAGAAGAAATCAAAACCAGACATCAAATAAAAAAAAGAAGAGAAATCGTGATACAAAACCGCGATTGTCCCATAAGCTCGAAACCGAGATTGAATCGCTCGCGATCGAAGGGAAGAAAGGGACAACGGTGGTGCAAATTAGTGGCGATAGTGGCAAGTTTAGGGTCTTGCGATGGGTTTGAGGGCATCGTGTTGGCAACGAAATTGGAATGGACCTTAAGGTGTTCAAATGGATGGACTGAAGTGAAGTTCGAACACAATGATGGTGAAGTTGGAAGATCGACGTGAAGACAACATGAACTTGCGATTCACTCTAGGTCGATGAGGTTCTGAAAGGGGCGTTTCAGGTTGCGGTAGAAAGGACATATCTGGGTGGAGGAACTGTGTGCTGTTAAGGGTACGAGTTTTCCTGGAGCATCGCGATTTCAAAAGGACCGCTACTAGAAGGCCGATGATGGTTTGATGGAGACTAGAGCAGGAGTTCGATTTTGTTGACAAATTGGGGTGCGATGCAGTTACTGGTTGTTTAGGGAAGTTCAAAAGAGTCATGTGCTTGTGAATGAATGAACTGAGGGGTGTTTTGGGAATCGACGGTTTGAAAATTGAGGGGCTTTGGTTTGGAAAACAGTAGCGATGGACTTGAGATAATTGCAGCAGGGTCTGTGTGGCATGATGTGATAATGGGTGAGGTGATATGGGTTTTTGACGATGATTTTTGGGAGTATGTTCTTTATGTTTTTGGAAGACGTTGAGATTGTTAAGGGCATGGTTTTTCTGGAGGAAGGAGCAGCTTTCGTGTATTACAAATGGAAGAAGGTTCAGTGGTAATGCTGGTTAGGGAGGAGAGCATAGTGACCGAAGTTAGGTTATGCAGTGGTAACGAGGTCATTTTGGTGATATACATTAGCAGTTGTTGGTGATTAAAAAGCGAATTTAATTTGTCAATATAATGTTCGGTGAAATGCCGTAGTGGACTGCTAGTTAGTTTTCGGGGATAATGGCAATTTTGGAGCTATTAAAGATTTGATTGTGGATTTGGTCAAGTGGTTGCAATAGTGGGAAGGTATGCATTCTTATAAAATTTAAATATTCATAGAAGAGTTAATTTAATTATTCATTAGTAATTAATTTAAATAAAATAAATGGTTAATCAATAATAAAATTAAATTATCATAGGAGCAAATAAATGCGGTTAGAGACAATTCATAGTTGCAGCAATAAGGAGTTTTTATTTAATTTATTTTTATCGTTAAAAATAAATTGTTGACTGTTTAGATGCATATATGGATTGTTGAATCATTATGGTTATTATATATGGTATATATTAGTTATTTAGGCTTGGTGGTTGTGGTTATTATATATATTGGATATTTCCTGTATATCCGTCGAAAGACTGAGCCTGGGTTAGAGCTGCAAAACAAGCAACTGCAATGTCTTATGTGCCCATATCATCAACCAAACTAGACACGAGTCGTGATTCGGGCGTGGAAGCAAAGGTCGGTCGTTCATATCGGAACAAAGCCGCTCGAGAATCAAAACAAAGCAAGTTGCCCACAACAATGGAAGATGCTTGACCTAATATCAAAGTTTGGTCGCACGTATTAGAGCAGGAGTCAAGGTCGCGCATGCAATTAACAATCGCTCATGGATTGCAACTCCTATCGCTCGTATGTTCCTGCTAGTCAAACGCCAATACTTTGGTCAGACACCACCTACCGGTCGGTCGTACACCAGTTCTTAAAAAGAGCGCACTTACGTCTCAAGTCGCAAGCCTTGGTCAGTCACCTACAGACTAAAAAGGTCATCGCCCACTCAGGATCAGACATAACCGCATCAGAAAATCATGATCGTCTACCCGTCTACCCAAAACGCTCACTCCTATAGAGTCTCTCGCACATGACAACTGGATACAGCTACAGACAGCTGGCTACAACTAGGTGATGGCATGTTTGTAATTAAGGGGATGAACGACCCATAGCCTACATATATAGATTTCAGGTCACTTGCTCAAGGGAGCTCACCTATAAATACTCCATTGCTGCCAACATAAAAGAGATCGAATTTTTTTAGCCACAAGGTGCCGGTAAATTCTATCCTCAGTGACTCCTCAAACACTTGGAAGTAATGATCATCTTCTCTACTCAAAATTCCATCATCCAATTGGCCATGGCGTCAAGTACAACCTTGTAATTGGGGGAAACAAAGACATCTTCCTTCTCAATCATTGACCCATCCTTCTCCTCCTCAAACTCTACCATTCTCTCATAAAATCCTAGGATTGAAATGTATGAATGAGAGTATATTGAGTAGGTATAAAGATGTATGAAAAAAGAGAGTTTATGTATTATGTAATCCCCATTATAAAAATGCAAGCTATCTTCATAGTGGATGTAGGCCTAATATAAAGCTGAACCACTCTAAACCTTGTCTCTATTTTATCTTCCTCTCATTTTCATTTTCAATTATTGTTAAGTATGGCTCCATTTATTACCCCACGATTTTGGTGAAGTACAATTTTAGTACCTTTGGTGTTTATGCCATTTTTTGGTGTAAACATTTTGGTGCCCACCGTGGGGTCGTATTTGCTTCTTTTCCAAATTGAAGTCCGATGAAGATTCTCTAAGAAAAACCGTGCTTGAAATCATGAGCACGCCAAAGGAAGTGATTGACGAAATCGGCGGCGTCTTTAACATAGCCATATCGCCTACCGTCCATCCCGAAGTAAAGGAACCGTTAAAAGTTGAGGCGACCGTAACCAAGAGAGAATTGGAAGAAGCAATGGCAGGGCTAATGAGTCAAATAACTATTGCAAACGACGCAGTGATAAAGAAGATTGAGTAGATGCTCGTTATTCAAGCCACTACCGTGAAAGCCGCACCAAGTGCCACCAACCTTCCATTCGCTCAAACAAGTCATGCAAGCGAGATAGAATTTTTTGCTGAACGAGAAAATTCTGCTCAGAAAATTGTGTATCATAATGAAGTGCGTAATTATTCTAGTAACACAACCCCATAATGGCTAAATGATCCCATCATGGGGGCATCTCCCTTGAAAGAAGATATAAATATCTCATATCCAAATTATGATTATGTGCCCGGGCGAAGATCTAGCAGGGGGAAACGGCACTCGTTCCATGGATCGGAATGAAAAGCAAAAATTTATCTTAGGAACATCAGGTGAAGTTTCGAAGAGAAGCAACAAAGGAAGAATCAACCAGCCTAAAAAGAAGCCGTGCTTTTTCAAGAAATTTGAATTTACCCCCCTTAATGACACCATAGGGAATATCTTCATGGCAACTAAGAGCACTGAAAAGTATCCAGTTCCAGAACGGATGCAAGTCTGAGATGCTACCATAAAATCAAGAAGGTTCTGTCAATTCCATAACCAACCAGGACACGATACTGACGAGTGTGGACACTTAAAATCATTAATTGAGGGGCTGATCAGGGAGAACCATTTGCAACAATATGTGCAAGACTACGAACATTGTCCCACTTCTCTACGAACAACGGCCAGCGAGCTTTGAGGAAAAGGCCTAAACTAATCCGGATCCAGTGCTTTTTTAAGGATCAGTAATTGGTGTCCTGATTATGGATCTTTGAATTAGAATCCCCGTTACTTTGCTTTATTACCCTATTTTTACCCTGTTTACTTAAGAAATAGTAGTTGTTTTATCCTGCTTTTACAGTCACTATATTCGTGCTAATATTTAGCAATGGTCTACTTACAAATGCCTTGTACAAAGGAAATTATTATGTGCTTATCTGAGTAACATACTTGTCACTTCATTCTAAAAGCTAGTTTTTCGGAATGTAGGCATGATTGAAGCAATTAATCATATATAGCCTAATTGTGACAGGAAGATTCTTAAAGCACATTTTAAGCAAAGCGGCTTGAAAGCCACAAACAACATGCAGACCAAATTGGATGAATAAGCACATCGCCTCAACGGGATAAGCTGTTCTAAGACAAACAACAAGTCAAAAGGTGGTACTTCTCTTAGTAAGAGTTCACTGAAGAAATTGACATCAGGCTTCAAGAAACATACAAGGGTAATGGTAAAAATGTCTCACGGATAAATACCGAGGTTGGAAAAACCAGTTCTAGTGCCGGAAAGACCAACAAAACATGCTAAAAGGACCAACGCAAATCAGAAATCCTAGCCGAAAGGGGGTACTAAAAATCCTAGCCGAAAGGGGGTATCCAACGAGGTCTTTTCAGTCCTAGAAAAATCAGGACTAACAAGACCAAACTTGGATCGAAAATTGAAAACCAAGACCTCCCCTGAGGGCACCCCAAAAAAAACACATAATGACCACGCACATCTCTAAAAAAAACCTAATCCCTGAAAATAAGTTTGTACAGCCAAGTTAGCAGGGGATGTGGTTGAACATCAATTAAAACATCACGAGCTGATCAATTGAAATCGTGATTAAAATTAAGAAAATCTATGAAATTGTAAAGAGCTGTGGTATGGGGACATCGTCCATTGTGTAAAAAAATCAATAATGCCCACTCAAAACATACCACAGACTCGTTATAACTTTACTGCGAAAAGTAAACGAACGACAAGATTCGCACAACTAACAAAATAAATTCTCCATGGAATGCTGTCACTCATAAGAGCAGAGTGATAAAACTATTATAATACCAAACAATACAAACGTAAGTACGCAAACAATACAAACGTAAGTACGCAAACATTAAAATATTAAGCGAGGGCCGGCCCTCGCATATACAACCGGTCTAAAAGCGTAACAGATAATAGAAAAAGGTTGAAATCAGATCAAAAAAGACATAAATGCTGCTTCTTAAATAAGGAAAGCAAAAGATGAACCAACTTCTCAACATTCATTTCTTATTGCTCTGCCTACTCAAAAGAACTATCAGGAAGAGACAGGCTAATGATTCTGGATTACTTGCAAACTGATTTCCTTTTGCGTACCAAAGTGGACACAACCTTGATGTTTCAAATTCCGTCCTCATTTTCCGGATCCGACACATCAAGTAAAGATGGGTCACCTGATGAAGGTTTGATGAGAGGATTAGGCTGGTGAATATTAAGATGGAATCAACGACGACAGGTTGAGTAGTAGTACCACAAGCAGGCAAAGGAGGTGGCAAAAGCACACCTGATGTAAGTGAATAGCAAACACGAAACTCAGCAATCCCAGGTGAATAAATAAGGAAATCTAAATCCGAAGCAGACTAATAGATATCAATTTTACCTGGAGTTACTGGGTACACAATATCAACCCCGTAATTGTTCGCATTTAAAGAAGTGTTGCCATGACTCGCGCACTGTTTAACAACATTTTCTTGAATTGGGTGCTCGATAGTGGGTCGAATTCCAGCAACATCTAGGGCACAACGGTCTACAGGGGAATATGATAACTCGAAATGTTAATCCCAACAGAAATGGGTGGGTCACAAGTAATGGTAGCATCTGGATGTTTCCCCGTAAAAGATTGAGCTCGCTCATTCACCAATATCCTCTGCCTTCAGCCAGAGCCTTACGGTCTTCTCCTTCTAGAAGCCGCTCTTGAAGGTATTCATCATCAGCGTTATTAGAATACAAAAGTACTTGTTCCCAAACTAGGGCCAGAGTTCGTGGAAAATCCTTGTTCAAATAACTTAGACTTCCACGACTCATGACATTGCAAATACAGAATTTAAACAAAGTATTGTTAGTCCTGATTCTGGCTTCATCAAGATCTTTACGCAACCTGGTTTTATCTTCTTCAAGGATTCTAAGGGTCTCATTTTGGGAAGTAATTTTGCTCTCGAGAGCCATTTTTTCCTTATTAAAAGAAATCAAAGGCCGTCTTTCTAAAGCCAAGTGGCACTTAATAAGTTCTTGAGCAGATTGAGCTTCTTGAAGTCACGCTCGCACAGCCTCCAGCTCTTTCTTAAGCTCGACATTTCTGGCCTCTAAGTTATTCGCTTTGATGTTTCCATTCTTTAAAGAGGCAATTTCAGATTCTTGGGATCTAATCAAGCAAATCAGTCTAGCTTTATCGTTTTCCAAGATTTCAATATGGTCAAGGTGCCGAGCATTCAATCTCTGGAATTCATAACCAAATTTGGCCCAATGTTCTAGTCCCCTATCAACATTATTCATGGCCAGATTCAGTTGTGTTTCAGGTTGGTTCTTAACGGTGTTAAACTGATTAATCATACAACTTTTTACGGCGTCCAAACTCTTAATGGCTTCTCGCCTATCATTTAGATGTAAATCCGAGTCAAAATACATCCCCCTTAGGTCCCAACCACTGAAGCGCTCCTTAAGCATCAAATTTCCAGGTGGAACCTTATAAGGTGGACGATCACGTATCATCTGAATTTGGTTAGAGGTCAGAACAATGGATCTTTCAGAAGATTCAATTGATGCGGAGCATTTCTGAGCCTTATTCTTGCTTTGGTCGATCCTGCTGTTTTTCCTTTCTCCTCCTTCTACGAGGTGTTCACCTTTGTTATCTTTGGCTAGTGCCTTAGCACAATCAAGTCCCCCATGCTTTAAAGAATCAATTACTGGAAGTTCATAGGTATGTTGAACCTGAGAACTTGAAGATGACTGGGAACGCTTCAAATGACAGGAAAGGCAAGATTGTAATAGACATTGTGGATCAGTAAGGTCAGCTTGCTGAGAGAAGCTATCCAATAACGAATGTTTTGTATTTACACCTGAAAAGCAAAACATGAATTCAGTAAACGTTAAAAATTATGAGATTTATGGAAAATTAAGCTACGAATGAGATAATATCAAACCAGTTTCAAGGGAAGTTACGAAGTCAGAAGCTTTCCCGGGATTCTGAATGGATTCTCGAGTTCTTCTTATATCAGGTATCACGGGATCAGACATCATAATGTCACCCTGGCTCAGGTATTTGACGGAGTCTAAATCCCCCAAGCCTCCAAAAGTCCCTTAGAAACCTTCCACTTGAGTGATAGGGTGAGCAGAACTTTCAACGGTCGTTCCAGAAATTATATCATCCCTCAATCCATCCTTGTTCTTATCTACCCCCTATCACTTCCTTCGGTAATCAAAGTCGAAGATTGACTACTTTCACCAAGGGTTGGGCATTTATTTTTGAAAGGAGGCTTACCAATGGAACACTAAGGATGGACCAGAGTCTTTTTAAAGGAACGTGTAGAATGAATCAGCTGGTATTTGCGGAGGTTCTCCTCTGAAAGCAATACATGTCCACTCCTTTCGTTTTTGTCAACAGCAAGCAAAGAATTAAGAAGAGCTTGATCTAGAGTAAGACCCGCAACAGAAGGAATCGTTACAAAAAATCAGAAAGAAAGTCAAATGAGAAAGGAGTAAGGATTCTAGAGCAAAGGTGTAATTACCTCCTTCTGCCCATCGCCCGTAAAATCTACAAGGGCACCGGATGTAGAAGTACTGATCAGGGAAACCCTTGGCACCATCCATTAAACCAGTAATAATTCTACCATGCATACCCTCCATAAAAAAGAAAGAAGGACCATACACCTCCCTTCTTTCAAAAGCATATAAAGAGCAAATGTCCGTAAACGTAGTTCTTGCTGCCGGACTTTCATGAAAAGTATGTATAGCCCGAGTAAAATATGATACCCACTAGGGTGCAATTGATATGGGGCGATGGCCAAGTGCCGCAAAACGGACTCTAAGTAAGAATCAAAAGGAGGAATTGCCCCACTAGACAGCATGTGATAATTGACTGTCACATACCCAGAGGGGTGATAATAGGCCGATTCTTCCTTCCTTGGAAATCTGGCTTCGTCTTTTGAAAAACCAAAACGAGCACACATTTGTAAGTATAGATCAAAAGAAAGCATCGATTTACGTCAACCAGAAGGCACCCTTTCAAGAAAGCGAGGTTAAGGATAAGTCTGGCTAACAATCAAGTCAGAACCAGCAGCCGGGGCAACCTCCATTGCCTGATCTGAACCCTTTCGTTCTCCAGACATTATGGTTTAACTGGGGTTTCGAATGAATTAATGATCAGTTTACATTTCAACGCATATAAGTATGCTTAAAAAATAAATTGCAACTTGAGTTACTGGTAATTAATCATCAGTCATACCCGACAATAAGGATTTACTGATAGTATAATCGCATAAAGGAAGAACAACAAATTCAAAGGTACGAGAAACACAGGCTCTGATCTGATCGGTTGCAAAATTACTAATCGCACATGTCAAGAGAATACTAGCAGCAATAAGAGGGAAAGAGCAAAAGTGTTTCTATGGCACAAGTATCCCATCAAATATCCATTAAAGGCATGGTGAATTGGGAAATGTCATTTCATAGGCATTTTAGTAAGCAAGTCACCGGCATAAAAGACTAGAAGGTTTTTTGTATAAATCAGAATTACCAAAAGATTTTGAATGAAATACAAGTACATACTAAGTCGAATCGACACTTTCCTAACATCACAAACGTGCACGTTTAATCGATTTGGTTTTCTCTTTACCAACTACAGAACCAAATGAATTAATTCAAAGTCAGAGTTTAAGGGGAGAAAAATCACTTACAGTCGAATAGACAAATTCGATTCAAAAAAGGAGTGTTTTAGCTGGAAACGAGGTTGAAAAAACCTTAACCAAAAAGGTAAAGCGAAACGATCAACCAAGCAGAGAAAATCAAAGTTTTGAAAGGTGACAATGAAGTCTTCTATAATGGAATCACCATTGAAATAGGTTTATCAGAGGAATATGAAAGCGGGAAAATGAAGAGACAATATTTAAAGAGGACTAGAAAGCTCTTTTTAAATGATACGACTGCTCAATTAAAACCCAGTGATCCGATTTAATGTGCCCGAAAAACATCCCATCAGGTATCCTTAGGCAAGCAAACGTAGGAATGTTTAAATTTTGAAACATTAGCTGTTGGTAAGGGCGCCTATTTTACAGAACATTAGATTAAATCCACCTAATGATATTATATCTCATTACTTTGAAGCTTATAGTTTTTTGTAAAAAAAAAACTTCGAGGGGAAAATTTTTATCCGTCAAAAGACCGAGCATGGGTTAAAGCTGCAAAACAAGCACCTGCAATGTCATATGTTCCCATATCGCCAACCAAATTAGAAGCGAGTCGTGATTCAGGCGCGGAAGCAAAGGTCGGTCGTTCATATCGGAAAAAAGTCACTCGAGAATCAAAACAAAGCAAGTTGCCCACAACAATGGAAGATGCTTGACCTAATATCAAAGTTTGGTCGCACGTATCAGAGCAGGAGTCAAGGTCGTGCATGCAATTAACAACCACTCATGGATTGCAACTCCTATCGCTCGTATGTTCCTGTTAGTCGAACGCCAATACTTTGCTACCGGTTACTCGTACATCAGTTCTTAGAAAGAGTGCACTTACATCTCAAGTCGCAAGCCTTGGTTAGTCACCTCCGGACTAAAAAGGTCATTGCTTGCTCACTTAGGATCAAAAATAGCCGCAACAGAAAATCATGATCGTCCGCCTGTCTACCCAAAACGCTCGCTCTTATAGAGTCGCTCGCACATGACAACTGGATACAGCTACGGATAGCTGGCTACAACTAGGCGATGACATGTTTGTAATTAAGGGGATGAATGACCCATAGCCTGCATATACAGATTTTAGGTCACTTGGTCAAGGGAGCTCGCCTATAAATACGCCATGGCTGCGAGCGTAAAAGGGATCGAATTTTTCTAGTTATAAAGTGCTGCTAAATTCTATCCTCAGTGACTCCTCAAACACTTGAAAGTAATGATCATCTTCTCCACTCAAAGTTCCATCATCCATTTGGCCATGGCGTCAAGTACAACCTTGTAATTGGGGGAAACAAAGACATCTTCCTTCTTAATCATTCACCCATCCTTCCTCCTCAAACTCTACCATTCTCTCATAAAATCTCAGGATTGAAATGTATGAATGAGAGTATATTGATTGGGTATAGAGATGTATGAAAAAAGAGAGTTTATTTATTTTGTGATCCCCGTTATAAGAATGCAAGCTATCTTCATAGTGGATGTAGGCCCAATATAAGGCTGAACCACTCTAAAGCTTGTCTCTATTTTATCTTCCTCGCATTTTCAATTATTGTTAAGTACGGCTCCATTTATTTCCCTACCATTTTGGTGAAGTACAATTTTAGTACTTTTGTTGTTTAAGCCATTTTTTGGTGTAAACATTTCCTGTAGTACCATTAGCGGATGCCCGTAGTATCATTGACAGTGACCCTATCGCCCCACGATATATGAGTGGATGACCTTCTATACCGCGATATCCTACCTTGAAGCAGGATTGGAATTATTTATATTGTTAAACGTATGTTAATGCAGGAAAACAGGTTGGAGGAATCCAGTTAGATTCCTCAAAATTTATTATTGTTTGTTTCCATATATATAATCATATATGATGTTTTATAAACCTGTGATTTGAAATTATGTGTTTGAATATCACTGGCGCTAGATATCGATATTTAAAAATATCATAAAAAGGGATTTTTAGATTTAAAAAGGGAAATTTTATTTTCCAAAAATAGAAATTAAATTTCAAATGTGTTAGAAAATATTATCTTGTTTCAATAGTAAAAACGAGTAATAGAATGTATAAAAGATATTTTATAAATGGAAAGGAAAATTATCATTTGATAATATTAAAGTTTAAATTCAAGTCTGAATGTAAAATGAAAATTTATTTTCTGAAGTGGCAATTGGATTTCAAATGGAGTTTAAAATCGGAAACTTCTTTTAATATTTAAAACAAGAAATGAAATTATAAACGATATTTATAAATGTAGAAAAATACTATTGTTGGAATAAATCCGTTAGAATTTATAAATCGAATTCAACTATATCGAATTTATAAAATAATTTATTCCAGGCAGGATACTGGATTTATATTAAATATAAACTATAATTGAAATTTAATATGAAAATAGATTGAATATAAGTTATAATAACAAAATGAGAATCGAGTTTCATATGGGATCATTAATTAGGAAATTTGTTTATATATATATATATATATATATATATATATATTAGGAAGTTAATTTATAAATAAGGTTTCTAAAAGTGATGAAATAATTTTCATCTGATAATTTGGAAATAGATTTTTCCAAAGTAAGTATAGATTATAAAACATATTTTTTATGGAATAGAAGGCGAGATTTAAATCGTGTCTTTGTATTACAAGCTTTTATCTATCTCAAGATAAGAACGTTGTCGGTCAAAGTCTAAGAGGTAAATAAAATACCCCAACATGAACGACTTCACTATTATCAAGAGATAGTTTGTAATGGTAAGAGATGTTAAATTAATTAATTATTTGTATAAAGGATATTTATAATTAGAATTCGATGATATCGATATTATATAAATAATCTAGTTCCATGGGATTTAGACTTGAATATAGGAATCAGAATTAGGGATGTGGAATAAAATAATCGACGAATTTGAGAAATTGATTTGGATAACAGGTTTATTTTAAAAATATTGAAAGTGGAATTGAAATTTATTTTATAAATGAATTTTAAACGTTTTAAAATAAATTTAATTAAAATGAGCTCGCCACAGCGTGACAGTTCATAATTTGGCGTTTCGAACGTCAATTGAGTATATAAAACTCAATATAGGTCGGAATTCGATGAAACAAGAAATGTCCGGACCTATTGATTAATAGTTTTCTATAGAAGAGAAAAATCTAAAGTTCGTCTTATAGATTTTAAGTTATGTCAAAATCAGATTTTTAGAAAAACAATGCCATAATCGTTATAAAACCATAATGGTTTCTTTAATTAAATAAAGGATTTTTAATGAATAAAAATCCAAATTTCCATTAGTAAAATTCGGACTTGAGCTATAAATTAGATATGAACTGAAGTCGAGTAAATGGATCGATTTTTGAAACAAAATCAGATTTCGGTTATTTAATAAAGTTAACTGATTAGAACAAATTATTAAAGAATTTATGGGTAGGACTAAATGTGATGAAATCAAAATAGATGTATGGTTTTGAAATAAATGGAAGTTCAGGTGTACATATATTAGACAAGAACGAGATGAAGTGAATGAAGATTATATATTAAGTGCTCGACAAAAAGGTACATGTTTCAATTTCCGTATGAGATTTTATGAGCCTAATGTGCAAGCCGCTTGGCTTTTTTATTTTCTTTTTGATTGGAAAGGGCCTAGAGAGGTGAGTTGGGGTTTGAACTATTGACCGGTACAAAGGAGGTGCTGGTGAAATTTTCCAGAAATTTAAGGAGTTAGAATATTTTTAAGAAATTTGGATAACTAGAAATCAATATATCGAATTCGATAAGAAATTTGGAAAGTAGTTTAATTAATATTAGGAAGGGCCAGTGGTTATTTCATGGATGTTTGTTTTACTTTGATAGTTAAATCACTGGCAATCAAAGATTTTTTTTACCATCATTGTCAATACGGAGAGACCGGTTGGATTAAATATCCGAAAACCACTCCGTATAGGCGTAGGCATTACGATTTAGATCATGCTGAAGAAATTGGAGACGGAATGAACTGCAACGTCTGTTTTGTTTGTCCAGACCCAGGATAACTTGTATGTACAGATGTCTAAGAGAGTATTCCTAACAGATCACATATGATGATCTTTTCAAGGTATTACAACTGGTGGCGGTGAAATTCGTTTCTCTTAGCTTTTATACCCATAATATTTTTGAAGATTAACTAGTGATTTGACGGGTTTGACGATGTGACATTCAAAGTGTATGGTGGTCAGATGTTCTGAAAGATAAACGTAGCCTCAAGCCTCACAACTGGAAAATGACAAAAAATGGGCAGGCAGCATGGCTTAGTGGGTCATTCCCAAGTAGGGTATATTTGTCACCAATCTAGAGAAAATTCATTATTTATTCTTCTTTCGATTCTGTATCTTACGGATTACATTTGGAGGACTGACAACCGTGGGTGACAATATCTTTGATACACTCAAGCTAAATGAGTGGTCGGTCATGTGTGGGCTGGGTTGCAAGATGTTCTTGTTGAACCCCGTGTATCCCCTGTAGAGTACACTGATCGGGAGGTGGTCCCATACCTTGTCATATTTGGAATCCAATCTCCAATAAGCACCCTGCGGTTTTTGATTTTATACTATATATGTAGAGCGTAAGATGCAAGTGTTCTATTATTTGATTAGACATTATTATAATATCACTGGATTTTGATATCAAAAATGTTTTTGTTATAGTAAGGTAAAAACCGTCTATGTTTATGTGTGAGCTAGTCTTACTATTACCTTTTCTTTCAAAAGGATTTTCAAAGTTAAACAATATGCTTGGAGTTTACTCACACCAGTCCCATGACTGACCCAGAGTTTATTTTATTTGTTTTTTTTTTTTAAAATCTTGGGTGCTGAAATTTGTACGGGTAGTCAAGTGTTTCAGGTTTCTACAGATACACCTGGAGCAGCTTGAAGCAGGAGGCTTCACCATTGGATATTTTAGAGTTATTCTTCCGCTGAATCTAATGTTGTTTGTACTCTGATATGGTATGTATATACAGTACATATTTTTATTTCAAAGTTATGTTACATATTATATTTTATTTGTTCTGTTGTGAGATTCTGTGTTGTCATTTATGTTCTTCTTCTATCTGTTTCTTTAACCCTGATGACTCATATTTCTGTATTATTTGAGTTGGACGTGTGATGTATTAGTCAGCTCAGAAAGTGCAGATTTTCGGGCTATTACAGTTGGTATCAGAGCTTAAGTTGAACGAACACCTAGGCTTTGGTGGGGGTTTACTCATTAGAGATAGGGTCAGTAGTACCCTAGAATCAGTTGAGTGTATATGAGAGAGCGTATCTGTAGATTTGTATAAAAACTGTTTATATTGTGTTGATTGATCTGTTGAGTGGTATATTAATTTCACATCGACGCATTTAGCTGACGTGGCCGATAGGGATTTATAAACACTTGAACAGAGTAATTTGACACAATATGTTTTGAACATTGGGTAAATAGAATAATTTTACCTTAAACTATATTTTTATATGAAAGGAATAATTTTTCGAAAATTATTATAGTACATGAATGTATTGGTCGAGATTATAATCGAATTATATTAAAAATGGTTATATAACCAAATAAAATTTGTATAAGAATGAAATATACAAATGAGAAGATAAAATTGGATTGAAATCAGAATTTAGAATTTAAATCCCGAACAATTGGAAAATATTTCTCCGATGTATATATAATATAGCCATACTTTAGAAAGATTTTGAATAAAATCATATTTTATGGATTTTGAAAGTGATAAAGCACTGAATTCATTTCAGTTACTGGAAAATATTTCCGATGATGGTCCAGACATCATCGGTGTTCATTTTCGAGTTTCTAAACAATGGATTGCTACCTTAGAAAAGTTTTTGATGAAACTTGTTTGAAAGAAAACAAGTTGGTTTAAAAATTCAATTGTTTTGAATTTGGGATGGTTTTGAATATATATGGATATATTTATGTGATTTCAAAAAGGATTTGAAATAAAAACCTGAGGATTTGAATTTTGAAATCTAAATTTAACTTAAACAAGTTAAATAAACCAAAATGATGAAAACCAATTAAATGAACTAAAATTGAATATTTCAATGGAAACTTAAGATTGTATCGGACTTAAGGTATAAAATTTGAAATATTGAGTTGTAGCAAAGTGGATTTTTGTAACTGGTCTGTAACATTTCTTCTTCCTTAGTAATTTCGGGGACGAAATTCTTTTAGGGGGAAGGAATGTAACGTCCCAGATTTTTGTGGATTTATTTTAAACATTTTAAATTTGTTTTATATGTTGAATTAGAAATATAAATGGATTTTTATATTTAATTTATTGATATACAATTTAATTTCAAATATATTGAGTTATCATAATTCCGGAATGATAATAATTGAATTCGCACTTAAAACTGAATTGAGACAATTCAGTCGATTAATATAATTTTTTTATTGAATTAGAACAATGATAATTATTTATTATCAGTGAATTAAATTATTTTGATATCAATTTGTGTCTTAATCAGTTGAATTTAATATTAATTATCGATTTAAATTTGTTATCTTCTTCATATAATTGAATTAAATTTAAAATCGGATCTGTTAAGTTCAGAATAGCGGTTCGGGGACTGTGAGATATTTTATGTTAATTAATTAAAAACAAAATAAAATCAAATAAATCCCCATACCTTTTGTCTTTCGTCATTCCTAAGTAAAGAGACATAAGTACACAGTAGCCGACATATACATTTAATCGCGCAAGCCTGTTTCCCCTTCGAGTTATGAGTTTGTCCCCTCCTTCTTCTATAAAATCGTGATTATCCCATTGTTTTGCTTTCCATTTTGTTTTATTTTTGTCCCTCAGATGAAAATCAAAGTCGATTCTTCCTTCATTTCTTCCAAAACGAAAACAATTCCGTTCATTTTTTTTCCTTTACTTCTTTTTCCAGAAGAAATCAAAACCAGGCATCAAATTAAAAAAAAAAAGAGAAATCGCGATACAAAACCGCGATTGTCCCAAAAGCTCAAAACCAAGATTGAATCGCTCGCGATCTAAGGGAAGAAAGGGAACAACGGTGGTGCGAATTAGTGGCGACAATGACAAGTTTAGGGTCTTGCGATGGGTTCGAGGGCATCGTGTTGGCGACGAAATTGAAATGGACCTTAAGTTGTTTAAATGGATGGACTGAGGTGAAGTTCGAACACGATGATGGTGAATTTGGAAGATCGACGTGAAGACAACATGAACTGGCGATGCACTCTAGGTCGACAAGGTTCTGAAAGGGGCGTTTCAGGTTGCGGTGGAAAGGAGATGTCTGGGTGGAGGAACTATGTGCTATTAAGGGTATGAGTTTTCCTAGAGCGTCGCGATTTCAAAAGGACTGGTACTGGAAGGCCGATGATGGTTTGATGGCGACTAGAGCAGGAGTTCGATTTTGTTGACAAATTGGGGTGCGATTCAGTTACTGGTTGTTTTGGGGAAGTTCAAAAGAATCATGCGTTTGTGAATGAATGAACTGAGGGGTGTTTTAGGATTCGACATTTTGAAAATTAAGGGGGTTTGGTTTGGAAAACAGTAGCGATGGACTTGAGATAATTGCAGTAGGGTCTATATGGCGTGAGTGATAATGGATGAGGTGATATGGGTTTTTGACGATGATTTTTGAGAGTACAATCTTTATGTTTTTGGAAGCAGTTGAGATTGTTAAGGGCATGATTTTTCTGGAGGAAGGAGCAGCTCTCGTGTATTAAAAATGGAAGAAGGTTCAATGGTAATGCTGGTTAGGGAGGAGAGCATAGTGACCGAAGTTGGGTTATGCAGTGGTAATGAGGTCATTTTGGTTAGCAGTTGTTGGTGATTAAAAAGAAAATTTAATTTTCCAATATAATGTTCGGTGAAATGCCGTAATGGACCACTAGCAAGTTTTTGGGGCTGATGGAAATTTTGGAGCTGTTAAAGATTTGATTGTGGATTTGGTCAAGTGGTTGCAATAGCGGGAAGGTATACATTTTTATAAAATTTAAATATTCATAGAAGTGTTAATTTAATTATTCATTAGTACTTAATTTAAATAAATGGTTAATCAATAATAAAATTTAATTATCATAGGAGCAAATAAATGCGGTTGGAGATGATTCATAGTCGCAACAATATGGAAATTAATCAGATAGTCAACGAATAAAAATCAAGGTGAGTAAATCTCACTCAAAGTTTTTATTTAATTTATTTTTATCGTTAAAAATAAAGTGTTGGCTATTTGGATACATATATGGATTATTGAATCGTTATTGTTATTATATATAGTATTTACTAGTTATTTAGGCTTGGTGGTTGTGGTTATATATATATATATATATATATATATATATATATATATATATATATATATTGGATATTTCCCGCAGTACCATTAGCGGATGCCCGTAGTATCATTGGCGAATGACCCTATCGCCCCACGATATATGAGTGGATGACCTTCTATACCGCGATATCCTGCCTTGAAGCAGGATTGGTATTATTTATATTGTTTGACATCTGTTAATGTAGGAAAACAGGTTGGAGGAATCCAGTTGGATTTCTCAAAATTTATTATTGTATGTTTCCATATATATAATCATATATAATGTGTTATAAACCTATGATTTGAAATTGTGTGTTTGAATATCACTGGCCCTAGATATCGATATTTAAAAATATCATAAAAAGGGATTTTTAGATTTAAAAAGGGAAATTTTATTTTCCAAAAATAAAAATTAAATTTCAAATGGGTTAGAAAATATTATCTTATTTCAATAGTAAAAACGAGTAATAGAATATATAAACGATGTTTTATAAATGGAAAGGAAAATTATCATTTAATAATATTAAAGTTTAAATTCAAGTCTGAATGTAAAATGGAAATTTATTTTCTGAAGTGGCAATTGGATTTCAAATGGAGTTTGAAATTGAAAACTTGTTTTAATATTTAGAACAAGAAATGAAATTATAAACGATATTTATGAATGAAGAAAAATACTATTGTTGGAATAAATCCGTAAGAATTTATAAATCGAATTGAACTATATTGAATTTATAAAAATAATTTATTCCTGCCAAGATATTGGAATTATATTAAATATAAAAATATTTGAAATTTAATATGAAAATAGATTGAATATAAGTTATAATAATAATATGAGAATCGAGTTTCAAATAGGATCATTAATTGGGAAATTTGTTTTATATATATAAAATAAGGAAGTTAATTTATAAAAAAGATTTATAAAAGTGATGAAATAATTTTCATTTGATAATTTGGAAATAGATTTTTCCAAAGTAAGTACAGCTTATAAAACATATTTTTAATGGAGTACAAGGTGAGATTTAAATCGTATTTTTGTATTACAAGCTTTTATCTATCTCAAGATAAGAACGTTGTCAGCCAAGGTCTGAGAGGTAAATAAAATACCTCAACTTGAACGACTTCACTATTATCAAGAGATGATATTAGTTTGTAATGGTAAGAGATGTTAAATTAATTAATTATTTGTATAAAGGAGATTTATAATTAGAATTCGATGATGTCGATATTTTATAAATAATCTAGTTCCATGGGAATTAGACTTGAATATAGGAATCAGAGTTAGGGATGTGGAATAAAATAATCGACGAATTTGAGAAATTAATTTGGATAGCAGGTTTATTTTAAAAATATTGAAAGTGGAATTGAAATTTATTTTATAAACGAATTTTAAATGTTTTAAATTAAATTAATTAAAATGAATTCGCCATAGCGCGAGAGTTCGTAATTTAGCATTTCGAACTTCAATTGAGTATATACAACTCAATATAAGTCGGAATTCGATGAAACAAGAAACGTCCGGACCTATTGATTAATAGTTTTCTAATGGAGGAGAAAAATCTAAATTTCGTCTTATAGATTTTGAGTTATATCAAAATCAGATTTTGAGAAAAACAACACCATAATCATTTTAAAACCATAATGGTTTATTTAATTAAATATAAGGATTTTTAGTGAACAAAAATCCAAATTTCCATTAGTAAAATCCGGACTTGAGATATAAATTAAATATGAACTCAAGTCGAGTAAATGGATCGATTTTTGAAACAAAATCAGATTTTAGTTATTTAATGAAGTTAACTGATTAGAACAAATTAGTTAAAGAATTTATGGATTGGGCTGAATGTGGTTAAATCAAAATAGTTGTATGGTTTTGAAATAAATGGAAGTGCAGGTGTACATATATTAGACATGTACGAGATGAAGTGAATGAAGATTATATATTGAGTACTTGACAATAAGATACATGTTTCAATTTCCATATGAGATTTTATGATCCTAATGGGCAAGCCGCTTGGCTTTTTGATTTTCTTTTTGAACGAAAAGGGCCTATAGAGGTGACTTGGGGTTTGAATTATTGACCGGTACAAAGGAGGTGCGGGCGAAATTTTCCAGAAATTTAAGGAGTTAGAATATTTTTAAGAAATTTGGATAACTAGAAACCAATATATCGAATTCGATAAGAAATTTGGAAAGTAGTTTAATTAATATTAGGAAGGGCCAGTGGTTATTTCATGGATGTTTGTTTTACTTTGATAGTTAAATCACCGGCTATCAAAGATTTTTTTACCACCATTGTTAATTCGGAGAGACCGGTTAGATTAAATATCCGAAAACCACTCCATATAGGCGTAGGCGTTGCGAATTAGATTATGCTGAAGAAATTGGAGACAGAACGAAATGCAAGGGCTATTTTTTTGTCTAGACCCAGGACAACTTGTATGGATGGATGCGTGACAGAGTATTCCTAGCAGATCACATAAGACGATCTTTTCAAGTTATTACGTATGATGGCGGAGAAATTAGTTTCTCTTAGCTTTTATACCCGTAATATTTTTCAAGATCAGCTAGTGATTTGACGATGTGACATTCAAAGTGTATGGTGGCCAGAAGTTATGAAAGATAAACGTAGCCTCAAGCCTCACAACTGGGAAATGACAAAAATCGGGCAGGCAGCATGGCTAGGTGGGTCATTCCCAAGCAGGGTATATTTGTCATCAATCTAGAGAAAATTCATTATTTATTCTTCTTTCGATTTTGTATCTTACAGATTACGGTTGGAGGGCCGACAACCATGGGTGACAATTTATTCGATACACTCAAGCTAAATGAATGGTTGGTCATGTATGGGCCAGGTTGTAAGATTTTCTTGTTGAACCCCAGTGTATCCCCTCTAGAGTACACTGATCAGGAGGTGGTCCCATACCTTGTCATAGTTGGAATCCAACCTCCAATAAGCGCCTTGCAGTTTTTGATTTTATACTATATATGTAGAGTGTGAGATGCAAGCGTTCTCTATTTAATTATTTATTTGATTAGACATTATTATAATATCACTAGATTTTGATATCAAGAATGTTTTGGTTATAGTAAGGTAAAAACCGTCCAGGTTTATGTGCGAGCCTGTCTTACTATTGCCTTTTCTTTCAAAAGGATTTTTAAAGTTAAACAATATGGCTGGAGTTTACTCACACTAGTCCGATGACTGACCCAGAGTTTTTTTTCTAAACTCTTGGGTGCCCAAATTTGCACGAGCAGTCAAGTGTTTGAGGTTTTTACAGATACACCTGGAGGAGCTTGAAGCAGGAGGCTTCACCGTTAGATATTTAGAGTTATTCTTCCGCTGAATCAAATATTGTTTTACTTTGATATGGTATGTATATACAATACAGATTTGTATTTCAAAGTTATGTTATATATTATATTTTTATTGTTCCGTTGTGAGATTCTGTGTTGTTATTTCTGTTCTTCTTCTATTTGTTTCTTTAACCATGACTCGTATTTTTGTATTATTTGAGTTAGACATGTGTCTTATTAGTCAGCTCAGATAATGCGGATTTTCGGGCCATTATACATGTGACCTACCCGATTTTATACCATTTCCCGGTTGTGAGGCTTGAGGCCATACTTACCTTTTTAACATATCACATCTTCATTCACTTTGAATGCCATATTATCAACCCACCATACCATTTATTGACTTTCCCAAAAATAACATGGGTATAAAGATAAGAGAAACGAATTCCTCCACCATCAAACGTAATACATTTGAAGAGATCAATATAGATGATATGTTATGCATACTTTGTCAGACATTCGTCAATACAAGTTGTCCTGGGACTGGACAAACCAAAGGTACCATCGCATCAATCCTTCTTAGGCAATTTCTACCTAGGATTAACAGAACAACCCTTGCATTTTACTCCGTCTTCAATCATTTTCTGCATATTTGATTCGCAACGCTTATGCCTATACAGAGTGGTTTTCAGATAATAAACATGATCCAGGTCTCTCCGTATTGACAACAGAAATATAAAATGAGCCAAAAACTTTGATAGTCAGTTATTTAACTATCAATGTAAAATATCAATACAACCAACGATCCTATTTCCAAATTAAAATTCTATCAATCAAGCATCAAGAAATACCGACCCCTTTTAAATTAATTTCTTATTAATGTATCCACTTCCCAAATTTCTTTCAGTTTCTATACCCAGATATTCTTCAAAACCCATTTAGCCCCTCATAATTCTTAGAAGACATTCCATATATTCATAAACTATTTATTTTCTATATTACAGAAAATATCTCTTATTAACATTGGAAAAAATTTCCATATATATTCACATTTTCTTATTTTCTATATTTAGAAAATATACGTTATTAGCAATAGAAAAACATTTCCATCTCTTGTTTATGCATCACTATTCTTTCACATTCATCAGTCCCTGACCGTAAACTAGTAAGAAAACATCTCCATAAGTATCAACCCGAAGGCCAAAACCAACATCAAATCGACACTTAAGAAGCCATTCAAATTGACTAATCCCCAATCAATTTCTAATTTCCTTAACTTTTCTTAGCTTCTTATCAACAAAAATCATTTCATTTTCTACGCTTAGAAAACATCTCTAATTATATTTGGAAAAAGTTTCTAAAATCCATTTGTCGAGTCATTTTATAACTTGTCATTTACATTCTAATTTATTATCAAATCTCGTTTACAAGTCAACTTTCAAGTTTATTTTATCTAATAAGTTTATAATCCTATATTGCCTTCATATCCAAGTATAATTTATTGATTTCAAACCAAATATAATTTTCCTTGCTAAGTTCTATTTTATATAATATATAATTTCTAAAATATAATTTATTTTGAAAACATTCAACGTCATCGAATTTTAATTATAGATCCTTACGGATTTATTTCAATCTTATTTACATTTCGTACATCAAAATAAATTCTATCATTTTTTTAAAATGATTACCAATTTCCACTTCATTTATAAACGTCGTTTATAGATTAAACTACTTGTTTTTATTATTAAAAACAAATTATTATTTCCTAGCCCATTGGGAATTCAATTTCTATTTTTTAAATAGGATTTTCCTTTTTAAAAACACAAATTCTTTTCCATTTCATTTTAATATATTTTTATAGTATTTTAAATACCAATTATTTTAGGGTCAGTGCTATTCTAGCATCCAAACACAACAACTCTATCAAAGGGCATCTAATACATCAAATATCACAATATATGAAAACAAGCAGTAATAAATTTTGAGGAATCCAATTGGATCCTTCCAACCTGTTTTCCCTGCATTCACGGTTGTTAATCAACATAAATAACATAAATTTCATTTCAATATGAGATGTCATAATAAATAGAATCAATATTTAAACAACGATTTATATGTATAACAATATCTATAATTTGAACCAATTTATTGGCAATTCATCCAAACAACCATCACATAGCATCAATCATCATTTATCGATCTTAAAATATGTATATAAAATTATAAAACTGGACAGAGTTAGTGATTTTACTCTGTTTGGGAGTTAATCATCGAGTAACAATTATCTATCAATAGATACGATTAAGCGTTTTAATATGCCATAATTTCTAACGAACCCCAAGTTGCTCCAAACAAGTTTCATCGTGTAGCCCTCGACTGTATGATTCCAACATGACAAACGGTTCGTAAATCTAACTATGTATGGATGATATATTAAAAATACACATTAATACGCAATTAAATTAAATTTAAACTTAAATTATTAGTAAATTCGGGCCTCAACCTTATCAAGCCCGTCCAATAACAAGCCCACCCGCCATCTAAAAGACATCATCTTCCTCTCGCGATTTATAAACTCCTATATTCGTTCGAACGCCATTTCCACGTCTTCGAACACTTCAATCTCCCTTCATACTCAACTATTTAACACACAGTCTTCACCAAAACCATTCTTTTCGCACTCTCTCCTCGACCATCATCAATACAGGAAGCTCGCTCCTTCATTTGCAGATATGTCGTTATCACGGTTACAAAAGCCTCAAAATTTATATACACCAAATACTTCAAAATATTTCCACGAGTTGCTAAATTCAACCATGAACTCAAATACAACAGTGAAAACCCGAATCATAGCTTCCATTTCTAAATGGATCGAACCCTAGGTTGCTGTAGGTTGAAACCCATGAACCAAAATAACAACGAACAAATGAAACTTGTGTAGAGTTGAAGAGAACTATGCCACAAACTAACATTTATTTTTTCATGATTTTTAACAAATCTTTTGATTTGATATGAATTCTGACAGCCACTGAAGATTATTGGCTTTGTTTTTCTAAAAACTGGAAATGAACGAGACTCTTGTTATATATAGGAGAGAAGAAGGGAAGGATAAAATCAACGTTCATTCCATAGCCATGTGATTGTATGTAGGTAAGTAGCATTTGCTGATGGTGATTGTTCACGGTAGACAACAGTGATTTAATAGGGTAGTTGGTTCATTTTTCTGTATTTACGAAGGGAGGTAGTACGATCCTTGGCTGCCAAGTAATGGAATTTTTTATTTATTTGATTTATAATATATATAATATACATATTTACATACGAACGAAGTAACATGCTCGAATGGCCACATATGAGCTACGATCGCAATGAAACATGTAATCCTATAATAGTTAAATCTTTCAGACATGATGGAACTGGTTTCGTCGAATTCTGAGTCCGTTTGTAAAATTTCCTTTTTAATTTCAAATAGTTAAATAATATGCATTTAAATTGTGCACGATCAAAAAATAACTCTAATTAACCCCTAACTAGAAATCTTACAATAATTAATCACTACGTATTTAATAAAATTCATTTCGTAGAAAACGGAGGTCATTTGAAAATTGGCTATTCTTAAATTCCATGTTAAAACAATATATATAAATCGATATAAATTAAATTCCAAAACAATTTAATTCAAACTACTAAATTAATATTATCATATATATCCAAATAGAATATCATATAGCTCCAAAACATATTTGGATTCATAACTCAATACTTCAAAATTTCGAGTTAAATAGATATTCAATTTATTTAAAAATCCATTTTATTGTATTTAACAAATCATTATAATTTATAAATAATTCCATATCAACTTTATGAAAATTTGATTTGGACATAACTCACAATCTACAAGACAAAATCTTGATTTTTCACTTATTAGAAAAATATAGTTCGATAGATTCGAACGGTTCTTGTTTCAAATACTTCCGACTTATAACGAATCATGTATATTTAGTTGAAGTTCAAAATGTAAAACTATGCACTACCGCGATGTTACGAGCTCGTTTTAAATTATATTATAATTAATACGTTCAAATGTTGTTTATAAATAAATTCGTTATTAAAATTCAAATCTAAATTCAACTAAATTTCCTACATTATCTGTAACACCCGTGAATTCTATGACTGTGAAACTCACAAATTAAAGTATAATTAATTTCAAATCAAAGAACTAAGGGAAACGGGATACGCCATTGTGTTCGTCTCGGAAAAATACGCGAAATAGAGTCCGAGTTTTCGAAAAACGGATATCGTATGAAGAAGTTATGGACGAACGAAGTTGGGCGAAAAACCGAAAAAGGGCCAGAATGCACTGGCGCACTTGGGAAGTGCGCCAGAACAAAAATGAACTGGCGCACCTGTGAAGTGCGCTAGTACATTTTTGACCTGGCGCACCTGCCAAGTGCGCCCAGGTCAAAAATGACCTGCTGGCCAGGTCTGGTCTAGCCCTGGCTGGCCAGGTCGGTGTGTGGTCGAATTTCTGTGGTCTGCTTTGTCATTAGGGCTAGGTGGCGGGTTTTTATTGGTCTCTCTTCCTAATGAATGGCTACGATCTAACCTAGCAACATCAATGGTCCTAATCAATTCCTAACCTCTATATAAACAACCCTAGACTAAACCCTAATCTATTCATTCAAAATAAGATTATAGCCGCCATGTTGCTGAGGAACGACAAAGAGTAGCCGCCGACTAGAGAGAGAGTTAGGAAGAAAGTTCTAAAGTCTAAAGCAATTCAAGCAACCTAAAGCTAATCAATTCAACAAAGGAATCGTGTCTCTTAATTAGAGAATTCGCCGCAACCATTGTAAGTAGAGTATTACTTTGGTATAATAAACAACTGTGTTGATGTGTATGCTTGAATTGTGGCAATGGAAGTAATTCATGTTTGTGCAAAATTATGTTATTCATTATAAAGAACTACATGCGGTAGTTCTATGCAAATATACGTTTGGAATATTGCGCAAATTATGTAATCTATGTTGAAGCTACATGTATGTAGTTGAGTGAAATTTATGCAAGTTTGGGGCTTTGTTATTATGTCGTCATGATGTATACTTTGTGCATAAATCGTTTTGCAAGCAATTGAGATTAGTTTGGTTGTTATAGTTCATATGAAACTATGTTGGAATTTTGACACCTTAATCCATGTATTAAGTCATGCTTATGAATATGGCTAGGCTATGAATGATATTTGGCATAATTGAAATCTATGATTAAGTCTATCTTGTTTAAAAGAATTATATGATGACATATGTGAGACATGGCTAGGTTAGACTCAAAAATCCCTTTTTGCAAGTTTAAAGCAAACACCATGATTAGGAATATTTATGCATAAGTATATTTATATCATCGTTATGTGATTAGACTTAAACCATGATTAAGTTGAACTATGCTTTTGTGTTAGTAACAAAGTATCCCCTTTGTAAACATGTAGAAACCTTATGAACATGACTTGTTTATGTTTATGCCATGAACAAATTGAACTTTACCTATGCCATGCTTATGTTTGACATTATGCCATGTTTATGCTAGAAGTATTTATGCCATGCTTATGTTTGACATTATGCCTAAATAAGAATATAGGTTCATGTTGTAGTTAAACCTATGCAAGTTCACATGCTTTGATTCATGTCACCTATGTTGCCACTATGCAAGTACACCAATTTCTATTTTGTATTTCCAACGTCGTATTGCAAGTTCATGCGCTCACCTTCCCCTCTTTGTGTACACGCCATAAGCCTCCCCTTTTCGCATGGCTAAATTGGGCTTTAAAAGGGTAAGCCCAATATATATATAAACGGACGTGTAAAGCGGGGGAAAATAACGTTGGGTTAAAAATAAATTAATGAATGAAAATATAAAATAGAAGGGCCCAAATTCAAGTATGGGTTGGGCCCGTGATTGGTGTAACCTTTACACCATTAACTTAATAATGGGCCGCAAATATTTACATATAAATAAAGAAGAATGACAAGATATGTAAATGTAGAATATACGATGTGTTTAACCCGAGGTTGGATTGAGTTGTGATGTAAACCTGCCCGGAACCGCCTGGCTGTCCAGTAGTCACAACAATACCTATCCAATGTGGGAGGTTAAACATGGAGCCCAGCAAGGACCCGAGGTTAGACTGAGTTGTGGCGTAAGACTGCCCGGAACCAACCGGCAACAGGCAGCCACAACAATACCTGTCTAATGTGAGAGGTCAGGGCCTTAATAAGACAATTAAGGCTGAGTCAGGATTGTTAGGATTAAGTGGACTAAAAACTTAATCAAAATGGAACATGCTAAACTAAACGGACTGGTGGGGTTAGGTAGGAAACACTTAACCAACTTAGCATGTTGGCTAGTGATAGAAAACCTAGTAACGGAGGACCCTTTTCAGCAGTAACCCTAAAAGGTGTATCAGGATACCCTGAAACTAGGCAGGGTGGGGCACGATTACTGGGCTGATTGTAAGAGGTCAAATCGACGGCGGTGGTGTAGCAGTGTAGGTTCTAACGGAGTGCGGGCGTGCACACACTCCGGCGCAGAAAAATAAGGCACTGGACACCAGTAGCATACCTGTGCACTCTAAGGTTGTGTCGGGTTGCCACTATGGGACTTGATACACCCCATGGTGGGACCAGCATAGGTAACTACAGACATCGGGGGCCGTAAGACACATGTAACTTTGCGAGTAGGAGCCGATCATCATTGAATGGATCACATCACCCTGATTATGGGGTGCAAAATTGGAAACTAGTTTATATGGGTTCAGAGATTAACATGGGGTATGATAGCATATTCGACCCTAGATAACTTAACCAAGTTCATAGTGTTTGCCCACTTCCTGTTTTACTTATCATACCCAGTTCTTTATTCATAGACAAAGTAGTACTAGACTTACTCAGGCTTTATGTCTGACTCTATTTTTCTTTCGTCTTCTTTCTTCCGTTCCCCCCCCCCCACACAGGTCCTCAGGGAGGGAACACAGCAGCTTGACCAGCCTCAACATCCAGCTTGAAGAAGAGAAATGTATTGCTTGGACTTTCCTGTTTTGAACTATGGATTTGGACAATCCACCAAGGGGCTTTTGCAGTTTATCTATGTTTTATTTATGCTTCTTTAAATAATGTACTCAAGACAGATTATGAAAGTGTTATGTTATGTTTTTGGAAAGGATGTTGTTGTAACACGTATTTGACTTAATGAAATAAAGTTTGTTGTTCTTCCGTTGTTTTACAAATATGTGTTCTTACAATCTGTCTTGTATATCTGTGACTTGTACTTATAAACCTCCACCAAAATTAGGGCATTCCCTTTGAGAGTGACCCTAACAGAGGTGGGGTGTTTCACTTGGTATCAGAGCATAGGTTTACCAGATAAGATAAAAAGTTTTGAAAAATTATTTTCAAAAAGGGAATTTAAAGAAGCATTTTTAAAAGAAAAATATTATTTTATTTTAAAAAGACAAAGTCCACTCCCCAAAGCCATAGGAACTATCTCTTATCCTTCGTTTTGAATCTATCCTTTTTGTTCAGCATGTCCCAAGATCTTAACTTGCCTGAAGGGGTGCCAATACCTGGTTGGTTTAGACGGTTCTTAGAAGCAAGGGCCACTCAGCCGGGTCCTACCGTTCCTCCTCCCCCAGCTGAAGGAAATCATCCAGCTGCAGCAGCACCTTTTCCTCCACCTCCTCCTCGGGGAAACGCATTCGCTAAGATATGTAAAGATTTTAAAGCCATGGGAGGAAGGGATTTCCATGGAACTGAGTCCTTCGTAGCAGCTAGGAATTGGCTGAAAGAAACTGAAGACCTATTTATCATCTTTGAGGTAGAAGATAGACAAAAAGTACAGTTGGCGGTATGGCTATTGAAGGGCGAGGCTTCCTACTGGTGGGAAGTCACAAATGCTGAAAGACCAGTGGAGACATGGGAGGACTTTAGGGCAAGGTTTGAGACCAAATTTCTCTCAGATGCAGAAAGGAGTTTGCAGTTAGAAAAATTCCTATTCCTTAAACAAGGGGACAAGATAGTCAGAGAGTATGTGAATCAGTTCGATGAGCTGGCTAGGTTTGGGCTTGACCTAGTCAATACCCCGCACAAGAAGGCTCTCCGTTTCGTCAAAGGGTTAAATGAGCCATTACACAGTTTGGCCATGACCCATATACCCATGGGAGCCACGTATGAAAGATTGGTACAAATGGCATTGCTGAATGAGGAGGATAAGGGCAAGAAGGAGACGAAGGCAGAAAGCTCTCAAGGGAAGAAAGAGGGTTTGCAGCCCAAGAAGACAGACTTTAAGAAGAGCGGGGAAGGCAACAAAGAGAAGAGGACGTGTAATTTCTGTGGCAAAGTGGGGCACTTAGTAAAGGACTGCCGGAAAAAGAAGGCCAAGGAGAACGGTGGGTGCTTTTCTTGCGGTGAGACGGGCCATAGGGCTAAGGACTGCCCAAAGAAACGAGGACAGGGGCAGGGGGATGGATCCACCCCAGGGGCACAGGTTCATGTGCTGGAAGCGCCACCTCTGCAACAGCGAGGTACAAACACTTCTGTAGAAAGTGTAGTTTATCTTTATGATCACCCCGTTCGCACTTTATTTGATTCTGGCGCATCATACTCCTTTATCTCGTCTGCTTTAGTAGAATCTCTGCACCTAAAAACTAGTATGGTAGAGGACCCCTTAATTGTTTCAAACCCAATTGGGGGCCCAGCTCATTTGTCTATGATCTGTGTGGGATTGAAAATTTCTATTCTAAGTGTAGAATTTCAATGTAGTGCCTTTGTTTTGGGCTTTTCGGGGTATGGTATGATTTTTGGGTAGGGATTGGCTATCCAGTAATGGGGCCATCCTTGATTGTGAGAAAAGGGTTGTTAGGCTCCTAACCCAGCTCGGTAATACTTTGGAAATTTCTTGTAACCCCTCGTATGCGGTTATGCTTAGTTATCTTGAATCGCTAGATGCCTCTGTTGAAAATTTGAAATCAGTTAGAGTGGTCCGGGAATATCCGGATGTCTTTGAAGAGGTGAAGGGCTTGCCTCCGAAGCGGGAAATAGACTTCCGCATATATCTTGTAGATAATGCAAAGCCCGTTGCGTTGCCCGTTAGACATATGGCTCCGCGAGAAAGGAAAGAGCTCAGTAAACAGATTAAAGAGCTTCTAGAAAAGGGGTTCATTAGGAGGAGCATTTCAGAATAGGGCACTCCAGTAGTGTTCGCCACTAAGGCTGAAGGTTCATTTCGCTGATGCATGAGTTGTAAAGAATCACCTTAGTAAGTACATTTAGCAACATAGTTGACATTTGTTTATTTTCAAGAGATAATTCATCTATGTGGGATACCTTCTAGTAAGTGAACAAGATCCAAGATTCACTAATGAATTTTGGAGAGCTTGCATGGAACCATGAGTACGCAGTTAGGCTTGAGCCAAGTATACTAGAAGGAGAATAAGTGAAAGAAGAACGAGAGGCAAGGGTTCCAACTCATATTTTGGAAACAAGAATTAAGAAGCTACGAAATAGTGAAGTTAAAGGCAGACAAAGCATAATGGAGTTAAGCTCAAGGAAGTGCGACTTAGAAGATTGAAGACTAGATTCATGCATAATATCTCTTGTTAAGAGTATATCCTCTCGGTCCCATTCTCAATCCAATTTCTGTTGCAAACCACATAGGGAGTATGACTCATCTGTTAGTAACACATGTTGGGGCTCGAGGGTGTTCATTGGTTTGACTAAAGTTTTTGGGTTTTATAGGATACAGATTGGTCTTAGGAAGGGACTCCCTTATGACCTAAAAGGAGTCCATCATGCTTAGTTGCCTAGAATCATATATGGTGGTTGGGTTGAGTAATTCTTTGGGTGTCAGTCTGATGTTGATTTCGGTCTTCGGGGCTGATGCTTAGAGAGTTCTTCTCCTAATCAATATATATGTGGCATAGGTTTTCAGTTTTGACATTGCCTAATGGGCACAAAGTTTTTACTTGCTTCTATCATTCGACTATACCTTTAGATAGGAATAATTGGGAAAATGTCCTATAGATTAGAGCTACCCGAGAAGTTGGCTGGAGTCCACAACGTCTTTCACGTTTCACATCTCCGAAAATGTCTACATGAGTCTGCTAAAGTGGTAGAGCCGAATATACTCGAGGAGGCTGAAATGGAGCGCGAAGCAACCATAAGGAGAGTTCCAACCCGCATCTTAGGAACGGAAGTGAAGAAGCTACGCAACCGTGAAGTCAAACTCGTCAAAGTTCAGTGGAGCGACGCCGAGGGAGACGCAACTTGGGAAACTGAAGCTAGAATCCGTACAGCCTACCCTTTTCTGTTCGAGGGTACATCCTTGATCCTTCATTTTCCTTAAGTTGCGCTTTTATCTATCTTTTTAGGTATCTTTCCTCGACCTTATCTTTTAGGTAGAATCTTTTTGGATGAAAACATGTAGTTGAAACATGTTATGGATGATGGTTGCAGGTGGTTGCAAGTGATTGCTAGTGGTTGCTCGTGGTTGCATATACACACACAATCTAGGTTTTAGATCGGCTCAGTCACTTCATATTGCATATGCATATATGTTTGTATTCGTATGTGGTTGAACTTTAATGTGTTGTCATGTGGATGCTGCATTTGTATTGAATGATTGTGCACTCATATAGAATCATGAATAGAAAAATTTGCATACATAATGGATTCATGGCACTTACATAATTCGCATTAAGGAGGTCAACTGAATCAGTAGACCACCTGATTTTGCATTAGATAAGTTCATGTACACACACACTTTGCATATGATCATGAAGCATTAGAAGTCTTTTAAGGACAATGGATGCTCGTGTTTGATGGATGAGTAGATGGATGATTGGATGTTAGGATATACATTCCTCCTAACTTGAAGATTTCGGGGACGAAATCCTTTTAAGTGGGGGAGAATGTAACACCCGTGAATTCTATGACTGTGAAACTCAAAAATTAAAGTATAATTAATTTCAAATCAAAGAACTAAGGGAAACGGGATATGCCATTGCGTTCGTCTCGGAAAAATACGCGAAATAGAGTTCGAGTTTTCGAAAAACGGATATCGTATGAAGAAGTTATGGACGAACGAAGTTGGGCGAAAAACCGAAAAAGGGCCAGAATGCACTGGCGCACTTGGGAAGTGCGCCAGAACAAAAATGAACTGGCGCACCTGTGAAGTGCGCCAGTACATTTTTGACCTGGCGCACCTGCCAAGTGCGCCCAGGTCAAAAATGACCTGCTGGCCAGGTCTGGTCTAGCCCTGGCTGGCCAGGTCGGTGTGTGGTCGAATTTCTGTGGTCTGCTTTGTCATTAGGGCTAGGTGGCGGGTTTTTATTGGTCTCTCTTCCTAATGAATGGCTACGATCTAACCTAGCAACATCAATGGTCCTAATCAATTCCTAACCTCTATATAAACAACCCTAGACTAAACCCTAATCTATTCATTCAAAATAAGATTATAGCCGCCATGTTGCTGAGGAACGACAAAGAGTAGCCGCCGACTAGAGAGAGAGTTAGGAAGAAAGTTCTAAAATCTAAAGCAATTCAAGCAACCTAAAGCTAATCAATTCAACAAAGGAATCGTGTCTCTTAATTAGAGAATTCGCCGCAACCATTGTAAGTAGAGTATTACTTTGGTATAATAAACAACTGTGTTGATGTGTATGCTTGAATTGTGGCAATGGAAGTAATTCATGTTTGTGCAAAATTATGTTATTCATTATAAAGAACTACATGCGGTAGTTCTATGCAAATATACGTTTGGAATATTGCGCAAATTATGTAATCTATGTTGAAGCTACATGTATGTAGTTGAGTGAAATTTATGCAAGTTTGGGGCTTTGTTATTATGTCGTCATGATGTATACTTTGTGCATAAATCGTTTTGCAAGCAATTGAGATTAGTTTGGTTGTTATAGTTCATATGAAACTATGTTGGAATTTTGACACCTTAATCCATGTATTAAGTCATGCTTATGAATATGGCTAGGCTATGAATGATATTTGGCATAATTGAAATCTATGATTAAGTCTATCTTGTTTAAAAGAATTATATGATGACATATGTGAGACATGGCTAGGTTAAACTCAAAAATCCCTTTTTGCAAGTTTAAAGCAAACACCATGATTAGGAATATTTATGCATAAGTATATTTATATCATCGTTATGTGATTAGACTTAAACCATGATTAAGTTGAACTATGCTTTTGTGTTAGTAACAAAGTATCCCCTTTGTAAACATGTAGAAACCTTATGAACATGACTTGTTTATGTTTATGCCATGAACAAATTGAACTTTACCTATGCCATGCTTATGTTTGACATTATGCCATGTTTATGCTAGAAGTATTTATGCCATGCTTATGTTTGACATTATGCCTAAATAAGAATATAGGTTCATGTTGTAGTTAAACCTATGCAAGTTCACATGCTTTGATTCATGTCACCTATGTTGCCACTATGCAAGTACACCAATTTCTATTTTGTATTTCCAACGTCGTATTGCAAGTTCATGCGCTCACCTTCCCCTCTTTGTGTACACGCCATAAGCCTCCCCTTTTCGCATGGCTAAATTGGGCTTTAAAAGGGTAAGCCCAATATATATATAAACGGACGTGTAAAACGGGGGAAAATAACGTTGGGTTAAAAATAAATTAATGAATGAAAATATAAAATAGAAGGGCCCAAATTCAAGTATGGGTTGGGCCCGTGATTGGTGTAACCTTTACACCATTAACTTAATAATGGGCCGCAAATATTTACATATAAATAAAGAAGAATGACAAGATATGTAAATGTAGAATATACGATGTGTTTAACCCGAGGTTGGATTGAGTTGTGATGTAAACCTGCCCGGAACCGCCCGGCTGTCCAGTAGTCACAACAATACCTATCCAATGTGGGAGGTTAAACATGGAGCCCAGCAAGGACCCGAGGTTAGACTGAGTTGTGGCGTAAGACTGCCCGGAACCAACAGGCAACAGGCAGCCACAACAATACCTGTCTAATGTGAGAGGTCAGGGCCTTAATAAGACAATTAAGGCTGAGTCAGGATTGTTAGGATTAAGTGGACTAAAAACTTAATCAAAATGGAACATGCTAAACTAAACGGACTGGTGGGGTTAGGTAGGAAACACTTAACCAACTTAGCATGTTGGCTAGAGATAGAAAACCTAGTAACGGGGGACCCTTTTCAGCAGTAACCCTAAAAGGTGTATCAGGATACCCTGAAACTAGGCAGGGTGGGGCACGATTACTGGGCTGATTGTAAGAGGTCAAATCGACGGCGGTGGTGTAGCAGTGTAGGTTCTAACGGAGTGCAGGCGTGCACACACTCCGGCGCAGAAAAATAAGGCACTGGACACCAGTAGCATACCTGTGCACTCTAAAGTTGTGTCGGGTTGCCACTATGGGACTTGATACACCCCATGGTGGGACCAGCATAGGTAACTACAGACATCGGGGGCCGTAAGACACATGTAACTTTGCGAGTAGGAGCCGATCATCATTGAATGGATCACATCACCCTGATTATGGGGTGCAAAATTGGAAACTAGTTTATATGGGTTCAGAGATTAACATGGGGTACGATAGCATATTCGACCCTAGATAACTTAACCAAGTTCATAGTGTTTGCCCACTTCCTGTTTTACTTATCATACCCAGTTCTTTATTCATAGACAAAGTAGTACTAGACTTACTCAGGCTTTATGTCTGACTCTATTTTTCTTTCGTCTTCTTTCTTCCGTTTCCCCCCCCCCTCCCCCCAGGTCCTCAGGGAGGGAACACAGCAGCTTGACCAGCCTCAACATCCAGCTTGAAGAAGAGAAATATATTGCTTGGACTTTCCTGTTTTGAACTATGGCTTTGGACAATCCACCAAGGGGCTTTTGCAGTTTATCTATGTTTTATTTATGCTTCTTTAAATAATGTACTCAAGACAGATTATGAAAGTGTTATGTTATGTTTTTGGAAAGGATGTTGTTGTAACACGTATTTGACTTAATGAAATAAAGTTTGTTGTTCTTCCGCTGTTTTACAAATATGTGTTCTTACAATCTGTCTTGTATATCTGTGACTTGTACTTATAAACCTCCACCAAAATTAGGGCATTCCCTTTGAGAGTGACCCTAACAGAGGTGGGGTGTTTCATTATCCAGTTCACTTAATATTGCAAATTCAACTATTTTTGACTATTTCAGAGTTAAGTATATTATTCCATTATTTATATTAATTAAATATTTAAAATATTTTAATTTAAGACATTTAAATCTCTGAATCAACCTTTTAAATAATTAAATTAATTAATTGTTCAATCACTAAAAATCCGAGTCGTTACATTCCCCCCTTAAAGAATTTCATCCCCGAAATTACTAAGGTAGGTAAAATGTTACAAACCCTATTAACTTAGCTAAAAATCATTTATTTTTCTTCTAATTTTAGTTTCCACTGAACCAATTAATTTCAATTAAAATATTAATTTATTTCCACTAACGGAAATTTTCAAAAATTCTAAAAATTGTCTAACACCCTAAAGTTTCGATTTTTTTTTTGCTTGTGTCTCCTTTGCACGACTAATCGGTACAACTAAACTTGCTCTCTAGGCCTCTCTAATCCAAAAAAAATAAAAAAAGACAAGTGGCCTGTCAACCATGCTCATAAATCTCATACTGAATTAAATATGTACCTTTTTGTCGGGCGTTCAACTCTATCTCTTCCATTTTCTACTAATTCAACGTATACCCACGCATCCATTACAATTGATCTCCAATCAATTTATCATAAAATCCAATCATTCGCTTATACCCAAGCCAATTTCCATTCTCAATCTCAAGTTCTATTCTAAATTTCAAACTCTTAACTTACCAATCCAATATACTTAACCAAGTTAAGTTCCATTCTCATATCCATTCAAATTAATTTCACTAATCAATTAACTTTTTTTTAAAATTCAAAAAATCGATTTTTATTACAAAAATCAATCCATTTTAACTTATTTGTAATTTAAGTTCTCTTCCTGGGAGGTTTCAAACAACTTAATTTCTCAAAGATAAAATATTCCTTTTCAGGATAAAAACAACTTGTTTTCTCATAACAATTCGTAAACAACATCTTTGGTAGTAATTCGTCACTTCGAAACTCAGAAATGAAAACCGATGATGCGACCGCCATCATCAGTTGTTATTTCCCAATGAATAAAGTGATTTCAGTACTATATCACTTTAAAACTTAGTTTTAAACACTTCCATTTTGAAACTATTTCAAAATATTCTTCATAATGTTTTTGAAAACATTTCCAATGTAACGTCCCAGAATTTTAGCGATATAATAATTAATTACTTTAATTATTTTACATAGTGGTTTGATAATTTAATTGGCTTGATTAAACATATTTTGAATATTTAAATTAATATAAACAGTGGAATAATAAATTTTAATTCCGAAATGGTCAGAAATAACTGAACTGACGATATTGTGTTAATTAGATAATTTAAGATATTTAATTGAGTTTATATTCGAATTAGAATAACAAATTTATTATATAAACGACGGTTGAACATATTAACTAAAATATAATTATAATCGAGCTTGTAATATCGCGGTAGTTCGTAATATTACGTTTTTAAGTTTAAACGAATATACAAGGTTCGTTTAAGTCGGATATCCTCGAAACAAGAAATTTTGAAATCTAATTGATTGTATTTTTCCAATGGAAGTGAAAAATCGAGGTTTCATCATATAGATTATGAGTTATGTCCAAATCAAATTTTCAAATAGTCGTTATGGAATCGGTTATAAATCATAACGATTTATTTATTATAATAAAATATTTGTTTCGAATTTGGATAAGATTTTTAAGACATATTTTAGATTTAATTTATAGAATTTTTCCATAATTTTTAATGTGGAAAATTTGCAATATTTTGTCCAACGTATTTTGCATCTCGAATCAGCATTTTTGAAATTGTACAAAATAAATTATCTTGTCCATTTTATTATAGTTCTGTAATCATGGCATATTGCTCGATACAATGGCCTTTTTATTTTTGTCTATAACTCTTCAAATGTGAAAAAAATCGTGTATAATAGGGTTCTCAAATATTCATCATTCACCTAACTAATAAGTAGTGTTATGTAGCAACTCCAGGAACTTTTATGCATCTACTTAAGAGTGGATGCGTGTGCGTGCAGATGAACACACAAGTAGGCTACAAGCTTTTAATCGTAGCTACTAGCAATACCAGTATGTTTTCCTTTTCTATCAAAGATTATTAAATGTAAAGGTGAACCATCCTAACCACAACCGAGCATGCAACAATATTAACCACACTTTGATGGCATCCATAGCCTAACGTGATAGAGGCCAAGATAGGAGTTACTAATTTAAAGTCTGGTAGTTTTACCAATTTTTTGATGAACGACAAAAACAGGATTAAATTCTACCATACAAAACTAGGTGGAAAACTGAGTAGGTGTGTTGCTGTTAGACTCAAAACAGGATGGTAAAAAACTTGCAACAAAAACATGAATTGAAAATTTAAAATGACACGAAGGTGACATACTATGATGCAGTACCTTAATTGATTAAAATTAGAATCTACGAATTTCTATATTTATTTTACAATATACGGGATAACACAATTACTTATGTTTATTTTTCTCTCTTGGACAATAAAGTCATATACTAGCAGAAAGTCAAGAAGACTAAATGTAAGGCATCAAAAATAAAAATATAAAAAGAATCAATTCCTTCCTAGTTAAGCTTGCCTACCCTAATTCGAAAACTTGTGTAGGTCTATGTCCTATCCTCTCTATTGAAGACTTCATGCCCAAGGAACAGGTAAACCCGTGGTGATTAAGAAATTATACAACCTACCCACTTACCCTATTCTATATATACGTGGTTGCCAAGTAATTTAATCCTATATATAGCTACGTTCTTCTCATTCTTCCAACAGCTGAAAACAAACGTGAGCAAACATTCAAAGAAACTCCAATTTCCCCTATCCTTTGTTCTTCATGTGAAAAAAGAAAAAAAGAACTGCTACTATATCTTCATGCATACACATATACCCTCATGTTTGATTCACGCACTTCTGGAGCAACACAGTGTGTTCGAGTGTGGATCGTGTTCGAAACCGAGCTAAGGCAGAGCGCTGTTGAAGTTAGCGGAGCGGTCTGAGATGGCCAGTTTCTAGTATGGAAGGGTGCAGCTTGTTTGGGTTCCTAGGAATGCATCAGTTCGATCTCACTTGATTAAGGGTGATCATTTGTGGAATCAAAGATGGCATGGAGGAACTGTGTGTGTTGGAGGGATTGTTGGACGCATGTCGGAAGTTGGCAGCGAGTATTTTTGGTGGTGATGGACTGAGGGAGGGTACTGGTGGAGTTTCCACATGAAGTTGCATTTTTTCGAAGATGCTGTAATGGTTATACAAGAGCTCGAGTTGTTTGCTTTGGTGATGGGTCGATGGAGATTTGGGAGAGGAGAGTCATGGTGGTGATGGTTGTGGGATTTGATGAAGAACACATGAAAATGAAAGCTCCAGAAACAAACAATGGTGTTCGAAGTATGCCAAGAACTCGCAGTTTTCAAATCATGAAGATGGAATACTGTTCATCCGGGTTTAAAACAGATGGGCCGAAGTTAAATGGTTTGAGGATTGTCTGAAAATAAATGTTAGTTTAATTAAATTTAAATAATGTATTAACTTTAAGTAATCGTATCTTGCTCAAACGTTATCCAAATTTTAAAAAAACATGATCCATTAGGATTGTATGGTTGCAAGGTGCAAAGTGGAACTGGTCTGGAGCATATTAGAGCTCGTCTGAATTTATGCCGAAATAAAACGTCTGATATGATCAACCGAACGTTAATCGTTATTCAACGATAAACAACTAATATGAGTAAACTCACTAACTCTATCTAGATTTATAATATTATACATGTTATTTAATATTGATAAATAGTAATTGAATACTATGTGATGATTGTTTGGACGGTTTACAAATAAAATGGTTGATAGTTATATATATATTAAGTCATTGGTTAAATACTGATTCTATTTATTTTAATATTTGATATTGATATGAAATTAGTGTTATTTATGTTGATTAACTTCTACGGATGCAAGGAAACAGGTTAGAGGGATCCAACTGGATTCCTCAACAATTATATTGTTGTTTTTCATATATTGCATTATATGATGTGATAAATAATCGGTGATTGATTATTATGTGTTTTGGGATGTTTGAATAACGTTGACATGAAATAGTTGGCATTTAAATACCATAAAATATATTCAAATATATTGGAAAGGAATTTGGGGTTCTAAAAAGGGAAAACTATTTTAGTTAGAAATGGAATTTCGATTTGGATCAGAAAGTAATAACTTGTTTTAATCATAATAAAATAAGTAGTTTGATTTATTTACAATATTTGTAAATGAAATAAAATAATTATTGTTAAATAATTATTATTAAATAATATGTGAATGTTAAATTCATAAATGAGCAATGGAAAGGGAAATCGTTGAATTTATTTTGAGGTTCGAAATGTGAATATGAATCGAATAAAACTAAAGGATAGTAATTATAATTCGAAAAATGTCGAATGTTATTTTTTTTTTGAAATTATACATTATATAAAGTTGGAAATTTGACAGGATAATTAATATTGGTTTGTAATCAATAATTTATAATTGAATATGTAATCGAAATGAAGTTATAAACTTGATATATAATTAACAAGAAAATGACTTGTAAAAGGAGTTTATGGAGTTGGATATCAAGTATGAATTTATAAAATAACTCAGTAAATAGGAGTTGAATCTGGAATGGTAATTATAAATAAAAATCAAGATTTATTGGATAAAATGAGTCCAGTTTTCTGTAAAGAAATAAAAGTCACATTTAAAGTGAATGATGATTTAAAAGCAAACGTTTTGCAAATTAGAATGGTGATAAAAAGAAATTGGTAAATATGGAAGTGGTAAATTCAAAAGTGAATTTAGAAATTTGAGTTGACCTGAAATAGTGAGTTTATTCCAAAAGTTCGTAACGTTAATCGAATATAGATTATTCGAAAGATAGTTATACATTGAAATTCGATTATATCGAATTCGAGAAAGTACTATTTACTTTCCGATTTTGATCAAGATTTATTTATTTTATTAATAGATAAATTAATTAATCAAATTAATGAATAAAAGTCATATTTTGAAGTTAAATATTTCAGATGCAAGGATCATAATGCCATCGTTATAATCAATGATCTTCATTAAAGAAGTAGATTCGTAAACTGAATCCGAGAGTTGCGTAAACAATGATTTTGTTAATAAGAAGATAAGAATGGAGTTAAGGAAATTACAAACTGGATGGAGACTAGTTAAGTTGAACGGCTTTCTGAGTATTGATCTGATGTTGGTTTCGGCCTTCGGGATTGATACTTAGCAATTTGTTCTCGTATTAGTTTACGGTTAGGGACTAATGGATGTGGAAGGTTAGTGAAGCGAGAATAAGATATGGAAATGTTTTCCAATGTTAATAACATACATTTTCGAAATACGGGAAATTAGGAGTGTGAATATATGGAAACGTTTTCTAAGAAATCGTAAAAGGCTAAGCGATCTGGGAAAAATATTTGGGTAAAGATATTTGAGAGAAATTGGGAAATGAAATGATTATTGATAAATCTATTTAAAGGGGGTCAGTGTTGATTGATGATTGATCGGTAAGATTTCTATTTGGAAATATGACCGTTTTTGTATGTAGGTTTTCCTTTGATAGTTAAATAACCGGCTATCAAAGTTTTTGACCATTTTCCATTGTCAACACGGAGAAACCGGGATCAGATTTATCACCTGAAAACCACTCTGTATGGTCATTAGCATTGTGAATCAAATATGATGAAGATAATTGAAGAAGGGGAGTATGCAAGGGTAGTTCTCGCAATCCTAAGTAGAAATTGCTTAAGATGTATTTACAGAATAGTGTCTTCGGTTTGTTCAGTCCTAGGACAACTTGTATGGAAGAACGTGAGACAGAGTATATCTAATAGATCGCGTAAGTTAATCTCTTTAAATGTACTTACGTTGGTGACAGAGGAATTCGTTTCTCTTAGCTTTATACCTGTGGTAATTTTGGAGAAATTAATTTGTGTTTTGGCAGGTATGACGATGTGGCGTTCAAAGTAATGAAGGTGTGGTCTGTCAAAAGATATGTTATGACCTCAAGCCTCATCAACTGGGAAATAACAAAAATCATGCTGGCAGCGTGGCTAAGTGGGTCGCTCCCAATCAGGATATATTGTCACCATCTAGATAATATTCATGTTTGTACTTCTTTCGCTTCTGTATCCCCGGGAATGGTTATGTTGGTATAATAACTGTAAGGTGACAATATATTCGGAACATTCAAGCGAAATGAATGGTCGGTCGTGTATGGCAAGGTTGAAAGATGTTCTTTTTGAACTCCCGTGTATCCCCTCTAGAATACACTGATCGGAAGGTGGTTCCATACCGTGTGATAGTGGAAATCCATTACCAATAAGAGCCCACAGTTTTGATTGTATATTATGTATGTAGAGCGTGAGATGCAAAAATTCTGCTAGATTTCTATTTACTTGTATTAGACACTATTATAGTACCCAGAATAATATGGTTTTAAAGGAATGTTTTGGGTTATTGTAAGGAAAAAGCCATCCGTATTTATGTGTGGATAGGTCTTATGATTATCCTTTCTTTTGAAAAGGATTTTGAAAATTTAAGCGAAAAGGTAGGAGTTCACACACACCACTCCTGTGATTGACCCAGAGTTGTTTTGTTTTACCCTAAACTCTTGGGTGCCCAAATTTGTGCGGGCAGTCAAGTAGTCGGGATTTTTCAGATATGATTGGAAGAGCTTGGAGCAGAATGCTTCAACGTTAGATACATATAGAGTTTATTTCCACTTTGATGTTATATGTTGTACTCTGATATTGTTATGTATATATACAGTTTCAATTTGTATTTCAAAAGTTATGTTATATAATATATTTTATTCGTTTGCTATGAGATTCGTATTTACTTTGATTCTATTTCGTTGTGATCTTCTTCTTCTATTCTAATTTTCTTCTGTTTCTTACCCTCTAACTTCTTTCTATAAATGATCCAGTATTTCCGATGCTCGAATAGTCGATATGGTGTTTTATTGTCGATTTTCAGGGTCGAAAATCCTTGGGTCTTTACAGTGGTATCAGAGCTGAAGGTTAAGTGATCACTTTGGCTCTGTGGCGTGACTCAATAGAGATGGGGTCAGTAATACCATAGATTGAGTTGAGTGTGTGTGTGTGTATATATATGAGAGAGTATATTTGTAGATTATATAAAAATGTTTTATATTGTGGAGATTTATTGATTGAGTGACTTATGAATTCTGGTTGACGGCAGGGCACCACAATATCGATAGGGGTTTCTAAACACTCAAATACGATAAACCGATATAGTATGTTTTGAAAAGAGGGTAAATAAAATAATTTACCCAAATATATTTTGATATAAAAAGAAGTATGTATATTGGAACTATTATGTTTGATGTGTTGGTTGTTATTATAATCAAATGGGATTATAATTATGGTTATATATATATATATATATATATAACCAATAAGACTTCATAAGTGTAATATATAAAATCAGATGGACTAAATCTGGATTTAAAACTAGAATTGAAATAAAACTCTGGAAACTTGGAAAAGTTTTTGTAAATGGATTTTGAATTAAATATATGGAACTTTTAAGATCCTGGGTGAATTTGGGAATGTTTTCCAAAAATTTGCGAAGAATAATTTGAAGTAATTTTAAAATGGGAGTGTTTGAAAATGATTTTAAAGTGATATAGTATTGAACTCACTTCAATCACTGGAAAATAATTCCGATGATGATCTGGACATCATAGGTGCTCATTTTCGAGTTTCTGAGCAACAGATTACTACCAAAGATTTTGTTTTGAATTGTTTTAAGGAAACAAGTTGTTCACAGATTCAAATATTTTGGATATTTGTCATTATATTTAAATATAGATTTCAAATTGATTTGAAATAAAACCCAGGAATTTGAATTCTAAAATCTAAAATTTAACTTGTGAAGTTAAATAGATTAATCTAGAAAAAGTGAATAAATAAATTAGAATTTAACTTAAACTAAGTTAAATGAAATTGGATTGGGTTTCGAGATAATCTGGACTAGAATTAGATTGTTGAGTAAGAATTTGGAATCAATATTGGAACTGGAAATTGAGAATGGAACGTGGCTTGATTATAAGAAAATGGTTGGATTTAAGGGTAAATAGATTGGAGTTCAGTTAGAGATACAGTTGTATATGCTGACTTGATAGAAAATTAAAGGGATAGAGTTGGATGCCCTACAAAAAGGTACAAGTTTTTTTATATGAGTACGAGATTTTTATGAGCTATTTTGGCAAACCACTTGGCTGTTTGATTTTCTTTTGGATTGGAGAAAGCCTTGAGAGGTGAGTTGTGGTTGTACCGATTGAGCAGTGCAAAGGAGACGCTGGTGATTTTTTTTGGAAATTTAAGGTTTAGAATATTTTCAGAATTTTTGAAAATTTTCGTTAATCAGAATGAATTAATATTTTAATCGAAAATTAATTATTTCAGTTGAAATTGAAGTTAAGAAGTAAAGCCAGGGATTTTTAACCACGATAATAAGGTTTGCAGCATTTTTCCTATCTTAGTAATTTCGGGGACGAAATTCTTTTAAGGGGGAAGGAATGTAACATCCCAGAATTTTAGCGATATAATAATTACTTAATTTAATTATACTGTATAGTGGTTTGATAATTTAATTGGCTTGATTAAAAATATTTTGAATATTTAAATTAATATAAATAGTGGAATAATAAATTTTAATTCCGAAATGGTCGGAAATAGCCGAATTGACAATATTGTGTTAATTAGATAATTTAAGATATTTAATTGAGTTTATAATCGAATTAGAATAACAAATTTATTATATAAACGACGACTGAACGTATTAATTATAATATAATTATAATCGAGCTCGTAACGTCGCAGTGGTTCATAATATTACGTTTTCAACTTTAAACGAATATACAGGGTTTGTTCTAAGTCAGATTTCCTGAAAACAAGAAATGTTGAAATCTAATTGATTATATTTTTCCAATGGAAGTGAAAATTCGAGGTTTTGTCTTATAGATTGTGAGTTATGTCCAAATCAAATTTATATAATTTGGATAATATTTTTAAGACGTATTTTTAATTTAATTTATAGAATTTTTCCATAATTTTTAATGCGGAAAATATGCAACTTTTTTTCCAATGTATTTTGCACCCCGAATCATCATTTTTGAAATTGCACAAAGTAGGTTATCTTGTCCATTTTATTGTAGTTTCGTAATCATGGCGCATTGCTCGATACTACGGTATTTTTATTTTTGTCTATAACTCTTCAAATGTGAACAAATTTCCATTTAATAGAGTTCTCAAATATTCATCACTCACCTGACCAATGAGAAGTGTTATGAAGCAACTCCAGGAATTTTTGTGCATCTACTTAAGAGTGAATGTGCATGTAGACAAATACACAAGTAGCTACAAGCTTTTTATCATAGCTACAAGCAATACCAGTATGTTTTCCTTTTCTATCAAGGATTATTAAATGTAAAGGTGAACCATCCTAACCAAAACCGAGTATGCAACAGTATTAACCACACTTTGATGGCAGCCATAACCTAACGTGATAGAGGGAAAGATCGGAGTTATTAATTTAAAGTCTAGTAGTTTTGCTATTGTTTTGATGAACAATAAAAGCAGGATTAAATGCTACCATACAAAACTGGGTGGAAAACTGAGTAGGTGTGTTGTTATTAGACTCAAAACAGGATGGAAAAAATTTGTGACAAAAATATGAATTGAAAATTTAAAACTACTCGAAGGAGAGAAAATGTGATGCAATATGTTAATTGATTAGAATCTACGAACTTCTATATTTATTTTACAGTATATCGGATAACACAATTACTCGTGTCTATTTTTTCTCTTGGATGATAAAGTCATATACTGACAAGAAGATAGGAAGTCTACATGTAAGCCATAAATAAAAATATAAAAAGAATCAATTACTTCCTAGTTGAGCTTGGCTACCCTAATTCAAAAACTTGCGCAGGCCTATGTCCTGTCCTATCTGCTGAAGACTTCATGCCCAAGGAATAGGTAAACCCGTGGTGATCAAGAAATTATACAGTAACCAACCTACCTACCTTATTCTATATATACGTGGTTGCCAAGTAATTTAATCCTATATATATAGCTGCGTTCTTCTCATTCTTCCAGCTGCCAAAAACAAACCTGAGCAAACATTCAAAGAAATTCCAATTTCCCTTGTTGAATAAAGAAAAAAAACGCTGCTATGTTACACATATACACTCATGTATGATTCACGCACTTCTAGAGCCACCCAGTGTGTTCGAGTGGGGATCATGTTCGAAACCGAGCTAAGGCAGATCATTGTTGAAGTTAACGGAGCTGTCTGAGATGGCTAGTTTCCAGTATGGAAGGGTGTGGCTCGTTTGGGTTCCTAGGCATGCAGCAGTTCAATCTCACTTGATTAAGGGTGATCATTTGTGGAATCAGAGATGGAATGGAGGAACTGTGCACATTGGAGGGGATTGTTGGACGCGTGTAAGAAGGTAGCAGCGAGTGTTCCCAGTGGTGATGGACCGAGAGAGGGAACTGGTGGAGTTTCCGCATGGAGTTGCACTTTTTCGAAGATGTTGTAATGCTTATATAGGAGATCAAGTTGTATGCTTTGGTGACGGGTCGATGGAGATTAGGGAGAGGAGAGTCACGGTGGTGATGGTTGTGGGATTTGATGAAGAACACATGAAAATGAAAGATTAGAAATAAACAATGGTGTTCGAAGTATGCCAAGAACTCACGGTTTCAAATCAGGAAGATGGAACATTGTTCATATAACAACCCATGTTTTATGTATCGGAGGATCATAAAATATTTTTATTTTATTCCCTGATGGTTGGATCATTCTCATATTTTGATATGTTACTTATAGACATAACTTTTGACTCAGGTCGAATCAGGTGGTAAGACCTATGCCATTGGAAAGGAAATGATGATTGCCTTTCTGTATAGTTGTTACATTAAAGATTTGGCTCAACTGTTTGGGAGGAATCACCTTTATATCTATACCTTGGTAAGTCCATTTTCATATAAATCACCCTAGGATCTAAGTTAGCATGTTTTAACAGGTAGTTCTTATGCTATTTCATATGTTTATGCAAGTTAGATCCGCAATTTAGATCACATATTCATTTAACATGATTTTTGTGACAATTGTATGATTTTGATGAAATAGTCATTTTCATGTTGTTATTGGTTTCATACCATGTTTAGGGTAGTAATTGATGAATTGGATGAATAGATTTCTTCGAGATAGTCGTTTGGCGAAGTTTTGGTTGAATCCGGAGGTGAATCTGATTGTGCACATTTTGCGCTGAGCGTACAGGCCACGGGTCGAGCGTAGTACAACATAGTATAATTTGTGGTCGGTTCGAGCAGAAATACACTGGATCGGTCGCACGTAGCAGGGACGTGCATAGGAGAGACAAGGTCGCGTCGAGCAGCCTGGGAGTCTAGTCGGTCTAGTTTGGTGCTGGTCGGGTCGGTCAGCTAAAGTCCGTATTTTGGGAAGCATGTCAGGTTGGTCGGTCGCTCAAGCCTGGGGTCGGTCCGCCCAGTGGGGAAGCCATAGGGTTGGTCGGTCGCACGTAGGTGGTTGGGTCGAGCAGAGTGAAGGACTGGCTGCTCTGGTTGGGTCGAGCAGTGGTCGGTCGGTCGTGAACCAACAGGGTTGTTCACACTATGTTGGGTCGAGCATGGCTAGGGGTCGGTTGAGCAGACCAGGGGGTCGGTCAGTTGTGCATAATAGAGTCATTTCTAAAAATTTTATTTTTCAGGTACTATCCAAATTTGAGCCAAAGGGCCTAAAAAAACTAGGGGCAACCCCTCGAACCCTAGCTGCAACACAGTGATGTAATTTGGCTCAGTGATGTTGTGACTTCGAAGTAAAGTCAAGTGGGAATATTCGAAGTGTTGTATGTTTCGTTGATCGATGTAGAACAACGAATGAGGTGGTAACTCAAAGGTGTGAGTTGATGGATAATGGTTGTTCGAGAAGGTTGCTTGAGCTATGAAAAGTCGTCGAGTTGGATAACTAGAGATGCGAAGGCTAAGAGATTATCGTAGTCTTAAGTTCTAGCAGGCTCAAAGCACGGGTACGATAGGGGCACCTAAAAGACCGGTTGTAGGTCGAGCACCCTGGGTATCGTTGAAAGGCCTAGTTGTCAAGGTTGGACATACATATGTATCGTTGAAAGGCGTATAGAGTTTATGCTAGAACTGGGGTTACCATTAGCCCATGACATATGGTAAGGTTGGACGTCTTACAATTAATGATGGTTTCGAAGCAGGATTGGCGGTGATAGCCAGAGTCTGTCATGGTTGATTGGTTGCCTTGTTTGAACCGTCTCATGTAGATTGTCCAACGTCAAAGAAGATGTTCCTTGGGTGCTTTCCTGATAATGATTTAGGCCTTTGGGGGTTGTGCTTGAGGGATGTTGAGTTCGATTAGGATGGTTTACATTAGATATATAATTTGGATGTCATGAGTGCTTTGCCATGATTGAATGCATATTCTGGTTTACATGGATGTATAGTTGAAACGTTGTTGTAAAGGCTATCACTGTCCGATGTGGGGAAGATAGGATTGAGTTCTTCTCCGATGTCGTGAGTAGTTAGTATGCTTATCTATCCATTCTCATATACTTTATTATTGATGTTTGTTAGATGTTTTATCGCTCGCTAAGACCGTTGTCTAACTTAAAGTTTTATGTTTCCCTCTTATTACCTTGGGTTGTTCATCCAGTTGTGGATGGGCAGACTAGGTGGCAAGTGACAGATGATTAGTGAGGACAATGTTGCAGTTCAGAGGCGAGATGGAGGCTTACGTACCAGTTTTATTACTATCTACTATTTCTGTTTCTGCCATTTGAGCTACTCTATGAGTGGTGTAGTGAGGCTTTATGTACAGACTTTGATATTTGCTATGATGTCTGGATAATCTTTCAGGATGTTGTGAAAGTTTCAAAAGTTTGTTATATGATGCTTCACTATTATTACCTATTGTATATTTTCTACTGTATTTTGTCCTTGCGCTGTGAGTTCTATGACAGGTTCCGATGATGTTGTTTACCTATGATGATTGTCCACAGCTGTCTGGCACACCTATCAGTGCATTATTCCTCTAGTTTAGTGCAGAGGTTGTAGGCAGTCGTCACAGTTCATCTGGGTTCAATGCAGATGGGACGAAGTTAAATGGTTTGAGGCACGTTTGAAAATAAATGTTAGTTTAATTAAGTTTAAATAATGTATTAAATTTAAGTAATCGTATCTTGCTCATACGTTATCCATATTTAACAAAACTGGATCCATTAGGATCGTATGATCATAGGCTATGCAGTGGAATTGGTCTGGAGCGTTATGGAGCTCGTCTAAATTTATGGCAAAATAAAACGCCTAATAAGATCAACCGAACGTTAATCGTTATTCAACGATTAACAACTACTAACCCTGTCTAGTTTTATAATATTATACACGTTATTTGATATTGATAAATAATGATTGAATGTTGTGTGATGATTGTTTGGATGATTTACAAAAATATTGGTTGATATATATATGTATATGAAGTCGTTGGTTAAATACTGATTCTATTTATTTTAATATTTCATATTGATTTGAAATTAGTGTTATTTATGTTGATTAACGTCCATGGATGCAGGGAAACAGGTTGGAGGGAGCCAATTGGATTCCTCAATAATTATATTGTTGTTTTGCATATATTGCATTATCTGATGTGATAAATAATCCGTGATAGATTATTGTGTGTTTTGGGATGTTTGAATAACATTGATATGAAATAACTGGTATTTAAATAACCGAAAATATATTCAAATATACTGGGAATGAATTTAGGGTTTTAAAAAAGAAAAATCTATTTTAATTGGAAATAAAATCTCAATTTGGATAGGAAAGTAATAACTTGTTTTAATAATAATAAAACAAGTAGTTTGATTTATTTACGATATTTATAAATAGAATAAAAGAATTATTGTAAAATAATTATTATAAAACAATCTGTGAATGTTAAATTCAAAAATGAGCAAAGGAAAGGGAAATCGCTGAAGTTATTTCGAGGTTTGAAATGTGAATATGAATTGAACAAAACTACAAGGATTCTAATTATAATTCGACAAATGTCGAATGCTATAAAATAATTTATTTTTTAAAAATTATATATTATATAAATTTGGAAATTGGAAAGGATAATTAATATTGGTTTGTAACCAATAATTTATAATCGAATATGTAATCGAAATGAAGTTATAAACTTGATATATAATTAACAAGAAATTGACTTGTAAAAGGAGTTTATGGAGTGGGATGTCAAGTATGAATTTATAAAATAACTCGATAAATAGGAGTTGAATTTGGAATGGTAATTATAAACAAAAATCAAGATTTATTGGATAAAACGAGTCCAGTTTTCTATAAAGAAATAATAGTCACGTTAAAAGTGAATAATGATTTAAAAGAAAACGTTTTGATAATTGGAATGGGGATAGAAGGAAATTGGTAAATATGGAAGTGATAAATAAAAAAGTAAATTTAGAAATTTGTGTTGACCTGAAACGGTGAGTTTATTCCAAAGTCTGGAACGTTAATCAAATATAGATTATTTGAAAGAGAGTTATACGTTGAAATTCGATTATATCGAATTCGAGAAAGTACTATTTACTTTCTGATTTTTATCAAGATTTATTTATTTTATTTATTAATTAATTAATTATTCAAATTAATGAATAAAAGTCATATTCTGAAGTTAATTATTTCAGAAGCAAGGATCATAATGCCATCGTTATAATCAATGATCTTCATTAAAGAAATTGATTCGTAAATTGAATCCAAGAGTTGTGTAAACAATGATTTTATTAATCAGAAGTTATGAATGGAGTTAAGGAAATTACAAACTGACTGGAGACTAGTTAAGTTGAACGACTTTCTGAGTATCGATCTGATGTTGGTTTCGGCCTTCGGGGTTGATACTTGGGAATTTATTCTCTTATAAGTTTACGGTTAGGGACTAATGGATGTGGAAGGTTAGTGAAGTGCGAATAAGACATAGAATGTTTTCCAATGTTAATAACGTATATTTTCGAAATACGGGAAATAAGGAGTGTGAATATATGGAAACGTTTTCCAAGAAATCCTGAAAGGCTAAGCGAGTTGTGTAAATATTTGGGTACAATTTTTTTTAGGGAAATTGGGAAATGAAATGATTTTTGATAAATTTATTTAAAGGGGTTCAGTGTTAATTGATGATTGATCGGTAAGATTTCCATTTGGAAATACGTCCGTTGTTTGTATGTATTTTTTCCTTAGATAGTTAAATAAACGACAATCAAACTTTTTGACCATTTTCCATTGTTAATATAGAGAGACCGGGATCTGGTTTATCAGCTGAAAACCACTTTGTATGGGTAATAGCATTGCGAATCAAATATGATGAAAATAATTGAAGAAGGAGACTATGCAAGGGCTGTTCTCTCAATCCTAGATAGAAATTGCCTAAGATGGATTTACAGAATAGTGCCTTTGGTTTGTCCTGTCCTCAGACAACTTGTATGGACGAATGTGTGACAGAGTATATCTAATAGATGACGTAAGTTGATCTCTTCAAACGTACTTACGTTGGTGGCGGAGGAATTAGTTTCTCTTAGATTTATACCCATGGTATTCTTGGAGTAATCAATTTGTGATTTGATGGGTATGAAGATATGGCATTCAAAGTAATGAAGTGTGATCCGTCAAAAGATACATTATGACCTCAAGCCTCATCAACCGGGAAATGACAAAAATCGGGCTGGCAGCATGGCTAAGTGGGTCGCTCCGAATTAGGGTATATTGTCACAATCTAGAGAATATTCATTTTTATACTTCTTTCGCTTCTGTATCTCCCGGGAATAGTTATGTTAGCATACCAACCGTAAGGTGATAATATATTCAAAACATTCAAGCGAAATGAATGGTCGGTCATGTGTGGCTGAGTTGCAAGATGTTAGTGTTGAGCTCTAGTGTATCCCCTCTAGAGTATATTGATCAGAAAGTGGTTCCATACCAAGTCATAGTTGGAAATCCATTACCAATAAGAGCCCGTGGTTTTGATTGTATATTATATATGTAGAGCGTGAAATGCAAACGTTTTGCTAGATTTCTATTTACTTGTATTAGACACTATTATAATATTAGAATAATATGGTTTTAAAGGAATGTTTTGGGTTACCATAAGGTAAAAGCCATCTGTATTTATGTGTGGATCAGTGTTATGATTATCTTTTTGAAAAGGATTTTGAAAAGTTAAGACAAATGGTTGGAGTTTACTCACACCAGTCCCATGATTGACCCAAAGTTGTTTTGTTTTACCCTGAACTCTTAGGTGCCCAAATTTGTGCTGACAGTCAAGTAGTCGAGATTTTTCAAACATGTTTGGAAGATCATGGAGTAGAAGGCTTCAACGTTAGATACATATAGAGTTTATTTTCGATGTGATGTTATATGTTGTACTCTGATAATGTTATGTATATATGCAGTTCCAATTTGTATTTCAAAAGTTATGTTATATGATATATTTTATTCGTTCTACTGTGAGATTAATTTACTCTGATTCTGTTTTGTTGTGATCTTCTTCTTCTATTCTAACTTTCTTTCTTTTTGTTTATCACCCTCTAGCTTCACTCTACTCATGATCCAGCATTTCCGATGCTTGAATAGTCAATATGGTGTTTTATTGTCGATTTTCAGGGTCAAAAATCCTTGTGTCGTTACATCCAAATCTCCCAAGGTCTAAAAACTTCCATATATTTAATGCAAAATTCATCTACAAACATCTTTCCCAGTTTCCAAAATTTTAATTCCAAATTCTGTTTAAATTCGGATTTAATCCATCTAATTTTATGTATTATACTTATACGAATTCTGATTGGTTATGTATAACCGTCTAAATTATAATCTTATTCTATTATAATAAGAACTAACACATACGATATACTATAGTAATTCCAATATATATACTTTCTCTATACAAAAATACTCTTTGGGTAAATTATTCCATTTACCTTTTTCAAAACATACTATGTCAGTTCATCGTATTCAAGTGTTCACAAACCCCTAGCAATACAATGGATCATATTGATCGACCAGAATTCATAAACTACTCAACAAACCAAACAACACAATATAAAACATTTTTTTTATAAAACTAACAAGTATGCTCTCTCATATATACACTCAAACTCAATCAATGGTACTACTAACCCCATCTCTATTGAGTTACGCCACAAAGACAAGATTATCACTCAACCTTAAGCTCTGATGCTACTGCAACAAATCGCCAAATTCCTAATCCTGGTCATCGATACAAATACCATGCCGACTAACCAAGAACCAGAAATTTACCGGATTATTGATAGAAAGAAGTTAGAGGGTGAGAGAAAGAAAGTTAGAATAGAAGAAGAAGAACATAAATACAACAACATTAAAGTAGCCATGAATCTCACAGCAGAACGGATAAAATATATTATATAACATAACATTTGAAATACAAATCTGTCTACATGTACATACTATTGTCAGAGTACAACACTTACAACACAATGGGAAAAAACTATAGTTATACAATACTGAAGCCAACTGCTCCAAGCTCTTCCAAGTGTATCTGTAAAATCCCGACTACTTAACTGCCAATACAAATTTGGGCACCCAAGAGTTTAGGATAAAACAAATAGAAATAAAATCTGGGTAAGTCATGGGACTGGTGAGAGTAAAATCCAACCATTTGGTTTAACTTTTAAAATCCATTTAAAAGAAAGGATAATCGTAAGACCAAACCATACATAAATACGGATGGTTTCAACCTTACGATAACCCAAAACATTCTTTGAATCCATACTATTCTAATATTATAATAGTGTCTAAATCGAGTAAATAACAATCTAGCAGAACGTTTGCATCTTACGCTCCACATACATAGTATATAATTAAAACCACGGGCTATAATTGGAGAACTGATTCCAACTATGGCAAGGTATAGGACCACCTTCCGACAATGTGTCTCTAGAGAGGAATACACCGGTTTCAACAAGAACATCTTGCAATCCAGGGTAAACGTGACTGGCCATTCACTTCACTTGAGTATTCCGAATGTATTATCACCAACGGTTGGGATTAGAAACCATTATTGAAGCGTACAACAACAATAGAATAAATAAGCAAATGGATTTTCTCTAGATCATATGTCAATACTCCCTAATGGGAGCGACCCGCATAGCCATGTGACCTCCCCGTTTTTATACCATTTCTTGGTTGTGAGGCTTGAGGCTAAACTTACCTTTTTAGCATGTCACATCTTCATTCACTGTGAATGCCACATCATCAAATCCGCCAAACCATTTATTAACTTTCCCAAAAATATCACGGGTATAAAGCTAAGAGTAACGAATTCCTCTGCCACCAAATGTAATATATTTGAAGACATCAATATAGATGATCTGTTAGGCATACTCTGTCAGACATTCGTCCATACAAGTTGTCCTGGGACTAGATAAACCGAAGGAACCATCCCATCAATCCATCTTAGGCAATTTCTACTTAGGATTAATAAAACATCCCTTGCATTTTCCTCCGTCTTCAATCATCTACAGCATATTTGATTCGCAACGCTTATGCCTATAGGAGTGGTTTCCAAATAGTAAACCTGATCCCAGACTCTCCGTATTGACAACGAAAATATAAGTTGAGCCGAAAACTTTGATAACCTGTTATTTAACTATCAAAGGAAAAAATCCATACAGCCAACGATTGTTGTTCCAAATGGAAATCCTATCAACCAAACATCAAGCAATACTGACCCCTTTTAAATTGATTTCTTATTAATTTATTCACTTCCCGAATTTTTTTCAATATCTTTACCAAGATATTCTTCAAAACTCATTTAACCTCTTATGATTCTTGGAAGACATTTCCATATATTCATAAACTATCTATTTTCTATATTATAGAAAATATCACTTATTAACATCGAAAAATATTTCCATATATATTCATATTTTATTATTTTTTGTATTTATAAATTGTACGTTATTAACATCTTAAAAACATTTCCATCCCTTATTCATGCATTACTATTCTTTCACATTCATCGCTCCCTGACCGTAAACCAGTAAGAGAACAACTCCCTACGTATTAACCCCGAAGGCTGAAACCAACATCAGATCGGCACTTAGGAAGCCATTAAACTTGACTAATCTCCAGCCAGTTTCTAATTTCCTTAACTCCATTTATAAGCTTCTTATCACCAAAATTCATTTCATTTTCTATGCTTAGAAAATATGTCTAATTAAATTTGGAAAAGCATATCCAAAATCCATTTATCGAGCCATTTTATAACTTCTCATTTACATTCTACTTTATTATCAAATCTCGTTTACACATCAACTTTCTAGTTGATTTTATCTAATAAATTTATAATTATATCACCTTCATATCCAAATATAATTTATTAATTTTGAACCAAATATAAGTTTCCTTGCTAAGTTCTATTTTATATAATATATAATTTCTAAAATATAATTTATTTTAAAAACATTTGACATCGTCGAATTTAAATTATAGATCCTTATGGATTTTGTTCAATTCTATTTACATTTCGAACATTGAAATAAATTCCATCATTTTTTTAAAATGATTCCCAATTTCCACTTCATTTATAAACGTCGTTTATAAATTAAACTACTTGTTTTTATTATTAAAAACAAGTTATTATTTCCTAACCCATTGAGAATTCAATTTCTATTTTTGAAATATATTTTTCCTTTATAAAAACTCAAATTCTTTTCCATTTCATTTAAATTTATTTTTAAAGTATTTTAAATACCAATTATTTTAAGGTCAGTGTTATTCAAGCATCCAAACACAACAAATCTATCACATGACACCTAACACGTCGTATATCACAATATATGAAAACAAACAGTAATAAATTTTGAGGAATCCAGTTGGATCCCACCAACTTGCTTTCCCTGCATTCATATATGTCACTCAACGTAAATAACGTAAATTTCATTTCAATATGAGATATCATAGAAAATAGAAACAATATTTAACCAATGATTTATATATATAACTATACCTATAATTTCAACTAATTTATTTGAAATTCATCCAAACAACCATCACACAACATTCAATCATCATTTTTCTATTCTAAAATATGTATATAAAATTATAGAACTGGACATAGTTAGTGAATTTACTCCTTTTTGGCGTTAAGCAGTGAGTAACAATTAACTGCTGATGGATACAATCAGGCATTTTAATCTACCTTAATTTCCAACGAGCCCCAAATCGGTCCAATTCATCGTGTAGCCCTCGAACATATGATTCCAGTGTAACAAACGGTACGTGAATTTGACCACATATGGACGAGATATTAAAATTACATGTTAGTATGCTATTAAATCAAATTTAAACTTAAATTATTTTTAATTTCAGGTCTCACCGTTATTCATGCCCGCCCAACAACGAGCCCACCCGCCATTTATTAGACACCATCTTCCTCTCGAGATTTATAAACTCATGTATTCATTCGAATGCCATTTCCATATCTTTGAACACTTAAATCTCCCTTCCCACTTAACTATTTAACACACAGTCTGTACCAGAACCAACCTCTTCGCACTCACTCCCCGACCATCATCAATACAGAAAGTTCGCACCTTCATTTGAAGATGCGTCGAAAACCATCTCTCTGTCGAGGCTACAAAAGACTTGAAATTTTTATGCACCAAATACTTTAAAATATTTCCAAGAGCTTCTAAATTCAACCACGTACTCAAATACAACATCGAAAACCTGAATCGCAACTTCCATTTCCAAATAAATCGAACCCTAGTCTAATATAGGTAAAAAACCGCGAACCAAAATAGCATCGAACGCAATGAAACTTGTGTAGAGTTGAAGAGAATTTTTCCACGAACTCACATATTTTTTTCATGATTTTTAACAATGCATTTTATTTGATATGAATTTTGATAGCCATTGAAGATTACTGGGTTTTTTTTTCTGAAAACTGGAAATGAACGGGACTCTTGTTATATATAGGCGAGAAGAAGGGAAGGATAAGATTAACTTCATTCCATAGCCATGTGATTGTAGGTAGGTAAGTAGCATTTGCTGATGGTGATTGTTCATGGTAGAAAGCAATAATTTCATAGGGTAGCTGGTTCATTTTACTGTGTTTATGAAGGGAGGTAATACGATCCTTGGCTGCCAAGCAATGGAATATTTTATTTATTTGTTTGATTTATAATATATATGTATAAAATATACACACGTACATACGCGCAAAGTAACACGCTCAAGTTGCCACATATGAGCTCCAATCGCAATGAAACTTGTAATCCTACAATAGTTAAATATTTCAGACATGATGGAATTGGTTTCGTCGATTTCAGAGTCCGTTTATAAAATTTTATTTTTAATTTCAAATAGTTAAATAATATGCATTTAAATTGCGCATAGTTACAAAATAACTCCAATTGACCCCAAACTGGAAATCTTACAATAATTAATCACTATGAATTTAATAAAATTTGTTTCATCGAAAACGGAGGTCATTTGAAAATTGGCTATTCTTAAATTCTATATTAAAACGATATAATATAAAATCAATATAAATTATATACTAAAAAAATTAATTTAATATTAATAATAAATTAATATTATTGTATATATCCAAATAGGATATCATATAGCTCTTAAACATATTTGGATTCATAACTCAATATTTCAACATTCCGAGTTAAACAGATATTCAATTTATTTAAAAATCTCTTATATTTTATTTAATAAATCGTTATAATTTATAAACGATTCGATAATGACTTTTTGAAAATTTTATTTGTACATAACTCACAATCTATAAGATGAGAACTCGATTTTTTACTTATTAGAAAAATATAGTTCAATAGATTCGAACGTTTATTGTTTCAATAGGGCATTTCAAAAATGAGTCAACAATGGCTATTTTAATGGTAGCCAATTTCTAGCTCTTGCAATCTTTTTTCTTTGGTTTTTCGAATCTCTCTTATAACCTTCGTTTGGGTCTCCTTGCTTTCTGATTTACTCCGCCAGGTTCTCCTTGTACCTTTTGTATGTTCCCATCTCTGCTGGAAGTCTTTTTCTGCTTCTAGGGTCTCGCTTTGGGGTGTTCCATTATGGATAAAGGATGGTTCTTTGGTGAATTCGTGGTAGGAGGTTCCATTCTTGCTCATTGTCCTCCTGTTGAAGCAATCGTAGCTGCGATAGTGGAGGTTGTCTCCGAACTGTTCCCCGTTGAATTTACCGATCCGCTTTCTTTTGTTGTGAAACTACACTCCTTGGTTGCTTTCGAGGCTCTAGTGAGGTTTAAATTTCTGCTGATTATTGGTAGTTTCATGGCGTTGGAGCCTGTTTATTCGGGTGCTTTTGTGTTGCCTTTAACTCTTAAGGGGAAGATGGGCAAGCTTATTTTATCAGCGGCTTTGGGTTCCATTCACGCCTCTGAAATTAATCGGGGCAAAGAGGATTTAACCACCTCGTTTGTACCCTGTTTGTGCTTCAGAGGATCTCATGCTGATAGTTCTCTTCAGTAGCAGGTTTTATTGTTGGTTCTCTTGTTTGTGGAGGTCTTTTTGGTAAAGACTTTTGCGAGCTCCTGTCTCCGGAGCTTGCTAGAGTTGGGGGTTTGGCCACCCCACCCAGTGTCTCCGAGGTTCATCAATATTCTGCTGTGGTATCTGGTAGAGAGGCGTCGTGTGGGTCTATTAAGGACAGTGGGTATTCAACGCAGAAGAAAGGCTTTTGTGGAAGGAGGTCGAAATGTATTCGTCGTCGTAAGAGGTCGAAACACGTTACGAGCTTCCCACCAGACCTAGTCAGCTCTGTGGCTGCTATCCCTTTTGCCTTTGTAGCTCTGTCGGCTCCCCTCGCCACTTGGAATACTTTTGCAAGTCTCTTGGATTCTCAGGAAGAAGCAGGTTTTTCCGACAACGACTTATATTGTCCGGGAATTGGAGGTGTTGCTGGTTTATGGAAGATCCTGGTGCTTCTGAACGTAGAGAAAGAGAGGTTGAGGTTGAAGGCGGTTAAACGTGGTTGCGATGGGCCAAGTTTCGTCTTTGGCATAAGGCATCGTTATGTGTTAGTTGCTTGCAACCGGATGTTTTCTCTCCAATCTTGGCAAACACAATCTCGCAGAGTTCGCTGGAGATGTTGAGGGAGGCTATGCCTTGCAATGCCTTAGCACAGCTGGAGATTTTCTTTTCACCTTTTGATCAAGCAGCTAGCTCGACCAACATTGCATCTTCTGCTGGCTTGGTTTTGATTTGGTGCTCTCAGGATCGGTAGTGTTTATCTCTACCAATTCTGTTTTTTGTGTTCATAACTTCTTGCAGTATGATGTGAGGTACAATTTTTCTGATGGGGTTGTTTTCGTTGCTATGAGCAAAGTGACACGCTTGTGTGAGGTCCCTGGCACTTCATGTCCTTCTTTGAAGGATGGAGTGTCAGGTCATGGGTGTGTTTGCCTGCCCTCGTGTGTTTCCTTTTTGTGTCAGGCCATGCCCTTGCTATTGGCGAGCCTCTGTCTTTTGCTAACTCTTTGTTTTCTTTTGAGGTTTCGTTAGCCATGTCCTTGGATTGGCCTATGTTATGTGATTTTTTCTCCAGTTCCATCCATTTTGTTTTTGTCTGGCTTTGTGGCACGGTAAATGGGTTCCTGAAGTGTCCCATTGGTCTCTTTCGCGGTTTTGTTTTGTTTTGTTTCGGTCAAACTGTTGCCACTAGCTTTGACTGGTCCCTTTTTGCCTTGTTGCCTTGGGAAGGAAACTGTGTATCTTTGATGGTCATTGGGTTATGTGTCGTTTGTGACTCGTGTTTTGGACCGTGCTTTGGACTTTGTGTTTTTGGTCTTTGCATCTTTTATGGGTAATGTCTTCAATGGATAGGTGGCCTTCTTGCGGTATCCTTATAGTGAACACAACGTCGGTTCACTATACGGATTACCAGGGAGGTGGCCTCCCTTTGTTGACTCTACCTTACAAAGGCTATCGAGGTTTCAGGCTTATAACTTCTACATCGCAGATCTGTCAATACGATGACAGTTCGGCTAATCTGAAGTTCTTACAGTGACTGGTGTTGTCTCCTTTGAGAAACCCCGTATTTATTTTTTCTTCTTCTTCCTGTTTTTCTCCTGGGACTTCGTTGTATCCTCCTAATTCTATTTATTCTCTTGTCTCTGCTTCTTTGTCGTCTTGACTTCTTAGCAAGGATGAGATAGCAATCATCAATGATTGTCTATCGCGTCTTACTAAGAACTCATGCACTTCTAGGTCTAGTAGGCCTGGCTCTTCTCCTCCTCTCTGTCTCATGGGAGATCTATAGGTTTCTCTATTTCCAGTAGGGATTCCACATGCCATTCTATCCGCTCGTCGCGTAGTAGTCGTCGAGCGGCTCCTACCACTCCTCGCACCATTCGCATACGCTCTATAGAGGTGCCTGAGCAGATCGTCAGATCTACTCGACACACGTTGTGTCTTATCTAATTGGGAGGGAGTTGGTTCTGCCTTCTTGTCTGTGCTTTCTTTTTTCTTGTCTCTGGTTTTTGTGTGTGTTTTGGTTTCTCAATGGCGAATTTCCTCTTCTGGGATGTTCGTGGTATCAGCAACGATGCGTTTGTGGCTAGACTCAGACGCATCGTTAAGAAGTACTCTATCCGTTTGGTGGCTCTATTTGAACCTATTTTAGGGCCATAAGGGATCACCAAATCTGTTCTTTCCATAGGTTTTGGCAGGGCCTTTGCCAATGTTTCGGGCAAGATTTGGATCCTTTGGTCCAAAGACATTGTTGCCCTCCCTGTGTTCGACTCTGACCAGCTACTCTCGGTAGCTTGTTCATGTTCGTCCTTTTCTGCATCTTTTCTGTTCTCTGCTATCTATGCTAAGTGCGACATGTATGAACGTTCATATCTTTGGAACGACATCCTTGGCTTTCTGGTTTTGGTTTCTCAGTTTCGGTTTTGGGAGGCGACTTTAATGTTGTCGCCAGCCAAGCTAAAAAAACAGGGAGGCAATGCCGTTAGTCGGGCAGCAGTGGTGGATCTCAATGACATCATCATCAGTTCAGGACTGGCAGAGGTCACTTTTGTCAGTTCGACGTTCACTTGGCGCAACAACCAAGAAGGGACTAATCGAAATCTTTCTAGGCTTGACAGAGTATTCGGATCAGAAAGTTGGTTCAGTCTTCCGTTCGTGTATTCTATCTCTCATCTACATCAAACCTTTTCGGACCATGCTCATATGCTTCTTTGCTGTGATCCCCACACTCAATATGGTCCTTCCTTGTTTCGGGTTCCAAACTATATGGAGATCTCGTCACTCGTTCCATCGAGTCGTTGAAGAATCCTGGAATTCTCCAGTTTTTGGTCCGCCGGCTGTTGCCTTCTCTCATAAGCCCAAGCGTCTCAAGACTTGCCTTAAGTCTTGGAATGTCCCAATTTTCAAGAATATTTTCGTCTATGTCAGAGCGGCCGAAAAAATTCTTGTGCTTGCAGAGGCATCTTTTGACGAAGACCCCTCTGCTGCTAAAAAGGAGGCGTGGGCCCTAGCCTAGCTAGCCTTTTCCTTGGAACTTCATATCGAGAATGAATATCTTTGCCCAAAGGCGAGGATTAAGTGGGTTGTCGATGGAGATTCGAACTCCAAGTTCTTCCATTATTCCATTTGTAAGAAGAAAGGACTTCTTACAATTTCCAACTCCCGCGCTCTGACCTTTTTGTGGCTTCCACTCCGGGGAAAGTCAAGGAGACCATCCTTTCTCACTTCCAAACCTTTCTAGGTTTTCCCTTTCTTTTGGAGTCTGATCCAGTTCTCCTTGGCTTCATCCCAAGGTTGGTTCTACCTTCAAAATGTGTTGACCTTGCTGCTTCCCCTTCCTCAGAAGAGATTCATGCTTGTGCCTTCACACTTAGTAAGGATAGTGCGAGCGCGCCTGACGGCTTCAACGGGGTTTTCTTCCGATCTGTCTGGCCAGTCGTCCAATCGGATTTATGTCTAGCAGTCCGGTACTTCTTCTCTGGTGAAGATCTTCCCCAGGGCTGGACTTCAACTAACTTGGTCCTTATTCCAAAGTGCGAAAATCCACTCATGTGTGCGGACTTCCACCCTATCAGTTTGTGTAACTTTTCTAACAAGGTTATATCTAAGGCTCTGGTCTCTAGGCTGGCTCTGTTTCTCCAGCGTATAATATCAGCATCTTAAGCTGGGTTTGTAAAAGGATTTTTGATTACGGATAACTTCCTTTTAGCCTAGGAGCTGGTGTCGCAGATTGATCGAAAAGTCAGAGGTTCTAATGTGATCGTCAAGCTAGATATGGCTAAAGCTTATGATAGGATGTACTGGTTTTTCATCATTAAGGTTCTTAGGGCCTTTGGGTTTCCAGAGGCCCTTATCCATCTTATCCAGAGGCTCATATCCAAGTGTTGGTTTTCCTTTCTCATTAACGGATCGACCAACGGGCACTTCATGGCGGGTAGAGGACTTCGTTAAGGAGATCCTCTGTCTCCCTCTTTATTCATTATCGCTGCTGAGGCTTTCATTCTTGGTTTGCACTCTCGGACAATAGAAAACCAGATTCATCGATTTGGCACCCCTCTGGACTGTCCAATCATTTGTTCCATATCCTTCGCCGACAACATTATCATTTTCACGAATGGCAGTCGTCGCTCTGTCCTTCGTCTTGCCAGCTCATTCAGTAGTACGAGAGATGCTCTGGCCAACTCATTAATATTGCTAAGAGTTGCTTCATTTTGGCTAAAGATTTGTCTGAGGTTAGATCTTCCTGGATCGAAACCCTCACTGGTTTCAAGGCGACTTCCCTTCCCTTACCATTCCTCGGTATTATACTTCATAGAGGTCGTAAGCTCGACGCCATTTTCGACCCCCTCCTCGATAAGGCTAGGGGAGATCCTAGATGGAATGCGATGCTTCTCTCTCAAGTTGGAAGACTGGTTTTTATACAGTATACGCTCGGCTCTATAGGATTGCACGTCTTTGCTGCCATGACTCCCACCTCTTCCTTCTTTATATCTTACCGTTCTTTGGCTTCCTCTTTTTTCTAGGGAAAAAAGGACAAGACTAGTCGTCACCATTGGGTTTCTTGGGACATCATTTGTTGCCCCAAAAGTAAAGGGGGCTTAGGCCTATGAAATCCAAAGGATACGTGTATTTCCTTTGCTTGCAAGCTGTGGGCTAGATTTGACATGAACGATTCCTTGTGGAAAATGTTCCTTCACGCCAAGTACCGTAGGTTACAACCCCTTAGCTTTTCTAGTTTCACATCTTATGCTAGTGAGACATGGAAACGGATGCAATCTGTGAAGGCATTTTTGGATTTTCATGGTGGTAGGTTCAGATGGCACGACAGTCCCTTCTCGATTAGAGCTTCTAGAGCTCCGTGAGGATGCCTTCTCCTCGTCTGCTTCTCTTCTCCTTCATCTGGGATGCCCGCATTGCTCCAAAGGTTTCTCTTTACATGTAGCGGACCCTCCATGAGGGGCTACCGATAGACGAGAACCTCCAAAGGATTGACATCCCTTTAGCTTCCCATTGCAGGTGTTGTGAATCAGGGGATATTGAATCCATAGCTCACTTATTTTTCTTTAGCTTCACAGCCCGTGTTGTTTGGAATCACTACAAGAATCTGGTTGGTCTTCGAGGAAATGCATATTCTCTTGCAGATCTGCTGAGAAATTGGTGGACCAGAGACTCAGGAAAATCTTTGAGATCTATTCTTTTTCACCTTATCCCTCGTCCTATCTGCTGGCATATCTGATGCTCGAGGAATAAGGCGGTATTTGACAAGGTGCCTATGGACCCATCATCTATCATCCGAAAGGTACAGGATGATGTGTTTATTGCTTTTCGTGGTAGATAGTTTAGAGGTTCCTTCAGTTCCCAATCACAGCGGCTTGTAGGTACTTTTGATGTTTCATCGGTCCCAGCAGCCTCTAGAAAAGGTATTGGTTGAACCTATTATTTCTAGGTTTGTGGGATCCGTCCTCTCTCCTATCCATACCTCCTCACCTCCCGTTTAAACACTGATTTTGTTTGCTAGTAATGCAGAGCCTAAATTTACAAGTTTGTTGGATCACTTGTTCTTGATTCTTCAGGTGATGGGCTAGTTTTTTGATCCGGAAGTTTTCCGAAGTTAGTGGAGAGTTCAGTAGGATGGGTTCTTTATATTTTATTCTACCGTTGGGATGCCTCGAGACTAGATCGGGCTACAGGTAGTTGCTTTATATTGAGGAGATTATTGAGGAGAGTCTTTTCTTACATTGAGACATACTATTCTCATGTAATTTTGTTTATTTATTGTTATTTTTTTGGAGAGACAGTTGTCTGTGTTAGAGTAGATATACTTCACTGTCGGGTGGTGGCCTTGCAGGAACTCGATTTTAAAGTATGACGGGCGGTGGTTTATCCAAAGTTCATCTATCTACTTTCCTACACAAACGGTCATAGTCTGAGATGGTTATGCACTTTTGGTTACCTGCTAGGCATGTTGGCAGCTATTATGGACTATGTTTATAAAAAAATGTTTCTTATTTCAAAGAATTCCAACTTATAACGAATACTGAATATTCAATTGAAATTCAAAACATAAAACTATGAACTACTGCGATGTTATGAGCTCGTTTTAAATTATGTTATAATTAATACGTTCAAACATCTTCTATAAATAAATTCACTATTAAAATTCGAATCTAACTCAACTAAATTTCCTATATTATCCAGTTCACACAATATTGCAAATTCAACTATTTTCGACTATTTCAAAATTAAATATATTATTCCATTATTTACATTAATTAAATATTCAAAATATTTGAATTCAAGATATTTAAATCTTTAAATCAACCATATAAATAATTAGATAAATTAATTATCCAATCACTAAAAATCTGGGTTGTTACAATAAGCAAGCTTATGTAACGGAAAAAAACCCATGCTAAAATAAATGGCTTCTTTCTCTCCCTCCAACTAGAGAATTGCTTCTCCATGCTTTCTCATCATCCCTTCTCCTTCCGCTTTGTTGTTACTACTTTATTTTGGGATTCTCTTGCCTCTATGTGTTTGATCTCTCTCCTCCTTTTTGCTAGGGTTGTTGTGGTTTCAATCAGTCTTGTTTACCCCAGTTTAGGGGTTTTAGCAGTTCGTGATTTCTGCGGCTTGCTCCCTTAAGTTCAACTGATTTTTGAGGTAGTTTATGCTACTACTAGGGCTTGTGTCTCTATTGTTGTGCTTTGACACTCGTCCGTTCTTTTCCAGATGATTTGTTTTGATAATTTTTGCACTTTATATGGCATCGATTTATTTTAGTAGGAGGTTGTTTCTGTCTGTTGCCCCAACAATTTCAGCTCATTTAGGCCGAATTTACTTACAATTGAAGATAATTTGTATTGGAAAAGTCGGGCTTTTTTATGAATTTGGATAGATTCTTTTTGGCCTCCTGTCGGCCTGTTGGTGTCGAGTTTGGTTCTTCTACGTCTTCGGTCCGATTTCTACTAAGGATATTTCATGCTACTTGCCAAATGTTGATGCTTTGCCTCTACCTCAACGTGTTCTTGTTTTGGTTCATAAGTCGCGAGTTGGAGGTAGAGCCGTAGCTCTTCCTCGTACATGCAGAGGCAGCCTGTTCTCGATGAACACTTGCCTTGTTCTGTTGTTGGTGACATGGCTTGTACCCGTGTTTTGCCTCCTACTGCCATTTTTAATTCATTTCTCCCTTGCTTCTATTGGGGTAGAGGGAGAGAGGATTCTCACCTGGCTTCTTTTAAGTGGTGGCTTCCCACAAAATGTATTTGGCTCAGGGTTTCTAATTTCCGTCGTTTCCTTGCTTCACAACATTTGGCTAACTCTGTGGATTTGCAGGCTTAGGCACGTTGGGTGCAGCCTGTAGACTTCTTGGCTAGCGAGGAAACCAATGTTGTGTTGGTTCGTGCATGTTTGTTTGAATCTTGGTTGAGTAATGCTTCGCTTGGAATTTCTGATTACCCCCCTCAGTTAGCTCTTTATCTTTTTGTTTGCTTTATTTTCTGTACTGCTACTGTTCTGTTGGGTGTCTTATTCACATTTTGTTTATGTGGGTTTTTTTGTCTAAGTTATTTTGGCATAGCTTCGTTTGCTTGGTCGAGTGGTCGACCTTCAACCATTCCATTAGTTGTTGTGGGTTTTACTTCTTTTTCCCATTGGCATGGTGTTTTGCTTTTCCCTTTCTGTGAGTGTGTCTATATCTTTTTTTGGTTGGTCGGTTTGATGGAGGGTTGTGCCTTTTTTTGTTGGTGTCTTTGTGTCCCCGTCATGTTCTTGTCTGGCGGGTGTTATTTAGCTTTTCTCGCTAACTCTTCGTGCTTGACTTCGGGTGTCCTTAGATGTTATTGGCTTTCTCTTTTACTTTAGATGCAGCCAATAGTCCCATCTACTGGCGTGGAAACCGGAGGGGAGTGGCTTGTGTATAGCACTGAGTTTGTCTCTTTTGGCTGTGTGGGGTTTTCCTCTTTTATTTGTCCTGTCTGGGTTAGTCTTCCACTGGTGTAACTTTTGTTGCTTTTATGTTCTTGAGATGCTTCCTGTTTATCTTGCAGATTTCTTTTTAACATTGTTCCAGCTATTGGCCTTAGGCCATTAGCGTTTCGTAGGCCATCATGAGCCTTTGGGTGTTAGGCTAGAGTATCGTGTTTCCCTTTAGCTTTTTTATTCGTTTTAGAGGGTTATTGATATTCCCTCTTTTTCTTTGCTTTGGACTACGACCTATGAGTCATTTTTTCTAGTTAGTGAACTTACTATTTTTCATGCTCACTCGTTTTCCGTCGATTGTATGGGGTCAGCCCATGTTCTATATGTGATCTATTATGTGTTCGGGTCTTGGTGGGTTTGGTGGGCGAACCTACACTTGGCTTTGTGTTTTACCCAGTGGGTTGTAATGACCACTTTTGATGATGGCTTTCTGTCTCCTATCTCGAATGGTTATCTTGTTCTATCAATTCTATACTTAGGTTTTTTTAAGATATTTTGTCTCCTTGTTCCTTGGGCCGGGTCATTGTCGGTAATCTTCCTATCTGCAAACTTGTTAATCTCATGGCAGTTTTGTGAAGGTAAAGACCTAACAACAAGTTATGATGTTGCCGCTAGACGTCTAGGCATCCTCCCCTTCCACACTATTTCTTGATTTTCTGGTTAGAGCTGACGAAATTAGGCTAATTAATGGCGATTATCTTTGCTCACTAAGAACATCACCTCTTGTCTTAAAGACAACCACCTTTTTTCCTAGCGTGGCTTTTCTTCCTCTTCTCCTGAAAGAGGATCCTACTCTCTAGTCGATCATCTTTCTTCTGATCTTATACCTTGTTCTCATCCCTTTCCTATTATTTTGAAAAGTAGGAAAGGCACGATTAAGGTTCGAATTCCGTGAACTATTCTGCTCAAAAGCAGATAGGTAGGATCACTAGACAAACAATTTATTTGATCTAATTTATTTGGTACTCTTGGGTTGCCCTCCTTTTCTTTTCTCTTTTTTAGATTGTAATGGATAATTGCTTATTATGGAATATTCGTGGTTTTTGGAACGAGGCCTTTACCTCACATCTCAAGCGTATCATCAAGAAGTTTACTCTGTTAAGATTGTTGCGCTTCAGGAACATCTAATAGGGATGGAAGTGCTATCTAATCTCGTTCTTCAACTAAATTTTGGTGGAGGCATGCATAATGTTTCCAACAAGATTTGGATCCTCTGGGACAAGGATGCCTCAGTACATCCCATTGTCAATACGGCTCAGCTTCTGTCTATTTTGATCTCTGTTCGGTCTATTCCTTCCTCATTTCTTTTCTCCATGATTTATGATAGGTGCGACCGCATCGAGCATCAGTGTTTGTGGTAGGATATTTTATCCCTTTCTGAGCATGGTTTTGATACTACAGTTATTAGTGGGGATTTTAATATCGTCACCTGCCAAGATGAGAAGCTTGGCGGCTCTTCTATCAATTAGGCAATCATTGAGGATTTCAATTCTTTCATCATTCACTTAGGTCTATTTGAGGTTTCTTTCATTGATTTGTTTTTTTTCTTGGTGTAATAACCAAGAGCGACATGGTAGGATTCTTTCCCGTCTGGATTGGGTTTTCCGTTCTGAGGGATGGTTTGCGCTTTCGTTCTCTTTCACTGTCAAACATCTCCATCCCATTAACTCAGATCATGCTTTTATGAGTCCAAAGTGCTCCCCTTTTCTGCTTCAAAACCAACCTCGTTTCAATTTCATTTTATGTGGACTTCTCATTACACCCTTCTTCCAACAATTAAGGACTCTTGGGCTTTAGCAGCCGAAGGTAATCCTATCGTCGTTCTTTATCTTAAGCTCAAACGTCTCAAATCTTACCATACACTTTAGAACATTTAGGTTTTTAAGAATATCTTTAACCATGTTCGTTTGCCAGAAAAAGCCCTTATCTAAGCAGAGGCTTCTTTCGATGTGTACTCGTTGGCTTCGAACAAAGTGGATTGGGTCCAAGCTTAGTTTTATTTCAACTTTAAGTTAAGTATTGAGAATGACTTTTTCCTCTAGAAAGCCAGGATCAAGCGGGTATCGATGATGACTCCTTCTCGAAGTTTTTTCACTCCGCTATTAAAAAGAAAAATAAGATCTTTCTACTAACTAGATTCTTTGATCGGATCTCTCTTCGGCTTCATCACCGATTGAGGTGGAACAAGCCATCATCTTTCAATTTCGGTCTCCCATGTAGTGTCCCTCGGTCGATCTATCTGATCCTAGTTTTCTTCCGCATATCCCTTGCCTTGTCATTCAATTAGATGCTCTTAGGTTTTACTGTCCTCTTTACGTGAAGAGATCCATTCCATGGTCTTCTCTCTTAGTAAGGACAGTGCGAGCGACCCCGATGGTTTCAATGGTGCCTTCTACCATTATTGGCACACAAAAGTGGCACAACACCCAAATAGAAAATTTACGGAGAATAAAATAAAGAAAAGTAAATTAAAACGAGTAAAAATGCAATCCACATACGAATTTATTGTGGTTCGTCGTTAATGAGCCTTCGTCCACTTTATAATCTCTTATATGACATGAGAAATTTTAGCACAATGGTGGAGCAAATAAAAAACCAGAGTACAATGCAATTATAACAAGCACAATGATAGAATAATGGCTAAAAGTTCCTTTTTTGAAGCTTAAAAGGGCTATTTAGAGATATTCCAGGTCTCAGTTCGAGCAAGCCACGTGGTAGCCAATCCGGGAATGTAAGAAGGTAGTTGATGAAGTCTTCATCCTATTCCTCAACTCGGTCTAGTTTGAAATTGTACGGATGGTGCTCGATCTGAAATTCTAGGGAGCGGTGGAAGCATTCTTCAGGGAAATGACTAGGTCGGGTCGACATCCTTTGGTTTGATGTTGGACATGTATTCTTTGACCCGACATTGTAGGAAATAGTTGAAGAAGTGTATCCGGATTCGAAGCGGGTATGTAGGAAGAATATCTCCTCGGCTCGATCAGTCTTGGTTTGACATACTCGAGCTGAGTCTTCATTATTCTTGGACTTATGGCTTCTTCGAGTCGAAGTGTCATAATAGTGCTTTACTGATATGGGATTGCCTCAATCCAGATCACTCAAATGCTCAGCCTTACCGACCCGAGACCATGTCGAACCAGTAATTCAAGTTATGTTATTGATCTGGTCTCATCTTGTGATCACCCAACGCACTCCACTCGTAACTTGCTTTCCTTGGCCATGATTATTTGTGTTTTTGATGGCCTTGCCAAAAGGTAGGTCAACACTTTTCCTCTTAAAGTATGTTGCGTCATAGGTAGAATATGCTTTGAACATATTGAGTTGTATGTCCCCAACGTATCATTTATTCTAGAGGAAATAAGGATGAAAGATTGTGTTGAATCGTTGGCTCCCGTATGTGACCATCCACACAGGTTGTTGCCAAGCGATGAGGTCTTTTTGTGTAAGTCAAGCTCTGAGTAAGGTTATACCATATGTCATGCACAGGTCAGTGTGTTATAGCTGTCCAGGCTACAAGTCATGAATTGGGTTAGTCTCTCACTTTATTTCTCTCATGCTTACGTTGTAGGGTCGATGTTCGAGCTGATTTTCGGCTTGTCATTGACCTATCATCGTCACAAACCGGTGTTTCAAATGACATATCGATCCTGACTTGTCAAATCAGACCGATTCAAGACGTCTTATCAGGGAGAATGCGAGGGGCTCCCATTGTCCCTATAAATACATAGCTTACACAGGATTTTTACTTTTTACTTTACCTTTTACTGCATTAAGCTGAAGCTTCTCAGTTTTTAAAATCAAACCGGACTCTAATCTAAACTCAGCTTTAACCCTTGATCCTTGATTATACACTGATTATGGTAGGTTTCGATTTTGAATGTAGCAGATAACAGTGGAGCTCGAGAATTAATGTGTATTCGAATCATAGGAGCCGGTAATCATAGATATGCTCATATTGGTGACGTTATTGTTGCTGTAATTAAAGAAGCAGTGCCCAATATGCCTCTAGAAAGATCAGAAGTAATAAGAGCCGTAATTGTACGTACATGTAAAGAGCTCAAACGTGACAACGGTATGATAATACGATATGATGACAATGCAGCGGTTGTCATTGATCAAGAAGGAAATCCAAAAGGAACTCGAGTTTCCCTTTGTTGGATCTAGATAAACCTTGGAGGGATAATAGGGTTTATTGGATTTTTTTTCAAGATAACAAAATAATCACATCACATATTGCATAAGAGAAAATAACTTCAGGGAATAAATAACATAGATTTTACCCGCTTTGGCAATCCCTGCCAACTGTTGCATCCCTAAGATTTCTACTAGGTATTAAAATAGATCCCGCTAACAAAACCATGTAATCTTGCAAACCCTGCTCCTGCTCTAATCCTACGCTCAAAACCCTAGACTGATCTTTATCCCCAAGATCAAATTTTCCCCGAATTACAAACCCGTATTTCGTATACCTAGCTATAAATCATATAACTAGTAATCCCTAGTTTTTACAAACAAAGTAGAAAAACTGATGAACGATAACAAATGAAAAATGAAAAAAAACAATAAAATAAAAACTAAAACCAAAAACCCCTTTATAAAATTAATATGCCGACCCCTATCCTTTTTACTCAAACCGCTGGCTTCTCTTTATTCTTCAATGTCGGCTGACCCAAAACAAATTAGGGTTTTTATTCCCAAATCACGATTATCGGATTCTGTAATTTGATGAAGGCTTGAATGATTTCGTTATGCAATTTCTTTCAGCTCGAAACGATTTAGTGTTAATAGAAACAATGAATTGAACTCTGTGAGTTTCTCTGATCTTTTTCTCTCGAATTTTGTTGCTTGTTGTTTTCGATGGCATCAATGATGAAATTGTGTAGTTTATATAGGTTTATAAAACCCTAAACTGTCTCTGATTTTAGAAAACGACTTGCTTTGATTTGTTACATGATTTTCGTGAATTTACCTTTGTTTCTCACGGCATTGAATGAATTTTGGAAATACTCGAATTAATCCGTGCCTGATTTGTTGTCGTGACTGTGTGATTGAATTCTAGAATGGTTTTGAGGCCGTGAATCATTCCTATGACTTTATTAAAATCTTTGCTCTTTTTTCCCATGAAAAATTGCATGTTGATCTCTAAAAAATCTTGATTTCTTTATAACATTTTGAGCACGTAAAATATGTTATTGCCAAAAATACTTGCGTGATTAAACATGAATGAATCTGTCCATGTTTCTACTGTGTATTTATGGAGGGATGAATTTCAAAATCACATTACCATATTTATGCCATCAATGTGATTTCTGGAAATAAAAAACTTCTTACCAGTTTTAGCTCATGCAGAATTAGAAACTTTCCTGTTTATTCCACTCGGTGAATATAGAAAGAAAGAAATGTTTTTCTTTCTTATTGCTTGGCATATCTGCTCTTCACTATGACCATTGAACTGCTGTTAGTTGCACATATTTGAGTTACACCCAATTCATGAATTACTACATTTGTGTGTTTGACTTATTAGTGTTTATTTGCCAGTATTTTCTTTGTTTGTGGTACTGCTATGTATGTCTGTACACCTGTATGTACACATCTCCATTGTATGATGGTCTAGATTGAATTTGCATGCATACTAGGCCATGATGGTTAGTAGAGTTGAAATCCTTGTTTTGTCCATTACATTTTTACTTTGGCAATGACTTGACTCTACCCTGTTGCAACCCATGCTATTACTTTACCGTCCATTGTTGTTTTGAGCTTAGTTGTGCTCATTGTTGTTGCACTCCCCTTTGATCTGTGAATACATGTATGTGTTCTCATGTTGACTTGTACACATACGAATTTGGAACTGGGTTGGCTTTGATCACTTGCAGTAGTACTATGTACATGAAAATGAAACTAGCCTTACATGTACACACATATATACTTGCCATGACGTACTTTCTCTTGTATTTTGTGCTTGACTCCATTTGTTTGTTGCACCCGCTGCTGAGTTATATACATGCATGCACTGATCCCATGCTTCACCATCCGTTGCACCAATGACTTGAGCTTCTCTGCCTTATATGTATTCATGCATATAACTGTCTGAACATGTACACCTTATTGTTATACCCATGTACGTATCTGTTTGGATCCATTTGTTTGAACTGTTGGGTGCTTCAACCATGTTTTTCCACTGGTTTGAATTAATGAGTTTGCACTTGAACTACACACACTTGCTAGTCCATGCAGACCTGTTTTGTTTGACCATAATATTTTTTCCAATATTATATACTTGCAAGCTTGCACCATTTAGAACTATTGCTACCCTTGGGCTTGTATTTTACAGCTGAACCATTTGTATATTGGCATTTTCCTCTTTTGTATATACATGCCATGTATATAGCTATACCACTAACAATTGTTGTTGCATGCATTTAGTGTTGACTGCTAAGTCATGTTGCTTGCCACTTCTTGTATTGTCCTGATCCAGTTTTGACATGTGCATGTATTTGAGCTTGTTCATTTGCTTGGTTATGTGAAGTCCAATTCACAATAGTATATATTCATGACACTATACATGTATGTATATACATACACAAGTGTGTATATATATATTTTTGTGTTTTTACACCAGTTATTCATACATGTATACACACACATGTGTGTGTGTGTATATATATATATGTGTGTGTGTGTGTCACTCCATATTACATTGCCGAGCCTTGATTTGTTGCACTTGTGTGTTCATAAATATTTGCAACATGCCTGTATTTTCAAGCTTCACCTGAACACATCATACTTGATATTTTTGTCCCTTGCTTAACATATAGCCCCTGCACAAAATATATGTGTATATACATACACATGTATGTGTATGCATGTATTGTGTATGCGTAAAAAAATAATATATGTGAGCACTAGAGACACTATCTACCTTGTGGTATTTACAGTGAATCATTGTGAATATCAAGCTGTGTAGACACAGATGAATGAATATATACATCAGATCAAGTCATGGAATATGATGAGAAACACACCAAAAATTCTAAGGCAAATAAATTTTAAGATAAAAGTATATCTGCAAGAATATAAATTTATTTTTGTTCCTGTTTACTTTATCTGTGTTTCTATGATAGGTATGCAGGTGAGTTGACTGACTGTGAACCATACTGAAGACAAGTGTGTGACATAATGTATATGAGTGAGTGACTGTATATATGTGAATACAACAGAGTGTAATGTAACTGAATGTAACTGAGTGATAGAGGGAAATGTAGTGAGGAGCTGTGTATATGAAATTGAGATTGAATGTAATGTATTACAGTGAGATGTACAAATAGCGAAGTTGTAAGATTGTACTATTGAAATGTTTGAAATTAAACATTATATATAAAAAAACTATTTGAATATTTAAATTCTTGTGTAGTAGTATTTTATTTAAATATAAATATTTATTTCTGTATGTGATTAAGTAGAATAGTACAATTGCAAACACATTTATAATAACATATATGTGTTTGTTACCATCAAACACAAATCATATAATTGTTATATACAACAATCTCCTCCTTTTGTTGACGACAAACATATAGTAAAATTTTGAATATAGTAAATGTGTTTGATAGTGAATTGTGAGACTCCACCTATATGTATGTTTCCCTTACAACAGAACTCCCCCTATACATGTGCATAAGTGAACAGAAAACAATAATTGAAACTTCAATATTAAAATATTCAAGGAAAATTCACTCATTAATCAAAATCTTAACCATTCTCCCCCTTTTGTTATCATCAAAAGGATACAAAAATTAAAATAGTGATGAAATATTAACTAGAAATATAAAATTAGCTCAAGAGAGAATGTTCATCATAAACCTCATTGAATCAAACAAAAATCATAATATTCTAAAAACTAGAAGCAAAATCCACATTCTAGAATGATGAATTTTATAAAAACAGAGAGAATTTTAAAAAACATATGCATCCCTATTATTTTCAAATAAAAAATTAAAATTGAGCATAAAATAGTGATGGGTTTGGACTACGATTAGAAATTCAAACTAAGTGACAAAAACAAATAATCTCAAATCCCAATGACTTCAATCAAAAACTCATAATATATCATAAAATATAAATAGTGTTCACAAATTAGAAAATGGATTGATAGGCTGGTTTCTACACATCAAGGAAGATTTCATATAAATTTTTATTTATTTATTTTTCTTTTCATTTTAAGAGCATACTAACCACACATAACCAGATCTTGGGTTTTTAAATGAGGTCAGTTACAGCTTAAATTATAAGTGATCTCTTAACCATGCATAACCAAATCTTGGATTTTTAAATGAGGATAAAGAAATACTTACTATACAAAATCTCCTCAGTATATAAAACCAAGATGTATGATAAAAATATGGTAGGTACACAGATGGTTGTGAAATAAATTTCTAAATTAATCTTATTATGAAATATGCTCAACAGGCCGGGATTTTTGAAGAATTTTCAAATATCTCTTTTTCTAAAAAATGATATACTCACGTTCCCACCACCAAATATGAAGCTATAAGTTTAAGATGATTTAAAAAAACTCTCCATATTATTATAAAATCATAATCGATAGAAGAATGACGATAAAAAAGAAGATGGTCATGAAATAAGCGCTAATTCAAAAATATTATAAAAATTGTTCAATCATTATTGGAATTTAAATAAAATTTCCAGTGGTTGTGAAATATACTATAGTCACAGATCATCACCATTTCAAAAAATATGATAATAATTTTGATTAGTTCTAAATACAACTCAATTTGGTTATTGATTTCAATTTATGAATAAATAATCAATAAATGAATTTAAAATTGAACGTACCATTTAGAAGAGGGTTTTAGAAGGATCTATACAAGAAAAGAGGGATTTAGATAGATTTATACAAGATAAGAATCAGTTTTAAATTAGATAAACTAAAAAACAGATGAATGTGAAAAAAAATCAATACTTCTAAACTGGTACCACTTAGGACTCCTAATTGATCCATAGTGGTCAATAAAAACAAAGCACATAATTTTCAATTTTAATCACCAAGCTCAAGAAAACAAATCTAACAATTCAGACCTTTTTATCAGAGCAGTAGACATTAAATTTCAAAACAAGATTTACATTAGAATTTTTTACAATTATTTCTAACAAGCACAAGAGATGATTCATGGTCCAAGATTTAAAAGACATTTTATTTGAAATCACTTGAAGAGATGTGTAAATTTCAGGATTCAATGAATCGATCACACAAGATTATTAATTTCAAATCCAATAAGTATGTGAGATTCAAGATATCAACAATTTCAAATTATTTCAAACAAACAAATATTCAGGCCAAATGATCATGAAATAAAAGCGAGTTGCAATGATTCAAGCCAAATGTTTTTCAATTTAGAAATATCCAAACCAAGCCAAAAAAATACAAAACTATCACAACTGAAAAATAATGGTGTGCTATAACAAATATAATTTTTTAAGTCTTTCCAAAATGAATTAGAAGAAACTTAAAACAGCAAAGGTGTTTGAAATTTCATTAATTTTATTGATCTTCAAAAAATTTAGAATTCAAGTTAATAATGTTCAAGATATGATAAGAATGCTTCAATACGGTTAGGAATTCATAAATAAAAAGTAAACTCCAAAATAAATGCAGAAATTTACAATTTTGAGTTCAAGATCTGAAATTACTAAAACATGAGAATTTATACAAATGGAGCAAATTTCTATAAAACCAAGAATTCTGCAATTTGAAGTTAAGAAGCTCAAGAAGAAGAAATTAGCAGTGAGAAAGCAGATAAGCATAATCAAGAAAAAAATAGAAGGGGTGTAAAGAGGAATAAAAATATAAACATAACAAGTGTGAGTCTAGAGATCATACCTGACTTATAGTAAACATTATGGATCTCCAACTCAGTAATCTTGGCTAAGGAACACTGAAAATTTCAATGATATAAAGTAGCTTGAATTTAATTTCTCATTTGCAAGGCAATTCCTCAGCCTCCTCCGGTACCTAACTGTGGATCAAGTGGTCTAACAAAATTTGTAAAACCATTCTCAACTGTATTTATATGTTTTGGTACCCAAACAGTTTGTATAACAATCCATCAGAATTTACCAAAGTACCTTTAAGGACCCAAATATGTTTAAATTAACCAAACTTGTTTTATTTCCTTTTGGGGTCCAAGTTTGTTTAAATGGATTGTTATAAAAAAAATCATCATGATTATGATTCAAAATTCCTTTGAAATTATTAGAGTTTAAATTTCTAATCAATCCTATTCAAAGCTATTTGAGGGATTTTTAAAATTATTTGAATTTCATTTTCAAAAACATTATGTTTCCTAAAGCCAATACCATATTTATTTCCAATGGAAACTTGGTTTTGTAAAAACATATTCAACGATGCTTCCCCATCAGAAGATTTATCCAAAGTTAATTCAAGTAATTGGATTTTGGATTTGAGACCACCGTTTTCTTTTCTTAAATCAGAACAACGATTATTAGTGATCTTCCTTTCAGCATACTGTTTCGAAACCAAATTTTCATTTTCAAGTAATTTAATTTTGGCTTGGGACTAAGAGTTACAAGTTTAAAGGTAAGTTCTAGAATGATTTGGATGAGGGAAGAGAATTCAAACCTGATGATGTGCTTCTTCTAATTAGTAATCAGAAATCTTCTAAGAGGTATACGAGGAAAAATCCTTCTCCCTTATTTGATTTCGTCATTTTTTGATAAACTCATGAGTAACTGGATGATTCTGCAGTGTTTAGCAATATTGTACGAAGCCATTGTAACCTGAAGCTTGTTTGTTCGATTATGTGGAAGATGCTCTTCTTTAGATTTAGTCTTTCCTCTATAGTGAGAGAGTTTTGTATTTGTTGATAAGTTTTGTCTTGTGAGTCATTACTACTTGTTAGTTTTTTGGTAATTTTTGTTCAGATTAGGTATTGGGTTGCAGTGTAAATATCCGAAATGTTGTACATATTGTAATTTTACAAGTTGAGTAATAAAAAAATTCCACTTGCCTTTCAAATTTGGCTTGGGACTCAGAAATTTCAGATTCAAAATGTTTTTACTTTTCAGATTCAAGTTTTTCAAAAAAATTGAAATTTTCAATCTTGTTTTGAAGCTCATTCAAAATAGATTTCGTTTTCAACAAATTTTCGTTTTCAAAAATTTCAATTTGGGAATTTTCAGACGCCTTAAAATTATCCAATTCCTTTTGTATAAAATTGTTTGAACTTATTATCTCAACCTCATTCTCTTTTAAGATCAGAATTTCATTTCAAGTCTTTGAATAATTTTATTGAGATGGACAAGATTGTTTCCTAAATTCAGACAATTTTTGCAATCTGAGTTTTCAGATTTCTTGACATTTTCAAATTTTAATACCAAACCATTAATTTTGCTAGTCAACTCATGATTTCTAGATTTCAAAGATTTGTTTTTCCGTTGGAGTTTATCAATAGATTTAGTTAAATCAGTACACATATAAACTAAATCTTCATAAGAGAAATTTCTTGTCTCACCATCTGTTGAGTCTCCATCGTTGTCATTATTTTTTTCTCCTTTTAAGCACAGATCTGAATCTGAATTGACTTTCTGGGGTTTTGAGCAGTTGTCGTCTTTTCTTCCATGCAATGTATTGAGAGTATTCCAGATTTCCTATGAATTCAAACAATTTGAGATATGTCTATACTGATCATCATTAATGTGAGAATATAAATATGTGTAGCACGAGAATTAAACTAATTTCATTAATATCATATCCATTAATAACGGCATGCCAACTTTTAATATTAACAGATTTTAAATAAGATTCCATTTCGGATTTCCTATTTAAAATATCCATACCATCAAAAATATTTGGAATACAGTCGAATTGACACTCACTGGATTGACAACTAGAAACCATGACTCTAGAGTAAATGAAAAATACCTGCTTTGATACCACTTGTTGAATCTAGATTAACTAGGGTTTATTGGATTTTTACGAGACATTAAAAATATGACAGCACAGATTGTAGGAGAGAAAATAAATGTAGGAAATAAATAGCACATATTTTACCCAGCTTCGGCAAACTCTGCCTACTGTTGCAACCCTAAGATTTCCACTAGGTATTAAAACAGATCTCGCTTACAAACCTTTTAAACTCGCAAACCCTACTTGTGCTCTAAATCTACGCTCAAAACCCTAGACTGATCTTTATCCCCAAGATCAGATTTTCCCCGAATTACAAACCCATAGTTCGTATACCCTTAGTTATAAATCCTATAACTAGTAGTCCCTAGTTTTTATAGACAAACTAGAAAAATTGATGTACGATTACAAATAAAAAAAGAAGAACAAAACAATAAAATAAAAACTAAAACCAAAAACCCCTTCATAAAAATGATATGCCGGCCCCTATCCTTTTTACTCAAACATATTGGCTTCTCTTCATTCTTCAATGTTGACCGACCCAAAACAAATTAGGGCTTTGATTCACAAATCACGATTCTCAAAATCTAGAATTTGATGAAGGCTTGAATGATTTCGTTATGCAATTTCTTTCTGCTCGAATCGATTTGTGTTGATCGAAACAATGAACTGAACTATGTAATTTTCTCTGATCTTTTTCTCTCGAATTTTGTTGCTTGTTGTTTTCAATGGTGTCAATGATGAATTGGTGTAGTATATATAGGTTTATAAAACCCTAAACTTTCTTTGATTTCACAAAACGACTTGCTTTGTTTTGTTGCATGTTTTTCATGTGTTTCCTCCTTTGTTTTTCACGGCATTAAATGAATTTCTGGAAATACTCGAATTGATCCATGCCTGATTTGATGTCGTGACTATGTTATTGAATTCTGGAATGGTTTTGAGATCGTGAATCATTCTTATGATTTTCTGAAAATCTTTGCACCTTTTGCCCATGAAAAATTGCATGTTGATCTCTAAAAAAAACTTGATTTCCTTAAAACATTTTGAGCATGTGAATCTGTTCTTGCCTGAAATACTTGCGTGATTAAACTTGAATGAATCTGCCCATGTTTCTACTATGTATTTCTGGAGGGATGAATTTCAAAATCACATTGCCATATTTATGCCACCAATGTGATTTCTGGAAGTAAAAAAGTTGTTACCAGTTTTATCTCATGAAGAATTAAAAAATTTCCTATTTATTCCACTTAGTGAATTTAGAAAGAAAAGAAATGTTTTTCTTTCTTGTTGCTCGTCATATCTGCTCTTTACTGTGACCATCGTACTGCTGTGTAGTTGCACATATTTGAGTTGCACCTAATTCATGAATTACTGCATTTGTGTGTGTGATTTGTTGGTGTTTATTTCCTAGTATTTTCTTTGTTTGCAGTACTGCTATGTATATGTGTAAACCTATATGTACACACCTCCACTGCATGAAGATCTGGCTTGAATTTGCATGCATACATGGTCATGATGGTTGCTAGAGTTGAAATCTTGTTGTGTCCATTACAATTTTACTTTGGCAATGACTTGACTCGACCCTATTGCAACCCATGCTATTACTTTACTGGCCATTGTTGTTTTGAGCTTGGTTGTTTTCATTGTTGTTGCACACCCCTTTGATCTGTGCATACATGTGTGTGTTCTGATGTTGACTTGTACACATGAATTTGGAACTGGGTTGGCTTTGATCACTTGTTGTAGTACTATGTACATGAAAATGAAACAAGCTTTGCATATACACATGTATATACTTGCCATGACATAATCGCTCTTGTATTTTGTGCTTGACTCCATTTGTTTATTGCACCTGCTACCGAGTCATATGCATGCAGGCATTGATTATGTGCTTCACCATCCATTGCACAAATGACTTGAACTTCTCTGCCTTATATATATTTGTTAACGATATTTTCCATCAAGACCAGAAGTGGATCAATGGGGACAAATCTTAAGGGAAAATCAGGTGGATTGGTTCTCTTCCCTGATCGACCTTAGTAAGGAATTGGGACACTAGGGCTCTAAGTCGCAGGCTCACTGAGGATTACCAGATCGGATCTAGACTCATTGATCGAGGTTTGATCGCCATTCGAGGGTGTTGACGGATGCAAACTCAGACTTCTCTACAGAATGGATAATGAACTGCGACTATTGCAATTAGAGAAAAAAAAGTACACACTTACAGATCAATTTTCTTAAGAAGTTCTCCTTTCATTAAGCTTTTAGTGTAAATACAAAGATGTCAAAGAGTGGAATTCTCCATTGATGTTATTTTCTAAGTTGCTTTTGGGGATACAAAAAGTAAGAGAAAAGCCCCTCCTCCTAATGTGACATTCGGGGTCTTATTTATAGTGGTTTAGGACACCTCCCATCGGAGGGCTATCGGACCCGCATGGGTCTCTGTTGGTTGTTTTATTCTTGACTTTGGGTGCTTGAACTTCGGCCGCTTTTGACATATTCGATCATAATCCCTGGATGATGCTTGAATTCTCGAAAGCAGTTCCTGAATGTGGGCTTGCGGACATGAGCTTTTGGATGTAGGCCTCGGTTTTACCGTGAGTGCTTTGAGGGGATCGACCTCGTGGTGTATGCTGGAAGCTGCCGGATCGAAACCGCTACGGGTTTCCATACTAGGTAGCATAGTACAGGTAGCCTGTATCCTGCTCGGGTCTCGGCTAGCCCTTTGGTAGGGCCTTTATGGTAGCCTGTATTCTTGGAGGGTGGACTTTCGTCATTCATGCGGTAGATGCTCCCAAAGTAGATTCTGGGTGGCCTTCCCGTCCTTTTTGTCTGGGCCTTCGATGCTTCCGTCTTCGGGTGTATCGTGATTCGGGCAGGTCGTTATTGAAGATTCCTTTGGGCTTTTTCTGTCAGGTTTATTGTTTCCGGCTTACTTGATTTCAGACTATGTTAGCTTCTTTATTACGAGAATTTCTTCCAGGTTGGGGCTGTCGGAGAGATCTTGCCGGGTTGACCCTAGCCGATTAATCCCTCTGGTCATCTCTTATAGCTTTCACGACCCTTTCCTTTAGGAGGGTTTCAGTTGACGTAGTTTCTCAGGTTACTCGACACCCCTTCACTGCATGCGTGCTTCGATGTTAATTTAGGTAGTAACAATATTCATGCATATACATGTTTGAACCATTTGTATATTGGCATTTTCCTCCTTTGTGTATACATGACATGTATATAGCTGTACCACTTACAATTGTTTTTGCATGCATTTAGTGTTGACAGCTAATCCATGTTGCTTGCCACTTATTGTATTTTCCTGATCCAGTTTTGACATGTGCATGTATTTGAGCTTGTTCATTTGCTTGGTTATGTGAAGTCCAACTCGCAGCAGTATATATACACGCACTATATATGTATGTGCATATACATACACACACACACAAAAGTGTGTGTGTGTGTCTATATATATATATATATATATATATATATATATATATATATATATATATATATATATATATTGTTACACCATGTATTCATACATGTATATACACACATAAAATAAGTGTATATATCTATCTAGATGAGTGAGAAATGTTGCGTTGTCCTTCACTCTCACTTTAATTAAACTAAATTGTCTCTTTCGCTTCGGGTGCACAAGCCTCCTTAGCTTTTCTGATGCTTCTAAAGTAAAGGGTCACCCCTTCACTTTACCCTCCTTCCACTATGCATTTCCCCTTCGTCTTTTCCCTAACCTTCCATTTTTTTTCTTCTTCCTTCCCAAGTTTCGTTCGTTGCCTCTGTCGAGTTTTAGAAGGGTTTTTGTTTCAGCTACACAAATCTTAGGCGCTGTTCTTTACTCCCTTCCAGTCTCGTAGCCTCACAAAAAGAGACGCTCGTGCTTTTTTTTAGTAATCTTAAATTTGCCACCTCACGAGGTGCCAATTCTTCTCTCGGGTTTTAGCTTCATTCCCCTTTTTCTAAAAGCAACCCTTTTCAAATTAATGAAGTTCCACAAAGGGGATTGGATCAAAATCCTGATTTCTCCTCGATTTCCAGAATTTTTCGTATTTTCCGAACTTTTTTCATTGCTTCCGAGGCAGTTTCTTCGACAGAAAGTGAAAACGTAGAAGAAATTCAATAGATATTCGAAGAATCAAGCTCAGTTGAAGTAGGTGGGAGTAGTAACAATGTGTAGAATATCACTGAAAAAGTGAAATATGGGAAAAAAATCAGAATTGTCGATCTACAAGAATGGGGCCGGGTAAATATGCTATGTTAAAAATGAAGGCTAATAAATTTCGAGACTGTTGCTTGGGATAAAGAGCGAAAGAATGTACAGAATTGTTAGCTGATATGTGTAAAAGAAAACTAGCACAAAACTGTCCATTTGTCAAAATGTTGTTTTTGAGTTAGTTTGAGCCATTTAGAGGTGCAATGTTTAAGGAGCATGAACTGTGTAGCAAAGCAAAACAAACAAGGCAACTAATGGATTTTATTTTGATTGTTTGCCTGTTGAGAAAATGGCGGTTATTATGATGCACAAATTGATGGGTTTATTAATAACTGATTGTTAGAGTTGTTCAACCTGCATATGAAGTTGGAAAGGAAACCAAACAAGTGATGATCATTTTGTTATGTATTATGTGGTATAGTTTGAGCTGTTGCTTGGTTACTTATCAAAAGCAATAACACTGACAATTTATATAAGGATGAAAATTTTACCTAGTCCAAGAATATTTGTGTTGGTGGTCTATCTCCTAGCATCACCGAGAATGACTTCAGAATTTATTTTAAAGGGTTCGGTAGAATAACCAGCGTTGTTATCATATACGATAACTTGATCCATAGACAAAGAGCTTTGGTTTTGTCACATTTAATTTATCCGAGGTTGTTGAATCTGTACTAGAACAGAAATATCATGAGTTGAATAACTTGATAATAGAAGTAAAAGTCATAATACCCAAAAACAGTGATAGAAAAACAATATTCCTTTGAGTGGTACAACGAAATTGAACGTAGGAGCTTATGGGTTTTACCCGCCACCGGTGTTAGGGAATGCGAAATGGATCATTAAGGCAAAGCAAACACTAGAGGGAGGTGAATAGTGTTTGTAAGAATTTAAACAAAATTTAAATCTAATGTTAACTACGAGATGAATCTAACACCACAAACGCAATCACAGACACAGATTCAAATACAAATGCAAAATAAACAGAAATAAAAATGCAGAAAAGAAAAGAGCACACCAGATTTTATACTGGTTCGGATTACTCCTATGTTCATTCCCGCACAACGCTGGATTGCACAGAGTTTTATTACTATTTCCAATAGTCAAATACACACTCCTTGATTTCCGACTCAACAAGGAGACACCGGCTCCTATTCCTTGATTTCACGGCTCAATAAGGACACACCGACTCATATTCCTTGATTTCACGGCTACAAGGATACAACGATTCCTCTTTGACTTAAAAACAAGTTTTATTCAACCCAAGCAATTACAAAACAGCCCTATAACTCTTCAGTAGCACTTGATTTAGAGAGTAGAGAGCAAAGAGCGTAGAGAGAAGAAGTTTTATCAAAACAGAATTGAATTCGGCAGAGTATAAGTGTAAGAATCATAAAAATGATTAAGAATAATGGTGGAGAGAAAGAGGATGAAGTTGGAGAAGAAGAGATGATAAAAAATTTGGTTTTAACCCATTTTTATAGAGTATGAAACGTTGCAACGGTTCTGAATCGTTTCAAATAGTGAAAAGACACTTCCATTCAAAATTGGAAAAAGTGACAGTTATATGTAATGGTGGAGAGAAAGAGGATGAAGTTGGAGAAGAAGAGATGATAAAAAATTTGGTTTTAAGCCCTTTTTATAGAGTATGAAAGGTTGCAACGGTTCTGAATCGTTTCAAATAGTGAAAAGACACTTCCATTCAAAATTGGAAAAAGTGACAGTTATATGTCGACATGGAGTTTTTGTTATGTCGACATACTCCATTGAAAATTTAAATTTTTAAAGCATTTTTCAAGTGTTTTGATATAAAAATATTTCTGGAAATTCTAGTGTTGTAAATTAATATTATATAATAGAAAAACATATGAAAACATAAATTTAAACTATATAAATATATTTATAAAATTATAAGGTTTCAAACTATATAAAGTATAAATAAAGTACATAAAAAAACTTAAGTTTGAAAAACAAAGAAGAATAAAAATAGAAACAAATAGAAAAATAAAATAGAGAGGATTGAGGATAGAATTGAAAATCAGTATTTGAAAATTAGAATTAGAACTTGAAAATTAGAATTAGAATTTGAACCTGGAGTGCTATTTAGAGTCTTACAAAATCTAGACTCTATAACTATATTAATCTTGAACTCTTGAAATCTTGATTACTCATGAGTCTTGTAATTTCTCTGATCTTTGAATCTCTATCATCTTTATAACTTTATAGTCTTCAGTAATATTTCCTGTATATAATTCCTGCACACACACACACACACACACACACATATATATATATATATATATTCTATACAAAATGTGTTAGTATGTAATCAATGATAATTGAAATAAGGTTGTTGTCATCAAAACTCCATTCTCCAACATTCTCCCCTTTTTTGATGATGACAACCTTAGTTTATAAAATATCATACCTGTATATACATGTTTGATGATGTTCCTTCTATACTCTCCCTGTCTGTAAGAATCCTATAAGCTATGCCTATATTTTATAATTTCTCTCCCTTTGGCATTATCAAAAAGAAATCCAAAATGTACTCCCCTAAAATGTATGACTTCTCCGATAGAACTTGAGTAACTATCTTAATAAAAATACTCCCTCTTAATCATACATACATACATACATACATACATATATATATATATATATATATATATATATATATATATATATATATATATATATATATATATATATATATATTAGAAGGTTATAACTATTTAAACCATAAATGACAATTTTGTTAAACAATCACTTGTACATATACACAAATTTATACATATCTGACTTATCATAGGAACATAACAAAACGAAATCAAGAAAATCCTTAAACACTTAATTATTTGACAATGGGAGATTTGTGAATTAGTCAATTTGGATAATGGAGACATAATTCTCCATTCTTTTCAATCACATTCCCATTTTCGTCAAATAGAACCTCTTCAATGCACTCAACGTTATCATCTTCATCTGTAACCATTGGTTGAGTCTCTTGTTGTTCTTCCTCCTCCATCATTTCTTTTTCCTCTTCTGGTTCTTCCTCTTCTTCCTTGGTTTGATTATCATCATTGATGATAATGTGATTAGTCTCGTTATCCATTATAAACTTTAAGAGACTTCTCATTACGTTTCCTTGTCTGTTTTGCTCTTGACTTATTCTAATTTGGAGTACTTGCATTTCAACCACCATTTGCAATAGATACTCCATTTTTTCTTCGATTTTGATCACTCTAGAAAGCGTAGATAGTTGAAATGGACCCTCGGATGGTCCAGCATATGAATCAGAGTTGTTTTGATTATTTGGATTTGTAATTTTTAATTTAGAGTTTTTACAGAGAAGAAGAATGAAAATGAATAAGAAAAGTCGAATTAAAATATTTAAATAGTTAAAATAATCAAATTTTGGTGGGAATTAATTTTAAAATTTTGGCAGTTATATGTCTGCATAGCAGAAACTTTATGTCGACATAGTCTTATTTTAAGTTTCATTATTTTAATTCCTTATTTTATTTTTACATATACACTATTAATTAATTATTCTAATTCACTTAATGAACATATACCTAATTCTCTCCTAAATTTAGTGAATGTTACTTCATTTAATGGTTTGGTTAATATGTCTGCTATTTGTTTAGCTGTTTCTATAAATTCAAGTGAAATCTTTTTTTTGCTTACATCTCTTAGAAAATGATGTCGCACATCAATATGTCTAGTTCTCGAATGACGAGTAGGATTTTTGGAAATATTTATAGCACTTGTATTATTGCAGTATATAGGTGATTTATTTATATTTAAACCAAAATCATTTAAACTTTGTTGTATATAAGTTACTTGTGAACATGCCAAAGCAACAGATATATACTCTGCTTCAGTTGTTGATAAAGATATTAGTACTTTTCCGATCAGATTTACATCTTGCGTAGTCAACGCCACAGTACAAAACTAAATCGATTGAATCACTTTTAGGATAAAATAATCCAAAATCTGATGTATGCTTTACATATCTCAGATTTCATTTTACAGCTGTTAAATGTGTTTCCTTAGGTTGTGATTTTTATCTTGCACAAAGACATACACTATGCATTATATCTGGTCTACTAGCGGTGATATATAACAAAGATCCAATCATTCCTCTATATAATTTTTATTCAACGTCTTTTGATGTATATCTTTACTTAAAGCAATGTTAGTTTCCATAGGTGTTCGTCTACCATTTGTTGTTGTTAGATTGTATTTATTAATTAAATCTCTCGCATATTTTTATTGATTAATAAATATTCCATTCTTTAATTGTCGAATTTTTAAACCTAAAAAGAATGATAATTCTTCCATATGGCTCATTTCAAATTCTTTGGTCATAATATCTGAAAATTCTTTGTTCATTTTTTCATTTGTTGACCCAAAGATTATATCATAACATATATTTGTACTAGTTGTATATCTTTGTCATTCTTCTTGATAAACAAAGTATTATCTAATTTTCCTATTTCAAAGTTTGATTGTAATAAATAATTTCGTAATTTATCATACCAAGCCCTAGGAGCCTGTTTTAATCCATGTAATGCTTTCTTCAACTTATATACGTGATTTGGTAATTTTTCATCTTCAAATAGGGGTGATTTCTCTACATATACGTCTTCCTTGACAAATCCATTTAGAAAGGCACTCTTGTCATCCATTTGATATAATTTGAAATTATTATAGTTTGCAAAAGCTAGTAAAATTCTAATGGCCTCTAGTCTTGCTACGGGAGCAAAAGTTTCATCGTAATATATTCCTTCTTCTTGAGTATAATCTTGTGCTACTAGTCGTGCCTTATTTCTTACTATCTCACCGTGTTCATTCATTTTATTTTTATAAACCCATTTGGTTCCTATTATTGTTTTATCCTCTGGTATAGGAACAATTTCCCATACTTCATTCCTAGTAAACTGGTTCAATTCTTCTTACATAGCAAGCATCCATGAATCATCGGAAGAAGCTTCCTTTGGATTTTTGGATTCGATAGTTGATATAAATGCAGTAATACTCATATTATATAATTGATTATGAGTTCTAACCACAGATTCAATATCTCCTAAGATGTTTTCTACAGGATGGTCTCTAAGTAATCTAATTCTTTTATTTGGTTGGTTATCTTCATAATTTATTTCATTAATTTCATTTTCACAATCGTTTTCATTGTTTTGAGTTATACTTTTATAGTTTTCATCGAAAGAAACGTTTAATGTTTCTTCTATAGTGTTGGTCGAGTATTGAAAACTCTATAAGCCTTGCTCTTTCTGAATATCCAATGAAAATTCCTTTATCGGATTTCGAATCAAATTTGTCTAAACTATCCTTTGTATTAAGTATAAAACATTTACTTCCAAATGTTTTAAAATATGATACTTTTGGTTTCGTGTTATATAAAAGTTCATATGGAGTTTTATGAGTTAAAGGTCTAATCGAAATTCAATTAATAATATAACAAGCTACTGCGACTTCCTTAGCCCAAAAATTCCTTGGTAAATTACTATCGGATAACATAGCTCTTGCACATTTTTGTATAGTTCTATTTTTATGTTCAACTACTCCATTTTGTTGAGGATTTCTTGGAATTGAAAATTTGTGGGTTATTCCCTTTTTATTATAAAATTTTTCAAAATTCTCATTTTCGAATTCTCCGCCATGATCACTACGTATTATTTTAATTTTTAGTGATAATAAATTTTGAATTATTTTTAGAAAACGTTTTAAATTGATTAAAAGCATCACTTTTATTTTTAAGAAACAAAGTCCAAGTGAATCTATAAAAATCATCAACTATAACATACACATATTTGTTATGATTTATTGATTGAACTTCGGATGGACAAAACAAATCCATGTGTATTAACTCTAATGCTTTTGAAGTAGTAATTTCTTCTTTTGATTTAAATGAACTCTTCTTTAATTTTCCGAATTGACAAGCATCGCATAAGTTATTAACTTTAAATTTCACTTTGGGTAATCCTCTTACTGAATCTAATATAGAAATTCTAGAAATATGTTTGAAATTTGTATTACCGAATCACTTGCGCCAGATCCAGGGATCACTTGTATTGGCCATAAGACATAAATTATCGTTGGAAATTTTCATACTTAATGTATAGATATTTTTCTTTCTATCTCCTTCGAATATAACTTTTGAATTCCTATCTTCTATGAAACATTTATTCTTTTCAAAATTTATTTTATATCCTTTATCGCAAAGTTGATTATACTTAGTAAATTGTGTTTTAAATTTCTAACTAATAAAACATTAGAAATAGTCAGAGTTTCAGAATTACCAACATTGCCGATTCCAACGATGTATCCTTTAGAATTATCTCCGAAGTTTACAAAACCACCATCGTCATACTTCAGATTATTGAGTAGTTCTGGATTTCCAATCATATGTCTCGAATAGCCACTATCCATTTGTCCTTTTTTATTTCCACCAATTGCTTTCCAGAATTTGAATTTTCAATAGCCATGTAACACATCAGTTCAAGATTTGAATTTCCAATAGCCACCTTTTCAGAATTTGAATTACCAATAGTCACTTTACCCATCTTTTCAACTTTTGAATATTCAAAAGTCGTAGAACTCATCCTTTTCCGTATTGAACAATATTTCAGTAGATCATAGGCTTCTTTAACATTAATATATGCAGACTCTTTTAACATTGATATAATGCATGAATTAACACTAGTATTATCAGAGATTCCAAAATTTTCCATTTTACCAAAATTTCAAAAGTCAGATTATGAACTTTTTGAAAGCCCTTACTCTGATACCAATTGTTAGGGAATGCGGAATGGATCGTTAAGGCAAAGCAAACGCTTGGGGGGGGGGGGGGTAAATAGTGTTTGTAAGAATTTAAACAAAATTTAAATCTAATATTAAATACGAGATGAATCTAACATCACAAACACAATCACAAACACAGATTCAAATACAAATGCAATATAAACAAAAATAAAAATGCAGAAAAGGAAAGAACACACCAGACTTTATATTTGTTCAGATTACTCCTACATCCAGTCCTGCACAACGCTGCATTGCGTAGAGTTTTATTACTATTTCTAATAGTCAAATACACCCTCCTTAATTTCACGGATCAAGAAGGAGACACCGACTCTTATTCCTTGATTTCACGGCTCAACAAGGACACACCGACTTCTATTCCTTGATTTCACGGCTATAAGGATACAACGATTCTTCTTTGACTTACAAACAAGGTTTATTCAACCATAGCAATTACAAAACAGCCCCATTACTCTTCAATAGCACTTGATTCAGAGAGTAGAGAGTAGAGAATGTTGAGAGAAGAAGTTTTATCAAAACAAAATTGAATTGAGTAGAGTATAAGAATCATAAAAATGATTAAGAATATTGGTGGAGAGAAAGAGGATGAAGATAGAGAAAAAGAGATGATAAAAATTCGGTTTTAACCCCTTTTTATAGAGTATGAAAGGTTGCAGTGGTTCTGAATCATTTCAAATAGTGAAAAGACACTTCCTTTCAAATTTGGAAAAAGTTACAGTTATATGTCGACATGGAGTTTTTGTTATGTCGACATACTCCTTTGAAAATTTAAATTTTAAATCTTTTTTCAAGTGTTTTGATATAAAAATAATTCTGGAAATTCTTAAGTAAAATTCTAGTGTTGTAAATTAATATCATATGATAGAAAAACATATGAAAATATAAATTTAAACTATATAAATATATTTATAAAATTATAAGTTTTTAAACTATATAAAGTACAAATATAAAGTATATAAAAAACTTAATTTTGAAAAACAAAGAAGAATAAAAATAGAAACAAATAGAAAAATAAAATAGAGAGGATGGAAGATAGAACTAAAAATCAGAATTTGAAAATTAGAATTTGAATTTGAACCTAAAATGTTATTTAGAGTCTTACATAATCTAGACTCTATAACTATATTAATCTTGAAATCTTGATTACTCATGAGTCTTGCAATTTCTCTGATCTTTGAATCTCTATCATCTTTATAACTGTACAGTCTTCAATAATATTTCCTGTATATAATTCCTGCACATATATGTATATATTATATACAAAAAGTGTTAGTATATATTTTGTAATCAATGATAATTGAAATAAGGTTGTTGTCATCAAAACTCCATTCTCCAACAACCGGACCCTAGATTTGGGTTCTATCATGGTTATCGACCTTCTCTCTTCCCTCCTTTTTTTCATGGAGGTTGTATTGTTAGATCATATAGTGGATTCAGGTCAGAGCTCCATCAGTAAGAAGCCAAAATAGTCCAAATGAAATGATGGTAGGAATATGGGGGCAGTTATTTTATGCAGTGCTCCTAGGTGCCCTAATTACTATAATGGTCGGTATAATGTTGCACAAATTACATATAGTCCAAATAATAAAGGAGCTGACAATACTGCAGGTGAAAATGTGGATGCTGTCAAAGAAGATTCCTGATCGGGATTTAGTACATATCTGGCTTGAAGGATGCAATGAGAAAGCCGCAACTATTCGTAAGTTCAAGGTTTTCTTGCTATAGATAATTATTTTATTCCATTGATGTTCCACATTTTATCCTTTTAAATTTTCTTTACAGGAGTCAAGGGCGGAGCCAGGATTTAAACATGACCCGGGCTATAAAAATTTGTTTATAATATGAACACAACAATCATTTAACGACTAACACTATGAAAAATAATAAAATTCAAGTGCTTGAAAATCAATCAAGTGAACAAACATTTTCTTGAAAATGGTAATTTGCTTCAGACTTTGCTCAATACTTCATACGTATCTACTTTGAATTAGATTTGTAATCAAAAGAAATGAGTATTAAAGTTACTGGAAAGAAGAACATAACAAATAGAATAACACATGCTAGTGGGTTAAATAACTTCAGAATTGAACGCTTAAAAGGAAGGAAGTAAAATTATGCAGCAACTAAATGCCTAAATCAATTCACAACTAAATGCCTAAATCAACTCAGTTGTTAACAAATTATGCAATAGCTAAAATTATGTAATAACAAATCAAAAAAACAAATTACCCAATCAAATAGAAACAGCTAAAATTATGCAAGAGAAAATTAAAAGACAAATTAGCCAATCTATTATCCAAATTATGCAATAACACCTAAATGAATTCTGTTGCTTCGAGTATATTACTTAGAACTAAAAGGACCAATTAGCCAAACAAGATACCTACTGTAAAATCATGCAAAAGCTGGGCTAATCGGAGATTTAATTTAGCAACCAAAATTAAGCAAGATCAAAGGAGAAGATCAGAAATTATATAAATGTTACATGGGTTGATGGCGCAGCAGCTATTCTATTAGGTTTCAGGCTTCTTCGTCTTCGCAGCAGAGAGGGAGACGAACGCGTTATTTTTCTTCTTCGATCTAGGCCAGGGTGGTGTTTATTATGCAAAGAAGTGATCCGGGCTGTAGCCCAGGTACTCTTTGTTGTAGATCCATTCCTGATAGGAGTGTTTGGAAAAGCTTTATTGTTTCTTATTGTAATCTTAATATGTTACATTTTTAATTTACCATTGGCCGTGTTTACTTTAGACTGTTAAGTTATGTGATTTGTGATCCAATAACATAAATTTATAGACTACATGATGGTTGCACTTAAAAAACAACAACAATAATGATAGTGGTGATGGTGGTGGTGGTGGTAGTAGTAGTAACAATAATGGTAATAATAAGAAGAAGACATCCACCATCTTCGTTTTGTTTTGGTAGATTGGTATCTCATGTATTATTTGATAGTTTGTCATAGCTCTAACTATACAACTCTTATGGTACCGGTAAGCATCATTGTTGCATTTCAAATATTCATCAGACCCATATGTCAAGGCTGAATGAGAAAATAGGTAAGTAAATGTTATATGTTATTTTTAGTTGTAATTCTTAAGTCAAATTGGCATATAAACCATCATTGGACTAAAAACATTTTCCATGGTTTTCTACCAGAAGTTTCCTTTTATGAAGGTAAAATATAACCATTCATAGAACTTTTCATATGAATGGGTTTTTAATGAAACTTGAAATATTAATCATTAATATCATTCATTAAAAGTATTTATGCAAAATTAATATTATGGTGATAAAATAATGACATTCATATGGATATATTTTGCAGGATATAACAGTTTTTCATTCGAGATTTACGAACACGGATCGTGGATGTTACTTGCGTCATGGATACAATTGACATCAAAAGATCTTATATTACCTAAGCTAAATATTGGCAAAGGTTAAATTTACTTCAAAATAAAAAATGGTCATTTTGTTCACTGTTGCAAAGACAATTACAACCTATTAAGCATGTACATTATGTAGCCTCGAAGATACTATAGCTCTACTTTATCGATTGTTAGTAAGTATGTTCTTATATAGAACATGAGACATATAATGTGGCAACGGATTTATTATAAGTTGCTTTATTACATCATTTATTGTTTCACCTTCATAGTTTGTTTTGGACTTCACTCTTCCATTTTTATCATTAACAACTTCTTTGGAGCACACATTGAGAATATCCTTGAGACCCAATTTATTAAAGAGATTGTTGTTTCTTTATGAAATCAAATTTTATTACTTGAAGAACTTCAAGAAAGTGTGTGTGTGTGTGTATTTTTTTTTGAAAATTGGTAACTATTATTGCAAATACCAAACATATACTTTGTTTATATGCCTCGTCAAAACCTTATGCCCCCCTACTGGGTACCACATAAGGGAAAAGAGTACATATAAACGCCATATATTAACATTACAACATAATTCTTCTCCAAACGTACTCTTAGCATACAGACTGAAACCTCAAAACAACAAAAACACACTCAAAACAAACCGACTGAAACACATAAGAAATATAACAAATATTATACTCAAATTTTCAGCCAGTATCTAATAAATCAACCCCCCAAATCTTCAGAAAATCTTCATTTGCTCTTGTTCTTTCAGTTTTGCTGCCATTTTGATTAACTAGCCATTGAACTTCTTTTTCTATCATCATCAACCGATTTTCTTTTGTGATACTTCTACCATTGAAAATTCTCAAATTTCTTTCTTGCTAAGTTTGATAAATAGCCACTGTGAAAACCACACATGCAACATCTTGAAGCTGATTTCTCTTCTTAAATTTGACAAGTATCTTCATAGCCTCCTCCTCCATATCACCGTGTTCAAAGAATCAAGTCCCATCTTAGACATCAGAGAACTCCAAATGTAAAAAAACATAATCACATTTAAAAAATAAGTGACTTACTTCTTCATTTTCATCATTGCAAAGAGAACAAGAACTCTCTTCTAATATCCCAAATCTTCTTAACCTCGCTTTTGTACTCAACCTATCATTGACTGCCAAAAATGCAATTAGAGATATTCTTTTTGCATTCTTTTTATGCAAATAACTTTGAAAATTTCTATGGATTGTTGTCTTCTCCTTATTTTATTCCATGCATTATGAAAAGAAAATGCACCTTCATTTGCCCAATCATAGAAATCTTCCTGTGCATTTTTATTCACCTCAGCATCCTTAACTATAGATTATATTTCCAAAGTAGCACGGTGCATATTACTACACAGATTTCCTTCTTGCATAATACATGAAACGTGCTCTTTATGATTACCAATCATATGAAATCTAGAAACACCAAGTATATCTACTAAGCATTTTGCATTCAGCCAAGGTTCTAACCACAGCAATGTACTCTCTCCATTAACAATCACTTTATTGAAATATTTCTTTCTTGAACTCCTAAGCCTTAAAATTGTTTTCCATGTACTTGATGAATCATTATCTTCATTCATAAGCCAAAAAAATTACCTTTGCAATATTTACCTCTCATCCAAAGATTTCATAAGGACGAATTGGTTAGAAATTTCCACATCAACTTAATTCCTGCAGCCTTTTTTAAGTCTAAAAATGATTTTAAACCAGTTCCATCCTCCAATTTTGGTAAACATAGATAACTCCAACTAATCTTATGAACTATACCACCCTAGAAGAAATCAACACACATCATATAGAGCTTATCAGTAATGTATTCAGGGAGTTGATAAACAAAAAGCCAGTAAAGAACAGTTGGAGTTATTACTGATTGAATTAATTCTGCCCTACCAGCTAAACTCAAAAATTTAACATCCCAACTTTGAAATTTAGCCTGAACACTATTCAAAAAAGCCTGACATTCATTATAGTGTATATAATTATATGACAAAGGCCCACCTAGATATCTTGCAAACAATTCACCTACTTGCACCCCCAAAACAGAAGTTATCTCACTTGTATTTCTTGAACGTGTACTAAAAAACACCCTGGTTTTGTTCAAACTTACAGACAATCCAGCATATTGCTTTAGTTTCTCAAAAATATTCCTTAAAGAAAATGCACAAGTAGGTAAACTTTTCCCAAAAATTAATAGATCATCGACATATAGAAGATGGGATACCTTTGGTTCAAAATTATGCACAGTTTAAATTTCTTTTGCAAAATAATTTCGTTCATACAAAAGGTGAAGTATTCCATGGCTATTGAAAACAAATATGGGGAAAGGGGATCCCCTTGTCTAATTCCTCTGTTTGTGGCAATAAAACCTCTAGGAGTTCCTTGTATCAATATTGAAAACGTAGGAGTGGAAATACATTCATATACTATATTAATGAAATGTATTGGAAATCCCATTATTTTCATTAAATGGCATATGAATTCTCTATTTATCATATCATATGCTTTATGCAAATCTAATTTAACACAGAATTTATTAACATGAGGCTTCTTAAAATCTGTATGTAATTCATGTGCTAGTTGAATACTATCTCTAATGTATCGAAGGCACTCTGATTTTGGGAAATTAGATGAGGCAAATACCACTTAATTCTGTTACACAACATTTTACTAAAAATCTTATAGAACATGTTACAACAAGCTATAGGCATATATTGTGAAATGTCTGAAGGTCTATCTACCTTAGAAATAAGTGAGGTGTGATTACATCCATTAGGTAGTTTGGCAGTATTAAACATGTCTTTTAAGGAAGCCAATAATTCCATTTAATATCCTCCCAATGTAATTTAAAAAAATTCGAACTCATACCATCAGGTCTAGGACTTGATTCTTCATGCACAGAAAATACTGCTAACTTAACTTCCTCCAAAGAAATATCCCTAAGCAGAGCTTGTTTTCCTCTATGATTGATCGCATTCAGAGATTGGAATGAAGGGAACTCGTTGCTAATGACACCATTATACCTGGAAGTGAAATAAGAAATAACTTCTTGAGCCAAATCTTCCTGCTTATACAAAAGATCTCCATTAGAGTAAATCAGAGCTTTAAGGTTATTTGTATACTTCCTATGAGCCATTTTTGAGTAGAAATTTTTTGAATTAGTGTCACCATCCTGTAACCAAGAGACTTTAGCTTTCTGTTTGTAACTCCAGCTCCTAATTTGCTTCTGAACTATTAGAGCTTGTTTATCTTCAAGCATTTTATCATATAAATCCAAATTTTCAAGATCCAAATTTGAAGCTCTTTTCAACACAAGAAAATTAGCTTCAGCCTTCAAAAGAATTTCACTATCTTTCACTCTGTTTTTGTTCCATTTCTTTAACTCCATTTTTCATGCCTTTAGCTTTCCTTGAAAAATATAACTAGGATAACCATTGACACTTGAGTGAAAACCTCTTAGGAAGCAATCCATATAACCTTCCTTTGTATGCCATTCATTTGAGTATCTAAATGGAAAACCTTCCACATTTGAAGAAAGAATTAGATCTAGCAGTATAGGATTATGACCACTAGATAATTGTGTTAGAGAGGGTGCCTTCATATCTGTAAATTTTTGTAAACAAAGATGATTTACAAAAAATTTACCTAAATTATTTTCCATACCTCTCCTTCTCCATGTATAATTAAAAATCAATAGCCTTGATTTCAATCAAAACTTCCTGAGATAAATAATTGTTGAAAGATCTGATTTGTTGGAAAGGTATTGGTAGACCTCCTTCTTTTGTCTAAGTGTGAAGTTGAATTTTTGAAATCCCCCATTAGCAGCCATTCTCCATTTAAATTACCAGATTCTTGAACAATTTGTTGCCATAAAATCTGTCTCTCAGAGTAACAATTGCTAGCATAAACTATTGTCACAAAAATAATCAAACCTCCTCTATTAGTAGCTTGTACAGTAACGTGTTGAAAGGATGATGATAAAATGTCTATTGACCATACATCTGTATTCCATATGCACAATATTCTGCCTAAAAAGGGAGTAATAACTCTAGGAAAAAATCCCATTTCCTAGGAATTAATCTATCAAATCTACCTAAATTAATAACATTAAATTTGTTTTCTACCAAACCAATAAGAGTTGGTTTGAATTTTGTTAGAAGAGATAAAACATCACCCATCCTCTGTGATGAGTTAATCCCCTTAACATTCCAGGTAATTATTGTCAATTGATAGAAGTATTACTCCTTGTTTGCCTTTTAGGAGGAGTGATTGGTTTACTAACAGCTTTGCCTTTCAAATGTGAAATGTATTCATTATTCTTTGATATTCCCTTAGAGACATCCTGATTTTCTTTATTACTTGGATTTTCGTTTAATTGTTCTGCTACAAAGCTAACATCATCATTCATAAGATTAATAGGCAGTTCAACATCCAAAAATTCCAAGTTATCATCCCCTAACTGTTTATTAGCTTCAATATTTTCAGTAGCCATTTTAACATTCAAAATCTCTTCATTAATTCTTGAACTTCTACCTAGAAGATCACTTTGATCATTTGAAACATCAATATTAATATCATTATTAGAAAGACTTGGCATATCCTTCTGTTGTTTCATTTGCCAGGTTGGCTCATTCTCAAAATCATGAACTGAAGATATATGACCAGACCTTTTACACTTAGAACATTTTGGGGGTATAAACTCATATTCTACAGTTATATCTTTCTTCAGACCATTATGATTAACTATAGGAATTTTAGGAGAAAGTTTAGAATCCAAATCAATCATTACAAGTACTCTAGCATATCTAGTGATGACCTTCTTAGCAGTTCTCCAGTCAATACTTATGGGTTCCCTAATGAAACTAGCAATCAGTGAAAACGCTTCGTTAGGCCACATTTCCATATCTAGATCAAACAGTTTTAATCAGATCTGAACATTATTAGCCTTAAACTTGAAAAATCATATCCAGGATACCATTTATAAACCATCAAAAGTTTACCAAAATATGAATATGTCGAAGACTTCAGAACAGAATAGCAATCAGATCATCCTCAAATCTAACAGTATAATGAAAGCTAGAAACGATATGGATATTAAAATTACCCTTAGGACGCCATACCTTTGAGATGTATTCCTTCAACTTCTTAATAGACAAACGAAAATCCACAGGATGTAAAACAACTATATTCATCCATGAATCAACCGAAAGCTTAAAAGTATCTTCAAATAAGAAAACATGATCTGAGTTTTGTTGGACAAAGTGAAGACTCAGATCTACATCAGCAGTAGAAACTTGAGGTTTCAAATTAAATAAATTCATCTATTTCATTGAATTTATTATTAAGATTAATAGAAGAAATTAGGTTTTAAGCATATGAAAAGAGGAAAACCTCTTAACGGTACGCCATTTTTTATCTTTCTTATATAAATGTCAGTCGATATGTGTGTGTGTGGACGTATGTGTGTATATATGTATGTGTGTGTGGGGGGCGCATGCACGTATACGATGTTTTATTTTTATATGAAACCCCATCTCCAAGTTATCTCTTTAATAATGTCGATCGTCATTTGTTTTGAAAAGATTTTCCTTTTATTAGTGGTGCAAAGGCAGTTAGTAACATAATGGAATTTGATTTTGTGTTAAAACTAATATTTGGTTATTAACATAAATTGTTTACTTATTTTACCCATTAGTATATTAACTAATTTCATTAGCTGTTGCAACTAAATTAGAGTATACACTTTTAATAGGAAAATACTAACCTTTCATTATGTTGTTTTTCTGCCATTTTCATATTTTGCATCTTATCACCTTATTTTAGTAATAATAATCGTTAGTAGTGCAATAATAGGTGTTCAAGTATGATTTTGTTCATAGATTGTTAACGAGCTATTACATTAGAATTATATTTTTGTCTTATCTATATTATATTATAATTGCTGATTAGATTTTGATAGCACATAAGCACTTCAAAATTTTGCACTCAATAGTCGCACCCGTTTTTTTTTCCAATGTTGCCACGACTATTCCTATGCTAAAACGTCACTTTCCTTCTCAAAACCTAAAATAATTCACTTTGTTCTCATAGCCATTTCAACCCAAATAGAGTCCAACCCTTAATACTGCTATTATTTAACATCCATCGCTCTACCACTGAAATACGCTCCAAATCAATTTGCAACTTTTTCGGCCACGGAAGCGATTTTGGTCTTCTTCATCCCTTTGTACCCAAATAGCTTTTCTTTTAATGTTGCCAATGATATATGATGATACAATATTTAATCTAATTTGGTTCAAATTTTGAACTCCTACCACAAATTCACAGCTTTTCTTTTAATTCTCAATAGAAGCATTGATTGGTTTGCTTTTGACACTTGCCTGTATATTAAGACATTGGTTGTGTAGACTGAAGTTCCTATATTTCAATCATCTTTTCATCTCTTACTACAACATAATACTAATTCCTTTTTATTGGTTGTTATTTGTTCAGTCGATGATTATGTTTAAAGTTTAACTTAGTTAGCTTAATAATTGATGACTGCAATAATGCCAGAAGTAATACACATTTTTTGTAATCATTAGATTCATTTTGGTTTTGGCTTTATGGTCATGATATATTTTATATGTTTTCCCTATAGTTAGAACATCTATTCAAATAGTTAGAATTTGCATCTTCCATCTCGCATTTTCCTTCTGCTCCCAACCGCCACCTCTCTCTCTCTCAACCAAATCGTCTAAGCCAAATCTACCAACCTGCGTTTTAGGTGATTTCTGAACCTTTGTTTTCATTTTTAATATATCGAACCCTACATGTGTTAATCATAAATTTTCATTCATTTGCCTCCACCGTTAGTTTTACGATTTAAATACTACTTGGTTGATGCTTCCTTCTCTGAAATCAAACACGTTTCTAGTGTTACTTCCATTGATTGATTTTATTTAAATGTTATATCATTTGATCATTGTTGATGAATAGCAAATTAATAAATTTTGTAGCTAAATTTGATTTTTGCTATATCTTATCATTGGTTTATGAATGTCATGGTATACATACTTTAATTTTTTTAGTTACAGGAATTTGATTTCTTTAATAAATTCTGGAAATTTCGCTTTAAAATTTCGTCGTTAGGTTTCATTATTTATTTTTCATATAGTCGCACATAAATTTGTTTAATTAATTGAAATCATGTGTGTTATACATCTTAGATTTAAAAAATAAGATATAAATGAAAATTAATTCTTAATTATAAATGACACGACCCGAACTTCCCCGGTGAGGAAAGCCCGGATAGCGTTGAGGACAACACACAAAAGAACGCAGATGGAAGAACATTTCATTGTTATTACAACAATTCCATCAGATACAAGAATATACAGAGTATAAATGAGTAAATTACATTCAACAAATATCAGAGATTTAAATTACATTTAAATACATCGCAGCGGAAAATAATACAAAAGCACAACTAGAAGTAATGCACGGATACAGAGCTTTCTGAGCATCGTTCCAGCTGTAAATCAGGACCCTGTGAATATAAATCTGCAAAACCAAAACTACTAGTTGCCCGTGTCGAAAGTAAGGGCACCCAGAGTTTAGATTAAAACAATAAACTCCAGGTCAGTCATGGGACTGGTGTGAGAACTAAAACAGTTATTTAAAACTTTACTTTAAAAGAGAGTAATTCAAGGGACCACGCCGTATAACACGGAACGGGTTTCCTCCCAAGAATACTAGTGCATATAACAAAACAGCGCAATGCTCTTTGGAAAAATGAAGCTATTATAAGACCCAGGTCCCATCACACAATGCAATGCAAGCCGGAGGATAGGGTTTTCCCCTATAATAGCCAAACATGCTTGGTACGTTTAAAACAAATCACTTGATACTATAATAAGTGTATAGTGTCAAAACAATTCAATCATAAATATCAATCATAGGCGGCATGGGTACCATCTATCATGTCGCCATACTAGTTCTACAATTAAAACCGCAATATCACGTATTGGAAATTGGATTTCCGTCATGAGTCGAGGCAAGGGGCAAGCTCCTCTCCGTTCGAGACACTCTAGCAAATGTCTCAGGACCCCACTTTGATTCTTGGAATCGGCTGGGCCGGTCCTCTCTTACTTTTGAGGATTGGCAATTCCTGAACACACGTTTCCCGGTCCTTACAGACCTATATCTGAGGCGCCTCGCATTCCAACAACCACAAAGGTGAAAAGTATATAAATGTCAGGGCTGGTAGGTCACTGACACCACCCTAGCTAGAAAGAAACGTCGTGCTCTCCCAGCGGTCCTCTCCCGTTTTTGAGTCATACCGAGGTGTGAGGCTCGCGAATTCACGTTATACACAAAGCTACGCCACACAGGCCGTGCTTTGATCATCAACCACAAGACTTTGCTTTTCAACAGAAGCCTTGATCATTTGCCACTTACGCGTGCCACACTGGCAATTCACTCCATGCGACTGATGGCCATCGATATACAACCTCTGAGCTCGTATGTCTCAGAGAAGGGCGTTAAGCAAGAGAATAAATTCTCCGCCGCCAAACAGATGTATATTTAATAGAGATCAATCAACACAGAATAAAATCCAATGTCAGAAACACAATCCATTTACAAGTTTGTTCTGGGTCTGAACGAAACCGGAGGCACTTTCCTCGCATATCCATCCATCTCCAAGTACGTCTGGGCGATCACCAACTGATTCCCTCATCTTGGGTGTATAGCCCAATCAAGATCATCAGTAATCACCCAAATGATGTGAAGACTTCCGGTCTTCAACCACCGTCTTGATCTTCGACATCTCGTCGAATTGGTTATTCAGAATGGGTATAAACCCGGCCTTTCCGAATAACCCACGTATATAATAAACAAATGTTACACAAACACAACAAACACCTCATTCCAATTCAGAATAATCTTTTATTCACAAAATCACATTCTTAGGGAAAGGTTCCCATTAATTTTATCCAAGATAAATTCTTCTAAATTTATTCTTTAATCTTCCTTTGGATATCATTTCAAACTAGTCGGGGTTAGCGAACCACACCGAAGTAATTATTTATTTTATTTCCCAATCCCAACCTATATACCCCATGGAGAAAACTGGTAATACTCCATATCTAACACCACGGTGTTATCGGCAAAATTAATTACCATCTCATGTTCAAATTTAATTAAAGATTTAAATTTCGCTTTGGAGCAAAATTGGTGGTACTCCATTCTCGATCACCTTTTAGATTTGATAATTTAAATTATCAATTCACATTTCAATCTAATTAAAGATTCATTAAAACTCCACTTAGTTTTAATCTTTTCAAAAATCAACATCCTGCCTTTAACTGGGTTAAAGAACCAATGTCATCTAAAACACGATTCACGACAAACCCAAATCACATTTGATATTAAATACAAGGCTCTGAATAGAAAATATATCGACTTATATTCAATATCAAATTCTGAAATTAACAAATATCGTATTGGAAATAACGATATAAAATATCTTTCAAATTCCCATAACAATATCTGTATAGTCACGAAATCCAACATCGAAATATTCCGAAGATAATTTCGATTCAACTCCAGTCCAGTTCACGTATTGGGAATATTGATTATTTTTAAAATCACTTTCAAATTCAATTTATTTATTTCAAAAGTAAATTGATTTTAATTCTAGTTCAAAACTAGTTCATTTCGACAAAAATATATTTTTATCCTTTCAAATGTGGAATTTTTCATCCCAGTTCTTTCCAATTCACATATTATGATTTTTCACAAATTATTGATATTTTTAATAATTTTATCAAGGCCCGTACAGTCGATTTCCATCAACGGCCATCGAACTGCACTTACAGCGACCTTTTTCAAATTTGATTTGGACATAATTCCAAATCCAACCGTTGGATTTCAAATTTCTAATATTCATTGGAAAGCTCTTTTCGATACGAACCCAAGGTTCCGGTTTTAGGAGAATCCGACGGTCGGATCTCCCGTAATGTCCATTCGAAGTCAATGGTCGAAATTCATGAACTACCGCGGCGCGGCGCGTTCTATTCAGGCCATTATATATATAATATATATATATTATATATATTTCGTCGATTTCCTTTTTAAAACGTATTTTATAAATCATTTTAAATTCGTTTTCAAAACAATTTCAACTCTATATTCAATTTCAAATCAAAATTGAATATTTCATATCATTACTATATGAATGATAATATTTTCAAAACGTTATATTTTGAATTCACTTCTTTTCTATATTTATTATCAAAACGAATATAATCGATATAAATATCGTTCACGTCAAAATAGCGCAACTCTAATCAACACGGCTTTATATATTTCAATAAATTCGTTATTCTATTCAACAAATGAATATTTATTCTATTCAACACATGAATCTATATTTCTTTCAACACACGGACAATCTCAACACATGAGTACTATCAGCACACGACTATTTTTGTTATGTAAAATATTTTATAAAACTATGGTATCTATCGTTTGATTTTCAATTAGACTTCAACCGTAAAGTAGTTCTAATTTTAAATATGATAAAGATGTAAATTTTATTGTTAAAATATTTTACTCAACACATGAATAGTTTCAACACATGAACATCGTCAACACATGACTATTTTTATGTTCAACACATGAATTTTCTTTTATAATATTCATTATTTTCCCGATTGGAATGAGGCCCAATCAATCACCATATAATGTTAATTATATGGGTTCCATACAACACATGTATATAATAGCAACAATAAACAATCAACCATCATCCAAAGTGCACCACAAAACTGCATAAGCATCAAATATAAATAATTAACGCTTACACAGTCTGTCGACCAATCGATCGACATCCAATTAAATAATTGGGATTAGTGTACGCCAAATATCATCCCAACACCCGTGTGGGGTTTCAAATCAACAAACACAAATTTTTATTTGTGCAGTTGGGTGATGTGTAAAATTTATCGACCCAATCAATATCAGTCGAATCAGTGTATATAAACAAATCGACCGATTTGTTTATAAATATTTATTTATTCTCATTCACTATATTCATATTCACGTTAAAAATTATATTTTTAACGATAATTAATTTATTTCAACCATCTACAATTTATTATCGATTTCACATCAACATCACAAACAATTTTCACAACACATCAAACAAGCATACAAGCCGTCCATGGTCTGTAGAGACGGGTGTCGGGTGCTTCTAAGCACCGTCTGCATCCTAGTATATATATATATAACTAGAAAAAAAAAAGAAATTTAGAGTGAGAAGTTCTCACCAACTAGCTAATCCAATCATCTCGACTCTTCCTATGTAGAAGTCATCGCTGTTCTCGCCTTTTTGCCAATTTCACTGCCCGTAGTCACTACATATATAAAAATCACATTTTTATATTGTTGCTATGTATATTAAAATTATATTATTATAATCACTCCATATGGATAAAAATTCTGTTTTTACATTGCTACTATATAGATAAAAATTTCATTTTTACATCGCTACTATATAGATAAAAATTCTATTTTTGCATCGTTAATATATAGATAAAAATTCTATTTTTACATCGCTACTATATAGATAAAAATTCTGTTTTTACATCGTTACTATATAGATAAAAATTCCATTTTTACAACGATGCTCATATAATAGAGATTATATTTTTATCGCGCTATACTCTATATAAAGATTTCGCCTTTTCAAATATAAAGATTTCGCCTTCTCAAATATAAAGATTTCGCCCTTTCAAATATAAAGATTTCGCCCTTTCAAATATAAAGATTTCGCCTTTTCAAATATAAAGATTATATTTTTATATTCTCTATTATATAGAAATTTTATTTTCAATACACTACTTATATAAAAATAGTATATTTTTATATCTTCTACTATATAAAGGTCATATTTTTAATACTCTACACAAGTAAAAATCATATTTTTGATTCACTACATATATAAAGATCAAATTTTTAACACTTCTATAATGTAAAAATTATATTTTTAACCTTCTACAATATAAAAGATTATATTTTTATCCTTCTACAATATAAAATAAAACTAAAATTAAATTAAAAACTGATATAAAACAAAAATAAAAACTTACATCAATCACGAAGAGGAGGGAGGAGCAAGGGGGCGCGGTGGGTCTATGGTCATGCGGAGGGGGGGATGGCTTCATCGCGGCGGCTAGGGTTTTAAAGAGGGGTGCAGCGGTGATTTAAGGAGGAGGGGGCGCTGGGGTGTTGAGCGGCGAACGGAGGAAGGAAGAGGAGGAGAGAAGAAGAGGGAGGGGTGCGGTGGAGGCGTGCCACCTGGGGGGGCCGCGATGCGGTGGCGGCGGTTCCCCCCCCCCCCCCCGGTCGCCCATTTTCTTTCTTTTTCTTTTTTTTTGTCTCGTTGAAAAATGAAATCGGGGGGGGGGGGGGCAGAGGGAAGGTAAGGAGAGGGTTTAATTTTTATTTTATTTTGTTTTATTTAATTCCAAAAAGCAACTTTTATTTTCGACCTCAAAACGAGGCCCACCGCCTATCGTCCATAGTGTATTACCCCCATTCCGAACACAATGGGATATGTATCGTAGGCTGATTCGATCGTTACAATCAGTTTTCGTCAAAATCAACATATAACTCTATATATTGAGTCAATTATGACCATAGTTAAATTTGGAATTGATTGATAATTTGAATAGGGAAATTAATTCAAATTGGGGAATGATTAATTAGGAGTAATTAATCGTCTAAGACATGAGGTTAGGCTCTTTTGTGGTGTACGACTGCCCGGAACCGCCCGGCAAATCCAGCTGCCACAAATGCCAGTCTAATGTGGGAGGTCTTAGGCATAAATTAAATACGTAACAATTGTAAATACACGAGGTTAGGCTCGTTTGTGGTGTAAGACTGCCCGGACCCGCCCGGCAAATCCAGCTGCCACAAATGCCAGTCCAATGTGGGAAGTCTTTATGAGGTTACATTCTTAATGAATTAAGAAACACTTAACGAGATAAACATGTAGTGGGACATGAGGGGGTTAAGTGGGTGCCTTGGGTGGCATGTGGAATTTAGTGGGTGCCTTGGGTGGCATTTGAAATACGATTAGAAACACTTAACCAAAATTGAAACATGTAAGTGAACATGAATAAGAAGATGGTTAAGTGGGATGTACTAGAGGGGACCAAGCTTAGGTGGATAGCTTGTGTCAAGTAATGGGGGGGCCGTTTCAACCAGTAACCCATATGTATCTTTGTGGGCTCGAACCAAGTCGAGGACAGGATACACATACTAGGCTTGACTGTAAGAGGCCAAACCGGGTTAGCGGTGGCAACGCAAGTCCAATGGGTTCATATGCGTGTGTGGACCCGGGCTGGTAGGTAAGACGTTATTGAATCTTGTAGGTATAAGCCGTGCATTATTGGTGGTATCAGGTTGCAACTTTGGGGAGTGATACACCCCACTGTGGGGCCAGCACGGGTATCTACGAGTTAGGGAGCCGATCGCATGGGGGTAATGGGTACACCTAGTGGAGATAGGGGCAGGCGACACCTATAAAGGCAACTAGGGGTGCACGAAACTACCATTATCATTATTAAGTTCTGTAGGCAGGATCAACCTTAGGGTAACTAGTAGTGGTGCAGTATAGTAGTGGTGATGCAGTATAGTAATTATCTTATAGTGGTTTAGGTGTGCCTTTAACGTTATCTTTGTTCATCTTGTTTCCTTGTTTACTCTGTCATACCCAATTATTCACAGTCATTTCCTTATTTTCCAACTTATGCCTTAGCCTAGTTATTTTGGTAATTATATTGTTAAAGTTATCGCACTCGCCAGACTTTATGTCTGGCCCCCATTTTCCACCTCTTTTCTTCCTCCCCCCCCCCCCCCCCCCAGGTGCTCAGGTTGGAACTAGCACCAGTGGCGCTTGATTTTGGACAGCTGTGTCTCTTGGTTTAGAAGTTGTTTGGATCGCTAAAGTAAGGTTCAGCCTCTCTTATTTATGGCTATTTTGTATTGGGGATTATGTCTTTCAATTTATGTACTTTGATTTAGTCAAGATGGATATTATGTGCTTTGACTCTGGTTTTTGATGATGTAATCAAATTTATGTATTTTCCGCTGCATTGAAATAAAGTTTTAAATTTTCAAGTACTGTTTATATCTGTCTTGTTGTTAAGTTTCTGTTCTATACTCACTTAAAATGCTCCATAGAAGTTAATGCATTCCCTTTGTTAGTGACATTAATGGGCGTGGGGTGTTACACGTGGTATCAGAGATGAAGGTTACAAGAACGGATATGAACTTTGAAAAACTATTTTTCAAAAACACTTTTATAAGGAAGTACCTTCAAAAGTATGTTTTAAGGAAAGTATTTTCAAGTGAAAAGCTTATTTTAGAAAGCATAACCCCAAGAGCCATATATCTTTCCTTCGGTTCTTTTGTATTGAATCTTTCCTTTTTTCATTTCAGTATGTCTGGAATTCCCGAGATACCCGAGGGAATAATAATACCAGGATGGTTTAGGAGGTATTTGGAGACTAGGGCCACCACTGCAGGTCTAGCAAATCCTCCTCCTCCTCCCCATCCTCCTCATCCGCGTGTGGATACTTTCGCAAAGATATGTAAGGACTTTAGGGCAATGGGTGGAAGACCTTTTCACGGGACGAAGACATTTGTTGAAGCTCGTAATTAGCTAAAGGAGGTGGAAGAATTGTCTGGAATCTTTGAAGTGGATGATGGAAGAAAGGTCCAGTTAGCCGCCTGGCTAATGAAGGATGAGGCCTCGTTTTGGTGGGAAGCCACTAACGGAGAGCGTCCAGTTGATACATGGCCAGATTTCAGGCGGAGGTTTGAAGCAAAGTTTATCTCACGGGATGAATAGAATTTATATATGGAAAGATTTTTGGCATTGAAGCAAGGGAATCAATCAGTGAAAGAATATGTCAACAAGTTCAATCAGTTGGCGAGATTTGGCTTGGACTTGGTGAATACACTAGAAAAAAGGCCCTGAGATTTGTTAAGGGTTTGAACGAGCCGCTTCATGGGTTAGCTATGACCCACATTCCCATGGGGGCTACCTTTGAGAGACTAGTTGACATGGCGCTTGTGCATGAAGAGGAGAAGAGTGCCAATGCTAATAAGGCACCCGAGAAGAATGGGAATCAAAAGAAGCCGCAACAGCAACAACAGAACAAGAAAGGTGGTAAAGGCAACAATGGTAAGGGAAAGAAATGATGTTTTAACTATGGGACACCAGGCCATCTAAGCAAAGATTGTAGGAAGAAAAAGAAGAATGGTTGTTTCCACTGTGGCGAAGCGGGGCATCTAATTAAGGACTGCCCAAAGAAAGGGCAGAGGGCAGGGTCTACCTCGGGAGGACAGGTGCAGGCTCTTATGGCACCAGGGCAGGCAAGGGGCAAGTTCAGGCTCTCGTGGTCCCATCGCTGCAAGAAAGAGGTAGAGCAATTTCCGTTGAAAGTTTAGTTTTTCTGTTGGATCATCCTGTCCATACTTTATTCGATTCTGGCGCATCACATTCGTTTATTTCTACATCATTAGTTGAAATACTGCACCTAGATACTAGTCTAGTTACAGATCCCTTAGTAGTCTCAAATCCTATTGGTGGTTCGGCTCATCTTTCTATGATTTGTCGGGATTTGAGAGTGTTTATTTTGGGCGTTGAGTTTGAATGCAATGCCTTTGTTCTTGGCTTCATGGGCTGTGGCTTGATTCTAGGTATGGATTGGCTAACTAGGTATGGGGCCATCCTAGATTGTGAAAGAAGGGTAGTTAGATTGTTGACTCGTTGTGGAAAGACCCTTGATATTTCTTGTGACCCTAGAGGTCCAGTAATGCTTAGCTACCTAGAATCCCTTGACGCATCCGATGATGATTTACATTCTGTTCGTATAGTCCATGAATATGTTGATGTCTTTGATGAGGTGAGGGGTTTACCCCCAAAATGTGAGATAGACTTTCGAATATATCTAGTAGATAATGCAAAGCCAGTTGCATTGCCAGTGCGCCACATGGCTCCAAGAGAGAGAAGAGAACTCAGTAAGCAAGTGAGAGAATTGCTTGAGAAGGGGTTCATCAGACGTAGTATATCAGAGTGGGGTGCTCCAGTAGTATTTGCCACGAAGGCAGATGGGCCCCTTATACTTCGTGTGGACTATAGAGAACTCAATAAGCTTACTAAAAAGAATAGGCACCCACTGCCGAGGATTGACGATCTCTTCGATCGGTTAGTTGGCGCCTCAGTGTTTTCGCAGTTGGACTTAGCCACGGGTTTCCATCAGTTGAGAGTGGCTGAGGATAGCATAGACAAGACTGCCTTTAGGACTCCAGACGGCTTCTTCGAGTGGCTTGTGATGCCCTTCGGTTTGACAAACGCCCTCGCATACTTTGTTGATTTAATGAGTAGGGTGTTTAGGGAGAACCTTAATAAATTCGTGGTAGTCTTTGTGGACGACATCTTGATCTTTTCTAAGAGTGAGGAAGAGCATTCCCTACATCTTAGGGAGGTGTTGGAGACTCTTCGAGCGCATAGCCTTAAAGCTAAATTTTCTAAGTGTCACTTTTGGAGGAAGGAAGTGCGATTCTTAGGGCACGTGGTTTCCAAAGAAGGGATAGCTATGGATCCCGCGAAGGTAGTGGCCATCCAAGATTGGAAGGTCCCTAAAATTGCTACCGAGGTGAAGAGTTTCTTAGGGTTGGCTGGCTACTATAGGAAGTTTATCAAAGACTTCGCAAAAATATCAGCCCCATTAACACGCATGACGAATAAGAACCTATTTTTCGCATGGGACGTAGATTGTGATGATGCGTTCCAACGTTTAAAGAGAGCTTTGACCACAGCCCCGGTCTTAGTTTTGCCAGATGGGATTAAGCCATTTACCGTTTATACCGATGCTTGTGGGACAGGACTAGGCGCAGTCTTAATGCAAGAGGGAAGAGTAATAGCCTATGGCAGAAGGTAGTTGAGAGTTCATGAGAGAAATTACCCTACACATGACCTAAACTTGGTCGCTATTGTTTTCGCGCTTAAGTCTTGGCGCCATTATCTTCTTGGCGAAAAATTCTAATTGTTCACGGACCACAAATCGCTAAAATACTTGTTCTCTCAGAAGGACTTGAACTTAAGGCAGCAAACGTGGATGGAATTCTTAGCATCCTACGACTTCGAGATAGCATATACCCCTAGCAAGGGTAACGTGGTGGCAAACGCGTTAAGTAGGAAAAGTTTGTCCTTGAGTCTGTTGTTTGTTGAGCGGCAAAGCTTAGAGTTCATCTCTACGTTTGACTTTAGACCTTCCGTTGACTTCGTACCCGGTTTGCTAGCATCCTTAGAGGTCAGACCTACGCTTTTGGGACGAGTTGGAGAGGCACAACGAGATAACCCACAGTTGATTGAGTTAGTAGAGAAGCTCAAAACGGGGGAGTCATCAAGCCATCTCCGTAGGTATACCCTAGATGATAAGGGTTGGTTACTAGGGACGGTTGACTTTGTGTACCATGGGACGAGAATTTGAGGAAGACCATTCTTGATGATGCACATCGTTCGAAGATGACCATCCATCCCGGCGGGGATAAGATGTACATAAACATGAGACGAGTTTATTTTTGGGCCGGCATGAAGAGGGATGTGGCCAAGTTTGTCGCTAGATGCTTGGTGTGCCAACAAGTAAAAGCAGAGCAAAAGAAACCCGGTGGGTTACTTCACCCATTGGAGGTCCCACAATGGAAGTGGGAAAGTGTCTCGATGGACTTTATTGATGGGTTACTGAGATCGAGGAAGGGTAATACGAGGATTTGGGTTGTGATAGACAGACTTACTAAGAGCGCCCATTTCATTCCCGTGAAGAGTAAGAGAACTGCTCCATGGATAGTCTCCGTATACATTCGAGAGATAGTTCGTTTGCACGGTGTTCCTTCTAGCATAGTGAGCGACCGCGATCCTATCTTTACTAGCGAATTTTGGAAAAGCTTGCAAGAGGCGGTAGGGACTTAGTTATGTTTGAGCACCGCATGTCATCCTCAGACGGACGGCCAGACCGAGAGTGTGAATAGTATTCTAGAGGACTTGTTGAGGTTGTGTGTCTTAGAATTCGGAGGTACATGGGAGGAACATCTTCCATTGGTAGAGTTCGCATATAATAATAACTTTCAGTCTAGCATTAGCATGGCACCTTTCGAGGCTCTTTATGGACGGCCGTGTCGTTCGCCTACATGTTGGTGGGAATCTACAGATAAGATCTTGCTTGGGCCCGATATGATTAGAGAGACTTCGGAAAAGATCGATTTTATTCGAAGGAGGATGAAGACGGCGCAAGATAGGCAGAAAATCTTATTCGGACAAGAGGAGGACAGATCTTGAGTTTGATATTGGGGACATGGTCTTTGTCAAGGTGTCTCCATTACGGAATGTGGTTCGCATTGGGTCCGTTGGGAAGTTAGCACTAAGGTTCGTAGGGCCATTTCCTATTAAGGAGAGGATTGGACAGATGGCGTATAGAGTGGAGTTTCCCGAGAGACTTAGTGGTGTACACGATGTATTCCATGTATCACATTTGAGGAAGTTCTTGCATGAGACCGCGGAAGTGGTGGAGCCGAGCTTGCTTAGAGAGGTGGAGATCGAGTGTGATGCGACGATTCGACAAGCTCCTACGTGCATTCTTGGGTCGGAGATTAAGAAGTTGAGAAATCGAGAGGTCAGACTAGTCAAAGTGCAATGGGGAGATGACGAGAGCAACGCTACTTGGGAGACGGAAGAGAAGATGCGTTCATTGTACCCTTTTCTTTTCGAGGGTATGTCTTTTAATTTCTCCTTTATCGCTTAGCTTATACTTGTTTTATCTTTAGTATGTCCTCTCGCTAGTATCTTTTACCTTTAGATAGGGTAGTCCTATGCTTGAAACATGTGTTTGAGACATGTTATGTATTACGGATGCATGTGGATGCAAGTGTTTGCTCGTGGATGCATATACACACATTTTAGGCACTAGATCGGCTCAGTCACTTTATATTCCATATTGCATATAAATGTGTGGGCATATTTAAGCTAATGGATGCATAATGGTTGTGTTATCATATGGATGCTACATTTTGGTGAATGGTTATGCACACATGTAGAAATAATATATAGGATTCTTTCGCATACATAATGGATGCATGGCACTATCATGGTTTGCATTAAGGAGGTCAACTGTATCAGTAGACCGCCTGCATTAGATAGAGAGCATATACACACACTTCTTGCATATGTTCATATAGCATTAGGAATTTTATAAGGACAATGGATGCCTGTTTTTGATGGTTGATTGGATGTTAGGATATGCATTCTCCTTAACTTGGAGATTTTAGGGGCGAAATCCTTTAAGGAGGGGAGAATGTAACACCCCGTATTTCTGTTAATATTAATATTCACAAATTAAAGAATAACTAATCTCAGATGTGAGAATTAAGGGAAACGGGTTGCGCCATTGTGTTCGTCTCAGAATTCTGGTTGAGATAGAGTCCGAGTTTGCGTGAATTGGACTTCGTATGAAGAAGTTATGGCCATCGGAAGTTTCAGAAAATTCAAAACAGACTTCAGAAAATTCAAATTTCAGAGTCAAACAGGCTAGGCGGGAAAATTCCCGCCAGGGCCAGGTCGACCATAGGGTCGACCTACCTAACCAGGTCGGCCTGGGGGTCGACCTGCCCCCCCCCCCCCCGGGTAGATTTGATTGATGACCTGTTTGTGATTGTGTGCTGACTCATTAGGGTTTCTGATCTGCTCTGATGGGCTGGGATTAATTCTAGGTTGATCGAACGGCCTAAACTAATCCTAAACTCTATAAAAAGACATGTAGACTCAAACCCTAAAATCAAATTAAAATTAGATTCATGGCCTCCATGCCATTACCTAGCAACTAAGAATAGCCACCACCAATTAGAGAGGAAGAAAGCAAGTCAAATTCAATTCTGTTCAACTCTAACAACGAATCTTCTTCAAAGGAAAGCTAATACAACTTCATAACTCAGAATTCAGAACTCAAGGCCTTCTTTGAGTTGTGAGTTCTATTTCTTTAATAAAATAATTATCAATTTAATTGGATTAAGTTATGATGTGGATTATATGGATATGATGTGAATTATTGACCGCATGTTATAATTATGTTATGTTATCATATATGTTGTAAATTCTATGATGTTATGTTGTGATGTTATCATCTATGTTGTAAAGTTAGGATGCTACCATCTATGTTGTAATTCTATGATTGGCTTATGTATAATCAAATCATCATGTTGTTCATATGTTGGTTTGGTTATGTTGATTCATATGATAAATCATATGTATGTATGCAAGTTTAGATTTTGATTTAGACATGAATCATATGCAAGTTGGGGAAAATTATATGTAACCTTACATGTTTCATGACATCTAGTTTATGTGAAAATTTGATCTAAAGTTAGGCTATGACATGTGTGAGTTCTATGATAAATTCTACGTGCTAGTTTACATGTTTAGATGTAAGTTTACACCATTGTTATGTTGCATAAATCACATATGCAAGTTTATATAAATATATGAGTTTGGAATATGAATCATGTTATGCAAGTTTGTGGTTATTGCCTATGCAAGTTTACACCTTTAGATGCAGATCCATGACATACATGATTTATGCAAGTTGTGACCATTACCTAAACAAGTTTATGCCTTTAGATTTGGATCTATGACATATGTAGTTTTATGCAAGTTGTAACTTTGGCCTATGCAAGTTTTAGATGTAGGACATCATTCACACATGCAAGTTCACCCCTTATGTTGAGATCTATCTTTAATTATATGTATGTTGTGATGTTTTCTCTTTATTCCATGAGTTAGACTATTCGAGACTAACGTATATTTTACGTTAAACGAATGAACGTACAACGTGGGGCAATGGGATAATATTAAAAGATTTAATATTGAGAATTGGCATAAATGCCTTAAACATCATAAAACTAATTTGTGATGAAAATTGGTATGATTTTGCATAAATAAATAGATGGACATAATTGAGTCAATTATGGCCATAGTTAAATTTGGAATTGATTGATAATTTGAATAGGGAAATTAATTCAAATTGGAGAATAATTAATTAGGAGTAATTAATCGTCTAAGACATGAGGTTAGGCTCTTTTGTGGTGTAAGACTGCCCGGAATCGCTCGGCAAATCCAGCTGCCACAAATGCCAGTCTAATGTAGATGGTCTTAGGCATAAATTAAATACGTTACAACTGTAAAGACACGAGGTTAGGCTCGTTTATGGTGTAAGACTGCCCGGACCCGCCCGACAAATCCAGCTGCCACAAATGCCAGTCTAATATGGGAGGTCTTTATGAGGTTACGGTCTTAATGAATTAAGAAATACTTGACCAGATAAACATGTAGTGGGACATGAGGGGGTTAAGTGGGTGCCTTGGGTGGTGCCTTGGGTGCTATTTGAAATACGATTAGAAACACTTAACCAAAATTGAAACATGTAAGTGAACATGAATAAGAAGAGGGTTAAGTGAGATGTACTAGAGGGGACCAAGCTTAGGTGGATAGCTTGTGTCAAGTAATGGGGGCCCGTTTCAACCAGTAACCCATACGTATCTTTGTGGGCTCGACCCAAGTCGAGGACGGAACACGCATACTGGGCTTGACTGTAAGAGGCCAAATCGGGTTAGCGGTGGCAACGCAAGTCCAATGGGTTCATTTGCGTGTGTGGACCCGGGCTGGTAGGTAAGACGTTGTTGCATCGTGTAGGTACAAGCCGTGCATTATTGGTGGTATCGGGTTACCACTTTGGGGAGTGATACACCCCACCGTGGGGCCAGCACGGGTATATATGAGTTAGGGAGCCGATCGCATGGGGTAGTGGGTACACCTAGTGGAGATAGGGGCAGACGGCACCTATGAAGGCAACTAGGGATGCACGAAACTACCATTATCGTTATTAAGTTCTGTAGGCGGGATTAACCTTAGGGTAACTAGTGGTGGTGCAGTATAGTAATTATCTTATAGTGGTTTAGGTGCGCCTTTAATGTTATCTTTGTTCATCTTGTTTCCTTGTTTACTTTGTCATACCCAATTGTTCACAGTCATTTCCTTATTTTCCAACTTATGCCTTAGCCTAGTTATTTTGGTAATTATATTGTTAAATTTATCGCACTCGCCATACTTTATGTCTGACCCCCTTTTTCCACCTCTTTTCTTCCTACCCCCCTCCCCCCCCCCCCCCCTGCGTAGGTGCTCAGGTTGGAACTAGCACCAGTGGAGTTTGATTTTAGACAGCTGTGTCTCTTGCTTTTAGAAGTTGCTTGGATCGCTAAAGTAAAGTTCAGCCTCTCTTATTTATGGCTATTTTGTATTGGGGATTATGTCTTTCAATTTATGTACTTTGATTTAGTCAAGATGGATATTATGTACTTTGACTCTAGTTTTTGATGATGTAATCAAATTTATGTATTTTCCGCTGCATTGAAATAAAGTTTTAGATTTTCAAGTACTGTTTATATCTGTCTTGTTGTTAAGTTTCTGTTCAATACTCACTTAAAACGCTCCATAGAAGTTAATGCATTTCCTTTGTAAGTGACATTAATGGACATGGGGTGCTACACAAAGCGACATTCCTTTATTACTTCATAAACCTTTTAGGTATGTTATTCGTATGTTTTGTTCTTTTCCGTATTCAACTTACAAGTTTTAGATTTATATGTACACACACACACACACACACACACACACACATATATATATATATATATATATAGAGAGAGAGAGAGAGAGAGAGTGAGAGAGAGTTTTCTTTTAAAGGACAAACTTAGCAAGTGGTGAAAAGCATGCAAATTTGAAATCTAGGGAGAAAGACACAATTTAGTGCAAAAGTGGAATTTAAGGGGGCCCACTATCGTTTCTCCTTTTACACTAAAATGTGTCCTTCCAAAATTCCAAATTTTGAATACTTTTCACCAAAAATTTTGCTAAGTTTGTCCTTCAGTCTGTTTTCCATTATGTATATATATATATATATATATATATATATATATATATATATATATGCGAGCACACAATGGCACCTCAAAAATGGAGCACCCCAAATCCCTCTGTTAACATCCGCGTATTTATATTAAAATAAGTGAGTGAGAAGTGAGAGTGAGTGGAAGGAGAGAGAAGAGGAAATGAGTAATGGAAATTAAGAAGCAAATAGGGTGCTACACTGTTACAAGTGCCATTGAACTTGCCTCATATATATATATATATATATTTGAAAATTGGTACGTGTGTGTATATATATATATGAAACTCAAACTATTTATTTTCATTTTATTCTATAAAATTATAATTTCAATTATTAATATTTCTTCTGAAACAGAGTTTCAATTTGATTCAGTTATGGTCCCTACTAAACTAGAATGATGCTCTGAGAATTTCTTTGAAACCTGTACCTAACGTAAGGATAATGAGAAGATAAATATTGGTTCATTTTTTCCACCTTACCCGTTTTGCATTTCAGTTTTGATTTAGGTTGAAAAAATATTTTACCAATTCACAATCTGGGTGAGGGTTGTCTAGAAGTGGATAAGATTTTGTTATTTTTTGATGTTTAGGTAGAACAAATATTCAACCTATTTTAGCATTTTTATAGTAACCGTTCTACTAACTTTTTATATATAGAGAACAAGCAGATTTGTGAACAAACAGTGTGTTCCAAAAGGTCTGCAAGTATGAAGGTAATGTAGAAGTTATTTGTTTTTCTTATTCTTACTAGATACAATGGGTTATTTTTGTGCTAGATGACCTTTATAGGTACTGTTTTCATTTTGTGAATACATATATTACATGTTAATGGTTGTAGACGGATATGTATTTGGAAACAGATTGTTTTTACTTAAAGTTTGTGAAAGAGCATTAGAATAAATGTTACATAAATTTATTCACAAGTGAAAAACTTTGGAAGATTTTAATGTTTAACATTTGATTCATTAACCTTAGATTTTCTATCATGTTTGACAAATTAAATACAGTTTTTATACAATAATATATGTTTTCTGGTTATCATTCTTGAAATTAAAAATAGCAATTAAAATTGAGTAACTATACCCTTTAAAGTATGTATTTTTATTTCCCTATGAACCTAGATCGTTGTTTCTTCATTGATCCATCTGATTTCATCTTTGTTACCGAAAGATGTCGATGGTATGAAGATCATTTCAGAAAAAATGAAAATCTAAAGAAAAAATATGTACAATCCAATGCTTAGAAAACATGAGATAAAAAAGCTTTTACACCCATGAATTACTGAAGCAATGTGAGTTATATCATGTGATTATTTTATCACTTTATAACATACTTATAGATATGAGTGATGTATGATTGAATTTCTTAAGGGTATCATAAGTTAATGAGAAAGTATATTCACATTTCCTCTATTTTCTTAATCATCAAATGTTTATAATAAATAAGGATTAGCTTGGATAATGTTTTCATGCACGAAAAGCATAGTATTATATTAGCCTTATTATAATTATCATAGAGTTACACAACATTTTCGAACTTACTAACCCCAAAAACTCAAATGTGTGTAGATGATAGTATAAATGCAAATATATAGTTATGGGAGGAACTATATTTTTAATCAAGTAAAATATCATATAAAGAACAAAATTAAATTACATGATTTAGTATTAAACACCACCTCTTAATAAATTATACATAAGAATTATGCACATGACTATCGCCGTGTGCACAATCTAATCGTAAACAAATGGGATTTTAACACCTTACATTCACTTTATAAACATGTCCATTTATTCCTTTTTATATTTGATTTTATCATTTTATCTAAATTAAAGTACTATTTTAGAATGATGTTAATATTGTTCTCCAAATTGTTTTCTAAGTCATGCCTCCTAAATTATTAGATTATTGATACATAACTTATATATGATAGTGTATACACTAAATCAAATATTGAATTTGACTTCCTATTGTAAATTAAATTAATGTATAAGTGTATGTACTCAGTGGCGGCCTAGTGGGTAGCCCAGCAATCCCACGGGCGGGGCCAACCAAAAAAAAAAAGAAGCCTTACAGCCCAGAGCTCACACAGCAGAAGAAGAAGGTAGCGCTCCGCACCGCACTGAAGAAAGAAACCACAAAACAGCGTATCTCAAATCTTAGTTAACCAATAAATTAGGTTTTCCTAGTCTCCTAGGTTACGAATCTTCGATCTCTCCACAATCCACATTGTCTTGGCGCATAAGAAATAGACAAGCCACCTTGACCTCGTCTTCCTCCGAAGTCTGAATCTTCGATCTCCACCGCCCGCATCGACAAAGCCGCTCCCCTTCTCCATCTGCAAATTCGAAATTCTATGTAAATGTTAGTATTTTTTTGTATAACTACAATACTACTACGCTGAAAATTGGTTAGGCTTTTTTTTAAGTATAATACTGCTGCGCTGCTGAAATTGGTAAGGCACTTGTTTTTTTTTTTTTGTTAACATATTGGAATTGATAAATTGGATTTTTCATGATGCTAAAAATGTAAATTTGTAGTGTAGTTTTCCTGTAGGCTATTGATTTAGATTTTGATTTATGTCCATCCTGAAGTTGATTTTGATTCATGTCCAGTTTGTATTCTTGTTTGACTAAGACCCGAAATTGATTTTTAATTCACTAGATATCAACACCATACCAGAAAAGGAACGAGCGAGGTTTAGAAAACAGAACTCTGGAGCTCATAATAGAAAAGTGAAACAATGCCAAGATGCAATGCCCGCATCGTTAGTGGGTTCAATTTCTAAATTATTCAATGTGAGAGCACAATAATCACTTGGTTCAAGTCAAACGAGAAAAATCAATGAAGCAACTAACGATGAAGAGGTACGGAACCAATACTTGAGAAGAAAAGAATTGTTCGTAGGAAGAATTTTTTTGATGAAGAGGTCGAAGCCAATGTTAGGGGAAGTCAAACATCAGAAGAAAATTTTAGAGTCACATACTTCACTCACATCATAAATCAAGCTCTTATGTTATTTAAAGACCGATTTGAACAATTTCAAGTGTATGATACTATTTTTGGATTTTTGTTGAATGCAAAGTTTATGGAAATTGATAAGGAGGAGTTGATGGAACGGTGCATTTGTTTAGATAATTATTTGAAATACAACCAACAATATGATCTCTATGGACAAGATCTATTTCAAGATATAAAAGCTTTGGAAACCATGTTACCTAAAAATATTACCAAATCGGTTGACATTCTTAACTTCATACGATCCTATGTGGATGATAGAGGTTTTCAATGTGCATGGGTTGCATATCGAATTTTACTAACTATACGGTCACCGTTGCTTCCGCGGAGAGGAGTTTTTCTAAATTAAAATTAATTAAAAGTTATATTCGAACAACTATGTCATAAGAGAGATTGAATGGATTGGCAATGATCTCAATTGAAAGTGTGTTTTTAATAAACTTGATTATGACACTTTAATTGAAGACTTTGCTTCAAAAAATGCAAGGAGAAGTATCTTTCTTTGAACATTTTGAAAAATTGCAGTATTTTGTATGAAAAATTGGTATCTGACGTTATTTTGAACCAATTGTTGTCGTTCAATCGATGTTAGGCGTGATAGTTTTTGTTTTGTTTAATATTGTATCAGCTTATGTTGTTATACAAACCTATAATAATATACATCAAATGTTTTGTTCATACTTGCTTCTTGTTTACTCAAACAAATACCAGGTTGCTCAATTGTTGTCCTGAGGACAAACAAGACTGCCATATTTTTTTGTATGTCCATATACGCGATACATGAAAGGCATGTTTGTATATATGTTATGATAATATACTTGAAACAAAATATGCAGGTTAGTTGGTATTTTACGATTTTACTATATATGTAGGTTAGCTTGAAATATTGCAAGTCACTTGCCAACAAGTGAATCGTTTATAAAGTACCAATCGCACACAATATGCAGGTTAGCTTGATCTTTTTTTTTGTCATTGGAAGGGCAACCAAAATAAGTTGTGGCTTGAGAAATCGATTGGTTGGGCCGCCACTGTATGTACTATGTGTTTAAGCATTATTTAAGGAACACTGGTTTGGATGTTAAAATTTTGGAATGTAGGAGGAAATTTGTAGATATAATACTGTCATAATTATACGACTATGTGCAAATATACGTATTGTAAATTAGTCTTTTATATGTCTTTATTCCAACGCTTTCACTCTTTATTGTTTTATCCTAGCTTTCTAAGACGTTCCATGTGAAAATATCATATGGTCAAAGGAAATATCTGTAACGACCCGTATCCTACGCATCGGAGGATCGTAGAATATTTATTTCTTTCCCATATGAAGTCGTATGGTCATGTAACTTTGGGAAACATCTATTAGAGTCATTTCCCATATTCATGATTTTTGTCGATTTTTAAATGACCATTTTGCCCTTAGTTGGTACTGTTTTGGCCATAACTTTTGATTGGAAAGGAATTTTGACCTGAAACCGCTTCCATTAGATTCGTTTGATGGTTTACCTTTCCGTAGAGTGGTCATAATAGCCAAACGGACTTACCGTTTGGGAGATATGGCTGAAATAAGGTTTGGAGGGTGAAAAACTGCTTAACCGGGCCAAATCGGGTGATTAGTGAGTAGACCCATAACCCATTTCGGGATTAGGGTTATGGGAATCATTTCATTTCAGTTTTCTAGCCTCCACTTATCTCCAAGGAACCCTAAAAATGGCCTCCAATCTCTAAATCACCTCCAAATCACCTTTTGGTCAAGGATTTGGCTTAGCAACCTCTAATCAAGGAAGATCTACACTAAAGCAACATTGGAGCTGCTGTTTAGCATTGAGATTCACATCAAATCAGAGATTTATTTCAGATCTTAGTTTATTTTATGGCTAACGTGAGTGATTTGCATAGTTTTGCACTAATTATGGCTAATTAGGGATGATTAGTGTTAATTAGCGAATTTAAACATGATAAAATTCTGGAAAACTGTTTATAAAATTCGGAATGATGTTTTAGACCTCTGATATGAATTTGGGTTAATTTGGTTAAGTTTTGCTAATCCTATCATTAGTTTCACCTAAACATGCTTAAGGGGAAATATGGGATTTTGGGGTATGTTTGATCCATTTTAACCTATTATATTGATGTTTTGCTGTTTGTGGTTGACTATATATGTTTCTATGACTGTATGGTATGCTTTGTGATTGAATAGAATAGTCGGAATGGTCGAAAACGCCGTCGAGGGGCGTAAACAACTCGCTGGACAAGGTGCAGGAATTCGGATCGGATAGGGGATTGAGGGTCGATCGGATCGCCCTATGGGATCGTGGGACATCACCACGAGTCAAGTCATCTCCTCCGAGCCGAACCATCTGCGCAAGGTCCACGATCACCAACCGTTAACTACTACCCGATCCGATCCACTCGTGCTTCGTATCACGATCCGACTAGAGGAAAGCAGCATCCACGAACCGATGCACTACGAGACGCCGATCCGAACCGGGGGAGCCACGAGCTGGAGGAGCGCGATCCGACCCGTATGGGGTATTCCGATCCGAACCGAGGAGAGGAGCACGATCTGAAGCAAAGAGAAAGAGGACCGCGATGACGATCCGAACCGTGGCAAGCTGGAGACCCGACCCGATCCGCCAGGGGTGATGGCGACCCGACCCGATCCAGTGAAGAAGGAGCATTCTGAACCGAACCGATGAAGACTGATAACCCGAGATGCAAAGGTAGTCCAAATGAAGGGTATTGACTCAGGATCCAGATAGGAACCAATGAGTGGACTTCATGAGTTGGAATTTGCTGCGGGACGTGTGCTAAGGAGTTGTCGACGTTCATAACCTCGATTCACCACTAAAAATGAATGGTGGCTACTTATCAGTGCAGTAGGGTCATTATGACCCGAGGGGCAAGGTGATGGTAGCAAGACTACGTTATCAGTGCAGTAGGGTCATTATGACATGAGGGGCAAGGTGATGCGTAGTAAGACTATGAGCCAGCGCAGATGGGGTGAATAACTCCATGGGGCAAGTGGACATAGTAAAGATTGGTAAGGCTATGAGCCAGCGCAGATGGGGTGAATAACTCCATGGGGCAAGTGGACATAGCGAGGAATTAGTGGCTACGTTATCAGTGCAGTGAAGCCATTTATGACTTCATGGGGCAGAGTGATCGTAGCAAGGTATGTTGGGTGATCGAAGTGGTGAACATCGTATGCTTTACGCACTGAGTGAGAGATGTGAGGATGGATGCCATGTTTGATTGTTTGCCATCATTATGACATGCACACCTCCCCCACCTCTGTATCTTTACACTGTTTGATATGATACCTTAGAGTGTTGTACAGTATGTAGTGCTAACTCTTTGGTTGCAGGTCCATGTTCAAGTATGTTTTAGTCTACCTGTTATTGTTCACTTTAGATGCTTATCGCTCATACCAGGCTTTATGTCTGACCCAGAGTTTTATGTCTCCTCTTATTACTCTGGGTGCTCACACGAGCAGACTAGAGACAGGTTAGCTGATGGTGCGCGAGTAGTTGATTCGGAGGCGGGCAGGAGGCTTCCACGTATGATATATATATATATATATATATATATATATACACACACACACACACACACACACACATTCTCCCTGTGTCGTTGGTGGTCGCTACTTGGGCATTAGTAGTGTACCTCCTTTATCTTACTTTTGCTTTGAGACAGTTTGAAAGTTGTAATAAGCTGTATTTTGGATTTCCGCTGCTATGATGTTTAGTTCTGATTTTCAGCTTATGCACTGTCTCTCCTGTTTTATGTCAAGTATGTTATTATTATATTTTATTCTATGCGCTGTGAGACATTCTACAAGTTCTTTGTATGTTCATTTCCTTCTTCCCTTTCCTTCTGACGACCCGTTCCGTGCTAACGGGACATGTGTACAGCGCACTTTTGGAGTAAATGTCGGTTGGTGCGGGGCGGGACGTCACACTTGGTATCAGAGCTCTAGGTTGCGTAGTTAACCTAGGGAAAGACACTAGGGAGAGATAGTACGTATATGAGAGCGCGTATTTGTGATTACTTTGGTTTTCAAAAGCTATATATATATATACTATTGGTAGTATAAGAATGAAGTCGCAATGCACTAGCACCACTATGGGGTCGTTAATCGTTTCCCTTTTTCAGATTAACGATGAGCCGAGACACGAGGGGTGCTGGTAGAGGAACCAACCCAGGGAATGCCGCTGACATGAGAGCGATGTTTACTAACCTTATGAGAGACATGCTTAGAGAAGTGCAAGGGGCAGTTCCCAATCCCGGAGTTGGTGTTGGCCCAGTAGTGCATGCGCCTAGGGTCGATTTCGCCAAGTTGTGCAAGGATTACACTAATCTTGGTGGGAAGCCGTTCCACGGGACGGAGTCGACCACAGATGTTCAAGATTGGATGGATAGCTGTGACCGTATCTTCGATGACTTGGGTCTTGAGGATGCGATGAAGAGAAGGCTAGCGTCTCGTCAGCTGCAAGGGCGAGCGATGAATTGGTGGAATGCCATTAGAACAGCTACTCCAGAGGACCAGGTTACTTGGGATCAGTTCAAGGTTCGCTTTAGCGAGAAGTTCATTCCAGCTGCCCAGAAGTCAGTGTTGTTTAAGAGGTTCTTGGAACTCAAGCAGAACGGAAGGGCATTTTCTGACTATATTGCTGAGTTCGACACTTTGTCGAAGTATGGACTGTCTCTTATCGACACTCCTGAGAAGAAGAATGAGAATTCATTACTGGTTTGGATGGATACTTGGGGGAAAGGCTTGTCAACCACATCGATGATACTTTTGAATCGATTGTGGGGAAAGCTTTGAGATCAGAGAGTCTTTACCCTAAGTCAAAGACTGAGGCTGCATCTGCAGAAGGGCCAAAGCCGCAAGCAGGCGGTGGAGGCAAGAATAACTCTCAGAATAAGAGGAAGCAGGACCAATCTAAAGGTGGCCAGAAAAAGAGCAAGAAGGATGTTGAGTGCTTCAGCTGTGGTAAGAAGGGCCATTATGCTAAAGAATGTCGGGCCAAGCCAGCGGAAAGGAAGTGCTACAACTGTGGTCAAGTGGGACATCATAAGGATAAGTGTCCACAACCTCTTAAGGAGAAGCAGATTGTGAAAGCATATGCTATTGATGTTGTTCCTTCTTCGTCGAATGCCCCAACTACGGCGGAGAAAGGGAAGAATGTTGTTATTCAAGGTATGCTTTCTATTTATGATGTACCAGTTCGAGTTTTGTTTGATACTGGGGCTTCCCGTTCCTTCATATCTAGTGACCTGGTAGATAGGTTGGGACTGGAACCCGAGATAGTCGATAGACCATTGGTTGTGACGAACCCGATTGGTGGTTCGACTAGCCTTAGTATGATTTGCAGGAATTTGGTATTATCGAGTCATGGATGTATGTTTGTATGTGATTGCTTTGTTTTGGGCTTTACTGGGTATGGCATTATATTGGGAGTCGATTGGCTCCAAAGATACGGGGTGGTGGTAGACTGTGAGGGCTTTTTGGTGACAGTGAGGGCGGATGATGGGCGGAGGGTAGTGTTTGGTAGTCTACCTAGTGATGGGGTTATGGCTAGTTTTGTAAATTCCCTCGACATCCCGTAGGATGAGTTGTCAGATGTGCCCGTGGTTGGCCAGTATCCGGACGTCTTCGAGGAGGTGACCGGGCTTCCACCACACCGAGAGATTGAGTTCCGTATTGATTTAGTGAAAGATGCCAGACCTATAGTGATGCCGCTTCGTCGTATGGCACCAAGGGAGTAGCAAGAGCTCGGGGTGCAAGTCAGCAATCTTTTGAAGAAGGGATTTATTAGAAGGAGTGTCTCCGAGTGGGGAGCACCAGTTGTGTTTGCCACTAAGGCAGATGGTTCCCTTCGTTTGTGTGTGGACTATCGCGAGTTGAATAAGGTAACGAGGAAGAATAAGTATCCTCTACCACGGATAGATGATCTGTTTGATCAACTGGAAGGAGCAAGAGTGTTCTCCCAGTTGGACCTCGCGACAGGATTTCATCAGCTACGAGTAGCGGATGAGAGTGTTCCGAAAACGGCATTTAGGACGCCGTCTGGATTTTATGAGTGGTTGGTCATGCCATTTGGGTTGACCAATGCACCGGCCTACTTTGTGGATCTTATGAATCGAGTATTCAGAGATCAGTTGAATAAGTTTGTTCTTGTGTTCGTGGATGATATCCTTGTTTATTCAAGGACAGAGGAGGAACACAAGGGACACTTGAGGATAGTGATGGAGGTGTTGAGGAAACACCAATTGAAAGCGAAATTCTCTAAGTGTCATTTTTGGAGAAGGGAGGTGAGATTCTTGGGTCATGTTGTTTCAGAGAGTGGTATTGCCGTGGACCCTGCGAAGGTGGCTACGGTACAGGATTGGCCTACACCCAAGAATGCAACAGATGTAAGAAGTTTCTTGGGATTAGTTGGATATTATCGTAAGTTTATCCAGGACTTCTCCAAGATAGCAGCACCGTTGACTCAATTGACTAAGAAGAATCAGTCCTTTGTCTGGGACGGAGTGTGTGAGGATGCCTTCAAGAGTCTAAAGGAGAAGTTGACGCGTGCGCCAGTGTTAGTCATTCCTAAAGGGAATGAAGAGATGACGGTATACACGGACGCTTGTGGTACCGGACTGGGTGCTGTATTGATGCAAGGAGGTAGGGTTGTAGCTTATGCTAGTCGACAGCTAAAGCCGCATGAGAAGAAGTATCCTACCCATGATTTGGAATTAGCAGCGATCGTGTTTGCGCTGAAGATGTGGAGACACTATCTCTTGGGAGAAAGATTTGAGTTGTTTACCGATCATAAATCGTTAAAGTATCTCTTCTCTCAGAAAGATCTGAATCTCCGTCAATAGAGATGCTTAGAGTTCTTGGCTTCGTATGATTTTGATATCGCATACACACCTGGGAAGGGTAATGCGGTAGCCGATGCCTTGAGTAGGAGACATGCTAGCTTAGGGGCAATGTTTCTTAAATGGAAGCAACTGGAGTATATCGCGGGGTTTGATTTCAGACCAAGGTGCGAATTGGATCCAGTCATGCTAGCTAGTTTAGCGATCAGACCCACTTTGATAGAGCGGATTGGTTCCAGCTAGAGGAATGATCCTAACCTATTGGAAATCATCTCCAAGTTAGAGATGGGTATCGATGAGGAGATGAATGTGTATGGGCTTGATCGAGATGGATGGCTTCGGAAGAATGGAAGGCTAGTTGTGCCCAACGTGAATGATTTGAGAGATGAAGTGCTTAGAGAATGTCATCACTCAAAACTGACTATACATCCCGGTGGTAATAAGATGTATCGAGACATGAGACAGACTTACTACTGGGAAGGGATGAAAAGAGACGTTGGGAAGTTTATATCCAAATGCATGAATTGCCATCTAGTTAAAGCCGAGCAAAAGAAGCCTAGTGGGTTGTTGCAACCATTAGAGATTCCCGAATGGAAATGGGAACAAGTCTCGATGGATTTCATCGATGGTTTACCAAGGACTAGATCGGGATATGATAGCATTTGGGTAATTGTGGATCGATTGACTAAGAGCGCAAGATTTATACCAGTCAAATCAACCAGAACGGCAGGCAAGTTGGCAGATTTGTATATCAAGTGGGTAGTGAGATTTCATGGAGTACCTAAAAGCATTGTGAGTGACCGAGACCCGTTGTTCACTAGTGGGTTTTGGAAGAGCTTACAAGAGGCTTTAGGGTCAGGATTACATCTCAGTACCGCATATCATCCTCAGACCGATGGTCAGACGGAGAGGGTGAATCATATATTGGAAGATCTCTTGAGAGCTTGTATATTGGATTTTGGTGGATCATGGGATGACCATTTGCATCTAGTAGAGTTTGCATATAATAATAGCTACCAATCCAGTATCGGTATGGCTCCATATGAAGCTTTGTACGGAAGACTGTGCAACTCACCATCATGTTGGATAGAGACTGGCGAGAAGTTTGTGCTTGGACCAGATGTGGTGAGAGAAACTTCGGATAAGATTAAGATCATTCAGCAACGAATGAAAGCTGCCCAAGATAGGCAGAAGAGTTATGCTGATAAGAGGAGAAGAGACTTCAAATTCTCCGTTGGTGACTTGGTGTTTGTCAAGATCTCTCCGTTGAAAAGCATGATACGATTTGGCAGGAGAGGCAAATTAGCACCAAGATTTGTTGGCCCATTCCCTGTTCTTGAAATAGTCGGGAATTTGGCCTATAGAGTTGGCTTACCAGAGAAAATGGCGGGAGTTCATAATGTATTTCATGTTTCCCAACTAAGGAAGTTCGTTCACGACTCAGATGTGACTATTTCACCTGATCTGTTAGAGGACTTCGAAGTAGAACCCGAGGCGGTTGGGAACCGCAAGCCGATTCGTATTGTGGGGCACGGTACGAAGCAACTTCGAAGGAAGGCGGTGGAACTAGTCAAGGTTCAGTGGGGCGAGGACGAGAATGATTGTACTTGGGAGACAGAGGAGAGCATTAGGAAGGCATATCCAGAACTCTTTGCCTGGTAAGACTTACTTCGTAATTTAGATTTTCCGCATGCTAGGGTAGACTTGTTTTTGCTTGTTTGCATGTTTGATTGTTGTTTTGTGATTGATAGGCATGCGGGACCTTTGTGTGTGTTTGGATTAGGGAATTTCGGGGGCGAAATTTCTTAAGGGGGGGAGAGTGTAACGACCCGTATCCTACGCATCCGAGGATCGTAGAATATTTATTTCTTTCCCATATGAAGTCGTATGGTCATGTAACTTTGGGAAACATCTATTAGAGTCATTTCCCATATTCATGATTTTTGTCGATTTTTAAATGACCATTTTGCCCTTAGTTGGTACTGTTTTGGCCATAACTTTTGATTGGAAAGGAATTTTGACCTGAAACCACTTCCATTAGATTCGTTTGATGGTTTACCTTTCCGTAGAGTGGTCATAATAGCCAAACGGACTTACCTGTTTGGGAGATATGGCTGAAATAATGTTTGGAGGGTGAAAAATTGCTTAACCGGGCCAAATCGAGTGATTAGTGAGTAGGCCCATAACCCATTTCGGAATTAGGGTTATGGGAAGGCTGAATTGAGATGGAGAATCATTCTATTTCAGTTTTCTAGCCTCCACTTATCACCAAGGAACCCTAAAAATGGCCTCCAATCTCTAAATCACCTCCAAATCACCTTTTGGTCAAGGATTTGGCTTAGCAACCTCTAATCAAGGAAGATCTACACTAAAGCAACATTGGAGCTGCTGTTTAGCATTGTGATTTGCATAGTTTTGCACTAATTATGGCTAATTAGGGATGATTAGTGTTAATTAGCGAATTTAAACATGATAAAATTCTGGAAAACTGTTTATAAAATTCGGAATGATGTTTTAGACCTCTGATATGAATTTGGGTTAATTTGGTTAAGTTTTGCTAATCCTATCATTAGTTTCACCTAAACATGCTAAAAGGGAAATATGGGATTTTGGGGTATGTTTGATCCATTTTAACCTATTATATTGATGTTTTGTTGTTTGTGGTTGACTATATATGTTTCTATGACTGTATGGTATGCTTTGTGATTGAATAGAATAGTTGGAATGGTCGAAAACGCCGTCGAGGGGCGTAAACAACTCGCTGGACAAGGTGCAGGAATTCGGATCGGATAGGGGATTGAGGGTCGATCGGATCGCCCTATGGGATCGTGGGACATCACCACGAGTCAAGTCATCTCCTACGAGCCGAACCATCTGCGCAAGGTCCACGAGCACCAACCGTTAACTACTACCCGATCCGATCCACTCGTGCTTCGTATCACGATCCGACTAGAGGAAAGCAGCATCCACGATCCGATGCACTACGAGACGCCGATCCGAACCAGGGGAGCCACGAGCTGGAGGAGCGCGATCCGACCCGTATGGGGTATTCCGATCCGAACCGAGGAGAGGAGCACGATCTGAAGCAAAGAGAAAGAGGACCGCGATGACGATCCGAACCGTGGCAAGCTGGAGACCCGACCTGATCCGCCAGGGGTGATGGCGACCCGACCCGATCCAGTGAAGAAGGAGCATTCTGAACTGAACCGATGAAGACTGATAACCTGAGATGCAAAGGTAGTCCAAATGAAGGGTATTGACTCAAGATCCAGATAGGAACCAATGAGTGGGCTTCATGAGTTGGACTTTGCTGCGGGACGTGTGCTAAGGAGTTGTCGACGTTCATAACCTCGATTCACCACTAAAAATGAATGGTGGCTACTTATCAGTGCAGTAAGGTCATTATGACCTGAGGGGCAAGGTGATGGTAGCAAAACTACGTTATCAGTGCAGTAGGGTCATTATGACCTGAGGGGCAAGGTGATGCGTAGTAAGACTATGAGCCAACGCAGATGGGGTGAATAACTCCATGGGGCAAGTGGACATAGTAAGGATTGGTAAGGCTATGAGCCAGCGCAGATGGGGTGAATAACTCCATGGGGTAAGTGGACATAGCGAGGAATTAGTGGCTACGTTATCAGTGCAGTGAAGCTATTTATGACTTCATGGGGCAGAGTGATCGTAGCAAGGTATGTTGGGTGATCGAAGTGGTGAACATCGTATGCTTTACGCACTGAGTGAGAGATGTGAGGATGGATGCCATGTTTGATTGTTTGCCATCATTATGACATGCACACCTCCCCCACCTCCGTATCTTTACACTGTTTGATATGATACCTTAGAGTGTTGTACAGTATGTAGTGCTAACTCTTTGGTTGCAGGTCCAGGTTCAGGTATGTTTTAGTCTACCTGTTATTGTTCACTTTAGATGCTTATCGCTCATACCAGGCTTTATGTCTGACCCAGAGTTTTATGTCTCCTCTTATTACTCTGGGTGCTCACACGAGCAGACTAGAGACAGGTTAGCTGGTGGTGCGCGAGTAGCTGATTCGGAGGCGGGCAGGAGGCTTCCACGTATGATATATATATATATATACACACACATTCTCCCTGTGTCGTTGGTGGTCGCTACTTGGGCATTAGTAGTGTACCTCCTTTATCTTACTTTTTCTTTGAGACAGTTTGAAAGTTGTAATAAGCTGTATTTTGGATTTCCGCTGCTATGATGTTTAGTTCTGATTTTCAGCTTATGCACTGTCTCTCCTGTTTTATGTCAAGTATGTTATTATTATATTTTATTCTATGCGCTGTGAGACATTCTACAGGTTCTTTGTATGTTCATTTCCTTCTTCCCTTTCCTTCTGACGACCCGTTCCGTGCTAACGGGACATGTGTACAGCGCACTTTTGGAGTAAATGTCGGTTGGTGTGGGGCGGGCCGTCACAATATCTTTTATTATTCCCTACAAAAATTTCATACATGCAAAGAATATACAATCTGGCTATCATTTTGTTATTCTATTTTCTGTGTAGTTAAGTGATTTGACTCTCTCAAAGCTAATAAGATGGTGTTTGCACACTTAAGTCAAGGTGAACAATCTCTTTTCAACCAGGTATATAAACTATTTTGGAATGTCAGCCATTTTTTTAGAAAATTCTCTACTACTATACAAGTAATGTCCACGAATTGCACAGTTCCTGTAATTATTACTGGATGTTGAGCATATACTAGTGAGGCTATAAGCTTATCTTAATGAAGACTGCAATATGAATCTTTGATCAAAAATTTCCTATCATAGATGTAATGTCGATCAAATAGGTTTTAGCCTTGAAGTCTGTGGTCTTTATTTGTTTCATTATGAATATTAATATTTAAAATACTCACAAGGTAGTTTAAGCCTTCTTATTTTTAGTATCCTATTCCACATGATTTAGGGAATTAAGAAACCCTTCTTCCATACTTTTCCCAACTATTTTTTGCTTACAATTGGTATTAGTTCAAAGGATTGATCCACTTTAAATTGACAAAAATTATTACGTTAACCTTGAAATGCATCATATTGATTGTCAATAGTAATCAAAAGTAACGACCAAATTTATTTACTTTAATAAATAGAAGTTCTAAAACTTACATGACATGTTCACTGAATCTTGAATTACTAGCATGCCATTGTGCTTTTGAGAAGTTTTTTTCCTTCTTAAAGTGAATCCTTAACCTTTTAGAATCGTTCCATTTGTTATGGAAACTATCAATTGACCACTATCTAAATACACAGTTTCAATTGTGTATGAAAGATTTTAATTGACCTAGCCTAGGTTTCACTTCAGAAATCACTACGTATTCGTGGAGGAAAAATAATTTCGTAGATCACCACTGGGAATAACATTCCCACATGTAAATACTATGTTTTCTTAGCTTGGACATCATTACCAAGTGTCATCGTGGTCTGATTCCAATGAATTTCATATGGTGACAACTTTGGATTTAGTATTAAGTTGATATAATCAAAGCAAACTGGTAGTAGTATTGCATGAGAGGAGGCTCAACATGGTTTTCAGTAAAATAATGAAATTAATGGTGATTGATAGATTTTCTAATAGTGTGAGGGATTGTAGAATAGATACAATTTTGTAATTTTATTAATAAAGAAAAAATTTATTACATGATGTATATATTACAGTGCTTTATATTGATGGAGTACTTGAGGTTAAAACAGGCAATAACTATGTAACTGTAATAAGTTATAGAGGGAAAATAATATAAGAGGAAAGCATTAAAGTATTATGAGCTGGATCCTTATCCTATGACGCAGCGTGATATGTGTATGAGTCAGCTGGATCCTTATCCTATGAATGAGCTAAATCCTTATCCTCTGATATTTACATACATATACTTAACACAACCCCTCAAGTCGGAGCATGTAAATCACAAATGCCCAACTTGCATAATAAAAATATAAATTGCTGACGTCCAAGAGCTTTTGTCAATATATCTGCCAATTGATGACCCGTCGAAACATATGCCGTAGAAATATTGCCAGATTGTAACTCATCACGAATAAAATGGCAATCAGCTTCAATATGCTTCGTGCGCTCGTGAAACACTGGATTCTTTGCAATATGAAGAGCATACCGACTATCACAGAACAATTGCATTGGCCTAGAGTGTAGTACACCGAGAGAATGCAACAACGATTTTAACCACTTAAGTTCACAAGCAGCAACTGCCATAGCACGATATTCTGCCTCTGCAGATGAACAAGCCACTGTAGGCTGCTTCTTTGTCTTCCAAGAAATAGGAGACTTACCAAGAAGAATATAATAACCTGACAACGATCGGCGAGTTATGGGACACGCCGCCCAACCACTGTCACAAAACGCATTCAGTCAGGTTGTAACAAAATACCTTGACCAGGACTTCCTTTAATATAACACAATACACGAATAACAGCATCCCAATGAGCAACTTGTGGATTGCTGAGAAACTGAGCCAGAGTATGAACTGAGTAACTCAACTCTGGATGAGTGATAGATAAGTATACCAAACGACCAACCAAACACCTATATTGATCTGGATGTTGATATGGATCTCTTTCAACATTAGCAAGACGATGATTTTGCTCCATTGTAGTATCAGTATGCTTACAAACCAACATTCCTGCTTCTGTTAGTCTATCTAATACTTTCTTTGGGAAAGAAATATCCCTTTATCACTATGAGCAACTTCAATGCCCAAGAAATATTTTAGCACACCAAGATCTTTCATATGAAAACAAGAGCTCAAATATTGTTTGAATTGCAAAACAACATTTTGAGAGGAACCTGCAATAATAAGATCATCCACATAGACAAGAACATACAAGTAAACATTACCCTGCTGATAAGAGAATAGGGAGTAATCTGCATATGACTGGGAAAAACCAAAAATTCTCAAAGCAATAGATAATTTAGCAAACCATTGCCGAGGATCTTGTCGTAAACCAGACAAAAACTTGTGTAACCTGCATACCTTTCCTAGAATAGGACTATGGTACCCGGGAGGTAGTTGCATATATAATTCATCTTCCAAATCACAATGAAGAAACGCATTACAAACATCCATCTGGTGTAGCTCCCAATTTCGTGTGACAGCAACAGATAAAAAAATACGAACCATTCCCATTTTGGCAACTGGGGCAAACGTCTCTTTATAATCTACACCCTCGACTTGTCAATTTCCAAACACCATAAGATGTCCTTTGAAATGTTAAATATCTCCATTAGCTCGATATTTGATTTTGTAGAACCATCCAGTACCAATAGCCTTCTTTCCGAAAGGTAAGTCTTCCAACGTCCATGTACCACTAAGTTCAAGTGCATCGATCTCCACTTTCATAGCTTGTCTCCAACTTGAATCTTTGACCACCTCTTTGAATGAAGTCGGCTCCTTACCTTTAGTAATTGCTGCCAAAAAAATTTGTGTCTCGCAGAAAAATTATTATAATCAACATACCAAGCTAGATTAAAGGGTTTACCTGAGGTACTTGATTGAGCATGCCTTGCAGAAGTAGTGGAGTCTATCTTATGGACATTATAAGTCATAAAATCCTTTAATCTCGAAAACAGTTAGCGAACTCGAAAACCCTTGCCGAGTTGTTCGCTCTCCCTTACTGAAGAATTCTCTCCTAAACGTAGAGGAGTAGTAGTGTCATAAGGAACAATACCATAAAGCTCGTCACTGCTTGGGGACAATTGTTGCACAACACCATCATCATCCATCGGATTCATAGCCCTACCATCCTCTTCTGTAACTTTGTCACTATTGACCACTCGAGTATCCTTTTCCAAAAGAGGTTGGTGCAGATATGCCTCCCTTTGCGCATTATCATTATCACCCACAGTATCCGCAAATGGAAAAATATTCTCACAAAATTTTACATCTCGGCTAACAAAAAATTCATGAGTTTCCAAATCATAAACTCGACACCCTTTTTGACAAAAAGGGTACCCAACAAACATGCATTTTCTACTACGAGATCCATATTTGTTCTTTACATGAGGACGATTTGCAACATAACATAAGCAACCAAATACACGTATAGCAGATAGGGGTGGTGGTTGCTTAAACAAAACTTCATAAGGTGTTTTTCCATCTAAAACTAGGGTAGGGATCTTATTAATTAGATGAACAGCAGCTAATACACATTCCCCCCAAAACTCCATTGATAAATTAGCCTGAAATTTTAAAGCACGTGCAAAATTCAAAATATTCTGATGTTTTCGTTCTACCCTACCATTTTGCTGAGGTGTATCAACACAAGAAGTTTGATGTACCATACCATTCTTTGCATAAAAAGATTTCAAAACAAACTCTTCTCCATTAGCACTTCTCAAAATTTTTCACCTTTTTATTAAATTGAGTATTAATCATGACACAAAAATTTTGAATCAAATGTCCAACCACATATTTTCTAGCCAATAAGTACACCCACACAGCATGAGAACAATCATCTACGATGGTCAAAAAATAATGTGTACAACAATTTGAAGCAGTATTATAAGGACCCCAAATGTCATAGTGAATAATATCAAATAAATCATTGGCTTTATTCATACTATTTGGAAAAGAAATGCGAGGTTGTTTTGCAAGATAACATACTTCACAATTTTCAAAATAGTTCTTACTACTACCATTTATTCCAAGTAAAGGAAGCAAAACTTTTGATGAAGGGTGCCCCAAGCGTCGATGCCATAACACTGTCAAATCTGCTGCTAACACTTTATTTGCTTGAAAACTATGAATTTGCTGATAAAGATAGACTCAATTACTCTGCATGCTTGCTCCAATCAGGTTCCTTAAAGTGTGGTCCTGTATATTACATAGCTAGTCAGTGAATAAAATAATGAACTTTTGCTTTTCTAAAAGTTGAGACGCAGACAAAAATTACATGTAAGAGCAGGGATAAATAATACATTTTCTAGGATCAATTTTTAATTTAGTTTTATTTGGCCTTCTTTAGTAGCATTTGTAACTTTTCCATTTGGTAAACCAACAGGAGTGGAAGGTATATCATGCAAGTGGGTGAACAATTCAATATTACTAGACATATGATTTGAGGCCCCAGTGTCGATGATCCATTGATCATCGTAGAATTTCTTACCATGCAATTTTGGAGTAGAGGATGAGAGTTTGTGTTGATTGAGAGTAGTCATCAAGATATTGAATTGCGCATCACTCAATGTTGGAACATATGCTCAATCACCATTGATAACCTCTTGTGCTACACCTTAGTTATTGCTACTCATATTTTCGGTGAAATTACCACTACAACTACGACCACGACCTCTACCAAACTTGATTTTTTACATAGCTTCAGCTTTCTATTACCAATAGTAGGCGCTAAAAAAATAGCAATTATTAGCAATCCCTAATTTAGGGAAGCTCTGATACCATGATAGATTTTCTAATAGTATGAGGGATTGTAGAATAAATACAATTTTGTAATGTTATTGATAGAGCAAAAATTGATTACACGATGTATATATTATAGTGCTTTATATAGATGGAATACATGAGGTTAAAACTGGCAATAACAATGTAGCGGTAATAAGTTATAAAGGGAAAATAGTATAAGAGGAAAGTATTGAATTATTATGAGCTAGATCCTTATCCTATGACGCAACGTGATATGTGTATGAGTCAGCTGGATCTTTATCCTGTGAATGAGCTAGATCCTTATCCTATGACGCAGACATTTACATAAATATACTTAATAGTGATGATAAGTTTGGGAGATAAGCCGACATCTAAGGGTGCTAAGATATTGACTACGTCTTATATTATGATTTTGTTGATCATTAGAATTGCATAGCATTTCCTAGTTGCAAGGAAATTATGATTTTGAAGTATGGGATGATAATGGCAAATTTGGCTTTAAGTTCATAAAGACGCATTTTGATGTTGCTCAGACGGTGTAGTCATGTATATATGATAAATTTTTATTTCCTGACATGTTTTTATGTTTGTAAGAAATAGAATGCATCCCACCTCCTGTTGAGGTTTGATCTCTTCAAAGTCTGAACGTCTGATCATCAGCATGTTATATTTTACTTGATATGGATGAAAACAAGATGGAATTTTTTTTAGCTCACAGGCCAATGAAGTCCTTCATTAAAAATGCTACCGTAACAAATTCCTGGGGACAAGAGCATTTTTTAAGGGTGCATAAAGAACATATATGTGAGTTTAGCATACACTGGCACATAAAAATGTCCATAATATTAGCATATGATCAAACTAATTCATCTTTAACTGTATTGACAATATACTATATTTTTATAATCAAATCATAAAAATATGCTAACTTTGGCATACATTGACAGGCGTCAATTTGACGGTGCTCATAGTTCATGTATGCTGTAGAGGAAAATGGAAATAATGCGATACAGTTGTCTTATATTCTCGTGTAAAAATAAGAATATTGAATTTTTTTCTATTTTTAGCAGATTCGCACAACACTATTAGCCTACCAAATATAGTGTTTGACGTGAACTTAGTCAGATAGTTTCTATATGTTGTAGTTCAGCATATCTATAATTTCAACTTAAGTAAGCTTAAGGACAAAACAGTCATGAAATAATCATTAATGCAAAACAATCTAACTTTGTACATGTGCGAGAATAATCTTATAAAGGTTAAAGTTGATACTTAGACAAAGAAAGTTACGATGGTCCGTGTGTGTAGCACGGGTTCGCACTCGTATGTGTGTATATATGTGTGTCACTCCATATTACATTGTCGAGCCTTGATTTGTTGCACTTGTGTGTTCACGGATATTGCAGCATGCTTGTGTTATCAAGCTTAACCTGGACACATCATACTTGATATATTTGTCCCTTGCTGACCATATTGCCCCTCTAGAAAATATATGTGTATACATGTATTGTGTATGCGCAAAAAATGTATATATGAGCACTAGAGACACTGCCTACCTAGGGCTATCAACAGATACATTCGGATACAGATAGTGCCATATCCGCAACGGAAACCATTTTCGGATATCAGATATCCGCATCCGCGGATACGGATGAATATCAGATAATTATCCGCTCTGCCAATGGACAATAAATCAATAAACATAAATGATTTTTTTAGCTTAATATTAAGCTTTTTGAATCCAATTGATTACTATAATGCTAAAAATAAATAAATATGATGATAATATATAATTTTGAATAATTAGCATGCGTTTAGTAGACTTACAATTTTTCTAAATAATAAATTAATATATTTAATCATGTTAAAATACATATAATTTAAGCTATAATCATAAAAAAAGAGGATGGATAATTTTCGGATGCAGATATACCTATATCTGCATCTGCATCCGCTTTTTCGGATATCTGATATTTATCCGCGTTTGGGATGCGGATGCGGATGGATTTCGGATTTTTCAGGTATCCATTGATAGCCCTATGTCTACCTTGTGGTATTTACAGTGAATCACTGTGAATATCACAAGTTGTCTAGACACAAATGAATATACACATCAGATTAAATCATGAAATCTGATGATAAACACACCAAAATTTCTGAGATAAATAAAAATTAAAATAAAATTATATCAGCTAGAATTTAAATTTATTTTGTTCATGTTTACTGTGTGTTTCTGTGACAGGTATGCTGGTGACTAGACTGACTGTGAACCATACTGAAGACAAGTGTGTGACAGAATGTTTATGAGTGAGTAAATAGAGTGAAATGTAACTAAATGTAACTAAGTGATAGAGAGAAATGTAGTGAGGAGCTGTGTATATGAAATTGAGATTGAATGTACAAATAGCGGAGTTGTAAGATTTTACTATTGAAATGTTTGAAATTAAATATTATATTTAGAAAAATACTGTTTGAATATTTAAGTTCTTGTGTAGTAGTATTTTATTTAAATATAAATTTTTGTTTTTGTATGTGATGTAGTAGACTAACACAATTGCAAACACATTTATAATAATATATGTTTGTTATCATCAAACAAAAATCATATAATTGTTATATGCAACACCCTTTAATCCATGTCCTTGTTCATAATTTTACACAAATCGATTATTGAAATCTTGATTCTTACATCTTTTGTTTTATCACGATTGACGGTGGTATCAAAGTCATCTTTGGCGATAATGTTGATACTATCAAAACATGGATATTTGAAGACCGCAAACTGAATCCATAGAGGAGTGGTGACCGACCACTATGATGGATTGATGGGTGAAAACCTAAATTTGGAGTTTGGGTCGAGCGGAGAAGACAATGGGAGAGACTTGAAGGGTCTGGTACCATTACGAGAAATCCACTAAGTCAGTGAAGCAGAAAAGCCTGTTTGATGTATGGAGGTCTCAAGCAAAATGGGAAAAGTGAGAAGGAGGTGAGTGGAGAAGATGGGAAGGAGTACCATTTTTGGCTTGATATGGAGAATGTCAAGCAGAGAAGGTATGGGATTCGTGAGGTGTGAGTTCGTGAAGGAAATGAGGGTGGTCCAGATCATATAGGGTTCCTCAACCCGGGAATTTTTCGATCTGAAAAGCCGGCAAATAAGGGGCGTGAGATGTTGGAGAGATCCAGATCGGATAAGTGTCATTCGAACCAAAAGACGTTCAAGCCGAAAGTAGTCGACCCAGGGGTTATGTTGGAATAGTTCCTTCTAGGGCTTGTTCAGATCGGAGATTCCCCTCATCGATTTGAGGATATTAAATCAGTATCTTCAACCCGAGCCTTAATACTTCGATTAAGTCAATCTATCGCAATGACTTTACATACCATAATATCTTTTATGAACCAACTTCCTGTGAATATCTGAATAGTTAGGATAGAGCATATAAGAACTTAACCTGAAGCTGCATAACATATGACTCCAAAACAATCCGGACTTCAGGACATAACCTTCCACAATGATATGGCATAGAATCAGTAACTAGTGAGATTCGACGAGATGGTTGGGAACAACGGTCTTCTGAGCTACTTACTTCAATGCTTTGTTTGTTTGCTTTTCCAGTATATATGCACTATACACACTACAATAGTATGCACACGGGGTGGGGGGGGGAGGCATAGGTGTTTCTTTCTAACCAATGATGTTTCTTGGATAAAACAACAAGCATGTCTGGACGATATTCCACCAAATATTCTAGGTCATATAAAGGAAATACTACCCAACTAGACCTCGAGAAGCAATCCAATTTTGGAACAGAATCAGATGATGATGAAGAACAATACATTGTCAAAACTCACGAGGGTGAAAAAGTGCATATGAGGGAACTTAAATGTGTGGAGAGGAAGCAGTTGGAGGAGCAGGTGAGGAAGGAGCCATGTTTCTAAATGTTCTGATTGATTCCTTTCCAACTACAATGGACGAAGGAAAACTAAAGAGACAAAGTGCAAAGCATAAGATTCTTTGGAAGGACATTCAAATTCCAGTTGAAGGGCGAGACTACCATAATCCGCCAGTAGGTTTTATGACTATAAGCAGGCAGATGTGTACGGTCGCATGCATACCTCTCTTTAGCACATTCATCGCCAGCTTTCTATGCCATATGCAGTTAGCACCGGTGCAGCTACACCACATTGTCTATTTGTGACGACCTCCCCATACCTCCTGCACCGTACTAAGGAAAAGGTGCGTTATATGACGTGCCTGCCCGATACAAAATGATCATAAAGGAAGAGTAACTCGAAATAAAACCTATCATATAACTAACAGTGCATGGATAATATATAATAATAAAATATACAATAGGATATAGTAGTGAATAATTGAATTGAAAATCAAATCTCCATAAAATCATAGTTACTCAAGTACAATACATCTGAGTACATGAATCTCTGAATACAATATGCCTCACTACATCCCTCAAAGTCACAATAACCATCAACATACAACGGAAATAGAAATGAAAAATCTGTATAGTGGGTAGTAATAGTATGCTAGCCTCTTGCTCGTCACCATACCACATCATCAACACCAAACCTACTACCTGCTAATTAGTTTGCTCATCAACAACATTGATGACCAACCCTAGGTAACAAGAGGGAAACATAAAACCATGAGTCAGACAACAGTCATAGTGAGCGATAAAATAACTAACAACAGTTACAAAGAATAATACGAGTATAGGCGGATCAACCATCTGATCTGCCCAACAACGAACAATTTAACACGTGAAATCCATGCATTACATGCCAATACAAAATAGGAAAACCCCCAATCTTGCTTCTCTTCAACATCCTATGGTGATAGCTTACCTAGAGAAAAATAGAGAAGAAAGCACACCATCAACCATAGCATCCAATATCCTAACTATCACTGATCTGACGACCGCCCACAACCCCCGCACTATACAAGAGGAATAATGCACTGAAAGGTGTGCCAGGAAGCTATGGACGATCATCAAGGTATGGTTGATAAATGAAACCTATCGTAAACTCACAGCGTAAGGATAAAATATAATAGAACATATACAAAAGGTAGTGATAGTGAAGCGGAAAACACTAAACTTTCATGACAACTAGAAAGTATTTCCCATACACGTGGATAACAACAATAGTGTTTGTATAATTTGCCTCACTACAACACTCAGAGATATATCAAACAGGGCAAACAAATACTAGATAGTAAAAAATGGAACGTGAGCCTCCTGCTCGCCATCGATCAGCATCGTGGTCCTCACTAAAGCAATACCTGCCACCTGTTACTCAGCATTCCCATCCACAACCGGATGAACAGCCCAAGGTAATAAGAGGAAACATAAAACCTTGAGTCAGACAACAGTCTTAGTGAGCGATAAAACAGCTAGTAAATTTCATCAATAAAGTATATGAGAATGGGTAAATAATCAACTAATCTACCAGCTTTAGAGAAGAACTCTCAATTTCCTTCTCCATTACATGATAGTGATAGCCTTTACAATCCATACACCCAAAGGAATAAAAATTCAGTCACGGTAATTAAAGCATCCATTCATATATGGCAAAGCAACTAAATCATGATCACAACATGTATTCAAACGTCCATGACTGACTCTGGCTACCACCGCCAACCTTGCTTTGGAATCCTTGTTATTTTATGGCTGGCTAACAATTTGCCGTCAATTGTCAAGGACCACACAAGACGCCCCAGTTCTAGCAAAACTCCACGTGTTGTACTCAACACATGTTACACGCTATACTCAACACGTGTCTAGGCAATACATGATGCCTAAGGCACTCGACCTACAATTAGTCCTCAATTGTACCTCTGCTTTGAGTTCGCTAGAACCTACGACAACGATAATTTCTCGGCCTTCGTCTCTCTAGTCGTTATCAATTACAACTATTAATTAGCTCGGAATACCTTAGAACTATCACTTCACACGAACTCAATACATCCTTAAGTTGTCTCCCTATTTGTTGCATACAATGAATAACAAACATTTTTCAACACTTCCAAACTTTTCAATTGAATTCGCTTTGAAGTCACATCATCACCGGAAGTGTCCGACTAGAAATAGCCGACCAGAAATGGCAAAAATGGCTAACCAAAATAGGCCGACCCACTTTGGTCCGGCCCAACTTATGTCCGACCCAACTTTAGTCAGACCCTACTTTGATTCGACCCGACTTCGGTCTGACCCGAGCCGTCCGACCCAGCTTCAGTCAGAACCAACTTCGTTCTGACCCAACTTCGGTCCGACCCAACTTCGGTCCGACCCAACTTCGGTCCAATCCTACTTCGGTCCAATCCAACTTTGGTCCGATCCAAAACCTGCATATTGCAATTCAACTCCGATGTCGACCAAAACTTCGCCAAACGATAAATCCAACAAAACTAACTTATCCAATTCATCCAAAAGGATTACAAGCATGTTACGAAATCAATAATATCATCAATATGACAATTCTATCAAGGATAATGTCAAATTCACCAAATCACCATAAATATGAATAGAACAAAAACCATGGATCTAACTTGCACATTTGTATGAAATATCATAGAAATTACCTATCTAAACTTGCTAAATTAGATCCTAGGGTGATCTATATGAAAATGAACTTACCAGTGCATGGATCTAAGGAAAAACACTTGAATTTGATGAAAAACATGATCTACTACCCATACACTTTATTGAATCCATGTGAGAGATGTAATCCACTCACCGATTCTCCAATACAAGCTAAAATGATAGAATTATGAATCCGAACAGCGAGCAATTCGATCCAAACTCCTCAATCCGATGAATTCACTTTGAAATGATGTAGATCTAGCCTCCAATGGTGTAGATCTATGATTTCCCTCCTTAGATTTGGATTTTTAATGGTGGAAAGGCGTTAGAGGAAGAAGGAGATCAATGCCTCCAAATGAGATAATGGGAAAGTAAACCTTTTCCCTCCACCCTCACCCCCTATTTATAGGATTCCACCAACCCACTAATGGCCTCCCCAGTTCAGCCCATTAGGCTCTCTAAACCTGAACAACCAACTGAAAAACCCTAAAACAACAATTTATCATAAACTGCTGAGCCAAATCCTTAATGTATCCACTCTACGGAAAGGCTATCATCAATTCCTTTTCAATGGCATAGGTCTCACCCTCTGATTCGTCCCGAGTCAACAGTTATGCCCTGTACAAGACTGATTGGGGCAAAATAGTCACAAATAAAATCGGTAAAAATTATGGATATGTTTCACATCCCCATAAGCAACATATTAAAAGATGAGAATGATCCAACCCTCAGGGAATAAAATAAAAATACTTTACGATCTTCCGATACGTAAAATGTGGGCTGTTACATTCTCCCCCCTTAAGAGTTTCGCCACCGAAATTCCAAGCAAACACAACAATTCCGCATGCCTATCATCTATGAGAAGCCAATTCTTTCATCCAAACTAGCATCCATCAAGCCATGCATCCATAGCCTAATCCTAGCACGCAAAATTCTATCAAACAGTCAACAAGATACAACTATATAACGATGCTACGATATCAAAGGGTCCTACCGACGAAGAGTTATGGATGATTCACCTTTATGCTCTCTTCTGTCTCCTATGTACAATCGTCACCATTTTTACTCCATTGTACCTTGACAAGCTTAACCGTCTTCCTCCTAAGCTGTTTTGTGTTATTTCCCATAACTCGAAGTGGCTCACGAGGTCTCGCAACTGCGGTTTCCACTTCTAGGTCTTCATACTGCTTTGGAGAAACCACCTCATTCGAATCATGCACGAACTTCCGTAGAAACGACACATGGAACACATTATGCACACTCGACATCTTCTCAGGTAACTCCAATCTATATGCGAGCTTTCCAATTCGCTCGACTATCAGAAATGGTCCAATGAACCTAGGAGCTAACTTTCCTTTACTTCCAAATCTCACCATGTGCTTCAACGGCGAAACCTTCATGAAAACCATATCGCTAACGTTGAATTCCAAGTAGGGGTGTAAACGGGTCGGACCGGACCGGACGGAGGTGTGTCCAAGCTCTGTCCTATAAGAATTCGGACGGACACGGACCGGACATCATATAGTCTCGGACCGAGCCGGACAACGGATTGTCCTGTCCGATATAATAGAAAAACATCATCGGACAGAAAACTAGTGTGTCCAAGCTCTGTCCTATAAGAGAATCGGACGGACACGGACCGGACACCTTATAGCTTCGGACCGAGCCGGACAACGGACTGTCCTGTCCGATATACAGCCCTAATTCCAAGTCCTTACGACACTTATCAGCGTAACTTCTCTGACGATCTTGGGCTGCCTTCATTCGTTGCCGAACGAGCTCGATACAATCTGAGGTCTCTCTTATCATTTCTGGTCCAAGTACCAACTTATCTCCAGTTTCTAACCAACATGCCGGAGAATTGCACGGTCTCCCATACAACGCCTCGTATGGTTCCATCCCAATGCTGGACTGGTAGCTATTGTTATATGCAAACTCAACCAGATGTAGATGGTCTTCCCATGATCCCCCAAATCCAACACACAAGCTCTTAGGAGATCTTCCAAAACTCGATTGACTCTCTCGGTCTGACCATCAGTTTGGGGATGATATGCCGTACTCAAGCGCAACTCAGTTCCAAAAGCTTCTTGCAAACTCTTCCAAAATCTGCTAGTAAATACGGATCTCAATCACTCACTATACTCTTTGGGATGCCATGGAATCTAACAATCCATTTCACATAAAGTTCAGCCATCTTCGACGTTGTCCTAGTCGACTTGACAGGAATGAATCTTGTACTTTTGGTCAAGCGATCCACAATGACCCAAATCCCTCTATTTCTTGTCCTGGTTCTAGGTAGTCCATCGATAAAATCCATCGATACTTGTTCCCAATTCCATGTAGGAACTTCCAATGGCTGAAGCAAACCACTCGGTTTTTTCTGTACAGCTTTCACTAACTGACAGTTCGTGCACTTGGAAATGAACTTTCCAATATCTCGCTTCATCCCTTCCCAGCAGTAGACTCGCTTCATGTCCTGATATATCTTATTACCACCGGGATGAATCGTCAACTTTGAGTGATGACATTTTCTCAGAACCTCATCTCTCAATCCATCAATATCAGGAACAACTAATCGCCCTTACATTCGATGCCAACCTTCTCGATCGACTTCGAACTCTTTATCTTCTGGTTTTAGCTTCTGGAAAAAGTCAACAAGCTTTGTATCTCGCTTCTGGCTCTCGCCAATTCTTTCGATAAGAGTTGGTCTTATCGATAAGCTTGCCAACATTCAGGTTCCAACTCACACCTTGGCCTGAAATCAAACCTTGCCAAATACTCAAGGTTCTTCCATTCCGAAAACATCGCTCTCAAACTTGCGTGTCTTCGACTCAACGCATCTGCAACTACGTTACCTTTACCAGGGGTATAGGCTATATCAAAATCATACGATGCCAGAAACTCTAATCATCGTTGCTGCCGAAGATTCAAATCCTTTTAGGAGAAAGGATACTTCAACGACTTGTGATCCGTAAACAACTCGAATCAGACTCCCAACAGGTAAAGTCTCCACATCTTCAGAGCAAACACAATCGCTGCCAACTCCAAATCATGAGTTGGGTAATTCTTCTCATGCAGCTTTATCTGTCGACTTATGTAGGCCGCGACCTTATCCTTTTGCATTTGCTCTGCTCCAAGCCCAGTACCACATGCATCGGTGTATGCCACCATCTCTTCATTCCCACTTGGAATGGTCAACACAGGAGCACTTGTCAATCTCTCCTTCAGGATTTTGAACGCTTGTTCACACTTTGCATCCCATGTGAACACTTAGCTCTTCTTCGTTAATCCTGTCAATGGTGCAGCTATCTTGGAGAAATTCTTGATAAACCATCGGTAATATCCTGCCAACCCAAGGAAACTCCAAACATCTATCACATTCCTACGTCTATCCCAGTCCTGGATTGCTGCCACCTTAGCGGGGTCAACTGCTATCCCATTTCCAAAAACAACATAACCTAAGAAACTCACTTCACCTTCCAGGAGTGACATTTCGAGAACTTAGCCTTCAACCGATGCTTTCGTAAGATCTCTAACACAACTCTCAAGTGTGTCTTGTGTTCTTCCTCATTCATTAAATAAACCAGAATATCATCCACGAACACAAGCACAAACTTATTCAACTGATCTCTTAATACCCTATTCATAATATCCACAAAATACGCTGGCGTGTTAGTCAACCCGAATGGCATCACCAACCGCTCGAAGAAACCGGATGGTGTCCTAAAAGCAGTCTTTGGCACACTATCCTTAGCCACCCTCAACTGGTGAAATCCCGTTGCCAGATCAATCTGAGAAAACACTTTGGCTTCGTGAAGCTGATCGAACAAGTCCTCAATCCTTGGCAACGGATACTTGTTCTTCTTAGTCACCTTGTTCAGCTCGCGATAATCCACACACAATCTTAATGAGCCATCTGCCTTGGTTGCAAACACGACCGGTGCACCGCATTCGGAAACACTTCTCCAAATGAATACCTTCCTTAGAAGGTCATGAACTTGCACCTCCAACTCTCGTTGTTCCTTAGGCGCCATCCACCTAAGAGGCATAACAATTGGTCTAACACCCTAGACCAAATAGATCTTAAACTCGATCTCACGATGCGGCGACAACCCTTTGACCTCGCCAAAGACATCCTCATACTCATTAGCGATCAGCACAGATGACAAGTCTTCTTGTGGAATCACAAGCGAATATAGATATCTAACGAAGACACCCTCTTCGTGCTTACACTTTATCAACACCTTTCGCCCTTCCACATCCCCGACTCTCACCTCTAGCTTCTTGCAATTCACCCTTGTCGCATACTTCTTGAGCCAATCCATGCCCAAGATGATCCCAAACCCAGTGAAGTTAAGAACAAAGCAATCACACACAAAAGAGAAACCATGACTCGACAACACTAGACCTCGGTAAATCATGCAAAGATTTGACGAACCCCCAATTGGATTAGTTACTACGAAAGGTCTATCACATATCTCGGGTTCCAAACCCAAGCAACACACAAGCTCATTGCAAATGAATGAATTGGATGCTCCAGTATCAAACAAAACTCGAACTAAAACACTATGAACAGAAAAAGTTCCTTGCACCATGACACCCTTTCCGTTCTCCTCAACAGTAGGAGCTTTGGAAGAAGATGGCACTGCCCCTAAAGCATATGCCTTAACCACTTGCTTCCCTTTGGCTGATTCTGGACAATCTTTCTTCTCATGTCCTGGCTTCCCACACTTGAAGCACTTCTTCTCAGCTTTAGGATTCTTGCATTCACTAGCAAAATGGTGCTTCTGCAAACAATTGAAGCAAGTCACTTCTCCCTTCTGCTTCTTTTGGCCATCCTTTCCTTTTTGTTGCTGTTGCTTCCTTTTCTTATTATTACCACACTACTGTGACTTCCATTCCTCCTTAGGTGTAACAACATACATCTTCTTAGGGAATAGACTTTCATGCGTTAAAGCCTTCCTGAAGATCTTCTCAAAGCTATCATCGAGGTGATCCACAAGCTGATACCCAAGATATTCATCCAATCCCAAGACAAACTTCTCATTCTTTTGATAAAGAGTATCCACATATAAATGAGCATACTTCGACAGAGCCTCAAAGTCGGAAATGTAATCAAGAACTGGGCGACCATTCTGTTTAAGCTCCATGAACCACTTAAACAGAACAGACTTCTGCATGGTGGAAATAAATTTTTCTTCAAACTTAGCTTGGAATAACTCCCATGAAATAACCTCTTCAAGGGTCTCAAGTGTGATAGAGTTCCACCAGTACATTGCTCTGCCCACTAACTGCCTTGATGCAAGCTTCCTCTTTGTTGCATCATCAATGCCCATGTCTTTGAAAATCCTTACACATGTATCCATCCACCTCTAGACTTCTTCAACTGGCTCAGTGCCTTTGAACTGTTTTCCTCCCAATGAACAAAAGTCTTTGCATAGCTTTGCAAATTCTATAGCTCTAGGCACTTGGACTCCAAAATCAACCATAGCTGCCATTGGAGCGAGGTTCCTTCGAAGGCATGCTTCAATCATAGCATCAAACATGACTTGGTAGTCTTGCGTCCCGCTATTACCCCTCCAGTTTAGCTTCCCTAGCAGCGTGTCTTGATGATCGTCTACTCATTCTAAATCTACAATTTAGAATAATTAGCCACTTCCGAGAAAAACTGCTAAAGAATACAACCGCTACTACTATATATGCTAATATATATAGTAAGCATCCACTGAAATCTAAAAGTACGTCTCTCATACGTGATTACGTCTTAGAACTTTGGCTGAAATCGTTAGCCAGAGCTCTGATACCAAATGTGACGACCGCCCACAGCCCCCGCACTATACAAGAGGAATAATGCGCTGAGCCATGGACGATCATCAAGGTATGGTAGATAAACGAAACTTGTCGTAAACTCACAACGTAAGGACAAAATATAATAGAACATATACAACAGGTAGTGATAGTGAAGCAGAAAACACTAAACTTTCATGACAACTAGAAAGTACTTTCCATACACGTGGATAACAACAATAGTGTTTGTACAATTTGCCTCACTACAACACTCAGAGAAATAGCATACAGTGGAAACAAGTACTCGATAGTAACAAAACTGGTACGTGAGCCTCCTGCTCGCCATCGACCAGCATCATTGTCCTCACTAAAGCAATAACTGCCACTTGTTACTCAGTCTATCCATCCACAACCAGATGAATAGCCTAAGGTAATGAGAGGAAACATAAAACCTTGAGTCAAACAACAGTCTTAGTGAGCAATAAAACAACTAACAAACTTCATCAATAAAGTATATGAGAATGGGTAACTAATCAACTAATCTACCCATCTTTAGAGAAGAACTCTCAATTTCCTTCTCCATTACATGATAGTATAGCCTTTACATTCCATACACCCAAAGGAATAACAATTCAGTCACGGAAATTAAAGCATCCATTCATATATGGCAAAGCAACTCAATCATGATCACAACATGCATTCAAACGTCCATGACTGACTCTGGCTATCACCGCCAACCTTGCTTTGGAACCCTTGTTATCATATGACTAGCTAACAATTTGCCTTCAATTGTCAAGGACCACACACGACGCCCCGGTTATAGCAAAACTCCACATGCTATACTCAACACATGCTACATGTTCTACTCAACACGTGTCTAGGACACACACGACACCCGAGGCACTCGACCTACAATTGGTCCTCGATTTTATCTTTGCTTTGAGTCTGCTAGAACCTATGACAATGATAATTCCTCGGTCTTCGTCTCTCTAGTCGTTATCAATTACGACTATTAATTAGCTCAGAACACCTTAGAACTATCACTTCACACGAACTCAATACATCCTTGAGTTGTCTCCCCATTTGTTGCATATAATGAACAACAAACACTTTTTAACACTTCCAAATTTCCAATTGAATTCACTTTGAAGTCACACATCACCGGAAGTATCAGACTAGAAATGGCAAAAATGGCTGACCAGAATAGGCCGACCAGAATAGACCGACCCACTTTGGTCCGACCCAACTTATGTCTGACCCAACTTTGGTCTGACCCAATTTCAGTCCGACCCAACTGGTCCGACCCAACTTCGGTCCGACCCAAATTCGGTCTAACCCAACTTTGGTTCGATCAAAAACCTACATACTGCAATTTAACTCTGATTTTGAACAAAACTTCGCCAAACGATAAATTCGACGAAACTAACTTATCCAATTCATACAAAAGGATTACAAGCATGTTATGAAATCAACAATATCATCAATGTGACATTTCTATCAAAGATAATGTCAAATTCACCCAAATCACCACAAATATGCATATGAACAAAAACCATGGATCTAACTTGCACATTTGTATGAATTATCATAGAAACTACCTATCTAAACTTGCTAAATCAAATCCTTGGGTAATCTATATGAAAATGAACTTACCAATGCATGGATCTAAGGAAAAATACTTGAATTTGGTGAAAAACATGATCTACTACCCATACACTTTATTGAATCCATGTGAGAGATGTAATCCGCTCACTGATTCTCCAATACAAGCTAAAATGATAGAATTATGAATCCGGAAATCGAGCAATTCGAACCAAACTCCTCGATCCACAGAATTCACCTTTGAAATGATGTAGATCTAGCCTCCAATGGTGTAGATCTATGATTTCTCTCCTTAGATTTGGATTTTTAATGGTGGAAAAGTGTTAGAGGAAGAAGGAGATCAATGCCTCCAAATGAGAGAATGGAAAAACAAACCTTTTCCCTCCACTCTAACCCCCTATTTATAGGATTCCACCATCCCACTAATGGGCCTCCCTAATTCAGCCCATTAGGCTCTCTAAACCTGAAAAACCAACTGAAAAACTTTAAGAAAACGATTTCTCCCAAACCGCTGAGCCAAATCCTTAATGTAACCACTCTACGGAAAGGTAACCACTCTATGAAAATGCAATCATCAATTACTTTCCAATGACACAGGTCTCACCTTCTGATTCAACCCGACTCAAAAGTTATTCCCTGTACAAGGCTGACAGAGGCAAAATGGTCACAAACAAAATCGGTAAAAATTATGGACATGTCTCACATCCCCATAAGCAACATATTAAAAGATGAGAATGATCCAACCCTCAGGGAATAAAATAAAAATATTTACGACCTTTCGATACGTAAAATGTGGGTTGTTACAACCGACTACAGCCTTGAAACCATCGATAATCGAACTTGCTTTCAACGATAAAAAAGGATAATGGAAAACCCCAATTCTAGCCAAACTTCCATATGCCATCATCACTATGTATGTTTGCCTTAATCGACCAAGAAAACTAGGCCCATCATTATTGCCCCGGGGATGATCTATCCATTTTGATCCTTATGGGCATCCCCAGAATACCCTTGCTTTGAGTCCGCTAGAACACTCCGATTATCGATAATTCCTTGGCACTTAAAATTTGTCAATCCTTCTTCTTAGCGACCACATCTTTAGTTCGAGCGACTTCTCAAAATAATTCCATTATCATCCTTGATCAACTCCCACATGAGTCAATCCATCATCTTACTGGGTCTATATCGCATCACGACCAGTATCACATCAATCTAGCCCATAGCACTCCAACTTGAGTTCACAATCGAAGCATCAATCATTATTGAGTTGCATGTCAACCATTCGAAGTCCTTCCATTACCAAACTTCACCAGCAACCCATGGGAGCAACCAAAATCCTCTACACCAAAACTCAACACCAACGCATCATCCTTGATGGATCGATAAAGGTCCGTGATGGACCGGTACCGGTCCATCTACTTAGACATTTTATGCTAAGTAGTTGGCCTCGGTCCATCCTTGCCTCGAGATCTTCCTGTGGTCCATTTTCCAATTGATTAGACATTCCTATAGAAATTCCTACCGATCCATTCATGTCTCGAGTAATCAACCTTCGACCAATCCCAAAACAAACCCGAATGACTTGAAAATTTTCAAGTAGCCTCGATTCATCATCACGATGCACCATACCAACTTTCACTTCCATCCGACCCATGGTTATGGATCGGTATCGGTTAGTGATGGACTGGTGCCGGTTCGTGATGGACCGGTACCGGTCCATGTACTTAGAGAATTTCAAGATAAAATTTAACAAGCACCATCCCCGTATCTTCTAGAGATCCTCCACCAAATTTCGTCAGAATACAATCATTTGAACCCTCGATTTGCTCTGTTCTTCAGTCCTGAGATCTACGACAACCAATTCTAACAAACAGCGCAATCAATTCAATCAAAACATACAGCACTGAACATACAAACATGAACAAATCACAATTATGGCATAAGCATATCGTAAACATGGGATCTAGTTTGGTTTGGATCTAATCATAGATATAAACATGATTAATATAACATTTATTCGATTAATGCAATCAAAATTATGTTTTTAAGGGTTTCTAAATATGAATTAAAGATATATGAGCAAATATAAGGTGATTATAACATATAACATGAATATGATCCTAATTTACCCATATAATCTGTAGTTTTCGTGTGAGAGATATATATCACTCACCTAATCCCTAATTCAATGTAAATCACACGAGATCAGATCTGGACAGTGTTGATAATCTTCGAATTCGATGCAATTTGATATGATTTAACTTCCCTTGACGATGATCTATCTTCTAGATGCAATCTACGGTGAATATATATATGAAAATAATGGAGAATTGTGGTTTTAGACCGAACTGGAGTATCACAGACGCCCAACCTAAAGTTTTGAATGTAGAGAGTAACCTTAGTTCTCTCCCTAAGTCCCCCTATTTATATTTGTAGGTCATTAGTCTAATTGGATTGACTAGTTAGACCATTAGCTGCTAACCAGTCTGCCTAAACAACGGTTGAAACTTAAAGCAACAATTCCTCCCAAACTGTTGAACCAAATCTTCATGTGACCACTCTATGAATTGTAAACCACCATTCCAATCCAATGAGACTGATTTCAGCACCTAATTCAATCCCTATGAAAAGTTGTAGGCTAAATAGTAAACTCAAAGGAACAATGGTCATACTTGAATTCGGTAAAAATCATGGACATGTCTCACATCCCTATGGACAACATATCAAAATCTGAGGATGATCCGACCACTAGGGAATAAAATATAATTATTTTACAACTGGTCGATATGTAAAATACGGGTCGTTACATTCTCCTCCCTTTAGGAATTTCTCCCCCGAAATTCCAAACAAACACGAGCAAACAAAGAAAACATAGTATCCCGCATACCTATCGTCCACGAGCATTCAATCTATCACCCAATCTAGCATCCAACAATCCATGCAATCAAAATCATATCCTAGCATGCAGAATTCTAATAGCGCAAGTCACAATGGCATAAGTAAGATATGATATATAGGACATGCCACTCAAAGAGTTCTGGGTGGGCCGACCTCATACTCTTTTCCGCTTCCCACATGCAATCGTTGTAATTTTCGCCCTATTGTACCTTGACTAGCTTAACAACCTTCCTCCTAAGCTGTTTCGTGTCACTTCCACGACACAAAGCGGCTTACGAGGTCTAGAAACCACATGCTTGACGTCTAAATCTTAATACCGATCAAGAGATACCACAACATTTGAGTCATGCACAAACTTCCGTAGAAACGCATTGTGCACACTCGCTATCTTCTCTGATAAATCCAATCTATAAGCGAGTTTCTCAATACGCTTGATAATCAGAATGGACCAAAAAACCTTGGTGCTAACTTTTCTTTCCTTCTGAAATGAACCACATTCGTTAAAGGTGAGATCTTAACAAACACTAAATCTACAACCGAGAATTCCAAATCTTTTCGTCGCTTATTGGCATAACTTTTCTGACATCTTTAGTTGCCTTTATCCATCGTTTCTCTTATCATCTCACGCCCAAGTACTAACTTCTCATCGATTTCTAACCAACATGATGGATAATTACACGATCTACCATGCAACGCCTCATACAGTGCCATTCCAATACTCGACTGGTAGCTGTTATTATTAGCAAACTCGACTAAATGCAGATGGTCTTCCCATGATCCTCTAAAGTACGATGCACAAGATCTAAGAAGATCCTTCAATACTCGATTAACCCTCTCGGTCTGGCCAGTTGTCTGGGGATGATAAGCCATACTCACACACAGTCTGGTTCCTAATGTCTCTTGCAAACTCTTTCAGAATCCATTGGTGAATAACTGATCTCGATCGCTAACAAAACTCTTCGGTATCCCATGAACCAAACTATTCACTTAAGGTATAATTCATCCAACTTTGATGTTGTCCTAGTCGATCTGACATGAATAACCTTGCGCTTTTGGTCAAGTGATCCACGATGACCTATATATTATCATTTCCCGCTCTTGTCCTAGGTAATCCGTCGATAAAATCCATTGATACTTGCTTCCATTTCCGCATAGGAACTTCCAAAGGAAGTACTACTTCTTCTGCTCAGCTTTAACTAGCCGACAGTTCATACACTTCGAGGTAAACTTCCCGACATCCCTTTTTATATCTTCCTACTAGTAAACTCGCTTCATATCTCGATACATCTTATTACCACCAGGATGAATCGACGATCGAGAGCGATGACATTCTCTCAGAATCTCATCTCCCTGTCCATCTATATCAGGAATAATCAGTCGTCCATTCTTACAAAGCCGACCATCTTTTGACTTTGAAATCCTTAATTTCTTCGGATTCTACTCTCATCTCTAACCTTCATATAATATCCATAAGTTTATCGTCTCGCTTCTGGCTATCGCCAATCCTTATGATGAGATTCAGTCTAAGTGTTGAGCTTGCTAACATCTTGGGTTCTAACTCATAATGAGGTCTAAAATCAAATCAGGCCAAATACTCGAGATGCTTCCATTCCGAGAACATAGCTCCCAAACTCATATGTCTTTGACTTAACGCAATGGTCACTGCGTTACCTTTTCTAAGAGTATAGGGTATTCCAAAATCATATGATGCCAAAAACTTTAACCATCGCTATTGGCGAAGATTCAAATCCTTCTGGGATAACATATACTTTAATGATATATGATCCATAAACAACTCGAACCGAACTCCCAACAAATAATGCCTCCATATATCCAAAGCAAGGATTTCGCTGCTAACTCTAAATCGTGAGTCGGGTAATTCCTTTCATGTGGCTTCAGTTGTTGACTCGCAAAGCCACAACCATATCTCTCTGCATTAATACCGCTCCAAGTTGAGTGCCACGTGGATCGACGTATACCACCATCTCTTCATTCGCATTCAGAATAGTCAACATAGGAGCACTCGTCAATCTTTCTTTCAAAAGCTCTAGGGCTTTCTCACACTTGGCATTCCATGTGAAGACTTGGTTTTTCTTCGTCAATCCAGTTAATGGTGCAGCTATCTTAGAGAAACCTAGATAAATCGTCAATAGTATCCAGCTAAACCAAGGAAACTTCTAACATCTGTCGCATTCTTGGATCGATTCCAATCATGTATTGTTGCCACCTTTGTGAGATCAATCGTTACCTGACATGACATGACCTAAGAACCTCACTTCTTCCTTCCAAATGTGGTACTTTGAAAAATTAGCCTTCGACTGATGATTCTGTAAGATTTCCAAAACAATTCTCAAGTGTGTCTTTTGTTCTTCCTCATTCCTTGAGTATACCAATATGTCATCCACGAATATAAGTACAAACTTGCTCAACTGATCTTTGAAAACTCAATTCATAAAATCCACAAAATACAATGGCGCATTAGTCAATAAAAATGGCATCACCAGCCACTCATATAATCTGGATGGTGTTCTAAAATCAGTCTTTGGCACACTACCCCTAGCCACATTCAGTGTGGAAAACCCATCGCCAAATCCATTTAGGAGAACACCTTAGCTTTGTGAAGCTGATCAAACAAGTTATTGATTCTCAGTAATGGATACTTGTTCTTCTTGGTCACCTTATTCAGCTCATAGTAATCCACACATAATCATAATGATCCATCAACCTTGATCGTAAACACAACTGGTGTACCACACCCATATACACTTCTTCGAATGAATCCTTTACTCAAAAGATTGTCCACTTGCACCTCTAACTCTCGCTATTCCTTAAGCTCCATCCGGGTAAGAGGCATAACAATAAGTCTAGCTTCATCCACTAAATCAATCTGAAACTCAATTTCTCGTTGCGGCGGCAATCCCATGACCTCGTAAAACACATCAGAAAACTCTCGTACAATTGGCACAAATGATAACCCGTTCTGTGGAATCACAATCAAATATAAGAAGCTAACCAGAATTCCATCCTCTGGTAGACAACGTATCACTATCATTCTCCCTTCCACGTTCCCGATCGTCACCTCGAGGCTCTCGCAATCCATAATAGTCGCATACTTCTTGAGTCAGTCCACACCCAAAATAATCTCATACCCAACAAAATTCAAAAAAAAAAACAATCACACACAAAAGAGCAGTCATGACTCGATAAAACTAAACCATGACAAAGCATACAAAGACTAGACGAACCGCATACTAGATTAGTCACAACTAATGGTCTATCAACAATTTCAGGTTCTAAACCTAATTTGCAAACGAACTCATTACAAATAAAAAAAATGTGATGCTCTGGTATCTAACAAAACTCGAACTGAAGCATCTCTGATAGAAAGCGTACCTTGCACCACCATACTCTTCCCCTTCTCCTCCACAATTGGACCCCTCGAGGAAGACGACACATCGTCTAAAGCATACGCTCTCATAACCCACTTATCCTTCAGTGGTTCTAGACAATTCTTCTTCATATGCCCAGGCTTATCACAATTAAATCACTTCCTTTCCACCTTAGCGTTCTTACAATCCTTGGAGAGATGGCCCTTCTGTTGACAGTTATAGTAAGTAATCTCGCCTTTTGGTTTCTTTTGGCCATTCTTTTCTTGCTATTGTTGCTTTCATTTACCATTCCACTTTTTCTTATTATTACCACTATGATGTGGTTTCGTCTCCTCCTCATCCTCAACAATAGCCTCCACTTTCTTCAAAAACAAACTCTACTTACTTAAAGCTTCTCAACCAATTTCGCATAAGAATCATCAATATAGGCGATCAATTGTTTTCCAAGTACCTCATCTAGTCTTAATACAAATTTCTCGTTCTTTTGATAAGGAGTCCCAATATCTAAACGAGTATACTTGGATAAAGCTTCAAACTCATCCACGTACCCAAATATTGGTCTACCTCCTTGCTTAAGCTCAACAAACTTCTTAAACAGTACCGACTTTTGCACTGTAGAAATGAACTTTTCCTCGAACCTAGGTGTTTGCGAACAAATCAAACAATTCTAAACAACAGTAAAATCCGTTCATCTTTCCTAAACAACAAGGATTGTTGTAGAGGGTGTCGAACTCTGGGACCAAAAACATTTTAATTAATAAATCCAATCAAGTTATTCCAGGATTTTGATTGATTGGAAACACAGAAAATAACAGCAATTAAATAAAAAGAGAGATTTATATAATAAGAGAAAGCAAGGGATAATGACATAGATTGGATTCACACTCCTCAATACCCAACAAATAAATATATATCTAATTCATGTTTCTGTCACACACATGAATCAACGATAATTAGGTTCTTAGAAACAAATAAGTAAATAACAACAAGCATAGCCTATGCAGGAGCTGAGCTCTTAAACAACCATAGACTATCAGGACAGATTTACTATTTAATTTCTAAAACCCTAAAATTAGATCTAAATCTGATAATTGTTAGATCAAACACGAATATACCCTATGAAGAAGCATAGCTCTTAAACGACATAGAATATGAAGGTTCAGGTCTAACCCTTGATTCAGATCCAGATCTACATGTATAAAGTCCTCATCTATTGGCTAAGTGATTCATGTTGAATCATATCTATTAGCGTCATCACCCCCTAATCAAAGGGGATTAACTGGACATAGCTAAAGAAGAAGAGAAATAGAAAATAACAGATATAAATAAAATACAACTAAAACTAAATAGAAATGGGAAAGAAGAATGATTTTCTTTCAAGAAGAGAATTATAGAATAAAACCCAATGTGTTTTTACATGAATGAAATACAATGTATTTATAGTTGCTTTGGCCAATACTAAGAGGCTAATTATACAATGTGGGACTAAAGATTTAGCCCAAATAACACATAAGCCGGTGTGAACGTAGCTGTAGAGTGAGAGGCTTTGTAAGTGAGCCAATGTGAACGCAGTGTGAATAGATTTGCAATTGGCATAGCTTGCGGGCATCAAATGACATCAATTTCAATTGTTTTGAGCATGAAAATGAACTCCTTAACATTTGCAACAAGCTATTTTTATGAAAAGGCGTTGGATCATTAAAATATGCGGCAGAAGGTGGTTGAATAGCAACATTTCTTCAAGCTTTAATCTAACTCTCAGAATCAACACTCTTCATACACCAACTCTTCAAGCTTTTCAACAATTACATGCACTAATCCATTCATCATAAATAATCTGAAAACACAACTATAAATACACTTTATCAATTATTTTAAATATAAAATAAGATAAATAAGCGGATAAACTATACACATTTACGTGTATGTCAAATGCCCTCACACTTATCTTTTTATTCGTCCTCGAATAAACTAAACTAAGATATGTTACACTTTCGTAGGAAACACGATTGCATTTAGCATATGCAACAAGCCGTTAAACCCCTATGTATCCGTAGTAGGACGAGTGTTGTCTCGTGAGGGTTTTCAGCGGATACTACCCAAAAAATCCAAAGCGTATTGTGTACGCGGATTAACCAAACAATATATTTAAGATCTTTCACATTCCAAAGATTTCACCGAACTTCAATAATAACGGTTTAGCCCCAAATTGTCCATCCCATAATTGGTGTAAAAATGAAAAAAAAAATCAAGCTGAATCGTAATTCCTTGATAATACTGTAATTGTCTTGAAGGTTAAGAGCGTGGTGTCAACCAAAGTTCTACACATCAACAATGTGCACCCAATCATTTATTCTTCTCTCTCTCTCTCATTTTTTTTTCAATAATCTTGCACCAGTGTAACTGTATTGTATTGGATGTGAGTTATGCATAGATGATGGAAAATTTTGTAAGTTCTAAAAATGTTATAGATAAGAGGGCAAGTGTATTAGTTGAATCTCAAGCTACTAAAGATAAAGTAATACTAAGGCACATATGGACGTTTTGTTTCCTTTCATCTCCTCAACTATAATCCTCACTTCTAAGTACGGTATGATGGATGTGGATGGAATGGAAATAATTTATAGTCAAGAATGATGAATGATTATTTTATTCTCAGAGATTTTCTCTTTATTGCAATTTTTTTTCTTCTTCTTCTTTTTTTTACTTTTTCTTTTTTTTTCTTTTTCTTTTTACATGATGAATGATGAATTATTTCATTTGGTTCCTCCTCTACTAAGCAAATCATAACCTACACTTCATGGAAGGAAAGTTTTGTGCCCTAGTTACTTTACTTCTATAACTCTAATTCAACACACAAGTCTGGATTGATGTTATATAAAAAGATGAAACGAATGATAAGCAAAATTTCGTAAGATAGATAACCCATATAAAATAAGATATGGTATATGGTTATTCTACCTTAAAACAAGTACGAAGTGGGTAATGTAATATTGGTATAAAAGTGACGTTTCTAAACCTTTTGAAAATAAGTCAGTACAAGGTTCTTAAGTATACCAATATAAGAACAACTTGTCGAAACATGGATGTAATTCGACTAAAACTTGGGTTTGAATAATGTAGGGTATCGAAGAAGAACGCTACAATGAGTCATTTCTTCTTAATTAGGCCAAGTGGATTTTAGAACTTACGATTTTGAAAATTTGAGGGGAAAAGAAAATATTATGCATGAAAACAAACTCATAAAATCCAACAAATGTAAGTGCAAAATCATTATTATTTGATTTTTTTACTTGCACATTCTAATATGTATAACAAGGGTTGACACGCTTACTCCAGAACACGACTAATGTCTGCACAGTCTCAAGCTAGCATCTTAAAAAACACATTACAACTCAATGAATAAATAATGTTCATTCCCATCACCCAACAATTCAACTTATAAAACAAGAACTAAGGTGTTATTTATGAATTTTAAGTTAATCCTTGTTCAATGAATGACCTAGTTCATAAAATTTGATTGCTGATGTAATGTAAACTCCCCCCCCCCCCCCGCACAAACTTGAGTGTGGCTATGTCCTCACAGTCTTAATCAGACATATCTTAGTGAAAGGGAAATAAAATAAGAGAATATTTACATATGTACAAAAGAGGGTTAGTGCATCTTACCGAATGTAATGTGGCACATAGAGGACCATGAGCTCTTCCTCTTAGTTGAGTATTGGCTCCAAGTAAGGTTTAAGGCGTTGACCATTGACCTTATAGGATGATCCATTGGTTGGATTCTCAATTTCTACCGCATCATACGGGAAAATAGTCCGTATAGTGTAAGGTCCTATCCATTTAGATTTTAACTTACCCGGAAATAAATGCAGTTTTGAGTCGTACAACAGAACTTTTTGACCTGGCATGAAAATTTTACGTAAAATTGATTTATCATGAAAAACTTTTGTTCTGTCCTTGTAAATTCGTTCATTTTCATAGGCATCATTTCGAATTTCATCAAGTTCATTAAGTTAAAGCTTCCTATGTTCACTTGCTTGCTCTAAATCAAGATTCAAAGTTTTTATTGCCCATAACGCCCTATGTTCTAGTTCAACTGGTAAGTGACATGGCTTACTAAAAATCAACCGATAAGGGGATATACCTAAGTTTGTTTTAAAAGCAGTGCGGTAAGCCAAAGAGCGTCAGTTAACTTTTGGGACCAATCTTTATGATTTCGATTCACAGTTTTCTCAAGGATTTGTTTAATCTGCTTATTCGATACTTCAACTTGCCCACAAGTTTGAGGATGGGAAGGAGTGGATAACTTGTGGGTTATCGAATACTTTCTCATGAGAGGTTCAAAAGAACAATTACAGAAGTGTTCCATTATCACTGATTATTGTGCGAGGTGTTCCAAACCTGGAGAAGATGTTTTCTTTCAAGAAGCGCACAACAACCTTGTTATCGTTTGTTTTGCATGGAACAACTTCGACCCATTTAGAAACATAACCGACAGCTAAGAGGATGTAAAGGTTCCCAAAAGAATTAGGGAAGGATCCCATGAAGTCTATACCCCAAACATCAAAAATTTCGACCTACAGAATGGGGTTTAGAGGCATCATATTACGTTTAGAAATTTTCCCTAAGAATTGACATCGATCACAAGTTTTGCAAAATTCGTACGCGTCTTTGAAAAGGTTGGGCCAGTAGAAACCCGATTGGAGAACCTTTTCGGCTGTCTTTTTGGGACCGAAGTGACCACCATAGGCTTGGTCATGACAGAAAGAGAGGACATTGCGAGTTTCAGTGTCGGGAACACACCTTCAAATGATTTGATCGGGACAATACTTGAAAAGATAGGGGTCGTCCTAGAAAAAATGTTTCATTTGGGAAAAGAATTTGTGTTTATCCTGCTTGGACCAAAAAGAAGGGGTCTGCTTAGTGACTAAGTAGTTGACAATGTCAGTGAACCAAGGATCAGTGTATAGAGAAAATAGCTATTCATCAGGGAAATTCTTGTTGATCGGAAGAGAAGAAGACGGGGCATTTGGAAAACGAGACAAGTGGTCCGCAATAACATTGTCAGATCCTTTTTTATCCTTAATGGTAAGGTCAAATTCTTAAAGTAGAAGGATCCAACGAATGAGACAAGCCTTAGCAACCTTTTTAGAGAAAAGGTACCTAAGTGCGGAATGATCAGTATGAACAGTGATGTGTGAGCCAACTAGACAAGGTCTGAATTTTTCTAAAGTGAAAACGACTGCTAAGAGTTCCTTTTCAGTGGTCGTATAATTGATTTGAGCGTAGTTCAGAGTCTAACTCGCGTAGTAAATGACATGAAGAATGTTATCGATACGTTGTCGTAAGACAGCGCCAACAGCGAAATTCGAGGCGTCACACATGATTTCAAAAGGTAGCTTCCAATTAGGAGAGAAGATGATCGGGGTAGAGACAAGTTCATTTCTAAGATGCTAAAAAGATGAAATGCAATCAGAATTGAAGTCGAAAGGAACATCCTTACCAAGAAGACTGGTCAAAGGTCGAGTGATTTTGCTAAAATCCTTTATAAAGCGACGGTAAAATCCAGCATGACCTAAAAAGGATCGGATGTCCTTAACCGATTTGGGAATGGGAAGATTCGAGATAACCTCAATTTTGGCTTTGTCTACTTCAATTCCTTTATTAGAGATGACATGTCCTAAAACAATGCCATGATTGACCATGAAGTGACACTTTTCCTAATTAAGCGTTAAGTGTTTATCTTTGCAACGGTTAAGAACAAGATCAAAATGATGTAAACACTCAGTGTAAGAATCCCCGAAGATGGAAAAATCATCCATGAACACTTCCAAAAATCGCTCGATCATATCAGAAAAAATGCTAATCATGCACCTCTGAAAGGTTGCAGGTGCATTACAAAGACCAAAAGGCATACGACGGTACGCAAATGTACCAAATGGACAAGTGAAAGTGGTTTTCTCTTGGTCGTCAAGGGCGATAGGGATTTGATTATAGCCCGAGTACCCGTCAAGGAAACAATAGTACTCGTGACCGGCTAGTCATTCTAACATTTGATCGATAAATGGCAGAGGGAAATGATCCTTACGTGTTGCAGCGTTAAGTTTCCTATAGTCAATGCAAACACACCAACCGGTCTGGGTGCGGGTTGGGATTTGCTCGTTAGCTTCATTTTGGATCACGGTAATCCCTGATTTCTTAGGTACGACATGAATCAGACTAACCCATTGACTATCGGAAATTGGGTAGATGATTCCATTGTCAAGACATTTAACGATTTCAGCACAAACTGTTTCTTTCATAATGGGGTTTAGTCGACGCTGGGGATCACGAGTGGGTTTGGCATCATCTATAAGGTGGATTCGATGTTGGACTATCGAAGGACTAATCCCCTTAATGTCAGCTATGGACCAACCAATTGCTTCCTTATTTTTCTTAATGATGGGAAGGAGCAATTGGTCCTGCTCTAAAGTAAGGTCAGAAGCGATAATATTAGGAAAAGTTTCATTGTCTCCTAAGTAAGCGTACTTAAGATGACTGGGCAGCACTTTGATTTTAGATTTTGGGGACGACTCAACTGAAGAAACTGGTTGAGGGACAGACTCAATTGTGAGCGGCTCAACAGGAATCGATTCAGAGACATTTTCGAGAATATCTTGAAACAAGGTTCCGTAATTCGATTCAATTTCGTTATTCAGATGGTCGAGCTCGGGTTCATTGTCGTGGACTGAATGAATTTCAGAAAAATGATCCACGTAAGAGTTAGGATAGTTTCGGTTCTAAAGATGTTTAGCTCAACAGTCATATTACCGAAAGAAAGTTTCATAGACCCATTTCTACAGTTTATAAGCGCATTAGAGGTTGCTAAGAAGGGTCTTCCTAGAATCAAAGGGATTTGGTTTGCAGGATTTCTTACCTATTGAGTTTCTAGGACAATGAAATCAATTGGAAAGATAAATTCGCCTATTTTTATCAATACATCATCGATTTCGCCCACAGGTTTCTTAATTGAACGGTCAGTAAGCTGAAGGGTAACCTTGGTGGGTTTCAGTTATCCTAGCCCTAATTGGCGATAGACGGAATATGGAAGCAAGTTAACACTTGCACCTAAGTCTAGCAGGCATCTATCGATTTTCTTGTCCCCAATAGTACATGATATTATGGGGCAGCCAGGATCTTTGTATTTCACTGGCATTGATTGGGACAAGACCTCGCTTAGAGTTGCCGCCAGAAGCACTTTCTTATGTACATGTGTATGACGTTTTTGAGTGCACAAATCTTTTAGAAATTTTGCGTATTGTGGAACTTGTTGTATAATATCTAAAAGAGGAATGTTCACTTAACTTGCTTAAATATTTCAAGGATCTTTTCTAGCTGATCCGTCTTTTTCCTAGGTCAGATACTATGAGGAAATGGAGCAGACAACTCAGTAGGTTGGGCTACTTGAGTTTGAGGATGGTCCTTGTCAGAAATTGGCTCAATGTTCTGATCTGAGTTGGTCGAATTTTTGGTGGGGTTTGGAAGATCGTCCGGTAAAGCATTTGGGTTGACCACATGGCTGTCAATCTTTTTGCTGGATCTAAGAGTCGTGACAACATTCAATTGACTAACGTTTGAATCTTGAATGATGTGAATTTGGTTGGAGTTTGAATTTTGTCCTCTAGGGTTTTGGATGGGTTGACTTGGAAACGTACCCTTTTCCCTTTCACTTAATCTAGCATTGAGTTGAGACATTTGTTTTTGAAGTTCACCCATTTGTTGATTCATGTTTTGCATATATGAGTGTAACGTGTTGTTTAACTTGTTTTGATTTTCAACACTTTGCTTAGTCATTTGCGCTAATAGTTTGCTCACCTCAGGTAAATTCCCCTCAATCGTAGAAAGGCGTTTTTCATATTGGGGTGTAACCGTTTGATTGTGGAAAGGCGCCTGGTTCGAAGTGTACTGATTTTGCCTAAGAGGAGGGTTCACAACATTGTTTGGAAATGCTCGATTCGAAGGTCTGTTTATCAGAGGGTTATTCGGACCATAAGAAAGATTTGGGTGGTTGTTGGGTCTGTTGAAAGCGTTTACTTGCTCAAGGGACTGGGGACAGTCATCACCATGTGATTAGTGTCAAGACATACGTGACGCATAGCTTAGGAAACGTTATTAGACGGAGTGGGTGTTCTAATAACGTTCAGGATGGCATCAACAAGAGTATTAGAAGAAGAAGAAGATTCGACAGAATTACTACTAGATCGCGAATAGAGAGATTTTTCATTAGTTCGTTCCCATTGTTTCGATTTTTCTGCTAACTCGTCCAGAAATTCCCAAGCTTCTACGTTAGTCTATTTTAGAAAATTGCCCTGACACATGGACTCTAACATTTTCCTAGAACTATTATCAAGTCCATCGTATACAGTTTGACATAACGACCATGTTTCATAACCATGATAGGGATAACTTAACAGCAATTCTTTAAATCTTTTGAAGTATTGCCAAAAAGATTCACCCCCTTTTTGGTGGAAATTGGTGATTTCATTTCTGACTCTAGCTGTTTTTTCTGGGGGGTAGAACTTTTTAAGGAAAACTGCTGTAAATTCATCCCATTTTTTAATCGAATTTGGGGGCATGCTGCGAAACCATTTTTCTACGGGGTCAGTTAGTGCGAATGGAATCAAACGAAGTTTAATACCATCCTCACATAACTGTTGTGATTTAAAGGTTGCATAAGCATATTCAAATTTCGTTAAGAAACTATATGGTCCATCATGAGAAAAATTTCCGAATTTGGGAAGGATGTTTATCTGACTCGATCGGATTTCAAAGTGGTTACCTACAGGATTGGGTAACTGAATGCAAGAAGGGACAGAAACTCTATCGGGATTAATTCTGTCCATCAGGGTGCGAGGTGCGGGCTCGTTAGCCATTTCTAAAGGTTGGACGAGTAAATTGGGTTTTGAGGAAAGAGAAGGTGGTTCGATTCTAAATAAACGACGAGATTCTTGGTCACGGGTCCAAGTTTGCATGCACTAGAAAGAAGAAGAAGAGAGTTCGTCAAGGAAATTTAGACAATGGAGGCGTTCGGAAAGAGGTGAAAAGGAAAAAAGTTTTGAAAATGGGAGTTTTTTTGGAAAAGTACGACCTACAGACTAGCGAGGTTTAAAAAAACTGTTAAAATTATTTTTTTATTTGTTTTTGTTTCTCAAATTTTTATTTGTTTTTGAGGAATTTGGAATTTCCTTTATATACAAAACAATCACACATAGAAATTAGCTACAGTGAAATTTTCTGTCCTTAATGGCTCCTAACCCAAAATTATATAGTGACACGTCTGATTACTTAGATCAAAAGATTTCTCAACTAGTTAACGGACAGGAGTTATCGGTGCACCAGGAATCACCCTAGCAATGCAGCCGAAGGTTTAAGTACCTTCAAAGTAATAACCGCTATAATATTTACGAATCACCGTAATATTTATAAACAATTATTTCTCTGTCGTAGTCAAGACACCAAGAAATAATTTGTTCCAAATAAATCAACTATCAAAATACAATTAAGCCCTAGATGAGCCCGTGACTCCCTTAAGTCCAACGTCTAAACGTTATTATTAGTCAGATTTTATGATGAAATGCAATTTGTGGGCTAAGGAAAGGGTGATGAAATCCCTCACCTTATGTGAATTGGTGTATTGCCCTTAACAGAATGAATATAGATGCAAAAATAATAATCACAGAAATTCAAATATTTTACAAGCAAGCCGCTGCCCCTGCAGAAGATTTTTACAAGCAATGTCTATATTTTTTTTATTTGCAGCAGAGCACTTGTAGAGTTTAGAAAATTTTACAGTGATTGGCAGTCCATCCAGTGCAGTTGGGTAGCGCTAGCGCGTTCACACCCCACTTGGTGTGCAACCGCTCGAACACTTCAAATTCTGCTAAGTGCTTGTCTCTTGTATTTCCTGTTTTTCTACTTGAATTCTTTCACTACAAGAAAATATCGTATACATAGCATTATATCATAGCCTTACATTAAAGTGCTATAATAAAATAAATAACGGAAAGAAAATAATGCGTAAATTATGCTATATAAAGAAAGCAAAAATATAACAAATAAAATATGCTATAAGTAGGTATTTTCCGCTATATTAACATTTCTGAAAGGAAAAGCGGGAGCGAAAACAAACGCGGGAGAAAAGAAAACGTAAGGCCGCGAAAGTAAAAAAAATCCCTCCATCACGTTACTTATCTAAATCCCTAAAATTTTCGATTCACCGAAAGTCGGCCAATTTGATTCATTTTCCCTAAAATTCTCGTGTCGCTTTGCAAAAATAATTCATTTTCCCTCTCTTCTATCCACGTTGTCGCTCCATTAGTCAGTTCTTATTTTCTCTCAATTTCCTTCAGAATTCGTTCGTTCTTCTGGTTCTATGGTAGACTTGATCTCGCTGCCCTAATTTCTTGCTCAAGCCTCAGGTATCCTTAATTTGCTTTAAAGATCTATTTAATTCATCGATTTTTAGGTGTGTTCCATTGGTTAATTTTGATTTGGATGTAGTTTGCTTATTAGTCTTTGGTAATGTTCACATACGATTTGTGAATGTTCGCATACGATTGGTGATGTTCTAGGAACCGAGGAATTGATATTTTCCATTTATCTATATGAATACATATATGTACACGGAATATGTTAAAATATAACTAAATTATGTGTTTAACTGATAAATTTGTACAAAATTTGTTATGCCTTTCCAGTCATATGTGCTTAAGTTTTCCCAAAATAAAAGGTTATACTTTATTTGCTTATTTGATTGACAAATAAATAGAAGTATTCAAATTCACTTATATTTAAAAATATCATATCCATATATATGAAGTTCAATAAATTCATAAGAAATAAGTACAAGTATGCACATGTGTACTAGAAACATGAAGTTGTAATGATACCTACTTTTGAAGTATTTTGCAGTCCAAAATATTTTTTTACAGTTGTTTACAACAAATAAGCCTTACATCCTTATTGATTTTGCCTCCTTCCTTATGAAACTTTTTTGGTCTTTCTTTTTCTTTTTATAAAATAAATACATTTTTATGCTATAAATTACAAGAAGGTTATTCTTTAATTGTTATTTCGGTAATAAAAACATTGGGTGTCGAGAAAAATTGGTTATTTTGTCACTTACATTCTCTCAAAGCTGTAAAATCATGTGATTGTCTAAAAATATTGAGTCTGAATGCTGATTATTTTAATATTAGTTTGTTATTTCCTAAATGTATTGATTTTGCATATTGATTATTTGAATGAGTTTTTGATTATCTAAAAATATTGAATTATTTGTGTATGTTGCATAGGTTTGACTGTATATCTTATGAACTGACTTAAATTGAAGTTTTTAACTAAAATACTTAAATCATTCCTATAGCTTAAGTTTACAGTTATACAAGAAAATTGGCATATAGGGGATAAAGGCGTGAGACAAGATAGGCATGCATGGTATGTTAATTTGTAAAAATCTGAAATTCCTTTTGTTTAGAAATGTTGATTACAATGTTTTAATTCTACTTCAGGTTGGTAGAATATCAGATCATTTACAAAAGAAAAGAAAAGGAGAGTCCAGCTGCTAAAGTTGTAAGTTAAACTCCAAACTCCTTTTTTTTCTATTGTGCTTTTTTTGTTGGTTTTATAAATGATAGTATAGAAAAATAATTAGAACTTCATGTATTTGGAAAGCAAATAGAAAATGTACATGTTGATGAATATAAATCTATAAATATCATCAAGTTTATTTCAAAGTGGATCTTCTTCCTTATTTTCATAGAGTTCTCATAGGATGGTCGTAGATAAATATATTTTTACGGTCAATCAGCTTTGTACAGTTTTTTATATTAAATTTTGGGGAGGTTATACCTTATCTTATTTAGAACTTGAACTATAGAATCCTTGATTTAGAGTTTATGAACTTTTCACATAATTAAGTGGGAGCTATATCTTACCTTCTTTAGAATTTGAGCAATAGAAGTCCCGATTTACAGGTTTATAGGCTTTTCATATAACTAAGATGTATAAGCCGAAAGGACAACATTTTTAACATAGAAGTCCTATTATTGTGTATTTCATCTCCATTTACACCTTTTGATATAGAAAGATATATAAGCCGAAAGGACAACACTTCTGCCATGCCAAGATGTTATATTCATATAGTATTCCGTAAGTACAAATTTATCTGCCACAGATTTAGCATAACCTTGATAATTCTTTCCATTTATAAAAAAAATAAAATCTTTGTCCACTTATAGAATTTTATATGCTAAGTTTACGGATAAGTTATGAATGACATAATCCTAATGCTTAAATTGTTCTATGCACATGTTAATCTTTTTTTAATACCTATTTTTGTTGTTTTTCATACTATAGTTACCATACCTACTTTGTACAAATATTAATTCGAGTCATTTAATGTTAGTTGGTAAATATTATAACCCTGTGTTTTCCAGTTGTGCACAGAATATGATTCACTGCATTTGAACATCTACCAATAATTTTATTTAGTTCAGTAATTAGTATTATCACTGCCTGCTAATATTAAAAAATTATTTTTCACAACCAGTTTTTGCTATGCTTTTTCGAACATCCTAACCTTTGCTAAAATGTACTCCTCCTATCCATGTTTTCATTCGTTGCATCCTTTGACTTAAATTTCCAATTTTACAATGGTTTATGTCATTCTACAACATAATTGATGGTCTCTTACTTATTATATGTTAAATATCTTGTTCTTTTTTTTTCTTTTTGTACTTAATTGCTTAAATATTTATTAAAACCCATTTTCGATTTTCTTACTATTTCTGTGCTGCAGCTGGTTTTAATTTTTTAAAATTTTAAACAAGTGTAACCCTTTACGACTGCATGTTATGATCCACTATTTTTTACACTAACTTCATTTGTTGTTTGCACCAGTAGCAATCTGTCTCACACCAATTTGGTTCCCAAACAGCAATTTAAATCTTTATTAACGGTCTTGCAACACATTATCCATAATTCCAACATAAATTGTTGTACATTGTTTATAACCAATACGTACTTCAATATGATTAACTACAAACATTGAATTAGATTTCCGTAAGCTGGAAGAAATATTAGTATTACAGCTTCCTTTTTAAAATTGTTTACATAAAATTCATACTGTTACAACCGATCAGTGGTGTTTACAGATCAATTAGATGAGTCAGATTTGACTTTTTTTTACAAGTAGAACGAATTGAACAAAAGTAATAGTGCTTCATGAAAATCATGCATTTATCTCAATACGAATATTGTAACACTATGTACTGCCCATAAATTTGTCGATTTGTCAAGACCCTAATGCGTAAATTATTCTATGCATATACAAATTTTTGTTTTACCTATTTATGTTGTTTGTGCTACTTTGTTGAAATTTCAGTATATCTCATGCTAATGTTAGTTGGTGACTATTAAAGTGCTACGCCTTCCTATTCACCACAATTTTTTTACTTAACCCGGCCTTAAGTGCAACTAAAATTCAAGAAATGGTTGAGGAACTAAACTTAACGGAATGCTCCATTATTCCTTTTAATCATGCATTGAATATATTAAGCTTTTCCTAATAACTCACACCAAACCACTCTGGGTGATCAATATGTTATTCATCAGTACTAATTTAATATTCCATATTCACATTTTTGTAATGCAATGATAAATTTTGTTTAGGTCTGTTAATAGGCCAACTCCATATTCGAAGTATAAAATGTAAGATAGTGCATATCAATTTCTTGGTGAATTTATCTTTGTGAATCAAGGTTCAACCTAAATTTAGGCTATTCTTTTCATCCAACATTTACAGTCTAAGGTACATTTGATTTATGAGAATGAGCACTGAACTTGAAGTGTCCCTTCTTGTGTATTCCGGGCTGACCCTTGCCTAAAGGAACCAAGATGGCATTTATTATCCTCCAAATTTCATTGTTTATAGTAGCAACTGCATTTCTCCATCATGCAGGTTATAGCCTCCCATTTGAACCAAATTTTATTCAATGATGATCATAAATAACAATATTGTATTTAACAAACGTTTGTTTATGAATACGCGTGTAGCATGATTTATGCAAGACATCATCCAAGGGTTGACAGTTGTAGCAGATAGAGGTGTAGTCACATCAACTAGGAAAATTTCCTTTCTACTCTTTATAATTTCTTTTTACATAATTAATTTTCTTTCAATCTAACCTTAAATCTGTATGCTTTTTGTTGCTTCCAGATGTTGTTTACACCTTTGTTCAACAGTGCTTGCTCTTGTTTGAGTTGTGAAATTAACATTATTTCTTTCTATGCTTTTTTTTATTCTTTGAAACCTAACTTCGACTATTTATTCCATGATACTGTGCCAGTTCATTTCTGATACTTCGACATATTATTATAGTGTCTTGCTTGAGTTCTCGGTATATGAATCCTAAATAGATCTACTTAAATTTACGAAATCGTATTCAAGTAAAATAAACTAATAAATTAGGGGTTTCATTATTGTACAAACTTTACTATATTAGTATTTTATAATACTATAATTTAAGCTTATGTTTCACAACTTCATCCCATTTCCATCAATGCACAGATTAAATACCTGATAATGCAAATGAAGGCATGGCTAACTCAGAAGCAAACGTCACACATACTTAGGAAAACAGAAGTAAGATGAGGACACTTAATTAATTTATCATGTCATCGCAAATTCTTGCTACATACATGCTATGACTACCACCTGTGTTTAACTGGTTTTCATTCTCACCGAATATTTTATTTCTATTGTTAAAATGACAGTTTTAATTCAGGAAATGCAAACTAGAGGCTTGTTGCTTTATCAGTTGCATTATAGCTGGAATAAGGAACTCTTCAAGAAGGCAGTAGAATTAGTAAGGAACTTTTGTTTTTATTTTTCTTCTTACGTTTCCATATAGGACTGGATTCATTACGTTTTATCATTTTGCAGCATTCATTGCATGTTATCATTTCAGAACATATACAGTTTTATTAGTAAATACATTTCTGTAGGTGAAATGTTAGCAAATTTTTCATTGAAATACACTCTACAGAAAGAATCATTTTTGTTTTTCATTGAAATATACATTATTTCTTTACAGGTGATATCTGATCCTTTAAATGAAATTAGCCACTATCTTAAATTCCAATTTCAAGTTTATGAGCCACTTTTAAATTAACTACAAGCTGAATATTTTTTTCTAGTATACGTCTTAACAATTAGCCGTAGTTTTGTTCTTGTATAGCCTATAACCAACCAAGTTGATAATTTGATGCATTTGTTTAAGTGACTTAATTCTTTTTGGTCCATCTCCTATACCACGTTCCATTTCTATTGATAAAGTTAATAACAACCATTTCTGTTTTTATTCAGGAATCCATGGAAAAAGCAACTAAAGATAAAGTTTCAAAAGTTGTTGTTCCAGCTATAGATGTCATGTTTCAAGTTCTCAGGTTAGAATTTATTTGCACGTAGTATCCATGTATATCTAATTTGTGATAATAAAGAACATGCTAAAGGTTGGTAGCCTAATAGGATGACTTTTATATCTTAAGATAACGGTCTTGGGATAAATTCCCATAAGTATACTTTTGAAAAGAAAATTATTTGTGTGAGGATTACAAAAATTCCATCTTGTTTTCTCCATTCAAATCCAGTGAATTTAGTGCAAAGGTAGTCCCTCCCAAAAAAATTCTTAAAATGCTCCCTGAGCTTTTTGATCACCAAGCCCAGAACGTTTGAGCCTGTTCAAATGGATTAACGCTTGAATTATGTCGCTGGGTTTGCAAAGATCCAGTCAAATCAATTCTTTTTGAGAAAATGAGAGATACCATGGTAAAATATGAATATCCATAACATGTATACGCTTATAATATGGATGTATGGTTAACTATTTGTTGGTTGATACTTTTAGAAAAAAGAGTTGGAAGCAGATTTTACATGCTATCATGTTCTTGTGCATCCATCTTGTTATTGTTAAAATATAGAGAAGTATGTCAAATACATCTTCTATATATTCAATTCACATGGAAGTTTAAACACCAGAGTCACTTACATGTTGTATATGCTAATTTACAATAATCAGAGGATCAGCTTTTGGTCTGTATTTGTAAGTTCATATAAAACTTAATCATGCTATGTATATATTATGACTCTTTGACTACGTCTGCATATGTTAGCATACATGACTAATCAAGTTTGATTATTTGGATTGGAGTATTGATGTAGCTAAATTGTTTAAGCCAATGTTCACGAGAGGTTATTTGCGATATATTGGAGCAATCAAATTGGAAGTGTACATTAATTATATGGAGAAGGTTGGCTAATTTGGAAAAGACATCTCAACAGAAGTACGTAGCTGAAGCTATCATAGATGATACCACTATGATTTTAATAGGCTTGAAGGAATAGTTTGGCATTAAGGTACATTTCTTTCTCTTAACTTTTTGTTTACGCAAGCTTTGACAAACAGTACTATCAAATATATTACAAGAAAACAATATCTGAGTATTGTGTAGTATGAAAAAAGATACATTTTCATAGATTCCACTGTCCTATTATACATATGTTGGTGTATTTGTTTCTCTTAATATTACAGGGTATTATTGAGTATATCACTTATTAACCTAGCTCAGTAATGACCTTAAGCTCAGGTAAACCACCATGAAGCTCAGGTAAACTACGAGTCCACCCTCCCAAAATTCAGAATACTGCATGAACAGAGTGAAAAATTCTTGTCAAAAAAGACCTTCAAGTGGTACTAAAAGGCGAGGTTGTCCTGCCAAAAGATGAGCAATGCAGCGGAGAAATCACTGCTGATAATGGCGATGTAGGCATTTATCAGGATATCAATCCAGACAAAGAGGAGGCTCCAAATCCTATTGAACGGGTTACTGCTATAGCTCCCATAGAGCAATTTTTTATTATCTGAAATGGTGATTTCAATGCTATCTTAATTTCTATCTTCCAGTTGATATTCATTGGTTGTTTTGTACTTTCTGTTGAAACTAGTACATATGGAGTAGAAAACTGTTGTAGACTCTGAATTGTGCATTCAGCACTGACTTGATGTTGTGTATCTTTCTAGATAGATAAACGATGTCCCTTAAGTGATCCAAAAAAAGACTCAATGTTGACACCTCTCAAAAAATTTAAGCAAAATTAAATTTTAGGCCACCTGATTATCTTTTGAATTTTTCGTTATTGATAGTCTAAAAAGCAATGCAGCATAGTAAGAATCTGGTTAGTTTTATGGTATCAACAGTAGGCTGGAATAACATGTTATAATGTTAACTACTGTTTTGGTGCGGATTCAATGTCATTTATTATTGCTTAGGTTGTAGCTGCCTCTGCTTGTGTGATTTGATATGCCTGTGACGCTGAAGGCATGATCAAGTTGTAGCATTGGACAGTGATAAAGGTCGACTTACAGTTTCATAAAATTTGATATTTTTTCATTGTTTATTCATAATTCACTACCCTAGTAAACTTTCATTACTTTATTCATAATTTACTAGTATTTTTTTCTTCCGAAAAATATGATAATATTAGAATACAGTTATAGCATATGCATAAATAGCTACCATATAATATCACCCCAGTAAATCAAAATATAGCTGTATATGCCAAAAATTTGAGTGAAGCGACTGTGATGCCTACTATGCTATTGACTGGTAGTCGGTGTGGTTGTTGCTGGAGATAATTGGCGAAGCGGCGAACAGTGGACATGGATATATCTCTGGTGAACTGTGAGAACATATATTTATCCGGACTTGCGAGTTCTGATTACAAAGTGGGAAGGAAGGAGCATATGGATGAAGATTGCGGCGATAAAAAACATCAAAGATCTGACACGAGCGAAGTTTGGATGGCAACATACTGAATATGATTGGGATGGTCAGGGCGACTGATCTGTAGAGAATGAAAATTATTGATAACACTTCTCTGTGGAGAGATAGGACATAAACATAAATAGCTCCAAAATGAAAAAAAAAACACCATAATAATTAAAGCTTGCGTTAAATATAGAAGCAATTATATTACGCTGAGTTGCAGGCCTGTACAAATGGTTTCGCACTCACAAAGACATCTACCCCTTTTAAGTTATTCACATTTAATTTATCCTTTCTTCTCTTTTTAAATAAACCCAAAGTGGTTGTAACGTTCATTTCAGCATTCTAAGAGGTATTAATTTGATTAGTGCATCATCAGAATGTGCAGAGCGGTTATTCGGGGTTATGATAGAAAAAAATGATTCATTGCGAACATTTCGTCAGTTTCCATTGATCTTAGTAACAGCTTCACCAAGGTTAGAATAATTATTTGTATTTTCCTTATCATTTAATTCTTGCATGTTAGAATCATTGCCAGTTGATACGGAGAATGCATTAGATAACTGAAAATTTTTGTCAGATTTTTTGTTGTAGTTTTTTTCCATGTGAAATGAAAATCATACCTTTTGAAGAACAGCCTTTAAATGCGTCTTATTTAGAACTCCTTGAATTCAGCTTGAGTTGATTTCTAAACCATACAGTGATTAAAATCACTATTATTGGTATTTTATTTGATGTTAACTGGGCTATAGTAATTTCAACATATTCTTAATCTTTCTATATCAATATTTCACTGTGACCCCTGCATTTGCAAAATATGTAATTTTGCCACTGTGACTGTTCCGATTATTGGCCAATTTTGCATGAGAGACGCACGACAAATTCTAGCATCCGATGAAAAATTACTTGATCTAATTTTGGACTTCATCACCCAATTCAATTCCAATTTTCAGGTATTACCCATTCTATTTTTTTAACCATTTATTTTGTTTCAAATTAATATTGTTTTATCTTTTCAACTATTTTCTACTTTTAACCTATAAGAATACAAATGCATAAGTCTATAGGAAGGAGCAAAGAATTATACGGTCGCCGCTGCTCCTAACGATAGAAGCGGAATTTCACAACAAGTCTACCTCCAATGCATTTTTCATGCTAATATCGGTTCGATTATAGTTTAAAATCACAGTTGCAGTCGCTATGGTTATTAAACGTGTATGTTTTCTTGTTATTTCGAAAGGGTGGAACGTTCGTATTCACATACATCCCTAAATATAATCTGTTATAAATTTGATTCGTACATGATATTGCATAATAGAATACTAGATCCTCCTCATCAAGTTCCAAACTATCATCTATGATGGTATAAGATCAATGTGAATGAGCAATTAGTCAAAATGGTAAAGTTTGACACATGATATATTTGTTTTGTTTATTGAATATGTAGATGAGCAACTCATAGTCAAAAGTTTGTGAATAATATAAATTACTTTCGTGAATAATATGTTGTACTGATATACATGTTTCGTTTATTAAATATGTTGTATTCGTGTTGCAGAGAGTCACTTACATGCGGTATATGTTCAATCCAAAAAAGGCTATACATGTTAAGATAACCCACCGCTTGGTTTATAATTATGTGTTGGCTACTGAGTCTAATTTTTGTAGTCGTGTATAAGGCAATGTTTATTTTGAACAAAAACACTTACGAGATGTTGATTGAAAGCGCTGGTCCAAGTCTGCACGTATTCTTTAGTGCTTTATGAACTTTGATTCAGTACACAGATATTTTCCAACCATTTACTTTTGTATTTTAGACAGAACGGTTTTCTTCTTTCTTCAAGGCAGCTGCAGCATACTTTGTTTCTCTCTACATGGCAGTTTCAACTTGTAGTACACGGAAGTACTTCAAGTAAGTTTATACTTGTTTAATCTCGGTTGCTTATCCTCCACTTCACATGTTGTTTATCCTGCGTTTATTGCTTACTATCCACTCTACAATGACTTTTATTCTCCTATCCTTGAAAATTTTAGTTCAGACTTCACTGTTTTGATAGCATTAAGACATTTTCTTAAAGTTCATTGTATAAAATGAAATTAAAATTATGTTCCTTGCATTCTTTTGCTCAAGGATATGTCCTCTTATTATGAACCATATTTACATGTAATTGAATCTCAGGTTTTCTATTTTTTGCTGCAATATTGTTATTGGCTCTTAGTTTACTATATTATTCTTCTGCGGTATCTATATTTTGTAGAGTACTAGTCGAAATACTTGATCTCTTATTTATATACAATTATTTTTACTTAGATTACAAAATACAAATTTGCATTTATTTGAACGTTTATTAAACCAAATCATTTGAGATTATGTTCCAATTTTATATAACAAGTTAAATAAAGTAGATATTGAGAACGTATGATAGTTAGTAAGGAAGGTAAGGTTTAGGCCTACTACATGCATCATATTTTCTGTTTGTTATGAACTATTTGAGGTTACATCTAAGACTGTTTCATTTTTGCATTTTAATTGTGTTTGTTGCAATTTTTTTTGTTATAAAACTATAACTTGTGCTTGTGAATTGTAGGTTCTAGAAGTTGGACGAGCTTACAAGCTGAAGACTAAGTGATTTTTCATGTAATCTTGTTTTGAAACGATGTTCGAACAATACGTATGTTAATTGACTTATTTCTATATTTATTAGTAGACTTGTTAACTTTGACTTTGTAACTGAAATCAAATATGCTTTTGGTATTAATTTTTTTTGCTATTGACAATTTTCTCTTGTGAACTTACAGCTTAATTATTTAAATTGTGCACAAATTAAATAAGAGATTTGCTATATAAAGATCATTGCTGAATATAAGGTAAATGCTATGTAAAAAATGAAATTGTGCGGAAACCTATTCATATCATTGAATGTGTGCTACGAAAACACTGATAATGCTATATATACTACAAATATTCATAACCGAAAACACCACTTATGGAATTAAAAGTTGAAATGCTATTAAATCGTGTGGATAACTTTTCATATCACGGAATATGAGCTATGTAAACAATGATAATGCTATGTAAAATATTTTTCATATCAATGAATATGTGCTATGAAAATATTGATAATGCTATAAAAAAATAAATTGAGACTTTAGTAAGCAAATATAATTGCAAGGTTTGAACGCTATGTAAAACATTTCATAGTGGTGAACGTGCGCTATAAAATGTATAATATTATAGCGTTTAGATTTGAGCTATAAGATATAACAGGGCTTTTATAACCTGTTGTTATATGGCGTCGTCACTAGTATTATGGTAGCCTACTATAGAATTTTTCATATGCTATTAAAAGGTAAATCTGTTGTAGTGTTTTTTGCTTTTGATTTTTGATTTGTTTTTTTTTTGTAGAAGAGAACAAATGACACGGAAACAGAAACAGACTCGAAAAATAAAAAATAAACTAAGCTAGAAATAAAAGAACAAAACTGAACCTACCTATGGTTTTTTTTTAACAAAAAATAAAAATCAAAGGCGCTAAAATGAAAGAAGCAAAGTTCAAGATTCAAACAGAATTGCAATCCACTCAAAACAAGCCACCTTCCTTTTTTGTGTGTGTTTTAAACTTCAAAAGATAAAGAAATTAAAAAGACAAAACAAAACCAAAATTAACAGGAGCCAAAGCTATTTCACACCCAATTGCCAAGCCCGGTCCAAGACAGGAGAAGGCCACGCCACATACTAAAACACTGATATTCCCTCAAGCCAAGAATAATCCAGACATTAAAACTGAAATCAAAATAAATTGGTAATCCATGAGATCGAAATTTAGACCAAAATAAAAGAAAAAGGAGGGCTTTCGAAATCAAGAACAGAATTGATTTTCTGTGACTGGGGATTTGCGAGTTTGGAGGAGTTCCCTGATCGGTGAGTAGTGAATGATTTCTAGTGAAATTTAGGGCGGTTTCGGGAATCGACGAAGTAGCTCAAAGGGGGGTTTGTCGGATTTGGAGCGGTTTTGAAGAGGGTGCTTTTTGGTTGTGACAGAAATTGAGGCGGTTCGCATGATAGTTGAGGGTTGAAGGTTGAAGGTTGAAGAAGACTCGGGATAGTTTTGGAGGCTTGCGATTTGGTGATTGTTAGGATTTGCGGTTTCGTTTGAGGCCGGGATTGAAGGAGGGGAGGCATGTTTGAGGCTTCGAGGCGATTTCGATGAAGGGGAAGCGCGTGAGTTTCTGGTTGCCGCAGTGCTTTGAGGAGAGACAGTGGTGTGTAGAAAGGGGTGGTTTCCTATTTTAGTTGGTGTACTGATGATGGGTTGATCGTGTTTCTGGTGGGGGTGGGTTTGGCGAAGTTATTGTTGCGGTGGTGATCACGGGTTATGGGTTTTGGATTGTGAGATTGTTGATGGGGTGGACTGCAGTAAATGGTATGCGGAGTTTCCGTGAAGGTTTGAAGTGTTGCAGTAGGGGGAATGAATGTGATGGTGAGGATCAGGAAATTGGTTCCTGAACTAGTTTAGATATTTGTAGGATATGATTTGATGATTGTGCGATTAGAGCAATGGATTTTTGGCAGAAATATTGTATAAGAGATCGAAGAGTTGTACTTTCTTGTGACGGTGGAGGCTAATGAATATTGAATGGTGATGGGGAACGTTGTAGACAGTGAATGGTTTGTGTTGCTTGTTGAAGCTTTGGAAATTTATTGGTCAGGGTATTGCCGAGAGGTTGATGACCAGAACAGGAAGTATCGGAAAGGAAGTGGAAAAGAATTGGTGAAGGGCTTTGTTACGTGAACTGTGGTAGATCAGCGTGGTTCAGGAGGATGTTCACGTGTGAAAAGAAAGCTGAATTTTTTTTCTTTTAGATTGCTGTAAAAGTAGAGATGTGGAAAATTGGAAAGAAATTTGAAAGAAAAAAGAAAGAGATCATGAAAACAATTGGAAAGAAATTGAAATTTTGGGCAACTATTTTTTTTTCTCTTATTAGGTAGATTATGTTACCACCAATCAAATACCAAATCAACTAATAAGATTTATTTATTTTTCTATCTATATTAGAAAACAAAAGGGAACAAAAAAAAATAAAAATATTTTTTGTGTTTTTTTTATATGAAAAAACAAAAACAAAAAAATAAAAAAATTATGACTCGAAGGATTTAAAATAAAAATTATTTTGGTCCCCGGCAACGACACCAAAATTTGTTTGCGAACAAATCAAACAATTGTAAATAACTGTAAATTCCATTCGGCTTTCCTAAACAATAAGGATTGTTGTAGAGGGTGTCGAACTTTGGGACCAAAAATATTTTAATTAATAAATTCAATCAAGTTATTCTAGAATTTTGATTGATTGGACACACAGAAAATAACAGCAATTAAATAAAAAGAGAGATTTATATAACAAGAGAAAGCAATTAGGGGATAATGACATAGATTGGATTCACACTCATCAATAGCCAACAAATAAGTATAGATCTAATTCATGTTTCTGTCACACACATGAATCAACGATAATTAGGTTCTTAGAAACAAATAAGTAAATAACAACAAGCATAGCCTATGAAGGAGCTGAGCTCTTAAACAACCATAGACTATTAGGACAGATTCACTAATTAATTTCTAAAACCCTAAAATTAGATCTAAATCTGATAATTGTTAGATCAAACACGAATATACCCTGTGAAGGAGCATAGCTCTTAAACGACACAAAATATAAAGGTTCAGATCTAACCCTTGATTCAGATCCAGATCTACATGTATAAAGTCCTCATCAATTGGCTATGTGATTCATGTTGAATCATATCTATTAGCGTCATCACCCCTTAATCAAAGGGGATTAGCCAGACATAGCTAAAGAAGAAGAGAAACAGAAAATAACAGACATAAATAAAATGCAACTAAAACTAAATAGAACAGGGGAAGAAGAATGATTTTATTCCAAGAAAAGAATTATAGAATAAAACCCAATGTGTTTTTACATGAATGAAATACAATGTAATAGTTGCTTTGGCCAATACAAAGAGGCTAATTACACAATGTAGGACTAAAGATTTAACCCAAATAACACATAAGCCAGTATGAATATAGTCGTAGAGTGAGAGGCTTTGTAAGTGAGCCAATGTGAACGCAGTGTGAATGGATTTGCAATTGGCATAGCTTGTGGGCATCAAATGACATCAATTTCAAATGTTTTGAGCATGAATAGGAACTCCTTTACATTTGCAACAAGCTAACTTTATGAAAAGGCATTGGATCATTAAAATATGCGGCAGAAGGTGGTTGAACATCAACATTTCTTCAAACTTTAATCTAACTCTCAGAATCAACACTCTTCATACACCAATTCTTCAAGCTTTTCAACAATTACGTGCACTAATCCATTCATCATAAATAATCTGAAAACACAACTATAAATACACAGTATCAATTATTTTAAATATAAAATAAGATAAATAAGCGGATAAAATATACACATTTACGTGTATATCATTAATTCTAAACTGATCCCAAGTGATTTGATCCTCTAGAGTCTTCAAAGTAATAGAGTTCCACCGATCCATTGCTCGACCTTGTAGCTACCTCGATGCAAGCTTCCTCTTAGTTGCATCATCAATTCCCAAATCTCCGAAAATTCAAACATAAGTGTCTAACCAATTTTAAATCTCAACAGCTGGTTCCATACCCACAAACGGCTTGCCACTCAGAGAAGTATAATCCTTGCATACTTCATAAAATCATCAACCTAGTTGTCTACACTGGAACACCGCGTTCTTATGTTGCTCCTAGAGTGTGCATTCTCCTCATGATTGTTGCCATCATGGCCTCGAACATAGCAGGATAATCAGGTATAATAGTTGCGTCTCCCGACTGACTATCTTTGCCTACCCTCTGGTCCCAGGCTCATCCCTAGTAGCGTGTCTCGAAGTTCGACGACTCATTCTCTAGCTAAAATGATAATGTTCAATTCACATTAGAGAAAGCCGCATTGGTGCTCATGTGCTTGCTAACCTACTATATTACACTATATATAATATAGTAATCATCCAACAAAAATTACAAGTACGTCTCCCATATGCTTTTACGCTCATGAACTTTGAGTAAAATCAATTAACTAAAGCTATGATACCAAATGTGACGGCCGCCCCATAACTCCTGCAACGAACTAAGGAAAAGGTGCGTTATCTGACGTGCTAGGCCAATATGAGACAATCATCAAGGAAGAATAACTCAAAATAATTTTTTTTTTGTATAAATAAATGCACATGGGTAATATATAATAATAAAGTATACAACAGGATACAGTAGTGAAGCATAACTGAACTGAAAATCAAATCTACATAAAATCATAAAGTCCCAAGTACAATATATCTAAGTACATGAATACCTGAATACCTGAATACAATATGACTCACTACATCCCTTAGAGTCTCAATAACCATCAACATACATCGAAAATAGAAAATAAAAATCTGTATAGTGGGTTGTAATAGTACGCTAGCCTCCTGCTCGTCACCGTATTGCATCATCGACATCAATCCTGATGCCTGTTATGTAGTCTGCTCATCAACAACATTAATAACAACCCATGGTAATAAGAGGGAAACATAAAACCCTGAGTCAAACAATAGTCTTAGTGAGCCATAAAATAACTAATAACAGTTACATCGGATAATACGAGTATATGCGGATCAACTATCTGATCTACCCAGAAACCAACGAGTTAACACGTGAAATCCATCCATCACATGCCAATACATAATAGGAAAGGAAAACCCCCAATCTCTCTTTTCTTCGACATCCTATGGTGACAGCCTACCCAGAGAAAAATAGATGAGAAAGAACAACATCAACCATAACATCTAGTATCCTAACTATCACCGACTACAGCCTTGAATCCATCGATAATCGAACTTCCTTTCAACGATCAAAAAGGCTAATAGAAAACCTCGGTTCTAGCCAAACTTTCATATGCCATCATGATGACGTATGCTTTCCTTAATCAACTAAGACAACTAGATCCATCATGACTGCCCAGGGTACGCGATCTATCCATTCTGATCTTGATGGGCATCCCCATAATACCCTACTTTGAGTTCGCTAGAACATTCTGATTGTCTATGATCCCTAGGCACTTTAAATCTATCGGTCCTTTCTTCTTGGCGATCACATCTTTAGTCCAAGCGACTTCTCAAACCAATTCTGTTATTATCCTTGATCAACTCCCACCTGATTCAATCCATCATCTTACTGGATCATATATCGCATCACGACCAATATCACATCATCCATCCCTAACCACTCCAACTTGAGTTCACAATTGAAGCATTAATCATCATTGAGTATCCGAAGTCTTTTCATTACCAAACTTCACCAGCAACCCACGGGAACCACCAAAATCCTCCACATCAAAACTCAACACCGACCCACCATCTCTGATGGATTAGTACCGGTCCATCTACTTAGACATTTTCAACTAAGTAGTTGGCCCTGATCCATACTTGCCTCGAGATCTTCCTACTGGTCCATTTTCCATTTGATTCGACAATCCTACGAAATTCCTGCGGTCCATCCATGTCTCAGTAATCAACCTTCGACCCATTCCAAAACGACTCCGAACGACTTGAAAATTTGTCAATAACCTCGATTCATCATAACGACGCACCATACCAAATTTCACTTCCATCCGACCCATCGTTATGGACTGATACCGGTACATGTACCTAGATAATTTTAAGGTGAAATTTTCTAATCACCATCTCGGTATCCTCCAAAACTCATCCGCCAAGTTTTGTAAAAATTTGATCATCTGAACCTTCGATTTGCTCTGTTCTTCAATCCTAAGATCTAGACAACCAACTCTAACAAACAACTCTGATAATGCAATCAATTCAATCAAAACATACATCGATTCATGCAACACTGAATATACAAACATGAACAAATCACAATTATCGGATAAACATATCATAAACATGAGATCTAATAAGGTTTGGATCTAAACATACGTATAAACATGACTAATCTAACATTTATCCAGTTAATACGATCAAATTAGGTTCTCCTAGGGTTTCTAAATCTGAATTAAATATATATGATCAGATCTAAGGTGATTACAACATATAACATATGAATATGATCCTAATTTACCCATATAATCTGTAGTTTCCGCGTGAGAGATATCTATCACTCACCTAATCGCCAACTCAATATAAATCCAATGAGATCAAATCTGGATAACACTTATAATCTTCAAATTTGATGCAATTTGATATGATCTAACTTCCCTTGATGATGATCTATCTTCTAAATGCAATCTACGATGAATACGAATGAAAAGAATGGAAAATTATGGTTTTAGGTCGAGCCGGTGTATCACAGATGCCCAACCTAAAGTTTAGAATGAAGAGAGTAACCCTATTTCTCTCCCTAGGTCCCCCATTTATATTTGCAGATCATTAGTCTAATGGGCTTGGCTAATTAGCCTATTAGTTGTTAACCAGTATGCCTAAACAACAGCTGAAACATAAAGCAACAATTCTTCCCAAACTCTTCATATGACCACTTTGCGGAATCGTAAACCACCATTTTGATCCAGTGAGACTGATTTCAGCACCTGATTTGATCCCTATCAAAAGTTATGGCCCAAAAAGTAAAATTAAGGGAAAATTGGTCATACTTGAATTCGGTAAAAGTTCATTGACATGTCTCACATCCCCATGAACAACATATTAAAATTCCGACAACCAGGGAATAAAATATAATTATTTTACAATCGGTCGATATCTAAAATACAGGTCATTACACTATTATTATTTATTTTCCTTGTATATTGTATATAGAGAACACTTGAATCGGGAGCCAACCTTCGATGATAGGTTCTTCTGCAACTTCAAATATCGGGGGGACAAAACACCCATTCTTTCTTTATTTCAAGTATTCTCATGATAGATTAAAGTGGGCTACAACAAAAAAGGGGATATCAGGGGTGATTTGGTTCTACGTTCCTCTACAAGCGGGACGTGCTAGGTGATGGACACAGTGCAGTAAGCATTAAGCCCTGGCCTATTTGTTTCGATTCTATTAAGAACTTCCTAACGTTTGTTGCCTTTTATAGCAACACTTTTACCAAACCCATTGGCCCAGTATATCACGATCGCATGGCCACTCTGTTAGATACTCCAGACAGCAATCAAAGTGTCAAGAGATGTATTTTAACAAGTTTCTACATCGTTTTCAACAACTCGATCCCAGTCGGACCATGGGAATCCTGGGAGCTTAGTCCCCAGTTGCTGCTCCACTAGTGGTTGTTCCCTCAATCGAGGAGCAAAGAGCAGCAATCATGCCCCCAGTCCGAGGGCCGGGGGGGAGGGAGAACAAAAGTTGTGCCTCAGGTCCAAAAGAAGCACGTTGTTAAGAGAAAGGATGCTCCCGGGTCCAGTCGAGACCTAGTAGAAAAGTAAGGGGAAACAAAAGAGAAGACACATGAGAAGGTAGTCAAGGCAGAGTGTAAGGTTCCCTTCCTAGAGAAATCTATTCCAGAGAAGTCTCCCACCGTGGAGGAGGGAGTAGCGGAAAAATCTACATCTAAGCATTCCCCGCAACCTCAAGGTCAACTACCTCTGTTACCAATCTAAGAGGGAGAACCACACTCTATAGAGAGTCTCTATAAGGGCTTTTAGGATTTAGATCTCCTATCTAAGCAATATTTCTTTCAAGATTTGGTTTCACAATCCTTTTTTCCGACGCCCAAGAAAGATACCTTTACGACCACGGTCGGGGAAGTTACTCTATCAACAAAGCACCGACTACTAGTCCGCTGGCGGGACGCTTAGGACACACACGACACAATCACTGCATGTCACATCACTTTTTTCTTCTATGCATGCCAAGTGTTAACTTGAATTCCCTTCTTATATTACAGGTCCAATGATGAAAGGGAAGAAATATCAAATCCAATTCAGTGCCACTCTGGCCAAAAGCGGTCCACATAGTCACTCCTCCTCTCAGGAAAGATTAGACCGGGTGTGTGAAGAGAGGCGCGAAAGGGAAATGAGAGAGTGGGAAAAAGGGATCGAGAAGACCATGAAAAGAAAGAGAAAGAAAGAGAGCTTGCCAATGAGAATGAGAAAGAGCGCGAAAAACATAAGTGTCATCATGACTCTGCTCGTTCTTACAACAGAGCCTCCTGGGGAGATGATAAAACAGAAAACAAACATTACCAAATGAAGAGTTCTCATCACAGACTTCCTGTTGATCCTCCTCGATTATCATAATATGTCATTTCAAAAGGTCAGGATCCCTCCGCCCTCAATAAGCATAAAGATAAAGGACCTCAACCATCCATTCCTGCAAGTCAGGAGAAGACCCAGAAGAGAGGAAGTAGGAGTTATAGAAGACATTTCCCTAGCATTAATTTTCTTGCATGGTGTTTGTACCTAGTTTGCAACCAGTTCTAGAATCATTTAGCGATCAGTTTAGGACAGATATCAACTTTACTCTTGCTCAAAATCAGGAAATGTTTACTTATTATAGACGACTGTTTGAGGTTATCAAGGGCTTAGAGCTAGATATCTCCAATACAAAAGAACAATGGGAATGTGACTAACGCATTCTTGAGGCAACACGGAATGAGCTAACGGAGTGCGAGACCCAAGTACACCACCAAGGAGCTATATGACAAGACTAAAGCAGAACTGGACAACGTGCGGGTGAGGCTTAACACCGAGCTCAGCCACTGGTCACTTCTAACCAAGGCTCCCCAAGATGATGTGAAACTGGTGGGAGAACAAAACAAGCCTCTCAACGTGGAGAATGAATGGTTGAGGAGGGAGAAATGGTAGCTAGATTTGGAGAATGTGGACCTTAAGGCAAAATTGGAGGCCTCTGAAGAAGCTCGAAGGAAGGAGGAAGAGAATGTGAAAAAGATGGAAGAAATTACTAACACAATGCTTGCATCTGCATCAAACTTCCAAATCTAGCGTGGCATAGAGACTCGAGAGCTTAAGGAGAAGGTGGCGAAGCTACAAAAAATTCAGGAATATTTCGGCAATGAAGTGCTTACATTTTAGCCCAAGTCCTTCGTTATCGGGATCTATCATGGGTTGACGACTACCCGCGCTGACAACTGAGGGTTATTTGTGGATAAGGAGAGGAAGATTTCTGCAAAGGGCAACATGAATGAGGAGGCGCTAATGTGTTAATCCCTGATGGGAGTGAGCTAGACCATCTGGCCTAGGGTAGATGGCTTTTATAAAAGGAGGAGGATGCAGAGAGATTGAAGCTGAAAGGAAAATAAGTTATGGAGGATGAACCCGACATAGACCAAGGCGATGCAAACCTCTATGCAATCAACACGTCAACACGCCTCTGTCGTGGTTCCATCTGTAGAAGAGACAGTCTTTATTCCTCCATCGGCTAAGACATTGAAAATCGTGGAAGAATATAATCCAGATGAGTCGGGATATTACCCCAAAGAAACCTCTACCTCCTATTCAGGAAATCAGGACCCCTACTACTCTTGGAGATGTTCATACTGAGTGTATCTCTTTTCTCTCCCCATTTCCAGAAAGTCATTATGACATGTCGGTTAGTAGCCAGGCCACCAGTTGGGAGATACGTTATTCCACCAGGACTGTGTAACACCCCGTGAATTCTATAACGCTAAGCTTCACAAATTAAAGTATACTTAATTCTAAATGAAAGAATTAAGGGAAATGGGTTGCGCCATTGCGTTCGTCTCGGAATTCTGCTTGAGATAGAGTCTGAGTTTGCGCGAATATGACTCCGTATGAAGGAGTTATGGCCTTTGGAAGTTTCGGAATAAAGTTTAAAATTCAAACAGCTCGGTTTTAAATTCAAAAATCAAATTTCAGGTTCAAACTGGGCCGGGCGGGAAAATTCCCGCCCAGAGACCAGGTCGACCATAGGGTCGACCATGGTGTCGACCTGGTCCCCCCCAGGTCGACCATAGTGTCGACCTGCCTGGCCAGGTCTGGCTCTGGCTCGAATTTCTGTGGCTCTGTGTGTCACTAGGGCTGACGTGTCACCTCTTGATTGGCTCTCTGAACTTTGAATGGCCTAGATTCCTCCTGTCTTCATCTGACGGCTCAAAGCAACTTAAAAATCTATAAATACACCCTAAGTCTCAACTGAAAATTCACACAAAAAAATGAGAAAGGAGTCGTCATGCTGCTAGGGAGGAATTAAACATAGCCGTCAAGAGAAAAGCCTAGAGACGAATCAAACTAAGAAGAAGATTAAAGTTTAAATCAAATTTATCATCGCAATGTTAGTCTACCCAAAGGAGCGCATCTCAATTTCAGAATTCAGAATCCAGAATTCAAGATTCTGCATTCGTTGTAAGTATAGTGACCTTTCAGAATATGAATAAAAATTGTGATGTGATTTGATGTAAATGAAAATAGAATTGTGTTATTGTATTGTATAAATTCTATGTATTGCGATGGTTCTATCATAACTTGTGTATTGATGTTTGTGGCATAAATTGATTGATGCAAGCCTATTGAACAATTGTATATGAAAACAATGGCACTTGCAAGTTTGTGGCAAAGATTAGAAATTGATCCCTTTATGTATATGTCGAAGGCATGGACCATGTATATTCCCTTAGTCTAAATTAGAATTTATGTAAACATGTTTTAGACTTGAAACCGTTTATGCCTACATGACCCAAAACCTATGATATCATTTTCATGTCTATTTCCAAGTATAATTGATCTATGTTAAGCATCGTTTGGGTTTCATAAATTATGCAAGTTCATGTTTATTTGCAAGTATAATTTGATCTATGTTAAGTATCGTTTGGGTTTCATAAACTATGCAAGTTCATGTTGAAATAGGCTATGTGATTAAATGTTATAATTGGACCTTTTGGTGAATATACATCATGCTAGTTTTGTGTTTGACATTATGCCAAGTTAAACATATTTAAACACAAGTTGTGTAAGCCTAAACTATGCCATTTCATATGTCACCTACTTAGTTATACATTGATTTGAATGCAAGTTCACATGACTCATATTATATGTTAGTTGAATCGCTAAATTGCAAGTTCATGCGCCACACACCCTTATATGTTGTAAAATATTACATGTTCTTGATTTCCCCTTTTCTTACGCTTATAAAGTTGGGCTGAATTGTGTCGAGCCCAACATTGTTATAACGTTGCGAACGTATAAACAGGGGTAATAACGTTGGGTGTGAAGCTTGAAAATACATGTTGGCATATTTGGCACATGCCAACGACAATGACATTTAGAGCGGTGTGGATTTTTATACCCAAAATAAAAGATATGACATTTACATATATAATTGAGAAGTAATAAAATATGCAAATTTAGAAAACGCGATATGCTTAACCCGAGGTTGGATTGAGTTGTGATGTAAACCTGTCCGGAACCGCCCGGCTGTCCAGTAGTCACAACAATACCTATCCAATGTGGGTGGTTAAGCATTGAGCTCAATAATGACCCGAGGTTAGATCGAGCTACGGTGTAAACCTTCCCGGAACCGACCGGCATATCCAGTAACCGTAGCTATACCTGTCTAATGTGAGTGGTCAGGTGCTCCTAAGAGGCTAAGGACAGATGGTAGGGTTAAGTCAACTATAACACTTAACCAAATTCAACATGTTAACAAAAATTGATGGGTGGGGGTTAGGTAACACAGACACTTAACCACTTAACATGTTTGACTAGAAAATCCTAGTAACGTGGGACCCGTTTCGGCAGTAACCCAAGTTAGGTATCAACGGTACCCTGAAACCAGGCAGGGTGGGGCACGATTACTGGGCTGATTGTAAGCGGTCAAAACGACGGCGGTGGGTGCACAGTGTAGGTTTAACGGGGTGCGGGCATGCACACACTCCGGAGCAAACAACCAGGGCACTGGGGACACCAGTAGTATAACCTATGCCTTCTAGAGTTTGTGTCCGGGCCGCCACCATGGGTCTTGATACACCCCATGGTGGGACCAGCATAGGTATCTACAATTCTTGGGGGTCGTATGACACATGTTAACGCGAGTAGGAGCCTATCTTTAAATAAAGTTGGGGATCACTTCACCGTCACCATGGGGTGCCAGTTAGAGTAAACTCTAGTAGATGCAGAGATATAGTATGGGTGCGATAGTACATTCGACATTCCCTTAGCTTGTGACCCCATCCTATTTTCAGTATATATCTATCATGCCCTTTTCTTATTCACATACTGAAGAGTTACTAGATTTACTCAGGCTTTATGTCTGACCCTATTTTCTTTTCGTCTTCTTTTCTTTCGTTCCCCCCCCCCCTCCAGGTCCACAGGGAGGAAACAACTCAGCTCAATCAGGCTCTGTACAAGCTCCAAGAACGTAGATGTATGATTTAGGTCTCTTTTGCTTGGACTATGGCTTTGGATATCACTATGGGGATTTTTGTCACTTTATTTATGTTTTCTGCTTCTTTAATTATCAAGACAGTGATGATGTTGTAATGTTGGAAGTATTTTGAGACAATTATGGAATGTTTGGTTTTGAACACATATTGATGAAATAAAAGTTTGTTTGGTTTCCGCTGTTTAAAATATGTGTATTTATATCTGTCTTGAGTATATCTGTGGCTTTTACTTATAAACCTCCACCAAAATTAAGGCATTCCCTTTGTGAGGGACCTTAACGGAGGTGGGTTTTTTCACTTGGTATCAGAGCATAGGTTTACCAGACAAGATAAAAGTTTTTGAAATTGTTTTCAAAAAGAAATTTTAAAGAAGCATTTTTCAAGAAAAAGTGTTATGTTTATAAAAAGACAAAATCCCCCAAATCCATGTGCCCTATCTACCTCTCTCTATCCTTCGTTTTGAATTTTTCCTTTCTGTTTCAGCATGTCTGGAGACCTTAACCTCCTGGAAAGAGTGCCGATTCCCGGCTGGTTTAGGAGGTACTTAGAAGTAAGGGCCAATGGCGCAGGCCCAGCAGACATCCCTTCTCCAGTGGCCGCGGTTCCTCCTCCTCCACCTCCTCGTGGAAATGCCTTCGCAAAAACATGTAGAGACTTTAAGGCTATGGGTGGAAAAGATTTTTATGGGACAGAATCCTTTGTAGGGGCAAGAAACTGGCTAAAGGAGACTGAGGATCTGTTTGTCATCTTTGGGGTTGATGATAGGCAAAAGATACAACTAGCGGTATGGTTGCTTAAGGATGAAGCTTCCTATTGGTGGGAAGTTACCAATGCTCAGAGGGTGGTGGAAACATGGGAAGACTTCAGGACAAGGTTTGAGATGAAATTCCTCTCCCAAGCAGAAAGAAGCCTGCAAATGGAGAAGTTCCTAACTCTGAAATAGGGGAGCATGACGATCAGGGAATATGTTAATCAGTTTAATCAGCTGGCCAGATTTAGGTTAGACTTAGTAAACACCCAACAAAAGAAGGCACTTCGCTTCGTCAAGGGTTTGAATGAGCCTCTACATAGCCTTGCCATGACCCATGTATCCACGGGAGCGAATTATGAAAGCTTGGTGGACATGGCGTTGCTACACGAGGAAGACCACGGTAAGAAAGAAACTAAGGTGGAAGAGAAGAAAGAGGGTCTACAAGCAAAGAAAACAGACTTCAAGAAAGGAGGGAAGAACAATAAGCCCCGTGAGAAGAGAAGGTGCAATTTCTGTGGCATTGTGGGCCATATATCAAATGACTGCCGGAAAAGAAAGGCGAAGATGGGTGGTTGCTTTCATTGTGGAGAGACTGGGCACCAAGCTAAGGACTGCCCAAAGAAGAAAGGGCAGGGATAGAAAGCCGGTTCCACTTCAGGGGGTCAGGTTCATGCGCTAGTGGCACCTCAGCAGGAACGAGGTAGTAATATTTCTGTAGAAATTGTAGTCTATCTTTATGATCATCCAGTTCATACACTTTTTGACTCTGGCGCATCACATTCTTTTATTTCATCTGCCTTAGTAGAATCTCTGCATCTAGACACTAGTATGGTAGAAGATCCCTTAGTAGTTTCAAATCCAATTGGGGGTTCCGCTTACATGTCAATGGTTTGTTTGGGTTTGAAAATCTCTATTCTCAGTGTTGAGTTTAGTTGTGATGCCTTTGTCTTAGGATTCTCGGGCTATGGTTTGATCTTAGGCATGGACTGGTTATCCAGTAATAGTGCCATTCTTGATTGTGAGAAAAGAGTAGTTAGACTCTTGACTCGGCTTGGTAACACTCTAGAAATTTCTTGTAATCCCTTGAATGTTGTTATGCTAAGTTATCTAGAGTCGCTTGATGCTTCTGATGAGAATTTGCAATCAGTAAGAGTAGTCCGGGAATATCCGGATGTCTTTGAGGAGGTGAAAGGCTTACCTCCGAGGCGGGAAATAGACTTCCGCATATATCTTGTGGATAACACAAAGCCTGTAGCTTTACCTGTCAGACACATGGCTCTAAGGGAGAGAAAGGAGCTCAGTAAGCAGGTTAAAGAACTCCTCGAAAAAGGGTTCATTAGACAGAGCATTTCGGAATGGGGTGCTCCAGTGGTGTTCGCAACCAAAGCGGACGGATTGCTTCGCCTTTGCGTCGACTATAGGGAGTTAAACAAATTGACCAAGAAAAATAGGCACCCTCTTCCCCGAATCGACGATTTGTTTGATCAGCTTGTTGGTGCGACGGTCTTCTCCCAACTTGATCTGGCAACTGGGTTCCATCAGCTAAGAGTAGCTGAAGATAGTATTGATAAGACAGCGTTCAGAACCCCAGACGGTTTCTTCGAGTGGCTTGTCATGCCTTTCGGCTTGACAAATGCACCCGCTTATTTCGTAGACCTATTGAGCAGGGTGTTCAGAGAATTCGTCAACAAATTTGTGGTTGTCTTCGTAGATGATATCTTAATCTTCTCAAAGAGTGAGGAAGAGCATGCTCAGCATCTGAAAGAAATCATGGAAACTCTTCGAGCTCATCAGCTAAAAGCCAAATTCTCCAAGTGTCACTTATGGAGAAAAGAAGTAAGATTTCTGGGGCATATAGTGTCCAAAGAGGGGTTGGCTGTGGACCCCGCGAAAGTGGTGGCAGTGCAAGATTGGAAGACACCAAGAAATGCAACCGAAGTTCGAAGCTTTCTTGGGCTAGCCGGTTTTTACCGAAAGTTTATTAGGGATTTCGCGAAAATCTCAGCCCCACTCGCATGGCTAACAAAGAAGAATCTGGCGTTCACTTGGGATTTGGATTGCGAGTTTGCTTTCCAACGATTAAAAAGGGCTCTCACAACAGCCCCAATTCTGACCTTGCCAGATGGAAGCAAAATGTTCACAGTATACACGGATGCATGTGTAACGGGACTAGGTGCTGTTCTAATGCAAGAAGGGTAGTAGCATATGGTGGAAGACAATTAAAAGTTCATGAAAAGAACTACCCAACGCATGATCTTGAGTTAGCCGTCATCGTCTTTGCGCTTAAGTCTTGGCGCCATTATCTCCTATGTGAGAAGTTCGAATTATACACTGACCACAAATCGTTAAAATATCTCTTCTCGCAGAAGGATCTTAACTTGAGGCAGCAAAGATGGATGGAGTTTCTTGCCTCATATGACTTTGAAATTTCCTATACTCCCGGCAAGGGCAACGTAGTAGCAGACGCGTTGAGCCGAAAGAAACTGACCTTAAGCCCACTCTTTGTGGAAAGGCAAAGCCTGGAGTATATAGCCAGTTTTAACTTTAGGCCCTCCTCAGATTTTGTACTGGGTTTGCTAGCATCTCTCGAAGTACGCCCTACTCTCTTGGACTCAATAGGGGCTGCACAACGTGGAGACCCTCAGCTTGTTGATGTGATTGATAAACTTATTAGGGGTGAGACTTCTAGTCACCTCAGTAGATACGCCATCGATAATAAGGGTTGGCTGAGGCGAGACGGAAGATTATGCGTCCCACAAGCAAGGGAGTTGACAAAGAAGGTTCTCGAAGAAACACATCATTCTAAGATGACTATACACCCTGGCGGTGATAAGATGTATAAGGATATAAAAAGGACTTTCTTTTGGAGCGACATGAAACAAGACGTGGCAGATTTTGTTTCTAAGTGCATGACCTGCCAACGGGTCAAGGCGGAACAGAAGAAGCCTGGAGGACTACTTCATCCTTTAGAGGTCCCACAGTGGAAGTGGGAGAGCATTTCAATGGACTTCATTGATGGACTGCCTAGGTCGAGAAGAGGCAACACTAGCATTTGGGTAATATTGGATAGGCTTACTAAGAGCGCCCACTTCATACCTATCAAGAGTAGAAGGACCGCCGCATCTCTAGCATCTCTTTATCTCAAGGAAATAGTTCGACTCCATGGGATACCCTCCAGCATCGTTAGTGACCGAGACCCTATCTTCACAAGCGAGTTTTGGCGGAGTTTGCAAGAAGCTGTAGGCACACAGTTATGTTTAAGCACGACCTATCACCCCCAAACTGATGGCCAGACGGAAAGGGTGAATAGAGTTTTAGAGGATCTTTTGAGACTTTGCGTTCTTGACTTTGGAGGGACTTGGGAGGATTACCTTCCTTTAGTGGAATTCGCCTACAACAACAGCTACCAAGCTACCATCGGTATGGCGCCCTTCGAAGCCTTGTACGGAAGACCGTGCAAATCACCAACTTGTTGGTGGGAGTCTACAGATAAGCTTATACTTGGGCCAGATATGATTCGAGAAACTTCAGAGAAAGTGGACTTGATACATAGGAGAATGAAGACTGCTTAAGACAGACAGAAATCCTACGCCGACGAAAGAAGGACCGACCTTGAGTTTGAGGTTGGGGACAGGGTTTTCCTTAAGGTATCACCTTTAAGGAACGTCGTTCGTTTTGGATCCGCAGGAAAGCTAGCACCAAGATTTGTAGGACTGTTTCCTATCATCGAGAAGGTTGGAAAGATGGCCTATAGATTAGAGCTACCCGAGAGACTGGCCGGAGTTCACAACGTCTTTCATGTTTCTCACCTCCGGAAGTGTTTGCATGAGTCTGCGGAAGTGGTGGAACCTAGCATTCTAGAAGAAGCCGAAGTAGAACGTGAAGCAACTGTGAGGAGAGTTCCAACCCGCATCTTAGGAACTGAAATGAAAAAGCTACGCAACCGCGAAGTCAAACTCGTTAAAGTTCAGTGGAGCGATGCCGAGGAAGACGCAACTTGGGAAACTGAGGACAGAATACGCGCCGCCTACCCTCTCCTTTTTGAGGGTACATCTTTGATCTCTTTTTCCTTAAGTTATGCTTTATCTATCTTTTTAGGTATATCTCCTCAGTCCTTTTCCTAACTCCTTAGGTAGAAAGCAAATGGATGCAAACATGTATTTGAAAACATGTTATGGATGATGGCTGCAAATGGTTGCTAGTGGTTGCACGTGGATGCATATACACACACACCCTAGGTTATAGATCGGCTCAGTTACTTCATATTGCATATGCATATATATGTATTCTCATTTGTATATGGTTGAAGCTTGATATGCTGTCATATGGTTGTCGCATTTGTATGAATGGTTGTGCACTCATGTAGAATTATGAGTAGGAAAATTTGCATATATAATGGATTCATGACACTTACATGATTCGCATTAAGGAGGTCAACTGAATCAGTAGACCGCCTGATTTCAGCATTAGATTAGGACATATACACACACTATGCATATGATCACGAAGCATTAGAAGTCTTTTAAGGACAGTGGATGCCTGTGTTTGTTGGTTGAGTAGATGGACTATTGGATGGTAGGATATACATTCTTCCAAACTTGAAGATTTCGGGGATGAAATCCTTTTAAGGGGGGAGAATGTAACACCCCGTGAATTCTATAACTCTAAGCTTCACAAATTAAAGTATAATTAATTCTAGATGGAAGAATTAAGGGAAATGGGTTGCGCCATTGCGTTCGTCTCGGAATTCTGCTTGAGATAGAGTCTGAGTTTGCACGAATCGGACTCCGTATGAAGGAGTTATGGCCTTCAGAAGTTTCGGAATAAAGTTTAAAATTCAAACAGCTCGGTTTTAAATTCAAAAATCAAATTTCAGGTTCTAACTGGGCTGGGCAGGAAAATTCCCGCCCAGAGACCAGGTCGACCATAGGATCGACCATGGTGTCGACCTGGTCACCCCAGGTCGACCACAGTGTCGACCTGGTCCCCCTAGGTCGACCATAGTGTCGACCTGGGTGTCGACCTGCCTGGTCGACCTGGCTGGCCAGGTCTGGCTCTGGCTCGAATTTCTGTGGCTCTGTGTGTCACTAGGGCTGACGTGTCACCTCTTGATTAGCTCTCTGAACTTTGAATGGCCTAGATTCCTCATGTCTTCATCTGACGGCTCAAAACAACTTAAAAATCTATAAATACACCCTAAGTCTCAACTGAAAATTCACACAAAAAAATGATAAAGGAGTTGTCATGCTGCTAGGGAGGAATTGAACAGAGCCGTCAAGAGAAAAGCCTAGAGACGAATCAAACTAAGAAGAAGATTAAAGTTTAAATCAAATTTATCATCGCAACGTTAGTCTACCCAAAGGAGCGCATCTCAATTTCAGAATTCAGAATCCAGAATTCAAGATTCTGCATTCGTTGTAAGTATAGTGACCTTTCAGAATATGAATAAAAATTGTGATGTGATTTGATGTAAATGAAAATCGAATTGTGTTATTGTATTGTATAAATTCTATGTATTGCGATGGTTCTATCATAACTTGTGTATTGATGTTTGTGGCATAAATTGATTGATGCAAGCCTATTGAACAATTGTATATGAAAACAATGGCACTTGCAAGTTTGTGGCAAAGATTAGAAATTGATCCCTTTATGTATATGTCGAAGGCATGGACTATGTATATTCCCTTAGTCTAAATTAGAATTTATGTAAACATGTTTTAGACTTGAAATCGTTTATGCCTACATGACCCAAAACCTATGATATCATTTTCATGTCTAGTTGCAAGTATAATTGATCTATGTTAAGCATCATTTGGGTTTCATAAATTATGCAAGTTCATGTTTATTTGCAAGTATAATTTGATCTATGTTAAGTATCGTTTGGGTTTCATAAACTATGCATGTTCATGTTGAAATAGGCTATGTGATTAAATGTTATAATTGGACCTTTTGGTGAATATACATCATGCTAGTTTTGTGTTTGACATTATGCCAAGTTAAACATATTTAAACACAAGTTGTGTAAGCCTAAACTATGCCATTTCATATGTCACCTACTTAGTTATACATTGATTTGAATGCAAGTTCACATGACTCATATTATACGTTAATTGAATCGCTAAATTGCAAGTTCATGCGCCACACACCCTTATATGTTGTAAAATATTACATGCTCTTGATTTCCCCTTTTCTTACGCTTATAAAGTTGGGCTGAATTGTGTCGAGCCCAACATTTGTTATAACGTTGCGAACGTATAAACGGGGGTAATAACGTTGGGTGTAAAGCATGAAAATACATGTTGGCATGTTTGGCACATGCCAACGACAATGACATTTAGAGCGGTATGGATTTTTATACCCAAAATAAAAGATATGACATTTACATATATAATTGAGAAGTAATAAAATATGTAAATTTAGAAAACACGATATGCTTAACCCGAGGTTGGATTGAGTTGTGATGTAAACCTGCCCGGAACCGCCCGGCTGTCCAGGAGTCACAACAATACCTATCCAATGTGGGTGTTTAAGCATTGAGCCCAATAATGACCCGAGGTTAGACTGAGCTACGGTGTAAACCTGCCCGGAACCGACCAGCATATCCAGTAACCGTAGCTATACCTGTCTAATGTGAGTGGTCTGGTGCTCCTAAGAGGCTAAGGACAGATGGTAGGGTTAAGTCAACTATAACACTTAACCAAATTCAACATGTTAACAAGAATTGATGGGTGGGGGTTAGGTAACACAGACACTTAACCACTTAACATGTTTGACTAGAAAATCCTGGTAATGTGGGACCCGTTTCAGCAGTAACCCAAGTTAGGTATCAACGGTAACCTGAAACTAGGCAGGGTGGGGCACGATTACTGGGCTGATTGTAAGCGGTCAAAACGACGGCGGTGGGTGCACAGTGTAGGTCTAATGGGGTGCGGGCATGCACACACTCCGGAGCAGACAACCAGGGCACTGGGGACACCAGTAGTATAACCTATGCCTTCTAGAATTTGTCTCGGGGCCGCCACCATGGGTCTTGATACACGCCATGGTGGGACTAGCATAGGTATCTACAATTCTTGGGGGCCGTAAGACACATGTTAACGCGTCCTTTAGCTTGTGACACCATCCTATTTTCAGTATATATCTATCATGCCCTTTTCTTATTCACATACTGAAGAGTTACTAGATTTACTCAGGCTTTATGTCTGACCCTATTTTCTTTTCGTCTTCTTTTCTTTCGTTCCCCCCCAGGTCCACTGGGAGGAAACAACTCAGCTCAGTCAGGCTCTGTACAAGCTCCAAGAACGTAGATGTATGATTTGGGTCTCTTTTGCTCGGACTATGGCTTTGGATATCACTATGGGGATTTTTGTCACTTTATTTATGTTTTCTGCTTCTTTAATTATTAAGACAGTGATGATGTTGTAATGTTGGAAGTATTTTGAGACAATTATGGAATGTTTGGTTTTGAACACATATTGATGAAATAAAAGTCTGTTTGGTTTCCGCTGTTTAAAATATGTGTATTTATATCTATCTTGAGTATATCTGTGGCTTTTACTTATAAACCTCCACCAAAATTAAGGCAATCCCTTTGTGAGTGACCTTAACGGAGGTGGGGTGTTTCAGACTGGTAATTGCTCTTCCGACTTTAGGTACACCTTTGGTGAAGACTGCTTCCGAGGATGGAGAACATCAAGTGCGTACAGGTGACGGTGAAGGTGCAGGAAAGGAGGAAGGGATGATATACGCACTTTAAAACTTGAATGGCGAAGAGTCGCCAGTTGAAGGTGATGGCGACGTCATATATACCGGCGAATCTGGGAAGACCGGTTCTCTGAGCCTTGTAGAGATGAAGGTGCGGGACGAAGGAAAGCTTCTTCACCTCAAATTATAATCATCAACTGAACCTCTCATGATCAAGCCATTTCAAGCCATTCCTCCTCCTTGCACATATATGCCAATCAAGAAGGCTCCACTACCCACATCAGCCAAGCCCCAAAGAAGAACCACAAAGTGCATGCTTCTGGAGTTATGGATACGCCAACTGATCATAAGTCCAAAAAGAAGTGCATTCTTACTGGGGCGGAGTTGGTTGAGAAGAAGAAGAATAAGAATGACAATAAGCCGTCGAAGGTTTAACTGATTCACCATTTGTAATGTCCTTAGGCCTTTTGTTGTTGTTGTGATTGCGGCCCTCGCGTTTTTGCTTATAACTTTGTATGAAACTTGCATTTGTAAATAAAACAATGCTTTTGCTAAACAAAACGATGTCATTTGTCTACAAGTTCTATGTTGCTTTCCATTCAATGTACTGGCGAATTAAATATCACTAATTTAAGTCATAAGTAATAAATCATAAGAAACAAGTCATAAGGGATTGTTAAGAGAATTCTTTTTCTTAAGAAAGTTTAAGGCCCAAGCTATCTTTTTTAGGAACTTATACCATAAGTTGTGTCGCTTATAATTACTAAGCGTTGCAGTGTTAAGTATAGTAGCCATAAGTTGCTTTGCTCATGATTACCGAGTGTCACAGTGCTAAGTATCATGGTACTAGTTGTCGTAGTACCAAGTGTCTTAGATTGGAGGCATAGTGCACATCCCCAATTAAATTTGAATCACAAGTCGCATCCGATACATGCTCGAAGTTAATTTGTATGTTTATACTCGTGCCCCCAATGTCGGTGGGGATCTGGCTAAGTCCGTTGGACGTCTGGTCCTTAAGTATTTATACTTCTACCCCAGTAAGGGGGTGATGGAGTTAGTGTGGACTTCGTAGAATCGTCCTTTATACTCTCCCAAAGTCAATCTGGGTTAGAGTTGCGGGTTTTTCGGTCGTAAGTCTTGGTGCAACATTCAGACAGACCCAGTTGATTTATAATCTCTTTCAAGTCATGAGAGTTAGTCATGTGAACGGTTGTCACATCTGCCTTAGTGTCGTTCCAACACTTTGGTCCACAATATGGGGATCGTAGCATTGATCATCGATTCTAAGCTTGAATCTGATTAACTCAATTCCGACCAGTCACGGAGTTGAGTCAGTTCATCAAAGCATGAGCCAGTGAACATCATTGGGGAATTAGTCATCTCCTTCGTTCGAGTCTTAGCATAGGTCGGCCGAATCACAACACAGAGCCAAAGTGATAAACAGAGTCATAGAGCATGGAAAAGAGCATTTATTTATAAATAATTGGCGAGTCATTCCTTATTGCATAGTCGAAAAAATGAAATAAAAATTATGAAAATGGAAAAATAAAAGCCTAAGTCAAATATAGCCACATGCTCTTGACATTCCATGCTCTTTGGAGATCATCACCATCGACATTCGTCAGCCTGAAAGTTCCATTGTCAAGCTTCCATCGAATGACGTTAGGTCCTTCCCATCTTGGACCCCTATGCAATGGAGTCGGGAAGACATGCTTCAGTACGAAGTTGCCAGGTTCAAAGGATCTAGGCTGAACCTTATTATTGTAGTGTTAGGCGACCCATTGTCTATGTGCTAAAGCATGCAAGTTAGCCTCTCTCTTATCTTCAATCATGTCAAGTGATTCTAGGATAAATGCCTTGTTAGTCAAAGGATCGTAGTATGTCGTTCGATAAGAGTAGACTTCGAGCTCCACAGGTATCACCGCCTCAGAGCCGTATGATAACGCGAATGGAGTGTGACCAGTCGCAGATTTATGGTTTGTGTGATATGCTTAAAGGATTAATGGTATCTTGTCGACCCATTTGCCTTTAGAAACACTCTACATCCCTTAATGTCACCCATATGAGGATACGATAAGGTTTATGAAGCGCTTAGGTATAAAGTAGTAACACACAGACTAAAATTCACAAAACAAAAATATAAATACAGTGGAAACTTTAAAACGTTTATTAAATTAATAAGTCAAATCATAGTACGTATTATATTTCAAAATACTCACCATCATAAAGCGAACATACTGTCTCATGGAAATTATCAGAGTACATAAGTAAAACCATAAAAACCATCCCTCTCATAAGTCAATATAATGATCATAAAACAAGAACTGAACCAATATATGAATCAGGAAAGAGTCTGAATCCAAGCTGAACCAAATAATCAAGAATCACTGCTGAGACCCTTCACCCCGCGAACCTGGGGAGGGGAAGGAAGAGAGAAGGATAAAACAAACTAGGTCAAACATACATCTGGTGAGTTCTGGTAATTTCTATTATGAGTATAAGTTAAGGAAGCATTTAGATAGATGAATAATTCTAAGAGCAATAGACATAAAATAATAAATGAAATAGCAGGAAAGATAAACATGAATAAAGATAGGCTTCTCATTCATATCCGAAAATTGCTGCACCAACTACCAAGATATCATAATTAGGCTTTACCTAATTTCTACCCGTCGATCGGCTACTTTTCCCAAAATGTGATAACTTATGCCAGCTATGGAATTCAGGGTTATTAATCCCGAACCCATCAACTAAAAGGACACAGCCATTAATCACAGGCGTTATAGCAGCTTATCTTCCCCAATCGAAACAATGCACGCTCATCGTTTCGCCAGAACACGCCCGTACCTACCTCGTTTGAACCTCTTACTATCCAGTTTAGTAAAGCGCTTCCTAGTATCTACCTAGTGTGAGACCTCCATGATAACAAAGGGATACAGACTGATATGGGTTCCCAACCAAAAAAATGCAATTGACACAAGTGACCCCTAGACTTGGTCCCCATTCATTATTTTATTAGGCCTCTTATCTTCCCAATGAGCCCCACGCTGTCAGAACGAACCTAAACTAGGATTTCATTATACTATTAGGCCTCTTATCTACACCAATCAACCCTGTGTTGCCGGAATGGACCTAATTTATGAGCCGCTTATCTTCCCTAACCATCCCCACACTGCCGGAATGGACTCCCTCTATCTTATCTAATTAATCTCATCATTTTGACTTAACACGTTTTAAGTTTATTAATAAGCCCAATATAATCACATGTTATATCCCTAGGTTGTATTAATATTTCTAATTAATGTTATCTTTTTGGTACAACCTATCCATGCTACTTAACTTCCAATTAAGTTCAATTTATTCCAATTTACATGTTCTCCAAATACATGTTAAGGTTTTATCCATAATTTACAGTCTAATATGATTACAATACTTAATCAGTTTCAATATGCCTAAAATCCTTTTTTATTCAATTTTAACATTATTCCAATTTAACGCAAAATAGGGGTAAACAACTAGGCCTTTCCAGGCTTAGGCTCAGCGCTAAAATAAAAAGGGAAATGGTGTAAGCAACTCATAAGTCCTAGACTCAAAATAAAAAAATCAAATGAAATAGGCATAATCATAATTGTAACTAAACTATAACAAAGAAGGGGATTAGAAGAAGGAAAATTACTTGTAAAAAAACTAGAAAGAAATAAGCATAGACAGTAAATGAATTACAGTAACTTACAAAAAAACTAAACATATAAAAATTGTGTATACTGTAAACATAAAACTTACAAACTAAAACTACTTAACTGTCTAAACATTCCTACACAAATAACTAGTCTAAAAAATACATAAAACTCACATATCTGACGAACAAAGTTTCCCTATGGCCTTCTTCTCAAATCTAGCAGAACCTTCTCCTCCAGAAGTGTTTATAAAAAATATTAAAAACTTAAGAGCTTCTTCACCCGTTAAAAAAGTTAATTATTTGTCCCTTCATAATTTTGAGGATAGGCCTGAGGAAAAAGAAAAAGAGAGAATGGACGTGAAGAAATGAGAGAGGCTTTGCTAATCTATTTTTAGGGTTTACTGGATGACGTCAGCGATCCAAATCTAAGAATAGATTTGGTTTGGCCATGTCAACGAATCAATAAGAAAGCGCTACATCAGCCTTAATTTATAATAGACCAATAAAACTTAGCCAACTCAGTAAACTGATGGTGTAAAAATAATAAATGTTCACTGTTTGTGTGCTGGCCAAAGCATGCAAGCTCCCTTACCTAGGTCAACCCACCCTCTTTGCTGGGTCAACCCATAGGTCGACATACGTGTCGCCCCAGTTGAGTTATGTCGCCCAATGACCATTTGTTCCTTATATTAATTTATTTTAATTCCTGGATTCTTATTTAATTCATAACTAATCCATTTTAACTCCGGTTTTGGCAAACCAAGTGTCCATTTTGATCAGAAAATTTCAATGGACTCAATGGAGCTAGTCTCGTTGTCTAATTCCGATTATTATTCTGATTAATATTTAGTTTGTTAATATTTTACATTTAATTATTTTTTATTAAAATTCAGGGTGTTACATTCTTGATTCTCCCCTCCTTAAAGGATTTCGTCCCGGAAATATCCAAGGCTAGAAGAATGTTATAAATGTTATCAGCCATTATCTATACCCATCTACTCAACCATCAACCACTAACATCCATTGTCCATAGATTTTCTAATTCTTTTCATGAACATATGTGATGGTGTAGTGTATATGTCCCTAAGCTAATGCGAAATCTGGTTGTACACCGATTCAGGTGACCTCATTAATGCAATTCATTTCTGTGCCATGCATCGAATATGTATGCAAATGAACCCTAATGAAACATATAAAACTCTATATGTGTGCCACAACCATTCATCAAACTGCAACATTTAAGTGATGGTTCAACCATTTTTCATTCATAATAAAATAAAAATAAACACACACATCTATATGCAATTATGGAAATGTCCTAGTTCAGCCAATCTCTAACTAGTGCCTAGTGTTTGTATATGCAGCATGCATCCACTAGCAAACATTTGCATCCACGTGAATCCATTCAATGATAACATGTTCTATTAACTTGTTTTAAACCATTTCCTACCATCCATAGGCTTATACCCAACACTTATGATTCAAATGATAGGAAAAATAGATACAAATGCAAAGCTTAGAAAAGAATTAAGAGCGTACTCTCAAAGAGAAACTAGAAAAGAAGCGTGAATCTTATCTTCTGGTTCCCAAGTCGCGTCGTCGTTGTCTTCTACCCATTGAATCTTAACAAGCTTGACCTATTTATTTTGTAGCTTTTTCAATTCATATGATAGTATCCGAGTAGGAACTCTCCTGACCGATGCCTCCTTCTCTAAATCGATATCCCTTAGAGTACTCGGCTCAATTGCTACCGCGGACATGTAATACATCATGAACTCCTTCCAACCTCTATAGTAGTCTAACTCTGTGGTCCATTTAACCTATCCTCTCTACTATAAGGAATGACCCTACGAACCTCGGCGCCAACTTCTACACTAAGCCGAACCGAACAACACTTGAGTGACACCTTAACAAAGACCATGTCTCCTACCTCGAACTCTAGGTCTGTCCTCCACTGTAACAACCCATATTTTTATAACATATTAAAATAAGAAATCAAGGAAGAATTAAATTTTAAAATCTGAATCAAGGGAAACGGGTTACGCCATTGCGTTCGTCTAGAAATTTTACATGAAATAGAGTCCGAGTTTTCGAAAATCGGAGTCCGGATGAAGAAGTTATGGCCTATACAAGTTTCAGCAGTTTTCAGGCAGCACTGGACCAGGGGGTCGACCATAGGGTCGACTTACCCCCCCCCCCCCCCGGGTCGACCATAGGGTCGACCTACCCCCCAGGTTGACCATATGGTCGACCTGGTCGGCCTGTTTTGACCCAGAACTCATTTTTGAAGCCTGAGACATGTTTTGATGGTCCGGATTGATTCTATGGTTAATCTAAGGGTCTAAACTAGTTGCTACATCTATAAAAACACCCATAGACCTAACCTAATTCATATCAAATCATTCTTACACTATTATGCTGCCGAACTCCCTCTTGAACCATGGCCGCCGCCCCCAAATTAAAGCTTAAGCATTCAAACTCAAATCAATTCGAAGAACAAAGCTTCAACAATGGTTCAAACAATAAATCAACAATACTACAACGTTCTATGACAATTTCAGTTCCTAATTCACTATCCATGCTCTGTAAGTTCTAGTTGTTTTTAGATTTAAACATTTAATTATAATATGGCCATGGAATAAAGTGGAACTGGATTTAAGTATGTTTATTGATTTAGATCTATTGCTTCTTGAATCTTGAGTTTTGGGAATTTTCTATTCTCATTTTCATGTCAAGCCTATGATCTATTCTGCTTGTTGTAAATCAGTTTTTCTTGATTCATGTTGATATTATTATCAAGATCTATCTTTTATGCCTGAAACGATATTCTTATGCCAGTTTTCTCTCTGTACTTATTGTTATACAAATTCTACCTTCCCCTATTTATTTTCTTTTGATGAACCTTGGTCAATTTCGGACCTAGGCCTAAACTACGATATACGTGTGATTTGTATACGGGGAAATATTGGGATATTACCTATTTGGATATATGTGTGTGGTGGAATTGATGGCATAACATGAAATTGGATATTTGGGTATTGTCAATATAATTGAAATGGCAAGTTTGGGCATACATGAATTGGCATGTAAATTAAATCACGAGTTTGGGACTATGTAAATTAAATCAAAAGATTGGGCTTATATTAATTAGGCATATGTAGAATTGGGAATTTGAACATGAAAGCAATCGTAAATTTGATAATTGGCATAAATATGTATTATGAACTTGGGAAACTGACATGTACTGTAATAAAAAGATTATAGTTTGGGATAACTACATCATGAATCATGATTTGGGTTTATTGGGTATGAAACTTACATGTAATTTTGGCTAGAACTTGACATGGTAAAATGGCATAAAATTGGCATACATGTAAAACGGCATAAATTGAACATATGTAAATTTGGTATGAATTGGTCATATGTAAAACTGACATGTAATCTAGAACTTGGGCATATGTTAATTATGTAAATTTTGGAGTTGGAACGTATATGAAAATTTATGACCTGGTAAAGGTTTAATATGAACGCGCCTAAGTTGGGTTTTGGGTAGTTGGAATGTATTGTAAATAAAAGGCTATAACTTGGCATAAACCCTAAATCCGAGAAGCGTTCAATAGGTAGCATAATCCCTAGGTTGGACCTAGGTGGCATAAACCCTGAATCTGAGAAGCGTTCAATAGGTTGCATAATCCCTAGGTTGGACCTAGGTGGCATAAACCCTAAATCCGAGAAGCGTTCAATAGGTAGCATAATCCCTAGGTTGGACCTAGGTGGCATAAACCCTAAATCCGAGAAGCATTCAATAGGTAGCATAATCCCTAGGTTGGACCTAGGTGGCATAAATCCTGGTTGGATCTAGGAAGCGCTCGATAGAAAACCCTAGATTAGATCTAGGTAATAAATAATAGATGTACACATGAAAGCAACCTTAATTTCGGGGATCGGGATCGCGTTATGATTTTATCATTTTATATAGATTACTAGTTGGGACACTAGTTAGGTGGTGCAGAGCAAATATATATCATTTTAAAGGTAAAGCAGAGAAATCTTGCGATGCTTGATAGAAATCTTGCGAAACTATACTTAGTTCATCTTGAATGGGAACCTTGCAATGTTATACATGACAGAAATCCTATGATGTTATTCTTAGTTATCGTGCCTGTAGCTTATCTTGTCATCATGCTTATGTTTACTTCCAGTTTATTCATACCATGTTATCTTTAATTGTTTTTATGATGAAAGTCACTAGGACTTACTCAGTCTTTATGACTGACCCGTTTTGTTTCGCCTCTTTTTCTTCCGTTCCCCCCCCCCCCCCCCAGGTTCACAGGGTGGGAATTCAGCTTAGTTCGGATCTTACCAAGCTCCAAGGCTCTTTCATGTACTGCTTGGATTTCTCTTGGCTATGGCTTGCTTTACTGCTTTACTTGGAGAATGATTTATGACTATGGTTTTATGCTTCTTTACTATTGCAAGACAGATTTCGATGTAATGGATTTAATGGCATTTTGATGTAAAAGGCTTTAGACCTTTCTAGATTTTAAAGCAATGAAATTTGGTTCTTCTTCCGCTATTTTATATGTTGTCTTGTAATATATCTGTGTATGTTTACCTAGATAATGCTCCACCAAAGCTAGTGCATTCCCTTTGTGAGTGACCCTAGCGGAGGTGGGGTGTCACATCCACTGATCTATGTACAAATTTTATTTGCCCTGAGCTGCTTTTATCTGCCTTAGAATCATATCTATCTTCTCTGAGGACTCTCTAAACATCTCAGTTCCACGTAGAAGTCTGTCTGTGGACTACCACCAACATGTGGGTGATCTGTAGGGTCGTCTGCATAATTCCTCGAAGGGAGCCACACCAATACTCATCTGATAGCTGTTATTCACTATAAGAAAAATGATTTTTTATAGCGCCCAAAAACGACCACTAAGTATTTTTGGTGGTGTTCCGATAATTATTACGAGAAAACATGCCACTAAAAATATATATTTTTTGTTGCAGTTTATATAAACGCCACTAATAAAATCTTTCTTATGGCGCTTTTTTAACCTTACCATTTTTTTACGGCGTTAATTAAACGCCATCTACAGGGTTTCTGCATTAAGATTGTTTTTTTGTTGCGTTCTTTTAGTTTTTTTGTAGCGTTTAAAACACGCCAACATAACTTTTTTTGTGTTCTGTGTCAATTTATTTGTAGCGGTTTTTAAACGCTACGAATGAATTTAATATTCCATAGCATTTTCCTTGCCACCATTTGTTACCAAATTTGTATTATAATATTTCGTACATACCCATAATTTTGCCGCCAATTAAATAACATAATCCACAAACACATACATTTTTGAAGATATTATAGAACCACAACATACACCTTCAAACATCCACAAGATATTCATACAAACATCCACAAGTTCAATTGTCCACAACCTTCACAAACAAACTACCAGTAACACTGTCATAACCACAACATCACAACCAGACTACAGAGTTTAAATAACCAGTAACACTGTCATAACCAAGTACAATAAACACTAAAATAAACATCTGAAATAACCAAGTTCCGAGAAAATATTGTAGTGCTGCTATCATGAAACCACCTGAAATGTTGTTGATCTACATGTAAAACAAATAACATAACATAACTTAAGAATAGAAATAGCGTAAACCTTTTCAGATACTACATAACATAAACCTTTTAGACACAAGCTCTAAATGTAACACTACATTACATAAACCTTTCAGACACGCTCATTTTCCTGCACATTATGGACACTACATAACACACACCTGGTTATTTTCTCAACCTCAATTTTTGCATAACCAATGTCCATTGCGTAAAATAATGACAGCAAAATAATTTTGACTAAAAGAAAAACCTCAATTTCGGAAATATAGAAAATGTTCCAGAACTCATAACTCTGAACCATGTAATGCAATTCTGTGACCGAGTAATTCCGAGATGACAGTGCCTACCCATTAAGGTGAATGTATGATTTCATATATGATTTCTAAGATGACCATGTAATTATGAGATGACATGTGCCGTCTCCTCGAGTATATTTCATATATGATTTCTCTCCAATTAAAGTGAATGCTTATTGGTATCTTTGCATTAATACACATTATCTTGATAATACTTTAACCATGTACATAAAAGTTTGATCTATAATGCAAATCATCTAAGATATCTCACCAAATTTACTTCATAAGCATTAGTAAACATTAAGTGGAAGTTTTGTCTGGTACTACTAACAAGCTTGATTTATAAGGAGAGTGAGACAACACACTTATTATCCAAATTAACCTAACTCAATTATTTTCAGTCGATCATGTGCTCCCGAGTGCAGTAACATCTAAATGTATACTAAAAAATATTAAAATACCTTTCATTTTGTGTCAATAATGATTTTCCCACTGGCCAAGCTATGGGAACGTCGAAGGCATCTTCCATGCATGTCAGAGCTGATGTTGGCCTCCATAGCTCTGCAGTTGGAACTGTCACATGTTCAACCCAAACCTTTACAGCATTCTTTCCCAATGGACGACAATGGACCATCGCTATCGGATCAGTTGATACGATGGATCCTTCAGCCACTACGTCTGTTCCAATCAAATCTATCAACTTGCATTTGGCATCTTTTGTCATGTTTGCGATCGGCTGAAAGAAAAAAAAATATTATTATGCAGAATGTATATACTTACACAGTGATCAATGTTGAAAATTAATACTTATATTGTAACACCCCATGTCCATTAATGTCACTCACAAAGGGAATGCATTAACTTCCATGGAGGTTATAAGTGAATATAGAACAGAAAAATTACAACAAGACAGATAATAAATAGTACTTGGAAATCTAAAACTTCATTTTATTGCAGCGGAAATTAAACATGTTTGTTACATCATAAAACCAAGTACAATATCCATCTTCATAAAAATGAAATACATAATCCCATTACATAAATAGCCATTAAAAAGATAACAAGCTGGACTTTACTTCAACGGTCCAAGCTTTCCAAGAGAGATGAAGCAATCCAATCAAACTCCACTAGAGCTGGGCCCAACCTGAGGACCTGGAGGGGGAAAAAGGATAGAAATGGAGGGGGTCAGACATAAAGTCTGGCGAGTATGATAATTCTAACAATACTATTATCAAAATAACTAGACTAAGGCATAAGCTGGAAGACATGTAAATGTCTATGAACTCTTAGGAAGATAAAGATAACGTTTAAGATAACGTTAAAGATAACGGTAAAGGCACACCTAATTACTAACGAATGATTACTACACTGCACCGCACATTACTACACTGCACCACACCAGTCACCCTATTGTTTGATCCCACTTACTTCACACAGAAACTTTATAAATAGCCTTACGTACCCCTAGCTGACTACATAGGTGTCGTCTGCCCCTATCTCCACTAGGTGTACCCCACTACCCACTTTTGATCGGCTCCCTACTCGTAGATACCCGTGCTGGCCCCACAGTGGGGTGTATCACTCCCCTAAAGTGGCAACCCGATACAACTTGAGAATGCACAGCTTATACCTACACGATGCAACAACGTCTTATCTACCAGCCCGGGTCCACACACGCATATGAAACCCGTTGGACTTGCGTTGCCACCGCTCCCCGTTTTGGCCTCTTACAGTCGAACCCAACATGCGTGTCCCGTCCTCGACTTGGGTCGAGCCCATAAAGATACGTTTGGGATACTAGTCGAAATGGGCCCCCACAAGCTACCCACCTAAGCTTGTCACCAGTACATCCCACTTAACCCTCTTAGTCATGTTCATTTACATGTGTGTTTGGTTAAGTCTTACTAATCGTATTTCACATGCCACTAATGGCACCTCCTAGATTCCTCATGCCACGCAAGGCACCTAATTAACCCCCATGTCCCACCTTACATGTTTATCTGGTTAAGTATTTCTTAATTCATTCAGGCCATAACCTCATAAAGACCTCTCACATTAGACTGGCATTTATGGCAGCTGGATTTGCCGGGCGGGTCCGGGCAGTCTTACACCATAAAAGAGTCTAACCTCGTGTCTTTACAACCGTTATGCTTTAGTTTAGGCCTAGGACCTCTCACATTGGGCTGACATTTGTGACCACTGGATTTGCCGGGCGGGTCCGGGCAGGTTTACGTCACAAACGAGTCCAACCTCGTGTCCTAAGCATTGATTAACACTTAAAATCTTTTACCCCAGTTTTAATAATTCCCTATTCAAATTATTAATTAAGTCAACTTTTAATGATGTCCATAATTGACTCAATTATGGCCATCCACTTATGGCATGCAAAATCATATCAATTGCACCCCAACTTTTTAATATTAAATCCTTAATATTACCCCTACCCCACGTTTATACGTTCGCTTATTCAACGCATAATATAGGCTAGACTTGTATAGTCTAACACCTAGCACAAAGATAAATTATCACAACATATAGACAATTAAAATAAATCTAATCATAATAGGGGTGAAACTTGCATAAACTACACATGTTAAGGATCAAAAGGTGTCAACTTGTTAAATGTCTCAATTTACATGATATGATCATAGCCCAAATCTATACATAAACTTGCATATGGGGTTTTTAGGCAACATAATGATGGTGTGAACTAGCATAGGATATCACATATGTCATAGCATAATTCTAGATGTCATAATAGATGTCTTGGTATATGTTCATAACTTTTCTAATCAATCTAACTTGCATATGTGACTTGTCATATAGATCAACATAACCCAAATATGATGATTTAATTAATATGAACTAACTAGCATAGATGGTAACATCATGGCCTTTTTAACATGTACGATTCATCACAACTTAGCACAGAAACTTTCAACATACATAACATCATCATAGCATGATTTACAACATGTAAGATATCATCATCACATAACATTGGATTTACAATATACATGATAGCAAAAGGGGTTTACAACAACATATATGATAATTCACATCATCTACTCATAATCCATTCATAACTCAACCTAATTAAAATGATAATAATCTTGTTAAGATCATCATACTCACAATTTAGAGAAGAAAAGAGAGAGTTTTGCTTTGCTTTAGGGTTGAGAGAATTAGAATTGAATTTGCTTTTCTTCTTTCTTAGTTGGCGGCGGCTCCATTGATTTCCATGGCGACGGTAACTATTCTATTTTAATTAGGTTTAGGGTTAGCATTAGGATGTATTTATAGGTGTAGTAAGTTATTTAGGACCATTAGATTAACCCTGAACCATGAGAACCAATCAAATGCAAAATCTTCATTTGAGCGAATCGGCCCACGGGTTGACAGCCAAACACCCTGGATTAACCCCTAATCGACCCAGCGAGGCTCGGGTCGACCTCAAAAATGGGCCGGTTCGGTTATTTCCCCTCCCAATTCGCTGTTTTGAACTTTTTCGCATATTTATTTTTTAATTTATATATATATATTAATATATATATATATATATTAATATATATATATATATCAATATATATATATTTCTCTGCGCAACCCATTTCACTTAATTCTTTTCTAAAAATTAAGTATACTTTAATTTGTGAATTTTAATGTTATAAAATTACGGGGTGTTACATATATGTTTCGATTTATTCGTGAACACATATGAGGATTTCGAGGGAGAAGTCGCATGATTTTCATTATCATCATGCTCTTAGTTGTATTTTCTTTGTCCGCTTCTACTTTTGATATTGGCCATGCTACTTTCCTAACAATTGCATCTCTAATGCACGACATATCAGATGTGGGTTGCCAAAAATAAGCATCTTTATTTACTGCGTTGTCCACCTAAATGACAACGGCAGACGGACCGAGCGGAATACCATTAACAATGCATTTTGGATCATCGGCATGGATTCTTCCTTCGGCAACTACGCCTTCACCCTCATTCCAACCATAAATCTTGCAAATATTGTGGATGCTGCCGGTACTCTAAAAATGAAAATATACTTCAATATTAGCAATTATACACACATGTAACTACTAATATTAGTTATGACAGTTTCAAAATAAGAGAGTATTGTGTTATTTCTATGTAGTTGCTGCTAAAAGCTTTACGCGTAACTATAAATAAATATTGTATTATACACACAAAATAGCTATAAATATAATATGAGAAGTTTAACTTTTACCGTACTGGCTTCACCAAAGTTTAAGCGTGTTCGCAGGTACCTTGACGCAAACCGATGGCCAAGCTTTTACCTTATTCACATCATCTGCTAATACAACCATTTTACGTGTAGGCCTCCATAAATAAGTATCTGGCTTATCCATAAAATCTATAGCAATGCTCGCAACATTTGGTCCAAGACGAATGTCATTGACAAGGTCATTTGGGTCCATGGACAACAGCCTCCCATATGCAACAACTCCAGAGGTTCCATCCCAATCCAGCAATGAACATACTTCATCATCACTCTAGAATTATTCAACCAAAAGTAATATCAAATACGGGATTAAAATTTAAAACATAAATTTTATTTATTGAGTAATATAATTATTATTTTTACTGATTCAGGTGAGATCTTTCCTGAACTTTCTTTACCCTGCTGCAAAGCACAAATATCATGATATTAAAATCGAAGGAGCACTCAAGTGGATGCCAAAATACTTAAAATAAAACATTACTGGATCAAAATATTTATTGGGTAATATAATTATTATTTTTACCATTTCATGTGTGCTCCCTTACAAACTTTCTTTACCCTGCAGTAAAGCACCAAAATTTATTCTTTTTAGTATTTTAAATTATAGAGTGTGCTAAATATTGTATTTATCGAATAAAAATAAATTTTAGAAGTTTACCTTCTGGTCCATCAGAGTCTGTATCATTCCCTTCAATTCTGTTATTTCCTCTCAGCACCTTGAGACTTGTTTATCTTTGGACTGAGCCACAGCTAGCTTGGTTAAAGTGCAACCCCTTCCTAATGCCCTTAACCTTCTTGGTCTATCTTCTCCCAATACATGTGTAAGAGCATCTCCACTGACATTCTATGTCGAGCTAGATTGGGTTACGCTACCAAACTTTTTAACCTCCTCCTACATAAATAAAAACACATAGATGATGTACAATGGTAAAAATACCACAGTTTCAAACAAAATACGAATAAAATAACAATTATACAATAGTATTTGCAACTTCCATGGACACCAGTTGACCATTTTTTTTATGTGATATTTGATCCACCATCAGCTCTAGTTATGGACGATGGATCTACACTTTTGTTTTTCTAAATTTAGGATAACATGAAATAAGTAAATTGACAAGTATAAAATAATATTAAATAAAGCTGTAGTTATTAATCAAATCAGGGCTTCGATCATTCTAGCCATTCCCTTGTGACCGGTTGTATGGACCTAAGGGCCGAATATTTCTCTCTTTTTTGCTGAAAATGTAGAAAGATGTTAAAATTATCATACTAATAGAAATGAGCGTAGGAATGATTTGTTGTTGAAGTATTGAATTTTATCTTAAATTTACCTTAAACTCCACACTTGTTTTCGCCTTCACAAATTTTCTCCATTCGTTCATGTTTTTGATATTGGTTGGTTTTAGTTTAAGTCTTTCCTCTTCCTCTCCATTTTTTGCAAAGTTTGAACCAATTTGCTTTTTGACGTTCTCCACAGTACTCCCATTTGTTGAAATATGGCTTTTCTTTGCCATTCCTCTTCCAGTTTAAATCTAACCTAAACCAGTTCATGAAAACATGATATTAAAATCAAATAATTCACCTATGTATATGGACCGAACTTGAGTACACAACTTTAGAATATTAAAATTTGTTGCATGAATTTTGAGATTTCTATCATGTAATTAAGTAACCAAAATTAAGTCTTAATTCATACCTGAACCGACTGCCACAAAACTTCTTTTAAATCATCATTTATATTCTGCCAATCATCGATTGTGTATGGAACCTGCTCCAGCACAAGCGGTCCAAGAAAAGAGGATAAATATACAGACTATTGCCCTATCGGTATACCTAAATCATTGAACTCAACTTCAATTCGATCGTGACTGCATAACGGGAGCCTTTTTGCTTTTGCTAGACCTCTACCGCCTCTTTTCCGAGAAGCACTACCGATGTCAGGTACACTTTGTTTTCCAGTTTCCAGCTCGGCATCATCAGTTTGTTTAAGATAGGTTTGATTTTCTGAGTGTAGACCTTCTTCATTTTGGTCATTTAGGACAGTTTGTTCTTCGCCTTCATTGTGAACAATGGCTTGCTTCTTATTAGAACATACATTGCATGTCGACATCATTTCCTGCAAATGAAACAAAATATATAATTTGAATTGTATATACAGCCATAAATATACATATATAATTTAAATTGTGTGGTTTGATATAAACAAATGCAAGACCATACAAGGCAGTACAATGTATATGTATATACAGATATATGTCTGTAAAGTATACGCAAGCATGTACTAGAGCATGTGCGTGATTTGTGCATATGCAAAAGCAGACCAGACCAGAAAAATCTCAGGTTTAATGGAAAGACAAGGCAACACAATGTACTAGTGCATGTAATATGAAAAACAGGTCAGACCGCATGGCTATGAAATTCCAGAATTTCTAGTACAACATAAATGTATATAACATAGTTTCAGGTGCAACACCAATGAACAACCAAACGTACAGAAAATTAATACGATTACAACGAACAACCAACACTACAGAAAATCAATACGAGTACAATGAACAACGATGCTCAAGTAGGACATATAATCTACTCAAGTATGCCCTCGCAATCCTCTCTGACATAGCTAACATCTTCATCATCCACTTCGGTTATTTCATCTTCCATCACTTAGATATCTTCCTCAATGCAATCGGGATACTCTAAATCAGTAAAACTTCTTGATGGTGCTTTAATTACAACATACCAATTAGAATCATCATCCTCTCTTGAATAAAATACTTGTTTAGCTTGAGATGCGAGTATGTATGGGTCTCGTGAAAATGATGCTTGGTGTAAATTAACAAGAATGAACCCATCATCATCAACTTTTACTCCATTTCCTTCATACACCCAATGACACTTAAAAACTAGAATAAAAACAAATGATAATCTAATAAAATTATATCTGTCAGTTTTCCATAATAAGTGACTACATCAACCACTTGGGACATATCTTTTGCACTTGCATTACACATAGTAGTCACATCAAAAGACACCCCACAATTCTGAGTTTGTCTCCTTAAATCTTTTACATGAAAACATTGCTCATTAATGATATATCCTTTGTAAGACACGACATCATCCTTCGGACCATAAGAAATCCATTTCAACGTGTCTTTATGATCCATGGAGATTATAGGTATCTACATAGAATTTCATTTATCATGTAAATTTTATATATAGTATATTAATAGTCATATGAGAATATATATGAAATCTAACTAACCTTCCTTTTGATCCAATCGGCAAAAATTTTGGTACGTGTTCCTAAAGTAAGGTTGCATTTGTTTTCATGCGCTGGTATGAATTTTCTAATTCCTCAAAATGCAAATTAGTATTAAACATTTGATTATAAGTTACATGTATCATTATGAATACATAAAAATAATTAAAACAATATATAACATGAACTTACTCCATAAATGGTTCCAACGCAGCCATATTCGTTAACACGGCTAAATGAGCCATTTCTTTCTCATTAAGCGATAATGTAATTGTCTTCAATGTGACGTCCCTTGAGTATTACACTACTTTCATACTCTTCATTTCGAACTCCTTTCTCCTCTAAATGTCCTGATTTTTTCGAAAATTCATTAAAGAACAACATGCATTCTGCTGCTAGATACGATTCTGCAATACATCCCTCTGGTCGTGCATAGTTTCTGGCATAATCTTTAAGATTCTTCATATATCTTTCGAACGGGTACATCCAACGAAAATGAACCGGTCCACACATTAGTGCTTCTTTTCCAAGATGAATGGATAAATGTACCATAATATCAAAGAAAATTGTGGGGAAAAAATTTCAAGCTCATATAAAACTTCAATAATTTCAACATTGATTTGTTCTACCTTCTCTCTATTAAGAACACGTTGACATAATTTTTGAAAAAAGAACATAAGTGAATTATTGCTTTTCTTTCTTTGCCAGTAATCCTCTCGATGCTACGGGCAATAAATGTTGCATTAATACATGATAATCATGTGACTTAAATCCACTAATTTTACAATACGACAACGAAATCCGATTTTTTAAATTTGAACAGTAGCCATCCGGTCCTTTGAAATCGTACAATCTTCTACAAAATATTTTTCTCTCGAATTTTGACAACAAGTATGGAGCCGGTGGAAGATATGCTTTATTCCCATGAGGTTGTGTATGAAGCTCACGTCAAATTCCCCAATACTCTAAATCCTTCCTACAGTTGGTTCCTTCTTCGGATTTATTACCATGCAACATCGTGCCCAATAAGCTTTCACCAATATTCTTCTCCACATGCATCACATCTATATTGTGACGTAATGGAAGTTCCTACGAAAACCATAACTATAGCGCATTCTTGGTTTTTTCTTATACTAAAACAGTAAAAATTAAACATATTAACCACTAACCTCCCAATAAGGAAAATCAAAGAAAATTGATCTTTTTTTCCATCTTGCTATCTCCATTTTCGTGGAAATGTTAGTATCATCAATTTCATCTTCTTCATCATAAACACACTTTCTCTTATTAATTTTGTCTTCTTTTCCTTTTTCAAAAGCATTTGGATAATCCTTCAATAATGCATAGATGTTTCTCCCAATAAGCAATCTAGGAGCACTATTTGTCTCTATGGTGTTATCAAACAACGCCTTTTGTTTCCTACGTGAATCTGAAGGAAGTAGAAATCTTCTATGTCCCATTTAGGAGAACTTTCGACTATGATTCAACCAAACGAGAATGGGTTTTGACACCACGTAATGGGGAAGCTTTTTCCCCTTTCACACGACATCCAGCAAGATTTCTGTTAGCAGGAAAATCATTAATCATCCATGCAAAATTGCATTCAATTTAAATAAAGTTTTGCTAAACGCATCATCAGCATTAACTCCGTAAGACCACAAGTGATGCAAATCTTCCACCAAAGGCACCACATATACATCATTATCATTCCCGGGTCGCTTCGGGCCTAGAATAAGTAAAGTCAACATAATATTTTCCTTCTTCATACACAACATAGGCGAGAGATTGTATGCCACAAGCAATACCGGCCAACAACTATATTTCGAACTCAACATGGAAAATGGGTTGAATTCATCTGTAGCAAGACCAAGCCTAAGATAGCATGGATCCGATGAAAAATATTTATACTTTTCATCCACCATTTTCCATGTCATAGAATCCACAAGATGACGCATTTTTCCATCGCTACTTTTATTAGTAAAATGTCATCGTAAATCTTCTGCCATCTTTTGAGATCTATACATTCTTCTAAATCTCGGAATGATTGGGAAATATCTCAATACTTTAACTAGAACACCTTGTATTACCTCTTTAGTATCTTGATTTTTCTTCCATCTCGAAGAACCACATTTTGGACAATTTTCTAAATCTTTGTATTCTTTTCTGAAAAGGCAACGGTCATTCTCACATGCATGTATCGTTTCAAAACCCATGTCGAACATTTTAAGAAATTTCTTGACTTCATATAAGGTTTCGGGAAGCACGTTTTCCTTCGGCATAAATAGATGTTGCACCGCTAAAAGTTTATCGAACCCACTATCAGACAAGCCAGTCTCACATTTAGAATTATACAAGACGGTGATAGCAAATAATTTTGTGTGATCTATGCAACCATGGTATAATGGAGTTTCTGCATCTTCCAAGCTCTTGAGTAACTCATCCTCTTTTCTCTGAAAATCAACATTATCTTTATCACTATCAAAAAAATAATTATTCATAAAATCTTCATCTTCACAGTGAATCATCTTGAATAGATCATATACGTTAAACGTATTTGTTTTATTCTCTACATTTATCTCTTTACCATGATTAAACCATTCACCATCAATGTATCTAGGATCCATTCCTTTTATAATTAAATGGTCAGCAATAGTTTGGTCATCATGGCGACTAAGATTTTGACAGTCTCTGCAAGGACATAACATTTTTTCTACATTTCTTACGTTCCTCTTTGCATCGTGCACAAAATTCACTGCCCCTTGTCGATACTCTATACTAGTTCTATGACAAAAATAAAAAACATAAAAAAAAATTGGTTTTAATACTAGATTATATGTTCTAAATCTCAAAATATGTATTAAGTTAAGCATTGTTTTATCACCTGTTTAAGAAAACCCAATCTTTTTCCATCATCGACTTATGAAGGCAAATAAGTTTCCAATCTTTAACGTATAAAATGGTTATCTGTGGTTAGAAAAAAAAAACTACATGTTGAAGTTATTACCGAAAAAGACATCCAAGCATCTTATAAATGATGCATTAACTACCTAATTCTACTTCAGCGAATCTGATTATATGTTCAAATACAAGTCCGCTAGGAACAATTATAAGAGAGTTGGAAAAGAAGTTCCAACACTACTATTATCTAAAATTTTATATATTATGCGCTTCGCTTTACTTAAGCATGCGCTTCACGTTTGCGCATTGCGCTTATGCTCCAAGCATGGCGCTTTGGTGCACTTTTTGCATCTAATAACATTGGGTACCAGTACTATTATAAGCTATGATAGTACAAATCTCCATTCAAATACTAAATAAGCGTGCCCATTTAAAGATGACAACAATCAAGCAAAATGTTACAGAACCGTATAGGAATATCTTAACTGCAAAATGTTTCAGGAGATTTGAATAAGGCCAAGACAATAGAAGAGAATTGTACAATTACATATTGCTCAGAACCATATAAGATAAAGTCATAAAGAGCGAACAAAGGTTTTAGACATGAGTATCTTATCTACCAAAGGCTTTATGTGATTTAAATACGGCTAGTGAACCAAAAAAATTATGAAAGGGAAAACTCCATAATATCTCATTTACAATTATAAGGCAAGAAGGAGCTAGTAAGAAGTACAGGCTTGGATCATCAATGCGTGGGACGAGGCAAAAGTAGGAAAATTGTTAAGGCTTAGCTATGTAAAAGGTTAGAGGGTGGTGCCTGGTGAATTACTTTTATTAACCGAGATATATCAAAAACCCATAGAAATTAGCCACACTATTCAAAATATGAAATCTAGACAAATCCTAGATTCACATATAAGACATGGTATCGATTAGTGTGACTGCGTATGCCACTGCTTATACCCATGTACACCACACGTGATATCATCAAAATATTATTGTACATTAACCAGATCTCACAGATCCTAGATTCATATAAAAGACAGGAAAATTTGTCTATTCAAAACTCCTGAATGGTTTTCATGTCTCATTACTCCCCATAACTAAATAAAAATCCATCACATCAAAAGCGTACAACATGAAAATAACCTATCAAAAAAGCATCCAAATAGAACATGAAAATCAAGTAGTTATAACATAACCAAGACCTATCAAGATAGGAGATGAGAAAATGACAGAATACAGAATTACACATCAATGAGCGATTGCAATTAGGGTTAATCAGCTATACCATCAAATCCTAGCAAGATAGGAGATGAGAAAATAGCGTGCATTCAAAAATTTCATGCACAATCCAAATAAAATAACAAAATCAAGTTAAAGAATTCATACCTAAATTTACCTATACTGTGAGCAGAGATTTTCGCTGGCTTCCGCAACGTTGTTGAGAGGAGTACGACGGAGTTGATGATGACACGAGGAATGTTAATCGGTGCGATTTCTTCGGCAGAGAGCGATTTGGGGAAAGGGAATTTTTCGGCAGAGGGATTTGGAGGGAAAGGGAAGGAGGGTTAAAATTTTGAGCGGGATAGGAATAGAAAATAGGTGGTCACTTTTTTTTACCACGCGGACTAATTTTTGTTAGGCGGGGAGATGATTTTTTTTTTTTTTTGCTACGTTAATAATAGGAGTGACAACACTTTTTCTTGCTTATACAAATAAACGCCACTGATTTTTGTAACAAAAAATCATTTTTCTTGTAGTGATTATATTCTAACTGTACAACGGAAGATGCTCCTCTCAAGTCCCTCCGAAGTCTAGGATACACAGCCGTAATAAATCCTCGAGGATCCTATTAATCCTCTCCATCTGTCAATCTATTTGATGGAGATAGGTGCTACTAAGTCATAGTTGTGTCCCCAATGCCTCCTACAGGCTCCTCCAAAACTCGTTCGTAAAGATGGGGTCTCGATCACTAACAATACTAGAGGGAACTCCATGAAGTTAGACGAATTTTCTAAGATACATTGATGCCAACCAAGTTGTTGTTCGCTTACTCTTAACCGAGATAAAGTAAGCGCTCTTGTTGAAAACAAGAATTTTGATTAATGTCAACAAAGAGAAGAGCAATGGAAATCATGTCATGAAGATAAGGTTATATATATATATATATGTGTGTGTGTGTGTGTGTATGTGTGTGTGTTGAGTCGTGTTAGAACTATGTTAAAATCTATCCTCAAGTGTAACACGGATATACAAAACAAGATATAAATATAAATATATAAATATTAAAAAGATTTAAATAGCCATGACTGGACAGATTCGGCTGTACCAGTAGACTGGTAGAAATTTAACCAGTTGATTGGTCAGCCTATCTCTGTACAGTAACGGCTAGTTTTGAATGATTTTAAATCCAAACGTTTTACAGAATGAATCAATCAGTCGACTGATATTTTTAGACCAGTTAACTGATTCGAAACAGAAGCCTTTACTATGAAGAGTCACCTTCTTTCATGAAGAGATTTCTCTTTAATTACGAAAGGAAACGGATGCAACTTTTTGCTGAAACCTTTCATGAAGGAATGCTCTACTATTATATAAACAATACAAACATGTTTTTCAACTAACAAATTCTTATTCTATTCTATCTATTTTCTGATTTGCACTTCTATATTCACTGCAATCTAAAACTCCCTCAAATTCAAGTTACTTGTTGAATCCTTGATAACATTTCACATATCTTGATTCGACAGGAAACTAACTTCCTTCGGTCTTCACAAACATTTCAATTACTTGAGGATAAGATTATAGGAAGGGTGTAATTCATCGTGACTATTCCGTGTTGATCAGAGAACACATTCAAGAGTCAAAATACTTGTAAATTGTGAAGTCTTGTGTGGGCGCTTAAGCGGGAACATCCTTGTTGGTGCTCGGGTGTATTGTGACCTATTCCTCCGGGTTAAGAGAGGGCGTGATAGTGAATTCCGAAGAGAAGCTTCAGGACTGGACGTAGGGCGGGAAGTCCGAACCAGTAAAATTACTGGTGTCTTCACTTATCGCATTTTACCTTTATTTGTGATATATTTATATAGTTTAGCTTTTACCTGCGTAACTATTGTAGATTACTAGTTAGTTTATTATTTCCGCTATATCCATATAAGTATCCTGCTTAAGTCGTACACACCGACTTTTCAATTGGTATCAGAGCCGGGTGTTTTATTGATCGTCACAACGTCGTAGAATAATGGATAGAAAGAGATGTGATCGAAACATAGCAAGCAAAAAATTCTGTACAAGCAAAGCTACAACAATGAGGACTACAAAAAGGTACTTTCTGATTTACAAATTTTAATGAAAAATAATGATGATTTAGGTAAACTTAAGTTCTTAATTCTAAAGAAGATGAAATATGTCGAACTTGAAAATGAGAAATTAAGAAAAGAAAACAATTATTTAGAAAACCAAAATGGTATTTAAAATAATAATTTTATGAATCTTAAAGATTTTGCAGATGAACAAAATAGTACATTTGAAAAAGAAAAGGAAATATTTTCAAAAGAAATTTGTGATTTGAAAAGACAAAATAATTTATGACAATCATCTTTAGATAACTTAGAATCTCGAATTGATCGTCTCGACAATGAGAACAGTACATAAAAGAAGGAGAATTCTGAATTAAATAAGAAAATTGATTTAAAAAATTGCAAAACTTCTTTTGAAAATTTCAATTGCAACTTTGGAATCAAATTTGAAAAATGTACAAATAAGTTCGCGAAATTTAATAAAGGTCAAAATGATTTAAATGATATTTTATCTTGCTCTAGACCTTTACATGATAAAAGTGGCTCAGGATATAATAAAGCTAATCATGGAACTAGTACTAGATATGCTTTCATGTGTTATAAAAGTTTAACTGCTAGTACTAAAGCATGTGTAACTCGAAGATCCAATTTATATAGAAATTCAAATGCTTCTATGACTAGAAACATTATAATAGAAGTACAATAGGAAATATTAATAGAAATTATCTAAGTATTTGGGTTCCTGTAAATTGGAAAAACATAGAAAAATATATTGATGATTATTTTGATTCAGTGGTTAAAAGATAAAAATTTCACTTTTAAAGGTTCCATTAAACCCTCTTGGGTATGGTTACCTTCCATCTAACCCAGGACCCTAATAGAGGAAGTGGGTACCAAAGTGTGTGTGTGTGTGTGTATATATATACATACATATATATATATATATAATATTTGTTGCAGGTACACCACAACAAAAAGAGGGTATTTCAGTATCTCTAATATCTTTGAAAACTGAGCTCAAAGCTAAATCAAGGAATCTGAAAAAATAATAATCACATACTCAGGGGGAGAAATATTCATATATCTCACATTCAGGGGGAGAAATTTAGGACAAGACGATGATAATGCAAGAGTCTGTCATCAATCAAAAAGGAGGTGAATGTTGATTCAAGAATTTTTTTCAAAGAGTGATATTGTTCAATTAGATGTGATAATAGATTGTATTTTTATGTTCAAATCTATCCTCAAATATCACACACACAAACACAATATATATATACACACACACATATATGGGGAAAAAGTGCCATGACTTGGCAATATGGTCTAATCAGTCGACTGGTTATGATCCCATCAGTCGACTGGTAATGCACATAAATGCCTAGTTATGACAAAGGGGGAAAATAGTTATTATATTTCCTCATTCTTTTTTATAATGATAAAGGGGGAGAAATTCATGTATATATTGATAGAGGGAGATATTATACTTAGAGGAAGATGTTATACTTAAAGGGAGCTTTGGTAATAATAATATTTTATAGAATGAATATATTTTAAAAAAAATGGTATAATTGTCATCATCAAAAATGGGAAGAATGTTGGAAACTTTATTGTTGGATTTTGATGACAAAAACTATACAATTATACCAAAGAATATCTGAGCTAATTTGCAGGTACATGGGTATCAAAAAGAGAAAAGGAAATAAGTTCAACATGAAGATACACAGTACAAAAGAGGATAAAAGCATATATAGGAAGGATGCTAATCAATTATGTAGTGTTCGAGCATTTGTATATCTATTATGGTACTTGAAAATCTATTTGGACTCTAATGATGGAAGAAGACAAGAAGAAACAGACTCAAGAGCTTCAGAAGAACGTATATCATAAGTTGAGTTTACATAAAGTCGTTATAGTCTTGAAATGTTAAAGCCCTACAAATTAACTTCAAATCTCTGCATAACATCTAATATGTCATAAAGCATTTTTTAAAATGTTTATTGCAAGAAAAACGGTAAAAAGGTAAAATAATGATGAATATAGAAAGCTGTTTTTTTTTTTTTTTTTTTTGCAGAATTTTTCATAGCAGAAAACCACAACGTTTTGTCCAGAAACGCTAGTAAAGGGTATAACAGCTATATTCTGAAACGCCATTAAAGAGTATAACGGCTATATTCTGAATAGACATTTGATAGCGTTTTTTGGGAAAAACGCTGCTGAACAGTGCTGTCTTAAGTGCTGTAAATAACAGCTATATTTTATGAAAAGACACTTCATCTTTCACTGCATCTCTTCAATTTTTTTGACCTTTTGGAAGAGTTGTGACTATTATAATGACATTCGTTCATCGTTATATAAGCCCCAAACATCTCCATTGATCACACAATAAATACTTTGATCAAATCTATTGATTTTGCTCTAAAATTGCTCTATAACTATTATTCTTTCAAATTCTATTTAAAAGATCGATTATTTTCATTCACATCCTTTATAATCGATCTATTATTAATCCTAGCCTTTGTACATCCACTAAAATACCATATGTAAGGGTTACAGGAATGTTGTACTATATTGTGACTACTCAGTGTTGTTTGGAACACATTATGAAGTCAAAAACCTTTGTAATTGTGAAGTCTTGTGTTGATGCTTAGGCGGGGACATCCATCTTGGTTCTCGGGTGTATTATTGACATGTTCCTCTGGGTGAAGTGAGGGCGTTGTTAGTGAATTCTAAAGAGGAGCATCGGGACTTGACGTAGGATAGGAAGTCTGAACCAGTATAAAGTTCCTTGTGTCACTTTACTTTACTTACTGCTTTTATTTACTTGTGATACATCATATCAGTTCTTATTTATTCGCATAACTATTATAACATACAAGTTAATTTATCACATATATTTCCACAATATCCATATAAAGATCCTACTCAAGTCGTACACACCGACTTTTCAGCTCTTAGCCAACCTATCGACTGTAACCCATATACTGGTGTTGCCCTTCCTTGATTCGGGCAACCCATCTATAATTCCATCGAGACGCTCTCCCACTTCCACTGTGGCATATCTAGAGGCTGAAGCAATCCACCAGGCTTCCTTTGCTCAACCTTCACTCGCTAACAAGTCATACATCGAGCTACATATTATGACATGTCATTCTTTATCCATATCCCATGAAAAACCCTTCTCATGTCTCTGTGCATCTTATCACCTCCCGGACGGATGGTCATCCAAGAGTGATCACCCTCTCTCATCCATAGAATATCTAGCAAAGTGACTAGAGGTCTCTCCTCTACTGAGTCGATCCATGATATCCACTAACTGCTGATGCTCGCACTGACTGGATTCAATGAGCTCTAAGAGAGTAGGTCGCACCTCCAACGATGCCAATAATACTAATGCAAAACCCGTAGATGGTCTAAGATGATGAGATGAACTCCAAACTCTGCCACTCTACGAAAAATGGACTCAAAGTCATTCTTTGCCTACTCAATGCATCTGCTACTACATTCCCCTTCCCCAGGGTATATGTTATCTCGAACTTATAAGATGCAAGGAACTCCATCCAACGTTGTTGTTGCAAATTAATATCTTTTTGCGAGAACAAGTAACTGAGAGACTTATGATCTGTATAAAGCTCAAACCTCTCACCTAATAAATAGTGTCTCCAAGACTTAAGCGCATACACTATCGTCGCTAGCCCTAACTCGTAGATAGTTCTTCTCATGTACCCTCAACTTCCTACTACCGTAGCAGACAACCCTCCTCTCTTGCATAAGCACCGCACCTAAACCTATGCCACAAGAATCCGTATAAACGACAAACATATTCATACAATCAGGAAGAGTCAATACTGAAGATTAAGTGAGAGCCTTTTTTAATCTCAAGAATGCATCCTCGCAATTGACATCCCAAGAAAAAACAAAGTTCTTCTTCATCAAGAGGGTAAGCGGAGCTAAGGTCCATGAAAAATCCTTAATGAACCTTTGATAGTATCCTGCCAAACCCAAAAAGCTCCTCGCCTCTGTAGCACTCTTGGGGGCTTTCCAATCCAAAACTGCGACAACCTTAGTGGGGTCCACTGCCATACCATCACTAGAGACAACTTGCCCTAAGATCCTTACCTCCTTCCTCCAAAAATGGCACTTAGGGAAATTCGCCTTTAGTTGATGTGCCCATACAGTACATAGGACCTCTCCCAAGTGCAAGGCATGCTCCTCGCTCCTCGAGAATACCAAAATATCATCAACGAATACCACCACGGACTTATTCAGGCACTTCCTAAATACCCGGGTTATCAAATCCACAAAATACGTCAGTGCACTGGTTAGCCCAAAAGGCATAGCCAGTCACTTAAAGAATCCATCAAGAGTCCTAAAAGCAGTCTTATCTATGCTGTCATGCACCTCCCAAAGCTGATGAAAGCCTATTGCTAAATCCAACTGCGAGAAAACCAAAGTACCCACTAATTGATCAAACAAGTCATCTATCCGTGGAAGTGGGTGTCTAATCTTCTTCGTGAGCTTGTTCAACTCCCAGTAATACACACATAGATGGAGAGCCTTCTGCCTTAGTACTGAGGACAACTGGTGCTCCTCACTCAGAAATGCTCCATCTAATAGACCCATTCTTGAAAAAGTAACCCACTTTCTTAAGAAGCTCCCTCCTCTCTCTCGGAGTCATATGGCGCACTGGCAATGCAAAAGGCTTAAAATTATGCACAAGGTATTTTTGTAAATCTATCTCATACCTGGTAGGTAGTCCTTTCACCTCCTCGAATATGTCCGGAAAGTCTCTAATTTCGGGCACTAAACTGAGATCGTCGAAAGAAGCATCTAGGGAGTACAAGAAACTAAGCAGACTGACCCTCGTGGGTTGCAAGAAATCTCGAGAGTCCTACCATGGCACATCAAAAGCCTACCAATTCTCCTCTCACAGTCAAGGATGGAACCATACATGGGCAACCAATCCATCCTTAAAATAAGTCTGTAACCCATAAAACCTAGTACATACGCATCACATTCAAACTCGAAGCCAAGAATAGAAATCCTCAAACCCCTACACATCATAGATAGGCGAGCCGTACCTCCTATGGGGTTTGAGACAACTACTGGATCAGAAACTATAGAAGTATCTAGGTGTAGACTGTCAACAACAGAACTGGATATGAAAGAATGAGAATCACCAGAATCGAACAAGGTCCTAATGTGAAAATCAAAAAAAGAAATCGAACCTTTTATAGTGACCTTCCTACCTCTGTCCTGATTTCTACCACCTGTATGAGTCGCCTCAAGCACATGAACCCGTGCTCTGGATGCACCTGAAAACAAGCACCCTTCTTAGCTGCCTTCTTACAATATTTGATAAAGTGTCTCATCATACCCCGTCCATGACACTTCACTTCCTTCTTGATTTATGCTTTATCTAGCTTCTCTCCCTTTTTCATTTCACCTTTCTTGGGCCACAACTTTTGTAGGATCTAAATTAACCCTAGAGGGGGGGGTGAATAGGGTTTATCGCAGATTTTCGCAGAGTAATTAAATAATAACAGCACAGATAATAATCAGAATAAACGCGGAAAATAAATAACACACAAATATACCCAGCTTCGGCAAAACCCTGCCCACTGCTGCATTCCCCAAGGTTTCTACTAGGAGTTAAAACAATCTCTACGCTTACAATCCCCTGTAAACTCGCGACACTCGCTCCCAACTATTCTTAACCCTACGCTCAAAACCCTGCACTGGTTTCTATCCCCCGAACCAGATTTCCCTGAATTACAAACCCTGTAATTCGTCTCCCTAGTTTTAGAGACAAACTAGAAAACTCTAGACTGATTACAAAGTTGAAAACAATAAAAAAATTAAAATGGAGACCCTAGTTTAAAACAGAACCCTAGTTTTGTTTTATAAAAATCCTTCTTAATAAAAAACCCTTAGTCTTTGATATAGACTTGGCCGACCCCTTGTATTTGCTTCACCACTTTATTTTGCTCGACCTCTTTCCTTAAAAATGGCGGCGGCTCTTGAGAAATTCCTAGGGTTTCTTCAATCTTCCCCAAATCTCTGCGCTTGAGTGATGGAGTGCGATTCTCTAATGCTCGACTTCGATGTTGCTTTCAGATGCTTCGATTTGGATCCAAGTTTCTGGCTTGTCCTCTGGTATGATTTTTAAATCGAATTTCTCTTTGATTGTGCTTGAACTTGGATACCTTGCTTGTGATGAATCGGTGGTTATTTATAGGATTAAATTCCTAGATATATGCTCTGATTTCGTATAAGATTCGGTCTGATATTTTAGTGAATTTTGGACTTGAAATTTTCTGAAATTCTGGAGGTTTCTTCGAATTTAAACTTGAGTATATTGCATAAATCTTGGGCTTGAAGTCTTCGGCTACTCTAGAGATTTCTTTGATTAATTCTAGAATTTCATATCCTCTTTCATTTGACTTTGTCAACATGGTTTTTAAACTGGAATTTTGCTGCCTTGGATTAACTACTTCATAAAGAAAACTGATACGAACAGATACCTTGATTACACTTGACTTTGAAATCGGTTTCTTTGATTTCTGGAACTTTAAAGTTTTTATTTCCTTTGCCTTGAAGTTCTTAAATAAGAACACATTTAAACTGATGCTTGTCTTAAAAATAATAATTAGAACACATGCCACTCTACTTCCCTTTGAACAGATTAAAACAAGTACTGCTCTTTGAACTTTGCCGTGAACCATACTTAGAATAGAAAAAGCAGTACCCTTTGCTTGCTTCACCATCTTGGAAGTGATCGAGTCTGCAATTATGTTGTTCATGTTCAACTGCAAAGTTGTTGTGTGTGTATCATTCCTGGCTAGTTGATGTGCATATACCCTGTTATTTTCGTCTGCACTCGAAGTTGCTTTTCCATTTGTAGGTTTTGGTTTGCATGGTGCACCACTGTGTATGTTTGTGAACTATCTTGTCTCGGCCATGTACTTGTTCACTTATATAACAATGCTGCATAGGAAAACTGTTTACTATTGCCAAAAAATATGTAACTGCCTTGCAACTATAAACTTGTTAACTCTTCATCTATCCATATGCTTTGAGCTCGGCCCTTTTTGTTTAACCTATTTGATTATGCTGTACTGCTGTTGCATATACATTTTGACCCGAACTGTTGTGTATTTGCTGAGCCATCCATGTCTCTCATACTTCATGCACTTGCTGCTATGGTATTAGAGTCTGTACACTCTTTCTAAACCTTGAACATGAACCATGTACCCACTGTATATACTGCTTCATTTTTGTTGAATCTTCATTTGTGTATATTGGACTCACCATGTTACTCATGCTCATCCACCTTGCTACACTTGCACACTTTGTCACACCATCATTGCTTGTTGTGTTCATATGCTACTTTGAAGCTACCATGTAAGTGTGTATTTAAACTTGTTTGTTCAGTCTTCTCACTTGTCACTTGTGCACACGAACTAGGGTTTCACTTAGATTTAAATCATCTGCACTTTGTATTGCTTCTCGACCATGTTGATACTTGCATTATTCATGTATGTCACTTGTGCATTCCTGCTTCAATGTATTTGTTTGTGTCATTCAACGTTGCTCAGTAAGAAACAGAAATTCCACTTGATCATTAGTTGTCTTGCCAAAACATATCCATGAACCTATAAACTTTGGCACTTTTATTTCTTTGCTGGTTTAAATCTTGAACTGTTCCTTGCAATATGTTCTGCTTCGTGTATTGATGTTGAACTGATTTCCTTTGTGTGCACTTGCTTCATGTATTCTGCCTCGAACACTTGTCTTTTGTACACTTTGTCACCTGTTTGTACATGCCTGACTTGAACACTGATTCAATGCATATACATGCACTCTACTTGAAATATTGCCTTCTTCATGCACATGTATATGATCTGAACCAAATTTGAATTGATACTGCACTTGTTCACTTCTCCTTGGATTTTTATGGCTTTTTTTAAAAAAAAAACTGATATAAACAGATTTTGCCTTGATTAGCACCGAGTTGAGTTAGTCCTCGAGGCTGCTCCTCAGTGTAATACTGTTTTCTTTTCTGTACACTTAAACAGATGTGAGCACTTGATATATATCAGACCAAGTCTGAAAAATGATGAGAAACACACCGTAATTCTGAGGCAAAATAAAATTTAAAAATAAATTTTTATTTGCTTGTATTTTATTTTATTTTTGTTGCAGTCTACTGTGTGTGTTCTTCTGTATTGACAGGTATGCGGATGGTGAACTGGATTAGAGCACGTGAAGATTCAGAAGACAGAGTGTCAGTGTGTGTATATGTAAATGTAATGATGAATCTGTGTATATGAAATTGATTATAGATGTGATTAAAAATTGTACTGTTATTTGTAATAAACAGATGTGATTGAAATAAAATATTATTTTATTGTGTTCAATTCAGTCTGTCTATTTTTATTTGAATTCCTTCAGTATTACAGTTTCATGTGTGATGTGTCATGTCGAAATATTCAAATATTATTTGAATTGTAAATAGTGGAGTATGAATATGTACTATTCCAACTATAGAAATAAAATATTTATTCGAATAAAAACACTGTTTGTATATTCAATTCTATATAGTAGTGTTCTATTCAATAAATATTTATTTATATGTGTAAAATATATAATAGTACTGCTTACAAACACATTTATAAAATTATATATATATATATGTTTGTTATCATCAAACAAAAATCATACTGTTATACTCAACATTCTCCCCTTTTTATGATGACAAACATGTACAAGATTTTGAATGTGTTAAATGTGTTTGAACGCGAAATATATTACTCCCCCTATTTGTTTGCTCCCCCTACAACTGAACTCCCTCTATATATGTGGAAAAATATAAATGATGAAATCCAATTGACCATTCTCCCTCTAGATATTTAATTTCCAATCTTAAAATATTTTTGAATTATATACCCATCAATCAAAATCTTGACCATTCTCCCCCTTTTGTTATCATCAAAAGGATAATAGAAATCGAAACAGTGATGAATATGGACTAAAAATATAAATTCATATTCAGAGAGAGAATATATATCGTAAAACCCATTTAATCAAACAAAAATCATAATAATCTTTAAATCAGAAGCAAATTTCACTTTCAGAATGAATGGATTTACGATGGATTTTATAGAATGAGGAGAGTTCAATAAAAAAATGAATTTTAAAATTTTAAAATAAGCTTAAATTGTGTTAAGCACTTGCTAACCACGCATAGCCCAAAGGTCTTTTAAATGGGGTTAGCAGTAACTTAACTTTATCCTCTCAATGAGTTCTATCCATGCACAGCCCATAGGTCTTTTAAGTGAGAATAGAAGCACATAAAGATTAAGGTAATTCACCCACGCATAACCGCGAGGATTTTTAAATGGGAGTGAATACCAAGGATAAATTATTTGTTTATTTATTTATTATTTTATTATTGTTATTATTATTTATTTTTTAAAATTTCAAGAATAATTAGAACTCCCCAAATAAAACCATGATGAATGACAGAAATATGGTAGATATAGAAGATGGTTGTGAAATAAGCTCTAATTCAAAGATATTATAAAATCTGTCCAATCATCATGAGATTTAAGATATCATCTCCTCTAGTTATGAATTATACCATAGTAATAACCCATCACAAATTCATAAATCTGTTAAATATTTTGATGAGTCACAAAACGGTTCAAATTAATCAATAATTTCAATTTTTGAATAAATAATCAAAAATAATTTTAAAATTGAAAATATCAATTTCAAGAGGAGTTTTTTTGAAAATATCAATGTAAGTTTGAAAATCAGTTTCAAAAATCAATCAGTAGAATATGAAATTATCTAATTTTTTTTTAATGCTGATTGTTCCTAGACAATTTTAAAACAACTTATATATTTAATTCAATTTATCTATGGAATTTTAAAGATATTTAATTATTGAGTTTTCAACTCATCTTCAATCACCAAATCAAATCAATTTCCTTATCAGAGCAGCACAAGATCATTTTCAAAGCAAGAATCATGAGTAAAATTTTCAGAGAATTTTTAGACAAACACAAGAAGCATTCAGCGATCAAATCTAAGATAATTATTTGGGATCACAAAAAATCAATTTTTTCATAATCTAGGAAATTTAACAATCTATAATGAATGATTTCAAAATCATCCAAAAAATAAAATAAATAAAAACTAAAAAGGAAAATAAACTAAAAAGAATTAAAATAAAAGTACGAGTTTAGAGATCATACCTGACTTACCATAATCAATGTGATCTAATGAATCTCCAACTCTGAATCTATGGCTAAGGAACTCCAAATAATTCGATATATGAATCAATTTGAATTTTATCTCACTTAAGCACAGTTATTCCTTAGCCTCCCACGGTATCTAAATGTTTATATGATCGAGTGGTCTAACAAAAGTTGTTTTACCACTCTTATCTTCGTTTACACGTTTTGGTACCCAAACCCGTTTATATAACAATCCATTACTATTTACTAGCGTACCCTTTGGAACCCAGATTTGTTTAGATTTGTTTAAATTTATTTTGTTATTTTTGGGAATCCAAACAGATTTAAATGATTTGTTTTTAAACGAGTTATCAATTTGTTTATGATTTAAAAACCCTTTGAAATTATTAAATTTCAAAAATTCAATTTGATCATTTCCAAAGCCAATTGAAGGATTTTTAAAATCATTAAAATTTTGTTTTTCAACTTGATCAGATTCAAAACCAAGTCCCTTCTTATTCTGAGCAAAAAATTGATTTTTTTAACAACATATTCAACGATTTCTCTCCTTTAGAAAATTTAGTCAAAGCAGACTCAAGTCGTTGAATTTTAAATTTAAGATCGCTATTTTCTTTTATTAAATTTGAAAAAGATTAATAGCGATTTTCCTTTTTTCAGTATCAGTTTGTTTTAAAATCAAATTTTCGTTTTCAAGTGCTTTGATTTTAACATTGGACTTGGAAATTTCAATTTCAAATTGTTTTCGCTTTTCAAAATCAAGTTTTTCAGATTCTCTAAGCTTTTCAATTTCCTTCTCAAAATCACGATTTTCATTTTTCAAAATCACGTTTTCACTTTTAAGTAATTCAAAATCAGTTTTGAATTTCAAAGAATCGTTACTCAAAAATTGACATTTTTCGCATTCTGAAACCGGTGAATTCTTAAATTTTTCAAGTTTTCTTTCTAAACTGTTATTTTCATGAACTAGTTTTGACCTATCAGATTTTAGTTTCTTAACTTTTAGTTCAAGAGAATCAACGGTTTTTGTGAGGTCGTGACACATTAATATTAATTCTTTATAGGTAAAATTCGTTACCTCACTAGAATCCTCTTCACAACCTTCCGAATCAGATTGAGCCATAAGACACAAGTTAGCTTCCTCATCATCACTTTCAGAAACTTCTTCTCCTTCCTCGTCATCCCATGTAGCAGCAAAAGCCTTCTTCTTCCTTCTGAATTTCTTCCTCTTTTCATTTTTAAGTTGTGGGCAATTTGGTTTGATATGTCCGGGTTTCTTGCAATTGTAGCAAAACACTTCATTGTCTGAACTATCTGAACTTTCAGATTTGTCGGTTTTTGAATTCTTCTTTCGTGGTTTGTATTTTCCTTTGGCCCACTTTTTCAAAACCATGGCTAGCTCTTCAGCGGGATCATCATCATTACTTTCAACAGAATTATTTAGAGCGATCGTCTTTTTCTTTGATTCAGAATCCTTTCGTTCTTCTCTTGCTTTTAACTCCATCTCGTAAGTAATCAGATTTCCGATCAACTCTTCCATGCTTACTTTATTCAGATCTTTTGATTCTTGTATCGCCGTCACCTTAGCTTCAAAATTCATCGGTAGCACTCTCAATGTTTTTCTGATCAATTCCACTTCGGTATAGGTTTTGCCAAGAGCTTTTGCATTGTAGACTAGTGACGAGAAGCGTCCATACATCTCTTTTATATCATCATCTCGTTGCATAGAGAAATTTTCATATTCGTTGCTGAGAAGAGCAATACGAGATTCCTTCACTTGAGATGTACCTTCGTGTGTGACCTCCAACGTATGCCATATTTCCTGCGCAGTCTCACAATGAGAAATTCGATTAAATTCAGTTTTATCAAGAGCACAGATTAAAGCATTCATCGCTTTGGCATTAGTTGAAAATGATTTTTTATCATTAGCATCCCACCTGTCTTTTGATTTAGGAATTTCAACACCACTAACTATAACAGTGGGGGATCTATAACCCATTTCAATAATATCCCACACGTCATAGTCAACTGAACTCAAATAAATTTTCATCCTAGCTTTCCAATATGCATAATCAGTTCCATTAAACATTGGTGGCCTAGCTATGGACTGACCCTCAGAAAACGCGTTATTGGACAGATTCATGACTCTAGAGTTAAAATAAAATAAAAAATACCTGCTCTGATACCACTTGTAGGATCTAAATTAACCCTAGAGGGGGGTGAATAGGGTTTATCGCAGATTTTCGCAGAGTAATTAAATAATAACAGCACAGATAATAATCAGAATAAACGCGGAAAATAAATAACACACAAATATACCCAGCTTCGACAAAACCCTGCCTACTGCTGCATTCCCCAAGGTTTCTACTAGGAGTTAAAACAATCTCTACGCTTACAATCCCCTGTAAACTCGCGACACTCACTCCCAACTGTTCTTAACCCTACGCTCAAAACCCTGCACTGGTTTCTATCCCCGAAACCAGATTTCCCTGAATTACAAACCCTGTAATTCGTCTCCCTAGTTTTAGAGACAAACTAGAAAACTCTAGACTGATTACAAAGTTGAAAACAATAAAAAAATTAAAATGGAGACCCTAGTTTAAAACAGAACCCTAGTTTTGTTTTATAAAAATCCTTCTTAATAAAAAACCCTTAGTCTTTGATATAGACTTGGCCGACCCCTTGTATTTGCTTCACCACTTTATTTTGCTCGACCTCTTTCCTTAAAAATGGCGGCGGCTCTTGAGAAATTCCTAGGGTTTCTTCAATCTTTCCCCAAATCTCTGCTCTTGAGTGATGGAGTGCGATTCTCTAATGCTCGACTTCGATGTTGCTTTCATATGCTTCGATTTGGATCCAAGTTTCTGGCTTGTCCTCTGGTATGATTTTTAAATCGAATTTCTCTTTGATTGTGCTTGAACTTGGATACCTTGCTTGTGATGAATCGGTGGTTATTTATAGGATTAAATTCCTAGATATATGCTCTGATTTCGTATAAGACTCGGCCTGATATTTTCGTGAATTTTGGACATGAAATTTTCTGAAATTTGGAGGTTTCTTCGAATTTAAACTTGAGTATATTGCATAAATCTTGGGCTTGAAGTCTTCGGCTACTCTGGAGATTTCTTTGATTAATTCTGGAATTTCATATCCTCTTTCATTTGACTTTGTCAACATGATTTTTAAACTGGAATTTTTCTGCCTTGGATTAACTACTTCATGAAGAAAACTGATACGAACAGATGCCTTGATTACACTTGACTTTGAAATCGGTTTCTTTGATTTCTGGAACTTTAAAGTTTTTATTTCCTTTTCCTTGAAGTTCTTAAATAAGAACACATTTAAACTGATGCTTGTCTTAAAAATAATAATTAGAATACATGCCACTCTACTTCCCTTTGAACAGATTAAAACAAGTACTGCTCTTTGAACTTTGCCGTGAACCATACTTAGAATTGAAAAAGCAGTACCCTTTGCTTGCTTCACCATCTTGGAAGTGATCGAGTCTACAATTATGTTGTTCATGTTCAACTACAAAGTTGTTGTGTGTGTATCATTCCTGGCTAGTTGATGTGCATATACCCTGTTATTTTCGTCTGCACTCGAAGTTGCTTTTTCATTTGTAGGTTTTGGTTTGCATGGTGCACCACTGTGTATGTTTGTGAACTATCTTGTCTCGGCCATGTACTTGTTCACTTATATAACAATGTTGCATAGGAAAACTGTTTACTATTGCCAAAAAATATGTAACTGCCTTGCAACTATAAACTTGTTAACTCTTCATCTATCCATATGCTTTGAGCTCGGCCCTTTTTGTTTAACCTATTTGATTATGCTGTACTGCTGTTGCATATACATTTTGACCCGAACTGTTGTGTATTTGCTGAGCCATCCATGTCTCTCATACTTCATGCACTTGTTGCTCTGGTATTAGAGTCTGTACACTCTTTCTAAACTTTGAACATGAACCATGTACCCACTGTATATACTGCTTCATTTTTGTTGAATCTTCATTTGTGTATATTGGACTCACCATGTTACTCATGCTCATCCACCTTGCTACACTTGCACACTTTGTCACACCATCATTGCTTGTTGTGTTCATATGCTACTTTGAAGCTACCATGTAAGTGTGTATTTAAACTTGTTTGTTCAGTCTTCTCACTTGTCACTTGTGCACACGAACTAGGGTTTCACTTAGATTTAAATCATCTGCACTTTGTATTGCTTCTCGACCATGTTAATACTTGCATTATTCATGTATGTCACTTGTGCATTCCTGCTTCAATGTATTTGTTTGTGTCATTCAACGTTGCACAGTAAGAAATAGAAATTCCACTTGATCATTAGTTGTCTTGCCAAAACATATCCATGAACCTATAAACTTTGGCACTTTTATTTCTTTGCTGGTTTAAATCTTGAACTGTTCCTTGCAATATGTTCTGCTTCGTGTATTGATGTTGAACTGATTTCCTTTGTGTGCACTTGCTTCATGTATTCTGCCTCGAACACTTGTCTTTTGTACACTTTGTCACCAATTTGTACGTGCCTGATTTGAACACTGATTCAATGCATATACATGCACTCTACTTGAAATATTGCCTGCTTCATGCACATGTATATGATCTGAACCAAATTTGAATTGATACTGCACTTGTTCACTTCTTCTTGGATTTTTATGGCTTTTTTTTTAAAAAAAACTGATATAAACAGATTTTGCCTTGATTAGCACCGAGTTGAGTTAGTCCTCGAGGCTGCTCCTCAGTGTAATACTGTTTTCTTTTCTGTACACTTAAACAGATGTGAGCACTTGATATATATCAGACCAAGTCTGAAAAATGATGAGAAACACACCGTAATTCTGAGGCAAAATAAAATTTAAAAATAAATTTTTATTTGCTTGTATTTTATTTTATTTTTGTTGCAGTCTACTGTGTGTGTTCTTCTGTATTGACAGGTATGCGGATGGTGAACTGGATTGGAGCACGTGAAGATTCAGAAGACAGAGTGTCAGTGTGTGTATATGTAAATGTAATGATGAATCTGTGTATATGAAATTGATTATAGATGTGATTAAAAATTGTACTGTTATTTGTAATAAACAGATGTGATTGAAATAAAATATTATTTTTTTGTGTTCAATTCAGTCTGTCTATTTTTATTTGAATTCCTTCAATATTACAGTTTCATGTATGATGTGTCATGTCGAAATATTCAAATATTATTTGAATTGTAAATAGTGGAGTATGAATATGTACTATTCCAACTGTAGAAATAAAATATTTATTCAAATAAAAACATTGTTTGTATATTCAATTCTATATAGTAGTGTTCTATTCAATAAATATTTATTTATATGTGTAAAATATATAATAGTACTGCTTACAAACACATTTATAAAATTATATATATATATGTTTGTTATCATCAAACAAAAATCATACTGTTATACTCAACAACTTTTTCTTTCTAGTACCTGTCTCGTCCACTTAAGTATTATCCTCTTGTTTACTCTCCTTTCCATCCACATGCATAAGAGCCATATCCACAAGCCACTCAAATGTAGCTCCCATCGAAATATGTGTCATTGCTAGTCCTTGGAGGAGTTGGTTCAGTCCCCACACAAATCTCAAAGCCTTCTTGTGTGCATTATTAACCATATCTAAGCCAAACCTCGCCAAATCATTAAAGCTATTCACATACTCCTTAACCGACATATTGCCCAATCTCAACCTCAAGAACTTTTACAACTGCATCCGTTCTTCAGCTTGCAATAAAAACCTTTTCTCGAACTTATCCTTGAACTCATCTCAGGTCTCAACGACACGCTCAGCTTAGCTACTTCCCAATAATATGACGCCTCTCCTTTCGGTTGCCAAGCGGCCAACTGAATCCTCCTCCAGTCATCAAGCTCCAATAATCCAAACACATGATCGGTCTCTCTCAACTAATTATGAGTATCAACAAAACTCTCTGATCCAAGAAATTACTTGCCCCCTATAGTAGAAAGATCCTTACAGAGCTTAGAGAAATTAACCACCAAATTAGGTGGAACTACTGCAACTACACTTGGAGGTAGGGCATTTCCTTGCCCTTTGGCAGGCGTCGTAGCTTTAACATATCTATGGAACCATGTTGGAATGGGAAAGCCCTCTAGAAACTTGGGAGCTCCAAACATGCTGAAAAGAAAGAGACAAGGATTCAAAAAGGAATCAAAGGAATATTGTAATTGACTTGAGGTGGTATTTTTCCAAAAATAAGTTTTACTTGAAAATACTTTACTTTTGAAAACACTTTTTCAAAACCTTTCTTTGATCTTGTAACCTTAGGCACTTATACCAAATTAAACACCGCACACCCTTAACGTCACCTATATGAGGATGCACTAAGGTTTATGAAGCACTTAGGTTTAAAGTAACAACACAAAGACTAAAATTCACAAGACAGAAATAAAAAACACAACAGAAACTTTAAAACATTTATTAAATAAGCAAGTCAAACCATAATACTTATTACATTTCAAAATACCAGATAGTCATCATGATGAAAAAAAATATTGTCTCGTGGAAATTATTAGAGTACATAAGTAAAACCATAAAAGTCATCCCTCTCATAAGTCAATACAATGATCATAAAATAGGAACTGAACCAATGCATGAATCTGGAAAGAGTTTGAATCCAAGCTGAACAAAATAATCAAGAATCACCACTAAGACCCTCCACCCTATGAATCTAGGGGAAAAGGAAGGGAGAAGGAGAAAACAAACTAGGTCTGATATACATTTGGTGAGTTCTAGTAATTTCTAGCATGAGTATAAGTTAAGGAAGTATTTAGACAGACGAATAGTTCTAAGAGAAATAGACATAAAAGCATAAGTAAAATAGCAGGTAAGTTAAATATGAGTAAAGATAAACTTTTCATTCATATCCGAAAATTGCTGCCCAACTACCAAGATATCATAATTAGGCTTTACCTAATTTCTACCCATTGATAGGCTACTTTACCCAAAATTTGATAACATATGTCAATCAACTAAAAGGACATAGTCGTTAATCACAGGCGTTACAATGGCTTATCTTCCCCAATCGGAACTATGCATGCTCATCGGTCCATCGAAACGCGCACATACACACTTCGTTTGAACCTCTTACTATCCAGTTCAGTAAAGCGTGCCTTAGCCTCTACCTAGTGTGAGACCTCCATGATAACAAAGGGATACTGACCGATACAGGTTCCCAAGCAAAAAATTCAATTGACGCTAGTCTCCCCTAGTCTTAGTCCCTATTCATTATTTTGTTAGGTCTCTTATCTTCCCCTATCACCCCCATGTTGTCGGAACAGACCTAAACTAGGATTTAAATATATTATTAGGCCTTTTATCTTCCCCACTCAGCCCCACACTATTGGAACGAACCTAATCTATGAGCCACTCATCTTCTCCAATCAGTCCCACATTGTCGGGACGGACTCCCTCTATCTTATCTTATTAATCTCATCAATTTAACTTAGCACATTTTAAGTTTATTAATGAGCCTTATATAATCACATGTTATATCCCTTGATTGTATTAACATTTCTAACTAATGTTATCTTTTTGGTACAACCTGCTCATACGCTACTTAACGTCCGATTAAGTTCAATTTATTCCAGCTTACGTGTTCTCTAATTACATGTTAAGGTTTTGTCCCCAATTTACAGTCTAATATGATTACAATACTTAATCAGTTTCAGTATGCCAAAAAATTCCATTTTATTCAATTTTAGCATTATTCCAATTTAACGTAAAGTAACGGTAAAGGCCTAGGATCAACGCTAAAAGAAAAAGGGAATTGGTCCAGGCTACTCATAAGGCTGAGACTCAAAATAAAAAAAGAAAATAAAATAGGCATAAGCATAACTGTAAATAAACTATAACAAAGAAGGGGATAGAAGAAGGATAATTACTAATAAACAATAAACAAATGGATAGAAATAGGCATAGACAATAAATAAATTACTGCAACTTACAGAAAAACTAAACATATAAATACTGTAAATACTATAAACATAAAACTTGCAAATTAAAACTACTTAACTATCTAGACATTCCTACACAAATAACTAATCTAAAAATTACATAAAACTCACAGGTCTGATGAACAAAGCTCCCCCCATGGACTTCTTCTTAAATCTAAACAGAACCTCCGCCCCTAGAAGTGTTTATAAAAATAAATATTAAAAACTTAAGAACTTCTTCACCCCTACAAAAATATTTAGCCTTTCCTAATTTTGAGGATAGGCCTGGGGAAGAAGAAGAGAGAATGGATGTGAAGACATGAGGGAGGTTCTGCTAGCCTATTTATAGGGTATACTGGATACCTTCAGCCATTCAATTCTAAGATTAGATCCGGTCTAGACATGTCATCGGACCAATAGAAAGCGCTATGTCAGCCTTTAGTTTAAAATATACAAATAACACTTAGCCAACTTATCATACTAACAGTGTAAATATAATAAACATTTGATGTTTGCGTGCACGCCAAGGCACACGAACTCTCTCACCAGGGTCGACCCACCTACTTTCTTTGGTCGACACAGGGGTCGACCCATAGGTCAATACATGTGCCGACCAGTTGAGTTGGGTCGCCTAGTAACTGTTTTCTCCGTATATTAATTTATTCTAATTTTGAAATTCTTCTTTAATTCATAACTAGTCCATTTTAACTCCGAATTTGGCAAACCAAGTGTCCATTTTGATCAGAAAATTACAATGGACCCAATGGTGCTACTCCTGTTGCCCAATTCTGATTATTATTCTGATTAATATTTTGTTTATTAATATTTTACATTTAATTCTTTTTTATTAAAATTTAGGGTGTTACACCTTTGGTCCGGTCCAATCGCTACTTTAGAATGGACTTGATGATCTTATTCACCACTTTGACCTATCCAATTGATTACGGGTGCAAAACGGCAGTTTACTTCTTTTCAATGTGATGTTGTCGACAAAAATCTCAAAACTCCATGCTATCGAATTAGGTTTCATTATTAGTAATAATAGTCATAGGAAGTCCAAACCGACATATGATGTTTTTGATGATAAAGTTGATCACCTGCTTTGTTGAGATCATGGTTAGTGGTTCAGCTTTGGACTAATTCTTGAAATAGTCAACCGCTATAAACACATACTTTAATCCACCCTTCGAAATCGAAAGGCTATCGATGTTGTTTATCCCCCAAATTGCAAACGGCCAAGGACTGACTATTTGGGTGAGTTGAGTTGGCGAAGCTCTAGGAATATTTGCAAATCTCTGGCATTTGTCGCAGCGTCGTGATTAGTCAATCGCATCCTGGTTCACGGAAAGACATAAGTAGGTGTACATGAGTACCTTCTTTGCCATAGTTTTCTGTCCGATGTTCACCACATTCGCCTTTGTGTACTTTTTGTAATACACATTTGACGTCGTCATTGGCAATACACCAGAGTGAAGGAACCGAGAGGCCCATCCGGTATAGAGTATCTCCGTGGATGATATATCTTGAGACTTTACATACAAGATCACACCTTTCATGCATGCTTTTGCTTCGGAAGGGTTCCCTATAAGAGGAAGCCTTTTACAGGAGTTATCCATGATTCCTTCTATGGCTTGGCATCCAAGGCTCGGTCAATTTCCATCTGATCTGTGCATGCGGTGTCTAACACTTCTATCGGGACCATCTCCATTTGTTCTAGATTATCCGAACCGGCTAATTTGGCCAATGAGTTGGCTTATTGGTTCAACTCCCTCGAAACATAAGAGATGCTATAATATTCAAACCAGTCCAATAGTTCACCTACCAAATTGAGATAACGGGCAAGTCATGCCGCTTTAATCTGGAAGTCACTCTTGACCTGGAACACAACAACTCGTGAGTCATAGAAAATGCCAATAGATTTTATTCCTAGTTCCTTTGTAAGTTTTATCCTGGCAATCAAGGCTTCATACTCGGCTACATTTTTTGTGGTTGGAAAATCCAGCCTTAGCACTTAACATACTGATCATCCCTCAAGAGTTAGTAAAACAACTCCAGTGCCAAATTGTCGATCGTTTCGGGATCCGTCGGTAAACAATTTCCATGTAATAGCCAATGGGCCAATTCTTTCATCCTTCTTATCCTCTGGAGTAGTAAATTAAGCTATGAAGTCCGCGAATGCTTGTCTTTGAATAGCCCATCTAGGTACATATGAAATATTAAACTGGCTGAGCATAATATTCCACTTGATTTACCTTCCAGACACATTAGGTCGCTGAAGGACCTGTCATAGCAGGTTGTCAGTATACACGTTGATAGGATAGTCCTCGAAGTAATGACGGAGCTTCCTTGAGGTTATCAACAAATTGTAAGCAAGCTTTTCGATCTTTAGATAGTTGCACTCTACGCCCGTTAACTTCTTACTTACATAATACGCTAGTCGTTGAACCCTATTATCTTCGCGGACTAGTGTTGAGCTGATGGCATGTCGAGAAACTACTAAGTAGAAGAAAAAGTTCTCGTGATACACTGATTTGAAAAAATAAGAGGATTTATAAATGATCCAACAAATTATAAAGGCATTGACACTACCAAGTGTCTAAGAAAAATTGCTCTTACCCAGCTTTATCAAAGAATGGTAGGCACTTATCAGTAGCCCTGGATACACATCTTCCCAATGCAGCCACCTTCCCAGCCAGCCTTTGCACGTCCTTTATCTTTTGAGATTCCCAGATACCTCTTATGGCTCCAATTTACTTAAGATTAATTCCGATCCCGCGTGATCTGACAATGAAACCCAAGAATTTCCCTGATGCAATGCTGAAAGATCATTTCAAAGGCTTGGACTTCATCACGTACTATTGAAGGATGCCAAACATTTCAACTAAGTCCCTGACATGGTTGGCTGACTGATTTGATTTCACAAGCATGTCGTTCACATACACCACCATTGATCTCCCGATCTGGTTTTGGAACATGCGGCTGACCATATAACAATACAAACCAAGATCTGTAATAAAAGTGGTATGTTCCTAGTCTGAAACATGCATTTTTATTTGGTTATATCTAGAGTAGGCATCGATGAAAGAAAGAAGTTCATTTTTAACCATTGAGTCGACGAGCTGGTCAATCCGGGGAAGCGGAAAGTTGTCTTTGGAGCAAGCCTTGTTCAAGTCCAGGATATGAATGCATGTCCTCCACTTCCTATCAAGCCTTCTTCATTAGAACTGGGTTTGATATCCACTTAGGATAGGTCGAATCCTGAATAAACCCATTGTTCTTGAGCCTTTCGACTTCTTCCTTCAATGTTTCTGATCTCTCTGATCCAAGCATACACCTCTTCTGTTTTATAGGATTGTATTTTGGATCGATGCTGAGTGGATGGCTCATGATCGATGAAGATATCCCAGACATGTCAGCATGGGACCATGCGAACACGTCAAGGTTCGCACAGAGAAAGTCTATCAACTCCCTCGTCCGAAGGGGGTTTAGGTGGGATCTGATCTTTAAGACCTTAGTCGGATCATCATTATCGATTGGGATTTCTAGCATGGTGTTGTTGGGTGTCGCTCTTTTGCATCTCAGTTCCTCGTCCTCTCTCAGATCAATGTCCTCTAATTGGCGAATAGATGGTCCTGGCCAGGATGTTGTCTTTATTTTCTATGCCCATGTCTCCTTAGCATAATGAGGGTGATCTTCAGGCTCTCCACCATCTTTGATGCACACTTCTTTCCACTCCACTAAGTGGCATGCTCGTCCTACTACTTGATCTCCTCGTACAACTCCGACTCCACCCTCCATCAGAAACTTCAGGAGCAAGCACCAAGGAGCAATGCATGCTCTAAATTTAGCAATGTCCAGTCGGCCCAAAAAGGCATTGTATAGAGAGTATATGTCCATCACAAGGAATGAGGGGATCTACACTCTTCTACGGTCCCCCTCGCCCAACTCTACCAGTAATTCAACAATTCAACAATTCCAACTTGATCATTAGTTGAGCCATTGAAGCTGCTTATCCTACCTTTACATGGAAATATCTCCCTCTTCAAGCCTCATCTGATCATATGCTCTCTTAAATAAGATATTTACGGAACACCCGCAATCCAAAGGACTTTCTGTTCGGTGGCTAGGCCAAGGATGGTTGTAGTCAAAAATGGATCAATCTTAGGGGTTTCTAATCCCTCGAACTCTCTATCACGGAAGATGATGTAGTCAGCCATTGTCCTCTGCTGCTTCACAGGAACATTCTCTCCAGGAGTACTGGACTCCCCATCTTCTAAGTGTTTTGCAGCATTCACATATTGCTCCATATTCTTCGCATTGAAACCCATTGCAGCGGTCCTTCGACGACTTTGTTTATAACTATACCTTTATCTTTATTGTGATTTTTGGGGTGGGAGGCAACTCTAAGAGCTTTCTGACCTTGTTTGGGAGTCGATGCCCCTTGCTCCTATCCCTCGGGGCAATCATGAACTCATCTAACTTTCCTTCTCTCATCATTTTTTCAACAATATCCCTAAGATGACAACACTTATTTGCCATGTAGCCATAGATCTCATGAAACAAACAGAACTTTCCAGTCTGCACTTCCTTCTCAGTCGACTTACGTTGAGGTAGTTTCTTAAACAACATGGTATTTCATGGATCTAGATAAATATTTTCCAATGTATCATTCAGCTCAGTATAGGTGTCAAATGTTTGGAATTAAGGTCGCTTCTTAGCATCCCCCTTCTTATTCATGTTTCCTCCATTGTCATTCCTTTGCTGGTTACTGCTCTGCCTGTTACGGTTTCCAACGTTTACCTCTACCTTACTGAAATTGTCATCGGACTGCTTCACTGCCACGTTATTCTGCATTCCTTCATCGTTGAAAATGTCATACGCTCTCTATTTTCGGTTACTCCTCGCCTCTTCAATGTACAAGTGCACGTTTTCCTTTTTATAAAACACGTCAAGGCTCTTGGGAGAATTTCCAGTCAAATATTTTCCGAACTCAGTCTCGGCAATAACTCCATCCACCAACACCATTAACAATGACTCTAGATTGGGGTTGGTGACTTCCATAACAGCCATATTGATATAGTCGAGATAACTTCTGAGCATTTCTTCTCGTGCGTGTGTTATTCAAGAGAGGGACATCACATTTTTGGACTTAGCGGCATGCAAACAAAATTAGCTAAAAAAATTTCTACCCAGGTCTTCAAAGTTAGGCATCGACCTTGGGGGTAGCCAAGTAAACCACATAAGCTCAACCTCATCGAGGTAGATAGAGAAAGCCTTACACTTGATGGTATCCAAGGCTGCCAACACATTCATGTACCAGGTATACCATACTAAATGCTGGCCTAGGTTAGTTCTGCCTGAGTAATGATCCATTTTAGGCAGGTTGAACCTTCTTGGCAATTCAGCTTCCAATATGTCATCAGTAAATGGGGTATGACAATGCTCCAACCCTGAATCCTCGTTAGTATATCCTTTACTGTCATTCATAATTCGGCACACCATCAGCACTACCTCAACATTAGTCAATACATGCTAAGGTTCTGTACTTCCGTCTTGTTGAGTCACTCTTGCCCCCGCATCAAGCAATGTTGCCTGGGCCGCTGTCCAGGAGGTACTTCCTTGGCCCATGTTGTCCCAGTCATTCACAGGATGTAAGGGAGGAAGTGCGGGAGCTCGAGTCGCTCTAGAAGTGTCTTGATTTCTTAAAGAGGGAGAGTTACTATTTGTTCTGGAATTGGGCTCGAGATTCCTCGGATTGGTCATCCTCGACTCGGTATTCCTTGATTCAGCCATGTCGACTCGAGCCGACTCGACTACTTGAGGTGACATCCTACCAAATCTAAGCTCCTAAATGTTTTTCGATCTCTTGTATGGATGTCGTTGCCTTGACTCCTCGTGACTCCTTCCAGATTAAGATGGGCCTTCAATAACTTGTCAATTTGGTGTGGAAGGTGTTATTTGCCTCTTGAACTCTTTCCATTGTCTCTCCATTCAGTCCATTTCTTGTCTCATGGTGGCATTCTTAGGTGACTAAACGTTCAATGTCCTAGTGGTTTCCTTAAGATGGTCCATCAACAATATGAGATCGACTTAAGTGGCAAAGGATGAAGTTGTAGCTCGGTTAGTTGGCGCAATGAAGGTTGTTGGAGCATCCTGGGCTTGGTTCGAATTCGACCCGAGTTGCTTTGAGTTCGAACTGGGAGGTAGTAGGGCAACCCTGTCTTGTTACCTATTGGTCGTGACTGGAAGAAAGCCTGGAGGTAGCTTGGTTTTCTTCAGCTCTTATAGACACAATTGATGCTAAGATTGATGGAAACACTAGAAATGTAGGAAATGTTAAAAAATAGGATTTTCTCTCTAAACTTGGTGATTTAGAATGTAAATGTAAAAACCCTTAAATACTGAGTAATCTTAGCTTCTCATTAAAAGCACTAAAGTGTTGATGTTAAAAAGTGGCCCAACACCGAAATAGAAAATGTGTAGAGAATAAAATGAATAAAAACAAATTAAAACGAGTAAAATGCAATGCATACATGAACTTATAGTGGTTCGACATCAACAAGCCTTTGTCCACTTTATAATCTCTTATATGACTTGGGAAATTTGAGTACCATGGTGGAGTAAATGAAAAACTCAAGAACAATGCAATTATAATAAGCAAAATGATAGAATAATGGCTAAAAGTCCTTTTATTTGAAGCTTTGGAGGGCTATTTATTGATGTTCCAGGTCTCGGTTCGAACATGCCATGTGGCAGCTGATCCGAGCATGTAGGAAGGTAGCGGAAGAAGTCTTTATCCCATTTTTCAACTCAGTCTGGTTAGAAATTATACAGATGGAGCTCTATCTGAAATTCAATTCTAGGGAGCGGTGGAAGCATTCTTCAGGGAAAAGAATAGGTCGGCTCGGTACCCATTGGTTTGATGTTGGACATGTGTTCTTCAATCTGACATTGCAGGAGATAGTTAAAGCAGTGTATCCGGAGATGGAGCGAGTCTGTAGGAAGAATATCTCCTCGGTTCGACCGGTCTCGGTTCGATATAGTCGAGCTGAGTCTTCATCGTTCCTGGGCCTATGGCTTCTTCGAGCGGAAGTGTCATAACGGTGCTTTACCGATCCGGGGTTGCCTCGATCTGGATCACCAAAGTGCTCAGGCTTACCAACCCGAGACCATATCGAACTGGTAGTTTAAGCTATGTTACTGATCTGGCTTTAGCTTGTGAGCACCCCAATGCGCTCCACTCGTGACTTGCTTCCCTTAGCCATGATTATTTGAGTTTTTGACTTCATTGCCAAAAGGCAGGTTAGCAACCATTGTGCCTAGGGGATCATTAATCAGGATTTCTCTATCGCGATCCAAATTTTCTTCTATAGATGTTCCTACCCTAAGAGTTGGACTTCTACTAACCTTGTTCTTGTTCCAAAATCCAAGAAACCTTGGTCCTATGCTGACTTTAGACTGATTAGTCTCTGCGGATTCTTGAACAATGCCATCTCTATGATTTTGGTCAATAAGCTTGCTCCCCTTCTAGACTGCATTGTTTCCTCTTCCCAAGTAGGCTTTATCAAAGGTAGGCTGACTACTGATAATTTTCTTCTTCCTTAGGAGTTGATTTCCCATATTGACAATATTATTCGTGGTTCTAATGTGGTCATTAATCTTGATATGGCTAAAGCTTATGACCGCATGTCTAGGTCTTTCATCGTTCGTGTTCTTCATCCATTTGGTTTTCTAGAATCCCTTACTGCTCTTGTCCGGGTTCTTATTTTCAACTATTGGTTCTCTGTTCTCATCACCATTATTTCGGGAAGGGGATTACGACAAGCAGGTCCCTTATCCTCTGGGATCAATTTTTTTGCGGTTGAGGCAGTGGTCAGAGGGATGCACACCCTAACTATGGCAGGAAAAATTAGACGCTTTAGTATTCCTAATGGACATCCTATCATTTCGTATCTATTGTTTGCGAATGACATTATGATCTTCACTAATAGTCATCATTTTGTTCGATGACTTATGTTATATCTCCATCTTTACGAATAGTGTTTGGGTCAGTTGATCAATGCCTCGAAGAGCTGCTTCATTACCTCTCGATCCATGACCCCTTAGAAGGCATTATGGATCTCATCCAACTTGGTTATCGTTTAACATCCCTCCCACTTACCTGTCTTGGTATTGAGCTATATTGTAGTCATAAGCAAAACGCTCTTTTTAACCCCTTTACTGAAGGTTCGTTCTTGCCAAGTCCGTGTTTGATTCTCTTGGATACCATGTCTTTATTTCCATGATGCCCACTTCGTCTTTCTTGTGGTCCTATAGGTCGATGGCTTCGTCCTTCTTCTAGGGAAGCAGAGTAGATATCAGGAGACATCATTGGGTATCCTGGAATACCACCTGGCTTCCATGGTGCAAGGGTGGACTTAGTCTGTGTAAGCCCCAGATTGTATGTAAAGACGACACGTATAAGCTTTAGGCACGTTTGAAATCCAGTGACTCTTAATAGACTTCGTTCTTTCACGATAAGTATAGGAGACTAGTGCCTACTAACTACTTTGGGACCCCATCATATACAAGTGTGATGTGGAAACATATGTAGTCAGTCAAATCTGATTCAGACAGGCATGGTCGTGGCTTCTCCTGGAACGATAGTTCTTTCTTTCTTTGGGCAGCATGTAACCCCGTTAGAGTTCCCACGGAAAGAAACCCTGATTTTTTTGGAACAAGCGCATTCACCCTAAGGATTCTGTCCTTATATGGAAAGTCCTTTATGAGGGTCTTCCATTGGATGATAACCACATAAGGATTGGCATTCCTCTTGTGTCTCGTTGTCATTGTTGCAGGTTCAGATCGGTGGAAAAACTCTTGCATTTACTTGGAGATAACAAGATTGTTTTCGCGGTATAGGCTCATTTTAGGGCTTTGATCGGTTCCCTTGGCCTCATCCGTCCCTTTTTTTCTCCCCTTGCTCTTGGTGGGAAGGGGTCAAAGTAAGGATCTCCGCTCTTTCCTTTTCTATCATTCCTTACCTCATCTACTAGCATCTTTGGTGTGCTCAAAACAAGACGGTGCTCGATGAATCGCCCAAGTTGTCGGATCCCATCATTAGGAGGGCCTCAACCGATATCCATTTCGCATTGGAGGAAGGCCCTTTATGGGTAACCATTATCCTGCGTTGTTATCACTTGTTAGAGCCTTTTCCATTTCTTTGGTTTTGAGACCTCGTGAGGGGGTCAGCTGATCTCTTAGAGGGTTAGGATGTTTTGGGTAGGTTGGCATTACAGCCTCCTTCGCTTTGCTGTTTTTCTTTCTGTCTTACACCTGTCCCATCAGTTTTTTTGGGAGGTGCTTTTTTGTTGTTTTTTAGGTGCTAGATTTTAATTTAGTCTAGCTTGGTTTGGTGGAGTTTTACTTTATTAGTTAGCTAGAGCTTGTTTGTCACCTCTCGTAGGGTAGGCCGCTAGTCTCCTTCTCTTGTTGGCTGACGTTCATTCCTAGCTTGCCTGAGGTAATTGCTTTTGTTGGATTTTTTTTCCTTAGATTTGGCTTGGACTACATGACTGGACTTGGCTGCTTTGTTGATTGCTTGGGTTTGGTTTGGTTTGTTTGGCTTTTGAAGCTAGATATGGACGACTTAAAGCCTCCTCGGTTGGCCTTATGGTCTAGAGCAGGCTATCAATATTATGTCCTTGGCCCTGCTTTGTTGTTCCTCGAAGGCTTTGGATTTGTGTTTCTTGTTTATGCCTATTTTTTTATAGCTAGTTGTCTTTTTTTGTCATTTTATAATGGGTTTCCCCTTGGGGTACTACCAGTTTTTGTCCTATATTTTTTTTTCTTTTTTCTTTGGCTCAGTTTTGCTGCACGGTTGAGAATTCGCTTTGCATATCCTTGGTTTGTTTTTGTGAGCCACCGGAGATAGGTTTTTTTCTCCTTTTTGGTATTGATTTTTGCTCTCTCTAGAAAAAAATCTTATGTAACGGAAATGAATATACCAATCTTTATTATGAAAAAACTCCTTCTCTCTTTCTTTAATGACTTTTCATCTTTAAATAGTTTACAACAAAAAATATATAAGAAAGCGTTAAAAATAAATTAGGGAGTAGGGAGAGAGAATATTTTTAGGGAATCATTAAAGGGACTCGCTAGTAAAAAAAAACTATACTTAGTGTTTAGCCGCATTTGATTTGGTGTCCATACATGTAATGTCCCGTATTTTCGGTAGACAGATATTTAATTTATTTTATTATGTTAAATATTTGTTTGGAATTTTAAATGGATTTAAAATATATAATTCGTTTATTAAATGAAGTTTAATCATTACTTTATATATAATTATAAAACGAACACGAAATGGCATGGTAGTTTGTAAATTTTGATTCAAACTTCAAATTGAATATACAGGATCCAAAATAAGTCGGAATTCTATAAAATAAGAATCATCCGGATCGATTTGATTATAATTTTCTAGTGAAAGAGAAAAATGAAAATTTCATATTATAGATTGTGAGTTATGTCAAAGTCAAATTCTAAAATAGTCGCTATGGAATTCGCTAATAAACGATAACGTTTATTATAGATTTTTATATATATTTGAATATCGTTTAATCCAGAATTTTTAAATATTGGGTTTAAATTCTTTGTTGGTTCATTCTGAAGCTGTGTAAAGTTTTATTTGGAGATATATGATAATAATAATTTATTATTATTAAATAGAATTGTTTTGTATTTAATAATATATTAAATACCGTATAAAAACAACGTATAAATCAAAACTAAATAAATATTAGCTTCCTTTCATATGAAGAAACTAGGATAAGACCTGTGGTTCGCACACGGTCGGCTATGAAACTGAAACACGTTGAATGTTAGTGATGGAATTAACTTGGTAGTATTTTGATTTAACCAGTTGTATAGGTTTGCTTTTGAGTATGAGTTAGTTATAAGCAAAATGGAAACAATAAGTGTAGAAGCTGTAAAATAAGCACAACAGTTTTACTTAGCTATTGAGATAAATTGTTGGATATCTATTCACAGTAGTTTGTAGCATAGCAATTGGAATAACTAAAAGTTGGTAACGTCCAATATCCAGTGGCAAAATCAAAGGAAGAAAAATGAAAATAAAATATAGGGAAAATTTCATGCTTGAGAATAGTACATGCAAATTCCTTTGTAAATCAATACTTACGCTGCCTCATGTTGTCATTCACAATGCTAGCCTATCCTATACACATCTAATACTTAACTATTACGTAATGAAAACAAAACCCATATAAGGTACAGAACGTCCTATACACATCTAATACTTAACTATTAAGTAATGAAAACAAAACCCATATAAGGTACAGAACGTCCTATACACATCTAATACTTATGGTGTGTTAGTAGTCAAATTTAGGCACGCTCATATTCCTGTTTGGGTTCAACGTGGAAAAAGGGAATGTGTACGAAGGGCAAGGTACTGATGAATAGTATGGAAAGGCAGCGCATGGTCTTCCTGGACGTGAGCAGCATATTTCCAACGTGATTAAGGTTTTAAATTTTTGGGTTAACATTTTAGTATTTGGTCACCTAGTTATTAATTGGACTGATTTTTATGTACAGATGGGAGGACAATGATTAAATGAACTAGGAGTCCGCTATTGTTTATGTTGGTTCAGCCGATCACATCCTTAACTATAATTAAGTTTTAAAGAATATTATAAGAGAAATTAGTTCGGCCATGATTTCTAAAAAGTAAAGGTAATTAGTTAATATTAACATTTAATTAAGAATATTAATTAGCAATTTAATTAAATCGAGAACTGAATTGTTTATAACTTTTGCCTACCTTAACAGAATGGAACAAAACAAGATGTGTCGGAATCATCTTGACGAACAAAACATTTTGGAACGGTTCTGGACAAAGACGGGAATAACTGGAATTCACAGTTAAATTAAACAACTGTTTAATTTAACTGTAACCGAACCGCTACAATGAACGAATGAGATCAAAGTGAGTTTAACTCGCTCAGTTTACCCACTTATATTTATATAAGTCGTGTTTATTATTTGTGTGTTATGTTTGTTGATTGTTTGATGGATGCTATACACACACACACACACAAAAGTGTTGAACTGATCTAGTTAAATCAAACGTTTGTTTAATTTAATTTGAACTAATCGTTATTTTTAACAATTATTTCCAAATGAGGTAACTTACCTCGTTGGTTACGTTTATAATAATATAAACGTATTAAATTATAGTAGGGATGACTAGATTGTTGTGATTTATTTATTGTTGAATACGACATCCGTTATTGAATTGAATAATATTATTTGTGGTAACGTATTTGAATGCGGGTGAAACAGGTTGGAGGAATCCAACTTGATTCCTCAAATTTATTGTTTATTTTCATATGACCATTATATGAACTGTATGACCAACCTGATTAGAGGATTGATTTGTTGAATCTTAATTCGACATTCACTGTGATATTAACCAATGGACAGTATTGGTTGAGTAATTGGCATCTGATGGTTTGATAATCAATCGTTTTTAAAATATGGATTTACCGTCAGGTAAATCGATAGAAATGAAGTTATAAAATTTATTTTATAACTGAGAATAGAATTTGAAATCTATTATTTTTAATTGAAGTTTATTAAATAGAAAATAAATTTTTTTATTTAAATTATAAGTAATTATTGAGTGAATTTATAAAACAACTTCATATGTTAATAAGAATTATAAACAGATAAGTAGAAATTTATGCAACGATTAAGTGTGGGATTTATTTATTGTTCTAAGAAACAATTAAATGAAGTTATTTAAATTAATTGTAATATTAATTAATTTAAAGGTGGAATTAATTGGAATCGGTTAAAAAACTAATCGTTTTTTGAGTTAACCAAGTCAACCATTTCAACTTGGGTTTGATTATCAAGTTAAAATAGTTTATTGTCAAGTAATACATTGAAATAACTTAGCAAATATTTGTTTAAATCTTAATAAGAGTTTGAAAAGGAAATTTATTATTTATTTTAGTTAAATAAGCAATTAATTAATTTTATAATGGTTAATGTTGAAGTAAATTATTAATTTTAAATAATAATTTAAGTAATTACCTTGTAAATGAAATTCATCGAGTAAGTAAATCGATGATTTGAAATGAAAACAAATTGGATTATAAAGGAGATTATGAACGGGTTTTATATTAGAACTCAAGTTTTATGGATTAAGTTATGAAAGGGATTTTAAGCGAACACGATAGCTTAAAATAAACGTTAACTTAATATGTGAATTAAGTGAAATGAAACGAGGTAAAAAGGGTTTTTATATTAAACCAATGTCGTAAACAAGGTTTATGAAATGAAATGAGAAGAGAAGTCAAAGCGTTGATTTGAATTGGCGATACTTAGTAACGAAATTAAGTGAAATGGATGGGATTGAAATGAGATTTTCAAAGTGGAAAAGAGTTGAATGGAGTATAAGTGAAATAATATGGGTTGATGAAGAGTTAATATAAGAATTAGAACCTAACTGGATACTGGTTGAGTTAACTGATTTTCTGAATATTAATCTGACGTTGATTTCGGTCTTCGGGATTGATACTTAGGGAATTGTTCGCTTACCAATTTACGCTCAGGGACTAGTGAATGTTGAAGTATAAAGATTTGAGAATAAAATGGGATTTCCAAAGTAACGGAAATAAAGATTTGAGAATATAATATGATTTTCAGAGTAAAGGAAATGAAAGAACTCGAGAATATGTAAAATGAGATTCCAAGGTAACGGAAAACAAAAAGAGATTGTGTGAAAATATCACGATGTTTTCAGGTAAAAAAAGGAAATGAGAAGTTGTGTTTTGAAATAGGATTTTTATAAGAATAAGAGTTGGTAATTGTTTTCAAATAATGAAATACAGAGTTTTTGTAACATTGTTTTTTTACAAGTGTAGAATTGAAGTGATTTCCCGATTATAGATAACGAGTAATGGTATGGTAAATAGTTTTGAAGATAATCTTACGATTTAAATAAGAAGTGAAATTTTATGTTGAAATGTTGAAAAGAGTTTTAAGTTGTAAATTAACCATTTGTTTAAATATTTTTAATTAAAGAAGCCAGGTGATGCTGAGTACTAAACCAGTAAATCTATTTTTTGTTTGAATGGCTGTTTTATTTGATAGTTAAATAACCGACTATCAAAATCTAACTTATACGATTGTTGGTACAGAAAGACAGATATTTGAAACCTATTCCAACAAGCAAATACGAAATGTTGAAGATTTCAGATACTGATTGAGATGGAGAAATTGAAGATCGTGGATCTTCATAAAACGTTAGAATTACTTATAACCTCGGTTTAGCGGCCAGAGATATACTGTAATCCTGTCGTGGTTGAAATCAACGGGTTTGCAAGGACCACTCGCTACTGATCTATAGGGTGATACCTAGTGCCTTCGTTTCATCCTGTTCCTGGATAACTTGTATGGACGAATGTCTGATAAAATATTTCTTAAAAAACACGTACATAGATTTTCACAAATGTATTTCTGTTAGTGGCGGAGAATGACCATTCTCTTAGCTTAACGAGTATTTTTGTGGACGTTAATTAGTGATTTGGCGGATCTGACAATGTGACATTCAAAGTTAATGGTGATATGATGTTCTAAAGGTAGTGTTAAACCTCAAGCCTCTTCAACTGAGAAATGACAGAAATCGGGCAGGTAGCATGGCTAAGTGGGTAGCTCCCAAGTAGTGTGTATAATCACCTATCTAGAGAATTTCATTTCCTTCTAATCTATTTCGATGCTGTCCCTTTTCGGGAAACGGTGGGTCGCACCCAACCGTTGGTGATACACATTCGATACACTCAAGCAAAATAAGTGATCGTGGCTAGGTTACAAGTTCTTGTTGAACCCGGTGTATTCGCCTCTAGAGATACACTATCGGAAGGTGGTTCCATACCTCGTCGTAGTTGGAAATTCAATCTCCAATAAGAACCCGCGGTTTTGATTTTATACTATGTATGTGGAACGTGAGATGAAAGTGTTCCGCTAGATTGTTATTTAATTATGTTTAGACACTATTATAATACCAGAATAAGCTATGATTCAAAAAGAAATGGGTTGACTTTAAAATCAAGTTGGATGATGTTTTTAAAATTAGCGAGTTTTTCTTACTCTGGTTCACCAGATCGATCCGATGTTTTATAAATGCTCGGGTTAAACCGGGTTGTGCAGGTTCAGGTTATCGGATACTGTGAAGTCCGAAAGACGAGCTGAAGGTGTTTAGACGTTTGATATCTAGTAATTTTTTCCCTGTGTGTTGTATATGAGGACAGATTAAAATAAATGTCCAAATGTATTGATGTACTCTAATGATTGTAAGTCTTTATCTCAAAGCTCTCAATAAAGTTTTGTTTCTATTATATTTTATTCCGCTGCGATGTGAGAATCTGACGTTGTTATGTTCTTCTTCTATTCTAATTTTTCTTTCTTTCTTATCTCACCCTCTATTTTCTTTCATTAACTATCTGGTGTTTTCAATACTTGAGTTCTAGCAAGTAATACGGGTTCATGTATTATTGTTGGAATTCAGGCGTCGAATCAATAGGTTGTTACAGTACAACTGATGTAAATATGGTTGTTTGCATTAGCTTCTGAGGAATTAATGCAAACAATGTTATTTGCTTCAGTTTTCTATACAATTGATGCATATAATGTTATTTGCATTGGTTCCTACGAAACCGAAAAAAAAACACCAAAGTAACTAGCGTCATAAGCAAGTAGTGTCATTTGCTTCAGTTTTCCTTACAACCGAGCAAATAATGTTATGCATCGACTCCTGAGGAACCAAATAAAAAACATCGAAGAAAATAATGTTACTTGCAATGGTTATTTAATAACTAATGCAATTGCTCTATATTTTAACAAAGTAAATGAACATATCAATAATCGTAAACAATAACCTATCAATATCTTTATTTTAATTTATTATAATTAATACATGCACATGCAACTTTTATACACAGACTATTTTCAAATCAAATTAAAAATTTAACAGTTATGGTGAACGGCCCATATCAATACCGTTGTAGCTGATTGTTCACTACAATCATCTGTGCTTCACTGTAATTTATTATTAGTTATAATAAAAGGTGTTTGCGATCACCTTAAAAACCGGTCGACTCTGCCTTTTTTTAAACATTTATGGAAGAGTTAATTGATTTAATTACTTCTTGCAAATTATAACTACTTAAATTGCATGGTAATTGGAAGGTTCAACATTTTAATTATGCGGTTCTCAAGTGTTAATTCAATCAACATTTAATATTGAATGTTAATGTTCACATGTCACCTTAGCTAGTGGTGTGATATTATGGCCTAATTATTTGTTTATATAGCTTAGGTAAAATCAATTTTTACTTAATTTGGAGCATAGTCTAATGGTGATAATTATTTATACTAATTCTCTTTGTAAAAACTACATTACGCTAATTACGGCTCATGGAATTAGGAAATGTTCAAAAAAATTATAACGTCCATATTCAACTTTATAGTCTAAACACAAAGTCCTTGAGTTAATTGATAACATTATTAATTGAAGCTGCTTCGGCTAGAGACTTTGATTTTGAGTTGACATTAATTGACCATATATTGACCTCATATAGTCGAGGAGACGAATTCTTTATTAAGTAATTTTTCTTTTCAATGCTTTCACTGAACCCAATTACAGATGTTTGATAGACACTATTCCACGATTTAACTATAATCAAAGTGGAGTTCCACATTGAAGATTGATATTTTTCTCAAGTCGAGAGAATTGTGTAATTACGTTGGTATTTTATGTTTGACCTTAGTTATGTTAATTAAAAGAAAACTATTAGACGAATCATTCCATATTTATCTAATAACCATTAATACACAACCCCCGATGCTTAAGTAGTCATGAATAATAAACTTCCCAACATTTAGAGGGTGCTATGTACTCTAATCTCAATTGATGCATTAGAATCTAGTCTCGATACATCTTGACTAAAAATATCTAAGATAATATGTGCACTATATTGTGATAATTGTTCATGATGACAATACCTTGCATGTACTGTCAAAAGACACACCATCTATGTTTTTTTCTTAAATATGCTTAAATTTTGTTAACTAATTATAATACATTGTAACAAGTATATTCTCATTAACTCCATCAATTTTTAACTCCATTCCCTCTCAATTAGTCAAACACAATCAAATTTGATGCTTACACATTTTCTGTTTACAACCGTAGATGTGGATTTGATAAATCAAGGAGATAGACTAGCTTGACATGTATTTATAGTTCCTCGTCTTTTAAGGTAGAAATCATTTACTGTTATATAACAAGCACTTTGTATTATATTTTCTAGGTCGCCTTTCATATACATACATACAAACATATACACACACATATGTATATGCGTGTGTGCAAGGGGGAGGGGAGGGAGAGGGTGATTCCCTATCATTCTTTATTTGTTTGATAATCACCATCAATACTATGTGGATGATCTTATTAAGATAATATGTAGTTTATCTATGAAAAAATTATAACGTATTTGTAAATTATGTTTTGGAAGAAATAATTTATTTTTATGTTTAAATTGATTGAACATATGCAATAGTTGTTATGTAATTTCAATGTTTAGAAATTTAAATGGTTTATTTATAAATAGAACTAAGTTAAAATATTATGAAAATATTTTACTCATTAAATTTGAATTGGGAAATTATGGAAAAACTTTCAATTGAATTGTGTTTAATGAAAATTATATATGTATATATATATATATATATATATATATATATATATACACACACACATACATACATACATACATTTGTTTACTTATGTATTCTTTAAATTACATAATTTTATTTTTCTAATTTTTATTTGTTCAAAATATATAAGTGGGTATGCTTAATATATACGCTCACATTATATATAAATACTTCATATATATATATATATATATATATTTGCAAGATTGGGTATAATATACTTTTGGTACGCCACAATTCATTATCTTCTATCAATTACGTGCTCGTTATTAACTAATGAAAATTTAGGAGAGAGAAGATATATCATTTAATTTACAATGCATGATAGAAATTAGTGGGATTTGAGGTGTTGTTAAAATGAAGTGTTATCAATCCTATCCTTATATATATATCATTTAATCAATATAATCGTTTATATAAATATTTTGAAATACATTTCAAAGAAAAACTAAATAAAAATTATTTTCAATTATGCTTTATTTATTTATAAGTATGTATTTTTTTAAATATTACTAAATTACATGACGACCTGCACCTTAGTGAGTCCGAATTTTAGCAAAATCAAAAAACATATTCCACTAGAGTATGAATTATTGTAGTTGGGAATCTTGTTATAACAAAAAAATTTCAAAGCAATATGCCTCATAGAAAATTATAAAGTATAATAAAACATGTGATTATTGGCCAAGGCCGACAAATTTGATCCCTAGTGCCATTGTCCGTGCTAAGGAAATATTTTCCTTCATTGCTCCCACCTTATGTCGATACCTATATTTCTAAATCTATCATGTGTGTTGTAATGGCGAAGGGACCGAACAATGTTACAATGGCTATTAAATTGCAAACTTTACACATAAAACTAGTTTATTCCAATTATATGTCTACTATTTTTATATAGGCGACTTAGGTCCACATGCTCGTACGATACGCCTCGTACACTTGATGTATACAATCACTACATATGTACAAACACGCATGTGCGCTCACACATACATACATATACATATACATATACATATAAGTAATAGGATCCTTATCCAGATGTTCGCAAACGGTATTTCTATCGAATTAGAAAACCGTCGCACGAAATATTGTGATAAAACCGCAAGCGCACGACGTACACTTGTAATACGTTAGCGAGTACGGGTCAATCCACGGGGAAAGAAGTAATTCTAATTTTATTCAATCAAATTAAAACAAAGTCGAGTGGATATTTAACTAACTAACTACAACTACACCAAACTAACAAACTAAGCTAAATAAGAATATGAGAGTTAAATAACAAAAAGGAACAAATCCACTCTCTAAATCACATGAATCAATATAAAATGAAACCATGATCTCTTTTTCTTTGGTCATTTGTGAATTTAGTTGATATGATTATTATAAATACAACTTATACATGTTATTAATTAACACAACATAAACTATCAAACTATAATGTACCCACTAAATCACCTTACTAGTTTTAATGAAAAATGAACAAGTTGAAATTGAAATATACTTTAAGCATGACCTATTAACTATTAATTAGAGCTATAGACCATCAAATTTTTATTTCAACCTCCACTTAATCAGTATCATCATATGTAGATGAAGAGGTAGTTATTGAACATATGACCAAGCATAGCCTATCTGATGTCAACAGTATAGGCTATCAAATTCAATAATGAACACATAAAACCAATAACATCAACATGACATGAAGCACAAAAAGTGAGCATGAGTAAAAAAATTATGTTGCATCTACATAATCAAGAAAGCTTCATTACCCCTAAGTTGAAAGGGATTAGCCTCTAATATATGTAATCATGACAACAAAAGTAAATTGCATAAAATAAATGTAGGCTACTTGCATAAAAGAAAAGAACTTGTAAATAAAAGACAACTAATTAAAATTGCATTAAAAAGAGAGATTACATAAAAGAAAATGGATAAGTAGCCATGAAAATAAAAAGAGAGTTTTGCTCCTCTCAACTAAACTAAAGAAGAGGATAAAAGAGAAGAGAATATTTACATCACATAAAGGGATATATATATACACATGTTTTTAACCCTAAAAGCCTAATCACTTTTGTTGAGGACTACCAAAAATACCCCTTCGTGAAGCTTTTAATCTTGTTTTAGCCACTAATAAGCCATGTAGAATGCATGAAGCCCTTTGTCTCATCCAATTAGTCTCTAATATGAAGCATAAGAGAAAGGGTGAGAGTGGGTTAGGTCCTCCACTAAGTAGGGTATGAATTAATTTCATCTCCTCTTGTGTATATGCATGCATTTCTTCATATCTTCATATGCAAACATCATTTTTGCTCCCAAATTCCTACAAGAGACATCAACATATCACAAATTAAAACATGCATAAATTACCCTTTTTGCCTCAATATGAAGATGTATGCATGATAATTTGAGAGTTTTGGGTTGTTGGTTAAAACATGTAAAAATAGCCCGATTATGTTATTTATTTAATTAAAACGAGAATAAATGTGTGAATATAAATGTGCGTTTTTATGTGCACATCAAATCCCCCACACTTATCTTTCTATTCGTCCTCGAATAAACTAAAAAACTAAGATAAATCCGTTTTCGTAGGGAGCACCATTGCATTGACCGTATGCAACAAGCCGTTAAACCTCTAGGTGTCCCCAGTAAGACGAGTGTTGTCTCGTGAGGGTTTTCGGCGGATACTACCCACAAAATCCAAATGTTAAATGCAAAAAATATTTATAAAATGCAAGATTTGAAAATATTTACAAGATGAATGCAATTTTTCAAAAGAATATTTACAAATAGGTAATTTAATTTCAAATTTAGCACGAATGAGTTAACACAAGTTTGGGTCGTCACTATAAAATTTAAGTTCATTGCAAATCAGAACTTCAAAGAAAAGTCAGGTTATCATTACAAACTCCTCCATCTTGGCTAGTTGTTTTGGTAGAAACATAGTGCAAATATGAAATGAATTCTATAGTCGATATCAACGATCATAAAATGGCATCTCAATTTCCTTTTGGTTAACAAGTTAGGTCAAATAAGCGAAGAAGGTGCTTGGATTTCAAATGCTTACTCTCTCTTTATTATGATTTTTTTTATATTATTATTATTTACAAACACTTAGGTATACCACCCCTACACTACACTACGACTTACGTGAGGGTCGGTAATCCTTAGGTGTCCAACTCATGGTATGAGACCAAGATATAACCAACACACTTCATTACGACTTACGTGGGAGTTGGGACAGAACTTGGCGAGTTTGCACACCAACGCTAGATGCACTAGCAATGTTGGATACCCTCGGGTCATTATTATATATATTATTTCTTTTTTTTTCTTCTTCTTTTTTTTAACGTAAGAGAGAGTTAAGCGAGAATATCTTAGCACAACTTCACTTAAAAGATCTAAAATGTTATCGCCAGTAGTCTAAATCAACCATTCAATTAATCTGATTACAATTTAGAAAACATTTCATACTCATCACCTATGAATTTCCCTATGTACCCATTACACCAAATTTTCTCATAATTCAAAATTTTCTTCCGTTATCAGAAGTAAATTTCCAAACATTTTAATCGAACGACCCAAAACTGTATATTTACTTCATCGTGACCTTTAAAAGTAAATTAAAATGCATTTTTTTTATTTTTTAATTAAAAAGAAAAGAAAAAAAACTATGCAAAACCAAAATAAATGTGAAACTCCCACCATACTTGATTTTGACTGTGCCCCCATAGTCAACCCAAGTGGAAGGAGAAAAGAAAAGAAAAGAAAATTTTGAAAATATGCCCTATATTTACAAGAGAAAAGAAAAAATATTTACAGTATATCAGAAAATATATTGAAAAGAAGTAAATGAAACGGTCTTCAAAAGACCGATTCATTTCTCTCTTCAAGTATAAGAGACACAGTTTAAGCTTGAAAAACCAAATCACAAAAGATTTCGAAGTTAAACGTTTGTTTGGAAAAATGAATGTCGTTTTATTAAATATCGAATGAGTTGGTTTGTTTTCGAGGGTTTTCGCGGTAGATTGAATAAATGGTTGAAATTTATGTTTAAATTCACTAATTTGAATTTCAAATTTATCAACGAAAATTTGTTCAAAAATATTGGTTTCAAAATTCAAATGGTGATTCAAATCTACACGTTTAGAATTCAACTCATCGTCGAAACACTACAAGAAATTATACTTTTACTTACATTAAACAGTTGCGTTGAAGGTTAAATGCATCTATTTCTTTTACCTTCGTATAATGGCTGTATTTTAACATAGGCGGGATTTTTTTTTCATTCCCGCTTTTTGTCATCTAACGTTAACCTAGAATCTATCTGAAGTCCATCTCTCTTTCCAAATCTCTAGAACAAAAATAGATCTTAAAATTTTCTTTCTCAGATCTCTAAAATTTAATTCAACCACACCCGAGACTACTCATCGCCTATTGCCATCATTTTTGAGATGCCGATTTCGTTTAGATTTTATGAGAGGGTCTTGTGTCATGAAGATGGAAAAGGAAAGGGTGAAGAGCTTTTGCAATTTGGAATTTCGGATGAGTCGAGTGCGAATCAGAAATGAAGATGATCGACAATAGTAAATTTCAACTTATTTGGGGATGTATTTGTCAAATTATATTTTTATTAATTATTCATGTTTATTTGATGCATGTCTTAATTTCGGTGTTTGCTGCATCTCTTTCACAACTATGCCTGGAATTACAGTATTATTACAAGCAATAGCTGTGCCTTTGAAGATATTTCTATGCCACATTTCATGGAAATTACTATTTGTCATAGGTCTCCAGAATCAATTAGTTTTTGATATTTCATGGCTGTTTGCATTAGTCAAAAGCCGCACCTTAGAGTTAAAAATTTCCATCTTTAAACCCAAAACTAAGTGGTTTTGAGGTACAATTTTGAGTAGTTGACTACGAATACGGAGAGACAAGCAATTTTTTTGTAGTTTGACTATGTGAAATGTTTTAATTATACTGATAACTATTAGAAGCATTGTTGCAAGGATTGTAATTTATTCTAATTATAGCTCAAAGCTTGATTATTTGGTATTTAACATCATAAATCACAGCCATACATTTCAGCAAAAATATTGATTAGTAACTCGCATTGATCTAATGAAATTTACACAATTTGGAGTTATTGAGTATCCTTTATTCCAAGTTAAGCGTAAAAACTGTAGATAATGGGTTTTTAATCATATTTCCTTAAGTGAATGTGAATTGTTTACTTTTAATTTGCTGGTTTAACTGTTTTTCGCGGATTTCCATGCAAATTTTCTACTGCCATAGCAGTTAATCCCTGGTTTAACAAACCTTATAATATTTAACTCATTCCATGTAGGGAATGATGGGGTCAAATAACTGCAAGCATTTTTTTTTCAGTGGTTGACTTCATATCTCTATTGATATCCTTTCATGCTAAATTAAAAACCTGTAACAAGGCATGCAGTCTATAAAAATGTACATTTTCTTAAATACTGTTTGTAAGTTAGACTAGGTTTTGACAGCATAGATATTAAATTATTATATGACTTGAAAGTGTAACAATAACATATAGTGTAAATGTACCAAAGCATCCCAAATTTGAATACATTAACATTCAATACTTTAAGATTTTAATTTTAAAGTCACATTTTTATAAAGCTAATACAGATCATAGTCATGAGAATCAAAGTTTTACAATATTTAAAATGTAAACTTGATTAACACCTGAACTTGGATGTATTGGTTCTTTCCAGAATGCAACTAATTAAGGATAATCAAATTAAATAGGTATTTCATATTATATCCTACGGATATATTTATTGGCTTAACTCTTCTTTTGTTTCTAATTATACATACAGTTGTTAGTCATCTCTTTCTCATACATCATTAGGGTTATATGTACGACCTTCATAGTTATATTTTTTGACTTCCTTAATAACTATTACATCATGGGCCTCTTATAATGTACGAAACGGTGTTTTCATATGTTATTTAGCACTTAGGTTTGTGAGTGATTAGCTAGAAAATTCTGTGTATATGTATTTGAATATCACCTAAGGTTCTAACTGTAGGGGGATGGATTCAACTTCTAGGTTACATATGTAAGTAACTTAGTAATCTGTACAAATGCATTATGACCTTGAATTACTACATTGCTTACGCAACTATAAAATTTCCTGCTGTAAAGAACATGGACAAAGCGCTATGGTTTCAGTTTACTGTTGGTATCTTGCCTCTCTGTGCCATAACCTTCATGGGTTATTGAGTGTATGGTTCTTCAACATCAACCTATCTTCTTGCGCCAGAGGACCAATCTGGGAGAAGACTATCGCCAATGCTTCCACATTTTTTAAACAGTGATTGCTTTGCATGTATGTATCTCTTTTCTTTCATCCTTTCATCATGTATTTACTTTGACATCTTTTTGTTTTTTCTTTTGCTCTCATTTTTCCTCCTCATTTTGGTTAATGTTCAGATCATAAGGACTAAAATCCTAGCGACTGTTCAGTGTTTAACCAATTTTTCCTGAAAGGTTGGCGCTCGTTCAATGTTGTGGAGTTCAGTTGCTTGGCTATTGCAGCTGCAATTGCCGCTGTTAGACTTATTGTTGTTGATTTAAGAACATATCATATAAATAGTTAATTCATTTGTCCCTTTCAATTATCAGATGATTTTTTTCTGTTATCATTGAACTTGGATGGGATCACTCATTTTCTCTCTTTTTTCTCTGTGAAATTTGAGAGGGTAAGGACAACTCGTATGGCTCATAAACCTGTTGTACAGACTTCTCTGGGCATCCTCTCTTTATAAATAATGCCTTTTGGTTTAATATGAATTCAAGTATCTCGTGGAGATAAATTTCTCTCCTGTTTTGTGTGAAATGTATGTTCGTATCATAGCTTTGAAGGCCAAATATTCACCTTTCTGCTATCGAATACAAGTGAGATGATGCTATGAACAACTTGGTGCTGCTATCAATCAAGAGGTACCTTGCCCAATCTTTATATTTTATTCTTTTATCTTCATGCAAGGTAGACAAATTTATGGTCTGGAATTGTATTTAAATCAATTTAGCTCACTTTCCAAATTTATGTCATGTTTAGACTAGTTTCAATGTTAGAAAGATGAGCATGTTCTCATGGCATATTTTTATAACTAGATGTTGTTAAGGATTCAATTCTACGTCATTTTTATTAAAAGTTGAAACATCATGCTATATTTATAAAGACTTGCAAAAGAAAAGGGAAGAAAAAATTGGTTTGAGATGTTTATAGCATCAATTATGTTGAGGGAAGGCTTCATTTTGTTGTACGAAAAAGGAATTCTTGATAAACAATGATCCATAAGTGTTCTAAAAGAAAATGTTTGATTCTTTGTATATAATTCATTTTTTATCACATCGAGGTATAGAAAGCTTCTACATTGACGTCATAGTAAATATTTCTAGCATACGCGGAATTAAAGTCATTGAATAAGATGATGATTCATGTATTTTGAACGTTTAAGTAATCACTAGATAAAGTCATTTAAAAAATAAATAATCGATTCTCAGTTAGACTCTCTTATATGTTCACTCCCCAAATTTTGCTCTCAGTAAATCACATATGATTTATGAAATTTTAAGTTCAACATTACCTAATACCTCAGATCTTAGGGATGCCCATGATAATTTGTTGCAGTTCAAAAAACATAGGCACCCATAATTAATTTTGAAAAACAGCTATCAGTGTATACATTGAAAAGATGAATGAAAGTTGTTTTGAGAAGATTTTCAATTGAAAATCAATCAAAATCTACAACACAAGATAAGTAATTCCTATCACTAACATTTTATTTTGAATCTTTCATTTGTATTTGGTATGAAAAAAGTTAATTATATTTATAGTATGAAGCGCAAAGCTTAATATGTGTAAATTGTCATTTCTACAAGCTGTAGTATTGTTTGACATAGTTTTACATTACTGACAGAACAATTAGATATATTATTCAGTCATATTAAAATAATAATGGGATAAGGATCTTATCAAGTATAACTGATTTTGTACCCTATCTATATCTGATACTTGAGCTTTTAATGTTATGCAATCAGAAATTTAAGCATTTAAACCAGACTGAAGTTTGTTATGCCAATTAGTAGGATACATCCGCATCAATCTATGACTATAGATCCTTCTTACCACTGTTCATGCCAGTGATATTCTTTGTCAAAATGTTTTTTCAGCAAAAACTTTAAATGACTCTATATAGTGATCACTTAAATTTTTCGTAGATCTGTATTACTCTTGGTCGACTATACGATTTATGAAACTGGTACAATCACTAATGATGTAACTTTATTAAAGAAAGGAGCTGAACCGGGTCTTGCCTATGAAACCAATGCTATTCTCAGGTAAAATATGAGTTATACTTACAAATTATATCAAAATTACAAAAAAATGGAGCCTTTTTGGTATTTTTTTCAATCTTACGCTGGCAAGAGCTCAAAGAATTTTACAGATATATAATTAGAGTTGATCTGCAATTTTCATAGCAGTTGAATTTACTGAACCCTGTTGTTCCCAAGTGCTTGTGTATTTTGCCTAGTATTGATACTATCGATAGAGTTAACTGAAGTTAGGCTAAAATGTTGTGGAATATTACCAAAAATGTGGGTTTATCAATTATTAATTCTTCTCGTTATCCACATGGATATTGGTAATGCTGAACTTTTAATAATATGGCTTCCTACGAAAGGGTTTGTAGAGTTATAGCTAAAAGTCATGTGATATTCGATAGTTTTCTCCTATTATTTCTGGCTTTTTATACATCTCAATTTTTTTAACTAGTTATAAATTAAGAGTGAAGCTAAATATACCCACACAAAGTACATTGCTGACCATCATTCAATATGGTCCACATTATACTACTGATCGTTATTCAAGGCGGTCAGCGATATACTGCTGGTTGAAGTGGCTAGGTGAAATAAAGTCGGCACGAGGTGTATTTAGCTCCACTTTAAACACATATTTAAGTTCATTCCAAAAAAATGGAAAAATAACCTTGTTTTTTTTTACTCAGTAGAACTGTAAATATTTTGATAATATTTTGTAAAACACTTATTTAAGGGCTACTGGTTGTAGGATGTTCGGTCGTCGGTGCTTCGAAATGAGTTGAATGAATGTTAGATGAAGAAGTGGCTGTAAGCATTAAATTGGTTGTGGATAGTGGCAAATATTGGAGTTTTTTTTAAAATAAAAAATGAAATGTAAGTAAAGTGATATTTCTAAATAAAAATAAAAAATCAACTACCTTAGTTCCAAAACTGACTGCATCTTCAAGTTTGCCTTTATCTAGTGTTGTCTTTGATGATTCTAGAAGTTGTGTTCCATCTACAGATGAGCATGCAACTTGCTTATGAAAAGACACTAAACTGATAGCATCCCATTTGCTGAAGGGATGTATTGAATCCATATCAAAGTCTCTCGGTGACAACTCAATACCCACCTTATGGCAAACACCCCGTAAAATAGCATATTTTCTAACATTGCAGTAATTTTTCTCCGTAAGCTCGTCATCATAATGCTTCTTCAACCAAACAACTAGCCATCTCCACACAACGTCACGAACAACATCTGATGCAAGCTTGTGAGGCCCAGTGTTGGGTATGCCAAGAAGTAAATTCAGTGTAGCAGTTATCGATATGCCCATATTTGCACTTTCAGAGATAAATGCAATCACAGCTCGAAGAATGTGTTTGAAATCTCTAACTATCATTTCATGTACACAAAGTGATTGCATATGAGAAAGCTTCTCATAAAGTTTTATAACTCAACCCAGAGAGCGTATGCGCAGACCTCTAGTATGCATGAAGTCGGTTTAAGTATGACCATCAACAGATGAAAGTTCTAATGAACCAAAATCTACAACCAGTTTTGGAAGAGCAATGTCATCATAGTACTTCATAGCAATCTCAGTTAATTCCTGTGGAGACTTGAGATGAAGAACAGTTTCAAACTCCTTTAACTTTGTAAATGCAGATTCGGACAACAAATCTTTCAACAACCCATTTTCATTTTTTTCCCTCCATTGTTCCATCTACTTTATCAGATGTTTCAGTATCCTTTGAGGATGAATTTTCTTCATCATCAAACTTTTTCTTGAGATTCTTGAGTAGTTTTAGAGGCTTGCCAAGTCCTTCAACTTTAGTTTCACTTTTTGACTTCTCATTAGTTTGTTTCTTATCTTTGTCGCCAGTATTTTTCTTATTCTTATCGGCATTCTTTTTATCTTGTAAATGTTGAATCCAACAATCTCCAAGTTCCCATCTGAGAATACGTTCTTATCAGCCTTTTCTTTTTATAACTTTGTTATGCTACTGTTCAATATTTTCTCCGCGTAAACCTGAGCTGAGTTTAGCTCCACCAAATGCTTTAGGCTAAGAGAATGAGCAAGTGTTCTTTTCTGCTCTAAAGTATAGTGTTTGTGAAGAAGCATTCGCAAACTATTAATATTCAACACGTTGGCTCCTCCATCAGGTTGATCTGCAACATCAATGGTCTGAAGAGGAAGTTCTAGTCTTCTTTTATCTAGGTTGTTGACTTTTACGATTGCAATGTATCTGCAATACCTTACATTTACAACACCTAATGTAGTGAAATCGTGAGAAACAGTATTTTCATCAGCCGTTATTCCTTTCAGTAAGTTCCTTTCCGTGTCGTTATTCCTTTTAGTAAGTTCCTTTCTGTTAAATTTTTGCAATCCATTCCTGTTATCTGACTTCCATCGATCTTTGCATCAGCATTACAGCTTGCATCAAAAGCATCCTTTGTGACACTAACACTAAAGTCACCTACCGTCTCAAAATGAAAAAAGCACCGAGTTTCGGACACACGTGAGAGATAGCTGGTTCTTCGTCGTATGGTTCTTTTTTGCAAACAAGGAAAAAGTCAAGGTAAAGAATTTTGTAACTGTAGTAAGTGTTAAGATGATTTGCGTACATGTGTGTGTAGTGCGTATATTACTTCACAAAATGCTTTTGTATTGCTTCCTTTAAGCATTTTTTAGTCTGCTTTACATGATGATGTCCTTAATGTATTTAGCGGGCTAGAACCCATGATATATGCATATACAAGTGTATTTGTTGGTGTTCTATATATACTGTTGTTGCGTGTGTTTAAATGGGTTGTTTTGTTAAAAACTTTTGATTTGGATATCAAGAAGAGAATTAGAGTCCTAAAACCTGAGAAAAATAAAGTCAGAATATGTAAACAAAAGACAATCTGCTGTATAACATTATGAATTTTTTTGTAAAACTAAAAGTCATCTGCACAAACAAAAATAATGAAATCAAAGTGCACAAAATGGGCTCAGGAAATGATTGGTAACCTATACAAAATGGAAGAGAAACAGAATCATCGCAGGTATGAAAGAGTCCTGGACAGTGTATGTATTTGGCTTGTGATGTGGTTTTTGGTGATCGAATTGAGTGGTTTTGGTCATGACTTGGCAAGGCTATAAGCTGAAAACGGTTTGTGGTCTGTGGAAAACTGTTGATCAGTGGGCGACTGTGTATGGCAGAAAATGTGGAGTGTTTTCTTGGTTGGTAGGTCACTGGTAATGTGTTGTGGACTTATGGTGTTTGCAGTTTTGAGTGGTTGAAACTGTGTTGCGGAGTATGATGGTGGAGTTGAAGTTGCTGGGAGAAGGGAGTAGATGAAAGTGTTATCGCAGAGTATTTTGGCAAAATAGATTTTTATTTTCAAAAGAAGTTAAAGTTTAGCACATACCATGAAATCAAATTATAACCGAACAACTAAAATTTTATTGTCCAAATCTACTTTATGAAAGCTCATAGACTGTTTCAAATATATTTAGGCATAAAAATTATTTTCCAAAAGTGTAACAATTATTCATTTTTAAAATAAATATTCAAGTCAGTTATTCTTTTGAAGGAATGCTTTTTAATCAAAACATTGCCGAAAATGCCAGATTTTGCTCGAAAGAAATATTAAGCATGTTATGATCCAAACTCAGGTAGCCAAGTTAAGGAAGGATTGCAAAAAACACTAAGCATACTTTTGAAATATAGCTTTAGAACACAAATATTTATTTCACTTTTTTTTTTTTTTTTGGAAACTGGCCCATTGGGCCTAGTCCTTAACAGAACTGCTGCAGGTGGCCATTAACAAAGGTGGGAGAAGGGAGACAGAGAGCAGTTATAGGCCACTTGCATACTAATATATTTTTGGCTTTGTATACTAATATAGGGAAACAGAGAGTAGTTTAAGGAAATAGAGAACAGTTGTCGTAGGTGTTTAACTGCATACTAATATATTTTTGGTTTTGTGTGCTATTTTCAATTTTGACATATTCTTATCTTTGCAGCAGTGCATGCCTTTTATGTGGGACTTATGTGATTCTCACTGTTTACCGTTATATTTGTGTGCAGGTAATTAAAATTTTCGAAGTGAAGAACTATCGCATCAAAGAACCAACGGTAATTAAGCCATGAACAAGACTTTAACTATTGTGTATTACAATTTTTTGTTTGCACTAGTCGTACAGACTTGTTTATAAACGGTTATGGTATGTGGATTCATTTATTTTGTCGAAATACTACTATTGAGATGATTATGGGTATTATATTTGACTATGATTAATTTGTTTTTTCAATTATTTAAATATGGTGATTACCGATGTTAGTTTGAAAATGATACTTATGTGATTGGTTATTTGTTTAATATTGCTATTATATATAAGTGATTAGTGGAAATGATACAAGCCATTAACAGTAAATAGCTACGATAAAAATGTAATTTACAAAAAGTATTGGTAGCGTTTAAAATGTGCTACTAATGCAATTTATAGAAAGTATTGTAGCTGAAATAAAACGCAACAGAAAGTCTATAGTAGGAAAGATTAAACGCTGCAAAAATATTATAGTAGCAACTAAAAAACGCTACAAAAAATATAAAATGAAGGATGCAAGTATCACTTTGGTTGCATTTTTAAGACGCTGCCAAAAAAAACCTTCCGTAGGGTTTTTAAAAAGCTGCAATATGTTCATTTTTGGTTGCGTTTGCTAAAACGCAACTAAAACTTTTGGACATTTAGTTGCATGTCGTGTCGCAGCGTTTATCGAAATGCTACTACAAGTTTTAGTAGCGTTTTTACAACACTACGAAAGGGGTTTTCTGGTGTAGTGAAAAGACCAAAAAAATTGTTTTCATCAAACTCGACTTCTTTTGAATTATTCACAACTTCATTGCATAAATCATTATCAAATTCTAAAGTCGTGGTTTGAAATTCATTATTTTCAGAAAAAGGGAGATCGATTTTGAGATTTGGTTCCACTCTCTTAAAAGAATTGAAATCCAACTCAATTACCGTGTTATTGACAACTTCTTTAAGATTATCATTTTCCATTTCGAAAGTTGTTATTTCAAAATCATCGATTATGGTAAAAGGTGGATTAGTGTTCGAATCGTCAAACGTTTGTATTGATTGTATCTCTCACGAAAATTCAAGTAGTTTTCATATAACAAATCCGTGTAATCATTGTCAATTTCATCCATTTGTTCAACAAAATCAAATTTATAATTATTTACTTGAGAATTTTCAATTTGAAATTGTTGGGAACAAAAGTTTTCATTTGCACCACAATTGAAATGAATCTCATTGCCAAAATCATTTGAAAAGTGATTCACTTTTCATTTTGAATTTGAAATTCATTTTGGAGTTCGAAATTGAATTGGCAAGGGTTATAATCAAAATCATTTGAATTTGAATTTTGATTATTTTGAAAACTTTGACTTGAATTGTTGTACATTAATTCAATTAATTTTTGACTTATTCAGTCAATCTTTGACTTTCTTCAAGTTGAGATTGAATACTTATTTCAAGACTTGAGGGTTGATCATCATTTTAAAAATTTGGTGGTGTAAAATCAGGATTATTTTGAAAAGTTGGTGGTGTAAAATCCACACTGTTTATACAATAGTTGTTATTAAAATACCCATATGAATTTGGTGTAAAATTATATGGATTATATTGATTTTCACAACTATCATAAAATGCGTATGAATGAGGAAATTCTGACATTTTAAAGAAAATGTTTTTTTTATGAGAAAAGGAAATATTCACAAAAGGTTTTTTTTTAGATTTTGGTTTTTTTGTTTGGGATTTTTGAAGGGTTTTTTTTAAATAAAATAAAATAAAAACAAAGTGCTTAAAGAAAAAGAGGAAAGAAATTATTTACAAATGATTTTTTTCATTTTTCATTTGATTATATATATATATATATATATATATATATATATATATATATATATATATATATATATGCATGAACCTAATGCAACTATATGAATGCAAACTAATTATTTACAAATTTTCAAAAATTATATAATGATGGTTAGATTAATTTCAACAAAAAATTTCTCACTCAGTTAACAGACAGGAGTTATTGGTGCACCAGGAATCACACTAGTAATGCAGACGAAGTTTTAAGTACCTTTAGAGGAACAACCGCTATAATATTTATGAATCACCGTAATATTTATAAACGGTTATTACTCTGTCGTAGTCCAGACATCGAGAAATAATTCATTAGAAATAAATCAATTTGTCAAAATATAATGATGTCCTTAGAAAATAAAAACAAAAATAAGATGAATGCAAAACAGAGATTAAAGGTGAATTACAATGCAACTACGAATGAATTTTTATTTTATTTTTGGATTTTTTTTAATGCAAATGCAAGCAAACAACAATGCAACTAAATAAAACCAAGAGTTAGAACACAATACCTGAGCATGCAGAATTATTAGCAATTTTTTTAGCGGCGATTTTAAGCAAGCAAAGTAGCACGGATTTTTGAGCAAAGCAAAGCAAGCAAGCACTTTTTTTGTATTTACACCTGAAATGGTGTTCAAAATGATATATATACGAGTAAAAAGAAAATAGACAAGAAAAAATCTAAACAAAAAATCCTAAAAGAAAATTGATGTAAAATTAAAAGTACTATGTCATGAAAAATAAAAATAGACACGATATTATTTTCCTTTTGTGAAAGGGTGAAATAAAAATTAAACCAAAGTAAAAGAAATAATTGGAAGCAAGCTAAAACACTATCACAAACTACAAGAGTTTATTGCCAAAACCAAATGGCCAAATCACAAATATTCATATGCGGGCTAATCTCACAAATCAGGCCTACTAGCAAAGCCCAAAACCCACACGCAAACAATTGTTGTCAAATATAGGGGGTTGTTATTGACACTCCAAATATTGTTATGGGGCGGCCAATTTAAAAAGAAAAGAAAAATTGTTAAGGGGAGTATCAATGCAGAGAGTACCCCCTTAACAAATAAATTTTATTTTACCAAATTAGCCTTCTTTAAAATAATTCTGTTTTTAGTTGTTAATTAAAAAAATTTATACGGTATATTAGTTAACCTGCATTAGAGTTTTATATCAAATTATCAATAATCTCATTTGTTGATCGCTTTTTTAAGTAATTTCATTTCTCATTCGTCGATCACTTTTTTAAATAATTTCAATCCTCATATGTTAAATTATCAATAATCTCATTTGTTTCACGTTCTTCATTTGCACCATTATTTGTCCCCAAAAGATCACTTTTTTTTGCAAATAATTTAAAGATTTTTTTTTGTATTTGAAATTGATTGAAATTTGGGATGGTAACTGATGTTATTACCAGGGCAAAAAGGAAACGCAAAAAATTAAGTATGCGACTCCCTCTAACAATCTTTTTATAATCGGAGTGTTTTTAAAATTTGACCTCCCATTATCCCTTTAACAATATTTGGAGTGTCAATAACAATGCCCCAAATATATCCCATGAGCAACTTTTAACCGCCCCCATATGAGGTTACCAAACACAAACAGAAAAAAATTCCAATTCTCACAATTAGAAGCGAAAATCAAAACCGAAATTGGAAGTTCCTAAATCCTTAGTTAATTTTCACGAATCAAATTAGGGTCACGGTTGCAGTGGTGACTCTAATTTCGGGAGGATTCGAGTTGCGATTTTGGTCCTCTGTGGAGTTCGGATTTTGGTTGAAAAGGGGACGAATTTGGTTCGAATGGTGTTTGAGATTTAGAGATTCAAGAGTTCGATTTCGTGTAGAGGGTTCGCCTTCGGTCTTGATTTCTGGTATTTTTGGGCTGTTATCGATTTGCGAAGAGGGTAACCTTGTGGAGATTTTCGTATGTAGTGACGCTGATGTATGCAAAGGAAGTGGGGATATGTTGTGAAATTGGGCCGTTGAGGAGATTGAAGAGGATTTGGTTTGTTGGTGATGGAGTTTGAGAGGTTGAGGTAGTGGTTGAAACTGTTTGACGACAGTGATGAAATGGTGAGGCAGTGGAGTTGGTCTGTGGATATGAGGTGTGTATGACAGTTGAATATGGTTTTGTGGCAGGTGACGGATGATGGAATGGTTGCGGATTGTACTTGGTTGTAGCGGTAGCGGAGATTGTCAGTTACACACTGGGGAGTTCTGTGTTGTATGGCAATCGGTTATGGTTTCACTTTCAGGTGCTGAACTGAGAAGCAGGAAGGAGGAAGGAGTGACTTGAGGAGTGGAGGAAGAAGTAATGGCAGGTACTTGACAGTGCAGGGTGATGGCTGAAATGGACCAAAATACTGTGAATGAAACTGTTTGAGTAGAACTTTGATGCAGTGACAGATTTTTCTTTTCCTCTCTATTTTTTTTTTAGTGAAGAACTAACACAGAATAAAATAAACAATGCAAAAATACTGAAACAACAAAGCTGAGACACTGGCACTAAACAGACCTGCACAGAATTAAAAGCAGGAGACTCAAAACAAATTTTTCCCTTCACTTGTTAAGACTATTGGCAGAGAACAAATGGCAAATTGGAAACAGAGTTTTTTGCAGATGTTAAGTCCCCCTCTTTTTTTTTCAAAATGACAGAAAACAACAAGTAACAACAAATTGAAAAACAAAGAAAAGGAATCAAAACGAGTTTTTTTTAAATGACAACTAAAACAAAACAAGACAATGAAACACAGAAATCAAAAACGAACAAAATCAAAACAATAAAAACAAAAACGAACAAACAAATGCAAAAACGCACACAAATAAACAAGACAAGTAAGACACAACTAGAAAACCAAATTTTTTTTTTTAGATAACAACAAACAAGAAAAATAATTCGAGAAATAAAATCAAAATTAATTTCTTTCCCCAGCGATGGCGCCAAAAACTTGTTCGCAAACGGTATTTTTATCGAATTAGAAAATCGTCGCATGAAATATTGTGATAAAACCGCAAGCGCACGACGTACACTTGTAGTACGTTATCGAGTACAGGTCAATCCACGGAGAAAGAAGTAATTCTAATTTTATTCAATCAAATTAAAACAAAGTCGAGTGGAGATTTAACTAACTACAACTACACTAAACTAACAACCTAAGTTAAATAAGAATATGAGAGTTAAATAACAACTTAGGAAAAAATCCACTCTTTAGATCACATGAATCAACATAAAATGAACCCATGATCTCTTTTTTTTGGGTCATTTGTGAATTTAGTTGATATGATAATTATAAGTATAGTCTATTTATGCTATCAATTAGCACAACGTAAACTATCAAATTATAACATACCTACTAAATCGCCTTACTAGTTTTAATGAAAAATGAAGTTGAAATTGAAACATACTTTAAGCATGGTCTATTAACTATTATTTAGAACTATAGACCATCAAATTTTTATTCAACCTCCACTTAATCACCATCATCATATGTAGATGAAGATGTAATTAGTGAACATATGACTAAGCATAGCCTATTTGGTGTCAACAATATAGGCTATCAAATTTAATAATGTACACATAAAACCAATAACATCAAAATGACATGAAGCACAAAAAGAGAGCATGAGTAAACAAATTATGTTGCATCTACATAATCAAGAAAGCTTCATTACCCCTAAGTAGAAAGGAATTAGCCTCTAATATATGTAATCATGACAACCAGTGGCGTAGCCAGAATTTTTCGCTGACGAGGGCACAAAAACTCATATTCGAAGACAGCAATGTTGACTTTTTTTAATGTTTGCAAAAAATTGGACGTTAAAACACTAATACAAACGTTGCTCCTTAGTTTTGCTGAAATGTTGTTGCTAATTTGTAGAAGTTTGAAATTTTCAAGGTTATGTAAACATATGTTGAAATTTAAAGAGTATTAATATTGTATGTTACTTTTAGAAGTGTAAACAGATCGGACCGGACCGGACGGAGGTGTGTCCTAGTCCTGTCCTATACGAGTTTCGGATGGGCACATACCATACAAGTATTAAGTTCAAACATTGTTCATGTAAGCAAGACAACGAACGGACAATGTTTGGATAACAGAAAAACATCAAACATTTTAGATCGTACTGGACGGTGGTGTGTTATGTACTATACTATAAAAGAATCATATAGACACGGACCACTCACCTTATAACATCGGACCGAGCCAGACAACGGATTGTCTTGTCCAATATATGGCCTCGTTACTTTCTCTAGGTGCCTCTTTGAATTGTGTGGTGTTGTGTCTCTTTGATTTTATGTGTCGTTTTCATTAAAAGCTACATTACTTTGATTTGGTCAATGCGGTTATGTTTGGATATTTTATATCCTTGTACTACTTAATTTTCATGCAATGCTAATGAAATAGAAAGTTTACTGCAAATTTTACACCCTTCACAAATTTGTATTAGTTATCTTTTCGAACAACATACACAACCAAAAGTAAAAAAAATGAAGGAATTGAATCCTGGGAGGGGCACGTGCCCTCCCCAGGCGCAACATGGCTCCGCCAATGATGACAACAAAGGTAAATTGCATAAAATAAATCTAGGCTACTTGCATAAAAGAAAAGAACATGTAAATAAAAGACAACTAATTAAAATTGCATTAAAAAGAGAGATTACATAAAAGAAAATGGCTAAGTAGACATGAAAATAAAAAGAAAGTTTTGCTCCTCTCAACTAAACTAAAGAAGAGGATAAAAGAGAAGAGAATATTTACCTCACATAAAGGGATATATATACATGTTTCTAACCTTCTACAAAAAATACCCCTTCGTGAAGCTTCTAATCTTGTTTTAGCCACTAATAAGTCATGTAGAATGCATGAAGCCTTTTGTCTCATCCAATTAGTCTCTAATATGAAGCTTAAGAGAAAGAGTGAGAATGGATGGGGGTACTCCACTAAGTAGTGTATGAATTAATTTCATTTCCTCTCGTGTATATGTGTAACGACCCAGAAAATCTGAACCAATTTAAAATTTTTAAATTGGCTAAAAAAATGGATTTTAAATATTTAAAATAAATATTTTAAATAATAGCAATGAAAAGGGAGTTTGAACCGACATTTGAAAACGAATATAATTAATTCTAATTATAAACAAGGCCTGAAATGGCGCGGTAGTTTCAAAATTTGAATTCAAACTTTGTCGGACTGTACCGAGTGCAAAACAAAACGGATTTGAGCGAAACCAAAAATATTTAAATCTGTTAGTGAATACCTTTCTAACGAATCTGAAAAATCGAATTTTCATAGCGGAAAGCAAAAGTTATGGCCAAATGAATTTTTAGAAAGGTCGCTATGGAATTTATATAGCCCGTGAAATTGGACATTTTGCAAACTACCTCGGAATTCGACGAAACCACTTTTGTTGGATCCGAGATGTGAAGTTATTGCTAGGTTTCAAATTTCATAATTTTTGAAGCTAGTATGTAAGCGTGGCAAAGGAAAACGTGTTTTGGTCAATTACAGTTAAATTGGATCGACCAGAAATGGGCCTTTTTGCAAACGGTCTCAGAATTCGATGAAACTTGTTTTGTTGGGACCGTATCGTCAAAACATAGCCAGATTTATTTTTTTGGAATTTTTCGAATCAATTTGTGGCCCTGGCAAATTGAAATGTACGTTTAAATTGAATATTGAATGTTTTATATTTTAATTTGAATGGAAACTGACTGAAACAGTCGAATAGGCCTACGAAACATATCCCATTGTGTTCGGAATGGGGGTAAAACGCTAGGGACGATAGTCGTTGGGTTTGATTTCGAGTTCGTTTGAGAAAACGCTATTTAAAAAATTAAATAAACCATCGCCCAATCAGAAATTTCTATTCATTAATTTAAAAATAAAAAAAACCTTTCTCTCTCCCTGTAACAGCCGATCGACGGCGAAAACCATTCCCGCCGTTCCCATCCACTTTCCGACCAAACCAGGCAAAATTCGCCCCTCCTCCAGTTGAAGATTTTGAAGAGCTCGAGAAGATCTTCAAATCCATATATAGTTTGTATTTTTTTCGTTCAATATTCAAGGAGATATCGAGCTCGAGAGTTTCGAGCTTCCAACCGCCGCCGCACCCTCCTCCGGTCGTCGAACTGGCCAACTCCCCCCGGCGCCTGAGCGCCTCTCCTCCCCCTTCGACACTGCGTAGCTCGATCAAGCTATCGATTCACGGATTTCACGAAATCGCGTGACCTAGTTTTGAACGTTTCAGAAAGGTATACGACTATTTTTATTTTAACTATATTATAGCAGTTTAAAGCGCTACGGTTTATGATTTCACTGTAAAAATCATATCTTTTTCGTTTCTTGATGAAATTCAATGAAACAAGAGAGAGTGGACTCGTGTGGACATCTTCTACCTTCTAGAAGAGACCGCATATTTTTCTGAGCCTTCTACTATTTTTGGTGGAGTGGAACCCAATGTGAGATTTCTAATTTATAAACGATATAGAAAACGACGATGTATAAATTATATAGTCGATGTATGAATTATATAAGCGTTGTACACCTCTTGTATAAGCGTTGTATAAGTTGTACGTTCGATGTATAAGTTATATATGCATTGTAAAAATTATATATGTGTTGAAATAGAAGTGAATTGCTATATATAAATATATATATATATATATATATGCCCCTCGTCCACAAACCATGGACGATATTTATTGGTTGTGATTGGTGTGAAAATTGATTGATAGCGAATGGTTGATTGGAATTGTTTGTGGTTGAAAAATATCCGTTTGTGGTTGAGAAATATTTGGTTGAAACCACATAGGATTAGTTTGTGGAAATGAAATAAATATATACATGCCACCTGCGTGCGAACTAAATGCATGATTCCCTATTGTCAAAAACCGCGAGGTTTTAAGGTAGAGCGAGGAGCCGTACTAGGGACGGTCCCGGTTTTAACTACCCTGACGTTATGCTGCCGAAATTTTGAATAATATTCATGTGTTTGAATTATTTTCATTTGTTGAAACTATATTTATTCATTGAATAGAAAACCTTCATGTGTTGAGTCGATATTCATTCGTTGGATTGAAATTCATGTGTTGAATGGTATTCGTGTTTTAAATATAAAAATCACATTTTTATCTATATATAGAAACTATAGAAAACCTTCATGTGTTGAACCGATATTCATTCGTTGAATTGAAATTCATGTGTTGAATGGTATTCAAATTTTGAATTAAATTGTTTTATAATAAAAATCACATTTTTATCATCTATATGAACTATATAAAATAATCTCCTTTTGAAATAAATTGTTTTATAATAGAAATCCTATTTTTATTACCTATATGAACTATATAAAATAATAGTGTTTTGAAATGAATTCTTTTACAATAAAAATCACATTTTTATTATATACATGAATTGTCAAATATAGTGAAGTGTTGAAATAGAAGACAGTTAGATAAAAACATCATTTTTATCAAATGTGTGAAAAGGATATAGCTTTGAAATCGAAGAATCGATATATATATTTAAATAGAATTAAAATATATCGAATAACGACGCAGCAGTTCGTATTTCGAAACCGTGATTTCAAACGATTATACCGGGAGATCCGACCATCGGATTTTCCTGAAATCGCAACCGTTGGGTTCGCTTTGGAAATATCTTTCCAACGACACCAACTTTGTAAAAATCCAACGGTTGGATAGTCTGGAATGTTTAATTCAAATCTGAAGAAAAACAGCGTCAGAATCGATTATATTTATATATATATATATAAATATAATTATATTTAATCGAATAACGACGCTGTAGTTCGTAATTTGAAATCGAAACTTCAAACGATTATACCGGGAGATCCGACCGTCGGATTTTCCCGAAACTGGAACCTTTGGATTCGTTTTGAAAAGATCTTTCTAATGATGTAAATTTTGTGAAGATCCAACGGTTAGATTTTCAGATATGTGTAAATCAAATCTGAAGAAAAACAGCGCCACGGCCGCGTTATGGCCCGAAGCGTCGTTTTGAATAAAATGACGATAAATCGTTATAAAATATTATAAACGATATGGATGTGATTTAGAAATTAACAAAAGGTTGGCTAAGTCGTATGGTTTCCTGGTTGTTGATCTGATGTTGGTTTCGGCCTTCGGGGTTAATATTTGGGAAATCGTTCTCTTACTGGTTGACGGTTAGTGACTAATGAATTGAAATGATGCGTGTATATGTTAGTGTTGCACTTGTTTATTATATACGCGAGTTGCTAAAAAAGACCAGGTTTATCCCATTCTGAATAACTGAATCGACGATAAGAAATCGAAGATAAAGACGGTGGTCGAAGACCGGAGATCTTCACCTCGTTTGGATGGTAACCGAGGTCCTGATTGGGAGGCATCCCGAAATATGGATAATGAGTGGTGATCGTCCAGACGTACGTGGTGATCGATGGGTTTGCGAGGTATATAGTGCCTCCGGTTTCGTTCAGACCCAGAACGGACTTGTAAATGGACTGTGTGTCTGACATTGGACTTTATTCTGTGTTGATTGATCTCTATTAAATATACATCTGTTTGGCGGCGGAGAATTTATTCTTTTTCTTAACGCCCTTCTCTGAAACGCACGAGCTCAGAGGTTGTATATCGATGGACATCAGTCGCATGACATGAATTGCTAGTGTGGCATGCCTAAGTGGCAAGTGATCAGGGCTTCTGTTGAAAAGCAAAGTCTTGTGGTGATGATCAAAGCACCGCCTGTGTGGCGTAGCTTTGTGTATAATGTGAAATCGCGAGCCTCACACCCCGGTATGAACCAGAAACGGGATCAGGACCTCAGGGAGGGCATGCGTTTCCTTCTAGCTAGGAGTGGCGTCAGTGGTTTTACACGCCCTGATGAGTTTGACTTATGTGGTTGTTGCTGTTGCGAGGCGCCTCGGTTAGATCGGACAATCCGGGTTCGATGGAGTCATTCGTTGGCTCATTTACGCCCTAAAGGGCGGGGAAACGTATTATTCAGGCATAATAATCCGCTTCGGTGGACCGGCCCTGACGATCCAAGGCTTGCCTGCGCGCTTGCCTGAGACACGGGCTAGAGCGTCTCGAATTCGGTAAGGACTATCTTTTGCCTTGGTTCATGACGGAAATCCAATTTCCAAATACGACATCATGTGATTTTGATTGTATATATATATATGGCGACATGATATATGGTACCCATGCCGCCTATGATTGATAGTTATGATTTGAAATTGTTTTTGAAACATGTAAACACTAGTAATAATATCAAATGCTTTTGTTTATTTCGTATCAATCATATTTTGGCCATTATAAGGTAAAACTCTATCCTCCGGTTTGCGTTGCATTGTGTGATGGGAACTGAGTCTTATAATGGCTTCATTTTTATAAAAAGCATTGCGATGTTTAAAAGAAAGATTTGTTTTTAAAGCACTGGCAATCCGATGGAGTAAACCCGTTCCACGAAAGTGGCGTGGTCCTGTGATTAGCCATATATTAAATGTGTTGAGTAGATTTCTCATACCAGTCCCATGACTGACTCGTAGTTTGTTTCACTTTCAAACTCGGGTGCCCCTTTTTCTACATGGGCAGCCTTGTATTCAGGTTTAGCTGGTTCTTTCTGGATAGCTGGAGCTGAAGATGAATTCTATCATTTATCTCTTTTTGTGCTGTTCAGCTCCTATTGTACATATTTTGTTTGTTTTTCCGCTGTAGACATTTATGTATAGCTGAACTGTATTTGTACTAAGTATGATCCTGTATAGTGTGTAACTCTAATGATTACGTTTATCCCGTGTATTCTACTGTACATTATCTGGTGTATTTATTAAACTCTATTCTGTTATTATCTGTTTCTGTGTTATATTCCAAGGATTACCCTTGCCACCGTCAGTATGGGGTTTGGGGTCGTCTCAATATGCATGCATTTCTTCATATCTTCATATACGAACATCATTTTTGCTCCTAAATTCCTACAAGAGACAACAACATGGAACAAGTAAATGATATCACAAATTAAAACATGCATAAATTACCCTTTTTTGCCTCAATATGAAGATGTATGCATGATAATTTGAGAGTTTTGGGTTGTTGGTTAAAACATGTAAAAATAGCTCGATTATGTTTTTTATTTAATTAAAACGAGAATAAATGTGTATTTTTATGTGCACATCACTAGATCAAATTACTTTACACTCTAGTAACCATAACTCTGCACTGCTCCATATATCCATGATTTATGTGTATATCAAATTGTTCGTGTACACCAAAGGTCTTCCCAATAGTGCCTAATAATGTCATTAAAATATTTTAATGTATTTTTCCTCGTCCTTAAAAATTATCTCGTTGTTGTGTATTAAGAAATCTTTTCCTTGGACTAATAAAGGACATAACTTTTAAAAGTACCAATAACTCATCTCTTCGCACTATAGTATTTGCTTGAAAGACCTAAACTTGAGCATTATATAGACTTGTCTGGTAACGACCCAGGGATTTTCGATCCCGAAAATCGACACCAAACACAATGTCGAATATTCAAGGATCGGAAACACCAGATCATTAATAGAAAGAAGTTAGAGGGTGAGAAATAGAAGAAACAAAATTAGAATAGAAAAAGAAAAAGAACGCAATCGAACCGAATCAGAGTAAATCTGAATCTCAGAGCGAAAGGAATAAAATATATTATATAACATAACGTTGAAATACAAAAATGTATCTTTACTTACATATAACATCAGAGTACATCACATGTATATCCCAACGGAAATAAACTCTGTATATAACTAGTGTTGAAGCCTCTTGTTCCAAGCTCCTCCAAGTATCTGTAAAATAATAACTTCTTGACTACCCATACAAATTTGGACACCCAAAAGTTTAGGAAAAAACCAAAAAAATAAACTTTGGGTCAGTCATGGGACTGGTGTGAGTAAACACCAAACATTTTGGTTTAACTTTTCAAAATCCTTTTCGAAAAAAGGATAACTATAAGACCGATCCACACATAAACAGGGATGGTTTTTACCTTACGATAACCCAAAACATTTTTGAAAACAATATTATTCTTGTATTATGTTAGTGTCTAAATACAAATAAATAACAACCTACCGGAACGCTTGCATCTCACGCTCCACATATATAGTATACAATCAAAACCGCGGCGCTTACTGGAGATTGGATTCTGACTATGACAAGGTATGAGACCACCTGCCGATAGTGTATCTCCAGAGGGGAATACACTGGGTTCAACAAGAACGTCTTGAAACCCGGCCCACACATGACCGACCACTCATTTCTCTTGAGTGTAGCGAATATATTGTCACGTATGGTTGCTAGTAATATAACCGTTCTCGGGAGATACAGAAGCGAAAAGAAGTAACAAATGTGAATATTCTCTAAATGGTGACAATATACCCTAATGGGGGGAGACCCACATAGCCATGCTGCCTGCCCGATTTCTTTCATTTCCTGGTTGATGCGACTTAAGGTCATAATGTATCTTTTGATGCCACATTTACTTTGAATGCCACATCGGCGTACCCACCAAATCACAAATTGATTTCCACAAAAATACCGCGGGTACAAAGCTAAGAGAAACGAATTCCTCTGCCACCAAACATGAATACATTTGAAGAGATCAACTCACGCGATCTATTAGATATAATTTGTCAGACATCAATCCATATAAGTTGTTCTGTGACTGGACAAACCGAAGGCACTATTCTATAAATCCATCTTAGGAAATTTCTACCAAGGATTGCCAGAACAGCTCTTACATAAACTCCGTCTCCCATTATCTTCATCATATTTGATTCGCCATGTAAATGCCCATACGGAGTGGTTTTTAGATAATCTGATCCCAGTCTCTTCGTATTGACAACGGAAAAACGGTCAAAACCTTTGATAGTCGTGTTTTAACTATCAAAGGGAAAACATACACACACGATCTTATTTCCAAATGGAAATATTACCAATCAATCATCCATTAACATTGAACCCTTTAATTAATTAATAATTGGGTCTGTTTGGCATAGGTTCCTATTAAGTTTCAAAATTAGGCTCACATCTGGTCCTAAACTTGTTGTAAATTAGGTCCCTACTTTTCGAAAATAGGTAAAAAAATATATATTAAAAAATCACGAAAATTCATTATTAAATAAAATACGTACACGCTGAAAAATTCAGGTGGAAAAACAATCAAAAACCACATCAAAACCTAAATAACACAAAAACAGTGAAACAACAGGTTTTTGCATCAAATGATGCACCTATTCGTACATAGTTGCATATGTTCATGCTTATATTTTAGTGCGGCATTCATCTGCAGTATAAATGCATACATGTATGCCGCTAAACAACATTATACGCATCCTTTTATGCATATATTCAAATTTGGCCTGTTATTTCAAGCATTCGTCGTTTTCAAACATTGCTGCACACATTTATGCTCTTATACAGAATATATGCATACATTCATGCGCATATTCAGAAGCCTTCACTCCCTTTGAATTTGTTGCACACATGCATGCATATATAGATAATAGTTGCATTCATGTATGCAACTATTCGTAACACATGAATCTCAGTTCAACTTTGTATGCATACATGTATGCAATTGTTAGCTAATAGTTGCATACGTGTATGCGTATGTTGGTCTAGATTTTCAATAGAAAACGCTGAAAGAATATATGCATACATGTATGCTACTATTGGCAATAGTTGCACGGATGTATACAACTTTTTATTGTTTTTTTTCCATGGAATCCTGTGGACGTTTCCAGAATTTAGAATTTTTTTATATATATAGTGAGTGGCGCATTTTTTCTGTCAAAAAGGGGAAAAGGCGGAAGTGGGCGAAGCAAGAAGCGGAAGTGCCAAAAAAACAAAGAGCGGCACCTAAAAAGAGGGACTGGGTTTACATATCAAACTTTCACTGGATGCCGCTCCTATTATGAAAAATAATAGGGACGTGGTACTAATTTTCGCTTAATAATTTATTCATTTCCCTAATTTCCTGTTTTCCCATATTTTCTCAAATATTTCTCAAAACCTATTTTGCCTTACACGATCCTTGGAAACGTTTCCATCTAATTTAAACTATTTATCTTCTATATTTAGAAAATATCTCTTTTTAACATCGGGAATTAATTTCATATATTCACAGCTCTTATTTTATATATTTAGAAAATATACGTTATCCTTGGAAAACATTTCCATTTCTTATATTCACGCATCACTATCCATTCAGTCTCTAACCGTAAACTAGTAAGTAGACAATCCCCTAAGTATCAACCTCGAAGGTCGGAACCAACATTAGATCGATAGTCAGAAAGCCGTTCAATTTGACTAATCTCCAGTCAATTTCAAATTCCTTAACTCCATTTCTTAATTTATTATTAACATAACTGCTTACACGACTTTCGTATTAAATTTTCGAATCCACTTCTTTTACTGAAATCCTTGATTGTAACGATAACGTTATAATCTCTACTTCTGAAATATTTAACTTCAAAATATAAATGGTATTCATTCATTTGAATGAGATAATTAAATAAATAAATCTTGATAAAAATCGGAAAGTAAATATTACTTTCCTGAATTCGATATAATCAAATTTCAACTTATAACTCCCTTTCGAACAATCTGTATTCGATTAACGTTCCGAACTTGGGAACAAACTCATCATTTCAGGTCAATTCAATTTTTAAATTCACTTTTGAATTTATCACTTCTAACATTTACCAATCTCCTTTATAGCCAATTAAATCTGCAAAATGTTTGCTTTTAAATCATTATCCAATTTCAACATGAATATCATTCCTTTACATAAATCTAGATTCGTTCTATCAAATAAATTTTGATTTAAATAATCAATACAAGTTAAAATCCCATTTATAAAATTTCACTCATATTTCATTTCATATATTCCTTTTATAAATTAACTTCTTGTTTAATAAATGTCGAGTTTATAACTTAATCTCAATTACCTATTTTATTACGAATTATTAGTCTCAACCAAATATTAATTATCTTGACAAATCCCAAATTATATAATATATAATTTGTAAAAATAAATTATTCTACATCGTCGAATTCTAATTACAAATACATATGTACTTGTTTCAATTCTATTTACATTTCGAACATTGAAATAATTTTATTGTTTTCCTTTCAGACGATTCTCCCATTTCCCTTTCTAAATTCATTCCTTAATGTATATTTTCCAAATTATTAAATAATTATTTCACCTCATTTATAAACGTTGTTTATAAATCAACTACTTGCTTTTAATATTAAAACTTTTATTCCTTTCTAGACCTTTCGAAACTCAATTTTTATTTAAAAGTAGATTTTTTTCCCCTTTCAAAACCCAATCATTTTCCAATATATTTTACGGTATTTAAATACCAATTTAATTCAGGGTCAAAACATCCCAATCACACAATAACCAGCCATAATTCATTCATCACATCATATAATGTAATATATGAAAAACAACAATAAAATTCTTGAGGAATCCAGTTGGATCCCTCCAACCTGTTTCCAGCATCCATAGATGTTAATCAACATAAATAACACTAATTTCATATCAATATGAACTATTAAAATAAATAGAATTTGTAATTAACCAACGACTTCATATATATAACTATCAACCAATTTATTTATAAATTATCCAAACAACCATCACACACAGCACTCAATCATTTTTATCAATATTAAATAACGTCTATAAATTTATAAAACTGAACAGAGTTAGTGAATTTACTCACCTTGATCTTTAATCGTTAAATAACGATAAATGTTCTATTGTTTATACTAGGCGTTTAATTCCACCAAAAATTGTAACGATCTTCAAATCTCTCCAAACTAGTTCCATTACGAAGCCTGTGTCCATACGATTCTAACGGATCCTGTTTCGTTGAATTTTGATAATGTATGATTAAGTTATAAGGTTTTCAAGTTACTATGTTATTTAATTTGAAAAAAAAAGTACTAAAAATAGTTTACTATTTCGGGCCTTACCTCAGCCCACAATGCCACATGTGGAAATCCTTACTCCATGTTACAAACACTTCCCATGTCGTACTCCACGTTTTTTTATTCTTTATTTTTTTCTTTTCCTTTTTTCTTTGTATGATTGGGCCTTACCAAATTTTCCCCATCGGCCCACTCAAATATATGACCCGCCTCCGATACCAGTATCATCTTCCCCCTTCCCTGTGTTCACGAATTTCTGCTTCCACTGTATAACCACCGTAGCCGAAAGTTTGAGCTCCCCAGCCACAAAAGTTTCTCCATTTTAAAATTACGATAAAATCACTTAAAAAACTCTCTTTCCATTCTCCAGTCATTCCAACTAGTTTGCATCAGCTCATAGACCATTCTCCAAAAATCCACAGCTTTTGGTTTCTTTACCGTTCCTTTATGTTTTCTCAAAATGGAAATTATGAACGTGTCCCCAATGCTTCACAAAATATCACCAAAATATAACTGTCCCTCACCTCGTCCCTCACGTATTCACAATCCCGCTCTCAGCATGCTGAACATCTGGAAACTTCATACTCCCTCCCTGCTGCATTAAACCCCTCTTTGAAAATACCATGCTCCAGCTAAATTCGTAACAAAGACTCCACTGTCATCGCCACTTTGTACAACCCATCCTCCGTTTCCCCTACACGATTTCAAATCCAAAACTATCTGCTCCCTTTTACTTCACCATTGGTTCACGTCTCCGCCTTCTTTTTCCTTTTTCTTCTTTTATCTCTCTTTACATATATATATATATATATATATATATATATATATATATATATATATATATATATATATATATATATATATATATATATATATATATATATATATATATATATATATATATAAGATAAGAACGCCATTTCTATTCACTGTATATTTTCTTCTTGCCGTCGAATTGAAGCTTTCCCCTTATTTTTATACTTGATGAAACTTGATGACCACGTATTAGAGTATAGATTAGCTGCTGCTATGTTACGAGTTTTCTTTTCATAAATCTTTTCTCGTGGATATTAATTGCATTTACAGTGTGGGCATGCAGTGTACCTAGGTAGGTCTGAATTGCTTTGCAATGAAGTATTATAGGGTAGCCGCAGAGTGGTATGCAATAGGTTACTCTTCGTTGATTAAGATAGGTCCAAGAAGGGGACTGATTTTGATTTAACTACCCGGTAAGGTTTAGGAAGGCTGTGCAATTCTTTGCCATGTAGTATATGTGGCTAGCTTAGGTCTAATAGAAAATGTTAGGGTAGCAAAACGTGGTCTGCGCACCTCAGAACAGACTGCGTGATTTTGGTGATTTGAAAATACGGGGCGTGGGCAGGTATGGGTAAGTAAGTTCATGTGTGTGCATGCCAGCTTTTTACCTTAATAGAGTACTACTAGGCATTGACTTTTGCAGTTATACAGGGTAAACTTGCTGTTTGATTTAAGCTTTAGCATGTGCTTTATTAGTTACTTGCAAATGTCATACAGATTCGTAGGCGTATATATATCAGTGTACCTAGACTCTATGAATGTTTCGCACTATTGTGTTTTGTGTGACAATGATGAGTTAATATGGCGTGTTGTATCATAGTTCTATAGAAGCACAACTGCTACTTAATATGTCGCAATCTTTTACATGTATTCGACTAGCAATAGCTGATTACTCTTTAGATTGGCCCATTATTGGAAATTGTTCCAGTTGCAAAGTAATTTCACCGGTAGCCAAGCCATGCCTTTTACGTGGTATGCATTTGCTAAAAGAGCACCATGATTTCATTTGAAACCGGTGATTTAAAACATTTTTACTCCATTGTATTACTTGCTTTTTGCATACACAGAAAAAAAAAGTTTCCAATTCTTTATATATATATTATTAGTTGCACATGGTTTGTGCCGTGCATGGGCAATATGTTATAAAAAGTTAGAATTTCATCGGTACCGTGTTGCACGCAATTTTGTTCACGTATGAGTTGCGAAGGACAAAAATAAAAATACCGTTGTGACCAGCAATGCGTCGTGATTACAAAACGATGATAAAATAAACAAGTTAATTTATTATGTGAAATCCCAAAATGCTGATATTGGGTGTAAAATACTCTGAATTCAAAAGTTGCTTATTTTCAAAAATAGAAATTACCATAAAATTCTAAAAATTAAATTAACAATACATCTCAAATATCTTATCCAAATTCAAAACCAATAATTTATTATAATTAAATAATCGTTATTGTTTATAAACGATTCTATAACGATTATTTGAAAATTTGATTTGGACATAACTCCCAATCTATAATACAAAATCTCCATTTTTCATTTCCATTAGCAAAATACAGTTCAATAGATTCCAACGTTTCTTGTTTCGAAGAAATCCGACTTATAATGAATCATGTATACTTAGTTGAAGTTCAAATCGAAATATTACGAACTGTCGTGACATTACGAGCTTGATTTTAATTTATATTATAATTAATACGTTCAACTGTCGTTTATAAATAAATTCGTTATTATAATTCGAATATAAACTCGATTAAATTTCCTAAATAATCCAATTTACACAAAATTGCCAACTCAATTGTTTTCCGACTATTTCGGAAACTAAATTTTATTGCTCCATTCTTTAAATGTTAGAAATATTTGAATTCAAACTATTTAAATTACCAAACCAATAAAATAAATAATTAAATAAATTAATTATTAAATCCCTGAAATCCTAGGGCGTTACATTCCTTCCCCCTTAAAAGAATCTCATCCCCGAAATTGATAAGGCAGGAAAAATGTTACAATCCTTAGTGATTTGGCTAAAATCATCTGTTCTATTTCTTAATTTCAGTTTTGACTGAATCAATTAATTAAAATATTTATTCCTTCTTATTAATGAAAATTTCCTAACTCCTTAAATTTCCAAAAAATTTCGGCAGCATCTTCTTTGTATGGCTCCATCGGTACAACCACAACTCGTCTATGTAGGCCTTCCCTAATCCAAAAGAAAATCAAACAGCCAAACAGCTTGCTAAATAGACTCATAAATCTCATACCCAGATAAAATATAAACTTATACCTTTTTGTTGGGCATCCAATTCTATTTCTGCCATTTGTTATCACTTCAGCATATGCAAACGTATTACCAATTGATCTCCACTCAATTCATTCTCAAACCAAACCATTCACTTATGTATATACACAATTCAATCTAAGGTATTTTCTAACCCCATCTCTATTGAGTCATGCCACAGAGCCAAGATAAACACTTAACCTTCAGCTCCGATACCACTATAACAACCCAGGGATTTTCGACCCCGAAAATCGACACCAAACACAATGTCGAATATTCAAGGATCGGAAACATCAGATCATTAATAGAAAGAAGTTAGAGGGTGAGAAATAGAAAGAAAGAAAATTAGAAAAGAAGAAGAAAAAGAATGCAACCGAATTGAATCAGAGTAAATCCGAATCTCCCAGTGGAAGGAATAAAATATATTATATAACATAACTTTGAAATACAAAACTGTATCTTTACTTACATATATCATCAGAGTAGATAACATGTATATCCTATCGTAAATAAACTCTATATATAACTAATGTTGAAGCCTTTTGTTCCAAATTTGGGCACCCAAGAGTTTAGGGGGAAAACAAAACAAAATAAACTCTGGGTCAGTAATTGGATTGGTGTTAGTAAACTCCAAACATTTTGGTTTAACTTTTCAAAATTCTTTTCGAAAGAAAGGATAATCGTAAGACCGATCCACACATAAACACGGATGGGTTTTACCTTACGATAACCAAAAACATTTTTGAAAACAATATTATTCTTGTATTATGTTAGTGTCTAAATATAAATAAATAGCAATATGTCGGAATGCTTGCATCTCAAGCTCCACATATATAATATACAATCAAAATCGCGACGCTTATTAGAGATTGGATTCCGACTATGACAAGTTATGGAACCACCTGCCGATAGTGTATCTCTGGGGGGGAATACACTAGATTCAACAAGAATGTCTTGCAACCCGGCCCACTCATGACCGACCACTCATTCTTTTGAGTGTATCAAATATATTGTCACTTATGGTTGCTAGCACTATAACCATTCCCGGGAGATATAGAAGCGAAAAGAAGTAACAAATGAGAATATTCTCTAGATGGTGACAATATACCCTAATGGGGGCGACCCGATTTCTGTCATTTCCAGGTTGTTGTAATAACCTGGAAATCTTAGGCAGTTTAAAATTTTTATTTTGGCAATTTTAGTGAATTTTGAATATTTAAAATGAATTATTTTAAATAATAACGACGAGAAATTTATTTTGAATAGAAATAGAATGTATATTTTTATATAGATCGTCGTTAGAATATAAATATTTATTTTAAATTATAAAAGGAATTGAAAATGGTGCGGTAGTTTGAAAATTCGATTTCAAATTTCAAATGAATGTACCGGGTGCAAAATAAACCGGATTTCAGCGAAACCAAAAATATTAGAATCTAATTGAGAATATTTCTCCAACGAATCCGAAAAATCAAAATTTCATAGTGGGGATAAGAAGTTATGCCCAGTTGAAAATTCAGAATAGTCGCTATGGAATTCTGGCCCTTAAAAATGTAAATTTTGCAAACAACCTCGGTTTTCGACAAAACCACTTTTGTTGGATCCGTGACGTCAAGTTATTGATATATTCCAAAATTCGTAATTTTATGAATCAATATGTGAGCGTGGCGAAGGAAAACGCGTTTGACCAATTTTAGTTGATTTTAATCGACTGGAAAATGGCCATTTTTCAAACGGTCTCAGAATTCGACGAAATTAGTTTTGTTAGGACCGTATCGATAATACGAAGCTAGAATAATTTTTCGGTAATTTTTAGAGTCCATATGTGGCAACGGTAAATTGAAATGCGCGTTCAAATTCAATATATAGATTTATATTTTGATTTTGGCGGAAACTGATCGAAACGATGGAACTGGCTTATGATACTTATCCCATTGGGTTCGGAATGGGGGTAATTAGCCATGGACGACAGGCATTGGGTCTCGTTTGGGATTCAGAAGAAAAGTCAACTTTTTGAAAGATAAAATAATTAAATAAATATAAATATATTTTCTTTTCACTAAAACCCCTCCCTCCCCTTACCTTTCAACGATCGACTTCAGATATGAAAACTTAGAAAGAAAAAAAAATGCACGCCCATCGTTCAACCACCGCCGGCGATGTCGCCCCTTCTACGCCGCGCCTGACAGCCACCATCCCCCGACCCTATCTCCTCCGCCCTCGTCGAACCCCGAGACCCGATACCCCCTCCCTCGAACCCCCAAATCGCGCAGCACCCCCTTCAAGCCGCCACCTCTCCTCTCTGGCCAACCACCGACGGCTTAGCACCCTCCTACCTCCGACACAGCGAGCACCCCCTACGATAACTGTAAGTTTTCATTTTTATTTTTATTTATTTCTTTTATTTAACTGATTTTTATTAAATATATGTCTGTTTGGCAGCGGAGAATTTATTCTCTTGCATAACGCCCTTCTCTGAGACATACGAGCTCAGGGGTTATATATTGATGGATATCAATCGCATGGAGTGAATTGCCTATGTGGCATGCCTAAGTGGCAAATGATCAAGGCTTTTGTTGAAAAGCAGAGTCTTGTGGTTGATGATCAAAGCACGGCCTGTGTGGCATAGCTTTGTGTAGCGTTGATTTGCGAGCCTCACACCTCGGTTGTGAACCAGAAATGGGAGAAGGATCCAAGGAGGGCATGCGTTTCTTTCTAGCTAGGGTGGTGTCAGTGACCTACCAGCCCTGACATTTATATTATTTTCACCTGTGTGGTTATAGCTGTTGCGAGGCGCCTCGGTTATATCGGTCGATCCGGGACCGATGGAGTCATTTGTTGGCTCGTTTACGCCCCAAAGAGCGGGGAAACGTAGTGTTCAGGCATTTTAATCCACATCGGTGGACCGGCCCTGTGGCTCCTAGGTGCAGTTGCGGCTGTAGCCTGAGACATGGGCTAGATTGTCTCAAATTCGGTGAGGACTATCTTTATCCTCGGTTCACAGAAGGAAATCCAGCTTCCAATACGTGATTTTGCGGTTTTATTTGTAGAGCCTAGTATGGCGACATAGTGGGATGGGGCACTCATGCCGTCTATGATTGATACTTATGATTGAAATTGTTTTATACACTATGCACTTATTATAGTATCAAATGATTTGTTTTTAGCGTATCAAGCATTCTTTGGCTATTATACGGTAAAACCCTATCCTCCGGCTTGTGTTGCATTATGTGATGGGACTTGGGTCTTATAATAGCTTCATTTTTCTTTATTTAGCATTGCGCTGTTGTTTTATGCACTGGTATTCTTGGGAGGAAACCCGTTCCGTGTTTTACGGCGTGGTCCCTTGATTTACCTAACTTTAAAATAAAGATTAATAACTGTTTTAGTTCTCACACCAGTCACATAACTGACCTGGAGTTTATTGTTTTAACCTAAACTCTGGGTGCCCTTATTTTGACACGGGCAGCTAGTAGTTTTGGTTTTGCAGATTTATATTCACAGGATCCTGATTTACCGCTGGAACGATACTCGGAAAGCTCTGTATCCGCGTATTACTTCTAGTTGTGTATTGTATTATTTTTCCGCTGCAGTAATGTAATTTAAATCTATGACATTTTTTGTGTAATATTTATTCATACTTTGTATATTCTTGTATTCTGATGGAATTGCTGTAACAAACAATGAAATGTTCTTCTGTCTGCGTTCGAATTTGTCGTGTTCTCAAAACAATCAGGGGTTTCGAACGATCTTGGTCAGTTTAGCGACTGTTTTAGATTGAGCGAAATTCTCGGTCGTTATAGATGCGGCTTGAGGTCATAACTTATCTTTTGACAGATCACCCCTTCATTTACTTTGAATGCCACATCGTTGTACCCGCTAAATCACAAATTGATTTCCACAAAAATACCACATGTATAAAGCTAAGAGAAACGAGTTCCTCCACCACCAAACACGAATACATTTGAAGAGATCAACTCACGCGATCTATTAGATATACTCTATCAGACATCCATCCATATAAGTTGTCCTGGGATAGGACAAACCGAAGGCACTATTCTATAAATCCATCTTAGGCAATTTCTACTTAGGATCACCATAATAGCTCTTGCATAAAGTCCATCTCCCATTATCTTCATCATATTTAATTCGCCACGCAAATGCCCATACGGAGTGGTTTTCAGATAATATGATCCCGGTCTCTCCATATTGACAACAGGAAAATGGTCAAAAACTTTGATAGCCGGCGTTTTAACTATCAAAGGGAAAACATCCATACACACACGATCTTATTTCCAAATGGAAATATAACCAATCAATCATCCATTAACACTGAACCCTTTAATTAATTAATTACTTATTCATTTCCCTAATTTCTTGTTTTCCCATATTTCCTCAAACATTTATCAAAACTTGTTTTGCCTCACACGATCCTTGGAAAACGTTTCCATCTAATTTAAACTATTTGTCTTCTATATTTAGAAAATATCTCTTTTTAACATCGGGAATTAATTTCATATATTCAAAACTCTTATTTTCTATATTTATAAAATATACGTTATCCTTGGAAAACATTTCCATTTCTTATATTCACGCATCACTATCCTTTTAGTCTCTAACTGTAAGCTAGTAAGTAAATCCATTAAGTATCAACCCCGAAGGCCGGAACCAACATCAGATCGATAGTCAGAAAGCCGTTCAACTTGACTAATCACCAGCCGGTTTCAAATTCCATAACTACATTTCTTAATTTATTATTAACATAACTGCTTACACGACTTTTGTATTAAATTTTTGAATCCACTTCTTTTACTGAAATCCTTGATTATAACGATAACGTTATAATCTCTACTTCTGAAATATTTAACTTCAAAATATAAATGGTATAAATTTATTTAAATAAGATAATTAAATAAATAAATCTTGATAAAAATCGGAAAGTAAATATTACTTTCCTGAATTCGATATAATCGAATTTCAACTTATAACTCCCTTTCTAACAATCTATATTCGATTAACGTTCCGAACTTGGGAATAAACTCATCGTTTCAGGTCAATTCAATTTTTAAATTGACTTTTGAATTTATTACTTCTAACATTTACCAATCTCCTTTATAGCCAATTAAATCTGCAAAATGTTTGCTTTTAAATCATTATCCATTTTCAACATGAATATCATTCCTTTACATAAATCTGGATTCGTTCTATCAAAGAAATCTTGATTTAAATAATCAATACAAGTTAAAATCCCATTTATAAAATTTCACACATAGTTCATTTCATATATTCCTTTTATAAATTAACTTCTTGTTCAATAAATATCGAGTTTATACCTTAATCTCGAATACCTATTTTACTATGGATTATTTGTCTCAACCAAAATATTAATTATCTTGTCAAATCCCAAATTATATAATATATAATTTGTAAAAATAAACTATTCGACATCGTCAAATTCTAATTGCAAATACTTGTGTACTTGTTTCAATTCTCTTTACATTTTGAACATTGAAATAATTTTATCGTTTTCCTTTCAGACGAATTTCCCATTTCCCTTTCTAAATTCATTCCTTAATTTATATTTTCCAAATTATTTAAAAATAATTATTTCACCTCATTTATAAACGTTGTTTATAAATCAACTACTTGCTTTTATTATTAAAACTTTTATTCCATTCTAGTCCTTTCGAAACTCAATTTCTATTTAAAAATAGATTTCCCCCTTTCAAAACCCAATCATTTTCCAGAATATTTTACGGTACTTAAATACTAATTTAATTCAGGGTCAAAACATCCCAATCACACAATAACCAACCACAGATCATTCATCACATCATATAATGTAACATATGAAAAACAACAATAAAATTGTTGAGGAATCCAACTTGATCCCTCCAACCTGTTTCCAGCATCCGCAGATGTTAATCAACATAAATAACACTAATTTCATATCAATATGAACTATTAAAATAAATAGAATCAGCAATTAACCAACGACTTCATATATATAAATATCAACCAATTTATTTGTAAATTATCCAAACAACCACCACACAGAGAACTCAATCATTTTTAACAATATTAAATAACATCTATAAATTTATAAAACTGAACAGAGTTAGTGAGTTTACTCACCTTGATCTTTAATCGTTAAATAACGATAAATGTTCGGTTGATTATACCAGGCGATTAATTCCGCCATAAATTGTAATGATCTTCAACTCACTCCAAACTAGTTCCATTACGAAGTCTTTGTCCATCTAGATTGTACATTCTTTCCTCCTCCAGCGTATGGAAATCCTTGCTCCATGTCTCAAACACTTCCCATGTCGTACTCCACATTTTTTTTATTCTTTATTTTTTTCTTTTCCTTTTTTCTTTGTATGATTGGGCCTTACAAAATTTTCCCCGTCGGCCCACTCAAGTATATGACTCGCCTCCCATACCAGTATCATCTTACCCCTTCCCTGTGTTCACGAATTTTTACTTCTAGTGTGTAACAACCATAGCCGAAAGTTTGAGCTCCCCACCCACAAAAGTTTCTCCATTTTAAAATTACGATAAAATCACCAGAAAAAACTCTCTTTCCAATCTCCAGTCACTCCAACTAGTTTACTTTAGCACACGGACCATTCTCGAAAAATCCACATCTTTCGAGTTCTTCACCGTTCCTTCATGTTTTTCTCAAAACAGAAATTATGAACATGTCCCTAATGCTTCACAAAATATCACCAAAATATAACTGTCCCTCACCTTGTCCCTTACATATTCACAATCCCGCTCCTAGCACATCGAACATCTGGAAACTCCGTGCTCCCTCCCTGCTCCACTAAACCCCTCTTTGAAAACACCATGCTCCAGCTAAATTCGAAAACAAAGACTCCACTGTCATCGCCACTTTCTACCACCCATCCTCTTTCTCCCCTACACGGTTTTCAAATCCAAAACTATCGACTCCCTTTTACTTCGCCATTGGTTCACGTCTCCATCTTCTTTTTTCCTTTTTCTTCTTTTGTCTCTCTTTATATATATATATATATATATATATATATATACATATATACATAAGATCATAATGCCATTTCTATTCACTGCATATTTTCTTCTTGCTGTCGAACTAAAGCTTGCCCCTTATTTTTATACTGGATGAAACTTGATGACCACGTATTAGGGTATAGATTAGCCGCTGCTATGTTATGAGTTTTCTTTTCATAAATCTTTTATCGTGGATATTTATTGCATTTACAATGTGGGCATGCAGTTTACGTAGGTAGGTCTGAATTGCTTTACAATGAAGTATTATAGGGTAGCTATAGAGTGGTATGCAATAGGTTACTCTTCGTTGATTCAGATAGGTCCAAGAAGGGGACTGATTTTGATTTAACTACTCGGTAAGGTTTAGGCAGGCTGTATAATTTTTTGCCATGTGGTATATGGGACTAGCTTAGGTCTGATAGAAAAGGTTAGGGCAACAAAATGTGGTATGCGCACCTCAGAACAGACTGCGTGATTTTAGTGATTTGAAAATACGGGGGCGTAGGCAGGTATTGGTAAGTAAGTTCATGTGCGTGCATGCCAGCTTTTTTCCTTGATAAATTTCTACTAGGCATTGACTTTTGCAGTTGTACAGGGTAAACTTGCTGTTTGATTTAAGTTTTAACTTGTGCTTTATTTTTTTTGGCAAGACCGATCGGTTTTTATAGTGATCCGTAACACTGTTTTATTAAAAAAATAGAGAGTACAAGGGAAGACAGGTGATATACAGAGGGGCATATCAGCTATAAACTTCCATGCAGGGAAGAGTGGGTACAAAGCATTCACTAACTAAATTTCACAGTAACTAACCATTAAAATTGCATATAGAATGACACGATTCCATAGCGACTTTCTGAAAATTTGAATTGGGCATAACGTAAAATTTATAATATGACATCTCCATTTTCCACTTTTATTAGAAAACTATAATCAAATAAATTTGGAAGATTCTTGTTTCAAAGAGCTTATATCGGATTATGTATATTCAATTAAAGTTCAGAACGTAATATTAAGAACTACCGCGACGATGCAAGTTCGTTTTAATTTAAATATAAATTATACGTTCAAATGTCGTTTGTTAACGAATTTTATATTATATTTAAAATCTAACTTAATCAAATCCTTTTATGTTGTCTAATTCACACCATATTGCAAATTCAACTAATTCCGGTTATTTCAGAATTAAATTTATTATTTTATTATTCAAATTGAATTTAAATATTCAAAATCATTTAATTCAAGTTATTTAAATTTCAAATCAACATTTAAAATCCATTTAAATGTTTAAAATTAATGGTTAAAAATCTGGGACGTTATTGTAACGATTCGGATTTCGCCCTGACCTCATCGATCGTTAAATCGACTTAGACCGTTCAAAACCCGAATACGCTAACTCTGGGCATACAACACATCAGAATAGGTAACAGAAGACTTTTATAAACATCATAATAATGTAACATCAGAGTACAAAATATCAGAGTACATCGAATATAAATACAGCAGAGGAAGATTAAATTACAATAATTGTAATACATTGTAGCGGAAGGGTATCAATGCTCTAGACACAGCTTTAAGCTTCGATCCAGAATCCTGCCCAATATATCTGCAAAATGAGCTACTCGACTGCCCGTGTGGAAAATACGGGCACCCGGGTTTGCAAGTGAAACAAACTATAGGTCAATCATGGGACTGGTATGAGAAATCTTACTTAACCTATTTAATAATAAGGTCAATCACCGGACCACGCTGCTAACGCGGAACGGATTTACTCCATTGGATTGCCAATGCATAAACATCAACAATAAATAAACATATGGATCTACAATGCATCAATCAACATGCAATTCCTTAATGTACCCATTTAGGCTTAATCCCTAAACTTAGATTTCAAAACCCAATTCCCTTCACAGAAATTATTTCTTTTGACTTTATTTCCCGATTTCTTTTATTTCAAATCATTTGAAATACATATCTAGTTTTTATAATAAAGTAGATTTCACTTCGGGATCTCAAAAACAAAACATTTGGAAATATGAATTCCAAAATGTAACAATGTATACAAACAAGTATGCAACTAAATATCGATTGTTCCCTCAGGACCAGGCAGTACGCACCCTAACCGAACCAATATATATATATATGTGTGTGTGTGTGTGTGTGTGTGTGTGTGTGTGCGCGCGCGCGCGTGTGCGCGCGCGCGCACCTAACGGCTACACATACAATGCACCATCCCACCAGTTGAGGAAGACATGCACGCCCTTGCACTGTTAGTCAATTTTGGGTCACCCGCATCTTCAGCCACACACTTGCTAAATCATTTTATATCCCGAAGTAGGAAAAATCATTTCACAGCATAATAATAACAAGTACATTAAAATCTATATAGATTTCTACTTCCAAATCATTTTGAAATCATCGGATATAGTCCTCGAAATCCTTTCTATTTTATAAAACATTCCCTGTCCAAAATCAAGAACGCTATTCTTTTTACTTAAAAAATCACTTTTCAAAATCATTCATTAATTTTGAAGTAAACAACATCGCTAACCACCTTATAGTCAAATCGTGAAGTATGTCACAAGGTGTTAGCATACATATATTTCTATCCACCCAATGCTAAATGTAAAAACATATTTTGCTCATAAACTGGTCGAGCACAATCCATTCAGTCAACCCATCACAATCAATATCAGCAACCAAGTGTATTTGGTTCAATCACATTTCATGTTTTACATATACAATAAAAAGGGAATTTTTATTGTTAACATATTTTATATGTTGCTTATGACAAATAAAAAGAAAGATTTTTATTGTCATAACATTTTCTATGTTGAACATGTTCTATATTTTCTAATGACAACATAAAAAGATAATTTTGTCTACCTGACATGTTATATAATTCTAATGGCAAAATAAAAGATAATTTTATCGACATAACATGTTCTACATTTCTAATGTCATATAAAAAGAAGTATTTATTTTCATGATATTTTCTATGTTGCGAATGACAAATAAAAAGGAGATTTTTATTTGTATACAAATTTCTATGTTTAACATAACAAATAAAAGTGAATATTTATTTGTACACAAATTTCAATCTTTAATATGACAAATAAATGTGAATATTTATTTATTAACATATCTCTATTTCAAAACAATGATCATTTTTACATATTCTATTTATACAATAAAAATGTGGTTTTTATTCTTAACATATTTTTATTTTCTATAATGATCATTTTTACTTTTTCTTATATACAATAAAAATGTGAATATTTACTGTTAACATACCTTCATTTCAAACAAATGAACATTTTTAATCCTTTCTGCATATACGATAAAAATGTAAATTTTATCGTTAACATATTTTCATTTCAAACAAATGAACATTTATAATCTTTTCCGCATATACGATAAAAATGTAAATTTTATCGTTAACATATTTTCATTTCAAACAAATGAACATTTATAATCTTTTCTACATATACGATGAAATGTAAATTTTATCGTTAACATATTTTCTTTTCAAACAAATGAACATTTATAATCTTTTCTACATATACGATAAAAAAAATTATTGTTAACATATTTTCATTTCAAACAAATGAACATTTATTCTTTTCTACATATACGATAAAATGTAAATTTTATCGTTAACATATTTTCATTTCAAACAAATGAACATTTATAATCTTTTCTATATATACGATAAAATGTAAATTTTATCGTTAACATATTTTCATTTCAAACAAATGAATATTTATAATCTTTTCTACATATACGATAGAATGTAAATTTTATCGTTAACATATTTTCATTACAAACAAATGAACATTTATAATCTTTTCTACATATACGATAAAATGTAAATATTATCATTAACATATTTTCATTTCAAACAAATGAACATTTATAATCTTTTCTACATATAAGATAAAATGTAAATTTTATCGTTAACATATTTTCATTTCAAACAAATGAACATTTATAATCTTTTCTACATATACGATAAAAATGTAAATTTTATCGTTAACATATTTTCTTTTCTACATATACGATAAAAATGTAAATTTTATCATTAACATATTTTCATTTCAAACAAATGAACATTTATAATCTTTCTACATATACGATAAAGTGTAAAATTTTATTGTTAACATATTTTTATTTCAAACAAATGAACATTTATAATCTTTTCTACATATACGATAAAATGTAAATTTTATCGTTAACATATTTTCATTTCAAACAAATGAACATTTATAATCTTTTCTACATATACGATAAAATGTAAATTTTATCGTTTACATATTTTCATTTCAAACAAATGAACATTTATAATCTTTTCTACATATACGATAAAAATGTAAATTTTATCATTAACATATTTTCATTTTAAACAAATGAACATTTATAATCTTTTCTACATATACGATAAAAATGTAAATTTTATCGTTAACATATTTTCATTTCAAACAAATAAACATTTATAATCTGAATAAATGACATTTTAATGTATCATGACATTTAATCTAAATAAATGAAATATTATTGTAATGTGACATTATTCTAAATAAATGACATATTTATTCAAATATGACATTCCTAACAAAAATGACATTTTTATTCTAAATAAACATATCTAACAAAAGTGATGTTTTTATTCTAAATAAATATTTCTAATGAAAGTGATGTTTTTAATTCTAACATGACATGATCTTGCAAAATTGACATATTTAATTAACATGACACGATCTTGCAAAAATGACATATTTAATTAGCATGACATGATTATAGCCAAATGATGTTTTTAATGATCACCATATGTAATAAAAATGTAATCATTTTATTGTTGAAATGTTTTATTTCAACAATGAATATTTTTGACTAACACCAATAAAACTAACGAATGATTATTCTATTATTCGTTAACATGCTAAGATGAAAATTTTTAACGAACAACATATATTTAGATCCAATATCACAACCAAGATCAATCAAAATTAGTTCAAATATATATATATATATATATATATATATATATATAATTTATTTTTAAATTTAAAACGAGAAATCTCACATCGGAATCACAAATCAATACAATCAATTTAACTCGTCCATGATCTGTGGACGAGGGAGGTGAGCTAACAGAAAATCAACACAAATTCAGTTATAAAAATAAATAACTGTACAAAAGAATTTAGTGAGAGAGTTCTCACCTTGATCGGTTTCGAAAATCATTTAAACAACGATTTGTTTTAACCAAATTAAACAATAGTTTAATTTTATCAAAATTCCAACAACGTCCGAATTTGTCCAGATTGGTTTCATGGCATAGATCTTTTCACCATGATTATAGCGCCTCTGAAATCATCTAATTCTGTTTTCGTTTGAATGAGATACACGCGATTAAACATTTGAATTACATAGTTTATAAATTAAATATAATTAATCTATTTAGTTACATCATTAAGGGAACTTAATCCCTTTCCTCTTCGTTGCTCCAGGTAGCCATGTTCAAATCAAACCCAAAAAGCTCCGTCCTTCATCCCCAAAAGCAACATTGAATGAAGAAAAAATGGATTTAAATGTGATGCTTAAGATAAGGACATCAAGGAATTTTGTTTCATGATTTTAGGAGGCTCGTGTAATTAAAAAAAATAAAAAATGAAAGATAGTGGGTCTTTTCATGTTGAAGAAAGAAGAAGGCGGCAACCATTATTTTGACCAGAGAAAGAAATTAGGTTAGGATTTGGAAGTGTTTAGGATGTTATACAGTAGGAAGAAATAATAATTTTATTTTTTGTTTGATTATATATATATATATATATATATATATTATTCCTTACTTGTCTCTCTTCATATGTTGTATGTTACAAAAGAAATAAATTGGCTGAGGTGGCGTATTTATTTCTCATTTCTTATTTTCATCACTTACATTAATTAAAAATTATATTTTTTATAATTAACTAATAACTACTCCATAGCATGTACATTTTATCCGTTCTATATATACGTTAAAAAATTTATTTTTAACGAACCAACATTTATTTCATTACCGTAATGTGTCTCTTCACATATAATAGGTTACCAAATTAAATTAGCTGACTAGGCATGATGGGACAATATTTATTTTTCATTCAAAATTCAAAAGTAAATAACAATGAGAAAGAGAGAGAATGAACGGAAAGAAATGAATGCTAGATTAATTATTTAATTCTAATTGTTGGAAAGTTTGCAACTTTTCCAATTTCAAAACATATAGTATTAAATATCATGTGTTATTACATAGATAACATTAAAAGTTTTATGGTATTATTTATTATTATTATTATTATTATTAATTTTCTTGCAATGAATGACACGTCTCTAATTTCCATTGAATATGACTTCAAATTTTATTTATTTATTTTATGAAGGAGGCGACTTTCCCTTTTTTTTCTTTATTTGGTTATATATTTTATTTTATTCCTCACTTGTGTCTCTACATATGTAGTAGGTTACAAATGAAATAAATTCGTTGACATGACATATCAATCTAATCAGCATTTATGTCTTATTCAAAATTCAAAAGAAAATTACATAGGGAAAGAGAATAAAGTAAAGTAATGAATGCATTACTTATTGTTTAATGATAATGACTATAAGAAAGTTATGTGACTTTTTAAATTTCAAAACACATAATATTAAATAACATAATGACATGTTCATCTAACACTACATATTATAACATAATAACATGTTGTCATAATTTATTTAGAATCAACATATTATTTTAAATCAACCTATGCAATGCTTATGCAAGAATAAATAAAATAAATAAATATACATACAATTTAATACTAATTTCAATTGCAATAAATCACTATTTATCTAAATACAAATAATTGTTTATTAGAAATAAATTTGAAATCAATTATAAATAACATCATAAGTTTATTAAATTATTTTTTCAATTTAATAATTTAATTTAATAATAGAATTTTTAAATTCTGACGCATTTTCTAACAAAATTTCCTTAAAATAAAATTTTTAATTGGTTCCGATTTTCCGGGTTGTTACAGTTATATTCTTTCCCCTTCAAAAGAATTTCATCCTCGAAATTACTAGGGTAGGAAAAATGTTACAAACCCTCATTAACTTTTTAAAAATCTACTCAGTTAAAATTTTCTATTCCACTTTCTTAATTTATAATCCCATCGATTCAATTGGTTTTATTAAAATACACATTTTTTTCTATTAACAAAAAGATATAAAAAAAAATCTAACACCTTAAATTTACGAAAAAATTCGGCCGAGTCTCCACTATACAGAAGGACTTCTGCGATATTGCAGGAACAACAAATATATATACATCGACCAACATAACTGGAAAATCAAATCCATAACTCAAAAAAAAAAATTTGCGTAGGCATACCTTATGTAAGCGCTATTAAGCATACTCGCTCAACTTATGTGTGATTTACACAACCAAAATCTATCTTCATAGACTTTTGGTACCTGTACTCAACTCAATTTATCATGCAAGTAACAATTGCATGAAATTTCAAATAATACTCATTAATCAACTAGTACAACTACAACAATGCCCAAAACTAAACATGATGCATCATTCATTTTTAAATCTGTATGCAAATACAGGGTTAAATCATTTAGTTTTAATTCATATGCGGCTCTATTCAAATTTATTATACTAGAATTTAGTTTTCAATTCATTCAACTCTTTTATAAAACCGTTGATGAATTCTAATCAATCCATCTATCATACAATCAACAAACAATACATAACCTACTTAATCCAATCATTCAAATTTTTATTTATTCATTTCCAAATCCCAAATCTAATTTATTTAATTCCATCTTTGTATCCATTTTTAAATCAACTTTAATTAACCAAGTTAAGTTCCAATTCCATACTCAATTAACTAATTAATTTTCTAATTAGGTCACTTCCATCTTCTGATTTATTCCAAAAATCATCCATTCTCCCTATTAATTTCATTTAACTTATGTTTAAGTTAAATTCTGATTCATTCAATTCCATATTGAAATTCTCACTCACAAATTCAATATTTAAAATTTCTCTTGGTTATATTAAACCATTACACTTCATAATCCAATTTGAATTCTATTCAAATCAATCACACCAATGTCTCAATAATTTGATAAAATTATTTCTTTTGTACACAAAAATATAATTTGAGAAAAAAATATTTCATTTGCCTACTTTACAAACCAATATTGTGTCAGTTGTGGCCTCTAGACACTTGAACCGATCAAACGACACAATACAAAATATTTTTATAAAATATACAAATACACTTTCTCATATATACACACTCAAACTCAATCTAAGGTATTATTAACTCTATCTCTATCGAGTTATGCCACAGAGCCAAAGTTATCACTAAATCTTATGCTCTAATACCACAATAACGCGACTAGGCTTTTCAACCATCATCCAGTGGGCTAATCTCCCACCATGGCATACATTGGTACCTTAGAACTGCTTTTACGGTCAGCCTCTCGACTCGCAACCAACCCAAGAACGGACATATAGGGGTAAGAGTCTCCTGCTCGCCACCAAATAGCCGAGAGAGAACCCCTTATCACGCATCAACATAATGCAGCAATTCTGATATTATAATAGTGTCTAAACAAAATAAATAACCATCTTGCATAACGCTTGCATCATTCGCTCCACATACTTAGTATATAATTAAAAACCACGGGTGCTTATTGGAGAATAGATTTCCAACTATGATAAGGTATGGAACCACCTTCTGATAGTGTATCTCTAGAGAGAAATGCACTAGGTTAAACAAGAACATCTTGCAACCCGGCCACACATGACCGACCACTCGGTCCGCTTGAGTGTACCGAATGTATATCACCAACGATTGGGATCAGCAAATGTTACCAAAGCATGCCGCAGTGGTAAAATAAAGAAGCAAATGGATTTTCTCTAGATCCGGTGATAATTTACACTAATGTGAGAGACCCACATAGCCATGCTACCTGCTCGATTTTTGTCGTTTCCCGGTTGATCAGGCTTGAGGTTAACATTACCTTTTTAAGAACATCACAGCAAACTTTGGATGTCACATCGTCAGATCCGCCAAAGCACTAATTGACGTCCAGAAAAATACTCTGGGTGTTAAGCTAAGAGAAGGTGTCACCTTCACCACCAAACAGAAATACGTTTGAAGAAATCAATGTGCATGATCTTTTGGAAATACTCTGTCAGACATTCGTCCATACAAGTCATCCAGGAACTTGATGAACTGAAGGCACCTTCTTATCACATCCTAGGAATCACCTTATGGATCGGTAGCGAGGAGTCCTTGCAATCCCATAGAATTCAACCACGATAGAATATCAATCAAGATAACTCTGGCTGCAAGTCATAGAAAATTTGACGGTAGTCCTTCCGCTTATGAAGACCCACGGTTTTCAGTTGCTCCATCTTCAACCAACATCTTCCACATTTACATATCCGTTGGTTCAGAATGGTTTTCGAATACAAATTCGATCCCGGTCTTTCTGTATCAACAATCGTATAGGCCAGATTTGATAGTCGGTTATTTAACTATAAAATAAACAACTGTACAACCATGAAAATAAATTGAATTCACTTGTTCAGTACTCAGCATCACTTGGCTCTTTTGATTAAAAATAATTAATGAATGGTTAATTAAAAACTTCTACATCTTTCAATATTTCAAACATAGCTATTCACTTCTTATTTTAATACAAAAGTATTCTCAAAATCATTTCCTTTTAATACTTAGAAAAATATCTTACACCCATCTCAAATTTTCCATTTTCTATCATTTACAAAACATTTTTTTGCAGTAGTATTCATTATCTATGACTGGGAAATCAATTCAACTTATCATTCGTAAAACAACGTTACAAAGTCTCTGTTGTCTCATTTCTTGAAAACAGTAACCAAAACTTATCCTTTTAAATAACCTATTTGAAAACTCATCTCTTTATTTCTTTCTACCTCGAAAATATCGTTATATTTTCACAAAATCTCCTTTTATTTCCTTTACTTTGGAAATATCATTATAAAATTTCAAAATCTCCATTTATTTCCTTTACTTTAGAGATTTCATTATATATTCTCAAACCCTTTTTATTCCTATACTTTGGAAATATAGTGTCATATATTCTCAAATCCTTTTAATTTCCTTTACTTTGGAAATATCATTATATATTCTCAATTTTGCAAATAACGTTGCATTATTATTTCTCTTATGGAAGTAATAAATTATTTCTAACATCTTTACCATTACATACTAATATCGTCCTTAGATAATCCTAAAGTCATTAAAGTTGAGGTATTTTATTTAACTCTCAAACCTCGGTCGACAACGTTCTTTTCTTAAGACAGATATGGGTTGTAATTCAAAAATAACTAAAATCATAATATCATAAAAACTTATTTATTAATCCATTCAAAAACATGGTTTTATAAACCATTCTACTTTATGAAAATCTCCTTTTCACATATAACTACTGTTACTTAATTCGTGATTAAGTAAATGCTTGCTAACACATCACCTTTTAACTTTAAACTTCTTTGAACAATTTATTTCATAACTCAAATTTTATACAAAATCTTATTACAAACTCCTTTACCGAATCCAATTACAAAAAACCATTTTTTCCAATCCATTTAACCATTTTCCTCTTTGAAAATCTTTTCTCTTGGAAAATCTCATTCCAATTTCATTTATTTTACTTAATTCCATTATTATGTAACGCTAATTTCAAATCAACGCTTTAGCTTCACACCGCTTTTATAAACCTCTTTTATAAAACTTTGGTTTAATATAAATTATTTTTAACATATTCCCTTGCATTCGTGGAAACCCCTTTTTATCTCAATTCCTTTTTACTTAATTCAAATATAAGTAAAACATTTAATTTAAACTATCGCATTAGCTTAAAACCACTTTTATAACTTCGTTATAAAAACTCAGATTTTACTATAAAATTGTTCATAATCTCCTTTCAAAATTCACTAGATTTCATTACAAACCCGATTACTTCTTAAATGAATTTCATTGAAAAGTAACCTATTAAGTTATTATTAATTAAAATAATAATTTACTTCATCATTAATTACCGTAGAAGTATTTAACTTCTTTATTAACTAAAAATTGAATAGTTAATTTGTTTAAAAGATTTTTAAAATGAAAATCTACTTCATTAATAATAAACAACTCGATAATCACCTTTAAATAACATTAATTAAAGATAATAAATTCTTAAGAAATGTTCCTAAGTTTAGACATTCGTTTGTTAAAAACTATATTAACAAATTAAATTGAAAACAAATTAGTGTAATGACTTATTTCCAATTAAATAGTTGACTTAGCCAACTTGAAAAACAAAATCGAAGTTTACCTCATAAGTTTTATATACTTTAAATGATGAGTTCAATTATATTTAAAATCTGAAAACTTTTTAGATGATATTAAAATCGATTTCAATGGTTCTTATAACAACGGTATTAAAGAGCCAAACTACTGCTAAAAAACCAAACTTGGGAAATAAGGGTTTGTCCCATCCAATTTCACATCGAATCAAATATATTCAACATATATGATTAACATTATCAATAGGGAATTTTTTTGAAGTAAGATCCTAGAAATAACTTATTGTAAAAATAGGCATGTTTCATAACTTATTATGAGACTAAGCCTATTTTGTACAGGGACAAATAAGCCTTGCGCGATCTGAAAACGCTCATCAACAAAAGTGTACATGCCCGTTTTTAGAAAGCGCAACTTTTTTCGTTCATGTGCATTCTAAAAACGTGCATAAACAAAATTGTTCATAAGCGTCTTCAGAATGCGCTTAAACAAAATAAATAAATAAAAGTTGCGCATTTTGAAAATGTGCATGAACACTTTTCTTCGTGCGCGTTTTCAAAATGCGCCTGGTTTATTGACCCAACTCAGAATAGGCCTAGTTTCATAATAAGTTATGAAACAATCATATTTTTACAATAAGTTATATTCAGAACCTTACTTCAAAAATTTGTCCTTGTCAATATTAGTGAGTAATCCAATTGGATCCCTCCGACCTGTCTTTTCTTGCATCACAAACACGTTACCTCAAAAATAACACCATCCAATTGAATATAGAAATGTAATTTTAACAATCAACCAAAAGTAGCAATCCAAACTTCTATCTTTAAATTTAATACATTTATATTATTATAAACGTAACCAACACGATAAGTTGCCTTATTTGGTAAAAACCGTTAAAATTACGATTTGATTTCATTCAAAATAAGTGAATGTTTAAATCAACCAATTCATCCACAATAAATATATATATAGCATACCACAAACCATATCACACAATAGAAATCCTGACGTATATGAAATATAAGTGGGTCAAAACTGAGTGAGTTATGCCCACTTTTACTCCATTTGTCGCTAAGTGATTCAATTTCAGTTAATTAAAACAAGCATTTAATATAACTGAAAATTCATGCTGCTTCTAAATCTGTCCAAACTGCTCCATAATGTGTAATTCGTCACCACAATTCCAATGAAACTTGTTTGGTTCGATTCTGTTAATGTAACAAAAAAGTTACATTGTTATAAGCATACATGATTAAATTAATAATTAACTTCTAATTATCTTAATTAGTATTCTATTTACATTTGTTAGTCAAATAATCGGCCTGATTTATTTCTGTTCCTTCGTTCACGCTATACCCAGCTCTACATACGAACCCATGCACGCATGACTAAAACAACCGTTGTACCCTCCTGTCGCCGATTGGAGTTTATTTGACATCAGCAGCGAGTTCCTCACAACCTCCTCCGCCTCTGACCCAGTCCCAACTCACCAGGTGCCACTGTTCGCTAGTGATAACCCCTAAACCGCAGCCACTTTTATGAACAATTTCGGTCACCATGCTACGAGAAATCAGATCACCACCGTTGGTTGGGTAGTACTTGTCGAGTTTTACATCTTTGCCGTTGAGAGATTTCTGAATGGATCAACGGAATTGAAGATTATAGTAGAGGGAATATCGAGCATTATCATCCATTCGTGAATAGGTGGAGGTGCAGGTTGCTTACATTGACCATAGAGAATTTTTGACCCATTTTTTTAGGGTTTGTTGTGTTTATATAGGCAATGGTTATAATATTTTATTATTTTACGGAACTTACACGTGGAGTAACACGTTAAAACCACCACATTAATCCTCGATTGAGATGAAAATTGTTATCCTAGCAGAAAATAATATTCCGGACACAATGGAATAAGTTTAGTTAAATTCTGAGATCGTTTGTAAAAATTCCTTTATAATCCAAAATGTGAATCGACATGCGTTTGTATTGCGCACGTTCACAAAATAAATCCAATTGACTTGAAACTTGAAATCCTACAATAATTAATCACTACGAAATTAGTTTCATTGAAATCCGAGTTCGTTTAAAAATTGGTTATTCTTAAATTACATATTTAATTGATAAAACGATTAAATAAAAATCTATGCATTTACTATTCACACAATCAAACGGTAAGTCCGATCGACATGAAAATTAAAATCCCACAATAACTTACTAATACAAATCTAAAATTAAAATCTCATAACTTAATAATACGAATCTAATGGCACAATTTTCATCACATTCTGAGACTATTCTCTCAAAATGAAATTTTACGCGTAAAATGACGCTATTTTGGACACCAAAATAGCTAATCTCCAAAAATAACGAACTATATACGTATCCTGACTTTAAACATCAATACGAATTCAATGGAATAGGTTTTGCATTTTAATTCGATCGTTATCTCAAGTTACACACAAATTCCTTTCAAATCAAATTAAATTTATATAATCAATCATTAGGTTTTATAAACGATTCCATGGCAACTTTCTGAAAATTTGGATTGGACATAACTTAAAATCTATAATATGAAATCTCCAATTTTCTCTTTCACTAGAAAATTATAATCAAATAGATTTGGACGATTCTTGTTTTAAAGAATTCCAACTTACATCGGATTCTGTATATTTAGTTAAAGTTCAAAACATAATATTACAAACTACCACGACGTTGCGAGCTCGTTTTTAATTTACAGATAACTTATACATTCAAACGTTGTTTAATAAACTAATTCTATATTATATTTCAAATCTAACTTAACCAAAACCTTTTATGTTGTCCAATTCACACCTTATTGCAAATCCAACTATTTCAGAATTAAATTTATCATTATATTATTCAAATTGAATTTAAATATTCAAAATCACTGAATTCAAGTTATTTAAATTCCAAATCAACATTTAAAATCCATTTAAATGTTTAAACTTAACGGTTGAAAATTTGGGACGTTACACTTATACATTTCAAATTAGCTATTTACACTAACTTTATTGATTTTTATAAAGAGAACCAATCAAATCAAACTTTTTATATTAATATTGTTAAAGCGGATGCTGAAAAGCCTTGATTTATCAGATGCAGCAGAAAAAACGGGGATAAAAGTGGTTCATCGTCGCTAATTGAAATAGCATAGTGGTAGAAGGGCACTACAAGCTATTACGGGGATTTTGCGAGACTTTAATTACATAGAACACACCTTACCTCCTCCTACATGCTCCCTTCCTCCAGCTCTCCTATAAATACCCTCACTTGAAAGATTTGGCTTTAAGCTCTTTAAACACTCTAGGATGAAGAAGGCCTTCCTACGACCTCCCAACCATACTCCATCACTTCGAGAATAAGAAGAAGCTTTCCTTGGACATCTGGACCTTTTTTGGCTGCATAGGCCCTCCATGAAGAAGGGACTTACATCAAATTTGGACGAACTAGAACTTGTTTCCACCATTGCCATTGTATTGACATGATAACAATGCTCCCACTGTTGTAAACTTGTACGAATAACATAATCAAAGAGCAAAACCATTCAAAGTGGATGTAGGCCTTCGTGGGTCGAATCACTATAAACATTGTGTCATTTAATTTTCTGCATATTTCTACTCTAGACATTTAGTTTCATTGTCCTAGAACTCATTAGATGTTGCTCCAACTTTTGCACGTCAATAGATATCTACTTATTAACTCTGAGGTTTTTAACCATTTTTTGTGTCAACATTTTTAGTGATTTCAAGGACAATATTGAATTCTCAAGATTTTGGATATTTTTATCGACTAGCATATTTCAAGTTCATTGAGAAGATCCACTTTTAGACTTCTTCATCAAGATGGTAACCAAGAGAGCAACCACCTCCTGTAGACCTTCGAGCAATGACGTAAAGCAGCAACCTACCAACGCAGGAAATGTTGTTGCAACCACAACAACCACCATACTTACTGCTCCTATGCCAGCTTCTGCGTTCATGATTGGCGACGACTTCATGACACTTACGACGAAACTAAATGAAACTTCCAGTTCATTGAATAACCAAATACGTGAAAATATTGCATTGAGGCAAAATATAAATATGATGACAGTGCAATGGAATGAGTTCAAAAGTCGGACAGCTTCTGCTCCACTTTGCAGCTAGTTTGAGGAATCATCATCGTCAGGAAGAGGAGCGCAGCATGTCAGAAGGACTATCGACACTAGCCAGCCCCTTCTATTCGGTATGCTACTGATTCATCATGCCTAACTAGAGTCATATACTCCTACCGAACCGGCTCGGCTCGGCCATGCCGAACCATATAACATCGAACCAGGGGTAACCACCTCTTGAAAATAGCATCTTTCTACTTCATTGCGTGATTGCAATGCACTCGGACTATATTGAGCTCCCACGCTTCCTCCCACACGTCCTGTGATTGACCGGGATAATATGGGTCAAGGAAGAGATGCAAGTATGACGACACATGTAACGTGCTTATGAGGGAAACGAATGAGACGGGCATAAAGATGATTCAAAGTATGGATCTTTCATCACCACTTGAGACTCGACTACCATGGTTAGGAAGATTATGAATGTTAGTCGAGTATTAATAGTGAATATTGGGGGATTTGACCTATATCCCTTTCAATAATGATACCTTGAGTGTCAAGTTCCCACGGAGATTTAACTTGCCACAGATATCGCATTATGCAGGGAAGACGGACCCTGGTCAGCATTCAGTGCGATACCAATGGTAAATGGAATCGGCTGGAGCCTCTAAAGCCATCAAATGTAAAGTCTTCCCAATCTATCTAGATGGCGTAGCCCTCATGTGGTTTATGAGACTACCACCTAGATTTGTACCCTCATCTGACGAATTAAGCAAGAAATTCATGAATCAGTTCCATTTTTATATTGCCAAGTCAAAGCACATCATGACCTTCTCTCGCATGAATCAAGCTCATTGGGAGTTACTCAAGGATTACCTCAAGCGCTTCAATATTTCCATAACAGAAGTTAGCAACCCTAACAAACAAACTATTTTTATGCAATGGTTGATGGTGTTGACCCTAGTATAGAATTTGGAAGATGTCTGATGGGGAAGCCTCTATCCATTTTGAATCATTTTTATGAGAATAACAACTAATTCCTATGCATTGAGGAAGCAAAGAGGACCCAAAAAGGAGAATCAACAACTTTATGAATGATGGTATACAAAGCAATGTGGCATGTAGTGGTCTGGAGACAATTTCGAAAAAGTTCAAATCAATGTTCAGAACCATAAACAAAAGATATGGTAACCAGCGTAAAGGTGGCAATGGAGGTGGTTGCGATCAGAAAATGGTTGCTAAGAAGCGAACCAGATTCCAAACTTTTAATACTTACACACCATTGAATGATACCAAGGAGATTGTGTACATGGATACCTATAACATGATGTAGTATAGAAAGCCTGCATATAGAGAGTCCATGGAGAAAGAGAAGAAGACAATAAGTCTTGCCTGTTTTATGAGATTTAAGACCACATGACTAATGAGTTCTGTCATCTCCACGACATTATGGAAAAGTTATTTCGAGATGGAAAGAATAAAAGATTTAAAAAATATAGAGTGGCCCCAAGGGACAACGACATAGGACTTCAGACCCCATTCGATAAGGTTAGGCAACTCCTAGAGCTACCGCCCAGTAGAAACATAAAGGCATTATTATCAACACCATGGTCGAAGGAACACATCTAGCTGGTTTCAGTCTATAGAAAATGGAGCAGTACGTCAATGCAGTGAAGCATGTTAAGGTTAAAGAATGCAACAATGCTGATGAGGTTATTCGCATGAAGCTACAAAGAGTGATGATTGACTATGTCATCTTCCGTGACAAACACAAAGGGAGTGAAGTCCCTAGTATTGATCCTTTGGTGATTTCAACAATGATTTGCCCAGTCTTAGTACGAAAAATCCTTGTTAACTCCAAGACTTCCATAAATATTTTGTTTGAAAGAGCTTATGACCAAATGATGCTTAAGGCTAAGGATTTGAAGCCGTGTAATGTCAAAATATATAGTTTCAATATATCCGCGGATAAACTGGTAGGTTTGGTTGAATTACCAATTGAGCTTGGTGATGAAGACCGTTGAAGAGTACGTGTAACGACCTGAATTTTTCGGTCATTTGAATTCGAGTATTTAAATCTATTTTAAATATTATTATTTTTGAATACGTACAATTAACTTTTGCTATATTTCCAATTTGGAGTCAACTGAAGTTATTTTGTCGGCGTGCGAAATTTAAACGTGAACCGACAAATAGCCTGAAATTAAAATACTGCTTTTGTGCAAATGTAGCCCGTTTCAACGTAATCAATTTTGTGGTTTCGGAAAGTCAAGATGCAAAAGTGTGTCTGTTTTCGTAACGTTTGGAGATTTTGCGGGTGGTGCGTATATGTAACATACGGCGTTAAATAGCAGTAAAAACCAAAATCAACCGCAATACAATAAATCGAAATCTCCTACTCTAAGTTAAAATAAATTATTTAAATAATTCGTCAAACTCCTAGTTACTCTTGCCTAAATTTATTTGAATAGCTCATACATCGATGCAGCACATACATCCTATCACGTACAAGCTTTTAAGTTCCAAGTAAACTAAAGTCCACCTCTATGATGTACACCGCCTATCCAAACTGCCCAAGCATGCAACTGACACATTTTTCAAAACGAAAACCACATGCAGTGTAGTAGTTTGTACACCAAAGATGTGTACAAACTCGGTCTCCCTCATGCATACTCGATCTTAAGTTTTGAGTACTACCCTAATATACATAGCCTACAACGTGCTCTTTTCCCATCAATGAAAATACACCGCTAGCCATACTGTCTCGTTCCTCGTGATGACGACCTATGTTTCTACTTAGCCTTTCTTTTCTATCTTTCAATGTTGTAACGATTGCATGCAAGGTGCTTATATGAGCACATACTTCTCTGGACAAATAATAAATATCATTTGTCATTTCAATTAATTGTCGCTAGGTCCCAATGAGCAAGGCTTTGGCCAATGTTTCCAGTACTTCACATGGATTCCTTACCCTATCGTTCTTTTGCTTTCGTATATATATACTCCGACCATCTCTCTCCTCAAACCAGGAAATAAATTCCAACTTTCTCATTTTATTCGAAAACTGCAAACTTAGCTATTCCATTGTCCTTCATCACCAAGTTTACACGCAGTCTTTCCTTTCACACAGTTTATGCTCTAACCTAAGTTATAATGCACTAGCTAATCTAAAATACTACGGCACATGTCTAAGTAGATTCCACCTTAGGGTGCGTTCGCAGCCAAAATTTGACACGCTCATTTTTTTTTTTTTGCATCGGACGCGAGCACATTTTACCCCTTTCAGATTCCACGATTCTCGAACGTTGGAAAAGTAACCGTTGGCGTCCGACGCGTCGGACGCCAACGGTTAATTTTCCAACGTACCGATTCACTGGCTATAAGAACGAACCCCCCACCCCCCTTCCTCCTCATTCCAACCCGAAACATCTCCCCTTTTACCCCTTATTTCGAATTTTTTGAGCAATTTCGAGCTGCAAAAACGGTAAAAAAAAATTATAGTTGAGTTTATTTTTCAATTCTCTACCATATATATTTTTTTCGATTGTTTTTTATTTTTATTTTTTTGTTTACGCAGACGGGGGTGGCAGACGATTCAGAAAATTTAGGAAGCACTCGCCGATGAAGTTTCGAGAGCAGGACATTATGTTCGAGGGTTGTTTGCGGAAAAATACTTGTGCGTATCTGATTCCTCAGGTTGCGCCTCCTACTGCACCAGCACCTCCACCAGCGCCTGCAGCAGCTGGTTCTTTCTCCCCCGGGGACGCGAGTTTCTATACTGGTTGGATGGCTTCGGGCAATCCACCGTCTGGTCAGCCCTCTAGGCGCAGACGGGCAGAGCGTGCCAGCTCGTGGGTGACCGACCATACGAGACAGCTTGTTGCTCGTTGTTTGGAGCTCGTTCGGAGATCGGGGACGTCTGTGGATCTTTGGGAGATTCTGACGATATTTCGTAACGATGAGCGGAATGTTGATATTGCTCAGGAGCTTAGCGATGAGGGCTTATGTGTCATTATTTCATCGGAGTTGAACTTATTACCTCATCGTCGTTTATTATAGATTTTCATGTATTTGTTTTAATTCCAGTACCGTTGTGTTTTTTATGTTTTATGAAAAAAGTGGTCGTGTTATGAAATATGTTGTCGTTATAGTTTGATGCAATTAGAATTTAATTAAATCAAAACCATTAATTTAACTATTAAATACCACGCTCAAATACCACGCTCAAATACCCCGTTCGTAGCTAAAAACATAATTCCTCTTCGCTACAGTACCACGCTCAAATGTCACGCTCACGTTCGTTAAGAACTCTCCCTTATGTTGTCTAACTTAAAACATCCCCACATTATATTTTCTGCCAGGTTTATAAATGGGCGCATGCTATCTAAACTACACTGTCACAACGTTTAAGTACGAACAAGCAGAGAAGAGCAGCATACCCTTTCCTTTCCCAGTATGAAACTGTACCCCTAACCAATGAAAACCCAAAACCTTAACATTAAAGAATTGTTAGTAATAGTTACCCAGTCACACGTTTAAAATATTCACATGCTTAAATCCCATCACCAGGCAAATAAAGAGGGAAAACTACACAGCTATGACCACAAGAGAAACAGCTATGAAATGAAAACACGAGCAGCCTACCATGTTTCTTCCTTTTCGTATACAGCCTAGGATGTAAATTCTGCAGTTACCCTATGCCCTACATGTTAATTCCTTCACCGCCAAGCTGCTCATACCGTGGGAAGCAAGGTGTTAGCCTATATAAATACACGAAGTCTGGATCATTTCCTGAAGCTAAAAACCAGTAAACAAAAATGGCGTTGATCTTTGAAATTTTATTTCAACTTGTGTACTCAACTAAAAACCATCAAACATGGTTCAGTAAACTCGTATGTTTTTCCTCTTCGATCTGGTATAAATTCCAATGGGTTTCGAAATGATTTTGTTCACGGGTTTTAAATTCAGCGTGTGTTAAGGTGATGGCTGGGGAAGATTGAAGCATCGAGGGGAGCTTTGGATATTATTTTCGGAATCGAGGTGGAAGATGATTAGCAGACCAATAACGTTGCACCTAATTTAATGTTAAATTTTAGTTCAAAGAATAATCTAGGATTAATGGTTATATTAAGTAATGAATAATTAAACGTCAAAAAAAAACTTATTATTGCAAGGTTCAATCGAGGTACCGTCAGCAGCGCTAGAACAGTACCAATGAGCACTTCATTCCAGAGCTTGAGTGGACGACGATGGAAGCAACTGGGACTTTTAATTAAACGTCCGTTTAGTTTAATTAAAATCCAAACCGTTTAATCGACGGAATAAACCAAGATGAGTTAAACTCACTCAGATTCCCATTTATAATTTTTATAAGTAGGATTTTATGTTGTGTGCTTTGTTTGCTAATCATTGGTTGATTTGATTGTTTGGATGTTGTTAAATATTGTTATATCGACTATTTGGATTAAACGGTTGTTTAATTTAAATGAAATGACATCGTTATTTTTAACGATGATTTCCGAACAAGGTAACTTACCTTATTGGTTACGTTTATAATAATATAAACGTATTGGATGCTTGAATTATTATTATTGGTTGACCGCTATCAGTTGAATTGGTTAATTATGTGCATATGATAATTATATGAACTGTTTAACCCATGTGATTATATTATTGATTTGATTACTGATTGTTGAATCCAGATTCAACATTATTTTGATATTAACCAATGAGTGCTATTGGCTAGAGAAGTTATAGCAGATGGCCAAAATACAAAATGTTTTATAAAGATTGATTAACCGTCAGATGAATCGATAAAAATGAAGTTATGAAATTTGTTTATAACTGAATATCGATTTTAAATATATTATTTTAATTGGGTTTATGAAAGGAAATAAACCATCCTTATATACATTGATTATTTTAACCACCAATTACCATTTTTGGTACCAAAATCTAATCGTGTGCGAAGCACGTGCCTCGTATCAATTATTAAATGACCTTTCTTATATTTACAAGACAAGTTAGCAAGTGAGCAGATATTAATGTAATGTTCAATAACCGAGGTTAATTATTCTAAGAAGCAATTTGAAATGAGATTATATTGATTTGATTACTATTTATTTAATAATAATCAAATGGAATTATTTAAATTAATTTAATTTGAAACTAAATTTAAACGGAAAGACGAACTGAGATTTGAGTAATGAGTTAATCATATGTAGAGTAGGCTAGGTCAACAGTGTTACTCGAAATTGAGTTATGTAAATAGTTATTAATTTAATAGAGATAGTTAACGGATAATTAAACCATTTTTAAACATTGATATTTGTTGAATGGTGATCACTTGGTATTTAAAATGTATAAATGAAGGGTTATGAGGTTTTAAACCATTGTTTATAGTAAAGTGATGTTTTCAAGCAATTTAACATAACTAATAATATAAGTTAAGTTTAATTCGAAGTTTAAATTAAATCCTTACTGGGGTTTTATTTTGAATGGAGATATAAAACCCAAGCTTTATTGAACATTATTGGAACGAGTTATTTGAAATGACATATGAATGGAAACGAAATAGAAACGAAAATGGAAATCCAAGTTGAATTAAAATGGTAAGGTGGATTGATTTGTAATGGTGTGATATAAATTCGATATATTATATGAGAAATGAGGTTTTATCAAGATATAACTCAAATGGATTTTGTTTTGAAAGTGTAAATGAGTATGGGAATTCGGTATTACAACAGATATTATCTTAAGATAAAAATGTTGTTGATCAAGATCTAAGAGGTAATTAGAATAACCCAACTTGAACGACTTCAGGATTATCGAAAGAAGACATTAGTTGCAATGATAAAGATGTTAGAAGTAAATTATTTTGAGAAATAATGACGCAATATTATTTGAAGAACTTTGGAATATAGATAATGAAATTTTGAAATAAAAGGAAATATAAAGGAACTTGGGAATATGAAATAATATTTCCATAGTAAAGAGATCAAGGAAAGGAGATTTGTGAAAATTGTAATGATATTTTCAAAAGGTAAAGGAAAGAGATGTAGAATAATTTATTCTAAAGAATAAGTGACGATGATGGTATTCAAAATAACGAAACAAAGGAGACATGGTAACGATCGTTTTAAAATGATAAGTTGAATTAGCTTCCTTATTATAAATAATAAGTAATGTAATAGCAAATGTTTTTGAAATGGAAATTAACAGAAAATTTTGATATGGTTTTAAGATATTTTTCCAAGTATATTAATAAAATGATTTGAGGATATTAATGTATTAAAATTGATATATTACTTTTAAATGGTCAAGTGATGTTGTAAAATAAACCAATTGATCTGTTTTATTTTTATGGTTGTTTATTTTGATAGTTAAATAACCGACTATCAAAATTTGGCCCAACGTTATTGGTATGGAAAGACCGGGATCGAATTGATATTCGAAAACCATTCCGACCAATGAATATGAAAACGTGGAAGATGGTGATTGAGTTGGAGCAATTGAAGACCGTGAATCTTCATGAATGGAAGGACTATTGTTGGATTTCTCTAGCTAATCCCTAGAGATATTATGACAATGATTCTGTCAGGATTGAAATTTACGGATTCCAAGGACTACTCGCTACTGATCCATGGGGTGATGATTCCTATATTGGATGCAGTAGGAGGGTGCCTTCAGTTCATCCTGTTCCTATATGACTTGTATGGACGATGTGAAGGGTGGCCAGATGTTCCAAAAGTCGATTACAACCTCAAGCCTCAACAACCGGGAAATGACAAAAATCGGGCAGGCAACATGACTATGTGGGTCGCTCCCATTAGGGTGTATATCACTTATCTAGAGAAAATCCATTTGCTTCTTTATTCTATTTCGATGTTGTCCCTTTTCGGGAGACGGTGGGTCGCACCCGACCGTTGGTGATATACATTCGATACACTCAAGCGAAATGAGTGGTCGGTCATGTATGGGTCGGGTTGCACGACGTTCTTGTTGAACCCAGTGTATTAGCCTCTAGAGATACACTATCGGCAGGTGGTTCAATACCTTGTCATAGTCGGAATCCAATCTCTAATAAGCGCCTGCGGTTTTGTCCGTATACTATATATGTAGAGTGTGAGATGCAAGCGTTCTGCTAGATTCTATTTATTTGTATTTAGACACTATTATAATATCAGAATAAAGTATTGATTTCAGACCTGTTTTGGGTTATCGTAAGGTAAAAACCATCCGTATTTATGTGTGGATTTCATCTTACGATTATCCTTTCTTTCGAAAAGATTTTAACTCTAAAATCAAGTTGGATGTTACCCATAAACTATGCGAGTTTTCTCACTTTGGTTCACCAGACTGGCCCGGTGTTTTGTAAATGCTCGGGTTAGACCGGGCTGTACAATTTCAGGTATCGGATGCTGTGAAGTCCAATGACGAGCTGAAGATGTTCAGACGTATGATATTATCTAGTATTATTCCGCTGTGTGATGTATTTGAGGACATATTATCATAACTGTCTAAGTGTATTGATGTACTCTGATAATTGTAAGTTTTATTTCGAAGCTCTCTATAAAGTTTATTTATATATTATATTTTGTTCCACTGCGGTGTGAGACTCTGTGTTGTGTTGATTCTTCTTTTTCTTCTATTCTGATATTCCTTTCTTTCTTTTCTCACTCTCTAACTTCTTTCTATTAACGTTTCGGTGTTTTCGATGCTTGAATATTCGACCCAGTGTTTTTATGTCGATTTTCAGGGTCGAAAATCCTTGTTCGTTACAGTACGGATCCTCTCATTTTCATGTATTGAACATTAACTCTTCAAACATTACTTTCTTGGGCCGACCGGACCTTGCTAAATTTAGATCACGCATTGCTACTTGGTGCTTGGTTTCGAAATTCCCGACTGAGAATGAAGTCGGGGTCATTCGGGGAGATCAAATAGCAGGATGGTCATGCTACTTGGCTGAATGGGACGATGCCTACAACAAGGAGAAGAAAAAGGCCGTGGATACTTCACTTCAAGCTAAAGATGTCGCTGCATAGCAAGTACATGGCAAATCCTGGCTCGGACAGTATAATCGTCAATTCAAAGACATCGATCCTAGGAAGGACAAAGAATCAGGATATCAGAGGGCGACACTAATAAGACAATGTTGGCGATCCCGGTTGATAATGACGACCCTTCTAAGGTCTTGAAAATCAGATCCCATCTTAGACCCCTTCGAACAAGGAAATTGACCAACTTTCTCTGTGCAAACCTTGATGTTTTTGCTTAGACCCATATTGACATGTGCGGGATATCGCCAACTATCATAAGTCATTCACTTAACATTAACTCAAAATACTCCCCAGTGAAGCAGAAAAGGCGTACGCTTGGTCCTAAAGGGTCATTAGCACTGAAGGAAGAAGTCGAGAAGCTCAAAAGCAATGGATTCATCCAAGATTCGTTGTATCCCAACTGGGTACCAAATTTGGTTCACGTGAAGAAGTCCAATGGAAAGTGACAAACTTGTATTGATTTCTCCAACTTGAACAAACATATCCCAAATATATCTTCCCACTTCCTAGGATTGACCAGCTTGTGTACTCGATTTTTGGACGTAAACTTCTCTCCTTCATGGATGCATAGTCTTGTTACAACCCAATTCTGTGCATGTACCGGATCAGCAGCATGTTAGTTTCATCACAGACCTTAGACTATATTACTATGTGGTCATGTCATTCGATTTGAAAATTGTTGGAGTGACATACTAGCGGTAGGTAAACTACACGCTCAAGATGAGATTGGTAGGTCGAAGGAGGTTTACGTAGATGACATGGTCATAAAATCACGAAGAACAGCCAACTATGTGGACAAATTATTGGAGATTTTCAGTGTTCTTCGCCAGTATGGGGTGATTTCAACCCTTTTAAATGCTCTTTTGGCATTGCATCAAGGAAATTTTTGGGTTTCATCGTCAGTTCTCGAGGGATTGAAGTCAACCTCAAGCAAATAGAACCATTTAGAACATTCAGGAGCCTAAGAAGATAAGAGATGTGCAGAGCTTGAATGGGAAGGTTGCCGCTCTGAGTAGATTCATATCCAGATTGACTAATAAATGCATTCCTCCTTTGACTTGATAAAGCGAGGAAAGTGTAACTTTGCTTGGACTCCAGACTGCATCAAAGAATTTGACAACCTATTGAATCACTTGAAGAGGCCTTCTGTACTATCAAATTTGATTGATCATAAAGCCCTATTTGTGTATTTGGCGGTATCCTTGCATGCCATCAGCTCAACACTAGTGCATGAAAACAATCAGATCCATAGAATATTGTACTATGTAAGTAAAAGACCAATAGGGGTTGAGCGCAACTAACCAAATATTGAAAAACTACCTACAACCTTTTAATAGCATCAAGCAAGTTGCGTTATTATTTTCGGACTCATTCCATTAAGGTGTGCACTGAACAGGTGCTACAACAGATCCTTCAGCGACCTAAGGCATTTGGGAGATTTCTTAAATTTAATTTTTAACTGAGCTAATTTGATATTGCCTACATTCTACAAAGGTCCATTCAGAGATAGACATTGGCGGATTTCATCATAGAATTCACAGTTCAGGAAGACAACATTAAAGACGTTGAATCATCGACTGCTAGGTGGAAACTATTCACAAACGGAGCTCGTAACGATTGATATTCCGAGCAAAAGTTGTCTTGTTAACTCCTGGGGAACGATCGATTTGTTACGCTTTAAAGTTGGACTTTCTTGTGACCAACAATGAAGTTAAGTACGAAGCCCTGATTGTTGGGCTAAAACTCACAAAGAAGCTAGGGATAAAGTCGATTCAGATTTTTTATGACTCTAAGGTTATCGTGTACCAACTCAGAAAGGAATTCCAAGCCAAAGGGGTATTACTTTCCACCTACCTCGATTGGGTTAAGGAACTGTAAGTTGGGTTTGAATATTACTACATCTTTCAATCCCACGTGATCAGAATGAGAAAGTCGATTCATTGCCAAGCTATCTAGTTCAGAGAATCCAAAGCAGATGAAGTTGGTTCCGATTAAGACATTGAGCACACGAAGTATAGATCAAATAGAAGTCGACTGGATCTTGAAAGTTGAGCTCGAGAGGGAATCTTGATGACCCCTATTAGAAACTTTCTCTTGCATGGAACCCAACCTGAGTGAATAAGCGAAAAGCGCGCTCTTTTACGTCAAACAGCGAGAAATATCGTTCGGTGAGATACATTGTAATAAAATGGATTATTCATTCCCTTACTTCGATGTGTAGCCCACGCCGCCGCCAAAGGGGTATTGCAAGAAGTACACGAAGGCGAGGTTGTAACCACACTGGGGTGCAAACTTTGGCGAAGAAGATACTTAGGTATGGCTATTTTTGGCCTACCGTCAACCAAGATGCGACTAATTATTTACGAAACAATGACAAGTGCCAAAGGTTTTCCAAGATTCCAAGATCCCCCCCAACACAATATGCTCAAATGTCTACCAGTGGTCCTTCATGGTATGAGGAGTAGAAATTATCGGTTGCTTTCCGATTTTGAAGAGTAAAGTTATATATGCGATTGTAGAAGTTGACTATTTCACCAAGTGGGCTAAAGCTGAACCAACGACCATAATCACAACAAAGAAGGTGACAAGGTCATCGTCAAAAACATCATATGTCGATTGGGACTTCCTAAGACTATCATAACTGATAATTAAACTCAATTAAATAGCTCAAAATTCAATGACTTCTGGTGATGATATCATATTAAGAAGAGATATACAGCGGTCACTCACCTGCAATCGAATGGATAGATCTAGGGAGTGAACGAGATCATAATGATCGTCCTGAATAAGTGATTGGAAAAGACTAGAGGAAAATGGGTCGATGAGATACCATTAGACCTTTGGGCATATCGAACCACCCACAAGTCAACCACTGGCCATATTCCATTCGCGTTAGCCTATGGATCTGAAGCAGTCATACATTTAAAGCTCAAAGTCCCCTTTCATTGAACTGCCTACTATGATGCTCTACTAATAAGATGCTCCTCCTACAACCACTTGACATGATCGATGAGAAGAGAGAGGAGACAGACTTGTGAACTACTGCATATAGACATCAAGTCGCCCAATCCAACACTAAGGTTGACCCAGAACCTTTAAACTTGGCGACATCACCCTAAGCGTGCCTTTCCTGGCTTCGTCCATATGGTCCCGAAGTTGGAAGAACCTTACGTCATTCAATGGAGATATGAAAATGAGGCTTTCAGTGGTGACTTCGAGCTCCATGCCTTTCTCCTCTCAACCTAACGCATCTCCTAACAACGCCTCATCAGATCCACGAAAAACCTACCTCCGACTTCGTTGCGTCCTCCTTCAATCTCTCTATCCCCTGAACCTCCTTCAACTTCCTCTTCTCTCCCCTCTTCCCTTAACTGCAAGAAGTGGTCTACACTTTCTGATGCAAATCACAAGAACACTGATGCGTACCGCCACATCCGATCTCTCTGAAGTTCACCGGTAAAGTGCCGATGCCTACTGATGACATCATTTCTGCTACAAGGGAACAATGGCATAATTATTTGGTAGGTTTCTTTTTGGACCGACCAATTTCTTATACTGTAGTAGCAACACAACTCAAGCGACACTGGAAGCCTTCAGGAAGTATAAAAGTAAAATCATTAGGAAAGGTATTCCTCTTTCTTCTCTCTAACCACGATGATCGTGAAAGAATCTTGCATTCAGATCCGGACATAATTAGGAACAAACTTTTCTTGGTTAAGCCGTGGGATGAGAATGTAGGAAGTAACAACGTAAGTAAGGTACATGTGTGGATTAAAATGACTAATCTACCGCTCTATGCATGGTCTAAACTTGGCATATGCTGGTTAAGCATAATGATAGGTATTTTTATGTATAGATATTTCTACGGAGGGGTTAGAAAGGTTAGAATTCTCAAGATGCATGGTCGAGGTCACCCCCGAAAAGGCTTTACCAACCGAGTTCCATGTTATGTTAACGGATGGTACATAACAGATGGTTTATGTAGAATACTTGTGAAAGCTAGAAATTTGTTTAAAGTGCAAGCACTTTGGATATGCTAGCGAAGCTTGTGGAATAAATGGTGAGAAGATCAGTGCTGGTACTCAGTCCATGTTCGTAAGTGGAACCAATAATGTTGGCAAAGACACTTATGTTAGAGTTAAAACTATTGTTGTAAACCCCAATGTAGACAGCATTAGAGTCAATCCTACAGTTAAAAGGAAAGACCTTTGGCGAAAAGTAATAAGCAAGAAAAGGAGTTATGTGCCACCTTTAAGCAATGGTTTAACGAGAAGAAACTCTTGTCTGAATCTGGAAAAGATAGTGAGAAAGCCTTGTGGTATTACTGATAGTACGGAAGGAAAAGGTATAATTCTCTGATTGATGTGGAGAAAGACACTATTGCAGTTGAAAAAGTTATTGCTAAAATTGATGAAATGCTTATGCGTGCCTTCTACTGTAATGATAATCAAGTTGATGTCATTAAAAAGAAAACTGGAAATGATACTAATATTGATGATGTTGAACAGCGTACGTGTTGATCAAAATAACACTAAATCTCCACCACTTCAGCTTAACACTGCCACATGCAAATCTCCCTTGCCAAACATCTTACAATTGAAGCCCGGTTTCCTCAATAAGTAAACATCCCTATCGAGAACTAACTTTGATGCTGAGAGAACTCCTTCTTCTAGCAAGATCATTCCCAAAGTAACAAAACAGTCTATAGATTGTAATATGGAGAATGAAACCAATTCAAGTCAAGGCAAATAGGTTACAAAGAAAATACATCTTTATACGCATATTGCACCACCTCCAGGATACAAAGCTCCTCCTCCAATGCCACCTTCAGTTAAAGAAACCGCCTCTAGCTCGCCATTATCAGCCTCGCTACCTGGGTATATCACACGGAGCAAAAAGAACATGATGTTGACAGGGAAGATTTTTGATAACGACTAACTGGGTGTGTGGTTTGTGCGGTGCAGTTTGATGCAGCAAGCAAATTGAAAAATGAAATGTAATGTTAGAGTAAGTTTGTATTGTTGCAAATGAAATGTAGAAGTATGTAATTTCCTTTATGTAAGCCTTGTATACCTTTGGCAGTATCACTTCATTGCGTGGAAGATGTGTGTTGTTAGTCGATATACAAGCTGTATATCTCCTGCTTTCTATGTACTTATTATTTTTGATAATAATAAAGTGTTTGCGTTCACTTTAAAAACCCGTCGGCATTGCTAAAAAACGAGGCTTTTAGTTAATGACTGTTGACGGCGACTGACTCCCAAGAGTATGGAATGTCGATGATCTAGGGGTTTAGTCTACTTAAGCTTTTTTTTAAGTACTTTTGTAAATAGCACATTGTTTGCAATTAATGTAAGAAGGCGCGACTTGCTAGCTGCTATTGCGTTATAATTAAAATCTTTATCCATGCCCTATTACCGATTGTAGTTATATGGCTAAGAGTTGTGATCCGACCAGCTTACACCAAAACCTGAATGTGAGGTGTGACTAATCACCTAAAGATGTTATTTGCTCATGATTCGACGAGCTTGCTTGACTTTGCGACTAGTCGGACTAAAGTTAACCGAATCCTAGCACAATTCAATTGCTCATTTGGCAATCTTCACCTTAAGACTAGGGTGGAGGAGCAGCGTCTAAGAAAACATGACATGACCATTCACACAATTAACACTAACCATCAATGACTTGAGAACGAATATAAAGCATTAGTTAAGTGTGAATGGCGCATCAAGACTTAAGACCACTTAACCCATAACTCTAACCTGATTAACGACAAAAGAGTATAAAACTAAAGGACTAGAGGTCCAATTACTCATACTTAGCCTCGCTGCGACTGAGGGAATAACTGCAGACTTTGAAATTAACTTCAAATACGTTTGTAACAACCTGATTTTTTGTTGATTATCAACAATAATTAATAAACATCTAAAACAAGAATGCTAAAGTTATAATTAAGTTAAATGCATCATTAATTTGGTCATTTGACTTAATTATTTGGGTTAATATTTAAAAGTTAGGTTGTGTAGTTCAGTCGTGGAAATTGTGGAATATAATCGCTTAAAGGTTATTAAATCGAGTCTTGGCAATAAATAAGATAGAAATTTGTGAATTTGGCGAGTGTTTGTGATTTTTTGAGAGAAATTTGAATGTTGGGTTAGAAGTAAATTAATTTTGTAGGATCCAATGTTTATTTCTAACATTATGTGTTAGGAATAAATTTGAACCTTACAGATTGATTTAATAAGGAAGTTTAGTAAATTATAAGATAAAATAAAGGTTTAATAACCCACTTTTCCGTACCCTTTGAGTCGACTAATTACACCTCTGTCTAACCCAAATTGCACAGAAAAGAAGATAGTTAATAGAAAGAAATTAGAGAGTGAGATAAGAAAGAAAGAAATATTAGAATAAGAAGACTAGAGTCTCACAGCAAAATGGATAAAATATAATATCAAATGCTTTATACAAAAAGAAAATTGTATATTACAACATCAAAGTATACACACATTTCAATACAACACATAGCGGAATAATATAATACCAATAAATATGGGTATATGTCTCGATTCCATCTCATTTTCTGAAGCTCCAAGCGAAACCTAACCTGATAATATACTTGGTCTGACCCGAGCAAATTTGAAGCAAAGAAAACTTCACTCGGATCAGTCTGGAATACGTTCAGTGATAAATTCATATTGCAAATAACTTGGTTAACTTTAGAAATGTTCTTTTAAAAGAAAAGAGTAATCATAAGACCAGTCCGCACATAAACACAGATGGTTTTTACCTTACGATAACCAAAAACATTTTTGTTATATCAAAATCCAGTGATATTATAATAGTGTCTATCAAATCACAAATAAATAACCATCTAGAAGAACGCTCGCATCTCACACTCTACATATTCATTATATAATCAAAAACCGCAAGGTGCTTATTGGAGATTAGATTTCCAACATGACAAGGTATGGGACCACCTTTCGATCAGTGTACTTTAGAGGGGATACACTGGGGTTCAACAAGAACATCTTGCAACCCCGCCACACATGACCGACCATTCATTCAGCTTGAGTGTATCGAAGGTATTATCACCCACGGTTGTCGGCCATCCAACCGTATTCCGTAAGATACCGAATCGACAGAAGAAACAAATAAGGATTTTCTTTAAATGGTGATAATACACTCTGCTTGGGTGCGACCCAACTAGTCATGATGCCTTCCCGACTTTTGTCATTTCCTAGTTGTGAGGCATGAGGTCACGTTTTATCTTTCAGAGAACATCTCATATCTTTGAATGCCATATCGTCAGATCCGTCAAATCACTAATTGACATCCATAAATATACTTTGGGTGCTAAGATAAGAGAACTTCTCTGCATTCAAACGTGGTATATTTGTAAAAATCAATGTATGTGATTCTTAAGGAAATACTCTGTCAGATATTCGTCCATACAAAGTCATCCAAGAATAGGATGAACCGAAGGCACCATCCTACTACATCTTAGGAATCACCCTATATATTAGTAGCAAGTAGTCCTTGCAATCCGCAAATTTTAACTACGGTAGAACCACAGTATATCTTTGGTTGCAAGTCAGTGATTATAAGTAGTTCTTCCGTTTTATGAAGATCTATGGTCTTTAATGCTCCATCTTTACACGTATTCCTGCAGATTAGTTCGGAACGCAACGTTGGCTAGGAGTGGTTTTGGGTCTAGTTCCCATCCCGATCTCTCCGAAACAACATATCAAAGGTCGAATAAGATATTTCATTGATAATCGGGTTTTTAACTATCAATCTCAACAAAACAATCATCCAACAGGATTGGTCAAGTATATTGGCATCTCAGGCCTTTTCATTTAAAATCATTTATTAACTCTTAATTGATTCATAAAATCATTCTCTATATTCAACAAACACTTTTGTTTCCATCACTTCGGAAACATTTACCGTAACTCATCTCCTTAAACAATGGTATTTCTCAAGCCCCTTCTTTATATTCCTTTATTTTGAAAATATCATTATAATCTTACAATCCATCCCTATATTCTTTCCTTTGCAAATATATAGTTTTATTTCAACTATTTACTTACGTTTCCAATTCAAATAACTCTTTCCATTTATTCGGGAAAATTTATCATTGCTTACTTATTATTTAGAATAAGTGTATTTTAAACTAAACCATTTCCATTATCTAGTAAACGGTGTTATGTAAATAGCTAAATGGTATAAATGAATTTTATATTTCAACCTGGGCTCAACAATGTAAATTTATACATTGTATATTTTAAATACTCAATCCTTTTAATTATATTTCAAATCTTGCAATTGAATTGCAGTATAATAAACTCATTTCAACCTTTCTACCGTTACAAACTAGTACCATTCCTTGATAATAGTGAAGTTGTTCAAGTCTGGATATTTTATTTACCTCTCAGACCTTGACCGACAATGTTCTTATCTCAGAACAGATAGAAGTTCATAACTAAAATCCCATATCTTCTAACATAAAACCAATCTTATTTTCTATTTTTATATTATACAATGGTTTTGTAAACCATAATCTTATTTCAGGAAATCTCGATTGATTACAACCGTTAGTATTAACCCTTCTCTCTAAATTTGTCTGTACAAATTCCATTTTATTATTGGAATTATATATGGCAATCCATTATCATATATTTTACCCAAAAGCCGCTTAACGTCATAGTATAAAACTAAATTCTTGGATCTTTATAATCAAAGTTCCTTTTATCCATTTCTATACCAAAAACCATATTATCTTTCAATTTAGGTCATTTAATTTAATACAATTTATAAATAAAACATCTCTATAGTGTTATCACTTTAATTTCTTTTTTACAAACCTTCCCAAAACATTTGGATTTTATTTACAAAAATCTCTTTACAAAACCTTTCAGGATATCCAATTAAACTTCATTACCAACTTAGTAACAATCTTAAACAAATTTCATTTAAGACATAATCACTTTGATTATTATAAATTAAAATAATAATTAAATCCATCGTTTATTGAAGTAGAAAAGTTTACTTCTTCATTTACTAAGATGAATCAGTTAATCGCTTTTTAAAATTATAATCATTAAACCATAATTAATTACATTAATAATCTTTGAACATTGTTAATTAGAATGTAAAATATATTTAAGAAATTTAATTAAAAGTAAACAACCATTAATTATTTTTATTTGAATAAATAAATCTAATAACCCTCTTTTAAATCAAAACAGTTGACTCGGTCAACTTTAACCCATCAGTTAGCTTATTAACTGATTTTCAATACTTTCCTTTTTAGATTAATATAATTAATCTAATAATGACGTTCTAATCAGTTTTCTTAAAAATAAGCATCCCAAAATATTAACTTGTAGGTTAATTATAGCTTTATTCGTTTATAAAACTTGTGAAAATATATTCATAAAACCAATTTATAAATATCGATTTATTTCTGAAATACAATTAAAAATATTGCTTCAATTATAAAAGTAAAATTTATAACTTAACTCCATCAACTCTCCTGACGGCAAATCAACGTTTCAACAAAAATGTGAATTTTAGGCCATTTGTTGCCAATCCCTCAATCAATACTGTTTATCGATTAAAATCACAACAACATTAAACTTCAATTCAACCTCAACATCCAAACATGTTTTTAATGTCAATGTTGTTCAAACAGTTCATATATAAATAATATGAAATTAAACAGCATACAAAATACTTGACGAATCAGGTTGGATTCCTCTAATATGTTCTTCCATGCATCGCAACTTATTATAACATTTGATAATAATATGTGAAACAAATATTTAAAACACATCATCCAATACGACATAATATAAATGTCAATAATCGTTAGACAACCAATAAGCAATCCATGCATCCAATCATCTAATTATTACTATCAACGATAAATTATATTTTATACGAATTTAATACATCATAGAATTCCAGAAAGCGTGAGAGTTAACTCACCACTTATTTTCGATTCATAGGTTTACATTGATTTATATAATTCCAAAGGAGCATTTGAAATTATATAAAAATCCCACTGCATCCTACTCCAACCAAATCAGTTTGACTACGTAGGCTTCGTCGATACAATCTCAATGGATCCTGTTTTGTTCGATTCTGTCATCGCATGAATAAGATATGGCTATTACAATTTTCATTTGAATTTAAATTAATATAACTGAAATAATTATGATAATTATTTTCTAATTACCAGTTAACCACTTCATCTCCCTTAACCATGTTCTCTAACCTCCTTCTTCCCGATCAAAATGAAAAAGTCCCCTTCTTTTAATTTTTTCCCTCCAAACCCATCACAGCCGATCTACTCCAACTCCTTCACGCGCCACATCATGGAAACCACTACCGAATGCCCCTAGCTTCAACCCGAGACCAACCTCCTTTATCCTCTTCCATCGTCCAAATACCCGAACCATCATCGAAAAAACAACGCAGACTGACCCCCGTTCAACCCCTTGTTGCCGCCAACACCACCCATGTTTCCATGCTGCCCAATACCCAATTTTACTTCAGAAACCACCACCCACTATCAGCCAAATCCAACTCCAATCGTCGGCCTCCTCCATGACCGTCAAGCTGCCTACAGCCACCCTCGGCCATCATCCCTACAGACCTCCACTACAATGAAGAACCCTTTTGCTCCCGTAACCCCTCGTAGTCATCGTATCCCCTTGCCATGCCCCAACGACTTCGCTGGTGAACCCTTTTGCTCCCGTAACCCCGCTTAGTCATCGTATCCCCTTGCCGTAAATTCGACTGTAAATAGTACGGTAACCCTGAACATGAATCGTACCCGAAAAAAAGCGCATCAGAAGGAAGAGTTTGCTACGTGGGGTTCAACAAATTAACCGTTTCTCGATTTTATGAGGATTTCAATTATGCTTGATTTTTGGAACTTTCGATTGTATATAACAGGTGTTGTGATTTTTATATTTGTGAAGAAGAAGGAGCGATAACATCCATTTTCACATATGAAAGAAGAGAAGTAATGGCTTCCAAGCTTCTGAATTAACAAGGCAATGTTTCGATTTTAAATAATCGAGATGAAGTTTGTTTAGGAAAAATGAAGGCAGAGTCTTCGATTTCGAATGGAATATAACGAGGAGAGTGGATTTATAAGGAAGAAAGCAGATTGCGACCACTGTTTATATAGAGGAAACAAGGTATTGTTTATATTTTTCCTCGTTTATGGAAACATATGAATTCTGAAATTAGGCACATGCTCACTCTGATTGGCTGAAGAAAAGGTGGAGCGAAATGCATGTGGGCGTGCTGGTTTTTTTTAGAAAAAACACAGTAAGCATGTGGGGAAAGCAGATGTATTTAATTTTGGGGACGGTTTTTTTGTGAGATGACCAACAATATTTTATAAAGAGAAATGCTAGGGACAGTCGCTTTAAGGCAACTGTCCATGATACTCGCCATACAATTGGCTGTTATTGTGATAGTGGGGCCAATATATAACATGGAAAACTGCATAAAAATAATTACATAGAATCTTTGACCAATCAATGAGCGAGTATCATGGACAGTTGCCTTAAAGCGACCAACGATATTTTTGGCATATAACGTTGGACATTCACGGTTCATACAAACCCATACGAAACTTCGGTCGCAACAAAATTATGAATCAAACAATAATAAAATATTTCGGACACGATGGAACTAGTTTCGTCGAATTCCGAGATCGTTCGTGAAATAGTTTTAGTTTCAAACTATTAAACCATACGCGTTTATACCGCGCATGTTCACGGTATAACTCTAATTGACGTGAAACTAGAAATCAAGCAATAATAAGTCATTACGGATCTAATAAAATTCGTTTTATCGAAAATGGAGGTCATTTGAATAATATCCCCTTTAAGGGTCCAAATTAAATTAAAATAAATCAATTTTAAAATACCTCAATATAATTAAAATAAAATATTATATTGGACACATGCAGAGTTTCATATAATTCCAAAATAAGATACTCCGGGTTGAGTTTCAAGCCAATTCGATATATTAAAAATCCTTTTATTTCATAAAATAAATTGTTATATTTTAATAACGAATTCCATAGTGACTATTTGGGAATTTGATTTGGACATTAAACAAAATCTACAATACGAAAACTCGATTTTTTTCACTACCTCAAAAACGGCAGAGCCATTGATTTTTCCACCTACCACTTTTCCTTCAGATCTACTTCCTCATCGAACCCCCAACCTCCCTCCGATCCCGATCCCGCCTCTATCAGAACCTCCTCCTCCATCCCAAGCCTCTGCCTCAGTTCCTCTCCGAAGATGGTCTATGCTCTTCGCTGCCAAGCCAAGGAATGCTGGATTTTTCTCGCCGCATTCCTTTAATTTACAATTCAAAGGAAAGCCATGGTTCCGACCGAAGAAATTGTCTCCGTTGGAGAAGATGTATGGCGTGGCTACCTTGTAGGTTATTTTCTAGACAAACCCTTGTGCTACGCGGTTGTCACGAATCATTGCAAAAGTCTATGGAACCCTTCTGGATTGATAAAGATTAAATCAAATGGTAAAGGATTCTTTATCTTGTTCTCTGATAGTGAGGATCGAAAGAGAACAGTTGAAGCTGACCCGATTATTATACGAGGAAAAATCATTATTGTTGAGCCCTGGACAGCAACTTGCAACCCTTCCGGTAACAGCATAACTAAAGTTACGGTATGGATCAAGCTGATGGACATACCCCTCTTTGCGTGGTCGCTACCGGGCATTAGTTGGCTCGCATCTCATGTGGGGAAGTGTTTATGTCTTGGTTCTCTACAGAAAAGCTTGAACGCTTGGAATATGAAAAGTATATGGTAGAGATATTGCCGAAAAGTGAGATGCCAAATGATTTTCTTACTCTTTATCCTAATGGGACCGAGTACATGGTTAAGGTCATATACATGTGGAAACCAGAAGTTTGCTCGAATTGCAAAGTATTTGGTCACGTTGAGTCCAATTGCATACTCAGTGGAGGTAAGGAATCAGCAAAGGAAAAGAATAGAGTGGAGGAAAACAAATATTTGTAATGGGAAGAAGTACAAATGCAAACTCATTCAACCAGTTTCAGAAGAATGGAACAAATGCAGTGAATGTATGTGGAGAAAAGTCTCATTGGGCCAAGGTTAATGAGAGAAAAGCTAACTACACGCAAGCCAATGTGACATACAACCTGTTGCCCATGAAGTTGATATGCAAGTCTCTTCGCAGGAAGGCAAGAACAACAAGGTAAATGGAAAAAATAAGTCAAACTACTCTAATATGTTTGGGGTACTCGATGGGATGAACATAGAAAATGGAAATAAGGAAGTAGAGAACATTGCCAGTGAAGGAAACAATATAGAAACAACTGGAAATGATGGAGACTACATTAATGAAGTCACAGATGTTGAAGTGAATTAGAAACAAAGTTCTGAAATCAACGCTAACCTTAATCCCATGTTGGATCTTTTGAATGAAGTGATGAAACTTGACTTTCTTAAAGCTGACGCTGAACAAGATGGTTCACAAGTGACCTCATGTAGTAACAAAGACAAAGTGGATGGTGGTGGAAGGGCACATGAACGCGCTGAACCAACAAGACCTGAAGAAGACACTACCTACACCAAGGAACAGAGCGCTAGCACTAATCTTGAACAACTTGATGACTTCCTACTCCATAACTTCGATGTGGCTGCTACTGGAGGTAGTAAAGCAAAGAGAACCGCTATTGTATTCGATGCACTAGCAAAAACAAACTATAGTGAGACAGTTCCTGATATCATTGCTAAGCACAGAAATGAACTAGACAGTGGAACAGTCAATGGAGAATTATATACTCAAAAACATGAGTTGATGGAGCTGATGTAGAAAAACTATAACAATTTTAAGAACTTGAAGCCTGCAGCTGAAAGTGACGAAGGGAAGCTCAGGGCTTCCTTCTCTTCGATCAATCAAGCCTAATCCCTTTCTCCACCCTTTAAACCTAGTTTCTTGAACACGAAAAGCCCCAAAAGTGATGGCGCAACTGTGTTAAAAAGTAACATTTATGCACACATTGCACCCCCAATGGCCTCCATGCCAAATGAAGTAATTTCCGCGCATAATGCCAAACTTCCTGGTGATGGATCAGTGAAGACCCCCCTCACAAGAAGCAGGAAAAAGGAATTGATGAGGAACAACTTGATAATGGCTAAAGGGTAGTGAAACAGCATGTGCACCTTTGTTGCACAAGGAAAAGTTGCGTGATAATCCGATTTCTGTAGGAATGTACTGCTTAATCTTTAAGTAACAATGTAACCATCAAAATGTATCCCCTGTGTGGGAACTTAGGTTTCTTTTGTCGATATTCTTGTTGCGTATCAACTGGACACCTTGTATTTTTTTATTTTAATAAAAGTGTTACGGAGCACTATAAAAACCGGTCAGCCTTGCCAAAAAAACTTGATTATTCATTTCCATTAGAAAATTATTATCCAATAGATTCGGACATTTCTTGTTTTGAAGAAATCCAACTTATATTGGATCTCGCACATCCGTTTAAAGTTTAAAAAGTAATATTACGAACTACCGCGACGTTGCAGCTCGTCATATAATTAAATTATAAATTATGCGTTCAAAGGTCGTTTAATAAACAAATACGTTAATATAATTCAAATCTAAACCAAATAAATCCTTTTACATTGCCAATTCATTATATATTGCAAATTCAGCTGATTCCGGTTATTTCAGAATTATATTATTATTTATATTAATAAAATATTCAAAATTATTGAATTCAACCCATTTAAATTCCCAAAATAACATTTAGAACCATTTTTAAATGTTAAATTAAACGGTTAAAAGTCTGGGCCATTACAAAAGGCTTGAATTATATGGTTGAGTAAAATCTTGTTAAAAAATATATTTTTCGAAATGTGTGTTTATAGAAAATATGTTTTATGAATTTAATGGCAAGTTTTGTGTATTACAAGAACTTTTGAGAAATTTACATACGAATAAAATATAAAATGTGCAATTAGTTGCAAAATATTATTAGTGTTGACTTGGGAAATTATCATGGATTCAACACACGCCAACAATCGAGTGTATGTGTATTAGCAACACAGTAATCCAAATGTAAAGTAATGGAATGCAGCGAGAACACAACTTTTTATAGTGGTTCGGCACTAATGCCTACGTCCACTTCATAGTAACATTCATCATATACTTGACGATTACAAAGTTTGTACAAGTTCGGACAATTTCAGTGTACAAAGTTGTATATTAGAACAACAAATGGTTTGCTAATTCTAAACTATGTGCGAAAAGAACTTCTTCTTCTTTGTTGAGGGAAAAGTGTGCTGACTTGGTCAACAATGTCCAAATATAGCTTCAATATCCGAGAAATTTCCGAAATAGTCCAAAAGTGGTGTAAATGTCCTTGTGAATGTCTAAAAGTTGATGGAAAATGTTTGTACAACGTTTTTAGTGGTCCAACTATGTCCAATAGTCTTGGAGGAGAAGATGGAATCTATTAATGGTGCTTAAGAGCTTCAAGAGTGAAAAAAATCCAACCCCTTTAATGAATGAGGTAAGAGGGTATTTACAGTAGTGGGTTAGGTAGGAGTATGTGAAAATTGGTAACCACTCACCTGAAATTTGTATTCCCCCTGCGCATGGCCGAAAATTTCGTATCCTCTTAGAGATATGAAATTTCGTGTCCCCTGAGGGATGCCAAATTTCGTATCTCTCCAAGGGATATAAAAAAGGGGGATGTGATTTGAGATTCCTGAAGGGATTCGAAGCGTTGAGAGATGATATTTTTGAGGAGTTGTGAGGACCGTGCACGCACGACTTCTCTCGAGCCTGAAAGACCATGTAGACGCTCCTGCACACATTTAAGAAATGGGTGTAACTTTCAAACTGTAAGGTCGTTTTAGCCAAACGAAAGTTGTACTCGATGCTAACTCAGAAGACTATAAGAGTTACGGTACAAAACACTGTAAATCATGTTTTCATGCCCAAAAGAGGTCTTCTAAAGGGGTTGTAGCCATTTTCATGTTTACGTCGCGACTTTGGCCAAATTGCCTTGTGTTTGCTGACGATGTTATTGACGCTTGAGTGCGTCGCTAATCATAGTTTTACAAAACATGTTAATATAAAACAGTTTGAATCTCAAATTCAATTTTTATTTGAAAAATTATACAAGTTTATAAATAAGATATAAATTTAGAATAAAAGATTAATGAATAATGAAAATATACACTTTGGTGTGTTTTGATGGTTGGTGCACTAAAGAGTAACAATTAAATCATCTTATCTTTGTGTAATATGAATTTTTACACAAGATTGAAATAAGAGTTAACATTGTATGTAAATTCTAAAAGTTGATGATGCGAACTTTGGTGTTAAAAGGATTTTAAACGGTTGACAACATTGTGTACAATTTTAGTTCTGTTGTTTGGTGCTAAAACGTGTTTTTTGTGTTAAGGAATAGTATAAAATTTTGCTTAACTATGTAAAACAGGTGTTAAATAGACTAAATGGTTGCTTATTGACTTAATTACTTAACTTTGGGCCTAATTACTTCATTTTGGTCTTTTAGTTATGCTTAAGAGGAGAAAACTAAGTTACAATTTGTAGTTTTCTTACTATAGGTCCTCTTCTTCATTTTCAACCTAAGAAACAAAGAAGGAGAGGAGAAATCTTCATTGTAAACCATAATCCAAGCCTCCAATAAACTCTAAGAGCTAATTTAAGTTGTTAATCTTGATTCTACAAAAGGTAATCTCCTTAAATCTCAAATTTAATCCATTAATTCTCTGATTTGTTGAAATCTTTACTGTAAAATTAAGGTTGGTGTTTTGCATGTAGCAGTGACCTGTTTTCAAGGAAAAGGGAGCTTTTTTAGTATTCAAGCTCCAATTTGTTTCTAGTCTTGCTGCAATTCAAAGCTAAGTGAGTGTTCACTTACAAGTTTTAGTGAGTTTCGGTTGCTATCAGTAGGAAATATGAACAATTTCCTGCAGCTTTATACCTTGTTTTTGAATTGTTGAAATCACAGCCGAAGTGCAAATTTGTGCTGGAATATCTCCTCAATCTCTTGCCATTTTTGCATAATTCCTTTTACATGTTGTTGTTTGTTTCCTAGGAATGCTGATGCAAATTTTCAAGTCAATCCGACTTCGTTAGGCTATAGAAATTCGACTAGAAAGTAGTATTTTCGTCATTATTTTGACTGTAGCAAAGTTTGAAGTGGGTCGACCTAGGGATCGATACACTATGAATAGTGGGTTGACCTACCTTAAATAATTTAAGCAGGAAGCAATTCCTGCTTCTTGGATGTGTTGGCCTGGGTTTTGTTACCTCCACCTGTTGTTTCCAATGAACTTGTTGATTCTAATCCACCTTATTGCTACCCAATTGAACTTTCCAAACATAGTTCAAATCATATTCAATCCGAATACCAAATTACATTGCATTGATAATGTATTGCTTGAGTTTTGTGCTGCATTTTTGACGATGATGAACACCATGCACGATTTTGAATTAGTTTTCCAATATATAAACAAATATCGATTTCCGTATACTTTTAAGGTTGGATGGTTTTTATGATTTTAGTTTTATTAATAAATGGCCTTGAAACAATTGCTCAAATTTATTTTAAATCTTATAAGATTTTAAGAAAGAAATCAATAGGTTTATAAAAATTGTTTACATAAATCGTTTTGAAAAAACAAGTACTTTTCTATAAAAATCACACCATTATGCACCCTTCGAGAGGACGTATTAGAGGTTAAACGATATCGAAAACCACGTGGTATGGGACAAGATGATATGCGAGAATCCTAGGATCATCTAATTGAAGAAGATATCTCGATGTTTCGACGATTGATGTTCTGATGAATGATGTTTTGATATTCGATGTTTTAATGGTTTCTAGTGTGGAATCGATAAGCAAACAGTAAATCAATAGTGAGAACATATGGTATTGGGTGCACAGTTAACACCATTGGGGTATTGTCCATAAGTCTGTGACACATCTTGGTGTTAATGCCAGTACCAAAAGTTGTTGGGTCCCGTACGTATGAAGTATACATACAAAGTTGTTCGGTGTTCGTTGTATGGTAAAGGCTGATTGTTCAGAATAAGGGATGTTGGGTCACTTATTCTAACAATCGAGTTGTTGGGTTTCAATCTAGAATAAGGGTTGTTGGTCATTTATTCAACCGATCGCGCTGCTCGGTTTCGATCTTGAATAAGGGTTGTTTGGTCACCTATTCAAATATCGAGCTGTTGGGTTTTAATAGTGAGAAATCGACTCTCTCAATTTCTAAGGAGGTCGGGCTGTTGGGTCACGATTGGAGGCTGACGAGTCTCATAATAAATGGTACTTGGAAAAATTTATATACGCACATGCAATATTTGATGTTTTCGGAACCGAATTATTATTTATGAATATGTTATTTTGGTACAAGCGTTGATTTCTTGTTGGATCCACTAGACGAACTCTTGGGTAGATCCAATCATAGATGTTTCTGTGATAATGATCTCATGATTATATCTTACTTGGTGTTTTGATGAATTTATTTGATGCAATGACCTTGGTCTTATATACTGAAGTGTTATTGCTTGATGACTTTGACCTTGGTCTTATATATTTATTGGTGCTTTTGATCCCTTGACCATGTGGTGGTCGGGCGATATTGGATTCATTTCCATAACTAGTGTCGATTTTTGATGTTTGGTAAAACTGATGGCATTTAAATCCTTTAAACTCTTTTGAGTTTATATAAATATCTTTTTTCGATGAAACTGATGTGTTAAACCAAATTGTATTAATAATGATGTTGTGTACTTAGATTATAATCAAGCACATAACCTCATTGGGACTTCTTCATTGATATCAGATGTTATCCTTCGGCTTTAGTTATCCTTGCTATTACCCTTCCAACTCTTCTTGGCGAAGAGTTATTATGGTTCGTGTCTTATGATGTTATTTTATATTTATACTCACTGTTAACTAGATTGACCAGTGTGCGTTATTGCGCGGGTCATACCAAGCTGTTCAAGTATTCTCTTTTTTGTTGCTCATAGTCAAGTTTTCTATCGTTGTAGACCAATCTACATTTATTGTGCTTCTTATTTTGTTGTTCGACTATAGTCGATATTTGGATAATCCATTATATACATTATGTACCTTTTTATTTGACCCCGTGTATATGTAGAATGGTTGTATACCACAGTTTTTTTTTGAAGGAAAAGGTAGTGAATCAACATGATTCACGCCTAATATATATTAACATCCATAAAGTAGCATAAAGTAGCAGTTCGTGTATGTACAACATATATACAACCAAAACAGGCCATCGCTACAACCCAGCGACTACATACAGCCTGACAAAAAGGAACCAAGCATCATAGTTTACATTACATTGCAAAAAACATAACAACAAAAGCCAAGGCCAGTGAACATCCACATCAAGCGTATGGACCAGTGATGCTCCGCACCCTCTTGTGCACTCGGTCGGCAATGCTTTCGACCTGTCTCTTGCGCTCCATTCCTACCCTGTCATAGACAAAATTGAGAATAGAGTGAATGATACTGTTAGGGGCTTTCAATTTGCGGTTAAATTTTCTGGAATTGCGTTCATGCCAAAGCAACCAAATGTAAGCAAAGTTTAACAAAGCGAAAAGAAAACTATCATGAGAAGCATGCAAGGTCGGGTAAATGTTATGCCAAAAATCAAATTGGTCAGCAATGAAGTCGCTCCAGTGCAAATCAAGGCAAAGCGCAACCAAACATGTAACACCCCGTATTTTCTGAGAATATTAAAAAAAATGGTTAATTATGAAGAAGTTATTAAGCCTTGAAGTTTGTATGCATATGAGAGAAATATATATTGATATATATAAAAATTAAATAAATAAACATGCAAAAAAGGTTCAAAACAGCGAATTGGGAGGGGGAATAACCGAACCGGCCCATTTTTTAGGTCGACCCGAGCCTCGCTGGGTCGACTAGGGGTTAATCCAGGGTGTTTGGCTGTCATCCCGTGGGCCGATTCGCTCAAATGCAGATTTTGCATTTGAATGGTTCTCATGATTCAGGGTTAATCTAATGGTCCTAAATAACTTCCTACACCTATATATACATCCCTAACCTAAACCTAAATCTCATATACAATTCTCTAGCCTCCATTGCTCTCTTCCTCTCTAAAAATAAATAAATCAATGGTGTCTCTACTCTGCTGAAACCTAAGCTAGGACTTGTGCTTCTTCTTCCTCCAATTCTGATTAGGATTAAAAGAGAACAGCTACAACACCTTTTTCTTTTAGAATCCAACCAAGGCAAGTGCAGTTATTTTCCGATATAAACTTTAATTATAATTGTGACATGATTGTAAATCTGAATTTGAGATTGCGTATGTTTTGTTCTGATCTATTTTATTCTATATCTCTTTCTTCTTTCTGTTCTATAGCCAGGCTACCCCGAGCCTACGCCAAATCTCATAGGAGATTAACGCACGAACGTTAAACTTTGGGACAAATAATGAATGATGGCATAATTGGACATGGCTAATCTGTGACTAAAAGGACATAGCTTGTAAACTAGATTTAGATCTGTGCATATTCTGTGAATTGGAAGAAGAGGAACCATTGTATATTAACATGTGACTTGAGACATTGGACATAACGCATATTTTTGAATTAAAGATCTGTTATAATTTAAAGTTCTAGATTGTTGGGCATATTGTTTATATAGAGATTCATGATTTGGGATAAAAAGGGAATATGACTTATGTGTGAAGATTTATGTTAAGATTTGATAACTATTAAATGTTAATAACACCTAAGTGGGAGATTTTTGAATATATGACATGCATTGAAATCGATGGCTATATTTGGTATAATTTATATGTGAATCTTTTGTACTAGGCAAGTTTAACTAAATTTGAGACGTGTGTTATATGGTAAATTATGACCATAATCTGTGCCATGTAAATTCAATGCAAACGTGGGGTATATGATCATAATGTGAATCATGAAAACTATTTAGGCATGCAAACTTAGGCCAAATTTATATTTAGGCAAGATATGTTTATGAAACTTTAAGGAATGATTAAATCTGTTATATGGCCTAATCTGCTAGTTCTGTTATATTGCCTAATTTGCTAGTTCTGTTATATTGCCTAATCTGCTAGTTCTGCTATAATCTGCTATATCTGTTCATATACCAAATCTGTCATCTTCTAAGTCTGCTGAAGATGCCTAAACTGTTATATGCTAAATCTGCTAAACTGCTTAATCTGTTGAATCCGTTAAGTCGCCTAATCTATTAAATCTGTTATCTGCCATATCTGTTGAGTTGATATATTTAGTCTGTTATTGACATAATCTGAATTGGCTATAATTATGAAAATTGACATGTATATTAGGAGTGGGCATAAATGGTAAATTAATAATTAATTGGCCGCAAAGATAAACATGGTTGACTCGAGGTTAGAATGAGTTTGCGGCGTAATCCTGCCCGGAACCGCCCGTCACATCCAGTGGCCGCAAACAATAGGTTCTAATGTGAGAAGTTAGTCATAACATGCTTGAAACCCGAGGTTAGACTCAGTTTGCGGCAGAAATCTGCCCGGAACAAACCGGTCTAACCAGTAGCCGCAAACTGTCAGTCTAATGTGAGAGGTCTGGGCATTAATATTTAATTAATGAAAATCTGAGATAAATATAATGTCTAAAACGTGTTGGGCGGATAGGGTTAAACCCACTAGACTGATGAGTTTAATAAATCTGTTCCGTGAATCGGTAGGCCCAATTACAAAGTTAGACAAATCTGTAAATCTGTTAAATCCGTATATCTGATCCGTTAGTCTAAAACTTGTCTGACCTGTGAACTAGTTGATCTGAATTCTGTATGTCTGAACCTGTTAATCTGAAATCTGTTAGTCTGGGGACACAAGGATAGGAGGGGAATTACTTGTGTCATCTGTTGTTTGGGACCCATATTAGTCAGTAACTATTTCTGGTATCAAAACTTTGGCCCAACAGTAGGTAGGGTCCGGGCACGCTTACTGAACTAATTATAAGCGGTTCATTCTGATAATGGCGAGGGGTGTTGATGGTGCGTTCCAACCGGGTCATGTGCGTGCATGAATCCCGGTCTGCCTCTGAGGATGTAAGATGCCGTGACATCTGTAAATAGGTCTGTGTCATTCAAAGGTTGCCACTTTAGGGAATGATACACCCTTCGGTGGGGCTGGCACAGGGTATTTATGTATTAGGGAGCCGATCGGTTGGGGTAGGGTTTTAGTGTACACTTAGTTCTGTCTGTTTCTATTGGTACCGTCTGTTTCTGTTGGGTGGCAACACCTGTCTGTTTCTGCGTGGTACCGTCTGTTCGGGTGGTAAAGGCCCAATTACTAGTGTACACCTTATGCTACATTCTGCTTCTGTCTGTTTCTGATCGGGTGGTAAAGGCCCATTACTAGCGTGGAAATTATTCTGTACCTGTTTCTGTTTCAGTTTAGACATTAGGGTGACACCTAATTCTGTTATACTAGTATTAGTGCAGAGAAGTGTAAAGCAATAGCTTATATCATTTTGTTCTTCTGTCATATCTGCTACATCTGTTACAGTTATCTCTCATCCAGTTTTATTTTCATGTCATGTTATTATTATCTGTTCATAACTGAAAATCACTGGACTTGCCAGACTTTTGTCTGACCCTTGTTGTTTCGCCTCCTTTCTTCCGTTTCTCCCCCCCCCCCCAGGTTTTGTAGAAGGGAATACTCTAGCTTGATCCAGATTTCTTCCGCTTGCGGTGCTTAAAGTATGGCTTGTCTTCTTCTGTGGGGATTATGGTTTTAAACTATGCATTCTGAAGGCTTTTGTACAAGACTGATATTTTGTACTTGAATTCTGATATTTTGATTTGAAAGGATGTAACCAAGCTTCTGTTGAAATAAAGTTATAAATTTTTCAAGTACTGTTTTATCTGTCTTGTAAGTTTCTGTTCTATTTACTAAAATGCTCCACCAAAGTTAAGGCATTCCCTTGTGAGTGACCTTAACGGAGGTGGGGTGTTACAAAACATTTCGTCCAAATGTAAAAAGCAAAGTCACAAGCCAAAAAAAGATGATGATAATCCTCGTCGTCGTGACCACAAAATACACAGCCATCCATAACGTACACACCTCTCTGACGAATTCTGCTAACCGTGTTCAATCTACCATGTATCACAATCCACATGTGAATTTTAACTTTATCAGGGACTTTGAACCGCCACATATGTTCGAACCCCAACCTCCTAATCCCAGCAAATTTGAACAGCTTGTAAATGCTTCGAACGCTAAACAACTTTCTCTCTCCCTCCAACATCCAAATAAACTTATCCCTCTCATTAGTCAAATTCACCCCTTCAAGCGAAACAAACAAACTGCATAACTGAACCAATGCATTACCAGCCAACAGCCTCAAAAAAGACAATCTCCATTTGAAACCCGCTGCATCATTATCATACATCTCTCTAACAGTGAAATTTTTGTTGCGTGCAATACCAAAAAGCTCAGGAAACTCCGCACAAAAAGGGACATTTGTTAGCCAGCTATCTAACCAAAATGATGTGTTGTGTCTATTCTTCACCACAATCTTAGTACCCAGCTTCATCCACTGCGCATGAGCCATAACATTGTGCCAAAAACACGGAGCACAATGGGAAATCAGTATTCCAACTAAAATTGCCATTGTAACATGTACTAATAATCCATTCTTTCCATAAAGCATGCTTGTCTAAGATCATTAACCACAGCCACTTACAAAGTAAAGCATGATTCGTTGCCTTCAAGTTAATGACATCGAGTCCCCCTTGCTCTTTAGACTTGCAAACTTGATCCCAAGAAATCAAATAGCTAAGCTTCTTCGTCTCTTTAGTACCAGTCTAGAAAAAATTATGACGAATTGCGTCAATCTTCTCCAACACCCACCCAGGAAATTGGTAGAAGGACATCCAGCACAACAGAATTCACGACAGAGCAGAACTGACAAGCACAAGACGACCAGCTCTTGATAATGAGTTGCCTTTCCACCTCGCCAGTCTTGTGTCCACCTTCTCTATCAAGTGTTGCCAGTCTTTCTTCATTAATTTCTTGGGGCGAATGCACATACCCAAATAGTTCAAAGGAAAAGCATCAGCCTTGCAATTAAACATCTCAGCACATGACCTGCGTAAATCATCACTACAACCCAATGTGTAAACACTGCTCTTATGAAAGTTAATTTTTAAGCCAGATAAGCTTTCAAAAGCATAGAGAATAAATTTAAGTGCAGCTAGGTATTTACAGTCTGGTTTGCTAAAAATGATAGTGTCATCAGCATATTGTAGAGAATTAATGCCCCCAACCACATGATCACTGCCAAAGTCGCTAATAATCCCATCTACACAGCCCAGCTTCAGAATTTTTGAAAAAACATCTGCCGCCAAATCAAAAAGAAGAGGGGAGAGTGGGTCGCCCTGTCTCAGACCACGCTTGGAGTGGATAGTAGAGCCAGCAACTCCATTAACACAAATGTTGGATCTACTTGATGAAAGAATCATAGAAATCCATTCAATCCACTTGGTGGGGAAGCCTCTTGCCTTCAGCACTTCAATCATAAATCGCCAGTCAACCGTGTCAAAAGCTTTGCCGAAGTCCAACTTAAGAATAGCACAAGGGACATCAAATCTATCACAGTGAGAAATCACTTCACCAACCAACGCAGCACCATCAAGAATGTTTCTTCCTTTAATAAAAGCAGTTTGGGACTTATCAATCAACGTATCCATCTTAGTTTTCAGCCTATTGGCCAACACCTTCGTGATTAGTTTGAAACTAGTGTTAAGGAGGCTAATGACTTCTAAAGTCAGCGGCAGAAACATTACCTTCCTTTTTGGGGATTAAAACCACATTAGCATAACTAATCAAATCCAACCTTAATGATCCTTTGTGAAACTCTTCAAACAAACGCATTACATCATCTTTCAACATTCCCCAATAGCGTTTGAAGAAAAAGGTAGGAAATCCATCAGGTCCAGGTGCTTTGTCACCAGGCATCTCCTTCAAAGTATTCAGTATTTCCTCTTTAGAAAAATCACTTGCAATGTCCGAGAGATCAACAACATCAGGATACAATTTGCGCCAATCAACAGAAATGCGGTTCTCAATGCGAGCACCAAAGATACTTTTATAATATTCAATGAAAGTATCACTCAAAAGTTGTTGTTCACAAATCTCCACTCCATCTTTCCAAATACTGTGTATCAAATTGGTACGACGTCTACCATTAGCAACTTTATGAAAATACGCAGTATTTCTATCCCTTTCCTTCAGCCACTGAGATCTGGATCTCTGTCTCCAAAAAATCTCTTCTTGATCCATGACTTTGTTGAGTTCTCTCTCTCGTTGATGAAGCAAATCTCTTTCAACAGCATCGAGTCCTCTCTCTTCGTCCAGTACATTAAGTTCAAGAATCAGTTTTTCAATCTTCTCCTTTTTAATTCTGATATGACCAAACTCCTCTATATTCCATTTTATAAGAAATTTCCTCAAAAACTTGAGTTTAGTACATAGAGCTCTCGCTGCATCGCCACTCTCCCCAAATTTAGACCATTTATTACACAGCAAATCATCAAAGTTATCTTCCAGACACCACATTTTTTCAAACCTAAAAAAAGGTTTTTTCCTAATGGCGTCTCCCGAATCCAATACAACAGGGAAATGGTCAGAAATAATCGTAGATAAACCTTTTTGTGAGGTTAAAGGATGAAGATCCTCAAAGTGAGCGTTAATGAAAAAACGATCAAGTTTCACAAGCGTCGGTGGAGATCTGCCGTCAGACCAAGTGAACTTTCTATTAGCAAGAGGGAGGTCAATCAACTCACACTCCCCTACAAACTCACTAAAGTCAGCCATGTCACCATAATGATTAGCACCTGAGTTACTTCTTTCATAACCAAATCTAGTAACATTAAAGTCTCCTCCAATAACCCAAGGGCCGTACATCAAACTATGAAATTCCAACACTTCTCTCCACAAAATTTTCCTTTCACTTCTAGAATTTGGACCATAAACGTTTGAAAAAAAATAAAGCTTCTTAGTCGCAACACATTCCAAAGCAACATGCAGGCAATATGTTTGAAATCTCTTGTTTAAATCTCCACAAATTACTATCCCAACCAGTGAACAAGCCTCCAGCACTACCAGCGGCCGGAATAAATCTCCATTCGTCAATAACCCCCCAACCCAGAGTTTTAAAAATAAGAAAATCAGGATTGTCAAGTTTCTCTCTTGAAGCAACACAATGTGGGGCTTAACAGATTTAAGGTAATTTTTGACTCTAAGACGTTTGCCATAATTACCCAAACCTCTAACAATCCAAGTTAAGACCATCATTGGGGTGTGTCAGCCCTATCTAACTCTTTACTTTTAATATCACTAGCAACAGAATCATTTAACAAAAAACTAGAGCTACTAGCAATAGCATGCATTTGGTCAGAGGACAAAGAATTGAGGATAGCAGGGATAAAAACGCTACCTTCCAAAGGATGAGGAAGGCCACGAGCACTTCTCCTTAGGATAACCACACTAGGGTCCACTGGCTTCTTGCCTTTCCTTCTACTTGTTGCACAAGAGCGTTCATCAGAATCTGAAATGGACATAGCATTGCTCCCTCCACCAAGATCATAATCATTATCGTCCCCCCCCCTCGAGATCATAGTCCTCTTCATTGTCATCCCCAAACATATTCCCCAAACCATCATACCCACTCTCCTCCCTACCAGCATCATCATTACCACCTTCAATAGCATCAACATCAACACCATGAGCTTCCACGTTATCATTTACAACATTTTGATCCACAGCATCACCCTCTCCTTCAACTGAAATTGGAGAAAAAGAATTGCTACCCAACCCTACATAAGCCATGGGAGCACTAACACTTCTAGCCTTCAGCATTTTCATCTTACCATTCTCCCCTCTGACAAAAACCGTTTTACGAAGTTCTTGTCTATCCACTTCCTCAGAAGATTCGCCATCAACTTTCGTAATGGAAACATTGTTGAAAAAACCCTCAACAGGAACTACAATCGAAGGTGGAAGCTCCAAAACCTCATCAATCCACATCATCGCCCTCAAAGAGGAAAAACCAGTTACGTTCCACACTCCATGCTGGAGTCTAATCACTTCTCCTACCTCCGCCAGCGCCGACTTAAGGGAATCTACACTTCTACACACTAATGGTATATTTTTAAGAGAAACCCAAACTTCAATCCTCTTTTTAACCATACTCCCAATTTGTGGGCTCCATCGCTTCAGATTACCTACTCCCTTCGAGTCGAAGAGCGAGTAGTAAAATGTTTCAGTCAACAAAGAGGGGGGGAATTTCACTATGAAATCATCGCCGAATCTACGCACCGTCCACACCCATCCAGGCGCACGCTTGCCAAAATGAGTTCCCAATAAAGTCTCCATTTCATTGATCGAGAAAGCACCGCGAGCGATGGAGAGAACAACCATCGATCTAGCCTTTTTAAAATCATCAGGGTAAAATGTTTGTAACACCCCGTATTTCTGTTAACACTAAAGTTGCTAATACAAAAATAAATGTGTAAAGGGGAGATGTATCTAATGTGCATACAAGAATAATAATAAATGTGTAAAGGGGAGATGTATCTAATGTGCATACAAGAATAATAATAAATGTGTAAAGGGGAGATGTATCTAATGCGTACGTATTTATATGGATTGACAAATAATAGTAAATGTACATTAAGAAAGAAATGGTGAACACAATTGGCTTCTCTTTACAACGGACGGCTCTGGTTAACCCGAGCTTCATCGACGGCTCAAATTAACTTGCAACTCTATAAAAAGACCCTAGGTCTCAAACTAAAAATTCACAAAAAAAAAGAATAAGAATTGGAGCTACCATGCTGTCTGCTGAGAACTAGAGGGAGCCTCCACTTGAAAGAGACGAACAACATAGCGAATACAAACTAAAAGATTAAAAAGCAACAACAAATTAGAATCAAAGCAACGTCTTCCCAAAGGAAAGCTTTGCAAATTCAGAATTTCAGAACTCAGAAAACAAGACCGTCTACGATTGTAAGTTTAGCTACATTTTTAGAATGCGAATTAATATGAATATCATGTGTTGCGATGAAATGATAATAGTACGATACTCGTTATGTTATTAATATACGTTTGTGATTTGATTCTATTATCATGTTGAATTGAGAATTATTAAGTATGATGTTTATTATGTTTTATAACATTAATCTATGCCAGTGACTTGATTCTATTATCATGTTAAATTTGGGATTATTGGATTAGATTATTTGTATAAGCATGGACTTGGATTGTAACATCTTATGAGAATTGTGTAGTTTATTATGCAAGTTTATGTAGTGAAGTTATGCGACCAATTGTCAAATCTATATATTCATGTTTATGCAAAACTTATGCCATGTTCACACTTATCATATGTTGGGATTAATTTGCAAGTATGTTTAAATCTATGTTACTAATTAACACATGTGTATGTTGATTAGCCTATGTTGCTAACTCACATATACGTATGTTGATTTGCCTATGTTGCAAATTAACATATGTATATGGATTAGTTCATATTGCTAATTCTCATGTATGTTGTTAATATGGCCTATGTTAAAAACACATATATGTTGAGTTAGCCTATAAGTGCAAGTTCATACCTATGACATTATAATGTTTATGAAAGTCTTTTTGCAAGTTTGTACCTATGACATTATAATGTTCATGTTAGTTATTTTGCAAGTTCACCCCTAAAATGTTCATGTTAGTTATTTTGTAAGTACACCCTATTATGTTCATATTGATTATGCCATCAATACCAAAGTTATACCCTTGTCATGTTTATGCTAATTTATGCCAATTTGCGTATATTAAATTAGGCTAAGTTTTTAGCCTAATACTTTACACCAAAAATCAAATTAGGCTGAGATGGTTAGCCTAATATTGGACGGGGTAACGTTGGGTTAAAATGATAATTTTAGGAAAACTTGCCATAAATTGGTCATTAATCACATAAGTGATTTATGGCATAAAAAGGCATTAATTACCTTAATTAATGAGACTAATTGGAAATGAATGTGACAGTAATTTGAATTTGAATAATTTACATAGTTAAAATGTAAATTAGAAAATACGAACGCGCTTAACCCGAGGTTGGATTGAGTTGTGACGTAAATCTGCCCGGACCCGCCCGGTTGTCCAGTTGTCAAAACAATAGCTATCCAATGTGAGAGGTTAAGGCATGGGGCCCAATAAAGACCCGAGGTTAAACTGAGTTGTGGCGTAAGACTGCCCGGACCCAACCGGCATACAGGCAGCAACAACAATATCTGTCTAATCTGAGAGGTTGGTGCTTTAATAAGACAATTAGAGCTGAGTTAGGACTGATAGGGTTAAGTCAATTTAATAAATACTTAACCAAATTCAACATGTTAAATAATTTGGATGAGTGGGGTTTAGGTTCATTCAGACACTTAACCACTTAACATGTTTGACTAGAAAACCTAGTAACGGGGACCTGTTTCAGCAGTAACCCAATTAGGTATCATGGTACCCTGAACTAGGCAGGGTGGGACACGATTACTGGGCTGATTGTAAGCGGTCAAAAGCGACGGCGGTTGGAGCACAGTGTGGGTTCTAACAGAGTGCGGGCGTGCACACACTCTGGAGCAGACAAGTCAGGGCACTGGAGCATCAGTAGTATACCCTATGCATGCTAGAATTGTGTCGGGGCCGCCACCATGGGACTTGATACACCCCATGGTGGGACCAGCATATGTATCTACCATATAGGGCCGTAGGACACATGTGAATATACGAGTAGGAGCCGATCTTTTAAAGAAAGAGAAAGGGATCACTTCACCCCAATCACGGGGTGCCTGTTGGTATAAGAATTAGTAGGTGCAGAGATAGAGATTTAAAATAGGGTGCGAAGGGATGTTCGTTTTAGGACACCTTATCTAGTTCTAGGATAGTCTATTATCCTGATATCGTCATGTTCTCACTTTATGCAAGTCACGATCTTTTTATTATTAACATTCTAGGAATATAGCTAGACTTACCAGACTTATGTCTGACCCATTTTCCTTTCGTTTTCTTTTCTTCCGTCCCCTCCCCCCCCCCCCCCATAGGGAGGAAACACCGCAGCTTAGTCAGTTTTTCATCCAGCTTGAAGAGAGAGAATGTATTGCTTGGATTTCTTTCATTTGGACCATGGATTTGGATACCATTTGTGGGGATTATGCAGCTTTATTTATGTTTCATGCTTCTTTAATTTTTAAAATCAAGATAGTATTATGGTTGTAATAATTGGAAGTTTGTTTTGAGACAATGTTGGAAATGTTCTGTATGAACACGTATTTATGATAATAAAAGTCTGTTGGCTTTTCCGCTGCTTATTTATATGTGTTTATATCTGTCTTGTGTTTTATATGTGCCTTTTACTTATAAACCTCCACCAGAATTAAGGCATTCCCTTTGTGAGTGACCTTAACGAAGGTGGGGTGTTTCAACGTCGCTGAAAGTGGGGGGAGAAATTTAGGGTTCTCCTTTTTTTTCAGATTTTTGAGATGAGATTTGCAGTAGAAACCCTTATGCCCAATTTTGTTACAGCGAAAACAAACCATAGGATTTCGACAGCTCCTAGCCCAGTGATCTGAAGAGCCGCATCTGAAGCAACCATTATCAGATTTGATGTTTTTTAATTTTTCAAAATAATTGATCGAATTACGAGGCGGCGGCTGAGGAATATTGCGAGATTTAAATATATTATTTCAAGGAAACGCGTTACGCTTTACACCTGGCCGCAACAAGATCTCCTTATACGATGGAAGTACACCTTTGTTTTTATCTGGTCTGTCGTCTAGTGGAGAAGAAACGTGATTTGAGAAAGAGGAAGTGAGATTGTTGATCACGTTTTTAGAATTCTCCATTAGGGTTTTGAAGGTCACCATTTTTACGATTGAGTTAGAACTTTTCTTGTATGCCACAGTTTTGAGACACTATGTATTGTATGACCTTTGTATTTGTATACATTGCTGGGTTTTCTATTCTACAAATTACGATGCATTATATTTCTTTGCTTTTGTTTTGAATTACTATATAGACAACTTAGCATGGCATTAAATAGATGTTATGGGTGTTGATCCACACTACAAAAAATAATGAACACTTATGGACACTCTTGATCTTTATCTAATACAAGGCTTATAGTTGATCGCTCCTAACCAGCCCTATTCTCTAACCTAGTTGACGGTATTACCTGTAAAACTCTTTATTAGGAAGGGTCTCGGGGTGGGGCATTACAGCTTTGTACCAGAGCTGAGGTTCATAACAAAAGTGACTTATGTAGAACAGAAAACGAGAAAATACAGTACAAAGACATATAATATAAGTGTTGACATCAATCCCTAATCTCCTCCTTTGAATTGAGCTCGTGTTTAGTCATATCCTTTGGGTAATACATCGAGGAATGTTGGCTTCTATTTCATAGTATTCTTTCCAAGTTGTATTCAGTGAGTGTTATCTTATTCCTTCCAATGATCCAATCTTGTTTAATATTTTCAGCTGATGGCTGGAAATGATGGTGAGCATCCTTCGGATGCTGAGCCATCTGCAAGCTCACATCCTAAAAATATCTATATGTCGTCCAACCAGATTTTAGAGCTTATCCGGACCATTCAACCCCCATCTTTATCTCGATCTTCTCCTCCGTTCAAGTCTATTTTCATGTATATGTGTAGAGACTACACAAATTTGGGAGACAAGCCTTTTATGGGCTCAAAGTCTGTCTTGGAAATTCAGTTTTGACTTCGTACATGCAAGCATAGCTTTGCTCGCATGGAGATATCTGACCATCACCGCATCCTTACAGCGTCGCATATGATGAATGAACGTGCTTTGGATTGGTATGAGCTCCTTATCGTTAAGATTAATGAGTCCACCGTTGGGTGGAAATGGTTTAAGGAAAATTTCGAGCTTAAACTCATTGCTGAGTCTGAGAAAGCTATCATGGCCCGATGTTTCCTTGAATTGAAACAAGGAAAGTCATCAGTGATTGAGTATGTGTCCCACTTTGAGGCTTTACCCAAACATGGTCTTGAGCATATAAGCACCTCTTATAAGAATATAAAGTTTGCTACTAGTTTGAAGATGTACCAAAAAAAGGCATTTATCCTCCGCCTTGACCTTTCCTTCGAAGATTTTATGGATGCAGCCCTCCATCTCGAGGCAATCGAGAGGGAGAGAGATAGTGATGATGAGATTATTGTTTGTTGTAATCCAAACAAGAAGCAACCTCTTTCCTCCAAATCCGTGTTCCCCCTCAAAAATAAAAAAAGAAGCAGAAAAATTTAGAATCTCGCTCCAGTGCAACTCATCGTTCTCATAAATCGTGTTTTAAATGTGGCTCTCACGAACACTTTATTCGAGATTGTCCCAACCCTCTCATCTATTGTAATTGTAACTGTGACGGACATTGTTCTTCCCAGTGCCTCGAATCTGAAAATTCTATCAAATCCGAGGAGCTTAATGTTGCTAAAGCTTTTGATGGGTCCATACAGTAGCGAGGTATCCTCTTTTTCGTCTTGAGCATATTATTGTTCATTTATCATGCTATCTTGGATTCTTATGGGTGACATGCGTGCTTTGTCCATTTGTTTCTGAGTAGATGACAGGTGGTGCTCTTTGTTATGTTTTTTATTTTGTAGTTGGATGTCATAGTGGAGCCTAGGAGAGTGTGGGAAGTATTGTGTTGATTAGTCCATTAAGTACTTAAGAATTATGGTCGATACGTCTGATCAACGTTATCGATAGGATTTTCTTAAATACCAGTATGAGGTGATCGAACATGGTCTTTTAAGAATAGTAAGAGAGTAATCAGAGTGCGCATAGGGAACAAGATGATTATTTCGGCTGAGCACATTAATTAGTACGCTTTGTGGATTATTAAGAAAAATTTTCTTAAATTATTCAGGTATTGAATTGGATTGATTTAAAATAAAAGTATTAAGTATTTTGTGGTGGTTATTTGTTGTATCCATGTGTCTAGGCGTAGTTTGAGAATTCCGGTAGACAAGGGATGCCTTGGGTGGATAGGAGTTCCAAAACGATGTGTATGGTATTGTTGACATGAGAAATAATCAATATAAAATTTTAACATTTAGAGAATGTCTTTTATAACTATTCTAGTTAAGTGAATTTAAGGATGAAAAGAGTCAAGTAGTATTTGAATCTTATAAAATTTTGAGTTTCTTTATATAAAAGCCTAGTAGTGTCGTTTATAAAATGGAAATTGTTGAAACTTGAATTTCAAGTAATTTAAATCACAAAATTTTGAGTTATATATATAAACCTACAAATTTTTGACTTAATATAGAGATGACATGATTTTGGAAATAAACTCTCTTTTATCTTGGTTCTCTTTTATATGTGTGATAATACTAAGGTTGTGAAAGACCTTAATTAAATGAAATCTCCAAATTTTGAAAAGTTAGCCTATAATTGGTGAATCTTTGGGATGCTTGAGTTTCTTAGACATGGTAAATGGAAGTAACATTTAATTATCCTAGAAAGTAAAGAATTGGTGGAAGTTTTAAGCCCTATAAATTCAACACCATTTCATCACAGGTAGTATCGAAAAACCAAGCAAAAAATTCAAATGTAAGTGAAATTTAAATCGGAATTACTCACAAGATTTTTCGATCGCAAACCCAAATTGGTGGACAAGAGAGCAACTAGAATCGCAAGCCTTCAGAGAAATTTCAGAATTCAAGAGTATCGGTTTGGAGCAGAAAACCCTAATCCATTCGGTCGGCCATCAAAGAAGGAAGCAAATATTTCAAGAGAAATAAAAGGGTGGACTGGCCATATCGCATTATATTGTGAAAGGGGGGTTTAATTATGTTTTAAGTTGTTTCTTTCTTTTGTAATCAATCAACAGGTTTCTAGTTTTTCTAAACTAGGGTTCTAACTATGGGATTATAGTTAGGGAAAATCTTATCTTGGGGGTAAAGATCATTGTCGGGTTTTGATTGTAGGATTAGAATATTTGGGAGCGGATGTCACGAGTTTACAAGGAATTGTAGGCGTAGATATTATTTTAATTCTAATAGAAGCATTGGGAATGCAGCAGTAGGCAGGGGTTTGCCGAAGCTGGGTAAAATCTGTGTCATTTATTTTCCACATTTATTTTCTCATAATTTTTATATTCCTTAAAACTGCAATAAACCCTATTCACCCCCATATACGGTTAATCTAGATCCCTCAAGTGGTATTAGAGCAGGTATTTTTCATTAACTCTTGAGTCATGGATCTCCTAAGAAGTTATCAGTCTACCGAGAGTCAGTCCAGTAATATTCCAACTATTTTCAATGGAACCAATTTTTAAATTAGAAAACAAAATTTTAATTCTATTTAAAATCTGTTAATTTTGAATATTGGAATATTATTGAAAATACGGGTGATATGTTAGATAAGAAAAACATTATTGTAAATGCTCATGCTATGCACATTATGTATTCTTATCTTAATATTGATCAATTTAACCATATCTCCCATTATTTATTTGCATAGAATATTCGGAATACTCTCGACTCGATGTATGGTGAAAATGATAACAAGTGCTCAAAACCCACAATTTCTAACTAAGGCTAAGATGCGTGCTTAACAAGAATTACAGATGAAGACTCAACAGATGATGATTCAAATGCTGAAGACTTTTTATATGAAGATGTACTTCATCTTTGTAATGATTTAACTAATGCTATTGACAGTCTCAAATCTAAAATAAAAACCTGAAATATGAAAACTTTGAGTTGCGACATAAAAATCATGATTTGCAACTGAAACTTAAAAACAGAAAAGTTTCAAACTTTGATTGAAAAAATTGTTTAAATTTGAAAAGTGATCTAGCTCGTCTTATTGAAAATTTCAATAAGCTTAAAAACAAAATTTTGATTTCGAAAAATCACGAGGATGAGCTAACTTATAAAAACAATGCTTTGCAAAAGGAGTTAGAAAATTTCAAAAATTCCAAACGTAAAGTGGTTGAGAAAGAAAATTTGTTTAAAACTGAGCTGAATTTGAAAGAGCTTAAAAATGAAATTGAAAAAATTCAAAGAGTTTAAAAACTAGAGTTTGAAAAGCAAAATCAATTTGAATTCGAGATTTCTGAGTCTAAGACTAAAATAAAATTGCTTCAAATGTAAATTTAGTTTTGAAACAAACTAAAGCTGAAAAGAGGAAGATCACTATTAATCATTGTTCAAATTTAATAAAGGAAAATAGTGATCTTAAAACTAGAATTCAACGACTTGAATCAACTTTGGATAAATTTTCTAGTGGAGCAAAATCGTTGAATATGTTGTTGAAAAACAATTTTCTGTTGGAAACAAGAGTGGACTGAAAAGTGATCAATTTGAAAATTTGAGCTGTGATAATTTCAAAGGAGTTTACGAACGTAAATGTGATGAGTATTCATTTAGAAACAATCCAGTTAAATGTTTTTGGATCCCAAAAGATAACAAGATGAATTTGATTAAGATTAAACGTGTTTGGGTTCCTAAGGGAACTTTCGTAGATGCTAATGGATTGTTATTTAAACGGGTTTAGGTACCAAAATGTGTTAATGAAGATATGAGTAGAAAAATAACTTTTGTTAGTCCACTCAATCCTATAAATACTTAGGTACCAAAGGAGGCTGAGGAACCACTTTGCGAAAGATAATTTGAATTCAAGTTGTTCCATATTTTTGAATCATTCAGTGTTCCTTAGCCATGATTGTCGAGTTAAAGAATCCACATCGTCGATGTAAATCTGGTACAATCTCTAAACTCATGTTTCTTTTTTTGTTTTTATCCTTCCTTTCATTCTTCCTATTGTTCTTTTTTATTCTTCCTCATTTCTGTTAATTCTGATTCACTTTGACACTACCATGATATTCTTGACACTTCTTATGCTTTCTTAACGTCAAATTGCAAAATTCTTAATTTTCTGAAAATTAGATTCATTTGTATAAAACTTTCATGTTTTGATGGTTTCCAGATCTTGAATTTAAAATTGTAAATATCTGTAATTCTTTTGAAGTTTAATTCTTTTTGACAGTCCCCTGAATTTCTAACAGTGCTGAAGTATTCTTATCATATCTTGAACACCGTTATTCAGAATTCTAATTTTTTTGATGTTCTGAAAAGCTAATGAAATTTCTCACAACTTTCTTGTTTTTGAGTTTCTTCTAATACACTTGGGAATGACTTGAAAAACTGCACACTTCCTGAAAACTTAATAAGTTGTGATAATTTCATTGGTTTTTTGGATGGGCTTGATTATTTTGAAAATCATTTGGCATGGATTGTTGTGTTATATATTGAAACTCACTCTTAAATCATAATCATTTGGATTGGATATTTGATTTTTTTTTGAAATCATTTGAAATTGTTGATATCTTGATTCTCACACACATTTTGGACTTGAAATAGATAATATTGTGTGATCCATGTTCTTGTTAAGACTTATAGATTATTGTGTTTATTTTGAACCTTGAAATTTACCCATCTCATCAAGTGATTTCAAATAACTTGCTTTTTATCATTGGCTGTCTCTTGGACTTAATGTAAATATTATGAAAAATTCTCTTGTGAATCTCTGTTCTGAAATTGATATACTACTGCCTAATAGAAGAAAGAATTTAAATGTTTTTGATGACTGCTTGATTTGTTGAAAAATCAATGTATAGTTTTCATTGACAACTATGGGCATTCCAGAGCCACAAGTGGTATATATCTTAGAAGTATTTCTCACTCAATTGATTAAATGTTTTTAAACTGATTTTTGTCTTGCATAGTTCTTTCAAAATCCCTCTTGATATTGATATTTTCAATTTTAAAATCATTTTTTGATTTTTTATTCAAAAATTGAAATTATTGACAAAATTGAACTATATTCGGAACTCACAAAAATTATTATTAGAATTTTGAAATTGTAATGAGTTGTGACTATAGTATATTTTACAAAAAGAGGAGTTTTTATTTGAACTCTCATGATGATTGGATGGATTTTATAATATCTTTGAATTGGTGCTTATTTCACAATCATCTTCTTTTTCTACCAACTTCCTGTCATTCATCGTGGTTTTATTAAATGTGAAGAGTTCATATTTTTTCATCTAAAAAGGAAGTACTGTTTCAAAAGTTGTGATGGAAATGTGACTATATTATTTTTCAAAATGAGAAAGAACTGAAAATTTTCAAAAATCCCAGTACGGTTGAACATATTTCATAATATAATTAATTGAGAAATTTATTTCACAACCATTTCTATCCCTACCATATTTCTATCATCCATTTTGGTTTTATACACCAAGGGGATTTTTATATAATAGATGTTCCTCTAATCTCATTTAATAAATCTAGATATGGTCATGCATGGTTAGGGAATGCTTATAATTTAAGTTGCAACTGACCTCATTTAAAAGTCCTTATGGTTATGCATGGTTAGTGTGCTCTTAAAATAAAATAAAATAAGGAAAAGAAAGGAAATGTTTTTTTTTGAAATCCTCTTTGTTACGTAAAACCGACCTATCAATCCATTTTCTAAGTTGTGAAATGTGTTACAATTTTATGATATATTATGATTTTTGTTTTTGGATTTGCGATAATTTGATTTTTCTCTTGATTTGAATTTATAATTATAGTCCAAATTCATCACTATTTTGTGCTTAATTTTTTAAAATTTATTTGAAAATTATAGGAATTCATAAGTTTTATAATTCTCTCCATATAATAAAATCCATCGTAAATCCATCATTCTACAATGTGAAATTTGCTTACAGTTTGAAGAATATTATTATTTTTGTTTGATTAGATGAGGTTTATGATATGCATTTTCTCTCTCTTGATTTGAATTTATTTTTCTAGTCTATATTCATCACTATTTCAATTTCTATACCCTTTTAATGATAACAAAAGGGGGAGAATGGTTAAGATTTTGATTGATGAGTGAATATTTCGCGAATATTTTAATATTGGAAATTCAATTATTTTTTATTCTCACTCATATGCATATATATATATACAGGGAGTTCAGTTATAGGGGGAGCATATAAACAGGGGGAGTTCTATACTTCACATTCAAATACAATCATCTTTTTCAAAATCTTATGGGTATGTTTGTCATCTTCAAAAGGGGAGATTGTTGAATATAACAATATGATTTTTGTTTGATGATAACAAACATATATTATTCTATAAATATGTTTGTACTGTACTAGTCTATACTACGTCACATACAGAAATAAATATTTAATTTGAATAAAATGCCATTGCACAAGAATTTAGTGATCAAACAGTATTTTTATTCACACTAAATATTTATTTCAGCATTTGAAATAGTACAAACTTTTAACTCCACTATTGCACATTTCACTGTGATATAATACATTTAATTCATACTTATGTTCATATACTTTGCTTCCTCACTACAACACTCTGTATTCACTCAGTTACATGTACAGGCACGGTTACACACATTAACACACTCATTGACTTACACATTGTCTTTGGTCAGCTTCAGATTCAGTCCAGTCACCTGTATACCTGTCACAAAAACACACAGAGTTAACTGGAACAAAATAGATTTAAATTCTAGGAAGTATGTATTTATTTTAAATTTTATTTGCCTTGGAATTTTGGAGTGTTCTCATCATATTTCTAGACTTAATCTGATATGTATGTACATTTATTTGAGTCTAGACTGCTTCTGATATTCACAGTGATTCACTGTAAATGCTACAAGGTAAGACTATATATCCAGTGCCCGCATATCAACCTCAACACAACTATGGTGGTCTAATGATCAAGACCAGCCTTAAATCACATTTGTGGTCTGCTGATCTTGACCATCCACGACACATCATACAGTGGTCTGCTAATGTAAACAAAAAAAATATATTTATGTACATGTATACAGTTATTTTCATGTGAATAGGTACAACACAATCAAGCATAGAAAGAGAACATGGAACATGCCAAGCAACATAACATATACACACACACGCACACACATCAATGCATATATACATATATGTATATAAAGGCAGCACCAAACATAGCAAATAAGCAATGGTCAAACAACAATGCCAAGTGACAACAAACCAATAAGGTGCATGATTCAGCCAAGGGTGAGAATCAAAACTGGGTACATATGCGAAAACAACATATGCACACATTAATGGGTGCACAAGCCAAGCAGGAAAACAAGGCATGACAGCATGTATGTGACATATAACATGATATCAAGAGCATGCACAAGGGAAGGAAATACAAATGCAGCTCATATATATGGTGTAGCCATCAACACAACAGCAAAAGGCATGAAATGCCCGAGCACATTGCATAAAAGTGAATGCACCGGCAAGGTTCAAAGCCATACACATGGTGCAACAATGAAAAGCGCAAGAATTTCAAATGTAAAATATAAGTGCATTCAACAAAAAAAGTACAAATAGAATATGAACAAGTGAAACAAGCCATGCAAATGTACAAAGACCAAACAAAGTTTCAAACCAGGCTCAACACACAATGCCAGGTTACCTAGAGGTAGAAATGTCATACACTTGCATGCATAGGCATGCACAAGGTGCTTACAACAAGGGTAGTCAACAGAATTGCGGTACATAAGGAGCACAATGGCATGTACATGCACATGGTAGTAGTTAAAGATATATACATAGGTTCAAGGTTCATGAACAAGCACAAAAGACATATTCAAGAACAGATGAACAACATGCAAAGTAGATCGGTAAATTCACAATGGTTCAGCAATAACATGGCAGTGTACTCACAAGCAAAATGAAATGGTGCAAGTAGAAAACTGGGTTGAGCAAGTACCAATGCAACAGCACAACATGACAAGTGCAAATACAACCACACAGTTGGTTCAAGTGAACATGCACAAATATACATGCAATCATAAAGAAAGCAAGAAAACCAAGTCAACGGTCAATGTTAAAAAGAGCATCAAGAAAAAGGGGAAGATTGGTTTTAAATTCAAGTAGTTATTAATTTCACAAATTCAAAACGGGAAAATTTCCAATTTGGAAAAACAGTGCAGATTTCCCCAAAATAGCATGGTAAGGTTATATTTGGCAAGAGCATTACAAACCTTCCAGATAACGGCAAGAATATTTCAATTATCCAGAAATCATAAGTGGTTATCATCAACAAGAATGATATCTCATTTCAAAACATTCCAGAAATTCGCATGTATTCAGGTTAAATGAAATCTGCATAAATCGTGCTTTTGTTTCTGATTTCGAAAAGAATTTTTTTTGGAAAAATCATTTCAAAGCATGTATTGCCTTAAACCACTGCAATTTGAAATTTTCAAATTATTCACAAATGCATAGTGACCAGAACATGGCATAATACATCAAAGGGAATCACGTAAAGAATTATCAAACATGCTCAAAGCTATATTTGGCAAAACCATTCCAGATTTACAATGTTATGTCAGAGCCATGGAATGCAAGAATAACCATAATTAAGACCAAATAAATATGCATGAAATCAGAGATGACTAAGGGTTTTAAACCCTATAAATTAGACATCATTTCATCACAGGTAGTATCGAAAACCCGAGCAACAAATTCGAGTGTAGGTGAAATTTAAATCGGAATTACTCACGAGATTTTTCGATTGGAAACCCAAATCGGTAGACAAGAGAGCAACTAGAATCGCAAGCTTTCAAAAAATAATTTCAGAATTCGAGAGTATCGATTTGGAGCCGAAAACCCTAATTCATTCGGTCGGTCATCAAAGAAGGAAGCAAATATTTCAAGAGAAATAAAAGGGGGCACCGACCATATCTTATTATATTGTAAAGAGGGTTTCAGTTTTATATTAAGTTGTTTCTTTCTTCTGTAATCGATTAACATGTTTTCTAGTTTTTCTAAACTAGGGTTCTAGCTACGGGATTGTAGTTAGGGAAAATCTGATCTTAGGGATAAAGATTAATGCAAGGTTTTGAGTGTAGGATTAGAACAGTTGAGAGCGGGTGTCGTGAGTTTACAGGGAATTGCAAGCCTAGAGATTGTTTTAATTCTAATAGAAACCTTGGGGAATGTAGCAGTAGGCAGGGGTTTTTCGAAGTTGGGTAAAATCTATGTCATTTATTTCTACATTTATTTTCTATGCTGTGATAATTTTTTTATTCTCAAAACTTCAGTAAACCTTATTCACCCCTCTCTATGGTTAATCTAGATCCTACAGAACATACGTGCATTTTTCATGATGTGCCTTGTGTCGTTCCGAGATGCTAAGGTAGTGCACACGAGTACATGTACACGCGTGTATATGCAGGATCTTATGACCTCTTGTCCCTGAAATAAAAATTGATATGCACTAATACTATACTTGACTTAAAAACTAATATAGACAGATACTACATAACTGTGTAATTTTGTGTATGACATATAATTTATGTTAGGATTAACTATTAAATTTCAGTGTTTATTTGATGTTGATTTTCTTGAATAAAGTTAGTCCTGACTCGAGCGTTTTATGTTTTTGCATGGAACGCTCGGGTCAGACCCAAGTGTTGCAGATCTAAAGATTCTAGCTATTGAAGCGATAAGCACGTGAAGACGTGCTCGCTTTGGTTCGTAATTCTGTACGTTTCATTTTATTTAAAGTCCAATGTATGTATTTAGAATCTTTCGCTGTATAATGAATTTTATAAACTCTGATATTTTTGTTAAAAAGGAATTTCCACTATGAGATATTATTGTCTATTCTGTGTTGTGATTCTGTGTGTTTAATTTTGTTTAAACCGTGTAAGATAAAGAACAATCTGTCTTTGTGAACGGTTCGAGTTGGTTTAAATACTGACCTGTGGATGTCAAAAATGTAGGTCGCTACAAGATGATGGTATTCGAAGCGAGAATTTCATAGGTAAAATTAATTTGAGAATTCGTTAAGGGGTTGAGGTGTGGTGGAGACTCAAAGTTGAGTCCATGACAAGGGTGCGTACAGGAGTCGTGAGTTGGGAAATGAAGAGAAGAATATTTTGGTAGTTAAGCTTTTATGGTTTTATAATTAGCAGTTTAATTATAAATTTAAAATCAAATCTTAAAAACACATTTATCTTAGTTATTTTAGATCCACGTTGAGCGTCATTCGGAGTATTGGACATGTAGGAGCATTAGCTACCTTTCAGAATTTGGATCGATGAATCCTTAATCTTTTGGAATTTAAGCTAAAATCAAACATTCGTTTGATTTTAGTTTAAATCCAATTTCACCGATAATAACTCAAATCAATGTGAGTTTACTCAATCACGACTAGCAGTTTTATCAAGTGAATTAAATCCTTGAAATGATATGTGGAATGTTGGGATGCATTAGAAAATTCACGATTGCTGCTATTTGACTTATGCAAATGTGACACACACACGTATGATATAAAGGACACGGTATAAATTACTATGCGATCGGTTGTTTCGTTTGATTGTTGTGTGATATATGCGATGTTATGTTTATTTTATTTTGTTCTCATACTGCGAGTTCCTTTAAATTTAGAAAAAAATCACTATGGGTTGAAATGATATATACATGAACGACTGTATAGATTTAGGAGATAAATTCGAGCCGATTTGGGATGCGGGCTGAAATGATATATACCCAGATTCGAATGTTTAAAAATAGATTGATGATAGACATCCGTATCACCAGACCATAGGATAAAAATTTATATATGAATACCATAGTTGATAAATAAAACTAATTTCTGAAAATTTAGAAGTATGTATCTATTTTGAAATATAGTCTGAATATATTTGTTTAAGTTAAGATTTGAGATATTCTTAACTTGAGTTCATGAATTTGAATAAAACTGAGTTAATGCAAAATTTAACATATATTTTTCTAAGTTGGATTTGTTATTTGAAGATAGTCTTATTTTCAAATATTAGAAGCAAGTTTGATTTATAAATTGATTTGATATAGAGTGTACAATTTAAGTTTAAATGAATGTGTTAAATGGTTTGTCTGGAATTAATAATTTAAAACTTATGTGATTAAATAAATGATTTTAATTAAATCTAAACTTTTTATTATTATTTTGAGGGTTGATATGTAAATTCGATTAAAGATTTAAGGTTTAAAATTTGATTCGTTTAGGAAAATCTATTGAATGGAAGATTTGAGCAAAATTGATACAAGAAATTATATTAAGCCTCTATGGTTTAAATTTTGGATTTAAAAATGATTATTTTTAAATTATGAAAAATTAGTTAAGTAATAAGAAGAATACTTGAATTGTAGGTCGGTTTAAAACCAATGCAATGAATATAGAATTTGAAGCTTCAAACCAAATCGAAGTTAAGGATTTAAAGTGGAATTCAAGTTATAATCTAACTTGAACACTTGGTTTTAAACTTGGTAGTATACCTGTTGATCTTAAGTTAAACTGAATTTAGCTTCGAAATTTTATTAATGATTAAGTCAAATTTTGAAAGTTCAGATAATTGATTTGGATCGGATTATTTATTGAAGTCAGGATTATCTTACTTTTCAACTAGTATACACACACACACACACACACACACACACACACACACACATATATATATATATATATATATATATATATATATTACAACTGTTTTATTTAAACAATTTGCATGAAACTTATCTACCTTATTTAAACTATTTTGTATATAAAACTTAACTATCCTACTTAAACTATTTTATACCAAACCTACATATTTTACTTAAACTATTTTATATCAACTTAAATATTTATTTAAACTTTTCAGATACAACTTAACTGTCTTATTTAACCATTATACAAAACCTATCTATTTTACTTAAACAAATTTTACACTAAACCTATCCACTTACTTAAACTATTTTGAATCAAACTTAATATTTTATTTAAACTATTTATATTAACTTAACTATTTTAAAATAATAGTATATATCTTCAATCAGACTAATTAAAATCTAAAATAATGGAATATAAAATTCAACTAAATAATGATATATTTGAGGCATGTGATTCAATCGAATGTGAAGCTCTAAAAATGAATTTATTCGTAAATATGAATTTGAAATTGAAGTGATATCGAATGAAATGTTGATGATGAATCGATTATTTTAATTTGAAATTTGAAGCGATATGGAATAATTGTATCGATTTGAGAAATTGATAATAAAATCAATAGTCGGCGTTAATTGATTTTGATATTGGTATATGATTTCAAATGTAATGGCCACAATGTGAAAAATGTAAACATTTGGTTGTTAAAGGTACTGGAGTCAGTATTGTCATACTCTCTGCTAATACCGATACCACTATAAAACTTGTGCACATGGTGGAGAATCCAGAGCGAAGTGGGATAGTTGGGCGAACGCTACTTAAACGAAGTAAGAGAATAATGTGAAAAGTCGATGTATATGACTTAAACGGGATCCAGATAGATATAGCGGAAATATAGATGATATACTTACTCGCTAATATACAATAGTTACGCAGGTAAAATCTAAGCAATAGAAATATATCAAAAGTAAATGCAATAAGAAACGACACCAGGAATTTTATACTGGTTCGAACTTCCCGCCCTACGTCCAGTCTTGAAGCTCCTCTTCGGAATTCACTATCACGCCCTCTCTTAACCCGGAGGAATAGGTCAGTACACCCGAGGCCCAACAAGGATACCTCTCTCATGAGCAACTACACATAACTTCAATAAATACAAGTGTTTTGACTTCTGCTTTGTGTATTTGAATCAACACGGATAGTCAACGGTTTAAGTATATCCTTCCTATAATCTTATCCTCGAGTATATGATTTGAATGCGAAGATTGAAGGAAGTAAATTGCTTGTTGAATCAAGTGATATTAAATCAATTCAAGGATTCAACATGTATTTGAATTTACGAGAGCTTTTGTATTACAAGAGTATAGAAGTGCAATTCAGAAATTAGATAAGAAATAGAATGATTTGGTGATTTGGAAATCATAATTGAAAAGTATATATAATGATAGAAAGGTAAAATTCTTCATGACGAGTTTTAACCAAAAGAAGCTTCCATTTCCTTTCAGAAATGAAGAGATTTCTCTTCATAAAAGAAGACAACCTTTAAGAAAATATGTGCAGTTTCGAATCATTTGACTGATTAAAAATCATCAGTAGATTGGTTAAAAAAGTATGAAATAATATATATTTAGAGTATTCAGAAACTACCCGTTACTGGAGCAAAATTGCTTGATCAGTCGACTGGTTGGTTTTGGACCAATCGAACGGTTCAGGCATTTTTGCCCAGTCAGAGTCATTTTGAATGTATGTATATATATATATATATATAAGCTTTGTTTTAAACTCGTGTTATACTTGAGGATAGATTTTAACATAATTCTAACATGACTCAATGTGTGTGTGTCTATATATATATATATATATATATATATATATATATATATATAACTTTGCCTTTATGACATGATTTCCAATGCACTTCTCGTTGTTGGCATTAATCAAAATCTTGTTTTCAACATTCTCCCCCTTTTTGATTGATGACAACACTTCTGATTTTCTCCCCCTGAATGTTTAGCTCCCCCTGAATTTCTGTAATATTTTGTTAGTTCATAAAATTTATAAACTTACCATTTGATTCCTGCAACAAAAAAAAATGTTAGCACATATATTCCAATAGCATGGAATTATAAAAGAGACATTTCTCCCCTTTTGTCATCGATTAAAAAGAAATGAAGACATCATAAGCACAAAGTAATCGAATAACATTCTAGAGATCTTTAAAAGATATAATTCCTAGTTCTCGCCGAAGTCTTATGAAAGAGTTCTCCAAAAGGGGTTTAGTAAAGATGCCAGCAATTTGATTTTCTGAGTTTACAAATTCTAAATTAATTGTTTGTTTTTCAATATTGTGTCTTAAAAAATGATGTCTCATTTCAATGTGTTTTGTTCTAGAATGGTTTACCGAGTTTTTAGATAAATTTATTGTTCTTGTATTCTCACAATAAATAGTGGAATTAGACAAATTTACGTTGATATCTTTTAGTGTTTGTTTAGAATTGTTTGTTTTTCAGTATTGTCTCTTAAAAAATGATGTCTGATATCAATGTGTTTTGTTCTAGAATGGTTTACCGGGTTTCTGTCACAATAAATTGTGGAATTAGACAAATTTACGTTGATATCTTTTAGTGTTTGCTGCATATATATTACTTGAGCACATGCTAGTGCAACAAATATGTGTTTAGTTTCGCATGTTGATAGTGAAACACAAATTTGTTTCTTGCTGAACCAAGATATAAGAGATTGTCCAATAAAATGACATGTTCCGCTTGTACTCTTACGATCCGTCTATGATCCTTCAAAATCAACATCACTACATGAAGCTAATTCAAAGGAACAGTCTTTTGGATAGAAAAATCCAAAGTCTTTAGTACTACTAAGATAACGTAATATACGTTTAACTGCTCTCAACTGCGATTCTTTTGGATTAGCTTGAAAACGAGCACATAAGCAAACACTCATCATAATATCCGGTCTACTTGCGGTTAAATACAAAAGTGAACCTATCATGCTTCGATATAGCTTTTGATCGACACTTTTACCATTTTCATCTTTATCTAAATGTGTCGTCGTACTCATTGGTGTAGGTTTACTTGACATGTTTTCCATTCCAAAACGTTTTATTAAATTAGTATAATAGTTTTCTTGATTAATGAAAATTCCATCTGATAATTGCTTAATTTGCAAACCTAGAAAGTAGGATAGTTCTCCCATATGTGATATTTCAAATTCATTGGTCATTATTTTTGAAAATTCTTGACATAATTGATCATTTGTTGATCCAAAGATAAAGTCATCTACATATATTTGCACTATTAAAATATCTTTATTATCCTTTTTGATAAAAAGTGTTTGATCAACTTTTCCAATTTGAAATCCTGAATCTAATAAATAAGTTTTGAGACGTCCATACCAAGCACGAGGTGCTTGTTTCAAACCATATAATGCCTTTTTCAATTTAAAAACATGACCAGGATATTTTTCATGAGCAAGTAGTGGAGGTTGGTTAACATATACTCGTTCTTTAATATAATCATTCAAGAAAGCGCTTTTAACGTCCATCTAATATAGTTTAAAGTTGTGATGACAAGCGTATGTTAATAATATTCGAATTGCTTCTAATCATGCAATTGGAACGTTTCTTCATAATCTATGCCTTCTTCTTGATTGTAACCTTGTGCAACAAGTCTAGCTTTATTTCTAGTGATATTACCCAATTCATATGCTTCATTCTTGTAAACCCATTTTGTTCCGATAACAGTTTGATCAGTCGGTCTTGGAACAAATTCCCAGACTTCATTACAATCAATTTGATTTAATTCTTCTTGCATTGCAATTATCCAATTTTCATCTGTAGATGCTTCTTTTGGGTTTTTGGGTTCGATATTTGATAAGAAGGCTATGTTACTTACTAAATTTAGTTGACTTCTTGTTCTTACATTTGAAGTTATTTCTCCAATAATATTATGAGTTGGATGGTCTCATCATATTCTTGGTGGAGATCAAACTTCATTAATAGGAGTATTTTGATTATTGATATTATCTTGAGTTTCTGTAACATTATTCTCTATGTTATTATGAACAATGTTTTCATCTTCTCTATATATATCAATATATCGTCATGTGAAGAATTATTTTTCATAATATCTGAATTAAATGAATTTCGAATAATATTTTCATCAAATGACACATGAAGTGATTCTTCGATTTTACCGGTTCTCTTATTGAGAATACGATAAGCCTTGCTACGCTCAGAATATCCTAAGAATATTCCTTCGTCAGATTTTGAATCAAATTTTCCAAGCTAATCTTTTGTATTTAAAACGAAACATTTTGAACCAAAAACATTGAAATAGGATATATTTGGTCCCCTACCAGTAAAAAGTTCGTATGACGTGTTTTTAGTAAGAGGTCGAATGGAAACATGATTCAAAACGTAACAAGCTGCAGAAACTGCTTCAGCCCAAAAATGTTTTGGTAGTATACTTCCATTTAACAACGTTCTAGCACATTCTTGTAAAGTTCCGTTTTTACGTTCTACAACTCCATTTTGTTGAGGAGTTCTAGGAAAAGAAAAATTATGGAAAATTCCTTTCTTTTGACAAAATAAATCAAATTTCTCATTCTCAAATTCTCCTCCATGATCACTTCGTATATTCTTTATTTTTAAATCAGTTAAATTTTGAATTTGTTTGACGAAATTCTTAAAAATATCAAAAGTATCGCTTTTATTCTTTAAAAATATAGTTCTAGTGTATCTTGAAAAATCATCAACAATTACAAATACATATCTACTATGATTTATGGACTGAACTTGAGTTGGTCCGAATAGATCCATGTGTAGTAACTCAAGTGGTTGTAAAGTTGATATGACCTTTTAAGGTTTAAAAGAGGATTTGGTTAATTTTCCAAGTTGACAAGCATCGCATAAATTTTCAGTTTTGAATTTTATTTTTGGTAATCCTCTTACAAGATCATTTTTAGATATCTTGTTTATTGTTTTAAAATTAATATGGCAAAATCATTTGTGCCATAACCAAGGATCATTGTCTTTGGTTAATAAACACATACTTGGATTATTATTAACTACCATATTTAAAATATAAATATTTTTGTCATGATTTCCTTAAAAAATAAGATTTTGATTTGAATCAAATATACTACATTTATTTTCAGAAAATGATATTTTAAAACCTTTATCACATAATTGACTAATACTTAATAAATTGTGTTTTAAGTTCTTAACCAATAAAACATCAGAAATAAGAGGTGAATTAGATATACTGTAATTGCTCACATCGCCTTTGCCGATGATATATCCTTTGGAATTATCTCCAAATGTGACAGTTCCTCCTTTTGAGTAAACAATATTTGTTAGCATCTCCTTGTCTCCTGTCATGTATTTTGAGCAACCATTGTCTAGTATCTATTTTCCTCTGTTTTTGTTGAGTGGGATCTGCAAAAAATAATTAAATTTTTTTATTGGTACCCACTTCCTCCGTTATGGTCCTAAGGGTTAAGTCTTAGGAAGCCAAACCCAAGAGGGTTTATGATCCTTTTTGAAAAAATAATTATTATTATAATGAACAGAATCTAAAAAAAAAATTAATATGTTTATTCCTAATAAGAACATTATTCGTCTTCGGAATCCATATACTAATATTTCCCGAGAGTTTTTTCTTAGTAGAAATATTTAATCTACTACTAGAAATTTCCGGTTTAATGTTAGAGTTTTTAGAACTGGATTTCCTTTTTTATTTTAATTTTTTATCATACCCTGGTCCTTTCTTACAAAAAACAGGTTGAGAATTTTCTAATATTTTAGATAAATTCTCTCTACCTTTGTTAAAGTTATTAACATTTTTAGAAATGTTTTCTAACTTAATTTTTAAACTAGAATTTTCAAATTCTATAATTTTAACCTTAGTATTTAAATCATGATTTTCAGAAGCTAATAAATCATTTTTATTCTTTTGAGTCTCGATTTCTTGACTTAACATAGAAATTTGAGAATTTGCTACTGAAAAAGATTCTTGTAATTTTATAATTTCATTTTCTAAAATGTCTTTCTCATCTTTTAAAAGATCTCTCTCAAATTCTTCTTTCATTTTATCTTTGTCAGCTTGTTTAATGTTTCGCTTAAACATTTTCCTAGACTATAAGATTTCAGTATTAATTTCTACTAACTCATCAAAAGTAAAATCACTTACATCATTATCCTTAGCCATGAAGCATACATTTGCCTGCTCACTGTCGCTGTCACTTTCAGAAGATGAATCCGAGTTGTCCCAAGTGATTGAAATTTCTCATCTCTTTGATTTTTCCTTTTTGCGAACTTTCCTTCAATTTTGGACAATTCTTTTGATAATGTCTAGTCTTGTGACAGTTGAAGCATTCTAGTAGTGCAGGGTCAGTGTAACGACCCGCAAATCCGAGCTATCTGAGTTGACTAAATACACCACACGTCCAACCCAAATAACACAGAAATACGACTCATTATTAGAAAGAAGTTAGAGGATGAGAAATAGAAAGAAAGAAATATTAGAATAGAAGAAAAAACGAAGATCACAACTCACAGCGGAACGAATAAAATATATTATATAACATAAGCTTTGAAATACAAATCTGTTTGTACATATATACATACCATCATCAGAGTACACATAACATTTGATTCAGCGGAAACAACTCTAAATAACTAACGTTGAAGCCTCCTGCTTCAAGCTCCTCCAAGTGTATCTGTAAAAGCCTGAAACACTTGACTGCCCGTACAAATTTGGGCACCCAAGAGTTTAGGGAAAACAAAACAAAATAAACTCTGGGTCAGTCATGGGACTGGTGTGAGTAAACTCCAACCACTTGTTTAACTTTCAAAATTCTTTTCGAAAGAAAAGATAATAGTAAGACCAGCCCACACATAAACATGGACGGTTTTTACCTTACTATAACCCCAAAACACTTTGATACCAAATCCAGTGATATTATAATAATGTCTACATCAAATAAATAACCAAATAGCAGAACGCTTACATCTCACGCTCCACATATATAGTATAAAATCAAAAACCGCATGGTGCTTATTGGAGATTGGATTTCCAACATGACAAGGTATGGAACCACCTTCCGATGATGTATCTCTAGAGGCGAATACACCTGGGTTCGACAAGAACATCTTGCAACCCGGCCCACACATGACCGACCACTCATTTCGCTTGAGTGTATCGAATGTATATCACCAACGGTTGGACTCAAACCACCGTTTCCCGAATGGGCAGAATCGATAGATTTAGAAACAAAAGGAATTTCTCTAGATAGGTGATTATACACCCTAATGGGTGCGACCCACATAGCCATGCTGCCTGCCCGATTTTTGTCCTTTCCCGGTTGTTGAGGCCTGAGGCTACGCATACTTACCATTCATCGATAACACAATCACTTTGAATGCCACATCGTCAGATCCGTTAATCACTAGTTAAGTTTGCACAAATATTCTGGATATTATGCTAAGGGATAAATCCGTTGCAACCATATATATTCATATAGACCAACCCATTTGATCATTGGAAATACTCTGTCAGACATTCGTCCATTTACGTTCGTTCTAGGATTGAACGACACCGAAGGCACCATTTCTATTAATAGAAAAAGCCCTTGCACTTTACTCCGTCTTCAATATATTCAGCATACTTGGTTCGCAACGCTTATGCCGATACGGAGTGGTTCTTCGGATAAAAATCCAACTGGTCTCTCCATATTGACAACGATGGTCAAAAATTTCGATAGTCTGTGATTTAACTATCGAATAAAAACAAGTGTTCAAGCAACATATCAAACAAATCACTGGGCTCTTTAATTAATATTTCATTAATTAAATCTCTTCTCTAATTTCTCTATCAATATTTGTTAACCAAATATTTTCAATAATCATCTCGGCCTCTTATGCCATTTGGAAAACGTTTCCAAATATTAACTTCTTTTATTTCTATATATTAGAAAATATCTCTATTTGCAATTGAAACAATTTCAATCACTTATCTCTATCCCTTTTTGTTTACAACATTCGATTTTTATATTCACCTTACTATCGAATTCAATGCGTCGATACAATGGTTTCAAATTATCAAAATATCTTAAAAATATTCTAACTCCTTAAATTTCCGGAAAATTTCGCCATAACCTCCCCTGTATCGGGAGCATCGGGAAATTTCAAATAGCTTCCCGGTATCTTCCTCAATCAAAAAGAAAAAGGAAAAGCCAAGCGGCTTGCCGATACGGCGCATAAAATCTCATATATGAATTAAACATGTACCTTTTTGTCGAGCACACTAATTATATACCTTCATCACTTTATCCCATACCTGTCTCCTGTGTGTTTATACCTGTCCAATTTATTTCAACCCCATACACTCGTTTTGACTCCACTCGTTAAATTAACTCGTTATCTATCTCTTTGCCTATTTCGCTTGTATATTTGAATATAACACGTTTCAAATATATTTCCACTTACTTATCAATCAATTGAATTCAAATTTCAATTTAAGTTCTATACTCGATTTCGAATATATATTTACAATCCCAAATTTCACTTTTCAAAGTTCGACTTTAGTTCAAACTCAATTAACTAATTCTCCTTTGATTTAGTTAATTCTATTCAATAATCAAAAATATGATTATTATTTCAAAAATCATCTTCTTTACTTCACTTGAGTCCATATTTATTTTCTAACTCAAGTCTAGATTTTTAAATGGCAATCCGGATTTTTATTTGCTTAAAAATCCCAATATTTATATATAAAATCCATTATGGTTTATAATGGTTTCTGGCGCTGCATTTTTGAAATTTTGATTTTGACATAACTCAAAATCTATACGACGAAATTCAGATTTTTCTCTTCTATCAGAAAACTATTATCAAATCGGTCCGGACGTTTCTTGTTTCGAAGAATTCCGACTTCAATTGCGTTCTGTATACTCAATTGAAGTTCGAATCGCTATTTTACGAACTGCAGCGCTGCGGCGAGTTCGTTTTAATTATATTTATAAATATAAACTTTTTAAACTTCGTTTATATAAATTCAACTCCATTCTGATATATTTTAAATATATATCAAACCATTTTTTCCAACTCAACAAATATTTCTGATCTTCTATTTCATTTATATTTGAAGTCTATATTCAAATTACAATTCGATTCTAATTCAAATTCTATATTCAAATTCTATTTCCACTATTTGAATTCAAATTCCATTTTTAATCTATTTGAACTTCAAATATTTAAACTCTATTTCTACTTGAACTTCAAATACCACATTTATATTCCTTTGAATCCAAATATCATGTTTCAAATCTCTTTGAATCCCTCTTATTCAAATTCTTTCTAATTAAACTCCATTTGAGTTTTGTTTGAATCCTTATATTTAACACCATTTGAATTCTATTTAAATTCTTATATTTAAATCCTTTTTATTAAAACCCATTATTTAAATCCCATTTGAATTTTCCTTATTTCAAATCCATTTGAACTCCTTTAAATTCAAATTCCATTTCAAAATTTATTTGGATTTCCTATTTTGAAATCCTATTCCACTTCTTACTTTGAAATCCTATTTTCAAAGTTTATTTCAAATTCTATTTTGAAATCTCATATTCAAATTTCTACTTGAATTTCTATATTCAATTCCATGTTCAAATTCAACATTTGAATTTCTATTTCAAATCTCAATTCAAATTTCATATTTGAATTCCATTTCAAATCTCTATTCAAATTTCACATTTGAATTCTTCCTTGAAATACTATATTTCAAATTCTATTTAATTCTTCTTTGAAATTCTATAATCCAAATTCTATTTTGAAATTCTACATTCAAATTTCTATTTGAATTTCTTTATTCGAATTCCTTTGAATTCAAATTTTATTTTAATTCCTTGAATTCAAATTCTATTTTTCATTCTAATTTCGTCTATTCAAATTCTATTTGAACTTCTATTTGAATTTCTAATATTCAATCTCCTTTTAAAATTCAAATGTTTAAACTCCTTTTCTAATACAAATGTTATACTCAAATTTTATTTACATATTTAAAATCCCATTTCAAATCTTATTTAAATTTTCTTCTGAATTTCAAATATTCCAACTCCTTCCAAATATTTAAATTCTATTTAAATTTCCACTTAAAAATTCTATTTCAAGTCCTATTTTGAAATTTCATTTCAAAATTCTATTTTGAAATTTTTATTTCAATATTCCATTTGAAATTCTATATTTTTAAATTCTACTTGAATTTCAAATTCTATTTGGGAAAAATAGAATTTTCTTTTAAACCTCAAATATCTTTCTCATGATATTTTAATAAATTAACACTTGGCCCAGTGATATTTAAAGCAATCAAATCACTCCATTTTCAATCATTTGATTTTTAACACGTCATATATTAATATATGAAATCAAGCAAACAACAAACAACACAACAGATAATATATTTTTGAGGAATCCAGTCGGATTCCTCCAACCTGTTTTCCTGCATCCACAGATGTTAGCACATAAATAATACCCATTCTGCTTCGTGGCAGAATATCGCGGTATAGAAGGTCATCCACTAATCATAGCGTGGGGCGTATAGGGTAATCATCCGCTATGAAACTGCGGGCATCCGCTAATGAGACTGCGGGAATCCAACCAATCAATCAACCCAATATATATATATATATAATAGCCTAAATAACTAATATATATAAAACCAGAAAGCATTCACACAAGAAACAAACAATTATTTTTAATGAAATAAAAATAATTCTAAAGGTGAGTGAGATTTACTCACCGATTTTAATCCGCACTTGTATCAATTTCAATTCCATTTGATTGATTTCTGAGTCCTCGAACTCCACACGAGTGATTTTATTTGATTTTCCTCGCCTAAGAAAACCCGAATTTTATAAATAAGCCAATGAAACTTCTAGTCAGGGTCACATGTTAAAAATATAATAACATTTAATTTTCTTTCTTTCTAAGCTTAGTTTTTAAACAACCTAACAATTTCATGCATTTCCAGATCAATAGTGAATACCGTTTTCTTTTCTCACAACAGTACTCATTTTTAGGTTAAACTAATATATATTTATATATAAATTAAACATCCTAAATTAATTTAAATAACTAAAATTTTTCTTACCTCAAAATCCAGGTTCACAGTAAGACTTCAGTGTATTTTCTTTACAGTGAAGCCCCAATTCGGATTCCACCATTTTACAAAACTGAAGCCTACTACTTCTCTTTCCACTGTTATCTTGTCGGCTACTGACCCCCTCCACCATCGTTCGTATGCTAAAGGAACTCGCAGCCCTCAACACTGTCAAGGAAAAATTGATCTCCTCTAACCCTCCACTGTCCTACAGCAATGTAAAGCGATATGGGTTTCATCGGAACGCTATTTTCCAGCTCCAGTTCCACGCCCAAAATCCAACAACGCCTCGCTGCATTTATTCGATCCCAAATGGCTTCCATCGCACCCAAATTTTGTGCCTTGAAACCCCTTCTTGTTTCAACCTGAATGCCCCTGTCGCAACCTCCAACAACACTCGTAGCCCCTCAGAATCGAACTCGAGCTTCCAGCGATTTCAGACCCCATCGCGATTTGATTAGATGCGCGAGTTGGATTTTGAAATGATCGAGTCCTCGAACTTCGAACGGAAAGGGTTTTGAGAAGATGGAGTGCGGCCATTTCTGTTTACCCTCGATTTGATTTTGTTGGCAAGAATTACAACAGCCATTTTTTTTTTCCTCTGGAGCCTTGTTTTTGATTTGCAAAGGGAAATGAAGGAGGATACGGTTTTATAGAGAAAGAGGGGACAAATTATCTGTCTCGAGGCAAAGAAATAGGGCTGCGCACATACGAGATAGCTGATAAAATTTCAACATCCTAGGTCGGCCATTAAATTCTCGTTTCCCAGATAAGAAAGACGGGGAACAGATTGGTTGGCTCGAGAAGTAAAGAACTGCGTGGTTTTATAATTTAGGTCGGCTTGTTTTGAGGTAGGTTCTGATTTTATTTTATTTAAATAATTAAAATACCTCGCGATCCCCGAACCACTATTTTAACGCAACGAACGTCGTTACCAAACGCTATTCAAGACTCATGGCACAGATTCTGAATTTAATTTAGTCGTAAATACGGAATAACACTATTAAATTGACGATTTAAATAAAATTCGATTAAAGATATAAATCGATTTCAAACAATAAATTTCATCGATAATAAATTATTATTATCGTTCTAGTTCAACCCAGAATTTATATTAACTGACTGAATTGTTCTGATTTAGTGTTACACTGGGAATTCAATTGTTACTATTACGATAATTAAATATATTCGATATTAAATCATATGTCGATAATTAAATTGACAAATCCAATATAAAATTTATTTATATTATGAATTCAATATTTAAAACCATACTAAATATTTAAAATAAACTGTTCAAAAATCTGGGTCGTTACATTCTTCCCCCCTTAAAATAATTTCGTCCTCGAAATTGCTAAGGTAGGAAAAATGGTACAAACTCATTACTTTTCAAAATCTCACTTATGTTGAAACTCAACTCCTCATATTTCAACAAATTAACTCCAACCAAAACTTTTGGTCTTCACCCATTTGATTCGAATGATCTACGATCAATCCATTTATATCCAATCTATATTCCAATAAACCTATTCAAATTGATTCTAATCAATTCATTCACTTCGACCCATTTAACTTGCTTAAGTTAAATTTAAATTTCAGAATTCAAATCCCTGGGTTTTTCTTTTCAAATTCTTTTGAAATCCCATAAATATATACATATATTTATTTCCATCACAATTCAAAACATTTGAATATTCAAACCAATTTGTTTTCTTTCAAACAAATTTCCATCAAAACTTTTTCTAAGGTAGCAATTCATCACTTAGAAACTCGGAAATGGACACTGATGATGTTGCAATCATCATCAGAATTATTTCCCAGCCACTGAAGTGAGTTCAGTGCTTTATTATCTCAAAGTCCATCTAAAATGATTTTCTTTCAACTCCTTCTAAAACAAAGCTATATTACTTTAATATACTTTGAAAAATATTTTTCAACTTCCCAGGATTTTGAATTCTTAATTCTGGTTTGAATTTAATTCTAATTCATCTCATTTGTATATTTAATCTCTATACAAATTCTATTCTGGTTATAAATAACCATTCTAAATTTATAATCTCATTTGATTATAAAATCAACATCCAACACATCCATATAATAATAATTCTAGAAAATTATTCTTTCTATATCAAAATAGGAATTTGGGTAAAATTATTTCATTTACCCATTTAAAACAATACCATGTCGTATTTTCTGTTCAAGTATTTAGAAATCCCTATCGACTTCGTGGCGTCCCACGATTCGACCAGAATTCATAAACCACTCAACAGACTAGCCAACACAATATAAAACAACTTTTATATCAATTAACAAATACGCTCTCTCGTATATATACGCTCAACTCATTCTAGGGTACTACTGACCCTATCTCTAATGAGCACATGCCACACAAGCCTAGGTGTTCGCTCAACCTAAGCTCTGATACCACTGTAAAGACCCCGGGATTCGAGTAGGCTTTTCAACCATCCTCTCCTCCCTCGGCACTGGGCTAACCTCCCAGCGTGGCTTACAGAGATACCTCAGAACTGCTTTTACGGCCAGCCTCTCGACTCGACCAACCCACATTGTCGGGAGATGTAGGGGTAAGAGTCTCCCGTTCGCCACCTAACGCGAAGCGAGAACCCCCTATCATCCGTACCAATTAAGCAACCAGCTCTGATACCACTGTAACGACCCGCAAATCCGAGCTATCTGAGTTGACTAAATACACCACACGTCCAACCCAAATAACACAGAAATACGACTCATTATTAGAAAGAAGTTAGAGGATGAGAAATAGAAAGAAAGAAATATTAGAATAGAAGAAAAAACGAAGATCACAACTCACAGCGGAACGAATAAAATATATTATATAACATAAGCTTTGAAATACAAATCTGTTTGTACATATATACATACCATCATCAGAGTACACATAACATTTGATTCAGCGGAAACAACTCTAAATAACTAACGTTGAAGCCTCCTGCTTCAAGCTCCTCCAAGTGTATCTGTAAAAGCCTGAAACACTTGACTGCCCGTACAAATTTGGGCACCCAAGAGTTTAGGGAAAACAAAACAAAATAAACTCTGGGTCAGTCATGGGACTGGTGTGAGTAAACTCCAACCACTTGTTTAACTTTCAAAATTCTTTTCGAAAGAAAAGATAATAGTAAGACCAGCCCACACATAAACATGGACGGTTTTTACCTTACTATAACCCCAAAACACTTTGATACCAAATCCAGTGATATTATAATAATGTCTACATCAAATAAATAACCAAATAGCAGAACGCTTACATCTCACACTCCACATATATAGTATAAAATCAAAAACCGCATGGCGCTTATTGGAGATTGGATTTCCAACATGACAAGGTATGGAACCACCTTCCGATGATGTATCTCTAGAGGCGAATACACCTGGGTTCGACAAGAACATCTTGCAACCCGGCCCACACATGACCGACCACTCATTTCGCTTGAGTGTATCGAATGTATATCACCAACGGTTGGACTCAAACCACCGTTTCCCGAATGGGCAGAATCGATAGATTTAGAAACAAAAGGAATTTCTCTAGATAGGTGATTATACACCCTAATGGGTGCGACCCACATAGCCATGCTGCCTGCCCGATTTTTGTCCTTTCCCGGTTGTTGAGGCCTGAGGCTACGCATACTTACCATTCATCGATAACACAATCACTTTGAATGCCACATCGTCAGATCCGTTAATCACTAGTTAAGTTTGCACAAATATTCTGGATATTATGCTAAGGGGTAAATCCGTTGCAACCATATATATTCATACAGACCAACCCATTTGATCATTGGAAATACTCTGTCAGACATTCGTCCATTTACGTTCGTTCTAGGATTGAACGACACCGAAGGCACCATTTCTATTAATAGAAAAAGCCCTTGCACTTTACTCCGTCTTCAATATATTCAGCATACTTGGTTCGCAACGCTTATGCCGATACGGAGTGGTTCTTCGGATAAAAATCCAACCGGTCTCTCCATATTGACAACGATGGTCAAAAATTTCGATAGTCTGTGATTTAACTATCGAATAAAAACAAGTGTTCAATCAACATATCAAACAAATCACTGGGCTCTTTAATTAATATTTCATTAATTAAATCTCTTCTCTAATTTCTCTATCAATATTTGTTAACCAAATATTTTCAATAATCATCTCGGCCTCTTATGCCATTTGGAAAACGTTTCCAAATATTAACTTCTTTTATTTCTATATATTAGAAAATATCTCTATTTGCAATTGAAACAATTTCAATCACTTATCTTTATCCCTTTTTGTTTACAACATTCGATTTTTATATTCACCTTACTATCGAATTCAATGCGTCGATACAATGGTTTCAAATTATCAAAATATCTTAAAAATATTCTAACTCCTTAAATTTCCGGAAAATTTCGCCATAACCTCCCCTGAATCGGGAGCATCGGGAAATTTCAAATAGCTTCCCGGTATCTTCCTCAATCAAAAAGAAAAAGGAAAAGCCAAGCGGCTTGCCGATACGGCGCATAAAATCTCATATATGAATTAAACATGTACCTTTTTGTCGAGCACACTAATTATATACCTTCATCACTTTATCCCATACCTGTCTCCTGTGTGTTTATACCTGTCCAATTTATTTCAACCCCATACACTCGTTTTGACTCCACTCGTTAAATTAACTCGTTATCTATCTCTTTGCCTATTTCGCTTGTATATTTGAATATAACACGTTTCAAATATATTTCCACTTACTTATCAATCAATTGAATTCAAATTTCAATTTAAGTTCTATACTCGATTTCGAATATATATTTACAATCCCAAATTTCACTTTTCAAAGTTCGACTTTAGTTCAAACTCAATTAACTAATTCTCCTTTGATTTAGTTAATTCTATTCAATAATCAAAAATATGATTATTATTTCAAAAATCATCTTCTTTACTTCACTTGAGTCCATATTTATTTTCTAACTCAAGTCTAGATTTTTAAATGGCAATCCGGATTTTTATTTGCTTAAAAATCCCAATATTTATATATAAAATCCATTATGGTTTATAATGGTTTCTGGCGCTGCATTTTTGAAATTTTGATTTTGACATAACTCAAAATCTATACGACGAAATTCAGATTTTTCTCTTCTATCAGAAAACTATTATCAAATCGGTCCGGACGTTTCTTGTTTCGAAGAATTCCGACTTCAATTGCGTTCTGTATACTCAATTGAAGTTCGAATCGCTATTTTACGAACTGCAGCGCTGCGGCGAGTTCGTTTTAATTATATTTATAAATATAAACTTTTTAAACTTCGTTTATATAAATTCAACTCCATTCTGATATATTTTAAATATATATCAAACCATTTTTTCCAACTCAACAAATATTTCTGATCTTCTATTTCATTTATATTTGAAGTCTATATTCAAATTACAATTCGATTCTAATTCAAATTCTATATTCAAATTCTATTTCCACTATTTGAATTCAAATTCCATTTTTAATCTATTTGAACTTCAAATATTTAAACTCTATTTCTACTTGAACTTCAAATACCACATTTATATTCCTTTGAATCCAAATATCATGTTTCAAATCTCTTTGAATCCCTCTTATTCAAATTCTTTCTAATTAAACTCCATTTGAGTTTTGTTTGAATCCTTATATTTAACACCATTTGAATTCTATTTAAATTCTTATATTTAAATCCTTTTTATTAAAACCCATTATTTAAATCCCATTTGAATTTTCCTTATTTCAAATCCATTTGAACTCCTTTAAATTCAAATTCCATTTCAAAATTTATTTGGATTTCCTATTTTGAAATCCTATTCCACTTCTTACTTTGAAATCCTATTTTCAAAGTTTATTTCAAATTCTATTTTGAAATCTCATATTCAAATTTCTACTTGAATTTCTATATTCAATTCCATGTTCAAATTCAACATTTGAATTTCTATTTCAAATCTCAATTCAAATTTCATATTTGAATTCCATTTCAAATCTCTATTCAAATTTCACATTTGAATTCTTCCTTGAAATACTATATTTCAAATTCTATTTAATTCTTCTTTGAAATTCTATAATCCAAATTCTATTTTGAAATTCTACATTCAAATTTCTATTTGAATTTCTTTATTCGAATTCCTTTGAATTCAAATTTTATTTTAATTCCTTGAATTCAAATTCTATTTTTCATTCTAATTTCGTCTATTCAAATTCTATTTGAACTTCTATTTGAATTTCTAATATTCAATCTCCTTTTAAAATTCAAATGTTTAAACTCCTTTTCTAATACAAATGTTATACTCAAATTTTATTTACATATTTAAAATCCCATTTCAAATCTTATTTAAATTTTCTTCTGAATTTCAAATATTCCAACTCCTTCCAAATATTTAAATTCTATTTAAATTTCCACTTAAAAATTCTATTTCAAGTCCTATTTTGAAATTTCATTTCAAAATTCTATTTTGAAATTTTTATTTCAATATTCCATTTGAAATTCTATATTTTTAAATTCTACTTGAATTTCAAATTCTATTTGGGAAAAATAGAATTTTCTTTTAAACCTCAAATATCTTTCTCATGATATTTTAATAAATTAACACTTGGCCCAGTGATATTTAAAGCAATCAAATCACTCCATTTTCAATCATTTGATTTTTAACACGTCATATATTAATATATGAAATCAAGCAAACAACAAACAACACAACAGATAATATATTTTTGAGGAATCCAGTCGGATTCCTCCAACCTGTTTTCCTGCATCCACAGATGTTAGCACATAAATAATACCCATTCTGCTTCGTGGCAGAATATCGCGGTATAGAAGGTCATCCACTAATCATAGCGTGGGGCGTATAGGGTAATCATCCGCTATGAAACTGCGGGCATCCGCTAATGAGACTGCGGGAATCCAACCAATCAATCAACCCAATATATATATATATAATAGCCTAAATAACTAATATATATAAAACCAGAAAGCATTCACACAAGAAACAAACAATTATTTTTAATGAAATAAAAATAATTCTAAAGGTGAGTGAGATTTACTCACCGATTTTAATCCGCACTTGTATCAATTTCAATTCCATTTGATTGATTTCTGAGTCCTCGAACTCCACACGAGTGATTTTATTTGATTTTCCTCGCCTAAGAAAACCCGAATTTTATAAATAAGCCAATGAAACTTCTAGTCAGGGTCACATGTTAAAAATATAATAACATTTAATTTTCTTTCTTTCTAAGCTTAGTTTTTAAACAACCTAACAATTTCATGCATTTCCAGATCAATAGTGAATACCGTTTTCTTTTCTCACAACAGTACTCATTTTTAGGTTAAACTAATATATATTTATATATAAATTAAACATCCTAAATTAATTTAAATAACTAAAATTTTTCTTACCTCAAAATCCAGGTTCACAGTAAGACTTCAGTGTATTTTCTTTACAGTGAAGCCCCAATTCGGATTCCACCATTTTACAAAACTGAAGCCTACTACTTCTCTTTCCACTGTTATCTTGTCGGCTACTGACCCCCTCCACCATCGTTCGTATGCTAAAGGAACTCGCAGCCCTCAACACTGTCAAGGAAAAATTGATCTCCTCTAACCCTCCACTGTCCTACAGCAATGTAAAGCGATATGGGTTTCATCGGAACGCTATTTTCCAGCTCCAGTTCCACGCCCAAAATCCAACAACGCCTCGCTGCATTTATTCGATCCCAAATGGCTTCCATCGCACCCAAATTTTGTGCCTTGAAACCCCTTCTTGTTTCAACCTGAATGCCCCTGTCGCAACCTCCAACAACACTCGTAGCCCCTCAGAATCGAACTCGAGCTTCCAGCGATTTCAGACCCCATCGCGATTTGATTAGATGCGCGAGTTGGATTTTGAAATGATCGAGTCCTCGAACTTCGAACGGAAAGGGTTTTGAGAAGATGGAGTGCGGCCATTTCTGTTTACCCTCGATTTGATTTTGTTGGCAAGAATTACAACAGCCATTTTTTTTTTCCTCTGAAGCCTTGTTTTTGATTTGCGAAGGGAAATGAAGGAGGATACGGTTTTATAGAGAAAGAGGGGACAAATTATCTGTCTCGAGGCAAAGAAATAGGGCTGCGCACATACGAGATAGCTGATAAAATTTCAACATCCTAGGTCGGCCATTAAATTCTCGTTTCCCAGATAAGAAAGACGGGGAACAGATTGGTTGGCTCGAGAAGTAAAGAACTGCGTGGTTTTATAATTTAGGTCGACTTGTTTTGAGGTAGGTTCTGATTTTATTTTATTTAAATAATTAAAATACCTCGCGATCCCCGAACCACTATTTTAACGCAACGAACGTCGTTACCAAACGCTATTCAAGACTCATGGCACAGATTCTGAATTTAATTTAGTCGTAAATACGGAATAACACTATTAAATTGACGATTTAAATAAAATTCGATTAAAGATATAAATCGATTTCAAACAATAAATTTCATCGATAATAAATTATTATTATCGTTCTAGTTCAACCCAGAATTTATATTAACTGACTGAATTGTTCTGATTTAGTGTTACACTGGGAATTCAATTGTTACTGTTACGATAATTAAATATATTCGATATTAAATCATATGTCGATAATTAAATTGACAAATCCAATATAAAATTTATTTATATTATGAATTCAATATTTAAAACCATACTAAATATTTAAAATAAACTGTTCAAAAATCTGGGTCGTTACAGTCAGGCTCTTTTGATGAATTCTTTTTCACACTTTTTCCTTGACCGTTTCTGTATTTTAGAAATTTTTTAAAATTCTTTGCTACGAAAGTAGTATCTTCTTTATCTGAACCGGAATCTTCTTTCTCAGCATGGAAAGCTAAATTTTTCTTATCTTGTACCTGCGCTTTCTTTGCCTGCAAAATTACTTCATAAGACATTAGATTAATGATCAACTCTTCTGGTTTCATGGCAGAGAGATCATTAGATTCTTCGATTGCTAACACTTTTCTCTCCTATTCGTCCGTTAATGAGTTCAGAATTTTTGATACTATATCGAAATCAGAATATTTTTCTCCTAATCCTAACAAGAATGATAAATGTTTAGAAATGTGAATACATATCATCTATGGATTCATTTTCATTCATCTTAAAATTTTGAAACAGATTCTTAAGCATAGATATATTGCTTTGTTTAACCTTGTTAGTTCCTTCATGATTAACTTTGAGTGTTCTCCGGATTTCATATGCTGTGTTGCACACACAAATCCAGTTAAACCCGTTTCTATCTAAAGCACAATGCAACATGTTCATAGCTTTAGCATTGTCAGTAGCCTTTGGTTTTTCAGATGTAGATCATTCTGTAAATGGTGTAGTAGGTTGTGTGTACTCTTTTTGTGTGATATTCCATGCATCAAAACTATTTGCCTGCATATAAATCCTCATTCGTGTAGCCCAAAAACTATAGTTCATGCCATTAAAGAAGGGTGGTCTAGTAGTCGATTGACCTTTAGTATATCTGTTATTAATGCTAGTACTAGTGTAATTATCCATATTGTCTAAATATCAAATAACGGTTTTACAGTTAAATGATGACCTTGTTATGATACCAATTGAAAATTCGATGTATATGACTTATGCAGGATCTATATAGATATAGCGAAAATATAGATGATATATAGCTAATATACAATAGTTACACAGGTAAAATATAAGCAATAGAAATATATCAAAAGTAAATGCAATAAGAAGCGACACCAGGAATTTCATACTGGTTCGGACTTCCCGCCCTACGTCCAGTCCCGAAGCTCTCTTCGGAATTCACTATCACGTCCTTACTTAACCCGGAGGAGTAGGTCAGTACACCCGAACCCCAATAAGGATGTCTCTCGCCTGACCAACTACACAGGACTTCAACAAATACAAGTGTTTTGACTTCTGCTTTGTGTTCTTGAATCAACACGGATAGTCAACGGTTTAAGTACACCCTTCCTATAATCTTATCCTCGAGTATATGATTTGAATGCGGGGACTGAAGGAAGTAAATTGCTTGTTGAATCAAGTGATATTAAATCAATTCAAGGATTCAACAAGTATTTGAATTTATGAGAGCTTTTGTATTGCAAGAGTATAGAAGTGCAATTTAGAAATTAGATAAGAAATAGAATGATTCGGTGATTTGGAAATCATAATTGAAGTGTATATATAATGATAGAAAGGTAGCAATTCTTTATGACGAGTTTTAACCAAAAGAAGCTTCCATTTCCTTTCAGAAATGAAGAGATTTCTCTTCATAAAAGAAGATAACCTTTCAGAAAATATGTGTAGTTTCGAATCAGTTGACTGGTTAAAAATCATCAGTCGACTGGTTAAAAAAGTATGAAATCATATATATTTAAAGTATTCAGAAACTAGCTGTTACTGGAACAAAATTGCTTGATCAGTCGACTAGTTGTTTTTTGGACCAGTCGACTGGTTTAGGCATTTCTGCCCAATCAGACTGTTTCGTATCATTTTGAATGTGTGTGTGTGTATATATATAAGCTTTGTTTTAAACTCATGTTATACATGAGGATAGATTTTAACATAATTCTAACATGAGTCAGTGTGTGTGTGTATACCTTATCTTTATGACATGATTTCCAACGCACTTCTCGTTGTTGGCATTAATCAAAATCTTGTTTTCAACATAATGATGAATGGCTTTGACCTATGGGTCATAATTAAAATGACTAAAACAGGAGCCATACCCAGGCTAAGTGAGGTCGCATCTTTGACCGGACACACTTATGCGATACCGTATATCTTACTATTGTGGTTGACTGGTGGCCACCTTCAATTTATGGGAGTATTGTACAAGGTGTGCGGTAGTTGAAGCTTTACATTAGCACCAGCCTAGAGGCCGTAATTCAGTAGAGTCTTACCGCTGGGTTTTAGCTTCGGTGCCTTGTCATATTACCTGATTGAGCCCCGTGCGATTTTGATTTTATCGTATCGCGGCACATCCCTATCTGCCGACGTACTTGTGTTTTGTATGCAATGTGTACGTCAATGTCTATAAACACGTAAAGGCAAAAATGTAGTCCTACTTACGATATTTTAATATATTTATTTTACCAAACATGGATTATTTTAATAGCGTATTATATAATATCTATCTAGTTCCATGGATCCTTAGAGGATCGGAATCCAAAAACCCTCTAAGTTATTAATGCATTTCATTTGGCATTTCACTAGAGTTGATTCACATATATGAGAATGTTACTCCTAACTCAAGTGTTTTGTATTTTTTTTTGCATAATGTTCGTGTTAAACCGAGTATTGCAGCTTTGAGATTTTACCTTTCAGAGTTGGAGATTTCTAAAGAGTCATTTATATATTTTTATTCCCGTTAATTTCACAATTTATTATAAAATCAAATGTACTAAATTTCCGAAGTATTTGTTCATGTAAACTCTGATATATTGTATAAAATTATTCTTTTATGAGATGTTGTATTTATTCTGTTTCTGTGATTCCATGGTTTGATTCTTATTAAACCTGGATTCCATGATTTGATTCTTATTAAACCTCATAGCAATAATGATCTATTATTTTGAATGGTTCAAATTAGTTTAATTACCGACTCGGAGCGGTCAAAAAGCATGCCATTACACTATTAGTACTTTTGAGTGGTTTTGGGTCAGACATGCTTGGCTTATTGTCGATCTGAATTATTTGAAATAGCGGGTCATTACATGATTCAACATGAAAATTGCTACGTGAATGACTCAGATGGACTTCATATTTTTGGCATGGTATCGTGTTGCATGTAGAAGTTATCCAATGGTAAAAATCTAGTCTAATTTGCTATTTGTTCATATAAATATGGAATCTTGCAACATAAGGATGTTCTTCTGGACTGATTATCGGAATGCTGTTGGAACCATTCTTTAACTTTTTTATTCCACGCAATAACTGTTAAGAAGGCTTAACATGATTCTTCAATCAACCTTTGTTCTTGTCGCTCGTTCTCTCAAACTATAATTAGATCCAACCTTGTAAAGACAACTAGACAATCAAATAAACTAATAAAGTGGACCTATGTTTCGTTAATTGACTATAAAGGAATATTAAATGTGAAAAATGATTATTGACCATTGCTATTATAACACCGATTGCTTCGGTTCCTAAAGATCTGATGCAAATAACATTATATGCTATAGTGTATTTGCTTCGATTGCTAACCCAATCGAAGAAAATAACACTATTTCCTTCGGTTGTAAGCACAATCGATGCAAATAACACCATTTGCTTTTGTGTATTTGCTTCGTTTATTAAGACGACCGAAGCAAATGATACCATTTGCTTCGGTTGCTAGTAGAACAAAAGCAAATAACACTATTTGCTTCGTTGTACTTACTTCAGTTGTTAAAATAACCAATGCTAATGATATTATTTGCTTCGGTTGTGAATGGAACCAAAGCAAATGAGACGATGCAACAGGTGTATTTTGTACTAGTGACAACCGAACCACTGTATAAATCTCTTGTTTTCTCTCTTTATTTCTTCTTTTGCTTTATTTATTTATTTTTCAATGCATATGTGTCTGTGATCCTTATTTGGTGTTGATTTTATTTTTGGTGTTAACAATTTTGAATTCTGATTGCTCGAAAGTCAAAACTGTATGTTTATATAGTGTCTGATCGACGAGACACAACAACTTAGAAAGGTAGTAATATATCTTGTAGGGAGATTTAATAGTTATTAGCACAGTATAATATTTGCATATATACTCTGAATTATTAGTATGCAATACAGAATGTTTTTTTTGTACTTTTTCTAGCATTTAATGACTTATAAGTAATATAAATAAAATTTACTATGGTAATTAAAAAGAACCAAAACAAAATAATAATTATTCATAGTAAAACAACTAAAATTCCCATTTGAAAATTTTCTTCGTCATACGAAACTCATCCTCCTTTCGTCCAACATTCTTTTTTATGACCCTTTCAAATGATTCATTTAACACAAGGAGAGTTGGAGTGTGTTCTTGAATATAACGAGAGGAACAAATGGGAAAAACATTTGAAAGTGGCATGAAATAAGATTGATTAACGAAAAAAGGGGCTCTTATGTTACGAAAGTGATATTTAAAGGAGGTATAAAAGGAAGATTATCTATTTTTGTTAAATTAATTATATCTTAAGTATACGTATAGTTTTAAAATAGTTGGATTGTTACTAATTAGCCGCTAACAACAGATACGTCCGAAGGAAGTTAACATCAAGAGTGTGTTTGCGGCGAACAATGTATTGAGCATGATACATATGTGATGAGGTACGCATTTGCGGAAATGGAGTCGGATATTTAATTTAATTTTTTTGTACTTAGTTAATTATTTGTTTTGTTGTGTAATACGCATTTAACTAAAATGAAATAACAGTATAGAAATTGAAATATATGCAAATTAACCATCTTGAAAATACAATAATAAAATGCAAATATAATACAACATGAATGCAATTATATTAATTACCCTATATGTTACCACTACCCTTTCGTAGATAATCTTAATACTTTTAAGTTGTCGTTTTACAGGTAGACACTTGAGCCAACCATTAACCAACTTGTTGCTAAACTATCAAAAGAACATTTGATCATTTTATTTGTCCTAACTGCATAAGAAATGACATCGCCTCACTAAAAGTAAAATCTCCTCTTAGTGCAAGCTATTGAATAGAAGCGTTTATTTGTGCGTAGCTTAACGAAATTTCTATGGAACGTATGCTATTTGTGTTGGGATTGCCAGAAGATGTACGAGATTTTCTCGTTTACCTTTTGTGCACTAGGTACTTAATGTCGTACAACTTTTCATTTACGTCTACACGTTGTCTTCTTGGTGGTTTATGTGCACAAGAAAATGACCCAATGAACCGATCTTGTTGCACATGAGCTTGATATAATGAAGGACTAGTCGGTATGTTCAAATTTGAGTCAGTTTCAGTTTTCACTTCATCCAAGTGGTTGAAAACACTTTAAAAAGCCCATGTTCAACCAATTTGAGTGTGTATGTACATGATGTTTGTATAGTTGCATTCATACCTTGAAACAATTATTTTATTACTTTCAAATTTTCAAGTGGTGCGTTTTGATACAATGTACTCGGTCTAGATTCCTTCTAGTAAACAAGAAAATGAGTGAAAAATAACAAATGTCATATACATAAAAAATAGATTTACATGATCGCTCCACCACTTGGAGCACCTGTAACGTTTGTTTAATTAGATCCCGGCAAACACCCATTTCACAAGCTTTCCAGAAATAGTGGCCCAATGGTAAGATGCCTATTTCCCATTAAAAGTGTCGCAGGTTCGAGCTCCGTCTGCCCTACTCCCATTCAAAGTGCGGAGGTGAGTCCCCGTAAATCCAACAAACCGGTTGGGGACATAAAGTCACTGTGCTACGCTAATCAAAAGGGGAACTGTTGTGGTGGACATGTGAGTTCCCTAGTTGCCTTCAAATTCATCAGGCAGTTTTTATTAAAAAGACTATCGTGTTTATTTTGAATTTCCAATTCATTTATCAGAGTAATATAACCATCGCCTTCTAAGCTTGGTTGAACCTTCTCATTACAGCTTTGTGCGCTTATTTTTTTCTTTTACCACAGATGGAATATGCTTCAATTGAATATTTCAATAGAATTTAAATGGTGTTGGGCGTCCATTGATGTGTTGAATTTCAGTTTGACATTATGGCATAAAAGAATAATATGGTACCGAGAAAATAAGTTATAGATGGTGTTGTAAAACAATACATGATTACGGTTGGGGATAAACAGAAGTTTGTTGCTATTGAACATACTGATATAGGAAGAAGGAGATGGTTAAAGGAGTTATATAGAGAGAGAAGAATGGGAGGAAACAACGGTTGAATGGATGCACCAGACACTAACGATTTTATTTTGCCAACAACTTGAGCATGACTAAGCGAGTTATTTGATCGTTGAAGTGTCTAATGAATCAAATACGTATCCAACAGTAACAATTCAAATTTAAACTACAAACGCTACTTAAATGTTGATTATTAATAATTTCCCCAACGCAACAATTTACAGTGCCTTATCAAAGGCGTTAGCTTAAGTGCTCAATCAGACCAAGTTTGGCCCTCCTACTTAGCAATTATTAGTTGGTCTAAGGCGCAATTATTTCCCACTTCATACCACCGACTTTTCGGGCTCTCCTGCTTACGACATGACTCCAAAAAAGAAAATTCAGCAAAAGTAATCAAACTCGAAACTCGCAACGAAACCTGAAACAAATAAACCTGCTTCGAGAATCCAAATATCTGCCGAAAACGAGCGACGCCTACGACAACTGCTCCTTAACATTGATCGTCCTGTTGTCGCGACCTCCTATTCCAGAGGCACCAGAGAAGCTGTGTCGAGAGCATCAAAGGGGAAGAGGTTAAGAAGGGCCATATGTGCGTGTTACTTGTAAAGTGATGTGTTGCAATCATGTGGTGTCTCGTTTCCCTCAAATATATTTGGGTTTTAATGAATTGTTTTTTGACCTAATCAATTTCTTAGTTTATGGTTGATTTTAATAAATAAAAAAAATTGTTATAAGAACCACATCATCATATACATAGTGGAGTAGTTTTAGTCTATAAAACTCCTCTATCTGACTTCGATTAACGTTTGTGTGTGTCTGTTGATCATAAATTGATTCCATTCGGATTTGAGAGTTAATAATCCATTTAGTTCATCAAAGGAACAACTTCTTGGAGGAAATAAGCACAATGATCATGGTTTAATTTTTGTAGTTTCAAATTTTAATCCATACTCTTCAAAAGAAAAAATAATTTTTAGTAATATCTTTTGCGTTATATGAAATATAATGATGGGCTTTCCATGCCGATACAAATGGTATAAAAGCCCGGGTCAATTTTAGAATGAAAACATTAACTATCTTTTGTGAAATATTAATTCAGTAAACGCTAATATTATTGTGCCTTAATATTGAGTTTAAAGAATTCCTTGACTAATGCGTACATCACATTAATTAATTTGTTTACACTGTTGTACATATAAAGTGGTATGCATTAATAGGTGGCACAGTTAGAAATAGCCTACAACATCATGTACTTGATCTTGAATCATGAAATTCGGAATGCAGATCATTTTAGGAGCATTATAGGTGATAATGACATTAATGATTTGTAACATAACAAATTAACGCTTCCATTACGCGCTCATAACAATTCTTACATTCCATGTAATGTTTGCAAGTTACATATAACTAGTTCTATATAATTTTATTCCAATCAATTTTGTTTATAATTATATATATAGTTTTATATATTTCGTCTATGCTTTATCTGTAAATTTCAATAATATTAAAAATGTGTTCACAAAAATATAATTATATCTTAGTTATTTGATTTAATGCAATATTTGCATTCCTAATAATGGTGTACTCAATGAGTATTTGTATTAAAGTGTACAGGTTATGAGAAACTGTTGGAAACAAGGTTCGGCTAAGTCATATACTATGTCACTTTCTTGAAGACGTTTCAGTGATCTGCTCAATGGTGCAAAGCAATTGTACATTTCGCCACCGCCACTAGGATAAAACAGACTCTTCTATAATATCAATTCGCTTGCACAAAGAATTGAGTCTGATTTGCACTCAAATAAAAAAAAAACTATACTCCTCTTTTCTATTATAATGAAAAAATTCAATAAAGATAAGAGAGATTTTTTTAAGAGAGAGGAAGAGAAAAAGATTGTTGTATATCATGCTTTGTCTATTCTATTCCTTATATAGACAGAAGAAAAAAGTAACATTAGCTATGTTAGTGGGAGGAAAAGTGGACTGCAATTAATATCGTATTAAATAAAAGAAACGTTCAAAAAATTGCAATTTTTAACGTGTAAATTGCATACGTTTTAAAATAGATGAATGCTAATAAATATTAATTTATTATCATTCATAGCCATATTTTAATACCATTTGTTTTTGTAATAGTTTCATAAAAGGCCACGTAAGTATATGATCGTTGTGCTAGTGTGACTGTTCAACCACAATAATGGCTTTATACATATATGTAAATATATTATTGTTATAACTTTCAACGGCTCAATTGCATTAATTGCACAATAATAAATTCTTGGTAATTGCAATTAAGTTTTAAATAAATTCATTACATATACAAAACATTTCCAACAATCGCCCACTTGAATTTTTTTTAAATTATTTTTCGAGCAGTTTCTAAAAAATATAAGATTGTGCATAAGCAAAGGCGTCTTCCGACTTTAACCTTTGCATAGTGGATAAGATTCAGTTTTTACTAGAGTGACACGTGGCCTTGAACTCTATTCCTGACATCAGACCACACACATCTTTTTCTATAGTGCAATAAAATAAGCCTGTGCGTTAATGACTATGCACGTCTATCCTAGTTTAGTGAACGCTCTTAAGTTTTGCCCAAAACTTCATAGGAAACGACAACATTTCCACATTCACATAGGTGAGTCTATTAAGAGCACTCCTGAAGGTAGGTACTCCACTCCAAATAGATTATAGATCTTATTAAGAGTTTCTATTAACTCATCCACTAATCACTTCAGGAATACGTGCTTCTTAGTATATAAATTTAGCATGTTCATCTACTATCATGACAACTTGTTTTTACCCATTGAATCTAATTCTTGGGATCTCCAGTCATTTAGGACGGGTTACCATTGTGCGTGATTCCACAATCTCAGGGCAATAGTCCAATTCTTTTAGAATCATTAAGGATTTTCTTTCTGATCAGTCCTTTCGTCAAATAATTTGCCAAATCATCATTTCATATGTGATGTTCTCTAACAATACTGTGCATATGACTGTCATTTCTTACAGTTGTAATATCAATTCTGTCCTTTTTTCAGTTGCCATCAAATTGTCATCACTACATACGCGATATTCTGTTACAGCATTGTGCTTACGACTGTGCTGTCTTCTGTCGTTGTAATAACGGTTCTATACTTTTTGTAATAGTCATGGAACTATCATAATAGATTACACCACTGGTGTCGGTTTTTCCCATATGGGGATCTCAATTAGCATATTTCTCTAGTTATCTGCTTCTTCACTAGCTGTGGCTACTGCTATTATCTCAGTCTATATAGTAGACTGAGTCAAAATAGTATGTTTCCTGGATTTTTCAAGAAATAACTCCTCCAGCAATGCTAAACAGCCATTGGTCGCTTTTGAATCATCATATAAAGTATTTTACTCTGCATCGGAATAACCTTCAAGAACAACTGGAAATTTTCATAATGTAATCCAAGGTTCATGGTTTATTTTAGGTATCTCATGACCCTCTTAATAACATGTTAATGCTCTATACTAGGTCTACTGATAAACCTACACAATAATCCCATGAGCAGTGTCGAGTCTAATACAATCATTGGCAAACCGAAGGTTGTCAATAATGCTTGCATAGTTAGACTGTCGTACACTTTTACCAGTGTTTTTTATTAACTTTACATTAGGATCATATGGTACACCTACAGGTTTACAGTCAAAGTAATTTTATTTCTTTCGATTTTTCTCAAAATAATGAGACTGATCCAAAGAAAGTCCTTTTTTGGACCTAGTAATCTTAATACCATATATTACATTCATCTCACTTAGTTCTTTCATATCGATGTTGACACTTAGTAAGGATTTAACAATGTTTATGGCATGAATGTTTGACCCAAAAATAAGTAGGTCACCTATATATAGGCATATGATTGTACACATGTCATTTTTCAAATTTATAATTAATGCATTTGTCACTTTCATTGACTTTATATCCATGTTCGATTATTAAGTTACAAAAAATTTCATGTCATTTCTTAGGTGTTTGTTTTAAACCATATAATGATTTATCTAATTTGTAAATTTTATGTTTTTGACAATGAACTATAAATTATTCAAATTGGCCCATATAATTTTCCTGTTCTAATTCACCATTTAAAAATGCAATTTTAACATCCACTTTAAAATTATGAATATATGCAAGTGAAGTTAATGCTCAAATGGATGTAGTTCCAGTTACAGGTGCAAGGTGCCAATAAAGTCTATATTATGTCTTTGCTTACATCCTTTAGCTATTAAATGAGCTACATATTTATCAACTGTACCATCATATTTTAATTTCTTTTTAAGCACCCATTTATTTTCTAGATTTACACTAAGTGGTAAATTTACTAAGTGTCAAGTATTATTAGATTTCAAAGAATCCAACTCATCATTTACAGCCCCTTGCCAAAGAATTGACATCTAAGTAAGATAGGCCTCTTGGAGGTTTTAGGGGATTCTGCTTTATAGTAAAAGCACAAAAATATGAGCCAAGATCTTCTGCCTTTTTTTCTTCCTTTAATTCTAGTAGATTCATCATAAAGAAAAATTAACATTTATTTAGGGCGTTACAAAAACATGGAAAATAGCAAAGCCAAAATAAATACCTAAATAAATGTTATTCTCGAATAGTTGAAAGCAATCCCACTATTAAAAGAAAACCTCACTTTTGTTCTCAAATTAAATGTAACTATGATTCTTTTATTAAAACAACACTATATGATTCTTTAACAATGTATGTATTAAGTCATAGAAAATTATCTTTTTTTATTGATTTCATAACAAAAATATACACATGATTATTCAATCAGTTTTCTTTACTTATACACTCGATTGATGTTATTTGTTTCCAAAAGATACTCATTTATTATTCAATAAATGTTCTCCATCTGTACATTCAACCAGTGTCACTTGATTACATGACTACTTAATGAATGTACATTATTTATTCAATAATTGTCGTTTATCGATATCTTAAAATATATGCATTTATTGTTAAATAAATGTCATTTAATTAATGTTACTTCCTATAACATTTTCTATATTTTCATTTAATTAATGTCAACTTTTATTAGAGACATCTTCAAAATTTGCGTTCAATTAGTGCGTATTCTAATGGCGCTTTCAAAAAAAAATTCCCTTTAATTATTATTGTTCATAAGTTGTTAATAGCAACATTGGAACAATTATCAATAATTGTAATATGATACTGATTTTTTGTATATGTAAATAAAACTCATCACTTCAATTGGCTCACATCAGATAAACCTGAAATTCAAATTCTCTAATAAAAAGTAATTTCCAAAATCATCACATATGATCAAAAGTAAATAGCCAATCTTATACCAATATTTAAAGTCTATTACAACTTTAAACTTACTAATTGAATTTTACTATAATGTTAATGACCCATCAAATGTGATTACTATCTCATTTACTATATCATTAAATGTTGTTTAATAACATTTATCATGCAACTAAATGTTCAGTTACAAACATTTATTGTCTCATTTAAAATTCTCTAAGCAAAAAGGGCAAATTTCTAAATATACGCTCTTCCGGTAAAAAACATTTCTTTTACAAATTTCATAGATTGGTAAATTGTTAATGTGCACCTTAATAAATCATACAAGCACTTTCAAACGGTTCTCTAAATCAATTATATTAGCTTAACACGAATGAAGTATACAATTATAATCTCTAGTGTTTTCTTAATCTTAATCATTCTTATAACAAATTTATTACATTCAAAATCAGTTTCAGGACTTATAAGATTTACTATTGTTTTCCAAAAGTCTCTTAATTGATTTTTTTTAATTAGCAAATTAATGCAAAATCCAAAATAATAATAAACAAATTCTTTCCAAACTGGCAGCAGTTTGTCAATTATAACAACAATATAAAACCATTCATCTAAAGTCAAAGTTTCGCAGATGATCTCAAAAGCTATTTTGAAGCTCATGTGATGCATCTCTACTGACCGGCCATTCGTCATTTTTTTTGGATGCTAGTGTAGTCCTTTAAATCTGAAAAGCGCAGCGCCAACGATTGTAAGTTGTAGCTTGGATGATGGAGCAACATCGTCCAAATTTGCAGTCGAAGCCATTATTTTCTGGTAATGTCTTCAAATTGTTGGAAACAATGATTCGACTGAGTCGTGGACTAGGTCACTTTCTTGAAGACATTTCAACGATCTGCTCAATATGGTGCAAAGCAGTTCGTACCTTTTGTCGCTGCCTTTAGGATAAAACTGTCTCTTCTATAATATCAATTCATTTGCACAACAAAGTGAGCGTGATTTGCACTCAAACTAAAAAAAACTGTACTGCTCTTTTCTATTATAACGAAAAAACTCAACGAAGATAAGAAAAAGATTGTTGTATATTATGTTTTGTCTATTCCATTCCTTATATAGACAGTAGAAAAAAAAGTAACATTAGCTATTTCAGTGGAAGAAAATTTGGACCGTAATTAATACCATATTAAATAAAAGAAACGTTCAAAAAATTTGCAATTTTTAACGTGTAAATTGCATACGTTTCAAAAGAGATAAATGTTAATAAATATTAAATTATTATCACTCATAGCAATATTTTAATGCCATTTGTTTTTGTAACAGCTTCATAAAAGACTGCATAAATATATGACTGTTGTGCTAGTGTGACTGCTCAACCACAATAATGGCTCTATACATATATGTAAATATATTACTGTTATAACTTTCAACGGCTCTATTGTATTAATTACTCAATAATAAAATTTTGGTAACTGCAATTAATTTTTTAAATAAATTTATTACATATACAAAACATTTCCAACAGAAACTAGTTAGTCACCTTTTAGACTCGGTAATGGATAAATGAAGAAATATGCATGCTTACTATAAATAAATTTACCATATAATGAATCTTCACTTAATACTAATGCAAGGTAATGCTAAGTTTTATAGTTGTGTCTTGAATGATATTACTAAAAAGTCCTGTTGCCCCTTTAAATGTCGGTTAAATGTCTCTCAAACCTACAAATGCACATATCACATTGCAAGCATGCAGCTTAGGCAAACTCTTATAGAAATAATATGAACTTCTACAAAAGTAGGTGCAACATAATATGCAGTAATCAGTTGAAACGACTTACAAATCCACTAACGGTAAAAGAGAAGAGTGGGTTTGTTCACACTTTTCGTAAAGTGTGAACATAACACTCGCCTTTTATTGGAGAAATTCAGGGGGTCCATATGAGACCTACAAAATACCTCTAACAGGAGGAAAGTGTTTGTTTACACTAAAAAAAAAAAGTGTGAACAAACTCAAATACGTAAAGAGCACCCTATATAAAATGAATGGTATAATTACGAATGGAAGATCTGCTGATCTTTTGTTTGTTTCATTGCTGTTTATATGTACTTTATGCGGTTTGTGGTTTATTTTGTTTTATAAGGAAATGTAGACCAAATTGAGATGCAAGGATACCACAACAATTTTCTTTGATAGACGTGTTTGTAAATACATTTTGATGACATCTTTAGTACTTGCTCATGATGTTAATTTTTTTATGCATTGTTTTTGATGACCATGAGAGATACTACAATGAGAAAACTTATGCTATTACAATACACAAATAGTTAACTATGCATTTATTGCACATTAAGGTTTTAACCGTGTATTTAATTTGATTTATCTCTTTTTATCAATGTTTTAAATATTATATGTTAAATGCGAATAATTTAGTTTTCTTTGTTAATATGAACTATCCAACGATATTATAAAATTATTAAAACTATTAGTGTCATATTATTATCAGACCGAAATACTTGGTTAACATGATGCATGCCATAATTACTTAGTTTTCGCTTTAACATCAATATTCATTGCAAATTACTCCATGGAAGATGCCTTTTTATCCATTCATCTTTACAAATTGATTTGCAAAATTTGGATGCCCATTGCTTTATATTCAGGTTTATTACCATTGCATTGAACCTTATTTCTATGTAGAGAAAAATTTAAGATAGAGCCTTTAGATAGATTAATTAGCTAATATGCTCATTATTTAAGCATGAGTTTGATTCAATTTAAGCGTGTATATGTTGCTATTGTCAGTGAGCTGCTCTGAGTGTATATGTGATGTTGCTTGCCTGCATAAGTGTATTTCTGTGTAGAGAAAACCCATGTGTGTATCTATACATGTGTATGTGTGCATTCATATATGTGACTGTTTTTGTGCACGTGCGTGTGCTAGAATGCGTGAATGATTTGAGGTACAAAAAAGAATGCAACATCTCATGGATAATTATGTTATTACCGAAGTACCAAAGTGTTACAATACATTGAGTCATTATATTGATCTTTTTTTGTAAATATTTGTTTGTGTATTTAATCTCTACGTTTGCATGTTTGGTTAAAATAATTATTCATGACCTCTAATAATATATTTTATTTTTCTTTCATAAATTGTTATTCGTATTTAGTTTCAAATAATTAAAACCACAACAAAATAATTTTATTTATTAATTATGTAGCATCATGAAGTCGGTTTTCCACCGGTTGCGTCAGTTATTAGTAAATTCATTAGCGCTCGATCAGACCAAGTTTGGCCCCGCTACTAGCAAGTTTTACCTGGACTGAGGCGCCACTTTCTGCCACTTATACCGCCGACTTTTCGGGCTCTCCTCCTCCTCGACATGGCTCCAAAAAAGAAAAATCAGCAAAAGAAATCAAACCCGAAACCCGCAACGAAACCCGACGCAAACAAACCCGCTCCGAAAATCCAAATATCTGCCGAAAATGAGCGACGCCTACGACAACTGCTCCTCAACACTGATCGTCCTGCCGCCGCGACCTCCTTTTCCGGAGGCACCGGAGAAGCTGCGTCTAGAGCATCAAAGGCGAAGAGGTTAAGAAGCGTGTACGACAAGTTGTCTCTTGAAGGTTTCACTTCTGATCAGATTGAACTCGCTCTTTCTGCTCTAAACGTAAGATTTCAAGTTTTGATGATTTTTGGTTATTTGGCATTCATTTCACCTGTTTGATTTTGAGCAGTGCTAAATGCACTGCGTTAAGGACTTACCCAATAAAAAAAAGCACGTTTCATTTTATCCAGTGTGGTATGGTACCATACTATCGAACCTTAATATTAAGATTGTTTGGTTTTTTTAAAACAACACATACGATCTGCCGTGTAAAACCGTTTGTTTTGAACTGTCTACCTGTGTTGTACTGCCGTTCAGCAGTATAAAATCGTTTGCTGAATGAGTACCACGAAAATGAGTGGTTGGTATTTTGAAGTGTGTAATTGTATGATGCTGGGTAAAATGGAGAACGAGTAAAAAGAAACTCATAACATTTGACACTGCTCTTGATTTTAGCAGTGGGTTAATATTGTCGTTAATAAATGCTAGAATATCTATGCTTGCATTCTTAAATTGTCAATGCAACTTTGGAGTTTATGTTGAACTAAAAGACTGACTAGACAATGACAGAGGTTTAACTACAATAGATAATTTGAAATCAGCACGTAGAGAAGGAACATTCTTCTTTGGTATTCATTAACTTAATTTATGCGTAGGAAGGAGCAACATTTGATGCTGCTCTGGATTGGCTGTGTCTGAACCTACCTGGAAACGAACTTCCCTTGAAATTTTCAAGCGGAGCATTCTCATTAGCACCTGAAGGTATATCTGAAGTTTATTGTTTTGAGTTACCACATCACTTAATAGCACTGCAGATTATTAAGAACCATTGCAGAACATTCTACTTATAAGCTTCATTATTAGAAGCACAAAGCGAGGTTTAAGTGACCATCACATGTTGAATGCTTCATTTATATTTTTTAGCTTACAACGAATTGATCCCTAACGCTTGTGAGCAACATTTAGTAGCATCTTGTTTTCTAAATATGGTACAAAGCAATCATTTGTTCGTTCATATCCAATTTTCAGATAGCTGTACACAAGCACACATCGCACACGCACATAAAAGAAATGCAACATCCAATCTAAAGACAATTTCATGTCAAAGCATATATGAGCATTTTTTGCCATAAACTTTATGATTTAGGGTGCGTTTGTTTGCAACACGAAAGATACACGGAAAATGAAAGCAAAGGAAGAAAGATTCACAAAAGGATCATTCTTGTGTTATGGAAGAGACGTAAAATTGTATTAGAAAGGGGAATTAATTGGTGGAGAGTATTAATTATTTGTTTAAATGTGTAGTTGGAAAGGAAAAAAAATCATTGATATATGATTTCAATTTGGATAATTGTAACTAATCGACGTCAGCTTTCGATGCGTCTGAAGATAATTATATGGACCTCCATTCGTGACACTTTTGACTCGTCCGACTTGGCACAAACTCAAAAAAGGCAAATTTTGTCCACGAACATACCTTTAAAATATGAAGTATGACATTGATTGTGGGATTGTGGTTCTCATTTATATGTTTTGTTGATTACTTCAAAAAACGTGCATGGTAATTAATCAATAGTTAATAGTACACTGAGCAAAGAGAGATTTGCCATTTCATTTCATCTATTGTTTAGTATAAGCAATACATTTATGATTAATAAATTTTACTTTTAAACCAATGATTAAGAACACTATGTTTCTTAATGACATTTTTGTCTTAACTTCTAATGTTCAAGGAACGGTAGATGGTGATAAATTTTCCACTTAAATTAAACTATACACTTATTTGCATCATTTTCGGGCAAGCAAAATGATAGATTCAGAAGCTCTGATACCAATTTGTAGAATTATAGAAGAGGAACTTTTGTAGAGGAAGAATTCATTTGAATTTCTTTTGTCACTTTTTTCCTTCACTTCTTACTTACAACAAAATAACCACACACACACATATATATAGTGGTCTACATGACCTTACACTAATAGACACTTTTCATTTCAATGGACATGACCCTTCACTTCAACGGACATGATTCTTCACCCAACAGACATGACACTTCATCAAACTGACATGACTCTTCATTAAACATACATGACACTTCACTCAAACTAACATGACTCTTTATTAAAATAGACATGACTCTTTAAACTAATCATTAATTTTGGTTTATCCCAACAAATGTCTCCCTTAAACCGAATTTTTCATGCTCTTCTTCACATACGTCTTTAATTCCGTGGTTTGCTGAGGTGCAGGATGTGCTTCTTCCCTTTATAGCTAAAGTAGAAATATTATTCTTTTTTGTGTACTTCTTCTTAAGTTTAGATTCAACCCAGATGACCAGTTGCTTAATCGAACTACTGGCGGCTCTTGGTTTTCCTACACAAGCATGTATCAAATTCTTAACCATAGAGTTTGCCATCTTTTCTACCCACTGAGAAATTGTTGCTAAAAACATCAGTAGCCGAGGATTTGACAAAGCTTGAAAGATTTGTATTGCATGATCTTGGAAACCCTTTCTTTCCTCTTTCTTGCTCGTTCTTGCTCGTTCTTGCCTAATATTCACCAAACTCGCAGCCTTGCTCGCCTCTTTCTCCTCGTCATCCATCACAGGTGGCTTTGCTCTCACTCTTTCGCTTGTCCCAAGCTCACCAGAAGCAGAATTAGTATCTATAGTACTCTTCTCCCTTTCTTTGTGATCGTTTGCTTCAAGATTATCTACTTCCATCTCCAGTTTACGATCACTTGTTTCAAGATTACCCACTTTGTCATTGCCAATAAGACATATCATCTGCTTATCTTCTCTTTCATATACCTCTTCCTCGGGTTCTTCTTCTTTATACTCATCAATCTCTTTCTCTTCTTTCTCTTCTTTTACCTCTTCAAAATTTTCTTCCACTTCTTCCACTTTTTCTTTAACCATCTCATCCTCTACATCTTCAACCTTCTCTTCTTCTTCTTCTTCAGCTTCTTCGACCTCCTCTTCATCTTCTTCAGCTTCTTCGACCTCCTCTTCATCTTCTTCTTCTACTTTTGTGTCATCCTTCGCATACACCTCTTTCAATAAATTCCACGAATCTATGGAATGCACATCAAATAATTTGTTTGTAACTAAATGTGTATAGTGTTTTTCATGCTGTCAAAAGACAGACTTATTTTCGGCTTCCATCCATTTCAAACAACGTATCGCTTGATCAAACATGTATCAATGTATTTGTAAGGGTTGTAGGATGAAACTAAGTTAATTTAATGTTTGAAATGAATTTAGTGATTGAGATTTGGGTTTTGGAATTGGGATTTTAAGTTAGAATGAAATTGATAGTGAAATAGAGAAGATGGATAATATTTTCATGCGCATTTACAGATTGCGCATAAAAAACGATTTTTATAGCATGCACATTTGTAAATGCGCATGAACTCATCTGTTTATGCACATTTATGAAATGCGCATAAACAAAGCCCTCGAAACTAGTACATGTCTATCTTCATAATATGTTTCGAAACATGCTTAATTTTCAAATAAGCTTTTCTAGGGTCTATTTTAGAAATTTGTCCTTTATTGTAATATTGAGTATCTCTATTAGATATTTTTGTTGTATTTACATGTGAAGTGTCATATCAAAATTTAAATACAGTACAACTAGACACATTAAAGAAAAAGATAGATGTGAGAGATAAAATCACTTCTGAAGTGTAGTATTGGTATATGCTACATCTTTGGAAGATAAATTGTTTTCACTGCTTTTGGAGTTTTGTAGGATGCTCTTTCAAGGGACACAACGATATTTTCTAAGAAATTGTGTTCTTTTTTTATTTTTATAACATTTCTTTTGTGATGTTGGATAACTTGGATTTTACAATATAAATATTAATAAAACTCTAGAATATCTTTTCAAATGATTAATATATGTGCACACAGATCCATATACATAAATAACACGACATATGAATTATCTCTTTTGGAGAATATTAAAATGTATTTCTTCAACAAATAAACTAAAAATAATTTATCGTAAATTTAGGTTTGACAACTTAACGCACATAATTTGAGTTTTAACTTAACGTTTGAGTTTTGTTAGATTTATCGATAAGAAAGCAACAAAAAGAATAATAAATTGATGCTACATATATTGAGATGAAATTACTTAGAATTATGCAAAAATCTATAAATTAGTCATGAATACTTTTCCATAATATGAAATAAACAACAAAGAAAAATAGTTTGAACTAACTAAACATATAAATTGAAACGATATTTGAATTTATACTTTATAAATAATGAATGTCTCTTTCCAAGGCTAAATCAATAGTTAATTATCAATCCGGGGATGTTTGAATGTCATATGACACAACATCTTCTAGATAGTTGTCAATATAACAAGTAAATGTAAAGATGTAAATTAAGGTATGTTAGACCAAAAATTGGCACTAACACCCAAATGTAGATCACAGATCACAGAATATAGAAAATGATAAAAATTAGAGGGAATACACGAGCTTTTTATAGTAGTTCGGCTGTAGATGTAGTCTACGTCCACTTTATATGCTTTTATATATGATGGAATTACAAGAATGATTCCCACAACTCGTGAGAATTGGTGGTACAATGTTTAATTATCTTATGAAATCCTCACCAAACGCTCAAGTTTTAATGAAGAATGTGGCTTCTATGTTCAGCAATGCTTTGCTAGGAACAATGGTGGAAGCTGTAGAGAGGAATGGCCAAAATATCTTGAAAATGCCTTCAAATGGTGTATTTATAGCCATTTCCTGATAGCGGTTCGTGAGACACGTGACACGCATCCTAAGAATCTTGAAATGTGGTGGAAAACGTCCAAAAACCCCCTCCAAGTCATCATATGACATGTGTAATAAGATCCATGCAAGTTGGAGCGAAAATAGCCATCAGAATAGGTCAGACTAGAGTGCAGCGTGACTGTTCCCAGGCGGTTCGTGACCCAGGGATGCACCATGAACCGGAGGGGGCGAGCGGAGTTGGATCGCGATGAAGTTGGTGTTGAGGTACATGGTCGAGTCGTGGTCTCCGGGGTCGTGACTCCTATGTGCTCCACGAGCCGGAGCTGGTTCACGAGCAGAAGAAGAGGGCGAGCCAGGGTTAAGCCACGAGCGGAGGTGGGTCCCATGAGCCGAGGAAGATGCTTCAGAGACGAGGAGGCTTCACGAGCCAGTCTATAGTATGAACTTTCTGATGTTTTGTCACTTCATCCAAGCGATCGTCAGTCCGTACTTCTACACGCGTTCACGGAAACGGGCATAACTTTTAAATCGTAAGTCCGTTTTGACCAACGAAAGCTCTACTTGAAGCTAATTCAGAGGGCTACAAGAGTTACAGAGCAAAGCTCCGTAATTCATGTTTTCAGGCCCAAAAGAGGTCGTCTGATAGGAATTTCGGGCCTGTTTATGTTGATGTTGCGATTTCGGCCAAATCACTTTATGTCTTCTAACGTTGTTTCCATCGCCTGAGCGTGTTATTATCCAGGAATTTTATGTGACAGCTTTGACCAAAAAGTGTATCAACAAGGTACAACTTATTTGGAGATTTTAAAAATCAATTAAACGTGCTATCATTATTTAATATGATATGATGATGTGTTCATCTCTTTTAACTTTAAGAATTATAATCTTATCATTTCACACAATTTCAAGACAACTTTGAGTTTCTATTCATGAAAAACTTAAAGTTCACCAACTTATGATGAACTTCCAGCTCTTGAACTTTTTTGCAAATTTTTTGTTTAGAAGCTTATTTATTCTGGTTGTTTAAAAAAAATACGGATAAGATTTCAAAGTTGTAAACCTTATCAAAAAGTCTTTTCATAATTCAAGACTTCGGTTTTTTTTTGACTTAGAGTCATACGACAACAGATTAAAAAAAACCCGTTTACACAACTTTAAGTTGTTCAAACATTACACCACACATTACTTATCAAAATAAATACATTAAATAATAAATCGTAAGTCTATTCTTATTTCATATACAAACATATAACTTTATATAATTACTACAACAATACATTTACGATGATAAAGTAATTTAATTTATTACTATAACGACTGCATTTGATCCATTCATGATAATAGTAATTTAGTTTATTACTATAACGACTGTATTTAATGCATTTATGATTATAAATTATAAAAAGTTGTCACAATTTATTTTACAAATATATTAATCAACTGAACAAACATTCTTTCAAGTAACAAAATTTCATTTCAAATCTAATTACACTATTACTCAATAATAAAATCAAAATGAATACCTTAAAGATATAATTTATTTCCCCATAATCGAAATTTCTAAAATAACCAACTCTAATATATAATGCTTAATAAATTTTATTGAGTAAAATAATATCATCCTAGTACCAAAATTATATATTCACTTACGTAAATGGTTCTGAATCATGTAAATTTGTCTATATCGTTCATAAATATTAAAAAAAAAACTACATATCTTAAATCCAAATAATTTCCCTTGTATAAAAGAACGACGTCACGATTTTCTACCAAATATACGAAAACAAACCAGTAAATCTTCAAATCAATGTAAATTAGTTTCATTTTTTTTTACTCTGGAATTTTATTTTCTAACCATAAACTAGATTTGAAAAGGATTGAAAGACACATCTAATAACATATCTTGGGTTGATAAAAAAAATAGATTTGAAAAAGTATGTCTATTAGTACTCAAATTCAAATTGGGAAAAAAAATTAAGAAATAGATTTAAAAGTGTGAATAAAAAAATAATAATACTCAAATTGAAATTAGTTACATAACAAATCAAGAAATATGGTTCTAGAACCAAATTAAAAATAATTTTGGAATAATCGTGTGCTGATATCGTGTTGTGAAATAAAGTCATGTGAAATAAACAGGAGCAGAAGTCATTAGAGAGAGACATTTTTATTCATTTTGAATGTACAATACAATGCAAATGAACTCTCTATTTATAGACACTATATATAGCGAAGTTTACAATAATGTCATTTAATATTTAGAACATACACTCTTATATAAATTATATACGTTATTACATTATTATATTAATATTATTATTGCTATTAGTATTTTACGTATTTTCAAACTTATCTAGAAAGGCATCTTTAAATTCGATCAAGTATTTATTTTTATTTGAAATTTTGGACGGGAGTAGAGCATGAAAGCAGAAACCATGGAGGTTGATGTGGAGAGGACTTAGGGAAGGAAATAATATATTGGGCTCTAGACTAGGAAATGGTAGTAACTGGCTTGTTATATATGTTGGTCCGAAGCAATTTGATAAATATATTCGATAGAATTGTTCTTCAGAGTTCAGGCTGTAGTTGTGTAGAAGCGCTCCACAACATCCTTTTTTACAGCATCACAAAATACCTCCTATCATAGCCATAATTTTGCTTTTAAATAATGGTTTAACGGAAAAGAGTATGTGAAAGGAAATAAATGGAAATACGTGGTGGAAATCAGAGACCATTTTTGGGTGTTGCACTGTTTGAGTGCAATAGAATGCTCTTCTTATACACCCACACATTATATATATATATATATATATATATATATATATATATATATATATATATATATATATATATATATAGGAAAGTCTATTTAGACAAAATTTTATGATATAAACTGAGAGACACAAAATCTTTACCATTAGATTGTCCCTTGAATTCCACCCCCATATAAAGACAAACTGATCTAGTGGCTGAGATTTTATGTTTTTCCATTTGTGTCAAATTTTTGTGTTCAAGTAGTCGCTCCATATATATATATATATATATATATATATATATAAAATAATAGTTGTAATACCTTCGTTGTTACATTTTTTTGATGTAAACGCGAACTATCGAAAATGCCCTTATCTGTGTTATAATGCTTAATATTACTAAAATATAGGATCTAACAAATGAATTTCATTTACCAATTCAAAATATTAATCTACTATCGCTCAAAGATAGGATATTACTGATAAACTTTATTTACAAATACAAAACATCCAGCTGTAAATATTAACGAGTCTTAATATCGCTCAGAAATATGATCTAACAAATAATTTTCATATATAAATTCATTTTTCATTAGCTAATAATAAAATTGAAAATTTACACTTAAAAATCATAAGATATTACAATGTTAAAATAAAAACAATAAAAAAACACATGGTTTTAACACTAAAACATATATGTAGATCATTTTATTTTGAATGGATTAGACATATAGTTTTACGTCAAGCAATGCGTGGAGTAACTCCCGATATAGCAGTATTTTTTTTTCTTTGGCCCAATTTTCGATTAGAAGATTTAGCTTGTATGAATCGTTATTGGTGTTAACTTCTTTTCTTTCTGTCTTAAAAATGAAAATTTGTATCTCTCGGGTTTTTCCCTGCTTCACCTTAATTGTTATTTGAATGAAAAGGTCATAAAAAACTTTTAGTAAAAGCTATGTCTTTATAAGATTTGTAAACAAATAATTCACGCGCGAAGCGCGTGCCATAATGCTCATATTATATATATATATATATGTTTATATATATGATATATATATATAGCTTATATTATATATATATGTTTATATATATATATATATATATATATATATGAACACAAAATCTCAACCATTAGATCAATTTGTCCTAATGTGAGGAGTGGAAATCAACGGACAATCCAATAGTTGAGAATTTATGTCCCCCAATTTGTGTCAAATTTTTGTGTTTAAATAGATTCACAAAAAGTTTTATAATTTGATGATGACCAAAGATAAAACTTTTTTTTATTAAAAAAGGATAAACATGAGAAGCAAATATATACACATCCGTTTTTATTTCGACGATGAATGTTGAGCCCTTTCTTGAACACATTTTTCGTTAAAAAAAAGTACGTAGAGGGCTATAGGTGTCATGAGTTAAGCGGACAGTCACAGACACAAATTAATCCCCTTTTGGAATTGGTCGGTTCGTCGACCCTTCCTTAAGTTCCCTGTATCGTAAATTTTCTAACAAAAAAGAGAGTGTGGATATAAATTTTTTTCCTTCTTTTTTCCATTTTTGAAAAATATAATGATAAACAGCCAAGAATTAATCATACGGGGCCGATAATGCAAAAAAACTAAAAAGAACCTGCTTTCATACACACATTTGGTAAGATATAATTAGTTGCTTCATGGGAGTTGAGCCTGAAAAATCTTATATGGAAGCACATCGAAGTTTGATATAAGTTTTTATAGATAAATAAATTAAATTTCCTTTGTTTCTCTACATAGTAGTGCTTGATTGTGTTATGCTGTTATCCTTTTACCCTGTTTAAACTATGGCTTCTTAAAACTGATACATACAATCCTTCGGCATGTGTAGAAAGATCTGTTAAAATTGTATCAACTGCTCAGACATATTGGAATCCTCCACAAAATTCTAATGTTGAAGTGGAGGAAGAGAAGAGCAATGTTTCAATCAGAGTCAAGGTAAAAAAGGAAGAGTTCTCTTTAGATTCTGATGAAAAGTCATCACAAGCAGATTGGATTCGCCAATATATGGAGCAGCAAGCAGAGGAAGAAGAGGTAGATGATTGGGAAGAGGTACTTGGTCGACCTAGATTTTGAGAGTTCTTACTTCATTTTTGTTTCCGAATATATATTGAACCGTTCGCTCCCTCCCTCCTCCCTCCTCTCTCTTTATCTCACATACACACACATACAAACACGCATGCATGCATGTGCACATGCGTGCACACACTCACACATAGACAAAGAGAGGCACACACGCGCGCGCGCACACACACACACATGCATGCCCTGCATTCATAACTGCTTCTAACTTAAATCCTGTGTTAATAATGGCATCTCTGGTAATACATTTATTACCCTTTCACTGTGCACTTGCATGCTTCACTGAGTCACACACATCAATATTTTATTTGGCTTTATTACTTTATGATTAAAATAGTTTACCAATCAATTGATCTGATTAGGCAACAATCAATTTCTTGAAGACAGTATCATGTTCTCTTTATTCACTACCAGCATCATGGCTTCATTGCCCCATTGGGTTGAGAGTTTTAGTTCAACCAGCATACCAAGGACTGGAATACATTGCAACTTATGACTGTATGGACTATGGATTCTAATGTAGCTCTAGGTTGATTATTCCGAGTCTCGAGAAAGTCAGAGCACTTATCTTTGTATAGGATTTCAACCCATCAGGGGCTGTTCAAAGTTTTGAGTTAATTGGTTAGAATTTTTGATGAATGTAGATTGCACACTAGGTGCTTGTCACATTGTTAATTTTGCTATTTTATATTCAAATCATTTAAGCTTTCCTGCTTTCAAGCTTATAATATAGTGTGCGCGTATGTTTATTGAGTATGATTAGCTTATTGTTCAAAGTGAATGTGTTTGTAGTGTCTTATACCATAAAAGCTCGTACATGCTTAAACTCCTAAAAAGATGGGATTTGTTCTACATTCGGAGAAGTTGGGAGTACAATCATGCATGTATGTTCAATGGAAAAATACAAGCTAGTTATGTGAAAAGATAGTTATTTGTGCTCTAAAAAGCTTTGTATTACCTACAGTTTTTCAGTCACATACTACACGGTTTATGTTAATTTCCACTGTAAATTTGTAGTTTTATCTTTTCCCTAAAGGAAGCAGATTTGGATCCTAATGTACGTGCTGCATCAATTGTCGAGGAATACCATCATGCAAAGTTGGGAGCTCAAGAAGCAAAACAGAAAAAAGACAAGAAAAGTCAGAAGCATTTTGGTGATATTATCCGGAAGCTGAAGCAAGAATTGTCTTCCCTTGGTACAAATTCGTATGATTAAACATTAAAGCCTAACTGAATGACATTTTGTCCTTACTTTTGATATGATTTATCTTTTTTTTGTGTGTGTGTGTGTTTTTTTTTTTTTTGTTTCAGGTTTGTCGGATGACATATTGGAATTAACTTCACAGAATGAGTGCGCCAATCTGATTCCAGATGAGAAAGAAATATCCAGTAACATAGTTAACTTTGAGAATGAAACTGGAGTAACTAAACCTGAAGATGAAGCAACTGGTTCTAAGAATGAAATCCTTGTGCCTACAACCGCAGAAGAGTTTGATACAAATGATCAGGTTGAGGAAAAATGTGAGGAGTCCGAGATGGAACTTGATAATCTGTTTGATGAAGACTCTTGCCCTTTGGAGCAATTGCCTTCTGAAATTTCAAAAAACAAAAAGAAAGAAACAGCTACGAAACTTGAATATGGTAGTACTGTAGTGAACATTGATGAAATTTGGAAGAAGGTAAAATTTCCTCTGTCACTTGTATCATTGAAAGCAACACACGGGGACCATAATAGTCCTACACTTTTGAAATTGATCTGTGGATGTTGCCTTCCAAATTTCTTGATATTTAGCACCTTAGAAGTCGATCCTTTTAAAAAAAAGGACCTGAACAATTGAAATTTGGCTTTAATGGTCATCATATAAATTGATGAAACACAAATGGGTTTCTAAGGAGTGAAAATTCTAGCAGTTTGGATATCATTAGGACTCACAACCGTAGAATCTAGTGAAATGTTGATATGTTCTTTCTTTCCCTACTGTACAGTTGGACCGCTTCTGATTTCGTAAAATTTTATTCACCCTCTTCTTACATCATGCAGTCTCAATATATGTGCTATTCTTTATTGATTATAGGGGGATTCTAGGAGTACGCCTAAGGCTTATCTTCAGAAAATATGCCAGAGGCTGGGATGGGAAGCACCAAAATATAGCAAATTGCATGAAAAAGAAAACAAATACCTTTATTCTGTTAGTATATTACGACCATCTACTGGGAGAGGCAAAAGCCGAAAAACTGGAGGCTTGATTTCACTTCAACTTCCTGAACAAGACAACGGCTTTAACTCTGTAGAGGTTTTTATGTTTTTTTTTAATAAAGATTATCAGTCAAATTTAATGTATGTATAACACATATTAGAGGTTTCTTATATCTCATAATACAGATTCTTCTTGATGTTTAATGTATGTATAACATTTATCGTTTGAACCACTGTTATCCAAATAAATGTCCCACCTACTTATTTAGAACTGTCATGTACCCATGCCATCTTTGGCGTACAAATCCACTCATTGAATTTACATGTTATAGTACAGTAGATAAAGTAGAAAACAAAGAAGTGTATTTTTGTAGCGTCACCAACATTCTAAAATACAACTAGTGATTTTAGTAGGTAAATGCCAACAATGCAAGTTCATTAATGACAATATGAAAGCAGGTAGTTATCCTTTTTTTAATTAATAAACTGCGAACACCGTAATTGATGACAATATGAAATGTCAATGCAATATTTGTTAATGACAAATTGACAATATAAAAACCGATTAATGTCAAACTTCTTTTTTCAGTAAGTAACAATAATAATAATAATCTGTGTACAGCGTAATTGATCTAGCTACGCTAAATTACCATGTACAGGGTGTACTGTATTTAAAAATGCAAGACACACAAGCCTTGAAGCGAGTAAGATGTTTTGAATTGTTTTCACAGTACTGAAATTGTTACCCATCTTTCTTGCTTCCTAGAGTATATGACATTAGAATTTACGTATACCCCACTGTAAATCACTGTCCAATATTTCTGTTGCATTTTAGCACTCTAAACTAAAAATTTCCTGAATCCTTCTATTTTTTTTCCTTTCTGAAAGTGTGCAATTTTGTTCTTCCTCAATTTTTGGAGGCAAGATAACCTTACATTTGAGTGTTGTTGTAGTATCCATCTGCTTTCATACCCATGGTACTTACCTATAGTTGACGGGGAACAAGAATGATACGTACATCTTCAGGAAAAAAAAAAAAAAAAAACAATCCACTTTCATTTTGTATTTTGGACTAAATTCTATTACTCGGTAAATCTTTTTTTTTAACGATTGAATCCATCTCTACGGTCCCAGGAGTTCACATCGACGGGAAGGTTTGGCATCTTGATGTCGGCTTGCCACCTAGGGCTGTAGTATGTTCCAAGGTTTGGAAATTACATTAGTAGGGATATGAGCCGAAGCATCTCCAGCTTGAGTCTCAACTATTGGTAAAACAGTCATACTCCCTTCCACCTAAACTGGAACCTTCGTTCAAGACCTCAAACTGACTAGCCACATTTTTATACACAGAGTCTTGGCAAACTTTGTTTACTATCAATATAAGGTCATGGTCGATAGTAACATAGAGAAAAGCTACTTCATTGTATCTGACAATAAAGCAAGCAATTTAGTATTGGAATAGGTACATCGTTTTATGGTGGTATTTAATATTGGAATAGGTACATCGTTTTCTACTGGTAAATCTGAACTTGAGTAAACGGAGGAATACTAACATGCAAAACCTCTTGATTTCATATTTAGTTTCATGTCCATATCATTTAAGACTAAATGAAATGGGTGGATGATGCAAAATGCTTCTATGATTAGATGTCATTTCCCCTTCTTTTTCTGCAGGAAGCACAGAATAGTGTGGCAGCCTTTTCTCTTTGTCAACTCTTTCCCAATCTTCCACTTCAGCAAATGCTCAAGGAGCAATATGCTTCTTATTTGGAAAATTGGCAAGAAGGTCAGGGGTCTCTCTTCCATCCTTTTGTCTATTCCGTTTAATCTACGTTCACTCAGCCTTCTGCTGTCATCATAATTTATATGCGCAGATGATTTTTCTTCCAATATGGAAGACACTGAGAATACCCGTAGAGCAGATTTTGTGGATTCTTTGTTAAATTCTGATTATTCTCAGCCAGTTGTTCAACCAGAGTCAGACACAAGAGAGGTGACATACGATTCTCATGCTCAGACACTTGAAGGCTCATCTCCAACAAGTAAGGAAACATCTTATTATCTCAAATTGCTAATGCCGGTAATTTGTCTTTTTTTCTTTTCTTACAGTTATACTCTGTTAGCAGGGAAACATTGATTGTCTTTCCCAATAGGATATGTTCTTCCTGTAGCTGTTGAATAATTTTATGTTTATAATCGTCATTGTAGGATTGAGCAACCAAGAGCTAGCAGAGAGTGATTTTCTAAAAAAAGAACATGAGAAAAAAACGAAGCTTCCAAAATACATGGTATGTGCATATCTTCTAACGTCCCTTCAATTTTTTACAACATTACTTGGGTCAAACGACATTTTCTTTACCTAATATCTATGATCCCCGTGTTCTCGATCACTATTTTTTTTCTCCTAAATTTTGCTGCGTCTGTTCCAAAACTTTATCTAAAAATATATCAGGTAAAATGTGGAACACTAGCAATCTAGCTCACTAGCCTGGATGTTTAACTATATTCCTGATAGTTTCCATTTGCAGGAAATGTTAAAAGTAAGGGCATCTCTCCCTATAGCAAGACTAAAGACATCTTTTCTGGAAAAGCTCAATGAAAATGACGTGATAGTTGTTTGTGGAGAAACAGGCTGTGGTAAGACTACCCAGGTAGATCAGCTATCTAATTGATCACTGTATCATTGTTTTTGTTGTTGCTGTTGTTGGCATCCAGCACATGAACGGTTTAACATTGAAGCTTCACTTAGCTTGATATTGCTAGATTCAACTCTAGTATATTTGGTTATGTCATACGGTTGGAGAAAACTATGAGCTAAACTGTTCACCTCTTACTTGTTGATTGTGATATGTTAACTAACAGCAGAAGTACTTGGGTGAAATTTTTCCTTCTGCACTTACTCTAAAATTTATAATATTGGTACATAAAATAAGTTACCCAAATATGAAAATGCTATATTTTAGCATGGTGAGATCTGAATTGGAATTACTTTTCGTTATTAAAATGTCCTTTTCAATTATTTTAGTTTTGCATGCAGAATTGATTTCATCAAAGGATTTGACGTAGTTTTATGACCGACTGCCAATCTGACTTTGATTCACCTCTTCTTGGGTCTGGTCTAGAGTACTGACATTGGAGGAGTCAAAAATATATTTAATGGATTAAATCGTTAATGTTTATATAGAGTAATAATGGAGAAAAAAGTTCACAAGTACTTTGACGCTTATAACGAAGTAAAGAAATGCATGAAACACAAGATTAAAGGAAACTCCCTATGTGAATTTTAGCTTCACTTTGTCAAAAATTCTCCAATAGTTCAGTTGGGCATGCCCATAGTCGATGAACACAACTTTTGTGGATGAGAGATTGTTATGTTGCAGATTTCAAAACCAATTTCAGAATCATTTCCTCCAACTTTTGGGAATAAAATTGATCTTTGTTCTTGTCAATTTGCGTTCTGCGGTATTCTCGTGAAAACTAATGTCATTTCTTTGTTATTTTTTTTCTTTATGAAAGTTTTCTTCTCCTTGCACCAACTGATCATGAACAAGTTGGGGAATCACAGCCAGCAACCCAAACCAAAAAATACAAAATAATTTGATTCCGGCTTCTCAATGTTGGACTATTGCAATGTAAAAGATCTTTTAAAACTGAAATCTTATAATTTAGATTTGTAAACTGTTAAGCAGTCATCAACTAGCAACCTAAATTGTGAGAGGTGCTAGTCACAGTTGAAAATTGCAATTTTTTAAAGATGGTTTTTATTTAAATGCAGTTAGTGTTAGTGGCATTTCATGTGATTGATAAATAATGAACAAACTAGGATGGAAGTATTATGGAACAATGGTTAGACCAACTGTATTGCACAAAGCATAATGTTCTTCTTCCAAAAGGAAGCAAGAAAATAAGTTAAGTGTGGAAGAGAGATATGATTGAAGTTAGTAAATTAGGATAAGAAATAAAATCACAAGGTATTTGAGTGAAAGAGAAATGAAAAGTAATGGCTTAAAATGAATATTTTGAAGGAAAATAGACTGAACTGGTATGCATACATACAAAGAAGATCAAATAATGTAGCGACGAAAAGTGGAAATAATGTTTAAATTGAATGAAAATAGCAGAAATGGAAATCAAACTTAACACGGGAAGAAAATTTTCAAAAATGATAAAAAAAGGCAATTCCAATTAAAATATGGCTCACGATAGAAATTTATGGAAAATAAGAATTTATGTTGTCGACCATAATCATTCTTAAAGTTAAAAATAAAGATGATGATGGGTAACGTAAAATGGTTGCAAATTATGGTCTCCCTAACAACACATACACATAATTCTAGTAGTAATAAATAAAAGCAGTTAGCAGTCTAGTTATATGGAATTCATATGATTCTGTTTTAGCATGATTCAACTATCAACCGTAAATTTTATAGAACGTGCCAGTTTGAAAGCTACCTGCTTTTACAGGTTCCTCAATTTATCTTGGACGATATGATTCAATCGGGGATTGGTGGACGCTGTAACATCATGTGCACACAACCTCGGAGAATTGCGGTATGTGCATTAGTTTTAAGTTAAATTTTTGCTTCTATAGTTGTGCGTATGTAGTATGTTTTTCAAAAGTTGATGATTTCTGTAGATTACATTTTTACTGGGCATGAAGTCCTCTATAGTTGTATTTGCAAATATTATTTCATTATCAGAATTATTTTTTAGATGTATTTGCAGGCACTAAAGTTTGACGATAATGAACTCTGATGTAGCCTTACAGTAGCTTGTTCAAAAGTTCGAACCCCAAGCCTATTACACAACCTTAAGAAATCGAACTCTGCGATAAGTTGACACTTGCAGTTAATATTACATAGATTTCAGTAAGATAATGAATGCATAAATTATTGCTATGATTACACTGGGACCAGATGAACTACTTTAATCAATATCTATGTTCTTTCATTGGTTAACACTTAATAGTGTATAATGAAAGCATTTCCGTAGCTCTGTTTTCTCGCTTGTTGACCTTAATAATGTTGTTTTGAATTATTTTATTTTGCATATCAACTATCTGTGGTGGATATGCATTGATACATATATATATACACACACACACACACACATATACATATATATATATATGTGTGTGTGTGTGTGTGTGTGTGTGTTTGTGTGTGTGTGTGTGTGTGTGTGTGTGTTCTATTTGGACATAATAAATGTCAACCATTAGATCTCCCCTTGAATTCCACCTTCCACATAAAGAAACAAATCTAATGGGCCACAATTTCATGTGTCTAATTTTGCGTCCCAGTAGTTGCTTCCTATATATCTATATCTATATCTATATCTATATATATATATATATATATATATGTTTGTATGTAGATATATGTGCACGTGCACGTGTGTGTTTGTAAAGCAAATCTTGACTGCTTAATAAGGTATGCATATTGTATTTACTTGCTGCAGCACACAGTTACAATCTATGAAAAGCATTCTTGTCAATGAGCAAAATAACACACATTATTGACAACCTAAGAGAACACATTAAGCTATTAGTTCTCAGCTGCCAGTAAAATACACTACTGACGAAACTTGCTTTAACTACCAACAAATGTTTTGCTGCTGTAAATAGATTTATCTGGATAGACAGACTGAACAGGGAAAATAAACCCAATCTAGTATCAGTAACACATTTTCGGAGTGGAGACTATATAATTCATTTTGTATCACCTTTTGCTTTATGATATGAAGCTTCAATGCAAGTTAAACATGTTTGACTAGGCCATATCTGTTGCTGAAAGAGTTTCTGATGAGCGGTGTGAATCCTTTCCTGGCAGCGATGATTCCTTAGTAGGCTTTCAAGTTCGCCTTGAGAGTGCCAGGTAACAGCATGTTGCATAGTTTTTTGTTTAACTGCGATATATATATATATATATATATATATATATATATATATATATATATATAGAAAATCTGTTGGAACACAAACTAGCGGTATGACACAATGAATCTGAACAATTGGATTGCCCTCGATTTCTGCCCCATGTGTGTACATAATGAGATCCAATGGTCTAGATTTTATTGTGTCACCAACTGTGTTTTATTTTTTTGTCCAAATAGCCGCCCTCCATACATACATACATGGATATGATCAACTACACCTTATTTTTGCTGCACTTCAAATTCCCTCGGTTTATACCACACATTCCAATTTAAATAGTTATTTGAGTGACAGGAGATGAGAGGACATAGTTATAAGGTATAACATGCATGAACATATGTATTTCATGAATCACATTATTTGAATGTCACTTGAGTGCTAGTACTGTGAAGTGTGAACCACTCATGTTTATTTTTTATTAGGAATGAGAGGACAAAGCTACTTTTTTGTACAACTGGGATTCTGCTGAGGAAACTTAATGTAAGCTTTGCTAATGGCATACACATTTATATTATAATGGGATTAGGGAGTGTGCCGCATAGGCACATAATGCCCTGTTCAATTCTGGTTTCAATTTGGAAATACTGTGCTTAAACAGTACATGAATGGTCAATGCTAGATATTTTCTAAATAATGGATTGCTAACAATCCCAAGTTAGAAAATCTTAGCATTTATCTGTTAGTATTTTATTTAAACATATTATCAGTTCTACTTCTTCTTCTTTTTTTTTTCCTGAAAATTTCAGGTTGCAGAGAAATATTAAACTAAGTGTATTTGCATATGATACATGAATTTCTTCGTTTGCAGATCGTTCATCCAAAACTGGAATAAACTTTTTTTTTTAAATGTATAACCACAAAATTTCTTATGTAGTTCAGGTGTCAATCTGATTTTAGTTCAGGATCTTTGGGGGCAATCATAATCCATTTCATTACCAATTTTGTGCTAAGGTGATCTGTTTTCATACAAGTAGTCTCTATAAAGCCTTTCCATATCTGTTTTTTTAATTAAACCAGAAATAAATTGTTTACTAATTGAAACTGTTTTAAGTTTATTATCTACCAGGAAATTATAATAATTATTATTGAAACAAAAGTTTTCGATGTTAACCAGGAGAAAAAATATATTATGACATAGAAGAATTTTTTTCATACAATATGCAGGAAATACACACTATCGAACAACAACAGATGCACAACCAAGATAAGAAAGTATTTTCAAACCAGGAAATGTGAAAAAAAGAAGATAGTTCAATGTATCTTGTATATTCTTACATTTACGTACGTCATGTATGTGGAGCACAATATACATGTATATGCTTATGTGCGTGCGTATGCATGAACGCTTGCGTGTTTGTATCCTCCGTCTTTTTTGACTTCATTTTTTTAGTGTGCGTGCATGCGTGTGTAACTTAATAGCAAAGCTACATTCATACTTCACTGCTGGGCTTACGCAACAAGGAACCATCTATCAGCAACCTAGGTAGAAACTACATGGTCTTTTTTTATATTGTATTAGCTATTGCTGCTACATTAGTAGTTAGTTAAAATATTCTAAATAGCACTGAAAAATACGCCAGGATATTTAATATATCAACATATGAATAAGTAACACTTAAAGGCTGACAATGTTAAAATATTTAATTTGGCCTTGAAGTATCATATTCACCGCAGAATAAGGCAAAAACAACTTTGAACCAATACCTAGCGTGTTTGTTTCAAGAGTCAATACTAGTTCTCTTTTAACCTAAAATTTATGGTGAATTTATATTCTAAAAATAAAAAGATAGGCGACATTAAAATTTATGCCAAGCAAAGGTAAAGCTGAGCTATATCAATTTAGTCATTCCACAAGTGGAGGGTGGGTTGTTTTATTTCTTATATTGTCTCATAAGTAGGTTAGATGTTAACATGACATATTGACATGGATTCACATTTCATTGTAATTTAATTTCTGCTTCCATGACATTTATTTTATTTTAATGGTCATATTTTCTTTCAATATTACAGTATTATAACTCACAGATTCTACTTGATTACTCATTCCTGCAATACACAGATCACCACCTGATGCCAGTCTACGTTTTTCTTGCATAACGTGACCAAAGTAGTGAAACCAATTATGCAATAGTAGCATTGCTATTCTTAAAGTTTGTAATATATGGTACAACATTGCTTGCAGGGGAACAATGAACTAGCTGGTGTCACACATGTCATAGTTGATGAAGTACATGAAAGATCTCTTTTGGTTAGTTCCATTCCATGATTTGAAAGTTTGCTGCAATTAGGCTGCCCGCTTTGTCTCTTTTGGACCTGAGCCCAGAGTGCACCTTATATTTAACTGGTCTTAAATATTTGCTGAGCAGCGAGTTGGTGATTTATATGTTAAAAAGAGGATATAATTGATACAACATTTGGCACAAAAAGTTGCCATTTCAAAACAACGTGTGCCTGATATACAGATATGTATTTTAAAGCTGCAATTTTGAATATTTCCATTCTTCTCAGGGCGATTTCTTACTCGTTGTCCTGAAAAACATTCTAAAAAGACAATCTAGCCGCAGAGGACCAAAGTTGAAAGTGATTCTCATGTATAAACTCTCACTTCAACTTCGTAATGTATAGGCTCATAAGATCATTTCTTCAGAACTTCCTGTAAAGTTTGATACCTTATTGATTTTATTTTTTTCCTTTCTCATTTAGGTCTGCCACTGTGGATTCGACTTTATTCTCAAAATATTTTGGAAATTGTCCAGTTATCCATGCGGAAGGAAGAACTCATCCAGTTTCAACTTATTTTCTCGAAGATATTTATGAAAACATGAATTACAATTTACCATCAGATTCTCCTGCATCAGGAGCGTTTATGAAACCCAAAACTGGGAAGGTTTGTCATTTGCTTGTACTGTTGTTAGTTTGTGAAATTCTGACTCTTACTAAAACAATCTCATGTTGTGAGAATTCTGTTGTACTTAGCACGGAGGTTCTTGAATTTTGAATTCTTGCATTTATTTAAGATACATATGGTCCGAATTCTCAACTACAGAAAGCTAAAATGTCTTCCGGTAAAAACATTTGTAAGGCATGTGATGCTAATCCTTTTACATTGAAGCTAAATCTGTAGATCAATAATAAATTATTTTGTATTATTAGGCATTTACGGTTTAATGAATGAGTACATCATATGTAAATTTGTAATAATCAACATCAGCTGTCATTTTTCACTTTAAAACATTGTTAGAACGAGTACAGCATATGTGAATTTGTTATAATCAACATCAGTAGTCATTTTTCGCTTTAAGACATTGATTTCTTTTTCTTATAGCCTGGTAGCTACTCTGTTGATAATAAAAGAGGGAAGAAAAACTTAGTTTTATCTTCTTGGGGTGATGAGTCGATACTTCTTGATGATTATGTCAATCCAAATTTCCTTCCAAACTTATACGATTCGTACAGTGAGCAGACAAGAAAGAATTTAGTAAGTGTCGTATTTATCTCTGTCTTTGTGTCTATTTGTTATTCACTATTTCGTCATAGTTTTGGTATTCTTGCAGAAAAATTTAAACGAGGATGTGATAGATTTTGATATCCTGGAGGATTTGATATCTTTTATAGATGAAAATTATCCAGCTGGTGCCGTCCTTGTATTTCTTCCAGTAGGCTCCCTCAGTATCTGTAACCTCTGGCTATTTTCTTCTATGTATCAACGATCAGTTTAGTCAATCACTTTGCAAAAATTTTGCAGGGAGTTGCAGAAATTGATATGCTAGTTGACAAGTTGTCTGCTTCATATAGATTTGGTGGAGAGTCAGCAAACTGGGTCCTTCCACTGCATTCATCTCTTGCGTCAACAGATCAGCGAAAGGTGTTTCTGTCCCCACCACAAAATACACGAAAGGTAACATTTGTGTCTAATTCAACCAGCAGTAAGTTTTCATAGGACAGTGCACATTACGCTTACCACTACACCACTCATGATGTGAACACTGCCCCCTTTATGTAAGATATTCCTCAAAGGATAGCCTCCTATATTTCAAAAATTATATTCGTGGTTCTATTAGCCACTGAGTAATGTAAATGAAACAAAATATGTGCAGGTCATTGTTTCTACAGATATTGCTGAAACAAGCATAACAATTGATGATGTAGTATATGTCGTTGACTGTGGGAGGCACAAAGAGAACCGCTTTAATCCACAGAAGGTTTGCTATTCGATTGTCACTTTTTGCTTAGCATATGGTCATCAAAAATTCGGTTTTGATACCTATTTTATCAAAAATTTATCCATCTTCTAAGGTATTTTTGTTCAAAGGACAAGCTCGTCAAGTTTTTGTGTTCTGTGGCACCAACTTTTGAAATTAATCAAAAGAACAAAGCAAACAATACCTTTCTTCAATCATGTTTCCTAGTTCATTGCCCTTATCGTTGCATCTCCTTGTACTGCCACACCTGCAACTGCGGGCACGTCAGCCACAGCCACTCCCTGTGCTGCCACTGTTTGCATCGCCACCAACCTCCACCCATTCACATGCCTCCACCATCTGGCTGCCGCCTTCATTAACGAGAAACCCCAGTTTTACTACAATATTGACTGCACCGACCATGTGAACCCTAGTTTATCTCAATGTATGCGACACCACTAATTGCTACACCACTTCGGCTTTCCAACCTTAACCTACGTCATTTTCCCCTTTCTTTTGCCATAATTTCTCATTACAATAAAACAAATGGTAGGTAAAAAATATATGATCATATTATACAATATTAGTATGTGTTTTTTAACAGTACCATGTACAAAAATGATACCATATGATAGCATCATAAGAAAATAGTTCACTAAAATAATATTTAAGTTTCCCAGAAAATAACATGTACAAAGTGCTATTACACAGTAGCATTATAGGGAAAATTAAAAAACAAACGTTTTTTTTTAAAGGATTCATTAGATACAAAATGTCACAATACTACTACTTAAGGTAGAACTAAAAATGAGTGCTATTTTTTATATATTTATTTCAACAAGCACATAAGTGCTATTATACGATAGTATTATAAAATAATTTACGTTAAACAGCATAATAAAATAAATAAAAAATGATATTTACTTAACAAAAATCTTAAAATGCCATTGAAAGGTAGAATCATTAAAAAATTCTTCAAAAAACGCTACCGATATGTAATTTTGTAAGCTAATATATCCATGTCAAATTCTATTTCAACCCATAAATATGCTGAGTAGCCCCCCCGTTTTAACAAAAAAATACGAGGACGAAAATGCCTTTTCTATGTTATATTTTTTTTCCTGTTTTCTGAACATCTCGTAGTCTCCTTACGTGATTCTTCAGTGTACCTCGTAGTAGCACTACATGGTATTTGAAAGAACCACGGAGAGCTGCTATGAGGTACACTGATGAACCACGTAGGGCTGTTACGAAGTACACTGATAAACCACGCATTCTCTCTACGTGGGAGGGTATTTTTGGATTTTTTTTAAATTAGTGGGGGGCTACTCAGCAAAATTGGGGGTATACCGGTTTTTTCATGCTTTGGGGGGCTACTCAGCATATTGCTGGGTTTGAATAGAATTTGCCTATATCCATTTAATTCATCTAAGAATATTACTATAATTCGTAACATGCTATCACTAAATAACATTGTAATGTAAGATTATGCACTCCATCTACAAAATGATATTACAATTTGTAAAATACTACTGGAAGGAGGGGGGGGGGGGGGGACTAAAATTGTCCATAAACTGCTACTATAAAATAACCTGTGAGCTTAAATACATTCTTTATCTAAAAACGTTACCGCTGTTTAAAGATTGCTAGTATAATTCATAAAATGCTATTGTGAGCTAAAATATGCATATTTCATATATAAATGCTTCTACAATTCATAAATGCTACTGTAAAATAACATTTAGAGCATTGTTATCACGACGCTCGACTAGTCAACTGCTCGAGATGAAACCATCGACATGAAGTCTCGACTTGTTTTTTGTATGTATTTCGGGAGCTTGGGTAGAAATTAGTCGACTAGTCGAGTCGACTAGGTTGTTATTGGTGTCGACTAGTTTGGTATTGGCTCATTTTAAAAAAGAAAAAAATCCGAACCCCTTACAGTTATGGATACATCAAACAGGAAAAAAACTGAAAGTTATCGATACCTGTATCGAATAATAAAAAAGCAGCAGAAAAGGATTGATACCTAGTATCGATCAAAAGTCGATTCAAAATTTTTGAATTGGAAAAATCGAGTATCGATTATCAAACAGAAAAAACTTCGAACCCAAGCTTCGATCGATACGCTGAACATGCAACGTCCTCTTTCCATTGCCATCTTGCAAATTGCACTTTATTAAATTTTATGCATCCTTTGTTTATTTTCTTTGTTCAGTAGCAATATATTTGTTTGTAGCAGTATATTAGAATAGACAACTTTTTGGTGGCAGCAATATATTTGTCGATTAGTATATCTATTCGACTAACTGGACCTCTGTCGACTTGGCTCGACTTACCGCCATAATAACAATGATTTAGAGCAGAAATATATATGATTATTCTTTTTTAAAAAAGAAAAAAGAAACATAAAATGATGCTACTCAAAATTATTATCGGCTTTATCTTCTTCTTTCCCAATTTCACATTGCTTTTCTACCACCTTCAACTCTAATCAAATAAAACGGCACTCTTTAATGGTTGCTGAAACACATTAATGCTCCAATCATCTTCATGGTACAACATCCTCACGATACGACACCACTTCCATCTTCATGACTATCTCCATCACCATATCATTTATTCATCATCCTCAGATTCGTCACATTCCTCTCCATCATCATCGCCCCTTTGCCACCATCATTGAGAGCTGTTGCGCCGCCAACTAGATCACTCCATCGTTCATGATAGCTGGTTGAATATTTGGAAGCCCTATTTTAAGATGACCTTGAAACAAAACTTTTGGTTGTCTTCTATATTTTGAACAAAACTTTGTCATTCTCACTAAAAAGAATAAAGGTGCTGGTGTCCTTTGGGTCAAAAAAGGATGGAGTTTGTTCTTCAAGCTATTTCCCTGTAGTAAACTGTATTTGTTTTGCTTCATATTTGGAACAGTGCCATATTTATATGAATTATTTCTGGACTTCTAGGGAAACGTAAGTGTATCATATTTTCTTAATCTTTAGCTGCGTCATACAATTTATTCTAGCATTTTTGAAAGTGTCATATAAATAATCACAGGACATCTTGGAAAACTCAAGTGTAGCTTATATTCTTTATATTAGTTGTGTAGCATTTTGTCATGATCAAAATGTACTAATATGAGAAATGCTACAGAAAATGTCAAGCATGGTTGAGGACTGGATCTCTCGTGCTAATGCTAAGCAACGCCGTGGAAGAGCTGGACGTGTGAAACCTGGAATTTGCTTTTGTTTGTACACACGCCACAGATATGAAAAACTAATGCGTCCTTTCCAGGTTTTTCCGGGCACTTAATTATTTGTCAGTTTTTTACTTTGTTTTATTCTGTTCAAAGGTAAATAACACATAAGTAGGCTTCGATAGACACATTGCCGCAATATCCGAACCAAGGTCCACGGATAGTTCATAAATAAATATGTCCTGCCCTTTTTTTTATAGCAAATTATCTTTTATTTCAATGCTTTACAAGCATGAAAAATGATTAACTTTCCCAAGATCTTGTTTATATACAATCATGCATATAAACAGTTAATATGTAAAGGCAAAAATGCACGGAGCATTAAGAAAATGCACAGTTAACTGAAAACGTTTGACTGTATAAAAGTCATAATGCCGTATTCATGTATCTTTTGAAGTTATTAATACAGACCAAGTAGGTGATTAACTGTTGGTAGAATGTATCGTAGTTCATTGCAAATGCATGATCTACAGATGAAATCTAAGTAGCAAGTATTATGTCAGGCAGAAGCAGAAGATAACCTTTTATGGTTCTTCTTCTTTTTTTCTACTCAAAAAACAATACTCATATCTAAAGCTAGTACGTGAATATGAGCGTTACTGATTACATTTGTGAGAGGATTTTTCATCTCTTTGGCAATTGGAAACCTAGGTACTTTGTTTCTCTGTATGCACTATTATCACACATACGCCATCTTACAGGTCACCTCAATTTGTATCTCAGGTACCAGAGATGCTGAGAATGCCATTAACTGAACTATGCTTGCAAATAAAGTCACTTGCATTGGGAGACATAAAATCTTTTCTAACTGAGGTACTATATATATTATGTTTTCTCCGATAAAAAGTGCTATTTTAATTTGTTCTATGATCATTTTTTGTCCAGGCAATAGAACCACCAAGTGAAGAAGCAATTTCTTCGGCTACAGATTTGTTATATAAGGTTCTGATTTTATATAATGAACATTGTTCCAGAAATTATCTCATTTAAGGAAACAAGTTTTTGATCTCTCATTCTTGATAACTTTAACCTGATTTTAGGGCTGTATGACATTTTTGTAGGTTGATGTTCGTGGCAATCATACCCCCTATAGTATGCTACCACTCAAGTTTATTATAGATTTGTGATTAAGTTTCCCGTTTGTTTTACTTTCATAAATATTAAACCTTTGTATATTCATTAAACCTTCAGTGTCAACGTACACTATCAAGTAGTTACGTCATATCATTTGGTAAAAGAAATAAAAGCAGTCATTCGATTTCTTTGGTGTAGGTTGGAGCTTTTGAAGGAAATGAGGTCCTGTCTTCTCTTGGTTATCATTTGGCAAAGCTTCCCGTGGATGTCTTGACTGGAAAGGTTCACTATTCTTGCATGACATCTCCATATTTTTGTCTGTTTAGAAAGGAAAAAAAGAAGTTATATTTACTGTTTATATCTTGTTAAGCAAGGTACATATGTGTTCTATTTATTAAAACGTTTGCAGTTATTGTTCGAAAAATACACGTGTAGTTTATTCTGTAGTGCCAAACAGATTTTTTCCTCAATAATGCCGAATCTAGCATTTATTTTTTGGACATAAATGCGTGCCTAAGCTTGAGATAACTGAATAGACATTTCTTTCAGTAATGCACATGGGTCTAGTTAACTTCTGCGATTACCATGACTTGGCATACTTTAAGTACGGGTATTTCACTGTAGTAAATTTAAGTTAATAGTTTAATACATACTCATTTATCAAGTAATCATTTGTTGCTAGAAGTGTTATTGCTGATTCACTGTGGGCATAAGTGCAGTTTTGACCAAAGAATGGATGTTATTCATTATGCGGTACTAGAACTCTACTGTTGTGATACTAATTTATTATATCTTTAGATGATGGTATATGGTGCTATTTTTGGTTGCTTGTCCCCCATCCTTTCCGTTGCAGCATTTTTGAGTTACAAGTTTCCATTTGTTTACCCCAAAGATGAGGTAACATTTTGGATATGTCTTAACCTGTGATTGCTATTTAGTTTGCTAAAGCATGTGGACTAATCAATTGTCAATTCCAACTATAATCAGAAGCCAAATGTTGAAAAAATTAAATCATCATTGTTAAGCGAAAATCAAGAGGCTGGGATTGCATATGAAGCAAGGCAATCAGATCATCTGTTATTGGTTGTTGCCTACAGTAGATGGGCTAAAATTTTATTCGAGGTATTTGAAACTCCACATTGTTTTGAGCCATGTGGTGGCATTATGATACAATACGGTAATAGCTTTTATGTTTAATGAGATATTATTTTCTTATAGAATGGGGCAAAGGCTGCACAGCAATTTTGTCGTTCATTCTTTATAAACAGTTCGGTGATGTATATGGTTAGGTTAGTCATTTTAAATTCTTTTTAGCCATGTTTCAGTGTTCTATAATAGTTTACTCCTTTGTATGATTGTATCAGTTCTTAGAATGTCAGCATTTGTTTCAAGTTTTCTAAATCATCTTTACTTGTTTGTTCTAAATTATCTTTGCTCATATAATGGATTACTTGCTTACTGGCCGTCACTTTGTTTTCATTTGTTTCTGTCCTGATTAGCAAATTTTTTGTAGATGGGCATTACTCTGATTTATTGGACTTGTTATTGGACCAATCATGAAATGAGTCCAATGCTCCAAATATTTCACAAGTTGGAACATGTTGTCTGGACGAACTAGTCTGCTCTATGCTCATAATGCTGATATTAGACCATGAATTCTTCAAATGTTAAACTGCAACATTTGAACCTAATTACCATGCATCATTTTTTCAGGGATATGCGCATACAGTTTGGAAGTTTATTAGCTGACATTGGGCTTGTAAATCTCCCGAGCTTCTTACCGGTAAATAAATCTGTTTCTCCATCCCCAATTCTTGAACCTGCATGGAATCTGTTTTTTTTGCTAATGCTACGTATTTTCTGCCTCAGAAAATACGTTCCATCAATATGATTAGAAAGTAGTAAACTTTTTTTTTTTAAAATTTTCTGTAAACTTGCTGAAGATTAGCAGCTATAATTTGAATTGCTAGATTTTTTTCCCCACTGAAGCAAGAAATAGAAGCTATATGAATTTCTTTTTCTTTTTTTCTTTTCAACAATTAATTTTGTATCATATCTCACTGTTGTAACCTTTTCATATTACATAGGAGCCTAAACATCAAAAGCATATTTGTAATAAAATGTTGCACAATTTAGGTAATGAACACCATTTCTCGGTGATTGCATGCGTCTGTTAACATGTATCATGCATTTAAATAATAAAAGGTTGGTATGATTGTGGTTTGATTGGGACTCGTTTATTGCATTAGAATAACGTGAAGAGAAAAGACATCCTTGACAATTGGTTTTCTGATATGTCCCAGCCATTTAACATGTATGCTCACAATTCCGCAATTATTAAGGTAATTTAATCATGACATTAGAATAAATTATACTTCTTTATCTCACACACACACACACATATATATACACACACGCACACACACATATGTATATGTATATGTGTGTATGTATGGTTGTGTGTGGGTCTATATATATACATATAGGGAGCAGCTATTTGAACACAAGATAGTAACACAAAATTAAATACACAAATTGTGGACCGTTCGATTTGTTTGTCTTTACATGAGAGGTGAAATTCAAGGGAAGATCCAATGGTCTATGATTTGTGTATCAAATTTTGTATTCATATAGACTTTCCATATATATAGGGAGAGACTATTTAGACACAAAATTAGACACAAATTAAAGGACCCACAATCTTAACTGTTAGATCATTTTGTCTTTATATGGAGTAGTGGAATTCATGGGGTGATCCAATGGTGTAAATTCATTGTGTCACCAATTGTGTCTAAATCTTGTGTCCAAATAGACTTTCCCATATATATGTCCGCGGTAGTAGCTCAGTAGTAAGGGTTCCCCTACCTAGTAAAAGGTTGCGGGATCGAGCCCTACTGAGAGCAACTATCCCCCAAGTAAAATTAACCCGGTGTAGTGGAGGTCTAAGGGGACTTTGTGCGGACTGGGTTGTCCTACACCCCCCAAGATGGACGGTCCGCCTTCAGTCTTCGGTTGGTTGTCCATTATATATATATATATATATATATATATATATATATGTATATATATATGTGTATGTATGTATGTATGTATGTATGTATGTATGTATGTATGTGTATATACATACATACATACATATATATACATATATACATACATATATATACATATATACATACATATATATATATATATATATATATACACACACACATATATTGAATTCAAGACATGTTTCTCATTGTCTCTCCACAGTCAGTTCTATGTGCAGGTTTATATCCTAATATTGCTGCTGGTATAGAGGGTATTATTGGAACTTTAGGAAACAATAAAGCACTCTTTGGCAGTATATCTGCTAAAGATCATCCTATATGGTTCGATGGAAGGCGAGAAGTCCACATCCATCCATCCTCTGTTAACCATTCGACACGAGCTTTCCGTTACCCATTCCTTATTTATCTTGAAAAGGTAGTCCGTTGATTCATATATTTACTCATTTTTATTTGTATTTCCGATTCACGATTACAATGATCTGTTGAGTATTTTACCGCAAGGGTGTTGGTGATTTGTTTGCTAAAGATTTATTGCAACAAAGAATAACAATTAGATGCAAAGGAACTGGAGACGGTTAAATATCTTTTTTTTTTTTTTTTTTTGGATAGCATCTCCGGATTAGCCAAACCCTTCGGACAAGTTCCACACCAGGGAGTGAGTATATTTAGGGCTGGGCTGGTGGCAATGAAATGGAATTGTTGGGTGTGAGATAGCTCGGCCTGATAATGAAAAACCTGGCTGTCCCCACATGGGTGCCTTTTTATGGTTCTAACTTTAATCTGCTCTTTCTCTGCAGAACAAAAAGAGTCAACATAGAATATGAATTGCAAGGAAAATTTTCAGGGTTACAAATTGCTTTTTTCTTTTTTAACAATTTTCGTTTTAAATCCTTCTGAACCAAATAGCTGCTACTTAAACTTTCCTGTTGGTACATAGTTTACTTGTCTTTATTTGTTTTAAACGAAGCTTTGTTTAGTTTGCTTGTCTTTATTTGTTTTAAACGAAGCTTTGTTTTGCTACTAGGTCTATGTGTTCTTTCTACTGTTTGCATCAGTGATCTTGTACCATTAGCTATCAACTGTGAAATAAATCTAAGTATCTCTCTAATCATTTTTAGGTGGAAACCAGCAAAATTTTCCTACGGGATACAAGCGTCATTTCTCCTTATGCTATATTACTTTTTGGTGGCTCTATAGTTATCCAACATCAGGTTCCATTCTATTCCTGTTGCATATTTACTTTGCCTTGAAAGGTCATGTCCTGTCTACTTGCATGTTAGCAATATTAACGTAATCGAGTCTCATTACATCAAGCTATTTTGCTGCCTCCGGATCCTTCTGTTTCTCTATCCCACCAAATCATTTTGTAGCACGTCTCATTGTTTTTTTTTTTTTTTTTTTTTTTTGTTCTTTACATAATATCTTTATTAAACGTGCTACTAAAAAATTATCTTCATTACAATATTTGTAAACCAGTGTAGTTTATTTCAATAATTATTCTTTGTGTTATTCAAATAAGTATAAAATAATAAAATATTAATATACTTTAATTTTATCTTCATATCACAATACAATCTTTTGTTTTTGTTTTAAAATAACAAAATATTATAGTGCTTCTCCAAGTTTGAATTTTTATGTGTCATATATGAATTTGTTAAAGAAGATAGAAGAGAAGATGAGCATATATTAGATAGATTCCTCAAAATTGTTCTTTTTGTCCATCATCTATCTCATTTATGTTCATCTTGCCTTCTAATTCGTTTTGCAAATTCAGTTTGCTATGTCCAAATCCTTCTGCCTCTTTATCCCACCAAAACATTTTATAGCATGTCTCATTGTTATTTTTTATTCTTTACTGCATTAAATCTTTATTAAATGTACAACCAAAAATATCCTTGTGATAATATTTGAAAACCAATGTAGTTTATTTCAATATTTATTCTTTACATGATTCAAATCAGTAAAACTAATATAAAATAATAATATGTTTTATTTTTATCTTTATATCGAAATACAATCTTTTGTTTCTGTGGAAAAATATAATATTTTAATGTTCCTCTAAGTTTAAATTTTAATATGTAATTTATGAATTTGTTGAAGGAAGTAGAAGAGAAGACGAGCATAATGAGATAGATGCCACAAAATTATTCTTTTTGTCCATCATCTTTCTCATTTATGCTCATCTTGTCTTCTATTTCGTTTCACAAATTCGTAAATGATGTCAAAATTCAAACTTAGAGGAGCTTTAGAACTTTAGGGGTTTTCAAATCTACAAATGGAAAGAAAAATTATAACTTGCTATGAAGATAGAAACAGAACTTGTTAGTTCTTTCACTGTTTTCAGTAATACAGTAAGCATTGAAATAGCTTACTTGATTGGTTCCCTATTATTACAGTGAGGGTATTTTGGGTCGTTTGTTTAATAGTGATTTAACCCAACAATGATATGTGTCATGAAGTGCTTTGGTGGGATAGGGCAGTAGAAGGAACTGCAGACGTTAAAATTCATGCTATAATTTATTGAAATGAGGGGTGGGGGGATCTTCTTATTATGGTTTTAACTTGTATTTGTTTTTTCCTCGCAAAGAAAAAGCATCAGCATAGAAGTATGAAAATATTTTTGTCCACTTTTGGCATGCACTTACATACGACATCAAGTAAATGTTTGCCATAATGAGTGGTGTATTAATTGAAAGGTGTTGTAAGATACTAGAGGATTCTAGTTTCCCTCTTCATAAGTTGCCATGTTACGAACAATTATAACAATCATACTTCCCTTTTTATGATGATGATGATGATGCAGACTGGATCGGTTGTCATTGATAACTGGTTAAAGTTGACTGCACCTGCACAAACAGCTGTTCTGTTTAAAGAACTTAGAGTAACACTTGATGCAGTTTTAAAGGATCTCATCCGGAAGCCGAAGGTATATTTGTATCTTGTGTAATTTATGAAAACCCAAGCTTTATATAAAATCTGTTAAAAATCTTAGGATTTTTTTTTTTTTTTTTTTTTTTTTTTTTTTTAACTAGTGCAACTTTCTGTAGAACTTTGCTTCCAGTGGATAGTAGGGTTTTAAATGCAGTACCTTTAGGACTAACTTGTGGGTTATGGCCGTAGATGAACTCTGCATGTTGCTTGTTTTTCTTTAGATGTATTTTAATAGTTTTTTTTTTAAGAACATTTAATACTGCATTTGTAGAATGAGCCGGTCCTTTTATAAAGCCATGCATGCTTTTACTAACATGAATTGAAACCTGGCAAAAAATATATGCAGTTCACTCACTCATCGTATGTTTGTTTAACTACATTCTACCATCTATAACTTATATTAATCTTCTGAAAGCATATTCAAAAAAATCCCATTTTATCTCCTATGAAGACCATAGCTTGTATATTTTGTTCTTCAGTCTGTCTTTCTAAGTTTCTAGTGTAGTCACATATATAACACAATATTACCGTCTAAAGTTATACCCTATGAATATATTCAATTGGTGAGATAAGTCATGTGAAGTGTTTAAGAAGATGAGAGCTGACAAAGAAAAGACAGTTAAAAGATTGCCGTGTTCCCGCAGCTACATGTTGATAGCTTACAGCTGTTGATCAGTTGCACATCAATGCACGTGCCAAGAATATGAAGTGGTTTGCTGGTATATGCTATAGGTTGATTCGTTGCAACTGGAAATGCAGGCAATAATAAGAAGGGGTCGACCGCTTACAGTAACAATCGCTAGACTTTTGGATATGGGATTGGGCCATTTCTAATGGTTCAGATTGCTTCTACTTACGTTTTACGACTCACAATGATAATGGGACAAATATATGCCCTAATCTCCTTTACTAAAGCATACATAAAATAATAAAATTTAGATCTACAATTTGAATTGAGGGTTTTCGTGTTCTCTAATCTCTTCTCAGTTTGACTGTTCAATCAAGACTATTGGTTAGGTTGCAACACTTCACAATTCAAAAGTCCTGTGAAATCTCTCGAATAAGTGGAACTGATAATAGGCGTAGGACGATGCAGGGCGATTATTTAATCATGTTATATAATTGATTAATTATTTATTGTTGATTAGTTGGTGATTGTTATTGCTCCTAGGGTGTTTGTTATAGTTAATTGGTAGAGGTTTTTAGTTTAAAGGACAAACTTAAAGAAAATTTTGGTGAAAAATATACAAAGTTTGGTTTTTAGGGAGGACATATTTTAGTGCAAAAGAGGAATTCAGGGGGCCCACTATCATTTCCTCTTTTACACTAAAATGTGTCCTTTGGCTAAATTCCAAACTTTGTATATTTTTCACCAAATTTTTGGCTAAGTTTGTCCTTCAGCCTATTTTCCACTAATTGGTAAATCTTGACCTATAAATATCTCATATCAATTATTTTGCTGGAGTTTTGTCTTTTACACTTATTATCTGGTTATTTCGGCAGTTGCTACTTTTTTTTACCCTTCACAAATGTTCAAGGCTTTAACATCTATTCTTCATAGTTTAATTGTGTGTCACCTCATGTAACTTTTATCGTTCTTGGTATTATATCCATATTCTAATATTGTGTTGTTTACTGACGTCAGATCACAACAATTGCCAGTAATGAAGTAGTGAGGTCAATTATTCATCTGTTGCTAGAGGAAGACAAGCTTCAGGGTTCTTAAGTGAGGTAGCTGGTTGTTTCATCTTTGAATAACTGTTACTTTGATGTTTCCTTGGTTAAGAATTCAAGCAGCTTGATTAATATTTTTCTTCACTGAAGTTATTTTATGTAAACCAATTTGAAGTCAGTATTAAGTGGTTACCCCTTGTAGAAATCATAGCCATATTGAATGGAATAGCTACATTGACTTTGCTGTATTCACGTTTGATTTTAGTGCCTGAACTCAGTTAAGATTATAAAAGAATACTACATAAGTTGTAAATAAAATCTTTTGTATGTGTGTGAACTGTGAAAGCATGATTTAAGTCAACTTTACATGAACTACTACGCATATGAGAACTCACGTATCCTTACTCGCTAGATTTGGTACTACAGATAGGACAAAATTTTAAGATCATCAGTAACATATATTCAATTAACATTCTTTGTTTTAAATGTCATTGCTATTTTACTTGAATACATTAATCTGGCTTTTTTGTTGCTAATGAAACTAAAGAAATTGGCTGATCGTGAAAGAAGTGGTTACTCATGATCATTAAATTAAACATATACTCCAATCTTTAAACGAGTTTTCTTTTTTAGTTATTTATTAGTCTCTCGTAAGTTATTTCAGCTTACTAAAACTCGGTGTGATTAGAAGCTGCTACACTGAAATTTCTTGGCATGGTAAATGAACAAAGTTTCCAGCTCACAAACAAACAAAAAGCTAGTGAAAAATCATTTAATAAAAGTGATGTCCGTTTGAAAGGATTTATGCCAAACGAACTCTCTTATATCAATGGAATAATGGAGCGTGTCACTGCTCAAAAAAGGGAGTGCTTGAGAGCTCAGCTGTATTGACGTAAATACTTGCATTTGATGTAGAATCTTTAGATATGATTTTTCTCCAACTCAATCCATTTTTTGGGATTAAAAAGTAATAATTAAACAAACAACACACGTACTTTTTTCAATGGGATGCTCTACCTATCTCCGTGACCAATTGTCCATATCAAATATCGTCCATATCAAATGTCGTCCATGTCAAATGTCGTCCATATAAGAGTTGCCCCGCATCTCCGTCCAAGGGGATTCCTTTACCTTGGACAGTTGGATCTCCTTCACGTTGACAAACAATTTCCAAAAAAAGTTTATCATTTATCATTATTATCAATCAGTATTATTAATAATACATCAATGTAAATAATTGTGCATTACTAATAATAATTTGTTAATAATGATAATGACTATTATTATTTGAATTAATTTTATTAATCAAATTAGTAATTAATTAAAACAATAAAATAATTACAATCTCACATCCAGTCCAACCTCTGCCTAGCTTCTTGTCCAAAAGTGCTCCTCTCGCCTGCAGCTAAAGTTATGGAGTCTTATCTCTCCATGTATCTGCAGTAGCATCCATCTTACGTTGTAGATGCAATTAACTTGCATGTAACATGATAACTTTGGAATGTAGTAAATAAATTGTTGGTATTGTTGACCCGTTTTTGAACCAAGACAAATTTAATTGGACTTTGAAAATTCATATGAATCGAAACGACTTGAAACTTGACATTTGTACTTAAAAAAGCATAAGAAAGGACATGGAAGAAGTTTTAATTGGTTTGGCTCAACCAATTAGACCTGGACACAAATCGTCTCTAAGGTCGGGTTTGATCTATAATAGCTTACCTGGATGCTTCTCGGACTTCATGCATGACTCCTTTTATTTTAGTAGTACATGTTCAAGTTATGATGCAAGGAATTTATAGTTTGTTCTAATGGTTGACTAAGTACAAAGCAGAGGAATTTGATAGCTACGAGATAACACGATTCAACTTGAAAATGATTGGAATATGGATCAAGCGACTTAACCAGATGGAAGGAAGAACTTGCAAAAAGAATAAGAGGAATTCGACTAGGTGGTATGACTTGGTGCTAACCTATCATGATAGGTCGAACCTGGGTTACTCTGTTACTCGGGGTGGCTTAGAAATTCTAGTGTGACTCTGACTTATCTCCTGGACTTCGCTGCTATCGGGCCTCTGACTAATTAATGTCCAATTCCGCTATAAATACTACCCTATCTGCAGCTAGAGATGGATTTTCCTCTGATCTTCTGGATACGTTGCCATTACTTTGCTGGATTCTCCACCTTCTTCACTTTTTTCTCTTTCAATATTTTTCAAACTCATCTTCGATTTAGGGGGAAAACTAGCTGTATTCAGAGAGATATCAACTAGCAACTAATAATAAGGTGAATTGAAGTGGACGTACATCAGAGTGTGGCGAACCACTACAATTTTTTCTATGTTCGCTATTGATTTCGGCCTTTTGTTCTACTTTTTATCTGGATTGGTGCTTACTTCGAATTTCTAGGTGTTGATCCAATTTTCAGATTAAGATTTTAGTGCTTTCACTGAGCACATGCATGAATTTGAGATCTAAAGAAGATGATAAGGCGTAGAAACAGATGTGGAGCCAGGAGCTCAAGACCGAGCTTTATGAGATAACGTAGAAGTTTCTGAAATTGGTATGGAGTAAGTTGAGACAATGGCTACATGACATGAACAACCCCGAGCTGAAAGAACTTACTTGGGGTTATGCCGGAGTGATTGTAGAGACACCAGGAACTAATGGTAAGGGAACTAGGAATGCGGATCTGAATGCTAGAGTGCAACGAACAAAAGATGATGTGCCAGGATTCCCCTGTAGCAATGATGAGTAGGACGGAGTTAAGGATGAAGACCAAAATGTGAACAGACAACGACATGAGGAATATGTATCGATGTGCCGGGAGCCCATACGGGTCTGGGGGAAGGGATGTTGCTTTGGATTAGAGACTTCTATCAATCAACATGAGCTAGATGGTTGAGACGATTAGGAAGTTTGTCAAAGGCAACGGATCGGAGTTTGAAAGGTGCTAGCAAGAATCCGTTTACGGTTAACATTCAGAATGCGAGAAATCCTTCTGATTTTGGGGATGTATGATGGAAAATAGGATCTGATGGTTCATCCGATGAGATATATTTTATACATGGAGGTGTTGGGTGCTTTGTAGGAGGTGATGAGACGGTGCTTTATGTTATACTTGATGGATTTGGCTTTAATGTGGTTTCGGTAACTGAAAAACTATCTATCCATACGTGGACTAAGCCTATGGATCGGTTCTTGAGGCTGCTCATAGTTCATGTCTCAAGACCGAAAAACTTGATGTTTTGACTGAAACAAAGCCCAGCAGAGAACCTAATGAGTTACTTGGCTAGATTTGATGTGGCTGTTGCGGTGGGTAGACCAGATCCATTAATAATAATCTTGATGGCGATGGTTTTAGAAGTTGCAAGCAAGATTGGTTTTAAATTGCTCTGGAGAGCCACTGATGGTTCTCATTAAGTTCTATCACAAAGTGGAAAGATAATTGTGCCAGGAGGATGTTGAGGTTGAAGAAACTGAACTTGTTGAAGTCAACGTTTTGAAAGGCGGGAGGACCGCTCAGAGTTGGATTTGAAAAGGATAAAGGGAAACGTAAAGCTGAGGATGACGACAGAGAACTGAAATGACTAAAGAGGGGACTGAAGTTCTCATCTTACGTTGAGCGTATGGAGACCTTGGAGAGGATCTACCTAGAGGCTATGAGAGCATGTTCTCTAATAGAAGTCGGTTAGGAGTGAACCCACTAATCGAGATAAAAGATTTGGGAAATATTGCATCTTCCATGAGTTGAAGATACATGCAGTGAACGAGTGCATACATCTTCATGACTTTACTGAGAAACTAGTTAAGAACAACCAGCTGCCACAACACGTCAGTAACCCAGTTGTTGTGGTACAGTCGAAGCAACCACCATCTGCTGCAAAAGCCCCAAGGAACAACCAGAGGCTTGGTTATCTCATGATCGGGATGACATGATCATGTTTGTCTGTTGCTCTCTTCCTTCTCCCGCTTTAGATAATTATGATAACAATCTTAAATCGCCCAAATGCGAGCTGAACCTAGATTGGTTCCCAGCCATACTTTAAGTTGGATGTTTGAGATGACTACATAGGATAATAATAACCTCTGACCACTTACATGTGCATGTAATCTGATTTGGATTCGACCTTATGCACGCTCTAAGTTGGATGCCCGAGATGACTATTTTTTTTTTGTTATTTAGCTTTAAGATATTTGATTTTTGGATTTCCGCTGCAGTGTGATGATCAAATTTGGATCGCCTTAAAGCTTCCGTTTGGAGAGATCGCGCTAGAGAGCATTATGTAAATCCTCTCGTCGAAGAGTGAATAAATGGACCTTTACATATTTTGGTGCCTTAAAGCTACAATCTGGAGAGAAGAGACCAAAGTGGAAAGAGTAAGTCACGTCATTGGAGATTGGATGGATGCGCTTACTTTGCTTGCCTTAAAGCTACCATCTGGAGTGATGAGACCAAAATGTAAGAAATAATTCACTTCGTCGAAGATCAATTGGACGAGCTTACTGTCGTTGGATCCTCTCGTCGGAGAGTGGGTGCCCTTACTGGAGGGTAAGCGAATTGGATTCAGCAAGGACTCAAAGAGGTCAAAGGTAGGTCCCCTTACCAGAAAGTGAGTGGATGATCCTACTCGGTCGTTGATTTCTCTAGCCGAAGACCAAGAGGATCAGATTGAGCATGTGACCACCAATGATGGAACCCTAGAGTAGATGGAGAACGAGTATGGAAGATCGAGACTTGGATTGGAAGATGGACGGTCCGGCAAGATCGTTCCCCAAAACAAATGCATAATGGATAAAAGGATTTGAACGTCTTGAAATCAGATGACAAAAGATAATCCTGTATAAATACGAGATGACTTGGATTTAAAAGATGGCATTTTCATATAATTCACTCGGGCTCTGATAGCCAGAGAGCTTGGTTAGTGCAATCAGAGGGTTTAACTTCGGTTGGAAATGGCCGATGAGCTTGGTTGTGAATTAGCCGGGGATTTTGATTTTTATTCGGAATGTCGGAAGGCTGAATTGTGATTGGATCGGGTATAGGTTTAGACTGGAAATTGGCAGAATGTTCAACTGTCAGTGTTTGATTATGTATAATTGGAACTTGTTTTTGACCAAAACACTCAAAACATTCAAAATGCATACTTTAGAGTTAAGTGTTAACTCGTGTTTGAACCAAAGCAACTTTGGTTAGACTAGAGAATAAAAAAAAATCGAATAATTTGAAACTTGACATTTGCACTTAGAAAACATAGGAAAGGACACTGAAGAAGTTTGAAGTGATCATCTCTACAGATCGCGTTCGACCTATGATAGCTCACCCAGTGGCTTCTCGGACTTCATGCATGACTCATTCTATTCTAGTTGTACATGTTCAAATGATGGATCAAGGAATTGATAGCCTGTGCTAAAAAATGACCAAGTACAAAGCAAATGAATTTGATAGGTATAAAAGATTATAAGATTCAACTTTGAAAATGATTGGAAAGTGGATCAAACAACTTAACTAGATGGAAGAAATAATTTGCAAAAAGAACTGGAGGAGTTCAACAAAGTGGTAAACCCGACCCCAACCTATCATGATCTTTCACGAGACTCTGCCATTATTTTACCAGATTTTCTTCATATTCTTATCTCTTACACACTCATTCAAACTCAATGCAACTTAGATCTAGAGAAAAACTAGTTGTACTTGGGGGAGATAGCTAGCAACTAATAATAAAAAGAAATCAAAGTGAATGTCAGTGAGAGAGAGAGAAAAATGTTGGATATTAATTATAAAATATTATTTAACTTTTACGTTAGACAAAATTATTTTAGAAATGAACATTATATGTTTATTTTCGATGTCTTGATTGGCGAATGTCATTATTGTCACTTGTTTTTAGTTTTTAATAACTTTGATGGCATGGAGTAAAGCATGAAAGAATACTAAAATGTATTTGATGCTCTATTATGTGGATGCTCTAACATAGTTTAAAAATTAGAAGGCCTACAAAAATTGCTTGTTTGGCATATTATTAAAGGTGACAATTGGCATACTATATAAAATTCTCGACCCAATCCGAGGTCCATTGCCTAATGACACTAAAAAAAGCTTGAGTTTGTTTGGCCTGAAAACATAATTCTAATTTTGCATTTTCGTTATGTATTAAAAAAGGTATGGAATGGAAGGACAGCGGAAGGTGGAATCGTGGATGTAACGATGGGAAAAAAGGAAGGGAAATGGCGGGATTTTTTTAAAGGTTTTTAATTTTATATGTTTACTATCTTCCGGATTGATTGCCTTTGGAAATATAATGCGTTTCATCATAGAAGCGTCCAAAATTGAAAATTACTAATTCAACGGTCCTTGTATTTCCATGCTTTTTGGCTAGATTTGTAGATTGGGTTGGTTTGATTCAGTTTGGATTATTATTTTCAGTTTGGAACATTTTTTTTTCATTTAACTATTTGTCGTTCGATTTTCAGGATATTTAATGAGCAAGTCCACAATTTTGCTTCTATAGAAATGAGAAGATCTCGCACGATTCCAAAGGAGAAACTACTATTTTAAATTTGATTCTGTTGATAACTGATTGATAATTGGTTCCTTTTCGTTAACTACTTATTTAAATTTGAAAATATCGTGATGTTGTACTATATCAAATTGAAAATTTGTATGCATGTGACTAATACAATGAATGATAATTCATCTAGCTTTGCAATGGATGATAACTCAAGTAAAACTTCCCTTGGCCAATTTATTGGTATACCATCCTTAGTAAGGTCAGGATCAAACGTAAAGCTCCAGTGTGCTAGAGACCCAAACCAAGGATTCCATCGCAGAAGCAGATCTTTGGATTTAACAGCGAATTCACTTGGAAAAACCGCTCTTTGCCTGATCTTTTGCCAGTTATAATTTGATAATCTATTATATGAGCTCAAATATTTGTGCAGACTCATACTTTCTTAGCTCTCCTAGTTTTTGAGTGCGAATAGAAGAATATAACGCTTAACATCTATGATTTTGAAGGCAGACAAGGATTCGAAAGTTACAGGCACATATCTGGTCAAGAATGATGAACAAATTGTTTTGTGCCAGCCCTATCAAATTGGTTGCAATCAGCTTTCAAAGAAACTGTGTTGGTGACTGTTGTACAATGAGAAGCTTTAGGATCATATTATTTCTTTTCATTTTCTCCATTCTTTCTTCCTCCAAAATCCTCCCCCCACCCTGCTCTTTGTATTTTACAACTATGTCAAGACCTTGCCATTTTGTTGCTTTCACAATATTTGTATTGCTAAATTGGTGAAGCACACAAACACGAGTACATGCAACCAGAGACCGTCAGCCATGCCATCAACATCGCTTTCTTATCCTAAGAAACGGTAGAGCAATTTGGTATAGCCACATTCATAAATTTATCCTGGTTTCACACCAACTTCCACCCCAAATGACTCATCTAGACCTATTAAAGTATGAGTCTATCAGTTTATCTAACACATTCACCCTACTTACAAGCCTGTAAGGTCAATCAATTTATAAAATTTCATTAGATGAATTATAGAAGGGTTTATATATTTACCCATTTAACTTTGTCTATACACGAAGTTGTTATTTTTTGGGTTTATTTTATAGTAACTTCTTCATATATCTTTTTTCTTTAGATATTTCATCTTGTGATTGCAGCAGTTTTCCAAGATATCTATCCTATACTTAGAAAATAACATGCTCATTTTCATATTTTGACTCTGTTTATACACGAATTTGCTATTTCTTTGTTCAGACTGTAATAACTTTTCATACTATCTCAAAACGGGGAGAGGCTTCGACCAAATGAACTCCTACCTAAATTACAGATAGTATGAAACATTTAGATACTGTCTCATGAACGAACGTTGTAGTTCTCCAAAGTGGCTAACGCTTGTAATTATAAAATAACATGTGACATTCTCATATTTGAATCCCATCTACATACGAAGTTTTTTTTTATTTAAAAGAAATGCAATAACTTCTTCATACTGCCTCGAAACTGGGTAAAGATTCGATAAATGAATTATCACATAAATCACGGACAGTATGAAGCACTCGGATACTTCGTCTTGTGAGCTAAAGTTGTACTTCTCTAAGGTGACTAACATTTGCACTTGAAAAATAACAAGATACATTTTCGTGTTTGAATCCCGCATACACACGAAGTAACTTTTTTTTTGTTCAAACTGTAGTAAGTTCTTCATACTATCTCGGAACCAGACGAAACTTCGATCGATGAACTCCCACCTAAATTACGAACAGTATGGAACACTCGGATACTTCGTCCTGTGATCGAATATTGTACTTCTTTAAGGTGACTACCACTTGTACTTGAAAAATAACAGGTTACATTCACATATTTGAGCCTCGCCTACACACAAAGTAGTTATTTTTTTGTTCAAAATGTAGTAACTTCTTCATGCTGCCTTAGAATCGGACGAGGCTTCGACCGGTGAACTCCAACTATATTACAGACAATATAGAATATACAAACATTTCATATTTTGATCAATCGATGAAGCTCTCTAAGGTAATTAATGGTTGTACATAGAAAATAACAGACTACATTTGAATGAGTTAAATGGTTAACCCACTTAATAGGTGGGCTGAGATAGACAAATTTTTGTATTAAAAATTAATGAAGACAACTAGCTGCTATGTTATATTTAGTATAATTTATAATTTACAATTAGCCGTTATGTTATATTTATAAGTATGATTTGTAATTTACAATTAGCCGTTATGTTATATTTAGTATGATTTGTAATTTACAATTAGCCATTGCAATGCTTTCCTATATATACATGTCTTTGTTTCATTACTCCTTGTACAAGAAATATATTATTTCATCAATAAAATCTTCTGCTTCCTCAATATTCTTCTTGTTCTTCAATTTGTCAGATTGTCGAAAGGCTTTCTATCAACCAAGAGTTGTTTTATTTTATTTGTCTCCTCATTAGCATCGGAGACCTCACCGAAGGGACATCCAACTCTTGATTATTTTGGATCATCGGTCTGAAAACTAGCCACGCCTAGATCAACAGGTGTTGTATATAACGATGTTGTATACACAATTATATGATTTTTGTTCGATGATAACAACCAAATATATATTACTACAAATGTGTTTGTAATCGTACTATCATATCACATCACAGACAGAAATATAATATTTATATTTAAATAAAATACTATTGGACAAGAATTTAAATATTCAAACAATATTTTATTAAATATAATATTTTATTTCATCATTTGAACAGTACAAATTTTATAACTCCACTATTTGTATATATCATTGAAACACAACAAATATACATATATTTTCATATATACACAGCTCCTCGCTACAAATACACTCAATCACTCAGTTTATACTTTTATCACTCGTGTTGTACATTCACTCATTCACTGATATTGTTTAGCCTTCTGTCTTCACAGCATAGTCAATCCAGTCACCATATGCTTACTTTGTCACAATAGAAACACACACAGAGTAATCTGGAACATAAATAATTTTTAATTCTAGCAGATTCAATTTTATTTTAAAATTTATTTGTCTTAGAATTTTGGTGTGTTTCTCATCATTTTTCATGACTTGATCTGACAGTGTTTCTAGTGCTCAAATATACGCACGATACATGCATACACATACATGTGTACGTATATACACATATTACAGTGCAGGTACATGAAAATAAGTATGAATGGCTGCATGAACACACTTGTATAAATATACACGTGTGCATTGCCTTGCCAATCAAAATGCAGTGCGACAATTGAGGAGCAGCCACGTGGACCAACTCGACCCAGTGCAAGTGAAAATGAATACTTTTCAGCATGGTGTTCAAACAATGGTCGAACATACAACATGGAAATGGGTGAAAGCAGCAAGGTGACAAAGATCAAGCATGCAACAACATAAGTGGAGCAACATTGATTCATGTAGCTAAGAGGACAAGTCAAGCTCACAACAACATGGTGTATGCCAACATGTCAACATGAACATGGGATGCAAGAAACAACAAGACAGTGGGCAAACTAGTGAGTGATCATTCTACATGTCAATACAGTGATCAAAGCAATTATGGTCATGGAAACAAGCAAATGTGTGTGAACTGGTCGAGTTCAAGTGCTTTCTACAATTTCATATTTAGGTGCAACAATGTTCTAACACAGGCATGTGCAACTCAGTAATATAATGGTGGACAAAAAGAAGCATACACAACATGATAAAGTGAGAGTCAAAGCAAACACTACACCAGAAAAGCAATTTTGCCACGGCTTTGGGCCGTGGCTAATTAGTTTTGCCACGGCTTCAGGCCGTGGCAAAACTGGGTGTGGCAAAATATTTGCCATGGCTCTGCCACGGCCCAAAGCCGTGGCAAATTGTTATTTTGCCACGGTCCATAGTCGTGGCAAATTTGTGATTTGCCACGGCTTTTGACCGTGGCAAAATACTAATTTGCCACGGCTTTGGGCCGTGGCAATTTGAAATCGTATTTTTTTTATATAATTTAGTCACTACTAAAGATCGTGGCTAAATTCAATTGAATAAACTGAAATCCCTCTATCCGAAGCATAGAGCTTCGATTTGAACAAAATATGAGCAAGTTATACCCACCAATATAAATTTATAAGCACATCATGCCCATTAATATAAACTGTAATCTTCACTACAAATTTACAAAGTTCAAAATGAACAACTCATACCTAATTAACACAACATTTAGTGATGTTTCAAAAGTCAAAACACAAGCAACTATCAAACAAGGTTTTTAATTAAGATCCAAAAGTCAAAACACAAGCAACTATAAGACAAAGCTAAAACACAATCATAGATACCAATATTGATACTGACAAACAAGGACTTACAATTTAATTGAATGATACATAAAGTGCGTGTTCGGGATGAATAGATGCCTTAACGAACTTTGTAAACCTGCATGAATAGTGCAAGATGAAGAGTAATCGCTGTAACATAAAACCCAAAAACATCTTCTTGTCAAGAACTTTGTAACCGAATTGTTGAGATATGATCCGAGCAAACCGATAGTCACGAGCAAAGCAGTAAACATCACCACAAAAGGTTTTATTTACAGAATTGTACCTGGTTAACCATCCATTTAAAGCCAACAAAAGCAGTAAATTAAGTTTTTGAAGCACTATCATTCCAATCTAGATTGTAAACTTCGTCCAGTGTCTTGAATATAACAGAAATAATATTCCATCTATCTTCGTTATAGAATACCTCTCCATTGGAGCTAATGTTAATATGACTGTTTAACAAAGTCTCAAACCATCCGCTTCCAGATCTTTGTATAGTTACTACAACAAAAAACGAACAGATGTGCATGCACATTCATTCCTACAGATTATAACCATATTAGATGTTAGATATCAATATATATTCGGTGTAAATTTAAGCTTGATTGCATATGAATACCTGCTGTACTTGGTTGGTTCAGGAAAATGTATGTAGGGAAGCTCACCTTGCGCTATGTATTGGAGGCTGGGGGCAATGTCTTTTTGGCATTTTGATTTTCAGTAAGTGGCTTGAATATTTGCTAGGTTTGTACACATGTAACATATGTGAATACTACACATTGAAAAATATTTCTAAAACAAGATGTCAAGGGAAATTGTGACTCCTGGAGCCTAAAAACAATGATGTTAATGTAAAACAAGATTCGATGCATCATCTAATGACTCTAATGATAAACTCCTAAAATTAACAACTACACATTTGAGAAGGAATAGAAATCTTCAATTCATCATCATTATTTAGCTGCACTGAAACGATTATTAAAATACATAGCGCGTTGACTGTTTCATTACAATTGAAGTGTGATGCAATGATTCATGCTATTCTGTTACACTGGAAAAGCTATTAAACTTGTTAGAGAACATACAAGGGACAAAATACTGTATGACATAAAAACAAACCAGTACACCATATAAATGAATCTTGTGCGGCAACTGTTCTGCGCATTGAAGAAGAAGCTGTTTGGAACAACAATATCTGAATTAGTTTGTGAGGGAATAAGTTAATATCCTTATGAATCTATTAAATAGTAAAACAGGAACCTGGCGTTGCTTATGTGGCACGTCTACCTTTCAATATTTCAAAATACTGGCTTTCTACTCATTTACTTCGTTTTTTCCTCTCCCTCTCTCCATTCGACTAACCGCCTCCCTACCACTTCGTCATCCGAATTTTACATCCACACATCAAAGTATGGCACAATTTTTAACGCAACTGTTTTAGATCTGATCCCCAATCCTATCATTTAGGTTATCTGCTTTATTCTTCTTCCGTCTGCTGCTATGCAAGATTATTCTTATTTTTTTTTTCTTCCTCAAACTTTGCAGTTGTTGACGATCTATCCGCCCTTCCTTCGCCGCTTACTTAGATCTGTATCTAACAACCAGGTCGCCTTGATGCTACCTGCAACGCAAGTTGTTTGCTCTCATTGCTCAAAAAGGGGTAAATTGCCAACTGTATTCTGTTGTATGTCGAAAAAAGTTATGTCCATTAAAATGAACATTCGTTTGTTTTGTTGGCTCTACTTCATTTAGCTGCTGACTAAGTTCAAATGTTGACATTTAAATGTGTCATTGATGCTCAAAAGTCCTGTTATCGTGTTTTGAAATTTCTGGCTGGTGTTACCTTCGACTACGCGAGTTGGATTCACTGGATAATGTTGCTGGTCAAAACCGTAGTAATTTAAATTGGTTTATTTTCAATACTTTACAAATATTGGCTATTACATCTGAACCAAGAGTTTTTTGACGTTGGTTAACTTTTTACAATCTTGGATGAATGAAACCAAAATATGTATCCTGCTAATATTTTTATGGAATTTTGCAGTTATGAAAGGAAATGAAGAAAGGACATCCATCCTCGTTTCTTCCACCTCACCCCTTCACTGTAGCCCGCAAATCAAACCAACAGCGAACAAGGAACGATCATATTCAAATGCACCCACCTTGAACCATAAAGAACTGACCGATCTCGAAAACAACGACTTAGAATCACTGATGAACAACTGCAAAAGCAATGATCCCATTGCCAACGAATGCAGTAACAGCATCGCCAGCAATTGAACTGGTCCAAAAGCCCAGGATGCAGAAGAAGATTACAAAGGAGACTCAACAATTGGGAAACCATTGCTGATGCTCTCTTAACATCTCCAAACAACAGTCAAGATAATGCTCGCAGCCAGTGTCCACCAACTCATTCGAAGATACAAAGCACGAGTCTTGTAAGGCTAACATGGAGGCCCAACGACGAGTTCTTCCCTCAGAGCTTGCTTAATATAATGAACCATAGGACTTTAATTGCACCTGCACAATTGTCAGGCCCTATATGTTATGAAGACGCATGAAAAGCTACTGGAGCTAGCTGACTGGTTTGACTTAAGTAGGGAATATAATTATAGAGGAAAATTGTATGTATTCCTGGTTTTTCTAAAATGTGGGACTTCAGGTGTTAGCTGAACTTCATTTTTTTTTTCAAAACTGTTCGTAGCAGCAGCAAACTCATTGACTATATAATGCATAGATTGCAAATATATATATGAAAGAACAACATGCATGAGATATATTCTGTCATCTGTCCTGATTTTTATTGCACACTCTCATCAAACATTTTTTTTTTGCACTAACACGTTAATTTTATTTATATTTCTTATGCATACGGTTTTTACGGTTTGACTGGTCGGATCTTCAAAACCTTCGATCTTGGACCATCACGGTTTGACTTGAGGTCGGGTTCTCAAAATTATGATATAAACAACTGATATTTAACGTTTTTTTCATTGTTTCATAATACTTTCCACCAATATCTATTTATCTTTTAAGTTATTAGAAAACAATTATGCTGGAGAAATCTATAACCACCATAAAATAAAATAAAATAAAATATCTACCGAGTTAAGATGTGGCGGTTAACATTATTTTACGCCATGTTTTCGAACTTTTTAATGCTTTTTATAGAATATTATGTAGATGTGCGCACTTAAAACTAAATTAATACAACTCCTTGGAAATATTTGAGATAAACTTTATAATGAATAGGGCATGTCACTACACCAAAAATGCCAATTTGGCAGTGCTAATGGCCGTATCAAATTCGATTTGATACGGTTTTAAGCCGTATCAAAAAATGGCGTCTCTGTTCAATTGATACGGTTTAGAACCGTATCAAATTTCTCAATTGATACGGTTTAGAACCGTATCAAATTTCTCAATTGATACGGCTTAAAACCGTATCACATTAGCATGTGGACACTGTCCAACTTCTAATTTGATACGGTTTTAATCCGTATCAAATTGATCAATTGCTACGGCTTAAAACCGTCTCAGATTGGTATGCTGACATTGTCAATTTCATAGATCGGTACGGTTTTAAGCCGTATCAATTGATAAATTTGATACGGTTTAAAACCGTATTAAACTGGTATACTGATACGACTTAAAACCGTATTTAATGCCTCACTCCTATAATGATAACAATGAATTAGATACGGCTTTTAACCGTATCAAAATCGGTATATCATACATGCAATATACAGAATCACTACACCCATTGATATATAAATGCACAATAAAGAAGATACGCTACACTCATATAACAATATATAAAGAAGATACGCTAAGAATAATTCGATTAATATATAAATCATAACTTCAATTAATACATAACACAATATATACAAAGCATAATGTTCACAGTTCTTCGTATAAAAAAAAAAAAGACAACAAAACTGCAGTTGTCGAGCCCATACAACTCATGCTTGTTCCAAAGCCTAAAAAGAAATTAAAATAACAAACATCAGTTTAATTTCACCTCCACAACAAGAAGTCCTGACGCCTTCTAAAATTTTGTACATGCAACAATAAATTTACATTTCCTATCCTTTTGTCTTTAGGTGTTAGGTCGAATGGATAAAAGTAGAGTGCCTAACGGCTAACAGTATCTTCATTCTGCTTCATTTACAAAATGATAATTTTACAAAATGATTAAAGAATGTCATGCATAGCAACAATGCCTACTAAGAAATTTACTCAAAAGTCTATTCCACAATGACAATCAGTAGGTGCAGTAAACAAAAAAAAAAGGGCAGCATGTCTCTTGATCAACTTGCACAAAACACAAATTTTATAACTAAAAGTGCAATTGAACAATATGGCAGTAGGTGCAATCCTGACGGCTTCTAAACTTTTATAACTAAAAGTGCATGTACTATGCAATTGAACAATATGTCAGGTGTGTTATGTATTTCCAAGGTATGAAACAAAACAAGAGGCATGATAATGTTTCCAAAAGCTATAGACAATTAAAGGACATTAGTCCTTAAGCATACAATTAAAGGACATGATTCCTTATGCATGCATACAATTAAAACTGATTCTAATTTGTAGATAACTTTCGGAATTTATTCATGTTACTTAGTATATTAATATGTCAACATATACATGAAAAATATTTTTAAATATATATCTAGATTCCTTATTCATTCCAACATACAATTAAAGGACATGATTCCTTATTCATGTCTTGCTTTTGAGTCGAGCCCTCACACATGCGTATGTGTACGGTTGATTTCTGTGTCGTTGTGTGGTTACAGTAGTATATATCCGCAGACTTCACCGGTTACAAAAATGATTGACAACAATCCGAAAACAATGCTAATTCAAAATATCTCTATTATTTTAAAAATATTATTTGCACTATAAAACATACAAATACAGCCGTATAGCAATAGAACAACCCAAGTTTCGGAAAGGACTTTTCCGAAAATCATTAGATATGACCAGTTAGCATAAAATTTGGCAGGAGACTTCGTATCGTACTACGAACGTATGGACAAATTCACAAACGGAGGTATCGTGCTTCGTCCACTAATTAGCTTTAGAGGTGAGTTTATGCGTAATTCATCCATCAAATATCAGATGTTGTAGGATATACCAGATTCACACGACAGGGAGATACGAATCAACCATCCCTGATGCCTAATTTTTTAGTCCAGTCGCTGAGTTATCGTAATGTTGTATACCGTATGAGATGAGATTTAACTGTTAATCAGTATCATAAAAATTACTATCGTTAATTTATATCTATTGAGAAGTAGAAATGCTCCAACAAAACCTTTAAATTCGCTTTACCGTATTTAGTCTTTCCTGCAATTATTTCAATCATTTTCATGATGCTTAGGGACCTTTACACATGATGCTTGCAAAGAAAACAACATAGCAAATTCACTTAAACAAAGGTGGAACTCAAATTAAATAATAAACAGAGAGTGGGACACACAAATCAACATGAAGCAACTTCATTGCAAAGGTCAGATATGTGACTAAGCTATTATTTACCCTATATACTTATATACCATATCATACTTATATACCCTATCATACTTATATAATACTTATATACCCTAGAATCAAACCACAGGTATGTTAAACTTTTTATTGCAAAAAGATGAGAACCTTTCATCAAGGGACATACTTTTGAAATAAGGGCTTCAAGAAGAACTTCCATGTATAGGACATGCACCAAATTCTGGCCACAGTGATACATAAAATGGTTGCCCCTAATGATGCAGCATTTCTCACACAAGCAACTGAGCTGCTATTATTTCTCATATTAATACTCTCATAAGGAATATGTGTACACCATTCTACCATGATATTTAAAGTGGTCGGACAGAGAAATTAGGAAAAGAGTGACGGGTGCGAAAACAGAGATAGTCAGGAGCCACAGGAAGCAAGGAAGAAATTAACAGACTATTTTCATTTGGACGTAGTCATGCAAGCCGTGATGTATAGTATGTGGCGACTGATACATTTCTGAAATTAACAGGGTATTTTCATTTGGAAATAGTGGAATCACTAGTGTCATCAACTAATACATTTCTGAAATTAACAGAACTGATTCAAAGGATGAAATATATTTCATCAACTAATACATCCATCAACTGTAAATTTTAAAAGGATGAAATCACTATTTCCATCTCTGCCAATTCATTATCTGAAACCTAGAGGTCAAACACAGACTTGAGCATTGAATCCAAATGAAAAGCACTTCCATGAGAGCTGTTAAAACAATTTATAAAATACAATTCATTTAAAACAATTACAGCCTATTATTTTCTTTTATTTATTCTCCCAATAATTATTTACGGTCAATATTCCAAATACACTAGTCCAATGATCTAGGTCTAGTGGCACAAACATCTCATTAAGAAAAAAAATTCTACATGATTGGAAACAAAAAAGGAAGTTAAAACCACCTGAAAATGACATGAACGAAACAGAATCGAACAAAACAAGTTTCATTCGAAGGTAAAAGTGACGATGCGATCCAAGCCTAGAGATGTGTTTGTAACATGAATTAGTACAATGATTATCGAATCGTTATAACCAATAATTGCGCCTACGTTCGTATTTTGAAGCAGTGACAGTCGATGAGTATACAGAGATGGCGTTGCGTTGGGAGACAAAGACGTGGATGAGAAGCTTCACGGGATTGAAGGCGGTGGAAGTTCAAGGTCAGATGCTCATGGTTTTTTGCGAAGAAATTGAAGCTTGAAGATTTGATTGTTTCCGCAAGCCTGAGCTTGCTGTGTCAAGCAGCAAGCAAGCTGTTGCTGTTTGAAACAGCAAGCCGGCTTGCTGTTTCAGCAAGCTTATCAAGAGCACAAAAATAAAAGAATGCTATTTCTAATTCCTTTCACATATGCCAACAAAGAATACATATTTTTTTAGAGAAAAAAGCAGTGTGAGTTAACTTATAAATGATTATGTAAAACTTTCATATTTATTATTGATAAAATAGAAAAGCTATGGAGCAAACACCTGACCACGATGTAAGATACCAATGAAAATTCTGATATCAATTAACACGCCTCTATCAAATTATAAGTTCAATATTATTTTATTTTATTTTTGTAATAAATATCTTGGGAAAAATATATGGGTTTAGAATTTGTTGCGTCTAAAGGGGAAATGAGAAGAAGAGACCATGAGAAGGTTAATTGATTAAAAGATCATGGTCTGCAGTTTGCTTAGTTTTTGTTAGGAGGGACCCCTTGACAAATCGTTATCCCAAATATAATTACGATAAAAGTAGTAATAATGTCTAAAGGTTGTAATAAAAATAATCATTCTCTTTTATCATACCAATTTTCCTTTTATAATCATATTTCTGTCATTTGATCATTGATTTGTTTAGATATGTGACTAATATTTATATATGGATATTTGAAGTTCAAAGAATATGTACTGACACTGTGAATATTATTGTTAAAACAAATAATCTAGATTAACATTTAAGTTGGTAGAATAAACTGAAAATAACAAATAACCGAAACTGGATAATTCTACTATGGTATAATTACTACCGTGTTGTATTTCTATATGGCTAATAGTTAGCTATTCATCCGATTATCTTAGCATGTTGAATAATAAAAATACCAATCAGGTTCGGATACAAAGCCCACTTACTCCTTGTCTGCTGTGTTTACAGCCTTAACAGAATAATATGTTCCTAGGGAAGACACAGACAGAATAAAATAACAAGAACAGAAACTTACTTTGGAATAGTTGTAAGCTTGCAAGCATAAAGGCTCTTCTAATTCCACTGGCTGCAGGTCTTTATTCATCTTGTCCATCAGTTCTTCTACATTTGTGTTGACAATTGAACCATCGTCTTCAACATCACTATCTTCATCGACCATAATCCCATAGACCAAGATGGGGCATGCACTCTTTGACTGATTCAATGTAGAAAATCCAGTAGTTCTGATAGTAGATATATTTGTTACATTTAGATCCAAACGTGTTCCTAAGTGAATAAATCGGATTATAATCAAGAAATATGTGCGTACAGGAACACGTAATATACTGCAAAGATGTCCATGTTACCAATCGGAATGGAACAGAAATATTTTGGTTTGAAAAGTCACAGCAAAATTAAAATTCACAACAGAGTGTATGACAAACTTTTCTTGTGCGTTTAGAAAACTAGACTATAATATTACTCAACAAAGTTACTCAAAAGATGTTTTAACTCCTCTGGAAAGTACAGTTCCATACTAGAGCATCGTTTCAGTATCTGCAATGTTACTCAACAAAGCATGGCAGTCCGTATACATTATGTTACTCAACTAAGCATGGCAGTCCATATACATTCTAATTAAAACTCTTCCGCTAGACCTTAGACAAATAAATTCATCCATCTGTCTTTGGATACAAACTATGAGTTTTTATTTTTGTGATTTTCCCAAATGTGTTATGGAAGGGAAAAGGATTGAGCTCTTGAAATAAACATTTAAGAAAAAACAAAAGACCCCTTGATTTTTTAAGTTGTTAAATGAACAAATCTCAAAATGTAATTTCATACAGATGCATAAGAGTGAACATGTACCCTTCACCATATTCGAATATTATCACTGTCTTAAATTCATTGAGGTAAAAGCCGTAAAAGAAAGTACCAACCAAAAGGCATTGAGCTACTGATAAAACTGCGTAGCGTGTCGATGTGTGTGCACTTAATTTTTTTATATATAAAAAAGTAGACCAACCAAAAAATACCTGATTTTAGGTGAATTTCGTACGCCTTGGAATGAAAGAACCAAAGCAAAAATACTTAGTTAGCAAACTCGCATGAACCCTCACCCATATCTGCAACCCTACGCAGATCCGAACCTTGCAGTCACAGAATTGTAGAACCAGCCACACCAACCTCCGCAATAGCTGCCTGCCTACAACCAACACTGTGGTCCTTGTCTTGCTTTGGGAAAAGCATTTCCAACCCCTTAATCTTCTTCTTGCTTTGGCAAAAGTTAGAAAAATCTATGACATTGTTTCTATCTCTATTTCATATTTATATTCTTAAGATGATACGACTTTTTTTATAGGAAATAGTACTCGTAAGATAACCCAGATACAATTAACTAATTTCTTTGAGAAATTCAAACATGTTACACCTATAAACATCTATGGACAAAGTACAGTGTTACAAAAATTTAGAATCCATTTGACAATGGACCATAAGATCTAAAAGCCCAACACCTACATCAATTTAGTGGTTCGAATTTAAAATGATAAATCACGAAAAGGAAAAGTAAACAACAAATAAATAGAATAAGATGCAACAAAGTATTGGGAATAATACAAATAACCATATACCAAGCATAAGAAATGGACATACATACAGACTTTGATAAATTTGAAATTATTCAATATGATAGCAATCCAATATATTATTCTTATTCAACCATGCTCTACACAAAGATATATATATATATATATATATATATATATATATATATATATATATATATATATATATATATATATACATACATACATACACACGCACACACACATGCACACGCACACACAAACACACACACAAGTATCCATGATTATTAATTTTGCCAGGAAACGAAAGTCTAAATTTTTCGTATATGTGAAACTAAAAAATCTAGCACTTGCTATATTACCATAAATTTATAGTTTAGACCATGAAAAAGAGATAAAAACAATACTTAATTATACCAATCATAAGATAAAATAGAAAGCAATATCATCTTAGAATTGAAAACTACAGATTTCTTTTATATGCCAAGTATATGACTACTCGTGGAATTAGTAGAAGACACCTAATATTATTAACTAACTATTCCACTTTGACTGATTTTTTTGTGATATAAAATTATTGATTCTTCTGCTATTATTTAGGGAACACATGAAATTGATTTCTCGCCATGTGAAAGACTTGCTAAGTTGAAAATTTATAATTTAGTTCAAAATATTAAGAAGCAACTATAATAGGAGCATGCTTTCATTGACCAATGTTGTACAGGCATATATGTGTTAAGATTGCCAATTTAATATTATCATGAAAATAGGAAAACTGTGTTAGGAGAATGTCAAAGTTACTAGAAACTAAGACATTATAAATAATTTCTACAATGAGAAATATACGGTAAGCATTCAACAATTTGGGGGCTGCTAGAAAAATCAGGTAATAAAATGTGAGGAAATAAGGACAACAGCAAACAAACCAACTCTGCTTTCAACATTACAAATGCCTGTAAATAAAATACATAAAAACAACAATGAAATACAATTCATCTCACTTAAAATAACATCAAAACATCAAGTAGTTATGAAATAATCATGTCAACTAAATTAAGGAAAAAACAACAGTAAAATATTTAAGTGTAATGTCAACCAAATTAAGGAAAAAAGCACTGATTCAAAATGATCAAGCTTATCGTTTTCACTCACATCACATATAAAGAATTTAGTTCAAATTAAAGACACGTATAACAATCCAGAGAACAAACTGAAAAGGCTTTTCATTGAATAACCACTGAAATAGTCAGATATACCTTGTCTAATAACAATTCTTTTTCTGAAATCGTCCATTAAAATGGAAACACAGATGTGAAATGTTGAAGATATGGTACCATAAAAGATTAGCTCTGTAGAAAGTCTTGGAAATTTGCAAGTTAGCTTAGATCTGAGAGAGTATACACAGCGCAATGTTTGTTTTTTTTTTTTTTGGGGGGGGGGGGGGGGGGGAGTGCCTCAACGACGGGGAACACGTACTCAGTGAAGGCAAAATGAACATAGAATATTGTTTACAAAAGTACCTATATTTTGGAGCAAAGATTCCAAGGTGGAAGATTATAAGGTGCTTTCCTCTTCAAAATTTGTTCTATCTTAATATGGCACAGCATCCATGACACCTTGCAAACCTACATAAAAAAATATATAATAGTATTACTAATTGAAGTTAAAAAATGATGAAAACATTAAATAAACTACATTACTTATTCAAGCCAAGCACGTGAAAGAGGGTCACATAGGAAAGATTAGGGAACAAATCAACAACATTATCACAGACATGCTATTGAATAAATGGAATAAAAAAATGTTGGAATATAGGCTATTAATTATTCTTGCCTCTAAAAAATTAATAGTCGATAATAGGTGGAACCCATTAATTATAGTATTATTATGTAAATACAAATAAGATATTAAGATTTGAGGAATTTAATATTATATAGGATATAGGATGAGGAGCGAATAGTAAAAAACAAAGAAGGATCAACATGCGTCCATAAAAAGGAATTGGTGGAAAAGCAAAGAGAGAAAATTCATTTTTGAGATACTCTAAATCTTTAGCATGACATATTCTGAAATTAGTGTCACTTATCATATGAAAGAAGAGCGATATCATTGATACCCTTATATGGTATTCAAATGAGTGCAAAAAATGAATAAGAAGAGCGTGTATGGTTCAGAATACAAAGTTGCCTTATGCGCGTATAGCTCCTCCTCCGGGGTATAACGAGAGGCCACCAGACTTGCAAAGTGTTCAAGTTGATTCTATCTCAGCTGACACGGGAGGAACAAAGTCTCCCATAACACGCAGTATTAAAAAGGAATTGTTGAGGAGCATGCAAGAAAAAGGCAAGACGTAGGGTATTAGCAAAGGCTAGGCTCTTTGTTCTTGAAAGTCAAAATTATGTTTTTTGTAATAGGTGAAGCAAAGTTGACGTGAATGTAATATGGTAGGATAGTGAACTAGCAACCATCTCTTTCTCCCTGCGTGGAGCTCGTTGCTGATATACATATTGTATATCACATGTACTTTCATGTTCTCTTACTTTTCTTAATAAAAGTGTTACGGATCACTATAAAAACCGGTCGGCTTTGCAAAAAAAAAAGCATGTATGGTCAATTAACTCATTTTCCATTATAAACAGTTGTTAAATAACCCTTTATATTACTTCCAGCCAAGATATCATGATTGCTGGTACAATTAAATCGCCTATATTTTCAAAATATGTATATTTCAAGTGCTATATAAAATGATTCGCAAGGATTATAATGGTATATGAACATTTAAAATGGAACAATTCATTTTAAAAGTGCATCAAATACTGTATTAGTTGTCATGCTGTCAATGATATCAGTTGTTCACATTAGATAATTGAAGGATAGGAAGAAACAACTTATTACATGCCAAATGTTATGAATCCATAAGAACATATATTTGTTGACCTTAATCATTCACAACATAGACATAGGTACCATGAGGATGGAGAAACATCCATGTAAATGGGAAACTTTTCTAGTTGATAGCAACGTACGTTCCTTAATAGCAATATGAGATGATTAAGAAAGGAGGTATTTTTTGTATGTGGGAATGCACTGAAGGAAGCAACTAAAGTTTAAAAAAAGTGAATTTTATGTAGAAAGAGTAAAGGCCGAGGTGAACACCAAGACAAAGGATCATCCACATATGTTATAAAACAGAGAAGCGACAACAAATGTATAATGTGCTTTTTCATCATTAATAATTGAACACAAGATGCATTTTTGACATGAAATATTGTGCAGACGGTAACTTTGCAAAATAGGTGAAGCAATATCAAAAGCTGATGCATATAAGTGCATGACCATTGAGATAAATGCATGATTTAACCTTTAAAAGTAGCCAACAATTTTTTTTTAATTCATATACTTTTACAAAGATACAGTATGGTTTGTCCAAACAATAAAACTTAGACTAAGATACCATTGGAATGGAGGTTAAATGTTCCTACACATCATTGGTTCTACTGTACTAGTCCCGCAAACCCAAATACTCAATAATTAAAACAAAGATTAAACATCCCCCTCTTTATATTTTTTCTTTGCTGGAAAAAATTGCTTTTTTTAACACTTTAAACATTACCAATTAAGCATTCACGCAGTTAAACTCGACACTCATATATTTAACACTGTAAAATTGATTTTTTAACCATGCAGCAATAACAAAGAAAATCAAGATTGAACTTAAACCTAAAATATATATATTAAAAAATCGAAGTACCTGGAGGAGAAGAAGGAGGCCGCTAGCGCAAATGATACAAGCATTAAAACAAATCAGAGATCTTACCGTGTCAAATCGATCGAGAGATTGGTATTCTAGATCGTGAAGCCTGTTAGCATCATTCAATTCGAAGATTGCCTGAAGATTAATCGATTCACAAGCTAGGATTTGAAGCACATAAAAAACCCTAGGAGATAGAGTTTTCGAGCACGACTGAAAGAATAGAAAGAAGAGAAGACGGCCGAAGTTTTTAGGGAGTGCGAAATTTGTTTTGATACGGCTAAAGGCCCTACCATATGAACTGATCCGAAGTATTAGAAATCTACAGTCAGATTTTAAAGATTGGGAAGGTGCGGATCGGTTGTGGCGTAGCAAATGAAATTTAATACGGCTATAAGCTGTATCAAATTTGATACGGCTTAAAGCCGTATCAAATCTCCATATCCTAGTGTGCCAAATAGGCTGTTTTGGTGTAGTGTGTATGAGACATACAAATAAATTAAGCTACAAAGTTAATATTTTGACATGGAAAATAATTCAAATAGAAGAAACTTTAAAATAATATGGAAAGTAATAATCTTACAAGATATATTACATATACATATGTCGATCATCCATCATTCGGAAATATGGAAATAAATTGAAATTAATTGTAATACCCATTATGACTCTTTATTACATAATGATTAGTTTCCTATTTTTAAGCTAAATATTCAAATTTCTTAAGGGAAAAATATTTATCTGCATTTTAAGGGGAATTTCAATTTAGCAAGTCATTAATGAGTAACATTGAGACTTTACGCAAACTTTCATGTGTGCAAACATGCATTGATTCCATCCATTATGCATTTATACTATATATATTCATTGGCTGCTTATTATGTCTTTGAATTACTAGAGAGATTAAGGCAGAATATTTGCGGAAGTTATGGTTTTTGTACGTATACCTAATTAATTGGGTTTTATGAAATATTTTTTGTTTGTCAAAGAAAGTTTGAGACTGTTGTGTAACCTTTGATTATTTTCATATTTAAAAAGTTTCTATTTATAATAGCTTATAGGTAAGATATACACATAACTAGCCTGTACTTATGGGTTTCAAATTGATACAACTTTACTTTAAGTTACCAATTTTTGTATGTTACAAATGTGGCTAAAAATAAGTAAACCTGAAGTGACTTAATATTAATCTTACTATTTTCATCCATTTAACTTTTATTTTCAGCATTTCTACGAGATGAAATGGTCATGATATCGAACCATTTTAGTTACTTTACAATGGACAGTTGGCAAGACAATAATTAAATGTTTTTGTTTCACAATTACACTCTGATTTATTTTCTTCCATATTATACTTAGCGGTCCTAATGATGCTATTATATATTTGAATCATAAATATTTTAATATTGTATTTACTAACGGATTTGCTGCTTCAGAGTTATATTTCATAATTGCTATAAATTTGAATTAAAGTAAGCATAACAATTTACTTTTAAACAAATTTTGTGATATAGAATACTAAATGAAAAAAATTAGCTATATATCATAAACACGCTAATTTGCAATGCAACTAATACTGATTAACGAACTGCTGTTGAATTGGTCAGATACCCTATTAAAAAAAAATTAAGGACATCTTTTCTTAGTAATATCGCATGTCTAAGTATAAAATATGGGTAGTATTTATTATTGCAAACATTGGTGTTATAATTCATTTCCCTTTTACTGAGTGGCTTGGCTTTTAATGATGGAAAATTGAAGCAATAGATAATTATGGAAAAACGTGTATATTTATTTTACAGTAATACATATGCAATTTACCACTGCTTTTATTATTTCAAACGGTGTCTTTTCTGCTGTACAGGATCCATTTAATATGTGGTTCTTCATACGTCATACTGTACTTTGTCAGACCATGGACATCTTTCCCTGGCGTGGATTTTCCACCTTGGCCAGACCGTTGCACTAATACTTGAAAGAAGTTACCGTATTTCTTCAATTGACTGTTCTATGTACAACTGGTATGTTTTCAGCAATATCTATGTAATAGTTTACTTAAACGCCATTGTTTTGAAAATGGCATAATGCCATTATTTTGTTGCTGCAATGCATTGTGGAAGATGAACCTTGCATCAGTCATGTTATGATATTAATTTTCTTGGATAAAGCGACCAAGAACCAACAAGAGCTGCTTTTGCTAACAGGTAAAATCCACATTGTACATATGTTATATGCTGGTAAAGCAGTTAAGTGGCTTGGTTCGAAGAAATTCACATTTCCAACTCTCTATAAGAGGATGCTACAGAGATGCATTCTCTGCATATCAGTTTATTGATGTATTGCATAAAATTCTATGAATAGATATACTGTGTCTCATTAAATATTCACTGTCGAATTTTTTGGGTTGGTTAGGACTAATTTCGTTAAGTTCCACCTACTTCCACTTATTTAAAATGGAAAAAACATGAAAATTAATAGTTTAATTTCATTGTTTACAACTTACCATGACATGGTTGTCCTAAAAATTGAACTGCATGCGGCCACCGTCTAATGAATTATATAGCTATAAGAATATTATCTTCAGCTGAACCAACTCATTTGCGGTAACTAATATCCAATCATTAAACATCAGTTTTTCTTGTAAAAGTTATAATCATGTTGTTTAATTTTTACATGAAATGCACAAAAACGTGAAATATAGGTCTTCTAGCAAATGAACAAATCAGGTTAACATGTTCAACGGGTGGATTCCATTATCAATGGCTATCATTTCAGTAAGAAACAAGACTTGAAAGTAGCTTAGGTAATACTACGGCAAAACAAAGAAGAAGAAAAAAAAAATCCAAAATAGAGGAACTCGAAATTAGAAGTTGCCATATTAACAAGGACCCTGGTCTGTGTCAATGCACTGAAATACTTCTCCATCCTTGGTATCAATTTCATCCAAAACTAAGATGGTTGGTTCACAAATTACATATTGACTCTGAGCCAACATAACAATATGTAAGTGATAACAACCACAAAAATGATGCAAACCTTTATGAATTGGACGGTCAGTTTAGCAATCATGTGATATCAACAATGAGAACTATCAACTATGCAAATGGTCCACCAACCATCAAAGCGCATGCATATCATCATAAATTTCAAACGAGGCTTCCACTGTTTATGTGGTGTTCATACAGTTTAAAAGTTATAAAAGGTTATCTACGATGCAACAAACAACTTATGAAGTAGTATGCTCGAGACTTAATATCTTACGATGCATGTGTTCCTATTTCACACACTGTACTACTTGGTGGATAGTATATCAACACATCTTTTGAAGCACTTAGGTATATGTTATCACCATATGTTAATTATTATTCCAGTAAAATTTACCATGTTATACGATATGACACTAGCCGTGTGCGTAGCATGGGCCACTCAATAGTACATCTTAAAGTGCATGAAAATTGAGGAGAGAACAGCTGCCTATATAATTACAAATACATCATTTTACTCTATGTGATCATGTGCAGTAGTCTATATACACACTTTTCAAAAATCTTTGGCAATTTTTTGTTTTGATCACCATCAATTCTCAGTAACACTCTTTTATATACACACTTACTACTGGATCGAATAAACACTCTTTTATATTTTGATAACATGATTCATTGACTGTGACACAAATACAAAAAAAGAATCTTTGGCAATTTTTTGTAATATTTTTAAGTATCACCCTTTTTTGAATGTTAACATGCACCACCAAAAAAGTTTAAAACCACAATATCTTAGAAGTAGAATCTAACTGTAAAACTTTTCAGAAATTCTACTTTGCCCGCTTTTCGTTTTGTCAAAAACTACGGTAGAGACAAAAAAAAAGGAGGCCCACCCCTTGAATTACACAAATACCCCCCTGAATTCAATGTTTGCCACCCCTGAATTTCGGATTTACCCCTATTTCTTACTTTTTGACAAAACCTTTTCGGGTATTGTAGCATTTCTCAAAACTTTTTTATGAACTTTTTTATAAACTTTAAATAATCTAACAGTTAAACTTAACCATTTGTGATCAGCATTCATGAAGCAGTGCAATAACGCTCATACTAATAAACACATATTATTTATTAAAAGTTAACTCAATTATAAATAAATACTTAACTGGTTTATTTAAATACCTTGTTGATATTGGTCGGGACCCTCTTTGTTGTTCATGTATAGGGTACTGTTCTGCTACCAAAACTAAATGATAATTTCAAACATGGTTTAGGATAAGGTTTAGGGTATGTGGACTTTAACGAATTCAAAATCATTTAAGGAAGTTACACATAAGTTCCCATGTAAACTGACTTTCAGAAATACTCATGCTAGAATGTATACAGTAAAATTCTCAGGAAATGTTAGGTTTTTGAGATTTTTAGTATATGTATGTTTAGGAATGGTTTTGCATATGTTCATGAAAATACATGGTTGCCTTATATAAGCGTGAGTATACAAACCTTTTATTGAACGCGTAAAATTTCAAGGTATCAAGCGTAACAGATTTTTAGAAACATTTGATTTCCAGTATATATATATATATATATATATATATATATATATATATATATATATATATATATATATATATATAAAATAACTTGATAAGAACAACTTCATTAGATTAAGGGCTGGCTTCAATAGTATTCATAGTATTCTGATCCATACGTTCTAGTTTACAGAAGTATGGAAATTTTCAATATACACTGATTTCAAACATGTACATGAGTTTTTAAGCATTTATATACCTTTAATCTAAAAAAATTCAAATAGATGAATTTTGTTATATATGTTGCCTTAATATTAAAAGATCTCCACGCATATTTAGTTTAAAAAAAAATTATCAGTCTTGCATCATTTCATTTGTCATGGGAAAACGACTTTTGAGTACAGCAGTACCACAATATATTTAAAAATATTTAAACTCTTAAGTGCACTTGCTTTTAGATGGAATTTGTAAGCAACAACCTTGGTTGACTTTTTATATACACTTTTATATACATTAGAGCAGGTCAGTATTCAATGAGTTTTGGAAGTACAAACATAAATGATGTCAGTCCTAAGGTTTTGTGCAAACATTTATTTTTAAGCATGATTGAGTATTTGTGCAATTTCAAAATTAGTTTTTTGCGTGTACCCATTTGATGTGTTACCTGTTACCATATCCTGTTTGGAAACCTTGAATAAAAGACGTTTTATACGTGGAATTATAACCAAAGAAAAGTAATATAAGCAAAACTATTACCTGTTACCCATCTTGCATGCAAATCTATAACGATCTTCTCCTCATGGGGGGCCATTTTCCCTCTTTCGAGATCAGGCCTTAGATAGTTAACCCATCTTAGCCTACAGCTCTTTCCCAACCTCTTTAATCCTGCATCGACGGTCATCATATTATTATTATTCTATGAACCTCGAATATAAAAATTTAACTTACAAACCAATGCAAATCAGATCGTACGTAAATGGCGGAACCTGCAAACCTCATTAGGCTTGCTGAAATTGATAAAATTTCTCGAAGTTCTTCAAGTTTGTTCGTAATACGATCTCCACACCATGTAATTAATTAGGAATAAAATTGCCACAAAGATCTTTATACCATGTAATTAATTAGGGTTTCGATTTTAATTACAACTGCAGAATAATACCTGAAAAATCAGAGGAAGATGTGACCCTGGTGTCGACGGTGAATTGTTTTTGGAAGAAACACGATTTCGATTTCGATCTGAGGAGAGGCGTTTACTTTGGGGAAGAAGACGCTTATTTCTGTTTTGGTGGCATTGTGAAAAATTGGGACCGTGCCTTATTTTGAGCGTGAAATAACTGGATCACTAGGGGGATTGACGGGGTAATAATTTGGCCTTAATAATGGAACGGTCCAAAACCGTTCTAAAACTACCACGGCCAAAAACCATGCTAAACTCTGTTGCCACGGCCAACAGCCGTTCCAAAATTGCCACGGCTTCAGACCGTGGCTATTCTTCCGCATCTGGGTGTGGCAAAACTGACAATATGGTGTTGTGAAAGAAGTCAGGTATCATCAAAGACAGTGTGTGATACTGCATATATACACACAGCAAGAAGTTCAAGTGTTAACACATAGCATAAGAGGGTCAGATATGATGCATGATATACAATGATCTGGCTACATGCATGGTGCAACAGATTTGAAGTACAACAACACTAATGTCAAGCAAGAATGCTAATATACACAAGCATTTTCCAGTTTTGGTTGAGAAGTCATACAAATACAGGGAATAGATGAATGGTGCAAAGCATTTCAGAGAAAATATGAAAGTGGAAAGTCAAAGAAGAAACAAGTTATTCAGCATTTACAAATAAGCAGCAAGGTTCAACCCAGAGTGAACAACAAAAAATGGGCAAGAGCATCAATTCATGTATGGAAAATCAGTTATTGATTTCCAGTGATCAAAATCAGAAACTCCTGAATCTCGGCTATCAATTCATATATGGACAAAAGGAAAAAAAATGCAAATCTGCTTCAAGAAATGCTCAAGAAATTCATGGTTCTCCTGAATCTCAGCTATCAATTCATATATGGACAAAAGGGAAAAATGCAAATCTGCTTCAAGAAATGCTCAAGAAATTCATGGTTCAGTATTTGGTCAGTTTTAAACAGATTCCAGAAATGAGAGCAATTAAAATTCAATCAAGAAACATTTTTGGCAAGAGCATGAAATGTATCTTCAGTAATTCTGAAGAGCATTTTTGACAAAAAGCATTCAAATTGTTTCTAAAACAACTGGTGAAATCTTGGCTAAATATTCCATGTTTACAAATACTCAAATGTGGCAAGTGTTTAACAGTTTCCAGAAATCAGAGGAAAATATATTTGGCAACATTTTTCATTCATGTATATCATGCAAGGGATTTGAAGTTACCCTCAGAAAACATTCCATGATTCACGGCTTGTAATTCAAAAATTCAGAAGAACATTTTTAGGGCAATCAAAGATTCCAGATTCATTGAACATCTAGTTCAAGTCCAGGTCCTTTTCAATCGAGAAACAACTGAGGAAAGCAATAAATCAGCCAAGACACATACATGAAATCAGAGATATATACAGGGTTTTCTAATCCTATAAATACACCGTATCATCACTGGCTTTAAACTATCGAAACCAACAATATCATTTAAAGCAACCAAAGATTAAATTCAGAGTGCTTACAGTTTCTAAGGGTTCGATTGAAAGCCATCAGAGTTCCCAATCGAAGACGAAGAGGAACACATCAGACTCGAGCTTCAGAGATTTAGGAAGTTTTCAGAAACCCTAGCATTTTCTAATCTCCTAGCCGCCATTTCTAATTCCAGAAGAGAACGTGATCGGGTCAAAGAATATAAGTGGCGTAACCCTTTTACAAAGTGGTCGGCCTATTTCAATTGAAGGGAGTTTAAATTTATTTTAAACTAGGGTTTCTATTGTAGTTTATCTTGTATTGTTTTGTTTTTCTTTTGTAATCGTTGAACAGTTTCTAGAGTTTGTAAAATTCTAGAAATCCAGTTAGGGTGTTAACTGGCAGTTTACTAGAGTCTATAAAAACTAGGGTATACGGGTTACGGGTTTGTAATCCGGGGAAAATCTGGCCTAGGTGATATAGGTCAGTCTAGGGTTTTGAGCGTAGGGTTAGAATAAGAGCGAGGGGTTCGCGAGTTTACATGGTCTTGTAAGCGGGATCTGTTCTATCACCCAGTAGAAACCTTAGGAATGCAGCAGTGACAGGATTTTGCCGAAGCTGGGTATCTCTTGTATCATTTACTTTTCTACATTTATTTTCTGTGTCATTCTATGATCTGTGATAAATTTTAATATCCCGTAAAATTTGAATAAACCCTATTCAACCCCCCCTTTAGGGTTAATCTAGATCCAATAATTGGTATCAGAGCCTGGTAATTTCATTAACTCTAGAGTCATCCTATTTGTTAGTCTTCTGAGAGTCTGTTCGGTGATATTCCAATTATTTTCAATGGAACAGATTTTTTAATGTGGAAATCAAAATTCGAATTACATTTAAAATCTGTTAATTCTGAATATTGGAATGTTATTGAAAATGTGGGTGATATGCTCGATAAGAAGAATAAAATTACCAATGCTCGTGTTATGCATATTCTCTATTCTTATCTTAATAATAATCAGCTTAATCTCATATTCCACTATTTAACTGCGCAGGATATTTAGATTACTCTCAATGTAAAGTATGGACGAAATGAAGACAACTGCTCAAAACCCGCAATTGCCAACTCAAACTCAGATGTGTGCTTAATAGGAGTCATAGATGAAGATTCAACAGATGATGATAGCGATGGAGACTCAACAGGAAATTTTTCACAGAAAAATTTAAATCATCTTTGTACTGATTTAACAAAATCTGTTGAGAGTTACATACTGAAAAATAAACATCTTAAATCTGAGAATCTTGAGTTGGGGAGAAAAATTGATGTTTTGGAATTAGAAAATGTTAAGAGATTTGAAAGCTCTTATTGCAAAAATTATTCAAATTTAGAAAAGGAATTTGCTTATCTTAATGAAAATTTTAATCAACTTGAAAATGAAATTTTGATTTTGAAAAACCGTGAAGATGTGCTAATTCATAAAAACATTGCTTTGCAAAAGGAGTTGGATAAAATTAAGACAACTGAGAATTCCAAACATAATTTTTTTGAAAAAGGAAGTTTGTTGAAAACTGAAACAATTCTGAAAGAGCTTAAGATTGAAACTGATGGAATCAAAAATCTCAAATGCAATAAATGCACATCTTTTCAAAAAGAATTAACTGAAATAAAAGAGATTTCCAAGTTCCTTAGTGAAAATATATCTTTGAAAAACAACAAGATTGAAATTTCTGAGATAAATTATGATTTGGAAAAAGAAATTGAAAAACTCAAGGGATTTGGAAAACTTGAAATTGAGAAGAGTAATCAATTTGAATTTGAGATTTCTGAATCTAAGGCAAAAATTGAAAAACTTATAAATGAGAATAACTTGCTGAAATCTAAAGTTAATGTTTTTGAGCTGAAATTTAAGAAGTTTTCAAATAGTCAAAATTCTTTGAATTCTCTATTGAAAAATAATTCCTCTTTTGAAAACAAGAAAGGACTTGGATTTGGATTTTCAACTGAAAAATAAACTTCTCAAAAATTCTCAATTTCTTCAAATTGCTTGTACTGTGGAAAGGCCAACCATAATAAAAACAAATATTGGTTTAATAACAATCCCTTTAAACAAATGAAGTTCCCTAAATCTACAAAGTCAATGTTGACTATGTTCAAACAGATTTGGGTTCCCAAAGGCACGAAGATAGATTTGAATGGATTGTTATATAAACAAGTCTAGGTATCAAAAGTCATAAACAAAACTGTGAGTGGTTTTACAAATTTGTTAGACCACTCGATCCTCTAAATGCTTAGGTATCGAAGGATGGTTGAGGAACCACGTTGCGAAAGAGAAATTGATTTCAAGCTGTTTCACATCTTTGAATTATTCAGAGTTCCTTGGCCAAGTATGTTGAGTTGGAGATTCTTGTGCATACATCGATTTCATGTATGATCTCTAGACTCGCAATTTCTTTTGTATATTCCTTGTTTTTACTTTTCCTGTCTTTTACCTCTTTTTACTCTTTCGATTTATTGTCTTCTGAGTATTTTGTTTTGATTTGACATTGCCATGTTATTTTCGTTTATTTTGGGCTTCCTTAAACCTCCAAATGTAGAATTCATATTTTCTGGAAATTCACTTCATTTGTAGAAAACTATAATGTTTTAATCATTTCCAAATCTTGAATTTAAACTTTTAAATTTCAGCAATTGTTTTGAGGTTTATTTTCTGTTTTCTGAATTCATAACAGTGTTGATGTATTCTTGTCATATCTTGAACACCGTTGATTCGAATTCTAAATTTTTGAAGATCTGAAAGTTTAATGGAATTTCACTCACCTCTATTGCTTTGAGTTTCTTCTAATCCATTTTATAAAAGCTTGAAATATTATACTCATTACAGCACACTGCTACTTCTCAGTTGTGATAACTTCATTGATTTTCAGATTGGCTTGGATATTCTGCTTTGTCTTGAATCACATTGTTTACATCTTGGAATTCATCTTATATTCATGATCATTTTATTTGGAATATGTTTGTTTGAAATCAACTGAAATTCCTGATATTTTGAATCTCACACACCACTTAAATTTGAAATTATTAATCTATCTCAAAACTTGACATTGATTCAAGTGATTTCAAATAAATAATTTCTTAAATTTTGAATCATGAATTATCTTCCAAACTTGATGTAAATATTCTGAAAATTTCTCTTGGGCTTGTCAAAAATAAATTGGAAAATTTCTTTGAAAATCCGATCTTAAAACTCACTGTTATTTCATGGTTATTTGATTTAAATATTTGATTGTTTGAAATCATTTGAAATTATTGATTTCTTGAATCTCACACATATCTTGGATCTGAAATTTATATTCTGGTGTGATTGATTCATAGAATCTTGAGATTTTCATATTTCTTTAAATTATTTCAAATGAACTGTACTTTAATCTTGGATCATGAATCTTTTTTTTTATGACCATCTTTTTGACAAGTCTGTTGTGATATTGGTTTTTGTGCTGCCCTGATATTGATTTGAAAATTTTGGGTAACTACTTGCTTTGATTAATTTTTTGGTCTGCTGCTCTGATAAAAGGAATCACCTTTGAAAATGTTTTTTAAACTGCTTGTTTTGAGTAAAATTGCTTGTTGCTATGATAAATGTGCCTAATCTGTGATCTTGTCTGCTTGGGCTCAATGTATGGTTGTTGTTGTTTGAGATACCCTTGTTTCGTCTCCAGTGTCATTTTAAAATCCTCATTAATAGAGACATCAAGTGGTATTAGTTTAAAAGTGCTGAATTTTTCTGTATTTTTTTTTAATCCCTCTTGTCTTGTATAAATCTTTCCGTTCTTTGTAATTGGTTTTCAATTTTAAAATTATTTATTGGTTATTCATTCAGAAATTGAAATCAATAACCAAAATGAACTGTATTTATAATTCATCAAAATTATTATCGGATTTTGAATTTGTGATGAATTGTGACTACAATATATTTCACAACAAGAGGAGATTTTATTTAGATTTCCATGATGGTTGAACAGTTGTTATAATATCTTTGAATTGGCAATTATTTCATGACCATCTTCATTATCTACCATCATTCTGCCATCCATCTTGATTTTATATTAATGTGGGGAGTTTAAATTTATTTTAAATCATCTTGGATAAACAGTGGAAATATTTGTGATAGAAATGAGACTATGTTATTATTCAGAATTATTGATAATTGAAAATTTTCAATGATCCCGGTACAGTTGAGCATATTTCATAATATGATTAATTTACAAATTTATTTCGCAAACCATTTATGTACCTACCACATTTCTATCATGCATATTGGTTTTATACATTGAGGAGTTTTCTTCTAAAAACAAATGATAAAAATATAATATTCATAAGTGTTTCTCTAACCTCATTTAAAAATCCAAGCTCTGGTTATGCATGGTTATGAGATTACTTATATTTAAGCTGCAATTGATCTCATTTAAAAATCCAATATCTGGTTATGCGTGGTCAGTGTGCTCTTAAATTAAAAGAAAAAGAAAAGAAAACAATTTGCTGAATAAATTTGTATATGAAATTCTCCTTGGCGTATAAAAACCAGCCTATCAATCCATTTTCTAATTTGTGAAATGTGTTAATATTTTATGATGTATTATGATTTGTTGATTGATAGCTATTGGGATTTGAGATTATATGATTGCGTCACTTAAATTGAATTTATAATTATAGTCCAAATCCATCACTGTTTTTGTGCTTCATTTTTATAAAAGTTCTTTTGAAGATAATTATTATCATATTTTTTTACTCTCCCCATTTATATAAATTTCATCGTAAATTCGTCATTCTCTACAATGTGAAATATGCCACCAGTTCTTAGAATATTATGATTTTTGTTTGACTGATTGAGATTTGTGATGACCGTTCTTCCTTTTAAGCTGAAATTATATTTCTAGTTATTTTTCATCTATATTTTAAATTCTGTTTCCTTTTAATGATAACAAAAGGGGGAGAATGAGTTAAGATTTTGATTTATGAGTGAATATTCTTTACATATTTTAATTTTGAAAATTCATTCAATTTTCAATCTTTTCATTCATGCACAGTTATAGGGGGAGTTTGGTTGTAGGGGGAGCAGACGAATAGGGGGAGTTCAATATTCACTATCAAACACATTTATTGTGCTCAAAATCTTTTATTTGTTTGTCATCATCAAAAGGGGAAGATTGTTGTATATAACGATGTTGTATACGCAATTATATGATTTTTGTTTGATGATAACAACCAAATATATATTACTGCAAATGTGTTTGTAATCGTACTATTACATCACAAACATAAACATAATATTTATATTTAAATAAAATACTACTGGACAAGAATTTAAATATTCGAACAGTATTTTACTAAATATAATATTTTATTTCATCATTTGAACAGTACAAATTTTATTACTCCACTATTTGTATATTTCACTGAAACACAACAAATATACATATATTTTCATATATACACAGCTCCTCACTACAGATACACTCAATCACTCAGTTTATACTTTTATTACTCATGTTGTACGTTCACTCATTCACTGATATTGTCTAGTCTTCTGTCTTCACAGCATAGTCAGTCCAGTCACCATCTGCTTTCCTGTCACAATAGAAACACAAATACAGTAATCTGGAACAAAAATAATTTTAAATTCTAGAAGATACAATTTTATTTTAAAATTTATTTGCCTCAGAATTTTGGTGTGTTTCTCATCATTTTTCATGACTTGATCTGACAGTGTTTCTAGTGCTCAAATATACGCACGATACATGTATACACATACATGTGTATGTACACTACACCATACAGGCCAATTTGCAACCCCCAGAGGCGGACAATCCGCAACGGCTTTGGGCCGTTGCTAAATAGCAACGGGTTTAGCCCGTTGCAAAATTTCTTACTACGGCCTTTGTCTGTTCTTCATTATACAACGGTTGTAAGCCATTATACAATTACCAACCCCCTGCCATACACCCCCCGTTCCATAATTTACCTTTTCATTCCTTCCTCCCGTACGTTCTTCAATCATACGGCTTCAGTGAAATAAAACGCTCTCAAACGGATCCAATTCTCCTTTGGATTTCTTAGAAATTATCACTCAATTTCAATCAATCAAGGTAATTTCGCCATTCTAAAACTTTGTTCCAGATCTACTTTCGCAGATCTAACAATCGGAAAATATTTTCTAGGGTTATCCTGCTTATATCTGGATCGACATCTTGCTCTTTTCCTTGACCGATAACGTCAGCGGATCCAGATCGCAAAACCTCCCAGAAGATCCCAGTCGAAGTAAACCGACAGTAGGTATGGAAAAATTGATTTTCTTTATTTTATCATTAATTTAGTTTCATACAAATAGAAATCGTTGATTAGATTGTGATAGTGGATTATTGTTAGGTGGTTTTCTCTTTTGATATGTCGTTGATTTAATGTAAATTCGTGATTTAAATTTACTGTGAGTGATTATATTGTCCATTATTGCCCTGATGTTTGATCCCATTATCCACCTCTCTACCAACTTCATAATGGGAGTTGCATTTCCTGAACATATCAGAACCATGCACACTCTCAGAACCATTCTCGTTCGACATCCATTTTGCGTTAATGCTACCAAATCCTTTTATTTCACGGGTAACTTTGCGAGCTCGGTCTCTTTCTTCCTTCAAAAGCTGCCCCTTTTCGAGCAATTTCAGCACTCTCTCTGATTTCTTTTTCACTGTCATGCCCCAGTTGAACCCTCTTTCATCTATATGTTGAAAGCGGGTCATTTACTGTATTATCTCTGCATCACTTTGAAATTCATCTGCTGTGCTTCCTGGTCCATGTGTCATCAGACGCTCCAGTATTATCAATACTTGGTATGGCTCTCTCCAACTCTTTCTATCAAACATTGACAATCTGATATTGAACGAAAACGTCTTTAAGATATGTCCATACAGAGTTAATGTTCTGATCTCTAAACATATATTGTAAGTGAAAAAAATGAATGCTATGGTTAAAGATACATACAATGATCAGATTAAGATATTGCTCTTATACTCCATCACCAACCTTTGATCATGTGTATTTTACTGAATTTATTCCCTCTTTTATCACAAAGATTATACAGAATACTTCAAAATTGAGGATACATAAGTGTGTTTCACTAAACCTCTTAGGCAATGTTTAGTCTTTAATTGTTTGAATAGCAAAATAAGTGCTTGTTTCCAACAATAACCACAGGTAAGTCAGTGGCAAAACATTTGATTGTGTAAGCAAATGTTGATCTCTAGACATATACTGTAATAAAACTTTAGATCATTCTCCATCGTCAAACTTTGATCATGAAGTATGTATTATATTAAAAAAATTCAGCCTTTTATCACTAAGACTGAATAATATACTAGACAACTGAAGATAAGTAGCTGAAAGTCATCGAACCTCTTATGCAGTATGTCCACAATTCTCCAGTAATCATCAACCTCGAAAGCGGCTCGAGAAATAAAAGCCATGGTTTTTGCATCAGGAGCCCATGAATTTCCATTAGTTGCTTCTTCAGTCAATCTAAAGAAACACCCAATTCAAAAGGAATTCTCAAAATAAATACCAAAATCAAAATTAAAAGAATACTAACAATTGAGCAGGAGTGACATCTGTTAGAGCCAAGCTTGCGCTTTTGATCTTTTCTTTGACATCTGTTAGGCAAAGTTGGTTCGCTATATCTTTCTTGAATGGTCATTTTGATTTTATTATTTTTCTTTGTTTTCGAAATGGCATGTGTAAGAATTGATGATAGGATCTAAAGTATTTAATGTTGAAGTAGTTCTGTTACTACATTTTTCAATATTGCAAAAGCACATAAATGAAGAGACCAACCTTGTTTGCCCACATCAGTCCACAGGCATTGCATAACGTCCTTGGACCATTCAGACCCCTTCGCATCATTGGGGTTAAACCTTTGCTCGTTCCGCAATGTTGGCAACTGTAATATAAAATAAATTAGTTTTTGAAATCAATTCCATTTAACAAGCCATCCATAAAGAAAAATCTAGATAAAGAACAAACTTAGCATAAAGTGATACAAGAACGATGCACCGATATTGTATTACCTGCAGCTTAACTTTCATGCATCATGTTCTTCTACCATAAAAAATTTATTTGGCTCGCATTATTCAAAAGAGCATAACCCAATCTTCTTCACAAGATCAATTGACCGTGCAACAAACTACACAATAAGAAATTGTAAAAGAACTTGATTGGAGTCTCGTTAGTGATAAGGAGATTTATCTCATCGAGCCTTCAAAAATTATCTCTATTAAGACTGCCATTCTTAAAAATCAAGAAATTCTTTTAAACAATCAAGGGAATTTTTCAAGAGACTAATCAAAGTTGAGAAGATTGATTTTGTATTTTTGGAGAAGTTATAGAACAAAATATCTTCATGCTTTCGTTCATCCTCTTTATGTGACTTCGAAAAGTTATAGAACAAAATAATTTAAAGAGAGCAGTCCTCTATTGGCTTGTAGTCTGGCACTTCGATGGTCAGCTTCTCATCCCAAACTGGGTTTTCACCCTTGTCGTAATCCACTTTGGTTGTTGATTTGCTGCGTTGGTCTACCCAGACCACCGCATATGGACGTAGGTCGCTGTTTTTCGTCGGATCCCATTATGCAACATTTATCCATAATTAACTTGAAGTAGAAATAGGTTAGATAAGATTAACTTTTCTAGAGGTTGGTTTGATTATTTTATTGATTATCCTATTACAACTGCATAATGATGGGAACCAATCATTAGATTGTCTAGTTAAAAAAAACTAATTCTTTTTATTGATCTTTGTTAAACATAAAAAAAAATGTGATAGAGAACATTCAAAATTAAAAATCTACACCGCCTCTTGCTAATGGACGACAAAATAAATTGTATAGCGAATAATTTCAAATACATTGATCAGCGAGTGCGAACTAGGGTCTTTGGATGAAGCTTTTTTTCAAACTAGGGTCGGAGATTTTATCCTAAGCTCATGGATGATTTTCTTGGTGTTAATAGTAATAAAGGAGTTAAAAATGGATGGTGGAATAAGTGATGCAGAACAGATCGAATCCAATGGCTTTAACCGTATATCGATCTAATTTATAATTGAATCTTGAATTCTGAATAAGTTTCTTCGGAGACCAATGTAAATTAAAATGTTATAAATAGAGTTAGAATTAAAAACAAAATATATACTATTTTATCATTATCTAAAATTTAATATCCTGTATTGATAAATTACTATTAGCAATCAACAATTTACCTAAAGCTATTATATGTTAGTTTGAACCGTTAGATGTTTGTTTTTTAGTTGAATATTAATTTGATAAATGATTTTTGGATGTGCTTCGAAGAGAAATTAATAGTCTCTTAATGTAATTTAAATATTCTCTTATTGTAATTTCAGAATGGATAAAGAGTGGATGAAAGAATCCGATCAAAGAACTGCACGATATGTGGAAGGAGTGCAGAAGTTTATTGATTTTGTTGTAGAAAATGGTGGTAATAAGGAAATCTATTCTTGTCCTTGTAAAAGGTGCAACAATATGAGATCAAAGATTAAATTAGATGAAATTCATTATCATCTGCTTAGATGGGGAATTGTCTAATCATATACCGTTTGGCGTTTTCATGGGGAAGAGTCGGCGAGGAAGCAAAAACAACCCGTTAGTGAAGCCATAAGTACCGATGAGTCTGAACTTCCTAGGATGGAAGATCTAGTCAATGATGCTGATAGATTTCATCATTTTCAACCTATAAGTTCGTTGCCAGATAATATTGGGGAATTACCTACGGGTGATGTTGATTGGCAAGCCAATCAAAGTAGAAAGTATAAATCACTTTTTGATGATGCAAAAGTGGCATTGTATCCTTCATGTCCAAAAGGGATAACAAAATTATATTTCATCATCAAGTTGAATAGCTTGAAAACCCAGTATGGCTTTTCCGACAATGGTGTGACTGCACTTCTTGAATTTATAAAGGAATTACTCCCTGAAGGCAATACAATACCAACAAAGTATCCCGACATGAAGAAGATGATTAAACAAGTTGGGATGGACTACAACACTTATGATGCATGCATTAATGGCTGCATTTTATATTGGAAAGATGATGCAAATAGAGTTTTTTGTCCAGTTTGCAAAGATCCAAGATATAGGACAACGTTCAACGAAGAGAAAAGAGCTACCAAAGTACCTCAAAAGACGTTGAGACATTTCCCTCTAATTCCTAGGTTGAGGAGATTGTATACTATACCGTGGATAGCTGATGCTATGACTTGGCATGGTCGTGCCAAGTCTAATTCAGATGTAATGCGTCACCCATGTGACACTTCTCAATGGCGAACTGCAGATTGTTTTGACAAAACGTTTGCCGTGGATTCACGAAATGTCATGCTTGGATTAGCAACGGATGGTTTCAATCCAAGTGCATCTCTGAGTAGCCGTTATAGTTGTTGGCCAGTAGTTGTAGTACCGTATAATCTTCCTCCGTCCATGTGCATGAAAAGAGAGTTTTCAATGTTGACATTATTGATTTCTGGGTCAAAACAACCAGGAAAGGATATTGATGTTTATTTGCAACCGTTGATAGATGAGTTACAACAGTTATGGGAAGGAGTCGTTGCATTTGACTCATTTAATAAATCTGAGTTTACAATGAGAGCTAGGTTGTTGTGGGCAATTCATGATCATCATGCACTTGGGACTTTATCGGGGTGCACAACTCATGGCTATTTTGCATGTCCTACATGTGGGGAGGACACTTGTTCTTACTATCTTCCTGAAAGTAAGAAGATGTGCTACATGGGACATCGAAGATTTCTTCCTTCCAAACACAAGTTTCGAGACGATAAAACAAACTTTGATAACAAACAAGAATATCTTCGTCCTCCAAAGCCATTGACTGGTTATCAAGTTGAAGAGAAGGTAGCTAATATCAAAATGAAAGTTGGTAAAAAAAAATCAGAAATCAGTCGAAAACGAAAAAAAAGAATCATTGAAGAAGAAGATGTCAATGTTCCCGCATGGTATAGGAGGTCCATCCTCTTTGATTTACCATATTGGAAAGCAAATTTGGTTCGACATAATATTGATGTTATGCATACGGAGAAGAATGTCACTGAGCATCTCATTAGCACAATCATGGGTCATAAAGACAAGTCTAAAGACGGCATCAATGCACGTAAGGATTTGAAAATCATGGGTATAAAACAAAAATTGTGGGTGATGGAAAATCCTGAAACAAATAAAGTAATCATACCAGATGCAGCTTTTGCCTTGGGTAAAGATGAAAGGTTTCGATTTTGCGCCATTTTGAAAAGCCTGAAAGTGCCTAGCAAATTCTCTTCCAACTTCAATAACAATGTGAGCATCAATCCTCCCGAACTAATAAATATGAAGTCACATGATTACCACGTCATAATGCAACAATTACTTCCGGTATTGCTTCAGCATTCTTATTCACAACATAAGGATTTGTGTAATGCTGTACATCGTATAAGTCTGTTCTTTAACATTTTATGCTCAAAGGTGATCAACAGAGAACATCTCTTATTAGCGAAGAGTAGTTTGGTAGAAACAATTTGTGTGTTTGAAAAATATTTTCCTCCTGCATTTTTTGACATCAGCATCCACCTTATGGTTCATTTAGCCGATGAAGCATTGATTTGTGGTCCTGTTAGATATAGGTGGATGTATCCTTTTGAACGGTAACCTATTAAATTTTGTAACAACCCGTATTTTTCGATAACGTGTTAAGACGAGAATCAAGGCAGAATTTAATTTTAAATTCTGAATCAAGTAAAACGGGCTATGCCATTGCGTTCGTCTCGGAAAATACGTGAAATAGAGTCTGAGTTTTCGAGAATCGGAGTCCGTATGACCAAGATATGGCCTCGCGAAGTTTCACGAAAAATTCCCAAATTAAAGTATACTTAATTAAGTGAAATGGGTTACGCAGAGAAATATATATATATATTGATATATATATATATATATAATTGAAAATTAAATAAATAAATATGCAAAAATGTTCAAAACAGCGAATTGGGAGAGGGGAATAACCGAACCGACCGATTTTTGAGGTCGACCCGAGCCCGCTGGGTCGATTAGGGGTTAATCCAGGGTGTTTGGCTGTCAACCCGTGGGCCGATTCGCTCAAATGCAGATTTTGCATTTGGATGGTTCTCATGGTTCATCTTTAATCTAAAGGCCCTAGTTGGTTCCTACACTTGACTTCTTCCCCAAGACATGCTTTGATGGCTTGGATTGAATCTAGGTTTAATCCTATGGCCTAAAACACTTGCCTAATCTATAAATAAGACCCTAACCTATCCTAAATCCTCATTATTCATTCATGCAACTAAACTATGGCAAAATTTTACCTCTCATGGCCTCCACTCTCTTCATAAAATTTCTAAATGGTTTCTATGAGAGATTTTCCATGCATACAAGTGTTTTCAAGCTTGTATGAGTGTCATTAGCTTGCATTCAAGTCAAGTTTCTATCTTTGCATCATAAAGCAAGGGTTTTGATCATTTTGGCTCAAGGGTTTTTATGTTAGAGCTTGCATTTTGGGTCTATTTGATTGCATAAGGGCTTTGTCATATCTTTTGTGCCTTCATAGCAATGTAAGCCCTTTCCCAACTCTTAGATATTAACTATGAAGTTAAATGTTCATGTTGCAAGTTTGGGTTTGATCATTGAGTATGATATATGCTATCATGTCATGCAAGTTTATGAAGTCATTACCTTGATCTTGTGAGCTAAAAGCTACAACCTTTATGTTGAAATGTTGCATTAGGCAACATGAGAACCCTCATAACCTTTATGTCAACTTGCATATGAAGTCATAACCCTTATATGATGATATATGCGAGTTACTAGTCATCATTCCATATCTTTTGTCACCATGATTCGCTTATGTGCCAAGTTTGGGTTTATGCATGTTTTGAGGCTTAAGAATGTAACATGCAATTTAATGAACACATTTGTGCCTCATTTACCACCATGATTAACTTGTGGCTTAGTATCCATTTTTGTCATGCCTTTGCCAAGTCTCTTCTTTTAATCCATTACTTTGTCGCGAACGTATATGCGAGTTTAAAAGCATTGGGTTATGTTATGGGTAATTTCTAATGACATGAAAATACAACTTGAAAACATGACTCTAAATATAACATGGAAGTTGACATGTAAGTATGCATAAAAACATAAGCTTGGGAATTTACCTATTAAGTTAGGTCTACCCTTTGGGAATTTACCTATTAAGTTAGGTCTACCCAAATGCTTGAAAACTTGTAACATGTTTTGGGAAACATGATGGACATGACACTTAGATAATATAAGTGTGGCCAACTCGAGGTTGGGTTGAGTTTGCAACGTAAAACTACCCGGAACCGACCGGCCTAACTAGTAGTTGCAAACAATAGGACCCAATGTTAGAAGTTGGTCATGTTGTGCTTGAACCCGAGGTTAGACCAAGTTGTGGTGTAAAGCTACCCGGAACCGACCGGCTTAACTAGTAACCACAACAAAGTCTAATGTGAGAGGTGAAGGTGCATTAAGTAATTAATGCCACATGACAGGGTTAAGTTAATTTGATTAATGACTCTTAATAATTTGATTAGGCTAATGATACTTAACAAAACATGACAAGGTTGGGTAGGTTAAGTAACTTGATTTGCCTAATGACACTTAACCATTTTTATATGACTAGTGGATGGGGTTAAGTTAACCAACACTTAATCAATCCAACGCGATAACTTGGTAAGGTTAAGTAAGTTTTCTTAATGACGCTTAACCGAAAAATACGGTTAACGAATGGGGTTAAGATTAGACTCAACTAGTCTAAACATGGAAATCGGATGGGGTTAAGTTAGCCTAGACTTAATTAATCCCACTTGGTAGTTTAATGGGGTTAAGTTAAACACTTAACTAATCTAAACATGATGAATTGATGTGGTTAGGTGACCTATACTTAACCAATCTAACTCGTGAATTTATTGAGGTTAAGTTAACCTATACTTAACCGATCTAACGTGAAAACATGATAAGGCTAAGTCACGAATCGCTTGAATACACTTGACCGATTTGACTGAGTAAATTGATAGGGTCAAGTTAATATATACTTAACCAATCTAGAATGATAATTGGACGAGGTTAAGTCGTGAATTGCTTAATACATACTTAACCAACGTGAGCATGGTTTGTAGGGTTAAGTCTTGGACTTGGATACTTAGCCAATTTTGACATGATTTGAAGACGGGTTAAGTCTTGGACTTGGATACTTAGCCAATTTTGACATGATTGGTAGACGGGTTAAGTCATGAACTTAAGTGACACTTAATCCATTATGTAAACCCTAGTTCTGAGGATAGGGGATAACCGTAGTTAACAAGGATAACGGGAATAAGGCTAAGTGGTAAACCTTAGTTGAGGAATAACTAAGTAATGATTCTTAGTCAAGGAAATTTAGACCAGTTCATAGATAGATGAGTAACCTGATACGGTAGGTCATCGTTTAAGTATACGAGTAGGAGCAAGTATCTGATTTAGATAAAGGCTCCAGCGAACTGGGTAACGAAGCAGCGGCTTCGGGGAACGTGAGGGTATTCTTATTATCCCTCTATGAGCTGCCAGGTGATTATACTAGGCTCATGAGAGGTTAAGGTCTGCGTTAGAAGAACCAAGAGTATGCCTTGGTTGCTATGTGAGCGACCTAAAGACGGGGATGGATAGGGGATAGTCGACGATACACGGTCGTACCCTAGATAGCATTTCGTCAGACTACCTACCATCTTTGGTCAAGCGTGTACATACGGAAAGGCAGAGAACACCCAATAGACCATAATTGCTATCTAATTATGGCTGCGGTAAGGCTAGGATTGTGGGTTGGCCAGTAGTGTGTTCTCATACAGGATTTATCCTGTCTTGTCTTTCACTAGTTGAGGGAGGGGTCGCGTGGGACCATAGCCACGTATAGAAAAACAGACCTTAGCATCTGCATCGGCAGATAAATCGAAAGCTCCCGACCGAGTCCTGTATTTCTCGATCTGCCCTGTGACAGGACTCGGATGGCACGATGTGATACATGTGCATACAGTCATGGAAAACGATTCACGATGAATGCGTGAGAAAAACGACGCGGTTGACGGTTAGCGTAAATCCCAGTGGCCCTGGGTGGTTGAACCAAAACCGAGATACGAAAATGTGCAATAGGTAAGCGTAATCCCTAGTGGCCCTAGGTAGCATAAGTCCTAGTTGTACAAACGATAATTCATGTTGGAAGACCCTAGCTAGGTTTAGGGTAACAGTCCAAACCGATCTTAAGAATCATGGAACTATGTTAAAGTAATGTAGAATCTCATGGGAAAGCCCGTATGGTCTACGGCAAGGGACTGAACATTTACATGGAATAAAACATACAAGTTGAGTAACCTATATATGCGATATATTAGGTTGACATGGACCATTACATGACTTTTGAGTGAGGGTCATTCTTGGTTAACACATGATACGGTGGGGATACTGGTACGGTAGGTGCAGAGCTAAAATGCAGGATAGATATCATGGGACGTTATACATGATAGATATCTTGGGGATATTATACTTGATAGAAACCTGACGATGTGATACCTTGTTTTATCTTGACATCGTAATTTATCATGACACCTTAGTTTATCTGAGTTCAGTAGTTCGTCCTGTTATTTTGATTTAGCTTATCTATCTTGTCATCATGCTTATGTTCATCTCAGTTTCTCATGTCAGTTAACTTTACTAGTTTTTATGCTAATAGTAGATAGGGCTTACTCAGTCTTTTTGACTGACCCGTTTTGTTTCGCCTCTTTTCTTCCGTTTCCCCCCCAGGTTACAGGGAGGAAATACTGTTGTTTAGTTCGGACTTCTTCTGCTTGAAGGTCATCATGGATGGCTTGGACTTTTCTTGGCTAATGGCTACTTTACTGTTTTTACTTGGGGAATAATTTATGAAAATGTCTTTATGCTTCTTTACTATTGCACGACAGGTTTTGATGTACTCTGATGTAAAAGGTTTTAGACCTTATTTATTCATGTTATGAAAGTTTGATTTTACTTCCGCTATTTTTATATGTTCTGTCTTGTGATATTTCTGTGCATGTATACCAATAATGCCCCTCTAAAGCTAGTGCATTCCTTTGCGAGTGACCCTAGCGGAGGCGGGGTGTTACACGTGGTATCAGAGCAGAAGGTTACCAGACTGGGCAAAAGTTTTTAAAGACCTTCTGAAAACTATTTGAAAATCGTTTACAAAGAAGCATTTTTTCAAGAAAATTTTCTTTTAAAAGAAAAAGGCTATTCCCCAAAGGCCATTAGCACTATCCTTGTTTCCTTAATTGAATCTCTTCTCCTTTCTTTCCTCCATCTGTAGTCATAGTGGTTTTGACTGCGACTAGTCTTTTCTATCTACGAAAGTGCTTTCCATGCGATGGAGGTGGTTTTCAAGAGACCAGTGGCCGCATTATAAGAAAGGATAGTGAGAAAGAGGATAAAGGATACAAGCTTAAGGATGAGCAACTTGTTGGTATGGCTTAGTCCTCAAAGGAGGGAGAAAGATGAACAATGAAACCCATGACGAGAAAGTATCTTTGGTATGGTGAAACGGGACGGATAGTTAAGTATTGTGGGACAAGGACAAGATCATCGTTGTATACCCTCACTAGAGTACCTGAGTAGGGGGATAACATCCTTGTTGAAGATCTAGTTATTCTTTTCTATCATCCCGCCAAGACTTTATTTGATCCCCGCATCATTTAAGTCCGCTTCGGTAGTTGAGTCTCTGCACCTTAAGTACTAACGTAATAGAGAATCCCATTTTTGTCTCAAAGTCCTATTGGAGAATCAGTCCATTTATACATGACTTGTTTGGATTTGGGAATGTCTATGCCAAGTGTTGAGTTTGGAAATAATGCTTATGTTTATAAGCTATGGATGGATTCTGGGGATGAAGTGGTTATCCAGTAGGGGGTGCCACTCTCGGTTTTGATAGGAGGGTAGTTAGACCTTTTGACTAGCCTTGGTAATGCCCTCGAAGTATCGGGTAACCTTTTTGAGGTTCTGTCATGACTAGTTACTTAGAATCCCTTGATGCCTTTATTGGAAATTTGAAGCCCGATCGAGTGGTGTTCGCCAATAAGACGGATGGTTTACTTCATTTATGCATGGGTTATAGAGATCACCCTAGTAAGTGCGCATGATAACCTAATTGACATCTGTTTACTTTCAAGAGAAAGTTCTTCTACATGGAATGCCTTATAGTATATAAACGAGATCCAAGATTCACTAGTGAATTTTGGAAAGCTTGCATGAGATCATGAGTACACAGTCATGTTTGCGCCAAGTATTCTAGAAAAAGGATAAGTGCAAGTGGAACGAGAGGCGACGAAGAAATGAGTTTCAGCTCATGTTATGGAAGCAGGAAATAAGAAGCTACGAAATCGCGAAGTTAAAGGGCGGTCAAGGCACAATGGAAGTAAGCCCGAGGAAATACGACTTTGATGGTCAAAGACTAGATACGCGCATGATATCTCTTTTTGGGAGTATATCCTTGATCCCTGTTTCTGTAGAGCTTACTTGTAGGTTATCTTTTGTGGACATCCTCTCGGTCCTACTTTCTGTTACAAACCCCGTAAGGAGTTTGTCTTGTTTATCTTCTCGGCCCTGTTTCAGGGAATTCTAGGTAGAACCCTATGGATGTAAACATGTATTTGAAACATGTTATGATTGATATGGTTGCAAGTGGTTGCTCGTGGATGCGCGAATACACATTAGATACTAGCTCGACTCGGTCACATTTCATATTGCATATGCACGAGTATTTATACTTGTTTATGGATGAAATCGAATGTATTATCATGCGGTTGTTGCATATGAATGAATGATTGTGCACGCATATAGTATCTATATGACTAGGACTATTTGCATACATGTTGGATTCATGGCACTATACATATTTTGCATTAGAAAGATTATTCAGGCCTGATCATTAGCATTAGCTAAGGAACATGTACACACACGTTTTGCATATATTCATACAGCATTAGAAATCATCTAAGGACAATGGTTGCTTGTGGATGATGTTTTGAGTAGATGGATGATGGATGGTAGGATATATTCTTCCTAACTTGGAGATTTCGGGGACGAAATCCTAAAAGGTGGGGAGAATGTAACAACCCGTATTTTTCGATAACGTGTTAAGACGAGAATCAAGGCAGAATTTAATTTTAAATTCTGAATCAAGTAAAACGGGCTATGCCATTGCGTTCGTCTCGGAAAATACGCGAAATAGAGTCTGAGTTTTCGAGAATCGGAGTCCGTATGACCAAGATATGGCCTCGCGAAGTTTCACGAAAAATTCCCAAATTAAAGTATACTTAATTAAGTGAAATGGGTTGCGCAGAGAAATATATATATATATTGATATATATATATAATTGAAAATTAAATAAATAAATATGCAAAAATGTTCAAAACAGCGAATTGGGAGAGGGGAATAACCGAACCGGCCGATTTTTGAGGTCGACCCGAGCCTGCTGGGTCGACTAGGGGTTAATCCAGGGTGTTTGGCTGTCAACCCGTGGGCCGATTCGCTCAAATGCAGATTTTGCATTTGGATGGTTCTCATGGTTCATCTTTAATCTAAAGGCCCTAGTTGGTTCCTACACTTGACTTCTTCCCCAAGACATGCTTTGATGGCTTGGATTGAATCTAGGTTTAATCCTATGGCCTAAAACACTTGCCTAATCTATAAATAAGACCCTAACCTATCCTAAATCCTCATTATTCATTCATACAACTAAACTATGGCAAAATTTTACCTCTCATGGCCTCCACTCTCTTCATAAAATTTCTAAATGGTTTCTATGAGAGATTTTCCATGCATACAAGTGTTTTCAAGCTTGTATGAGTGTCATTAGCTTGCATTCAAGTCAAGTTTCTATCTTTGCATCATAAAGCAAGGGTTTTGATCATTTTGGCTCAAGGGTTTTTATGTTAGAGCTTGCATTTTGGGTCTATTTGATTGCATAAGGGCTTTGTCATATCTTTTGTGCCTTCATAGCAATGTAAGCCCTTTCCCTACTCTTAGATATTAACTATGAAGTTAAATGTTCATGTTGCAAGTTTGGGTTTGATCATTGAGTATGATACATGCTATCATGTCATGCAAGTTTATGAAGTCATTACCTTGATCTTGTGAGCTAAAAGCTACAACCTTTATGTTGAAATGTTGCATTAGGCAACATGAGAACCCTCATAACCTTTATGTCAACTTGCATATGAAGTCATAACCCTTAAATGATGATATATGCGAGTTACTAGTCATCATTCCATATCTTTTGTCACCATGATTCGCTTATGTGCCAAGTTTGGGTTTATGCATGTTTTGAGGCTTAAGAATGTAACATGCAAGTTAATGAACACATTTGTGCCTCATTTACCACCATGATTAACTTGTGGCTTAATATCCATTTTTGTCATGCCTTTGCCAAGTCTCTTCTTTTAATCCATTACGTTGTCGCGAACGTATATGCGAGTTTAAAAGCATTGGGTTATGTTATGGGTAATTTCTAATGACATGAAAATACAACTTGAAAACATGACTTGAAATATAACATGGAAGTTAACATGTAAGTATGCATAAAAACATAAGCTTGGGAATTTACCTATTAAGTTAGGTCTACCCTTTGGGAATTTACCTATTAAGTTAGGTCTACCCAAATGCTTGAAAACTTGTAACATGTTTTGGGAAACATGATGGACATGACACTTAGATAATATAAGTGTGGCCAACTCGAGGTTGGGTTGAGTTTGCAACGTAAAACTACCCGGAACCGACCGGCCTAACTAGTAGTTGCAAACAATAGGACCCAATGTTAGAAGTTGGTCATGTTGTGCTTGAACCCGAGGTTAGACCAAGTTGTGGTGTAAAGCTACCCGGAACCGACCGGCTTAACTAGTAACCACAACAAAGTCTAATGTGAGAGGTGAAGGTGCATTAAGTAATTAATGCCACATGATAGGGTTAAGTTAATTTGATTAATGACTCTTAATAATTTGATTAGGCTAATGATACTTAACAAAACATGACAAGGTTGGGTAGGTTAAGTAACTTGATTTGCCTAATGACACTTAACCATTTTTATATGACTAGTGGATGGGGTTAAGTTAACCAACACTTAATCAATCCAACGCGATAACTTGGTAAGGTTAAGTAAGTTTTCTTAATGACGCTTAACCGAAAAATATAGTTAACGAATGGGGTTAAGATTAGACTCAACTAGTCTAAACATGGAAATCGGATGGGGTTAAGTTAGCCTAGACTTAATTAATCCCACTTGGTAGTTTAATGGGGTTAAGTTAAACACTTAACTAATCTAAACATGATGAATTGATGTGGTTAGGTGACCTATACTTAACCAATCTAACTCGTGAATTTATTGAGGTTAAGTTAACCTATACTTAACCGATCTAACGTGAAAACATGATAAGGCTAAGTCACGAATCGCTTGAATACACTTGACCGATTTGACTGAGTAAATTGATAGGGTCAAGTTAATATATACTTAACCAATCTAGAATGATAATTGGACGAGGTTAAGTCGTGAATTGCTTAATACATACTTAACCAACGTGAGCATGGTTTGTAGGGTTAAGTCTTGGACTTGGATACTTAGCCAATTTTGACATGATTTGAAGACGGGTTAAGTCTTGGACTTGGATACTTAGCCAATTTTGACATGATTGGTAGACGGGTTAAGTCATGAACTTAAGTGACACTTAATCCATTATGTAAACCCTAGTTCTGAGGATAGGGGATAACCGTAGTTAACAAGGATAACGGGAATAAGGCTAAGTGGTAAACCTTAGTTGAGGAATAACTAAGTAATGATTCTTAGTCAAGGAAATTTAGACCAGTTCATAGATAGATGAGTAACCTGATACGGTAGGTCATCGTTTAAGTATACGAGTAGGAGCAAGTATCTGATTTAGATAAAGGCTCCAGCGAACTGGGTAACGAAGCAGCGGCTTCGGGGAACGTGAGGGTATTCTTATTATCCCTCTATGAGCTGCCAGGTGATTATACTAGGCTCATGAGAGGTTAAGGTCTGCGTTAGAAGAACCAAGAGTATGCCTTGGTTGCTATGTGAGCGACCTAAAGACGGGGATGGATAGGGGATAGTCGACGATACACGGTCGTACCCTAGATAGCATTTCGTCAGACTACCTACCATCTTTGGTCAAGCGTGTACGTACGGAAAGGCAAAGAACACCCAATAGACCATAATTGCTATCTAATTATGGTTGCGGTAAGGCTAGGATTGTGGGTTGGCCAGTAGTGTGTTCTCATACAGGATTTATCCTGTCTTGTCTTTCACTAGTTGAGGGAGGGGTCGCATGGGACCATAGCCACGTATAGAAAAACAGACCTTAGCATCTGCATCGGCAGATAAATCGAAAGCTCCCGACCGAGTCCTGTATATCTCGATCTGCCCTGTGACAGGACTCGGATGGCACGATGTGATACATGTGCATACAGTCATGGAAAACGATTCACGATGAATGCGTGAGAAAAACGACGCGGTTGACGGTTAGCGTAAATCCCAGTGGCCCTGGGTGGTTGAACCAAAACCGAGATACGAAAATGTGCAATAGGTAAGCGTAATCCCTAGTGGCCCTAGGTAGCATAAGTCCTAGTTGTACAAACGATAATTCATGTTGGAAGACCCTAGCTAGGTTTAGGGTAACAGTCCAAACCGATCTTAAGGATCATGGAACTATGTTAAAGTAATGTAGAATCTCATGGGAAAGCCCGTATGGTCTACGGCAAGGGACTGAACATTTACATGGAATAAAACATACAAGTTGAGTAACCTATATATGCGATATATTAGGTTGACATGGACCATTACATGACTTTTGAGTGAGGGTCATTCTTGGTTAACACATGATACGGTGGGGATACTGGTACGGTAGGTGCAGAGCTAAAATGCAGGATAGATATCATGGGACGTTATACATGATAGATATCTTGGGGATATTATACTTGATAGAAACCTGACGATGTGATACCTTGTTTTATCTTGACATCGTAATTTATCATGACACCTTAGTTTATCTGAGTTCAGTAGTTCGTCCTGTTATTTTGATTTAGCTTATCTATCTTGTCATCATGCTTATGTTCATCTCAGTTTCTCATGTCAGTTAACTTTACTAGTTTTTATGCTAATAGTAGATAGGGCTTACTCAGTCTTTTTGACTGACCCGTTTTGTTTCGCCTCTTTTCTTCCGTTTCCCCCCCAGGTTACAGGGAGGAAATACTGTTGTTTAGTTCGGACTTCTTCTGCTTGAAGGTCATCATGGATGGCTTGGACTTTTCTTGGCTAATGGCTACTTTACTGTTTTTACTTGGGGAATAATTTATGAAAATGTCTTTATGCTTCTTTACTATTGCACGACAGGTTTTGATGTACTCTGATGTAAAAGGTTTTAGACCTTATTTATTCATGTTATGAAAGTTTGATTTTACTTCCGCTATTTTTATATGTTCTGTCTTGTGATATTTCTGTGCATGTATACCAATAATGCCCCTCTAAAGCTAGTGCATTCCTTTGCGAGTGACCCTAGCGGAGGCGGGGTGTTACACGTGGTATCAGAGCAGAAGGTTACCAGACTGGGCAAAAGTTTTTAAAGACCTTCTGAAAACTATTTGAAAATCGTTTACAAAGAAGCATTTTTTCAAGAAAATTTTCTTTTAAAAGAAAAAGGCTATTCCCCAAAGGCCATTAGCACTATCCTTGTTTCCTTAATTGAATCTCTTCTCCTTTCTTTCCTCCATCTGTAGTCATAGTGGTTTTGACTGCGACTAGTCTTTTCTATCTACGAAAGTGCTTTCCATGCGATGGAGGTGGTTTTCAAGAGACCAGTGGCCGCATTATAAGAAAGGATAGTGAGAAAGAGGATAAAGGATACAAGCTTAAGGATGAGCAACTTGTTGGTATGGCTTAGTCCTCAAAGGAGGGAGAAAGATGAACAATGAAACCCATGACGAGAAAGTATCTTTGGTATGGTGAAACGGGACGGATAGTTAAGTATTGTGGGACAAGGACAAGATCATCGTTGTATACCCTCACTAGAGTACCTGAGTAGGGGGATAACATCCTTGTTGAAGATCTAGTTATTCTTTTCTATCATCCCGCCAAGACTTTATTTGATCCCCGCATCATTTAAGTCCGCTTCGGTAGTTGAGTCTCTGCACCTTAAGTACTAACGTAATAGAGAATCCCATTTTTGTCTCAAAGTCCTATTGGAGAATCAGTCCATTTATACATGACTTGTTTGGATTTGGGAATGTCTATGCCAAGTGTTGAGCTTGGAAATAATGCTTATGTTTATAAGCTATGGATGGATTCTGGGGATGAAGTGGTTATCCAGTAGGGGGTGCCACTCTCGGTTTTGATAGGAGGGTAGTTAGACCTTTTGACTAGCCTTGGTAATGCCCTCGAAGTATCGGGTAACCTTTTTGAGGTTCTGTCATGACTAGTTACTTAGAATCCCTTGATGCCTTTATTGGAAATTTGAAGCCCGATCGAGTGGTGTTCGCCAATAAGACGGATGGTTTACTTCATTTATGCATGGGTTATAGAGATCACCCTAGTAAGTGCGCATGATAACCTGATTGACATCTGTTTACTTTCTAGAGAAAGTTCTTCTACATGGAATGCCTTATAGTATATAAACGAGATCCAAGATTCACTAGTGAATTTTGGAAAGCTTGCATGAGATCATGAGTACGCAGTCATGTTTGCGCCAAGTATTCTAGAAAAAGGATAAGTGCAAGTGGAACGAGAGGCGACGAAGAAATGAGTTTCAGCTCATGTTATGGAAGCAGGAAATAAGAAGCTACGAAATCGCGAAGTTAAAGGGCGGTCAAGGCACAATGGAAGTAAGCCCGAGGAAATACGACTTTGATGGTCAAAGACTAGATACGCGCATGATATCTCTTTTTGGGAGTATATCCTTGATCCCTGTTTCTGTAGAGCTTACTTGTAGGTTATCTTTTGTGGACATCCTCTCGGTCCTACTTTCTGTTACAAACCCCGTAAGGAGTTTGTCTTGTTTATCTTCTCGGCCCTGTTTCAGGGAATTCTAGGTAGAACCCTATGGATGTAAACATGTATTTGAAACATGTTATGATTGATATGGTTGCAAGTGGTTGCTCGTGGATGCGCGAATACACATTAGATACTAGCTCGACTCGGTCACATTTCATATTGCATATGCACGAGTATTTATACTTGTTTATGGATGAAATCGAATGTATTATCATGCGGTTGTTGCATATGAATGAATGATTGTGCACGCATATAGTATCTATATGACTAGGACTATTTGCATACATGTTGGATTCATGGCACTATACATATTTTGCATTAGAAAGATTATTCAGGCCTGATCATTAGCATTAGCTAAGGAACATGTACACACACGTTTTGCATATATTCATACAACATTAGAAATCATCTAAGGACAATGGTTGCTTGTGGATGATGTTTTGAGTAGATGGATGATGGATGGTAGGATATATTCTTCCTAACTTGGAGATTTCGGGGACGAAATCCTAAAAGGTGGGGAGAATGTAACAACCCGTATTTTTCGATAACGTGTTAAGACGAGAATCAAGGCAGAATTTAATTTTAAATTTTGAATCAAGTAAAACGGGCTATGCCATTGCGTTCGTCTCGGAAAATACGCGAAATAGAGTCTGAGTTTTCGAGAATCGGAGTCCGTATGACCAAGATATGGCCTCGCGAAGTTTCACGAAAAATTCCCAAATTAAAGTATACTTAATTCTGTGAAATGGGTTGCGCAGAGAAATATATATATATTGATATATATATATATATATAATTGAAAATTAAATAAATAAATATGCAAAAATGTTCAAAACAGCGAATTGGGAGAGGGGAATAACCGAACCGGCCGATTTTTGAGGTCGACCCGAGCTCGCTGGGTCGACTAGGGGTTAATCCAGGGTGTTTGGCTGTCAACCCGTGGGCCGATTCGCTCAAATGCAGATTTTGCATTTGGATGGTTCTCATGGTTCATCTTTAATCTAAAGGCCCTAGTTGGTTCCTACACTTGACTTCTTCCCCAAGACATGCTTTGATGGCTTGGATTGAATCTAGGTTTAATCCTATGGCCTAAAACACTTGCCTAATCTATAAATAAGACCCTAACCTATCCTAAATCCTCATTATTCATTCATACAACTAAACTATGGCAAAATTTTACCTCTCATGGCCTCCACTCTCTTCATAAAATTTCTAAATGGTTTCTATGAGAGATTTTCCATGCATACAAGTGTTTTCAAGCTTGTATGAGTGTCATTAGCTTGCATTCAAGTCAAGTTTCTATCTTTGCATCATAAAGCAAGGGTTTTGATCATTTTGGCTCAAGGGTTTTTATGTTAGAGCTTGCATTTTGGGTCTATTTGATTGCATAAGGGCTTTGTCATATCTTTTGTGCCTTCATAGCAATGTAAGCCCTTTCCCTACTCTTAGATATTAACTATGAAGTTAAATGTTCATGTTGCAAGTTTGGGTTTGATCATTGAGTATGATACATGCTATCATGTCATGCAAGTTTATGAAGTCATTACCTTGATCTTGTGAGCTAAAAGCTACGACCTTTATGTTGAAATGTTGCATTAGGCAACATGAGAACCCTCATAACCTTTATGTCAACTTGCATATGAAGTCATAATCCTTAAATGATGATATATGCGAGTTACTAGTCATCATTCCATATCTTTTGTCACCATGATTCGCTTATGTGCCAAGTTTGGGTTTATGCATGTTTTGAGGCTTAAGAATGTAACATGCAAGTTAATGAACACATTTGTGCCTCATTTACCACCATGATTAACTTGTGGCTTAATATCCATTTTTGTCATGCCTTTGCCAAGTCTCTTCTTTTAATCCATTACGTTGTCGCGAACGTATATGCGAGTTTAAAAGCATTGGGTTATGTTATGGGTAATTTCTAATGACATGAAAATACAACTTGAAAACATGACTTGAAATATAACATGGAAGTTAACATGTAAGTATGCATAAAAACATAAGCTTGGGAATTTACCTATTAAGTTAGGTCTACCCTTTGGGAATTTACCTATTAAGTTAGGTCTACCCAAATGCTTGAAAACTTGTAACATGTTTTGGGAAACATGATGGACATGACACTTAGATAATATAAGTGTGGCCAACTCGAGGTTGGGTTGAGTTTGCAACGTAAAACTACCCGGAACCGACCGGCCTAACTAGTAGTTGCAAACAATAGGACCCAATGTTAGAAGTTGGTCATGTTGTGCTTGAACCCGAGGTTAGACCAAGTTGTGGTGTAAAGCTACCCGGAACCGACCGGCTTAACTAGTAACCACAACAAAGTCTAATGTGAGAGGTGAAGGTGCATTAAGTAATTAATGCCACATGATAGGGTTAAGTTAATTTGATTAATGACTCTTAATAATTTGATTAGGCTAATGATACTTAACAAAACATGACAAGGTTGGGTAGGTTAAGTAACTTGATTTGCCTAATGACACTTAACCATTTTTATATGACTAGTGGATGGGGTTAAGTTAACCAACACTTAATCAATCCAACGCGATAACTTGGTAAGGTTAAGTAAGTTTTCTTAATGACGCTTAACCGAAAAATATAGTTAACGAATGGGGTTAAGATTAGACTCAACTAGTCTAAACATGGAAATCGGATGGGGTTAAGTTAGCCTAGACTTAATTAATCCCACTTGGTAGTTTAATGGGGTTAAGTTAAACACTTAACTAATCTAAACATGATGAATTGATGTGGTTAGGTGACCTATACTTAACCAATCTAACTCGTGAATTTATTGAGGTTAAGTTAACCTATACTTAACCGATCTAACGTGAAAACATGATAAGGCTAAGTCACGAATCGCTTGAATACACTTGACCGATTTGACTGAGTAAATTGATAGGGTCAAGTTAATATATACTTAACCAATCTAGAATGATAATTGGACGAGGTTAAGTCGTGAATTGCTTAATACATACTTAACCAACGTGAGCATGGTTTGTAGGGTTAAGTCTTGGACTTGGATACTTAGCCAATTTTGACATGATTTGAAGACGGGTTAAGTCTTGGACTTGGATACTTAGCCAATTTTGACATGATTGGTAGACGGGTTAAGTCATGAACTTAAGTGACACTTAATCCATTATGTAAACCCTAGTTCTGAGGATAGGGGATAACCGTAGTTAACAAGGATAACGGGAATAAGGCTAAGTGGTAAACCTTAGTTGAGGAATAACTAAGTAATGATTCTTAGTCAAGGAAATTTAGACCAGTTCATAGATAGATGAGTAACCTGATACGGTAGGTCATCGTTTAAGTATACGAGTAGGAGCAAGTATCTGATTTAGATAAAGGCTCCAGCGAACTGGGTAACGAAGCAGCGGCTTCGGGGAACGTGAGGGTATTCTTATTATCCCTCTATGAGCTGCCAGGTGATTATACTAGGCTCATGAGAGGTTAAGGTCTGCGTTAGAAGAACCAAGAGTATGCCTTGGTTGCTATGTGAGCGACCTAAAGACGGGGATGGATAGGGGATAGTCGACAATACACGGTCGTACCCTAGATAGCATTTCGTCAGACTACCTACCATCTTTGGTCAAGCGTGTACGTACGGAAAGGCAGAGAACACCCAATAGACCATAATTGCTATCTAATTATGGTTGCGGTAAGGCTAGGATTGTGGGTTGGCCAGTAGTGTGTTCTCATACAGGATTTATCCTGTCTTGTCTTTCACTAGTTGAGGGAGGGGTCGCGTGGGACCATAGCCACGTATAGAAAAACAGACCTTAGCATCTGCATCGGCAGATAAATCGAAAGCTCCCGACCGAGTCCTGTATTTCTCGATCTGCCCTGTGACAGGACTCGGATGGCACGATGTGATACATGTGCATACAGTCATGGAAAACGATTCACGATGAATGCGTGAGAAAAACGACGCGGTTGACGGTTAGCGTAAATCCCAGTGGCCCTGGGTGGTTGAACCAAAACCGAGATACGAAAATGTGCAATAGGTAAGCGTAATCCCTAGTGGCCCTAGGTAGCATAAGTCCTAGTTGTACAAACGATAATTCATGTTGGAAGACCCTAGCTAGGTTTAGGGTAACAGTCCAAACCGATCTTAAGGATCATGGAACTATGTTAAAGTAATGTAGAATCTCATGGGAAAGCCCGTATGGTCTACGGCAAGGGACTGAACATTTACATGGAATAAAACATACAAGTTGAGTAACCTATATATGCGATATATTAGGTTGACATGGACCATTACATGACTTTTGAGTGAGGGTCATTCTTGGTTAACACATGATACGGTGGGGATACTGGTACGGTAGGTGCAGAGCTAAAATGCAGGATAGATATCATGGGACGTTATACATGATAGATATCTTGGGGATATTATACTTGATAGAAACCTGACGATGTGATACCTTGTTTTATCTTGACATCGTAATTTATCATGACACCTTAGTTTATCTGAGTTCAGTAGTTCGTCCTGTTATTTTGATTTAGCTTATCTATCTTGTCATCATGCTTATGTTCATCTCAGTTTCTCATGTCAGTTAACTTTACTAGTTTTTATGCTAATAGTAGATAGGGCTTACTCAGTCTTTTTGACTGACCCGTTTTGTTTCGCCTCTTTTCTTCCGTTCCCCCCCAGGTTACAGGGAGGAAATACTGTTGTTTAGTTCGGACTTCTTCTGCTTGAAGGTCATCATGGATGGCTTGGACTTTTCTTGGCTAATGGCTACTTTACTGTTTTTACTTGGGGAATAATTTATGAAAATGTCTTTATGCTTCTTTACTATTGCACGACAGGTTTTGATGTACTCTGATGTAAAAGGTTTTAGACCTTATTTATTCATGTTATGAAAGTTTGATTTTACTTCCGCTATTTTTATATGTTCTGTCTTGTGATATTTCTGTGCATGTATACCAATAATGCCCCTCTAAAGCTAGTGCATTCCTTTGCGAGTGACCCTAGCGGAGGCGGGGTGTTACACGTGGTATCAGAGCAGAAGGTTACCAGACTGGGCAAAAGTTTTTAAAGACCTTCTGAAAACTATTTGAAAATCGTTTACAAAGAAGCATTTTTTCAAGAAAATTTTCTTTTAAAAGAAAAAGGCTATTCCCCAAAGGCCATTAGCACTATCCTTGTTTCCTTAATTGAATCTCTTCTCCTTTCTTTCCTCCATCTGTAGTCATAGTGGTTTTGACTGCGACTAGTCTTTTCTATCTACGAAAGTGCTTTCCATGCGATGGAGGTGGTTTTCAAGAGACCAGTGGCCGCATTATAAGAAAGGATAGTGAGAAAGAGGATAAAGGATACAAGCTTAAGGATGAGCAACTTGTTGGTATGGCTTAGTCCTCAAAGGAGGGAGAAAGATGAACAATGAAACCCATGACGAGAAAGTATCTTTGGTATGGTGAAACGGGACGGATAGTTAAGTATTGTGGGACAAGGATAAGATCATCGTTGTATACCCTCACTAGAGTACCTGAGTAGGGGGATAACATCCTTGTTGAAGATCTAGTTATTCTTTTCTATCATCCCGCCAAGACTTTATTTGATCCCCGCATCATTTAAGTCCGCTTCGATAGTTGAGTCTCTGCACCTTAAGTACTAACGTAATAGAGAATCCCATTTTTGTCTCAAAGTCCTATTGGAGAATCAGTCCATTTATACATGACTTGTTTGGATTTGGGAATGTCTATGCCAAGTGTTGAGTTTGGAAATAATGCTTATGTTTATAAGCTATGGATGGATTCTGGGGATGAAGTGGTTATCCAGTAGGGGGTGCCACTCTCGGTTTTGATAGGAGGGTAGTTAGACCTTTTGACTAGCCTTGGTAATGCCCTCGAAGTATCGGGTAACCTTTTTGAGGTTCTGTCATGACTAGTTACTTAGAATCCCTTGATGCCTTTATTGGAAATTTGAAGCCCGATCGAGTGGTGTTCGCCAATAAGACGGATGGTTTACTTCATTTATGCATGGGTTATAGAGATCACCCTAGTAAGTGCGCATGATAACCTGATTGACACCTGTTTACTTTCAAGAGAAAGTTCTTCTACATGGAATGCCTTATAGTATATAAACGAGATCCAAGATTCACTAGTGAATTTTGGAAAGCTTGCATGAGATCATGAGTACGCAGTCATGTTTGCGCCAAGTATTCTAGAAAAAGGATAAGTGCAAGTGGAACGAGAGGCGACGAAGAAATGAGTTTCAGCTCATGTTATGGAAGCAGGAAATAAGAAGCTACGAAATCGCGAAGTTAAAGGGCGGTCAAGGCACAATGGAAGTAAGCCCGAGGAAATACGACTTTGATGGTCAAAGACTAGATATGCGCATGATATCTCTTTTTGGGAGTATATCCTTGATCCCTGTTTCTGTAGAGCTTACTTGTAGGTTATCTTTTGTGGACATCCTCTCGGTCCTACTTTCTGTTACAAACCCCGTAAGGAGTTTGTCTTGTTTATCTTCTCGGCCCTGTTTCAGGGAATTCTAGGTAGAACCCTATGGATGTAAACATGTATTTGAAACATGTTATGATTGATATGGTTGCAAGTGGTTGCTCGTGGATGCGCGAATACACATTAGATACTAGCTCAACTCGGTCACATTTCATATTGCATATGCACGAGTATTTATACTTGTTTATGGATGAAATCGAATGTATTATCATGCGGTTGTTGCATATGAATGAATGATTGTGCACGCATATAGTATCTATATGACTAGGACTATTTGCATACATGTTGGATTCATGGCACTATACATATTTTGCATTAGAAAGATTATTCAGGCCTGATCATTAGCATTAGCTAAGGAACATGTACACACACGTTTTGCATATATTCATACAGCATTAGAAATCATCTAAGGACAATGGTTGCTTGTGGATGATGTTTTGAGTAGATGGATGATGGATGGTAGGATATATTCTTCCTAACTTGGAGATTTCGGGGATGAAATCCTAAAAGGTGGGGAGAATGTAACAACCCGTATTTTTCGATAACGTGTTAAGACGAGAATCAAGGCAGAATTTAATTTTAAATTCTGAATCAAGTAAAACGGGCTATGCCATTGCGTTCGTCTCGGAAAATACGCGAAATAGAGTCTGAGTTTTCGAGAATCGGAGTCCGTATGACCAAGATATGGCCTCGCGAAGTTTCACGAAAAATTCCCAAATTAAAGTATACTTAATTAAGTGAAATGGGTTGCGCAGAGAAATATATATATTGATATATATATATAATTGAAAATTAAATAAATAAATATGCAAAAATGTTCAAAACAGCGAATTGGGAGAGGGGAATAACCGAACCGGCCGATTTTTGAGGTCGACCCGAGCTCGCTGGGTCGACTAGGGGTTAATCCAGGGTGTTTGGCTGTCAACCCGTGGGCCGATTCGCTCAAATGCAGATTTTGCATTTGGATGGTTCTCATGGTTCATCTTTAATCTAAAGGCCCTAGTTGGTTCCTACACTTGACTTCTTCCCCAAGACATGCTTTGATGGCTTGGATTGAATCTAGGTTTAATCCTATGGCCTAAAACACTTGCCTAATCTATAAATAAGACCCTAACCTATCCTAAATCCTCATTATTCATTCATGCAACTAAACTATGGCAAAATTTTACCTCTCATGGCCTCCACTCTCTTCATAAAATTTCTAAATGGTTTCTATGAGAGATTTTCCATGCATACAAGTGTTTTCAAGCTTGTATGAGTGTCATTAGCTTGCATTCAAGTCAAGTTTCTATCTTTGCATCATAAAGCAAGGGTTTTGATCATTTTGGCTCAAGGGTTTTTATGTTAGAGCTTGCATTTTGGGTCTATTTGATTGCATAAGGGCTTTGTCATATCTTTTGTGCCTTCATAGCAATGTAAGCCCTTTCCCTACTCTTAGATATTAACTATGAAGTTAAATGTTCATGTTGCAAGTTTGGGTTTGATCATTGAGTATGATACATGCTATCATGTCATGCAAGTTTATGAAGTCATTACCTTGATCTTGTGAGCTAAAAGCTACAACCTTATGTTGAAATGTTGCATTAGGCAACATGAGAACCCTCATAACCTTTATGTCAACTTGCATATGAAGTCATAACCCTTATATGATGATATATGCGAGTTACTAGTCATCATTCCATATCTTTTGTCACCATGATTCGCTTATGTGCCAAGTTTGGGTTTATGCATGTTTTGAGGCTTAAGAATGTAACATGCAAGTTAATGAACACATTTGTGCCTCATTTACCACCATGATTAACTTGTGGCTTAATATCCATTTTTGTCATGCCTTTGCCAAGTCTCTTCTTTTAATCCATTACGTTGTCGCGAACGTATATGCGAGTTTAAAAGCAATAACTTGACACTACGGATCCAACAAAAGTGGTTTCGTCGAAATCCGAGGTCGTTTGCAAAATGTCCATTTTTAAGGGCCTGAATTCCATAGCGACTATTCAGAATTTTCAACTGGACATATCTTTTGATTCCCGCTACGAAATTTCAACTTGTCGGATTCGTTGGAAAGATATTATCATTTAGATCCTAATGTTTTTGGTTTCGCTAAAATCCGGATTGTTTTGCACCCGGTACATTCAATTGAAGTTTGAAATCGAATTATCGAACTACCGCGCCATTTTCAATTCTATTTATAATTATATATAAATATTTATATTCTAACGACGACGCGTATAATATATACGTTCTAATTCTATTCAAAATAAATTTCTCGTCGATTTTATTTAAAATAATTCATTTTAAATAATCAAAATTCGCTAAAATAGCCAAAATAAAAATTTTAAACTGGCCCAGATTTTCCGGGTTATTACAATCTCCCCCACTTAAAACTTTTCGTCCCCGAAAAGGAACAACATCGAAAGTGGTTTGATTAATCAGCTCTACGTTCGATCTGGCTTCCATTCTCCAACTTTTCAGTTTCTGAGAATTTCTAAATTTTCAAAAATTTGGCTAACACCTTAAATTTTCGAAAAATTTCGCCATAACCTCCCCTGCACCGGGAGCATCGGGGAATTTCAAATAGCTTCCCCGGTCCTTCAGATCTCAAAAAGAAAAAGAAAAAGCCAATAGGCTCATAAAATCATCATCACCCAAACAAAACAGTAAATTATGTAGTAAACATGTACCTATTTGTCGGGCAAACAAATTTTATTCTCTGGCTCTAGCCTCCTTGCTATGACCTGTTCAATGTAAGTATATGTATATGCAAGCAAATGCGACCAATTTTTAATACAATTCAATATTTGGTTATATTAGGCATAGTGGTTCAAAATTAGCAAACAAATAGGCAAACAACACAAACATCAATCAATTAGTGGATTAGAGTTTTCAAATTCATAATTTTGATATATATACAAAAAATCATGTTTTTGATGCCAATTCACAACAATGTGTTCTAGCTATATAAATTTTGGTTCTCACACCAGTCTAATGGAAATATATAGATATCACACCTTCGTTACTCGAACATGAATACTAATGACGACTAGTCAATCATCAAAACCATCTTCGGGCCACTAGAGTATGATTCTATATCTATCCAATATATTAAAACTTCGAATATACGTTCATGACGCGTATACGCGAAATCTTTATATACTCGATTGTCCATATTCAAAATAAATAAATAGTCAAATACGTATAAAATGGTTTAAATTTCAAAACAAAATGGTTTTCAATTGAAAAATATACTCTTCACACTCGTTCTAGGATACTACTGATCCTATCTCTAACGAGTCATTCTAATTGGATATTTCTAATCCAATATCTGATGAATTCTTTCGTATGGTTCTAATGTGTCTTGTTCTCGAGCTCTGTAAACCAAAGCTCTGATACCAAATGTGACGGCCTGGAATTTCGCTCAGTCCGAATCAGTCGTTAAACCGATCTGGACCGTTCGAAACCCCTGAACGTTGAGAACATGACAAATCAGAACACAAACAGAAGAACATTTCATTGTATATTACAACAATGCATCAGATTACAAGAATATACAGAGTATAAATGAATAAATATTACACAGAAATATCAGAGATTTAAATTACATTTAAATACATAGCAGCGGAAAAATAATATAAAGCACAACTGAAGGTGATATACGGATACAGAGCTTTCCGAATATCATTCCAGCTGTAAACCAGGATCCTATGAATATAAATCTGCAAAACCAAAACTACTAGCTGCCCGTGCGGAAAATAGGGGCACCCAGAGTTTAGGTTAAAACAATAAACTCCAGGTCAGTCATGTGACTGGTGTGAGAACTAAAATAGTTATTTGAAACTTTACTTTAAAAGAGAGTAATCCAAGGGACCACGCCGTATATCACGGAACGGGTTTCCTCCCAAGAATACCAGTGCATATAGAATAAACAACGCAATGCTTTTTCGAAAAATGAAGCTGTTATAAGACCCAGGTCCCATCACACAATGCAACGCAAGCCGGAGGATAGGGTTTTACCTTATGACAGCCAAACATGCTTGGTACGTTTAAAACAAATCATTTGATACTATAATATGTGTATAGTGTCAAAACATTTCAATCATAAATATAAATCATAGACGGCATGAGTGCCCCATCCCACTATGTCGCCATACTAGGCTCTACAAATAAAACCGAAATACACGTATTGGAAATTGGATTTCCGTCATGAGTCGAGGCAAGGGGCAAGCTCCTCTCCGCGTTCGAGACACTCTAGCAAATGCCTCAGGATTACGCAAGCTGGGCAACCCTGGATGCGGCTGGGCCGGTCCTCACTTACGTTAGAGGATTATTTATTCCTGAACACACGTTTCCCGGTCCTTACAGACCTATAATCGAGGCGCCTCATTCCAACAACCACAAAGGTGAAAAGTATATAAATGTCAGGGCTGGTAAGTCACTGACACCACCAAAGCTAGAAAGAAACGTCGTGCTCTCCCAGCGGTCCGTATCCCGTTTTTGACTCATACCGAGGTGTGAGGCTCGCGAATACACGTTATACACAAAGCTGCCACGTAGGCGTGCTTTGATCATCAACCACAAGACTTTGCTTTTCAACAGAAGCCTTGATCATTGCATCTTAGTATGCCACACAGGCAATTCATGCCATGCGACTGATGTCCATCGATATACAACCTCTGAGCTCGTACGTCTCAGAGAAGGGCGTTAAGCAAGAGAATAAATTCTCCGCCGCCAAACAGATGTATATTTAATAGAAATCAATCAACATAGAATAAAATCCAATGTTAGACACACAATCCATTTACAAGTCCGTTCTGGGTCTGAACGAAACCGGAGGCACTTTCCTCGCATATCCATCCATCTCCAAGTACGTCTGGACGACCACTAACTATTTCCATCCTCTTGGGTGTACAGCCCAATCAGGATCGTCAGTAATTATCCAAACGATGTGAAGACTTCCGGTCTTCGACCACCGTCTTCATCTTCGACATATCGTCGAATCGGTTATTTAGAATGGGTATAAACCCGGACTTTCCGAACAACCCGCGTATATTGAAAACAAATGTTACACAAACACAACATACGCCTCATTCCAATTCATTAGTCACCAACCGCAAATTAGCAAGAGAACAATTTCCCAAACATTAACCCCGAAGGCCGAAACCAACATCAGATCAATACCCAGGAAACCATTCTTCTTAGCCAACCTACAGCTAGTTTCTAATTTCCACATTCTTAGGGAAAGGTTCCCATTAATTTTATCCAAGATAAATTCTTTAAAATTTATCCTGTAATCTTCCTTTGGATGTCATTTAAAACCAAATTATGGTTTTTCCAACTAATCGAGATTAGCGAACCGTAACGAAGTAATTATTTATTTTATTTCCCAATCCCAACCTATTCATCCCATGAAGCAAAACTGGTAATACTCCATATCTAACACCGTGGTGTTATCGGTAAAATTAATTACCATTTCACGTTCAAATCCAATTAAAGATTTAACTATCGCTTTGGAGCAAAACTGGTGATACTCCATTCTCGCTCAATTTCTAAATTTGATAATTTAGATTATCAATTCACATTTCAATCTAATTGCAGATTCATTAAAACTCCTTTTACTGGGTTAAAGAACTAGGTGTTATTTAAAACACAGTTCACGACAAACCCAAATCACATTCTATTTGTTATCGGGTTAAAGAACTAGTGTTATTTAAAACACTGTTCACGATAAACCCATTTCAAATTTAATCAAAAAATATTAGAAATTCGATTATTTAAAACCCCTTTTTAAATCTAATTCATTTATTTAAAAATAATTGGGTTTTAAATTTAGTTCAAACTAGTGCATTTCGATAAAAACCATTTTTATCTTTTCAAATGTGGAGTTTTTTCATCCCAACTTTTCCCAAATCATTTCTTATGATTCTATACAAATTATTACTATTTTTAATAATTTTATCAAGGCCCGTACAGTCGATTTCCAACAATGGCCATCGAACTGCACTTATAGCGACCTTTTTCGAATTTGATTTGGACGTATCTCCAAATCCAACCGTTAGATTTTGAATTTCTAATATTCTTTAGAAAGCTCTTTTCGATACGAACCCAACGGTTCCGGTTTTAGGAGAATCCGACGGTCGGATCTCCCGTAATGTCCGTTTGAAATAAATGGTCGAAATTCACGAACTGCCGCGGCGCGGCGCGTTCTATTCAGGCCATTATATAATATATATAATCTATATTTCGTCGATTACTATTTAAAACGAATTATATAATTAGTTTTAAATTCGTTTCAAGAACCATTTCAACTTCTATTTCAATCCAAAGCAAAATTGAATTCTTCTTTAAAAATTCGTTTTAAAAATTCATTTCTATTCAATTCAAATTTCAATTAAATTTGAATTCATTTCAATTCGCTTTCAATTCAATTTGAATTCGTTTTCAATTCAATTCAATTCAAATTGGTTTTATATTCGATTCAAATTCATTTTCTATTCAAATCAAATTCGTTTCGTTTTCTATTTGAATCAAGTTCATTATATATTCAATTTGAAATCAAATTGGTTTTCTATTCCATTCAAATCGAAATCGTTTTATATTCAATTCAAATCGAAATCGTTATATATTCAATTCATTTCGAAATCATTTTATATTCAATTCAAATCGAAATCGTTATATATTCAATTCATTTCGAAATCGTTATATATTCAATTCATTTCGAAATCGTTATATATTCAATTCATTTCGAAATCGTTATATATTCAATTCATTTCGAAATCGTTATATATTCAATTCATTTCGAAATCGTTATATATTCAATTCATTTCGAAATCGTTATATTGATAAAGATGTAAATTTTATTATAAAAATAATTCGTTCAACACATGACTAATCCCAACGGATGAGTATAGTCAACACATGAACCTTTATTTTATATATTCTTAATTTTTCAAATTGGAATGAGGCCCAATAAATCACCATATAACGTTAATTATATGGATTTTCATACAACACATGTATATAATAGCACTGAAAATAATCAACCATCAACCAAAGTGCACTACACTGTATAAGCATCAAATATAGATATCTAATGCTTATAACAGCCTGTCAATCAATCGATCGACATATTTAATCAGTCAGGATGAGTGAACTTTAAATTTCATCCCAACACCCGTGTAGGGTTTCAAACAATCAAACATAGATTTTAATCGTGCAGTTGGGCGATGTGTGAAATTTATCGTCCCAATCAATGTCAGTCAAATCAGTGTACATAAACAAACCGTCTGGTCTGTAAATGAATATTTTATTTTATTCACCTTCACGTTAAAAATTATATTTTTTAACGATCAAACTATTTTATTTTAACATTTGAATTTCTATTCAGTTCATTTATTCAACAAATGATTACTTTTATTTTTCTAACATATTTTAGAAAATTTCGGCGGCATAACGGCACGATACTAGAAACGGGACGAGGCCTAGCCTTATCCCTGGTCTAGTGAAGGCCCACGCCATTCACACATCAATCAAATCACTTTCGTTATGCAAACCACAAAATTTGGAGTAAGAGTCTAACCTAGCCTTACTCCTTCGCCTTATAACGGCGCACGTCTAATCCTAACCAATTTATCGATTCGATTTTTCACACCACAAACCACATTCAAACCAATATCGCAATCAATCACCAAACAGCCTAACAAACAAGTCCATGGTCTGTGGACGATTGTGTCGGGTGCTACTAAACACCGTCTGCATCCTTGTATATGTATATATATAACTAGAAAATAAATTGAAGAGTGAGAAGTTCTCACCGAAAGCTATCCAATCATCTTGACTCTTCTATGATAGAGATCTTCGTCGTTCTCGCCCTTTTGTTATCTTCGTTGCCCGTATTCTCTACATATGTAAAAATCGAATTTTTTACTTTGCTACTCAATATTTAAAAATCGAATTTTTACTACGCCATTCAATATATCAAAATCTAATTTTTCTTTCGAAGTTCTATATATAAAAATCATATTTTTCTTTCGAAGTTCAGTATATAAAAATCCTATTTTTATTTCGAAGTTCAACATATAAAAATCCTATTTTTATTTCGAAGTTCAACATATAAAAATCCTATTTTTATTTCGAAGTTCAACATATAAAAATCCTATTTTTATTTCGACATTCAAATAAAAATCGAATTTTTTTTCTATGCTTCGTTATAAAAATTATATTTTTATCTCGATGCCTTATAGACAAAAATTCCCTTTCACACAAATATAGATTTCGCCTCTTCTAAAAATATAGTTTTGCCTTTCTAAAAATATAGTTTTGCCTACTAAAAATATAGTTTTGCCTTTCTAAAAATATAGTTTTGCCTTTCTAAAAATATAGTTTTTGCCTTTCTAAAAATATAGTTTTTACCTTTCTAAAAATATAGTTTTTATTTTCTAAAAATATAGTTTTTATTTTCTAAAAATATATTTTTTATCTTCTAAAACCAATGTTATATAAAAAAAAAATATCCTAACTCTTCATGTTAAAAATTAAAACTTTGTTCCATATATATAAAAAAAAATCAAAAACAAGTTTTTAAATCTACTAAAAAATCAGTTTTTAAAATTCTTACAAAAACAGTTTTCGCATCTTTTTTTAAAAAAACAGTCTTTTTTTTTAAATCTGTTTATATAAAATAAGAATAAATAAATAAATTTAAAAAAACTTACAGGGGGGGCTACTGGTCATGCTCGTCGGCGTCTGAGGGGGCTTCAACGAGGCGGAGGGGGGGGGGGTTGCGCCATCGCTCAGGCGAAGGAGGGGGAGGGCGAACGGTGGTGGCGGGGCTCGGTGCGATTGCGGGGTTCGTACGAAGCGGAAGGGGGTGGAGGAGGTGGAAGCGGCCAGGCGGAGAGAGGGGGTTGCGCCGTTGACTGGGGGGGGGGGCGGCGTCCTGTCCGAGGCGGCGACGATAAGCCCTAGGGCGGCGGTGACCAAATCGATTTGGGGCGGGCCTGAGTGGTTTAACGGGTTTGGGAAATAACGAAGTGGGGTGGGTTTATATATATTATTTTATTTTATTATTTTATTATTTTATAAAAGTTGACTTTTACATACGTCATCAAAACGAGGCCCACCACCTGTCGTCCATAGCGTTTAACCCCCATTCCGATCACAATGGGATATGTATCGTCAGCTGATTCGGCTGTTACAATCAGTTTCCGTTAAATTTACATTTAAATCACTATATTGAATTTTAAACGTATCTTTCAAATTACCGGGGTCACATACTAACTCTAAAAATTCCAGAAAAATATTTTCTAGCTTCGTATTGACGATACGGTCCTAACAAAACTAGTTTCGTCGAATTCTGAGACCGTATGAAAAATGGCCAATTTCCAGTCGATTAAAATCAACTGAAACTGGTCAAACGCGTTTTCCTTTCCCACGCTCACATATTGATTCGAAAAATTATGAAATTTGAAACCTAGCAATAACTTGACACTGCGGATCCAACAAAATTGGTTTCGTCGAAATCTGAGGTCGTTTGCAAAATGTCCATTTTTAAGGGCCTGAATTCCATAGCGACTATTCAGAATTTTCAACTGGACATATCATTTGATTCCCGCTACGAAATTTCAACTTGTCGGATTCGTTGGAAAGATATTATCATTTAGATCCTAATGTTTTTGGTTTCGCTAAAATCCGGATTGTTTTGCACCCGGTACATTCAATTGAAGTTTGAAATCGAATTATCGAACTACCGCGCCATTTTCAATTCTATTTATAATTATATATAAATATTTATATTCTAACGACGACGCGTATAATATATACGTTCTAATTCTATTCAAAATAAATTTCTCGTCGATTTTATTTAAAATAATTCATTTTAAATAATCAAAATTCGCTAAAATAGCCAAAATAAAAATTTTAAACTGGCCCAGATTTTCCGGGTTATTACAATCTCCCCCACTTAAAACTTTTCGTCCCCGAAAAGGAACAACGTCGAAAGTGGTTTGATTAATCAGCTCTACGTTCGATCTGGCTTCCATTCTCCAACTTTTCAGTTTCTGAGAATTTCTAAATTTTCAAAAATTTGGCTAACACCTTAAATTTTCGAAAAATTTCGCCATAACCTCCCCTGCACCGGGAGCATCGGGGAATTTCAAATAGCTTCCCCGGTCCTTCAGATCTCAAAAAGAAAAAGAAAAAGCCAAGCGGCTAGCCAATAGGCTCATAAAATCATCATCACCCAAACAAAACAGTAAATTATGTAGTAAACATGTACCTATTTGTCGGGCAAACAAATTTTATTCTCTAGCTCTAGCCTCCTTGCTATGACCTGTTCAATGTAAGTATATGTATATGCAAGCAAATGCGACCAATTTTTAATACAATTCAATATTTGGTTATATTAGGCATAGTGGTTCAAAATTAGCAAACAAATAGGCAAACAACACAAACATCAATCAATTAGTGGATTAGAGTTTTCAAATTCATAATTTTGATACATATACAAAAAATCATGTTTTTGATGCCAATTCACAACAATGTGTTCTAGCTATATAAATTTTGGTTCTCACACCAGTCTAATGGAAATATATAGATATCACACCTTCGTTACTCGAACATGAATACTAATGACGACTAGTCAATCATCAAAACCATCTTCGGGCCACTAGAGTATGATTCTATATCTATCCAATATATTAAAACTTCGAATATACGTTCATGACGCGTATACGCGAAATCTTTATATACTCGATTGTCCATATTCAAAATAAATAAATAGTCAAATACGTATAAAATGGTTTAAATTTCAAAACAAAATGGTTTTCAATTGAAAAATATACTCTTCACACTCGTTCTAGGATACTACTGATCCTATCTCTAACGAGTCATTCTAATTGGATATTTCTAATCCAATATCTGATGAATTCTTTCGTATGGTTCTAATGTGTCTTGTTCTCGAGCTCTGTAAACCAAAGCTCTGATACCAAATGTGACGGCCTGGAATTTCGCTCAGTCCGAATCAGTCGTTAAACCGATCTGGACCGTTCGAAACCCCTGAACGTTGAGAACATGACAAATCAGAACACAAACAGAAGAACATTTCATTGTATATTACAACAATGCATCAGATTACAAGAATATACAGAGTATAAATGAATAAATATTACACAGAAATATCAGAGATTTAAATTACATTTAAATACATAGCAGCAGAAAAATAATATAAAGCACAACTGAAGGTGATATACGGATACAGAGCTTTCCGAATATCATTCCAGCTGTAAACCAGGATCCTGTGAATATAAATCTGCAAAACCAAAACTACTAGCTGCCCGTGCGGAAAATAGGGGCACCCAGAGTTTAGGTTAAAACAATAAACTCCAGGTCAGTCATGTGACTGGTGTGAGAACTAAAATAGTTATTTGAAACTTTACTTTAAAAGAGAGTAATCCAAGGGACCACGCCGTATATCACGGAACGGGTTTCCTCCCAAGAATACCAGTGCATATAGAATAAACAACGCAATGCTTTTTCGAAAAATGAAGCTGTTATAAGACCCAGGTCCCATCACACAATGCAACGCAAGCCGGAGGATAGGGTTTTACCTTATGACAGCCAAACATGCTTGGTACGTTTAAAACAAATCATTTGATACTATAATATGTGTATAGTGTCAAAACATTTCAATCATAAATATAAATCATAGACGGCATGAGTGCCCCATCCCACTATGTCGCCATACTAGGCTCTACAAATAAAACCGAAATACACGTATTGGAAATTGGATTTCCGTCATGAGTCGAGGCAAGGGGCAAGCTCCTCTCCGCGTTCGAGACACTCTAGCAAATGCCTCAGGATTACGCAAGCTGGGCAACCCTGGATGCGGCTGGGCCGGTCCTCACTTACGTTAGAGGATTATTTATTCCTGAACACACGTTTCCCGGTCCTTACAGACCTATAATCGAGGCGCCTCATTCCAACAACCACAAAGGTGAAAAGTATATAAATGTCAGGGCTGGTAAGTCACTGACACCACCAAAGCTAGAAAGAAACGTCGTGCTCTCCCAGCGGTCCGTATCCCGTTTTTGACTCATACCGAGGTGTGAGGCTCGCGAATACACGTTATACACAAAGCTGCCACGTAGGCGTGCTTTGATCATCAACCACAAGACTTTGCTTTTCAACAGAAGCCTTGATCATTGCATCTTAGTATGCCACACAGGCAATTCATGCCATGCGACTGATGTCCATCGATATACAACCTCTGAGCTCGTACGTCTCAGAGAAGGGCGTTAAGCAAGAGAATAAATTCTCCGCCGCCAAACAGATGTATATTTAATAGAAATCAATCAACATAGAATAAAATCCAATGTCATACACACAATCCATTTACATGTCCGTTCTGGGTCTGAACGAAACCGGAGGCACTTTCCTCGCATATCCATCCATCTCCAAGTATGTCTGGACGACCACTAACTATTTCCATCCTCTTGGGTGTACAGCCCAATCAGGATCGTCAGTAATTATCCAAACGATGTGAAGACTTCCGGTCTTCGACCACCGTCTTCATCTTCGACATATCGTCGAATCGGTTATTCAGAATGGGTATAAACCCGGACTTTCCGAACAACCCGCGTATATTGAAAACAAATGTTACACAAACACAACATACGCCTCATTCCAATTCATTAGTCACCAACCGCAAATTAGCAAGAGAACAATTTCCCAAACATTAACCCCGAAGGCCGAAACCAACATCAGATCAATACCCAGGAAACCATTCTTCTTAGCCAACCTACAGCTAGTTTCTAAATTCCACATTCTTAGGGAAAGGTTCCCATTAATTTTATCCAAGATAAATTCTTTAAAATTTATCCTGTAATCTTCCTTTGGATGTCATTTAAAACCAAATTATGGTTTTTCCAACTAGTCGAGATTAGCGAACCGTAACGAAGTAATTATTTATTTTATTTCCCAATCCCAACCTATTCATCCCATGAAGCAAAACTGGTAATACTCCATATCTAACACCGTGGTGTTATCGGTAAAATTAATTACCATTTCACGTTCAAATTCAATTAAAGATTTAACTATCGCTTTGGAGCAAAACTGGTGATACTCCATTCTCGCTCAATTTCTAAATTTGATAATTTAGATTATCAATTCACATTTCAATCTAATTGCAGATTCATTAAAACTCCTTTTACTGGGTTAAAGAACTAGGTGTTATTTAAAACACAGTTCACGACAAACCCAAATCACATTCTATTTGTTATCGGGTTAAAGAACTAGTGTTATTTAAAACACTGTTCACGATAAACCCATTTCAAATTTAATCAAAAAATATTAGAAATTCGATTATTTAAAACCCCTTTTTAAATCTAATTCATTTATTTAAAAATAATTGGGTTTTAAATTTAGTTCAAACTAGTGCATTTCGATAAAAACCATTTTTATCTTTTCAAATGTGGAGTTTTTTCATCCCAACTTTTCCCAAATCATTTCTTATGATTTTATACAAATTATTACTATTTTTAATAATTTTATCAAGGCCCGTACAGTCGATTTCCAACAATGGCCATCGAACTGCACTTATAGCGACCTTTTTCGAATTTGATTTGGACGTATCTCCAAATCCAACCGTTAGATTTTGAATTTCTAATATTCTTTAGAAAGCTCTTTTCGATACGAACCCAACGGTTCCGGTTTTAGGAGAATCCGACGGTCGGATCTCCCGTAATGTCCGTTTGAAATAAATGGTCGAAATTCACGAACTGCCGCGGCGCGGCGCGTTCTATTCAGGCCATTATATAATATATATATAATATATATAATCTATATTTCGTCGATTACTATTTAAAACTAATTATATAATTAGTTTTAAATTCGTTTCAAGAACCATTTCAACTTCTATTTCAATCCAAAGCAAAATTGAATTCTTCTTTAAAAATTCGTTTTAAAAATTCGTTTCTATTCAATTCAAATTTCAATTAAATTTGAATTCATTTCAATTCGCTTTCAATTCAATTTGAATTCGTTTTCAATTCAATTCAATTCAAATTGGTTTTATATTCGATTCAAATTCATTTTCTATTCAAATCAAATTCGTTTCGTTTTCTATTTGAATCAAGTTCATTATATATTCAATTTGAAATCAAATTGGTTTTCTATTCCATTCAAATCGAAATCGTTTTATATTCAATTCAAATCGAAATCGTTATATATTCAACTCATTTCGAAATCATTTTATATTCAATTCAAATCGAAATCGTTATATATTCAATTCATTTCGAAATCGTTATATATTCAATTCATTTCGAAATCGTTATATATTCAATTCATTTCGAAATCGTTATATATTCAATTCATTTCGAAATCGTTATATATTCAATTCATTTCGAAATCGTTATATTGATAAAGATGTAAATTTTATTATAAAAATAATTCGTTCAACACATGACTAATCCCAACGGATGAGTATAGTCAACACATGAACCTTTATTTTATATATTCTTAATTTTTCAAATTGGAATGAGGCCCAATCAATCACCATATAACGTTAATTATATGGATTTTCATACAACACATGTATATAATAGCATTGAAAATAATCAGCCATCAACCAAAGTGCACTACACTGTATAAGCATCAAATATAGATATCTAACGCTTATAACAGCCTGTCAATCAATCGATCGACATATTTAATCAGTCAGGATGAGTGAACTTTAAATTTCATCCCAACACCCGTGTAGGGTTTCAAACAATCAAACATAGATTTTAATCGTGCAGTTGGGCGATGTGTGAAATTTATCGTCCCAATCAATGTCAGTCAAATCAGTGTACATAAACAAACCGTCTGGTCTGTAAATGAATATTTTATTTTATTCACCTTCACGTTAAAAATTATATTTTTTAACGATCAAACTATTTTATTTTAACATTTGAATTTCTATTCAGTTCATTTATTCAATAAATGATTACTTTTATTTTTCTAACATATTTTAGAAAATTTCGGCGGTATAACGGCACGATACTAGAAACGGGACGAGGCCTAGCCTTATCCCCGGTCTAGTGAAGGCCCACGCCATTCACACATCAATCAAATCACTTTCGTTATGCAAACCACAAAATTTGGAGTAAGAGTCTAACCTAGCCTTACTCCTTCGCCTTATAACGGCGCACGTCTAATCCTAACCAATTTATCGATTCGATTTTTCACACCACAAACCACATTCAAACCAATATCGCAATCAATCACCAAATAGCCAAACAAACAAGTCCATGGTCTGTGGACGATTGTGTCGGGTGCTACTAAACACCGTCTGCATCCTAGTATATGTATATATATAACTAGAAAATAAATTGAAGAGTGAGAAGTTCTCACCGAAAGCTATCCAATCATCTTGACTCTTCTATGATAGAGATCTTCGTCGTTCTCGCCCTTTTGTTATCTTCGTTGCCCGTATTCTCTACATATGTAAAAATCGAATTTTTTACTTTGCTACTCAATATTTAAAAATCGAATTTTTACTACGTCATTCAATATATCAAAATCTAATTTTTCTTTCGAAGTTCTATATATAAAAATCATATTTTTCTTTCGAAGTTCAATATATAAAAATCCTATTTTTATTTCGAAGTTCAACATATAAAAATCCTATTTTATTTCGAAGTTCAACATATAAAAATCCTATTTTTATTTTGAAGTTCAACATATAAAAATCCTATTTTTATTTCGACATTCAAATAAAAATCGAATTTTTTTTCTATGCTTCGTTATAAAAATTATATTTTTATCTCGATGCCTTATAGACAAAAATTCCCTTTCACACAAATATAGATTTCGCCTCTTCTAAAAATATAGTTTTGCCTTTCTAAAAATATAGTTTTGCCTTCTAAAAATATAGTTTTGCCTTTCAAAAAATATAGTTTTGCCTTTCTAAAAATATAGTTTTGCCTTTCTAAAAATATAGTTTTTACCTTTCTAAAAATATAGTTTTTATTTTCTAAAAATATAGTTTTTATTTTCTAAAAATATAGTTTTTATCTTCTAAAACCAATGTTATATAAAAAAAAAATATCCTAACTCTTCATGTTAAAAATTAAAACTTTGTTCCATATATATAAAAAAAAATCAAAAACAAGTTTTTAAATCTACTAAAAAATCAGTTTTTAAAATTCTTACAAAAACAGTTTTCGCATCTTTTTTTAAAAAAACAGTCTTTTTTTTTAAATCTGTTTATATAAAATAAGAATAAATAAATAAATTTAAAAAAACTTACAGGGGGGGCTACTGGTCATGCTCGTCGGCGTCTGAGGGGGCTTCAACGAGGCGGAGGGGGGGGGGTTGCGCCATCGCTCAGGCGAAGGAGGGGGAGGGCGAACGGTGGTGGCGGGGCTCGGTGCGATTGCGGGGTTCGTACGAAGCGGAAGGGGGTGGAGGAGGTGGAAGCGGCCAGGCGGAGAGAGGGGGTTGCGCCGTTGACTGGAGGGGGGGGGGCGGCGTCCTGTCCGAGGCGGCGACGATGAGCCCTAGGGCGGCGGTGACCAAATCGATTTGGGGAGGGGCTGAGTGGTTTAACGGGTTTGGGAAATAACGAAGTGGGGTGGGTTTATATATATTATTTTATTTTATTATTTTATTATTTTATAAAAGTTGACTTTTACATACGTCATCAAAACGAGGCCCACCACCTGTCGTCCATAGCGTTTAACCCCCATTCCGATCACAATGGGATATGTATCGTCAGCTGATTCGGCTGTTACAATCAGTTTCCGTTAAATTTACATTTAAATCACTATATTGAATTTTAAACGTACCTTTCAAATTACCGAGGTCACATACTAACTCTAAAAATTCCAGAAAAATATTTTCTAGCTTCGTATTGACGATACGGTCCTAACAAAACTAGTTTCGTCGAATTCTGAGACCGTATGAAAAATGGCCAATTTCCAGTCGATTAAAATCAACTGAAACTGGTCAAACGCGTTTTCCTTTCCCACGCTCACATATTGATTCGAAAAATTATGAAATTTGAAACCTAGCAATAACTTGACACTGCGGATCCAACAAAAGTGGTTTCGTCGAAATCCGAGGTCATTTGCAAAATGTCCATTTTTAAGGGCCTGAATTCCATAGCGACTATTCAGAATTTTCAACTGGACATATCTTTTGATTCCCGCTACGAAATTTCAACTTGTCGGATTCGTTGGAAAGATATTATCATTTAGATCCTAATGTTTTTGGTTTCGCTAAAATCCGGATTGTTTTGCACCCGGTACATTCAATTGAAGTTTGAAATCGAATTATCGAACTACCGCGCCATTTTCAATTCTATTTATAATTATATATAAATATTTATATTCTAACGACGACGTGTATAATATATACGTTCTAATTCTATTCAAAATAAATTTCTCGTCGATTTTATTTAAAATAATTCATTTTAAATAATCAAAATTCGCTAAAATAGCCAAAATAAAAATTTTAAACTGGCCCAGATTTTCCGGGTTATTACAGATATGGCCTCGCGAAGTTTCACGAAAAATTCCCAAATTAAAGTATACTTAATTAAGTGAAATGGGTTGTGCAGAGAAATATATATATATTGATATATATATATATATAATTGAAAATTAAATAAATAAATATGCAAAAATGTTCAAAACAGCGAATTGGGAGAGGGGAATAACCGAACCGGCCGATTTTTGAGGTCGACCCGAGCTCGCTGGGTCGACTAGGGGTTAATCCAGGGTGTTTGGCTGTCAACCCGTGGGACGATTCGCTCAAATGCAGATTTTGCATTTGGATGGTTCTCATGGTTCATCTTTAATCTAAAGGCCCTAGTTGGTTCCTACACTTGACTTCTTCCCCAAGACATGCTTTGATGGCTTGGATTGAATCTAGGTTTAATCCTATGGCCTAAAACACTTGCCTAATCTATAAATAAGACCCTAACCTATCCTAAATCCTCATTATTCATTCATGCAACTAAACTATGGCAAAATTTTACCTCTCATGGCCTCCACTCTCTTCATAAAATTTCTAAATGGTTTCTATGAGAGATTTTCCATGCATACAAGTGTTTTCAAGCTTGTATGAGTGTCATTAGCTTGCATTCAAGTCAAGTTTCTATCTTTGCATCATAAAGCAAGGGTTTTGATCATTTTGGCTCAAGGGTTTTTATGTTAGAGCTTGCATTTTGGGTCTATTTGATTGCATAAGGGCTTTGTCATATCTTTTTTGCCTTCATAGCAATGTAAGCCCTTTCCCTACTCTTAGATATTAACTATGAAGTTAAATGTTCATGTTGCAAGTTTGGGTTTGATCATTGAGTATGATACATGCTATCATGTCATGCAAGTTTATGAAGTCATTACCTTGATCTTGTGAGCTAAAAGCTACAACCTTTATGTTGAAATGTTGCATTAGGCAACATGAGAACCCTCATAACCTTTATGTCAACTTGCATATGAAGTCATAACCCTTATATGATGATATATGCGAGTTACTAGTCATCATTCCATATCTTTTGTCACCATGATTCGCTTATGTGCCAAGTTTGGGTTTATGCATGTTTTGAGGCTTAAGAATGAAACATGCAAGTTAATGAACACATTTGTGCCTCATTTACCACCATGATTAACTTGTGGCTTAATATCCATTTTTGTCATGCCTTTGCCAAGTCTCTTCTTTTAATCCATTACGTTGTCGCGAACGTATATGCGAGTTTAAAAGCATTGGGTTATGTTATGGGTAATTTCTAATGACATGAAAATACAACTTGAAAACATGACTTGAAATATAACATGGAAGTTGACATGTAAGTATGCATAAAAACATAAGCTTGGGAATTTACCTATTAAGTTAGGTCTACCCTTTGGGAATTTACCTATTAAGTTAGGTCTACCCAAATGCTTGAAAACTTGTAACATGTTTTGGGAAACATGATGGACATGACACTTAGATAATATAAGTGTGGCCAACTCGAGGTTGGGTTGAGTTTGCAACGTAAAACTCCCCGGAACCGACCGGCCTAACTAGTAGTTGCAAACAATAGGACCCAATGTGAGAAGTTGGTCATGTTGTGCTTGAACCCGAGGTTAGACCAAGTTGTGGTGTAAAGCTACCCGGAACCGACCGGCTTAACTAGTAACCACAACAAAGTCTAATGTGAGAGGTGAAGGTGCATTAAGTAATTTATGCCACATGATAGGGTTAAGTTAATTTGATTAATGACTCTTAACCAAATATGACATGGACAAATGGGTTAAGTAATTTGATTATGCTAATGATACTTAACAAAACATGACAAGGTTGGGTAGGTTAAGTAACTTGATTTGCCTAATGACACTTAACCATTTTTATATGACTAGTGGATGGGGTTAAGTTAACCAACACTTAATCAATCCAACACGATAACTTGGTAAGGTTAAGTAAGTTTTCTTAATGACGCTTAACCGAAAAATACGGTTAACGAATGGGGTTAAGATTAGACTCAACTAGTCTAAACATGGAAATCGGATGGGGTTAAGTTAGCCTAGACTTAATTAATCCCACTTGGTAGTTTAATGGGGTTAAGTTAAACACTTAACTAATCTAAACATGATGAATTGATGTGGTTAGGTGACCTATACTTAACCAATCTAACTCGTGAATTTATTGAGGTTAAGTTAACCTATACTTAACCGATCTAACGTGAAAACATGATAAGGCTAAGTCACGAATCGCTTGAATACACTTGACCGATTTGACTGAGTAAATTGATAGGGTCAAGTTAATATATACTTAACCAATCTAGAATGATAATTGGACGAGGTTAAGTCGTGAATTGCTTAATACATACTTAACCAACGTGAGCATGGTTTGTAGGGTTAAGTCTTGGACTTGGATACTTAGCCAATTTTGACATGATTTGAAGACGGGTTAAGTCTTGGACTTGGATACTTAGCCAATTTTGACATGATTGGTAGACGGGTTAAGTCATGAACTTAAGTGACACTTAATCCATTATGTAAACCCTAGTTCTGAGGATAGGGGATAACCGTAGTTAACAAGGATAACGGGAATAAGGCTAAGTGGTAAACCTTAGTTGAGGAATAACTAAGTAATGATTCTTAGTCAAGGAAATTTAGACCAGTTCATAGATAGATGAGTAACCTGATACGGTAGGTCATCGTTTAAGTATACGAGTAGGAGCAAGTATCTGATTTAGATAAATGCTCCAGCGAACTGGGTAATGAAGCAGCGGCTTCGAGGAACGTGAGGGTATTCTTGGTATCCCTCTATGAGCTGCCAGGTGATTATACTAGGCTCATGAGAGGTCAAGGTCTGCGTTAGAAGAACCAAGAGTATGCCTTGGTTGCTATGCGAGCGACCTAAAGACGGGGATGGATAGGGGATAGTCGACGATACACGGTCGTACCCTAGATAGCATTTCGTCAGACTACCTACCATCTTTGGTCAAGCGTGTACGTACGGAAAGGCAGAGAACACCCAATAGACCATAATTGCTATCTAATTATGGTTGCGGCAAGGCTAGGATTGTGGGTTGGCCAGTAGTGTGTTCTCATACAGGATTTATCCTGTCTTGTCTTTCACTAGTTGAGGGAGGGGTCGCGTGGGACCATAGCCACGTATAGAAAAACAGACCTTAGCATCTGCATCGGCAGATAAATCGAAAGCTCCCGACCGAGTCCTGTATTTCTCGATCTGCCCTGTGACAGGACTCGGATGGCACGATGTGATACATGTGCATACAGTCATGGAAAACGATTCACGATGAATGCGTGGGAAAAACGGCGCGGTTGACGGTTAGCGTAAATCCCAGTGGCCCTGGGTGGTTGAACCAAAACCGAGATACGAAAACGTGCAATAGGTAAGCGTAATCCCTAGTGGCCCTAGGTAGCATAAGTCCTAGTTGTACAAACGATAATTCATGTTGGAAGACCCTAGCTAGGTTTAGGGTAACAGTCCAAACCGATCTTAAGGATCATGGAACTATGTTAAAGTAATGTAGAATCTCATGGGAAAGCCCGTATGGTCTACGGCAAGGGACTGAACATTTACATGGAATAAAACATACAAGTTGAGTAACCTATATATTCGATATATTAGGTTGACATGGACCATTACATGACTTTTGAGTGAGGGTCATTCTTGGTTAACACATGATACGGTGGGGATACTAGTACGGTAGGTGCAGAGCTAAAATGCAGGATAGATATCATGGGACGTTATACGTGATAGATATCTTGGGGATATTATACTTGATAGAAACCTGACGATGTGATACCTTGTTTTATCTTGACATCGTAATTTATCATGACACCTTAGTTTATCTGAGTTCAGTAGTTCGTCCTGTTATTTTGATTTAGCTTATCTATCTTGTCATCATGCTTATGTTCATCTCAGTTTCTCATGTCAGTTAACTTTACTAGTTTTTATGCTAATAGTAGATAGGGCTTACTCAGTCTTTTTGACTGACCCGTTTTGTTTCGCCTCTTTTCTTCCGTTCCCCCCCCCCCCCAGGTTACAGGGAGGAAATACTGTTGTTTAGTTCGGACTTCTTCTGCTTGAAGGTCATCATGGATGGCTTGGACTTTTCTTGGCTAATGGCTACTTTACTGTTTTTACTTGGGGAATAATTTATGAAAATGTCTTTATGCTTCTTTACTATTGCAAGACAGGTTTTGATGTACTCTGATGTAAAAGGTTTTAGACCTTATTTATTCATGTTATGAAAGTTTGATTTTACTTCCGCTATTTTTATATGTTCTGTCTTGTGATATTTCTATGCATGTTTACCAATAATGCCCCTCTAAAGCTAGTGCATTCCTTTGCGAGTGACCCTAGCGGAGGCGGGGTGTTACAAATTTAGTTTTGTTCAACATCATTTGATTAAAATATGTACTAATTATTTATGATCGATTACCATTCATAGGCTGATGAAAATATATAAAGGATATGTGCGCAACAAAAGATATATTGAAGGATGTATTGCAGAAGGATATATTGTACAAGAAGCTAGTCTTTATTGCATGGAGTATATGCCAAAAGGAGGCGATGGCACACATAAACATACTCGTGAGGCTTTTTTAGACGAGGATGATGAGTTTGCTGGTGAGATGCCTCTAGATATTGGTAAAGACATAACCTTAACCTCAGTGCAGTTCGAACAAGTTCGTAGATGGGTCCTCAATAAATATGATAGATTGGATGAATGGGAGAAGTAAGTTCGCGAATAACTCTTGAATCTCCACCGTAGTAAATCAGCTCATATAGATGTTTTGAAATGTGTTTGTTGCAGGAGGTATGCCATTTATGTGAAAAGTACTAAATCTCAGTCTCGAAGTGGGGTTTCATCCGTGGAAGCATGCCAAAGCTTTACTATTTGGATGCGTGGCGAGGTATCTTAAAGCTTATTTGATATTTCACGCGTACTTAGAAAGGATCGTACATCGTATTAATCATATTTTCACATATTTTATTTTTTAGTTGGTGGAAACAAAGGATGTTGATTCAACTCTTTGGCGGCTTGTGAATGGGCCAAAGTTCAATGCGCGTAGTTATACGAAGTACCAAGTAAATGGTTTTACATTTTCCCCAAAAAGTTACGATGAGCGGATGGTAACACAAGACAGCGGTGTATGCATGAGAGCAATTACAAAATTTAGAGCTAGTGGTAAAGATAAAAATTATAAAGAAGCAGAAACAATGTATTACGGAGTTATTCAGGAGATAATTGAGTTGGATTACATAGATTTCAAGCAAACGGTTTTTTATTGTGATTGGGTAAAGGTCGAAGACAAGGTCAATGGTTGCAAGATTGATCCTGTTTCAAAATTGATTACAGTTAACTTAGGAAAATTAAAGACCAAGGATAGAACGAACGATGAGCCATTTATTCTTGCGTCGGAAGCGGGTCAAGTGTTCTACTCAAAAGACTTAAAAAATAGCGGATGGTTTGTGGTTTTACATACACCTAAGCGGTTGACTACAACCGTGGATGATGTTGAGTTTCCTACTGCTTATCAATCAGCCTTTGAAGATAACCAAAAATTAGTAGACCTTATCAAATGCATATGCTAATACAAGTGCGCACCCGTGCTTTGCACACGGATGTGGCAAAAATAATGTAGTTTACTGGTATTAATTATGCTTACAATTGAAACAAAGTGCTATATCAATAATAATGTTGTAGAAGGATAAAGTTAAATATTTGGTATTAGAGGATAATACTTGACAAAATATAAATAGAGAATTTTGTTATTAAAATCAAAAGGGATAAGACATCACATTACCGATTACCAAAATATATTAATAAAGGTTATAATATTGGTTAACAAAATGGTTGCTAATATTCTTGTTAAATTATAAGATTGATGTTATGCAAGAGGGCACAATAATATGACAATGGAATAAAAATATGATAATCATCTAAACGTTCAATTAAGTAAATATCAACGTGTCCAAAGTGAAATGGAGGTAGGAAGGACCTAGAAGACTGATGAACAATTACGAACTCGAATATATAATTGATAAACGTACCGATATAGACAGCAGATGTGTAACAATTGAAAAGAAGGATGGTAAATAACTGACAGAAAAAAATTAACATAACAACGTCATGTATAAATACAGTTGTCAAAACAAATAAGCTAGTTGTAATGGTAATGTTTTAAAGTTTTCACGCATTTTATCTAGCTCTAGTAAATATTGTTGGCCAGATGAAGTAGCATCATATGTTAGCGTTGTAGCTTGAAATATTGCAAGATATAGGCAAGGTGCAAATAGAAATAATAGTGTATGTAAAACTGAAGACTATAATTTGATTGATATGGATGTTTATATATCTTCTTATTATTTTGTTTGTTTACAACTTGGTCACGGATATTTTAGCAGAAAAAACCTAGTATTTTTTTTTTTTTAAAGAATGGTGAATTATTGTAAAAAAAAAAACATTTTAATTAAAGGAAGAGAAGTAAATATTTAAACAATAAGAAGAATATTTTGTCTTTTAGATGTCGGGTGAAACAGCAATAGAATATCAACTATAAATAGTGACAGAAGCACACAATGCATAACTGAATCAATTAAATAATTAGACAAAAGCTATCAAACAAACAAATGGGTCTAAGATGTAGAAGGGCAAGGTTTTCTTGTCTATATGTAAGGTTGGGAGAGGGGGAAGAACGGGAAAAAAAGGAAAAACTACAACATATGCACTAAGAGCAAAAAGATCAGGCACTACAAAAAATAAGAATAAAGTGGAAAAAAAGATGGTGTTCCTATTTTATTATGATGTTCTGAAAATAGGACGTAGATGTATGGCAATACATAGAATGAGACATATTTTAGATTGTGGTTACCATATTTTTAAAATGCGTCCAGAACAGTACATAAAAGATAGTATTTGATACTGGCAATATGGGTGATCAACATTGACAAAGAAACAGGTGTATTAAAGTAATAAATAAATAGTTATACTTGTTATAGTTGTTACAGAAAAAATGTGGACTGTATCCATAGTTGTGTAGTTTTATGACAAACATGGTATTCAAATAATAACGTGGTTTGTAGATTCAACAATTGGGCCTAATATATATACAACAAAGCAATGTGAATTTACAGAGAATGGTTTATACATTTCATGTTCAAAGTAAAATGTAGTGGATAACTTGAATTATATGTTGATGATGCGAACGTTTCCATTTTAGGTGTGGTTATCATCATAATGAGTTTTGTTGTCCACACAATGCTTTCACTTGGGTAACTACCATCAGCAACGAATCTGTTTGTACCTGCAGCAAAGGAGGACATATCATATAGTTACATAACAAATGCTTGAATGCATTACTTACACTATGACAGTTGCAAAATAACCACAATCCGTAATTAAACATGGTAGAAAGTAAAAGCTAAATTTATTTCAACCAAGATCAAAAAAAAAAAAAAAAAAAAAAAAAAAGAGAGAGATATAGCAAAATTAATATATTAAACATGGTTAAAGTTATATTGCAAGATGCTAGTGGATTCTTTTACTAATTAATCAACTTGTTCGTAATATTCTCAAAAATCGTTAATTATTTCCTATTATTGATTAGGATGCCCATTCTTTCAATAACCAAACTTTTTACCTTTAGCCATTACCAATGGTCAATAGATGATACCATGTGACCATTAAGATCATTTAATAAGTGATTTGGATACTATTTGGAGTTGGTATCCCATTTCTCTATGATTTTAGAAGTATTAATATTTCAAATATAGGCATAAACCATAACTACGCTTTCGTTGAACTGGGTTATGTAATGTATTATACTACTTAGTTAAGATGTGCAATGTCGAGTGCATGAATATTTGAGGTGCACATAAAAAATTAATTTTATTGGAATTATCAAGTTTATATATACAATATTCCCCGTAACACATCATCATGATAGAGAAAATGTTTTTTTTTTTTTTCCATTATGTTAGTATGGGATGAAAGATTACTGTTTTTCCAATCAAAAGACTGTTCAACTGTAATCTCTTTATTACAAACTATGTGACTTGTGAATCAAGTATACTTTTCCCATAGTTTAAACAATAAATAACAGAACTAAAATTGCATTGAAATCTAAGCTCATTAACATTCAAAGCATTTATGTTTTTTCATTCATATTACATTCAGAAAGACAAATTCCATGGAATACTTTGTTAAACTTTATTATTTGATTTTAATAACTGTACGTGGGACATTTTAATATGTCAAAGTGAAAAAGGGTAATGAATAAAATTTAAATGTATTAAGGTGCAAAGTGCAATAATTATAGGTAATTATTGTTTTGCACTTCCCGTGGTTGTTTATCTTTATACCCTTACTTACAAATGATTCTCTAAGTTCCAATTTATTGATTTGTCCTAAAAAATAAATGAGGTATTTTTGAGGCAAAGATTTAAAGTTTTTAGTTCTAATCAGCCATGTCAAAACCAATTTATTTATTCATCTCAATAATTGAACGGAACCACAAAATGGAATGAAAGAAGAAAAGAACGAAAGTGATATATGACTGGATGGGTCAGGTTTAAAAATTTCTAGCATGGTAAACTCATATCATAAGTTCGTGGTAAATTACCTATTTTCATGTTGCTTGAATACCAAACTCTACCTATTTTGATAGTGATTGAATTAAACTCAACTTCTGGTGAAAGGGAGAAGAGGCAGAGCTGATTGCTTTCATGGTTGTGGAACTTGAAAGAAGACAGATATATCAATGAACAATGTAATTTTTTGCACATTTATTAGAGAATAAGAACAAAGGCCTATATTTTGAAGTGTGTCTTTCAACTTGTTATACATAGAGGGAATAGACCTGTAGTCCCCCTCCCTTCTCTTTACTGTAGATTTTCAAAATAGCTGCCCTTTCTTATATTACTCCATTTGATATTCGTTCCAGTTTTCTGTAATAATGTTTTCGTTTAATTGTTCCTTTGAGCAATATGTAGCTATCATCCTGAATGACAGCGGATAAAAGTTTTTTAAATTTCTTTGAGTGATAAATAATTATTGCTCTGAAAGGCAGGGGACATCCATTTAAGGAATCGGTAGTGTACATGTAACTAAACTGATAGGTTGGTAAAAAAGCAAAACAATTATGGGACATAAGTATGTAGATTGTACCAACAATAAATATTTTCCTAGCTTAACTTGGATTTTATGAAAACTGATTGCATATTTTTTGGTAGTAATATAATATATTTGTCAAAAGTAAAGTGCATGAGTAGGAAGAAATAAATTACATGGATTTAGATCTTTAAAAATATTATAAAGACCCGTAAGAACAAACGGTGTTATACTAAATGTATAATGTGAAAACGGATGTAAGAAAATATTATTAAAGTTGCTATTTAAAAAAATATTGTAGGGCAATGATTAAACAATTCCAGTTTTAGGAAAAATGGAAATTTGAGTTTAGTTTCGCTCAGTCTGATGTTAATAAACGCTATTAAGAATAAAACCCTTTTCTTTCAATTTTATTTCCCCTAAGAAATGTTTTTTTACAACGACCGAATATGTGTCCTTTTCAGTAATTGTTGATAACAATAGTAGATCTCCATAACATATATGGGAAAAATCAAAATTAAAATCCCTTTTCCCAATAAACAACTTCTTTTGCAGTAAATAATAGCAACAAATATACAATTCTTTTTTGTAAATAGGATTAACTACTTTCCCAGTCGAAACTTTCCTTTAAATATTTGACCATTTCTTTTTTACCTTTTTCTATACTCAGTTAAAATGTATGGAAAGAAGAAGTAATTCACGGGATTACATGTTGATTTTTCATTTTTTTTTTTTTTAAATTTAGGCTTGGTTTTAAAAAAAGATGTAAACTCAAAAAATCTTCTTGAGAGGTGAGTTTTTTATTTTGAAATTTATAGGAGGGCTTGCTAAATTTTTCTATGGAAATTTACAATGAAAATTAGTATAGGAGTAGAAAGAAATAAATTACATGGATATAAAGGAACTTTAAAATAGTATCAAGACCAATGAAGAAAGATGGTGGTTTTACTAAATTATAATGTGAAAAAAGGATGTAGAAAATATTATTACAGTTGTTGTATTAAAAGATATTATAGGTAAATGATTAGACAATACCAGATTTAGGAAAAATGGAAATTCAAATATTAGTTTCGCTCAATCTGGTGTTAATAGAAGCTAACAGGAATAAAACCCTTGACTTCTAATCTATATCATGTCACTAACTAAAATATCAACGTTGAAAAACCTTAAATTGTAGCTACATATATGAAAAAATTAATGGAGACGGGACGGTCACAGGTCATTGCTGGATTGCAATGGGTACTATTGATCCTTGGTAACTATATTTTATTATTATTTTAGGCACAAAGATATGTAATATGAATATATGAACTCAGGATATATGTTAAGCATAACTCATGCGAAAATGCAACTTTACACAAATTCAGAAAACAATGGCAGCAATATGGTTTAAGAGTAGGCAAGTAAAAAATTAGTGCCAGACCACAGTAATGCATTGTAGAGTTTTTGATAACAGTTAGGTGCACAGCTAAGACATGAAAATAAGCACATATGGTTTAACTACAAAGTGTAGAGTTAATAAAAAGATAATATGATTAACACCAACAAATGGCTAATAAGGTAAACCAACGACATTCGTAATTTGAAAGACATATGGTGGTGTAGAATATTGATACAACAGTTAAATATCATAGTGCTGAACATATGTTAAGGACATGCCCAGATTATAGTTTTAAACGCAAAGAGATAATGACTAAAGATTATCTTGAAGGGTGAGATTAACATCATCTTGAATTTGGGGAGCAGCTTTATTGACAATCCAGCAAAGTTAAACTTATTTGGGTATAAGAAAACATTTTATACTCCTCAACTAATTCAGCAAAGTTAGTTCAACGTGCATGCTTATTACATTAAATTTCATATCAATTATGTACTCACATTTAATGTCTCAACTAATCCAATGATAACAATACATCATGCATATTTATATTCATATAATATAGAATTGTGTTTGCTAGATATGCAAGTTTACCGATTGATTTGTAATATAAATGTATAAACATGTTAAAAATAAACGAATTAGAGTACAACAATATTGGAAGGATTAGCTGCAAACAAATGTTAAAAGGAAGTATAGGGCTTCCTAGCAGAATAACTAATATGTACTGTAATATCATCTCATTTGCAAACTGTGGTTTGCAAATATAAAAAATCCAAAATTTGTAGGAAAAAAACACTTAATTATACAAACAGATATCAGTAGCAGAACTACCTCATATCCTCAAATTTTGTATAGTAAACCTGACCGCATATAATTCATTAATTCCTATATGCTTTCATTCATTAAAGCCAATTCCTATTTTCTTTACATTATTTTGTATAGTACATTTTCGATATTTGAAAATATATAATTATATGTTTACAACATGATAGGACTTGAAAACGCTGCTGACATCTTGACAGGATTGACTTAGATGGTTCCAATATCTCATTTAATCAATGTATATTTTGTAACTGTAACTATAAGAAATACACAATAGCCCCTAAGATCTAGCTCAAAAACACAGGCAAATTAAGAAGAAATAAATTTACCTATAAAGACTTCACTGCAATGTCCACTCTTCCAATTTTTCGCAAAAGTTGAGTTAATGACGTAGGTGTCTGTCAATCATCATTAAATAACAATAAATTTAGTCCAAAAATAGTATACAATTACCACTAATTTATAACACACCAGAATTTAAAGCATACTATTTATTACTTGATAGGTTCACTCTGCTATTCCTTAATATTAAGGAGAAAATTCTCCTTCGGATAATCAGTTCTAAAAATTGATTTAGTTTCCTTCCATCTTGATTTTCCCCAAGTTTGATTCTTTCTAACGTACATCATCTGGACAATGCCATCTCTGCTTAATTGGAGCTCCGATCCATTCTCTGAAGCAACAACATCAGTGGTAATTCAAATGAGCTGCTTTCTGCTGATCAAAATCTAGGCAAACGAAGCATGCATAGAATGATTTGAGGATATGGATATCAATTAGTCATGTATTGCAATCTCCTTAGTCTTCTTACTGGCAGATTAATGGATAGCTAATCCACTATTTTTGCACGTTCAAGGGTAAAAGACTGCTAGTGTGTAATTTATCAATAACAATGTTCTATGCCCTGCTTGTTTCAAGAAATATATGTCAATATCTATAAGAATTTTTGGAGTAGTCCAAAAATTAATTATCTCATTTGAAGATTGGTATGAGGAATATATGTTGTATTGTGGAAATAGTTGAGATAATATATATACTACCATTAAGTTCCAATATCAAACTACTACTATTAATATAAGTATACCTTTGCTTTAATCCTAAAGTAAAAGGGTTGCGCTAAATATTCAGGTGGAACATGTAGTTTTTCTCTTTCGCCATAAGTGCACCATATTAGATACAGTACCCTATAATTTGAAGTGCTAACAGTGTCTTGAATTTTCTAAAAATATCAACAAATTCACAAACGATAACACCCTTTCTAGCAACAAATTAGCCTTTCAAAAAAATTTAGCCCAGTATCCAGATCATCATACAATTGTAAATATACATTATAAAAAACATCAACCATTTGTTTAACTTGCACCCTAATCAACTTTGCATAGTAAACCTGACCATATATAATTCATTAATTCATATATACTTTCATTCATAAAATCCCATTCCTATTTGTTTTACATCATTATATATTGTACATTTTTTATATTTGAAAATATATAGTTATATGTTTACAGCATGATAGGATTTGAAAATGGTGTTGACATCTTGATAGGATTGACTTTGATGGTTCCGATATCTCATTTAATCATTGTACATGTATATTTTGTAACTGTAACTATAAGAAATACATAATAACCTCCAAGATCTAGCTCGAAAACACAGGAAAATTAAGTAGAAGTAAATTTACGTCTAAAGATTTTACTCCCATATCCACTACTCTGATTTTCCATAAAAGTTGAGTTAATGATTTAGTTATCTGTCAATCATCAAACAACAATAGTTTAACCCAAAAATAGTATATAATTACCAACAATTTATAACACACTGCAAAATTTTAAACCATATTGTTTATTACTTGATGATTTTAAACCATATTTTTTCGAGGTTTGACTCTTTCTGGCATACATCTTCTGGACAGTGCCATCTCTTCTTAATCGGAGCTCCGATCCATTATCTAAAGCAGCAACATCGACGGTAATTCTAATGAGATGTTTTAGTTAATGCGGAGAATAGGGCTTATTTTACAAATATTAATGGCATTTCTAATTATTGCATAGTTACCACGTATCCAACCCAGGCTTAGAATGATCAATTCTCTAGCACTTCGTTATTCTTATTGATTATTTTATGTTGGATATATATTTAGATAAATAAATACATGTGCTTGTGTATATATGTAGCTAATTATCAAGTTTAGCATATACATAATAAGTTAAGTGTCAAAAAAGGCAGAAACATAACGACTCTATTAAACCCGACTTTTGTGTTCTTTAAATTACTTTAGCCCGGAGGATATATGTTTAGATGAATAAATGTATGTGCTTGTGTACATATGTAGCTAATTATCAAGTTTAGCATATACGTAATAAGGTAAATGTCAAAAGAACAGTGGATATACAACGACTCTATTAAGCCTGACAATATTGCATGTCCTGATTGCCAATCTATTGAACTTCATAAACTTTACATTTAAGACATAAGTACATAAGCAAAGAGACAATATTGCATGTCCTATAAGCTTGTAATCAATAAATACAAATGTATCACATATGGTAACAAATATAACAATACATCAAAATGCATCTTAACATTGCAAGAGTGTTACTGGTGATATAAAAAAAATTACATACTAAATTTGCATGGAAAAGGATGAAAACATGTATATAGTTTACATTATGACACAAAATATGAGGTAAAAATATGTAGATATACTTGAGCAATAATTATAATTTCTTACATGTACATGTGTGTACATGTGCCGACATGCAAATAAACTACATCATTAACTTTGGTTCAGTACGACCATTGTTTTGGGTAAAATGCTAATTTTAAGGCAGTAAGGTATTTGAAAACAAATGTGCAAGTCAAATAAATGTGCAGATCAGGTGAATAGCCAGTTTAACGCTATTTACAAATTAAATATGCATTTCTAAGGTGAAAACATCAAGTGCAGCATGTATATTGTAACTCAAACAGGCTATAAAATTACAAAGAGCCGTCAGTACATTAACAAAGGAATACCACTTTTAATATTTCCTAAACTATAATTTTATTATACCAATCTATTGAAGTTCATAAACGTTACAGTTAACACATCAGTACATTAGCAAAGAAACAATATTGGATGACGTATAAGCTTGTAATCAATAAATACAAATGTATTCACATATGCTACCAAATATAACAATACATTAAAGTGTATCTTAACATTGAAAGAGTGCTGCTGGTGATATTAAAAAAAAAATGACACACTAAATTTGCACGGTAAACCATGAAAACGTGTATATAGTTTACATAATAACACAAAATATGAGGTAAAAATATGTAGATATACTTGAGTAATAATTACAATTTATTACATGTACATGTGTGTATGTGTCGACATGCAAATAACAGGATGTTTATGTCCATAATATTAATACTTCATGCACTGTCTGCATTAAAGTAAAAAAAATGTAACATGGAAAACTCAAATAGGAAATAGGAAAAAAAAAAAAACAATCCTGAAATCAACTATTATAAGGTCTGAAAGGAAAAAAAGAGTAGATGCCTTACTGATAACTCAAATTTCTGACCTTATAAGAGTTGATGCCTTACTGATAACTTGTAACACCAAATAAAAAAAATAAGAGATGCTAATTTACCATTAGGAAAACCATGAATAAGTATTATATAACAGCGTTATCTAATTAAATAGCTTAGAATCTACAAAGACAAAGAACAACGAAAAATAAAATAAAAGCATTGGACTAACAAATTAGGCTTAGACAGGAAGTTGAAACCTTAATTACCTGGTGAATCAGAAAGACAGTGGTTCCGAGCGGTTGCAGTGTACAGCAAAATTACTTGAATGCAGCTTAAGCATCAGCGTGTCCAAACAACCGTATGGGAAGAGGCAAACCGCTGTTGAAGAGTGGAAGATAAATCCAAAATAGGCGATGGTTGCTATTTACCCTAAAACATGTCGCCGAACAACATATGGCGAACTGCAAGCCTTCGAATCAGGATATAATTTCCGTCAATCACGCCGTCGATGCGGTAAGAAGAGAAGAATTAGCTATCGGAAGATTCCAGCTGGCTTTAAGTGCTCCTGTTGGTGGAGGAGGCCGACAGACCAAACGCCGTGGGTTGGTGGTACATAATTTAAACACGGAGGGTTGGAAGGGGGAAGATGGATAAAGGCCAAGATCTGGAATGCGTTGAATTGAGGTAAGGGGTAGGGTTCGAGAAGAAACAACCGGGAATGAGCAAGTGAGACGGTTCAGCTTTAGATAGGAGCCGAAATTCCAGGGGCCTTCTGAGAGCTCGGATGCTAACTCAGTAATTATAATATAGTATAGATAAGATGTAATTTTAATTGAATTGATTTGAATTTCATATGTGGTTATATTTTGTCGACTTTGAATATTATCATCGTTTGTAATGTTTGTTGTTTGTGGATTAGTTTGTAATGTTTGTTCTTCTTCTATTTTCTTCGTATGGCATATGAGAAATTTGGAAGTGTGTCCATATGTAATTGCCATTTGATAAAATATTTATCACTTGAAAAGCTATATGATAGTCTGTGAGTAGCAATGCGGCAGGCAAGTAGCAGAAAACATGCACACATTTAGCTATGCATGCACATAACTGTAGTTGCTTGCTGTGGCTTTCGACAATGATCATTTTCCAACAATAATCGAGTAGTGTTTCTAATATACTAGTGTATGCTCTCTCTATAAATGTGGTCTTTGTATTTATTTACAAGTAATAATTGTTCTTTTTCAATCATCTCATTGTTTTTTTTCTATTGTTTTTCAGCTGAACAACATCTAAATCATTCCGCTAGTTTAATTTAATGCTCTTGATTGTCTCCATTATTATTGAAAGTTCCCTTTTATTACGTTCAGATGCTTACCCTTGTCGAGTTATTTTGGTTCTGGAGTTTATTTAAGATCAGATTTATGTTTGTTTTTAACAGAGTTGCTATACTAAATGATAAATTTATTTACCATTTTGTTTGTCCTTATTAAAGTTGGTGCGCTAGTTATTAGTGTTAACCATTTAATAAATCAAAAATCATTTAACATTTTGACAGTTTTAAAAAATAAACATTGAAAAATGAATTTGAATTAATTGAAAGTATAAGGACAAAAAATTGATATAATATGAAATGGAAAAAACAACAAAAAATACATATTGCTTGAATATAAAACATCACACTGTGAAAGGAAAATTAAGAGATGCTAATATTAGTAATTACACCTACCTTGTATAATTCATGATTTATGTATTTAAATAGCTCTTGTTAAATTTGTGAATTTAAGCTATGCATCATGATCACATAATATATAGCTACCATTAATCTTTTTTCGCGAATGTTTATACAGTTTTAATTTTTTTTTAATACAAAGTAGGAGGGAGATGTAAAATCGAACAACAGTCAAGACATGGTGGCACATAATGATACCTGCACAAAACTAAAATTTCATTAGTGGTTCTTGATGTGCTTTAGATATGATCCCATGACCCATGCTGCCAGCAAGTGCAAATTAATCCCTTTTCAATGTACATATATATTACTTTGGCAACGAATTTAGGGAACTCCTCTCTTTCTTACATGTTAAAACATACACAGGTTCAGTATCTAAATATCGAGTACTTTTGTTTTCTGCTTGTGAATCTTCCAGCTTTATTTTGGTTCATTCTTTTTCATCCAACAACCTTCTAATTATTTCTTCCAGCTGTTACACAGCTCAAATTAATCGGCATAATGTGACTACTAGCAAGCTTTTGATTGGGATAACCTTGTAATTAATCAACATGAATGTAGCTTTTTATATTACGATCCATATGCTTATTATGATCCATATGCTTATTTGTAATCAAAAATCATTTACCATTTTGTTTGTCCTTATACAGCAGTAATGTCAGAAGCTGCGGAAGCGTCGAATCATTCAGTCGCACATTCGTCATCCTCACAACCCGAGAAAGTTGAGGCAAACACATATGGTGTTCCAATTTCAGATAATGCTGGAAAAGTAGGCAGTAAAATTGGTAAATTGGTGCGAATTCACGTGCCGATATCATATGAAAGTTGGGATAAAGTTCCCATGAAATATAAAGATGACGTTTGGGATGAATTGCGGGTAAGCCTACCAAGTGTATAGCATTTTGACCAATATAATAGCTGTATGTTGTGGTATATGCTTGCTATTTTCTTATACACTTTATGCAGGATTCACCATATCATTTGTGTTTGTGTGTTCTGATAAGTAATTGTTGTCTTTTTGCTTGCTTTCGGTCTTTTCCGCAAATATTACTGCACCGATCCTACGAATGTAAAACTAGGAAGCATAACAGATTTTGAGAATTTATGAATATACAAAGTCGTTAGCAATAGTATTTGATTTATAGAAGGTGAAGGTTTTGAATATCCCAGATAATTATGTTGCGGAACAAATCAACATCAATTAACTATGAATTGGCATTGATTTCAAGTATTCTTTTTGTTACCCTTAATTTTTTTTCTTAGATTTTGAGATAAGAGAGAATTGTTCATTGTTTGTACCTATAAAGGTGTTCAGGTTGATGTTTTTCTTTTGTTAAATAAAGAGTTAAATCATGAGAGTATTTCTGTGGATAAGCATTAAAATCTCATAAAAACAAGCATTTCGATGGCATAAAATCAAAATTTGTTATTGGTATCATAATATTTCTCAATATGCTTGTAACCTCAAAGTTACATTTCCAGTACGTGTTCTGTATTTTCGTTATTAGTTTGTGTGAATATATTTTTCGGTGCACACATGCTGTTCAACCTTAATACAAATAAGTGATGATACCAAAAATTTGTGTTTCCACATTTTTAGACTCTTTAAAAATATTTGTGACCTCTTACTATGATTAACATTTAGTACAATCTGATTGACGTTACAACAAAGCCTGTTGTTTCCAAAATGTAGGTACATTGATCTGTACTATTCACAGTTGTTTTAAATCATACATGGCATTTTTCTACAATGCTCATCCTCTCCTTTATTGCATATGTACAAACAGTTGTGGGTTAACACTTTATATTCTAGGTATTATCTGCTCATAATTAGACTAGGTAATGTATGATCAAAAGAGAACTGAACAACCATACTAGGTAATGTATTCTTAGAAGTGCTAGACCAGAGTTCATTCTGAATGACTTATGGTTATTAGAAGTGCACAATACAATGTACAATGTTAATTCTAGTTTTTATAATATACGTCAAGACTGTTACTGTTTTTTGTAGTCCGGTCCATCTTGGTAGTCATTGCTTCTGCCACTGCTTCTAATTTATGAAATTTATTCGTTATCTTGGCAATTTACTTTGATCTAGTGAAGTAGAGTCCTATAAACAAGTCGAATCTATAGGTGCATGGATGCGCATTCAGCAGGGGAGGTGATACTGATAGTGCACTGTTTTCTGTCATTTTAGAATGGACAGAAAACAAGGTGAAAGAGGTTAAAAATAACCTGGATATGTTTACAAGTTAACCTGGAGATTTTTTTTCCCATTCTTTTTTCCAATTTGTTTACGTGTGCTGTTAAACTTAGAACCTCCTACATCTTTTTTTTTTAGCAAAAGAACTGCCTGCAGGTTGCTTAGTATGGCAACATTTTTTTCTAACCATGATTATTCTTCAAGATTTATATTGAATTCTTTTAGTAAATAATTTACTTGCTGTATATGCTCAGAAACCTTAAAACTAATGTTTGGACTTAAAGAAATTAACATATAAAGAAATTAACATTTAAATGAATTTTCATCTTGGTTACTCTTCCCTGTCATACTGTGCATACTGATGTCATTGTTACTCTTCCCTGTCTTGCCTTTGGTTGCATTTGGTGATTCCTTGGATTCAATTTTAGTTTTAGCAATACTGTAACTGAAAAGCCATGTCACTTCAGATAAACAATTTACTGGAATTTGACATCAGTATTCGCATTTATGCTTCTACATGTATTTCCAGTTAAAACTCATTTTCATGTTGAAGTACACTAACATAATTTTAATCTTCATCATTTACAGGAATTTTTTGAGGTAGAGTCAGATGCGAAAGAGTTTTATTTAAAAAAAAATGTGTGAATCATTTAGAAGATACAAAAGCGAATTGAGGACCGAGTACTACGACAAATTTGATAATGATGAAGAAAGAAGGAAAAACTGTCCCCCAAAAGTTAGCATAGAAGATTGGGACGGATTCTTGAAAAACGAAGCAAAACCCGGTGCACGCGAAAGAAGGGAGCTAGGCAAAAAAAATAGATCACAATACAATTATAGTCATCACAGTGGTTGTACAAGTCATGCCATAGTAGAACACGAATTGGTACACATTTTTTGTTTTCCTGTTTTCGTGAAGTCTCTTATTAGTTCATAGGCAAGTCAGATACTTAAAGAAATTTGTGGTGTTTCATTTTCGATCATTTATCCTTGGTGTTCGTTAAATCCTTGACAATGAGCTTTTGTGTCTATACATGCAATCCGTAGAGCACTGTTTTCAGATCGTCATTGCAGACTTTCATGCAATCATGGAGTACATTAATGCAGACTTTCATGCAATCATGGAGTACATTATTGCTAAATGCGCACCTGTGTTTGTGTGGTTATAAACCTAGGTTTGAGTTGTATTTCCTTCAAGTTTGATGTTACTACTGAATAATAGTTGCATGAAAAAAATGTTATATATCCTATGATCTTAAATATGGTCCTGGGTAGGATTGGATCTAGACCCATACCCAACGGGTCTTGGATCTAAACGAATTAGGTGTTGTCGGGTCTAAAACCGAGACCCCATCTGATCGAGCTGGTTTGACACAAGTTCTTTGGGCAGTTACACCTTAAATATACGAATCTTTATGTTTTTTTGCTTCGGTCTTTCGAGTCAGATCAGTTGAATTGCACTCTAATGGCATTTCATCATTTAGAGTCTTAGACTTAACTGAATATCTATAGGTTTTGATCTGTTTGGTCGGGCTCTATCCTAATTCATAGCCATATATAATCCTTGGTTTAAATTTAAAAATGGCCCTTCATTCACTGATTTTGAATTTTAGAATGGTCCTTCACTCACTGTTTTCGAATTTAAAAATGATCCTTGATTTATTATTGGTAAAGTAAAAATGGTCGTCCTTCTGAAACTACTACTACTTTGGTCCAGCTAGTTAGAATATTCTATCCTTGTGACTGAGAATATAAAAAAAATTGTTCTTTTATATCATATTATAATTATACTTCAAACATATTCGATCTGAGCATCTACCATATTTCCATTTATTATATGTGCTTATGTTGTTCGACTTTTCAATGTGAGCTTTCAAATTCTGTAAGATAAAATTGATAAGGAACATCTTTCTAAAAAATATCTCTTTGAAAATTTTCCCGTATTATTTACATTACTCCCTCCTTTAATGTTCCCTAAAACTTTCTGATTTTATCTTTTTCCAATCACATGATTATGTTTAACCAAAAACAATAAAAATAATAATAATGAAAAGATGAATTAAATGTTTTTAAATAAATTTATGTACTCTAGTTACGAAAAAATGAATTAAACAGTATTATAGCATTATGTATGTTCCTAAGTATATCAATGCGTCTGGGGGAACAGCATGACTGCATGTTTGTGACTTTATATTTACACTTTTACAGACTCAGTCGACCTTGCAATAGTGTTGTTTATGTATATAGCCCTATTTCTGCAACTTTAGTGGTTGGACCACGTAGATTAAGGCCACCAAAGTGGTGATGTGAGCCTATGGTCCACTTAATCGATTTGTGTTGGATTATAGCATGCAGTTCTAATTCATAATATTATTAGTGCAAAATTTGATATAAAACCCTTTTTGGGGATGATAAATTAGGAGTCGTCACGATCCAGTGAATTTTTTGAGGTTCCTAATTAATCTGATTTGATTGTTAACAGATCGGACAAAGGCAATATCCAGTGTACCATTTTGTTTTTTTCTGTATCAATCCTGTTGGATGGGAATCGTAGTTCCGCCATTTAGTTTATGGGTTCAAATCTCAATTATGTAAATAAATAAATAAATTCTTTGATTTTTATGTTTTCATTTGCTATCTTCTCAGTATTATTATGTTCATCTGGTATTTGTCATCTTGTTATTTCATGCCTTATTTAAAACAATATTTTTTTGCGCAGTTTTCTTTTACCATACTTGATTGTTGCAGGCAAGTGAGAACCCAGAAAAAGAAATCACACGTCGTCAAGTATGGGAGAAAACTCATACAAAAAAGGATGGCACCATATCAGATTCGAATTCTTCGTACTTTGTAAGTTAAACAATATATTATTTTAGTTTAGTAACCTATCAATTCATGTAATATTTTAAGTATTTTCATGTTTTAGGATAAAATTGCAAAAGCGAAGGAAACAATCAATGATGGTGAGGAACAAAATTTGACAGTGGATGAAGACATTTTATCACAAGTGTTTGGCAAGGATAAAAGGGGACGAACTCGAAGTGTTGGAACTATGATATCAAAATCACAAGTTAAAGCTTCTACCATTCCACGTAAACAACTCAAAAAGAGTAAAGCAAGCTCAGATATTTTGACAGCAAGGATGGATACAATGAAGGGGAAATTGGGTAATATGCAAGGGACATTGGGTAATATGCAAGGGACATTGAATTCAATTGTCGGCTTTTTAAAAGGATATGCGAGTCAAGAAAACCCGATACCAGACATTGCTTCCAACGAAGGAGGAAGTGGTGGAACACATCAGGAAAGTGGTGGAAGAACGTCCAACAACGACGTTGTTGCTAATCCGGTGATTTCGCATCTTTCGGCAAATCAAAAATGTGAAGTGTTAAGCTTTAATCTAGAGGTTGTTGCAACAGGTTTAGTATGCAGAGATTCAACGACATCCATCATACATGGAAAACCCGTACCTCCAACACATGAGAAGGTGATTGTGGACAATATACTGTTACCTGATGAGATCACAGCCAAACAAAATCAGCCTCTTGCTATGACCTTTGGTGACGTTGGAGTATGTGGTTATGTGTGTCACCCAAAGAGTTCAATTCGATATCTTTAGATGGAGGAGCAGGTATGAGCTATTACAGTCTTTTAGATTTATTTCGATATCTTTAGATGGTGGTTATGTGATGTCGTTCAACATTTACAAATGCATTTTATTAGTTTCTACTGACTATTAAGAATGTCAAATCTTAAGTAAGCACTTACAATTGCAGTTAAATGCGAAGTTCACAACACAGAATAACTTTATGGATGCCTGTAATTTGGTATTTTTTTTAAAAAACACGATATGTACCAAAAAGGCACCGACTATTAGAAATTTGCAGCAGGCAGTAGACAAAGTAGAAATGTCTTACCATGATGAAGTTGCAAGAAAATTGAAAATACCTGGTGCATCCTGCAAATATATGTATGTAAGCCCACATTGTATAAGAAGCAGACCAAATTCTTGCTATGGCATTAAAATTAATAATATTCATATGTCAGTTTGTGTTTGCTATTCCAAATTAACCGTGCGCCTAAACTCAGCAGTAAATTGAACTTGCATTGCCATGTCATATGACAGGAAGTCATTGAATAACCAAGTAAATGTAAAATTAAATATATTAAGTCTTAATTTATAATAAGTAAGCAAATTATATGGCAGGCTCATGCTATAACAAAGCAGCAGTAAAATAAGATGCATGATAAGAGAATGCTGCGCACAACATATGTTGAGATTATCTCAACTTTGTTCTCATCTGCAGCGTCAACGTTTCTCTGTTGTATTGAATACAAAACATAGCAAGCTTTGAAGAAAAGCAAAGTACAAAATATATGGCAAAAATTTCGATATATTGTAGATTCTTGCATATGTTGTCCTTTTTCCTCTGTTTGATTTTCAAATAACAGTCAAGTACATAAGGTCTTTGTATCTTCTTTTCTACTGATAACTCGTATTTTCGAAGTTGATTTTCATACTTAGGCCAAACATGTAAGCATTAATTATTATCATTATTTTACTCCTTTTCATTTTTAGTTTGCTTAGACAATAATAAAACTTGAACTTTAGGTACAAATAATTAAGACATTAATCATCTAGATACGTGTAGTGGCAATGCCCCACTGAAGAGCAATTGACCTAACCGGTTAGGTCGCGGAGGGTTTAGGGAGCAAGTGTCCCGACACAATAATGTCTCATGCGATACGGGTACACCATATAATTGGTGGAATTTGAATGCAAATGACATAAAAAATTTCATTAGCAAACCGTTATGCTTGGTCGAAATTCTAAAACAAGCATCATCGAATAATGATTCTTGAAAGATAAAAATCATTTTCATGACCTCCTTGAACTATTTGTCGTATACCTAAGATGTCAGGGTAATGACGTGGGAGAGGGTGGTTTTAAAATATGGAGAGGGTTCAAATTAAGGGGGCAGGGTCCAAATTCGGACCTTTAGCATCGGACGTGCCTTACCTGTCCAATTTGTCTAGCGCTAAAGGTCTGAATTCCCCCGTCACCAAACTTGACCAATTTGGTGAGGTGAGTGCTCAAGTATAAGCATGTGCAGCACATTGACGTAACTGGGACCTATAAAATTTACCATTCTCGCACGAGAATGCAGATGTTGAGTATTACACGTGTCCAAATCAAATAGATGTTTTGGAACTGATTCGTAATTTGCTGGAAAATTCGAACGTTTGAATGTCAACATGTTAAAACGTGATGATTTTTTAAATACACAGAAGCATCATGATCCAAAATTGTTTTCGAAGAAAAAATATGCCCGTTGATATTTGGTTCTTGCATCCAGCAATCGATCTGTGTCCCCTATTTGACTAAAAATCTGCACAATAATTTTAATAAGTATTGCTTGTCAACTCTTTGGATTAAGTTAATGCAGACATGGAAAACGTGCACTGTTATGCTCGCTGACTGAAGCTAAAACCGTGAGGTAAAATTGAAGAGAGAATTTTCAGTGGAGTTACAGCTAGATAGATATCTGTTATATATAAGAAAAAGAAAAAAGCTTGTTGAAGAAGATACAGCTTTTAGGTTCCATTCAGAATCATCCAACTTCCAAATGGACAAAACCGTCTTTGTTTTGGTGTGGCATTCTAGTAGTACGGAAAAGTTGAGTTGGACCGGGTATCCTTGGTTTTATGCCTTGCCAATATATACACGTATCTAGATGATTATCAGAATTAAATTGTTACTGGAGAGATTCGATTTGTAATGGTCACAAGGTTTTATGATATTTAATTACAATGGCGGTTAGTTAATAAAGGCTAACTCATTCGTTATTCTGTATTCGTTGTAAGACCAAAGATATACAATGATATAACAAGCATAATATAATTTTTTAATGATATTGATTTGTGTGCATGCGTACACAGTGGTGGTCCGACTATTTCAGTTGCCATTCCACCACAATATCAACTAGTAAACAAGTGGTAAACAATATTTATACCAAAAACTGGAAAACTAATTATCACCGCCCTCTGACTGTTGCCCTTGCCAGGTCAGTTGCGCTAGGCGAATGTTTTGGTTGTCTTGCCTTAGGACTGGGCCTGTGCATACATATTTCCAATGATCAGTAAGAGTACACGTTCATGAATGCAATTTATCAGACTTGGACTGGAAATTCTTATGCAGTCAAATAATTAAACAAAACTGAGGAAATTCTTATGCAGTCATATGCTCAAGTTAGAGACAACTATTTGACTCTTCATGTAGGATTAATGCCTAGATTGTAACTACTATCAATTTCCCAGATTAATCTGTTCAGTGTATATATTATTACTAAGGTTTACCGATGCCTCAGGTTGGAGTCTCTGAGTTTGTGATCATATTTTCCTTGGATCATTAGTTTGTGCTCCAGGTTTTACTTAGTTAGCCCATAAGAGACCATACTCTCTGTTCTGTCCTACTTTAATGAAATTGTACTCTTATGTATTCAACCTGTTTTTAGTTCATTCTTACACAAATACACATAAGAAGAATAAATTTTAATTGCCTGTTCTGTTCTAAACTGCACTGAGCTGAAGTAATGCAGATCTGAAATAGTTTGAATTTTTTTTATGCAGGGAGCGAGGTGAAGTAATGAAGACTCTAGCTCAAGAAAGAAAGCTAATTAAGTAATGATGCAATGCTAATTTATGATATATGTGAACAAGTAATGTCATTGTGTGATGAAGTTGAATTGAACTGTAATATTATTTTAGCTACAGCTATTGAACTTTGTAACGCACGGTAATATTTTGCTGCTACAAACTGTTAGAACTTTTAAGTTTATACTATATTGCGATGTTTGTTGTTAATTTTGGTTTTTATGTTGAATATATTGGAAATATTTGGTTTATTGATATTTCTTTTGTGATAATATTCAGATCTGTCAAATTTGTACTGAATAGGCAGTATCAGAGGAGAGGAAAGCACAGATTTATATATATATATATATATATATATATATATATATATTATAAATCAGCAACGGTCAAAAGCCGTTGCTAAAACAACATTAGCAACGGATTATGGCCGTTGCAAATTTATAAATTGCAACGGCTTTAGGCCGTTGCAAAAAACAAGTTTTGCAACGGCCTAAAGCCGTTGCAATATTTTTGCTACTCCATATTTTGCAACGGCTTTTAGCCGTTCCAAAAGACGTTTGCAACAGCTCTAAGCTGTTGCAAATCGGCGATTCTGGTGTAGTGGTATATACACATATTACAGTGTAGGGACATGAAAATAAGTACGAATGGCTGCATGAACACACGTGTATAAATATACACGTGTGCACTGCCTCACCAATCAAAATGCAGTGCGACAACTGAGGAGCAGCCACGTGGACCAACTCGACCCAGTGCAAGTGAAAATGAATACTTTTCAGCATGGTGTTCAAACAATGGTCGAACATATAACATGGAAATGGGTGAAAGCAGCAAGGTGACAAAGATCAAGCATGCAACAACATAAGTGGAGCAGCATTGATTCAAGTAGCTAAGAGGACAAGTCAAGCCCACAACAACATGGTGTATGCCAACATGTCAACATGAACATGGGATGCAAGAAACAACAAGACAGTGGGCAAACTAATGAGTGATCATACTACATGTCAATACAGTGATCAAAGCAATTATGGTCATGGAAGCAAGCAAATGTGTGTGAACTGGTCGAGTTCAAGTGCTTTCTACAATTTCATATTCAGGTGCAACAATGTTCTAACACAGACATATACAACTCAGTAATATAATGGTGGACAAAAAGAAGCATACACAACATGATAAAGTGAGAGTCAATGCAAAGAAGTCAGGTATGATCAAAGACAGTGTGTACTCATCAGTGTGGAGCAAATGATTGTCTCAAGTGATACTGCATATATACACACAGCAAGAAGTTCAAGTGTTAACACATAACATAAGAGGATCAGATATGATGCATGATATACAATGATCTGGCTACATGAATGGTGCAACAGATTTGAAGTATAGCAGCACCAATGTCAAGCAAGAATGCTAATATACACAAGCATTTTCCAGTTTTGGTTGAGAAGTCATACAAATACAGGGAATAAATGAATGGTGTAAAGCATTTCAGAGCAAATATTAAAGTGTCAAGTCAAAGAAGAAACATTTTATTCAACATTTACAAAAAGGAAGCAAGGTTCAACCCAGAGTGAACAGTAAAAAATGGGCAAGAGCATCAATTCATGTGTGGAAAATCAGTTATTGATTTCCAGTGATCAAAATCAGAAACTCCTGAATCTCAGCTATCAATTCATATATGGACAAAAGGAAAAATTGCAAATCTGCTTCAGGAAATGCTCAAGAAATTCATGGTTCAGTATTTGGTCAGTTTTAAACAGATTCCAAAAATGAGAGCGATTAAAATTCATTCAAGAAACATTTTTGGCAAGAGCATGAAATTTATCTTCAGTAATTCTGAAGAGCATTTTTGGCAAAAAGCATTCGAATTGTTTCTAAAACAACTAGTGAAATCTTGGCTAAATATTCTGTGTTTAGAAATACTCTAATGTGGCAAGTGTTTAACAGTTTCCAAAAATCAGAGGGAAATATATTTGGCAACATTTTTCATTCATGTATATCACGCAAGGGATTTGAAGTTACCCTCAGAAAACATTCCATGATTCACGGCTTGTAATTCAAGAATTCAAAAGAACATTTTTAGGGCACTCAAAGATTCCATATTCATTGAACATTAACTCAAATCCAAGTTCTTTTCAATCGAAGAAACAAATGAGGAAAGCAATAAATCAGCCAAGTCACATACATGAAATCAGAGATATGTATAGGGTTTTCTAATCCTATAAATACACCGTATCATCATTGGCTTTAAACTATTGAAACCAACAATATCATTTCAAGCAACCAAAGATTAAATTCAAAGTGCTTACAGTTTCTAAGGGTTTGATTGAAAGCCATCAGAGTTCCCAATCGAAGATGAAGAGGAACACATCAGACTCGAGCTTCAGAGATTGTTCAAATCATCAAGCATCAAATCGATTTGGGATGTTTTCAGAAACCCTAGCATTTTCTAATCTCCTAGCCGCCATTTCTAATTCTAGAAGAGAACGTGATCGGGTGAATAAATATAAGTGGCGCAACCCTTTTACAAAGTGGCTGGCCTATTTCAGTTGAACGGAGTTTAAATTTATTATAAACTAGGGTTTCTATTGTTGTTTATCTTGTATTGTTTTTCTTTTGTAATCGTTGAACAGTTTCTAGAGTCTGTAAAATTCTAGGAATCCAGTTAGGGTGTTAACTGGCAGTTTACTAGAGTCTGTAAAACTAGGGTATGCGGGTTACAGGTTTGTAATCCGGGGAAAATCGGCCTAGGGGATATAGGTCAGTCTAGGGTTTTGAGTGTAAGGTTAGAATATGATCGAGAGGTTCGCGAGTTTACATGGTCTTGTAAGCGGTATCTGTAGTATCATCTAATAGAAACCTTAGGAATGCAGAAATATGCAGGATTTTGCCGAAGCTGGGTATATCTTGTATCATTTACTTTTCTGCATTTATTTTTTGTTGCATTCTGTGATCCGTGATAAATTTTAATATCCCGTAAAATTTGAATAAACCCTATTCACCCCCTCTCTAGGGTTAATCTAAATCCAACAACAGGTTGCTAGTTTATTGAACCTCTCCTAATCATAGGTATATTTTTTTGTAGCGGCTACAAATATCAGTCTTGACTTGCCAAGCACAAAGGCGGCTACAAGATCTGATATTGTGTGCCAGACATACATTATATACCTTATTATTTCTATTCATCTTTTGCATCTTTTTACATTGGCTGTAATTTCCTGCTTTTGCCTCGCTCAATATTTTTTCTGATCAACTATGGCCAACGATAATGAAGCCATGTATGCAGCTACGCTCAACACAAGTGTTGATCCTCCACCAAACACCCCCAACCTAATAAAACCCAAAAGCCAAATTATTACCGCATCTCTTGATGAAGACAATTATATATTATGGAAATATCAAGTTGAAGTTGCTTTAAAAGGTTATGGACTATTGGAATACATCAATGGAACCTTAACAATACCACCAGTCATGAGTTTGAATCAAGACGGTGGCACTGTTTCAAATCCAGACTATATTAGATATCAAAAGCAAGATAATCTATTATCATCGTGGCTTATGTCATCTATAAGTTCAAATTTGTTATCACGGATAGTAGGATGTACTAGTTCTCATGAAATATGGTCATCTATTGAGCAAATTTTTAGTTCACAGTCTGCAGCAAGGGTAATGCAGTATAGAAGGGATTTATAAAGATCCAGAAAAGAAGGCATGAGTATGAAAGAATATTTAGGCAAAATTAAAATTGCGTGTGATAAATTAAATGCAGTTGGGTATAAGATCAGTGATAGTGAGCAAATATTGTTTATCACTGGTGGACTTGATGAGGAATATGACTCATTAATAACTGTTATTGCTAGTCAACAAACATTACCTATTTGCAGTTTGTTAGATCTGCTCTACTTGCTCATGAAGGAAGGACTGAACAAAGAAAAACCATACAAGGTGATTTTTCTGTCAACTTTGCAGCAGCTAATAATAATCAACAAGGAAACAACTACAATAATGATTCAAACAGACAAGAAAATCAGTATTCAAGAGGTTTTCAATCACAAAGAGGTTTTCAAGGAGGATTTCAACCACAAAGAGGAGGTTTTCAAGCACAAAGAAGGGGTTTCCAGCCTCAGCGAGGTCGTGGAAGAGGCCGATGAAATAATAACAATCGTGTAAAATGTCAAATTTGTCAAAAATTTGGTCATATGGCAAATAAATGTTACTTTAGGTACAATTCAGATAATAGTTCTCAAAACAGTCAAGGCAGTTTTTCTCAGAAAGGAGCACATGCAAATTTTGCTACAATAAACTCAAGCAAAGGCAAGAATGACAGTCAAAACAGTAATGATGCAGACAAGGGTGATGAAAGTAATTTTGAGGAATGGTATCTAGACTCAGGTGCAACCCATCATATTACTAATAATCTTCAGAATTTGAACATTGGAAGCAAAAATTACTCAGCTATGAAAAATTTACATATGGGCAATGGTGAGACTGCAAATATAACACATATTGGCAAAGGTACTATTCTATGTAAAAGACAACTTCAATTAAATAACATGCTTAGGGTTCCTACTATAAATAAAAATCTTTGAAGTGTATCAAAATTTGCCAATGATAATTGTGTATATTTTGAGTTTCACCCAAAATTTTGCTTAGTCAAAGATATTCTAAGTCATGAAATATTACTACATAGTAGTCTACATGATGGGCTTTACAGATTTATCAACGTTAAGACTGGAAATTCAAGAGGTGAACTCTGGTGCAACAATGTGGATGCTTGTAGTAATAATGATTGCAGTAGTAATAAGCATTGTAATAGAAATAATGTTTTAGATAATATTACTTTATGGCATATGAAACTTGGACATCCAAATTTTGAAACTATAAGATTTTTTAATCTATTAATAATATTGCTTTTAAAAATGAACCTGTTAAACACACATGTACACATTGTCAGCTTGGAAAGAGCCACAAGCTCCCTTTTAGTAATTCTGAAACCAGGTATAACAAGCCATTGGAGCTTGTAGCTGCATATTTATGGGGGCCAGCACCTCTAAATTCATATCAAGGGAACATGTACTATCTTTCTTTTGTAGATGCCTATTCAAGATATGCTTGGATATATATGCTAAAAAATAAATCTGAAACTTCTAACACAGTTATACAATTTATAACTCATGTTGAAAAGCAAGTTAATTGTAATGTCAAAATTTTGCAAACAGATGGTGTGGCAGAATTCAAACCTTTGGCTGATTATTTTGCTAAAAGAGGAATTAAACACAGATTAACATGTCCTCACACATCTGAGCATAATGGTTTGGTTGAAAGAAAACAAAGACACATTGTAGAAACTGGTTTAACATTGTTATCACAAAGCTCATTACCCATGAAGTATTGGAATGAAGCCTTTTTACTTCAGTTTTTCTTATTAACATGTTACCCAAGATCCTAGATAATAAAACTCCATATGAGATGATATACAATGTTACACTAGACTATAAGTTTCTAAAAATATATGGTTGTCTGTGTTTTCCATGTCTGAGAGATTATAATAAACATAAATTAAGTATGAGGTCAAGTCCATGCACATTTATTGGCTATGCTCAAAATCAAAAAGGTTATAAATGTCTTGACAAGAATGGTAGAATTTATGTCTCAAGACATGTGATATTTTATGAAAGTAAATTTCCTTATGCAGACAGACATAATTCCAAAGAAGATAATAGAATGGAATCTATTAAGATTGTGGATTTAGACCAGTTACTCTTGAAACAATTAAAGACAAGAACATTCTGGCACATTAGCTGAGGATATAAGAGAAATAAATATGCACATCAGTGGGTCAGAAGAAAGAAATTCAGATGACATAGAAATAAGTCAACCTGATAATAACATGCACAACACTGATGATGATGGTAGCAGGCAAAGAAACAGCAGTACAAGGATATCACAACAGGAACAACGGCCATAACAGGCACAACAACATCAAAGTAGACATCACATGACTACTAGATCAAAAAGTGGTAATGTGGTCATCACTGAAACTGAACCACTTAATTTCACTCAAGCACTAAAGTCATAAAATTGGAAAAAGGCCATGGATACAGAATATGAAGCTCTTATGAAAAATAAAACTTGGGAACTTGTTGAACACCAGACACAAGAATGTAATTGGTTGTAGATGGGTATATAAGATAAAAAGAAAGGCTGATGGATCTATTGACAAATACAAAGCCAGACTGGTAACTAAAGGATATACACAACAATTTGGCATTAATTTCAATGAAACCTTTACTCCAGTTATAAAACCCACTACTATTAGGATAATTTTAACTGTTTCCTTAAGTAAGGGGTGGAATACAAAACAACTTGATGTGAACAATGCTTTTTTGAATGGAGAATTAACTGAAGAAGTCTACATGCAACAACCTGAAGGATACAAATCTTATGATAAAAGGGTTTGCAGGCTTTATAAAGCAATCTATGGACTCAAGCAAGCTTCAAGGGCTTGGTATGAGAAACTCAAGATGACATTATTAAATTTAGGTTTTATTCAAGTCAAGTCTGACAACTCATTATACATGAAAAGGAGTAGGCAAGGAACTATCTTTATTTCAGTATATGTGGATGATATGTTAATCAAAGGAGATAATGATCAAGAGATAAGCAAAGTCATACAATTATTGGATCAACATTTTGCTATTAAAGATTTAGGAGGGTTAAAATATTTTCTTCGGATTCAAATTATCAAATACAATGAAGGAAAATTGATTTTATCCCAAGAAAATTATATTTCTGAAATTTTGCACAGGCCCAATATGCAATATGCCAAACATCTACCAATGCCAATGATAAGTAATCTACACTTATCTAAACATAAAGGGAAAGCCATCACTAATGCAAAACAATACAGGAGTTTAATAGGAGCACTGCATTATGCAACAATTACTCGCCCAGATATTTGTTACAGTGTTAATAAGCTTAGTCAGTTTATGCAAAACCATTATCAGAACATTGGATTGCCTTAAAAAGGGTTTTGAGATATTTGAAAGAGACAAAGCATTTAGGAGTAACTATAAAATCAGAGAGAATCTTTTCCTTATAGTGCTTTAGCGATGCTGATTGGGCAAACGATGTTGATGATAGACGATCTGTATCAGGATACTGTGTTTATCTTGGCAAAGACATAATTTCCTGGTGCACTAAGAAACAACAGACTACATCCAGATCCAGTACAAAAGCTGAATATAGAGCTCTCGCAAGTGCAACTGCAGAAGTAGCATAGATTGAAACGTTGATGGAAGAATTAGAGTTGTATTTAACACGAAAATCTGTTATCTGGTGCGATAATAAAAGTACGGTTTCTCTTTCCCTCAATCCAATCCAACATTCAAGGACAAAGCATTTTGAAATCGATCTTCATTTTGTGAGAGAAAGGACACAGAATGGAAAGCTAATTGTCTGTCATATTCCTGCTTACTATCAGCGAGCTGATGCTCTTACAAAAGCATTATCGACCAAGAATTTTGTGAGATTAAGAAAGGAGCTGAAAGTAGTTGATGGAGGAGGAAATGAAATAGGAAACCCTAGTTCGAACTGAGGGGGCATAATGAAGACAACTAGCCGTTATGTTATATTTAGTATGATTTATAATTTACAATTAGCCGTTATGTTATATTTAGTATGATTTGTAATTTACAATTAGCCTCATGTTATATTCAATATAATTTGTAATTTACAATTAGCCGTTGCAATGCTTTCCTATAATACATGTCTTTGTTTCATTACTCCTGGTACAAGATATATATTATTTCATCAATAAAATCTTCTCTTCGTCAATATTCTTCTTGTTCTTCAATTTGTTCTTCTTGTCCTTCAATTAAAATGTCAAAATAAATGGATGGTAAATGGGTCAGGTTAAATTTTGTTTGACCCTCATACGACCTTACATGACACATTTGATACATCTAGACTCACCTATGCCATTATAAAGCTATCTGTCAAAATCTTATCTAACCCTTCATTGGTAAAACTTACGTAACAATCCGATTTTTTGATCTTAGGAAGTTGATATTAATACATTTGTGGTATTCATGTGTTGAACATCCAAGTTTCGAGGAATAAAATCATTGAGATGAAAAAAAACAAGGAACAAAATTTCACAACTGCAATGAAAATATATAATACTAAACATGATTTTACAAAAAGAAGCTGAATTCTTTTAATATACATACACAATATCAGAGTACCAACCTATTATCGGTTTGAACATTTATCCTTACAATTACAATGTTGATGAAATGCAATCAAACAATCACACAAAAGAAGAATAAAGGAAAATGAGTAGATACATCTCGGGTCTCTAGACTCTTTTGAAGCTAACAATCCAAACATAATATGAAAATATGCTTTGTCTGATCTGAGCATAGGAAAAATAATGCTTGAATTACTCTAATATGATAGCTTGATAAAGCTCAATCACTAGGAATTAATTTGTTATGTCTCATGAAATCCTTTAAATAAAATGTATCTTATATGACCACGTCACATACAAACATGAATCAGTTTTTATCTTACGATAAACAAAACATTTTTATTATAAAATGCGATAATGTAACAATGTTTAATTTTGAATCCATAATTAAATAATAATCATAGCCAAAATTGTTACATTGATTAAATTTCAGCATGATATGTATACAACTAAGTTTGAAAGACACTTGTTGGAGAATGAATTTCGATCAAAAACTATGCTGCTACGGTACCGTACCGTTCGCCCTAGTATAGCTCTGGACAAACGTATCAAGGTCAACAAAAGCATCTTGCACCCTACTACATAGGACCAACTTACCCCTCAACGGATAGTATCAGTATTTCATCATCTCAGTTTCTTTGCAATCTACCCAAGCTCTCATGTAACCTAACTGATAAGTGAAAACATATTCAGAAAGGTGACGAAAATATTGTACTTGGGTGTAGCCCACTTAGTCGTGTTGCATCTCCCCTGTTTTAATCGTTAACAGGTTGGTGAGGATTGAGGCTATGCTTTACCTGTTAAAGCAATTCTCACTTCAAATGTCAACATTGCCCTTTGGTAGCAGTGTGTCGATAACATTCATCCATACAATTAATTTCGAGTTTGAATGAACTAAATCATTACTTCTAGTATGTCCTTAGGATTTGTAGCAAGTAGCTTGCACTTCAAAGAGCCCCGGATTCGAATCATCATTTTCAAGACATCTTTAATGTTCAGGCGCAAAAGCCAGTTCGAAGTGGTTTTTGGATAATATACCTAATTCGATCTCTCTGTTTTGAACTCGAGCATGAAATATGATCAAAAAGACAGAATATCGAGCAATATGAGAAGAACATAACAACCATAATCTTAAAATAGAATGACAAAAATATATTAACCATGTAAATAGTTCATGATTTTTTTTACAATATGCATTGATTTGATTTTACAATACATCAGAATTATACAATCAATAGAGATATCTAGTAATGCAATAGAATAATACTTGAAACAGTCTATCAGTCTCCATCTTTATTTTTGAAACAAACATCTACGAGCATGAAATACATAAGCTGATCCGAGCATAATGAAAAAAAATGTTTGAGGCAAAACTAAAATCTCTTCTGTAAGTTAAGTAGATATCAAGCGAATTATGGTACAGATAACTTAAAGAGATGTTAGGAAACATTCCGTCTCCTAAGGATTCGTTAAGATATCTATATATAGTAGGTTACACTATATATGTAATGTCTATCGGTAAAGTATAATATTAAAAATAGGGTTAAGGCGTTACCCATAACTCCCTCAACATATTTTTATAAGAATGTATTGTATGCAGATACTGTAATTACGTCGTATTATGGTTATTAATAAGTCCCGCATAGGTACAATGCAAAACATAATCATAGTGGTCTTATATGGAATAATCGTATGCCAATGTATGTGAGGCATTGCTCAAGGTAGGATTATACTAGTTTAACTATTTTGGTTGGTCGTAAACCCTAACAGGTGACCGTGTCCATCCCTCCAAAATCGGGCCAAAGGTGCATCAATCGATTCAAAAATCAAGATAGTAATATGAGGGAACGATGCGTACTAAAGGTAGCCAATCCCTTGGACAGACGTTGACCCCTGTTTTAGTCATTTCAAATTGACCAAAATGCCAAGTTCATCATCATTATCTTACTTTATTCCAATCTGTGCAGTTATAGCACTTAACGAATTCAATGGAACAGAAATCCAACGAATTATAGCGGAGATAAAGCTAGAAAATCGGGATATAACGGATGACTCTAAAATAACATATATAACTCATTTTTAATGTTTTTACGAATGTATAAATGATGATTAAATGAAAAGCTAACATCCAATTTAATTGCAGTTAGTACATACTTAGTGTTAAATAGAAACATGTGCAAATTTCTATAGATAAACGTACACTACTATTTAACTAAATAAATTTTATTAGAATATTAGAATATTTTATTCCTAAAAGTATATGTTAACAAATTCAAAACCTAATTTTATAATTCTTATATTGTATAAATATCATTTTTCAGTTCATTTCCTTTATCAAAGATATAGCGAGAATAGTGTAATATAGCGGAAATAACAGGATGTATCGGCAATAGCATAATATAGCTGGGAATAAAGCAGAATAGATGCTATTTGGGAAAAGCGTAGCGGCGATAGTCCACTGTAGGATATAGCAGGGTAATAGTTGGGCATCAACTGCACAGATTTCAATAAACATTTTCACTAACTCAAGCACTTAATTTTGGATAACATCCTTTGCATGCAATGTTAAACAGAGGGTATGCCAATATCCGACACCAATCTCTTTAACAACAAAATGTATATTTTATACCCATTTTGTTCATTTAAATTTTTAAGAAACATTTATAATTTCATTTTAAAATATCTTCATTTAAATTACACAAATTTAATTTGAAACAATTTTAAGTTTATAACAATAATTTAACTCACTTTATAAATTTAAATTCTACCTTAAAAACAAATTATACTACATATTTCAATTTAAAGCGAGTTTAACCTTCAAATTTTTAAATTAAGAAAATTTATATTTCAATTTGAAGTTTGAATTTTCAGTTCAAGCCGATCAAACTTCAAATTTTAACTTACACAAATTTAAACCTTCAAGTTTAGTTTATAGTAAATTTAAACCTTAAGTTCTGATCTAAACATATTTTAAGTTTCCAATTTAAGCTTAAAACAAATTGAGTTTCAAATTTTAGTTTTAAACAGTTTGAATTTCAGATTTTAATTTAACGAAAGATTAAGCTTCAATTTCAATTTTGAAGCGGATTTATATTTCAAATGTACTTTAATTAAAGCAGATATATATATTCCACATTTCAACTTTAAATTTCAAATTTAATCTGAAGTAGATTTAAATTTCAAGCTTCTGTTTTAAACAAGTTTAACTTTTAAATTGTAATTTACAATAAATTTAGCTTAAATAATTTAAAATCTTTAAATTCAAATTTTGAAATTTTAAACCTTTAAAAATTCAATTATGACAGTCTGAAATTAAATTCCAATCTTAATCTTAATATCTAAAATTTGTGTATTCAAACAAATTTATTTAATTTCATTTAAACAATTTGAAAGTAAAGTCTTAAATTGTGTCATTTAAATAATTCAATTTAAGCTTTAACTTCGAACCATAAACTTTAGCAGTTATAATTTTAAATTAAAATAATTAAATTTTAAAACAACTTAATTTGAAATGATTCAGTGCTTATTATTATTATATCCTATGGTCAGGTGAACATTTTAAAATTTAAATTTCAGCTACATGAGTATATATCATTCTGACACATGTTTAAATCCCATATGTTTATATCCTCTCAACATATTTCTTAGTTTAAATGTTCAAATGATCGGTATAACAATTCATTCAATTACAATTATATACAAATTAGTAATAGAGATTCACCATAATAATATCATCCATATGAACATCATATCATCCATATGAAACAATAAACATACACACATGATCAACATGCAAATTGATCAATTAATATATAACATAGCAGTATTAATTATGAAATATCAGATCCTCAACTAGAAATTATATTCAATTCAAATTTCAATTAGCATCCAATAGAATATATCACATCAAGACTTGATTTAACTTGCATTGTTATTTTTGGTAATTTGTGAGTGCGTTTGGACATTCACCCTTGATATAAGCACAATAAAACTAAAATAAATGTGATTTATCCAAATGTCTCCAATCTCAGCTAAACCAGTTTCGTATTGTCCAAAATTTCAATATGAATCGAACAAGGAAACCACATACAAACAGATTTTTATGCAAGATTTACGATTATAAGGTTTCAATTTTAATATAAAATAAAATAAAATTATTCAGGGGCATAAACATAATTTACCATCATAGTTATCCTCTCTAGCTCAAAACTGTTGCCTCATAACCAAACATTAGGACATAGCCACCGCCTACTTTCATCACCAACACATGCTATCTCATGCCTCTAACGAACAATCTGAGCCCACCATCGTGCTCACCGCATCGGCTTAGTGGAAAAAAGTGAATTGCATATTTAGTTAATACTTTTGTACTGCTTGTTCAATAGATATTGTATTTGAGTACTCATACGACGATATTTTTTATCATATTCAACCTGGTATGCTATTCTCTTTTGTCGTGTGTTGCAACTAACCATAGAAAGTGAGGGAGAAGCACCATTAATTGTGTTTCAGGCTTTCAGGTGTGCATATATTCCAAGGATTTGAGTTCATACAAGATCTGCGGTAGTTTGAGATTTTTAAATTAGCAACGGATTAATTGATTTTTTTGCATAATGTTGTAGCCTTTGTTTAGTTTATATTCCACAAGATGCCTAAACTGATTTATATTGATGCTGCTTTGAAAACACCATGAATTATCGATGGAGGTTAACTATATAAACCAATAAAATAGTAGAATTGATCAATCATCGTCTATCTTTATAATGATTTTATATTTTTTCATTATTACTTTCTTATGGTTTTTGTTTCTTATTTTTTTAGATAAGTTGCATATTCTCCTTTCGCTATTTTAAGGATTTCCAGCTTTTTTGTTGGAAAACTTTTGCTCAACGATTCATTATATCCAATTGGAAAGGGAGATTAAATGATGACGCTATAAATCACCTTGAAAGAAGTATGTACGTACATATTAACTGTATTATGAAAGAGGAGCATGTTCCTTTTATAGTGCTTCACAATATTTTTTCCTCTCATAATTCTTTTATACCAGCTTTCCCCTGTTTATTGACTTATGATAAGGAATTAACTATTTCTTTTACTTTCTTAAAGGATTTTGTTTTTGGTTTATCAAAATTGATGGATAACTTTGTAAAATTTACATAGACAAAATCTTGTAGCTTATCAAATTGATCCATTATATTTTGAGGTGCAAACAACTCTAATACTCTATCATCAGTTATGTACATGATAATGTATCCTGGCTTTATTAATAAGAGTTCTATTGTTTGCAAGGATAAGGATGAAGCTGGTTATAAAATACAGTCGCATACAAGAGAACGAATATTATACAAATAAAATGAAAACAATTTCATCCAAATTGACACAAGACAAATAAAACAACCCCAAAAACAATATACAAACACTTAAAACCATACAACAATTCAACTTTCTAAGTACCAAGAAACAACTCCAAAATCTCCAAAGCTTCATCAATGATATAAATCTCAGACCCCAGCAGGAAACATAAGAAAATCCTTAACAACACTTCATCAGGCAACATGTAGAACATCACATAAACCCACAGCAACAGGACTCCATAGAAAGCCTAAAAGAAACCCGAGGCTTCACAAACCAGCAACAAATCATTTTTTACAAACTCCTCCATTAATAATTCCTCCAAGATTTACACGTTCTTCCTTGCCTTTCTTCGATTTAGAACGATTTTGTAATTGAGAAACGAGCTTGGTCCACTCAGGATTATCCTCCACCAAAGAAATTTCAGCAGCTATTTTCTTTCCTTTATTATTTTTACTTGAGTTAATAAAACTTCTTCTCTTTTTAAAGCTACACGAAGAGGAACTATAAGAACTATCTGAATCATTCATGTATACATCTTTAATTGCAATCTCTTCTTCATTCAGAAATTCATAATCGTCATAATTTGTTCCTTTAATTGTTGAAACCTCATCATTTCGTTCATTTAGCATGATTTCAACCTTTGTGTCCTTATTAACTTCTTTATATTGATCCACCTCCTTCACATTTTTATTTTCATATAAATACTTATCCTTCTTAACTGGATCTACTCTACTCTCATCTCCATGTATATCTTCACATCTATCTTCTTTATCTCCAGTTGACAAATTTTCTGCTTCTTTACTAACTACCTTCTTACAAACATTAATTTCAATATCTTTTCCTTATTTCTTACCATTCCCACCACAGTTATTATCACGTTTAACATTATGCTTTGAAATGTCAGTTGGAAGCTCACTTTCAATAACAACATCTAGATTACTACTCTGACCAACCTTGATATCATCAATCTGCATCCCACAATCTTTATCACCATTAACTTTAGGAATCCATACTTTTGCAGATTTACAGGTACTAGTTGCATGTCCAAAAACATTACAATTTGAGCATTTATCAGGAACCCACTCATAGTGAACTCTCTGCCCTATCATTTCTCCATTATCACATATAATATGAACAAACTCAGGGAATTTGAAATCAATACTGACTTCAACTAAGATTTTAGCATAAGAAATTCAACTTACATCTTCAGTGATACTATCTAACCTAATAAGACGACCCAAAACAGAAACAATTCTGCTTATTTCCTCTACTGACCAAAAATCTAACTCTAAATTGGGTAATCTTATCCATATAGGTATAGTATTAAGCAACTCACGTGTTAACTTCATTCCTGGCTTCCATTTCTTCATGAATATCAAATGTTTGTTAAAGATATAAGGTCCAACATATAAGATTCTTTCACAGTCCTCTTGCATGTCACATTTAATAATTAAAAATCCATTCTCTCTAGAATACAGCTTATAACTGCCTTTCAGGTTCCAGTTTCTATCAATGTAGTTTTTTAGATAGTTGTAATAAGGCTTGCTACCATAAACGTAAAACACAACGGAATTATACCAGTTTAATCTAGCTTTTGCAACCAAATTATCACTAATTCTAGCAACTTTGAATTTACCCTTAATTTCCGACTCATAGAAATCTAGTTGAACAGAATTCTAATGTAATTTTTCTTCTTCTGAAACTGCGTCTTTCCAAGATTTTGATTGAACTGCTTTGTTATTGGAAGATTCGACTTTATTATTATTACTTAGATTTGGAAATTCTATTCTGGATGCTAGATCTAGAGAATATAAATTACCTTGAATAGAAGAAAATACCCTTTCTGCATGTTGGTGAGAAGAGCGTGGATCAGGTGGATAGTTTGATCAATGATCCGAATCGAGATTTTTATCTATTTTCGTTTGAGAATTGGAATTGGAGAAAAATGTTGTCGCCATTTCTAGGTTTTCTCGAGTGTGATGTGTACATATATATAATGTACACACACACACACACACACACATATATATATATATATGTGTGTGTGTGTGTGTGCGTGTGTGTGTGTTGCTCCACTTATACATTTTCTATTTGAAACTTTTGCCCTTTACTTATGCACCTTGCACTTGTATTTTTATGACAAGTCTTGCATATTAAACTGAAAAATACAAATATTTATTTGATCTAGTTTAAATGCATTCAAGGTTGATATATTCAAGTATCAGGCTTGCTTGCTATACTTGATTGTTCACAATCTCATGTAGTATTGTGCCATACTTGAATATCATCAAAAGTACATATCAGACTAAGTCTATAAAGATGATGAGAAACACACCAGAAATCTGATGCAAATTAAATTTAAAATGAATTTGTATTTGCTCGAATTTAAATCTACTATTATTCTATTATACTGTGTGTGTTTCTATAATTGACTGGTGTGCAAATGGCTGGACATATAGATTTGGAAGTGGTTGAAGACTGTGTGTATCAGAGAGTGTCAACAAGTCTGTATATGAGTTAATCGAGTGACGGTGTATTGAGGAATGTATGTAAATACGAATGACTGTGCAATATGCCAGCGAATGTACAATAGTGAAGTCAGAAAATTTGTAGTATTTGAAATGTTGAAATAAAATATTTATTTGAATAAAATATTGTGTTTGAATATCCAATTATGTCAGTAGTACATTATTCAATAAATATCGTTATATTCAATAAAATGTTGCAGCATGTGATGGTAGATGTTGCAGTTATGTGATAGTAAATGTTGTAGTATGTGATGGTAAATTTCTTTATAAACTAGCAAAGTGTTTCCATTGGATGGTAAAAAAGTTACTATAGATAATATGCAGTTCACTTTTAAGTAAAATTGGTATCTGTGGCAATATCAGGAAAATATTGCCATTGGAATGTAAAGATGTTGCCTTTGACTCTAGGGCAACAAAGCAAAATGCATCACCAGGAAAATGTTGCCTTTGATCATTTTTTACCTACAGCAACATTTTTGGCACTTACTGCATCATATATTGGGGGTTGCAGTAGGTCATCTATGGCGTAGTTAGATGTCGACCGAGTTAGCAGAGCGCCTAACCTTTTGCATTAGTCAGGGACACATACACTACACTACTGCATAATAACATAAATTTCATTGGAAAATTCAAGGACAGTGGATTTAGTGGTTATTGGTTGAGTATAAGATGTAGACGTTGACTGTAATTACCTACATCATTCTTCTGTCCTTGGATATTTCGGGGACAAAATCCTTAAAGGAGGGGAGAATGTAACAACCATAAAAATTGAGTAATAATAAATTGAAGAATTATATAAGAAATTTGTAAGTATGTGAAATTGTCAGAATTTAGCTACGCAGTTGCACCATTGATTCGTGGCAATTTTCGGAGCAATTAACATATATAACTTGACAAAATTGGAGTTAGCATGAAAAGTTATTATAGAGAAAAGAAATCAAATATGATGATAACTCGGAAATTAAACAAAAGAAAATGAATAAACATGTTAGCCAGGTCGACCCGACCCTAAGCCAAGTTGACCTAAGTGATAACCAGGTCGACCAGCATTTTTCCCTGGATGAGAAATTGTTTAGGTGCTTGCCAAAGATAAATCTTATAATTTTTGAATTAAATCGATGCCTTCGTTTTACGATCTGATGGTCCTAACTAAAGCTGTGACATGTCTGGGCCATATTAAATCTTAAAATTCAGTGGCCTGAGGTCCGTAGACCTCGCTATAAATAAGACCCTAGGCTCAGCTCTTCATTCACAACAAAAATATTTTTCCTTTGGATACTCTCTAAATTGAGATGGACCTGCAATTTAAATTTTTCTTTAGGGAAAGATTTGTAAAAATGAAAATATTATTAGCCAGCCTAAGGATGGGATCACGGAAGGCTTGAGGTGCTTCAAAAGCTTGGGATATAGATGAGTGTTGTAATATTTTGATTTTTAAACAATCTAAATAAATAGTGTTAGTGATAGTTGTCGTTTTTTCTGTAGTTTTTCTTACAGTTTTTAATTCTTTTTTGTAAGTTATTTTATATAAGTATGTTTTAGTTTTTCTTATAGTTTTTGGTTGGTTTTCTATAAATTATTTTCTATAGGTATTTTTCTACCTTTTTCTTACAGTTTCTTTTAGTTAAATTTTGTAAGTTAATTTTCGGCCTTTTTCCTAATTAAGTTATTTTATTCATATCAGTTATTTATTCTATAATTATTTACATTTGTTCCTAAACATGCCTAAATCTGTAAATATTAGTTTGTAAACACAGTTTTTAATCCTTCTTTTGCATGTGAAAAATAGGGAAAAATGTGAACTTCACAAATATCGATTAGGAAAAAAACAATCAAATTTACAGTAAAACATGTAAAATTATAGATCTATAACAAAACAAATTAGACTGAGTTAGGAAAATTTGTAGGAATTTGCGATACAATTACGATAAGTGTTATACTTTAAAAAAGATAGAAAATGAGTAGATTATTATGATAATTGTAGTGACAAGTTAAAGAAATCATAATAAAAGAAAATAAAGAAACCTATTATGATAAAGTTAGAATATCATAAGTTCAAGTCATGGACCAAGTCAATAGGTTAGGCTTAAATTTGGAATTAGGCCAAGAACAAAAACTTAGATCATAGATTAAGTTAATAAATAAATAAAACCCAAATCTAGGATTGGCTTAATAAATAAAACTCAGGTCAAGAATTGAGTATAGGGTGGGAGGTAACCAGAATATTTGTTAGGTGCCCGTAGCATTTTCCATTCAGGCCAAGGACTGATGATCACAAATCTGGATTGAAATAAAAAATAGGCTATGTTATTTAGGGTACAATTGGGGCATTAGGTAAAGCACTTGATGATCACCATGCGTGTGAAATCGATTAGGGACTAATGCGTCCATGTGTTAATTTGTGTCTTTTAATGGTAGATCAACAGGTCGTGATTCTTGTTCATACGGTTTCACATCGGGCAAGTTCACAGTAGGCACGCTATCATGCTTAGAGGTGGTAGACTACCATGCTAAAAGGTGGTACTTAGGAAAAGTCGGTCGATGGATAGAATTAGAAATATTTATCCTAATTAGTTTTTTCAGAATAATAGAAAAGTGAAAACAATAAAAAATTCAACACACAACTTAATCAGACAATAACCATATCTTTTATAAAAGTGTTATAAGTTGCGCATATACACATTTTCTTATGTCACTAAAGTTGTTCTTAAGTTTGTTTCTTTATTTTTCTTAATCACGTTGGTAAGTACTTCATTTACTAGACTTTATGTCTGACTCACTCATTTTTCTTCCTTTTTTCTCCTCCATCAGGCTCATAGGGCAGAGATTGGTTGGTTAAATTTTCTTGGAGGATCATTCTTGAAGTTTATTCTAGTTGCTGATGTATTTCTTCTTCTGTTTTTGCATTTTGTTTTGTTGGGATTGGTTGTACTGTTGATATTTGAGAGCATTGATTTTTATGTTCTACTGATATTTTATGAGACCATGTATTGCTTTATGAGATATGTGACGATTTTATAACTTATAACTGAAATGAATTACGAGTTTTTAAATAAAAGCTATGTTGTCAGTTTAAATATTTTTTCGATATGTTTATTGTTTTATTGTCATGTAAATCTTAGTCTCTATATAGTTTTATATACCTACGACGCTCCATGTTTCTTGGCATGACCCTATTTTGGGGAATGTTAAGGGGCGCGAGGTGTTACATTACCGTCTAATGTGGGTGGAAGAAACCTTGAATGACCATCAAGGACACTACCAACATAATATTTTAATAAAAAAGCTTTGTATTTTCATTATGCAATAGGATGCAAAATAATGGTTTGACTACAACGAAAGATATTAGTGCACAAAAAACAGTAGTTATATTTGTATACACACTAGCTGTAGCGCTCTCCAATAAACAAACGGCCAAAAGATTTCAATGTTCAGGCAGCATAATTTCATGTTCTTTCATGCTGTTTTAGATACTATACGATTACTCGCTTTAGATATTATGAAACCAACCAACCATTAGTTCAATGTTGTTCCTGATGAAATTAGAAACTCAACCCGGTACTATCCGTGTTCTCGAAACTATATTGGTGCAGTTGATAGTAAAACGTAATGGCTCCCTATCTCAAGATCGAATTATACCATATATTGGTCGAAAAAGATATCCAATACAGAATATCTTAACCGAATGCTCGTTCGGTTTACTCTTTACCTATGTTGTAGCTGGTTGGGAAGGTATTGCGCATGATATTAGAATTTTTAATTCAGTGGTACATGATAGAACTTTAAAATTTTCTCATTCCCTAATTGGACAGTATTATGTAGTTAATTCTTCTTTTTCGCTTCAAAATAGGCATCTACCATGTATCATTATGTTAGGTATCATTTTCCTTATTTTTTGGATATTGCAAATTAACCAAAATCGATAAATTAAAATATTAATTTATACCAGTCTAGTTTGAAAATGACAATTGAAAGAACATTGGAAATATTGAAAAAAGTTCGTCATTTTGAAGAATATGCCAACATGTTCACTCAAAATGCAAGTAAAAGTTGTTGCTAAGCAATCACATACGAAAATACAATATGGATGATCCAAATTTTATGGCTTATGATGATGAACCTGATCCTATTCCAAAAAAGTACCTAGAAGAAAATTATAGTTTGGGAAATATAACAAATAGAACACGTGAAGATGTTCAACGACATGGGAACATCCAAACTGTAATAGGTAGAGATAATATAAGAGATGAAATTATTGCAGCAGGGTTGCATTGATTGGTTGTATTATTTAATTTGCATTTTTCAGTGTCGTATAATTATATGCATGTATTTCAATTTCTATACCATCATTTCATTTCAATTAAACGTGTATCTCATAACAAAATAAGTAATTAATTAACTATAAAATAATAAAATCAAAAATCACAAATTAAAGTACTCCCCTTAAATTCCCGACGCAAACTCATACCCCATTTAACCCCCAGCTCCATCTAAACGTCCCACGTAAATACCCTGCTCCCGTTACTGCCTACGACAAGCGCACCTTTTAAGTGGCGCTCGTCTAGGAAAAATGGTCAGGTTTTCTAAAGAAGGAATTCGGACTTTCTACTCCAGACGCAATCCCCCTTGTTTCGAACCCTGATTTTTAAAACACTTACCCCCACTTTATTTTTTCGATATCGAACATATTTTTACAAACTACGACAAATACCGAACGTATTTCTACAAACAAAAAACGTTTTCTAATCCAAGAGGGTGGTGAAAACAATCATTATCTTCCTAGAATCGTACTAGAATTTCAAAAGACCATAACAGTTTGCTGATGGAACTGCCGTCGTTTGAATTCAAATTCAACTGCCGATAAGGTGTACCGAATAGGGAGCTACCCTCACACTCCGTCTTGGGCGCTATCCCTTGGAACCTCGCGATCTGACTAGCCAGGTCGAACAGTGTTAGCTCCCCATCTAGGCGACTGTCACTCCCTTAGACCCCCTCCCTTTCTAGGGGACAAAATGTGAAAAACAAAAATCTTTTAACACACTACACAACAATATAAATAAATAATTAACTATAACTTAATTAAATTGTAAATCATAAATAAAGTACTCCGTTTAAATGTTTCTTGACATCGCAAATACATATTTCGTTTAATTTTCAACTTCACTTTAATACCTCGTTAAAATGACATATTATCGTTACAGACAAATGTCCCTTAACAACTTCAAAATTAATTCAATTTTTTATTCTAACAAATTAGTGTGTAACCCATGCGTTGCATATGAATATTATTAAAATTAGCATTTATTATTTTAATATTAAAATAATAGCTTTTTTGTGCAATATATGATAAATTTTGATGTGAACTAAATAAACTATTAATTAAAATTATTAGTATTCTTTGTGTGTAAGTTACGTTCTATAGCTTTGAGAAATTTTGTAGTCATTTTTGTTAATATATATGTATATGTTAAAATTGATGCATGTTAGTTATTTATTTGATAAATTAATAACATTATCTAACAGAATTTATTTAAATAAGTTAAATATAAAATTACGAATGTATAACATATCATGAAGAGAAAAAAAAAGAAATTTGCCAAAAATATATAAATTTGTTGTGAAGTTATTGATGTTCTAAAAGAATTTTATGATATAATATATGGTAAATTCTTTATATAAATGAGTCATAACTAATTTACAGATTAACTTTGCCATTATTATCATATACATAGTTTATGTTATGTGATTTATACATCTTTATAATTACATGGAAAACCACTTTTTTCTAATATGGATATACATTGTAAAATTAACATATATTTTTAAGAGTTATTAGAAAAATGGACTAATTAAATACTATCTAAGATTATTTAAATAAATAAAATTTAAGATTCATGAGTAGTTTAGACATGTGGATTGAAATATAAAATATCAAGGAAGAATTGAGGCGGTTTAGCAAATAATTGTAGAAATGTTAAAAATGCAGATGTTTAAAGCATAAATTGTTTTCTTCGATTTAGCATAAACTTATTGAGATAGATGTATAAAATATTTAGTTTATTATTATTATTTACGTATATTATTTAAACCTGTGACTTATTAAATTTTATATTTGGAAGAAAAAACCGATTTTTCCATTTTTGTCGATATGAACATGGTGTACATTTTAAACATCACACTATGCGCTAATTAGATGAACTAACAATGATTTATTGACTGAATTCATTTGCTAAATTCAAAATGATTTAATTAATTTAAACATATTGACTTAAACGTACAATGTTTAGTATTATTGTGCAGCGCTTCGTAAATAACTAAATAAAATTTATAATTTAGGCGTTTAACATTAATATTACAATGCAATACATGAAAAATATATTGACGTAAATAAATTTAACTTTGAACTTGTGGTAGTTATTTATGTGTATAATTTATGTTATGCCATGACGTGTTTATATATTTGATTTTTTTTTCATTTTTATTACCATGAATATGGTTAATCTTGATTTGATTTATTAGGCAAACCAATGAACTGTAGTTTGCTAAATTTATTTAAATAGTTTTAATATTATACAAATAATTGTAAAATATGGTACTAAATGTGAAATATTATAAAAGAATTGAGATATATTTAAATGATAATAGAAAATTTGAAGTGTAGGCAAATTTGAACCCTAATTTTGTTATTTTTGGCATTTAAAGAAATATTGGTTACTTAAAAGAGGAATACTTAAACAGGAAAATACACCGAAGGACAAAATGAACAAAAAATTGTTCCATAAGGACAAGAGGGTAAAATTTTGTCCATAAGGACAAATGTTAGTGTAAAAAGAGAAATTACAGTGATCCCCTGAATTCCTTCCTTTACAGTAAATTTTGTCATTAAGAATAAAATTTGCCCCCTTGTCCTTATGGAACAATTTTTGTTCTTTTTGTCCTTGAGGGTAAAAAACCCCTAAGTGATAATAAATAATTGCGAAAATTTTGAAATGTTCATATTAAAATGTAAAATGAAAGAAGAAGTAAAATATTGTGAGAGAAATCTTTATTAATAATTGTGTTGGAAACACATATTTTTGGTACGACCGTGAAGTGCCAAAATTGCCCTTTATTTCAATTAAAAAACTATCTCATAAAAATAGGATTTGTGTAGTTGATTTTTCTTTTCTTTTTAAAACTTTATTTATGTATGCGTTGACTCCTGAATAATGGATCAATAAAAATCCACGCGCGGAGCGCGTGCCGTTACGCTCGTAGTAAATAAAGGTAAATCGATATAAAAATATCCAAAGAGAATATAAGAGAATTAAAGAGAAGAGAGAAAACTTATGGAAACGAGGGGAAATCTTTAAAAGGTTCTGCTTTACTATTATTTAAGCAAAGCTTTTAAAAGAGAGACACAAATATTTGTGTCTAAATAGACTTTCCTATTATTTAATAGATAAGTACAACAATACCAACTTCTAAATATCTAAAACTAGAATATGAAAAACAATATAGTCGTTAATAAAGTAAAACATAATGATAAACATAAATATATAAACTGTGTGGTGCTAAGAGCACCTCAATATCCTCTTTGTAATACCGCAATAAAAAAAATAAAGCTTATTAACGGTGGTGTGATAGCTCCTATTTTTAATGTGAGATATTATGAAGAGTGTAATGATACTTCTTGTGGTATTATTTGGTAACGGTAATAGAAAGTGTAAATTGAGGTGCCTTTAGCACCACAATGTAAATATTAAGGGTGGGCATAAACCGCACCGCAATGCGGAAACCAACCAGACCGGACCGCAAAAACGGTGCGGAAAACCGCACCAGATTCTCTCTTTAAAGCAAACAGCCCAAATCGAACTGACTCGCAACGATACGGTTCGGTTGCGGCTTGAACTGTTACCAAACCATATTAAACCGAACTGAACCGCATAGCTACTACGGTAATGTTATGATAAAAAACTTAACAATTTCCTATCTAATTTTTATTTTAACGATATATGTTCTATTTTCAGCGTATGTCGTAGTTATATCAATTCAAGATAACACTATGTGTTTTAACTTTCAGGTGACACAACGTCATACAATCGTAAATTGATTGTTAATGGAAGTAATTCTCTTGTTTCATATTTAATACGAGTTCAAACCGGACCGAACCAAAACCGGACCGTATTACATCGAAACCGAACCAAAACCGAACCATTTGAACGGTTAATATAATGCTTTGTATTTTTAAAAAACCGTTTGATGTGGTGCGGAAGCAGTTTAAGCTTCAAACCGCACCGAAACCAACTACGTCCACCCCCAGGGACCATCGAAGTGGACGCCTGTGTCACGTATTTCTCTTTGGAAAAGGAGAATTAATTTAGGGCATCGTATCCACAGGAAAATCAATGGCATCCACTGATAACACACTATTCATTCTTGAAAAGGCAAAAACAGATTTATGTTAGGGTGAAAAATGATATCGCCATGGAATATATCTTCATGCAATCTACAATTAGCTGCAACTAAAAAACAAAAACGTCGATCATGGAGCATGATAAGCAATAATGGTCGGAGGAACACCCGTTCTTATCTCGAGACCCGAATTTCACTTGTTTTTGCTCTAGCTTCTCAAGCTGCATCTTTATCGCAAAGAAGTAAGCCAAAATTGATTTATTTAACCTGAAATTTGATATTTTGTTAAGAAAGCAATGATGTTTAAATGTGATTTGCTTGTCTTCTTTTGTAGTTCTGGGCGATTTAGTCACGGAAACTTCCAAATACAGCTTCCCACGTAGTTTCGATTCACGAACTTTAGAAGAGGCGATGATGACAGGTAGTACCAATTAGTTTCATCAGTATCAGCTCTGTATAAAAATCAGTTTATTATTCTGATTTTCATACTTGTTTGCAATTGCTGGAAGTTCCCGATCTTGAAACAATTGAATATAAAATCGTAAAGCGAACGGATGAATATGAAATCAGAGAAGTGGAGGTAAGATTATTGCCTTGACATTCATAATTGATATAAGTTTAGCAAACATTAAATTTTTTGAGCAGGCTTACTATGTAGCTGAGACAACAATGCCAGGGAAAACAGGTTTAGACTTTATTGGGAGTTCTCAAGGATTTAATGTTCTGGCTGAATACTTATTTGGTAAGGTATGTGAAAAATCAGCTGAAAAGAACTTTTAGGAAGAAAATTCTTAGAAAAGAGGAAAAAAAGAAAAAAATTGTTGCATTCATTGTATACAGAATACAAGCAACAAACAAATGGAGATGACAACTCCAGTTATAACGAAGAAGGCTGAATCAAAAGGAGAGAAAATTGACATGACAACACCTGTGATAACAAAGCAGGCAAGCAAAACAATCATTTATAATGCATAACACAACACAGTGATTAATAAATATGCTTATTTGGATTAAGTTTATCACTGAAGAAGATGTTCTCAGACAGGGGATAGCTGGACAATGTCATTTGTGTTGCCTTCAAAATATGGTGATAACTTGCCACTGCCAAAGGATTCGTCTGTAAGGATAAAAAAGGTTCCGCAAAAGATTGTTGCTGCAGTTGCTTTCTCAGGTGTGTGTGTGTGTGTGTGTGTTTGTTTTAAAACCCGTGTTCAAAGTAGTTATTTAGTTTGATGAGGCATATACCTTGTGACTCCTTTGTGCGTCAGGCTTTGTGGTTGATGAAGATGTGAAGAAGCGAGAATCTAAGTTGCGCGATGCTCTTAGAAAAGACTCGCAGTTTCAAGTGAAAGAAAATGCTTATGTTGAAATTTTGCAGGTATGTTACTAACATCAGCGACGACCACTAAAATTTGACGAGGCATTTAGTTTTAGTTGACAAAGATCTTAGATTGAAACTTTATACATATGTTGAATAATTGTAAGTTGCATATAAGTAGCACATATTTTCTTTGAGGGAACTGAAATATTGACCGGCTTTAGGCTTAGAAAATAATAAATCAGTAGTTTTCTTTCACACATTTTGAATTTTATAGTACTAAATGATCAGTCTTAAAGAAAGAATAAAAATCTTTCTCTTAGAATCATATGGTTCTAACATGTTTTGCAGATTTTTATTTTTTTTATTTTTTTATTATTTATGTATTTAACATTTTATGTACATTTACATTGTAGTGATATATGATCTACTAAGAATACCATTTTCTTGTTCTACAGTTTAATCCTCCATTCACACTGCCTTTTAATAGACGCAATGAAATAGCTTTGGAAGTTGAAAGGAAACCTGAAAAGTGACCGACGACTAATTAATAATACAGCCTCTATGGCTTAATATGTACAACCACAAGATACAGAAATACAACTCCTCCAACATCTCAATGGTGATAGTGTTCTATATTTAGTATATATACAAAATTCATGAATGAAAAGTCAAATATGAGATGTAAAGATTAATGAACGTTCTATGAAGTTTCCCACTGTCCAGTGCTTTGTATTGCCAAGCTTATTGAATCGGCATTTAGTAATTAAATATATAGTTGATCTCTTCTAAAAAGGATTTCACTGTATTTTTGGTGGATTTGAATGCTAATGGTACTAATTACAGCAACTATTTCTTCTCAACTAGACACCAAATGTTGAAAAATTTACCTACCTTGACAGAGATGAACAAACGGCTCAAGTTGAATCTTTCCCTTTTCTCTGGTTCATGTGTCATTTTTTATAATCAGACATACGAAACTACAACAGTGGAGACTTGACTTTATGGTATTTGAGGTAATCTTGATTTTATTCTAAATGAGTACCTTGAAAGATACTGCAAACATCAAGCTAGTGGTTTGAAATAACATAAGCAATGAACTAATTGCTACAGATTTTCGCTAATTTACTTCCAGTATCACATTTATATTTACTATTCTGCGCTTATGGACTAAAAAGATATTTTTAATTCTGCATTATTGTATCTATTCTTTTATGTGCTTTCATTATTGTTTAAACCAAAATTGGCTCAAACACCAAAGGTGTTACGGAAACACTTCAGCAAATGGTTAGGTTAGAAAATGGAGCCACATAATTCAAAATAAAGAGCAAAAAATAGAAACACAAGAATTTTTATAATGGTTCGATCTAAAATAGATCTACGTCCACTTTGGCAAGGAATTTCATTGTCATACTTTGCTTTACAAAATATATGAATTCCCTCTTTACATTCATTTCTTTCTTTTCTCTCTCTTTATGATCTAAATTGCACTAGGAATTGGTGAGATCTTTTGTTTTGTGATGCTGGATGTATGAATTTTCAATCACTTTAGCAATTAAGCGATCTTCATGTATTCCATAGCTATTTAGCGTTAGATCTAGGCTTTAAAGAGGATTAGTAGCGGTTGGAGATCACTTGAATTGAGTTAGAGCTATTTTCCGTGGCATATGATGGAAATTAGAGAAGCTTTGATTGAATTTGGGAGAACTCTAATGTTGATTGGAATAGATTTGATCCATTTAATGTTGGAGAGAAGTTGTTTGATCCTTGTAAGCAACTGATGAAGTTAGAAGAAAACTTCAAATTTGACGGCCCTTCGTGGTAGGAATGAAATTCGGTCCTCTTTCAAGTGTATGATATGAGGGTATTTATAGTAGTGTTTTAGAGGTAGTGGCATAATGGTAAATAGGAGTGCATAGCTGTCAATTCGCCTTTACAGCTGACATATGGTTGGCACAATACACGACATGAATGCATTTACACTGGGATGCAGCATACTTTTTGGAACGGCATGAGTTTTCATACGGCTTGACTCTGAAACATCATTTTAACGCGCATGGCATGACTTGCTGCTTTATGTAATACGACATGTTTTGGTTGCTTTAAATACAGGAGTACCACATGTAATTTTACCTTGCACGTATGCTATAGGCTTCCGAGATCATTGTTCCTGGTCCAATTTAATATGAATTTCATTCTGTGCGGACGTGCATATGTTTTATTACGGATACTGCCACGTGCCCATTTTATGTAATAAGAACGACATGCTTTACATCTAGAACCATCTCAACACAGGAAAAGATTTGCTTTAATGATAAAAGGTGCGACTTGAATATAAAATGCGGCTTGGCCTTCTGGAGTCATTTCGCTTTATACTTGCGGCTTGCTGCCTAAATGAATGTGTGGACGTATGGCCTGATGCTTAGAACGACTTTGGCTTGCATAATGGTTGAGTACCACGTTATGACCCAATATTAACGCAACCCATGTTGTCCACGTGTCACCGGTGTATGAAATAGTTCATATAACGACATGTTTTAACCCTCACGTTTAACGGCATGGCATGTTCTCATGCTTTTCCACGTGGCTTGGTTTTATAGAGTGGTCGATCTATGAGTATGAACATTTACATACAACGCGATCCCATTCCATACGTAAGGAACTGTGTAAATATCCTTTGTCTCATATTAATCTCCATGGTCCACGTTGCTTAACATGAATCCAAGTGCCTTTACGTGTGTAGCAGCCACTTCTTAATATCATGCAGCCCATTCATTTCTGCAATGATACCCCATAGTATAATTGGTTCTTATGTAAGGACCTAACTCAAGGAGCTTGCGACATGGAGTAAGCATCAGCTTGATGAGCTACTTCAACGACATGCATGTGTTCAGTACATGGCTATAACGACATGTTGAATGGACGAATTACATAGCATACGGCATGACTCAAATTGCGGTATGATGTGTCTTTGCATGGCGCGAATCTGACAACTGGATCAAGCCTGTTCATCACGACTTGGTATGACGCACACGACATGAAATATTTGCGGCTTGACTCACGCTGATACCGGCATGGTTCATATAGACGACATGATTCCTGTATCAACGGCATGGTGGTAGCGACATGGCGTGTGCGACATGGATCATGCAACATGACTTAAACGTCGTGAATCGCACGGTCATGACGACATGCTTTCGGTGAGGATTCAAATGACTTTAACAAACCGCTGAGCAACCTTGCGTCATGTCGTCAGAACACCATTTGTGAAATTGCCTGGCCTATTATGTCGTCAACATATCTGTTCGAAACCGAGTTTTCACAACGGGGTTAACATTTGCCCCTCGAAGCTTGTATTTCTTGCTTGCGAGAAATGCGGGCTTCGAAATGAATACAATTTGTGCTGAGATTGAGTTGTAGCTTTTCGTTTTCTATGACAAATCATGCTTTGAGCTTATATGCACCATGCTACTTGTCCTCTAATTTAAAACAAACACTTGCACGATTTTGGACTTATACTTCACCATCGACTGTCCATATCGATAGTTGATTAGTTAATCATTAAAAAATGAATTATAGTGAGTTTTATCTTGAATTGAATAAAAGTGTTTGCACATGATTATTTTATTCAATGGTTTGAAATCCATCGAATATTATTTACAAAAACACGATGTTCAATTCGAAATCGCGTTAACGCTTAAAATCGGCTAAAGCCGACTATGGATTCCAAGCATCATTGTTTCAATCGACTTACACGGTAGTGTACGATATTTCACATTTTGGAAATACGTATCTGTGATTTATCTTCTGCTTCCTCTTTGAGAAGCTTTGATATTCATGCCCCTCGTTTAGGGAGTCGTTATTAGTCTTCTCTACGGGAAGTACTTTGGATTTCATGCCCCTGCTTGGGCTAAAATTTAACACTTTTCGTGTCTGAGATTTTCAGACACTACGCAAGTTAATTGGTTAATGTTCAGTACCCATCGCATCTGGGATGACCAGACATTACGCGAGTTAATTGGTTACGGTCCAACACTTGTTGCCTTTAAGATATCCAGATGCTACACAAGTAAATTGGTTAAATCCGAACTCCGTCTACAATCCAGCTTGGTTAATTCAGGCATTGGAGACTTTTGTCACTCAATTATACCGATTAATCCAAGCGTCGGTAGATTCAAAGGAATGCCCCCAGAAAGGACTTCGGTTAAAACCCAATGTTTGTCGTGATCGGATCAAGTACTTCCAGATACTGACGATCAATTGGGTGCCCCCGAAGAGATCTTTGGTCTTAATCCCAATGTTTGTCATTATCGGATCAGGTACTTGCTGATACTGGCGATCAATTGGGTGCCCCAGGAGAGGTCTTTGGTTTTAATCCCAATGTTTGTCGTTATCGGATCAGGTACTTCCTGATACTGACGATCAATTGGGTGCCCCTGGAAAGGTCTTTGGTTTTAATCCCAATGTTTGTCGTTATCGGATCAGGTACTCCCTGATACTGACGATCAATTGGGTGCCCCTAGAGAGGTCTTTGGTTTTAATCCCAATGTTTGTCGTTATCGGATCAGGTACTTCCTGATACTGACGATCAATTGGGTGCTTCGGGAGAGGTCTTTGGTTATAGTATGTGCTGGTCCTTCCAGCTCGTTTGTCGATCCTTCCGGCCTGATGTTGGTACTTCCAACATCAGGTTTGTCGGTACTTCCAACACGGTGCTGGTCCTTCCAGCGTGTTTGTCGGTCCTTCCGGCCTGATGCTGGTACTTCCATCATCAGGTTTGTCGGTCCTTCCGACACGGTGCTGGTCCTTCCAACGTGTTTGTTGGTCCTTCCAGCCTGATGCTGGTATTTCCATCATCAGGTTTGTCGGTCCTTCCGACACGGTGCTGGTCCTTCCAGTGTGTTTGCTGGTCCTTTCGGCTTAGGGTTTGCTCCAATTCCTTTATCGGTCGCTTGACTTGGCGGGCTATCTCAGATTAGGAACTAGAGCTTTGAAACTCTCACATAGGGAAGTGCCCCTTCGATGAAAGTTACAACACTCTTGTTTATTTGTTGTGGCGCTTGTTTATTGTTTGAATCTTTGAGACTCCTCCCATTCACTTCCTAAAGTGATGCTTTTCTATTTGTGCATTTCGTGCATGCTGATATTTACAACCTTTAGCGCTTGAATTAGTGTTGTTGGGGTTGCTATGCTTCGTCAGATTCTGAAGGAACAAGCGCTCGACAGATGGCTTGCAATATGAAATCAATCTTTTCATTCGAGTTTTGATTCAACATAAAATTTTGCAAGCAACAAGTTTATTCAAGTAGATATGCCCTTAGTCACAGAGCTAATGTTCGATACAGCACTTGTAAAATATTACAGACTTTTTACTAGAATTTTGAATATAGCAGTAAGTAAAGCATGAAGTAATGCATGAAAATAGAGCAGTGGCGATGATGTTCGCTTATTCTGAGCCATTGAAATTGGAGCACAATCAACGGTTATCAGTTGATGATCAGCCTTGGAATGGTTTGAACAAGAGCTTCGTTGCTTGTTGCCCTCTAGCCCTGGGGAATCAGAACATCGTTTAAGGATTGTGGATTTTTCACATATTGTTGCAGATGATTCTTCCTGATCAGCTCTTCGATTAGTGACCTTAGATGCCTACATTCGTTGGTATTGTGGCCTGGTTGATTATGGAACCGGCAGAACTTTCCAAAGTTTGCTTGATTGTCACTTACTTTCTGAGGTTTTAGTATTGGATAATCTTTGGTGTCTTTAGTCGCAACAAGGATGTTTTCTAGAGTGTCATTTAAAGGCGTTAGCTCTGATGGATTGGAAAAGCGAGGCTTCTTGCCGTCTCGATTGTCTTTCCCGTCGCTCCCTCTTTTCTGACCTCCAGGATTTTTCTGACTGTACTGGGTAGCAGCGTTTTTGGGAACTTCAGGAGGTTGGTTAGCATCAATAGGCACAAGATTATTGTCCAATCTCATGTATTCCTCGGCCTTTTTATAGAATTTCTCATGCGTGCTTGGCTCTTTCATTTTAATCCATTTACTAAATTTGCTCTTCTCATCTATGGTGTCGATCAGTGACATTAAGATCATGTGGGGATCGGGATTCCCTACTTCAGATACAGCACCATTGAATCTTTTGAGGAAAGCTTTGACATATTCTCCTAGATTCTGCTTCATTGATGTAAGAGTAATAATGTCCTTGGCCTTTGTAGCTTGTAACCTGAACTGCTCTTTGAATTTCAGAATCAAATCATCAAATAGGTCGATGGATTTGGGTGGTAGCCTTGTGAACCATAGCGATGCGACACCTTCTAGATAGAGAGGGAAGCACATGCATTTGATCTCGTCTGTTGCTTTGGCTGCATTCATATACCATTCATATCTATATAAGAAGTGATTCGGATCGGAAGATCCATTGTACGGAGGCAGAGTAGGATGAGTAAACTTCTTAGGGAACTCAGCTTTGCGGATCCTTTTCGTGAATGGATTTTTGCTGGGGGAGAAGTCTCATTCCCTTTCGCTATCTTTGCGAGGCATGTTATCTTTCATGATTTGCTTTACCATATCCGCGATATATTCCTTTGAGTTGTGTCATTCCGGGGAGCGGACTTCGATCTCTTTTCCGGATGCTCGTCGTGGCGAGCGATCGCTACTAGAGGATCTAGGTCTTTTACCTTCATTATGGGAAGTTGCCCCCGCAACGGGACTTATGACTCGTCGGGTATTTCGATCGGAATGATTTTAGTTATCAGTTTTGAGTCTTCGATATTAGCATTACTTTTGTCAACGAATCCTTCCATGTTGTCATTATGACGAGATCAAAGGCTGATGAATTTGCATTTTCTTCAAGGTGGACATGGATTTTCGGAGGATAAGCAGGATTCGCTTGAGTGTTTAAGAGAGCACTCATTTTATCCATTAAAGCTTGATTAGCATCCAATAGAGTTTTATTAGCATCGATTAAGGCTTTGTTGGAGGCTTCCATTTGTTGACTCAAGTTAGCGACGTCGGCATCTGATTTAGCCTTGGTTACTCCGGCTCCAGCGGTTGGTAAGTGGAGTAATTTCATTGTTAGCAACATTGTTGTTTTCTTCAACGGTCTTACTTGCGGTCTTTTTAGATTTAGCCATGATTTCAGACAAGATTTTAAATTTCGATGAAAATTCGTCGATTGGTCTAGATCTTAGACCTGGTGAATCTATGGTAGAAGTAGGTTTAGAACTTCAATATGAACCTCTTATATTTGAAAGAAGTGCAAACGTGGCTACACGGTGGACGCTAAATGTTTAAACCAAAATTGGCTCAAGCACCAAAGGGGTTACAGAAACACTTCACCAAATGGTTAGGTTAGAAAATGGAGCCACATAATTCAAAATAAAGAGCAAAAAATAGAAAACACAAGAATTTTTATAGTGGTTCGACCTAAAATAGATCTACGTCCACTTTGGCGAGGAATTTCATTACCATACTTTGCTTTACAAAATACATGAATTCTCTCTTTACATTCATTTCTCTCTTTTCTCTCTTTTTTCTCTCTTTATGATCTAAATTGTACTAGGAATTGGTGAGATCTTTTGTTTTGTGATGGTGGACGTATGAATCTTCAATCATTTTAGCAATTAAACGATCTTCATGGATTCCATTGCGATTTAGCATTAGATCTAGGCTTTAAAGATGATTAGTGGCGGTTGGAGATCACTTGAATTGAGTTAGAGCGATTTTCCATGGCATATGGTGGAAATTAGAGAAGCTTTGATTGAATTTGGGAGAATCTAATGTTGATTGGAATAGATTTGATCCATTTAATGTTGGAGAGAAGATGTTTGATCCTTGTAAGGCATTGATGAAGTTAGAAGAAAGCTTCAAATTTGGCGGCACTTCGTGGTAAGAATGAAATTCGGTCCCCTTTCAAGTGCATGGTATGGGGGTATTTATAGTAGTGTTTTAGGGGTAGTGGCATAATGGTAAATAGGAGTGCACAGCTGGCAATTCGCCTTTACAACTAGCATATGGTTGGCACAATACGCGACATGAATGCATTTACACTGGGATGCGGCATACTTTCTGGAACGGCATGAGTTTTCATACGGCTTGACTGTGAAACATCATTTTAACGTGCATGGCATGGCTTGCTGCTTTATGTAATACGACATGTGTTGGTTGCTTTAAATACAGGAGTACCACGTGTAAATTTACCTTGCACGTATGCTATAGGCTCCCCGAGATCATTGTTCCTGGTCTAATTTAATATGAATTCCATTCCGTGCTGACATGCATATGTTTTATTGCGGATACCGCCACGTGCCCATTTTATGTAATAAGAACGACATGCTTTACATCTAGAATCATCTCAACACAGGAAACGACTTGCTTTAATGATAAAAGGTGCGGCTTGAATATAAAATGCGACTTGGCCTTCTGGAGTCATTTCGCTTTATACTTGCGGCTTGCTGCCTAAATGGATTTGCGGACGTATGGCCTGATGCTTAGAACGACTTTGGCTTGCATAATGGTTGAGTACCACGTTATGACCCAATATTAACGCAACTCATGTTGTCCACGTGTCATCGGTGTATGAAATAGTTCATATAACGACATGTTTTAACCCTCACGTTTAACGGCATGACATGTTCTCTTGCTTTTCCATGTGGCTTGGTTTTATAGTGTGGCTGATCTATGAGTATGAACATTTATATACAACGCGATCCCATTCCATACGTAAGGAACTGTGTAAATACCCTTTGTCTCATATTAATCTCCATGGTCCATGTTGCTTAACATGAATCCATGTGCCTTTACGTGTGTAGCAGCCACTTCTTAATGTCATGCAGCCCATTCATTTCAGCAATGATACCCCATAGTATAATTGGTTCTTATGTAAGGACCAAACTCAAGGAGCTTGCGACATGGAGTAAGCACCGACTTGATGAGCTACTTCAACGACATGCATGTGTTCAGTACATGGCTATGACGACATGCTGAATGGACGAATTACATAGGATACGACATGACTCAAATTGCAGTATGATGTGTCTTTGCATGGCGCGAATCTGACTACTGGATCAAGCCTGTTCATCACGACTTGGTATGACGCACACGACATGAAATATTTTCGGCTTGACTCACGCTGATATGGCACCGACATGGTTCATAAAAACGACATGATTCCTGTATCAACGACATGATGGTAGCGACATGGCGCGTGCAGCATGGATCATGCGACATGACTTAAACGTCGTGAATCGCACGGTCATGACGACATGCTTTCGACGAGGATCCAAATGACTTTAACATACCGCTGAGCCACCTTGTGTCATGTTGTCAGAACACCATTTGTGAAATTGCCCGGCCTATTATGTCGTCAACATATCTGTTCGAAACCGCGTTTTCACAACAGGGTTAACAATTATAAACCGTTTTATGCTTGTTACTGTTTAACTTATGTAACAACCCGTATTTTCAGAACCAATTTATTTATTTTTTAATTGATTTTCATATTAATTAAATATTTTAATCGATTTATTTTGAGAATAAACAACGAAAAATTTATTTTAAGCAAAGTTGGAACGTATAAATTTAAAATTTAAACTCGAAATGGCGCGGTAGTTTGAAATTCTGGTTTTGAAGTTTAAATGAATATACAGAATTCAAAATAAATCGGATTTCAGTAGAACAAGAAAGTTAGAATCTGTTTAATAATATTTTTCTAACGAGTGGAAGAAACTGAGATTTTACTTTATAAATTGATAGTTATGTCCAGTTTAAAATTTAGAATAGTCGCTGTGGAATTTATATATTTTTAATCATATATAGCCCTTAAAAATAGTCATTTTGCAAACGACGTCCATTTTCGATGAAACTAATTTTGTTCGATCCCGAATGTCAAATCATTGTCAGGTTTAAAATTTCAAGTAAATTGGAATTAATACGTGAGCGTGGTAAATCTAAATGTGTTTTGTAAATTCAGTTAAATTTAATAAGCTTGTTAAAAGACCATTTTTCAAATGGTCTCCAAATTCGATAAAATTAATTTTGTTAGGACCGTATCGTCAAAACATAACTATATTTCAATTTTCGTAATTTTTGGAGTCAGTATGTGGTCCTGTAGAACCGTAAAATCGAGATCTACGCAATGAAACAGACTTGGTCAGAAATAGAGCTAACTGCAGATTTTTGTTAAATTAAACGCCTTGTTTAGTTTAACGAAAACAATTGTTTTATAATAATTTCAAAACCAATTGAGGTGAGAAACTATTCACTGTGAATAAAGGGCTAGATTAAAATTAACTGTTGGCTAGTTTAATTCTAATTGTTGTTGTGAACTATTCAAGTTATACATTGATGTTTTGAAACTGAATTGAACAGTAAATGGTTATTAATTGAGAAATTTAACAATTTAATTAGTTATCGATTTTGGATATGATCACCATTGTTATTGAATGATATTACCGAGTTAATATATATATTGATTGTTTATGATTGATTTGCGTTAATCTATTGATTGACGAACTCATATAAGTGTTAGTATTTTAATGCTTATATGGTATGTACATTTATATGTGGATTTGATGTAATAATTGATTATTGATGTGTGATAGAAAATTTATAAACAGTTTAGAATTATATTCGATTTTATTTATAAATCGAATTTGGTTTGAATAGGATGTGTCGCGCAGTTACCGTTTGCGAATTTCAACCGTTAATTTCGAACTGACATAATGGGAGATCCAACCGTCGGATTCTCCTAAAACCGGAACCATTAGGTTCGAATTGAAAAGAGCTTTCAAATAAAAAGAAAATATTTGAAATCCAACGGTTAGATATCAAGATAAGTCAAAATCAATATTTGAAAAGGTCGATGTAAATGCAGTTCGATGACTATATATGTATGGAAATCGACTAAAATGGCCATATTAAAATTATTAAAAATAAGGATAAATTGTGTTAAATCATATTTAATGATTTAAAAAGATTTTGGATTAAATATCCCAAATTTTGGAAAGATAAAAGATATTTATCTGAATGAACTAGTTAACAACCAGAATAAAGAACTGAAAGAAATTATAATGGTTTTAATATAACCAGAATTTTCCAGTGTATGAATTGGAATGGAAATAATCTTCGGAATATTTCGATATCGGATTCCGTGATTATACGGATATTGTTGAGGAATTTGGAAGATATATATATCGTTATTCCCAATACGATATATGTTGGTTTTCAGAATTTGATATTGAATATAAGTCGATATGATTTCTATTTAGAGCCCTGTATTTAATATCAAATTGGATTTTGGGGTTCACCGTGAATGGTATCTTAAATTATACTGTTTTTAAACCCAGTTGAGAAAGGAATAAATCTTTTTATTAAGATTAATGAAGTTTTCCAATTAATAAATATTGGAATTAAATGGAAGTTGATTTTGGGTTCATTGTGAACTGCGTTTTAAATAACATTAGTTCATACAAAGTTATGATTTGGAATTTATTAATCTTTTAATTAAGATTTAATGAAGTTTTTCCAAAGTAAAGTTTTCCAATATAATATATTAAATTGGAATTAAATGTAATTCGATTTGGTAATAACCGAGATGAGCTTCTGTGAAGGAAGACCGTTACTATTTTTGGAATTTAAAAGGCTTCGTCGTTATTCCACTTAGGGTATTAGTTTGATACAGAAATTTATATCGATTATGACTGATCAGATTTCCGTGAAGACTCCATATTAAATGGAAGATGATTTTGGATTTATCGTGAATTGTGTTTTAAATAACATTTGTTCTTTAACCCAAGTAAAGGCAGGATTAATTTCCAGAGAGTTGAACAATCATCAAATAATGGTGTTTAGAGATTAAAACTAAGAAGAGTTTTAATAATTCTTTAATTAGATTTGAATGAATATATGGTAATTAAATTTACAAAAACACGAGAAATGATATAAACTAAATATACTTGGTTGTTGATATTAATTATGATTGATTGATTGTTTGGATTGTGCTCTACCAGTTTATGAGAAAAATATGCTTTTACATTTAGCATTGGGTTGGGTTGAAATATTTGTATGCTAATACCTTGTGAAACATGATCGACGCTAGTCTATGAATTAGAAAAGCGCGACATTTAAATTAAATTCTGCAAGCATACAAGTGTGTAGCATACAGGTCGAACACAGGAAGGTGAATTAAATCAATTATTTATCTAATCTCTTGGGCGAGTTAGACAAAGCTTAGAGGTTGATTTTTTTCCGCAAAGCAAAATAAAAACTGAAACTACGAATAAAAGATGCAATTAAATTCACTACAGATTCGAATCTAATCGGATCTGTAATAAATTCAATGATTAAAATAAAATAGAACACTGGAAATAAAATTGCAGGAAAGAAATCAACAACTGAAAATAAAAACTAGGATTACCGCTGAATCTAATCAGACGGTCAATCACTAGTAAGAAAAATAGAAGCAATAGCAAATTGTGTTCTAGCAAATCTAATTGACTAGACAACACAATTTGCCATAAAAATAAAATGCAGAAACTAAAGAAAAGAAAGCTTCATTAGAACTAAAAGAGAGTACAGAAGAATGAATGATTTTACAATGGTTACAACACATATTTATAGATGAGAATAACCCTAATTAGGTCTATGAATAAATGGGCCTCCTCATTCATGAATATCTCTTGCCTTCCTTTACTCAGCTTGATTGGAGAAAATCTGGGCATATCATGGTAAATATTTTCCATATCTCTCAATTCTCCCATGTGGCTAATTGATTGATAAAAGATTGCATATAATTAATTCTTCCAAACAAGGATGCTTATTAGACTCCAAAGTCAACAAAGGATAAAATCTTCACAATGGATCTTTTCTTGGCAGCAATTCAATCAGAAATTCTTCTAATTGAAATTGAATGATTCGAATTTAATTCCCTGACAAGAATATGGCTATTGCTGAAATGTTAATTGGTGCACATCATAAATACATACACATGAATATGTGTATGTATATATATAACATAACACTAATCCAAATATTTCTCAAAGCAAGGGCCAGTGTGAACGCGCTCCGTTTCTTTGGCAAAAAGTGAGCTTGACGGGGTTCGAACTCAGGTCTCTCAGCACCAATTCCTATGCCTTTACCAGTGAGCTACTACTTCTTTTGCAATTGAAATGAATTTGATGTGAGGAAGTAGCTCTTTCTTGTAGTTGGCCTTTGATTTGAATTGAAGGAGGCAACGCTTGAAATCTGTAAAAACACATAAAAAATACCCAAAGTATCATTTATTTATTTACAAAAGATAAAGCATAAGAGTCATAAAATAAACACTTTTCAATGTCAATCAAAACACTTCACGATTTGACTATGAGGTGTTTAGCGATGTTGTCATTTCAAATTTAATGAGTGATTTTGAAATGAGATTGTAACGAACGTGATTTTTCGACCTAGAAAATCGACACACAACACCATGTCGACTATTCAAGAATCAGAAATACTGGAACGTTAATATAAAGAAGTTAGAAGGTGATAATAGATAAGATAGAAAATTAGAATAGAAGAAGAAGAATATAACAACAGAATCAGAGTAAACACGAATCTCATAGTGGAACGAATAAAATATAACATAACTTTGAAATAAAACCAGTATATGTATACAGTAACATTATCAGAGTACAACACTTACAACACAGCGGAATTAAACAGTTATAAAATCCTGAAGCCTCTTGCTCCAAGCTCCTTCTAGTATATCTGTAAAATTCTGACTACTTGACTGCCCGTACAAAATTGGGCACCCAAGAGTTTAGGGAATACAAAACAAAATAAACTCTGGGTCAGTCATGTGACTGGTGTGAGTAAACTCCAACCATTTGTTTAACTTTTAAAATCCCTTTAAAAGAAATGATAATCGTAAGACCGATCCACATATAAACACGGATGGTTTTTACCTTACGATATTCCAAAATATTCTTTATATCAAAATTCTTCTGATATTACAATATTGTCTATCAACCACAACTAAAAATCATTTAGCAGAACGCTTTCATCTCACGTTCCACATATAATATATAATTAAAAACCGCGGGCCCTTATTGGGTAATGAATTCCAACTGGCAAGGTATGAGACTACCTTCCGACAGTGTACTATAGAGTGTAATACACCGGGTTTAGCAAGAACATCTTGCAACCCAGGCTAAACATGACCGGTCACTCATTTCGCTTGAGTGTACCGAATGTATTATCACCAACGATTAGGATCAGCAACCGTTTCCCGAAAGGGACAACATCGAAATAGATTATAGAAGTAAATAGAATTTCTCTAGATCAGGTGACAATACACCATAATTGGGAGCCATCCACTTAGCCATGCGACCTACCCGATTTTATACTATTTCTCGGTTGTGAGGCTAGAGGCCATAACGTACAGATCACACCTTAATTTACTTTGAATGTCACATCATCATACCCGCCAAATCACAAATTGATTTCTCCAAAAATACTACGGGTATACAACTAAGAGAAACAAATTTCTCCGCCACCAAACGTAAATACATTTGAAGAGATCAACTTACGCGATCTATTAAATATGCTTTGTCAGACATTCTTCCATACAGGTTGTCCTGGGACTGGACGAGCCGAAGGCACTATTCTGTAAATCCATCTTAGGCAATTTCTACCTAGGATTGCCAGAACAACCCTTGCACAAACTCCGTCTTTAATTATCTTCATCATATTCGATTCGCAACGCTAATGCCCATACAGAGTGATTTTCAAATAATAAATCTGATCCTGATCCCTCCGTATTGACGACGAAAAAATGGTCAAAACTTTGATAGTCGGTTATTTAACTATCAAAGGAAAACATCCATACACACTACGATCTTATTTCCAAATGGAAATTTTATCGATTAATCAACATTTTTCCTTTTTAATTAATTTATCATTAATTTATTCATTTCCCCATTCCCCATTTTCCATATATTTCTTAAAACCCGTTTAGCCTCTCACTATTCTCGGATAACGTTTCCATCTATTATAACTATTTATTATCTATATTCCAGAAAATTATTTCTTATTTACCAACGGAAAACATTCTTATATATGTTCACAGCTTCTGTATTTAGAAACTATACGTCATTAACATAAAAAAACATTTCCATGTTTACTCCCATTTCTTATTTTCTATATTAGAAAACATTTCTGATTTTATTTGTAAAACGTTTCCAAAAACTCCTTCATTGGATTAAAAAGATGTTTAAATAAAACATCGCTATGCCAACTCAAACTATTAACACTTATTAACTTAATTCACTTAACCAACATTCACTATCGAACCTTAACTATTCCTTAGTTAAAAATGAAGTTAATCAAGTTGGGGTATAACTTCCTCTCAGACCTTTACTAAACAACATTATTAACCGTGAAATAGACAAAGTTCACCACTTTAAATCTTTAACAAACTATTCTTACGTAAATTTCAGATTCAATTTACGAATCCACTTCTTTTATATAATCATTTGATTATAACAATAGGGTTATAATTCCATGCTTCCGAAATATAATAACTTTAATATAACTTTTACTTCTTAATTTGAATAAATAAATAACGACTAATTTATTAATAAATAAATCTTGATTAAAAATCGGAAAGTAAATAGTACTTTCCTATATTCGATAACTCTCTTTCGAATAAACTATATTCGATAACTCTCTTTCGAATAAACTATATTCGATAACTCCTTTTTAGAACAAACTATATTCGATTTACGTTACGAACTCCAGCATATTTTACCCTTTCAGGTCAACTCAAATTCTAAATTTATTTTTGAATTTAGTACTTCTTAACAATTACCAGTTTCCTTTTATAACTGTTTTAATTCTGCAAAACATTTTCTTTTAAATTGTTATTCACTTTAAAACGTGAATATTATTCCTTTACAGAAAACTTGACTCGTTTTATCAAATCAAAACTTGATTTCATAATTTAAATACTAACATAGGTTTAAACTCCAATTATCGAGTCATTTTATAACTTCTTATTCCCAATCCATTTTATTTATCAAATCCCGTTTACATGTCAACTTCATAGTTGATTTCATTTAATAAGTCTATAATTCTCTATCGCCTTTATATTCGATTATAAAATATCGGTTTCAAGTCGAATATTAATTATCTTATCAAAATCCTGATTTATTCAATATATAATTTATTTAAAATAAATTATTTTATAACAATTTGCCTAGTCGAATTCTACTTACAAACCTTTATGGATTTTATTTTAATCCTATTCATATTTCGAACATCGAAATAAATTCCACCGTTTCTTTTCAAAACAAATTCCCACTTTCCTGTTTTACATTCAATGCTGAATTTACAATCCAAATTATCCACTGATAATTATTTCTATTTCATTTATAAACATTGTTTATAAATCACACTACTTGTTTTTATTATTAAACAAGTTATTTATTTCTAGCCATTCGAAATTCCATTTCTATTTTTAAAATAGATTTTCCCCTTTTCCCAATTCATATTTCCATCCTTTATAATTCCCTTTATAAATGTTAAGTTTACGTTCCATTTTCAAATATCGGCGTCAAAACCAATTTTCACTTCTCTATATAAATTCAAACTTATATATTCAATTTATCAAATGATAAATATTTTCTTAATTTATAAACATCGTTTATAAATTATTCTTCTCAATTTACCTGTTAAAAACAGTTTTCTATTAAATATTTACTTTAAATTTATTTCCTATAATTCTTTTATATCTCGCCCATTCCCTTTTATAATTCTATTAATTTCCAAAACTATATTTGTTCCATAAAGTTATTTATTTACTTCTTATTATTTCCATTAAGCAATTTAACCAAAAACGGTCTTTTACACTTCCATATAACCGTTAATATCTCCTTTTATAAAATCCATTTGATTTTATAAAATTCTTTAAATTCAATATCCACTTCACAATTTCCTTTATTATAAAATCCTTTGATTTTATATAAATATTTTTATTTCAATATACCCTTTGAAAATTCCCTTTTTACGTCCTAGTATTACTTATGGTATTTAAAATACCAAATAACAAGACCAATGTCATGATAATCAATCACATATTATATATCACATCATATATCACAATATATGAAAACAAACAGTATTATAATTATTGAGGAATCCTGTTGGATCCCTCCAACCTGTTTTCCTGCATCACAGATGTTAAACAATATAAATAACATCAATTTCATTTCAGTATGTTCTGATAAATAGAATCAATATTTGATGAACGATATATATATATATATATATATATATATATATATATATATTACTAGATCTATAATTTCAACCAATCAATTAGCAGTTCATTCAACAATCAACACACAGCAATCAACTATCATTTATCAATTCTAAAAATACGTTATAAAAATATAAACTGGTAGAGTTAGTGAGTTTTACTCACTTTGGTGGTTTATCGTTAAATAACAATAACCGTCGTTGATTCAGATCAGGCAATTTATTTCGTTATAAATTGTGATGAGCTCCAATTCACTCCGTACCAGTTCCATTGTGTAGCTCTCGTCCCTACGATCCCACCAGATCTTGTTTCGTCAATTTCTGATCACGTATGCAAAAGTTGTGTATTTTAAAAGTTGATGTACATACATATACATACATACATATATATATATATATATATATATATATATATAAACCATTAATTATTTAATAATAATTATTAAGCCTAATTACCATTATATTATGCTAATCCCACATTAATCCAATCGCTCATCGTCTTCCTGTACCTCGACCGCACCATTTCCTGAACATACAAACCTTAAATTCTCCATCTGCCATTCATTTAAAATCAAATAAATTATACCAAAATTCACCTCGTCAAACTACCTTCCATTCCATAGCCTAGTTGTCGAACTCGACTCCTTCGTCGTGCGGTTTCAGGTCATCTCCGGTGGTCATACAAAGCTGGAGCGACATTTTCCCCCACCGATACCTCCCTGTTTTTGCAAACAAGCTTCAAATTCAACCACAACTTCAATACACCATCCATTCAACATCCAGTCGCCTCTTGCTTCCTCCAACTAACACGACCTGCACCCTTCACACGAACAGCACAGTGAAGACATCGAACTTAAATCACACGGAAATCCCTAAAAATCTCAGACATGATGCTACTCTCCTCCACAAATATCAATACCAAAACCAAACTTTGAATTAAGGCTCCAACTCTACGAAATATGGAACCCTAGTTATGGCTGTTATATTTCCAGCGAGCGGAGTTGATGTCGAACTATGAAATACTCATACCAATGGATAGAGGAAGTGATAAGGATCTCAAATATTCACACCTTATGATTTAGAGATTTTGTTTTGATTTTATTTGGATTTTCCAAATACCCGAATTTTGCTGTAAGAAAAGAATGAGCGGCGACGCAAAATGTTTGACCAGAGAAATAAATCTTTAGGGTTAGGAGAATGGTATGGTATTTATAGGATAATTATAATAATTTTTTAATTGATTATTATATTTGTTTTTATTGTATCGTTACTTGTATTTGTCTTCTAAAAATCTCTATGATCACATATAATATCCAAATTTGACGAAAATGGACATGCAGCTACAGTTCGACATTACGAACGAACGAAACTTGTTGCGTCGAATTCCGACTTCGTTTGCTCACACAACGTATTTTTAAAGTCAAATTATTGAATGTTTTCACATTAAAATCCCGTACGGCCACATACTGATTCCAAAAATCATGAAAATTGAAATTTAACAATAATTTAATATTTCAGATCCAACAAAAATTAGTTTCGTCGAAAACGGAGCTCGTTTGCAAAAGTGACTATTTTTGAAGCTCTAAATAAACCGGGTTAAATATTGGTATATTTAAAAATAATTAAATTTAATATTAATAAATTGATATTATCGTATATATTCACATAGAATATCATACAGCTCCAAAATATACATATCTGGATTTTTAACTCGATATTTCAAATACAGGTTAAATCAGTATTCAATTTATATTAGAAATCCATTTATTATATAAATAAATTGTTATAAATTATAAACGAATTCCATAACGACTTTTGAAAATTTGTTTTGATCATAAATCAAAATCTACACGACGAAATCCCAAATTTTCTCTTCCATTAGAAAAATATCGTTCAACTGATCTGAACGTTTCTTGTTTCACAGAAATTCGACTTAAAACAGATTCTGCATATTCGTTTAAAGTTCGAATCGCCAAATTACGAACTGCCGCGCCATTTCGAGCTCGATTATAATTGTATTGTAATTTATATGTTCCAATATCGTTTATTAAATAGATTCATTATTATAATTTAACTCTAAACTGAATTAAATATTATAAATAATTCAATTCACACAATATTGCGAATTCTATTATTTTCGTCTATTTCGGAAATAAATATATTATTCTATTATTTATATTAATTAAATATTCAGTATTATTTAATTCAAACCATTTGAATCTCTAAATCACTATTTAAATAATCAAATAAATTTATTATTATATCGATAAAAATACGGGACGTTACATTCTCCCCTCCTTAAAATAATTTCGTCCTCGAAATTGCTAAGGGAGAAAGCAAACCTTATTAACTGGGTTAAATTATTCATTTTACTTTTAGCTTAATCAATAAACTTCAATTAAAGTATTAATTCATTCCGAATAACCAAAATTTTCAAAAATTCTATAAATTTTCTAACACTTTAAATTTTCGGAAAATTTCGCCAACGTCTCATTTGCATGGCTCAATCGGTACAACTACAACTCGCCTCTCTAGGCCTTCTCCAATCCAAAAGAAAATCAAACAGCCAAGGGGCTTGCCAAACAGGCTCATAAATCACCAAACTCATATAAAATATAAACTTATACCTTTTTTGTCGGGCATATCATTATATCCTTTCCATCTATTACCAATTCTGCATATACCGATGTCATCCCAATCAATCTCCCATCAATTTATCCTCAACACAGCTATTCGCTTATATTCAAACCAAATCTCATTTCAACTCGAGTTCCATTCTCGATTCCAAATTCGTAACTTACCCATCCAATATCATTTCAAATTCCTATGTCACAAATCCAATTTTTCTCGATATCATTCTAATCCAATTTCAACTTGCTTTCCCGCATTTCTATTTGTTTCAAATCAAACAATCTTTCCTGGGAGTTTTAAACCGCTTAATTTTTTCTAAAACCAAATATCCCTTTTTGGATTTCAACAACATTTTCTCAAAACAATTCAAAACAATTTTTTTTTTTTTTGTAGTAATCCGTCACTTAGAAACTCAAAAATGAACACCGATGATGTTGCGCAATCATCATCGGAATTATTTTTCAGCTACCGAAGTGAGTTCAGTACTGTATCACTTTTCAAAACTCATATTTAAACACTTCCATTTGAAATCAATTTCAAAATACCATTCGAAATGCTCGTAAAACAATTTAAAATCTCCCAAGATTTTAAAATTCTCATATATTTAATCCAAATTCATTTACAAACACTGTTTCCAAATTTCAGGAATTTTAATTCCAAATTCTGATTTAATTCATCTGCTTTTATATTATACAAATTCTAATTGGTTATTTATATAACCATTTGAGTTATAATCAACCAACACATCCAATATACTTAATAATTCGAATATCAATCATTCTTTTATATCAAAATATAACTTTGGGTAAAATTATTTCATTTAACCTCTTTCAAAACATACTGTGTCGGTTCATCGTATTCAAGTATTTAGAAACTCCTACCGATACAGTGGATCAGACTGATCGACCAGAACTCATAAACAACTCAACCAATAAATCTCCACAATACAAAATCATTTTATATTAAATAACAAATAAGCGCTCATATATATACACTCAACTCAATCTAGGGTATTAGTAACCCAATCTATATTGAGTTACGCCACAGAGCCAAGGTAATCACTTAACCTTTAGCTCTGATACCACTGTAACAAACGCGATTTTTCGACCTAGAAAATCGACACACAACGCCATGTCGACTATTCAAGAATCATAAATACCGGAATGTTAATAGAAAGAAGTTAGAGGGTGAGAATAGATAAGATAGAAAATTAGAATAGAAGAAGAAGAATATAACAACAAAATCAGAGTAAACACGAATCTCACAGTGGAACGAATAAAATATAACATAACTTTAAAATAAAACCAGTATATGTATACAGTAACATTATCAAAGTACAACACTTACAACACAACGAAAATAAACAACAGTTATAAAATCCTGAAGCCTCCTGCTCCAAGCTCCTTCTAGTATATCTGTAAAATCCCGACTACTTGACTGCCAGTACAAAATTGGGCACCCAAGAGTTTAGGGAAAACAAAACAAAATAAACTCTGGGTCAATCATATGACTGGTGTGAGTAAACTCCAACCATTCGTTTAACTTTTAAAATCCCTTTAAAAGAAATGATAATTGTAAGACCAATCCACACATAAACACAGATGGTTTTTACCATACGATATTCTAAAATATTCTTTATATCAAAATTCTTCTGATATTACAATAGCGTCTATCAACCACAACTAAAAATCATTTAGCAAAACGCTTTCATCTCACGTTCCATATATAATATATAATCAAAAACTGTGGCGCTTATTGGGTAATGAATTCCAACTGACAAGGTATGGTACCACCTTGTCTACAGTGTATCTCTAGAGTGGAATACGCTGGGTTCAACAAGAACATCTTGCAACCCAAGCTAAACATGACCGGTCACTCATTTCACTTGAGTGTACCGAATGTATTATCACCAACGGTTGGGATTAGCAACCATTTCCCAAAAGGGACAGCATCGAAATAGATTATAGAAGTAAATGGAATTTCTCTAGATCAGGTGACAATACACCCTAATTGGGTGCTACCCACTTGGCCATGCGACCTACCCGATTTTATACCATTTTTCGGTTGTGAGGCTAGAGGCCATAACGTACAGATCACACCTTAATTTACTTTGAATGGCACATCATCATACCTGCCAAATCACAAATTGATTTCCCCAAAAATACCACGGGTATACAGCTAAGAGAAACGAATTCCTCCGCCACCAAACGTAAATACATTGGAAGAGATCAACTTACCCGATCTATTAAATATGCTCTATTAGACATTCTTCCATACAAGTTGTCCTGAGACTGGACAAGTCGAAGGCACTATTTTGTAAATCCATCTTAGGCAATTTCTACCTAGGATTGCCAGAACAACCCTTGCACAAAATCCGTCTTCAATTATCTTCATCATATTCAATTCGCAATGCTAATGCCCATACGTAGTAGTTTTCAGATAATAAATCTGATCCTGGTCCCTCCGTATTGACGATGAAAAAATGGTCAAAACTTTGATAGTCAGGTATTTAACTATCAAAGGAAAACATCCATACACACAACGATCTTATTTCCAAATGGAAATTTTATAGATCAATCATCAGTCAACATTTTTCCTTTTTAATTAATTTATCATTAATTTATTCATTTCCCCATTCCCCATTTTCCATATATTTCTTAAAACTCGTTTAGCCTCTCACTATTCTCGGATAACGTTTCCATCTGTTATAACTATTTATTATCTATATTCCAGAAAATTATTTCTTATTTACCAACAGAAAACATTCTTATATATGTTCACAACTTCTGTATTTAGAAACTATACGTCATTAACATCGAAAAACATTTTCATGTTTACTCCCATTTTTTATTTTCTATATTAGAAAACATTTCTGATTTTATTTGTAAAACGTTTCCAAAAACTCCTTCATTGGATTAAAAAGATATTTAAATAAAACATCGTTATGCCAACTCAAACTATTAGCACTCATTAACTTAATTCACTTAACCAACATTCGCTATCGAACCTTAACTATTCCTTAGTTAAGAGTGAAGTCAATTAAGTTGGGGTATTAACTACCTATCAGACCTTAACTGAACAATATTATTAACCGTGAAATAGACAAAGTTCACCACTTTAAATCTTTAACAAACTATTCTTACTTAACTCTTAGATTCAGTTTACGAATCCACTTCTTTTACAGAACCATTTAATTATAACTATAGTGTTATAATTCCATGCTTCCGAAATATAATAACTTTAATATAACTTTTACTTCTTAATTTGAATAAATAAATAACAACTAATTTATTAATAAATAAATAAATCTTGATTAAAAGTCGGAAAGTAAATAGTACTTTCCTATATTCGATAACTCTCTTTCGAATAAATTATATTCGATAACTCTCTTTCGAATAAACTATATTCGATAACTCCTTTTTCGAATAAACTATATTCGATTTACGTTACGAACTCCAGCATATTTTACCCTTCCAGGTCAACTCAATTTCTAAATTCATTTTTGAATTTAGTACTTCCCAACAATTACCAATTTCCTTTTATAACTATTTTAATTCTGCAAAACGTTTTCTTTTAAATCGTTATTCACTTTAAAACGTGAATATTATTCCTTTACAGAAAACTGGACTCGTTTTGTCAAATCAAAATTTGATTTCATAATTTAAATACTAACACAGGTTTAAACTCCAATTATCGAGTCATTTTATAACTTCTTATTCCCAATCCATTTTATTTAACAAATCTCGTTTACATGTCAACTTCATAGTTGATTTCATTTAATAAGTCTTTAATTCTCTATCGCCTTTATATTCGATTATAAAATATCGGTTTCAAGTCGAATATTAATTATCTTATCAAAATCTCGATTTATTTAATATATAATTTATTTAAAATAAATTATTTTATAACAATTTGCCTAGTCGAATTCTACTTACAAACTGTAACAACCCGGAAAATCAGGACCAATTTAAATTTTTTATTTTGGCAATTTTAATGAATTTTGAATATTTAAAATGATCTATTTTAAATAATAACGACTAGAAATTTATTTTGAATAGAATTAGAACGTATAAATTTATTTAAATCGAAGTTAGAATATAAATATTTATTTTAATTATAAAAGGAATTGGAAATGGCGCGGTAGTTTGAAAATTTGATTTCAAATTTCAAATGAATGTACAAGATTCAAAATAAACCGGATTTTGGTAAAAGCAGAAATATTTGAATCTGTTTGAAAATATCTTTCCAATGAATGTGAAAAATCCAGATTTCATAGCGGGAATAAAAAGTTATGTACAGTTGAAAATTCAGAATAGTCGCTATGGAATTTATATAAATATAGCCCTTAAAAATAGCGATTTTGCAAACGACCTCCGTTTTCGACGAGACCACTTTTGTTGGATCCGGAATGTCAAATTATTGCTTGATTCCAATTTTCATAATTTTTGGAATCACTATGTGAGCGTGGTGAATTTAAACGTGTTTGGTCAATTCAGTTTGAATTTAATCGACTGGAAAATGACCATTTTTCAAATGGTCTCCAAATTCGACGAAATTAGTTTTGTTAGGACCGTATCGTCAAAACATAGCTAGAATTATTTTTCGGGAATTTTTGGAGTCCGTACGTGGCCTCGGTAAATTAAAATGTGTGTTTGAATTTAAAATATAATGATTTATATTTTAAATTTAGTGGAAACTGGTCGTAATAGCCGAATTGTGTTACGAAACACATCTCATTATGTTCGGAATGGGTGTAATTAGCCAGGGGTGACTGTCATCGGGGTTGATTTGGGGTTCGGACATAAAACCCTAATTATAGGAATAAATTAATAAATCTCGTTTAACCCCCCTCCCAGTATTAACTTTTCATCGATCAAATTCAGAGGCCCCCTTTTCAATTTTTTTCTGTCTCGACCAAATCGGAGGCGCTGCCTCCCTCCACCGCGCCTCAGCCGCCCATCACGCTACCCCTCCCCTGACGCGCCGACCTCCCCTCGTCCTCCTCGACCGCTCTCCTCCTTCCCCCTTCTCCAACTCGCGGAACCCCAAGCCGAACACCCCCAAACCGCAACTCCACCAACCGCACCACCCTCCGCGACCACCAACCGCCTCCTCCGCCGCAACCACCTCGCCCCTCTCTCCCTCTTCTTGCGATAGCGAGTTTTTTTTTTTAATTATTTAATTTTCTTTTCAGTTTTTATATATTTTTATAGATAAAAAGATTTGATTTTTATAAATAAAATTTTATGATTTTTAAAAATAAAAAGTTTTGATTTTTTAAAAATAGAAAGATAGGATTTAAAAAAAAGTTTTGATTTAAAAAATAGAAAGATAGGATTTTTATTGTTTGAATAGCGATATGAAAATATTATTTTTAGTAGACAAAAATATTATTTTTAGTTAGATAAAAATATAATTTTTATGGTAGGTATGAAATATTATTTTTAATTAGATAAAAATATAATTTTTATCGTAGGTATGAAATATTATTTTGAGTAGGATAAAAATAGATTTTTTATTGCATATGAAGCGAAATGAAAATTCGAGTTTTATTATATATAAAGTGAAATAAAAAATTGATTTTTATATATGAAGTAGCGTTGTAAAAATCTGATTTTTATAATGTAGATTTGAAATAAAAATACAGTTTTTATTTTGATGTTAGCAAAATAAAAATATGACTTTTATTATGAAGATAACGAAATGAAAGTGTGATTTTTGTTTATATATTAACGATATAAAAATATATTATATATATATAGCGATATAAAAATGCGATTTATAAATATATAAACATCATATCAAAAATGTGATTTTTACTATAAACAGTATGGAAAAGACTACGTTGGAATTTCGGGCAAATCCCAAACAATTCAGAAATTCAGAAATAAAACTGGCGGAGTGGATCTCAAAGGTGAGAACTTCTCAATTTAATTTATTTACTAGTTAGAAATATATACTAGGATGCAGACGATGCTTAGAAGCACCCGACACCTTTGTTTGAAACTATATTTTTTTTGGTTGATTGGATTATTTGTTTGAATTTGGTTGCTTGGTTGAAATGAATTGATTAGAATTTGGTTTGTACATGGCGCGAGCCATTGTTAGGCTAGGGATAAGGCTAGACCTTATTCCGGTTCTAGTATCGCGCCGTTATGCTGCCAAAATTTTCTAAAAATGTTAGAATAATAAAAATATCATTTTTATTCTATAAATGAACTGTATAAAATGTTCATGTGTTGAAATAAATAATTTATAGTTAAAAATATAATTTTTAACGTGTCCATGAATAAAATAAATATTCACTTACAAATCGGACGATTTGTTTATGTACACACATTTGAATGATATTGATTGGGACGATATATTTTACACATCGCCCAACTGCACAAATAATAATCAGTGTTTGTTGTTTGAAAACCCCACACGGGTATTGGGATGATATTGGACATACATTAATCTCAATATTTAGTTGTATGTCAATCGATGGGTTGACAGACTGTTGTAGGCGTTAATTATTTATATTTAACGCTTATGGAGTTATGTAATGCACTATGGATGATGGTTGACTGTGTTTGATTATTGTGTACATGTGTGTGTGAAATCCATATAAATAAAATAATATGGTAATTGACTGTGTCTGATTCCAATTCGGAAAGAACGAATATTTTAAATTAACTAATATTTTAAAATGAAGAATAATGAATATTTTAAAATAACTAATATTTTAAAATAATATTCAGTAATGGATCAAAATATGATTTTGATGTCCGATTTCGGATGGACACGGAAATATTGAAATATATGAATCCGTTTGATTAGATTAGCGCCATTTTGACGTGAACGATATTTATATTGATTTTATTCATTAAAATGAATATCGAAAAGGAAGTGATTTCAAAATCTAATGTTTTGAAATTATTATCATTTATATATTAATGATATGGAATATTCAATTTTGATTTAAAATTGAATATGAAGTTGAAATCGTTTTCAAAGCGAATTTAAAACGATTTATAAAATACATTTTAAATGGAAATCGACGAAATATATATAATATATATATTATATATATTAAATGGCCTTAATAGAACTCGCCGCGCCGCGGTAGTTCACGAATTTCGACCATTGACTTCGAATTAACATTACGGAAGATCCGACAGTCAGATTCTCCTAAAACAGGAACCATTAGGTTCGTATCGAAAAGAGCTTTCCAATGAATACAAGAGATTTGAAATCTAACCGTTGGATTTGGAATTACGTCCAAATCAAATTTGGAAAAGGTCGCTATGGATGCAGTTAGGTGGCCGTTATTGGAAACCGACTGTACCGGCCTTGATAAAATTATTAAAAATATCAGTAATTTGTGTAAAATCATAATAAATGATTTGGAAAGAATTCGGATGAAAAATTCCACGTTTGTAAAGATAAAAATATATTTTTATCAAAATGAACTAGTTATGAACTAGAATTATAATCCAATATTTTTAAATAAATAAATTGGATTTGAAATGGTTTTAAAAATAACCAAAATTTCCAATATATGAATTGGAATGGATTTGAATCGAAATTATCTTCAGAATATTTTGATATTGGATTCCGTGATTATACGGATATTGTGGAGGAATTTGGAAGATATATATCGTTATTCCCAATATGATATTTGTTGATTTGAGGCTTTGATATTGAATATAAGTCGATATAATTTCTATTCAAAGCCTTGTATTTAATGTTGAATTGGATTTTGGCTTTGTCGTGAATGGTGTCTTCATTAACACTGTTCTTAAACCCAGTCGAGAAAATAATAAATCTTTTAATCAAGATTTAGTGAAGTTTTCCAATTAATTAATATTTAATTGGAATTGAATAAAAGAATATGGATTTTGGGTTTGTCGTGAATGGTGTTTTAAATAATACTGTTCTTAAACCCCGTGTGAAAAGAATAAATATTTTAATTAAGATTATTAGAGTTTCCAGTTAATTAACATTTAATTGGAATAAAATGGTTTGTGAATTGGGTTTATGTGAATCGTGTTTTAACGACATTCGTTCTTTAACCCGATTTGTAGTGAAATGTAATTTGGAATTTATAAATCTCTTATTTAAGATTTTACGGGAATTTTCCGAAGTAAATTTTTCTAATTTAATATATTAAATTGGAATTGAATGAAATTTGATTTGATAATAATCGAAGTGAGCTTCTGTGGAGGAAGACTGTTAATGCATGTGGAATTTAAAAGAATTTGCCGTAATTCCATTTATATTATTAGTCGGATACGGAAATTGATATTGATTATATATTGATTTGTTTTCCGTGAAGATTCCATAATTAATGAAATGTGATTTGGGTTTATCGTGAACTATGTTTTAAATGACATTAGTTCTTTAACCCAGTTAATGGCAGGATTACATGTCTAACATTGTATTTCGAACTGTATGGTTGATCTCTGCTAAATATATATCTGTTTGGTGGCGGAGAATTTATTCTCTTGCTTAACACCCTTCTCTGAGACGTACAAGCTTAGAGGTTATATATCGGCAGAAATCAATAGTACGGTGTAGATTGTCGATGTGGCATGTTTGTGTTTCCAAAGTTAAATAATCATTAATATTGATTTTTAGGAAGACTAAAACTAAGTGGAGTTTTGATGAATCTTTAATTAGATTGAAATATGAATTGATAATTTAAATTATCAAATTTGGGAAATGATCGAGAATGGAGTATCACCAGTTCTGCTCCTAACTATAGTTAAATCTTTAATTAGATTTGAACGTGAAACGTAATTAATTTTATCGATAACACCGTGGTGTTAGATATGAAGTATTACCAGTTTTTCTTCATGGGATGAATAGGTTGGGATTGGGAAATAAAACAAAAGATTACTTCGGTAAGGATCACTAATCCCGACTAGTTTGGATAAACCTTAAATTGGTTTGAAATTAATATCCAAAGGAAGATTAAAGAATAAATTTGAAGATTTTATCTTTGATAAAATTAATGGGAACCTTTCCCAAAGGATATGAATATTTAAATAAAAGAATATTCAGAATTGGAATGAGGCGTATGTTGTGTTTAATAGCACTTGTTTATAATATACGCGAGTTATTCGGAAAGGCCGAGTTTATACCCATTCTGAATAACTGATTCGACGATAAGTCGACGATGAAGACGGTGGTTGAAGACCAGAGGTCTTCACATCGTTTGGATGATTACTGATGTCTTGATTGGGCTATACACCCAAGACAAGGTAATAAGTGTTGATCGTCCAGACGTACTTGGAGATCAACTGGATATGCGAGGACCTCTCTTCTGTATTGGACACGGGACGAGGAATAAGGTGCCTCCGGTTTCGTTCAGACCCAGAACGAACTTGTAAATGGATGTGTGTCTGACATTGGATTTCGTTCCATGTTGATTGATCTCTATTAAATATATATCTGTTTGGTGGCGGAGAATTTATTCTCTTGCTTGACTTCCTTCTCTGAGACGTACGAGCTCATAGGTTATATATCGATAGTGTAACACCCCACGTCCATTAATGTCACTCAGGAAGGGAGTGCATTAACTTCCATGGAGGTTATAAGTGAATATAGAACAGAAAAATTACAACAAGACATATAGTAAATAGTACTTGGAAATCTAAAACTTCATTTTATTGCAGCGGAAATTAAACATGTTTGTTACATCATAAAACCATAGATCATAACCAAGTACAATATCCATCTTCATAAAAACAAAATACATAATCCCATTACATAAATAGCCATTAAAAAGATAACAAGCTGGACTTTACTTCAACGGTCCAAGCTTTCCAAAGAGAGATGAAGCAATTCTATCAAACTCCACTAGAGCTGGGCCCAACCTGAGGACCTGGAGGGGGAAAAAGGATAGAAATAGAGGGGGTCAGACATAAAGCCTGGCGAGTATGATAATTCTAACAATACTATTATCAAAATAACTAGACTAAGGCATAAGCTGGAAGACAAGTAAATGTCTATGAACTCTTAGGAAGATAAAGATAGCGTTTAAGATAACGGTAAAGGCACACCTAATTACTAACGAATGATTACTACACTGCACCGCACATTACTACACTGCACCACACCAGTTACCCTATTGTTTGATCCCACTTGCTTCACACAGAAACTTTATAAACAGCCTTATGTACCCCTAGCTGACTACATAGGTGTCGTCTGCCCCTATCTCCACTAGGTGTACCCCACTACCCCCTTTCGATCGGCTCCCTACTCGTAGATACCCGTGCTGGCCCCACAGTGGGGTGTATCACTCCCCTAAAGTGGCAACCCGATACAACTTGAGAATGCACAGCTTATACCTACACGATGCAACAACGTCTTACCTACCAGCCCGGGTCCACACACGAATACGAAACCCGTTGGACTTGCGTTGCCACCGCTCCCTGTTTTGGCCTCTTACAGTCGAACCCAGCATGCGTGTCCCGTCCTCGACTTGGATCGAGCCCACAAAGATACGTTTAGGATACTGGTCGAAATGGGCCCCCACAAGCTACCCACCTAAGCTTGTCACTAGTATATCCCACTTAACCCTCTTAGTCATGTTCATTTACATGTGTGTTTGGTTAAGTCTTACTAATCGTATTTCACATGCCACTAAGGGCACCCCCTAGATTCCTCATGCTACCCAAGGCACCTACTTAACCACCATGTCCCACCTTACATGTTTATCTGGTTAAGTATTTCTTAATTCATTCAGGCCATAACCTCATAAAGACCTCTCACATTAGACTGGCATTTATGGCAGCTGGATTTGCCGGGTTGGTCCGGGCAGTCTTACACCACAAAAGAGTCTAACCTCGTGTCTTTACAACCGTTATGCTTTAGTTTAGGCCTAGGACCTCTCACATTGGGCTGACATTTGTGACCACTGGATTTGCCGGGCGGGTCAGGGCAGGTTTACGACACAAACGAGTCCAACCTCGTGTCCTAAGCATTGAATAACACTTAAAATCTTTTACCCCAGTTTTAATAATTCCCTATTCAAATTATTAATTAAGTCAACTTTTAATGATGTCCATAATTGACTCAATTATGGCCATCCACTTATGGCATGCAAAATCATATCAATTGCACCCCAACTTTTTAATATTAAATCCTTAATATTACCCCTACCCCACGTTTATACGTTCGCTTATTCAACGCATAATATAGGCTAGACTTGTATAGTCTAACACCTAGCACAAAGATAAATTATCACAACATATAGGCAATTAAAATAAATCTAATCATAATAGGGGTGAAACTTGCATAAACTACACATGTTAAGGATCAAAAGGTGTCAACTTGTTAAATGTCTCAATTTACATGATATGATCATAGCCCAAATCTATACATAAACTTGGATATGGGGTTTTTAGGCAACATAATGATGGTGTGAACTAGCATAGGATATCACATATGTCATAGCATAATTCTAAATGTCATAATAGATGTCTTGGCATATGTTCATAGCTTTTCTAATCAATCTAACTTGCATATGTGACTTGTCATATAGATCAACATAACCCAAACATGATGATTTAATTAATATGAACTAACTAGCATAGATGGTAACATCATGGCCTTTTTAACATGTATGATTCATCACAACTTAGCATAGAAACTTTCAACATACATAACATCATCATAGCATGATTTACAACATATAAGATATCATCATCACATAACATTGGATTTACAATATACATGATAGCAAAAGGGATTTACAACAACATATATGATAATTCACATCATCTACTCATAATCCATTCATAACTCAACCTAATTAAAATGATAATAATCTTGTTAAGATCATCGTACGCACAATTTAGAGAAGAAAAGAGAGAGTTTATCTTTGCTTTAGGGTTGAGAGAATTAGAATTGAATTTGCTTTTCTTCTTTCTTAGTTGGCGGCGGCTCCATTGATTTCCATGGCGACGGTATGACGGTAACTATTCTATTTTAATTAGGTTTAGGGTTAGCATTAGGATGTGTTTATAGGTGTAGGAAGTTATTTAGGACCATTAGATTAACCCTGAACCATGAGAACCAATCAAATGCAAAATCTGAATTTGAGCGAATCGGCCCACGGGTTGACAGCCAAACACCCTAGATTAACCCCTAGTCGACCCAGCGGGGCTCGAGTCGACCTCAAAAATGGGCCGGTTCGGTTATTTCCCCTCCCAATTCGCTGTTTTGAACTTTTTCGCATATTTATTTATTTAATTTTTAATTTATATATATGTATTTCTCTGCGCAACCCATTTCACTTAATTCTTTTCTAAAAATTAAGTATACTTTAATTTGTGAATTTTAATGTTATAAAATTACGGGGTGTTACATTCTCCCCTCCTTAAAGGATTTCGTCCCCGAAATCTCCAAGTCAAGAAGAATGTATATCCTACCATCTAATCGTCCATCTACTCAACCATCAAACACCAGCATCCATTGTCCTTAAAAGACTTCTAATGCTTTAATGTTTATATGCACAGTGTGTGTATATGTCCATATCTAATGCAAAATTAGGCGGTCTACTGATTCAGTCGACCTCCTTATTGCAATTCATGATAGTGCCATGTGTCCAATATGTATGCAAAAGATTCCTAATGATACATATTAATTCTATATGCGTGCACAACCATCCACCCGAATGCGGCAACTATATGATAATACAATCATTATACATCCATTTTACTAAATACATCCATATATATGCAATATGCAATATGAAGTGACTGAGCCGATCTGGTGCCTAATAGTGTGTGTATATGCATCCACGAGCAACCACTAGCAAACACTTGCATCCACTTTGCATCCACCATACATAACATGTCTCAAACACATGTTTCAACCATAGGATTATCCTAACTAAAGGTCAAAGATACTAGCGAGAGGATATACTAAAGATAAGATAAGTACAAGCTAAGCGATAAAGGAGAAATTAAAGGACATACCCTCAAAAAGAAAAGGGTATCGTGAACCCATCTTCTCTTCCGTCTCCCAAGTAGCGTTGCTCTCATCATCTCCCCATTGCACTTTGACTAGTCTGACCTCTCGATTCCTTAACCTCTTGATCTCCGACCCAAGAATGCGCGTAGGAGCTCGTCGAATTGTCGCATCACGCTCTATCTCCACCTCTCTAAGCAATCTCGGCTCTACCACTTCCGCGGTCTCGTGCAAGCACTTCCTCAAATGTGACACATGGAATACGTCATGTACACCACTAAGTCTCTCGGGCAACTCCACTCTATACGCCATCCGTCCAATCCTCTCCTTAATAGGAAACGACCCTACAAACCTTGGTGCTAATTTCCCAATGGACCCAAAGCGAACAACGTTTCGTAATGGAGACACTTTGACAAAGACCATGTCTCCAACTTCAAACTCGAGATCTGTCCTCCTCTTATCCGCATAAGATTTCTGCCTATCTTGCGCTGCTTTCATCCTCCTTTGAATCAAGTCGTTCTTCTCCGAAGTCTCCCTAATCATATCGGGCCCAAGTAAGATCTTATCCGTAGATTCCCACCAACATGTAGGTGAACGACAAGGTCGTCCATATAAAGCTTCGAATGGTGCCATACCAATGCTGGACTGAAAGCTATTATTATATGCGAACTCAACCAATGGAAGATGCTCTTCCCATGTACCCCCAAAGTCTAGGATACATAGCCTCAACAGATCCTCTAGAATGCGATTCACCCTCTCAGTCTGGCTGTCCGTCCGAGGATGATATGCGGTGCTCAAACATAACTGAGTCCCTACCGCCTTTTTTAAGCTTCTCCAAAATTCGCTAGTGAAAATAGGATCGCGGTCGCTCACTATGCTAGAAGGAACACCGTGCAAACGAACTATCTCTCGAAAGTATACAGAAGCTAACCATGGAGCAGTCCTCTTACTCTTCACGGGAATAAAATGGGCGCTCTTAGTAAGTCTATCTACTATAACCCAAATTCCCGTATTACCCTTCCTCGATCGCGGTAATCCATCCACAAAATCCATCGAGATGCTTTCCCATTTCCATAGTGGAACCTCCAATGGGTGAAGCAACCCACCAAGGGTTTCTTTTGCTCCGCTTTTACTTGTTGGCACACCAAGCATCTAGCGACATACTCGGCCACGTCTTTCTTCATGCCGGCCCAAAAGTAAACTCTCTTCATGTCTTTGTACATCTTGTCCCCGCCGGGATGAATGGTCATCTTCGAACGATGTGCTTCGTCAAGAATAGTCTTCCTTAGGTCATCGTCTTTTGGTACACAAAGCCTACCGTCCCTACGTAACCAATCCATATCATCTAGGGTATACCTATGGAGATAGCTTGATGACTCCCCTCCTTTGAGCTTTTCTACTAACTCAACTAACTGTGGGTCGTCTCGCTATGCCTCGCCAATCCGTCCCAAAAGCGTAGGTCTGACCTCCAAGGATGCTAGCAAACCGGGTACGAAGTCAGCGGAAGGTCTAAAGTCAAACATCGAAATGAATTCTAAACTTTGCCGCTCAACAAACAAAGGACTTAAGGATAATCTTTTTCTACTTAAGGCATCGGCCACCACGTTACCCTTACCAGGGGTATATGTTATCTCAAAGTCGTAGGACGCTAAGAACTTCATCCACCTTTGCTGCCTTAAGTTCAAGTCCTTTTGAGAGAATAGGTATTTTAAAGATTTATGGTCAGTGAATAGTTCGAATTTCTCGCCAAGAAGATAATAACGCCAAGACTTAAGCCGAAAACAATAGCGGCCAACTCTAGGTCATTTGTGGGGGTAATTCTTCTCATGCGCTCTCAACTGCCTTCCACCATAGGCTATTACCCTGCCCTCTTGCATTAAGACTGCGCCTAGTCTTGTCCCACAAGCGTCAGTATAAACGGTAAACGGCTTACTCCCGTCTGGCAATACTAAGACTGGGGTTGAAGCCAAAGCTCTCTTCAAACGTTGGAACGCATCATCACAATCTACGTCCCATGTGAAAACTAGGTTCTTCTTCGTCAAGCGTGTCAATGGAGCTGATATCTTTGCGAAGTCTTTGATAAACTTCCTATAGTAGCCAGCCAACCCCAAGAAACTTCTCACTTCGGTAGCATTTTTAGGAACCTTCCAATCTTGGATGGCCACCACCTTCGCGGGATCTACAACTATCCCTTCTTTGGAAACCACGTGTCCTAAGAACCGTACTTCCTTCCTCCAAAAGTGACACTTAGAAAATTTAGATTTAAGCTTATGCGCTCGAAGAGTCTCCAACACTTCCCTAAGATGTAGGGCATGCTCTTCTTCATCCTTAGAAAAGATCAAGATGTCATCTACAAAGACTACCACAAATTTGTTAAGGTACTCCCTAAACACCCTACTCATCAAATCAACAAAGTATGCGAGGGCGTTTGTCAAACCGAAGGGCATCACTAGCCATTCATAGAAACCGTCCAGAGTCCTAAAGGCAGTCTTGTCAATGCTATCCTCGGCCACTCTCAACTGATGGAAACCAGTGGCTAAGTCCAACTGCGAAAACACTGAGGCGCCAACTAACTGATCGAAGAGATCGTCAATCCTCGGCAGTGGGTGTCTGTTCTTCTTAGTAAGCTTATTAAGTTCTCTATAGTCCACACAAAGTCTAAGGGACCCATCCGCCTTCGTGGCAAATACTACTGGAGCACCCCACTCCGATATACTTCGTCTTATGAACCCCTTCTCAAGCAACTCCTTCACTTGCTTACCGAGTTCCTCCTTTCACGTGGAGCCATGTGGCGTACTGGCAAAGATACTGGTTTCGCATTATCCACAAGATATATTCGAAAATCTATCTCCCGCTTCGGAGGCAAGCCCTTCACCTCCTCAAACACATCCGAATATTCTCGGACCACTCTAACAGATCGTAGATTTTCCTCAGACGCGTCAAGCGATTCTAGATAACTTAGCATAACCGAATTTATGGGATTACAAAAGATTTCGAGAGTGTTGCCAAGGCGAGTCACGAGCCTAACTGCTCTCCTTTCACAATCAAGAACGGCCCCATTTCTGGATAACCAATCCATTCCTAAAATTAGCCCATAGCCCGTGAAGCCCAACACATAAGCATCACATCTAAATTCAACGCTAAGTATGGAAATTTTCAAATCCAAACACATCATAGACAAATAAGCTGAGCCCCCAATTGGATTCGAAACAACTAAGGGATCCTCTACTAAACTGGTGTTTAAGTGCAGTGATTCAACTAATGATGTAGAGATAAACAAATGTGATGCGCCCGAATCGAATAAGGTACGGACAGGATGATCAAACAGAAAAACTAAGCTTTCAACAGAAATGGTTCTACCTCGTTCTTGCAGCGGTGGGACCGCGAGAGCCTGAACTTGTCCCCTTGCCTGCCCTGGTGCCATAAGAGCCTGCACCTGTCCTCCCGAGGTAGCTCCTTCCCTCTGCCCCTTCTTTGGACAGTCCTTCACTAAATGTCCCGCATCGCCACAATGAAAACAGCCTGTCTTCTTTTTCTTTCGGCAATCCTTACTGAGATGGCCTGGTGTCCCACAGTTAAAACATTTCTTCTTTCCCTTGCCGTTATTGTCTTTACCACCCTTCTTGTTTTGCTGTTGTGGTTTCTTCTGATCCCCCTTCTTCTCGGGTGCCTTATCAACTTTAGCGCTTTTCTCCTCATGCATAAGCGCCATTTCTACTAACTTCTCAAAGGTGGCCCCCATAGGGATGTGGGTCATAGCCAACCCTTGCAATGGTTCATTCAAGCCATTCACGAACCTCAGCGCCTTCTTCTCCGGCGTGTTCACTAAGTCCAAGCCAAACCTTGCTAAATGATTAAATTTATTGACATATTCTTTCACTGATGAGCTTTCTTGCTTCAATGTCAAGAACCTTTCCATATATAGATTTTCTTCCGCCCTTGAGAGAAACTTCGCCTCGAACCTACGTCTGAAATCCGCCCAAGAGTCAACAGGACGCTCCCCATTAGTGACCTCCCACCAAAACGAGGCCTCTCCCTTCATCAACCAAGCTGCTAATCGAACTCTCCTCTCTTCTTCTACTTCAAAGATTTCTAGCAATTCTTCCACCTCCTTAAGCCAATCTCTAGCTTCCACAAACGTTTCTGACCCTTGAAATGGTTTTCCACCCATAGCCTTGAATTCCTTGCACGTCTTTGCAAAAGTATCTACGCGAGGAGGAGGAGGAGGAACGGGTGCAACTGGTGGTGGAGGAACATTGGCTGGACCTGCAGTGGCGCTAGCCTCTAATAACCTCCTATACCATCCTGGTATCGTTACACCGTCGGGTAGATTAAGATCTTCAGCCATGCTGAAACGAAAAAGGAAAGATTCAGAATGGAGAATTTGAAAGATAAATGTATGGGCTATTGGGGATTATGTTTTTTTTTCTTAAAAACTTTTCTCTTTAAATTTTTCATTAAAACATGTTTTTGAAAGCACTTCTTCCAAAAATAACTATTTTTCTAAAGTATTTTATCTGTTCTGGTAACCTGGGCTCTGATACCACGTGTAACACCCCACATCCATTAATGTCACTCACGAAGGGAATGCATTAACTTCCATGGATGTTATAAGTGAATATAGAACAGAAAAATTACAACATGACAAATAGTAAATAGTACATGGAAATCTAAAACTTCATTTTATTGTAGCGGAAATTAAACATGTTTGTTACATCATAAAACCATAGATCATAACCAAGTACAATATCCATATTCATAAAAACAAAATACATAATCCCATTACATAAATAGCCATTAAAAAGATAACAAGCTGGACTTTACTTCAACGGTCCAAGCTTTCCAAAGAGAGATGAAACAATTCAATCAAACTCCACTAAAGCTGGGCCCAACCTGAGGACCTGGAGGGGGAAAAAGGATAGAAATAGAGGGGGTCAGACATAAAGTCTGGCGAGTATGATAATTCTAACAATACTATTATCAAAATAACTAGACTAAGGCATAAGCTGGAAGACAAGTAAATGTCTATGAACTCTTAGGAAGATAAAGATAGCGTTTAAGATAACGTTAAAGATAACGGTAAAGGCACACCTAATTACTAACGAATGATTACTACACTGCACCACACCAGTCACCCTATTGTTTGATCCCACTTGCTTCACACAGAAACTTTATAAATAGCCTTACATACCCCTAGCTGACTACATAGGTGCCGTCTGCCCCTATCTCCACTAGGTGTACCCCACTACCCACTTTCGATCGGCTCCCTACTCGTAGATACCCGTGCTGGCCCCACAGTGGGGTGTATCACTCCCCTAAAGTGGAAACCCGATACAACTTGAGAATGCATGGCTTATACCTACATGATGCAACAACGTTTTACCTACCAGCCCGGGTCCACACACGCATACGAAACCCGTTGGACTTGCGTTGCCATTGCTCCCCGTTTTGGCCTCTTACATTCGAACCCAGCATGCGTGTCCCGTCCTCGACTTGGGTCGAGCCCCCAAAGATACGTTTGGGATACTGGTCGGAATGGGCCCCCACAAGCTACCCACCTAAGCTTGTCACTAGTATATCCCACTTAACCCTCTTAGTCATGTTCATTTACATGTGTGTTTGGTTAAGTCTTACTAATCGTATTTCACATGCCACTAAGGGCACCCCCTAGATTCCTCATGCCACCCAAGGCACCTACTTAACCCCCATGTCCCACCTTACATGTTTATCTGGTTAAGTATTTCTTAATTCATTCAGGCCATAACCTCATAAAAACCTCTCACATTAGACTGGCATTTATGGCAGCTGGATTTGCCGGGCGGGTCCGGGCAGTCTTACACCATAAAAGAGTCTAACCTCGTGTCTTTACAACCGTTATGCTTTAGTTTAGGCCTAGGACCTCTCACATTGGGCTGACATTTGTGACCACTAGATTTGCCGGGCGGGTCCGGGCAAGTTTACGTCACAAACGAGTCCAACCTTGTGTCCTAAGCATTGATTAACACTTAAAATCTTTTACCCCAGTTTTAATAATTCCCTATTCAAATTATTAATTAAGTCAACTTTTAATGATGTCCATAATTGACTCAATTATGGCCATCCACTTATGGCATGCAAAATCATATCAATTGCACCCCAACTTTTTAATATTAAATCCTTAATATTACCCCTACCCCACGTTTATACGTTCGCCTATTCAATGCATAATATAGGCTAGACTTGTATAGTCTAACACCTAGCACAAAGATAAATTATAACAACATATAGACAATTAAAATAAATCTAATCATAATAGGGGTGAAACTTGCATAAACTACACATGTTAAATATCAAAAGGTGTCAACTTGTTAAATGTCTCAATTTACATGATATGATCATAGCCCAAATCTATACATAAACTTGCATATGGGGTTTTTAGGCAACATAATGATGGTGTGAACTAGCATAGGATATCACATATGTCATAGCATAACTCTAGATGTCATAATAGATGTCTTGGCATATGTTCATAACTTTTCTAATCAATCTAACTTGCATATGTGACTTGTCATATAGATCAACATAACCCAAGCATGATGATTTAATTAATATGAACTAACTAGCATAGATGGTAACATCATGGCCTTTTTAACATGTATGATTCATCACAACTTAGCATAGAAACTTTCAACATACATAACATCATCATAGCATGATTTACAACATATAAGATATCATCATCACATAACATTGGATTTACAATATACATGATATCAAAAGGGGTTTACAACAACATATATGATAATTCACATCATCTACTCATAATCCATTCATAACTCAACCTAATTAAAATGATAATAATCTTGTTAAGATCATCATACTCACAAATTAGAGAAGAAAAGAGAGAGTTTTGCTTTGCTTTCGGGTTGAGAGAATTAGAATTGAATTTGCTTTTCTTCTTTCTTAGTTGGCGGCGGCTCCATTGATTTCCATGGCGACGGTATGACGGTAACTATTCTATTTTAATTAGGTTTAGGGTTAGCATTAGGATGTATTTATAGGTGTAGGAAGTTATTTAGGACCATTAGATTAACCTTGAACCATGAAAACCATTCAAATGCAAAATCTGCATTTGAGCGAATCGGCCCACGGGTTGATAGCCAAACACCCTGGATTAACCCCTAGTCGACCTAGCAGGGCTCGGGTCGACCTCAAAAATGGGCCGGTTCGGTTATTTCCCCTCCCAATTCGCTGTTTTGAACTTTTTCGCATATTTATTTATTTAATTTTTAATATATATATATATATATATCAATATATATATATTTCTCTGCGCAACCCATTTCACTTAATTCTTTTCTAAAAATTAATTATACTTTAATTTGTGAATTTTAATGTTATAAAATTACGGGGTGTTACAGATAGACATCAGCCGCATGACGTGAATTGCCTGTGTGGCATGCTGAGATGCAAATGATCAAGGCTTCTGTTGAAAAGCAGAGTCTTGTGGTTGATGATCAAAGCACGGCTTTAATATAGCATAGCTTTGTGTATAGCGTTATTTCGCGAGCCTCACACCTCGGTATGAGTCAAAAACGGGATCAGATCGTTGGGAGAAACATGACGTTTCTTTCTAGGTATGGATGGTGTCATGGCATGGAGCCCAGACATTTATTATTTTTACCTATGTGGTTGTTGGATTGCGAGGCGCCTTGGATATATCGGTTACTATGGAGCCGATGGATATTGAGTCATCTGGCTCAATTACGCCCTATAGGGCGGGGAAACGTGTGTTCATGAATTGCCAATCCTCAAACGTAAGAGAGGACCGACCCAACCGATCCAGGGTTCTCTGCGGGGATTCCTGAGACATTTGCTAGAGTGTCTCGAAGCGGTGAGGAGTCATCCCTGGCCTCGACTCATATATGGAATCCAATTTCCAATACGTGACATTTCGCTTTTTTATTGTAGAGACTAGTATTGGCGACATGATATATGATACCCATGCCATCTATGATTGATACATTTTTATTTGAAGTTGTTTTATACACTATGCACTTATAATGGTATCAAATGATTTTTGTTTTAAGCGTACCAAGCATGTTTGGCTATTATAAGGGAAAACTCTATCCTCCGGCTTGCGTTGCATTGTGTGATGGGACCTAGGTCTTATAATAGCTTCATTTTTCAGAAGCATTGCGCTGTTTATAAACTGTTTTATGCACTAGTATTCTTGGGAGGAAACCCGTTTCGTTTTATACGACGTGGTCCCTTGATTTACTTTATTTTAAAGTAAGTTTCAAATAACTGTTTTAGTTCTCACACCAGTCACATAAATGACCTGGAGTTTATTGTTTTAACCTAAACTCTGGGTGTACCTATTTTCCACACGGGCAGCTAGTAGTTTTGTTTTTGCAGATTTATATTCACAAGATCCTGGTTTACAGCTGGAATGATATTCGGAAAGCTCTATATCCGTGTATCTCTTTTAGTTGTGTTTTGTATTATTTTCCGCTGCATTGTAATTTGTAAATCTCTGATATTTATCAAATGTAGATTATTTGTTCATACTCTGTATATTCTTGTACTCTGATGTAAATTGTTGTAATAAGCAATGAAATATTCTTCTGTTTGTATTCTGATTTGTCGTGTTCTCAAGAGAATCCGTTCTTTCTCTTCTCTTCGGAGTCCGGGGAAGTTCGGATCTTCACACAAACCTTTATGGATTTTATTTTAATCCTATTCATATTTCGAACATCGAAATAAATTCCATCATTTCTTTTCAAGACAAATTCCCACTTTCCTGTTTTACATTCAGTGCTGAATTTACAATCCAAATTATCCACTGATAATTATTTCTATTTCATTTATAAACATTGTTTATAAATTACACTACTTGTTTTTATTATTAAACAAGTTATTTATTTTTAGCCATTCAAAATTCCGTTTCTATTTTTAAAATAAAATTTCCCCTTTTCCCAATTCATATTTCCATCCTTTATAATTCCCTTTATAAATGTTAAGTTCACATTCCATTTTCAAATATTGGTGTTAAAACCAATTTTCACTTCTTTATATAAATTCAGACTTATTTATTCAATTTATCAAATGATAATTATTTCCTTAATTTATAAACATCGTTTATAAATTATTCTTCTTAATTTATCTGTTAAAAACAGATTTCTGTTAAATATTTACTTTAAATTAATTTCATATAATTCTTTTATATCTCGCCCATTCCTTTTTATAATTCTATTAATTTCCAAAACTATATTTATTCCATAAAGTTCTTTATTTACTTCTTATTATTTCTATTATGTAATTTAACCAAAAACGGTCTTTTACACTTCCATATAACTATTACTAATTTTGTACAGAAGTTCCTTATTAAAATTTCAAATATCTCCTTTTATAAAATCCATTTGATTTTACAAAATTCTTTAAATTCAATATCCACTTCACAATTTCCTTTATTATAAAACCCTTTGATTTTATATAAATATTTTTATTTCAATATACCTTTTGAAAATTCCCTTTTTACATCCCAGTATTACTTATGGTATTTAAAATACCAAATAACAAAGCCAGTGTCATCATAATCAATCACAGATTATATATCACATCATATATCACAATATATGAAAACACACAGTATCATAATTATTGAGGAATCCTGTTGGGTCCCTCCAACCTGTTTCCCTGCATCACAGATGTTAAACAATATAAATAACATCAATTTCATTTCAATATGAAATATTCTGATAAACAAAATCAATATTTGATTAACGGTATATATTTATATATATTACTAGACCTATAATTTCAACCAATCAACTAGCAGTTCATTCAACAATCAACACATAGCAATCAACCATCATTTATCAGTTCTAAAATTATGTTATAAAAATATAAACTGACAGAGTTAGTGAGTTTTACTCACTTTGGTGGTTTATCGTTAAATAACAATAATCGTCGTTGATTCAGATCAGGCAATTTATTTCATTATAAATTGTGATGAGCTCCAATTCACTCCGAACCAGTTCCATTGTGTAGCCCTCGTCCCAGCGATCCCAATGGATCTTTTTTCGTCAATTTCTGATCACGCATGCAAAAGTTGTGTATTTTAAAAGGTTATGTACATATATATATATAAGTCATTAATTATTTAATAATATTTATTAAGCCTAATTACCATTATATTATCCTAATCCCACTTTAATCCAATCGCTCATCGTATTCCTTTACCTCGACCGCACCATTTCCTGAACATATAAACCTTAAATTCTCCATCTACCATTCATTTAAAATCAAAGAAATTATACCAAAATTCACCTCATCAAACTACCTTCCATCCCGTACCCTAATTGTCGATCTCGAATCCTTCTTCGTCGTGCAGTTTTAGGTCATCTCCGGTGGTCATACAAAGCTGGAGCGACATTTTTTCCCATAGATACCTCCCTGTTTTTGCAAACAAGCTTCAAATTCAACTACAACTTCAATACACCATCCATTCAACGTCCAATCACCTCTTGCTTCCTCCAACTGACACGACCTGCACCCTTCACACGAACAGCACAGTAAAGACATCGGACTTAAATCACACGGAAACCCCTCAAAATCTCAGACATGATGCTACTCACCTCCACAAATATCAATATCAAAACCAAAGTTTGAATTTAGGCTCCAACTCCGCGAAATAGGGAAACCTAATTACGGATGTTATAATTCCAGCGAGCGGAATTGATGTCAAACTATGAAATACTCATACCAATGGATAAGGGAAGTGATAAGGATCTCAAATATTCATATCTTATGGTTTAGAGATTTTGTTTTGATTTTATTTGGATTTTCCAAATACCTGAATTTTGCTGTAAGAAAAGAATGAGCGACAACGCAAAATGTTTGACCAGAGAAATAAATCTTTAGGGTTAGGAGAATCGTATGGTATTTATAGGATAATTATAATAATTTTTTAATCGATTATTATATTTGTTTTTATTGTATCGTTACTTGTATTTGTCTTCTAAAAATCTCTATGATCACATATAATATCCAATTTGACGAAAATGGACATGCAGCTACAGTTCGACATTACGGACCGAACGAAACTTGTTGCGTCGAATTCCGACTTCGTTTGCTCACACAGCGTATTTGTAAAGTCAAATTATTGACTGTTTTTCACATTAAAATCCCGTACGGCCACATACTGACTCCAAAAATCACGAAAATTGAAATTTAACAATAGTTAATATTTCGGATCCAAAAAAAATTAGTTTCGCCGAAAACGGAGCTCGTTTGCAAAAGTGGCTATTTTTAAAGCTCTAAGTAAACCCATTTAAATATTAATATATTTAAAAATAATTAAATTTAATATTAATAAATTAATATTATTGTATATATTCACATATAATATCATACAGCTCCAAAATATACATATCTGGATTTTTAACTCGATATTTCAAAACCAGGTTAAATCGGTATTCAATTTATATTAGAAATCCATTTATAATATAAATAAATCGTTATAAATTATAAATGAACTCCATAGCGACTTTTTGAAAATTTGATTTGATCATAAATCAAAATCTACACCACGAAATCCCGATTTTTATCTTCCATTAGAAAATTTTCGTTCAATAGATCTGAACATTTCTTGTTTCATAGAAATCCGGCTTAAAACGGATTCTGTATATTCGTTTAAAGTTCGAATCGCCAAATTACGAACTACCGGGCCATATCGAGCTCGATTATAATTATATTATAACTTATACATTCCAATGTTGCTTACTAAATAGATTCATTATTATAATTCAACTCTAAACTGAATTAAATATTATAAATAATCCAATTCACATAATATTGTGAATTCTACTATTTCCGTCTATTTCGGAAATAAATATATTATTCTATTATTTATATTAATTAAATATTCAATATTATTTAATTCAAACCATTTAAATCTCTAAATCAGTATTTAAATAATTAAATAAATTAATTATTCTATCGATAAAATTACGGGACGTTACAGAGATGTTCTTAAATGAAAAGAAATGTTTTCCCTATTTTGGACAGGGAATGTTTTATAAAACAGAATGGATTTCGAGGGCCGAACCCGATGTTTCCAGAATTATTTAGAAACGTATTATGTGTTTGACATTGTAGTTCATCACATATCCGATTAATTGTTATTGATGATATATCTGTTTAGTGGCGGAGAATTTATACTCTTACTTAACAACCTTCTTTGAGACGTACGAGCTCAATTGTTATATGATTAATAGTGACTGATCAAATGTGTGAATTGCTGATGTGAAGTACTATAGTTTGAAAGTACTTGTGTTTATTATGTTGTGAAATGATTTTCCCCACTTCGGGATATAAAATGATTTCGTATGTGACTAAAGACCCGGGTAACCCTGACGACTAAAAGTATGGGGGAGAGAGGACTCAGGACCTTAAGAATTGGTCAGTGGTCAGTGCATGCCTATTTTATAGGGTGCAACATATATATATATATATATATATATATATATATATATATATATATATATCGAGTGACTAAGGAACCGACCCTTGGCCTTAATTATGGGAGAAACCTCTCGATATTTGGTTGCATACTGTTTGTATGCATTGTTATATTTTGGGATTCATATTTCCAAAGATTTTGGTTTGAGATCCCAAAGTGAAATCTACTTTGCTATGAAAGCTAGATATGTATTTCAAATGATTCGAAATAAGAAATCGGGAATAAAGTCCAAAGGAATACTTTCTGTAAAGATAATTGGATTTGGAAAAATCTAAATTTGGGGATTAAGCCTAAATGGGTAGATTGGAGAACTGCATGTTGTTTGATGCATCATAGGCTTTATTTATAAGTCTAGTTTGGATTGTTGTTTATGCACTGTCAATCTAGTGGAGTAAACCCATTCCGCGTTATACGGTGTGGTCCTATGATATACCTCACTTTTAAGTATGTTAATTATAACTGTAGAGTTTTGCATACCAGTCCCATGACTGACTCGTAGTTTGTTTTTCCCTTGCAAACTCGGGTGCCCATATTTTCTACATGGGCAGTCGAGGTGTTTGTTTTGCAGATATTTTCCTTGAGCAAGATTCTGGATTGAAGCTTAAAGCTGTGTCCAGAGCGTTGATAGTCTTCCACTATGAATTGTATTACTATAATTTATCTTCAATGTACTTTGATATTTTGTACTCTAATGTAACATTTATATGATGCTTAATAAAGGTCTTTTATTGTTTGTTCTGATGTGTTGTGCGCCCAAAGTTAGCATATCCTCCTTTTTGGTTCGATTTAAGTCAGTTTAACGATCGATTTGGATCGACCGAGAGGGAGGGTCACTACATATGGTATCAGAGCTTTGGTTAATTCAAATCTTTGGGGGTACAACTCGTTAGAACAAAATAGAAGACTCGTCGGAGGTAGGATTAGTAATATCCTATAAAAGAATACTTATTAGAGATAGGATCAACAGTATCCTAGAATGAGAGACTCATTTGAGATGAAGTTAGTAATTCCCTAGAATGAGTTGAGTGTGGCACATTTATAAGTAATGTAGGTGCGATTATTATATAATCTGATCTTAGAAAAAATATATATTTTTGAGTATATAAAAACTATATGTTTTAGAAAGTTAAATAATCAATTGATTATTTGTGTGATTGTTTGATTTTTTTGTTTGATTACTTATGGCATCTGATTTAAAAAATTGGACGGAACTTTCGGCAATTTTGGACATTGAATTTAAGAAAACACTTGTTATTTAATTTAGTTGAGTTAAGTTAAGCTGAATTTAAAATTAGTTAGAATTGCATGTGTGTGTATGTATATATATATATATATATTTTGAAAATGATGTATGTATATGTGTGTGTGTGTGTATATATATATATTGACCAGGTTAATGGCTTAGCGTTGAGTAGAGAAATAAATTGCGTGCCCGACAAACAGGTACACCTTAAAGAGTTGGCTGCGCAATTTTATTTATTATTAAACTATTGTGAGTGATTTGGATGCGCTGTGATGGTTGTTCTGTGTGAAATTAAAACAGACGCCATAGGATAGTAACAAATAAATTATGGATCAAACTGCATAACATAATACTGAAGACAACATATCATATTCCATATAAGCATTTGGCGCTTATATGATGATGTTTGGATTAACATTTGAGTGAGATGCTTGTATGGCAAGGACTGAACTACAGGTTGAACTGAGGACTAACTATGGACTCAATAACATACAACGGTAAATTGCAAGATTTAATAACAAATCCTACACGGGTCTTGAGATGACAAAAAAATACACACGTCACGTCTCCCTTGTTTTAATTTTCGTGCATGGGTTTGAGGGGGGAGCAAGGGTTATAAATTATTATGGGTGTGCACAATTGTTTTGTATGCGATATATTGATTTATTGGGAGCCTAACATGTCCCAATAAATTTTTCCAGACCATCCCGTACAAAGGTGGTTATGGCGAAATTTTCAAAATTTTAGGGGGTTAGCCAAATTTCAGAGAAATTTCAGCCAAATTCCCCATTCAGTTTTCGCCGCCGCCAGAGCCATATCAATGGCTTTAAATGAACGAAAATGATTCACTAAAATCTCAAAATCCACGTTGTAATGGAAGATTTCTTCAACACAAAAACTCTTCGGCTTATTGAGCTCTACCTTCTCAACGGGTAAGATCTGATTTGATAGGGTGTGTTGTTCGAACTTGCACCTTGAAGTGGTGATGTTTGAATGGGTTTCTGGGAGCGAGGAGGGGATAGAGTTCGTTGCAGTCGCCGGCGGTGGAGGCACAAGCCAAGGCAGTTGAAAGTGGGTTATCTGATGGAGGTCTGGCGGCTTGGGGGAAGATGTGTGAATGGGTTGAAAGATGGAGCTTTTCTTGGTTCGGTATTTCAGCATGTAATAGGAGAAAACGAGAGAGTAGGTTAATTATTTAGTTAATGACCAATTATTATATACAATCTTTAAATATTAATAACTTGTTCAAATAATATCAGAATTCTACAAAATCAGATTCGTTAGAACCGTAAAATCGAGATCTACGTAATGGAACAGACTTGGTCAGAAACAGAGCTAGCTGCAGAATTTGGTTAAATTAAACGCCTTGTTTAGTTTAACGAAAACAAACATTTTATAACAATTTCAAAACCAATCGAGGTGAGAAACTATTCACTGTGAATAAAGGGCTAGATTAAAATTAACTGTTGGCTAGTTTAATTCTAATTGTTGTTGTGAACTATTCAAGTTATATATTGATGTTGTGAAACTGAATTGAACAGTAAATGGTTATTAATTGAAATTTTTTACAATTTAATTAGTTATCGATTTTGGATATGATCACCATTGTTATTGAACGATATTATTGAGTTAATATATATATTGATTGTTGATGATTGATTTGCGGTTAATCTATTGATTGACGAACTCATATAAGCGTTAATATTTTAATGCTTACGGTATATGTACATTGATATGTGGTTTTGATGTAATAATTGATTATTGATGTCTGATAGAAAATTTATAAACAGTTTGGAATTATATTCAATTTTATTTATAAACCGAATTTGGTTTGAATAGGATGTGTCGCGCAGTGACCGTTCGCGAATTTCAATCGTTGACTTCGAACTGACATAACGGGAGATCCGACCGTCGGATTCTCCTAAAGCCGGAACCGTTAGGTTCGAATTGAAAAGAGCTTTCAAGTGAAAATTTTGAAATCCAACAGTTAGATATCAAGATAAGTCAAAATCAATATTCGAAAAGGTTGTTGTAAATGCAGTTCGATGACCATATACGGAAATCGACTGAAATGGACATATTAAAATTACTAAAAATATGGATAAATTGTGTTAAATCATATTAAATGATTTAAAAAGATTTTGGATTAAATATTCCAAATTTTGGAAAGAAAAAAGATATTTATCTGAATGAACTAGTTAATAACTGGAATAAAGAACTAAAAGAAATTATAATGGTTTTAATATAACCAGAATTTTCCAAAGTATGAATTGGAAAGGATTTGAATGGAAATAATCTTCGGAATATTTCGATATCGGATCCCGTGATTATACGAATATTGTTGAGGAATTTGGAAGATGTATATATCATTGTTCCCAATACGATATCTGTTGGTTTTCAGAATTTGATATTGAATATAAGTCAATATAATTTCTATTTAGAGCCTTGTATTTAATATCAAATTGGATTTTGGGGTTCATCGTGAATTGTATCTTAAATAGTATCGTTCTTAAACCCAGTTGAGAAAGGAATAAATCTTTTTATTAAGATTAATGAAGTTTTCCAATTAATAAATATAATTGGAATTAAATGGAAGTTGATTTTGGGTTCATTGTGAACTGCGTTTTAAATAACATTAGTTCATACAACCCAATTAACAGTGAAGTCATGATTTGGAATTTATAAATCTTTTAATTGAGAATTAATGGAGTTTTTCCAAAGTAAAGTTTTCCAATATAATATATTAAATTGGAATTAAATGGAATTCGATTTGGTAATAATCAAGATGAGCTTCTATGAAGGAAGACCGTTACTATTTTTGGAATTTAAAAGGCTTTGCCATTATTCCACTTATGGTATTAGTTTGATACGGAAATTTATATCGATTATGACTGATTAGATTTCCATGAAGATTCAATATTAAATGAAGGATGATTTTGGATTTATCGTGAACTGTGTTTTAAATAACATTTGTTCTCTAACCCCAAGTAAAGGTAGGATTAATTTCCAGAAAGTTGAACAATCATTAAATAATGGTGTTTAGAGATTAAGGCTGAGTAGAGTTTTAATAAATCTTTAATTAGATTTGAATGAATAGATGGTAATTAAATTTACCCAAACACGAGAAGTGATATAAACTAAATATACTTAGTTGTTGATATTAATTATGATTGATTGGTTGTTTCGATTATGCTTGACCAGTTTATGAGAAAATATGCTTTTACATTTAGCACTGGGTTGGGTAGAAATATTTATATGCTAACACCTTATGAAACACTTCACGATTTGACTATGAGGCGTTTAGCGATGTTTTTGAGTTCATTTGAAATTTAATGAATGATTTTGAAATGATATGTTCTTAAATGAAAAGAAAGGTTGTCCCTATTTTGGACAGGGAATGTTTTATAAAAATGTTTTATAAAACAGAAAGGATTTCGAGGGCCAAACCCGATGTTTCCGGAATTATTTAGAAATGTATTATGTGTTTGATATTGTAGTTCATCACATAACCAATTTGTTGCTATTGATGATATATCTGTTTATTCTCTTGCTTAACACCCTTCATTGAGACGTATGAGCTCAAAGGTTATATAATTAGTAGTGACTGATCGTATATGTGAATTGCTGATATGAAGTACTATAGTTTGAAAGTACTTGTGATTATTACGTTGTGAAATGTTTTTCCCCACTTCGGGATATAAAATGATTTAGTATGTGGCTAAAGATTCAGGTAACCCTGACGACTAAAAGTATGGGGGAGAGAGGACCCAGGACCTTAAGAATTGGCCAGTGGTCAGTGCATTCCTATTTCTATAGGTTGCAACATATATATCCATTGACTAAGGAACCGACCCTTGGCCTTGTTGATGGGAGAAACCTATCGATATTTGGTTGCATACTGTTTGTATGCATTGTTATATTTTGGAATTCATATTTCCTATGATTTTTGTTTGAGATCCCGAAGTGAAATCTACTTTGCTACGAAAGCTAGATATGTATTTCAAATGATTCAAAATAAGAAATCGAGAATAAAGTCCAAAGGAATAATTTCTGTAAAGATAGTTGGATTTGGAAAAATCTAAATTTGGGGATTAAGCTTAAATGGGTAGATTGGAAAATTGCACGTTATTTGATGCATCGTAGGCTTTATTTATAAGTCTAGTTTGGATTGTTGTTTATGCACTGGCAATCTAGTGGAGTAAACCCATTCCGTGTTATGCGCCGTGGTCTTCTGATATGCCTCACTTTTAAGCATGTTAATTATAATTGTAGAGTTTCTCATACCAGTCCCATAACTAACTCGTAGTTTGTTTTTTCCTTGCAAACTCGGGTGCCCATATTTTCTACACGGGCAGTCGAGTTGTTTGTTTTGCAGATATTTTCCTTGAGCAGGACTCTGGATTGAAGCTTAAAGCTGTGTCCAGAGTATTGATAGTCTTCCGCTATGAATTATATTGTATTTACTATAATTTATCTTCCGCTGTATTATTTTTGATGTACTCTGATGTAATATTTATATAATGTTAAATAAAGGTATTTATTGTTTGTTCTGATGTGTTGTGCGCCCAATGTTAGTGTATCCGCCTTTTTGGTTTGGTTTAAGTCGGTATAATGATCGATTTGGATCGATCGAGTGGGAGGGTCACTACAATTTACTTGTGTTAACATTAATTAATTAGAAAGTAATCATACTTAAGATAACTAAATTATAACTTGTACAATTAACAGGGTAGCACTATAATATAGAGATTAGATTATACATTTAACATTGAAATCCGAAACCTTGTTACACAACATGCAAAATAAATGAATTATAAATTAATTTTGTTTATTATTACTCGTGTATAATTCATGTTATATATCTTTATATTCGAGTAGTTCATCATTTTTGTTAGTAAGGATATGTTTTACATATTAAAACATGACATATCATAGTGGTTTATTAGTTCAATATAACAAACATGATTTAATTGAATATTTAAAATAAGTTAAATTTATAATTATATAATCAGTTTAATTATATGGATTTAAAGGTAAATAATTGGGAAGAATTTTGGATTATTTTGTGAAAAAATTGTATAAATTTTAATGCAAATTTATCTGAAGCTAAAAATAGTTTTTTGTAATGCATTGTATAATGAACTTTTAAGATAAACTATTATATTTGATTTGCAACCAAACTCTATTGCTATTTTTTCACATTATTTAATGTATTTGGAAAAATAATTTTACCATTTTTACATGATTTTATGTGGTTAAATTAGAAAATAAAATAGACTGTGATAAAGTATTATAAAGAGGTATGTATTTCTATGATTTGCTAAAAATAGATTTTTCACATTTTTTTACATGAATGTAAGTGTGTGCACTTATGTGTAATCAACATATATTTTAAAATTTTATTAGAAGAATGAATTAATTGTTTACTATGATTATTTATGTGGATTAAATTTGAGAATATGTGAGTAGTTTAAGTGCATGGATTTAAATTTGAAATACTAAAAATTGAGGGGGTGTTTAAATAATTCAGAAAATGCTATATAGGTATTTGAAGCTAAAAAATGAACTTCCATTGCAATGTATTATATTTTTTTGAGATAAATGAATAATAAACTAAATTTGTTGATATTCTTTTGCAAAATATTTATGTTATGTGATTTATACATCTTTATATTTAAATGAAAACGCAATTTAGTCACTTGTGTTGATAATTAATATAACATACGTTAATTGAATTTATTCAAGTAGTTTAAAATTCAGAAGTATTCAATTAATAAAAAATATATTGACTTCAGTAAACAATATCATGCGATATTGAGGGTGTTGTAAGTGAAGAACTTTTTAAATGCAGCACTTGTTGTTAATAAAATAATAATAATAGTGCAATGCATGGTAAATATATATATATATATAATTTATAATGTGATTGATGCATTTATATATCTAAATGAATATTGTACTTTTTTAATACGAGTATCGTATAAATATTGAAATTTTCATACTTTTATTATTTATATCTAAATCAAGGAACAATAATTTGCTGAAATTATAGATAGTTATAGAAACATATGGACTTAAGTGATTTAGGAGGGTGGGGCATTGTAAATGGTTATAGAAATTTTAAAATAAAAGTATTTGAAGTAAAAAATCATAATTTTGTAATGCGCTATAGGATGAATTTATTGAGATAAATAAATCATAATTTGAATTTATAATTATTGTTTACGTATATGCTTATGTGATTTACATATCTTCAGATTTATGAAAAAGTAAATTTAATATTTTATTAACATAAATGTGATGTACATAATATTTTTTCTCATATTTTGACTATTTAGTGGAAAAAATAATGAATATTATTTGATTGTATCTATTCTATTATATAAAAAAGAGAATATAGCTTTATTAGAATTCTCATTCACTTTTAGGCTAAATACTGCTTTCTACTTAATTCTTGGTATATTTTCCATTCAGGCCCCTAAATAAAATTTCACTATTTAAAAAAGCTTTCATCGTTAGTTTAGAAATTAGTGATCTCTCATTATGATTATGTTATATAAGAAAGGGAATATTCTTGTTATATTCCTTTATATAAGAATGGGAATATAACTATCTTAGAATTCTCATTTCTCATTCATTTTCAGGCCGAGTACTGCGATATGTTTACTTCTTGGTATATTTTCCATTTAGACCCTACATAAAATTCACTATTTAGAAAAGCTTCCATCGTTAATTTAGCAGTTAATGACATCTCATTATGTAATATAAAAAATTTGCAAAGCTGCTTTTCAACATTTTATTCTTTGCTACCCTTACAGTCTCTTTTCCACTTTTCCATAATTTTCATTGTAGTTTTCTCATTTTTGACTCTGTTTTCTCACATTATTTTATATCTCCTTCATTGATTTTTCATAGTACTTCTTTCACCTTTTCTAACTTCATATATATATACTACAGTGGGGATTTTTATTCAAAGAACTTCTTTGTTTAGGGTAATAAGTTTTAAGGATATCACTTCTGAAAAATTAGTTTTAAGGACAATTTAGGAAAAAACAGATGAATTTATCATTTTCAGTTATATAAAAATAATGATAAATGAATTTATCATTTTTCTGTATAACTCAAAAAGATAAATGAGTTTATCGTTTTCTTGTATATTGTTCTTAAATCTAACTATTCAGAAGTGTTGTCCTTATAACTTATTACTTTGGAATAAGAAACCCTTCAACCTAATTTCCACTATAATTCCCATTTCTCGATTTTATATAAGAAAGTAAATGTAACTCTCTTAGAATTCTCATTTCTCATTCATTTTCAAGTTGAATACTGCACCGTCTGCACTGTGCTTGATTCTTGGTATATTTTCCATTTAGACCCTAAATAAAATTTTACTATCTGAAAAAGCTTCCATGTGACATCTCATTATGTGACAGAAGAAACTGACAAAGCTACTTTTTCTATGTTTTATTTCTTTTGCTACACTTATTATCTTTTTTCCATAATTTCATTATAGTTTTCTTATTCTTGACTATATTTTCTTAGATTATTTTATATCTCTTCCATTTTTTAATAATTCTTCCACCATTTCCAATTTCATATACATACCATAATTCGAAAAAGAAACTAAATCTATTTCTAACTCTTATACACATTTTATTTCTTTTGCTACCCCAATATTCTCTTTTTCCTTTTCTTTATGATTTAATTAAAAAAAATCATTCCTTACCTCCGTTTTCTATCTTTTTCATTTAATTTGTTTCATAATGTTTTCTCTTCATCTTTTCCAATTTTACTATACAGGAAAATGTTCACAAGGACAAATTTTAAGGCTTTTTTATCCATAAGGACAGCCCACTAAAATTTTATTCATAAGGACAATATACTGTCACGTGCGCTGATTTATTTTTCTTTCTCATTTCGACATCGCGCTTCTCTCTATCTCGAGTTCTCTTCTCCAGTGCGTTTCTTTTCTTCTAATCATGAATTCATCTTTCACAAAATCACAAAATCAAGCAATAGCGCAATCATCTTTCAGGAAATAAAGCAATCGATTCACGAAATAACCCAATCCATTAACCGAATGTCGAAACCCTAATTCGATTTTGGAGATTACATCGATTGTTTTTTTATAATCATTATAGCTTACTGTTCATCTGTGCGATTAGTTTTTTTTTTTAATTTCTATCGGTGATTCATGACTTCTCTTGGTTCTGCAGTTTTAATGTTCAAACTTTCAGCGCGTAGGTATCCATTTTATATTTTTTTCTAGGTATCTTTTTTGTTTATTTACCACTGATTTATATTCATTTGATGTGTTTTTAATGTTATATTTATTATTTACTTATATTGTTGCGTTATCTATGTATTACAGTCGAACTTATTTTGTTATAATCAAACAAAATAAGGTGTAAATAATTTTTGTGCTACTTTTTATTTAAAACACTACTGCAGTTTTTAGGTATCATTTTTTTATTTTTTTGGGTATCATTTTTACTGTATTCACTGTGCTATGTTTTTTTTAGTTACTTTTTGTTGCTGTATTATTTTTGTTGCTGTACTTTGCACTAGCTTTGTAATTCAATTGAATTTATTTCATTTTGATCAATCAAATTGTGAACAAATCATATTTCACTGTGATGTAAGTAATTTTTGTGCTACTTTTTATTTAAAACATTACTGCAATTTTTAGGTTTCATTTTTATATTTTTTTGGGTATCATTTTTACTGTATTCACTGTTGCTATGTTTTTTTTAGTTACTTTTTGTTATTGTATTAATTTTGTTGCTGTATTGTTGCATTAGCTTTGCAATTCAATTGAATTTATTTCATTTTGATCAATCAAATTGTGAATAAATCATATTTCGCTGTAATGTAAGTAATTTTTGTGCTACTTTTTATTTAAAACATTACTGCAGTTTTTAGGTATCATTTTTATATTTTTTTGAGTATCATTTTTACTGGGCTCAATGTGCTATGTTTTTTTTCGTTACTTTTTGTTGTTGTATTAATTTTATTGTTGTACTGTTGCACTAGCTTTGTAATTCAATTGAATTTATTTCATTTTAATCAATCAAATTGTGATTTAATCATATTTCACTGTGATATAAGCAATTTTTGTGTTGCTTTTTATTTAAAACATTACTGCAGTTTTTAGGTATCATTTTTATATTTTTTTTTGGGTATCATTTTACTGTATTCACTGTGCTATGTTTTTTAGTTACTTTTTGTTGCTATATTAATTTTTACTGTATTCACTGTGATGTAACTCAATTCAAATCTCACAAAAATAATATTTATTCACAATAATACCTACTGATTAAAAAAATAATAGCAATCAATTCAATTCAATTGTCACAAAAATGAGATTATTCTCAGTAATACACAATAATACCCACTTGTATCATATGATACCTACAATGATACATAACTGATTTAATATGATACATTTTTTTCTACACAATCTAAGTACATAGAACACTGCTCCCCATTCCAAGCATGCATTCATGCATTTACTTTTACTTGTATGCAATCCGATCTTGAATTCAAGTAATCTCCAGCAGCATGCAGTATCTGCAAGAATTCCATACACAATCAAAACTTATACCAACATAATACTGTAAATTCAACTAGAAAATATAAAACTGATACCTAAAAAATATATAAAAATGACACCTAAAAACTGCTATGATGTAAATTCATGTTGAAAATATAAAACTGATACCTAAAAATATATAAAGATGATACCTAAAAACTGCTATGATGTAAACTCATGTTGAAAATATAAAATTGATACCTAAAAAAATGTAAAAATGATACCTAGAAACTGCTTTGATATTTTAAAGGAAAACTAATGAATCAAAATGTTTACATCCCACTTTGATTGTTTAAAATGACATAATTTCGATCGAGTTGCTAAGCTAATGCAACAGTACATGTAGAAAACTGATATATCACGAAAATAAATTAACACATAAGCATAACACTGTAATAACAAGAAAAATGATACCTTAAAAAATGGAAAAATGATACCTACGAACTGCTACTAAATTCACCATCCAAAAAAGTAACTTCCATCGTTCATCTCTGTCGTTCGTCTCTCTCGTTCGATTTTTTACGACGAATTCACAAAATCAAAATCACAAAATCATCTTTAATGTCTATCGAATCAAAATCAAAATCCGCGCCTTTGATTTGCTGTTCGATTGTTGAGATCGATTTCATGCCCTAATTTTTGTTGTTCGATTTATGTTTGAGGTTCGACTGTAAGATAATAGGCGGATTTGATTTCAGTCGATTTCCAGGTGAGATGATTTCGTTATTTTTGATTTGCTGATTTCGTGGAAGAAGAAATCGGAGAAGAGAAAAAGGAGCGGAAGAAGAAATCAGAGAGGAGAGAAAGGGTGATGGAGATTTTTAATTATTAGCGGGCTGGCCTATTTACTGTCCTTATGGATAAATTATTAGTGGCTTGCCCTTTTGGATAAAATTTTTAATTAGTTTGTCCTTATAAAAATTTTCCCCTTTTGTATATGTATCATAATTCAAAGAAATATCTAAGTAAGTAAAAAAAAATGATATAAGAAAGAGAATACAGATCTATTAGAATTCTCATCTCTTATTAACTTTCAGACTGAATACTGCATTCTACTTAATTCTTGGTATATTTTTCCATTTAGGTTCGTAAATAAATTTTCACTTTTTATTAATTTGGTAATTAGTGATCTTTCATTACGTTTTCTTATATAAGAAAAGGAATATTCTCATTATGTTCCTTTAGGGCATTATTATTGGCACTCCGAGTATTGTTAAAAGTAGGTCAAATTTTAAAAACACCCCAGTCATAAAAAGAATGTTAGGGGGAGTCACGTACTTAATTTTAAAGTTCCTTTTTTACCCTGATAATAACATCAGGTACCATCTCAAACTCGCAATCAATTTCAAACGCAAAAAAAAAATCTCTAAATTATTTGCAAATAATAAAGCCAATTGTTTGGGGATAAATAATGATGCGAATAAAGAACGTGAAACGCTCCTCCTAAGATCCTAAGATAGTGGAGAAACTGTTAACAAGGTATGTGAAATTGATTGTATAATGCCTTGGAAATGATGAAGGTTAGGGTTTCAGTTATGTTAGTCTCAAGAGCTGAATGTCATTGTGTCAAATTTTGTTCAATGGAAGATGGTCGTATTTATTTGGATTTGTCATTGCCAAAATAGGTGAATTACTGTAGAACGACATGAACGACGTAAGTCTGCCGTATTATATATTTTTGTTTGACATTGTTCATCGTTTTTGAAATTTGTATTCGGTGTCGGGTTGCCGAAGTGAGGGTGTATCGACAAATTCGATGGTGGAATACTGTATAAAAAAAATCGTTCAATATATGTATATCGATTTCCTATGAATGATATATTTTCATCTGATCCGATGCATATCGACAATGAGATTATTGATAATTTGGTATATAAATTTGATGCAGTTCGACTAATATACCATTTTTTTTATTAACAACTAAAAAAGAGATTATTGTAAAGAGACTAATTTGGTAAAATAAACTTTATTTGTTAAGTGGGGCTCTCTACATTGGTACTCCGCTTAACAAATTCTTTTTTCTAAAATTTTTTTTAACCTCACTTAACAATACTTGGAGTGTCAATAACAATCCCCTTCCTTTATATAAGAAAGGAAATATAGCTATCTAAGAATTCTCATTTCTCATTCGCTTTCAGGTTGAATACTGCGTTATGCTTAATTCTTGGTATATTTTCCATTTAGACCCTTAAATAAAATTTCACTATTTAAAAAGCTTCCATCATTGATTTAGCAATTAATAACATCTCATTATGTAGCAGAAAAAATTTGCGATGCTTTTCTGCATTTCATTCCTTTTGCTACTCTTGTAGTCTCTTTTCACTTTTCTATAATTTCATTACAGTTTTCTCATTCCTGACTATGGTTTATCACATTATTTTATATATCTTCCATTTGAATTTTTCGTAATAATTCTTTCACCTTCTCAATTTCATGTACATCTATACTTCAATTTTTTTAAAATCCTTTTCAAGTTTATTATGAAAATTGTAGTAACATTTTTTTAATGTAAAATGATAATGGAAACTGACCTGGGAAGTCCTCTCGCGCTTGAGTACGGGAGCCTTTGGCACTGGGTATCCACCATAAAATTTGATCTTTACTAATAATTTGGATTTGTTGTAATATATATGAGTGAATATGCTCTTGTCATATTCTATTTAGTCCCACATCATGGGAATAAGTCTAACATCAGCTCCAAAGCCTATATATAAAGGAGCTAATGTAATAGAAATTGTACACACTTGAAGCAATGCAAATAAAAGTCTGTCCCCTATCTTTCTGTTCTCTCTAATGGCTTCTTGTTTATTATATGTTATGTTTTATTTTATAATAGATTTCATATTTCTTTTCTCCCTAATGCAGCTTTTTCATAGTAAATTATGATGATACAATATATCTTATTAAAGTAGCTTGATTCTAATACAAACAGAGCCGGTTCTGAAAATTGAAGTGCCCAGTGCGATTTATTAAATGATGCCCATATTTTAAAATTTTGCATAATGGTATTGAACGAAATTCATATTCATAAGTGATCTTGATTAATTTTCAAAAACTCAATGCTACTATGCACTAACATTAGAACACGCAAACAAGACAAATGGAAATAATATTGTTATTTCGCAAATAATTGGTTCAAATATAAATAAAATTGCACATGCAAGACTTGAATTGTTTCAACTACTAGAAATCATCAACTGCATCCTTTGTACCATTGTATATACTTGCACGATCACCTTGGAATATATAATCATACAATAAACTCATTATTCATCATAATTATAAATGAAAATTGTAAATTTTTAACATGGTTAGAATTTAAAAACCATAATATTTATGCTAATTTGTTTTCCCATGTTTCTAGTGGAAAAATAACTGATTTTTAATGAAGTAGGAATCCTAGTGCCAAATTTCTATAGTAAATAGCGCATGTTCTCATCATCTATGAAATTAGATTTTAAATACATATAGCAAATTTCAAATCAATTTTTTCAACAACAAGAAAATAACAATCAAATCAGTTTATTCTATTTCTCTAAAATCCCTAACTGAAAAAAAATCAATGTATAAAAAATTGAACTTAAGATTTGGGAATTAGGATTCCTCACTTCAAGCCTCAAATCAAATTGTACAATCAAATAGTTTATTCTATTTTCTCCAAAATTTCCATTTGAGATAAGTCAGTGCATAAAAAATACAATTCTACTTGAGATAAATCGATGCATAAAAAATAAGAAGATTGCATTTAGGGATTAGGCTTCCATACTTAAGCCTAGAAGGGTATCAAACTATGCGTAAAATTAGAAGATTGCTTTTAGGAATTAGGATTCCTGAAGCCTTGAAACAAATCAAACAGTGCGTCTTTTCTTCCTTGATTTGCTCTCATCTATCCAAGTGCAGTTTTTTTTCTATAAGGAAACGCATTTTTTTTCTGTCGGTTGCTTACCGCGAGATGATGCCCCTCTCCATCTTCATGCCCCGTGCGATGGCCCAGTTAGCACTGGGCCAAAGCCGGCTTTGAATACAGATAAATGTTACGCCAATAATATAAGGGCTTAAATGTAACAACCCGGAAAATCCGAGCCAATTTAAATTTTTTATTTTGACAATTTTAATGAATTTTGAATATTTAAAATGAATTATTTTAAATAATAACGACGAGAAATTTATTTTGAATAGAATAGAACGTATATATTTATATAGCTCGTCGTTAGAATATAAATATTTATTTTAAATTATAAAAGGAATTGTAAATGGCGCGATAGTTCGAAAATTCGATTTCAAATTTCAAATGAGTGTACAGGATTCAAAATAAATCGGATTTTAGCAAAACCAAAAATATTAGAATCTATTTGAGAATATCCTTCCAACGAATCCGAGAAATCAAAATTTCATAGCGGGTATCAAAAGTTATGCCCAGTTGAAATTTCAAAATAGTCGCTATGGAATTCTGGGCCCTTAAAAAGGGGAATTTTGCAAACGACCTCGGTTTTCGACGAAACCAATTTTGTTGGATCCAGGATGTCAAATTATTGCTAGATTTCAAAATTCGTAATTTTTCGAATCAATATGTGAGCGTGGCAAAGGAAAACGCGTTTGACCAGTTTCAGTTGATTTTAATCGACTGGAAAATGGCCATTTTTCAAACGGTCTTAGAATTTGATGAAATTAGTTTTGTTAGGACCGTATCGTCAATACTAAGCTAGAAAATATTTTTCAGGAATTTTTAGAGTTAGTGTGTGGCCCCGGTAAATTGAAATGTGCGTTCAAATTCAATATATAGAGCTATATTTTGATTTTAACGGAAACTAATCTAAATAATTTAATTGGCCTACGAAACATATTCCATTGTGTTCGGAATGGGGGTAATTAACTATGGACGACAAGCGGTGGGTCTCGTTTAGAGGTCGAAATTAAAAGTTGCTTTTTGGAAATAAATAAATAAATAAATAAAAATAAAAACCTTCACCCCTCCTCTCTATACTCTCAGGCGCCCCCCCTCCCCGTTCGAAATCATTTTCAAATCGATATTAGAAAAAAAAAACAAGAAGAAGACGGAGGAGCCGTCGCTCCTCCGATGGGTGGCACCGCCGCCTCTGGCGAGGCTCCCCAGGCCGCCGCCCTCACGATCGCCCCCTCCCTCCTTCCTCCCCTCTCTTCACTCTCCTCTACCTTTCCAGCGCGTCACGCGAGACCCCCACTCCACCACCGCCTCCCCCTATCCACCGCACCCTCCCCAGCCCCGCCATCCGCCTGCCGCGCGCCACCTCTGCGAGCACCTGGACCCCACACTCCTCATTCGACCTCGACAGTGAGTTTTTATATATTTTCTTTTATATTTTAAAGTCTGAGTTTCCCTTTACATACAAAGTAAGGTTTAGCTTTATTTTTAATGAAGGCAAAATTTGATTTTTAAATAAACAAAGATTGGATTTTTTTATATAAACAAAGGTCGTATTTTTGTATAGAAGAAAGATCGTATTTTTATGTGAATGTAGAAAGTAGAAAAATCGAATTTTTATATTAGAAAAGTTTGAATCTTTATATAGTTGAAATGGTGAAGAGAAAAAAAAAAGATTTTATTTTATTTTATTTACTTAGGAAAGGATTGATTTTTACATTGAAGAAGGATAGATTTTTTTTTTTAGATTAAAAATATGATTTTATATAATGTAGAGTAATAAAGATGTGATCTTTATAGAAGTAGCAATGTAAAAATATGACTTTTATAGTGTAGAAAGAATAAAAATACAATTTTTATATTATATAGATAGTAAAATTTTGATCTTTATATATGTAGCGAAATAAAAATCTGATTTTTATTATATATATGCTGAGATAAAAATGTTATTTTTTATAGCGATGATATAAAAATTAGATCTTTATATGGGAAGTAGAAATATAAAAATACAATTTTTATATAGAATGAAGCGTTGTAAAAATATAGGAAGTAGAAATAAAGATATGATTTTTATTTATTGGAATGAAGTAATAAAAATATAATTTTTATTATGAACAGCGTGAAAAGGACTGCATTGGAATTTCAAACAGATCCAAATGATTCAGCAGTTCAAAAGTAAAGCACGGCGGAGTGGAACCCTCTGTGAGAACTTCTCACTTTAAATTTTCTTTTCTAGATAAAAATATATACTAGGATGCAGACGGTGCTTAGCAGCACCTGACACCCATCGTCCACAGACCATGGACGGCTTGTTTGTTTGATTGATGTGTTGTGAAAATTGATTGTGTGATGTGAAATGAAATAAAATATTTATATAGTTAAATAAAATATTTTATCGTTAAAAATATAATTTTTAACGGGTATGTGAATAAATAAATATTTATAAACAAATCGAACGATTTGTTTATATACACTGATTTGACTGATATTGATTGGGACGATAAATTTTACATATCGCCGAACCGCACAAATAAAAATCCATGTTTGTTGATTTGAAACCCCACACGGGTGTTGGGATGATATTTGAAGTTCACTAGTCCCGATTGATTAGTTGTGTGTCAATCGATAGGTTGACAGACAGTTGTGTAGTGCGCATTGGATGATGGTTGATTATTTATCGTTGCTATTATATACATGTATTGTATGGAATCCATATAATTAACATTGTATGGTAATTGATTGGGCCTCATTACAATTGGGAAAATAAAGAATATTATAATATAAATAGTCATGTGTTGACGACGCTCAAGTGTTGAGAATATTCATGTGTTGAAATTATTCATGTGTTGAGTAAAATATTTTAAACAATAAAATTTACATCTTTATCGTAATTTTATAAAATATATTTAATAATAAAAATAGTCATGTGTTGACGACGCTCATGTGTTGAGAATATTCATGTGTTGAAATAAATATTCATGTGTTGAATAGAATAACGAAGTAATTGAAATATATAAAGCCGAATTGGATAGATTTGCGCCATTTTGACGCGAACGATATTTATATCGATTTTATTCGAATACCAAAAAGGAAGTGATTTCAAAATATAATATTTTGAAAATATTATCATTTATATATATTGATGATATGGAATATTCAATTTTGATTTAAAATTGAATATGTAGTTGAAATCGTTTTGAAAACGAATTTAAAACGAATTATAAAATACGTTTTGAATTGAAATCGATGAAATATATATAATATATATATTAAATGGCCTGAATAGAATGCGCTGCGCCGCGGCAGTTCGCGAATTTCGACCATTGACTTCGAATTGACGTTGCGGGAGATTCGACCGTCGGATTCTCCTGAAACTGGAACCGTTGGGTTCGTATCGAAAATAGCTTTCCAATGAATATTAGAAATCTGAAATCTAACGGTTGGATTTGGAATTATGTCCAAATCAAATTTGGATAAGGTCGTTGTAAGTGCAGTTCGACGACCGTTATTGGAAATCGACTGTACGTGCCTTGATAAAATTATTAAAAATATCTATAATTTGTGTAAAATCACAATATATGAATTGGAAATAACTAGAATGAAAAATTTCATATTTGAAAAGATAAAAATATATTTTTATCGAAATGAACTAGATTTGAAGTGGTTTTAAAAATAATTAGAATTTCCAATATACATATTGGAATGGATTTGAATCGAAATTATCTTCAGAATATTTCGATGTTGTATTTCGTGATTATACATATTTGGTTGTGGAAATTTGAAAGATATATTCATATCGTTATTTCCAATACGATATTTGTTGGTTTCGGAATTTGAAATTGAATATAAGCCGATATACTTTCTATTCAGAGCCTTGTATTTGATATCAAATGAGATTTTGGGTTCGTCGTCATTGGTGTCTTGAATAACACTGTCCTTGAACCCAATTTAGAAAAGAATAAATCTTTTTAATTAAGATTTAGTGAAATTATCCAGTTAATTTGGTATTTAATTGGAATTGAATTTAAATTGGTTTTTGGGTTTATCGTGAGCAGTGTTTTGAATAACACCTGTTTTTTAACCCGATTAACAATAGAATGTGATTTTGGGTTTATCGTGGATCGTGTTTTAGATGACATTGGTTCTTTAACCCAGTACAGGATATTGATTTGTGGGAAGATTAAAACTAGGTGGAGTTTTAATGAATCTGTAATTAAATTGAAATGTGAATTGATAATTTAAATTATCAAATTTAGAAAGTGATCGAAAATGGGGTATCACCGGTTTTGCTCCAAGGTGATAGTTGAATCTTATAATTAGATTTGATCGTGAAATGGTAGTTAACTTTACCGATAGCACCATGGTGTTAGATATGGAGTATTACCAGTTTTGCTCCATGGGATAAATAGGTTGGGATTGGAAAATAAAATAAATAATTACTTCGGTGTGGTTCGCTAATCCCGACTAGTTTGGAAAACCATAATATGGTTTGAAATGGTATCCAAAGGAAAATTAAAAAATAAATTTAGAAGAATTTATCTTTGATAAAATTAATGGGAACCTTTCCCTAAGAATGTGAATATCAGAATAAAAGAATATTCTGAATTGGAACAAGGCGTATGTTGTGTTTGTGTAACATTTGTTTATTATATACGCGAGTTATTTGGAAAGGCCGGGTTTATACCCATTCTGAATAACCGATTCGACGATAAGTCGAAGATGAAGACGATGGTTGAAGACTGGAAGTCTTCACATCGTTTGGGTGATTACTGATGATCTTGATTGGGCTGTACACCCAAGATGAGGGAATCAGTTGGTGATCGTCTAGACGTACTTGGAGATCGATGGGTATGCGAGGAAAGTGCCTCCAACTTCGTTCAGACCCAGAACGAACTTGTAAATGGACCGTGTGTCTGACACTGGATTTTATTCTGTGTTGATTGATCTCTATTAAATATACATCTGTTTGGTGGTGGAGAATTTATTCTCTTGCTTAACGCCCTTCTCTGAGATGTACGAGCTCAGAGGTTGTATATCAATGGACATCAGTCGCATGGAGTAAATTGCCTGTGTGGCATGCCTAAGTGGCAAATGATCAAGGCCTCTGTTGAAAAGCAAAGTCTTGTGGTTGATGATCAAAGCATGGCCTGTGGCATAACTTTGTGTATGACATTAATTTGCGAGCCTCACACCTCGGTATGAGTTAAAAACGGGATAGTGACTGCAGGGAGAGCACGACGTTTCTTTCTAGCTAGTGGTGGTGTCGGTGCTTAAACTGGCTGACATTTATATACTTTTCACCTGTGTGGTTGTTAGAATGCGAGGCGCCTCGGATATAGGTCTGATAGGACCGGGAAACGTGTGTTCAGGAATAACTATTCCTCAAAAGTAAGAGAGGACCGGCGGCCCTGAAGATCCAGGATCGCTGTGTGTGGTCCTGGGACATTTGCTAGAGTGTATCGAACGGAGAGGAGCTTGCCCCTTGCCTCGACTTATTATGGAATCCAATTTCAATACGTGATAATTCGGTTTTATTTGTAGAACCTAGTATGGCGACATAGTAGATGGTAGCTATGCCGTCTATGATTGATACTTATGATTGAAATTGTTTTGACACTATACACTTATAGTAATATCAAAATAATATGTTTTTAAACGTATCAAGCATTATTTGGCTATTATAAGTTAAAACCCTATCCTCCGGCTTGCGTTGCATTGTGTGATGGGACCTGGGTCTTATAATAGCTTCATTTTTGTTTATTTAGCATCGCGCTGTTTGTTTTATGCACTGGTATTCTTGGGAGGAAACCCGTTCCGTGTATTACGGCGTGGTCCCTTGATTTACCAAACTTTAAAATAAAGATTAATAACTGTTTTAGTTCTCACACCAGTCACATGACTGACCTGGAGTTTATTGTTTTAACCTAACCTCTGGGTGCCCTTATTTTCCGCACGGGCAGCTAGTAGTTGGGTTTTGCAGATTTATATTAACAGGATCCTGGTTTACAGCTGGAACGATACTCGGAAAGCTCTGTATCCGTGTATTTCTTTCAGTTGTGTGTTGTATTATTTTTCCGCTGCTATGTATTTAAATGTAATTTAAAATCTCTTATATTTGTCAGATGTGTAATATTGATTCGTACTCTGTGATATTCTTATACTCTGATGTAATTGTTGTAATAAGCAATGAAATGTTATTTTTTTGCGTTCCGATTGGTCGTGTTCTCAAAACGACCAGGGATTTCGAACGGTCTTGGTCGGTTTAACGATCGATTCGGGACGAGCGAAATTCCTTACTGTTACATTAAATATCATTTTTTGGAGAGTTTATTTGATATATTAATGAGCGATTTCATTTTATCTACGATACTTTTTAATTAAGCTAACATCTTAATTTGTATGGAGCTGCAAATAACATCTGATTAATGAATTGAAAGGCTCTACATTGATTAAAGGTAATTCCATGTCATGATCATATTATTAAATTATGTTATTGAATTTTCATCTTTTGAAGCAATGCATAATACAAACATGTCTAAGAGCTTATATTAATGCAGTACGTATATGTATGTATGTGTGTGTGTGTATATATATATATATTGAAAATTATCTATATATATATGGTGACTTGCGCTCATTTTATTTTAGAATTTTTAATTCTTTTACTTTCAAGAACCATCTATTATATATAATTTTTATTCTATTATATCTAAATTTTATAAGAGATTAGTTGACCCTTTGTATCTCTTTTCATAATCAATCTCGTCGTTTATATTGGATTCTCAATGATTTTTCATTTTCACCATTTAGTTGTCTTATTTTTTGGCTTCAAAAATTAACTTTGTGTACTACTGTTGCCTCCTTAACTTACCTTTTTATTTATTAGTTACATTGGTATATTCATTTTCAGTTGGGGATTCTTTCATTATACATAACTCTCAATTCCTTGGTTATACAACACCTCGTTTCTAAGCTCAATTTTAGTAATCATTTTAATTATCACTTGATTTTTTTATTTTTCTAATTCAGTGCATTTAATACAAAGAAAATAAAAGTAGTATGTAATTATATCAACTTAATACTTTTTTCATTTTATCTTCATAGAATTTGGTATTTGCTAATGATTTGGATTTTATATTTCTCTCCTTTTGTAACTTTTTCACAATTAGGTATAGTGACATTATATATCATATTAAAGTTGCTTGATTATTATATAGATAAATGATGGAATCAAATAATATGAGAGCTTCAATATCATTTTTTTGGAGGTTTTATTTGGTATATCAATGAGAAGTTTCATTTAATTTGTAATACATTTTAAATTATGCTAATACATTAATTTGCATAAATTTATAGGTCACGATTGATGAATGAATCGAAAGACCCTATATTGATTAAAGGAATTTCATTCCATGATCATCTTATTATATTATGCATTCAAGTTTTCGTCTTTTAAAACAACGTGTATTCCAAACAAGTTTAGGAGCACATGTTTATTTAGGGCATGTATAAATTTCAATTTGATGACTTGATTTCTGTAGTGTCCCGAAATTCCGGTCCAATTTGAGCTGACCAAATAACACAAGTCCAACCCATATTACACTGGAAAATCAAAAAACTAATAGAAAGAAAACAGAGGGTGAGAATAGATAAGATAGAAACTTAGAATAGAAGAAGAACAACACAACATCAGAGTAACACGAACCTCACAGCGGAACGAATAACATATAATATAAATATAAATCTGTACTTGAATATACATATCATTTCCAAAGTACAGCACTTACAACACAGCGGAAATAACCATAGCTATATAATTATGAAGCCTCCTGCCCAGCTCTCCAAATATATCCGTAAGTCCCGACTACTTGACTTCCCGTACAAAATTCGGCACCCAAGAGTTTAGGGAAAACAAAACAAAATAAACTCCGGGTCAGTCATGTGACTGTTGTGAGTAAACTCAAATCATTTGTTTAACTTTAAAGATCCTTTCAAAGAAAGAATAACCGTAAGACCGATCCACAAATAAACACAGATGGTTTTTACCTTACGATAAACCAAATCATTTGTAAACAATATCTTTCTGATATTATAATAATGTCTAACACAAGTAATATTAATCTAGTAGAACGCTTGCATCTAACGTTCTACATATATAATATACAATCAAAACCGCGGGCTCTTATTTGGGGAATGGATTCCAACTATGACAAGGTATGGATCCACCTTCCGCTCAGTGTACTCTAGAAGCGATACTCTGGAGTTCAACAAGAACATCTTACAACTCGGCCACACATGACCGACCACTCATTTCGCTTGAGTGTATCTAATATATTGTCACTTTACAGTTGGTAAACCAACATAACCATTCTCGGGAGATACAGAATTGAAAGAAGTAACAAATATGAATATTCTCTAGATGGTGACAATATACCCTACTTGGGTGCGGCCCACTTAGCTGTAACACCCCGTGATTTTAAATATTAAAGTTAACAAATTAAAGAATATTTAATTTCAAATGTGGGAATTAAGGGAAATGGGTTGCGCCATTGCGTTCATCTTGGAATTCTGCTTGAGATAGAGTCCGGGTTTGTGTGAATTGGACTTCGTATGAAGAAGTTATGGCCTTCGGAAGTTTCAAAATTTAATTAAATTAAAAACAACCAGAATCAGAAAATTCAAATTCAAAACAGGGAAGCGGGCTGGGCGGGAAAATTCCCGCCTAGAGGCCAGGTCGACCTGGGGGTCAACTGTAACGTCCCGTATTTTTGGCCGTTAAATATTTAATTTAATTTATTGTTTTAAATATTATATTTGGAATATTAATATATTTTAATATTTAATTCGATAATAAAACGAAATTTGAACATTATATAATTTATATAATATAAAACGAGCTCGAAATCACGCGGCAGTTCGTAATATGGAGTTTTGAACTTCAATTTGATATACAAGATCCGATATAAGTCGGATTTCTGTGAAACAAGAAACGTTGGAACCGTATTGATTATAATTTTCATATGAAAGAGAAAAATTCCAGATTTCATGTTATAATTTGTTAGTTATGACCAAATCAAATTTTGAAATAGTCGCTATGGAAATCGTTATTAAAATATACACGTTAAAATTGTTGTTTTGCAAACGGACTCAAATTTCGACGAAGTCAGTTTCATTAGAACCATATCGTTAAAATATTGTACGTGTTGAATGGCGTGAAAAACAGATGTCGTATGGGACCACGACAGCCACAAACGCCCGTTCAATTTCTATAGTGCGTATTTGGGTATAACTTGAATAGACGATCGAATTAGGCCGCGAAACCAATTCCGTTGAGTTCGTATCATTTATTAGAGTCAGGATAGGTATATAGTTTGCTATTTTTGGAGACCGGGTAATTTGGCGTTAAAAATGGCATTGCGTTGCGCGTAAAAACAGCCTACCGGGGAAACAGTCTCAGAATGCGACGAAACTAGTGCCGTCGGGTTCGTATTGAAGAATTATTGTAGGATTTCAAGGTTTCATGTTGATTTGATTTATCCAGGGATCGTGGAAAAAATTAAAAGCGTGTTTATTTCGAGTTTTATAAAGGAATTTTTTTCAAACGACCTCGGATTTCGGCGATACTTTTCCCATTGGGTTCGGAATATCTTTTTGCACTAAGATTAGCCATTTTATAAGAAGACAGAAATCGTTTGTGGTTGTTTTTATCAACTACTTCAACATGAAGTTTCGATATAAATATTATATTAATTTGTCCATCCTATATATATACCCATAGTTTTGTCTAACCCTAAATCGTTCTGTGTAGTCAAGCTATTTCCAGAGCCACTGAAATTGTTTTACGGTGGAGACTCTCTTTTTGATTTTTCCTCTCACCTTCCCTTTTGATCCATTCACCCTCTTTAAAATCACATAACCACCAAGGGTTCAACTCCTTGAGTTCTGTCAGTTGACTGGTTGTGGTCACTGGTGAGGTTACGAAAGTTAATGGAGGGTCCAGTGGTCAAGAGTTCATCGTGGAATTTGATGTCGAGGTGGTTTATGGGTTTTGAAACATCGCGTTTTTCAAGTCAAGGGCACTATGTATTTCCGGTTGCTATCAACACTGGTTTCAACGTGCTGTTGGGTTTGGGTATCGGTCATGGGACCTGGAACTGGAGCATTTTAAGGAGCAGCTTTTGCAAAAGAAGGTGAAATCAACGTTGATGGGGACGGTTCTATTTTGGGGTCACGGTTTTGAGGGATGGAACTAAGGCAATGCGAACTGTTGTGAGAGGGAAGCAATTCAATGTGGTTTCCTCAAGTTCTGGAACGAGAAACGATCAACCAATCAGAGTAAATTGTGTATTTATATTTCGAATTTAAGGTTAACTAAATGAAATTTTGGTATACCAATCAAACTGTGATGTTATTGTTGGAACAACAGTTTTGGGATGGAAGGACAGAATCGGAAACAAAGGAGTTGGACTGGATTGTGCTTTGCCAGTACTAGAAATTGGAAAGGGTTAATCAGACAGGAAGCGTTGCGCAAGGAAAAACTGGACGAGATAATTGGTCTGTTAACCTAATTAAACAGTAACTAGTTTACATAACTAATTAACTTAAATCATATTTTGGGATTTGATGCAGGGTTTAATTCGGTGTGAAGTAAGGTAAGAGCAGGAATGAATTGGAGACAAACATTGGGACGAGCTGAGAACTGTTGGCCCTTCCTTTTTAATCCCAATGTAATTAACGGATTCTAATAAATAGTTAAATTTTCATTAAATAGTAGATTTGTTTTAATTTTAATTAGTTTAATTTAAAACTGAATTAAAGGATTAATGGTTAAATTATTAATCCAGTTTATATTAACCTTAAATAGAATTTCGACTAACTTAAAACCCTGGTTAGGAAGTAAACAAATCCTTAGAATGTAATTAGTTTTATTAAACAATAATTTTGGAATTTATAAATTTAATGATGTATCGTTAACTTAAATAGTTAATATCTATTCCGTATATGATCAGAATAGAACACAACAAGCGATGCCGGGACTGTATGAATGAGATCTACATTCTGGAACAGAAACGGACGCAGTAGAATGCAGCTGGAAGTCCTAGTTAAATTAAATGCAAGTTTAATTTAATCAAATCAGTTGTTGTTGTAACAACGCAACTCAAGGTGAGTTAAACTCACTCAGTTTTCCCTATTTATAACTCATATAAATTGGGTTTTTATTTTGTGTGCTCTGTTTGCTGATGACTGACTGTTTGCAAATTATATATTTATTTGTTGATTTATCTGATGGAATTAAACCATCGTTTAATTTCAGTGAAATACCAAATCGTTATTTTAACGATTGGTTCCAATAAAGGTAATTTACCTTATTGGTCACGTTTATTTATAAACGTGTTTAAATGGTTGGATTGTTTGAATTGCTTGTGAATTGATTGATGACTGTTATTTATTGTTATTAGTTAAATGCAACTGAATGATTGGATTTGTGATAACCATTTTGAATACAGGGAAGAACAGGTTGGAGGGATCCAACCGGATTCCTCAAATATATTATTTATTTCATATTATCACATATGAACTGTTCTGTTTGGGGTGATTGATTTGATTGTTGATTATTGGATATTCAGCATCTGTCTAGTTTAAACCAATGGGCGGTATTGGTTTAGTATTTGGCAGTATATGGCCTATAAAATCAATCGTTTTATAAATATTGGTTCACCGTCAGGTGAGTCGATAGAGATGAAGTTATAAAATTTATTTTATAACTGAAGATAGATTTTGAAATAGTAATATTTTGAATAAAAGTGATTAAAAGTAAATAAATAAATATTTTATTTATTTAAATACTTTGATCTACTTTTAATTAATTTTATAAAGTAAATTCTGATGTTAATCAGATTTTTAAGTACGAGAATAAATCGAACGGTAAATGTGAATAATTGTTTTGTTTGTTAAGAAACCATTAAATAGATTTATTTTAATTAATCATGTTTAAAGTGAAATTTAATTGGAATCAGTTAATGGGAATAACTGCATTTAAGTTAGATAAATCAACCGTCTAATTGGGAATGATTACTGAATTATTGTGTTTTGAATAAAATAGTTAAATAGAATTTGAATTGATATTAAAATGAAATATTGGTTTTTGAATTACAACTCGTATTTGTCTTTAGATATGAACATTGTTGGTCAAGGTCTGAGAGGTAATTAAAATACCCCAACTTGAACGACTCCAGGATTATCTGAAGATGATATTAGTTGTAATGGCAAAGGAGGTTAGTGAAAATTATTATTTCATTAGAGAAATAATAACGCAACATTTTTGGTGAAAATTTGGTATATGTATATGTATATGTATATGTATATATATATATATATATATATATATATATAAAGGATTCCAAAGTAAAAGGGAAATAAAAGGGCATTGCTGGAAGTTATAACGACATTTTCGAGTTAGAAGGAAATGTAAAAGATGAGCTTTATTCTATAAGAATGAGCGTGGAGTATTGTTTCTAGAAATGAAATAGAAGATATTTTGTAATGTTATTTTACGAGTAATAAGCAAAATCGATTTCCCAATATTATAATAATGTGGCTAATGGTTTGGAAGTGAAATAGAGACTGAATATGGTATAGGATTTACTAAGTATAAAAATGAATCTGTTTAAAGGAAAAATCTTATTTTTAATAAGAAGCATGAAAACTATATGTATAATATCGAGATATTTAAGAGTTTTAAATTTACGTTTGTTTATTTAAAAGGCCAAATGTTGCTGAATACTGAACCAGTGAGCTCACTAGATTATCATGATTGAAACACTGTTTATTTTGATAGTTAAATCACTGACTATCAAATCTGTCCAATACGATTGTTGATACTGAAAGATCGGGATCGAATTTATATTTGAAAACCATTCCGACCAACAAATACGTGAAGAGATCATAAGATGATCGAGATGGAGCATTGAAGACCGTGGATTTTCATAAACGGAAGGACCACTAATATTCTCTGCCTTGCAAGCAGAGATAAGCTGTGATTCTGTCGTGGTTGGAATCTACGGATTGCAAGGACTACTCGCTACTGATCCTTGGGGTGATTCCTATACGAGATGCAGTAGGAGAGTACCTTCGGTTCATCATGTTCCTGGATGACTTGAATGGACGGATGCCTGACAGAGTATTTCCAAAGGAATTACGTACGTTGATTTCTTCAAATGTACCATAGTTGGTGGCGGAGGACGACGGTTCTCTTAGCTTAACCACTAGAGTATTTTTTGGGACGTCAATTAGTGATATCTGGCGGATCTGACGATGTGGCATTCAAAGTGAATGGTGGGTAAGTGTTGTAAAGGAAATTCAAACCTCATGCCTCATCAACCGGGAAATGACAAAAGTCAGACAAGCAGCATAGCTATGTGGGTCGCTCCCATTAGGGTGTATAATCACTTATTTAGAGAAATTCCATTTGCTTCTTTAATCTATATTTCGATGCTGTCCCTTTTCGGGAGATGGTTGCTGATCCCAACCGTCGGTGATATACATTCGATACACTCAAACGAAATGAGTGGTCGGTCACGTGTGGGCCGGGTTGCAAGACGTTCTTGTTGAACCCAGTGTATTCGCCTCTAGAGATACACTATCGGCAGGTGGTCCCATACCTTGTCATAGTTGGAATCCAATCTCCAATAAGCGCCCGCGGTTTTGATTGTATACTATATATGTGGAGCGTGAGATGCAAGTGTTCCACTAGATTCTATTTACTTGTATTTAGACATTATTATAATATCAGAAAAGATATTGGTTTCAAAACTGTTTTGGGTTATCGTAAGGTAAAAACCGTCCGTGTTTATGTGTGGATTTGGTCTTATGATTATCCTTTTCTTTTGAAAAGATTTTGAACCTTAAAATCATGATTGGACGATTTACCCTTAATACTGTGCGAGTTTATCTCACTCTGGTTCACCATACTGACCCCGTGTTTTGTAAATGCTTGGGTTAGCCCGGGGTGTACAGGTTCAGGTTATCGAATGCTGTGAAGAGACGGGCTAGAAGAGTTCAGACATATGATATTATATAGATACTATTCCGCTGTGTGTTGTATATAGGACAGATTTGTATAACTGTCCAGATGTGTGCTGTACTCTGATATTGTGAGTATTTTTCAAAGCTCTCAATAAAGATTTATTTCTGTATTTTATTTTGTTCCGCTGCGATGTGGGACTTTGATTCTGTGTTGTGGTTTTTCTTCTTCTTCTATTCTAATATTTCTTTCTTTCTTATCTCACCCTCTAAATTCTTTCTTAAACATTCCAGTGTTTTCGGTGTTTGGAAGGTCGGTATGAGTTACGGTAAGGGTATTTATGTCGATTTTCAGGCCTAGAAATCCTTGGGTCGTTACATCGACCTACCCTACAGGTCGACCAGGGGGTCGACCTGCCCCCCGGGAAGATCTGAAAGATGACGACTTTTCGACTCAGTGCTGAGTCATTAGGGCTGAGGTGTCATTCTATCTTGACTGGATGGTCTTGATTGATTCTAGGTTAATCTGACGGCTCTTAGTTAATTAATCTTCTATAAAAACACTCCTAAACCCCCAACCCTAATCACATTAATTCATACCAAGAGCTGCCATGCCATCAATGGAGAACCTAGAGTAGCCGCCATACACTTTCAACCCTAAAGCAAGGTAGAAGCTTGAATCAAATCAAATCTAAGATTAGAATAACGTTTAGTCTATATCAAAGGCGAGCAATTCAGTTTCAGAATACAGATCCCAGAAAGACAAGACTATTCTTTTTATTTGTGAGTATGATAGCTTTCACAAAATAATTAATTAATTTAATTATGATAAGTTATAATTGGGATTATGAGAATGTGATTTTGAATCGTGTGATGTAAATTATATGTATGTTTGTGGTGTTGAATCATATGTTAGTTCTTATGTGAATTTTATGCAAGTTGGATCATATGTTTTTTCTTATGTGAATCTTATGCAAGTTGAATCATATATCTTATGCAAGTTTGTGATGATTGGATCATATATTCTTATATGAATCTTATGCAAGTTTGGGATGTTAAAACATATGTGAATCATGTAGATACATATGCTAGTTTATATGCAAACATGTGACATAAATCCTTATGTTTAGATCCATATGCAAGTTCACACCTTTATATGCAAGTTCACATCTTTATGTTTAGATCTATATGCAAGTTTACATCTTTATGTTTAGATCTATATGCAAGTTCACATCTTTATGTTTAGATCTATATTTAGATCCATGGCAGTACATAAGTTATGCAAGTTTATGCCCATTGCCTATGCTAGTTTTGTATCATATGCTAGTTTGAATGAAATACGTATGCAAGTTATTGGCTATGTAAACTTATGTCATGATTCTTAGATCTATTTCATGTGTTATGCAAGTTGTGATGTTGCTCTTCTTTTTATAAGTTAGACTATTGCGAGTCTAACATATATCATATCAAAACGTACGAATAGCGTGGGGTCAATGGGAAAATATTGAATATACATAATTGTGAATTGGCATAAAATGGCCTTAAAAGGCATATGATTAATTTGAGACATTAATTGGCATAATTGGTATTTATGGACATAATTTAAGTGACAGTTATGGACATAAATAAATTTGGAATTTATTGACAAATTTGAATAGGGATATTAATCCAATTTGCGGATAAATAAAGATGTATAATAATTAACCGCCTAAGACACAAGGTTAGACTCTTTTGTGGTGTAAGACTGCCCGGACCCAACCGGCAAATCCAGCAGCCACAAATGTCAGTCTAATGTGAGAGGTCAAAGGCACGAATCAAATGCATAACAATTGTAAAGACACGAGGTTAGGCTCGTTTGCGGTATAAGACTGCCTGGACCCACCCGGCAAATCCAACAACCGCAAATGTCAGTCTAATGTGGGAGGTCTTTACAAGGTTACGGTTCTAATGAATTAAGTAACACTTAACCAGATAAACATGTGGTGGGACATGGGGGATTAAGTGGGTGCCTTGGGTGGCATGTTAAATATGATTAGATGCACCTAACCAAGTTAAAACATGTAAGAAGACATGAATAAAAATGGGGTTAAGTGGGAAACCTTAGTGGGGACAAAGCATAGGTGGAAGGCTTGTGTCAAGCATGGGGACCCTTTTCAAACCAGTAACCCATTAAGTATCTTTGTGAGCTCGACCCAAGTCGAGGACGGGACACGCTTACTGGGTTTGATTGTAAGAGGTCAAAACGGTTTAGCGGTGGCAACGCAAGTCCAACGGGGTCATGTGCGTGCGTGGGCCCGGGATGGTAAGTAAGATGTTGTTGCATCGTGTAGATATAAGCCGTGCATCTTTGGTGGTATCAGGTTGCCACTTTGGGGAGTGATACACCCCACTGCGGGGCCAGCACGGGTATCTACGAGTTTGGGAGCCGATCGCATGGGGGTAGTGGGTACAACTAGTGGAGATAGGGGCAGATGGCACCTATGAAGGCAGCTAGGGGTACACGAAACTACCATTATCATTATTAAGTTTTTTAGGCGGGATCAATTTTTAGGGTGACTAGTGGTGGTGCAGTATAGTAATTATCCTATAGTGAGTAGGAACGAGATTAACGCCAGAATATTCATCTTATTTGCTTTGTCATGCCCACTTGTTTCATGGTCATACCTTATCTTACCAGTTTATGCCTTATCCTAGTTACTTTAATAATTATATTGTTAAAGTTATTATACTCGCCATACTTTATGTATGACCTCCTTGTTTTCGCCTCTTTTCTTCCTCCCCCCCCCCCCACACAGGTTCTCAGGGTGGGACTAGTACTAGTGGAGCTTGATCTTGGATCTTTTTATCTCTCTTTTGGAAGTGCTTGGATTGCTGAAAGTAAAGTTCAGCTCATCTCTTTTATGGCTACTTGTGTTGGGGTTTATGCTTTTTACTTTATGTACTCTGAAATATTTTGTCAAGATGGATATTAAGTGTACTTGGTTTATGAAGTTGTTGTAATCAAACTATTTCTCCGCAGCAATAAAAATTGTTTTAGATTTTTCAAGTACCATTATTTGTATCTGTCTTGTTGTATTCTTTTCTATACACTAAATATGCTCCATGGAAGTTAATGCATTCCCTTTGTGAGTGACATTAATGGACGTGGAGTGTTACATTAGCCATGCTGCCTGCCCGATTTCTGTCATTTCCCAGTTGATGGGGCTGGAGGTCATAACGTATCTTTCAACAGATTTCTCATTCATTTACTTTGAATGCCACATCGTCATACCCATCAAATCACAAATTGATTTCCCCAAAAATACCACGGGTATAAGCTAAGAGAAACGAATTCCTCCGCCACCAACGTAAATACGTTTGAAACGATCAACTCACGTGATCCACTAGATATACTCTGTCAAACATTTTTCCATACAGGTTGTCCTGGGACTGGACAAACCGAAGGAGCTATTCAGTAAATCCATCTTAGGCAATTTCTACGTAGGATCGCCAAAATAACCCTTGTATAAACTCCGTCTTCAATTTGTCTTCGATCTATTTGATTCGAAACGCTAACGCCCATACGGAGTGGTTCTCGGATAATAACCCAACCGATCTCTCCGTATTGACGACAAAAAAATGGTCAAAAATTTTGATAGTCGGTGAGTTAACTATAAAAGAAAAACACGTGTGCAAACAACGATATTATTTCGGGATGGGATTTCTATCAATCAAACAACAATCCACATTTAACCCCTTTACATTAATTTAACATAAATTTATTCATTTCCTCATTTCCCACTTCCATATATTCATAAATTCTTATCTTCTAAGTTTAGAAAATATACATTATTAATCACTGGAAAACATTTCCATATTTCTCCCATTTCTTATTTTCTATTATCAGAAAAACATTTCTGATTCTTATTTGGAAAACATTTCCAAAACTCCTTTATTGGATTTAAACAGATGTTTAGATAAACATCGCTATGCCAACACAAACCATTACACTCATTTACTAAATTCACTTAACCTACCTTCACTATCAAACCTTACCATTCCTTAGTTAAGAAGGAAGTCAATCAAGTTGGGGTATAATTACCTCTCAGACCTTAACTGAACAACGTTTTAACTTCGAAACAGTCAAAGTTTATCTTTAAATCTTTAACAAACTTCCTTAATTAACTTTCTTTCGAATAAATCTTTATTCGATAACTCTAACTGATTTATTCTATCGATTAACCCCTTTTGATTTAACTCCTTTTTGAATAAGTAATATTCGATTAACTCCTTTTGATTTAACTCCTTTTCGAATAAGTAATATTCGATTAACCCCTTTCTTCGAATAACTAATATTCGATAACTCCTTTCTTCCAATATACTATATTCGATAACTCCTTTCGAATAACTAATATTCGATAACTCCTTTCTTCGAGTATACTATATTCGATAACTCCTTTCGAATAACTCCTTTCGAATAACTAATATTCGATAACTCCTTTCTTCGAATATACTATATTCGATAACTACTTTCGAATAACTAATATTCGAAAATTCCTTTCGATTTAACTCATTTTACTCTATTCGAATAAACTATATTCGATTAACTCCTTTCGAATAACTAATATTCGAAAATTCCTTTCGATTAACTCTAATTCGATTTAACTCTAACTCGATTTACTATAATTTGATTAACTCATTTCGATGAACTCCTTTTGATTAACTCCTTTAATTCAATTCAAATAAACTATATTCGATTAACTCTTTTAATTCTGTTCGAATAAATTATATTCGATTAACTCCTTTAATTTTATTCGAATAAACTATATTCGATTAACTCTTTTAATTCTGCTCGAATAAACTATATTCGATTAACTCCTTTCAAATAACTAATATTCGATAATTCCTTTTTACTCTATTCGAATCACTAATATTCGATTAACTCAAATTCGATTAACCCTATTTAATTAACTCTATCGATTAACTCTAACTGGTTAACTCTAACTGATTAACTCTAACTTGTTAACTCTAACTGATTAACTCTAACTCTAATTGGTTAACTCTAACCGATTAACTCTAACTGGTTAACTCTAACTGATTAACTCTAACTCCAGTCGATTAATTCTAATTCGATTTAACTCCTTTGATTAACTCTACTTCTACATTCAGTTTTAAATATCGATGTTAAAATCGATTCTTACTTCTCTATATAATTCCTGACTTATATATTCTATTTATGCAATGATAAATATTTTATTTAATTTATAAAATATCATTTATAAATTAATCTTCTCAATCTATTGGTTACAACAGATTCTATTTAAAATCTTTGCTTTAAATCCATATCATGTTATGCCCGTGTGCGAAGCACAGGTCTAAACTTTCCTGATGTAAAATTCTATTCATTTGCCAAATATTTCCTTATATGACATTCCTTTCATTTTCCAATAAATTTCTTTTATAACTCTATTTATTTTCTAAATAAATATTTCCTTTATAATCTATTTATTTCCTAAATAAATATTTCCTTTATAATCTATTTGTAAATGTTTTACAAATATTTCCTTTTATATTTGTTTTCACAAATAATTTCCTTTATATTTGTTTTCCAAATAATTTCCTTTATATTTGTTTTCCAAATATTTTCCTTTATATTTGTTTTACAAATATTTTCCTTTATATTTGTTTTACAAATGTTTTCCTTTTTAACTCTTTGATTTTATAATTATTTCCTTTTATAAAATCCTTTTCCTTTTATATATAAAATCCATTGATTTTATATAAATAATTTATTTTCGAAATATACTTTGAAAATCCCCTTTTTACATCCCAGTATGTCTTACGGTATTTAAAATACCAAACAACAGCGATCGACATCATTCAAACACACATAATCAACAACAGGTTATATATCACATCATATATCACAGTATATGAGACAAAACATTATTTTATATATCGAGGAACCCTGGTTCCGTCCAACCTGTTTCCCTGCATCACAGATGTTAAACAATATAATTAACATCGATTTCATTTCACTATGAAATATTCTGCTAAACAGAATCAATATTTGATTAACGATTTATATATATATATATATATATATCGTTATCTATAATTTCAACCAAACATTTAACACACAACAATCAATAGGTAATTATCAGTTCTAAAAATATGTTATAAAAATATAACTGTTCAGAGTTGGTGAGTTTTACTCACCTTGGACGATCATCATTAATAACGATAACCATCGCTTGATTCAGACGGACAATTTATTTTGTTATAAATTGTAACGAGCTTCGATTCGCTCCCAGTCAGTTCCATTGTGGAGCCACCGTCCATACGATCCCAACGGATCTTATTTCGCTGAATTCTGATATCGTATTAGACAGTTATTGATTTTACAAGCCAATACACTATTTTAAATTAAACTTAGAAACTAAATTTATAAACCCATTTGGGCTTTACCATTTTCCACTTGGCCCATCCCCTTAACCCACCTGCTCCACATAAATCCTTTCTTCCTCCACATACCATTGAAACCTGCTCCTGTTTCATCTCAGGAAATGGCCAAACTTTTTTTGAAGGCGTTCTTCTTCAATCCTCCATGAATGAACAAACAGTTTCCACCCTACTTCCCCTCTTCAACTCCTTAATCACCTCTACCCAAACCATACTACTCGCAACATTATCCTGATAAGGGACATCGGCTAACCTCCCCTGCAACAGTGAAAATCGCGACTATCTTTGGGTTCGAACTTCATCAAATCGACACCACTCTGAGCGCCTCAATGCCAGAGGTGTCGCACTACCCTCTGTTCAACCCAGAACCTCCCTCGTCGGCCTCCGCTTGAAACCTTAACTCAGCTGCGTAAATTTCCAGTGGCAGAAAAACAACGTCGCACCTTGCAAATGATGTACAAAATCAAAGCTTTCCATCCTAGGATTATAACAAACTAATGATTTGATTTTTCTATGTAATAATCGATTTTTAATCGATTTTAGTAGTTGCGATTTTCATATGTTGAAAAATAAAATTGACGGCGGATTTTTCTGGTTGACTATGAATGAGAAATTAGGTTTAGAAAAATTGGGGTGTGTATTTATAGTAACTTTATATATTTTAATATTCAATATTATATTAATTTATATTGAACTGCTGTTTGTATTCGGCTTTAAAAATCCGCATGATCACATACGACACCCAAAATCACGGAACTGGACATGCAGCTATAGTCCGACTTTGCGGACCCAACGAAACAGGTTTCGTCGAATTCCGACTCCGTTTGCTCACACAGCGTATTTTTAAAGTCAAATTATTGACTGTATTTCACATTAAAAATCTATACGACCACATACTGACTTCAAAAATCACGGAAATTGAAATCTAGCAATAATTTAATACTGGGGATCCAACAAAATTAGTTTCGTCGAAACAGAGGTCATTTGCAAAACCGACCATTTTTAAAGCTCTAAATAATCGATTTAAATATATAAATATATTTAAAAATAATTAAATTAAATATTTAAAAATAAATATTATTGTATATATCCACACTAGAATATCCTACAGCTCCAATGGGATTTATAACTCGATATTTCAAATCCAGTGCTACATCGATATTCGATTTATATTTAAAAATCCATTTTAAAATATAAATAAATCGATATAAATTATAAATGAATTCCATAGCGACTTTTCTAAAATTTGATTTGGACATAAATCAAAATCTACACAATGAAATCCCGATTTTTCTCTTCCATTAGAAAAATATACTTCACCAGCTCCGTACGTTTCTTGTTTCATAGAAATTTGATTTAAAACGGACGCTATATATTCAGTTGAAGTTCAAATCGCCAAATAGCGAACTGCCGCGCCATTTCGAGCTCGATTTTAATTATAATGTAATTATACGTTCAAACTTCGATTAAATAATATATTCGTTATTCAAATTCAATTCCAAACTGAAATATGTATTTTGAATTGTCCAGTTCACACTATATTACCAATTCAGCTAATTCTGATTATTTCATAATTTAATATATTATTCTATTATTTATATTAATTAAATATTCACTATTATTTAATTAAACAACCATTTAATCCTCTATATCACTATTTAAATAATTAAATTAATTAATTATTATATCGCTAAAATACGGGATATTACATTCTTCCCTCCTTAAAATAATTTCGTCTTCGAAATCGCTAAGGTAGAAAACTAGCTCTATTGACTGGTTAGAACTTATTTGTTCACTTCTTAATTTCAGTTTCAATTGAACCAATTTAATTTCAATTAAAATATTAATTAATTCTTACCAACAAAAATTTTCAAAAATCCTGAAAATTTTCTAACACCTTAACTTTTCGAAAAATTTCGCCAGCACCTCCTTTGTACTGGCTCAATCGGTACAACTACATCTCGCCTCTCTGGGCCTTCTCTAACCCAAAAGAAAATCAAATAGCCAAGCGGCATGCCAATTCGGCTCATCAAAATTTCAAACCCATATATAATATAAACTGGTAACTTTTTGTCGGGCATATAATTATATCCTTCCATCCGTTACCAATTCTACATATACAAATGTCATCCCAATCAAACTCAAATAACTTTTATCTCCAACACAACCACTCGCTTATATCCAAGCCAAATATCATTTCAAACTCGAGTTTCATTCTCGATTCCAAACTCTTAACTTGATTATCAAATTACACTTCAAATTCGAATCTCACAATCCAATTTGTCTTGATGTCATTCAAATTCAATTCCAGTTACCACTTAACTGACTTTATTTTAATTCCAATTGGCTTTCCCAAATTTCTACTCAATTTGTTTTTAATTCAAACTGCTCTTTCAGGGAGTTTTAAATAGTTTACCATATCAAAAATCAAACTTTCCCTTTCAGGTTTTCAAACAACTTGTCTTCTCAAAACAATTCAAAAACAAAATCTTTGGTAGTAATCCATCACTTACAACTTGAAAATGAACACCGATGATGCAACTGTCATCATTGGAATCTATTTTCCAGCGATCGAAGTGAGTTCAAAACTATATCACTTTCAAAACCATTGTAAACACTTCCATTTTGAAATTCATTTTCAAAATACTATTCCCAATGCTTGTAAAACAATTTAAAATCTCCCAGGATTTAAAATTTCTCATATATTTAATTCAAATCCATTTACAAACACTTTTCCAGATTTGCAAGGTTTTAATTCCAATTCTGGTTTTAATTTCAGATTTAATTCATCTGCTTTCACGTATTTCACTTATATGACTTCTGATTGGTTATTTACATAACCATTTCATTTATAATCTTACTCGGTTATAATAACAACCAATATATCCAATATATTATAATCATTCCAATATAAATCCTTGATATAAAAATATACCTTGGGTAAAAAAATTTCGTGTACCCTCTTTTCAAAACATACAGTGTTGGTTCATCGTATTCGAGTGTTTATAAATCCCCACCGATACAGTGGATCAAACTGATCGACCAGAACCCATAAACAACTCAACCAACAAAGCTCCATAATATAAAATCATTTTATATTGAACAACAAATATGTTCACTCGTATATATACACTCAACTCAATCTAGGGCATTATGAACCCTATCTCTACTGAGTCACGCCACAGAGCCAATGTAATTACTTAACCTTAAGCTCTGATACCAACTGTAGTGTCCCGAAATTTCGGTCCAATTTGAGCTGACCAAATAACGCAAGTCCAACCCATATTACACTGGAAAACCAGAAAACTAATAGAAAGAAAATAGAGGGTGAGAATAGATAAGATAGAAACTTAGAATAGAAGAAGAAGAACAACACAACATCAGAGTAACACGAACCTCACAACGGAACGAATAACATATAATATATAACATAACTTTGAAATATAAATCTGTACTTGAATATACATAACATTTCCAAAGTACAGCACTTACAACACAGCGGAAATAACCATAGCTATATAATTCTGAAGCCACCTGTTCCAGCTCTCCAAATATATATGTAAATCCCGACTACTTGACTGCCGTACAAAATTGGGCACCCAAGAGTTTAGGGAAAACAAAACAAAATAAACTCCGGGTCAGTCATGTGACTGGTGTGAGTAAACTCAAATCATTTGTTTAACTTTAAAGATCCTTTCAAAGAAAGAATAATCGTAAGACCGATCCACACATAAACACGGATGGTTATTATCTTACGATAACCCAAATCATTTGTAAACAATATTTTTCTGATATTATAATAATGTCTAACACAAGTAATATTAATCTAGTAGAACGCTTGCATCTAACGTTCTACATATATAATATACAATCAAAACCGCGGGCTCTTATTTGGGGAATGGATTCCAACTATGACAAGGTATGGATCCACCTTCCGCTCAGTATACTCTAGAAGCGATATACTAGAGTTCAACAAGAACATCTTGCAACTCGGCCACACATGACCGACCACTCATTTAGCTTGAGTGTATCGAATATATTGTCACCTTACAGTTTGTAAACCAACATAACCATTCCTGGGAGATATAGAATTGAAAGAAGTAACAAATATGAATATTCTCTAGATGGTGACAATATACCCTACTTGGGTGAGGCCCACTTAGCCATGCTGCCTGCCCGATTTCTGTCATTTCCTAGTTGATGAGGCTGGATGTCATAACGTATCTTTCAACAGATTTCTCATTCATTTACTTTGAATGCCACATCGTCATACCCGTCAAATCACAAATTGATTTCCCTAAAAATACCATGGGTATAAGCTAAGAGAAACGAATTACTCCGCCACCAACGTATATACGTTTGAAACGATCAACTCACATGATCCACCAGATATACTCTATCAAACATTCTTCCATACAGGTTGTCCTGGGACTGGACAAACTGAAGGAACTATTCTGTAAATCCATCTTAGGCAATTTCAACCTAGGATCACCAGAATAACCCTTGTATAAATTCCGTCTTCAATTTGTCTTTGATCTATTTGATTCGAAACGCTAACGCCCATATGGAGTGGTTCTCGGATAATAACCCAACCGGTCTCTTCGTATTGATGACGGAAAAATGGTCAAAAACTTTGATAGTCGGTGAGTTAACTACCAAAGAGAAACACGTGTGCAAATAACAATATTATTTCCTGATGGGATTTCTAGCGATCAAACAACCATCCACATTTAACACCTTTACATTAATTTAACATAAATTTATTCATTTCCTTATTTACCACTTCCATATATTCGTAAATTCTTATCTTCTAAGTTTAGAAAATATACGTTATTAATCACTGGAAAACATTTCCATATTTCTCCCATTTCTTATTTCTATAATCAGAAAAACATTTCTGATTCTTATTTGGAAAACATTTCCAAAACTCCTTTATTGGATTTAAACAGATGTTTAAATAAACATCGCTTTGCCAACACAAACCATTACACTCATTTACTAAATTCACATAACCTACCTTCACTATCAAACCTTACCATTCCTTAGTTAAGAAGGAAGTCAATCAAGTTGGGGTATAATTACCTCTCAGACCTTAACTGAACAATGTTTTAACTTCGAAATAGTCAAAGTTAATCTTTAAATCTTTAACAAACTTCCTTAATTAACTTTCTTTCGAATAAATCTCTATTCGACAACTCTAACTGATTTATTCTATCGATTAACCCCTTTTGATTTAACTCCTTTTCGAATAAGTAATATTCGATTAACTCCTTTTGATTTAATTCCTTCTCGAATAAGTAATATTCGATTAACTCCTTTCTTCGAATAACCAATATTCGATAACTCCTTTCAAATAACTAATATTCGATAACTCCTTTCTTCGAATATACTATATTCGATAACTCCTTTCGAATAACTAATATTCGATAACTCCTTTCTTCGAATATACAATATTCGATAACTCCTTTCGAATAACTAATATTTGATAACTCCTTTCTTCGAAGATACTATATTCGATAACTCCTTTCGAATAACTAATATTCGAAAATTCCTATCGATTTAACTCCTTTTACTCTATTCGAATAAACTATATTCGATTAACTCCTTTCGAATAACTAATATTTGAAAATTCCTTTCGATTAACTCTAATTCGATTTAACTCTAACTCAATTTACTCTAATTCGATTAACTCATTTCGATGAACTCCTTTAGATTAACTCCTTTAATTCTATTCGAATAAACTATATTCGATTACGTCTTTTAACTCTGTTCGAATAAACTATATTCGATTAACTCCTTTAATTCTATTTGAATAAACTATATTCGATTAACTCTTTTAATTCTGTTCGGATAAACTATATTCGATTAACTCCTTTCGAATAACTAATATTCGATAACTCCTTTTTACTCTATTCGAATCACTAATATTCGATTAACTCAAATTCGATTAAACCTATTTAATTAACTCTATCGATTAACTCTAACGGATTAACTCTATCTGGTTAACTCTAACTGATTAACTCTAACTGGTTAACTCTAACTGATTAACTCTAACTGATTAACTCTAATTGGTTAACTCTAACCGATTAACTCTAACTGGTTAACTCTAACTTAACTCTAATCGATTAATTCTAATTCGATTTAACTCCTTTGGTTAACTCCTTTGATTAACTCCTTTGATTAACTCTACTTTTATATTCAGTTTCAAATATCGATGTTGAAATCGATTCTTACTTCTCTATATAAGTCCCGACTTATATATCCTATTTATCCAATGATAAATATTTTATTTAATTTATAAAATATCATTTATAAATTAATCTTCTCAATCTATTGGTTACAACAGATTCCATTTAAAATCTTTGCTTTAAATCCATATCATGTTATACCCGTGTGCGAAGCACGGGACTAAACTTTCCTGATGTAAAATTCTATTCATTTGCCAAATATTTCCTTATATGACATTCCTTTCATTTTCCAATAAATTTCTTTTATAACTTTATTTATTTTCTAAATAAATATTTCCTTTATAATCTATTTATTTCCTAAATAAATATTTCCTTTATAATCTATTTGTAAATGTTTTACAAATATTTCCTTTTATATTTGTTTTCACAAATAATTTCCTTTATATTTGTTTTCCAAATATTTTCCTTTATATTTGTTTTCCAAATATTTTCCTTTATATTTGTTTTACAAATATTTTCCTTTATATTTGTTTTACAAATATTTCCCTTTTTAACTCTTTGATTTTATAATTATTTCCTTCTATAAAATCCTTTTCCTTTTATATATAAAATCCATTGATTTTATACAAATATTTTCCTTTATATTTGTTTTACAAATATTTTCCTTTATATTTGTTTTACAAATATTTTCCTTTTTAACTCTTTTATTTTATAATTATTTCCTTTTATAAAATCCTTTTCCTTTTATATATAAAATCCATTGATTTTATATAAATAATTTATTTTTAAAATATACTTTGAAAATCCCTTTTTTACATCCCAGTATTTCTTACGGTATTTAAAATACCAAACAACAGTGATCGATATCATTCAAACACACATAATCAACAACAGATTATATATCACATCATATATCATAGTATATGAGACAAAACAGTATTTTATATTTTGAAGTACCCAGTTGGGTCCCTCCAACCTGTTTCCCTGCATCACAGATGTTAAACAATATAATTAACATCGATTTCATTTCACTATGAAATATTCTGCTAAACAGAATCAATATTTGATTAAAGATTTATATATATATCGTTATCTATAATTTCAACCAATACATAAGTAATTCAACCAATCAGTTAACACACAGCAATCAACAGATAATTATCAGTTCTAAAAATACGTTATAAAAATATAACTGTTCAGAGTTGGTGAGTTTTACTCACCTTAGACGATCATCGTGAATAACGATAACCATCGCTTGATGCAGACGGACAATTTATTTTGCTATAAATTGTAACGAGCTTCGATTCGCTCCCAGTCAGTTCCATTATGGAGCCACCGTCCATACGATCCCAACGGATCTTGTTTCGCTGAATTCTGATATCGTATCAGACAGTTATTGATTATACAAGCTAATACACTATTTTAAATTGAATTAAACTTAGAAACTAAATTTATAAACCCATTTGGGCTTTACCATTTTCCACTTGGCTCATCCCCTTAACCCGCCCGCTCCACATAAATCCTTTCTTCCTCCACATACCATTGAAACCTGCTCCTGTTTCATCTCAGGAAATGGCCGAACTTTTTTGAAGGCGTTCTTCTTCAATCCTCCATGAATGAACAAACAGTTTCCACCCTACTTCCCCTCTTCAACTACTTAATCACCTCTACCCCAAACCATACTACTCGCAACATTATCCTGAAAACGGACATCGGCTAACCTCCCCTGCAACAGTGAAAATCGCGACTGTCTTTGGGTTCGAACTTCATCAAATCGACACCCCTCTGAGCGCCTCGATGCCAGAGGTGCCGCACTACCCTCTGTTCAACCCAGAACCTACCTCATCGGCCTCCGCTTGAAACCCTAACTCAGCTGCGTAAATTTCTAGTGGCAGAAAAACAACGTCGCACCTTGCAAATGATGTACAAAATCAAAGCTTTCCATCCTAGGATTATAATGAACCAATGATTTGATTTTTCTATGTGGTAATCGGTTTTTAATCGATTTTAGTAGTTGTGATTTTCAGTTGTTGAGAAATAAAACTGAAGGCGGATTTTTCTGGTTGACTATGAATGAGAAATTAGGTTTAGAAAAATTGGGGAGTGTATTTATAGTAACTTTATATATTTTAATATTCAATATTATATTAATTTATATTGAACCGCTGTTTGTATTCGGCTTTAAAAATCCCCGTGATCACATACGACACCCAAAAATCACGAAATAGGACATGCAGCTATAGTTTGACATTGCGGACCCAACGAAACTGGTTTCGTCGAATTCCGACTCCGTTTGCTCACACAACGTATTTTTAAAGTCAAATTATTGACTGTATTTCACATTAAAAATCCGTACGGCCACATACTGGCTTCAAAAATCACGGAAATTGAAATCTAGCAATAATTTAATACTGCAGATCCAACAAAATTAGCTTCGTCGAAAACAGAGGTCGTTTGCAAAACTGGCTATTTTTAAAGCTCTAAATAATCCATTTAAATATATAAATATATTTAAAAGTAATTAAATTAAATATTTAAAAATAAATATTATCGTATATATCCACACTAGAATATCATACAGCTCCAATGGGATTTATAACTCGATATTTCAAATCCAGTGTTACATCGATATTCGATTTATATTTAAAAATCCATTTTAAAATATAAATAAATCGATATAAATTATAAAGGAATTCCGTAGCGAATTTTCTAAAATTTGATTTGGACATAAATCAAAATCTACACAATGAAATCCCAATTTTTCTCTTCCATTAGAAAAATATACTTCACCAGCTCCGTACGTTTCTTGTTTCACAGAAATCCGATTTAAAACGGACCCTGTATATTCAGTTGAAGTTCAAATCGCCAAATAGCGAACTACCGCGCCATTTCGAGCTCGATTTTAATTATAATATAATTATACGTTCAAACTTCGATTAAATAATATATTCGTTATTCAAATTCAATTCCAAACTGAAATAAATATTTTGAATTGTCCAGTTCACACTATATTGCCAATTCAGCTAATTCTGTTTATTTCAGAATTTAATATATTATTCTATTATTTATATTAATTAAATATTCACTATTATTTAATTAAACAACCATTTAATCCTCTATATCACTATTTAAATAATTAAATAAATTAATTATTACATTGCTAAAATACGGGACATTACAATTTCTTAATGTTTTAGAGTTTTAATTCTTTCCTTTTCAATGACAAAATATTATATATATATATATAATCTATTTTATTATGTATAGCCGATAAAAGAAAATATTTGATCAATTGTATACTCTTTTTTACATTCCATCTTATCAATTATACTAGCTGTTAGTGATTTGATGGGTTATTAACATTTAGATCGTTATAATTCCTTTCCTGTACATATCTTGTATTAATTATACCACTAATGGTTATATTGTACCACTAATTTTACGTTGCTTCCTTCCTTTTGTTTATTTCATTCTAATTGAATTTTTATTTTAGAAATAATAATTAACAAATGGTTTTTGGCTCATTATCAACTAATTCCTTTTAATTATTTAGGATCAACTTTATTAATTATATATGAAGGAGAATATCTCATATTATATGTTGAATTTTTATTGGTTTGAGTTATTGTTAATATTTAACTTCGTATTAATTATGCTATTAATAACGAAGTATGCCATTAACTTCATAGGTCCATATACATTGGTGCATTTCATTTTAGTTTGAGTTTTACATTTTGAAAACAAAATGATTAAAGAATGTTTTTTACTCAATATCGCCTAATTTTGTTTAATTTCTTTTTTGTTTACATCCCAATTGTTGTAATATTAAACAATGGGAGCAGCTATTGGAACACAATTGTAAACAGAAAATTAGAGACACAAATTGTAACCCATTAGATACTTTTATTTTTACATGGGAGGTGGAATTAGAGTGAGATCTAGTGGTTGAGATTTTTTGTGTCTAATTTTGTGTCACCATTTTGTGTCTAAATAGACTTTTTGTTAATTTTGAGAATTAATGGGCTGATAATTATGTGACTTAAAAATCTGCAATAACTTCTCTCTATTTTTTATTACAATATATTATAATATAATACTAAAAAATTCCAAACTGTTTTTTTCTTTATTAAGGATAAACTTTAATATTTATATTTAGATTGTTGCAGGTTTTAGACTAAATTAATATAATCAAACAATTTAAAGAACTGATGGGTTAATTTTCAAATGGTTTTATAGTTTTTGATAACTTAAGTCTATAGTTTTATTATAAAGTATAATATTAAATAATGAAAATAAGTATATGTCTACATGTATGTATGTCTGTGTTTGTAGAATCATTGAAAGTTCATCAATATTTTGTGATTAACTTCAAACGTATCGTTCATTACTGAATACAGGAAAGCATTATCTTAACTACACAGATGATTAACATATGGTTTGTAATAAAGTATATTTCAAAGTTGGAGTTTCGAGTGAGAATTCAGCTATTAAGCTCAACTACTTTAATTTAAACATTCTACATTAAAGTTTAATATATCTATAAGTTCAATGCAAAGACAATATGAATCTCTCATCTCCTTTATTCTCATCTCATATATGTTAAAAATCAGTATATGTCCGCAAATATGTGTGAATGTTCGTGATAATAATTAAAAGTTCATCAATATTTTGTGACTAATATCAAATGCAGTGTCCATTTAGTTAATGTTGGAAAGAATGATTTTAAATATATAGACAATTGTTACATGGATTTCAACAACGTATATTTCAAAGCTGGATTTTCGAACGAGAACTTAGCGATTAAGCTCAACTAATTCAATTTGAACATTTTGTAGTAAAGTATAATATATATAAGTTCAATACTTAGACAGTAATAATCTCTCATCTCCGTTATTATCATCTCATATGTATAATTCTCACAATTTGTAGCATATGTTTTATGTTAAAGTTAAATATATGTATGAATCTTTATGTAGTGTTTACATTAATGATGTCTAATTTATAAATTAAGTCATAACACATTAATGACATACACATTTTACTCCCTCCCACATTAAAACTTAACCTATGAGTTTTCTCTTGATTGTTCAACTTTTATAACATGAAAAGTAACTGTGATAATTAATTACATAGTACATTGCAATAAATTTTCTTAAAGAAATTTTGTCCTTATCAAATTAAGTAATGATTCTCATTAAAATCTTACAAATCAGTTTATCTGGAATATGTCAAATACTCTCATTCCCTATTTATTATTCATATCTTCAACTCTATCATGTTCTAATGCATATCTCAATTAAGTAAGAAGCTTAGCCTTTGATCATTAGTATTCTTTTTTCTATTGATCTAGTGAATACAATCTTTATTGTATAGTTTATTAACTCTTTATTATAAAATTTTCTTTATACCATTCTTATTTCCATTACACCACTCTTTACATTCAATACTGGTTAATGATTTAACTACAATTTCTTCATCTCTCCTTCAATTTCAATACAATATTTATTTTATTTTTAACTTCTAATCTTCAAATTCTTCTTCATACGGTCCATTTTCCTCAATTTTTGTCCCCTCTTCATTTTTATGTGTATTGCACTGGAAAGAATTCAGTCTAATTCAAATAAACATTTTTAAACAAAATTTTCTTAATTGTTTTAATATTTTTAAATGAAAGAATTCGAATTGATTCATCGACAGTTTATCAGCTTTATAGTTACCATGGTATATTTGATACTTCTCATGTTTTGCAATGATCAAGTTGATACCTAGTACTTTAGTGTTTGAATATCTATTTTATATATCTATGTAATCAAAGTTATATAAAAGAACCAAGTTAGGTGAATATCATTAAATCTATAGTGAGAATTATTCAAACAATATATGTAACGACCCGGGTTTTCGCGACCTTGGTTATCGACATAAACTCAATATCGACTATCCAAGCATCGGAAATACTAGATAGTTAATGAAAGAAGTTAGAGGGTGAGGGTAGATAAGATAGAAAAATAGAATAGAAGAAGAAGAAGAACATACAATATCAGAGTAACACGAATCTCACAGCGAAACGAATAAAATATAACATAACTTTGAAATAAAACCAGTATCTGTATACAATAACATTTGTCAGAGTACAACCCATACAACACAGCGGAAATAAACAACTGCTATAAAATCCTGAAGCCTCCTACTCCAAGCTCTTAGTATATCTATAAAATCCTGACTACTTGACTGCCCATACAAATTTGGGCACCCAAGAGTTTACGGAAAACAAAACAAAATAAACTACTGGTTAGTCATGGGACTAGTGTGAGTAAACAATTTAAAACAGTTTGAGAAAATAAACGATATCTCATAAGACCACACCATATAACACGGAACGGGTTTTTACCTTATGAGAATCCAAAGCATTTGATGTAACATCAAAAATCCTTTTGCAAGAAACAATTATCTTTTATATCAAAACTCCCTTGATATTATCATAGTGTCTATCAACCACAATATAATAATCATCTAGCAGAACGCTTTCATCTCACGTTCCACATACATAATATATAATCAAAAACCGCGGGTGCTTATTGGTTAATTAATTCCAACTAGCAAGATATGGGACCACCTTCCGACAGTGTATCTCTAGAGAGGAATACACCGGGTTCAACAAGAACATCCTGTAACCCAGGCTAAACATGACCGGTCACTCATTTCGCTTGAGTGTACCGAATGTATTATCACCAACGGTTGGGATCAGCAACCGTTTCCCGAAAGGGACAACATCGAAATAGATTAAAGAAGTAAATGAAACTCTAGATCAGGTAACAATACACCCTACCTGGCAGCAAACCACTTAGCCATGCGACCTACCCGATTTTACACCATTCCTGGTTGTGAGGCTAGAGGCCATAACGTATAGATCATACTCGCCAAATCACAAATTGATTTCCCTAAAAATACCACGGGTATACAGCTAAGAGAAACGAATTACTCCGCCACCAAACATAAATACGTTTGAAGAGATCAGCTTACGCGATCTATTAAATATACTCTGTCAGACAGTCTTCCAAACAGGTCGCCCTGGGACAGGACAGACCGAAGGCACTATTCTGTAAACATGACAGCCCTTGCATAACTCCGTCTTCGATTATCTTAATCATATTTGATCGCAACGCTACTGCCATACAAAGTGGTTTTCAGATAATATATCTGATCCCGGTCTCTCCGTATTGACAACGGAAATGGTCAAAATCTTTGATAGTCGGTGATTTAACTAGCAAAGGAAAACATGTGTACAAACAACGACCGTATTTCCAAATGGAAATCTTACCGACCAATCATCATTCATTTCCCATTTTATCATTTCCTTATATTCATAAATTCCTTATTTTCTAAAATTAGAAAATATACATTATTTACTTTGGAAAACGTATCCATTTCTGATTCATGCATCAATATCTTCCCACCTCTATTAGTATCTAACTGTAACTAGTAACAGAGCAACCCCCACATATTAACCCCGAAGGCCGAAACCAACATCAGATCAACACATAGAAAGCAATTCAACTCGACTAATTTCCAGTCAGTTTCTAATTCTTTTAAGTCCATTTTAAATCCCTATTTCATAACCCAATTTCCTTTATAAAAGTTTTAATTTCAAATATTTACTTTAATCCATTATTCACATTGAATGTGAATAATATTTCTTTATATACTCCAAACAATCTGATTCCGTATTTGAAAATAATATCCAAAATCCAAATTCTATTTAATCTATATTTATAGAATTATTTATACAAAATCCTGTCTTTAACTTCTAACACCTAAATCTCATTTATAATTCCCTTTATGTAATTCTATTCATTCTATATAAATCCTTTTATACAATTCTACTCATTTTATATAAATCCTTTTATATAATTCTATTCATTTTATATAAATCCTTTTATATAGTTCTATTCATTTTATATAAATCCGTTTAAATAACTCTATTCATTTTATATAAATCCTTTTATATAATTGTATTCATTTTATATAAATCCTTTTATATAATTCTATTCATTTTATATAAAAATATTTCATTTTCAATATTCACTTTGAAAATTTCTTTTTACATTCCAGTATTTCATATGGTATTTAAAATACCAAATAACATGACCATTGTCATCATAGTCAATCATAGATTATATATCACATCATATATCACAATATATGAAAACAAACAGTATTATAAATATTGAGGAATCCTGTTGGATCCCTCCAACCTGTTTTTCCGTGCATCACTGATGTTAAACAATATAAATAACATCGATTTCATTTCAACATGAAATATTCTGATCAACATAATCAATATTTGATTAACGATTTATATATATATCATTATCTGCAATTTCAACTAATAAATCAACAATTCAACCAAACAATCATCACACAGCAATCAATCATCGTTTATCAATACTAGATTATATTTATAAAAATATAAACTGTACAGAGTTAGTGAAATTTACTCACATTGGTCGGTTATCGTTGAATAACGATAATCGATCGTCAGTTCAGATCAGACAATTTATTTCGCTATAAATTGTAACGAGCTCCAATTCACTCCCAGTCTGTTCCATTGTGTAGCGTCTGTCCGTACGATCCCATCATACCTTGTTTCGCTCAATTATGATTACGTATGACAAAGATACGATTTTTATAGCTAATGCACTATTTTTAGATTAAATAAACTAATTTCTTTTATATAATTAAATGGGCTTTTCCCTTTTAAATTTACCTCCGCCCACTTAGTTTAAAGCCTGCACCATCTTCTGCAGATAAACATCTTCCCCTATTCACGAAATAAAAGATTTCCGCTCCTCCACATTATCCCTCCTCTACTTCACGACGTAACCAACCAAGCCCACTGTTTAAATCCATGTGGCTATATCCTTTTCTCTATCTCAACAATAAATCCTCAACACTTGTTCCAGGAAACCAAAATGATCAAACTCGCACAGACTTTTCCAGCGCACGCATTTGGCTTACCACCAAAGATCCAGGCTCAAAACTCCTTAAATACTCACACGCTTGTACCCAAATACCACTTCCAACAGTTCCTTCTTCCCATTCAACACCAAATATCTGTGCTCCCATCACTTACCACCAATTTACACAGTCATCCTCCTCCGTCTGTTCACAAAAAAATTCAACTAACATCACCGCACCTTAAACACCCCAACTCCACGTCAAATGTACTAACCGTGTACATTTTCTTTCTAGCCTTTACCCATCTTTGTTTCCAGTACTTACCCAGGCAAAAAGTAACATCATCGCATTTCAAAGCCCACGTCCCCTAATGATCTCCTTCTCCCACTCTAGAAAATCTCGTATCTCCAATTTAATTTCCATGAAGTTCGCTCCTTCTCATGACCGAGCTTTGACCATAAAAATCTCCTTCCGTATAACATGATAATTTGAACTAACATTACCCAAGATCATCCCTTCAAAAACCGCACCTCCCCATACTAATCTCCTTGAACTCGCCCTCCCTTTGCTGATGCCGACTTCGATCTTCTACAACACGTCTACAGTAAGTAGCGACGCTTTTAATCACCAAACCCATCCAGATTTTCCCACAAACTTCTAAACACCACAATAATCACCTCTACAATATTCATTCTTCAAATAAACTACTATCTTGATCACATTTCGTGCCCTAGCTCGCTGCAAATGAAAACCCCAAACGCAGAAAACCAGCAACCTTATACAAAGTATACAAGCTCAAAGCGCTCGACTTTCTAAGTACGATGAATTAAAAATTGATGAATTTTATAAATACTTCGATTTGTTGTGATTTTCCAAATATTTGAGAACTCACGGTCAAGAAAAATTGGGTAGCGGCGGGTTCTCATTGACCAGAGAAAAGTGAATCTAGGTTTTAAGAGGAAAGTGGTGTACTTATAGAAATTTTTTGATATTGATTATTTTATTCAATTTTAATCAATCGATGTGTGTATTTATCATTAAAAAATTCCTATGATCACATAACATATCCGAATTCGACGAAAATGAACATACGGCTACAATTCGACATTACAGACCCAACGAAACTTGTTTCGTCGAATTCCGACTTCGTTTGCTCACATAACGTATTTTTAAAGTCAAATTACTGACTTTTTTTCACATTAAAATCCTGTATGACCCCATACTGACTCCAAAAATCATGAAAATTGAAATCTAATAATAATTTAGTATTCTGGATCCAGCAAAATTAGTTTCGTCGAAAACGGAGGTCGTTTGCAAAACTGGCTATTTTTAAATCCCTAAATAAACCCATTTAAATATTAGTATATTTAAAAATAATTAAATTAAATATAAATAAATAAATATTATCATATATATATTCACATAGAATATTATACAGCTCCAAAATATTCATATCTGGATAAATAACTCAATATTTCAAATCTGGGTTAAATCGATATTCCATTTATATTGAAAATCCATTTATAATATAAATAAATCGTTATAAATTATAAAGGAATTCCATAGAGACTTTTCAAAAAATTGATTTGGACACAACTCACAATCTATGTGACGAAATCTCGATTTTTCTCTTCCATTAGAAAATTATACATCATCAGCTCCGAACGTTTCTTGTTTCACAGAAATCCGACTTAAAACGGATTATGTATATTCGTTTAAAGTTCGAATCGCCAAATTACGAACTGCCGCCCCATTACAGGCTTGATTATAATTATAATATAATTATACATTCAACCGTCATTTATATAATATATTCGTTAATATAATTCAACTCTAAACTGAATTATATATTATATATGATCCAATTCACACAATATTGTGAATTCCACTATTTCCGACTATTACGTAAATTAAATATATTATTCTATTATTACTATTAAATTAAATATTCAATATTATTTAATTTTGTCCATTTTAAATTACCAAACCATTATTTAAATAATTAAATAAATTATTTATAATACCGTAAAAATATGGCTAGTTACATTCTTCCCCCCTTAAAATAATTTCGTCCTCGAAATTGCTAAGGTAGAAAACAAACCCTATTAACCGGGTTAAAAACTATTTGTTTACTTCTTAAATTTCAGTTTCATTGAACCAATAAATTTTAATTAAATATTAATTCATTCCGACTAAATAAAAGTTTCAAAAATTCTGAAAATTTTCTAACACCTTAAACTTTCAGAAAATTTCGCCAGCACCTCCTTTGTACGGCTCAATCGGTACAACTACAACTCGCCTCTCTTGGCCTTATCAATCCAAAAGAAAATCAAACAGCCAAGCGGCTTGCCAATTCGGCTCATCAAAATCTCATATCCAATAGAAATATAAACTTGTACCTTTTTGTCGGGCATATCGTTATATCCTTTGCATCTGTTACCAATTCAACATATACCAATGTCATCTCAGTCAACTCCAATCAATTCATTCGCTTATATTCAACCCAGATCTCATTTCAACTCGAGTTTCATTCTCGATTCCAAATCCTTAACTCACCAATCCAATTTACTTAACCTCGTTAAGTTTCATCCATAAACTTCATTAATTAATTAATTTCAATTTCAGTTTGCTTTCACAAATATTATTTATCTTGTTTTTAATTTTAACGATCAGTCCATTATAATTCAACATTATTTTTCTTGGGAGTTCTTAAACCACTTTGCTTTTCTAAAAAAAATCAAATAATCCTTTTCAAAATTCAAACAACTTGTTTTCGCAAAACATTTCCAAAACATAATTTTTGGCAGTAATCTGTCACTTACAACTCGATAATGCACACCGATGATGTCATGATCATCATCGGAATCTATTTCCAGCTACCAAAGTGAGTTCAATACTATATCACTTTCAAAACCATATTTAAACACTTCCATTTTGAAATTCATTTCAAAATACCATTTACATTGCTTTAAAACAATTTAAAATCTCCTAGGATTTCAAAATTCTCTTATATCCAATCCATATTCATTTACAAACATTTATTCAAATTTCCAGAGTTTTAATTTCAATTCAGATTTAATTCACTTTGTAATACTTATACGAAATTTGATTGGTTATTTATATAACCGTTTCAATTATAATCTTATCTGATTATAATCACAACCAACACAATCAATAAACGATAATACTTCAAATATTAATCATACTTTTATATCAAAATATGATTTGGGTAAAATTATACCATTTACCCTCTTTTCAAAACATATCATGTCGGGTCAACGTATTCGAGTGTTTATAAACTCCTACCGATAAAGTGGATCAAACTGATCGACCAGAACCCATAAACAACTCAACCAACAAATCACCAAAATATAAAACAGTTTTTTATAAAATCTACAAATACGCTCTCTCGTATATATGCACTCAACTCAATCTAGGGCATTACTAAGCCCATCTCTACTGAGTCACGCCACAGAGCCAAGGTAATTACTTAACCTTTAGCTCTGATACCACTGTAACGACATGGGTTTTCGCGACCTTGGTTATCGACATAAACTCTACTGGATAGTTAATGAAAGAAGTTAGAGGGTGAGGGTAGATAAGATAGAAAATTTGAATAGAAGAAGAAGAAGAACATACAATATCAGAGTAACACGAATCTCACAGCGGAACGAATAAAATATAACATAACTTTGAAATAAAACCAGTATATGTATACAATAACATTTATCAGAGTCCAACACTTACAACACAGCGGAAATAAACAACTGCTATAAAATCCTGAAGCCTCCTGCTCCAAGCTCTCAGTATATCTGTAAAATCCTGACTACTTGACTGCCCGTACAAATTTGGGCACCCAAGAGTTTAGGGAAAACAAAACAAAATAAACTCCGGGTCAGTCATGGGACTAGTGTGAGTAAACAATTTAAAACCATTTGAGAAAATAAACGATATCTCGTAAGACCACGCCATATAACACGGAACGGGTTTTTCCCTTATGAGAATCCAAAGCATTTGATGTAACATCAAAAATCCTTTTGCAAGAAACAATGATCTTTTATATCAAAACTACCTTGATATTATGATAGTGTCTATCAACTACAACATAATAATCATCTAGCAGAATGCTTTCATCTCATATTCCACATACATAATATATAATCAAAAACCGCGGGCGCTTATTGGTTAATGAATTCCAACTGGCAAGGTATGGGACCACCTTCCGACAGTGTATCTCTAGAGAGGAATACACCGGGTTCAACAAGAACATCTTGTAACCCAGGCTAAACATGACCGGTCACTCATTTGGATTGAGTGTACCGAATGTATTATCCCCAACGGTTGGGATCAACAACCGTTTCCCAAAAAGGACAGCATCGAAATAGATTAAAGAAGTAAATGAAACTCAATATCAGGTGACAATACACCCTACTTGGCAGCTAACCACTTAACTATGCGACCTACCTAATTTTATATCATCCCTGGTTGTGAGGCTAGAGGCCATAACGTATAGATCACACCTTTATTTACTTTGAATGTCACATCGTCATACCCTCCAAATCACGAATTGATTTCCCCAAAAGTACCACGGGTATACAGCTAAGAGAAACGAATTCCTCTGCCACCAAATGTAGATACGTTTGAAGAGATCAACTTACACGATCTATTAAATATACTCTGTCAGACAATCTTCCATACAGGTCGCCTTGGGACTGGACAGACCGAAGGCACTATTTTGTAAACAGAACAGCCCTTGCATAACTCCATCTTCAATTATCTTCATCATATTTGATCGCAACGCTAATGCCATACAGAGTGGTTTTCAAATAATATATTTGATCCCAGTCTCTCCGTATTAACAACGGAAATGGTCAAAATCTTTGATAGTTGGTGATTTAACTATCAAAGGAAAACATGTGTACAAACAGCGACCGTATTTCCAAATGGAAATCTTACCGATCAATCATCATTTCATTTCCCATTTTATCATTTCCCTATATTCATAAATTCCTTATTTTCTAAAATTAGAAAATATACGTTATTAACTTTGGAAAACGTTTCCATTTCTGATTCACGCATCAATATCTTCCCACCTCTATCAGTATCTAACTGTGACTAGTAAGAGAACAACACCCATGTATTAACCCCGTAGGCCGAAACCATCATCAGATCAACACACAGAAAGCTATTCAACTCGACTAATTTCCTGTCAGTTTCTAATTCCTTTAAGTCCATTTTAAATCCCTATTTCAAAACGCAATTTCCTTTATAAAAGTTTTAATTTCAAATATTTACTTTAATCCATTATTCACATTGAATGTGAAAAATATTTCTTTATATACTCCAAACAATCTGATTCCATATTTGAAAATAATATCCAAGTTCCAAATTCTATTTAATCTATATTTATAGAATTATTTATACAAAATCCGGTCTTTGACTTCTAACACTTAAATCTCATTTATAATTCCCTTTATATAATTCTATTCATTCTATATAAATCCTTTTATATAATTCTATTCATTTTATATAAATCCTTTATATAATTCTATTCATTTTATATAAATCCTTTTATATAATTATTTTCATTTTATATAAATCCTTTTATATAACTCTATTCATTTTATATAAAAATATTTCATTTTCAATATTCACTTTGAAAATTTCCTTTTTACATTCCAGTATTTCATATGGTATTTAAAATACCAAATAACATGACCAGTGTCATCATAATCAATCATAGATTATATAGCACATCATATATCACAATATATGAAAACAAACAGTATTATAAATATTGAGGAATCCTGTTGGATCCCTCCAACCTGTTTTCCCCTGCATCACAGACGTTAAACAATATAAGTAACATCGATTTCATTTCAACATGAAATATTCTGATCAACATAATCAATATTTGATTAACGATTTATATATATTTCGTTATCTATAATTTCAACCAATAAATCAGCAATTCAACCAAACAATCATCACACAACAATCAATCATCATATATCAATACTAGATTATATTTATAAAAATATAAACTGTACAGAGTTAGTGAGATTTACTCACATTGGTCGGTTATCGTTGAATAATGATAATCGATCGTCAGTTCGGATCAGACAATTTATTTTGTTATAAAATGTAACGAGCTCCAATTCACTCCCAGTCTTTTCCATTGTGTAGCGTCCGTTCGTACGATCCCATCAGACCTTGTTTCGCTCAATTCTGATTATGTATGAGAAAGATACAATTTTTATAGCTAATGCACTATTTTTAGATTAAAATAAACTAAATTCTTTTATATAATTAAATGGGCTTTTCCCATTTAAATTTACCTCGGCCCACTTAGTTTAAATCCTGCACCATCTTCTATAGATAATCATCTTCTCCCATTCACGAAATAAAAGATTTCCGCTCCTCCACTTTATCCCTCCTCTACTTCACGAAGTAACCAACCAAGCCTAGTATTTAAATCCATGTGGTCGTATCCTCTTCTATATCTCAATAATAAATCCTCAACACTTGTTCCAGGAAACCAAAATGATCAAACTCGCACAGACTTTTCCAGCACACGCATTTGGCTTACCATCAAAGATATAGGCCCAAAACTCCTTAAATACTCACACGCCTGTACCCAAATACCACTTCCAACAGTTCCTCCTTCCCATTCAACACCAAATATCTATGCTCCCATCACTTACCACTAATTTACACAGTCATCCTCCTCCATCCGTTCACAAAAAAAATTCAACTAACATCACTGCAACTTAAATACCCCAACTCCACATCAAATGTATGAATCGTGTACATTTTCTTTTTGGCACTTACCCATTTTTGTTTCCTGTACTTACCCAGGCAAAAAGTAACATCATCGCATTTCAAAGCCCACCCCCCTAATGATCTCCTTCTCCCACTCTAGAAAATCCTGTATCTCCAACTTAATTTCCACGAAGTCCGCTCCTTCTCATGACCAAGCTTTAACCATAAAAATCTCCTTCCCTATAACATGATAATTTGAACTAACATTACCATAGATCATCCCTTCAAAAACCGCACCTCCCCATACTAATCTCCTTGAACTCGCCCGCCCTTTGCTGATGCCGACTTCGATCTTCTACAGCACGTCTACAGTAAGTAGCGACGCTTTTAATCACCAAACCCATCCAAATGTTCCCATAAACTTCTAAACACCACAATAATCACCACTACAATATTCATTCTTCAAACAAACTACTATCTTGATCACAATTTCGTGCCCTAGCTCGATACGAAGGAAAACCCCAAATGCAGAAAACCATGGAGCCTTATACAAAGTATATAAGCTCAAAGCTCTCGACTTTCTAAGTACAATGAATCAAAAATTGGTGAATTTTATAAATACTTCGATTTGTTGTGATTTTCCAAATATTTGAGAACTCACGGTCAAGAAAAATTGGGTAGCGGCGGATTCTCATTGACCAGAGAAAAGTGAATTTAGGTTTTAGAACGAAAGTGGTGTACTTATAGAATTTTTTTGATATTTTCATATTGATTATTTTATTCAATTTTAATCAATCGTTATGTGTATTTATTGTTTAAAAATTCCTATGATCACATAACATATCTGAATTCAACGATAATGAGCATACAACTACAGTTCGACATTACGGACCCAACAAAACTTGTTTCGTCGAATTCCAACTTCGTTTGCTCACACATTGTATTTTTAAAGTAAATTATTGACTTTTTTTCATATTAAAATCCCGTACGAGCCCATACTGACTCCAAAAATCGCGAAAATCGAAATCTAACAATAATTTAATATTCCGGATCCAACAAATTAGTTTCGTCGAAAACGGAGGTCGTTTGCAAAACTGACTATTTTTAAATCCCTAAATAAACCTATTTAAATATTAGTATATTTAAAAATAATTAAATTAAATATAAATAAATAAATATTATCGTATATATATTCACATAGAATATAATACAGCTCCAGAATATTCATATCTGGATAAATAACTCGATATTTCAAATCCGGGTTAAATCGATATTCCATTTATATTGAAAATCCATTTATAATATAAATAAATCGTTATAAATTATAAAGGAATTCCATAGCGACTTTTCGAAAATTTGATTTGGACACAGCTCACAATCTGTACGACGAAATCTCGATTTTTCTCTTCTATTAGAAAAATATACATCATCAGCTTCGAACATTTCTTGTTTCACAGAAATCCGACTTAAAACGGATTCTGTATATTTGTTTAAAGTTCGAATCGCCAAATTACGAACTATCACGCCATTACGGGCTCGATTATAATTATAATATAATTATACGTTCAACTTTCGTTTATATAATATATTCGTTAATATAATTCAACTCTAAACTGAATTATATATTATATATGATCCAATTCAGACAATATTGTGAATTCCACCATTTCCGGCTATTACGGAAATTAAATATATTATTCTATTATTACTATTAAATTAAATATTCAATATTATTTAATTCTGGCCATTTTAAATTAACAAACCATTATTTAAATAATTAAATAAATTATTTATAATATCGTAAAAATATGGGTCGTTACAATATAATTTCACGTTGTATTATAGAAAAAAGTATAAGTGTATAAGTAATATTTTTGTTCTGGTTAGCGGACAACTTCAAAATTTGTTGTTAAATATGTGTTATGTAAGCTTATTCCTTTATAAATATTTCATGTGGTCTTAGATGACATGATGTATTTTTTGTAAAATTAATATATCAATTTTAGTCAACTTAGGATATGATATATGTTTCGATGGTGTTCAATAAACTATTAAATGATAATAAGCAGCACGATGTTTTTTCATTAGAGTTCTTATCATACAAAGTTAAATATACTTATGAAGTTTGGTGAAATTTATAGATTAAGGATTTAACATGTAGTTACTTAATATGTCTATAAGTAAACTAACTTTAAATATTATATTATACCGGTAATATTAAAAAATAGTTATTATAAACTATATTTTATTCAGATTAAAATTAGTGGTAATGATATTCAACTTAATTAAAGAATTAGTGCATATTACTTAGCATTGATTTTAATAAAATGAGAAGTAATTCATGATCACTTGATTTCTTTTATCACTAATACAAACCTGTACATTTGACTTTATGGATGAATATGCAGCTGCATCATTTTATAACACTATATGATGGTTCCTAACTTTAAAAACTATATGTACTACATAGAAATAACAAAACTGGAAATTAATTCTATTTCCTAATAAACACTTTTTCGCAACAAATTTAGCATAAGAATAAAACAAATGAGAGAAGAAATATATGTGAACAATTTTCATGAATAAACTAACTATTATTATGTTGGTGTTTGCATATGCTTGAATAACTATAACTATATACATACACATATGTGTGTGTCTGTGTATAGACACACACACACATATATATATATATATATATATATGTATGTATATATTATAAAAGGCATTATAATTTTATCTTACAAGAGTAATTATTAAGAAGAGTATAAGTATGTTGGATGTATTACAAAATATTATAAATATTTATATTAATATTGGATCAATTAATGTGTAAAAGTTGACAAAAACACCCAACGATTTCCAAGACATTGAAACTAAACGTCCAAAGTGTAAATTTGTAGGAAAGTAAATCAACACAGTATTTTATAGTGGTTCGGTCCGCGAGAACCTAAGTCCACTTTGAAGGTTTTTCTTTTTCTATTTATTTTAGTCAAAGTACAATGTTAGGAGCCATAGTTACAATTGATTAAAAAAGCAATGGTGGAAAGTAAGTTTATTAGGTCGAAAATTAGAGTCCAATTCCCGAAATGCCTATGCTGGTCCAAAAGTCCAAATCCTTAAGAAGGAGGTAGAGTTTTTCTTTCCAAAGCTCTAAGGTGGTCTATGGTGTCCAAGAGTCAATATCTTCTTCCAAAAGCGTCAAATGAACAAGATTTCAACCCTTTTCTTGGAGCAGAATGGAGGATATTTGTAGAAAAGTGGAGTAGGTGCAAGTAGGTAGGAGCAGAGGCTAGAGGGAACGTGCTACAAATTTTTGTACCCCGGGATCGGTACTGACCTTGAGACGTACATATCCTGGGGGCTTGGTCTCTTCTTCTATTCTTCTTCTCGAAGCCTTAAATCTCCTCTTCTTTGGTGATTTCGTATCCCGTGATATGAAGATGGTTGCATTGATCCTGGAAACTTGAAAGAAATTTGGGTGAACTTTGGGGATACAAAATTCTTCATACCAATCCGGGGATGTCACTTACAGGATACAAAATTGTGGAAGAGGGCCTATACCGACCCCGGAAGTCCAGTTGTGGGGATACAAATTTTGGCCGAGGGATCAAGGATACGAAATCTCGATGGGTGGTGAATAACGACTCCTAGACACTTAGGCGAATTTGAGCAGTTTTGTGACACCCCACGTCTGTTAATGTTACTCATAAGAGAATACATTAAGTTCCATGAAGCACAATAAGTAAACAAGAACAAAATTTCACAAGGCAGATATAAATAGGCAGCAGAAAATTAACTTTTATTATTAAAAGCAAAACGTTATTTCAAACCAGTTACATAATAAAATATCAAATACTTCAAATAAAAACATCTGCCTTATCATGTCAATCATCAGAGTACAATAATGCAAAATCATATCCCTTTTTACAAGCCATAACAAAGTAGAAAGATAATCAAAGAGGTACATCAGAGCAGAGAGTCCTGATCCAAGCTGAAAGAAAATCTTAATCACTGCGGAGTACTACCTCTCTGAGGACCTGAGGGGAAAGGAAGAGAAAGAAGCGAAACAAAATAGGTCAGACATAAAGCTTGGCGAGTTAAGTGATTTTCAGATATTAAATAGAGGTATCAAGACAGATAAATATGACTAGAGGCGAAAGTACAGTAACATATAAGTATAAGACAACAGGATGAAACAAGATAAAATAATGATCGAGTAAAGCTTCTCATTTATTTCCCAAGAGCATGTTTTCTCTGCACCAATACTAGTATAACAGGATGAGGTTTTACCCTAGTTATATAAAATGATTTGGTGTTACCCCAAAACTGACGACCAAATCACAATTATCAATGGAAAACAAATTAAAACTACAATTGAATTCACTACATATTCGAATCTAATCGGATCTATAATAAATTCAATGATAGAAAAATAAACAGAATACTGAAATAAAAATTGCAGAAAAGAAATAAAAAAATAGGAAAGTAAAATTAGAATTACTGTTGAATCTAATCAGACGGTCAATCACTAATGAGAAAATAAAATGCAATAGTAAATTATGCTCTACCAAATCTAATTGAATAGACCACATAGATTTACTAGACCCAAGAGGAGTATATAGAAAAGAGCAAATCTCTCAATCCTAGATGAAGTTTACAATGAGAATACATGGGAATTTATAGGATAGATAGCCAACCTAAACCCTAATATAATAACAAATGGGCCTTAGTTAAATCTAATAAATCTTGGTCTTTCCTCTTGCTTCCTTGACAAAACTTCATTGATTTATGATATGGATCTTCTTTCTACCAATTATTTTCTTGTCCAAAAGGCAATTTGATGTAAGATCTTCATCTGTAAGTCTTAATATGTATATACACAACATTTTGATATTTGTTTTCTATTTTTCTTACTACATGTGGCTTAGTCGGCATATCTGTAAAAGTGACAAAATAACACCCAAGTAATATTTATTTATATACAAAAGATAAGATATAAGAGCATAAAATAAATACATTACTATTTTGATCAAATACCCCCATACTTATCATTTACCCATCATTGAGTAAACCAAGAAATGAAAAACTAAACTAGATAGGTCACACTTTCGTAGGAAACATGATTTCATTCAGCGTATGCAACAAGCCGTTAAAACTCTAGGTGTCCCCAGTTGGACGAGTGGTGTTTCGTGAGGGTTTCCAGCGGTTACTACCCACAAAATCCAAATGCAGTATGTTATAATTCTAATGTAACTACATGAATGTGATGGACATATGTAAATGAAAATAAAAACGAAAACACGACTTGTTCATAAAAGTTGCAACATAGAAGTATACAATTGGAAATCAATCAACATAAATTTTTCGTTCCTCAACCCGTCATAAATTTTCAACATAATTCTAGTTTTCAAATGGTTAAATTTTAGTTTGGCCAGTTGGTTCAGTTGATAACATAGTGCAGCCATGAAATAAATTCTTAGTTTGCTTGTCACAGTTTGCAAAGTGGTATTTTCATTTCCATGTGTATCGCTAGTCAAATAAATAAGGTCAAAAAGTGTTTGGGCATCATTGCTTATTCTCAATATCTATAAAAATTAAAATTTATGATTGATTACACACACCTAACTTAAAGACCAAGGTATACCACCCATGCACTTCCTCGTGGACTGACATGAGAGTTTGGGATAGAGCTTGGCGGATTGTGCAGACCGACGCTAACTTTTTCAACAAGATGTCGGTAATCCTTAGGTGCCCAACTCATAAAATGATACCAAGGTATACCACTCATGCACTGCCTCGCGGACTGACGCGAGAGTTGGGAAAGATCTTGGCGGGTTTGCATACCAACGCTAGATTTACAAGCAATGTTGGATACCCCTGGATTACTATTATTATTATTATTGAATATAAGAAGAAGAGAGAGAGTTATGCAGTTTAACTTAACACAACTTAGTTTTAAAGATTCAAAAAGCCAATATAAGTATTTTAAGTTCTCCACTCATTAAACAAAGCCTATAATTTAGAATAACTTCGTGTCACCTAAGAATCTCCCTATGTACCAGTTACACTATTATTGCTCCTAATTCAACTTTTCATTATATTTCTTATTCGATCTTAGTTGAGAGGAAAAAAATACTATTAACTGACCAAAAAAATTGTTAAATTGCTTCATTGTACTAATATAAATGAGTCGTATTTCCAAAAAAAAAATTATGGTATGTTATTACGACCTACAATGAATGATGATCCTATCTAAATGCATGAAAATGAAAAGAAGGAAAATTAAAGAGGAAATAAAAATAAATGCAATACAGTCTCTCCCCACACTTGAACAAAACAATGTCGACACTATAATATCTTTTCCTAAATTTGAACGATAACACCCAAAGATGGATGAGATGCAAAATTATTTGTAAAATGAAATGAAGTTTAACCACTATATGTATGTGTCAATCATATGAAAAATGAAATCTATGATGATGTTGAATGTTTTGTGAAAAGTGGTGTTTTTTATTTCCCCTACACTTGCCTCTATCAAATATGATGTACGATGATTTTGTATCTAATTTTTGAGGTATAAGAGGCATGTCAATAAATTCTGAAATCAAAATCTTCCCCATGCAAAAATTTTTACCATTCAGATAAAGATTACCATAATTCCATAAATTTGAGTGTTTAATCAAAATTTCTTTTGATGATATGGAATTAAGATTATCTTTGAGACGTTCCATATATTCATTCTCATCATTTGAAAGTTTAATTTCATCTTCAAAAAATTCTTCAAAAGATATAGTAGACATGTCTACTGAAGTAAAGGAAGCTTTCGAAAGAGCTAAATTTGACATATCATCCATATATGTTCCTATCATGTCGACCTGTCCTATTTCAGAATCAAAACCAGAAGAACAACTAAGAATTCAATCAAAACTAGAAAAATGAACAACTAAAAAACAAACTGAAAAATAAACTAAGGAAACCTAGTTTTTTTTAAAGAAAAGCAAATAAAACGATCTACAAACTAACAACTGACTAGGAACAAGAAAAGAATCTAAAAAAAAAAGAGAAATGAAGACTAGGTAAAAAAAAACTAACACAGCTAAAAATAAAAACAAAAATTAAGCTTAAAAAACAAAAAGAAAATAAAAACTCACTTTTTTTGGAAAACAAAACTAAAAAACAACTTTGAAAAAGAAAAAAAAAGAAAAAGGCAAAACAAACAAAACAACTGACTAGACTCAACAAAACAAAATTAAATCTAAATTCAAGTCAATTCAGGTCGGTCGATATATTCATCACCAAAGGTGGGCCATGCACTCATTTTTCTTTATAAAACTGCAACCCAATTACCTATATTCCCCAAATAAACAACTCGGAAAAAGGGGAAAAATCAATTCCGAGAAAAGTAGAAACCCACGTCACTTTCGAGCACCAGGATTCGTGCGTTGTGGGTTTCGAACTGAAATCGATTTGAAGTGGCTTGGCCTCGATTGTGGTTTTAAAGCATTCGGGTGATTAAATTTGTGGATTTGTGGGGGAAGTTGTTCAGTGTGGTTAGATTTGTGGTGTTGAACGGTTTTATATACGAAGTGCTGAATGGATGGGAAAAGGGTTCGATTTTGGGTTTTGGATGTTATGAGGAGGTTTGTGTTGAGATGATTGCCAATTTCGACGTGCGGTGGTGAAAGTCTTTGTTTGTGGTGAGGTTGGTGAATTTCGAGCAGTTGTGACGGGATGGCTATGGAATTGGGTGGCGACAGTAGAAGTGGGTGATCAGATTGCGATTTTGGTTAGTGGGAGATGATGGTTTTGAATTTTGCATGGTTTGGCACTGAGATGTGCCTGCATTTTGTGGATCGATGCACTTGTGGACAGTGGACTGTTAGCTGATCAAACTGTTGGCAAGATGTTGTTGATGATTGCAAGGGTGGAGATGGTCAAAATAGGTTTGTGACATTGTGAATTGGGTTGGTGAATGTGAGTTCGGTGATGAGGATGAACATGGGTATGATTAATCTGAAGGGGTTAAAGCTTGTGATGGAGAAGGATGGAAATGTAGATGGATTATTAGTGAGTTTGTTTGGTCATAGGAAGTTGAATTTGGGCAGAAGATGGTTGTACGGTGGAGGGTGAAGATAAAGTACAAAGAAAGAAGAAAAAAAATAAAGAAAGCAACCTTTGTAATTTATTTTAGAAAACTTGTACAAGAAGAAAAGAAATCAAATGTAAAAGGAAAAGAAATCAAATGTAAAGAGGGAAAGAGATTGTATCAAAAATAGGAAAGGAGGTTGAAAGGAAAGGAATAAAAAAAGGCAATTTTTTTCTCTTGATTTAGAAGATTACGGTATCAACTTGTAATACAAAATCAACCAGTCAAGAATTTTCTTTTATATGTACAAGAAAACAGAAGGAAAAATAAAAATAAAAACTAACATGAATCGAAAATTAAATAAATAATAAAATTTAATCGTTACCTCTCCGACAATGGCACCAAAAACTTGTTTGACACTTTCTAGGAATTAGAAAAGTTCAATTTTATTATAAATTACTGCAAGCGCACAGGTGTGTAGTATACAGGTCGAACACAGGGAGGAAAATTAAAATTTATTTTTTATATATTTCTTGGGCGAGACGAAATTGGAGGATTTGATTGAAATAAAAATTGAAAATGTAATTTGATTTAGAACAAATCTAATTGAAACGATGACCAAATCACAATTACCAATGGAAAACAAATTAAAACTGCAATTGAATTCACTACAGATTCGAATCTAATAGGATCTATAATAAATTCAATGATAGAAAAATAAACAAAATACTGAAAAAAATTGCAGAAAGGAAATAAACAAACAAGAAAGTAAAATTAGGATCACCATTGAATCTAATCAGACGGTCAATCACTAATGAGAAAATAAAATGTAATAGTAAATTGTGTTTTACCAAATCTAATTGAATAGATGACACAAATTTACTAGACCCAATAGGAGTATATAAAAGAAAAGAAAAAATCTCAATTCCTGGATGAAATTTACAATGAGAATACATTGGTATTTATAGGATAGATATCCAACCTAAACCCTAATAGAATCACAAATGAGCCTAGCTTAAATCTAATAAATCTTGGCCTTTCCTCTTTTCCTCTTGCTCAAGCCTTCATTGATTTATGATATGGATCATCTTTCTACCAATTATTTTCTGGTCAATAAAGCAACTTGATGTAAGATCTTCATCTGCAAGTCTTCATATGCATATACACGGCATTTTAATCTTTATTTTCTATTTTTCTGACTGCATGTGGCTTAGCCGACATATCTGTAAAAGTGACAAAATATCACCCAAGTAATATTTATTTATATACAAAAGATAATATATAAGAGCATTAAATAACACATTTCTATGTTAATCAAGTTCTGAAAGCATTCTTATCAATACTGTCCTCTGCCACCATCAACTGATAAAATCCCGTGGCTAAATCCATCTGCGAGAAAACTGATGCGCCTACTAGCTGATCAAACAAGTCGTCAATCCTCGGCAATGGGTGCCTATTCTTCTTGGTGGGCTTATTCAGCTCTCTATAGTCCATGCATAGATGAAGGAGCCATCTGCCTTAGTTGCAAAGATGACAGGAGCTCCCCACTATGATTTGCTCCGTCTAATAAAGCATTTCTCGAATAGCTCCCCTACTTGCTTGCTGAGCTCCCTCCTTTCCCTAGGAGCTATGGCGTACTGGTAAACCGACTGGTTTTGCATACTCTACCAAGTAAATTCAGAAGTTTATCTCACACCTCGGAGGTAATCCCCTAACTTCATCAAAAATGCCCGGATAATCCCTGACTATGGGTACTGATCGCAAATCGTCAACAGAAGCATCTAGTGAGTCTAGGAAACTGAGCATAACTGACCCCCGTGGGTCACATGAAATCTCAAAAGTTCTTCGTTGGCACGTCAAAAGCCTAACAAATCTTCTCTCACAGTCTAGAATTGCACCATACATAACTAGCCAATCCATTTCTAGAATCAATCTGTAGCCCATAAAGCCAAGAACATACGCATCGCATTCAAACTCGATTCCCCAAATAGAAATTCTCAAACCTAGACATATCATGGATAAATGAGCCATACCTCTTATGGGGTTTGAGACTACTACAGGATCAGAAACAATACTAGTATCTAGGTGCAGATTATCTACCACAGAGTTGGATATAAATGAATAAGAATCTCCAGAATCAAAGAGAGTCCTAATAGGACAGTCAAAATGGAAATCAAACCTTCGACTATGACTTTCCTACCTCGATCAGGTTCACTAGCCTCAAGAGCATGCACTTGTCCTACAGAAGATCTTGCCCCTTGTCCTTGCTTGCTAGGGTATTGCTTAGTGAAATGTATAATCTGACCATGACTAAAACAGGCCTTTTTTGTCTTTCTATAGCCTTTTACAAATTGACCCAAAGCTCCACAACCGTGGCACCTAACTTCTGTCTTGATCTGAGCCTTATCAGGCTTTCCTCCTTTCTTTTGCATTCACTTCTTGGGCTACCACTTCTTTTTCTTGGGCTATGCTTCCTCAGTCTTGACCTCTTTCTTCTCACTCTTACAATCCTTGTGCATTAGAGCCATGTCAACAAGCCTTTCGAACGTTGCCCCAATCGATATATGCGACAGTGCTAGCCCTTGGAGAGGCCGAGTCAACCCTCTCGCACACCGAAGAGCCTTCTTATGGGGGCATATTCACCAAATCAGACTGAACTTGCTAGCTGATTAAATTTGTTGACATATTCCTTAACAGACATGCTTACTTTCTTTAGAGCCAAAAATCCTCCCAAGTATCTACTGGTTGTCCCGTCTGTGTCACCTCCCACCAATATGAAGCTTCTTCCTTTAATTCCAAGCGACCAACTGTATTTTACTCCTATCATCAAGCTCTAAAAGACCAAACACATTGTCTTTTTCTCTAAGATAATTGTGCGCCTCAACAGAGCTCTCGATACCACGGAAGTTCTTGCCTCCCATTGCGCAGAAGTCCTTACAAAACTTAGAAAAGTTGACTATAAGAGGAGGTGAAGCTACTGCGGCTACAGCTGGGGTGGGCATCTCTTTGAACTCTGACAGGTGTCGTAGCCTCTAAATACATATGGAACCATGTCGGTAGTGGAATTCCCTCAGGAAGATTGGGTGCCCGAGACATGCTGAAAAGAGAAGAAACAAAGATTCAACAAAAGATCGAAAGAATAATGTATATGGCTTAAGGGGATATGTTTTTCAAAAATAGGGTTTTATCTGAAAATACTTTGCTGTCTGAAAACCAGTTTTCAAAACTTTTCTCTTATCATGTATTCTTTAGCTCTGATACCAAATGTGACACCTTACGGCCGTTAATGTCACTCATAAGAGAATGCATTATGTTTCGTGAAGCACAATAGGTAAATAAGAACAAAATTTCACAAGACATATATAAATAGGCTGTAGAAAATTAACTTTTAATATTAAAAGCAAAACGTCGCTGCAAACCAGTTACATCATCAAATACGAAATACTTCAAATAAAAACATTTGTCTTATCACGCCAATCATCAGAGTACAATAATGCAAAATCGTATCCTATTTTACAAGCCATAACAAAGTAGAAATATAATCAAAGCGGTACATCAGAGTAGAAGAGTCTTGAACCAAGCTGAAAGAAAATCCTAATCACTTCGGAGTACTACCACTCTGAGGACCTGAGGAGGGGAACAGGAAGAGAAAGAAGCGAAACAAAATAGGTCAAACATAAAGCCTGGCGAGTTTAAGTGATTTTCATATATAAAATAGAGGTATCAGGATAAATAAATATGACTGGATGAGAAAGTACAATAACATATAAGTATAAGAAAGCAAGATAAAACAATGATAGAGTAAAGCTTCTCATTTATATCCCAAGAACAAGTTTTCTCTGCACCAATAGTAGTATAACTGGATTAGGTGTTGTCGTAATTACATAACAAGATTAGGTGTTACCCTAATTACATAACAAGATTTGTTGTTACCCTAATTATTATCTGTTTACGTGGAAAACTGTCACACGCCAACACCTAATGTGTATGCAAATGCGTTAGCAACATAATAACCGAGATGTAAAGTAAAGTAGAGTACATGCGGGAGACACAACTTTTTATAGTGGTTCGACACCAACGCCTACATCCTCCACTTCATAGTAACAATTCATCATATCTTTGTCAATTACAATTGATGTACAAGTTCAGACAATGTTTGTGTACAAAGTTGTGTAAATGCTAAACTTTGAATAATTTGTCCTTCTTCTTCCTTGTTGAGATGAGTTGACTTGGTCAACTATATCCAAAATTAGTCTTGATGTCCAAGAGGTCCAAAAGCGGTGTAATTATGCTTGTTGGTGTACAATGGTTGATGGAGAACGTTTATGCCATGTTCTAGTGTTCCATGCCATGTCCAATAGCCATAGAGAAGAAGGTGGTTGCCATTAATGAAGGTTCTTGAGCTCTAGAAGGCCAAAATTCCAAGCGAAAAAGATCCAAATGAAGGACAAGGTTTGGGGTATTTATAGCTGAGGGTTGGTAGTGGAGTAGGTGAGTTTTGGGGACCACAGCTGAAAAATCGCATCACACACACCCCCTAACCCGAAGAAAAATGCATCAAACCAAGGCAGCTCTGAAAATTTTCACATCCCTTTACGGGATGCGAATCTTGCATCCCCAGGATTCGAGATTCGCATCCCAGAGGATGTAGATTTCGTATCCTGGGGATGCGAGATTTGCATCTAGGTGGATGCGAATTTTGCATCTCTAGGGATGTGGATTTCGTATCCAGGGGGATGCGGATTTCGCATCCAAGGGTTGTGAGATTCGCATCCCGAAGGATGCGGATTTCGCATCCAGGAGGATGCAGATTTCGCATCCCGGAGGATGCGAACCGTGGAATGAAGGGAGTAGGCGATGTTGGGTGATGTGACACAATGCGATGCGGAGCAGGTGCAAGATGATGCGAGGCGGAGGGGGCGATGCGGGCCTGATGTGAAGCGATAAATTTTGTTTTTGTTCACAGAAATCAAATGAATCGGGCGGTGCCCACTTGTTCGACCTAACCGACGGGCCTGATGTGAGGTCGATCGTCGCCGGGACTGTGGGGCCTCGGACCCCCACCGGCGCTGTGCCCGGAACTTATGGCAGCTTGCCTTCGGATCGGCCGATGGACCGCCTTCTACAGGAGTTATGGTGCACAGCATCGAGACAGATGTTCTTGGACCCAAAAATGGTCGTTTGATAGGAATTTCGGGTCTTCTTAGTTTGCGACGTGACTTCGACCAAACTGCATTGTGTTTTCTGATGATATTCTTGACGCTTGAGCGCATTGCTAACCAGAAACTTGACATGTGGCAGCTTTAACCAAAAAGGGTGTCAACACTATCCATGGGATTGGCTCCCTACTACGTAAATACCCTGTGTCATCCCCGACAGTAGGGCGTATCACTCCTTAACCCAACAACTTATAGAACAAAGACCTATTTACTAGTGCTGCAACGTCTTGGTTTCTCTAATCGGACCAATGCACGCTTATGACTCCTCCGCTACGGGCCCGTACCCACCTTCCTCTTTTTGAACCTCTTAGTACCCAGTTCAGTAAAGTGTGCCCTAGACCCTACCTAGTGCGAGGCCCCCTAACAAGATTCCAACAGGGATACTGACTTATATGGGTTCCACACAACAAGATTGACACAAGCCAAGCCCCCTAAGCTTGTACCCTCAAGTAACTAGGATTTAAGAATCTCCAAAACTCGATACAACCACAGAACGAGGGACCTCTTTGCTTATTAGTAATCGGGTTTAACTTAACAGGTTTAAGTTCATTAATAAGCGTGGTTGTAATATTAAATGTTATTATTTGTGTACAACCCCTTCCCTGAATATGCACCTACCCGGATTTACATATACACTACAGTAATTCAATTTTCTCAACCTACGTATGATATTTACATTATTTTAACATGTCCTTTACTTAATCTCTGTATTAAGTCTAATCTAACATGTATACATATATGCATATTCTTCCTTTTGATTATATTCCCCAAATTACAATCAAAAGTCCTCAATTTATAATATGCCCAAATCACAGTCAAAAATCCTCAAGTTATAATATGTTTAAATTACAGTAAAAAGGTCCTCAATTAATATGCCCAAATTCTCCTTTTTTATTGCCATGCCATTTTATCCCTAATTCAATTATATGCAATCTTAAATCGGAAATGACCTAGGCTTTCCATAAATAAAAAGGGGAAAATAGAAGGAAAAGAATAGAATCAAATATAACTGTATAATTAGGCATATAAACAAGACCAAAAATAAAGTAAACAGCAGAATAGGGAATAGAAAGATAGATATGTATGAACATAACTGATAAATCAACTGATAGTAAAAGAACATATATTACTGTAACAACTTACATAGATGAATAATAGTAAAACAACAGATATAGAAAATAACTTGTCAGCACTATACGTTCTAGATCCAATTTTATTTACTGTCATGATATATTTCTAGGTATCAGATCTGAAAGTAACTTAAACTCGCAAGGCTAGGTATTAGGTTCAGAAATAGTTCTTGAGAATGGTTGTATGTTGATTGCAGGGTTGTAGGTCGATTGCAGATCTTGAATCTTCTTTATTAATCTAAATTTCAGCAGCATCTCCCCATTTTATTATTTAATTTAGAATATGTCATGGAGGCAGAGAGAGGTGAAGAATAGTTGTATGTTGATAAAATGAGAGAGAGCCCCCTTTTTATATATTAGAAGAGCTTATTCTTAAACGTTAGATTATATGGTTTAAATCTATCCATATAACTCATCCAGTGAACCTAATATACGAAACAGTCCAAAAACGTTACTCATAATAGAGCCAACATGTTGTTGGGTCGACCCCTACCTACAGGGTCGACCCATGGGTCGACCCCTTTTGACATAGGTCGACCCTTAGGTCGACCCAAGTGGTATGGGTCATCCCACGATCGTTGGTTCGCACTATATATTTTTCCATTTGAATTTTAAATTGTGTTCAAACTTTGAAAGCTCAAATCTCCTTCATATGTTATCTGATTTACGCAAACTTGGGTAATGTGAACCAGAATTCTGAGACGAACGCAGCGGTAAAGTCGGTATGACTTAATTTTAAATATTTAATTATATAATATTCATTTTATTGTCTTTAATGTGTGGTTATGGTGTATTAAATTTTAGGGTGTTATAAGTTTCGACGAGCCATGACGACTATACTTAAACGACTATATCTGGGCTTTATTCTTGGGTATCTTGGTGAAGCTTCTGGGCGTTTTAGACTAGAGCGAACCTGTGCTTCGCACACTGGATTGATCTAATATTTTTGAATTATTATGCATACACACTCCCTCAAATTTTGTTGTAACTTAAATAACCTAAAGGAAACTCATACATACAAAGACAATAAGTATTCTTCCATTTCCTCTTGTAAATTTTCAACATATCATTCCAAATTATGCATAATGAACAAAATCCATTAGCGTTACTTGGTACCGACCATAAGCCACACAGGTTCGATCCAAAAAGACAGAAAATCTTGGATTGTTATGAGAACACAACGCATAAGAACATAGAATAAGAGAACATTTTATTGTTATTACAACAATTTACATCAGAGTACAAGATATCAGAGTACATCATAAATAATACACAACGGAAAAATATCAGAGATTCATAAATTATAAAACAACATAATTTTCAGTACATAAATATAATCATCAAAAGACTACAAAATAATCCAGAGTATAGCTCCAACCATAATCCAGGATCTTATTATAGGAATATCTGCAAAACTAAAACCACTAGTTGCACGTGTGCAAATAATGAGCACCCAGAGTTTAGTTGGGAAACAATAACTCCGAGTCAGTCATGGTACTGGTGTGAGAACTAAAACAGTTATTAAACTTTATATTAAAGTTGGGTAAATCACGGGACCACGCCGTATAACATGGAATAGGTTTTCTCCCATGAATACCGTAAAACAAACGCGCAATGCTAAAACAAAAAAATGAAGCTATTATAAGATTTAGGTCCCATCACACAATGCAAGCGCAAGTCGGAGGATAGAGTTTTACCTTATAATGGCCAAACACGCTTGATACGAGAAAATAAAAATCATTTGATATTATTATTAGTGTTTACCTATTTTAAAACAATTTACAAATAAATATATAAATTTTAGATGGCATAATACGTCATCCTATTATGTCTCTATATAGGTTTACAATTAAAATTGTGAAATCGCGTATCAAAATTTGGATTTCCATCATGAGCCGAGGCAAGGGATCTCTCCTCATCTGAACTTCTGAACATCTCTAGTGGGAAGTCCTAGGGAAAACAACATCCCTCTTGGATCAACAGGGCCAATCAGCATTACATCGCTGACTAGCATTATCTGAATCATGTGTTTCTCCGTCCTATCGGACCTCTTGGTCAGTATGTCGACCATCTTGGCCTTGCGCGGCCATATCTGAGGCACCTCGCTTTCCAACATCCACATAGGTAAAATGTTTGGTCCCCATACCATGGCATTACTTCTAGCAAGAAAGAAACGCATGTTCCCACTACGGTCCTTCATCCCATTTTTGACTCATACTGGGGTGTGAAGCTCATGAATTAACACTACAACACGAAGCAAGGCCATATATTAGTCATGTCTCGATCATCATCCACAAAGCTCTGCTTTTCATCAAAAGCTTTGATCATTGCATCCCAGCATGCCACATTGACAATCCACGTCATATAACTGATGTCTACCAATATATAAGCACACCATATGCCTCATTCCAATCCAGAATATTCTTTTATTCAAATATTCTTTACACTAGGAATTATTTCCCATAAATCTTATTAATGATTTACTTCATTTAAACCTCTTGTTTAAATTTTTCTTTTGAAAATGTTGCAAAAGATTTTATAATATCTTTTCATGATCTTAAATCAAATTAAGGTTTATACGCCTTGTCGGGATTAACGAGCCTTACCGAAGTAATCATCCATTTTATTATCTCAGTCCCAACCTATTCATCCTATGGAGCGAAACTGGTAGGACTCCATATCTAACACCCATCGTGTTATCGGTAAAGTTAATTACCACTCAACGCTTCAAATCTAATGAAAGATTTAACTATCGCATGGAGCAAAACTGGTGGTACTCCATCTCGAATACTTCTCGAATTCGGTAAATTTAATTACCCCATGTACGTTTCAATCTTATCAAAGATTCATTAAAAATCCACATAGTTTTAATCTCCAAAAATCATTATTTAATGATTATTCAGCTTTAGGAAACTAATCCTGTCTTTAACCGGGTTAAAGAGCAAATGTCATTTAAAACATTGACCATGATAAACTCAAATCAACTTCCATTAAAAATGGAACTTTCACGGAAATCATAATAGTATATAATCGATATAAATTTCCATATCAGACTAATACTATAAATGGAATAACGACAAAGCCTTCAAAATTCCTTGAATAGTACAGATCTTCCTCCATAGAGGTTCATCTCGATTATTACTAAATCGAATTCCATTCGATTCCAATTTTGTATATTAAATTGGAAAACTTTACTTTGAAAAATTCCGTTAAACCTTAATTAAAAGACTTACAAGTTCTAAATCGTAATTTCAATGTTAATTGGATTAAAGAACTAATGTTATTTAAAACATCATTTGCAATAAACCAAAAATCAACTTCCATTCAATTCCAATTAAATTTATTGATTGGGAAAAACTTAACTTAAGAAGATGTCACTCAATCTGAATTAAAAGATTCATTCCATAAACTTCGTTCTCAAATGGGTTTAAGAACAGTGTTATTGAAGACACCATTCATGACAAACCCAAATTCCAATTTGGCATCAAGTACAAGGGTTCAAATAGAAATCGTGTCGACTTATATTCAATATCAAATTCTAAAACAAACAGATATCGTATTGGAATAACGATATCTATATCTTCCAAGTTTTGCAACGATATCCTTGAAATCACGGAATCCAATATCGAAATATCCAAAGAATATTTCCACTCAAATCCGATCCAATTTATATGTTGGAAATCTCTGATTATATCAAAACCGTATAAATTCTATTCAATTTATACATTGGAAATCTCTGGTTATATCAAAACCCTACACAATCCAATATGTTAATTTAAAACCATTGGATCATTTATCTTTAGAAAACATTATCTGATCTTAGTCGAACATCTGATTTCCTTTCGGTTCTTCCCACCCCTCTCCTAATGGAATCATTTTAGTTAGATCTCACGGGTGCTACTAGACTGTACTCTCAGGAATCATCGTATATTCCTTTTGGTTCTTTACTCTAGTTGTTACTAGTCCATTCAGATGAAAATATCTTTTATCTTTTCTAAACTTGGAGTAAGTCATCCATAAATATTTTCAAATCATTTATAATGAATTATTATTACTTTTCTCTATTTTTAAAAATACAAAATAGTCCAATTCATTGAAAATCAATTTCAGGTCATTCACAGCACTAGCGTTGTTTTTATTCAAATTTTGATTTGAACATTTCTCAAAATCTAATCATTGTATTTTAGCATTCTTATTATTGTTGGAAAGCTCTTTTCAACACGAACCCAACGTTTTCTATTTCGAGAGAATCCGATGGTCGGATCTCCTGACACACCCATTTGAAGTTAACGGTCGACATTCGCGAACTGTCGTTGTGCGACAAGTTTTATTCAAACCAAACTTCGATTTATATTATTTAATGACCGAATCAAATTCATCTAAAAATAGTTTATTGACTATTTAATAACTACCGGAAATATTCATTGATATTTTATGATTTACGTGTCCATCCAAAATCGGACCTCGAAATCAACTTTGATTTTACACAAAATATTTTATTATTAAAATATTTAATTTTATAATGAATTGTAATGAGATTCAACCAATTACCATATAATTTAATCTATATGGATTTCACACATCATTAACATCCATATCAACTACCATCCATCAAACAACATCCAATTCGCATGCAAACTTCCTAAGAACTTTCTAATTTCTTGAAATTTGGCTAACGCCTTATATGTTCGAAAAATTTCGCCAAAACATCCTTAGTACAGGTTGATCGGTAAAACCACATGTGACGGCCCGCCTCGCACCAGCCGACATTTCCTTTGAATTGCGTTGTGTCGATGTCCAACCAGTACGGGACGGTCGTCAAAAGAAAGGGATTTTAAAACTATGAATCATCAAAGAACCTATAGTATATCTCACAACGCACGGAATAAAATATAATAATAACATAACTTGACATAAAACAGGCAAGACAGTGCATAAGCTGAAAATTAAATCATCATAGCAGCAGAATCCAAAATACAGCTTATGATCCAAACCATTATTACAACTTCAAAATACTGTCTGTAAAAGGAAATGAAAGAGGCACACTACTAATGCCTAAAGCAGTGACCACCAACATCACAGGGAGAATATATGTAAATAGCACGTGGAAGCCTCCTTCTCGTCTCCGGACAGCTACCTAACCTTCCTCTAGTCTGCTCGTTTAGGAGCATCCAGAGTAATAAAAAGAGACATAAAACACTGGGTCAGACAAAATTTTGTTATGAGCGATAGCAGCAAAACACAACAATAACAAGTATAAATAATCATACCTGAACCTGGACCTGCAACCAAAGAGTTAGCACAACAAGATGTACAATACTCTAAGGTAACACTAACATAAAGTGTAAAAATAGGAGTGTGCATGTCATAGTGATAACAAACATCAAACATAGCAATCATCCTCACATCTCTCATTCAGTGCGTAAAGTATACGATATCCACCACTTTGGTCACCAGAACTATTGGGGCCCTGACGGAGTCCCACCCCGTCCATCTATCACTATGACCACTTTGCCCTTGGGGGCCCTGATGGAGTTCGACTCCATACAACCTCTGACCCCACCGCACTAGTCCATAGTCAATGCCTCCCCCTTCCTCAATAGTGAACAAAAGTTATAGATATCGATAACCCCTTTGCACACGTCCCGCAGCAAAGCCCAACTCTAGAAGTTATTCGTTGGTTCCCAGCTAGATCTTGAGTAATAACCTCCCATGTGGACTTCCTTTGCATCTCGGGTTTTGATCGAAGTGGAGTTGGTCTTTAGAAGAGTTGTCGCGTAGAAGTAGGAGCAAACCTGGTTCGGTTCGGTCTGCTTCTCTCGGTCTGGTTCGAATGCATCGTGCCTAGGCTTCCCGTTCAGTTTGGTGCTCCACTTAAAGTTGGCTCGATTCGGCGCTCCACTCCAAGATCCTGGTTGGGTTCGGCTACGTCGAACCTCTCCCATCCGGTCTGATTGGTCCAGCTCCTCCCAACTCCAACACGATTCAAATGGCCTTCCTTTTTGCCCTTGCATTCGTACGCTGCTAAAGACGCCACCACTCCCGTTCGATTCGAGACTTTCCCATCCAGGATCTCAGCACAGTTCGGTTCTGATACCGACCCGAACAGCTCACCCTTACCCGATCCGATTCGAAATCCTGGCATTTTCCAACAAGTTATTTTCTATCCTTTCTCGACACACGATGGCATTTTCAACCATTCTAACTTTACTAAACAATCATGAAACATACCAAACAGTAGTAACAATATATGGGTTCAATCAAAAAGATCAAAACATCAAGCATATAAGTTATTTTAGATCAAACATACCCAAAATCGTGATTTTTCCCTTAATCCCCTTACCCATGTTTTAACTATAGGATTAGCAAACTTAATCCGAATTAAACCAAATTTCTAACAGTGACATAAAATAATATTTTAGAATTTCTACATATCTTTCCAGATTTTTACGATGCATAATTTCGCTAATTATCACTAATTAGCAGTAATTAGTGTAAAAACATGCTAATCTTCACCTTAGCCACAAATGAAATCCTAGATCTGAAACTTTACTATTATGGCACGGATTTCTATGTATTTCAGCAGCTCCAACCTTGATTTAGTGCTAATTTGTCTTGATTTGGTGTAGTTTTGGTTATTTAGCGATTAGGAAGCAATTAAATTGAGATTTAGAGGATTGAGGCCATTACTATAGTTCAAAGAATGATTGTGGTGGCTATAAAACTAAAATGAAATGTTTTCCCAAATCCTTTCAGCCCTCCTATAACCCTAATCAAGTAATGGGTTATAGGCCTAGCAGTTAATTACCCTGTTAATCCCAATTAAGCTGTTTTTCATCTTTCAAACCTTATTTCAGCCATATCTCCCAAACGGTAAGTTCGTTTGATTAACGTGACCACTCTACGGAAAGGTAGACCATCATCCAAATTCAATGGAAGTGGTTTCAAATCAAAACTTCTTACCAATCAAAATTTATAGGTGAAACAAGATTCGCCAGAGCCAAAATGCTCATTTAAAAAATCGGCAAAATTCATGAACATGGGAAATGACGCCAATAGTCGTTCCCCAAAGTTACACGACCATATGACTTCGTATGAAAATAAATATTCTACGATCCTCCGATACGTAGAATGTGGGTCGTTACACTCTCCCCCCTTAAAATTTCGCCCTTGAAATTCCTTAAGCAAAACATACAATGGTGCCCCCACATGCCTATTAGCCATTTACAAATATTCAAACATACGTAATAATACAACTAGTTTATCCTATCATGCAGTTTACGAACAAGAGAATAACTGTATCACGATTTAAAATCTTACCAGGCAAAGAGTTCTGGATATGACTTCCTTATGCTTTCCTCTATTTCCCAAGTACACTCATTCTCGTTATCGCCCCCACTGGACCTTGACTAGTTGCACCGTCTTCCTTCGAAGCTGTTTTGTATCGTGCCCGACAATACGAATTGTCCTGCGACTCCCAACTGCCTCGGATTCTACCTCGATATCATTCAATTGATCTGCTGAAATAGTCATATCGGAATCGTGAACGAACTTCCTTAACTGGGTAACATGAAATACGTCGTGAACTCCCACCATCTTTTCTGGCAATCCAACTTTATATGCTAAATTCCCAACTTGTTCGAGAACTGGAAATGGACCAACAAACCTTGGTGCCAACTTACCTTTCCTGCCAAATCGAATCACACTGTTCAACGAAGAAATCTTAACTAATACCAAGTCGCCAACGGAGAATTTAAAATCTCTTCGCCTTTTATCATCATAACTCTTCTGCCTATCTTGGGCAGCCTTCATTCTCTTTTGAATAACCTTGATCTTATCTGAAGTTTCTCTTATTACATCTGGCCCAACACAAACTTCTCACCAGTTTCCAACCAACATGATGGTGAGTTGCACGGTCTTCCGTACAAAGCTTCAAATGGAGCCATACCAATACTGGACTGATAACTATTATTATATGTGAATTCAACCAGATGCAAATGGTCATCCCATGACCCTCTAAAATCCAATATACAAGCTCTCAAGAGATCCTCTAATATACGATTCACCCTCTCTGTTTGACCGTCGGTTTGAGGATGATATGCAGTACTCACATGTAATTCTGACCCTAAAGCCTCTTGTAAGCTCTTCCAAAACCCACTAGTAAATAATGGATCTCGGTCACTCACAATACCTTTAGGTACTCCATGAAATCTCACTATCCATTTCATATACAGTTCTGCTAACTTAGCTGCTGTTCTATTCGACTTGACTGGTATAAACCTTGCACTCTTGGTCAATCGATCCACAATCACCCAAATACTATTATGACCTGATCTAGTCCTTGGTAAACTGTCAATGAAATCCACTGAGACTTATTCCCATTTTCATTCGGGAATTTCCAGCGGTTGCAACAGACCACTAGGCTTCTTTTGCTCGGCTTTAACTAGTTGGCAGTTCATGCACTTGGATATAAACTTCCCAACGTCTCTCTTCATCCCTTCCCCGTAGTATGTTTGCTTCATGTCTCGATACATCTTGTTACTACCGAGATGTATAATCAGTTTTGAGTGATGACATTCTCTAAGCACTTCATCTCTCAATCCATTAACGTTCGGTAAAACTAGTATACCATTCTTTCTAAGTCATCCTTCTCAATCAAGTCCATACTTGTTCATCTCCTCACCATCGGTACCCATCTCCACCTTGGAGATGATTTCCAGTAGATTGGGATCGTCCCTCTGACTGGAACCAATCTGCTCAATCAAAGTCGGTCTGATTTTCAAACTTGCTAGCATCTATGGATCCGATTTGCACTTAGGTATGAAATCATACCACGCGATATACTCCAGTTGCTTCCATTCCAGAAACATAGCTCCCAAACTGGCATGTCTCCTACTTAATGCATCAGCTACCACATTGCCCTTCCGGGGTGTGTATGCGATATTAAAATCATCTGAAGCCAAGAATTGTAACTGTCTCTACTGGTGGAGATTTAAATCCTTTTGAGAGAAAAGATACTTTAACGACTTATGATCAGTAAACAACTCGAATCTTTCTCCCAAGAGATAATGTCTCCACATCTTTAACGCGAACACGATCGCTGCCAATTCGAAATCATAGGTAGGATATCTTTTCTCATGCGGTTTCAGTTGCCGATTAGCATAATCTACAACCCTACCTCTTTGCATCAGTACAGCACCTAGTCCGGTACCACAGGCATCCGTGTATACCATCATCTCTTCGTTCCCCCTAGGAATAAATAACACTGGTGTGCACGCTAACTTTTCCTTTAATCTCTTTAATGCGTTCTCACACCTTCCGTCGTAGATGAAAGCTTGATTCTTCTTGGTCAACTGAGTTAACGACGTCGCTATCTTGGAGAAGTCTTGGATAAACTTACAATAATATCTAGCTAACCCCAAGAAACTTCTTATGTCCATTGCATTCTTGGGCGTAGACCAATCTTGCACCGTAGCCACCTTCGCAGGATCCAAGGCAATACCATTTTTTGAAACAACATGGTCCATGAATCTCACTTCCCTCCTCCAGAAGTGACACTTCGAAAATTTTGCTTTCAATTGGTGTTTCCTCAACACCTCCATCACTGTCCTCAAGTGTTCCTTGTGTTCTTCCTTTGTCCTTGAGTAAACCAAGATATAGTCCACGAACACAAGAACAAACCTATTCAATTGATCCCCCAATACCCTATTCATAAGATCCACAAAAATATGTTGGTGCATTGGTCAACCCGAATGGCATGACCAACCACTTATAGAATCCAGACGGCGTCCGAAATGTCATTTTAGGTATACTTTCAGCTGCTACTCGGAGCTGATGAAAACTTGTCGCGAGATATAACTGAGAGAGCACTCTCGCTCCATTCAACTGATCAAACAATCGTCTATCCGTGGAAGAGGATACTTATTCTTCTTCGTCACCTTATTCAACTTGCGGTAGTCCATACACAATCGAAGTGAACCATCGGCCTTGGTAGCAAATACAACTAGTGCTCCCCACTCGGAAACACTTCTTTGGATAAATCCCTTCTTCAAAAGATCGATTATTTGCACCCCAAGCTCTCGCTGCTCCCTTGGCACCATACGACGAAGATTCATCACTATAGGCCTGGAATCTTTCACTAAATCAATACGAAACTCGATCTCTTGGTGTGGAGGAAGTCCAGTCACTTCCCCGAAGATGTCCGGATACTCGCCAATAATAGGCACATCTGACAACTCATCATGCGGGATGTCGAGGGAATTTAGAAAACTAGCCATCACCCCATCACTAGGTAGGCAACCAAATAGTACCCACTGCCCATCATCCACTTTAATGGTCACCGAAGACCCCTCACAGTCTACCACTACCCCCAAACCTTTGGAGCCAATCGACTCCCAAAATAATGCCAAACCCAGTAAAGCCCAAAACAAAGCAATCACAAACAAACATGCATCCATGACTCGATAAGACCAAATTACGACAAATCATACTAAGGCTAGTCAAACCACCGATCGGGTTCATCACAACTAAAGGTCTATCGACAATCTCGGGTTCCAATTCCAACCTATCTACCAGGTCACTAGATACGAAGGAATAGGAATCCCCGGTACCAAACAGTACTCAAACAGGAACATCATAAATGGAAAGCATACCTTGAATGACCACACCCTTTCCTTTCTCTGCCACAGTTCGGGAATTCGACAAAGAAAGAACAACGTTGATAGCATATGCTTTCACGATCTGCTTCTCTTTAGGAGGTGTTGGACATTTATCCTTGTGATGTCCCACTTGGTCACAGTTGAAGCACTTCCTGTCCGTTGGCTTTGCTCGACAATCTTTGGCATAGTGGCCCTTCTAGCCACAACTATAACACTCAATATCTTTCTTGTCTTTCTTTTTTTGACCATCCTTGGTCTGATTCTGTTTTCTCTTATTCTGGAAATTATTCTTGCCTCCACCGCTTGCCTGCGATTTTGGCTCTCCTGCAGATGTAATAGCAACCTCAGTCTTCGACTAAGGGAAAAGGCTCTCAGATCTCAATGCCTTCCCTACAATAGATTCGAATGTCTCATCGATATGGTTTATGAATCACTCCCCCAAGTACTCATCTAGGCCAGTTATGAACTTCTCGTTCTTCTTCTCGGCAGTATCGATAAGACATAATCCATACTTCCATAAAGTATCGAACTCAGCAATATATTCTGAGATTGCCCTACCATTCTGCTTATGCTCTAGAAATTTCCTGAACAATTCTGATTTCTGAGCAGCTGGAATAAACTTGTCACTGAAGCGAGTCTTAAACTGATCCCAAGTAACTTGATCCTTAGGAGTACCTGCTTTAATAGCATTCCACCAATTCATAGCCCGTCCTTGAAGTTGACGCGATGCTAACTATCTCTTCATTGCATCATCAATCCCCAAATCCTCGAAGATGCGCTCACAACTATCCAGCCAATCTTGAACCACCGTAGCCGATTCCGTTTCATGGAATGGCTTCCCACCAAGACTAGTATAATCCTTGCTAAGCTTGGCGAAATCGGCTCTAGGCGCCTGCACCACCACCGTTACCAACATTAGGAACTGTTCGCTGAGCATCCCTAAGCATCTCTCGCATGAAGGCAGTAAACATCATCCTTATATCAGGGACATCCTCATTGTTGGCCCCTAAACCTTTACTCCTCGTATTTTGGCTCATCGTCCAATCTGTGAAGAGAAAACGATTAACCATCTCCTTAGTGGTGCCAATGCAGTGCGACTTCATCCTTAGATATACTAATAGTGTGTATATATATAACTTTTGAAAACCAAAATATCACAAATACGCGCTCTCATATATGTATACTATCTCTCTTTGATGTCTTCACCTAGGTTAAACTACGCAACCTAGGCTCTGATACCAAGTGTGACGGCCCTCCCCGCACCGGCCGACATTTCCCTTGAAATGCGATGTGTCGACGTCCAACCAGTACGGGACGGTCGTCAAAAGAAAGGGATTTTGAAACTATGAATCATCAAAGAACCTATAGTATATCTCACAGCGCATGGAATAAAACATAATAGTAACATAACTTGACATAAAACAGGCGAGACAGTGCATAAGCTAAAAACTAAACCATCATAGCAGCGGAATCCAAAATACAGCTTATGATCAAAACCATTATAACTTCAAAATGTTGTCCCTATAATGAAATGAAAGAGTTTCACTACTAATGCCCAAAGCAGTGAACAACAACATCATAGGGAGAATATATGTAAATAGTACGTGGAAGCCTCTTGCTCGTCTCTGGACAGCTACTCGTGCATAACCACCTAACCTGCCTCTAGTCTTCTCGTTTAGGAGCACCCAGAGTAATAAGAACAGACATAAAACTCTGGATCAAACAAAAGTCTGGTATGAGCGATAGCAGCAAAACACAACAATAACAGGTATAAATAATCATACCTAAACCTGGACCTGCAACCAAAGAGTTAGCACAACAAGATGTACAGTACTCTAAGGTAACACTAACATAAAATGTAAAAATAGGAGTGTGCATGTCATAGTTATAGCAAACATCAAACATAGCAATCATTCTCACATCTCTCACTCAATGCGTAAAGTACACGATATTCACCACTTTGGTCACCATAACTATTGGGGCCCTGACGGAGTCCCACCCCGTCCACCTATCACTACGACCATTTTGCCCTTGGGGGGCTGATGGAGTTCGGCACCATACAACCTCTGACCCCACCGCACTGGTCCATAGTCAATGCCCCCCTCTCAATAGTGTACCAAAGTTATAGATATCGATAACCCCTTTGCACATGTCCCACAGCAAAGCCTGACTCTAGAAGTTAACTCATTGGTTACCAGCTAGATCTTGAGTAATAACCTCTTATGCGGACTTCATTTGCGTCTCGGGTTTTGGTCGAATTGGAGTTGGTCTTTAGAAGAGTTGTCGCGTAGAAGTAGGAGCAAACCCGGTTCAGTTCGGTCTGCTTCCCTTGGTCCAGTTCGAATGCATCGTCCCCAGGCTTCCCGTTCGGTTTGGTGCTCCACTTAAAGTCGGTTTGGCTCGGCGCTCCACTCCAAGATCCTGGTTCGGTTCGGCTACGTCCAACCGATCCCATCTGGTCTGATTGCTCCAGCTCCTCCCAACTCCAACACGATTCAAATGGCCTTTATTTTTACCCTTGTATTCGTACACTGCTAAATATGCCACCACTCCCACTCGATTTGAGTCTTTCACATCCAGGCTCTCAACCCGGTTCGGTTCGGATACCGACCCGAACAGCTCACCCTTACCCGATCCGATACGAAACCCTGGCATTTTCTAACAAGCTATTTTCTTTCCTTTCTCGCCACACGACGGGGTTTTCAACCATTCTAACTTTACTAAACGATCATGAAACATACCAAACAGTAGTAATAACATATGGCTTCAATCAAAAAGATCAAAACATCAAGAATATAGGTTGTTTTAGATCAAATAGACCCAAAATCTTGATTTTCCCCTTAATCCCCTTACCCATATTTTAACTATAGGATTAGAAAACTTAATCCAAATTAATCCAAATTTCTAGCAGCGACATAAAACAATATTCTAGAATTTCTACATATTTTTCCAGATTTTTACGATGCGTAATTTCACTAATTATCACTAATCACCCCTAATTAGCCGTAATTAGTGTAAAAACATGCTAATCACTCACCTTAGCCACAAATGTAATCTTAGATTTGAAACTTTACTGTTATGGCATGAATCTCTATGTATTTCAGCATCTCCCACCTTGATTTGGTGCTAATTTGTCTTGATTTGGTGTAGTCTTAGTTAACTAGCGATTAAGAAGCAATTAGAATGAGATTTAGAGGATGGAGGTCATTACTAGGGTTCAAAGAATGTTTGTGGCGGCTAGAAAACCGAAATGAAATGTTTTCCCAAACCCTTTCAGCCCTCCCGTAACCCTAATCCCGAAATGGGTTATGGGCCTAGCTGTTAATTACCCTGTTAAGCCTAATTAAGTTGTTTTTCATCTTCCAAACCTTATTTCATCTATATCTCGCAAACGGTAAGTCCATTTGATTAATGTGACCACTCTATGGAAAGCTAAACCATCATCCAAATCCAATGGAAGTGGTTACCGGTCAAAACTCCTTACCAATCAAAAGTTATAGGCGAAACAAGATTCGCCAGGGGCAAAATGTTCATTTAAAAAAATCGGCAAAAATCATGAACATGGGAAATGACCCCAATAGTCGTTTCCTAAAGTTACACGACCATATGACTTCGTATGAAAATAAAATACAAATTCTACGATCCTCCGATACGTAGAATGCGGATCGTTACACTACAACTCGCTTCTCTAAGCCCTCATCAATCAATAGATTACTATACAAACACAATAATTGGGAGATGTGTAAATTAATTATCATCCCAATACCTCCGTGGGGTTTTCATCACATTCACAATCATTCTTGACTTATCTACACACATAGGAGATGTGTAAAATTATCATCCCAAGACCCGTGTAGGGTTTACATAAAAATCTATATAGCTTATATACGCATAAGGGAGACGTGTGAATTACTGTCATCCTAAGACCCGTGTGGGGTTTTCAGCCAATAAATAATCAATTAACAAATTATTTATTCAATCTAAACCAATCATGCTTATTCAATTCAAGTCATTATTCAACCCAATCGATATCATTTAAATATGTGAACGTAAATAATTCGTCTGACTTGTAAATGGATGTTTAATCCAATTTCAACTACCAAAAATATTTTAACATTGTTTTTAACATGTTAATCAACTCAAAATCACATCTAAATCATAACACAATAAATCATCCATTCATCCATCTGGTTTGCAAGAGGTTTGAGATGTGAGCTACCATATAACGTATAACCATTCGTAATGATTAACCAGATAAAAATTAGTATTGGAAATAAATATATATTCAGTTATGATTATATTAACTGTAAAAAATTCAGTTTGAGTGAGAGTTCTCATATTGGTTGTTTATCGCTAAATAACGGTAAATAGTCGATGAAGTAAATCAGATTCTTTCCTCCGCCAAAAATTATCATGAGTTCCAAATCACTCCAAATAAGTTTTATTGTGAATCTCTCGTCGATACGGTTCCAATGCATCATGTTTCGTCGAATTCTGATAATGTATGTAAAAGTAATGATTTTTACACGTTTGCATATATGCTTCTATAAACACTTAACAACGTATTTATGATTTTAGCTAAGCAAATTAAACATTTTAAGTGCGAAATTCGCACCCCAAGCATCCTAAAACAACGATACTTCAACAATGAACTCCACGGGCTTGCAATGAGCCAAAGACCTTGCCTTTTCCACTCAAACTTTACTATGAACACTCGAATACTCCCATATACACTTGCATTTGGGTTTTAAGGAAGACAGCTAGGATTTTTAAGGGTGTTTGGGCTTGGAGGAGAAAAAAAGGACCCACGGGTCTTGTTGTCCGGTGTGGAACAACGCTGGTAGAGGGTTTGGTCCCTAGCGTGGAGATGTGGGGTCCACTTAGAGGTGTTTAGAGGTGGTTGCACTTGGGTTTGGGTGTAAAGGAGCTTCCTTTTTCGAAAATGGAGAGAATGGAAGGGTTTTGGATATGGAGAGGGAGCCCACGCCTGCGTGTCCTACTACAGCGGAAAAGGAGGGTCTGAAAAGGGTTGCGGTGGCAAGCTTTTAGGGCGGCGGCGTGACGGTCCAAGAAGGGGAGGTTGCCATTCGAGATATATTTTCAAGTTTTAAGGTGTAGTTTGCAAATGGAAGATGTAATTAAACCTAACTAAACCCACTTAAGGACTAAATCAAATCAAGAAGTGAAAATGGTGGAAGAAATCGACACATGGCATAGAGAGGGCATGAGTTTTCTAGTTTTAATAGGCTATAATGTTTAGCGAGAAGTGATGTTTTAAGTAGTGCATTAATTACACCTTGCAAACTTCGTTCTAGTTGCACGACCACACGTTAACTCGAAAAATTACGAAATTTGATATCTCGCTTGTTATGGAATTATGCTTTAAATGGATCTAGTCTCATCGATTTTGGAGACTATTTGAAAAATCGCCTTATTTCTAGCTTAAACCGAAAGATGACTGAATTTTCAGCTTACGTCTATACATCATTCTCTCACATACGAACTCCATTTGACTTGAAATTTTGGATTCTACCATATTTCGACATTCTGGATCCAATAAAGGTGGTTCTATTGGATTCTGAGACTGTCTCAAAAATGGTCCTTTTATAGGTGATCAGTATAACATTAAAATATCGATTTTCAAAATCTGAGCTTTTAAATTGATTTAAAATTTTTACTGACCCTGTTTTAAGTCAGATAAAACATTAAAACAAAATTTAAAATTATTCTCAAATTTTATCTACTCAAAATCTGCATTTTCTATTTCAAAATCCCTTAAAATAGGCTAAAATTCAAAATTTAAATTGGCCAAAAATACGGGTCATTACAATCTCCCCCACTTAAAACTTTTCGTCCCCGAAATGGAAAATGAAACCGATGGTCATTTACTTAACCAAATCAACCTTCGTTCTAACTTAAGTTCTTTCTCTTTTCAGTTTCTAAGAACTTCCATTCTCGTATTGGTTTTATTATTTCAATAATTTTATTAGTTAAAATAATTATCACACATCACAACCAGCAATCAATTAGTTAATTCATTTTCCAAATATATATCTTTTATATACCTAAAAAACATATTTTCAATGCCAAAACACAAACATTAAACTCTAACTAAGTTCTTGGTTCTCACACCAATTAATTGGAAATATATAGACATCCCACTTTTGAAACTCGAGAATAAAAAACGATGACGCTCGAGATATCAACAGAATCATCCCCAGGTGACTAGAGTGTGATTTTATATCTATCCAGTATATTTGAGACTTCGTATACACGTTTGCAAGGCGTATATGCAAAATCTTCTTATACTCGATAGTCCAAACTCAATATTAAATAAAATACTCAAATTCTTATAATAAGATATAATTTTCAAAACTAAATTCATTTTTTTTTATAAATAACACTCTTCAAACTCATTCTTGGGATTACTAACCCTATCTCTAATGAGTTCTTCTTATAGGATGTTACTAATTATATCTTTGATGAATTCTTTCGTCTCGTTCTAACGTGTCGTATTCTCGGAGCTTTGTAAACCAAAGCTCTGATGCCACCTGTAATGACTTGAATTTCCCCGACCTTCGAACCGACAATAAGCCACATAGGTTCGATCCAAAAAGACAGAAAAGCTCGAATTGTTATGAGAACACGGCGCATCAAAACACAGAATAAGAGGACATATTATTGCTGTTAAAACAATTTACATCAGAGTACAAGATATCAGAGTACATCATAAGCAATACACAGTGAAAAATATCAGAGATTCATAAATTACAAAACAACGGAATTTTAAATACATAAATATAATCAGTGGAAGACTACAAACTAATCCAGAGTATAACTCAAACCATAATCCAGGATCCTGTTAAAGAGATATCTGCAAAATCAAAACTACTAGTTGTCCATATGGAAATAATGGGCACCCAGAGTTTAGGTGGGAAACAATAAACTCCGAGTCGATCATGGGAGTGGTGTGGGAACTAAAACAGTTATTAAACTTTATATCAAAGTAGGGTAAATCACGGGACCACGCCGTATAACATGGAACAAATTTTCTCCCATGAATACAATAAAACAAACACACAATGCTAAAACAAAAAATGAAGCTATTATAAGACTTAGGTCCGATCACACAATGCAAGCGCAAGCCGTAGGATAGTGTTTTACCTTCTAATGGCCAAACATGCTTGATATGAGAAAGTAAAAATCATTTGATATTATTATTAATGTCTAGGTGTTTTAAAACAATTTTACAAATAAATGTATCAATCTTAGACGGCATAATACCTCATCATATTATGTCACCATATAGGTTTACAATTAAAATCGTGAAATCATGTATTGAAAGTTGGATTTCCATCATGAGCCAAGGCAAGGAATCTCTACTCATCTGAACTTTGGAACATCTCTAGCGGTATGTCCCAGGGAAAACAACATCCCTCATGGATTGACAGGGCTGGTTAGTAGTACGTCGTTGATTAGCATTACCCGAATCATACGTTTCTCGGTATTATCTGACCTCTTGGTCAGTATGTCGACCATCTTGGTCTTGTGCGACCATATCTGAGGCGCCTCGCTTTCCAGCATCCACATAAGTAAAAGGTCTGGGCTCCATATCATAACATCACTTCTAGCTAAAAAGAAATGCTTATTCCCCCTACGGTCCTTCATCCTGTTTTTAACTCATACCAAGGTGTGAATGGCGTTCTCTCTAATAGTTGTAGTTGTTAGCCTGTTTATATGATACCTTATAACCTACCCCCTTCGTTGTTTATGAAATCATAATTTCAAATGTTGAGTCTTATAATTCCTGGACCAAGAGCACCAAGTCAAGACAATGATGTATACTTGGAACCTCTTATATATGAATTAAAACATTTTTGGGATGAAGCAAAGTCTGATTTTGACACGGACAAGCAAGAATTTTTCAATATTAAAGCAATATTACTATGGGGAATTCACGATTTACCAGCTTTTGGTAACTTATCTGGCTGTGTGACTCATGGTTATAAAGTGTGTCTTGTCTGTGCTACCGAGACAGAATTAGAGTACATCGGCAACAAAATCATCTATTCAAAATATAGAAGGTTTTTGAAGAATTATCATCCATATAGAGCATTAAAACACGGATGGTATAGGGATGTTGAATATAAAGAGCCTACAACTCGGTAAGAGGCTCGTCTCTTTTAGAAAAGCTTGAGCGTATCAAACATATTTGTGGAAAAATACCATAAAGCAAAAAGAGATTGATTTCTGAAGCTTATGATAATGTAGATTGTCTTGTCGATGAGGAAGAAAGACCGGAATGGTTTAAGAAGTCAATTTTGTTTGACTTAGATTATTGAAGCAATCATAAAGTTTGTCATACTATTGATGTGATGCATACTGGAAAAAAAATGTTGCTGAACATCTCATCAACTTTATGTTTAACAAAGGAAAGCAATCTTCTAAACTTGCATTTGATAAGGATCATAATTTGCAATGTTGTCAAGTTTTTAAAGACGCAAAACTTTCATCGTGTCTTGCAACTAAGTTACACGGTCTTAAATGTCTTCAACCACCCGGTTTGCGAAACTTCCATCATGCCTAAGGCTGAGTAAAACTGAGCTGTTCGGCTCAGTAAAACTCAGCAGTTTGGCTCAATTTTACTAAGCCAAATGGCTCAGCAAAACTGAGTCGTAAGGCTCAGTTTTACTAAGGCCATGCTATAGTTTTGCTGAGCCTAAGGCTCAGTAAAACTGAGTCGTTCAGCTCAGTAAAACTGAGTCGTTCAGCTCAGTAAAACTGAGTCATTCAGCTCAGTAAAACTGAGTCGTTCGGTATTATTGAGTCACTCCGAGCCTGCAAGTTTATATTATTTTGTGCGAGATGCAAACTCATGTTTTTCTGTTTTTAAAAAGAAACTGAAAGTTTCAATTTAATGTGATATTCAATGAATGCAGGCACTTCTAGAGGCAGCGGAAGAAAAGAGAAATTTGGACGGTAGTTCTAATGGTGCAGTAGACGATCTTGATATTGATCCAGTTGCAGAAGTTTTTGGTTCCGACATGAAGGAAAATTATTGTCGAGCAATTGGTTCTACTTCTTCTATAAAACGAGTAAAGGAGGCTCGAGCTGTAAAAGTTGTAACTCAAAAAAACAAGCCGTGGATTTGTCCATTTGGAAATTGGAGATAGAAAGGCAAGTAGCTACTCAAGTTAATAATGCCATCAATTCAATTACTTCAACTTTTATGAAATTTATACCTAATTTGCAAGAAAAACTTGTTGCAAGTCTTTCCGCTCCTCATATAGAAGGTGCTTCTAATTTAGGGGATCCTCCCAAAAATAATAATGTAATCGTTACTCCAAACGTGTCACATAATGATCTTCATTCATCTACAACGGAAAAGAAATACGTAATGCTATTGTCACATGATCTAGAAAAGGAGGTAGCAAAAGGTTATGTTGGAACACAAACAATTTGTCATTTTAGCAAAGTGGTACCAATATAGAGAAAGTAATTTGGGTTATTGATGTTCTTGAACCAGATGCACCAATTTATGATGGTCCTCAAAATGGAATGTACAAGTTATGTGAATTTTCAGATGGAGGCTTTGTTATATGGCCAAAGTTTCGTATTCAGTATTTGCAGAATCTCATTTATATATGGAATTTAGCAAACTAATTATGCATTGAATTTGACAACTTAATTATGTATTATGCTTGTTTGTTGTTAACTGATATTCTATGTCGTTTTGTGATTATGAATGTTATCTATTGGTATGCATTGCATTTACTATTAGTTTTTGATTCATATTAAATCTTGTCTATATTATCATCATGTTGGTTATTAATTGACAATTAATATTAGAATATGTGAGTTGCTAATACAAATTTCTGCTATTATTAAAATTTATATTTGTTGTGAATTAAAATTTTGTAACATGTATAGGCGTTGCACACAAATATATTGCAACATGTATAAGCGTTGCAAACAAAAATCTTACAACGCTTATAAGCGTTGGTAAAGAAAATCTACCAATGCTTATAAGCGTTGCAAAAGAAAATCTACCAACGCTTATAAGCGTTGGGACGGAAAATCTACCAACGCTTACATGCGTTGGTACTAAATTGCTACGCCCCCATAGCAACACTAATAAGCGTTGCTGAAATTGTTTGCGACTGTTATACTCGTTGAGAATCACCTGTTTTGGTATAGTGAATCTGCATACGATTTTCTTTCCTCCCAAGCTTGTTTCCTATCATTGTAAATATACTCTCATTTGCTTGCATCCATATCTCGAGCCATGAACCATTTTGTGTAAATAGGTGGTACGGGATGTTTGTCCTCGAGCTTTACCTGCAAGTCATGATCCATGAGCCTTGAAAATATACTAAACATTTTAAATTTTATGAATATAAAAGCTGTATACCTAAACAAAATGATCTTGGTTGACAAAAGTTATCGCAATTTCAATGTGCTATACTGGTAGAGGCACTTTTCCTCTCAGTGGTGGTATTGTCATCATAAGCCTTTCACTAATGCTGAATAGTACAACATTATATCTAGTTACAGTAATATAACCAACATCATGCATTGACATCCACTTTTCCATTGGCGCAAACTCATCATCTTCACGCAAAAGGCTTTTGAGAAAAGTTGAACTTCTACCATGCTCTACAAAAACTCGATCGTACAAACTCTGGTTTTCGTACAACTTGTCGTGCAATTCTCTTCTAATTTCGCTCCATCTAGATTCTCCCAAACCAAGCAAAGCAGCCACACATTGATATCCACAATTACCGTCTGATCGAACGTCAATAATATCAGTGACAAAAGCCCTCAACTCTAATGGAATTTGATGCAAATAAGTTCTCATGCCTTCAGTTAGTTCTTCTAACTACAAAATTAATATAGTAAGTTATTATAGAACTCATGTATATTCAAATAAAATTATTATTACCTTTTTTGGTTTACGAATAGGAAGCTTATCGGTACGAGCTTTTTTCGAAGTATACGAACTTTGAGAATAAACACTTTTGACAAGCTCAAATAACGAAGGCATCCTTTTAGTTGAAGTATTATATTTTTTTGCTTTCTCTTCCATATGTCTTAATTTTTCTTTTTGGAAATGCGAGAGACGTCGTTCGCAGTTCTACAACTGCCAACATCTTCTTATGAATTTTCATTTGGTAAGGAGCTTCCATCTTTTTCACATCATTTAATAGTTTTTCCATTTTCTCTGCTATCCCTGCGTCTTTCTTTCCACTTATTTCAACAAGATGAAGACTAGTCCAATGAACATCTATCATATCAAACGATATTGTCGTACCAGGTCCAAGACGAGCTAACTCTTGTGCACAAGGCAATCCATGTGTTCTACGAAGAACAGATCCACATAACAATTTTTCGTCACCAACATCTTTGATTCTCTGAAGTTCAGAATGCAACAAATAAAGTGCCTTTATAGAAACAAAGCCTCGTAAATTTTTGAACTCTCGTATATGAAATATGTGCTTTACTTTGATTGGACTTCGCTCAAATGATGCTTTAAGTTCGGTAATCGAGAGTTCCAATAATTAATGCATCTTCATCCAGACTTGTTCGAAATTGCATGGACGAAGATGCATTCATTATTGGAACTCTCGATTACGATGCCATTTAAAGTAATGAATGCATCTAATAATATATGTTCCATCTAATATAAGTAAGTACTAACAACAATTATTCTTTGAATAACTATTGCCATAATTATTAAACAAAATTACCGATTAGAAGTGTAATTTCCAAAATGCTTGTAGTCGTTGTCCATGCTTGCACAAATATGTCTTTGTAAGTATCCAACCATGCCTCGTGAATATACTTCAAAAGTGAAGTATGGATTGCATACTTTTCGTGCAACACTTGTTAATTCTCATTATATGCAACTATATTTTTTAAACACATTAGATCATTACAATCAAATAAGAAAGATTCCTTCTCTTCAAGCTCCATACCTTTCACTTTTTTGCATATTTGTTAGAACATTATTTTAAATATGCCACATGCATAAATATGAGCAAAATGAGGAAATACAAATCCAATAGCATTAACAAGTGTCATTTTTCTATCAGAAATAAAGACTGGTGGCATTTCCACTTCACAATCAACCAACACTGATTTCAACCACTCTAATACCTATATATAATTTTCCTCCATTTCCGCAACTAAATACGCAATGGCAATACAGAATGTAGGAACTGTGCAAGTAACTCCAACAATCTCGAGTAACGACATTCTGTATCTATTGGTTTTATACGTGCAGTCTAATATGATAACCCTGGGAAATGTACATAGAAAATCCAAACTGATAGGATGTGCCCAAAAGATATCTTTAATAATATATGTTCCATCTGATGTCTTACAATGCCATTCAAAGTAACCAAACTCTTTCAATTTACTAAGCAAGTATTAAACTTGTGAACGCCCTGCTCGTTCAATGGCATTCTGTGCTTTTATCACAATGTAAATTGTTTTGATTGTGGTAGAATTTGAAGGATCATTTCGTTTAATGCTGGCTAAAATTTGTTTTAGCTTTACCAAGTTCTTATGCATCTCTATAGCTAACCTGATCTCAGCTTCGGTTAGTCGACCAATATACAAATTACCTTCCATATTTTTCAATTTGGAATGATTGTGAACACCACTGACAACATGCAATCTCTAATCATATAAAGTAGCAAGTTTCTCGCCTTTGAGTCTAAATGGGCAACTGCATTTTTTGGTACCCGTAAGTCGGAGATTTTTCGGCTTAAAATCTTTTCGCTTCTTGTAAACGCCACTTCGTTCACAAGCAAACATGATTCTTGGTTTCTTGACTGAAGCATCGATATCCGATTTCAAGATTATGATAACAAAATCTGGACGCTTTCCAGTATCACAAATCCAATCAACTAATTTTTTCCACGAAGGAAATATCTGCATTTAAAATGTTAAATAGAATGTAAGTACTCACGATTTATTCGAGTGTTAATCAAAGAAAACTTACATCATAAGTCGTGAAATCATTTGAATAATCTGGTACTATCTCATCATTTGTTTCTTCATCAGTAGAGAATGCTACAATCTGCACAAAACAAATATAAAAAACTTTAAGCACAAACCAGAAACAATAACAACTGACCATGCTGTGACAACCTGCGTGGAATATAAGAAAACTACATATAATAGCAGCGTCGTTTATTCATATACCACATAAGCTTTTTGTGTGGTTCATTATATATCCCCACATTGGTGTTACTAGGTTCTCATGTCTTCCTAGTAGGACTATAACATGTTTTTATCTAAAATCACTCAATTCATTGTGCATCGGTTGTACTTGAAAAGTAAAAAAAAAAAACTCAAATTTTCTATTTTTCTTCTATTACCTATAGTGATTGCGATAAGGAATCATCTTCACCTTCAAAATCCATTGTACTCTTGTTTGCAAATGAATTTTTCCTTCAGTGATTTGAAATATAGGGTTTTGAAGCTTAAGTGTTTTCACAGACTATAGAATTTTACGTTGTACTGAGAATAGATGAGATGATAACTCCTTAAGGGTACTTTTACCATTAAAAATTTATTTTTTTGGGATGCTAACTAAAAAATCCGGTTGTAGAATTTTCCATATATGTACACACACACATAAACACACGCATATATATATAAGAGTGTGTGTGTGTCTATTCATGTGTAAACATTATTGGAATGGTCGGTTCACCTAATTAGATGTTAGGATATTGGACGGTTCGAACCTGTATCAAAAATCACTATGATAACTATAATATCATAGCTTAACTGGATGTAGGGATATTAAAGGACACGAACCAATATTTGAAAATTTACTAAGGTAATTGTCATATCATAGCCTAACTGATAGCAGGGATATTGGAGTAACCGAACTAGTATAAAACCCAATCATATTAACAACTACCATAGCATTATAGACATACGGATATTAGACAATCAAAACCACTATAAAAATCTATGTGCATGATTTAAAATTTGTAAACCTATGATATGACTTCATAGTCAAAACTTTGTTCACCTCAAATATATGGGAAGACCATGCCATGCACACGAACAAAAGGTTTCCATACCGTATTGCCTTTATCTAATAAATACACCAACAAACAATGTAGTATATAAACTACAGTGGAAATCTCTAAAAATGAAATATGATGCCAAAGTAAACCTCAATCTACCCCAAATGAATGGTGCAGATCGTACCAAGTGTATGAATAAAGAAGTTCCCCATGACTCGCCATGGACATTCAAAAACTACACTAATATAATAATACATGGACAATATTGGCAATTTATAAACTGAGAATAGTGTTACTAAAACAAAACTTCGGTCCTTCTCCAAATGGTAGAGCCATACCAAACATGTCAACCAAACCTACAGATAACAAGCATGCTTAGGAAGCCTGAGCTACATAGGAGACTAAGTTAAAAATGGCATAGATAGACAATACATGGATAAAACAGTGCTTGGTATGTACCACAATTTATTAATTAGGTACAACTCCAAAACAACCTAAAGCTTTCCTGGTAAACATAAAAACTAAAAGTTACTTATAGCTCCTTATGTATTTATTAGAATGTACAACATGATTATCTACTCTACACATTTATTCAAAGTCCGCAAATATTCATAACATGGGTTACATTAAAAACCATGTCCACAATATTACTCTAAGGAAGGGCTATGTGTAATAATTATGTGGCAATGTAACCTACAGAAATGCGATGTCGGAGGCTGAGAAGAACCATTCATCAATTGGGAAGCATGATGTTGTCATTCAATTCAGTAGTAACAATTGATCATCCAATGAAGAAGCACTACAATAAGAAGTGTGGGATAGAAATTGGGCCCACCTAGATTTTACCATCATAATCTTGTGCGCTATATATTGTTGTTAGCAAAATTATGCAGAAAGGATAAGTCAAGTTCAAATAGAAAACAACCAAAAACATCAATGAAATGCTTTCTACCAATATTTTCTATTATCGTCTTAACCTTCTTGTGACACACCACATCCGTTAATGTCACTCACTAAGAGAATGCATTAAGTTTCGTGAAGCGCTATGGGTAAATAGACACAGAATAATTACAACACAGATATAAATAAGGCAGCAGCGGAAAATTTAAATTTTTATTCAACCATAAAGCATAATACTGTGGTCCACAATTTTATAAGTCACAAAAACCATTACAATAAAACAACTTCTATCTTGCATCATCAGAGTACATAAGAATATGAAAATAATAATTTTCCAATTAAAAGAGTTAAGCCATAGTAGAGACAAGAGCTTGAGCCATACTTCAGAAGTAGCTCCTAGCAAGATGATATCTGAGTCCTGATTAAGCCTAAGTGTTTCCTCCCTGAGAACCAGGGGGACGGAAGAAAGAAGGAGAAACAACAGGGTCAGACATAAAGTCTGGCTAGTCTAGTTACTTTTAGCCAGTAGATAAATAAAAGCAACATGATAGGCATATAAAGTGGATAAGAGAGAGATCACTACATAAATGGCAGGTGTGACAAGGTAAGCAAGATAAGGTGTATGTGCCTCACTAATGATTACTCTACATTATTACTAGTATAACTAAAAATGAGAGGATCCCTTCCACTATAAGTTGGTAGACTTAGGGCATACGTCCGAGTGTACCCTAACTACTACCCCAATCGATCGGCTCCCTACCCCGTAGATATCCTGTGCTGGCCCCACAGTAGGATGTATCACTTCCTAAAGTAGCAACCAAAACGGTGTGCACAACCATACCTACCGGTGTCGCGGTCGTCTTATCCCCTTCTGCCCGGCTCATGCACGCACATGGCCCAGTCGGTTTGCGCTGCCCACACCATCTGTTTCGTTTGGATCTCTTATATTCAATCAGTAAGCGTGTTGCTTCTCCACCTAGTACAGAGTTCTTTCTTTCATACCTACTTTGGGTTACTGACTTGAAATGGGTCCCACACAATATGAAACAAGCTCCCCCCTTTGTCTTGTATCCCCACTAGGTTTTCCACTGACTACGTATACCCTTAGGTGCCTTTAATTACATAGCCCTATACCAGTTATGCTTACCATAAAGGGTGTCTTTAATTACATAACTTTATTACATTATCCACTTGTTATGTGTACCACTAGGTGTCTTTAATTACATAACCTTATTGGGTTAAGTTCGTAGGCCTATATATAAATATTACCACCCCCTCTAATTTACTTAACCCACCCACTACCCTTCCAATTTTATTTAACCCTAACTTAAGTTAATAATCATACAATCTTTATGGATTAAATTAGGTTAAATTGTCCAATTCTTTTACCATGTCCATTTATGGTTTTGGGCTAGACCTCCCACATTAGGCCTACAACATGTGGATGCTGGATATGCCGGTCGGGTCCGGGCAGACTTATTCCACAGTTGGGCATAACCTCGTGTCTTAGCCCGATTCGTATTTACGTACTTAGACCTCCCACATTAGGTTCAGTATTAGTGGCTGCTGGATATGCTGGTCGGGTTCGGGCAGACTTCCGCCACACAGACGAAGTGGGTGCATATTCTTCTTGGTGAGCTTATTCAATTCTCTATAGTCAACACATAGACGAAGTGAACCATCCGCTTTAGTTGCGAATACTAATGGAGCACCCCATTCAGACATGCTTCATCTGATAAACCCTTTCTCAAGTAGCTACCCTACTTACTTACTCAGCTCCCTCCTCTCCCTTGGAGCCATGTGTCGCACTAGTAATGCAACTGACTTTGCATTGTCCACCAAATATATGCGGAAGTCAATCTCACGCCTTGGAGGTAAACTCCGTACCTCATCAAAAACATCGGAATAATGTCGAACCATTGTAACAAAGTGCAAATCATCTATGGACGCATCTAGAGACTCTAGGAAGCTAAGCATAATAGACCTTTGGGGGTCACAAGAAACTTCGAGGGTCTTCCCAAGACAAGTCGGGAGTCTAACAACCCTCCTCTCACAATCTAGAATGGCACCATATGTGGTAAGCCAATCCATTCCTAGAATCAACCCACAGCCCATAAACCCAAGCACATACGCGTCGCATTCAAACTCGATGCCTAACACATATATTTTCAAACCCCGACAAATCATCGATAAATGAGGCGAACCACCAATTGGGTTTGAAACAACTACGGGATCTACTGCCATACTAGTAATTAAGTGCAGAGATTCAACCATAGAACTAGATATAAACGAGTGTGAAGCTCCAGAATCAAAAAGTGTTATAATTGGATGGTTTGAAAGAGAAACTAAACTTTCTACGGAAATTTTTCTACCTCTTTCAGGAGAACTGATCGCGAGAGCATGTACCTGCCCTCCAGAAGTCCCTGCTCTTTGACCTTGTCCCTGCAATCCCTATTTCCTCGGGCCCTCTTTAGAGAAGTGTCCGGCCTCTTCTCAATTAAAGCAATTAGCGTTCCATATCTTACAATCTTTGATCAAGTGAACCTCTTTCCCACAATTGTGACATTTTCTCTTATCCTTGCCTTTGTCATCTTTCCCTCCTTTCTTCTGCTGTTGCTGTTGTTGTTGCCCCTTCTTGGGCCACACCTTCTTATTCTGCGATGTCCCCTCAACTTTTGTTTCCTTCTTTTCTCCCTTGCCATCCTCATGCATTAGGTCCATATCAACAAGCTTTTCAAAGGTGGACCCTATTGGAATATGGGACATAGCTAAACCATGCAAAGGTTCATTTACCCTTTAGCAAACTACAAAGCCTTTTTGTGCAGTGTACCCACCAACTCTAACCCGAACCTTGCCAGTTGGTTGAACTTGTTCACATACTCCTTTACCATCAAATTTCCTTGTTTAAGTGCTAGGAACCTCTCCAACTGTATGCTTCTCTCGGCTTGGGAAAGAAATTTCATTTCGAACCTCTGTCTAAAATCTTCCCAAGTTTCCACCGGACGCCCGGCTTGGGTGACTTCCCACCAAAATGAGGATTCGTCCTTTAACAGCCAAGAAGCTAACTGAATTTTTTTTCGGTCCTCCACTTCAAAGATTACGAATAATTCCTCGGTCTCCTTAAACCAATTCCGAGCTTCGATGAATGTCTCGTTCCCACGGAATGGCCTTCCTCCCATAGCCCGAAAGTCTTTGCAGATCTTGGCAAAGTTGTCAGCTCTTGGAGGGGGAGGAGGAGGAATGGCTGGTACAGCTGGGGGAGGAATGTCTCTTTGGCCATCGGCTGGCGCTGTGGCCTCTAAATACCTACGGAACCATCCGGGTATTGTGACGCCCTCAGGGATATTAGGGATGTTTTGTTCCCTAGACATGCTGAAAAAGGAAAAAGGAAGAAATTTAGATAAAGGACCGAAGGATACTACATATGGCCTTTTTGGGAATGTTTTTCAAAAAAGACTTTTCTTTTAAAATACTTTCTTTTAAAACCTTTTTGAAAGTGATTTTCAAAACTTTTATCTAATCTGGTAACCTTCTGCTCTAATACCAAGTGTGGCACCCTACGTCCGTTAATATCACTCACTAAGGGAATGCATTAAGTTTCATGAAGCGCTATAGGTAAACAGACATAGAATAATTACAAGACAGATATAAATAAGGCAGCAGCAGAAATTTCAAATTTTTATTTCAACCATAAAGCATAATATCGTGGTCCACAATTTCATAAGTCAGAAAAACCATTACAATAAAACAACTTCTGTCTTGCATCATCAGAGTACATAAGAATATAAAAACATAATTCCCCAATTAAAAGAGTTAAGCCATAGTAGAGACAAGAACTTGAGCCATACTTCAGAAGTAGCTTCTAGCAAGATGATATCTGAGTCCTGATTAAGCCTAAGTGTTACCTCCCTAAGAACCAGGGGGACGGAAGAAAGAAGGAGAAACAACAGGGTCAGACATAAAGTCTGGCGAGTCTAGTTACTTTTAGCCAGTACATAAATAAAAGCAACATGATATGCATATAAAGTGGATAAGAGAGAGATCATTACATAAATGGCAGGTGCAACAAGGTAAGCAAGATAAGGTGTATGTGCCTCACTAATGATTACTCTACACTATTACTAGTACAACTAAAAATGAGAGGATCCCTTCCACTATAAGTTGGTAGACTTAGGGCACACGTCCGAATGTACCCTAACCACTACCCTAATCGGTCGGCTCCCTACCCCGTAGATATCATGTGTTGGCCCCACAGTAGGAGGTATCACTTCCTAAAGTGGCAACCAGTAAGGTGCGCATAACCATACATACTGGTGTCACGGTCGTCTTATCTCCTTCTGCCCGGCTCATGCATGCACATGGCCCGGTGGGTTTACGCCGCCCACACCGTCCGTTTCAATTGGATCTCTTATATTTAATTAGTAAGCGTGCCCCTTCTTCGCCTAGTACGGAGTTCTTTCTTTGATACCTATTCTGGGTTACTGACTTGAAATGGGTCTCGCACAATATGATACAAGCTCCCCCCTTTGTCTTGTATCCCCACTAGGTTTTCCACTGACTATGTATACCCTTAGGTGTCTTTAATTACATAGCCTTATACCAGTTATGCTTACCCTAAGGGTGTCTTTAATTACATAACTTTATTACATTATCCACCGGTTATTTATACCACTATGTGTCTTTAATTACATAACCTTATTGGGTTAAGTTCGTGGGCCTATATATAAATATTACCCACCCTATCTAATTTACTTAACCCACCCACTACCCATCCAATTTTACTTAACCCTAACTTAAGTTCATAATCATACAATCTTTATGGATTAAATTAGGTTAAGTAGTCCAATTCTTTTACCATGTCCATTTATGGTTTTATAATGGGCTAGACCTCCCACATTAGGCCTACAACATGTGGATGCTGGATATGCCGATCGGGTCCGGGCAGACTTATTCCACAGTTGGGCCTAACCTCGTATCATAGCCCGATTCGTATTTACGTACTTAGACCTCCCACATTAGGTTCAGCATTAGTGGCTTCTGGATATGCCACTCGGGTCCGAGCAGACTTCCGCCACTAATGTAACCTAACCCGTGTCATAAGTACAATTACAATCCTAATTGTAATTACTAAATATTCCATTTTTATCCAAATCTACCTATGTCATTATAGGTAATTATTTCTATGTTTCCCCATTCGAATTAAATGTCCAATTTACATAAATATAACATAAATTATGCCAATTATAAATCCCTTTTCCCCGTTTTCTAACTAACGTATTCACACGTATTTTGGCGGCATCTAGGCTATAAAGCAGCCTAGCCATAACAATGAAAAGGGAATATGACAAATGTGATAGTTTTCAACATGTCTTGGCATACACATAAACTTAACATGATAACAAGGTGAGTGGACGTGTAATTTTCATCATAACAAGGTGGACATAAACTGATGAACTTGTGGCAACTACGATGTAAAAGCAACATAATGAGATCTAGTCCAACCATTTAGATCTGGCATAATTAGGGTGACATAGAAACATGTTTAGATCTAAAAATGGCTTCAAGTTTACAACATATTTAAACTAATCACAATATGACAGGTGAAAGGTGATTTACATAAAAACTAGATCTAGCCACTGTTACAAGTGCCCAATAGATGTACATTCACCATAGTATAGTTACAAGTCAAGATCCACATAGACAACATAATAGAATAACCACAATTGTATTAGATCTAGGGAATTAGATCTATCATGACGTAGCATATGATTTAACACTTGCATAGAATCATACTTTACAACATATCCAAGTCATAGTCTTTCACAATTTACTTCCATTTATCTAAACCCAAAAACAACTAGAAACTCATAGCGTTAGGTTTAGAGAATTGAGAAAGAACGGATCTAGAATTTCTGAATTTGATTTGTAGAAAATGGTTCTGTTCGCACTCCAGCAGCATATGGCCTCCATGACTTCCAATGAAGAAAATATGAGAAATAGCCACATATTTATAGCTGCAGAACCCTCTGAAACCGACTGTCACCTCAGCCCTAGGGGTGTTGAAACACCTGTGGGTGGGTCGACCCCTAGGTCGACACCCCTCTAGGGGGTCGACCCCCTAGATCGGGAATTTGCCGCTCCGACGAATTTTTCAAATTCAAAATGTTCTGGATAGAATTCTGACTCAGCTCTGACTCATCTCTGACTCATGCATATGTATATACTTTTTCTATGTATATACAAACTTAAAACACTCATAACTTCCTCATACGTTGTCCGTTTTATGCAAACCAAATGTCTATCTTGACCAGAATTTCGAGACGGACGCAATGGTGCAATCCGTTTCCTCTAATTATGAGTATTAAATTAATTATTAATTTATTTGTTCTCTTTAATGTCGTTAAAAATTCGGGGTGTTACACTTCTCGTTATGGAGTTGCTCTAGCAAAATCCCATTTCCATAACACCATTGGAGACTGTGATGGAATCTAAGTGTCTAGGTGTCTAAGTGTTCATCACTTTCCAAGTTGAAAACTTTATTCTCAAGGGAATTTTACATGTTCTATGGCCACCTGCCTAATTCGTTCAGTCTTGCCTAAGTTTTGATCTTTGTTTTTCTTATCCATTTATACAGAAGGGGATAAAATGCTGGGGTTTTGTGCACAACGGAAGTTTGACAAAACACCAGAATAACAGGATCTTTTTCATCCAATCACTTGAAGATGAATTTGATGGAAAATAACAACACAATAAATCGGAAATAATAGCAATACACAAGATATTCCACCCAACCACCCTCTTTATTGATTCAGCAAAAACAAATTTTGTTTACACTCAATGGATCAAAACCAAAAATAAACAAAATACAATTGAATCAATAACCTTATTGAGATAGGCAAAGAATATCTAGATGACTACAAATATTGTTGGAGTAGAAGAGCAATGAAGAATGATGACAAACTCTTGAATCTACCTGGAGGCGCCAACTATGTCTTTCAGCAGTAAATAGGAATAGGTACTCTCAGCCCAAATTCCTTCATCTTCCTCTTTAGGGCGCAAGCCCTTAGAGGTAGAAAACCTCTCCATATATCTCACATGGTTTCTTGTTTTGTCTATTCTAATCTAACCAAAAAGGCTGCATATATAGAGAATAGAAGACCTAGGAAAATATCCAAACTGCCCCTTCAAAATATCTCCAAAATATAAACATCCATTTCTTTCCATCTATGATAAAATCAGTCAGTCAATCAATCAATCAGCCAATTAATCATTCAATCAATCAATCAATCAACCAATCAACCAGTCAATCAAATCAATTAGTCAATTAATTCATCAATCAATCAAATCAATTAATTGATCATTCAATCAAATCAATTAATTGATCAATCAATCAAATAAATTAATTGATTACATCCTCTTCAAAAAATATTTGAATCAACAAATTCAACACTCCATCGTGATTCAAATATCACATATCTCCAACAATCACAAAACAAATCAATCTAGCTCATTTAATAACCACCTAATCTCAATTAATACAATCCTCGATTTTAAGGCCACGAGATACACTCGCATGTTTCTGATGTACAGTGAGACTTAATTGATTTCGGGGCAATAATCACACCCAGTCGATATGAAAGAGATACGACCACAACTTCTCAATTACAAACACCACCCACCACCTGCAAAAGATGCATCTCCCACTATGAGTTGCACCACAAAAACCAACAGTCTAAAATTGCTTGCAATACCACAAAATCTCTAACTTGTGGATTTCAATAACTCAACATCCGTCTTTCGCTTAACATGATCTCTTGATCTCTGGGATCCCTCGTGCAACATCAACATCTTGACCCTTGTTGATACCATGATCCTCCACCTTAGGACCATCAGCAGTGACCATATTAACCTCTTCATCTTGCTGTGGACTAGGTTCTTCAACTGTCACCTGCCTTCTTCTTCGTCTTCTTCCATCTTCCCTCATCCACATCGGGGGGATTCTTCCTATCTCCACCAACCAAACCATTCAGGTATGAAGCATCCACCATATAGGCCTTTAAAATCCCTCAATCAAAAATAGTCATCTTCGGAAACTCCATTATATCCTACAAAAAAAAATCAATTTTCCAATCCAAAATCACTCTAAGCTTTGCGATGATCTAGCTCTGATACCAACTATTAAGAAAACTGTGCCTTTTGCAGAAGCGACCAGGATGTTATTCACCCAATTACTTAAAGATGATTTAATGGAAAAGTAACACAGATATGAAATTACACGCTTAGACACAAGATATTCCTCCCAACACCCTCTTTATTAATTCACCAAAAACTAATTTTGTTTACACTCAATGGATCAAAACCAAAAATAAACAAAATACAATTGAATCAGTGACCTTATTGAGAAAAGGGAAAGAATATCTAGATGAATACAAATATTATTGGAGCAGAAGAGCAATGAAGAACGACGATAAACCCTTGAATCTACCTGTAGGCACCAACTACGTCTTTCAGCAGTAAATAGGAATAGCCACTCCTAGCCCAAGTTCCTACATTTTCCTCTCCATATATGTTTACATGGTTTCTGATTCTTCTAATCCAAATAAGAAGGCTACATATATAGGAGAATAGAAGACCTAGGAAAATATTCAAATTGCCCCTTCAAAATATCTCCAGAATATAATCATTCATTTTTCCCTTCTATGATAGAATCAATCAATCAATCACACCAATAATCACGTCAATTAATTGATTAATCAATCAAATCAATTAATTAATTACATCCTCTTCATAAAATATATGAATAAAAAATTCAACACTCCACTTTGATTCAAATATTACATATCTTTAACAATCCTCAAACAAGCTAACCCAGCTCTTTCAACGACACCTACTCTCAATTAAAACCAACCTCAATTTACAAGCAATGAGATACACCCCCTGCTTCCAGAGTATAGGTACTCAATTGATTTTAGGGAAACAATCACACCTAGTCGATTTGAAAGGACTACGACCGCACCTTAATTACAAACACAACCTACCGCCTGCAGAATATGCATCTACCACCCGAGCTGCACCACGCAAAAACCAATGGCCTAAAAGTGCTTGCAATACCACAAGATTTATGACTTTTGTATTTTTCCACATCGACACCCATATTCCGCTTGACATGATCTCTTCATCTTCGGGATCTCTCGAGCATCATCAACAACTAGACCCATGTCGATACTATGATCCTCCACCTTAGGACCATCAATAGTGACTATATTAACCTCTCCACCTTGTTGCGGACTAAGTTCCTCATCCATCATCCACCTTCCACTTCGTATTCTTCCATCTTCCCTCATCCATATAAAGGGTTTCTTCTCATCTCCATCAATCAGACCATTAAGGTATGAAGCATCCACCATTACAAGTAATCAAAATCCCCCAATATCTACCATAAAAAATAGTCATCTATGAAAGAAATATCATCTCCGGCATCTACATTCTTCAATCCAAAATCACTCCAAGCTATGAATGAACTGAGCTCCGATACCATCTGTTGGGGTTTTTTGCGCAGCAAAAGTTTGACAAAACACCTAAAAAACATGATCTTTTTCACCTAGTCACCTGAAGATGAATTTAATTGAAAATAACAACACAAAAAATCAGAAATAATAGCAATACACAAGATATTCCACCCAACTACCCTCTTCATTGATTCACCAAAAACAAATTTTGTTTACACTCAATGGATCAAAACCAAAAATAAATAAAATACAATTGAATCGATAACCTTATTGAGAAAGGAAAAAAATTCTAGATGACTACAAATATTGTTGGAGAAGAAGATCGATGTAGAACGACAACAAACCTATGTCTCACATGGTTCCTAGTTGTTATACTGATCTAACCAAGAAGGCTACATATATAGGGGAATAAAAGACTTAAGCAAATATTCAAATTTCCCCTTCGAAATATCTTTAGAATATAATCATTCATTTCTTTCCTTCTATGATAGAATCAATCACACCAATTAATCAATCAGTCAATTAAATCAAATAATTGATCAATCAATCAAATTGATTAATTGATTGCATCCTCTTCATAAAATATTTGAATAAAAAAATTAACATGAAAGCCTCTCCATAGTAGAAATACAAAGTGATATGTGTGACGCCCCATCCCGAGACCCACACGACAACTTAAGTCGGGCTTTAATATCAAGTAGGATAATCCATGATGATAGCTAAGCAAATCAAGAATCTGCAACAAGTTATTAACCTAAAACAACTCGGTTTGACCCATGTATAAAAACATGGTCCAATCTAGCTTAAACATATCAGTTAGAGCATGAAACATGAAAATTTTAAAGGCATATGGACAATAATTCCTTATTACAGAAAAAGAATAATATAAACTCGAATTAAAAAATGGTACATGAAATTATTACAACAAAATCAACTCATAATGGTCTCGTGTAATAAGCAAAGGCAACATGTATATTGTTTCCATCAATAACAAGTTGCTTTAGCTCTAAGGCTAAGCTATATAAAAAAAATCTCAAAACACTAAGAAACAACGGGATGTAAACGAACACAACATCAATATATGGAACTCATTCAAGAGTTCAAAGAAACATAAATGTAATTACCATTTAAATAATCAACATAATAGCTTTAAGGCTATGCAAACAAAATCAACATCAACATAATGGTGAAAACATTTAAATCAACAAAATATTGAAAAACATATATATTAATTGCGGCAAAACCAAAACGACTCCACATGTGCATCATCAATAAATGACCAAGCTTGCAAATTACTATTTACTAAGAGACCCAACAGCCTCAATGAGGTCTCAACAGCCCAATAAACTGAATAAGAGACCTTAACGATACGTCTTATACTGTACGTTCTCACTTATCGGTTTACTATTAGACAGACAACTCCACGTAAGTGTAGCTTCAATCGAACAAGTCTAGAATTAACTGATATAGAAAACTTACTTGTTCCATACCACATGGTTTATTATATCATTTAAATTTCTTTCTCATTCTCTCGAAGAGTGCAAAAAGATTTAATTTTTACATAGAAAATACTTATATGAGAAAACGATTTTTTAAAACGACTCTCGAAATCATTTGAAATTAATTGTTTGAAAATCCTTCGATAATGGAAAATAGTTGTATGTATAATAGCTATGAGATAATTATATTCATAAAATAAATTTTAGAAAATATTTCTTAAAGCGATACTTACATATATATAGAAAATCCTTTTTTGAAATTTGTTTATAAACTCGTGTAGGTGTCAACAAAATCATGAAATCATTCATGAAATAACACACCAAAAATTCACTTGAAATCTCACCAATCCGAAGTCCGAACACAACAAACCCAAGTACTGGCAATAACATCAAGATATCTCACTTTTACCAAGAAAAAAAATATAGCTAACAACTAATGTAGAAACTAAATGCACCACTGCTACTTCTTGCTAACATAAAGCGTCAATTCTATTATTTTGATACCATTGAATTTAGATAAAAACAACAATTAAGTTTGAGATTGCAATATATATATATATATATATATATATATATAACTCCTACCGTAACATTATTTTATCCAAAAGTTTGAATGAATTGAAAATGAGATGAAATCAACATGTAATTATATTATACTTAACTTAAACATCAATGAATGTAAATCCAAAACAAATTAAAAGTGCATAATTTTTTAGTATCAGCGGCTTCAAAGCTTGGTAGCTTCAACTTCTCAACAAGAGTAAGAAAAGTTGTGAATTTCAAAATATTGATAAGCAGGTAATGATTTCACTTCCAAGTCGAATGCTGGAACAAGATTCATAACAACTTTAATAAATTTAACACAAAAGTGCATTAGACAAAAGATTTTCAGGTAAGTCAAATAAAGGAATCTATAGTACTAGTGAAACAAAGGTAAACATTACTTTTGTCATGGAACCAGGTTTGACTTTATTGATGATATTGCATGGAACTATTCTAGTTCTTAGAAAGGCAATGAATTCCTTTTTTGATGGATTTGTTAATAAACAATAGGCCCTAACATGAATTGTACCCATATTGCAGCTTGAGAATACCCTCTTGTTGCAAAATACGGTCAATTTGTTTGTTAAAAATCAATGCCCATTACATATTATTTTGTTGATTTAGATTCTCGTAGATATCGTATTTTTATGTCAATTACGGATGAAATTCATATATTTCCATCTTACAATGCAACTTATTGTGATTTGTGTTTGATATAAATCACTTTTTATGTCAATTATGGACATTAGTTAAGGGCAAAAATATACGTTGCAATTACTAAATAGTATAGAATCAAAATAATAGCTTCTGATAAACAAAACAAGATGCATATACTGACTTCCTAATAAGTCCAGATAGAGAGCCACTTGTTATCCTGTACATATGACACTGCGTAATTAATATGTTTACGTCTTTATAATAAAAAATAATTACAAACTACAGTTAATTATTGTTTTGTACCCACTAAAAATACCACTTCCTACAAGAAAAACCACCATTAGGATATTTAACAAGATTCATTACTAAATCCACCTTGCTAGTATACAGAATATTAGTCACGTTAAAAGGAATTATAAATTATAATTTTTTTAAATGATTTCTTAACTAATATAGTTATATTCACTAACACCATAATTTGAATTCCCCAGTTTTCATTGCCTTCTTCCCCAATTTAGGAATTAGAAATGGTGTTTGGTTGACGGCATCATAAAAGTCCAAGAACAATGATAAGCTATCATACCTACTTGGATATTTAAGTTTATATATGAACTCAAAAGAACATACGTAACTAGATGAGGGAATAGGTAGATTTTACTAATTCAAATTTCTTACAATCACAAAAGGTGTAGGTGCACATTCATAGTATTCTAAATAGCATTTTATGATAGTCATATCTCTCCATTTAGACAATTTTCTTTAAAATGAAACAATTCTTTATAACAGAATTTTGTCTAATAGACATGAATCTTAACTTAACGACCATTTCCAAATATAAATTACTCTTATTCAATGGCATAACTTTTTCATTTCAAATAATTAAGTCAACCAAGACGTATAATTTGGGTTAAATATTTAACATGATCAAATATGCAGAAACATCATAGCATTTTTGATGACCTTTATACGGACTGATATTACCAAATATGAATAACAATAAACGCGAAGATAAATAATCATAATTTAATCTTTGTAAAATCCAATGTTCTTGTCTCTGACCTAAGAATAATACACTATCATTTCATTCGCCACATACATATTTGCCAATAAAATCTTTTAGTATATAGGTCTCAGTAACCTCGTTAATAAGGTACAAACAATGGTTACATTGGAAACGAAGATAGGTATGAAGGTGATTATAATCCTAATACTCACTTTTTCCCTAATGCTAGTATGCAGCGACTATGCATCAGCGTTATGCAGCATAGACAGATTCGAATGGAATCTCGAATGGTTGTTTTATACAAGGGTTCGAGGTTACGAAATCCTTCCAGTTGTAACAGCCCGCATTTTACGTATCGAAAGATCGTAAAAAATTTTTATATTATTCCCTGATGGTTGGATCATTCTCATATTTAACATGTTGCTTATGGGGATGTGAGACATGTCCATAATTTTTTCCGATTTTGTTTGTGACCATTTTGCCCCTGTCAGTCTTGTACAGGGATAACTTTTGACTCAGGTCGAATCACGTGGTGAGACCTGTGTCATTGGCAAGGTAATGATGATTTCCTTTCCGTAGAATGGTTACATTAAAGATTTGGCTCAGCGGTTTGGAAGGAATCGCTGTTTTAAAGTTTTTCAGTTGGTTGTTTAGGTTTGGAGAGCCACGATGGGCCGATTTGGGAAGGCCCATTAGAGGGCTAGTGGAAGGGTATAAATAGGGGGTGGGAGGTATGAGAAACGTTTTAGTTTCTCTATTCTCTCATTACGTGGCCTATGTTCCTCCTTCCTCTAACACCTTTCCACCATTAAAATCAACCTCTAAAGGAAGGAAATCGAAGATCTACACTGTTGGAGGCTAGATCTACATCAATTTAAGAAGGAGTTCATCGGATCAAGGGGTTTGGTTCGAATTGCTTGCTGTCCGAAATCTTATTACATTGATTTTAGCTTTTTTAGGAGAATTGGTGAGTGATTTACATCTCTCACATAGATTCAATGACGCATATGAATGTTTGATCATGTTTTTCATCAGATTCAAGTGTTTAACGATCTATACCATGTAAAGTCCATTTTCATATGAATCACCATAGGATCCAATTTAGTAAGTTTAAATCGGTAATTACTATGCCATTTCATATGATTATACAAGTTAGATCTATAATTTTGTTCATGTGATCATTTATCATGATTTTGGAGTGATTTGCATAATTTTGGTGAAAATCGTTGTATTCATGGTGATAACGGTTTCACACCATGTTTGTGGATATATTTGATGAGTTGGATGAGTTCGTTTCGTCGGATTTGTCGTTTGACGAAGTTTTGGTCGAAATCGGAGTTGCATTGAAGTGGTGCAGGTTTTGGGTCACTCGTGGTAGGGTCAGTCGGTCCAAATTTATGTCTTGGGGAACAAGTCAGGGCTGGTCGGTCGAGCGAGCTGGAAGTGGTTGGGTCGAGTGAGCCGGAAGTGGTTGGGTCGAGCGAGCCCGAAGTGGTTGGGTCAAGCGAGCCCAAAGTGGTTGGGTCGAGCGATCCCGAAGTGGTTGGGTCGAGCGAGCTAGAGGTGGTAGGTCGAGCGAGCCAGAAGGGGTTGGTTGAGTGCGCGAGTGTGTGGTCGGTCGCACCATGTGGGAATGAGCGAAGACAGGTCGATTGAACAAGGTTAGGTCGAGTAGGCTTGGGGTCGAGCAAGCTTGGGTCGAGCCGCAGGGTCGATCGGTCTCCACTGAGATGATGAGGGGTCGGTCGAGTAGTGTGAAGGGTCGGCCACTCTGGTCGGTCCACGGGGTCATTTTCTGAAAAATTATATTTTTCGGGTACGACCCAGATTTGAAGGAAAGAGCTTGAAAAAAACCGGGGGCAACCCTCCGAACCCTAGTCGTAGCGCAGTGATGTGTTTGGCTCGGTGATGGTGTGACTTCGAAGTAAATTCAAGTGGGAAGGTTCGAAGTGTTGAAATGTGTTCGTTGATCGGTGTAGAATAGCGAATGATGTAACAACTCAAAGGTCGTGAGTTAGTGGATAATGGTTGCTCGGGAAGGTTGCTTGGGCTATGAAAAGTCGTTGAGCTGGATGACTAGAGATGAGAAGGCCGAGAGATTATCGTTGTCGTAAGTTCTAGCAGGCTCAAACTAGGGGTACGATAGGGGAACCTAAAAGACCGGTCGAGTACACTAGGTATCATTTAAAGGCCTAGTTGTCAAGGTTGGACATACATACGTATCGTTGAAATGCGTATGGAGTTTATGCTAGAACAGGGGTTACCATTAGCCCTTGACAGATGACAAGGTTGGTTGTCATACGATTAACAATGGTTTCGAAGTAGAATTGGCGGTGATAGCCAGAGTCTGTCATGGTTGATTAGTTGCCTTGTTTGAACCGTCTCATGTAGATTGTCCAACGTCGAAGGAGATGTTCCTTGGTTGCTTGTCTGATATTGGTTTAGGCCTCTAGGGCTTGTGCTTGAGGGATGTTGAGTTTGATTAAAATGGTTTATATAAGATATATAATTTGGATGTCATTAGTGTTTTGCCATGATTGAATGGGTGTTCTAGTTTTCATGGATCTATGGTTGAAATGTTATCGTAAAGGCTATCACTGTCCGATGTGGGGAAGGCGGGAGTTGAGTTCTTCTCTGACTTTTTGGGTAGATTAGTATGTTTATCTATCCATTCACATATACTTTATTGATGAAGTTTGTTAGTTGTTTTATCGCTCACTAAGACTGTTGTTTGACTCAAGGTTTTATGTTTCCTCTTATTACCTTGGGCTGTTTATCCGGTTGTGGATGGGAAGATTAGGTAGCAGGTGATAGGTGATTAGTGAGGACGATGTTGTTGCGCGAAGGCAAGCAAGAGGCTGGCATATTACTTTTACAACTATCTAGTATTTCTGTTTCCGCTGTTTGAGTTGCTCTATGAGTGTTGTAGTGAGGCCTTATGTACATACTTGATATTTCCTATGATGTTGGGATAATCTTTCGAGATGTTGTGAAAGTTTGAAAAGTTTGTTATATGAAGCTTCACTACTATTACCTGTTGTATATGTTCTATTATATTTTATCCTTGCACTATAAGTTCTACGACAGGTTCCGATGCTGTTTATCTACTCTGATAATCGTCCATAGCTGCCTGGCACACCTTTCAGCGCATTATTCCTCTTGTTTAGTGCAAGGGTTATAGGTGGTCGTCACACCAGTCCTCCGAGTTCCATGCCTGCAGCTGGATCGATTACGGTCAATTTTTGAACGGGGAGATGAAAAGGAGAGATCGAGTTTTCAAGATCTAGATCTAGGGCATGCGTCCTTTCTTGCATGGAATGAATTGAGTTATATGAGGGGGGGACAAAGGTTTGTTGATGGGTGTATTTAATTTTAAGTTGGACATAAGCCATTACAAAATTTAGAATGGGAGTTGAGCATATTATACGAATACGCAACATACATAAGCCGTTGCTATTTCACAACAGCTCTAAGTCGCTGCAAATTTTCTACACTTGGGAGTTGCAAAACTGCTTGTATGGTGTAGTGTAGGATTGATTGTAAACATGCTATTATAACATATTATGTTTGATGTACACAAGTAGTTGCAAGTGTCAATTAGTAGATGCAATGGACGCATAACACACACTAGACACTATTAGAGATCGACTAACCAGGATACCAAGCATATGCATATGGATGTGTGTGCATTTTAGCTTTATTTCCCATGTTTGTAATAAGTGGATATTATCATATGACTGTTGCACACGAATGATGATTCTAGCACTCATATAGAACTATATGGATATTTGTATACATTTGGATGCATGACATGAGCATTTTTGCATAAAAAGGAGGTCTAATGAATTAGTAGACTATCTAATCTTTTACATTAGTTAGAGACATATATACTAGACTTTTTCATAATAATGTAAATAACATTATAAAACTTAAGGATAATGGTGGTCGATGATTGAGTAAATGGATATAGTTTTTTTGTTGTTATTACACATTTCATTCTTTTATTCTTGGAGATTTCGGGGATGAAATCCTTCAAGGAGGCTTGACTATACAATTCGAGATTTAAGAATAATTAATTAATAGATTCGGATACTAAATATAAATGTTATGAAAATATAACTTTAGAGCATCTCCAACAAAAGAATGATCTAAAATTACAAATTCAGCAATTATAAAATGTAATCACACAATCTCCCCAACAAAATATGGGTTAGGCTCATGTTCCACAGGCACCTAAGTTCCAAGGGCCAAGTCAAAGGAAAAAAACTTCAAGAGCCTGTTGAACAGGCGCCTGAGCTTAAGAGCCTGTTCAATATGCGCCTGAAGCCAATTTTTTATTTATATAGGAGTTGTTTGAATAGGTGTTACACCCCGGGCGCCTGTTTAACCAACGCCTCTTCTGACTATGTTTTTGTAACCAAAACGCTGAATTTTTGATTGGTTACAAAATATATACCCTATTGGAGAGAAAAATGGGTGTCTATATTACATATTCGTAATTTTCGATCTTTGTTGGAGATGCTATTATAAGGTAATAAATGAAACTAATGAAAAGTTTTATAGTAACGTTAGGCGTTATAACCATAACATTAAAAGTAAATTAAGGAATTAATTAAATAATAAAATAAGTTTATAAAATTGTTAAAACTTAGCTACAGAGTGGCAACTTTTTGTTTATGGCAATTCTATGATCAATTTACATATAAAGTTTGTAAAAATCAGACCTAATATGTAGAAGTTATAAAAGAAACAAGTTATAAGTAAAATTCAAAAGTCAATAAAGGAAAGGAAGAAAGAAGCTAAAAAGATTTTGTACAAATCACATAATTAAACTATAGGACCTTTTCCATTGTATTATGTACGATTTTCTGGGTTATTTTCATATATAACTTGTCAAAATTCGAGTTCTCTAAAGGAGATATCGCAGAAACAGGTTCATATATATATATATATATATATATATATATATATATATATATAATACACACACCCACCCACGGAGGGGTGACTCCTTTTTGGACCTAAAAGGGAAGGTGAGTTGATCCATACGAGTATTTGGGCGAATTTCGCCCATGTAAGTCGCAAGTACGTGATTTTTGTAATACGGAATAATGTGGCCTTTTCCTATTTGCTAATTTTTAATTCGGAGCTGATGTGGCGTGTTCTGATTGGTTGAGCGACATGACTGGCCTGGATTTATTTTAGAAATCCAACGGTATAATATCACCAGCCTAATTTGTAAATAGACCCCTAGCCCTAGCTAATTCTTCACAACGCAATCTTTCCCCTTGGGGTTATCTCTTTTTGAGACAGACCTGACCTAATTTTTTCTAGGGAAAGGGTTTATATAATAAAATATTTATATACACCTAAAAGAGACGGGATCTACAGAGGCCACGGAGGCAGCTTAGGACACGGGTGAGTGTGTAATTATTTAGACTTTCAGTAATTCGGGAAAATAGGACTTATAATAGTTGTATAATTTTCTGTAGTTTTTTTATAGCTTTCTTATAGTTTTTAAATAGTTTTCTATAAGCTAGTATTTCTGTAAGTTTTTTTGTATAAGTTATATTCTATAAGTATTTTCCAGTCTTCTCTTACAAATTTCTTTTTATTCAAGTCATGTAATATATTCTCTCAGTTTTCTTCCCCTTCTCAGTATTTATGCCTCGGAGTTATTTTACAGTTTCTGCACTTGTTTTTGGTCTATGCACAAAGCATGCCTAGACCTGTAAAAATTGTTTATTGACGAATGATTTCATCCTTTTATTTTGCACATAGAACAATTGAATTAAATTTATAATTGTGCGAATGTGGATTAGAAAAAAGGGACTAAATTTATTGAAAAAGTGTGTCTAAAATATAGATATATAACTAAAAAGGGATTGAATTGAAATAGGAAAATTAATGTGGATTTGCAATTAAATTATAACATGGGTTGTAATTAAGAAGGATTGGACATATTTATAAGAATAATATTAAAATAATTTTATGGACACATAAATAGGTTATAATTGATAGATTGGACATTTTTGCAAGAATGCTACTATGATAATTGTACTGGCACATAAGAAAATCATAATATATATAAATTTTACATATTTGCAAATAGAATCATAACATGAGGGTTATAGTTGAAAGGAACAATGAAAATGCTTATTATAAATATAAACTTAGATCTGGGATTAAGTTTAATAAGCATGTAATAGTTGTGGTCCATCCCAACAATACGAGACTGATTACAAAAAATAAGTGACAAATTAATAAGGCCAAGATCAAGGGTGATGATCTGGGCTGAGGCACAAATTAAAATTTTGTTTGTTAGGATCCGTACCAGCAACATTCCATTTCAGGTTTATCACTAATGGTCTCATAATAGGTGACGGTGGAGGTTGGGCACTCTTATGCCGATTTGGGTAAATAAGGGATCAACAGAGACAGAGGCGTGTGTGAGTGCGTTCTGATGGTGCAAAATGTGTGCTTGTGCATCAAGGGAAGATAAGTCATTACCACATCCAAAATAATTAGTTATGTCTTAATTGGTGGATTGGGTCGGATAAAGGCCGATATCCCTGGTGACATCAGTTACAATGCGAGATGGTAGACTGGCAGAATAAAGCCGACCGATGGGTAGTATATGGAAATTATCCTAATCATGTTTATTGCTTTTAGTGATTGAGAAAGCGCAAACAATCAAGTGACTAGTTGTATTAGATAAACAATTGAACAAATCTTTACATATATAATCCATGTATATCTTCTTGTACTACTTCCCAGTATGTTTATCCTCTACGGTTGTGCACAAACACTTACACTATTTGACACAAGAGTTGTAACACCCCCATAATTTAATACGACATAATTATATAAAGAAGATATTAATTAATAAAATATTTTGAATTGGGTAAAATTGACTTTACCGATGCGTTCATTACGAAATTCTAGTTCACATAGACCCTTAGTTTTTGTAAATCGGATAACGTATGAAGAAGTTGTTGGAGAATGGAGTTTTGATGACAACAACCTTATTTCAATTGTCATTGATTATAAAATATATGCTAACACTTTTTGTATAGATTATACATATATATATGTGTATGTGTGTGTATGTGTGTGTGCGGGAATTATATACAGGAAATATTACTGAAGACTGCACAGTTATAAAGATGATAGAGATTCAAAGATCAGAGAAATTTCAAGATTCACGAGTAATCAAGATTTCAAGAGTTCAAGATAAATATAGTTATAGAGTCTAAATTTTGTAAGACTCTAAATAGCACTCCAGGTTCAAATTCAAATTCTAATTTTCAAATTCTTATTTTCAATTCTATCCTCAATCCTCTCTATTTTATTTTTTTGTTTTTTGTTTTTTATTCTCAATCCTCTCTATTTTGTTTTCCTATTCATTTCTATTTTTCTTTGTTTTCCAAATCTAAATTTTTTATATACTTTATATTTATACTTTATATAGTTTCAAACCTTATAATTTTATAAATATATTTATATAGTTTAAAAGTATGTTTTCATATGATTTTCTATCATATAATATTAATTTACAACACTAGAATTTCCAGAATTAGTTTTATATCAAAACACTTGAAAAATGCTTTGAAAATAAAAAATACACATAAGTATGTCGATATAGCAAAAAGTGTATGCCGACATATAACTGCTATTTTTTCTAATTTTGAAGGGAAGTATCTTTTCACTATTTGAAACGCTTCAAAACCATTGCAACCCCACAAACTCTATAAAAAGAGGTTAAAACCGAATTTTTTAACACATCTACTTCTCTAACTTCATCCTCTTTCTCTCCACCATTATTCTTAATCGTTTTTATGGTTTTTACACTTATACTCTACCGAATTAAATTCTGTTTTGATAAAACTTCTTCTCTCTAAACTCTCTACTCTCTGAATCAAGTGCTATTAAAGAGTTATAGGGCTATTTTGTAATTGGTTGGGTTGAATAAACCTTGTTGTGAATCAAAGAGGAGTCAGTGTGTCCTTGTGGGACGTGAAATCAAGGAAATAAGATTTGGTGTGTTATGAGCAGTGAAATCAAGAAAGTAGGAATTGATGTCTCCTTGTGAGCCATGAAATCAGGGAGGGTGCAATTGACAATTAAAAGAGAAATAAAAATCTGCACAATCCAGCGTTATGCGGGACTGGACGTAGGAGTAATCCGAACCAGTGTAAAATCTGGTGTGTTCTTTCCTTTTCTGCATTTTTACTTCTGTTTATCTTATTTGTGTTTAAATCTGTGTCTGCGATTTCGTTTGTGGTGTTTGATTCATCCCATAGTTCACATTAGTTTTTGATTTTGTTTAAATTCTTATAAACACTATTCACCCCCCTCCCCCCCCCCCCCCCCCCGCGCTAGTGTTTGCTTTGCCTTAATGATCCATTCAGCAGTCCCTAACAAAAGTTATGGGCTTAAAAAGATTAAACTATATTAAAAATTCAAACTAATAAATAAACCCAAAAACCAATGGTAAGTGGGGGACCCAGCCAGAACTGGGTCGACACATGGGTCGTCCCAGGTTTAAGGTAGGTCAACCCATGGGTCGACACAGGTGGTAGGTGGGTCGACCCACCTGCATGCTGGTCGAATTCATGCAGTTGAATCTGGACTGATTTCTTTGATATGTTCATACACTGACTCAACTTGAGGTGTATGGTTGGATTTACAAACCTAATATCTTGTGGTTTATAATTATCCTTGTTAATCTATAAATAGGCTACCTACCTCACTCATTTTTCTTACACATATACATTCTTCATTCTTCTTCTCCAAACTATGTTCCGTAATTAAATAAGAAAAATGTTGAGGTGCTGCCGAAGGATATATTAAAGTGAAAATTAGGGTCACATCTTTAAAACTTAACTTAATTAACCATACATCCTCCCGTTTTAAAACATACAAATCTCATCCCTATTTTTAAATAGCGGCTAATTTGTTTCTAGAATCATATTTTTAGGTTTTAATGGCGGCGCCGTCCTGGATCTACAATTTTTCTCGTCGGATGCTGTCGATAAACAATTCTCTGTAATCCGATTTTTTTGGAGATTCAATTTGATTCCTCTTTGAACTATATAATTGATGTTTCACCGTCTTGGTTACTTATACGTTTTAATTTATTTTTTTGTATACGGATTTCTTTTTTAGATCGATTTTTGTTGATTGATTATTTTCACTTTTTATAATTGTTTAGTTTTATCGATTGTAAATGTAATTTTTATATAAAGTTTCAAAAATAGTATTCACCGCACAGCTATATTATTTAATTGTACAATATATTTGTTCTTCGATTCTGATCAGGTGTAAAAAAGTATGCATATATTCTTAATATAACCATACAAGTATGCAACTATTGGTAGAGCACGTTTTTGCATATATTCAGAGAAGTTGCATATAAGTATGCTTATATTATATATATATGCGTACTTATATATAGTTTGTTAAAATATATGTTTGTGTGCGTCTGATTAATGCTATTTGTTTGCGTAACTGATGATTAGTTGCTTATAAATATGCATATATTATTAACATGTGCATATTATAAGTGTTCTTATAAACGATTTTGTATAAAAATATGTGCAAATATTCTGAAATTTTGCATATAGGTATGCAGATATTACAGTTAACATGCCTACTTATATGCATTTATTTATAAATATATGAACATGTTTATATTATTTTATTTGATTACTGTTGATTAGGCTTTTTAATGTTCATTTTTTTTGTATAACAGTGTTCATGTAGACATTGGTGTATTGGTGAAGACGTTTCTGTTGAAGATGCAATTATAGCTCCTCCAAAAGGTAAACGATTGCTTGGTCGTCCATTGTCTTCTAAAAGGTTTAAATCTGCAGGTGAATTTACAAAGACGACTAGATGTGGTTTGTGCAAGAAGCTGGGTCATAACAAAAGAACTTGTTATTCAAAAGACTATTAGATATGCTATGTTTTTTTTTAAGACACTTGATTTTAGTGTAAATTGTTGTGAACATTTATGTGCTGCTTTAAATTTAGTTCGACATGTTAATGTTAAATTCTCTGAATTTTACAGTTATTTTTTAGAGCTTATTTGTTTGCAATTATTCTGTATAGTTGCATACATATAAGCAATTATACTGAATATTTCTATCAATTTTGCTATGCTAGATTCATAAATGTATGAAATAGATTGTGTTTGCTGCATACAGGTACGAAAGTACTTATATAACTGGATAAGGAAAACATGTATTCTTTTGTGTTGCATATAAGTATGCAACTATTCTTATTACGTGCATGCAAGTCTGCAAATGTTCGGCGTGTATGCATATTCTCTTTTATCGTTTAATATTTGTTTCCTTTTTTAATCATGAATTATTTTTACCTTCGTATTTTTCAGTATAAAATTTCATATCTAAAAACAATGGCAATGTCGACTGTTGGATTGATTCTAGAAATACTTGCACTTATCTAAACGATTATATAGAAAAAATGCGTAAATGTATGCAAGTATTGAAAAAAAAAATCATGAAACGAAAATTTTAGACCATTTCCATTAACGCTTTCACCTTACAACAATACTTTCATATAACTATGAAATTATCCTAAGTACTTTGATAATACAAGTATGCATAACATTTAACAATATTTGCATTTAAGTATACATAACATTTAACAATATTTGCATATAATTATGAAATCTTTGGGTCCTCTTCAACTTTCTGTTTTTTTTCTAACATGTAGAGAGGTCGTCGTCTCTAACTAAGGCTTCTCCATCTCACTTTCCACTGCATCTATTTCTAATACATTAGTAAACTGCAAAACAATGTAGAACATTATTAAATAATCATGTTTAAATGCATATAACTATGAAACAAACATTGGATATATGCACAAAATTATGAACCTATTATTCGATGGTTGCAGGTTTGCAATCATCAATTCTAATTAACTGTATAGAATCATGCAACTGGAATTGATGATAATCGGCTGTCAGTTTATATTTTTTTGGTTGATCGGCGGCTGTAAAAGAAGAATTAGAAAACTGGAATGATTTTTTTAGTTGATCGGCGGCTGTAAAAGAGGAATTAGAAAAGTGGAATGATTACGAACTATGCTTTTAGGGTTTTGCAGAGTCGGAAGGTTAAAACTGGAATTAGTTAACAGGCGATTCAAATATAAGGACTTAATTTATAATAAGTTTATCACCGGATGTGAGCCTAATTTTGAAACTTAATAGGGACTTGTAAAAAACGCACCCTAAAATACAAGAGGCTATATTTCCATATTTGAACTCTGTCTACATACAAAGTCACTATTTTTTAATTAAAAACTACGGTAATTTCTTCATACTGCCTTGGAATCAGATGAGACTTTAACAGGTAGGCTCTCACCTAAATTACAGACAGTATGGAATACTCGAAGTTTCGTCCTGTGAACGAACACTTTAAGTTTCCAAGGTGATTAACAGTTGTACTTAAAAAATAGGGTAAGTTTGGCATACATCCCTAATAAATTTCAAAATTAGGCTGACATCTGGTCCAACTTTTAATATAAATTAGGTCCCTGTTTTTTGAAAAATCATCAAGAAATTAAAAAAAATCACGAGAATTCATAATTAAATACAACCAATCATCATCAAATTTAGATGTTAAAACTTAAAAACACCAAAAAACAACTCAAAAAGCAAAAAACAAAAAAAAAACAAAAAATAGTGAAATAGCGGTATATTGCATCAAAAGATGCACTTATTTGTAAATAGTTGCATACATTTATGCATATATTTCAGTGTCGCATCATACTGCAGTATAAATGCATATATTTATGTAGAAACTGTGGGATAAACGCATTGTTTCATGCATTTATTCGTTCTTGGACTGGTTTTCAACATTACAGTTTTCAGACATTGTTGCATACATTTATGCACTTATATAGAATAAGCGCATACATTCATGCACATATTCAGAAGTCTTCATCCTTTTCAACTTTGTTGCATACATGTATGCATATATATGGAATAAATGCATACATGTATGCAACTATTCATAACACATTCAGCTCAGTTCAATTTCATATACATACATGTACGCAACTGATAGAAATATATGCATACACGTATGCATATATTCACCTAGATTTTCAATAGAAAACACCGGATGAATATATGCATACATATATGTAATAACCCGGAAATCTGGGCCAATTTGAAATTTTTATTTTGGCAATTTTAGTGAATTTTGATTATTTAAAATGAATTATTTTAAATAATATCGACGAGAAATTTATTTTGAATAGAATTCGAACGTATATATTTATATACGTCGTCGTTAGAATATAAATAATTATTTATAATTATAAAAGGAATTGAAAATGGCGCGGTAGTTTAATAATTCGATTTCAAACTTCAATTGAACATACCGGGTGCAAAATAAACCGGATTTTAGTGAAACCAAAAATAATGGAATCCAATTGTGACTATCTTTCCAACGAATCCGAAAAATCAAAATTTCATAGCGGGAATCAAAAGATATGTCCAGTTGAAAATTCAGAATAGTCGCTATGGAATTCAGGCCCTTAGAAATAGCCATTTTGCAAACGACCTCAGATTTCGACGAAACCACTTTTATTGGATCCGTGATGTCAAGTTATTGCTAGATTCCAATTTTCATAATTTTTCGATTCAATATGTGAGCGTGGCAAAGGAAAACGCGTTTGACCAGTTTCAGTTGATTTTAATCGACTGGAAATTGGCCATTTTTCAAACGATCCCAGAATTCGACGAAATTAGTTTTATTAGGACCGTATCGTCAATATGAAGCTAGAAAATATTTTTCTGGAATTTTTCGAGTTAGTATGTGACCCTAGTAAACTGAAATGCGCGTTCAAATTCAATATATAGAGTTATATGTTGATTTTGACGAAAACCGATCGAAACGGTCGAATCAGCTTACGATACATATCCCATTGTGTTCGGAATGGGGGTAATCAGCTATGGACGACAGGCAGTGGGTCTCGTTTCGAGTTCGACAATAAAAGTTACTTTAGGGATATAAATAATAAAATAAAATTAAAAAAAAACCTCTCTCCATACTCTCCCACAACCCCCCCCCCATTGACCATTTCAATCGAAATAAAAAAAAGGGAGGGGCGAAGGCCTGCTGCCCATCGTCGAACGCGCCTCCGCCGGGGGGAGGGGCTCCGCCGCCACCGTTCGTCACACCCTCCCCACCCCTTCTCTCCCTGCAACCCACCCTCCGCCTCGCAGGACCCAGGAACCCCCGACCCACGTCGAAAACCACCCACCGCCCAACCTGACCATCGTACCCACCCCCTGTGCCGCCGATTGCTGCCACCCTCCGCCTCCAGGCTCCAGCGACGTGAGCGACTCTGATTTCCCCCTCCTCTTCAACGTGAAACGCCCCCTCAACCCTCCTCAGCCCGCAATTAGTAAGTTTTTATTGTTTACATTGTTTATAATTTTTGATTTTCAGTTTTATATAATGTTCATATTGGAATGAATATAAAAATTAGATTTTTAGCTAAGAGAAAGGATTAGATTTTGCTTATAAAAAGAACTGATTTTTATACTAGGAAAGAGCGAGTTAAAAGGTCGCATTTGTATGTGTGTTGTTAGCGAAGAAAGATCGGATTTTTAATGAAGTAAAGATTTCATTTTTAATGAAGAAAAGATGTCATTTTAAATGAAGTAAATATTTGATTTTTATATATTGAATAGCAAAGTAAAAATTCGATTTTTTATATATTGAATAGCGGTGTAAAAATGTGATTTTTATATATGTAGTGACCACGGACAACGAAATTGATGAAAGGCGAGCACGACGAAGATTTCTGCATAGGAAGAGTCGTGGCGTTGGTTTAGCTAGAAGGTGAGAACTTCTCACTTTTAATTTAATTTTCTAGTGAAAATATATACTAGGATGCAGACGGTGTTTAGTAGCACCCGACACCCGTCGTCCACAGACCATGGACGGCTTGTATGCTTGGTTGTTTGATTTTGATGTGTAGTTGATTGTGTGATGTGAAATGAAATAAAATATTTATATAGTTGAAATAAAATATTTTATAGTGGAAAATATTCTATAGTTAAAAATAGAATTTTTAACGTGTATATGAAATGAAATAAAAATAAACGAATCAGACGATTTGCTTATACACACATTTGACTGATATTGGTTGGGACGATAAATTTTACACATCGCCCAACTGCACAAATAAAAGTTGTGTTTGATTGTTTGAAAACCCCACACGGGTATTGGGGTGATATATGACATACACTAATCCCAACAGTTAGTTGTATGTCGATCGATTGATTGACAGACTGTTATAAGCGTTGAATATTTATATTTGATGCTTATATAGTGTAGAATGCACTTTGGATGATGGTTGATTATTCATCGTTGTTATAGTATACATGTGTTGTAGAAAATCCATATAATTAACATTATATGGTAATTGATTGGGCATCATTCCAATTTTGAAATAGAAATATTTGAAAAAGAAATATTTGAAATAGAATATTTGAAAATAGGATATATGAAGCCATGTTGATTAGATTGACGCCATTTTGACGTGAACGATATTTATATCGATTATATTCGTTTTTATAATGAATATTAAAAAGTGCTTTCAAAATCGAATATTTTGAAATGAAATTCGAACTATATTGAAAAGAATAGAAATTCAACTTAAATTGAAATTGAATTGAATAGAAAATGAATTCGAATTAAACTGAATATAATTGAAATTCGAATTAGATTGGAATAGAATTGAAATCGTTTTGAATTGAATTTAAAACGTATTGAAATTGAACTGAAAATCGATTTGAATTGAAATCAATTTGAAATGAATTTAAAACAAATTTGTAAGGGAAAATTCAATTTTGATTTGAATTTGAAAAAGAAGTTGAAAACGTTTTGAAAATGAATTTTAAAACGATTTATAAAATTCGTTTTGAAAGGAAATCGACGAAGTATATATTATATATATAATATAATGGACTGAATAGAACGCGCCGCGCAGCGGCAGTTCGCGAATTTCGACCATTGACTTCGAACGGATATTACGGGAGATCCGACCGTCGGATTTTCCTGAAACCGGAACCGTTGGGTTCGTATCGAAAAGAGCTTTCCAATGAATATTAGAAATAAGAAATCTAACGGTTGGATTTGGAATTATGTCCAAATCAAATTTGGAAAAGGTCGCTTTAAGTGCAGTTTGATGGCCGTTGGTGGAAATCGACTGTACGGACCTTGATAAAATTATTAAAAATAGTAATAATTTGTGTAAAATCATAAGAAATGATTTGGGAAGAATTAGGATGAAAAACTCCATGTTTGAAAAGATAAAAATAGATTTTTATCGAAATGAACTAGTTTTGAACTAGAATTGTAATTCTATTTATTTTTAAATAAATAAATTGGATTAGAAATGGTTTTGAAAATAACCAGAATTTCCAATAATTATATTGGAATGGATTTGAATCGAAATTGTCTTCGGAATATTTCGATGTTGGATTTCTTGATTATAAAGATGTTGTTTTGGAAATTTGAAAGATATAGATATATATATATCGTTATTTCCAATACGATATTTGTTGGTCGTAGAATTTGATATTGAATATAAGCCGATATATTTTCTATTCAGAGCCGTGTATTTAATATCAAATGTGATTTGGGTTTGTCGTGAATGATGTCTTCATTAACACTGTTCTTAAGCCCAGTTGAGAAAAGATTAAATCTTTTTATTTAGATTTAATGAAGTGTACCAATTAAATAATATTTAATTGGAATTGAATTAGTATTGATTTTTGGGTTTATCGTGAACAATGTTTTAAATAACACTTGTTCTTTAACCCAATAATTAATATGAAATGTGATTTTGGGTTGTCGTGAACGGTATCTTCAATAATACTGCTCTTAGACCCAAAGGAGATAAGAAAATCAAAAACTTACTGGGGATTAGTTAAGTTGAATGGTTTCAGAGGTGTTGATCTGATGTTGGTTTCGGTCTTCGGGGTTAATACTTAGGAAATTGTTCACTTGCTAATTTACGGTTAGGGACTGATTGAAATGTGATGTGATTTTGGGTTTATCGTGAACCGTGTTTTAAATGACACTGATTCTTTAACCCAGTCACAGATTAAAACTAAGTGGAGTTTTAATGAATCTTTAATTAGATTGAAAAGATCGAGAATGGAGTATCACCAGTTTTGCTCCAGGCGATAGTTAAATCTTTAAATAGATTTGAACGTGAAATGGTAATTGAATTTATCGATAACACCGTGGTGTTAGATATGAAGTATGACCAGTTTTACTTCATGGGATGAATAGGTTGGGATTGGGAAATTAAAACAAATGATTACTTCGGTAAGGTTCGTTAATCCCGACTAATTGAATCGAAATTCAAAAGAAGATTAAAGAATAAATTCAAGGAATTTATCTTTGATAAAATTAAAGGGGAACCTTTCCCTATGAATGTGAAATTTAGAAACTAACTGTCGGTTAGCTAAGCAGAATGATTTTCTGGATATTGATCTTATGTTGGTTTCGGCCTTCGGGGTTAATATTTGTGGAATTATTCTCTTGTTAATTTACGGTTAGTGACTGATTAATTGAAATGAGGCGTATGTTGTGTTTGTGTAACACTTGTTTATAATATACGCGAGTTATTCGGAAAGATCGGGTTTATCCCATTTTGAATAACTGATACGACGATAAGTCGAAGATGAAGACGATGGTTGAAGACCGGAGGTCTTCACATCGTTTGGATAATTATTGATTATCTTGATTGGGTCGTACACCCAAGAGGAGAGAATCGGTTGGTGATCGTCTAGACGTACTTGGAGATCGATGGAGATGCGGGGTACTAGGTGCCTCCGGTTTCGTTCAGACCCAGAACGGACTTGTAAATGGACTGTGTGTCTGACATCGGATTTCATTCTGTGTGACTGATATCGGTTGCATAGAGTGGTTTGCCTGTGTGGCATGCTAAGATGCAAATGATCAAGGCTTCTGTTGAAAAGCAGAGTCTTGTGGTTGATGATCAAAGCACGGCCTTTGTGGCGTAGCTTTGTGTAACGTTGAATCATGAGCCTCACACCCCGGTGGTGAACCAAAAACGGGAGAGGACCTTAGGGAGGGCATGCGTTTCATTCTAGCTAAAAGTGGCGTCAGTGGTTTTACACGCCCTGACGAGTTTGACTTATGTTGTTGTTGCTGTTGCGAGGCGCCTCGGTTTGATCGGACGATCCGGGTCCGATGGAGTCATTCGTTGGCTCATTTACGCCCCAAAGGGCGGGGAAACGTAGTGTTCAGGAATTTTAATCCACATCGTTGGACCGGCCCTGACGATCCAAGGGTCGATGCGCTCTGACCCTGAGACATGGGCTAGATTGTCTCGAAGTCGGTGAGGACTATCTTTTGCCTCGGTTCATATATGGAAAGCCAATTTCCAAATACGTGACATTTGCGGTTTTATTTGTAGAGCCTAGTATGGCGACATAGTGGGATGGGGCGCTTATGCCGTCTATGATTGATACTTATGATTAGAAGTTGTTTTATACACTATGCACTTACAATAGTATCAAATGATTTGTTTTAAACATATCAAGCATTCTTGGCTATTATAAGGTAAAAACCCTATCCCCCGGCTTGCGTTGCATTGTGTGATAGGACCTGGGTCTTATAATAGCTTCATTCTTCTTTATTTAGCATTGCGCTGTTTGTTTTATGCACTGGTATTCTTAGGAGGAAACTCGTTCCGTGTTATACGGCGTGGTCCCTTGATTTACCTAACTTTAAAATAAAGATTAATAACTGTTTTAGTTCTCACACCAGTCCCATGACTGACCTGGAGTTTATTGTTTTGACCTAAACTCTGGGTGCCCTTATTTTGACACGGGCAGCTAGTAGTTTTGGTTTTGTAGATTTATATTCACAGGATCCTAGTTTACAGCTGGGACAATATCCGGTAAGCTGTGTATCCGTATATCTCCTTCTGGTTGTGTTTTGTATTATTTCCGCTGCGATGTATTTAAATGTAATTTAAATCTCTGATATTTCTGTGTAATATTTATTTATACTCTGTAATTCTTGTATTCTGATGGTATTGTTGTAATTAACAATGAAATGTTCTTCCGCCTGCGTTCTATTTTGTCGTGTTCTCAAAACAGTCAGGCGTTTCGAACGGTCTAGATCGGTGAGCGACTGATTCGGATCGAGCGAAATTCCCCGTTGTCATAGTTGGTATCAGAGCTTTGGTTTACAAAGCTCAGAGAACAAGGCACATTTGAACCATACGAAAAAATTCATCAAATATTGGATTAGTAATATCCAATTAGAATGACTCGTTATAGATGGGATCAGTAGTATCCTAGAACGAGTGTGAAGAGTATATTTTTGGAAATGAAAACAAAATTTGTTTTGAAATTTAAACCATATACGTATTTGAATAGTTATTTACATTGAATTTGGACAATCCAATATATAAAGATTTTGCATATATGTCTTGCAAACGTGTATTCGAAGTTTTAATGTATTGGATAGTTATAGAATCGCACTCTAGTGCCCGGGGATAATTCTGGTGACGGGGCACCATCGCCAGTATTTATTTTCGAGTTTCGAAGGTGAGATTTCTATAAATTTCCAATTGACTGGTGTGAGAACCGAAACTAGATAGGGCTTATTGTTGTGATTTGGCATCAAAAAAATCTGATTTTTTGACTATATATCAAAGCTATGCATTTGAAATGATAACCAACTAATTGATTGATGGTTGTGTTGTTGATTATTGGTTGATTAATTAAAATTTGTACATATAGCCCAATTGTACCTAATAGTGAATTATATTGAAATTTGGTCGCATTTACTTGCATATACATGTACTTACATTGAACAGGTCATAGCAAGGAGGCTAGAGCAGAAGAATAAAATTTGTTTGCCCGACAAATAGGTACATGTTTACCATAATTTACTGTTTTGTTTGAGTGATAATGAATTTATGAGCCAATTGGCTTTTTCTTTTTCTTTTTGAGATCAGAGGGCCTGTATGGCAATTTCGGGATTTTCCCGTGCTCCCGGTGCAGGGGAGGTTATGGCGAAATTTTTCGAAAATATAGGGTGTTAGCCAAATTTTTGAAAAATTTGAAAAGTTCTTAGAAACTGAAAAGTTGAAGAACTAATGCCGTAGTGAAAATACTGGAAGTTGAGTTGATTAGTTAAACAACTTTCGGCTTCGTTCCTTTTCGGGGACGAAAAGTTTTAAGTAGGGGAGATTGTAATAACCCGGAAATCTGGGCCAATTTGAAATTTTTATTTTGGCAATTTTAGTGAATTTTGATTATTTAAAATGAATTATTTTAAATAATATCGACGAGAAATTTATTTTGAATAGAATTCGAACGTATATATTTATATACGTAGTTGTTAGAATATAAATAATTATTTATAATTATAAAAGGAATTGAAAATGGCGCGGTAGTTGGATAATTCGATTTCAAACTTCAATTGAACATACCGGGTGCAAAATAAACTGATTTTAGTAAAACCAAAAATAATGGAATCCAATTGTGACTATCTTTCCAACGAATCCGAAAAATCGAAATTTCATAGCGGGAATCAAAAGATATGTCCAGTTGAAAATTCAGAATAGTCGCTATGGAATTCAGGCCCTCAGAAATAGCCATTTTGCAAACGACCTCAGATTTCGACGAAACCACTTTTGTTGGATCCGTGATGTCAAGTTATTGCTAGATTCCAATTTTCATAATTTTTCGATTCAATATGTGAGAGTGGCAAAGGAAAACGCGTTTGACCAGTTTCAGTTGATTTTAATCGACTGGAAATTGGCCATTTTTCAAACGATCCCAGAATTCGACGAAATTAGTTTTATTAGGACCGTATCGTCAATATGAAGCTAGAAAATATTTTTTTGGAATTTTTCGAGTTAGTATGTGACCCCAGTAAATTGAAATGCGCGTTCAAATTCAATATATAGAGTTACATGTTGATTTTGACGAAAACCGATCGAAACGGTCGAATCAGCTTATGATACATACCCCATTGTGTTCGGAATGGGGGTAATTAGCTATGGACGACAAGCGGTGGGTCTCGTTTCGAGTTCGACAATAAAAATTACTTTAGGGAATTAAATAATAAAATAAAATAAAACCCTCTCTCCATACTCTCCCTCAGCCCCCCTCCCCCATTGACCATTTCAATCGAAATAAAATAAAAAAAAGGGAGAGGGGCGAAGGCCTGCTGCCCATCGTCGATCGCGCCTCCGCCGGGGGGGATGGGCTCCGCCGCCGCCGTTCGTCACACCCACCCCACCCCTTCTCTCCCTCCAACCCACCCTCCGCCTCGCAGGACCCAGGAACCCCCAACCCACGTCGAAAACCACCCACCGCCCAACCTGGCCACCGCACCCACCCCCTGTGCCATCGATTGCTGCCACCCTACGCCTCCAGGCTCCAGCGACTCTGATTTCCCCCTCCTCTTCAACGTGAAACGCCCCCTCAACCCTCCTTAGCCCGCAATTAGTAAGTTTTTATTGTTTACATTGTTTATAATTTTTGATTTTCAGTTTTATATAATGTTCATATTGGAATGAATATAAAAATTAGATTTTTAGCTAAGAGAAAGGATTAGATTTTGCTTATAAAAAGAACTGATTTTTATACTAGGAAAGAGCGAGTTAAAAGGTCGCATTTGTATATGTGTTGTTAGCGAAGAAAGATCGGATTTTTAATGAAGTAAAGATTTCATTTTTAATGAAGAAAAGATGTCATTTTTAATGAAGTAAAAATTCGATTTTTATATATTGAATAGCAAAGTAAAAATTCGATTTTTTATATATTGAATAGCGGTGTAAAAATGTGATTTTTATATATATAGTGACCAAGGACAATGAAATTGATGAAAGGCGAGCACGACGAAGATTTCTGCATAGGAAGAGTTGTGGCGTTGGTTTTAACTAGAAGGTGAGAACATCTCACTTTTAATTTAATTTTCTAGTGAAAATATATACTAGGATGCAGACGGTGTTTAGTAGCACCCGACACCCGTCGTCCACAGACCATGGACGGCTTGTATGCTTGGTTGTTTGATTTTGATGTGTAGTTGATTGTGTGATGTGATGTGAAATGAAATAAAATATTTATATAGTTGAAATAAAATATTTTATAGTGGAAAATATTTTATAGTTAAAAATAGAATTTTTAACGTGTATATGAAATGAAATAAAAATAAACGAATCAGACGATTTTCTTATACACACATTTGACTGATATTGGTTGGGACGATAAATTTTACACATCGCCCAACTGCACAAATAAAAGTTGTGTTTGATTGTTTGAAAACCCCACACGGGTATTGGGGTGATATATGACATACACTAATCCCAACAGTTAGTTGTATGTCGATCGATTGATTGACAGACTGTTATAAGCGTTGAATATTTATATTTGATGCTTATATAGTGTAGAATGCACTTTGGATGATGGTTGATTATTCATCGTTGTTATTGTATACATGCGTTGTAGAAAATCCATATAATTAACATTATATGGTAATTGATTGGGCCTCATTCCAATTTTGAAATAGAAATATTTGAAAAAGAAATATTTGAAATAGAATATTTGAAAATAGGATATACGAAGCCGTGTTGATTAGATTGACGCCATTTTGACGTGAACGATATTTATATCGATTATATTCGTTTTTAAAATGAATATTGAAAAGTGCTTTCAAAATCGAATATTTTGAAATGAAATTCGAACTATATTGAAAAGAATAGAAATTTGACTTAAATTGAAATTGAATAGAATAGAAAATGAATTCGAATTAAACTGAATATAATTGAAATTCGAATTAGATTGGAATAGAATTGAAATTGTTTTGAATTGAATTTAAAACGTATTGAAATTGAACTGAAAATCGATTTGAATTGAAATCAATTTGAAATGAATTTAAAACGAATTTGTAAGGGAAAATTCAATTTTGATTTGAATTTGAAAAAGAATTTGAAAATGTTTTGAAAACGAATTTTAAAACGATTTATAAAATTCGTTTCGAAAGGAAATCGACGAAGTATATTATATATATATATATATTATATATATAATATAATGGCCTGAATAGAACGCGCCGCGCCGCGGCAGTTCGCGAATTTCGACCATTGACTTCGAACGGATATTACGGGAGATCCGACTGTCGGATTCTCCTGAAACCGGAACCGTTGGGTTCGTATCGAAAAGAGTTTCCAATGAATATTAGAAATTAGAAATCTAACGGTTGGATTTGGAATTATGTCCAAATCAAATTTGGAAAAGGTCGCTTTAAGTGCAGTTCGATGGCCGTTGGTGGAAATCGACTGTACGGGCCTTGATAAAATTATTAAAAATAGTAATAATTTGTGTAAAATCATAAGAAATGATTTGGAAAAAATTGGGATGAAAAACTCCATGTTTAAAAAGATAAAAATAGATTTTTATCGAAATGAACTAGTTTTGACCTAGAATTGTAATTCTATTTATTTTTAAATAAATAAATTGGATTTGAAATGGTTTTGAAAATAACCAGAATTTCGAATAATTTTATTGGAATAGATTTGAATCGAAATCGTCTTCGGAATATTTCGATGTTGGATTTCGTGATTATATAGATGTTGTTATGGAAATTTGAAAGATATATATATATATATATATATATATATATATATATATATATATCGTTATTTCCAATACGATATTTGTTGGTCGTAGAATTTGATATTGAATATAAGCCGATATATTTTCTATTTAGAGCCTTGTATTTAAAATCAAATGTGATTTGGGTTTGTCGTGAATGGTGTCTTCATTAACACTGTTCTTAAGCCAAGTTGAGAAAAGATTAAATCTTTTTATTTAGATTTAATGAAGTGTACCAATTAATAATATTTAATTAGAATTGAATTAGTATTGATTTTTGGGTTTATCGTGAACGATGTTTTAAATAACACTTGTTCTTTAACCCTATAATTAATATGAAATGTGATTTTGGGTTGTCGTGAACGGTATCTTCAATAATACTGCTCTTAGACCCAAAGGAGATAAGAAAATCAGAAACTAACTGAGGATTAGTTAAGTTGAATGGTTTCAGAGGTATTGATCTGATGTTGGTTTCGGCCTTCGGGGTTAATACTTAAGAAATTGCTCAATTGCTAATTTACGGTTAGGGACTGATTGAAATGTGATGTGATTTTGGGTTTATCGTGAACCATGTTTTAAATGACACTGATTCTTTAACCAAGTCACAGATTAAAACTAAGTGGAGTTTCAATGAATCTTTAATTAGATTGAAAAGATCGAGAATGGAGTATCACCAGTTTTGCTCCAGGCGATAGTTAAATCTTTAATTAGATTTGAACGTGAAATGGTAATTGAATTTACCGATAACACCGTGGTGTTAGATATGAAGTATGACCAGTTTTACTTCATGGGATGAATAGGATGGGATTGGGAAATTAAAACAAATGATTACTTTGGTAAGGTTCGTTAATCCCGACTAATTGAATCGAAATTCAAAAGAAGATTAAAGAATAAATTCACGGAATTTATCTTTGATAAAATTAAAGGGGAACCTTTCCCTATGAATGTGAAATTTAGAAACTAACTGTCGATTAGCTAAGCAGAATGGTTTTCTCGATATTGATCTGATGTTGGTTTCGGCCTTCGGGGTTAATATTTGTGGAATTATTCTCTTGTTAATTTACGGTTGGTGGCTGATGAATTGAAATGAGGCATATGTTGTGTTTGTGTAACACTTGTTTATAATATACGCGAGTTATTCGGAAAGACCGGGTTTATCCCATTCTGAATAACTGATACGACGATAAGTCGAAGATGAAGACGATGGTTGAAGACCGGAGGTCTTCACGTCGTTTGGATAATTACTGATGATCTTGATTGGGCCGTACACCCAAGAGGAGAGAATCAGTTGGTGATCGTCTAGACGTACTTGGAGATCGATGGAGATGCGGGGTACTAGGTGCCTCCGGTTTCGTTCAGACCCAGAACGGACTTATAAATGGACTGTGTGTCTGACATCGGATTTCATTCTGTGTGACTGATATCGGTTGCATAGAGTGGTTTGCCTGTGTGGCATGCTAAGATGCAAATGATCAAGGCTTCTATTGAAAAGCAGAGTCTTGTGGTTGATGATCAAAGCACTGCCTTTGTGGCGTAGCTTTGTGTAACATTGAATCACAAGCCTAACACCCCGGTGGTGAACCAAAAACGGGAGAGGACCTTAGAGAGGGCATGCGTTTCCTTCTAGCTAAAAGTGGTGTCAGTGGTTTTACACGCCCTGACGAGTTTGACTTATGTGGTTGTTGCTGTTGCAAGGCGCCTCGGTTTGATCGGACGATCCGGGTCTGATGCAGTCATTCGTTGGCTCATTTACGCCCCAAAGGGCGGGGAAGCACAGTGTTCAGGAATTTTAATCCACATCGGTGAACCGACCCTGACGATCCAAGTGTCGATGCGCTCTGACCCTGAGACATGGGCTAGATTGTCTCGAAGTCGGTGAGGACTATCTTTTGCCTCGGTTCACAGATGGAAATCCAATTTCCAAATATGTGACATTTGCTGTTTTATTTGTAGAGCCTAGTATGGCGACATAGTGGGATGGAGCGCTTATGCCGTCTATGATTGATACTTATGATTAGAAGTTGTTTTATACACTATGCACTTACAATAGTATCAAATGATTTGTTTTAAACGTATCAAGCATTCTTGGATATTATAAGGTAAAAACCCTATCCCCCAGCTTGCGTTGCATTATGTGATAGGACCTGGGTCTTATAATAGCTTCATTCTTCTTTATTTAGCATTGCGCTGTTTGTTTTATGCACTGGTATTCTTGGGAGGAAACCCGTTCCGTGTTATACGGCGTGGTCCCTTGATTTACCTAACTTTAAAATAAAGATTAATAACTGTTTTAGTTCTCACACCAGTCCCATGACTGACCTGGAGTTTATTGTTTTGACCTAAACTCCGGGTGCCCTTATTTTGACACGGGCAGCTAGTAGTTTTGGTTTTGCAGATTTATATTCACATGATCCTGGTTTACAGCTGGAAAGATATCCGGAAAGCTGTATTCGTATATCTCCTTCTGGTTGTGTTTTGTATTATTTCCGTTGCGATGTATTTAAATGTAATTTAAATCTCTGATATTTCTGTGTAATATTTATTTATACTCTGTATATTCTTGTATTCTGATGGTATTGTTGTAATTAACAATGAAATGTTCTTCTGCCTGCGTTCTATTTTGTCGTGTTCTCAAAACAATCAGGCGTTTCGAATGGTCTGGATCGATGAGCGACTGATTCGGATCGAGTGAAATCCCGGATGTCGTTTACATTTTGAACAGTAATATGGACGTATGCCCAATTTTCAGTAAAAATTAACAGGCTATATTCGCATATTTTAACTTTACCTACATACAAAGTCACTAAATTTTTTTTGTAAAAAATGTATTAATTTATTTATACTGCCTTAGAATCGGATGAGACTTCGACTGATAGATTCCCACCTAAATTACGGACAGTGTGAAATACTCAGATGTTTTGCCCTGTGATCGAACATTGTAGTTCTCCAAGGTGACTACCAGTTGTACATAAAAATTAACAGGTTGTATTCCCATATTTGAACTCTGCCTACATGCGAAGTCGCTATTTTTTCTTTGTAAAAACTGCAGTAATTTCTTCATACTGCCTCGGAACCTGAAGAGACATTAACCGCTAGACTCTCACCTAAATTACGGACGGCGTGGAATACTCGAATGTTTCATTCTATGAACGAACATTGTAGGTCTCCAAGGTGATTAACAGTTGTACATAGAAAATAACAGGCTATATTCGCATATTTGAACTTTGCCTACATACAAAGTCGCTATTTTATTTGTAAAAATTGCAGTAATTTCTTCATATTGCCTAAGAATAGGATGAGACTTCGACCGATAGGTTCCCACCTAAATTACGAATAGTGTAAAATACTCGAACGTTTTTCCCTGTCATCAAACACTATAGTTCCACAAGCTGACTACTAGTTGTACTTAAAAAAACATGTTATATTCCCATAGTTGAACTCTACCTACATACGAAATCGCTATTTTTTTGTAAAAACTGTAGTAATTTCTTCGTATTGCCTCATAAACGGACGAGACTTCAACCCGTAGATTCTCACCTAAATTATGGACAATATGGAATACTCAAATGTTTCATCCTGTTGACGAACACTGTAGGTCTCCAAAGTGACTAACAGTTGTACTTAGAAAATAGCAGGCTATATTTGCATATTTGAACTCTACTGACATACAAAGTCGCTATTTTTTTGTGAAAACTGCAGTACTTTCTTTATATTACCTCGAAACCGAATGAGACTTTTACCGATAGGGTCTCAACCAAATTACGAACAGTATGGAACATCGGGAATTTCGTCCTATGAACGAACGCTATAGCTCTCCTAGGTGATTAACATTTATACTTAGAAAATAACAAACTAATCCACCAATCGCCCAAAAATTTCGATTTACCTTCTGCTATCTCCATTTTCCACAAAAGACCATCCCGCTTCCGCCATCTCCATATTCCTATATTTGAAATCTGCCTACATACGAAGTTGCTATATTTTGTAAAAATTGTGGTAATTTTTTCATACTGCCTCGGAACTGGATGAGACTTTGACCGATAGATTCCCACCGAAATTACGAAAAGTATGAAATACTCGAACGTTTTGCCTTGTTGTAACACCTCGTAACTTTGAAAATTAAAATTAATGAATTAAAGAATACTTAATTGTTAAAGTGAGAATTAAGGGAAACGGGTTGCGCCATTGCATTCGTCTCGGAATTCTGCTTGAGATAGAGTCCGAGTTTGTGTAAATTGGACTTCGTATGAAGAAGTTATGGCCTTCAAAAGTTTCAGAATTTAAATAAACTAAAAACAGCTCGAATCTGAAATTCAAATTCAAAACAGGGAAGCGGGCTAGGCGGGAAAATTCCCGCCCAAAGGCCAGGTCGACCAGGGGGTCGACCTACCCTATAGGTCGACCAGGGGGTCGACCTGCCCTCCCCCGGGCAGATCTGAAAGATGATGCTTTTTGACTTGATGATGAGTCATTAGGGCTGAGGTGTCATTCTATCTTGACTGGATGATCTTGATTGATTCTAGGTTAATCCGATGGCTCTTCATTAATTAATCTTCTATAAAAACACTCCTAAACCCTCAACCCTAATCACATTAATTCATAGCAAGAGCCGCCATGCCGTCAATGGAGAACCTAGACTAGCCGCCATTCTCTTTCAACCCTAACGCAAGATAGAAGCTTGAATCAAAATCAAATCAAATCTAAGATTAGAATAACGATTAGTCTACATTAAAGGCGAGCAATTCAGTTTCAGAATACAGATCCCATAAAGACAAGACTATTCTTTTTGTTTGTGAGTATAATGGCTTTTACAAAATAATTAATTAATTTAATTATGATAAGTTATAATTGGGATTATGAGAATATGATTTTGAATCATGTGATGTTGAATTATATGCAAGTCTGTGATGTTGGATTACATGTTCTTATGTAAATTATATGCAAGTTTGTGATGTTGGATTACATGTTCTTATGTAAATTATATGCAAGTTTGTGATATTGGATCATATGTTCTTATATGAATCTTATGCAAGTTTAGGTTGTTAAAATAAATGTGAAACACGAATATACATATGCTAGTTTATGTGACATTAATCTACATGTTTAGATCTATATGCAAGTTCACATCTTTATGTTTGGATCTATATGCAAGTTCACATCTTTATGTTTAGATCTACATGCAAGTTCACATCTTTATGTTTAGATCTATATTTAGATCCATGGCAGTACATAAGTTATGCAAGTTTATGCCCATTGCCAATGCTAGTTTTGTATCATATGCTAGTTTGAATGAAATTCATAAGCAAGTTATTAGCTATGTAAACTTATGTAATGATTCTTAGATCTATTTCATGTGTTATGCAAGTTGTGATGTTTCTTTTCTTTTTATAAGTTAGACTATTGCGAGTCTAACATATGTCATATCAAAATGTACGAATAGCGTGGGGATAATGGGAAAATATTGAATATACATAATTGTGAATTGGCATAAAATGGCCTTAAAAGGCATATAATTAATTTGAGACATTAATTGGCATAATTGGTATTTATGGACATAATTTAAGTGATAATTATGGACATAAATAAATTTGGAATTTATTGACAAATTTGAATAGGGATATTAATCCAATTTGGGGTTAAATAATTATGTGATAATTAATCGCCTAAGACACGAGGTTAGACTCGTTTGTGGTGTAAGACTGCCCGGACCCGCCCGACAAATCCAGCAGCTACAAATGTCACTCTAATGTGAGAGGTCAAAGGTACGAATTAAATGCGTAACAATTGTAAAGACACGAGGTTAGGCTCATTTGTGGTATAAGACTGCCCGGACCTGCCCGGCAAATCCAGCAACCGCAAATGTCAGTCTAATGTGGGAGGTCTTTACAAGATTACGGTTCTAATGAATTAAGTAACACTTAACCAGATAAACATGTGGTGGGACATGGGGGTTAAGTGGGTGGCCTTGGGTGGCTTGTGAAATACGATTAGAAACACTTAACCAAGTGAAAACATGTAAGAAGACATGAATAAGAATGGGGTTAAGTGGGAAACCTTAGTGGGGACCAAGCATAGGTGGAAAGCTTGTGTCAGGCATGGGGGCCCTTTTCAAACCAGTAACCCATTAAGTATCCTTGTGAGATCGAACCAAGTCGAGGATGGGACACGCTTACTGGGTTTGATTGTAAGAGGTCAAAACGGGTTAGCGGTGGCAACACAAGTTCAACGGGGTCATGTGCGTGCGTGGGACCGGGCTGGTAGGTAAGACGTTGTTGCATCGTGTAGATATAAGCCGTGCATCTCTAGTGGTATCGGGTTGCCACTTTGGAAAGTGATACACCCACACTGTGGGACCAACACGGGTATCTACGAGTTAGGGAGCCGATCGCATGGGGGTAGTGGGTACAACTAGTGGAGATATGGGCAGACGACACCTATGAAGGCAGTTAGGGGTACACGAAACTACCATTATCATTATTAAGTTCTGTAGGTGGGATCAACTTTTAGGGTGACTAGTAGTGGTGCAGTATAGTAATTATCCTATAGTGATTAGGAACGAGATCAACGCCAAAATATTCCTCTTATTTGCTTTGTCATGCCCACTTTTTTCATGGTCATACCTTATTTTACCAGTTTATGCCTTATCCTAGTTATTTTAATAATTATATTGTTAAAGTTATTATACTCGCCAGACTTTATGTCTAACCCCCTTGTTTTTGCCTATTTTCTTCCTTCCTCCCCTCCCCCCAGGTTCTCAGGGTAGGACTAGTACTAGTGGAGCTTGATCTTGGATCTCTTTCTCTCTTTTTTGGAAGTGCTTGGATTGCTGAAAGTAAAGTTCAACTCATCTCTTTTATGGCTGCTTGTGTTTGGGGTTATGTTTTTTACTTTATGTACTCTGAAAACAATTTGTCAAGATGGATATTACGTGTACTTGGTTTATGAAGTTGTTGTAATCAAACTATTTCTCTGCTGCAATAAAAGTTGTTTTAAATTTTTCAAGTACCGTTATTTGTATATGTCTTGTTATATTCTATTTTTAATACACTAAATACGCTCCATGGAAGTTAATGCATTCCCCTTGTGAGTGACATTAATGGGCGAGGGGTGTTACACGTGGTATCAGAGCTGAAGGTTACCAGAACAGATATGAATTTTGAAAAACTGTTTTTCAAAAGCATTTTATAAAGAAATACTTTCAAATATATGTTTTAAGGAAAGTATTTTCAAGAGAAAAGTTTGTTTTAAAAACATAACCCCCAAGAGCCATATATCTTTCCTTCGATTCTTCGTTTTGAATCTCTTCCTTTTTCTTTTTCAGCATGTCTGGAGAACCTGAGATACCCGAGGGCATACCGATACCAGGCTAGTTTAGAAGGTATCTGGAGGCTAGGGCCAATGCTGCAGGCCCAGCAAATGTTCCTCTTCCCCCAGCTGCAGTCACTCCTCCTCCTCCGCCTCGCGTTGATACTTTTTCAAAGATATGCAAAGATTTTAGGGCAATGGGCGGGAATCCTTTTCACGGATCAGAGACATTTGTTGAAGCTCGAAATTGGCTTAAGGAGGTGGAAGATCTATTTGGTATTTTCGAGGTGGAAGATGGAAGGAAGGTCCAATTGGCTGCTTGGTTAATGAAGGACAAAGCCTCGTTTTGGTGGGTCACGAATGGAGAGCGTCCAGTAAAGGCATGGATGGATTTCAGGCGTAGGTTCGAGATGAAATTCCTCTCATGAACAGAAGAGAATTTATATATGGAAAGATTCTTAGCATTGAAGCAAGGGGATTTATCAGTAAAGGAGTACGTCAACAAGTTCAATCAGTTGGCGAGATTTGGCTTGGAATTGGTAAACACACCTGAGAAGAAGGCCCTGAGGTTCGTTAAAGGTTTGAATGAGCCGATACATGGGTTGGCTATGACCCACATTCCGATGGGGGCTACCTTTGAGAAGTTGGTCGACATGGCGCTTATGCATGAGGAAGAGAAAGGTGCTAATGCTAATAAGGCACCGGAGAAGAAAGGGGACCAAAAGAAACCACAAAGGCAAAACAAGAAAGGCAGAAAGAACAATAATAGCTAGGGAAAGAAAAAGTGCTTTAATTGTGGAACACTAGGCCATCTGAGCAAGGACTATAGGAAAAAGAAGAAGACTGGTTGTTTCCATTGTGGAGAGGCAGGACATCTAGTTAAAGACTGCCCAAGGAAACAGGGGAAAGGGCAAAGAACAGGGTCCACTTTTGGAGGGCAGCTTCAGGCTCTCATGGCACCAGGGCAGGCAAGAGGGCAGATTCAGGCTCTCATGGCACCAGGACAGGAGAGAGGTAGGAACATTTCCGTTGAAAGTTTTGTTTTTCTGGTTGATCATCCTGTTCGTACTTTGTTTGACTCTGGTGCTTCACACTCGTTTGTATCTGCTTCGTTAGTTGAAACACTGCACCTAAATACTAGTCTAGTTATGGAACCCGTAGTAGTCTCAAATCCTATTGGTGGGTCGGCTCATCTTTCTATGATTTGTCGGGATTTGAGAGTGTCTATCTTGGGCGTTGGGTTTGAATGCAACGCCTTTGTTCTTGGCTTCATAGGCTACGGCTTGATTCTAGGCATGGATTGTGTAACACCCCACATCTATTAAGGTCACTCACAAAGGGAATGCCTTAACTTCGGTGGAGAGTTATAGGTAAAAGATATAGATAAATTACAAGACAGATAATTAAAACAGTGGAAAATAAAACTTTACTTTACTGATAAAATAGTTTGTACAACAATTGTTTTCTAATACCAGAGTATATGTCCTACAAAATAAAGAAGCATAAAATAACTTTTATATTCCCCAATGTAGTATGAGCCAGCCATAGCAATGGAAAAGTGAATCCAAGGAAAACTTCGCTTAATCTTCAAGCTTGGAAAGAAAACTGAGCTAAGTAGTAACATTCCCTCCCTACGAACCGGGGGGGGGGGGGGAGGGGGGGAGGGGAGGAAGACAAGAAAGAGAAAGAAAACAGAGTCAGACATAAAGTCTGGTAAGTTCAGTAACTTTCAGCGTGTGAACAGGTAAAAACAACATGACATGAACTTAACTGAATACAAGACAATACCATGATGATAGGGCTAACAAGATAACGCAAGATATGCTAAGGCAAGATAAAACTGAATGTACTGATAAACTGGATCTACCGACAAGCTGAATATACTGATAAACTGAATATGCTTCCATACTCTCTCTGCTTCGTGATTACCTTGTTATTCTGGTTTCTATTTCTCTGCACCACCTAACTAGTGACCCAACTAGTAATCTTTATAAAATGGTAACGTGCTCCCAATCCCTGTAATTGTGGTTGCCTTCGGGTGTACATTTATTATTTATTACCTAGATCTAATCTAGGGTTTTTCTATCGAGTGCTTCCTAGATTCCAATAGGGTTTTCACGACTTATCCTATGCTTCTCGGATTTTAGGGTTTACGCGACCTAGGTCCAACTAGGGATTATGCTACCTATCGAACGACGCCCATACCCTAGGACACAATACCCAGAGCGGTATATGTTCCTATACCTTCCCCACGTATGTGTCGTGGATCGTTATCGCTGTCTAGATGCACATGTCCTCTATATGTGCGACCCGAGTCTCGTGGCACGGCAAATTTAAGAAACACGGAACTCGGTCGGGAGCTTTCAGATATCTGCCGATGCAGATGCTAAGGTCTGTTTTTCCAGTGGCTATGGTCCCACCTGACCCCTCCCTCAACTAATGAAAGGCACACCTTGAAAAATGAGAACTATATGCAGGCCCCCCTATGCCCTACTAACCTATGGCCATCCGCAACCATAACTAGATAGCGAGTATATGGTCTGTTGGAGTTCTCCGCCTTTCCGCTTCATGTATCTCGATTGACTCAAGATGGTAGGTAGACGACGAGTTGCTATCACAGGGCTACTGGTCTCGCCAAATCACGCTGGTCATTCCTAGTCTTTAGGTTGCCTTATATTGCAACCAAGGCATACCCTTGGTTCTTCTAACGCGGACCTTAACCTCTGTGAGCCCAGGCGAATCATCTACAGCTCACAGAGGGATACCAAGAGTACCGTCACGCCCCCTCAAAGCCGCGTGCTTCGTACCCCAGTTCGTTGGAACCTTCTTTATGATCAGATGGACGTTTGCTTCTTCACGTATTCTACTAAGGTTTACCACTTAGTTCCCTTAACTAAGGTTTACTACTTAGTTTCCTGTACCGTCGTTTTCTTAACTAAGGTTTACAACTTATTTCTCTTAACTAAGGTTTACTACTTAGTTCTCTTTCTCGTCAAGTTGGATTGGTTAAGTGTCATTAGCAATTCGGGTTAACTTAACCCATTCAATTGTTATGTTAAACTGGTTAAGTGTTATTAGTAGTTCATGTTGACTTAACCCTACCACAAATCAAGTTATATTGGTTTAAGTATTTCTTATTACTTAACCCACCCCTTCATCTTGTATTGGTTAAGTGTTCCCTTTTAATTAACCCTAACATCTGTTTGATTTACACATTCTAATGGTTAAGTATTGCCCCTTCATCTTTTAACTTAACCTTATTCGTTTGTCACACTATGATGGCTAAGTGTTCAAAGCTTACTTAACTCCACCTTCTAGTTAACATGTTAAATTGGCTAAGTGTATTTTACTTAACCCAACCTTCTAGTCTAGTTAACATGTTATAACGGTTATTTAACCCCTACAAGCCTTGTTAACATGTTAAGTTGGTTAAGTGTTCCTATGGACTTAACCCTCCCATTCTAGCTTAACCTTTCTTAGCTTTAAATTATTCTTTAAAGCACCAACCACTAACATTAGACAGATATCGTTGCGGTTACTGGATGTGCCGGTCGGTTCCGGGCAGATTTACACCGCAACTCAGTCTAACCTCGGGTCCTTTTGGGCTCAATGCTCTAACCACCCACATTAGATAGGTATTGTTACGGTTGCTGGATTTGCCGGGCGGTTCCGGGCAGTCTTATACCGTAACTCAATCTAACCTCGGGTTAGGCATATTCGTCTTTCCCTAGATTTACATATTTATCTTGTTTGTCTATATGTAAATTGCTAACGACTCTTTTAGATAAATTTGGCCTATGTTATATTCATTTGTCATGCCCACTAACATACCTATATTCTAGGCCCAAATCTTGATTACCGATCATTTAACCCAACTTGCAGTTTTATGCCAATTTAGATCTAGTATTCTCATTTACAGTTCATGGAAAAACTAGATTTGATACCCTAGTTTACAGTTTATGCCCAAAACTTGGCTTACATACCAATTCCATATTTTGCGGCCAATTAATAATTTACCTTTATACGCCCAAGTCTAATATGCATGTAATATTTATAGCCAATTCAGATCAACATATTTATTATGCCAAATTATACAAATTAAGTTACGCCCAAACTCCCCCGCCGTAGTCGTACATGTAACATAATTTCACAAGTTTCTAGGTACTTATGAAATGAAACTTAACAAAAGGAACAGGGGATAAGCACGAGAATTTGACATGAAGAATAGACATGCGAAAGCGAACCAAATACAAAGATAATGGTTCCAATAGGTTTGATGTACATAGCAGTGAATAGGAATAAACTAGACAAGCTACGTCATAAATACAAGATCAACACAGTTTAGGGAATAAGCATAGGTGATTTGGTCTAACATAATGCCAATTCGGTGTACAACATGATTTCCAACTATAGTGTTATGGGCATAAGCAACTAACCATACTAGTCATAGGCAATTAACCTCAATAGTCATAATCATGGTTTCATAGTTATGAATCATGGGAGATTAAACATAATAGTCATGGATAATTAACAAAAGTAGTCCTAGGCAATTACCCTAAATAGTCACAGGCAATAATTTCAAAGTCATGGTCATGGACAATAGTCTTATGTTCATAATCATAGGCAATAATCTCATAGTCATTAGTCATAGGTGATTGGCCCCAATTGTCCTTGTCATAGTTATAGGCAGTAGTCTTATGTCCACCATCATAGGCATAGTCTTATGTTCACAGTAATAGGCATAGTCTTAAATTTCACAGTCATAGGCATAGTCTTATGTTCACAGTCATAGTCTTAGGCCATTAACAATAGTTACAACGTCATAGGCATAGGTACAGCCTCATCGGTAATTAATCTCAATAGTTCTTAATTAGATCCAAAGGCATATACAAGCACAGATTCAAATGAGAGGATCAGCCATATTCTTATATCCATTTAATTACATGCCACAAAAGATCTTGACGTTCAAATCTAAAAAGTAACTGACTTACATTGATCGGTTTTAGAAAAGGATAATAGGATAACATTGAGGTGATTTGCTATGATTCGCGCGACGTTGCTCAAAGCCGTTGAATTAGCCATTCCTTCCCTTCTTGAAGCTCTAACTTGATTTGAATCTTCAATTTGCAATTCCTAGCCGTAGTCTTCAAGAAGTAGTCTTCGTATTTTATTTTAATTTATTTATTTCAATTACTCCAAAAGCATCATAAGGAGAGAATGAAATGGTGTAAAGAGAATGAGGCAAGGAGGCTGTTTATATAGGATTAGGCGGACGAATCTAGACAGAAAACGAGACCGGATACATCAAAATGAACCCAGGCTCAAAACTGGGCTACAGTACCAGGTCGACCCCCAGGTTGACACTATGGTCGACCTGGTCCCTGGGAGGTCGACACTATGGTCGAAACCCAGGTCGACCCGGTCCTTGGGCGGGAAATTTCCCGCCCAGCCTGTTCTGGGTTTTGAATTCGAATTTCGAGCTGTTTTTCTATTCTGAAAGTTCCTTAAACTTCGGAGGGTCATATCTCCCTCATACGGACTCCGTTTCTCGAAAAATCAGACTCATTTCCAAGAAGAATTTCGAGATGAACGCAATGGCGCAACCCGTTTCCCTTAATTCTTATTTTAAAATTTAATTCTGCCTTGATTTATGGTTTTAGCATTTTATAAAAATACGGGGTGTTACAGATTGGCTAGCTAGATACGGGGCCATCCTAGATTGTGAAAGAAGGGTAGTTAGATTGTTGACTCATTGTGGAAAGACCCTCGATATTTCTTGTGACCCTAGAGGTCCGGTAATGCTTAGCTACCAAGAATCCCTTGACGCATCCAATGATGATTTGAAATCTGTTCATGTGGTCCGTGAATATAGTGACGTCTTCAATGAGGTTCGAGGTTTACCCCCGAGGCGTGAGATAGACTTTCGAATATACTTAGTAGATAATGCAAAGCCAGTCGCATTACCAGTGCGCCACATGGCTCCGAGAGAGAGAAGAGAACTCAGTAAGCAAGTGAAAGAGTTGCTTGAGAAGGGGTTCATAAGAAGAAGTATTTCGGAGTGGGGTGCTCCAGTCATTTTTGCTACGAAATTTGATGGTTCACTTAGATTGTGTGTGGACTATAGAGAGCTGAATAAGCTAACAAAGAAGAACAGACACCCGTTGTCGAGGATAGATGATTTATTCGATCAATTGGTGGGTGCTTCGGTTTTCTCGCAACTGGTTTAGCTACATGGTTTCATCAGCTAAGGGTGGCTGAAGATAGCATCGATAAGACTGCATTTAGAACTCCTGGCGGTTTATTCGAGTGGCTCGTCATGCCTTTTGGTTTGATGAATGCACCCGCATACTTTGTTGATTTAATGAGTAGGGTGGTTAGGGAGTTTCTAAACAAGTTTGTGGTAGTCTTTGTGGACGATATTCCGATTCTCTCTAAAAATGAAGAAGAGCATGCCCTACATCTTAGGGAAGTCTTAGAGTCCTACGAGCGCATCAACTTAAAGCTAAGTTCTCCAAGTGCCATTTTTAGAGAAAAGAAGTGAGGTTCTTAGGACACGTGGTCTCTAAGGAAGGGATAGCTGTGGATCCCGCAAAAGGTAGTGGCAATCCAAGATTGGAAAACTCCTAAGAACGCAACAGAAGTAAGAAGCTTTTTAGGGCTGGCTGGTTATTATAGGAAGTTCATTAAGGACTTCGCGAAGATATTAGCCCCACTCACTCGATTAACGAAGAAGAACTTGAGTTTTACTTGGGACATTGACTGTGATGATGCTTTCCAACGTCTGAAGAGGGCTTTGACGACAGCTCCAGTTTTAGTTTTGCCAGACGGGAGTAAGCCATTCACTGTATATACCGATGCTTGTGGGACAGGGCTTGGCGCAGTTTTAATGCAAGAGGGAAGGGTGATATGCTATGGTGGAAGGCAGTTGAAAGCCCACGAGAAAAAATACCCTACCCACAACTTAGAGTTGGCTGCCATAGTTTTTGTGCTTAAGTCATGGCGTCATTATTTTCTTGGTGAGAGGTTTGAGTTGTATACACACCATAAGTCGCTAAAGTACTTATTCTCTCAGAAGGACCTAAACTTGAGGCAACAGAGGTGGATGGAGTTTTTGGCATCCTACGATTTTGAGATCGCATATACCGCTAGCAATGGTAACGTTGTAGCCAGCACCTTAAGTAGAAAGAAGTTGACTTTAAGTCCTTTATTTGTAGAGCGGCAAAGTTTGGAGTACATATCTACCTTTGACTTCAGACCCTCTGTCGGTTATGTACCCGGATTATTGGCATCATTAGAGGTGCAACCTACACTTTTGGGTCGAGTTGGAGAGGCACAGCGAAACGACCCACAGTTGGTTGAGATAGTAGGAAAGCTTATAGGAGGGGAGTCTTCGAGTCATCTTAATAGATATACTATAGATGAGAGAGGCTAGCTGCGTAGGGATGGGAGACTTTGCGTACCACAAGACGAGGGTTTGAAGAAGGAAATTCTTGAAGACTCACATCGCTCTAAGATGACCATACATCCCGGTGGTGATAAAATGTATAGGGATATGAAGCGAGTTTTCTTTTGGGCCGGAATGAAGAAGGACGTGGCCGAGTTCGTTTCTAGATGCTTAGTGTGCCAGCAAGTCAAGGCGAGCAAAAGAAGACCGGAGGTTTGCTCCACCCCTTAGAGATTCCGCTTTGGAAATGGGAAAGTGTTTCCATGGATTTTGTAGATGGGTTACCAAGATCAAGGAAGGGTAATACAGGGATTTGGGTAATTGTAGACAGACTTACCAAAAGTGCCCATTTTATTTCCGTTAAAAGTAGAAGGACCGCCGCATGGTTAGCATCTGTTTACCTTCGAGAGATAGTTTGTTTGCACGACATACCCTCTAGCATTGTGAGCGATAGAGATCCCATTTTCACAAGCGAAATTTGGAAAAGCTTACAAGAGCCGGTTAGAACGCAATTATGCTTAAGTACCGCTTATCACCCTCAGACGGATGGCCAGACCGAGAGAGTAAATCGGATTCTAGAAGACCTTCTGAGGCTATGCATCCTAGACTTTGGAGGAACATAGGAAGAGCATCTTCCACTAGTGGAGTTCGCCTATAATAATAGTTTTAAGACTAGCATTGGCATGACGCCTTTTGAGGCTCTTTATGGACGACCGTGCCGATCACCTACATGTTGGTGGGAATCCACGGATAAGGTTTTGCTTGGACCCGACATGATTAGGGAGACATCGGAGAAAATAAACCTGATTCGACGGCGAATGAGGACGGCGCAGGACTGACAGAAGTCATATGCTGATAAGAGATGAACCGATCTTGAATTCAATGTTGGGGACATGGTTTTTGTTAAGGTGTCACTGTTGAGAAACGCAGTCCGTTTTGGACCAGTAGGGAAGTTGGCACCGAGGTTCGTAGGACCCTTTCCAATTTTAGAGAGGATTGGGCAGATGGCGTATAGAGTAAAGTTACCAGAGAAGCTCAGTGGAGTTCATGACGTGTTTCATGTTTCACATTTGCGTAAGTGTTTACACGATACGGCGGAAGTGGTGGAGCTGAGCACGCTCGAAGAAGTGGAAATAGAGAGCAATGCCACGGTTAGACGAGCTCCTAAACGCATTCTCGGATCGGAGGTCAAAAAACTTTGCAACAAAGAGGTCAAGTTGGTCAAAGTGCAATAGGGAGATGATCAAAGAGACACGACTTGGGAGACGGAAGACAAGATGCGTACGCTGTACCCTTTCCATTTTGAGGGTATGTTTTATTTTCTCCTTTTTTTCTACCGCTTTGTTGATACTTGTCCTATCTTTTAGTATTATCTTTGCGATGACATCTTCGATCCTTAGTTAGGAAGAACCCTATGGTTGCAAACATGTGTTTGAGACATGTTATGTTTGATGGATGCAAATGGATGCAAGTGGTTGCTAGTGGTTGCTCGTGGATGCATGTACACACTCCTTAGGCACTAGATCGGCTCAATCACCTTAATACTGCATATAAATATGTGTGCATATCTAAATTAATGGATGTATAATGGTTGTGTTATCAGATGAATGTTGCATTTTGATGAACGGTTGTGCACACATGTTGAAATAATATGTATCGATAGGATTCTTTCGCATACATAATGGACGCCTGGCACTATCATGATTTACATTAAGGAGGTCAACTGAATCAGTAGACCGCCTGATTTTGCATTAGATAAGGAACATATACACACAAATTTTGCATATGTTCATACAGCATTAGAAATCTTGTAAGGACAATAGATGCCTGTGTTTGATGGTTGAGTAGATGGATGATGGATGTTAGGATATGCATTCTCCTTAACTTGGAGATTTCGTGGGCGAAATCCTTTAAGGAGGGGAGAATGTAACACCTCGTAACTTTGAAAATTAAAATTAACGAATTAAAGAATACTTAATTGTTAAAGTGAGAATTAAGGGAAATGGGTTGCGCCATTGCATTCATCTCGGAATTCTGCTTGAGATAGAGTCTGAGTTTGTGTAAATTGGACTTCGTATGAAGAAGTTATGGCCTTCAGAAGTTTCAGAATTTAAATAAACTAAAAACAGCTCGAAGCTGAAATTCAAATTCAAAACAGGGAAGCGGGCTGGGCGGGAAAATTCCCGCCTAAAGGCCAGGTCGACCAAGGGGTCGACCTACCCTACAGGTCGACTAGGGAGTCGACCTGCCCCTCCCCACCCCCCCCCCCCCCACCCCGGGGCAAATCTGAAAGATGATGTTTTTCTGACTTGATGCTGAGTCATTAGGGCTGAGGTGTCATTCTGTCTTGACTGGATGGTCTTGATTGATTCTAGGTTAATCTAACGGCTCTTAATTAATTAATCTTCTATAAAAACACTCCTAAACCCTCAACCCTAATCACATTAATTCATACCAATAGCCGCCATGCCGTCAATGGAGAACCTAGAGTAGCCGCCATTCTCTTTCAACCCTAAAGCAAGATAGAAGCTTGAATCAAAATCAAATCAAATCTAAGATTAGAATAACGATTAGTCTACATCAAATGCGAGCAATTCAGTTTCAGAATACAGATCCTAGAAAGACAAGACTATTCTTTTTGTTTGTGAGTATAATAGCTTTCACAAATTAATTAATTAATTTAATTATGATAAGTTATAATTGGGATTATGAGAATATGATTTTGAATCATGTGATGTTGAATTATATGCAAGTCTGTGATGTTGGATTACATGTTCTTATGTAAATTATAAGCAAGTTTGTGATGTTGGATTACATGTTCTTATGTAAATTATATGCAATTTTGTGATATTGGATCATATGTTCTTATATGAATCTTATGCAAGTTTGGGTTGTTAAAATATATGTGAAACATGAATATACATATGCTAGTTTATGTGACATTAATCTACATGTTTAGATCTATATGCAAGTTCACATCTTTATGTTTAGATCCATGGCAGTACATAAGTTATGCAAGTTTATGCCCATTGCCTATGCTAGTTTTGTATCATATGCTAGTTTGAATGAAATTCATAAGCAAGTTATTGGCTATGTAAACTTATGTCATGATTCTTAGATCTATTTCATGTGTTATGCAAGTTGTGATGTTTCTTTTCTTTTTATAAGTTAGACTATTGCGAGTCTAACATATGTTATATCAAAATGTACGAATAACGTGGGGACAATGGGAAAATATTGAATATACATAATTGTGAATTGGCATAAAATGGCCTTAAAAGGCATATTAATTTGAGACATTAATTGGCATAATTAGTATTTATGGGCATAATTTAAGCGACAATTATGGACATAAATAAATTTGGAATTTATTGACAAATTTGAATAGGGATATTAATCCAATTTGGGGTTAAATAATTATGTGATAATTAACCGCCTAAGACACGAGGTTAGACTCGTTTGTGGTGTAAGACTGCCCAGATCCGCCCGGCAAATCCAGCAGCCACAAATGTCAGTCTAATGTGAGAGGTCAAAGGCACGAATTAAATGTGTAACAATTGTAAAGACACGAGGTTAGGCTCGTTTGCGGTATAAGACTGCCCGGACCCGCCCGGCAAGTCCAGCAACCGCAAATGTCAGTCTAATGTGGGAGGTATTTACAAGGTTACGGTTCTAATGAATTAAGTAACAATTAACCAGATAAACATGTGTTGGGACATGGGGGTTAAGTGGGTGGCCTTGGGCTTGTGAAATACGATTAGAAACACTTAACCAAGTTGAAAACATGTAAGAAGACATGAATAAGAATGGGGTTAAGTGGTAAACCTTAGTGGGGACCAAGCATAGGTGGAAAGCTTGTGTCAGGCATGGGGGTCCTTTTCAAACCAGTAACCCATTAAGTATCTTTGTGAGCTCGACCCAAGTCGAGGACGGGACACACTTACTGGGTTTGACTGTAAGAGGTCAAAACGGGTTAGCGGTGGCAACGTAAGTCCAATGGGGTCATGTGCGTGCGTGGGCCCAGGCTGGTAGATAAGACGTTATTGCATCGTGTAGATATAAGCCATGCATCTCTAGTGGTATCGGGTTGCCACTTTGGGGAGTGATACACCCCACTGTGGGACCAGCACGGGTATCTACGAGTTAGGGAGCCGATCGCATTGGAGTAGTGTGTACAACTATTGGAGATAGGGGCAGACGGCACCTATGAAGGCAGCTAGGGGTACATGAAACTACCATTATCATTATTAAGTTCTGTAGGCAGGATCAACTTTTAGGGTGACTAATAGTGGTGCAGTATAGTAATTATCCTATAGTGATTAGGAACGAGATCAACGCATGAATATTCCTCTTATTTGCTTTGTCATGCCCACTTGTTTCATGGTCATACCTTATTTTACAAGTTTATGCCTTATCCTAGTTACTTTAATAATTATATTGTTAAAGTTATTATACTCGCCAGACTTTATGTCTTACCCCCTTGTTTTCGCCTCTTTTCTTCCCCCCCTCCTCCTAGGTTCTCAGGGTGGGACTAGTACTAGTGGAGCTTGATCTTGGATCTCTTTCTCTCTCTTTTGGAAGTGCTTGGATTGCCGAAAGTAAAGTTCAATTCATCTCTTTTATGGCTACTTGTGTTTGGGGTTATGCTTTTTTACTTTATGTACTCTGAAAACAATTTGTCAAGATGGATATTATGTGTACTTGGTTTATGAAGTTGTTGTAATCAAACTATTTCTCCACTGCAATAAAAGTTATTTTAAAATTTTCAAGTACCATTATTTGTATCTGTCTTGTTATATTCTGTTCTATACACTAAATACGCTCCATAGAAGTTAATGCATTCCCCTTGTGAGTGACATTAATGGACATGGGGTGTAACACATGTGATCGAACATTTTAGTTCTCCAAGGTGACTACTAGTTGCACTTAGAAAATAATGGGCTTTATTTACATATTTGAACTCTGACTACATACGAAGTCACTATCTTTTGTAAAAACTACAGTAATTTCTTCATACTTCCTCGGACTCATACAAGACTTCAACTGATAGAATCTCACCTAAACAATGGACAGTATGGAATACTTGAATGTATAGTCCTGTGATCGAACACTGTAGGTCTCCAGGGTGACTAAATGTTGTACTTAGAAAATAACAGGATATATTCACATATTTGAACTCTGCCTACATACAAAGTTGCTACTTTTTTTTGTGAAAACTGCAGTGATTTCTTTATATTTACCTTGGAACCGAATGAGACTTCGACCGATAGGATCTCAACTAAATTACCGACATTATGAAACACTCGCTCATTTCATCCTATGAACAAATACTATAACTCTCCAAGGTGATTAACGTTTATACTTAGATAATAACGAACTAATTCTAATAATTGATAATTGTAACACTATAATGTCATGCTTTCTTCATTATCAAAGATTCTCATGTTTCCCACTGCACAAATATGATATATCAAAGTTCTTAGTGCAACATAAGCAATATCATGGCGTTTCCATTCTAAAAGTTGTAGCTCTTGACTTTCCTTTAAAAAAAACTACCGTAATTGGATGAACAATTCTCATTTTCGGTTGGTAAAAAGTGATGGTGTATTTTTGTAGTTACAATGGAAAATCAATTGTTCACAAGTTTCATTCTTTCTGCAACACGGTGGACACTGAGTATCAAGTTAAAATAACAATCTACTATTTTGAAAGTCATCAGTGTTAGTTACTGTTGTGATACAAACATTATACTATAACCAGAATTGCATTGAGGTACTCATACTTATTTAACTTTTGTATTAGCAGACAGTATTATTTGGTTTTACTGTTATGGCTTAATGAATTCAATGTTTTGATGATTTAATAATTTTTATGTCATGTGCAGCTCGACTAATTCAAAATAATCATAGTATATATACCATAACATGCCTAAACTTAGAAAGAATCTTATTAGTAGCAGGTTATTCTACTTAATAATTTAAGAATCCAGTCCATAGACATATGAACGATTATGGAGCATGATTATTGACTGTATTATGAGACATATTGATGACTTAAGTTTATATTCATGGGGTTATCATGAGACATCTGTTCCACTAATCAAGAAAACAAATACATTAGCATTATGGATGTTTGATTAATGGCTATATTATGGGATATATTGATGGCTTAAGTTAATTTACATTTATGTTAATTAGCTTACTATGAACACTTAGGAAGCTACCGATATGGTCTTTTCTTGCAATTAATCCAAGAGTATAAAGAAATCTGGGGTAAGCTTCTCTTGTTCACTTCTTAAGTGCATGTTAAATTATAAAACATAGCTTTTGGTAACTGGATCTCTGTATGGGTATTGATAAAAAGATGTTTGCTTTATAATTTTTAACTTAACTATTTGGAATGGTTGATTGAAAGGTGGCTAAAAGAAGGAGATGGGTTGCTGAATCTCTCATTTAGGGTTCATACGAAGATGCATTTTTATTCAAATATGATAGCTTGCATGGTTGCTTCTTTCTTAGTAAATCATCTTCAAGTTCAAGACCATGTTTTGTTTTTTCATTATCTTTTCCAAAAGTGTAATTTTGTTAATGTCATTGCAATATAGGAAGAAATGATACATCGTTACGGAAATTGACTTTATTTGTTGAGCTTAAATTTAACCCTTCATCATTTGTGTTAAATAACTTTCTGTTTACCTTTAAAATCTTGGCAATTGTCTCCCATCACTCATATTAGAAATGCACAAGAGATGACATCAGATTTTAATGGTCATAGGGAAACATCATTGCTATTACTTTTTCCCTTATATATTTACAGCTTATAGTAATTTTGTGATTCTGCCTTCACATCAATACCTATAGTTATTTGAGACTCACATGTCCAATGTCTTAGTGTTGTTAAATCATAACTTTGACTATTTGAGTTCACAAAAAGTATTAAAACATTACTATCTTCAGCCAAGAGCAATGTACACTTTTTTGAACTTGCACTTGAGTTGAAGTGGGAAATGAAGATCAATTGTAACTGATATAGTAATGGACACTATATGAAATTGAAACAATCTATGTTGAAATAAAATGACTATAAATGAAATAAATAAATGTGAAAAAAACAAAAAATTGTTCACCTTGAATATAAATGATTGAATAAAGGAGAATTTCAATGGTTAAATAAATGATGAACGGTAGTTAATAAACTATAATAGGTAATAATGAAACAATTTAACGTCAGACAACTCCACATTCATCCACTCATTAAACATTCTATGGTAAAATATTCTGAATTGACTTATAAGCAACTCCATTCGTACAGTATGAACGAAGAATTGAAAATATATGTTCCATAGGCTTTGAAATTTCTATGCCAACTACCCAAAAATGTAAATCTATAGATGAATCATAAAGATTGATTTAAACAAGGTAATGCATGAATATAAGTACCTAATTCATCACATTCAACCATATAATAAGGTTAATATGATTACATAATTCATTATAAATTCTTAACTCTAATCATTCTTCTCTAATGGCAGTTGTAACATTAGAAAATAGTGATTCATTGCATACTGTTTGCTAATTATCTTCCTAACTCCATTTATATCCCCTTTTAGATCAGATCAAATCTAAAAACCAATTAGATTTGAAATCAAAAACTGTTTCACTTTCTGGTATATAATCCCAAGAAAAATGCTTCGCTATTGAATATCTCAGGTGTCTTTGTAATTTAACTAAGTATGATTCATTGTGTTTCATTTCTTACACGTGAATTGAATATATTATTTTATTACTAACTCATGTTGCATCCATTTTCAATTTTGCTTTGATTAGCCTATTGTATATATAGCAATATTAGTGATGTATTGGTTATTAAATATCTTGCCTTTTCATCAAAAAATGACTTTTTTGTAATTTATACAATATATAAAATAACATATCCTCTAAGTTTTTGAAACCTGCAAAACCAATAAGTTTATGCTTGGAAATAATCAGCATTTATTACACTCAAAACTACGAATAAAATGTTTGGAAACCTACATGTAATTACAACTAAATGTTTGCTTGGAAATAAATTGGTGTTCGATTTGAAAATTTTCATATCACGTCATGTAGGTTTATATAGATAGTCCACACATAGTTGAATTAGTGCATACATATTATGATTGGATGCAAACCCACCTGGACGTGCCTATATACTCGTATATAAAGTTTGAAAAGTGGGATATTTGTGCAATAATGTTTAGAAAGGGGGGTTATTACTGTAATTATCTCTTTCTTAATATCCAACGTCTTTTCCCCTTTCGCCTTCTATGCCATCAAAAATCGTGGCTTCCGCAACCTCTGGGCCTGCGACGTATTGAAAGCAAGCGACGACGAATTTACCACCACGCTGAAAGTCGGAAGAACAAAGAAAAATTACCGATTTATCATTTATATCTGATTTCATGCTTTTTTTACTTGTGCAGATCAACAAAACCCCTCCCCGATGAAGAATTTTGCCTACTGACCGATACCGACCATATGAAATTTCAGTTGCCTCTGTTGAATTAACAATGTGGCCACAGGTTTCTGCTATAACTCCTATATTTCAGTTTCATTCAGGTAATTCCTAATTGAAGTATATTTTTACCTACTAATTGATCTTTTTCCTTTTTCTATGGGTAATTATAGATTTTTTTTCCATGACTTATGATTCAAGTTCATCGTTTAAATTTCTAATTTAAATCTATACTCAATACCTTAATTTTGGTATGCTGGCAATGGTTGATTTATTTAGCCGTCCTGACTTTGCTAATTTTTTATTATTCTTTCATGTTCATCGCTATATGGTCGATAAATTTGTCGAGGGTCTGTAGCATTAACGATTGGTTGTTGAAGTAACCAATTTTGACTAAAGCATGTTAGGATTGTCTCGCATGTTGTTAAGGAGGAATGATGGTTTGGATAAAATAGTCTCACATCACAGAATAAATTGAAGGAATTGTGTACAAATATGAGTTGGTAGGCACGTAACATAAGGGATTCCTTTTGTTATATGGGAGTTGTGTGCTAGCTCATATGTGTGCAAGGGAAGGGGCTTTGTTCCGACCGTCGTTATATAACAGTGATATCAGAGCCGACGGTTCAGACTGGGCCATGCGGGCTAGGCAGTGCTCTCAAAAGATACTCGTAGGATGCAAGTCAAGGGGGAGACTGTTAGGATTGTCTCGCACGTTGTTAAGGAGGAATGATGGTTTGGATAAAATAGTCTCACATAATAGAATAAATTGAAGGAATTGTGTACAAATATGAGCTGGTAGGCACGTAACATAAGGGATTCCTTTTGTTATATGGGAGTTGTGTGCTAGCTCATATGCGTGCAAGGGAGGGGGCTTTGTTCCGACCGTCGTTACATAAGAAAGCAAGTGCCAATTTCATGAATAAAGATAATTTATGCCCAACTTTTCCTTTAAATATTATTGTAAGTTCTTAATTTTGTTTGTGTATGTAACGACCCGCATTCTACGCATCGGAGGATCGTAGAATATTTATTTCATTTTCGCATGAGGTCGTGTAGTCGTCTAACCTTGGGGAACGACTAGTGGAGTCATTTCCCATGTTCACGATTTTTGCCGATTTTTAAATGACTGTTTTATCCCTGTCGAATCTTGTTTTGCCCCTGGCGAATCTTGTTTTGCCCCTGGCGAATCTTGTTTCGCCCCTAGCAAATCTTGTTTCGCCTATAACTTTTGATTGGTAAGGAGTTTTGACCTAAAACCACTTCCATTGGATTCAGATGATGGTATACTTTCCGTAGAGTGGTCACATTAGCCAAACGGACTTTCTATTTGGGAGATATGGCTGAAATAAGGTTTGGAAGGTGAAAAACAGCTTAACCGGGCCTAATTAGGGTGATTAGCAGCTAGGCCCATAACCCATTTCAGGATTAGGGTTATGGGGAGGCTGAAATCAATTAGGAAACGATTTATTTTTCATTTTCTCTGCCGCCACTTACCTCTCTTCAACCCTAACAATGGCCTCCACCTTCTAAATCACCCCCAAATCACTGTTTAAGCATATATTAGCCTAATCAATATCAAATCAAGGCAAATCAACACCAAATCATAGTTGGAGTTGCTGTGTTGCATAGGAATTCAACCCAAAATAGTAGAGAAGTTCAGATCTATAATTCATTTGTGGCCAAAGTGAGTGATTTACATTGTTTTTCACTAATACGGCTAATAGGGGTGATTAGTGTTAATTAGCGAAATTATGCATGTTAAAATTCTGGAAAAATATTCAGAAATTTGGAAATATTATCTTATGCCTTTGTTAGAAATTTGGGTTAATTTGGAATTAGTTTGCTAATCCTAATGTTAGATTTGACTTAATATGATTAAGGGGAAAACATGGGTTTTGGGGAATGTTTGATTCATATCAACATGTTAAATTATTGTTTTGGTGTTTATGGTCAATTCCATATGTTGCTATGACTGGTTGGAGTGTTTTGTGATTACCTATAACTGCTAGATTGGTCGAAAACGCCGTCGTATGACGTAAATTGCTCGCTGGAAAATTTGCAGGAAATTGGTCATGTTCCGTTCGTGTGACACCCTAGCGACCCGATCCGCTCGCGACTAAAAGACCACGACCATAAGCCCACGAATGGATGAATCACGAGCTGCTCCTACTTTGCACGAGCCGTTTCCCCTTCTCTTCCCACGAGTCGAGGCTCACGACCCCAATGGCGAGTCGACCACTGACCACGACTTGAGCCCACCATCACGTCCAGGACCCACGAGTGGAGCTCACGAGCATGACCCAGAAGTCAGCACAAACCGAGAATCAAGGAAGGAGCCACGAACCGTGAACTTAGGAGGACCACGAGCTAACATGGGGGATCACGGACCGGAGCTTTGGAGCACCACGAGCCGATAGGGAGAATAACGAGCTGAACTGAAGAGTCGTGAACCGGGAGATGACCAAAACCCGAGATGCAAAGGTAGTCCAAATAGGAAGTGAGTACTCAAGATCCAGATGGGGACCAACGAGTTAACTTCATGAGTTGGATTTTGTTGCGGGATGTGTGCAAAGGGATTATCGATGTCTATGGCTTTGACTCACCACTGAGAGACGGATATTGGCTATGGATCAGTGCGGTGGGGTTGTCATGACTCCATAGGGAAAAATGATCGTAGCAGGGCTATGAGCCAGTGCAGTAGAGTTGTTATGAATCCATGGGGCAGAGTGGACATAGCAAAGTATTAGTGGTTACGGATCAGTGCAGTGGAGCCGTCATGACTCCATGGGGCAGAGTGATCGTAACAAAGAATTGGGTGATCAAAGTGGTGGATATAGTATGCTTTATGCACTGAGTGAGAGACGTGAGGATGATTGCTATGTTTGATGTTTGCTGCCACCATGACATACATACCCCCTCCCCATTATTTTAACATAATGTGTTAGTGTCACCTTAGAGTATTATACATCCTGTTGTGCTAACTCTTTGATTGCAGGTCCAGGTTTAGGTATGGTTATGTATACCTGTTATTGTTCTGTTTTTGCTGCTTATCGCTCATACCAGACTTTTGTTTGACACAGAGTTTTATATCTCTTCTTATTACTCTGGGTGCTCCTAAACGAGCAGACTAGAGACCGGTTAGCTGGTTATATGCGAGTAGCTGTCCGGAGACGAGATGGAGGCTTACACGTAATGTTCCCATATATTCTTCCTGTGTTGTTGCTGGCCACTACTTTGGGCATTAGTAGTGTACCTTCCTATTTTGCTTTAGAGACAGTTTTAAAAGTTGTAATAATGATGGTTTAGATCATAAGTTGTATTTTGGATTTTCTGCTACTATGATGGTTTAGTTTCAGCTTATGCACTGTCTCGCCTGTTTTATATCAAATTATTTTATTATTATATTTTGTTCCATGCGTTGTGAGACATACTACAGGTTCTTTGATGATTCATAGTTTCAAATCCTTCCTTTTTCCTTTCATTTGACGACCGTCTCGTGCTAGTTGGACATCGATACAGTGCGTTTCATTGGAAATGTCGGCTGGTGCGGGGCGATCCGTCACACTTGGTATCAGAGCTCTAGGTTGCGTAGTTAACCTAGGGAAAGACACCAGGAAGAGATAGTACGTATATGAGAGAGCGTATTTGTTATATTTTGGGTTTTCAAAAGATATATATATATGCTATTAGTATATCTAAGGATGGAGTCGCACTGCACTGGCAGCACTGAAGAGATGGTTAATCGTTTTCTCCTTACAGATTGAATGATGAGCCGATATACGAGGAATACTGGTTCAGGAGCCTATAATAAGAATGCTCCTGATATTAGGACGATTTTCACTAACTTCATGAGAGAGATTCTTAGGGATGTTCAGAGGGAAGCTCCTAATGCTGCAAATGGTGGTGGTGCAGGCGCCCAGGGCTGATTTCGTCAAGCTGTGTAAGGACTACACTAGTCGTGGTGGGAAGCCGTTCCACGGAACAAAATCGGCTATAGAAGTTCAGGATTGACTCGATAGTTGTGAGCGCATCTTCGAGGACTTAGGGATCGATGATGCGACGAAGAGGAAGCTAGCATCCCGTCAGCTGCAAGGACATGCTATGAATTGGTGGAATGCTATTAAGGCAGCTACCCCTGAGGATCAAGTTACTTGGGATCAGTTCAAGGCCTAATTCAGTGATAAGTTTATCCCAGCTGCTCAGAAATCAGAATTGTTTAGGAAGTTCTTGGAGCTTAAGAAGAATGGTAGGGCAGTCTCGGAGTATATTGCTGAGTTCGATACTTTATCGAAGTATGGATTATCCCTTATTGACACTCCCGAGAAGAGGAATGAGAAGTTCATAACAGGCTAAGATCAGTACTTGGGGGAAAGGCTTATAAACCTTATTGATGAGACTTTTGAATTGATTGTTGGGAAAGCATTGAGATTAGAGAGCCTTTATCCTAAACCCAAGGCTGAAGTCGCTTTTGCATCTGCAGAGGGGCCAAAGCCGTAGGCAAGAATCATTCTTAGAATAAAAGGAAGCAGAGTCAGACCAAGGATGGTCAGAAAAACAAAGATAAGAAAGATGTTGAGTGCTTTAGCTGTGGCAAGAAGGGCCATTATGCTAAAGAATGCTGAGCAAAGCCAGCGGACAGGAAGTGCTTCAACTGCGGCCAAGTGGGACATCACAAGGATAAATGTCCGCAACCCCCTAAAGAGAAGCAGATTGTGAAAGCATATGCTATTAATGCTGTTCCTTCTTCGTCGAATGCCCCAACTGCAGCGGAGAAAGGAAAGAATGTTGTCATTCAAGGTATGCTTTCTATTTATGATGTTCCTGTTCGAGTATTGTTTGATACTGGGGCTTCCCATTCCTTCATATCTAGTGACCTGGTAGATAGCTTGGAATTGGAACCCGAGATAGTCGATAGACCTTTAGTGGTGATGAACCTGATTGGTTGTTCGACTAGCCTTAGTATGATTTGTCGAAATTTGGTCTTATCAAGTCATGGATGTATGTTTGCTTGTGATTGCTTTGTTTTGGGCTTTACTGGGTTTGGCATTATTTTGGGAGTCGATTGGCTCCAAAGATATGGGGTGGTGGTAGACTGTGAGGGATTTTCGGTGACTATTAGGGCGGATGATGGGTGGAGGGTAGTGTTTGGTGGCCTACCTAGTGATGAGGTGATGGCTAGTTTTCTAAATTCCCTCGACATCCCGCAGGATGAGTTATCAGGGATTCTCGTTGCTGGCCAGTATCCGGATATCTTCGAGGAAGTGATCAAACTTCCACCACACCGAGAGATTGAGTTCCGTATTGATTTAGTGAAAGATGCCAGACTTATAGTAATGCCACTTCGTCGTACGGCGCCAAGGGACCAGCGAGAGCTCGGGGTGCAAGTAAGCAATCTTTTAAATAAGGGATTTATCCGAAGGAGTGTCTCCAAGTAGGGAGCACCAGTTGTATTTGCTACCAAGGCAGATGGTTCCCTTCTTTTATGTGTGGAGTATCGCGAGTTGAATAAAGTGACTAGGAAGAATAAGTATCCTCTTCAGCGGATAGATGATTTGTTTGATCAACTGGAAGGAGCAAGAGTGTTCTCCCAATTGGACCTCACGACAGGATTTCATCAGCTCCGAGTAGCAGCTGAGAGTATTCCTAAAACGGCATTTCGGACGCCGTCTGGATTCTATGAGTGGTTGGTCATGCCATTCGGGTTGACCAATGCACCAGCATATTTTGTGGATCTTATGAATAGAGTATTCCGAGATCAATTGAATAAGTTTGTTCTTGTATTCGTGGATGATATACTTGTTTATTCGAGGACAGAGGAAGAACTCAAGGAACATTTGAGAGTAGTGATGGAGGTGTTGAGAAAACACCAATTGAAAGCGAAGTTTTCTAAGTGTCACTTCTGGAGGAGGGAAGTGAGATTCTTGGGCCATGTTGTTTCTGAGAATGGTATTGCTGTGGACCCTGCGAAGGTGGCTACGGTACAAGATTGGTCTACGCCCAAGAATGCAATAGACGTAAGAAGTTTTATGAATTAGCTGGATATTATCGTAAGTTTATCCAAGACTTCTCCAAGATAGCAGCACCGTTAACTCAGTTGGCTAAGAAGAATCAAACTTTCGTTTGGGACGAAAGGTGTGAAAATGTATTCAAGAGTCTAAAGGAAAAGTTGACGCGTGCGCCAGTGTTAGTCATTCCTAAAGGGAATGAAGAGATGACAGTATACACGGATGTCTGTGGTACCGGACTAGGTGCTGTATTGATGCAAGGAGGAAGAGTCGTAGCTTACGCTAGTCGGCAACTGAAACCCCATGAGAAAAGATATCCTACCCATGATTTGGAATTGGCAGCGATCGTATTCGCGTTGAAGATGTGCAGACATTATCTCTTGGGAGAAAGATTCAAATTGTTTAGTGATCATAAGTCATTAAAGTATCTCTTCTCTCAGAAGGATCTAAATCTCCGACAGCAAAGATGGTTAGAATTCTTGGCTTCCTATGATTTCGATATTGCATATACACCGGGAAAAGGTAATGCGGTAGCCGATGCATTGAGTGGGAGACATGCCAGTTTAGGGGCTTTGTTTCTAGAATGGAAGCAGCTGGAGTATATCGCTGGGTATGATTTCAGACCAAAGTGTGAATTGGATCCAGAAATGCTTGCAAGTTTAACGATCAGACCCACTTTGATTGAGCGGATTTGTTCCAATCAGAGGGACGATCCTAATCTATTAGAAATCATCTCCAAGTTAGAAATGGGAATCAATGAGGAGATGAACAAGTATGGGCTTGATCGAGATGGATGACTTAGAAAGAATGCGGGACAAGTTGTGCCCAATGTTAATGGATTGAGAGATGAAGTGCTTAGAAAATTTCATCGCTCAAAACTGAATATACATCTCGGTGGTAATAAAATGTATCGAGAATGAAGCACACCTACTACTGGGAAGGGATGAAAAGAGACGTTGGAAAGTTTATATACAAATGCATAAATTGCCAGCTAGTTAAAGCCGAGCAAAAGAAGCCTAGTGGTTTGCTGCAACCATTTGAAATTCCAGAATGGAAATGGGAACAAGTCTCAATGGATTTCATTGATGGGTTACCAAGGACTAAATCGGGCTATGATAGTATTTGGGTGATTGTGGACCGATTGACCAAGAGTGCAAGGTTTATACATGTCAAGTCGAATAGAACAACAGCTAAGTTAGCAGAGCTGTATATGAAGTGGGTAGTGAGATTTCCTGGAATACCCAAAGGCATTGTGAGCGACCAAGATCCGTTGTTTACTAGTGGATTTTGGAAGAGCTTACAAGAGGCTTTAGGGTCAAAATTACATCTCAATACCGCATACCATCCTCAAACCGACGGTCAAATAGAGAGGGTGAATCGAGCATTAGAAGATCTCTTGAGAGCTTGCATATTAGATTTTGGAGGGTCATGGGATGACCATTTACATCTGGTTGAATTCGCATATAATAATAGTTATCAGTCCAGTATTGATATTGCTCCATTTGAAGCTTTGTACGGAAGACCGTGCAACTCACCATCATGTTGGTTGGAAACCAGTGAGAAATTCATGCTTGGGCCAGATGTGATAATAGAAACTTCAGACAAGATTAAGGTTATCCAACAGTGAATGAAGGCTGCCCAAGATAGGCAGAAGAGTTATGCTGATAAGAGGTGAAGAGATTTAAAATTCTCCATTGGCGATATGGTGTTTGTCAAGATTTCTCCGTTAAAGAGCGTGATTCGATTTGGTAGGAGAGGCAAGTAAACACCAAGATTTGTTGGTCCATTCCAAGTTCTCGAACAAGTTGGGAATTTAGCATATAAAGTTGAATTACCTAACAAGATGGCGGGAGTTCACAATGTATTTCATGTTTCCCAGTTAAGGAAGTTCATGCACGACCCCGATATGATATTTCACCGGATCAGTTGGATGACATCGAAGTAGAACCCGAGGCAGTTGGGAACCTCAGGCCGATCCGTATAGTCGAGTACGACACGAAGCAACTTCGAAGGAAGGCGGTGAAACTGGTCATGGTTCAGTGGGGGCGAGAATGAGAATGACTGTACTTAGGAAACAGAGGAAAGCATAAGGAAGACGTATCCAGAACTCTTTGCCTGGTAAGATTTTAACGACCATTTAGTTATCCTCTTATTAGTAAACCTCATGCTAGGATAGGCTTATTATGTTGCTATGTACGTTTGATTGTTGCAAATGATTGATAGGCATGCAGGACCCATTGTTGTTTCTTAGTTAAGGAATTTCGGGGGCGAAATTTCTTAAAGGGAGTAGAATGTAACGACCTGCATTCTACGCATCGAAGGATCATAGAATATTTATTTCATTTTCGTATGTGGTCGTGTAGTCATGTAACTTTGGGGAACGACAAGTGGGCTCATTTCCCATGTTCACGATTTTTGCCAATTTTTAAGTGACTGTTTTGCCCGTGGTGAATCTTGTTTCACCTATAACTTTTGATTGGTAAGGAGTTTTGATCTGAAACCACTTCCATTGAATTTGAATGATGGTTTACCTTTCCGTAGAGTGGTCACATTAGCCAAACGGACTTTCCGTTTGGGAGATATGGCTGAAATAAGGTTTGGAAGGTGAAAAACAGCTTAACCGAGTCAAATTAGGGTGATTAGTAGCTAGGCCCATAACCCATTTCGGGATTAGGGTTATGGGGGGCTGAAATGAGTTAGAAAACGATTTATTTTTCAATTTCTCAGCCACCACTTACCTCTCTTCAACCCCAACAATGGCCTCCACCTTCTAAGTCACCCCCAAATCATCGTTTAAGCATATATTAGCCTAATCAACATCAAATCAAGGCAAATCAACATCAAATCAAGGGAAATCAACACCAAATCATAGTTGGAGCTGCTGTGTTGCATAGGAATTCAACCCAAAACAGTAGAGAAGTTCAGATCTATAATTCATTTGTGACTAAGGTGAGTGATTTGCATTGTTTTTCACTAATTACGGCTAATTAGGAGTGATTGGTGTTAATTAGCGAAATTATGCATGTTAAAATTCTGGAAAAATATTTAGAAATTCCGAAATATTATCTTATGCCTTTGCTAGAAATTTGGGTTAATTTGGAATTAGTTTGCCAATCCTAATGTTAGATTTGATTTAACATGATTAAGGGGAAAACATGGGTTATGGGGAATGCTTGATTAATATTAACATGCTAAATTATTGTTTTGGTGTTTATGGTCGATTCCATATGTTGCTATGACTGTTTGGAGTGTTTTGTGATTGCCTAGAACTGTTAGACTGGTCGAAAACGCTATCATATGGCGCGAATTGCTCGTTGGAAAAGTTGCAGGAAATTGGTCATGTCCCGTTCGTGAGACACCCTAGCGACCCGACCCGCTCACGACTAGAAAAACACGACCAGAAGCCCACGAACGGATGCATCACGAGCCGCTCCTGCTTTGCACGAGCCGGTTCCCCTTCTCTTCCCACGAGTCGAGGCTCACGACCCCAATGGCGAATCGACCACTGACCACGACCTGAGCCCACCATCACGTCCAGGACCCACGAGTGGAGCTCATGACCACGACCTGGAAGTCACCACGAACTGGGAATCAAGGAAGGAGCTACGAACCGTGAACCTAGGAGGACCGTGAGCCAACATGGGGGATCACTGTAATGACCTGCATTTTCAGCGATATAATAATTAATTATTTAATTATTTAAAGGGTGATTAAAAGGATTTAATGGTCGTGGAATTAAATAATGGTGAATATTTAATTAAAATAAATAATTAAATAATATATTTAATTTTGAAATAATCAGAATTGGCTGGAATGGCGATATGGTGTGAACTGGATCATCTGTGATATTTAATTCAGTTTAGAATTTAATTAGAATAACGAATATATTATTTGAACGACAGTTTGAACGTATAATTATATTATAATTAAAATCGAGCTTGAAATGACACGGCAGTTCGCGATTTGGCGATTTGAACTTCAACTGAATATACAGGATTCGTTTTAAGCCGGATTTCTGTGAAGCAAGAAACGTTCGGAGTTGGTGGAGTATATCTTTCTAGTGGAAGAGAAAAATCGGGATTTCATCGTGTAGATTTTGAGATATGTCCAAATCAAATTTTAGAAAGGGTCCGTTTGTCACAGGTCCCTATTAAGTTTCAAAATTAGGCTCACATCCGGTCCTAAACTTATTGTAAATTAGGTCCCTATTTTTCAAAAACATATAAAAAAATATAAAAAAATCATGAAAATTCATTATTAAACAAAACACGTTCACGCCAAAAAAAATCAGGTGGAAAAACAATCAAAAACCACGTCAAAACCCAAAATAACGCAAAATCAGCGAAACAACAGGTTTTTGCATCAAAAGATGCACCTATTTGTAAATAGTTGCATACACTCATGCTAATATTTCAGTGTTGCGCCCAAACTGCAGTATAAGTGCATACACGTATGCAGCTAAACTGCATTACATGCATCCTTTTATGCATATATACAAATTTGACATGTTTTTTCAATCATTCACCATTTTCAGACATTGTTGCACACATTTATGCTCTTGTACAGAATAAATGCATGCATTCATGCGTATATTCGCAAGCCTTTGTCCCTTTTAAAAATGTTGCACACATGCATGCATATATACAGATAGTTGCATTCATGTATGCAACTTTTCGTTACACGTGAATCTCAGTTCAACTTTGTATGCATAAATGTATGCAGTTATTTGCTAATAGTTGCATACATGTATGCGTATATTGGTCCAAATTTTCAACATAAATACACTATATGAATATATGCATATATGTATGCTACTATAGGCAATAGTTGCACAGAAGTATGCAACTTTTTTTTTTCAATTTGCGTGGACTCCTGGGATTATTTCTAGATTTTAGGATTTTTTTTTGTGGCTGGCGCATTTTTTTCTGGTCAGAAATGAGAAAAGGCGAAGGGGGAGCAGCAGGAGGCGGAGGGGACCAAAATTTTTGGGCGGCACCTTCATTTTAGGGACCGGAAATGCATGTAAAGTTAGGGGGATGTGGCTTTAATTAAGTTGGAAAATAGGGATGTGAGCATAATTTTCACTTTTAGAAAAGTCACTGTGGAATTCCTTTATAATTTATAAAGGAATTATTTATATTTTAAAAAGGAATTTCATTATAAACCGAATATCGATTAAATCGGGATTTGAAATATCAAGCTAGAAATTCATATAGGAATATTCTAGAGCTGTATGGTATTCCACTGTGAATATATACGATAATATTTATTTATAAATATTTAATTTAATTATATTTATATATTTAAATGGGTCATTCAGGGCTTTAAAAATAGCCAGTTTTGCAAACGACCTCAGAATTCGACGAAACTAATTTTGTTGGATCCGTAATATTATATTATTGCTAGATTTCAATTTCCGTGATTTTTGAAGTCAGTGTGTGGCCGTACGGATTTTTAGAGTGAAAAACAGTCAATATTTTGACGTTTAAAAATACACTGTGTGAGCAAACGAAGTCGAAATTCGACGAAACCAGTTTCGTTGGGACCGTAATGTCGAACTCTAGCCGCACGTCAATTTTCGTAATTTTTGGGTATCATGTGTGACCACACGAATTTTTAGAATACAGAAACATATATAAAAGATGAAAATAAAATATCTAAATAAGATATCTAGATATTTTGTTCTTCCTATATATACCCTCTCAACCTTTAAAACCTAATCTATTTCATTATCTGGTCAGAATCATTTCTGAGCCGCCACATTTTCTTCAAAACAGCAAATCCGTAATTTCAAAAATCAAATACAAACCAAAGAAAATTCCTAAATTAGTAAAACTTGTTTCTTTGAGTTCCTCTTGCGAGTGGCTTCGCCCCAGTACAAGTTTTGGTACACTCGTTGCTGTCTTTTTTGGTGAAGCTGTAAGTACAGTAAAGCTAGGGTTCAATCTTGGAAGCAAAACACGAAGTAATGGAGTGACTTGTGTTCGGTTTTGGATGGAGGATGTGAAATGGGGTTGGTTGGCAATTTTTGGTGGAGTTTGGCCAACAATTATGTCACTCGAACCTGTAGCCGACGGAGAAGAGGTGAACGACGGGATGTATAAGCCGAGCTCGAGTTAATCAAAAGAGGTGTAGGAAGGATGAGAATGGGATGGGGAGATTTATGGTGATTTAATTAGGATTTTTAGTGGTGTGATTAAGGATCAAGGGGTGTTTGAATTTGGAGAAATGGCTGTTGTATTTGGGAGGAGCAGGCGTCAGGTTGTCTTCGCGGAAGAAGGGTTGGTATACGCGGGTCATGGGTATGTTGAGTTGGGTTTGGGCCAGAATGGTGAGCCCAGTTAGATAATAGAATTTAATTTAGTTATTTAATTTAAATAGTGTATATATACTTGTTTAAGCCATAACTTGTACATACTGAATCAGAATTTCGAACCGTAAGTTGCATTGGGACCGTATGGACGGGAGCAATACAATGAGGCTAACCGGAAGTGGATTGGTGCTCGTTTGAATTTATGGTGAAATAAATTGTTTGATTCAAATCAAACAAACAGTTTATCGTTCTTTAACGATGAACTGCCAAAGTGAGTAAATCTCACTAACTCTGAACAACTTATAATTTCATGTTGTATTTTTAGAACTGTTAAATATGGGCTGATTGACTGTGTGTTGACTGTTTGATTGAACTGCTAGTCGGTTAGTTGAATTTCTATATTGAATCTGTTTAACAGAATATATCATATGGAACTGAAAGTGATGTTGATTTTATTGTGTAACATCTATGGATGCAGGGGAACAGGTTGGAGGAATCCGACTGGATTCCTCAACAGCTATTTTATTATTTTCATATATTGTGATAAATGACGTGGTTTATAATCCGTTGTTGATTATATGTGTATGGACGATATTTGACATCATGACTTTATATGTTAAACACCATAACATACCGGAATGTGAAAAAGGGGATTTTTCAAATGGTATTTGGAAATAAAATATTTATAAAATCAAAAAGGGTTTTATAAATGAAATTTGTATAAATGAAATATTTATAAACAGAAATCTTTATAGGTGAAATTATATAGAAAGGGGAAATCTTTATAAATGAAATATTTATAAAGAAAAGGGAATATTTATAAAATCATAAGATTTTATAAATAAGATATTTATTGGTTAAATAAATAGGAGATGTTAAACGAGATACTTATTTGTTAAGTAAATAAGTAATAAAAGAGATATTGACTTAGGAAACAGAATAAGTTATCAAAAGGGTTTATATTTGTTAAATGAATAGAATAAGATAAAAGTAATATTTGTTTAGAAAACAAATAAGATATTATATAAGGAATATTTGCAACACATTTGCAAATAGAGTTGGAAAGGGAATATTTGCAACCCATTTGCAAATAGAATTTAAAAGGGTAATATTTGTAAACCATTTACAAATAAAGATTTAAAAAGGAAATATGAGCAAAGGCATTTAGAAAACAAACAGATTATAAAGGAAACATTTATCTTTGGATAAATAGATATATATATATATAAGTCTGAACTTATATATGAAGAAGTAAACAGAAAAAAAGAGCAGACTGATTTATAAATGATATTTATAAATTAAGTTAAATATTTATCATTTGGATAAATAGAATATATAAGTCAGGACTTATATAAAGAAGTAAAAATCGATTTCAACATCGATGCTTGAAACTGAATAAGGACATAGAGTTAATTAGTTAGAGTTAAACCAGATAGAGTTAATCAGTTAGAGTTAAACCAGTTAGAGTAAACCAGTTAGGTTAAACCGTTGAGTTAAACCAGTTAGGTTAAACCGTAGAGTTAAACCAGTTAGGTTAAACCGTAGAGTTAAACCAGTTAGTGTTAACCAGTTAGAGTTAATCAGTTAGAGTTAACCAGTTAGAGTTAGAGTAAATCGATAGAGTTAAATCGAACTAGAGTTATTGAATAGAGTTAAATCGAACTAGAGTTATTGAATAGAGTTAAATCGAATTTGATTTATTCGAATAGAGTTGAAATGAGTTAATCGAATTTAGTTATTCGAAGAAGTAAATCGAATCAGAAATATTCGAAGTGAGATAATCGAATAGTAGATATTCGAAGTGAGATAACCGAATCAGAGATATTCGAAGTGAGATAATCGAATCAGAAATATTCGAAGTGAGTTGATTGAATCTAGTTATTTGACAGGAGTTAAATCAAATAAGATTTATTCGAAGAAAGAGATTATCGAATATAAGTTTTCGAAAGTAAGAAAATCGAATATAAGTTATTCGAATAAGAGTTAATCCAGTAAGAGTTAAATAGAATAAAAGTTCATCGAATAAGAGTTATAGCTTAGAGTTAACCAAATAGGAGTAAATAAATTAGTTGATAGTTATATTATTCGAGTTAGGAAATAAAAGTCATATTAAAGATAATATATTTCGGATGCAGGAGATTTTAACACCATTGTTATAATCACGTAAACTTGTAAAAGAAGGGGATTCGTAAATAGAATCCGAGGGTTCGTAAGGAAGTGTTAAAGAGTTAAAAAGGTGAATCTTATCTATTTCGAGATTTGAAAGGTGGTTCAGTTAGGGTCTGAGAGGTAGCTATACCCCAACTTGATTGACTGCATTTTTAATTAAGAAATGGTTACGGTTTGAGTGTGAAGTGGTTAAGTGGATTTAGTAATTTAGTATAGTGGTTTGAGTCGTCATCGCAATATAGTTTTAAACATCTGTTTAAATCCCAATTAAGAAGTTTTGGAAATATTTTCAAAACGAGAATCAGAAATGTTTTCTGATAATAGAAAATAAGAATTTAGAATATATGGAAACATGAGATAAGTAAATTTATGAAATAAGGAGATAAAGGTTGAATGATGATTGATCGATATACTTTCCTCCTGGAAATAATATCGTTGTTTGCACAGGTGTTTTTCTTTGATAGTTAAATCACAGACTATCAAAGTTTTGACCATTTTAACGTTGTTAATATGGAGAGATCGGTTGGATTATTATCCAAAGAACCACTCTGTATTGGCACAAGCGTTGCGAATCATATATGCCAAAGATAATTGAAGACAGAGTAAAGTGCAAGGGCTGTTGTATAAATCTTAGATAACAGTGCCTAAGATGGATATGCTGAATAGTACCTTCGGTTCATCCTGTTTCTGGATGACTTGTATGGATGAATGTCTGACAGAGTATTTCCAAAAAGGTCACGTACATTGATTTCTTCAACCGTACCAAGAGTGAAAGCAAAGAAGGAAACTTCTTTTAGCTGACACGTAATGTATGGTTGTAGACGTCAAATTAGTGATTTTTGATGGATCTGACAATGTGGCATTCGAAGTGAATCTGATGTGATGATAAAGCGTAACCTCAAGCCTCATCAACCGGTAAATGACAAAAATCGGGCAGACAGCATGGCTATGTAGGTCGCACCTATTAGGGTGTATAATCACCTGATCTAGAGTTTCATTTACTTCTAATAATCTATTGTTGATGTTGTCCCATTCGGGAAACGGTTGCTGATCCCAACCGTTGGTGATATACATTCGATACACTCAAGAGAAATCAGTGGTCGGTCATGTGTGGCCGGGTTGCAAGAAGATCTTGTTGAACCCAGTGTATTCCTTTCTAGAGGTACACTAGCGAAAGGTGGTTCCATACCTTGTCATGGTTGGAAATCCATTACCCAATACGTGCTTGCGGTTTTGATTGTATACTATATATGTAGAACGTGAGATGAAAACGTTTCTGCTAGATGATTATTATATTGTGGTTGATAGACATTATTATAATATCAAAAGATTTTTGATATAAAGATAATTTGGATTCTCATAAGGGAAAAACCCGTTCCGTTATACGGCGTGGTCTTATGAGATATCATTTACCTGCTTGAGCTGTTTTAAACTGTTTAACTCACACCAGTCCCATGACTGACCCGGAGTTTATTTTGTTTTGTTTTCCCTAAACTCTTGGGTGCCCAATTTTGTACGGGTAGTCAAGTAGTAGGGATTTACAGATACTTGAAGAGCTTGGAGCAGGAGGCTTCAGGATTATATAGCTATAGTTATTTCTGCTGTGTTGTAAGTGTTGTACTCTGATAATGTCACTATATACATATACTGATTTTATTGCAAGGATATATTATCTATTATATGTTGTTCGTTCCACTATGAGATTCGTGTACTCTGATGTTGTGTTCTTCTTTTTCTTCTATTCTAAGTTTCTATCTTATCTTTCCTCACCCTCTGTCTTCTTTCTATTAGTTTCCTGGTTTCCAGTGCAATTTAGGGGTTGGACTTGTGTTATTTAGTCAGCTCAAATTGGACCGGATTTTCGGGTCACTACAGTTGGTGTCAGAGCTTAAGGTTAAATGAATTACCTTAGCTCTGTGGCATGACTCAGTAGAGATGGGGTTAGCAATAACCTAGACTGAGTTTGAGTGTATATATACGAGTGAACGTATTTGTAGATGATATAAAAATAATTTTATATTGTGAAGATTTGTTGGTTGAGTAGTTTATGAGTTCTGGTCGATCAGTTTGATCCACTGTATCGGTAGGAGTTTATAAACACTCGAATACGATGGGTCGACACAATATGTTTTGAAAAGAGGGTAAATTAAAATAAGTTTACCCAAGGTATATCTTGATATAGATAAGATATATATATCAAAATTATAATATAGTGGATATATTGGTTGTTATTATAATCGAGTAAGATTATAAATTAAATGGATATGTAAATAACCAATCAGAATTCATATAAGTGAAATATGTGAAATCAGATGAGTTAAATCTGAAATTTAAACCAGAAATTTAATTAAAATTCTGGATAATTGGATAAGTGCTTGTAAATGGATTTGGATTAAAAATAAGGAAAATTTAAGATCCTGGGAGATTTTAAATTGTTTTACAAGCAGTGTGAAATATATTTTGAAATGAATTTCAAAGTGGAAATGTTTAGAAATGGTTTTATAGTATTGAACTCACTTCGATCGCTGAAAAATAGATTCAATGATGACAGCTGCATCATCAGTATTCATTTTCGAGTTGTAAATGACGAATTACTACCGTAGATACTGTTATGAATTTATTTTGGGAAAGACAAGTTGTGTTGAATTTCAAAAAGGAAATTTGATTTTTGAAAAGAGTAAACTATTTAAAAAACTCCCAGGGAAAGACTGTTTGAATTAAAAACAAATTTAACAGAAATTTGTGAAAGAAAATTTGAATTAAAGTAAAGCCAGTAAAGTGGTAACTGAGATTGAATTAGAATGATATCAAGACAAATTGGATTGTGAGATTCAAATTTGAAGTGTAATGTGATAATCAAGTTAAGAGTTCGGAATCGAGAAGAAACTCGAGTTGAAATGATATTTGGCTCGGATATAAGCGAATGGTTGTGTTGTGGATAAAAGCAGATTGGAATTTGATTGGGATGATCCTTGTATCCGCTGAATTGATAACAGGTGGAAAGGATAAAATGATATGCCGACAAAAGGTACAAGTTTATATTTCTATAGGATATAAGATTTATGAGCCGAATAAGCGAGTCGATGGGCTGTTTGATTTTCTTTTGGGGTGGAGATGGCCCAGAGAGGCGAGTGGTGGTTTGACGTATTGACCAGTACAAAGGAGGTGCTGGCAAAAAAATTCAAAAAAATTAAGGCGTTCGAAAATTTTCAGGGTTTTTAAAAATTTTCGTTGATAAGAATTAATTAATATTAAGTTGAAATTAAATTGGTCCAGTTGGAAACTGAAGTTAAGAAGTGAACAAATAAGTTATAAACAGTCGATAGGGTTTGTTTTCTACCTTAGCAATTTCGAGGACGAAATTATTTTAAGTGGGGAAGAATGTAATGACCCGCATTTTCAACGATATAATAATTAATTTATTTAATTATTTAAAGGGTGATTAAAAGGATTTAATGGTCGTGGAATTAAATAATGGTGAATATTTAATTAAAATAAATAATTAAATAATATATTTAATTCTGAAATAATCAGAATTGGCTGGAATGGCGATATGGTGTGAACTGGATCATCTGTGATATTTAATTCAGTTTAGAATTTAATTAGAATAACGAATATATTATTTGAACGGCAGTTTGAACGTATAATTATATTATAGTTAAAATCGAGCTTGAAATGGCACGGCAATTTGCGATTTGGCGATTTGAACTTCAACTGAATATACATGATTCGTTTTAAGCCGGATTTCTGTGAAACAAGAAACGTTCGGAGCTGGTGGAGTATATCTTTCTAGTGGAAGAGAAAAATCGGGATTTCGTCGTGTAGATTTTGAGATATGTCCAAATCAAATTTTAGAAAAGTCGTTGTGGATTTCCTTTATAATTTATAAAGGAATTATTTATATTTTAAAAAGGAATTTCATTATAAATCGAATATCGATTAAATCGGGATTTGAAATATCAAGCTAGAAATTCAAATAGGAATATTCTAGAGTTGTATGGTATTCCACTGTGAATATATACGATAATATTTATTTATAAATATTTAATTTAATTATATTTAATATATTTATATATTTAAATGGGTCATTCAAAGCTTTAAAAATAGCCAGTTTTGGAAACGACATTAGAATTCGACGAAACTAATTTTGTTGGATCCGCAATATTAAATTATTGCTAGATTTCAATTTCCGTGATTTTTGAAGTCAGTGTGTGGCCGTACGGATTTTTAGAGTGAAAAACAGTTAGTATTTTGACGTTTAAAAATACATTGTATGAGCAAACGAAGTCGGAATTCGACGAAACCAGTTTCGTTGGGACCGTAATGTCGAACTCTAGATGCACATCAATTTTCGTAATTTTTGGATATCATGTGTAACCACATGAATTTTTAGAAGACAAAAACATATATAAAAGATGAAAATAAAATATCTAGATATTTTGTTCTTCCTACATATACCCTCTCAACTCTTAAAAACCTAATCTATTTCATTATCTGGTCAGAATCATTTCTGAGCCGCCACATTTTCTTCAAAACAGCAAATCCGTATTTTCAAAAATCAAAATACAAACCAAAGAAAATTCCTTAATTAGTAAAACTTGTTTCTTTGAGTTCCTCTTGCGAGTGGCTTCGCCCCAGTACAAGTTTTGGTACACTCGATGCTGTCTTTTTTGGTGAAGTCGTAAGTACAGTAAAGCTAGGGTTCAATCTTAGAAGCAAAACACGAAGTAATGGAGTGACTTATGTTCGGTTTTGGATGGAGGATGTGAAATGGACTTGGTTGGCAATTTTTGGTGGAGTTTGACCAACATTTGTGTCGCTCGAACCTGTAGCCGACGGATAGGAGGTGAACAACGTGATGTACAGGCCAAGCTCGAGTTGATCAAAAGAGGTGTAGGAAGAACAAGAATGGGATGGGGAGATTTATGGTGATTTAATTAGGATTTTTAGTGGTGTGATTAAGGATCAAGGGGTGTTTGAATTTGGAGAAATGGCTGTTGTATTTGGGAGGAGCAGGCGTCGGGTTGTCTTCGGGGAAGAAGGGTTGGTATACGCGGGTCATGGGTATGTTGAGTTGGGTTTGGGCTTGAATGGTGAGCCCAATTAGATAATAGAATTTAATTTAGTTATTTAATTTAAATAGTGTATATATACTTGTTTAAGCCATAACTTGTGCATACTGAATCAGAATTTCGAACCGTAAGTTCCGTTGGGACCTATGGACGGGAGCAACACAATGAGACTGACCGGAAGTGGATTGGTGCTCGTTTGAATTTATGGCGAAATAAATTGTTTGATTCAAATCAAATAAACAGTTTATCGTTCTTTAACGATGAACTGCCAAAGTGAGTAAATCTCACTAACTCTGAACAACTTATAATTTCATGTTGTATTTTTAGAACTGTTAAATATGGGCTGATTGACTGTGTGTTGACTGTTTGATTGAACTGCTAGTCAGTTAGTTGAATTTCTATATTGATTCTGTTTAACAGAATATATCATATGGAATTGGAAGTGATGTTGATTTTATTGTGTAACATCTGTGGATGCAGGGAAACAGGTTGGAGGAATCTGACTGGACTCCTCAACAGCTATTTTATTATTTTCATATATTGTGATCTATGATGTGGTTTATAATATGTTGTTGATGATATGTGTATGGACGATATTTGACATCATGACTTGATATGTTAAACACCACAACATACCAGAATGTTAAAAAGGGGAATTTTCAAATGGTATTTGGAAATAAAATATTTATAAAATCAAAAAGGGTTTTATAAATGAAATGTGTATAAATGAAATATTTATAAATGAAATATTTATAAATAGAAATCTTTATAGGTGAAATTATATAGAAAGGGGAAATCTTTATAAATGAAATATTTATAAAGAAAAGGGAATATTTATAAAATCATAAGATTTTATAAATAAGATATTTATTGGTTAAATAAATAGGAGATGTTAAATGAGATACTTATTTGTTAAGTAAATAAGTTATAAAAGAGATATTGACTTAGGAAACAGAATAAGTTATCAAAAGGGTTTTTATTTATTAAATGAATAGAATAAGATAAAAGCAATATTTGTTTAGAAAGCAAATAAGATATTATATAAGAAATATTTGCAACACATTTGCAATTAGAGTTGAAAAGGGAATATTTGCAACCCATTTGCAAATATAATTTAAAAGGGTAATATTTGTAAACCATTTACAAATAAAGATTTAAAAAGGAAATATGAGTAAAGGCATTTAGAAAACAAATAGATAATAAAGGAAATATTTATCTTTGGATGAATAGATATATATAAGTATGAACTTATATATGAAGAAGTAAACAGAAAAAAAGAGCAGATTGATTTATAAATGATATTTATAAATTAAGTTAAATATTTATCATTTGGATAAATAGAATATATAAGTTAGGACTTATATAAAGAAGTAAAAATCGATTTCAACATCGATGTTTGAAACGGAATAAGGACATAGAGTTAATCAGTTAGAGTTAAACCAGTTAGAGTTAACCAGTTAGGTTAAACCGTAGAGTTAAACCAGTTAGGTTAAACCAGTTAGGTTAAACCGTAGAGTTAAACCAATTAAAGTTAACCAGTTAGAGTTAATCAGTTAGAGTTAACCAGTTAGAGTTAAACAGTTAGAGTTAAACAGTTAGAGTAAATCGATAGAGTTAAATCGAACTAGAGTTATTGAATAGAGTTAAATCGAACTAGAGTTATTGAATAGAGTTAAATCGAATTTAGTTTATTCGAATAGAGTTGAAATGAGTTAATCGAATTTAGTTATTCGAAGAAGTAAATCGAATCAGAAATATTCGAAGTGAGATAATCGAATAGTAGATATTCGAAGTGAAATAATCGAATCAGAGATATTCGAAGTGAGATAATCGAATCAGAAATATTCGAAGTGAATTGATCGAATCTAGTTATTCGACAGGAGTTAAATCGAATAAGATTTATTCGAAGAAAGAGATCATCGAATATAAGTATTCAAAAGTAAGAAAATCGAATATAAGTTATTCGAATAAGTTATTCGAATAAGAGTTAATCCAGTAAGAGTTAAATAGAATAAAAGTTCATCGAATAAGAGTTATAGCTTAGAGTTAATCAAATAGGAGTAAATAAATTAGTTGATAGTTATATTATTCGAGTTAGGAAATAAAAGTCATATTAAAGATAATATATTTCAGATGCAGGAGATTTTAACACCATTGTTATAATCACGTAAACTTGTAAAAGAAGGGGGTTCGTAAACAGAATCCGAGGGTTCGTAAGGAAGTGTTAAAGAGTTAAAAATGTGAATCTTATCTATTTCGAGATTTGAAAGGTGGTTCGGTTAAGGTCTGAGAAGTAGCTATACCCCAACTTGATTGACTGCGTTTTTAATTAAGAAATGGTTACGGTTCGAGTGTGAAGTGGTTGAGTGGATTTAGTAATTTAGTATAGTGGTTTGAATCGTCATAGCAATATAGTTTTAAACATCTGTTTAAATCCCAATTAAGAAGTTTTGGAAATATTTTCAAAACGAGAATCAGAAATGTTTTCTGATAATAGAAAATAAGAATTTAGAATATATGGAAACAGGAGATAAGTAAATTTATGAAATAAGGAGATAAAGGTTGAATGATGATTGATCGATATACTTTCCTCTTGGAAATAATATCGTTGTTTGCACACGTGTTTTTCTTTGATAGTTAAATCACAGACTATCAAAGTTTTGACCATTTTAACGTTGTTAATATGGAGAGACCGGTTGGATTATTATCCAAAGAACCACTCTGTATTGGCACAAGCGTTGCGAATCATATAAGCCAAAGATAATTGAAGACAGAGTAAAGTGCAAGGGCTGTTGTATAAATCTTAGATAACAGTGCCTAAGATGGATATACTGAATAGTACCTTTGGTTCATCCTGTTCCTGGATGACTTGTATGGATGAATGTCTGACAGAGTATTTCTAGAAAGGTCACGTACATTGATTTCTTCAACCGTACAAAGAGTGAAAGCGAAGAAGGAAACTTCTTTTAGTTGACACGTAATGTATGGTTGTAGACGTCAAATTAGTGATTTTTGATGGATCTGACAATGTGACATTCGAAGTGAATCTGATATGATGATAAAGCGTAACCTCAAGCCTCATCAACTAGTAAATGACAAAAATCGGGCAGGCAGCATGGCTATGTAGGTCGCACATATTAGGGTGTATAATCACCTAATCTAGAGTTTCATTTACTTCTAAAAATCTATTGTTGATGCTGTCCCATTCGGGAAACGGTTGCTGGTCCCAACCGTTGGTGATATACATTCGATACACTCAAGCGAAATGAGTGGTCGGTCATGTGTGGCCGGGTTGCAAGATGTTCTTGTTGAACCCTGTGTATTCCTTTCTAGAGGTACACTAGCGAAAGGTGGTTCCATACCTTGTCATAATTGGAAATCCATTACCCAATACGTGCTTGCGGTTTTGATTGTATACTATATATGTAGAACGTGAGATGAAAGCATTTCTGCTAGATGATTATTATATTGTGGTTGATAGACATTATTATAATATCAAAAGGTTTTTGACATAAAGATAATTTGGATTCTCATAAGGGAAAAACCCGTTCCGTTATACGGCGTGGTCTTATGAGATATCATTTACCTGCTTGAACTGTTTTAAAATGTTTTACTCACACCAGTCCCATGACTGACCCGGAGTTTTTTTTTTCCCCTAAACTCTTGGGTGCCCAATTTTGTACGGGCACTCAAGTAGTCGGGATTTACAAATACTTGAAGAGCTTGGAGCAGGAGGCTTCAGGATTATATAACTATAGTTATTTCTGCTGTGTTGTAAGTGTTGTACTCTGATAATGTCACTGTATACATATACTGATTTTATTTCAAGGATATATTATCTATTATATGTTGTTCGTTCCGCTGTGAGATTCGTGTACTCTGATGTTGTGTTCTTCTTCTTCTTCTTATATTCTAAGTTTCTATCTTATCTTTCCTCATCCTCTGTCTTCTTTCTATTAGTTTCCTGGTTTCCAGTGCAATTTGGGGGTTGGACTTGTGTTATTTAGTCAGCTAAAATTGGACCGGATTTTCGGGTCACTACAATCACGGATCGGAGCTTTGAAGCACCACGAGCCGATAGGGAGAATCACGAGCTGAACTAAAGAGTCGTTAACCGGGATGATGACCAAAACCCGAGATGCAAAGGTAGTCCAAATAGGAAGTGACTACTCAGGATCTAGATGGGGACCAACGGGTTAACTTCATGACTTGGATTTTGCTGCGGGACATGTGCAAAGGGGTTATCGATGTCTATAGCTTTGACTCACCACTGAGAGACGGATATTGGCTATGGATCAGTGCAATGGGGTTGTCATGACCCCATGGGGGTAAAGTGATCGTAGCAGGACTATGGACCAGTACAGTGGAGTTGTTATGAATCCATGGGGCAGAGTGGACATAGCAAACTATTAGTGGTTACGGATCAGTGCAGTGGAGCCGTCATGACTTCATGGGGTAGTGTGATCATAACAAAGAATTGGGTGATCAAAGTGGTAGATATTGTATGCTTTACGCACTGAGTGAGGGACGTCAAGATGATTGCTATGTTTGATGTTTGCTGTCACCATGACATGCACACCCCCTCCCCATTATTTTCACACCATGTGTTAGTGTCACTTTAGAGTATTGTACATCCTATTGTGCTACTCTTTGGTTGCAGGTCCACGTTCAGGTATGACTATGTATACCTGTAATTGTTCTGTTTTTGCTGCTTATCGCTCATACCAGACTTTTGTCTGACCCATAGTTTTATGTCTCTTCTTATTACTCTGGGTGCTCCTAAACGAGCAGACTAGAGACAGGTTAGCTGGTTATGCGCGAGTAGCCATCCGGAGACGAGTAGGAGGCTTACATGTATTGTTCCCATATATTCTCCCTGTGTTCTTGCTGGTCACTACTTTGGGCATTAGTAATGTACCTTCCTATTTTGCTTTAGAGACAGTTTTAAAACTTGTTATAATGATGGTTTAGATCATAAGCTGTATTTTGGATTTTCCGCTGCTATGATGGTTTAGTTTCAGCTTATGCACTGTCTCGCCTGATTTATATCAAATTATGTTATTATTATATTTTGTTCCATGCGCTGTGAGACATACTACATGTATTTTCATGATTCATAGTTTCAAATCCTTCCTTTTTCCTTTCATTTGACGACCGTCCCGTGCTAGTTGAACATCGGTACAGTGCATTTTATTGGAAATGTCGGCTGGTGCGGGGCAGGCCGTCACAGTGTACTTTTATATATCAGGTGTACTACATTAGCAAAATAGAACTATTTGTCGCTGAAGGAAAAAAATTTCGTCTTCCACTTTGTCCCTTTTTGTTATTGCTCAGAAAAGGGATCCACCCTATCACAACACCATATCTCCAGTTTTGCCATACCCAAAAACGGAAGAATTGCCAAGGACTAAACCCATGGCAATTTTGGAACGGACTTTGACCTTGACAAACTGATTTAGCATGGTTAAAGACTGTGGTTATATTGGAATTAGGGGCGGATCTACTTTTGGTCCAGCTTGGGCCAATGTCTTAGCTGGAAGAAAATTTTTCTGGCAAAATTAGGCAGTAACTAGAATTTGCCCTACCTGAAAACATGTAACGTGCCCTACCTGCACAATAAGAAGGCCCTCGTTCAGCCAATATGATGCTCTAATTATTTGAATTACAGTGAGTGACTATGTGCTGATATATATATAGAAGGCTTTGTAGAGCTTTTGCAACGTGGGACTAAAACTGTTAAGTTTTTGGCCCTAGCTCAATGTTTGAGCTAGATCCGCCACTGATTGGAATGGCTTTCGCCCGTTCCAGTATTAGAGAAGTGTTTTCACCCACCGTACCCCCATCTGTTCCAGTTGTTTCACACACAATATACAACCCTGTACGCCCCCAATTCCCCCAAAAAAAAAAAAAAAAAAAAAAGACGTTTCTCAGATCGAAAGAAATCATCGCTCCTCTGATTCATCCATCCAAATCGCTCCTCTGATTCATCCATTCAAATCGCCTTTCTTCCGTCGAAATCATCTTTCATCCGTCGAAATCGTGTTCCTTTCATTTCAAATTCTTTTCAGGTATTATTCTTATTAACATCGAAACCCTAAGTAATTACATGCTGTGGAGATCTTTGTTGCGATTTTGTTTAAGTATGTCAGGATTGTCATTGTTTTTATTCGATTATTTGATTGTGAACATGATTATTTATTTTGACTTGAATTGAAGACCAATGGTGTACGATGTTTTAGTAAGCAAAACTTTACAGATCAAAAATTAGTAATTATTTTATTTACAGAAATATGTACGTTAACAGCACAATAGGTAGGAAAACTATAATCAGAAATCATAATTTAACAACTTCAGCAGGTTTTAGGACACTTGTTAACACAATAGAATATGTTTACATGTAATTAAAGATTGTAATGATACGATGTTTTATCAGTATCTAATAATGTATGTATTTATGTTTTAACCATTTTTTTTAATGATATGTAATTTCCTAACATGATATTTTGGGTTTCATCCTTTTCGTTTATTTAACATAGCTATATGAAACAAAATTAGAGCAAGACAAAAATCTATAAATGTCGGAGGTGATTAGTTGACCTTTGTGGTCCCATAAGAGGGCTGGTTGACGGTGACGTAACAATTTGTGACCTGAAAACGAAAAAAAATGTTACATCAGTGCTAATGCAACTATTAAACGAAATAAAATCAATTAAGAAAACAATAAATTTAATAATATAAATGTTAGGTCAGTGCTAATGCAACTATAAAACAGATGGTATAAAACTTACCGTCTATTTTTAGATACCAAACATATTCAGTTTTTAATTTCGAATTCCAAAGCACTATATCACACACTCAACCACTATATAAAGATTAAGAAAACAATAAATTTAATAATATGAAAGAAAAATTAACAATAACACTGAAAAGAAAAATTAGTTAACTCAAGATGATATGTATATTTGAAAAAGAATTTATAACGGATGTTTTCTTTTTTTCTATTATGTTTGTGTACACTTAAACATTTCCGCTTTCTATGACAAAGGGGCTGACTTCACTGGTTGGAAGTAACTGGGTATGTCGAGCCACAAGCATGGTAAGATTCAAAATATGTAAGAAGAGGACGGCAGCATATCAACTTCATTCTAAACTCGTACCCGCAACAAGGCCCGGCTCAATCAATTCCCTACGCAAACCTGATACTTTACAGGATAAAAGTTAAGTAATTATTTTCTTTCAATAGGACTTAACACCCTAGTCCTAATGGGTAAAACATTAAATGCTAGGAAACTACCAGGTTGGTGCAATGGGCAACAACACCCAACCCAAATGTTGGCCTTTTTATGTATTATACATAAAAGGAAAAACAAGCATGCTAACTGAATAGCCACCCAAATTATGATTCTTTATTCATCTTCAAGTTTGATTTGGTAAATATTAGCATGGAAGCAGATAATTATAGCATTTAGAGAAAGGGAAAGGGAGAAAGGATAACAAAATGAAAGTATAACATATAAGATGGCAACCAAGCAGATTTTGAACTGTTATAACATATAAGCCGCATATTTTTAACTGTAATTTTATGTAATACTCGAAGGAATGGCCGTACTAATTGAAAGGTTCAAATGTAATAGACTTCATTTGGTATTTGATGGGTCAGGTAGCTTTCACAAGTAGCTTTCACTTAGTATGGCCATTCCTTTGAGTTATTAATTTTATATACTTTACAATAAAGTTATCATTTTATTTCTTAATTGATTTTATTTCATAATTGATTGTATTTCGTTTAATTAGTTAACTCCAGATGACATCAGTTAGCACTAATGTATTAGAGTAATTCAATGAGGATTAGAGTAACATGAGTATATATAACATTAAGTGAAGCAAATTACACATGTATCTCAACCGCGCACGGTGCAAAATGTGGAAAAGATGTGGAGTCAAGTGGACAAGGGGAGTCCGCCAAAAATTGCTGTTAGAACACTGCATATTAAGACACACACAATGCCAACCAACTTGCAGCCGGATTTTCTTGCACCTTTAAAATCCTCAAATAGCACAAACACATGGAAGAACAACTATGATTAGGGGTGAGCGTTATTCGGTTAAACCAAATAAACCAACTGAACCAATTTAGTTTGGTTGGTTTGGTTTGGTTTTTAAATTAAATCAGTTTGTAATCGGTCCGAAAAAATATTAAGTTTGGTTATCGGTTTAACCAAATTAACCGAACTTTTACTGTATGTTCAAAATTATCGATATTATAATAAATATTTTAGGTTAGTTTAGTTATTTAAATAAATTTAAATCATCGCTTATGTGTCAAAATTGATATAAAAAACATAAAAATCATAAATAATAATACTTTAATCATATATTTATAAATGTTTTTCAAATTATAGTGAATATTTCAAACACAAATTGTAAAACATTTTTAGTTCGGTTTAATCGGATAACCAACGGAACCAACCAAATTTAATTTGGTTGGTTTGGTTTGGTTTTCATTTTAATTGGTTTTGGTTTGGTTTGACAAATTTCATCATCGGATAAACCGAACCAACCAAACGCTCACCCCTAACTATGATGCTCAAAAAAACAATCCAAGGAACGCCATAATATAACTAAAAAAATGGAATCAACAACGCTAATATAACTGTACTGTTCATCATTGTTCTAATCAGTATGCTAGTCAACTACGGTAATATAATTGTACATAATATTTCAGTTTTAATTATGTTACCTATGCTTGTTATTTAATCAATGATCTAGCAGCTTTTAACCAATATAAACTACATATTATATATGATTTATACCTTGGGAAAGCAATTTCTGTTTTTCATGGATGAGTACATAGTAGGAGAAACCGCATTAGCAGATAAACATTCAAAATACAAGCCTAAGGACATTGGCAAATCACTCAAACTAAAATATTTTCTCTTTGCGTGAAATCCAGTTAATTCAGCTACGCCAGCCCAAAATAAAGAAGCCAGCAATATAAGTGCTGCAAATACCCCCACCACTGAGTAAGCCAAGAAACTCCAAGTTCCTTAACCAAGTAGTAGGTAGAATAAGAAGGATAGACATACATAGGAGCAGCTGCTTAACCAAGTTCCTTAACCAAGCTAAGTTTCACTTAGTATGGCCATTCCTTATCAATGTTGTGTGGTTTCATGTTATGATAATCATATGTATAATAACTTGCATAATTTCCGAAACTCACATTTAATGAACTGACCACAACACTAACAGAAGTATACTATGCGGCATGACGTTACACTCTTTTGTATATAGTCCATTTACATCTGGGCCTTGTTAAGCCTATTTCAGCCCATCTCATTTTGTATATATTCTCTACAAGTTTGTACAGATACTTACTGTCTTTGAATAAACAAATTACTTTACTTCTATCAATACTCTTACATGGTATCAGAGCTCACATTGCTTAACAGCAATTCTTGATCCAGTCCTCACCAATAAATCTATTCTGCGACTCAGTGCAAGAGGGGATTGATTTGCAATCAATCAACATCTTTCTATGTGCAGTTTTTGACTGCTCTCTTCTTGTTTTTGTTTCTTGGCTCGCAACATGGCTGGAACTGATGCTTCCTCTACATCAACTTCATCTACGGCAAAAACAGGCCAATCATCAGTTGATGTTACTCAAGAATTAATCAAATCTATCATTAAACCGCAAAGTCAACTTATCTCAATTCAGCTTGACGAATCAAATTTCTTGCTCTGGAAATTGCAAATAGAAACCGCAGCAAAGGGCTACGGTCTTGAAGAATACCTATATGGCACAAAAACCATTCCATCAAAATATGTGAGAGATGCTGAAGAAAGGCTTGTTATAAATTCCGAATTCACAGCTTACCAGAGGCAAGATAATCTGATAAGTTCTTGGCTCATGTCATCAGTTGGTGCAAGTTTGCTACCACAACTGATCGGTTGCGGTTCCTCTCACGATATTTGGGCAACATTAGAGAGAATCTTTACTTCACAATCCTCTGCAAGGGTCCTACATTACAAAAGACAACTTCAAAATATCAAGAAAGCTGATTCTACCATGAACGATTACCTTATGAAGGTAAAAAATCTGTGTGATCAATTGGCCTGCACTGGTCAAAAGATAACTGAAAATGAACATGTTCTTTACATTGTGAGCGGGCTCGATGATGATTACGAAGCGGTTGTTGCTTTCATAACATCAATAGAGCCAACGCCATCATTGCAGAGTGTGTATTCAATGCTCTTAAGTCATGAAGGAAGAATTCAACAAAAGAAAGAGGTCAATTCTGAAATCAACTTGACCACTGCAAAATTCAAGAATCAAGATCAAGGAAACAACATCAAGAACCAGTCAAATGCTTACCAAAGAGGTGGACAACCTAGCAGAGGTCGTGGAAGAGCTGGTAGAGGAAACAACAACAGACCAAAATGTCAGATTTGTGATAAAATTGGTCACACAGCAATCAGGTGCTATTTCAGGTTCAACAATAACTACAACAATGGTCAAAATGCAAACAGTCGAAACAACCCTACTGCAAATATGGTAAGCAATCAAAGTGATAGTAAAAGCACACAAGAATCAGGAAATGAGTCTGCAAGCATCACTGATGTTCAAGATGATGCATGGTACCCCGATTCAGGAGCTACAAATCATGTGACCAACAATTTAACCAATCTCAATCTTGGAAACAGGGAGTACCGAGGTAAGCAATCACTATCCATGGGTAATGGCAACACTGCTTATATCACTCACACCGGTCACACCAGTATAAAGGGTACTAGACAATTATTTCTAAATAATCTTTTAAGGGTGCCCAACATTAGGAAAAATCTCATAAGTGTATCACAATGTGCTAGGGATAATAATGTCTCATTTGAATTCTATCCTAATAACTGTCTAGTTAGAGACCTTCTAACTAAGAACATCATTTTGCAGGGTAATGAACATAATGGTTTATACAAGTTTGATGTTGATTCAAGAAACTGTTCAGACTTTAATCATGATATTGGATGTAACATGACTGAATTGAAAATGGACGAAATCTGTAAGACTTTTGATGTTTGGCATTGTAAGCTAGGTCACCCTAGCATGAAAATTGTAAAGCAAATTCTGAATAGTAGTAAAATTGCCATCAGTATTCCTGAGCATTATTTTTGTTCATACTGTCAACTAGGTAAAAGTCACAAACTGATGTTTCAAAATTCTGAAACTCAGTATAATAAACCACTCGAACTAGTTGCAGTGGACTTGTGGGGTCCTGCTCCAGTGAACACTGATTACAATTACAACTATTATATATCATTTATCGATGCATATTCTAGACATGTTTGGATTTATTTCATGAAGTCAAAATCTGAGACTTATAATACAGTGATAAAGTTCATCACCAATGTTGAAAATCAACTAAACTGCAAAGTTAAAGTGCTTCAATCCGATGGAGGTAAAGAATTTCTACCATTGAGAGATTTTTTCAATAAAAAGGGAATTACACACAGACTTACATGTCCTCACACTTCCGAGCAAAATGGCCTTATAGAAAGGAAACACAGACATATCGTCGAGACTGGTTTAACGCTACTGGCTCAAGCATCAATGCCACTTAAATTTTGGCCAGATGCTTTTGCTACAGCAGTACACCTTATAAACAGACTCCCCACAAAAGTACTTGCATTTAAATGTCCTATTGAAGTTCTTTTTAATACCAAACCGAAGTATAATGATCTAAAAGTCTTTGGATGTCTGTGTTTCCCCTATATAAGACCTTACAATAAACACAAACTTAATTTCAGATCTACACACTGTACTTTTCTTGGTTATGCAGCAAATTGCAAAGGCTACAAGTGTTTAGATAGTCATGGTAAAGTTTACATATCTAGACATGTCATCTTTAATGAAAGAGCATTTCCTTTTAACAAAGAAGAATACAAAACAACCAAAAAAGTATACAATCCAAAGGTTTCAGTTCCTACCATACCTGACATTCATGTTGAAGTCATACCTGTACATGAGCAAAACAGGGAACAACCGAATCAGACATCAGCATACAACTCTAGCCCTCAACACACCGTAACCAATAATGGTTCAGATCAAGGGTCACTAGAGTTACCTGAAAACTCAGAATATAACACTCAAGAAGATGTCAGTAGCAGTAATCAGGAAAACAGCAGTACTCATGGAAGTGATCAAAGAGATGAAGCTACTACAAATGTTCAAAATAGACATCATATGATCACCAGGGGCAAAAGTGGCATATTTAAGCCAAAAATATTTCATATCGAAGAATCTACTGATGAGCCAACCACTTATCATCAAGCTAAACAGAATGATAAGTGGATGAGTGCCATGCAAGACGAGTTTGATGCTCTCATGAAAAACAACACTTGGACACTTGTATCATGTCCCAAAAATAAAAATATCATTGGATGCAAGTGGACATTTAGACTTAAGAAGAATCCTGATGGTTCAATATCAAAATATAAGGCAAGATTAGTAGCTAAAGGATATTCACAACAGTACGGAACAGATTTTAAAGAAACGTTCTCACCTGTTGTGAAGCCCACTACTATAAGAATAATATTAACAATTGCCTTATACAAGAATTGGACCATCAAACAACTTGATGTCAATAACGCTTTCTTAAATGGTGTATTGCAGGAAGAAGTATATATGGAGCAGCCTGAAGGCTTTAAAGTGCAAGGAAAAGAAAGTTTCGTCTGCAAACTTAGCAAAGCTATCTATGGCCTTAAACAGGCTCCAAGAGTCTGGTTTGACAAGCTAAAAGCAACTCTATCTAAACTTGGCTACAATCCAGCCAAATCTGACAACTCCTTGTTTATTAAATTTCTTAACAACACTGTTACTTATATACTTATTTATGTCGATGATTTTCTGATTACAGGTAATAGTGTTGAAGAAATTCAATATGTGACAAAGCACTTAAATAAAGAGTTCTCAATTAAAGACTTAGGAAATCTTGCATATTTTCTAGGAATTGAGGTCAACAGAGGTCATAATGAGGAACTACAACTAAATCAAAAGAAATACATCAATGAAATTCTCACAAAGGCAAAAATGAATAAGGCAAATCCTCTGCCAACTCCTATGGTCAGCAATATACAGCTAAGCAAGAACAAGGGAGAACCTATTGAAAATGAAAAGCAATATAGAAGCATAGTGGGTGCTCTTCAATATGTCACCATTACACGACCAGACATCACTTACAGCGTAAATAAAGTCAGTCAATATATGCATAAGCCATTAAGTGAACACTGGGTTGCTGTAAAAAGAATACTAAGATACTTAAGAGGGACCATCAATCTATGTCTAAGCATGAAGAAGAGCAAAGCATTAAATCTAACTGGCTATGCTGACTCAGACTGGGGAAGTGATAGGGATGACAGAAAATCAACATCAGGTTACTGCATATTTCTTGGCAAAAACCCTATTTCATGGTGCGCAAAAAAACAATCAACTGTCTCCAGATCGAGTACAGAAGCAGAATACCGTAGTATAGCAAGTACCAGTGCAGAACTAATTTGGATTCAATCTCTATTGAGTGAACTAAGAATTGAAATCAATGGCAAACCTACTATCTGGTGTGATAATTTAAGCGCTATTGCTATTACTGCTAATCCCGTTTTACACTCAAGAACGAAACATATGGAGTTGGATATCTACTTCGTTCGAGAACTTGTCATGAAGAAAAAAGTTCAAATCAATCACATACCTTCGACTTACCAAGTTGCTGATGTCCTGACAAAGCCTTTGTCAAAGCAGAGCTTCATCAAGCATCGTGAAAATCTGAGCATCTGCGATTCGAAGTACAAATCTGAAGCCAATGAAGTTGAACGGAGCTGCAGTGCTAGCTCGAGCTCTACCAGACATGAAAGTCCAGATCTTCAGCAAGACAATGGAAGAAAAGTCAAATTCAAGCCAGATTCGCATAACACTGTTGAAATCAGGAGAAAAGAACGACGGAAGGATCTCAATAGCTCAAATACTTCGTCAGAGAAGAAAAGCGAAGTATATAATGTCAGAAATTGCAAGAATTTCGTGAAGATTTGAGGGATAATTTCTACATCAGCCGCCATTTTTAGAGTTCGAACCCTAACCGAGAGATAGGGTTTGAGGGGGGGTAACAGAAGTATACTATGCGGCATGACGTTACACTCTTTTGTATATAGTCCATTTACATATGGGCCTTGTTAAGCCTATTTCAGCCCATCTCATTTTGTATATATTCTCTACAAGTTTGTACAGATACTTACTGTCTTTGAATAAACAAATTACTTTACTTCTATCAATACTCTTACAAACACTTACATACATGTTAGTTATAGATACCAATAATAAGATTCGGTTTTTAAGTGTAATCCATGCCCTGTAATGTAAAGAACCATTGATTTTGTTTTGTTATTGTTAATACCTTGCGGTTATCATATTATTATTTTTATAATAGTTCTGTTGACTTAAACATGGCCAATCCTAGTACATATATAAGTCTAACAATACAAAATAAATATCGTGTTTATCTTAAAAAAAAAGTTTTTGTATAATTTGTTTTATATTTATGACAGACTGTAAGGCATGACTATCATAGTTTAATGCAGTTTGTGTCTGTTATGTCAGGGAATATACAATGAAATAGGTTACATCGATGACATACCATAAACTATGACAAATAAATTGAACCATGTCTTACTACATACATAATCATTCTCATGGTTATGCATTTTAAATTCTTATATTAGGCACAACTTCAATTTTTCTAGTACAAAAGTTACGTAAAATTATTTTCCAGACTTTGTTAGGTACTAGACAGAAAAATAAATGTATTTGTTTCACTGTCAAAAATAAATGTATTTGTTTAACTGTCAAAAACCTCTCTGATTCTCAAAGTTTCTTCGGAAACGGCTACCGGAACACCATTGTTGTCGCCTCGTGATGATTGGGTTAAAGACATTTGGCGGGGAAAGTGTTGCAAGAAGAAAGATAAGGATTTTGAGGTTGGGTTCGACGAGATAGAAAACGGGCAGAAGGAAGCTCTAATCTTGTTAGAATCTACTATGGTTTTGAGGAGAACTGTTGACGAAGAAGAATAGAGCGAAGAGGCGATCACTGGATCCATTACCTACTGACTACATCTAACGTTCGATGGTAAAGAACTCCAAAAAGGATTTTGTTACCTCACATACAATCATCGATCGATTAAGCGATATGTAATATCTTTCCTTCCCTTCTCCCTCCTCCCTCCTCCCTCCTTCTGTGATTTCCTTTCCTGCTATGTTTTCACTTCATCCCACACGTTCTTCATTTCTCACAACACAACAATATAATTTACTTTTTTTTTTTTTTTTCATTTTTTAACTATCTTGCATATGAGTTGTTTGCCAAAATGATATAACCTTTCTGTATTGTACCATGCTAATAAGATTTGGTTTTTTACTTTCAGGATTTACTTTCAGTTTGTTATTGCGAGTACTATTGTTACAAAGATTAACCATTGCAGTATTTTTATACAATATGAATATAAAAAGGCAAATTAAAGCTATTGATCATGATCCAAGGGTCATGAGAATACAAAGTACAAACCATTAGTGTATCCTTAGGTTTAAAGAGGAAACAACCTACCACATTTTGAATTCCTCCTAGTAGTAGATTTTGTCTTGTTATTTATTTGTTCAACATCCAAGTCTGACATGATTAAGTCATCTAGTGTCAAATTTCTTTGTCATGGTGTGTCAAATATGTCAAAACTTAGGATTTTTTTTTTTGGAAAGTACTTTCGGCCATTTACTGGGAAATCATGCTAATGCACATTTTTCAGTGTTATTCAAATTAAAAGAATGATCCAAAAGAAAGATTTTGAAGTAAATCGTTCTCATAAAATTGCATTGTATGATATAGCAGGATATTATATCTTCAATTATAGACAAACAGTGGATGCAAGAATCTGATCGAAGAACCCCATGATATATAGGAGGAGTTTGGAAGTTTATTGATTTCGTTGTAGAAAATGGTGGTAATAATGAAGTCTATTCTTGTCCTTGAACACATTGCAAAAATATGAAAATGAAGATTAAATTAGATGACATTCATTATCATCTACTCAGATATGGAATTCTCCAATCATATACTATTTGGCATTTTCATGTAGAAGAGTCGACAGAGATGCAAAAACAATCTATTACTCAAGCCATAAGTATTGATGAATCCGAACTTCCTAGGATGGAAGAGTTGGTCGATGATGCATATAGATTTCATCATTTTCACCCTTTCGGTACGTTGTAGGATAATATTGGGGAACGGTCTACAGTTGATGTTGATTGGTCGACCAATCAAGGTGAAGAGTATAAATCACTTTTTGAGAATGCAAAAGTGCAATTGTATCCTTCATGTCCTAAAGGGATAACAAAATTATATGCCATTGTGAAATTGAACAGCTTGAAAACTCAATATGGTTTTTCTGATAATGGTGTGACTGCACTTCTCGAATTTATAAGGTAGTTACTCCCTAAAGGTAACACACTGCCGACAAAATACTCCAACATGAAGAAGGTGATTAAACAAGTTGTAATGGATTACACAACTTATGATGCATGCATTAATGACTGCATTTTATATTGGAAAGATAATGCAAACAAAGTTTCTTGTAGAATTTGTAATGAACCCAGATATAAGACAACATTCAACGACGAGAAAAGAGCTACCAAAATACCTCAAAAGACGTTGAGACATTTCCGTTTAATTTCGAGATTGAGGAGACTGTATACTATACCGTGAATAGCAGATGTCATGACTTGGCATGCTCGTGCCAAGTCTAATTCAAATATAATGCGCCATCTGTGTGGCACTTCCCAATGGAAAGCTATTGATTCATTTGATCAATCGTTTGTTACCGAACCACGTAACGTCACGCTTGGGATAACAACGGATGGTTTCAATCCACATAAATATCTATCTAGCTGTTATACTTGTTGGCCAGTAATTATAGTACCATATAATCTTCCTTCATCCATGTGCGTGAAAAGAGAGTTCTCAATGTTGACATTGTTGATATCCGGACCAAAACAACCAGGAAAGGATATCGATGTTTATTTACAGTCATTGATAGATGAATTAAAACAGTTATGGGAAGGAGTCATTGCATTTGACTCATTCAATAATTCAAAGTTCAATTGCGGGCTAGGATGTTGTGGGCGATTCATGATCATCCTGCATTCGGGACTTTATCAGGGTGCACAACTCATGGCTATTTTGCATGTCCTATTTGTGGGGAAGATACTTGTTCTTATTATCTTCCTGAAAGCAAGATGTGTTATATGGGACATCAAAGATTTCTTCCTATGAAACACAAGTTTCGAGATGATAAGGCAAACTTCAACAACAAACAAGAATATCGTCGTCCTCCATGGCCATTGGATGGTTATCAAGTTGAAGAAAAAGTAGCTAATATCAAGATGAAAGTTGATAAAAAACCAGAAATCGGGCAAAAGCGAAAAAAGAAAACTGATGATGAAGACTTTAACAATATTCCTGCATGGTATAGAAGGTCTATCTTCTTTGATCTTCCATATTGGAAAGTAAATATTGTCCGGCATAATATTGATGTGATGCATACAAAGAAGAATGTCACTGAACATCTCATTAACATGATTATGAGTCACAAAGACAAGTCAAAAGATGACATCAATGCACGCAAAGACTTGAGAACCATCAGTATAAAAAAAATTGTGGGTGAGGGAAGATCGTGAAACAAATAAAACAACTATACCAGAGGCAGCTTTCACTTTGAGCAAAGAAGAAAAGATACAATTCTGCATCGTTTTGAAAAGTCTAAAAGTACCTAGCAAATTCTCTTCCAACTTCCACAACAATGCGAGCCTCAATCCTCTTGAACTAATAAATATGAAGTCACATGATTATCACGTTATAATGCAACAATTACTTCCGATGTTGCTTCAACATTCTTATCCACAGCATAAAGATTTGCGTAATGCAATACATCGTATAAGTCTATTCTTTAACATTTTGTGCTCAAAGGTGATTAACATGGAACATCTTTTAAAAGCAAAGACTAGTTTGGTAGAAGAAATGTGTGTGTTTGAAAAATATTTTCCACCTGCATTTTTTGATATCAGTATCCACCTTATGATTCATTTAGCCGATGAAGCATTGATTTGCGTCCCTATTAGATATAGGTGGATGTATCCTTTTGAAAGGTAAATTACTAGTTTTAGTTTTATTCTTCGTAGTTTGATTTAAATGGACACTAGTTATCACAACTGATTATCTCCATAGGTTGATGAAAATATATAAAGGATACGTGCGCAACAAAAGATATATTGAAGGATGTATTGCAGAAGGATATATTGTACAAGAAGCCAGTTATTACTGCATGGAGTATATCCCAAAGGGAGGTGATGACACTCATAAACATACCCGTGAAGCGTTTTTAGACGAAAATGACGAGTTTTCTGATGATATGTCTCCTGATAGTGGTAAAGATATAACCTTAACCCAAGTGCAATTTGAACAAGTACGTAGATCGATCCCTAACAAGTACGATGGATTGGAAGAATGGGAGAAGTAAGTTCACTAGTTTATCCTACATTCTCACTATCATAAATTTACTCCTATATTCATTTTCAAATATTTATCGCAGAAAATATACCAATTATGTGAAAAATACTAAATCTCAGTCTCGAAGTAGCGTTACATCCGTGGAAACTTGTCAAAGTTTTACTCTATGGTTACGTGATGAGGTATTACATTTTCTCATATTCAAGTGTATTTAAGTGGATCATATAACATCACAGTCATGCTTTTCATTTATTGTTTTTTTAGCTAGTGAAGGCTAAAGATATTGATTCAACTATTTGGAGGTTGGTGAATGGGCCGATGCTCAAGGCATGTAGTTATATGAAGTATAAAGTCAATGGATTCATATTTTCCCCAAAAAGTTATGAAGAAAGAATGGTAACACAAGATAGTGGTGTTTGTATGAGAGCAATTACAAAATTTAGAGCGAGCGAAAAGGATAAAAATTACAAGGAAGCAGAAACAATGTATTATGGAGTTATTCAGCAGATAATTGAATTAGATTACATTAACTTCAAACAAACAGTTTTCTACTGTGATTGGGTAAAGGTCGAAGATAAAGTCAATGGTTGCAAGATAGATCCTGTTTCAAATTTGATTATGATTAACTTAGAGAAATTAAAGACCAAAGGTAGAGTGAATGATGAAACGTTCATTCTTGCATCAGAAGCGAGTCAAGTGTTCTACTCAAAAGATTTAGAAAATAACGGATGGTTTGTGGTTTTGTACGCACCAAAACGGTTGACTACAACTGTGGACGACATTGAGTTTCTTACGGTTTATCAATCAGCTTTTGAAGACAACAAAAAATTAGAAGACCTTACCAAATGCATATGTTAATATTAGTTGTATTTCTTAACTGAATTGTATTGAATTTCAGCTGTGACTGAATTTAGAATTTCAAGCATGACTGAATTTAGAATTTCAAGTGTGACTGAATTTAGAATTTCTTACTTGAATTGTGTTGAATTTCAATATTGTTGCTTGCAATTCATTTGTTCAGTTATTATCCATTTAGTTATTTAGCATATTGCCCACTATGTAGTATCCGCATTTTATTAAAAATGTCAACTACCTTGCAACTTAAAATTGATTTAAAGCATGTTTTGGTTACTGTTAACCGAGCTTTTCCTTTTATATCTATTTTTTCCAACTTTGCTTTTTTGCTTTAAGATAATAACATTGATATGTAAGTTTTAAATGGTGCTAACTGCTACTTTGTTAATACTTAGTAATTAGCATGTCCATATTAAAGCATTTGTTTCTTTTTTCACATTCAGGTTGAAAATGCCTTTAAATATATTGAATACCTTCCATAGTTAAACAATAGTGATGAAAACTTTTACATTTTGAATCTGCTGTTTTGTGTTGAATGTTTTTTTAGGAAGATATTTTGAGCTACATTGTAATTAGTGAATTAAGTTTTATAGGTATTAATGATACTGATGTTTTTTTGTGCTTGGTTAATGCATATTGCATGGTTCTTATGAATATACCCTGTAAATTCAGTAAATTAATGGTAATTCAAATTTTCAACTATGAAAAGTACATTTGAATTATCAGGTATTAATAGCTATTTTCATGTTTCATTGAAATTTGTATTGTTTGTTTGTTACAGGTGGTTTTGGTAGTTTGGATTGCAACCAAGAAGATAGTAACAATGTCAGAACATGCAGAACCATCAAACCATTCAGTCACACAATCATCCTCTACACAACCTGAAAAAGTGAAGATAAACTCATTAGGTGTTCCTATTTCAAAAAACGCTGGAAAAGTAAGCAGTCGAATTGGTAAATTGGTACGAATCCGTGTGCCTATTTCATATGAAAGTTGGGATAAAGTACCTGACAAATATAAGACCGACGTTTAGAAAGAATTGCTGGTAAGTTAAATTAATTTGTGTATGTTTTAGTGTATTTTCTTTCTTGCTACCTTTAAAAACCAGAAGACCTGCTTGCTATCTACGCCACATATTCCATCGAAGCTCTGTATATTTCATCTGCATGAGCCACTGGTACATACACAACGTCATCATTGAACTGTGACGTCTACCATAAAATACATATATTAGTATCCCGATCAGCAGCCACACTTAAACACGCGTCCATGTCCCAACCCTGTCAATACATGTATATATGTACATGTTTTTAATTTTGGTCAAATTGCACATATTTAATGTCTAAACTGCAAATATTGATGTGAAATCTAGAGACAATTGAAGTGTTCCAAAAGAACTCAAAATAAAAATATAGGATTTTGTAGGAACATGCAATCAAGTGCAGATCCTATTACGGATAGAAGAGACAGAGTAACATAATTTTAAAGGTGTGAATTAAGACATGTTTTTAAGATAGGTTTTTTGTGTATAAGACTTGAAAACATGGGATCATAATTCACACTTTTAGTGTTAGAGTGTGTGCACACACTTGCGCGCAAGTGAGTGTGTGTGTGTGTGTGTGTTTGTAGATGGATGGATAGGTGAGAGGCTTATCTTCAAATTTTGCTACACCAAACATAGAAATTGGCGATGAAACAGCTTACCCAAGATTTATCAGCAAATATGTGTTTATCAAGATGCAACAGATGGTAAGAGTGGGACAAAAGGGCAGGTGAATCCTGAAAACACATACAACTCAATGTGAATATTCTTTATTGCAATTCATAATGAAGTTATCTTCTGTGAGGGTTCATTTGGATGGACTTCTTTGCTTTTTGAAATCCAAAACCAATTCATTTTGGCTTTCAATAAGCCAATAAGTAGCTTGATTTTGAATCAGACTAGCCCTGAGGTATAAAATAATAACCCACGGCATGTCCAAAACTATGTCTACCATCATCTTGCTCAATTAACGAAAGTACAACGTAACCTCCGAAAAGAAGGATTCCACCAACTCCACATACCGAATAGCGAGTCAGGTTGTAATCATACATGATGTATTATAGATGTAAATCAAATTAAAATGAACTGAACATTAGTATATTGTACAATTAATATAGAGAACTATTTTAAACATTATTTTAAAGTTTCAAAGAAAGAGTCGCCCCTTTCCAATAGAAGTTTTGGAAAACTTTAATCTGTTTTTGCATACAAGAAAAACCAATCAGCTCCCTACATATGGTTATCATTAGTTAGTTTTGTATTGATTTTGTAGTTAGTTTTGCGAAATTCTTATAATGTGTACTTTTTATGTTTTTAAGCAGTGTTTTTTCGCTGTAATTTTTGTAAATATGCACTTGCAAACTTAACTTATGCAGTGGGATAGTTTATTAGTGCTACGATATAATAGATGGATCCTACCGACAATTTCAGAATATGTGAGAAAGCGCATGTGTGATGCATCACATGCATGATAAGGAATATGGAATATATTGATATTGATTGTACAGGAATCATTTTTCATAAACCAAAGGTCTAGGTTTTCATCACATGGTGCCCTGCCTAAATCATTTTTCAGCAATTAAAAGGACATTTCTTTTATCCTTCAGGCCATGTATCTGTTTCTGCCTTCTTTGCTACAAATTTTTTTTTGACAGTTCTGTCAAATTTATCTTCCTGAAATTCAATGTTATTAAACATTTCCAGAATTAAGAACATTGCATATATTCTGTGTCTGGTTCTTCGCCCGGTAGATAAATTGTACCTAATTTGCATAGAGTTTTCATATTTTTAATAAAATTCCATTTCAAAAATTTATTCTTTAAATCAAAACATATTTTAATAAAAATCACATTTCAAAAATTTATTCTTTAAATCAAAAACATAAAGTCTGCACAGTTCATATTTACGCGACAGATTTATATTTATGTGTTATGTGATCTACATCACCATGGAACTACTTTAGCACCTTTTTAACACTATAATTGCTGTCTAGGAATATTGGATTATCTAAAGTTCTAGCTTAAAGTATACATACTGCTTTATGTTCGCTTGCTTCGGCTTTAGAGAAAATAAAGAATCCTAGTTCGCATGGTATATATTATTTTATTTCTTACTGCTTTGCATTCACTTTCTTTAGCTATAATAGCCATTAAGAAATATAAGTTAATTCGGTTATCGATTATTACTAGACGAACACATGAGGCGTCGTAGCAATATTGAATTTGACCCAATTTCCATTGTAGGAATTACTATATAAGTCAGTACAGGAATCATTATTTCTGCATAGTTATTTCCGTATTGAAATTGGGTTATACACGGGTCATCATATTTTGATAACCACACAATTTATGTTGTGTTGACATCTGACGTCAGTTCCATGTTAATCATAGTTTATGTCAATGCAATATTATGTGGGTGTGGCTATGAAACATGAGTAGTAGTGTTCGTTTATAATTGTGTATGTGTAAAATATGCGTGTGTGCAGTGTGAGCGTGTGTATCTAAGGAAACTGAGTTGACCATGTGTGAAGAGTGTGTGTGCACAAAACCACCTGCATCCTCACTGCTACTAGCAGCAGTAAGATGTTTCCACTGCCTCCAGCAGCAGCTAGTCACTGTCATCGCTACCAGTGGCAGTTTGCATAAATTGTCCTATGCAATATTATGCATTTTTTTTTACTTGTTTTTACTATTAATATAAGTATTATTTTCACAGACATTCTTTGATCTAGATTCAGATTCAAAAGACTTGGTTTTAAAAAAAATGGCTGAGTCATTTAGGGAGAACAAAAGTGATTTGAGGACACGCAATTATGATAAATACGATAATGATGAAGACAGATTGAAGAACTGACCACCGACCATAAAACAAGAAGATTGGGGTATGTTTTTGAAAAATGAAGCAACACCTAATGGAAGGGAAAAAAGAGATAAAGGCAAAAAAAAAAAAAAAAAAAACCAGATCATTTTACAGCTATGGCCATCATACTGGACGTACAAGTCATGCCATTATAGAACATGAAATGGTATGTACTCTTTCTAATTTATCCATTAATTATTACTGTTAATTTGTAAAATCAAATAACATTGGATGCCTTTTCAGTTATTGAAGAGAAATTAAATTATTCCAAACACTAAGATCCGCAATGATAACAGCTTGTGATTGTATAATTCACATTATAAATATCATTTTTTGATGAGCTTAGAAATATCTAGCATCTTCAAAAATATAAGCCAACGTATTGAAATGCCTATTTTGCCATTCTAAATGTACGGATCATGACACTCTTAAAAAGATGCTTTATTTATGTATGGGTGGTACGGTTTGTTGGAGTATCCCTGCAATTTAATCATGAAGTTAACCAGCAACAGATTTCATTAATGCAGTGCCTTCAGATTGAAATTCTCTTTGTTTGTTTTACTCTCTTATTACTTTCTATGTTCATATAACTTTGTTGAGACAGGTCATTTCATATACGTATCATTTTTTTTTACTATTTTACTATTACTGAATTTGCCTTACCATACGTGCAGACAATCAAAGTAAATGTGCAGTAAGTACTCAAACTAAATACTAGACAGAACTCAAGTAATTACACACATGCTACAAAGTACAAGTAATTAATGAGTTGGTACAACAACTATATAGTTCTATGATTTTTTTCATTCACGACAGATGAACGTGGGGAGGCATATCTTTGATTCTTGTACTATATCTTATTTACTTCTCCCTTCTGTTTTATGTTTTCATTCTGTGATTTGTTAGCCCATGACGTCGTTCGCTGTTGTACAGTCAATTTAATAATTTTCTAATTTGTTAGCTCATCCCTTCTGTTTTATGAAGTAAATTAGGAAGAAAAAATGGAAGAGATCACAACATCTTGATTCTTATTTTGTACCATTACTTGAATGAAGCCGGTTCTGACGGCCCTTTCTTAGTTGGGATGATCTAAGCACTGACTAAAATACAAGCTGAATGATTAAGTTATAAATTCTAATCATGGACTACAATGGTTGTACTTCATAATCAATTATGCTCCTTTTTTAAAATAGATCGAATACATCGCAATTGATAGAGTTTTCTGGTAAGCAGATTTTCAGATTGGTGGATTGCTTGCTGCATTTTTTGGAGTTAACAGAGACAATTTGTATAAGATTCTGATAGTATGAGATGTATTGAAAAAGAGTAGTGCTAAATCCTCCATATTACAAGCTTTGTTTTACCTAGCATATCGTCTGTTAATTTACCCTAGAATGCAGCTAAAAACCTTGGGCAATATTCTAACGAATAATGTAAATTTTTAAACATTCTTAATCGGCAGTGCATGGCCGATCAAAACTGTATAAAATGTATGGCAGCGTGTATTAACCAAGACTTAAAAAAATGGGTTTTATACTTTTGTTTGATTTTTCTTTTGCTATGCTATTAAGCATTATAGAAGTAATGTAATATCAATAAATTGGCTCTCATGATTAATATCTTTAATCAAATAAATGTGCAGGCTAGTGAAAATCCGACAAAAGAAATCACACGTCGTGAAGTATGGGAAAGGGCTCACACAAAAAAGGATGGTACCACATCAGATTCGGCTTCAGCATACTTCGTAAGTTAAATGAATAATAATCCATCTATTCAAAAAAAAAAAAAATATCGTAATAAATAACATCTCAAGTATTACCATATTTTAGGGAAAAATTGCAAAAGCAAAGGAGTTAGTCAATGATGGCGATGAAGAAGATTTGACATTGGATGAAGATATCATATCACAAGTGTTTGGCAAGGATAAAAAAGGTCGCACTCGAAGTATTGGAGTCAAAATATCAAGGACACAAGTTAAAGCATCTACTGTTGCGCGAAAACAACTTAAAAAGACTCAAGGAGGCCCAGAATACTTGAATGCAAGGATGGATAATATGCAGGGTAAGTTGAATTCGATCCTTGACTTGATGAAGAGACAATACGAGGGTCAACAAAATCATATATCAGACATTGCTGCAAATGGAAGAGGAAGTGGTACACCTCACGAAAGCGTTGGAAGAATGCCGAATAATGATTTTCCCAATTCATTGAATTCACCTGGTTTGTCGAATCAAAAATGTGAAATCTTGAGTATTGACTTAGAGATCATTACCACAGCCTCCGTATGCAGAGATTCGACCGCAAAATTGGTTGTGGACAATATACGACTGCCAGAAGAGAGAACAAGCAAACCGAATCATCCTCTTGCTTTGACATTTGGTGAAGTTGGAATTGGTGGATATGTGTGTCATCCAAAGAGTCATATTCGATATTTGTAATCGCATAAGCCAGGTATGCATGTATTAAGTTAAATGTTCAGTTTTGTTCAAATCGATTTACACAATTAGTTACGTATGAATTAAGTTCAATTTTAAATTAGGAAAAATGTTGGTAATACATATGAATAACAATTAAGACTGTGCTTAGTAACCTACTTAGATAGTGTAATCGTAGCAGAATCAGCAGGTGCTGTAATTAGAAACATGTTGACCCCAGTGCTGCTATTACCAATTTTTTGGGAATTAATGCACATAAATCATACTTGTTCCCAATACTTGGTTTGAATTAATGAATCATGTTTGTAACACAGACATGTATGCATGGCAAACGGCTGATAATAAGTTGTGCACTTTTTTTAAATGTCTTTGGAAGAGCATATCATACTTATGTGTTCAACTGAAGTATGTTGCTATTTACATGTAAAATTTTGCTTCTGGTTACCATGATATATATATATATATATATATATATATATATATATATATATATATATATATATATATATATATATATATATAACACATATCAGTTCTTTTTATATATGTTGTTTAATAACAAACTCATTTTTTTTCAACTTTAAACAACTGTGCGTCATTGACCTTCGATGCATGTTCACAGTTGTAAATAATCATGTGTCTTTGATTGCATCGTATCGTACGGCAAAAAACAACTGAACAGTAATGAAAGTAATAAAGATTAAAGTAGAATTTGTATGGGATCATTAGTAGATCAGTAATGAAAGTAATGAAAATTTGTTCCTCTACTTCCTTTAACGGTATAAGGGCCATGAAAGGGAGGACTTCGGCTTTGGGACGAAGACTTCGTCCTTTTCCAAAGACCCTGTGTTCGAGTGGTGGCGCCTATGGCTGTACTTCCAGGAGAAATAGGGGACTAGGAGGGCAGTGTGTAGGACAAACCCTATGATGTCGTCGGGGAGTTGGTAGTCAGAGAAGGCATGATGGCCACATTCATGTGCAATTACCCAAATGCCGCTTAGGACACTGCCTTGGATGTACCTGTATAAGGGCCAGGCAAGGTAGTGGTAAGGGGAGGGTAGTTTGGGAATTCGGTAAAGTGCGAGATATAGAAAGGTGGATACAATGATTAGATTGTAGAATACGTAGGAGAAGAAGTGGATTATGGAGCGGTTCCAGCAATGGGGTGGGATACCCTTTTTGAGCTGTCCTACGGTGAAGGGTGGTTTTTCAGTAGGTATCCTTTGCATGGTTTCTTGATTTTTCTGCTCTTTTGCTGTCATTCTTCCTCCTGCGCCCATTTTCTATACCTGCGGCAAAATTATTGGGGATATGGTTAAGTATGTTAAGGACTAGAAATCTAGAAACTTTCTACATGGGAATAAAATGGTTAAATAGGAAGGACGTTTACTTCAAAAATCAATGCTTCAAAGTTTACATGCTTTAACAAACACAAACAATAACACGGTACAAAACTGTATAATCTCCAATTACGAGAGAAAAATCAAAATACATGATAGTTGTATACTGGCGTAACTAGCACACAACAGCTAACATGATAGAATGGTTTGCGTAAAGAACACCTTCAAAAGAATTGAGGAAAATAAATATAAAAATGTATCATCCCATGATGTTGATACATTTGAAGAGTTCAAACTTAAGCACAATGTTGATATATGAACCACCAACGCGCTCATCAGATTTATGTTGCAAATAATGTTCCGAATCTTTTTTTACCAATTTGTTAACATCAGGCAAGTAGGTAAGACAATATAGTAAAATTGAACACTCAATACGTAATTAACAAATTACCAAAATCCATCCTTTGCTGCTTATGCATTTGTTTTTTTTCCCTTTCTTTTTTTCTTTTCCAGGCAATGAAGCATATCCAATTACACACCAAATATGATCTAATCATCAGAACAAATACAAATAAAATCGGTTGAGTAGAAACAAACATTGCATCTGTAAACATTACAGCAATAGAACAATCACATTTTTGGTTGAAAATATTCAGTCACCTGAGAAGATAAGCAGCAAAGTCTATGAATCATTAATATTTCCATACCAAAACTTATTCTGTGTAACAGTGTCTCTGTAAATAAGTAATTTTGGCATCTTTCACTCATCATTGATTGGAACATTCAGATCCAACTGAGGCTGATGGCACAAATCCATGTTGGACTCATCGTCTATTGGAATGTTCAGATCAAGCTGAGCATCCAAATTCCCATTGGCCGATTTTGTTTCAGCATTTGAAATGTCAGAATTGCTTGGACCATTTTGATCCAACCTACCAAGCGAATTCATGCCAGAAAGATATGCTTCAGAGTTCAAAAAGCGAGTAAAATAACCCCTTCTAGCTCCATTTATAGTATCGGAAAAGATACCCGAAGGTTATGCTTGTTTCCCACCAACTAAATGATTTTGATCTTCCAGTATGAACTTTTCTAATTCGAGTACTCTTTCTTGGCTCTTTTTAAGTCTATCTTCAACGTTTCGATCTTGTTCTCCGATTCAACCAGTATCCTTGTGCAGCCATGTATATGATCTTCATTCCTCATCTACGATTCAAATAACAAACTTCTTATAAAATTACTTTGATTCTCAATTGGAATATTAGCTAGCATCTTTTCTGTATTGCTAACTCCATAAATTCTATGCATACGCTCAAATTCTTCTTGATTAACATTTACAAGAGGCTTGGCCAAAATGCAATCATCTCTGGATTCTCGTTTTTGGGTCCTACAAGAAAGGCGATTGGCTTCTTTGTAATAACAGTTCGAAAGATCCATCAACATTTCAGTAATTTGAGCATTGTTTATTCTTGACCCTGTTGAAGGTCCAATTGATCCTAAGGTAGGTTTAGGAGCTGGGGACAGAGCAATTGCAGCCCAAGCCGACCCATGTAGAGAAGCAAGATGCTATTGCGCTGGAAAGTCTATAGTTGATGAAGTGACGATCTCAGATGTGGCACAGATCCAGATGTCGTAGGAGTTGCGCAGGGGAAATTAATGGTTGTAGCTTGCAAGTGGATAGAAGTAACGAGATAAGGAGAGGCCGTGGTCGTTGAGTCGATCCTGGCCTGTTAGTGGTGGCCGTGGCGGTGGCTAAATGATTTTGTAGAAAAACCTTGTTCGACATTTCACAATGAAGCATAAGGCATGGGGGGTCGCCCATGAAATTATTTTTGCCCATGGTTAAAATGGCTGCTTATGCATTTAACTGATAAATTAACATATAAGCCTCTTTTAGTCACCACAATCCAGATTTTTTTTAAATCAATTGTTACATTAACTTTGGTGCTATTATTTTCAGTACTGAATACTAATCATGGGTTTGTTATTATATGTTTGCCTGCCATTGTTTTAGAACTTATCGCTATTAGACCTCTGTGAAGAAGGCATGTGATGAATCATGAAATGTAAGTAATGAAGTTCCTTGGAATGTAATTTGACTCAAAATCTGTAGAAGCTGCTAGGGTGGAAGGCACAAGATTAATTGCTCTAGTTTGCTTTATATCAGTTCATGTCAATGTCATGTAATGATGTTTTACTGTTAGTAAGTTTGAAGTTCTTATTTTACATGAGTGTGACATAATGTAGTTGAGTTTATGCATTTTGGGCATTGCAACTCCCATCATTGAGGAATACTCATTTTGTTTTTGTTGTTATTCCAAGATGTAATACATGGTTGATCATATTCTTCTGTTAGAATAGACTTTGGGAGAAACATGGTTGATCATATTTGTATTTATCAAATGATTGTAGAATTACATTTTGAACTGCGCTCACCTATTGACGTTTAAGGGGTTTATTTATTGTGGAATTGCCTTATGAAAAAAAAAAAAAAGAATACTTCCTGCTTCTCATACCATGTACTGTTCCATTCACAATGTAATGAACATTTCTTCATTTCCTAGTTCCCATGTGTTTGCAGGGATAAATCTTTTGGTTCTTTGATATATGGAAAATGCAATAGACAAACACCATTATTCATGTAGCAAGGCACTTCGAAATGATGCGAAATATTATAGGTTCAAATCATACTTTGCGTATTTTGAAATTATTTGCGAGATAGTATCCAAGTTCTAATCCGCTTTCATGAGAAAAAACTTGAGAAATCTTTTATTTGATTACTTAGACCTTGAAACATATGTAACATTTGAGGCTGCCTCCACACCTCTTCGATTACTAAATTAGTTAAATGGATGGGTTTTTATGTAGTGGATCTTGATTCGATGTGATGTAATCAGAAGTGGAGTATGTTGTCCACAGCATTTTTTCAAGACAAAGACATCCCAACACCTTATACAAAGAAGTTTCACACTAATTAGAAATTTGATCTGTTAATGCATTTTACATGGTAGGAATCCATCGCCCATTGTTGTACACAGAATATGGAATTGAGTTTTCTGCAGTTGAACGTAGAGATATCTGTATATTCCACGTGTCTTTTAGAAACTGGGTATTGAATTTAGAAAATTAGTTGTCTTGTTTTGTCTTTTATCTTCCTATACGTTCTTTGAATAAATTCAAAATCCAACGGGTAAACCATATTTATAATCACAGATGAGATAGTAAAAAAATGAGGAGGAATGACATGGATGATAGACTTAAAATAATTAATTACTATTGTTGCTTAAATTATTAGTTGCAAAGCAATTTACAAACATCATTTTTTATTTATTTTTTCTTTTCTTTATGCGTATGGCACAACAAATCCTACTAGCTTCCACAAGGCCGTCGCTTTTATTTACTTTTGCTTTACTGTTTACTAAGAATTTTAAGGCTCAGACACTCATATAATACTTCGTTACTTCAAACTGATTTTTCATGACTTCTTAGGCAGGAAAACGAAAAGCATAGGCCAAAAGAGCAGAAGCCAACAAAAGCAAATGAAAATAAGCATGCGATGAATGAACAAGAGGAATTCTAATAGGTAAACCGATTTTGCACTATGGAGCCGTGAACTGTTTGTCAGTATCAACTTTTGAATCTATGATTGTGTTTTAGTTTTATTTGATAGTTACTTGTGTTTATACTTTTGAAACATCACTAAATGATGTGAAAATTAAGTATGAGTTGTTCATTTGTAGTTATGATGATTACAATTTCTATAAGTAGGCACGACTTGCTCATAAATTTGTATTGGAGGGTATAACGTGCTCATATTTTGTTCAAATCGGAGCTTTATGCTTCAGGTATAGGGATCCGAGTAAAATGCAGTTTTTAAAATTGAATTTAGCCACGGCCAAAAGTTGTGGCTAAATTATACAAAAAAATTATAATTTATATTTGCCACGACCCAAAGCCATGGCGAACTAGAATTTTGGCACGGCCAAAAGCCGAGGCAAAGTGAAATCTGCCACGGCTTAAGGACGTGGCAAAATTTTAATTTGCCACGGCTATGACTCGTGGCAAAGGCATGGCAAAATTTTTGCCACTGCATGTTTTGCCACGGCCTATAGCCGTGGCAAAACTGATTAGCCACGACTCGAAGCCGTCGCAAAATTGATTTTCTGGTGTTGTATATGTGTGATTTTTACACACCACCAAACAAAAAAAATACTGTGTTATTTAAAAAAAAAATCAGCAGCTCATAAAATTATTCCAACATTCTTATTTTCAGATATCTGTTTTCCAAGCCCTTAATTCCATTTTTTTTATTTTTGAAGTCACAGTTTTTTTTTTCTAATGCAATTTGCACTAAAAACCTTTACACTACTAATTTTCTTTTTGTAAATATGAGTGGTCGTTCGAGATTTTGTGTTCGTTCCCATAAATATTTTTTTAAGAAAAATCACTTGTTTTTTCTGCTACTTATAACTATAAAAAGAACACAGTTAATTTTTTCAAAAGTTAGGACTACCAATATATATATATTTAGTACCAGTGTTTTAAGCACCAAACCCAACCACGGTTCGACCATGATTAACCTCCAACCTTGAAGCTCTACAGCTCTAAAAATGGAATAACCTTGCGCGTGCATGAACCAGCGGTCTAACCTCAAAACCCTGAAAAAACCTCTAGATCAACCTCTTTGAACCTCACGGTTCTTCAAATTTGAGAAAAAACTACAGTTTCACTTTTTAATTTTTCACACAATCAATTTAACTAACAGTCAATGTGCATTGTTATTGTAAATTTTACGAATCGTTGTTGAATTGAACCGCTTTCATATTCACAAAATAAGAATTTTTCTAATTTTGAGCAAGCAAATTAATTCTACTAATATTTCTCATGAAATGCTCAAAACTAATTGCATTAAGGTTAAATATATTTACTATAATTACTTAATTTTTTACCTTAATTGAAATAATTTTACATTTGAATTGAAAAAAAATAACAAAAATCGATCGACACGGTTCTCACGGTCTAATTGGTTCAACCACCAAAACCTCTAACCTTTCACCAACACGGTTCAGCTCATAGTTCGGTCTTCGAAACTATAATTCTTAAAGTTTTGACCATCATTTCGGAGTACCTTATAGTCAACATTCAGAAATCTAAGTATCATTTTATCTATCCTTTATCTTTAACTATTTTTGCCACACAGGACCGTGGAACTAAACATATGATGGTATTCCAAAGATCATGGCTAATCACCAAAATTAAACACATGTTCGAAATTTCATCACTTAATTTACTTTCTTATTTTTTTTAAAACTAACTTCTTCGGTTAAGTTGACATTTTGTTTTTAATTATGACGTATATGTTTTCTGCACTTTTTTATTTTAACCTCAAAATTTAAGGTAATTTTTAATTTCCCATTTCACTTAATAGCATTATATTTATTTTGGAGTGGTTAGATATCATACAATGTACATGATATAAGTAATGTCATCATACAAACTCTGTACATTATCTGCTCAGATACCATTGCTTAATAATGCTTTATATATAACTGCAATGAAAACGATACAAAATTTTATATGCTAAACTTCACTCTCAAAGTTTGTTCTACTATGGTTTTATTTATTTTGTGATTATCAAAAAATTAAATTGTAATAATAGGCTTTTTAATATTTTCCAGTGTAACTTTTCTTTTCCTTTTTAAACAAAACTGCGCAAGTAAACAAAATATTGTCATAAAAAATAAAAACAGCAACAAGGGTGGCCAATTTATCCAATAACAATGTACACGATATTTTTCATGCCATCATATAAAGTACAAGATAAATTATTCAAATAAGAAAACCATTTACTTTCTTTTGTTACAATATAGTTTTAGGTTGAGTTGTTTGGACTTACACGTAACTTTTGTTGATTTTTGGAATTGATTTAACATATAAAAATGTGATTTAAACAAACTATGACAACGGAAGATGACCTACCCTATTTGTGCATTGTTATAGTTACTCAGTTAATGTAGTTCAACATTGTTTACACCATAATATTTGTGGGTAAATTTATTTAGTGCTACTATCAGCAATTTCCACATATACGTACCAATAAATGAGAAAATTTTCCAACTCAAAAGTGTTATGGAAGTGCATAAAATTTTCAAGAACACTATAATTTTAAAATTCTAGGATTCACATTCCACTTCTAGAATCTCAGAAGTATTATTAATAACTTAGCAACTTTGCTTTCATACCTAATTTTACTCTCTACAATGCTAAACCATGGTGCTTTTACCACTCGTCTAATGTGTTTTCTCTTATACAATTTTCTGCAATTCTTTTCACATGTTGTGATAGAATTTCTAATAGTATGAGAGATTGTAGAAAAGATGAAACTTTGTAATCTTATTCCTTGATCCATTGATTTACATTACAGTGCTTTATATAGATGGAGTACATGCGGTTAAAACACAATAACAATTTCCCTTTAATAAGATATAAAGGAAAAATAATATAAGAGGAAAGCATTAAGTGTATGAGTCAGCATGATCCATATCCTGTGAATGCATGAGTCGGCATTATCCTTATCCTGCCTATGACATAGATATCATTAAGTGTATGAGTCAGCATGATCCATGTCCTGCGAATGTATGAGTCAACATTATCCTTATCCTGCCTATCACGCAGATATTACTCCCCCTCAAGTTGGAATATGCAAATCACAAATGCCCAACTTGCGCAATAAAAATGTAAATTGCTGACGTCCAAGAGATTTTTGTCAATACATCTGCCAATTGATGACCCGTCGGAACATATGCCATAGAAATATCCCCCAGTTGTGAATATGTTGAAACATGTGACAGAGAGACTTAGCTTGAAGCTTGAAACTTGAAACTTGCAACTTGAATCTTGGAAACTCGAAACTTGAAACTTGACATACTACATTCACCTCAAGCCTTCAACAACTTCACTTTTTACAAACAGTTTTTATGGTGAACCAACCACATTAATGGTTTTTAAAATGGACCAACCACTATGGTTTTTATGGTGAACCAACCACATTAATGGTTTTTAAAGTGGACCAACCACTATGATTTTTATGGTGAACCAACCACATTAATGGTTTTTTAAGTGGACCAACCACTACATACACCCTAACAAACGGTTTTTATAGTGAACCAAGCACATTAATGGTTTTTAAAGTTGACCAACCACTACACACACCCTAACAAACGGTTTTTATAGTGAACCAACAACATTAATGGTTTTTAAAGTGGACCAACCACTACACACACCACGTAGGGTGTAATAATACTAAACTAGTTTCTTAAAAGGACCCAAAGAAAACAATACATAGCAGTTGTCGAGGAAAATCTCATAACAAGAATTACAACCAAGAGTGCAGGGACCAATGCAACGAAACCAAGACAAACAACTAAGACTTGAACAACAACAAGGACAAACGGAAAAAAAAATTGAAAGAAAAACTTTTTTTTTTCATTTTCTCCCCTCTTTTTTAACTTGGCTCTGATACCATGATAGAATTTCTAAAAGTATGAGAGATTGTAGAAAAGACAAAACTTTGTAATCTTATTCCTTGATCCATTGATTTACATTATAGTGCTTTATATAGATGGAGTACATGCGGTTAAAACAAGCAATAACAATTTCCCTTTAATAAGATATAAAGGAAAAATAATATAAGAGGAAAGCATTAAGTGTATGAGTCAGCATGATCCATATCCTGTGAATACATGAGTCAGCGTTATCGTTATCCTTATCCTGCCTATGACGCAGATATCAATAAGTGTATGAGTCAGCATGATCCATATCCTACGAATGTATGAGTCATCATGATCCTTATCCTGCCTATGACGCAGATATTTACATAAATATTCTTAATAGGAAAGTAAATTTGGATGCTCAACCTATAAATTTTGATTGGCCTCTTTATATAAATATATGCTTGCAATTTGATCTTCAAACTTGAATGTGGTGGATCTAGATAATGTTCTTGATGACCCAAATGGATTTATATCACATGAGGTGGTGGAAGGATAATACATTTTCATTGGTTGTATTTGTTGCTCTTTGCTTTTTAGGTTGCTACAGAAGGAAAAATGTTGATCTCTCTAAGTCTGGGATGGAATAATCCAATGCTATACACAATTTTGGTTGTTAAACAGGCATACCATTTATCATGTTTATATTTTTAATTTTTTTCCCTTCTGCTTACATGTAAATGTCCGTAGTGTACATAGTTTTTTATATTTTTTGAGTGGTTCTATGTTTATACCACATTTTATACAACAATTTATATTAAAAGTCCACTCTGAGACAACTTGGTTTTCCATATTTATCGATCAGTTCGACGACTGAGAGTTCCATGTTACCTTATTTTATACAACAATTTATGCAGTAGCGTACCATAGATGTGTTGGAATCCATAAGTATTGAATGAAATATACTTTGTCCATTATCCCACATTATAAATAATTTAAGCGAGCATGTGCGACGGTTCTGTGAAAGGACGCGACTATTAGCAGCATGATTTTTGGCGAAAAGATAATTCACAAAAAGACAATTTCTTTCACCAACGGTCATATTTCCCAATGGTCATATCTCAGCGAAAATATACTTCGCGAAAAGACATTTCCTTTCACCAACATTCATATCTCAACGAAAAGACACTTTGCGAAAAGACACTTTCTTTCACTGAAAGAGATGCGTCTATACGAAGGGGTATGAGCACGACCATTCGAAAGAGATGCGAATGTACGAAGAGGTATGAGCATGACCGTTCGGAAGAGATGCGACAGTACGAAGAGGTACGGGTGCGACCGTTCGAAGGGATGTGGATAAACTATAAATAAGGAGGAAAACTGGTCGCTTTCCTCACTTATTCCAATCGATCTTCCTTCTTTCTTCTCTAATACTCTTATCTAAAATCATAGAGTGACACCTCATTACAATCTCGTGCATAATACGTTTGTTGTATCTCGAGAGAATTTTTTAATAAAATTCTTAATGAAATTGTTACGACAAGCCTCAGATCATCCCGTTAGATTTCTATTTTGTATATTTATAAACATTATTTCGTAATCTTTTCATTCCTTACGTTGTGTTATTTCTTAAAATAGTATAAGTAGTTGTTGTGAATTGATTACAACATATTTATTGCTATCATTAGCTAATATTGAATTCCAAAATAGTGGAAATTCAAGTTATAAACTTGTGCGATGAGTTTATAATTGATTATTCTCTGTTTTGGTATACTAGAAATATAACAAGATGTCCAACGTAATTTGGTTTTTCATATTTGTTAACTAACCATTCCATTATATAACATTTTATACAATAGTTCTCTACATTTTTCGTTATCTTACCAGTTACAAAACAAAATATAAATGTGTGTTTCTCTAGAATAAAATTTGAATCTTTTTTACTGGAAACCTTTGTGTAATATATTTGGCCTATTGACATGTTTTTTAATAACGAAATCTATTCACTTTCTCGAATATAGTAAATTTTTATTCAATAAAGGGGACTTATATTTTAAAACTTGCTATGTAATTTCAGCTTCAGCAGCACCTGCGGCTTATCTAATCTAGGTTAAAATTTGAGTGTCTTTTATGCTTCTAATTCTCTATCTTTAGGCAACTTCCAATCTAGGGACTTATAAGTACATGTGGTTATGTATATCATTCTAATTCTCTATCTTTAGGCAAATTTCCAAAAAAAAAAAAAAAAAATTAAACTTTCCTGCTTTAATCCCTGAATTGGCACCTTCAGTTCATTTCCAGCTTTCTTCTCTTATGTGTTCACCTACAATTCATATAATACAATTTTCCAATTCAAATGTTCCACCATTCTGACATTGCTGCATTAATGTGTTTTGAGTTTAACAAAGTCTGTGAAATTGTAATATGAACGGATAATGCATTAAGACCACAATCAAGCACTTTATTTCAGAAGTCAACTATTACTCACTCTACACAAATTTTCTTTTGAAATTTGTAGCTTCAGTTCTGCTGTTTTGATGAAAATGTGTAGTTTTAGAGGCTTCTGAGTCCCTCATATAACCTATCGATTAGCATTTTATTAATTTACATTCTTTTAGATTTTTTTACAAAAATATACATATGTAGGTCTGCTAAACGAAGAAATTTTATTTATTTACTGTATGGTACTTCGCTGCATCACCTGTAAATTATCAGTGTGTAGCCATGATTATTAGATTGATTCAGTGGTGCATAGATATTTGGCTAGAAAACTTATTATCTACTGCTATATTCTTAACTATGCAGCTAAAGGGAAGAGTTGTTTCCCAAACCTCTGAAGTATTTCAAAAATAGAAGCTATGCATTCCTCTAACCTATGTTCAGAAATTCCCATAGTTCTACGTCATTGAATATATTTGGAGTTAAACAAGAAAACATGCATTAGAAGCCAACAATCATGACAAATACAATGATAAAGAATTATTTTCTTGCATGTCATATTTATTTTTTGGCTTTCTACATGTTGAAACATATGACATACTTCAATCCTGTAAGGACATTTCCATTTCCTGCATGTATTAGAAATTTTAAATCCTTTATTTCTAAGGCAAAACAAGTATTATTATTTATTTATTTATTATTGTTCTTTCACATTTAACTATCATTCTTGCTTTCAATAATGTGAAATTCTATGCTAAAAGCAACGTTGTTGTTTGTATAAGACATTCAGTAAGAATATCTTACGATACATGATCAGATAACTCCAAATTTATGTATGTGATTAAAAAATTGTAAGAAATTTACGCACAGTTCCAACATCTGGGACCAAACTTTTTACGCAAGAAGTACAACTCGGTGTAGATGTAGGTATGATTATTCTATTTCATCTCATGTACCACCCAGTAATTTAGTTTCCCAACTGTGCAAAGAATTCAACACAAAAAACACTACATGGTTCATTAGCACTATGAATTCATCACATGTATGGTTACCAACGCGCGCAAACACACACTCTATAAAAAAATATCTATACGTATACTATTCAGACATTTAACTTTATAACTAACCCTATGCGTAGCACGGGCCACACACTAGTACAACATTTAAAACAAGTTCAAATGTTCAAATTCAAATGACTGAAAAATACGGGTCGTTGCATTCTTTCCCACTTAAAAGAATTTCATCCCTGAGATTACTAGGTAAGAAGAATGCTCCAAACCTGATTACTTTCAAAGTAATTATTTTACAATTATCATAAAAAAAATTAGTTTTAAAATTTTACGGAAATTCGCTAGCAACTCCTTTGCACGGATCAACCAAAACAACTGCAAACGCCATTCTGGATCTCATATCGATTAAAAGAAAATAAAACCCAAGCGACTACCCATCTCAGGGGTATAAAATCAATCACCCAAAAATCAATATCAAGGTTTACCATTTTGTCGGGCAACCAAACTCTAATAACCAAGCAAAGAAACTAACAGCTCTATCTTCTTCCAACATGTACTTTATTCTTTTTTCTTCAAAAGGAAAATATAAAATAACAAAAGGGAGAATCTAGCCATTCTCTAACGGCTCACAAAAACAGTTTCTACAGAATGCAGAAACTATGCACACACACATAAACAGAAGTAACCGTACAAAGTACATCGAAAAACAAAAGGCGGTCAACATCTAACTAGAAAACAAGACAGGAGGCGATGCAGGCGAAGCCTCAGCAGATAGACGTTATAGACAAGAGCGACGCTGGAAGCTCCAAAACTCCACAAAAGCCACGAAAAATGCAAGAGCAATAGATGTGCCCTCCAAGGAAGACGACGGAAAGAGCTAGGAAGCCCAAACTATCGCTCCAAAATCTCTGATATATCCAGCTCCACACGCTCCAACATATCCAAGGTGGCTAGAGACATTAGAGAGAAGCACCAAATATCCATCTCAACCTAAAACTCGATCTCCGCTTGTTCCCAATAACCAGCTGGGATAAGGCATCGAAAACACCAACCAACTCCAAACAGACCAAATCCAAAAACCCCTTGTACTTTATTCAATATACAATGCAAGTAACAAATATAGGGTTAAATCATTTAGTTTTATTTCATAAGCGCTTCTAATCAAATTCATTATGCTGGAATTCATTTTCTTAGCTTTCAATTCATTCAACTTCTTTACTGACCTGTTGATGAATTTTTTTATTCAACTAATCTAACATCCAAATAACAACAATGCACAACCAACGTAACCAAACCAATTGAATTTATATTCAACATTAATATTTACTTGTTTACATTCACTTAAGTTTAACGTACTTCAATAATAATTGATTAACATTAAATTGACTTCCATTCAATTATTGTTTCCCAATTCATTCGATTTTAAGCATTTAGCATATATTTTCATTAGGCACAATTACATCTCCATTTATCCCAAAATCTATATCTAGTACAAATTTAATTCACCCACTTATTTATTTAACCAAGTTAAGTTTCATTTCACATTCAATTAACTAATTGATCTTTCAATTATTTCACTTTCATCTTCTGATTTTCATTCCAAAAATCATCCATTTTTCCTTCTAATTACATTTAACTTATCTTTAAATTAAATTCAGATTCATTCAATTCCGTATTAAAAATTCTCATTCATAAATTCTATATGTGAAATTTTTTCTGGTTATATTAAATCATTCAAATGCGTAATCCCATTTGAATTCCATCCACATCAATCAAACACACTAATATCTTAATAATTTAAAAAAATTATTTCTTTTCTATACAAAAATATACTTTGGGCAAAATTATTTCATTTACCCTCTTTACAAAATAATATTGTGTCAGTTGCCAGTTCAATATGGTCTCCGGACATTTGAACCAATCAAACAACACAATACGAAACATTTTGTATATAAAACCTACAAATACACTCTCTCTCTCATATATACAATCAAACTCAATCTAGGGTATTACTAACCCTATCTTTATTGAGTTATGCCACAGAGCCAGGTTATTACTTAGCCTCGCTCTGATACCAAATATAAAGTCCTGCAAATCTGTACTCTTTGAGTTGACTAATACCATACATGTCCAACCCAAATTGAACAGAAATAAGAATCTTTAATAGAAAGAAAATTAGAGGATGAGAGAAAGATTAGAATAGAAGAAAAGAAGAAGAATCTAACACAATAGACAATGCAAAAAGTCTCACATCACAACGGAACAAAATATAATATAGGAATAAATTTTTATTGAGATCTTGAAATAATACTTACAATCATCTGAGTACAATGAACAATCCGGACAGTTATAACATGTCCTCATATACAACATACATTGGAATAATGCGATATGCATATCATACGTCTAAACTCCTCCAGCTCGTCTTCTAAAGTTCGTAACATCCTATCCTAAACCTATAAAACTCGGTTTGACCCGAGCATTGCAAATGTCATGGATCGATCTGGTGAACCAGTGTGAGAAAACTCATTAAGTTTTTAGGTATCATCCAACTGATTTAAAGTTAAAAATCTTTTTGAAAGAAAAGGATTATCGTAAGATCAGTCCATACATAAATACTAACAATTTTTATCTTACGATAATCCAAAACATTTTTGACATCAAAACTATTCTTATATTGTCGTAGTGTCTAAATCAAATAACCATCTAGCATAACGCTTGCATCCTACGCTCCACATAGTTAACATATAAGCATAAACCGTGGGGCTCTTATTGGACAATGGATTCCAACTATGGCAAGGTATGAGACCACCTTCCGAATGGTGTACCTCCAAAGATGATACACTGGGGTTCAATAAGAACATCTTGTAACCCAGCTAGACATATGACCGACCACTCATTCTGCATGAGTGTACTGAATATATCATTACCACGGTTGGGGGCCAGCCAACCAAACTGAAACCATACAAAAAGGGACAACCAAAGGCATCCGATTTCTCCAGATCAGGTAAAGATATACCCTAATGGGTGCTACCCTCATAGCGATGCAACCTGCCCAATTTTTTTCATTTCCCGGTTGATGAGGCTTGAGGTGATACTTACCCTTTTTAGAACATCTTGCCATCATTCACTTTGAATGCCAAATCGTCAAATCTACCATAAATCACTAATTGATTTTCACAAAAAATAATCTTGGTGTTAAGCTAAGAGAAGATGCCTTCCCCTCCACCAAACTATGGTACATTTGAAGAAATCAACGTATGTGACCCTCTTGGAAATACTCTGTCAGATATCCGTCCATACAAGTCATCCAGGAACAGGATGAACCGAAGGCACCCTCCTATCAAATCCTATATAGGAATCACCACAAAGATCAATAGCGAGTAGTCCTTGCAATCCGAAGATTCAATCATGATAGAATCACAAGTCAAAATATCTCTAGGAGCGACCTAGAGATATTCAACGAGTAGTTCTTCCGCAGTTCCTCTTATGAAGATCTACGGTCTTCGATGCTCCATCTTGATCAGCATCTGATATCTTCCACGTTTACGTATTTGTGGGTCGGAATGGTTTTCGAATATAAATTTAATCCTGCTCTTTCTGTATCACAATCATATAGGTTAGAATAGATAGTCGATTATTTAACTGTCAAATAAATAATCATTCATCCATAAAAATAAAATGGATCCACTAGTTCAGTACACAGCGTCACTTGGCCTCTTTAATTTACCAGTCGTTAATTAAAACTTCTAACCTTCCAATATTTGGAACATAGCTTTTTACTTCTTATTTTAAAATAAAAATATTCTCAAAATCATTTTATTCAACTTATAAACTTGAAATTTAACGAATAAAATCATCGTTGATGGAAATAATAATTTTATTACCCTTATCTATCCTCATTAACTAGTATTATCCTTTGGATGATCATGAAGTCATTCAAGATGGGGTATTTTATTTACCTCTCAGATCTAGATTTGACAACGTTCTTATCTTTATAATAAATAAAAGTTTTTTAACGAAAACCCAACCATTAGTAAGTGTCACGAAAATTTCCATATACTATTAGAGTAAAATATGATTTTGAAAACCATACCTTTCCTTTTGAAAACCTTATTTCAGTCTCAAACATGCTTACTCGATTTAAATCCATATTAATTATCTTTAAGCATTATATACGAGCCTTGATTTTACTTCATAAAACTCCCTAAAAGTTTATTTCAATCTTTCGTCTGTTTTATTCCAATAAAACTTCATTCCATATCTACAATTTTCGTTTAACTTTCATAATCCACTTTAGGATTTCATTTGATTCTAACTCATATCTCCTCACTTTTAAACTTAACTCCATATAGGTTATTTCTTATGTTTATAATCAAATTCTAACTTGTTTCGACAATTGAAATCATTTTCCATATTAACTCATTTGCAAACTTGGATTTATAACTTTACAAAACTTGGCTTTCATAAAACCCATAGAATTCTAAATAACGATTCATTTTAAACCATATCTTATATTGGTATTAATAAAATCTTGCTTAAACTTTCCTTTAACTATAAACAAGGTCTTAACACCTTCCTTAAACTCCATTGAATGAAATTCTAATTACAGGGTTATCGCTTTGATTATTTAATAATAATCAATTTCTATATTATTTAAAAATAGTTACTTCATCATTTACTATTAATATAGTAGTTAATCTTTCTTAAAGGTTATTAAAATAATAATTAACTTTGTTAAATAATTAACAATTCAATAATTGTCTTTAAAATTAATTAGTTAAATGATTGTTCTATCTTTTGAGAAACCATATTAAGTTCCAATAACTATTTGCCACAACTGTCGTCTATTAATTTAATAGGTAATAATTTAGTAAAAAAATTCCAATTAAAACATTTGACTTAGTCAACTAGAACTATTGTTAACTAATTCCAATTAGTCTTTCTATTAATTAATAATTCCAGTGTTTGTTTGGTCGAAGTTCGATTCCGTTTGCAAAACGACGTTACTTTGATTTCAAATTTATCAATTCATATTTAAATTTCGCATACTCACAAAACAACTCTGATTGGCTCCAAACTTGATTATCCTACAATAATTAACTATTTCATATTTAATAAAATTTGTTTTGTTAAAGACGGAGGTCATCTGAAATGTGACTATTTCTAAGGCTTATATAGTATCGATAAAATATAATTAATTACAAAATGATTCAATTTAATAATAATAAATTATTATTGTCGAATATATTCAAATGGAAATATATTTAGCTTCAACTATAGACCAATATGGATTTCAAACTCAATATTAACATTTCTAAGTTAAAATATATCCAGTTATATAGAAATCCCTTTTTAAATTTTAAATAAAACGTTATGATTTATAAATGATTCTTGCTTTGGACATAACTAACATACATAATATGAAATCTTGATTTTTCTCTTTCGTTAGAAAATTATAATCAAATATATTCAAACGATTCGTGTTTCAAAGAATTCCGACCTATATCGAATTCTATGTATTCAGTTGAAGTTCAAAGCTCAATATTACGAACTACCTCGCTGTTGCGAGCTCGGTTTAAATTAAATAAAAATTTATATATTCAAATGTCGTTTAATTAATAAATTTCATATAAAAATCCATTTATATTTCTACTATAACATTCAAAACAAGTTCAAATGTCCAAATTCAAATGACTGAAAAATTTGGGTCTTTACAATTAATAAAAATTGAACCCAACGGATTGATAAACTGTTGAATGGAATTAAGTTGTGTATGTCCGTAAGGTACACTACATCTAATGATAAGCGGTTAATATTTCTATTCTATAGTGCTAAAAAAATAACGAACATTTTCAATCATGATATTTCTGGAAAATATTTCATTTTAAATACTTATATTTGTAACTGTCGTTAATTAAGTGATATCATACTTTGAACATAAACTATTTCTTTAATATTTCGTTATTTTTTGAAGTAAATGTTATATCATCAAAATTTTATTATGAACTAAAGCCAATGAGGTGTGAAACAATGGCTTAAAAACCCTTTTTCTTATATAATTAATACAAAAATGTAATTTGAAAACTTTCGAGTCTTATTTTCAATTAATGTTTGTTTAGGTAGTTAAATATACATTTTTTGGCATGCCCGACCGGTTTTTATAGTCGTTCGTAACACTTTTTTATTAATAACTACATTATTACAAGAGTAGATAGAATGTCTAGCTACTACATTCGGTTTTTAAGGTGATCCGTCCTCCATAAACGGTTTTTATTGTGGACCATCCACTACTACTAGCCTAGCTTAGAGCATATGAGCTAATCTAGGGCTGGCAATGGATACCCGAAAAATCTGATATCCATCCGCATCCGTATCCGAAAACGGATAAATATCGGATATCTGAAAAAACGGATGTGGATACAGATACAAAGATATCCGCATCCGAAAATTATCAATCTGATTTTTTTAACATTATGCTCAAAATTGTATGTATTTTAGTATAATGAATTAGATTTATTTTGCTTTACTAAGTCGAACGTTTATATTATATGCACTAAATGCATATTAGCTACACTACAGGAATTGAACAGTATTGCAACGGACACTTCCAACGGCCTCCAACGGCAGTTGACCAACGGCTTCCAACGGAAGCCAAAATACGTATCTGTATTCCGTATGTAAAATATACGCCGTTGGAAACTGTTTGCGGCCGTTGGTTTGAAGCCGTTGCCTCCCGTTACACCGACTGGAGCACAATTCACCCGACGCTGCTTCTTCTTCTTCATTTCTCAAAACCCACGGTTTTTACCCCAAAATCCCCAATATTCCCCCCTTTCATGTCTGAAATCACCAATTTCGCTCCATCTTCCGCCTAGGGTCTCTCCTACTCTATTAAAGCACTCTCTCATCCTCTCTAATCTCCTATTCTCTCCGATTTTTAGGTATGTGTTTATCCTAATTTTTGTTTAATACCTTATATTTAGTGTAATTGAAGCATAATTAGAGTATGTTTGTGTGTGTAGTGCTGTTAATTAGTTGTTAATTTTGGGTTTAATCATTTTAGTTGCTAATTTAGGGTTTTTAGTAATAAATTACTTAGTTGTTATTCTGATCTAGGGTTTGAATTAGTTGAAGTAGTTGTTGTTATTGAGATTGTGTTTATAGATTTTATTGATTATGTTTGTAATCTAGGGTTTGATTAGTTAAAGTTGACTATGTATATATGCGTATATATAGTGTTATGTATATATATATACACGTATATATAATTGACACTCTATGCATTTGTTTATTTGGTTAAGGCCCAATTCATCGAAAACAATATTTAATTTGTCGAAAACGTGTCGTGGAAATACAAATATTTAAGTTTGTGTTTTTGGAGCTAAGGCGCACAACGGCGCTAAGGCGCACAAAGGTGTACAAAAAACACTTCAATCACAAAAAAAAGTAAACATATAATATGTTATATTCATAAAGCCTTAGAGAGTTTTGTTGGCCCCGTCTGATAAGTATTGTATATAATCGTGATATGATGTTTGTTTTATTAACGGAACAGACATATATATTCATTGTATACAATATTTATTGGATTTGTCCTTTGTATTGGACAAGTTACGAATACAATAATGAAATTAAATCTTGTAAAATATTTCATTTTAAACGGTTCTCAAAATTTCAAAAGCACTTCCTTTATGTTCCATGTGTACACGCAATTGTGTACTGTTCAGGGAACTAAAGGGAAGTGCTGCCGAAATTTTGTTGAATCGTTGAAATTGAAAAGATTTATGCGATTTAATTACGTTATTGTATTTGTAATGGGAGGTAGGATAACCCACCATTAAATGATCAATTGACATAACATGCATTAATCACTAAAATTGTTTTAACACATTGTCAATGCAAATTTTATCATCATAATTAATATGTAAAAGAAATGTTTTCATTAAAATACAATCTTAGCGTTTGAGCGATCGGACACAAAAATTATGAATCTAATTTTATATAATTCTTTCTAATTTTATATATACTTAGGAAAAATGGACGATTATTTTAATGATCGAAGCTGGATGTACAAACGAAGAGAAACCGATGGCACAATAAACAAACATTTTATTAATGGTGTCAGCGTGTTTATTGATTTCGCTTTAAGTAACAATGGAAACGACGTCGAAATCCGTTGTCCATGTAGTAGATGCAAGTTATTGAAGCATTTGATACCGCAAATGGTTAGAGTTCATTTGCGTCAGTACGGTTTTGTGCCGAACTATTTAGTTTGGGATCGTCATGGAGAACCGTTAGCATCTACTTCTATACAAGTTGAGGAGGTAGCGAATAATGAAATTGCCACGACGAATCTCGTAGAACAAATGGTTGAAGATGCTGCACGTTCTATGTTCCTGGTTCAACAATTTAATGAAAACGTTGGTAATGATGACGATGGTAATGATGAAGAAGAACCAAATATTGAAGCCAAAAAATTATATGACTTATTAGATGCCGCAAAAAAACCCTTTGGGAAGGCTGTGAAAGCGGAACTCAATTATCAGTAACTGCTGAATACATTGCGATGAAATCTAAATACAACCTCACAGAAGCTGGATTTACATCTGTTGTACAAGCTGCGAAGCGGCATATGCCTCCCAATAATTTAATGTGCGAAAACCATTATGAAGTAAAAAAAATGATGTCGGCCTTTGGTTTACCGTATCAAAAAATAGATACATGTCTAAAGGGTTGCATGCTATTTTGGAAGGAAGATATCAAGCTTAAGAATTGTAGAATATGTAATCAAGAAAGATACCAACCAAGAAAGAAAAAGGGAAAGGAAGTCCTATATAAACGTATGCATTATTTACCGATTATACCTAGACTTCAAAGGTTATATGCATCTTCTATAACCGCGCAACATATGAGATGGCACAAGGTGAGAACACAGGAAGAACGTATGTTAACACACCCATCTGATGGAGAAGCATGGAAGCATTTTGATCAAAAGTATCCCAATTTTGCATCTGAGAGTCGCAATGTTAGACTAGGTTTATGTACGGATGGGTTTTCACCATTTTCTCAATTTGGTTTTAAATATTCATCCTGGTCAGTAATTGTAACACCTTATAATTTACTTCCGTGGATGTGTATGAAAACTCCTTATATGTTTCTTGCAATTGTCGTCCCTGGTCCTGATGATCCGACACAAGGAATCGATGTTTATTTACAACCGTTGATTGAAGAATTAAAAAAATTGTGGTATGAAGGGGTAGAAACATATGATATTTCCCAAAAGGAAAACTTTCGTACACATGCTTCTTTATTGTGGACAATTAGCGATTTTCTTGCTTATGCGATGCTTTCAGGTTGGAGTACGGCTGGTCGTCTAGCTTGTCTGTACTGTATGGAAGAAACAAGAGCATTTTCTTTACCTATTGGAGAGAAAATTTCATGGTTTGACTGTCATAGATGTTTTCTTCATATTAATCATCTTTTTTGAAGGGATAAGAATTTTTTTACAGCTAGTAGACCTGAAACTTTACGACCACCTAAAGTATGGACAAGTGAGGAAATTTATGAACTTGTACAAGATTTTTCCAAGATTCATGAAATCGGAGTACAAACAGAAATTCAAGATAAATCATCAATTCATAATTGGTGGAAACAAAGCATATTTTGGGAGTTGCCTTATTGGAAAGATTTTCTGATTCGTCATAATATTGACGTGATGCATAATGAGAAAAACGTGTTTGATAACGTAATCAATACAATTTTGAATGTCAAAGGGAAGACGAAAGATGATTTGAAATCCAGACGTGATATTGAAGTAATAACGTCCGGAGCTTCATATAAAGTCAAATGACACCAGAAAACCGAAAGCGTGCTATGAACTGGATACTAATCAAATAAAAATATTTTTAAAATGGATGGAAAGGTTAAGATTCCCGGATGGTATATCTTCTAATCTTCGTAAATGTGTTGACTATAAAAACAGTAAACTTAATGGGATGAAAAGCCACGACTGTCATGTTATGATGGACAATTTATTGCCCGTCGCTTTCAAAGAACTATTGCCCGTGAAAGTTTGGACTGTGTAACAGAGCTTAGTTTGTTCTATAAAGAGCTTTGTTCATCTACATTAAAAATTTACCATCTACGTAAACTAGAGGAAGAAATCCCCATATTACTCTGCAAATTGGAAAAAATATTTCCTCCAGGGTTTTTCAATGTTATGGAGCATTTACCTATTCATCTTCCATCAGAAGCACGTCTTCGAGGGCCTGTGCAATACGGATGGATGTATCCATTTGAAAGATATATTAATATTCAGTTAATTAAATTTTGGTTAAGTGTATGAAAAAATAATTTACAATAATTCTAAACAGGTATTTAAATCATCTAAAGAAAAAAGTGAGACAGAAAGCTAGAGTTGAAGGTTCTATCTGCAAATCATACATTGAAGAAGAAGCTTCATTTTTTCTCTCTCATTGTTTTAGTGATCATGTGAACATCTCATTTGCAAGTACTGCACGTAATGATGAAGGCATTGATCAAGATGACTGCCAAGCGACTTTATCTATTTTTTAAAAACATGGTCGGCCTTCTGGTAGATGTGTGGAGGAATGGCTGAACGATAAAGATTACAATGCAGAACACACATATATTCTTCTCAATTGCACCGAAGTTGCACCGTTCGTTAGGTACTGTACTTATGCATCTATGTATACATCTATTGTATCTTTGATCATATATGTAACGTATGTCCTATAATTGCAGCATTTATGAATCACAGTATCCAAACGACGATATCAGCAAAGAATTCGCTAGTTGGTTTACTAATTATATTTTTGATCCAACAAATTGTATTGTGGATGAAGGATTGAAACATTTGGCATTGGGACCTAAAAGAAATATGAAGACATATCCAATATTCTTTGTCAATGGATATAAATTTAACACTAAAGAATATGGTGCTGAAAAATTAACTGACAATAGCGGTGTATTTGTTAAAGGTAGTGATGATCCAAACGACCATATACATGATTTTTATGGCGTGCTAAACCAGATTCTGCAAGTGACATATTTCACAAGACCCGCGGAAGAAGTATTTTTGTTTAAATGCAACTGGTTCAGCAACGTTCCAGGTTCTGGAATCAACGTGCACCCAAAATATAATCTTATAGAAGTAAGACATACGTCCCATTCTTATAAGTACAACCCTTTCGTACTTGCCAAACAGGCTCTTCAAGTATATTATGCTCCTTATCCTTCTATGAGAAGAGACGAAATAGATTGGTGGGCTGTTTTCAAAACAAAAGCAAGGTTTACATTTGACGGGCGTAATATTCCCGATGACCAAGCTTATCAAGCAGACGTCGAGGAAAATGCAGAAATAGTAATAACCGACGATCAAACAGATTTTGGACCTCTAAACGATGAATCGAATGCATTAATTGATGTATTTGAGACTACAGATGAACCATATATGGAGGAGGAAATAGAGTCGGAATCTGAAAGTGATGAGGACGACTAACTAATACTCCTCATTTTCAAAAGGTAATTTTATGTTATGACATTTCTATTATCAAGTAACCTTATATTTATTTTTATGACATTTCTATGAATCAAACTTATATGTTAACTAGACATATCTATGAATCAAACTTATATTTAACACTTTTATGAATCAAACTCGATCATATGTTAACTAGACAAATCTATGAATCAAACTTATATTTAACACTTCTATGAAACAAACTTGTACTCATATAATGACATTTCTATTATCAAGTACTCATGTTATCTAATACCATGTTTTTACATATAGGTCGTTCATGTTATGTTATGTTATGTTACGTCATGTTATGTCATGTCATGTTATGTTATGTTATGTTATGTTTTGTTATGTTTTTGTTTGTAACAGGTATGGCGTCAGGTGGCGAGGAGGGTGGTCCATCGTCGGAGTTATCCCGTCCTGTGGTCTGGCTTAAGCCAAAAGCATCAAAAGGGTAAAAACTAAGTTTTTAGTATAAATTTAATTTAAGTACAATAAATTATTTAAATTGTTGTTCTAGCAACCATGTATTTTTTTTCCGTTTAACACGGGGTTTGAGTTGGAGCCGTCCAATACCGTTTTGAGGATATCAAAACGTGCTTATCAGGCCCGCATGACTGCATGTTGGCCCACTTGGAGCTCGATACCCAACTTAGTTAAGGAGACCATATGGCAGGATTTTTTGGTACGTATGTATGATATAACATTTCTTATATTAAGTACATGCTCCTATTTGATAACTTTATATGTATGCTATTTAAATAAAAAACGCAGGGTGCGGTGGATCTCCAGGAGACGGATTTGGATCTCGTTAAGCGCCACTGGAACAGTAAAGTGGCAGCAAATTACAGACAAACAATGAACACTTTAAAATCATGTGGGAAAAGGCAGTCTTGGGTGAGCGAGTCAGTGTGGAATGATCTACTTACTTATTGGAATAGTAATGAGGACTTTCTGGTAAATTTTACTGCATATTTTTAATTTAAATTATTCTATTCAATTAGTATGTGATTTAGACTAAGACATTTTTTTTAAAATTTAAATGTATAGGCCTCGTCTGAGAGAAATGCAGCTAATAGGAGCAAGAATCCGGTTACGCATCGAGGTGGGTCCAAGTCATTTCAGCATCATCGTGAGGATCTAGTATATTTTGTAATTGCACAGTTTAAAATTTTAATTCATAACTAGTTAAAATTAATAGTTGATTTGAGTTTAAGTTTTAATTTACATGTGTGCATGCTTATTTCAGGAGAGAGCGTGTATGGCTCCTGTGTCGCACTGGGATGTTTTCGAGCATACACATGCATTGAGTCAGACTGACGACACAGACTCAGTTTCGTACACTTGGGACTATGATCATAAGGCGCGTGAGAGGTATGTAAGTATAAAATAGTTAAGTAGACTTATAATTTAATTAAAATAGTGTTATCTAAATTTATTTTATTTTTGTTTAACATGAGAAATTTCAGGAGCAAAGGGCGTAGGTACTGGAAGCTACAGGGAGGACTGAGCTGACCAAGGAAGATGAGGACAAGATATTTGATGCTGTCATGGATCCTGCTACCCGAAACAGACGATATGGTTATGGAAATCTAGAGGTAATACTAAAATTTATAATAAAAACTCAAATGTATTCGAACTACTATTATGAAATACTGAAAATCTGAAATTATATACAGATTACAGCATTTCAGCAGATGTATCAGAAGGCTCAGGAAAAGGAAGAAATCGCACAGTTGAAAGCACAGATTGCAGAGCTTCAAGAACGTGATCGTCGCCGTGAAGAGCAGATGGAGTTGCTTAACCAGCGATTGGCGGAGTACATTGCCCAGCACGGTACGACACCTTCATCTTCAGGGGGAGAGAGTTGATCAGGTTAGCTTGTTTTGATGTGTTTTGAGAGTTGGTGAGGCTTGCTACATGCATGGTAGTTGTATATATTTTGTTATGATGGTTTGGACATGATGTTATGATGGTTTGGTGATGGTACGGTTTGTACATGGTGTTGGTTATGTTGTTTGGAGATGGTTATGTTATTTTGGACATGGTGATGGTTTGGTGTTGTTTTGGCGAAGTTTGGTGGTAATGTTATGTAAATATTGGTTAATTTATGTGTTTTGTGTTTGTTTTTTATTTCGTATTGTATTTGGGTGTATATATGGTTGAGATTGTGAGTTATATGCTCGAAATGGAGCAGTTCAGAATGTTTTATATTTGTTGTGTGGCTTGTAGTGGTAAATCTAAAATCTGTAAAAAAAAAAAAAAAAAAAAAAAAAAAAAAAAAAACACCCAGTTTTCCAACGACGGCTTACAGATCATTCCATACAAACGGCTTCCAACGGCCTATTTGCTCAAAACATCATACACGTGTCATTATTTATCAGTTGGAAGCCGTTGGAAATTAAGCGTCGTTTGCGTTGGAAGTCGTTGATCCGTATACCAACGGATTGACCAACGACTTCCAACGGGGTTTCCAACGGCCCCTGACCGTTGGAAACCCCTGTTCCTCTTGTAGTGCTACTCAGTATTATTTAATTTCATCATATATGATTATTTTTAATACTTTAGTGATCAATGAAATTGATAAACATTTATGTTAACCTGGAAATTTTCATTTATATTTTTTGATTTATCGATCGTTGGCGGATAAAATAATTATCCGATATCCGTCTGTATCCGCGGATACAGATATCCGATATCCGAAAATGATTTTGGATATGGATACGATATAACACTATCCGTATCCGAAAGTATTCGTTGACAGCCCTAAGCTAACCTATGAGACTACTACTCAATGACATAGGGCAACGCAATACCCAATTACATACTTCATAAAGAAAAAAAGAAAAAAGAAAAAAATGATAAATTTCTTGTTTGCATTATGTATATTTTATTCTAGAGGAGGATAGTTTTGGTAAATGTATGGTGTATAATAAGTAAGAAGTGGTGTATATGATGTTTAATTCTTTTTTTGGTGTATGCAAGGTTATTTGCGGTGTGTAAATAGAATCTACCTTCTTAAAAATCATCATATAACTCATTTATCCATAATAATAACAACAACAGTAATTTATGTTGGGTTCAAATATAAAAATACATAAATCTCACAAAAAATGTGCGCTTAACGATATAGTAAGTTTGGTTTATGACTTAGTTATCTTAACAAGTTCGTCATATATTGCATAATAAATCATATTCTTCAAGGATATCTATAACACTGTTTTTCAACAACATATTAGTGCAACACATGGTTTACACACTGTAAGTTATTATAATGGTAAATTATTAATCATACTTTTCAAGAATATCTATAACACCGTTTTTCAACAACATATCTTGTGCAATACATGGTTTGCACACTAGTAATTATTATAATGCTAAATTATAATATAAAGGTAGTAAATGAGAGAGAGGAGAAGAAAAGCCCTAGAATCAACAAGAGAGTGGGAAATTTTTTGCTTTGCTTTTATTTAATACACAAAAGTAATAATTTAGTTTATCTTCAAATATAAAAATACATGAATCTCACAAGAAAATTATACACTTAAAAATACAGTAAACTCAATTCATGACCCATTCATTCATCAAAACAAATTCACCGTATATTACATTACATAATTATTTTTGAAAAGTGTTCATGACATTAGTTATCTACAAGATGTGCAATTCCTTACTTTACTATTATTTATATTAAATTAGTAGATAGATTAATATTAAGTTAGATTTATTTGTTTTTTTTTATAAAGAATGGCAGATTGACTTATGTGTTCTATGAAGAATTTAGATGTTCCTTATTTATTTATTTATTTATGTAAATCAATATTATTAATTAGTGAATATGAATCAGCCAACTAAAAGAGGAAAATAAACGCATGTATTACCCACCTCTTAATTAATGGCTATATTCCTCTTTCATCTATTTTGATTTCACACGGTAAGCCAGTCAATATACATTAATTTTCAACTATTCAAATCCTAATTTAATTTTGATGCCCCACACGATTCAAATTCATCGAAACGTTTACACATGCATTAACACATAATTAATGGCCTTCCCACAAACCGTCTATAAAAACCACACATCATTCTCGACACTCAAACCCAAATAGCAAATCACAATTTCACTGACAGCAAAAAAAGCAATGGCCTCTTTCGCTAAATTCGTAATCATCCTCGCAATCGCGACCGCTTTACTAGCGGCGCCCGCTTTTGCTGCTGGAGACAAGAAGCCGGCTCCAATGGCGCCACATTCGCCTGCGCCAACTGCACAACCACCTGCTTCAAATGTGCCTCCTCATCAACCTAGTGCAGCTGCTCCAGGTCCTGCCAAAAGCGCCAGCTCGAATCTGAATCCTGTGTCTGCCTTAGGGTTTTTCTCTGCCGTTCTCTGCGCTTTGGCTGTGGTTTGAGATATTTATGAATTTTAAATGGTGTCTGCTTATGGATTTGAAATAAAACTATGATCTCTGTTTTATGATTTTAATGATGATAACCAGTGATGTGGAATTTTTTTAATTTTTATTTTTCATGTGTCGTCGACGTCTATCAGCTCATTTGCCCTAAATCTGTTGATTGTATGATGTATCCGAAGTTGAAATATTTTGCTGTTTTAAAAAATTTATGGGGGAGTAAATTAATATCGAATTATGTGGTGTTAACAGTAAGTTTGATTAAAAACAATTGCAAATTCTATTTCAACCCACCATTTTAGGTAGTAGTCCTCCGAATCATGAAATAATCAGTAAACCCACAAATTTAGTTAGTAGCCCCCCGTTTTTTTTTTTTAAATACCCAAAAATACCCTTCCAGGGAGACTGCGTGGTTTCTCACTGTACCTCGTAGTTGCCCTACGTGGTTCATCAAAGTACCACGTAAATGATCTTCATGGTTCATTCATGGACCACGTAGACATACTACGAGGTACACCAAAAAATCACGTAATGCAACTACTAGATGTTCAAAAAACTGAAGAAAAAAAATAACAGTAAAAGGGCAGTTTGGTCATCGTATTTTTTTTTTTTTTTTTTTTTTTTTTTTTTGATAAAATGGGAGGCTACTACCTAATTTTGTGGATTGAAATAGAATTTGCCAAAAACAATAATCATGGAGAAATTAGATAATTAACAATTTTCATCCTCTAAAACATTGGTTTATTGGTTTAGGTCAAGGTGGGAAATTGTTTTGGACGAGGGTTTTTCCTCAGGATTTCTGGGTTGTTTGCTCCTAATTAAAACCATTGTTCAGAAAGAAGCATCCACTGTTCAGTTCAGTTCCAAGTTCCAAATGAGAAGTTTATTCGCTCTATGATCTTATTAAAATATAAAGATATAATGCAGATACAAAAATTTAAAATTTCACACTTCCAAAATGCAACAACAACCAATGCATTAATCCCAACAAACAAATTGGGATTGTTTAGTAATGAATCCATAACCAAAACCAAATAACAAAGTCAATCTAAAGGTTACAACAATAACAAGAGGTTTAAAGGTAACGACACAAATAAAAATAAAATAATTAAACAAATAATAATTGTAATAATCATGACCAGTTCATGATAAAATGATGATGATAATGATAATAATAATAATGGTACTAATAGCACTAATAGCAATAGAAACGGAAAATCAACACTACATCTTATTTCCCTATACGTTAATCCTATAATCTAAAACTTAGAGCATTCCCTAAAATTCAAAATGCAGCAGAATGTTAAAATCTACATTTTTGTAAACTTCAAATTTAAAAATTCAAGATTTCTAATTTGAATTCTTACAAATAATTATTTTTTAAAAATTATTTGTTCTAACTAGAATCCATAAAACTTAAGATTAAAAGACTAAAATTTTCATTCCTTCTATATTTCCAAACATAAACATAACCGTACTAACTTCAAAAAAAAATTGCAGTTTTTTTTTCCAAAATTAACCTTTTACAACTTTTTCAAGTATTCAAATTTACCCTGATTCAAACTTTCGATAATTTAAAAAGCAATTAAAAGTTTAAATTTTCAAATATCAAATTACCATTTTTAATAATCAATATTTACAAACAAATTGACATGAAGAGAATTATTGTCAAAAGAAACATGATTATTGATTCTAATCGGAAGTTGTAGAATCCAAACAAGCAAGTGATCATACAAAATCAACATTCAGAATTTTAGGCAAATATAGCTTCAAAAACAACATTAGAGATCGACAGTTTTTGATTTGAGTGCTTCAGATAAGACATGGATGTGGCTAGCCAAATTGAATTTATTAGTCTTTTTAGGAATACAACAAAGTTCGTAGGATGCATTAAGATGCATCAAAGCAGCCTACTTGATCCAGAAAAATCTACTGTTGCAACCATTACTAAAGCCCACCACCAAGAATTTCATGACAAATTTCAAAATTGAAAGGACAGTTCACTCATATTTCTACACGTTCACAAATCAACAAAGCCAATAAACCCGAAAATGCCGGAACAAAAAGGATGATTTTTTTTTTGTCAGGTTTATCTTTGGTTCTTGCTTCCAAAAGGAGATGAGTTGAGACTGGCAACTGCAGACTGAACCTTTTTCTTGAATGAGCCTGACCTTCTCTTCCGCCTGGCAGTACCAGGAGGAGCCTGTACATTACAGTCATGGTACATCAGTATCGATGACAACACACACTGTAGAATTGAATGTGTGTGTGGTTTGGTTTGGTTTTGGAAAGAGAGGGGGGGGGGGGGGGGGGGGGTTGATCTTTCTTATACTCCATGATGATAGTATCTTCAACAGTAATGGATGAGTATGGATATTATCAGATCATCTCCTGTGATTACACAATCCAATTTCTTATCGTTCTTTCTACTGTTCAATGGTTTTGCATTGTAAACATTTCCTATAACCAAACCACTTCAATTCCAACAAGACCCAGTATGCACATTTCTATCAAAAAACAAAGTCAATGCCATCTAATCGGGAGATGCTACTCTGCCCGAAATCTGTAAGTAAACAGATGTGAATCTCAAAATGGAAGGAAGGAATTAAAGGGGCGTGCATAATCCGAGGGTTAACAGTATTATTGCACAAAATGACAGTGATTTTCGGGCTAGCAGCATTTCTACATCTAATTAGCAAATCCTGATCCCATTCTGCAAAATAAATTTTGATCTAAAGCATGATTATTTATTTTTTAACTATATCACACTAACAGGAGTTGAGATCTCGTTGCTGTCCTGTATATGTTTATATGTCCAATAAAACCATAACCATTTTTCAGTCAAAACTGAGTAACTTTCTAACTATATGGCATTGACAATTGACTCACGGGATGTCACTATTGTGATTCATTCACTGATGTTGGATGATGAAAGCGTGCATGGTTGTTTTCTATTCATTTGCACTCTAGATAAGATGTACAAGTAAAAAGGAAGCTAGTGACTCTTGTTAAGTGAGAAAATTAGAAAAGTAAACCTAAATGGTACGAGTAATAGATACGTACAATAAGACAAAGTGATGCACTTATTGAATAATGTTTGCATTAAAATTTATAAGAAGATGAAGAACGTGAGTTCTAATTGACATGAAAATAATGCATGTAAGAAACCGTTTAAAATATAGATCTAAACTAAAAGAACGATTCAAATAGGAACCAAAAAAATGATAGACAGTTGACAAACCCTCTTTATTTGGGACAAAGACAAGAGTGATGAGCACATGCTTCTCCCTAGCGATTCTTATGGAATTAGCCCAACCCAACGATCAAATTCTTGACAGGAATCATCAACTTTATAATGTTTTAATAATTGCTCATGCTCTTTTAATGATCTTTTCTATGGTGATGTTTTAATAATTGCACCTGACATGGCATTTCCATGATTAAATAAAATATCATTTTGGTTGTCACCAAGTCTCTTGCTCCAATTAAGCTTCACTTTAGTAGAAGTGGATAGGGATGATGACTATGATCGTTGATTGCTATGAATAATACACGTTATTTTACTAAAATTAGCTCTCAATTTCTATGTCTACAATATGTAGTAACAACATTCAATTCAAATTTTGACTATTTATTGCGTTGGTCAGCCTGACACACAAAATGTCAATAATGATTGTGTAAAAATAAGAGACGCACTCCTAGCTAGTTAGATGAGCAACCTCATGAAAAATTGCAATGCAATTCATGACAGTGATATTGATTATGGCAGTTAAGTTCAGGACTTGGTTATAAAGCTGCAATTCAAGTGATTGAAGGATATTTCTCGACTCACATAAAATTACTAGTGCTGAAGAATAAAAGAAAGAAAACCATCAGAGAGAGAACACAGTTTATTCATTCATATATTTACAAACACAATGAACTCTCTGTTTATAGATTCCACAAGCATTAGAAATTATAATAATGTCCTTGGACATTTAGTATATTATCATTATATTAAAATATATTACAATACTCTTCCCTTGAATATACGTATGTAAAGATAATAAGAGAGATTGTCTCATTCAAAACCTCATTATGAACAATCCAGTGGAAAAAAATCATAATCAAGGAAAAGAGTGCAACTTAATTTCATCTTTATGTAACATATAATTTACAATGTTATTATGAAGGTTGATATTTCTGGATCAAGATAATGCGTTATAAAACTTTACTAACAAAACCTAATGGGAAAAATACTAGTAAAGAAAAGAGTATATTATATCATACTTTTATATGCGCTCTATGATTCATAACATATTATTCAATTAGTTTGTTGATACAGCCGACACGTATCAATTATATATATCATCTTCTACAACATCAATTTTGAAAGTGCTTTTGGGAAAAGATCAGCTAGATTTTCTCGGATGAATTTGTTTCACCTCTATCTTATTATTTTTGTGCACTTCATGCGTAAAGTAGAATTTAGAAAAAATGTGTTAAGTCTTGTCATCCTTAATATAACCTGTCTGAATTCGAACTACACAAGCTGCATTGTTTTCATAAACGATAGTTGTTCCTTCGCCAACTGAGGTGAGCCGACAGGTACTTTGAGTATGCTCAATTAGTGATCTCATCCAAATACAATCTCGATTTGCTTCACATATTGCTAATATCTTAGAATGATTGGATAATGTTGCTACTAATGTTTGCTACGTAAATCACCATGAAATAGCTACGTTATTGTTGTAGAATACACACAGCTTGTGATCTTGCTTTATTAGGATCAGAAAGATAATCTACATCAGCATAGCCAAACGAAATTGAATTATTACATATATTAGAATAAAGCAAACTCAAATCTGTCGTTCCATGAAAATATCTTAGGACATGCTTTATATCATTCCAGTGTCTTTTGTTAGTTCTGAACCGTATCTTGCTACAAGATTTATTGAAAATGCAATATTTAATCTCTTGCATCGAGCCAAACAAAATAATATACCAATAACACTGAGATACAACACTTCTAGATCAAGTATATTTTCGTCATCTTCTTTTAGATGGTAAGGATCATTTTTAATATCTAAGATCCAACAACCATAGACATACCAAATCGGTATGTTTTATCCACTTGAAAACGCTTCAGGATTTTCTCAACGTAGTTTGATTGATGGATTAGTATTCTATTATTATTATGTTCGATCTGTAGAGCGAGACAATATTAAATTTTGTCAAGATCTTTCTTTCGGATTCCTTCTTTAAGTAATTTATTGGTTTATCAATCTCTTTTGGAGTACCAATCAAATTTATATCATCAATGTAAACTGCTAAAATATCAGATCCTATTATTGATTTCTTCAAGAAGACACATGTACAAATAAAATTGTTTTATATGTTGTTTTTACCAAACATTCACTAAAACGGTTATATCTTATTCTTTTACATCGTTTCAACCCATATAATGATGGTATGGTCTAGGTTTTAATGAGCATATGCAGTGTTTTTAAACGCAAAACACACATTGAAGCGCAAAGACCCCTTGGAGCATAAGCGCAAACGCGAAGCGCGCGCTTCATCGAAGAAAATCACACCATGTTAAAAATTATCTAGACACATCTTACACATGTAAATAATATAAAACATTATGAATTAATAGAAAATAACGCATTCATAAGCAAATTAAATTGTCATAAAACCATTATGAATTAATAGAAAATAACACATGTACTAAAGAAAACTTATTGAGACAAATTGACAAAAACATATTAGACGTAAATTAAACGAACAAAAACCAGACAAATGAAGGCAGAAGTTGCAGGAAAAAAATTGTTAAAGAAAAAAGAAGGATTAAAGAAGATTAAAGAAGAAAAGGAGAAGTTTACCTCATTGTTGTGAGTTGAAGCCGTTGGGATTTCTTTGCAAGCAGCCACTGTTTGAAGTGGAAGTGTGTATGAGTTGATATAATTAGTAGTCTGTCAACTTCCAAGATGCTTTAATTATTTCTGGACTGTTAAACTTCAAAGGTTGTCTCATACTTTGAAGCTTATTAATTATTTTTTGACTTTCAAACTTCAAAGTTGGTCTGTAGGCTGTCAAACTTCAGACTGGTTTTTTCTTTTTTCTTTTCAAATCTTTGCAGACTTCAATTGAGCGCGCATAGTTGGTGCTTTGCGCTTCGCGCATATGCAATATAAGCGCGCGCTTAGTTGAAGGCGCCTCACATACCTTAAGCGAAGCACTTCAACTGCACTTCGTTGCGCTTTGCGCTTATGCGCGCTTTTAACAACACTGAGTATATGGATTTAGATTTTGCATCAGACAATTTATACCTTCATGTAAATATCGGTATCTAATTCACCGTAAACCACAACCAACCATAAACTGATGGTTCTAGTACATGAATCACTAACTTTCACGCGCTACTGTATAATATCAACTTTTTAAATATATTCCAATCCATCCGATCTCTTATTTACTATTGTCTCCCATGTCATCCTTGGTCAGTCTGTACTTTTCTTTGAGCCTTTGGTACGATCTTTAATTCCAATGCACACGGGTGCCTCGGAAAGCATGGTTGGAGATGTTCAAACCAAGGTTCGAAAACTCGGTTTCAGTTTCGGTCATTTGAAAATTTAGTAGTTTCGGCTGGTTTCGACGGGTTCAGCGGTTTCGGTTTTTGTTTCGGTTTCGGTCGGAAAACAAGACTTTTATATTTTTTGAAACTCAGTTCCAACTTTATAAAAATATATGCAACGTTATAGATAAAACATGACTATTCAACGTTACTTTTTACAATATTTAACTGTTCAACATTATAAATAATACATTTTATTTCAAATAATGTCCAACTTCATAAAAAAAATGACTATTCAACGTTAGGTTTTTATTACAGACAAGACTATTCAACTTTCCGCCATATCTAACTATTCAACTTTATCAATATTTTACTAAAGAAGCAGGAAACATAAAATAAAATAAAAGGAGGGGGAATCCCAAAAACATGTCACCCACGAGTTATATTACTCCCCCAGTAAAATATTCACACAAAAAGGGGGGAAAATCAATTCCGCTTCTGCTGACCACGATAAACATTGACGAAGGCAGCAACTTTTTTGCCGAAGACAGTAATCGATTTCGCTCCTGCTGATTTGCAATTCGACAGTCGATTACAACTGGATTTCGCTTCTGCTGACCACAGTTACTTCGAATCGAGAAAGATTTTGAAGCTCGAGACTCTGAAGAGTGCTGAATGGTAAAGAAGACGTAATATATTTTTCTCTCGCATTTTCGATTCTATTTTGCGCTTGCTTTTTTGTCTGTTTTTCATGATTTCGCGATCTGTTTTTTTTTTTTTTTTTTTTTTTTTTTTTTTTTTTTTTTTTTTTTTTGCGTTGTAGAAACGAAACTAGTTTTTGCCACCGTTCTGTCCTGGTGACTGCTGGAACCGGCACGAGATGAACGAAATCTCGTGGTTTCGGACGAAATTTCAAACCATGGTTCAAACCTTCTTAAGCAGCATTAGACTAGCTTTTCTACAATTGGTGTTTCTCCAAGTTTGTCACATATATTATCATTTTTAATACGCTTTCGTCTTGTATGACCACAACCTCATTGCAACATACGCATCTCTGTTATATTTATCTTTTGGACGTGTTGTCTTTTAGTATGCTAACATTTCGCATCATGCAACACCGCAAGTCTAATTATCGTTTTGTAGAATTTTCCTTTAAGCTTTTGTGGAACTTTCCTATCACGGAGAATATCAGACGCTAGTCGTCATTTCACTCATCTTGTTCGAATATTAAAACTAACATCTTCACCAATATCACCATCATACTGCAACATTGATCCTGAATATCGAAAGGATTCCTTGAGCACTGCTTGTTGGACCAAAATGACATCTCCATCCTCTGACCTAACAGCGCTAAACTCGCACTTCATATAGTCTGTTTTAGTTCTGCTAAGCCTAAAACTTTTTTATTCTAAAATCCGCCTCAACTCCAATTGTTTATCGATCCCTATCCTACTTGCGTCGGTTATCACAACATCATTGCACAGAGCATAAACCAAGGATCCTGTAAAAAGCAATATTAAGGGGAAAAAAAATAGATGGTGGTATAATGTAAGGCTGGGAAGAGAGACGATTTCTTCATTCAGGCCTCATTTACAGATTTGAAAATTGCTCCAGATATGCATTTTTATTTTATTTTTACATACAGTAAAATTGTGAACTATGAAGTTTTAAGACAAAAATGTTATTCTTAATAATTCTAAGATTTATACTGTGAACACCGCACGGTAGGCAAGGTTGATTGCTTGTTGGACTTCCACTTTCAAGAGGCCTTAATATGCAATCCATTTGACTGTGTACATACACATTTATAGTTTACGAAAGAAAATATCAGGGCATGTTTGGCTTGAAAACGACTGATCTCAAATCAGGAGAGATTAAAAAATCATAGGCATAACAACAAAGGAGAGCATGTGAAGGGAGAAAATAGCTTTACTTTCCAGAAGATGAAAAATAAGAAAAAAAATCATTTTCAATTTTATATGCTAAAACCATTTTCTTGATCGTTTCCCACCCCTACTCTTTCTCTTGTGCATTTAAAAAAAACATGCTGAAAAATCAAAACATAAAATTTGTTTTCAAACCAAATGGGCTCTCAGCTGCTACAGCAAGTTGAATTTTCTTCCTCTATTCGTACTGATATAGGAGATGGAAAATCTTCATGTGAAGGTGTGACAGTAAAACCATAGGGTTAACAACCTGATCACTTGTTCATTGGTAATCACTGACACTTTAAGCATAATTCTCTAAGGTTGACCGCAATATAAGCATGATGCAATAAATATTCAGCAGTAAGTTTATCAGCATAACAAAACAATGAGAAAGGGTTGATTTAACCTTTTCTTCAGCTCTTAACGACTCTTCAAGATTGTTCAATGCTGGAATTGATCCCCCTTGCAAGACCCCCATTAAATTCTTCATTCTTACACGCATTTGAAAAAGTTGTGCAACAAGCTCGCTTACCTTAAATGGTTGAAAAACATATATCCTTTTGACATGGACATTTTTATAAAGATAGCTAATGAAATGTTAGCTACAAAGTAATTTTAACTTCATAATCTCTACGTCAATCTAATACAAAAATATATATTAGATATACATTCCACTGCAAACAAACTTCCCATATATACTAACCAAAATACATCCTATGGGAGAAGCGAGAAGTTGCAGAAGTCATGCCTAGTTTCCAAAGTAACAATTCACAAGGAAAGGCCCAAAGCCAATCCCAGGGAACAGTGAAGCTTCATAGGGTCTTTCTGTCCAGGTGCAGGTAGTCCTCTGAGATTTTATTTATTTATTTATTTACAAACTCAAGTATACGGAGCTAAATATTTAAACTCTTTTAAAGGTCTTAAATCCCCAAATTTCTAGTAATCAATTAACACGGTTGTGCCCGCTAGCCTTCAAGACATACACCACTTCATTTTCATCTTGATGGGTTGCCATTCCGACGGCACCCACTTTGATGTCTTTGGGGTTACACAACAACTCATCTTAACCAAGTGTGCTATCCCCATGAACATGTTATCTTGGTAGAACGTAAAGATACTAAAAACTAAACAGGGTGTTGCTCCTATATTAACATTTGAAAAAGAAAAAAAATGAAATATATCAGGAAAACATTACCTCTTGTTCTGTTTTCTCGGATTCAGTTGCTACTCGCTTCCTCCTATCTGATGACTCGGCTAATAGCTCAGGTTTCTCCCTTTCCTCTGTAAAAATTTAATCGTTAGATAGCAAAATATAATAATCATCCAACTCCCCGACAATCACACTTGTTTATATAAATAACAAACCATACAAATTTGATCGGAAACCTTCAAATTGTGGATTAACAACAAAGTTCGTTTGGAAGTCACACGATAAATCCGTTTTCTTTTAAAAAACATTTAATACCCTAACCCTAAACTTCAACTCAAATTGCATTTTCACGTCTTAAATCAATTATAAATAATTTTATTTACTGTCTGTTTGTTTATTATTTAAGTTAATGTATTTCGGTGCAAGACAAAGTAAACATCAGTGGTCTTCAAAAAAATTAATCATAGGCATATGTATGTTATATGCATGTAATTACCAGGAGTCATAGCATTGATCATTAGTTCCACATTTTGTAAATTTTTCTCTGCTTCACGAATTTGAGCTGGACTCACCTGTTATAAACATTGTAAAGCTCATGTATATGTGACTATGTAGGCTGTATACATACCACACACACATAAACTCATTTTTATCGCAGTGTTTGTATGTAAAGGATTGAGTTCAAATATGAGCCAAGTATTTAGTATGGTACCCAGAAGATTAGCAATAATATAGATTAATCTATTGTGAATTCCTATTTAAATTTGAACATAGACATGGAAAACAAAATTCTCTTTCAAAAAAAAAATTCCTTGTAAGAAAATTCATAGTCGATCCAAATACACACACATGTGTGTTTGTGTATGTATGCTGTCAATACTATTCTATTAAATGCTGTGTAAATACTACATTGTATAAAAAAAAAATCGTTGCCAACTCATGCTATATTTTTTAAGCAAAAGAATAAAATAAAGTAATTAAATAAAAAGATAAACCAGGATACTTACCTTCCCCATGCCTGGGATCATGCCTATTACACGACTCACAGAACCCATTTTAGCTACATTACGCGTTTGCTTCAGGAAATCATTGAAGTCAAAATTTGCACTCATTATTTTCTTTTGCAACTCCTCTGCATCTTCTTGTTTCATCTGTTATAAGTAGGTCAGACACTGTAATCCTATTCAAACATAATTAGAGATAAAAGTTTAAAATAAACTCACAACTACTTCTGCCTTTTCTACAAAAGAAAGAACATCTCCCATTCCTAATATACGCCCAGCCATTCGATCTGGATAGAATGGTTCAAGGTCTTCCATTCTTTCTCCTCGGCCTACTAGCTTAATTGGCTTGCCTGATACCTGCATTAACAATCAGTGCAATATTTGCACAATCTTAAAAATAATTTTGAGTCGTAAAAGGAACTATATTATGGTTGAAAAGATTGATACTGAGGATATTGTAGTGTATGATGTGTGATGATATAGTGCTAAAAATATCAATATATGTTTATTATTGCTTGTATGAAATGCCAAGAATTTTTGGAAGCTTAAAAATATAAGAGCAACACCTTCGTCCATCTTAATAGGATTCACAGATGAATATATGCTAATTAATTACACATTGTTTTAGAAACATCAATTACACGTTTGCAAAATAGAACAAACATGGATGTATGACAGTATGAGTGGAAAAGGAGTGTTCAAATCTCATAGTCCTAACATCTCATGTTTTCGTGTTCAGCCAATCACAATCCAAAAAAAAAAAAAAAAAAAAAAAAAAAAAAAAAAAAAAAATCAAGAAAGTTCGGTATACGTTATTGCATGGATTTATTTGCAAAACATATAATTGTATGTCAAATAGAGCATTTAGGGACCACATGACCTACACCTGGAAAAGGATCAAACTTTATAAACGTAATACACTTTCTGTCTGCATGTCATGAAGAAGAAGAAAATAAAACATTAGCTAATAGCCTGATATGAAGAAATACCTCTCTAACACTTAAAGCTGCTCCACCTCTAGAGTCACCATCCAGTTTTGATAATATAGCACCAGTAATACCAACTTCAATATTGAATGTTGTAACTAAAGCTGAACGTAGGAAATATAATATATTTCAGGATTACGTCGATATTTATCTTACAAGGAATCAGATACTGATACCTCATACCTGCAGCTTCCTGACCAGTCATTGCATCCACCACAAGCAGTACTTCTGTTGGATTGAGTTCTTTTTTTACTTCCTTCAACTCTTCCATCATCGATTTGTCTATCTGATCCAAAAGAAAGTCAATATATTCATATTAACAATTTGTACCGCTTACATAGAAAACAGTCGTTATTTTAACAAACTGAAATTTTATTATATAAAACTAGAATCATTATGTTCTTTTACAAATTTAATAGTAGTTATTACTAGCTATTAGTTAGTCCAATTTTTCTGTTTACAAAATGAAATGAAATAAAGAGAGGAGATTAACTTACTTGTAATCTTCCAGCAGTGTCTACAATGATAACATCTATGTTATTTTTTTTAGCTTCTTCAAGACCATTCTTAGCAATTTGTGAAGGCTTTACTGCAGTTCCTTCTTTATAAACAGGCACCCCGGCCTATAATTTGTAAAAAGAACACCAATGTGAACAAGTATATAAAAACTGAAATCATGCTTAAAAGAAAACATATTAACCTATATACCGTATGATAAATTTTAAAATTGATGTAGTTGGGTCTATGGCACAGGCCGTAGTCCACTCAAATGAAAACAGCAAGAATAATGAATTCATATTGCAATTTAAATAATCTAAACGGATTATTTACGAGAATTTTTTTGGTATAACAATTGTTAGCTTTGACCTCATAATGTTCATTTTATCAGAAATATATACATAATAATGTATCTAAATAAGCGAAGTGAGAAATCTCAAATTTTGGGTAAATTCTAGTAGATATGCTGCAAAGCTCGGAAGTTAGAACAAAAATGGTGAAGTCTAATAAAGCGAATACTGAAGCAAGGCCAAAAATCCTGTTAGTTATTAGCTATGACTATTGTGTAAAGGTATTTGGGTAGTGATAGAGAATGACTTCGATTACCATTTATTTGAGTTGTAGAAAAATATTTGATAGTCCTAGTTCAAGTGCATCTGAAAGTATTTAGCTAACAGGAAGAGTTTCGTACTGGTGGTAAAAACGGTTTTAAGAGGCTTCTACATTCTAATAAGTATGGTTAGAATGGTTTGTCGTATCTTTTTCATTATCTGAACCATTGATGGTCACTGAACTGAAAACTTTACATGAGATTAAATAGAGAAGTGAATCACCTACTTCATATGAAAAGTTTACTTAATAATTGATGTCAATGGTTATACCTGTTCGCCCAAAATTGACAGTTGATCAATAGCAGCAGGCCTATATACATCCCCAGCAACAAGCATGCAACTCTTCCCCTGTTATCTGTCATAACGATTAGTATTAATAATGAATGCTCGTCATTTTGTAGTAAGGATACTCTTGAGAAAGTTTCTCATGCTATTTAATGCAATGAAATCAACAATCATACATTTAGCATTTAAGCATACGCCTCATAGTTTCAATATTTTCAATTTCAGATTCCTCTAATTAATGCAAGAAAGTAAACTACTATGTTTGGGACTGCCATTTTTGGAATATACAGTTCAATGGCAATCGAATAAAAGAAATTAGGAAGAGGGCATAAAATGCACCAGTTTCTTCAAGTAAAATGCCAGCTTTGCACAAACAGTAGTTTTCCCAACACCTTGTAAGCCTGCAAGTAATATCACGGTTGGACCTGAACTACTAAATACTAGTTCGGACATTTCTCCACCCATTAGCCTTACAAGCTCATCTCGTACAATCTACATAATACACATAAATGTATTATTTATCACATATCTATTCAACTAAATTGTGTTTTATTATATTTTTCTTTGGTCCATGTTTCAACCTTCACAAGTTGTTGGTCAGGTCTGACTCCTCGTATTAAGCCAACACCAAGCGCTTGCTCACTCACAGATTGCACAAATCTTCGCACCACTGGTAAACTTACCTATACAAAGTTGCACATTTGAACATCATTCAAATGGTTGCCAGGTAAAACAAGTGGGAGAAAACATTAACTATATACATTTTGAGCAAAGACATGCCAACAATGTTAAGTTAAAATATGAAGTACATTCAACTCACATCTGCTTCCAGAAGAGCTCTTCTTATATCCCGCATTGGTTCAACGATATTTTCCTTTGTTATAACATCTAAGGAGTACAAAAGTTGTCATTCACACATGTGTGCGTTCAATATTTGGTATTCAGCTACCAGAAAGTAAAATGTTGGTGCATATATATTTAAGAACTTGTAAAAGGTGTGCAATAAGTGGAAATTTTCTGAATGACTGTGTACACTTTGTGCTGGTTAATATCTTTTGCAACTAACTACTTGGTGCCCGTTTGGTTTCATTTTGAGTTATGTGTTAGTGTTTTCAACGTTCAATATAAATCATGGGGAGAAGAGGGGATGACTTTAAAATTCTAAGTCATCATAGACGATGGAGGAACAACAGAGCGGATGTGTTGTTTCCGTGTTTTGTTATTTCTCAAGATACCGAAAATAAAATAATTTGTTTTCTATTTTGTATGTTAATTTCATTTTACAAATCGATTGTCTTTCAAAAATACTTACGCTAGGTGTGGCTTAGCGAAACTGCTGATAGGTGATAGCAACCTAAGTCAAACTGCTGGAGATGTTAGCGACCTTTCCAAATGTTTGAGCACCCTATATAACTTCAAATTCAGTTGAGAAATGCTTGCCAAGGTGAAAATATGTTAGGCGTGGCTCGCAGTGTATGATAGTGGGTACACAGGTTGAATTTGCAATTAGTCTCACATCGCAGAATATCTTAAAAACAAGATGGGTATATATATGGGATTGGTGGCATGTAACAATATTCCTTTTGTTACGATTAAATGCTGCCATCACATGTCGTTTTGTCTGGATGGAAATCAAAAGATAAAAACGGAACCAAATGGCTTAATACATTTCTCACTGGCATTGTGATCATAAGATTAACAAGATGTAATCTTATAACATGCGTATATTAAAAGCACCCCGATTTGTGCTTTCTAACACCATGGCGTGGTAGCCAAAAACACAAAACATGATGCCTTTAGCATTACATCACCATGTGTAACTAAAAAGACCCAGTTTTTTGCTTTTGGCTACCATGTTATGGTATTAGGTGTTAAATTTGGTGATACAAAATCACAAATTGATTGGAACAAATTTGCAAAGAATGGAAAGTAAATATTTTTATAATGGGAATGCATTGATTGCATTTGATGAGGTGGTAGAGAAATAAATGAAGCGATTAATTTCTTCCATCTATGCTAAAGAAACAGATTGATTTACTTCCTATGTTTGCACATTTGTTGTTATGGTAATTTGTCTTCATTATATTATTACCATATGTTGGTAATTTAATTGATGACTCACATAAATTTGCACTGACTATATATTGAGGGGTAGATTTTAGTGTAAACACATCCTGACCTGGAGCCAGTGATCCCCAATGGTGTCTCTTCTTGTTAAACCTGATTGAGGTTTGGATATGTAAACTCTTATTTTGTAATCTCTTGTAGTTCTCTCATGTGGAATAAAATCTCTCTCTATTGGACTGGACGTACACTATCTCGAGGATAGTGGAACCAGCATAAATATTGTGTCTCTTTGTTTCTCTGCTATAGTTATTTACTATTTTGTTGATGTAATAGAATAATTGCTATCATATTAGATTGATGTTCAATTGGCAAATCTAGATCCTATTTTTTGCACTTCCGCATATGCACAAAAATCATAACATTAGGAAGCACAAACTTGGGTGCCTTTAGCAGTACACTTTTGCTAAGATCTATAAAAGATTATACCTTCTCCTTTGAGTTTAGACCAAGCTGCTTCAAGCCCGCTTGTCAATTGGCCAAACATTTCAGCTTTCACTACAAAGGCATTCTTTCTCCTCCTACTTCGAGAGTCTGAATTGACCCAACTCCATGTTTCCCTCTTCAGTCGTAAAGGGGTAATCACGTTAGAAAAGAAATTAATTTTCTCCAAGTTGGAAATTCAGCGAACTTACGGTGAATGTGTTGTTTCTGCGAAACCTGATAGAGACTTTTGAGCCAGTCTGACGCGAAGATAATCTGGCGGTAAAAGCAGGGTTTGCGGCTGTTTTCGACCCGCACAGCACCACGTGGCAGCAGGAAATGGCTTCCATGGAAAATTTAAAAGAAGAGGATGAAGTAGTTTTTAGATAAGATTTTGGAAAGAATGAAATAGAAAACCTCCTTCCCCTTTTACTATTTTTTAACCGCACTGAATTACTACTGTGTTTACATAAATTTGAGATGGCAACAAGATATGCACGGCTTTTTGATTGCATCGTTAGCTTAACATTCTAGTTTTTCGTAGTGTCGCACCTAAAATTTGACACGTTACAGCTGTGTTCACATCTGATGCATCCGACCGTTGGATGCGTGAACGTGGTAAACCACACCCAATAACGATCAGATTAACCATAGAAAAATGGACAGTTAGCATCCGACGCATCGGATGGCAGCTTACGACGCAAGCTGCCGATCCAGTTTCCAGATTGTTCTTCCCTTCCTAGCTATAAACTCCTCCCGTTTCTCCAAAAAAAAAACCACCTCCTCTCCTCTGCTTAATTTTTTTGTCGATAAACGGAGATGCAAAACAATTTTATTAGATACCTTTGTGCTTAATTTTTTAAATTCTCTAATACATATTTTTCTTGGAATTTTCTTGAATTTTCTGATTTTCATTTTTAGTATGCCTTCCGAATCTATTTCTGCTACTTTTCAACCTTTTGCCAATTGGGAAAATGAACGGGAGGAGGCTTTTATTGGTATTTGCATTGAATTTTTAAAGGATCGAACAACTGAGGTGAGCAACTTTTTATGGGATGGCCATGAATGCTCTAAACGATCGTTTTAATATGGGTTACACAGAAACTCAGATTAAAAACAAGTGGGATAACCTAAAACGGTGGTTTCGTGAGTGTGACAGACTATTGCGACTATCGGGCGGGGAATGAGATCCGGTCAACGATCGGTTGAATGGTATTGCTGAGTGGTGGGCAAGCGGTCCAGTCAGAAGATACAAGCGATTCAGAAGAAATCCACCGTTAAAGTTTCGAGAGCAGAACGAACTTTTTGGCGACTGTTTAGGCAAGCCCACTTGCCTATATCTGATATCTCCTACTGCCAGCTCGCCTCCAGCTGCACCAACTCAGTCTTTCACCGTTGCCGACGCTGATTTTTATTTTGATTGGATGACTACTTGCAACCCGCCTTCTACTCAGGTCCCTAGGCGCATTAGACAACAGTGATGTACGTGGTTTTATTTTAGCGGAGTTGAGGAGTTTGGATGGCAGTAGTTTTTTATGTACTAGTTTTGTTTTTAGTGTACTAGTTTTATTTTCAGTGATAAACGTTCTTGTTGTATTTTTGTTTCATTTAATGAAATGTAGTCGTTTTTTATGTGTAATTAGTATTTAATTAATTCAAAACAAATAAGTTAAAAATCGCATTATATATAAATACCACGTTCAAATATCACGCTTAAATGCCCCGTTTGCAGCAAAAAAACGCATTCTCCGTTCACTAACGTGTCACGCTCAAAAACCACACTCAAATGTCACGCTCAAATACCCCGTTATTATTCGGAAAAAAACGCACCCTTAGGTTGCATTAGCAACATTTTCCCCATGACGACCCAGAGGCCTCTGACTTAGCTTAATATTATAGTTGGACATGGAAGTTAAATTGGTGTTGAGAGGTAGGGCCTATTAGGTCGGACGCTATAACGGTGAATCTCTTCAATGACCGATCTTTCTTCCATGTTATATACACTTTTTGTTTATCTTTTTTCATTTATATTGAAATCAAAATTTCTTTCTTCTTTCGTATTCTATTTGATTGTCATATTCAAATTAAAATGGTACAAAAACAACGAAAATTTTCCGAAAATATGGTCTACAAGACAATAGTGCATTTTCTTTGATTCACAAATAATGTGTACGAAACCGTTAGGAATAATAAGAAATACATTTAGAAAAACAACAGGCCTAAAAAACGTCTTTAATAAACGTCATAAATAATCAAAGATGGCAGATGATTGCGTATAATAAAAATACGAAACACTTAAAAAACAATGGTTGATTTGGTAAAATTTATGCAATAAAACGAGGTTTGACTGTCATATGGTTAAAGGAATCATATTTGGTATTGAGGAATGGTAGGCTAGTCGTATGAATGTATTTATCTCTTCTTTAGTTTTAACTTAGTTGCGGATTAACTAGAATTTTCATCAGTCTCAAGATTTGATTAATTTCTCAGGAAAATCAGATTGTTACTTGTTAATCGCCAAGCTAAAAAATAGAAAATGATGGGAAAGCAAGCAAAGTAGTGCAAACAACACCAAATGTAGAGTGATTTGGTAAGGTTTCACATGTCTCCTTGAGCTTCTATTATTCTACGCCTCTCTTACAATTAAAGGAACCGCAAGAGAATAATAAGAATAGTGATGCACTTATGGCTGTTGAAGTAGCTAATCTCATTGTCTTATTGAATGAGGAGCTCTGAATGTTGTAAATTTATTGGAGTTCTTTTCTATTCCTTCCTTTTTGAATTGATGATGCATGTGTATTTATAGTAGTTGAGAAAGATAATTGAATAGCTAATGTCGAGTTGTAAGTAGGTAGAAAGCACATTTGGCCATTGATCACTTTGAACGGGCTGATAGGAGAAAGTTAGGGTAGTGAAATGAATATATAGCTAAGATTAGTGCTAATAAGAGAACATTGCAAGGTACTTTACCGTGTCGTTACTACGTACAATGCTTAATGTATTATAGCGATGCGTTATAAGGATAAAACATTCTTTATATCACTTCTTTTTGTTTAACTCTACATGCTTATATGGCAAGGTAGGATGGGTCTGTTAGGTAACTGTCAAGAAAATGAAAAAAATTAAGAAGTTGTTAAACAAAGCTGAGATGAGTGTCGAGTCGAGTTGGAGACGACAAGATATCCCACTTGTAATAGCTCGTAAATGATTGTACTTAAGTTGGATTAGGGATAAACCAAAGTAGAATTGGTTTCGGGATGTGCAAATCAGCAAATGATTGGAAACTATGTTGAGAGAATGGGTATTTGCTTGCTGCACCAAACGTAGGTCGACATGAAGTGTTAGTCTCTTGTGAGATGGGTCTGCGAAAAATGAATCAGTTCATGATTAGGTCTGGCCTTGCCCAATGGATCGGTTGTTGAATCTACTTTTGGGTATATTAGTCGATGGCTAGCATTATGTACTTTTCAGTATATGGATTGATATAAGCTCGGCCTGGACCTAGGTCAGCAGTTGAGGGAGCCTAGCCAGCCAACCTCTTATAATGGATGGTCCGTGGCAAGTTGGCCTTAATCCAAGCCAGATCAAACCTAATCGATTTGGCTAAGAAGCCTTAATCGGTTGACCTTTTATCTATAAAAAGTTAATTAATATTTTATCCCCAAGTTTGTTCCCATAAGCAGACATGGGCTTGTCAAATCACGAGGACTGTGAAGATTTACTGCTCTATCGTGCATTTAATATGCATCATACGTAGTATAATGCTACTGACTGAGGCAGTTATGCTTCTTAAGATGTAACATATGTTAGTATCGTTGATGGTAGTTTTGATAATAACAATCTCAAATAATGATATCTTTAATATTTACACATGTACTAATTGTTATGAAGATATATATTGTATATAGTGCAGGATATTAAACAGATATGGGTAATGAGTACTATACTGTATCAAGATGGAAAATACAGATTAATGATCAACAATCATAGAATGAAAACTCATGAATATTAAGAGTTCAAGATTTTACGATATTATTTAGTCTTAGATTTAATGTTAAAACTCAAGTTGCACTTACCTGATCTCTCTTCATCTATTTTCGCAATGTTTTCAAAGAATTCCTATTTCCAAAATATCTTTTAAATGTTTTCAAATATTCTTAATTTTCAAAATAATTTTTAAAAGTATTTTCAAAATTAAATTTTAAAATTTTAATATCTCTACTTTGAACCTTTGTACTTATTATTATTTAGATTTTATTTTATACTTTTGTTTTATATTATACTTTGGCTTACTTATACTTTAGCTTTTATATTTACATTTTGACTTCAAAATACTTACTTTGGTTTTCACATTTATATTTTAAACTATACTTATGATTTGATTTCATATTTTATTTTAAATTATACTTTAAATTTTGATTTTGATTATAATTAAGATTTTTAATTTAAACCTTAATAATTATGATTTGATAGTTTAATATTATAGTTTTGATATTTATATTTCAAATATAATATATTAATTATTTTTAAATATGTTATATTTTGGTTTAAATTCTTTCAAATTATTTTAATAAGTTTTCTTAAGCTCAATTATGTTTAAAATATACTTTTACTATGTTCAAATAGTTTCATAAAGTTTCAAATTATTACATATAATTTTATATCTACAAAACAATTTTTAAACAAACTAGATTTCAAATTATACTAGAGTATGTCAATATGGTCATGCCACTTGATGTATGACCGGTATTTTGTAATATTCAAATTTAAATGGAAGCGTTTGTTCGTCATAACCATTCACCAACTATCATTTCTCTTCATGTAACGATCCCAGATATTTTGATCAATTTAAAATCAGGATTTTGAATACATAAAATAAAATTTTAATTTGGTTTTAATATAAATATGGGTTAAGAATAAGAATAAATATTTAAATTTGACAAATATAATGGTAAAATATTGGTAAGGACTTATCAGCTTTTGTCGTGACGAATTTCCCGAGTACGTATTAATAAAACCATTTGTTAACATGATCTCTTTGTCAATATATATATATATATATATATATATATATATACATATGAATTTTAAATATAGGTTATAAAATAAAATAATTAGTTTTGAATTATTATTTTGAATAAGTGTTAAGCATCATCGGAATTTGATAACATTAGACCTTAGTTGTTAGATAGCTAATCGAAAACCTAGAATTAAAATTTTGTAACATACATAAGGTGTTTCAAATTTGCAACACTTTAAGTTGTTGGAAAAGTGTCACCAAATAATACCATGTGTAAGAACATGGTTTTCTTTTAAAATAGTTTTCAAGCATGGGTGGTTTGGACATGTATCGCGTATTTCTTTTCCATTTTTGCCCTTGATAAAGGCTATATAAAGAGCCTGAACCTTCTCCATTTCATATCATCCCACTTCCTACTCATTTCCTCCATTTCCTAAGCTTTCCTCCCCTCCTTATCCCTTGCTTTCCCTCTCCTACTCGGCCTAAGAGTCACTATCCACGGCCCTGCCTCTGGCCTACCACCTCTCCCACCTCCGACCTAATTTTGGCCTTTTATGCCCCCTTCTCCTTTGACCAAAACCTCTCCCCAACCTTCTCCTTTGCTCGGCCAAGCTCCCCCACCACTCGGCTCACCCACGTCTGGCCTTCACCACCTACATCGGCGTAACCTACACCACGTCCAACCCCCACCACCCACGTCCATCCCCTCCCCCACTCTCGACCGTGAGCCACCCCATCACCATCCCCGTGTCGGCCACCTCCTACCCTTCCTCCGTCCTATATATAAAAATATATATAATAAGTATATATTTTTTATTATTGTCGAAGAAGTCGGTGCGTAAATACTATCCATCGAAGCGATATGGTTAGATAGTCTCTACTACCGTAAAGATAGAAGGAGAGAAAATGTCAGTGAGAAACTCTGTACACTTGTGTTTATATATAGTTAATTATATGTGGTTGTTGTTGGATATGGTTGTATAGTTAGTAACACTTATACTTTAATAAACGTTGATTACCGTAATGCTTGCACGTAGTTGATAACATTTATTTGATGATATTGATGATGATTGCTATGGATGTTCACATGACTTTTATTATTGTTGTATATCATCACATACATACTGGGCAGTTAAAGCGCTTAGCGGTTCCATAGCGGTGGAGGTGCAAAAAGATGTAGCGGGGATATAGCGGAGACGCAAAAAGTTTGATAAGATGTGAAACCAAATATTTAAAATTAATTAATTGTCATTGTTACATTATATGTGTAGAGTAAATAGACAATGATTAATTATGTATAGTAGAATCAAAGAATATCACAGTTACACACACTAGATTTGATGATTATAATAAATTTCCATAATATATTGGGAATTAATGCCTTGAAATTAGCCCTTTACACTAACTTTATTGATTTTTTTAAAAGATAACTAGTCAAATCAAGCTTTATATATTAATATTGCTAAAGCTAATGGTAAAAAGCATTTATTTAGCGGATGCAGTGGAATTAGCGGGGCTAAAAGTGGAGCTACTGTTCATCAACGCTAAATTGAGATAGAGTAGCGGTCGATGGGCGCTACGAGCTATGGAGGGGATATTGCGGGGGTTTAACTACATAGCATAAATATAACACCTTAATTATGGAATTATATAGGTGATTAGTTAAGTCCCTTTCTCATTTGAAAATATAAACGGGTTTTATATTATTTTAATGTGGAAATAATGTCCAAAAATATAATCCCTGATTTTGTATCCGAAATGGTTTGGAAATGAAATTAAAGTATAAACGAACAACATTTGTAAAGGTGGAAACGTATTTGAAAACAATTTTGACTATAAATGGCTAGTTCGATTTTGAAATCAATTTTGAATAGCGAATTCAAAAATTGAATTAGAGTTTTGTATTTTAAACTCAAACCGATGATTCCAATAGTCTTATATAATATTTAATTTGATTTCTGCAAAGTTTGATGTTCAAAAGATTAAATTTTGAAAGATAATAATATTTTATTAATATAATAATATGTTATTTATATAATAAATATCCAATTTTGATTTAAAATTGAATTTGAAAGTGAAATACTGGGAATATTGTTTTAAAAGAGTGTATATATGTTTAAAAAGGTTTATTACCATATTATAAGTTAATCGGATGAATTTTTATCCAAAGTCATAATATGGTCTGAATAGGACTAGTCGCGCTGCAGTAGTTCGCGAATTTCGATCATAAATTTTAAATGCTTATAATTAATGCATTATAAATTAAATTTATGTAAAATGAAAGACGTTTACTTTCTAATAATAATAGTGTAAAGACCCGCAAATCCCCGCACCTTGGATCGACCATAAACCACACAGGTCTGATCCAAAAGTTGGAAATCCACTAATACTTTAACTTTGGGCATACAACACATCAGAACAAATAACAGAAGACTTTTATAAACATCATAATAATTTTACATCAGAGTACAGAATATCAGAGCACATCGAATCATATTACAGCGGAAGATTAAATTACAACAAAATTAATACAATGCACAACGGAAGACTTTCTACTCTCTGAACACTGCTTTAGGCTTCGATCCAGAATCTTGCTCAAGAGATAAATATCTACAAAAAGCTACACGACTGCCCGTGTGGAAAAGAGGGAACCCAAGTTTGCAAAGTGAAACAAACTACAGGTCAGTCATGGGACTGGTATGATAAATCTTACTTAACTTATTTAATAATAGGGCTAATCACAGGGCCACGCCGCTAACGCGGAACGAGTTTATTCCCTTGGATTGCCAGTGTAGAAATAAAGTAAATCGTCAAAACAACGCAATGCTTTTTATAAAAATGAAACCATTATAAGACTCAAGTCCCATCACACAATGCAACGAAAACCGAAGGATAGAGTTTTACCTTATAATGGTAAAAAATGCTTCATACGATAAAACAAATTTGATATTATTATTAGTGTATATATGTTTTCAAAAACATTTCAATCATAATACCAATCATAGACGGCATAGCTACCATATACTATGTTGCCGTACTAGTAATACAATCAAAACCGCATGGGTCATATTGGAAGTTGGATTTCCATCATGAACCAAGGCAAAAGATAGTCCTTATCGAATTCGAGACACTCTAGCCCGTGCTTCAGGACTCAGACTCAGGTGAGCCCTTGGATCTTCAGGGACGGTCCACCTAAGTGCAATTATTGGATTAATAATGCCTGAATAATACGTTTCCCCGCCCTATGGGGCGTAAATAGAGCCACAAGGGACTCAAATAACTGAGTCGCCTCATTCCATCATCCACATAAGTAAAAATGTTAAGCCTTGTAAAAACCATGACATCACTTCTAGCTAAAAAGAAACGTATGTCCTCCCTGCAGTCCTTACTCCCGTTTCCGGTTCATACCGGGGTGTGAGGCTCGCGAAGTATCGCTATACACAAAGCTATGCTTTTTAAAGTTGTGCTTTGATCATCAACCACAAGGCTCTGCTTTTCAACGAAAGCCTTGATCATTTGCATCTTGGCATGTCACATTGTCAATCCATACCATACCATTGATTTCTGCCAATATATAACCTCTAAGCTCTTACGTCTTAGAGAAGGGTGTTAAATACCAAACAGATATATATTTAGCAGAGATCAACGAATACAGTATAAAGGAACACAACGTCAGACATACAATCCATTTACAAGTACGTTCTGGGTCTGAACGAAACTGGAGGCACCTTATACCTCACATATCCGAACAATCAATAATACGTCCGGACAACTACCACTGAAAGCTTCTCAAGGCAGCAACTCCAATCAAAGGCATCAGTAGTCCTCATCCATTCGATGTGAAGATCGTCGGTCTTCAACCACCGTCTTCATCTTCAACTTTTAATCGTCGTAATAATTATTCAGAATGGGTTAAACCCGGACTTTCCGAATAACTTGCTGTAACGACCTGTATTTTTCTACCTATTTATTTGATTATTTTTAATTATTTTAATAATTTAAAATATCGGTTGGAATTTAAATAATCGAATTTAATGATTTAATTTGGAATATATTATTTAAATAAATAATAAAATAATATTTTAAATCCCCAAAATATTTGGAAAAGTAGAATTCGAAGTATATCGCGATCGGCAATTTGAATGGGTTCAATATTTGTCCGTGTTGGGATGTTAATGGCGATTCGCTTAGAAAAGACGATAAAATATATATAATTATAATTTAATTAAATAACGAGCTGCAGCGGCGCGGCAGTTCGCGTTTTGGCGTTTTGAACTTCAAGGGGTTGTACCGGATTCAAAATAAGTCGGATTTCCTCGAAACAAGAAACGTCGGGACCGGTTTGACGATATCTTTCCAGTGACAGAGAAAAATCCAGTTTTCGTTGGTTAGATTTTGTTTTATATCCAAATCAAATTCTCAGAAAAACAGCGCCAGAATTCCCTTTATATATATAGCGCTGCGTTTATATAAAATAACGGTTTTTAAATATTTTGAGTATCTATTTGGCTTCGAATTCAACCCAGGATATTTTTCCTTGATAATATATCAGATTCTGGTTGGGTATGACCAATTGCGGTAATATAATTATATTATATTGAAGTATTTTAAAATTGGGTTATCTTAATTCAAATCGGCCAGTTCAAAAGGGACATTTTTCAAACGACCTCTGTTTTCGACGAAACAAATTTTGTTGGGACCGTAACAGTAAATTATAGCTAGATTTTCAGACAGCGCGTCAATCGGAGGTATTCTGTGAGCGTGGCAAAATAAAATGTAAAATAAACACGACTATTTGAACGTAAACAAACGCTGTGAGCATACAAACACGAAATTCGACGAAAAAAGATTCGTTAGGACTGTATCGTCAAATTATACTACGCCGTCCAGTTGCGTCTTGAACGGGGTTTGTATGTGAGCACAGCAGCGAATAAACGATATTCGAAAATGCGATAGACACGAAATAAAAATTATTAGTCGTCATCACACGTCACGTCAACTTAAATTATATTATTTCCCGCCTATATAAACCCCTTCCCACCATAAAATTTGAGCCAAGCCTCATTCTTCTCATGTAATTTTGCAAATAAGTCCTCCAATGCAAAATCAATTATATTTTCCAATCCGTGATGAATTTGTGGGGGGTACAAAAGCAAAAGTTGTAGATCGGGAGGTTGTCTACCTATAGCAAAAAGTTGGGGAGGTTTCGTCGAGGCTGGTGGCCGGAATTCGCGATAAACAATGAAATTCCAGTTTTGTTTTTGGCCTAAATGGAAGAGGTAGGATTGATTTGGAGGGACGGGACCTTAGGGGTTTTGTAGAGGAGGAGTAGAGCTTTGATTTGGCGGTGGTCTGAGGTTAAACGGTGGTCTGTGGTGGCGTGGGGACTGAGATGAACGGAGGGGTGTTAATTTGGGTTCGGTTTTGAAGTGACGATGGGGTTTTGGGAAATTCCGACGCCGATGGTCGTCGAGGGTGTCGGGTCTGGTGGCCAAAGAAGCGGGGTGGCGAGGCCGAGGGGACGGCGGTGGTCCGGTCAGCTGCGACGGCCGGAGGTGATGAAAATCTCGGTTTAAACGGGGTTGGGTTCCCCTTCGATTCCGGCGGCGTCAGATGGGTTCTGGGGTTCGCCAGTTCTGGTGATGGAGGAAGGGACCATGGCGGTCCTGATGGAGGGTGGCTCGCCGGTTCCGGTGGTCAGGAGGACGGACGGTGGAGGGTTGAAGGAAGGTCCTGTTCGTGTTTTCATGGGGATGAGAAAGTCGGGTTTCAGGTAGTCTCAAGAGAGAAAACGCGTGGGATTAATGGTGTTGATATGGACCAGGTATGATTAGGGTAATGATTACTTAATGATTTAATTAATTAATTTATTAATAGTTAAGTTATAAATCGTATTTATATTCAAAACTTAAAAATAGCGTAACTTCTTCATACTTTAACAAAATCTGACGAAACTGGATCCGTTGGGATTGTAGGGACGAGACCTATCCGATGACACTGACTAGGAGTCATTCTGACGCAGTTGAAAATTCAGCCAGTTTTGGACGTTCGTCTCAAATTAAAAGAAACAAACGCGTCAACAATCGACCAAAACAAACTCTGGTGAGTTAATTCTCACACCTTCTAGAATCCTGTGATGTGGTACATTCACAGTAAAATATATTTTATAGTTAACAGTCTAAATTGGTTGATTGGATGCGATGGATGCAAATTGGTTGCTATTGTTGATTGATTGCAGTTATTTATAATTCATCAATTATTTAATTCGTATATTTTTATCGACCGATATCTGTGATGCAGAGAAGGACAGGTTGGAGGGATCCGACCGGATTCCTCAAATAAAACTGTATATTTGTTTGTATATGAGTTGTTCACCCTGACTGACCCCAAAACTTGTTTGTATGGTTGAATAATATTCACCCGTGAGGTGTTAAAAATCAGTGGACCGTGTTGATTTGGTAATTGACGGTGAATGTCTAAAAATGTGTTGTTGCTAACGTCAGTTGACTGTTCGGGAAATTGACGTAGTTTTAAAGTTAGAATTATTTGATAATTGAATTTAAGTTCAGATTAAAGTATATAAGAAATTAAATGGAAGTTTATAAATATCTATTTTTAATCGAGTTTAAAGGGATTGTTTAAATGGATTTTACCAGTTTTTAAACAAAGGAAACCGAAGATTTACCTACGGGTCGGGAAGGTGATATAATTGTTTTAAACAATTAAATAGGGTTTTTAAACTAATTAAGTTATTTGATAAATTCAAAAAGGGGAAATGACAAGAGAATTCAGTTAATGGTTAACTGAGATGTTAGGTCGACAAAACCAACTGTTTTTAACTAATGACGATAATGGGATTAATTGGGTTCTGACTGTTCGTCAAATTTGGCGAGTGGTGCTAAATAATTAGTTAATCTTTGATTAACTATAAATAAGGGATTTCTGAATTGCTTAGAGTTAAATTTTAGTTAATCTTCGATTAACTAAACCTCTGAATAAGTATTTGATTGGTTAAGAATTTATAAAGAAATGTATTGTTTAATCAGCTTTTAAGAGTAACCATTATCATATTTTTGATAAATAACCAAATTAACTATATTTTTACATAGTTAATATTTGAAGTTAATTATTGTTTTAATTAATAAGGATTTAAGCAATGAGTTTTTAATTGGAATTCACTGAAGTGATTAGATGGTGTAAGGGTTGTAAAGTTAAGAGTTGTACTGTAAATTAAGACTTACTTAATTAAGGGAATTGAGTAAAGAGATTATCGAACAAAGATTTCAAAGTAAGAAAAGGTTTGTAAAACCAGATTTGAAACCAAAAGGGGAAAATTGAGATGTTAATAGTTAAGTGACAAACTGATGTTATTCTGAGATAAGAACGGGTTGATCAAGGTCTGAGAGGTAAATAAAATACCCCAACTTGAACGAATTCATTATTATCAAGGAATGGTATTGGTTTGAAACGAGTAAAAGGTGTTGAAATTGGTTTTACTCTATACGAGGAATATCAAACTCTAATGCGAGGTTTTGGGGAAATAAATAATATTTCAATATTAGTTTCAAAAGGACATAAGAATAGTGATTTCAAATTACATGGAACATTTGTTTATTCAATTAGATTTGATCGAATATAGTTAGAGTTAGTCAAACAAAGTTATATAGGAAAAGTTTCCATTGCATACGACTGCTAGCGTAATTCGCAGGGCTGCAGATAGCCTACGGCGGTCCGATGTTTCCTGAGGGAATCAGACGTAACCATTGTGATCGCTGCGATCTAGAGTCGAGCGAATGGAGTTAAGTCGAGTATTAGTTAATAGGAGTAATCAAGTCAAGTTTGTCGTGTTAGTCAAGTTAGAGTTAACCAATCAAAGTAAATCAGTTAATGTTAGTCAAAAGGGAATTTGGTTAAATATATTTTAAAAGAGGTCGAGTTGTGCCAAGTACTGAATCAGAAAACTCATCGTGTTCACACTATTGTTATTTGATAGTTAAAACACCGACTATCAAACCAGACCAATATGATTGTTGGTTCGGAAAGTCCGGGGTCGAATTATATTCGAAAACCATTCCGTCCATCAAATACGTGAAGACGTCGATTGAAGACGAAGCAAGTGAAGACCGTGGATCTTCATAAGCGGAAGGACTACTTGTCGAATTTCTCTGGCCTACAGCCAGAGTTATTTTGATTTGTGATTCTGTCGTGGTTGAAATCCACGGGTTGCAAGGACTTCTCGCTACTGATTCATGGGGTGATTCCTATATGAGATGCAGTAGGAGGGTGCCTTCGGTTCATCCTGTTCCTGGATGACTTGTATGGACGGATGTCTGACAGAGTATTTCCAAAGGAATTACATGCGTTGATTTCTCCAAACGTACGATAGTTGATGGAGGAGAAATGGTTATTCTCTAGCCAAATAAACTAGAGTATTTTTGTGGACGTCAATCAAATGTGATCTGGTGGATCTGACGATGTGGCATTCAAAGTTAATGGTGGCCAGATGTTTTAAAGTAAATTCTAGCCTCAAGCCTCATCAACCGGGAAATGACAAAAATCGGGCAGGCAGCATGGCTATGCGGGTCGCTCCCATTAGGATGTATGATCACCGATCTAGAGAAATTCCTATTGCTTCTTTATCTATTCGATGCTGACCCTATTCCGGTGGCGGTTGCTGATCCCAACTGTCGGTGATATACATTCGATACACTCAAGCGAAATGAGTGGTCGGTCATGTGAGGGCCGGGTTGCAAGACGTTCTTGTTGAACCCAGTGTATTCGCCTCTAGAGATACACTATCGGCAGGTGGACCCATACCTTGTCAAGGTCGGAATCCAATATCCAATAAGCGCCCGCGATTTTGGTTTGTATACTATATATGGGGAGCGTGAGATGCAAGCGTTCCTCTAGATTGATATTTATTTGTATTTAGACATTATGATAATATCAGAGAAAGATATTGATTTCAAAGATGGTTTGGGTTATAGTAAGGTAAAAACCGTCCGTGTTTATGTGTGGGCTTGTCTTACTATTATCCTTTGATTTCAGAAAGGATTTTTCCAAAGTTAAACAAGTGTGTGTTCTGTGAATTTATCACTGAAAGAATTCCAGACTGACCCAGTGTATTTTGTTTTAAATCAAATGTGCTCGGGTCAGACCGAGTATTTTCCAGGTTAGGTTTCGCTTGGAATTTCAGGAGCTGGAAGCAGGAGGCTTCACCGCTAGTTATAAAGTTATTTCCGCTGTGTTTGACATATGTATACTCTGATGATTGGTATGTATATACAGTTTTTGTATAAAGAGATTTAATATTATATTTTACTCGTTCCGCTGTGAGATTCTAATGTGTTCTTCTTCTTTCTCCTATTCTAATATTTCTTCCTTTCTATTCTCACCCTCTAATTTCTTTCTCGTGACAATCTAGTGTTTTCGATGCTTAATTAGTCGACATGGTGGTTTATGTCGATTTTCGGGGTCGAAAAAAACCCTTGGTCGTTACAGTGGTATCAGAGCTATTGGTTTAGAGATAACCTTGGCTCTGTGGCATGACTCAATAGAGATGGGGTTAGAAATGCCCTAGATTGAGTTGTGTATATATAATCGAGAGCGCGTATTTGTATTTTGATATAAAAATTATTTTTGAAATTATTTTTGCCGATTTATTTTATAATAAATAAAAGTAAAATTTATTTTAGTATAGGCAATCATTCCGATTGGTTAATGTTGGTTGTATGATATGCTTGTGGTGTATGGTTGATTGCTTGAATATAAACCTGAGGATGTATGGAATTGGTTAAAACAAATCTGAAATGAATAATTCGAATAAGACAATCCAGACAAATAAATTTTAAGGTGTAATTAAAGAAATAACTAGAATAATTATAAATAAATATAATCTCATGTGGATTGAACTGCATATAAAATGGGTTGATATAGATGGTATGGATATTCTAAACCTGATTAATAATTTGTTTGATGACTAATGAAATTCAATTGAGTTGAGAAACAGGGGAAGAAGTGCCAATTCAGCTTGGAAATCCATCCAAGAGAAAGTCTAGAGTTAATTGAATCCAGTTGAATAAAGAGCTGCAAAACAATTAAGTAGACTCGTATATAATATATCGCTTATCGCATAATAACGCTCGCAAAAGGTACGCCTACGCAAATATGAAATTTTTGGTTTTATTGGGTTTTGAGTTTGGATTTTTAATTTTTCCGACCATGAGAGTCAAGATATATATATTTCTTGAACCTGCGATTTTGCAGATGTCCTCCGTACAGGGGAGACTCTGCCGAAATTTTTCAAAAATTAAAGGAGTTAGAAAATTTTGAAGATTTTTTGGGAAAATTCTTTAATTTGAAATAAATTGGTCAGTTTGAAAATTTATTTGAGTTTTAAAATTTATTCTTTTGGCAAAGACAAAAGTAGACGACATTTCTTCTACCTTAGCAATTTCGAGGACGAAATTATTTTAAGGGGGAAGGAATGTAATGACCTGTATTTTTCTACCTATTTATTTGATTATTTTTAATTATTTTAATAATTTAAAATATTGGTTGGAATTTAAATAATCGAATTTAACGATTTAATTTGGAATATATTATTTAAATAAATAATAAAATAACATTTTTAATCCCTAGAATATTTGGAAAAGTAGAATTCGAAGTATAACGCGATTGGCAATTTGAATGGGTTCAATATTTGTCCGTGTTGGGATGTTAGTGGCGATTCGCTTAGAAAAGACGATAAAATATATATAATTATAATTTAATTAAATAACGAGCTGCAGCGGCGCGGTAGTTCGCGTTTTTGTGTTTTGAAGTTCAAGGGGTTGTACCGGATTCAAAATAAGTCGGATTTCCTCGAAACAAGAAACGTCGGGACCGGTTTGACGATATCTTTCCAGTGACAGAGAAAAATCCAGTTTTCGTCGGGTAGATTTTGTTTTATGTCCAAATCAAATTCTCAGAAAAACAGCGCCAGAGTTCCCTTTATATATAATGCTGCGTTTATATAAAATAACGGTTTTTAAATATTTTGAGTATCTATTTGGCTTCGAATTCAACCCGGGATATTTTTCCTTGATAATATATCAGATTCTGGTCGGGTATGACCAATTGCGGTAATATAATTATATTATATTGAAGTATTTTAAAATTGGGTTATTTTAATTCAAATCGGCCAGTTCAAAAGGGACATTTTTCAAACGACCTCTGTTTTCGACGAAACAAATTTTGTTGGGACAGTAATAGTAAATTATTGCTAGATTTTCAGACGACGCGTCAATCGGGGGTATTCTGTGAGCGTGGCAAAATAAAATGTAAAATAAACACGACTATTTGAACGTAAACAAACGCTGTTTGAGCATACGAACACGGAATTCGACGAAACAAGATTCGTTAGGACTGTATCGTCAAATTATACTACGCCGTCCAGTTGCGTCTTGAATGGGGTTTGTATGTGAGCACAGCAACGAATAAACGATATTCGAAAATGCGATAGACACGAAATAAAAATCGTTAGTCGTCATCACACGTCACGTCAACATAAATTATATTATTTCCCGCCTATATAAACCCCTTCCCATCAGAAAATCTGAGCCAGGCCTCACTCTTCTCATGTAATTTTGCAAATAAGTCCTCCAATGCAAAATCAATTATATTTTCCAATCCGTGATGAATTTGTGGGGGGGTACCAAAGCAAAAGTTGTAGATCGGGAGGTTGTCTACCTATAGCAAAAAGTTGGGGAGGTTTCGTCGAGGCTGGTGGCCGGAATTCGTGATAAACAGTGAAATTCCAGTTTTGTTTTTGGTCTAAATTGAAGAGGTAGGGTTGATTTGGAGGGACGGGACCTTAGGGGTTTTGTAGAGGAGCAGGGCTTCGATTTGGCGGTGGTCTGAGATTAAACGGTGGTCTGTGGTGGCGTGGGGACTGAGATGAACGGAGGGGTGTTAATTTGGGTTCGGTTTTGAAGTGACGATGGGGTTTTGGGAAATTCCGGCGCCGATGGTCGTCGAGGGTGTCGGGTCTGGTGGCCAGAGAAGCGAGGTGGCGAGGCCGAGGGGACGGCGGTGGTCCGGTTAGCTGCGACGGCCGGAGGTGATGAAAATCTCGGTTTAAACGGGGTTGGGTTCCCCTTCGATTTCGGCGGCGTCAGATGGGTTCTGGGGTCCGCCAGTTCTGGTGATGGAGGAAGGGACCATGGCGGCCCTGATGAAGGGTGGCTCGCCGGTTCCGGTGGTCAGGAGGACGGACAGTGGAGGGTTGAAGGAAGGTCCTGTTCGTGTTTTCATGGGGATGAGAAAGTCGGGTTTCAGGTAGTCTCAAGAGAGAAAACGCGTGGGATTAACGGTGTTGACGTGGACCAGGTATGATTACTTAATGATTTAATTAATTTATTAATTAATAGTTAAGTTATAAATCGTATTTATATTCAAAACTTAAAAATAGCGTAACTTCTTCATACTTTAACGAAATCTGACGAAACTGGATCCGTTGGGATCGTAGGGACGAGACCTATCCGATGACACTTACTAGGAGTCATTCTGACGCAGTTGAAAATTCAGCCAATTTTGGACGTTCATCTCAAATTAAAAGAAACAAACGCGTCAACAATCGACCAGAACAAACTCTGGTGAGTTAATTCTCACACCTTCTGGAATCCTGTGATGTGGTACATTCACAGTAAAATATATTTTATAGTTAACAGTCTAAATTGGTTGATTGGATGCGATGGATGCAAATTGGTTGCTATTGTTGATTGATTGCAGTTATTTATAATTCATCAATTATTTAATTCGTATATTTTTATCGACCGATATCTGTGATGCAGAGAATGACAGGTTGGAGGGATCCGACCGGATTCCTCAAATAAAACTGTATATTTGTTTGTATATGAGTTGTTCACCCTAACTGACCCCAAAACTTGTTTGTATGGTTGAATAATATTCACCCGTGATGTGTTAAAAATCAGCGGACCGTGTTGATTTGGTAATTGACGGTGAATGTCTAAAAATGTGTTTTTGCTAACGTCAGTTGACTGTTCGAGAAATTGACGTAGTTTTAAAGTTAGAATTATTTGATAATTGAATTTAAGTTCAGATTAAAGTATATAAGAAATTAAATGGAAATTTATAAATATCTATTTTTAATCGAGTTTAAAGGGATTGTTTAAATGGATTTTACCAGTTTTTAAACAAAGGAAACCAAAGATTTACCTACGGGTCGGGAAGGTGAAATAATTGTTTTAAACAATTAAATAGGGTTTTTAAACTAATTAAGTTATTTGATAAATTCAAAAAGGGGAAATGACAAGAGAATTCAGTTAATGTAGGTCGACAAAACCAACTGTTTTTAACTAATGACGATAATGGGATTAATTGGGTTCTGAATGTTCGTCAAATTTGGCGAGTGGTGCTAAATAATTAGTTAATCTTTGATTAACTCTAAATAAGGGATTTCTGAATTGCTTAGAGTTAAATTTTAGTTAATCTTCGATTAACTAAACCTCTGAATAAGTATTTGATTGGTTAAGAATTTATAAAGAAACGTATTGTTTAATCAGCTTTTAAGAGTAACCATTATCATATTTTTGATAAATAACCAAATTAACTATATTTTTACATAGTTAATATTTGAAGTTAATTATTGTTTTAATTAATAAGGATTTAAGCAATGAGTTTTTAATTGGAATTCACTGAAGTGATTAGATGGTGTAAGGGTTGTAAAGTTAAGAGGTGTACTGTAAATTAAGACTTACTTAATTAAGGGAATTGAGTAAAGAGATTATCGAACAAAGATTTCAAAGTAAGAAAAGGTTTGTAAAACCAGATTTGAAACCAAAAGGGGAAAATTGAGATGTTAATAGTTAAGTGACAAACTGATGTTATTCTGAGATAAGAACGGGTTGATCAAGGTCTGAGAGGTAAATAAAATACCCCAACTTGAATGACTTCATTATTATCAAGGAATGGTATTGGTTTGAAACGAGTAAAAGGTGTTGAAATTGGTTTTACTCTATACGAGGAATATCAAACTCTAATGCGAGGTTTTGGGGAAATAAATAATATTTCAATATTAGTTTCAAAAGGACATAAGAATAGTGATTTCAAATTACATGTAACATTTGTTTATTCAATTAGATTTGATCGAATATAGTTAGAGTTAGTCAAACAAAGTTATATAGGAAAAGTTTCCATTGCGTACGACTGCTAGCGTAATTCGCAGGGCTGCAGATAGCCTACGGCGGTCCGATGTTTCCTGAGGGAATCAGACGTAACCATTGTGATCGCTGCGATCTAGAGTCGAGCGAATGGAGTTAAGTCGAGTATTAGTTAATAGGAGTAATCAAGTCAAGTTTGTCGAGTTAGTCAAGTTAGAGTTAATCAATCAAAGTAAATCAGTTAATGTTAGTCAAAAGGGAATTTGGTTGAATATATTTTAAAAGAGGTCGAGTTGTGCCAAGTACTGAATCAGAAAACTCATTGTGTTCATACTATTGTTATTTGATAGTTAAAACACCGACTATCAAACCAGACCAATACGATTGTTGGTTCGGAAAGTCCGGGGTCGAATTATATTCGAAAACCATTCCGACCATCAAATACGTGAAGACGTCGATTGAAGACGAAGCAAGTGAAGACCGTGGATCTTCATAAGCGGAAGGACTACTTGTCGAATTTCTCTGGCCTGCAGCCAGAGTTGTTTTGATTTGTGATTCTGTCGTGGTTGAAATCCACGGGTTGCAAGGACTTCTTGCTACTGATCCATGGGGTGATTCCTATATGAGATGCAGTAGGAGGGTGCCTTCGGTTCATCCTGTTCCTGGATGACTTGTATGGACGGATGTCTGACAGAGTATTTCCAAAGGAATTACATGTGTTGATTTCTCCAAACGTACGATAGTTGATGGCGGAGAAATGGTTATTCTCTAGCCAAATAAACTAGAGTATTTTTGTGGACGTCAATCAAATGTGATCTGGCGGATCTGACGATGTGGCATTCAAAGTTAATGGTGGCCAGATGTTTTAAAGTAAATTCTAGCCTCAAGCCTCATCAACCGGGAATTGACAAAAATCGGGCAGGCAGCATGGCTATGCGGGTCGCTCCCATTAGGATGTATGATCACCTATCTAGAGAATTTCCTATTGCTTCTTTATCTATTCGATGCAGACCCTATTCCGGTGGCGGTTGCTGATCCCAACTATCGGTGATATACATTCGATACACTCAAGCGAAATGAGTGGTCGGTCATGTGAGGGCCGGGTTGCAAGACGTTCTTGTTGAACCCAGTGTATTCGCCTCTAGAGATACACTATCGGCAGGTGGACACATACCTTGTCAAGGACGGAATCCAATATCCAATAAGCGCCCGCGATTTTGGTTTGTATACTATATATGGGGAGCGTGAGATGCAAGCGTTCCTCTAGATTGATATTTATTTGTATTTAGACATTATGATAATATCAGAGAAAGATATTGATTTCAAAGATGGTTTGGGTTATAGTAAGGTAAAAACCGTCCGTGTTTATGTGTGGGCTGGTCTTACTATTATCCTTTGATTTTAGAAAGGGTTTTTCCAAAGTTAAACAAGTGTGTGTTCTGTGAATTTATCACTGAAAGTATTCCAGACTGACCCGGTGTATTTTGTTTTAAATCAAATGTGCTCGGGTCAGACCGAGTATTTTCCAGGTTAGGTTTCGCTTGGAATTTCAGGAGCTGGAAGCAGGAGGCTTCACCGCTAGTTATAAAGTTATTTCCGCTGTGTTTGACATATGTATACTCTGATGATTGGTATGTATATACAGTTTTTGTATAAAGAGATTTGATATTATATTTTACTCGTTCCGCTGTGAGATTATAATGTGTTCTTCTTCTTTCTTCTATTCTAATATTTCTTCCTTTCTATTCTCACCCTCTAATTTCTTTCTCGTGACAATCTTGTGTTTTCGATGCTTAATTAGTCGACATGGTGGTTTACGTCGATTTTCGAGGTCGAAAAAAACCCTTGGTCGTTACAGTGGTATCAGAGCTATTGGTTTAGAGATAACCTTGGCTCTGTGGCGTGACTCAATAGAGATGGGGTTCGAAATGCCCTAGATTGAGTTGTGTATATATAATCGAGAGCGCGTATTTGTATTTTGATATAAAAATTATTTTTGAAATTATTTTTGCCGATTTATTTTATAATAAATAAAAGTAAAAGTTATTTTAGTATAGGCAATCATTCTGATTGGTTAATGTTGGTTGTATGATATGCTTGTGGTGTATGGTTGATTGCTTGTATATAAACCTGAGGATGTATGGAATTGGTTAAAACAAATCTAAAATGAATAATTCGAATAAGACAATCCAAACAAATAAATTTGAAGGTGTAATTAAAGAAATAACTGGAATAATTATAAATAAATATAATCTCATGTGGATTGAACTGCGTATAAAATGGGTTGATATAGATGGTATGGATATTCTAAACCTGATTAACAATTTGTTTGATGACTAATGAAATTCAATTGAGTTGAGAAACAGGGGAAGAAGTGCCAATTCAGCTTGGAAATCCATCCAAGAGAAAGTCTGGAGTTAATTGAATCCAGTTGAATAAAGAGCTGCAAAACAATTAAGCAGACTCGTATGTAATATATCGCTTATCGCATAATAACGCTCGCAAAAAGGTACGCCTACGCAAATATGAAATTTTTGGTTTTATTTGGGTTTTGAGTTTGGATTTTTAATTTTTCCGACCATGAGAGTCGAGATATATATATTTCTTGAACATGCGATTTTGCAGATGTCCTCCGTACAGGGGAGACTCTGCCGAAATTTTTCAAAAATTAAAGGAGTCAGAAAATTTTGAAGATTTTTTGGGAAAATTCTTTAATTTGAAATAAATTGGTCAGTTTGAAAATTTATTCGAGTTTTAAAATTTATTCTTTTTGCAAAGACAATAGTAGACGACATTTCTTCTACCTTAGCAATTTCGAGGACGAAATTATTTTAAGGGGGAAGGAATGTAACGACCTGTATTTTTCTACCTATTTATTTGATTATTTTTAATTATTTTAATAATTTAAAATATTGGTTGGAATTTAAATAATCGAATTTAACGATTTAATTTGGAATATATTATTTAAATAAATAATAAAATAATATTTTTAATCCCTAGAATATTTGGAAAAGTAGAATTCGAAGTATAACGCGATTGGCAATTTGAATGGGTTCAATATTTGTCCGTGTTGGGATGTTAGTGGCGATTCGCTTAGAAAAGACGATAAAATATATATAATTATAATTTAATTAAATAACGAGCTGCAGCGGCGCGGTAGTTCGCGTTTTGGTGTTTTGAAGTTCAAGGGGTTGTACCGGATTCAAAATAAGTCGGATTTCCTCGAAACAAGAAACGTCGGGACCGGTTTGACGATATCTTTCCAGTGACAGAGAAAAATCCAGTTTTCGTCGGGTAGATTTTGTTTTATGTCCAAATCAAATTCTCAGAAAAACAGCGCCAGAATTCCCTTTATATATATAATGCTGCGTTTATATAAAATAATGGTTTTTAAATATTTTGAGTATCTATTATCCTTTGATTTCAGAAAGGATTTATCCAAAGATTTTGTTTTAAATAATGGTCTTACTATTATCCTTTGATTTCAGAAAGGATTTATCCAAAGTTAAACAAGTGTGTGTTCTGTGAATTTATCACTGAAAGTATTCCAGACTGACCCGGTGTATTTTGTTTTAAATCAAATGTGCTCGGGTCAGACCGAGTATGTTCCAGGTTAGGTTTCGCTTGGAATTTCAGGAGCTGGAAGCAGGAGGCTTCACCGCTAGTTATAAAGTTATTTCCGCTGTGTTTGACATGTGTATTCTGATGATTGGTATGTATATACAGTTTTTGTATAAAGAGATTTGATATTATATTTTACTCGTTCCGCTGTGAGATTCTAATGTGTTCTTCTTCTTTCTTCTATTCTAATATTTCTTCCTTTCTATTCTCACCCTCTAATTTCTTTCTCATGACTATCCAGTGTTTTCGATGCTTGATTAGTCGACATGGTGGTTTATGTCGATTTTCGGGGTCGGAAAAAACCCTGGGTTGTTACACTTGCGTATTTTATAATAAAAATCAAATGTTATAAAACACATCATATGCTACATTCCAATTCATAATATTCTTTTAATAAGATATTCACATTCTTTGGAAAAAGGTTCCCATTAATTTTATCAAAGATAAATTCTTAAATTTATTCTTTAACCCCCTTTTAAGATTCATTAAAACCCCAATTTGGTTTTAATATCCAAAATCATTACTTTATTGTTTTTCAGATTTAAGAAATAAATCTTATCTTTAACTGGGTTAAAGAACCAATGTCATTTGAAAACATAGTTCACGGTAAACCCCAAAATCATCTTCCATAAAATATGGAATTTTCACAGAAATTAGATCAATATATAATCGATATAAATTTCTGTATCAGACTAGTAATATAAATGGAATAACGACAAAGCCTCTTAAATTCCATATATAGTAACGGTCTTCTTTTACAGAATCTCATCTCGATTATCATTAAATCGAATTCCATTCAATTCCAATTTAATATATTAAATTGGCAAACTTTACCTTTGGAAAATTTTCATTAAATCTTAATAAAAGATTTAAAATTTCCAAATTATACTTTCGCTGTTAATTGAGTTAAAGAACAAATGTCGTTAAAAACACAGTTCACAATAAACTCAACTCACATTTCCTTTTATTCCAATTATTAAATATAATTGAAAACTCTAATAATCTTAATTACAAGATTTATTCTTTTATACGGGGTTCAAGAACAATGTTATTTAAGACACCATTCACGACAAACTCAAAAATCCAATTTATTTTATTTAATTCTAATTTGTTCATTTAATTCCAATTCATTTACTTAATTGGAAAACTTCATTAAATCTTATTTTGAAGATTTATTCTAGTTAATAACTAGTTCGATTCGATACAAATATATTTTTATCTTTTCAAATATGGAATTTTTCATCCAAACTCCTTTCAAATCATTTATTATTATTTTACATAATTTTGCCGTATTTTTAATAATTTTATTATCGCTTGTACTGTCGGTTTCCAATAACGGCCACTGAACTGCATCCTTAGCGACCTTTTCTGAAATTGATTTGGACATAATTCCAAATCCAACCGTTAGATTTCAAAACTCTTATATTTATTGGAAAGCTCTTTTCGATACAAACCCAATGGTTCCGGTTTTAGAAGAATCCGACGGTCGGATCTTCCGTTATGCCTATTTGAAGTTAATGGTCGAAATTCGCGAACGGTCGCTGCGCGTTCTATTTCTATTCAGGCCATTAAATAAATATATAATATATATATCATCGATTTCTATTTAAATCGTTTTTATAAAATATTTGTAAATTTGTTTTAAAACGATTTTAACTTCATTTCAATTTTTAATGCAAAATTGGATATTTTATATCTTTATCATATTAAAATAATATTTCAATTTTTTTTTTTGAAATCACTTCTTTTCGATATTTATTATCAAATAAATAAAATCGATCAATAAACCCGTTCGGGTTAAAAATGACGTTTCTACTTAACTCGGCTTCATATTTTTCTTCTTCACTGAATATTATTTTAAAATATTTATTTTTAAAAAAAAATATTATTTATTTAAAAGATTCTTTATTTTAAAATATTCTTTATATTAAAAGATATTCTGAATCGGAATGCGACTCAATCATTTACCATACAAATTTGTCATATGGATTTCATACATTGCATATGTATATAACAGTAATGATAAATAATCATTAAACAATCCATTCACATCCAGAGTGAGATTTATAACTGTTTGAGCATTAAAATAAATAAATAAATAACGCTCATCACAAACTGTCAATCCATTGATTGACATACAGCTAAATATTGGGACTAGTGTTTGTCATCCCAATACCCGTGTGGGGTTTTCAAACAACAGTAATTCATCTAAATAGATTATTGGTTAATAAATTTAACCAATTATTATTTAACATGAATATAATCTAAATAAATGACATGTTTATTTAACATGAAAATGATCTAAATGGATGACATTTTTAATGTAAAATGAACATCATCTAAATATATGACATTTCTAGTTTACATGACATTTTAATGTAACGTGAGCATAATCTATACATACGACATTTTAATGTAACATTTCTAATCAAAAATGACATTTTTATTCCATATAACTTTTCTAATCAAAAGTGACATTTTTAATCTAAATTAACATTTCTAACCAAAATGTTAGTTTTTAATCTAAAGTGACAATTTATAACAAAAATGTTATTTTATCTAACATGACAAAAATTGTTAATTTTATCTAACATGGCAATATATAACAAAATTGTTATTTTTATCTAAACTGATAAAAGTGACATAACATTATCTAATAAGATGTCGTTTTATTTTAGCATTTTTCTAACTTAACATGTTATTCTCTTTAATCGACATTAACATGTACAAAATTATATTCTAATGACATATCATAACTTAACATGTTATTTTCTTGAATCGAGATTATCATGGCACATATTAATTTGCTTACAAATCTATTCTTAACATAAATAAAAATGATACTTGAATATGTATACAAATCCTATAACGAATAAAAATGATATTTTTATATTAACATAACATTTCTAACAATATTGATGTTTTTATTTTAAAATAGACATTCCTAACAAAAATGACATGTTTATTCCTAATATTACATTTTTATTCCAAATGACCATTCATTTCTAATATAACTTTTTCTTTTTTAGAACAAAGAACAATAAAAATGATATTTTCCTATTCTAGTCTTTTTAATGATACAAAGTGACGATACAAATATGATCTTTAATTGTGACAAAATGGCAATAAAAATATGTTCTTTTATTTCAACTCTTTTTATTTTATTTAAACATGTTTAGAAAAATTTACATGTTTATTCTAAATAAACATTTTTAACAAAATTGACCTTTTTTATTCTAATGTAACCCTTTATAATAAAATGTGATCTTTATATCTAATATGGCATTTTATAGCAAAATGTACAAATTTTTTTCTATTCTTTTACTGAAACAAAGTGACAATAGTAATATAATCTTTTTATTTTACTTAAACAGCAATAAAAATATGAACTTTATAATTTAAACTTTTTATTGTAATGGATCTACGAATAAAATTACAATCTATAATCGCTAATCTTTTTATTGAAACAGATCTGCAATAAAAATATGATTTTTATTTCTAACATGAAACATCTTAGTTATATATAAAACAATAAAAATATGGTTTTCATTGTTTGCACAAAATTTTGACTAACATGTATATTTTATTTTATATATACAATAAAAAAATATATAGTTTTTATTCTAATTGGTCAATTCTAACATAACGATGTTTTTATTCTAATTTGACAATTCTTCTAACAAAATGATGTTTTAATTAACATGAATATTTTTCATACACAATAAAAATATAATTTTTATTGTCAACATAATTTTATCGCTAACATGAATATTTTAATATATACAATAAAAATTTGATTTTTATTGTAAGTAAAGTCTAGGTCTACACAATTCAATACAATGAATTCATTTCAAACACAACCAACTAGATCTGATCTCATACATCACACACATGAAATTTAATAGTGAATAAATAACGATTTGCAAAGCATAACAATTTATTTTAATTATTAATTTTAAAATAAGAAATCTCACATTGAATTTTGGCTGATTTTTCAAAGTGCTTTATTTCAGTTCTAGACTGTTCCATCATGTAGATCTCCTCAACACGATTCCAACGCAACGAAAATTGCTGAATTTCGTTTCTGTTTGAATGAGATACACGTGTTTAAACATTTGAATCATTTATGGAACACTAATATTAATTAATTAATTTAATTACATTAGTTAATCAAATAAGCGTGGCCCCTTTTCTTCTTCCTTTCTGTTAATCACGTATTAGCCGAACCCAATGCCGCTTCTCCAAGTTCCAGAATGCACCACCATCGAAGCCACGACCTTCCGATCAACTACCACCACCTTGAAGAGCCGAGTCTCCTCTTCTAGTGCCAGCCACCACCTTCGATTCGAATCCCCCCATGGCCCTCGATCAGCGTGCGAACAACTGAGCTTCAGGCTCCAAGAACTCGCAAGATACCCCACAAAATTTCATCAACTCCTTACCATTTTGAAGATCGGAGAAAGTACTATGATTTTGTTTTAGAACTTCGAATTCATTTGAGATGGATTAGAAATGGTTGAGGAACTAATTTCGAATGGTTTCAACCATTCGTTTCCAGGCGGCGGCTCCATTAGGATATTAGGGTTTCTAGGTTTGTTAATAATCCTTAATTTATAATAAAATAATAATAATTGACCCCTTAAGGCCCGTTTAGCCACAAACTCCAATTCAGGCCCAACGACAGACATTCCTAGCTAATAACCCCTATTCTGAACCCAATGAGTCATGTATCGTAAGCCCAAACGACTGTCTTCAGCCTATTTTATTTAATATTTAAATCATTTATTTAATTAATTCAATATTACATTTAAATTCACCAGGGCTACATACGACCTCTAAAAATTCCAGAAAAATTATTTCTAGTTATGTTTTGACGATACAGTCCTAACAAAATTAATTTTGTCGAATTCCGAGACCGTTTGAAAAATGGCCATTTTCTGGTCGATCGAATTTGACTAAAACTGATAAAACACATTTTCTTTTGCCACATATTAATTCTAAAAATTATGAAAATTGAAACATAGCAATAATTTGACATTCCGGTTCCAACATAAGTGGTTTCATCGAAAACGGAGGTCGTTTGAAAAATGGCTATTTTTAATACTAAAATATATATATATATATATAAATTCTACGTCGACTATTTTGAAAATTAAACTGGGCATAACTTTGGAAACCCGCTATGAAATTTCGATTTTTCGGATTCGTTGGAAAGATATTTTTAAATAGATTTACATATTTTTGGTTTCACTAAAATCCGATTTATTTGCATTCTGTACAGTTAGTCAAAGTTTGAATTCAAATTTTCAAACTACCACACTATTTCTAACTCCTTTTAGAATTAAAATAAATATATTAATTCAAACTTCGATTTAAACAAATTTTTAGTCGTTACTATTTAAAATAAATCATTTTAACTATTTAAAATCCATTAAAATTTCAAAAAAAAAAATTGGTTTAGAATTTGTGGGTTGTTACAATCTCCCCCACTTAAAATCTTTTCATCCTCGAAATGGAACGAAGCTAAAAGTTGTTTAGTTAACTAATTAGATTTTCATTCTTTCATTTGTTTCAATAATTTTATTAGTTGAATTAATTATCACACAACACAAACATCAGTCAATTAGTTGATAAGCTTTTAAAAATATACATAACTTAAAAAAAAATCATATTTTCTAATATCAGATTATATATATAATCACAAATACGTTAATTATAAACTTATCACTCTGAACTCATTCTAGGGCATTACTAACCCCATCTCTAATGAGTTTTTCTCATTCTAGGATACTACCAATCCTATCTCTAATGAGTATTCTTATTGGATATACTAATCCTACCTCTGATGAGTCATTTGTTCAGTTCTAACGAGTTGTACCCCAAAGATTTGAGCTAACCAGAGCTCTGATACCAGCTGTAAAGACCTGCAAATCCCCGCACCTTGGATCGACCATAAACCACACAGGTATGATCCAAAAGTTGGAAATCCACGAATACTTTAAATTTGGGCATACAACACATCAGAACAAATAACAGAAGACTTTTACAAACATCATAATAATGTTACATCAGAGTACAGAATACCAGAGTACATCGAATCATATTGCAGCGGAAGATTAAGTTACAACAAAATTAATACAATGCACAATGGAAGACTTTCTATTCTCTGGACACAGCTTTAGGCTTCGATACAGAATCCTGCTCAAGAGATAAATATCTGCAAAAAGATACTCGACTGCCCGTGTGGAAAAGAGGGCACCCGAGTTTGCAAAGTGAAACAAACTACATGTCAGTCATGGGGCTGGTATGAGAAATCTTACCTAACTTATTTAATAATAGGGCTAATCACAGGACCACGTCGCTAACGCGCAACGGTTTTACTCCATTGGATTGCCAGTGCAGAAATAAAGTAAATCGTCAAAACAACGCAATTAAAAATGAAACCATTATAAGACTCAAGTCCCATCACACAATGCAATGCAAACCGGAGGATAGAGTTTTACCTTATAATGGTAAAAAATGCTTGATACGATAAAACGAATTTGATATTATTATTAGTGTATATATGTTTTCAAAAACATTTCAATCATAATATCAATCATAGACGGCATAGCTACCATATACTATGTCGTCGTACTAATAATACAATCAAAACCGCATGGGTCGTATTGGAAGTTGGATTTCCATCATGAACCAAGGCAAAAGATAGTCCCTACCGAATTCGAGACACTCTAGCCCGTGCCTCAGTCAAACTCGGGTGAGCCCTTGGATCTTTAGGGCCGGTCCACCAAAGTGCAATGGTTGGATTAATAATGCCTGAACAATACATTTCCCCGCCCTATGGGGCGTACATAGAGCCACAAGGGACTCAAATAACCGAGGTGCCTCATTCCATCATCCACATAAGTAAAAATGTCAGGCCTTGTAAAAACCATGACACCACTTCTAGCTAGAAAGAAACGTATGTCCTCCCTGCAGTCCTTACTCCCGTTTCTGGCTCATACCGGGGTGTGAGGCTCGCGAAGTATCGCTATACACAAAGCTATGCTATTTAAATCTGTGTTTTGATCATTAACCACAAGGCTCTGCTTTTCAACGAAAGCCTTGATCATTTGCATCTTGGCATGCCACATTGTCAATCCATACCATACCATTGATTTCTGCCAATATATAACCTCTAACTTCGTACGTCTTAGAGAAGGGTGTTAAACACCAAACAGATATATATTTAGCAGAGATCAACGAATACAGTATAAAGGAATACAACGTTAGACATACAATCCATTTACAAGTTCGTTCTGAGTCTGAACGAAACCGGAGGCACCTTATACCTCGCATATCCGAATAATCAACAATACGTCCGGACAACTACCACTGAAACCTTCTCAAGGAAGCAAATTCAATCAATGGCATCAGTAGTCCTCATCCATTCGATGTGAAGTTCGCCGGTCTTCAACCACCGTCTTCATCTTCGACTTTTAATCGTCGTAATAATTATTCAGAATGGGTTAAACCCATTCCGAATAACTTGCGTATTTTATAATAAAAATTAAGTGCTATAAAACACATCATACGCTACATTCCAATTCAGAATATTCTTTTAATAAGATATTCACATTATTTGGAAAAAGGTTCCCATTAATTTAATCAAAGATAAATTCTTAAATTTATTCTTTAATCCCCCTTTTAAGATTCATTAAAACCCCAATTTGGTTTTAATATCCAAAATCATTACTTTATTATTTTTCATATTTAAGAAATAAATCTTATCTTTAACTGGGTTAAAGAACCAATGTCATTTAAAAACATAGTTCACGATAAACCCCACAATCATCTTCCATAAATTATGGAATTTTCATAGAAATCATATCAATATATAATCGATATAAATTTCTGTATCAGACTAGTAATATAAATGGAATAACGACAAAGCCTCTTAAATTCCATATATAGTAACGGTCTTCTTTTACAGAATCTCATCTCGATTATTATTAAATCGAATTCCATTCAATTCCAATTTAATATATTAAATTGGAAAACTTTACCTTTGGAAAATTTTCATTAAATCTTAATAAAAGATTTAAAATTTCCAAATTATACTTTCACTGTTAATTGAGTTAAAGAACAAATGTCGTTAAAAAGACAGTTCACAATAAACTCAACTCGCATTTCCTTTTATTCCAATTATTAAATATAATTGAAACCTCTAATAATCTTAATTAAAAGTTTATTCTTTTATACGGGGTTCAAGAACAATGTTAATTAAGACACCATTCATGACAAACCCAAAAATCCAATTTATTTTATTTAATTCTAATTTGTTCATTTAATTCCAATTCATTTACTTAATTGGAAAACTTCGTTAAATCTTATTTTGAAGATTTATTCTAGTTAATAACTAGTTCGATTCGATAAAAATATATTTTTATCTTTTCAAATATGGAATTTTTCATCCAAACTCCTTTCAAATCATTTATTATGATTTTACATAATTTTCCATATTTTTAATAATTTTATTATCGCTTGTACAGTTGGTTTCCAATAACGGCCACCGAACTGCATCCTTAGCGATCTTTTCTGAAATTAATTTGGACATAGTTCGAAATCCAACCATTAGATTTCAAACCTCTTATATTTATTAGGAAGCTCTTTTCGATATGAACTCAACGGTTCCGATTTTAGAAGAATCCGACGGTCGGATCTTCCGTTACGCCAATTTGAAGTTAATGGTCGAAATTCACTAACGGTCGCTGCGCGGCACGTTCTATTCAGGCCATTAAATAAATATATAATATATATATCGTCGATTTCTATTTAAATCGTTTTTATAAAATATTTGTAATTTTTTTTAAAACGATTTTAACTTCATTTCAATTTTTAATGCAAAATTGGATATTTTATATCTTTATCATATTAAAATAATATTTCATTTTTTTTTTGAAATCACTTCTTTTCGATATTTATTATCAAATAAATAAAATCGATCAATAAACCCGTTCGGTTAAAAATGGCGTTTCTACTTAACTCGGCTTCATATTTTTCTTCTTCACTGAATATTATTTTAAAATATATTTTTTTAAAAAAAATATTCTTTATTTAAAAGATTCTTTATTTTTAAATATTCTTTATATTAAAAGATATTCTGAATCAGAATGCGACTCAATCATTTACCATACAAATTTGTCATATGGATTTCATACATTGCATATGTATATCACAGTAATGATAAATAATCATTAAACAATCCATTCACATCCCAAGTGTGAATTTATAACTGTGTGAGCATTAAAATAAATAAATAACGCTCATCACAGACTGTCAATCCATCGATTGACATACAGCTAAATATTGGGCTAGTGTTTTTCATCCCAATACCCATGTGGGGTTTTCAAACAACAGCAGTTCATCTCAATAGATTATTGGTTAATAAATTTAACCAATTATTATTTAACATGAATATAATCTAAATAAATGGCATGTTTATTTAACATGAAAATGATCTAAATGGATGGCATTTTTAATGTAAAATGAACATCATCTAAATATATGACATTTCTATTTTACATGACATTTTAATGTAACATGACCATAATCTATACATACGACATTTTAATGTAACATTTCTAATCAAAAATGACATTTTTATTCCATATAACTTTTCTAATCAAAAGTGACATTTTTAATCTAAATTAACATTTCTAACCAAAATGTTAGTTTTTAATCTAAAGTGACAATTTATAACAAAAATGTTATTTTATCTAACATGACAAAAATTGTTAATTTTATCTAACATGGCAATATATAACAAAATTGTTATTTTTATCTAAACTGATAAAAGTGACATAACATTATCTAATAAAATTTAGTTTTATTTTAACATAACATTTTTCTAACTTAACATCTTATTCTCTTTAATCGACATTAACATGTACAAAATTATATTCTAATGACATATCCTAACTTAACATGTTATTTTCTTGAATCGAGATTATCATGACACATATTAATTTGCTTACAAATCTATTCTTAACATAAATAAAAATGATACTTGAATATGTATACAAATCCTATAACGAATAAAAATGATATTTTTATATTAACATAACATTTCTAACAATATTGTTGTTTTTATTTTAAAATAAACATTCCTAACAAAAATGACATGTTTATTCCTAATATTACATTTTTATTCCAAATGACCATTCAATTCTAATATAACATTTTTTTTTTGAGAACAAAGAACAATAAAAATGATATTTTCCTACTCTAGTTTTTTTAATGATATAAAGTGATAATACAAATATGATCTTTAATTGTGACAAAATGGCAATAAAAATATGTTCTTTTATTTCAACTCTTTTTATTCTATTCAAACATGTTTAGCAAAATTTACATGTTTATTCTAAATAAACATTTTTAACAAAATTGACCTTTTTTATTCTAATGTAACCCTTTATAATAAAATGTGATCTTTATTTCTAATATGGCATTTTATAGCAAAATGTACAATTTATTTTTCTATACTTTTATTGAAACAAAGTGACAATAGTTATATAATCTTTTTATTTTACTTAAACAGTAATAAAAATATGAACTTTATAATCTAAACTTTTTATTGTAACGGATCTACGAATAAAAATACAATCTTTAATCGCTAATCTTTTTATTGAAACAGATCTACAATAAAAATATGATTTTTATTTCTAACATGAAACATCTTAATTATATATATAAACAATAAAAATATTGTTTTTATTGTTTGCACAAAATTTTGACTAACATGTATATTTTATTTTATATATACAATAAAAAATATATAGTTTTTATTCTAATTGGCCAGTTCTAACATAACGATGTTTTTATTCTAATTTGACAATTCTTCTAACAAAATGATGTTTTAATTAACATGAATATTTTTCATACACAATAAAAATATAATTTTTATTGTCAACATAGTTTTATCGCTAACATGAATATTTTAATATATACAATAAAAAATTGATTTTTATTGTAAGCAAAGTCTAGGTCTACACAATTCAATCCAATGAATTCATTTCAAACACAACCAACTAGATCTGATCTCATACATCACACACATGAAATTTAATAGCGAATAAATAACGATTTGGAAAACATAAAATTTATTTTAATTATTAATTTTAAAATAAGAAATCTCACATTGAATTTTGGCTGATTTTTCAAAGTGCTCTATTTCAGTTCTGGACTGTTCCATCACGTGTTTAAACATTTTAATCATTTAAGGAACACTAATATTAAATAATTAATTTAATTACATTAGTTAATCAAATAAGCGTGGCCCCTTTTCTTCTTCCTTTCTGTGAATCACGTATTAGCCGAACCCAATGCCGCTTCTCCAAGTTCCAGAGTGCATCACCATCGAAGCCACGACCTTCCGATCAACTACCACCACCTTGAAGAGTCGAGTCTCCTCTTCTAGCGCCAGCCACCACCTTCGATTCGAATCCCCCCATGGTCCTTTATCAGCGTGCAAAAAGCTGAGCTTTAGGCTCCAAGAACTCGCAAGATACCCCACGAAATTTCATCAACTCCTTACCATTTTGAAGATCGGAGAAAGTACTATGATTTTGTTTTAGAACTATGATTTTGTTTTAGAACTTCGAATTCATTTGAGATGGATTAGAAATGGTTGAGGAACTAATTTCGAATGGTTTTAACCATTCGTTTCCAGGCGGCGGCTCCATTAGGATATTAGGGTTTCTAGGTTTGTTAATAATCCTTAATTTATAATAAAATAATAATAATTGACCCCTTAAGGCCCGTTTAGCCACTAACTCTAATTCTGGCCCAACGACAGACATTCCTAGCTAATAACTCCTATTCTGAACCCAATGATCCATGTCTCGTAAGCCCAAACGACTGTCTTTAGCCTATTTTATTTAATTTAATATTTAAGTCATTTATTTAATTAATTCAATCTTACATTTAAATTCATCGGGGCCACATACGACCTCTAAAAATTCCAAAAAAATTATTTCTAGTTATGTTTTGACGATACAGTCCCAACAAAACTAATTTCGTTGAATTATGAGACCGTTTGAAAAATGGCCATTTTCTGGTCGATCGAATTTGACTAAAACTGACAAAACACATTTTCTTTTGCCATGCTCACATATTAATTCTAAAAATTATGAAAATTGAAACCTAGCAATAATTTGACATTCCGGTTCCAACAAAAGTGGTTTCGTCGAAAACGGAGATCGTTTGAAAAATGGCTATTTTTAATACTAATATATATATATATATAAATTCTATGTCGACTATTTTGAAAATTAAACTGGGCATAACTTTGGATTCCCGCTATGAAATTTCGATTTTTTGGTTTCGTTAGAAAGATATTTTTAAATAGATTTACGTATTTTTGGTTTCACTAAAATCCGATTTATTTTGCATCCTGTACAGTCAGTCAAAGTTTGAATTCAAATTTTCAAACTGCCACGCTATTTCTAACTCCTTTTAGAATTAAAATAAATATATTCATTCAAACGATTTAAATAAATTTTTAGTCATTACTATTTAAAATAAATCATTTTAACTATTTAAAATCCATTAAAATTTCTATTTTTTTTAAATTGGTTTAGAATTTACGGGTTGTTACAAATAGTTTCAAATGAAAAAAAAATTCAAATTTCAATGTATAAATTTCAAGTTATGCTCAAATATATTTACAAATAAAATCGAGGTTTTGGTAACTGTAATTGGAAACCGGTAGAAATGATTTTAACAAAATTATTAAAAATCATAATTTTGATTGAAAATATCAAGTTTTGAATAATTAAAAGGGTATTTTGATCAAACTAGCTTATTTGAAACATTTTTGCAATGCCTTTGCAATGTTTTCCTGAAAATTGTATGTTTTGAAGTTTTAAACTAAGTAACTATTATCGAAACCTTGGATAATCATTTTAAATGATTAATGAAATGTTTTGAAGTTTAAAAGTACTTAAATAAATTTGGGAATAAGAAAATTCAGTTTACTTAGGATTAAAAGGTTTTCAATTATAAATTAATTGGATATGGCTAGAATTAATCTTCGAATATTTGATATTAATACCGTAGACATGACTTTTACTATTTGAGGAATTTGAAAGGTAGAAATGCCATTATTCCACTTATAGTATCGGTTTAATACGAAAATTAATATTAAATATGAGTTGACAAAATTTCTATCTAGGTCTTATATTTAATACAATGGTTTCGATTTAATCTTTTGATTTAGATAATGGTTTTCAAACTTAAACAAGATTGGTTCGGATAGAAATAATCTTCAGATATTTGATAGGAAATTCCATTGTTAGACGTATACTATTGGAAGAATTTAAAAGATGTTTTATCATTATTCCGCTTATAGTATTTGTTGATTAGGAGGATTGGTATTGGATATAAGTTGATACAATCTCTATACGAATCTTATATTTAATATCATTCGGTTTTAGTTTTCCCGGTTCTTGATTTTTAAAGAATATGTTAATGAATATTTTGGTTAAGATTTAAACTTAGGATTACGAATTTAAAAGAGAGCTTTGGTTAAGATTAATAGAATTTTGGTTTAAAGAAATGGATTTTGGATTAATCATTCATCAAACAAGAATTTTGCTAAAAAAAATGAGAATGGTTTTAAAGGAAGGTTTTAATTAACCAAAATTTTTAAGTGAAAGGAGACCTAATTGAAATTCAATATAATCCATAATTATTTTTAAATCATGCTGACTAATCAGAAAGACCGAGATCAGAGTTCTATCCGAAAACCATTTTGAATAATTATACAATGAAATGGAGCATAATAAATTGAAGATGGTGGTTGAAGACCGGGAATCGTTACATCATATGAGCTGCTTGCTGATGTCTCAGGCCGTACACCCACTAAAAGATTATGTCGTAGTAGTGGTTCAATCGTACTTGGATATTTTCCGGATTTGCAAGGGCTTCTCTTCTTAATTGGATGAGGAATGAAGTGTCTTCGGTTTCGTTCAGACCAAGAACAAACTTGTATGGATGTGTGTCTGACATTGTATTTTATAATGAATCGGTTAATCTTTGCTAAACATATTTTTGTTTGGTGGCGGAGAATATGTTCTCTTAGCTTAACACCCTTCTTTGAGACGTACGAGCTCAAAGGTGTTATGGTTAATAACAATCAGTTATATATTATGAAATGACGGTGTGGCATACCAATTGGTTGAGCTTTTAATGATCATAGCATGGCTTAGTTAAGCGTTGCTTTGTGTAATGAGACTTCGACAAGACTCACTCCCCGAAAATGACCGAAACGGGTAAAATGCGGCAAGGATATGGGTGTGTCGTTTTCTTCTAGATAAAAAGTGTACCATGGTATGGAGCCCAGGTATTACTTATGTGGCAACCTCTACTTATGTGGATATTGATGACGTGGGCCTCCGGTTAAAGGTTGGTAACGACCGTGAGACGGCATACTTAGGCGTGATCTAAGTTATCTAGTTAAAGGATAACTCAGCCTTGTGTTGGCAGAGGGCTAGTTGGTTCTCGGGACATCTCTCTAGAGGTGTACCTATCAGATAAGGAAGTTCCTTAGCATGGTCATTTCTTGGGAACCCATTCTCCACTACAAACCCTTACGATTTTAGTTGTATATCTATATGTCAACATAACATGATGGGGTATTACGCTAACTAAGATCGATACATGCTTGCGAACTAAATTTTCACACTATGCACTAATAATAATATTAGAGGATTTTCCATGTATCAAGTATTTTTTGTTATCATAAGAAGAAACCTCACACAAGTCCGCGTTTACATTGTGTGTGTGCCGCGAGACCTTTTAGTAGCTTCATTTCCCAAAATGCACTGTGAATTTTCTGCATTGGTTTTCAAAAGGGAAAAACAAGTTCCGTGTTATACGGCGTGGTCTTATGATTTACCTCACTTTAAAATAAATCTAAATATAATTGTTTTTAAGTTTTTCACAGCAATCCCATGACTGACCTAGAGTTTATTGTTCTTCCACCTAAACTCTGGGTGCCCATAATTTTCCATGCGGGCAGCTTAGTTTTGGTTTGCAGATTAGTCATGGAGTCAGTTTAGAGCAGATGTTGGATTTAGACTGGAGCTGTCATTTGGATCATTATTCTTCTTATGTATCATTGTACTTAGATAAGCACTGAAACTCTAATGTCAACTTATTGTTATGATAATGAAAGTTCATTTTGTTCTGTTCCAACGTGTAAGTACCCCTAATAATCTGTCTTTATGAACGATTCGAGTCGATTTAATTACTGGTTTGAAACGGGTAAAAAGGCGGGTCGTTACACTTTACCCATATATATCCTTAAAAAATAAAAATAAAACTTTTCCTCTCATTTTTTCACACTCCTTTCTCTCCTCCCTGAAGTTCTAAAAAATATATACTTATATTTTGTTCATTTTCAAGCTGAATCGAGTCAAGTTTTCTTAAGTTTGATTTTACATCATACTCTTTCTATTCTAACAAGATCAAGTGCAAATCTGAGTTATATGAGTAATTGTAATCAAGATCGAAAGATCTAAGTTTGAGTTCTTCATCATAACAAATCAAAAACCCATACGAGTGTGATTAGGAATCCCTAAACTTATTTGGATTAGGTTATGCTCGGTAATCCGGAAATCAAGTTGATTGTGTCCATAGGTATAAGATTCTCGAAGGTATTTTCTCATAACCTTGAAATTAAGAAGCGTAATTGAACTAATAATGATTAAAGGATGTTGTAACGACTGCGGAAGATCGACACAACATACCATGTCGATTATCAAGCATCGGAAATACCTGATCATTAATAGATAGAAGTTAGAGGGTTAGAAATAGAAAGAAAGAAAGTTAGAATAGAAGAAGAAGAAGACCACAACAGATGAAACACAAATCTCATAGTGGAACGAATAAAATATACTATATAACATAACTTTGGTAATACTACTTGTAACAGTATATACATACCATTATAACATAACATCACAATGGAAATAAACTCTAAATATATCTAGTGTTGAAGCCACCTTCTCCAAGCTCCTCCAAGTGTATCTGAAAAATCCCGACTACTTGACTGCTCGTACAAATTTAGGCACCCAAGAGTTTAGGGAAAACAGAACAAGTCAGGAGACTGGTGCGAGTAAACTCTAATCACTTAGTTTAACTTTTAAAATCCTTTTAAAAGAAATGATAATCATAAGACCGATCCACACATAAACACAGACGGTTTTTACCTTATGATAACCCAAAAGATTTCTTAAGATCAATATTTTCTGATATTTTAATAATGTCTAAATTAAGTAAATAACAATCTACTAGAACGCTTTCATCTCACGCTCTACATAGATAATATACAATCAAAAACCGCGGTCTCTTATTTGGTAATGGATTTCCAACTATGACAAAGTATGGAATTACCTTCCAATCGGTCTACTCTAAAAGAGATATCTTGGAGTTCAACAAGAACATCTTGTAACTCGGCCACACATGAACGGCCATTCATTTCGCTTGAATGTTCCGAATATATTATCACCCTAAGGTTGGTATACCAACATACCCGTTCCCGGGAGATATAGAAGCGAAACAAGTAACAAATATGAATATTCTCTAGATGGTGACAATATACGCTAATTGGGTGCGACTCACTTAGCCATGCTGCCTGCCCGATTTTTGTCATTTCCCAGTTGATGAGGCTTGAGGTCATAACGTATCTTTTAACAGATCACTCCTTTATTTACTTTGAATTCCACATCACCATACCCGTCAAATCACAAATTGATTTCCCCTAAAAATATCACAGGTATAAGTTAAGAGAAATGAATTCCACTGCCACCAACATAAATACGTTTGAAACAATCAATCTACACGATCTACCAGATATACTCTGTCAGACATTTGTCCATTCAAGTTGTCCTGGGACTGGACAACCCGAAGGCACTATTCTGTCAATCCATCTTAGGCAGTTTCTACCTAGGATCGCCAGAACAGCCCTTGCAAAAACTTCGTCTTCAATATATTCGATTCGCAACGCTAATGCCCATGCAAAGGGGTTTTCAGATAATAAATCTGATCCCGGTCTGTCCATATTGACAATGGAAAAAAGGTCAAACACCTTGATAGTCGGTTATTTAACTATCAAAGAAAAACTTGTACACAAACAACGATCTTATTTCCAAATGGAAATTATATTGATCAACTATGAATCAACACTGGGCCACTTTAAATTGATTTATCAATATTCATTTCATTTCCCAATTTCCCTTAAGTATCTTTAGTCAAATATTTTCTCAACTCGTTTTGTCTCTCACAATTTCTTGGAAAATGTTTCCATATATTCACAACTCCTTATTTCCTGTATTTCAAAAATATATGTTATTAACATTGGAAAACATTACCATAACATATTCACGCATCGCTATTCATTAGTCTCTAACCGTAAACTGGTAAGAGAACAATTCCCTAAGTATTAACCCCGAAGGCCGAAACCAACGTCAGATCAATACACAAAAAGTCGTTCGACTTAACTAGTCTCCAGTCAGTTTCTAATTTCCTTAACTCCATTTAAATTTGCAAAACATTTGCTTTTAAACCTCTATTCACTTTAAAATGTGATTATTATTCCTTTAAAGAAAATTGGATTCATTATATCAATCTAATCTTCATTTTTATTTATAAAGACCCTTACAGGTTTAAATCCTGTTTACCAAGTTATCATACAAATTCATATTCATAATTCACTTCAAAAATTCCATTTATGAATCAATTTCTTATTAATTATACATTAAGTTTATACTTAATCTCGGTCACATATTCGATTATACATTATTGGTTTTAAACCCAATATTAAATATCTTGTCACATTCTGAATTATATAATATACAATTTCTAATCATAAATCATTTTAATTACATTTGACATCGTCGAATTATAATTACCAATCCTTATGGTTTTAACTTTATTCACATTTCGAGTATTGAAATAAATCTCATTGTCTTTCTTACTAACGACTTCTCCTTTCCTTTTCTCATTTTTAGATTAACATTCACAGATGATTTAGTAATAATTATTTAACAATAATTATTTTATTCCATCTAAAAATATCGTTAATAAATCAAACTACTTGTTTTATTATGATTTAAACAAGTTAGTAAAACCCCAAATTCTTTTCCAATATATTTGAATATATTTTACGGTATTTTAATGCCAATTATTTCAAGTCAATGTTATTCAAACATCCCAAAGCACACAATAATCAATCACCGATTATTTGTCACATTTTATAATGCAATATACGAAAATCAACAATAAAATTGTTGAGGAATCCAGTTGGATCCCTCCAACCTGTTTCCCTGCATCCACAGATGTTAATCAACATTTATTTCATATCAATATGAAATAAATAATAAATAAAATCCATATTCGACTAACAACTTGTATATATATATATATAACTATATGTAATATTTTAACCAATTCATCCAAACAACCATCACACAACATTCAACCGTCATTTAAAAATATTAAATAACGTTTATAATATTATAAAACTGAACAACTCACATTGGTCAGTAATTGTTGAATAACGGTTAACTGCCGATAGATCCGATCAAACGTTTTATTTTTCCATAATTCACGGCGAGTTCCAAAACACTCCAAACTAGTTCCATTGTGTAGCCTTCGTCCATACGATCCCAACGGATCAAACATTCGTGAAACTGACAACATACGAATAAGTTATGGACGTTACAATTTAATAAACTACTTATACTAACATTTAACATGATTTAATTAATATTGGGCCCACCCTTCTTTAGCGGCCAATGTACACCTTCTGGCCCGTACACATTTTAAGCAGTCCCTCTTCTTCTCCAAATTTAAAACTCCTGCACCTGTTCCATTTTATCATCACACTGTCGCTGCTCCACGTCCATCCATCTCCTTCTCCACCCCACGGTTTTTAAAACCGAACCCACTGTTCAACTGTCTTCTCCGCGCTCACCAACCCCAACTCCAATTTATCAAACACAGTAACACCATACTCCTCGCCATTATTCATGTCCGTGCCTTCTCATTAGTTCACGTCTCCGTATAAACTTTGTATAAAGAAACTGCATAATGTTAACACTCCGCTACCACATTTCCTCTTTCCTGACTTCATATTCCCTTAGCTCCACCATTCCTTCACAAACATCCAAAACCGTCTCAATGTTGGCCTCCTGTAGCGCACAGACTTCTCACACCCTTCTCCATTCTCTTCTCCTTCTACAACCATCACACTTTTCCCATTTCTTCTCTTTGTGCTCAAACATGTTTTCTTGGAACCTTTGTTTGCTCCTTGCGTCACCACACAATTCCATTCATCCCAAACAAATAAACCCGCCCCTTATATTCCCTGCTCTATATAGTACCCCCACCTCTTCACAAAACCAGTCCTCACTAACACCGCGTACTCCACCTCAAAATGTGAAATCAGCTTTAACCCATAACCGCATTTTTCAACAGCCACCTTCTTCCTCAAAACATACGTATTTCCTCTATTATTGTGCTCATGCTTTGTCATTTACATTCATTCAGCTAAACCCCCACCCCATGCACCTGTACTTCACCAGTCATAAACACAACTCCACATCCATTTGAAACTCTCTTCACGGCCATTTACCTCTTCCACTCTTCCACGCATGAGCATTAAACTGGAAAGATATGCGACGGCATGAAATATGTTAAGGATTTGAATGCAAATAATGTGTGTGAACGAAAACGTGTTGGAACTTGGAAGGGAATAGGATCTTTGATTTGCAGAGAAGGAAGAAAGCAAGTCAAAAAGAATCATACTGCTAGCGTTTGTGTATATATAGGCTTCAATATTTTTCTTAACAAGCAAGTATTAGAGAATATAGATATAAGAAAAGGTAGGTTTGGTTTGCAGGTAGAGGTGACCATTCAAGCTAAAAATATTAGACAGCAAATGATAGACAGTACACTACTGTAGGAAGCTTAGGAGCAAAGGCATTTATATTTAATTGATTTGGCATTTTATTTTTCCTTAATTCGGTTTTCTCCTTTAAACAATTTTTTTCTTTCTTTTCAACTGTCTATTTCCCCGTTTATGCGTTGTCCGCAAATTTTATTTCAGTGTGACTTTTCCATCCACCACTGAAACAACAACAAAAGTCAAAGGCGATTATAGATTAATACGTGCGGCTTGTTGGTGCATGGAAATTGTTTAACACTGGTTCGATAAACACCCAAAATACTGTGTTCAATAACAAGGCTTTATTCTTTGCATGTTTGTTCACGTGGGTTAGTTCATCAGTTGTGTTAGCCTTCCCAAAAATAGTGCATATATATTTTGTTAATAAAATATGTCCATTTTCTTACTTCCAAACTTATAAAAATAAAAGTAGAAATGAATGTATACGACATCATGAACACAGAAGTGAAGAAAAGTGCTTTGGTATATGGTTTGTTTTAGAAAAAACTTTAGCGTACTCCGCTACGTGCAATTCCGTTCTTAGTTATTGACAAAAATAAAAATATAATCATAGCGATCAATGTGCCACGATCCCAAAAATATAATAAAATAGACAAGTTAGTTTATTCTGTGAAGTTCCAAAACCGCTGACATAAGGTGTAAAACACTTCAAATAAAAAGTTGCTTATTTTCCAGAAATAAAAATTACAGAAAAATTCTAAAATTTAAAATAAGTATATGTCTCGAAGATCTCGTCCAAATTCGAAACCGATATTTTATTATAATTAAATAATCATTATAGTTTATAAACGAATCCATAACGACTATTATAAAATTTGATTTGGACATAACTTACAATCTATGAAGCGAAATCTCAATTTTTCTCTCCCATTAGAAAAATATAGCTCAACAGTTTTGAACGTTTCTTGTTTTGAAGAAATCCAACTTATAACGGATCCTATATACCCAGTTGAAGTTCAAAACTCCATATTACGAACTACCGCAATGTTACGAGCTCAATTATAATTTATATTATAATTAATACGTTCAACCGTCGTTTAAATAATTTATTCGTTATTATAACTCGAATATAACTTTATTAAATATCATATATTATCATAATTACACAATATTGCAATTTTAAATTTTCTGACTATTTTAGATATAATTATATTATCTCATTATTTAAATTAATTAAATAATCAAGATTATTTAAATATAAACCATTTAAATTATCAACAGTATATTAAAATAATTAAATTAATTAATTATTAAATCACTATAAATTCCAGGACGTTACATTCCTCCCCCTTAAAAGAATTTCGCCCCAGAAATTACTAAGATGGAAAAAATGCTGCAAACCTTGTTAACCAGACTAAAAATAATTTAGTTTCAGTTTAAATTAAACAAATTAATTTCAATTAAAATATTAATTTATACCTATTAACGAAAAATTTCAAAAAAATTGAAAATTTTCTAACATCTTAAATCTCCGAAAAATTTCGCCAGTGTCTCGTCTGCATGACTCAACCAATCCAACTACAACTCGCCACTCTATGCCTTCTCCAATCCAAATGAAAATCAAACAGCCAAGCGGCCGGCCAAACTAGCTCATTAAAATCTCATACCCAATATAATATAAACTTGTACCTTTTTGTCGAGCATTCAACTTCATCACATACCAAGGTATTCCCAACTGATCTCCACTCAATTCATTCTCAAACCAGACCATTTGCTTATAACCAAGCCAATTTTCATTCAAATTTCAATTCCAAATTCTTACTCAATAATCCAATTCCATTCGGGATTATCTCTAACCCAATCCAACTTTATTTAACTTAGTTAAAATTAAATTCTAATTTATTTATTCACCTCTACCCTTTTCAATTTATTTAACTTCATAAGTTAAATTTAAATCTCAGAATTCAAATTTCTGGGTTTTATTTCAAATCGGTTTGAAATCATATATAACAGTAGCAATTCAAAACATTTGAATTTTTTAACAACTTATTTCCTTAAAACAATTCAAAACAAAAATTTTGGTAGTAATCCGTCACTTAGAAACTTGAAAATGACACCGATGATGCGGGCCGTCATCATCAGCATTTCTCAGAGATCGAAGTGAGTTCAATACTATATCACTTTCAAAACTTGCTTTTAATGCTTCCATTTTGAATTCACTTTCAGACTATCCTTTACAATATTTGAAAAACATTTTCAAATCACTCAGGATCTTAAAATTTCCTTATATAATCCAAAACTCATTTCACATAACTTTCCAAGTTCCAGAATTATAATTCCAGTTCCGTTTTAAATTCAGATTTAAATCATCTGAATTTTTACAATACATTTATATTAATTCTGATTGGTTATTTATAATCATTTCAATTTTTAATCTTATTCAATTATAAGAATATCTAACACATCCAATATGTTATAATAATTCTTATATATAATATAATTTGTTTAAAATTATTTCATTTACCTCTTGTCAAAATGTACTGTGTCGGTTTATCGTATTCAAGTGTTTAGAAACCACTATCAATCTTGTGGTGCCCCACTATCAACCAGAATTCATAAGCCACTCAACCCAATAAATCTCCACAATATAAAATCATTTTTAATCAATCTACAAAAACGCTATGTCGTATATATACACTCAACTCAATCTAGGGTATTACTAACCCTTTCTCTACTAAATCACGCAACAGATCCAAGGTAATTACTTAGCCTTCTGCTCTGATAGCACTGTAACGACCGCGGATTTTCGTCCCAGAAGATCGACACAATATACCATGTTGACTATCAAGCATCGAAAATAGCAGATCATTAATAGAAAGAAGTTAGAGGGTGAGAAATAGAAAGAAAGAAAGTAAGAATAGAAGAAGAAGTAGACTACAACAGATGAAACACGAATCTCACAGCGGGAGGAATAAAATATATTATATAACATAACTTTGGAAATACAACATGTAACAGTATGTACATACCATTATCACATAACATCACAGCGGAAAAAAACTCTATATATATCTAATGTTGAAGCCTCCTGCTCCAAGCTCCTCTAAGTATGTCTGAAAAATCCCGACTACTAAACTGCCCGTACAAAATTGGGCACCCAAGAGTTTAGGGAAAACAAAACAAAATAAACTCTGCGTCAATCAGGAGACTGGTGTGAGTAAACTCTAATCACTTGGTTTAACTTTTCAAATCCTTTTAAAAGAAATGATAATCATAAGACAGACCCACACATAAAAAATGACGATTTTTACCTTACAATAACCGAAAATATTTCTTAAGATTAATATTTTCTAATTTTATAATAATGTCTAAATCAAGTAAATAACAATCTAGCAGAACGCTTTCATCTCATGCTCTATATAGATAATATACAATCAAAAACCACGAGCTCTTATTGGTAATGTATTTCCAACTTTGACGAGGTATGGAATCACCATCCGATCAGTGTACTCTAGAAATGATACACTGGAGTTCAATAAGAACATCTTGTACGTTGGCCACACATGACCGTCCATTCATTTCGCTTCAATGTTCCGAATATATTATCACCCTAAGGTTGGTATACCAACATAACCGTTCCCGGGAGATACAGAAGCGAAAGAAGTAACAAATATGAATATTCTCTAAATGGTGACAATATACCCTAATTGGATGCGACCCACTTAGCCATGTTGTCTGCTCGATTTTTGTCATTTCCCAGTTGATGAGGCTTGAGGTCATAACGTATCTTTTAACAGATCACTCCTTTTTTACTTTGAATGTCAATTTGCCATACCCATCAAATCACAAATTGATTTCCCCTAAAAATACCATGGGTATAAGCTAAGAGAAACGAATTCCTCCGCCACCAACATAAATACGTTTGAAACGATCAACTTACGCGATCTACCAGTTATACTCTGTCAGACAATCATCCATTCAATTTGTCCTGGGACTGGACAACCCGAAGGCACTATTCTGCCAATCCATCTTTGGCAATTTTTACCTAGGATCGCCAAAACAGCCCTTGTATAAACTCCGTCTTTAAAAGTCTTCAATGTATTTGATTCGCTACGCCCAATGCCCATATGGAGTGGTTTTCAGATAATTATTCTAATCCGGTCTCTCCGTATTGACAACGGAAAAAGGGTCAAACACCTTGATAGTCGATTATTTAACTATCAAAGAAAAACATGTACACAAACAACAATTTTATTTCCAAATGGAAATTACATCGATCAACTATCAACCAACACTGGGCCACTTTAAATAGTTTTATCAATAATCATTTCATTTCCCAATCTCCCTTAAATATCTTTACTCAAATATTTTTTCAAATCGTTTGGCCTCTCACGATTTCTTGGAAAATGTTTCCATATATTCACAGCTCCTTATTTCCTGTATTTCAAAAATATACGTTGTTGACATTGGAAAACATTTCCATTACATATTCACGCATCACTATTCATTAGTCCATAACCGTAAACTAGTAAGAGAACAATTCCCTAAGTATTAACTCCGGAGGCCGAAACCAACATCAGATCAATACCCAGAAAGTCGTTCAACTTAACTAGTCTCCAGTCAGTTTCTAATTTCCTTAACTCCATTTAAATCTGCAAAACGTTTGTTTTTAAACCATTATTCACTTTGAAATGTGAATATTATTCCTTTATAGAAAACTGGATTCATTATATCAATCTAATCTTCATTTTTATTTATAAATACCCTTACAGGTTCAAATCCTGTTTACCGAGTTATCATATAAATTTATATTCATAATTCACTTCAAAAATTCTATTTATAAATCAATTTCTTATTAATATACATTAAGTTTATACTTAATCTCGATCACATATTCGATTATACATTATTATTTTTAAATCCAATATTAATTATCTTGTCACATTCTGAATTATATAATAAATAGTTTCTAATCATAAATCATTTAATAACATTCGACATCGTCGAATTATAATTAGCAATCCTTATATTTTTAACTTTATTCACATTTCAAGTATCGAAATAAATCTCATTGTCTTTCTTTCTAACAACTTCTCGTTTCCATTTCTCATTTTTAGATTAACATTCACAGATTATTTAGTAATAATTATTTAACAATAATTATTTTATTCCATCTAAAAATATCGTTAATAAATCAAACTACTTGTTGTATTATGATTAAAACAAGTTATTAAAACCCCAAATTCTTTTCCAATATATTTGAATATATTTTACAGTATTCAAATATCAATTATTTCAGGTCAATGTTATTCAAACATCCCAAAACACACAATAATCAACCACCAATTATTTGTCACATTCTATAATGCAATATATGAAAATTAACAATAAAATTGTTGAGGAATCTAGTTGGATCCCTCCAACCTGTTTCCTTGCATCCACAGGTGTTAATCAACATTTATTTCATATCAATATGAAATAAATAATAAATAAAATCCATATTTAACTAACGACTTGTATATATATATATATAACTATATGTAATATTTTAACCAATTCATCCAGTCAACCATCACACAGCATTCAACCATCATTTAAAAATATTAAATAACGTTTATAATATTATAAAATTGAACAGAGTTAGTGAGTTTACTCACATTAGTCGGTAATTGTTGAATAACGGTTAACTGCCGATAGATTCGATCCTGACTTCATATTCCCTACCACATTTCCTCTTTCCTGACTTCATATTCCCTTGGCTCCACCATTCCCTCACAAACATCCAAAACAGTCTTAACATTGGCCTCCTGTAGCGCACAGACTTCTCACGGCCTTCTCCATTCTCTTCTCCTACAACCACCACACTTTTCCCTTTTCTTTTCTTTGTGCTCAAACTTATTTTCCTGGAACCTTTGTTTGCTCCTTGTGTCACCACACAATCCCATTCATCCCAAACAAATAAACCCTCCCCTTATATTCTCTGCTCTATATAGTACTCCCACCTCTTCACAAAACCAGTCCTCACTGATACCGCGTACTCCACCTCAACACGCGAATTTAACTTCAACCCATTAACATGTTTTTCAATAGCCACCTTCTTCCTTAAAACATAGATATCTTCTCTATTACCGTGCTCACGTTTTGTCATTTGCATTCATTCAGCTAAACTCCCTTCCCATGCACGTGTACTTCACCAGTCATAAACACAAACTCCACGTCCTTTTGAAACTCTCTTCATGGCCATATACCTTTTCCACTCTTCCACACACGAGTATGAAACTGGAAACATATGCGACGACATGAAATATATTAAGGATTTGAATGCAAATAATGTGTGTGAACGAAAAGATGTTTGAACTTGGAAGCGAATTGGATGTTTAATTTGCAGAGAAGGAAGAAAGCAAGTCAAAATGAATCATGCTGCTAGCGTTGGTGTATATATAGTCTTCAATACTTTTCTTAACAAGCAAGTATTAGGGAATATAGATATAAGATAGGGTAGGTTTGGTTTGCAGGTAGAGGTGACCATTCAAGCTAAAAATATTATATAGCAAATGATAGACAGTACACTACTGTAGGAAGCTTAGGAGCAAAGGCATTTATACTTTATTGATTTGGCATTTTATTTTTCCTTAATTCGGATTTCTCCTTTAAACAATTTCTTTCTTTCTTTTCAACTGTCTATTTCCCCGTTTATGTGTTGTCCGCAAATTTTGATTATGTGTGGCTTTTCCATCCACCACCGAAATAGCAACAATAGTCAAAGGCAATAACAAATTAATACGTGCAGCTTGTTAGCATGACAATTATTTCACACTGGTTCGATAAACACCCAAAATATTGTGTTCAATAACAAGGCTTTATTTTTTGCATGTATGTTCACGTGGGTTAGTTCATCAGTTGTGTTAGCCTACCCAGAAATAGTGCATATATATTTTATTAATAAAATATATCCATTTTCTTACTTCCAAACTTATAAAAATAAAAGTAGAAATGAATGTATACGACATCATGAAACGCAAAAGGAGAGAAAAGTACTTTGGTATATGGTTTGATTTAAAAAAAAAATCTTTACCGTACTCCGCTACGCGTAGTTCTGTTCTTATACGGACTGTTATTGACAAAAATAAAAATATGATCATAGCGAGCAATGTGCCACGATCCCAAAAATATAATAAAATAGACAAGTTAGTTTATTCTGTGAAGTTCCAAAACCGTTGATACAGAGTGTAAAACACTTCAAATAAAAAGTTGCTTATTTTTCAAAAATAAAAATGACAGAAAAAATCTAAAATTCAAAATAATTATACGTCTCAAAGATCTCATCCAAGTTCGAAACCGGTATTTTATTATAAATTTATAATTAAATAATCGTTATAGTTTATAAACGAATCCATAGCGACTATTACAAAATTTGATTTGGCCATAACTTACAATCTATAAAGCGAAATCTCAATTTTTCTCTCCCGTTAGAAAAATATAGCTCAACAGGTTTGAACGTTTCTTGTTTTGAAGAAATCCGACTTATAACGGATCCTGTATACTCAGTTGAAGTTCAAAACTCCATATTATGAACTACCGCGATGTTACGAGCTCGATTATAATTTATAATATAATTAATACGTTCAACTGTCGTTTAAATAATATATTTGTTATTATAACTCGAATACAACTTTATTAAATATCATATATTATCAAAATTACACAATATTGCAAATCCAACCATTTTTGACTATTTCAGATATAATTATATTATCTCATTATTTAAATTAATTAAATAATCAAGATTATTTAAATACAAACCAGTTAAATTATCACCTGTATATTAAAATAATTAAATTAATTGATTGATTATTAAATTGCTATAAATTCCGGGATGTTACAGATGTATAGAGTATCAGGCTGGATGTAGGGTAACTATGAACTAGTATAAAATCCGGTGTGTTCTTTTCTTAACTCTATTTACTTTACATACTATTTATTTTTGATTCCATAATCATTATATACATACTCATAAGCGTAATCCAATTGATTTCTAAAAGATTCATAAATTTAAGAAAATAGTATTTACCATATCCCTCTGTAGTGTTAATATAGCCTTAAGATCCTTAATCTACATCACTTTCATTTGGTATCAGAGCATTGGTTTTCAAATGTTCCATAATCTGATTTTTGCAAAAAAAATTAATCGATACTAACATTATCACTAGTTCATTTGTAGAAGGATAGTCTACTGTTAGGCTACCACTTTATAATGATTGTAATTATACTTAATGTGCATGTGAATGAAAATTCATTTACAATCAATTAGATTGTATATTTGGAATGTTACAAAAATTGAGTACATTGAACCCGACACTAATTATGCATAGTGGACTGCTGATCAAAAGGCAGTTGCACAAAGTAATTCTAAGGCCATGAATATATTATTATTCATTATATGTAAATGAAATTAATAGAGTATTAGTTGGTAAGTCTGCATATGAAAATTATAGAACTATGTAAGTTACACATTAAGACACTAGGAAAGTTAAACAAAATTTGATTTCTATGGTAAATACCAGTTATTTAAAATGATTCCAAATGAATCGATATCTAACATGTATAATAGGTTTCAAGATATAGTGCAATCTCTCATTGCATTGGGTAAAAACTTTTTCCAAGAAGATCAAGTTAGAAACTTTTAAATTCACTTACTCGAGATTGAAATCAAGACACTTTAGCAATTGAAGAGACCAATAATAGTTACACTCTAAAAATTGAAGAACTAATCAAAAATTTAATGTATTTTAAAGCACAAATAATGGGTAGGAGAGGAAGTAAAGAAGAAGTCTATAACATTAATTCAATTGCAGATGGATCTGACTTTAAAAATGATGACGAAGAGATAACACTGATGATAAGAAACTTCAAAAAAATTATAAAATACAGATAGATGATTAATTCCAAAAGAAAGGACAATAGAAATGAAGGAAATGGAAATGATAGCCGAACCTTAATTAGATGTTACAACTGTGATAAACACAGATAGACATATAAGATGAATATGTCTATATCCAATCAAATAAAAATCTACATTGAACGCTGATTCCTCTAGAAAAAGAAAAAGAGCCTACACTGCGAAATCAGACGATTCAGTTTCAAGGACATCTTTTATCCATGATGGTTCGGACATAAAAATGGCTAACATGTGCTTCGTGATGAGATACGGTCCAGACTGAAATTAAATCTTATACAGATATGCGTTTACATTGATTCTTAATTTTTCTTGGTTGTTTTGATTGCCTTGACTATTTATTCGATGCTTTGATTTTTTAAAATAATTTTGGTTTGTTTTATTTTATTTTAAAATGACTTATAATTTAAAATTTAAAATTAACCATTAATTATTTTAAAATAATTTTTTTTCAACAATACTATAAAAATATTATCTAATTTCTGAGAAATCTAAAAATAATATATACTTATATACAATCTCCTAGACAAACAAATCATAGAAAAGAACAATTTGTACAAGCATTTTGATATACCCTCCGACAAATGTTGACATATATGTTAGAAATATGAAATTCAATTTTAAGATTTGAATTTCGCCCCATTGTTCCACCAATTCCTATGTCATTAAAAAACACATTTTTAATAAAAATATATGCTTATTGAATCTCTGTTTATATCATCTACATTCATTCATTCATATCATCTCTCATTCTGAATTCAAACTTTCATTTTCAAAATATGAAGTACATTTTACTCACATCTGCTTCCATAAGAGCTCTTCTTATATCCTGCATTGGTTCAACAATATTTTCCTTTGTTATAAAATCTAAGGAGTACAAATATGAAACATTTAAAAAACAATGGTTGGTTTGGTAGAATTTGTGAAATAAAATGAGGTTTGAATGCCATCTGGTTTAAGGGATCATATTTGGTATGGAGGAATGGTAGGTTGGTCGTATGAATGTATTTATCTCTTCTTTAGTTTTAACTTAGTTACGCATTAACTAGATTTTCATCAACCTCGGAATTAGGTTAATTTCTTAGGAAAATCAAATGTTACTTGTTAATCTCCAAGCTAAAAAATGGAAAATGATGGAAAAGCAAGCAAACTAGTGCAGACGACACCAAATCTGGAGTGATTTGGTAAGGTTCCACATGTCCCCTTGAATTTCTATTATTTACATTTCTCTTTTAATTAAAAGAACCACAAGAAAATAATAAGAATAGTGATGCACTTAAGACCGATGAAGTAGCTAATATTATCATCTTGTTGAATGAGGTGCTCTAAATGGTGTATATTTGATGGATTTCTTTTTTATTCCTGCTCTTCTGAAATAATGATGCAAGAGTATTTATAGCAATTTAGAAAGATAATTGGACAGCTAGTGTTGAGTTGTAACAAGGTAGAAAGCACATTCGTCCATTGATCAATTCGAATGGTCTGATGGGAGAAAGTTAGGATACTGAAATGAATATGTGGGTAAGATGAGTGTCAATAAGAGAAAATTGCAAGGTACATAACCTTGTCGTCATTACGTAAAATGCTTAATGTATTGTGGTAACGCATTACAAGGATAAAACATTCTTCATATTACTTCTTATTATTTACCTCTACATGCTTATATGGAAAGATAGGGTGAGTTTGTTAGTTAAATGTCAAGGAAATGAAGAAAATAAGAAGTTGTTAGACAATGCTGAGATGAGTGTCGATTTGAGTTGGTGATGACAAGATATTCCGCTTGTAATAGCTCATAAATGATTGTACTTAAGTTAGGTTAAAGATAGACCTAAGTAGAACTGGTCTTGGGATGTGTCGATCAGCAAATGATTGGGAAATATGCTTGAGAAAATGGGTATTTGCTTGCTGGTCCAAACGTAGGTTGAGATGAGGGGTTGGTCGTTTATGAGATGGGTCTTCATAGAACGAATATGGTCACGATTAGGTATGCCCTTGCTCAATGGAGCAGTTGTTGAAGTTGCTTTTGGGTATGTTGATGTGGGAAATTGGTCAATCTCATGCCATAGCACACACAAAAAATACTGGAAAGTAAATAAAACCATATTTATAGTGGTTTGGCAAGTTGTGCTTATGTCCACTCCGAGATAGCTTATATATTATGCTATAAAGCTGCAAGTACAATCCTTCTCCACTTTTTATATTTACAAAGTTATGAATTGAGAATAACAATGTCCTTGCTAATTCTCTACCAAGTCCAAATTTCCAAGAGTGAAGATCCAATTCCTGAAAAGCTTCTACATCCAATAAAGTCCAAGAGGATGAAGCTGTGACCAAAAGAGTGTTCAAAGTGTAGCCATGCCAAAATGCATTCTAGAGTTCAATCCAAATGCCAAGAGGAAGTTCACAATTCTAAGAGACATTCCAAAATCCAAATAGCCATGAAGGAAGCCATTAAAAAGCTCCAAAATCAAGAATCCTGAGTGCAGTAACAAATGGCCAAAAGATCCTGAAAACATCCAAGTAGTGGGGTATTTATAGGCTTATGGACACGAGAATTTGTACCCCTAATTTTCATATGTCGGTATCGGTACCAATCTGGATATCAGTATCGACCCGGGTACATAACCAATTTTGACGCTTCATCTTTAAAGCTCTTAACTCCATTACGAAGCTGCCATGACAAATTCATTTCATTTCGTATCTAGGGAATACGAAAAGCCTTATACCAACCTTGATTGCCTTAGCTCCAATCCACGAAGCTTGAAATGCATCATCTCCCCGTTTTCTATCCGAGGATACGAAAATTTCCTTCATCGATTCTCAAATCCTCGTTCCCACTTGTCTAGCCTAAATTTGTATCCCTCACTTCGTATTTCTGGATATGGAACACGACGATACCGATCACAAATAAAATAGGCGATTCTTGAAGAGTCGAAGTGGGAGTGTTAATCCGGAAGTCATCTCATAGGATACGAAAACCCCAACCCATAAGTCTGATCCCAGAGCCAAAGAGCGGGATACGAAAATTCGTGCCATGCCAATACCGATCCCAAGATTCAAAAGAAGTACCAACCTCGGGACTTAGCCAAATTTCAACAATTTCTGAGAACTTCGCGACTTTGACCATATCGCTCCAAACTTTTCAGAGTTTGAACTCGAGTCCTGGACACTCCGATAGTCATAAATTCGACGTGTGACTGCCTTGTAAAATGTTGGGACAATACTTTCACTTCAAAACATGTCTTTATGTTGGAAGACGTGTTTTGTATAAGCTGAAAATCTGAGAATCCAGAAGTTGCAAGCCGCGTGAAGTCCGAGTGGAAATCCAATAGCAGAAAACTAGAAATCCAGAAAAACCACGATCGCGCAGGATTGTGTTAAATAGAAAACCAGAAAGCCTAAGACTAAATAAAACCAGTGATCACTCCAGATTGTATTATAGGTGAAAGCCAATTCCAGAATACCCGAGAACCAAAAAACCATTAGGGATGAGAATCACGGATCTTAAAGCAAAAATAACACTAGAGCGGGGTGAATAGTGTTCTAAGAGATTATAAAAAATATAAACAATTAATGATTACTCGAACAACTGTATGAACCACAGAATGAATATCACAACATAAACAATCACAGATGCAGATATAAATAGAAATAAAATGCAGAAAAGGAAAGAACACACTGTATTTTATACTAGGTTGGATTACTCCTATGTCCAGTCCCACGAACGCTGAATTACATAGAGTTTTATTAATACTAGTATCAATCTTACAACACCCTTGATTTCACAGCTACAAGGTTAACGCCGATTTCACACCCTTGATTTCATGGCTACAAGGTTTACACCAATTTAACACCCTTGATTTCACGACTACAAGGTTCACACCACTCCCTTTCCTTTATTTGCAGGCTACAAGGAACACACCCTATGTAATGACCCAGATTTCTGTCAAGTTAATTTTAAATATTTAATATGGATTTAAAAATTGAGTTGATAATATAAATGAATTTTTATATTTAGTTATCGATTTAATAATCGATTTTGATTTAATATCGAATATATTAAATTATCGTAATACGAAAAATACTTCAGTTCGAAATTTAAACTGGATTTGAAAAATAGTTCAAATGATCAATTACAACTTTTGTTTGAATTGGAATAATAATAATAAATTATTATCGAAGAATTTAATGGTTTGAAATTTAATTAATATAGTCTCAAGACGATCAAATTAGACTTCGTGACCTATCCCAGTGTGTTCAGAATAGTGTTATAACCCTAGGAACGACCGTTGTTGGGTTCAGAAGGGAGTTGAGCATCACGGATTATTTTGATTCGAATGGTATTGGTTCAAAACAAAAAAAATAAATAAAATAATTAGTGGCCTTGTTTGCTCCACCCTTCACTCAAGAAAATAAACCGTGCCTCCTTAATTACCATAAATCAAAACAAAACCCGTGCCTTCTTCTATTACCACAAATCAAAACAACCGACTCCCTCTCCCCCTTTTCTATTTATATCCTCTTCGTTAATCCTTAGGAAAACAAATCGAGGCTATCTCTTTCCTTTAAATTCTACAATTCAAAAGTCGATCTGTTCTTCGAGTATACAAGAATAGAAGGCCGTGGATGCTCCTTGGATTCGACATCAGGAAGTCGCGAGGCCTAAAATTCAACATCGTGAAAGTGTTTGGGTTGTTACTAAGTTAGGATTCGAAGTCGCGATGGGTTGGTAGGCGTCGTGGTTTTCCAGGAGGTCAATGTGTGTGAGGGCGATGATAGTGTTAGTGCGAACTGGAGTTCGATTCATGGTAGGTAATAGGGGCTACACGATGAGTTTAGGTACAGGTTTTATAGCGATTTCTTGAGTGCGAATTTCAACAAGGAACTGGGATAGTCTTTAGTACAGGGGGAGGGCGTGCGATTTGTTTTTTCAAGAACAGTGATGCTCTGTGAAACTGGTTCGACGCTTTGTATTAGAACCACCAGGGTGTTGGGTTGAAGTCAATAGACGTAGTAGGACTTGATAGTAGCAGTTGTGGTTGATGGAGATAAGGTAGTTGTGTTCGAGTAGTGTTTGGGTGATGTTCAGTAGCTGGACCATGAGGGATATAAAGAGAAATGGAAAGCGACTGTGTGGTGTTCGGTGAAATGATTTTTTTTGAAGATTTGCAGTTCTATAGGCCGTTTGTAGTTGCTTGGAGCTATTAAGGGATTTGTTTTGTGGAGTGGTTGAGTAGATTTCAGTAGCAGTAAGGTATCGATTCAGTCGAGATGATTCGTGGCTAAGATGATTTGGAATTTAAATGGGATATTCAACAAATTAAAATCACAGTGAGTAAATCTCACTCACCTCCTTATTTAGAATTATTTTTATTCGTTAAAAATAATTGTTTGTTGCTTGTTTGAATATTTTCTGGTTGATTTAAATATATTAGTTATTTAGGGTTGACTATTATATATATATATTGGGTTGATGATTGGATTGTTCCCGTAGTCTCATTAGCGAATGGCCGCAATTTCATAGCGGATGATTTCCCTATGCGCCCCACAAATATATATTTGTGGATGACCTTCATACCGCGATATTCTGCCTCGAAGCAGGATGGGTATTACTATGTTGACTAACGTCTGTGGATGCAGGAAAACAGGTTGGAGGGATCCAATTGGATTCTTCAAAAATATATTATCTGTTTGTTTATTTATTTGCATATATACTGTCGTATATGATGTGTTAGAAAACCTGAAATAAATAATTTGTAACATCCCGTATATTTCGATCATTTAGGTTATTGAAATTTAAAATGGTTTATAGGAAGAACTAAACGATAAATTTAATTTAAAACGTATTTGTTTAGAAAGCAAAACATTAAATTTATTTATAATGAAACATTGATCCTTAAAATTTATTATTTTCATTTAGAAGTGATTTAAACAATTTTATATTGAAAACGCAAAAGTTTTGTTACTCCGTTAGAATCGGTTTTGACAATTAATTGCGTTAGCGGCAACCGATATAGCTCAAATAATAATAAAAATAAAAATAAAAAAATGTGAACAAAAATTATATTTGAGATGCGTCTAATTAAACATAGCGTAGGAATTTATTTCGTTGGGATACACAAGTTTGCACCGTTCGCGTTAATTTAATTAAGCAATTGATAATTACTACGAATGAAACGTTGTCGGAACTTGAGGGAACTTAAATTAAAAATACTAGACTGTATTCTGAAGGGAACGTCGTTTTTCGTTTCGTAAAATTCGGACATACAGACCACCGTATGCAAGTCCGTATATATGATTTTGTAGAAAAGGAGTCCGTAACAGGTTTTTGATAGAAGGGTCGTGGCACTGACATTTTTGTACCATCGCGTTCGTCTCGTCGCGCTGATCATTACGGTATATTCATTTGTCCATTTTGTTGTCCGACGGACAACCGTATCCATACATTAGCGTATTGTATCGATACCCAATGCTATGTCATTTTTTTGAGTTTTGTGTCCTTACGTGTATCTTTTTGAAAATGTCGCATACCCTATAGTATAACCCTATGACAGTTCAAGTCACGATCATTACTAGTTTCTCAAGTTCGAAATTTTCTTCACGGATCCATTTTAGTTGGTCGTTGCCATTTCTTGCGCATGAATTGTTGTATTTGCATATTACTTGTTTACATAGCCTGTAGCCATGTTATTAATATATATATAAAATAAATAATAAAGTACATGCACGTAACATGCATATTTGTAACAATCCAACCATCCTTTTCTATCTTTGTAAATGCCACTTTCACATGTGTCTTCCTATCTTCCCATGATGACGTATTATGTCTCATGCATGCTTTGTTAACCTGAAGTAACCTCTCATTTATATATTTCCTTACGTTATATAATTCAATGCATGCATACTTTGTTCATATTTCAAAAGCCACGTTTGGAAAAAAAATCCGGAACTAAAGGAACTTTGAATTAGTGTATACAATCCGACTCTTTTGGAAAATCTCATGCGTGCCTTTTTCCTATTTATATTTATGCTCCTTTCCCTTGGAACTATCAGTGTCCTATTCTTTTCCCACCGTCTCTTTTTATTTATTTGTTCAGCAAACCTATCTTCCCAAATCAAAGAATTGGTAGACCAAATAAATTTTTTCCCCCAAATCGTTGAAATCATGGCCACCGAAATCGAGCTCCTCCATCGATTCATCCCTCTCTGCCCCATCGTCGAGATCCGCCTTTCCCCTTCCTCAACCGCATCCGCAACCACCCACTTCGAATCCCCAACGAGCACCAACAGCCGCCTCTTCGACCGTCGCTCCACCCAATTCCGCTACCGCTTTGCCTGGATCTGCCCTCCGCCGCCTCAGACAGTGTCGCGACATCACTCGCCTTCTACGCTTGCGCGACGCCCGTAGCAAGCCGAACAGCCTCCCTTTGAGTGCTGCAATGACCCTTCTTCGCTCCCCAAAATTTTCGATCGCCTTGAATAATTGTAAGTCCTCTTACGATTAAATACATTTCAAGTTAAAATTTTGGCTTACACTGATAGCATTAGTTGTCAGCAGTTTATCGTTTTCCTACTGTCTTGGGCTCTCTCGAATGTAATTCGGTTATTGACAGATCTTAGGCCTGCATGTAGTATTATAACTATACTTGTATATATGATAACCGTGTCTACATTGGGTTCCAGTTGCATACATGATGTCCGACACTTTGTTGTGTGTGCCTTACTGGTCCAGTTTTTCTTGAATATTTGCCAAAATGTGTATGTCTCTATTTAGAGCATATGAATATTTGCATACATGTTTTTAAATGTCAATGGTCAATAGATCGTCTTATTGCCTTGCTAAAAGATTTATGCCTCAAGAAAACCTTCTGTTTTACATTAAGGCATGATTTATATAATGGTTCATGCTGTTATGTTAAAGTTGTACACAGTTGCCTCATGCAAATTTATCACACGCCTATTTGTGCTTACTTTGTTGGCCAGTATAAACGGATCCATGCTTTTCTACGGGGTTTCCTTACCTTTTTGCTTGCCATCCAGTTCAGTTTATATGTTTTCCGCATTTCAACTGCACCATACTAGTATTAATGCTTGCATGCCGGTCATTTGATGTTTCTTCACCATGCATAATTCAGTCCAGTTAGTATGCATGTTTACTAAGCCTCCGCTCATGTGTGCTAAATGGAATACAAATATATATGCTGTTGTAGTGTTATGTGGCACCACTTAAACATTCCATTTCTTTAATTTTAATGTATGGCTCACTGCATGAAATCAACCCATATGCGTGCTGTCTAAATTACTTGTTGTAGTATTGTTTTCAATTGCCTTTGTCACCAATGTTGAACCCATGATTAAAGGAAGCCAAACAAATGTGTTGTTCCAACACCTTGCCTATTTCAAGTAGGACGTGTCCTCTTGTCTCTTGCTTTAATGCTTGATTGTTTGCATGTGCATCCTAAACCTTGCTAGTACATACGTTCTTTGCTATAACTGTTTGAACACATTCATCTAATTGCTGCACACTTGCATACTTATGTTGCATCCACATATGCTTAGCCATATGATCGTGCATGTTTAATATGTTGTTCCATTTGTAGTTGCGATAACGCCTCTGCACATATGTTCGTCACTTCCATTATATGCATCACACATGTTGTCTAGTTGTTGATGGTGTACTCAAATTATTTAAATAAATTGCTGGAATTAAACTAATTATATTTAGTGTTTATCGAAGTGTGCTAACTTGAAATAAGTTTAATCCTGACTCGGGTGTTTTGTGTATTTTGCATTGGACACTCGGGTCAGGCCCTAAGTGTTCCAGGTTATAGATATCAGCTCTCAAACCGGAAAGGACGTGGAACGCCCATGCGCGCTAAGCTCAACAAAATGTAAATTTTGTTCGGTTTGAAATTCATGTATACATTATAAATTTATGTTCCGCTGTACAAATATTTATAAACTCTGATTTGTATAAAATTTCCGTTGTGAGATAAACTGTAATTTTTTGTGTACTGTGATTCTGTGTTTAATTTTGTTAAACCCTGTAAGCTAAATAACGAATCTGTCGTTTTGAACGTTCTGAGTTGGTTTAAATACCGACTTGGAACGGTCAAAACGGCGGGTCGTTACAGTTGGTATCAGAGATTTGGTTATACAAAGCTTAGCTTATGGTGTTTTATATGAATTGTCACTGGAATCACTGTAAAGAGAGCGTATTTTGAAAATATAAATTATTTTGAAATTAAATAAATCATTTAATATGATTGTTTTGAAACTAATATTACGAAATAGTAGCGCAGCGGAAGCGTTTTGAAATCAGTAAATTTTGAAACAAACTTATTTTGAAATTTATAAATTGTTTTGAAATACATTGTGTTGTCTTATATATTTGGAAATGATGTATCTTATAAAATAGAAATTTGAGTATTTTATTCGACGTCAAGGTTAGACTATCGAGTATGTAAGATGTTGAATATACGCGTAGCTAACGTATGTACGAAGTCTTATATGTACTAGATGGATACGAAGTCACACTTTAGTCGCTTAAAAATGATTCTGGTGATAGTTGCAACATCACCGTTATTTATTTTTCGAGTTTCGAAAGTGGGATATTCATATGATTCTGATTGAGACGTCGAGAAATACTTAAGTTATTTTGATAAATGTTTAAAATGAAATGCTTGAAACTTATATAGGTATGAGATTAATTCGAAAACCACTGATTTGTAAGATAATTGGTTGACATAATAGTCTTATATAATGGAATTTATATTAAACACGATGTTGAAAAGGAAATCCTGTGTAACTGATATTTATGTAAGTGCGATATATGTAGTATTATATATAGTATGTATGTTTGGAAATGAAGATATGGAAATAGCATTTATAAATGAACTTACTTCATGAAATTGAAAAATCTTACAGATAATTATGTAAGTACATCAAACTCAATATTGCGACTTAATAAAATGGAATTCGTACGAGTTATGTTGACATTTACCTGTGGAGTTATATGAAAAATGATTTATGAGAGATATTTGAAAATATCAAGAACGAATGTTATTCGAACATGAAACAAATCCAAACGGTAAATTCTAAAATGTTAGAATTTGGAAATTGATAATCTTATATTTATATAAGTGCGGAAATGAAATAGTTTTGAAAGCTATGACTATATATATATGAAAAATTTGGCAAAGATTCGATATTGAACAATTTGATTCTTATATAAAATTGGAAGTTATATAAGTATGTGGTGAATTTGATATTACTGATTTGAACGAATCCCAATTGGAAAGGAAGAAAAACTTATGTAAATGGAATTTTATATAAGCACGATATATGCGATGTACGAAATGAAAAATACCATATGTAGTATTATTTGTTTAAAAGTCGAAGATATGGAAAGTACATTCTATCGAAAATCGTGATCCTACTTGATAGGGTTGCGTTGGAACTCCGCACGGGGTGTCCATCGAAAATCGGGGTCCTACTCGGTAGGAACACGTACTGGAATCCCACTCGGTGGGGTCTCTTTGATTTGTTTATATTCACTTGATGTTCATAGCGTAATTCGAGGGGCGAGATGCCTACAATTACAAGCGATTCCACTGGGACAGTGGTGTAACCGCTGCGTAACTGCGATCTATAACCATAGTGAAATTCGAGGGGCGAGATGCCTACAGTTACAAGCGATTCCACTGGGATAGTGGCGTAACCGCCGCATAACTGCGATCTATGGCAACATCCATGGTGAAATTCGATGGGGTGTGATACCTACGGGCACAAGTGATTCTACAGGGATAGTGGTGTAACCGCCGCGTGTCCGCGATCCATGGGTAATGTATTTTCCATATCTATTTTAAAAGTTTTAAGTATTTTCACTGGAAGTTGAAACAAGTATATTTAGTACTTGGAGATTTTTAGTCGTGCGTCTGATCAACGTATGTCTAAAACTTTTAAGAACGAAAGCAAACTTGTTAAGCCTTCGAGTTATAAAGTATTTTGACGTTAACTAACAAATTAATGACATACAAATTTAACATTATATCATCTCAACATAGTAAAATAAGAAAGAGATTTTAAATGTTTTGCAAGTTCACAGCTTTGAAATAAATCAAAAGACTAATTTTCGTCTCCAGAAATAAAAAAAGAACTAATGGAATGAATATGTAGTTAAACATAAATCATTCTATTCGCATAACGATTTTGATTTAGTTTAAATATAAAATGTTCATTCTAAATAAATTTGTTTGCTCGATTCTCGATGACACTGATAAAAGTTTTTGATATGAATCTGAAATTTTCTATCTTAGTTTATTGCTATGTAAGGAGAATAAAAGTTCTAATCAAGAAGTCAAATCAAAAGCTCGTACTAGAGTGATCGGGTTAACAATACTAATTAAAAACAAATTTTTGTGTTCGAATGAACAATCGAAGTTGATATGCGTTTGAATGATATATCGTTTAATTAGTAGTTTCTTATCTCATTCCTTTTCGAGGACGAAAAGTTCTGAGTGTGGGAGATTGTAACATCCCGTATATTTCGATCATTTAGGTTATTGAAATTTAAAATGGTTTATAGGAAGAACTAAACGATAAATTTAATTTAAAACGTATTTGTTTAGAAATCAAAACATTAAATTTATTTATAATGAAACATTGATCCTTAAAATTTATTATTTTCATTTAGAAGTGATTTAAACAATTTTATATTGAAAACGCAAAAGTTTTGTTACTCCGTTAGAATCGGTTTTGACAATTAATTGCGGTAGCGGCAACCGATATAGCTCAAATAATAATAAAAATAAAAATAAAAAAATGTGAACAAAAATTATATTTGAGATGCGTCTAATTAAACATAGCGTAGGAATTTATTTCGTTGGGATACACAAGTTTGCACCGTTCGCGTTAATTTAATTAAGCAATTGATAATTGCTACGAATGAAACGTTGTCGGAACTTGAGGGAACTTAAATTAAAAATACTAGACTGTATTCTGAAGGGAACTTCGTTTTTCGTTTCGTAAAATTCGGACATACAGACCACCGTATGCAAGTCCGTATATATGATTTTGTAGAAAAGGAGTCCGTAACAGGTTTTTGATAGAAGGGTCGTGGCACTGATATTTTTGTACCATCGCGTTCGTCTCGTCGCGCTGATCATTACGGTATATTCATTTGTCCATTTTGTTGTCCGACGGACAACCGTATCCATAAATTAGCATATTGTATCGATACCCAATGCTATGTCATTTTTTTGAGTTTTGTGTCCTTACGTGTATCTTTTTGAAAATGTCGCATACCCTATAGTATAACCCTATGACAGTTCAAGTCACGATCATTACTAGTTTCTCAAGTTCGAAATTTTCTTCACGGATCCATTTTAGTTGGTCGTTGCCATTTCTTGCGCATGAATTGTTGTATTTGCATATTACTTGTTTACATAGCCTGTAGCCATGTTATTAATATATATAAAATAAATAATAAAGTACATGCACGTAACATGCATATTTGTAACAATCCAACCATCCTTTTCTATCTTTGTAAATGCCACTTTCACATGTGTCTTCCTATCTTCCCATGATGACGTATTATGTCTCATGCATGCTTTGTTAACCTAAAGTAACCTCTCATTTATATATTTCCTTACGTTATATAATTCAATGCATGCATACTTTATTCATATTTCAAAAGCCACGTTTGGAAAAAAAATCCGGAACTAAAGGAACTTTGAATTAGTGTATACAATCCGACTCTTTTGGAAAATCTCATGCGTGCCTTTTTCCTATTTATGTTTATGCTCCTTTCCCTTGGAACTATCAGTGTCCTATTCTTTTCCCACTGTCTCTTTTTATTTATTTGTTCAGCAAACCTATCTTCCTAAATCAAAGAATTGGTAGACCAAATAAATTTTTTTTCCCCAAATCGTTGAAATCATGGCCACCGAAATCGAGCTCCTCCATCGATTCATCCCGCTCCGCCCCATCGTCGAGATCCGCCTTTCCCCTTCCTCAACCGCATCCGCAACCACCCACTTCGAATCCCCAACGAGCACCAACAGCCGCCTCTTCGACCGTCGCTCCACTCAATTCCGCTACCGCTTTGCCTGGATCTGCCCTCCGCCGCCTCAGACAGTGTCGCGACATCACTCGCCTTCTCCGCTTGCGCGACGCCCGTAGCAAGCCGAACAGCCTCCCTTTGAGTGCTGCAATGACCCTTCTTCACTCCCCAAAATTTTCGTTCGCCTTGAATAATTGTAAGTCCTCTTACGATTAAATACATTTCAAGTTAAAATTTTGGCTTACACTGATAGCATTAGTTGTCAGCAGTTTATCGTTTTCCTACTGTCTTGGGCTCTCTCGAATGTAATTCGGTTATTGACAGATCTTAGGCCTGCATGTAGTATTATAACTGTAATTGTATATATGATAACCGTGTCTACATTGGGTTCCAGTTGCATACATGATGTCCGTCACTTTGTTGTGTGTGCCTTACTGGTCCAGTTTTTCTTGAATATTTGCCAAAATGTGTATGTCTCTATTTAGAGCATATGAATATTTGCATACATGTTTTTAAATGTCAATGGTCAATAGATCGTCTTATTGCCTTGCTAAAAGATTTATGCCTCAAGAAAACCTTCTGTTTTACATTAAGGCATGATTTATATAATGGTTCATGCTGTTATGTTAAAGTTGTACACAGTTGCCTCATGCAAATTTATCACACGCCTATTTGTGCTTACTTTGTTAGCCAATATAAACGGATCCATGCTTTTCTACGGGGTTTCCTTACCTTTTTGCTTGCCATCCAGTTCAGTTTATATGTTTTCCGCATTTCAACTGCACCATACTAGTATTAAGGCTTGCATGCCGGTCATTTGATGTTTCTTCACCATACCTAATTCAGTCCAGTTAGTATGCATGTTTACTAAGCCTCCGCTCATGTGTGCTAAATGGAATACAAATATATATGCTGTTGTAGTGTTATGTGGCACCACTTAAACATTCCATTTCTTTAATTTTAATGTATGGCTCACTGCATGAAATCAACCCATATGCGTGCTGTCTAAATTACTTGTTGTAGTATTGTTTTCAATTGCCTTTGTCACCAATGTTGAACCCATGATTAAAGGAAGCCAAACAAATGTGTTGTTCCAACACCTTGCCTATTTCAAGTAGGACGTGTCCTCTTGTCTCTTGCTTTAATGCTTGATTGTTTGCATGTGCATCCTAAACCTTGCTAGTACATACGTTCTTTGCTATAACTGTTTGAACACATTCATCTAATTGCTGCACACTTATGTTGCATCCACATATGCTTAGCCATATGATCTTGCATGTTTAATATGTTGTTCCATTTGTAGTTGCGATAACGCCTCTGCACATATGCTCGTCACTTCCATTATATGCATCACACATGTTGTCTAGTTGTTGATGGTGTATTTGGCAGTTCACATGGCTAACATACTCAAATTATTTAAATAAATTGCTGGAATTAAACTAATTATATTTAGTGTTTATCGAAGTGTGCTAACTTGAAATAAGTTTAATCCTGACTCGGGTGTTTTGTGTATTTTGCATGAGACACTCGGGTCAGGCCCTAAGTGTTCCAGGTTATAGATATCAGCTCTCAAACCGGAAAGGACGTGGAACGCCCGTGCACGCTAAGCTCAACAAAATGTAAATTTTATTCGGTTTGAAATTCATGTATACATTATAAACAGGAAAATGAGCTGGAGGAAGTTTTGCTATATTTTTTTAGGCCTACGGACGCGGCTATTTATTTTTCGTTTCAAGGACGCGGTGTTTAAAATTTTGTCTGAAGGAAAAATAGTCAGTAAGATTTAAATTCTTATTACTTTTTTCTAAACGTCATTGCTGATCATCTTCAACCTCCTGTCTCGATTCAAGACGATTGCACACTTTTTTATTTTTGATTCGATTTCTCCATTGTCACTCGATCTTTGTCTTCTTTTTTTATTGTAGATCTTCATTGGCGATTTCGATCTTCATCAAACAATCTTGCTAAATTCAGGTATGATGTTTTTATTTCTTTAGACTATTTTTAATTTTCGTTTCATATAATTGTTTGTCGATTAATAATCATATCTTTTCTCATCTAGGTTATACGGCAATTTCTTCTTCCAGTTGTAAATCTCGACTTTGGATTTATATAAATGGAGAAGTAAGATTTTTATGCCTGTTTTTATATTTCTTCACGTATGTTTATTGTTTTATAGTTTTAACTTCCTTCGATCGTTCCTGTGGATTTTATTTGTGGTTTGTTAATTTATGCTATGTTTATATAGCATTCTTTACTGTAGTATTCATGTTCAGTTTAATTTTGCCGTGATGTGTTCATTTACGATATGTTTTTTAAATTAATTTATTCTTGTTTAATTCAACAGTAAGATTGATTATATTTTTTTTATGGTATGTTAATTTAGCATTTGGTATTACTGTTTTGTTCTTTACAGTATTTTAATTGGATTTAATTTTTTCCAGTTCTGATACGATCAATAATGAAGCAAACAGCGTGCTGGTTATTTTTGAACATAATGAGAACTGTTATTCAACTCGACTTACCATAGGCTCTTCTTTATTTGGTGTTAAGAGTGAAATATGTGATGTTTGGCCACACCTTAATCCATTTTCCATTGAGCTATCTTACGTTCTTGAGAATAAGAATATAAGTATGGACACTGATTCAGACTTGCTTAGCATTTTGTGTTTTCTCATTTTTAAGAAGAGTCAATATTTTAAGTTTACGGTTAAGGAGAATGTTGGTGCTATGGAAGCTGATATTGGTAGCTGTGGTTTGGGTTCTACAAGTGTACAAAGCACTTCGATTGGCAGTTATTCTGGAACAAATTGTCAATCACATGCTGATTCACCACATTATTTGAAAGATATGCTAAAGAAAGGTTCTCAGAAAAATATTGTGGATTTTCTTGGTTTTTGTTTTAATGGGGCTGAGGATTTTAGGGAGTTTTTAATGGCATATCAAATAAAGAATGGTTATGATTTGATTTTTGTTAGAAACTCTCCCGATAAAATTTCTGTTAATTGCTCTTGGATTAACGATGGTTGTAAGTTTTATCTTAATGCTTCTTCGGATCCGGGTATACTTTCTCGGTTTTTTATTAGAACGTACAATTTTGATCATTCATGTGGAGCGGGTCTTAGAGATGTCAATAAAGTTACTATTTCAAGTAGATTTGTTAAATCTTTAATTGTGGATCAAATTCGTGATGCTCCTATGAAGAAGCCAAAGGATATCATAAAGGAATTTAGAAGAGAGTATAATTTCAATCTTTCATACTATTATGCGTATAGCGGAAAACAGTTGGCGTTGAAAGAGATATATGGGGATGATGCAATGTCGTATAATGATTTAGGTTGGTATATGGAGGCATTGCAAAAGTATAATCCTGGTAGTTATGTGTCTATAGATGTTGATTCGTCAACCAATCAGTTTGAGAGAGTTTGTATTGCTTTTGGTGCTTGCTTGCTTGGTTTTAAACACTGTCGACCATTAATATTTTTGGATGCTGCTCATTTGAAGGGAAGACCTGGAGTTTTGTTAGCTGCTACTTCTAAAAATGCTAACCAAGGTATATGTTTCATTTTACTTTTGTTTTTCTTTTTTTTGGTTATTTTTGTAGTTATGATATGTGAAACTATTATTGTTCTACACATCACTTAATTTTAATGCAACAATGCTTACAATATATTTGTTCGCTTCATTTATTACTGCTTCTATTGGAAGTGTCTGTAGTACTAATGTTTGGACAGTAAGGTGCTAAAAGACTGATATATAATATATGATATGTTCATTTATCATTTTGAGTCTAATTCAATTGTGCCTGTCATATATTACTATCATTTAATTCAAGTTTGATGTTTACTGTGGTTCATGTATCTTTGTATTGAGAAGTCCTTAATTATTTATTTTGCAGGTTTCTTTCCTCTTGCTATGGGTATTGTTTCACATGAAAACGAATCTAACTGGTCTTGGTTTTTGTCCCATTTGAAAGAAATGCTAAATGAAGACCGGTCTCTAGTTTTTATGTCTGATCGTCATTGGGGTCTCATTTTAGGTGTTCCTAAAATATTTCCTTCTTCATATCATAGCTATTGTTTGTTTCACATGGAACAAAATATTGGTAGTGTTGTGAAGGCAGCTAAAGGTGATTCTTCTGTTGTAGAGTTATTCAAACTTTGTGCTAGAGCTTCTAATATGTATGATTTTGAGCAATACCTTTCTAAATTTAAGGATATTGGGGGTACGGCTGCAGAAAATTTTCTACAAGATAAACCATTTGATCATTGGGCAGATTTGTTTTTTCAAGGAAAGCGGTATGGTGAATATTCTTCAAATGTTGCAGAAAGCTTCAACTCTTGGATTTTGGAAGATAGAGTAATGCCCATAACTTTTTGTTTGGATGGTATTCGAGTGAAAGTTATGGAGCAAATGGCTAGGCGAAGAGAAGAATGTCGTTTGTGGACGACGACTCTTTGTCCTGTTATGGAGGAACGCTTGTCTAAGTTAGTAGATGATGGCTTCGGTTGGGATGTTTTCAAGTCTTCGGACTTTGTGTTTGAAGTAAAATCCCCTAAGTCTCATATTGTTGACCTCAGAAATCATTTATGTAGCTGTAATCAATGGAGAGTTACTGGTTTTCCATGTGCACATGCAGTCAAGTGTATTAATAAGTCTAGGTTATCAGTTTATGAATTTGTGGAGGAATATTTTACTGTTAGTGCTTTCAGTTCTTCATATGCTTATGCTATCAATCCAATTCCAGATTTTGATAAGCCAACGGTTGTTGAAAATGATGTTTTGATTAAGCCTCCTAAACAAGTTCGTGGTGCAGGAAGACCATCTACAAAGAGGCGTGGTGGATTTGGATATTCTCAAAATAAAAGAAACAGATGCAGTCATTGTAATGAAGTTGGCCACAATAAAAGGAACTGTCTTGCTTCTTCTAAAATTTAAAAAAAAAAATTCATGTTATTTGTTAGTGTAACAGACTTTTTTTATTGTAAAGCTGTTACAGCTTATTGTATATTGAAGTCAGTATTTGTGAATTGTTTGCAAAATAAAAAATGAAGTGTTATGTTGTTTGTTTTGTTTAATTTTTAATGTCTGGTAATGTCTAATGTCTTTTGCTTTGAAGTCATTTTTTTTAATTCAGGTTATTTTATCATTGCTAACTGTACTTTAGTTCAGTGCATGATTTCAGCATTTCATTTTTACCAATTCTTTTCAATGCTACCTGTACTTATCATTTTTGTTGAATGATAGTTGTAACCAGCATTCCTTTTATCATTGGTATGCATCTTGTATGAAATACTTTTAGTGGATCAGCCAATAGGCCTAATACTACAAGCTGTTATATCTCATATGCTCTTTTATTAGGAAAACTCTTAACTTATTTGAGGTTAAGTTGTGATGTGCTGATATGGTGGACAGCATGGGAAGCCTACTGTAAAAATGAATTAAATGTTTACATTATTTGGTGAATTTAAGGTTGTTTTGTTCAATTATAATTATAATTTAGATGAATTCGTGAGTTTATTATATGAGCCTATTTGTAGTTAACATTTCAGTTGAATGCTAAATTTAACAAGCATTCCATTATAAGTAGTATGCATTTTACGTGATATATAATTTCAACGCTTAAAACTCTAATCAGAGTTTCTATTTACCATAATTATACCGAAATGTCACAACATAATTTTATTTTCACATAATGCTAGTTTTACATAGCATTTCAATATAAACTATTGTCACCACATGAAAAATACAGAAAACGTATTCAAATTCACGTGACAATTAATTTGCATATACTCTCAGTAGTTCGCACAACGAAAGTACAATGAAAACAGACAATTAAAATTTTAATCCATCAATTCCAATCCTATTTGAGCAGTTGGTACGGACAAATTAAAATCAGTAGAAAATTTGTAAGACTATCTATCATTAGTTGTTATCAGCAACAGCTTTACTCATCATCATGTTTAGTGTTTGTTTGGTGACCAACTGTATTTCGTGTCGTTCAGTACATCAAAAGCAAATGTAGCTCTTAGCATTCTTATGGTCTCTTTTGTGTATCTCGGCGGCAATTCTTCCTTGTCCAACTTTTTTATGTTTGCCATCACGATGAAACCACAATCAAGTCTATATCAAATGTAGAGATAGTAGTTAATATTACGTATAAATGAATGCTAAATTAAGTTATCATTCTTTACTTCAAATGTAGAGATAGTAGTTAATATTACAGTATAAACTAATGCTAAATTAAGTTATCATTCTTTACTTCAAATGTAGAGATAGTCGTTAATATCAAATGCAGATATAGTAGTTAATATTCCATAGTTCAACAGTGGCAGTGTTAAGTTTCATTATCATCCACCCTTTTGTCAAATTTTTCCTAAAATATTACTCCTTTAACAAACTACAGTTATTCGTATTTTCCGAGCCTATGGCCTGGCTTATCCAATAGTTTATATAAGCTGTTCAGCGATTTCAGTTCAAAAGCACATCCTATACATCAACATCAATCATATATCAATCCTAATTAAGTAATACCAAAAGCAATGATTTTTTAAACATCTTCAATAAACCACTGAATTTTCTATACTCTGCATATACTAAACAATTTACATGTGCATCATCTCATGTTAGGAAGAAACTCTTCATACTAGGTTGAACCATTGCTCAAATCCTAGTGTAAACAATCATTTGGGTTTTGATAAATGTATATGCAGTAAAAAAGTATAGATGACAGCTTGAACTGTCATTACTAATTTTATGCTCATTGTATTTTTCAGTTGAATGTTTTGCTATGATTTTGATCATCATGAATTGTCAGCTGTATTTTTGAAAATAAAAACAATAATTGGATAAACATACACTATCATCCCATAACCTCTTATGATGCATGTAAATCAAATGATATATTGAATTATCATTCAATTATTGTACATATCTCTAATTATTGTCTACTGTTTATTAAAGATTGATATTCTACTTTCATGTATTATCTATCAATGCATCATAACACATATATTTAATAAATTGTGAATAAAATAAGTAAGTTACGAATCAGAATCTTGCGGTGGACTTTTAGGCTGCTGCACTGATGGTTTGTTGAATTTCTTGTTCATTATACCTTCTTTTACCCACGCATCCTTGAACAGCGACTCAATCAAATTTTTCTGCAAAATATATATATATATATTAGTGTTGACTTTTACTTGTAGAGTTTAAAAAATAATAAGAACTCTCTTACAGTGATGATGGCTTGGTTGTAGCTGGGGTTTGATGTCCTTGTTGATCTGGTTTTCGGTTTTGTTGAGTCGTAATGACTCCACTGCATTGTTTCATAATTTAGTACCAACAAGGTCCAATGGTTTCTGAAATGCAGAGGGAAGTACATTTTATCGCACAACTCTTCTTTGACAATCTTTTGTATTGTTGGCATGACTATGTCATTGATCACTGTTTTCTGATCATTTGTTATAGCATTCTGCATATTCATATGTATTAGAACAGAGTTTTTTTTTTTTTTAAAAGCATTTATAATTTAATGCTATGCTTACCATCATGATTGTAGTGAAGTAATAACTATGCTGGTACATTTCTTGATTGTAGTAAAACCTGTCAATCAGCTGTTTAACCAAAGAAAGGAAGTTTTAAGTGAATGCTAGTTCTAACTATCATTCTATCATCCTATACACATATGCACTAAAAACTGTTAATGATAGTTTCAATTATCATTCTCTCATCCTATACATTTACAGGTATTTAACATATAGCGATGCTACTTCTAGCTTTCATTCCGCTATTCAATTCATATATATAGTAAGAATACTGCTCAAAATATATGAAAAGATGAATGATATGTATAACAATCATTATCAAATTTTGTACACTATATTACTCTTTTTTTTACTGTCAAAATTCTAGTTTGATATATACCTGACCGTCGGTAAGCCCATCATAAAGAACATCCTCTGATTTCACTATAGTTATTCCTCCTTGGTTTCCTTCGTCTTTGTGGTATGCTATAGTGCTGCAATTGATTATCAACATTTTATAAGTCAGTTTTTTATTGAAAGCTTGCAATGTTGCAAATATAAAGAAAGAAAACAAGTTACAAATCTTACTTCTCATTTTCGTTGAATTTGAAGAAAGTGATAATCTTTTGTTGCTGTGCTGTAGTCAATAATTTCAGGATATGACTTTTTGTGATATCTTTGCTTTTGTAAGCTTTTCTTGTTGGAGAATATCTATCAATATCAATTATATTTTCATTTTCATGTGTTTCAGATTCAGTTTCAGTTTCTTCTTCATAATCAGACTGTTCATTTTTTTCTTCTTTCTCTTGTTCAGTTTGGTCACTTTCTTCACTTTCTTCAGCTTCTTCAACGTCTTTAGCTTCTTCAACCTCTTCAGCTTCTTCATGATTTTCACCTTCTTTATTTTCACCAACATCATTTTCTTCAACTTTGTCATCTTCACCTTTTTTATTTTCACCTACATCATCTTCTTTAACTTCATCATCTTCACCTTCTTTATTTTCTTCAACTTTTGTTTCCTTCTTTTTATATTTTTTCCTTTGAATAAATTTGTACTGGGATTTTGAATCAAATGTACTCGTTCGTTTGCGGCTTTTAACCCTCTCAACTAAAGAGCTTGGTTTTTTCATTGGTTTTGCATTCTTTTTCAGGATTTCCCTTTTTTCCTTCGAACTTTTGTGTTTATCCTCTTGTTTTTTCCCAGTTTCAAGGACTTCACAACTTGTGTCTTGTTTTTTTCCTTGTTGCATCATTAGCATTTGCTGTGTTACTTCAAGATTAAATGTTGGTGGTTCTACTTCTTGTATTTTTTTTGATACCAACATAGTTACTTTCTTTTTTAGCTCTACCACAAGGGCTTCAGCATCCCTTCTTTTTTGCTTCTCAATTTCAAATTCTTCTTCATTCTTCTTTAATTTCTGTTCCAAATCCTTGTTATACTGTTGCAAAGACTCCACTTGTTTGCTCAATGTCTCTATCAGATTATTTGTTGGTTGCATATCCGTGTGTTCATTGGTTTCAATTTGCAGATGTTGATGGTGGGGGATTTTTTCAAGAAGAGCTTTTTCTTCTTCTGATATGTTTCTCAATTCAACAAATATCTGTATAACATATATAAAAATGACTGAGTAACACCCAATAAATTAACTAATGCTGTGTGTACTTGTCATTCTCCATTTGATGCTATATATAACTATCATTCTTCAGAATTAAGTACATTGCATTCTATTTCTGCATTAATGATAAATTTAACTATCATTTAGACTATGAATGTACTATAATAACATGACTACTATCACTATATTCCAATTTAACATTTATTGTATGTATCTAGTTTGTTTGTGTGTTAAAATATACCTTTTCATCATCCATGTTTGACAAAATATTTCTTGATACAACCTTCTTTAAGCTAGAAATATTCCATCTTCCAAATCTTGGCAATGTTGAAGAGTAGTTTGGCATCGGAGATATCAAACTAACATGCTCGCATAGAAAAAACTGAAAATAAAATTTTATTTGTTAAAACATAGAATATGCATAATTTAATTTATAGAAATAAATGCATAAATATAAAATTAAAATAATGTACTTACCATTGGAAGCATGGAACAACCCGGCATGCTTCTTGGCTTTGTTTTAAAAGCCGTCAAAGATCTAATCAAAGAATAATGGATTGAAACTGGCCAAGATATTGAGTTCATTTTCCTTATATCAATGATATAAGGAATGTATCCCCATGGAAAAATTCTTTGACTATCGGGAAAAAAGAAGGTGATCATTGCAAGAATGAGGATTAGTTTCGGAAAATCGGTTTCAATTTCAGTTTTTTTGTCTCCAGCACATTGTTTATTTTAGAAATTGTAAGGACTTTCGAGATCTTCTCTACGTTACCAAAATTTCTTAAAACAAAGTCTTTACAATTTTCTGGAAGAACTTGAAAACTCATTTTAGGTGCTGGAAACAAGTTAATTCCATACATAGGTAATCCGAAAAGAATTGAAATATCCTCTGGTTTCAATTTTAGAAAAACATTCCCAATTTTGAAAGCTTGTTTCTCAATAGAAAATGTTTCTACTATATCATCTAAGGTTGTAGATGATTTAGTGAAAGCCGAAATGGTTAAAATTTGTTTGAAAAAGACATGAACAAACTTTTCAAATGGGGTTTGATTTAAAAAATTGAACTGATTTGCAAGATTATCACCTTTTTGGATAATTTTTTGGAAATTTTTTATCATAGGCAGCAAGCTGCAAAGATATTGGACTTTTTCTTGAGATGCCTTTTTTGCTTTTTTCGTTGTTGCTGCCTTTAACTTCTTCATTTCTTTCCCTGTTGATTCCTGCACAACATTTTTTTTGAATGAATCAATGTACATATAATTAATTTTAACGCTATTTACACCTATCGTTAGTAAACAAGTATATGATATGTGAAACTATCATTTCCAATGTCATGTATATCATTAGTAAACAATAATATGATATATGAATCTATCATTCCAAATGTCATTTGCATGTCTACCATTAGCACCCAGTATATGATATATGAAACTATCATTATGAATGTCAACTTCATTTATCATTAGAACCTTATATGATAAGTGAAACTTTCATTCACATCTATCAATAGCACTCAAGTATAAGTAAAGGGAAAGTTACATTTATCACTAGTACCCAAGTAATAATGTGTAAAAAAAAAGAGTAATATAGTGTACAAGATTTGATAAAGATTAAGACGTAGAGGGAACAAAGACGGGTGAAGTATCATCAGTAAGTGGATGAGAAATACTAAGTTTGGTTGCAAATATTTAAGACTATTAGGTCAATAATTGTAGGCTTGCTGCCTTTATTTAATTCGTTATGGAGGATGAATTTACATAGTGCATGTGTTTACATGTGTATATGTGAATATAAAAGACAGCAGAAGATCAACACAGGAAAAAATTAAGTTAATAACAAATGTACCTTATCTCGTTTTCTTTTCTCCAATGCAGTTGTCTTTTTTCCCTTTGAAGTTGCTAGTGACAACTTTGTCGAAACAACCTGATTTTCATTTTCCATCATGAATCATTACACAATAAAAAAACATTAAACAATGTGACATATTCGACTATAAGTACGTAATGCTATATTTGTCTACCATTTATTTTTTCAAAGCTGAATTTACTTATAAATCCATAGCTATCTATCTATTTTTTTTATAGATCATTCCCCATAGAGCACACAGCAAAACAATTTGACGTATTCAACTAAACTTTTTCCATGATATGTTTGTATATCATTTTTTTAATGCTATGTTTACACATCATTCTACAACTATGCATACAAAAATTCTGTACAATGCTTGCAACTAATAATATGACATATTGAACTATCATTTTAATAATACGTATAATGCTTCCAAAAAATGAATTATATGTGTGTATATCATTTATCATTGCCCATAGAGCACACAGCAAAACAATTTGACGTATTCAACTAAACTTTTTCCATGATATGTTTGTATATCATTTTTTTAATGCTATGTTTACACATCATTCTACAACTATGCATACAAAAATTCTGTACAATGCTTGCAACTAATAATATGATATATTGAACTATCATTTTAATAATACGTATAATGCTTCCAAAAAATGAATGATATGTGTGTATATCATTTATCATTCCCCATAGAGCACACAGCAAAACACACTTTTAAATTTGTGTATCAATTTTCATATCCTATGTGTGTTAGTTAGTATGCTTTAAAATTATAATGCTATATTCAGCTATCATTTAGCATATTCTATGCATGCTAGTTCACTTTACTAATATAATGCTATATTCAAACATTACTTTGCAAATTCTACACGTGTTAACTCACTTCACAAATACAAATGATATTCAACTATCATTCATTATACTTTATACATGATATCTCACTTTAAAAGTACAATGTTATATTCAACTATCATTTAGCATATTGTACATAAGTTATTTCACTTTAAAAAATACAATGCTAAATTCAACTATCATTTAGCATATTTTATACATGCTAAGTCACTTTATGAATACAATGCTATATACAACTATCATTTTTTATATTTTATGCATGTAATTCACTTTAAAAATATGATGCTATATTTAACTATCATGTAATGTATTCTACACATGCTAATTCAATTTAAAAAATACAATGCTAAATTCAAATATCATTTTATAGTTTATACATGCTAGTACATTTTTTATTATAATGATATATTTAACTGTTATTGAGCATACTACACATGTTCCCTGTTTGTTTTTATAGTATAAATGATATATACAAGCTAATTCTTTTTTAAACATAGTCATATTCAACTATTATAATGCTAGATCACTTTAAAAGATGCAATGCTAAATTCAACTATCATTATTCATATTTTATATACAATACTATTTTTTTGACCATCAATCATTGAACATCTTGATAGCTAAATAATCATTAGTGGTCTCACTGAGATAGACACAGGAATTAATTGTACGCGCACTATACTCATCTAGAATCTAAAAGTAACAAAAGTAAAAATGGAATGTTATATACATCTAGCATTACACTTTAGCAAATTCAACAACAGTCTAAAACTAACTAAAAAAATCAATAAACACAACATTTAATATCTCGATGAGCATACTGCATTGTTTTAATGCTATGTTTAGGTTTCATTCTACATTTACGCATATAACATTTCTGTATAATGCTTGCAAATAATAGTATGACATATTGAACTATCATTTTAACATGATATATTTCTATAAAAAATATCCTTTTCCTACTGATTATTTCATCGTACAACTCTTGTTGCTTTAGTTGGTCTTGTTTCTCGGTCTCAGCTGTGAGTAATCTTCTCGATTTTCTTCTTTTTCCCTGAATATTACTCGAATCGACTGGTTTTGACGTTCGTGGAGAAGACCTAGTGCTTGGAGAAACTGGTTTTGATGTTCGTGGAGAAGACCTAGATCTTGGAGAAACCCTAGTTTTGGAGAGATTTGAATCTTCGGGTTTATGTGTAAAATCTGAGGAAGTCGGCGAATTCTGTTCCATTGCTAGAGTCGATTGCGTGAGAAACCTGAAGTTTGATAAGAGAATTATTTTAGAGCGAGAGTAGGGCTGCCATTTTTAGTGAAGATTGAAAAAGTAATTTTGTAGAAGAAAATAAAAGTAATGAATTCACGATGGAGAATTTGCCGCCTGTCGTTCAGACGGAAGTTAAAACTTAACGTCCGTTAAATTTAAACATTATTAAACTTTTTCCTTTAAACTAATTTTCTCCATTATAAATTTATGTTCCACTGTACAAATATTTATAAACTCTGATTTGTATAAAATTTCCGTTGTGAGATAAACTGTAATTTTTTGTGTACTGTGATTCTGTGTTTAATTCTGTTAAACCCTGTAAGCTAAATAGCGAATCTGTCGTTTTGAACGTTCCGAGTTGGTTTAAATACCGACTTGGAGCGGTCAAAACGGCGGGTCGTTACATAATTGGTCGTTTGGTGTTTAAATATCACTGGGCCTAAGTGTTAATTTATAAAAAGGTCCGGAAAGGGATATTTGGGATTTAAAAGGGAAATTCTATTTTTCTAAAATAGAATTGGAATTTTAAAATAGATTTGAAATATAAACTTATTTTGAAAAATAAAACAAGTAGTTAATTTGTAAACGATGTTTATAAATAAAGTAAAATGAATTATCATTGGAAAATTCGGGAAATGTAAATACAAATATGAAATTTAAAGAGGGAGGTTTAATTTTCCAAAGTAGGGATTTAATTTCAAATAGATCTGAAATCGAGACTTGTTAAATATACAAACAGGTAATCAAAAAATGGTGTTTATAAATATAATGAGTAAATTATCAAGAGATAATTTGAATAAATAGAATTCAAATAGAATTGAATATGGAATTTGAATAAATAGAATTCAAATAGAATTGAATATGGAATTTAAATAAATGGAATTCAAATAGAATTGATTTGGAATTTGAATACAGATGTTGATAAGGAAACGAGCTTAAAAATAGAATTAGATTTGGTTCATGAGTAGATTAAAATATATTTGAACATGTCATGTTCAAAGTGAAATTGGCAAAAGAGTTAATTAGAAAACAGATTAATGAATTAAGTTAAAACGATTGAATCAAGTTAACTTTGAATAAGTAAATTTAACTTGTGACTTCATATTCGAATCGAATATGAAACCGGAGTTAGAAAATCGAATTTAATTAGTTTATGAGTAAGTTGAAATATATTTGAAGCATGTTATATTCAAATATACAAGTGAAATAGACAAAAAGTTAATTAACGAATTTATTAACGAATTAAGTTAAAACGATTGGATTAAGTTGAGTTGAATTAGAAATGTATGAATATACATGAGACACGTTTGGAATAAAGTAATAGAAGAGATATAAATATAATGCTCGACAAAAAGGTACGTATTTAAATTGAATATGAGATTTTATGCACCGTATCGGCTAGCCGCTTGGCTTTTTGATTTTTCTTTTTGAATAGAGAGGCCTGTGTGGCAGTTTGGGGATTTTGCCGATGCTCCCGGTACAAAGGAGGTTATGGCGAATTTTTCCGGGAATTTAAGGAGTTAGAATATTTTTAAGAAGATTTGATAAACTAGGAATCGATATATATAGAATTCGATAATGAAACGAACTTAAAATAGAATATTATAAACGAAAAGGAATTTTATAAATAAAATCCTGGGAGATATACGTTTTAAAGAGAACGATGATTTAAAAGCAAATGATTTGCAGATTTAAAATGACTTGATAAGAAGTTAACCAAATGGAGTTAAAGAAATAGAGTTAAGCAGAATTAGAAACTGACTGTAAATTAGTTGATTTGAACGACTTTTTGAGTATCGATCTGATGTTGGTTTCAGCCCTCGGGATTGATACTTAGAGAATTGTTCTCTTACTAGTTTACAGTTAGGGACTAATAGTTGTGGAATGGTAGTGATGCGTGAATGAGAGATGGAAATGTTTTCCAGTGTTAATAACATATATTTTTTAAATATAGAAAATATGGAAATATGAATATATATATATATATATATATATATATATATGTTTGATGATGTGATCGATAATTCCATTTGGAAATAGGATCGTTGTGTGTACACGGACATGTTTTCAGTTGATAGTTAAATCACCCACTATCAAAGTTTGACCATTTTTACGTTGTTAATATGGAGAGACCGGTTGGATTCTTATCCAAAGAACCACTCCGTATTGGCATAAGCGTTTTGAATCATATACGCCAAAGAAAATTGAAGACGGAGTATAGTGCAAGGGCAGTTGTATAAGTCCTAGGTAGAGATTGCCTAGGATGGATGTACGGAATAGTGCCTTCGGTTTCGTTCAGTCCCAAAACGAATGTATATGGACGAATGTCTGACAGAATATTTCCAATGATCGCATATGTCGGACTGTACAAATATATATGGTGGCAACAGATTTATTCCCTTTGCAAAATATCCAGAATATTTGTGCAGATCAATTAGTGATTAACGGATCTGATAATGTGGCATTCAAAGTGATCATGTTATCAATGAATGGAAAGTAATTGTAGCCTCAGGCCTCAACAACCGGGAAATGACAAAAATCGGGCAGGCAACATGACTATGTGGTTAGCTCCCATTAGGGTGTATCATCACCTATCTAGAGATTCATTTAATTCTTTATTCTATTCGATGTTGTCCCATTCGGGAAACAGTTGCTGATCCCAACCGTTGGTGATATACATTCGATACACTCAAGAAAAATGAGTGGTCGGTCATGTGTGGCTGAGTTGCGAGATGTTCTTGTTGAACTCGGTGTATTCTCCTCTAGAGATACACTAGTGGAAGGTGGAAATCCATTACCCAATAAGTGCTTGCGGTTTTGATTGTATATATATGTGGAACGTGAGATGCAAGCGTTCCATTAAGATTCTATTTATTTGATTTAGATACTATTATAATATCAAAAGAGTTTTGATATAAAGATCATTTTGGATTCTCATAAGGGAAAACCCGTTCTGTGTTATACAGCGTGGTCTTATGAGTTATCGTTTATTTTCTCGAGCTGTTTTAAAAGTGTTTACTCATACCAGTCCCATGACTAACGCAGAGTTTATTTTGTTTTGTTTTACCTAAACTCTTGGGTGCCCAAATTTGTATGGGTAGTCAAGTAGTTCAAGTGTTTTCAGATATTTGGAGGAGCTTGGAGCAGGAGGCTTCAACGTTAGTTATCTAGTGTTATTTTCGCTGTATTGTAAGTGTTGTACTCTGATGATAATGTTATGTATATACAGTCAAATTTTGTATTTCAAAAGCTGTTATATATTATATTTTATTCCGTTGCGATGTGAGATTCTGTTTTGTGTTTATGTTCTTCTTCCTCTATTCTAATTTTTCTTTCTTTCTATTTCTCAACCTCTAACTTCTTTCAATAATGATTCGTATTTCTATGCAATTTGGGTTGGATGTGTGTTGTATTTAGTCAACTCAGATAGTACAGATATGCGATCCATTACAGTTGGTATCAGGGCTTAGTTTGAGCGAATACCTAGTCTTTGGTGGGGTTGTGCTCATTAGAGATAGGGTCAGTAGTACCCTAGAATGAGTTAAGTGTATATATATACGAGAAAGCGTATTTGTTATTTGATATAAAAACTGTTTTATATTGTGTCGACTAGTCTGTTGAGTGAATTATGGATTCTGATCGAATCGTGGGACGCCACGAAGTCGATAGGAATTTCTAAACACTTGAATGGAGAAATTCAACGTAATAATGTTTTAGAGTGGGTAAATGAAATAACTTTACCCAAAACTATATTTTGATATAGAAAGAATATTTTTCTGAAATTATTATCATATATGGATGAGTTGGTTGTTAATATTATATTCAGATAATATTATAAAATTTAAAATGGTTATATATAACCAAATAGAATTTGTATAAGAATGAGATATATAAATGAGATGAATTGAAATTGAATTCTGAAATTTGGATTTAACTTAATCAAGTTAAATAGATCGAAGTGAATAAATTGATTAAAATCAATTTGAATGAGTTTAATACATATGACTAGAATATGAATTAGATGTGTATATATTGATTTTAAATCATTCAGATTTAATGAATGTAAGCCTGTATGATGTGGAATATGAATGAAAACAAAAGTTTTGTAGGAATTAAACTTTGCGGAAATGTAAAGAGTTGAGTTCAACTAAATGAGTTTTGAAAAGTAAATGGGTTTGAAGCACTTTTCCTACCTTACTAATTTCAGGGACGAAATTCATTTAAGAGAGGAAGAATGTAATGACCCAGATTTCTGTCAAGTTAATTTTAAATATTTAATATGGATTTAAAAATTGAGTTGATAATATAAATGAATTTTTATATTTAGTTATCGATTTAATAATCGATTTCGATTTAATATCGAATATATAAAATTATCGTAATATGAAAAATACTTCAGTTCGAGATTTAAACTAAATTTGAAAAACAGTTCAGATGATCAATTACAGCTTCTGTTTGAATTGGAATAATAATATTAAATTATTATCGAAGAATTTAATGGTTTGAAATTTAATTAATATCATCTCAAGACGATCAAATTAGACTTCGTGACCTATCCCAGTGTGTTCAGAATAGTGTTATAACCCTAGGAACGACCGTTGTTGGGTTCAGAAGGGAGTTCAACATCACGAATTATTTTGATTAGAATGGTATTGGTTCAAAAATAAAAATATAAATAAAATAATTAGTGGCCTTGTTTGCTCCACCCTTCACTCAAGAAAATAAACTGTGCCTCCTCTATTACCACAAATCAAAAACAAAACCCGTGTCTTCTTCTATTAACATAAATCAAAACAAAACACGTGCCTTCTTCTATTACCACAAATCAAAAATACCGATGCCCTCTCCCTCTTTTCTATTTATATCCTCTTCGTTAATCTCAGGCAAACAAATCGAGGCCATCTCTTTCCTTTAAATTCTACAATTCAAACGTCGATCTGTTCTTCGAGTATACAAGAACAGAAGGCCGCGGTTGCTCCTTGGATTCGGCATCAGGAAGTCGCGAGGCCTAAGTTTCAACATTGCGAAGGCGTTTGGGTTGTTACTGAGTTAGGATTCGAAGTCACGATGGGTTGGTAGCTGTCGTGGTTTTCCAGGAGGTCAATGTGTGTGAGGCCGATGATGGTATTAGTGCGAACTGGAGTTCGAATCACTGGTGGGTAATTGGGGCTGCGCGATGAGTTTAGGTACAGGTTTTATAGCGATTTCTTGAGCGCGACTTTCAACAAGAAACTGGGATGGTCTTCAATACAGGGGGAGGGCATGCGATTTGTTTTTTCAAGAACAGTGATGCTCTGTGAAACAGGTTCGATGCTTTGTATTAGAACCAGCAGGGTGTTGGGTTGAAGTCAGTAGACGTAGTAGGACTTGATAGTAGCAGTTGTGGTTGATAGAGATAAGGTAGTTGTGTTCGAGTAGTGTTTGGGTGATGTGCAGTAGTAGGACCGTGAGGGATATAAAGACAAATGGAAAGCGACTGTGTGGTGTTCGGTGAAATGAAAAAAATATGAAGATTTGCAGTTCTATAGGCTGTTTGTAGTTGTTTGGAGCTACTAAGAGATTTGTTTGGTGGAGTGGTCGAGTAGATTCCAGTAGCAGTAACGTATCGATTCAGTCGAGATGATTCGTGGCTGAGACGATTTGGAATTTAAATGGGATATTCGACAAATTAAAATCATGGTGAGTAAATCTCACTCATCTCCTTATTTAGAATTATTTTAATTCGTTAAAAATAATTGTTTGTTGCTTGTTTGAATACTTTCTGGTTGATTTAAATATATTAGTTATATAGGGTTGACTATTATATATATATTGGGTTGATGATTGGATTGTTCCCGCAATCTCATTAGCGGATGCCCGCAGTTTCATAGCGGATGATTTCCCTATGCACCCCACAAATATATATTAGTGGATGACCTTCATACCGCGATATCCTGCCTCGAAGCAGGATGGGTATTACTATGTTGACTAACGTCTGTGGATGCAGGAAAATAGGTTGGAGGGATCCAACTGGATTCCTTAAAAATATATTATCTATTTGTTTATTTGTTTACATATATACTGTCATATATGATGTGTTAGAAAACCTGAAATAAATAATTGGTCGTTTGGTGTTTAAATATCACTGGGCCTAAGTGTTAATTTATAAAAAGGTTCGGAAAGGGATATTTGAGATTTAAAAGGGAAATTCTATTTTCCTAAAATAGAATTGGAATTTTAAAATAGATTTGAAATATAAACTTGTTTTGAAAAATAAAACAAGTAGTTCATTTATAAACGATGTTTATAAATAAAGTAAAACGAATTATAATTGGAAAATTCGGGAAATGTAAATACAAACATGAAATTTAAAGAGGGAGGTTTAATTTTCCAAAGTAGGGATTTAATTTCAAATAGATCTGAAATCGAGACTTGTTAAGTATACAAACAGGTAATAAAAAAATGGTGTTTATAAATATAATAAGTAAATTATCAAGAGATTATTTGAATAAATAGAATTGAATATGGAATTTGAATAAATAGAATTCAAATAGAATTGAATATGGAATTTAAATAAATAGAATTCAAATAGAATTGAATATGGAATTTGAATAAATAGAATTCAAATAGAACTGAATATGGAATTTAAATAAATAGAATTCAAATAGAATTGAATTGGAATTTGAATATAGAAGTCGATAAGGAAACGAGCTTAAAAATAGAATTAGATTTGGTTCATGAGTAGATTAAAATATATTTGAACATGTCATGTTCAAAGTGAAATTGGCAAAAGAGTTAATTAGCAAACTGATTAATGAATTAAGTTAAAACGATTGAATCAAGTTAACTTTGAATAAGTAAATTTAACTTGTGACTTGATATTCGAATCGAATATGAAACCTGAATTAGAAAATGGAATTTAATTAGTTTAAGTGTAAGTTGAAATATATTTGAAGCATGTTATATTCTAGTAAACAAGTGAAATAGACAAAGAGTTAATTAACAAATTTATTAACGAATTAAGTTAAAATGATTGGATTAAGTTGAAATGAATTAGAAATGTATGAATATACATGAAACAGGTTTGGAATAAAGTATTAAAAGAGATATAAATATAATGCTCGACAAAAAGGTACGTATTTAAATTGAATATGAGATTTTATGCGCCGTATCAGCTAGCCGCTTAGCTTTTTGATTTTTCTTTTTGAATGGAGAGGCCTGTGTGGCGGTTTGGGGATTTTCCCGATGCTCCCGGTACAAAGGAGGTTATGGCGAATTTTCCCGGGAATTTAAGGAGTTAGAATATTTTTAAGAAGATTTGATAAACTAGGAATCAATATATATAGAATTCGATAATGGAACGAACTTAAAATAGAATATTATAAACGAAAAGGAATTTTATAAATAAAATCCTGGGAGATATACGTTTTAAAGCGAACGATGATTTAAAAGCAAATGATTTGCAGATTTAAAATGATCCTGTTGATAAGAAGTTAACCAAATGGAGTTAAAGAAATAGAGTTAAGCATAATTAGAAACTGACTGTAATTAGTTAAGTTGAACGACTTTTTGAGTATCGATCTGATGTTGGTTTCGGCCTTCGGGATTGATACTTAGAGAATTGTTCTCTTACTAGTTTACAGTTAGGGACTAATAGTTGTGGAATGGTAGTGATGCGTGAATGAGAAATGGAAATGTTTTCCAGTGTTAATAACGTATAATTTCTAAATATAGAAAATAAGGAAATATGAATATATATATATATGTTTGATGATGTGATTGATAATTCCATTTGGAAATAGGATCGTTGTGTGTACACAGACATGTTTCCAGTTGATAGTTAAATCACCGACTATCAAAGTTTGACCATTTTTACGTTGTTAATATGAAGAGACCGGTTGGATTCTTATCCAAAGAACCACTCTGTATTGGCATAAGCATTGCGAATCATATACACCAAAGAAAATTGAAGACGGAGTAAAGTGCAAGGGCTGTTGTATAAGTCCTGGGTAGAGATTGCCTAGGATGGATGTACAAAATAGTGCCTTCGGTTTCGTTCAGTCCCAGAACAAATGTATATCGACGAATGTCTGACAGAATATTTCCAATGATCGCATATGTTGGGCTGTACAAATATATATGGTGGTAATGGATTTATTTCCTTAGCATAATATCCAGAATATTTGTGCAGATCAATTAGTGATTAACAGATCTGATAATGGGGCATTCAAAGTGATCGTGTTATCAATGAATGGAAAGTAATCGTAGCCTCGGGCCTCAACAACCGGGAAATGACAAAAATCGGGCAGGCAGCATGGCTGTGTGGTTAGCTACCATTAGGGTGTATCATCACCTATCTAGAGATTCATTTAATTCCTTATTCTATTCGATGCTGTCCCATTCGGGAAACGGTTGCTGATCCCAACCGTGGTGATATACATTCGATATACTCAAGAAAAATGAGTGGTCGGTCATGTGTGGCTGAGTTGCAAGATGTTCTTGTTGAACTCGGCGTATTCTCCTCTAGAGATATACTAGCGGAAGGTGGTTCCATACCTTGTCATAGTTGGAAATACATTACCCAATAAGTGCTTGCGGTTTTGATTGTATATATATGTGGTACGTGAGATGCAAGCGTTCCATTAAGATTCTATTTATTTGATTTAGTCACTATTATAATACCAAAAGAGTTTTGATATAAAGATCATTTTGGATTCTCATAAGGGAAAACCCATTCCATGTTATACGGTGTGGTCTTATGAGTTATCGTTTATTTTCTCGAGCTGTTTTAAAATTGTTTACTCATACCAGTCCAATGACTGACCTAGAGTTTATTTTGTTTTATTAAACTCTTGGTTGCCTAAATTTGTGCGGGTAGTCAAGTAGTTCAGATGTTCACAGATATTTGGAGGAGCTTGGAGCAGGAGGCTTCAACGTTAGTTATCTAGTGTTATTTTTGCTGTATTGTAAGTGTTGTACTCTGATGATAATGTTAGGTATATACAATCAAATTTTGTATTTCAAAAGCTATTATATATTATATTTTATTCCGTTGCGATGTGAGATTCTATGTTGTGTTTCTGTCCTTCTTCTTCTATTCTAATTTTTCTTTCTTTCTGTTACTCATTCTCTAACTTCTTTCAATAATGATTCGTATTTCTGTGCAATTTGGGTTGGACATGTGTTGTATTTAGTCAACTCAGATAGTACGAATATGCGGGCCGTTACAGTTGGTATCAGAGCTTAGGTTGAGCGAATACCTAGTCTTTGGTGGGGTTGTGCTCATTAGAGATAGGGTCAGTAGTACCATAGAATGAGTTAAGTGTGTATATATATACGAGAAAGCGTATTTGTTATTTGATATAAAAACTATTTTATATTGTGTTGACTAGTCTGTTGAGTGAATTATGGATTCTGATCGAATCGTGGGACTCCACGAAGTCGATAGGAATTTCTAAACACTTGAATGGAGAAATTCAACGTAATAATGTTTTAAAGTGGGTAAATGAAATAACTTTACCCAAAACTATATTTTGATATAGAAAGAATAATTTTCTGAAATTATTATCATATATGGATGAGTTGGTTGTTAATATTATATTCAGATAATATTATAAATTTTAAAATGGTTATATATAACCAAATAGAATTTGTATAAGAATGAGATATATAAACGAGATGAATTGAAATTGAATTCTGAAATTTGGATTTAATTTAATCAAGTTAATAGAGCGAAGTGAATAAATTGAGTAAAATCAATTTGAATGAGTTTAATACATATGACTAGAATATGAATTAGATGTGTATATATTGATTTTAAATCATTCAGATTTAATAAATGTAATCCTATATGATGTGGAATATGAATGAAAACAAAAGTTTTGTAGGAATTAAACTTTGTGAAAATATAAAGAGTTGAGTTCAACTAAATGAGTTTTGAAAAGTTAATGGGTTTGAAGCACTTTTCCTACCTTACTAATTTCGGGGACCAAATTCATTTAAGTGGGGAAGAATGTAATGACCCAGATTTCTGTCAAGTTAATTTTAAATATTTAATATGGATGTAAAAATTGAGTTGATAATATTAATGAATTTTAATATTTATTTATTGATTTAATAATCTATTTCAATTTAATTTCGAATATATTAAATTATCGTAATACGAAAAATACTTTAGTTCGAGATTTAAACTGAATTTGAAAAACAGTTCAGATGATCAATTATAGCTTCTGTTTGAATTGAAATAATAATATTAAATTATTATCGAAGAATTTAATGGTTTGAAATTTAATTAATATCGTCTCAAGACGATCAAATTAGACTTCGTGACCTATCCTAGTGTGTTCAGAAGAGTGTTATAACCCTAGGATCGACTGTTGTTGGGTTCAGAAGGGAGTTCAGCATCACGGATTATTTTGATTAGAATGGTATTGGCTCAAAACTAAAAATATAAATAAAATAATTAGTGGCCTTGTTTGCTCCACCCTTCACTCAAGAAAATAAACCGTGCCTCCTTTATTACCACAAATAAAAAACAAAACCCGTGTCTTCTTCTATTACCACAAATCAAAACAAAACACGTTCCTTCTTCTATTACCACAAATCAAAACAACCGACGCCCTCTCCCCCTTTTCTATTTATATCCTCTTCGTTAATCCTCAGGCAAACAAATTGAGGCCATCTCTTTCCTTTAAATTCTACAATTCAAAAGTCAATATGTTCTTCGAGTATACAAGAATAGAAGGCCGTGGTTGCCCCTTGGATTCGACATCAGGAAGTCGCGAGGTCTAAGATTTAACATCGCGAAGGCGTTTGGGTTGTTACTGAGTTAGGATTCAAAGTCGCGATGGGTTGGTAGGCGTCGTGGTTTTCCAAGAGGTCAATGTGTGTGAGGGCGATGATGGTATTAGTGCGAACTGGAGTTCGATTCACTGGTGGGTAATTGGGGTTGCGCGATGAGTTTAGGTACAGGTTTTATAGCGATTTCTTGAGCGTGACTTTCAACAAGGAACTAGGATGATCTTCAGTACAGGGGAGGGCGTGCGATTTGTTTTGTCAAGAACAGTGATGCTATGTGAAACAGGTTCGACGCTTTGTATTAGAACCAACAGGGTATTGGGTTGAAGTCAATAGACGTAGTAGGACTTGATAGTAGCAGTTGTGGTTGATGGAGATAAGGTAGTTGTATTGGAGTAGTGTTTGGGTGATGTGCAGTAGCAGGACCGTGGGGGATATAAGGAGAAATGGAAAACGACTGTGTGGTGTTCGGTGAAATGAAAAAAATGAAGATTTGCAGTTCTATAGGTTGTTTGTAGTTGTTTGGAGTTATTAAGGGATTTGTTTTGTGGAGTGGTCGAGTAGATTTCAGTAGCAGTAAGGTATTGATTCAGTCGAGATGATTCGTGGCTGAGACGATTTGGAATTTAAATGGGATACTCGACAAATTAAAATCACGGTGAGCAAATCTCACTCACCTCCTTATTTAGAATTATTTTTATTCGTTAAAAATAATTGTTTGTTGCTTGTTTGAATATTTTCTGGTTGATTTAAATATATTAGTTATTTAGGGTTGACTATTATATATATTGGGTTGATGATTGGATTGTTCCCGCAGTCTCATTAGCGGATGCCCGCAGTTTCATAGCGGATGATTTCCCTATGCGCCCCACAAATATATATTAGTGGATAACCTTCATACCGCGATATCCTGCTTCGAAGCGGGATGGGTATTACTATGTTGACTAACGTCTGTGGATGCAGGAAAACAGGTTGGAGGGATCCAACTGGATTCCTCAAAAATATATTATCTGTTTGTTTATTTGTTTGCATATATACTGTCATATATGATGTGTTAGAAAACCTGAAATAAATAATTGGTTGTTTGGTGTTTAAATATCACTGGGCCTAAGTGTTAATTTATGAAAAGTTCCTGAAAGGGATATTTGAGATTTAAAAGGGAAATTCTATTTTTCTAAAATAGAATTGGAATTTTTAAATAGATTTGAAATATAAACTTATTTTTAAAAATAAAACAAGTGGTTCATTTATAAACGATGTTTATAAATAAAGTAAAATGAATTATCATTGGAAAATTCGGGAAATGTAAATACAAATATGAAATTTAAAGAGGGAGGTTTAATTTTCCAAAGTAGGGATTAAATTTCAAATAGATCTGAAATCGAGACTTGTTAAATATACAAACAGGTAATAAAAAATGGTATTTATAAATATAATGAGTAAATTATCTAGAGATAATTTGAATAAATGGAATTCAAATAGAATTGAATATGGAATTTGAATAAATAGAATTCAAATAGAATTGAATATGGAATTTAAATAAATAGAATTCAAATAGAATTGAATTGGAATTTTAATATAGAAGTCGATAAGGAAACGAGCTTAAAAATAGAATTAGATTTGGTTCATGAGTAGATTAAAATATATTTGAACATGTCATGTTCAAAGTGAAATTGGAAAAAGAGTTAATTAGCAAACTGATTAATGAATTAAGTTAAAACGATTGAATCAAGTTAACTTTGAATAAGTAAATTTAACTTGTGACTTCATATTCGAATCGAATATGAAACCTGAGTTAGAAAATGGAATTTAATTAGTTTATGAGTAAGTTGAAATATATTTGAAGCATGTTATATTCAAATATACAAGTGAAATAGACAAAGAGTTAATTAACGAATTTATTAACGAATTAAGTTAAAACGATTGGATTAAGTTGAAATGAATTAGAAATGTACGAATATACGTGAGATAGGTTTGGAATAAAGTATTAGAAGAGATATAAATATAATGCTCGACAAAAAGGTACGTATTTAAATTGAATATGAGATTTTATGCGTCGTATCGGCTAGCCGCTTGGCCGTTTGATTTTTCATTTTGAATAGAGAGGCCTGTGTGGTAGTTTGGGGATTTTCCCGATGCTTCCTGTACAAAGGAGGTTATGGCAAATTTTTCCGGGAATTTAAGGAGTTAGAATATTTTAAAGAAGATTTGATAAACTAGGAATCGATATATCGATATATATAGAATTCGATAATGAAACGAACTTAAAATAGAATATTATAAACGAAACGGAATTTTGTAAATAAAATCCAGGGAGATATACGTTTTAAAGTGAACAATGATTTAAAAGAAAATGATTTGCAGATTTGAAATGATCGTGTTGATAAGAAGTTAATCAAATGGAGTTAAAGAAATAGAGTTAAGCAGAATTAGAAACTGACTGTAAACTAGTTGAGTTGAGTGACTTTTTGAGTATCGCTCTGATGTTGGTTTCATCCTTCGGGATTGATACTTCGGGAATTGTTCCCTTACTAGTTTACAGTTAGGGACTAATAGTTGTGGAATGGTAGTGATGCATGAATGAGAGACGGAAATGTTTTCCAGTGTTAGTAACATATATTTTATAAATATAGAAAATAAGGAAATATGAATATATATATATGTTTGATGATGTGATCGATAATATCATTTGGAAATAAGATCGTTTTGTGTACACGGACATGTTTTCAGTTGATAGTTAAATCACCGACTATCAAAGTTTGACCATTTTTACGTTGTTAATATGGAGAGACCGGTTGGATTCTTATCCAAAGAACCACTACGTATTGGCATAAGCGTTGCGAATCATACGCCAAAGAAAATTAAAGATGGAGTAAAGTGCAAGGGCTGTTGTATAAGTCCTAAGTAGAGATTGCCTAGGATGGATGTACGGAATAGTGCCTTCGGTTTCGTTCAGTCCCAGAACGAATGTATATGGACGAATGTCTAATAGAATATTTCCAACGATCGCATATGTTGGACTGTACAAATATATATGGTGGTAACGGATTTATTCCCTTAGCATAATATCTAGAATATTTGTGCAGATCAATTAGTGATTAACAGATCTGATAATGTGGCATTCAAAGTGATCGTGTTATCAATGAATGGAAAGTAACCGTATCCTCAGGCCTCAACAACCGGGAAATGACAAAAATCGGGCAGGCGGCATGGCTATGTGTTTAGCTCCCATTAGGGTGTATCATCACCTATCTAGAGATTCATTTAATTCCTTATTTTATTTGATGTTGTCCCATTCGGAAAACGGTTGCTGATCCCAACCGTTGGTGATATACATTCGATTCACTCAAGCAAAATGAGTGGTCAGTCATGTGTGGCTGAGTTGCAACATGTTCTTGTTGAACTCGGTGTATTCTCCTCTAGAGATACACTAGCGAAAGGTGGTTCCATACTTTGTCATAGTTGTGAATCCATTACCCAATAAGTGCTTGCGGTTTTGATTGTATATATATGTGGAACGTGAGATGCAAGCGTTCCACTAAGATTCTATTTATTTGATTTAGACACTATTATAATATCAAAAGAGTTTTGATATAAAGATCATTTTGGATTGTCATAAGGGAAAACCCGTTCCGTGTTACACGGCGTGGTCTTATGAGTTATCGTTTATTTTCTCGAGCTGTTTTAAAATTGTTTACTAATACCAGTCCCATGTCTAACCCGGAGTTTATTTTGTTTTGTTTTACCTAAACTCTTAGGTACCTAAATTTGTACAGGTAGTCTAGTAGTTCAGGTGTTTACATATATTTGGAGGAGCTTGGAGCAGGAGGCTTCAACGTTAGTTATCTAGTGTTATTTTCGCTGTATTGTAAGTGTTGTACTCTGATGATAATGTTATGTATATACAGTCAAATTTTGTATTTCAAAAGCTGTTATATATTATATTTTATTCCGTTGCGATGCGAGATTCTGTGTTGTGTTTTTGTTCTTCTTCTTATATTCTAAATTTTCTTTCTTTCTATTTCTCATCCTCTAACTTCTTTCAATAATGATTCGTATTTCTGTGCAATTTGGGTTGGACGTGTGTTGTATTTAGTCAACTCAGATAGTACGGATATGCGGGCCGTTACACCCTATCCTTAACAATTACAAACAGCCCTAGAACCTTTAAATAACACTTCTAAATAGAGAGTATTTGATAGAGATTGAGAAGATTAAGAGAATGATATAATTTGTATTGAAAACAACAGAGTATAAGTGTAGAAATCAAGAAATTGATGTAGAATAATGGTGGTAAGAGTAAGGATGAAGAAGGAGAAGATAAGTTAGTTAAAAATTTAAAAATGATCCCTTTATATAGAGTTCCAAAGGTTGCAACAGTTCTAAAACATTTCAAATAATGAAAAGACACTTCCTTTGAAATTTAAAAAAATGACGGTTATAAGTCGACATGTCAAAAGTGGTATGTCGATATATACTTGTTATTTGGAATTTTTAAACCATTTTTCAAGTTTTTAAACTAGTATATATTTTCTACAAATTCTTGAATCAAAATAAGTTGTTTAAAACATAATTTCTTAAGTATAAAAACATAGTAATATATAATTTAATCATAATATAAAACTTTTATATATATATATATGATATAAACACTTATATAACATAATTATAAAACTTTTTAATATAAACTATATAAGAAACATATATATTTGAAATTATGAGTTAGAATGTATGTATAATTTGAAATCATTTTGAAAGGAGTTGGAAAAGAATTTGAAAACAGAATTTGAAAGTGCTAACCTGAGTTTTACATATTAACCAGACTCTATTACTTTGATATTCTTGAACTCTTGATATCTTCATTCCATGAGTCTTGAATCTTGTATCCTCTTTGAAATCTTGAATCTCTTAAACTGTACAATCTTCTATATCTCCTATATATAATCCATGCATATATATCTATATCTATATATATATATATATATTCTGGATAAAAGATGTTAGTATATATTTTATAATCAATAATGTTAATGTTTTAAACATGGTTGTTGTCATCCAAATTCAAATTTCCAATAATCTCCCCTTTTTTGATGATGACAACCTTGGTTTTATAAAATATTCATACCTGATATACCTGTTGATCTGATTTCTTAAATACTTCCCTTTTCACCATGAATTCCTCCTAACCCCCCCTTAAACTATGCCTATCTTAAGCTATATCCTATCTTAACTATATCCTATTTTATAATTTCTCCCCCTTTGTCATCAACAAAAACTATACTAAACTATACTTCCCTTAAATCTTTGCCATAAATGATTCTAATGACTTATTCTAGATATATATAACTTTCCTAAGACAATAAAACTAAATCTGAATTAATGACTAGCGTAATTCTATATAAACAAGAATATAACTAAGTAATTCAAACAATATTTTCAAACAATTAAATGTGAAACTAATTAATATACAATCAATCAATGATTGTACAAGCAAATCAAACATACTTACAAGCAAATCACACAATATTAATTCGTATTTTCGTACAAAACACACAATCTACGAAATCGTTAAAACATTTAGTGTTTCTTGACAATCGGGGATTTATGAATTGGACAATGAGGATAATGAAGACAAAATTCCCCATTTTGTTCAATTACATTTCCATCCTTGTCAAAGCACACTTCGCCCACACAAATAACGCTATCGTCTCCGTCCATATTTTCTTTTAACGCTTCTTCTTCCTCTTATTCTTCCACGACTTCTTCCTCTTCTTCTTCTTCCTCTTCACCCATTTGATTATCATCTTCGATAATAATTGGATTGATTTGATTATCCATTACAAACTTTTGCATATTTCTCATAATCCTCTCTTTCTTCTCTTGCTATTTATTCATTCTTACTTATAAGACTTGAATTTCAGTCACCAATTGTTGTACATCCGTCATTGATTCCTCTAATTTCATTACTCTCGCAAGTGTAGTTCGTTGAAATGGACCTTCGGATGGTCCCGCAATCGAAATAGGGGTGTTTTGATTGATATTATTAGAGTATGCCATTGTTTTATTTGTTTGAAAATTTTTCCTGAGAAAATAAAGAGATGAAGAAGGAGTTTTGAAATAATGAATTTAAATATAGGTTGTAACTAACTTTTGGTGGGAATTAATTTTAAAAATATGGCAGTTATATGTCGACATATGTGTATTTTTATTTTTATTTTTCTGATTTATTATATTTTATATTATACTATATTATGTATATATAATTACTTTATTTCACTCAAGGAACAAATGCCTAATTATCTTCTAAATTTAATAAATATTGCTTCGTTTAAGGTTTTAATTAATATATCGACTATTTATTTTTCTGTTTCTATGAATTCTAGTGAAATTTTCTCTTTACTTGTGTTATCTCTTAGTAAATGATGTCTTATATCTATATGTTTGGTTCTTGAATGATGAGTTGGAATTTTAGATATATTTATAGTGCTTGTATTATCACAATATATTGGTGATTTATTTATATTTAATCCAAAATCTTTTAGAGTTTGTTGCAAATATATTACTTGTGAACAAGCCTAAGCAGCAGATATATATTCTTCTTCAGTTATAGACAAGGATATTGTATTTTGTTTTTTACTGAACCAAGAGACTAGAGAATAACCTGAGAAGTGACATGTTCCACTTATGCTTTTACCATATGATTTACATCCCGCGTAGTCAGCATCACAATAGGATATTAAATTAAATGAATCATTTTTAGGTTAAATAATCCAGAATCAAATGTATGTTTTACATATTATAGAATATGTGTTATGACTTTCAAGTGAGTTTCCTTAGGTTAAGACTGATATCTTGCACAGAGACATACACTATGCATTATATTTGGTCTACTAGCAGTTATATATAATAATCATCTTATCATTACTCTATATAATTTTTTTGTCGACGTCTTTTGACGTGTCGTCCTTACTTCGGACAATATTAGTTGCCATAGGTGTAGGTCTTCCATTGATTGTAGTTGAATTGTATTTATTCATTAGATCTCTTGCATATTTTTCTTGATTAATAAATATTCCATTTTCTAATTGTCTTATTTGTAATCCTAAGAAAACTATGAATTCACCTATATGACTCATCTCGAATTCTTATGTCATAATATCTGAGAATTCTTTATCCATTTGATTATTCGTTGATCCAAATATTATATCGTCAACGTATATCTGTACTAATTGAATGTAGTTTTTGTTTCTTTTAATAAACAGTGTATTATCTACTTTACCAATTTTGAAGTTTGATTGTAATAAATACATTCTTAATCTATCATACCATGCTCTAGGAGCTTGTTTTAATCCATATAATGCTTTCTTTAATTTATATACGTGGTTTGGAAGTTTTTCGTCTTCAAAAGGAGGAGGTTGCTCTACATATACGTCTTCTTTAACATATCCATTTAAAAATTCACTTTTAACATCCATTTGAAATAATTATGATTATCGAAGTCTAGTAAAATCCTAATCGCTTCTAGTGTTGCTATAGGAGCGAAGGTTTCATCATAATCTGTTCCTTATTCCGGACTATATCCTTGTGCAACTAGTCGGGCATTATTTCTTATGACGTCACCGCATTCATTCATTTTAACCCGTTTATTTCCAATTCCAGTCTTATCCTCTGGTCCAAGAACAACTTCCCATACATCATTCCTAGTAAATTGATTCAATTCCTCTTGCATAGCAAGGATCCATGAATCATCGAATGATGCTTCCTTTGGATTTTTATGTTCAATAGTTGAAATAAACGTTGAAATACTCATATTATTTAATTGATTTCTAGTCCTAACAACAGATTCAATATCTCCTAAGATATTTTCTACTGGATGATCTCTTAGAAGTCTAATTCTTTTATTTGGTTGATGAATTTCATTATTTACTTCATCAATCTCATTTTCGCATTCATCTTCATTATTTTGTGTTGAATTCTTATAATTCTCGTTAAAAGACACATTTAAAATTTCTTCTATAGTATTAATTCTTAAATTTAAAACTCTATATGGCTTACTTCTTTCTGAATATCCAATAAATATTCCTTTATCGAATTTAGAGTCAAATTTGTCTAAATTTTCTTTGGTGTTAACAATAGAACATTTACTTCAAAATATTTTAAAATACGATAACTTTGGTTTCTTATTATATAAAAGTTCGTATGGTGTTTTATGAGTTAAGGGTCTTATCAAAATTCTATTTAATATATAACAAGCTATTGCAACTACCTCAGTCTAAAAATTTCTTGGTTAGTTACTATCTGATAACATGGTTCTTGCACACTCTTGAATTAATCTATTCTTATGTTCAACTATTCCATTTTGTTGAGGGGTTCTAGGGAACGAAAAAATATGGGTTATCCCCTTTTTGTTACAAAATTTTTCAAAATTTTTGTTTTCAAACTCTCCACTGTGATCACTACGTATTGTTTTTATTTTTAAAGATAGTAAGTTTTGAATTATTTTAGCAAAGGTTTTTAATTGATCAAAATCATCATTTTTATTTTTAAGAAAAAGAGTCCAAGTAAGTCAAGAAATATCATCAGTTATTACGTAAATATATCTACTATGATTTATCGATTGAGTTTGGGATGGACCAAATAGATCCATGTGAATTAACTCTAATGGTTTTGATGTTGTAACTTCTTCTTTTGATTTAAATGAGCTTTTTTCAATTTTCCGAGTTGACAAGCATCGCATAAATTATTTACTTTAAACTTTATTTTAGGTAGCCTTTAATTAAATCAAATTTTTAAATCCTAAAAGTATGTTTGAAATTTATATGACCGAATCTCTTATGCCAAACCCAAGGGTCACTTGTATTGGGCATAAGACATAAATTATCGTCAGAAATTTTCATAGTTAGTATATGGATATTTCTCTTTCTATCTCCTTCAAATATTATTTTTGAATTTTTATCTTCCATAAAGCGTTTATCTGTTTGAAAATTGATTTTATAGCCTTTATCGCATAGTTGACTTATACTTAGTAAGTTATGTTTTAAATTCCTATATAATAAAACATCAGAAATAATAGGAGTTTCAAAATTACCGACATTGCCGATGTCAACCGCATATCCTTTAGAATTATCACCGAAGTTGACCATTCCTCCATTTTCATATACTAGATTATTTAGTAATCCTGGATTTCCCGTTATATGTCTTGAACATCCACTATCCAATATCTATTTGTCCCTTTTGATTTCCATTATTTGACCATCAAGATTTGATTTTTCAACAATCACATAACACACATTTCCCTGGTAGAACAATAATTCTATAGATCACTTGATTTTTAACAGAATGTAATGCATACCCATTTAATACTGATGCAATGCATGAATTTAAACTAGTGTTATAAATTATTTCAAAATTTTCCATTTAATATTTCCAAAATTCAGATGATGAACTTTTGAAAACCTATGCTCTGATACCAATTGTTAGGGATGAGAATCATGGATCTTAAAGCAAAACTAACACTAGAGGAGGGCGAATATTGTTTTAAAGAGATTATAGAAAATCTAAACAGTTAATGGTTACTCAAACAACTGTATGAACCACAAAATGAATATCACAATAGAAACAATTACAGATGCAAATATAAACAGAAATAAAATGCAGAAAAGGAAAGAATACACCAGATTTTATACTGGTTCGAATTACTCGTACGTCCAGTCCCAGGCAACGCTGGATTACATAGAGTTTTTATTAATACTAGTATCAATCTTACAACTGTAACACCCCGAATTTCGGTTAATGCTAAAATTCACTAATTACAGAATAAATAATCTCAGATGTGAGAATTGGGGGAAATGGGCTGCGTCATTGCGTTCGTTTCGGAAAAATACGCGAAATAGAGTCCGAGTTTTCGAGAATCGGAGTCCGTATGGCCCAGTTATGGCCCAATGAAGTTGGCAGAAAATTTAAGATAAAAACAGAATTAAATATTTAAAATCAGATTTCGAAATTGGAGTCAGCGGGGGCCAGGCGGGAAAAATTCCCGCCCTAGCCATGTCGACAGGGCTGTCGACAGGGGTGTCGACTGCCCTGTCGACTTGCCTGTCGACACGGGGTGTCGAGCCAGTGGCCTGGGTGCACCAGGTCTGGGTTTTCTGGCTGGTTTGGGCTGAGTTCTAGAGGCTTCCAAGATCTGACGGACCTAAACTAACCTAGGGTTAATCCTATGGTCTAAAACACACCCTAACCCTATAAATACACCCTAATGCAAGCCTAATCCCTACTAAAAATAGAAATGATGCCATCATGCCGCCAAAATCAAACTTGAGAGGAGTCTCCACTAGTTTATGAAGGAAGTTGCAAGCTAATCAACCTCTAATCATCTTCTTCTTCATATTTAACAACTAGTTCTACTTCATAAGTTTGCTAATCTTGGTTTTGGTGAGTTCCTATAGCTTTAATAATCAATTGTTAAATTGATTATGGTAGGATGTGATAAGACATGGCTATGTTTGTGGATAAATGAGTTTATGCAAGTTTGTATGATATGTGATTTGCAAGTTTTATGCCATATGCAAGTTTAATGCCATGTTTTATGATGCAAAACACTAAGTTGAACATTTATGCATATGTAACATGTTATGCAAACTATATGAGAGAGTATATGCAAGTTATATGTAATAAGATATGCAAGTTATACATGGGGTTTTATGCATGCTAAGTGTTTGGTTTTATGCATGCTAAGTATTTGGTTTTGTGCATGCTAAGTATGTGGTTTTGTGCATGCTAAGTAATTGGTTTTATGCATGCTAAGTGTTTGGTTTTATGCATGCTAAGTATTTGGTTTTGTGCATGCTAAGTATGTGGTTTTGTGCATGCTAAGTAATTGGTTTTATGCATGCTAAGTGTTTGATATTATGCATAAATCATGACATGCAAGTTTACCCTTTTAAATGTGATGCATACATATGCAAGATGACACCTTTATATGCTATGTATATATATATGTGTATGCATGTTTACCCTCCTTTAAGATGCAAGTCATATATGCAAGTTCAACATGTTATGTAAGTTATGTGTATGCTTATATGCAAGCTCAACATGTTATGCAAGTTATGTGTATGACGTTATGTAAGTTATGTGCATGTTGTTATGCAAGTTCATATGCAAGTTATGTGTATGATGTTATGCAAGTTATGTGCATGATGCTATGCAAGTTATGTGTATGTTGATATGCAAGTTATGTTTATGATATTATGAAAGTTATGTGTATGATGTTATGCAAGTTAACATGTAACATGTTGTGCAAGTCCACACCTTTAAGACACATGCAAGTTCACCTTTGTAAAACCTATGAACACTTATGCAAGTTGCCTTTAGATATGACATATGTATGTTCATGCAAGTTGGGTTATTTAGCAATGCTAGTTGGGTTAATATTATGATGTAAGTGGACACTTTTTAACCCATGTTAATGCTAATGTATGCTAAGTGAAACCCATGTTAATTGTGAAAGAATCTTCTCTTGGAAATATGTCGTGTTAGCATAAGTACGTGGGGGAAACGATGGGGTTAATAGACATGTTAATGAAATGGTGTGAAATGGTTATGATTAAGCATACCATAAAATGAATAAGCATAAATGGGAATTTACCTATTGAGTTAGGTCTACCCCATGGGAATTTACCTATTGAGTTAGGTCTACCCATGTTATGGAATTGGGAATTTACCTATTTAGTTAGGTCTACCCATATTCTTAAAAATGTGATATTAATTAGGGATAATTAATATGGGGGTGATTAATTAAGTGTAATTAATCGACTAAGACACGAGGTTGGACTCAGTTGTAGCGTAAAACTGCCCGGACCCAACCGGCTTAACCAGTTGCTACAAATGTTAGCCCAATGTGAGAGGTCTTAGGCACAAACTAAATACGTGATTAACGTAAAGACACGAGGTTAGACTCGGTTATGACGTAAGGCTGCCCGGACCCAACCGGCTTAACCAGCGGTCATAAAAGATAGTCTAATGTGAGAGGTCTTTATGAGGATCACGGTCTTAATTAATTAAGAAACACTTAACCAAATTAGCATGTAGTGGGACATGAGGGTTAAGTGGGTGCCTTGGGTGGCATGTAGTAACTAGTGGGGGTGCCTCGGGTGGCATGAGGAAACTAGTGGGTTGCCTTGGGTGGCAATAGAGAATACGATTAGAATACTTAACCAAAGTGGAACATGTAATTAAAACATGGGTGAAGGGTTAAGTAAGTGCTTTGGGTGGCATGTGGAAATCTAGTGGGTGCCCTAAGTGGCAATTGAAATATGATTGATGACTTAACCAAATCTTAACATGTAAGTGGGCATGACTATATAAGGGGTTAAGTGGGATGCACTAGATAAAAGTAGCAAGCTTAAGTAGTAGCTTGTGGGGGCCCATTTCAACCAATATCCCAAACGTATCTTTGTGGGCTCGACCCTAGTCGGGTGACGGGACACGCATATTGGGCTTGACTATAAGAGGCCAAAACGGGTTAGCGGTGGCAACGCAAGTCCAACGGGTTTCATATGCGTGTGTGGGCCCGGGCTGGTAGATAAGCCGTTGTTGCATCGTGTAGATATAAAGCCGTGCACCGTTGATATTATCAGGTGGCCACTTTGGGGAATGATACACCCCATTGTGGGACCAGCACGGGTATCTACGGTAGGGAGCCGATCGCTGGGGAGTAGTGGGTACACCTAATAAAGATAGGGGCAGACGGCACCTATGTAGGGGTACACGAAACTACTGGGTAAAATTACTAAGTACACCTAGTAAAGATAGGGGCAGACGGCACCTGTGTAGGGGTACAAGAAACTACTAGGTAAAAATTACTAAGTACACTTAGTGGGATCAACCTTTAAGTAGGAATTACTCTTGGTGGGTAGAACTGGTGTGGTGCAGTGTAGGAATTACCCTTGGGTGGGTAGATCTGGGGTGGTGTAAGCTAGTAATTATCCTTGGGTGGATAAATGCGTCTTTTCGGTTATCGTAGTACATCCGGTGTTTAGTTGGCTACTTAGTGTAGTCATTATCCCCAGAGGTACCGTACCTTGTTTATGTCATACCCTAATTACTTTAATGGTTGTATTGTTAGGGTTATAGGACTCACTCAGACTTATGTCTGACCCCGTTGTTTTTATCTTTTTCCCAACCCTCAGGTTATCAGAGTGGGCCCGGTACGAGTGGGCTTAGATCAGGCTGCTTTATTCTCTTTTGGAGCTTGGACCATAGATGTAGAGCTCAGCTTACCCTTTCTTTTATGGCTATCAGTTCATGTATTGGGATTATGTACTTTTATTTATCAGGATGGATATTTTGTACTTGACTCTTATTATGGTTTTGTGATGTAACCAAACATGTTTTACTTTCCGCTGCAATGAAATGATGTTTTAAGATTTTCAAGTATTACTTATATCTGTCTTGTTGTAATATTTCTGTTCTATATTCACTTAAAATACTCCACCGATGTTATGGCATTCCCTTAGCGAGTGACCATAGCGGGTGTGGGGTGTTACACGTGGTATCAGAGCCAGGTTACCAGAACAGATAAAATTTTTAGAAAAACTATTTTCTAAGAATATTTTTGAAAGGAGTATTTTCAAAAACATGTCTTTTAAGAGAAAAGTTTATGAAAGAAAAGCATAATTCCCAATAGCCATATCTATATCTTTCGAATTCTCCATTTTGAATCTCTTCCTTTCTCTCATTTTGAGTTTCCCCTCCGCGTATAGATGATCTTTCTAAGATAGATAAGGATGGAAAACCACTTCAAGGGACTAAGACGTTAATCAGATTAGAAGTTGGTTCAAGAAGGAGGAGGACTGGTAGGTACCTATAGGATAGACGATGAGAGGAAGGCTCAAATAGTTGTTTGGTTAATGAAGGATGAAACCTCATTGGTGGGAGGTTACGAGTGGAGAATAGGGAAGAAAAAAGGCTAGTAGTTATCCTTTTGGGAGGAATAGGACACCTTATTAGGATTGTCCAAAGAAGCAAGGGCAAGGTATGGAATCTCCTGGAGGGTGGGTGTATTCCCTCACGACTAAGGTACCAGATGGGGATAGGACCGTCTAGGTTGGAATTTGGATTTCTTTATTATCCGATTCGAACTTTATTTGATTATGATGCATCGAGTTCGTTTATCTCATCATTGTTAGTTGAGTCACTGCACTTAGACACCAGTTTGGTAGATGATCCCTTAGTTGTTTCAAACCCAATTGGGCTCCATGATGTGTTTGGGTTTGAAAGTTTCTATACTTAGCGTTGAATTTAGGTGTGATGCTTGTTGGGCTTCACGGGCTATGGGTTAGTTTTGGGCATGGACTGGTTATCTAGTAGGGGTGCCTTTCTTGATTTTGAAGGGAGAGTTGTTAGGCTTATGACCCGCTTGGGTAACACTCTCGAGATCTCTTGTAATCCCATAGAATCTGTTATGCTAAGTTATCTAGAATCGCTTGACACGTCGGTCTAGAGTTTGCGATCTGTTAGAGCGGTCCGGGAATACTCGGATGTGTGTGAGGAGGTGAAGGGCTTACCTCCGAAGCGGGAGATTGACTTCCGAATATATCTGGTGGATAATGCTAAACCAGTATCTTGGCCAGTGTGCCACATGGCTCCTCGTGAGAGGAGGGAACTCCATAAGTAAGTAGGCGATTTGCTTGAGAAGGGGTTCATAAGACGAAGTATATCGGAGTGGGGTGCTCCAGTAGTTTTTGTCACGAAGGCGGATGGGTCCCTCAGACTTTGTGTAGGCTAAAGAGAACTAAATAAACTCACAAAGAAGAATAGACACCCATTGCCAAGGATTGATGATCTCTTTGATCAGTTGGCTGGCGCCTCAGTATTTTTGTAGTAGGACTTAGCCACGGGATTTCATCAGTTGAGAGTGGCTGAGGATAGCATAGACAAGACTGCCTTTAGGACTCCGGATGGTTTCTATGAGTGGCTGGTGATGCCATTTGGTTTGACGAACGCCCCCGCATACTTTGTTGATTTGATGAGAAGGGTGTTCAGGGAGTACCTAAATAAGTTCGTAATGGTCTTTGTGGATGACATCTGGGTCTTTTCTAGGAGCGAAATAAGTTTTCGTATGCGCTCAATGGGGTGAGCAAAGCCAGTTATGGGAAAACGGTGGTTTTGGGGCGAGACTGGCAAGGACATCCAGAGTTGGACAAGGGCTTAATTATTTAGCCATTTTTACTAGTATCATCTCACGTAGGTCGCCTGAACTCGAAGGAGATATCCCTTGGGTGTTTGTCTGATATTGGTTTAGGCCTTTGGGGCTTGCATTTGGGGGATGTCGAGTTCGACTAGGGTGGTCTGCGTGAGAGATGGACAGTTGTGATGATTTTGGATGGGATTCTTAGCATCCTATGGGGTTGAGATAACGTATACCCATGGCAAGGGTAACGTGGTAGCAGACGCCTTAAGTAGAAAAAGGTTGTCCTTGAATTCATTGTTCGTTGAACGACGGAGCTTAGAGTTTATTTCTATGTTTGACTTTAGACCTTTCGTTGACTTTGTACCCGGTTTGCTAGCCTCCTTGGAGGTTAGGCCTACTCTTTTGGGGCGTATTGGCGGAGCACAGCGGGACGACCCACAATTGGTTGAGTTAGTAAAGAAGCTCATGAGGGGGGGAGTCGTCCAGCCATTTGAGTAGGTACACCCTAGTGGTAAGGGGTGGTTGCGTAGAGACAGTAGACTTTGTGTACCGCAAGACGAGGGTTTGAGGAAGGCTATACTTGATGATGCACATCGGTCGAAGATGACCATTCATCCCGGTGGGGACAAGATGTACCAAGACGTGAAGCGAGTTTTCTTTTGGGCCGGTATGAAGAAAGACGCGGCCGAGTATGTCGCTAGATGCTTGGTGTGCCAACAAGTAAAAGCGGAGCAAGAGAAACCCGGTGGGTTGCTTCACCCATTGGAGGTTCCGCTATGGAAGTGGGATAGTGTCTCGATGGATTTCGTCAATGGATTACCAAGATCGAGGAAAGGTAATACGGGAATTTGGGTTGGGGTAGACAAACTTACTAAGAGTGCCCATCTTATACCGTGAAGAGTAAGAGAACTGCTCCATGGCTAACTTCAGTTTACATTCGGGAGATTGTTAGATTGCATGGTGTACCTTCCAGTATAGGGAGCGATCGAGATCCTATCTTCACTAGAGAGTTTTGGAAGAGTTTGCAAGAGGCGGTAGGGACTCAATTGTGTTTGAGTACCACATATCATCCTCAGACGGACGGCCAGACCGAGAGGGTGAATCGTATTTTGAGGCTATGTATCTTGGACTTTGGAGGTACAGGGAAAGAGTATCTTCCATTGGTGGAGTTCGCGTATAATAACAGCTTTCAGTCTAGTATTGGCATGGCACCTTTCGAAGCTCTTTATGGAAGGCCTTGTCGATCACCTACACGTTGGTGGGAATCTACGGATGAGATCTTGCTTGGGCCAATAAGGTTAGAAAGACTTCGGGAAAAGATTGATTTGATTCGAAGAAGGATGAAAGCGGCGCAAGATAAACAGAAATCTTATGCGGACAAGAGGAGAATAGAGCTTGAGTTTGATATTAGGACATGCTTTTTATCAAGGTATCTCCGTTACGGAATGTGGTTCACTTTGGATCTGTTGGGAAGTGAGTACCAAGGTTTGTTGGGACGTTTCCTATTAAGGAAAGGATTGGACAGATGGCATATAGAGTGGAGTTGCCCGACAGACTTGATGGTGTACATGATATATTACATATGTCACATTGAGGAAGTTCCTACATGAGACCGCTGAGGTGGTAGAGCCGAGCTTGCTTAAAGAAGTAGAGATAGAGCGTGATGAGACGATTCGACGAGCTCCTACTCGCATCCTTGGGTCAGAGACTAGGAAGTTGAGGAGTCGAGAGGTTCAACTAGTCAAAGTGCAATGGGGAGAAGATGAGAGCAACGCTACCTTAGAGACGGAAGAGAAGACGCGTTCATTATACCTATTCCTTTTTAGGATATGTCTTTTAATTTCTCCTTTATCGTTTGACTAGTACTTATCTTATCTGTAGTATGTCCTCTCATTAGTACCTTTGACCTTTAGATAGGGTAAACCTATGGTTGAAACATGTGTTTGAGACATGTTATGTTTGATGGATGCATGTGGATGCAAGTGGTTGCTAGTGGTTGCTCGTGGATGCATATACACACACTCTAGGCACTAGATCGGCTCAGTCACTTCATATTGCATATTGCATATAATTGTGTGTAGGTAGCTATATTTATGGATGTATAATGATTGTGTTATCATTTGGATGATGCATTTTGGTGAATGATTGTGCACTCATATAGATACTGTATGTGTCAATAGGGTTATCTTGCATACATATTGGATGCATGGCACTATCATGGTTTGCATATGTTCGTACATTAGATAGGGAACATATACACACACTTTTCGCATATGCTCATACATCATTAGAAATCGTTTTAAGGACAATGGATGCCCGTGTTTGATGGATTGAGTAGATGGTTGTTTGGATGGTAGGATATGCATTCTCCTTAGCTTAGAGATTTCGGGGACGAAATCCCTTAAGGAGGGAAGAATGTAACACCCCGAATTTCGGTTAATGCTAAAATTCACTAATTACAGAATAAATAATCTCAGATGTGAGAATTGGGGGAAATGGGCTGCGTCATTGCGTTCGTTTCGGAAAAATACGCGAAATAGAGTCCGAGTTTTCGAGAATCGGAGTCCGTATGGCCCAGTTATGGCCCAATGAAGTTGGCAGAAAATTTAAGATAAAAACAGAATTAAATATTTAAAATCAGATTTCGAAATTGGAGCCAGCGGGGGCCAGGCGGGAAAAATTCCCTCCCTAGCCATGTCGACAGGGCTGTCGACAGGGCTGTCGACTGCCCTGTCGACTTGCCTGTCGACACGGCGTGTCGAGCCAGTGGCCTGGGTGCACCAGGTCTGGGTTTTCTGGCTGGTTTGGGCTGAGTTCTAGAGGCTTCCAAGATCTGACGGACCTAAACTAACCTAGGGTTAATCCTATGGTCTAAAACACACCCTAATCCTATAAATACACCCTAATGCAAGCCTAATCCCTACTAAAAATAGAAATGATGCCATCATGCCGCCAAAATCAAACTTGAGAGGAGTCTCCACTAGTTTATGAAGGAAGTTGCAAGCTAATCAACCTCTAATCATCTTCTTCTTCATATTTAACAACTAGTTCTACTTCATAAGTTTGCTAATCTTGGTTTTGGTGAGTTCCTATAGCTTTAATAATCAATTGTTAAATTGATTATGGTAGGATGTGATAAGACATGGCTATGTTTGTGGATAAATGAGTTTATGCAAGTTTGTATGATATGTGATTTGCAAGTTTTATGCCATATGCAAGTTTAATGCCATGTTTTATGATGCAAAACACTAAGTTGAACATTTATGCATATGTAACATGTTATGCAAACTATATGAGAGAGTATATGCAAGTTATATGTAATAAGATATGCAAGTTATACATGGGGTTTTATGCATGCTAAGTGTTTGGTTTTATGCATGCTAAGTATTTGGTTTTGTGCATGCTAAGTATGTGGTTTTGTGCATGCTAAGTAATTGGTTTTATGCATGCTAAGTGTTTGGTTTTATGCATGCTAAGTATTTGGTTTTGTGCATGCTAAGTATGTGGTTTTGTGCATGCTAAGTAATTGGTTTTACGCATGCTAAGTGTTTGATATTATGCATAAATCATGACATGCAAGTTTACCCTTTTAAATGTGATGCATACATATGCAAGATGACACCTTTATATGCTATGTATATATATGTGTATGCATGTTTACCCTCCTTTAAGATGCAAGTCATATATGCAAGTTCAACATGTTATGTAAGTTATGTGTATGCTTATATGCAAGCTCAACATGTTATGCAAGTTATGTGTATGACGTTATGTAAGTTATGTGCATGTTGTTATGCAAGTTCATATGCAAGTTATGTGTATGATGTTATGCAAGTTATGTGCATGATGCTATGCAAGTTATGTGTATGTTGATATGCAAGTTATGTTTATGATATTATGAAAGTTATGTGTATGATGTTATGCAAGTTAACATGTAACATGTTGTGCAAGTCCACACCTTTAAGACACATGCAAGTTCACCTTTGTAAAACCTATGAACACTTATGCAAGTTGCCTTTAGATATGACATATGTATGTTCATGCAAGTTGGGTTATTTAGCAATGCTAGTTGGGTTAATATTATGATGTAAGTGGACACTTTTTAACCCATGTTAATGCTAATGTATGCTAAGTGAAACCCATGTTAATTGTGAAAGAATCTTCTCTTGGAAATATGTCGTGTTAGCATAAGTACGTGGGGGAAACGATGGGGTTAATAGACATGTTAATGAAATGGTGTGAAATGGTTATGATTAAGCATACCATAAAATGAATAAGCATAAATGGGAATTTACCTATTGAGTTAGGTCTACCCCATGGGAATTTACCTATTGAGTTAGGTCTACCCATGTTATGGAATTGGGAATTTACCTATTTAGTTAGGTATACCCATATTCTTAAAAATGTGATATTAATTAGGGATAATTAATATGGGGGTGATTAATTAAGTGTAATTAATCGACTAAGACACGAGGTTGGACTCAGTTGTAGCGTAAAACTGCCCGGACCCAACCGGCTTAACCAGTTGCTACAAATGTTAGCCCAATGTGAGAGGTCTTAGGCACAAACTAAATACGTGATTAACGTAAAGACACGAGGTTAAACTCGGTTATGACGTAAGGCTGCCCGGACCCAACCGGCTTAACCAGCGGTCATAAAAGATAGTCTAATGTGAGAGGTCTTTATGAGGATCACGGTCTTAATTAATTAAGAAACACTTAACCAAATTAGCATGTAGTGGGACATGAGGGTTAAGTGGGTGCCTTGGGTGGCATGTAGTAACTAGTGGGGGTGCCTCGGGTGGCATGAGGAAACTAGTGGGTTGCCTTGGGTGGCAATAGAGAATACGATTAGAATACTTAACCAAAGTGGAACATGTAATTAAAACATGGGTGAAGGGTTAAGTAAGTGCTTTGGGTGGCATGTGGAAATCTAGTGGGTGCCCTAAGTGGCAATTGAAATATGATTGATGACTTAACCAAATCTTAACATGTAAGTGGGCATGACTATATAAGGGGTTAAGTGGGATGCACTAGATAAAAGTAGCAAGCTTAAGTAGTAGCTTGTGGGGGCCCATTTCAACCAATATCCCAAACGTATCTTTGTGGGCTCGACCCTAGTCGGGTGACGGGACACGCATATTGGGCTTGACTATAAGAGGCCAAAACGGGTTAGCGGTGGCAACGCAAGTCCAACGGGTTTCATATGCGTGTGTGGGCCCGGGCTGGTAGATAAGCCGTTGTTGCATCGTGTAGATATAAAGCCGTGCACCGTTGATATTATCAGGTGGCCACTTTGGGGAATGATACACCCCATTGTGGGACCAGCACGGGTATCTATGGTAGGGAGCCGATCGCTGGGGAGTAGTGGGTACACCTAATAAAGATAGGGGCAGACGGCACCTATGTAGGGGTACACGAAACTACTGGGTAAAATTACTAAGTACACCTAGTAAAGATAGGGGCAGACGGCACCTGTGTAGGGGTACAAGAAACTACTGGGTAAAAATTACTAAGTACACTTAGTGGGATCAACCTTTAAGTAGGAATTACTCTTGGTGGGTAGAACTGGTGTGGTGCAGTGTAGGAATTACCCTTGGGTGGGTAGATCTGGGGTGGTGTAAGCTAGTAATTATCCTTGGGTGGATAAATGCGTCTTTTCGGTTATCGTAGTACATCCGGTGTTTAGTTGGCTACTTAGTGTAGTCATTATCCCCAGAGGTACCGTACCTTGTTTATGTCATACCCTAATTACTTTAATGGTTGTATTGTTAGGGTTATAGGACTCACTCAGACTTATGTCTGACCCCGTTGTTTTTATCTTTTTCCCAACCCTCAGGTTATCAGAGTGGGCCCGGTACGAGTGGGCTTAGATCAGGCTGCTTTATTCTCTTTTGGAGCTTGGACCATAGATGTAGAGCTCAGCTTACCCTTTCTTTTATGGCTATCAGTTCATGTATTGGGATTATGTACTTTTATTTATCAGGATGGATATTTTGTACTTGACTCTTATTATGGTTTTGTGATGTAACCAAACATGTTTTACTTTCCGCTGCAATGAAATGATGTTTTAATATTTTCAAGTATTACTTATATCTGTCTTGTTGTAATATTTCTGTTCTATATTCACTTAAAATACTCCACCGATGTTATGGCATTCCCTTAGCGAGTGACCATAGCGGGTGTGGGGTGTTACAACAACATCCTTGATTTCACGCCTACAAGGTTAATACCGATTCCACACCCTTGATTTCACGGCTACAAGGTTCACGTTGATTCAACACCCTTGATTTCACGGCTATAAGGTTCACACCACTCTCTTTCCTTGATTTACAGGGTACAAGGAACACATCTTTTCATTAAAAATCACAAACAACCCTAGAACCCTTGAATAGTACTTCCAAACATAGAGTATTTGATATAGATTGAGAAGAGAAATAAAATGATATAATTTGTATTGAAAACGGCAAAGTATAAGTGTAGAAATCAAGAAATTGACGTTGAATAATGGTGGTAAGAGTAAGGATGACGAAAGAGAAGATAAGTTAGTTAAAAATTCGAAAATGAGCCCTTTATATAAAGATACAAAGGTTGCAACAGTTCTAAAACATTTCAAGTAATGAAAAGACACTTCCTTTGAAATTAAAAAAAAATGATGGTTATATGTCGACATGTCAAAAGTGGTATGTCGACATATACTTGTTATTTTAAATTTTTAAATCATTTTTCAAGTGCTTAAACTGATATGTATATTCTGAAAATTCTTGAATCAAAATTAGTTGTTTAAAACATAATTTCTTAAGTATAAAAACATAGTAATATATAATTTAAACAAAATATAAAACTTTTTATATATAAATGATATAAACACTTATATAATATAATTATAAAACTTTATAATATAAACTATATAAGAAACATATATATTTGAAATTATGAGTTAAAACGTATGTATAATTTGAAATCATTTTGAAAGTTGTTGGAAAAGAATTTGAAAAGGTGATTTGAAAACAAAATTTGAAATAATTTGAAAATGAAATTTGAAAGTGCTAACCAGAGTTTTACATATTAGCTAGACTCTATTACTTTAGTATTCTTTAACTCTTAATACTTCGTATTTTGATTCTCATGAGTCTTGAATCTTGTATCTTCTTTGAAATCTTGAATCTCTTAAACTGTGCAGTCTTTTATATCTCATGTATATAATCCGTGCATATATCTAATATATATTCTGGATAAAAGTTGTTAGTATATATTTTATAATCAATAATGTTAATGTTTTAAACAAGGTTATTGTCATCAACATTCCTTTCTCTGATAGAAACCAGAATGACCAATAACAAGGAAGTAAGGAAACCTTGAATACCGAGTAACCAATAATCAAATAACCAAAGAAATCCATAATCCAGAATAATCAATGATTGCATAGTCCATATCTTCCAAAAACCAAATGAATTTCCATGTCAAGTCCAGATAGAACAATTCATAACCATGAGCGAATGACCTTGCCATGTCCTGACAAGATCATCCGAGACTAACCCGAAAAATGATGATTTGCCTGTTAAGTCATAACAAAGCAACCCAAAACCAAACGGGCAAACCTTACCCGCCACTAGACAAGACGGCCTTGTCAAGTCTTAACAAAATGGCCTGTCCCTTCCTAAGTAAAGTCCTTGCTTAGGGACCACATTTTTATGCTTAGCAAGCAAAGTCCTTACTTCACCAAGTACTTAAAGTTTGCAATTCCAATTCCATGTTTCATACTTCACGAGCAAAGACCTTATGAGCAAAATAATTTATTAAAATTTTCAAAGGTTTGGTATTTTTAATAAAACCAAAAGAAAACTTAACGGTTTATCGTTTACACAGAGCAAGCCTAAGTATCTCGCAAATTCTCTTACATGAGTAGGCCAACTTAGTTGTTTTTTATTTCAAGTTTATTAAGTCCTATTAAGTTTGAAGGGAATGCTTTATTATCTGCAAAGAGAATGCCTAGGGAATTCATCAGTTCCCATACATAGGTAAGCAGACTTAGCCATCCTAAAGCCATAAAAAATAAAAGCCAAATAAATTTATTAACCACGAGATGGAAGGTCTATCGTCTATAAATAGCATGCATAGGAATCTCATCGGTTCCGGTACATGGGTAGATAGACTTAGCTATCCAAAGCAAGATAAACAATGGTATAACATCTAAAAGGCCAAAGCCTATACATCCAAAGCCCGAAGGCCAAAATCATAATAGCCAAGTAACCGAAATCAAAAAGGCAGAAGACCAGAATGCCAAAATCCAAAAGTTGGAAAATCAAAATCCAAAATGCAAAGCCGAAGAACCAAAGAGCCAAAAACCAAATAACCAAAAACCAAAGTCCAGAGAAATTCATATTAGTCGAGAATTTGAAATGCTCCTCAAATATACCCCGAAGATGCTTGAAATCATTTTTGTTACGACCTTCAAGCTCATGAAACAAACAATGCCTACTAGAATCTCTCTCCTTCTGAGTGGGCTCACTTACTAGAGGCTTTCTAAATGGAGCAACCGGGTGAACCTCCAAGTAGATTTCTTCCAGGCAGCGAGTAAGTTTCATGTACGAAGGGAATTTATGTCCCCTCCAATGCATATTCCGATCATTAAGAGACAAGAATTTCCCTCTGCCTTTAACGTTGCCAAAATCGGACGATCCTTCGCCCTTAAGCATGTTAACCCTAATAACCTCCTTATTAGTCTGAGCATCTTCTTCCCGCAGAAACCTGTCTACTTCAAGTAGAATTCATCAAGGTCCCTTGGTGGATCCTGCTTAAGTGAGACCTTGAAATCCATCCTATCCAAAACCCCAGAAATAAAAACTATAAGAACCATTGACAGATCCGACCAATGCTACTGCCGCATTAAATCTTTCCAAGAATATCCAAAAAAATTCGCTAGAATTTTTCTTAATCGGCGTATGAGTGTCATCATGTTCTTGGGTCAAAAAATGTGAACCTTGAACTATTCGACGAACTTTCCAACCAAGACATTCCAGCTATTAATCGATTAATTTTCCAACTGTCTAAACCACATAGTAGCAATATCTGTAAGGTAAAGTGGAAAGCAATTCGCCATTACATTATCTGTTGCCGATAACACTTCTATATGGTGAACATAATGCATTAGGTGAATGGTAGGATCATTTCTATCATCAAATCCTCTATCGTTGGCAGTTTGAAATCTGACGAACTATGAGAATTCCTTATATCCTGGGTAAACGGACTGCAAGTGACATAGTCCAAATCCAAGAGAGATGCTCCACCTCGATTAAGTTGGTGAATCATGTCTACGATTCAATTATCATTTCTAAGCAAGTGCCTAAGACCTTCCAAACTAGCACTGATGCCTCCAGTGTTGAAGTCAACCTAGCCATCTGTTGATTTCCGACGTCAAACCCGAACTTGAGGAACTGTCACGGGTACAAACCTAACTTCCAGGGACGTAGGATTTCTTCCAGCATTTGTGTAACACCCCACCTCCGCTAGGGTCACTCACAAAGGGAATGCACTAGCTTTGGTGGAGCATTATCTAGGTAAACATACACAGAAATATTACAAGACAGAACATATTAAATAGCGGAAGAAGAACCAAATTTCATTGCTTTAAAATTTAGAAAGGTCTAAAGCCTTTTACATCAAAATGCTATTAAATCCATTACATCAAAATCTGTCTTGCAATAGTAAAGAAGCACAGTCATAAATCATTCCCCAATAAAGCAGCAAAGCAAGGCATAGCCAAGAGAAATCCAAGCAGTACATGAAAGAGCCTTGGAGCTTGGTAAGATCCGAACTAAGCTGTATTCCTACCCTACGAACCTGGGGGGGGGGGGGGGGGGACGAAAGAAAAAGAGGCGAAACAAACTGGGTCAGTCATAAAGACTGAGTAAGTCCTAGTGGTTTTCAGCATAAAAACAGGTAAAGATAATATGGCATGAATAAACTGAAAGTAAACATAAGCATGATGACAAGGTAAGCTACAGGCATGATGAATCAAGTATAACATCCCATGCTTCCTATCAAGAGTATCAAGGTTCCTACCAAGTATCACATTGCAAGGTTTCTACTAAGTATAATATCGCCAGATTTCTAAGCTTCACCATTCCACTATTTTCTTTGATTTCCTATATTCTCTGCACCAACTGTACTAGTACCCCAACCCATATCATCCTTTCCATGTATATGTACAGTCCATTGCCGTATATCGTACGGGTTTCATCACGTATTTCTATACTACTTCAATGTAGTGTCACCATTCTTGAAATCGTTTGGACCGCCACCCTTGTTCTGGCTAGGTTTCCTTACCATGAGCTATCGCGTGTTCAACTAGGATTTATGCCACCTAGGACCACTAGGGATTATGCTACCTATTGATCATTTTCTAGATCCGATTAGGGTTTATGCCACCTAGGACTGCTAGGGATTATGCTACCTAACGAATTCTACGTAACGATCTATTAATCGATCGTCTCCCTACAAGTCCTAGCTCGTTCATGTGTCTGTGTCCTACGGCCCAATCTCGAAATGTAGTCACCTGTGCTAGGTCCACCATAGGGTGTATCAAGCCCTAGGGTGCCAACCACCGACACGAATCAAGCACGCACAGTGTAAACCAACTAGTGCCCAATGCCTGCTTTTTCAACTCCGGACTACATGCACGACCATAGTCCGCTTGAACCTACAATGGCGCACCAACTCAGCCGTCGTTCTGGTCGCTTACAATCAGCCCAGTAATCGTGCCCCACCCTGCCTAGTTCCAGGGTACTGTGATACATCTTGTGGGTTACTGCTGAAAAGGACCGCACAACTAGGGTTTTCGTCCAGTAGGTCAAGTGTTGTCATTTAAATTTGAGACTTAATCCCATCAGTCTAGCATGTCAAGTTGGTTAAGTGTTGTCATTCAAGTTCGTGACTTAACCTGCCTACGTGTCATGTCAAATTGGCTAAGTGTTGTCGTTCAAGTTCATGACTTAGCCCTACGAATCATCTGTCAAGTTGGTTAAGTATATTCAATCGGTTCATGACTTAACCCTATCAAATCATTGTGTCAAATTGGTTAAGTATATTCAAGCGGTTCATGACTTAACCCTATCAAATCATCGTGTCAAATAGGTTAAGTATATTCAAGCGGTTCATGACTTAACCCTATCTAATTATCGTGTCAAATTGGTTAAGTATATTCAAGCGGTTCATGATTTAACCCTATCAAATCATCGTGTCAAATTGGTTAAGTATATTCAAGCGGTTGATGACTTAACCCTATCAAATCATCATGTCAAATTGGTTAAGTATATTCAAGCGGTTCATGACTTAACCCTATCAAATCATCATGTCAAATTGGTTAAGTATGTTCAAGCGGTTCATGACTTAACCCTATCAAATCATCGTGTCAAATTGGTTAAGTATATTCAAGCGGTTCATGACTTAACCCTATCAAATCATCATGTCAAATTGGTTAAGTATATTCAAGCAGTTCATGACTTAACCCTATCAAATCATCGTGTCAAATTTGTTAAGTATATTCAAGCGGTTCATGACTTAACCCTATCATGTGGCATTAATTCATTAATGCACCCCAACCTCTCACATCAGACCTGTTGTTGTGGTCACTCGATATGCCAGGCGGTTCCGGGCAGATTTACACCACAACTCAGTCTGACCTCGGGTTTCAAGCGCGATATGACCAACTACTCACATTGGATCCTATTGTTTGCAGTAACTGGATTTGTCGGGCGGTTCCGGGCAGATTTACACTGCAAACTCAACCCAACCTCGAGTTGGCCGTTTTCATGTTTATTCTAATGTCATGTCCATGTTCAAGTTTCATGTCGAGTTCGTGTCAAGTTTCAAGGATAAGTTTCATGCCCACATCCAGATTCAAGTTATAATAATGTTCATGTTTCAAGTTTTGCCTATTATCAAGTTCATAACCAATTCATGTTTTGCCTAGTCTACCCAAATCGTATTCCCATCGCACGTGAATGTGAATCAATCTATACTACAAATAAATCCAAATCTCGAAATAGAGGGAATAGCATCAAAACTATGATAGGCAAAAGGGACTAGCATAAAGCAATAAAAGGGGTTACAAGACTAGTATGATATAACTTAAGATAATTCGTTACAACATCACGTGCATATAGGATTTCAAATCTAGCAAGATAAGGCGATGGTCATGATAAACGCTGACATAAAAGAATAGGCATGCAAAAGCAAGCCAAGTACAAGGATAATGGATCCAGTGGTTTTGGTGTACATAATTGCGAATAAACTAAGCAAGTCACACCCTAGGTGTACGATCCAATAAAATGCCAATTCGGTGTACAACATGGTTTTCAACTATAATGTTATGGGCATGAACAATCAACTATAATAGTCTTAGGCAATTAACCCCAGTAGTCATAGTCATGGTCATAGGTAAAAATATCATAGTTGTGAATCATAAGCGATTAATCACAATAGTCATGGATAATTATCCAAAATAGTTCTAGGCAAATAGTCATAGGCAATTAACAGTAATAGTTTCAAAGTCATGGTCATGGACAATAGCCTTATGTTCATAATCATAGGTAATAATTCTCATAGTCAAGAGTCATAGGTGATTAGCCACAATTGTCCTTGTCATAGTCATAGGCAATAGCCTTATGTTCACTGTCATAGGCATAGTCTTATGTTCACAGTCATAGGCATAGGCATAGACAAAATCTTATGTCCACAGTCATAGGCATAATCATAGTCTTATGTCATTAACAATAGTTTCAACGTCATAGACAATATTCCCAATAGTCAAGATCCAAGAATTTATGTTACAATCTAGCGTTTAAATAATAAACTAGGTCCAACAACATGAATAGGCATGATTCAATCGATAATAAATAACCCAAAATCATAGATTCAAGAAGAGACAAGAACAGATCTAAATAGATAATCAAGCTTAGGTCCAATTTCATTTCATTCCATGCCCACATTAAATTTAACAAGTTTAAATCTCAAAGTAACTAGAACTTACAGAGCATGGATCGAGAATTAGAGTGCAGAGATTTGATTCTGGAAACGGTTATTGCAGTTGTTGAATCTCTATTTATTTAGTCTTGTTCTAGTTGAAAACCCCCAATTTGCAATTCCTTGCTGTTGTCTTGACGAAGAAGTAGTCTATTTTAATTTAAATATTATCATTTTGATTTTCACAGAGGTAGCATAAGGACAGAATGAAATGGTGTAGAGAGAATGAGGCTAGGGGGGTGTTTAAATAGGATTAGGCAGACGGATCTGGACAGAAAACGAGTCTAAATACATCAGAATGCATCAGGTTCAGAAAAGGGGTTCGGGAGGCAGGACGACCCCCAGGTCGACACTATGGTCGACCTGGCCCCTGGGAGGTCGACACTATGGTCGACCCATAGGTCGACCTGGTCTATGGGCGGGAGTTTTCCCGCCCTGCCTGCTGCGGGGTTTGAATTCGAATTTCGAGCTGTTTTTGATTCTGAAAATTCCTGAAACTTCGGAGGGTCATATCTCCCCCATACGGACTCCGATTCTCGCAAACTCGTACTCATTTCCAAGCAAAATTTCGAGAAGAACGCAATGGCGCAACCCGGTTCCCTTGACTCTTGATCTAAATATTAATTCTGCCTTGATTTCTAGTTTTAACATGTTATAAAAATTCGGGTTGTTACATTCTCCCCTCCTTAAAGGATTTCGTCCCCGAAATCTTCAAGTTAAGGAGAATGTGTCCTACCATCCAATCATCCATCTACTCAATCATCAATCACAGGCATCCATTGTCCTTAAGAGATTTCTAATGCTGTATGAACATTTGCAGAAAGTGTGTGTATATGTTCCTTATCTAATGCAAATGATCAGGCCTGATTGATCTTATTAATGCAAAATATGTTTAGTGCCATGAGTCCAACATGTATGCAAATAACCCTAATCACATAAACACTATATGTGTGCTCAAACATCCATCCATATCCAACATTCACATGATAACACATTCAATTTCATCCATAAACAAGTATAAACACTCATGCATATTCAATATGAAAATGTGTCTGAGCCGATCTAGTGCTTAATGTGTGTTATGCAACCACGAGCAACCACTTGCGACCACTTGCAACCATCAATCATAACATGTCTCAAACACATGTTTCACCCAATTGTTCCTACCTAAAGATATAGCCGAATGATAGAAGCAAGTAAAACTTTGTGCCCATTAGGCAATGTCAAAGATGGAAATCTACATCATATATATACTGAATAGGAGAAGAACTCCCTAAGCACCAGCCCATATTCTATAAAACCCAAAAAGTTTAGTCAACACAACAGACACCCTCAAGCCCCAACATGTATTACTAACGGATAAGTCATACTCCCTATGGGGTTTGCAACAGAAATAGGATTGAGAATAGGACCGAGAGGTTATACTTAAAAGATAGCATACAAGTAAGCTCTACAGGAAAAGAGGGATCAAGGATATACTCTTAAAAATAGATATGATGCGCGTGTTTAGTCTTCAATCTTCTAAGTCGCATTTCCTTGAGCTTAACTCCATTGTGCTCTCACCGTCTTTAACTTCAAAATTTCGTAGCTTCTTAATTCTTGTTTCCAAAATATGAGTTGGAACTCATTTCACTGTTGTCTCTCGTCCCGTTTTCATATATTCTTTTTCTAGTATACTCGGCTCAAACATAACTGCGTACTCATGGTTTCATGCAAGCTCTCCAAAATTCACTAGTGAATCTCGGATCTCGTTTATAGGGTATTCCATGCAGAAGAATTATCTCTTGCAGATGTCAACCATGTTGCCAAGTGTACTTACTAAGGTGATTTTATATAACTCATGAATAAGCGAGATGAACCATTCGCCTTAGTGGCGAACATTACTGGAGCGGACCAATAAATGTGTCAAGAGATTCTCGGTAACTAAGCATGGCAGAACCCTAAGAGTTACACTAGACTTCGAGGGCATTACCAAGGCAAGTTAAGAATCTAACTACCCTCTTTTCATACTCGAGAATGGTACCATTTCTGGACAACCACTCCATCCCTAGAATCAACCCATAGCCCAAAAACATAAGCTTTACTTCTAAACTCAACACTTAGCATAGACATTCTCAAATCCAAACAAGTCATGAATAAATGAGCCGATTCCCCAACAGGATTTGAGACAAAAGTGGGATCCTCTACTACGCTAGTACTAAGGTGCAGAGACTCAACTATCGAAGCAGAATTAAAAGGATGCAATGTACAAAAAAACAAAGTTCTAATGGGATGATAGAAAAGAAAAGCTAAACCTTTAACATAAATGTTACCACCTCTCTTAGGTACGCTAGTAGTGAGAGCATACAATTGCCCTCTCGACGATCTTGTTCTTTGCCCTTGTCCTTCTCCTATAATACTTAATTACATGTCCCTTTTTACCATACTAAAGATATTTCCTCTTGTCATGGGTTTTTATTATTCTTTCACTTGGCCTCTTTCCTTTCACTTTTTTTCTCTTCGTGGATTAAGCCATATCAACAAGTTTCTCATCCTTAGACTTGTGTTCTTTATCCTCATTCCTACTATACTTGTATAGCTTGTTGAAAAGTTTCTCGAAAGCTACTTCCATCGCACGACAACCCTACAAAGCTTGAGATAAGATTAGTCGCAAGTAAAACTACTTCGGCTACAGATGGAGGTTGGACACAACTTTTCCCTCCGACATGTGTCGCATGCCTACAAACTATGGTGAAAAAGAAAGAGACTTAAGGGGAGAATCAAAAGATTGTGCATATGGCTTTGGGGAATATGCCTTTCGTAAAACAAAACTTTTCTTTAGAAAAATGCTTCTTTGTAAATGTTTTGAAAATAATTTCAGAAGGTTTTTAAAAGCTTTTGCCCATTCTGGTAACCTTCTGCTCTGATACCAAATGTAACACCCCACCTCCGCTAGGGTCACTTACAAAGGGAATGCACTAGCTTTGGTGGAGCATTATCTAGGTAAACATACACAGAAATATTACAAGACAGAACATATTAAACACCGGAAGAAGAACCAAATTTCATTGCTTTAAAATCTAGAAAGGTCTAAAGTCTTTTACATCAAAATGCTATTAAATCCATTACATCAAAATCTGTCTTGCAATAGTAAAGAAGCATAAAACCATAGTCATAAATCGTTCCCCAATAAAGCAGCAAAGCAAGCCATAACCAAGAGAAATCCAAGCAGTACATGAAAGAGCCTTGGAGCATGGTAAGATCCGAACTAAGCTGTATTCCTACCCTGCGAACCTTGGGGGGGGGGGGGAACGAAAGAAAAAGAGGCGAAACAAACTGGGTCAGTCATAAAGAATGAGTAAGTCCTAGTGGCTTTCAGCATAAAAACAGGTGAAGATAATATGGCATGAATAAACTGAAAGTAAACATAAGCATGATGACAAGGTAAGCTACAGGCACGATGAATCAAGTATAACATCCCATGCTTCCTATCAAGAGTATCAAGGTTCCTACCAAGTATCACATTGCAAGGTTTCTACTAAGTATAACATCGCCAGATTTCTAAGCTTCACTGTTCCACTATTTTCTTTGATTTCCTATATTCTCTGCACCAACTGTACTAGCACCCCAACCTGTATCATCCTTTCCATGTATATGTACAGTTCCTTGCCGTATATCGTACGGGTTTCATCACGTATTTCTATACTACTTCAATGTAGTGCCACCATTCTTGAAATCGTTTAGATCGCCACCCTTGCTCTGGCTAGGTTTCCTTATCATGAGCTATCGCGTGTTCAACTAGGATTTATGCCACCTAGGACCACTAGGGATTATGCTACCTATTGAACGTTTTCTAGATTCGATTAGGGTTTATGCCACCTAGGACCACTAGGGATTATGCTACCTAACGAATTCCACGTAACGATCTATTAATCGATCGGCTCCCTACAAGTCCTAGCTCGTTCATGTGTCTGTTTACTACGTCCCAATCACGAAATGTAGTCACCTGTGCTAGGTCCACCATAGGGTGTATCAAGCCCTAGGTTGCCAACCACCGACACGAATCAAGCACGCACAGTGTAAACCTACTGGTGCCCAATGCCTGCGTTTTCAACTCCGGACTACGTGCACGACCATATTCCGCCTGAACCTACAATGGCGCACCAACTTAGCCGTCGTCCTGGTCGCTTAAAATCAGCCCAGTAATCATGCCCTACCCTGCCTAGTTGCAGGGTACCGTGATACATCTAGTGGGCTACTGCTGAAAAGGACCGCGCAACTAGGGTTTCCATCTAGTAGGTTAAGTGTTGTCATTTAAATTCGAGACTTAACCCCATCAGTCTAGCATGTCAAGTTGGTTAAGTGTTGTCATTCAAGTTCGTGACTTAACCCGCCTACGTGTCATGTCAAATTGGCAAAGTGTTGTCGTTCAAGTTCATGACTTAGCCCTACGAATCATCTGTCAAGTTGGTTAAGTATATTCAATCGGTTCATGACTTAACCCTATCAAATCATTGTGTCAAATTGGTTAAGTATATTCAAGCGGTTCATGACTTAACCCTATCAAATCATCGTGTCAAATTGGTTAAGTTTATTTAAGCCGTTCATGACTTAACCCTATCAAATCATCGTGTCAAATTGGTTAAGTATATTCAAGCGGTTCATGACTTAACCCTATCAAATCATCGTGTCAAATTGGTTAAGTATATTCAAGCGGTTCATGACTTAACCCTATCAAATCATCGTGTCAAATTGGTTAAGTATATTCAAGAGGTTCATGACTTAACCCTATCAAATCATCGTGTCAAATTGGTTAAGTTTATTTAAGCGGTTCATGACTTAACCCTATCAAATCATCGTGTCAAATTGGTTAAGTGTATTCAAGCGGTTCATGACTTAACCCTATCAAATCATCGTGTCAAATTGGTTAAGTATATTCAAGCAGTTCATGACTTAACCCTATCAAATCATCATGTCAAATTGGTTAAGTATATTCAAGCGGTTCATGACTTAACCCTATCATGTGGCATTAATTCATTAATGCACCCCAACCTCTCACATCAGACCTGTTGTTGTGGTCACTGGATATGCCGGGCGGTTCCGGGCAGATTTACACCACAACTTAGTCTGACCTCGGGTTTCAAGCGCGATATGACCAACTACTCACATTGGATACTATTGTTTGCAGTAACTGGATTTGTCGGGCGGTTCCGGGCAGATTTACACTGCAAACTCAACCCAACCTCGAGTTGGCCATTTTCATGTTTATTCTAATGTTATGTCCATGTTCAAGTTTCATGTCGAGTTCGTGTCAAGTTTCAAGGATAAGTTTCATGCCCACATCCAGATTCAAGTTATAACAATGTTCATGTTTCATGTTTTGCCTATTATCAAGTTCATAATTCATGTTCATAACCAATTCATGTTTTGCCTAATCTACCCAAATCCTATTCCCATCGCACGTGAACGTGAATCGATCTATACTACAAATAAATCCAAATCTCGAAATAGAGGGAATAACATCAAAACTATGATAGGCAAAAGGGACTAGCATAAAGCAATAAAAGGGGTTACAATACTAGTATGATATAACTTGAGATAATTGGTTACAACATCACTGACATATAGGATTTCAAATCTAGCAAGATAAGGCGATGGTCATGATAAACGCTGACATAAAAGAATAGGCATGCAAAAGCAAGCCAAGTACAAGGATAATGGATCCAGTGGTTTTGGTGTACATAATTGCGAATAAACTAAGCAAGTCACACCCTAGGTATACGACCCAACAAAATGCCAATTCGGTGTACAACATGGTTTTCAACTATAATGTTATGGGCATGAACAATCAACTATAATAGTCTTAGGCAATTAACCCCAGTAGTCATGGTCATGGTCATAGGTAAAAATCTCATAGTTGTGAATCATAAGCGATTAATCACAATAGTCATGTATAATTATCCAAAATAGTTCTAGGCAAATAGTCATAGGCAATTATCAGTAATAGTTTCAAAGTCATGGTCATAGACAATAGCCTTATGTTCATAATCATAGGTAATAATTCTCATAGTCAAGAGCCATAGGTGATTAGCCACAATTGTCCTTGTCATAGTCATAGGCAATAGCCTTATGTTCACTGTCATAGGCATAGGCATAGTCTTATGTTCACAGTCATAGTCATAGGCATAGCAAAATCTTATGTCCACGGTCATAGGCATAGTCATAGTCTTATGTCATTAACAATAGTTTCAACGTCGTAGACAATATTCCCAATAGTCAAGATCCAAGAATTTATGTTACAATCTAGCGTTTGAATAATAACTAGGTCCAACAACATGAATAGGCATGATTCAATCGATAAGAAATAACCCAAAATCATAGATTCAAGAAGAGACAAGAACATATCTAAATAGATAATCAAGCTTAGGTCCAATTTCATTTCATTCCATGCCCACATTAAATTTAACAAGTTTAAATCTCAAAGTAACTAGAACTTACAGAGCGTGGATCGAGAATTAGAGTGCAGTGATTTGATTCTAAAAACGGTTATTGCAGTTGTTGAATCTCTATTTGTTTAGTCTTGTTCTAGTTGAAAACCCCTAATTTGCAATTCCTAGTTGTTGTCTTGACGAAGAAGAAGTAGTCTCTTTTAATTTAAATATTATCATTTTGATTTTCACAGAGGTAGCATAAGGACAGAATGAAATGGTGTATAGAGAATGAGGCTAGGGGGTGTTTAAATAGGATTAGGCAGACGAATCTGGACAGAAAACAAGTCTAAATACACCAGAATGCATCAGGTTCAGAAAAGGGGTTCGGGAGGCAGGTCGACCCCCAGGCCGACACTATGGTCGACCTGGCTCTTGGGAGGTCGACACTATGGTCGACCCCCAGGTTGACCTGGTCTATGGGCGGGAGTTTTCCCGCCCTGCCTACTGCGGGGTTTGAATTCGAATTTCGAATTCGAATTTCGAGCTGTTTTTGATTCTGAAAATTCCTGAAACTTCGGATGGTCATATTTCCCCATACAGACTCCGATTCTCGCAAACTCGGACTCGATTCCAAGCAGAATTTCGAGTTGAACGCAATGGCGCAACCCGTTTCTCTTGATTCTTGTTTTAAAAATTAATTCTGCCTTAATTTCTAATTTCAACATGTTATAAAAATTCGGGTTGTTACAATTTGTACCCTCACCCACCGGTGCTTGAGTAAAACTTCCAACTTCGGATTTCATAGCCTGACCTACTAAAGCATTACGAACCATGCTTCCATCAAGATTGGGGGAGTTGCCCCTGAGCCGAGTTGGATTGTCTTGGGGCTAAGTTGGGGAAATTTCCCCTAAGTTCGGTAAATCTTGAGTGCCTTGCGCACTCATTCCAGTCTGAGTACCTTGGCTTGTCAGCCTTCCAAATCCTTCCTTCCGAGCCATAAAAACATTCATGGTCTCCTATTGCCTTCAGAAAATTTCTTTTTGTCATTTCAAGCATGTATTCAAATCTTTAACCATGACATTCATATCCTCGTGAGTTAGAAAGTTCGAGGGATTTCCAGTAGAAGAAACCTACTGAGTTTCCTCTACTCCTGCTCCTTCAGAGCGAGCCAAAGTAATTTGCTTTCTTTTAACTATCCTTAGAATTTCGAGAAATCCAAATCCTTAGTAATTTAAAGCTGTTCTCTTAGCCCCCTTCCTGGATCATCAAAATGTTTACGTGGAAAATTGGTCAATCTCATGCCAACAACCGATAAGCAATCGTTATGTAGTTGTACCAGTCACAGTCTAGACAGAGAGTACTGGAAAGTAAATAACACCATTTTTACAGTTGTTCAACAAGTTATGCCTACGTCCACTCCGAGGTAACTTGTATATTAAGCTATAAAGTTGCAAGTACAATCCTTCTTCACTTCTTATATTTACAAAGTTATGAATTGAGAATAAAAAAGTCCTTGTTAATTCTCTACCAAGTCCAATTGTCGAAGAGTGAAGCTCCAATGCTCAAAAATCTTCAAAGTCCAAGAGGATGTAGCTATGTCCAAAAGAATGTTCGAAGTGAGGCTATGCCAACATGCGTTCAACATTCCAATCCAAATGCCAAGAGGAAGTTCACAAGCCCAAGAGACATTCCAAAGTCCAAATATCTATGAAGGAATCCATTATAACAACTCCAAACCAAGAATCCCAAGTGTAGCTGCAAATGGCCAAAAAATCCTAAAAACAGCCAAGTAGTAGAGTATTTATAGGCATGGGGACACAAGAATCTGTGTCCACAATTTTCTTATTTTGGGATCGGTACCAACTCGGGTACTTAACCAATTTTGACGCTTCATCTTCGAAGCTCATAACTCCATTACGAAGTTGCCATGCAAAATCCATTTCATTTCGTGTTCGTATCTCGAGGAAAAAAGCCTTATACCGACCTTATTTGCCTTGGCTCCAATCCACGAGGATTGTAATCCACCGTTATTGATTCCCGAAACCTCATTCCCACTTGCCAAGCCTATATTTTTATCCCTCACTTCGTATCTAGGGATACGAGACATGATAATACTGATCGCAAAGAAGATAGTCGATCCTTGGAGAATTGAAGTGGGAGCACCTATTCCTAAAGCCATCGTGTGGGATTCGAAATCCCAAAGCCAAAAGTATCGATCTCGGAGCTAAAGAGAGGGATACGAAATTTTTTGCCATGCTAATATCAATCTCGGGATTCGAATGAAGAAAACTAGTCCCGGGACTTAGCCAAATTTCCATTATTTTTTAGAACTTCGTGACTTCAACCAAAATGAAATAAACTTTCCATAGTTCGTACTTGAGTCCCGAGTACTCCGATATCCATAAATTTGACGTGTATCTGCCTTGTAAAAGGCAGGTAACTAGGGTATATTAGATGATGGATAACATGATGCACTTTTCAGTAGATGGGTTGATATGAGCCTGGGCTGGACCTAGGTCAGCAGTTGAGGGAGCCTTGCCAACCTTTCCTCTTACTATGGATGGTTTGTAGCGGGTTGGCTTGAATCCGATCCAGATTATATTGAACCGGTTAGGCTAAGAAGCCTTAATCAGTTGACCTTTTGCCTATAAAAGTTAATTAATATTTTATCCCCATGTTAGTGCCTATAAGCAGGCACAAGCTTGTCAAATCACAAGGACTATGAAGATTTGCTATTCTATCGTGCATTTAGTATCCATCATACGTGGTGTGAGGAAGTTATGCTTCTTAAGATGTAACTTATATTAGTACCGTTGATGGTAGATTTGATATTAACAACCTCATATAATGATACATTTTATGTTTACACATGTACTAATTATTATCTAGATATATATTGTATATAGTGCATGATATTAAACAGATATTGATAATGAATACTATATTGTATCAAGATGGAAGACCCAAATTGATTATCAAGAGACAGGGAATGAAAACTCATGAATATTGAAGAGTTCAAGATTTTATGATATTATTTAGTCTTAGATTTAATGTTAAAACTCAAGTTACACTTACCTGATCTCTCTTCATCTATTTTCAAAATGTTTTCAAAGAATTCCTATTTCCAAAGTATTTTTAAAATGTTTTCAAATATTTTTTATTTTCAAAATGATTTTTGAAAGTATTTTCAAAATGAAAATTTAAAGTTTTAATATCTCTATTTTGAAATAACTTTGTACTTATTATTATTTAGATTCTATTTTATACTCTGTTTTTATATTATACTTTGGTTTTATAGTTATATTTTTATTTAAAAATACTTACTTTGTTTTTCACATTTATATTTTAAACTACACTTATGACTTGATTTTATATTCTAATTTATACTTTAAACTTTCATTTTGATTATACTTTAGATTTTTGATTTTAACCTTAAAATTATGATTTTATAGTTTGATATTGTAGGTTTGATATTTATATTCCAAGTTTAATATATTAATTATTTTTAAATATATAGTATTTTAGTTTAAATTCTTTGAAATTGTTTTAATAAGTTTTATAAAGCTCTATTATGTTTGTATATATATTTACTATGTTTAGATAGTTTCACAAAGTTTCAAATTATTATATATAGTTTTATATCTTCAAAACAAATTTTAAACAAACTAGATTTCAAATTATACAAGAGTATGTGAATATGGTCATGCCACGTATGCCAATATTTGAATAGTATATTTTTCAAAATTCTAATTTGAATAGAAGTAACAATTCGCTATAACCATTCACAAATTTTCATTTCTCTTCACAACCCCCATACACACACACACACAAAACACACACACACATATATGTATCTTTCAAAAACGAAAATATGACTTCTCCTCTCATTTTTCTTCACTCCTTTCTCTTTTCTCTAAAATTTTGACAAATCTATACTTATATTATGTTGATTTTTTAAGCTGAATCAGGTCAATTTTTTTTTTTGATTTGATTTAATATTAAGCTCTCTCTGTTCTATCAACATCAAAGTACAAATCTAGGTTATATAATCAATTATAATCAAGTTTAAAAGATCCAACACTATAAGAAAAATACCCTATTGCAACTAGCTATTTGCAACAGGCGACACATGACAGTTGCAGTAAATGATATTTAGCAACAGACCTATTATAGTAGTGGTAATAGATAAGATTTAGCAACAAGTCTTTTTTTCTTGTTGCGAAAAGCATATTTTTAGCAACTGTGTATCCATTCCTATTGCAAAAACATACTTTTAGCAACTGTGCTTCCATAACAGTTGCAACAAAAATATTATTCGCAACTGTGCTTCCAAGCCAGTTGCGAATTAAGTATCTTTTGCAACTGTTTTCGCTAGTTGCAATAATTGTTTTTTTTACAACTAGTTAAGCCAGTTGCAAAAAACATACTATTAAAAATTATATTAGCTTTTAATGATTAACTTTTAATAATTAATTTTGAATAGTTACTGCTAAATGATTAACTACTAGTAATTATATAATAATTAAGATTAATATTTAATAATTGTTAACTAATAATCAAATTTTAAGTATAATAAAGTGATATTTATAACCGACAATTGAATAATAATTAATAATTAAAAATAATAATAATTAACATTTAAAAAATAATTAAATAATTATCAAATAATAATAAATTAATAATAAAAACTAATGGATAATAATTTAGTATTTGGTATTTAAGAGTAAGAATTAACAATATTTTTTTTTCAAAAAATTAGTTTGTTTTAAAACAAATTAATAACTTAAATAGGAATTAATAAATAATAATAGATAATTGATAAATAGCAAGTAATATTTTATATTTTATAATTAATGGATATTATTAAATAAAAGATAATTAATTATTAATAACTAAAGCTGATGATTAATAATTAGAAATTAATAATTAATTGCTACTATTGATGATTCAATAATTGTTAATGATTAATAATTCAAATTAATATTTAATTTTCACCATTTAATAACTAAATTTTAATTATTAATGATTAGTTCTTAGTAATTAAGATTGAATAATCAATATTCGATTATAATTAAGTAGTAATTAGTGATAGTTGATGAACAAGAAATAATAATCAATATTCATAATTAACATGAAATAACTAATGATTAATCAATGTTAATGTTTAATAACTAAAGCTTAGTATTTATTTATTAGATTTCTTTAGCACTTTTTTGAATTATAGCTACAAATATCTTCTTTTGTAAATTCATCACTTACATAACTCTAAAGTTTGCTTGGCTCCAAAAAGTTTAATTATTGGCTCCAATATTTGAAATTTTGGCTCCAAATTCAAAACTTAAGCTAAAATATTCACACATATCAAGGGCTGCTTTTGCTGGCATTCAATATTTTCAAAGTTGCGCGTCATATCTCCTCAGAATTAATTACTATTTGCCAATCTCGCATAAAACTAAAATCCCATTTTCACCTTCTTCTCAGAATGGTTCTACCGCCCTTCCCCTCATTCCTAATTTTTGCCACCTTCTTCTCATCAAATTTTTCGGAGCCGCTCCTTTATACATTCTACCCCCAACAAGCTTCCTTCGGACCTTGCCCTTATGTCTTACTCTTCGCTACCGCAATTGGAATTCAAAATTAAGAAATTCGAAATCCACTTAATTGTGTTCGAGAACCCGCAATCGGAATTCGCAATTGCTGATTGAGGGTGTGATGGTGTGATTTTATGCTTCAGGCATCTCGCGATTTGTGAATATTTGGGAATTGGTTGAGCATTGAATTTGGCTTTGAGATGCTTGAGGAAGTCGATTGAAGTAGGCGCAAGTTGAATTCACCATAGGCGTAGGTCCGGTTAATGGTCATGGATTTGATTGTAGGCCAAAGAATTCATGAGATTGTAGTTCAGTATAAGGCGGTGATTTCGATTTGGGGTTTATTTTGTGACTTAGTTTTGGTCGAAGGATGCAGCAATATTCCAACTGAAAGTGATTCAGAGATTTGGTAATCTTACAGCACCGCTTGATGAAGCTGCCGTTGAAGTTGTGTTAGATTTGCCTGGCCATCCTCATTTGAGCTACGACTTATGTATTCCAACTGAAAGAGTTGGTACATTGACACACAACTGGACGAACATTTATTCCAATCGCTGGTTAACAATTCTGGCATGACACTTCATATTTCCCAGCATGCTGGAAAAAATTCACATCTAGGCGACATTCAAAGCTTTTACAAGAGCCCTGCACCAAGATACTGAATATGATCCATGCCGACGTGGGACTATTCCTAGGTTAGTTCCAAATGTTATTTTCAAGTTTAACCAAAGTCAGTTCGCATTATGGTTTCGGGCTCCCAAAACTTCATATATCCTAAATATCTGACATATTGCTTCACTTGAGGTCTGATATCTGTATGGTAAGTAAAAAAAAAGTTGATAGAATTTTTCTTTCTTGGGTTGTATGAGAAAGTTCACCTTCCAGTGGGTCATGTAACTCTGCTGATCTTTTGTTTGTATTTCTTAATTAAATCTTATGACACGGTTTCAACACTGATATTTCTTATGATAAAAACATAAAGAGATTACTCAACATAATTGAAGAATATGCCAACTCCAAAATAACAAAAATACTACGAAATAAGATTGATATAGGATTTTTCCTAGGAAGTTTGTAGGAAACATTGTATTAGAAATTTTTTGAGTATACTGTCGGCTCCCCCTTCTCTTTGTATTACTTATGTTATGAAGAAAATATTTGGCATATTGTCATTGCATGTGAAAAGATATTGGCTGTCATGACTGCATGAAAGTAAACCAACTCCTTGTTTTGGGTTGGGCTTATCAGTAGGTGTCTTTTGAGATGGTAAACTAACAGGTATGTCCATAACTTTATACTTGACTCCAAAAATTACATCAACTGCATTATTAGAGAAGCTGTAACTTGAATTGGATGTTACTTTCAATTTGTGTCCCTGTAAGATTTGTAGACATATTTTATAATTTCAGTTCTTATTTTCATTCATTATATATGAGTATGATTATAGTTGTATAATTTCTTCCTTTCTTTTAGGATTTTGGAACATATTGAATCTAATAGAACTGAAGTAAAGAAAGAGTTGAAGGAGTCCCTCAAACTATACAACTTGGAATGTTTCACCATGGAAAGTTTTAAGAGGACAAGACAGAAGATGTTTTGGAAAATATGATCAGAAAAATTGTATTTTCAGGAAATGTGTTATAGGAGAGAATAAAATTATTGGATATATGAATAGTGTATGAAAATTTTGTAAATTTTTACTACAATTGTCTGCAGTATTATATTTCTATTAAAATAAAATATCTATTATTTCTTGATAACATATGTTTATTTATCTCTTGATAATATATGTTTTCATTCTTGCATTATTAAATGCAGATGATGGTGTATTATAGTACGTAAATAAGTTTTTTGAATTTTGCAATGAGCATGTATTGTTGCAAATAATCATATTGCAACTGTCAAAAATAATTGTAGTATCTTGTTTGTCGAATTCCTATTATAGGTTTACAACAGTCATTTATTGTTTGCAAAATAATCTGTTGCAATAACAAAGGCCAGCTGCAGAAAAGTATACCACAACGTCTTATTGCAACAGGCAGAAAATGTTGCGGACTTTTTGCAACTTCGGCTATACCAACAGGCGCGGGCCTGTTGCAATTGGTCTACTGCAACAGATATTGTCTGTTGCGAAAAGTGTTTTTTGTTGTAGTGCAAGTCTGGGTTATTTGTCAAAACAAAGTGATAATCCTTACGGATGTGAGTAGGAATCCCTGAATTTAGTTGGATCTGATTATGCTAGGTAAAAAGCAATTGGAAGTAACTTATTGCCAAGAAATCAAGTTGATTATGTTCATAGTTATGAGATTCTCGAGGATATCTTCTTATAGCCTTGATATCAAGAAGTGTAATTGAATCCATAGTGATTAAAGGTCATACAAAGTATTGGGTTGGATGTAAGATAATTCCGAACTAGTATAAAATATGGTGTGTCCTTTTCGTTATTGCGTTTACTTTGCTTACTTTTTATTTCTTTAAATGATTATGTAATCATTATATACATACTCAAAAAAATAATCCAAATGATTTCTAATAGATACATAAATTTAAGAAAACTCTATTCACCTTATCCCCTCTTTAGTGTGATGTAGTCTTAGGATCCTTAATCTACATCGCTTTCATTTTGTATCAAAGCATTGATTCTCAAAAGTTTCATAATTTGATTTTTGAAAAAGTTTTAAATGGCTACTAACACTATCACTAGTTCATTGTAGAAAGATAATCTACTATCTGACTACCACTTTATAATGATTGTCATTGTACTCAATGTGCATGTAGAATGGAAATTCATTTACAGTCAGTTGGATTATATATTTGGAATGTTACAAAAACTTAGTACACTGAACCCAACACTAATTATACATAGTGGACTGCTGATCAAGAGGCTGTTGCACAAATTAATTCTAAGGCTATGAATATATTATTCTATTCATTAAATATATATAAATTTAAGTCTGCATATGAAATTTAGATAACTTTGCAAGTTACACACGAAGCCACTAGAAAAGTTAAACAAAATAAGATTTCTATGTTAACTATCAGTCATTTAAAATGAGTCCAAATGAATCGGTATCTAACTTGTATAGTAGGTTTCAAGATATAGTACATTCTCTCATTGCATTGGAGTGTATACTTTTCTGAAGAAGATCAATTAATAGAACTTTCTAATTCACTTACTCTTGATTGAAATCAAGAGACTTTAGAAACTGAAAAGGATAACGATATTAGCACTCTAAAAATTGAAGAACTAATTGGCAAATTAATTTATTTTGAAGCACAAATGAAGGGTAGGAAAGAAAGTAAAGAAGTAGAGAAGAAAATTTTAGCACTTAATTCAACCACAGATGAATTTGACTTTGAAATTGATGGCGAAGAGATAGCAGTGATGATAAGAAACTTCAGAATATTTCTATAATATAGAAAGATGATTAATTCCAAAAGAAAAAGCAATAGAAATGAAGGAAATGGAAACAACATCCAAACTAAATTAGACATTGTAATTGTGATAAACCCAGACATGTAAGATGAATACGTCTATAACAAAACAAACAAAAAACTACACTGAACAATAATTCGTCAAGAAAAAGAAAAGAGCTTACACTCCAACTTTAGATGATTCAGTTTGAGACGCATCATCTAGCCATGATGGTTCAGACATTGGAATGGCTAACTTGTGCTTCCCAACGATACACGGTTCAGAAAGAAATTATATCTTATAAAAGTGTGCGTTTACATTGATTCTTAATTTTTCTTAGTTGCTTTAATTGTTTAATTGCCTTGATTGTTTATTTTAGAAGCTTTGACCGTTTTAAATAATTTTGGTTAATTTTATTTTTTGATAAAATAAACTAACATTTAAAATTAACCCGTTAATTTTTCTAAAATAAATATTTTTATACAATAATAATATAAAATTAGTTTTTAATTTCTAAGAAATTTAAAACTAATATGTACATACATATGTACAATCTCACAAACAACCAAATCATAGAAAAGAATAAAAGTGTACAAATATGTATAGGTATGTCGATATACCCTCCAACAAATGTTGATGTACATTTTAGAAATTTGAAATTCAAATATAAAATTTGAACTTTTCCCCCATTGTTCCACCAATTTCTATTTTGTTAAAACGCATTTTTGAGTAGAAAATGTGCTTATTGAATCTCTATTTTTATCATCTACATTCATTCATTCATATGATAAAATTCAAATTCAAACTTTCATTTTCAAACTCTTGTCTCTACACAGCTTCAGTGGCTTCTTCATCAAACACTCATTTCACCATGAGACTCTTTAAATTGTCAAAAAACATCTTTTCGATGATTAAGAGGCTATCCAAGCCTATATCACGTATATAAGCTATTGAAAAGTTCATCCGGAAGGTTTGGCATTTATAGTGATTTTCCAACATATGAAAATGATGTTCTTTTCAATGATTATACATCCTTTCTTTAGTTCTAGCAAGTCAAAATAGTTTCGTTTGTTATCTCTGTCTTATTAAAACATTTTATGCCAATTCTAATGAAATTTTTTATGAAGGTAAAATTTAGAGTAGCGTTAAAGCAATACAAACTGCTTTAGATTTCGAACTTTCGGGTAACATTCTTGGTAGTAAATTTACCGGAATTGATCTTTCTACGTTTAAAATTAATAAAAAATGATAGAGAGACTTCCATTGTATTTTCGACGGGAATGATGATTTTGAGTTCAAAATCCATAATTTTCATTCAGAATGATAATTTTATATCTTCTTTTACAATAAATTAGTACTCCTAGATCGGGAAATTTCAACAACCTGACTCTTAAAGTTTGTAAATATATTTTTCCTTTTCAGTCATTATGACATAAATTGGGCACAAATCATTCTTGATGAATTTTATCTCAACAATATTTCTAACCATGAAGGCACTTTCTTTCATGGTCTTTACACTACGCCATAGATGACCTATTGCAATAAAATTACAAGATGTTGCTAGCTACAATATAACGATAGCTATGTTGATTTTTGTCTATTACAACATTCTCTTCAAGATGTTGCATAGATATCAGCAAGATGTTGTAGTAACTATAAATATATTCAAATTTAAAAAAAAATTACACCTCTGCGATTCACACCATCATTTAAAACAATATCTCAACCATTCATCCACACCATCAATGCATACCTCAATTTTCATTCACCAGCTTTCCTTTTCATTGCGTTCTCACCCCCAAATCTCTAGATCCAATATTCATGTTTAAACCCTAAATCGTCGACTAAAGAGCTTCTGATTTCTTTTTTTCATTATGGTACAAATCTTTCCATCGACGCACACCTTCTCGATTTTACCAAATTCATTCAAAATCTCCAAAGACGACTGAAAAGATTTCGATTTGCTCGATGATTACAGTGCGAAGTGCGCATACTTGCAAATGACAGATACTCCTACTCAAAACAAGTCTATATTGACGATTTATGTTGCTACCAAAATAAAGCACCGAGAAAGGATGGCGGTGAAGGGGTAACGGACCGCCACAAGCAGAAAAGAACCTTTCGTCAACAAAGGCCCAAAGCAAGGTAAAGCTGACAGCATAAGGAAACAATCCGAGAGCTGTGCAACCGACACCATCATTAAAGAAAAGAGCACAAAATCTATACAAAGAAAGGATACTGGCAGGGTGGTTCAGCCACGATGAGCAAACAACGGAAGGTCACCCAAATCCTGAAGCCAATGGAGAGAAAGACTAAGGATCCTACAAACCGGAACCTAGAAGGACGAGCGGGCTATCGGTATTAACTTTCTTAACACTGATACATAAGGGGATAGAAGCTTCACAGATACGGAGTTTGAAGTATATCGGAATTATCTAGGAACCAGCTACTGAGACCCCTATTAGATGGTTACTGAGAGGATACTCTAGTAATTAACTAAAAAAGCACTAAAAGGAACCATCCGAAAAGCTAGGATATACTTCAAGAATCTACCGAAAGGCAAGATGAAACCCCGAAGATGGACAAGCTATCCACACTAATCTGCTTTGTGTCGATACTGATAGGGGTGGCGGACCTGGATACCATTCGCTTAAATCATAATTGCAAGCTCCTCAAATTGTTAATAACAAGACGGTAAGTCCATATCCGGAAGCCTGCATCCGAAAGCTAAGACCTTCCGTAAGCTATCACATCGACAAGACCAGGATCAATACAAAGTAGATGGGCAAATAATCGAAATGGAGTTCCATAGATCAGGACCATTCGTCCGAGAGACATAATCGGTACTTTAAAGAACAATAAGAAAAGCCAAAAGATCGGCCAAAAGCTAAAGCACCCGGGACCAAAAGTGGAAGCGGCCGACAGGGGCTATTGCTGGCCGAATAGCAAAAGGGGCCTCAATTTGTCTATAAATAAGACCCCAAGGGTCTCATTTTCGGGACGACTTTTCACATTCTCATTCTTTTTCTCTAGAGTAAACCCTAGTTTCTAAATCAAACTGGGGATTTTATTTGTAATCACTTGTGTATTTTAAATCAAAGATAAATAAAGAGTGGATCAACACTTAGTACATTTCCTTATGAGTTTCTCATGTAATTTCTTAGCTATCACCAACGCAACATGTTATTTGCTTTCTACATGCAAACAAGCTCCTACCCAACCCTGGACCCATTTCACAAAGTTACTGCGGAACCCCTTCCTACAAGCTGTTTAGCCCTTTGCGAGGGTTGTGCTTAGGGAACCCTTGTCCCAAGATAACTGTTGGTTCTTGAGTCACCTAAGCGTGATGCTCACCCCATTGAGAGAAGAGTAACTAATATTTTGGGCTTTAAATCTTTATATCTAGGAAACGATGAACTAACCCAAACTCGTGAAAGATAAGTAAACCCATTTTCCGTTTAGGTCCACTTCCATAGACCTATCTCCGGTGTTGACAAAAAATATCGTTAACATTTTGGCGCTAGAAGGAGGGCTCGAACCTCAGACCTTGTGGTTAACAGCCACATATCTAACTGTGTTGTTCCGTACGAGGTTGGATTAAGCTTTGAAGAAGCAAGACTATGGGCAAAAGGTCCCAACGAGAGTCTTATAGATCTCAAATGGCCATGTCAGGTACAACTGACCCAAGAGTGAAGAAAGAACCAAGGTTAAGAATGGAAACCTTGCGAATAATTAAGCGGTAAAGGGAAGCAGAGCAATATGATTCTAGTTATTGGAGCAGTAGCCCTTTCTACATAAAACAAACCCTAACCTTTCCTATAAATGGCTCTACATCAAAGGATTATAACATCTTCTCTCGTATAAGGAAATCTCTCCACTAATAAATCGAAGGAATGGTGTTCGAACAAGAAATAACAGACGATTTCAACCACTTCGCTTCCAAATGGTCTAAAAGGATAGCACTCTAATCCTAGTACATCTTAGAAAGAGGAAACAAGGATATGAGTGGAGCAATAAGGTTTGGTAACATAAGAGCTAAGTCTCAACATTAAGAAAGGAAATTTACATCAAGGCCACTCAAAGGATACTACCTTACCACTTCAATGGAAAATATCTAATTCCTAACCAAACACGAGCTCAATTATTGGCCATCTACAAAAAAGAAGACCAAGTACGAAAGGAAATTGGGAGGACCTTACTGTCACTATCATATGATGAATAGACATGACACTAACCACTGCAGAATTCCTGAAGGGATGATTATTAAGTTCTTCAATTAGGACCAACTATGAGAATTTGTAAAAAAAAATCCTTAGGAAAAGGATTATCTATATAACTAAGGGTGTGGAAACCCTCTCCAAGACATAAATAACCCGAGGTCGGTTAAATCAAAAAGAGATCAAAACCCTGGTCACCGCCAAGTTGGCCGAGGTGTAAGCCTTTCTCCGCGCCCAAATCGGAAAGGGCCAAGTTAAAGCATCGAAAGCGTAAGCCTCCGACCCACACCGAAATGGTCGTGACGAAGCATCTAATTAGCACGCCCTGCCTCTGCTTGCAGAAGAGTACGCCCTACCTCTGCTATGAACTAAGCACGTCCTACCTCTGCTTGCAAAAGAGCACGTCCTACCTCTGCTTGCAAAAGAGCACGTCCAACCTCTGCTTATATTCCGTGTTACCAGCAGAAGGGAACACAAACCCCTATCATCGCCTACGATGGTCAGGATAGGGAACCCCTTAGAGTGAGGTGGGGTGTAAGCCTCTACCACTGCCTACAATGGTTAGGGTAGAGCATAAAAAGATTAAGCCTTAATTCTGTGTCTACGATGGCCTGGTTTAAGCATTTAAGACCTTATCATCACCTATAATGGTCGGGATAAGGGGCCTCCTAGAGGGAGGTCGGGTAAGTCCTTGGGCCCTGTTGTGGATAAGCTAGCCAAGCGCATCAGATGCACAGGCCCAGAGAGTGGCCAACAAAGCACGTACATCCTCTGCTTTGATAACCAAGAGCCCAGAGAGTGGCTCGATAAGCACGTACAACCTCTGCTTCACAAAATTACACCCGAAGAGGGGTAACGAAACTTATATTAGGGATGGTCTTTGGTCATCTATCTTAATACCCGAATCTGGGTTGATTTAAGTCCGAGTATTGCTGGAGGTGGATTTCTAGTCCTATCTTAACACCCTAATTTGGGTAAGTTCGGATTACAACTAATGACCTACAGTGAGTTCCCGGTCCTATTTAATACCCGAATCTGGGTTGGTTCCAAATTTCAATTATAGCCAAAGAAGGACATTTGGTTCTCTTAAATACTTGAATCTAGTTGATTCCAAACTTCTATTACTAACCAATGTGAATTTTGGTCGTACACTTTAATCCAGGAGATGGATAAAAGTTCCATCACTACCAGAAGGAGATTTCTGGAGTTCTATTTTCAATACCCTAACGCGGGTCACAAGGTTCTAAAACTCAAGGAAGGGATGTACCATCAATTCCATAGCTGTAGCTTGTTACCCAAGAGGGCTTTAAGCAAAGACAGGAACCTTCTGTATTGCTCAAGGAAGTTTCCTTAACTCATACATACGTCAATTCATATTCACTATGCCTAATACATATGCAATACATATTATCACACAACACTAGAATACAAATTCAGACGGAAGCTCAAGCATGTATCTTAGGTTCCCTTCAATAAAACCCTGGGATAGGAGTTTCATTTTTTCCGTAAATTCCATAAAGGGAGATTCTCTAGAAGTACCTATTACACTTGATGACTTTTACTTGTGCATGAAGTATAAGTAAACTCATTAGTTATTTCATACCATCAATACCATGATGCTATTAATTTCGATAAGAGCAAGTAATACTCAATGAATATCTTTTAGGACGACCTTTAATAAAATGTGTTAAATTTATGCACAATGCTACAATGAAATTATGAAAAAAAGAATGTTTCCATCATAGGATGAGGCCACATGTTAAGTAAAACCTCTATAAGTCATAACTCCGTTCATAGGCACTATGATTGTAGACCATTAGTGCACCAAGTACCTCACATTCTGCACGATTATTTTTGAAAGAATTTTAAAACAAGCGCATCTCCAAAAAGAAAAGCATCCTTACTAAGATATTGGAACTTAAGTATAAGCATGATTTAGTTCTCAAAAGCATCATTACATGTACTTAGTATGGATTTCAGAATAAAAAATGACTTTCCGAACTTTATCCGAGGTGTTAGTGGATAGGTCAAGTGAGGAATCAAATGGAATCCCAAATCCATCTGGTGTGTAAACCAGAGGACACTTGTGATAATCCCACTCTCTGGTAGGTGAACTGTCGTAACCCTAAGTCAGCTTCGATCGATATGTATGGATCTTTCTTAAAAGTTGATCCTTTTCGCCAACAAGGAAGTCAAGGCGGTTCCGAGGATATTGAGTGTAAACCTTCTCAAGGTCCCTTAAGAAGCAATATCGCGCAACCGAGGAGGACATAACGAGGAAAGAATTTTCATGATATTCTCTTTTTAAATTAATGTAATCCACTAAGAAATCCCCAGAAAGAAAACTTGAAGTAGAAGACATACTCGGAAGAAAATATCAATGAGATTAGAAGAAACACAATTCATTACATCATAAGCTAAACAAGTGCATTCATTACAAATAACCCACTTGTTTATACAAGACAGATCTTTTAAAAGTCTCGGATACAAATCGATGCTTATTAAACGTAAGTTGTCTAAAGGTAATTCTCTGGGATAGAGGTAACATGGTGAAGGTTCCAACATTCACCCGGGTGAAGGTCCACACCACGCTCACACTACAAGAAATTATGCTTTTGGTAACATGATATAGTTGCGTTTAAACATACGTGCATCTATTTCGTTAATCCCACCGAAATTGTTACATTTTACATATAATGGACGGGATTTATTTCTTCTTTCCCGCTTACCACCCCACGTCTAATTTTCATTCTTTGAATATTCTGTTTTGAGAAACCCCCGTTCCATGAAATTCCCAATTCTATTGCTCCATCCTAATTTTCAAATCTATCACGGGAATCCTTCCACCTTATTTCTCAAAACAACTATGAATCGCTCCGCCACTTCTTCAGCTTTCAGCCCTAATACAAAATCCTTCGCCTCAATTTTTGCGTCGCTCATCCTAGCTAGGTACTTTTCTCATCCAGACAGCTAGGTATTTTCTTGATCCTAATTTTTCATTTATGATTTGTGCTTGTGTTTTAAGTATATTTTGGAGTTAATATTGGAATATAACTTTAATTTTGGTTTTTCATAAACAAACTTGCTGCTTCAATGGATGTTTCATTGATTTTTTAAAATCTTGAGGTTATTGGGTGTTTAGCTCATTATTACGGTAATTTTTATTAGCCTTCTACAGTACGAAATTAATTTTGAAATTGATTATTTATAAGTTACCCTAAACAATGATCAAAGCAATAAAGAGAATTTGATTACCACTTACTATTTGTGAATTTCCCTCTTAGATGATCAAGAATTTTAATAGATGATGGATTCTGAGAGTAATTATCCTATTTACTATTCGTATTTTATATTATTGTATATCAGTCGGCTTTGATGTTATAGTAGTGACCTGTAAATATATAATATATGTAATCATCCGTGATTAAGGTTTGTATGCAAAAGATAGAAAAGCATAATTTGGAAAAGTTCACGATCCAACCAAATAGCCAACCTTGATTAAGAAAAGTAGAAAAAATATTGAACCTTTTTGAATTTACTTTTTAGTATGTTCAAGAAAGTTTTTTGTTCAGACTACAAAAATGATTACATGATTGACTTGCTGGGTATATCTATAAATGAACATTATTCAACAATAGATGTTTGGCATACATTAGTGGATGGAAATAATAAACAAAACCAAAATTGATTTAAGAGGATAATAGCTACTATGGTAAAAGAATACTACCAAGTGTCATTTTCTGAATTTTGGAAAGTATTCTTTCTTATCATATGTTAGTCTCTATCAGTCGGTTATGCTGCATTGGGTTGAAACTTTGCATTATCCATCAATAGCACCCTTTCTTATTTGTGTCACGCATTTTGTAATATGCAATTCCACATATTTATGTCACGCATTTTGTAATATGCAGTTCCACGTATTTGTGTCATCCATCAACAACAACCTTTGTCAGAAGACCATTAAATTTTGTAAGTATTTTGGGTTTACTTCAATTTATTTTTGAATAATTCAGGCTATTAAAATGCTTCATTTATTTATGGGAATATTTTGGCTTGAATGATGCATCTGATGTTCCTGATTTCATTGGCACGATCAAAGCCCCTTTTAATCCTTTTTCCTGCATTTTTTTTGAAGAAATACAACAACAATGATATGATGTATCAAATGTTTTTACGTACTCCTGCGAATGAAAGATTACTAGTACAATTATTTAGGTAAGTCATGTATAATATTAACGGTTCTAGTAATGCAATTATAGCAACTAGTAAAATGACAGAAGTTTGATTATCTTTCAACGTTAGGAAGGAAATCATATCCATTGACTAGGCAGCATATCCTCATTATAATGCTCCATAAGTGTTTGCACCTTTTATTCTAGATGAAATGCATTTGTATTACATTAATTCTTTCGAGAATGCAGAGAGGACTATTGATGATAGTGTTTTGAAGCAAGATTAATTAACTCAAGGCTCTCAGAAGTCAGAAATAAATAGAAGTGTACCAAATATAAAGTTCCTAAATCTAAAGGTGAATTTCTACATTCTGATCTTTAATATATCTTATTTGAATCAGAAATCTTAATAACATGTTGAATCTCTGTGTGCTTGTTTTAATCTTACATTATGCTGCCTTGAGCTGGAACAAATTTTTTGGTTTGACTTTTGTTGAACTAAAGTGTGCTAGTTCAGCGCTTTTCTTCTGAGCTCACCTCTGAGTTGCCATTGGCATATTACGATGTGAGTTTGACTGCTTAGGTTTGAATATGTTAATCTTTGCATGTAGTGCAGTATTTTGATCTAGTTTCACTTGTTGAACTTGCACTCAAACAGACTTATGCAAATTTACACATCAGAGATGGGGATTTTCCATATTTCAGGTTCTTGACTATTTCTTATGAATTATAGTAGTTTATATTCCTAAATGACATGTTGATTAGTCTTTTTCTACATAAGAAGTTTTTGTTATTGATGCAATATGAATGAGGGGTTATCAATCAATATTTTGATTATCTGCAACAATCAGCTCCAAATATTATAATAATAATTATAGTAGTAGTAATTATATGTAACAACCCGGAAATTCTGGGCCAGTTTAAAATTTTTTATTTTGGCAATTTTAGCGAATTTTGATTATTTAAAATGAATTATTTTAAATAATATCGACGTGAAATTTATTTTGAATAGAATTCGACGTATATATTTATATACGTCGTCGTTAGAATATAAATATTTATATATAATTATAAATAGAATTGAAAATGGCGCGGTAGTTCGAAAATTCGATTTCTAATTTCAAATGAATATACAGAATTCAATATAAGTCAGAATTGAACGAAACAAGAAATATTTGAATCTGTATAACTATATCTTTGTAACGAAGTTAACAAACTGAGATTTCATCTTAGAAATGATAAGATACGTCCAGTTGAAAATTCAGAATAGTCGCTATGGAATATATATATATATTTTATATAATATATAGCCCTTAAAAATAGCCGTTTTGCAAACGACCTCGGAATTCGACGAAACCAGTTTTGTTGGGTCCGTGATGTTAAGTTATTGCTAGATTCCAAATTTCATAATTTTTCGAATCAATATGTGAGCGTGGCAAAGGAAAACGCGTTTGACCGGTTTCAGTTGATTTTAATCGACTGGAAATTGGCCATTTTTCCAATGGACTCAGAATTCGACGAAACTAGTTTTGTTAGGACCGTATCGTCAATACGAAGCTAGAAAATATTTTTCTGAAATTTTTCTAGTTAGTATGCGACCCCGGTAGTTTGAAATGTACGTTTAAAATTCAATATAGAGATTTAAATGTAAATTCAAAGGAAACTGATCGAAACGGTCAAATCAGCTAGCGATACATATCCCATTGTGTTCGGAATGGGGGTAAAACGCTATGGGCGACAGGCGGTAGGCCTCGTTTCGAGGTCGTATGTAAAAGTCAACTTTTTAATAATTAAATAATAAATAAAAATAAAAAAAAAAAAAAAAATATCTCCCCTTAACTACCTGGCCCCCCCCCCCCCCCGATTTCATAAAATTGAAAACAAAAAAAAAAAAAAAAAAGAGAAGGAGGAAGCAGCAGCAGCCGCCAGCGCCACGATCGCTCCACCGAAACTCCGATCATCTTCCCCCCCCCCTCCTCCTTGCATCGCTCCCTCCTCCTCCTTCAATCCGACACCCCCCGAAGCCGTTCGAGACCCCGAAGCCCCCCGTTCAAAGCTCGAAGCCGCCCCCCTCGAAGAAGTCGCCCCCGCCTTTCCTCCGTCGAAGCTCGAAGCCGCCACCTCGTTCGAAGCCCTAGCGCCGCCCCTCGAAGCCAGAAGCCCTCCGACGAAAGCAGAAAACCCCCCTTTTTTTGTCTGTAAGTATTTTTATTTTGTTTTTATTTTTAAATTATTAAAAACTGGAATTATTAAAAACTGGAATTTTTTTTAGTATTAAAAACTGATTTTATTAAAGTTAAAAACGGTTTTATGTTTTTAAAAAAGTAAAACTGATTTAGGTTTTAAAAATTAAAAACTGATTTGGTTTTTAAAAATTAAAAACTGAAATTTTTAAAAAAAAGTTAAAACTGGTTTCTTTAAAGAAAGTAAAGATAGAATTGTCATATTTTTATTTATTTTTATATGTTGAAAGCAAAAGGAAAAATCAGATTTTTATATATTGAACTTTGAACTAAAAATTCGATTTTTATATATTGAACTTTGAACTAAAAATTCGATTTTTATATATTGAACTTTGAACTAAAAATTCGATTTTTATATATTGAATAGCATGGTAAAAATTCTATTTTTACATATGCAGAGAATACGGGTGAAAGCGACAAATAGGCGAAGATTTCTATAAAGAAGTGCCGTGGAGCTAGGATAGCTATATGTGAGAACTTCTCACTCAAATTCTATTTTTCTAGTTATATATATATATACTAGGATGCAGACGGTGCTTAGTAGCACCCGACACCCGTCCACATACCATGGACTTGTTTGTTTGGATGTTTGGTGATTGATTGCGATATTGGTCTGAATGTGATTTGTGGTGTGAAAAATCGAATCGATAAATTGGTTAGGATTAGACGTGCGCCGTTATAAGGCGAAGGAGTAAGGCTAGGTTAGACCCTTACTCCAAGTTTTGTGGTTTGCAAAATAAAATTGATTTGATTGATGTGTGAATGGCGTGGGCCTTCACTAGACCGGGGATAAGGCTAGGCCTCGTCCCGTTTCTAGTATCGTGCCGTTATGCCGCCGAAATTTTCTAAAATATGTTACAAAAATAAAAATATCATTTTATTTAAAGAATGAATTGAATAGGAATTCATATGTTGAAATAAAATGTTTTGTCGTTAAAAATATAATTTTTAACGTGAAGTGAATAAAATAAAATATTCATTTATAAACCGGACGGTTTGTTTATGTACACCTATTTGAATGACATTGATTGGGACGATAAATTTTACACATCGCCCAACAGCACAAATAAAAATAGGTGTTTGATTGTTTGAAACCCCACACGGGTGTTGGGATGAAATTTGAAGTTCACTCATCCTGATTGATTAAAAATGTCGATCGATCGATTGACAGGCTGTTATAAGCGTTGAATATCTATATTTGATGCTTATACAGTGTAGTGCACTTTGGTTGATGATTGATTATTTTTCAATGCTATGATATACATGTGTTGTATGAAAATCCATATAATTAACTTTATATGGTAATTGATTGGGCCTCATTCCAATTTGAAAAATAAATAATATTATAAAATAAAAGTTCATGTGTTGACAGTACTCATTCATTGAGATTGGTCATGTGTTGAACGAAATATTTTGATAATAACAACTATTTTGAAAATAGAAATTTATGAAGCCGTGTTGATTAGATTGACGCCATTTTGACGTGAACGATATTTATATCGATTTTATTGAATTCAAAATGAATTGAAAACGATTTCGAAATGAATTGAATTGAAAACGATTTCGAAATGAATTGAATTGAAAACGATTTCGAAATGAATTGAATTGAAAACGAATTCGAAATGAATTGAATTGAAAACGATTTCGAAATGAATTGAATTGAAAACGATTTCGAAATGAATTGAATTGAAAACGAATTCGAAATAAATTGAATTGAAAACGAATTCGAAATGAATTGAATTGAAAACGATTTCGAAATGAATTGAATTGAAAACGAATTCAAATGGAATTGAAAGCGAATTGAAATGAATTCAAATTGAATTGAAATTCGAGTTGAATAGAAATGAATTTTAAAACGAATTTATAAAGAAGAATTCAATTTTGCTTTGAATTGAAATAGAAGTTGAAATAGAATTTGAAACGAATTTAAAACTATTTATATAATTCGTTTTAAATAGAAATCGACGAAGTATATATTATATATATTATATATATAATATAATGGCCTGAATAGAATGCGCCGCGCCGCGGCAGTTCGTGAATTTCGACCATTTATTTCAAACGGACATTGCGGGAGATCCGACCGTCGGATTCTCCTAAAACCGGAACCGTTGGGTTCGTATCGAAAAGAGCTTTCTAACGAATGTGATAAATTAGAAATCTAACGGTTGGATTTGGAATTATGTCCAAATCAAATTGGAAAAAGGTCGCTGTAAGTGCAGTTCGATGGCCATTGGTGGAAATCGACTGTACGGGCCTTGATAAAATTATTAAAAATAGCAATAATTTGTGTAAAATCATAAGAAATGATTTAGAAAGAATTGGGATGAAAAACTCCATATTTGAAAAGATAAAAATGGATTTTTATCGAAATGAACTAGTTTTGAACTAGAATTATAATTCTATTTATTTTTAAATAAATAAATTGAATTCGAAAAGGGTTTTAAAAATAACCAAAATTTCCAATGATTGCATTGGAGTGGAGTTGAATCGAAATTGTCTTCGGAATATTTCGATGTTGGAATTCGTGATTATACAGGTGTTGTTATGGAAATTTGAAAGATATATATTGATATCGTTATTTCCAATACGACATTTGTTAGTCGTAGAATTCGATATTGAATATAAGCCGATATATTTTCTATTCAGAGCCTTGTATTGAATATCGAATGTGATTTGGGTTTGTCGTGAATGGTGTCTTCACTAACACTGTTCTTGAACCCAGTTGAGAAAAGATTAAATCTTTTTATTTAGATTTAATGAAGTGTACCAATTAAATAATATTTAATTGGAATTGGATTGATATTGATTTTTTGGGTTTATCGTGAACAGTGTTTTAAATAACACTTGTTCTTTAACCCGATAATTAATGGAATGTGATTTGGGTTTGTCGTGAATGGTGTCTTCACTAACACTATTCTTGAACCCAGTTGAGAAAAGATTAAATCTTTTTATTTAGATTTAATGAAGTGTACCAATTAAATAATATTTAATTGGAATTGGATTGATATTGATTTTTTGGGTTTATCGTGAACAGTGTTTTAAATAACACTTGTTCTTTAACCCGATAATTAATGGAATGTGATTTGGGTTTGTCGTGAATGGTGTCTTCACTAACACTATTCTTGAACCCAGTTGAGAAAAGATTAAATCTTTTTATTTAGATTTAATGAAGTGTACCAATTAAATAATATTTAATTGGAATTGAATTGATATTGATTTTTTTGGGTTTATCGTGAACAGTGTTTTAAATAACACTTGTTCTTTAACCCGATAATTAATGGAATGTGATTTTGGGTTTATCGTGAACCGTGTTTTAAATGACACTGATTCTTTAACCCAGTCGAAGATTAAAACTAAGTGGAGTTTTAATGAATCTTTAATTAGATTGAAAAGATCGAGAATGGAGTATCACCAGTTTTGCTCCAGGCGATAGTTAAATCTTTAATTAGATTTGAATGTGAAATTTAGAAACTAACTGGCGGTTAGCCAAGCAGAATGGTTTTCTGGATATTGATCTGATGTTGGTTTCGGCCTTCGGGGTTAATATTTGGGGAATTATTCTCTTGATTAATTTACGGTTAGTGATTAATGAATTGGAATGAGGCGTATGTTGTGTTTGTGTAACACTTATTTAAAATATACGCGAGTTATTCGGAAAGACCGGGTTTATCCCATTCTGAGTAACTGATACGACGATAAGTCGAAGATGAAGACGATGGTCGAAGACCGGAGGTCTTCACGTCGTTTGGGTGATAACTGATGATCTTGATTGGGCTGTACACCCAAGAAGATGGAAACAGTTAGTGATCGTCCAGACGTACTTGGAGATCGATGGATATGCGGGGTACTAGGTGCCTCCGGTTTCGTTCAGCCCCAGAACGGACTTGTAAATGGACTGTGTGTCTGACATCGGATTTCATTCTGTGTGACTGATATCGGTTGCATAGGATGGTTTGCCTGTGTGGCATGCTAAGATGCAAAAGATCAAGGCTTCTGTTGAAAAGCAAAGTCTTGTGGTGATGATCAAAGCAAGGCCTTTGTGGCATAGCTTTGTGTAACGTTTGCTTCGCGAGTTTCACACCCGGTATGAACCAAAAACGGGAGGGACATCAGGGAGGACTTGCGTTTCTTTCTAGCTAGAAGTGGCGTCAGTGGTTTTACACGCCCTGACGAGTTTGACTTATGTGGTTGTTGCGGTTGCGAGGCGCCTCGGTTATATCGGTTTCGGCCGAATGCATTCTGGTCGGCTGACGGACCAGACTTACACCCCATAGGGTGGGGAGACGTATTGTTCAGGCATAATAATCCACTCCGTGTGGACCGGCCCTGACGATCCAAGGGGCAGTTGCGGCTGTTCCTGAGGCTCGGGCTAGACAGTCTCGAATCGGTTGAGGACTATCTTTTGCCTCGGTTCATAGACGGAAATCCAATTTCCAAATACGTGACATTTGCGGTTTTAATTGTAATCCTATATATGGCGACATAGTGGGATGGGGCGCTTATGCCGCCTATGATTGATATTTATGATTTGAAGTGTTTTATACACTATGCACTTATAATAATATCAAATGATTTGTTTTAAAACGTATCAAGCATTCTTTGGCTGTTATAAGGGAAAACCCTATCCTCGACTGCGTTGCATTGTGTGATGGGACCTGGGTCTTATAACAGCTTCATTTTTCTTTATTTAGCATTGCGCTGTTTGTTTTATGCACTGGTATTCTTGGGAGGAAACCCGTTCCGTGTTATACGGCGTGGTCCCTTGATTTACCTAATGATTTAAAATAAAGATTAATAACTGTTTTAGTTCTCACACCAGTCCCATGACTGACCTGGAGTTTATTGTTTTAACCTAAACTCTGGGTGCCCTTATTTTGACACGGGCAGCTAGTAGTTTTGGTTTTGCAGATTTATATTCACAGGATCCTGGTTTACAGCTGGAACGATATTCGGAAAGCTTTGTATCCGTATATCTCCTTCTAGTTGTGTATTGTATTATTTTCCGCTGCTATGTATTTAAATGTAATTTAAATCTCTGATATTTCTGTGTAATATTCATTTATACTCTGTATATTCTTGTAATCTGATGCATTGTTGTTATATACAATGAAACGTTCTTCTGTATGTGTTCTGTTGTGGTTTGTTCTCGAACTATCCGACGCTTTCCTTTACGGGGAAGTTGCGGGTCTTCACAGTTGGTATCAGAGCTTTGGTTTACAAAGCAGAGAACAAGGCACATTAGAACCATACGAAAGAATTCATCAGATATTGGATTAGTAATATCCAACGAGAATGACTCGTTAGAGATGAGATCAGTAGTATCCTAGAACGAGTGTGAAGAGTATATTTTTGAAAGTGAAAACAAATTTTTGTTTTGAAAAATTAAATTAATTATTCGTATTTGATTATCTATTTATTTTGAATATGGACAATCTAATATATAAAGGTTTTGTATATACGCGTCATGAACGTATATTCGAAATTTTAATATATTGGATAGATATAGAATCACATTCTAGACACCCGGAAATGGTTCTGATGATTGATCGATCATCATCCGAATTTATGTTCGAGTTTCGAAGGTGTGATTTTCTATATATTTCCATTAGACTGGTGTGAGAACCAAAACTAATATAGTTAGAACACATTGTTGTGAATTGGCATTAAAAACATGATTTTTGTATATGTATCAAATTATGAATTTGAAACTCTAATTCACTAATTGATTGATGTTTGTGTTGTTTGTTTAGTTTGTTTGATAATTTTGAACCATTATGCCTAACTGAATCAAATATTGACTTGTATTGAAATATGGTCGCATTTGCTTGTATATACATGTATATCATTGAACAGGTCATAGCAAGGAGGCTAGAGCCGAGAATAAAATTTGTTTGCCCGACAAATAGGTACATGTTTACTACATAATTTCCTGTTTTGTTTGGGTGATGATGATTTTGTGATCCTATTGGCTAGCCGCTTGGCTTTTTCTTTTTCTTTTTGAGATCTGAAGGACCGGGGAAGCTATTTGAAATTCCCCGATGCTCCCGGTGCAGGGGAGGTTATGGCGAAATTTTTCAAAAATTTAGGGTGTTAGCCAAATTTTTGAGATTTTGAAAATTCTCAGAAACTGAAAAGTTAGAGAATGCAAGCCAGATCGAGCGTAGAGTTGATTAATCAAACCACTTTCGACTTTGTTCCTTTTCGGGGACGAAAAGTTTTAAGTGGGGGAGATTGTAACAACCCGGAAATTCTGGGCCAGTTTAAAATTTTTTATTTTGGCAATTTTAGCGAATTTTGATTATTTAAAATGAATTATTTTAAATAATATCGACGTGAAATTTATTTTGAATAGAATTCGACGTATATATTTATATACGTCGTCGTTAGAATATAAATATTTATATATAATTATAAATAGAATTGAAAATGGCGCGGTAGTTCGAAAATTCGATTTCTAATTTCAAATGAATATACAGAATTCAATATAAGTCAGAATTGAACGAAACAAGAAATATTTGAATCTGTATAACTATATCTTTGTAACGAAGTTAACAAACTGAGATTTCATCTTAGAAATGATAAGATACGTCCAGTTGAAAATTCAGAATAGTCGCTATGGAATATATATATATATTTTATATAATATATAGCCCTTAAAAATAGCCGTTTTGCAAACGACCTCGGAATTCGACGAAACCAGTTTTGTTGGGTCCGTGATGTTAAGTTATTGCTAGATTCCAAATTTCATAATTTTTCGAATCAATATGTGAGCGTGGCAAAGGAAAACGCGTTTGACCGGTTTCAGTTGATTTTAATCGACTGGAAATTGGCCATTTTTCCAACGGACTCAGAATTCGACGAAACTAGTTTTGTTAGGACCGTATCGTCAATACGAAGCTAGAAAATATTTTTCTGAAATTTTTCTAGTTAGTATGCGACCCCGGTAGTTTGAAATGTACGTTTAAAATTCAATATAGAGATTTAAATGTAAATTCAAAGGAAACTGATCGAAACGGTCAAATCAGCTAGCGATACATATCCCATTGTGTTCGGAATGGGGGTAAAACGCTATGGGCGACAGGCGGTAGGCCTCGTTTCGAGGTCGTATGTAAAAGTCAACTTTTTAATAATTAAATAATAAATAAAAATAAATAAATAAAAAAAAATATCTCCCCTTAACTACCTGGCCCCCCCCCCCCCGATTTCATAAAATTGAAAACAAAAAAAAAAAAAAAAAAAGAGAAGGAGGAAGCAGCAGCAGCCGCCAGCGCCACGATCGCTCCACCGAAACTCCGATCATCTTCCCCCCCCCCTCCTCCTTGCATCGCTCCCTCCTCCTCCTTCAATCCGACACCCCCCGAAGCCGTTCGAGACCCCGAAGCCCCCCGTTCAAAGCTCGAAGCCGCCCCCCTCGAAGAAGTCGCCCCCGCCTTTCCTCCGTCGAAGCTCGAAGCCGCCACCTCGTTCGAAGCCCTAGCGCCGCCCCTCGAAGCCAGAAGCCCTCCGACGAAAGCAGAAAACCCCCCTTTTTTTGTCTGTAAGTATTTTTATTTTGTTTTTATTTTTAAATTATTAAAAACTGGAATTATTAAAAACTGGAATTTTTTTTAGTATTAAAAACTGATTTTATTAAAGTTAAAAACGGTTTTATGTTTTTAAAAAAGTAAAACTGATTTAGGTTTTAAAAATTAAAAACTGATTTGGTTTTTAAAAATTAAAAACTGAAATTTTTAAAAAAAAGTTAAAACTGGTTTCTTTAAAGAAAGTAAAGATAGAATTGTCATATTTTTATTTATTTTTATATGTTGAAAGCAAAAGGAAAAATCAGATTTTTATATATTGAACTTTGAACTAAAAATTCGATTTTTATATATTGAACTTTGAACTAAAAATTCGATTTTTATATATTGAACTTTGAACTAAAAATTCGATTTTTATATATTGAATAGCATGGTAAAAATTCTATTTTTACATATGCAGAGAATACGGGTGAAAGCGACAAATAGGCGAAGATTTCTATAAAGAAGTGCCGTGGAGCTAGGATAGCTATATGTGAGAACTTCTCACTCAAATTCTATTTTTCTAGTTATATATATATATATACTAGGATGCAGACGGTGCTTAGTAGCACCCGACACCCGTCCACATACCATGGACTTGTTTGTTTGGATGTTTGGTGATTGATTGCGATATTGGTCTGAATGTGATTTGTGGTGTGAAAAATCGAATCGATAAATTGGTTAGGATTAGACGTGCGCCGTTATAAGGCGAAGGAGTAAGGCTAGGTTAGACCCTTACTCCAAGTTTTGTGGTTTGCAAAATAAAATTGATTTGATTGATGTGTGAATGGCGTGGGCCTTCACTAGACCGGGGATAAGGCTAGGCCTCGTCCCGTTTCTAGTATCGTGCCGTTATGCCGCCGAAATTTTCTAAAATATGTTAGAAAAATAAAAATATCATTTTATTTAAAGAATGAATTGAATAGGAATTCATATGTTGAAATAAAATGTTTTGTCGTTAAAAATATAATTTTTAACGTGAAGTGAATAAAATAAAATATTCATTTATAAACCGGACGGTTTGTTTATGTACACCTATTTGAATGACATTGACTGGGACGATAAATTTTACACATCGCCCAACAGCACAAATAAAAATAGGTGTTTGATTGTTTGAAACCCCACACGGGTGTTGGGATGAAATTTGAAGTTCACTCATCCTGATTGATTAAAAATGTCGATCGATCGATTGACAGGCTGTTATAAGCGTTGAATATCTATATTTGATGCTTATACAGTGTAGTGCACTTTGGTTGATGATTGATTATTTTTCAATGCTATGATATACATGTGTTGTATGAAAATCCATATAATTAACTTTATATGGTAATTGATTGGGCCTCATTCCAATTTGAAAAATAAATAATATTATAAAATAAAAGTTCATGTGTTGACAGTACTCATTCATTGAGATTGGTCATGTGTTGAACGAAATATTTTGATAATAACAACTATTTTTAAAATAGAAATTTATGAAGCCGTGTTGATTAGATTGACGCCATTTTGACGTGAACGATATTTATATCGATTTTATTGAATTCAAAATGAATTGAAAACGATTTCGAAATGAATTGAATTGAAAACGATTTCGAAATGAATTGAATTGAAAACGATTTCGAAATGAATTGAATTGAAAACGAATTCGAAATGAATTGAATTGAAAACGATTTCGAAATGAATTGAATTGAAAACGATTTCGAAATGAATTGAATTGAAAACGAATTCGAAATAAATTGAATTGAAAACGAATTCGAAATGAATTGAATTGAAAACGATTTCGAAATGAATTGAATTGAAAACGAATTCAAATGGAATTGAAAGCGAATTGAAATGAATTCAAATTGAATTGAAATTCGAGTTGAATAGAAATGAATTTTAAAACGAATTTATAAAGAAGAATTCAATTTTGCTTTGAATTGAAATAGAAGTTGAAATAGAATTTGAAACGAATTTAAAACTATTTATATAATTCGTTTTAAATAGAAATCGACGAAGTATATATTATATATATTATATATATAATATAATGGCCTGAATAGAACGCGCCGCGCCGCGGCAGTTCGTGAATTTCGACCATTTATTTCAAACGGACATTGCGGGAGATCCGACCGTCGGATTCTCCTAAAACCGGAACCGTTGGGTTCGTATCGAAAAGAGCTTTCTAACGAATGTGATAAATTAGAAATCTAACGGTTGGATTTGGAATTATGTCCAAATCAAATTGGAAAAAGGTCGCTGTAAGTGCAGTTCGATGGCCATTGGTGGAAATCGACTGTACGGGCCTTGATAAAATTATTAAAAATAGCAATAATTTGTGTAAAATCATAAGAAATGATTTAGAAAGAATTGGGATGAAAAACTCCATATTTGAAAAGATAAAAATGGATTTTTATCGAAATGAACTAGTTTTGAACTAGAATTATAATTCTATTTATTTTTAAATAAATAAATTGAATTCGAAAAGGGTTTTAAAAATAACCAAAATTTCCAATGATTGCATTGGAGTGGAGTTGAATCGAAATTGTCTTCGGAATATTTCGATGTTGGAATTCGTGATTATACAGGTGTTGTTATGGAAATTTGAAAGATATATATTGATATCGTTATTTCCAATACGACATTTGTTAGTCGTAGAATTCGATATTGAATATAAGCCGATATATTTTCTATTCAGAGCCTTGTATTGAATATCGAATGTGATTTGGGTTTGTCGTGAATGGTGTCTTCACTAACACTGTTCTTGAACCCAGTTGAGAAAAGATTAAATCTTTTTATTTAGATTTAATGAAGTGTACCAATTAAATAATATTTAATTGGAATTGGATTGATATTGATTTTTTGGGTTTATCGTGAACAGTGTTTTAAATAACACTTGTTCTTTAACCCGATAATTAATGGAATGTGATTTGGGTTTGTCGTGAATGGTGTCTTCACTAACACTATTCTTGAACCCAGTTGAGAAAAGATTAAATCTTTTTATTTAGATTTAATGAAGTGTACCAATTAAATAATATTTAATTGGAATTGGATTGATATTGATTTTTTGGGTTTATCGTGAACAGTGTTTTAAATAACACTTGTTCTTTAACCCGATAATTAATGGAATGTGATTTGGGTTTGTCGTGAATGGTGTCTTCACTAACACTATTCTTGAACCCAGTTGAGAAAAGATTAAATCTTTTTATTTAGATTTAATGAAGTGTACCAATTAAATAATATTTAATTGGAATTGAATTGATATTGATTTTTTTGGGTTTATCGTGAACAGTGTTTTAAATAACACTTGTTCTTTAACCCGATAATTAATGGAATGTGATTTTGGGTTTATCGTGAACCGTGTTTTAAATGACACTGATTCTTTAACCCAGTCGAAGATTAAAACTAAGTGGAGTTTTAATGAATCTTTAATTAGATTGAAAAGATCGAGAATGGAGTATCACCAGTTTTGCTCCAGGCGATAGTTAAATCTTTAATTAGATTTGAATGTGAAATTTAGAAACTAACTGGCGGTTAGCCAAGCAGAATGGTTTTCTGGATATTGATCTGATGTTGGTTTCGGCCTTCGGGGTTAATATTTGGGGAATTATTCTCTTGATTAATTTACGGTTAGTGATTAATGAATTGGAATGAGGCGTATGTTGTGTTTGTGTAACACTTATTTAAAATATACGCGAGTTATTCGGAAAGACCGGGTTTATCCCATTCTGAGTAACTGATACGACGATAAGTCGAAGATGAAGACGATGGTCGAAGACCGGAGGTCTTCACGTCGTTTGGGTGATAACTGATGATCTTGATTGGGCTGTACACCCAAGAAGATGGAAACAGTTAGTGATCGTCCAGACGTACTTGGAGATCGATGGATATGCGGGGTACTAGGTGCCTCCGGTTTCGTTCAGCCCCAGAACGGACTTGTAAATGGACTGTGTGTCTGACATCGGATTTCATTCTGTGTGACTGATATCGGTTGCATAGGATGGTTTGCCTGTGTGGCATGCTAAGATGCAAAAGATCAAGGCTTCTGTTGAAAAGCAAAGTCTTGTGGTGATGATCAAAGCAAGGCCTTTGTGGCATAGCTTTGTGTAACGTTTGCTTCGCGAGTTTCACACCCGGTATGAACCAAAAACGGGAGGGACATCAGGGAGGACTTGCGTTTCTTTCTAGCTAGAAGTGGCGTCAGTGGTTTTACACGCCCTGACGAGTTTGACTTATGTGGTTGTTGCGGTTGCGAGGCGCCTCGGTTATATCGGTTTCGGCCGAATGCATTCTGGTCGGCTGACGGACCAGACTTACACCCCATAGGGTGGGGAGACGTATTGTTCAGGCATAATAATCCACTCCGTGTGGACCGGCCCTGACGATCCAAGGGGCAGTTGCGGCTGTTCCTGAGGCTCGGGCTAGACAGTCTCGAATCGGTTGAGGACTATCTTTTGCCTCGGTTCATAGACGGAAATCCAATTTCCAAATACGTGACATTTGCGGTTTTAATTGTAATCCTATATATGGCGACATAGTGGGATGGGGCGCTTATGCCGCCTATGATTGATATTTATGATTTGAAGTGTTTTATACACTATGCACTTATAATAATATCAAATGATTTGTTTTAAAACGTATCAAGCATTCTTTGGCTGTTATAAGGGAAAACCCTATCCTCGACTGCGTTGCATTGTGTGATGGGACCTGGGTCTTATAACAACTTCATTTTTCTTTATTTAGCATTGCGCTGTTTGTTTTATGCACTGGTATTCTTGGGAGGAAACCCGTTCCGTGTTATACGGCGTGGTCCCTTGATTTACCTAATGATTTAAAATAAAGATTAATAACTGTTTTAGTTCTCACACCAGTCCCATGACTGACCTGGAGTTTATTGTTTTAACCTAAACTCTGGGTGCCCTTATTTTGACACGGGCAGCTAGTAGTTTTGGTTTTGCAGATTTATATTCACAGGATCCTGGTTTACAGCTGGAACGATATTCGGAAAGCTTTGTATCCGTATATCTCCTTCTAGTTGTGTATTGTATTATTTTCCGCTGCTATGTATTTAAATGTAATTTAAATCTCTGATATTTCTGTGTAATATTCATTTATACTCTGTATATTCTTGTAATCTGATGCATTGTTGTTATATACAATGAAACGTTCTTCTGTATGTGTTCTGTTGTGGTTTGTTCTCGAACTATCCGACGCTTTCCTTTACGGGGAAGTTGCGGGTCTTCACATTATATTAATAATATATTTGTACCATGTATTTATGTCTACATATATGTGCGCATGTGTGTGTGTGTGTGTATTTCACCAATACATGGCCTTTTCCAGCATGATTGCCATCTTGATGTTGTGGTTGTTGACCTTAAAGTGCCACATAAGTTGAATCACTTCCCTATATGTTCCGAGGCAAGTTACGTGTATCCCGTTTTATTGTGGTGCCTCTATCATCCACATATTTCAACCAGTCAATTGCATTTCTCTGCACGACAATACTGTTTTTGAATAAGTTTGAACTTGCTAACTCACGCGTCATGGTGAGGTAAGTTCTGCAAGGGTTAATGACACAGCCGGTATATAGTTATGTCAGAAGTAGTTTGAAAGTACGAAATGTGTTTGAATCTGTATCCAAAAGCACCAAGAATATGTTTGAGAAATAGAAGCAGAAGTTACAATTTTGTGACACACACAAACGCACATACACACACACACACACACTCTATACTGCTATTAATGGAATTATATTTCACATTTCATAAATTATTTATGTGCGGGTGCTTGGTTTCTAGTTAGGGAAATCTTGGATTGGCTTTAAGTGAGTGAGGTTTCACCAAAGAAATCAGCGAGGAGGTCTTCAAACGCAAGTTTTTTCATTCGAAAAAAATATATAAATCCTGACATACTGGAACTTTTATACATAGCGTAATACAGAGGCATTAAGTTGTGGGATTAAAAAATCAACAGCAAGATTAGTGCCAAATTGTTCTGCTAATAAATAATAGTACACACATCTTATTTGAAAACATATTTCTCTAGATGAAGAAGTATAAGTGCATAACATTGTATAGACATTGCTTATATTTTCCAAGAATTAGAATTCGAAATTTTAGTCCTATTTCTATTTTATTTTAGAGAAAATATACAATTCATTTTATTATATATTTTTGGACATAATATTATTATTTTTATGTGTATGTTTGTGTGTAAGAGTGAGAGAGAGAGACTGTGTATATATAAAAAATAGAAATAAATTATGATTTAGGTGTCAACGGTTACATTCTGCAATCCAATTAACATGCTGCTAATTAATAATCGTAGTTAGATAGATCACATTAACAACTTAATAAATTGTAGTTAGTTAGATAGATTGCATTGACAGCTTAATAATTGTAGTTTTTTAAGGTATAACACTGTATAATTTGCCAAAAAATTCCAAATACAGATCGTCAAACACTGAAATTTTGAATAGAATATTTTCGTCCCCGAAAAGGAACGGAGCTTAAAGTTGTTTAACTAACCAACTCAACTTCCATTCTTTTATTGGTTTTGATAATTTTATTAGTTGAACTAATAATCACACAACACAATCATCAATCAATTAGTTGATTAGCTTTTCAAATATACATAACTTTTATATATTAAAAATCATATTTTCTAAGATCGGACTATATATATGATCACAAATACGTTAGTTATAAAACTGTCACTCTCAACTCATTCTAGGGCATTTCTAGCCCCATCTCTAATGAGTTTTCTCATTCTAGGATACTACTGATCCTATCTCTAATGAGTATTCTTTTATAGGATATTACTAATCCTACCTCCGATGAGTCTTTTGTTCAGTTCTAACGAGTTGTACCCAAAGATTTGAATTAACCCAAGCTCTGATACCAATTTAACGACACGGATTTCGCCTGGAACTAATCGACCGTTAAATCGACCAAAACTGTTCAAAACCCGCATACGCTAACTTTGGGCATACAACACATCAGAACAATTAACAGAAGACTTTTATAAACATTAAAATAATGTTACATCAGAGTACATAATATATCAGAGTACATCGATAAATAATAATACAACAGCGGAAGATTAATTTACAGCAAATTTAATACAATGCAGTGGAAACAAATAAACAGTGGAAGACTATCAATGCTCTGGACACCGCTTTAAGCTTCAATCCAGAATCTTGCTCAATATATCTGTAAAATAGGCTACTCGACTGCCCGTGTGGAAAATAAGGGCACCCGAGTTTGCAAGTGAAACAAACTACGAGTCAGTCATGGGACTGGTATGAGAAATCTTTACTTAACTTACCTAATAATAAGGCTAACCACAAGACCATGCCGCTAACGCGGAACGGGTTTACTCCATTGGATTGCCAGTGCATAAATTAAGTAAATCTTTTAAACCAATGCAATGCTTTTTTAGAAAAATGAAATCATTATAAGACTCAAGTCCCATCACACAATGCAATGCAAACCGGAGGATAGAGTTTTACCTTATAATGATCAAACATGCTTGCTACGTATAAAACAATATTTAATATTATTATTAGTGACTAGTCTATTTTATAATACTTTCAAAGTAAATGTATCAATCCTAGACAACATAGTATCCCATCCTACTATATCGCCATATATAGGTTTACAATCAAATCCGTAATGTCGTATTGGAAATTGGGTTTCCATCATGAGTCAAGGCTAGGGATGATCTCCTTACTGATTCAAGACACTCTAGCAAATGTCTCAGGATCGATCACACCTACGAGCAACCCTTGGATCATACAGGGCCGGTCCACAAATACTTTAGTGGATTAGTTATACCTGAACACACGTTTCCCGGTCCTGTTGGACCTATCAATTGGCCACTATCGACCAATATATCCGAGGCCTCGTAATCCATCATCCACATAAGTAAAAATGTTTGGGCTTCATACCATGACACCACTTCTAGCTAGAAAGAAACGTGTGCATTCCCTATGTTCCCTTATCCCGTTTTTGACTCATACCGAGGTGTGAGGCTCGCGAATTAACGCTATACACAAAGCTATGCCCAAATGAGCTGTGCATTCATCATCAACCACAAGGCTCTGCTTTTCAATAAAAGCCTTGGTCATTTGCATCTTGACATGCCACATTGACAATCCACGCCATCCGATTAATAACTATCAATATATAACCTCTGAGCTCGTGCGTCTCAGAGAAGGGCGTTAAGCAAGAGAATAAATTCTCCGCCACCAAACAGATATATAGAAATCAATTCACATAAAATGAAATCCAATGTCAGACACACATCCATTTACAAGTCCGTTCTGGGTCTGAACGAAACCGAAGACACCTTATTCCTCGTCCCGTATGTCCAATACGGAAGACAGGTGCTCGCTTATCCGTACAATCAATAAGTACGTCCGCACAACTACCACTGTAACCCTTTCCTAGGAGCAAATCAGTCTAGGGCACCATTAGTCATCCATTCGATGTGATGATGGTCGATCTTCATTCACCATCTTCAACGTCTTCTTGTTTAAATCATCGTATAATTATTTGAAATGAGATTGAGCTCGGTCTTTTCAAATAATTCTTGAATATATATAATTTAAAATCATTTCATATCATTAATATTATGATTTATCGTTATTTTTATTATATAAAAATAGTCCAATTTAATTCAATGACGCTACGGGTCAATGGGCGACCCTGGCGCTGTTTTTACCCAAAATTGATTTACACATTTCTTGAAATCTAACCGTTGGATTTTAACAAAATTAAAGATCTTCCCAAAGCGGACCTAACGGTTCCAGTTTTGGGAAAAATCCGATGGCCGGATCTTTCGGTATAATCGTTTAAAGTTACGATTCTGAAACGCAAACTACCACACGCGATTCGTTTTTTTTAATATATATATATATATATATATATAGATCATTCGATGATTCCACTAACGAGTTTAACATGCCAAATAAAGGAATGTTTTATTTTGCCTAACCACTTAAATGTTTCTAATGACACATAAAAATGAATATTGTTTTTTATTTGCATACATTTCTACATGTTTCTAATGTCAAATTAATATGTATTTTATTCACATTAATTCACTACATGTTTCTAATGTCAAATAAAAGGTAATTTATTTGCATATATTCACTACATGTCTTCTAATGTCAAATAAAATGTAATTTATTTGCATATATTCACTACATGTTTTCTAACATCAAATAAAATGTAATTTATTTGCATATTATGTCGCTAATGACAAATAAAAGATAATTTTTATTTTCATTATTTGTATGCAATTTCTATTTTTATCCTAACAAATAAAAAAAATTATTTGTATAAAATTTCAATGTATAACATAACACATAAAAACGTCCATTGTTATTGTATACAATTCTAATGTAGAATATGACGATAAAATAACAAATTTATTTGTTTACAAATCTATTTTTAACAAAACAAATAAAAATGATATGTTTATTTGTTTTGCAGTTCCTACTTTAACATGTAACATAAAAATGATATTTTTATGTATTTTACAATTCCTATATTAATATGTAACCTAACAAATAAAAAATGACATTTTTATTTGCATACAAATTTAAATCTAACAATAAATGATATTTTTATTTTGTCGATCATTCTATTTCAACCAAAATGAATGAAAATAATTCTTTTATTTTGTTAACAATTCTATTCCAACAAAATGATTAAAAATGATGATAACTTATTTTATTGACAATTCCATTTCAACAAAATAATTAAAAATGATTCCTGTATTTTGTTGACAATTCTATTTCAACAAAATGATTCTTGTGTTTTGTTGACAATTCTATTTCAACAAAATAAATGAAAATGATTCTTTTGTTTTGTTGACAATTCTATTTCAACAAAATGACTATAAATGATGATAACTTATTTTGTTGACAATTCTATTTCAACAAAATAATTAAAAATGGTTCTTGTATTTTTTTGACAATTCTATTTCAGCAAAATAAATGAAAATGATTCTTTTATTTTGTTGACAATTCTATTTCAACAAAACGATTATAAATGATGATAACTTATTTTGTTGACAATTCTATTTCAACAAAATAATTAAAAATGATGATAACTTAATTTGTTGACAATTCTATTTCAACAAAATAATTAAAAATGCTTCTTGTATTTTGTTGACAATTCTACTTCAACAAAATGATTAAAAATGATTCTTGTATTTTGTTGACAATTCTATTTCAACAAAATAAATGAAAATGATTCTTTTGTTTTGTTGACAATTCTATTTCAACAAAATGATTATAAATGATGATAACTTATTTTGTTGACAATTCTATTTCAACAAAATAATAAAAAATGATTCTTGTGTTTTGTTGACAATTCTATTTCAACAAAATAAATGAAAATGATTCTTTTATTTTGTTGACAATTTTATTTCAATAAAACAAACAAAAATAATAACTTTATTCTGTTGACAATTCTATTTCAATAAAATGATTAAAAAAGATAACTCATTTTTGTTGACAATTCTAATTCAATAAAATGATAACTCATTTTTGTTGACAATTCTAATTCAACAAAATGATAAAAAAGTGATTCTTTCATTTTTGTTGACAATTCTATTTCAACAAAACGATTAAAAGTGATTACTTCATTTTATCTACAATTCCATTTTAACAAAATAAATAAAATTGATAACTTCATTATGTTGACCATTCTCTAATTCAACAAAATTGATATTTTTGTTTTATCCCAAATCTATTTAACAAAAATGTGATTTTTGTTTTAACAAAAATCTATTTAACAAAATGTTATTTTTGTTTTAACAAAAATCTATTTAACAAAAATGTTATTTTTTTTAACGCAAATCTATTTAACAAAAATGTTATTTTTGTTTTAACACAAATCTATTTAACGAAAATGTCATTTGTGTTTTGACACAAATCTATTCAACAAAAATGTAAGTTTCTACTATTCTATTTTGACAAAAATGTAAATTTTGTTTCAACTATTCTGTTTTGACAAAAAGTAAATTTTGTTTCAACTATTCTAGTTTGACAAAAAAGTAAATTTTGTTTCAACAAATTTATTCAAACAAAATGTCATTTTTATTTCAACTATTTGGTTTCAACAAAAATGATATATTTTGTTTCAGCTATTTTATTACAACAAAAATGATATTCTTGTTTCAACTGTTTTATTACGACAAAAATGTCCTTTTTATTTCAACTATTTGGTTTCAACAAAAATGATATATTTTGTTTCAACCATTTTATTACAACAAAAATGATATATTTGTTTTCAACAAATTTTATTATGACAAAAATAATATATCTGTTTTCAATAATTTTATTTCAACACAATAATTATCAAATCAACAGATCTACGTAACAGCCTCAATCATCAATCCCAGATCAAATCATGTATAACATCAAATAGAATTTAATAGCGGATTGGAAGAAAAATCACAATCATAATTAATTAATTTTAATTATAAAAAAATAGAATTCTCACCTTGATCGGTTTCAAAAATCGATGATAACGATTATTTAAATAAAATTAAACAAGAGTTTAATTTTATCAAAAATCATAACCAGCTCCAAATCTGTTCTAGTCAGTCCCATGTTGTAGTGTTTTCTGATAAGTGTCCAACGCACTTTGGTTTGTCCGATTCTGACCTCATACGAATAAGATATTGCAATTTAAAGATTAATTACATAATTAGATAATTTAAATTATTATTAAAATTTAATTATCCCCTAATTACCACGTTAATTACTACGGTTCCTTCTTCTTCCCATATACAGCATGATCGAATTGAACCCATCCCTCAACCCGTCTCTCTCCTCCCTGCACGCAGATTAAGGCGCCGGACATTGATCATCGGCCACCACTTCCAAGCCCTACCCGTCGCCGTCCTCTGCCTGCCGTCGTTGACTACTCGGTGGCCCCACCCCCTTCCGATTCTAGTTCGAACGTAGCTCCTTTGAACCCCAAATCCTCACCCATTACTCAAGGAATTTCAATCATATCCATATGGAATCAAAGTGCTCGAAATTCTCTCCTAAATTTGTTTTATTTTTGTAGCGTAATTCAGTGTATTTTGGATGGGATTAACGATGTAAGATGGGAGCTTTCTGGCCTTTGGTTCCAATAGTGGCGGCTGCATCATTTAGGGAATTAGGGTTTAACTTTGGGATATTTATAATTAATTATTTTTAATTCTCTAATTTTTCAAAACGGCCCGTTAACTTTTAATAGCTCCAAATTCTGCCCAACGGGAGTTGCCAGCAGCCAAATACCCCTATTCCGGACATAATGGACTAAGTCTCATCAGCCCATTTGATCGTTTCAGCCCATTTTTCTTTAAATTAAAATATAAAACATTTAATTATTTAATTTGATTATACATTTTTATTTACCGGGGCCACATAATGACTCCAAAAATTCCCGAGAAATAAATCTAGCTATGTTTTGACGATACGGTCCTAACAAAGATAATTTCGTCGAATTTGGAGACCGTTTGAAAAATGGTCATTTTCTGGTCAACCCAATTCAAATTTAAATTACCAAACACATTTAAATTTACCGTTCTCACATATTAATTCCAAAAATTATGAAAATTGGAATCTAGCAATAATTTGACATTCCGGATCCAACCAAAGTGGTTTCGTCGAAAACGGAGGTCGTTTGCAAAATGGTTATTTATAAGGCCTATATTTTATATTAAATTCCATTGTGACTATTTTGAATTTTAAACTGGCCATAAAATTTTATTCCTGCTATGAAATTTCAATTTTTCAGATCCGTTAGAAAGATATAATTAAACCGATTTAAATATTTTGGTTTTACTGAAATACGATTTATTTTGAATCCTGTACATTTAGTCAAAGTTCAAATTTTCAAACTACTGCGCTATTTTAAACTCCTTATATAATTAATTTAAAAAATTTCGTTCTAACTTTGATTTAAATAAATTTTTAATCGTTATTATTTAAAATAAATTTATTTTAAATATTCAAAATTCACTAAAATTGCTAAAATAAAAATTTTAAATTGGTTCCAAAGTCCGGGTTGTTACACCACTCATCGATCAAAATCTCAAACCATTCTCTCCCTTTTGTTATCATCAAAAGGATAAAAAAATTAAAATAATGATGAAAAATAGACAAAAAATATAATTTCAACTTAAGAGGAAGAACGATCGTCATAAATCTCAATCAGTCAAACAAAAATCATAATATTCTAAGAACTAGTGGCGAATTTCACATTGTAGATTGAAGGATTTACGATGAAATTTATATAAATGGAGAGATTTTTAAAATATATGATTTCCAATTATTTTCAAATAGGATTTTAAAAAATGAAGCACAAAAATAGTGATCGATTTGGACTACGATTATGTATATATTCAATTTTAGTGACAAATCAGATAATCTCAAATCCCAGTAACTATCTATCAACAAATCATAATATATCATAAGATATCAACACATTTCACAGATTAGAAAAATGGATGATAGGCTTGTTTTTACACAACAAGGAGAATTTCATATAAATTTTTTTATTTATTCAATTTTTTTTTCTTTTTCTTTTGATTTAAGAGCACATTGAGCATGCATAACCAGATATTGGATTTTTAAATGAGGCAGTTGCAACTTAAATATAAGTAATCTCTTAACCATGCATGACCAGAGCTTGGATTGTTAAATGAGGTTAGAGAAACACTTATGAATATTATATTTTTATTATTTTCTGGTTCAAAAGAAAAAACTCTTTAGTATATAAAACCAATATGGATGATACAAATGTGGTAGGTACATAAATGGTTATGAAATAAATTTCTAAATTAATCATATTATGAAATATGCTCAACTATACCGAGATTCTTTAAAATTTTCAATTATTACTATTTCTGAAAAATAATTTAATCACAATTCCATTACAAATATTTCCACTGTTTACTTAAGATGATTTAAAAAAATTAACTCTCCACATTAATATAAAATCATGATGGATGGCAGAATGATGATAGACTAAGAAGATGTTCGTGAAATAACCGCCAATTCAAAGATATTATAACAACTGTTCAATCATCATGAAAATTTAAATAAAATCTCCTCTTGTTGTGAAATATACTATAGTCGCAACTCATCACAATTTCAATAATCTGATAATAATTTTGATGAGTTCTAAATACAATTCATTTTGGTTAGTGATTTCAATTTCTGAATTCATAATCAATAAATGATTTTAAAATTGAAAAATCAATTACAAGAGGGAATTGAAGGATCTATACAAGGCAAGAGGGATAAGAGAAAACTATACAAGATGAAAGTATATAAAGAATCATAGCATATGAGTGAGAAAATTTCAAAGCATTTTTGATACCACTTGTTGTCTCTGCTAACGAGGATTTTAATGCCACCCTGGTGTGATCTATTCAATTCAAATTTTCAGAGCAGCAAGACAAATTTAGAATAAGTTTCACAATAATTTTTTTTCAGAAAATTTTCAACAAGTCTAAGAAGACAAATCATGATCCAAGATTTTAAACGGGTTTATTTGAAATCATCTAAAAGGAAGTGAAAACTTCAAAATTCAATCAATAGATCACACAAGATTTTTAATTTCCAAGAAAAGTGTGAGATTCAAGATATTAAGCATATTCAAACAATTTCAAACAAAGCAATATCCAAGTAAATGATCATAATTTCAGAATGGATTTCAGGCTATAGCACAAGAATCTATGCCAAAAAGATTTTCAATTCAAAGTTGTTAATTCAATCAAGAAAACATTTTCAAAAGGCTTTCTTTTATCATAGCAGCACAACAATCAATTTTAAAATAGACTTGCCAAGAGAATTTTCCACAAATATTTCTAACAGTCAAAAAGATGATTCATGGCCCAAGATTAAAAATACAGTTTATTTTAAATCATTTAAAGGAATATGAAAATCTCAAGGTTCAGTGAATCGATCACACCAGATTACAAGTTCCAAATCCAAGATATGTGTGAGATTCATGAATTAATAATTTCAAATGATTTCAAACAAACAAATATTCAAATCAAATGATCATGAAATTACAGTGAGTTTCAAGACAAGTTTCTTAAAGAAATTTTCATAATTATTTCTGATAAGAAAAAGAGATTTTTTTTTGAATATTTACATCAAGCATGAGAGATAATTCGTGATTCAAAATTAAAATGGTTTATTTGAAATCACTTGAATAAATGTGAATTTTGAGATACAAAGAATCAATCACACAAGACTGTTAATTTCAAATCTAAGAGATGTGTGAGATTCAAAATATCAAAAAATTCAAATGATTTTAAACCACCAAATATCTAACCAAAAATGATTATGAATAAAAAGAATTTCTTGGCTCCGATACCATCAAGCCAATTGTTTTTCAAATCAGGAATATCCAAGCCACTCCAAAAAAAAAAATGAAATTATCACCATTGAAAAATAGTAGTGTGCTGTAATGAGTATAAATTTTCAAGTCTTTCCAAAATGAATTGGAACAAAGATGTGTGAAATTTCATTAATTTTTCAGATCTTCAAAAATTTAGAATTCAAATTAACGGTATTCAATATATAACTAGAATGCTTTAGCACTGTTAGGAATTCAGAAGTCAGAAAAGAATTAAACTTCAAAATAATTGCAGAAATTTACAGTTTTGAATTCAAGATCTAGAAATGATTAAAATATGAGAGTTTTATTCAAATAAAGCGAATTTCCAGAAAACCACAAATCATGCAATTGGAAGTTAAGAATGCTCAAGAGGAAAAAAAATATGGCAGTGTCAAATAAATTCAGAAAAATATAATAAACAGAAGAGGTGGAAGGAGGAAAACAAAAACAGAGAATACAAACAAAGATGAGTTTAGAGATCATACTAGATTTTCAGTAGACGTTGTGGATTGCCAACTCATAACACTTGGCTAAGGAACTGTGAATGATACAGAAATATAGGCTAGATTGATTTCAAATCTCTTTTGCACAATCTCCTCAGCCTCCTCTGGTAACTAACAGTTTAGGGGATCGAGTGGTCTAAAAAAATTTGTAAAACTACTCACAGTTTTATTCACGATTTTAGGTAGCCATATCTGTTTATATAACAATCCATCTGAATATAATTTTGTACCCTTAGGAACCCAAACTTGTTTAAATTCAAATGAATTCACTTTACTTCTTTTTTGGGTCCAAAATGGATTAAATAGATTGTTATCAAATAAATTCTTGTCTCATTTGTGATTCAAAAACCTTTTGGAATTTTCAGAGTTCAAATTTTCAGAATGACCTTTCTTAAGGCAATTTGAAGGATTTTTAAAATCATAAGAATTTAGGTTTTCAAAATCATTTGTTTTCCCAAAACTGAGACCATTTTTATTACCAGAAGAAAGTTGATTTTTCAACAACATATTCAAAGATTTTTCTCTGGTTGAAAAACATTTTAAGCTCATTTCAAGATCGTTGATTTTGGATTTAAGATCAGAATTTTCTTTCGTCAGATTTGAACAACGAATAATGTTGATCTTTCTCCTTTCAGTATCGTTTTGTTTCCAAATCAAAATTTCATTTTCAAGAAGTTTGATTTTGGTCTTGGACTCAGAGATTTCAAATTCAAAAAGTATTTACTTTTTATACTAATGTTTTTCAAAGAATTTGTCAATATCACTATCAAGTTCAATCAAGATCAAATTTGTTTTCAACAAATTTTGTTTTTAAGGAAATTCATATTCGGAATTTTTTGTAGTCTTAAAATTTTCAAATTCCTTTTATAAAGAATTGTTTATACTTTTCAGCTCGATCTCGTTGTCTTTTAAAATAAAATTTTCCTCTTCTAGCATTTGAATGTTATTATTGAAATGAGCTTTCTTGGGATAGCTGTAGATCCCGCGAAGGTGGTTGCAGTACAAGATTGGCAGATTCCTAAAAATGCAACCAAGGTGAGAAGCTTTCTTGGGTTGGCAGGTTATTATAGGAAATTCGTTAAGGGACTTCGCGAAGATATCAACCCCTCTCACCAAGCTAACAAAGAAGAATTTGGCATTTTCGTGGGACATAGACTGTGGCATTGCTTTCCAACGACTGAAAAGGGATCTGACAACAGCCTCAGTCTTGACCTTGCCTGATGGGAGTAAAGTGTTTATTGTTTACACTGATGTGTGTGGTATAGGGCTTGGTGCGGTTCTGATGCAAGAAGGGAAAGTAATATGTTAGGAGGGTAAACAGTTGAGAGTTCATGAGAAGAACTACCCCACCTACGATCTAGATCTAGCTGCCATAGTATTCGCGTTAAAGACGTGGCGTCATTATTTACTTGGAGAAAATTTGAGTTATACACTGATCATAAATCTCTCAAGTATCTATTCTAACAGAAGGATCTCAACTTAAGGCAACAACGGTGGATGAAGTTCTGAGCTTCATATGATTTTGAAATTGCTTATACCCCTGGAAAGGCTAATGTGGTAGAAGATGCACTAAATAGGCAGAGGGTGGGCCTGAGTCCTTTGTTTGTGGAAAGAAAGAACTTGGAGTTCATATCAGCTTTTGATTTTAGACCCTCCATCAAGGTTTTGCCTGATTTATTTGCATCCTTGGAGATACGACCGACTCTTGTGGGTCAGATAGGAGCTTTGCGACAAGGTAACCCACAGATTTTAGACATCATGGATAAGCTCAGAAGAGGGGAGACTTCTAGTGACCTCGGTAGGTATGCCATAGATGAAAAGGGGTGGTTGCAACGAGATGGAAGGCTTTGTGTTCCTCAAACAGGAAGCTTGATAAAGGCAGTCCTAGAAGAAGCCCACCATTCTAGGATGACCATTCATCGAGGCGGTGATAAAATGTAAAGGGACATGAAGAGGGTTTTCTTTTGGGCTAGGATGAAGAAAGATGTGGCCGAATTTGTTTCTCAATGTTTAGTTTGCCAGCAAGTCAAAGCTGAGCAAAAGAAGCCCGGTGGATTACTTCATCCGTTGGAAGTTCCGCAGTGGAAATGGGAGAGTGTCTCTATGGATTTCATAGATGGTTTGTCTAGATCGAAGAAAGGTAATACCAGTTTATTTGGGTGACAGTGGATTGATTCACTAAGAGCGCTCACTTTATTCCAGCTAAGAGTAAGAGGACGACATCATGGTTGGCAGCAATTTATGTTCGAGAGTTAGTTCGTCTTCACGGAGTACCTTCCCGCATCGTGAGCGATCGTGACCCCATCTTTACCAGCGAAGTTTGGAGGAGCTTGCAAGAAGCATTAGGTACACAGTTATGTTTAAGCACCGCTTATCATCCACAGACCGATGGGCAGACGGAGAGGGTGAATAAGATTCTAGAAGATCTTTTAAGGCTGTGTATCTTAGACTTCGGAGGGACATGGGAAGAACATCTTCCTTTAGTAGAGTTTGCCTATAATAACAGTTTTCAAGCTAGCATGGCACCCTTTGAAGCATTGTACAGACGACCCTGTGGATCGCCAACTTGTTGGTGGGAATCTACAGAAAGATTATTACTTGAACCAGATATGGTTAGGGAAACGTCCGAGAAGATGACCTTATTCGATGAAGGATGAAGACAGCTCAAGATAGGCAAAAGTCCCATGTAGACAAAAGAAGGAATGACATCGAATTCAAAGTGGGAGACTTAGTTTTTATCAAAGTATCTCCTTTAAGGAATGTGGTTCGCTTCGGATCAGTAGGGAAATTGGCACCTAGGTTTGTGGGACAATTCCCCATAACCGAAAGGATTGGCCAAATGGTCTACAGAATAAAGCTTTTAGAAATTCTATCTGGTGTTCATGACGTTTTCCATGTCTCTCATCTGCGGAAGTGCCTGCATGACACCACAGAAGTTGTTGAGCCGAGCATGTTGGAAGAAGTCGAAGTGGAAAGAGAGGCGACAGTCAGATGGGTCCCTACCCATATTCTTGGGTCAGAAGTTAAGAAGCTACACAATAAGGAAATCAAGTTGCTAAAGGTTCAATGGGGAGATAAAACGGAAGATGCGACTTGGGAGACTGACGACAAGATTCGTGCTTCGTACCCTTTTCTTTTCGAGGGTATGTTCTTAACTCCTTTTTCCTAAGTTTTATCAGTACTTGTTTCTGTCAATAGAGTATATCTTATCCATAGTATTTTTGACCTTTAGATAGGAATCCTATGGATGTAAACATGTGTTTGAAACATGTTATGTTTGATGGATGCAAGTGTTTGCTAGTGGTTGCCTGTGGACGCATATACACATATTAGGCACTAAGATCGACTCAATCACTTTCATATCGCATATGGACGTGTGTGCATTTCTTTTCTTTTACGGATGGAAATGGATGAACGGGAATAAGGATTTTGCATTAGGACGAATGGGTGTGCACACATATAGAACTTATATGATACAATAGGTTTATTTGCATACATATTGGATTCATGGCACTAAAATACATTGCATTAAGGAGGTCAACTGAATCAGTAGACCGCCTGATCTTCGCATTAGTGTTGGGACATATACACACACTTTTTCATATATTCATATAAGCATTAGAAATCTTTAAGGACAATGGAACTAGTGATTGGTGGATGAGTAGATGGATGATGGATGGTAGGATATGCATTCTTCTCAACTTAGAGATTTCGAGAAGAAATCCATTGAGCAGGGGAGAATGTAACACCTCAATTTTTTAACGACATTAAAGAGAATAAATTAAATAATAATTAATTTAATATTCAGAATTAGAGGAAACAGACTGCATCACTGCGACCGATTCGAAATTCTGGTCAAGATAGACATCTGGTTTGCGTAAAACGGACACCGTATGAAGAAGTAACGAGGGTTTTAAATTTGTATACAAAAATATTTTATATATACGCATGAGTTAGAGGTGATTCAGAGATGTGTCAGAATTCTATCCAGAGGTTTCAAATTCAAAAAATTCCTCTAAGCGGCAAAATTTCTGCTCTATGGGGTCAACCCTCTAGAGGGGTGTCGACCCCCCTGAAGGGGTGTCAACCTAGGGGTCGACCCACCCACAGGGGTGTCGACACCCCTAGGGCTGACGTGGCACTCGGTTTCATAGGGTCTGGCGGCTATATATATGTGTCCTATTTCTCATATTTTCTTCATTGGAAGTCATGGAGGCCATATGCTGCTGGAGTGTGAACTGAATCGTTTTCTATAACAACATATTCTACAAATCCAATTCAGAAATTCTAGATCCGTTCTTTCTCAATTCTATAAACCTAACGCTGTGAGTTTTCTAGATTAATTTTAGGTTTAGATAAATGAAAGTAAATTGTGAAAGACTATGACTTGGATATGTTGTAAAGTATGATTCTGTGCAAGTGTTAAATCATATACTATGTCATGATAGATCTAATTCCCTAAATCTAATATAGTTGTGATTATTATGTTATGTTGTCTATATGGATATGAACTTGTAATTATATTATAGTGAATGTACATCTATTAATTTGGACAGTTATAACATGGTTAGATCTAGTTCTTCATGTTTATCACCTTTCACCTGTCATATTGTGATCCATTGAGATATGTTGTAAACTTAACATGTGAATCCATCCCTAGATCTAAACATGTTACTATGTCACCCTAATTATACTAGATCTAAATACTTGGACACCTAATGGTCAATTTAGATCTCATTCTGCTTGCTTTGACATCGTAGTTGCTACAAGTTCATCGCCTTTCTGCCTACCTTGCAATGATGACTACATGACCATTCACCTTGTCAATCCAGTTTATGTTTATGTTTATGCTAAGATATGTTGAAACTATCACTTGTGTCATATTCCCTTTTAATTGTTGTAGCTAGGCTACTTTATAGCCTAGATGCCGCCAAAATACGTACGAATACGTTAGAGAGGAAATGGGGAAAAAGAAATTATAATTAGCATAATTTATGTAATATTTATATGAATTGGACATGTAATTCAAATGGGGAAAACATAGAAATAGTTACCTATAATGACATAGGTAGATTTGGATTAATTTGGAATGTTTTGTAATTTACAATTAGGAATTGTAAATTGTACTTATGACACGAGGTTAGGTTACATTAGTGGTGGAAGTCTACCCGGACTCGACCGACATATCTAGCAGCCACTAATGTTGAACCTAACGTGGGAGGTCTAAGTACGCAAATATGAATCGGGCAAAGAAACGAGGTTAGGCCTGACTTTGGAATAGGACTGCCCGGACCTGACCGGCATATCCAGCATCCACATGTTGTGGGCCTAATGTGGGAGGTCTAGCCCATTATAACCGTAATTGGACATCATATTGAATTGGACTACTTGACCTAATTTAAAGATTGTATGATTATGAACTTAAGTTAGGGTTAAGTAAAATTCGATGGATAGTGGGTGAGTTAAGTAAACTAGAGGGGGTGGGTAATATTTATATATAGGCCCACGAACTTAACCCAATAAGGTTATGTAATTAAAGACAACTAGTGGTATACATAACCGATAGATAATGCAATGAAGTTATGTAATTAAAGACACCCTTTAGGGTAAACATAACTGGTATAGGGCTATGTAATTAAAGACACCTAAGGGTATACGTAGTCTATGGAAAACCTAGTGGGGATACAAGACAAGGGGGAGAGATTGTATCATATTATGAGGGACCCATTTCAGTCAGTAACCGGGAGTTGGTATCAAGTAAAGAACTCTGTACTAGGCGGAGAAGGGCCATGCTTACTGATTGATTATAAGAGATCTAAACGAGGCGGATGGTGTGGGCTGCGCAAACCGACCGGGGACATCTGCGTGCATGGGTCGGGCAGAGGGGGCTAAGACGACCGTGACACCAGTAGATATGGTCGTGCACACCATGGGTTGCCACTTTAGGAAGTGATACCTAATGTGGGGCCAGCACAGGATATCTACAGGGTAGGGAGCCGATCGATTAGGGTAGTGGTTAGAGTACACTCGGACGTATGCCCTAAGTCTACCAACTTATAGTGGAAGGGATCATCTCATTTTAATTACACTAGTAATAGTGCAGAGTAATTATTAGTGTGGCACATACACCTTATCTTGCTTATCTTGTCACGCCTGCCATTTATGTAGTGATCTCTCTCTTATCCACTTTATATGCCTATCATGTTGCTTTTATTTATCTACTGGCTAAAGGTAACTAGACTCGCCAGACTTTATGTCTGATCCTGTTGTTTCTCCTTCTTTCTTCTGTTTCCCCTAGGTTCTCAGAAAGGAAATGCTCAGACTTAATCAGGAATCAAATATCATCTTGCTAGGAGCTACTTCTAAAGTATGGCTCAAGTTCTTGTCTCTACTATGGCTTAACTCTTTTAATTGGGGGAATGATGCTTTTTATTTACTTATGTACTCTGATGAAGCAAGACAGAAGTTATTTTATTGTAATGGTTTTTGTGACTTATGAAATTGTGGACCACGGTATTATGTTTTATGGTTGAAATAAAAAATTATATTTTCCGCTGCTGCCTTATTTATATCTGTCTCGTAATTATTCTGTATATGTTTACCTATAGCGCTTCACGAAACTTAATGCATTCCCTTAGTGAGTGACATTAACGGACTTGGGGTATCTCAATTGTGGTACTAAATTAACGTTTAATCAAAAAGAGAAAAAACAAGAAATGTAAGCTTAATAAAATAAATGTCTTCGACATACTCAATTGAAAGAGAAATATAGTAAATTTATTTACTAAAAATTGGATAGAGTTGAAATGATAAAATCATCGTAAAATGAGAAGCATTCGAGAAGATAAGAGTGCTAAGTGGTAATACAAAGAATGAAAAATTATTCCAAGGAAGTTATTTAGTAATTTGGAATTTATTTATGAACATTAAATCTAATATTTGAAAGACCTATCATTATGCAAATAAAAAGTAATGAATAGTTATGTTCATTTAGGACTTTCAAAATTCATATATATATATATATATATATATATATATATATATATATATATTAGTTTTAAGTTTAGTGCTAAAGTGAATGCAGTCTAATGTTTCACATTATATTTGAAAGTAAAAGAATAAACTAAAAATACAAATATGAATAGAAGAATTAATTGCTAGTTAGTCCAATGCTAAGAGATTTAGGTCTCATTTTCAAATAGAAAATGAGCGTTCATTTCAAAACAATTGTCATTTTGAAAATCATTAAAGACCGACGTTCAGTATGCGAATAAAAGATGAGTGTTGGAATAAGGAAAGTTGTTTTATTCTTAAATGAAGGAATTTTGGGCATGTAGTAAATGTTTGTGAAACATTAAAATTAAAATATTTATTTGGAACGTTTTGCAAAAAGTGAAGAGGTCATTTAGCTTTATTGAGTAATGTTTCAAAGGTGTTTTGAAAATATGATAATGAATTTCAATTAGACATTTTTTGGAAACTTAACGTTGCCTGGTTAAATTTTTGACATTCAATTAAGGTTTTATTTTTAAATAAGAATTATCTTTTGTTTTCATGCAAGATCCCAAATGTTTATCATTCTTGTAAAGTATTTATGACAGGAATGCAACATAACAATAAATATAGGAATTGAAAAGGACATTAAATTTCTTGTTTCAACATTTTTGAAACCTTTAAAAAATGCCTTATTAAAACTAGGCATGCATTAATATTTTATTCAATAAACATAGAATGTGGAAAGCTATTCTACTCTTAAAGACCAGAGATTTATGAACGTGTAGACAGTGTTCTCAAAACATTACAAACGTCTACAAAAGAAACAACTATTAGTCATTGATTCATAATAAATAATAGAATTATAATTTTAAAGTGGAAATTCAAACTTTTAATGTTTCAACATCTAAAAAGGCATTTAATGCAAATTTTTGGAAACCATAATAAATTGTTGTCATAATGAGGTATACATATGTGCATATAAATAACAGTAGTATACAAATGAATTTACTTAATGTCACTGTTGAGACTTATGATGTTACAAAAGAAATAGGTTTAGTAGTAGTAAGTTTATCAAATCAAGATTAGGATAGAATAACTTATATAACTAAATTTGAGAATTTTAATGTCAGTCCCAAAATGGATTATATTTGAAAATTTGGTGAATTTTATAGATTTCCAGAAATAAGATTTGGTTGTAAACTAAATTGCTCGTGATAATTTAATGCATTAATAGATGTATCTAACGGTTAGCAATATATACGAATACAATGATATATGCATAATGTAAACAATGTAATTTGTGATTTCGAAAAATAGAATTCATGACTATTAATTGCAAGTTTAATGGACAACGAATGTATAATTAATCAAAAGGAAATCTTGGGAACTGATTTAAAAAGACAAATTGGTCTGAAGAAAATGGATATATTTCAAGACTGAAGGATCTTGAGGGAATTAAATACGTATTCAAGGAACAGTCTAGTGGCATATATACATATTTGAATGGACCACATTTATAATAAGGACAAAGATGGAAGGTCTAAATGTATGGATTTGGCATCTTAACGATTTGGATTAAAGGTATTAAGACATCGGTACTATTTAGACCATTTAATTATAAGAGAAGACTTGCAAAATAATTTTTTGGCTGTGATCATTAGTTGTTCCCTCTAGAAGGGGTGTCGACCGCCCTTCTAGAAGGGATGTCGACCGCTTGGCACCTGAAATGCCCAATAAAGCTTGTTTGGGTTAGGTTTTAGGATTAATTTATAAGAATGAACAACCAGGATTAATTCTTAATAATCCTACGGTTCTTGTTTACACAAACACCTATAAATAACCCCCTAGACTCCATACCTAAACCTAGCCACTCTCTCTATTTGTGCCTCCACTCTGCTGCCATTGATTCCAGAGAAATTTAAAAATAGTTTTTCTTCTTCTCTTATAAATCTATTCTTCTTTCCATAAGTTTTTTATTGAATTTTGATTAGAATATAGATCTGGAATCACATGATATATACATAAGAATTTTAATTATTTGATTCTTAAGTATACAGATCTCTAGGGATTGGAGTTCACATCAAAAAGGCACAATAACGTCAGATCTACGACATTTCCAATCACTGTGAGTGGAACCGGTATTTACTTAGGTATATTCTACATTTGTATATTATTATATGGATTAATATGCCTAAGGAGATTTGGTATGACGACAATATCAAACTACAAAACCCCCCAATCCCCTATTTTTATGTATTCTGCAAGAATTGTCAATTGATATTGGGTTTGTTGATTTGTTTTAGTAGAGGATAAAGAACATTTGGGTTGATATACTTTTATTTTATTTTATTTGCCCTTTTTATCTAAATCTTGGCTTGTAATGTAAAAATCTTTAGATTTGATTAGTTTTTTATTTGAATAGGTTTGGGTTTCTATTCTAAATAGATAATCCAAACGTATTCAGATTTGAAGCAAATCAAAAGTCAACGTTTTTGTATACAACATAAGAAGGGGTAAATTAGATAAACAAAGGTTTATGTATACATATGTATATACTTACACATATGTATGTATATATAAGGATATATATGATGTTGGAAATTTACACCCTATTCTTGATTCAAAACTAGAATTATCCATACAAGTCTAGGATGCAAGTTTTAATTGTATGTTGTAATTTTTTCCCATTACTATCGTCTATAATTATGCGATTATGCCATTATGCCATGAATGTAGTAGTTGGATGTAGGAATTAACTTGTATACCTTAAATGTAGATCAGGTTGACAAATTTTACCTCGTTAAAACGTTCCCTCATTCATGCGTAAACTAGCGTTATTCTCATGAACTAAATAATCTACTTATATAGCGTAATTAACAAAATTAGTGTAATAATGACGTAGTAAATGCGATCAGGATAAGATTTGAATTTGAAATATCCCCATATATGGATTTCTTGTGTGTGCGTATTGAATGACTTGTATTAAGTATTAAATAATGAAGCATAGACACAAGGTTAGTCGTCATTTGTGGTAGAAGTCATCCTGGAACCGACCGACAAATCCAGTAACCACAAGTGGGTCCGACTAATGTGAGAGGTCTGGGTGCCGTGGGCCATTCAAAATTAGTACACTCACTACTAGAATGGGGAGGTATTCCAACGCCCACTTTCCAATAGCCGCCAACAGTGATGGGAAACCGGGGGAAACCGTTGGAAACCGATGGAAAAGATGTTGTTGTCGACCATTGGAAGCCGTTGAAAATTTACGGGATATTGTCTGCTTCAGCAAACCGAGAGCTTCATTCTCCTTCCTTATCCAAATAATTCTCTCTTCCCACCATTCCTTTCCTTTCAAATTTGCTGCCAAAGCTTCCTCCCCCACTCCAACCTCTTTGGGCGCCATCTATGAGCTTCTCCAACCCATCTCCACCCTTCTCCTTCTCCAAATTAGGTAATTTCATTAAATCTATTTTTTAGGGTTTAATTTATTTCGGGTTTAATTTGTAATTTTTTTAATTCCTACTTGTTTGTATATGTATATTACATCATGTTACCCTCTAATTGCTATTATTATTACCATAATGATCAATTTTCTAGAGTTAATTTGATTTAGGGTTTAATTGTGTTTGTTAAGGTAACTTTGGTTAGTAGCGAACATTATATGTGTGTGATAGAGTTTGCTAATAATATAATTTATGCAAACACGAAATTTATATTATGTTGAGCGATTGTAGTTTTGGATAATATGTGCGAACATGAGTTTTGTGCTTATGCGAAATGAGTTGGTGTACAAATGATTTAGTACACATGTACTAAAATGGTAAAATATTTACAAATTGTATATTAAAATTTAATATAGACATATATTTAAACCCTTAGTAATTATTTGGCCCCGTCTGACAAGTGTTGTATATGATCGTTATATGAATATTCATTTTTTTACAAAATGGACATCTCTATTCATCTTATACATCATTTTTCGGATTTGTCCTTGTATTGGACAAGTTACAAACACTATAAATTAATTATATTTCATATATCATATCACTTTAAACGGTTCACAAAATTTCGATGGCATTTCCTTTATGTTCCTTATGTACACACACGTGTGTACGATACAAGGAACACGGGGGAAATGGTGCTGAAATTTTGTGAAATCATTTAAAATGATATGATTTATGAAATATAATTACTATTGTGTTTGTAATGGGAAGTAGGATGACCGACCATCAAAGAAGCACATAAGCATTAATGAAGCAGTAGTTATTTATTTTAAAATAAAGTTTACTAAATCAGTAAATAAAATTTAAACAATATATAAAATTAATGATTACTTTTTTTTTACTTCATCATAGGTTTTAAAGTAGGAAAAATGGCCAATTACTTTAATGATCAGAGTTGGATGTATCAAAGAAGGGAAATTAGTGGTGCAATAAGTGAACATTCTGAAATTGGGGTAAAGGTGTTCATTGAGTTTACGATAAGTAATATTGGAAATAGTCGCGAAATTCGTTGTCCATGTAGTAGGTACAAATTGTTGAACTATTCAATACAGAATATGGTTAAGATTCATTTACGCAAATACGGTTTCCTACCCAATTATTTGCTGTGGAATTGTCATGGAGAAAGTGTAGCCTCTAATACTCAAGAACAGTCGATGGAGGTCAATAGTATTGACGTTAGCACGAATCTCATAGAAAATATGGTCGAAGATGTTGCACGATCAATGTTCCCTACCGTTCAAATTGGCAACGACAATGTTAACGCCAAAAAGGAAGCAAATGTTGAAGCTAAAAAAAATATGATTTATTGAATAATGCAAAAAAAACCTTTGGAATGGATGTGAAAGTGGCACTCAATTATCGGTAACTGCAGAATACATTGCAATGAGATCGAAATACAACCTTATGGAAGCTGGATTTACGGTTGCTGTTCAAGCGGCTAAACGCCATATGCTATCCGATAATTTAATGTGCGAAAATTATATTAAGTGAAAAATTAATGTCATCTTTTGGTTTGCCATATCCGAAAATAGATACATGTTTAAAGGGCTGCATGTTGTATAAGAAGGAAGACAACAGTCTTAGAAAATGTAAGTTTGTAATCAAGAAAGATAGAAAGTAAGGAAAAAGAAGGGAAACGAAGTTCCGTACAAGCGTATGCATTATTTACTCGTCACCCCTAGGTTTCAAAGATTATACGCATCCTCCGTAACAGCGGATCATATGAGATGGCACAGTGTGAGAACACCTCAAGAAGGTACGTTGACACACCCACCGGAAGGAGAAGCATGGAAACATTTTGACAAGAAATATCCCAATTTCGCAGTGAGTAGCTGCAATGTTAGACTAGGTTTATGTACAGATGGCTTCACACCGTTTTCTTAGTTTGGTTCTAAATATTCATCTTGGCCTATGATAATCACGCCTTAAGATCTACCACCCTGGATGTGTATGAAAACTCCACATATATTTCTCACAGTTGTCATCCCTGACTCTGATGATTAGACACAGGGTATTGATGTTTACTTACAACCGTTAATCGAAGAATTGAAAAAATTATGGTTAGAAGGAGTTGAAACATACGATGTATCAAAAAAAGAAAATTTTTCTTGTGTTCGCTTCTTTGTTATGGACCATTAGTGATTTTCCTGCATATGCAATGCTTTTGGGTTGGAGTACGGCTGGTTGTTTTTCTTATCCTTATTGCATGGAAGAAACACATGCATTTTCGTTACCGTATGGAAATAAAATTTCATGGTTTGATTGTCATCGATGTTTTCTTCATATTAATCATACTTTTAGAAGAGACAAAAAACTTGACATCTAATAGACACGAGGCTCTACGACCACCAACGGTTTGGTCAAGCGAGAAAATATATGAACTTGTAAAAGATTATCCAAAGATACATGAAACCGGAAAAAAATTGATATTCAAGGTAAATCGACGATTCATAATTGGTGCAAATAGAGTATATTCTAGAAATTTCCTTATTGGAAACATCTCTTAATCCGTCATAACATTGACGTGATGAATAACGAGAAAAATGTATTTGATAATGTGTTTAATACAGTTCTAAATGTGAAGGGTAAGACTAAGGGTGATCTAAAATCTGGACGTGATATAGAGGAAATCTGCAATCGTCTTGAGCTTCATATGAAGCCTAATGATAGTAAAAAGCCCAAAGCATGCTATGAACTTGACAACAACCAAGTTAAAGTACTGTTAAAATGGGTTGAAGTATTATGTTTTCCCAATGGAATTTTCTCTAATCTTTGTAGATGTGTCGACTATAAAAATGGAAGGCTGAATGGAGTGAAAAGCCATGGTTGTCATGTAATGATGGAAAATTTGTTACCCATCACATTCAAAGAATTGTTACTTGGAAAAGTTTGGAATGTAATAACAGAACTTAGCTTATTTTACAAGGAGCTTTGTTCAACTACCTCAAAAGTTGACCATCTACTTAAACTTGAAGAAGAAATCCCTATACTGCTCTGCAAATTGGAGAAAATATTTCGTCCGGGTTTCTTTAATGTAATAGAGCATTTACTTGTTCATGTTCCAAAGGAAGCATGTCTTCGAGGTCCTGTGCAATATGGATGGATGTATCCATTTGAAAGGTATGTTATTATACTAAATATTCAAATGTTAATTTAATTATAAATAGAACTTAATATTGAACCAAACTATTTTGTATTAGGTATTTAAATCGTTTAAAGAAAAAAGTGAGACAAAAAGCTCGAGTTGAAGGTTCTATTTGCAAACCATATATCGAAGAAGAAGCTTTTTTATCTCATTATTTTAATGATCATGTGAACTTATCATTTGGAAGCGTTCCACGTAATGATGAGAGGGTTGAACAAGATTCTTCTTCTGAATCAACATTATCTATTTTTAAACAACATGGCCGACATACTGGAAAATATGTGGAAATATGAATAAATGATAAAGATTGTCATGTAGCACACATGTATATTCTTCTTAATTGTCCTGAAGGTGCTCCTTTTGTCAGGTAATCATTTTTTTTCTTCAAGTTTTACTAAATTTAAGTTAAACGTGTTATTAATAATGTAACATATAATGTTTGTATATGCAGTATTTATGAATCACAAAATCCAAGCGGCGATTTAAGCAAATATTTTAGAAGTTAGTTTAGGAACTACGTTTTTGATCCTACAAATGATGTGCTCGACGAAGGACTGAAACATTTAGCCTTTGCACCGAAAAGGAAAGTCAAAGCGTATCCAATATTTTTTGTTAATGGGTTTAAATTCAACACCAAAGATTATGGTGCTGAAAAATTAACAAACAATACTGGTTTGTTTGTTAAAGGCAGTGAAGATCCTAATAATCATATAAATGATTTTAATGGTGAGTTAACTCAGATTTGCAATTGACATATTTTACAAGGCCCGTAGAGGATATTTATTTGTTTAGATGCAACTGGTTCAGCAATGTTCCAGGTTCTGATATTAACGTGCATCCAAAGTATAATCTTGTAGAAATTAAACATACCTCACGTTATCAAAAGTACGACCCTTTTGTACTAGCCGAACAATCCCAACAAGCTTATTATGCCCCTTATCCATCTCTAAAAAAGGATAAAGTAGATTGGTCTGCGGTTTTTAAAACTAAGGCAAGATTTACGTTTATTCCTGATGAACAAGCCTATCAAGCAGATATAGAGGAAAATGTTGAAATAACAATTGAAGACAATCAAACTGATTTTGGGCCTTTAAATGATGAGGCAAATGTATTAGTCGATACATTTGAGAGTGTAGAGGAAAACGACACAGAATAGGAAACCGAGTCTGAATCAGAGAACGACGAAGATTGAGTAAAATTTGGTAATTTTCACAACTATTCACATTATATTTACCTATGTTTAATATTTCATTTTTAACAGTTAATCATATCGCAATTATTATGATTTGAATATGTATCAATGAGGCAGGTATATTATGTCTGGCTCTCGACGACGTGGTCGGTGAGAATAGTGGTTTCGATAACTCGACGGTAATGAATCCTTTTGCATACATACAATAAATTAACGGTTAAATATATAGTGTTATAATATTTTATATGCTAAAATAACATTTTTTACTATTCACTCTATTTGCAGACTTGACAAACTAAGAAGGCCCAATAAAAAGAAGAAATTAAAGAGATTGGAGTCATGATTGAGCGACTACATGAGCAGAGTCGTCTTCAGACCATGCAGTTGGAGAAACTAAATCATAAGTTTGCGAAGTATGTGCACAATCATGATTGTCGTCCTTCATCGGCTACTGATTCCGGAAGCGATGCTTGAGGTATGTGTTTTTTATGACTTGAAGATGATTACATTTTGGCATGGAGTGGTGAGGATGATAATTTTGATATGTTTAGATGGTTTGTGGACATGTGACTTTGATGTATTTGGTTGATGAACATGTATGCGTTGGCTTTTGGATGTTTTGTTTTGTTTATATTAATGTTTCTTTGATTTATTTTGGTTGTATACATTGTTATTAGTATATATGTGTTGTATATATGTGGAATTGATTGGAATTGGATTGGAAACGGATTGGACTGGAAATGGGGTGGCTGGAAGGTTATATGCTTGATGTTATTAAAAAAACTAGTTTTTCCAACGGTTATATGATCATTGTTTTGTAACGGTTTCCAACGGTTTAAGCCATTTAAGGCCGTTGGAAATAATCCGCTGGATTCGTTGGAAGCTGTTGGAAGTCGTGAAAGCTATTCCAATGGCTACTCCAACGGTCGCCAACGGCAATTAGCCGTTGGAATTGCCATGTATTCTAGTAGTGACAATGACACGACCTTAAACCCACTTGTAGTAGAAGTCTGCCCGGAACCGCCTGATATATCCAGCATCTATAGTTAGACGTTTTAATGTGAGAGGTCGTGTGTGTATGTGTGTGTATAAACCTATTTCGTGTGAAAATAGGCAGGTTTACCACACCTTGGGATGGTCTTAAGTGGTTGACTCTCTTCTTATCTAGTTTGGATCTTATGTGGTTAGGACTAGGATCCTCTTCGAAGATTTATTCCTTGGATAGGTACCAAAGTCATGGGACCTGTAATGACCCGCATTGTCAGGGGTATTATAATTAATTTATTTAATTATATATCGTGATGTAGTGAATTAAATAGAGGTTTTATTATATAATATGGAATATTTAATTAAATTAAATAATTAAATAATATATTTAATTCAGAAATAATCAAATATATTAGGAATCACAATATTCTGTAAACGGGGTCGTCCCTTAGATTTAATTCAACTTAGAGTTGAATTATATTGACGAATATATTCAATCGATGTCAGTTTGAACGTATAATTATATTATAATTAAAACCGAGCTCGAAATGGCGCTGCAGTTCGCTATTTGGCGATTCAAACTTCAACTGAATGTACATGATTCGTTTTAAATCAGATTTCTGTGAAACAAGAAACGTATGGAGCTGGTGGAGTATATCTTTCTAGTGGAAGAGAAAAATTGGGATTTCGTCGTGTAGATTTTGATTTATATCCAAATCAAATTCCAGAAAAGCCGCTGTGGAATTCCTTTATAATTCGTAATGCTTTATATATGTTATAAATAGATTTTCAGTATAAATTGAATATCGAGATAATCTGGAATCTGAAATACCAAGCTGTAAATTTTGATATGATATTCTGGAGCTGAACGATATCGTATGTGAAGATATACGATAATATAAATTTATTTATATTTAATTTAATAATATTTAAATATATTCATATATTTAAAAGGGTCATTCAGAGCTTTAAAAATAGCCGGTTTTGCAAACGAAGTCAGAATTCGACGAAACTAATTTTGTTGGATCCACAACATCAAATTATTGCTAGATGTCAAGTTTCGTGATTTTTAGAGTCATTGTGTGGCCGTACGAATTTTTAGAGTGGAGAACAATCAGTATTCTGACAGTTAAAAATACACTGTGTGAGCATACGAAGTCCGAATTCGACGAAACCAGTTTCATTGGGACCGTAATGTCGAACTCTAGCTACCTGTCCAGTTTCGTGATTTTTAGGCATTGTGTGTGATCACATGAATTTTTAAAGTGTAGAAAATAAATATAAAAATGGAAAAAAATATCTCAAAAATATCTAGCCTATAAATACACTTCAAAACTTTCTTAAACCCTAAAAAAATTCCTCAGAAGTCAACACTCAGTAAAAATGCGCCGTTCTCCTTTTTCATCCTCACAGTGGAAACATCCACCTTCAAAATTCACGGTAAATTCAAATAAAATCCGATAAATTACAAAGTTAGTTTCTTTAGATTTGCCAAGTGCTTTGCTTCAACTTGAGGTGATTTTTGGTGAGCTCGACATCTATTATGGGGGTTGCGAATGAACAACTAATAACTAGGGTTACAGAAATCATAAACCGCAATCCTCAATTCGAGATTTGGACCTTGGATTCGGGTTTGGCGGTGAGTTCCGCACCTTGTAGCGATTTCTGGTTGGATTCGATCATTGATAACTGACGGGGGTTTCAGCACAGCAACGTTGGGAGCTGTTCGTCGCACCAACAGGGTAGTTTCGATTGTATGGTGCTGGGGTGGTGCAGATTTTGTAGAGGAGTTGAATGGTGGTGACCGCGGTGGTGATAGGCGGCCGGGGCGTTGGTGGTTGGGGGTCAACAATGAGGTCAAAGATCAGGTTTGGTTATACAGGTAACGACGGGTTTGTGGATTTCAATTGGGAGAGAAAGAAGGATTATCGGGCTTATAAGGGAGAGCGGGTATGGGCTTGTACGATGGTGAATGGGCCAAGAAATAAAGGTTGGGCCATAGGTCATACGATACCAGATTGACGAACCGTAAGTTGCGTTGGGATCGTATGGACGGGAGCAACACAATGAGACTGACTGGGAGTGAATCCGAGCCAGTTATAATTTATGACGAAATAAATTGTCTGATTGAGTCAAATAACGCAAACCGTTATTTAACGATTAACGCGCCAATGTGAGTAAAACTCACCAACTCTGAACAGTTCTATTTTTATAACGTATTCTTAGAACTGTAAAAAAATTGTCTATTTGACTGTGTGTTGACTGTTTGATTGAACTTCTAGTCAGTTAGTAGAAATTATATTATATATATATATATCTGTATATATATAAACCGTTAAATATTTATATGTTGATTCCGCTATCAGAATATTTCATATCAAAGTGAAATCGATGTTAATCGTATTGTCTAACATCTGTGATGCAGGGAAACAGGTCGGAGGAATCCAACTGGATTCCTCAACATTTATTTTGCTGTTACTCATATATTTTGATATATGGTGTGATATATAATCTGCTATTGATTATGTGTGTTGGACGATATTTATCGTTGTTATATGGTATGTTAAATACCATAAGAAATACCAGAAGGTAGAAAGGAGGTTTTCAAAGTATATTTTGAAAATAATTTATTTATATAAAATCAATGGATTTTATATATATAAGGAAAGAAAGATTTTGTAAAAGGAAATAAAATTTTATAAAATCAAAGGGGTTAAAAAGAGATATATTTGTCAAAACAAATATAAAGAGATATATTTGTCAAAACAAATATACAGGAAATATATTTGAAAGCAAATATATATATAGGAAATAAATAAAGAGTTAAAAAGGAATTATTTATATAGGAAATAAATAAAGAGTTAAAAAGGAATTATTTATATAGGAAATAAATAAAGAGTTAAAAAGGAATTATGTATATAGGAAATAAATAAAGAGTTAAAAGGAATTATTTATATAGGAAATAAATAAAGAGTTAAAAGGAATTATTTATATAGGAAATAAATAAAGAGTTAAAAAGGAATTATTTATGTAGGAAATAAATAAAGAGTTAAAAAGGAATTATTTATGTAGGAAATAAATAAAGAGTAAAAAAGGAATTATTTATATAGGAAATAAATAAAGAGTTAAAAAGGAATTATTTATATAGGAAATAAATAAAGAGTTAAAAGGAATTATTTGTATAGGAAATAAATAAAGAGTTAAAAAGGTATTATTTATTTAGGAAATAAATAAAAGAAAAAGGGTTTATCTATTTAGGAAATAAATAAAGATTAGAGGGATATTTATTTGATAAATAAATAGAATTAAACCAAAGGGATATTTATTTGATAAATAAATAGGATTTAACCAGAGGGATATTTATTTGATGAATAAATAGAATTAAACCAAAAGAATAATTAGAAAATGAATAGAAAATGGATATCTATTTTTAACAGATAAATATAAAAGTTTTAATTTATAAATAACAGTTTATAAATTAAATAAAATATTTATAATTCGATAAATGGAATCTATAAGTCTGAACTTATAGAGAGAAGAGATATTGGTTTTAACACCGATAGTTTAAATGGAATATGTACACAACATTTGTATAAGTGAAGTAACGTTATTAAAGAGAACATTTATAAAGTGAAGAACTGTTACTAAAAGTAAATCTTTATAAATGAATAAACGTTATCAAATAGGAGTTATTAGAATTTGAGTTAATCGATTAGAGTTAGAGTTAATCAGTTAGAGTTATCCCAATGGAATTAATCGAGTAGAGTTATCGAATATAGTTTATTTGAGTGGAAGAATCAAATGTTATTCATTTGAGAAGAGTTATCGAATATTATTTATTCGAAGAGGAGTTATCGAATATTGGTTATTCGAAGTTAGTTAATTCAAAGGAGTTAGTCGAAGTTAGTTAATCCAAGGGAGTTAATCGAATATTGGTTATTCGAAAGGGGAGTTATCAAATCTAGTAAAATTAAAGGAGTTAATCGAATATAGTTTATTCGATTAGAGTTAAAGGAGTTAATCGAATATAGTTTATTCGATTTGAGTTAAAGGAGTTAATCGAATATAGTTTATTCGAATAGAGTTAATGGAGTTATCGAATATAGTTTATTCGACAGGAGTTAAGTGAAAAAGAATAAGTCGATTAGAGTTAAATCAATTAGAGTTAATCCAATAGGGTCAGTCCAATAGAGTTAATCGAAAAGAGTTAATCGAATATAGTTATTCGAAAGAAAGGTTAAGTAAGGAAGTTAGTTGAAGAAATGTAAAGTGAACTTTTCCTAATTCAAGGTTAGAAATGTTGTTCAGTTAAGGTCTGAGAGGTAGTTCTACCCCAACTAGATTGGCTTCGTTTTAGCTAAGGAATGGTTAAGGTTCGGCAGTAAAGGATGGTTAAGTGAATTTAGTAATTAAAGGAAACGACTTGGGTTGGCATAGCGATGTTTTATCTAAAACATCTGTTTAATCCAAACGTAGGAGTTTTGGAAATGTTTTCCAAACAAGAATCAGAAATGTTTTCTAATACAGAAAACAAGGAATGGAAATGTTTTCCAGTGGTAATAAATATATTTTCTAAATTTAGAAAATAAGAAATATTGAATATAGGGAAACATGAGATGAAAATGAACTAAGGAGATAAATGTTAAATGATGTTTGATCGATATAATTTCCATCTGGAAATAATATCGTTGTTTGCACACTTGTTTTTCTTTGATAGTTAACTCACCGACTATCGAAGTTTTTGACCATTTTAACGTTGTTAATATGGAGAGACTGGTTGGATTATTATCCAAAGAGCCACTCTGTATTGGCATAAGCGTTGCGAATCAATTATGCCAAAGATAATTGAAGACGGAGTAAAGTGCAAGGGCTGTTGTATAAGTCTTAGATAACAGTGACTAAGATGGATATACTGAATAGTGCTTTCGGTTTGTCCAGTCCCAGGACAACGTGTATGGACGAAGGTCTGATGGAGTATATACAATGGATGGCGTAAGTTTATCTGTTCAAACGTATTCACGTTTGGTGGCGGAGGAATTCGTTTCTCTTAGCTGTATACCCGTGTTATTTTTGGATAAGTCAATTTGTGATTTGGCGGGTATGACGATGTGACATTCTAAGTGAATGAGGATGACTTGTGTGGATGAATGCCTGACGGAGTATTTCCAGAGAGGTCACGTATATTGATTTCTTCAACCGTACCAAGAGTGGAAGCGGAGAACGAAACTTCTTTAGCTAACACGTAATGTACTGTTGTAGATGTCAATTAGTGATTTTCGATGGATCTGACAATGTGGCATTCGAAGTGAATCTGATGTGATGATAAAGCGTAGCTTCTAGCCTCATCAACCGGTAAATGACAGAAATCGGGCATGCAGCATGGCTAAGTCGGTCGCACCGAAGTAGGGTGTATAATCACCTATCTAGAGAATATTCATTTGTTTCTTAATTCTATCAATGTTGTCCCATATATATACGGGAATGGTTGCTGATCCCAACCGTTGGTGATATACATTCGATACACTCAAGCAAAATGAGTGGTCGGTCATGTGTGGCTGAGTTGCAAGATGTTCTTGTTGAACTCCAGTGTATTGTTCCTAGAGTACACTGATCGGAAGGTGGTTCCATACCTTGTCATAGTCGGAAATCCATTACCCAATACGTGCTTGCGATTTTGATCTTATTCTATATATGCAGAACGTGAGATGAAAGAGTTTCTGCTAGATGATTATTATATTGTGGTTGATAGACATTATTGTAATATCAAAAGGTTTTGATATAAAGATATTTTGGATTCTCATAAGGGAAAAACTCGTTCCGTTCTGCGGCGTGGTCTTATGAGATATCGTTTACTTGTTCATATACCTGTTTAAACTGTTTTACTCACACCAGTCCCATGACTGACCCGGAGTTTACTTTGTTGTTTTCCCTAAACTCTTGGGTGCCTAAATTTGTACGGGCATTCAAGTAGTCGGGATTTACAGATATACTTGGAGAGCTTGGAGCAGGAGGCTTCAAGATCATATAGCTATAGTTTATTTCCGCTGTGTTGTAAGTGTTGTACTCTGATAAGTGCTATTGTATACATAACTGTTATATTTCAAAGTTATGTTATCTATTATATGTTAGTCGTTCCACTGTGAGGTTCGTGTTACTCTGATGTTGTGTTCTACTTCTTCTTCTATTCTAAGTTTCTATCTTATCTATTCTCACCCTCTAATTTCTTTCATTAATTACCGGGATTTTTCGATGTTTTGGTTATCGACATCGTGTTTATGTCGATAACCAAAGTCGCCAAAAATCTGGGTCGTTACAGTTGGTGTCAGAGCTTAAGTTAAGAATTACCTTGGCTCTGTGGCGTGACTCGGTAGAGATAGGGTTAGTAATACCCTAGATTGAGTTTGAGTGTATATATACGAGTGCGTATTTGTTATTTGATATAAAAATAATTTTTATATTGTGGAGATTCATGGGTTGAGTTGTTTATGAGTTCTGGTCGATCAGTTTGATCCACTGTATCGGTAGGAGTTACTAAACACTTGAATACGATGGGTCGACACGATATGTTTTGAAAAGAGGGTAAATTAAAACAAGTTTACCCAAAGTATATCGTGATATAGAGAAGATATATTGGAATTATAATATATTGGATAGATTGGTTGTGATTATAATCAGATAAGATTTATAAAATATGAAATGGTTATATATAACCAACCAGAATTCATATAAGTGGAACCAAATGAAGAAAATCTGAATTTAAATCAGAATTTGGAATTAAAATAAGGAAATTTTAAGTTCCTGGGAGATTTTGAAAGTGTTTTTCAATTTGAAATTGATAGTATTGAACTCACCTTGATGACTGGAAAATAATTCGGAGGATGGATCGATACATCGTCGGTGTGATTTTCGAGTTCCTAAGTGACGGATTACTACCAAAAAGAGTTTGTTTTTAAATTGTTTTGCGAAAACAAGTTATTTAGAAATTCAAAGGTTTTGAATTGTTATTATGATTTCAATTTGATTTGAAATAGAACCCATGGATTTAAATTCTAGAATTTAAATTTAACTTGTTAAGTTAAATGGAATAAAATAGTTAAAGTAAGTAAATAAATTAAAATTTAACTTGAACTAAGTTAAATAGAACTAGATTTGATTAGAGGATAATCAGGAATGGAATTGAGTTGATAGGTTAAGTATATTGGATTAAGGAGTTAAGAGTTTGAAAATCAAGAATGTAACATTGATTTGAAGTTGAATTCGACTTGGATATAAACGAATGGTTAAATTTGTGGATAAAAACTGATAGAAAATTGGTTGAGATGACCTTGGGGTATATGTTGGATTGATAACAGGTGGAAGTGATAAGGTTGATATGCCCGACAAGAAGGTACAAGTTTATATTTGATATAAGCATGAGATTTATGAGCCGAATTGGCAAGCCACTTGGCTGTTTGATTTTCTTTTGAGTTGGAGAAGGCCTAGAGAGGCGAGTTATGGTTTAACCGATAGGGCTGTATAAAGGAGGTTATGGCGAAATTTTCCGAAAATTTAAAGTGTTAGAAAATTTTCAGAATTTTTGAAAATTTTAGTTAGTCGGAATGAATAAATATTTTAGTCAATATTAATTGGTTCAGTTGAAATCAGAAATAAGGGGTAAACAAATCTTAGGAATAACAATAGATAGGGTCGTTCTCTAACTTAGCAATTTCGAGGACGAAATTATTTTAAGTGGGGAAGAATGTAATGACCCGCATTGTCAGGGGTATTATAATTAATTTATTTAATTATATATCGTGATGTAGTGAATTAAATAGAGGTTTTATTAAATACTATGGAATATTTAATTTAATTAAATAATTAAATAATATATTTAATTCAGAAATAATCAAAAATATTGAGAATCACAATATTCTGTGAACAGGGTCGTCCCTTAGATTTAATTCAGCTTAGAGTTGAATTATATTGACGAATATATTCAATCGACGTCAGTTTGAACGTATAATTATATTATAATTAAAACCGAGCTCGAAATGGCGCTGTAGTTCGCTATTTGGCGATTCAAACTTCAACTGAATGTACATGATTCGTTTTTAATTGGATTTCTGTGAAACAAGAAACGTGTGGAACTGGTGGAGTATATCTTTCTAGTGGAAGAGATAAATCGGGATTTCGTCGTGTAGATTTTGATTTATGTCCAAATCAAATTCTAGAAAAGTCGCTGTGGAATTCCTTTATAATTCGTAACGCTTTATATACGTTATAAATAGATTTTCAGTGTAAACTGAATATCGAGATAATCTGATATGATATTCTAGAGCTGAACGATATCATATGTGAAGATATACGATAATATAAATTTATTTATATTTAATTTAATAATATTTAAATATATTTATATATTTAAAAGGGTCATTCAGAGCTTTAAAAATAGTCGGTTTTGCAAACGAAGTCGGAAATCGACGAAACTAATTTTGTTGGATCCGCAACATCAAATTATTGCTAGATGTCAAGTTTCGTGATTTTTAGAGTCATTGTGTGGCCGTACGGATTTTTAGAGTGGAAAACAGTCAGTATTCTGACAGTTAAAAATACACTGTGTGAGCATACGAAGTCGGAATTCGACGAAACCAGTTTCGTTGGGACCGTAATGTCGAACTCTAGCTACCTGTCCAGTTTCGTGATTTTTAGGTATTGTGTGTGATCACACGAATTTTTAAAGTGCATAAAATAAATATAAATGAATATAAAAATGGAAAAAAATATCCTAGGAAAATATCTTCAAAAATATCTAGCCTATAAATACACTTCAAAACTTTCTCAAACCCTAAAAAAATTCCTCAGAAGTCAACACTCAGTAAAAATGCGTCGTTCTCCTTTTTCATCCTCACAGTGGAAACAACCACCTTCAAAATTCACAGTAAATTCAAATAAAATCCGATAAATTACAAAGTTAGTTTCTTTAGATTTGCCAAGTGCTTTGCTTCAACTTGAAGTGATTTTCGGTGAGCTCGACATCTATTATGGGGGTTGCGAATGAACAACTAATAACTAGGGTTACAGAAATCATAAACCACAATCCTCAATTCGAGTTTTGGACCTTGGATTCGGGTTTGGCGGTGAGTTCCGCACCTTGTAGCGATTTCTGGTTGGATTCGATCATTGATAACTGACGGGGGGTTTCAGCACAGTAACGTTGGGAGCTGTTCGTCGCACCAACAGGGTAGTTTCGATTTCGATTGTATGGTGCTGGGGTGGTGCGGATTTTGTAGAGGAGTTGAATGGTGGTGACCGCTGTGGTGATAGGCGGCCGGAGCGTTGGTGGTTAGGGGTCAACAGTGAGGTCAAAGATCGGGTTTGGTTATACTGGTAACGACGGGTTTGTGGATTTCAATTGGGAGAGAAAGAAGGATTATCGGGTTTATAAGGAAGAGCGGGTATGGGCTTGTATGATGGTGAATGGGCCAAGAAATAAAGGTTGGGCCATAGGTCATACGATACCAGATTGACGAACCGTAAGTTGCGTTGGGATCGTATGGACGGGAGCTACACAATGAGACTGACTGGGAGTGAATCCGAGCTAGTTACAATTTATGACGAAATAAATTGTCCGACTGAGTCAAATAACGCAAACCGTTATTTAACGATTAACGCGCCAATGTGAGTAAAACTCACCAACTCTGAACAGTTCTATTTTTATAACGTATTCTTAGAACTGTAAAAAAATTGTCTGTTTGACTGTGTGTTGACTGTTTGATTGAACTGCTAGTCAGTTAGTAGAAATTATATTTTATATATATATCTGTATATATATATAAAGCGTTAAATATTTATATGTTGATTCTGCTATCAGAATATTTCATATCAAAGTGAAATCGATGTTAATCGTATTGTCTAACATCTGTGATGCAGGGAAACAGGTCGGAGGAATCCGAGATATTGGTTTTAACACCGATAATTTAAATGGAATATGTACACAACATTTGTATAAGTGAAGTAACGTTATTAAAGAGAACATTTATAAAGTGAACAACCGTTACTAAAAGTAAATCTTTATAAATGAATAAACGTTATCAAATATGAGTTATTAGAATTTGAGTTAATCGATTAGAGTTAGAGTTAATCAGTTAGAGTTATCCAAATGGAATTAATCGAGTAGAGTTATCGAATATAGTTTATTCGAGTGGAGGAATCAAATGTTATTCATTTGAGAAGAGTTATCGAATATTATTTATTCGAAGAGGAGTTATCGAATATTGGTTATTCGAAGTTAGTTAATCCAAAGGAGTTAGTCGAAGTTAGTTAATCCAAGGGAGTTAATCGAATATTGGTTATTCGAAAGGGGAGTTATCAAATCTAGTAAAATTAAAGGAGTTAATCGAATATAGTTTATTCGATTAGAGTTAAAGGAGTTAATCGAATACAGCTTATTCGATTTGAGTTAAAGGAGTTAATCGAATATAGTTTATTTGAATAGAGTTAAAGAAGTTATCGAATATAGTTTATTCGACAGGAGTTAAGTGAAAAAGAATAAGTCGATTAGTGTTAAATCAATTGGAGTTAATCCAATAGGGTCAGTCCAATAGAGTTAATTGAAAAGAGTTAATCGAATATAGTTATTCGAAAGAAAGGTTAAGTAAGGAAGTTAGTTGAATAAATATAAAGTGAACTTTTCCTAATTCAAGGTTAGAAATGTTGTTCAGTTAAGGTCTGAGAGGTAGTTCTACCCCAACTTGATTGGCCTCGTTTTAACTAAGGAATGGTTAAGGTTCGACAGTAAAGGATGGTTAAGTGAATTTAGTAATTAAAGGAAACGATTTGGGTTGGCATAGCGATGTTTTATCTAAAACATCTGTTTAATCCAAACGTAGGAGTTTTGGAAATGTTTTCCAAACAAGAATCAGAAATGTTTTCTAATACAGAAAACAAGGAATGGAAATGTTTTCCAGTGGTAATAAATATATTTTCTAAATTTAGAAAATAAGAAATATTGAATATAGGGAAACATGAGATGAAAATGAACTAAGGAGATAAATGTTAAATGATGTTTGATCGATATAATTTCCATTTGGAAATAATATCGTTGTTTGCATACTCGTTTCTCTTAGCTGTATACCCGTGTTATTTTTGGATAAGTCAATTTGTGATTTGGCGGGTATGACGATGTGACATTCTAAGTGAATGAGGATGACTTGTGTGGATGAATGCCTGACGGAGTATTTCCAGAGAGGTCACGTATATTGATTTCTTCAACCGTACCAAGAGTGGAAGCGGAGAAGGAAACTTCTTTAGCTTACACGTAATGTACTGTTGTAGACGTCAATTAGTGATTTTCGATGGATCTGACAATGTAGCATTCGAAGTGAATCTGATGTGATGATAAAGCGTAGCTTCTAGCCTCATCAACCGGTAAATGACAGAAATCGGGCAGGCAGCATGGCTAAGTCGGTCGCACCGAAGTAGGGTGTATAATCACCTATCTAGAGAATATTTATTTGTTTCTTAAATCTATCAATGTTGTCCCATATATATACGGGAATGGTTGCTGATCCCAACCGTTGGTGATATACATTCGATACACTCAAGAAAAATGAGTGGTCGGTCATGTGTGGCTGAGTTGCAAGATGTTCTTGTTGAACTCGAGTGTATTGTTCCTAGAGTACACTGATCGGAAGGTGGTTCCATACCTTGTCATGGTTGGAAATCCATTACCCAATACGTGCTTGCGATTTTGATCTTATTCTATATATGCAGAACGTGAGATGAAAGCGTTTCTGCTAGATGATTATTATATTGTGGTTGATAGACATTATTGTAATATCAAAAGGTTTTGATATAAAGATATTTTGGATTCTCATAAGGGAAAAACCCGTTCCGTTCTGCGGCGTGGTCTTATGAGATATTGTTTACTTGTTCATATACCTGTTTAAACTGTTTTACTCACACCAGTCCCATGACTGGTCCAGAGTTTACTTTATTGTTTTCCCTAAACACTTGGGTGCCTAAATTTGTACGGGCAGTCAAGTAGTCGGGATTTACAGATATACTTGGAGAGCTTGGAGCAGGAGGCTTCAAGATCATATAGCTATAGTTTATTTCCGCTGTGTTGTAAGTGATGTACTCTGATATGTGCTATTGTATACATAACTGTTATATTTCAAAGTTATGTTATCTATTATATGTTAGTTGTTCCGTTGTGAGGTACGTGTTACTCTGATGTTGTGTTCTTCTTCTTCTTCTATTCTAAGTTTCTATCTTATCTATTCTCACCCTCTAATTTCTTTTATTAATTACCGGGATTTTTCGATGTTTTGGTTATCGACATCGTGTTTATGTCGATAACCAAAGTCGCCAAAAATCCGGGTCGTTACAGGACCCAACCTTACTAGATTTGACATAAATCTATAGGTCCTCCTTCTTTAAAAGTGGTTAGGCATAGCGGTAACGAAGTAGGGTAGTCCACAAGGGTTGTCCACTTCCTCTAGAAGCTTGTAAGGGCTAGTTTAGGGACAAGATTGGTTTATATATGATATGTGGCTATAGCATGCTCACCAACTGTCTAAGGGAATTATTAAGCGGCGTAGGTGTTCTACCGTGACATCAGTTAGGTAGTAACGTTCGAAATACTACTTCTCGTATTACTTGTAAGAGTATAGACTTAAGAATGTTGATGTATTCGGACGGGGTCTTATGGGGCTAGGGTCTGCCTCAGGGTTATAAGAGATCATAAGAATTCACCTTTATTATGGGCCTTAAGTGATCGAGGATGCCCACCTCATTGGGTCTTTACCCTAAATGCACCGATGGAGGTCTTAAGCGATTGACTCAGATATCCACCTCATTGGTTAGATAATTTATGTTCATGTGAATGCTTGTGTGTTTCGTAGACATACTTTGATATATATATATATATATATATATATATATATATATATGTATGTATGTATGTATATATATATATATATATATATATATATATATATAACCAGCTAAATATAGGGTATGGTCTTTCAGTCAATACTATTTTCAATCACACAGGACTTTATGTTCTAACTCCTCTCCTTAACATATCCAACAGGTCTGTAAGTGGGGTAGATTCAATAGACAAAGAAATGATGGAAACTGAAGACAAAAATGGAGATATCATGCTATTTTATTAGTTACCATTGATGTATTTCTTATGTAAACTTTTAATGATGATTTTATTAATGTACCTATGAAATAATTGTATCCTGACAATCCATGTTTGAATTCTGTGGTTTTTATGAAATGGTATGTCATATTTTGGTATTATACTTTCTCGTTCCATTGTGTGAGATTTCCATAAAATAATGTCTATATACTACTCTGCGCAAATGTAATTCCTTACAGGAACCAACGACCCGTTTAGATTGGCTCAAAGTTTTGATGGGCCTTTCCTTGGTTTAAATTTAATCCCATTCCGGGTGGGTTGTTATAGATCATAACCACACTCCTTTTACCGATGACATTTGGAGGCACATTTCTCGAGACGGTTTAATCTACCAACGATGAATCATTACTCGGATAGGATTGATCCATGATAACAATTAATGCATTATTCATGGTACATGAATGCAACTATAACTCTCGATGCCATTATGTGTAAAGCCTTCCCGATATATCTTGAAGGGGTGGCATTAATGTGGTTTACCGGACTTCCTCCCAGATTGGTTCCAAGCTTCAAAGACCTAAGCTAGAAGTTTTTGACTCAGTTTCAACTTCATACATCCAAATTAGAACTTGTAATGGAACTTTCCTTAGTTAAGAAACTCCCTGGAGAGACTTTGATGGGATATCTCGACCATTTTAGCACGGCTATTACTAAAGTGAGTAATCCTAATCTGGAAACTGTGTTAAGGGCAATGATCAATGGTGTGGATAAGGAGATGGAGTTTGGGAGATATTTGTGTGGAAAGTCCACCATGTCACTAGAGGTGTTTTATGAGAAAGCAAATGTGTGCTTGCGACAAGAGGAAGCATTAGTAAATTGGAAGAGGAGGTTTAGTGAAATTGTGAACAAGGAAATTTAGAGCAATATTGCTTTAAGACAATCCGATGATATTTCTGGAAAAGTGGGAGTTGGAATCAGAACAAGAAGAATGGCCACAAAGGAAAGAACGGTAATAAAGGGAACCAGAATCAGAAAGGGGATGCTAAGAAGCAACCCTGATTCCAGTCATTCGAGAATTATACACCACTGAGAGACACTTTGGAGTACATATATCTCGATACATGTAACGTAATGTTATATAAGAAACCGCCTCCTCTAGATTCCATGGAGAAAGAACGTGAGACAGTAAAGTTTTGTTTGATTCACAAGAGTGACGAGACTTATGGCCATTCGACAAATGAGTGTCGGTATCTGAGAGATATAATTGAGAAGTTATCATGATAAGGGAAGCTTGATGAATATAAAGTGGCCCCAAGGGATAGGGGTCAGGGGCATCAGCCCCGAACCAAGGTCAGGTGGCTCCTAGAGCCATCGGCCAGCAAAAACCCAAAGGAATTGTCATCAATACCACCATCGAAGGACCACATCTGGCGGGATTTAATGCTACAGCGATGGAACAATATGTCAATGCTGCAAACCATATGGAAGCGGGGGAGTTCAGCACCCCCAAAAGTATAGTTCCTATCAAGCAACATAAAGCGATGATGGATGATATCGTTTTCCATGATAGAGAAAGTAGGGGAGTATAGACTTCAAGTATAGATACGTTAGTAATATCGGTCATTATTGGCCCTGCAACTATACAGAAGGTCCTTGTTCACTACGGGGGTTCCGTCAATATTTTATTCAAGAAAGCTTTTGACCATATGAAGTTAAAAGCAAGAGACTTGAAGCCATGTACGTGATGGATAAGTGGTTTCAATGACTCAACGATTAAAACGGTGGGGGTCGTTGATCTACCAGTGGAGTTGGATGAGGGGATCGTAGGAGAGTGCGAATCCTCCCATTTATCGTGATGGATATGAACTCTCCTTATAACGTCTTTTTAGGACGACCGACCCTGGCAGAGTTTCTAGCATGCATAGCTCCCTGGTTATTGCTTTTGAAGTTCCCAACTTAATTTGGAGTAGGGATTGTCCTTGGAGACAAAGTAGCAGGAAGAGCATGATTTTTATCAGAATGGAAGGAAATCCGCAATGGAGGAGGCAAAGAGTCTAAAGATGCCTCCCCTCTTGCCAAGGAGGCGACGACATAGCAAGTAAAGGAAAATTTTGGCCAGGATCGTCTAATCACCAATCCAAGGACATTGATCCCAGAGAGGATAAGGAAGCAGGATGTATGAGGGAAACTCCCAATGAGACTACAATCGAGATTGCCAAGAACACCTGACCAATGTCTTGAAGATTGAGTCCCATCCAAAACCTATTCGGAAGAGGCAATTAACAAACTTTCTACAAGCCAATTTTGATGTGTTTGCGTGGACCCATGCTGACATGTGTAGGATATCTCCATCAATCATGAGCCATTCATTGAACATTAACCCAAAGTTTGTCCCAAATAAGTAGATAAGGCGCATGCTCGGCCTGGAGAGATCAACAGCTCTGAACGAAGAGGTTAGAAAATTGAAGGGCAATGGATTCATCCGAGATGCGACATACCCCAAGTGGACATAGAATCAATTCCTTGTGAAGAAAACTAATGGGAAGTGGCGTACATGCATTGACTTCTCAGACTTGAACAAGGCGTGCCCGAAAGACAACTTTCTCCTTCCTCGAATTGATCAGCTAGTAGATTCAATAACTGGAAACGAACTTCTTTCATTTATGGATGCATACTCTGTATACAACCAGATTCCACTGCATGTTCTGGACCAGGAACATATTAGCTTCATCACGGATCTTGGGTTGTACTGCTACATAGTTATGCCTTTTGGATTGAAGAACGATGGGGCAACGTATCAACGTTTAGTTAACCGCATGTTCCTTAACCAGATTGGGAAGTCGATGGAAATACATGTTGTATATGACGTAGTTGTATACACAATTATATGATTTTTGTTTGATGATAACAACCAAATAAATATTATTTTAAATGTGTTTGTTACTGTACTGTTCTATATATACATAACATACATGAATATAATATTTATATTTAAATGGAACACTACTGCACTAGAATTGAACATTCAAGCTGTATTCTATTTGAATATAATATTATATTTCAACATTCAAAACAGTACAGATTTATAACTCCACTATTTATATATTCTTCACATGACATTGTACTTGTACATAAACTGAATACGATAAACAAATTTGCTTGAACACAAATTTGAGCATAATAAAATAATATTTTATTTCAAACAAATTTGTTTAATACAAACATCAGTACAATTCTGTTGTTACAAAGCTCCTCACTATAACACTCTATATATACATCTCATATATACAAACACTCATTTTACATTTTCATATCCATATACATTCACTGACACTGTCTCTTAGTCTTCTGTCTTCGCAGCGTCTTTCAGTCAGTCCTATCTTCGTACCTGTCATATATAGAAACATACACATAGTCTATGGAACAGAAATAATATTCTAAATTCTAGCGAATATAAATTTTAATTTTAAAATTTTATTTGCCTCAGCTTTCTGGTGCGTTTCTCATCATTTTTCATGACTTGATCTGATATGTGAATGTAGCACGAGCATGATATATGTATACACACACATATGTATGTATATGCACATATTACTATGCAGGGATAGGAAAATCCATTCAGATGGCTGCATGTACACACGTGCATGAATATACACGTGTGCACTGCCTCGCCAATCAGAATGTAGTGTGCAACTGAGGAGCAACCACGTGGACCAACTCGACTTAGTGCACACATAAAAACAACTCAATGTAAAGTCAACAACAAGTTCAAGGGTCGAGCAACAAAGTCAGAACATACTTTCAAAAAAGCATGGAGCATAAGCATGTCAACAAGTCAAGACAAAACTAAGTGTACAAGTCGAAATCCAACCAGCAAGGAAATTGGTTGAGCAATGACAAGCATATCATCTGTTCTAAAGAATGGTCTAGCTCAACACAAATAGCCAAGGCAACACAAATGAATACAAAATAATGTGGTTGAGCATCAAAAAAGACAGTGAAGCTATCAACAAAAGTGGTCGAACAAACACGAACAGCCCAAACATTTCTGTTCAGCATGGATATGCAAGTCAGTTTGCAAAACTTAGCAAACAAGAGTACAAAGTATAACAACAAGTGCCAAGTGGTTACATACACACACACAACAGCTTTTATACATGGCAGATTCATGGCTGAGCTAAACGAGCATGGTAGATCAATGCTCATGGTAGTTTTACTCAAGCTCAAAAGTGAACAAGACATAGTGTAAAGCATTTCAATATTGCATGGTTCAGGGTACAACAATATCAGTGAAGCAAGTTTCAAAAGCCAATATGAAAAACAGTTTTTTTTTAACATGGTTCATGGCAAGAAGATCAAGTTTCATGCAACATGAATGGAGTGGGCACAACATGACTAAAGTTTTAAGCCAGTCCATGATTTCGGCAGTTTTTTAAAGAGGACAAGATCAACTTAAATGGTGCACAACAATGCGTGATTTCAGGAAATAATGTATGGCAGACAAGCAAAAACATCAAGTGCAAGAAGATCAATCGGTGTGTCATTACAGCAAGGGTTCAGAAAGAAAATTCGATCATAGTTTCCTAAATATCCCAAAATTTTGTTTCTAGAGTTTTGTTTACTAGTTTTGGGATAAAAAAAAAACTAGTTTAGGCAAGAAATCACTCATGAAATTTCGAGAGATCATGCAAAGTCATGAAAGCATTTTTTACAAGAAAAACAACTCGACAAAAATGTTTTTGGAATTTATATTTTCTCCTGAAATAGAAGGGATTGATCGGCAAAGTTTTTTTTTTAAAAAAAAACTGTTTCCAAAAATAAGCAAAAAGATTAGCAAGAAATAATCTGTTTTTGGTTTCCAGAATTACCATTTTTAAATCAAAGCCGATGCATTTCAAATTCAAGGGGGGCAATCTGTTTTTGGAGGCCAGAATCGTGTCCAGATTCATTACAACAATTACAGCAACAAATTTCAATTTCAGTCAAGGAAATCAATCAAATTCAGGACCCGGTTCACATTTTAGTGTCCAGCAAGCCACTCGAGATTTAAGGGGACAATTTCAATTCATTCTTTCCAGTATTGAATAAGACAGTGCAAAATTTATGCGGGGGCCACAATCAAGTTCAATATATCACTTAAATGTCATCGAGCCAATCAAGGAATCATTTTTAATTCAAGAATGTCAAAAAGGGAAATCAGGCTAAATCAGATCAAATAATTTCTACTGAAATCAGAGTGTGTTAGGGTTTGTTTTACCCTATTAATATCACCACTACATCATTAGCATTTCATATCGAAACAAGCAACTAAATCCAAAAATCAAAACTCGAAGAATCAAATAAAATTACTCACTGTTGTTTTCGGTCAGAAGCCAACCCAAATCTTTGACCAAAGACGAATAACGTAAACAAGAACTCGAGCATCAGAGAATCATCTTCATCAAACAAGCATCGATCGATTTGGGGAGAGAAACCCTAGAATTTTTCAATCACCAGAGCCGCCATTTTCAAGAGACCAAAGAGATCGGACCAAAAGAAAAAGAAAAGGGTGGAACCATTTTTGGAAGGGTCCGGCCAAGTCTTGGTTGAAGTGTAAAAGGGGGCTTTTTAATTCTCTTTTAAAAACTAGGGTTTTTAGTTTTATTTTTGTTGTTTTAAATTCTGTTATATTTTTATTTGTTCTGAAACCGATCAAACAGTTTACTAGAGTCTGTAAAAACTAGGGTTACGAATTACGGGTTTGTAATTCGGGAAAAATCTGGTCTAGGGTATATAGATCTGTCTGGGGTTTTGAGCGTAGGGTTAGTACAGGAACAGGGAGTGCGAGTTTATAGTGTCTGTAAGCGGGATCTGTTCTATCACCTAGTGGAAACCTTAGGAATGCTGCAATAGGCAGGGTTTTGTCGAAGCTGGGTATCTCTGTGTGTTATTTCCTTTCTGCTTTTTATTTCTGCTGCATTCTGTGATTTGATTATTATCTAATATCCTGTCATATTTTTAACTCAGCGACAAATTGTGATAAACCCTATTCACCCCCCTCTAGGGTTAATCTAGATCCAACAATTGGTATCAGAGCAGGTATTTTATTTAACTCTAGAGTCATGGGTCATCCTCGTTGTCAGCCTAGTGAGAGCCAGTCCAGTAATATTCCAACTATTTTCAATGGATCAGATTTTGTAAATTGGAAAATAAAGATGAATATATAAAATCTGTTCATATTAAATACTGGAATATTATTATTAATGGAATAGATTTGTCAGATAAAAGAAATATTGTTATCAATACTCGTGCTATGGACATTATTTATTCTTGTCTCAGTATTGATCAATTTAAGCTTATCTCTCATTGTTTGATTGCATAGGAAATCTGGAATACTCTCAATACAAAGTATGGAAAAATTGATAACAACTGTTCAAAACCTCGGAATGTCAACCCAGATTCAAATTTATGCTTAACAGGTCTTACAGATGACAATTCAGATGCATCAGCTGATGGAGACTCAACAGACAATGAAATAGAAAATTTCTCTTATGAAGATCTGGTTTATTTTTGTGTTGATCTAACCAAATCTGTTGATAAACTCCAATCTAAAAATAAATCTCTGAAATCTAAGAATTTTGAGTTGACCATAAAAATTGATAATTTGGAATCATAACTTGAATATTTTAAAAATCCTTCAAATTCAGATTGCAAAAATTGTTTAAAATTGGAAACTAATCTTGTTCATCTAAATAAAAATATTTAAAAGTTTGAAATGGAAATTCTGATCTTGAAAGAAAATAAGATTGAGCTATCAAGTTTGAACAATTTTCTACAAAAGGAATTTGAAAATTTTAAGACTGATATAACTTCCAAATTTGAAATTGTTGAAAAATAAAATTGGTTGAAAAGTGATTTGATTTTGAAAGATCTTGAAAACGAGATTGAAAATTTCAAGAAATTTGAATCTGAAAATCAAAAACATTTTGAATCTGGAATTTCTGAGTCCCAAGCCAAAATTAAATTACTTAAAGATGAAAATTTGTCTTTGAAATCTAATTTTGAAAGATGTAAGATCACAAAAAATTGTTGTTCAGATTTAATGAAAGAAAACAGTGATCTTAAAACTAAAATTCAACGACTTGAAACAACTTTGACTAAATTTTCTAACGGTGAAAGATCTTTAAATATGTTATTGAAAAATCAATTTTCATTAGGAAATAAAAGTGGACTCGGCTTTGGAAAATTTGATGTTTTTGAAAAGAGAAATTCAAAAGATTTTAAAAATCCTTCAACCTTCTTTGAAAAGAATCGACTTGATAATCTGAATTTTGATAATTTCAAAGGATTTTTGAATCGATAGCAAAATGCAAACTTGTTTAGAAATAACTCTGTTGGACCCCAAAAAGAAACAAAATGAATTCATCTAAATTCAAACAGATCTGGGTCCCTAAAGGCACTTTGTTAAATTCTGATGGGTTGCTATTCAAATGAGTTTGGGTACCAAAAGTCCAACACACAAATGTGAGTGGTTTCACTAATTTTGTTAGACTACTCAATCCTCTTAACAGTTAGGTACCGAAGGAGGCTGAGGAACTGCATTGCTAAAGAAGAATTGGATTCGAACTGCTTCATATCACAGAATCATTCATAGTTCTTTAGCCACATCTATTGAGTTAGAGATTTATTTGCTTACATTGATTTCAAGTATAATCTCTAAACTCATCTTTGTAAATATTCTCTGTTTTTTTATTTCTCCTTCTACCCCTTCTGTTTATTTTCATTATCTCTTCAGTTTTGGTTTGACACTATCATATCGTTGTAACTTCTTTTGGGCTTCATTAACTTCCAATTGCAGTATTCATGGTCTTCTGGAAATTCACATTATTTGAATAGAAATCTGATGTTTTTTAAACTTTCCAGATCTTGAAGTTTAATTTTGTAAATATCTGCAATTATTTTGAAGTTTATTTTCTGATTTCTGAATTTCTAACAATGCCGAAGCATTCATATCATATCTTGAACACTGTTAGTTTAAATTCTAAATTTTTGAAGATCTGAATATTTACTGAAATTTCACATATATCTACTGTTTTGAGTTTTCACTAATTCCCTTTTGAAAAGCTTGAAATAATATACTCATTACAGCACACCAATATTTATCTATGGTGATAATTTCATTATTTTTCAGATTGGCTTGGAAATTTTGAATGTCTTGAATCAGTGATACATCTTGAAATTTATCTTTATTCATGATTATTATGGTTGAAATTAGTTTTGTTTGAAATCATCTGAAATTCTTGATATTTTGAATATCACACACCACTTAAATTTGAAATTATCAATCTTGTGTGAATAATTCATTATATCTCAAACTTGACATTGATTCAAGTGATTTCAAATAAATTATTTTTAATTTTTTGTATCATGAATACCTCTCAAACTTGAAGTAAATGATCTGAAATTTCTCGTGTGCTTGTCAGAAAAATTCTTTGAAAAATTCTTTTGAAAATATGGTCTTAAAACTCTCTGCTATTTCATGATGATTTGATGTAAATATATGTTTGTTTAAAATTATTTGAAATTATTGATTTATTGAATCACACACATATCTTGAATGTGAAATTTACATTCTGGTGTGACTGATTCACTGAATCTTGAGAGTATCATATTCCTCAAATGATTTCAAATAAATAGTATTTATAATCATTGGATCATGAATCACCTTATGTGACCATCATCTTGACAAGTATGATTTGAAACTATTTTCTGCGTTGCTCTGATACTGTTTTGAAAAATGTTTGTTTTGGAATCAATTGTTTGATGCTCTAATAAAGTGCCTGATTTGTTAGTCTTGTCTATTTGGGCTTTGTGCTTAAAATTCTTTTGACTGTGATATCCTTGTTTGTCTCCAGTGTCTTGTTACAAGCCTCATTAATAGAGACACCAATTGGTATCAGATGTGCTAATTTTTTTGTATATATTTTAATTCCTCTTATCCTGTATAGCTCATCATATTCCTCTTGTAATTGATTTACAATTTTAAGATTATTTATTGATTATTCATTCAGAAAATGAAATCAATATCCAAATAAGACTGTATTTATAATTCATCAAAATTATTACTAGTTTTTGAAATTGTGATGAACTGTGACTGCAATACATTTCACAACAAGAGGAGATTTTATTTAGATTTTCATGATGGTTGAACATTTATTATAATATATTTGAATTGGAAATTATTTCATGATCATCTCCTTTATCTATCATCATTCTGCCATCCATGGTAATTTTATATAAATATGGAGAGTGAATTTGTTTTAAAATCTTTTTGAATAAACATTGGGAATATTTGCGATAGAAATGGGACTATGTTATTTTTTAGAATTAGTAATAATTGAAAATTTTCAATGATCCCGGTACAGTCGAGCATATTGTAGAATATAATTAATTTAGATTTTTTTTCTCACAGACCGTTTCTGTACCTACCGCATTTCTATCATCCATTTTTGGTTTTATATACTGAGGAGTTTTTCCTTTTGAAACTGAAAATAATAAGTATATAATTAATATATAAGTGTGTCTCTTACCTCATTTAAAAATCCAAACTCTGGTCATGCATGGTTAAAAGACAACTTATAATTTAAGCTACGACTGACCTCATTTAAAAATCCAAACTCTGGTTATGCGTGGTCAATGTGCTCTTAAAAAAACAAAGGAAAAGAAAATAATGTGCTATAAATTGAAATTGATATGAAATCCTCCTTTGTGTATAAAAACCAGCCTATCAATCCATCTTTCTAATCCGTGAAATGTGTTGAAATCTTATGAAGTATTATGATGTGAGATTATACGATTTTGTCACTTAAATTGAGTATATAATTATAGTCCAAACCCATCATTGTTTTTGTGTTTCAATTTTATAAAACCATTTTGGAAAATAATTGGAATTCATTTTTGAACTCTCTGCATTTTTATAAATTTCATCGTAAACACGTCATTCCCTACAATGTGAAATATGCCACTAATTCTCAGTTTATTATGATTTTTGTTTGACTGATTGAGATTTAAGCTGAATTTATACTTTTAGTCATTTTTCATCTGTATTTTAAACTCTGTATCCTTTTGATGATAACAAAAGGGGGAGAAATGGATTGAGATTTTGATTTATGAGTGAATATTTTATAAATATTTTTAATTTTGAAAATTTGTTAAATTCATTTGTTTCGCTCATACACAGTTGTAGGGGGAGTTTTCTGTTGTAGGGGGATCTAATAAATAGGGGGAGTTCAATATTCACTGTCAAACACATTTATTGTGCTCAAAAACTTTTATTTGCTTGTTATCATCAAAAGGGGGAGATTGTTATATATGACGTAGCTGTATACACAATTATATGATTTTTGTTTGATGATAACAACCAAATAAATATTATTTTAAATGTGTTTGTTACTGTACTGTTTTATACATACATCACAGACAGGAATATAATATTTATATTTAAATGGAATACTACTGCACTAGAATTGGACATTCAAACTGTATTCTATTTGAATATAATATTCTATTTCATCATTCAAAACCGTATAGATTTATAACTCAACTATTTATATATTCTTCACCCGAAATTGTACTTGTACATAAACTGAATACGACAAACAAATTTTCTTGAACACAAATTTGAGCACAATAAAATAATATTTTATTTTCAAACAAATTTGTTTAATACAAACATCAGTACAATTCTGTTGTTACACAGCTCCTCACTATAACACTCTGTCTACACATCTCATATATATAATCACTCATTTTACATTTTTATATCCATATACATTTACATTCACTAACACTATCTCTTAGTCCTCTGTCTCCACAGCGTCTTTCAGTCAGCCCTATCTTCATACCTGTCATATACAGAAACACACACAGTATATGGAACAGAAATAATATTCTAAATTCTAGCGAATATAAATTTTAATTTTAAAATTTAATTTTCCGTAGCTTTCTGTTGTGTTTTCATGATTTAATCTGATATGTGAATGTAGCACGCGCATGATATATGTATACACACACATATGTATGCATATACACATATTATTGTGCAGGGACAGGAAAATCCATTTAGATTGCTGCATGTACACACGTGCATGAATATACACGTATGCACTGCCTCGCCAATCGGAATGTAGTGTGCAACTGAGGAGTAGCCACGTGGACCAACTCGACTCAGTGCACACATGAAAACAACTCAATGTAAAGTCAACAACAAGTTCAAGGGTCGAGCAACAAAGTCAGAACATACTTTCAAAACAGTATGGAGCATAAGCATGTCAACAAGTCAAGACAAAACTTAGTGTTCAAGTCGAAATCCAACCAGCAAGGAAATTGGTCGAGCAATGACAAGCATAACATCTGTTCTAAAGAATGGTCCAGCTCAACAGAAATGGCCAAGGCAACACAAAATGAATACAAGCTAATGTGGTCAAGCATCAAAACAAGAAAGTGAAGCTATCAACAAAAGTGGTCGAACAAACACGAACAGCCCAAACATTTCAGTTCGGCATGGATATGCAAGTCAGTTTGCAAAACTTAGCAAACATGAGTACAAAGTATAACAGCAAGTGCCAAGTGGTTACACACACAACAGATTTTATACATGGCAGATTCATGGCTGAGCTAAACAAGCATAGCAGATCAATGCTCAAGGCAGTTTTACTCAAGCTCAAAAGTGAACATGACATAGTGTAAAGCATTTCAATATTGCATGGTTCAGGGTACAACAATATCAGTGAAGCAAGTTTCAAAAGCCAATATGAACAACAATTTTTTTAACATGGTTCATGGCAGGAAGATCAAGTTTCATGCAACATGAATGGAGTGGACACAACATGACTAAAGTTTAAGCTAGTCCATGATTTCAGTAGTTTTTTAAAGAGGACAAGATCAACTTAAATGGTGCACAACAATGCGCGATTTCAGGAAATAATGTATGGCAGACAAAAAAAAAAAATCAAGTGCAAGAAGAGCAATCAGTGTATCATTACAGCAAGGGTTCAGAAATAAAATTCAATCACAGTTTCCTGAAATTCCCAAGTTTTGTTTCTAGAATTTTGTTTTCTAGTTTTGGGATAAAATAAAACTAGTTTAGGAAAGAAATCACTCATGCAATTTACAGAGATCACGCAAAGTCATGAAAGCATTTTTTACAAGAAAAACAACTCGGCAAAAAATGTTTTTGGCAAGTATATTTTCTCCTGAAATCAAAGGGATTGATTGGCAAAGTTTTTTAATAAAAAAACTGTTTCCAAAAATATGCAAAAAGATTGGCAAGAAATAATCTGTTTTTGGTTTCCAGAATTACCATTTTTAAAATCTAAGCCGATGTATTTCAAATTCAAGGGGGACAATCTATTTTTGGAGGCCAGAATCGTTTCCAGATTCATTACAACAATTAATGCAACAAATTTCAATTTCAATCAAGGAAATCAATCAAATTCAGGACCAAGTTCACGTTTTAGTCGAGCAAGCCACTCGAGATTTTAGGGGACAATTTCAATTCATTCTTTCCACAATCGAGTTCAATATATCATCTAAATGTCATCGAGCCAATCAAGGAATCATTTTTAATTCAAGAATGTCAAAAAGGGAAATCAGGCTAAATCAGATCGAATCATTTCTAATGAAATCAAAGTGTGTTAGTGTTTGTTTTACCCTATTAATATCACCACTACATCGTTGGAATTTCGTATCGAAACAAGCAACTAAATCCAAAAATCAAAACTCGAAGAATCAAATAAAATTACTCAATGTTGTTTTCGGTCAGAAGCCAACCCAAATCTTTGACCAAAGACGAACGGCGTAAACAAGAACTCGAACATCAGGGAATCATCTTCATCAAACAAGCATCGATCGATTTGGGGAGAGATACCCTAGAATTTTTTAATCACCAGAGCCGCCATTTTCAAGAGACCAAAGAGATCAGACCAAAAGAAAAAGAGAAGGGTGGAACTATTTTTGAAAGGGGCTGGCCAAGTCTTGGTTAAAGTGTAAAAGGGGTTTTTTTAATTCTCTTTTAAAAACTAGGGTTTTTAGTTTTATTTTTGTTGTTTTAAATTTTGTTGTATTTTTATTTGTTCTGAAACTGATCAAACAGTTTACTAGAGTCTGTAAAAACTAGGGTTACGAATTACGGGTTTGTAATTCGGGAAAAAACTGGTCTAGGGAATATAGATCTGTCTGGGGTTTTGAGCGTAGGGTTAGTACAAGAGAAGGGAGTGCGAGTTTACAGTGTCTGTAAGCAGGATCTGTTCTATCACTTAGTAGAAACCTTATGATTGCAGTAGTAGGCAGGGTTTTGCCGAAGCTGGTTATCTCTGTGTGTTATTTCCTTTCTGCATTTTATTTCTGCTGCATTCTATGATCTGTTTATTATTTAATATCCCGTCAGATTTTTAACTCAGCGACAAACTGTGATAAACCCTATTCACCCCCATCTAAGGTTAATCTAGATCCAACATTATATGTAGATTACATGCCTGTGAAGTCGAAGCAGTTAGCCAATCAGGTTACTAACTTAGCAGAGATGTTTGATATCCTCTGGTATTACAGGACGAAACTCAACCCTTTGAAATGCTCTTTCGGCGTTGCATCAGGGAATTTTCTCGGCTTTGTAGTTAGTTCGTGGGGGATTGAAATCAACCCAGACTAGATTGTAGCGATCAAGGGCATCCAAGAACCCCAAAAGGTCAAGGATGCACAGAGTTTGGCAGGGAACGTGGCAGCTTCGAGAAGATTTATCTCTAGAGCTACCAATAAGTGCATCCCCTTCTTTTGACTTAACAAAGCATGGAAAACGTAACTTCGCTTGGATCCCAAATTATGTTGAAGCCTTTCAGAACCTTTCAAGTCACATGGAGAGGCTTCCAATTTTATCCAAACATGTAGATCATAAGGATTTATTCATATACTTGGCAGTATCCCTGCATGCTATTATCTCAACACTCGTTTGAGAGGAGGATAAGGTCTAAAGGCTGGCATATTACGTGAGCAAGAAGTTGACGGGAGCATAACGCAACTACCCAAAGATCGATAAGCCCGCTTACAGCTTATTGATCGCTTTAAAAAAACTCCACCGCTATTTCCAGGCTCACCCGATTATGATATACACTGACTAACCGCTACGACAGGTCCTTTAGTGACCTGAGTCATATGGGAGGTTAGTTAGGTGGAATATTGAACTAAGTCAGTTCGACCTAACTTTTCTTTCAAGAAAGTCAATCCGAGGGCAAGCACGGACTGACTTCATAGCCAAATTTACAACTCCCGACGAAGATTGGATAATGAAGCTGGCCCTCTTGAGGTCAAGTCGGAATCAGGTGTTTGGAAGCTACGTACAGATGATGCTCGTAATGATCGATGTTCGGACACCGGAGTTGTCTTGGTTACTCCTGAGGTACGATCGATCTATTATGCCTTGAAGCTGAATTTTTTGGCAACCAACAATGATTCCGAGTATGAAGCCCTGATTGCCGGGCTGAAACTCATGAAAGAATTAGGAGTAGTTGCATTGATTATTTTCTATAACTCTCAAATTGTTATATTCCAGGTTTGGAAAGAGTATCAAATAAAGGGACCACTGTAACAACTACACTTTTTTAGCCCAAAGTTCGACAAAATTCGAAACACGAACACATCCAAGCATGGAGCGTGTAAATTTGGTACCAGCAAATAATTGAACATGAGCATAATTAGAGTACAACAAAATAACTCACAGCAGAAACGAAATAGGATAAAATAATATTAACTTAAGTAAATACCTTATAAAGATAAGTTACCATGTCAATACCGAGCATGAGGGAGAACAAGAACTGCAAGCCAAACCTAAACACCTGTGAGAACCCGATCTTCACCAGAAAACCTAGGAGCTTGTAATGAGGTGGGGGTCAGAACAACAAGTTCTGGTGAACAAGAAAAGTACAACAAAAATTACAATACACAGATGTATCCCATTTGGTTCAACCTAAGATATATGCCTACCAAGGCTAGTAATTCTAACCATGTAAACATTTATGCATGACTCTAACTACCCTTCCCAAGGTAGTATTCCCAATGATATCTATACCAAGATAAAGCATTTACGCATATATTTATGAAGCGCTTAAACTAATTATTACACCGAGAAGTGAACTCCTCACTATGGAGTTAATTTATTCATAGATGTATACACTGCCACTTAATGCCTCGCCATCGAATGATAGATAGGGTGGATTCTCCTGATCATTTAAGACCCTAGGCAGAACTATTAGCCATTTAATACCTCTCGATAATTTTTTTAGCAAGAAAGGTGTGTAGCGTGGAGCTGCAAAATCTATTAACACACACACACACACATATATATATATATAATAGATATTCCAGTCGACATGCCCGACCAGTGGCATAATAAGTTGTCTAGGATGTAAGAAGGTCCTTTTAGTCAGCCAAAACACAAAAATAACCCAGCATACAATGAGAGAAAGAAACATGAACATGTACAAAAGAGGTACTACTACACTGATTAGAAGGAAATTAATGTCCAAGCTTCACAGAGAACTTGTGACGACCCTCCCCGCACCAGCCGACCTTTCCAATGAAAGTGCGTTGTGCCAAAGCCCGACTAGCACGGGACGGTCGCCAAAGAAAGGAAAAGAAAGAAATTTGAACTAACAAGGAACCTGTAGAATGTCTCACAACGCATAGAATAAAATATAATAATAATAATAACAAAATATTTGACATAAAATAGGCGAGACAGTGCATAAGCTGAAAACTAAACCATAATCATCATAGCAACGGAAATTCAAAATACAGCTTATTACAACTCCAACATACTATCTCTAAAGCAAAGAAAAAGGTGCACTACTAATGCCCAAAGTAGTGACCAGCAACAACACAGGGAGATTATATATATATATATATCATACGTGGAAGCCCCCTGCTCGTCTTTGATACAACTACTCGTGCATAGTTACATGACCTATCTCTAGTCTGACCGTTTAAGAGCATCTAGAGTAATAAGAAGAGACATAAAACTCTGGGTCAGACAAAAGTCTCGTATGAGCGATAAGCAGCAAAACAGAACAATAACAGGTATACTAAACCATACCTGAACCTGGACCTGCAACTAAAGAGTTAGCACAACAAGATGTACAATACTCTAAGGTGACACTAACATATTGTGTAAAGATACGGGGGTGGGCACGTGCATGTCATAATGATGGCAAACAATCAAGCATAGCAACCATCCTCACATTTCTCACTCAGTGCGTAAAGCATACGATATCCATTGCTTTAATCATCCAAATCCTTGCTATGATCACCCATGGAGTCATAGCGACTCCACTGCACTGATCCATAGCCACTAGTCCTTGCTCTGTCCACTCTGCCCCATGAAGTCATGACGACTTCACTGCACTGGCTCATAGCCATGTTACGATCACTCTGCCCCATGGAGTAATAACTACCCCACTGCACTGATCCGTAGCCTAACATCTGTCTTGGTGGTGAATCAAAGTTATGGACGTCGATAACCCCTTAGCATACGTCTCGCAGCAAAGTCCAATCATGAAGTCAACTCGTTGGTTCCCATCTGGATTTTAAGTTCTAATCCCCATTTGGACTACCTTTGCATCTCAGGTTTGGTCTTCTCCGAATCGATTTGGTCCTTTTTCTTCACTCTGCTTCGGATCGGACTCCCTGAAGTGGCTCGGTTCGGATGCTCCTCCCTAAGCATCGGGTCGGTCGTGACAGTCCACTCATGGTGAATTGGTTCGGTCGCGTGCTCCGGTTCGGGTCGTGATCCCCATATAGTTCATGGGTGTGCTCTAGTTTGTGACTCCAACTCGACTCGGTTCGGAGGAGGCGGCTCGTGATGCATCTCCAACGGTTCGGGTCCCCACCGATTCGAGGCAAGTAGTTCGGAGGCAGACGGTTCGGGTCGCAAACTTCTGACGCGAGTGGGTTGGAGAACTTCAGATGCAAGTGGACCGGCTTGTGAACTCCCAGAGATCGGTTCGTATCATCTTCGTGAATCACGAACGGTTCGGTTCGGAGAGGGGGCGATCCGATCCGGTTCCTGCACAATTTCCTGCAACTCTTCCAACGATTGTTTTACGCCATATGACGGCATTTTCGACCACTCTAATTTTTCTAATCAATCACAAAGCATACCATATAGTCATAACAACATGTATAATCAACCACAGACACCAAAACAACAATATGATATGTTAAAATGGATCAAACATACCCAAAACCCATATTTTCTCCTTAATCCCCCTTAATCATGTTAAAGCATACAATTAGCAAAACTTATCAAAATTAGCCCAAATTTCTATTAGAGCCCTAAAATCATATTTTAGAATTTTACAAATTTTTCCAGATTTTTCTGAGTTATAATTTCGCTAATTATCACTAATCACCCCTAATTAGTCGTAATTAGTGAAAACAATGCAAATCACTCACCTTAGGCACAAATAAATCTTGGATTTGAAAATATCTTTGATTTGGGGCGTTTTCCTATGCAACACAGCAGCTCCAACTCTGTTTTGGTGTTGATTTGTCTTGATTTGATGTTGATTAGCTTAATCCTTGATTAGAGAGCGATTTGGGATGAAATTAGAAGGTGGAGGCCATTCTTAGAGTGTCCAAGAGGTAAATGGCAGCAAGAAAACCGAAATAGAATAAAAAACTAACTCATTTCAGCCTCCCCATAACCCTAATCCTGAAATGGGTTATGGGTCCATTTGCTAATTACCCTACTCAGCTCACTTAAGCAGTTTTTCACCTTCTAAACCTTGTTTCAGCCATATCTCCCAAACGGTGAGTCCGTTTGGATAAAATGACCCCTCTACGGAATTTTAAACCATCATCCAAATCCAATGGAAGTGGTTTCAGGTCAAAACTCCTTACCAATCAAAAGTTATGGCCGAAACAAGATCAGCTAGGGGCAAAACTGTTATTTAAAAATCGGCAAAAATCATGAACATGGGAAATGACCGCAATAGTCGTCCCCCAAAGTTACACGACCATACGACCTCATATGAAAAAGAAATAAATATTCTACGATCCTTCGATACGTAGAATGCGGGTCGTTACACTCTTCCCCCCTTAAGAAATTTCGCCCTCGAAACTCCATAACTAAGAAACAATCAATGGATCCTGCATGCCTATCAGCCATATAAAACAATCAAACATGCAAAACAAACAAAATAAATCTATCCTAGCATGCGGAAAGACTAAATCGAAATGAAATCGTCACCAGGCAAAGAGTTCTGGATACGTCTCCTTAATGCTCTCCCTTGTCTCCCAAGTACAGTCATTCTCATCCCCGCCCTACTGAACCTTGACTAGATTCACAGCTTTCCTTTGAAGTTTCTTCATATCATGCTCGACAATACAAATCGGCTTGCGATTCCCAACCGCCTCGGGTTCTACTTCGATATCATCCAACTGATCAAGTGAAATAGCCACATCGGGGTCGTGCTCGAATTTCCTTAACTGGGAAACATGAAATACGTTATGAACTCCCGCCATCTTGTCTGGGAACTCTACTTTATATGCCAAATTCCCAACTTGTTCGAGAACTGGGAATGGACCAACAAATCTTGGTGTTAACTTGCCTCTCCTACCAAATCGAATCACTCTTTAACAGAGAATTCTTGATAAACACCAAGTCGCCAATGGAGAATTTTAAATATCTTCTCCACTTATCGGCATAATTCTTCTGCCTATCTTGGGCAGCCTTCATCCATTGTCGGATAACTTTGATCTTATCTGAGGTTTCTTTTATCACATCTGGCCCAAGCATAAATTTCTCACCTGTTTCTAACCAACATAACGGTGAGTTGCACGGTCTTCCGTACAAAGGTTCAAATGGAGCCATACCAATAGTGGAATGATAACTATTATTATATGCGAACTCCACTAGATGCAAATGGTCATCCCATGATCCGTCAAAATCTAATATGCAAGCTCTCAAGAGATCTTCTAATACTCGATTCACCCTCTCTGTTCGACCGTCGGTTTGAGGATGATACGCGGTACCGAGATGTAATTCTGATCCTAATGCCTCTTGTAAGCTCTTCCAGAATCCACTAGTGAACAACGGATCTCAGTCACTTACAATGCCTTTGGGTACTCCATGAAATCTCACTACCCATTTCATATACAGTTCAGCTAACTTAGCTGTCGTTCTATTCGACTTGACGGGTACAAACCTTGCACTCTTTGTCAATCGGTCCACAATCACCTAAATTCTATCATGGCCCGATCTAGTCCTTGGTAACCCATCAATAAAATCCATTGGGACTTGTTCCCATTTCCATTCGGGGATTTCTAATGGTTACAACAAACCACTAGGTTTCTTTTGCTCAGCTTTAACTAACTGGCAATTCATGCACTTGGATATAAACTTCCCAACGTCTCTTTTCATCCCTTCCCAGTAGTAGTCTGCTTCATGTCTGATACATTTTGTTACCAACGGGGTGTATAGTCAGTTTTGAGTGATGACATTCTCTAAGCACTTCATCTCTCAATCCATTGACATTGGGTACAACTAATCTCCCACTCTTTCTAAGCCATCCATCTCGATCAAGCCCATACTTCTTCATCTCCTCGTCGATTCCCATCTCTAACTTGGAGATGATTTCCAATAGGTTAGGGTCGTCCCTCTGACTGGAACCAATCCGCTCAATCAAAGTGGGTCTGATCGTCAAACTTGCTAACATCCCTGGATCCAATTCGCACTTTGGTCTAAAATCGTACCTTGCGATATATTCCAGTTGCTTCCACTCAAGAAACATAGCCCCTAAACTGGCATGTCTTCTACTCAATGCTTCAACTACTTCATTGCCCTTTCTAGGTGTATATGCGATATCTAAATCATAGTAGGCCAAGAATTCTAACCATCTCTATTGTCGGAGATTTAGATCCTTCTGGGAGAAAAGGTACCTTAACGATTTATGATCGGTAAACAACTCAAATCTTTCTCCCAAGAGATAATGTCTCCATATCTTCAACGCGAATACGATCACTGCCAATTCCAAATCATGGGTAGGATATCTTTTCTCATGCAGTTTCAGTTGTCGACTAGCATAAGCTTCAACCCTGCCTCCTTGCATCAGTATAGCACCTAGTCCGGTACCACATGCATCCGTGTACACTGTCATTTCTTCATTCCCTTTAGGAATGACTAACACTGGCACATGTGTCAACTTTTCCTTTAGACTCCTGAATGCATTTTCACACCTTTTGTCCCAAACGAAAGTTTGATTTTTCTTAGTCAACTGAGTTAACGGTGCCGCTATCTTGGAGAAATCTTGGATAAACTTACGATAATATCCAGCTAATCCCAAGAAACTTCTTATGTCTGTTGCATTCTCGGGCGTAGACCAATCTTGTACCATAGCCACTTTCGCCGGATCCACGGCAATACCATTCTCTGAAAAAATATGGCCCAAGAATCTCATTTCCCTCCTCCAGAAGTGACATTTAGAAAACTTTGCTTTCAATTGGTGTTTTCTCAACACCTCCATCACTATCCTCAAATGTTCCTTGTGTTCTTCCTCTGTCCTCAAATAAACCAAGATATCGTCTACGAACACAAGAACAAACTTATTCAATTGATCCCTGAATACTCTGTTCATAAGATCCACAATATATGCTGGTGCATTGGTCAACCCGAATGACATGACCAACCACTCATAGAATCCAGACAGTGTCCGAAAGGCCGTTTTAGCTATACTCTCGGCTTCCACCCTAAGCTGATGAAAATCTATCGCGAGATCCAACTGGGAGAACACTCTCGTGCCACTCAACTGATCAAACAAATCATCTATCCGCGGTAGAGGATACTTATTCTTCCTCGTCACCTTATTCAACTCGCGGTAGTTCACACACAATCAAAGAGAATCATCTACCTTAGTAGCAAACACAATTGGTGCTCCCCACTCGGAGATACTTCTTCTAATAAATCCCTTCTTTAAAAGATTGCTTACTTGCACCCCAAACTCTCGCTGCTCCCTTGGTGCCATACGACGAAGTCACATTACTATAGGTCTGGCATCTTTCACTAAATCAATACGAAACTCAATCTCTCGGTGTGGTGGAAGTCCGGTCACTTCCTCGAAGACGTCAGGATACTGGCCAGCCACGGGAACATCTGACAACTCATTATGCAGGCTGTTGAGAGAATTTAGAAAATTATCCATTACTCCATCACTAGTTAGACCACCAAACACTACCCTCCACCCATCATCCGCTCTAATTGTCACCAAAAAGCCCTCACAATCTACCACCACACCGTACCTTTCGAGCCAATCGACTCCCAAAATAATGCCAAACCCAGTAAAGCCCAAAACAAAGCAATCACAAACAAACATACATCCATGACTCGATAAGACCAAATTACGACAAATCATACTAAGGCTAGTCGAACCGCCAATCGGGTTCGTCACCGCTAAAGGTCTATCGACTATCTCGGGTTCCAATCCCAAACTATCTACCTGGTCACTAGATATGAAGGAACAGGAAGCTCTGGTATTAAACAATACTCGAACAGGAACATCATAAACAGAAAGCATACCTTTAATGATGACATTCTTTCCTTTCTCCGCCGCAGTTGGGGTATTCGATGAAGAAGGACAACATTAAGAGCATATGCTTTCACAATCTGCTTCTCTTTAGGGGGTTGCGTACATTTATCCTTGTGATGTCCCACTTGGCCGCAGTTGAAGCACTTCTTGTTCGCAGGCTTTGCTCGACTTTCTTTAGCATAATGGCCCTTCTTGCCACAGCTAAAGCTCTCAACATATTTCTTACTCTTTTTCTGACCATCCTTAGTTTGGTTCTGCTTCCTCTTATTCTGAGAATTATTCTTTCCTCCACCGCTTGCTTGCGGCTTTGGCCCCTCTGCAGATACAACAACGACTTCAGTCTTGGGCTTAGGATAAAGGCTCTCTGACCTCAATGCTTTCCCAACAATTGATTCTAAAGTCTCATAAATATGATTTTTAAGCCTTTTTCCCAAGTACTGATCTAAACTAGTTATGAACTTCTCATTCTTCTTCTCGGGAGTGTCGATAAGAGATAATCCGTACTTCGATAAAGTATTGAACTCAGCAGTGTACTCCGAGACCGCCCTACCATTCTGCTTAAGCTCCAGAAATTTCCTAAACAATTATAATTTCTAAGCAGTTGGGATAAACTTATCACTGAATCGGGCCTTAAACTGATCCCAAGTAACTTGATCCTCAGGGGTACCTGCCTTAATAGCATTCCACCAATTCATAGCCCGTCCGTGCAGATGATGGGATGCTAGCTTCCACTTCATCGCATCATCGATTCCTAAGTCCTCGAAGATGCGCTCACAATTATCGAGCCAAGCCTGAACTTCTATAGCCAATTCTGTTCCATGGAATGGCTTCCCACCAAGACTAGTGTAGTCCTTACAGAGCTTGTCGAAATCGGCCCTAGGCGCCTGCACCACTGCACCACCACCATTTGCAGCATTAGGAACTACTCCTTGCACATCTCTAAGCATCTCTCTCATGAAGTCAGTGAACATCGTCCTCATATCATGAGCATTCCCATTATTAGTTCCTCTACCAGTACCCCTCGTATATTGGCTCATCGTTCAATCTGTAAGGAGAAAATGATTAACCATCCCTTCAGTGGTGCCAGTGCAGTGCAACATCATCCCTAGATATAATAATAGTATATATAAAGCTTTTGAAAACAAAAATATAACAAATATGTGCTCTCATATACGTACAAATCTCTCCCTAGGTTAATTGCGCAACCTAGAGCTCTGATACCAAGTGTGACAGCCCGCCCCGCACCAGCCGACCTTTCCAATGAAAGTGAGCTGTGCCAATGCCCGACTAGCACGGGACGGTCGCCAAAGAAAGGAAAAGAAAGAAATTTGAACTAACAAGAAACCTGTAGAATGTCTCACAGAGCATGGAATAAAATACAATAATAATAACATATTTGACATAAAAATGGCGAGACAGTGCATAAGCTGAAAACTAAACCATAATCATCATAGCAGCGGAAATTCAAAATACAGCTTATTACAACTCCAACATACTGTCTCTAAAGCAAAGAAAAAGGTGCACTACTAATGCCCAAAGTAGTGACCAACAACATCACAGGGAGATTATATATATATATATCATACGTGGAAGCCTCCTGCTCGTCTTCGGTACAGCTACTCGTGCATGGTTACCTGACCCGTCTCTAGTCTACTCGTTTAAGAGCATCCAGAGTAATAAGAAGAGACATAAAACTCTGGGTCAGAAAAAGTCTGGTATGAGCAACAAGCAGCAAAACAGAACAATAACAGGTATACTAAACCATACTTGAACATGGACCTGCAACCAAAGAGTTAGCACAACAAGATATACAATACTCTAAGGTGACACTAACATATTGTGTAAAGATACGGGGGTGGGAGTGTGCATGTAATAATGATGGCAAACAATCAAGCACAGCAACCACCTCACATTTCTCATTCAGTGCGTAAAGCAAACGATATCCATTACTTTGATCACCCAAATCCTTGCTATGATCACTCTGCCCCATGGAGTCATAGCGACTCCACAGCACTGATCCATAACCACTAGTCCTTGCTCTGTCCACTCTGCCCTATGAAGTCATGATGACTTCACTGCACTGGCTCATAGCCATGCTACGATCACTCTGCCCCATGGAGTAATAACTACCCCACTGCACTGATCCGTAGCCTAACATCCGTCTTGGTGGTGAATCAAAGTTATGGACGTCGATAACCTCTTAGCACATGTCCCGCAGCAAAGTCCAATCATAGAGTCAACTCATTGGTTCCCATCTGGATCCTGAGTTCTACTTCTCATCTGGACTACCTTTGCATCTCGGGTTTGGTCTTCTCCGGATCGGTTCGTTCCTTTTTCTTCACTTCGCTTCGGATCGGACTCCCTGAAGTGGCTCGGTTCGGATACTCCTCCCTAAGCATCGGTCGGTCGGGACAGTCCACTCGTGGTGCATTGGTTTGGTCGCGCGCTCCGGTTCGGGTCATGATCCCCATACAGTTCGTGGGTGTGCTCTAGTTTGTGACTCCAACTCGACTCGGTTCGGAGGAGGCGGATCGTGATGCATCTCCAACAGTTCAGGTCCCCACCGATTCGAGGCAAGTGGTTCGGAGGGAGACGGTTCGGGTCGGGAAACTTTTGACGTGAGCGGGTCGGAGAACTTCAAATGTAAGTGGATCAGCTTGTGAGCTCCCATACGTCGGTTTGTATCATCTTCGTGAATCACGAACGGTACGGTTCGGAGAGGGGCGATCCGATCTGGTTCCTGCACAATTTCCTACAACTTTTCCAGTGACTGTTTTACGCCATACGACAGCGTTTTCGACCAATCTAGCTTTTCTGATCAATCAAAAAGCATACCATATAGTCATAACAACATGTATAACCAACCACAAACACCAAAACAATAATATGATATGTTAAAATGGATCAAACATACCCAAAACCCATATTTTCCCCTTAATCCCCCTTAATTATGTTTAAGCATTCAATTAGCAAAACTTATCCAAATTAGCCCAAATTTCTATCAAAGCCCTAAATTAATATTTTAGAATTTTACATATTTTTCCAGATTTTTCTGAGTTATAATTTCGCTAATTATCACTAATCACCCCTAATTAGCCGTAATTAGTGAAAAACAATGCAAATCACTCACCTTAACTTCAAATAAGACTTAGATCTGAAACTATCTCTGATTTGGGGCGTTTTCCTATGCAACATAGCAGCTCCAACTCTGATTTGGTGTTGATTTGTCTTGATTTGATGTTGATTAGCTTAATCCTTAATTAGAGAGCGATTTGAGATGAAATTAGAAGGTGAAGGCCATTATTAGGGTTTCCAAGAGGTAAATAACGGCTTGAAAACTGAAATAGAATGAAAACCTAACTCACTTCAGCCTCCCCATAACCATAATCCCAAAATGGATTATGGACCCATTTGCTAATTACCATAATCATCCCACTTAAGCAGTTTTTCACATTTTAAACCTTGTTTCAACCATATCTCCCAAACGGTGAGTCCGTTTGGCTAATGTGACTACTCTACGGAATTGTAAACCATCATCCGAATCCAATGGATGTGGTTTTAGATCAAAACTCCTTACCAATCAAAAGTTATGGTCGAAACAAGACCAACTAGGGGCAAAACGATCATTTAAAAATCGACAAAAATCATGAACATGGGAAATGACCCCAATAGTCATCCCCCAAAGTTACAAGACCATACGACCTCATATGGAAAATAAATAAATATTCTACGATCCTTCGATATGTAGAATGTGGGTCGTTACAGAACTATCTTCGTGGATCTGCGGAACTACTCTTTTGTGATTCCGATGAAGCTGGAGCTAGTAAGGCGAGCCTGGAGCATTTAGGATGAGAAGAACAAGTCCAGAGATGAAATAAATACAAGATCTTTCTACCTCCCGTGATTTACTCAGCGCTATTATAAACTAAAGGACACTAGCTATAAGGCCCTACTAGTTAAGGCTTCTGTCATCCACGCAAATAAACCCATTCCCTGCATAAGGAGAGAGATAATAAGCAACCTCTTCAGACCACTTGGTGGAGAATTGGTACTATCTAGTTGGCCTTATTGGATAATCTCCTTAGACGCTTAATACTTCCCATAGGATAGGTTGCCCTATGGAATGACCATACCATACTTCTGTGAACCTAGGTTTAGGTAGGATTTGAACACCATTTAAGACCCCTAACTGAGTGACGTATCCCTAGGCGGAACCCTCGACCCAAGCCACTTAAGACCCAATGAAGCAGACTATTTGCGAAGATTATCAAGTTTATACCCAATTAGCCTTTAATGCTTCTATTTATGGGAGGTGGACTATACGATCGCATAATCCGTTTTTCATAGGTTGATCTCACCACTTAAGACCTTAATCCCAAAGCAGGCAACGTTGTTGAGTTATTCCCGTCTATTTTCTCTTAAAGGGAATACCATACGTATACAAACTAATCATCATCACAGGTTCCTACGGTTAATGATATTCTGCATAAATAACCTACCAAATCCACTTATAAAGTTTAATTGTAGGTTCTAGGTTAACTCTCATAAGATAAAGGGAAGTTATATCCTTCTTAACCTAGGATATTCATTTAGTTATTTTCCTAAATGGACTTAGTATTTAAAACGACAATCAGTACCCATAAATCCCCCTTTTATTTCATTTATTTCTGTCTCATAAGGTTATTGCCATTTATGACCATAACGGTCATATTTTCCTAAGGCAACCATTAATCTTTATGTACCTTTTATTCCCATTGATTATAATTAATGTCAATTATGAGCCTAATGGTCATAATTCCCTAAAACATTAATTATACTTAATTATCAGTCCCAAAATATCTATTTGTTGTACCCCCACAGACATTACTAATTTATTTATTTATTTCCTGTTGTGTGTGTGTGTGTGTGTATGCTCATCACTTAGTATGCCACATTGTCATTATATAACATAAAACTGATAATCAGTAATTGTATAACCTTTGAACTCATATGTCTAAAAGAAGGGTGTTAAGCTAAGAGAATATATTCTCTACCACCAATTAGAAATGTGTTTAGTAAAACCAATCATATATTACAATATACATTGTCAGACACACATCCATGCAAGTTTGTTCTGGGTCTGAACGAAACCAAAGGCACCTTATTCCTTGACAATTAAAGGAGTGTGGTCCTTGCAAATCTGGAAAATCTTCAAGTACATCCGGACCGCTGCTACATTATAATCTCATAATAGGTGGGCCCATATTTGAAACATCAACAAGCAGTCCTATGATCCGAAGATTCCCAGTCTCCAATCACCGTCTTCAAATATCTCTTCTACATCACATCCTATTATTATTTGGAATGGTTTCTAGACACATGTTTTAGTCTCGGACTTCCTGAATAATAAGTGTCATTTAAAAGTAGTACGAGTATACCAGATTTCAGTTAAGTATTAACCCATATTTCACTTTTGAAAACTTATATTCATCATAAAAAACATTTCATTACTTCTTTGAAACGGTTTAACAAAGATTGTGCCAATGCTAAAAATGGCACTGACATCCCAAGATGTGATTTTACTCTTCAAAAATGATTAAGATCTAGAAAAGTGGTTGCCACAAATACAAAAGCGAGTAAAAGACGAGAATTTATAGTGGTTCGGTCTAGAATTGGCCTACGTCCACTTCAAAGAGAATTCTCATTATCGTCATCAAGGTTACAAGGTACATGATTTCTACTACTTTACTTATTTTCTCTCTTTTACAATACTTCTCTCTATTTCTTATTTTTAATCTTTAGATTCACTCCATTTCACCATGGAAATGATGAGATCTCTTTGATTGCAATGATTGTTGGATTAGATCTTCAACTATTTGAGCACTTAGACGATCTTCGATGATTTCATAGTGGATGAGGTGTTGAATCTAAGATTGGAGAACTTCAATGGAGGTTGGAGTGATTTGGAGTGGTGGAGAAGTGAGTTTGGCAGCACTTCATGGAAAGAAAATTCGGTCCCTCCAAATGAATGAAGTGGAGGGGTATTTATAGCCGAAATCCAGAGATAGGGGCAAAATCGTAATTGTCATGTGTGTAGGCAAGCTTTTGGAGTGGTTGAGTCGTGCCACATGGCAATATATGCCATGTCCGCCCAAATATCGGTTCAGAAAAATCACGAAATACCCCAATGGGCACCCTACCCGATCGCCAATTTTCACGTATTCGGCACTTGGTACTTCGGCACTTGGCACTTCGTACTGAGAAATATTACGATCTGCTGGTGTGTACGTATGTAAATCCATGTTTTTCATGAGTTCTGCGCGCCTTGGTACTTGGCACTTGGCACAGGCCATTTTGTGCGATCTATGGCAAAGTACCAAATTCCTTGATACTTTGGTTTTGTGAAGTGCGCTCAGGCGGAGCACTCTTTTTCACGGTGTGCAGCTGCTTTGGCAAAACTGGTACTTGACACATGCCATTTTGCGCGATCCATGCCTGGTAGTACCAGATCCACCTGGCACTCTAATTTCTCGACGCACGCACGCATAAACACCACTGTTCGCCATGTTTTCCAGCCCTGGCAATCAGGTACTTTGGTAATTTGGCAAACTTGGTTTCACGCGATCCATCCTGATACTACCACCCGCCAAAGTAACAAGCCGTTGCACACTTGCACCAATCTTCATTTTTCACGTGTTTTGGAAAATTTGCACTGGTATTTTGGTACTTCTCTATTTCACGCGATCCATCAGCAGGTAGTACCACTTTGCCAAATTTGGCACTTGCCAGGCCGACGTGCACTCACATTTTTTCTCAGTTTTCATGTGTTTTAATGGGTAGGTATCGATACTTTGGCGCTCTCCTATTTCATGCGATCCATTGCACAAAATTTCACCTGATCCATGTTACATAATAAATAACCCAATCCATTTGTATAAACTAGTAATCAATTCAAATACCAAAATACTTCGATTTAAATATAGAAAATAATTTAAACAATTAACTTTTCACATATGTGCTTATTGATTAAATCTAACCCGTATTATGAACAGGGTTAACATTTGCCCCTTAGGAATTGTATTTTTTGTTTACGAAAAATGCAAGCTTTGAAATGATCGTTAATGCAATTTTTGGTCAACACATAGTGATGAAACACCGATAAATGCTTTGGATAAACTCAAAATATTTTGTTTGAAATGAGATATGCAAAATGCATTAGAATAATTAGTATTTATATGTATGTGTGTATATATATGGATTGAAATAAGTCATGAGAGATGGATCGGTTTAAATAAAACTTTATGGACCAGTCATTAACTATTTCACAAGGATTGACATACTTATATATATATATATATTATAATAATGGATCGGGATAAATTACAATATATGGATCACGTGAAACTTTCTCCATATACCGCCTCCTATATATTGACTCATTGGAGCTACATTTCTTCATAATATTTCCACTGATAAAGAAGGTAGTTTAATGGCGGCTCAAAGCTTCTTTGGGGAAATTGGATCTCGCATCAAAATTTGAGATCGCTTTCTACTGATTCCTCCTTCAACAAGATCTGCTCTCTCATGCAAATCACAGTGCTAATCATTGGGGATGGTTTACTTCAGATTCAGACCTGAAACCTCACTGCGCAAGATCTAATTCAAAAATTTTCATCAGTTTCTTCTTCCTTTAGATTTGTCATGTGTGTGAACCTTGCCTTTGCAACCAAATCTCTATGTTTTCCAATTATCGGTGACCAAAAGCTCGATGAATTAGATCTAATCTTAGGTTTCAGATTGAGGTTGGATTTATTTGCGGACATGGCATCGCTGATGATCGACCGCCTAGCGCAACTGATCTCTCTTGAAATTTTTCTTTCTCCACAAGCTTGTTTGACGTGTGATTTAGTCATGTAAAACTATATTCGGGATTGTAAAATAATAGTGTACCAGTTCAATGACATTATTCAGGAAATTTGGATTGAAATTGTTGTTGTCAAAACTTTGCATTGTTGCTCGTGTTTTAAAACAACCATGACGAGCTTCTTACTTGATGATATTGCGTGTCTACGATCCATGTTTCAGCTCCACATGTTTTGATTTTGAGGTTTGCAATGTATTTGAATAAACTGTTGTTTTGAAATTTCCTGGATGTCATTGTTTGAATCATGGACTTGGAAAATTGGCGACGGTCGAGACTAAATTTTTATTGAGGCTAATCACACTGAGATGCACGCAACGTGTTTGATCGAATTACTGTCTGAATCTGGTTATAACCATCAACTTACACGCAGTTTTCGACGCTAGAATTTACTCCATTTTGAGTCGAATTTCTTGAAGAATTTTGCATGCTTTTAGCTTTGCCTTTGACTTATCAGATTTTACCAACTTTTTTTTTGAATCTGTGCGTTCTAAATTTTTTTGGTGATGTCTTAGCCATCAATTTGTGCTGGCAATATTTAGAATGCTTCTGTGATGTCAATCTGCACACTTTGGATCTTGCATTGATTTTTTCTTGTATTATCGAAGTAGCTGAGCTCTTTGATCTTTTTTATTTTAAGCTTGCGCAAAAATGCTTGGATTTTTTATGCTGGAACCCACTTTTATCTCATTGATGATGCAAAGCTATATTTTGCCATCAATGGCATCGCAATGTTGATCAAGTCTTTGTGTTAATCAGATCTTTTTCAGAGAATTTTTTTCATCACGATTTTCCCAAAATTTCACGTTAAGCATTTTTTCTTGAAAATTTTGTTGATGACGCACGTGAACATGAACCTGAGTCCATGATTGAAGTGTTTGCCACTTAGTTTTGCTGCCAAGATTAGTTGCACTGACAGATGCTCCAGTTTTGAGTCTAGAATCTGCCGTTGACAATGTCACGCTAATGTGTGAATGCTCCAATTTCGATTCAAGCTCGAGAGCATAAAACAAGTAAAATTTGCAATGATTCAGTCGCGATCGATTCACATTGGACTGGTTGTGGCCGATCCATGCTGAATCACTTGTTTTAGAGACTCGTGTGTCCATTGAATTTTTATTGAAGCGATGCACATTTTTTAAAGCAAACATCAACAAGTAGAACTCTTAATGGACGCGCCTTTTTATCGCTACAATAAGTTTTGTAACAACAAAAACATGCACACTCTAGGCCAATATTTTGTTATAGACTTCCCGTATCGACAACAGGTTAGTCAATTAAAACATTTGGCTATGGCAAAGTTTTGTTCTGAATTGAATGAAGTGTCTAAACATAATCGTTTTATTCAACAACTTATAACTTGCCAAATATTGTTTGCACAAACACGACATTCTAATTCAAATCTGCACCGATGCTTGAGATCAACTAATCGACACACGCCGACTGTAGATTTCAAGCTCCGTTATTGTAACGACTTATATAATCGTGTACGACAGTTCATACTTTTATGAAATGTGTAGCTGGATTTTGTTTAAAAATAAGGTTCCATGTGCAAAGTGAATACTAGATAGAAAACTAGTTACCGTTCTGAACAAGAAATCATTTTTGCTTGAATCGGTGTTTTAATTTGAATTTCTAAGGCTAGAGCGGCTGCATCTTCTAGATTGCGAATGGGTCAGTCTTTTGTTATTCCCCGTCCTCTTAACAATTTGCCGAAGAGATGTCATTCTGTGTTGGCTCGACATATCTTTAATCAAGCATACATTCCCGAATTTGACCCGAAATTGCCAGGGAAAGTGGAATTTACTGATCACTCGCCCTTCGGTTTTGTTGTAGTAGATTAGCCGGACTCATGATTTTAAGTTTGAATTTGCACACGGCTCCTGAACTAGTTGATGATGCAACTGGACTCGTTTGGACCTTTTTGCCTTATTTCGATGAATAGTGGTGCAATATTGACTCAGTTTCGTTGGATATTTTTCGCCAGCATATGTGCCCTTTCAGAGAACTTGTACGGAAGAGCTGATAATTTGTATGATGAAATTCTAAATTTAGCCTGCCCTGTACAATTATTAGTGATGCTCCAGTCATCTTGAATCATGTTCTCCACCAATCCCTTTGAGTGGCCTTGACCGCAGGATCTTCAGGAAACCGTGACACCCCACATCCGTCAATGTCACTCGTTAAGAGAATGCATTAAGTTTCGTAAAGCACTATAGGTAAAAAGAAACAGAAACATTACAAGACATATATAAAATTGTAGCGGAATTTAAAACTTTTATTAAGCAGAAAACATCGTGGTTCAAAACGCAGTAACATCATAAGTCTGAAATACATAAAACCCAGTACATCAACTTAAACCTTATATCTTGTACTAAAATCATCAGAGTACAATAAACATGAAAAGAGCATAACCCCAAAAACATAGCCGTAGCAGAGAAGATATGAAATCAAGCAGTACATATAAGCAGCTTCAAGAAAAACGAAAGCAGAATCCTGGTCAAGCTTGAGTATTCCCACCCTGAGAACCTTGGGGGGTTGGGGGGGGGGGGGAGGGGAAGGGAACAGAAGAAAAAGAAGGGGAAACAAAATGGGTCAAACATAAAGTGTGGCGAGTCTAGTTACTTTTAGCATATAAATAAAAAAGCATCATGACTGGCATATAAACTGGGTAAGAGAGATACCGCACATAAGGCAGGTATGACAAGGTAACAGGATAAACAGGATAGAACAAATAGCGCTTCCCTAACACTTTTGTTTCTCTGCACCAAAACTAGTATCACGTAAATAAGATGATCCCCAACAAGTATAAGATGGTAGACTTAGGCGTACTTCTAGTGAGAGGTTTAAACCCATACAATAACAGGCAGCCCAACTGAACATACCGGAGTTACCCCTAAGGATAATAATGGGCTCCTAAACATACCAGAGTCTAGATGTACCCTAATTACTACCCCAAATCGATCGGCTCCCTACTCCGTAGATACCCTGTGCTGGCTCCATAGTAGGACGTATCACTTCCAAAAGTGGCAACCCTTCGTTTTCAGGAAGTGCACAACCATATCTACTGATGTCATGGCGTATTAACCTCCTCTAGTCTGGACCCATGCACGCACGTGACCCCGTCGGAATGCGCCATCCACACTGTCCCCTCTTTTGGATCTCTTTTAATCAGCCTAGTAAGCATGCCCCGACTCCGACCTAGTTCAGATTACTTGTTTGATACCTATATATGGGTTAATAACTGAAATGGTTCCCACACACAAGATGATACAAGCTTCCCCACTACTAGGATTTCCACAGGTTATGCCCTACCAGTGTAATAAGATTGCATAACCCCAACCAGGTTAAGTTTGTGGACCTATATATATAAATATTATCCACCAACCTAAGATATACTTAACCCTCCCACCGTTTCAAGCAAGTTTACTTGACCCCTTATCAAGTTATCTTGTTCATGTAATCCCTATGGATTCCAACAAGTTAAGTATTACAACTTCACTACCATATATTCATTTATGGTTATAATGCGCTATATCTCTCACATTAAGCCTACAACTTGTGGATTCTGAATATGCCAGTCAGGTCCGGGAAGTCTTCTTCCAAAAGTCCGAGTTAACCTAGGGTCTCAGCGCGTTACGTGTTTGTGCACTTAGACCCCTCACATTAGATTCACCACTTGTGGTCGCTGGATATGCCAGTTGGGTCCGGGCAAAATTCTACCTCAAGTGTAATCTAACCTCGTGTCTAAGCATGGTTACAATTTCTAATTACTGTAAATCTAGGCATTTTCTTTATTTAGCAATTATCCCTATTTCATTATAGGACTTCCCGCTTTTGATTTTGAATTATTTTGAACAATTTTGACTTGGTTGTGTGTGTGTGTACATATATATATTATGCATATAAAAACTTTAGACCTTAATATCTTCTTTATACGATGTCCGTTTTACTCAAACTTAGTGTCTGTCTTAAGCACAATTCCGAGACGAACGCAATGGCATAGTCCATTTTACTTAATTTACAATATATAAGTATTCTTCAACTTATCATTTAGTGTGTTATAAATTACGGGGTGTTACATTCTCCCTTACTCAAAGGATTTCGTCCCTGAAATCTATAAGTTATGAAGAATGTATATCCTAACATCCATCATCCATTTACTCATCCACCGATCACAGGCATCCATTGTCCTTAAAAGATTTCTAATGCTTATATGAACATATGCAAAGGTGTGTGTATATGTCCTTATACTAATGCAAAAGATCAGGCGGTCTACTGATTCAGTCGACCTCCTTAATGCAAGGTATGTTAGTGCCATGAATCAATATGTATGCAAATAATCCTATTATAACATGTAAGTTCTATATGCGTGCGCGGTCATTCATCCAAATGCAATATCCATATGATGATACACGTACTTTCATCAATTAAAAGAAGAAAAATGCACACACATCCATATGCAGTATGAGAGTGACTGAGTCGATCTAGTGCCTAATGTGTGTGTATATGCATCCACAAGCAACCATTAGCAACCACTTGCATCCATCAAACATAACATGTTTCAAACACATGTTTATATCCATGGGATTCCTACCTAAAGGTCGAAGATCCGATCGATAAGATATACTTAAATGATAAAAACAAGCATGAATAAAAGCTTTGGAAAATAAGTTAAGAACATACCCTTGAAAAGTAAAGGGTACGAAGCGCGAATCTTGTCTTCGGTTTCCCAAGTTGCATCTTCTTGGTTATCTCCCCACTGAACTTTCATCAACTTGACTTCTCGGTTGCGTAACTTTTTAACTTCTGATCCAAGAATACGGGTAGGAACTTGTCTAACCGTCGCCTCCCATTCTACCTCTACTTCCTCAAGCATACTCGGCTCAACTACTTTTGCAGTATCATGCAAGTACTTCCGTAAATGAGAAACATGGAAAACATCATGAATATCGGATAGTCTCTCTGGTATCTTTACTCTATAGGCTATTTGGCCAATCCTTTCTGTTGTGGGAGATGGCCCTACAAATCTTGATGCCAATTTCCCTATAGATCCAAAGTGGACCACATTCCTCAAAGGTGATACCTTGATGAAAACCATGTCTCCTACTTCAAACTCAATTTTAGTCCTTCTCTTATCTGCGTAGGATTTCAGCCTATCCTGAGTTGTCTTCATTCGTCGTCTAATATGATCAATCTTTTCGGAAGTTTCTCTAACCATATCTGGTCCAAGTAGAAGTCTTTCTGTAGATTCCTACCAATAAGTCAGTGATCTACAGGGTCGTCCGTATAATGCTTCGAAGGCTGTCATGCCAATACTAGCTTGATAACTATTGTTATAGGCAAACTCTACAAAAGGAAGATGCTCTTCCCAAGTCCCTCTGAAATCTAGGATACACAGCCTTAAAAGATCCTCATGGACTCTATTTACCCTTTTCGTATATCCATCAGTCTGAGGGTGATAAGCGGTGCTCAAATATAACTGTGTACCTAAAGCTTCTTGCAAGATCCTCTAAAATTCACTAGTGAAAATGGGGTCACGATCACTTACGATACTGGAAGGTACTCCATGAAGACAGACTATCTCACGAATGTAAATTGCTGCCAACCATGTTGTCGTCCCCTTACGCTAAACTAGAATGAAATGAGCACTCTTAGTAAGTCTGTCTATTATAACCCAAATACTGGTGTTGCCTTTTCTCGATCTAGGAAAACCATCGATGAAATCCATAGAGACGCTCTCCCACTTCCACTGTGGGACTTCTAAGGGATGAAGTAAACCATCGAGCTTCTTTTGCTAAGCTTCTTTTGATGGCAAACCAAATATTGAGAAACAAACTTCACCACATCTTTCTTCATCCCAGCCCAAACAAAAACCCTCTTCATATCTCTATGCATCTTATTACCGCCTGGATGAATAGTCATCTTTGAATGATGGGCTTCCTTAAGGACTGTCTTTAACAAACTCACAACTCGGGGAACATAAAGCCTTCTTCTCGTCGCAACCACCCACTATCATCTGTGGAATATCTATTAAGGTGACTAGAAGTCTCCCCTCTATCGAGCCTATCCAAGATGTCTAAAATCTGTGGATCCTCTCACTGTGAAGTTCCTATTTGACCCAAAAAGTAGGTTGCACCTCTAGTGATGCCAATAAACCAGGTATAAACTCGGTGGAGGGTCTAAAATCAAAAGACAATATAAACTCCAAGCATTTCCTCTCCACAAACTGAGGACTTAAGGCCATCCTCTGCCTACTCAGTGCGTCTGCCACCACATTACCCTTGCCAGGGGTATAAGAAATCTCAAAGTCATAGGATCCTAGGAACTCCATCCATCTTTGTTGCCTTAAATTAAGATCTTTCTGCAAGAACAAGTACTTTAGAAATTTATTATTGGTGTATAACTCGAACTTCTCTCTAAGTAGATAATGGTGCCAAGTCTTAAGCGCAAATACTACGATAGCTAACTCTAAGTCATGGGTAGGATAGTTCTTCTCATGAACTCTTAGCTGTCTACCTCCATAACATACTACCCTTCCCTCTTGCATTAGAACAACACCAAGCCCTATGCCACATGCATCAATGTATACTATGAACACTTTGATCCCATCATGCAAGGTCAAGACTGGGGTTGTTGTCAAAGCCGTACCCCCAATGGGGGTTTGAGACAACAACGGGATCCAAAACCATACTAGTACTAAGGTTTAGAGACACAACCACAGAATCAGATATAAAAGAATGTGAAGCGCCTGAATCAAAAAGAGTTCTAACAGGATGATTGGAAAAAGAAATTAAACCTTCACCGAAAACTTTCCTACCTCCGTCTAGTGCACTAGCCATAAGAGCATGCACCTGCCCTCCCAAAGATTCTTCCCTTCGGCCTTGTCCTTGCTTCTTTGGGCACTCCTTATAAAGTGTCCGACCTCTCCACAATTGAAACAAGCATTCTTCTTTCTTTTGCAGTCCTTGATCAAATGACCCTCGCATCGATAATTATGACACTTCCTCTTGTCTTTAGCCTTGTCGTCCTTTCCTCCCTTCTTTTGTTGTTGTTGTCCTTTCTTGGGCCACACTTTCTTGTTTTGTGTTTCCTCAACCTTAACTTCTTACTTTTCACCTTTATCTTCCTTATGCATCAATGCCATATCAACAAGCCTTTCAAAAGTCGCTCCCATTGGAATATAGGACATAACTAACCCATGGAGGGGTTCATTGAATCTTCTAGCAAACCACAAAGCTTTCTTATACGGGGTATCTATTAGCTCCAACCCAAACCTCTCCAATTGATTGAACTTGTTAACACACTCTTTGATAGTCATGTCTCCTTGCTTGAGTGCCAGAAACCTTTCCATTTACATATTTTCTCAGCTTGAGAAAGAAACTTCATTTCAAATCTCTAGTGAAAATCATCCCACGTCTCCACTGGACGCCCTGCTTGCGTCACTTCGCACCAGAATGAAGCCTCCTCCTTCAGCAGCCAAGAAGCCAACTGGATATTTCTATGATCGTCAACTTTGAAAATTCCAAACAAATCCTCTGTCTCTTTAAGCCAATTCCTTGCCTCTATGAAAGTTTCAGTTCCTTGGAATGGCTTTCCGCCCATAGCATAGAAATCTTTGCAGATCTTATAGAAATTATCTGCTCGCGGAGGAAGAGGAGGAATAACAGGTGTAGTTGGGGGAGGAACGTCTGCTTGATCTCCGGTAGGTGTCGTGACCTCAAGATACTTACGGAACCCGCCTGGCATTGTGACACTCTCGGGAATATTAGGTTCCCCAGACATGCTGAAACGAAAGGAAACAGGGATTCAAACAGAGAATCGAAAGATATTACATATGGATTTGGGGAATATGTTTTTCAAAACTGCCTTTGCTTTTGAAAATGCTTTCTTTTAAAACCTTTTTGAAAAAAAAATCAAAATCTTTTATCCGATCTGGTAACCTTCGGCTCTGATACCAAATGTGATATCCCACATCCGTTAATGTCACTCGTTAAGAGAATGCATTAAGTTTCGTGAAGTGTTATAGGTAAATAGAAATAGAAACATTACAAGACAGATATAAAATTGCAGCGGAATTTAAAACTTTTATTAACCAGAAAACATCGTGGTTCAAAACATATTTACAACATAAGTCTGAAATACGTAATACTCGATACATCAACTTAAAATTTCTGTCTTATTCTAAAATCATCAGAGTACAATAAACATTAAAAGAGAATAATCCCCAAAAACATAGCCATAGTAGAGAAGATATTAAATCAAGCAGTACATCTAAGCAGCTTCAAGTAGAACGAAAGTAGAATCCTGGTCAAGCTTGAGTATTCCCGCCCTAAGAACCTTGGGGGGAGGGACAGAAGAGAAAGAAGGGAAAACAAAATGGATCAAACATAAAGTATGGCGAGTCTAGTTACTTTTAGCATATAAATAAAAAAGCACCATGACAGGCATATAAACTGGATAAGAGAGATACCACATATAAGGCAGGTATGACAAGGTAATAGGATAAACAGGATAGAAAAAATAGCGCTTCCCTAACACTTTTCTTACACTGCACCAATATTAGTATCATATGAACAAGATGATCCCCAACTAGTATGAGATGGTAGACTTAGCCGTACTTCTGGTGAGAGATTTAACCCCATACAATAACAGGTAGCCCAATTAAACATACTTGAGTTACCCCTAAGGATAATAACGGGCTCCTAAACATACCAGAGTCTAGATGTACCCTAATTACTACCCCAAATCGATCGTCTCCCTACTCCGTAGATACCCTGTGCTGGCCCCACAGTAGGACGTATCACTTCCTAAAGTGGCAACCCTTCGTTTTCAGGATGTGCACAACCATATCTACTCATGTCACGACGCCTTAGCCTCCTCTAGTCTGGACACATGCACGCACATGACCCCATCGGAATGCACCGCTCACTCCATCCCCTCTTTCAGATCACTTTCAATCAGCCCAGTAAGCGTGCCTCGACTCCGACCTAGTTCGAAGTACTCGTTTAATACCTATATATGGGTTATCGATTGAAACAGGTCCCATATACAAGATGATACAAGCTTCCCCTTAGGCATGCATCCCCACTACTAGGATTTCCATAGGTTATCCCCTACCAGAGTAACAAGATTGCATAACCCCCAACAGGTTAAGTTTGTAGGCCTATATATATAAATATTACCCACTACCCCAAGATATACCTAACCCTCCTACTGTTTCAAGAAAGTTTACTTAATCCCTACTCAAGTTATCATGTTCATGTAATCCCTATGGTTTCCAACTGGTTAAATATTACAAGTTCATTACCATATATTCATTTATGGTTATAATGCACTATACCTCCCACATTAAGCCTACAACTTGTGGATGTTGGATATGTCGGTCAGGTCCGTGCAGACTTCTTCCACAAGTCCGAGTTAACCTCGTGTCCCTGCCCGTTACGTGTTTATGTACTTAGACCCCTCACATTAGATTCACCGCTTGTGGTCGCTGGATATGCCGGTCGGGTCCGGACATCTTATGTAACGACGGTCGGAATAATGCCCACCTTCCTTGCACGCATATGAGCTAGCACACAACTACCATATAACAAAAGGAGTCCCTGATGTTACATGCCTACCAGCTCATATTTGTACCCAACTCCTTCAGTTTATTCCATGATGTGGGACTATTAATTCCAACCCGTCATTCCTCCTTAACAATATGTGAGGCAATCCTAATAGTCTTCCCCTTGACTTGCATCCTACAAGTATCCTTTGAGAGCACTACCTTGCTTGCATAGCCTAGCCGTAACCTTCGGCTCCGATACCACTGTTACGTAACGATGGTTGGAATAAAGCCCACCTTCCTTGCACACATATGAGCCGGCACACAAATCCCATATAACAAAAGGAATTCCTGATGTTACGTGCCTACCAGCTCATATTTGTCCCCAACTCCTTTAATTTATTCCATGATGTGGGACTATTAATTCCATCTCATCATTCCTCCTTAACAACATGCAAGGCAATCCAAACAGGGCAGACTTCTACCACAAGTGTAAACTAACCTCGTATCTAGGCGCGGTTACAGTTTCTAATTACTGTAAATCTAGGCATTTTCTTTATTTAACAATTATCCCTATTCTTTATAGGTTTTCATGACCCTTTCCCAAGACATATTCATCATGTATCGTATGCCCCAAATTAAGATCTAAACCACAATTTGATTTATTCCCTAAATCCATATTTATGTATTTGTTTCAAGTTATGCCCAAATTTCCCAATACAAGTTATACCCCAATTATAACGTTTTCCCCTCGTTCCCAATTTAACGCATTCACATATTTCGGCAATATGTCTAGGCTCATAGGTAGCCTGACTATAAAATAAAAAGGGAAGAGAAGAAGGGAAGTGAACAGAAATAAGCATAATAACAAGATGGACATACGGTGACTGAAATAGGCATAGCAACTGAATGAGCATATAGTGAAAAATTGGGCATAATGACAAGATAGGCTAAGAACATATCTGATGAACATGTTATAATACAACTGATTAGGCATAGTGACGTGATCATAAACATGCATGATGAGATCTAATCAGTGAATTAGATATACAAATAATGACAGATCTGACATGATTCAATTAGTCACAGGCTTAGATCCAATTCATAACATGTCAAGATTAACTTAGATACACAGGTTATGGCAGATCTGATATAATTCAAATAGTCTTAGGCTTAGATCTAATTCATAGACATGTCAAAATAACTTTTAAGTGTTTATATCTAAAAATAACGCAGTCTCACTGTGATTTAATCTAAGAAACAGAAGAATAATTGCAGATGTTGAATCACAGATCTCTGAACTTGAATGACTTGATTGTTGAAGGAGAATAGGCTATTTTAATCTAGGCAGAGGCAACATCCAGTTCTCCATTGTTTTTTGGTGTGTAAAAACAAGAGAAATGGGGTCCTATTTATAGTCTAAAGCCAACGAATCTAGCGAAAAATCCAATCTGCATACGCATAAATGTATTTCGCATGGATCTTGGGGGGGGGGGGTGTTGACATGGGTGTCGACACCCCCTTATGGTGTCGACCCATAAGTCGACACCCTTAAGGTATGTCGACCCCCAACGGGTCCATTTCCCTCTCAGACTTCCCGCTTCTGATTTTGAATTATTTTGAATGGTTTTGACTTTGTTATGTGTGTGTGTGTGTGTATATATATATATATATATCTTATGCATATACAAACTTCTGACCTTAATATCTTCTTTATACGATGTTTGTTTTACGCAAACTTGGTGTCTATCTTAAGCAGAATTCCGAGATGATGGCAATGGCGCAGTCTGTTTTACTTAATTTCCAATATTTAGTTAAGTATTCTTCAACTTATCATTTTAGTGTGTTATAAATTACGGGGCGTTACAGAAACTGAGTAGCTTATGTGCATCACATAATAAGCTGTGTCGTGCTGACATTTTAAATTCTAATTTATAGTATCCATCATAAGAACTTTAAGCCTTGGAACTAGGTCACGGAATTTAAACGTCGTGCAGAAATGGATCACTTCTTGCGTTATTCTACCTTTGATCATATTAACACGATTGATCGATATAAGCTTAAATTCCTTAAGGAGCGTTATTGCTTTATTGGGTTTGAACTATGCCATATTCGAACAGTCTCCTTTTAAGCATCGCTTATCCTCAGGTTTGAAGCAGAATACCATCGGGTTCTTTGAATTTTATCGACATGTCGAGGGTATCGATTCTATCAAAATTTTCAAATGCCCCATTTTTTGAAGGCAAGGACTTCTTGCCAGGCTTTCTAAGGAAGGATTTTTGTTTTGTTTTTCGTGGTGTTGTGATGATCCCATGGTATGTTTTTCGAGCAATGTTGTAATACCCTATATTTTTAAGATAATAAAATAAGAATAACTTAATTAAATAATGAGAATTAAGTAAAACGGACTGCGCCATTGCGTCCATCTTGGAATTTTGGTCGAGATAGACACCTGGTTTGCGTAAAATAGACATCATATGAAGAAGTTATTAAGCTTAGAAGTTTGTATACGCACAAGATATATATATATATATATATATATATATATGCAAACAAATTAAAATGTAAAATAAAGAATAAAATAAGGATTGCATGTAATAAATACATGCACTGAAAAAAATGTAATGCATGCATTGAAAGAAAGAAAAGATTGGTTGCATGCAATGAAAATATGTTGCATGCACTAATTTGCAAACATAATGCATTAACATTAAAAGAAAAAGATTCATGCAATGGTTTAATTTAAGTATTGTAACTAACATGAAAAAGAGAAGTAAGGAGAGAACAATAATTATCATTGTTCTAAGACTTATTAACAAAAGTCTTCATAGCTCAGTTGGTTAAGGCAATGGATTTGTAACATAGAGGTCGGGGGTTCAAATCCCGGCAGTAGCATAATTTTTATATTTGTTTTAGAGAGGTCCAACTGAACATGCAAATATATATATACATACACAAATTCAAAATTTGAAAGTATAAGAACGTACATATAAGGAAATAAAGAAAATATATGTATATATATGAGAATATATATATATATATATATATATATATATATATGCATAAATATATGTATACAAAAGATAAAATACAAGATAAGGCTATAGTCAATGAAATATGACAAGAATCAATAACGGTGCAACATCGTTTGAATTTTGAAAACAAAATGAAAATTGTGCGCATATATATACGCGTAAAACGGTCGGTAGAGGAATTGTATATATATAAGAATATTTCATGTGAATAAAACAGTTAAATAAATTCTGGAAATTCAAAAGTTCAAAAATCAAATTTCTACGCCAGAACAATTCAAACAACCGAAATTCAAATTTCTATGCCAAAACAGCTTGCGGGACCCAATGCTGACTCAGCACTGCATGTACGATAAGATTTGGCTAGATTCATTTGCTAACCTGGAATATTTTCTTAACTGGGTTCAATGCTGACTCAGGACTGCGTGCACGATAAGGTCTTGAGCACCTATAAATAAGACCCTAGACCTGACCCTAGACATCATAATTCGGCGGCTACGCTGGAGCTCTACCATGGCTCCCTCTCTCTCTCTTCTCAAATCTATTCTGAAATTAATATGTTAGCCTAGGAAGATTATGAATTCAGATCTGAAAGAGGGAACCAATGTTAATAAAAAGATTTTTGAATCATGAAAGAAAGGTAAACCTCTAAGAACCAATCTATTTAAATTATTTCTCTTTCCCTTCTCTTTTCATGAAATAACAAATCCATGGTCGTTAGGTCGTGAATCAAATTAAAGGAAAAAGGAAAACCACGGATGATATGACGGATCAGATCCAAAATTTGGGGAAAGCTTAAAGGTGAGTGGGTTTAAGCTATAGCCTTTAGATAATGTTATGACTATTGTTTAGCATTCCCCTTTTTAATAAATTTTGAAATGGCCAGTTTAATTATAAATTGCTGTTGTAACGAATTAAAATGTTGATATGAATATGTCAGGAAATTCCTTTGTTGAATTGGCTAAGTTATTGAAAGTTTACATGTTGGAGAAAGTAAACTTGTTAGGATATGAATAGCCAATTCAGTGATTGTAATTACATGATTTACTTGGGAAATATTATTGATTGAACGACATGTTAAAATAATTACCCAATTGAACGTTTACATGTCCTAGTAGAATTAAACATATGTTGAAAATGACATGCGACAAAATATAGGCAAAAATTGGACGACGTGTAAATTAGATTACTGTAAACTATATTACAGTAAAAAGGATAATATGTCTAAATTTTTCATGTAATGAACATAACATATATCATGTTTTGAGATTTTAATTTGGAAGCGCAATTTGATATGAACATAAGTGATTGAATGAAAATGAATATGCCTAGGATTACAATTAGAAATTGTAAATACACTTATGGTACAAGATTTGATTGCATTAGTGGCGGAAGTTTGCCCGGACCCGACCGGCATATCCAGCAGCCACTAATGTTGAACCTAATGTAAGAGGCCTAAGTGTAAGAATTAACAACATGTGCTAAGACTCGAGGTTAAGTTAGCTTGTGGTAGAAGTCTGCCTAGACCCGCCCGACAAATCCAACGTCCATAAGTGTAGGCTTAATGTGAGAGGTCTAGTGCTTATATATGTATATAAATAAATATATGTATATAACAAGATATGAATAAATGGCAAGGATGGTAATTAAATGTCTAACTAAGAAAATAAGAAAGGATGGGATGTAATGAACTGAGTTAATGTGATAAGAGGGAAAATTGATGTATTTCCCTAAATGACTTATTTCTGAAAACGTTGTTGCAAGTAAGCCACAATAAATATAGAAAAGTAAAGAAATTACTTACTACCACGGATTTAGATGGGAAAACGTTATGAAAATAAATCATTGATTCCTTCTATCAAACTGAAAGGTGCATGAAGTGTTTTCCTTAATGTTAGACCAAAAAGTGGTTCTAACACCCGTATTGACTAAAATCGAAATAAAATAAGATCGAAAGTAAAATGGAGACACAGAATTTATAGTGGTTCGGCGTCGAAAAGCCTACGTCTACTTTATAATCACTTTCTTCGATGATATAGATGTAAATACAAGGAGATATTCACTCAATTTCATTCACTTTTCACGTACATACATTCAATTATCTCAAAATATATGTTGAATGATGATTTGGATTATCTGGGATTGCTGGAATTCGGTTCTTGAAAGTGTTTTTACTCTCAAAGTCCCCAAAGAAAGATCCTTTTAAATGTCTCTTGACGGGGTATTTATAGGTGGAAATTCACTCAGATTCGGTTCGGGTCGGAGCTACGTGTCTTTCATCCCATCGTTCTCGGGCTCAGATAGATTCCGGTGTTGACAGCGCATCAGAGTAGTGGTCATCATGGGTAGGAAATGGTCATAACCACTCCGAACATTCAGGAGATCGTGGGGTGAAGGGATATGATATGTTGGGTTCGGTTCGGAGGAGCGAGCAGAAGGGGTTCGGATCGGGGCATCCGATCCGACCCGACCTGAGCTGAAACTGAGTCCTTGTCCATTTTGCTCTGTTACGTCCCGAACTAGTAGTAGCCCTCCGATCCGACTGGTAGTAGCCCTCCGAATCCGAATTGATTGTAGCCCTCTGATCCGACCTGATATTTTCTAAGAAGAAATGTTCTTCAACGCTTGACACCTCAACTTTGTGTTGCCTAGTTCACAAAGTAGGCTAACATTTTGGCCCCTCAAAGGATGCTTCTGTTGGATACGGAGCATGCTTTGATTGTCATTGCACAGTGCCTTCCTGAAGTTGAATCGTTGAAAAGTGGTACCCATTGACATATAGAGACACGCTGCTTCAGAGAGTTGCATCTTTTGATGTTTATTTATCTACTTCGCATAGTATGTAAATCCATTTCTTCATTTTCAAATAGCTGGGAGAACTCTTGTTAATATTCGATTATCCTTCCAGGTAATTTTCCTTTTGATTTTCCTTGTGCTTTTATTTTCCTCTTCGAATTTTAATTTAATTTAAATGCCAAGTTGACATATGAAATTCTGTTCGGTTCGGGCTTCGATCCGAACAGCTCCTTTTCTTTTTCTGTTTCGTCTTGGGCTAGCAGGCCAAACTATGCTGTTGGGCTCTTGATCCGGTCCGAGCGGGAAGATAGGGCAGGAACATGAGGGGTCAGTGCTATTATATACATAAACCCGTCACTCGTCTGCTTTCTTCTTCCTTTTCTATAATTCTCGTTTTATAATTCTCATACCGAAACTCTAATCCTCCAAAAAATCTCAAAATTCTTGCTTCGATTCTTAAAATAAACATGTAGGTAGTCTCGAAACCCTGAATCTTATCGTTGTAACTTCCTTTAATTAAGATTTTGCGGTTAATTTGAACAAATTGGGCATATTCATAGCATGGCTTCGATGTCGTAGTTGTTTCCTCCCTCGCCGTCGTCGCTGCTGGCTCCGCCACCACCTCGAGGCGCTGGGAGGTTGGAGAGGATATATGCTCATCCCTATATGGAGTTTTGGAAATCGAATTGGATTCGACTGTGGTTGAGGATGAAGAAGAAGATACAGAACGTGGAGGATCGGTTCGGATGAAGAAGTATGGTGGATGTAGGAGAAGAAAAGGATACGAGGTTTTCGGCATCGGATCGGGTTGGGGTTAAATTTGAAAGAGGGAAGGCGAAGTCTACCTAGCCGGATCGGGTCGGAATGTGGATCAAGAAAGTAAGGGCGTTGGGACTCAAGTCCATCCGATCTGCTCCGAACACACAATCCCGAACCGGTCCGATTAAATACCCGCTTCTGACCAAAACAAAGTCTTGCCTCCGATCCGATCCCATCGTTTATACCTGAACCGATCCGAAGCAGCCCCAGCTTAATACACAAGAGTCTGCTTGATTGGCCAAATCAATACTTGACATGACTTCCAACTTCATGAACAGTTAGGATAGTGCCCTGCGAACATAAATGGACATCAAGAACTGCCTTGAACATTATTACTTTGCCAAGATTTTGCGTCGCACTTTCGAACGTTAACTTTACATTTTCTGCATACACTATTCACACTTTAGTTTATACACATACACGGGGGGATACGGGCTAATTTACTCTAACTTGTGCTATTGCTTCTTCAATAGTTTCGTGACCATGACATCCAGACGCTCCTCTAGATTAGCAGAAAAGAAGGAGGTCCCAGAGGCATCCAACAAAATCACTCTTGATGACATATCTTCTTCCTCGGATCCAGAATGGGATGATGAGGGCTCAGACTACGAGGTTGAAACTCACGAAAGCGATAATATGTCTTCTGAGGGTGGAGTTTCCCTGGGTTGTGAAGAGGAAGGAGGGATTGGAGATGATAGAGCTCCTGATGAATTTGAGTCTGCTATCATACTGGAATCACCTCAAGATTCCGTTGAATCGACGATCGACAATGACAGACTTATCCAAATACGACTAAAGTACCGGATACCCAAAGGGGATACCTTGTTTCCATCAAAATCTGATCGTCCCCACAACCCTCTGGAGGGGTATATGGAAATCACTCGGTTGATGTGCATGGTCGGGGCTATCCCTCCATTTTCTCCTTTCGTCGTCGATTTTCTAAGACAAATGCGGATTGCCCCCATGCAGCTGCATCCCAATTCCTATGCTTACTTGTACACCCTATATGTAGCGTACCATGAGATCTTAGGCATAGAGCTCACTTTTGACGACGTTCACTTCTTTTATAACTTCAAGCACTGGACTCGAGAAACCCCTTCTTTCTGTTACTTCGAGTCTGTCCCTAAGAGGAAAATAATTCCAGCACCGTTTAGCAGTAAAGCGGGTGACTCCAAGCTGGAATGGTTTTATGTAAAGCAACAGCCACGGTGTGCTAAGAGATGGACGAAATCAAGTAAAGCACTGGTTTTCTAAATTTCAACTTTGTACATCCAAACCACCGCATTAATCCGCTTTTCTTTTTGTTTGCAGTTGATAATCCAAAACAAATATCGGATCAAGTGTTCTTTGATCGGATGCACCGACTCCTTAATGGTGATCAGAAGTTTTTAACTATTGATGAAGTCCTTAAGGACGAATATCTTCATCTTCCTGGGTTGCTGTCCATTACCCGTAGCATTGGTCATGGGACGAGTCCATATGTATATATTCCCCCAGTGGACGTAGTCCCAGAAACGGGCGAAGGTTCGAGAGCTCCTACAGTCCCTCTTCAGACTTCACCCTCTCCATCTTCTACTCAAGATGATGAATTGGCTAATGTGGCCGAAAAGCACCGCGAGGGGTATATTGTTCCTGAGGATGCCATTTCTCCGGAAAGGTCAACGTCTTCCGAAGATCTACCGGTTGATGCTTCTGAGGGAGATGTCCCTAGTACCGATGATCCACTATTTCAAGGTTTGGGGGATCTACCCTTGCCTGAAACTATTTACACTTCAGAGGATTTTGGGAAGAATCCTTTAGTTTTCACTTCTTCCGAAGAGACCACTCCTGCTAAGGCCAAAGAACCCGCTCGTACTAGTCTGGCTTCGGACTTGGGTTTGTCGGGGGGAAAACACCACTTAGGACGCACTTAACACAATAGCACCACAACTCACAGCATCTTTCTCTTTGTGAAAATATTTAACATGAATTTCATTCGTCTTGTTGTGCAGGTAAGATGTCCCGATCCTATTATAATATCAAGAAACTTCGCCGCAGCATGTCTAATCCGCCCCGTGATACTGAGTATGATCGTCGAGAAGATCGCATTAAGGAGGATAGAAGGCCCTATGATCCTTATCATTCGCGGTCCTCACGCTCTCGCTCTCCTGTTCGAACAGACCCAGAGCGGTATAAAGGTTATCAAGGTCGTCGGGAAGAGGACAGGCCGCGATCAAAAGGCTCAATCTCTTCTCAAGAAAAGCGTAGTAGGGAGAGGAGCCCGTCAAGAGATGCCAAATCACGAAGCAAGCGTAAGGTTCCCGCTATACGGTCTAGAAAGGATGAAGAGGCCATTGAGCCCTCTATGCACAGGGACACCGAGCTGACATTCCCCGCACCTCCACCGCTAGATGCTGAAACTGCAGTTAAGCGGGCGTATCTGGAGGAGCAATTTCTTGAACATTACTTCGAAAACTTGACTTTTTTACCTGCTCTCGAGCCTATTTCTTCGAGGTGGGCAGATGAGGCCAACGCAAAAATAGATGCGGTCGAGAAACAGTATTCATAGATGTTCAAGTATTTGCGCAGCCTTTCCAGAATCATCGGCACTTTAATCACGAATGCTGACTCGATGCAAAAAACCGCAGAAGACGATGCAAGGGCCATAAAAAATTTAGGAAAAGACTTGGAGGATACACAGGCTCAACTTGCTGTCGCTCAACGGGATGCTACTAGCTTCAAGCAACAATTCGAAGATCTGCAAAAACGCTACCATGATTTGCTTGAGTCCCATACCCAAGAGCGTTCGGAATTGAAAAAACCAGCCGAAGATGCCAAGTCAGATGCTGCCAAAACGCGACTTGCTTACGCTGACCTTGAGCGGGAGAAGGCCGAGTTAGCGAGGAAGAATGCTGATTTGGAAAAGAGAAACGCTGAGTTGGCTTCTAAGCTAGCGGAGGAGGAGAACAGGGCTGCCTTAGCGGAGGGTAACGTCGAATGTGCTATCAAGTCCGCTGAAGAGGCCCACAAACAACTGTCGGAGGCTGAGGGAGAGGTGCATGGTTTCGGCGAATTAATGATTGAATTCTTTGCGCATATCATTCGCCGCCGGAACATTTCTTGGATTGAAGATTATACATCTACCCTAGTCCAAGTATGGAGTCAAATCGTTGAATGGGAGAAAGAGGAGCTCAAGGTTGATTCCATTGACGAGGACAAGCTGATGGAGAAATATCTACGAGATGATGAACCAGAACGCCTAGCCGAAGGACGCCACCTCATTGCTGCTGTTATGGACGAAGAGAGGCGGAAGGCTAAGCAAAAGAACATTCCTGAGGCTGGTTTTTCCTCTACTGCCTCTGAAACTTCTGAAGTAGAGGGATATGATCCAGAAAACCCGGGTATCTCTTTTATCCCCCATACCTGAAACGGCATCGGAGACAGCGGTCACTCCAGCTGAGAAGTCGTCGGAAGGTATCTCTACATTTTCACCTCAATTCGTCAAAGCTATCTCTACCTTTCATCACGTAATTGAGCAACCAATGAAGAACCCATTATTTTCTCCTAAGTTGATAACTGTTGCTTCTCACTCTGTAGGTATTGAACCATCCGAGAAGACAGATGTGTCCCAGGGAACCGCCTCTGGAGCAGAGCCTACGGAGAAAGCTAAAAGGGGAAAAGACAAGGCTGCCCCCATAGATTCGGGAGAAGGAATTGAACCGTCTAAGGATGACACTCCTCATGATGACGAAATGATAGATGCCTTAAAAGATGATGGCGACAACGGGGGACATGAGGAAGACCCTGAGGTGGCTATAATCGGGGAGTCGAAAAGCTCCGATGATGTTACCTTAGCTGCACTGAAAGCCGAGCAAGACAAACGCATGCAGCTTAAAGCTGAAGACTTAGACCCTGAAAGCCTTAAGCCCCTCGCAGTAGTGGATGCGGGATCAAGGTTAGTTGTTAAGCTTTCGACTAGACCTATTACAGAGGAACTTGCTAAAAAGTCTTCTCTTGATTCCAGCATTCTGCCTTCCGGGAAAAAGTCAACTGATTCCAGCACTTCAGCTTCAGGGAAGAAAAAGTCAAAGCGCATCTTGACGGAGGCCGAAAAAGAGGCGAGGGATGCGGGGAAGGCTGCTAAGAAGTCCAAGCCCGCTTCAAAGTCTAAATGATGGGGTGTCTTGCGTTATTTTAGCATTTGATTGATCCATAATTGTTGCTGCAAGGGTGGCCCTTACACCTTCTTTTTGCCTGTTTTCCTGTACAAATTCGTTCATTTGAAAATAAAATAATTCGTTTTCTGCAATGTCTGTTAGTTATCAGATCTGTATTTATGTAAAAATGCATGTCCTACTATAGTTGTGTAATGAAGTCATGGTGGGGGAAAATATGTGTGTACATATATGCCCCCAGTCAATCTTGAAAAACTATTCAAGATTTAGTCAAATAGTCTGAATGTCCCCGATTCTCCGACGGGGTCACATTCTTTGTGTCGTTGATGCCTGTCGTTTTTTCTGGCATTTTTTATACTCTCCTGTCTTATACTCAGGTTAGAGTTTTTACTGAGGCGGTCTCTTGTCTGGGTGCACCTTCACGCCTCAGAGGACGTCGTCTTCCCGTCCTTTATACTCTCTCTCAATTCTTGAGAGTTAGAGTTAAGAATGCCGTTTTCCCATTCTTTCATGTCTTATCGCACAAACAGTCGCTGTGCTTGTCCCTGCATATAGGCTGTTTTGAACCTTTCAGGTTTTAAATCATCTTATATTCCATAATCGTAACGGAATAGTAGTTGAAGGTATAAATAATGCAGGAAAGTAAATGACACACAATATTTTTATAGTGGTTCGGCTAAGTCGTAGCATACATCCACTTTATAGTTCTTTGTTCATATCAACAGACTTTTCTAAGGCAAGTCGTGCCTTTTTACAAAGTTCATAAGGAAAACAGCAAAGAGTACAACATTCCTAATTCAAATATTGCATCAAGTGTTGGGCATTCCAAGCCCTAGGTACCTCTTCGCCATCTACGGTCGTTAACTTGAAGGTTCCTGTTTCAAGTCTCCGTTGGATGAGAAAGGGTCCTTCCCACTTTGGACCTAGGTGAGGAAGGGATGGAAAGACTCGCTTCAGCACCAAATCTCCCGGTTCAAAAGTCCTAAAACGAACTTTTTTGTCATAATAGCGTGCCATCTGACGTCGATGTCTTGACGCGCGCAAGTCTGCCTCGTCCCTTTTTTCTTCGATTTCATCAAGAGACTCGAGTAAGAGTGCCCGATTCGTCATCGGGTCATAATATGTTATCCTGTGAGAGGGAACTTCAAGCTCTACTGGAATTACTGCTTCTGAACCAAATGAGAGAGAGAAAGGGGTATGACCGGTAGCTGTCTTAAACGTTGTCCGATATGCCCACAAAGCTAAGGGAAATTCATCCACCCATTTTTCCTTTGCGCATTCTAATCGTTTCTTGAGGATGGATTTTATGACTTTGTTTATTGCTTCTACTTGCCCGTTTGACTGTGGATGAGCGACCGCAGTGTACCGCTTGTCGATCTTATATTTCTGGCAGAAATTTCTGAATTCGACACCATCGAACTGGGTTCCGTTATCAGTTATAATGGTCCTTGGGATCCCAAATCGACATATAATAGTTCTAACCACGAAACTTATCACCTTTCTCGCCGTGATTTTAGTTAGGGGCTCGGCTTCCACCCACTTCGTAAAATAGTCCACGGCGACTATTGCATATTTCACTCCTCCTTTAGCAATTGGTAGAACTCCGATGATGTCAATTCCCCACATGGCAAACGGCCAAGGACTCGCCATCGATCTGAGTTGGGTCGGTGGTGCTCTGGGGATTCTGGCGAATCTCTGGCACTTGTCGCAGCGTCGTGAATAATCAGCTGCATCTTTATTAATTGTGGGCCAGAAGTATCCATACCGCAATACCTTCTTTGCTAAGGTCTGACCTCCTGTATGATCTCCACACTCACCTTCGTGTACTTCTCTTAGTACACGTTTGATGTCGTTGTGTGCTATACATCGTAACAGGGGCATAAAAAATCCTTGTCTATAAAGAATATCATCTTGAAGGATGTATCTGGTGGCCTTGCGAACTATAGCCCGTCTCTCACTCTTCTTTGATGGGAGTATCCCATTCTTAAGGAAATTCTTAATTGGGGTCATCCACGACTCCTTTTCCGGTTCTGCTTCGAAAGCAAATTCAATTTCCATCGACTCAAAGCTTGGCGATCCCAACGTTTCAATCGGAATTATTTCGGTTTCTTCCAAGTTGTCGGAACTAGCTAGCTTTGCTAGCCTGTCTGCCTTCTGGTTTTCGGCTCTTGGGATATGCGTTATGTTATACCGTTCCATGTTGCTCAACAACTCTTCCACTTTCCCAAGATAGGCGATTAGTCGAGGTCCCTGAGCCACAAACTCCTTTCGCACTTGGCAAACAACTATTTTGGAGTCGTAGAATATATCCAATGTCTTTATTTCGAGTTCTTTAGCAATTTTTAGCCCAGCAATCAAGGCTTCATATTCGGAGTCATTATTAGTCGCTGAAAATTCTAATCGTAGAGCGTAATATAACGATCGTACCTCAGGAGTAACTAAGACGACTCCAGCTCCGGACCTTCGGTCGTTCTTGGCTCCGTCTGTGTACAGCTTCCATGGATCTAATTTTAACTCGTCCTCTGATTTGACCACTTTGTCATCGATCATTTCTTCCTCTGGGATTGTGAACTCTGCTATAAAGTCAGCCAGAGCTTGCCCCGTGATCGACCTCCGCGGCTGAAAATTTAAATCAAACTGACTTAATTCAATATTCCATTTGATCAAACGCCCCGATGCTTTGGGTCTATACAACACCTGCCTCAGAGGCTGGTCAATGTATATGGTTATTGGGTGAGCTTGGAAATAGTAACAAAGTTTTTGGGAGGCGATCAGGAGGCTGTAAGAAAGCTTCTCAATCCTTGGGTAGTTGCGTTCTGCAGCTGCCAATTTCTTGCTTACATAATATACCGGCCTTTGCACTTTGTCTTCTTCTCGGACCAAGGCCGTGCTTACGGCGTGAGCTGAAACCGCTAGGTAAACAAATAACTCTTCATGATCCACTGGCTTTGACAAAATCGGTGGTTTATCTAGTAATTCCAATAAATTTTGAAAGGCCTCAACACAGTACGTAGTCCATTTGAAGTTCTTCTTTCCCCTTTTAATCAAGTCGAAAAATGGGATGCATTTGTCCGTTGCTTTGGAGATAAATCTACTCAACGCGACTACTTTCCCTGCAAAACTTTGGACATCTTTGATTCTCTTCGGTTCTTCAATATTTCTTATCGCTGCTATTTGGCTAGGATTGATTTCCCTCGAGAGCTCACAATGAAACCTAGAAACTTTCCCTATGCCACTCCAAATGAGCATTTCAAAGGATTTAACTTCATCCGGTACTTTCGCAGGATACCAAACATCTCTGCCAAGTCATGTGTATGGCTGGAGGACTGTTTCGATTTGACAAGCATATCATCCACATAAACTTCCATAGTCTTCCCTATTTGGTTATAAAACATTCTGTTCACCAAGCGTTGATAGGTGGCTCCAGCGTTTTTCAATCCAAACGGCATGACCACATAGCAATACAACCCCAAATTTGTAATGAAGCTCGTGTGTTCTTGATCTGGCACGTGCATAGGAATTTGGTTGTACCCAGAATATGCGTCCATGAAAGAAAGAAGTTCGTGTCCCGCTGTCGAATCTACAAGCTGGTCAATTCTGGGGAGTGGGAAACTATCTTTCGGGCAAGCTTTGTTCAAGTCTGAAAAATCAATGCATGTCCGCCACTTTCCGTTTGGCTTTTTTACTAAAACAGGATTCGATATCCAGTCGGGATATGTCGAATCTCTAATAAATCCGTTCTCTTTCAGCTTCTCCACTTCTCCTTTCAGAGCTGCCGACCTCTCTGGGCCTAGCACACGCCTCTTTTGCTTTACAGGCGGGTGTTTTGGGTTTATATTTAGTGAATGACTCATGATGGATGGCGATATCCCACACATGTCAGCGTGGGTCCAGGCAAACACGTCCAGGTTTGCCTTCAGGAAGTCAGTTAGTTCTTTGGCTCGATGTGGATCCAACTGGGATCCAATCTTCAAGACTCTTGTTGGATCAGCTTCGTCAATGGGTATGTTCACTGTCGCTTCGTTAGGAGTTGCATTTCTAGCCTCTGGTTCCTCATCTTTTATGGGATCCAAGTCTTCAGGCGTTCCTTTGGGCAACTCCTTCGGGGTTGATCCCTCTAATTGCGACGCCGAACCCTCCTTTGGAGGAGGCAAGGCACCTTTACTCTCGATGTTGAGTCCCTTCATCAACATCTTTAATTCGGCAACATAGCAAGCCCGTCCGGAGACTTGATCTCCTCTCATTACTCCCGTTCTGGCTTCAGTTGGGAACTTAAGCAATAAACACCAAGGGGCGATGCAAGCCCTGAACTCTGCAAGGGCAGGCCTTCCCAAAAATGCATTGTAGGGCGAATCCACGTCCAACACTACAAACTGAAGCATTCGCACTCTTCGACGTTCCCCTTGCCCCAATGTTACGGGCAATTCTATATACCCCATTGGAGCTGTAGACGCTCCGTTGAAGCCTCGGATCCAACCTTCGCATGGCTTCAAATCTTCAGACTCAAGTTTCATCTGATCGAATGACTTTTTAAACAAAATATTAACAGAGCTTCCATTGTCTACTAGCACCTTATGAACCAATGTCGGTCCAATGGTAGTGGTAATGACCAACGGATCTTTGGTGGGTGACTGGATTCCGGTATTGTCTCTGCTACGGAACACCACGTCATCAAACATTGTCCTCTGCTGTTTCACAGGGGCGATATCTTCCAAATCATCACATTCATCCACATCTACATGCTTAGCTTCATTAACGTATTGGTCCATTGCTCTAAAACTGTGGATAGCTGGGTGGGGTCCACCTACTATGGTGTTAATAACAATTCCCTTGCCTATATGCTGCACTGTAGGCTTGGGAGCAGATTGGTTCTGGTTTGGAGCCTGTTCTCCTTGCCCACTGTCTCTTGGCGCCGCCTTATATTCATCCAATTTTCCTTTACGCAGCAGCTTCTCAATCAAATCTCTCAAATGTCGGCATTCATTCGTTGAATGCCCATGAGTTCCATGAAATAAACAAAATTTTCTAGTTGCGATTTCTTTCTCCGCTGAGTCCCGAGGCGGCGGTCTTTTGTATTGCAAAACATTGTATGTATCCAAGTAAATGTTCTCCAGAGTGTCGTTCAGCGGTGAATAATTCTTATAGGTCTGGAACCGGGGTCTTTTGTTAGAATTACTTCCTCGGTTCCAATTTCTCCTGTTACCATTCGCGTTACAGTTGTTGTCTCCCCTGTTTCCATTATTATCACTTCCACTCTTGTTTCCCACATTCACCTCAACTTTTCCGGAACTTTCTCCAGACTACTTCACGGCGACATTACTCTGAACAGTTTCTTTTGAACCCGCTCCGTACTTTCTCTTTCTGTTTTCCCTTGCCTCCTCTCGTCTTAAGTGAATATCGGCCTTTTCATAAAATAACTCTCTCGTGGGAGGTGGCTTCCCAGAAAGATAATCTCCAAACTCGGAGTCAGGATCGACTCCTTCCATCAAAGCCATCAAGATGGTGGGCTCGTGCGGGTCACTGACTTCTGTCACAGCTAAGTTGAAACGGTCGAGATATGACTTCAAAGACTCACCTGGCGCTTCCATAATTCTTGATAATTCAATAACATTCTTAGTCTTTCGGGCATGGAGTCGGAACTGATTCATAAAACGTTCGCTTAATTCCCTAAAATTCGATATCGACCGAGGGGGAAGTCGGGTAAACCATAGCAGCGCCACGTCTTCTAAATAGACCGGGAAGGCTTTACACTTCACCGCGTCAGGGGCAGCAGCAGCATTCATGAGCCATGCGTTTCGCATTAAATGTTGTCCCGGGTCGGTTCTCCTGTTGTACCTGTCCATCTACGGCAGGTTAAAACGTCGGGGAAACTGAAAGTTGAGGATGTCGTTAGTAAAGGGAGTATGACTTCGCTCAATGCCATAATCTTCATTGGTGTAGTTCCGACTTTCAGACATGATCTGGCGTACCATAGTCCATACGTCAGCATTGGTCAAGGGCCGTTCAGGCTCCCTGGCCCTGATGTCCGGGTTTCCTCTGGGCTCTTGATCAGGGGACGCCCTCCTTCTGATGTTCGGGTTTCTTCTGGGCTCCTGATCAGGGGACGCCCTCCTTCTTCGTGCCACTTATGCTCTGCTTTGTTACCTATGTTCCCGGTCGATCTCGGGAGGAAGGGGCTGGAGCATTTGTCCTTGAGTGGGATTGGTAAGGTTAGGGTCTCTAAGTAATACATGGGATCCCCGCATTGGTAACAACATAGGCTCTCTCAAGCTCGGATCATTGGGTCCTAGTACCCGTGCAGCGTCCTCGCGGGACCCCAAAGATCCGAACGTCAGCTGCTCCAAATTCTAAGGTCGTTCGAGCGGCCTTCTTTCACGGGGCCGTTCTTCCTCAGAAGAAGAAGTCTGATCCACTGATGTGTGATGAACCGGGGATGGGGTTCTCTGTCTGCAGAGTTCGCTAATTTCCCTGCTCATGATTCTCATGTTCTCTTGCATCATGAGATTGGTGCGCTCGTGGATTTTCATAGCCTCCCTAGTGCTCTCAAGCATGTCAAGAAGGCGCGAAAAATCTCCTTGGGTAATAGGCGCAGACGGATTGATCTGATCATTGATCCTGGTGGCTGGAGTCGGAGCATTTGGAGGAGCTCGAGTAGAGGTTCCAGCATCACCTAGCGACGGATCGGATCGGAGCTGAGCAATCTGTTCGGGTCGGAGCTGGGAAACTTGTTTGGATCGGAGTAGAGCAACTTGTTCAGATCGGAGCTGGGAAACTTGTTCGGATCGGAGCAGAGCAACTTGTTCGGATCGGTTCGGGTTAGGGAGTGCACTACTTCAGATTCTCCTACTCGGATCGGATCGGAGATCTCTCCTTGAGTTCGGTTCGGATTTCCTGGATCTGTCCAATCCATTCCTGAGCTTTGCCCACGAGACCTTGTCACAACCGCGTTTTGCTGATCTTCACCAACTCCGTTCCCTCGACTGGTTTGAACTTCCTTGCCTTTTCCTTTGGCCATAGTTCTTCAACAATCAACCAACAAATATTCAAAAGCGTCAAAATTTGAAGATTAACTTCTTTTAACTCAACGGTCCAAAAAGTAGAACGATAATCCGGAAAAACAGAGAATTCAAATGATTCTCAGTGAAAGCACCAAAATGTTAGACCAAAAAGTGGTTCTAACACTCGAATTAACTAAAATCGAAATAAAATAAGATCAAAAGTAAAATGGAGACACAGAATTTATAGTGGTTCAGCGTCGAAAAGCCTACGTCCACTTTATAATCACTTTCTTCGATGATATAGATGTAAATACAAGGAGATATTCACTCAATTTCACTCACCTTTCACGTACATACATTCAATTATCTCAAAATATATGTTGAATGATGATTTGGATTATCTGGGATTGCTGGAATTCGGTTCTTGAAAGTGTTTTTACTCTCAAAGTCCCCAAAGAAAGATCCTTTTAAATGTCTCTTGACGGGGTATTTATAGGTGGAAATTCACTCAGATTCGGTTCGGGTCGGAGCTACGTGTCTTTCATCCCATCATTCTCGGGCTCGGATAGATTCCAGTGTTGACAGCACATCAGAGTAGTGGTCATCATGGGTAGGAAATGGTCATAACCACTCCGAACATTCAGGAGATCGTGGGGTGAAGGGATATGATATGTTGGGTTCGGTTCGGAGGAGCGAGCAGAAGGGGTTCGGATCGGGGCATCCGATCCGACCCGACCCGACCTGAGCTGAAACTGAGTCCTTATCCATTTTGCTCTGTTCTATCCCGAACTGTTAGTAGCCCTCCGATCCGACTGGTAGTAGCCCTCCGATCCGACTGGTAGTAGCTCTCCGATCCGAATTGATTGTAGCCCTCCGATCCGACCTGATATTTTCTAAGAAGAAATGTTCTTCAATGCTTGACACCTCGACATTGTGTTGCCTAGTTCACAAAGTAGGCTAACACTTAATACAATAAGGAACATATATTACAGAGAATGAAGAATAATGGTTTACAACAGTAAATTGTTTAAAAGGGGAATGATAATAACCTATTATAAATAAATAATATTAATGAAAATGTTGTATAATAGATAAATTTGTCCTAGGGACAAGTGAATATTAAAACTTAGGTTATAATAAACTAGTAAGGGAATGGGATAACTGGTGAATTAAGTTAAGTGACACTTAATTTTAAATTATGTAATCAGAAAAGGGGAAAACCTAAAACCAGTTAAGAAAAGGAGGGAAAATATATTGTACTTAATTATAGATTAAGTAGTCTGGGAGTCTGAAACCCGTTGGTAAGAATATCATGTTTAGACTTGTCCTAGGGACAAGGGGAAATTATAACATAGGTTATAATAAATGGGTAGAGAAACTTATTAATGGTCCTTAGTTAATAGAACTAAGTTAATAAGTATACAACGATAAGTCGTATTGACGATGTAATGTGGAATTATGATTAAATGAGAGAGGATGAGGAAAACTTATGAAATGAAATAAGTTATATATTGTTAGATCCAAAAGTGGCTCTAACACCCAAATTATCTGAATATGCAGAGATTAATGTCTAGAAATGCAAGAAAACGCAGAAAACACACGAGATTTATAGTGGTTCGGCGTTAACGAGCCTACGTCCACTTTATATATATGATTATACGTGAGATTCTGGTGCAATCAATGATTTCTCTCTTAATCTCACTGTTACAATGTTGGTTCACTCAATGATTTCGAATTAATACTAATAAGAAATAATGCAGAAATAGTAATGGTGGAAACAACACTCAGAATTGCCAAAAAGATCCTGAAAATGTCAAGCACATGGCTATTTATAGCTGATATCTGCAGGCGGATCTTGGTCACATGTGGCATAAATCCCGAGGATCTCAGACTGGTTCGTAGCTTGATGGAGAAATGGTCAATATGACGGTTGTAGACAGGTGTCCTTAGATCCTGCAATTTCGGATCGTGGTAGACCAAGTCGTGGTTAATATCCTATGGTTCCTGAGATCGGGTCGTGGAGAGCAGGCGTGGATGGATCGTTGGGGATCATTACGAACGGGTCATGACAGAGCATCGCGAGGCGGAGATAACAAGGTGGCCACGAACCGCCGATGATGAGACTATCACGATCGAGTTTCCAAGGATTTGAAGAACGAAGCTTCATATTGTCTTCGTGTGTGAATCTTGGTGGCTTGATCAGAAAGCTAGCCAACATTTTGCCTCCTGGAAGTATGTTTTATCGAGGATGGAACATGCTTCGAAGATTCTAAATGGACCTTTTCACGAAACAATATGAATCAATAGTCACATCCATTTATATTGTCGCACTGCTTCAAATAGTCATATCCTTTGAGGAGTATAAATACTAGTCCGAATTTCCACTAATCTCTCTGTTCATTGGTTGATTTTCATCTTCTAGACTTCAGTGTACATCACTAATAATTTGCAAGGTAAGTCTTTAAATTTTTATAAATTTTCATGGTTTCCCTTTAGTTGTCATTCTTGAGTTCAGGTCGTTAGACCTCATGGCGGTTCATGAACGCAACATCCATCACGGATCTGCAGTCGAGCGGGCTTCCTTTTGAGCTGCAATAGGCCGTCTGGTTTCACCCATAAGCTTCTGGAGGAGCGGACCATACCACGAGCCATAGTGGGCTCTTGCTTGTGGCCCATTGGCTCCGAATAAAACAAAAAAGGGGAATGCGAACGGCCAGCGTATGCCTATATAAGCAAGCCCCCCTTCTCCACTTATCTTCTTCTTCTTCCTTGCACTGCCACAGCCTTTCTTCCTCTAGGTCAAAACCCTTAGTCGAAATCTCCAGAAATCAGTTTCTTCCCATAATTTAAATCAAAAAGGTAATTTTGCTAGGGATACTTTCATGTAATTTCGTCTTTATCCCTTCTTTGCTTTGCTCGAGTTTTTCGCTGGTGTGGGTTTATGGAAGAAGGAAGGAGATGGCAAGAGAGAAGATAGGCTCCACCTAACCCAACCACGGTAATTAGATGGGGTTAAGTAATCCACACTTAACTAATCTAAATACGGTAATTCGATGGGGTTAAGTTAAACACTTAACCAATTTAAACTTGGTAATTCAATGAGGTCAAGTAACCCATACTTAACCAACTTAACTTGGTAATTTAATGGGGTTAAGTTAAACACTTAACTAATTTAACATAATGATCTGATGAGGTTAAGTGACCTGTACTTAACCAGTCTAACTCGTTAATTTGATGAGGTTAAGTTAACCTATAATTAACCAATCTAACGTGAAAACATGATAAGGCTAAGTCACGAATCACTTGAATACGCTTGACCGATTTGACTCGGTAATTTGACAAGGTCGAGTTAATTTATATAATTAACCAATCTAAAATGATAATTAGACGAGGTTAAGTTATGGATTGCTTAATATACTTAGCCAACTTGACGCATGGTTTGTAGGGTTAAGTCTTGGACTTGGATACTTAGCCAATTTTGGCATGGTTTGTAGACGGGCTAAGTTATGAACTTAAGTGACACCTAACCCATTAGATAAACCCTAATTCGGAGGATTAGGTAAATAACCATAGTTAACAAGGATTATGGAAATAAGGCTAAGTGGTAAACCTTAGGGAAACTAAGTAATAATCCTTAGCCAAGGAAATGTGGACCACCTCTTAGATAGATGAGTAACCCGATACGGTAGGTCATCGTTTAAGTATACGTGTAGGAGCAGGCTATCTGATTTAGATAAAGGCTCCAGCGAACTGGGTAACGAAGCAGCGGCTTCGGGGAACGTGAGGATATTCTTGGTATCCCTCTGTGAGGTCGCAGATGATCATCCTGGGCTCACAAGAGGTTAAGGTCTGCGTTAGAAGAACCAAGAGTATGCCTTGGTTGCTATACGAGCGACCTAAAGACTGGGATGGATAGCAGTGAGTCAACGAATACATGATAGTGCCCTAGATAGCAAGTTCGTCGATCATCTACCATCTTGAGTCAAGCGTGTACGTATGGAAAGGCAGGGAACACCCAACAGACCATAATTGCTATCTAATTATGGGTGAGGTAGGCCGTAGGATGTGGGCTGGCCGGAGTGTAGTTCTCATGCAAGATTTTCTCTTGTGTTGCCTTTCACTAGTTGAGGGAGGGGTCTCGTGGGACCATAGCCACGTGTAGAAAAGCAGACCTTAGTATCTGCATCGGCAGATAAATCTAAAGCTCCCGACCGAGTCCTGTATTTCTTGTTTTGCCCTGTGACAGGACTCGGATGGCACGATGTGATACATGTGCATACAGTTATAGAAAAAACGATTCACGATGAATGCGTGGGAAAAAGGGCGCGGTTGAGGGTTAGCGTAATCCCTAGTGGCCTAGGTGGTTTAACCCAAACCGAAATACGAAAGCGTGCAATAGGTAAGCGTAATCCCTAGTGGTGCTAGGTGGCGTAAGTCCTAGTAGTTCAAACGATGATTCATATGGAAGAGCCTAGCTAGAACAAGGGTGACAGTCCAAACGACTTCAAGGATAATACGACATGAGGAAGCCCGTACGAGGTACGGCAAAGGACTGAACTTATATACATGGAAAGAAACATATGATTTGAGTAACCTATATATGTGATATATTAGGTTGACATGGACCATTACACGACTTTGAGCAAGGGACATTCATGGTTAACACATGACGCAGGTAGGGATACTAGTGCGAGAGGTGCAGAGCAAATATACATGTTAGAACTAGGAAGGATATACATAATAGATACCGTGGGATGTTAGACGGGGTAGATACCTTGGGATAATGTACTCGATAGAAATCTGACGATGTGATACCTTGACTTATCATAACATCGTAGTATATCATGATACCTTAGTTTACCTTGCCGCAGTAGTTCAACCGGCTACCCTGGTTTATCTAGCTTGTAGTTATCCTTATGTTTACTTTCAGTTTATGCATGTCATGTTACCTTTACCTGTTTTTATACTGGAAGTAGATAGGACTTACTCAGTCTTTTTGACTGACCCGTTTTGTTTCGCCTCTTTTCTTCCGTTTCCCCCCCCCCCCCAGGTTTCAGGGAGGAAACAATGCTGTTTAGTTCGGACTTCTTCTGCTTGAAGGTCATCATGGATGGCTTGGACTTCTCTTGGCTATGGCTACTTTACGGTTTTACTTGGGGAATAATTTATTAAAAAGTCTTTATGCTTCTTTACTATTGCAAGACAGGTTTTGATGTACTCTGATGTAAAAGGCTTTAGACCTTATTTATTCATGTTATGAAAGTTTGATTTTACTTCCTCTATTTATATATGTTCTGTCTTGTGATATTTCTGTGCATGTTTACCAATAATGCCCCTCTAAAGCTAGTGCATTCCTTTGCGAGTGACCCTAGCGGAGGCGGGGTGTTACAGGATGTTGACTCGGTTCATGGTGCTAGCGAGGTGGAAGGAAACGAGATGTAGTTGGTGTCAACCTAGACAACGGATCGGGTCGTGATATTGGGGGAGTGCTGGCTGGCGGAGATATGGAGCAGAACGGATCGAGGGGTCTCTTTCACGAGTCGTTCAGGTAAGGGAGAATTGTCGCGAGCTAGATTGTTTCGCGATCCGAAGCTTGTTTCACGAAGTGATGCTTCCCCGCTAGCGTAACTTGTTAGGGATCCGATACCCATGATCCGATCTCCGTTCCACGATCTGGCATTTGTACCACGACCCAATCCCCAAAACTTTAACTAACCAGCTTTATTGAAAATCCCATACACATCTTGACTAAAGAATATAATGTAATTCTGATGTACCAATGGACAGTTGGGCTAGAGCCTTTGAGAAGAACTTTCTGACTAATCAACAGCATGACTTTACAAAATACTTATTACGTTTATCCAACTAACTTCATGTTTTTCTTTAATGTATGCACAGGTACACACTTGCACTTACACACACGGGGAACGGGTAATTGTGTTCTAGTTTCTTATGTTTTATCGCCAACACCTTTATGTCAGATAAGCAGTCAACCGAAATGTCAGAGAGATACAGAATGAGAGTCATCAAAGCATTATGATCCCGATGTGCTTCCCACAGATTCAGATTGGGAAGATTCCGAATCTGATTATGAGACCGACACCGATATTGAATCGACGAATTCTGAAAGTACATCTCCTGAAGACGAGGAAGAAGAAGATGATCGGGCTCCCGACGAGATCCCAGGTGTTGAGGAAGTTGAGGAAAAGAAACTCACTGATTCTCTGGCTTCCAAGTTAGATGACATAAAGCTTAAGAAAATATGCATAAGACACGGGATCCCCTGGGACGATGTTAAGACTCCAGGAAGTGAGGATAGACCTCATTCTGCCCCGCAAGGGTACATGACCGTTAGTAGGCTAATGTGCTGGGTAGGTGCTATTCCTCCATTTCCACCAATCGTTGTTGATACCTTAAGATGATTGCGCATTGCCCTTATGCAACTTCATCCTAACGCTTATGCAGCCTTGTATACTTTATGCATTGGGTATGCAGAGATTCTTCAAACTGAGCTCACTTTCAAAGATTTAAAATTCTATTATCTCTTCAAACACCGTTCCACAGCGATTCCAAACTTCTCTTTCTTTTAATCGGTAGCCAATAGGAAGGTTTTATCGGAGGGTCACAGCAGCATAGGGGATCCCAAAGCCGATTGGTTCTATATAAGACACCAAGCCGGGTGTGCAAGGAAGTGGCTAAAATCAAGTAAGCTTTAAGCCCCAAGATGTATGACCTGATTACATAGCCAAAGCACTAACATGTTTCTTTTCTCTCTACAGATCATAGCTTCCCAAAAAACGGAAGGCTCGGTATATGATGATCGACTGTCCCGCCTTCTCAACAGAAAATCAAACTTCTTAAAAATCAAGAAATGTATCACCAACGAGAATCTTCACAAGCACCGTCTTCTGGATATAAGGTTCGGACTTGGTGCAGGTGGTATTCCTTATAAATATGTGCCCCGGACTGAAGGAGAAGGGACCTCGGGGGTCACGAAAACCACTGAACTTCACAAGAGCCCCTCACCAATGATCGATCGGGATGATGAGGATTTGAATGTATATAAAGGAGGCGAGGTCCAAGCCGATGAGCCAAAGGAAGTCCCAGACTCTGAGGGACAAACTCCCTTAAGGACTTCACTACCACCTGAGCCTCCTGCTCATAATGAATTAACAGAGGAACATATATTCGGAGAACTAAGCAAGATTCCTCTACCAGACGACGTTTACACACAAGAAGACTTCGGAGGGGAACCATTCTTCCCCATCTCCGCGGAAGCGAATGTTCCAGTTGGGGAAGAAGAAAGCACACAGACGAGACAGACTCTAGGCCTTGGTCTGTTAGGGGGGGTTATACGGGATGCACGAAGCACTTACACCACTCGTCACAACACTTTTACACCACCAGTATTCATGATTGTGATACACATTTGTTTTCTTTGCATTGAAAATGCTTCGTAAACAATCCTATTCTTATCGCTCTCTCCGAGCAAGCATGCCGAGGCTTCTTTCTGATCCTGAGCATGCTCGTAGTGATAGCCGGGGAGAGATAGTCATCGACCCCGTGATTCTTATCAAACTCATTCTACACGGTCTCGTTCTCCATCAAGGCAAGATGCTACGAAGTCCCATAGTCGTCCAGTGCCACCAACGGGAGGTAAGCAGCTTCCCAAAGACTTGACTCCTCCGAAAAGTACACCCTCTCATAGCAAGTCTTCCAAGAAGCCATATGAGCCAAAAGATAAAAAACAAAGATCCGAGCAAGGATTTAGAAAAGGAAAAATTAGCTATTGTCCCCTGTAGCCAGCGCGATCTAGATACTGCTGCTGCACAAGATGTTGTCTACACCGTTGAGAATCAGGTCAAGCTGGAGCGTTTGCGGAAGCAGTTCCCTAACATTTTCTTCGAAAGGTTGGTGTTTGTTCCAGACCTTGAACCAGTTCCCGAGGACTGGGATGTAGAGGTCATAGGGCAGGTGAGTCATGTGGCCAAACAATATAGGGCGATGAAGAAGCATGCCATCACTCTTTTTACTACCATCCGTCACCTAGAGATGGAAGCAACCAGAACCAGAGTGAAAATTGACAACGATGGTAGAGCCAGGAGAAAAATGGAAAAGGAGCTAGAAGATACAGAAGCTCAGCTCGCTTTAGCTTGGCGGGATGCGGAAAATTACAAATCAGAAGTAGAGAGTGCTAAGAAGAATTTTCACACTGAGCTCGACTCAAATAGCCAAGAACGTTTGGCTTTGAAAAAAGAAGCGGAGGATCTCAGGACAATCAATACTGAATTAAAGACAGCACATGAGCGTTTTGCCGCTGAGAAGGCTTCCTGGGAGAAAGAGAAAGTGAGCCTAAAAGACAGTCTCGCTCTTGTTGAAAAAGAGAAAGCAGCTCTAAATTATCGACTTGTCCAAGCCGAAGAGCGCGCGGCTCGCACTGAAATTAATGCTAACAATGCTCTTGAATCAGCCTCCGCCACTGCTGATGAGCTTGATACAACCAAAAAAGAGATAGAAGGTTTTGAAGAACTGCTATTCGACTTCTTTGGCTAAGTTATTAAGACCTGAGACATCTCGTGGATTCAGGATTATCGCATTACTTTAGCCAATGTGTGGGATATGATCGTTGAGGGCGAAAAGCGATGATTGAAAGCCGAGGAAGTTGATGAAAAACAACTCATACAGACTTACCTCAAAGGTGAGGAGCCTGAGGCTTTGGAGATAGGCAAACGTCCGATTCAAGAGGAAATCGAGAAAGAGAGAACAAAACTCAAGGGCAAGGATAAAATTGACGAAGACTCTAGCTCGGTTGTGGATCCCAAATCCTCCGAAATCGAGGAATACAATCCTGATGATCTGTTGATTCCCTTGGTTCCAACCCCTTTAGTTGCCAGCGCTACTATTACAAATCTAGGTGAGGAGTCGGTTGAAGGTATCTCCATATTCTCTCCATAGATGTTGATCCTTCAACGGTTAGAGTTATGTGCCAGGGCTTATTAAGGATTGATTAGAGTCATGTGTGGGTTGTCCTTCATTTTCAGAAATGAGAGGTTCGAGTCATTTGACGGCATATGTTGCTGCGCCTTTATACTTTCCAGATCCTTTGGCTGGGATTGGAATTCTCGTGGCGCTAAGTATCTAGCACCTTTATACTCTCCTGATCCTTCAGCGGGTTAGAGTTCGAGCTCGGCTCTTAGTCTGCTCACCGATCCATCAGCGGGGCAGAAGTTCTGGGGGCGCTAAGTCTCTAGCGCCTTTATACTCTCCCGATCCTTTAGTGGGTTAGAGTGTTATCAAGGCGGTTTTATCATGGTGCACCTTCACGCCTTGGGGATGTTATCTCTGTGTCCTTTATACTCTCTCTTCAATCTCGAGAGTTAGAGTGCAAGTAGTAGTATGATTTACCTCGCTGCACCGTTTGGAACTTTGGTTATCTCTAGCCTTCCAATTTGATAGGTGGAACTTTGAATTAGGTGTTTCGAAATCGCTGCATAATTTATAACAAATCTTGAAATGATAATGATTGATGTTAGTTAAAAATAAAAGAGCAGATAAGAAATGGTGCAGTAAAGGTAAATGACACACGATATTTTTATAGTCGTTCGGTCGAATCATGACATTCGTCCACTTTATAATCTTTTTCTCAAGTAACTAGACTGTTCTAGGCAAGTCGTGCCTTTTTACATGGTCCTAAAAACAAAAGAGTAAAACTGACAATTTCACGTCATATTAGGCCACAGATGCTGGGCATTCCACACTTTGGAGATTTCATCTCCGTCCACGGTTGCTAGCTTGAAGGTTCCGTTATCAAGCTTTCATAAAATGGAGTATGGTCCTGCCCATTGCGGGCCCATATGTACTGGGGGTGGAAGGACGCGTTTCAGAACCAAGTCTCCGGGTTAAAAGGTTCGAGCTCGGACTTTTTTGTTGTAATATCGAGCGACCTGTTGCTTGTGCCTCAAGGCACGTAGATCGGCTTCATCCCTCTTCTCTTCAACCATGTCCAGAGATTCAAGGAGCAGCTCATTGTTGGTCACTGGGTCATAATAAGTGATTCGATGAGATGGTACTTCTAACTCGACCGGGATGACCGCTTCCGCTCCAAAAGCGAGGGAAAAGGGTGCATGACCCATTGCCGACTTGTATGTTGTCATGTAGGCCCATAGTGCCAAGGATAATTCATCAACCCACATGGCTTTGGCCCGCCTCAATCTTTTCTTCAGAATAGATTTAATCACTTTGTTCGCCGCTTCGACTTGTCCGTTCGGTTGCGGATGTGCCACAGAGGTGTATCTTTTCTCTATATGGTATTTCTGGTAGAAATCTCGAAACTTGGTGCTATCAAACTAAGTTCCATTATCGATTATGATGACTTTCGGAATCCCGAATCGGCATATAATGTTCCTAATGACAAAGTTGATCGCTCGCTTGGTTGTGATCGTGGTCAATGGCTTTGCCTTGACCCATTTGGTGAAGTAATCCACGGCCACAATGGTGAATTTTTCTCCGCCCTTAGCTATAGGGAGGCATCCAATAATATCAATTCCCTAAACAGCAAAGGGCCACAGGCTCATCATCGTCTTCAACTGGCTAGGAGGTGCCCTAGGGATCTTGGAAAACTTCTGACACGCATCACAATATCGTGCATACATGGCTGCATCCTTGTTTATGGTGGGCCAAAAATAGCCATATTGCAATATCTTATTTGCCAATGTTTGCCTGCTAGTGTGGTCGCCACATTCACCTTCGTGGACCTCTTTCAATACACGCTTGATATCGTCATGGGCGATGCACCGGAGGAGGGGCATCGAGAAACCTTGTCTGTACAGGACTTCGCCTTGCAACACATATCGGGAAGCCTTGCGGATAATTGCATGCCTCTCACTTTTCTTTGTTGGAAGCGTTCCATTCCCCAAGAAATTCTTTAGAGGGGTCATCCATGACTCCCTCTCGAGTTCAATCTCTAGTACCAGATCAATTTCCATCTGATCTATACTAGGGGACTGTAGCACTTTAATCGAGACTAGCTCGATATCTTCAGGATTATCAGAGCTAGCCATCTTTGCTAACTTGTCTACCTTTTGATTCTCCGTTCAAGGAATATGAGATATGCTACGGTGATCAAAACCGTTCAGCAACTACTTCACTTTTCCAAATATGATATCAGCCTCGGACTCTTGGCCTGAAACCCTCCAGCGGTCTGGTTCACGACTATCTTGAAATCGCAAAAGATGTCCAGCTTCGTGATCTCCAACTCCTTTGCGAGCTTCAGCCCGACAATTAGAGCTTCGTACTCGGAGTTGTTATTAGTGGCGTGGAACTCCAATCTAAGAGTGTAGTATATTAACCGTTTCTCTGGAGTTTCAAGCACCACACCGGCACTAGATCGTCTGTCGTTCTTAGCTCCATCAATGTACAATTTCCAAGCACTGGGATCAAGGAGTAGTTTTGGTGAGTCGGCTTCTTTACTTACTACATCATCTTCTGGAATGGTAAACTCTGCTATGAAGTTTGCAAGTACTTGCCCCCTTATCAATCGTCGGGGTTGGAAGTTCAAATCGAACCGACTTAGTTCAATATTCCACTTAAGCAGTCTTCCTAATGATTCTGGCCTTTGCAGAAGTACGCAGTAATGGGATGAGCCTGGAAGTAGTGGCGAAGCTTTCTAGATGCGATCAGTAAGCTATACGCAAGCTTTTCTATTCTTGGGTAGTTTAGTTCGGCTGCCGCCAATTTCTTACTCACATAGTACACCGGTCTTTGCACCTTATCTTCCTCTCTTACCAAAGCCGAACTAATCGCGTGGGATGACACTGCCAAGTACACAAATAAATCCTCGTGATCCATGGGCTTAGACAGTATCGGGGGTCTTTCCAGATGATTCAATAGGTTTTGGAATGCTTCTACACAATCAGGATTCAATTTAAATTTGCGTTTGCCTCGCTTTATCAGCTCGAAAAACGGGATGCATTTATCGGTGGCTTTGGAGATGAATCTACTCAGTGCTACCGCTTTTCCAGCGAGGTTTTGTACATCTTTAATCTGCCTTGGTTCTTGAGTATTTTGGATTGTTGTAATTTGATCTGGATTGATTTCAATTCCCCGCGAGCTGACGATGAATCCTAGGAATTTTCCAGATGCTACCCTAAATGAGCATTTCAAAGGATTTAGTTTCATCCCGTATTTCCAGAGAATCTCAAACTCTCTGCTAAATCAGCAGTATGGTTGGATGATTGTCTGGACTTTACCAACATGTCGTCGACGAATACCTCCATCGTTTTCCCAATTTGGTTGTAGAACATCCTATTCGCCAATCGTTGATACGTAGCACCGACATTCTTCAGACTGAAAGGCATCACTACGTAACTGTATAATCCCAGATCTGTAACGAAGCTGGTATGCTCTTAGTCCAGGACGTGCATGGGGATTTGGTTGTACCCTGAATAGGCATCCATAAAAGAAAGAAGCGCATGACCCTCCATTGAATCCACCAGCTGATCGCTTCTAGGTAACGGAAAGCTATCCTTTGGGCAGGCTTTGTTTAGGTCTGAGAAGTCAATGCATGTGCTCCACTTTCCATTGGCCTTCTTTACCAGAATCGGGTTTGAAATCCAGTTAGGGTATGTTGAATCTTAATTGAACCCATTACTTCTCAGCTTTTCGACTTCTTCCTTCAAGGAAGCAGACCTCTCTGGGCTAAGCATTCGCCTTTTCTGTTTGATGGGAGGATGTTTTGGGTTGATGCTTAATGAATGACTCATAATTGAGGGAGATATTCCACACATGTTCGCATGGGTCTAGGCGAATACATCCAAGTTAGCTTTCAAGAAATTTGTTAATTCTTTAGCTCGAACAGGGTCCAACTGGGATCCAATCTTCAGGACCTTCTCTGGGTCACTATCATCGATTGGTACGTCCACAGTCGCTTCATTGGGAGTCGCCATTCTTCCTCCAGGATCTTCGTCCTCTTTGGGATCTATATCCTCGGGCAACTCTCTAGGCGACTCTCCCACAGTTACTTTCTTTAGTTGCTATGATGTTTCCTCCCTTGGAGGGGAAGAAGCGCCCTTTGCTTCCACATCTCTTCCTTTGCGGAGCAACTTCAGCTCCGCTATGTAACATGCTCGTGCAACCACTTGATCTCCTCTGACTATACCTACACCGACATCCGTCGGGAACTTCAACAATAAACACCAAGGTGCGATGCAGGCCCTGAATTTGGCTAGGGCCGGTCGACCCAAGAAGGCATTGTACGGCGAATCAATATCCAGAACAACAAAGGGGAGGATCATCACTCTCTGGCGTTCTCCTTCGCCAAGGGTTACTGACGGTTCCACGTATCCCATCGGAGCGGTTGAGGCTCTATTTAATCCACGTATCCACCCCTTGCAGGGTTTCAAATCCTTCGGCTCGAGTTTCATTTGGTCAAATGTTTTCTTAAACAGAATATTAACCGATCTCCCGTTATCCACAAGAACTTTATGGACTATATCTGGACCGATGGTGACGGTGATCACTAATGGGTCTTCAGTTAGGGAATGGACTTCAATACTCTCTCGGTCACGAAATATGACGTCATCAGACATCGTCTTCTGTTGCTTAATCGGGGCATTATCCTCGGGATTGCTACATTTTCCCACTTAAAAATGCTGTTTAGCCGCGTTCACGTACTGGTCCATAGCCCTGAAACTGTGCCCTACCAGATGAAGCCCACCAACTATGGTATTGATACGATATTTTTTCCTTTTTGCTGAGCCGTTGGTCTGGCAGCAGGTTGGCTTTGCTTCGGGGCTTGTGCGGCTTGCCCCTTGTCCCTGGGAGTCACCTTATATTCATCAAGCTTTCCTTCTCGGAGTAGCTTTTCGACCACATCTCTCAGACGACGACATTCGTTTGTGGTGTGGCCATGAGTCTAGTTGAAAAGACAAAATTTTCCAGTCTTACATTCCTTTTCTGTCGAATCTCTCGGAGGGGGCCTCTTATACTGGAGAACGTTGTACGTGTCCAGGAAGATATTCTCTAGTGTATCATTTAACGGTGTAAAACTCTCAAATGGCCTAGGCCGAGATCTTCTCTGAGAGTCATTCCCTCGATTTCTCTTCTGATTATTGTTATTATTATTCCCCATTGGCGACCATTGCCTTGATTCTTGTTCCCGACATTAACTTCAAACTTTCCTGAGCTATCTCCCGTCTGCTTGATGGCCACATTACTTTGGATATCCTCCTTATCAGCGGCCTTCCTCTTTCGGTTGGCGTAAATTTCCTCTCAACGCAGATGGATGTTGGCCTTTTCGTGAAATATTTCTCTGGTCAACGGTGGTTTACCGGCCAAGTATCTTCCAAACTCAGTATACTTATCTACTCCGTCAGTCAAGGCCATCAAAACAGTTTGTTCGTGGGGATCTCTAACCTCCGTGACTGCTAGATTGAAGCGATCTAAATAGGACCTCAAAGATTCGTCCGGACGTTGCTTAATGAGGGATAATTCGATGACATTATTATATCTCTAAGTATGCAGCTGGAACTGATTCACGAACTGTTCGCTTAATTCCCTGAAACTGGAGATCGATCGCGCTGGCAAACAAGTAAACTACATTAACGTCGTATCCTCCAGCAATATCGGGAATGCCTTACATTTTACAGCGTTAGAGGCAGCAGCTGCATTCATGTACCATGAATATCTCATTAGGTGCTGGATTGGATCCGCCCTTCCTGCATAGCGGTTTGTAGGTGGCATGTTGAATTTCGTGGGGAATCGAACCTCTATTATGTCATCCGTGAAGGGCGTATGACTGCGGCCTATAACCCAATCCTCATTTCCTTGTCTGCAGTTTTCTACCATCACTCGTCTAATCATGGCCTCAACATTTGCATGGGTCAGGGTGGATTCGGGATCAACACTTCTTATCCTGCGGGCCTCTCCAACATTTCTTTGATCTGCTGCTGCAAGGTCTGGGGCCTGAGAAGAACTCCCTTGCCCCCTATTGCCGCGGTCAGTCACGCAACGAGCAGGAGGAATGGGTTGATTTTAAGCAGGTTCAATGACGTCTCCATTCCTAGGTGGTAGGACGGGCTTATTTTAGTTATGGTTATTAGTTCCCTGATTAAGCGCCTCTTCTTCTCGAGAAGGAAGTGTCCCAAATTGAAGCTGCTCTATATTCTCAGCCCTTTTTAATGGAGGCCATTGCCGATTTCTTTGAGGTTCTTCAGACGAGGATGTATGTTCCGGGGAAAAAGGGTGAGCTGGCGGTGGCGAAACCTTCCTTTGAATATCGTCAATTTGTCTGCCTAGGACAGTAATATTCTGATGCAACAACGAGCTCTCCCGCCTTTGAGTGGCCAATGCATCATTTTGTCTGTCCAATGCTTTAATTATGCGAGAGAAATCTCCTTCCATAGCTGGGGAAAAAGGGTTGAACTAGTCATCATCATCTTCCCTTATACGCAAGGAACTTGAGCTAGGTCAAGCAGAAGTACCAGCACGAGTGGAACGAGCCATAATCTCCTTCCCAGGTCGAGTAGTGGCCTGATTGTCATTTCGGATCGTGGTCCCACTAGGCTGATGGCTTGTGGTACCCTCTTGGCATTGGTTCATGGTGATCACCTGGGTTCGAATCCTAGGAGCATTGGCAGGAAGGAGGGTGGCGTTATCTTGAGAACGGGCCGTTACGCCCTCCGTCACACGGTTCGTGGTATCTCCAGCGGGTTGGATTGCCCCCTCCATGTCACAATCCGGAGAGTCAACCTCGACTCGCTCTTGAATGTTGTCGTCACGAGCTTCGTTTGTAACTTCTTCGGCCTACGAAGCTTGTACATCCTTGGACTTCTTTCCAGCCATAATACTTTGGATTTGCTGAAATCTTCAAAAATCGAAATAGAAGGGTTTTGGACTGTTTTCTTCGGACCTGACTATCCAAACAATAAAACAACAATCCAATATGCTAAGACTTCGTTCTCGGTGAAAGCACCAAAATGTTAGATCCAAAAGTGGCTCTAACACCCGAATTATCTGAATATGCAGAGATTAATGTCTAGAAATGCAAGAAAACACAGAAAAAACACGAGATTTATAGTGGTTCGGCGTTAACGAGCCTACGTCCACTTTATATCTATGATTATACGTTAGATTCATGTACAATCAGTGATTTCTCTCTTAATCTCCTGCTACAATGTTGGTTCACTCAATGATTTCGAATTAATACTGATAAGAAATAATGCAGAGATAGTAATGGTGGAAACAACAGTCAGAATTGCCAAAAAATTCCTGAAAATGTCAAGCACAAGGCTATTTATAGCTGGTATCTGCATGCAGATCGTGGTCACACGTGGCATAAATCCTGAGGATCTCGGACTGGTTCGTAGCTTGATGGAGAAATGATCAATATGACAGTTGTAGGCATGTGTCCTTAGATCCTGCATTTTCGGATCGTGGTAGACCAAGTCGTGGTTAATATCCTATGGTTCCTGAAATCGGGTCGTGGAGAGCTGGCGTGGATGGATCGTGGGGGCTTATTACGAACGAGTCGTGACAAAGCATCGCGAGGCGGAGACAACAAGGTGGTCATGAACCACTGATGATGAGACTATCACGATCGAGTTTCCAGGGATTTGAAGAACGAAGCTTCATATTGCCTTCGTGTGTGAATCTTAGTGGCTTGATCAAAAAGCTAGCCATCATATATAATCATAAATGGTAAGTGACATGTTAATTAGAAACATGTGAATTAGATATACTTAATTACATATTAAGTAAACCATGTTATTGAAATCAAACAAGAATATAAAAGGGATTGTGGATCACATACCTTGGGCCACAATCTAGAGAATAACACGTTGTAAGCTAATTAATAAACTTAAATGAATTAAGTTGTATGACTGAAATTAATAAGCAAGAGAAACTTGGTAATTTGAATAAGAATTCAATATGAATTGGAATAACCAAGTTAATTGGAAACCTGGTGAGGTGAGACAAGCGCGTAAAAAAATGTTTGGACATAGGGTCTAACAACATGCTAAAGTAAGGCGCTTAGACTAGTCCATACGATTGCGGGTGAATAACCCAACAGGGTAGATCATAGAGGTGTTATAAGGCACGAGGGGAGCGCACATTCATCTGATTGTTTGACGGCTCCAAAGGACTAGAAGGGGAAGCACGCGGCTTACGGGGATGTAGGTTACTCTTGGTATTCCTCTGTGAGTGGCAGATGATCCGCCTGTACTCACAGAGGTTAGGTCTTCGTAGGTGAACGAATGAGTATGCCATGATTGCAATAATAAGGGGCAATCAAAAGACTAAGATGGACCAGCGTGATTCGGCGAGACCAGTTAGTGCCCCGTGATAGCAACTCGTCGTCTACCTACCATCTTCAATCAGTACGTAAAGCGGAAAGGCGGAGAACTCCAAAAGACCATATACTTTGCTACCTAATTATGGGTGAGGTTGGCCAATAGGTTTGAAGGGCATAGGGGACCGGGGTTAAGTTCTCATTCTTGATATTCCTTAGTGCCTTTCATTAGTTGAGGTGGGGGGATCTAGTGGGACAATAGCCACTGTAAAAGCATACCTTAGCATCTGCAATCGTCAGATATCTGAAAGCTATCGACCGAGTTCCGTGTTTCTTGATTAGCCTTGCCATGGGACTCGGGCGCAATATAGAGAACATGTGCAATAGACATCGAAAATGATTGACGATACGTACGTGGGAAAGTCTAGGTACAATCATGTCGCTCTGGGTGGTGTATCATAAGACTAAAGGGCATTATTCGAGGATGGAACCTAATTCGATCAAATGGTTCAAAGATGGCAGTCCGAACGCTTACGTAATGTAGAAGTAGTGGTTCTTTGCAGACGTAGCATTGACATATATATAGAAATCCGTACGACATTCGGGCGTAGTATTAGGGACTGCTATATTCATGCGATGATACGGTGGAGACTGTGCGAGTGGGGTACCATGGGGTGTATCTCAATATTGAGAGATAACTACATATTCTGTATTAGGTTAATTCACTGGAAAGTAAATGGGTACGACGTGTGTGTAAGCCTTGAGCGCTGTTAACCTAAGTAACCTAATAAATAAGAAAATATGATTGAACAATATATGTAAGATTATCCAAAGTGTATAGTTTAAATCCAGTCACCAGTACTTATGTTCTGACCCCCTCCTCATAACACACTCACATGTTAGATTGTGGCAGAGACATGATAGCTTTGGATACTGGTTAGGCAGTATTAATAATACGGTAAGGCTATGTTTTGATTATACTATAATTTATCCTTTCCGCGCTGAGATATTTTTCTGAGCTCTGACATGTTTTATGTATCTGTCTTTTCTGCAGGATACCAGAGCAAACCAATCCGAGTTTCGATAGATTGGAATTTTGAAAAAAAATCGGTCTGTCGAAATTGGGGTTGTCACATCTGGTATCAGAGCTTAGGTTTAGAATTCCTATATAAATAGTGAGTGAACGTATTTGTATTTTTAAAAATATAAATATATTATATATATACCTAGATCCATAGAGGAACCCACTAAATAAAAAGAGTATAATATGGTATGAAATGGGATGTTTGTTTTGTACACTAAAAGAATGAATAAGGAAATTTGAGACCCTTAGGAAGTTTGGTTGGGAAGTGTACAATATACTTTGTATGGAAGGAAAATAAATCCCATATGATTAGTATTTTGGGAAAAGTTGAACAGAGAAAAATGGATTAGGAATATATATAGTTGAGAGAATTGACTTTGGGGAGTGTCTAGGAGAGCCTAGAAAAATTGGAAACCCGCTTTGAGTCTAACCCCATTATTAACTTTTAAGAACTTGAGATTATAAAAGTTTGAAAAAAAGAAAACAGTTTTTGGTGTTTTCAAGTTTTAATCTTAAAAGTTATAGTTTTAAAATATGTAAAGAAGTACATATTGAGTTTTAAAGTAAAATTCTCTCAGTAAAAGGTGCATATTATAGAGCATGTATAGCTCGCTAGTTTGACTAGTTATATTTCATACAAGAATTTTTAATCAAGAAATTTTTGAAGTCTCTATTCTTTTGACAATTATTTTTGATAAATTGTTTAAAAGAGAATTTTGTTAGGTGGACAAAATAAGTTATAGAAAATGAGAATAGGGTGGATGTTGGCACCATGTAGTAGGAGACTGAACGGACCTTATAGGTAAGAACAAGTCATAAACCCGATTAAGGAAAATAGTTGTCCGTATCTACTCCAGTTTTGTGATTTGAATTTTTTTGCAAGATTAGACGAAAAAGAAAAGCTACAACAAAGAAAATTTTCTTATGTGGGATGTGCTTGGATAGGAAAATAGGAAATCTTTATACATGTTTCATAAAATCCAAGTACGGTAGGAAAAAGGTATATAAAAGAAAAACGAAAGGTGTTAAAATTTCCATTTTCCACCTTTTTGTAACATAAGAAATCGAATTTAGAAAATTAGATTTTTTTTTTTGAAATTCAAAAAATAAAGTTGGTTGGTAGGATTATGGATGCAACAATTGGATGAACTATGCTCTTACTCAGTAAGAGCGTGGGAAAATTTGGATGAAAAAACATTTTGATTTTCAAAATATTGCACTCATGTAGAACTGCCAGTATATCTAGGATGTGAGCATCATATTTTAAAAAGGATTTTTGAGAATTTTGCATACACATAGGAGGTATCTCTTAGGCATACATGCATTATTATGTTGTATTTCACTTTGCACAAGTGCACAATGTTTGCTAAAATTGGATGCACACATGATGGATGTATATTATGCGAGGGGTTAATTGATTTTACCCTTATTAAATTTCAGGGACAAAATTTTCTAAGGGTGGGAGAACGTAATACCCCGTATTTTTAAGATAATAAAATAAGAATAACTTAATTAAATAATGAGAATTAAGTAAAACGGACTGTGTCATTGGGTCCGTCTTGGAATTCTGGTCAACATAGACACCTGGTTTGCATAAAATGGACATCATATAAAGAAATTATTAAGGCTAGAAGATTGCATACACACAAGAGAAATATATATATATATATATATATGTGTGTGTGCAAACAAATTAAAATGTAAAATAAAGAATAAAATAAGGATTGCATGTAATAAATACATGCACGGAAAAAAATGTAATCCATGCATTGAAAGAAAGAAAGGATTGGTTACATGCAATGTAAATATGTTGCACGCACTGATTTGCAAATATAATGCATTAACATTAAAAGAAAAAGATTCATACAATGGTTTAATTTAAGTATTGTAACTAACATGAAAAGAGAAGTAAGGAGAGAACAATAATTATCATTGTTCAAAGACTTATTAACAAAAGACTTCATAGCTCAGTTGGTTAAGGCATTAGATTTGTAACATAGAGGTCGGGGGTTCGAACCCCGGCGATGGCATAATTTTTATCTTTGTTTTAGAGAGGGCCAACTGAACATGCAAATATATGTACGTATACAAATTCAAATTTTGAAAGGATAAGAACGTACATATAAGGAAATAAAGAAAATATACGTATATATATGAGAAAATATATACATATATATATATATATATATATATATATGAGAATATATATATATATATATGAGAATATATATATATATATATGCATAAATATATGTATACAAAAGATAAAATTCAAGATAAGGCTATAGTCAATGAAATATGGCAAGAATCAAACAACGGTGCAACATCATTTGAATTTTGAAAATAAAACGAAAGTTGTGTGTATGTATGTATATATATATATATATGCATAATATGGTTGGTAGAGGAGTTGTATACATATAAGAATATTTCATGTGAATAAAATAGTTAAATAAATTCCAGAAATTCAAAAGTTCAAAAATCAAATTTCTGCGCCAAAACAATTCAAACATTCGAAATTCAAATTTCAGCGCCAAAACAGCTTGCGAGACCCAACGCTGACTCAACACTGCGTGTATGATAAGATTTTGCTAGATTCATTTGCGAACATGGACTATTTTCCTAATTGGATTCGATGCTGACTTAGTGCTACGTGTAAGATAAGGTCCTGAGCACCTATAAATAAGACCCTAGACTTAACCCTAAACAATCATAATTCGGCGGCTGCGCTGGAGCTCTTCCATGGCTCCCTCTCTCTCTCTCTCTCTCTTCTTAAATCTATTTTGAAATTAAAATGTTAGCCTAGGAAGATTATGAATTTAGATCTGGAAGAGGGAATCAATGATAATAAAAAGATTTTTGAATCATGAAAGTAAGGTAAACCTCTAAGAACCAATCTATTTAAATTGTTTTTCTTTCCCTTCTCTTTTCATGAAATAATAAATCCATGGTCGCTAGGTCGTGAATCAAATTAATGGGAAAAGGAAAACCATGGATGATATAACGGATTAGATCCAAAATTTGGGTAAAGCTTAAAGGTGAGTGGGTTTAAGCTATAGCCTTTAGATAATGTTATGACTATCATTTAGAATTCCCCTTTTTAATAAATTTTGAAATGGCCAGTTTAATTATAAATTGATGTTGTAACGAAATGAAATGTTGATATGAATAAATTCCTATGTTGAATTGGCTAAGTTATTGAATGTTTACATTTTGGAGAAAATAAACTTGTTAGGATATGAATAGCCAATTCAGTGATTGTAATTACATGCTTTACATGGGACATATTATTGATTGAACGACATGTTAAAATAATTACCCGATTGAATGTTTACATGTCCTAGTAGAATTAAACATATGTTGAAAATGACGTGCGATAAAATATAGGCAAAAATTGGACGACATGTAAATTAGATTACTGTAAACTATATTATAGTAAAAAGGATAATATGTCTAAAATTTTCATTTAATGAACATAACATATATTATGTTTTGAGATTTTAATTTGGAAGCACAATTTGATATGAACATAAGTGATTAAATTAAAATGAATATGCCTAGTATTACAATTAAAAAGTGTAAATAAACTTATGGCACGAGGCTAGGTTGCATTAGTGGCGGAAGTCTGCGCGGACCCGACCAACATATCCAACAGCCACTAATGTTGAACCTAATGTAAGAGACCTAAGTGGAAGAATTAACAACATGTGCTAAGACACGAGGTTAAGTCAGCTTGTGCTAGAAGTCTGCCTGGACCCGCCCGGCAAATCCAGCGTCCACAAGTGTAGACTTAATGTGAGAGGTCTAGTGCATATATATATATATATATATATATATATATATATATATGTATATAACAAGATATGAATAAATGGCAAGGATGGTAATTAAATGTCTAACTCAGAAAATAAGAAAGGAAGGGATGTAATGAACTGAGTTAGTGTTATAAGAGGGAAAAGTGATGTATTCCCCTAAATGACTTATTTCTGAAAACGTTGTTGCAAGTAAGCCACAATAAATATAGGAAAGTAATGAAATTACTTGCTACCACGGATTTAGATGGGAAAACGTTATGAAAATAAATCATCGATTCCTTCTTTCAAACTGATAAGGTGCATGAAGTATTTTCCTTAATATAATAAGGAACATATATTACAGAGAATGAAGAATAATGGTTTATAACAGTAAATGGTTTAAAAGGGGAATGATAATAACCTATTATAAATAAATAACATTAATGAAAATGTTGTATAATAGGTAGACTTGTCCTAGTGACAAGTGAATATTAAAACTTAGGTTATGATAAACTAGTAAGGGAATGGGATAACTGGTGAATTAAGTTAAGTGACACTTAATTGTAAATTACGTAATCAGAAAAGGGGAAAACCTAAAACCAGTTAAGAAAAGGGGGGGAATATACCGTACTTAATTATAAATTAAGTAGTCTAGGAGTCTGAAACTCGTTGGTAAGAATAACATGTTTAGACTTGTCCTGAGTAAAAGGGGAAATTATAACATAGGTTGTAATAAATGGGTAGAGAAACTTATTAATGGGCCTTAGTTAGAACTAAGTTAATAAGTAAATAACGATAAGTCGTATTGATGACGTAACGTGGAATTATGATTAAATGAGAGAGGATGAGGAAAACTTATGAAATGAAATAAGTTATATATAATCATAAATGGTAAGTGACATGTTAATTGGAAACATGTGAATTAGATATACTTAATTACATATTAAGTAAAACATGTTATTGAAATCAAACAAGAATATAAAAGGGATTGTGGATCATAGACCTTGGGCCACAATCTAGAGAATAACATGTTGTAAGCTTATTAATAAACTTAAATGAATTAAGTTGTATGACTGAAATTAATATGCAAGAGAAACTTGGTAATTTGAATAAGAATTCAATATGAATTGGAATAACCAAGTTAACTGGAAACCTGGTGAGGTGAGACAAGCGCGTAAAAGAATGTTTAAACATAGGGTGTAACAACATGCTAAAGTAAGGCACTTAGACTAGTCTGTACGGTTGAGGGTGAATAACCCAACCGGTTAGATCATCGAGGAGTTATAAGGCACGAGTGGAGCGCACATTCATCTGATTGTTTGACGGCTCCAAAGGACTGGAAGGGGAAGCACGCGGCTTCCAGGGACGTAGGGTACTCTTGGTATTCCTCTGCGAGTGACAGATGATCCGCCTGTACTCATAGAGGTTAGGTCTGCGTAGGTGAACGAATGAGTATGCCTTGATTGCAATAATAAGGGGCAATCAAAAGACTAAGATGGACCAGCGTGATTCGACGAGACCAGTTAGTGCCCTATGACAACAACTCGTCGTCTACCTACCATCTTTAGTCAGTACGTAAAGCGAAAAGGTGGAGAACTCCAAAAAGAACATATACTTTGCAATCTTGTTATGGGTGAGGTTGGCCAATAGGTTTGAAGGGCATAGAGGGCCGGGGTTAAGTTCTCATTCTTGATATTCTTGGGTGTCTTTCATTTGTTGAGGGAGGGGTCTAGTGGGACCATAGCCACTGTAAAAGCAGACCTTAGCATCTGCGATCGGCAGATATCTGAAAGCTCCCGACCGAGTTCCGTGTTTCTTGATTAGCCCTGCCACAGGACTCGAGCGCACATATAGAGAACATGTGCAATAGACATCGAGAACGATTGACGATACGTACATGGGAAAGTCTAGGTACACTCATCTCGCTCTAGGTGGTGTATCATAAGACTAGAGGGCATTATTTGAGGATGGAACCTAATTCGATCGAATGGTTCAAAGATGGCAGTCCGAACGCTTAAGTAATATAGAAATAGTGTTTCTTTGCAGACGTAGCATTGACATATATACAGAAATGCGTACGACATTCGGGCGTAGGATTAGGGACTGCTATATTCGTGCGATGATACGGTGGAGACTGTGCGAGTGGGGTACCATGGGGTGTATCTCAATATTGAGAGATAGCTACATATACTGTATTAGGTTAATTCACTGGGAAGTAAATGAGTACGACGTGTGTGTAAGCCTTGAGCGCTGTTAACCCAAGTAACCTAATAATTAAGAAAATATGATTGAACGATATATGTAAGATTATCCAAAGTGTATAGTTTAAATCCAGTCACCAGCACTTTTTTTCTGACCCCTTCCTCATAACACACTCACAGGTTAGATTGTGGCATAGACATGATAGCCTTGGATAATGGTTAGGCAGTATTAATAATACGGTAAGGCTATGTTTTGATTATAGTATATTTTATCCTTTCTGCTGTGAGATATTTTTCTGAGCTCTGACATGTTTTATGTCTCTGTCTTTTCTGCAAGATACCAGAGCAACCAAATCCGAGTTTCGCTAGATTGGAATTTTGAAAAAAAAAATATTCGGTATGTCGAAATTGGGGTTGTCACAAATGTGGTTTTGTTGTCCCCCATACCATGGATCGTCACGAATTGCATAAGCTGAGCATGATCAACTTTGTTGAATTTCCTTGATTCAAATTGTCACACAGAAGCTTCTAATTTTTTGGCAAAGTCATTTTGTTTTTACCAGCTTATTTAGAACTTTTGAGCTTACCAATATATCTAGGAAACCTGGCTTTAATGTTGATAATATGTTTCTTCTTTGGTGAGGCTTTTCTCTTAATTCAACTCTTGTCTCTTCCGACCTAATAAATGAGGCTTCAGAGAAACTAGGTTGAATGACCCCGCGTAAGGAGGCCCTTGGTTTATTCCAAAAATTAACTCATCCAGCCGAGTAATGGCGTTGGAGACTTGATTAGGTGCCTCCATGTAAGGAAGTTTTTTATTTGTCTTTGCATTAGAAAAACCTTGTTTTCGCCTTTACGTAAGCAAGGTCTTGGTTTGGTCTTCGCGAAAGGAAGACTCCTGGTTTGCCCAGTATTCATCTCATTCGACTGAGTAATGGCATCGGAGATTCGACTAAGCACCTTCATGTAAGGAAGACGTTTGGTTTCGTATTCGCGTAAGGAAGATGTTGGATTGCCCTAGCATTCATCTCATCCGGCCGAGTAATGGCGTCGGAGATTCGACTGAGGACATTCACTTAAGGAAGTCGTCTGGTTTCGTCTTCGCATAAGGAAGACGTTTGGTTTCGTCTTCGCGTAAGGAAGACATTGGATTACTCAAATATTCATCTCATCCGGACGAGTAACGTCGTTGGAGATTTGACTAAGCACCTTTACGTAAGGAAGGCGTTTGGTTTCGTCTTCATAGAAGGAAGACGTTTGGTTTCGTATTCGCTTAAGGAAGACGTTGGATTGCCCCAGCGTTCATCTCATCTGGCCGAGTAATGGCTTCGAAGATTCGACTGAGCACCTTCACCTAAGGGAGACATTTGGTTTCCACTCAACTTTTGTCGCAATCGGGCTGAGTCAATATGGTTTTGGCTATCTTGTTGAGTGCTTTGCTTGCTTCTTTCCTTACTACTTGACCTAAAGTGATTCCCCCTTTAGATCTACAAGGCGGTGCATTACATCTTCGCTTATGTGCAGAATGATTCTTGTTGCAGTAGAAACTTGAGCTGTCATCGTCAGGATGTGTTGTAAGAATCACCCGGTCTTGTCGAACTGTAAGGAAGCAAGCGCTCCTTGGATAGTCTGTACTATTAAATCAATTTTAGAACCATGCAATTTTAAGCTAGCAATAGAACTTTGCAAGGAATCGTAAAAGTTAATTGAGTACAAGCTTCATCAATAGCATAAATAGTAAATATTTTGATACAATGCCCCCAGTTGTGGTGGGTTTATACTTGTAAGAAGAAATTACAACAACTTTCATAAGAAATTAACAATGTTTTTAGCAAAGAGTTGACACGAATGGTCATTATCTTAGGCTTTGAACATTTGAATTATATCAGCCGTTATTAACTTGAACTCGTCATTGAGCGACTGAAGAGGTATTAGTTACTGGTGACCTATTCACATACTATTATGACTTATTTTTCCTAATCAATTTTCTCAATCAGGGTCTTTAAGTATCTGCATTCATTAGTTTTATGACCAGGCTGGTTGTGGTAGCGACAGAACATTCTAGAATTAGCTGCCTTATCGCCTACTTTTATTGGTCATGGAGTTGGGTAATATCCCGCATCTTTAGTGGCAAAGAAGATGTTTTTTGTGGTATCATTTAGAGGAGTTAACTCTTCGGATTTGATAAAGAGGAATCATTTGTTATTATTTTCTGCTTTTCCTTTGTCCTTGGTTTTCCTTGTCAGGCCTTCAACATTCTTCTCGTCACTTTGAATATCATTACTTTTCTTATCTTCCATGACACTGCTTTTAACAACATTCTAAACAAGAGAAGGGTCATCCTCCATACTGATGAATTCTTCTACTTTTTATAGAATTTCTCTAGAGTGGTAGGCTTCTTCATCTTGATCCACCTTCAGAACTCTAACTTTTGTTTATATCCCGGTTTAATGCCATCAAGACCAATCGAGGTTCTGGATTTGCCACTTCTGCTGTAGCAGCATTAAATCGAGTCAGAAAAGCTTTAATCGATTCTCTCGATCTTTTCCCCCAAGTCATTGAGTGACATCACGTCGTTGATTTAGGTGGTCTGCAACCTAAACTTCTCTTTGAATTTCTTTGCCAAGATAGAAAAGTTATCCATGGATTTTGGTGGCAACTGGTGAACTAGAGTGATGCCACTCCTTCAAGATAGACAAAAATATATAAGCATTTGATCTCGTCGGTGGTTCGTGCACCATCCATATGTTGATCATATTTGTATAAGAATAAATTGGGATCACCAGTTCCACCATCAAATGAAATCATAGGTGGAGTAAACCTTTTTGGGAACTTGGCCTTACGAATTCTTTCAGTGAGTGTCTAACTAGGGGCAAACTCCCACTCTTTCTCATCATCATGTCTTTTCATGATCTGCCTCACCATTTCCAAAAGACGTTCTTCTTCACTGTGTTGACTCACGGAGCAAGCGCTATCACCTTTACCAGATGTTCGTTTAAGCGAACGATCTTGATTCAAGATCTGAGTCCTTAGATCTCCTTCTTGGGGAGGTGCTCCTTTAGCCAGACCATCCATGGTTCGAAGAGTTCCTCTTACAGAATGGTTCTTAGCGATTGGTTTAGATTCTTCATTCTCAATATTATCCGACTCATCAATCTCTTGAAAAGAGCGATCATGATTGGGACTTAAAGAAGAGGATTTGGAATTCTACGCAAGGTTGGCATTGACATTCACCTTTGTTGCATTGGTTTGAGTAGCAAAAAGAGCTTCTAATCTCACCATCATAGCATTTTTTGAGATCTCCATTTATTGATTCTAACTGGCAATGTCTTCATTAATGGTTTCGTTCAATTCATTCCTTGTCACACCAGCTCCTGCTTCTGAGGATTAAACAACTTCATGAAGATTAGTTTGCAGAGTAGTAGGATTATCTACAACATTTCCTAAGCCCGAAGCATTTATGGACTTACTAACCGGCTTCTTCGTTGGTAGTTTATCAAACAAACTCTTAAACATTGAAGGTAACATTTCGACTGGCTTGGATTTTAGATTTTGACAATTTATCGTAAAAAACAAGCCTTCAATTTTGGAATCTCCCACAAAGCACTTAACCTTTAGGATGCGTATTTGGCCCCACGGTGGGCGTTAAAAATGTTAATGCTAATAATGGCACTAACACCCCAAGGTGTGATTTAACACTTAACAAACGATTATGATCTAGAAAAGCGGTAGCCACAAACACAAAAGCAATTAAAAGACAAGAATTTATAGTGGCTCGACTTAGAATTGGCCTACGTCCACTTTGAAGAGAATTCTCATTATCATCATCAAGGTTACAAGGTACATGATTTCTACTACTTTACTCATTTTCTCTCTTTTACAATATTTCTCTCTATTTCTTCTTTTTAATCCTTGGATTCACTTAACTTCACCATGGAAATGATGAGATCTCTTTGATTGCAATGATTGTTGGAGTAGATCTTCAACAATTTGAGCATTTAGACGATCTTCGACGATTTCATGGTGGATAATGTGTTGAATCCAAGCTTGGAAGAACTTGAATGGAGGTTGGAGAGATTTGGAGTGGTGGAGAAGTGAGTTTGGCAGCACTTCATGGAGAGAAAATTCGGTCCCCACAAATGAATGAAGTGGAGGGGTATTTATAGGCGAAATCGAGAGGTAGGGGAAAAGTCGTAATTATCATATGTGTAGGCAAGCTTTTGGAGTGGTCGAGTCTTGCCATATGGCAACATATGCCACATCATCCCAAATATTGGTTTATAAGTTCGGTTCCGAAAAATCATGAAATCCCACGATGGGCACCCTGCCCGATCACCAATTTTCATGTGTTTGGAAATTTGCACTTGACACTTTGGCACTTAGTACTGAGAAATAGTTTGATCTGCTGGTGTGCACCTGTGTAAATCCATGTTTTTCATGAGTTCCGCGCGCCTTGGTACTTGGCACAGGCCATTTTGCGCGACCCATGGCAAAGTACCAAATTCCTTGGCACTTTGGTTTTGTGACGTGCACTCAAGCGGAGCACTCTTTTTCATGGTGCGCAGCTACTTCGGTAAAACTGGTACTTGGCATAGGCCAATTTGCGCGATCCATGCCTAGTTGTACCATATCTACCTGGCACTCTAATTTCCCGATGCACGCACGCATAAACATCACTTTTCACCGTGTTTTTCGGCCCTAGAAATCTAGAACTTCGGTAATTTGGCAAACTTGGTTTCACGCGATCCATCCCGGTAATACCACCTGCCAAAGTACCAAGCCATTGCGCACTTGCACCAATCTTCATGGCAAATTAGCACCGGTATTTTGTTACTTCTCTATTTCACACGATCCATCAGCAGGTAGTACCACTTTGCCAACTTTGAATCTCCAACTACAAACTTGAGTGCTCTCTTTCTTCGATCTGCATAGCTATTTTGCTGATCTCGGGCCGTCTTTTAACTTCTTCTTAATCTGATCTACTTTTTTGTAGCTTCTCTAGTCATGTCTAGTCCGAGAACAAGTCTATCTCCAGACTCAATCCAATAAGAAGGTGACTTACACATACGACCATACAAATCTTCGAAATGTGCCATCTTGATACTATCTTGGTAACTGTTATAATAAGAAAATTCAACTAAGGGCAAATGATTCTCCCACGAGCCTCTGAAATCAAGAACACATGCTCGTAACAGATCTTCCAAAATCCTATTAATTCTTTCCGTTTGTACATTTGTTTGATGTGTTAAGCAGTACTGAACTTGAGTCTCATTCCTAAAGCATCTTGAAAAGCTTCCCAAAAAGGCTAGGGAAAATTGGTTCTCTGTCACTTACTATGTTGCTTGGTATTCCATGCAGTCGGACAATCTCCTTTATGTATGTAACGACACGGAAAATCTGAACCAATTTAAAAAATTTTAATTGGCTAAAATAATGGATTTTAAATATTTAAAATAAATATTTTAAATAATAGCAATGAAAAGTGAGTTTGAATCGACGTTTGAAAACGAATATAATTAATTATAAACAAGGCCTGAAATGGCGCTGCAGTTTCAAAAATTGAATTCAAACTTTGTCGGACTGTACCGGGTGCAAAACAAAACGGATTTGAGTGAAACCAAAAATATTTAAATCTGTTAGCAAATACCTTTCTAACGAATCTGAAAATCGAAGTTTCATAGCGGAAAGCAAAAGTTATGGCCAAATGAATTTTCAGAAAGGTCGCTATGGAATTTATATAGCGCGTGAAATTGGCCATTTTGCAAACGACCTCGGAATTCGACTAAACCACTTTTGTTGGAACCGGGATGGGAAGTTATTTCTAGGTTTCAAATTTCATAACTTTTGAAGCTAGTAATTACAGTTAAATTGGATCGACCAGAAACGGGCCTTTTTGTAAACGGTCTCAGAATTCGACGAAATTAGTTTTGTTGGGACCGTATCTTCAAAACATAGCTAGATTTATTTTTCTAGAAATTTTCGAATCAGTTTGTGGCCCTGGCAAATTGAAATGTACGTTCAAATCAAATGTTGAATGTGCTATATTTTAATTTGAAGGAAAACTGACTGAAACAGTCGAATGGGCCTTCGAAACATATCCCATTGTGTTCGGAATGGGGGTGAAACGCTAGGGACGACAGTCGTTGGGTCTGAATGGGTGTTCGTGTGAGACAAGGGGTATTTTGGAGATTTTAAAAATTATAAAAAAAAAACCATTGGTCCACATCAGCCCCCCCCCCCCCCCCGATATTCTCTCTCCCCGACTCAAAATCGAACGGCGCCTTCAGCTCAAAACTTCCCCCTCCGATTCCTCCTCCTACATGCAATACAAACCCATGCCCCAGTTGAAGTTTTTGTAGATCGTCTCGAGATCTTCAAATCCATATAGGGATTGTAATTTATCGCTCAGTATTGTGGGAGATCGGGCACCCTGAAGTTGCGCCGTTCGAGCTGGAATCCCTCCTCCCTGGCGTGCGCAAGTTGACGGCGGTGGACACCCCCAGGCACGGTTTTCGAAGCACTACCTCGTGGCGTTGGCCGATCGACGCGAAGCTTCGCGGATTTCGTGCAAATTGCTGACCTAGTTTTGAACATCAAAACGAGGTATACAGCTATTTTATTTTTAACTATATTATAGCAGTTTAAAGCGCTACGGTTTTAGATTTCACTGTAAAAATCATATCCCTTTCGTTTCTTGATGAAATTCAGTGAAACAAGAGACATGGACTCGTGTGGACGTCTTCTACATTCTAGAAGAGACCGCATATTTTTCTGAGCCTTCTGCTATTTTTGGTGGAGTGGAACCCAAGGTGAGATTTCTAATTTATAAACGATATGGAAAACGACGATGTATAAATTATATAGTCGATGCATGAGTTATATAAGCGTTGTATACCTCTTGTATAAGCGTTGTATAAGTTGTACGTTCGATGTATAAGTTGTATACGCGTTGTAAAAATTATATATGTGTTGAAATAGAAGTGAATTGCTATATATATATATATATATATATATATATATATATATATATATATATACGCCCCTCGTCCACAAACCATGGACGATATTTATTGGTTGTGATTGGTGTGAAAATTGATTGATAGTGAATGGTTGATCGGAATTGTTTGTGGTTGATATTGATTGTTTATGGTTGAAAAATACCCGTTTGTGGTTGAGAAATATTTGGTTGAAACCACATAGGATTAGTTTGTGGAAATGAAATAAATATACATGCCGCCTGCGTGCGAACTAGATGCATGATTCCCCATTGTCAAAAACTGGGAGGTTTTAAGGTAGAGCGAGGAGCCGTACTAGGGACGGTCCCCGTTTTAACTACCCTGCCGTTATGTTGCCGAAATTTTGAGTAATATTCATGTGTTTGAATTATTTTCATTTGTTGAAACTATATTTATTCGTCGAATAGAAAACCTTCATGTGTTGAGTCGATATTCATTCGTTGAATTGAAATTCATATGTTGAATGGTATTCGTGTTTTAAATATAAAAATCACATTTTTGTCTATATATATAAACTGTAGAAAACCTTCATGTGTTGAATCGATATTCATTCGTTGAATTGAAATTCATGTGTCGAATGGTGTTCATATTTTGAAATAAATTGTTTTATAATAAAAATCACGTTTTTATCATCTATATGAACTATATAAAATAATCTTGTTTTGAAAGAAATTGTTTTATAACAAAAATCCTATTTTTATTACCTATACGAACTATATAAAATAATAGTGTTTTGAAATGAATTATTTTACAATAAAAATCACATTTTTATTACATACATGAATTGTTAAAAATAGTGAAGTGTTGAAATAGAAAACAGTTAGATAAAAATATCATTTTTATCGAAAGTATGAAAGTTATATAGTTTTGAAATCGAAGGATCGATATATATATATATATATATATATATATATATATAAATAAATAGAATTGAAATATATCGAAACGAAGCTGCAGTTCATATTTTGAAACCGTGATTTCAAACGATTATACCGAGAGATCCGACCATCGGATTTTCCCGAAACCGTAACCGTTGGGTTCGCTTTGGAAAAATCTTTCCAACGACACCAACTTTGTAAAAATCCAACGGTTGGATTGTCTGGAATGTTTAATTCAAATCTGAAGAAAAACAGCGCCAGAATCGATTATATATATATATATATATATATATATATATATATATTTAATCGAATAACGACGCTGCATTTCGTATTTTGTAATCGAAACTTCAAACGATTATACCGGGAGATCCGACCGTCGGATTTTCCCGAAACTGGAACCGTTGGATTCGTTTCGAAAAGATCTTTCTAATGATGTAAATTTTGTGAAGATCCAACGGTTAGATTTTCAGATATGTGTAAATCAAATCTGAAGAAAAACAGCGCCACGGCCGCGTTATGGCCCGAAGCGTCGTTTTGAATAAATTGGCTATTTTAAAATAAATAAAAATAGTGATAAATTGTTATAAAATATTATAAACAATATGGATGTGATTTAGAAATTAACTGAAGGTTGACTAAGTCGAATGGTTTCCTAGGTGTAGATCTAATGTTGGTTTCGGCCTTCGGGGTTAATATTTGGGAAATCGTTCTCTTACTGATTGACGGTTAGTGACTAATGAATTGAAATGATGCGTGTGTATTTTAGTGTTGCACTTGTTTATTATATGCGCGAGTTGTTCAGAAAGACCGGGTTTATCCCATTCTGAATAACTGAATCGACGATAAGAAATCGAAGATGAAGACGGTGGTCGAAGACCGGAGATCTTCACCTCGTTTGGATGGTAACCGAGGTCCTGATTGGGAGGCATCCCGAAATATGGATAATGAGTGGTGATCGTCCAGACGTACGTGGTGATCGATGGGTTTGCGAGGTATATAGTGCCTCCGGTTTCGTTCAGATCCAGAACGGACTTGAAAATGGACAGTGTGTTTGACATTGGAATTTATTCTGTGTGATTGATAGCCATCAGTTGCACGGTGTGAATTGCCTGTGTAGCATGCTAAGATGCATTGATCAGGGCTTCTGCTGAAAAGAAAAGTCTTGTGATGATGATCAAAGCACTGCCTGTGTGGCATAGCTTTGTGTATAACGTGAAATCGCGAGCCTCATACCCCGGTATGAACCAGAAACGGGATAAGGACCTCAGGGAGGGCATGTGTTTCCTTCTAGCTGGGAGTTGTGTCAGTGTTTTTACACGGTCTGACATTTTAATTATGTGGTTGTTACTGTTGCGAGGCGCCTCGGTTAGATCGGACGATCCGGGTCCGATGGAGTCATTCGTTGGCTCATTTACGCCCCATAGGGCGGGGAAACGTAGTGTTCAGGAATTTTAATCCACATCGGTGGATCGGCCCTGACGATCCAAAGGTCGATGCGCTCTGACCCTGAGACATGGGCTAGATTGTCTCGAAGTCGGTAAGGACTATCTTTTGCCTTGGTTCATGGCGGAAATCAAATTTCCAAATACGTGACTGTGCGGTTTTGATTGTATACCTATATATGGCGACATAGTGGTATGGGGCATTAATGCCGTCTATGATTGATAGTTATGATTCGAAATTGTTTTCAAAACATATAAACACTAACAATAATATCAAGTGCCTTTGTTTTATTCGTATCAAGCATATTTTGGCCGTTATAAGGTAAAAACTCTATCCTTCGGTTTGCGTTGCATTGTGTGATGGGAACTGAGTCTTATAATGGCTTCATTTTTATAAAAAGCATTGCGATGTTTAAAAGAATGATTGGCAATCCGATGGAGTAAACCCGTTCCACAAGTGGCGTGGTCCTGTGATTAGCCATATTTGAAATGTGTTGAGTAGATTTCTCATACCAGTCCCATGACTGACTCGTAGTTTGTTTCACTTTCAAACTCATGTGCCCCTTTTTCTACACGGGCAGCCTTGTATTCAGGTGTAGCTGGTTCTTTCTGGATAGCTGGAGCTGAAGATGGATTCTATTATTTATCTCTTTTTATGCCGTTCATCTCCTATTGTACATATTATGTTTGTTTCCGTTGTAGACATTTATGTATAGATGAATTGTATTTGTACTAAGTATGATCCTGTATACTGTGTAACTCTGATGATTACGTTTATCCAGTATATTCTATTGTTCATTGTCTGGTTTATTTATTTAATTCTGTTCTTCTATTATCTGCTTATGTGTTATATTCCACGGATTACCCTTGCCACCGTCAGTACGGGGTTTGGGGTCGTCTCATTTGGTATCAGAGCCTTGGTTAAGCTTAGTTCTGGAATATAACATATTAACGAACTCGTCAGAAATAGAACCAGTAGTGTTCTAGGACGAGTAACTCATTACAGATAGGATCAGTAATATCCTAGTATAAGTAAAGCAGAATGAAATACAACCCAATAAACACATTTACATTTGAAGTATATGTTTCTATATTTTAAAATATCTTTTCTGTGTCCTGACACTTGATCTGCTATTTGCAGAAGTACTAGAAAATGAGTGTCAGAAACAGAAGGAATGCAGAACCAGATATTGAGGCCCTATTAATCAAGTATCGAAATATGGGTGGAATACTGTTTTCTGGTGAAGAATCTATTATGAAGACACAGGCTTGGATTCGTTCTGCTGAAAAGATCTTTGATGGCTTAAAGCTAAGGGATGACCAGAAAAGATTACTGGCATCCTGGGCACTCAAAGATGAAGCTTTATTCTGGTGGGATTCAGTTATTGAGAATAATCCAGAAGGTGATATCACCTGGGACAGATTCAAAGTGATTTTCATAGAAAGATTTACTCCTCTCGAAGCGACTGAGCGACTATGCGATGACTTTTCTTATCTGATACAAGGGGATATGACCATCCCAGAATATCATAAGAAATTCAACGAACTTTCTCACTTTGCTCCTCATCTGATTCAAAATACGAAGAGAAAGAATCTGAGATTTATTAACGGGCTTCAAAGGAAATACCAGAATAAAGTAATGGGGCATGTAAAGCTTCCTTTTTCAGAAATGATTAATATGGCCTATCAGTATGAAGATCTCCATAAGAAAGGCATGTTGCGCGACGAAGAGGAAGTCAGTTCTAGCAATAAGGTTGAATCAGAAACTGATCGTCCTGAGGCCAGTACGATGTCTGAGATCAGTAAGAAGCCCAGTGCTAAGGGGAAAAAAGGCTAAATCTGAGAAGGAACCAGTAACGACCGCCGTATGCAATAACTGCCATAAGCAAGGGCATTTGCAAGGGAATTGTAGATCTTTAAAGAAACAAAGAAAGGATGGATATAGAGCTAATCGAAAGCAAAAGAAGAAGAGGTTTAGAACTGATGGAGAGTTTCAAGAGGATAGGGAGTGCAAACAATGCCATAAGGCTGGTCATCTTGCAAAGGATTGCCCGCTCTTAAACAAGCCCGAAGTGGTTCAAGTGAATGAAGTGGCAGAAGTGCCTGCATCTTCGTCTATTCAGGAAAGGCCAGATGTTTTAGAAGGAACGCTTACTGTCAAAAATATTCTAGTTAAAGTACTGTTTGACACAGGCGCGTCATGAAGCTTCATTGCCAAGAATGCAGCTAAGAAACTAGATTTGAATTTGAAGAAGCTCAAAGAACCAATGACGGTCCAAAATCCGGTCGGGGGTTCCATCGATCTCAGTTGGGTTTGTGGAGTGCCAGTTTCTATTTCTCGTTATCAATTCCCTACCATCGCGGTCGTCATGAATTTTTAAGAGTTTGATCTTATCTTGGGGTTAGACTGGTTGACTAAATATGAAGCTGAGGTCAAATGCGCCGACAGAGTCGTTAAGGCGAAGATTAAATCAGGTGATTATATAACCATTCCCTATGAAGGTCAGAATGAAAATAGAAAGGACTTCTGGGTAGCTTTGGATGTTTCCCCAGCACAAATAGAAAATATCCCTGAAGTCACAGAGAATATTCCTGGCCTCATCAAAGACATCCCTGTCGTCAAGAACTATGCGGATGTGTTCGAAGAAGTGGTTCGCTTACCCCCGCAGAGAGAAATAGATTTCAAGATTGCTTTAATTCTGAATGCAAGGCTGGTAGTTCACGCTATTCGAAGAATGTCCTTGAAAGAGAAAGAGGAATTAGACAATTAAACACGACAGCTAGTATGGAAGGGTCTGATCAAGCCTAGTTTCTCTGATTGGGGAGCAGCAGTGGTGTTTGTCCCAAAATCTGACAGTACTCTACGGCTATGTGTGGATTATCGTGATTTAAACAAGCAGACAATAAAGAACAAATATCCATTGCCGCGAATTGATGATTTATTGGATCGTCTGAATGGAGCACAAGTATTCTCAAGAATGGACCTAGCTATAGGCTTCCACCAACTTCGAATTGCCGAAGAGTGTGTTCCAATGACAGCATTCAGAGGTCCCGACTTATTCTACGAGTGGTTAGTAATGCCGTTCGGCTTATGTAACTCTCCAGCTTACTTCGTCGATCTAATGAATAGAGTGTTCAGAGGAGTTTTGAATAAATTTGTTCTGGTTTTTATTGACGGTATTCTAATCTTCTCTAAAACAAAGGCCGAACATGAAAAGCATCTGGAACAGGTTCTAGAAATTCTGAGAAGGAACGTTCTAAAAGCCAAACTATCCAAATGCATATTCTAGCAAGATGAAGTAAAATTTCTGGGCCATGTCGTATCAAAAGAAGGAATTGCTGTGGATCCAAGTAAAATCACCGCTATTTAGAATTGGAAACAACCCAGTACCCCTACAGAAGTCCGCAGTTTTCTCGGATTGGCTAGTTATTACCGGAAGTTCATTAAAAACTTTTCGAAGATATCTGGTCACTTAACGAAGCTTACAAAGAAGCACTCAAAATTCAAATGGACTCCAGAAAGTGAAGAGGCTTTTGAAGAGCTAAAGTTAAGAATAACGATAGCTCCAGTGTTAACCATCATTGATGGCAATCAGGATTTGAAAGTCTGGACTGATGCTTCTAGAGAAGGCCTAGGCGCAGTGTTAATGCAAAGAGGTCAAGTGATTGCTTATGCTAGCCGTCAGCTGAAGCCGCACGAGAAAAACTACGTCACTCATGATCTTGAGTTATTGGTGATAGTATTCGCTTTGAAAATCTGGAGGCACTATCTTCTGGGTGAGAGATTTGAACTGTAACACCCCGAATTTCATTTAATATTAATGTTTGGTAATTAAAGAATAATTAATCTCAGACGTGAGAATTAAGGGAAACGGGTTGCGCCATTGTGTTCGTCTCGGAATTCTGGTTGAGATAGAGTCCGAGTTTGCGTGATTTGGACTTCGTATGAAGAAGTTATGGCCATCCGAAGTTTCAGAAAATTCAAAACAGATTTAAAATATTCAAATTTCAGAAGAGGCGGGAAAATTCCCGCCAGACAGAGGGTGTCGACACTAGGGTCGACATGGGTGTCGACCCCCCTCCCAAGGGGTCGACCCATGTGTCGACCCAGTGGTCGACCCCCCCTGTCGGTCAGTTTGGCCTGGGTGCACTGATTTGAGCTTTGGGCTGTGTTTTGGTGGCTTGTGACGAAATCTGACGGCTCTAAACTAAATTAGGGTTAATCTAAGGGCCTAAACTACATCCTAATTCTATAAATACACCCTAAGACTACCCTAATTCATACTAAAAATAGATACAACGTCGTTATGCCGTCAAAATGCAACTTGGAGGTAGCCACCACAAATTAGAGAGGAAGTTAGCTTCTCAAATCAACTCCTAATCAACTCTAGCAACTAAATCTTCTTCATAGGAGTGCTAATCAACAAGTTGTGAGTTTCTATGCCTTTAGCAAGCAATTGCTAAACTAATTATGATAGGATATAATGAGGTTATGGTTATGTATGTGGATCAATGCAAGTTATGTTATCATATGCTATGTGTTCATGATGTTATGCAAGTTATGCAAGTCATATGCTATTTGTTCATGATGTTATGCAAGTTATGCAAGTCATATGCTATGTGTTCATGATGTTATGCAAGTTATGCAAGTCATATGCTATGTGTTCATGATGTTATGCAAGTTATGCAAGTCAGATGCTATGGGTTCATGATGCTAGTTGTGCAAGTTTTATGCTATATGTTCATGATGCTAGTTATGCAAGTTTTATGCTATGTGCTCATGATGCTAGTTATGCAAATCACTATGATAAACATTGATCCATTATGACACCATGTTATGCAAGTTTGGTGTTTGATTATATGCAAGTTCATATATGACATGTTATGCAAGTTTGGTGTTTGATTATATGCAAGTAACATGTGCAAGTTTACACCTTTGTACGATATGCATACATATGCAAGTTAACCCCTTTGTATGTCATACATACATATGCAAGTTTACCCCTTTGTATGACATAAGTAACTTATGCAAGTTACCCTCTTTATGACATATGTGATTCATGCAAGTTTGGGTTGATTATTTATGCTAGTTGGGTTTGATGCTATGGTCATATATGCATGTTGACACCTTTAAAACCCATGTTGATGCTAATGTAATGCAAGTTGAACCCATTGTGTTTGTGATGAATCTCCCCTTTTAGGTATGTCATGTCAACGTATTACGTGGGGAACGATGGGGTTAATATTCATGTTAATAAAATGGTGTGAAGTTGGTATGATTATGCATACCATAAAGTGGATGGAAATAATTGAGTCAATTATGTACATCGTTAAATTTGTAATTAATTAGGGATAATTAATACAAATTATGGGGGTGATTAATTAGGTGTAATTAATCGATTAAACACGAGGTTGGACCCTTTTGTAGCATAAGACTGCCCGGAACCGACCAGCAAATCCAGCGGCTACAAATGATTGGCCCAATGTGAGAGGTCTTAGGCATAAACTAAATACGTGACAAGTGTAAAGACACGAGGTTAGGCTCTGTTATGGCGTAAGGCTGCCCGGAACCGACCGGCAAATCCAGCTGCCATAAAAGACAGTCTAATGTGAGAGGTCTTTACAAAGGTTACGTTCTTAATCAATTAAGAAACACTTAACCAGATAAGCATGTAGTGGGGCATGAGGGGTTAAGTGGGTGCCTTGGGTGGCATGTGGAAATCAAGTAAGTGCCTTGGGTGGCATGTGGAAATCTAGTGGGTTGCCTTGGGTGGCAATAGAAAGTACGACTAGAATACATAACCAAGTGGAAACATGTAATTAAACATGATTAAAGGGTTAAGTGGGATGCACTAGAAAAAGGGACAAGCTAAGGTGGGTAGCTTGTGGGGGCCCATTTCAACCAGTAACCCATATGTATCTTATTGGGCTCGACCCATGTCGAGGATGGGACACGCGTACTGGGCTTGACTATAAGAGGCCAAAAACGGGTTAGCGGTGGCAACACAAGTCCAACGGGTTTCATATGCGTGTGTGGACCCGGGCTGGTAGGTAAGACGTTGTTTCATCGTGTAGGTATAAGCCGTGCACCGTTGGTTGTATCGGGTTGCCACTTTGGGGAGTGATACACCCCACTGTGGGGCCAGCACGGGTATCTACATTAGGGAGCCGATCGCTTGGGGAGTAGTGGGTACACCTAGTGGAGATAGGGGCAGACGGCACCTATGTGGTCAGCTAGGGGTACACGAAACTACTAGTTATATTCTCTAAGTCCTTGGGTGGGATCAACCTTTAAATAGGAATGGCTGGTGTGGTGCAGTGTAGTAATTACCCTTGGGTGGGTAGATGCAACTTTACCATTATCTTAGTTCATCCTATGTCTAGTTGGCTGCTTAGTGTAGTCATTTATCCCCAGTCATCACCGTACCAAGTTTATATCATACCCTAATTACTTTAATGATTGTATTGTTAAAGTAATAGGGCTCACTCGGACTTATGTCTGACCCCGTTGTTTTTATCTTTTTCCCAACCCTCAGGTTCTCAGAGTGGGCCTAACACTAGTGGGCTTTGATCAGATTGCTTTATCTATCTTTTGGAGCTTGGATCGTGATGTAAAGCCCAGCTTATCTTTTCTAATATGGCTATTAGTTATGTAGTGGGATTATGTACTTATGTTTTATCAGGATGGATATTTAGTACTTGACTCTTGTTTTATGGTTTTGTAACCAAACATGTTTACCTTCTGCTGCAATGGAATGATGTTTTAGTTAACAAGTATTATTTATATCTGTCTTGTTGTAATTTTTCTGTTCTATATTCACTTAAAATACTCCACCGAAGTTAAGGCATTCCCATAGTGAGTGACCTTAGCGGGTGTGGGGTGTTACACGTGGTATCAGAGCCAGGTTACCGGAACAGATAAAATTTTTAGAAAACTATTTTTCTAAAAACATTTTTGGAAGAAGTATTTTCAAAAACATGTCTTTTATGAGAAAAGTTTTTGAAAGAAAAGCATAATCCCCAATAGCCATATCTTTATCGTTCGAATTCTCCATTTTGATTCTTTCCTTTTTCGTTTCAGCATGGCTGAGGATCTTAACTTTCCGGAGGGTGTGACGATACCAGTATGGTATAGGAGATTGATGGAGGCTAGGGCCGCCACTGCGGGTCCAACAAATGTTCCTCCACCAACAGTAGCACCCGATGTTCCTCCCCCTCCTCCTCCTCTAGCGGATACTTTTGCTAAGACTTGCAAGGAATTTAAGGCTATGGGAGGGAAACCTTTTCAAGGATCAGAAACTTTTGTGGAAGCTAGAGATTGGCTTATGGAAGTGGAAGAGTTGATAGATATCTTTGAGATGGAAGAAGGAAAGAAAGTCAAGTTAGCTGCTTGGTTAATGAAGGGAGAGGCCTCGTTCTGGTGGGAGGTCACTAATGGAGAACACACTGTTGACTCTTGGGTGGATTTCAGACAAAGGTTTGTGGCAAAGTTTCTTTCAAGGGCGGAAGAAAATCTGTATATGGAAAGGTTCTTGACTCTAAAGCAAGGAAACCTATCAGTAAAGGAATATGTCAACAAGTTTAATCAACTAGCAAGATTTGGCATAGACATGGTGAATACACCGGAGAAGAAGGCTTTGAGGTTCGTTAAGGGCTTGAATGAACCAATGCATGGATTGGCTATGACTCACATCCCTATGGGGGCAACCTTTGAGAAGCTAGTAGACATGGCACTCATGCATGAGGAAGAGAAGGGTCCCAATGCTAATAAGGCACCCGAGAAGAAAGGAGATCAGAAGAGACCTCAACAGCAACAGCAAAACAAGGGTGGGAAAGGCAACGGTGGCAAGGGAAAGAAAAAGTGCTTCAATTGCGGGACATCAGGCCACCTAAGCAAAGATTGTCGGAAGAAGAAGAAGACGGGCTGCTTCCACTGTGGCGAAGCAGGGCATCTAGTGAAGGACTGCCCTAAGAAGGGGCAGAGGACGGGATCTACCTCAGGGGGACAGGTGCAAGCTCTTGTGGCACCAGGTCAGGCAAGGGGGCAAGTTCATACTCTCGCGGTTCCACTGATGCAGGAAAGAGGTAGAACTATTTCCGTTGAAAGTCTGTTTTTTCTGTTTGATCATCTTGTCCGTACTTTATTCGACTTTGGCGCATCGCATTCATTTATCTCATCATCATTAGTTGAGTCACTGCACTTAGACACCAGTCTAGTAGATGATCCCTTGGTTGTTTCAAACCCAATTGGGGGCTCCACTTATTTGTCCATGATATGTTTGGGTTTGAAGATTTCCATACTTAGCGTTGAGTTTAGATGTGATGCTTTTGTTTTGGGCTTCACGGGCTATGGGTTGATTTTGGGCATGGACTGGTTATCAAGTAATGGTGCCGTTCTTGATTGTGAAAGGAGAGTTGTTAGGCTCATGACCCTCTTGGGGAACACTCTCGAGATCTCTTGTAATCCCATGGATTCTGTTATGCTAAGTTATCTTGAATCGCTTGACGCTTCGGTCGAGAGTTTGCGATCTGTTAGAGTGGTCCGGGAGTACTCTGATGTGTTTGAGGAGGTGAAGGGCTTACCTCCGAAGCGGGAGATAGACTTCCGAATATATCTGGTGGACAATGCTAAACCAGTATCTTTACCAGTGCGCCACATGGCTCCTCGTGAGAGGAGGGAACTCCATAAGAAAGTAGGGGAGTTGCTTGAGAAGGGGTTCATAAGACGAAGTATATCGGAGTGGGGTGCTCCAGTAGTTTTTGCCATGAAGGCAGATGGGTCCCTCAGACTTTTTGTAGACTATAGAGAACTCGACAAGCTCACAAAGAAGAATAGACACCCATTGCCGAGGATTGATGATCTCTTTGATCAGTTGGTTAGCGCCTCAGTATTTTCGCAGTTGGACTTAGCCACGGGGTTTCATCAGTTGAGAGTGGCTGAGGATAGTATAGAGAAGACTGCCTTTAGGACTCTGGATGGTTTCTATGAGTGGCTTGTGATGCCATTTGGTTTGACGAACGCCCCAGCATACTTTGTTGATTTGATGCAGGGAGTACCTTAATAAGTTCGTGGTGGTCTTTGTGGATGTCATCTTAGTCTTTTCTAAGAGTGAAGAAGAGCATGCCCTACATCTTAGGGAAGTGTTGGAGACTCTTCGAGCGCATAGCCTTAAGGCTAAATTCTCTAAATGTCACTTTTGGAGGAAGGAAGTGCTGTTCTTGGGTCACGTGGTCTCCAAGGAAGGGATAGCTGTGGATCCCGCGAAGGTAGTGTCCATCCAAGATTGGAAGGTTCCGAAGAATGCTACCGAGGTGAGGAGTTTCTTGGGGTTGGCTGGCTACTATAGGAAGTTTATCAAGGACTTTGCGAAGGTATCAGCCCCATTAACTCGCTTGACGAAGAAGAATCTAGTCTTCACATGGGACGTAGATTGTGATGACGCGTTCCAACGGTTAAAGAGAGCTTTAACCACAGCTCCAGTCTTAGTGTTGCCAGATGGGAGTAAACCATTTGTTGTTTATACCGATGCTTGTGGGATAGGACTGGGTGCAGTCTTAATGCAAGAGGGAAGGGTAATAGCTTACGGTGGAAGACAGTTGAGGGCGCATGAGAAAAATTACCCTACACATGATCTAGAGTTGGCCGCTATTGTTTTTGCGCTTAAGACTTGGCGCCATTATCTTCTTGGCGAGAGATTCGAATTGTTCACTGAACACAAATCATTGAAGTATTGTTTTCTCAGAAGGATTTGAACTTAATACAACAAAGGTGGATGGAGTTCTTAGCATCCTATGATTTCGAAATAGCGTATATCCCTAGCAAGGGTAACGTGGTGGCGGACGCCTTGAGCAGAAAAAGGTTGTCCTTGAGTCCGTTGTTCGTGGAACGACGAAGCTTGGAATTTATCTCGATGTTTGATTTCAGACCTTCCGTTGACTTTATACCCGATTTGCTAGCTTCCTTAGAGGTCAGACCTACTCTTTTGGGATGGATTGGCGAGGCACAGCGGGATGACCCACAGTTGGTTGAGTTAGTAGAGAAGCTCATAAGGGGGGAGTCGTCCAGCCATTTGAGTAGGTACAGCCTAGAAGATAGGGGGTGGTTGCGTAGAGATGGTAGACTTTGTGTACCGCAAGACGAGGGTTTGAGGAAGGCTATACTTGATGATGCGCATCGTTCGAAGATGACCATTCATCCCGGTGGGGACAAGATGTACCAAGACATGAAGCGAGTTTTCTTTTGGGCTGGTATGAAGAAAGATGTGGCCGAGTATGTCGCTAGATGCTTGGTGTGGCAACAAGTGAAAGCGAAGCAAAAGAAACCCGGTGGGTTGCTTCACCCATTGGAAGTTCCGCAATGGATGTGGGATAGCGTCTCGATGGATTTTATTGATGGGTTACCGAGATCGAGGAAGGGTAATACGGGAATTTGGGTTGTGGTAGACAGACTTACTAAGAGTGCCCATTTCATACCCGTGAAGAGTAAGAGGACTGCTCCATGGCTAGCTTCAGTTTATCTTCGAGAGATAGTTCGGTTGCATGGTGTACCTTCTAGCATAGTGAGCGATCGAGATCCTATCTTCACTAGCGAGTTTTGGAAGAGTTTGCAAGAGGCGGTAGGGACTTTGTTGTGTTTGAGCACCGCATATCATCCTCAGACGGACGATCAGACCGAGAGGGTGAATCGTGTTCTGGAAGACCTTTTGAGGCTTTGTATCTTAGATTTTGGAGGTACATGGGAAGAGCATCTTCCATTAGTGGAGTTCGCATATAATAACAGCTTTCAATCTAGTATTGGCATGGCTCCTTTTGAAGCTCTTTATGGAAGGCCTTGTCGATCACCTACATGTTGGTGGGAATCTACGGATAAGATCTTGCTTGGGCCCGATATGGTTAGAGAGACTTCGGAAAAGATTGATTCGATTTGAAGAAGGATGAAAGCAGCGCAAGATAGGCAGAAATCTTACGCGGATAAGAGGAGGACGGATCTTGAGTTTGATGTTGGGGACATGGTCTTTGTTAAAGTATCTCCATTACGGAATGTTGTTCGCTTTGGGTCCGTTGGGAAGTTAGCACCAAGGTTTGTAGGACCGTTTCCTATTAAGGAAAGGATTGGACGGATGGCATATTGAGTGGATTTACCCGAGAGACTTAGTGGTGTGCATGACGTATTCCATGTGTCACATTTGAGGAAGTGCCTACATGAGACCGCAGAGGTGGTAGAGCCGAGCTTGCTTAGAGAAGTGGAGGTAGAGCGTGATGCGAGTATTCGACGAGCTCCTACCCGCATCCTTGGGTCAGAGATTAGGAAGTTGAGAAACAAAGAGGTTTGACTAGTCAAAGTGCAATGGGGAGAGGATGAGAGCAATGCTACTTGGGAGACAGAAGCGAAGATGCGTTCATTGTACCCATTCCTTTTTGAGGGTATGTCTTTTAACTTCTCTTTTATCGTTTGTCTAGTACTTATCTTATCTTTAGTATGTCCTCTCATTAGTACCTTTGACCTTTAGATAGGGTAAACCTATGGTTGAAACATGTGTTTGTGACATGTTATGATTGATGGATGCGTGTGGATGCAAGTGTTTGCTAGTGGTTGCTCGTGGATGCATACACACACACTTTAGACACTAGATCGGCTCAGTCACTTCATATTGCATATTGCATATTGCATATAATTGTGTGTAGGTAGCTATATTAATGGATGTATAATGGTTGTGTTATCATATGGATGATGCATTTTGGTGTATGGTTGTGCACACATGTAGAAATAGTATGTGTAGATAGGGTTCTTTCACATACATATTGGATGCATGACACTATCATGGTTTGCATAAAGGAGGTCAACTGAATCAGTAGACCGCCTGATTTTGCATTAAACAGGGAACATGTACACACACTTTTTGCATATGTTCATACAACATTAGAAACTTTAAGGACAATAGATGCCAGTGTTTGATGGTTTAGTAGATGGTTGTTTGGTTGGTAGGATACGTTCTTCTTGACTTAGAGATTTCAGGGACGAAATCCTTTAAGTAGGGGAGAATGTAACACCCCGAATTTCACTTAATATTAATGTTTGGTAATTAAAGAATAATTAATCGCAGACGTGAGAATTAAGGGAAACGGGTTGCGCCATTGTGTTCGTCTTGGAATTCTGGTTGAGATAGAGTCTGAGTTTGCGTGATTTGGACTTCGTATGAAGAAGTTATGGCCATCCGAAGTTTCAAAAAATTCAAAACAGATTTAAAATATTCAAATTTCAGAAGAGGCGGGAAAATTCCCTCCAGACAGAGGGTGTCGACACTAGGGTCGACATAGGTGTCGACACCCCCAAGGGGTCGACCCCCCTGTCGGTCAGTTTGGCCTGGGTGCACTGATTTGAGCTTTGGACTGTGTTTTGGTGGCTTGTGACGAAATCTGACGGCTCTAAACTAAATTAGGGTTAATCTAAGGGCCTAAACTACATCCTAATTCTATAAATACACCCTAAGACTACCCTAATTCATACTAAAAATAGATACAACGTCGTTATGCCGTTAAAATGCAACTTGGAGGTAGCCACCACAAATTAGAGAGGAAGTTAGCTTCTCAAATCAACTCCTAATCAACTCTAGCAACTAAATCTTCTTCATAGGAGTGCTAATCAACAAGTTGTGATTTTCTATGCCTTTAGCAAGCAATTGCTAAACTAATTATGATAGGATATAATGAGGTTATGGTTATGTATGTGGATCAATGCAAGTTATGTTATCATATGCTATGTGTTCATGATGTTATGCAAGTTATGCAAGTCATATGCTATGTGTTCATGATGTTATGCAAGTTATGCAAGTCAAATGCTATGTGTTCATGATGTTATGAAAGTTATGCAAGTCATATGCTATGTGTTCATGATGTTATGCAAGTTATGCAAGTCATATGCTATGAGTTCATGATGCTAGTTGTGCAAGTTTTATGCTATATGTTCATGATGCTAGTTGTGCAAGTTTTATGCTATGTGCTCATGATGCTAGTTATGCAAATCACTATGATAAACATTGATCCATTATGACACCATGTTATGCAAGTTTGGTGTTTGATTATATGCAAGTTCGTATATGACATGTTATGCAAGTTTGGTGTTTGATTATATGCAAGTAACATGTGCAAGTTTACACCTTTGTATGATATGCATACATATGCAAGTTAACCCCTTTGTATGTCATACATACATATGCAAGTTTACCCCTTTGTATGACATAAGTAACTTATGCAAGTTACCCTCTTTATGACATATGTGATTCATGCAAGTTTGGGTTGATTATTTATGCTAGTTGGGTTTGATGCTATGGTCATATATGCATGTTGACACCTTTAAAACCCATGTTGATGCTAATGTTATGCAAGTTGAACCCATTGTGTTTGTGATGAATCTCCCCTTTTAGGTATGTCATGTCAACGTATTACGTGGGGAACGATGGGGTTAATATTCATGTTAATAAAATGGTGTGAAGTTGGTATGATTATGCATACCATAAAGTGGATGGACATAATTGAGTCAATTATGTACATCGTTAAATTTGTAATTAATTAGGGATAATTAATACAAATTATGGGGGTGATTAATTAGGTGTAATTAATCGACTAAGACACGAGGTTGGACCCTTTTGTAGCATAAGACTGCCCAGAACCGACCGGCAAATCCAGCGGCTACAAATGATTGGCCCAATGTGAGAGGTCTTAGGCATAAACTAAATACGTGACAAGTGTAAAGACACGAGGTTAGAATCTGTTATGGCGTAAGGCTGCCCGGAACCGACCGGCAAATCCAACTGCCATAAAAGACAGTCTAATGTGAGAGGTCTTTACAAAGGTTACGTTCTTAATCAATTAAGAAACACTTAACCAGATAAGCATGTAGTGGGGCATGAGGGGTTAAGTGGGTGCCTTGGGTGGCATGTGGAAATCAAGTAAGTGCCTTGGGTGGCATGTGGAAATCTAGTGGGTTGCCTTGGGTGGCAATAGAAAATACGATTAGAATACTTAACCAAGTGGAAACATGTAATTAAACATGATTAAAGGGTTAAGTGGGATGCACTAGAAAAAGGGACAAGCTAAGGTGGGTAGCTTGTGGGGGCCCATTTCAACCAGTAACCCATATGTATCTTATTGGGCTCGACCCATGTCGAGGACGGGACACGCGTACTGGGCTTGACTATAAGAGGCCAAAAACGGGTTAGCGGTGGCATCGCAAGTCCAACGGGTTTCATATGCGTGTGTGGACCCGGGCTGGTAGGTAAGACGTTGTTGCATCGTGTAGGCATAATCCGTGCACCGTTGGTTGTATCGGGTTGCCACTTTGGGGAGTGATACACCCCACTGTGGGGCCAGCACGGGTATCTACGTTAGGGAGCCGATCGCTTGGGGAGTGGTGGGTACACCTAGTGGAGATAGGGGCAGACGGCACCTATGTGGTCAGCTAGGGGTACACGAAACTACTAGTTATATTCTCTAAGTCCTTGGGTGGGATCAACCTTTAAATAGGAATGACTGGTGTGGTGCAGTGTAATAATTACCCTTGGGTGGGTAGATGCGTCTTTACCGTTATCTTAGTTCATCCTATGTCTAGTTGGCTGCTTAGTGTAGTCATTTATCCCCAGTCATCACCGTACCAAGTTTATATCATACCCTAATTACTTTAATGATTGTATTGTTAAAGTTATAGGGCTCACTCAGACTTATGTCTGACCCCGTTGTTTTTATCTTTTTCCCAACCCTCAGGTTCTCAGAGTGGGCCTAGCACTAGTGGGCTTTGATCAGATTGCTTTATCTATCTTTTGGAGCTTGGACCGTGATGTAAAGCCCAGCTTATCTTTTCTATTATGGCTATTAGTTATGTAGTGGGATTATGTACTTATGTTTTATCAGGATGGATATTTAGTACTTGACTCTTGTTTTATGGTTTTGTAACCAAACATGTTTACCTTCTGCTGCAATGGAATGATGTTTTAGTTAACAAGTATTATTTATATCTGTCTTGTTGTAATTTTTCTGTTCTATATTCACTTAAAATACTCCACCGAAGTTAAGGCATTCCCATAGTGAGTGACCTTAGCGGGTGTGGGGTGTTACACGAACTGTTTACAGATCACCAGTCGTTAAAGTATCTGTTCACCCAGAAGGACTTGAATCCGAGGCAGCAATGTTGGCTGGAGTTTCTTGCAGCATATGACTTTGAAATTATATACACTCCAGGGAAAGCCAATGTCGTGGCAGATGCGTTAAGCCGAAAGAATGAAATGATCGCCAGTTTTATTATCACGAATTCATTGATAGATAAAATATCTGCTCTTCAGAAGGATGATCACTTCATTCAGAAGATCAGAGAGATAATTCAGAAGGGCGAACCCTCGAGTTTCCAAACCTCTCCCCGTACAAAGGAGGTTATGGCGAAATTTTTCGAAAATTCCGAGTGTTAGCCAAATTTTTGAAGAATTTGAAAATTCTCATAAACTGAAAAGTTGGAGAATTGAAGCCAGATTGGACGTAGAGTTGATTAATCAAACCACTTTCGACTTTGTTCCTTTTCGGGGACGAAAAGTTTTAAGTGGGGGAGATTGTAACGATTCGGAAAATCTGAACCAATTAAAAATTTTTAAATTGGCTAAAATAATGGATTTTAAATATTTAAAATAAATATTTTAAATAATAGCAATGAAAAGTGAGTTTGAATCGATGTTTGAAAACGAATATAATTAATTATAAACAAGGCCTAAAATGGCGTTGCAGTTTCAAAATTTGAATTCAAACTTTGTCGGACTGTACCGGGTGCAAAACAAAACGGATTTGAGTGAAACCAAAAATATTTAAATCTGTTAGTGAATACCTTTCTAACGAATCTGAAAAATTGAAGTTTCATAGCGGAAAGCAAAAGTTATGACCAAATGAATTTTCAGAAAGGTCGCTATGGAATTTATATAACCCGTGAAATTGGCCATTTTGCAAACGACCTCGGAATTCAACGAAACCACTTTTGTTGGATCCGGGATGTGAACTTATTGCTAGGTTTCAAATTTCATAATTTTTGAAGCTAGTATGTGAGCGTGGCAAATGAAAATGTGTTTTGGTCAATTATAGTTAAATTGGATCGACCAGAAATGGGCCTTTTTGCAAACCGTCTTAGAATTCGACGAAACTAGTTTTGTTGGGACCGTATCGTCAAAATATAGCCAGATTTATTTTTCTGGAATTTTTCGAATAAGTTTGTGGCCCTGGCAAATTGAAATGTACGTTCAAATCAAATATTGAATGTGCTATATTTTAATTTGAAGGAAAACTGACTAAAACAATCGAATGGGCCTTCGAAACATATCCCATTGTGTTTGGAATGAGGGTAAAACGCTAGGGACGACAGTCGTTGGGTCTGAATTGGTGTTCGTGTGAGACAAGGGGTATTTTGGAGATTTTAAAAATTATAAAATAAAAAAAACCATTGGTCCACATTAGCCCCCCCCCCCCCCCCCGACATTCTCTCTCCCCGACTCAAAATCGAATGGCGCCTTCAGCTCAAAACTTCCCCTTCCGATTCCTCCTCCTACACGCAATAAAAACCCATGCCCCAGATGAAGTTTTTGTAGATCGTCTCGAGATCTTCAAATCCATATAGGGATTATAATTTATCGCTCAGTATTGTGGGAGATCGGGCACCCTGAAGTTGTGCCGTTCGAGCTGGGATCCCTCCTCCCTGGCGCGCGCGAGTTGACGGCGGTGGACACCCCCAGGCGCGGTTTTCGAAGCACTACCTCGTGGCGCTGGCCGATCGATGCGAAGCTTCGCGGATTTCGTGCAAATTGCTGACCTAGTTTTGAACATCAAAACGAGGTATACGGCTATTTTATTTTTAACTATATTATAGCAGTTTAAAGCGCTACGGTTTTTGATTTCACTGTAAAAATCATATCTCTTTCGTTTCTTGACGAAATTCAGTGAAACAAGAGACAGTGGACTCATGTGGACGTCTTCTACATTCTAGAAGAGACGCATATTTTTCTGAGCCTTCTGCTATTTTTGGTGGAGTGGAACCCAAGGTAAGATTTCTAATTTAAAAACGATATGGAAAACGAGGATGTATAAATTATATAGTCGATGTATGAGTTATATAAGCATTGTACACCTCTTGTATAAGCGTTGTATAAGTTGTACGTTCGATGTATAAGTCGTATATGCATTGTAAAAATTATATATGTGTTGAAATAGAAGTGAATTGCTATATATATATATATATACGCCCCTCGTCCACAAACCATGGAAGATATTTATTGGTTGTGATTGGTGTGAAAATTGATTGATAGCGAATGGTTGATCGGAATTGTTTGTGGTTGATATTGATTGTTTGTGGTTGAAAAATACCCATTTGTGGTTGAGAAATATTTGGTTGAAACCACATAGGATTAGTTTGTGGAAATGAAATAAATATACATGCCGCCTGCGTGCGAACTAGATGCGTGATTCCCTATTGTCAAAAACCGCGAGGTTTTAAGGTAGAGCGAGGAGTCGTACTAGGGACGGTCCCGGTTTTAACTACCCTGCCGTTATGCTGCCGAAATTTTGAGTAATATTCATGTGTTTGAATTATTTTCATTTGTTGAAATTATATTTATTCGTTGAATAGAAAACCTTCATGTGTTGAGTCGATATTCATTCGTTGAATTGAAATTCATGTGTTGAATGGTATTCGTGTTTTAAATATAAAAATCACATTTTTGTCTATATATATAAACTATAGAAAACCTTCATGTGTTGAATCGATATTCATTCGTTGAATTGAAATTCATGTGCTGAATGGTATTCATATTTTGAAATAAATTGTTTTATAATAAAAATCACGTTTTTATCATCTATATGAACTATACAAAATAATCTTGTTTTGAAATAAATTGTTTTATAATAAAAATCCTATTTTTATTACCTATACGAACTATATAAAATAATAGTGTTTTGAAATGAATTGTTTTACAATAAAAATCACATTTTTATTACATACATGAATTGTTAAAAATAGTGAAGTGGTTAAATAGAAAACAGTTAGATAAAAATATCATTTTTATCGAAAGTATGAAAGTTATATAGTTTTAAAATCGAAGGATCGATATATATATATATATATATATATATATATATATATATATATATATAGAGAATTGAATTATATCGAAAAACGAAGCTGCAAATTGGTATTTTGAAACCGTGATTTCAAACGATTATACTGAGAGATCCGGCCATCGGATTTTCCCGAAACCGCAACCGTTGGGTTCGCTTTGGAAAAATCTTTCCAACGGCACCAACTTTGTAAAAATCCAACGGTTGGATTGTCTGGTATGTTTAATTCAATTCTGAAGAAAAACAGCGCCAGAATCGATTATATTTATATATATCTATATAAATATAGTTATATTTAATCGAATAACGACACTGCAGTTCGTATTTTGTAATCGAAACTTCAAACGATTATACCGGGAGATCCGACCATCGGAATTTCCCGAAACTAGAACCGTTGGATTCGTTTCGAAAAGATCTTTCTAATGAGGTAAATTTGTGAAGATCCAACGGTTATATTTTCAGATATGTGTAAATCAAATCTGAAGAAAAACAGCACCACGGCCGCGTTATGGCCCGAAGCGTCGTTTTGAATAAATTGGCTATTTTAAAATAAATAAAAATAGCGATAAATCATTATAAAGTATTATAAACGATATGGATGTGATTTAGAAATTAACTGAAGGTTGGCTAAGTCGAATGGTTTCCTGGGTGTTGATCTGATGTTGGTTTCGGCCTTCAGGGTTAATATTTGGGAAATCGTTCTCTTACTGATTGACGGTTAGTGACTAATGAATTGAAATGATGCGTGTGTATGTTAGTGTTATACTTGTTTATTATATGCGCGAGTTGTTCAGAAAGACCGGGTTTATCCCATTCTGAATAACTGAATCGACGATAAGAAATCGAAGATGAAGACGGTGGTCGAAGACCGGAGATCTTCACCTCGTTTGGATGGTAACCGAGGTCCTGATTGGGAGGCATCCCGAAATATGGATAATGAGTGGTGATCGTCCAGACGTACGTGGTGATCGATGGGTTTGCGAGGTATATAGTGCCTCCGGTTTTGTTCAGACCCAGAACGGACTTGCAAATGGACAGTGTGTCTAACATTGGAATTTATTCTGTGTGATTGATAGCCATCAGTTGCACAGTGTGAATTGCCTATGTAGCATGCTAAGATGCAGTGATCAGGGCTTCTGTTGAAAAGCAAAGTCTTGTGGTGATGATCAAATCACCGCCTGTGTGGCATAGCTTTGTGTATAACGTGAAATCGCGAGCCTCACACCCCGGTATGAACCAGAAACGGGATAAGGACCTCAGGGAGGGCATGCGTTTCTTTCTAGCTAGGAGTCGTGTCAGTGTTTATACACGGCCTGACATTTTACTTATATGGTTGTTACTGTTGCGAGGCGCCTCGGTTAGATCTGACGATCCGGGTCCGATGGAGCCATTCGTTGGCTCATTTACGCCCCATAGGGCGGGGAAACGTAGTGTTCATGAATTTTAATCCACATCGGTGGACCGGCCCTGACGATCCAAGGGTCGATATGTTCTGACCCTGAAACATGGGCTAGATTGTCTCGAAGTCGGTAAGGACTATATTTTGCCTTGGTTCATGACGGAAATCAAATTTCCAAATACGTGACTGTGCGGTTTTGATTGTATACCTATATATGGCGACATAGTGGTATGGGGCATTAATGCCATCTATGATTGATAGTTATGATTTGAAATTGTTTTCAAAACATATAAACACTAACAATAATATCAAATGCCTTTGTTTTATTCGTATCAAGCATATTTTGTTTGTTATAAGGTAAAAACTCTATCCTCCGGTTTGCGGTGCATTGTGTGATGGGAACTGAGTCTTGTAATGGCTTCATTTTTATAAAAAGCATTGCGATGTTTAAAAGAATGATTTGTTTTAAAAGCACTGGCAATCCGATGGAGTAAACCCGTTCCACGAAAGTGGCGTGGTCCTGTGATTAGCCATATTTGAAATGTGTTGAGTAGATTTCTCATACCAGTCCCATGACTGACTCGTAGTTTGTTTCACTTTCAAACTCGGGTGCCCCTTTTTCTACATGGGCAGCCTTGTAGTCAGGTGTAGCTGGTTCTTTCTGGATAGCTGGAGCTGAAGATGGATTCTATTATTTATCTCTTTTTATGCTGTTCAGCTCCTATTGTACATATTATGTTTGTTTCAGCTGTAGACATTTATGTATAGCTGAATTGTATTTGTACTAAGTATGATCCTGTATACTGTGTAACTCTGATGATTACGTTTATCCAGTATATTCTATTGTTCATTGTCTGGTGTATTTATTTAATTCTGTTCTGCTATTATCTGTTTATGTGTTATATTCCACAAATTACCCTTGCCACCGAAAGTATGGGGTTTGGGGTCGTCTCAATGTATAACTCTGTCGAGCTTGTAGCAGTTCTGGACAATTTTACGGGAATGAAATTGGCATTTTTGGAAAGACAATCTACAATGACCCAATTTCATCCATTTCCTTTGCGAGATCTAGGCATTCCATCTATGAAATCCATAGAGACTTTGTCCCATTTCCATTGTGAAACTGATAGAAATTGAAGTAAAATGTTGTCTTCTATTGATCACTTTTTATTTGCTGGCATGTAGCACAAAAGATGACAAAAATAGATATGTACCTCATCATCATTCTCCACCAAAATATAATTTTGGTATCTCGATACAATTTAGGGTGGATGTTGAACCTGGACTTGTGGCATTCATCCAATATTTCTTTCTTAAGCTCTTTTATGTCTGGGACACAAATTCTTCCCTTTAACCTCAAAATGCCTTTATCATTGATCTCAAAACTTGAATTCTTACCTTGGTTTATTTTCTAATCTATTCTTTGTAAAAATATATCTTCCCTTTGCTTACTGGCAATCTTTTCAATAAGAGCTGGGGAACAACGAGGTAAGCGATGGCAGCGTATTTCCTACTTAAAGTGTCAGCTACAACGTTGGCTTTTCCAGGTGTATATTGAATATCCAAATCGTATGATGCTAACGTTGTTGTCTCAAACTCAAGTCTTTCTGAGTGAACAAATACTTTAGAGGTGGTCATTACACAATTCAAACTTTTCTCCTAGTAAACAGTGCCTCCAGACTTTTAAGGCAAGTATTATAGCTAGAAGTTCCAAGTAATGAGTTGGATAATTTTTCTCATGAAGTCTCAACTGTCTGCTCGCATAGGCAATTACTCTGCCTTCTTGCATCGAAACTGCGCCAACTCCTTTGCACGCATCTATACAAAAATATAGTCCTTTATTTTCGTCTATAATAGCCAAAATTGGACATGAAGTAAATGTTTTCTTTAGCTTCTTCACACTCTGGGGAACAAACAAATTTTTCATTCTTCATTGTTAACTTGGTTAGAGGAGACGCTATCCATGAAAAATGCTGAACAAATTTCCTATAATAGCCAGTAAATCCTAGGAAACTCCTAACTTCCTTTGGCATTGTAGGCTGCTTTTAATCCAGAATAGCAAAGGTTTTCTCTGGGTCTATTGAAATTTCTTTCTCTGATACAATATGATCAAGGAACTTTACTTACTTTTCCCAGAAATGACATTTAGAAAGCTTTTCTTTTATCACATCCTTCCTTAATATCTCCAAAGCAATACAATAATTCTTCGCCTGTACTTCCTCTGTTTTGGAGTAAACAAGAATATCATCGATGAAAACCAATACAAAATTATTTAGCACCTCACGGAATACTCAAGTCATTGAATCCAAAAAATAGGCGGGGACATTTGTCAATCCGAATAGCATTACGAACTATTTGTAAAATGTACCATTTACACGAAAAGCAATCAAATGGATACAATCCTCAGAGATTCTAATTTGATGAAAACCGGTGGCTAGGTCCATTATTCAGAAAAATCAAGCGCCATTTAACTGATCAAATAGCTAATCTGTTCGATGCAAAAAATATTTATTCTTAAGAGTTTGTTTGTTAAGGACTCGATAGTCAACACATAATCTCAATGAACCATCAGACTTGGTTACAAATACCACAGCTAACCCTTAACTTGAACAGCTAGGTTTAATAAATCTTTCCTCCGAAAGTTCTTGAATTTGATTATTTAGCTCTTCTGTCTCTCTAGGGGCCATTCTCCGGCTAGGATGGACAACAACTTGGGCATTATGTACTAAGTTGTAACGCCCCACCCTGAGACCTACATTAACAAAGAGAATTACAAAGTGATTCCATCTGCTAATGCGGAGAATAGGGTTGGTTGGGGGCCACCAACTATAACCTTGTCTTAACTATCTACTGGACATGTCAATAATTGCTATCTATTTCTTCTTCAACTTAAGTGGATCAACATATCTAATAAATAATTAATAAAAGCTATAGATGACTATGAATCTACCAGAACAAACCACAATATCTAAATGAATATTTATATCACCGCTGAACAGATACAGATATACTTACATTTACATATACGATGATACTTTTCAATATAATACAAATGCAATAATGAAGTGGTATGACGACCACTCATTATTCAAGAGAAAAAACATCTCGATAATATATTATAAGGAAACTATTATTCCCAAGTGAAAGACTCGATCCCATAAAGAAGCTTCATGAAATAGCTAAGAGCCAAAAGGGAGACTGATACCTGAAACAAACTCGGTCTGACCCGAGTGAAAACACATGGGTCAGGCTAGCTAAATTCATCAGTTAAATAAAAAAAATTGTAATGAGAAGTAAGGGAAAGATACGGTGTCCTTTTACTCAAAGGATACCATTTTATAACAATGATTCACATCATAGTAAGGAGTGATATCTCTTCTAGAGAAAAACAAGAGATATCTAGGATATGATCATACTTAAGTGACATAATCAACACTTAAGTAAAAGATACTTCAACTACCAGAGTATTAAAAGTAAGATTCAATCAAACTCGCTTTCGGCTTATGTCAATGGTGGTATAATGGAATGTGAATAAAAACTTCAAAAGGACTGAATATCTTCTTAGAAGAATATATATATATATATATATATATATATATATATATATATATATATCAAGGATACATATTCTTCACAAATAGAAATAAATACTAATAAATATGCGTCGTCTCATTGGCATATTCTCAAGAATAATCGAAGGAAATATATAACTCAACCATAAAGGAAGCATCATACTTATCCATATCTCATCTCATCGGTATGAATATAAATACATCATAAATTCATCATTAAAACTAAACGTATAAGAATCTTCATAACCATTTATACTTCGTCTCATCGGTATGAATATAAATACATCATAAGCCCATCACTAAAACTCAACATATAAGAATCTTCGTAACCATTTATATCTCATTTCATCGATATGGATATAAATACATCATAAATCCATCATTAAAATTCAACATAAAAAAATCTTCATAACCATTTATACCTCATCTCATCATTATAAATCTAAACACATCTTAAATCCACTTAAATCTCAAACTCATTTTATAGAAATTATTGTAATAAAACTTATATGAAGTCCAAAACATCTAATTCGAAATCACCATGAAACCATTAATTTATCTAAGCCTTCATCTTTCTCGATGCAGTAATAAACAGCGTCATATAATGATGAAATCAAAACATTTAAAACATCATGAGAAACTGCACTGCATTACATCTTGACTAGTAGTATACTTTTTTTAGTACCATACATTATGATGACTAGGGCCAGAAACATTAAAAACATCTTGATGACTATAGCCGAAACATTGATGCCCTAGGTCATAAAATCCGAGTAATAACATCGTGATGATTGGAGTCACAATCATCGTGATCATCGTGATGGCTATAGTAAAAAACATCATGATGACTCCAATCCAGTACTCGGTCATAGTACTAGTAATCATCTTGAATGTATCTCAACTTCTTGGATAGGAACCCATAAGGCGTAAACATATATCTCATACCATACGTTTGCACCTAAAGGTTTACTAGCCGTTAGTCGACACCACACTAGAAAACATCAAAAAACATCATCAAATATACACCGCCTCATCTCATCGGTGAGTGAAAAGATACCAAACTCGTCTCATCTTTCTATCTTTCCAACGAGTATTAAGTGGTAATCTAGCTTGTCTCACCTCATTGACAAATAAAAATCCATCATAAACATCAAAACATCATGAATTCATAAACATGAAAACATCACGAATTCATAAATGTCAAAACACCATGAATTTATAAACATCATGAATTTATCATAGAATAGCTTGCCTCATCTCATTGGCAAGTTTAAATAGCATCGTGGTTGGTTCATCATTAAATATACTCAAATTGAGTCATTCTAGAACCAATGGCCTTCGCCAATGGCAATATCTCAAAAACATTGCATCAAAAGGGGTTTGATCGTACAAGTCTGATATTAAGCGATAAAGTAAAAACACACGTCCCATACCACGTATTTTTACTAAATCGTTTAATTATTATTCTTATATGTTCAGAATGTGAAAAGAATAGTTTATGTTCTTTCTAAAATAATTTACTAAGGAAACCAAGTATTTAAAAATAATTTTTGAAATCCATAGAAATCCATTTATTAAAATTCTACATTTTATAGAAAATAATATAGTATAAATACTTTTATTATCTAGAAATACTAAAAAAATATTCATAATAAATTATTTAACATCATAATTACCAAGCTAGAGCATACATATAAATGTTCATCGATGCAAAACAACTTTCAATTGGTTAGAAACCAATAAGTGCAATAAAATCATGAAACAAAAACATAGGACATCAGATAAAATTGGCTATTTCGAGCTAACAAACATCAAAATGTTTAGAAACACTCTGAACGAAAATTGTAGCTTAGTTTCTTAGATTTACGAAACATCTAAAATCATCGGATTCTGTTTAGAAACGAAAAAGTTTTGATCAGTTTCGTTTCAGCATCAACCATAGAGCAATATATGTCTTGCTCTTGGCATAGCAATAGAAAAATACAATTGACTCAGATAACTTAAAAATTCTAGAAAATTCAATACATGAAAGCTGTAGAACAAATTCTAAGCTTTCCAGAAAATCAAAAATCACCATGTTTCAATAAAGGGTGAGGAAGTTATAATCAAAATACGAACTGAGATTCAAATTGAAATTTACAGTGATAAGACAACAAGCTTGCATTAGGTTTTCTTTCATCATTTACTCTCAGAATCTTCGAATATGCTCAAGATGAAAGTTGTCACATTCGTTTCAAGGTTTCTGAAACATAAAAAATTACATAATTCAGATGAAAAATGCAAAAGTTATGATTAAAATACTAAATCAGATTTACAAAAGAATAAAACAACACAAAATTGATTTACATCAAACCAATTTGTACATGTTTAAGCTAGAAGCTATGAGTTCATTACTCACCTTGATTACCAGCAAAAATTACCATGAATTTGACAATAATTTGAAGATTTCTTCGTATCAAAATCTTGAAGCAACGAGGAAATTGACATGCAACCTAATTCAATCAAAACAAGTCACATTTTCGTCCATAGTATAGTCAGAATTTAATATAGCAAAACTACATATTTTCAAACTAAATTTATACTGAAGGTGTGCATATGAGTTAAGAGTAAGATATATAAATTTCAGATTTTTTTGTTTTTTCTACAATTATTTATGAACTTTCTACTAACCTGCATTTTCAACCAAGATCCAATCCGGAAATTGCTTAATGAAAGAAGACGTTTGATGGCTCAAAACTGAACCAAATGCCACGAAAATTGGAGGAGAGGTGCTGGAATGTGTTAGCAATGACATATATAAATTTGATAATTTTTTGGATTTTATTTGATTTTTTATGATTTTTTATGCAGCAAGAGTTTTGATGAATTAAAGAGCTAAGGCCATGAAATTTGCACGGTAAGGGGGAAGGATGGGAAAGAAAAGGGTCGTTGTTGTTTGATTTCCTCCTTTTAGAACTCTCTCAAACCAAAGAATAATGGGTTACACCATTCATCAAGGCACAAAAGAGATAATATAGCTAATCACTCTTTAATTTCTATTTATAATACTCCAAACACTTCTTAAATCACTAAACATACCCTACAAACCACTATTAAATTGTGTTCAACACATAAAACACAAACAAACTTTATATTAGGCTTCAAAACACTTCAAAAATGTTTTGAATTACACTTCTAACATTGTATATAAAATTTATTTGTTTGTCACAATAATTATTTTACTAATGAAACACATTTATAGATTTCACCAATACACACAAATACCAATTAGATTGTATTTGATTTATGAAATACAACATATCCACCACAATAACTTCAAAAATCTATTAAAATATAGTTAACTTTAATTCAGACACAACACTCGAATATAAATATTTTTATCAAATAATTCTGTTATCTTTTGAAACATATTTTTATTATTGCAACAAGATTTATAATCTCGGTTGATTTAACAAATTAGCTCAACTAACTATAATAACCATCTCAAAACCCCAATATTTAATCATACTCAATATTTATATTTTAATTTGACAACAACCCAATTAAAACATCCATGTTGTTGTAAACATCATTAAGAAACATAATTATATTTTACCAACAAAGTTTGCATCCTTCATTGAATTAATAAATTAAATCAATTAACTCTAACAAATATTGATTCTCAATTAATATTTATTTTTATAATGAAAGCAGTCCAATTAAATCACTCTTTGTTGTAGTTAATATTTAAAAGCTACATATTTAATTATTAACAACAATCAACAAATCCAACGTTATAATATTACTATTAGCATTTTATGTCTTCCACCATAGTTTAAAAACACAATTCTCTATTTTATTGTGACACGAAATATTTTGCATTTGAAATCCAAACCAATAGTTAATAGTTATCCTAACCAACAATTTGTCATTAATATAGAAAATATATTTTTCACTTAAATATTGATTCTCAATCAATATTATATATTTTCAATATTCACATTAATCAACATGTTATGAATTATGAACACATATTGGAATAAGTTACTTATTAAATTAAAGACATTTAATTTAGGGGATTGTTAAAGGGACTCCACTTTTGGTTAAGGGGAGGACAATTTTAAGGGGACTCCACTTAAAATGAAAATTGTTAAGGGAGGGTTTGGTTTATTTAATTTTAGAAAAAAGATGGACTAAACTACCCTTCGTCACAACATACAATCACTATCGTTCTTTTTTGATCGAAACATACAATTAAGGTTTACATCAAAAGAACCCATAATTCATGATTGAGAACAATATTTTATTTTTGTGTTTTCAAAGTACAAGAAGATGGTTCATAAACATTATGAGGACAACAACGATACTTCAGTAGCTAAGAACAACAATATTTAGTAAAATGACGCTCTCTTGAAATATGTCATAAAATCAATAACGGTCGTCGATTTCTATAAACGTTTCCTTTCATGTTTTCACCTTCAATGTGTATTTTTACTTGTAGAATATAAAAGAGATGTGCGCTAAAAGAGTGCATAGACTGTATGATTTGTTAAACATGAATAGGACTTTGCATTCAATTTCTTTTTTTTTTTGGAAAATTAATGAAAATTATAAGCCACTTTATATACCCATTTATAATTAATAAATTTTATCGGTTACATTTCAAGTTTGCAATGTAAAGTAAATATTTTGTACATATATTTGCAATGAAATCTTCAAATTCGGCCAACGCATGCCCTTTTAAAACACCTATTTCAGCCATATTTTGCGTTTAATTTAATGTAACAGTTCAACGCTCTTCTTGTACATAACACAGTGTTGAGCCACCGCATATTTTTATATTCTGCGTTGTTTTGCATACGCACGAATACAATTTCTTACCATTTCCAGGACGCAAAAACATCCGCATCTCAATTAATGTTCCGATTATACAGATTCGATCAGATTTGTTCATGAATATTTAAGTATTTTAAATTGAACCATCGAATTCCAAAACGATATTCATTAACTTACTTAATCTGATATCTTTTGATTACCCACACAAATTTCTTGTGTCTCCATTATGTTAATTATATCCTTTTTTATTTCATTAAATTGTGCTCATCAATTAGGGGTTTAGGTTTTAAAGTTTACATTAAATATGATTATGGGGTTAATATTGGAATATTTAATTAAATGTTTAAGGGGAGGCTAATTTTTTGGGTCCTTCCCTTAACAATTGAACAATAATTTAAAAATTGTCCTCCCCTTAACCAAAAGTGGAGTCCCTTTAACAATCCCCTTAATTTATTCCAACACACAAATTACAAATTTTTAATTTCTAGTTTTTAAAACAATAGACGAGTTGGGCTCCCAAACTCATATTTTACCCTCTTCAGGTTTTAAAATTAAAAAAACACATTGGAGTCCGTTAAGCTTGGGTTCTCAAAAATCTGGGTTGTTACATAAGTCGATCCTAAACTCAATTTCTCGGTATGGAGGAAGGCTTTTGACTTCTTCGAATACATCAGGAAAATCCCTAATGACAGGTATAATGTTTATGTCGGTGCTAGGGAAACCCAGAGTACACATCAAGTTGTCTCTTTTTAGGCTAAGGAGTTCGAAAGATATTTCAATAAATTTCCCGAGATTTGTTTTTACCTATACTTTTCTATTTTCATAATCTAGATTTGCTTTATACTTATTTAACCAATTCATTCCAGGTATAATTTCAAATTCGTCAAATTCTAGGACAAATAGATTGAAAGGAAATTCATGACGTGAATAAGATATAGGAATATTCTTGCAATATAGACATGGGCTAGTGGGACCACCGACCGGATTACTTATGCAAAGGGTTTATCAACAAATTCGAGTTCAAGTTTTTATTCTTCTACGATGTGTTTTGAAATGAAACTATGTGAGGCACTAGTATCGAAAAGAACTCGTACTAATTTATCTGCAATGAAAATAATACCTTCCAACACTTCCTTTCCCTTCTCTTCCTTAACATATGAAGGACCTTCAGCAATAGCATAAACCTTCGGCAGTTCCACTATCTTCATGATTGGATGGTCTTTGATCAGATGTCCAGGCTTGTGGTAGTCATAGTACTTTCTAACTCCTTGACTTGGCTTACTTGTCTTCTTAGGTTTGCTGCAGGTGTTAGAAAAATTACCTTTTTCTTGGCAGTTGTAGCATGTGAGATCCTTAAGACAATCGTTTCCTTTTTTCCATTATTCTGGCTAGTTTTCTTCCCACTGAACTTTCTCTTCTTCCAATTGCTACTATTGTGGCCTTCCTTCTCCTTAGGTGCCTTTTGCTGATATATAGTAGCGTATTTATACCCCCATATCCACTAAGCTCCAATCTACAATCTCATTCAACATGAAACCGATAAGGATCATCCGAATGCAAAGTTGTGAAGATTTATTCCATTAATCTCCATAATTTCAGAGATCCAAGAGGACTTTTCCCATCAAATTTGAGATATCAAAGAGATTAGAGAGAAATGTGTAGAGTTGAGAGAACCATTTATTTTGTAATCATTGTGATGATAATGAAAAGTGCTTCCATAGTGGATGTAGGCTATCTATAAGCCGAACCACTCTAAAATTTTCTGTTCCTTACTTTTCCTGCTTTTTCCTTATTTTGTGAGTGTGGTTCCATCTCCTTGATCTAATTCTTTGTGAATTATAAATCCTCTTCTGGGGTGTTTGTACCATTTTTGGTGTAAACACTTTTCGGCACCCACCATGGGGCCACGTTCACATTCTCAAGCTTAAGTTCCTTGTGGAGATAGTGTTTGAAGCCCATTCCTACGATAGCTTCTTCAAATCTAAGATCTGGGGCAATTGACGAATTCTCTCTGAAATATAGAAATTTGTTTGACATAATGCCGCCAAAAAATCCAATACTAGCAAGACTGTAGTAGCTACAACTTCCGGAAATGCAACAAATGATCCTGACTAATTTTGAGATTGGTGAATCCTCCAGAGCCGAAGTCGGTGTGACTAGAGAAGAATTGGATAAAGTTGTTGCTGGTTTGACACATCAGATGGAAATTTCAACAAATGCTATGATAAAGAGGTTAGAAACTCTATTTTCTCTTCAAGTCGCCACAACAAAAGTTACCACTAATGCCACCCGCATGGAAGGTGCCCATTCTTCTGCCACTAGTCCAAATCATGACAGATCTGTTCAGGAAATCGATGATCCGGATAAAACTGATCATGCAGAATCTAAACCACCTGCTAGGAACCATGCAGAAAGACCAACCTCTCATAAAGCGACAAGTTCCGCCAAAGGGGTACTTCCCCATGAGGGAAGCCCAGGGCCCCAGATCCTTAGCCACAACCGTTTGCATAAGAGAAAATCCGGTAAGGGAAACGACATCTGCCCCACGGATCACTGCGACGAGAAAGAGCATCTTAAAGACATGGTCCAACAAATTATGAAGAAAAGTGACGTGAGGGTTGATGACGAGAAGGAGTGGGAGTTCGCTCCATCTAAAACCACACATACCGATAGGATCAAGCTAACCAAATTCCCATGGAAGTTCAATCCACTAACAATACAAGCTTACAACGGGACCGGTGATCCTAATTTGTTCCTATACAAATAGACCAGTATATGGATGGTGCCAGGGCCATCGATGAACTCAAATGTCTGTATTTCCCAGTGTATTTAGAGGGGGTAACTTCGCTCTGGTTCACAAAGCTTTCTCCAAGGTCAGTGGATAACTTTTCTTCTCTTGCTAAGAAGTTCAGGTAGCAGTTCAGGCTGCAATCAACAAAGTTCAAGGATGTGATTTCACTAAATGACATGGAGCAAAGACCGAAGGAGTCGATCAAAGTCTTCCTAACTCAATTTAATGCCGCAACAGCAGAGGTTGCATATACGGAGCACTGACTGGTTCTAATGGCATTAAAGTGCGTTATCATTAAAAGTCAAAGTTTGGAAGGTGATTGAAGTTGAAGAAGCCTGACAACCTAAAGAGGTTCTATGCAAAGGTTGAAGAATACATCGATGTGGAAGATGATCCAGCTTCGCTGCGGATGCTCCAGAGAGTAGTAAGGCTCCTTCAAAGAAAGAAGATGATGCTCCGAGCACCCAAAAGGGGAATGGGACAAAAGCAGGGAAATGATGCCATAGACAATCGAGATGGAAAGAAGTTCGGCTTCTTCAAGGATGATGAATTGACCTTGTTAACTGAGACACCAGAAACATCTTTATGGCAACAAAGGATACTGAGGACTATCCCAAACCAAAGAATCATAAGGTGACCAATAATCAAGTGAATTCAGGAAGATTCTGTCACTTCCACAATCAGCCCGGCCATAATACTAATGAATGCAAACAGCTTAAAATTTTGATCGAATAACTGATTAGGAAGAACCGTCTACAACAATATGTGAAAAAGCAAAAAACTGCCAATCCTCCCTAAACTATAAAGAAAAGAATGTGTCTGCATCAGGGGAGAAAGCCCCGACACCGGTTGTTCAAAGGATTGTAATCAATACCACATCCGGGGGTCCTTACCCAACAGACGAAACTTGAGGAGACATCGAGAAGTATGCTTGTGCACTTAAGAATTCTCTAAAAGATTAAAGGTGTTTGGTCCTCCGCAATGCTATTTTCGTTAAATACCAGAAAATTTCATTTGGGGATGTCATGCTCAACGAAAAGGATGAAGAATGGATAGTTTCTCTGACCCAAGACCTATGGTGGTAACCGTTGGGATAGGCTCGGCAACTGTGAAGCAGGTCCTAGTTGATTGTGGAGCTTCAGTGAATGTATTATTCAAAGACACCTTCAATAGAATAAAGCTTTCTATGAAGGATGTTCGAGCTTGTTAAGGGTTCACGAGGGAGCCAAAACAACCCATTGGGGCTATTGATCTACTTGTGGAACTTGGAGAAGATGAGAGAAATATCTTAGTTCAGTCTTTTGTTCTAGTAGATGAACCATCGGCCTATAATGCTCTTCTGAGAAGGCCAGCTTTAGCGACTTTCAGAATTGTGCTAGCCCCCTGGTGCTTAATAATGAAGTTTCCGACGGACAAGGGAATCGACATAGTTCAAGCTGATCAAGACATAGCTGGAGAATGTTATATAATGAGCTACGAGAAGCTAGTAAAAAGAACAAAGGGAAGAATGTGGAGATCCCCCTCCGCATTCGTGATCTTGCCTTATAGCAATTAAGGCATGTACCTTGTACTGGTGAGCATAGTAGGGTCCAAAAGGAGATGGATCCGAGGAAGGCCAGTACAGGGGAGGAGAGAGCGGCACCAGCTAAAGTCACAATTTAAATTCCAGTTCATGATAAAGATCCAGATATAGTACTGAAGATATGATCTCAATTGGGCCAAAAATTGCAAAAAGAGTTGATTATGTTTTTAAAAGCTAATCTTGATGTGTTTTCTTGGAGTCATTCAGACATGTGTGGCATATCCCCCGAAGTGGCAGTTCATGCAATCAACATCGACCCAAGCATCACTCCAATCAAGCTGAAAAAAGAATTCAAGGCCCGGAAAGGTTGGTTGAACTCAAAGAAGAAGTATACAGACTCATGGAAAATCATTCTATTCGAGAGTCCACATATCCCTCCTAGGTCTCAAATCCTTTTCTAGTCAAGAAGCCCAATTGCAAATGGTGAGTATTCATTGATTACTTTGATCATAATAATGCGTGTCCCAAAGACAGTTTTCCGCTACCTAGAATTGAACAGTTTGTTGATGCAATAGCGGGGCATGAACTCCTATCTTTCATGGATGAATACTTTGGCTATAATCAAATCTTAATGCATGAGCTTGATCAAGAAAATACGAGATTTATTATAGAAGTCAGTTTGTATTGTTTTAAAGTGATGTCGTTCGAGTTGAAAAATGCTGGGGCAACTTACCAACATCTTGTCAATTCCATGTTCAAATCCCAAATAGGCAAAACTATGGAGGTCTATGTAGACGACATGTTGGTAAAGTCCAAAAGAGTTGATCATCATTTGGAAAACTTGGCCGAGATGTTCAATATCTTGAGAAAATACGGCATGAAACTCAATCCTCTCAAGTGCTCGTTTGGGGTCGCATCGGGAAAGTTTCATGGGTTTATGGTTAATGCCCAGGGCATCGAAGCCAACCCTTCATAGATTACCTCTTTGAGAGAAATGCTAGCCCCTAGAACGAAGAAAGAACTACAAAGTATAAATGGGAATGTTGTTGCTTTATACCGTTTCATTTCTAAAGCAACAGATCAATGTATTCCTCTCTTTGATGCTCTAAGAAAAGGAAGTAAAGATTTCCAATGGACTCCGAAATGTCAAGCTGCTTTTGAAGAGTTAATCAAACATATGGAATCACTGCCAATGTTGTCCAAACCTAAAGATGGAGAAGATCTATTCTTATAGTTGGCAGTATCATCCCATGCGTTTAGCGCTGCTTTGGTTAGAGGGGAGTCAAAAGTTCAAAGGCTACAGTATTACATCCGCAAGAGGTTACCAGGGGAAAAATTAAACTATCCCAATTTGGAAAAGCTTGCATACGGCCTGCTCATTGCCTCTAAAAAGCTAAGGACATATTTTCAGTCTCATCCTATCAAGGTTCTCACTGATTAACCGCTGAAGCAAGTCTTGTTTCATCCAGAGACTTCTGGAAGGTTACTGAAGTGGAACATCAAGCTCAATCAATATGACATCACTTACCATCTGCGAAGGGCAATTAAAGGACAAACTTTGGCTGACTTAGTAGCTGAATTCATGGATATTGGAGATGACGAGGAAGAAACTACCGAAGTGGTCACTCGGTGGAAGTTATTTTCTAATGGCGCTATGAACGAATATTGCTCTGGGGCAGGGGTGGTGCTTGAGACTCCTGAGGAATGCTCGCTATGTTATGCCTTAAGATTAGAGTTTCCGTCGACAAATAACAAAGCAGAATATGAGGCCCTGATTGTTGGATTGAGAATTGCCAAAGAATTACAGTTGAAAGCCTTACACATTTTCAGTGATTCGCATTTAGTGGTCTGTCAAGCCAAGAGAGAGTTCCAGGGTAAAGAAGGAAACCTGCCAGCCTACCTGTCCAAAGCTTGGGAGCTACTCAATTACTTTGATTACTACACTATTTCACATATTCCTCGGGAAGAGAATTTAAAGTCTGACCCACTCGCCAAGCTCGCCAGCACGGGGAATGCCTAGTTGTTGGGAATAGTTCTATTTGAAGTTTTCTCAAACCCCAGTATCGAAGGCCGAGATATAGATTGGATCATGGAAGCTATCACAGAATCGGATTCATGGATGACTTCAATCAAAGACTATCTCCTCAGAGGTGTTCTATTAGATGATCGAAAGAAGAGAACAAAGCTACTCAGAAAAGCTCCTTTGTATCTTATTCAAGATGGTCGATTATACAGACATGGTTTCTCTATGCCATTACTTTGTTGTGTCACTAAAGAAGAATCAAGTGCAATCCCGACAGAATTGCATGAGGGAGAGTGTGGATATATATATATATATATATATATATATATATATATATATATATATATATATATATATATATATATATATATATCGGCGGTTAGACACTAGCCAAGAAAATCTTGAGATACAGTTATTTCTTGCTAGATGTGAACTTACACTCCATGAACTTATTTGCGAACAAATTAACAACTGTAAACAATTGTTTAATCCGTTCGGCTTTCCTAAACAACAAGGATTGTTGTAGAGGGTGTCGAACTCTAGGACCAAAAATATTTTAATTAATAAATCCAATCAAGTTATCCCTAACTTTTGATTTGTTGAAAACAAAGAAAATAGCAAAATTAAATACAAGAGAGTTTTAACAATAAGTGAAAGCAATTAGGGGATAATGACATAGATCAGATTCATAATCATCAATAGCCAAAAGATTAACCAGATCTAATACATGTTTCTGTCACAAACATGAATCAACGATAATAGGTTTTCAGAAACAAATATGTAAATAACGACAAGCATAGCCTATGCAGGAGCTCAGCTCTACAACCATAGACTATCAGGACAGATTCACTAATTAATTTCTAAAACCCTAAAATTAGATCTAAATCTGATAAGTGTTAGATCGAACTCGAATATACCCTGTGAAGGAGCACAGCTCTTAAACGACACAGGGTATGAAGGTTCAGATCTAACCCTTAGTTCATATCTAGATATACATACATGAAGTTCTAATCTTTTGGCTATGCGATTCATATTGAATCATATCTATTAGCGTCATCACCCCCTAATCAAAGAGGATTAACTAGACATAGCTAAAAGAAATGAAAATAAAAAGAAAATAACAGACATGAACATAAATAAAATGCAAATAAAAACTAAATAGAAGAGAGAAAGAAGAGTTTTATTCCAAGCAAAGGATTATAGAATAAAACTAAGTGTGTTTTTACATGAATGAGATACAAGGTATTTATAGCTGATATGACAAAGACTGCTTAGCAAATTCCACAATGTGGGACTAAAGAATTAGCCCAAATAACACATAAGCTAGTGTGAACGGGGTTGTAGAGTAAGAGGCCTTGTAAGTGAGCCAGTGTGAACGCGTACAGTGCATGAATGAGAAGCCTTGCAAAGGAGCTAATGTGAACGCTACATGAGTGAAATGGTCTGCAATTGAGCCAATGTTAATACAATATGAGTCTTTAGTGAGCCAAATCTACCCAACTGAACTCTATTTGCAACCGTTCTTCAAGCTTTAAACTCTTCAAGCTTTAGTAATTTTAACTTCACTCTTTTTCAGCAAATTCTTCATGCTTTATTCATCAAATGCTCTAAACCATGATTCTTGTCAACAATCTGAAAACACAGCTATAAATACACAATATCAATTATTTAAAAGATAAAATAAGATAAATATGCGGATAAAATATACACATTTACGTGTATATCAGAACTATACTAAGAAATGTGACAAATGTCAACAATTTGCAAAGATTCCAAGAGCACCATCTACTGAATTGACTAAAATGGTCAGCCCGTGGTCGATCGTTGTCTGGGGAATCGATTTAATTAGGGCATTACCTATAGCAAAATCCAGTTTCAAATATGTCGTTGTCACTGTCGATTACTTCACCAAATGGGCTGAAGCAGAGCCATTGGCCACAATCACCGCAAAGAAAGTTATCAACTTTATCTTGAAGAACATTATTTGTAGGTTTGGTATGCCACAGAAGATAATCACCGACAATGGGACACAATTTGAAAGCGATGAGTTTAAGGAATTCTGCGACAAGTATAAGACTTGGAAGAGGTTTGCAGCAGTGATCCATTCGTAGGCCAATAGGAAGGTCGAAGCCATAAACAAGATCATAAAGTCAACCATAAAAAAGAATCTTGAGAAAACCATAGGTGGTTGGGTAGACGAGCTTCCACTTGCACTATGAGCTTACCACACAACTCATAAAACTATGACTAGGCATACTCCATTTTCTTTAGCATTTTGTTTCGAGGCCATGATTCCGGTAGAGCTAGAAGTTCCCACCCACCGAAGGATTCACTTCAATCAAGAAGAGAATGAGAATTTGTAACATGAAGCACTTGATTAACTCGAGGAAAGAAGAAATGAAGCAGAACTCAGAGTTGCTGCTCATGAGAGAAGGATCTCCAGACATTTCAATTCTAGAGTTAAACAGAGGACCTTCGAGGTTGGGGACCTTGTATTGAAAAGAATAATGACGGAACTGGTGTTTTTGGACCTAATTGAGAAGGACCCTTCATTATAAGCTAATAGCTATTGGATGGCACATTCAAATTGAAAGCGACGGATGGACTTCAGATTCCCAGGGCTTGGAATGCTAACCATCTCCGCCGCTATTTTACCTAATTTTTCGTTCATGTATTTTGTAAAAAGTTGTAAATACTATGTAAGCAATGTTGTCAAACTTTGTACATATGAATGAAGGTGTAAAAATTGCTTGCCTAAATCGTATACTTGCAAACTTTTGTTTAATAATTCAAAGTTGCTAAAATTCAATTTTTGATTGTAGGCCATCAAATGATTGTCCACTAACAACTTAAAAAAGAATTGGTGACCTTTTTTAACAACAAATTCTGGTAAGGACAACTCAAAGCTGTAAAGTGCCACCTTGTAAAGAAACATGAAGGCCACCAAAAGTTAGATGGTTGAAGGGTACAACGTCAAATCTAAATATAAGAACATTGCCAGTTTCACTAAAGGGGCAACTCATGAAAAATGAGACCCAGGACCCTAGCCCTGCTATTGGGATAGCTTGTTATGACAAGCATTTGGTAATGGAACTAGCGTCTGCCCGTGAAACTATGCAATAATCAAGTCTCTCATAATGAAGCTAATCAAGGACCTCTTCGAGGCACCTGATCAGGTTATTAGGGTCTGTTGATCATAGACTCGGCAATCGGCAGGCCAAAAGACCTCTTCGGAGGCACCTGATTAATTCGTTAGTGTCTGCTGATCACAGACTCAACGATTAATAGGCTTCAAAAGACCCCTTTGGGGGGGCAAAATCCCACTTCGAGGCACCCAATAAGATTGTTAATCCAACTCGACTGCGAAAAAAATTGGGGTAAACCAAAGACCTCTACGGGGGCATCCGACCAGAATAGATTTTGATCATCTCTGACTCGGTGATCGGTGGACTCAAAAGCCCTTTTCGGAGGCGCTCAATTAATTCGATTAGCACCTGGTTTGTTTGGGCCGTGACAAATGTTGAGTTTCAATCGAAACCTCTCCGGAGGCACCCAATGAAATCACCGACGCTAGAATACATCATCCTAGTGTAGACGGTAGTCTCCTATGTCTGAATTAACTAGTCGAAAAATAGATAAACGTTGGGCTAAAAATGTAAGACCTCTCAAGAAGGGGCACAAAAACAAGAAACTTCCTTCAATTAAAAGGCATGAGTCTGGTCAACTAAGGTAAAAAATCCTTGAATAATGAGCAAACTAAGAAGCTCCGAAGTACAAATGCGAAAGCAACAGCCTTAGCCATTAAAATTAAAGCCTCCAATGTTTTAGCCATAATCGAGGAACTCTAGTATAGTTGATCACACCCATCATATGAAAGTTTGTGACAAACTTTGGTATGGGGGCATCACCACTGCATTAAGACCAATCAATAGTGTTCACAAGGCATACCATAAGCTCGTCACAACTTCATGCTAAACAAAAATAACATGTATTGTAAATGTGAAAAGAAACATGTACAGAGTGCAAATAGTGAAGTACGATAAAGCTAAAGCAAAAGGCTTAAGTACAGCAAGCAGAACACAGTTTCATCACAACAACAACATAAGTCAAATACAGAAGTTTCAGACACGAATGTGCATAAAGTGATAAGCAAGGGCCAGCACTCGCATATATAACTGGTCTAAATGCAGTACATAAAGGAAATAGCAGAAAGTAAAGCAAGCTGGTCATGAGCACTACTTATTCTTCTTTCCATTCTTGGAGTCACCAGACCTTAGAGATAGCTTGGTAGAAGAAGGAAGAGGTGTACTAGCTGGATGGCTCCCGTCTTTGACTACCGGGCCACTAGGACTCTCTTGGGAAGACACATTGATGATCCTTTTCTTCTTAGTAGAGCGTTTTCTTCCTTTGCGTCTAGAAGAAGATAAAGACTTAGTTTTCTATTTTTCTTGGACCTTGACATCTTTTCCAGGGGTCTCATCAGTATGGTTGGAATCTTCATCACTAGGGAGATAGTCAGCATCATCGTAAAAATTGGCAAGTGCACCAATTTGTGTGTCTTGTGATCCCGGGGTCGTAGCAGCAAGCAAGGATGCATCGCTTGGAGAAGGAGTAACAACTGGGGAAGGAGGAATAGACATTAAGGTCGAATAGGTAATGATAGCCTCAGTAGTCGTCGTGTTGCCTATATCAGAAGAAGGTTGTGATAAGATTAGACCTCATGCTAACGTGTAATGAGCATAGAATGTAAGATTTCCACGAGAACTAAAAAGAGAATCCAAGTATGACACGGTCTGGCTAATCTCAGTATTACCTAGAACTGGAGGATTTCTTTACTCCACTTTGTACATGTCTGCATTATCACCATCGTCACCTTCCCCATCTCCGTTGTGTACCTCAACCACATCCACCATGGAAGCATGCTCTTCAGCGGTTTTATCTTTCTATTTAAGAGCAGCAGAAGGATTAATTGGAGTTTGAGAGTTAGAAGCCTCAGCATTGGCAGGAACGATTGGGCATCGATATTGGTCATGTCCTGAACTTGTTCCCTAGAAGGCCCGGCCTCGTCATTTAACAATCCTCGCTTTTTCATTAGCTGAATTTTTCCTTCAGCCAGAGTTGCTCGATCATCTTCATCTACGAGAGTCTCTAAGAGGTAATCTTCATCATGATCTCCCTCAGCATGTTTAACCACATGTTCCCAAACTAGGGCTAAGGTCAATGCAAAGTCATTCCCCTAATAGCGTAGACTCCCACGACTTATGACGCTGAAAACATAGAATTTGAATAAAGTAGTTTTGGCATCCGTCTTGGCTTTCTTGTAAGCAGCCACAACTTTAAGTATATCTTCCTCAAGAAGTTCATTCCTGGCATCTAGCACAGAAAGAACCATACTTTAGGAAGTAATCTTTTCGTGATGGACAACATTCTCTCGCTGATAAGTAACATAAGCATTCCTTTCTATAGCTAGTTGATACCCAGCAAGTTGTCGAGCAGATTGACCCTCTTGGACTTGGGTTGTTAGCATGTTCTCCTTCTATTTTGCAGCGGCTAGCTCTTCTTAGAGCTTCTTATTCTTAGCCTCTAAACCCGCTAACTCTGTACTTCTTTGAGTGAAAGATGCGATGGTTTTATCCCGGGACTCAAGGACCTTGGATATCTCGACTTTGTCATTCTCTAATATGGCAATTCGATCATTGTTGATTCCATTAAGTCTCTGAAGTTCGTGTGCAAAAGTATACCATAAACCCAGTTGCTTCTTAGCATGGCTTCTGACTGTATCTAACTGAACCTCAAGTTGACTCTTGGATGTATCTAATTGTGTAAACATGACTTTTCAAGGTATCGAATGCTTCGAGAATTCCCCGCATGTCACAAGGGTATATGTCTAAATTGAGGTATATCCCTCTCAAACACCAACCCTGAAATCGGTCAGCGAGACCAAAGTCGGCTGGTCCAGGAATATAGCGAGGCCTATTTATAATCGCCTGAATATCAACAGGGCCTGGAGTGACGAATGGAGAAGCCAGAGACAAATGGTCGGAAGTAGTCTGAATATCTAATACTGGAAGTTTATCTGATTTATGATGCTTTCGAGAGTCATCCTAGCCTTGACCACCCCTATCTCTCTTCTTCTTCCCTTTCCTTTTCTTCTTTTCCTCTTCTTTCCTCTTCTTTGCTTCTAGCATATCTGTGCCTCCACCTCCTTTTCTCATCAGTTTTCGGGAGCTCAGGAGTTTGCTGAGGCTGATGGGAAGGTTGCAAATTCTGAAAATGTTGAGATTGGTGAGAATGCTTTGAGTGTTGTGAAGGACGGGGTTCCAAGAGGCGCTTTGGATTGTAATACTTAGTATGTTGTGCAAAACTCTTTGCAAACGAATGATTCATTTCTAAACATAGAAAAAAGGAAAAGCAGAATTTTAGTACTTAGATTGGAAAGTACTGGGGCAAGTTCAAAAACTGGTGCAGTATATCACAAACTTTAGCACAAGTAAAATGTTTGTTAATATGCATGTAGTAACAAACCCATAAATAATGAATCTAAGTTAAGCCCTATGTCCGCGGGTGTTTTCCCAGGTGGAGGATCTCGAGATGAATATGTCTCAGTTCTAGCTTTTGTAAGTGATGCTGCTAAATCTGAAGTCATAATATTACCCTGGATAATATCTCTAACTGAGCTAAGGTCGCTCAGATTCTTATAAGTGTCTATAGAGCTATTCCCTTGAGTATCTTGAATAGTGGGGTTTTCTTCATCCTTCTCATCATGTAAATTGTCCTTAGAAGTGATCCAGCCTCTCCATACTGCTCAGTCTCCTTGATCGGGTCCGAAACGGTTTCCAAAGTGGTTTCATCCCCCTCAGTCTGCTCAGATTCCTTTGTAAGATCCAGGGTAGTACCTTCCTTCTCAGTCTATTCGGACGAAATCATAAGACTTTCCCTCACGCTGTTCAAACTCCCCTTCCTCAATAGGAGCTAGCTTAGTCTTAGGAGGTGTCTTACTACTACCCGCATGGCTTGAGAACTTCTTTAAAGAAGTTTTCTTAGCCGGAGATTTGCCAGTAGTATCTTTCTTATCTGCTGGGTCTATTACAAGAGATCGTGAAGGATGAAGCAAGTCATACTGGGGAAGGAATCCTTTGTAATCAAGAATTTTTTACTCTATTCACTCCCATTAACAACTTTTAAAGAATCAAGAAGAGCTTGATCAAGAGCAGTATCTTGATCGGAAGGAACTTCTGCGAAATAAAGAAAGATTTGAGAATCAAGACTCAAAAGGAAAAAGAAAAAAACTCTAAGTAAATATGTTCACCTCCTTCCATCTATTGCCCGTAAAAGTTTTCAGTGCACCAAACGTAGAAATATTGATTTGGGAATCCTCGAACGCTTTCTACCAGATCAGTAATAATCTTGGAGCTCCGACTCTTAACAAAAATTACTTATGGCCGATCCTTCTTCCTCCTTTTAAAAGAATATATAGAACAAATCTCCTGAAAGGTAGGCGCGCGCTGCTTGACCCACATAAAAAGTACATAAAACCCCATTAAAACGAAATAACCATTCGGGTGCAATTGATGCGGGGGGATAGCTAAGTGCTAAAGGATTGATTCTAAGTAGGGATTGAAAGGAGGAACTACTCTTCTTAACAACTTATGACGATTAACCGTAACATATCCAGTGGGTGGAAGGTCAGCAGAGTCATCCTTCCCCGAGAATTTAGCCTCATCTTCTCTAAGATTCCAAATTGTACCCACATTTGCTAAAATGAACGAAAAGAATGTGTCGTTTCATGTCTTTCGAGAGGTGCGTTGGCAAGAGGCCGGGGCTGAGGGAAATCTTGACTGACATTCACTCCAGGGACAATAGCCATCGTAGTCTTAGTAACCTGAACGGAAGCTCCAACTTTGATAGACATAGTTGCTTCCACAGGATTTTGGCGTAATTGCTGCCTAGTTACCATTTCTACATAGGTAATTGTGTTTGAAAAATGAATCACATGTACGCACTTCCTAATTCAAAGGGAATAGTATGCATAATTATATGTGTTATCATAAGAGCAAGGCTCAGGATCTATGATCAACATGAACTGGTTAATCGGTTTCAGGTCTTGTTGAAAGCCGATTTTATAATGGCCATATCTATGCAGGAAATGATCAGCCTAACTATAAACGATCAAATAAAAATAATGTTGCATAGACATATCATTCAATTTGAAAAATAAATTACATTGCATGTTTATTCTTAATTTTTACACTAATCTGCTGTTAGAGTCAATAGCAAAATAATGGCTCGAAAACATGCAAGTACTTTAGATATTACAGGCTCAGAATTGCAAGAAGAATTAATGATCAATAAAAGCCCTAACACAAGAAAATCTCATAATTGATCACGCATGACCGACCCAAGCCTGGGTCGAGCATGATCGACCTAAGCTTGGTTCGAGCATGACTGACACAGGCAAGGGTCGTACATGATCGAACCGGGAAGGGTCGTTGGGTCGTGCTTGGTCGACCTAAGCAAGGTTATGCATGACCGAACCAGGACAAGGGTAGAGCAGGAACGACACAGGTGAGGTCGAACATGAATAACCCGGGAAAGGTCATGCATGATCGAATTGGGAAAGGTCGTGCGTAACCGACCCAAACAAGGGTCGAGCAGGAACGACCCGACCAAGTTCAAGCATGAACGACCCATATTAGATCGCAAGAAAATTAAAAACATTGCAGATTTGTGTTACGGCTCGAAGGCTTTCAATTGTTCAAACTTATCCAACTATACAAATATTGCTAAATTCTAATTCATTCAGATGCAACAAGCACTCTCAGAAAATAAACTCATACATCGTCAACAACAAAAAAAGGAACTCGTACTCATTATGGTCATCATTGTCAAAACATAAATAGTTCATACAAGAGACTCCATACATCATCAAAATCAGTGTATACTAGGTTCTAAGTCTCCGATTATTCAAATAGCTTATAGCTACAAAGTTAGGAGAATCGGCACTACCTAGTCAAAGTTGAGATTGTGTTTTAGAGCTTGAATGCTAATTACAAATCAGTTGGATCTGCACAATAAGAAAATCAATGGACCAATGCACAAATAATTGTTCAATACACAAAATCATATACAAATCCATTCTAGCTTCTTCCATGTACCCAAAAAAATTAAATTTAAACCTAAACCGTACCCAAATTATCGTCCAACTCAAATGCCCCAAATTCAAACCCTAAAAATCCACAAATAATTCCAATGCAAAATCCTAATTATTCCAGGCCAATTCGACACGAAATTAAAAGGATGATCACCTGAAACGAGTACGGTGCTTCAAATCTGGAAGAATTATCTTAGATGGGCTCGGAACTGTTATGGTTTTCCGGCAGAATTGAGAATTGCTGATGAATTTGGGGCCCTAGGCGATCGATGTTGCGAATCTAATTTGAGAAGGAGCAAAGTCAAGCGAATTTAGTGCAGAAACTTTCAGAAGAGGGCATTCGCCATTGAAATGCTACTTTGGTTAAAAAAAGAAATGAAGTGTTGTAATGTAGATTAAGAAGCAATATACAGAAGACGAATGGGCTTAACCAATCCAAGGTGACGTGTCAGGCTCGATCGATCAAACCCAAACTGGTAGCTTGTGACACCCCACATCCGTTAATGTCACTCACTGAGGAAATGCACTATGTTTCTTAAAGCATTATAGGTAAACAGAAACATAATTATTACAAGACAGATATAAAAGCAATAGCAGAATTTAAATTTTTATTTCAAACATAAATCATAACATCATGGTCCAAAATACCATAAGTATGAAACTATATAAAACCCAATACAATAATACAAAACTTTTGTCTTATACCATCAGAGTACAGAAAATACATAAAAAACATAATTCCCCAAAAGAGACAAAGCCATAGTAATTAAAGATAGAACTTGAGCAATACTTCAAAAGCTGCTCCAAGCAAGATGATAACCAAGTCCTGACTAAGCCTGAGAATCCCACCCTACGAACCTAGGGGAGGGGGAAACGGAAGAAATGAGAGGAAATAAAAAGGGCCAGACATAAAGTCTGGCGAGTCCAGATACTTTTAGCAAGTAAATAAGTAAAAGTAGCATGACAGGCATATAAAGTGGATTAGAAAGATAACACTATAAAAGGTAAGTATGATGAGTAAATATGATAGAGTGTATACGCTTCCCTAATGATTACTCTGTTTATTCTCTGCACTAATACTAGTATAACAGATATGTAACATGATTACATACTCCCTAATTGCTTAACGAAAACAGATTGATCCCAATTGAAATATAATGGTAGTTTTAGGTGTACTCTAGTAACGGGTTAAAACGGGTGTTAGCCCAGACAAAAACAAAGGTACCCCACAGAAACATACAAGACTAGATGTACCCTATTAACTACCCCCTAATCGATTGGCTCCCAACTCCATAAATACCCTATGTCGGCCCCGTATAAGGGTGTATTACTTCCTAAAGTGGCAACCTACAGAAGGACACAGACCTATTTATTGGTGCTACAACAACTTATTTTCCCAGATGCAGGCCGTACTCATGCACGCACATGAGTCTGTTGAAACGCGCCAGTACACACCTCCTCTCAGATGATCCTCTTACAATCAGTTCAGTAAGCGTGCCCTGCCTCCTACCTAGTGTGGGGACCTCCTTTGATACCAGAATGGGTTACTGACTAATATGGGTCCCATACAACAGATGACACAAGCCAACGCTTATAGATCTTGTGTCCCCAACTAACTAGGATTTTGATAGGTTATGCCTAACAGATTCACATAACCCCCTACAGGTTTACGGGTTAAACTTTACAAGTTAACGGGTCGATATAACCCCAACATATTTAATAGGTTAAGTTTTCTAAATTAACAGGTTCGTATAACCCTTACAAATTTAACAAGTTTACTTAACCCCAACGATTTAACAGGTCTGCTTAAACCCACCGATATAACAGGTTTACTTAACCCCACATACTTAATAGGTTTACTTAACCATAAAGATTCAACAGGTTTATACAATCCTTATGGATTTAAGCAGGTTAAATATTAAAGACTAACAGGTTATCCCCATTCACATTGACTTCTTTTCACTTAACAAAATTACGCTTGCTTATTAATTTCATATAAATATAACTTAATCCGTTTAAGTTTATTAATATGCCCCATTACATGTTATTTTTTAGATTGTAATTAACGGAAGTTATCTTACAATCTTTCATCCCTGGATTGTAATTAATGGAAGTAATTTTACAATCCCTTTGTATTTTTCATTATCTGATTCCATAGGTACAATAAAATGTTCTACTTAGCAGGTTATTATGCACATCTCAATTCACATGTTTATTACTTAACATGTCACTTACCATTTATGATTAAATATAACTTATTTCATTTCATAAGTTTTCCTCGTTCCTTATTATTTAGTCATAATTCCATCTTATACTGTCACCACAACTTATCGTTGTTTACTTATTAACTAGGTTCACTAACTAAGGTTTACTAATTAATAAGTCCCTTTCCCCATTTGTAACACTTATGTTATAACTTCCACTTGTCCTTAGGACAAGTCTACCTGATATATTTTTCCTTTTCATCCATGTTAATGCCCCAGACCTCTCACATTAAGTCAACCACTTGTGGATGTTGGATATGCCAGGCGACTCTGGGTAGACTTAAACCACAAGTTTAGACTTAACCTCATGTCATGGTGCCCTTACGCATTAGACCCCTCACATTAGATTAACCACTTGTGGTTGCTGGATATGCTGGGCGGCTTCGGGCAGACTTATACCACAAGTGCAATATAACCTCGTGTCTAAGCGTTATTACAGTTCCATTATTTAATAATTTCCCTGTTTAAATTATGGATTTTCATGCCCCTTTTCAATTCATATTTTATTATGCACCATATGCTCTTTTTCCCAAGTCATACCTCAAGGCATATATATATATATATTATGCACAAATCCATATTCGCATATTTTTCTGTGTATGCCTAAAATTCATATTCACATATGTTCCAAATTCATATAAACATTATTCAAGTTATGCCAAATTAATATTTGCATATTTTATCCAAGTTATACCAAAACTTCCAATTTCAGATTATGCCCAATTTCAATAATTACCCTCATTCCCCGTTTAATGCATTCGCTTATAGCGGCATGCCTAGGCTCGAAAGTAGCCAGGCTATAAAATAAAAAGGGAAAAAGATAGAGGGAATAGAACAAAGATGAATATACTAACACGAGTGACATAAAATGACTGATTTTAGGCATGAACATATAGTGGCGTTAGTGAAAATATTGGCATGATAAGATCTAGATGATAATTAAGATGTCCAACTGATGACATGTCCAAATTAACTACAATCATGATAGGTATAAGATCTAAATAATGAATTAGATCTATAATCAAAAGTAGATCCGACATAATAAAGGTTAAGATCCACATCATAGTTACGTCAGAATGTCATAGGTTCACAAGTTACAATAGATCCGATATGATAAAGATTGAGATACAAGTCATAACTAATTCAAAATGTCATAGATTCATCAATTTCAATAAATCTGATATAATTCAGGGATTAGCACGTACAGATCCAATTTACAGTCTTATCATGTTTACTGTTTATTTATTTAAATCTAAAAGCAACTTGAAACTCACAGTGCTTGGATCTTGAAAGGTAGAAGAAGAAAAGCAATTCAGAATTACACTTGAACCCCTAAATTTGGTTGCAGAAGAAGAAAGAGTTTTGATTCAGTCCAGGCACCGGCAACATTTGGCCTCCATTGATTTCAGTGTAAGAAAACAGGAGAAATGGACCTTTATTTATAGTTGCTAGCCCCCAGAAACCAATTGCCACCTCAGCCTTAGGGGGGTCGACCCATGGGTTGACACCCCCTTTTAGGGATCGACCCAGGGTCGACACTCCTCCTAAGGGGTCGATTCCCCTGGGGCGGGAATTTTGCCGCCACTTTTATTTTTGCATTTTGAATTGTTTTCTGATTTTTCTAAATTAAATAAATAAATATATAATTCTTCTACGCGTATACAAACTTCAAACCCTCATAACTTCTTCATACGGTGTCTGTTTTATGCAAACCAAATGTCTATCTTGACCATAATTTCGAGACGGACGCAATGGCGCAGTTCTTTTCCCTTAATTCTGAATATTAAATTAATTATTATTTAATTTATCCTCTTTTTGTGTTATCAAAATACAGGGTGTTACATTCTCCCTTACTTAAAGGATTTCGTCCCCAAAATCTCCAAATTAAGAAGAATGTATATCCTACAATCCATCATCCATCTACTTATCCACCATTCACAGGCATCATTGTCTGTAACACCCCGAATTTCAATAAACACTAATGGTTAGAAATTAAAGTATAATTAATCTCAGATGTGGGAATTAGGGGAAACGGGCTGCGTCATTACGTTCGTCTCGGAAAAATACGCGAAATAGAGTCCGAGTTTTCGAGAATCGGAGTCCGTATGGCCCGGTTATGGCCCAAAGAAGTTTTAGGAAGTTTAAATTTGAAAAGCAGATTTGAAAAACAAGTTTGGAGCCTAAAGAGGAAAGGGGGGAAAAATTCCCGCCTAGCCCCATGTCGACAGCCATGTCGACAGGGGTGTCGACAGGGGTGTCGACAGCCCTGTCGACAGGGGTGTCGACACAGGGTGTCGGCCCTGCTGGTCTGGGTGCACCAGGTTTGGTCTTGGCTGAGTCTAGGGCTATGTTCTAGAGGGTTCCGAAATCTAAGGGTCCTAATCTAATCTAGGGTTAATCTAAGGGCCTAAAACACTTTCTAATCCTATAAATAAGACCCCAACCCTACCCTAATTCATTCATAATTAAACCTAGTAATTAAACTATGGCAAAATGCAACTTGATCATGGCCTCCACAAATCTATGAAGAGGGTTGCATGCTAATCACTCTCTAATCAACCTCTAATCTCTTCTTAGCATCTTAATCTTCTTCATTTGGTGTGCAAAATTGCTAGTAGTGAGTTTCTATCACTTTGATGATCTTTTGGTAAACTAATTAGATGAGATGTGATGGGATTTATGGTTTTGTATGTGGGTTAATGAGCTTTGAATCATATGATATGATGTTAGCATTAATCTTATGTTTATGCATGTTGAGTATGTAAGTTTATGCAAGTTTAATATGATGTATGTTATGTTTGCATGATGCTAAATATGCAAGTTGTGGGCTATGTAATCATATGCATGTTATGCAAGTTCATGGTGATATGCTATGCAAGTTACATGTATGTTAATATGCAAGATATGCTATGCAAGTTACATGTTTGTTAATATGCAAGTTACATGTATGTAAATATGCAAGTTACATGTTTGTCAATATGCAAGTTACATGTATGTAAATATGCAAGTTACATGTTTGTTAATATGCAAGTTACATGTTTGTTAATATGCAAGTTACATGTTTGTTAATATGCAAGTTACATGTAGGTAAATATGCAAGTTACATGTAGGTAAATATGCAAGTTACATGTTTGTTAATATGCAAGTTACATGTTTGTTAATATGCAAGTTCATGATGACACATTATGCAAGTCTATGAGTTAATATGCAAGTTTGTTATGCAAGTGAATATGTAAGTTATGTGACATATTATATGCAAGTTATGTGACATGTTATGCAAGTGCATGTGCAAGTTATATGTTTGTTAATATGCAAGATGGCACCTTTGGAACATGTTCATTCATATGCAAGTTGACACCTTTTATATGTGTTATATCATGAGAACGAAATTACGTGGGAACGATGGGGTAATTAAATGCATAAGTTAATAAGATAGTGTGAAATTAATATAATTATGCATAACATAAAATAAAGGAACATAGTATGGGAATTTGCCTATTAAGTTAGGTGTACCCATACTATGTGTTGGGAATTTACCTATTGAGTTAGGTCTACCCCATGGGAATTTACCTATTGAGTTAGGTCTACCATGTTATGAAAAGCTTGACATTAATTAGGGATAATTAATATGGGGGTGATTAATTAGGTGTAATTAATCGACTAAGACACGAGGTTGGACTCATTTGTAGTGTAAAACTGCCCGGATTCTACCGGCTTAACCAGTTGCTACAAATGTCAGCCCAATGTGAGAGGTCTTGGCCATAAATTAAATACGTGATTAAGGTAAAGACACGAGGTTAGACTCTGTTATGACGTAAGACTGCCCGGATTCTACCGGCTTAACCAGGCGGTCATAACAGTCAGTCTAATGTGGGAGGTCTTTACGGGAGATCACGGTCTTAATTAATTAAGAAACACTTAACCATTATAGCATGTAGTGGGACATGAGGGGTTAAGTGGGTGCCTTGGGTGGCATGTGGAATCTTAAGTGGGTTGCCTTGGGTGGCAATAGAAAATACGATTAGAATACTTAACCAAGAGAAACATGTAATTAAACATGATTAAAGGGTTAAGTGGGATACACTAGATATTTGACAAGCTTAAGTGGGTAGCTTGTGGGGGCCCATTTCAACCAATATCCCAAAACGTATCTTTGTGGGCTCGACCCATGTCGAGTAACGGGACACGCATATTGGGCTTGATTATAAGAGGCCAAAACGGGTTAGCGGTGGCAACGCAAGTCCAACGGGCTTCATATGCGTGAGTGGGCCCGGGCTGGTAGGTAAGCCGTTGTTGCATCGTGTAGATATAAGCCGTGCACCGTTAGTTTTGTCAGGTTGCCACGTTGGGGAATGGTACACCCCACGGTGGGGCCAGCACGGGTATCTACGTTAGGGAGCCGATCGAATGGGGAGTAGTGTGTACATCTGGTGGATTGTAGGGCCCCGTGGCGCCTACTTGGTCACCTAGGGGTACGCAAGTACTATTAGGTTAATTTTAAAAGTCCTTGGGTGGGATCAACCTTTAAGTTAGGAACGACTGGTGTGGTGCAGTTTAGTAATTTACCTTAGGAAGGGTAGATGCGTCTTTATCTTTTATCTTAGTTTAGTTAACTGCTTAGTATAGCCGTTCATCCCTATATGTTACCGTATATCAAGTTATGTCTTCTCTGGTTACTTTAACGATTGTATTGTTAAAGTTATAGGACTCGCTCAGACTTATGTCTGACCCCGTTGTTTTTATCTTTTTTTTCCAACCCTCAGGTCCTACGGTGGATCCTAGCAGTAGTGGAGCTTGATCGGATTGCTGTTCCAGTCTTTAGGAGTTTGGATAGATGTAAAGCTCCAGTTATCCAGTTATCTTTTCTTTTGTTTTGGCTATTGTGTGAGAGTGGGATTATGTACTTCTTTATTTTGATGGATATTGTGCTTGACTTTTATTTTGGTTTTATGATGTAACCAGACATGTTTTACTTCCGCTGTTATGAGATGATGTTTTAGAATTTCAAGTACTGTTTATATCTGTCTTGTTGTAATTTTTCTGTTCTATATTCACTAAAATACTCCACCGATGCTATGGCATTCCCTTAGTGAGTGACCATAGCGGGAGTGGGGTGTTACACGTGGTATCAGAGCTTAAGGTTACCAGAACAGATAAAATTTTTGAGAAAAAAAAACTATTTTCTAAGAGTATTTTCGAAGAAAGTATTTTCAAAAACATGTCTTTTAAAAGAAAAGTTTTTGAAAAAGAAAAGCATAATCCCCAATAGCCATATCTTTATCTTTCGGAATCTCCTTTTTGAATCTTTCCTCTTTCGTTTCAGCATGGCTGAAGATCTTAACATCCCGGAGGGTTTAGTTATACCACTATGGTATAGGAGGTTGCAAGAGGCTAGGGCCGCGGCTGCGGGTCCAGCCAATGCTACTACACCAGAGACAACCGCTCCTCCTCCTCAGCCTAGAGTGGATAATTTTGCTAAGGTTTGCAAGGAGTTCAAGGCGATAGGAGGAAAACCTTTTCTAGGTTCAGAGACCTTCGTAGAGGCTAGAGATTGGCTTAAGGAAGTGGAAGAGTTGCTAGATATCTTCGAAGTGGAAGAGGGAAAGAAAGTCAAGTTGGCGGCTTGGTTAATGAAGGGAGAGGCCTCATTCTGGTGGGAGGTCACTAATGGAGAACGCCCTGTTGACTCTTGGGCAGATTTTAAGCAAAGATTTGGGGCTAAGTTTCTCTCAAGGGCGGAAGAGAATCTGTTTATGGAGAAGTTCTTGAATTTGAAGCAAGGGAATCTCATGGTGAAAGAATATGTCAACAAATTCAATCAATTAGCAAGATTTGGCATAGAGTTGGTGAATACACCGGAGAAGAAGGCTTTGAGGTTCGTTAGAGGCTTGAACGAACCATTGCAAGGAATAGCTATGACTCACATTCCTATGGGGGCCACCTTTGAGAAGCTTGTCTACATGGCACTTATGCATGAGGATGATAAGAATTCTAAGGCACCAGAGAAAAAGGGGGATCAGAAGAAACCGCAACAACAACAACAAGGCAAGGGTGGAAAAGGCAATGGTGACAAGAAGAAGACAAAGAAGAAGTGCTTTAATTGTGGGACACCAGGGCACCTCAGTAAGGATTGTCGCAAAAAGAAGAAGACCGGTTGCTTTCATTGTGGTGAAGCGGGGCATCTTGTGAAAAACTGCCCAAAGAAGGGGCAGAAAACGGGGTCTACCTCAGGAGGTCAGGTGCAAGCTCTTATAGCACCACCTCAGTCAGGGGGGCAAGTTCAGGCTCTCTCAGTTCCACCGATTCAGCAGAGAGGTAGAACTATTTCCGTTGAAAGTCTGGTTTTTCTGTTTGATCATCCAGTACGTACTTTGTTTGACTCTGGCGCATCGCATTCTTTTATCTCATCATCGTTAGTTGAGTCACTGCACTTAGACACCAGTCTAGTTGATGATCCCTTGGTTGTTTCAAACCCAATTGGGGGCTCTATATATCTGTCCATGATATGTTTGGGTTTGAAGATTTCTATACTTAGCGTTAAGTTTAGATGTGATGCTTTTGTATTGGGCTTCACGGGCTATGGGTTGATTTTGGGCATGGACTGGTTATCCAGTAATGGTGCCGTTCTTGATTGTGAAAGGAGAGTTGTCAGGCTTATGACCCGCTTGGGTAATACTCTCGAGATCTCTTGTAATCCCATGGAATCTGTTTTGCTAAGTTATCTTGAATCGCTCGATGCTTCGGTCGAGAGTTTGCGTTCTGTCAAAGTGGTCCGGGAATATCCGGATGTGTTTGAAGAAGAGAAGGGTTTGCCTCCGAAGCGGGAGATAGATTTCCGAATTTATTTGGTGGATAATGCCAAACCAGTGTCTTTGCCAGTGCGCCACATGGCTCCTCGTGAGAGAAGAGAACTTCATAAGCAAGTAGGGGAGTTGCTTGAGAAGGGGTTCATAAGGCGAAGTATATCGGAGTGGGGAGCTCCAGTAGTGTTTGCCACGAAGGCAGATGGGTCCCTCAGACTTTGTGTGGATTATAGAGAACTTAATAAGCTCACGAAGAAGAATAGACACCCATTACCAAGAATAGATGATCTCTTTGATCAGTTGGTTGGCGCCTCAGTGTTTTCGCAAATGGACTTAGCTACAGGGTTTCATCAGTTGAGAGTGGCGGAGGACAGTATAGAAAAGACTGCTTTCCGGACTCCGGATGGTTTTTATGAGTGGCTAGTGATGCCATTTGGGTTGACAAACGCCCCTGCATACTTTGTTGATTTGATGAGTAGGGTGTTCAGGGAGTTCCTTAATAAATTCGTGGTGGTCTTTGTGGATGATATCTTAGTATTCTCTAAGAGTGAAGAAGAGCATGCCCTACATCTTGGGGAAGTGTTGAAGACTCTTCGAGCGCATAGCCTTAAGGCTAAATTCTCTAAATGTCACTTCTGGAGGAGAGAAGTGCGATTCTTAGGGCATGTGGTCTCTAAGGAAGGGATAGCTGTGGATCCCGCAAAGATAGTATCTATCCAGGATTGGAAAGTTCCTAGAAATGCTACCGAAGTAAGAAGTTTCTTGGGGTTGGCAGGATATTATAGGAAGTTCATCAAAGACTTCGCGAAGATATCAGCCCCATTAACCCGCCTGACGAAGAAGAATCTGGTTTTCTTATGGGACGTAGATTGTGATGATGCTTTCCGACGGTTAAAGAGAGCTTTGACCACCGCTCCAGTTTTAGTGCTTCCAGATGGGAGTAAGCCGTTTGTTGTTTATACCGATGCTTGTGGAACAGGTTTGGGCGCAGTCTTGATGCAGGAGGGAAGGGTAATAGCTTATGGAGGGAGGCAATTGAGAGTGCATGAGAAGAATTACCCTACCCATGATCTAGAGTTGGCCGCGATTGTTTTCGCACTTAAATCTTGGCGCCATTATCTTCTTGGTGAGAGATTCGAGTTGTTCACTGACCATAAATCATTGAAGTACTTATTCTCTCAGAAGGATTTAAATTTAAGACAGCAAAGGTGGATGGAGTTCTTAGCATCCTATGATTTTGAGATAGCGTATACCCCTGGCAAGGGTAACGTGGTGGCAGACGCCTTGAGTAGAAAAAGGCTATCTTTGAGTCCATTGTTCGTGGAACGGCGAAGCTTGGAGTTTCTTTCTTTGTTTGACTTCAGACCTTCTGTTGATTTTGTACCTGGTTTGTTGGCATCCTTGGAAGTTAGACCTACCCTTTTGGGACGGATTGGCGAGGCGCAGCGAGACGACCCACAGTTGGTTGAGTTGGTAGAGAAGCTTATAAGGGGGGAGTCGTCCAGCCATTTGGGTAGATACACTATAGATGATAGGGGATGGTTGCATAGAGACGGTAGACTTTGTGTACCGCAAGATGAGGGTTTGAGGAAGGCTATTTTGGATGACGCACATCGTTCCAGAATGACTATTCATCCCGGTGGAGACAAAATGTACCAAGACATGAAGAGAGTTTTCTTCTGGGCCGGTATGAAGAAAGATGTGGCCGAGTATGTGGCTAGATGCTTGGTATGCCAACAAGTTAAAGCGGAGCAAAAGAAACCCGGTGGGTTGCTACACCCATTGGAAGTCCCGCAATGGAAGTGGGATAGTGTCTCGATGGATTTCATCGATGGGTTACCGAGATCAAGGAAGGGCAATACGGGAATTTGGGTTGTGGTGGACAGACTTACCAAGAGTGCCCATTTTATACCCGTGAAGAGTAAAAGGACCGCTCCATGGCTTGCTTCAGTCTATGTTAGAGAGATTGTTAGATTGCATGGCGTACCATCCAGCATTGTGAGTGATCGAGATCCTATCTTCACTAGTGAGTTTTGGAGAAGTTTGCAAGAGGCGGTAGGGACTCAGTTGTGTTTGAGCACCGCATATCATCCTCAGACGGACGGTCAGACCGAGAGGGTGAACCGTATCTTAGAAGATCTCTTGAGGCTTTGTATCTTGGATTTTGGAGGTACATGGGAAGAACATCTTCCTTTGGTGGAGTTCGCATATAATAACAGCTTTCAGTCCAGTATTGGCATGGCACCTTTCGAAGCTCTTTATGGAAGGCCTTGTCGATCTCCTACATGTTGGTGGGAATCTACAGATAAGATCTTGCTTGGGCCAGATATGGTTAGAGAGACTTCAGAGAAGATTGATTTAATTCGTAGAAGGATGAAGGCAGCGCAAGATAGACAGAAGTCTTATGCGGATCGGAGAAGGACGGATCTTGAGTTTGAGGTTGGGGATATGGTTTTTGTCAAAGTATCTCCATTGAGAAATGTTGTTCGCTTTGGGTCCGTTGGGAAGTTAGCACCGAGATTCGTTGGGCCGTTTCCTATTAAGGAAAGGATTGGACGGATGGCATATAGGGTGGAGTTGCCCGACAGACTTAGGGGTGTTCACGATGTATTCCATGTATCACATTTGAGGAAGTGCTTACATGAGACCGCAGAGGTGGTAGAGCCGAGCTTGCTTAGAGATGTAGAGGTAGAGCGTGATGCGACGATTCGACGAGCTCCTACTCGCATCCTTGGGTCAGAAACTAGGAAGTTGAGGAATAGAGAAGTTCAGCTAGTGAAAGTGCAATGGGGAGATGACGAAAGCAATGCTACTTGGGAGACGGAAGCGAAGATGCGTTCTTTGTATCCATTTCTTTTTGAGAGTATGTCTTTTAACTTCTCCTTTATCTCTTGTCTAGTACTTATCTTATCTTTAGTATATCCTCTCGCTAGTACATATGACCTTTAGATAGGGTAAAACCTATGGTTGAAACATGTGTTTGAAACATGTTATGGTTGATGGATGCATGTGGATGCAATTGATTGCTAGTGGTTGCTCGTGGACGCATATACACACACATTAGGCACTAGATCGGCTCAGACACTTCATGTTGCATATTGCATAAATGGATGTGGTAGATAAAATTCATGGATGTATCATGGCTGTGTTATCATATGGATGATGCATTTTTGTGTATGGTTGTGCACGCATGTAGAAATTTGTATGTGTCAATAGGGTTTCGCATACATATTGGATGCATGGCACTATCATGGTTTGCATTAAGGAGGTCGACTGAATCAGTAGACCGCCTGATTTTGCATTAGTATACGGACATATACACACACTTTCTGCATATGTTCATACATCATTAGAAGTTTCTAAGGATAATGGTTGCTTGTGGTTGATGGTTTAGTAGATGGTTGTTTGGTTGGTAGGATACGTTCTTCTTAACTTAGAGATTTCGAGGGCGAAATCCTTTAAGTAGGGGAGAATGTAACACCCCGAATTTCAATAAACACTAATGGTTAGAAATTAAAGTATAATTAATCTCAGATGTGGGAATTAGGGGAAACGGGCTGCGTCATTACGTTCGTCTCGGAAAAATACGCGAAATAGAGTCCGAGTTTTCGAGAATCGGAGTCCGTATGGCCCGGTTATGGCCCAAAGAAGTTTTAGGAAGTTTAAATTTGAAAAGCAGATTTGAAAAACAAGTTTGGAGCCAAAAGAGGAAAGGGGGGAAAAATTCCCGCCTAGCCCCATGTCGACAGCCATGTCGACAGGGGTGTCGACAGGGGTGTCGACAGCCCTGTCGACAGGGGTGTCGACACAGGGTGTCGGCCCTGCTGGTCTGGGTGCACCAGGTTTGGTCTTGGCTGAGTCTAGGGCTATGTTCTAGAGGGTTCCGAAATCTAAGGGTCCTAATCTAATCTAGGGTTAATCTAAGGGCCTAAAACACTTTCTAATCCTATAAATAAGACCCCAACCCTACCCTAATTCATTCATAATTAAACCTAGTAATTAAACTATGGCAAAATGCAACTTGATCATGGCCTCCACAAATCTATGAAGAGGGTTGCATGCTAATCACTCTCTAATCAACCTCTAATCTCTTCTTAGCATCTTAATCTTCTTCATTTGGTGTGCAAAATTGCTAGTAGTGAGTTTCTATCACTTTGATGATCTTTTGGTAAACTAATTAGATGAGATGTGATGGGATTTATGGTTTTGTATGTGGGTTAATGAGCTTTGAATCATATGATATGATGTTAGCATTAATCTTATGTTTATGCATGTTGAGTATGTAAGTTTATGCAAGTTTAATATGATGTATGTTATGTTTGCATGATGCTAAATATGCAAGTTGTGGGCTATGTAATCATATGCATGTTATGCAAGTTCATGGTGATATGCTATGCAAGTTACATGTATGTTAATATGCAAGATATGCTATGCAAGTTACATGTTTGTTAATATGCAAGTTACATGTATGTAAATATGCAAGTTACATGTTTGTCAATATGCAAGTTACATGTATGTAAATATGCAAGTTACATGTTTGTTAATATGCAAGTTACATGTTTGTTAATATGCAAGTTACATGTTTGTTAATATGCAAGTTACATGTAGGTAAATATGCAAGTTACATGTAGGTAAATATGCAAGTTACATGTTTGTTAATATGCAAGTTACATGTTTGTTAATATGCAAGTTCATGATGACACATTATGCAAGTCTATGAGTTAATATGCAAGTTTGTTATGCAAGTGAATATGTAAGTTATGTGACATATTATATGCAAGTTATGTGACATGTTATGCAAGTGCATGTGCAAGTTATATGTTTGTTAATATGCAAGATGGCACCTTTGGAACATGTTCATTCATATGCAAGTTGACACCTTTTATATGTGTTATATCATGAGAACGAAATTACGTGGGAACGATGGGGTAATTAAATGCATAAGTTAATAAGATAGTGTGAAATTAATATAATTATGCATAACATAAAATAAAGGAACATAGTATGGGAATTTGCCTATTAAGTTAGGTGTACCCATACTATGTGTTGGGAATTTACCTATTGAGTTAGGTCTACCCCATGGGAATTTACCTATTGAGTTAGGTCTACCCATGTTATGAAAAGCTTGACATTAATTAGGGATAATTAATATGGGGGTGATTAATTAGGTGTAATTAATCGACTAAGACACGAGGTTGGACTCATTTGTAGTGTAAAACTGCCCGGATTCTACCGGCTTAACCAGTTGCTACAAATGTCAGCCCAATGTGAGAGGTCTTGGCCATAAATTAAATACGTGATTAAGGTAAAGACACGAGGTTAGACTCTGTTATGACGTAAGACTGCCCGGATTCTACCGGCTTAACCAGGCGGTCATAACAGTCAGTCTAATGTGGGAGGTCTTTACGGGAGATCACGGTCTTAATTAATTAAGAAACACTTAACCATTATAGCATGTAGTGGGACATGAGGGGTTAAGTGGGTGCCTTGGGTGGCATGTGGAATCTTAAGTGGGTTGCCTTGGGTGGCAATAGAAAATACGATTAGAATACTTAACCAAGAGAAACATGTAATTAAACATGATTAAAGGGTTAAGTGGGATACACTAGATATTTGACAAGCTTAAGTGGGTAGCTTGTGGGGGCCCATTTCAACCAATATCCCAAAACGTATCTTTGTGGGCTCGACCCATGTCGAGTAACGGGACACGCATATTGGGCTTGATTATAAGAGGCCAAAACGGGTTAGCGGTGGCAACGCAAGTCCAACGGGCTTCATATGCGTGAGTGGGCCCGGGCTGGTAGGTAAGCCGTTGTTGCATCGTGTAGATATAAGCCGTGCACCGTTAGTTTTGTCAGGTTGCCACGTTGGGGAATGGTACACCCCACGGTGGGGCCAGCACGGGTATCTACGTTAGGGAGCCGATCGAATGGGGAGTAGTGTGTACATCTGGTGGATTGTAGGGCCCCGTGGCGCCTACTTGGTCACCTAGGGGTACGCAAGTACTATTAGGTTAATTTTAAAAGTCCTTGGGTGGGATCAACCTTTAAGTTAGGAACGACTGGTGTGGTGCAGTTTAGTAATTTACCTTAGGAAGGGTAGATGCGTCTTTATCTTTTATCTTAGTTTAGTTAACTGCTTAGTATAGCCGTTCATCCCTATATGTTACCGTATATCAAGTTATGTCTTCTCTGGTTACTTTAACGATTGTATTGTTAAAGTTATAGGACTCGCTCAGACTTATGTCTGACCCCGTTGTTTTTATCTTTTTTTTCCAACCCTCAGGTCCTACGGTGGATCCTAGCAGTAGTGGAGCTTGATCGGATTGCTGTTCCAGTCTTTAGGAGTTTGGATAGATGTAAAGCTCCAGTTATCCAGTTATCTTTTCTTTTGTTTTGGCTATTGTGTGAGAGTGGGATTATGTACTTCTTTATTTTGATGGATATTGTGCTTGACTTTTATTTTGGTTTTATGATGTAACCAGACATGTTTTACTTCCGCTGTTATGAGATGATGTTTTAGAATTTCAAGTACTGTTTATATCTGTCTTGTTGTAATTTTTCTGTTCTATATTCACTAAAATACTCCACCGATGCTATGGCATTCCCTTAGTGAGTGACCATAGCGGGAGTGGGGTGTTACATTGTCCTTAAAAGATTTTTAATGCTTACATGAGCATATGCAAAAGCGTGTGTATATGTCCCAATACTAATGCGAAGATCATACGGTCTACTGATTTAATCGACCTCCTTAATGCAATGTATGTTAGTGCCATGAATCCAACATGTATGCAAATAATCCTATTACAACATGTAAGTTCTATATGGCTGCACAGTCATTCGTCCAAATGCAACATCCATATGATGATACATCCATTTTCATCCAATTAAAGAAGAAAAATGTACACACATCCATATGCAGTATGAGAGTGATTAAGCTGATCTAGTGCCTAATGTGTGTGTATATGCATCCACGAGCAACCACAAGCAAACACATGCATCCCCTTGCATCCATAAAACATAACATGTTTCAAATACATGTTTACAATCATGGGACTCCTACCTAAAGGTTGAAGATTCGATTGATAGGACATATTTAGATGATAGAAACAAGTATAAATAAAAGATATGGAAAAGGAGTTTAGAACATACCCTCGAAAAGGAAAGGGTACGAAGAACGAATCCTATCTTCGGCCTCCCAAGTTGCATCCTCTTGGTTACGTAGCTTCTTAACTTTTGATCCAAGAATACAGAAAGGAACTTGTCTAATTATCACCTCCCATTTTTCCTCGACTTCCTCAAGCATGCTCGGCTCAACTACCTCTGCTGTATCGTGCAGACACTTCCATAAATAAGAAAAGTGGTAAAAACATCATGAATACCCACACATAAGCAAAGAGTTTTGTACGCCTTAGTTGCAAAGACGACCGAAGCACCCTATTCTGATATGCTTCGCCTAACCAACACCTTTTCAAGTAGTCCCCTACTTGTTTGCTGAGCTCCCTCCTTTACCTTGGAACCATATGGCGCACAGGTAATGCAACTAGCATTGCATTGTCCACCAGGTATATACAAAAATCGATCATGCGCCTCGGAGGTAAGCACCGAACCCCCTCAAAACATTTGAATACTCATGAACTACTGGTACAGATTGCAGATCATCAATAGTTGCGTCAAGAGATTCTAGGAAACTAAGCATGACAGACCTATAGGGTCACATGAAATCTCGAAGGTCTTCCCATGACAAGTCAGATATTTAACGACCCTCCTCTAACAATCTAGAATGGCACCATACTTGGCTAGCCAATCCATCCCTAGAATCAATCCATAGCCCATAAACCCGAGCACATACGCGTCGCATTCAAACTCGATGCCTAAGATATATATCCTCAAACCCCGACAAATCATAGATAAATGAGCCGAACCACTAATGGGGTTCGAGACAATAACATGATCCACTACCATACTAGTATTTAAGTGTAGAGATTCAACAACAGAACTAGATATAAATGAATAAGAAGCTCCAGAATCAAAAAGAGTTCTAATAGGGTGATTGGAAAGAGAAAATCAAACCTTCAACAGAAACTTTCCTACCTCTATCCGATACAGCAGCCACGAGAGCATGCACCTTCCCTCTAGAAGATCCTGCCCTTTGGTCCTGCCCTTGCTTCTTCGGGCACTCCTTAGTATAGTATCCGACTTCACCATAGTTGAAGCAAGCATTCTTCCTTTTTCTGCAGTCTTTGACCAAATGACCCACGTTCCCACAACCATGTCATTTCTTTTTGCCTTGAGCTTTGTCGTGCTTTCCGCCCCCTTGTTGTTGTTCTTTCTTGGGCCACACCTTCTTGTTATGCGTTGTTTCCTTGGCCTTAACTTCCTTCTTCTCTCCTTTGTCTTCCTCATGCATCAAGGCCATATCAACAAGCCTTTCAAAAGTTGCCCCCATTGGAATATGGGACATAGCTAACCCATGAAGGGGTTCATTCAGCCCTTTAGGAAACCGCAAAGCTTTCTTATGCGGAGTATCCACTAGTTCCAGTCCAAATCTTGCTAGCTGGTTGAATTTTCTCTTTAACAGTCAAGTTTCCTTGTTTGAGTGATAAGAACCTCTCCATTTGCATGCTTTTCTCAGATTAGAAAAGAAATTTCATTTCAAACATCTGTCTAAAATCATCCCAAGTTTCCACTGGACGACATGCTTTGGTTACTTCCCATCAAAACGAAGCTTCATCTTTCAGTAGCCAGGCAGCCAACTGAATCTTCCTTCGATCTTCCACTTCAAAGATTACAAACAAGTCCTCTGTCTCTTTAAGCCAATTCCTTGCCTCTATGAATGTCTAAGTTCCATAGAATGGCTTTCTTCCCATAGCACGGAAATCTTTGCAGATCTTGGAAAAGTTGTCTGCACGCAGAGGAGGAGGGGCAACGGGTGCAGCTGGGGGAGGAACGTTTCCTTGGCCTTCGGCAGGCGCCATGGCCTCCAGATACCTACGGAACTAGCCTGGTATCGTAACTCCCTCTGGAATATTAGGTTCCCCAGACATGCTGAAAAAGAAAAGGAAAGAGATTCAGATAAGGGATCGAAAGATATTACTTATGGCTTTTTTGGGGAATGTTTTTCAAAACAGAATTTTCTTTTTGAAAAGCTTTCTTTTAAAACTTTTTGAAAATAATTTTCAAAAACTTTTATCTAATCTGGTAACCTTCAGCTCTGATACCAAGTGTGACACCCCACGTCCGTTAATGTCACTCACTTAGGGAATGCATTAAGTTTCATGAAGCGTTATAGGTAAACAAAAACAAAATTATTACAAGACAGATATAAAAGCAACAGTGGAATTTAAATTTTTGTTTCAAACATAAATCATAACATTGTGGTCCAAAATACCATATGTCTGAAACTATATAAAACTAATTACAATAATATAAAACTTTTGTCTTGTACCATCAGAGTACAGAAAATACATAAAAAGCACAATTCCCCAAAGGAGACAAAGCCATAGAAATTAAAGATAGAACTTGAGCAATACTTCAAATGCTTCTCCAAGCAAGATGATAATCAAGTCCTGACTAAGCCTGAGAATTCCCACCTGCGAACCTGGATGGGGGGGGGAACGGAAGAAAGGAGAGGAAACAAAAAGGGTTAGATATAATATCTAGCGAGTCCAGTTACTTTTAGCAAGTGAATAAGTAAAAGTAGCATGACAGGCATATAAAGTGGATTAGAAAGATAACACTATAATAGGTAAGTATGACGAGGTAAATATGTTAGAGTGTATATGCTTCCCTAATGATTACTTTGTCTATTCTCTGCACTAATACTAGTATAGCAGATATGTAATAGGATTACATACTCCCTAATTGCTTTACAGAAACAGGTTGATATCAATAGAAATATAATGGTAGTTTAAGGTGTACTCTAGTAACGGGTTTTAACCCAAACAGAATTAGCCGGTACCTAAACATAAATAACGGGTGTTAGCCCAGACAGAAACACAGGTACCCCACAAAAACAGATAGGACTAGATGTACCCTATTTACTACCACCTAATCGATTGGCTCCCTATTTCGTAAATACCCTGCGTCGGCCCTACAGCAAGGTGTATTACTTCCTAAAGTGGAAACCTACAGAAGGACACATGCCTATTTGCTGGTGCTACAGCGGCTTATTTTCCCAGATGCAGGTCGTACTCATGCATGCACATGAGTCCGTTGGAACGCGCCAGTACACACCTCCTCTCAGATGAACCTCTTACAATCAGTTCAGTAAGCGTGCTCTGACCCCTACCTAGTGCGGGGATTCCCCTTTAATATCAGAATGGGTTACTGACTAATATGGGTCCCACACAACAGATGACACAAGCCAACCTTTACAGATCTTGTTCGCTAACTACCTAGGATTTTGACAGGTTATGCTAATAGATTTAACAAATTCACATAACCCCCTATATATTTACGGGTTAAACTTTACAAGTTAACGGGTCCCTATAACCCCAACATATTTAATAGGTTAATTTTTCTAAATAATAGGTTCGTATAACCCTTATAGATTTAACATGCTTACTTAACCCCACAGATTTAACAGGTCTACTTAACCCCACCGATTTAACAAATTTACTTAACCTTACATACTTCATAGGTTTACTTAAGCCCACAGATTCAACAGGTTCATGCATTCCTTATGGATTTAAATAGGTTAAGTATTACAGACTGACATGTTATCCCATTCACATTGACTTCTTTTCACTTGCCAAAATTTTGCTTGCTTATTTATTTCATATAAATATAACTTAATCCATTTAAGTTTATTAATAAGCCTCATCACATGTTATTGTTTAGATTGTAATTAACGAAAGTAATTTTACAATCTTTCACCCCTGGATTGTAATTAACGGAAGTAATCTTATAGTCCCTTTGTATTATTCATTATCGGATTCCATAGTTACAATAACATGTTCTACTTAGCAGGTTATTATGCACATCTCAATTCACATGTTTATTACTTAACATGTCCCTTACCATTTATGATTAAATATAACTTATTTCATTTCATAAGTTTTCCTCGTTCCTTCTTATTTAATCATAATTCCATCTCATACTGTCACCACAACTTATTGTTGTTTACTTGTTAACTTAATTCACTAACTAAGGTTTACTAATAAGTCCCTTTCCCCATTTGTAACACTTATGTTATAACTTCCACTTGTCCCTAGGACAAGTCTACCTGACATATTTTTCCCCATTATACACGTTAATGCCCCAGACCTCTCACATTAAGTCAACCACTTGTGGATGCTGGATATGCCGAGCGGCTCCGGGCAGACTTAAACCACAAGTTTAGACTTAAAACTCGAATCATGGTACCCTTATGCATTAGACCCCTCACATTAGATTAACCACTTGTGGCTGCAGGTTATGCCGGGTGGCTCCGGGCAGAGTTACACCATAAGTGCAATCAAACCTCATGTCTAAGCGTTATTACAGTTCCATTATTTAATAATTTCCCTATTTAAATTATGGATTTTCATGCCCCTTTTCAATTCATATTTTATTATGCACCATATGCTCTTTTTCCCAAGTCATAAATCAAGGCATATACATATATATATATATATATATATATATATATATATATATATATATATATAATGCACAAATCCATATTCACATATTTTCCAACGTATGCCTAAAATTCATGTTCGCATATGTTCCAAATTCATATAAACATTATTCACATTATGACAAATTAATATTCACATATTTTATTGAATTCATGCCAAAACTTTCAATTTCAGGTAATACCCAATTTCAATAATTTCCCTCGTTCCCCGTTTAATGCATTTGCTTATTTAGCGGCATGCCTAGGCTCGAAAGTAGCCAGGCTATAAAATAAAAAGGAAAAAAGATAGAGGGAATAGAACAAACATGAATATACTAACATGGGTGACATAAAATGATAGATTTTATGGCATGAACATACATAGTGGCATTAGTGACAATATAGGCATGATAAGATCTAGATGATAATTAAGATGTCCAACTGATGACATGCCTAAATTAACCACAATCATGATAGGTACAAGATTTAAATAATGAATTAGATATATAATCAAAAGTTGATCTGACATAACAAAGGTTAAGATCCACATCATAGTTATGTCAGAATGTCATAGGTTTACAAGTTACAATAGATCCGATATGATAAAGATTGAGATCGAAGTCATAATTAATTCACAATGTCATAGATTCATCAATTTCAATAGATCTGATATAATTCAGGGATTAACATGCATAAATCCAATCTATTGTCCTATCATGTTTACTGTTTATTTATTTAAATCTAAAAGCAATTTGAAACTCACAGTGTTTGGACCTAAAAAGGTAGAAGAAGAAAAGCATTTTAGATCTACACTTGAATCTCTAAATTTGATTGCAGAAGAAGAAATAGCTTTGATTCAATCCAGGCACCAGCAACATTTGGCCTCCATTGATTTCTGTGTAAGAAAACAGGAGAAATGGACCTTTATTTATAGCTGCCAGCCCCTAGAAGCCGACCGCCACCTGAGCCCTAGGGGTTCGACCCATGGGTCGACACCCCCTTGAGGGGTCGACCCCGGGGTCGACACCCCTCCTAAGGGGTTGACTTCCCTGGAGCCGGAATTCTACTGCCATTTTTATTTTTGTATTTTGAATTGTTTTCTAATTTTTCTGAATTAATTATATATATATATAATTCTTCTACGCGTATACAAACTTCAAACCCTCATAACTTCATCAAACAGTGTCCATTTTACGCAAACCAAATGTCTATCTTGACCAGAATTTCGAGACGGACGCAATGACGCAGTCCGTTTCCCTTATTTATGAATATTAAATTAATTATTGTTTAATTTATCCTCTTTTAATGTTATCAAAATTCGGGGTGTTACATCGCTCGAGCTCAAATGGACCGCTCGACCCACGCTGATGTGTCAAGCCTGGTCCACCTAAGTTACTAGCGCTCGACCCACAGTGATTTAATGCTACTGGCCAATGAAAAATCTGATTTTAATCTATCAAACATTACTATATTCATTCATTTTCGAAGTTTTGTAATTTTTACGAACTAAAAATTATAAACTTCAAGGGGCAAATGTTTATCCACTAAGAATCATGCACTTATTGATAGATTGGATATATGTCATGAACACGGTCGGTCAAAAGCATTATAGGGGTCAGTCAAAAGCATGGTCATGCACTATGATGCGGGTCGAGCACTAGCCTTGGTCGAGCACAAGGAGGCTCGTGCAACAACATGGTCGATCATCATCTTGGGTCAAGCATTGTAGGGGTCGTGCATTACTCTGGTCAGTCGCACTATGGTGGTCGAGCACTAGGGTTCGGTCGTTCATCTTGGTCAAGACAACTGGCAACAGTTGGTAGTGGCATTTTCATAATTATAACATGGACGACCCATAGCCTGCATATATGAGTTCAGCTCACCACTTCATTTGGACTCCACCTATAAATACCCTATGGCTCCCATATTTTGGGGGATCGATTCCTAACTCCACAAAGTGCTTCTCATTTGTTTTCTCCACTATTCTAAGCCATTCTAACCTCAATTAGAGTCCATCTAAGCTCCAATCTACAATCTCATTCAATATGAAACCGACAAGGATCATACAAATGCAAAGTTGGGAAGATTCATTCCGTTAATCTCCATAATTTTAGAGATCCAAGAGGACTTTTCCTATCAAGTTTGAGATATTAAAGAGATTAGAGTGAAATGTGTAGAGTTCAGAGAACTGTGTATTCTGTAATCTCTGTGATGATAATGAAAAGTGATTCCATAGTGGATATAGGCAATATATAAGCCGAACTACTCTAAAATTATCTGTTCTTTACTTTTCCTTCTTTTTCCTTATTTTGTGAGTGTGGTTTCATCTCCTAGATCTAATTCTTTGTGAATTGTAAAATCCTCTTCGGGGGTGTTTGTACCATTTTTGGTGTAAACACACACAATGCAAATGCACACATGAGCGAGGTTTCTCTTTATGATAACCAAAATGCTTGATATGCGGAAACCATTTGATAATGTTACTAGTGTTGAAAATCATTTCGCAAATAAATGTATCAATCCTAGCCAACATAGGTACCATATACTATGATGACATATAATATACAACTGAAATCGTACGGGTTTGAAGTGGAGAATGGATTACCCACAAATGACCAAACTGAGGAACTTCCTTATTCGTTGCGTACACCTTTAGAGGGATGTCCTGAGAACTCACTGGCTCTCTTCTAACGCAAGGTTGAATTATCCCTTAACTGAATAACTTAGAGCATGCCTGAGTATGTCATCTCTCGGTCGTTACCAATCTTTAACCGGGCCCCTACAACATCAGCATCCACATAAGTAGAAATTTCCACATACGTAATACCTGAGTTCCAAACCATGGTATATTTTTTATCTAGAAGGAGATAACACCCCATACCCTCACTGCATTTTTCCTATTTTGGCCATTTCTGGGGTATGCGACTTGCTGAAGTCTCGTTACACAAAGCTAAGATTCACTAAGCCATGCTTTGATCATTAACAGCTCATCACTTTGTACGCCACACTGTCATTCTATAACATATAACTGAGAATCAATAACCATATAATCTTTGAGCTCGTACGTCTCAAAGAAGGGTGTTAAGCTAAGATTGTATATTCTCTGCCACTAATCAGAAATATGTTTAGTAAAAACCAATCATATATTACAAAATATAATATCAGACACAAATCCATACAAGTCAGTTCTGGGTCTAAACGAAACCGTAGGCACATTATTTATCGTCCAATAAAGGAGAGAGGTCCTTGCAAATTCGGAAAATCTCCAAGTACGTACGGACAGTTGCTACAATATAATCTCATAATAGGTGGCCCCTTATCTAGGACATCAAAAGGCAGTCATACAATGTGAAGATTCCTGGTCTTCAATTACCGTCTTCAAAAATATCTTCTTCATCACATTATTATTTGGAATTGTTTCCAGACACAAGTTATGATCTTGTACTTTCTGAATAATAAGCGTCATTTAAAAACAATATGAGTATACCGAATTTCAGTTAAGTCACAACCCATCTTCACTTCTGGAAACTTATATTCATCTTCAACAACATTTCATTATTTCTTTAAAATGGTTTAAATAAGGTTGGATATCGATTATTAAATCTAAACCCTTCAAAATCAATTATTAAGTAAAAAGCGTTTCAAAAACGTTACTAAAAGCGTTACAAATAAGCTATTTATACTAGTTCGATGAAAATAAGTTTAAAACTCTATAAAATCAACCCAAATCACTTTGAAATCATTTATCATGATTTATAAAAAAAATCCGTATTTTTAATAATTTTTATAAATCAATAGTTGATTTCCATATTTGGTTACTAAACTACACTACCGTGATTTTTATTGAAAATTGATTCGGACATAACTAGAAAATTATTCATCGAAATTGGAAAATTCCTTTTCCATTGGAAAACTAATGTTATAGAAAGAAAAAATTTTGTATTTGAGGAAAATCCGATTTAAAATGAATATGTTATGACGGTTTAAATTCTACGGTTGAAATTCGTGAAATGCCACTGCGCGACAATATCTATTCTAACTATATATTTAAAATTTATAATAAAAATAAACCGATTTACTTCCAAATAGTTTAGAAAACCATTTAAAATGCATATAAGACTATTTCAAAATAGTATTTCATATTTCCAACTTAAAATCAAAAATTCATTTTTAATTAATATTATAATATTATTAAATTATTATTATTATTCAAATATTAATCTTTTGACATTCAATTTCAAAATCAGCTTCAATTTTTCATCGATTAAACTTAAACACGTCGTTTAACGTCAAAACCTTATTCAACAAAATTTCAATCTTTACAATTTTTTTTCGAAATTACTTCAATTTCATTTCGATCCAATTCCAGATATTAGATTCCAACTTTCATTTTTTCACTATATTTAAATGAATAAAATATTCATTTATATTACCCGATAAGCATGAGACTTAACCAATACCCAAATATCTCCACATAGGGGTGTGTGTGTGTGTTTAACATGTGTAGTATGAACTAGTATTACTACTAACAATTATTAGAACATTCATAGCATTCATTCATCCATCACATAGCATGTATATATATCATAGTATATAGTAAAACGTTTTGTAATCAATGCTTACACTATGTTTAAGAGCTAATTAACCATCAATTAACATAATAAATAAATATAAGTATAGAGTTTCTCACTGCGGGTTCCACTCCACCAATTTTTACCGTAGGTTTGCCTAGCTTATACCCGATTGCTACTAACCGACTTCTGATCTTTACCGACTTTGACGATAATAATAAAAATATTAATAATAATAAATAAATATTTTTTTATTTTATTTTGATGAGGACGAAATGGGTATGGTGGTGAAGGCAGTCGAACTTTGGCAAGGAGAGGGTGGTTTTTTGGGCCGAGTTATGAGGTGTTGGTGGTGGTAGAAGGTAGCACAAGGAGGGGAGGAGGTGTGGTTAGAATGGAGAAGGGGGAGGCCATGGTGGGGTCGGGTTAGAGGTGGAAGGAGGGGAGGAGGTCGAATGTAGGGGGAAGAGGAGGAGGGGAAAGAAAAGAGGGAGGATAAGAGTTTTCATGCCATGGAAGCCATGTACATTAAGGTGAGAGAGAAGGAAGTAGTAAGAAAATGAGTGGAGTGAATGGAAAAGAGAAGGTAAGGCCTTTATTTATTTGGGGGGGGGGGGGGGGGAGGGGTTAAGGAGGTAATGACACATCATGGGATACATGTCCTTAATATATTAAAAGCATGAAATCACCTTTACACTACAAGAGATATAGTATATACGGAGCCTAGCAACGGCCGCCAACGGCTCATGGTTATTATGTTAAAACCATGAAACTACCCTTTGTAGTAATTAAAACCATGAGTACATGAGCATGGTTTCCTAACCACCCATTTGTTTCATCTTTATAACACTTTTAAGGTGTTTCTATTTTGTAGCGCTTATAAGTGTAGCCATATTTCAATGAATACTTTCCCATTTAAATCAAAACGTAATATATTCTGACAAAATACTTTCTAATTATATTTTATAATTCTAAAAAACTTATTTTTATTTATTTAAAGTAATTCAATTTAGTAAATCTATAAATTCATTTAAATTAGTTATTTGTATAGTTAAAAGTTCCAAATCGTTACAAAGTCCTATCCAAATACAAATATTATTAATATTTTTAGGCTATACTGGAACTATTCAAACTAAGTTCAAACTTGAATATTTCAATGAATATTTTTTTTAGATAATTCTACACATATTTAACAAATAGTTAGAATATAATTAGTATCGCAATTTTCGACAATAGCGTGAAAAAACCAAATTGTTATTCAAAACATATTACCAATTTTAAAGTAGCGTAAAAGTAACCTAACAAATTCAAAACGCTTATCAATTAATTTATTAAATCTTGATATCGTTTAAAAATAAAAACTAATAAATATTTTTTTTTATCAATTCAAAATGTGCATTTATAATTAATTAGTACTAAAATTTAATATCACGTAGACATAGGATTTAAAAAAGAAAGGTTATTTACAAATTCATTTATTATTAATTAAAAACAAAGACCAGAACCAGCAAAACATTAGTTACCACAACTTGAAAATAAAAATAAAAATCACAGGATTTTAGTGTGCGCATGTGTGTGATAGGGGGCCTTTGAGATGCTACAAAGGAAGGGTGTAGTGGTGCACTTCTGTACACAAGCAGGGGCGAAGGCACACTGTACAGGTGCCAACACCCCCCCCCCCCCTCCCCCGAAAATTAGAAAACTAACAAAAAGAAAACTGCACACAAACTAAATGTTTGGATAAACTTAGCATTTAGTCCTCTTAATTTGCTTTTACTTGTCCCAATGCTGGGCCCTAGGTTCATGTTTGGATAAGCTTAGCATGCAGTCATTCCAAGACTTGTAAATGATAAACAACAATAAACCATATATGTATGGTGTGCGAAGTTTACTTATAGGATTATGTACGGCTCATTTAGTAATGTTTATCCGTAATCATACAAATGCTTCCTCAATGGTCAACAAACAAACTAAGAATGAACCGCACAGCTTGGTCACTGTTCTACAATTAGCAAACTCTTTGTTTATCCATTTATCTGCTTTATTTATTTGTGATTGTTAGATTGGGTGGTTGATTTAATGACTAGTTTATTTTATTTTTTTCATATAAAATCAAATGCTCAACAATGGCGGGATTATTTTTTTTTCCGGGGCTGCCGCCTCGGAACCCTCGCACTTAACGTTTTGCCCTTCCCATGTACACAAAGAACCATGGCAGCACTTCCTTCTTCCAGCAGACAAGACTTTGTAGCTCTTCGAGTACTGATGTTGCAGTACAACAACCGAGCAGTGTAGTCTAGTCTGGCGTAGGTATCAACACTGATTCAACGCCCTCGGATATATCCTCAGCATCCTTCACAGCCGAGACATGGCAGAACGCATCAGCTCACGTTCAGGTCCTCACTGCTAAAACAGTTGAAGGAAGGAAGTGCTATAAAGTTTTCATTTATGTGGTCAACAAACTAATGAGAATGTTGTTCACGCCAGCTATTATTCTAGTGCATGCACTAACCTTCAGCAATCATGCTTATGTAATATGTACCATGTATATATGTGTCCAGCCTATATCGCCTACCTGCTGCTTCATATTTATCTTTAGAAGCCTCTAACCAAATCAATGGTAAATTGGTTCTTACACCGATTGTATCCTTTGGGCAATTAATTAACCAATTAGGGTTCTTGTTCTTCATGGCCGGAGACGATAGTGAGGCTTTTACGAAGATATAAAAATTGAGATCCTTTATACTTAAAATTAAGATATGGCACGTGAAATGTATTTTATGGTCCAGTAGAAGTCAAACGAGGTTATCCGATTAAACGCTTGAAGTGGATAACAAAGTGTAAAGTTTCAGAAAATTGAATTTGTAATCATTTTTCTATATATTTTACTTCAAGTGTGATGCCCTACGCTTAGTTATGTAGGCCACTAAAAAATAATAATGAAATGCAGCATGTTATATTCTAACACAAAGGTAGGCAACAGGTTTATGTTAGTATCCCATCCATTGCTTAGTTATTAATAAGAATTGACAAATCGAAATTAAAGCAGATTTCTAACTTCTAAGACTTTAAAAACAAGTAAAACATCCCCTTACATGAAAGGAAGACAAACCAGAATCAAAGTGGAATTACCATAATGGAACCAAAATCTCGAATTTTGTCAATGACCGAAACGTAAACGGAAAACGAAATTTTGAACCTTGATTTGAAAGGCCATCAGTGCTACAGGGAAGCTTCTGTTACAGTTTGGTTTCTCTTCTCCGGCTGCTGCAGTCAATAAGTATTAAACGTCATTTGTGTATAGTGTATTCCACAGCAGGAAACGAACTGCTGCTGCTATCTCTGCAACGAAGCCTGCACTTGATTATCAGCAGGTCAGCAACGAAGCCAGCACCTCCATGTCCAAGTTCAAGGGCTGGCGGACCAGAGCCTACTCCCATCTCCTACTTGTATTGTGTTATCTGTGCAACAATAAACCCTGCGCTCTTTTCCCAAGAAAGGAGGGTTGCTGCTGACCTAAAAATACCAGTTATAATTATTCAATTTTATTTTGAAATAATTACTACATGAAAGTTCTAAACTCATCCCATCATATTTTAATTTTCATTATAATTTACCAATTGTGGAAAATAGAAAGAATGACAAACCGAACAAAAAATTTGGTGAAAAAAAAAAATCGTTGTCTCTCTTTTAGTCTAAAAAATTTAGAGATGGACAAATGTTAGTGTAAATGGGGAAAAGATGGTGGGCTTCCCGAATTTTACTTTTAGTCTAAATATGTCTTCTCCCTAATTTTGATACTTTTCATATTCTTCAACAATTTTTTTTGCAACGTTTGTCCTTTAAAAGAAAACTCTCTTATTAATTCTTATTGACAACGGTCCAAAAACTTTTCAACTTCATAACCATCAAGAAAAAATAACATAAAAATTCAACTGCAAACTATGGATGATCGTGGAAGAGATACAGATGCAAAAAATATATTAAATGTGTTTATTTGATTCACAACTCAATTCCAAACTTACGACGGTGTATTCTCCGATATTGTGGTAGGACATATTCAGATGATTTCTTTGATTTTCTTAAGTCGTCATCATCGATAAGTTTGTATGATTTAGAATCTAGCACAAAAAACCCACCCCGACTGTCGATACTCAACCTTTCCTGCTCGACCTGCAACTATAAATATCTGTTGCCTAGACAAAAAATAGATCTTTTGGCATTTTAATTACTTTGAACTATCTTATTTTAGAGTCTTACCGATTCAAGCTACTGTACTTTAATGATCCAGTAATAAATTTATTAAATATTCTAAGTGGATGTTGGTCAATCCACTACAAGAAAAACCGAGATTAGCGACAGATTTTTAACAGCGGAAAAATCCGTCGCTAATTAGCGGCGGATTTCCGTGGGCTTTGTAAGAGAAAATATTTTGGATTTTATATGTCATCTTATTATAAATTATTACCGTCGAATACTAATTCTGTCGCTAAATCAATGGAAATTGCAGCTCTTTACCGTCATATAATATTTGAAGCTAAATTCCGTTGCTAATAGAGTCGGATTACCGTCGACATAATTTTGAAGCTATTTTCCTACAGTTTTCCAAGAGATTTGAAATGAACTTTTATATTTTATATTTATTAAATGTTTTAAATTTGTGTTATTACTTAGTAATTAATTAGTAAATTTAAATTTTAAATAATTAATGTTAATAATACATTAGTAATTAGTAATAAATAATAACTATTAGAAGTAAATAGAATTCAATAGTTAATGCTGATTTTTTTTTTGAAAATTAATGCTGATTAATTATTAATTACTATATAATATAAATAAGAGGTAATAGTAATTAATAAAATACATTGTTGTTTGATGTTTATTAAATTTGTTTTGATAATCAATGATTATTTAATGGTCTTTAATACGATTAATTAAATTAATATTAAGAAATTATTAATACATATTTGCTTTTAAGAAATTGATTGGTACGTATTATTTGATAAAGTTATAGGTCTAAATCAGGGTTTTAGGTCTAATGATTTTGTCATGTTGTAGGTCTAATTGATAATGAAATTTAATTATTATAAAGTTATATTTATAGTTTATAATTAAATAACTAAGTAATAGTTAATAAATAATGTCTAATAGCCAGTATTAAATTTTTAAAACCAGGTGTTTAGTTGGTTCAAGTGGTGTATTTCTTGTGTTGAGGTAGAAAAGAAGCTGGTGTCCCTTGCGTCCATAACAACAAAAATGGGAAAACAGAATTTTACATTGTTTAAATGTTTTTTCACAATAAAATCACCTTTTTACAATGTTTTTTTGCAATAATGATAACAAAACGTTGTAAAAAAAACGTAATTTTACAATGTTTTTGACAAAAATGTTTAAAAATCTTATGTTTTCAGAACATTTTTGTTTAGAAACATTGTAAAATATAAACTTTTACAACGCTTTCATATAACACCGTAAAGTATGACGTTTTGACAATATTTATTACTAATAATTATCAATTAACCTTTTAACAACTGTTTAAAAGGTTATAAAAACATTGGTTCCAACTACAAGGATTAATTATTGATAATTTGTAATAAAATGATTATAAATAAATAATTTATAATTTATAACTCATAATTGTTGTTTATAATCAGTAGCTAAATTTAAATTTAATATTTTATTATGACTAATTATGAATAGTTAGTAAATCATATATAATAATTTATATGTTAAATCTTGTTTGCTCCAAACATGAAAGTATGAAACTTTTGGCTCTAAGTTTGAAACTTTTGGCTCCAACGACCCATTTTTTGGCTCCAACCCCAAAAAATAAGTAATAATCAATACGTAATAATTAATATTCAATTATTAATGTTTAATATTTGATAATTAATAATAATTATTTTTATTTTTCTATTTGAGACTATATCCAATAATTGATAATCAATAGTTAACAATTGGGAATTACTAATATGCAAAATATACAACTATAATTAAGAAGTATGAATATCAACTAATAATTAATAATTTATAAATATGATGTAAAGTTTAATAACTAGTAATTAAAAATTACTATTATATTAATAACAGTTAATTACCAAGACTAATATTTAATAACCAACAATTAATTGGTACTTAATTAGAAGTTAATAATTAAGTAGTAATATCTATCATCTTGTATTTGCTGATTAATACTCATATTTAATATTTAAATTTTATAAAATATTCCAAAATGAAATTTAAAATATCTCATAATTAAGATATATGTTCATCATGGTAAGGTGATTCTTAAACGACAATTGTAAAACCATAGTTTATTTTCTGTCATTCATTTTTGTACTATTCAATATCTACCCTTCCTTATACAAACCCTAAATCTGATCACCGTTCACCACACCATTTAACAGTCGCCGCCTTCTTCTCACTCAAGCCTAAATTCACCCAAAAAAAACGTCGATTTCCTCATGTCGATCTGTCGATTAATATGGTTTCTCGCTCTTCTCTGATCTTGATACTTCTTATTTGGTCTTGGTACCTTCTGCGATGCCTCAGTCAAAGTCAACGCCCAGCTTCATCCCCGCTACAACCTCTGGTTATGTACCAGAGTCTTGCCCCTGCTTCGTCTGACCAAGTGGAAATTGTAGCAGGAGCTGTTCTGGTTGGTTGATGAGGTAAATGAGCTCTAGTTTTGGATTTCTTTCTCTAATTGATTCTAGCAGCAACGATTTGGTTTGTTATTTTGAGTTGAATTGAATAAGCGAAGCAAAGAAAGTCATACTATTTTCTGTAATTGATTATAAAACTTGATACGAACTTTAAGTAATTGTATCCTACTTGATTCCGCAGGGGTAGCTGTCATTGTTAACATGATATATCCAGAATTCCAGATTCAAGCTTTTAAGTGAAGCACAAAATTTTTTGTTGGTAATTGTCAATTTTTTTAACGTATAAGGTTATCTGCACTTAATCATAGAATCAAATTTCAAGTTATTACTGTCTTACTTTTGGTTCCTGCGTAAAAAATTGAAATAATTTTTTTACTACAGCTGTTATCTGATAAACTTGTATACATATGGATATGAAACCCTTCGTTATTTCTTCTATAAACCATGAAGTAAACTTTTGAAGTTTTCTTCATTTGTTGGAGCTGAAAGTAAAAAAGATTTAATGAATGAATGAATGGATGAGGTCATATTCTGTGTATACCTTATATCCTTTCCTGCAAGAGTTGGGAAAGAAAAAGCCAAAATAAAAGAAAAAGGCATGATGCCTTATTTTGGGATGTTATAACTGTGATTTTATTCATATTCAGTCTATAAACAAGTGCGTTGCTGCAACTTTGATGATAATATTAAACTAAATACACTATCAACAATCATAATTTAATGATAATCAGCCTATTAGAAACAAATGTTATGTTCACCTTCAAATGAAAACCAACTATATTTTATTTAGTTTTATATTATGTGAGAGCATGCTTTGGGTATCCAGTGATTATTCACTTTTTTTTTTTTTTTGCTTTAGCTGTATGTTTTAGAGACTGGAATTTTGGTGGTAAGTTGATATATCAATTGCTGCCAAACCTTTTAACATTATTAATTTTAGGATGACTTCCCTATCTTTTAGAATTGGAGAGAGGGAATGTTATCAATTAAAAAAAACAGTAAATAAACACAATCTGGGAACCTAATAAAGTAGCAATGTCATTTATTAAATTAAGAGGGAAAATGTTATCTTCATTAAATAGGCAGGAATAAATTAACATGTTTGTTACTTTCACTGTCTATCTACATCATTAACCTTATAATAATTAGTAACAATAATCATGCGTTATAGAGCAAAGTATGTGAATTAACCAGCAAGACATTGTAGTGTAGAATATACAAGGGTACTAACATGTATAAGATTGCATTCCTGGGTAATCACATAGATCTTCAATATAACACTTTGATTCTTCATAATATAATACTTTGATTGTAACTAATAACTAATACCTTTTGTAACTAATAATTTGGTGATTAACTTTCCTGTTGCTAGTCTTAATCAACAAATAGATTTAGTGATTAACTTTCCTATTACTAGTGCGTTATCTTAATTCTCTTGCTTTTTTGTGGCTAAATTATGACAAATGTAATATTATAGAATCATGAATCTTTAAGGGATTTGTATGAAGGTAAATAATTAACAAACAAACATACATTTATCCTGCTTGCTAATTCTGTAGCATTTGTATGAAGGTAAATAATTACTCTTTAAGGGATTGCAGAGCCTTCAATCTAATTTAAAGTTAAAATTATGTTTCTAAAACGACGAGTAGTATTATGCTTGTCTATTATCCCTTTTTGGTGGCATTTTCACTTACTCAGAAGTAGATAGTCTAAATAAATAAATAAATGTTTGTCATTGCAGCTGAATATAAAAAAATTCATCTTGATCGATCAAGTGTATTATTTCTGCATTTTCAATTGATCACATGACCAAATAGAAAAATGTATGTCATTATGTGATGTAGTTTATTATTATATAATGCAGAACTTTCAAATATTCACCCAAAACTAATCGTTTAAACAGACAGTGCAAACTGAGTTTGTTTACTAATAAACTAATTATACTAGGCTTATGATATGTTAAATGTTTCATTATATAAATTTATATCTATCATCTGAATTCATATTCCTAATGTTCCAGCTAATAATTCATTTGAGAACTAATAATTCGTGCATGCTTTGCTCTTGAATTCTTGTGTTTTGCTGTGTTAAAGCTTGGCTGCCATTTCAATTGTAAGTGCATTTATACTATTTTGGTTTTTTCTTCTTGCGTTTTGCTTGATGAGACTTGGCTACATTTGGATGTCCCGTGTATATACTTGCATAATTTAGTTGTTGCCGTTTATTTTTGTGAGGATAAATGTACAAGAGTATGTAAGGACTAAGCATGGGTTCTCCGTTCTCCTTGGTTTTTGGCTTGCATGTGTGCTCAGGAAGTGTTTTGACCATGGTTTTGGATGAGGCTGGACAATTAAATTGTGAAATTTTTGACTTGGGTAAGGGTGTCAACAGAAATAGGTGTTTTCCAGCAATATATTTTTCATTCATCAACCTTCCACATATATTTTTTCGTCCAAGTATAAAGTTAACTAGTAAATAATTGTTTGTTTTTGCCCACTAGTTGTGCAGGCCAGAGCCCTAAACCACTTGTTAGCTTGTGTTGCAATTTTAATCTCATTGCAATGATTCATAAACTTTGTCAGGTGGTAGATTATGGATTCGGCTGATCATTATAACATTATTGTTGAGGATTTCGAGAATGAACAAGGTTCGGTAAGTAGTTCTGCAGAAAAGAAAAAAAAACGAGTTCTTATTTATAGTTCTCCGAACAATGATTTTTTGTTTTAGAGCATAACATATGATATTGGAAGCACTGCCTTTATTTTGATTTGGTTTTGTATTTCTATGAGATGTAGTTGATTTCAAGTGTGAAAGCTTTGGATTTCAGGCGAGGTGAAACCCTGCTTAGCTCTTGTAAGCTTACGTAAGAATGCCAAACATATACGATTCCTAGAAGGGTGTTCTATATGTTGTATTCTTTCACGCATAGAACACAAGTAATTATCTGTCCTTCTCAATTTTGTTTGGATTCCCTGCTCTATGCATATCTCTTCATCTTTTCTTTAATCACAGCAAGTACAGTTAGATTTCCCTACTCATATTTTAACCGACTTTGTTGTCTATCTACAATTTATAACTTCATGCTATGTATGTTGGCAAATAATATGTTGTTCCCTTTTTTCCAAATATAGCCCATACACTATCGATGAAGTATTATCCTGCAATAAAACTGTTTTACTTTTCTAGCCCAATTTCTGATTTATGTTTTCAACCATTATGCCAATAATTAGAACCTTTTTGTAATGTATTAGATGCTGACCATTATAATTTATGAATTTAGGTTATCGATCAACAAGCTGTATGTGAATATAGTCCATTGGTATAGTTCTATTCACATTCGCAGCCATCTATTCCTGATAAAAAATCTCATCAGGTATCATCTCTATATTCAATAATTTCATGCTTTTTAGATGCATGCTATTTGCATCGTACAATATTCATTCATGAGTTGATTGTTTGTGTCTTTTCATGATTACAGACAAGGCTATTCTCAAGGGCTTTTCAAGACTAAGACTGCTTACATGTTGTAGTTTCATATATATTGTAATTCTATTAGTATTGCCGTTTTTGAAGTATTTAGTTCAGTTTGTTTTGTTATTTTGATGTGTTGTTTACGTCCAACTATGGAGTTTATCGTTCAGTCTATGTAGGTAAAGTCCTTTAGATATTTTTTATTTCTGCAATGAATAGTTTAGTTTTTGTAATTTATGATGCAGTTTTTTATTTTATGTAGTTTTTTGTATTTTTATATATGAGTGATCAAAGTATGGTTCATTTTTTATATATGAGTGATCAAAGTATGGCTGGACGAAGCTGTAAGAAGAAAATATAAAAGAATGTTTATTAGTAGAATGGAAAGGGAATAACGACGGATCATTTACAAGAAATGTTTAATCTAAAAAATATTTTGTCGCTAATCCCTTGGCAATTAGTAAGGATTTACTCACTCCTTTTGTAAATAATATTTTATTATAAATTAATTATCCGTCGGTATATAAATAAAAATTAAATATATAAATAAAATTTTATGTTTATTATAAAATTAGTAAACTGACGGAAAACCGTCGGAAAACTCATGCTAAAGTCCGTCGCAAATTATGACACAATTACCGTCATGGTTTTTACCGACCACAGAGTTATGCAGGAAATCCGTCGCTAAAGCCAGTTTAGCGACGGATTAGAAGCGGATACGGGCGCTGCTATATGCTGTTTTTCTTGTAGTGATCAACGCCGAAGCACTATAAATCGTTGTCTCTCTTTTCTTTGGTATTTCTATAATTATATTCCTTGTTTTTAGTTTTTTTAATTTAACTTATATTGTTATGTGTTATGCCAACTTTTGGAGTCACATATCATTTATTAATAAGTTGTATAAAGGACTATACTTAACGTAAAAATATAAGAAAAATCGATATCTCTTTATCAGTATAATATCAATTTTTGTAAGTTTAATATGTCTTTTCTGACTAAATAATCATGTTTTAATTAGTTAGATATGATAAAAAAATCATTTTATTTTTTTTCATTAAAATAAACAGTTCTACTCAAACCTAAAAATACAATCGAAAGCTGATTTCAGATAATCAACGATTTAACAAACAAAAACTGAATCGAGTCATTGCAACGTGTTTTGGAACACATATATACATGTAAATATATATATATATATATGTATATGTATATATCTATATGTATGTATCATAAGTAATCAAATCAAAGTTAAAGAAAATATATATGTATACATATATAAGCTCCTTATATCTACATACTACACCTTTAAGTCAACAGTTCACATCTTCGGACAAAAGAACTTGGCATGAAGGGGTTGATAACGTGGTGAAGAATAAATATGTGTTGTTGTAAGAGTATAGTGATGATTTGATAAGTTTAAATATAAAATATTCCTAAGTTTCCTGTTAATACTTGCTACTTTTTTTTAACATATTCACCATGCCTTTTCTTCTTCTTTCTGAAGTTCCCTAGTGGCCCATTTAATGCTTCATGAGAACATATTAGCTTCATTACTTACTAACTTTTCAAAACCATACCAAGTAAAGTCGAAATAATCTCAAACTCTTCCAAAGTTCTTTGCTCATCATCACAAGGTTCTATACCAGGTTTAAAATCAATGCAAGAAGGTTAGAAGTGCCATCTACATGACTGAGCCCAAAGAAGAAGAAGGTGCTAGTTCGAGAAGCTCATATGCAGTCTTTTTTTCCAAAGCTAACCGATTTTTTTAGTGATCCGTAGTATTTTTTCATTATAAAAAGTAAAGAATACATAATATAACAGGAGATAAGCTAATCGCCTATCTGCTACAGACATGATTGCCTATCTGCTACAGGCATGATTGCCCTAACTACTTCCTAAGCATATATTTATCACCACACAGGGTGAGAAATGTTACAGAAAATAGTTAGTAGACAAAATCTAAACAATACACATGCTACACATAACAATGCATAACATTATATATATACATATCAAGCTTCTTATAGTTGATATATATATATATATATATATATATATCAAGCTTCTTACAGTCTTTGTGAACATATACAGATAACTTGAAAAGTTCACTGCTCAAAAGACGATACCAGCTATTGACCAACTTTGTGGTAAAAGTTGTCACAGTTCAATAGATCGAAGCTCAACGTCAAAAGGTTCACGAAAACAGCATCAACCGACCCCAGCGATCAGCTCTTGCTTACGAAAGCCCGAACAAGATTTGGCCCGAGCCAGTTTCCTTCGAGCAGTAGCATCCCATGCCCCGACGTACTCGCTCTCCTGGACCGACTGATTCAAACATTTCACTAAAGATAGGATTGATCAGATATCTCTGAATCTACGTGGAAATATCCAGACAGGACATTCATTAGCCTGATTCTCAAGGCATTAAAGGCGGTCAAACAATTCCGGCCAAAGCTCTACTTTTGATACACCTCATCTCGACTGTCACGCAAGCCACAATTCTCGAGGATACTATTAATCAGTAGTAGACCGGGTTCCACCGTCGCAACTATTTCAAATAATCGAGCTCCACGTGTCTGAACTCCGCAAAAGAGGCAGGCTACGTTGCATCTCAATCAGTCCACCTCTTTACCTATAAATACCTCCATACCAAGAACGGAAAAAGGACTTTTGGCAGAGCTTCCTCTCTCAAACTCAGATTCTATGGCTAACTCCAAAAATAGCCAACTCCTTTCTGAAACACAACGATTCTGTGTTCATCTCCACTTTCTTCAAGTAGAAAAACAGATTGTACTTGTAATCAAAAGCAAATCAACATATAAAGTGGATGTAGGCACCATCTCTTACCGAACCACTATAAAAAGTCTTGCGTGTCCCTTATTTTATTTACTTTTCTGCACTCTGTGATTATCGTTCATGTGTCATATGCACGATTGGGGGTTGACTGTCACTAGTGACCAACTTTTGACCTCAACACTTTGGCACGTCAGGTGGGGGGCACGCACCAACATACCCCAATGCCTTCCACTATTTCCGATCAATGGCGAATAAACGAAAGAAAGATGCAACATATTCTCGTCCTATGGACGCCGATGCAGCAGAGACACACGCTGTAGAGGCAAGTCAGGAAGCCTCCTCTCATGGAGGCACGTCCCAATATCTTACTAGGGACGACATGGACAAGATTTTGGCTGAGTCCAGGGTCAGATAACATTTCAAGGTGAACTCCTCAAACAACAGCAGAAAGCGATGCTCGGATGGATAAGGGAGCAAACATTCCAGTATCATTTCCTACACCGAGCGGGACTGAGGCTGTAACTGATCTTCGATCTACAAAAATTCAAGCCATAGGTTAAACCATACCTTTGCTTCCTCCTGGTTCAACTTCACTTCCCGACCGAGCACAGCCAGGAGTATCACTTCCAATAACCAACGCAACCACAGCTATAGATTCTCAAGAGGCCCGAGATCAAGATCTAGGTCATTCGACCATTTTTCCTCCATTTCGGGGAACAACTCGACTCCTTGGACCAACCTAACAACATCTGGGTCAATTAGGATCAGCGCCATTTCCATTACAACCCAGCATCTTACAGCAGACTAACCAAACGCGGACTAACCCAGCAGGGACATATATGGTTCAGTCCAATAAAGATCGAGCAATCCCAATAGCGGTGGAACCGGGCTCCGAAACTGAGATGGACCCTCGCCCTCACCTTCAATCAACTCTCGGAGGCCGAGCCCAACCAGCAGCCGCCCTTCCGAGCATGCTTTCGGCGGACCCTAGTACCGGGATTCTTACCAATGCAAAGCTGGATTCATGGCAACGACTCCTCGGAGATGGAAGCCAGTTTGCAAGCATTATCAGACGCTTCACCCAGGGCACTTCTTCTCAACAGGATATAGATGATATCCACCGCAACCCTTTCACCAAGGAAATCAGGAATTCCTGCAATCCTCCGGACTTCAAGTTTCCGGCCATAGAGCCTAAAAACGGCCGGATCGACCCATCTATTCATCTCATGCGGTACATGCGACACATGAAAGTACTCTTTGCATCGACCAACGTCATGGCCTAGTGCTTCCCACTCTTCCTTACCGACATAGCTGGCATGTGGTTCCGACAGTTAAAAATTGAGTCGATCAGCAGTTGAAACATGCTGGTCACTCGCTTCATCGAGCAGTTCAGAGTTCACATCTCCCGACCGAAGAGTGTCATGTTTCTGACATCAATTAAACAACGACACGACGAAACCCTCTGGTCCTTCCTCGAAAGATTCAACGTGGCTGTAGCATCAGTCGATCGACCTGAGACATCAATGGTGCTTATGGCATAGCAGGTGTTCATGACCGGTCAGAATTCTAAATGTCTTTAACCAGAGATCCTACCAAAGATATTGAGGATTTCTATGCCAAAGTCAAACGGTTCCTCCGACAAGAAGACGCTAGCATTGAGATGGAGAGCCTCGAGGTGCTCGCCACTAAAGATGGAGGTCCATCCAACAACAATGGCCAGAATAAAGAGAGAGGAAAAGCCTCAGGAAAGAATGAATGCAACGTACGAATCCGGAGAGAGAACAAGTACGATCAGTACACCGAGCTCAATTCATCCCTGCTCGACATCTATTTTGACGTACGAGGATCTCTCCCCTTCCCAATATCTCCTCGAAGGTAACTGACCTATAAAGAGCTCGACTCTGGAAAGCACTTCATGTTTCACAACATTGCAGGTCACAGCACCAATTAATGCAGGCACTTGCATGATCTCATCGAGGATAGGGCCAGGCGGGGGGAATTCCCCGAGTATGCCAAGAAAACTGCACCGGCCATGCCGCCACAATCTTCCGCCCAAGCTCCTCAGACCGTTCCTCGAGCTCTTAGAAACGGAAAGGACCCTGAGCCCAGCAATCGTGACATCATCATCAGTTAAATAAGATTTAGATTTCTTCTTTCCAATGTATTTTTGCATCTTTCAATAAAATGGGTATGATGAAGTACACACATACGGGGTTAGGATTTAGCTTCTAGGTGTGCTCTAGATTCAATTATCACAATTTAGAATTTATTTTTATTTCCTTGTAATATCTTTTTAGTAGCAATAAACTTTCTTTTGCAAACATGGATTATGTTTGAAGGATTTAAGCCGAGCGTAACTAACGCTCGCCAACCCAAATACGGTCAGTGCTGAGCCACCGTCTGTAAGACATGGTCAATGCCTACTACCATGTCTAAATCTACTCCCCGAGCCGAGTATGGTCAGATTTCTCTAAGCCGAGTATGGATTATACTCGCCCCTTCTCTAAGTCGAGGGCACTCTCACTACAAATAAACACTGATTTTGTAGCGGAAAAATCCGCCGCTAAACCATCGCTATAGGGAAGTTAGCGACGGATTTGTAGCAAAATACGTCTATCGTTAAATACCACGCCGGTATTTTAGGCACAATTTTACGATGGAAATTAACGTCGATTCTCCGTCACTTTACCGTCGTTTTATGATATATTAACATTTCATTTTAAAATATTTTCACTGATGTTTTACCGACGGATATATATAACATAATAAAACAATTAAATATTTATCTGTTGCTAAATGCGCGCTATTTAGCAAGGGATTACCGAAGAAAATATATAACAAACATTTTGCATTTCAGTTATCCGTTGGTAAATCTTAGCTATATAGCGACGATTAACGATGGTCTTATCTATTAACACGTATACATCCTTTTTGTTATCCGTCGGTAAACCGTCGCTATCTTTCAGTTTCCAAAATTTCCATCGGTATTCCCTTTCTATTATTATTTTTCCAGTCGATATATATATATATATATATATATGTATGTATGTATGTATGTATGTATGTATGTATGTATGTATGTGTGTGTGTGTGCATGCACATAAAATAAGCGACATTAACAAAAAAGAAAATGAAATTGCTAGTTTTTTCACAACAATATTTTATTAGTAGAGCTAATATTCCATAAACAATATCATCCACAATCATCCATCAATTCATACATACACTAGACTGAATTATAACTAACAAAACTATTCAGCTAGTGCTAGTGGTATTCTATACAAAAACATCCTTACAAAATATATCCAGCTACCATGCCTAACTAACTCATGAAGATGATGAAGAATCTGCATAATCAAATTCATCATTTCTCTAAAGCATTGCTATCACTTGTTTCATTTGTGCTTGAAATTTTCTCCATCTATTTTTTGTTGTTGTGCAAGCCTTATCTTCTCTTCCTCAAATCTTTGGCAATTAGCTCGCTCACGCTGTCTCTGCCTCAATCTTAATCTGCTCTGCTCTCTCATTCTCGAGCTCTAAGTGCATTTCCTCAACGGTTTTTCGAAGCTCATGAACATCATCTTCATTGTCAACACAATAACGCTTTGAACGTTGAGAAGATGGAAGCTGTAAAGAGATTACACAAAAATAGTGTAAAAACAGTATACTAAACAACAACATTATGCATATCAGGCTGAACTATGTTACAATAGTATAAAAATAGTGGTATTCCTTTTTTCTGCTTTTAATTTTCCCACAACCATTATTAAGTAACATAGTATATGGGAAATTTTTCCTTAAACCATACTTATCTTAAATCTGTTCAAATTTATTCAAAAGCATATATAATTTATATGATACTATTTTTGTTTAGTAAACTATTTCTGGATACAATATACAGTTTAGAGTTCTATTAGAAATGTATGTATTCTATAACTGGTTTTGTATGCATTTTCTACACTTGCATTAGCTTTCAATACTTTTATTATCTTTGCAAGGTGGCATACTGCCTTAGCTACTACTCAATAGATAATCAAATGTTTATTCATCTATGACCAGATATCAACACATACGTATTAACTTCTACGACTTATATTTAAGTATTACATGTACCTGCTTTTACTAATTACTTTAATTACTATTCCTTTCACAAGGCCATGACAAAACTTACAAGTGTATAGATGTGTACTCAGCCATACTTATGCAATCCTCATGAGTCATGTCATTATGAATACTTGTTATTAGCACAATACAATTCTGTTATAAATACAAATCAGGCATAAGTCCTACTTGACCTTGAAATCAGTTGGCTGCTATAAATACATATATGTGTAAAACTGTCATTTCTTTTTAAGTTAGTCTTTTCAGCTCATAGCAGGGGATAACATCTACATATTCACAAACAAGCTATGCTCTTTACATCAGTATATACATATATTTATCCTTACTAATATAAGGAGGTCTGTCATCTTAATGCACTTGTATAGAAATATGATTCTTTTGCACAAATCTGTTCATATGCAGATTTCTTCTTTCTTAATTACACATACGTGTTCTCATTACAAACTAATTTAGTAGTACTTCCAAATTATAACCAGTTTATCAAACTATTACCTTTTAGAAACAAAAAAAAAATCAATGAATGCTTAGCACAATTTCTCATTCATCTTAGTTCCATATTTATATCAGAAATCTACACACACATACATACACACACACACACACACACACACACATATATATATATATATATATATATATATATATATATATCAGTATTTCTTTAGTATCAATAGCAAATTGCTTGCCTTTTAAAATGCAATTTTTTTTCTCATAAACCATTCTGGTTCCTCTTTAAAATAAAGATGAAACTAAATACAAGTTCATTAAAATATCAGTTATAATTTACATTACAATAATGAGCTTTTGGTCTATCCTTTTTACTCAGAATTACGTAAAAGTCATATTGACAAGTCATGTAGATTTCCAAATTTTCAAAGAAATATTACTTCTTATTTTATACTTCAAAGTATAGCTGACACACTATATCATATAGGTGTGGCTACTATCGAATTGTACACTTACTTAAAGATATTCAATTAATTATGTATGCAAACCAAAAGGCTCAAATATTTCCTACATATAAAAATTCTTTTTACTTTATACTCAGGCTTTTTAAATATAACAAACATAGATGAACATTTTTCCATTCGGATTTGAGTTAGGAAGGACAAACAGACAAACAATTAAATATGGAAGTATTGAGATTAGAACAAGGGGTGATTCAAATTTCAAACAATATGATTCTCTTATTGTAACAACCCGTATTTTCAATAACCTGTTATAACATAAATGGAGGCAGAATTAAACTGTAAATCTGAATCAAGGGAAACGGGCTATGCCATTGCGTTCGTCTCGGAAAAATACGCGAAATAGAGTCCGAGTTTTCGAAAATCGGAGTCCGTATGACCAAGATATGGCCTCGCGAAGTTTCACGAAAAATTCCCAAATTAAAGTATACTTAATTAAGTGAAATGGGTTGCGCAGAGAAATATATATATATTCATATATATATATATATATATAATTGAAAATTAAATAAATAAATATGCAAAAATGTTCAAAACAGCGAATTGGGAGAGGGGAATAACCGAACCGGCCGATTTTTGAGGTCGACCCAAGCCCGCTGGGTCGACTAGGGGTTAATCCAGGGTGTTTGGCTGTCAACCCGTGGGCCGATTCGCTCAAATGCAGATTTTGCATTTGGATGGTTCTTATGGTTCATCTTTAATCTAAAGGCCCTAGATGGTTCCTACACTTGACTTCTTCCCCAAGACATGCTTTGATGGCTTGGATTGAATCTAGGTTTAATCCTATGGCCTAAAACACTTGCCTAATCTATAAATAAGACCCTAACCTATCCTAAATCCTCATTATTCATTCATGCAACTAAACTATGGCAAAATTTCTACTCTCATGGCCTCCACTCAACTATCCTAGCCTCCACTTCATTTCTATGAGAAGTTTCATGATCATGAGAGTATTAGAGAGTCCCTAGGTTAGTATGAGAGCTTCTCAAGTTGATTTCAAGGCTAAAGCTTTGATCTTTGTTCATAAAGATGGGGTTTTTATTGATTTGGAGTGTTCATCTTTGGGTTTTTGGGTGATGGCATGCATAGGCTTCATCACAAGCTTTAATTTAATCGATTTAGGCCTTCATAGCAATGTAAGCCCTTTTCCTACTCTTAGATATTAACTATGAAGTTAAATGTTCATGTTGCAAGTTTGGGTTTGATCATTGAGAATGATACATGCTATCATGTCATGCAAGTTTATGAAGTCATTATCTTGATCTCATGAGCTAAAAGCTACAACCTTTATGTTGAAATGTTGCATTATGCAACATGAGAACCTTCATAATCTTTATGTCAACTTGCATATGAAGTCATAACCCTTATATGATGATATATGCGAGTTACTAGTCATCATTCCATGTCTTTTGTCACCATGATTCGTTTATGTGCCAAGTTTGGGTTTATGCATGTTTTTGAGGCTTAAGAGTGTAACATGCAAGCTAATGAACACATTTGTGCCTCATTTGCCACCATGATTAACTTGTGGCTTAATATCCATTTTTGTCATGCCTTTGTCAAGTCTCTTCTTTGAATCCATTACGTTGTTGCGAACGTATATGCGAGTTTAAAAGCGTTGGGGTCGCATTATGGGAAAACATAATGACATGAACATGATGTGAGTAAATGGGTATAAACATGACAACGTGTAACGTTAAATATGACATGTGCTTATACTTGAAAACATAACTTGAAATATAACATGGAAGTTGACATGTAAGTATGCATAAAAACACAAGCTTGGGAATTTACCTATTAAGTTAGGTCTACCCTTTGGGAATTTACCTATTAAGTTAGGTTTACCCAAATGCTTGAAAAACTTGTAACATGTTTTGGAAACATGATGAACATGACACTTAGATAATATAAGTGTGGCCAACTCGAGGTTGGGTTGAGTTTGCAACGTAAAACTACCCGGAACCGACCGGCCTAACTAGTAGTTGCAAACAATAAGACCTAATGTGAGAAGTTGGTCATGTTGTGCTTGAACCCGAGGTTAGACCAAGTTGTGGTGTAAAGCTACCCGGAACCGACCGGCTTAACTAGTAACCACAACAAAGTCTAATGTGAGAGGTTGGGGTGCATTAAGTAATTAATGCCACATGATAGGGTTAAGTTAATTTGATTAATGACTCTTAACCAAATATGACATGGACAAAGGGGTTAAGTAAATTGATTAGGCTAATGATACTTAACAAAACATGACAAGGTTGGGTAGGTTAAGTAGCTTGATTTGCCTAATGACACTTAACCATTTTTATACGACTAGTGGACGGGGTTAAGTTAACCAACACTTAATCAATCCAACACGATAATTTGGTAAGGTTAAGTAAGTTTTCTTAATGACACTTAACCGAAAGATACAGTTAATGGATGGGGTTAAGATTAGACTCAACTAGTCTAAACATGATAATCGGATGGGGCTAAGTTAGCCTAGACTTAATTAATCCCACTTGGTAGTTTAATGGGGTTAAGTTAAACACTTAACTAATCTAACTCGTTAATTTGATGTGGTTAAGTGACCTATACTTAACCAATCTAACCCGTTAATTTGATGTGGTTAAGTGACCTAAACTTAACCAATATTACTCGTTAATTTGATGTGGTTAAGTGATCTATACTTAACCAATCTAACTCGTGAATTTATTGAGGTTAAGTTAACCCATACTTAACCAATATAACGTGAAAACATGATAAGGCTAAGTCATGAATCGCTTGAATACACTTGACCGGTTTGACTAAGTAATTTGATAGGGTCAAGTTAATATATACTTAACCAACTTGAGCATGGTTTGTAGGGTTAAGTCTTGAACTTGGATACTTAGCCAATTTTGACATGATTTGTAGACGGGTTAAGTCTTGAACTTGGATACTTAGCCAATTTTGACATGATTTGTAGACGGGTTAAGTCTCGAACTTGGATACTTAGCCAATTTTGACATGATTTGTAGAGGGGATTAAGTCATGAACTTAAGTGACACTTAATCTGTTATATAAACCCTAATTCGGAGGATTAGGTGGGTAACCGTAATTAACAAGGATAACGGGAATAAGGCTAAGTGGTAAACCTTAGTTGAAGGATAACTAAGTAATGATTCTTAGTCAAGGAAATTTAGACCAGTTCATAGATAGATGAGTAACCTGGTACGGTAGGTCATCGTTTAAGTATACGAGTAGGAGCAAGTATCTGATTTAGATAAAGGCTCCAGCGAACTGGGTAACGAAGCAGCGGCTTCGGGGAACGTGAGGATATTCTTGGGATCCCTCTATGAGCTGCCAGGTAATTATACTAGGCTCATGAGAGGTTAAGGTCTGCGTTAGAAGAACCAAGAGTATGCCTTGGTTGCTATGCGAGCGACCTAAAGACGGGGATGGATAGGGGATAGTCGACGAGACACGGTCGTACCCTAGATAGCATTTTTCGTCAGGCTACCTACCATCTTTGGTCAAGCGTGTACGTACGGAAAGGCAGAGAACACCCAATAGACCATAATTGCTATCTAATTATGGTTGCGGTAAGGCTAGGATTGTGGGTTGGCCAGTAATGTGTTCTCATACAGGATTTATCCTGTCTTGTCTTTCGATAGTTGAGGGAGGGGTCCCGTGGGACCATAGCCACGGATAGAAAAACAGACCTTAGCATCTGCACCGACAGATAAATCAAAAGCTCCCGACCGAGTCCTGTATTTCCTGACCTGCCCTGTGACAGGACTCGGATGGCACGATGTGATACATGTGCATACAGTCATGGAAAAACGATTCACGATGAATGCGTGGGGAAAAGGGCGCGGTTGGCGGTTAGCGTAATCCCTAGTGGCCCTAGGTGGTTGAACCCAAACCGAGATACGAAAACGTGCAATAGGTAAGCGTAATCCCTAGTAGCCCTAGGTAGCATAAGTCCTAGTTGTACAGACTATAATTCATGTTGGAAGACCCTAGCTAGGTTTAGGGTAACAGTCCAAACCGATCTTAGGGATCATGGAACTATGTTAAAGTAATATAGCATCTCATGGGAAAGCCCGTATGGTCTACGGCAAGGGACTGAACATTTACATGGAACAAAACATACGAGTTGAGTAACCTATATATGCGATATACTAGGTTGACATGGACCATTACAAAACTTTTGAGTAAGGGTCATTCACGGATAACACGTGATACAGTTGGGATACTAGTACGGTAGGTGCAGAGCAGATGTACAGGATAGATACCATGGGACGTTATACGTGATAGATATCTTGGGGATATTATACTTGATAGAAACCTGAAGATGTGATACCTTGTTTTATCTTGACATCGTAATTTATCATGACACCTTAATTTATCTGAGTTCAGTAGTTCATCCTGTTATTTTGATTTAGCTTATCTATCTTGTTATCACGCTTATGTTCATCTCAGTTTCTCATGTCAGTTAACTTTACTAGTTTTTATGCTAATAGTAGATAGGGCTTACTCAGTCTTTTTGACTGACCCGTTTTGTTTCGCCTCTTTTCTTCCGTTTCCCCCCCAGGTTACAGGGAGGAAATACTGCTGTTTAGTTCGGACTTCTTCTGCTTGAAGGTCATCATGGATGGCTTGGAGTTTCCTTGGCTATGGCTACTTTACTGTTTTTACTTGGGGAATAATTTATGAAAAAGTCTTTATGCTTCTTTATTATTGCAAGACAGGTTTTGATGTACTCTGATGTAAAAGGCTTTAGACCTTAATTATTAATGTTTATGAAAGTTTGATTTTACTTCCGCTATGTTATATGTACTGTCTTGTGATATTTCTGTGCATGTTTACCAATAATGCCCCTCTAAAGCTAGTGCATTCCTTTGCGAGTGACCCTAGCGGAGGCGGGGTGTTACATTTGGTATCAGAGCAGAAGGTTAACAGACTGGGCAAAAGTTTTTAAAGACCTTCTGAAAGCTATATGAAAAAAAAAACCGTTTACAAAGAAGCATTTTTCAAGAAAATTTTCTTTTAAAAGAAAAAGGCTATTCCCCAAAGGCCATTAGCACTATCCTTGTTTCCTTAATTGAGTCTCTTTTCCTTTCTTTCCTCCATCTGTAGTCACAGTAGTTTTAACTGCGACTGGTCTTTTCTACCTACGAAAGTGCTTTCCATACGATGGAGGTGGTTCTCGAGAGACCAGTGGCCGCGTTATAAGAAAGGATCGTGAGAAAGAAGGATAAAAGATACGAGCTTAAGGATGAGCAACTTGTTGGTATGGCTTAGTCCTCAAAGGAGGGAGAAAGATGAACAATGAAACCCATGACGAGAGAGTACCTTTGGCATGGTAAAACGGGGTGGATAGTTAAGTATTATGGGACAAGGACAAGATCATCGGGAGGGTAATAGTATGCTCTCATTTCTAGGGTACCTCGAAAGGAGGGTAACGATCTTGTTAAAGGTTTAGCTTTTCTTCTCTATCATCCCGTTAGGACTTTGTTGTTCGTATCATTTAAGTCTGCTTCGATAGTTGAGTCTCTGCACCTTAAGTACTAGCGTAATAGAGAATCCCATTTTTGTCTCAAAGTCCTATTGGAGAATCAGTCTATTTATACATGACTTGTTTGGATTTGAGAATGTCTATGCCAAGAGTTGAGTTTGGAAATAATGCTTATGTTTATAAGCTATGGATGGATTCTAGGGGTGAAGTGGTGATCCAGTAGGGGGTGCCACTCTCGGTTTTGATAGGAGGGTAGTTGGACCTTTCGACTAGCTTTGGTAATGCCCTCGAAGTATCGTGTAACCTTTTTGAGGTTCTGTCATGACTAGTTACTTAGAATCCCTTGATGCCTTTATTAGAAATTTGAAGCCCGATCGAGTGGTGTTCGCCAATAAGACAGATGGTTTATTTCACTTATGCATGGGTTATAGAAATCACCCTAGTAAGTGCGCTTGATAACCTGGTTGGCATCTGGTTACTTTCAAGAGAAAGTTCTTCTACGTGGAATACCTTGTGGTACGAGGTCCGAGATTCACTAGTGAATTTTGGAAAGCTTGCATGAGATCATGAGTACGCAGTCATGTTTGCGTCAAGTATTCTAGGAAAAGGATAAGTGCAAGTGGAACGAGAGGCGACGAAGAAATGGGTTCCAGCTCATGGTATGGAAACAGGAAATAAGAAGCTACGAAATCGCGAAGTTAAAGGACGGTCAAGGCACAATGGAATTAAGCTCAAGGAGATACGACTTTGATGGTCAAAGACTAGATACGCGCATGATATCTCTTTTTGAGAGTATATCCTTGATCCCTGTTTTCTGTAGAGCTTACTTGTAGGCTATCTTTTGTGGACATCCTCTCGGTCCTATTTTCTGTTACAAACCCCGTAAGGAGTTTGTCTTGTTTATCTTCTCGACCCTGTTTCAGGGAATCCTAGGTAGAATCCTATGGATGTAAACATGTATTTGAAACATGTTATGATTGATATGGTTGCAAGTGGTTGCTCGTGGATGCGCGAATACACATTAGATACTAGCTCGACTCGGTTACATTTCATATTGCATATGCACGAGTATTTATACTTGTTTATGGATGAAATCGAATGTATTATCATGCGGTTGTTGCATATGAATGAATGATTGTGCACGCATATAGTATCTATATGACTAGGACTATTTGCATACATGTTGGATTCATGGCACTATACATATTTTGCATTAGAAAGATTATTCAGGCCTGATCATTAGCATTAGCTAAGGAACATGTACACACACGTTTTGCATATATTCATACAGCATTAGAAATCATCTAAGGACAATGGTTGCTTGTGGATGATGTTTTGAGTAGATGGATGATGGATGGTAGGATATGTTCTTCCTAACTTGGAGATTTCGGGGACGAAATCCTAAAAGGTGGGGAGAATGTAACAACCCGTATTTTCAATAACCTGTTATAACATAAATGGAGGCAGAATTAAACTGTAAAATCTGAATCAAGGGAAACGGGCTATGTCATTGCGTTCGTCTCGGAAAAATACGCGAAATAGAGTCCGAGTTTTCGAAAATCGGAGTCCGTATGACCAAGATATGGCCTCGCGAAGTTTCACGAAAAATTCCCAAATTAAAGTATACTTAATTAAGTGAAATGGGTTGCGCAGAGAAATATATATATATATTGATATATATATATATATATATAATTGAAAATTAAATAAATAAATATGCAAAAATGTTCAAAACAGCGAATTGGGAGAGGGGAATAACCGAACCGGCCGATTTTTGAGGTCGACCCAAGCCCGCTGGGTCGACTAGGGGTTAATCCAGGGTGTTTGGCTGTCAACCCGTGGGCCGATTCGCTCAAATGCAGATTTTTCATTTGGATGGTTCTTATGGTTCATCTTTAATCTAAAGGCCCTAGATGGTTCCTACACTTGACTTCTTCCCCAAGACATGCTTTGATGGCTTGGATTGAATCTAGGTTTAATCCTATGGCCTAAAACACTTGCCTAATCTATAAATAAGACCCTAACCTATCCTAAATCCTCATTATTCATTCATGCAACTAAACTATGGCAAAATTTCTACTCTCATGGCCTCCACTCAACTATCCTAGCCTCCACTTCATTTCTATGAGAAGTTTCATGATCATGAGAGTATTAGAGAGTCCCTAGGTTAGTATGAGAGCTTCTCAAGTTGATTTCAAGGCTAAAGCTTTGATCTTTGTTCATAAAGATGGGGTTTTTATTGATTTGGAGTGTTCATCTTCGGGTTTTTGGGTGATGGCATGCATAGGCTTCATCACAAGCTTTAATTTAATCGATTTAGGCCTTCATAGCAATGTAAGCCCTTTTCCTACTCTTAGATATTAACTATGAAGTTAAATGTTCATGTTGCAAGTTTGGGTTTGATCATTGAGAATGATACATGCTATCATGTCATGCAAGTTTATGAAGTCATTATCTTGATCTCATGAGCTAAAAGCTACAACCTTTATGTTGAAATGGTGCATTATGCAACATGAGAACCTTCATAATCTTTATGTCAACTTGCATATGAAGTCATAACCCTTATATGATGATATATGCGAGTTACTAGTCATCATTCCATGTCTTTTGTCACCATGATTCGTTTATGTGCCAAGTTTGGGTTTATGCATGTTTTTGAGGCTTAAGAGTGTAACATGCAAGCTAATGAACACATTTGTGCCTCATTTGCCACCATGATTAACTTGTGGCTTAATATCCATTTTTGTCATGCCTTTGTCAAGTCTCTTCTTTGAATCCATTACGTTGTTGCGAACGTATATGCGAGTTTAAAAGCGTTGGGATCGCATTATGGGAAAACATAATGACATGAACATGATGTGGGTAAATGGGTATAAACATGACAACGTGTAACGTTAAATATGACATGTGCTTATACTTGAAAACATAACTTGAAATATAACATGGAAGTTGACATGTAAGTATGCATAAAACACAAGCTTGGGAATTTACCTATTAAGTTAGGTCTACCCTTTGGGAATTTACCTATTAAGTTAGGTTTACCCAAATGCTTGAAAAACTTGTAACATGTTTTGGAAACATGATGAACATGACACTTAGATAATATAAGTGTGGCCAACTCGAGGTTGGGTTGAGTTTGCAACGTAAAACTACCCGGAACCGACCGGCCTAACTAGTAGTTGCAAACAATAAGACCCAATGTGAGAAGTTGGTCATGTTGTGCTTGAACCCGAGGTTAGACCAAGTTGTGGTGTAAAGCTACCCGGAACCGACCGGCTTAACTAGTAACCACAACAAAGTCTAATGTGAGAGGTTGGGGTGCATTAAGTAATTAATGCCACATGATAGGGTTAAGTTAATTTGATTAATGACTCTTAACCAAATATGACATGGACAAAGGGGTTAAGTAAATTGATTAGGCTAATGATACTTAACAAAACATGACAAGGTTGGGTAGGTTAAGTAACTTGATTTGCCTAATGACACTTAACCATTTTTATACGACTAGTGGACGGGGTTAAGTTAACCAACACTTAATCAATCCAACACGATAATTTGGTAAGGTTAAGTAAGTTTTCTTAATGACACTTAACCGAAAGATACAGTTAATGGATGAGGTTAAGATTAGACTCAACTAGTCTAAACATGATAATCGGATGGGGCTAAGTTAGCCTAGACTTAATTAATCCCACTTGGTAGTTTAATGGGGTTAAGTTAAACACTTAACTAATCTAACTCGTTAATTTGATGTGGTTAAGTGACCTATACTTAACCAATCTAACCCGTTAATTTGATGTGGTTAAGTGACCTAAACTTAACCAATATAACTCATTAATTTGATGTGGTTAAGTGATCTATACTTAACCAATCTAACTCGTGAATTTATTGAGGTTAAGTTAACCCATACTTAACCAATATAACGTGAAAACATGATAAGGCTAAGTCATGAATCGCTTGAATACACTTGACCGGTTTGACTAAGTAATTTGATAGGGTCAAGTTAATATATACTTAACCAACTTGAGCATGGTTTGTAGGGTTAAGTCTTGAACTTGGATACTTAGCCAATTTTGACATGATTTGTAGACGGGTTAAGTCTTGAACTTGGATACTTAGCCAATTTTGACATGATTTGTAGACGGGTTAAGTCTCGAACTTGGATACTTAGCCAATTTTGACATGATTTGTAGAGGGGATTAAGTCATGAACTTAAGTGACACTTAATCTGTTATATAAACCCTAATTCGGAGGATTAGGTGGGTAACCGTAATTAACAAGGATAACGGGAATAAGGCTAAGTGGTAAACCTTAGTTGAAGGATAACTAAGTAATGATTCTTAGTCAAGGAAATTTAGACCAGTTCATAGATAGATGAGTAACCTGGTACGGTAGGTCATCGTTTAAGTATACGAGTAGGAGCAAGTATCTGATTTAGATAAAGGCTCCAGCGAACTGGGTAACGAAGCAGCGGCTTCGGGGAACGTGAGGATATTCTTGGGATCCCTCTATGAGCTGCCAGGTAATTATACTAGGCTCATGAGAGGTTAAGGTCTGCGTTAGAAGAACCAAGAGTATGCCTTGGTTGCTATGCGAGCGACCTAAAGACGGGGATGGATAGGGGATAGTCGACGAGACACGGTCGTACCCTAGATAGCATTTTTCGTCAGGCTACCTACCATCTTTGGTCAAGCGTGTACGTACGGAAAGGCAGAGAACACCCAATAGACCATAATTGCTATCTAATTATGGTTGCGGTAAGGCTAGGATTATGGGTTGGCCAGTAGTGTGTTCTCATACAGGATTTATCCTGTCTTGTCTTTCGATAGTTGAGGGAGGGGTCCCGTGGGACCATAGCCACGGATAGAAAAACAGACCTTAGCATCTGCACCGGCAGATAAATCAAAAGCTCCCGACCGAGTCCTGTATTTCCTGACCTGCCCTGTGACAGGACTCGGATGGCACGATGTGATACATGTGCATACAGTCATGGAAAAACGATTCACGATGAATGCATGGGGAAAAGGGCGCGGTTGGCGGTTAGCGTAATCCCTAGTGGCCCTAGGTGGTTGAACCCAAACCGAGATACGAAAACATGCAATAGGTAAGCGTAATCCCTAGTAGCCCTAGGTAGCATAAGTTCTAGTTGTACAGACGATAATTCATGTTGGAAGACCCTAGCTAGGTTTAGGGTAACAGTCCAAACCGATCTTAGGGATCATGGAACTATGTTAAAGTAATATAGAATCCCATGGGAAAGCCCGTATGGTCTACGGCGAGGGACTGAACATTTACGTGGACAAAACATACGAGTTGAGTAACCTATATATGTGATATACTAGGTTGACATGGACCATTACACAACTTTTGAGTAAGGGTCATTCACGGATAACACGTGATACAGTTGGGATACTAGTACGGTAGGTGCAGAGCAGATGTACAGGATAGATACCATGGGACGTTATACGTGATAGATATCTTGGGGATATTATACTTGATAGAAACCTGACGATGTGATACCTTGTTTTATCTTGACATCGTAATTTATCATGACACCTTAGTTTATCTGGGTTCAGTAGTTCATCCTGTTATTTTGATTTAGCTTATCTATCTTGTTATCATGCTTATGTTCATCTCAGTTTCTCATGTCAGTTAACTTTACTAGTTTTTATGCTAATAGTAGATAGGGCTTACTCAGTCTTTTTGACTGACCCGTTTTGTTTCGCCTCTTTTCTTCCGTTTCCCCCCAGGTTACAGGGAGGAAATACTGCTGTTTAGTTCGGACTTCTTCTGCTTGAAGGTCATCATGGATGGCTTGGGCTTTCCTTGGCTATGGCTACTTTACTGTTTTTACTTGGGGAATAATTTATGAAAAAGTCTTTATGCTTCTTTATTATTGCAAGACAGGTTTTGATGTACTCTGATGTAAAAGGCTTTAGACCTTAATTATTAATGTTTATGAAAGTTTGATTTTACTTCCGCTATGTTATATGTACTGTCTTGTGATATTTCTGTGCATGTTTACCAATAATGCCCCTCTAAAGCTAGTGCATTCCTTTGCGAGTGACCCTAGCGGAGGCGGGGTGTTACACTTATTAACCAGACAAGCATATAGCCTTATTTGGCTGACCAGGTCCCTTGTGGTGATAATGTTTAATGTTTAAAATTAAAACCACAACAATAAAGTTATGGAGGAGAAAATTCATTATGTGACATATGTATGTATGTATATCTAACAAAAATAAACTAACCTGGTTGAATATTTCACAAGTTATGTCCCCTTTTTTATTGCACCATCTTTGTATGCATCTCCTATGTGCAAACTACATATAACAAAGCAATACTCTGAGCATGTATTCAATAAAAGATCAAAACAAATGCAATTCTACAAAGCTGTTTGACTTGTACCAAAATGGCAATCCTGAGCAACATTTTATCTTGGCTACATTTTAGCTATAATTTCTTTCCCTAATTTCAAAAATCAACATGTTAATAATATTCAACTTGGAAACGGACATAGTAAATAACCACAGGATCATGTAATTTCTACATATTCAGAATAACTGATTTCTTTCTTTTGTACGGCTACAATAGAATAAGAACAAATGTCTACATTCAATGTTTATTTTTCTTTATGGACAAACATAGAAATAAATGAAACATCTCACGCGCCCACACACACTCTACTAATAAACGGAAGTGATCGAATAGAAAATAAATTGTTGCCATTTAAACCATACACCAAGTTATGTGGATAATTTCTTAAACTTGCTTCATCCGGAGAAAGAACGAGAGAGAGAAATGGGAGGAAAAAAGGAGGAGGGCGACCAAATGCTGCTTCTAAACATCATAGATGGAATGTAGCTTTAGACAATGTATACTGTGGCAATTGCAGACCTTAAGAATGACAGAAAAGAGAGAAACTGGTTTTCTTTTTTAAACAACTATGTATGGAAAATGATGTTAAAAGCAACAAAAAAAAGATGATCAAATAATTTAAGCAGTGTATGCAATGGCAATAGCAGAGCAATATGAGGTCGAGCAGGGTGATCAAAAATATATTCACGTTTATAATTTTAAACATGCACATTTATGTGGTTGTAATGCCTATTGTTGTTTAATATGGTTATGAGTATTAAGCTTATGTGAGTAAGGTGATACGACACATGTGTTTGCCTGTGTGTAAACTTAAATGTATGAATTGTGTTATTAATAGAAACCCTAAGATATAAGACTGTAAAAAGGTAGCTGCAAAAAAATTAGACAGTTGCCCTATAAACAAATGTTATCAAAAACCTTGTAAGCTCACTGAAAAATAAATTCAAACTCACCAAATGTGCAGAAGCAAGCAATAGAAGATTTATATAGAAAATGAAGCTTAATTACCCAAAACAGCCTCTAAATATTATGGGTTTGAATTTCTGACAGAAGTTTTGACTTAAGCCCAAAATCATACTGCCTGTTAATAAGTAAAATTCATATATTTTCACCAACGAAGTAACTATTATAAATATATTTAATACCGATGTACAGAAATAAAATAAAATATCCATATGTAAAAGGTATATATTTTCTGGAATGCATACTTATATAGGTACAAAACACATATCCACTATATTTTTCAAATTATAATAATAGCATGGTTGCTTCATTTTAAATGCAGAATATACCCTTTATCTCATTCTACAAAAAAGGTTGATGTTCTAAAGTAAATACTAAAATAATGTAAAATAATTATTCCACAATAAATGTAGAAAACGAAGTCATGATGGAATAATGAAATTGAATTTTTCAGTAGTAGTAAGGATAAATGATATATCCTTGAACCTGAAATAGAAGTGTAAGAGGGATAAAACAAAATTCGGATGTTTGAACCAAAACGACTGTCACCAAGTTGCATCAAAATAATTCCTAGAAAACAATTTGTGTTCCTTGAATCTGTCGCCGTTATAGGTAACTTGATGTATTGTCCCAACTACAAAAACTAATCTCGACCTAAGCTATAATTATATGACTTTCATAACTACATATACATGACGGTGGACAAAAAAATTCACACTATTAAGCAAATGTCAATGAACTCGAATTAAAGTGTGCAATTTAAAGCTTAGCAAACTATAAAATGGAGTCCAAAAATATTATGAAATTTATCAATAGTGGGTTAAGAACCAAGTTCCATAAACTGGAAACAAATTCATTTTACAAAATTGTTATTATTCATAATCCATTTCCATTTTCAAAGGTCAAAAAATAATATGTAAAAAAAGAGTTCCCAGATAAATCAAAATAACAAAACATCAATTTAGAAATGCTTTGATATTTACCGTATTATTTTTTGCAGTCAACGTCAGATCCTCTCTCATCTACAGTCTGGAAAGCCATCTACCGATGAAATTAGATTCATCTTCCCCACTTCAATTCATTGTGACCCCTCCGCGCCTAAGTATTTATGGTTGAATCTGAATAAGTCCATGCACTTCACCTATGATAATCAAACATTTTAACAGGTAGGAAACTTCGATCGTCTGTTGGAAAATTTGATTGAGGTGGACAAAAACTGATTTAAGAAGTTGGAATTCAAATTAGGGCTTTCATTCTTTGGGGAAGACGAAGAAAGGGGAAGCGAGAAAAGCATGGGATGAACTTCTGTTTTGTTTCTATGCACAAATAGCGATCCATCCCGTCAGATGAGAGCTCATATCTACCATATATATATATTATATAATCGAATGGTTCAAAGTAGCTATCCTATCATGTTATTTCGTTCTTTTTATTTTATGGCATGGATCCCCAACTTCAAATACAATGGTGTAGAATATCAAATTTACAACATTGCAATCCTAAATACACTGTTTTTTGTAATGTTTACAGCTTGTTGGCTTTATTTAGACCTCTATCAAACCATATGGATGGTACAAAAGAAGCATATGACGTATTATACAATTAAAATAAAATTGTACTTTATCTTAGTCAGAATTTATAGAAAAATTTTAAAATTAGAATATGAAGTATTATACAATTTAAATTAAACTATTAAAAAAGCTTTTTCAATATTTTAAAGTTAGAAATTTTGGTTATTTCGTGTCAAACAATAATTGGTTTTATAAACTTTATGGTTTATTTCAAATTTATTCAAGATGATTTCAATTTTTAATTTTTTTCGAAATATAAATTATAATTATCAACTATAATCATAAAATATAAGTATCAACTATAATTATCAACTGTAATTATTAAATACAATTATTTAAAATTAATTATTGAATAATAGATATCATTTTATAAGTATTAAATTTTATTAATAATTATTAAATAATAATTATAATAAACTGATATTTCCATCTCTTGCAAATCTGTTGGCATTCTGCTGCATAATAGCTTCGATAAATATTCGTCAGTATTCTGCCTGGATTTGCAGGGGAAATTAGCGGCGGAAATTTTCTGTCGGTAATTTGACGCAATTTGCAACGGCTTAGTGAGGGATGACAGAGAACGACGGTAATAAACAAAAGAAAAAAGTTGAAAAAAAAAATTAAAAAACTATCCCTTATAGATCACATGGAAATCCATCGCAAATTAGCGACAAAAATTTCTGCTTCTAAATATTTGACACTAAATCAGTGTCTTCTTGTAGTGTCTCTACTCGCCAAAAACTTCACAAACACTCAAATGTCACTTACCCATTACCGCATCCGTCCGACTCCATTAGTCAAGTGTGGATAAAATTATATAAGCCGAGCACGATTAACACTTGCCATAAGCCAAGTATGGATAATACTCGCCACCTCTGTAAGCTGAGTATGGATAATACTCGCTACCTCTGTAAGCCTAATATGGATAATACTCGCCACTTTCATAAGCCGAGTATACTCGCCGCCTTTCTAAGCCAAGTGTTATTACTTCTCACCAACTCTTTAAAGCCGAGTATGCTTCATACTCGCCCAACCAAGCTCACAACCATCTCTAAACTGAGAATGGCCTACACTATCCTTGCAGGTATCGGATATTGCTACAAGGACTACTTATGTAATACTTCGGCCTTAATACGGTCTTCGGTGGTTTTTTGGTTTTCTGGCCTTAATACGATCTATACCGATCGTCGGTTTTCTGGCCTTTATACAACTACCAAGATCGTCGGATTTCTGGCCCTAATATGGTTCGGCGCAACCGTAGCTACCTACACATTGAGCTTCAACATAATATTCATAACACTTCTCCTTTACCAAGAAAGATGTATTCTGATGGGCAAAGTGTTGAACAACTTTTTGGTAAAAGCTATAAAAAAGTTGAGAATTTCTATTAAAAAACGGAGGAGTATATGAGAGTGGACAATAATCATGTTCCTCTTCAAATTATCATTGGTAACCAACTTCTTGAAGCTCCTCAAAATGCTGCTATTCAATATAATCAGAAGAATGTCAAAAGTCATAAGAGAGGAAACGACGGGAAAGATAATCGATATGGCAAGAAGACTAGCATCTTTACACCCGCTGAATTCACCCCTCTAAATAATACTCCTGAGAACATTTACTTCGCTACCAAAGATACATAACACTATCCAGACCACCAACGTTGAATATTTTTAAGAGAACCGCGAATTCTGGAAAATTTTGTCACTTTCACCGTCAACCCGTTCATGATACTAGTAAATGCCGACACTTGAAGAACTTAACTGAGGAGTTGATTAGGAAGAACAAACTGCAGCAATATGTGAAAAATCCACAAGCTACAAATCCTGCTGCAACTCTCCAGGGGAAAGGGACATCAAATGGTTAATCCAACCCAAACAACGGAGCTCCCGCTCAAACCAATGCAAGGCCTGTGATCAACTAAAGACCAATGATGGCACTCCAATTTCAATGACTCGGAATAAGCTATCATTATCACCACAACTTTATTTTGTGCTTTACCTCATGCTTTACTTCATGCTTTACTTCATGTTGTATTCAAAATTCTTGTAAAACAGTCTGTAATATTTTAGAAACACTGTACTTAACATTAGCTCTGTGACTAAGAGCATATCTGCCCAAATAAATCTCTTGCTTGCAAAACCAAAACTTGCTTAAAAGATGATTTCATATTGCAGGCCATCTGTCGAGCGCTTGTTCCCTTAAAATCTGACAAAACATAGCGACCCCAACAACACTAGTTCAAGCGACAAATGCAAAAATAAAAAGGGACTATCTTGAAAAGTGAATGGGAAGAGTCGCAAAGATTAAAACATTGAGCAAGCACCACGACAAACAAATGGGAGGGTTGTAATTTTTGTCAAAGGGGCACTTCCCCGAATGAGAGGTCCAAGGTCCCAGTTCCTTAATTGAGGTAGTCTGCCAAGTCAAGCATCCGACAAAGGAACTGGCGTCATCCCCATGAAACGATAAAATAAGAAAAAAAAAACCCTCCATAATAAAGCGAACGCTTCCCGAGTGAAGCGCAAAGACCTCCCCTAGTGGGGGCACAAAATATAAGACCTCCCCTAGCTGGGGCACAAAATATAAGACCTTCCCTAGCGGGGGCTCAAAATATAAGACCTCCCCTAGTGGGGGCAACAAATAAAAGCCCTCCCCTAGCGGGGGCACAAAATATAAGTCATTCCCTAGCGGAGGCACAAAATATAAGCCCACCCTGAGCGGGGCACTAAATTCAAAGACCTTCCCAAGCGTGGGTACAAAGATATAAAAATTTCTCCAAGTTGAAGTACTAAACCAACCAGTAAAGTCAGAATTCCTATTGTATTGACAAATATCAGAGGCTCCATGCATGTTGGCAAGTTCAAATAGCTTTTGATGAAAAAGTTGAAGCTTTTAGCACGTTAACTATGATTAAGAAAACTCGACAAACTGATCACATCGAGATTTGGCGACTTGTGACAACCCATGGTATGGAGGCAACACAATCACATAAGAGTTGAATAATGCCCGGAAAAATGCCATGGGTCTATCACGACATTGCAACAAGCCAAAACCAATTTACTCTCATCAAAGAAGCCAATACACTTGGCTTGATTTTGCCTTCAAAAACGGGGCATTTGAAAAATTCGGCAAAATCGATATGTCGATTAAACTCATAGCACCGATAAAGATCAACCTAGGAAACCCAATTAGAATCTCTCAATGCAAAGGCTTCCTCGTCTGCAAAGCTCCAACCATAAATTTCTCAAAAAAAACCCGATGATATTTTGCTTCAAATATGAAGATAAGTGATGCTTAGAAGGCGACTGTGCGAATATGATATAGTTCGAATCTAATAGAGCAATAACGCTTCTCAAGGAATTGAAGCTAATATCCGGTAACGGTTTCAACATGAGATATAAAAGGAGATTGAGAAATAATTAAGCACTAGGGCAAGCCATCGTGATACGAAGATTCAAAATTTTATATATCCCAGGATGATCCATGGTGCCAAAGCAAATTCAAATTTCTAAATCTAACTGAGGTACTCCAGCCGGCCTAAATATAGGCAATCAGCAAATTCTTCTTTCCCTGACAATCTAGCGACAAATTTGGGATTGCCAAAATAAGTGCACGCTTGATTAAAGATATATCTAGTTAGCACATAATGGCATCTTTCCGGCAAATTGTCAAGAGGACGAGGAATGACCAAAGACTGATTAACTTACAATTCAAAGGCCGTAGTCACTCTGGCCTCAGAAACTCAAGTCGAAGTTCCAACTTGAACCATCATACAAGATTATATAAGTCATTAAAAGAGAGAGGCTTGAAATCTATATTCGGTATACATATCAATTAGCAGAACTCAAGTGTCATTCTGAATTTGGATTAGAGTATTGTATTTATGCAGACAACGTTTGACGAATTCTAAATAGTTAAACAAAATAGTTCTGTATAGATACGTTATTCAATCGTAGTCATAAAATTCACTATAATTCATTTGTAATGATTAACTGATCTGTTATTGATGTGGACGATCAATAACAAAGTATGAGTCCAAAATCGTGCAAGTGCTTGTTTTAATTACAGAACAGGTGGCATGAAGCATATATATTCAACCAACAAGTTCTATGCTTGGATCATTTGGAATCAACGACTCAAAGGATCAAAGCATGATTCGCTATAGCAAACAAAAGCTATGATTAAATCTCAGCGTGCAACAAATTTAAATTCAAAGCATTCAAGCCTGAGATACAAATTGCAAGTGAATGGCTACACCAAGATAGGAATAATTCAGACTCGAGCTATTTCACAAAATTGCCGACTCAAGTCCAAGAATACAAGTTGGTGTAAAGATTGAGCTACCAAATCCCAGTAGAGCCAAAGTACAAACTATAGCCTAACTGGATCTGGTTTCAAACACGTTGATCAATTCAAGAGCCTCAAAACTCAAGTGTTATTGATCAAAGATAAATAGCATCACAACCGTTAAGTGTCGAACCTCATATTTTAAACAGAAAACACGAGCTCCGAGGAAAAAATGTTAACTCCGTTATAAACACGGTTCACAAAATAAGGCGTCGACTGTATAATAGATGACAATGGATTGGCTCCATCTAGATACACTGCTCGAAGCTCCGCATGTGGCAACATATGAAATGGTCCGAGATGTGGAAATAAGTTGGTATGAGCATGAACATAGAATATGACAAACAAGCAGTTTGCATGTCTCAATTATAACATATAGGGTCATCACATATTAACATGTCAGCAAGTTTGGAAACAAATTTCCATATTACATAGAGCATACGTGACAGACATATAGGATGTCTCGGCTTAACATGATGAGCATGAATCATTATAAGCAAGTTGAACCAGATTAGAAGAAAGGAGGGTAAAATGTGCAAATACAACAGAAGTAAGCATAATAGATAAGGCTTCAGCAAAACTTTAACCAATCTTCAGCAAGACAAAGCTGTTATATAGGGAAAACAATACATGGTATTGAGTGCAAAGCTTATTCAGACATTGTATCGAACATCTCTAGTGCAAACAATCGGATATACATATACATATATTGGCATGTATGTTTATGTTAATCAACATCAATACATACTACTCCATAAGAGAATAACACCTAGATTACATATATTGGATCGTTCACCCATACTGCTCGTTCACCCATGTTGGTCCGTCACCACCTGAGCTGGTCGGTCGGTCACTAAAAGGAGCAAGGGTCGAGCAGTAAGCTCTGGTCGTCGAGCAGCATCACGCCAAGGAGTCGAGTAGTCCATTCCTGGTCAGTAGAGCAACCTCTTCTGTGATGGGTCGTGCAGCGTCATACTAAGGGTCGAGCGGTCCTTTTTTGATGACTGGATCAGTTGCTTTGCAAGAGACATGGGGAATTAAGTTGTTGGAGTCCGATATTATTTGTAATACACGAAATGGAGCAGGCAGTTAACAAGTATATAAGCAGTGGCATAGGTGTAAATAAGAGTGGTTGGTCACATATTAATTTAAGGGTCGCCCGTTCAAGGAATCATACGGTGGCAAAGTAGTAATTAGGTGATCACTCACTGTTATGTGGGTCGGTCATTCACTGTTGCTAGCAGGAGGGATTGGTCGATCTTATTTTCATGCATGCCAGTTGTCACCAACTGTCCAGTGGCATTTTTGTAAATACTTTTATGACTGACCCAAACCCTGCACACCATAATTACAACTCTGCCAATACCCTCAAACTACACCTATAAATACCCCACTCCTCTACCATTCAAAGGACCGAATTTTGGACCTCGAAGGGATGCCATTTTCACTTCTCCACCACTCTAAACCTCTCTAACCTCCATTAATTCTCTCTAAATGTAGTGACCCGCATTTTTAGCTATTGAATAATTTATTTATTTAATTATTAAATATCGATATCGAGAACGTGAATTAAATAATATTGAATATTTAATTGATAATTATAATATAATAATATATTATAATGTCGAAATAGTCGGAAATAGTGAAATTCACAATATCATGTGAATTGAATAGTGTTAGCCTACTTTGTGAACTAGGCAACACAAAGTCAAGAAACCAACCGTTGAAGAGTATTTCAAGTTATGCGACTTCGGTTCGGATCGGAAGGAAACTCCACAATTCAGATTGATAGCAGCGTATCGGTTCGGATCGGGTAAAATTCTCTGTTCGGATCGGATATCTCTTACTGGATAAATTGGCAAAGCATACCTGATCGGATCGGAAGGCCAATGAATCTCAGGTGGATCGGAAAGCCGTCTGCTTGCCACGACTTCGGAGCGGAGCGGAGTATGATTAGAAAAGAAGAGACGTCCAAGCTACTCCGGTTCGGGTCGGGTATTCCGATCCGAGCCCCCAACCTGCACGTCTCCGACCCGCACCCATGATCCAGGAAGATCTCCTATAAAGCCGCCTGAAGAACCGGACCGGATGTGACCAATTCCTACCCCTAACGTCCATCTTATTGATGCGTTGTCAGCTTGATAGCCCATCCGAACCCGAAGAGAGTGCAATGGATGACACGTGTTCCGACCCGGATTGCATCTCAGGCAGATTCACACCTATAAATACCCCATCTAGAGACAAAGAGAAGGATCTTTTTCAGCACTTTTGAGAATCCAAGTACCTCCATCATTCGAATTCCTTCACTCCCGGAAAATCCAAACCATCTTTCATTTCCTGTTTTTATCTTTCTGAGTGAACAAAAGTGAGTTGTGAGCGAATCTTACATTGTATTTGTAATTGAATTACTGAATATAGTGAAAACTAAGTGGACGTAGGCATTTCTTCGCCGAACCACTATAAACCTTGTGTGTTCTTTTTTATTTCTGCTTTACTTTATCTTGTTTCTAATCAATTTGGGTGTTAGAACCACATTTGGGTCTAACAAATAGCATACGAGATTTGGTGGAGTTTCGATTCGAAATATAATAACGATTATATTGAATCGACGACAGTTTGAACGTAGAATTTTTAATATAATTAAAACAGAGCTTGAAATGGCGCGGCAGTTCGCTATTTGGTGATTTGAACTTCAACTGAATGTACAGGATTCATTTTTAATCGGATTTCTGTGAAACAAGAAACATGTGGAGCTGGTGGAGTATATCTTTCTAATGAAAGAGAAAAATCGGGATTTCGTCGTGTAGATATTGAGATATGTCCAAATCAAATTTCAGAAAAGTCGCTATGAAATTCCTTTATAATTCGTAACGCTTTATATACGTTATAAAAGGATTTTTCAATGTAAATTGAATATCGAATCAATCTGGACTCGGAATAGCGAGTATATAATTACCCTGGAGCTGTATGATATTCCTCTGTGAATATAGACGATAATATTTATTTTTAAATATTTAATTTAATTATATTTAAATATATTTATATATTTAAATGGGTCATTCAGAGCGTTAAAAATAGCCAGTTTTGCAAACGAAGTCGGATTTCGACGAAACCGGTTTTGTTGGATTCGCAATAAAAAATAGTTGTTAGGTTCCAAGTTTCGTGATTTTTAGAGTCACTGTGTGGCCGTACGGATTTTTAGAGTGAGAAACAGTTAGTATTTTGATGGTTAAAAATACGTTGTGTGAGCATACGGAGTCGGAATTTGACGAAACCAGTTTCGTTGGGACCGTAATGTCGAACTGAAGGTGTATGTCCATTTGCGTGATTTTTAGGTATCGTGTGTGATTGCAGGGATTTTTAAACGCGAATTAACAAGATAATATACCAAGAATATGCCTCCTAGAAAATATCTAGATATTTTGAAACACTATATATACCACCCCTTAACCCTTAAACCTAATTTACATTTCTGAGTAAAATGTTTTCAAGCCGCCACTCCTCTTTTAGCAAGAACGTGAAAATTCATCTCGAAACAAAAATCAAAAGAAAACAAAGGAAATTCCTTTAAATCATCACACAAATGTATTTGAGTTCCTTAATGGATTATCTTCAAGTCCATAACTGTTTCAACTTGCTCGACGTCAATTTCTGGGTTGCCACGAAATTACAGCAACGGTTCGAGACTAGGGTTCAGGGTTTGATAACATTGGGGATTTCGATTCATGTTTTGGATCTTGTTTTCGGAACCTAGAAGGGAAATCTCACCTTGCTTGGGATTTTTGAGGGAATCGGACGTTAAAGGTGTCGCTACCATTGTACTGGAGCTGCTCGACGCGTCTGAAAGGGAGGAAACCGAGCTCGAGATTTTGATATTAGAGAGGAGCGGATTTCAGAGAAGGAAGTTGTGGTAGCGTTTGTTTTTGGATTCGAGAAGGATTGAGTGCGATTGAGTTGGGAGAAGGATGGAAATGGTGCGTGAGTTTTCCTGGAGCACGATTGAAATGAAGAAGAAAGTATGCGGTTGGTATTTGGGTGTTCAGAAGTAAATGGGCCGGAGTATTTTAAGGTGAGGCCCAATAAAAAGTTATAAAGGAATGTGGTCTTTGTTTTTAATTTAAATTATATACAAACTTCTAATTAACATAACTTTGTCACACGGAAACGAAATTCTGCGAAACTGGTCGCGTTGGGATCGTATGGACGAGAGCTTCACAATGAAGCTGACCGGGAGTGAATCTGAGATCGTTACAATGTATGGCGAAATAAATTGTCTGTTGAAATCAAATAACGCAAACCGTTATTTAAACGGTTAACGCGCCAATGTGAGTAAATCTCACTAACTCTGAACAGTTTATAAATTTCATGTTGTATTGTTAGAACTGTTAAAATTGTCTGATTGACTGTGTGTTGGTTGATTGATTGAACTACTAGTCAGTTAGTTAAATTTCTATATTGATTCTGTTTAACAGAATATATCAGATGGAACTGAAAGTGATGTTATCTTTATTGTCTAACATCTGTGATGCAGGGAAACAGGTTGGAGGAATCCAACTGGATTCCTCAACAGTTATTTTACTGTGATTTATATATTGTGATATATATTGTGATATATAATCTGTTGGCGATTATATGTGTTTGGACGATATTGAACATCGTGATTTGATATGATTGAATACCATAACATACGAAATGTTGATAAGGGGATTTTCAAAGTGATATTGAAAACAAAATATTTATAAATTGGAATATTTATAAATAAGAGATATTTATAAATTTAAATATTTATAAATAAGGAATATTTATAAATTGGGATATTTATAAATAGGAGATATTTTAAAAAGGAAATAAATTCAAAACATTTCTTTTTGAATGGAAAGGCCTGTGTGGCGAGTTTGGGGATTTTCCCGATGCTCCCGATACAAAGGAGGTTATGGCGAATTTTCCCGGGAATTTAAGGAGTTAGAATATTTCAAGAATAAATTTGAAAAGGAAATATTCGTAAACCATTTACAAATAGAATTGAAAAGGAAACGTTATAAAAGGGAAATCATTTTTAAAGTGTAGAACTGTGATTTAAAAGTAAATCTTTTCAAATGAATAAAACGTTGTTAAAAAGGAAATCTTTATAAAGTAAATCGACTATGGTATTCGAAGTTAGTTAATCGAATATGGTATTCGAAGTTAGTTAATCGAATAGGGTATTCGAAGTTAGTTAATCGAATCTAGACATTCGAAAGGAGTAAATCGAATATGGTATTCGAAGTTAGTAATCGAATATGGTATTCGAAGTTAGTTAATCGAATATGGTATTCGAAGTTAGTTAATCGAAAGGAGTTAATCGAATATGGTATTCGAAAGTTAGTTAATCGAATATGTTATTCGAAAGGGGTTAGTCAAGTCGAGTTAGTCAGTTAGAGTTAATCAGTTAGAGTTAATCAGTTAGAGTTAACCAGTTGGAGTTAATTAGTCAAAGTTAATCGATTAGAGTTAAAATGAACTAGAGTTAATCAAATATAGTTATTTGAGACAGAGTTAGTCAAACATAGTATTCAGGGTAAGTTGCCATCTTGTACGACTGCTAGCGTAATCCGCAGGGCTGTAAATAGTCTACGGCGGTCGGATGTTTCCTGAGGGAATCAGGCGTAATCATTGTGATCGCTGCGATCTAAAGTCAAGCGAATGGAGTTAAATAGAGTTGTCGGATAGTAGTTGTTCGAATGGAGTTAAATAGAGTTAGTCGAATATAGTTTATTCGAATAGAGTTGAATAGAGTTTAGTCGAATATAGTTTATTCGAATAGAGTTGAATAGAGTTAATCGAATAGTAGTTATTCGAATAGAGTTAAATGGAGTTAAATCGAATATTAGTTATTCGATAGGAGTAAATCAAGTTGAGTTAAATAAACCAAGTTAGTCGAGCCTAGTTAATTGAATCGAATTGGTCGAACCAAGTAAGTTAAGTTAGTCGAGTTAAGTTCGTCGACTTAGATAAATCGATGTTAGTTTCATCGAAAGGAGTTACCGATGTTAGTTTCATCGAAAGGAGTTATCGATGTTAGTTTCATCGAAAGGAGTTATCGATGTTAGTTTCATCGAAAGGAGTTATCGATGTTAGTTTCATCGAAAGGAGTTATCGATGTTAGTTTCATCGAAGGGAGTTATCGATTATAGTTTAATCGAAGTAAGATTTTCAAATATGAGATATTTGAAAAAGAAGAGTTATCGAATATTAGTTATTCGAAGAGAGATTTTCGAATATCGTTTATTCGAGAAGGAGTTAATCGAATATAGGTTATTCGAAGAAGAGTTAATCAAATAGAGATTTCTCAAAGAGAGTTAATTGGCAAATTCAATTATATCGAATTCGGGAATTACTTGTACTTTCCAGTGTTTAAATAGAGATTTATTTATTTATAAATAAGTAAGTGTTAGGTTAATTATTCACTAATAAGAATAGAAGTTATAATTAAAGTTAGATAATTTGAAAGTAGGGATTATAACGTTATCGTTATAACCAATGTTTTAAATATAGAAGTGGACTAGTAAAATTGAATCCGAGAAAGGCGTAAAGAAGTTGTTAAAGATTAAAAGATAAACCTTGACCATTTCGAAGTTATAACGTTGTTCAGTTAAGGTCTGAGAGGTAATTATATCCCAACTTGAGTGACTTCCTTCTTAACTAAGAAATGGTAAGGTTTGATCGTAAAGGAGTTTTGGAAATGTTTTCCAAACGGGAATCAGAAATGTTTTCTGATAAAAGAAAATAAGAATTTAGAATATAGGGAAATAGGAGATAAGTAAATAAATGAACTAAAGGGATTTATGTTAAATGATGTTTGTTCGATATAATTTCCATTTGGAAATAATATCGTTGTTTGCACACTTGTTTTTCTTTGATAGTTAACTCACCGACTATCGAAGTTTTGACCATTTTAACGTTGTTAATATGGAGAGACCGGTTGGATTATTATCCATAGAACCACTCTGTATTGGCATAAGCGTCGCGAATCATATATGCCAAAGATAATTGAAGACGGAGTAAAATGCAAGGGCTATCCTGTTTACAGAATAGTGCCTTCGGTTTGTCCAGTCCCAGAACAACTTGTATGGACGAAGGTCTGACAGAGTATATCCAATGGATCGCGTAAGTTGATCTGTTCAAACGTATTCACGTTTGGTGGCGGAGGAATTCGTTTCTCTTAGCTGTATACCCGTGTTATTTTTGGATAAGTCAATTTGTGATTTGGCGGGTATAACGATGTGACATTTCTAAGTGAATGAAGATGGATGTCTGACATAGTATTTCCAGACGGTCACGTACATTGATTTCTTCAACCGTACCAAGAGTGGAAGAGGAGAAGGAAACTTCTTTTAGCTGACACGTAATGTATGGTTGTAGACGTCAATTAGTGATTTTCGATGGATCTGACAATGTGGCATTCGAAGTGAATCTGATGTGATGATAAAGCGTAGCTTCTAGCCTCATCAACCGGTAAATGACAGAAATCGGGCAGGCAGCATGGCTAAGTCGGTCGCACCGAAGTAGGGTGTATAATCACCTATCTAGTGAATATTCATTTGCTTCTTTTAATCTATCAATGCTGTCCCATATATATATATACGGGAACGGTTGCTGATCCCAACCGTTGGTGATGTACATTCGATACACTCAAGCAAAATGAGTGGTCGGTCATGTGTGGCTGAGTTGCAAGATGTTCTTGTTGAACTCCAGTGTATCTTTCCTAGAGTACACTGATCGGAAGGTGATTCCATACCTTGTCATAGTTGGAAATCCATTACCCAATACGTGCTTGCGGTTTTGATTGTATACTATATATGTAGAACGTGAGATGCAAGCGTTTCTACTAGACTGATATTTATTTGTACTTAGACATTATTATAATATCAGAATGATATTGCTTTGCAAAAATGTTTGGATTCTCATAAGGGAAAAACCCGTTCCGTATGCACGGCATAGTCTTATGAGATATCATATACCTGTTTTAAATGATTTGAGTTTATTCACACCAGTCACATGACTGACCCGGAGTTTATTTGTTGTTTTCCCTAAACTCTTGGGTGCCTAAATTTGTACGGGCAGTCAAGTAGTCGGGTTTTACAGATATACTGGAAGAGCTTGGACCAGTAGGCTTCAAGATCATATAGCTATAGTTATTTCCGCTGTGTTGTAAGTGCTGTACTCTGATAAGTGCTATTGTATACATAACTGTTATATTTCAAAGTTATCTATTATATGTTATTCATTCCGCTGTGAGGTTCGTGTTACTCTGATGTTATGTTCTTCTTCTTCTTCTATTCTAAGTTTCTATCTTATCTATTCTCACCTTCTAATTTCTTTTATTAACTATTCGGTTATTTTCGATCCTTGGATGTTCGATATGTGTTGTATATCAGATAACCAAGATCGCATTTTTCCGGGTCGTTACAGTTGGTATCAGAGCTTAAGTTAAGAATTACCTTGGCTCTGTGGCGTGACTCGGTAGAGATAGGGTTAGTAATACCCTAGATTGAGTTTGAGTGTATATATACGAGTGCGTATTTGTATTTGATATAAAAATGGTTTTATATTGTGGAGATTCATTGGCTGAGTTGTTTATGAATTCTGGTCGATCAGTTTGATCCACTGTATCGGTAGGAATAAATAAACACTTGAATACGATGGACCGACACTGTATGGATATGTGATATATTATCATATATAGGATGTGTTGGTAGTAATTATAATCAGATAAGATTATAAAATGTGAAATGGTTATATGTAACCAATCAGAATTTATACAAGTGAATTATATGAAATAAGATGAATTAAATATGAATTTAAATCAGATTTGAATTAAAATAAGGAAATTTTAAGTTCTTGGGAGATTTTGAAAACGTTTTTCAAACTGAAGGTGATATAGTATTGAACTCACTTCGATAGCTGGAAAATAGATTCTGATGATGAATCGCGACATCATCAGTGTTCATTTTCGAGTTGTAAGTGACGGATTACTACCAAAGATTTTGTTTTAAAATCGTTTGTGAAAATAAGGGGTTCGGTAATTCAAAGGTTTTGAATTGGTGTTATGATTTCAATTTGACTTGAAATAACCCAGGAATTTAAATTATGGGATTTAAATTATGGGATTTAAATTTTGACTTGTGAAGTTAAATAAAATGAGAGGGTAATAATAAACTAGAAATTTAACTTGAGATAAGTTAAGTTAAAACTGAATTGGATTATAGAATAATCTGGAATAGAATTGAATGGTAAAGTCAAGAATTTGAATTCAGCTTGGACTTAGAATTTGAAAATCAAAAATGAAACTTGAGATTGAAAGTGAGATTCGACTTAGGTATAAGCGAATGATTTGGGTTTGAGAATGAACTGATTTGAGATCAAGTTGGTAATGCATTGTTATATGCAGAAGTAGTAATGAATGGTAGGGATATAATGATATGCCCGACAAAAAAGGTACAAGTTTATATTCTATATGAGTTTGGAATTTTGAGCCGAATTGGCAAGCCGCTTAGCTGTTTGATTTTCTTTTGGGTTAAAGAAGGCCCAGAGAGGCGAGTTGGAGTTTGAGATATTGACCAGTACAAAGGAGGTGCTGGCAAAAAATTTCGAAAAGTTAAGGTGTTAGAAAATTTTCAGAATTTTTGAAAATTTAGTTAGTCGGAATAAATTAATATTTTAGTCGATATTAATTGGTTCAGTTGAAACCGGAGACAAGAGGTAAACAGATAAAATTTTACCCAGTAGATAGGGTCGTCCCCTAGCTTAGCAATTTCGAGGACGAAATTTTATTAAGGGGGGAAGATTGTAGTGACCCGCATTTTTAGCTATTGAATAATTTATTTATTTAATTATTAAATATCGATATCGAGAACGTGAATTAAATAATATTGAATATTTAATTAATAATTATAATATAATAATATATTATAATGTCGAAATAGTCGGAAATAGTGAAATTCACAATATCATGTGAATTGAATAGCATACGAGATTTGGTGGAGTTTCGATTCGAAATATAATAACGATTATATTGAATCGACGACAGTTTGAACGTAGAATTTTTAATGTAATTAAAACAGAGCTTGAAATGGCGCCGTAGTTCGCTATTTGGCGATTTGAACTTCAACTGAATGTACAGGATTCATTTTTAATCGGATTTCTGTGAAACAAGAAACGTGTGGAGCTGGTGGAGTATATCTTTCTAATGAAAGAGAAAAATCGGGATTTCGTCGTGTAGATATTGAGATATGTCCAAATCAAATTTCAGAAAAGTCGCTGTGAAATTCTTTATAATTCGTAACGCTTTATATACGTTATAAAAGGATTTTTCAATGTAAATTGAATATCGAATCAATCTGGACTCGGAATAGCGAGTATATAATTACCCTGGAGCTGTATGATATTCCTCTATGAATATAGACGATAATATTTATTTTTAAATATTTAATTTAATTATATTTAAATATATTTATATATTTAAATGGGTCATTCAGAGCGTTAAAAATAGCCAGTTTTGCAAACGAAGTCGGATTTCGACGAAACCAGTTTTGTTGGATCCACAATATCAAATAGTTGTTAGATTCCAAGTTTCGTGATTTTTAGAGTCACTGTGTGGCCGTACGGATTTTTAGAGTGAGAAACAGTTAGTATTTTGACGGTTAAAAATACGCTGTGTGAGCATACGGAGTCGGAATTTGACGAAACCAGTTTCGTTGGGACCGTAATGTCGAACTGAAGGTGTATGTCCATTTGCGTGATTTTTAGGTATCGTGTGTGATTGCAGGGATTTTTAAACACGAATTAACAAGAGAATATACCAAGAATATTCCTCCTAGAAAATATCTAGATATTTTGAAACACTATATATACCACCCCTTAACCCTTAAACCTAATTTACATTCCTGAGTAAAATGTTTTCAAGCCGCCACTCCTCTTTCAGCAAGAACGTGAAAATTCATCTCGAAACAAAAATCAAAAGAAAACAAAGGAAATTCCTTTAAATCATCACACAAATGTATTTGAGTTCCTTAATGGATTATCTTCAAGTCCATAACTGTTTCAACTTGCTCGACGTCAATTTCAGGGTTGCCACGAAATTACAGCAACGGTTCGAGACTAGGGTTCAGGGTTTGATAACATTGGGGATTTCGATTCATGTTTTGGATCTTGTTTTCGGAACCTAGAAGGGAAATCTCACCTTGCTTGGGATTTTTGAGGGAATCGGACGTTAAAGGTGTCGCTACTATTGTATTGGAGCTGCTCGACGCATCAGAAAGGGAGGAAACCGAGCTCGAGATTTTGATATTAGAGAGGAGCGGATTTCGGAGAAGGAAGTTGTGGTAGCGTTTGTTTTTGTATTCGAGAAGGATTGAGTGCGATTGAGTTGGGAGAAGGATGGAAATGGTGCGTGAGTTTTCCTGGAGCACGATTGAAATGAAGAAGAAAGTATGCGGTTGGTATTTGGGTGTTCAGAAGTAAATGGGCAGGAGTATTTTAAGGTGAGGCCCAATAAAAAGTTATAAAGGAATGTGGTCTTTGTTTTTAATTTAAATTATATACAAACTTCTAATTAACATAACTTTGTCACACGGAAACGAAATTCTGCGAAACTGGTCGCGTTGGGATCGTATGGACGAGAGCTTCACAATGAAGCTGACCGGGAGTGAATCTGAGATCGTTACAATGTATGGCGAAATAAATTGTCTGTTGAAATCAAATAACGCAAACCGTTATTTAAACGGTTAACGCGCCAATGTGAGTAAATCTCACTAACTCTGAACAGTTTATAAATTTCATGTTGTATTGTTAGAACTGTTAAAATTGTCTGATTGACTGTGTGTTGGTTGATTGATTGAACTGCTAGTCAGTTAGTTAAATTTCTATATTGATTCTGTTTAACAGAATATATCAGATGGAACTGAAAGTGATGTTATCTTTATTGTCTAACATCTGTGATGCAGGGAAACAGGTTGGAGGAATCCAACTGGATTCCTCAACAGTTATTTTACTGTGATTTATATATTGTGATATATATTGTGATATATAATCTGTTGGCGATTATATGTGTTTGGACGATATTGAACATCGTGATTTGATATGATTGAATACCATAACATACGAAATGTTGATAAGGGGATTTTCAAAGTGATATTGAAAACAAAATATTTATAAATTGGAATATTTATAAATAAGAGATATTTATAAATTTAAATATTTATAAATAAGGAATATTTATAAATTGGGATATTTATAAATAGGAGATATTTTAAAAAGGAAATAAATTCAAAACATTTCTTTTTGAATGGAAAGGCCTGTGTGGCGAGTTTGGGGATTTTCCCGATGCTCCCGATACAAAGGAGGTTATGGCGAATTTTCCCGGGAATTTAAGGAGTTAGAATATTTCAAGAATAAATTTGAAAAGGAAATATTCGTAAACCATTTACAAATAGAATTGAAAAGGAAACATTATAAAAGGGAAATCATTTTTAAAGTGTAGAACTGTGATTTAAAAGTAAATCTTTTCAAATGAATAAAACGTTGTTAAAAAGGAAATCTTTATAAAGTAAATCGACTATGGTATTCGAAGTTAGTTAATCGAATATGGTATTCGAAGTTAGTTAATCGAATAGGGTATTCGAAGTTAGTTAATCGAATCTAGACATTCGAAAGGAGTAAATCGAATATGGTATTCGAAGTTAGTAATCGAATATGGTATTCGAAGTTAGTTAATCGAATATGGTATTCGAAGTTAGTTAATCGAAAGGAGTTAATCGAATATGGTATTCGAAAGTTAGTTAATCGAATATGTTATTCGAAAGGGGTTAGCCAAGTCGAGTTAGTCAGTTAGAGTTAATCAGTTAGAGTTAATCAGTTAGAGTTAACCAGTTGGAGTTAATTAGTTAAAGTTAATCGATTAGAGTTAAAACGAACTAGAGTTAATCAAATATAGTTATTTGAGACAGAGTTAGTCAAACATAGTATTCAGGGTAAGTTGCCATCTTGTACGACTGCTAGCGTAATCCGCAGGGCTGTAAATAGTCTACGGCGGTCGGATGTTTCCTGAGGGAATCAGGCGTAATCATTGTGATCGCTGCGATCTAAAGTCAAGCGAATGGAGTTAAATAGAGTTGTCGGATAGTAGTTGTTCGAATGGAGTTAAATAGAGTTAGTCGAATATAGTTTATTCGAATAGAGTTGAATAGAGTTTAGTCGAATATAGTTTATTCGAATAGAGTTGAATAGAGTTAATCGAATAGTAGTTATTCGAATAGAGTTAAATGGAGTTAAATCGAATATTAGTTATTCGATAGGAGTAAATCAAGTTGAGTTAAATAAACCAAGTTAGTCGAGCCTAGTTAATTGAATCGAATTGGTCGAACCAAGTAAGTTAAGTTAGTCGAGTTAAGTTCGTCGACTTAGATAAATCGATGTTAGTTTCATCGAAAGGAGTTACCGATGTTAGTTTCATCGAAAGGAGTTATCGATGTTAGTTTCATCGAAAGGAGTTATCGATGTTAGTTTCATCGAAAGGAGTTATCGATGTTAGTTTCATCGAAAGGAGTTATCGATGTTAGTTTCATCGAAGGGAGTTATCGATTATAGTTTAATCGAAGTAAGATTTTCAAATATGAGATATTTGAAAAAGAAGAGTTATCGAATATTAGTTATTCGAAGAGAGATTTTCGAATATCGTTTATTCGAGAAGGAGTTAATCGAATATAGGTTATTCGAAGAAGAGTTAATCAAATAGAGATTTCTCGAAGAGAGTTAATCGGCAAATTCGATTATATCGAATTCGGGAAGTACTTGTACTTTCCAGTGTTTAAATAGAGATTTATTTATTTATAAATAAGTAAGTGTTAGGTTAATTATTCACTAATAAGAATAGAAGTTATAATTAAAGTTAGATAATTTGAAAGTAGGGATTATAACGTTATCGTTATAACCAATGTTTTAAATATAGAAGTGGACTAGTAAAATTGAATCCGAGAAAGGCGTAAAGAAGTTGTTTAAGATTAAAAGATAAACCTTGACCATTTCGAAGTTATAACGTTGTTCAGTTAAGGTCTGAGAGGTAATTATACCCCAACTTGAGTGACTTCCTTCTTAACTAAGAAATGGTAAGGTTTGATCGTAAAGGAGTTTTGGAAATGTTTTCCAAACGGGAATCAGAAATGTTTTCTGATAAAAGAAAATAAGAATTTAGAATATAGGGAAATAGGAGATAAGTAAATAAATGAACTAAAGGGATTTATGTTAAATGATGTTTGTTCGATATAATTTCCATTTGGAAATAATATCGTTGTTTGCACACTTGTTTTTCTTTGATAGTTAACTCACCGACTATCGAAGTTTTGACCATTTTAACGTTGTTAATATGGAGAGACCGGTTGGATTATTATCCATAGAACCACTCTGTATTGGCATAAGCGTCGCGAATCATATATGCCAAAGATAATTGAAGACGGAGTAAAATGCAAGGGCTATCCTGTTTACAGAATAGTGCCTTCGGTTTGTCCAGTCCCAGGACAACTTGTATGGACGAAGGTCTGACAGAGTATATCCAATGGATCACGTAAGTTGATCTGTTCAAACGTATTCACGTTTGGTGGCGGAGGAATTCGTTTCTCTTAGCTGTATACCCGTATTATTTTTGGATAAGTCAATTTGTGATTTGGCGGGTATGGCGATGTGACATTTCTAAGTGAATGAAGATGGATGTTTGACATAGTATTTCCAGACGGTCACGTACATTGATTTCTTCAACCGTACCAAGAGTGGAAGCGGAGAAGGAAACTTCTTTTAGCTGACACGTAATGTATGGTTGTAGACGTCAATTAGTGATTTTCGATGGATCTGACAATGTGGCATTCGAAGTGAATCTGATGTGATGATAAAGCGTAGCTTCTAGCCTCATCAACCGGTAAATGACAGAAATCGGGCAGGCAGCATGGCTAAGTCGGTCGCACCGAAGTAGGGTGTATAATCACCTATCTAGTAAATATTCATTTGCTTATTTTAATCTATCAATGTTGTCCCATATATATATACGGGAATGGTTGCTGATCCCAACCGTTGGTGATGTACATTCGATACACTCAAGCGAAATGAGTGGTCGGTCATGTGTGGCTGAGTTGCAAGATGTTCTTGTTGAACTCCAGTGTATCATTCCTAGAGTACACTGATCGGAAGGTGATTCCATACCTTGTCATAGTTGGAAATCCATTACCCAATACGTGCTTGCGGTTTTGATTGTATACTATATATGTAGAACGTGAGATGCAAGCGTTTCTACTAGACTGATATTTATTTGTACTTAGACATTATTATAATATCAGAATGATATTGCTTTGCAAAAATGTTTGGATTCTCATAAGGGAAAAACCCGTTCCGTATGCACGGCGTGGTCTTATGAGATATCATATACATGTTTTAAATGATTTGAGTTTATTCACACCAGTCACATGACTGACCCGGAGTTTATTTGTTGTTTTCCCTAAACTCTTGGGTGCCTAAATTTGTACGGGCAGTCAAGTAGTCGGGTTTTACAGATATACTGGAAGAGCTTGGAGCAGGAGGCTTCAAGATCATATAGCTATAGTTATTTCCGCTGTGTTGTAAGTGCTGTACTCTGATAAGTGCTATTGTATACATAACTGTTATATTTCAAAGTTATGTTATCTATTATATGTTATTCGTTCCGCTGTGAGGTTCGTGTTACTCTGATGTTATGTTCTTCTTCTTCTTCTATTCTAAGTTTCTATCTTATCTATTCTCACCTTCTAATTTCTTTCATTAACTATTCGGTTATTTTCGATCCTTGGATGTTCGATATGTGTTGTATATCGGATAACCAAGATCGCATTTTTCCGGGTCGTTACACTAAAGCTTAGATCCAACACAAATTCACCATGGGACCAATGAAGATCATCTAAGTGTTCAAATGATTGAAGATCTGCACAACTACGATGACAAACCAAAAGATCTCGCTCATTCCATTGTGAATTCAAGTGAAATCTAGAGCGAAAAGAGAGAAATAATAGAAGATCATTATAAAAGAGAGAAACGAGTGATATGAGTGAAGTTGTGTACTTTGTAAATCCAAAAGTGATAATGAAAAGTGATTCCATAGTGGACATAGGCCGCTTCTAGGCCGAACCACTCTAAATTCCGTGTTTTTACTTGCTTTTTGTATTTCGTGGCTCCATATTTTCAAATTTTTATTTTGTGAAGTGTTGCTCAAACACCTTGAAGTGTTGTGATCATTTTTGATTTCAACATACAAGTTATAGTAGAATTCCCAAAGACCTTAAAATTTGAACGTAAAGAAGGGATCCATTCATAGATAACCTTCTGCAAAACTATATCACCATTACAACATTGAATAGGAATCAAATGAGGGAACTTAAAATCAGATTTAACCTCTACCAGAAATCTAGCATATGAGATTCTGCCTAAACATTCAGTAAAATTATGCAATTTTAATGGGTTACGCAATAGAGAAGTAATTCTACTAATTGACTCACCAAACCAGAAATCTAAGTTGAGATTTGGCAAACGAACCCACATAGGAATAGTATGTAAGAATTCTCTGTTCAACTTCAATCCAAGTTGCCATTTTTTATGAAAATCAATCTTTTATTATAATAATAAGGCCTTGGTTCTGAAATTTTATCACATTCACTAGCATTTTCTCATTTCAGAATAAAAATACCATTTTCCCTTGAAAACAATTGATAACTCCCTTTCAAGCCCCAATTTCGATCTCTGTGATCTTTTAGGAAATTAAAATACGGTCTACTGCCAAAGACATAAAATAATATAGAATTACACCCCCTCTCCCTAGCCTTATTTGTCAGATCCTCATTAATAACTACAACCATAATATTACCCTTAATTTCTGGTTCGAAGTAACTAAGTTGGATATTATTTTGAAAACTATATACCTAAGAATGTAAATCTTGTTCCTTCGAAATCAGATCAGGGAAATGCCTTTTAGAATTAAAATCTGGAAAAAATTCTGTACCTCGAAAAGAAGACGTCTTTCGCTCTGCATGTTGTTGATTAATATTGTTTTCTAGAGGAATTGCAGAGCGATGGTCTGAATCAGAGAAAAGGATGAATTTTGATGAAGAATTCGATAAACAAGAAGTAGTAGTAGTTGCCATTATTTCTATCTATTATCTTCAATAATATTAGTTGTTTTTAAATGACCACGTCTATTTGCTATTCCAATTTTACTAATTAACAATAGTTATGTATTTAGATCTTCTCTATAAGGGCTCCTCTCTTCTAGATTACATGATTTAGTAGGGACTTGCCTCAGTTTAGGATGACGTGTTTGATGAATGTATGATGTTAAATTTCTAATGAATGTATATTGATCTCCATGAATGCATATCTATTTTGTTGTGTAGGAAGCAACACTTATGGAATGCATACTCTCTTCTCCGAGATGTACAAGATTAGAGGTTGTACATTAGTGGAAATCGATTATGCGTGATGGGCTTCACAAAATTGCATTTAAAAAAAATGATATGCTTGGTATAAGATAATCGATGACCTTAAACTTCAACACCCAGTAATGGCAAAAAAGGGCACATGGTGAGGCTATATGGGTAGCACTAAATAGGATATGATCATCACCCTTTTAAATTACTCTTGTTATGTCAAGTATGTAGTGTGTACAAGGGATCCCGAATAGGTAAGTTATGACCGGGGTGATGTCATATTCGGCCAGTGCATTAGCTTCTTATCTACATAGTTGGGTGGATCTTAACATGGAGAAAAGGGAAGTTAGTATTGGACATATCCCTCTAAAGATGCATTATACGAAAGGTAGTTCCTTACCTAGCCATTGTATAAAAGTCCATTTTCCCTAAAATCTTGCAGTTTAGTTTGTACTGCCTAACATAAGAAGAATTTGGTAATGTTAACAATTTTGCAATTTGATTTGATTTATCCCATAAGTCATTAAAGATAATATTAGATAATGTTACATAACAAAGATTTGGTTACCGTAAGGGAAAAACCCGTGCCATGTTTGTTCGTGGTCGTGGTTTTATAAGATACCTTTATTTACAAATATTGGATTTGAGTTTCTTACACCAGCCCCATGACTGTCCCGAAGTTTATTTTTCTTTCCCTTAAACTTTGGGTGTCTTATTTCTTTGGGTAGCCTAGAGGTATGCTAGATTGTATCCTTTTGGAATATGAATCCATAAAGCAATTTGGAAGCTATTAAACATGGAGATTTTGAACCCTTTTAATTTATTTTCCCATCATTCCGCTGCATTTATATATACCAGCACTTCTAAGAATGGGGCGTATAACCATTCTCGCTAGACTAGTATTTATCATATTTTTTATATATACTTGCTGATGTAAATTATTGAAATTAATGCAATGTAAGGTTCTGATTTTTCTATTTTCTATCTTTACTTTCTTTTTACCCCAAATAGTCTAACTCCTCAACACCGGATCTATGACATGTGAATACCGAGGATGTCTTAGTGTCGATTTCTAAGGTCGAGGAGTTAGGTCATTTCATTTTCTCTAGTGCTGTAAAATCTAGCAGCTCACACTAGGAGGGAGTACGTATGACAACCAACTAGTTCATCATGGATTTTTGCAATGCCCAATCATTTGGTTCATTTCTAGTTCCCGATGAATTGTGGTTTGTTGGATTTTGTAGTGACTTTGAGTATTTGGATGGAAAGCCACTCAAAGGCTTCGATGATCTTTCTTGAGGTTCAAGCATGGTTAAGACATGCGAGGGGATACTAACTTGTAAGGCGTTGTTCGATAGGAATAAGGTGTAGGTGACTTCGAGTTTGCTTGAGAAGAAGGCCTTAGATTGGTATGAGCTATTGACTGTGGTAGTTCATCTTCCATATAAAGTTTTTCTTACTGGTCCTATCTAATATGGAGGGATATGTCCATTTAAGAGGTCATACAGAATATACATAATACTAAACCTAATTTAAAAATCAAATTTACATTCATGTTTGTTTTTTAATAGATACTTGAATCATCTAAAGAAAAAAGTAAGACAAAATATATGAGTTAAAGGATTGATTTGAAAATCATATCTTGAAGAAGAACCTAATTCTTTTTCTCTTATTATTTCAGTGACCAAGCGAACTTATCATTTGCAAGTGTTCCCCATAATGATGAGGTCGTTGAATAAATAATCTTAAACAATGTAATATGTTTTTAGATAACATGGTCAATCTACTAGAAATTGGACGAAAATATTGTTAGACAATAGAGATTATCATGTAGCACAAAAATATGTTCTTCTTGATTGCATCAAAGTTACATAACCATTTTTCAGGTGATATTAATTAATAATTTTCAGTTCTTAACATTCTCGACATATGAATATTTTGTATTTACGAGTCACAACATTCATGTGGCGATCCTAGTAAATATTTTGTTATATGATTTTCAAATTACATTTATGATACAAGAAACGGTGATGAAGGATTGAAACATCTCACATTAGGGAAAAAAAGAAATGTCAACGTTTATCCAATATTCTTCATCGGTGAATTTAAATTTAAAATCATGGAATATGATGCTAAAAAATAACAAATAACAACAATACATCTGTCAATGGTAGTGGTAATCCGAATGAGTATGTAAAAGATTTTCAAAGGTTCTTGGCATAGGTTTTAGAATTGACATATTTTAAATGACATATAGAAAAAGTTCTTTTATTTAAATGCAATTGGTCAACAGTGTTCCTGATATTGAAATTAACATGCCCAAAGAACATAAGCTTACAGAAATAAAGCATAAGTCGCATTACTATAAGTATAATTGTTTTGTGTTAGCCAAACATGCATAACAAATATTATTATTACCCATATTCATCCTTAAAAAGAGATTTCTCCATATTCATCCTTAAAAACAGATAAATAAAATTAGTTAGTAGTTTTTAAAATAAAGGCAGTATGTACGTTTGATGAAAATAATATTATGAGTGAAGCAGCATATCAAGCATATCTCGAGTCAACTAATGGAAGAATAATATCGATGACCAAACTGATTTAGAGTCATTAAATGATGAATCAAATGATCTAATATAAGCATTTGGGGGTACATAGAAAAATGATATAGAGTACTAAACCTAGTGAATCAGAAAACAACGAAGACTGATTATTAATTATTGACGATGTAATGTATATATGATGGATATTTGTATTATCGGCTATATATTTTATATTTTGAGTTTTCGATGTTATTAACAACGATAACCATGTTGTGAGCTATGTATTATACTGTTTTATAAATTATGTCTATCTAGAAGTTCTATTTTTGTAGTTTTCATGGTAGTTCTATTATGATTACTAATCAAACTTGTGTTCTAACAATAAAATAATTCTTTTTTTATTATGTGAAATGATATGTTTAAGTCTCATAAAAGTTATGTTTTTCTTTATCTACTACTAATAGGTGTGCTAGTAGGGCTTTTGGTTTGCGCCACGAGCGTCTATGATCTTGAAGACCGTAAGATGAATATCAAATTTATTGGAATGTCATTAATACCTAATGCATGTATATTGTTAAAAATTACTAAATGTCTATACCAAATTAATATAGGAAATTTGAGTTGCGGCCTTTTGATTACATCTTGTCTGTCTCCGGAAAGGCATATGTATACTGGATATTTGTGGCCGACGTGGAGTGATATCCCATCACATATTGAAGATGCTATACAGGCTTAGTTGTTGCTAAGTATAAAATTAAAATTCATTTGAAAATGATATATTTGATCTTTGAAAATCATTATACTATACATTATTTATTTTAATCCAGTGTGTAGGATGCATTAATTATAGAGGAAGATGACATGGATCTATTCATGACTCACTGGAACAGTAAGTTGATGGTGAATTATAGGTACACCCTCTCAGGAAAAAAATGATCGGATAAGAGGCAAGGTTTGGGTGGATTTTCATGCTTATCGGGAGAGTTATACCACAAAAGTGTTTTAATTTTGTATTGTCGATATTATTTCAAAGTTTGTATAATAATTGCATTAATTTAGTCTATCATACATTTAAATTTACAGAAAATTGTCGTTCAAACTTGGCAAACAAGAATAAAAGTTCTTTCATACAATATAGCGAATTAAAAAGATACATCTTTTAAAATAAAAGCATAGACATAAACGAAGGAGAAAGAGTCTCAGTACACATGTTGAATTTAATCAGTGTTTTGCATTGGACTTTTATAAAATAAGTGTCATATATTAGACTCCTACAAGTACGAACCCGTACTTCTCACACGGTTCATCATCATCGCTAAATAATTATAAAATTCTACTTTTTAATTTTTTTTTGATTTTAGAATTGACAATAAAATCTTTAAGTTTAATAATATGAAATTTGTTATAGGACTTTAAATTTTTGGTTGCTTTAATGTTCAATAACTTGTTTGATGTTGACCCATTACCCAATGTCACTTATCAAAGCAAAAGGCAATATTGGTGAAAGTTATGCAATGTATGTAAATTACTTACACCACATCATCTATTAATGTAAATAACATCTGAATGGTAATAAATGCTATTAAGATAACTGATTCAAGGCTTTATCTAGTAGGATCATTGAAGTTATCGATGAATATTTTGATTTCACGAAAGAAAAGGGTAAGAAAGTGAATATGATTTTTTTTTGAAATTTACATATAAGAAATGTTTGGTCATCTTAAGGAAGAAATATTTCTAGTCATTATTTTATAAGATGCAAGCCTGAAACATTGCTATTCAACGTTGGCAAACTCTAATTTTTTTCTGAAAGACAACGCAATTTTTTTTTATTAAACATGAAAATTACAATATGTTCAACGGCACAAATTCATAAAAAACAACCAAATACCTAAGCTCTACAAACGAATCACTCACAAATCATCAATGACACATGACAATCTCTAACAGGAGTTACAAAAAATACTTAACAATTCAATGAACTGATATAACTACCACATAATGTCCACCTCAATGTAAAAGCCATCAAGATGTCCATAATAACTCAACACGAAGAAAACTCTAAATCTTGGTTCACTATATAAACAATGTACTAGATATAAATCAAGAAACTTATATTATATGTAATATGTTGAAGTCAACCAAGATTAGTTGAAATTAATTATGCAAAAAACACAATTAGCAATGCAAATACAGTTAATGCAACATAATAACACATGTATATATATATATACACACATGCACATACATGTACAGTTATAATATGAGTTCTATGTTAGGTGTGGCTTGCATTGGAATGGAGTAGGTGCGTGGATTGAACGGACGAATACTCCCACATTGCAAGAAATTAAGTAAGATCGTGGTATATATATGGTGTTGGTGGCATGTAATATTGAAGATTCCTTTTGTTACAACATGTGCTTGCCAATACCACATTATATGCTCGATGGGTGGCGATGGGGGATGTTCAATAGGGACGCCGGCGCAGGAGGCTTCGACCGTTGACCTCGGATAGACATGGTGAGGCACGTACAGTATGCAGGGAATGCCAAAACTCAACATTGGTATCAGAGCTACAAGGTTGATTGAGAAAGGGTGTTAGGCATTATTGCAGGAGATGGGGAAAATTCAGCAATTGTATCAAGGTCATATGTCAAAGGGACATATATGGCAGCAAGATCTCAGTTAGCAATAGAAAGATGGAATGGGGATAAAGACTTCGAGAAGTGGCAATGAAGGATGAATGTTGTTCTGATGAGGAACAATGTTCATCCTGTGGTGTTCGCTCTTGAGGAGTTGACAGATGATATTTTAGACGTGGAAAGTAAGGAGATGGAACGATGGGCATTTTCTACTTTACAATTACAAATGAGAGAAAATGTCATTTCAGATATTAGTGGTGAGACCACTACTAAGGACATTTGGACCAAGCTGGAAAAACTCTATTTAAAGAAGTCACTAACCAGCCGTCTGATTTTGCATAAGATGTTTTTCACTATGTGGATGAGAGAGGTTACTTCAGTAAAGGCACATCTAAGCTTCTTCGATGATCTCATGATGAAGATGAAGACTGTTGACTTGAAAATGGAAGAGGAGAAAATAGCAATGATTCTTTTGTGTTCTCTTCCGGAGCGATACACAGGTTTCGCTAACAGTCTTATCTATGCCAGAGATAAACTAACAGTAGATGATGCGAAGGCAGGTCTTTTATCTGAGGACTTGAGGGATCAAATGAAGAGGTTGAGTGAAGGTAGAGGAGGAAGTAGTAAGGAAGCCTTATTGGATGGTATGGAGAAAAGGGAGAAAAAGAAAATAAATGCAAGAGATGGGAAGTGGTACATTTGCAAGAAACCAGCCCATTGGAAGAGAGATTGTCCGAACTTGAAGAAAAAAATTAAAGCTGAAAATTCATCAGTTGTGGTGGAGGAATTTTTGTCTGATGACTTGTTGACAGCTGTAGTATTAGATGTATCAGACCATTGGGTGCTAGATACGGGGGCATCTTTTCATATGACACCTAATAAGAATTATTTCAGTTCTTTTAAAAGAAAAAGAGGGAAACTGGTTCTTATGGGAAATGATGCTGGTTGTAGAGTCATGGGCGAAGGTACTGTGCGGATTCACATGTATGACGGGGTAATACGCACCTTGATAGGTGTCCGTTATGTTCCACGTCTTCGGAAGTCAATGACATATCTTGGGCAGTTGGCATCCAAAGGATGAGAGGTAACTATTGATAAAGATAGTCTAAGGGTTTCTAAGGGTGCATTTGTAGCGATGAAGGGAGATAAGTTTCATAATTTGTATCTCCTACGGGGAAGCACTGTACTTGAAAAGTCAAGGTTTTGGAGTCCACAGTTCTCGTGGAAAAGATGTCAAAACTAGGCTTATGAGAAGGGACTTTTAGTTTCTGCATAGGCAGAATATAATCAAAGGGGAAAGCTTAAACAAGGTGGGATTTTATCAAGAGGATGTGCTTGATAAGAGGAAGAAAGGAGCATCTGAAATTGGTCATAGATCAAAGGAGAAAACAATGGATATACATAAGTCTTTGCAGACTGCTAAGTTCGGGCGTTTCCCGAGCTAGAATCGCTTATCAAAATGCTAGGTATCACGCGGTGGCATGGTATAGGGAGAGAGTTGAGATGGTTCATGGAGACGTTTGTTTTCATGGTGAAGATTGATAGGTCTTACATGAAGGGGGTACTTTGAACACTTTGTTGGCAGGAGGTGGTATTGCCGAAGTTTGTTGATAAAGTGCAATGGGTGATGACCATGCCGAAGCTAATTGGAGGAAGTAACCATGGTGTTTTGTCCGAGAAGATGATTAGAGTAAGAGGATGTTGGTGGAGTTGGTATGTTTTCAAGGAAATATAGTATCAAGGTGGAGATTGTTAGATTTTATGATACAATATTTCCATTTGCAGAAGATTTGGAAGATATTATTGATTATAGTGATACAATATTTTCATGTAGAAAAGATTTGGGAAATATTGTTAATTTGAGTAATATAATATTCCCAACTGCAGAAGATTTGGAAGATATCATAAAATTTATTGGCTCTTTTGTAGAATTAGATAGGGCAATAAATTACCTACATAAGTGGAAGAATATGTAGAAGATTTTTTTGGGATATTGAAGTAAAGAATTAATTCTATGATTGGGAGCAAATAGATTGGAGAATTAATTAGGCATTGATTTATAACCATAAATCAATTACTTTAACCCCAAGTATTAATCCTTATATAAGGATATGGATTAGGTACATGTATAGATCATCTCTAAAAGTTGTATTTCTTCTTCCTCTCTTTTATCAGTCTTGTAATGTTTTGTTATTTAGAAAAGTAATAAAATCTCCTCTCCCCAAGTGGATGTACACTAACAAGATGTCAGTGGAACCATGATAAATCTCTTGTGTTCTCTCATTTATTGCTTGATCCGTGATTGTTTTGCTAGTCACTATCTGTTGTTTGTTTCGCCTCACCATCAATCCGTTCCTATTTGTTTTTCCGTAAGGTTGGGTTTTATTCTCAAGGCTTTTTTTAAGGAAACTTTTCCCCAACATTCTAAAATAAACATGCATTACAAAAAATTATACATTAGTCATTTATTGTATATGATATTATAGCACCACAATAACAGTTACGATTTAATAATTTAAGACTATAAAAAATTTCTTTAACATACGCAATCCATCTTCGAAACAAAGACAAATATATGACGTTCAACATAATAGACTTCGATCATTTGTGATCTTCATTACTATTCACCACCAAGAAATGGAAAATTCTTGGAATATTAATAACTTCCAAATATATGCAATCGCCTTGTAAAAAAAGCATTAGAGTTTTACTATATTTAGCAATTAGATATGAAGACAATGGTAAACGTATAGCACCAACCAATTGCGAACCTTACTATGTAAGAAATATCTAAAAATGCAATTTGTGGTTATTAATCACCTTAACTACTTAGTAATACCATCATAATCATCTGTAACCAATATAAAACACTGTTAGAATAAATGGGAAAATAGTACCGTTGTTTAATTTAAATTCACAGGAAGATAAACAGAGAGAAAATGAGTTTATATTTTTCATTTTAAAAGCTTGTACAATTTGGAATATAAAAATAAATTCTTTTCAATAACAAATAACCAACAACGTAAGAACATCCATGATGAAGTACAGAGAAAACTTACTTTAGTTTCTCAAATACATACCACAACGGTCTTTTTGCTGGCAGATATGCAAGTTTACAAACACTTCACACAATCATCCACATCCATCGTTGCTTTGCCAAATGAAATGCTAGTAACTTAGATCTACTGCGAGGAAAAAAACCACATAATCATAATAGATGCTAGCAACAACTCATTAGTGATAAATTTTCCAAAGGTTGAAACTCATAGTAAAGCTATTAATAATTGTTCACTGCATGTTAAATTTATCACTTGATTTAAGGCTTAGCTTTAGTTTTACAACATTTATGTTGGCTAATAACCAATCAATTAAGTTGTATGCAGTTTCAAATATAAGAATCATTACATGCATGTCTCCTTAGGGATGTTGTATGTAAATGCAAGATTCCCAATATGTGAAGTACTATATGTAAACACATCAATTGTTTAACTTCAACGTAAAAAGCAAATACTTGTGATTTTAACTTGAGACGTAGGAGGGTAAGCTCTATTATACGTTCAAAAATGTTATCCTCAATAAAGTTAATCAATATTCACAAAATTCTATAGCAAATCTAAACTTTGCATTAACATAAATTATCTAATTCGATATCCTAGCAAAAAGATTTTTTTACCGGTACTTAAAAAAGAAAGTGACCAAAACAACCAAGAAATATACCCAAAAATTAGAGTGGCGACGAGAGGAAACAAACATTCATATTTATAAGAATAAACACACCACCACCAAAAGTAAATCTTAATTAGCACATTAATTTTGTTTTTTGTTGTCATGATTCCCAAAATATACTTTGGTATTCAAGTATTCAAAAACAGGGACAGCTCAACTGTTGATCCGTACATCCCTACACAAAAACCCACATAATCTCAAGTATGCATAAAAGTAATAACATATATTAGTGTTGAAATTGATCAGAAGTCCAATTATTTGGCCGATATGAATTAGAAAAACTGAAGTGGATATGATTTCTTTAGTAAACCACAATGGGAGAGACATTGTAAAAAAAGTGATAAAGAAAACATTTTTCATAGACGGCAAGAAACATTTAGTTGTGATGTTCAAATATATCAACATTAACTTCATTTATACTAAATAATGGGATAAATGAATACATAATTATATCAATTCACCAAATAAAAAGTTCTCGTTTCTAAAACGAATTCACGGCACTGGCATGTTCAATGAGTAGGTTGAGTTACGCATGCAAATGCAAAACTATCGTACATAACAGATGGATAATATTTAACAACTCAGTACAAATTGCTCGTTCAAACTTATGGATTTGTTTCTCTTCACTAGCGAACCTTCTGGACTTTATTATGCTATGTTTATCTGTTATAACTAATAATTTAGTAAATTCTGTTGCCGTTTTAGGTTTAGATAGAATATTTTTTAACAGTTTAGTTTAGTCAATGGAGTGTAAGTCAACATAAATAAAAAGGGTAACAACTGTATGTTGGTTTAATTCAAACCAAAATTATTATTATTAATAGAAAGAAAAATCTTTTTTAACCGGCCCGAAGTTGGAAAACTAAACAAACTATTTAGGATTTGAAACCGTAACAACGATGTTGAAGGCCAGCCTATGTATTATGTAGCAAGGATTATGATTGAACAATATCAGTTAATTTTACCATTACAAAAGAAGTACAATACTTGCATGCTACAGTTGAAAATCTGGTTAATTCAGCAAGTAACACCGTTACACCAACAATCTTTCAGGAAGATATTCATATTAAACTTTCAACCGAATTACTAAAATAAATGAAACTTTCTACACTCATGACCCATCGTTTTGATCTATATACGAACACATATATGGACAAAGATGCCATACGTAGTGGTGTAACCTTAGTTGCCATTGATTAACTGAAATATGATGGAGCATTAATTAGACCAAATGACATAGCTGAACATTCATAAAACTGAACGATTCTAAAAGCGGTGAAGGGTACACTCTCCTTTGCCAACCTCAACTGATGGAATCTCGTAGCAAGATCTAGTTAAGAAAACACTCAAGCTCCATGAAGCTGGTCGAACAAGTCATCTATCTTAGGCAAAGGATACTTGTTCCTGACAGTTTGCTTGTTGAGCTCGTGAAAATTGACACGTAATTTTAAAGAACCATCTGCCTTCGTAGCAAAGACGACAGGCAACTTTAACTCAAACACTACAAGAAAAAGCTTATTTTTCAGCGGCATAATCGACTAGTAATCCATCGCTATATAGGTATTACCGATAGATTACCGGTGGATCCAGGTGGTCGGTTAATTTCAAGACAGTATCTGTGTCAAACTTTTGTGATGGATTTTAGTGTGAGTTCTCCGTCTATTTTCCATCATTTCACTCAATATAAAATTTTAGTTTAGAACTAATTTAAAATTTATTTACCAATGATTTAACGACATATACATATTTTTTGAAATTATTATTTATATATAATCGTCGGTAAACACTTGCTAGTTAGCAAGGGATTTGCAACAAAATATTTCTGCCGGTATTTTGTCAGTAAACCCTTACAATTTAGTAAAGGATTAACGAAGGATTTTAATTTATGTGAAAATTTAATCTAGCATCATTTGTTGGTAATCCGTCGCTATACACCTTCTTATCTACCTATATATATATACACACACACACACATGTGTGTGTGTGTGTGTGTATATGTACACATGTATATATACATATATATACACATGTGTGTGTGTGTGTGTGTATATATATCGAACTACTATCAATCAACTGTGAACACTGAAATAAATAGCATATCCAAAAAAAAGATAAATTTACAGTTATGATTTATTTCTACGCTCTGTACATTCAACTTTGACAACTGTGTATAGTCTTGAAATTTTTAATACGTTCAACCATACACTGGTAATATACGTTTAAACAGAAGTAGTTTGATCGATAACGTCCTAACATTACACCTAACATTACAAGAGACTGCTCTATTACCATCAAGAGAAGTTGTTATAATGAATAATAGAGGCTTCTACTTTCCCATTTTTGATGGAAAGGTCAACTGAAGCTATGACATCCTTATCTCCTTAATCGGTGTTCATGCTACTTCTTGATGTAAGGTATTTGCCACCGCCTGCTATTACACCACTTACTCTCCCTGCATTTTTTGAACCATAGATGTGAAGGAATGTGATGCAGCTCAAGTGGTAAACTAGCTTTTCACCTGAATGAATGTTCTTATAGTACTAGTCTTGATTTAAGGTATATGAAACTACTTCTACTTGGGACAACTAGTGGTGAAATAAAATATCAACTAAACATGCTGGCAGTAGAAGATAGAGACACTGCCATATGAGACCTTGCACTAATCTGAACAAACATAAAAAAAAATTGATTCCAATACATGGATGGTTTATTTGACAATTTTGTATGAAATTGCAGGTAAACAGAAGTACAAATTTCCAACAAAACACTATTAGGATGAACCCTGAGTTTAAAACTCAAATTTCTAACAGAAACTCCACTTAAAGATTCTTGGCATCTACACAATTAACTAATAATGTCATAAAACCTAAGTCGGCTTCTACTTCTATAGGTTATGTGTTTTCTTGAGCAATAATTAAATGAAGTGTGTAAAATTCTACAGCATGCACTACTCACAACCAAACCAACATAAATACTTCACACACGCATCTTGTGGAGATTGATTAATATTTTATGGTAATCCGTTTGTGTTTATTTAACAAGGCACAAGCTAAGAAAGACATTTAAAAAATTTGTATATTTTTTTTTTAATTAAAAAAGATATGAATTTGTATATGTTTGTCTACTTGTATAACTTGAAAAGGGGACGGCTATTTGGACACAAAATTAGACACAAACTTAGAGACACAGTGCCTCAACCATTGGATGTTTTTGTCTTTATGTGGTGATGTGTAAATTCATGGGATGATCCAATGGTGGAGATTGGTTGTGTCACCAATTATGTCTAAGTTTTGTGTCTCAATAGATTTTCCCATTTGAAAATATGTATAACATTAGAAAAAAGAAGCACATGGAAAGAACGACAGAGGTGTTACCTTATATGTAACCTAATGGGCCTTCGATAATATTAGAATACTCCCTTAAAGCAATGTCAGAATACTCCACAAAATCACTAATGGAATCATTGTGACATCCACCCAGATTGATTAGCGAGCATAGACCGACATTAAACTTCCCTTGGAATGCCTAATTCATATTTGGAAAGAATTTTGGCACCCTAAATAACAAAAAATGTAATATAAATACAAAAATGTACAATACAAACTTCAAAACTCAATAAATGGTCCAAGAAATGGAAGCTAAGCTAATCAGCAGCAAGAGGGATGAATACATGGACACAAATGATAACCTCGTAAATTATAACTCATATTCACTTTATAAAAGTAATAAGCCTCCATAGCTTTCTATATAACTTATATTTTAGTATCCTTCTTTACGGTCTTCTGAATTCTTAATATCTGTAAATAGAAGTATATGTGAATACCTTCCTCACAACATGCTTCCTTGCCTTTTTTAAACAATGTACCATATATTTAGATGAACATTAAAATTTATCTAACAAAAGTTCTGTTCGCTGGAATGCTAAACTGAAGACCAGATCTACTATTATGCATTATACAATGTAAGTACATGAGTAGATCATGCAAGCCCTTTTTACAATCCATAACATAATTTATGTGTGAGTACATTAACTAAAGCATGGATAAGTGTATATACTGTATAGGTTTCACATATTGTTGCACTATTAATCTAAATCTTACTGCCAAATTATACAAATACTCGGCTTGAAAATAGCAGGCTATATAGGCTTTTGAATATAGGCTTGTTGAGAATCCCTATGCGTTATTGTATTATTTAAATAATGATTGAGAATACTACACGCCTCAAGTGCTCAACGTCATCCACAACATTCATACGCAACTCAGAAAAGCAAGAGAAAAACAAAACCCGAAAGATATGTAAACGGAGCACCACCTGGAGTAGTAACAGCTCCAGGTAACTGGTGGACAGGTGTCTCACCACTTACCGGTCGGTGGTAAGAATTCCTGGAGCCAATGAGGACAATGTACACTTTATGTGCTTCATGATGGACATGCTATACTACAATTCCCATTTTTACATACATACATACACACACACATAGATATATATATATATATATATATATATATATATATATATATATATATATATATATATGTGTGTGTGTGTGTGTGTGTGTGTGTGTGTGTGTCGGATATCATGATTCTTGACTAGAATAAATATTTGCTCAATAACTGAAAAACAACAAGTTAATACATATGTCCAATCACTGCTTATTTAACTTAATTTGGAAATTAAAACCGCAAGTCCCAAAAAAAAATTTATAAACTAAAAGGATTGTGAACGATAACGATATATCTCAAGATTGTAAACTAAAAAAATTTATAAACTAAAACTTGTAAACAAAAAAATTATAAACTAAAAGAATCAATTTATTCATCTTTAAAAATAATAATCGATAACAATGTCCCAAATGAGATAATGATATATCTCAAGATTGTTGATCCACAGATAGTGGGACTGAATCATGTTTAAATAATGTTTCTTACTAATTATATAATAAAATTTGCACGCTATCTTTGTTCCAAACATTCACCAAGTTCTCAGATTTTACAACACTAATAACTAATACAACCAAATATTTTTTCCCACTTTTGATTCCTATAATAACGGAAACAAATATACATTAAATACCAAAAAGAATTCGACAAAATACAGGAATTTGTATTAAAGCTAGATACAAACTTGTGGAGTTTTGAACAGCAAGCTAACATGTGAGGCTAGGCAAAGACATAAAAACTAAGGGTTTGAAATTTCCGATTATCATGGATTTTTTTTCTTCTACTAGTAGTAAGGTCTAACATCATTAGATTCAGGTACAATATAGAAAGACTAGTAAGAATGACTCCATCTTTGTTAACATATTTTTAAATCAAAGGGACACTAGCATTATCATGTTGGAAATTTTATGAATTATTTAAAATATGAAATAAGTTTATGATGGCTCCTATTTGTGAATAGTCCCACATCATGGGATTATAAGAAAGATGCAAGTATTTATACTTGTTTCTAAGAAGTCATGTTGGGGCCTTGGGCTCCCAATGCATGTTTTGTTGTGAGGAGGGAGACCATGCATCATGACCACCACACACGCGCGCATGACCGACCGACCTGATCCAACTCGGGTCGGCTCCGTTCGGGATTGGGCTTGGGCCTTGGCTATGTGGTGTAGACACTTATATTTTTGGTCCAGAAAACACTGCGTTTTTCGAACTATTTTTTAAATACAGAAAATATTTCTGAGCCGACTTTTATTTATAAAACGGTACCCAGTATTTTCAACAGATCCTATTTTTCTTCTTCTGCCCAGTATTTTCGAGTAACCTTAATCTCCGTCTATATATTTCTTCAGTTGTAGACGAGATTACTACATAAAAAATCTGTTTTCTCTTCCTCCCCCATTAAAAGAAAAATATTCTTTCGGAAATTTTCGAGCAGTTAAATTCAAAAGTGAAAATCTGCACTGATTTGTTGTGCAAAGCAAATCAGTTATTCATTTTAGAGAGGCTGTTTTATCCTAGAGGCGGAGGCGGAAGTACGAACTGGTTTTGCACCACCGACCAGATCGCCGAATCGTCTTCAAGAAAGCGACAAAGTACGCGACTCAGCCATTGTTTCCCAACAATTTGAAGACGAAAAATGAAACAATGGCTTTGTCTGCTGCCCCATTCAGTCTCGGCGACCTAATCTCAAATCGCACCGCTTAAGAACAAATTCAGTCAACTTGATCAACATCTGGATCCTCGAGCTAGCGGTAGGGGTCGGAGATCTGGACCCTATGGTACTTGTCGATGATGATTCATCGCGACAAATGATTGGATAGTGAAGAGCTGGAATTGGCGAGCAGAATAAATTGGACCTGCTAGAGAGACTGCTCATCAAATTGCAACCGGACAGTTGCATTATTTTCCAACAAAGTTCTACCGCAAGTGGTAGAAGAAGCTGGATAATAAAAAGGAGTAATCACTTGGAGAATCAGATTTCATGAAGGTACATTCTATTAACGAGATTTATTCTCTATGCTGATTATGTGCAATAAAACAAATATGGAACCATGAATGGTAGACAATTTTTAAACAGGATGCTGCTCATAATTGTTAAATCTAGGAATTTTCAAGTTACACCTAAGATAGTTCCAAATTTGCTTGGAATATGAGCAGTTAAGATAAAGAAGTTTTATGTCTTCATGAAGGTGTTGAGCACAAATTACACTTAGGATCGGTAGATACATTCCAAGTGATAATTTTATCTTTGGTAGTGAACTTATTATTTGAAACCAGCAATGCGTTTAAGGACATTCTGGGAGCACATATACAATCCCAAATCAGAGAATTTGACCTAACATGGTTCCATACTGAATTAAAATCAAAGGTTTCATTACCAATAGGCAACTAATGCTAGATATCACTGTTTTTTGTGAGATTTCCTCTGTGAGATACATAGCGTAAAGAATACTTATGTAGATTTTGATTTTCGGACTTAGATTGAGATTGACTTCTACGTATCTATTAGGGATGATAAGTAAAAATGCAGAAATTAATTTTTTCTGTGATTCAATTATGTTAGTCTCTGAGTTTATGAATATCTTCCTATGAGAAAATATAAATTTTCAAACATATGAACATTTAAAATAGTAAGCATCCACAACCGGCCAGTAAATAACAAAATGGAATCCGCAAGGAAACCATAAACGACAGCAACAACCAACCCAAATGAATGATTCTGGACAGTTATTCTATAATACAAATGTAGATAACCAGGTCAAATGGCACAAAAGTGTCGGAACAGGCCAGACCCTGCACCGCAGGCAAACCTGATTGAGGAGCCTCTAACGGCTATGATAACCGAGATTCACCTTGTTGGCGAATCAGAGGGTTGGTGGGTAGACATTGGTGTTTCTCGCCATGTTTGCTATGATCGTGATATATTCACAATATACACGGTTGTTGACGATCAAAAAGTGTGTTGTGAGATCCTTACACCACTTAAGCTGTAGAGACTGGTAATAATTAAAATAAAACATATGATTGGAAAGACATTGATTCTTAAAGATGTGATGCATCTGATATGTTTGAAACATTCAAAATTTAAATCAAGCAAATAGGAAAATTAAGAGACTACATAGTGATAGAGGAACAGAATACGAATCAAATTCTATTCTGGATTTTTTTTATGTGATATATTGATCGTAAGAGAACTGCACCCTATTCACCTGAAATGAACGGTAAAGCTGAAAAAAATAGGACCTTTACCGAATTAGTAATTGTCATTTTATTAAATTTCGGTGTAGCAAAACATTAGTGGGGGGATATTTTATAGACTGTATGTTATGTTCTGAATAGAATCCCCAAATCTAAGAATAAAATTTCGCCTTATGAAATTTTAGAGAAATATAAATCCAATATGTCATACTTTAGAACTTGGGTTTGCTTAGCATATGTTCGCATTCCAGACCCTAAGAGAATAAATTTGGCAAGTAAATCATACGAATGTGTATTTATAAGCTATGCTGTTAATAGCAAAGCATACGGAATTTATGATCTAAATACACATAATATATTTTGAATTTAATGATGCCAATTTTTATGAAACAAAATTTCCTTTTAAATTAAGGAATAGTGGGGGCACTTCAAGTATGCCTATTAGAACAGAACTTAATAAAAGTTCTGAAACTGAACCTAGAAAAAGTAAAAGAGCAAGAACCGTAAAAGATTTTGGTTCATATTTTTTGTGCTTTTACTATAGAGAAGGATCCCTTAAACCTCCAAGAGGCCTTATCTTCTTTAGATGTTGGTTTTTTGGCAAGAGGCTATAAATGATGAGATGGATTCTCTGGAATCCAATAAGACTTGGCATTTGATAGATTTACCTCCTGGTTGTAAATCTATAGGCTGTATATGGGTACTTAAAAAGAAATTAAAAAACCTGATAGCACTATTGATAAATATAAAGTACGACTAGTAACTAAAGGTTTTAAACAAAAAGAAAATATATATTTCTTTGACACTTTTCACTAGTAACTAGAATTACATCCATTCGGGTATTAATCTCACTTGTCTCTATTCATAATTTATTAATACACCAAATGGATGTGAAAACCGCATTTTGAATGGTGAATTAGACGAAGAAATTTATATAGACCAGTCTGAAGGATTTGTAGTACATGATCAAGAACATAAAGTATGCAAATTAGATAAATCATTATATGGTTTAAAACAAGCACCTAAACAATGGCATGAAGAATTTGATAAATTTAATCATTTCACATGGTTTTAAAGTTAATGAAAGTGACAAATGCATTTATTACAAATCTGAGAATGACATTTGCACTATTATATGCCTTTATGTAGATGACCTACTCATTTTTGGGTCAAACATTCATGCCATAAACTCAGTCAAATACTTATAAAGTGCCAGTTTTGATATGAAAGATCTAGGTGAGGCGAGTGTAATCCTTGATATTAGAATTACTAGGTCCGAAAAAGGGACTTTCTTTGGATCAATCTCATTATATTGAGAAGACTCTAAAGAAAGACCATTACTTTGACTGTAAATCTGCATGTACATCATACGATCCCAGTGCAAAGATATTTAAGAACACTTGTGAAGTGTAAGACAATCAAAGTAAGCGAACATCATTGGCTGCCTTCGGATGCCACTGATTGTATTAGACCCGACATTGCCTATGTCATGGGATTATTATGCATGTTTACTAGTAGACCTAGTATAGAGCATTGACATGCTATTGAAAGGGTCATAAGATACCTTAAACGAGCCATGAACCTTGGATTACATTATGAAAAGTTTCCAACTGTACTTGAAGGATATTCTGATACAAGCTGGGATACTTTATATGTTGATTCAAAAGTGACCAGTGGCTATATATATAGCATCACTGGAGAAGCTGTCTCTTGAAAATCCAAGAAACAGACTATTTTGACTTAGTCTAATATAGAGACTGAGATAATAGCACTAACAACAGCTAGTGAAGAAGCAAAGAACTAAAGAAATATGCTAGTTGAGATCCCAATATGGGAAAAATAGACACTAGTGGTGTAATCGATTGTGATAGTTCCGCGGCTATTGCAAAAAGTATAGAACCGTTATAACAACGGTAGAAAACGACGTCGTAAGCACAATACTGTAAAAGAACATCACATATATAGTGATGAAAAAATTTGACGACTATTGAAAGAAAAACAGAACCGATATTACAACGGTAAGAAATGACAGTCGTATGCACAGTATTGTTAGAGAACATCACATATAAGATGATGATAATTTGGCAGAACCTTTGACGAAAGGACTGTCCAGAAAGAAAGTCCTTAATAATTCTAAAAGAATGGGACTATTGCTCTGTGATTGTGGAATCATGCACAATGGTAACCCGACCTAAATGACTGGAGATCCTAAGAACTAGGTTCAATGGGTAAAAACAAGTTGTGTAGTGATAGTAGATGAACATGCTAAATTTTATATTAAGAAGCATGTATTCCCGTAGTGATTAGAGGATGAGTTAATAAAAATTCTTAATGAGATCTATACTCTATTTGGAGTGGAGTACCTACCTTCAGGAGTGCTCTTGATAGACTCACCTTTGTGAATGTGGAAATGTGGTCGTTTCCTATGAAGTTTTGGGCAAAACTTCTAGAGCGTTCACTAAACTGGGATAGACGTGCATGGCCATAAACGCACGGGCTTATTTGATTGCACTATAGAAAAGATTGTGTGTGGTTTGATGTCAAAAATAGAGTTCAAGACTACGTGTCACTCTAGTAAAAACTGAATCTTATTCACTACGCAAAGGTTCAAGTCGGATGACACCTTTGTTTATGCACAGTCTTATGTTTTTAGAAACTGCTCGATAATATTTTAAAAAATTCAAGTGGGGAATTATTGGAAATTTTATGAATTATTTAAAATATGAAATAAGTTTATGTTGGATCCTATTTGTGAATAGTCCCACATCATGGGATTATAAGAAAGATGCAAGTATTTATACTTGTTTCTAAGAAGTCATGTTGGGGCCTTGGGCTCCCAATGCATGCTTTGTTGTGAGGAGGGAGACCATGCATCATGACCACCAAACACGCGCGCGCGACCGATCGACCGACCCAACTTGGCTCGGCTCCGTTCGGGATTGGGCTTGGGCCTTGGGCCTTTGCTATGTGGTGTAGACACTTATATTTTTGGTCCAGAAAACACTGCGTTTTTCGAACTATTTTTTAAATATAGAAAATATTTCTGAGCCGACTTTTATTTATAAAGCGGTAAACTCTTGACCCAGTATTTTCAGCAGATCCTATTTTTCTTCTTCTACCCAGTATTTTCGATTAACCCTAGTCTCCTTCTATATATTATCTTCAGTTGTAGACAAGATTACTACAGAAAAAATCTGTTTTCTCTTCCTCCGCCATTAAAAAAAAATCTCTCGGAAATTTTCGAGCAGTTAAATTCGAAATTGCAAATCTGCACTGATTTGTTGTGCAAAGCAAATCAGTTATTCATTTTAGAGAGGCTGTTTTATCCTAGAGGCGGCGGCGGAAGTACGAACTGTTTTTGCACCACCGACCAGATCGCCGAATCGTCTTCAAGAAAGCGACAAAGTACCTGACTCAGCCATTGTTTCCCAACATATCATGATACTGGAGTAAAGATACAGCAAATTATATGTAAATATACAATCATAAAGCTATGAAATTAGTCTAAATAGAAATGGTAAATATTTGAAGTTTTGTTGTAGTGAAATTTCACTGCTCAGATGTGGCAATCCGGGATCACGCAACCAATACTTGCATGCTCGAATACCGAGCCTAATCTTACTTGATAACTCTGTTATTATATACTTTTGCTCATATTTGAAAGTTTCATTCAATATACTTACAAACAGTCATATTGTGACTATGACATCTTTTGAAATCAGTATATACTGCAAATCGCAGAGCCTGGAAATTCAAGTTCATTGTTTATTTTGTTTAAAATAGAGTGCACTAACAAATGGGAAGCATAAAACATTAGATATCAAGTTTTCTTAAAGTTAATGAGCTAAAAGGAAATCTAAATTTATAGTTATATAAGCATACACATTTTAATGATATACATCCCTAATAATTTGTCATGCACAATTTTATCATGAAAATTTATCTATTTACCTTCATAAATCAAGTATTATTCAAGACCATTTTCCTTTATAGTCACTACAAAAGAATTCTGAATTCCATACGCCAATTTGGCGTAGGTATGGCGTAGGGAATCGAATTTCCCTACGCCATCCCTACGCCAAAAAGGAAGTCGGAAAACAGCTCGTCGCAAATATTTTCCTACGCCAAATTCCCTACGCCATACCTACGCCAAGTTCCCTACGCCAAGTTCCCTACGCCATACCTACGCCAAGTTCCATACGCCATACCTATGCCAAATTCCATACGCTATCCCTACACCAAATTCCCTACGCCGTCCCTATGTCATCCCTACGCGATGTTTCATATGCCTCCTTACCTCTTCCCTACGCCTTCCCTACGCATTCGTACACCAAAAATCAATATGGTAGTTTTATATTTATCTTCGTCTACCACAAATCATAACAAAACTGAACATATACAATATATATCAATAAAAACATTGATGTAAAATGAATTTCATGGTCGAATTACCATAAACTTGCTACAAATCATGTTCAAAACAATAAAATAAAGTTGCTACATAACTCAAACATGATCGTTTCATCTAATCCAAACATCGTGTAATGTACCTTACACAAATAGAACATCAAACTCACTATCAAAACAAGATTAATTCATAAAGTACGTCATATTTGTTGTTCTTGCTCTTGCCATAACCCTTGTAAAAACTCTTGTACAGAACTCATTTGTTCTTCTAGTTTGCTAACAGTGACACTCAATTCTTGATTTTTATCTCTTAACTCTTCTACTTCCTTCACAAGCTTTTCTGTATGATCTGCACCTCCAAATCTAACGGTGTATGTGTTGTCTTTGTATATCTACACATAAAAATTATAACCCAGTCAGTACAATAAATACATTTCATATTACAATCAAGTAAAATGTTCATAAATTTTTAAACCCAATTAGTACAATAAATTCGTAAAGAGAGAATTCATGTGAAACAGCAACTGAAGTTGCTGTGTGCAACAGCAACTGAGGTTGCTGTTGCACAGCAACTCAAGTTGCAGTGCACAACAACTTTCAGTTGCTGGTGCACAGCAACCATAGTTGTTGTGCACAGCAACTTCCGGTTGCTGTTGCACAACAACTTCCGGTTGTTGTGCACATCAACTATGGTTGCTGTGCACACAACAACCGAAGTTGCTGGTGCACAACAACTATAGTTGCTGTGCACAGCAACTTCAGTTGCTGATGCCCAACAACCATGGTTGTTCTGCACAGCAACCGAAGTTGCTGTGCACACAGCAACCGAAGTTGTTGTGCACATAGCAACCGAAAGTTGTTGTTGCACATCAACCATGGTTGTTGTGCACAACAACTGAAGTTGCTGTGCAACTTCAAAGTTGCACAGCAACTTCAAGTTGCTGTGCTAGCAACTCGAGTTGCTGTATCGTACACTTCCCTTTGGTCCCTGTATCGTACACAAATGCGTGTACACAGGGAACAAAAAGGAAGTGCCATCGAAATTTTGTTAACCGTTTAAACTGAAATGATTTATAAAATATGCTTACGTTATTATATTTGTAACTTGTCTAATACTAGGACAAATCCAACGAATATTGTTTCAGATGAATATAGATTTCCGTTTTGTGTAAAAACGAATATCCATATAACGATCATATACAACACTTGTCGGACGGGGCCAAATTCATCTAAGGGGTTCACATAAGTAGTCAAAAAACATTCAATCTAAGTTTAAAACAAAAAAAAACATTTCGAATTAAAAAATGCGCTTTTTGCGCTTTTGGATTTTTTGCGCTTTAGGATTTCTCACTACAAAGAAATATGTCTTAACATTTGAATAATGATCATAATATTGGAAGACTTACAACACACAAATTTGAACATTTAATTATTTGACGTATTAGCATTTTTTCCATCGTTGCGTACTCGAAAACCTAATAATTTGTAAATTATTCATCTTTATTTTAACATTTCTTATAAACCAGAGTTGCTTAATGTCACAGCTAGGCCGTTTGCCACAGATTTATTTCTAATTTTTGTCCATACAAATAGACTGCATATTAATTTTTACCGATATGAGTAATAACTTCATTGTGTAAGAAATAAATGTTACGCTATCTCGAAAAATACCATATTATTAAGGTTTTTTTATTTACTTTGTTTGTAATTATACAACAAATTAATAGCAATGATGAGCATAAGTTTTGTGTTTTAGATTTTTTGTGAGCTAAATAAAGTAAAAGTAACAAAATGAATTCAACCAGAAGCTTTCATTTTGATTGAATTCACTGTAAATCTTTCAAGTACACATTAGTACTATGACCACTACCTAACCTACTTGTAAAAACAAACTTGAATTTTTCAAACAATCAAAATCACTACCTAACCTACTTGTAAAAACAATCATTTTCTTTTGAATGCACACCAAAACTAGGTTTATTGTTTCAAACCCTCCTCGCAAAACCTAAAAAAATTATATAACACAGCCTATGACCTACCAAATAAATTCCCTAAGCAATCACATGCAAGACATATCAACCCAATAGTAGTTATCGATACATCTATGTTCATTTAGTTCAATCTAAACTCGGAATTAAATATTAAAGCTTACACTGGCATTACATTCATAAGCAGAAAATATAACAAAGGAAATACCCTAAACATGCAATACCCTAAACATGTATTCTTGACTTCAAAGCAGAAAAAAAATCGAATGGTTGAAAAATGGAGTAATCCAACTTATTTATTGAAAAAATCATGAATTTTGGGTATAGATAACAAGACATATATTCTACGCTAGACCCATTAAAAAATATATTCAAAAACATATCAGTTTGGTTGAGACTGCGTAAATCGTTCTTAATCAAGAACCCGGTTGAGATTTGAATACCCCGTCTAAGATTCAGTTACAGCAAGATCTGTCCAGGTTTTCTTGTTTCGAATTGCTAGACCTTGAAATGAGATTTTGGTTGAGATCTCGCCCGAGATTATCGAGCTTTAAAAGTTTAATATCACAATATGGAATAACTCATGTCACGCAATCATTCTAGTGCAATACGACGTAAGTCTTGGAGACGCTCTTACAAAGAAAACTTGGCATGTGGAACCAAAAAACATATGTTGATCACACATATGAAACCAAATCCTAATTCTCAACTTCTCTGATCTTCAAATGCCCATATAATCATCTACCTCTAAACGATTGATTTGATTATTTTGAACAACAGTTGGCACCCACACTAATAAACAACACACACACACACACACACATATATATATATATATATATTATTTTAAACTAAAATTTAATTATTAAATTTTCAGTGAGTGCAGCAAATTTCTGAACAGTGCTAACTTATGTTTTCATAACCTATCAAGCTAAATCCTTAAATCCATACAAAAAAAGTGTAAACATGAAAAGAAAAATCAGATCATATCGCTTGATGTATAAATTTGTCATAATTTCAATTAATAAATTATAAGAATCGATTACTATGACTTTCAATTTTACATGCAATACATGTTTTGTTACCTTTGTTCTGATGCTCTGAAAGAGAACAGGCGCGACGGAGGAAGAGAGAGCGGCGGTGTCTGTTCCTTGGCGCCTAGGTGGAAGGGAGAAAGAGAGGCAGTGCACAGTGACGGAGCGATGGAGGAAGAGAGAGCGACGGCCTGAATTTGGCTTGGCGGCGCGGATCGAGCTCGACGATAAATTAGGTTTTTTTTGTTTAATCGAATGAGAAGCCGACGGATTTGTTTTTTTGCTTGATCGAATGAGAAACCGACGGATTTGTTTTTTTTAATTAGGACGCGCTGGTTTTAATGGAATGAGAGGAATGATGGCCAACGTGTTTATTTTAAACGGGTTGCAGATATTTGAACCATAATTTCAGAACCGATTAAATAAATTCCAACCTATATATAAAAGGCATAGGGAATGGGTAGGGGATTCCCTACCCGGTCCCTACGCCATTCACGTATTTTTACATTTTCCCTACGCCGCGCGTACGCTGGGTAGTTATGGCGTAGGGAAACCTGAGTTGGAAAATGACCCCTTTTTTGTAGTGAGTCAAGTATATGCCAAGTAATTGTAACGTCCCGCATTTTTATTGGTTTTTATTTGAATATTTAAATCAGTTTAAATATTGAATACACAATATAAATGGATATATATATTAAATAAAACAAAGTTGAACGTATAAAAATATATATTAAATAAAATCGAGCCCGTAATATCACGGCAGTTCGTAATTTAATGTTATGAACTTCAACTGAGCGTACAGGATCCGTTATTAGTCAGATTTCTTCGAAACAAGAAACGTTGGAATCTGTTGAACCGTATTTTTCTAACGGAAGTGGAAAATGGAGATTCTGTCGTATAGACGGCAAGATATGTCCAAATCAAATATTCAGAAAGTCACTATAAAATCGTATATGGACCATAACGGTTATTTAAATATATTTAAACATCGGATTCGAATTGGGACAAGATTCTTTTGAGACATAGTGATAAATTAATTTTTAGAATTTTGCTATAATTTTAATTAATTAAATACACAACTTTTTATTTGGAGTGTTTTGCACCCTTAATCAATATTTTGGGGTTTCACAATATGAGTTAACCTACCGATATTATTATACTTTTGGGATCGTGGCACCTCGCTAGACATGACTGTATTTTTATTTGTGTCCATAGCAGTCTGTAAACGAATGAAATTTTACGCAATAGGATACTCTATGAAACTAACTTTTACAAAATATATGTATACACTGTTTTGGGAATGGCCACACGCTGCAAGCTTATATTCCTAATTAATACAGCGACATCACCTCCTCAAGTTCTTTATACACACTTTTCCTTAGCATATAAGTTTTAGTATATAAATCTTTACTAATAATCGGAATAGGTTTGGTGTCACACTTTTTTGGTGTACACCTGAACTGACGAAAATGCCCTTTACTTAATTTGTATCATACATTTAACTCACATGTAGATAAGTATTTAAACTTTATTAATTATAATCCACGTACATCAATTATAATTGTAACATATATTAATTATCATTAATTCTTTGATCGTTTCTCTTTTTGTATGTATACATTTTTAATATCATTCGTTTCTATAATTAAATTTTGAAGCATATATCAATTCCACAAATTTGTTTCTACTTAATTATATTTTCAAATTTGAAATCCAAATATTTATATGTTTACTTATTTTTTGCTTTATGTAGCTTTTTTTAAAATTTTATTTCCTACCTTACTTCGTATAATACGTATACACCATTTTTTAATCACTTTATTTAGAAGCAGTCAATCCCTTGAAATTCGCGTACGTTAATTATCATTAATTCTTTGATCATTTCTCTTCTTATATGTATATATTTTTAATATAATTTATTTCTATAATTAATTTCTGATACATATATCAATTCCGCAAATTTATTTCTAATATCATTTATATGTTTACATATTTTCTGCTTTATATTGCTTTTTTGTAATTTTTATTTCCTACTTGACTTTATAAAATACGTGTATGCCATTTTTTTTAATTGCTTTATTTAGAAGAAGTCAATCCCTTGAAATTCATATACTTTAATTATCATTAATTCTTTGACCATTTCTCTTCTTATATGTAAATATTTTTAATATCATTTATTTCTATAATTAATTTCTGATACATATATCAATTCCGTAAATTTGTTTCTACTTTACCATATTTTCATACTTGAAATCCAAAAGTTTATATGTTTACTTAGTTTCTACTTTATGTGACTTTTTTTTAAATTTTATTTCCTACTTTACTTTATATAATTTGCATATGTTAATTATAATTGTAATGTACATTAATTGTCATTAATTCTTTAACAATTTCTCCTTTTATGTGTATATATTTTAATCACTTTATCTAAAAGCAGTCAAACCCTTGAAATCCGCGTACATCAATTATAATTGTAACATATATTAGTTATCATTAATTCTTTGACCACTTCTCTTCCTATATAATATATATATATATATATTAATATCATTCATTTCTATAGTTAATTTCTCATACGTATACCATGCCCCAAATACCCTTAAACATCTTCCTCCGATCTATAAATAGGATGCCATGTTGTATCCCTTTCACATGAATCAAGTTCTTCTCCACTTCGACCTTTCTAGGCATATTTACCAGTTTATACAATTTCATGTCTAAACCACCTCTACCACATCTATAAATTATAAGTTTATTCTTTACTCCATGCAAAGTTGTTTTTTTAGCATATCTTTACCCTATGCAAAGTTGATTTATAACACGCGCGTGACCATGGTCACACGCGAAGCACGTGCCATCACCACGCGCGAAGCGCATGCCATCACAACGCGCGAAGCACGTGCCTATACACTCGTATAAAATAAATATATTCCCTTTTCTTTAACCGCCAAAAAAGGATACCAGCCCATAGTTTGACAATTTAGCTATAATGAGTAACTATAATACATACTCAAATATGTACTCACGAAGGCTAAAAATCAAAAGCACATGCCTAATATCCAAGTCTTGGACAAAGACAATTCATGCAGGCTACTCACACACCTGCGTCTTCCCCTAATGAACTTACTACTTTGTACACTACAAGCTATCAAGGCTAAATCGAAATGAACCCTATATCTACTACTAGCTAAAGAAAGGTACCATACCCATTAAATAGAAATGTACTGAAACCATGCTGTTAGCAGACATATGATCAACCATCCTATTCCTTAAGCGCAAAGCTTTTGCTTGTATAAATATACCCAGCAAAGTTCTCTCCCCTCGCGCAAAAACAAAGAAGCTCCTAAAACAAAAAGAAATAACAAAGGCTTCAAATCTGTATTCATAAAAGTAAATATATCTACGAAAGGAAACCGTAAGCTTGGTGAAATGAAATAACAGTAAGTTAAAATCTTAACCAAATTAAGTGCTTCTCTGGAGACCGACGTGTTGCGTAAGACAGATGGACAACATGAGTTGCGGTTTTGAAGTGGCATATGGAGCAAGTGCAGTGGAGTTAGTACCGGGGATGGGGCGTCGGAAGTGCTAGTGGGGCGTCGTGCAGATGTTATTCATGGTGGCCGAGTGGATGAATACGCTGGGGAGATGAAAACAACTGGAGGCGGCATTTGAATGCAAGAGAGAAAGGAAGGAAATATAACGTGAAGGGGGGGACCGCACCTGCATTGCATGAAGGGGGCTCGAGTTTTATGTATGGGGTTGGCGTACCATGGTGTGATGTTTAGTTGAACATGCACATGCATGTATATGGGAAGGAGGAAATATTATACAGGAGCTTGGGGTATGTTATACCAACTGTAACAGCATGTTGACGTTTATATACATGAGCTTGGACAATGACACAATCCGATGGAGCTTGACAAAGAAGAAGCGGTACCCCAATCTCCAGTTGATCATGCCATGATATGCGTGTTGCTTGCGGGTAGGTTATAAGGGTGGAAGTGGTGTTTACATGAATGGGATCATGTGAGGTGTAGTACAGTTCGTTGTGAGATGGGGGGAAACAATTGTACATGTGGCAATGGAATGAATTGGTTCGAACTGGCAAATGGCGAACTAGAAAGGTGAAAGTCTCAAATATCTCGAGTATGAGCGGATTAAAAATGCAGGGCTATGTGTTGCAGGGAAGTCATGTATTGAAGTAGAGGTGGAGTGGCGAACTGTGAAGGTGGTCGGCGATGGAGACTAAGGCTTGAGGAGGAAAAATCAGGGTTGAACAGGGAGGTTTTACTTGAGTTGTATTTATGAGCGATGGTGGCAACAAATGGAGAGACCAGAAATCTGAAGTAGATTGGGAAGAATCCTGCAATGCAGGATGAAAGTGCGCACATAATGGTGTACAATTGCTGTTCCGTTCATCATAAGAAATGGAGATCGAACTCCATATGATGGTGGTGCAGGCTTCAGTGGCTTGATGGGGTGCAGTGGTCGAATGGTGCCGTGTAACACCCCACTCCCGCTATGATCACTCACTAAGGGAATGCCATAGCATCGGTGGAGTATTTTAGTGAATATAGAACAGAAAAATTACAACAAGACAGATATAAATAGTACTTGAAATTTTAAAACATCATCTCATAACAGCGGAAGTAAAACATGTCTGGTTACATCATAAAACCACAATAAAGGTCAAGTACAATATCCATCAAAATAAAGAAGTACATAATCCCACTCTCATACAATAGCCAAACAAAAGAAAAGATAACTGGATAACTGGAGCTTTACATCTATCCAAGCTCCTAAAGACTGGAACAGCAATCCGATCAAGCTCCACTACTGCTAGGATCCACTGTAGGACCTGAGGGTTGGGAAAAAGATAAAAACAACAGGGTCAGACATAAGTCTGAGCGAGTCCTATAACTTTAACAATACAATCGTTAAAGTAACCAGAGAAGACATAAACTGATATACGGTAACATATAGGGATGAATGGCTACCCTAAGCAGTCAACTAAACGAAGATAAAGGATAAAGACGCATCTACCCTCCCTAAGGTAAATTACTAAACTGCACCACACCAGTCGTTCCTAACTTAAAGGTTGATCCCACCCAAGGACTTATAAAATTTACTAATTAGTACCTGCGTACCCCTAGGTGACCAAGTAGGCGCCACGGGGCCCTACAATCCACTAGGTGTACACACTACTTCCCATTCGATCGGCTCCCTAACGTAGATACCCGTGCTGGCCCCACCGTGGGATGTATCATTCCCCAATGTGGCAACCTGATGAAACTAAAGGTGCACGGCTTATATCTACTCGATGCAACAACGGCTTACCTACCAGCCCGGGCCCACTCACGCATATGAAGCCCGTTGGACTTGCGTTGCCACCGCTAACCCGTTTGCCTCTTACAGTCAAGCCCAGTATGCGTGTCCCGTCCTCGACATGGGTCGAGCCCACAAAGATACGTATGGGTTACTGGTTGAAATGGGCCTCCACAAGCTACCCACCTAAGCTTGTCCCTTTTTCTAGTATATCCCACTTAACCCTTTAATCATGTTTTAATTACATGTTCTATTTTGGTTAAGTATTCTAATCGTATTTTCTATTGCCACCCAAGGCAACCACTAGATTTTCTCATGCCACCCGAGGCACCCACTTAACCCCTCATGTCCCTCTACATGCTAATGTGGTTAAGTGTTTCTTAATTAATTAATTAAGAACGTAACCTTTGTAAAGACCTCTCACATTAGACTGTCTTTTATGACCGCTGGTTAAGCCGGTTGGGTCCGGGCAGCCTTATGTCATAACAGAGTCTAACCTCGTGTCTTTACATTAATTACGTATTTAGTTTGTGCCTAAGACCTCTCACATTGGGCTAACATTTGTAGCAACTGGTTAAGCCGGTTGGGTCCGGGCAGTTTTACGCTACAACTGAGTCCAACCTCGTGTCTTAGTCAATTAATTACACCTAATTAATCACCCTCATAATTTTATATTAATTATCCCTAATTAATCAAGTTTTCTTAACATGGGTAGACCTAACTTAATAGGTAAATTCCCATGGGGTAGACCTAACTCAATAGGTAAATTCCCAACACATAGTATGGGTACACCTAACCAAATAGGCAAATTCCCATACTATGTTTATTTATTTTGTGTTATGCATAATTATATTAATTTCACACAATCTTATTAACTTATGCATTTAATTACCCCATCGTTCCCACGTAATTTCGTTCATGATATAACAAATATAAAAGGTGTCAACTTGCATATGAATGAACATGTTTCAAAGGTGCCATCTTGCATATTAACAAACACATAACTTGCATATGAACTTGCATAACATGTCACATAACTTGCATATAATATGTCACATAACTTACATATTCATTTTGCATAACAAACTTGCATATTAGCTTATAGACTTGCATAATGTGTCATCATGAACTTGCATATTAATAAACATGTAACTTGCATATTTACATACATGTAACTCGCATATTAACAAACATGTAACTTGCATATAAAGAAACATGTAACTTGCATATTTACATACATGTAACTTGCATATTAACAAACATGTAACTTGCATATTAACAAACATGTAACTTGCATATTTACATACATGTAACTTGCATATTAACAAACATGTAACTTGCATATTAACAAACATGTAACTTGCATATTTACATACATGTAACTTGCATATTAACAAACATGTAACTTGCATATTAACAAACATGTAACTTGCATAGCATATTACCATGAACTTTCATAACATGCATATGATTACATAGCCCACAACTTGCATATTTAGCATCATGCAAACATAACATACATCATATTAAACTTGCATAAGCTTACATACTCAACATGCATAAACATAAGATTAATGCTAACATCATATCATATGATTCAAAGCTCATTAACCCACATACAAAACCATAAATCTCATCACATCTCATCTAATTAGTTTACCAAAAGATCATCAAAGTGATAGAAACTCACAACTAGCAACTTTGAACACCAAATGAAGAAGATTAAGATGCTAAGAAGGGATTAGAAGTTGATTAGAGAGTGATTAGTATGCAACCCTCTTCATAAAATTAGTGGAGGCCATGAGAGCTAGCATTTTGCCATAGTTTAGTCACTAGGTTTAATTATGAATGAATTAGGGTAGGTTAGGGTCTTATTTATAGATTAGGCAAGTGTTTTAGGCCATAGGATTAACCCTAGATTCAATCCAAGCCATCAAAGCATGTCTTGGGGAAGAAGTCAAGTGTAGGAACCATCTAGGGCCTTTAGATTAAAGATGGACCATGAGAACCATTCAAATGCAAAATCTGCACTTGAGCGAATCGGCCCACGGGTTGACAGCCAAACACCCTGGATTAACCCCTAGTCGACCCAGCGGGCTCGGGTCGACTTCAAAAATCGGCCGGTTCGGTTATTCCCCTCTCCCAATTCGCTGTTTTGAGCATTTTTGCATATTTATTTATTAAATTTTCAATTATATATATATATATATATATATATCAATATATATATATATATATATATATATATCTACACAACCCATTTCACTTAATTAAGTATACTTTAATTTGGGAATTTTCGTGAAACTTCGCGAGGCCATATCTTGGTCATACGGACTCCGATTTTCGAAAACTCGGACTCTATTTCGCGTATTTTTCCGAGACGAACACAATGGCATAGCCCGTTTCCCTTGATTCCCATTTTAGAATTAAATTCTGCCTCGATTTATGTTATTACAGGTTATTGAAAATACGGGTTGTTACATTCTCCCCTCCTTAAAGGATTTCGTCCCCGAAATCTTCAAGTTAGGAAGAACGTATCCTACCATCCAATCATCCATCTACTCAAAGCATCATCCACGAGCAATCATTGTCCTTACAAGATTCTAAATGCTGGATGGATATATGCAAAAGTGTGTGTATATGTACTTACCTAATGCGAAAATCAGGCGGTTACTGATACAGTAAACCTCCTTAATGCAAACCATGATAGTGCCATGCATCCAATATGTATGCGAAACCCTATTGACACATACAAATTTCTACATGCGTGCACAACCATGCACAAAAATGCATCATCCATATGATAACACAGCCATGATACATCCATCAATCTAACTACCACATCCATTTATGCAATATGCAACATGAAGTGACTGAGCCGATCTAGTGCCTAATGTGTGTGTATATGCATCCACGAGCAACCACTAGCAAACAATTGCATCCATATGCATCCATCAACCATAACATGTTTCAAACACATGTCTCAACCATAGGTTTTACCCTATCTAAAGGTCATAGGTATTAGCGAGAGGATATACTAAAGATAAGATAAGTACTAGACAAGCAATAAAGGAGAAGTTAAAAGACATACTCTCAAAAAGAAATGGATACAAAGAACGCATCTTTGCTTCCGTCTCCCAAGTAGCATTGCTTTCGTCATCTCCCCATTGCACTTTAACTAGCTGAACTTCTCTGTTCCTCAACTTCCTAGTTTCTGACCCAAGGATGCGAGTAGGAGCTCGTCGAATCGTCGCATCACGCTCTACCTCTACATCTCTAAGCAAGCTCGGCTCTACCACCTCCGCGGTCTCATGTAAGCACTTCCTCAAATGTGATACATGGAATACATCATGAACACCACTAAGTCTGTCGAGCAACTCCACCCTATATGCCATCCGTCCAATCCTTTCCTTAATAGGAAACGGCCCAACAAATCTCGGTGCTAACTTCCCTACGGACCCAAAGCGAACAACATTTCTCAATGGAGATACTTTGACAAAAACCATGTCCCCAACCTCAAACTCAAGATCCGTCCTTCTCCGATCCGCATAAGATTTCTGTCTATCTTGCGCTGCTTTCATCCTTTTTCGAATTAAATCAATCTTCTCTGAAGTCTCTCTAACCATATCCGGCCCAAGCAAGATCCTATCCGTAGATTCCCACCAACATGTAGGAGATCGACAAGGCCTTCCATAAAGAGCTTCGAAAGGAGCCATACCAATACTGGACTGAAAGCTGTTATTATATGCGAACTCCACCAAAGGAAGATGTTCTTCCCATGTACCTCCAAAATCCAAGATACAAAGCCTCAAAAGATCTTCTAAGATACGGTTCACCCTCTCGGTCTGACCGTCCGTCTGAGGATGATATGCGGTGCTCAAACACAACTGAGTCCCTACCGCCTCTTGCAAACTTCTCCAAAACTCACTAGTGAAAATAGGATCTCGATCACTCACAATGCTGGATGGTACGCCATGCAATCTAACAATCTCTCTAACATAGACTGAAGCAAGCCATGGAGCGGTCCTCTTACTCTTTACGGGTATAAAATGGGCACTCTTTGTAAGTCTGTCTACCACAACCCAAATTCCCGTATTGCCCTTCCTCGATCTCGGTAACCCGTCGATGAAATCCATCGAGACACTATCCCACTTCCACTGTGGAACTTCCAATGGGTGTAGCAACCCACCGGGTTTCCTTTGCTCCACTTTAACTTGTTGGCACACTAAGCATCTAGCCACATACTCGGCCACATCTTTCTTCATACCGGCCCAAAAGAAAACTCTCTTCATGTCTTGGTACATTTTGTCTCCACCGGGATGAATAGTCATTCTTGAACGATGTGCATCATCCAAAATAGCCTTCTTCAAACCCTCATCTTGCGGTACACAAAGTCTACCGTCTCTATGCAACCATCCCTTATCATCTATGGTGTATCTACCCAAATGGCTGGACGACTCCCCTCTTATAAGCTTCTCTACCAACACAACCAACTGTGGGTCGTCTCGCTGAGCCTCGCCAATCCGTCTCAAAAGAGTAGGTCTAACCTCCAAGTATGCCAACAAACCAGGTACAAAATCAACAGAAGGTCTGAAGTCAAACAAAGAAAGAAACTCCAAGCTTCGTCGTTCCACGAACAATGGACTCAAAGATAGCCTTTTTCTACTTAAGGCGTCTGCCACCACGTTACCCTTACCAGGGGTATACGCTATCTCGAAATCATAGGATGCTAAGAACTCCATCCACCTTTGCTGTCTTAAGTTTAAATCCTTCTGAGAGAATAAATACTTCAATGATTTATGGTCGGTGAACAACTCGAATCTCTCACCAAGAAGATAATGGCGCCAAGACTTAAGTGCGAAAACAATCGCGGCCAACTCTAGATCATGGGTAGGGTAATTCTTCTCATGCACTCTCAATTGTCTCCCTCCATAGGCTATTACCCTTCCCTCCTGCATCAAGACTGCGCCTAATCCTGTTCCACAAGCATCGGTATAAACAACAAACGGCTTACTCCCATCTGGAAGCACTAAAACTGGAGCGGTGGTCAAAGCTCTCTTTAACCGTCGGAAAGCATCATCACAATCTACATCCCATGAGAAAACCAGATTCTTCTTCGTCAAGCGGGTTAATGGGGCTGATATCTTCGCGAAGTCTTTGATGAACTTCCTATAATATCCTGCCAACCCCAAGAAACTTCTTACCTCGGTAGCATTTCTAGGAACTTTCCAATCCTGGATAGATACTATCTTTGCGGGATCCACAGCTATCCCTTCCTTAGAGACCACATGCCCTAAGAATCGCACTTCTCTTCTCCAAAAATGGCATTTAGAGAATTTAGCTTTAAGACTATGCGCTCGAAGAGTCTCCAACACTTCCTTGAGATGTAAGGCATGCTCTTCTTCATTCTTGGAAAAGACCAAGATGTCATCCACAAAAACTACTACAAACTTATTCAGATACTCTCTGAACACTCTACTCATGAGATCAACAAAGTATGCGGGGGCGTTTGTCAACCCAAATGGCATCACTAGCCACTCATAAAAACCATCCGGAGTCCGGAAAGCAGTCTTCTCTATACTGTCCTCCGCCACTCTTAACTGATGAAACCCTGTAGCTAAGTCCATCTGCGAAAATACTGACGCGCCAACCAACTGATCAAAGAGATCATCTATCCTCGGTAATGGGTGTCTATTCTTCTTCGTGAGCTTATTAAGTTCCCTATAATCCACACAAAGTCTGAGGGACCCATCCGCCTTCGTGGCAAACACTACTGGAGCTCCCCACTCCGATATACTTCGCCTTATGAACCCCTTCTCAAGCAACTCCCCTACTTGCTTATGAAGTTCTCTTCTCTCACGAGGAGCCATGTGGCGTACTGGCAAAGACACTGGTTTGGCATTATCCACCAAATAAATTCGGAAATCTATCTCCCGCTTCGGAGGCAAACCCTTTACTTCTTCAAACACATCCGGATATTCCCGGACTACTCTGACAGAACACAAACTTTCGACCGAAGCATCGAGCGATTCAAGATAACTTAGCAAAACAGATTCCATGGGATTGCAAGAGATCTCGAGAGTGTTACCCAAGCGGGTCATGAGCCTGACAACTCTCCTTTCGCAATCAAGAACGGCACCATTACTGGATAACCAGTCCATGCCCAAGATCAACCCATAGCCCGTGAAGCCCAATACAAAAGCATCACATCTAAACTCAACGCTAAGTATAGAAATCTTCAAACCCAAACATATCATAGACAGATATATGGAGCCCCCAATTGGGTTTGAGACAACCAAGGGATCATCAACTAGACTGGTGTCTAAGTGCAGTGACTCAACTAACGATGATGAGATAAAAGAATGCGATGCGCCAGAGTCAAACAAAGTACGAACTGGATGATCAAACAGAAAAACCAGACTTTCAACGGAAATAGTTCTACCTCTCTGCTGAATCGGTGGAACTGAGAGAACCTGAACTTGCCCCCCTGACTGAGGTGGTGCTATAAGAGCTTGCACCTGGCCTCCTGAGGTAGACCCCGTCTTCTGCCCCTTCTTTGGGCAGTTTTTCACAAGATGCCCTGCTTCACCACAATGAAAGCAACCGGTCTTCTTCTTTTTGCGACAATCCTTACTGAGGTGTCCTGGTGTTCCACAATTGAAGCACTTCTTCTTCGTCTTCTTTTTGTCACCATTGCCTTTTCCGCCCTTGCCTTGTTGTTGCTGTTGCGGTTTCTTCTGATCCCCCTTTTTCTCTGGTGCCTTAGAATTCTTATCATCCTCATGCATAAGTGCCATGTAGACAAGCTTCTCAAAAGTGGCCCCCATAGGAATGTGAGTCATAGCTATTCCTTGCAATGGTTCGTTCAAGCCTCTAACGAACCTCAAAGCCTTCTTCTCCGGTGTATTCACCAACTCTATGCCAAACCTTGCTAATTGATTGAATTTGTTGACATATTCTTTCACCGTGAGATTCCCTTGCTTCAAATTCAAGAACTTCTCCATAAACAGATTCTCTTCCGCCCTTGAGAGAAACTTAGCCCCAAACCTTTGCTTAAAATCTGCCCAAGAGTCAACAGGGCGTTCTCCATTAGTGACCTCCCACCAGAATGAGGCCTCTCCCTTCATTAACCAAGCCGCCAACTTGACTTTCTTTCCCTCTTCCACTTCAAAGATATCTAGCAACTCTTCCACTTCCTTAAGCCAATCTCTAGCCTCTACGAAAGTCTCTGAACCAAGAAAAGGTTTTCCTCCTATAGCCTTGAACTCCTTGCAAACCTTAGCAAAATTATCCACTCTAGGCTGAGGAGGAGGAGCGGTTGTCTCTGGTGTAGTAGCATTGGCCGGACCCGCAGCCGCGGCCCTAGCCTCTTGCAACCTCCTATACCATAGTGGTATAACTAAACCCTCCGGGATGTTAAGATCTTCAGCCATGCTGAAACGAAAGAGGAAAGATTCAAAAAGGAGATTCCGAAAGATAAAGATATGGCTATTGGGGATTATGCTTTTCTTTTTCAAAAACTTTTTCTCTTAGAAGACATGCTTTTAAAAATACTTTCTTCGAAAATACTCTTAGAAAGTAGTTTTTCTCAAAAATTTTATCTGTTCTGGTAACCTGGCTCTGATACCACGTGTAACACCCCACTCCCGCTATGATCACTCACTAAGGGAATGCCATAGCATCGGTGGAGTATTTTAGTGAATATAGAACAGAAAAATTACAACAAGACAGATATAAATAGTACTTGAAATTTTAAAACATCATCTCATAACAGCGGAAGTAAAACATGTCTGGTTACATCATAAAACCACAATAAAGGTCAAGTACAATATCCATCAAAATAAAGAAGTACATAATCCCACTCTCATACAATAGCCAAACAAAAGAAAAGATAACTGGATAACTGGAGCTTTACATCTATCCAAGCTCCTAAAGACTGGAACAGCAATCCGATCAAGCTCCACTACTGCTAGGATCCACTGTAGGACCTGAGGGTTGGGAAAAAGATAAAAACAACAGGGTCAGACATAAGTCTGAGCGAGTCCTATAACTTTAACAATACAATCGTTAAAGTAACCAGAGAAGACATAAACTGATATACGGTAACATATAGGGATGAATGGCTACCCTAAGCAGTCAACTAAACGAAGATAAAGGATAAAGACGCATCTACCCTCCCTAAGGTAAATTACTAAACTGCACCACACCAGTCGTTCCTAACTTAAAGGTTGATCCCACCCAAGGACTTATAAAATTTACTAATTAGTACCTGCGTACCCCTAGGTGACCAAGTAGGCGCCACGGGGCCCTACAATCCACTAGGTGTACACACTACTTCCCATTCGATCGGCTCCCTAACGTAGATACCCGTGCTGGCCCCACCGTGGGATGTATCATTCCCCAATGTGGCAACCTGATGAAACTAAAGGTGCACGGCTTATATCTACTCGATGCAACAACGGCTTACCTACCAGCCCGGGCCCACTCACGCATATGAAGCCCGTTGGACTTGCGTTGCCACCGCTAACCCGTTTTCCTCTTACAGTCAAGCCCAGTATGCGTGTCCCGTCCTCGACATGGGTCGAGCCCACAAAGATACGTATGGGTTACTGGTTGAAATGGGCCTCCACAAGCTACCCACCTAAGCTTGTCCCTTTTTCTAGTATATCCCACTTAACCCTTTAATCATGTTTTAATTACATGTTCTATTTTGGTTAAGTATTCTAATCGTATTTTCTATTGCCACCCAAGGCAACCACTAGATTTTCTCATGCCACCCGAGGCACCCACTTAACCCCTCATGTCCCTCTACATGCTAATGTGGTTAAGTGTTTCTTAATTAATTAATTAAGAACGTAACCTTTGTAAAGACCTCTCACATTAGACTGTCTTTTATGACCGCTGGTTAAGCCGGTTGGGTCCGGGCAGCCTTATGTCATAACAGAGTCTAACCTCGTGTCTTTACATTAATTACGTATTTAGTTTGTGCCTAAGACCTCTCACATTGGGCTAACATTTGTAGCAACTGGTTAAGCCGGTTGGGTCCGGGCAGTTTTACGCTACAACTGAGTCCAACCTCGTGTCTTAGTCAATTAATTACACCTAATTAATCACCCTCATAATTTTATATTAATTATCCCTAATTAATCAAGTTTTCTTAACATGGGTAGACCTAACTTAATAGGTAAATTCCCATGGGGTAGACCTAACTCAATAGGTAAATTCCCAACACATAGTATGGGTACACCTAACCAAATAGGCAAATTCCCATACTATGTTTATTTATTTTGTGTTATGCATAATTATATTAATTTCACACAATCTTATTAACTTATGCATTTAATTACCCCATCGTTCCCACGTAATTTCGTTCATGATATAACAAATATAAAAGGTGTCAACTTGCATATGAATGAACATGTTTCAAAGGTGCCATCTTGCATATTAACAAACACATAACTTGCATATGAACTTGCATAACATGTCACATAACTTGCATATAATATGTCACATAACTTACATATTCATTTTGCATAACAAACTTGCATATTAGCTTATAGACTTGCATAATGTGTCATCATGAACTTGCATATTAATAAACATGTAACTTGCATATTTACATACATGTAACTCGCATATTAACAAACATGTAACTTGCATATAAAGAAACATGTAACTTGCATATTTACATACATGTAACTTGCATATTAACAAACATGTAACTTGCATATTAACAAACATGTAACTTGCATATTTACATACATGTAACTTGCATATTAACAAACATGTAACTTGCATATTAACAAACATGTAACTTGCATATTTACATACATGTAACTTGCATATTAACAAACATGTAACTTGCATATTAACAAACATGTAACTTGCATAGCATATTACCATGAACTTGCATAACATGCATATGATTACATAGCCCACAACTTGCATATTTAGCATCATGCAAACATAACATACATCATATTAAACTTGCATAAGCTTACATACTCAACATGCATAAACATAAGATTAATGCTAACATCATATCATATGATTCAAAGCTCATTAACCCACATACAAAACCATAAATCTCATCACATCTCATCTAATTAGTTTACCAAAAGATCATCAAAGTGATAGAAACTCACAACTAGCAACTTTGAACACCAAATGAAGAAGATTAAGATGCTAAGAAGGGATTAGAAGTTGATTAGAGAGTGATTAGTATGCAACCCTCTTCATAAAATTAGTGGAGGCCATGAGAGCTAGCATTTTGCCATAGTTTAGTCACTAGGTTTAATTATGAATGAATTAGGGTAGGTTAGGGTCTTATTTATAGATTAGGCAAGTGTTTTAGGCCATAGGATTAACCCTAGATTCAATCCAAGCCATCAAAGCATGTCTTGGGGAAGAAGTCAAGTGTAGGAACCATCTAGGGCCTTTAGATTAAAGATGGACCATGAGAACCATTCAAATGCAAAATCTGCACTTGAGCGAATCGGCCCACGGGTTGACAGCCAAACACCCTGGATTAACCCCTAGTCGACCCAGCGGGCTCGGGTCGACTTCAAAAATCGGCCGGTTCGGTTATTCCCCTCTCCCAATTCGCTGTTTTGAGCATTTTTGCATATTTATTTATTAAATTTTCAATTATATATATATATATATATCAATATATATATATATATATATATATATCTACACAACCCATTTCACTTAATTAAGTATACTTTAATTTGGGAATTTTCGTGAAACTTCGCGAGGCCATATCTTGGTCATACGGACTCCGATTTTCGAAAACTCGGACTCTATTTCGCGTATTTTTCCGAGACGAACACAATGGCATAGCCCGTTTCCCTTGATTCCCATTTTAGAATTAAATTCTGCCTCGATTTATGTTATTACAGGTTATTGAAAATACGGGTTGTTACAATGGTGTGAAAAGGTTTGATACTGTGCACCGTTAACGAGAGTTTACACTTGAAGTTGCGGCATATATGAATCGAGTGCGAGTTGTGAAAAAACAGGGGTATGGATTGGATGAACGGTCCGCCATTTTTGAATTGACGGAAGCTGGCGATGCTATAAAGTCTGGTTGAAGCAATTTGAAGCACGTTGAAATTATGGCAGAATGGAACGCTTGGTTTAATCGACTGACACAAATTGTTATTTAATGGTTAACGCGCCTAGGTGAGCAAAATCACTAACTCTAATCTATTTTAAAATATTATAATTATATTTTAATATTGGTTGAATGTTGTGTGATGGACGTTTAGGTAGATTACAATTAAATTGGTTGAAATATATACATATCGTTGCATATGTACACATCATGGATTGGATATTGATTCCATCGGTTATAAGATTCCCTAGTATGAAATTAGTGTAAATTGTATGGACTAACATCTGTGGATGTAGGAAACCGGTTGGAGGAATTCAACCGGATTCCTCGATATTTATATGAACTGGTTGTTTAATATTATTTATGTATGCACTGTTTGAACCCAAATGACATTGAAACCCTGTATGAATATTGATGTTAAATGGAAGTTCAACGTTATTTTGATAAACGATATCGATTTAGAAAGTGACAACAGTCGACCATAAACCCATCTTTTTGTTAAGAAGTTGATCGGCCGTCAGGAAAACCAATGAAGTTAAATTATAAAAACTATATTTTTATAATTAAAGCGAAGTTAAAATTACATTAGAAGTTCTATTATAAACATTATGTAGTTAGTTCTTATAAAGTAAATATAAACGATTGGTTTATAAAGCTGTAATTATCCTGCAAGTAAATATTGGATAATTATTTTAAGACAATCGGTTTAAAGAATATTGTTGGATTAATTATATTAATCAAATGAAGAGAAGTAATTAAAATCAGTTAACGAATCAACTGATGGTTTGAAGTTAATTAAATCAACTATTTTATTAGAAGTTTATTATTAGATTAAGTGGCCTTAAATTCATCTAATGAAATACCTTAGCAATAAATCGATCAAAACTTAATAAGATTTTTTATTAATTATTATTAATTAATAAAGGATTATTGAACTAATATAATTAGTTATTTTAGTTTAGTGATGGAGTAAATTGTTTACTTCAACAATGATAAAGTAAATATTATTTAATTTTTTTAATTAAATAATTGTTTCTTGAATGGATTTCATTTAAGAGGATATTGAGTTTATAATAAGATGTTACTTAAATTAAGTATAATTATTCCAATAAAAGTAAAACGTCAGAAGACAAAGAACGTTAATGGATCTTGGTAAAGAAGTTATAAATAGAACTACGGAATGAAGTTAAAGCGAAGAGTTAATGCTTAATATAAATAGCCATAAACAACAGAGATTTCGAAGTATGAATATGGTGTTATAAAACAATATTCCAAATAAAACAAGAAATATGGTTTGAGGAATACTATAAGTAATAAGGAGTTTAGAGTTACGGACTTATATTTATTCTAAGATAAGAGTGTTGTCGATCAAGGTCTGAGAGGTAAATAAAATACCCCAACTTGAACGGCTTCACTATTGTCGAGGAATGGTATCAGTTTGTAATGGAAAGAGATGTCAAGATTAGTTATAAAGGGATATTACAGCATATGGCAAGTTTTTGAACTATAATGATAAAATAACGTTGTTGACTAGGCTTAAGCGTGACTGTTATGTCAAGATTAGTTATAAAGGGGAATATTACAGCGCATGTCAAGTTTTTGAACTATAATGATAAATTAGCGTTGTTGACCAAGCTTAAGCGTAATTTCTAGATATATAACACTACTCCCTAGAAAATGAAACAGTTAGTTTGAAATCCACTTATTCTAAAGCAATAAGTAACGATGTTGTCCCAAGAAATATAAGAGTGAGTTTAGAAAGAGAAATAGGAGAATCGTTTCAGAAAACGATGACATCATTTCAATGTTTAGAACATGATTAGAAATAAATAACACTATTAGGAATTGAAACGATAATTCGACGATGTCGAATGTATTAAAGTGAATTATTTTAGGAATTATAATCTGGTAGGATAGTTAATATTTAGTTTTAAACCAATAAATTATAATAGGATATGTAATCCATATTTAGTTATAAACTTGATATTGATTTAACAAGAAGTTGAATAAGAAACAAAATTTATAAAGTGAAATGGGAATATAAAGTTATGAAAGAGATTTCGGTTAACAAGATAAGGGTAATTATTACTTGAATAAAGAGTTATCTGATAAAGGTGTTCAGATTTCTATAATAGGGATGATATTCACATTTTAAAGTGAATAATGTTTTAAAAGTGAACGTTTGGAAAATTAAAATGTTTATAATGAAATTGGAAATATTTTTCCAATGTAGATAGGGTGTATTATCCAAGTGTAGAAAATAATGAATGTGAAAAGAATGGAAATGTTTCGAACGTTAGTAACATATTTTTTCTGGAACATGGAAGAGTAAGAGTTTATAATAACTGGGAACGTTTTCCAAGAAGTGTGGAAAGGCTAAAACAAGGTTTGATAAATATCTGTTAAGATATGAGAATTTGAATAATAAAAACGAATGTTAAATAAAAAGTGCCCGTAGTTGTGTGATGTTTAGTTATACATTTGAATGAATGTTTTTTTTAATAGTTAAATAACCGACTATCGAAGTGTTTTGACCATCGTGGTCAATACGGAGAGACCGGTTGGATATATTATCTGAAAACCACTCCGTATAGGCATAGGCGTTGCGAATTAGATTATGCTGAAGATAATTGAAGACAGAGTGAAATGCAAGGGTCGTTCCGTTCCAGAATGATGTTTTCTGTTTGTCCAGTCCCAGGACAACTTGTATGGACGAGTGTCTGATGGAGTATACCTAATAAATCACGTACGGCTGATTTCTTAAAGGTTGTGACGATCCCAAAATCCATGTGACGGTATTAAGGATAATCATAGGAATATAACACATCAATCATCATAGCAGAGTACAGATAATAGCAAAAACAATAAATAGAATAATTTTACATAGATATGACAGCGGAATCATAACATGTAACAACATCAGAATAGCACAACTGTAATAACCCGGAAAATGTGAACCAGTTTAAAATTTTTAAATTAGGTTATTACCAAGAAATTTGAATAGTTGAAATAGCATATTTCAATAAAATATAGAATTGTGTATAATATGGCAGTTTGAAATTTTGAATATAAACTTTGTCTGACTGTACCGGGTGGAAAATATAACGGATTTTGACGAAACTGAAAATATTTAAATCTGTTTATCAATACCTTTCTAACGAATCTGAAAAATCGAAATTTCATAACGGAAATCAAAAGTTATGGCCAAATGAATTTTCAGAAAGGTCGCTATATAGTATATATAGCCCTTAAAAGTTGAGATTTTGCATACGACCTCGGAATTCGACGAAACCACTTTTGTTGGGTCCGGGATGTCAAATTATTGCTAAGTTTCAAATTTCATAATTTTTGAAGCTAGTATGTGAGCGGGGCAAAAGATAACGTGTTTGGTCAAATTCTGTTAAAATGGGTCGACCTAAAAATGGCCCTTTTTCAAACGAGCTCAGAATTCGACGAAACTGGTTTTGTTAGGACCGTATCGTCAAAACAAAGCTAGATTTATTTTTCTGGAATTTTTCGATTCAGTTTGTGGCCCTGGCAAATTGAAATGTACGATTAAATTAAATATCGAATGTTTTATATTTTAATTTGAAAAATAACTGACTGTAACAGTCGAAATGGCCAACGAAACATATCCCATTGTGTCCGGAATGGGGGTATTTAGCTAGGGGCGACAGTCGTTGGGTTTAAAAAGGAGTCCGTTTGCAAAAACACTATTTAAAAATTTTCTATAAATTCTGGCCAATAGGAAATTTTCTTTAAAAAAAATATATAAAAAAACTCTAAAACCCTAGCCGCCAGAGCGCGATTGAATGACGCACGTCGCTCAAAACTTCTCGTCGATATCGCAGCCGCCTCAGGCCATTTCGCCGCCGACCCCAGTTGAAGTTTTTGTTCGCCGTAGTCCCCTCTCCACATCCGACCAACCCACGTCTCCTCCCATCGACTATCGACGCCGGAAATCGAGGAGGAAGGCGCGACCTTCTCAGCGCCGCCGCGACGAGCACAGACCACCGGACCACTTGCCACCACCGCCATTCTGGAGGTGCTTCGTTGCTCTTCGACGCAGCGTAGCCTGATCGAAGCATAGAGGTACGGATCGACTGAAATTTTGAGATCTAGTTTCGAAGGTTTTAAAAACCTTTCTGATAAAAATTCTGAAATGAAAATGACACTTTTAAGTGTTGCAAAACTTTGAAAAATAATATCTTTTTCGTTCTTTAACGAAATTTGATGAAACAGGAGACACCGTGACCGCAAGGAGGCTCTCTACATTCTAGAAGAAGCCGCGGATTTTTCTGACCTTCCTACGATTTTTAGCACTGCAATAACCAATGTGAGGAATCTAAACTATTTGTGTGAATGAAATCGTGTTGTATAAATTATATAAGCGAAGTGTAAATTATATACGCATTGTATATCTCATGTACATGTGATGTATAAGTTATATTAGCGATGTATAAATTATACAAGCGTTGAATGAAACATATATGCTTTGAATTGTGATGAAATACAAGTGAATTATTATACTATATATATATATATATACTCCCCTCGTCCACAGACCATGGACGATATTTATTGCTTGTGATTGACGTGATATCATATGGTTTGACGAATGGTTGGAAATAATTGTTTGTGGTTGATATTGTGGTTGAAAAATACCCTCTTGTGGTTGAAACAAAATAGAATAGGATTGTGGAATTGAAAATAAAACATGCCGCCTGCGTGCGAACTAGATGCATGATCCCCATTGTCAAAAACCGTGAGGTTTTAAGGTAGAGCGAGGAGCCGTACTAGGGACGGTCCCGGTTTTAACTACCCTGCCGTTATGCTGCCGAAATTTTCTGAAATATTTATGTGTTAGAATAATTTTCATTCGTTGAAATTATTTACATATACTATATAGAATATTCATGTGCTGAGTTGTAATTCATTCGTTGAGTTGAAATTCATGTGTTGAATATTATTTGAATTTAAACAAATGGCTTTAGCAATAAAAATCATACCTTTATATATATACGAACTATATAGAATATTCATGTGTTGAGTTGCAATTCATTCGTTGAGTTGAAATTCATGTGTTGAATATTATTTGAATTTAAACAAATGGCTTTAGCAATAAAAATCATATCTTTATATATATACGAACTATATAGAATATTCATGTGTTGAGTTGCAATTCATTCGTTGAGTTGAAATTCATGTGTTGAATATTATTTGAATTTAAACAAATGGCTTTAGCAATAAAAATCATATCTTTATATATATACGAACTATATAGAATATTCATGTGTTGAGTTGCAATTCATTAGTTAAGTTGAAATTCATGTGTTGAATATTATTTGAATTTAAACAAATGGCTATAGCAATAAAAATCATATTTTTACAAATATACGAACTATATAGAATATTCATGTGTTGAATCGCAATTCATTCGTTGAGTTGAAATTCATGTGTTGAATATTATTTGAATTTAAACAAATGGCTTTAGCAATAAAAATCATATTTTTACAAATATACGAACTATATAGAATATTCATGTGTTGAGTTGCAATTCATTCGTTGAGTTGAAATTCATGTGTTGAATATTATTTGAATTTAAACAAATGGCTTTAGCAATAAAAATCATATTTTTACAAATATACAAACGATATAGGATATTCATGTGTTGAATTGCAATTCATTCGTTGAGTTGAAGTTCATGTGTTGAATGTTATCATCTTTTAAAAATAAAATGAATCGACAATGAAAACTATATTTTCATAGTGAATATGAAGTGTTAAAAATACACACGTGTCGAATAAATATTTTTGATGATTAAAATATTTCTTTTATCATGTATATGAAGTGTTAAAAATACACACGTGTCGAATAAATATTTTTGATGATTAAAATATTTCTTTTATCATGTATATGAGGTGTTAAAAATACACACGTGTCGAATAAATATTTTTGATGACAAAAATATTTCTTCTATCATGTATACGCTTAGTTAAAAATACACATGGGTTGAAATAAATAACAGTTTGCTAGAAATATTATTATTAGCTTTGTTCTGCATATATATACATGTGTTGAACAGGAAAAATGGATTAGCTGTAGAGTAAAGAAATTATTTGCGTGCCCGACAAATAGGTAAACCTTGATGAGTTGGTTGCGCAATTTTATTTATATATCAACTCCTGTGAATGCCATTGGATGCGGAGTGCTGGTTATTCTGTGTGAAATAATAAATAACGCCATAGGATAGTAACAATTAATTTTGAACTACACTACATGGCATACCTCTTGACGATAGGCATACTTCATCATATTCCACATAAGCAATTGGAGCTTGTGTGACGAGGTGGAAGATTTACCATACAAGCAAGAGGCTTGTATGGCGATGACTATGTACTACAGGTTGAACTGATGACTGATATGGACTATATAAATTATAACGATAAATTGCCAGATTAATAAAAAACCCACACGGGTCTGGAGTTGACAATAATCACGTCGCTCTAGTTATTAGATACGGCACATGGACTATTTATTTCCACACGGAAACGGGGTGACGGGAATTTATTCTCTGGAGTGATTATCAGTACATGCTCCCCCGTAAACACCAAAATATATCACTATAAATATGTGAATGCTTTTTAGGATTTATTGGGTACCTAATACGGCCCAATAAATTTCCAAACCCCTCCCCGTACAAAGGAGGTTATGGCGAAATTTTTCGAAATATTAAGGCGTTAGTGAAATATTTGAAGTGAAAACGAAGTTGAAATTATAAAATGAACTATAGTTGAAATAGTGGAATGAACTATATTTATATATATAAATATAAATATAATTAAAAGGAATAGAGGCCGTGCAGTTCGTGTTTCGGAATCGTAATTTGAAACGATTAGTACGAGAAATCCGACCATCGGATTTTCCCGAAACCGCAACCGCCGGGTTCGCCTTGGAAATATCTTTCCAACGGCACCAACCTTGTAAAAATCCAACGGTTGGATTGTCCGGAATGTTTAATTCAAATCCGAGGAAAAACAGAGCCAGAATCGATTATATTTATATATAAATATAAATATAATTTAATTAAATCGAATAACGACGCTGCAGTTCGAATTTTGAAACCGTAACTTCAAACGACTAGTGTGGAAGATCCGACCGTCGGATTCTCACGTAACTGGAACCGTTGGGTTCGCTTTGGGAATATCTTCCCACTGATATAGACTTTGTAGAAATCCAACGGTTAGATTTTCCGATATGTGTAAAACAAATTAAGGGAAAAACAGCGCCAGTGCCACGACACGACCTGAAACGTCGTTTAATTGAATATGGCCATTTTTAAATAAATAAATAAAAGGCGAAAAATCGTTATAAAATATTATAAGCAATATAGGTTGCAAATAAACCAATTGGGCTTGAATTGTTTGATATTTGATGGTTGTATGAGTATGACATGAAAATAACACTAAAGAACCGAAAGATGGAAGTCGAATAATATAACCATAAAATGAATCGATTTAAATTCTAATGACGTGAATTATTTGAAAAGGCCGAGCTAACCCTCATTTCAAATAATTTATCAAGCGATTCGAATTGGAAAATGCAAAGACGATTCAAGACCGACGATCTTCGTATCGGTTGGATGGGCGCTACTGAGGTTCCTAACCGGAGTAGCTTCCGGAAGGGGACGGAAGTAGTAGCCGTCTAAACGTATGTGTTGATTGTACGGATTTGCGAGGAATTTGACGCCTCCGGTTTCGTTCAGACCCAGAACGGACTTGTAAATGGACTGTGTGTCTGACATTGGATTTTGTTCTATACTGATTGATCTCTGTTAAATATATATCTGTTTGGCGGCGGAGAATTTATTCTTTTGCTTAACGCCCTTCTCTGAGACGTACGAGCTCAGGGGTTATATATCGATGGAAATCAATCGTATGGAGTGGACTGCCTATGTGGCATGCCAAGATGCTGTGATCAAGGCTTCTGTTGAAAAGCAAAGTCTTGTGGATGATGATCAAAACAAGGTCTACGTGGCCTGGCTTTGTGTATTTCGTAGATTCGCGAGCCTCACACCTCGGTATGAGTTAAAAACGGGATACGGGCCGCTGGGAGAGCACAACGTTTCTTTCTAGCTATAGTGGTGTCAGTGACTTACCAGCCCTGACATATATATCTATTTTTCACCTATGTGGTTGTTGGAATGCGACGCGCCTCGATTATAGGTCTGTAAGGACCGGGAAACGTGTGTTTAGGAATAACTAATCCTCAAACGTAAGAGAGGACCGGCCCAGCCGATCCAGGGGTTACCCAGAGTGTGTAGTCCCGAGGCATTTTCTAGAATGTCTCGAAGCGGAGAGGAGCTTGCCCCTTGCCTCGACTCATGACGGAAATCCAATTTCCAATACGAAATAACGGACTCGATTGTAGTAATAGTATGGTGACATAGTATATGGTAGCTATGCCGCCTATGATTGATATTTATGATGCTATTCATTTTTGAAACATATATGCACTAGTAATAATATCAAATGATTTCGTTTTATACGTATCAAGCATATTTGGCTATTATAAGGTAAAACTCTATCCTCCGGCTTGCGTTGCATTGTGTGATGGGACTTGAGTCTTATAATGGCTTCATCCTTTTTAAAAAGCATTGCGTTGTTTTAAAAGAATTTACTTTGTTTTAAATGCACTAGCAATCACTGGAGTAAACCCGTTCCGCGAAAGTGGCGTGGTCCTATGATTTGCTATTACTGTTGTTTAATTGTTAAATAGATTCCTCATACCAGTCCCCATGACTGACTCGTTGTTTGTTTCACTTTGCAAACGCGGGTGCCCTTATTTTCACATGGGCAGCCTAGTACACAGGTGGCAGGTTGTTTTTGGCTCTGCACTGCTGCATAGAGTGCATTTTTGGCTCATGGCGAGGCTGACTACACAGAGATGACTTTGACATTTTCCACCATTACTGTACTTACATTATGATTCTGCCACTGGCGATGCAGACTGATTTACTTTCCGTATTTCTTACTATATGTATATGTATACCGCCTTCGGCGATGTAGACTGATACCCTTATTTGTCTCACTGCATGTATGTATTCCGCCTCTGGCGATGATGACTGATCACCTTCCTTTTATTTACTAAGTTATATCCCACGTTATGCTATTCTGATATTCCTACATGTTGTGATTCCGCTGTCATATCCATGTAAAATTATTCTATTTATTGTTTCTGCTATTATCTGTACTCTGCTATGATGATTAATGTGTTATTTCCCTATGATTATCCTGAATACCGCCCCTCGGATTTTGGGATCGTCACAACAATGTAGGATATAACTTAGTAAAAAAAGGGAAATGATCAATCACCATTGCCAGAGGCGGAATATATACATGCAGTGATACATAATAAGGGTATCAGTCTACATCGCCGAAGGCGGTACATATACATACGATAATAAGTACTGGGAATAAAATAGTCTGCATCGCCAGTGGTGGAATCATAATATAAGTACAATAATGGCGGAAAATGTCAAAGTCATCTCGGTGAAGTCAGCCTCGCCATGAGCCAAAACGCACTCCATATTACAGTGCTGAGCCAAAAACAACCTGTCACCTGTGAACTAGGCTGCCCGTGTGAAAATAAGGGCACCCGCGTTTGCAAAGTGAAACAAACAACGAGTCAGTCATGGGGAATGGTATGAGAAATCTATTTAACAGTTTAAACAACAGTAATAAGCAAATCATAGGACTACGCCACTTTCGTGGAACGGGTTTACTCCAGTGATTGCTGGTGCATTTAAAACAAAGTAAATTCTTTAAAACAACGCAATGCTTTTAAAAAGAATGAAGCCATTATAAGACTCAAGTCCCATCATACAATGCAACGCAAGCCGGAGGATAGAGTTTTACCTTATAATGGCCAAATATGCTTGATACGTGTAAAGCAAAATCATTTGGTATTATTACTAGTACATATATGTTTCAAAAACGAATAGCATCATAAATATCAATCATAGGCGACATGAGCGTCCCATGCCACTATGTCACCATACATAAGTTACAATTGGTATCCGTTATCTCGTATTGGAAATTGGATTTCCGTCATGAGTCGAGGCAAGGGGCAAGCTCCTCTCCGCTTCGAGACATTCTAGCAAATGCCTCAGGACTACATAATCTGGGTAACCCCTGGATGCTTCAGGGCCGGTCCTCTCTTACGTTTGAGGATTAATTATTCTTGAACACACGTTTCCCGGTCCTTACAGACTTATAATCGAGGCACCTCGCATTCCAACAACCACATAGGTGAAAAATAGATATAAATGTCAAGGATGGTAAGTCACTGACACCACCAGAGCTAGAAAGAAACGTCGTGCTCTCCCTGCAGTCCTTATCCTGTTTTTAACTCATACCGAGGTGTGAGGCTCTCGAATCCACGCTGTACACAAAGCCAGGCCACGTAGGCCGAGCTTTGATCATCAAACACAAGACTTTGCTTTGCAACAGAAGCCTTGATCACAACATCTTGGCATGCCACATAGGCAATCCACTCCATACGACTGATTTCTATCGATATATAACCTCTGAGCTCGTACGTCTCAGAGAAGGACGTTAAGCAAAAGGATAAATTCTCCGCCGCCAAACAGATATATATATTTAACAGAGATCAATCAATATAGAACAAAATCCAATGTCAGACACACAGTCCATTTACAAGTCCGTTCTGGGTCTGAACGAAACCGGAGGCGTCAAATTCCTCGTATATCCGTCCAATCAACACATACATTCAGACGGCTACTACTTCCATTCCTTCACGGTAGCTACTCTAGTCAGGAACCTCAGCAGCGCCCATCCGACCGATACGAAGATCGTCAGTCTTGAATCGACTTTGTATTTTCCAACTCAAATCGTTCGATCAATTATTTGAAATGAGGGTTAGCTCGGCCTTTTCAAATAATTCACGTAATTAGAATTCAAATCAATTCTTTCCATGGTTATATTATTTGACATTTATATTTTAGTTCTTTAGTGTTATTTTCGTGTCAAACATATACAACCATCAAATATCAAACAGATCAAGCCAAATTGGTTTATTTCCAATCTATGTTGCCTATAATATTTTATAATGATTTTTTGCCATTTTTATTTATTTAAAAATGGCCCTATTTAATTAAACGACGTTTTAGATCGTGCCATGGCACTGGCGCTGTTTTTCCCCTAATTTGTTTTATACATATCGGAAAATCTAACCGTTGGATTTCTACAAAGTCTATATCAGTGGGAAGATATTCCCAAAGTGAACCCAACGGTTCTAGTTTCGTGAAAATCCGACGGTCGGATCTTCCACACTAGTCGTTTGAAGTTACGGTTTCAAAATTCGAACTGCAGCGTCGTTATTCGATTTAATTTAATTATATTCATATTTATATATAAATATAAACGATTCTGGCGCTGTTTTTCTTCAGATTTGAATTTAACATTCCAGACAATCCAACCGTTGGATTGTTACAAAGTTGGTGCCGTTGGAAAGATTTTTCCAAGGCGAACCCAGCGGTTGCGGTTTCGGGAAAATCCGATGGTCGTATTTCTCGTACCAATCATTTCAAATTAAGATTCCAAAACACGAACTGCACAGCTTCGATTCCTTTCAATTCTATTTATATTTATATATATAAATATAGTTCATTTCTTTATTTCAAATATAGTTCATTCATTTATTTCGACATCGTTCATTCATTTATTTCGACATCGTTCATTCATTTATTTCGACATCGTTTTCACTACAAATATTTCAACATCGTTTTCACTTCAAATATTTCAACATCATTTTCACTTCAAATATTTCAATATCGTTTTCACTTCAAATATTTCACTAACACCTTAATATTTCGAAAAATTTCGCCATAACCTCCTTTGTACGGGAAGGGGTTTGGAAATTTATTGGGCCGTATTAGGTACCCAATAAATCCTTTAAAGCATCCACATATTTATAGTGGTATATTCTGGTGTTTACAGGGGAGTGTGTATAGATAATAACTCTAAAGAATAAATTCTCGTCACCCTGTCAAAGCCTGAGGGAGTATGTATTTTAAATGCTCCAGAGGATAAATCCTCGTCACCTCGTCCCGTGTGGGAATAAATAGTCCATGTGCTGTATCTAATGACTAGAGAGACGTGATTATTGTCAACTCCAGACCCGTGTGGGGTTTTTATTAATCTGGCAATTTATCGTTATATTTCATATAGTCCATATCAGTCATCAGTTCAACCTATAGTATATAATCATCGCCATACAAGCCTCTCGCTCGTATGGTAAATCTTCCACCTCGTCGCACAAGCTCCAATTGCTTATGTGGAATGTGATGAAGTATGCCTATCATCAAGGAGTATGCCATGTAGTGTAGTTCAAAATTAATTGTTACTATCCTATGGCGATGTTTGTTATTTCACACAGAATAACCAGCAATCCGCATCCAATGGCATTCACAGGAGTTGATATAAAAATAAAATTGCGCAGCCAACTCATCAAGGCTTACCTATTTGTCGGGCCTGCAAATAATTTCTTTACTCTACAGCTAATCCATTTTCCCTGTTCAACACATGTATATATATGCAGAACAAAGCTAATAATAATATTTCTAGCAAACTAATATTTATTTCAACACGTGTGTATTTTTATCAAAGCGTATACATGATAAAAGAAATATTTTTATCATCAAAAATATTTATTCAACACGTGAATGTTTTTAACACTTCATATTCACAATAAAAATGTAGTTTTTATTGTCTATTCATTTTATTTTAAAATACAATAACATTCAACACATGAATTTCAATTGAACGAATGAATTTGAACTCAACACATGAATATTCTCTATAGGTTATATATATATATATATATATGTGATATGTTTCGTTGGCCCTAGCTAAATACCACCATCCCAGACATAATGGGATATGTTTCGTTGGCCAATTCGACTGTTACAGTCAGTTATTTTTCAAATTAAAGTATAAAACATTTTATATTTAATTTGAACCTACATTTCAATTTGCCAGGGCCACAAACTGATTCGAAAAATTCCCGAAAAATAAATCTAGCTATGTTTTTGACTCTACGGTTCCAAAAAAAATAGTTTCGTCGAATTCTGAGCTCATATGCAAAATGTCCATTTTTAGGTCGACCCATTTTAACAGAAATTGACCAATCACATTTTCTTTTGCCCCGCTCACATACTAGCTTCAAAAATTATGAAATTTGAAACCTAGCAATAGTTTGACATCCCGGACCCAACAAAAGTGGTTTCGTCGAATTCCGAGGTCATATGCAAAATATCTATTTTCAAGGGCTATATATATGCTATATAGCGACCTTTCTGAAAATTCATTTGGCCATAACTTTTGATTCCCGTTATGAAACTTCGATTTTTCAGATTCATTAGAAAGGTATTGATAAACAGATTTAAATATTTTCAGTTTCGCTAAAATCTGTTATATTTTCCACCCGGTACAGTCAGATAAAGTTTGTATTCAAATTTTCAAACTGCCTTACTAGTCCCAATTCATTATTTTATTGAAATATGCTATTTCAATCATTCAAATTGTTTGACAATGACCAATTTTAAAAATTTTAAATTGGTTCACATTTTCCGGGTTATTACAATCTCCCCCACTTAAAACTTTTCGTCCTCGAAAAGGAAATAGTAGCAAAGTAGGAAAAAAAATGTAAATGCAAAGTATTGTAAAGGTACCTTGCACCGGAGTTAGTCAGAGATGTCCACTCTGCATTTGGGGTAGGCTTGTTTAACGCTTTCCTCAGTCTCCCAAGTACAGTCTCTAGGATCACTACTCCACTGCACTTTAACTAAATGAATCTTTTTGCTCCTTAGCTCTCTAGTTTCTTTGCCAACGATCTTTAATGGCTCTCTTCTGAGCGCTAATTCTGGAGTTATGTCTATATCCTGTTGCGCTGCTTCTTCTAAAACAAGATCTGGATCATGAACATGTTTTCTGAGTTGAGACACGTGGAACACGTCATGTACACCAGGCAACCAATCATGTAATGAAACCCTATATGCAAGAGTTCCAATCCGTTCAAGTATAGGAAAGGGACCTATAAATCTCGGTGCCAACTTCCCAGTTTTGCCAAATCTGATTACTCCCCGCATCGGAGAAACTCTTAAATACACATAATCGCCAACGGCAAACGATAAATCTCTTCTTCTCGCATCAGCATAACTTTTCTGTCGGCTTTGTGCGGTTTTCAATCGCTTCTTAATGAAATCGACTTTATCTAATGCTTCTCGAATCATATCGGGCCCTAACACAAGTCTGTTGCCAGGTTCTACCCAACATGCGGGAGATCTACATGGTCTACCGTATAATGCTTCAAATGGAGACATTCCCAAACTTTCTTGATAGCTATTGTTATAAGAGAATTCGGCTAAATGTAAGTGATCTTCCCATGAGCCTCCAAAATCGATAACGCAAGCCCGCAGCAAATCTTCTAGAATTCTATTCACCCGCTCAGTTTGGTCGTCTGTCTGAGGGTGATAAGCGGTGCTTAGATTCAATTTGGTTCCCAATTCTGTCTGGAATGCTTCCCAGAATTTGCTAGTAAATAGGGGATCTCTATCACTGACTATATTGAGCGGCACTCCATGTAGTTTAACTATTTCTTTGATGTAAATCTGTGCAAAACTTTGAGCCATTCTGTTGGATCGGACAGGTATAAAATGGGCAGTCTTCGTGAAGCGATCTACGATCACCCATATACTGTCGTTTCCCTTCCTAGTTCGAGGCAAACCATCAATGAAGTCCATCGAAATTTGCTCCCACTTCCATCCTGGAATTTCTAATGGTTGTAATAGTCCAGCTAATTTCTGTTGATCGCTCTTAACTAGCTGACAAGTGGAGCATCTGCTAACATATAATGAAATATCTCTTTTCAAAGCCCTCCACCAGAATGTGCGCTTGATATCGTTATACATTTTGCTCACACCGGGATGGATACTGAGTTTAGACTTGTGACATTCATCAAGTACTTCCCTTTTGAGCTCAGGAATTTCTGGCACACAAATTCGCCCTCGTAATCTTAGGACCCCTTGGCTATCTAGGCTAAAATCTGAGGGTTTTCCTTCTCGGATCCGCTGGCTAATCCTTTTAATAAATTCATCGTCTTTCTGTAGAATAGTAATCTTATCTTCTAAGGAAGAAGTAATGATAAAACTGGCGATGATTTCATTCTTTCGGCTTAGCGCATCTGCTACAACATTGGCTTTCCCTGGAGTGTATAGAATCTCAAAATCGTATGCTGCAAGGAATTCTAACCAACGCTGTTGTCTCAAGTTTAGATCTTTCTGGGTGAATAGATATTTCAGGGATTGATGATCGGTAAATAGTTCAAACTTCTCGCCCAATAAATAATGCCTCCAGATTCTTAAAGCAAAAACGATAGCTAATAACTCAAGATCATGAGTTGCATAGTTTCTTTCATGCGGCTTCAGCTGACGGCTGGCATAAGCGACCACTTGGCCTTTTTGCATTAATACTGCGCCTAGCCCTCTAATAGAAGCATCTGTCCATACAGTCAAGTCTTGGTTGCCTTCTATAATTGTCAATACTGGAGCAGTTGTCAATTTCAGTTTCAGCTCCTGGAAAGCTTCTTCACATTCGGGAGTCCATTTGAATTTCTCATGCTTCTTTGTAAGCTTTGTCAATACACCAGATATCTTTGAAAAATCCTGGACGAATTTCCGATAGTAACTAGCCAATCCAAGGAAACTTCGAACTTCTGTGGGGGTAGTAGGCTGTTTCCAGTTCTGAATCGCTGTAATTTTGCTTGGATCTACAGCAATCCCATCTTTTGATTCGACATGGCCTAGGAACTTAACTTCGTCCTGCCAAAAGACACATTTATAAAATTTAGCTTTCAAGACATTCCTCCTCAGAATTTCCAACACTTGTTCTAAATGCTTTGCATGCTCGCCTTCCGACTTGGAGTAGATTAAAATGTCATCGATGAAGACTAGAACAAATTTATTCAATACACCACGGAACACTCTGTTCATAAGATCAACGAAGTATGCCGGAGCGTTACACAAGCCGAACGGCATTACTAGCCATTCGTAGAATAAATCGGGACCCTTGAAGGCTGTCAAAGGGACACAGTCTTCAGCTATACGTAATTGGTGGAAACCTGTAGCTAGGTCCATTCTGGAGAATATTGTTGCCCCGTTTAACTGATCTAACAGATCGTCTATCCGAGGCAAGGGATATTTGTTCTTCAGTGTCTGCTTATTGAGATCTCAGTAATCAACACAAAGTCTTAGAGTACCGTCTGATTTCAGGACAAATACTACTGCTGCTCCCCAAGCTGAAAAGCTCGGTCTGATCAGACCTTTCCAAAGCAATTCTCGAGTTTGACTACCTAACTCTTCTTTTTCTTTTGGGGCCATTCTTCTAATTGGATGTACTACTGGTCGGGCGTTAGGAATTAGATCTATTCTGAATTCAATCTCCCTTTGCGGCGGTAAGTTTTCTACTTCTTCAAACACATCCGCGTAATTTTTAACAACCGGTATCTTTTCTAATAAAGGGGGAGTAACTTCCAAAGAAGGCCAAATTTCTGTTCTATTAATTTCTGAGCCATAGCATGGTATATATATAGGTCCAAGCTTCGTTTCGACTTTAACGATTCTTTCGGCACATCTAACTTCGGCCTTATATTTAATTAACCATTCCAAACCGAGAATAACATCAAATTCAGATAAATCCATGACGATTAAGTGGATGGGAAACTTGTAACATGAATAAGAGATAGGCACTCTGCAGTACGAACTGAGACTAACAGAACCTCCTATCGGGTTTTGAACTTTAATTGGTTCTTTAAGCTTTCTTACTTTTAACTTTAACTTACTAACAGTGTTACTAGAAATGAAGCTACGTGATGCACCAATATCAAAAAGTACAGAAACTGGAATATTTTTAATGGTAAGGGTACGTCCCAAGACGTCGGGTTTACCTGATCCATCGATGATAGCTGGCGGGGTCTCCCCGTCATACACATGAGCCACTTGTGCATTCTGCTTCAGAGGACAATTCCTGCTATAGTGCCCTTTCTTATGGCAGTTGTAGCATTCGTCTGAGCTATGGTCTGGATTTGCCTTTATCTTCCTCGGGGCTTTGCACACATTAGAAAAATGTCCTGTCTTCCCGCAGTTGTAGCAGCTTCCTTTCGGTATCTTTCCAGATTTCTGAGTAGCGGCCGCTGTAATGCTAGACTCTGGCTGATCTGCTGAAGCTTTGCGCTTATTTCCAGCTTGGCTTTTGGCGTGGTCTTGGTTGGAGTGTCTTTCATCCATATCTTCATAATTGCAAGCCATTTCCACTAATTTTGAGAAGGAGAGTTTGATGTTGCTCATGGCTCTGTCATGGTACTTGCGCCGTAGCCCAAATATAAACCTCTTGTTCTTAGCTTTTTTGGTCATAATAAGCTCTGGAGCATAGCACGACAACTGAGTGAATTTATTGAGGTAATCTTGGATAGAGAGATCTCCCTGCTGGAGATTAGCAAACTGCTCTCGCATCCTCTTTAAGGCCTGCTCAGGAACAAACTTCTCATTGAACATGGCCTTGAATTGCTCCCAGGTCCTAACAGTACCTGCCACATCTTCTGAGGTGATGGCATCCCACCACAACTCTGCTTCTTCCTGTAGGAGCCAAATACCTAGTCGTGCTTTGTTGTTGGTCCCCAAACCCATGCCTTCAAAAATCTTTTCACAGGTCTTCAACCAAGCAATAACCTCTGTCACTGTACCTAGGTCAGAAAAGGGTTTTCCCCCCAGGTTCCTATACCTCTTCGCTACTTTGTCTAGCTCAAAGTCCTGGGGAGCTGGTGGCTGAATAATAGGGCGCTCCTCAACTACGGGGATATTCCCCCGTCCTCCTGCTTTGCCTGCTCGGCCTCCACGGCCACCTCTGGCTGTTGCTGCTCGTGTAGCCATCAAAGAGAGTACTGTATATGCAAGAAAAGAGTCAAGCTCACAAAAATGATAATTTTCATATATGATAAAGCAGGGGAACATAAGGAAAGGTAATGATGTACTGATCAAATTGTTTTGCTAATCTGCTTAGATCATTCTAGGACATCGCTAATCCTATCTCTAATGAGCTACTTACCTTAGAACACTACTGATTCTATTCTGACGAGGTGTTTAATGTGTTAGACTCCGGAACTAAGGTTAACCAAAGCACTGATACAAACTGTGACGATCCCAAAATCCGTGTGACGGTATTAAGGATAATCATAGGAATATAACACATCAATCATCATAGCAGGGTACAGATAATAGCAAAAACAATAAATAGAATAATTTTACATAGATATGACAGTTGAATCATAACATGTAACAACATCAGAATAGCACAAGGTAGGATATAACTTAGTAAAAAAAGGGAAATGATCAGTCACCATCTCCAGAGGCGGAATATATACATGCAGTGAGACATAATAAGGGTATCAGTCTACATCGCCGAAGGCGGTACATATACATACGATAATAAGTACTGGGAATAAAACAGTCTGCATCGCCAGTGGTGGAATCATAATATAAGTACAATAATGGCAGAAAATGTCAAAGTCTTCTCGGGGAAATCAGCCTCGCCATGAGCCAAAACGCACTCCATATTACAATGCTGAGCCAAAAACAACCTGTCACCTGTGAACTAGGCTGCCGTGTGAAAATAAGGGCACCCGCGTTTGCAAAGTGAAACATACAACGAGTCAGTCATGGGGACTGGTATGAGAAATCTATTTAACAATTTAAACAACAGTAACAAGCAAATCATGGGACCACGCCACTTTCGCGGAACACTCCAGTGATTGCTGGTGCATTTAAAACAAAGTAAATTCTTTAAAACAACGCAATGATTTTAAAAAGAATGAAGCCATTATAAGACTCAAGTCCCATCATACAATGCAACGCAAGCCGGAGGATAGAGTTTTACCTTATAATGGCCAAATATGCTTGATGCGTGTTAAGCAAAATCATTTGGTATTATTACTAGTGTAACACCCTGTAATTTTATAACATTAAAATTCACAAATTAAAGTATACTTAATTTTTAGAAAAGAATTAAGTGAAATGGGTTGCGCAGAGAAATATATATATATATATTGATATATATATATATAAATTAAAAATTAAATAAGTAAATATGCGAAAAAGTTCAAAACAGTGAATTGGGAGGGGGAATAACCGAACCGGCCCATTTTTGAGGTCGACCCAAGCCCCGCTGGGTCGACTAGGGGTTAATCCAGGGTGTTTGGCTTTCAACCCATGGGCCGATTCGCTCAAATGCAGATTTTGCATTTGATTGGTTCTCATGGTTCAGGGTTAATCTAATGGTCCTAAATAACTTCCTACACCTATAAATACATCCTAATGCTAAACCTAAACCTAATTAAAATAGAAGAGTTACCGTCATACCATCGCCATGGAAATCAATGGAGCCGCCGCCAACTATGAAAGAAGAAAAGCAAATTCAATTCTAATTCTCTCAACCCTAAAGCAAAGCAAAACTCTCTCTTTTCTTCTCTAAATTGTGAGTATGATGATCTTAACAAGATTATTATCATTTTAATTAGGTTGAGTTATGAATGGATTATGAGTAGATGATGTGAATTATCATATATGTTGTTGTAAACCCCTTTTGCTATCATGTATATTGTAAATCCAATGTTATGTGATAATGATATCTTATATGTTGTAAATCATGATATGATGATGTTATGTATGTTGAAAGTTTCTATGCTAAGTTGTGATGAATCATACATGTTAAAAAGGCCATGATGTTACCATCTATGCTAGTTAGTTCATATTAATTAAATCATCATGTTTGGGTTATGTTGATCTATATGACAAGTCACATATGCAAGTTAGATTGATTAGAAAAGTTATGAACATACACCAAGACATCTATTATGACATCTAGAATTATGCTATGAGATATGTGATATCCTATGCTAGTTCACACCATCATTATGTTGCCTAAAAACCCCATATGCAAGTTTATGTATAGATTTGGGCTATGATCATATCATGTAAATTGAGACATTTAACAAGTTGACACCTTTTGATCCTTAGCATGTGTAGTTTATGCATGTTTCACCCCTATTATGATTAGATTTATTTTAATTGTCTATATGTTGTGATAATTTATCTTTGTGCTAGGTGTTAGACTATACAAGTCTAGCCTATATTATGCGTTGAATAAGCGAACGTATAAACGTGGGGTAGGGGTAATATTAAGGATTTAATATTAAAAATTTGGGGCGCAATTGATATGATTTTGCATGCCATAAGTGGATGGCCATAATTGAGTCAATTGCGGACATCATTAAAAGTTGACTTAATTAATAATTTGAATAGGGAATTATTAAAACTGGGGTAAAAGATTTTAAGTGTTAATCAATGCTTAGGACACGAGGTTGGATTCGTTTGTGACGTAAACCTGCCCGGACCCGCCCGACAAATCCAGTGGTCACAAATATCAGCTCAATGTGAGAGGTCCTAGGCCTAAACTAAAGCATAACGGTTGTAAAGAACGAGGTTAGACTCTTTTATGGTGTAAGACTGCCCGGACCCGCCCGGCAAATCCAGCTGCCATAAATGCCAGTCTAATGTGAGAGGTCTTTATGAGGTTATGGCCTGAATGAATTAAGAAATACTTAACCAGATATACATGTAAGGTGGGACATGGGGGTTAAGTAGGTGCCTTGGGTGGCATGAGGAATCTAGGGGGTGCCCTTAGTGGCATGTGAAATACGATTAGTAAGACTTAACCAAACACACATGTAAATGAACATGACTAAGAGGGTTAAGTGGGATATATTAATGACAAGCTTAAGTGGGTAGCTTGTGGGGGCCCATTTCAACCAGTATCCCAAACGTATCTTTGTGGGCTCCACCCAAGTCGAGGACGGGACACGCATACTGAGTTTGACTATAAGAGGCCAAAACGGGGAGCGGTGGCAACGCAAGTCCAACGGGTTTCATATGCGTGTGTGGACCCTGGCTGGTAGGTAAGACGTTGTTGCATCGTGTAGGTATAAGCCGTGCATTCTCAAGTTGTATCGGGTTGCCACTTTAGGGGAGTGATACACCCCACTGTGGGGCCAGCACGGGTATCTACGAGTAGGGAGCCAATCGAAAGTAGGTAGTGGGGTACACCTAGTGGAGATAGGGGCAGACGGCACTTATGTAGTCAGCTAGGAGTACACGAAGTTACTTATAAAATTTCTAAGAGGGTAGTGGGGTACACCTAGTGGAGATAGGGGCATACGGCACCTATGTAGTCAGCTAGGGGCACGTAAGGCTATTTATATGTTTCTGTGTGAAGCAAGTGGGATCACCTTTAGGGTGACTGGTGCGGTGCAGTGTAGTAATGTGCGGTGCAGTATAGTAAGTATTCGTTAGTTATTAGGTATGCCTTTACCATTATCTTAAACGCTATCTTTATCTTCCTAATAGTTCATAGACATTTACTTGTCTTCCAGCTTATGCCTTAGTCTAGTTATTTTGATAATAGTATTGTTAGAATTATCATACTCGCCAGACTTTATGTCTGACCCCCTACATTTCTATCCTTTTCTCCCTCCAGGTCCTCGGGTTGGGCCAAGCTCTAGCGGAGTTTGATTGGATTTCTTTATCTCTCTTGGAAAGCTTGGACCGTTGAAGTAAAGTCCAGCTTGTTATCTTCTTTAATGGCTATTTGTGTAATTGGATTATGTATTTTGTTTTATGAAGATGGATAATGTACTTGACTCTGATTAATGGTTTTGTGATGTAATAAACATGTTTCCGCTGCAATAAAATGAAGTTTTAGTTTTCAAGTACTACTTATTATCTGTCTTGTTGTAATTTTTCTGTTCTATATTCACTTATAACCTCCATGGAAGTTAATGCATTCCCTTTGTGAGTGACATTAATGGACACACGTGGTATCAGAGCTTAAGGTTATCAGAACAGATAAAAATACTTTAGAAAAATAGTTATTTTTGGAAAGAAATGCTTTCAAAAACATGTTTTGATGAGAAATTTAAAGAGGAAGTTTTTATGAAAAACATAATCCCCAAATAGCCATATATCTTTATCCTTCGAATTCTCCATTTTGAATCTTTCCTTTTTCGTTTTAGCATGGCTGAAGATCTTAACCTACCTGACGGTGTAACGATACCAGGATGGTATAGGAGGCTATTAGAGGCTAGGGCCGCTGCAGGTCTGGCCAATGTTCCTCCACCACCAGTTGCACCCATTCCTCCTCCTCCTCGCATAGATACTTTTGCAAAGACGTGCAAGGAATTCAAGGCTATGGGTGGAAAACCATTTCAAGGGTCAGAAACGTTTGTGGAAGCTAGAGATTGGCTTAAGGAGGTGGAAGAATTGCTAGAATCTTTGAAGTAGAAGAAGGGAGGAGAGTTCGTTTAGCAGCTTGGTTGATGAAGGGAGAGGCCTCGTTTTGGTGGGAGGTCACTAATGGGGAGCGTCCTGTTGACTCTTGGGCGGATTTTAGACGTAGGTACGAGGCGAAGTTTCTCTCGAGGGCGGAATAAAATCTATTTATGGAATGGTTCTTGACATTGAAGCAAGGAAGCTCATCAGTGAAAGAATATGTCAATAAATTTAATCAGTTAGCAAGGTTTGGTTTGGACTTAGTAAACACACCGGAGAAGAAGGCTCTAAGGTTCGTGAATGGCTTGAATGAACCATTGCAAGGGTTGGCTATGACCCCACATCCCGATGGGGGCCACCTTTGAAAAGTTAGTAGAAATGGCGCTCATGCATGAGGAGAAAAGCGCTAAAGCTGATTAGGCACTCGAGAAGAAGGGGGATCAGAAGAAACTACAACAGCAAAACAAGAAGGGTGGAAAAGACAATAATGGCAAGGGAAAGAAGAAGTGCTTTAACTGTGGAACCCCAGGCCATCTCAGCAAGGATTGCCAAAAGAAAAAGAAGATAGGCTGTTTTCATTGTGGCGATGTAGGACATTTAGTGAAGGACTGCCCAAAGAAGGGGCAGAGGGCAGGAGCTACCTCGGGAGGACAGGTGCAGGCTCTTATGGCACCAGGGCAGGCAAGGGGACAAGTTCATGCTCTCGCGGTCCCACCGCTACAAGAACAAGGTAGAACCATTTCTGTTGAAAGCTTAGTTTTTCTGTTTGATCATCCTGTCCGTACCTTATTCGATTCAGGCACATCACGTTCGTTTATCTCTACATCATTAGTTGAATCGCTACACTTAAACACCAGTTTAGTAGAGGATCCCTTAGTTGTTTCGAATCCAATAGGGGGCTCAGCTTATTTGTCCACGATGTGTTTGGATTTGAAAATTTCCATACTTAGCGTTGAATTTAGATGTGATGCTTATGTGTTGGGCTTCACGGGCTATGGGCTAATTTTAGGAATGGATTGGTTATCCAGAAATGGGGCCGTTCTTGATTGTGAAAGGAGAGTAGTTAGCCTCGTGACTCACCTTGGCAACACTCTCGAAATCTTTTGTAATTCCATAAATTCTGTTATGCTAAGTTATCTAGAATCGCTTGACGCGTTTGAGGAAAATCTACGATCTGTTAGAGTGGTCCGAGAATATTCGGATGTGTTTGAGGAGGTGAAGGGCTTGCCTCCGAAGCGGGAGATAGATTTTCGAATATATCTTGTGGATAATGCGAAACCAGTATCTTTGCCAGTACGCCACATGGCTCCACGTGAAAGGAGGGAACTCGGTAAGCAAGTAAAGGAGTTGCTTGAGAAGGGTTCATAAGACGAACTATATCGGAGTGGGGTGCTCCAGTAGTATTTTCCATGAAGGCGGATGCGTCCCTTAGACTGTGTGTGGACTATAGAGAACTTAATAAACTTACTAAGAAGAACAGACACCCACTGCCGAGGATTGACGATCTCTTCGATCAGTTAGTTGGCGCCTCAGTGTTTTCGCAGTTGGACTTAGCCACTGGGTTCCATCAGTTGAGAGTGGCTGAGGATAGCATAGACAAGACTACCTTTAGGACTCCGGACGGTTTCTATGAATGGCTAGTGATGCCCTTTGGTTTGACAAACGCCCTCGCATACTTTGTTGATTTGATGGGTAGGGTGTTTAGGGAGTACCTTAACAAATTTGTGGTAGTCTTTGTAGATGACATCTTGATCTTTTCTAAGGATGAAGAAGAGCATGCTCTACATCTTAGGGAAGTGTTGGAGACTCTTCGAGCGCATAATCTTAAAGCTAAATTTTCTAAGTGTCACTTCTGGAGGAAGGAAGTACGGTTCTTGGGGCCCGTGGTTTCCAAAGAAGGGATAGCCGTGGATCCCGCGAAGGTGGTGGCCATCCAAGATTGGAAGGTTCCCAAAAATGCTACCGAAGTGAGAAGTTTCTTGGGGTTGGCTGGCTACTATAGGAAGTTTATCAAAGACTTCGTAAAGATATCAGCTCCATTGACACGCTTGACGAAGAAGAACCTAGTTTTCACATAGGACGTAGATTGTGATGATGCGTTCCAACGTTTGAAGAGAGCATTGACTTCATCCCCAGTCTTAGTATTGCCAGACGGGAGTAAGCCGTTTACCGTTTACACTGATGCTTGTGGGACAGGACTAGGCGCAGTCTTAATGCAAGAGGGTAGGGTAATAGCCTATGGTGGAAGGCAGTTGAGAGTGCATGAGAAAAATTATCCTACACATGACCTAGAATTGGCCGCTATTGTTTTCGCGCTTAAGTCTTGGCGTCATTATCTTCTTGGCGAGAAATTCGAATTATTCACTAACCACAAGTCTTTTAAAATACCTATTCTCTCAAAAGGACTTGAACTTAAGGCAGCAAAGGTGGATGGAGTTCTTAGCGTCCTACGACTTCGAAATAGCCTATACCCCTGGCAAGGGTAACGTGGTGGCAGACGCCTTAAGTAGAAAAAGATTATCCTTAAGTCCTTTGTTTGTTGAGCGGCGAAGTTTTGAATTCATTTCGATGTTTGACTTTAGACCTTCCGTTGACTTCGTACCCGGTTTGCTAGCATCCTTGGAGGTCAGACCTACGCTTTTGGGATGGATTGGCGAGGCACAGCGAGACGACCCGCAGTTGGTTGAGTTAGTAGAAAAACTCAAACGAGGGGAGTCATCAAGCCATCTCCGTAGGTATACCCTAGACGATAAGGGTTGGTTACGTAGGGATGGTAGACTTTGTGTACCAAAAGACGATGACCTAAGGAAGACTATTCTTGACGAAGCACATCATTCGAAGATGACCATTCATCCCGGCGGGGACAAGATGTACAAAGACATGAAGAGAGTTTACTTTTGGGCCGGCATGAAGAAAGATGTGGTCGAGTATGTCGCTAGATGCTTGGTGTGCCAACAAGTAAAAGCGGAGCAAAAGAAACCCGGTGGGTTGCTTCACCCATTGGAGGTTCCACTATGGAAATGGGAAAGCATCTCGATGGATTTTGTGGATGGATTACCGCGATCGAGGAAGGATAATACGGGAATTTGGGTTATAGTAGGTAGACTTACTAAGAGCGCCCATTTTATTTCCGTGAAGAGTAAGAGGACTGCTCCATGGTTAGCTTCCGTATATGTTCGAGAAATAGTTCGTTTGCACGGTGTTCCTTCTAGCATAGTGAGCGATCGCGATCCTATTTTCACTAGCTAATTTTGGAGAAGCTTACAAGAGGAGGTAGGGACTCAGTTATGTTTGAGCACCGCATATCATCCTCAGACGGACGACCAAACCGAGAGGGTGAATCGCATTCTAGAGGATCTTTTGAGGTTATGTATCCTAGACTTTGGGGGTACATGCGAAGAACATCTTCCACTGGTGGAGTTCGCATATAATAACAGCTTTCAGTCTAGCATTGGTATGGCACCATTCGAAGCTCTTTATGGACGGCCGTGTCATTCGCCTACATGTTGGTGGGAAACTACCGATAAGATCTTACTTGGGCCCGATATGATTAGGGAGACTTAGGAGAAGGTCGACTTGATTCGAAGGAGGATGAAAGCAGCGCAGGATAGGCAGAAATCATATGCGGATAAGAGAAGGACGGATCTTGAATTTGAGGTTAGGGACATGGTCTTTGTTAAAGTGTCTCCATTACGAAACGTTGTTCGCTTTGGGTCCGTTGGGAAGTTAGCACCAAGGTTTGTAGGGCCGTTTCCTATCAAGGAGAAGATTGGGCAAATGGTGTATAGAGTGGAGTTGCCCGAGAGACTTAGTGGTGTACACGACGTATTCCATGTATCACATTTGAGGAAGTGCTTGCACGAGACCGCGGAAGTGGTAAAGCCGAACTTGCTTAGAGAGGTGGAGATAGAGCGTGATGCGACGATTTGACGAGCTCCTACGCGCATTCTTGGGTCAGAGATTAAGAAGCTGAGAAATCGAGAGGTCAGACTAGTCAAAGTACAATGGGGAGATGACGAGAGCAACGCTACTTGGGAGACAGAAGAGAAGATGCGTTCACGATACCCTTTCCTTTTCGAGGGTATGTCCTTTAATTTCTCCTTTATCGCTTATCTTGTACTTATCTTACCTTTAGAGTATCCTCTCGTTAGTATTCTTGACCTTTAGTTAGGATCATCCTATGGTTGAAACATGTGTTTGAGACATGTTATGTATGATGGATGCAAAGTGGATGCAAGTGTTTGCTAGTGGTTGCTTGTGGACGCATATACACACACTATTAGGCACTAGATCGGCTCAGTCACTTCATATTGCATATTGCATATATATATATGGATGTATTTAGTAAAATGGATGTATAATGGTTGTATTATCATATAGTTGCTGCATTCGGGTGGATGGTTGTGCACGCATATAGAATTAATATGTATCATTAGGAATCTTTTGCATACATATTGGACGCATGGCACTATCATGAATTGCACTAAGGAGGTCGACTGAATTAGTAGACCGCCTAATTTTGCATTAGATATGGACATATACAAACACTGTGCATATAAATATTAAAGCATTAGAAGTATTTTAAGGGCAATGGATTCTGGTGTTTGATGGTTGAGTAGAAGGACGATTAGATGGTAGGATATACATTCTTCTTGACTTGGAGATTTCGGGGTCGAAATCCTTTAAGGAGGGGAGAATGTAACACCCCGTAATTTTATAACATTAAAATTCACAAATTAAAGTATACTTAATTTTTAGAAAAGAATTAAGTGAAATGGGTTGCACAGAGAAATATATATATTGATATATATATATATATATATATATATATATATATAAATTAAAAATTAATTAAGTAAATATGCGAAAAAGTTCAAAACAGCGAACTGGGAGGGGGAATAACCGAACCAGCCCATTTTTGAGGTCGACCCAAGCCTCGTTGGGTCGACTAGGGGTTAATCCAGGGTGTTTGGCTGTCAACCCGTGGGCCGATTCGCTCAAATGCAGATTTTGCATTTGATTGGTTCTCATGGTTCATGGTTAATCTAATGGTCCTAAATAACTTCCTACACCTATAAATACATCCTAATGCTAACCCTAAACCTAATTAAAATAGAATAGTTATCGTCATACCATCGCAATGGAAATCAATGGAGCCGCCGCCAACTAAGAAAGAAGAAAAGCAAATTCAATTCTAATTCTCTCAACCCTAAAGCAAAGCAAAACTCTCTCTTTTCTTCTCTAAATTGTGAGTATGATGATCTTAACAACATTATTATCATTTTAATTAGGTTGAGTTATGAATGGATTATGAGTAGATGATGTGAATTATCATATATGTTGTTGTAAACCCCTCTTGCTATCGTGTATATTGTAAATCCAATGTTATGTGATGATGATATCTTATATGTTGTAAATCATGCTATGATGATGTTATGTATGTTGAAAGTTTCTATGCTAAGTTGTGATGAATCATACATGTTAAAAAGGCCATGATGTTACCATCTATGCTAGTTAGTTCATATTAATTAAATCATCATGTTTGGGTTATGTTGATCTATATGAAAAGTCACATATGCAAGTTAGATTGATTAGAAAAGTTATGAACATATACCAAGACATCTATTATGACATCTAGAATTATGCTATGACATATGTGATATCCTATGCTAGTTCACACCATCATTATGTTGCCTAAAAACCCCATATGCAAGTTTATGTATAGATTTGGGCTATGATCATATCATGTAAATTGAGACATTTAACAAGTTGACACCTTTTGATCCTTAACATGTGTAGTTTATGCAAGTTTCACCCCTATTATGATTAGATTTATTTTAATTGTCTATATGTTGTGATAATTTATCTTTGTGCTAGGTGTTAGACTATACAAGTCTAGCCTATATTATGCATTGAATAAGCGAACGTATAAACGTGGGGTAGGGGTAATATTAAGGATTTAATATTAAAAAGTTGGGGTGCAATTGATATGATTTTGCATGCCATAAGTGGATGGCCATAATTGAGTCAATTATGGACATCATTAAAAGTTGACTTAATTAATAATTTGAATAGGGAATTATTAAAACTGGGGTAAAAGATTTTAAGTGTTAATCAATGCTTAGGACACGAGGTTGGACTCGTTTGTGACGTAAACCTGCCCGGACCCGCCCGGCAAATCCAGTAGTCACAAATGTCAGCCCAATGTGAGAGGTCCTAGGCCTAAACTAAAGCATAACGGTTGTAAAGACACGAGGTTAGACTCTTTTATGGTGTAAGACTACCCGGACCCGCCCGGCAAATCCAGCTGCCATAAATGCCAGTCTAATGTGAGAGGTCTTTATGAGGTTATGGCCTGAATGAATTAAGAAATACTTAACCAGATATACATGTAAGGTGGGACATGGGGGTTAAGTAGGTTCCTTGGGTGGCATGAGGAATCTAGGGGGTGCCCTTAGTGGCATGTGAAATACGATTAGTAAGACTTAACCAAACACACATGTAAATGAACATGACTAAGAGGGTTAAATGGGATATATTAATGACAAGCTTAGGTGGGTAGCTTGTGGGGGCCCATTTCAACCAGTATCCCAAACGTATCTTTGTGGGCTCGACCCAAGTCGAGGACGGGACACGCATATTGAGTTTGACTATAATAGGCCAAAACGGGGAGCGGTGGCAACGCAAGTCCAACGGGTTTCATATGCGTGTGTGGACCCGGGCTGGTAGGTAAGACGTTGTTGCATCGTGTAGGTATAAGCCGTGCATTCTCAAATTGTATCGGGTTGCCACTTTAGGGGAGTGATACACCCTACTGTGGGGCCAGCACGGGTATCTACGAGTAGGGAGCCGATCGAAAGTGGGTAGTGGGGTACACCTAGGGGTGATAGGGGCAGACGACACCTATGTAGTTAGCTATGAGTACACGAAGTTACTTTTAAAATTTCTAAGAGGGTAGTGGGGTACACCTAGTGGAGATAGGGGAAGACGGCACCTATGTAGTCAGCTAGGGGCACGTAAGGCTATTTATATGTTTTTGTGTGAAGCAAGTGGGATCAACCTTTAGGGTGACTGGTGCGGCGCAGTGTAGTAATGTGCGGTGCAGTATAGTAAGTATTCGTTAGTAATTGGGTATGCCTTTACCGTTATCTTTAACGTTATCTTAAATGCTATCTTTATCTTCCTAATAGTTCATAGACATTTACTTGTCTTCCAGCTTATGCCTTAGTCTAGTTATTTTGATAATAGTATTGTTAGAATTATCATACTCGCCAGACTTTATGTCTGACCCCCTCCATTTCTATCCTTTTCCCCGTCCAGGTCCTCGGGTTGGGCCAAGCTCTAGTGGAGTTTGATTGGATTGCTTTATCTCCCTTGGAAAGCTTGGACCGTTGAAGTAATGTCCAGCTTGTTATCTTCTTTAATGGCTATTTGTGTAATGGGATTATGTATTTTGTTTTATGAAGATGGATAATGTACTTGACTCTGATTAATGGTTTTGTGATGTAATAAACATGTTTCCGCTGCAATAAAATGAAGTTTAAGTTTTCAAGTACTACTTATTATCTGTCTTGTTGTGATTTTTCTGTTCTATATTCACTTAATACCTCCATGGAAGTTAATGCATTCCCTTTGTGAGTGACATTAATGGACGTGGGGTGTTACAACTAGTGCATATATGTTTCAAAAACGAATAGCATCATAAATATCAATCATAGGCGACATGAGCGTCCCATGCCACTATGTCGCCATACATAAGTTACAATTGGTATCCGTTAACTCGTATTGGAAATTGGATTTCCATCATGAGTCGAGGCAAGGGGAAAGCTCCTCTCCGCTTCGAGACATTCTAGCAAACGCCTCAGGACTACACACTCTGGGTAACCCTTGGATGCTTCAGGGCCGGTCCTCTCTTACGTTTGAGGATTAATTATTCCTGAACACACGTTTCCTGGTCCTTACAGATCTATAATCGAGGCGCCTCGCATTCCAACAACCAGATAGATGAAAAATAGATATAAATGTCAGGGCTGGTAAGTCACTGACACCACCATAGCTAGAAAGAAACGTCGTGCTCTCCCTGCAGTCCTTATCCCGTTTTTAACTCATACCGAGGTGTGAGGCTCGCGAATCCACGCTATACACAAAGCCAGGCCACGTAGGCCGTGCTTTGATCATCAAACACAAGATTTTGCTTTGCAACAGAAGCCTTGATCACAGCATCTTGGCATGCCACATAGGCAATCCACTCCATACGACTGATTTCTATCGATATATAATCTCTGAGCTCGTACGTCTCAGAGAAGGGCGTTAAGCAAAAGAATAAATTCTCCGCCGCCAAACAAATATATATTTAACAGAGATCAATCAGTATAGAACAAAATCCAATGTCAGACACACAGTCCATTTACAAGTCCGTTATGGGTCTGAACGAAACCTAAGGCATCAAATTCCTCGTATATCCGTCCAATCAACACATACGTTCAGACGGCTACTACTTCCGTTCCTTCACGGTAGCTACTCCAGTCAGGAACCTCAGCAGCGCCCATCCAACCGATACGAAGATCGTCGGTCTTGAATTGTCTTTGTATTTTCCAATTCGAATCGTTCGATCAATTATTTGAAATGAGGGTTAGCTCGGCCTTTTCAAATAATTCACGTAATTAGAATTCAAATCAATTCTTTCCATGGTTATATTATTCGACATTTATATTTTAGTTCTTTAGTGTTATTTTCGTGTCAAACACATACAACCATCAAATATCAAACAGATCAAGCCAAATTGGTTTATTTCCAATCTATGTTGCCTATAATATTTTATAACGATTTTTCGCCATTTTTATTTATTTAAAATGGCCCTATTTAATTAAACGACGTTTCAGGTCGTGCCGTGGCACTGGCGCTGTTTCCCCCCTAATTTGTTTTATACATATCGGAAAATCTAACCGTTGGATTTCTACAAAGTCTATATCAGTGGGAAGATATTCCCAAAGCGAACCCAATGGTTCCAGTTTCGTGAAAATCCGTCGGTCGGATCTTCCACACTAGTCGTTTGAAGTTACGGTTTCAAAATTCGAACTACAGCGTCGTTATTCGATTTAATTTAATTATATTTATATTTATATATAAATATAGACGATTCTGCCGCTGTTTTTCTTCAGATTTGAATTTAACATTCCAGACAATCCAACCGTTGGATTGTTACAAAGTTGGTGCCGTTGGAAAGATTTTTCCAAGGCGAACCCAGCGGTTGCGGTTTCGGGAAAATCCGATGGTCGGATTTCTCGTACCAATCGTTTCAAATTATGATTCCAAAACACGAACTGCAAGGCTTTGATTCCTTTCAATTCTATTTATATATATAAATATAGTTCATTTCTTTATTTCAAATATAGTTCATTCATTTATTTCGACATCGTTCATTCATTTATTTCGACATCGTTTTCACTTCAAATATTTCAACATCGTTTTCACTTCAAATATTTCACTAACGCCTTAATATTTCGAAAAATTTCGCCATAATTTCCTTTGTACGGGAAGGGGTTTGGAAATTTATTGGGCCGTATTAGGTACCCAATAAATCCTATAAAGCATCCACATATTTATAGTGATATATTCTGGTGTTTACAGGGGATTGTGTATAGATAATAACTCCAAAGAATAAATTCTCGTCACCCTGTCAAAGCCTGAGGGAGTGTGTATTTTAAATGCTCCAGAGGATAAATCCTCGTCACCTCGTCGCGTGTGGGAATAAATAGTCCATGTGCCGTATCTAATGACTAGAGAGACGTGATTATTGTCAACTCCAGACCCGTGTGGGGTTTTTTATTAATCTGGCAATTTATCGTTATATTTCATATAGTCCATATCAGTCATCAGTTCAACCTGCAGTATATAATCATCGCCATACAAGCCTCTCACTCGTATGGTAAATATTCCACCTCGTCACACAAGCTCCAATTGCTTATGTGGAATATGATGAAGTATGCCTATCGTCAAGGAGCATGCCATGTAGTGTAGTTCAAAATTAATTGTTACTATCCTATGGCGATGTTTGTTATTTCACACAGAATAACCAGCACTCCGCATCCAGTGGCATTCACAGGAGTTGATATAAAAATAAAATTGCGCAGCCAACTCATCAAGGCTTACCTATTTGTCGGGCACGCAAATAATTTCTTTACTCTACAGCTAATCCATTTTCCCTGTTCAACACATGTATATATATGCAGAACAAAGCTAATAATAATATTTCTAGCAAACTAATATTTATTTCAACACGTGTGTATTTTTATCAAAGCGTATACATGATAAAAGAAATATTTTTATCATAAAAAATATTTATTCAACACGTGAATGTTTTTAACACTTCATATTCACAACAAAAATGTAGTTTTTATTGTTTATTCATTTTATTTTAAAATACGATAACATTCAACAATGAATTTCAACTCAACACATGAATATTCTTTATAGGTTGTATATATATAAAAATGTGATTTTTATCGTTAAAACTATTTGTTTAAAATTCGGATAATATTCAACACATGAATTTCGATTCAACGAATGAATTTCAACTCAACACATGAATATTCTCTATAGGTTGTATATATATATAAATGTGATTTTTATCGTTAAAACTATTTGTTTAAAATTCGGATAATATTCAACACATGAATTTTGATTCAACGAACGAATTTCAACTCAACACATGAATATTCTCTATAGGTTGTATATATATAAAAATGTGATTTTTATCGGTAAAACTATTTGTTTAAAATTCGAATAATATTCAACACATGAATTTCAATTCAACGAATTAATTTCAACTCAACACATGAATATTGGTTTCAACATATGTAATTAATTTCAACAAATGAAAATTATTCTAACACATGAATATTTCAGAAAAATTTCGACAGCATAACTGCAGGGTAGTTAAAACCAGGACCGTCCCTAGTATGGCTCCTCGCTCTACCTTAAAACCTCGCGGTTTTTGACAATGGGGATCATGCATCTAGTTCGCACGCAGGCGACATGTTTTATTTTCATTTCCACAATCCTATTCTAATTTGTTTCAACCACAAGAGGGTATTTTTCAACCACAAAGGTATTTTTCAACCACAATATCAACCACAAGCAATTATTTCCACCCATTTGTCGTACCATATAATATCACGCCAATCACAAGCAATAAATATCGTCCATGGTCTGTGGACGAGGGGAGTATATATATATATTATTTCTATAATTCACTTGCATTTCATCACAATTCAAAGCATATATGTTTCATACAACGCTTGTATAATTTATACATCGCTAATATAACTTATACAACACATGTACATGAGGTATACAATGCATATATAATTTACACTTTGCTTGTATAATTTATACAACACGATTCCATTCACACAATTTAGTTTAGATTCCTCACATTGGTTTTTGTAGTGTAAAAAATCGTAGGAAGATCAGAAAAATCCGCGGCTTCTGCTAGATGGTAGAGAGCCTCCATGCGGTCCTGATGTTTCCTGTTTCATCGAATTTCGTTAACACACTAAAAAGATATGATTTTTCAAAGTTTTGCAACACTTAAAAGTGTTATTTTCATTTCAGAAATTCAAAGCAGAAGGGTTTGCAAAGCTTCAAAACTAAGTTTTGATTTTAAATCAAAACCGTACCTCGTTGTCCCGATCAGACTATACGGCGTCGAAGGGCTACGAACTGGCTTCCTATCGACGGTGGTGGCAGCGAACTCGGCGGCTCTTCTGGCGATCGGCGGCGCTCCAAAGGGGCGAACTTCCTCGAGGAAATTCGATGTCGATAGGCGATGGTCTTCGACGAGGCTGGGTTTGATTTGAAGAGGGGAGGAAGGCGATCAGAATTGTCAACTGGAGGCGGCGGTGATATTGACTGTGGTGGTGGCGATCAAGGGGGAAAGGTTGGAGCGTGATGGACCGTCGAGAGCGAGGGAGGCGGCTAGGTTTTCTGGAGTTTTTTTTTTTGAAAGAAAAAAATCCTATTGGCCGAGGATTTATAGTAAATTTTAAATAGTGTTTTTACAAACGAACTCCTTTTCCAACCCAACGACTGTCGCCCCTAGCTAAATACCCCCATCCCGGACACAATGGGATATGTTTCGTTGGCCAATTCGACTGTTACAGTCAGTTATTTTTCAAATTAAAGTATAAAACATTTTATATTTAATTTTGAACGTACATTTCAATTTTCCAGGGCCACAAACTGATTCGAAAAATTCCCGAAAAATAAATCTAGCTATGTTTTGACTCTACGGTCCCAACAAACTAGTTTCGTCGAATTCTGAGCTCATATGCAAAATGTCCATTTTTAGGTCGACCTATTTTAACAGAAATTGACCAATCACATTTTCTTTTGCCCCGCTCACATACTAGCTTCAAAAATTATGAAATTTGAAACGTAGCAATAGTTTGACATCCCGGACCCAACAAAAGTGGTTTCGCGAATTCCGAGGTCGTATGCAAAATATCTATTTTCAAGGGCTATATATGCAATATAGCGACCTTTCTGAAAATTCATTTGGCCATAACTTTTGATTCCCGTTATGAAACTTCGATTTTTCAGATTCGTTAGAAAGGTATTGATAAACAGATTTAAATATTTTCAGTTTCGCTAAAATCTGTTATATTTTCCACCCGGTATAGTCAGACAAAGTTTGTATTCAAATTTTCAAACTGCCTTACTAGTCCCAATTCATTATTTTATTGAAATATGCTATTTCAATCATTCAAATTCTTTGACAATAACCAATTTTAAAAATTTTAAATTGGTTCACATTTTCCGGGTTATTACAAAGGTATTAAGTTTGGTGGTAGAGAAATTCGTTTCTCTTAGCTTTTTATACCCGTAATAATTTGGGAAGATCAACTAGTGATTTGATAGGTTTGACGATGTGGCATTCAAAGTGAATGGTGACCAAATGTTCTAAAAAGATTAACGTAGCCTCAAGCCTCACAACCAGGAAATGACAAAAATCGGGCAGGCAGCATGGCTAGGTGGGTCATTCCCAAGCAGGGTATATTTGTCACCGATCTAGAGAAAATTCATTATTTATTCTTCTTTCGATTCTGTACCTTACGAATTACGGTTGGATGGCCGACAACCGTGGGTGATGATATATTCGCTACACTCAAGTTAAATGAGTGAGCGGTCATGTGTAGGCCCGGTTGCAAGATGTTCTTGTTGAACCCCAGTGTATCCTCTCTAGAGTACACTGATCGGGAGGTGGTCCCATACCTTGTCATAGTTGGAATCCAATCTCCAATAAGCACCCCCGGTTTTTGATTTTATACTATATATGTAGAGCGTGAGATGCAAGCATTCTACTATTTGGTTATTTATATCACTACAACAAATATACCATATTACAACGGTGCAAAAACGTTGTAAAAGGATTTTACAACGGTGGAGCCACTGTCGTTTTTTAAGAAGTTGTAATAGACTGAAATTTTTTACAACTTTTTTGCACAGTTGCAGCACCGTTGTGAAATGTATATTTTACAACTTTTTTCCACCGTTGTAATAACTTTTATTACAACTGTTATGCACCGTTGTTGTTATAATTTTTACAATTTTTTATAACCGTTGTCGTATATTATAATTATTATTTTACAATTGTAATATATCCACAAATTATATACAATCACTGACAAAGGAATTCATTTCAGAACATATTATCTTCAAAACTTAAGATATCAAACAAACTTAAAACATGAAAAAAAAACAATTTATTAATATTTTCAAACTCTCATCATTTTTTTTACATAATATGCTTACAAAACACAATACAGGGTACATAAGATCAATGGCATCAATCAAAGATGATTTTTGACTGTCAATAGCTCTCTATTCCAATCATCAAATTCTGGTTTTCTTGCGCACGTTCCAAGCAAGCATTTCGCAAAGTGACCAAATTCTCCTGATTTTTGTATTGCTCGATAAACAGGAACTCCTTCAGATTTCAAAATTGATGGTGATAGCTGCGTAACCTGATAATTATGAACAAAAGTATACACCAACAAACAAATCATGCGGTGAATTGCTAATGAAGAAGAATATGACTAGTTCTATTTCTAACATAAACAATCAGTAATAAGAAGGGGAGTGCAAAAAAATTCTTACCAAGTCATGCAGTAAAGTAGGCTGCTCTTTAAAAAGTTTGGGTAGATGTTTTCTCATGACTTTCTCGAATTTACAAGCATAACTGCCTGGAACTCCATACCAGATAAGTTTGATTTACATTACCAGATAAATTAGATTTACAAACAAATCATACCAAAAAACTTGAATATTATAATGAATATTTAAGTATTAAATTAACAGTTCGGGTGATTAAGTAGATCATAAAGAGTATTTCGCAGAGTGATCTTAAAAGTACTAAATTAACAGTCTAAGTTTAACATATTTCCGACAAAGCTATATGAGCAAGCGTACCCTTAAAATTACCATATCTTATAAACCTTGATCTACACAGTCAAGCATCAATACTTAAACCAAAACATGAAAGCAACCTTTACCTGAATAGGAAGCAAATCAGTCTAAAAATACTGTTCTGCCGTATAATATTCCTCTCCCTTCTCGGCCTTCTCACAAACATTCTCCTCAATCAGGCAAACTTTGATTTTCTCCCAGTTCCTCACCGCGTACCTCCTCAGCCACCGTGAATACCCATCCACTCGATACTCCTTATAATCCCTCCCTGGCACAGCATATGACCCGTCATCATGTGTAACTACAAAATATGACAAATTTCCATTAGTAATATCAGAAATGCATTGTTCACCTTCTCCTTTTGCTTTCCTTTGCATCACTTCTACTTGTTTTTAACAACCACAAAATTAATCAGTTCACCAAATGGATCCACATAATAGTTAGACGAAATCCACGATTATGCTCCAAAAATTAGATCATTACCTTCTTTTGTTGCTTTCCACCTCCGAATTTCGCGGGTTTTGATGGAGGAGGAGCTTTCGATTCTTTTTTGGGTGCCTGTTAAAATAACAATAACAAAAGGGTGGGAATCGAAATCAACAAGAAGATAAAATCAGGTTTGTGTGGATAATTACAATTAAACTTACCATGGCTACGAATATGAGAAGAAAAGATGGAACAAGGGCGGCTGCGTAAGTGATAGAAGCATTGTAGTTTATATGCTTAGGGTTTGTTTCAAGTTTATAATGGGCCGGTTTATTTAGAGAAGTTAAAAAAGCTAGGCTTTAAATGGGCTAACATCAGGTTTCCTGTGTATTACCAACAAATATGTTTTTTTTAATGCTGAAAAAAGAAAATAAATTAGATCAGACTGATTTCGCTATGTGCATCTACATGAACTGATTTTCCAGATAAAAGAACTAATTATAGTCATTATACAATGCTCGGATTTTGTATGCAAGCATAGGTTTTACTGTTCATAAAAGAATTTGTATGTACATATTTTTACTATCAATGTAGAGATCTTGAGATGAGATCACTTAATCATGTTCAATTATCTAAAAATATAAATAAAATAAAAAAGTGTCATAAAGCCATTCATAATATCTCAACTTTGAACTTTTCATTTCAATTTCACTTGCTAACACGATCGTGTTCGTCCATTAAAGCATTACCAAACGATCAAATCTAAATACCACCATTTATTTTTCATTTGCAATTGTTACCTCCAACTTTGACAAGTTTACAACCAATTTTTCATTTGCTGTTATTGATTATTTAATAGAAATTATTAATATTATTAATATTATTATTATACTAATTACTAATTATAAAATGTTAATTGTTAAAACTGACACTTATTACAACAGGTAAGAGTGAGAAGTTGTAATAAGCATTTATTACAACAGTCACAAAAGAAAAGTTGTAAGAAATATGTTTATTGCAACTTTTAGGAAACCACAGTTGTTAAAAACATGTTTATTACAACTTTCGGAAATTGACAGTTGTAAAAAACATTTATTACAACAGTGCTTTTACCACCGTTGTAAAATTAAAGTTGTAATATGGTGTTTTTGTTGTAGTGTATTGATTAGACATTATTATAATATCACTAGATTTTGATATAAAAGTATTTTGGGTTATAGTAAGGTAAAAACCGTCCATGTTTATGTGTGAGCTGGTCTTACTATTATCTTTTTGTTTCAAAAGGATTTTCAAAGTTAAACAGTATAGTTGGAGTTTACTCACACCAGTCCCATGACTGACCCAGAGTTTATTTGTTTGTGTTTTTCCTAAACTTTTGGGTGCCCAAATTTGTATGGGTAGTCAAGTGTTTCAGGATTTACAGATTCACTTGGAGGAGCTCAAAGCAGGAGGCTTCACCATTAGTTATTTAGATATTATTCCGCTATGATGTATATGAGTTATACTCTGATATGGTATGTATATACAAATTCAGATTTGTATTTCAAGATTTTGTTATATAATATATTTTATTCGTTCCGCAGTGAGATTCGTGTTTACTCTGATTTTATTTAGTTGTATTCTTCTTCTTCTTCTTCTATTCTATTAGTTCTATCTTTCCTATCTCATCCTCTAATTTCTTTCTATTAAAGATCTGTATTTCGTGCACTTTGAGATGAATGTGTAGGATATTAGTCAGCTCAATTTGGTACGGATTTACGGGCCTTTATAGTTGGTATTAGAGCTGAAGGTTAAGTAATTACCTTGGCTCTGGGGCGTAACTCAATAGAGATAGAGTTAGCAATACTCTAGATTGAGTCTGAGTGTATATAGATGAGAGCGTATTTGTAAATTGATATGAAAACAATTTTATATTGTGTTGTCTGGTCAGTCGAGTGGTTTATAAATTCTGGTCGAAATAGTAATGCAAACTGTGTCGATAAGTGTTTCTAAACTCTTGAACAGAGTAATTCGACACAGTATGTTTTGAAAAGAGGGTAAATGAAATAATCTTACCCAAAATATATTTTGATATAAAGAAAGCATATATATTGGAATTATCTAATATATATTGAATGTGTTGGTTGAAATTATGATCGAATAAGATTTACAATTGAGTTGGTTTTATAAATAACCAATCAAAATATTATATAAGTATAATATGCAAAATCAGATGAACTAAATCTGAATTTAAAACTAGGATTGAATTAAAACTCTGGAAACTTGGAAAAGAGTTGGAAATAATATTTAAATATATGGGAATTTTAAAATCCTTGGAGATTTGAAATTGTTTTCCAAGTGCTGTGAAAGATATTTTGAATAAATTTTCAAATAAAAGTGTTTGAAAATAAGTTTTGATATTGATATATTATTAAACTCACATCGATCTCTAGATAATAACCTAGATGATGAACCACGGCATCATCAGTGAAATTTTCGAGTTTCTAAGTGACGTATTACTACCAAAGATTTTTTTTTGAGGAGATAAGTTGTTTAGAAATTCAAATGTTTTTAATTGTTATTATTATGTATATATGATTTCATACTGATTTGAAATAAAGACCCAGGAAACTAAATTTTCTGAAATTTAACTTATGAAGTTAAATTATTGGAACGATAAAAGTGGATAAATTTGTATTTAAGTTAGTTAAATAAAAATTGGAATTTATTTGAAGCCAGTTAAGTGGAAATCGGATTGGAATAAAATTAACCTTGCAAAGTAACTAAATTTGTGGAATAAGATTTTGGAATGGATTTGGATTGTGAGTAAGAGCTTGGGATTGAGATCGGAACTTGAATTTTGAAATGGAAATTGGCTTGGGTACTAGATAATGAGTGGATAAGTGAATTGGAGATCAATATTTGGAATGCATGGGTATATGCTAATGGAATTCAAATGGAAGAGTTAAAATTGGATGCCCAACAAAACAGGTACATGTTTTATTTTATACGAGTATGAGGTTTTTATGAGTCTGTTTGGCAAGCCATTTGGCGGTTTGATTTTCTTTTGGATTGGAGAAGGCCAAGAGAGGTGAATTGTAGTTGTGCCGATTGAGCCGTGCAGAGGAGATGCTGGCGAAATTCTCTGAAAAATTAAAGCTGTTTGGAAATTTTCAGAATTTATAAAAGTATTTGTTAACAAGAAGGAATTAATTTTTAATTAGAATTAATCAGTTCTGTTGAAACTAAATTTAAGAAATTAAATCAATGATTTTTAATCTGCTTATAATAGGAATTGTAACAATTTTTCCGGCTTTAGTAATTTCGGGGACGAAATTCTTTTAAGGGGGAAGGAATGTAACGTCCGCATTTTTATCAGTTTGTATTTGAATATTTAAATCAGCTTAAATATTGAATTCATAATATAAATGGATTTATATATATTAATTAAAATGAAGTTGAACGTATAAAAATATATATTAAATAAAATCGAGCACGTGATATCGCGGCAGTTCATAATTTAACGTTATGAACTTCAATTGAGCGTACAGGATCTGTTATTAGTCGTATTTCTTCGAAACAAGAAACGTTGGAATCTGTTGAACTGTATTTTCTAACGGAAGTAGAAAATGGAGAATCAGTCATATATATTGCCAGATATGTCCAAATCAAATATTCTGAAAGTCACTATAAAATCGTATATGGACCATAACACTTATTTAAATGGGTGCGTTTTTTACAGGTCCCTATTAAGATTCAAAATATAAGAAAAAAACCCGGTGGTAAAAAAAATAGAGAATACATCCCTATTTTTGAAAATCCGCACAAAAGCTTCCAGATTTACCCTTACGCAGTGAAAAAAATATCCAACAACGATTCTTCCTCAATCACTCAGTCAATCGATCCTAAAATCTCGCTCGAAGCCCTAATCCAACAATTCAACAAGACCTTCGATCGCTCAAACAGCAATTCCTCATCATTTACTCAGTCAGACCGATCCTTTCATCTCGCTCGAAACCCCAATCCCACAATTCTGCTAAACTGTCGATCAATAAATCGCGATTTATAATCTAAAGCCGGTGTTTATAATTTTAATCAACATCTTCCTGCTTTGCTTCGCTGTCGTCATCATCAAAGTATAAGAAATAACGAAAAAAAGGTATAAATCTGATTGCTTACAACGTGAAATAAAACTGGAATTTAAGAATTATACAATTCATCAAAAAAAAAATATGCATATTTATATGTAAATATTCTAGATATATTCATAAAAATATACATCTATTTTATATTGTGTTTTTCTGCATGTTTGATAAAAAGTTGCGTATAGATATGCATATATTAAGAATATATGCAGAACTAGTTAATATCGAATGCCAACAACGTGAAATAAAACTGGAAATTTTGATGTTTAGAGTTTTTTGTGAATATTTGAACTGGTATTTTGTTTTCAGACTACGGACTGTTGATTATTATTATCAATAATTAATTACTAGGGAATATTATGTAGGGCTTCAAGTTATTTTGATTGTTTATGATAACCTGGAATTTTTACTTTTTGGTGTGCAGTAATTCAAAATATTAGCGTAATTGTATGCAAATATAAAGAAAACTTGCAAATATGAATTGCAGAAGTTAAATACTAGCATACTTATATGAAATTATGATTAGTAGTTGCATACGATTATGCAAACAATACAAATACTAATTGCGTGCATATAATTTCTACAGTTGCATACATTTATGCATTTATATAGAAAAATTGCATACATTACTACATAAATTAGCACAAGTGGTCAAGAAGAAACTGCTGCCAACATTATTATTATTACTAAGTACATAATATAAATTTCCAAAGTAAAACAATTAAAAAACTACATACTCAGTTTCACGTGATTCGAAAATAAAACATCATTCAACACTTTAATCAGAAAGATAAACACTAATTTTCATCATTTTAATCACTATGTTTGTTATATTCTGATCTTCAATGATTTCTTGGATCTCACTTCTCTGTTTCATCAAGCTCAACACGTTGTTCATTAACAGCCACAACACCACATACTTCCTCATCTTCAATGATTTCTTGGTTATGAATTCTCTGTTTCGTAAAGTTAATGACAAACATGCCAAAATCAACGCTGCAGAAATTTATAAAACATTATCATGTTTGTTTGAATAATTTACATAACAAATGAATACATGTGTACAAGTACTCATATTTACATGCATTCAAATATGCAAAAAATACTGTATATCTGTATACAAGCATGCAAGTATTGTTTATATTTGACTTCAAGCATGCAAACATACTTCAAATTTGCATAAAAGCATGCAGATATTGACAATATATTCATACTAGCATGCATAATTTTAAAATATCTGCATAAAAAACATGGAAATATTGTCAATAACTGCATACAATCAAGCACATATTGTCATAAATTGCATATAATCAAGGAAATATAAATGATAACTGGGTACAAGCATGCACAAACATAAATACATGCAGATGGATAATTGCAAATGAGCTGATTTTAAAAAATATACAGTATAAATTACCTTAACGAGGACGGATCCAGTAAAAAAAACTCGATTAAAACATTATCATGTTTGTTTGAATAATTTACATAAGAAATGAATACATGTGTACAAGTACGAATATTACATGCATTCAAATATGCAAAAGATACTGTATTTCTGCATAAAAGCATGCAAAAATTGTTAATATTTGACTTCAATCATGCAAAACATACTTCATATTTGCATAAAAGCATGCAGATATAATCAATATATTCATACAAGCATGCATATGTTTAAAATATCTGCATAAAAAACGTGGAAAAATTGTAAATAACTGCATACAAGCATGGACATATTGTCATAAATTGCATACAAGTATGGAAATATAAATGATTACTGGGTACAAGCATGCAGACACATACATACATGCAGATGGATAATTGAGAACGAACTGATTTTAAAAGCATGCAGATATTGACAAATATTTCAAACATACAGACACATACATACATACATGCTAATATTTCAAACAGCATGCAAACATACTTCAAATTTGCATAAAAGCATGCAGATATTGACAATATATTCATACTAGCATGCATAATTTAAAAGCATGCAGACACATACATACATACATGCTAATATTTCAAACAACATGCAAACATACTTCAAATTTGCATAAAAGCATGCAGATATTGACAATATATTCATACTAGCATGCATAATTTTAAAATATCTGCATAAAAAACATGGAAATATTGTCAATAACTGCATACAAGCAAGCACATATTGTCATAAATTGCATATAATCAAGGAAATATAAATGATAACTAGGTACAAGCATGCACAAACATACATACATACAGATGGATAATTGCAAATGAACTGATTTTAAAAAATATACAGTATAAATTACCTTAACAAGGACGGATCCAGTTAAAAAAAACTCGATTAAAACATTATCATGTTTGTTTGAATAATTTACATAAGAAATGAATACATGTGTACAAGTACGAATATTACATGCATTCAAATATGCAAAAGATACTGTATTTCTGTATAAAAGCTTGCAAAATTGTTAATATTTGACTTCAAGCATGCAAAACATACTTCATATTTGCATAAAAGCATGCAAATATAATCAATATATTCATACAAGCACGCATATGTTTAAAATATATGCATAAAAAACGTGGAAAATTGTAAATAACTGCATACAAGCATGGACATATTGTCATAAATTGCATACAAGTATGGAAATATAAATGATTATTGGGTACAAGCATGCAGACACATACATACATGCAGATGGATAATTGAGAACGAACTGATTTTAAAAAATCAAAACATATAAATTACCTTAACGAGGACAGATCCATTTTTTAAAAAAAAACTAGATCAAAATATATCTCTGGAAAAACCGTCGATGAAATTGAATTTCATCTCGCATGAGTTCGACGTCCAGTAATTCAGGTAGAAGATGCCGCCGCCATGACAAAGAACGAGATCGAAGTCCATTCTTTTTATCACTGCAATCTGATCGCTACTTCTCTCTGCCAAGATCGTCCTGATTTGCTCCTAATCGCTCCTGTTTTGCTTCAATAGATGACGGCGTCGCAATGAGAACGAAATATACGTTTCTGGAAATAAATAAAAAAACTAATTACGTAATGAGTAAATCCGACCTAGGTAATTACGGCGTGAATTAAAAAAGGGCAGTTTTGTAAAAATATTAGCCGCTGTTTGAAATTAGGGATGTAATTTATATGTTTTGAAACGGGAGGATGTGAGGTTAATTAAGTTTTATTTTAAGGATGTGACCCTAATTTTCACTATTTAAATATATCTAAACATCGGATTCGAATTGGGACAAGATTCTTTTGAGACATTGTGATAAATTAATTTTTAGAATTTTACTGTAATTTTTAATTAATTAAATACACAACTTTTTATTTGGATTGTTTTGCACCCTTAATCAATATTTTGGGGTTTCACAATATGAGTTAACCTACCGATATTATTATATTTTTGGGATTGTGGCTCCTCGCTGGACACGACTGTATTTTTATTTTTGTCCATAGCAATCCGTAAACGAAAGAAATTTTACGCAATAGGATACTCTATGAAACTAACTTTTACAAAATATATGTATACATTGTTTTGGGAATGAACACACGCTGCAAGCTTATATTCCTAATTAATACAGCGACATCACCTCCTCAAGTTCTCTATACACACTTTTCCTTAGCATATAAGTTTTAGTATACAAATATAAAATAAATACATTCCCTTTTCTTTAACTGCCAAACAAGGATACTAGCCCATAGTTTGACAATTTAGCTATAATGAGTACCTATAGTACATGCTCAAATATGTGCTCACGAAGACTAAAAATCAAAAGCACATGTCTAAAATCTAGGTCTTGGACATAGACAATTCATGCAGGCTACTCACACACCTGCGTCTTCCCCTAATGAACGTGCTACTCTGTACACTACAAGCTGTCAAGGCTAAATCGAAATGAACCCTATATCTACTACTAGCTGAACAAAGGTACCATACCCATTAAATAGAAATTTACTGAAACCATGCTATTAGCAGACCTATGATCTACCATCCTATTCCTTAAGCGCCAAGCTTTTGCTTGTTTAAATACACCGAGCAAAGTTCTCTCCCCTTGCGCAAAAACAAAGAAGCTCCTAAAACAAAAAGAAATAACAAAGGCTTCAAATTTGTACTCACAAAAGTAAATACATCTACGAAAGGAAACCGTAAGCTTGGTGAAATGAAATAACAGTAAGTTAAAATCTTAACCAAATTAAGTGCTTCTCTGGAGACCGACGTGTTGCGTAAGAGAGATGGACAACATGAGTTGCGGTTTTGAAGTGGCATATGGAGCAAATGCAGTGGAGTTAGTACTGGGGATGTGGCGTCAGAAGTGCTAATGGGGCATATTGCGGATGTTATTCATGGTGGCCGGGTGGATGAATACGCTGGGGAGATGAAAATAAGTGGAGGTGGCATTTGATTACATGAGAGAAAGGAAATATAACGTGAAGGGGGGGACCACACCTGCGTCGCATGAAGGGGGCTCGAGTTTTATGTATGGGGTTGGCGTACCATGGTGTGATGTTTAGTTGAACATGCACATGCATGTATATGGGAAGGAGGAAATACTATACAGGAACTTGGGGTATGTTATACCAACTGTAACGACATGTTGACTGTTATATACAGGAGCTTGGACAATGACACAATGCGTTGAAGCTTGACAAAGAAGAAGTGGTACCCCAAGCTCCAGTTGAACATGCTGTGATATGCGTGTTGCTTGCGGGTAAGTTATATGGGTGGAAGTGGTGATTACATGAATGGGATCATGTGAGGTGTAGTACATTTCGTTGTGAGATGGGGGGAAACAACTGTACATGTGGCAATGGAATGAATTAGTTCGAACGGGCAAATGGCGAACTGGAAAGGTGAAAGTCTCAAGTATCTCGAGTATGGGCAGATTAAAAAAAAGGGCTATGTGTTGCAAGGAAGTCATGTATTGAAGTAAAGGTGGAGTGGATAACTGTGAAGGGGGTCGGAAACGGAGATGAAGGCTTGAGGAGGCAAAATCAGGGTTGAACAGGGTGGTTTTACTGGAGTTGTATTTATGAGCGATGGTGGCAACAAATGGAGAGACCGGAAATCTGAAGCAGATTGAGAAGAATCCTTCTATGCAAGATGAAAGTGTGCTCATAATAGCGTATAATTGTTGTTCTGTTCATCGTAAGTAATGGAGATCGAACTCCATATGATGGTGGTGCAGGCTTCACTGGTTGACGGGGTGCAGTGGTCGAACAGTGCTATGGTGAAAAGGTTTGATACTGTGCACTGTTAACGAGTGTTTACACTAGAAGTCACGGCATATATGAATCGAGTGCGAGTTGTGAAAAAACGCGGGTATTTATTGGATGAACAGTCCATCATTTTTGAATCGACAGAAGCTGGCAACGCTATAAAGTCGGTTTGGAGCAATTTGAAGCACGTTGAAATTATGGCAGAATGGAACGCTTGGTTTAATCGACTGACGCTAATCGTTATTTAACGGTTAACGCGCCAAGGTGAGTAAAATCACTAACTCTGATCTATTTTTAAAATATTATAATTATATTTTAATATTGGTTGAATGTTGTGTGATTGACTTTTAGGTAGATTACAATCAAATTGATTGAAATATATATGTTGCATATGTACACATCATGGATTGGATACTGATTCCATTGATTATAAGATTCCCTAGTATGGAATTAGTGTTAATTGTATGGACTAACATCTGTGGATGCAGGACGGTTAGAGGAATCCAACCGGATTCCTCGATATTTATATGAACTGGTTGTTTTTTATTATTTATATATATATGCACTGTTTGAACCCAAATGACATTGAAACCCTGTATGAATATTGATGTTGAATGGAAATTCAACGTTATTTTGATAAACGATATCGATTTAGAAAGTGACAACAGTCGACCATAAACCCATGTTTTTGTTAAGAAGTTGATCGGCCGTCAGGAAAACCAACGAAGTTAAATTATAAAAAATATATTTTTATAATTAAAGCGAAGTTAAAATTATAATGGAAGTTCTATTACAAACATTATGTAGTTAGTTCTTATAAAGTAAATATAAATGATTGTTTGACATTTAAATAAGTTTATAAAGCTGTAATTATCCTGCAAGTAAATATTGGATAATTATTTTAAGACAATCATTTTAAAGAATTTTTTAGATTAATTATATTAATCAATTGAAGAGGAGAAATTAAAATCAGTTAACGAATCAACTGATGGTTTGAAGTTAATTAAATCAACTGTTCTATTAGAAATTTATTATTAGATTAAGTGGCCTTAAATTCATCTAATGAAATAACTTAGCAATAAATCGATCCAAACTTAATAAGATTTCTTATTAATTATTATTAATTAATAAAGGGTTATTGAACTAATATAATTAGTTATTTTAGATTAATGATGAAGTAAACTATTTACTTCAGCAATGATAAAGTAAATATTATTTAATTATTTTTATTTAAATAATTGTTTCTTAAATGGATTTCATTTAAGAGGATATTGAGTTTATAATAAGATGTTACTTAAATTAAGTATAATGATTCCAATAAAAGTAAAACGTCAAAAGACAAAGAACGTCAAAGGATCTTGGTAAAGAAGTTATAAATAGAACTGTGGAATGAAGTTAAACCGAAGAGTTAATGTTTAATATAAATAGCCATAAACAATAGAGATTTCGAATTATGAATATGGTGTTATAAAACCATATTCCAAATAAAACAAGAAATACGGTTTCAGGGATACTATAAGTAATAAGGAGTTTAGAGTTACGGACTTATATCTATTTTAAGATAAGAACATTGTCGATTAAGGTATGAGAGGTAAATAAAATACCCCAACTTGATTGGCTTCACTATTGTCGAGGAATGGTATCAGTTTGTAACGGAAAGAGTTGTCAAGATTAGTTATAAAGGGGATATTACAGCGTATGGCAAGTTTTTGAACTATAACGATAAAATAACGTTGTTGACTAGGCTTAAGCGTGACTGTTATGTCGAGATTAGTTATAAAGGGGAATATTACAGCGTATGACAAATTTTTGAACTATAACGATAAATTAGCGTTGTTGAACAAGCTTAAGCGTGATTTCTAGATATATAGCACTACTCCCTAGAAAATGAAATAGTTAGTTTGAAATCCACTTTTTCTAAAGCAATAAGTAACGATGTTGTCCCAAGAAATATTAGAGTGAGTTTAGAAAGAGAAAATAGGAGAATCATTTCAGAAAACGATGTCATCATTTCAATGTTTAGAATATGATTAGAACTAAATAACACTATTAGGAATTGGAACTATAATTCGATGATGTCGAATGTATTAAAGTGAATTATTTTGAGGAATTATAATCCAATAGGATAGTTAATATTTAGTTTTAAACCAATAAATTATAATAGGATATGTAATCCATATTTAGTCATAAACTTGATATTGATTTAACAAGAAGTTGAATTAGAAACAAAATTTATAAAGTGAAATGGGCATATAAAGTTATGAAAGAGATTTCGGTAAACAAGATTAGGGTAATTATTACTTGAATAAAGAGTTATTTGATAAAGGTGTTCAGATTTCTATAATAGGGATGATATTCACATTTTAAAGTGAATAATGTTTTCAAAGTGAACGTTTGGCAAATTAAAATGTTTATAATGAAATTGGAAATATTTTTCCAATGTAGATAGGGTATATTATCCAAGTGAAGAAAATAAAGAATGTGAAAAGAATGGAAATGTTTCGAACGTTAATAACGTATATTTTCTGGAACATGGAAGAGTAAGAGTTTATAATAACTGGGAATGTTTTCCAAGAAGTGTGGAAAGGCTAAAACGGGGTTTGTGAAATATCTTGTATGATATGGGAATTTGAATAATAAAAACGAATGTTAAATAAAAAGTGCCCGTAGTTGTGTGATGTTTAGTTATACATTTGAATGAATGTTTGTTTTTCTTCAATAGTTAAATAACCGACTATCGAAGTGTTTTGACCATCGTTGTCAATACGGAGAGACCGGTTGGATATATTATCTGAAAACCACTCCGTATAGGCATAGGCGTTGCGAATTAGATTATGTTGAATAATTGAAGACGAAGTGAAATGCAAGGGTCGTTCTATTCCAAAATGGTGTTTTTTGTTTGTCCGGTCCCAAGACAACTTGTATGGACGAGTGTCTGACAGAGAATACCTAATAAATCACGTACAGTTGATCACTTAAAGGTATTACGTCTGGTGGCGGAGAAATTCGTTTCTCTTAGCTTTTTATATCTGTTATATTTTGGGAAGATCAACTAGTGATTTGACAGATTTGACGATGTGGCATTCAAAGTGAATGGTGACCAAATGTTCTAAAAAGATTAATGTAGCCTCATGCCTCACAACCAGGAAATGACAAAAATCGGGCAGGCAACATGGCTAGGTGGGTCATTCCCAAGGAGGGTATATTTGTCACTGATCTAGAGAAAATTCATTATTTATTCTTCTTTTGATTCTGTATCCTACGGATTACGGTTGGATGGCCGACAACCGTGGGTGACAATATATTCGCTACACTCAAGATAAATGAGTGGGCGGTCATGCGTGGGCCGGGTTGCAAGATGTTCTTGTTGAACCCCAGTGTATCCTCTCTAGAGTACACTGGTCGGGAGGTGGTCCCATACCTTGTCATAGTCGGAATCCAATCTCTAATAAGCGCCATCGGTTTTTGATTTTATACTATATATATAGAGTGTGAGATGCAAGCGTTCTACTATTTGGTTATTTATATTGATTAGACATTATTATAATATCACTCGATTTTGATATAAAAGTATTTTGGGTTATAGTAAGGAAAAAACCATCCATGTTTATGCTGGAACTATTATCTTTTCGTTTCAAAAGGATTTTCAAAGTTAAACAGTATGGTTGGAGTTTACTCACACCAGTCCCATGACTAAACCAGAGTTTATTTGTTTTTGTTTTCCCTAAACTCTTGGGTGCCCAAATTTGTACGGGCGGTCAAGTGTTTCAGGATTTTACAGATTCACTTGGAGAAGCTCAAAGCAGGAGGCATCGTTAGTTATTTAGAGATTATTCCACTGTGATGTATATGAATTATACTCTGTATGGTATGTATATACAAATTCAGATTTGTATTTCAAGATTTTGTTATATAATATATTTTATTCGTTCCGCTGTGAGATTCATGTTTACTCTGATTCTATTTAGTTGTGTTCCTCTTCTTCTTCTATTCTATTAGTTCCGTCTTTCCTATCTCATCCTCTAATTTCTTTCTATTAAAGATCTGTATTTTCGTGCACTTTGAGTTGAATGTGTAGGATATTAGTCAGCTTAAGTTGGTACGGGTTTACGAGCCTTTACATTAATAGTAATTTACTGATCATGTACATAAGCAATAATATTACTAGGATAATACTAATACTACTAGTGTGAGGGTAACTCATCTTAGCAATCAACGACCATGAATCAAAAGTCAACTAACAAATATTTGGAGATTTACCTGTACTAACTTAATTATCAACTCTGGCATGAAATAAGCAACGGAACACGTCAAACTTCAGTATCGCGTTCCAAATCTAGACTCCAACCTTAAATACGTAAATAGAATAGAAATTGAAAAAAGCATCAAATCGTACTAATGAAAATTACATCAGCAATGATGTATCTTTAATGCGATGATAGTATTATACCTCTCTTGATTAATTATAATCACCATACTTAAACATCGCAACATCCAATCGATGCATGACGGTTAGCATCTTGACATCAATTCATTGCGAGCACTTTAGATTCCAGACGATGCAGCAGAGCGGTGTTGTTTAAGTCTGGATAAGATTTATTCAAAGCAATGAATGGAGGTGGGATTGAAGAGAGTGAAAGTGTGGATCTAGGGTTTAGGGAATTTGAGAAGTAGGGATGAAAAATAAAAATAATGGGGAGGTGGCATGGTGAGGCGGTAATAACATATTGTGGGAGCCTAAAAATTTTAGTTGGAGCTAAAAATTCGAAGCAGCTCTAAATTTTCACAAATAGAAATGCAAGGACAAATGCGTTGAAAGTTTGAATATTTTGCAAAAATTAAAATTACTTAGTACTATATATTTAATATTAACTATTACATATTAAATATTAATTGCTTAATTGAACTCTAATCTATAACTAATAATTTTTTGATATATTAGTTGTTATTTGTTATATGATTGAGTATTAAAAAATATGTTTTAGAAAAAATAGTTTTTAAAAAATACACAACGATCAATGTGTAATTATTGACTAATTCGGCACAATCGAAAACATATTCAATGCTTAATATGTGATAGAAGATGGTTACATGTGAAAGCCAATAAATAAGCATGGAAATAATAACTAGTATGATAATTTTGTATTCTTCGAATTTTGGAAGTCTTTAATATTTTTAAAATTTCTTATTTTTAAATTTTGAGCATTTTATAAAATTTTATATTTATTTCAAAATTATGAAAACATCAAAAGTTTATATTTAAAATTTATATTTATTTTAGAAAATAAGAAAGTTCTAATTTATTGAATTAATACGTATTAAGCATAATTATAATTACAATTATTAAATTTTAGATATTAGATAATAAATTTTACTTCTTAATTATTAAAATTTACTTATTAATCTATATTATTAATTATTTTTACCACTTACTTATTTAGTAATTATCAATTAATCAATACTGACTATTGAACTTTATTTACTTTTAATAGTAATTATTTACTTTTTGTTAATTGTATATTGTTATTCACATTAATTATTTAAAATTTAATTTTACTTATCAATTACTTATTAAAAATTTAAAAGTAATACATTTTAAGAAGAATACACATACCAGTCCCTTGCAAATCCCTTGAAAACTTGCTGTAAAATAGCTTCAAAAAATACATGATGGTACACTGCCTCAAACTACAATGGAATTCAACGACGAAAAAATGATGACTAAAACTGTTCAAATTTGCAACGGTTTAGCGACAAAAATCAGAACCTGACGGTAATATTTTATAACTAGTTGAAATAAAAAATCCTTGATAATATCCCTTGCAGATTCCACGAAAATCCGTCGATAATTTGCAACGGAAAATTCCGCTGCTAAAATCTACCGCTATTTGTGGTTTTTCTTGTAGTGGAAAGACTAGATAAGATCAAGCCCTTCTGCAGCAAATCATCCACTTGAATAGATAGCTCCAACTTCTCTTTCAGCACTGTCCTTCGAACAAGTAACACGATAGGCTTTGCATACTTAAGAAGATCAATGTGAAACTCTATCTCTTGATGAGGTGGTAAACCTGACACCACTTCGAAGATATCTACGAATTCTCGAGCAATAGGAATATAACCTAATTCTTTCTCCGCAACGTCCAAGTATTAGGAAAAACTAGTCAAAATAAAGTTATTCCCTTTACAATTTAGTATGAGAATTTCATCTTTTATGGCTTTAAAAGAGACAGTTCTCTTCATACAATCTAAAAATGCAAAATACCGAAATTGCTAATCCATCATGCATAAGACATTGAAACCCACAAAACCCAAAACGTATAAATCACAAGGAAATATTTTGACAAAACAAGAATTGGGGAGTTCTAAGCATCCCATACTAATATTTTTCAAGCCCCTAATAGGGTTCGACACACAAATAAATTTTAAAGCCATTACTAGCTCAAGTTTTTGTCTATCAACAAGGGTACGAGAAATAAAACAAAAGGAAGAACCAGTATCAAATAAGACACAAAATAGGAATGAAAAAAATAGATAGAATACCTTCTAGAACTTGCTCCCCTTTTGATGATGCCGAAGTAGAAGGTACTGAAGCTAAAGCAAAAGATCGAGGTTTTTGCCATTTTTGGAGTAATGGACACTCCCTAGATAAATGACCTGGCTGAAGACAGTTATAGACGCCCTCCCTCGGAACAAACTTTGTAACACACCACCTCTATACCCATATTATCTAAGAGTATTACGAAATAATACTATCAGGTAATACGTAGAATGATCCTATAGGGGTACACATGTGTAAACTCTCTTGGACTAACAGTGGTACGTATTAAATTTTTTTGAAATATTACTTACCCTTACGTACTAAATGTCGGTACAAAAAAATTACACATGTGCCTCCAGGACAGAACAATATAGAATATACATGAATACAGAGATCACAGAGTCAATCGCAACGATATAATAAAATATAATATATCATATTTAGTAGTTTATACACATTTAACCTTTTACATAGCAATTTCCATACATCAATTCATACAATATAAATTTGTTAGTAATATACTGATCAACTATACTCCTCTAAGCTTAGTGAAACTCAAGTTAATCTCAATGTCCCTGTACCTGAAATGTCTCGGTCTGACCCGAGTATTATATAAATAATAAACAAATCAGTCTATGTTTAAATCCATCATAGTTAATATACAATGTTTGGATTCACAAAATAATAATAATAGAATGTAATCTCACCACAATCAATCGATATCATCATTTATATGAATCATCAAAATATATTCCATAGAATCATTACAAGAGACCGGTCATAAAATCCAAATCTGTATCAAATATAAGAAAGATTTCTGAATGTATTAACAACCAGTAAGTCAACGAATCCAAATATCACTCAAATCATTGTAAATATAATATCCTCCCGTATATGAACAAATATTATTAACTATAATAATAGAAAAGCCAAGTGAATTTGAAACATCAAAACATCATAGAAAACTGCATGTGCTTAACTTCTTGACTAGTACTACATCTTGGTACCATCCATCGTGATGACTAGGGCCATAAACATCTTAACGACTATAGCCGAAACATCGTGATGCCCTTGGTCACAAAATCCGAGTAATAACATCGTGGTGATTGGAGTCACAACTATGACTCCAATCATGTACTTGGTAATAGTACTAGTAATCATCTTGAATGTGTCTCAACTTCTCGAACAGGAACCCTATAATCGTTAACGTATGTCCCATACCATACGTTCGCATATATTGGTTTACTAATCGTTAGTGGATGCCACATTAGAAAAACCATCATAAAACATCATCAAATATATACACTGCCTCATATCATTGGCGAGTGTAGAGATGCCCAACTCGTCTCATCTCTCTCTCTCTTGACGAGTACTAAATTACATTGTGACTTGTCTCGTCTCATCGACAAGTAAAATCTGTCATAAACGTCAAACAATATTAATTCGTCAAAAATAACTTGCCTCATCTCCTTGGAAAGTATAGGAAACATTGTGAAGGTTATTTCTAACCATAATTCAAATTAGTTTCAACATCGAAATTGCCTCATATCATCGGAAATCATTAAAAAACATCTAATTGATTCGTCATCGAGCATATTGAAAAAAAGAAGTTCTCAAATCAACAGTCTTCGCTAAAATTTGGCAACTTCTCAAATATTTCAAAATATCACATCGAATTGGTTTCGATCGTACAAGCCCGATATTAAGCAATAAAGCAAAAACACATGTTCCATAACACATATTTTTGCTAAACCGTTTAATTCTCATTCTTATACATCGAAATAAATACTAATAAGCTAAATCAAATTTAGTGTAATTCAAGTGTATGAAAAACATAAAATTTCATTACAAATTTGTGCAAACAATAAAATATATTGTACAGAAAAGTAAATCCAATAACACATAAGATATTGTCAAAAACTATTGCAAAATATGATAAAAATGAAATCTTCTCAATTGATTTATTCGGAGTAATGTTAAGATGTTTCAAGCAGTCAAACAACCAAATAGAATTATTCTAGGATAAAGTATTTAATTAGAGGTATAAACTTGAAAGATACAGGTAATCAAGTTAATTTTTCATACTTATGTAATGATCAAATAAATAATTTAAACGCTAACATTTACTTAAGTACATATATACGCACATGTGATTAAATGTAAATTTATATCTAGTTATAATTTGGAATACTGTTTGATATTGGAAATTTCGTTATACACTATAATTTATAATTTATAATTCATAATCTAAAGTGTCATGTTATTGTAATTTTCTACAAAAGTTATATATATATATATACAAGCTTCCCGTTTTATTTAAAATTTTATAATAGATCAATCGTCAAAATAAACAGTTTATGTAAATAAAATTCAAAATAAATTTTATAACTTCCCCTCTATTGATGAACATCCAACTAACACAAAATTCATCAATCAATTCTAATTCATAAACAATTAGACAACAACAATATCAATTCAACCAATTCAATCGTCCAAGCAATTCAATCCAATCAAATAATGATATGCAAACATATATATAACTACTATGGAAAAAGACAAAGATGTGAGCGAGGGGAACTCATAGAAATTTTGATCGAATGTGACTGTTGTTATAACAACCCAGATTCCGACAAACCGATTTTTTTTCAAAAATCCAATCTATCGAAACCCGAGTTGGGTGCTCTGGTATCCTGCAGAAAAAACAGAGATAAAGCAACATGTCAGAACTCGCAAAGAATCTTACAGCGGAAGGAAATAAGGTATAATATATTCAAATATAGTCTTACCTTATTAACAATATTGCTAAACCAATATCCAAAGCTATACCATCTCTGTCATGAACCTAACTTGGAAGTATGTAATGAGGAAGGGGTCAGAACATAAGTTCTGTGTGACTGGACTTAGAATAAAATTCTGTATAATCCTACATATACCGTTCTGTTACATTTTCTTGGTTATTAGGTTGTTAACAATGTTAGCTATTTAAGCTATACTTATCCATCCACTAGTAGATTAACCTAATACAATGTATATGTAGTTACCTACTACTCGTGTCCTCTTTTCATGTGTACGCAGTCCGTTATCCAACTCGTGTCATCTTGTCGTATGTATGCCATTCCTTATCCAATGTCGTACGTCGTATGGGCTTTCATGTATATATATATATAAATATTCTCACTACATCTGCGTAAAACCTTCATTCCTTTGTTGTGTAAGCGTTTGGACTGCCAACCTAGGTCTTACTAGGTTCTGTTATCGAATACTACCTAGATCCAACTAGGGTTTACCATCGAGTGTTATCTAGGTCCAACTAGGGTTTACTTTATCGAATGCTTCCTAGGTTCAACCAGGGTTTATGCTACCTAGGTCTAACTAGGGAACATGCTAACTATCGAACAATGCCCTCTAGTCTAGGACACACTACCCCGAGCGATATATGTTCCTAGACTTTACGTCCCAACCGTATCATTAAACGTGCTGGATATCTAGTTGCACATGTACTCTATATGTGTGACCCGAGTCTCGTGGCAGGTTAAATCAAGAAACACGGAACTCGGTCGGGAGCTTTAAGTTATCTGCCGATGCAGATGCTAAGGTCTGTTTTTACTGTGGCTATGGTCCCACTTGACCCCTACCTCAACTAATGAAAGGCACCCAAGAATATCAAGAATGAGAACTGTACGCAGGCCCTCTATGCCCCCACAAACCTATTGGCCAACCTCACCCATAACTAGATAACAAGTATATGGTCTTTTGGAGTTCTCCGCCTTTCCGATTTTCATGCTCGACTGACTCAAGATGGTAGGTAGCCGACGACATGCTATCACAAGGCCAACTGGTTATCGCCGACTCACGCTGGTCCATCCTAGTCTTTAGGTTGCCTTATTATTGCAACCAAGGCATACTGTTGGTTCTTCTTACGCAGACCTTAACCTTTGTGAGCCCAGGCGGATCATCTGCATTCTCACAGAGAGATACCAAGAGTATCCTTACGTCCCCTCAAAGCCGCGTGTTTCGTAACCCTATCCGTTGGAGCCTTCTATATGATCAGTTAGACGTACGCTCCCCCTCGCGCCCTACGACACCTTGATGATCTGCCGAGTTTGGTTATTCATCCCCTATCGTATGGACTGGTCCAAGCGCCTTGTCCTTTCATACTATTAGACCTTATGTCTAAACTTCTGATTACGCTCTTGCTTTGTCTTATTAACTTGGTTATCCACATTTATGTCATCCTTCAATTCTAATTACCAAGTTTCTCTTTAACTAAGGTTTATTACTTAGTCCTCTTCAACTAAGGTTTACTTACTTAGTTTTATTTACCGTTGCTTACTTAGTTCTCTAACTAAAGTTCATTTCTTCGGTTGCCGTTTACTTAGTTTTCTTACTAAGTTTCATTACCCAGTTGCCATCATCATTATTTACTTAGTTCTCTAACTAAGGTTCAACACTTGGTTGCTTTATCGTTATTTACTTAGTTCACTAACTAAAGGTTACAAATGAACTCAAACATGACTTAAGTTTTCTTTATCAAACGATAGCGTCCGGGTGCTTTCCCACATGTTCAACTTAGATTAAATTGTTTCATAGTATAAGTCGTCCCATCCTTCAAGTCTTGTATTACATCTTAAGTCATAATCTTCACTTGTCCCTAGGACAAGTTTACCTATTATTTAATTTTATATTACCGCAACTCTGGTTTATAATAGATAGTTATCATTCCCCATTACTGTGTTGGTTAAGTTTGTCCATATGTCAAGTTTTACTTAACCCTACCTTCCCGCTCATGCATTACTCGTATATTCCACAAATTTGGTTCATTCATAGCTTTAACCTTCTCTCATTCTTTTCTAGGCACTAATCCTTACCTACTCCATTCTTTTTAAAACATGGTTTGACCTCCTTTCTTTTCATTACATTTTTCTTTCAAAAATTAAAAGTGTTAAAACTTTATTTTCTTCTCCAAAAATTGTTTTCGCCAAACCATAAAAACATGTTACAAAATAAAATGCAAAACATTTTTTTTTCAAATCACAAAACTGGAGTAGACAAGGACAACTATCGGGCTTACATTGTTTCTAATTACAATGATAATTTAACTACTGGCTATAAGGTGCAGACATCTATTCTATTCCAACAACTTATTTTGTCTACCCAACAAAATTTCTTTGTAAATCAATAATCAAAATTTATTGTTAACAGAATACATATTTTAAAACTTATTTTACAAAACGCAACACATTCTTTTCAATCCTTTTAATGAGAGAATTCTTTTTTTTTAAACAAATAATCATTGTTTTACAAAATATACCCCACTTTACTTTTAAAACCCAACATGCACTAAATAATTTCTCAAACATCCAAAATTACCTTTTAAGATCAAAACTTGAAAATACTACAATAACTTTCTATAAATACTTTTACAAATTCAAGTTCTTAAAAGTTAATCATTGGGCTAGACTCAAAGTGGGTCTTTCAACTCAACTAGGCTTTCCTAGGCACTTTCCAAATCGATTCTCTCAACTATATATATTCCTAATCCATTTTCCACATTTTAGCCTTTTTCTAATTTATAAGGTTTCACTTCTAAATCCACTACTCTGAAATAATAACATTTTAGTTTTAATTCTTATGGGATACTTCCTTTCTCCAATACCAAATCATATTGTACACTTTCTAACCAAACCACCTACGAGTCTTAAAATTTCTAGGTTCATTCCTTTAGTGTACAAAATAGCTATCCCAACTCTTTCCATACCTAGTAGGATACTTTATGGATAATATATTTATATTTTAGAAAATACAAATACGTTCTCTACCTAGGAACACTAAACCGAAGCTCTGATACTAGATGTAACAACCCGGATTCCGACAAACCGATTTTTTTTCAAAAATCCAATCTATTGAAACCCGAGTTGGGTGCTCTGGTATCCTGCAGAAAAAGACAGATATAAAGAAACATGTCAAAACACGCACAACATCTCACAACAAAAGGAAATAAGGTATAATATATTCAAATATAGCCTTACCTTAATAACAATACTGCTAAACCAGTATCCAAAGCTATACCTTCTCTGTCATGAACCTAACCTGGAAGTATGTAATGAGGAGGGGGTCAGAACATAAGTTCTGTGTGACTGGACTTAGAATAAACTTCTGTATAATCCTACATATACCATTCTATTGCATTTTCTTGGTTATTAGGTTGTTAAAAATGTTAGCTCTTTAAGCTATACTTATCCATCCACTAGTAGATTAACCTAATACAATGTATATGTAGTTACCCCCTACCCGTGTCCTCTTTTCATGTGTACGCAGTCCCTTATCCAACTCGTGTCATCTTGTCATATGTACGTAATTCCTTATCCAATGCCGTATGTCATTCGGGCTTTCATGTGTGTGTGTATATATATATATATATTCTCACTACGTCTGCGTAAAACCACCATTCCTTTGTTGCGTAAGCGTTTGGACTGCCAACCTAGGTCTTACTAGGTTCTGTTATCGAATCCTACCTAGATCCAACTAGGGTTTACCATCGAGTGTTACCTAGGTTCAACTAGGGTTTACTTTATCGAACGCTTCCTAGGTTCAACCAGGGTTTACGCTACCTAGGTCCAACTAGGGTTTATGCTACCTATCGAACAATGCCCTCTAGTCTAGGACACACTACCCCGAGCGATATGCATTCCTAGACTTTACGTCCCAACCGTATCGTTAAATGTGCTAGATATCTAGTTGCACATGTACTCTATATGTGCGGCCCGAGTCCCATGGCAGGGCAAATCAAGAAACCCGGAACTCAGTCGGGAGCTTTAAGTTATATGCCGATGCAGATGCTAAGGTCTGTTTTTACTGTGGCTATGGTCCCACTTGACCCCTACCTCAACTAATGAAAGGCACCCAAGAATATCAAGAGTGAGAATTGTACGCAGGCCCTCTATGCCCCCACAAACCTATTGGCCAACCTCACCCATAACTAGATAGCAAGTATATGGTCTTTTGGAGTTCTCCGCCTTTTCGCTTTTCATGCTCTACTGACTCAAGATGGTAGGTAGCAAACGAAGTGCTATCACAGGGCAAACTGGTTATCGCTGACTCACGTTGGTCCATCCTAATCTTTAGGTTGCCTTATTATTGCAACCAAGGCATACTGCTGGTTCTTCTTACGCAGACCTTAACCTCTGTGAGCCCAGGCGGATCATCTGTATTCTCATAGAGGGATACCAAGAGTATCCTCACGTCCCCTCGAAGCCGCGTGCTTCGTAACCCAGTCCGTTGGAGCCTTCTATATGATCAGATGGACGTACGCTCCCCCTCGCGCCCTACGGCACCGTGATGATCTACCGAGTTTGGTTATCCATCCCCTATCGTATGGACTGGTCCAAGCACCTTATCCTTTCGTACTATTAGACCTTATGTCTAAACTTCTAATTACGCGCTTGCTTTGTCTTATTAACTTGGTTATCCTCGTTTATGTCGTCCTTCAATTCAAATTACCAAGTTTCTCTTTTACTAAGGTTTATTACTTAGTCCTCTTCAACTAAGGTTTACTTACTTAGTTATCTTTACCGTTGCTTACTTAGTTCTCTAACTAAGGTTCATTACATTGGTTGTCATTTTACTTAGTTTAATAACTAAGGTTCATTACCCAGTTGCCATCATCATTATTTACTTAGTTCTCTAACTAAGGTTCAACACTTGGTTGCCTTTATCTTTATTCACTTAGTTCACTAACTAAGGTTTACCAATGAACTCAAACATGACTTAAGTTTTCTTTATCAAATGGTAGCGTCCGGGTGCTTTCCCACATTTCAACTTAGATTAATTTATTTCATAGTATAAGTCGTCCCACCCTTCAAGTCTTGTATTACATCTTAAGTCACAATCTTCCCTTGCCCTAGGACAAGTTTACCTATTATTTAATTTTACGTTATCGCAACTCTGGTTTACTATAGGTAGTTATCATTCCCCATTACTGCATTGGTTAAGTTTGTCCATATGTCAAGTTTTACTTAACTCTACCTTCCCGCTCATGCATTACTCGTATATTCCACAAATTTGGTTAAGTGTTGTCTTTCGGTTCATATTGACTTAACCCACCCACGCATCATGTCAAATTGGTTAAGTGTTGTTAACCTAACCTTATCATACTAGCATGTGTCATTAGCATTAATTGATTATTAATGCACCAACCTCTCACATTAGACCTATTGTTGCGGTTGCTGGATGTGCCAGGCGGTTCCAGGCAGTCTTATACCACAACTCAATCTAACCTCGGGTTTAAGCGCGTTATGACTAACTTCTCACATTAGACCCTATTTTTTTGCGGCCACGGGATATGACAAGCAGTTCCGGGCAGAATTACATTGTAACCTCATTCTAACCTCGAGTTAGTCATGCTTCATCTTTAGACAATTAACAATTTTTATGAGAACGTTAAGCATCAATTTCAGGTTATGAGTTAGGTTTCATAATCACATAAGAGGTCTCATAATCGCATAAGCTAAGTTTTATCCGTTCCTTTATCAACTTAGGATTCTTACCTTTAGATTCGTTTTTCCCAAAACCCAAAATTTAGACTTATAGTCTAAAACCTCAATCCCGCAATATTAGATTGGAAATAAATCACTTCTTCCTAATCCCGTTCCATATTCAATAATTCCAAGTAAATTTACACAATTTCAGGTTAACATTATAAATCGGAATTCATAGTTGCGCACTATTCAGCATAGATTCATGTTTCCAAAACATACCCAAAGATTCATTATTGAAATACACTCCAAAATTCCCAATTCAAACTTTATTTCATTGAATAATCCCAATATACAATTTGCCAATTGTCCCAATATTTGCAATTATTGTTATGCCACAATCCCCAAATTACAGATTATATTCCTCGATTGCATAAAATAAATTATGCCCCAATATTCCCATATTTCAATCGTACGTATGTATAATAAGATTTCGCCTAGGTTCAAGATAACCTAGATCCAAAAATAAAAAGGGGAAGGAGAATAAAAGGACAATTATTATAACATGAATCTTGAATTGAATTTATAACTGGGGAACGACGAATGGTAATAATACTATTATGCAACAAGTTTATTGTAATTCCACTCACCTTGCTTTTCATCTTCAATTCATGGATTTGATTTAACTTTGACTGATTTTATGCCCCAATCCATAGATCTGATCTATCTTTGATTTCTTTGCGCAACGTAAGTTGTGAATCTGAATTTATCCTCCTTGCGTAGTGTAAATTGCGGATCTGAATCCCTTTTTCTATTTAATTTGGAGGTTGTCTTAATTCTAAACTTTTTAATTTTAAGAATAGATGTTTTGAAGAGAAAAGGGGAAGAAAGCGGATCTAGATATCTCTTGGATAAGAAGAATTTGAGTTAGAACAGGGCCATGGCGTCGCCATAGGCTTGGATGTAGAAAAAGAATGGGTTAAGGGTCATTATATAGTTGTTTAGTCAACGTATCAGGTCAGAAATCGCGTCTTGGTACAGAAAATGAATTCTGCCCAGATTTGGGGGGGTTCGACCCCTAGGTCGACCTGTTTTAGGGGAGGTCGACCCCCAGGTCGACCTGCCTAGGGTAGGTCGACCTGCCTTGGTATAGGTCGACCTATCTGGGTTATTTTACTATTTAATTTCTAAATTTCTCTTGAATCTTCCGAAGGACATAACTGTTTCATACGGAGTCCGATTTTCGAAAACTTGGACTCTATTCCAAGCAGAATTCCGAGACGAATGCAATGGTGATGTCCGTTTTACTTAATTCCTGATATTGAAATTAAGTATCCTTATTTTTATTATCTTTTTTGTTATGCACACTGTTATCAAATTAATTTTTCCTTCTCTTCCATATATTAATTAATTTCCATTATACATCACTATTATTTACCTATCTATATGTTTGTACATTTTTAATTATATCAAAAATGCGGGGTATTACAGTTGTGACAATTTGCTGTTCTTCTATCACCACTGTCGAATTCCAGCATCGGCCTCAACTGAAATTCCACATCACTACTCACGACGACGCCATCCAATTCTGATCCTTCAGGATTCGCGCCCCTTCAATCACTACCAACATCGTCCAGTCTCAGCCTGCTCAACATTAAGAGTCCTTAGGTTCGAACTGAATCGCACTTCCATTTGCACATGCCCTAATCCGAGCCTGCCTCCAGCTTGTACCTCAGGCGGTGTCTCCCCCTTCGCGTGCGCCTTTAGTGGCCAGCGCACGTTGATCCGTTTTTTTTTCGATTTAGGATTAAGGATAAGGATGGATACGGGGATTTTATTTTTATTTTATTGTGTGAAGTTTTTTTTTGTCGACTTTCCCATGGCTTACAAGGAAAGAAAGGGATTTAATACGGCTTGGGCATGAATTGAATGGTTTGGGCCTAACATTAAAAACATTAACATTTGCCAAATTTATTTATTAATTCCACATTCAACACAAATAGAATTACCTAATTGTCTTATTGTTTTATTATATAAAATTATTTAATAATTCCAAAAGCTATTTTATACCCTCTACATCCAATGTTGTATTATCTATCAATAAAGACAATTGACAATTATATTGTTGTCGACACCCATCTAATTTGCTTTTTAATCTAACGTTCAATATTATAAAAATATTCGTTATCTTATTAATTTTGTTATTGTCAAATTATTTAGCAATTCCAAAGCTATTTAATATCCGTTATAATTTGATACACATCATGTTCGATGACTTATTTATTACTTTCACAAATATTTTATTTCGACTCAACGCTCGATATTCATTTGGTAATCCAACATTCAATAAAAAAGGATTATATTTCCATTTATTTCAATCATACAAAAATAAAATTATTTAGTGTCACAAGCAGCTTTATCAAATTTAGTCCATTTATTCAATTACTAAACCCTTCTAATTCAAATTTAACATTTTTATTTTAACTAACACATGTAAAATCTTGGCCGGGAATACAGGGTTTATACAGACTTCCCCCCTTAACAAAATTGCGTCCTCGCAATTTCTTATAGGGAAAACTAAACAACTTATATTCTAACCCATATATGCTATATATTTCCTATTTAATTTGTTTTAATGTGGTTTTTTTTTCACTCGATTCAATTGTATGCACAACGAGTTTTAATTGAACTAACTTTACCATCTTATATTTTCTACATACAATTTTTAGTTCAAGAAAATTTTCTAACTCCCGAAATTTTGAAAAATTTCGGCAGAGTCTCCTTTGTACGGTGGACATTTCGGAAAACCTGATTATAATATAAACACAAAATATACATCTCCAAAGAGGCATTCCTACACGGGGCATCTCGAGACATGGGGAAAACAAAACAATAACACAAGATACCAATATTTCACGGGATTTAATCCAAAAATGTACCTTTTAATTAGCATTTTTAAGCATGTTAGCATATTGTTGATCTTACATAAGCTGGTGGCCGGGTCCAAATAGCTTCATGTACACCTAAGCTTATCTCATCTTGTATGTTAGTATAAATGAAGAAACAAGATATGCATGTTTCGTTTCAAATAACATGCTACGATCCAACAATACTTTAATAATCAAACTTACTAAATTAAATTGTAAAACCCTAAATATGCATTGTTGTATAACATATCTACTTCACAAATCAACCACCGATTCATCAAATAATTAATTATGACTCAAATTCATACAAATTTCACTTTAAGGTAGCAAAATTGAATTAATACAGGTGCAGGCCAGCAAAGCAAAATGAAGTTTTTAACCGTGTAAATGTCAAAATTTAGCAAAAATTCTCACATGAAAGTTGTAGTTTACGTTTCAAGCTTTCCGAATTGACCAAAATCATCGAAATCAGATTAACCGCTTGAGAGATAAGCTTGATACAATTTCAGTTTGATCTGAAAATGTTCCAGCTCGGAACAGCCATATATTTGCTTTTCATTTCACTTGAAAACCAAAGATAACAACAAAATTTGGCGTAAGGGGAATTGTAGCTCAAGTTTTGTGCATTCCGGAATGTATAAGATCATTGAATTTTGATAAACGGTTATAAAGTTATGTACAAAAGTGTTCAGCTCCAATTCATGCAATTTATTCTTTCGGAACAACAAATACTACATCTATATCTCATAGTTTGATTGTAATAAACTTCAAAATTTCTAAAATGTGATTGGCAGGAAGGCTTTGGTAATGATTTCTTCTTTCTTTTCCTTTTTTTTAGTGAGAAATGAATGAAAGTAAACACATAACTTATCAAACAAATTGGCTACAACTAGAAATCTTACAAGTAAAAACTGGAAATATACATTGCAGCTTGGCAGCATGTAAAATAAATAATACTACATTACCTAAGATACCAAATGCAAAGGCTGAAAGGTGATCCAATGATAGGCTTTCCATATTCTACAAACAAATATGAACTAAAATATAAGGGTGCGTTCTTAACCAACGCGAGCGGGGTATTTGAGCGTGGCATTTGAGCGGGGTATTTCAGCGTGGTACTATAGCGAATAGGGAATGTGTTTTTAGCTGCGAACGGGGTATTTGAGCGTGGTATCTGAGCGGGGTATTTAATTGTTAAATTTTTTGTTCTGATTTAATTAAATACTAATTTCGTAAAACAAAACGACTACATTTCATTACACAAAGAAAATTCAAACATAAATACGATAGAAATACAATAACACGATGGCATGAACCTCCTACTTGTTGGTATTTATCAGATAAGTTTGGTATTCTTGGTCGTGGCGTTTATCTGCAAGCCCTCTTATCAACCAGCTTTTCGCTATCTCATCCGGAAGAGCAGTGAACATATCATTTATTTTGGGGTCCAAAAAAATAATAGTGCGTCTGCAACATCAAACTCACCCGTTGCTCCAAGATGTTGCATGCGAGCTACCGTATTTGCATAAGTTGTAGAACTTCCCGTTGATTCCACGCTAGTACCCGTATTAGGACTATCAGAATGCGTGCGAGACTTTTTCATCTGTCTCTCGTGCATTAGGTCAATGAGCATAGTCATCTTATCGTCACTTTCACCACGTCGTCTTCTTAAATTTTAACGTGCAGTTGGTTGAGTAGGCGGATTCATTGGATTTTGGGTATTTGGTGGATTCATTGAAGTTTGTTACACTGGAGGATTTGATGGCGAATTCAAGTTTGGAATACGATTATTTTGCGTGTCATCCAATGGATTAAAAAACCCGTCGAAATCCCATGTTCTGTCAAACGTGCTTTGTGTTGATGGCGGCATGCCAGTCTGCGACGGTTGTACATTAGCAGCAGGAGTGTACGACGATTGACCAGTTGCATTCGTCCCACAAAATAATTGTTGCATCAGCTCTAAGTGTTCTATTGGACGTTTCTTATATTTTAAGACACTCGTTCCAGATTCCCAAATGTAAGAAATAAATTGTAAGAAACTGTCTATAATTGAATGGTAAAAAAATAAATTTACAGACCTTAACACGATCTTTCCACCATTCATCGCTTCCAGAGACCGTTCCTTTGTAAGCATTCCAACCCGCGCCAATCTTCGTCATCAGTGCATCCCATTTCATCCAATCTCGTCGAAGACTATCATACTTGTTTCGGATCTTGGTTTCGTCAATCGGTACGATGTCCGGAATGATTTCTATGGCATCGTTGAACTTATCTACAATCACTTTACGCACACCTTTTTTGTTGCTACCACAAGCACCATATGCATCAACAGAACATTGCAGCATAATTTGAGTTGCAGTAAACGACCAGTGATGTGCAGCTTTTCGATTGGCCATACTGAAATGAAAAACAAAATATCTTAGAAATAAATTTAAAAAAAACAACCAAAAAACTAGGTTGAATAATGGAAAATAATATGAACACCAAACTGAAAAAAACCTGATTGCTGCTCGAATTCGGTTGAAGATAATAGTAGAAGAGGATTGGATTGGTGTAGTGTGGATGAAAAGGTAGGTAAAGGTGATGGTTTTATAGGTGAATATGAAGAAGTTGGAAATCAAGCCATTGGCGTTCGACACGTCGGACGCAAACGGCTTGATTTATAACGTTCATCTATCATTCCATTTGGAAGGGGAAAAAGTATTCGCGTCGGATGCGTCGGACGCGAACAAAATTATGAGCGTGCCAAATTATTGCTGCGAACGCACCCTAACTAGAAGTTGGACCTTACCAGTTATTTATTCCTTTCATTCAACTCTAACCTATTTTGATAGTTGCATGCTTATTCTGCACCTTTTACACTAAGCTTTTACTTACAATTATGTCATGAATTCTAAGCCATATTCACACTAAACGGCCTAACACACACAGGTTTCAATTTACCTTAAACCCCTATTTATACAAAGCTATCCATAGTACATAACATTACAATATGGAGGTAGGTAAGCATAAAGGTATCGAAGATGCTACAATTTAACAAATTCTAACAACTTACTCAATTTTTTTTTAATATATTTGTGAACGAATAACTCACAAAATTTTATATATATAGTTATTGAACTATCAATGCTTCACTCCTATTCAATGTTCAGCAGATTTATTTTATTCATATACCATTCACATCTAAGATTTTCTGAAATGCCAAACTGAATGGAAGTGAAAACCAAATATCCTTAACATTGTACCGGTGTATGAATGAATAACATAGAAAATTTAATTTTCTATCACATTTTACATTCACTTAATTAAATTTTGTCTTATGGGTTTAAGTATATTATATGCAGCACAAGTTTTTATTCTTTTCATTTTTTTTTTACACATTATTAAACCAACCGAGAACTTAATCCATTTCTGGATGTACTACCTTAATGGACGAGCAAGCACCAGTTACAGAAAAATGCAATGTGTTCAACCTTTTTTTTTACTATTGACTGAGATAATATATTCAAATGCAGAAGACTTAAACAACGAATCTATAAGGACCTGCCATATTCGATGAAATAAAATAATAATTAGGTAATCATAAATAATAAAGTAAAAAGTGACCGCATGCATATAATATTTACATGCTTATAAAATGCAAGCTTCTCGACATGCAAACAATTTTTTTTTCCATATTGTTCCTGGTTCTAGACTTGCAAGAAACTGTAAATAAAAAAACAAAAAAAATCAATGGTGATCATAGATCATTAAGTGTAACAAGATCTAAGTATCTTGGACCGAACAAATCCATAAGGGATAACTTCATGACTTGTATGAATATTTCCATGCTATGGTAGGATAAGCTACTCGACCCTAACGTTTTCTTTTCTTTTCTAACATCATGGATTTAGCAATCAGAAGTTGGAAACAATAACCATTTTAACCAATAATGTAACCATATCCATTTACCAAAAAGCCTACGTCAAATCTAAAAGAGCCATGCATGAAACGTTAGTGATAAAGAATAATTGATATATGATATGCAAGGAAAGGAAGACACGTTTTCCTTAGCACATTTCAGTTAATTTGATACGCATCAACAATGGTGTACATGAATGGTAAAGTTACCTAAGTGGTATTGGGACTAATGCTAATGGCGCCATAAAGTAACTTTTAATTTTTAAGTATTTGTTTTCCTGCCTAAAAGTTGTTTAGAACCTATCCATGTATTAAGTTGCAGCTATATATTCGTGTACCTGTGAATGAAAGGGGAATATAGAAGAATTAAATTGTGATTTCTGTCTCTTTCTCAACCTTTCTTACAGCCTATCTTCTTCTTCCCCAATATTCTTTCTACTGTCTCAATCTCTGCTACTTATATCCACATCAATGTGGTGCTTTCACCGATTGTTCTCTTCCTCCTCTCTCCCTAAACTATTCTCTTCAATCATGACCCGACTGGATAAAGTCCTCCAACAGCTCGCCAACCACCAAGAAGCCATCACCACCATCCATGCCATCCAAACACACCATATCTCCGTGCTCGAAACTCAGCATGCCAACATTATTGACATTAAAGCACGACTTCAAGAAACTACAAGAAAAACAACATATAGCAGCGGCAGAATCTGCTTCTAATCCGTCGCTAAACAGGCTTTAACGACGGATTTCCTACATAAGGGTTTGGTCGGTAAAATCCATGAAGGTATCTGTGTCAGATTTAGCGACGGAATTTAGCATGAGTTTTCCGACATTTTTCCGTCATTTTACTAATTTTTTAATAAAAATAAAATTTCATATATTAATTTTATTTTAATTTATATACCGAGTATTTATCGACGGATAATTAATCTATAATAAAATATTATTTATAAAAGGCGCTGGTAAATCCTTACTAATTACCAAGGAATTAGCGACGAAAATTAAATTAAGGTAAACTTAACCTTCCTTTTTTTGTTGGTAATCCGCTGCTATTCCCCTTCTGATCTCTGTGTGTGTGTGTGTATATATATACATACACACACATCACACACATAATTTGTGTTTCATTCAATAAACAATCCTAAGTTAAATACAACACAATTAATATCAACACACACATCTCATAATCAATGTATTATATTAATCACTCATCTTATAATCAACATTCAACATTACATAATAGACATACTAAACATTCTTACATCAAAAATACATAATACATCCATAACAGAGGATTTTAGGGAGAAGGACAAACTTTGAATATTTTCTGGCCAAAAGTATGCAAAGTTTGTTATTTGGCCAAAAATTCACTTTTTAGTTCAAAGGTGGATTTCAAGGGGCCCGACCACATTTTCCATTTTGCATTAAAAGTTGGCCTTTTGGCCAAATTCCAAACTTAGTATTTTTTTAGCCAACTTTTTTGCAAAGTTTGGCCTTCTCCCTATTTTCCACTCCATAATATTTCATAAACAATACTAAAAAGTACAAACTAAAATATAGTTCTAGCATTTCAAATCCATAACTTGTAGTGGCATGTTCCTGCTTTTTTGCATCATAGATGTCTATCTTCCTGTAAAACAAAAATTTTCTAGTTATACATAGAGTCACAAAAGTAAAGAATTTCACTTTAAATTTGATTAATGTTTACTGACCAAAAAAGAAGAAGAATTAGTTAAAATTTCATCACTCACCACAATGTACGTAACAAACGATCAACGTACATAACAAAAGAGAACTACATCCAATTATGCACGACATAACCAGCTAAATTGTCCCAAACGTCATCTATCTTTTGTTGCCTATATGAATCATCTCGTGCAAAGTCCTGTAATTAAGAGATATTTCAAATCGTTAATCTTATGAATTATGTAACATAAAATATATGAAGAGAAATGACATCAAACCGTGTTATGAAAGGATCAGAACTCATCATCTCGTACAAATCACACAGTCATCACAAAGTCCAATTTCATCAACTCATGCCCATATTTATCAGGTAAAGGATCGCAACTCATCATCTCATTACTATCTACCAAAGAAATGACATCAAACCATGTTATGAAAGGAACCAACCTGCTAGACTTAGTTGGCTTCTTTCCATGATTTCCATGAGACAACTTTGTGAGAGAGAAATCCTCAACCTGGCCAACATGAGATTAACAAGAAATCACAATAATCGTCAACAGCAACTTAAGGATCCAATAACTTGCTACCAAACAACTTAAAATTTGAAGCAACTTCGAACTTAGAATCAAAAGAAAGATCCCAGTGAATCCAAAAATAATATAGATTCTACCTGAGTAAAATCATCAAAAGGTGTAGAAATATTTAATTTCATAGAGTGTTATAGAGATGAATCCCAATCTAATGTTAATAGCAGCATTTAAAACATCAAAATGGCAAAGCATTTCCTCAAACAGTTCAAGGCCTTCAGTTTTTTTCCAAAGAAATATTGTCCAAAAATGTACTTTTTAGCTTTAAAAAAACTTAAAATGAGATGAAAACCATGTTCCTTAGAATTTAAAGGAGAAGGCATTCGTGGAGAACAAGAAAAACCAAACTGTTGTGAAATATGATTATGAAGAAATAAATCGATATTGTTCAAAACATCAAAATGCATAAACGGTTTGTCAAAGAAAATATAAACTAGCCTCCATATCAATGAAATACAATAAACTTCTGTTATACACCGATCTGCAGTAGGGGTATAATCACTATAATATCCACCTGTAAGTAATTATCAAAACTAAACCATATCAAACACTTCAAAACTAAAATGAAAGTCAATAAATCAAGGCTGCCCACAACACTTAAGCCTGCTAAACAAAACTGCAAATCAGCCGACACGGTTTAAAGCCAAAAAAAGTATGAACGAAAACACATCAAATAAAGAGAAGGGCGAAATCGAAACCCAAAAATAAAAGAATACAAATCAGCACGAACTCTCTTATTTGAACGGATCTGAACAATTTCTAGGAGAATTGGTGGTTTACTTATTTTCAGCAGACAAGGAGAAAGGAGAAGAAAGAAAAGAGGAGAAGAGAAGTGACTGATGATTTCAGATCGACAGGAGGGAATGATGATCGGAAATAAAGCAAGAGGAAACAGATTTTAGTTTAGACCAGGGGAATTGGAAGGATGGATGAACAGGCGGCTTCGGGGAGGGTCAGCATAGGCTCGGCGCTGACATTGGGAGGAGCGGAGGTCAGTCGGAGGAGGTTGGCTCGCGCTGGTGGAGGCGTGGCATACTGATGAGGAGAGGTGGCTTGGGATCGGATGGGAAGGCGAGGGGCAGGTTGGTGGAGGCAGGGTTTGGTGGAGCTTGGAATTGGGGAACGTGAGGAATTCGATGGTGAGGAAGCTGTTGTTGCTTTTTTTAATTCGATGGAATCAAGGAATTGGGGAATAGGAATGAGCGGACTGGCAGGGTAATAAAAATAATAATGTTCATGGAGGAAACGAATTAAGTTGGAGCCAAAATTTCGTGGAAGGAAGCGGCAAAACTTTTACTTTTGCGGTAAATTTTGAATTTGAACCTGGTTTTCAATTTGATGGAAAAAACGTCAACTAAAAGCCAAAATTCTGCTACTATAGATTGAAAGAGTGCTTATTTAAAGCCAAAATTCATTAATTATATACCAAGTAACCACCAAATATCTTTAACGAAATTATTTCTAATGGAGGTATTTTTTTTCCTAATCAATGAAATGAGTCATGCCAATTTAAAGGCATTCAATTAAATATTTTAGAAATGTACCTTTAATTCATTAATTATGTACCAAGTAACCACCAAATATCATTAATTATCTTGTATGGCAAAAAATGGAAAGGGTTTCAGGTGTCCTTTTATTTCCAGCTATTTTACTTTTTTCTTATTTCTAGTCCATAATGAAAAGTCGTGTGTGTACGACTTGTGCAGGATCTATAATATGGCTATGCGGAATATGATAACAATATATATATATATCACAGATAACTTTAAATGCAGTAAAGTAAAGTAAAGACACCAGGATTTTATACTGGTTCGGACTTCCCGTCCTACGTCCAGTCCCGAAGCTCCTCTTCGGCTTTTCACTAAACAACACCCCCACTTCACCCGGAGGAACAGGTTCACTACTTGATTTGCGGGCTACAAGTTTACCCACTTGATTTCACGGGCTACAAGCTTACCCACTTGATTTCACGGGCTACAAGCTTACCCACAAGACGATTACAAGAGTTTGACCTTGAATGTGTTCTTTCTTCAACACTGAATAGTCAATGATTGAGTACACCCTTCCTATAATCTTATCCTCAAATGTATTTTGATGTTTAGAAAGATTAGGAAGTAAATTATCGAGTTGAATCACAAGTGTATTAAATATGCTTGGAGATTCAAACGATAATTGAATGCTTTTGAGTGCTTTTTGAGTGAAAAGGATAATGCAAGATAGATCAGAAAATAGAGAGTAAATTCGATGATTTGAATGATTGCAAACTCATGTATTTATAGAAATCAAGAGGTTGCAATTGTTGATGAAAAGTTGCATCTAAAATAAGTGATTATTCATGAAGAGAAATGGATGCAACTCTTAAAGGAAGAAGATGACTTTTCATGAAAATTCAAAAAGCTGTTGACCTATAGAATTTTGTAGGTCGACATGTTTTTAGCCGTTGGAGTTCAAAAACCTGTTGACCTATAAAATTTTGTAGGTCGACCTATTTTTGACCGTTACATTTTAAAATCCTGTTGACCTATAAAAAATTGTAGGTCGACATGTTTTTGACCATATGCATAAAAAATGTTTTCATGAGTGATATTTTTAAGCAATTAGAAGTATGATCATTTGAGGATAGATTTTAACATTATATAACTCTAAAATAATCAACTTCTAACCTATGAAGTCATCTCGTCTTCTTTTTGTCGATGTAGAAGCTTCTTCTTGTCATAAATCAAAATAACCATCGAAGCTTTGACTCAACATTCTCCCCCTTTTTGATTGATGACAACATGGCCTAATAAAGGTATTATTCCTTGTATATTGCTCCCCTGTATATATGCTCCCCCTGAATTATATATAATCTGCATAGCATTCGTTAGTAATATTTTCTCCCCCTTTGTCATCGACAAAAAGGGTGTCTATAAGAGAAAGCAATAATTCATAGAGAAACCATACAACAAAATACATAGATTGTGTTATACATTCAAGGCAAACCAAAAATAAACACACCAGAAGTACCAGGAAGTAGCATAGTTAAATACATAAGCAAATTAAAAAACTTGAAAGATAAAAACGAGACGACTTTTGTGATGGCCAATCCGAATCACTATCTTCTTCTTCATCTTTGTTTCCTTCCTCCTCTTGTTCCTCATTGTTGCTATCACCATTGTCCTTCTCAATATCGTCATGAGCTCCTTCTTCAATATGCGACAGTCCACGACCACGAGTATGTTGGGTACTTGCTCCAGAGCTAGTACCTTCTTCAGATGAGGACCATGTAAACGTAGGTGGCATTGGTCGTTTTCCTGGGTCTTGAGCAAGCGGTGCGGAGGTTGATGCACAAGAGATTGCATCCCAAATCGTTCCAAAGAAGGACTTTAATTTGTTGAACCGCTTATCAAGTTTAGAATCTAAGCGGTCAATTTTATTATCAGTTCTTTTGAGTCTAGCTTCGAGTAAGAATTGATTACGTGCAATTTGCTCAAGAGTGTCCTTAGTTGAAGAAGTAGGAGGCGGAATTAACACGTCTTCAGGCCTTTGCGTGGGAACTTGAGAAGAGGAAGTCTGTGGAGGTCCTTGTTCGACATATCCCTCAAAAGGAATAATATTCAAATAAGGAAACGGTAGCTTCATCCTCTTTTTAGATGCTTTATCAATACATTTTGGTATTGAGATTTTAGATTCGGGAGATCTTACGTGACATTCCATGAGACAACGCATAATATACTCATTATAAAACAAGTGTGGCCTTGAACGTTTATTTACCATCACAATCTCGTCGAAAATCATCTCAATCCAATTTACCTTGATATTTGCATAAATGGCATACAGTGCCTTAAAGTTTTCTCTGTAAACTGCATCAAAGTTTCCAGTCCTTGGAAGAAGAGAGTGTGTGATACAAAGGTGTAGAAGTCTGGCAGATGGTCTTAGATGGATACCTTTAGTACTTGACTTATGGTCTTCTATGAAAAGGTGACTATTTTTGTCGCGAATATGTATAGGGCAGAAATCACTACTGAATTGAATACCTTCGTTATGGGTTCGAAGAATTTCTGCCATCCGGTCTTTGGAGAGAAAGATGTGTTGACCACAAACAACGGACCATAAGCAATCATCCGAGTTTTGGGGTTTAAATTTGTCTAAATTTAGATTAGCATAGAATAGTTTTATCAAAGTATGGCTTATCTCAACATGATTGTCTTCAAAATTTAGAAGAGACTCTATACCCGCTCTGTTTGATAGTCCACTAACATTGTAGAGGGCGAAATCAGAGAATTTGAGAAAAGAACCGTGGTGAATTGTATAGTCTTTCATCTTGTTCCATCTCTTCACCGCAAGAGGATCCATTAGCCATTGTTTGATTTGAGTATCAATAGGTTGAATAGGGGCTTGAGAAGATGATGTTTTGGACTTCTTTTGCTTTGGAGCCATTGGAGAGGTTAGGAAATTTGAAGAATTCTAATAGATCAGGTTATAAAGAGTATAGAGAATGAAAAGAAATGACCTTTGATGAAGAGTTGTGAAGTTTGAAAAGGGAATGGACGTGTTGATTGGGTGAAAAGGAAGTTTCCAGCGAAACCGGTCGACAGATATCAATGAGCCGGTCGACCAGTAAAATCTCTGGAAAAATTGATGCACGTGTTTTCGAACTGACCGGTCGACAGGTTGGAGTTTGGGCGATCGACAGGAAATAGTTCTGGAAGACAAACATACATATGTTTGGTCTGACCGGTCGACAGGAGGAATAAGGAGCGGTCGACAGGTAAAAGTTCTGTTTGATAAAGAACTTAAACTTGAACTATGGCGGTCGACATGATTTAAATGATCGGTCGACAGTTATTAGTTCTGGAAATGTTTGAAATCAATTCTTTAGGCATAACGGTTGACAGGGGAGTATGATGCGGTCGACCGTTTTTAATTCTGGTTTCAATATAAAGGCTAAGAATCCTTAACCGGTCGACAGCGTGAACAAGATCGGTCGACAGGTGCAGAGAAAATTTGTTTTTCTGGCTTTTGAAAAGATATATATATATTAAAACAAATTTTATTCAATAACAAGATTTCAAAACACCAAATACTTGAAGAACAAAATACAAATTTATTTTTTAAAGAAGAGTTTAAACGATATAAATTATTTCCTTGGCTCCCATGAATTCTTTGGTTCCTAATGGCTAAACCTTCCACTAGCTCCTTCATTGTTTTGATAATTTCTATCCCATGAATTTGGAGTTCGTGAAGACGATGGTATTGGCATTGGCTCATGTACATTATGTCTGTCAGAGCCACAAAAGAGAGTAGCTAATCGTTCGAGGTACGTCAAACGAGAAGTCGTCAGTTTTTGCTCATAAAACATTTGTTGTTGATAATAATGCATTTCATCTATCTTCTCCTTAGTTCGTGGAGAACAAAATAAAACTTTCTTGCTCTTCTTAGAAGTAGGAGTAGTTCCTGGCGTTCGAGAAGGCGGATGAAAGCCAGGTGGATGCTCTGGTGTTTTTGGGGAGTTATATTCAGTCGGTTCGGAACTTATGATTGAAATGTGGGAATTTTCAGCACATTTCTCACAGATGTGTGCCATGAGATTATTTAAAAGTTATAGAAGTTTGAGAGAATGAATGAAAGCACTCAAAAATAGTCATATATATAGTAGGAGTTTTCTATTTTAAGATAATAAATAAATGGTTTGTATATGTTTTACCATAGAAAAATCCTCTGCTATATATAGTAAAAAGACATTGGTTTCTGATAAAAAAAATACGAATTCTTATAAAAAATAATCTTCGAGTTCTTTTCGTGAAACCAATCCTAGCTCTCTACGTAACTTGATAAAGCTTGACTCTAGTAGAGGCTTTGTAAATATATCTGCTAGTTGATTTTCCGTGTTGACATATTCGAGGTTTATATTTCCCTTTTCAATGTTATCTCGTAGAAAATGATGACGAATGTCAATGTGTTTAGTCCGAGAGTGATTAACTGGGTTTTTGGATAAATTTATCGCACTAGTGTTATCGCAATATATAATGGAATTCGATAAATTCATACAAAAATCTTTAAGTGTTTGTTGCATATATATAACTTGTGTACATGCCAAAGCTGCTGAAATATACTCTGCCTCGCATGTTGATAGTGAAACACAATTTTGTTTCTTACTAAACCAAGAGACAAGTGATTTTCCAATGAAATGGCACGTACCACTTGTACTCTTTCTATCCGTTCGTGATCCTCCGAAATCAGCATCACTATATGATACTAATTCGAATGCACAATCCTTAGGATAGAAAAGACCGAAATCTTTGGTGTTATTAAGATATCGAATAATTCGTTTCACTGCTCGCAAATGTGATTCCTTAGGATCAGCTTGAAAACGTGCACACAAACAAACACTCATCATAATGTCAGGACGACTAGCTGTTAAATATAGGAGAGAACCTATCATACTACGATACGTCTTTTGGTCTATACTCTTTCCACTTTCATCCTTTTCAAGATGACTAGTGGTACTCATTGGAGTCGGTTTTCCAGAAGTATTTTCAAGTCCGAATCTTTTAACAAGATTTTCACAATATTTTTCTTGATTTATGAAAATACCATTTGAAAGTTGTTTAATTTGAAGACCAAGAAAGTATGATAACTCTCCCATATGTGAGATTTCAAATTCTTTGGTCATGATATCTGAAAATTCTTTACAAAGTCTCTCGTTTGTTGAACCAAAGATTATGTCATCCACATATATTTGAACAACAAGTATCTCTTTGTGCGAATGTTTAATAAATAATGTTTGATCAACCTTTCCTATTTGAAATCCAGAGTTGATAAGATGACTTCGTAGTCGTTCATACCAAGCACGTGGTGCTTGTTTTAAACCGTACAAAGCCTTCTTAAGCTTGAAAACATGATCTGGATATTTTTCATGTTTGAATAAAGGTGGTTGTTCAACATATACTTTTTCTTTTATAAAATCATTTAGGAATGCACTCTTGACATCCATCTGATATAATTTAAAATTATGGTGACAAGCAAAAGATAGAAGTATTCGAATTGCTTCTAGTCTAGCAACAGGTGCAAAAGTTTCTTCATAATCGATACCCTCTTCTTGATTATATCCTTGTGCTACTAACCGTGCTTTGTTTCGTGTTATGTTTCCTTGTTCATCAGCCTTGTTTTTGTAAACCCATTTAGTTCCGATAACTGATTGATCGGTTGGCCTTGGAACAAGTTCCCATACATCATTGTGTTCGAACTGATTTAGTTCTTCTTGCATAGCAATGATCCAATATTCATCGGTAGCAGCTTCTTTAGGATTCTTAGGTTCGATGTTTGAAATAAATGCAACATGTCCCATTTGGTTAAGTTGACTTCTAGTTCTAATTTGAGATGATACTTCTCCAATTACATTTTGAACTGGATGATCTCTCAATATTCTTGGAGGAGATCTCACTCTAGGTGGAGAAACTATCACAGGAGGTTGAGGAATATCGTTGATAATTTCGGAGTCAGAATCCTCATTTATGACAACAGTGTCATTTGTATTGATATTTTCGTCATCATCAATTTTTATATTAGAAAACTTGTAGTATTCATCGAAAGATATTTGAAGTGATTCTTCAATAATTTTGGTTCTTTTATTGAATATACGATAAGCCTTACTTCGATCCGAATAACCAACAAAGATTCCTTCGTAAGCTTTTGAATCAAATTTTCCAAGGTGATCTTTCGTATTTAAAATAAAACATTTCGAACCAAAAACTTTGAAATAAGAAATATTTGGTTTTCTTTCATTGAATAACTCATATGGTGTATTTTTAGTTAGAGGTCGAATGGAAACTCGATTCAAAACATAACACGCAGTTGCTACAGCTTCTGCCCAAAAATGTTTTGATAGAGTGCTTCCATTTAATAATGTTCTTGCACATTCTTGTAATGTTCGATTTTTCCGTTCTACAACCCCATTTTGTTGTGGAGTTCTAGGAAAGGAAAAATTGTGTGATATACCTTTCTTTGCACAAAAATGTTCAAATTCATTATTTTCGAACTCTCCGCCATGATCACTTCTTATATTTTTGACTTTAAGTCCCTTCGATTTCTGAATACGTTTGACGAAAGATTTGAATTTTTCGAAAGTGTCACTTTTATTTTTCAAAAACATAGTCCAAGTATAACGAGAATAATCATCAACAATTACAAACACATACCGACTATGATTTATGGATTGTATTTGAGTAGGTCCAAATAAATCCAAATGTAATAGTTCAAGTGGTTGTAATGTCGAGATTACCTTCTTAGATTTAAATGATGACTTGGTTAATTTTCCGATTTGGCAAGCGTCACAAAGATTGTCAACTTTGAAACTCAGTTTTGGTAAACCTTTGACTAGATCATTTTTAGCTAGCTTGTCAATAGTTTTAAAGTTTATATGACAGAACCGTTTGTGCCATATCCATGGATCATTTTCCTTAGCAATAAGGCACATATTTGAATTTTGATTAAAATTCATATTTAAAATATATATATTTCTGTCTCTGTATCCTTCAAAAACTAAATTTTTATCTTGGTCAAGAATGTTACATTTGTCATTTGAAAAGGAAATTGTAAACCCTTTATCACATAACTGACTTACTAAGTAAGTTATGTTTTAGATTTCTAACTAGCATGATATTCGTAATAAGAGGTAAATTAGATGTACCGTAATTGCTCACATCGCCTTTGCCGATGATGAAGCCTTTTGAATTATCTCCAAAAGTGACTGAGCCCCCATCAAAGTATGTAATATTCGTCAATATGCTCTTGTCTCCAGTCATATGCTTCGAGCAACCACTGTCCAAAATCCATCTTCCTCTTTTCTTTAGTGGGACCTACAAAAAATAAAGTTAAATCCATGGTACCCACTTTTTATAGGGTCCTAAGAGTTAGGTCTTAGGAGTCCAAACCCATACGGGTCCGGTATCCCCTTTATACAAATAATTTGGATTATGATGCACAGTACTCAAGAAATTTTGAATGTACTTGTTCCTAATCAAAATATTATTTGTTTTAGGAACCCATACTTTGACATTCTTCTTTTGAGATTTCACACTCGGTTTTGGTTTGAAATATAATAAACTCAGATTTTTCTTAGCTTCAGTTTCTTTTACTAACTTATTTTTCTTTCTTCTTTTACCAAGATGTTTCTTGATAACTTGTTTCTTATATCCCAATCCTTGCTTATTTGTAGCTGATTGTGAATTCTCAATGATTTTTGTCAGATTTTCTCGACCTTTGTTAAAGTTAGAAACATTTTTAGTAATGTCGTCTAACTTTGATTGTAAACTAGCTTTTTCAAGGTCTAGAATCTTGACTTTAGCTTTAAGCTCATGATTTTCAGTAGTGAGAATATCATTCTTTTCTTTTTGAACTTCAATTTCTTGAGTCAAAAGTGATAGTTGAGAATTAGAATTAGAAGATGATTCTTGAGCCTTTTCAAGTTCCTCTTCTAATATTTTCTTCTCATCTTTTAACATATCTCTTTCTAATTCTGATCTATTCAACATTGTCTTGACTTCTTTTAATTGATGTTTTGTATCTTTAAATTTAACCATTAATTTATCATAAATATCAAGCATATCCTCAAGAGTAGGAATTTGTACCTCATCCTCTGTTGCCATAAAACATATATTTGCTTGTTCAGTGTCTGAGTCACTTTCGCTATCAGATGAAGATGAGTCTGAATCATCCCATGTTACTGAGAATGCTCTTTTCTTTGATTTGTCCTTCTTGAATTTTTCGGATTTCTTCTTTTTATCCGGGCAATCTTTTTGCAAATGTCCCTTTTTGTGACAGTTGAAGCATTCCATAATTGAAGATGATGGTTTATTTGATCCAAACTTCTTTTTGTCGTATCGACTAGCTTTTCTTTGCTTCAAGAACTTCTTAAAACCTTTTGCAATAAGTGCTAAGTCTTCATCTTCAGAATCTGAAATGTCTTCATCTTTTTCGGCATGAAAAGCAACATTTTTCTTTTCTTCTTTTTGTTCTCTTCTAGCCTGTAAATTTGCTTCGTAGGACATTAGATTTCCTATCAATTCATCTGGCTTCATGGTAGAAAGATCATTAGCTTCTTCTATGGCTAATACTTTTCCTTCCCATTCATTAGTCAGTGAATGTAGGATTGTTGAAACTACATCAAAGTCAGAATATTTTTGTCCTAATCCAATAAGAGCATGATGAATGGTTTGAAACCTTGAATACATCTCATTGATTGTTTCATTTGGCTTCATTTTGAAATTTTGGAATTGGCTTTTCAACAAAGCTATTTTTGCTTGTTTAACCTTGTTAGTACCTTCATGAGTGGTTTTTAGCGTTTGCCAAATTTGATAAGCAGTGGTACAGATACTAACGCGGTTATACTCATTTTGATCTAATGCACAAAACAACATATTTATTGCTTTTGCATTTACTGTTGCTGCTGTTTTCTCAGCAGGAGTCCATTCTGCATACTCAGTAGTTGGATTAACTATTTCTTTCTGAGTAGCATTCCAAGCATCATAACTTGTTGATTGCATATAGAAAGCCATACGTGTTGCCCAATAACTATAGTTTAGGCCATTAAAGAAAGGAGGTCTTTGTGTAGATTGACCTTCAGTGTAAGTGTTAGCGCTGGTGCTTGCGTTATTTGCCATATTACTAGAATATATCAAATAACTGTGTTACGGTTATAAGATGACCGCGCTCTGATACCAATTGAAAAGTCGAGTGTGTACGACTTGTGCTGGATCTATAATATGGCTATGCGGAATATGATAACAATATATATATATATATATATATATATATATATATATATCACAGATAACTTTAAATGCAGTAAAGTAAAGTAAAGACACCACGATTTTATACTGGTTCGGACTTCCCGTCCTACGTCCAGTCCCGAAGCTCCTCTTCGGCTTTTCACTAAACAACACCCTCACTTCACCCGGAGGAACAGGTTCACTACTTGATTTGCGGGCTACAAGTTTACCCACTTGATTTCACGGGCTACAAGCTTACCCACTTGATTTCACGGGCTACAAGCTTACCCACAAGACGATTACAAGAGTTTGACCTTGAATGTGTTCTTTCTTCAACACTGAATAGTCAATGATTGAGTACACCCTTCCTATAATCTTATCCTCAAATGTATTTTGATGTTTAGAAAGATTAGGAAGTAAATTATCGAGTTGAATCACAAGTGTATTAAATATGCTTGGAGATTCAAACGATAATTGAATGCTTTTGAGTGCTTTTTGAGAGAAAAGGATAATGCAAGATAGATCAGAAAATAGAGAGTAAATTCGATGATTTGAATGATTGCAAACTCATGTATTTATAGAAATCAAGAGGTTGCAATTGTTGATGAAAAGTTGCATCTAAAATAAGTGATTATTCATGAAGAGAAATGGATGCAACTCTTAAAGGAAGAAGATGACTTTTCATGAAAATTCAAAAAGCTGTTGACCTATAGAATTTTATAGGTCGACATGTTTTTAGCCGTTGGAGTTCAAAAACCTGTTGACCTATAAAATTTTGTAGGTCGACCTATTTTTGACCGTTACATTTTAAAATCCTGTTGACCTATAAAAAATTGTAGGTCGACATGTTTTTGACCATATGCATAAAAAATGTTTTCATGAGTGATATTTTTAAGCAATTAGAAGTATGATCATTTGAGGATAGATTTTAACATTATATAACTCTAAAATAATCAACTTCTAACCTATGAAGTCATCTCGTCTTCTTTTTGTCGATGTAGAAGCTTCTTCTTGTCATAAATCAAAATAACCATCGAAGCTTTGACTCAACACATAATTACTGTTAGTCTTCCAACTTTGGAATTTTGAATTTGGATGGATTCTATAATTGGTATTTTCCTTTATTAATGAATCTACTATTTTTCCACTTCATTGTATTAGAAGAATATACCACGTGTGTTCACCAATTGAAATTTGGTGGTTTCCATCTATTATATAATCAACGAAATTTTTTTTCTTTTGAATTTTGGGAACAAATTATAAACATAATTTTCTAAATTATTACTTTCCTTTATTTGTAGATTGATTTTTGATACACTTGTATTTGTGCCATGTATATGTGTATATCATTTTGACAATTTACTCGGTGTTTGATTGCTATGATTCATTTGCAGGTAGTATAAAAGGAAATGATGTCAATTGCTATTTTAACATTACATGGTTAATTATGGAATCATTTATATTTATCATTATTAGAAACATAACTTTAATTCATTAATTATATACCAAGTAACCACCAAATATCTTTAACGAAATTGTTTCTAATGGAGGTAATTTTTTTTCCTAATCAATGAAATGAGTCATGCTAATTTAAAGGCATTCAATTAAATATTTTAGAAACGTACCTTTAATTCATTAATTATATACCAAGTAACCACCAAATATCATTAATTATCTTGTATGGCAAAAAATGGAAAGGGTTTCAGGTGTCCTTTTATTTCCAGCTATTTTACTTTTTTCTTATTTCTAGTCCATAATTACTGTTAGTCTTCCAACTTGGGAAATTTGAATTTGGATGGATTTTATAATTAGTATTTTCCTTTATTAATAAATCTACTATTTTTCCACTTCATTGTATTAGAAGAATATACCACGTGTGTTCACCAACTGAAATTTGGTGGTTTCCATCTATTATATAATCAACGAAAATTTTATTCTTTTGAAGTTTGGGAACAAATTCTAAACATAATTTTCTAAATTATTACTTTCCATTATTTGTAGATTGATTTTTGATACACTTGTATTTGTGCCATGTATATGTGCCCAAGACGACACACACACACACACACACACACATATATATATATATATATATATATATATATATATATATATATATATGATGTATGATCGCCTCAGTTCCGTTTGTTTAACATTAATTAACATTAACGTTAAAACTGGTCATAAATGCACATAAAGAAAGAAAATACAAGGAACTGACATACAAGGCTTGTCATGATTATTCAATAGACATTGTAATTAATGCATCATACAAAGAAGGACAAAATGGGTATTGTAAAAAAGCTTCAGAGGGACGGAAGTTTTCAAAGGCTCGGTAGAATTAAGAAAAACCGACAAAGTCGGTTTGATTAAGAAAAACCGACAAAGTCGGTTTGATAAAATAATAATTACTAATTATAAATTATTTATCAATAATCATTAATTACTATAAACTTCAATAATGTCTATATAAGTTGACGTTTATAATTATTATTTATAAATTACTATTTATAAATTTATGAGTTTTCTTAAATTTGAAGATTATATTTAGTTTAAATTTATCTAAAGTTTTATTTTTTTGGTTTTATGAAAGTTTCAAAATTTGGTTTATAAATTTTATGAATTGTCAAATTTTAATTTAACAAATTTTAGAATTTCAAAAATAATAAAATATAATTAACAATTATAATTAGCATGTAATAAATAAAAAATTGGAATTAACAAGAGAAAATTAGCTACTAATTATTACTCATTTACAATTAATTATTAATTTTAGTTATAATTGTGAGTTCTGGAATTTATGTGAAATTTACTTATTAATTACTAAGTAAAAACACAAATGTAAAATATAAACAACAAATATAAAATATATTTTATTGATTTCTTAAAAGAAAATATGTATTAATAATTTCTTGATATTAATTTAATTAATCGTATTAAAGACTATTAAATAATCATTGATTATCAAAACAAATTTAATAAACATCGAACAATAATGTATTTTATTAATTACTATTACCTCTTATTTATATTATATAGTAATTAATAATTAATCAGCATTAATTTTCAAAAAAAAATTAATCAGCATTAACTATTGAATTTTATTTACTTCTAATAGTTATTATTTATTATTAATTACTAATGTATTATTAACATTAATTATTAAAATTTAAATTTACTAATTAATTACTAAGTAATAACACAAATTTAAAACATTTTATAAATAATAAATATAAAAGTTCGTTTCAAATATCTTGGAAAACTGCAGGAAAATAGCTTCAAAATTATGTCGACGGTAATCCGACTCTATTAGCAATGGAATTTAGCGTTAAATATTTTATGATGGTAAAGTGCTGCAATTTCCATTGATTTAGCGACAAAATTAGTATTCGACGGTAATAATTTATAATAAGGTGACATATAAAATCCAAAATATTTTCTCTTACAAAGCCCACGAAAATTCGTCGCTAATTAGCGATGGAATTTTCCGCTGCTAAAAATCTGTCGCTATTCTCGGGTTTTCTTGTAGTGAAACCTCAGCAAATCCGTGACCGAACTCAGCCGAAAATTAGACAATCAACCACCTCTCCCTATATCTTCAGCGCGTACAATTTCGCTGCCTGCCACTGTCGTGATTTCTACAACACCAGATCTACCTCTTACCTCTGCAGCAGCTCCTACCTTGCCTAAGTCACCTCCACTTCATCCTCTACCGCCAGCGAATTCATCCCCATCGTCGCAATATCCTATTTTTGCGCCTATGCAAAATAGTGTTCATTACCAGTCTGAGGCATATTATCGGCCGCTGCACTTCATAAAGCTTTGAGCGCCACATTAGCACTGAATTCGAAATGGCATACTGAGCAAAAATGGAATGCTGCACAAGACATGTTTGTTGAAATGCACAAGCTGAAGTGCCCTGATGCATCCGGTGTTTTTGCTGAAACGAGCAAGTGGAAATATGAAAGTAAGTTGCTCGTCTTTGATCCGGGTGGAAAAATGAAGTTGAGAAATTTTTTGCGCCAACTTATGACCTTGAGGACAAGGTCAGTTTCAAGGCGTGGGTAATGATACGCATCAAAAATGGTGTACATGAGTGGTAAAGTTACCTAAGTGGTATTGGGACTAATGTTAACGGTGCCATAAAGTAACTTTTAATTTTTAAGTATTTGTTTTCTTGCCTAAAAGTTGTTTAGAACCTATCCATGTAATAAGTTGCAGCTATATATTCGTGTACCTTTGAATGAAAGGGGAATATAGAAGAATTAAATTGTGATTTCTGTCTCTTTCTCAACCTTTCTTGCAGCCTATCTTCTTCTTCCCCAATATTCTTTCTACTGTCTCAATCTCTCCTACTTATATCCACATCATAATTCATAAGCTAAACATATCGGTTCAAACCATATTTCAAATATGAATAAACCATTTAGATTTTGTAAATATCAACCCAACATCAGCTTCATTACAAGCTACATTTCTATTCATTAATATTCCTTTTTGAAACGTTGGGATGCTGGGAATGTATGGCATCACCTCTACAACATTTGATGCTGCTGCACTTGGCGACCACCACTTATAGCCCCCAATTTAGTCGATTTAATTTTCTTCCTAATAGTAAATTAATTCTTCTATTTGAGGTACAATTTGTAAGCTAATTAGTGTTAGTTTCGAAATGGATAACAATTCCTCATACCAAAACATTAAAAAGTACTTTACAAACTTTTAGTTCAATTTTTAATGATCCAACTAGAATAGTTCAAAATGCATTTGGTACTCTCGTTTATACCTTGTGGGTTCAGCTGTAAATGCAAGTATGCAAAGTATACATGCTCATTTCCCATTTATCGCTCAATTGCATGGATCTCAGCTAGTAAGAATTGTTCCTTCACACTGAATTTAACATAATTACACTAAAACATATTAATATACATTTTTCATTTGTTTTAAATATCGTATTGATTTATCTCGTGTGGCGTTTAAGAATCTTCATCAGCAACGTTGCCCAGACGCATCGACCAAAATCCTTAAACCACCAAACGGACTAATTAACACTAACATGATTATAAAAATTAGTTTATATTTCGTTATAAATCGTATCAGTATTTTATTATGGGAAATTACATTATGCTGATGCTCTTGTCACATCATCGTCAATACACAGAATATACTTTTATCTTTTGATAACACACAGTTCTTTAAATCTTAATCAAAGATTAACACCGAAATTATGGGGAAGTAAATCTTAATCAAAGATTCACACTGAATTAACTCTGAACCGATATTTCTAAGGAAGCTAGACAGGTGAATGTGCCATGGATAGTTTTGGGGGATTTTAATAATATTACTTCCCTTAGCGACAAAAAGGGAGGTACTGCTGTTCCTTTTAGATACATGTCGGGTCTTATAGAGTGCATTACTAGCTATGGTCTTCAGGAACTCAACATAATGGGTTTTAAATTTACCTGGAGGAAAAAAGGTGTTGCGACTAGAATCAATAAGGTTTTTTGCAATTGCAGTTTGTTGGAAACGATCCCGGGCATATATGTTTATGGATATGCTAATCCTATGAGCGATCACTTACCAATTTGTGTTAATTTCAGGATGGAAAATAGAGTTATTAAGAACATACCGTTCAGGTATATAAATTCTTGGTACTTGCATGAAGATTATTGGGATTGTTTCTCTGCTGCCTTCGAAAAACTGTGTTTATGTTTCTAGGAAGGTAAAAAACTCTACAGTTTCCAAATGTTCTTGAAATAATGCAAAATCCGTATGAAAAGATGGAACAGTCAACGAATTAAAGATGATGATACTCTTAAGCAAATGGAAGAGAATTACAAGGAGATTTTGAAAGAGTTGATGATTATCCTGAAAATCACAGTATTTTTGATAGCCTTAAAGCAGCTTATTATGGGTGGAAGGAGCAAAGCATCATTCAATGCATTAACAACCGTCAAAAATCTAAAATCTCCTGGCTTACAGAAGGGGACTCATGTACTATTTTTTTTTCATGCTAAGATGTCTCTTAGGAAGCACATCAATAATTATGGTAAAGTGGTTATGGAAAATGGAGAAATTAAACACAATGATGAGTACATGGAAAATGAGGCCATAAAGTACTTTTCAGGTATTTTTATGTCTAATGCTTCAGGTCATAATTCTTTTCAGCATATAAACTGTAAAACCATTATTAATGAAAGAAGGCGGAATCACCTGTCTTCTAATATTAATATGGAGGAAGTCCGCAAGGCCGTCTTCTCCATCCCAGAAGATAAAAGCCCTGGACCTGATGGGTTCTCTGCAAAAAATTTCAAAATTCATTGGGTTAATATTTGTGATATAATGCTAGATATGATCCAAACGGTTTTCAGAACCGGAAAACTGGCAAAAGGTATAAATCATACTTTTATTACTCTCATTCCCAAAACTGATAAACCTTCTAGTATCACTGATTTCAGGCCTATATCATGTTGTAATGTGCTATATAAAATTATTTCCAAAGTGATTTGCAATAGAGTAAAACCTTTTCTAAGGCATCTTATTTCGGAAAATCATACGGCCTTCATCCCGGGTAGGTATATAGCTAAAAACATTCTTTTGGCTCATGAACATTTTAGACTTTTTAATCGAAAAGGAAGTAGCAGACTATGCATTAAGATTGATCTTCAAAAATCGTATGATATGATTAATAGGGAGTTTATCTATCATATGTTAGTTATGATGGGTTTTCCTAGAATCATTGTTCGGATTATTAGATCTTGCATCGCAACACCTACTTTCTCCATCTTAATTCATGGGAGTCCGAAAGGTTTTATTATGAGTAATAGAGGTTTACGACAGGGGGATCCGCTATCACCTTATCTCTTTTGTATTGCTATGGAATACTTTTCCATTCTTATGTCTAAGGCTAAAAGAATGAAATATGTGGAGCCTATATACAGGAATGATCCTTTTATTACACATTTGATTTATGCAGATGACCTCATGATTTTTTTAGGGCCAAAATTAAATATGTTAAAGAAATTAAAAAGATTTTAGAGGATTTGAGGGAAGTGGCAGGTCTTAAACTTAACAATGTCAAGTCTAAGGTCTTTTTCAGTAGAGGTGCTGGTAATAAAGCACAGGTTCTACAGTTGCTAGACATGAACGAAGGAAGATTACTAATTAAATACTTGGGGATCCCGTTGTCTACAAATTATTTGAATTTTGCTGATTGTGGTCAATTTTTTGATAACATTAGAAAAAAAATGGGTAGCTGGGATTGCAGGCTTTTATCAATGGCAGGAAGAGTGGAACTTATTCGGTCTGTCATTACGAACATGGTTTTGTATTGGATGTTGACATACCAATTACCGACAGCTACCATTGGGAAGATTAACTATTTGTGCGCTAACTTCATCTGGGCCGGGAAATCTCATAAAATTGCGTGGGATACTTTATGTACACCTAAATTAGAAGGAGGTGTTGGGTTGCGGAATTTTAAAGACATTAAGATAGCTGCGGCCCTCAAATTGTTATGGCATTTTGTAAATGGGGAAAGCATGTGGAAAAAATGGATGACGAGTAGATATTGTGTTGATGGAATTTTTTGGGTTATGAAATGCGATCCTAATAGCTCTTGTACGTGGAAATCAATTCTAAAACACAGAAAATTGGGGCTTCAAAGCATTAATAGATGTATTGTCAATGGGGCTGATTTTAAGCTATGGTACGATCCTTGGATAAACAGCGATATCCTAGTTAATTTGCTAGGATGGGATTATCTTAGTATTTGTGGAGGTGAAGATTTACTGGTAAGTAGTATTTTTCACAATGACATGTTCAACACTAATAATCAGCTAGCAACTAGATTGGTGTCAGACATGATTAGATCGGTCACGATTCATCATTCTTACGACAAAGATTTTTGGAGTTGGAATGATAAACCAAATGGTTTCTCCTTTTATTATGTGTGGGATATTTCTAGGGAACATTTACCAGAGCTTGATTGGTGCAAGGTGACGTGGCACTACATAAATAGTCCTAAAATGTCTTTATGTACTTATAAAGCTATGCTTAACCATTTAAGTACTACTGACAAGATGATTTCGTAGGGGTATGAGGTTAATCCTAAGTGTGTGTTATGCAATGAATATTTAGAGGACATGGATCACCTGTTTTTTCAGTGTCCATATGCATCTTATTTGTCGATTCGCTGCGGAATTAATCTTGGACTTCCACCATCGTCTGTGGAACCATTTCTTTCAACTTAAAGGTCTCATCCAAGACATCGCCTTCTGCAACATAGTAACTACTATCTACTATATCTGGAAGGAGAGAAACGAAAGATTCCATAATAATTAGAGCAGAAACAAGTATCAACGATGGGATTGTATTAATCTGGATATTTCTTACCTTCTTCGCAAGTCTAAAGGACGCATCCAGCAACTTACAAACATGAGGATTTTGCAAAAGTGGGGTATTGAGCTTTACGACGAAGGGTAGCACACATCTTTTTCTGCTCAAGTTCTTGGCGGCCCAGCTCTAGGGTTCCTTTTTCTCTATTTTGGGAAAGAAGAGTTTAAAGTGAGGATTATTTAATTCGTCTGTTATGTTTGGTTCTTTGCTGATGTGGAGCGGGCTTATGGGTTTACAACTTCAAGATAGAGCAGATGGGCCGACTCCTCTTTTTTGCGTTTAACTTTATGTTTGATTTTGGGATGGACTTTTGTTGATCTTTTGTTTATATGCCCTTTTGTATTTGGATTCTTGTACACTTTTTTATTGATTCGCTGTCAATAAAACGCCGCACTCTTTTTCCTAGCTAGTGCTTACACTGAGCATTATTTTAGGTTTTTAACGAGGCGGTTTACCCATTTTCAAAAAAAAAAAAGAAAAAGTAACAAATACGTCCCCTGGTGGTAACCCCGGTAATCATTGTACACCTATTATCATATAATACAATAAAATCTACTGCACACCCACATGACAGGGACACTAAATCTCTCCTAAGGTCTAGACTTGTGTCTCCTTTAATATATATATATATATATATATATATATATAATGTATTGTTCTAACCTCACTCTGATACCAAATGTAACACCCCACCTCTATACCCACATTATCTAAGAGTATTACGAAATAATACTGTCAGATAATACGGAGAATGAGGCTATAAGGGTACACATGTGAACTCTCTTGGACTAACAGTGGTACGTATTAAAATTTTCTGAAATATTACTTACCCTTACGTACTCAATGTCGGTACAAAACAATTACACGTGTGCCTCTAGGACAGAACAATACAGAATATAGATGAATACAGAGATCACAGAGTCAATCACAGCGATATAATAAAATATAATATATCATATTTATTAGTTTATAAACATTTAACCTTATACATAGCAATATCCATACATCAATTACATACAATACAAATTTGTAAGTAATATACTGATCAACTATACTGATCAAATTTGTAAGTAATATACTGATCAACTATATTGATCAACTATCTCAATGTCCCTGTACCTGAAATGTCTCGGTCTGACTCGAGTATTATATAAATAATAAACGGATCACTCTATGTTTAAATCCGTCATAGTTAATATAAAATGTTTGTATTCACAAAATAATAATAATAATAGAATGCAATCTCACCACAATCAATCGATATCATCATTTATATGATTCATCAAAATATATTCCATAGAATCATTAGAAGAGACCGATCATAAAATCCAAATCTGAATCAAATATAAGAAAGATTTCTGAATGTATTAACAATCAATAAGTCAACAAATCCAAATATCACTAAAATCATTGTAAATATAATATCCTCCCGTATATGAACAAATATCATTAACTATAATCATTGAAAAGCCAAGTGAATTCGAAACATCAAAGCATCATAGAAAACTACACGTGCTTAACTTCTTGACTAGTACTACATCTTGGTACCATCCATCGTGATGCATAGGTCCATAAACATCTTAACGACTATAGCCGAAACATTGTGATGCCCTTGGTCACAAAATCTGAGTAATAACATCGTGGTGATTGGAGTGACAAACATCGTGATCATCGTGACATATATAGTCAAATCATCGTGATGACTCCAATCATGTACTCAGTAATAGTACTAGTAATCATCTTGAATGTGTCTCAACTTATCAAACAATAACCCTATAGGCGTTAACGTATGTCCCATGCCATACGTTCGCACCTATTGGTTTACTGATCGTTAGTTGATGCCACATTAGAAAAACCATCATAAAACATCATCAAATATATACACTGCCTCATATCATTGGCGAGTGTAGAGATGCCCAACTCGTCTCATCTTTCTCTCTCTCTCTCTTTCTTTTGACGAGTACTAAATGACATCATGACTTGTCTCATCTCATCGATAAGTAAAATCTGTCATAAATGTCAAACAATGTTAATTCATCAAAAATAACTTGCCTCATCTCCTTGGCAAGTATAGGAAACATCGTGAAGGTTATTTCTAACCATAAGTTCAAATTAGTTTTAACATCAAAATTGCCTCATTTCATCGGAAATTATAAAAAAACACATCAAAATTGATTCGTCATCGGGCATATTGAAAAAGAGAAGTTCTCAAATCAACAGTCTTCGCTAAAATTTGGCAACGTCTCGAACATTTCAAAATATCGCATCGAATTGGTTTCGATCGTACAAGTCCGAGATTAAGCGATAAAGTAAAAACACATGTCCCATACCGCATATTTTTGCTAACCCGTTTAATTCTCGTAACAGACTGACTTTCCCATACCCTTAAGTTGATAATCACAAGTCTTATCCAACCAAAATTGTATAGAAATGCAGATAGTTATTAGAAAGAAATTAGAGGGTGAGATAAGAATGAAAGAAATATTGGAATAAAAGAAGATCAACACAATACAGAGCCTCACATCGCATCGGAACAAAATATAATATAGAAATAAATCTTTATGAGAACTTGAAATAAACTTACAATCATCAGAGTACATCACACATCTGGACAGTTATAATAATCTGTCCTCATATACAACACACAGCGGAATAGTATATATATAGTATCATACGTCTGGATTCTTCCAGTTCGTCTCTTCACAGCATTCAATAACCTGAACCTGTACAACTCGGTCTAACCCGAGCATAACAAACACCGGGTCAGTCTGGTGAACCAGAGTGAGAAAAACACACTAAGTTTTAAGGCATCACACAACTTGATTTTAACGTTAAAATCTTTTCGAAAGAAAAGGATAATCGTAAGACCGAATCCACACATAAATACGAACGGTTTTTACCTTACGATAACCGAAAACACTTTTGAAAACAATATTATTCTGATATTATGATAGTGTCTAAATACAAATAAATAGAATCTAGTGGAATGCTTGCATCTCACGCTCCACATATATGGTATACAATCAAAACCGCAGGCGCTGATTGGAGAATGAATTTCCTGGCAAGGTATGGGACCACCTTCCCGACAATGTACCTCTGGAGATGAATACATTGGAGTTCAACAAGAGCATCTTGCAACCCAGGCTAAACATGACCGACCTCTCACTTTCTCATGAGAGTACCGAATATATCATTACCACGGTTGGGGGCTAGCCAACCGAACCGATAGCATACATACATAAATAAAAGGGACAACCGAAGGCATTTGATTTCACCAGATCAGGTAATGATATATCCCTTTGATGGGTGCGACCAGCATAGCCATGCGACATACCCGATTTTATGTCATTCCTGGTTGATGAGGCTAGAGGTTAAGCTTATCCTTTAGAACAGCAATCTCCATCCACTTTGAATGCCACATCGTCAGATCAATCAAATCACTAATTGACGAATACAAAAATACTCTGCAGCTAACAGAAGTACGTTTGTAAAAATCAATGTACGTGATTTTTAAGAAATGCGCCGTCAGACATTCGTCCATACAAGTCATCCAAGAATATGATGAACTGAAGGCACCCTCCTACCACATCCTAGGAATCGCCCTATAGATCAGTAGCGAGAAGTCCTTGCAATCCGTAGATTCCAATCATGATAGAATCACTGCCAAAAATATATATCTAGGGATCAGCCAGAGAAATTCAATAGTAGTACCTCCGCTCATGAAGATTTACGGTCCTTAATTGCTCCATCTCGATTAGCATCTTCCACATATTCGTATTTATTGTCTGGAATGGTTTTTTGGAATGGTTTTCGAATATAAATTTGATCCCATTCTTTCCATACCAACACACGTTGGGTCTGATTTTCATAGTCGGTTATTTAACTATCAAAATAAATAATTAAAAATAAAACCAAATAGATCCATTGGTTTAGCATACAACGTCACTTGGCCTTTAAAAATAATATATTGGTTGTAATACCAAAAATAATATATTAATTTTAATATATTAATATTCTGAAATCCTTTATTTTTAATACTTCAGAAAATATCTTAAATCATATTCAATTTTCCTTACTATCATTTAAAAATATTACTAAAAACATTATTTATTATTAAACATTTGGAAATCGATCCAAATTTGTCATTTTTAAGACAACATTACGAAATCTCCTTTTCATTTCGTTATTTGAATACCAAAATCACCACTCATCCTTTTAGAATAACATATCCTAAATCTCGTGTCTTTGTTTTTAAAATATCGTTATATTTTCACAAAAGAATCTCCTTTTATTATTTCTTTACTACAGGAATATCATCTCATATTCTGAAGCCCTTATTAAGTTCCTTTACTTTGGAATTCCAATATGTATATTCGTAACTTCTTCAAATAACATTACATTATAATTTCACAAAATAATTCACGCTAATATTTCCATCATTACAACTAATATCATCCTTCGATAATCCTGAAGTTGTTCAAGTTGGGGTATTTTAATTACCTCTCAGACCTTGATCAACAACGTTCTTATCTTAAGATAAATACAAGTTGTAATTTAAAGACCCATATGCATTCTAATACCGACCAATACCAATTCACTATTTTATTAAAAATACGATTTTATACAACCTTCTTACATTTGAAATCTCCCTTGAAATCTACTATTTTAGTAAATGATAAATAAAACATCAAACTTCAAACTTTAACTTCTTTAAACTATTTATTTCCCGGATTTTATTACAAATTGTATTACCAAAACATTTGCCAAATTCAATTGCAAGAATACTTTTTCCTAAACCTTTTACTTATTTCCTTTGGAAAAATCTTATTTCAATTCCCATCCATTTCACTTAACGCCCTCATTTGGTAACGTTAATTTAAATTTGACGCTTTAATTCCACCTCTCTCTTTATAAACTTGTTTATACCACCTTGGTTTATTATAAAATCATTTTTCATCTCGATTCCCTTTACTTAATTCAAACAGTTAATTTAAGCTTACCGCATTCGCTTAAAATCACTTTATAAGTTCATTCACCAAATGCGGTTTGTATATAAACCGTTCACAGGCTTCCTTAGAAATTCAATTATATTTCCTTACCAGTTCGATTACTTAAATGAACTTTATTTAAGAAATAACTCCTCAATTTATGTTAATTGGAATAAATATTAAATTTCCCTTTTAAAAATCTTATTAAGTTAAACGACTATTCGTTAAATTATTCCATTAGATTAATCAGCATAAACTAACATAATTTAATAATCAATTTCCGTTAAGTTGGCTTCGTCAACTTTAAAACATGATTAACTCGTTGATCAACTCTATCTCTTTTTTTATTTAAATTAATTAATAATATACTTAATTTAAATTATACCATTTACTTCGATTATTGTTAATTAAATAATAATATAATCCCATTTTAATTGTTACTTAAAACAATTAACCTTAGTTACTAATCGTTACATTAGTCCTTGTTCACCTGCTTATCCGTCTTATTAATATAAGAATTTGTTTTATAAATCATTCAACAATTTAGCTGAGGCACGTGCTTCGCACACGGTATATTTTTGGTACAAACATGGTATTTGTGGTTAAAACAATCAGTATATGCGTGTGCTTCGCACATGGTATATTTTTGATACAAAAATGGTATTTGTGGTTAAAATAATCAATATATGCGTGTGCTTCGCACATGGTATATTTTTAATACAAAAATGGTATTTGTGGTTAAAACAATCAATATATGCGTGTGCTTCGCACACAGTATATTTTTGATACAAAAATGGTATTTGTGGTTAAAACAATCAATATATGCATGTGCTTCGCACATGGTATATTTTTGATACAAAAATGGTATTTGTGGTTAAAACAATCAATGTATGCGTGTGCTTCGCACACAGTATATTTTTCTTTCTTTAAACTTCATTTAAAAGAATATATTTAAAAATCTATATTCAGTTATAAAAATAAATTTTATAACTTCATTTCTATTGATTCACTTGACGGTAAATCGATCTTTATAAACGATTATAATTTAGGCCATCTACTACCAGTTTCTTCACCAATATTTCTCATTGGTTAATATCAAGGTTCAACAACAATCCGTAATCAATACATCATCCAATCAGGACATTAAATAGTGCATGTGATATAACATGAAAATAAATAATAAATTTTGAGGAATCTAGTTGGATCCCTCCAACCTGTTTTTCCCTGTATCCAATACGACAATTTTTTAATAAACATGAATGATTAATTCAACCAGTAACTGTCAACTAAAAACCATCCAATTCAAATTTAAAAGTTTATATTATTATAAACGTAACCAACAAGGTAAGTTACCTCTGTTGGAATTAATCGTTAAACGTAACAATGGTGTTCGATTAAATTAAACGAATGTTTAATTTAAATCGGTTATGTAAAAATATTCAGCATTGCAAACAATTATCAAATCATTTAACCAACAGCAAACAAAGCACACAAATATTTAAACCCGACTTATATAAATATAAGTGGGATAACTAAGTGAGTTTAACTCACCTTAATTTCCATTTACCATTAAAATGGTTTGTTCGGTTGCTTTCAACTCCGTCCAATCCATCTTTATAATATCATGTCCATCGATACAGTTTCAATGCCTCTTGGCTCAATTCTGTTAACATACGAGAAGGATACACAAATTTACGATCATGGTTTTTTATTAAAATTAACCAACTTTGAATTAATAATTGTCCAACCCTAATTAGATCCTAATTTAAACGTTGATTAGATTTTAACTAATTACTTAATATATTCTTATATACATATTACCGAACTAACTCTTGTTTTATCGTATATGGTCGCGTAACCTTTTAATTAAGCACATTAGTTACTTCTAACCTGTCATTTGACCCCTCATTCTAAATTATATATATTTTACACAACTTGGCACATTACACCAGTGATTTGGCATTTTTTTTTTTAAACTTAACTGCTCAGCTAGGCACATATAAACATGCTTTTGCATTTTGAAATGGATTGGCACAAAAACAATCAGGCGCCTCAAACATTTTCTCAACCATGTTAAAATCTAATTGGGCACATTCTAACATATTTCCATACCTTTCACACTATTTGTTAAATTACGTTAAAAATCTTAATAGCTAATTATACGTTCTTATATATGTTAATACATTTCATTTAGCATGTCTAAAATGGATGGGTATATTTCAGTACTTAGGCCAATGTAAGAAAGGATTAGGGAATTAAATTTGGTTTAGGTACTAATATACATACTTCTTCTTAGTCACGTTGATTATTTCAAAATGGGTATAATATTATAACATGGTTATTAGGCACCATTAAATCATGGATAAGGGATTTTAATGTATTACCATACTGTTCACTTTCTCTTTGCTTTTACCTGCTACTCGAAATCCATGCAATGATGCCTTCATCGAATAAATTATAAAACCGCTCCTTAAACATGGCACAACTGGACGCCCTTCTACCATGATTCAAACAACCACCTGCACTTCCCCTTGAACCCGTCCTCCAGTAATCACGCAATTACTCACGTCATTGGCCTCACACCATCACTTCCCGATCGATATGGCACCTCCCATCACCACAGGTAAACCCAACATCCATCCAGAGTTCACCCGCAGCCTGGCACTAGCGAGAGAGCACCACCACTCGTCGACGCCACTCCAACACATGAACAACGTTCGTTCAACCTCTGACCTGCTTTCCATCCCCAACGCAAGTGATTAAATCCATGTGTATTCTTATTGCTAATATCCACCACCAGTCCTCAAATTTCAGAGTCAACTCCATGCAGACACTGCCAGCACCACCGACACCGGAGTGTCACCGTGCCCTTTCTCCCACCTCGACCCTACTCTTTGCTGCATGTTAACGAACCAGATCCCCACTGTCCTTTAGATTATATGGCACCGATCCCCACAGCACCAGTACCTCACTACCCCACTCCTTGCATGGCCTCCGTTCTCTCCAGATTCTCCGAAAATGGAAAAACGACGCAGCCTCCCATTCAATACTCACCACCATCCATTTTCAGGTAGCCGCACTACCCATACGATTGTTGCCTCCCACTCGACCTCATCTCCAGCTCCGCGACTTGCCACCTTTCCGACCATAGCACCTGCGGTGCTTCTATTTTTGTTTTGCAGAAATGAGCATTGGGTTTGATTTATTTATTTAAAAAAAGAGAGAAAAAACACCATATTTTTCTTGTTGTCTGTAAACAAAGAAAAGTGAAGAAAGGATAGTATTTATAAACAGAATGGCTTGGGTAGCACGGAAGGTTGGATTGGCACGCAAGGCATTGGGTTGATGGGCAGTAGGACAGCTGTGACATATAGAAGCTGTAATGTTCTTTAATTCTGTTTGTGATGGTTTATTTCAAATGGGTAGATAACTATTGTATAACTGTCTTAGGATAGCTGTTCTGTTTTCACTTAAGGCTTAAGTCTGTAGCCGTACAAATAGTACACTGTGATTGGCAAGTTTGAAAATATTGGGTACGCATATGTGTATTTAAGTAGGACAGTTGTCTTGCTTTCAAAGCTTAGGCCGTAGAACCAATAATTAGAGTGCACAGAGATCTAAAGACGAAGTTTCATATTTTATTTTATTTTTATTTTATTCCTTTATTTATTTTTACCATTTAATATGGTTGAATTATTACTATGTACATTTTACGTTTAATGTTCCTACCGCCACACGCGATCTCCAAACGCGGTGAAAATTGACACACCTCTACATCTTGAAAATATGGTCCCAACAAAATTAATTTCGTTGAAAACCAACTCCATTTGCATAATGATCGTATTTTAACTTCAATATATTTGTCGATTCACGTTAAAATCTCGTCTACCAACAAAACAACTCCGATTGGCTCCAAACTGGAAATATAGCAATAATTTGCTATAAGTATTCCAATAAAATTCGTTTCGTCGAAAACAGAGGTTGTTTGAAAAAAAAATTTAACGCTTATAAAATATCGATAAATTATTAATTTAATTACAAAACAATTAAATTAAAAAATAATAAAATTATTATTGTCATATATATCCGCATATATCATTCCAAATATAACCAGTATGGACATATAACTTAACACAAATATTTTTGATTCAAACCATATCCAAATATATAGAAATTCCATTTTAAATAAATTAAATAAATGTTATAATTTATAAACTATTTCCCAAATGACTATTTTAAATTTTGAATTTTCCATAACTAACAATTTATAACAAGAAATCCAGAATTTTCTCTTTCATATGGAAATTAAAATCAACAAGATTCCAACATTTCTTGTTTCATAGAATTCCGAGTTATATCGGATCCTGTATATTCAATTGAAGTTCAAAACTCAATATTACGAACTATCGCGCCATTTCGAGCTCGATTTATATTAATATATAAATTTAACGTTCAAAGTTCGTTTTAAATAACGAATTCAACATTAAAATCCATTAATATTCCCAAAAATATATTTTAAATAATAAAAATAATTTAAATATTCGACTACCAAAAATGCGGGACACTACAATTTCCCCCTTAAATGAATTTCATCCCCGAAATTATCAAGTTAAGAAAGATGTTACAAACCCACTGATTTCCAAAATCCAATTTATTATAAATCAAAAACCCATTTAATATCGCTAATATATATTTTCAAAAATATCAAAAAAAATTCTAACACTTTAAAGTCCCGGAAAAATTTGATAGAGTCTCCCCTGCACGGAGTGACATTTGCGATATTGCAGGAACAGATACTATATATGCATTGACCCACTCGATCGGGAAAACAAAAACCTAAAACCCTAAATTTTATATTTTCGTGTGAGCTTACCTTATGCAAGCGCTATTGAGCATACTTGCTCAATATATCGTGCAAAATCAATCACTACAACAAAAACACCATATTACAACTTTAATTTTACAACGGTGGTAAAATCACCATTGTAGTAAATGTTTTTTACAACTTTTTTCCAAAAATGTTGTAATAAACTTATTTTTAACAACTGTGTTATTTTGACAGTAGTAATAAAAGCCTATGACAACTTTTATTTTTTGACTGTTGTAATACATGACTACACTACAACAAAAATACCATATTAATAATTAATAAAAATTCGATAATTAATTAAAATATTAATACTTAATAACTATTGTTTGATAATAATAATAAATAGTTTATTTGAAAATATGTAATAACTAATATTAATAATTTCTTTTCGCTATATAATAATTAATAAATAATAATTATGTAATATTATTAGAAATTAAAAATAAATAAATAAATAATTTTTTTGTAATGAAAAATTAATTTAAGTAATCAATAGATAAGAAGTAAGAATCAATAATTAGGAAGTAATAAATAAATAATTACTTTTAAATAGTTTAATAAAATTTCAATCAATTTATATAATATTCTATTACTTTTTTTCACAAAATAAAAAAAGAAAGATTATAAGATTAATAAATAGCTATTATATATTATTTAACTTACCATATTAAATAACTTTCAAAATAGTAATTAGTGGATGAGCTTAGTGGTCCACACTTCCCTATGTATTAAACATTTTCTATATATATACAATATATATATATGTGTGTGTGTGTGTGTGTGTGTGTGTGATAACCCAAATTTTTGTAGCTTTAAAGTAATATTATATGATCGGTAAATTTATTTATATGTATGAAGAAATAATATGATTCTTTGCACGTACATAAGTATGAACTGTAAGTTGATACGAAAATACACATGTTAGTTGTGTATTATGTGAAACAGGAAGATTTGGTTAAGTGTTATAATATGGGCTTAAGAGGGTTAATAAAAACCTATGGGCAAAGTTGTCATTTGGAAAGAAATAAAACCCTAGCCATACCACTTGAAAAGCATAAATAAGAGAAAAATTAGCCGTCAGTTTTCATTTTCATTCTCTCGACCAAAAACTAAAAGAAAAACAGAAATGGCCAAAGCCCTAGAAATCGAGTTAGGGAAATCAACAAATCGACCAACGTCTCACATCAAATAAAATGGATTTGTGAGGGAAAGGGTTTCCAGAGGGAAGCGACAGCAGATCTGGGGAGATCGAAGCCCAAATCTAGGAACTACGGAGAGAAATCGAGATCAGGAGGCTAATCGGGTTTAAGGTGAGTGTATTTTTCCTCCTTTAAGCAATAAGACCTTTTATAGGCAGCCACTTTACCTCTATTTTGTTGTAGTTCTGTCATGAGCTAGTATGCATGATATTGTTTGATTGCATGATTTTGTTTGACTGATTTTGCGAATGGTTGTTATGTTGGTTTGAATAGCAAACTGTCGCAGTTAAAGATTGATGCCTGATCTGACTGTTGCATGTTTTCAAACTCCATATGGATCTGTTATAAAGTTAAAAAGAGATTTTATGGAAAATGATTAGAGTGAATCTGTAAATAAAATGATATTTTAAGTTCGGAAAGGTTTTAAGGGCTATGGTGATTTATGTCGCAGTTAAATATTAGCTAACTTTTGCGTTATTTGCACATGGAGTTTAGTCAAGAGTTAGTAGTGTTGTGTACATTGAAAGTTATATATTAATTTAGTAATCCTGCAAGTCTACATTGGGAAAACTGTATCTGTTAAACTGAAAAGTTATGTATTAATCAAGTTGTATGAACTGATTGAAGTGCGTAAATATATATATATATATATATGTATATGTTATGTGTACTTGACGCAAGATATGGGAAATGCTGTATGAAAAGTGTTTTTAGACACTCCTGTGTTATTGACATATGCATAACATACAAATCAATGTATGTACGTGCAGTTCAGTACACATGAGGTTTCATAATGAAGAATATGTATATTTATATGTAGTATGGGATGGGTTTGAACAATGTTTTGATATTGTGAAAACGCTGGATGACAATATATATATATATATATATATATATATATATATATCTGTGTATATGTACAAGTATTCTTAATGTAAATATGGGTCAGTTTCATAATGTATAGTCAAATGCATTGTTTGGTATCAATATTACTTAATAATATATGTGTTAAGTATATTATTGTGCCACCTGTTTTTAAGAGAAGTAATTTAGTAAAGAACAAGTTTCGTTATTTTAACCTTGTTTAAGCTGTTTGATTAATTATTTTAATTGAAGAAATTGCATGACGCATGATAAATAGAGCTCGTACTGCTAGAGTTATTTCAAAAAAAAAGTGAATGGAAAAACATTTTAAGGATATAGTGATGCACTGGTTATCACATAATAGTTTATTTTAAATTCACTATGAGTAGGAAAAATCCAGAGCATGTTTACAGTCATTGGTAAGATCCCAATTATGTTTCTTTGTTAATTTATTTGGGTATTTATATGCAGAGGATGATACAAGCATTCCAACATATATCAAATTGCCGATTCTGCGATCCTTTCATCGTCATATATATGACCTTGAATGGCATTTCTCATGTATGGTATTAAGCTTTTTAATCAGGAATATTTTTCGTATTCCTTTCATTACAGGTTGCTAAGACACTTGGTGTATTTATGGAAACATGAGCATGCTCGAATTTTGGATTTCTTTTCTTCTTTAGCTGTCAGGTACACATGAGTATACTTCTAGTTTATCTTAGCAACAAACACGATATGAAAATATCTACCAATAGTTTGATAATAACAAATACAGTAGATATGCTTGTTTATTAAATGTTTGATCTTAGAGCTCAAGCACCCATTAAACACGTGCTTGAGGCCCTAACGCTTTGTTGAATACATGTTTGGTCCCATTAGTCATTGGAAACTTCATGTTTTTAAATATTTTGTTTGAGATGTTGCGATCGAGTGACTGAAATCGTTTCCTTATTTGATGATTACTTATGTACAAAAAAGTACACATCTTGTAGGGCATAATAGTGAATATGAGTAACAAGTTAAGTATATGAAAGTCCAAGTGCAGATGTTAATTTGTTTTCTGAAAGTCCAAGTGCAGATGCTCTTTTTTTTAGAAGTTGTGCAACATCCAATTGTTTAAAAGCTGCTTTGGACCGCATGCAGTTAATGCTATCAGGTACGTTAAGCATTATTGTTAAGTTTTGGTATTGTTGGCTTAAAAACACCTTTTGTTCTTTTTTTTCTTACAACAGACATATTCTTATGCAATAGGTTTGATCACTGCGGTGAACTTGCACCAAAAAGATAAATGGCGTAAAGATTTCCTTGTCTTTGACTAGTGTACTCCCATAGGATATGCAATTTTTTGTGGATAACTTGTGCTTGTACTAAGTTGCTTTGTAACGGCTAGGTATGTAATAATGTACGAAATGTTGTCTAAAACTTATTATTTGTAATACTAAATATTTGAGTATTTTAATAAATTAGTTTGCAAATAACTGTAATATCGGATTTGCTTATGGAGTATTGCTATATTTAGTGTATTGTTCTGTTCAATAGCAAAAGATGTTTATTTTTTAAAAAAAAACCCAAATGTCAATCACAACCGTGCATAACAGTTGTATTAGATTTTATTACAACGGTCCATAACTGTTGTAAAATAGTTTATTACAACAGTGGAAAAAAGTTGTAAAATATACATATTACAACGGTGTTGCAACAGTGTAAAAAAGTTGTAAAAGATATTAGTCTATTACAACTTCTTAATACACGACGGTTTGCTCACCATTGTAAAATGTATATTACAATGGTGTTCCACCATTGTAATAGGGTCATTTTTTTGTAGTGAATCCTCAAGCCATCTGGCTCCTGTACTTACCTCGGTTTAACATGTAAGTGACAATGAAATTTCAAATAACATTTCATTAATTAACAGGGATAAGTATCCATATTTCAAGAAATAAACTGAAACATCATTCATTTTCACATACAGGGTTAAATGATCCAGTCTTAATTCATTTGAGGTTCCTTTCCAATTGTTTATACTGGAATTCATTTATTTGATTACTATTCATTCAATTCTGTATTAAACCACTGATGAATTATATTCAACTTATCTACGATCAATCAATTAGAGCACAACCAACTCAATCAAATCAATTGAAATCACATTCAGTATTAATATTCACTTTTGTTTAACATATTTGAATATCAGTCGGTTAATATTTAATTGATTTCTATTTAATTATTATTCATTAAATTTTCTAGATTCCAAAACTAATTTATTTAATTTCAAAATAATTTCTTAATTCCACTTATCCAAGTTAAGTTTAATTCAAATTTTAAATCAAAATTTTAATTCCATTCAAATCAATCAAACACACAATATCACAATAATTTAATAAAATTGTTTATTTTCTATACAAAATATAGTTTGGGTAAAATTATTTCATCTACCCTCTTTACAAAACAATATTGTATCCATTACCAGTTCAATGCTTTTCAACATTTGAACCGATCAATCAACACAATACAAAACATTTGTATATAAAAATTACAAATATACTCTCATATATATACACTCAACTCGATCTAGGGTATTACTAACCCTATCTACATCGAGTTACACCACAGAGCCAAGATTATTACTAAACCAATAACTCTGATACCACTGTAACAGACTGACTTTTCCATACCCTTAAGTTGACAATCACAAGTCACGTCTAACCGAAATTATATAGAAATGCAGATAGTTATTAGAAAGAAATTAGAGGGTGAGATAAGAAAGAACAAAATATTAGAATAGAAGAAGAACCAACGCAACACAGAGCCTCACATCGCAGCGGAACAAAATATGATATAGAAATAAATCTTTATGAGAGCTTGAAATAAAACTTACAATCACTAAAGTACATCACACATCTTGACAATTATAATAATCTGCCCTCATATACATCACACAGTGGAATAGTATATATATACTGTCATACGTTTGAATTCTTCCAGTTCGTCTCTTCACAGCATTCAATTATCTGAACCTGTACAACTCGGTCTAACCTGAGCATTACAAACACTAGGTCAGTCTGGTGAACCAAAGTGAGAAAAACACATTAAGTTTTAAGGCATACACAACTTGATTTTAACGTCAAAATCTTTTCGAAAGAAAAAGATAATCGTAAGACCGAATCCACACATAAATACGGACGGTTTTTACCTTACGATAACCCAAAACACTTTTGAAAACAATATTATTATGATACTATGATAGTGTCTAAATACAAATAAATAGAATCAAGCGGAATGCTTGCATCTCATGCTCCACATATATAGTATAAAATCAAGACCACTAGCGCTTATTGGAGAATGGATTTCCTGGCAAGGTATGGGACCACCTTCCCGACAAAGTACCTCTAAAGATGAATACATTGGGGTTCAACAAGAACATCTTGCAACCCAGGCTAAACATAACCAACCCCTCACTTTCTCTTGAGAGTACCGAATATATCATTACCATAGTTGGGGGCTAGCCAACCGAACTGATAGCATATATACATAAATAAAAGGGACAACCGGAGGCATTTGATTTCACCAGATCAGGTAATGATATACCCTTTTGATGGGTGCAACCCACATAGCCATGCGACCTACCCGATTTTATGTCATTCCCAGTTGATGAGGCTAGAGGTTAAGCTTATCCTTCAGAGCAGCAATATCCATCAACATTGAATGCTACATCGTCACATCCATCAAATCACTAATGGACAACTACACAAATACTCTGCAGCTAACAGAAGTACGTTTGTTAAAATCAATGTACGTGATTTTTAAAAAATACTATGTTAGACATTCGTCCATACAAGTCATCAAGGAACAGGATGAACCCAAAGCACCCTCCTACCACATCCTAGAAATCACCTTATAGATCAGTAGCGAGAAGTTATTGCAATCCGTAGATTCCAATCACGACAGAATCACTGCCAAAAATATATCTCTAGAGATCAGCTAGAGAAATTCAATAGTAGTTCCTCCGCTCATGAAGATTTACGGTCTTCAATTGCTCCATCTCAATTAGCATCTTCCACATATTCGTATTTATTGGTCAGAATGGTTTTCGAGTATAAATTTGATCCCGGTCTTTTCGTACCAACACACGTTGGGTTTTATTTTCATAGTTGGTTATTTAACTATCAAAATAAATAATTAAAAATAAAACCAAATAGATCCATTGGTTTAGTATACAGCGACACTTGGCCTTTAAAAATTATATATTGCTTGTAATACCAAGAATAGTATACTAGTTTTAATATATTAATATTCTCAAATCCTTTATTTTTAATACATCGGAAAATATCTTAAATCATATTCAATTTTCCTTCAACTCTCATTTCAAAATATTACTAAAAACATTATTTATTACTAAACATTTGGAAATCGATCCAAATTTGTCATTCTTAAGACAACCGTTATGAAATCTCCTTTTCGTTTTTTCATTTGAATACCAAAATCGCCACTTATCCTTTTAGAATAACGCATCTTAAATCTGATGTCTATCTTTTGAAAATATTGTTATATTTTCACAAAAAAATCTCCTTTTATTATTTCTTTACTATAGAAATATCATTTCATAAGCTCAAGCCCTTATTAAGTACCTTTACTTTGGAATTCCAATATGTATATTCCCAACTTCTTTAAATAATGTTATATTATTATTTCATAAAATAATTCACGTTAAATATTTCCGTCATTACAACTAATATTATCCTTCGATAATCCTGAAGTTGTTCAAGTTGGGGTATTTTAATTACCTGTCAGACATTGACCAACAACGTTCCTATCTTAAGATAAATACGAGTTGTAATTTAAAGACCCATATTCATTCTAATACCGACCAATATCAATTCACTATTTTATTAAAAATACGGTTTATACAACCTTCTTACTTTTGAAATCTCCCTTTTAAATCTACTATTATTACTAAATTCATTAATTTAGTAAATGATAAATAAAACATAAAAATTCAAACTTTAACTTCTTCAAACAATTTATTTTCCAGATTTTATTACAAATTGTATTACCAAATTTTTTGCCAAATTAAATTGCAAGAATACTTTTTCCTAAACCTTTTACTTATTTCCTTTGGGAAAATCTTATTTCAATTCCCATCCATTTCACTTAACGCCATCATTTGGTAACGGTAATTTAAAATTAACACTTTAATTACACCTCACTCTTTATAAACTTGTTTATACCACCTTGGTTTATTATAAAACCATTTTTCATCTCGATTCCCTTTACTTAATTCAAATAGTTAATTTAAGCTTATCGCATTCGCTTAAAATCACTTTATAAGTTCATTCACCAAATGCGGTTTGTATATAAACTGTTCATAGGCTTCCTTAGAAATTCAATTATATTTCCTTACCACTTCGATTACTTAAATGAACTTTATTTAAGAAATAATTCCTCAATTTATGTTAACTGGAATAAATGTTAAATTTCCCTTTTAAAAATCTTATTAAGTTAAACGACTATTCGTTAAGTTATTCCATTAGATTAATCAACATAAACTAATATAATTTAATAATCAATTTCCATTAAGTTGGCTTCGTCAACTTTAAAACATGATTAATTCGTTCATCAACTCTAACTCATTTTTTATTTAATTAATTATTAATATACTTAATTTAAATTATCCCATTTACTTCGATTATTGTTAATTAAATATTAACATAATCTCGTTTTAATTGTTACTTAAAACAATTAATCTAAGTTACTAATCATTACAGTAGCCCTTGTTCACCTGCTTATCCATCTTATTAATATAAGAATTTGTTTTACAAATCATTTAACAATTCAGATGAGGCACGTGCTTCGCACGCGGTATATTTTTGGTACAAAAATGGTATTTATGGTTAAAACAATCAATATATTTTCTCTGCCATGTTAAAATCTAATTGGGCACATTCCAACATATTTCTATACCTATCACACTATTTGTTAAATTACGTTAAAAATCTTAACAGCTAATTATACGTTCTTATATACGCTAACACATTTCATTTAGCATGTCTAAAATGGATCGGTATATTTCAGTACTTAGGCCAATGTAAGAAAGGATTAGGGAATTAAATTTGGTTTTCATACTTCTTCTTGGCCAAGTTGATTATTTCAAAACGGGTATAATATAATAACATGGTTATTAGGCACCATTAAATCATGGATAAGGGATTTTAATATATTATCATATTGTTCACTTTCTTTTTGTTTTACCTACTGCTCGAAATCCATGCAATGATGCCTTCACCGAATAAATTATAAAACCGCTCCTTAAACATGGCACAACTAGACGCCCTTCTACCATGATTCAAACAACCGCCTGCACTTCCCCTTGAACCCGTCCTCTAGTAATCACGCAACTACTCACGTCATTGGCCTCACACAATCACTCCCCGACCGATATGGCACCTCCCATCACCGCAGGTAAACCCAACATCCATCCAGAGTTCACCCGCAGCCTGGCACTAGCAAGAATGCACCACCACTTGCCAATGTCACTCCAACACATGAACAACTCCAGGCTTCGTTCAATCTCCGACCTGCTTCCCCATCACCAACGCAAGTGATTAAATCTATGTGTATTCTAATTGCTAATATCCACCACTAGTCTTCACATTTCAGAGTCATCTCCATGAAGACACTGCCAGCACCACCGAAGCCGGAGAGTCACCGCGCCCTTTCTCCCATCTCGACCCTGCTCTTTACTGTATGTTAACAAGCCCGATCCCCACTGTCCTTCAGATCATACGACACCGATCCCCACAGCCCTAATTCCTCACTACCCCACTCCTTGCACGACCTCCGTTCTCTCCAGTTTCTCCGGAAATGGAAAAATGATGCTGCCTCCCATTCAATACTTACCACCATCCATATTCAAGTAGTCGCACTACCCTTACGATTGCTTCCTCCCACTCGACCTCATCTCCAGCTCTGTGACTTGACACCTTTCTAACCATAGCACCTACGGTGCTTCTCTTTTTGTTTTGCAGAAGGGAGCATTGGGTTTGATTTATTTATTTAAAAAAAAAGAACAAAATACCATATTTTTCTTGTTGTCTATAAACAAAGAAAAGTGAAGAAAGGATAGTATTTATAAATAGAACAGCTTGGGTAACATGGTAGGTTGGATTGGCACGCAAGGCATTGGGTTGATGGGCAGTAGGACAGCCATGACATATAGAAGCTGCAGTGTTCTTTAATTCTGTCTATGATGGGTTATTTCAAATGGGTAGATAGTTGTTGTATTAGTGCCTTAGGCTAGCTATTCTGTTTTCTCTTAAGGCATAAGTCTGTAGTCGTACAAATAGTACACTATGATTGGCAAGTTTGAAAATATAGGGTACGCATATGTGTGTTTAAGTACGACAGATGTCTTGCTTTCAAAGCTTAGGCTGTAGAATTAATAATTAGGGTGCACAGAGATCTCTCAAAGATGAAGTTTCATGTTTTATTTTATTTTTATTTTATTCTATTCCTTTATTTATTTTTTTATCATTTAATATGGTTGAATTATTACTATGTACATTTTACATTTAATGTTCCTACCGCCACACGCGATCTCCGAACGCAGTGAAAATTGACACACCGCTACATCTTGACGATACGGTCCAAACAAAATTTATTTCATTAAAAACCGACCCCGTTTGCACAACGATCGTATTCTAACTTCAATATATTTATCGGTTCACGTTAAAATCTCATCTACCGACAAAACAAATCCGATTGGCTCCAAACTGAAAATAATTTGCTATACATATTCCAATAAAATTCGTTTCATCGAAAAACAGAGGTTATTTGGAAAACAAATATTTTGAACACTTATATAATATTGATAAGTTATTAATTTAATTACAAAACAATTAAATTAAAAAATAATAAAATTATTATTGTCATATATATATATATATATCCACATATATCATTCCAAATATAACATGTATGGATATATAACTTAACACAAGTATTTTTTATTCAAACCATACCCAAATATATAGAAATTCCATATTAAATAAATTAAATAAACGTTATAATTTATAAATGATTTCCCTAACGACTATTTTAAATTTTGAATTGGACATAACTAACAATTTATAACACGAAATCCGGAATTTTCTCTTTCATATTAAAATTAAAATCAACAAGATTCCAACGTTTCTTGTTTCACAGAAATCCGACTTATATCGGATCCTGAATATTCAATTGAAGTTCAAAACTCAATATTACGAACTACGCGCAATTTCGAGCTCGATTTATATTAATATATAAACTTAACGTTCAAATTTCGTTTAAATAGCGAATTTACTATTAAAATCCATTAATATTCCCAATAAAATATTTAAAATAATAAAATAATTCAAATATTCGACTATCAAAAATGCGGGACATTACAATTCTCATTCTTATACATCGAAATAAATACAAATAAGCTAAATTACATTTATTGTAATTCAAGTGTATGAAAAACATAAACTTTCATTACAAATTTGTGCAAACAATGAAATATATTGTACAGAAAAGTAAATCCTATAACACATAAAATATTGTCAAAAACTATTGCATAATATGATAAAAATGTAATCTTCTCAGTTGACTTAATCGAACTAATGGTAAGATATTTTAAGTAGTCAAACAACCAAATAGAATTATTCTAGGATAAATTATTTAATTAGAGGTATAAACTTAAAAGATACAAGTAATCAAGTTAATTTTTCATAATTACATAATGATCAAACAAATAAGTTAAACGATAACATTTACTTAAGTAAGTACATAAATACACACATGTGATTAAGGGTAAATTTATATCTAGTTGTAATTTGGAATACAATTTGATATTGGAAATTTCGTTATACACTATAATTTATAATTCATAATCTAAATTGTCATGTTATTGTAATTATCTACGAAGAAATATACATATACAAGCTTCCCGTTTTATTTAAAATTTCACAATAGATCAATCGTCAAAATGAACAGTTTATGTAAATATAATTCAAAATAAATTTTATAACTTCCCCTCTATATATGAACATCCAACTAACACAAAATTCATCAATCAATTCTAATTCATAAACAATTAGACAAAAACAATATCAGTTCAACCAATCCAATCGTCCAAGCAGTTCAATCCAATCAAATAATGATATTCAAACATATATATAACTACTATGGAAAAAGACATAGATGTGAACGAGGGGAAACTCACAGAAATTTTGATGGAACGTGACTGTTGTGACAATTCGCTGGAGTCTATCACCATTGTCGAATTCCACCATCGGCCTCAATTGAAAATTCCATCTCATTGCTCACGACGACACCATCCAATTCAAAGCCTCCGGGATTCGCGCCCCTTCAATCACTACCAACATCGCCCATGCTCAGCCTGCTGAATGTTGAGAGTCCTCAGGTTCGAACTGAATCTTGCTTCTATTTGCACATGCCTCAATCCCAGCTCGCGCCTCAGACGGTGTCACCCCCCTTCGCGTGCGCCTTTAGTGGCCAGCGCGCATTGATCCATTTTTTTTCGATTTAGGGTTAAGGATAAGGATGGATACGGGGATTTTATTTTTATTTTATTGTGTGAAGTTTTTTTTGCCGACTTTCCCCTAGCTTACCGGGAAAGAAAGGGAAGGGATTTAATACGGCTTGGGCACGAATTGAATGGTCTGGGCCTAACATTTGCCAAATCTATTTGTTAGTTCCACATTCAACACAAATAGAATTACCTAATTGTCTTATTGTTTTATTATATAAAATTATTTAATAATTCCAAAAACTATTTTATACCCACTACATCCAATGTTGTATTATCTATCAATAAAGACAATTGATAATTATATTATCATCGACACCCATCTAATTTGTTTGTTAATCTAACGTTCAATATTATAAAAGTATTTGTTACCTTATTATTTTTGTTATTGTTAAATTATTTAGAAATTCCAAAGCTATTTAATATCCGTTATAATTTGATACACATCATGTTCGATGACTTATTTATTACTTTTACATATATTTTCTTTTGACCCAACACTCGGTATTCATTTGGTAATCCAACATTCAATAAAAAAGGATTATATTTCCATTTATTTCAATCATATAAAAATAAAATTATTTAGTGTCACAAGCAGATTTATCAAATTTAGTCCATTTATTCAATTACTAAACCCTTCTAATTCAAATTTAACATTTTTATTTTAACTAACACACGTAAAATCTTGATCGAGAATAAAGGGTTGTTACAAACTAACTCTTGATTGTTTGTGGCTCCGCCTTCAGAACCTTAGCAATTGGTGCCTTAGGTATCTTGCCACCTATTTTTCTCCAACCTCCCTACAGTTCTGAATAAAATACCCCTCTTCTCTCATTTATGGCAAACAATTTTGGACATATCTATATGTGGTTGAAACTTCCTCTTACTCTCTCCAATTGGTGCCGAATTTGCTGATTTCAGAATTAAACCCTCAAACCTCAACCCCATGTCTACCAAACCCAAAAAGGGTGCCATGATATGGTTTGTCATGTCTCGACGTTACATATAACACATTCCTATAATGAAATTATCATTCTTCTTCAGTGGCATATGAATTGAACCTGGTTCGAACAAGGATAATGTAGTGAATTGCTTTTCGTACTCTTCTACCTTCAAGGCTTTCTGCTTCAAGTCCATAAAACTCTTGTATAATAAATTCTTGCAAGCTTTCGGAACAAACTTCATATCAAATTCCACCTTACATTGGACCTAAAAAATCCATTCCCTTAGACATCCATAATAATCGAACTAAACCAATCCATAGTTGCATCAGTTATATGTTGTGATGCCAATCAACGCTTCATTGCATCATCTTGCTCCATATCCTCAAATATACGACCACATAGCTTGAACCAAGTCGGAACATCCAGGATTTTTGACCAGTCAGATCGATAATGATCCTCAATGTCGACATAAACAAATCAAAATACGGATAGTTATTAGGATTTATATAAGAAAAAGAAGAGAAGAAGAAAAACTAACACAGAATCTCAAAACGGACGGACAAAATATAATAATTAAATAACGGTTCATGAAGTTGTTAAAACATACATTTGATTATATTTTACGACAATTATCAGAGTTAACTATAATAAACATACCAATATTTGCAGCAGAAATAAATAATAATACTTCTGGCAAACTCCATCTTCATCCTCATAACGTTGTCTTCAATAACTGAGAACTCAGGCTGACTCGAGCACAAATGAGAAGACAAAAATACTCGAATAAAAACTAAAATATTGTCATATTAGTTAAATCAAATTCATGCGAAAATATGAGTGCAATAACTTAAGAGATTTTACGGGAATTTCCATCTCCTAAGAATCCGTCAAACTAGGTACTATATAATACAATACGCTATTATAATAGCGTTTATGGTTAAATATAAAATATTAAAGTAACATAAGCGGGATTACATTTTTACCCTTACACCGTTTATAATACCGTAGTCTATACAGATACCGTAAAGTCCACAATACATAGTGACTATTAGAGGGCATACCATAGGTATGGTACAAAATCAAAGTCATAGGGGACTCGATCAGGATAATATGACAAGGCACACGAGGAATGCCCAGAGTAGGAATATACTAGTTGAATGCCCGGAGTTGTGGTAACGCATAGCTGTGACTGCCGCCCACCTCGGACAATACTCCCAAATCACAGATGCGCAACAAATCAGATCAATCAAATCGAGGGACTATAGTAATAAAGGAAGAAGTGTTGCCGATGGAGGTAGCTAACCCCACTTGGTCACGGTATAACCCTGTTTTAGTCATTTTAATTATGACCCGAAGGAGAAGGATATCCATCATCGTTTTCTTTCTTCAAATCCAGTAATCGCCTCCAAATCAACCTACTTCATTCTGGAAGTCCACTGCGTACACAGTTGTTAAAGTGGTTTTCGGTATTGCCAGAGAGTATGACAATATCTGATCCCAGTCTTTTTAACAACCAATCGTTTACATTTTTAACACCGGTCAGTTCTTTTATATTTCAAAGGGGTTCGTACTTCATATCGAAAATATCATATTTTCATAAAAATCATTTTAATATTTAAGACAGAACATTATTCATCAAAAATCTACATTTTTACCTAATTTAAAATCTTGAAACAATTCCAACTTTGAAATAATTTAAAATAGTTAAATTTTTTAATAGTTTAAATATATAATATAAATAGTTTGAAAATAGTAAAATCTATAGGTAAAATATTAAAATAGTTTATAAAATAAAAAGTTAAATATTAAAATAGTTAGTTTAAAATAAATAATTAATAAATAAAATAGTTATAAGGTAATTAGTTTATAAAGAAATTATTATTTTAAAATAAAATAGTTTATAAAATGGTTTTAAAATACTATAGTTGGAATTAGAACCATATCTTCAGAATTTAGCCAAACAAGAAATCATATTTCCGTTTCAAACCAATTCAACTAAATTTTGATATCTTAATTTCAAATCGATTCAACTTCACATTTTTATTTTAATTCGATTCAACAATTCGATTTCAAACAATTCAATTTAATATTTCGATTCAAATAATTTAATTTCAATTATAATTCTCACTTTGAATTATTCATTTATAAAATCTCGAGGTCACATTACAATAAATCAGGTTAATTGAAAATAATATCATCAATTTTGATAAATTTATATTTTATATTCAATTCAATTTAACTTCAGTTATCAACATTTACGAATTCTATTAAATTTGAAAATTTTAATTTCAAAGCACAAAGTCCAAATTTGAAGAAAATCGATTAATAATGTCATTTATTTGGTCTTTAAAGTAATATTCGAAAAATTCAAGATTAAAAACAATTATTTTTATTTAACTAACCAGTGTCCGTATATAATTTTCTATCCTATGGCCAAGTAATACTTAATCTTAATTTTAGTATTTTGGGAAAGGATATATATCATTTCAATCCAAATCAGTGTCATAGGTATTTATCATTTCAACCTACGTTCTTAATTCATTTTAACGATTAATCCCGGGTTTATTTGATGCCCATAACATCTAGGGTAATAGTTGGGATTAATCAACAAACACTGATCATATAAAATCAAGGTGAATAATAGGTAAATTCACATAAATAAACATTAATATGAAAACATATCAAAATCAATCTATATATCATGTCAATACATTCCAACAGTTCATAATTTTTCCAGTTATCAGATGTTGGGTGTTTGTTTGTATTTTCTCTTAAACTAAAAGCTATATAGAATTTTAACTTAATTGAAAATTTCATACCAATAATCCAATTAAATAAAATTATCGGTGTCAACCAACATAATATGCTATTATAACTATCAACAGCAAACAATACAATCATATCATGACATGATATTAATCTAACTACTATTAGAATATTTCAGTTAGATGTGAGTGGGTTTGATCACTCACCTTTGGTTCAAACAAGATTGAAATTCAATTTTTAGCCCAAAATTTTACAGTTTCAGAATCAATCGAGAACAACTCCATGTCGTCCGGAATTTGGTTACGATCCCATTTGGGTCCAACCGTGCGTAAATTTGAGATCGTATGTGAAAGTTATACAAGTTTTATCGATTAGAAAAATATATAAAATAAAAAATGAAATTTGGAACAAAATGGGACAAAAACACTTGCGACGTCAGCCTCACACTCCACCATCTTCTTCTTCATCACGAGAAACTGTTCCAGGAATCCCGTAACCCAACCACTTGTTAATTTTGAAAATCACGCCACCCTAAAACGCCACCGGAGTATGATCGGCTTATGCCACATCGTCCGACGCCGAACACTCCACCGACGCCCTGAGTTTGGCCCTTTCTGACGATCTCCTTAGCTGCGAATCCCCCTGAAAATGCACCAACTTTAAGAAGCAACCATGGCAAATTCCAGTGCATTCAATATCGATCCACATATGGATTCAAAGAGCTCGAGACGAGCTATGATTGGCAGTTTGTGATTTCGTTGAACCGATTAAAAGAAATTAACAATAAAAGTTTGAAGATCCATGGCCATCGAACGAACATGGCGGCGGAAGCAAATTTTAAGGTTCTAGAAAATTATTATATTATTTAATTATCTCGATTTGCGCAATTTATAGTCAAAAACTAAACTGAGTCCAAATCAGGCCCGCTTACTGCCTAACAATATGTTTTGACACCTTCTAAACACAATGCAATAGATTTCAAAGCCCAATTCCAAAGTCTCTAGCAGTTTTATTAAAACTTGATTATTTAACTAAATTGTACATATAAATTTATTTGCGCTTTAATTTATTACAATCAAACTATAATTCCATTGATTACGAAATTTTAGAAATTACAAAAATTTACAATTTTGGATCAAATAAAATTAATTTCATCGAATTCTGATATTATTTACAATAATGTTTAATTTCAATATTTATTAATAAAATATTCAGTTTCCACTTATTTTCCTAAAATTAAATTTAATAGTTATAATCTCAAATCAAATCAAAATATAGAATTCAAATAAATTTTCAAATTTCTATATAAATAAATTATCAGCTTCAAACTTTATCATATATAGCTATTGCATATTATTGTTCAACAAGTCAAATCTTATTCTTACCTTATCAATATATGACATAAATAATAAATTTTAATATTTAAAACTATTTTTGTTCAAAACACATTAAATTTAATATTTTAAATTGTCGTAAAATCTCGGGATGTTACACTCTCCCCCCACTTAAAACTTTTCGTCCTCGAAAAGGCGTAGTAAGAGAGTTGTCAATTTAGATATAATTAACAATATGTAATGTCCTGGATTTTTACACATATCACTAACACATATATGAATTGATCATGAGTACGTATTTACAAATACGATTTAAAATCCAGACTTTGAAATTTCAAAACATGTTAACTTATGTATGATAGCATTTACGTGTGCATATATTACAGATTTACTAAAAACCCATTTTTAGACATTTATGTATGATAGCATATATTTGTTAGCGTTTGTTTAAATTGATTTTATACATGTATGGATAACAACACTTTTACATAGCAAGTTTTAATGCCATTTTATTTTATTCATTTTCCAAAGGGTTTAAGAATTTAAGTTTTTGCAAATTCTTGAATTTTAAAACTTTAAACACTTGAATTTAAACATGTTAAAAGCTATTTTCTTGTCAAAAGCAAGTATTGAGACAAGTTCAAGTTTAGATATGCATAAACCAAAACCTTAAGTGCCAAGTCCACATGTACATCCACACCATAACATGAAAGCCTCATTTATTTTGCAAGCATGTCCATGAACAAAGATGCCAGAAAACACCTACCCTAGGAATTAGCTAGTAAAGATAATCTAGTAAAAAAATAATTGGGCACATGGAAAATCTTTTTGTATCTTGTATTTTAAGTTTTTAAATCATTTTCTTTTCTCATGAATTTGTTGAAAACTGTCACTCTCTTTTGCATTTTCAAAAAGCATGATTTATCTTGTCATGAACATGTGCAAATCTTGTGTATTTAAGCCAAAGATTCACCTACACTAGATCCATTCTAATACTTAGATATTCAAGATATTTCTATGTCAAATCATCACATGAAAAAATGTACCAAGAAACTTTCAGATTTTGCCTAGCCTTGAAAGGCAAGTAAAAGTATTTTATATTTTGTTGTTAAATCAAAAATATCATGAGAGATTTTGGTTTGAAAACCCAAGGAAAAACTGATTTTAAATGGTACAAAAATGATATTTTAATTTGTTTAAAACCAAGAAAGATTAGAGAAAGATCATGGTTGTACCTAGCAAGTATTTTGTGACATTTCATAGAACCGATGGGGAAAGAGAAATGAACATGTGCAAGTGATTTTGAGGCTGGTGTAAGCCATGTGATCTTTGGTAGTAGTGTTGATTTGGTGAGAAGAAGATTTTATTTTTTTGAGTTGTAAATCAGTTGTCATAAACAAAATCTGAAAAAGACTGATTTTGCGACCATATTATAATGATTTCCACCACTATATAAAGGCATAAGCACACATTCTCTCTTCACAACACAAGAGCATTCAAATAAGATCAGTCGGGGAAAGAAAGGCTAAGGGTTCTAACATTCAAGGTGAGTAAACTTACCTAATTTTTTTACTGATTTTGATGATCCATATATGTTTAGTTTGTGTTTGATCAATTTGATTTGCATGTCAAACCTTGACAACAAATATGAAAAGAACTGAAAGTTAAAACAGGAAGTAGGTGAGTAAACTCTTCTTTAAATCCTAATTTCTGATTCGATACTAGATGATGCAGATTTAAATAAGTTCGTTTACTTTTTTATGGATATTAGATTTATACATTAACCATACTATTGAATGCAAGTTGTATTGAAAAGAGCTTTGAATGTATTTGTGAACCTGGGTATATTAACAGTGGTTAATGCCATCATGGACTCCAGGGGTTATTAGATCTTAGACTCTACATATACTCCGAACCAACAAATAGTACCATCATGGATAAAGAGCAAAGTTAATTAAGTAATATTTGATCGTTGATTTCAAATTAGTTAGCTTCTCCAAATTAATATCTAATAGCTGCATGTTTTAACAAACAAGATAGAAGACAGGGGTTAATGTCAAGGTCTACATAGCATATAACATACAATTGGTATAGATTTCAATATTTATCTAATAAACAATATATTAGAGTGGAATAAAAACAGTAAATTTGTCTCGTGAGTAATCACTCTTAATATCTTGACTGTTCATCTAAATCTTTAGATGAATTCAAAACTAGTGAGCACAGTATTATAAAAATGGTAAAAAAACTTGAATTCCTCAACTATGTTGTTCTCAATCTAGTAGAATTTAAATTGTGCTCATGCTGATATATACCCATTGCTGTGAATGAAGTGCTTTAAGTTAGTTTAAGGATAAATAAATAAACTAGTTAGATTCAAACAACCTGAGAAGAAGAATACAAAAGATCAGAAAGCAAATTCATATTAGTGAGTAAACACTAAAATTTACCTCCTGCAAATCTAATTCATAGTCATATGTATAGATTGATCCAAACATATGTCTTCAGGAAGTGCTGTTTACTTATATAACATCACATATACATGTTGTTAAAGTTTGATTCAAACTCTGTAACAACTATCAATGACCTATGTATTTAACAAAAAAGATATTTATTCATGCTCAAGTAGTTCAAACAAATAATTAAAATCCCAGCGTGTGTTAAGGTTTAAAATTTATCATGAAAGTTATCCACTGATGTCTTAAGTATATTGTAGAAATGGTTTTACTCCAAACCACCCCGTATATCACTTGAATCCTCAAATTACAGTAAGAAGGATATAAATTCCAATATTTTCAAACATCCATATCCTCTAACTTAGGTATAGAAATGGATTACTATTAGGAAATCATGATTTTTGATATAAAAATCAAGATTTTTAGTGAATTGAGTAGAGAGAATTTTGAAGTCGACCTGAAAAGGGATTTTGTGAAAATTCCGGCACTAGAGATGATTGGAGATCATGACATCAGGGATGGAGACACGTGGTAAGACGGAGATCATACGAAAAATATTAACACAAATTTTAGGGGTCTGATTTGAGTGAGCAAGATTAAATTTGGAAATTTACTGTTGTTTTGTGTAGCTGTGTTCATTGATGAACCGCGATAAGGCGGTGGTGTTTCAGGAGATCGCACAGGGGGGGTCTGAAAGGGGGACGAGTCACCAATCTCTGACTGGAGCCTGGAGGTGACTGGTGGCTCGTATAGGTGAGGCGAGGTGTTTTCATGGGAAGACAGTACTGAAAAAAATAGGGGTTAAAACACCATATTTTGTTTGATTAAGGAAATATGATTTTGAGCTCGGAAATGGATTTAAGGGGCGAGATGACGTTTGCGTTGATGGGTTTGGAGGCGAGATCGTCGGGGAAGCGATGGTGTACGTGTACAGTGTGCTTGTGCACGGTGAAGGAAAGCAACAGGTGACAGAAAAAGGGAAAAGAAAGAAGAAGAACGACGGAGCGAGTGTGTTGATCAATGATTTCGTGTTGCCAAACACAAGTGCTCCTGTGTTTTAAGTTGCCAAACGTGAATTTTTCTGTGTGTTTTGGGTACAGGTTGGTGCAAGAAAGGGGAAGTAAGAAGGAGGATCGGATCAGAAGAGAAGAAAAGAAATGGACCTAGGGCAGAGAAATTGGATGGACCATTTTATGTCATTGGGCCGAGTTTGACCCATATATATAGAGTAACCAAAAGGGAAATGCCTATTTAAGTCTAAAAATTTCTAATTAAAACAAACTTTTACATATACATAAATATCAATAAAGAAGAAGCGAAGAAGGAAACATGTTTAAGGAAGTCGGCAGGAATTGTTTTGGCTATGCGAGCTTGGGCCATCTTGAGCTTGTTAAGTTGGTTTTATTTAATCTAACTTTAAATAAATTTGATTTAAATAGGAGTTAAAAACAAATATATAAATACGTAAGTAAAAATAAAGAAGGATATAAAAGCCTTTGAATTGATTCGTTATTACAGAATAAAAACGTCATTGTGTACGTTATCTTTATCGAAATCATAATAAATGTTTAAATAAAATTTATCAATTAAATTTCAAAGAATTGGAATAACATATTATTATCCAAGATTAAAGATGTTCAAACCATTATTTGTTCGAGATAAATCATTGAATCATCACTGATTTATTATTGTATGATGAATGATTGTTGTTAAATTATCTGTTAAGCTATGAAGTGATATATCGGGATTGAACTAGTTAAAATAAAACTTTGATGGGTATTATTTGATTTTAATCATCTCGTGCTGATTGGTGTCTAAAATCAGAAATTAGCTTTATATAAGTTAACCAATTGGAATAGACAAGTCATGGAAATTATATTAAATTTTAAATAATCGTATTAATAGTTTTTTTCTACACCGTTTAAATTTGATAGTTAAAACACCGACTATCAAATATTCCCCACGTATTAGTTCGAAGAGATCAGGATAGGATTTGGACCCAAAACCACTTCGAACCAACTTTACGTAAACTAACCTGCAGGGCCGATTGTACGATTTAAAGAAATGAAGACCATAGATCTTCATAAACGGAAGAAATACTTGTTGAAAATCTATGGTTTAGTGGCCAGAGATATTTCAGCAGTGATTCTGTTGTGATTGAAATCTTCGGATTTGCAAGGACTACTCGCTACTGATCCATGGGGTGATTCCTATATTGGATGCAGTAGGAGAGTGCCTTCGGTTCATCCTGTTCCTGGATGACTTGTATGGACGATTGTCTGACAGAGTATTTTCAAAGGAGTCACGTACGTTGATTTCCTCAAACGTAATTCTGTTGGTCGATAGCTAACACCCAAAGTATTTTTGTGGATGTCAATTAGTGATAACTGGCAAATCTGACGATGTGGCATTCAAAGTAAATGGTGGCTAGATGTTCTAAAGGAAAATTCTAACCTCAATCCTTATCAATCGGGAAATGACAAAAATCGGGCAGGCAGCATGGCTATATGGGTCGCTCCCATTAGGGTGATTCATCTAGAGAAATTCCATTTGCTTCTTTAATCTATGTCGATGCTGTCCCTTTCGGGAAACGGTGGTTTGAGCCCAACCGTTGGTGATATACATTCGATAAACTCAAGCGAAATGAGTGGTCGATCATGTATGGGCCGGGTTGCACGACGTTCTTGTTGAACCCAGTGTATTCGCCTCTAGAGATACACTATCGACAGGTGGTTCCATACCTTGTCATAGTCAGAATCCAATCTCCAATAAGCGCCCGCAATTTTGTTTGTATACTATATATATGGAGCGTGAGATGCAAGCGTTCCGCTAGATTGATATTTATTTGTATTTAGACATTATTATAATATCACAAATAGATATGGCTTCAAAATTGATTTGGGTTATCGTAAGGTAAAAACCATCCGTGTTTATGTGTGGATCGGTCTTACGATTATCATTTATTCCAAAAGGATTTTTAAACGTTAAAACAATCTGTTTTAAAATCGTTTACTCACACCAGTCCCATGACTGACCCATAGTTTATTTTCTGTGTTTCCCTTAAACTCTTGGGTGCCCAAATTTGTACGGGCGGTCAAGTGGTTTTAGGATTTTACAAATTCACTTGAAGAAACTTGAGCAGGAGGCTTTAACATTTGTTATATAAAGTTATTTCCGCTGTATTGTATATGAGTTGTACTCTGATGATGTATGTAAGTACAAATACCAGTTGTTTTTCAAGTATTGTTATATAATATATTTTATTCAGTTCCGCTGTGAGAATCGTTCTGTTGTGTTCAGTTCTTCTTTTTCTTCTATTCTAACTTTCTTTCTTTCTATTTCTCACCCTCTAACTTATTTCTATTAACAATCTGTTAATTTCCTGTGGTTGACCAGTCGATATGTGATACAAGACCTGTATTAGTATCGATAGCCAGGATCAGAAATTTTCGGGTCGATACACCATAAAATTTCTTATTTAACCTAATTTTATTAATATTTTAGTTTAAATCAGGAATTACCATACCGCGATTTTTCTGAAAATTTTAATTATACATATCTTAAAATCTACAAGTTGAAATCTAAATTTTTCTCTTTCAATTGAAAACTATATTCAAACAGATCCGAAGGATTCTTGTTTCAAAGAATTCCAACTTATATTGGATCCTATACATTCATTTAAACTTCAGTTCGGAAAGTTATGAATTGCAGCTTCGCGACGAGCTCATTTTAATTAAATTAAATTAATTCTTCAATCTTCATTTAAGTTTATAATTTATAAACCAATTCACTTTTATTTTCATAAACTACTTAAACATTTATACACTCTTGAAAATGTCAGCCATCTTAAATCATCAAACACTCAACCATCTATATCAATACATTTAATTCATAACAGAATAATTCACAAAATTAGCCTATTTCATTGATTTAGTTTATTTTCCCCACTTAGTTGAATTCAATTCCAAAACAAATTAAGTATACATCGTTTGTAGTCGTGATTTATGTTTTATTCGTTTTCATAAGCCAAAAAATTAATTTATTACCAAACAAATTTTTACTAGTTTATTTCATTGATTTGGTTTATGTTTATAACCAAGTTAAATTCAATTTCAAGCATAACTAATTATATCTCGTTCATTCCATAACTTAAATTTCATATGTATTTATAACCTATTAAATTTTTCCAGTATTCATTGTTCATACCACCACTTGTATATTATCAAAATTTATTCATATAACATGTTAACTTCTGATTATAAGGTAAGTTAAAATATATGCTATGGAAATGTTTGATTTATACAAGTTCAATAGTTTCAGATTATTTTGAATTCATTGTTTAACCTATAAAGAGTTTTATTTTAATTATAACTCTCTTGGATTCATATAATTCAGAACTTTCCATAATTCCAATTTTAGTTCATTTCAACAATTTGAATATCATTAACTATTCAAGAACTTAAATTTTCAACTTCGGGTTCGTTTCCAAATCCACTTTAAAATAATAATATATTATTTTATTTTTTATAACAAACCATAATTTAAAAAATTTAAATGAAATCCAAATTTCCAAATAAAATATAAAAGTTCTAAGTGGTCTCCCCCACTTAGTTTCCTAAAAATAATGTCGATAATGCAAGCACTCATCACTGAAATCATTTTCTTAAGGCAAAGGGGAAAATATACACTTTTTTCAAAATTCATTTGAAAACAATTTTTATATGAAACAACTTTTTAAAATATAAATATATTATTTCAAAACCATTTTTTAAATCAATATTACAAAACCACCAGAAATTAAATTCTCAAATTCATATTTAATTTCTTATTTCATTACTGAATTAATTTTCAATACTCCATTTTTCTTAAATCATTCAATAACCAATAGTTTTAAATTATTGATCAATCGAATGATAAATGATGAAAGTCTAATATTATCATCAAGAAAATCAAAATTCATATATTTTCAAATGATTCTATATATAAATAAAATATAATTCAAAACAATATTATGTTAATGAGTCCTATTCGAGTGTTTAGAAGTCCCTATCGATGCCTTGGCGTCCCAAGCACCAACCAAAATTCATAAATACTCAATAGAACAAACCAACATAATACAAAATCATTTTGTATTGAAATTACAAGTATGCTCTCTCAAATAAACTCAGACTCATTCTAGAGTACTACTACCCTTTCTCTAGTTAATCCCAAATAGAGCCAAGGTTTTCGCTAAACCAAAGCTCTGATACCAAATGTAACATCCGAGATTTTTGACCGTTCAAATCAACAATGATCCTTAATGTCGACATATACAAATCAAAAATACGGATAGTTATTAGGATTTGTATGAGAAAAAGAAGAGAAGAAGAAAAACAAACGCATAATCTCACAGCGGAAGGACAAAATATAATAATTAAATAACGGTTCATGAAGTTGTTAAAACATACATTTGATTATATTTTACGACAACTGTAACAACCCGGAAAATCTGAACCAATTTAAAAATTTTAATTTGGCTATTTTGGTGGATTTTGAATATTTAAAATAAATTATTTGAAAAAATAACAACCAAAAGTCTATTTGAATCGATGTTGGAGAATAAATATATTTATTTTAATTATAAAACAAGGCCTGAAATGGCATGGCAGTTTGAAAATTTGAATTCGAAATTTGACTGATTGTACCAGGTGCAAAATAAAATGGATTTTAGTGAAACCAAAAATATTTAAAAATTTTTATGAATATCTTTCTAGCGAATATGAAAAATCTAAATTTCATAGTGGGAATAAAAAGTTATGGCCAAATGAATTTTCAGAAAGGTCGATGTGGAGTTAATATAGCCCGTGAAAATAGCCATTTTGCAAACGACCTTCGTTTTTGATGAAACCACTTTTGCTGGATTGGGGATGTCAATTTATTGCTAGGTTTCAAATTCCATAATTTTTGGAGTTAATATGTGGGCATGGCAAAGGAAAATGTGTTTGATTGATTTTAGTCAATTTGGATTGACCAGAAAATGGCCATTTTTTAAACGGTCTCCAAATTCGACGAAACTAATTTTGTTGGGACCGTATCATCAATACGAAACTAGAAATATTTTTTTTGGAAATTTTGGGATCAGTATGTGGCCCCGACAAATTGAAATGTACGTTCAAATCAAGTATTGAATGTTTTACATTTTAATTTGAAGAAAACTGACTGAAACAGTTGAATGGGCCTACGAAACATATTCCATTGTGTTCGGAATGGGGATATTTAGCTAGGGATGACAGTCGTTGGGTTTGAATTGGAGTTCGTAAGGAGAAAGGGGTATTTTTGGATTTTAAAATAAATATAAAAAGGGCCAGGCCAATCAGAACTCTCCACTTCATCTTCTCTCTCCCCGATCCTTATATGGCGACGGCGGAAAAGCTTTCCCTGCTTCCTCCTCTGATTCCTCCTCCTATATGAAAAATTAGACCCCCCCCCTCCAATTGGGAATTCTGTAGCCCTCTCCAAGATCTTCAAATCCATATAAGGATTGTTTTTTTCATCGCGTGTTAGAAGAGATCCGCGCCTCCAAAGCCTAGAACTTTCGAGCGCCACCGCCACCTGTAGGAGCCGTCGATATGGGTGAAACCACCCTCTGTGGGAAGCTTCTTCGAAACTCTTCGACGTGGCTGTGGCCGATCCTCCTATAGCGCAACGGATTGGAAGATAAATGCAAACCTAGTTTCGAACCTCTTCTGAAAGGTAACGGCTGAAAATAAATTAACTTTTTATTGCACTTTAAAGCGCTACGATTTATGATTTACAATAAAAATCATATTTTTTTGCTATGTTGTCGAAATCCAGTGAAACAAGAGAAATTGGACTCGTGTGGATGTCTTTTACATTCCAAAAGAGACCGGATATTTTTCTGAGCCTTCTACAATTTCTGGAGGAGTGGAACACAATGTGAGATTTCTGAGCTATAAACGATATGAAATGACGATGTATAAATTATATGGTCGATGTATGAGTTATATAAGCGTTGTACACCTCATGTATAAGCGTTAGTATAAGTTGTATGTGCGATGTAAAATTTATATTTGCATTTTAAAAATCATATATGCGTTGAATGGAATTGAAATGAATTGAAATGAATTCAAAATATATTTATATATGTGTATATATATACACTCCCCTCGTCCACAGACCATGGACGATATATATTGGTTGTGATTGTTTGGATTTTGGTTGATGTGAAATTTGGTTGATAAATACGAATGGTTGAAATGATTGATTGTGGTTAAAATCCAAATAGGATTAGTCTATGGGAAAATTCTTCTGTGTACGGACTAGTTATAGAAATCCCCATTGTCAAAAGCTGCTAGGCTTTAAGGTAGAGCAGGAGCCGTACTAGGGACGGTGCCGGTTTTAACTACCCTACCGTTATGCTGCCGAAATTTTCTGAAATATTCCTGTGTTTGATTTATATTTGTGTATTGAAATATATTCATGCGTTAGAAAAATATTCATCTTTGAAATAAAATGATTTGAATGATAAAAATAACACTTTTATCGAATTTATAAAATGAACATGTTTTGAATGATAAAAATAACATTTTTTATCATATGTATGAAATGAAAATGGTTTGAATGATAAAAATAACATTTTTTATTGAATGTATGATATGAAAATGGTTTGAATGAGAAAAACAACATTTTTATAGAATGTATGAAATAAAATAGATTATGCGATAAAAATAACCTTTCTATTGTATGTACGAAGTATATAAATTAATCGTATTTGAAATAAATTGTTTTGACAATAAAAATCACATTTTTACTATATATATGAATTGTTAAAAATAGTGATGTGTTGAAACAAATATCTATTGGATAAAAATATCATTTTTATCACCTATATGAGTTGAAATGGTTTCTGAAATTGAAACTGAAGTGGTTTTTGAAATTGAAATTTGAAATTGAAATCTAAATAAATTGTCTGGAATGTTTAATTCAAATCGGAATGAAAACAGCGTCAGAATGGATTATATATATATATATATAATTAAAATAAATCGAATAACGACGATGTAGTTCATATTTTGAAATCGTAACTTTAAATGATTGTACCAGGAGATCCAACCGTCGGATTTTCCCAAAACTGGAACCGTTCGGTCCGTTTTAAAAAGATCTTTCCAATGATATAAAATTTGTAAAGATCCAACGGTTAGATTTTCAGATATGGGTAAATCAAATTTGGAGAAAAACAGCGCCATGGCCGCCTTATGGCCTGAAGCGTCGTTTGAATAAATTGGCTATATTTAAATAAATAAAAATAACGATAAATCATGATAAAATATTGTAAACGATATGGAAGGGAAATAAATCGAATTTACCTGGTTTATTGGATATTTGATGATTGAATGTGTTTGACGTGAAAATTACATTAATGAACTGAATTATGGATGTCGGATAATTTAACCATTGAATTGAATTGATTTGAAATTTTAAATATACGTGAATTATTTGAAAAGGCCGAGTTAATTCTCATTTAAAATAATTGGTCGATGGTTAGAAGTCGAAGATATGAAGACGGTGCAAGACCGAGGATCTTCACATCGAATGAATGGCTACTGATGCCTTTGATGGGAGTTGCTTCCCTGAAGGGGTTACAGTGGTGGTCGTCCGGACATACTTGTTGATCGTTCAGATGTACGAGGGCCTATCTCCTGTATTGGTCATACGGGAGAGGAATAAGGTGCCTCCGGTTTCGTTCAGACCCAGAACGGACTTATAAATTGATGTGTGTCTGATGTTGTAAATTGACAACGTGGCATAAAAAGTTGTTGTGATCAAAGCTTTTGTTGAAAAGCAGAGGTTTGTGGTTGATGATCAAGGCAGGGCTTTAAATAGCTAGCTTTGTGTTTAGCGTTGATTCGCGAGCCTCACACCCCAGTATGGACCAGAAAAGGGAGAGGACTTCAGGGAGGACCTGCGTTTCTTTCTAGCTAGGAGTGGTGTTAGCTTTTTACAAGCCTTGGCATTTTACTTATGTGGAAGATGGATAGCGAGGAACCTCGGTTATATCGGTCGTTGCTGGGCTGATGGTTTTGGTCGGTATGTGACCAGTTTACACCCCATAGGGTGGGGAAACGCAGTGTTCAGGCATTATATTCCACTCCGTGTGGACCGGCCCTGACGATCCAAGGTGCAGTTACGGTTGTTCCTAAGGGCGTGCTAGAGCGTCTCGAAGCAGTAAGGACGATCCCTTGCCTTGGTTCATGACCGAAATCCAATTTCCAAATAGGTTATCGTGCGATTTTGATTGTATACCTATATATGGCGACACAGTGGTATGAGGCATTCATGCCGTCTATGATTGATACTTATGATTGAATTTGTTTTTGAAACCTATAAACACTAGTAATAATATCAAATGCTTTTGTTTTATTCGTATCAAGCATATTTTGGCCATTATAAGGTAAAACTCTATCCTCTGGTTTGCCTTGCATTGTGTGATGGGAACTGAGTCTTATAATGGCTTCATTTTTATAAAGAGCATTGCAATGTTTAAAAGATTTACTTGTTTTAAAGCACTGGCAATCCAATGGAGTAAACCCATTCCGCGTTAGCGGCGTGTTCCTGTGATTGGCCTTATTATAAAATAATTTAAGTAGATTTCTCATACCAGTCCCATGACTGACTCGTAGTTTGTTTCACTTGCAAATTCGGGTGCCCTATTTCTACACGGGCAGCCTTGTATTCAGGTGTTAGCAAGCTCTTTCTGGATAGCTATGGAGATGAAGATGGATTCTATCACTTCTTTCTTTTTATACTATTTAGCTCCTGTTGTACATATTATGTTTTGATTCCGCAGTAGACATTTTATGTAAAGCTGAACTGTATTTTGTACTAAGTATTATCCTATATACTATGTAACTCTGATGATTATTATTCCCAGTATATTATGTTGTACATTATCAGGTGTATTTATACATTTCTGTTTTGCTGTTATTTGTTTATGTGTTATATTCCAAAGATTACCCTTGCCACCGTGGAATGGGGGTTTGGGGTCGTCTCAACAATTATCAGAGTTAACTATAATAAACATACCAATATTTGTAGCAGAAATAAATAATAATACTTCTAGCAAACTCCATCTTCATCTTCATAATGTCGTCTTCAATAACTGAGAACTTAGGCTGACCCGAGCACAAATAAGAAGACAAAAATACTCGGATCAAAACTAAAATATTCTCATATTAGTTAAATCATATTCATGCGAAAATATGAGTGCAATAACTTAAGAGATTTTACAGGAATTTCCATCTCCTAAGGATCTGTCAAACTAATACTATATAATACAATACACTACTATAATAGTGCCTATGGTTAAATATAAAATATTAAAATAGCGTAAGTGGGATTACTTTTTACCCTTATTCCGTTTATAATACCATAGTCTATACAGATACCATAAAGTCCACATTATGTAGTGACTATCAGAGGGCACTTCATAAGTACGGTACAAATCAAAGTCGTTGGGGGCTCGATCAGGATAATATGCAAGGCACATGGGGAATGCCCAGAGCAGGAATATACTAGTTGCATGCCCGAACTGGTGGTAATGCATAGCCGCGATTACTATCCACCACGGAAAACACTCCCAAATCACGGATGTGCATCAAATCAATCAAACCGACGGACTATAGTAGTAAAGGAAGAATTGTTGCCGATGGAGGTAGCTAACCCCACTTGGTCACGGTATAGCCCTTTTTAGTCATTTTAATTATGACCCGAAGGTCAAGGATATCCATCATCGTTCTCTTTCTTCAAATCCAGTTATCGCCTCCAAATCAACCTACTTCATTCTGGAACTCCACTGCGTACACATTTGTTAAATTGGTTTTCGGTATTGGTAGGGAGTATGACAATATCCGATCCCGATCTCTTTTATAACCAATCGTTTACATTTCTCACACCGGTCAGTTCTTTTACATTTCAAAGGGGTTCGTACTTCATATCGAAAATATCATATTTTCATAAAAATCATTTTAGTATTTAAGAGAGAATATTATTCATCAGAAAGCTACATTTTTAACTAATTTAAAATCTTGAAACAATTCCAACTTTAAAATAATTTGAAATAGTTAAACATATTTTTTTTAAATAATTTAAATATATAATATAAATAGTTTGAAAATAAATAATTTGTATTTAAAATAGAATTTCAGATTTAGTAAAATCTATAGGTAAAATATTAAAATAGTTTATAAAATAAGTAGTTAAATATTAAAATAGTTAATTTAAAATAAAATAGTTATAAGGTAAATATTTTATAAAGAAATTATTATTATAAAATAAAATAGTTTATAAAATGGTTTTAAAAATATTATAGTTGGAATTAGAATCATATCTTCAAAATTTAACCAAACAGGAAATCATATTTCCATTTCAAATCAATTCAACTAAATTTTGATATCTTAATTTCAAATCGATTCAACATCACATTTTTATTTTAGTTCGATTCAACAATTCGATTTCAAACAATTCAATTTAATATTTCGATTCTAATAATTTAATTTCAATTATTATTCTCACTTTGAATTATTCATTTATAAAATCTCGAGTTCACGGTTCAATTATTACAATAAATCAGGTTAATTTAAAATAATATCAACGATGGATAAACAAATTCATTTCGATAAATTTATATTTTATATTCAATTCAATTTAACTTTAGTTATCCACATTTGCGAATTTTATTAAATTTAAAAAAATTAATTCCAAAGCACAAAGTCCAAATTTAAAGAAAATCGATTAACAATGTCATTTATTTTGTCTTTAAAATAATATTCCAAAATTCAAGAATAAAAACAAATTTTATTTAACCAACCTGTGTCTGTATATGACTTTCTATCCTATGCCCAAGTAATACTTAAAATTTAATTTTAGTATTTTAGGAAAAGATATATATCATTTCAATCCAAATCAGTGTCATAGGTATTTATCATTTCAACGTACGTTATTAATTCATTTTAATGATTAACTCGGGTTTACTTAATGCCCGTAACATTTAGGGTAATGGTTGGGACACTACAACAAAAACACCATATTACAACTTTAATTTTACAACTGTGCGAAAAGCACAGTTGTAATAAATGCTTTTTTACAACTGTGCAAAACGCACTGTTGTAATAAATGTTTTTTACAGCTGTGAAAAAATCACTATTGTAATAAACGTATATATCAAAACTTTTCTTTTTTGTCTGTTGTAATAACTAATATATACTAACTAATTTCTGATAATTAATAGTTAAATTGGAAAGTTGTTTAAACTTGTTTTTAGTAACTCTTTTTTCTATTTCTTGTACTAGAGACCTATTAAATATTAATAAATCCTTGTATTTAATAATTAGTAATATTAACATTTAAGAATAATTCATATTCAATAATAAATTTACAAATTAATACCAATTACTATTAATTACTATTAGATTAGATAAAAACCGCTTAATTGATGATTAATAAATAATAGTTATTTTTAAAAATTACTATTAAATATTTAATAGTATATAATCAATAACATTTGCATTATAATTAACTTTTAATAGTTGGAATTCAATTATAACTTTGAAGAAATAGGTAATAATTAATAATAACTATTATTAATCCGTAATATTTAATATTTTAGTAAAAATCAATTCTTAAGAAATTCATATTATATTTATATTTAACATAAAATTTTACTTGTCAGCTCTCTAAGTTTTGGTGAAATTTTACTTGTAACAGACGGAAAACTGACGGCCATGTTAAATGCAAAACACTGAAACCTTAAGGGCAGTAAAACTGAAATTTTGGCTCCCACATAATTCGCGTCTTATATTTCTAGTGCCTTCTATCGGCCGACCTCTCTAACTTCAGAAAAAAACCTCAAATTGCTTGCGCCGCGGTCTTTGGTTGCTCGCGTCGCCTCCTCCTACTTGCGCCCTCCTGCTCGCGTCGCCACCTCCTGCTCGCGTCGTCTTTATTCAATCGTCGTTGCCCCCTCTTGCTAACGCCTTCGCCCCTCCTGCTCTTGCTCGGCAGATTTTTGTTCTCACGTAAATTTCAGATCTCTTCTATAATTCGGTGGATCTTTAAATGAGTAGGGTTTGGCTCTTTAAATGAGTAGATCTTGTTGATTGAATCAATATTTAGTAACTGAAAATCCGTTTCTAGTAATTTTCGCAGGTAAATTGCTTGGCTCAATTACTAATTTTCTTTTTAATAGATGTGCTAGATTTGTAGCTGTGCATATAGGGTATAGGTTGAAAATGCAAATAATTTTGCTTTTTAACAGCTTTTTCAAACATTAATTGGTCATTACCATTTTTAATTTGGTTCATGTAAGTTTTAAGTTCGATACGACTATCGCTTATGGTTTACATGTTATAAATTTCGTAAATATTTTACGTGACTTGATTTACAATTGCGGCTTATTAAAATTCTACAATTACAATTGACTTACAGTTTAATTATATTTTAAGCTTGTCTTTTCTGTTAATCAAATTACAGAAGCAGTTACCTATGGATTCAGGAATGTTGCAATTTTAGCAGTTGTTGCAGCTGTTATAACGGTTCAGCTCTTACTCCTCTTCTATATTTTGACTAGCACAGAAGTATATGCATCTAGCATAACTATTGTTTTATCATTCTGCATCCAATGAAAATAAATAAACTCTATCTAAACTAAGGAAACACCTAAGTTCGTTCGCCTTGAAGCAGTCTCAAACAATTTATATTGCTTGATTTTAGTGGGATAAGACTAATACTAATAGTTGATTTCTGATCATTCTGCATTAAAAATATTGAATTTTATGAGATTCATTTGGCAGAGGAATTTTATTTTTGTGTTAATATTGCAGATTACTAATTGCCATCACATGCCATAGGCCAAAGAAAATATGCATCATGTTGCACAAGCTCTTATAATCTCAGCAGGTAATTTTTCTTCTTTCATTACGTCTGTTTGGTGATTGTTAATACTTTGTACAAATTAGTTTATCAGGTAAGCTTTATTCTTTCCCACGGTAACTATTGTTTAAAAAGAATGTTGCCACACAAAATAAAAATAAAGGCATTGAAAAGTTATCGAAAAGCCAATAATAGAAACTAGTATCCAAACATGTTGCAATTGTTTGTCTACGAGATGTGATCATATATTCTCTAGTCTTTACTAGACTATGTGTGTTTTTTTTTGGCTAATAGTGTTTGTGACCCTGTATTTAATCGTTAGTTTTGTCGCTAATAAATATTGGTTGTGCATTACATAGTTCATGTTGGTCTAACAGACAGTTAGTTTTTTATATTTTTTATTTACAGTTTCTTTTGCATATGTTTTTTTATTTGTCATCTTAAAGGATAGTAACACATAGGTTTACTACATACTAGAGAAATGCATATATATGTTTATTTGTTGCTCTTTCTTATAGCATATCCCACATAATGAAACCCACTTATATTTAACTCTATAACCATAACCGTGTTTGTATTTCTTTAGAAAGTTTGATTTGGGTAAGAGTTATGTAACTGTAACCTGCTGGCTAAAGTGTGTGGGTGACAATTAGTGAGATTTTTGATATTCACGACAAAGACTGTGGTCCTTTGGTAATTATACCTCAACCTTTTAACCATATTTTTAACTATAGTAGAAACTAGTATCAAAACATGAGTGAGATTTTTGATATTCACGACAAAGACCGTGGTCCTTCGGATATATCCTTTTTGGGGTTTAGGGTGTTTGTAAGCTGCCATTTATTGACGAAGAAAAGCTCTTAACTACTACGAAGAATGTAAGAAATATTTGCAGGTTTTGTTTAGTCTATTATATCTAAAATCCCATCTATATTTTAATCAATTGTAGTTTTTAATATTAGTTTTGTGTGCATATCTCAACTCTAGATGGACATCATCAGGAATTCTACTGGCACAGATAAATTTTTTGTGAGGGATTCTACGAGTGCAAAAACTGTTTCGCTTCAGGAAATGTTGCATGATGTTGATCATAGAGCATTTATCACGACAAATGATTCAAAATTACCTAAAATGGTATGGATAAACGATTCAAAATTACATCTTTTACTACTAGTTATTGTTGTTATCACTATTTTATTACCAGTTCAGAAGAATAGGACATAGTTATAACTAATTCAACTTCCCTTGTGCAGAATATTACCCAATATGATATTGTAAAGAGGTGTCTATGGCATGAACATAATAAACAATACCATCCAGTCAATGAAAAGTATGTTTACATATCATAATTTTCTACTATTTATGTAACATAATGGATGATCCCTAGCTCGCATATTAATTACAACTATTACAGATACATATCTAGAAATGATGTGTTATCAAGGGTAAATTTGGAAGATCAAAATAGTTGCAGGGATATTTGGAGCTTAAATTCTGTCAGCAGAGGAGGGCAAGGTTGTGACGATCTCAAAACCCCGTGCTACGGTGTTAAGGATAATCATTGGAATATAACACATTAATCATCATAAGCAGAGTACAGATAATAGAAAAAGTAGGAAATAGAATAATTTACACAAATATGATAGCGGAATCATATAAATATGACCACATCAGAGAGCACAGTGCAGGATACAACTTAGTGCATTACATAATCAGTCTACATCGCCTGAGGCGGAATCATGTACATGATAAGTACATAATGAAACATCAATCTACATCGCCTGTGGCGGAATCATAATGCATATATAGTAATGGTGGAAAAATTGTAGTCATCAACATGTAGTCAAGCCTCGCCATGAGCCAAAAGTGCACCTCTACTGCGGTGCCAAGCCAAAATATGTCAGCTACCTATAACTAGGCTGCCCGTGTGAAAATAAGGGCACCTGAGTTTGCAAGGTGAAACAAACTACGAGTCAGTCATGGGACTGGTATGAGAAATCTACTTAACTAATTAAATCACAATTATAAGGCAAATCAAAGGACCACGCCACTTTCGCGGAACGGGTTTACTCCAATGAGTTCCAGTACATGAAATAAAGTAAATTATTAAATCATCGCAATGATTTTTATAAAAATGAAGCCATTATAAGACTCAAGTCCCATCACACAATGCAACGCAAGCCGGAGGATCAAGTTTTTACCTTATAATGGCCAAGAGATGCTTCATACGTATAAACAGAAGTGTTTGATATTATTACTAGTGCATATATGTTTCAAAAGCAAATTCAATCATAAATATCAATCATAGGCAGCATAAATGACCCATACCACTATGCCACCATACTAGTAATACAATAAAATCCGCAATTTCGTATTGGAAATTGGATTCCATCATGAGTCGAGGCAAGGGGCAAGCTCCTCTCCGTTCGAGACACTTTAGCAAATGCCTCAGGATCGCACACAGTAATCCCTGGATCCTCCAAGGCCGGTCCTCTCTTACTTTTGAGGATTGGCAATTCCTAAACACACGTTTCCCGGTCCTTACAGACCTATAATCGAGGCGCCTTGCATTCCAACAACCACATAGGTGAAAAGTATATATAAATGTCAGGGCTGGTAAGTCACTAACACCACCGTAGCTAGAAAGAAACGTCGTGCACTCCTTGGGTCCTTCTCCCGTTTTGACTCATATCGGGGTGTGAGGCTCACGAATCCATGCTATACACAAAGCTACGCCACACAGGCCATGCTTTGATCATCAACCACAATACTTTGCTTTGCAACAGAAGCCTTGATCATATGCCACTTAGGCGTGCCACACAGGTAATCCACTCCATGCGATGGATTTCTATCGATATATAACCTCTGAGCTTGTACGTCTCAGAGAAGGGCGTTAAGAAAGAGAATAAATTCTCCGCCTCCAAACAGATATATATTTAATAGAGATCAATCAGCATATAACAAAATCCAGTGTCAGACACACAGTCCATTTACAAGTTCGTTCTGGGTATGAACGAAGCCGGAGGCACCAAATTCCTCGCATATCCGTACAATCAACATTACGTCTGGACGGCTACCACTTCAGCTCCTTCAAGGTAGCTACTCTAATCAGGAGCATCAGTAGCGCCCATTCATCCAATGTGAAGATCGCCGGTCTTGAACCGTCTTCATCTCTTCGACTTCTAACCATCGATCGATTATTTGAAATGAGAATCAACTCGGCCTTTTCAAATAATCCACGTATATTTAGATTTTCAAATAAATTCTTCACATGGTTCAATCATTCGACATTTACATTTCAGTTCTTTAGTACAGTTTTCATGTCAAACACATTCAACCATAAAATCTCAAGCAAACCAAGCAAAATCGGTTTGTTTCCACTCTATATCGTCTATAATATTTTATAACGTTATATCGCCATTTTTATTTATTTAAAAACGACCCTATTTAATTAAACGACGTTTTAGGTCGTGCCGAGGCACTAGCGCTGTTTTTCCCAAAATTTGTTTTACACATATTTGAAAATCTAACCGTTGGATTTCAACAAAGTTTATATCATTGGGAAGATATTCCCAAAGCAAACCCAACGGTTCCAGTTTCAAGAAAATCCGATGGTCGGATCTTTTGGTATAATCGTTTGAAGTTACGATTTCAAAACGCGAACTGCACGTCCTCGATTCGTTTTAATTTAATTTATATTTGTGTACATATATATATATATATATAAATATAATTCATTCGACAATTTCAATATCGTTTTCACTTCAAATATTTCACTAACACCTTTATATTTCGAAAAATTTCGCCATAACCTCCTTTGTACGGGAAGAGGTTTGGAAATTTATTGGGCTGTATTAGGTACCCAATAAATCCTAATAAGCATACACATATTTATAGTGATATATTCCAGTGTCCACAGGGGAGTGTGTATAGATCATAACTCCAGAGAATAAATTCTCGTCACCCTATAAATTGTTTTTGTGCCTTAATGACCAGAGAGACGTGTTTATTGTCATCTGCAGACCCGTGTGGTTTTTTTTTATTAATCTTGCAATTTACCGTTACAATTTATATAGTCCAGATCAGTCATCAGTTCAACCTGTAATATATAGTCATCGCCATACAAGCCTCTCGCCCGTATGGTAAATCTTCAACCTCGTCACACAAGCTCCAAATGCTTATGTGGCATATGATGAAGTATGCCTCTCGTCAAGAGGTATGCCATGTAGTGTAGTTCAAAATTAATTGTTACTATCCTGTGGCGATGTTTATTATTACACACAGAACAACTAGCACTCCGCATCCAATGGCATTCACAGGAGTTGATATAATAATAAAATTTGCACATCCAACTCATTAAGGTTTACCTATTTGTCGGGCACGCAAATAAATTCTTTACTCAATAGCTAATCCATTTCCAGTTCAACACATGTATATATATGTGCAAAACTAAGCTAAAAATTATATTTCTAGCGAACAAAGGTTTATCTCCAGTTATGGTTATTTTTAACACTTCACGTTTCACTTAAAAATGATATTTTTGTCGAATTAAAATATATTCCAACACATGACTATTTTATTTAGTTCCTATGCATGTTAAAAATAATATTCATAGCAAACAAATATTTATTTCAACACTTGTATATTTTTAGCAACTCACACACATGGTAAAAACGGTATTTTTATCATCAAAAATATTTGTTCAACACATGAATGTTTTAACACTTCATATTCTCAATAAAATTGTAATTTTTATTGTTCGATCTTTTTATTCAACACATGAACTTCTCAACACATGAGCTTCTCAACACATGAGCATTTCCACCCATGGATATATTTTATATGGTTTGTACATGTATGAAAGATGTTATTTTTATTGTTGAAACAATTTATTTAAATTACGAATATTTTACATACTTCATATATATAAAAAAGTGATTTTTATTATTAAAACTATTCATTTATTCAACACATGAATTATTTTTCAATACATGAACTTCTCAACACATGAGCATTTCCACACATGGATATGGTTTCAACACATGACTTTCGTTTCAACACATGAAAATAATTTCAGCATATGAAAGTAATTCTAACACATGAATATTATTCAAAATTTCGGCAGCATAACGGCAGGGTAGTTAAAACTGGCACCGTCCCGAGTACGGCTCCTCGCTCTACCTTAAAACCTCGCGGTTTTTGACAATGGGGATTTCATACATCTAATTCGCACGCAGGCGAGTATGATTTTTCTTTTCCACAATTTATTTCAATCACAAATGGGTATTTTTCAACCACAACCAAATAATATCAACCACAAACAATTCTATCAACAATTCGCATTATTCACTAAATTTTTCACACCAATTCACAAACAACGAATATCGTCCATGGTTTGTGGACGAGGGGAGTATATATATAAATATAAATATATTTTATTTTCATTCCAACACACATATCATTTATACAATGCATGTATAATTCATACTTCGCTCATATAACTTACACAACGCATGTACATGAGGTATACGGCACGTGTATAATTTATATTTCGCTTATATAATTTATGCATCACATTTCCATTCACATTTCAGTTTAGAAATCTCACATTGGTTTTCGAGATGCTAAAAATCGTAGCTTGATCAGAAAAATCTGCGGTCTCCTCTAGATTGTAGAGAGCGTCCTTGCGGTCACGATGTTTCATGTTTCATCGAATTTCGTTAACACACGATAAAGATACGATTTTTCAAAGATTGCAACACTTAAAAGTGTTATTTTCAGTTCAAATATAATAAAGCCGATACCTTTTTGTTCAAAACTAGGTTTTGATTTATCGAACAAATGGTTGCACGATATTGGAATCAGCTTGTACCACGTCGAAGAGGGTCGAGGGGGCTTCAGGCGCGTGGCGGTGGCGTTCAACTCGGTGGGGCCCAGCGTTCGTGGAGGCGGCGGAAAGTTCGGGGCTTTGGAGGGGGAAATCTCGAGGTAGGAGCAACGATAGGGGGAGTTCTTTATATGGATTTGAAGAGGGGGAGGAGAACTATAAAAAATTCAACTGGGGTGGGGCTGATTCGGGCTATGGCGATCAGAAATCGCCTAGGAAACGGGGAGATGGCTTCCGCCGTCGAGATCGGGGTTACAGGGGGGGTTGAGATATTTTTTTTATTTTATTTTAATTATGAATGGAGGAAATTCTATTGGTCGATGGTTTTATTAAATTTTGAAATAGTGTTTCTCCACACGGACACCAATTCAAACCCAACGACTGTCGCCCCCAGCTAAATACCCCCATCCCGGACACAATGGGATATGTTTCATAGGCCAATTCGACTGTTACAGTCTGTTATTTTTCAAATTAAAATATAAAACATTCAATATTCGATTTGAACGTACATTTCAATTTTCCACGGCCGCAAACTTATTCGAAAAATTCCAGAAAAATAAATCTGGCTATGTTTTGACGCTACGGTCCCAACAAAACTAGTTTCATTGAATTCTGAGACCGTTTGAAAAATGGCCATTTTCTGGTCGATCCAATCTAACAGAAATTAACCAAACACCTTTTCTTTCTCCACGCTCACATACTAGCTCCAAAAATTATGAAATTTGAAACCTAGCAATAATTTAACATCCCAGATCCGGCAAAAGTGGTTTCGTCGAATTCCGAGGTCATTTGCAAAATGTCTATTTTCAAGGGCTATATATTCTCTATAGCGACCTTTCTGAAAATTCATTTGGCCATAACTTTTGAATCCCGCTATGAAACTTCGATTTTTCAGATTCGTTAGAAAGATATTCATAAAAAGATTTAAATATTTTTGGTTTCACTACAATCCGTTATATTTTGCACCCGGTACAGTCAGTCAAAGTTTGAATTCAAATTTTCAAACTGCCACACTATTTCTAATTCATTATTTTATTGAAATATTCTATTTCAATTGTTTAAATTTCTTTGAAATAACCAATTTAAAAAATTTAAATTGGCTCGTATTTTCCGGGTTGTTACAATCTCCCCCACTTAAAACTTTTCGTCCCCGAAAAGGAAACAACAGTATAGTAGGAAACAAAAATGTAAATGCAAAGTATTGTGAAGGTACCTTGCACCAGAGTTAGTCAAAGAGGTCCATTCTGCATTTGGGATAAGCTTGCTTAATGCTTTCCTCGGTCTCCCAAGTACAGTCTCTAGGATCACTACTCCACTGCACTTTAACTAAATGAACCTTCTTGCTCCTTAGTTCTTTAGTTTCTTTGCCAACAATTTTTAACGGCTCTCTTCTGACTGCTAATTCTGGAGTAATTTCCAAGTCCTATTGTGTTGCTTCTTCTGCAACAAGATCCGGATCATGCACATGTCTTCTAAGTTGAGATACGTGAAATACATTATGCACTCCAGGCAACTAATCAGGTAACTGAACCCTATAAGCAAGGGTTCCAATTCGTTCAAGTATAGGAAAGGGACCAATAAATTTGGGTGCTAGCTTCCCAGTTTTACCAAATCGGATCACTCCTCTCATCGGAGAAACTTTCAAATAAATATAATCACCAACAGCGAATGCCAAATCTCTTCTTCTAGAATCAGCATAACTTTTTTGTCAGCTTTGTGCGGTTTTCAATCGTTTCTTGATGAAATCGACTTTATCAGATGCTTCTCTAATCATATCGGGTCCCAACACAAGTCTATTGCCCGGTTCTACCCAACATGCGGGAGATCTGCATGGCATACCGTATAATGCTTCAAATGGCGACATTTTTAAACTTGCCTGATAGCTGTTGTTATATGAGAATTCTGCCAAATGCAACTGATCTTCCCATGGCCCACCGAAATCAATAATACAAGCCCGCAGTAAATCTTCTAGAATTCTGTTCACTCGCTCAGTTTGGCCATCTGTCTGAGGGTGATAAGCGGTGCTCATGTTCAGTTTTGTTCCCAATTCTGTCTGGAATGCCTCCCAGAATTTGCTAGCCAATATTGGGTCTCTATCACTGACTATGCTGATGGGAACTCCATGCAGCTTAACAATTTCTTTAAAATATATCTTTGCTAGACTTTGAGCGGTTCTATTGGATCTGACAGGTATGAAATGGGCGGTCTTCGTGAAGCGATCTACGATCACCCAAATACCGTCATTACCTTTCTTGGTTCGGGGCAAACCATCTATGAAATCCATGGAAATCTGTTCCTACTTCCAACCTGGGATTTCCAACGGTTGCAACAATCCGGCCAGCTTTTGTTGGTCGCTCTAGACTAATTGGCAAGTAGGGCACCTGCTAACATATAAAGAAATGTCCCTCTTCATCGCCTTCCACCAGAAAGTACATTTGATATCGTTGTACATTTTACTCACTCCAGGATGAATGCAAAGCTTGGATTTATGGCATTCATCGAGCACCTCTCTTTGGAGCTCAGGGATGTCGGGAACACAGATTCTCCCATTTAATCCACTACTACAAAACAGATTATTTGCGTCTGCCTTTTTGCGCCATTTGCATCTAATCCTCATCAGATGCAAATGAGATGGACCCAAATTCTAAAAAGAATTTTCTTCGGATTTTGAACTGATGCAAATAGTCCCTATTTGCGTCTAATATATCCTGAAACAGACGCGAATACTATACATATTTGCATTTGTTTCGTTGTTATAGAAGATGCAAATTGTTTATGGCAATCTCACTCTTTAGTGCATTTGCGTCTGTCATAACCAAAAACAGACGTGAATTCTCTATGTATTTGCATCCGTTTTATTTCTATAGCAGACGCAAATTGTTTATAATGGTTTTGCTTTTCCGTGCATTTGCATCTATTTTGTCACTAACAACAGATGCAAATATGATTTTCTTTTTATTTAAAAAAGAGCCTTTTAGACTTGCCACAACACAAATCCATAACACAATCAAATATAGTTGTTCCAATAGTATACTACAATCAAATATAATATACTTGAAAATTATGTGCAACAATTTGATTAAATATAATTGAAATTACAACAGCACACTACAATTATGAAAAGTAACTCATAAGTATAAATCAGGATGGGTTACATACTCAATGGAAGCTCAAAAATTGGCACTTTGAGTTGTATTTTTGTCTCAAAATTCTTATGACATGTATCAACCAGAGTACTCATCATTTGTGCAGGCTCCTCTTAGTTGCTCTGAATCATAAGTTTAATCTCTGCAGTAGGTATGAGCATTAAAACATGTGGATAATTGTTTAAATACTTTATATGAAAAGAGAAGCAATAATTCAAAACTATAAAAAGAATCTAAGTTGTGAAGATGTTATGTTTCATTTGTTTACACAATGTTATGTCTTTTTCTATAACTGTAAACAGAGTTAAAGTGTAAAAATAATTGCCTTTTTCTATACTTGTTCCCTCTTCCAATGTTTGCTGAAAGTTAATATTTTCTCCCTAAAGTTTTCTTCGCTTTACTAATAAAATTTCAACAGAACAATCAAACATTTTCAAAAGTATTAAAAACTAGTAGTAGTGGAAATACACGCTCTTAAATCTTTCTGACCAACATAACTACATACTCATCAGTCTGTATATCATTCTATGCTATAATGCCAAGAGGTTAATTGTGTAAGCATAAATAATATAAGCTCTACAACATAAACACCATTACAATATATATTTACTTAAGTTAAAATACAAACCAAAAACAAATTAACATAATCCAACACCCTTGGAATTCAAGGGTACGCACTGACAAATGAAAACACATCACCCATAATATACTAGATTAGATTAAAGCCACGACAACGCCAATTTCTCTTTTCAAAATGGTCCTATTTAGAACTGTCCAATACAGTGTAGGTTAACTTGCAAAAGAATCAAATGTGCGGCATGCAGTTATCGTTATTAATAGACACGAAATTGAGGAAAATGCACTAGAGGAAAACAACATAATTATATTTGTAATACTATTAATTTCTAGGTAAATCGGTATGGCACAATCCAACATCACTTATAGACAGTAAGAAAATCAAATGAAAATTTGCCAAAAAAGGGAACCTTGTTGCCATTATCCACTAATATGTGGATACATTCAGAAAGTCATCACATAACACTATGTATGTTTGCAAAAATGTATTAAAATGACATACCCAATGTAGCAGCAGGAGGACATCCCCTTCAAATCCACTTGTCGTTGCTCATGTATTCAGCTTTAGCCTGCAAATAAATAAAAAACAACATCGAATACTATTTTATGTACCATCAGTCTGTCAATTAAAGTTGCAAAAGTGCACTCAACCAGTCTGGCATTGATTCAACGGTGTGTGCATGTGTAAGCATAAACAATCAGTTACCTATCTTTATAAGACGAGCCAAGGTTCGATGAGCTACAACGATTGACGGCCTTAAAGAAACTGCTAGAATGTGGTCATTGATTGCTTCATTAAATCTGACCATTTCCTTCCAAGTATTTCCTCGATTTACAAGCCTATTTCTAGCTAAAGATCTATACAGAGAACCCCATTGTAACATGACATGGCTTCAGCCAGGTTTCCCTGTTGTAAGTGAGTGTGTGTATGTTAAAATTAAAATAAAAAATGATCTCGACATAAGACAGAAGGTGACATTAATATCAAAAGTAGATAGGACTTCTTGTTTATGTATAATAGTGAGATTACTGAAAGGAGCAGGCGGTCCCGTTGTAACGCACAATGTTGCCATATAAAACGAAGCAACCACATTTAGTATATTCCTGCAGCACAGCTTGCGTAAGTGGAACCATGTTATACGCAATAATACAATCACATGCACATATGATTTAATAGCTCACAACCATGTACTTAAACCTGGATGCATTTTATATTTACCTTTAAACTTTGATTAGGGCCATTCCAACATTTTTCGCTATTTGAAAACAACATAACTTTATAAGACTCCTCAAATTTCACTCAATCGCTTTAGCAAATAAAAAGAGAACTCTATAAGAAGAGAACGCTGCATTTTAACTGTACAGTTTAAAAATATTTGATGTTAAAGTAGCTAAATTTGAAATCCTCATCAGTCCAAATTCTGTAGGATAGGCAGACTATTGGAAAATCCTTGAAGGTTGCGTTTCTTAATTATTTAATGTATAGTGACCTTATCTGAAAGAGCAAGAAGTATCGAAATTATCTGAAATCCAGTACATCCATCACAACCATGTACTGAAAGCTTGAAACATGTAGATAACGTTGGAACAAATTATTTTCAAAACTAAAAAGCCCATGAATGTCATCCTGCATCAAAGCAAGCTCCATAAGGTACCTTGTTATATTCATTTAGTATCATAGAAGATGGCGTCGGACAAATTTTTTTATTAAATATAAAATTTACTAACCTTGGCACCAACTGAATACTAATTAGTGACTCGGCAATATACTTGGCATCTGGACTAATGGATATTGCAAGAACATCATCGCTCATTTTCAAAGTTTTGACGTTTACCACTGAAAGCTGCTTAGTACTCTGAAATAAAAAACAGATATTCAAAACCAAATAATATCCTTATCTATTTTGAGAGAAGGAATGCTCAAAATGTGATTTGAAGAACGATTTACAGTTTTTTACAGAAAACTATAACTTAATTTAACAGCTAAAAAGCTGCACCGAACTCAAAATAGAAACAGGGTCAGGATACATCAGAAGATTATCATGATCAGGTTACAAGAATACAAAACCAGTGTGAACCCACCAGGACAAACAACAATAAAATAAGGTGTAAAAATTGAGTTAGCCTTTTAATCAAGATCAACTTTCATAGTTCCTTTTTTTTCTACGTACATGAAGAAAACATTTCTTCCTGCTACGATGATGTGATGCACAGACTTGGAGGAAGTAGAACAACAAAAGCTTTTCAGCGAGTCTTACTCAACAGCATTTTTTGAAAGGTATTACTACAAGAACAACTTTCTGGAAGTGTATTACTGGATGTTTAAACATGCTTATTTTATAAATCATTTGACATGACTAGGGTAAGTCCCCTTTTTTTCATTGATAAAAAACACAACATAAAAAACACTTACACTAACAGGCAGTTGCTTTATCTGATAATCCCAGAACATAATATCAGAATCTTTACTTCCAGTAACAAATCCTTTACTGATAGAAAATCCATCCTCAATAGGTATAGGTATGATTGATAATATAAATTTATCCTTCTCATGAGCTTGTATGATTTCAATATGACTTCCACTTCCTACATCAGTAATCTCCAACGTTCCCTCTTTTGTTCCAACAAGTGCATATTTGTCCCCTGGAACAAATGAGCTACATAATCCATAACTTGAATTAATAGCGCGAATAAAAGTACCAGTAGTTAAGTTCCAAATTTTTGCAGTATTGTGACTAGTCGACAACAAAAGTGTATTATCAGAGCTCAGAGCTAAACTCCTAACGTCGGATCTATGTCCTTGGAGCTCAACCGTCTGCATTTTGGAACTCTTGCTACCTTCAACTAAATCTGTCTCTAACATGTTATTGTTGAGAGACAACGTTAAGATGGCTAGGTGAGATACTTTAGTTACAGTGATAGGAGAAAAGGAAATAGAAGTAATCTTTTTAGATGCACGCAAAATTTGTAGAAGTTTAAAATCATTAGATGTTATAATATCTACAATAGTATCTAAAACTGTTCCTTTTTCTTTACCCTTTTCTTTTTTCCTATTAACCCTCCTTTTTGCCTTCTGTTTAGCTTCAGTGTCACTTAAAATTTGATAAAACTCAACAGTCTTTCCAGCTACTTGGCATGTTAATAGATTGCCTGAATTGTTGAATCGAACATTTGATACTCTATCATCACTTTGCCTTGAAATATCTCCAAAATGCTTTAGAACATCCCACTTACTAGAATAATCGATTTCATTACTTGATTATTTGATATGGTAGAACCTAAGCTCCCAGTCGATGAACCGGTTACCAAAAATCTTTCAACGTGGCCAGTATCTACCGGCCATATTTTACTTTGATGTCCACTTACAATTTACATGCAATGAGGCATTTCAATATCCCATTCTCTCAAGTATTTGTCCTTCGAGCAGTCAATTAGCTTTTTTCCAACATCGATGAAAGTTTGATCAGTTACCTGGCAATACAATATGTGAAGAAACTTAACCCAATGCATGAATGACACCAAATAATTATTCAATACACACGAAACTTTGTTAAAGAAGCATGTCACCAATTTTAACATCAGTATAAGTAACAATAGTAAGAAATTATCATAAGCTTGTACCTTAGCTCAAATCTTCTAAGAAGTTGACTTGTCTTGGTTAGAAGTAAAAAACCTAGGTTCAACTAAATTCAAATTGAGTCAATGGTTTAACTAAATTCAAATTAAGTTAATCAAAATAAGCAGTCTACTAGCTATATATGTCAGTTCAAATTAGAGACTTCTGCTAATGTACTTATTCTCGAAATTAACTACTTCCAACCCAACTGTCAAACATCAAATGCCTAAAAAAATATAGACACATCAAATATCTCAACTATTGAAAAATCCATATGATCAAGTGATTTTGCAGGAATATAAAGATAACATTTTTCAGTTGGAGTGCTTTATGCATAATCATGCTATTGAAAACAAGCAGAAGTCACAGATTCGCAGGTTGACAGAAGGGCATCAATGTACAAAAAAATATTTACTCTAGAATGACATGCAATAAAAGAAGCAGCAGCATAACAGGGATAGTAGACGAAAATGGGGTACCTGTGATGAATACTTCTCAACTGCAAACAATGGTTGTTTCATATTTCTCCGATCTTTATAACTCAAGTGAGAAGGATCCTTTCTTTGAAGTAATAATCTGCAAAAAGATTTAATCAAATTAAGCAAGAAGTCATTTGCAATCGGATGTGTCAGAAGATGAAGTTCAGGCAGCTACTTTTCAGATAAAAGATGACAGTAGTCCCAGGCCAGATGGCATGGGATCCAAGTTCTTTAACAACATTGGATTTTTATTAAAAATGATTTGCTTTGGGCGATAAGAGACATATTTACAACTGGACAAATTATAAAAGAAATTAAGCACACTTTTATTACTTTGGTGCCAAAAAAGAGTAATGCATACTCCAGCATGCAAACCAGCTACATCGTACACTACAAAACTGAACAAATCTCTGTTCCTCAGGTTAAGTCTTTTAGAAGCTAGTCGTTCTTTCTCTGCAATAACAACAACATGAAGAAAATAAAGTAAACTCTCCACTTGGCACTAATGGAGTAATAAAAATGAACAAATTCTCATTACATGTGCATAACCATAACTTAGCTTCATGTTCACCATCAATATATGCCAGTAGTTCATCCTGCCTTATCATTGCCTCAATTAATGCCTACATTTGTAAAGAAGATTACCAGCATTAATTATCCCAGTTAAATTAGTCCAAAAATAAAGTTTAATCTCTTTTGGCCTAAATTTTAGCCATTGATGAGACAAATCTTAATTAATTTAAGGAAATCAATAGCAGTACTATTCATAACACTATAAACAGATTCAAGAATTAACCACTAAGGAAAAGAAAGTAAAAAATGTCCAGCTTAAGAACAAACCCCAAAAAAACAAAGGAAGGAAAAAAATGGAGAAAGTCTAGATCACATCATCAACAAATTCGTCAATTTTAGGAAGATGTGGCCTCCACACACCAACTCTACCCCTCCTCCTTTTCTCTATCATGGCAGGAAGATATTCGTAGTTATACACATAAATTGCATAGGTGAGGCATTGCATTAATAATTCCCCTGCAGCTCAAGCTTCTTAAAATGCTAGCTCTGCTAGTCCATACACAAATATAGAATTTTCTTATAAACAGTTGAGCCAACCCGCATATAAAAGAGGAAGATAATACTTATAGAAATCTTCAAACCCAACAGTATTTATAGCAATATTTTTTTTTATTCAAACAATACAAGTGAAGACTATCTAAATTCACATTCTACTGCATATCACACGTTATTTCCCTTCCAAATGACAATAAATGCAGGATGAAATCAATGGGCGGAAAAAAACTAGGAAAATGGCACTACGATATTTATCAAGTGTTAGATCTCCAACTTCCAACTTATATTCTAAATAAGAATTATGCAGGTAAATTTTGAATGATTTATCAGCAGTTTTGCTTCATTTTTAATGATAAATATGATGAAATATAGGTTTTTTTTAATCATCTTATCCTTAGTGTTCACTCATTGAAGGCTCACATGATTAGGTTCTAACAATAAAATCTCTGAAATTAATATATAAAAAAGTGCAAGGCTAAACCAATTTTTTTATGATCTCAAGTAAACGATCAATTGTGTTTGATTGGTCAGTGAATATTTGTGGCATCTGAAGTCACTGCATTCTGATCCTTACCTCATGTTGCATTTCTTGAAAAACTCCATTAATTACTCACTTCATTTTTTTGGACAACTGTTTTGGTGCCATCGATTCATATTCTTTTTCATCTTTGGTATCCATTTATTGCTCTCTGACAGTAGGATACTTTATGCCTTTTTAATCGCATGACCTTCCTATTATTTTCCAGTTTCTATATGATAGAACCTTTGCTAGATAATCTTAGTACATTATTACAATAAAAATGCTTATATTACACGTTTTAAGACTAAAAAGTTCTGCATTTGTGTACAACCTTTCTAATACCTTGCCGTAGTTTAATTATGATTTAAAGTTTAAAGGATTTATACATTAATTTGAGCATCTATATGTTGAAGTTTAATTTTGTTTTGACAAAACTTTTTTCGTCCTTCATTTCACTGATACATAACGTCAAATGTGGACAACCTTGATCCCAAAAAAGTGAAAAAATGAAATCAAGGAAACATTTAAGGCGTATAAAACTGTAAATATCAATATTCAGAACAGTTAGGACTTAGGACGAAGTGCAAGAACAGTTGGGCAGTATTGGCCTTGCTTAATGACACATATTTATGTAGAAGTGTAGCCTTTCAGTTTTAGGGCACCAGGCAAGTCGAAGTGTAAAAACTGCTAGATATACATTGAGAATTGCAATCAGTCGTATTGAAGCAAAAATATTTACTAATATATAATGAGAAATGCAATCTATCATAATTCATATAAATTAATAGCCTTTCATTGCATATAATGGATGATTTAAACAAATTTTATATTTTGAGAAAATGCCTCAAAATATTAAATTATAACTGGTGCTATAGCATTGTATCACATGCCTCTTGGATGACGAATCCACTTCCTGAGTCTTATAAGCCTATAGGCTATACAAAGCAGTCAATATCTTATTTTGGGTATTAATGTAAATAAGAATGTTAAGAGAGACTTGTTATATGTGACATGGTTGTATTTGAACCAACAGTAGAGGTTTGTTTTAAATTATTCAAGCCAACAGGCTAGTTAACAGAAAAATATATGAAATATAGTGTCATCGGATAAAGTAATAAAACTTGGCCAAAATACAACTTCGTGCATATACATGTTATGGTCAATAGCTCACAGTAATACAAGTTGTATGCAAACTTCAGGCAAATAAGAGGGTTCAAGCATCCATGTTGTTTTGAATTTTGTAATTGTTCAAACTTTGGACAGAACGCAAGACAAACATAACAAAATAGTTCTATAGTGAAACTCAAACAGAGTATTATTCAGATACCTATCCTTTTTCTTACATTGAGTTAGTGGAGTGCTTCAAAGTCTATATGTTTTCATTTACAAAGTAGACATCAAATTTCTTTCTGAACCACACACAAGAAATCATGCTGTTAAACTTAATAGCCTTCTGTGCCCCTACCTATTTTGTATCATGCATCTGTAACTATTTTTGCACTCATGTAACGAAATTTTTTATTCCATCCAATACGCACTACGTAGTTCAAAGTACAAATTGGTTGTCAAAATAACTGAATTGGCTCTTCTCGCACATGGGAATCTATACTTAATGGACATGGAAAAGATAATTCATATAGAAGAATTGGTACCATCCTGTATATCTAGCCCCTTTTTTCATACATATAGATAATGCAATAATGGAGCCTAAATCTTCATTCTGATATATGAACATGCTTTAAACTTTGTGCCTGTAAATGTGCTTATCACATTCTCCAGCAACAGTGGTATATATGTTATATAGGGCGTTGGGAAAACTGTATTGCTTTCAACGCCCTCCAAAATATATGTTATATATATCTTTGTATGAATGTTTAAAACACACATTTTATGGTGAGAACTTCTACATGATAGATACAGCATGGTGGTAAAGTAAATATAGTAAAGTTAAAGATATTAGTTTTTACCACTCTTTTGATATCCTAAGCATGGTAATATGCATGCAGTGGTAATAAAAAAATAATTGCAAATTTTCTTTGCTTGTCCAAAAACATAAGTATAAATAACAGTTGGAGCTTATAAAGAAATTAAAACAACCATTATTTAAGTAATACAGATCAGCTCTGCACGGATGGCACTGCACAGTTCTTCCGTGTATCCACATTTTAATCAAAGCGGGGATAACTACATCACATAATCAGCTAATTGATCAGACCGCGTATAGAACTCAACCACTCATTTGTTAATCTCAATTACTACTTAGGTAACATTTATAATGTCATAGATACAAGATATTGATGTGCATTTTGCGAAATAATTTATTTTAGCTATACTATAAAAATTTGTACTTACAATGTGAAAAAATATATCAAATAGTTTGAGAAGACAACACATGTAAACGAATGCAGATGATTGAGTCTCAAGATGGTAAATAAAAAATTTCCAATTATTTAATAAATATTGTAAGTGATCTAGAAAATCCATAAAGGGTGAAGCATCTTTCTTGCTCTGATTTCACCATCTTCTAGGTTTATCTAAACACTGCATAAAATATAAAATAAATAGAGAATAAAATATTATCAGTCCATGGCATGCATGTAGCAATAAAAAAATCAAAATTGAAACATAACTGCAAAATTAATTTGAAAATAGCATTTCACTGTTGTACTGGTTTTATTTATGTTTCCTATGTGTGATATACGGTATTTAAATATATAGATTTGAACGAACCCGTGTTTCAATACATTTATAATAATCTACCGTAGTTTGGAGCTTCCATTTTGCTCAAGAGAGTAGATAAACGCACATACAGATCCTATTTTAAACTGTTTCGATCTGTGATACATTACCAATTGAATTTTCGATCAAATTATACCACAACTGATAGGATACCATGAACAGCTTATGCAGACAGTCGATGATAAACACCCATCAAAATTTGAGGTAAAATAGAGTGCAAAATGAGGTGAACCTAACTCCACACAATTGAGTATCAAAGGCTTAGCTTATAAGATATTTTTGAATGAAGCAGAATTAAGCAGAAGTTTCAGAGCAACAACTATTAACGTCTTATAATCTATTTTTTCAAAGTTTGGATAACTTAGACTCATATTATTGTTATGGTAGTCCTGTGCAAATCCTTCCTTTGTTTAATCTTACCCGGTAACATTTCTATTGATATTATAAATTTACTTAAAGCAGAAAGAGTATGTCTGGTATGGTCTGTTAAAAAAGATGTCCATTACGAAAAAAATTTGGCATTGCGACAGGGGTAAAGGACCCCATCCATCACGAATAATTCTACGATCCCTAAATGTATGTATTGATTTTAGACTGATAATTTAAGCTATGAATGTCACTTTTTTTTTTCTTTCTTTTTTCTCTTTTGATTTTCACAACGTTTATGTCAGATATGTCAAATGTTGTGGTAAACATCATGCTTATAAGAAGTAAACATATTTATCAAGTTTCACGTGGATGTTATCGTCCTAAGAAAATTTTCTATTCAAGCATGTCTAGGAATTACATTTTAAAGTTGAAACATATTTCTTCATTTTCTATCCAGACAATATCAATCTGGCATGTCATTCATTTTTGTGTAATATCAATCTTGCTTGTCATACATAAAGCTTTATCTGGATTGAAGCTTATTTTTACAACATCTGCATCAAACATCAACGTAAGCTAAAACAAAACAAAAAACAAAAATTTGTGCAAAAACGAACAAATGCGCGTCAGGGTTACATGCAGGCAGCAACATATACAACAAATGCCAAATGAACACAAACTAATTTGGTCTAAAAGATATGCATAGTGCGGCACATGCTGACATATTAATGGACATGAACATACCAGCTTGAACATGAAGAAGACCATAAGTGCAGCAAAATCAAGTTCAATAAGGTCATGCATCTTAAATACATCAGGTGCTGTTGGGAAACAATGGCTGAGTCGCGGACTAGGTCGCTTTCTTGAAGACGATTCGGCGATCTGGTCGGTGGTGCAAAACCAGTTCGTACTTCCGCCGCCGCCTCTAGGATAAAACAGCCTCTCTAAAATGAATAACTGATTTGCTTTGCACAACAAATCAGTGCAGATTTGCACTTTCGAATTTAACTGCTCGAAAATTTCCAAAAGAATTTTTTTTTAATGGCGGAGGAAGAGAAAACAGATTTTTTTTTTCTATAGTAATCTGGTCTACAACCGAAGATAATATATAGACGAAGATTAGGGTTAATCGAAAATACTGGGCAGAGGAAGAAAAATAGGATCTGCTGAAAATACTAGGTCAAGAGTTAACCGTTTCATAAAATAAAAGTCGGCTCAGAAATATTTTCTGTATTTAAAAAATAGTTCAAAAAACGTAGTGTTTTCTGGACCAAAAATATAAGTGTCTACACCACATAGCCAAGGCCCAAGGCCGAACTGAGCCGGGCCGGGTCGAGTCGGTCGGTCGCGCGCGCGTGTGTGGTGGTCATGATGCATGGTCTCCCTCCTCACAACAAAGCATGCATTGGGAGCCCAAGGCCCCAACATGACTTCTTAGAAACAAGTATAAATACTTGCATCGTTCTTATAATCCCATGATGTGGGACTATTCACAAATAGGAGCCATCATAAACTTATTTCATATTTTAAATAATTCATAAAATTTCCAACAATCCCCCACTTGAATTTTTTAAAATATTATTGATCAGTTTCTAAAAACATAATACTGTGCATAAACAAAGGTGTCATCCGACTTGAACCTTTGCGTAGTGAATAAGATTCAGTTTTTACTAGAGTGACACGTAATCTTGAACTCTATTCCTGACATCAAACCACACACAATCTTTTCTATAGTGCAATCAAATAAGCCCGTGAGTTTATGGCCATGCACGTCTATCCCAGTTTAGTGAACGCTCTAGAAGTTTTGCCCAAAACTTCATAGGAAACAGCCACATTTCCACATTCACAAAGGTGAGTCTATCAAGAGCACTCCTGAAGGTAGGTACTCCACTCCAAATAGAGTATAGATCTCATTAAGAGTTTTTATTAACTCATCCTCTAATCACTTCAGGAATACATGCTTCTTAATCTAAAATTTAGCATGTTCATCTACTATCACTACACAACTTGTTTTTACCCATTGAACCTAGTTCTTGGGATCTCCAGTCATTTAGGTCGGGTTACCATTGTGCGTGATTCCACAATCACAGGGCAATAGTCCCATTCTTTTAGAATTATTAAGGACTTTCTTTCTGGAGAGTCCTTTCGTCAAAGGTTCTGCCAAATTATCATCACCTTATATGTGATGTTCTCTAACAATACTGTGCATACGACTGTCATTTCTTACCGTTGTAATATCGGTTCTGTTTTTCTTTCAATAGTCGTCAAATTTTTCATCACTATATATATGATGTTCTTTTACAGTATTGTGCTTACGACGTCGTCTTTTACCGTTGTAATAACGATTCTATACTTTTTGCAATAGCTGTGGTACTATCGCAATCGATTACACCACTGGTGTCGGTTTTTCCCTTATGGGGATCTTAACTAGCAGGTTTCAATAGTTCTCTGCTTCTTCACTAGTTGTGGCTAGTGCTATTATTTCAGTCACTATAGTATACTGAGTCAAGATATTCTGTTTCTTAGATTTCCCAAAAAAAAGTTCTTCCAGCAATGCTAAATATATAGCCACTGTTCGCAATAGAGTCATCAGATAAAGTATTTCAGTCTGTATCAGAATATCCTTCAAGTACAACTGAAAACTTTTCATAATGTAATCCAAGATTCATAGTTTATTTTAGGTATCGTATGACCCTCTCAATAGCATGTTAATGCTCTATACTAGATCTACTGGTAAACTTGCACAATAATCCCATGACATAGGCAATGTCAGGTCTAGTACAATCAGTGGCATCCCGAAGATTGCCAATGATGCTCTCATAATCAGACTGTTTTACACCCTCACCAGTGTTCTTAAATAACTTTAAACTAGGATCATATGGTGTACATGCAAGTTTACTGTCAAAATAATTGTATTTCTTTAGAGTCTTCTCAGTTTAATGGGATTGATCCAAAGAAAATTCCCTTTTTGACCTAGTAATCTTAATATCAGGGATTATACTCACTTCACCTAGATCTTTCATATTAAAATTGGCACTTAATAAGGATTTGACTGAATTTATGGCATGAATGTTTGACCCAAAGATGAGTAGGTCATCTACATAAAGGCATATAATAGTGCAAATGTCATTCTAAGATTTGTAATAAATGCATTTGTCACTTTCATTAACTTCAAAACCATGTGAAGTGATTAATTATCAAAATTTTCATGCCATTGTTTAGATACTTGTTTTAAACCATATAATGATTTATCCAATTTGCATACTTTATGTTCTTGACCATGTACTACAAATCCTTCAGGGTGGTGCATGTAAATTTCTTCTTCTAATTCACCGTTTAAAAATGTGGTTTTTACATCCATTTGGTGTATTTGTAAATTGTGAATAGAAGCAAGTGAGATTAATACCCAAATGAATGTAATTCTAGTTACTGGTGAAAAAGTGTCAAAGAAACCTATATTTTCTTTTTGCTTAAAACCTTTAGCTACTAGTAGTGTTTTATATTTATCAATAGTCCATCAGGTTTTAATTTTTAAGAACCCATTTACAGCCTATAGATTTACAACGGGGGTAAATCTACCAAATGCCAAGTCTTATTGGATTCCAGAGAATCCATCTCATCATTTATAGCTTCTTGCCAAAAAATTGGCATCTAAAGAAGGTAAGGCCTCTTGGAGGTTTAAGAGATCCTCCTCTATAGTAAAAACACAAAAATCCGGACCAAAGTCTTTTACGGTTCTCGTTCTTTTACTTCTTCTAGGTTCAACTTCAAAATTTTCATTAAATTCTGTTCTAATAGGCATACTAGAAGTGCCCCCACTATTCCTTAATTTTAAAAAAATTGTTTCATAACAATCGACACCATTTGTTTCAATTATATTATGTGTATTTAGGTCATAAAAAAACTGTATGCTTTGTTATTAATAGCATAGCCTATAAATACACATTCATATGCTCTACTAGCTAATTTTATTATCTTAGGGTTTGGAGCGCAAACATATGTTAAACAAACCCAAGTTCTAAAATATGACACGTTGGATTTATAATTCTTTTTAAAATTTCATAAGGTGAAATTTTATTCTTAGATTAAGGGATTCTAAACATAACGTAGCATGTAGTCAATAAAATATCCTCTCACTAATGTTTTGCTGCACCGAAATTTAATAAAATGACAATTACTAATTCGGTAAAGGTCCTATTTTTTCAGCTTTACCGTTCATTTCAGGTGAATAGGGTGCAGTTCTCATATGTACAATATATCACATAAAAAATCCAGAATAGAATTTGATTCGTATTCTGTTCCTCTATCACTATGTAGTCTCTTAATTTTCCTATTTGCTTGATTTCAATTTTGAATGTTTCAAATATATCGGATGCATCACATCTTTAAGAATCAATGTCTTTCCAAACATATGCTTTATTTTCATTATTACCAGTCTCTACAGCTTAAGTGGTGTGATGATCTCACAACACAATTTCTGACCGTCAGCAACTGTGTATATTGTGAATATATCACGATCATAGCAAACATGACGAGAAACACCAATGTTTACCCACCAACCCTCTGATTCACCAACAAGGTGAATCTCAGTAATCATAGTCGTTAGAGGCTCCTCAGTCAGGTTTGCCTACGGTGCAGGGTCTAGCCTGTTTCGACACTTTTGTGCCATATGACCTGGTTTTCTAAATTTGTATTATAGGATAACTGTCTAGAATCATTCATTTGGGTGGGTTGTTGCTGTCGTTTATGGTTTCCTTGCGGATTCCATTCTGTTATTTACTGGCCGGTTGTAGATGCTTACTATTTTAAATGTTTATATGTTTGAGAATTTATATTTTCTTATAGGAAAATATTCATAAACTCAGAGACTAACATAATTGAATCACAGAAAAAAAAATCTGCATTTTTACTTATCAGTCTTAATAGATACTTAGAACTCAATCTCGGTCTAAGTCAGAAAATCAAAATCTGCATAAGCATTCTTTACGCTATGTATCTCACAGAGGAAATCTCACAAAAGACAGTGATATCTAGCATTAGTTGCCTATTGGTAATGAAAACTTTGATTTTAATTTAGTATGGAACCATGTTCGGTCAAATTCTCTGATTTGGGATTGTACATGTGCTCCCAGAATGTCCTTAAACGCATTGCTAGTTTCAAATAATAAGTTCACTACCAAAGATAAAATTATCACTTGGAATGTATCTACTGATCCTAAGTATAATTTGTGCTCAATACCTTCATGAAGACATAAAACTTCTTTATTTTAACTGCTCATATTCCAAGCAAATTTGGAACTATCTTAGGTGTAACTTGAAAATTCGTAGATCTAACAATTATGAGCAGCATCCTGTTTAAAAATTATCTACCATTCATGGTTCCATATTTGTTTTATTACACATAATCAGCATAAAGGATAAATCCCGTTAATAGAATGTACCTTCATGAAGTCTGATTCTCCAAGTGATTACTCCTTTTTTATTATCCAACTTCTTCTACCACTTATGGCAGAACTTTGATGGAAAATAATGCAACTGTCCGGTTGCAATTTGATAAGCAGTTTGTGTAGCAGGTCCAATTTGTTCTGCTCGCCAATTCTAGCTCTTCACTATCCAATCGTTTGTCGCGATGAATCATCATCGACAACTACCATGGGGTCCAGATCTCCGACTCGTACCGCTGGCTCGAGGATCCAGATGCTGATCAAGTTGACTGAATTTGTTCTTAAGCAGTGCGATTTTTCGCCGAGACTGAATGGGGCAGCAGACAAAGCCATTGTTTCATTTTTCGTCTTCAAATTGTTGGGAAACAATGGCTGAGTCGTGGACTAGGTCGCTTTCTTGAAGACGATTCGGCGATCTGGTCGGTTGTGCAAAACCAGTTCGTACTTCCGCCACCGCCTCTAGGATTAAACAGCCTCTCTAAAATGAATAACTGATTTGCTTTGCACAATAAATCAGTGCAAATTTGCACTTTCGAATTAAACTGCTCGAAAATTTCCGAAAGAATTTCTTTTTTTAATGGCGGAGGAACAGAAAACAGATTTTTTTCTATAGTAATCTGGTCTACAACTGTAGATAATATATAGACGAAGATTAGGGTTAATCAAAAATACTAGGCAGAGGAAGAAAAATAGGATCGGCTGAAAATACTGGGTCAAAAGTTTACCTCTTCATAAAATAAAAGTCGGTTCAGAAATATTTTCTGTATTTAAAAAATAGTTCTAAAAACGCAGTGTTTTCTGGACTAAAAATATAAGTGTCTACACCACATAGCCAAGGCCCAAGGCCCAAGCCCGAACCGAACCGAGCCGAGCCGGGTCGAGTAGGTTAGTCGCGCGCGCCTGTGTGGTGGTCATGATGCATGGTCTCCCTCCTCACAAAAAAGCATGCATTGGGAGCCCAAGGCCCCAACATGACTTCTTAGAAACAAGTATAAATACTTGCATCTTTCTTATAATCCCATGATGTGGGACTATTCACAAATAGGAGCCATCATAAACTTATTTCATATTTTAAATAATTCATAAAATTTCCAACAGGTGCAGCCAAAACATCGGTGGCAAGGCCAGAAATCCCAATGTAAAGCTTGTCACGGATCTTGAGTACCCTCTGAAAATCGGTGGCAGCGGTCTGAAGGTTGACTCCAAGACGCCGATCGCTAGCAATGGCAAAACAGTTTTTTCCAACCATAGCGACTATGGCACTTCCGTTATACTCTAATATCTGGAAAGTAAAAGGATGATATTTGTTGAATCAGTTTAGAGAGGACATTGAAAGATGTTAAGGGCTTGGCTTGGCTTATAGAGAGACTTACTGACATGGCAAAATGGAGACCTTGGAGATCCAATTGAATGAATTGAGCTAACTGAAAGAGGGTATTGATACTGATCAATATAATGGCTTAATCAATTCTAAGCAAAATAAATACTACAGTCTAGTTTCGGCTATTCTATAGATCAGTATCAATACTATAGTCTCCATTTTGTAGAAAATACGTGAATTACACACCTGTGAATTGGAGAAAGGAAATTGGAATCGGTATATGATTTTCTTTATGATGGAGAAGTAGTTGATTAGGGCTTCATCAACAGGATAGATGATAGGATCACCGATTTCGAAATTGCGTGGGGAGGGGAGATGGAATCGGACTGGTAAACATTGTGTAAATGTTTTTCTGGGTTGGGGAAACTGGGAAGTAAATCGAAATGGAGAAGGAATTAGTGTTCAATAATTTTTTAGGAATTACTGTAGTTCAGCAAATTTGATTCAATTTAGGGTTTAAAATTTTCCCCCATAGTCTTAGAGAAGTCCGCGAATTTTTTTTGCTTTTCCTTCTATCTGCGCCTTTATTTTATTTTCTTGCCGCCAAGGGTATTTAAGAGCAATATTTAATTTGTTGCGTCCATTTCAAGAAGAGTTGACACAAGCTACTCCATTCCACTATCCATTTGCGTCACGTTATTATTGAACAGACGCAAATTAGAATAATTAGTTTTCAATCTCACCCTACCGCATCTATTCTTTGACAACAACGGATGCAAAGGGGAATATAATATTTTCTTTCTCTAATTTACGTCTGTTGTAGATTAGAAACAGATGCAGATTGTGCTATTTGCATCTGTTATTTAGACAATAGATGCAAATGAGGAGACGCAAAAAACAAGTTTTGTACTAGTGATCTCAGAACTCCCTTACTATCCACTTGGAAACTGGAGCTTTCGCCTTTTTGGATTCTTCTGATCATCTCTTTAACAAAATTGTCATTTTTCTGTAGAACAGAGATCTTGTCATTCAATGAAGACGTAACGATAAAAATGGCGATGATTTCCGTCTTTCTATGGAGCGCATCAGCTACTACGTTAGCCTTTCCCGGCGTATACAGGATATCCAGATCATACGCGGCAAGAAATTCTAGCCAACACTGCTGTCTTAAATTCAAATCTTTCTGGGTGAACAAATACTTCAATGATTGTTGATCTGTAAATAGTTCGAATTTCTCACCCAGCAAGTAATGCCTCCAGATTTTCAAAGCAAAAAAGATAGCCAACAACTCAAGATCATTAGTTACATAATTCTTCTCATGCGGTTTCAGCTGGCGGCTTGCATAAGCGACTACTTGGCCTCTTTGCATTAACACTGCACCAAGACCTCTAATAGAAGCATCTGTCCAAACCGTCAAATCCTGATTGCCATCGATAATGGTTAATACTGGAGCGGTTATCAATTTCGATTTCAATTTTTGGAAAGCTTCCTCAATGTCGGAAGTCCACTTAAATTTATCGTGCTTCTTTGTAAGCTTCGTTAATGGGCCGGATATCTTCGAGAAATCCTTAACGAATTTTCTATAATAACTAGCCAACCCCATAAAACTTCTGACCTCTATGGGTGTAGTAGGCTGTTTCCAGTCTTGAATTGCTGTAATTTTGCTCGGATCTACAGAAATTCCTTCCTTTGACACGACATGGCCAAGGAACTTCACCTCTTCTTGCCAGAAGACACATCTAGAGAATTTGGCTTTGAAGACGTTCTTTCTTAGAATCTCCAATACTTGTTCTAAATATTTTTCATGCTCAGGTTTTTATTTGGAGTAGATTAAGATATCATCGATGAATACGAGGACAAATTTATTCAGAACTCCCCTGAACTCTCTATTCATTAGATCGACGAAGTATGCTGGAGCGTTGCATAAGCTGAACGGCATTACTAACCATTCATAAAATATGTCTGGACCTCTGAAAGCTGTCAAAGGAACACATTCTTTGGCAATTCTCAGTTGATGGAAACCTGTAGCTAGGTACATTGTGGAAAATACTCTCACCCCATTTAATTGGTCTAACAGATCATCGATGCAGGGTAACGGGTATTTGTTTTTGAGCATCTGTCTGTTGAGGTCTCGGTAATCAACACACAATCGGAGAGTACCGTCTGACTTTGGGACAAACACTACAGCTGCACCCTAACTAGAAAAGCTAGGTCTGATCAGACCCTTCCATAGCAGTTGACGAGTTTGATCGCCTAATTCTTCTTTTTCCTTTGGAGTCATTCTGCGAATTGGATGTACTACTGGTCTGGCATTGGGAATTAGATCGATTTAGAATTCTATTTCTCTTTGCGGATGTAAGTTTTCGACTTCTTCAAACAAATCTGCATAGTTTTTAATGACGGGAATCTTTTCTAAGCAAGTGGGGATAACTTCTAACGCAAGCCAAAATTCCTTTCTATCTGGATTCGAACCATGGCATGGTATAGTAATATATCCAAGCTTCGTTTTAATTTTTACTATCCTTTCCGCACATTTTACTTCGGCTTCATATTTCGTTAACCAATCTACCTCGAGAATGATATCAAACTCAGGAAAATCCATAACGACTAGATCAAAAGGGAACTTGTAGAAAGAATAAGAGACAGGCACTTTACAATATGAACTGAGAATAATAGAACCCCCTATTGAATTATGAACTTTAACCGTTTCTTTAAGCTTTCTTTGTGTTAACCTTAATTTGTGAACTGTGTTACTTGCAATAAAATTACGTGATGCACCCGTGTCAAATAATACAGAAACAAGAATATTTTTAATTGTAAGGGTACCTCCCAAAACATCGGGTTTACCAGCTCCATCTGAAGCAGCCGACGGGTTCGCCCCATGGTACACATGAGCAACCCCAGCCTTCTTAAGCAAGGGACAGTCTCTAACAAGATGTCCTGTCCTGCGGCAGTTAAAGCATGAATGAGGGTTCTGAGAGCCCTGGCTTGAACCTTGAGAATCGGTCTATTGCCTTTTCGGGGCTATTCAAACATTTGAGTAGTGCCTCACCTTGCCATAATTGTAGCAGTTTCCCTTTGGCGGTCTGCTAGTCTGCTGATTCGTGGACGTCGCGTTGCTTGATTCTGGCTGGTTTGTAGAGGGCTTGCATTTATTTCCCGCCTGGCTTTTAGCATTGTCCAGATCGAGGTTCCTTTGATCCAGGTCCTCATAATTGCACGCCATCACCACTAATTCATTAAACGCCAGCTTGATGTTGGCCATTGCCCTGTCTTGGTACTTACGCTTTAGCCCGAGGATGAACCCCTTGTTCTTGGACTTAGCGGTGGCGATGACCTTGGGAGCATAGCGGGATAACTGTGTAAACTTGTTCAAATAGTCTTGCGCAGAGAAATCTCCTTGCTGGAGGTTTGCGAATTCGTCATGCATGCGCTCAAGGGCTTGCTCTGGGACGTCCTTTTCTCTGAATAAATCCTTGAATTTTGTCCATGTCCTACCAGCATTTCTGTTCCCTTCAGTGAGAGCTTCCCACCATAATTCGGCTTCCTCTTGCAGAAGTCAGACACCCATGAAAGCTTTGCCTTGTTCACCCAGCCTCAGGCCTCTTAATATCTTCTCGCATGTTTTCAGCCATTCCAAGGCCTCAATCACAGTGCCCGTTCCAGAGAAGGTTTAGCCTCCTAGATTCTTCTACCTTTTAGCCATGCGGTCGAGCTCGAATGATTGAGCTAACGAGGGTTGTATTAAGGGTCCATCTTCAGTTGGGACTTCTCCTCGTCCTCTGCCACGGCCATCTCGGCCTCCTCTGCCTGCGGCTGCTTGGGTAGCCATTGTTCAAGTTCTGTATAAGCAAGAAAAAAGTCAGCCTACAGAAACGATATTTTATTGTATGGTAAAGCAGAAAAACTTAAGGGAAGACAACGATGTACTGATCAAATTATTTTTGCTATTCTGCTTAGCTCATTCTAGGACATTACTAGTCCTATCTCTAATGAGCTACTCGCCTTAGAATACTACTGATTCTATTCTGACGAAGTGTTTAATGTGTTAAATTCCAGGACTAAGGTTAACCAAAGCTCCGATACCACCTGTGACGATCTCAAAACCCCGTGCTACGGTGTTAAGGATAATCATTGGAATATAACACATTAATCATCATAAGAAGAGTACAGATAATAGAAAAAGCAGGAAATAGAATAATTTACACAAATATGATAGCGGAATCATATAAATATCACCACATCAGAGAGCACAGTGCAGGATACAACTTAGTGCATAATAATACATAATCAGTCTACATCGCCTGAGGCGGAATCATATACATAATAAGTACATAAATGAAACATCATTCTACATCGCCTGTGGTGGAATCATAATACATATATAGTAATGGCAGAAAAATCGTAGTCATCAACATGTAGTCAAGCCTCGCCATGAGCCAAAAGTGCACCTCTACTGCGGTGCCAAGCCAAAATATGTCAGCTACCTGTAACTAGGTTGCCCATGTGAAAATAAGGGCACCCGAGTTTGCAAGGTGAAACAAACTACGAGTCAGTCATAGGACTGGTATGAGAAATCTACTTAACTAATTAAATCACAATTATAAGGCAAATCAAAGGACCGAGCCACTTTCGCGGAACGGGTTTGCTCCAATTAGTGCTAGTACATGAAATAAAGTAAATTATTAAATCATCGCAATGCTTTTTATAAAAATGAAGCCACTATAAGACTCAGGTCCCATCACACAATGCAACGCAAGCCGGAGGATAGAGTTTTTACCTTATAATGGCCAAGAGATGCTTCATACGTATAAACAGAAGTGTTTGATATTATTACTAGTGCATATATGTTTCAAAAGCAAATTCAATCATAAATATCAATCATAGGAGGCATAAATGACCATACCACTATGTCGCCATACTAGTAATACAATCAAATTCGCAATTTTGTATTGGAAATTGGATTCCATCATGATTCGAGGCAAGGGGCAAGCTCCTCTCCGTTCGAGACACTCTAGCAAATGCTCAGGACCGCACACAGCAATCCCTAGATCCTCCAAGGCCGGTCCTCTCTTACTTTTGAGGACTGGAAATTCCTGAACACACGTTTCCCGGTCCTTACAGACCTATAATCGAGGCGCCTCGCATTCCAATAACCACACAGGTTAAAAGTATATATAAATGTCAGGGCTGGTAGGTCATTGACACCACCATAGCTAGAAAGAAACGTCGTGCACTACTTGGGTCCTTCTCCCGTTTTTGACTCATACCATGGTGTGAGGCTCGCGAATCCACGCTATACACAAAGCTATGCCACACAGGCCATGCTTTGATCATCAACCACAAGACTTTGCTTTGCAACAGAAGCCTTGATCATATGCCACTTAGGCGTGCCACACAGGCAATCCACTCCATGCGCCTGATTTCTATCGATATATAACCTCTGAGCTCGTACGTCTCAGAGAAGGGCGTTAAGAAAGAGAATAAATTCTCTGCCGCCAAAAAGACATATATTTAATAGAGATCAATTAGCACAGAACAAAATCCAATGTCAGACACACAGTCCATTTACAAGTTCGTTCTGGGTAAGAACGAAGCCGTAGGCACCAAATTCCTCGCATATCTGTACAATCAACATTACGTCTGGAAGGCTACAACTTCAGCTCCTTCAAGGTAGCTACTCTAGTCACGAGCATCAGTAGCGCCCATCCATCCAATGTGAAGATCGCCGGTCTTGAACCATCTTCATCTCTTCGACTTCTAACCGTCGATCGATTATTTGAAATGAGAATCAACTCGGCTTTTTCAAATAATCCACGTATATTTAGATTTTCAAATAAATTCTTCACATGGTTCAATCATTCGACATTTACATTTCAGTTCTTTAGTATAGTTTTCATGTCAAACACATTCAACCATCAAATCTCAAGTAAACCAAGCAGAATCGGTTTATTTCCACTCTATATCGTCTATAATATTTTATAACGTTATATCGCCATTTTTATTTATTTAAAAATGCCCTATTTAATTAAACGACGGTTCAGGTCGTGTCGAGGCACTAGCGCTATTTTTCCCAAAATTTGTTTTACACATATCTAAAAATTTAACCGTTGGATTTCAACAAAGTTTATATCATTGGGAAGATATTCCCAAAGCGAACCCAACGGTTCCAGTTTCGTGAAAATCCGATGGTCGGATCTTTCAGTATAATCGTTTGAAGTTACGATTTCAAAACGCGAACTGCACGGCCTCGATTCGTTTTAATTTAATTTATATATATATATATATATATATATATATATATATATATATAATTCATTCGACTATTTCAATATCGTTTTCACTTCAAATATTTCACTAACACCTTTATATTTCGAAAAACTTCGCTATAACCTCCTTTGTACGGGAAGGGGTTTGGAAATTTATTGGGCCGTATTAGGTACCCAATAAATCCTAGTAAGCATACACATATTTATAGTGATATATTTCGGTGTCCACAGGAGAGAGTTTATAGATCATAACTCCAGAGAATAAATTCTCATCGCCCTATAAATGGTTTTTGTGCCTTAATGACCAGAGAGACGTGTTTATTGTCATCTCCAGACCCGCGTGGGGTTTTTATTAATCTTGCAATTTACCATTACAATTTATATAGTCCAGATCAGTCATCAGTTCAACCCGTAATATATAGTCATCGCCATATAAGCCTCTCGCTCGTATGGTAAATCTTCAACCTCGTCACACAAGCTCCAAACGCTTATGTGGCATATGATGAAGTATGCCTCTCGTCAAGAAGTATGCCGTGTAGTGTAGTTCAAAATTAATTGTTACTATCCTATGGCGATGTTTATTATTACGAACAGAACAACTAGCACTCCGTATCCAATGGCATTCACAGGAGTTGATATAATAATAAAATTTGCACATCCAACTCATTAAGGTTTGCCTATTTGTCGGGAACGCAAATAAATTCTTTACTCAACAGCTAATCCATTTCCTGTTCAACACATGTATATATATGTGCAAAACTAAGCTAAAAATTATATTTCTAGCGAACAAAGGTTTATCTCCACTTATGGTTATTTTTAAAACTTCACGTTTCACTTAAAAATGATATTTTTGTCGAACTAAAATATATTCCAACACATGACTATTTTATTTAGTTCCTATACATGTTAAAAATATTATTTATAGCAAACAAATATTTATTTCAACACTTGTATATTAGCAATTCACACAAATGATAAAAATGGTATTTTTATCATCAAAAATATTTGTTCAACACATGAATGTTTTAACACTTCATATTCTTAATAAAAATGTAATTTTTACTGTTCGATCTTTTTATTCAACACATGAACTTCTCAACATGTGAGCTTCTCAACATATTAGCATTTCCACACATGGATATATTTTATATAGTTTGTACATGTATGAAAGATGTTATTTTTATTGTTGAAACAATTTATTTAAAATACGAATATTTTACATACTTCATATATATAAAAATGTGATTTTTATTGTTAAAACTATTTATTTATTCAACACATGAATTATTTTTCAACACATGAACTTCTCAACACATGAGCATTTCCACTCATGGATATGGTTTCAACACATGACTTTCGTTTCAACACATGAAAATAATTTCAACATATGAAAGTAATTCTAACACTTGAATATTATTCAAAATTTCGGTTGCATAATGGCAGGGTAGTTAAAACCGGCACCGTCCCGAGTATGGCTCCTCACTCTACCTTAAAACCTCGTTGTTTTTGGCAATGGGGATTTCATACATCTAATTCGCATGCAGGCGAGTATGATTTTTCTTTTCCACAACTTATTTCAATCACAAATGGGTATTTTTCAACCACAACCAAACAATATCAACCACAAACAATTCTAGCAACTATTCGCATTGTTCACCAACTTTTTCACACCAATTCACAAACAATAAATATCATCCATGGTTTGTGGACGAGGGGAGTGTGTGTGTGTGTGTATATATATATATATATTTTATTTCCATTCCAACACACATATCATTTATATAATGCATGTATAATTCATACTTCGCTCATATAACTTACACAACGCATGTACATGAGGTATATGACATGTGTATAATTTATATTTCGCTTATATAATTTATACATTACATTTCCATTCACATTTCAGTTTAGAAATCTCACATTGGTTTTCGAGATGCTAAAAGTCGTAGCTTGCTCAGAAAAATCCGCGGTCTCCTCAAAATTGTAGAGAGCGTCCTTGCGGTCACGATGTTTCCTGTTTCATCGAATTTCGTTAAAACACGATAAAGATATGATTTTTCAAAGTTTGCAACACTTAAAAGTGTTACTTTCAGTTCAAATATAATAAAGCCGATACCTTTCAATGTTTGTTCAAAACTGTGTTTTGATTTATCGAACAAATGGTTGCACGATATTGGAATCAGCATGTACCACGTCAAAGAGGGTCGAGGGGGCTTCAGGCGCGTGGCGGTGGCGTTCAACTCGGTGAGGCCCAGCGTTCGTGGCGGCGGTGGAAAGTTCAGGGCTTTGGAGGGGGAAATCTCGAGGTAGGAGCAACGATAGGGGGAGTTCTTTATATGGATTTGAAGAGGGGGGAGGAGAACTACAAAAAGTTCAACTAGGGGTGGGGTTGATTCGGGCTGTGGTGATCGGAAATCGCCTGGGAAATGGGGAGATGGCTTTTGCTGTCGAGATCGGGGTTACGGGGGGGTTTTGAGATATTTTTTATTTTAATTATGAATGGAGAAATTCTATTGGTCGATGGTTTTATTAAATTTTGAAATAGTGTTTTTCCACATGGACACCAATTCAAACCCAACGACTGTCGCCCCTAGCTAAATACATCATCCCGGACATAATGAGATATGTTTCATAGGACAATTCGACTGTTACAGTAAGTTATTCTTTAAATTAAAATATAAAACATTCAATATTCGATTTGAACGTACATTGCAATTTGCCAGGGCCACAAACTGATTCGAAAAATTCCAAAAAAATAAATCTGGCTATGTTTTGACGCTACGGTCCCAACAAAACTTGTTTCGTTGAATTCTGAGACCGTTTGAAAAATGGCCATTTTCTGGTCGATCCAATTTAACAGAAATTACCCAACACGTTTTCTTTTTCCACGCTCACATACTAGCTCCAAAAATTATGAAATTTAAACCCTAGCAATAATTTGACATTCCAGATCCAACAAAAGAGGTTTTGTCGAATTCCGAGGTCGTTCGCAAAATTTCTATTTTCAAGGGTTATATATTCTCTATAGCGACCTTTTTGAAAATTCATTTGGCCATAACTTTTGATTCCCGCTATGAAACTTCGATTTTTCAGATTCGTTAGAAAGATATTCATAACCAGATTTAAATATTTTTGGTTTCACTACAATCCGTTATATTTTGCACCCGGTACAGTCAGTCAAAGTTTGAATTCAATTTTTCAAACTGCTACATTATTTCTAATTCATTATTTTATTGAAATATTCTATTTTAATTATTTAAATTTCTTTGAAATAACCAATTTAAAAATTTTAAATTGGCTCGTATTTTCCGGGTTGTTACAAAGGTGGTCATTTGAGGGCAAATCAAAGATACAGTAATTTAGCATATTCCAAGTACAAATGCAGTTCGGAAAGAGAAAATGGTGATAGGTGGTAGTTATGTATGTTTGAACTTTGAAGAGGGTGCAAAGGAAAAGCACTGAATGGTGTATGTCTTTTAAGATCAAATGCGGAAAGCAACTACATATTGGGAAGTCAAGCGAAGAAATATTCTTAGGATTTGTCTGTCAACTGCGACGGTTGCTTGAATTCAAAATTGTTATGAAGGGAATCAGAACATGTTGTGCAAAATGGTAGTATCCTATGCGTAAAAATGGTCGTATCGTAAACACTGTTTTATTCAAGGTGCTGGAGAAAATTTATCCTGCTAGTTTAAGCTCATGCTTATTACAGTGTTTGTAACTTTGTAGCGTTGTTATGTTATCTCCTATGCTTGGTGTTTCGGCTATTAGTGTTTGTAACTTTGTATTTGAGTATTTAAATAAATTAATTTACAAATAACTATAATATTTGTTTTTCTTGTGGAATATCGCTATATTTAGTGTATTGTTCATTTCAGCTACAAATGATGTTTTTTTAAACTCAACTGTCAATCACAATGGTGCATAACAATTGTAGTAGATATTATTACAATGGTGCATAACTGTTGTAATAAATTTTATTACAATGGTGGAAAAAAGTTGTAAAATATACATATTACAATAGTGTTGCAACGGTGCAAAAAAGTTGTAAAATATTTTAGTCTATTACAACTTCTTAATACATGACGATTAGCCCACCATTGTAAAACGTATATTACAGTGGTTTTCCACCGTTGTAATAGGGTCATTTTGTTGTAGTGGGATTAATCTATACAAACACTGATCATATGAAATCAAGGTGAATAACAAGTAAATTCACATAAATAAACATTAATATGTAAACATATCAAAATCAATCCGTATATCATGTTAATATATTCCAACAGTTCATAATTTTTCCAGTTATCAGATGTGGGGTGTTTTTTTTTCCTCTTAAACTAGCAACTATATAGAATTTTAACTTAACTAAAAATTTCATACTAACAGTGCAATTAAATAAAATTATCACTGTCAATCAACATAATATGCCATTATAACTATCAACAACAAAAAATATAATCATATCATGACATGATATTAATTTAACTAATATTAGAATATTTCAATTAGATGTGAGTTGGTTTAATCACTAAAACGAGATTGAAATCCAATTTTTAGCCCAAAATTTTACAGTTTCAGAATCATTCAGGGACAGCTCAATGCTTTCCGGAATTTCGATACGATCCCAACGAATCCAACCGCGCATAAATCTGAGATCGTATGTGAAAGTTATAAAATTTTATCGAATGGAAAATTAAATTTAAAAAACGAAATTTGGAACAAAATGGGACAAAAACACTTGCCACGTCAGCCTCATGTTCCACCATCTTCTTCTTCATCGCGAGAAACTGTTCCAGGAATCCGTAAGCCAACCGCTTCTTCATTTTGAAAATCACGCAACCCGAAAACGCCACCGAAGTATGATCGGCCTATGCCACATCGTCCGCCGCCGAACGCTCCACCAACGCCCTGAGTTTGGCCGACTCCGAGGATCTCCTTAGCTGCGAATCCCCCTGAAAACGCACCAACTTTAAGGAGCAACCTTGGCAAATTCTGATGCATCCAATATCGATCCGCCGTATGGACTCGAAGAGCTTGAGACGGGATACGATTTTCGCTTTGGTAATTTGTGATTTCATTGAACCGATTAAAAGAAATTAACAATCAAAGTTTGAAGATCCATGGACATCAAATGAACATGGCGGCGGCTGCAAATTTTAGGGTTCCAGAAAATTATTTTATTATTTAACTGTCTCGATTTGCATGATTTATAGTCAAAAACTGAATTGAGTCCAAATCAGGGCCGCTTACTGCCTAACAATATGTTTTGACGCCTTCTGAACACAATGGAATAGGTTTCAAAGCCCAATTCCAAAGTCTATAGTAGTTTTTATTAAAACTTAATTGTTTAACTGAATTTTACATATAATTTACACATGCTTTAACTTCTTAAGTTCAAACTATAATTCCATTGATTATGAAATTTTAGAAATTACAAATATATACAATTTTGGATCAAACAAAATTAATTTCATCGAATTCCAATATTATTTACCATAATGTTAAATTTCAATATTTATTAATAAAATATTTAGTTTCCACTTATTTACCTAAAATTAAATTTAATAGTTATAATCTCAAATCAAATCAAAATATAGAATTCAAATAAATTTCAAATTTCTATATAAATTATCAGCTCCAAACTTTATCATATATAGCAATTGCATATTATTGTTCAACAAGTCAAATCTTATTCCTACCTTATCAATATAGGACATAAATAATAAATTTTAATACTTAAAACAATTTTTGTTCCAAACACATTAAATTTAATATTTTAAATTGTCTTAAAATCTTGAGATGTTACAACTTTCCCCCAAGCCTCTCATAGTCATGACAAAGTGAAGTAAATCCCTATTAAAGCCTAACTTGCACGAACCATTTATTAAGTTTACTATAGTTGTATTATAGATAATGTCTAAGGTATAGAATATAAATCAATCAAATAACTGGAATGGTTATATTAGTTACGTTTGGCATCATATTAAAGTACAATCAAAATTGCTAAGGTACGTTCGCATATTGGATTTTCCTTTAGTGACATCCCCCGATAAAATGGAGGCGACATCCTTATAAGGGTCAAAAAGTACCTCCAAGCGTTATATATCTCTAGATAAAATATACCCATAAGGTAAGCACAACTAACTCATGCACGAAAACACCAATGTGCACCAAATGGAACCAAGTACATTCTACTTCTGCATGCAATATCAATAAGCATACTCTAGATTTGGAGTTGACATACCCTGTCGCAGGTTAGTTAAACCCTAGGTTGTGGTCGTACTCTGTTTTCTATCATTTCCGATGATAAGGTTACTTTCAGAATCTTTCACACGAGTCTTCATCACTCGAATAGAACACTAATTCCAAACTGGATTCCCAATTTTCAAACAAATCATGAATCACTACTTAGATCCGATCATCTCGATAAGATTCCAAATCTTCATATAAATTCTTCTTCACAACCACTACCAAAACGTAGAACTCATATTCTAGTTTTGAAGTGGCATTCGATAGGTAGAGCACTTGTCTTTCCCTGTCTATCCAGAACTAATCAATAAATTCCCTAGTCAACTCATCTCCAGTTTTTTAAAAAGTAAGTGAAAGCTAGAGACGTTTCATACTAACACTCCTACTCAGATATTCTCTTTGGCATGGAATCGTGAAGCATTTCAGTACTTCTTAAGTTACTGTAATGTCCCGTATTTTTACGGTGTTATAATTTATTTATTTAATTATTTAAATAGTGTTTAGAGAATTAAATGGTTGTTTAATTAAATAATAGTAAATATTTAATTAATATAAAAAATAGAATAATATATTTATTTCTGAAATAGTCGAAAATAGTGAATTGACGATATGGTGTGAACTAGACAATTTAAAATATATATAATTCAGTTGGATTTTGAATTCGAATAACGAATATATTATTTAAATGAAGTTTGAACGTATAATTATATTATAATTATAATCGAGCCCATTGTGGCGCTGCAGTTCGCTATTTGGCGATTCGAACTTCAACTGAATATACAGAATCCGTTTTAAATTGAATTTCTGTGAAACAAGAAACGTTCGGAGCTAGGCAAGTATATTTTTCTAAGGAAAGAGAAAAAAATCAGGATTTCATTGTGTAGATTTTGATTTATGTCCAAATCAAATTTTCGAAAAGTCGCTATGGAATTCCTTTATAATTATTATCGATTTATTTATATTATAAAAGGATTTTAAGTATAAATCGAATATCGATATAGTTGGGAATTTTGAAATACCGGGTTATAAATCCAATTGGAGCTGTATGATATTCTATGTGAATATATATATATACACGATAATATATATTTATTTATATTTAATTTAATTGTTTTTAAATATATTTATAAATTTAAATGGGTTATTTAGAGCTTTAAAAATAGCTAGTTTTGCAAACGACCTCCGTTTTCGACGAAACTAATTTTGTTGGATCCGCAATATTAAATTATTGCTAGATTTCAATTTTCATGATTTTTGAAGTCAGTGTGTGGCCATACTGGATTTTAATGTGAAAACAGTTGATATTTTGATGGTTAAAAATACGCTGTGTGACCAAATGGAGTCGGAATTCGATGAAATCAGTTTCGTTGGGTCCGTAATGTCAAACTGTAGCTGCATGTCCATTTTCATGATTTTTGGGTATTGTGTATGATCACAGGGATTTTTAATGGTAGATACAAATAACGTAGGAGGAAAAAATGAATATTATATCAAATAAAAAATATTATATCACTCCTATAAATAGTGGAACCTTCCTAAACTGAATTCATTTTCTTTCTGTAGTCAACAGAAATCGCGCCTCCATTTTTACTTTTTCCAAACGAAAATTTCTCAGCTTCATAAAATCAAAAGAAATGAAAATAAAATCCTAAAATCATAATATATTTTTTCGATTCCTAGCGTGCTCATCTTCATGCCGGTACCCATTATTTGGGGTTCGAAGTGTTTTCCACAGTCTCATTTTTAGGCAGCAACTCCTAGGGTTAAGGAAATCGAAGGATTTAAGCACTAATACTTGAATTGGTGATTTGTTTCGGATTGATGAGTGTTTTTCGCACCTCATACTAGATTTTGAGGAAGTTCGACATATATCTATGTCGATGTGGTTACTACGAGGTTTTGGTGAACTGTTCAACGCAAATAAGGAGGAGGCGGAGGATCGAACATGAAAGGTAGGAAATGGAAGAAGGGTCGACAAGGAGATTTTAGATGTATTCAGTTTGATTTTTCATGGAATGGAGATGGCACGATTTATTTTCGAGTTCGATTGTCTGGAGGAAGAAATGATACTGGAGCTCGTTTTATTTCGGAGAAGATGAAGATTTCGCGGACACGGGTCTGGGGAGGTTGGGCCTGGGAATTTGAAGATGGGTCGGTGGGCTTTTGAAATTTGAAGCGGGCCATAAGTTAAAAGGGTTAAGCCTAATAAAGGTATAAAGTTTTGTTTTACGTTAATTTAAACAATGTACGAAATTGTAAATTCAATAACTATATCATACGTTATCAGAATCTGGCAAAACTGGATCCGATGGGATCATATGAATGGTGGCTCCACAATGGAACCGACTGGGAGTGAATCAAAGCTTGTTACAATTTATAGCAAAATAAATTTTCCGTCTGAATCAAGCGATGGTTATCGTTATTAATGATGATTGTCCAATGTGAGTAAAACTCACCAACTTTGTCAGTTCATATTTTTATAACGCATTTTTAGAACTGAAAAATGATGATTGATATATATGTGTTGACTGTTTGATTGAATTGTTGATTGATTGTTTGAAATTATAGATAACGATATATATATATATATATCGTTAATCAAATATTGATTCTATTTATCGGAATATTTCATATCGAAATGAAATCGATGTTATTATATTGTTTTAACATCTGTGATGCAGGGAAACAGGTTGGAGGAATCCAACTGGATTCCTCAACATTTATTTTACTGTTTTTCATATATTGTGATATATGATGTGATGTATAATCTGTTGTTGATTATGTGCATTTGGATGAGATTGAGCATGGGTATTGGGTATTTTAAATACCATAAGAAATACTGGAATGTGATAAGGGGATTTTCAAAGTGTATTTGGAAAATAACATATTTATATAAAATCAAAATATTTTATATAAAAGAAAAAATATTGGTGAAAACAAATCTAAAAGGAAATATTTATTTGTTAAATGAATAGAGATAAAAGAAATATTAATTCAGGAAATAAATAAAGTATAAAAGGAAATATTTATTTGTAAAATGAATAGAACTGAAAAGGATATATTTGTAAAACAATTACAAATATAAATAAAAAGGAAAACATTTGTAAAATATTTACAAATAGAATTTAAAAGGAAATATTTGTAAAACATTCACAAATAGATTAAAAGGAAATATTTATGAAATAAATAGAATTTGTAAAAGGAAATTTTTATTTTAAGAAATAAATAGAATTATATAATGGAAATATTTATATGAAATAAATATAGACAAATAGAAAAAGAAGCATTTGTAATCGAACAGAGTTATCAAATATAATTTATTTGAATAAGAGTAAGTCGATAAGAGTTAATCGAATTTGAATAATCGATTAGAGTTAATTGAGTTAGGTAAATCGATTAGAGCTAATCGAGTTAGGTAAATCGATTAGAGTTAATCGAGTTAGGTAAATCGATTAGAGTTAATCGAGTTAGGTAAATCGATTAGAGTTAATCGAGTTAGAGTAAATGGAGTTAGTGTTAATCGAATTAGAGTTAATCGATTAGTGAGATAATCGAATATTAGTTATTCGAAAGGAGTTAATCGAATATAGTTTATTCGAAAGGAGTTAATCGAATATTACTTATTCGAAAGTGAATTTATCGAATATTACTTATTCAAAAGGAGTTAAATCGAATTTAGTATTTAAGAGGAGTTAATCGAATTTAGTTATTTGAGAGGAGTTAATCGAATATTAGTCATTTGAAGTGAGTTAATCGAATACTAGTTATTCGAAGGGAGTTAATCGTTGAATTCGATTATATCGAATTTTGGAAAGTACTTATTCTTTCCAGGTTTTAAATCAAGATTTATTTATTTATGAATTAGGTGTTTATTTATTTATTCAAATTAAAGAATAAAAGTTATATTGAAGTTAGATATTTCGAAAGTAGGGTTTATAACATTAGCGTTATAATAAATGTTTTTCATAAAAGAAGTGGATTCATAATCCGAATCCGAGAATTTGCATAAGCAAATGATTGTAGAAATTGGAGCGGTGAGCTTTGTCTATTGCAAGGTTAAGAACATCGTTCAGTTAAGGTCTGAGAGGTAATTATACCCCATCTTGATTGACTTCCTTACTTAATTAAGAAATAGTTGAGGTTCGATGGCGAGAGTTAGCTAGAAATACAGTTAAGTAATAAGTGATTTATGGATGGAGCGGTCGTAATGATATTTTATACAACGTTAGTTTGAAATCCATATAAATGAGTTTTGGAAACGTTTTCCAAATATAGAATCAAAGATATTTTCTAAACATAGAAAATGGAATGTTTTATTTATAAGGAGTTAAGAAATGGAGTTAAGCTAAATTAGAAACTGACTGAAGATTAGTTAAGTTGAATGGGTTTCTAAGTTTCTATCTGATGTTGGTTTCGACCTTCAGGATTGATACTTAGGGAATTATTCTCATACTAGTTTAAAGTCGGAGACTGGTAGATGTGGCAGAATAGTGATAAGTAAATAAGCAATGGAATGTTTTCTAATGTTCATAACATATATTTTCTGAATATAGAAAATAAGGAAATATGAATATATATATATGATTGATCAATAGAAATTCCAAATGGAAATAAGATTGTTGTTTGCACACGTGTTTTCTTTTGATAGTTAAATCGTTGACTATCAAAGTTTCTGACCATTTTTACGTTGTTAATACGGAGAGACTGGTTGGATTATTATCCGAGAACCACTCCGTATTGGCATAAGCGTTGCAAACCAAGTATGCTGAATATATTGAAGACGGAGTAAAGTGCAAGGGCTATTGTATAAATTTTAGGTAGAGATTGCCTAAGATGGATGTACTAAATAGTGCCTTCGGTTTGTCCAGTCCCAGGACAACTTGAATAAACGAGTGTCTGACAGAGTATATCTGGTAGATCGCGTAAGTTGATCGTTTCAAACGTATTTATGTTGGTGGCGGAGGAATTCATTTCTCTTAGCTTATACCTGTGGTAATTTTGGGGAAATAAATTTGTGATTTGACGGGTATGATGATGTGGCATTCAAAGTATATGAAGACGTGATCTGTATAGAGATACGTTATAACCTCAAGCCTCATCAACTGGGAAATGACAGAAATCAGGCAGGCAGCATGGCTAAGTGAACCGCACCCAATTAGGGTACTTTGTCACCATCTAGAGAATATTCATATTTGTACTTCTTTCAATTCAGTATCTCCCGGGAACGGTTATGTTGGAATACTAACCGAGAGGTGGCAATATATTCGATATATTCAAGAGAAATGAATGGTCGGCCATGTGTGGCCGAGTTACAGATGTTCTTGTTGAACTCCAATGCATCGCTTCTAGAGTACACTGAGCGAAAGGTGGATCTATACCTTGTCATAGTTGGAATCCATTCCCCAAATAAGAGCCCACGGTTTTGATTGTATATTATATATGTAGAACGTTAGATGCAAGCGTTTCTGCTAGATTTCTATTTACTAGATTTAGACATTATTATAATATCAGAAAGGTATTGTTTTAGAAATATTTTGGGTTATCGTAAGGTAAAAGCCACCCGTGTTTATGTGTGGATCGATCTTATGATTATCCTTTGTTTAAAAAGGATTTTGAAAGTTAAATCAAATTATTTGAGTTTACTCACACCAGTCACATGACTAACACAGAGTTTATTTTGTTTTGTTTTCCCTAAACTCTTGGGTGCCCAATTTTGTACGGGCAGTCAAGTAGTTGGGATTTACAGATACTTAAAGAGCTGGAGCAGGAGGCTTCAAGATTATATAGCTATTGTTATTTCCGTTGTGTTGTAAGTGTTATACTCTAATAATGGTATTGCATACATATACTGTTTTATTTCAAAGTTATGTTATGAAATATATTTATTCATTCCGCTATGAGATTCGTGTATACTCTGATGTTTTATGTTCTTCTTCTTCTATTCTAAGTTTCTATCTTATCTATTGTCACCCTCTTATTTCTTTCATGGACTATCCGGTGTTTCCGATGCTTGAATAGTCTACATAGTGTTGTATGTCGATATCCAGGATCGCGAAATCGCCGGGTCATTACATGGTATCAGAGCTTAAGGTTAAGTAATTTCCTTGGCTCTGTGGTGTGACTTAGTAGAGATGGGGTTAGTAATACCCTAGATTGAGCTGAGTGTATATATACGAGTGAACATATTTGTTATTTGATATAACAATTGTTTTATATTGTGGAGATTTATTGGTTGAGTTATTTATGAGTTTTGGTCGATCAGTTTGATCCAATGTATCAGTAAGGTTTTCTAAACACTCGAATACGATGAATCGACATGGTATGTTTTTAAAAGAGGGTAAATGAAATAATTTTACCAAAACTATATCTTGATGTAAAGAAAATATATAGTAGAGATAATATAGTATTGGATGTGTTAGTTGTTATTATAATCGAATAAGATTATAATTGGAATGATTATGTAAATAACCAACTGGAATTCATATGAATATAATATATGAAATAAGATGAAGTAAATTTGAATTTAGAATCAAAATTTGGAATTAAAAGTTGGAGAAGTGTTTGTAAATAGAATTGGATTAAACATACGTGAATTTTAAAATCCTGGGAGATTTTAAATTGTTTAACGCATTACAAATGATATTTTGAAAATAGATTTCAAAATGGGAGTATTTAAATGTGTATTTTGAAAGTGATATAGTGTTGAACTCACTTCGATAGTTGGGGAGATAATTCTAATACATCATCAGTATTCATTTCCGAGTTGTAAGTGACGGATTACTACCAAAAAAATTTTTTTGGAAATGTTTTGCGAAAATAAGTTGTTTGAATTTCGAAAAGGATTGTTTGATTTTTAGAAAAGGCTAAGCTATTTAAAAATTCCCAGAAACGGATTATTTGAATTAAAACAAATTAAATAGAAATTTGTGAAAGCAAATTTGAAATTTGAAACAAAGCTAGTTCAGTGGTAATTCAATTGAATTGGATTAGAATGATATCGAGAAAATTGGATTTGTGACATAGGAATCCGAAATGGTATTAAATTGATGAGTTAAGAATTTGAAAGTCGAGAATGGAACTTTGATTTGAAATTGAATTTGGCTTGGATAAGCAAATGGTTGTGTTGGAGATAAAAATGGATTAGAGATTGACTGGGATGACATTGGTATATGCTGAATTGGTAGAATATGTAAAAGATATATTGATATGCCCGACAAAATGGTACCAGTTTATACTTATATTGGGTATGAGGTTTTTATGAGCAGAATTGGTAAGCCGCTTGGTTGTTTGATTTTCATTTGTGTTGTAGAAGGCCCAGAGAGGCGAGTTGGAGTTTGAACTATAGACCAGTACAAAGGAGGTGCTGCAAAAAATTTCGAAAATTTCGAGTGCTAGAAAATTTTAAGGGTTTTTGAAAATTTTCATTGATAAGAATTAATTAATATTTTAATGGAATTGTTGGATCTAGAATAACCCTAGAGGGGGGTGAATAGGGTTTTTCACAGTTTTTAACTGAATTAAAAACTTAACGAGATATATAATAATAAACTGATCACAGAAAATAGCAGAAACTGAAATGCAGAAAATAAATCACACACAGATATACCCAGCTTCGGCAAAACCCTGCCTACTGCTGCATTTCTAAGGTTTCTACTAGGTGATAGAACAGTTCCCGCATACAAGACCTTGTACACTCGCGACTCTCGCTCCTATTCTAACCCTACGCTCAAAACCCTAGACTGATCTAAACCCCTAGATCAGATTTCCCGAATTACAAACCCTGTAACTCGTAACTCAGATTTACAGACTCTGAAACTGACAGTCAACTCCTTGACTAAATACCCCTAGATTTTACAGACCTAGAACTGTTCAGAAATGATTTTACAACACAATTTAAATAAAAACAACAGAAGGTAAGACAATAATATAAACCCTAATTTTTTTAAAAAAATAAAAATAAAGGAGTTTATATTAAAGGGGTCATCCCCTTTAAACAAATCCAAACCCCCTTTTTTATCTTGGCCGGCCCATTTGTTTTCATTCTTGCCCGATCCTCTTTCTCTCTTTGCTCTGGAAAAATAAATGGCGGCTCTGGCGATTGCTAGGGTTTCTGAAATCGATTCCCAAATCGAAATCGATGCTTCTGGAAATTTGATCTCTGATGGCTCTTGTCTTTGTAGCTTGCGTGCTGATGTCAATTTGCTGGAGTTCTCACTTGAACGAAACCCTAAAAATTGTGAGTAATTCGGATTTTATTGTTTGCTTTGATTTTTGGTGGGTTTTCGATTCCAATTAGCCGATGATGTAATTGGTGTAAATATAGGATTATAAAATCCTAAATCACACTCTGATTTCGCAAGAATGACTTGGCTGATATGTGGTTTCCTCTTTTGAATTTTCTGCTTTGAATTCTCGGTTTTGATTGTACTTGCGTGATCCTTGTGATTTAAATCTTCAAATGAACCTGGACATATATTTTGTCCTTCAAAAACAGATTCTGGAAAATTTAATTCTTGCCGAGATTGATTGAGGAAATTTTTGGAAAAAATATATATTCATGGTCCCCTTTTGAATTGCTGTATTGATTTGAAATAAATCTGGAAATGGATTGTCCCTGAATTATGTTGAATTCTCGAGTTTTCCCTTTTGCTGATTCTTGATAAAACGGTCTGATTTGTTTCCATATAATCTCCTTGCATGGATTTTGCATCAAAGAACATGTTTCTTGTTTCTTTCTAACAACTGGAAACAGATTGAAAAAAAATTCTTCCTTAAATTCTGGTCACCAATGCTGCTGACTGATTTGTCCCTGATTTGCAAGTTTCCTCTTTTTAATTCTCGGCTATAAAGAATTTCTTGCGTGTAATCTCTTTTGTTGCCAAGATTGAATTTGGAATGTTTTTTAAAACACTTGGCAAAAATGCTTTTCTGGAAATGATTTAACTCTTGCCAAACATTGATTATTGAAATTTAAAAAATGATGCCGTGTTCACTGCTAATTTCTGGAAATCAATAAAGTGATTTTGCTTTTAAAAAACAAATGTTATTTCTTGTCAAAAAAAACTTCACTGCTAAACCATATTTGCTTGTATGTTGACATGTGCGTGTGCATGATGTATTCATTCACTATGACTATCTGCATTGATCACCTGTATATGCCTTGTCCATTTCAGTTTGAATTTGTACCTAACTTGGTGCTCGGCCATTCTGAAATGTGTACTTGCTGAAACATACAAATCTGAACTGTTATACATGCACACATGCTCCAGATTTCTTTGCACCATTATATATTGCATGTATATTTGTTTTATATGAATTCATTTGCACTCTTGAGACACATTGTGCAACTGTATTGCTCCTTGCTGTCACTGTTCATAATATGCTGTTGTACACTGTCTTGACACCATCATGCTGATTGCTTTACTAAATTATTGCTGAACCAATTTTATTGTGCTCGGCCCTTCCTTGCTTGTATATGCTACATCACCTTGCATGTTTTAATCATTGCTGTTGCATCTTGAACTTAAAAACTGCCTTGACTCCATGTGCTGAGATTTGCACATTGCTGAACTATATAAAACTGAGAAACACATTCATCATTGATGTATAATCGTGCTTGCCCATGAACTGTATGTTTGGCCACTTGTACTATGCTGAACTCATGCTGCACACATATTGATCATGCTAATTTGTTGATCTTTGAACCTGGCTTGTCCAAGTTTCATCTCTTTGCTGTGTATACTCCTGTTTCATTATGACTTGTCCACTTGATCTCTGACTTGAATTGCCTCGACACATGTTTGAGCTATGTATGCATTTATATTTATCTCATTTCTGCACCACCTTGCTGTGTACAACAACTACTGTTTTGATCATCATGCTGAACCTTCTTGCATATACACAGTCTTGTGTTGACTTCTATGTTGACTTTGAATTTGACCTTTTGTTTTGCTCGGTCATGAATGCATTGTTTGACTTTTCATTGAGTTGTTTTCACGAGTGCGCTGAGTTGAGACGGTCCACTTGGCTACTCCTCAGTTGCACACTGGATTGGCGAGGCAATGCACACGTGTGTATATATGCGCGTGTGTATATGCAGCCATCCAGAATAGATTTCCCTGTCCCTGCACTTTATATACATACTGTCTACCTTGTGGTATTTACAGTGTATCACTGTGAATATCACAAGCTGTCTAGACACAGATTGAAGGTTTTATAATTCAGATCAAGTTAAGAAAAATGATGAGAAACACACCAGAAATCTGAGGCAAATAAAAATTAAAAAAAAATTATATTTGCATATATTCAGTATTATTTCTATTGCAGTATACTGTGTGTTTCTGTTTCATGTGTGACAGGTAAGCGGGGATGACTGGACTGATAGTGAAGATGCTGTGAAGACAGAAGACTGAAGATACAAGACAGAAGATGAAGCAGCGTGTGTAAAAAGAATGTATAAAAGTTTGTATACTGAAATGTAAACTAAATGAATGTATGAGTGTTGCAGTGAGGAGCTGTGTATATATGAAATGTACTGATGTCTGTAATAAACAAGTTTGATTGAAATAAAATATCATTTTATTGTTGTCAAACGAACTTGTCTATTTTATTCTGTTTATATACAAGTACAAATATTCTGTGAATGTATAAATAGTGGAGTTACAAGAGTTGTACTGTTTGAATGCATGAAAATAAAATATTATATTTAAATAAAATACTGTGTTAATATTTGAATGTCTGTACAGTAGTATTTCACTTAAATATAAATATTATATTCTTGTTTGATGTGAATATAAAACAGTACAGCGACAAACACATTTAAGATAATATATACTTGTTTGTTATCATCAAACAAAAATCATATAATTGTTATATACAACTACGTTATATACAACAATCTCCCCTTTTGATGATGACAAACAAATAAAAGATTTTGAATATAGTAAATGTGTTTGTTCGTGAATATTTAAACTCCCCCTATTTAAATGCTCCCCCTACAACAGAAAACTCCCCCTATAACTATGCATGAATGAAAATGTATGAATAGTAGTGAATTTTCAAAATTAAAAAATATTTATCAAATATTCATTCATAAATCAAAATCTAAACCCATTCTCCCCCTTTTGTTATCATCAAAAGGATACAGAATTTAAAATATAGATGAAAAATGACTAACAAATACTATATCAGCTTAAGAGGAAAAACAGTCATCATAAAATTCAATCAGTCAAACAAAAATCATAATATTCTAAGAACAGGTAGCATATTTCACATTGTAGAAAATGACGGATATACGATGAATTTTATAAAAAAATGAGGAGAGTTATAAAAAATATGAATATTTTCCAATTATTTTCAAAAGAATTTTATAAGATTAAGGCACCAAAAACGGTGATGGGTTTGGATTATAATTAAAAATTCAATTTAAGTGAGAAAATCGAATAATCTCAAATCTCAATATCTATTAATCAACAAATCATAATACGTTATAATATTTTCAACACATTTCACAGATTAGAGAGATGGATTGATAGGTTGATCTTTACACACCAAGGAGAATTTCAATTTTATTTCAGTTTTTAGCGCACATTTTTTTTTTATTTATTTAAGAGCACACTGACCACGCATAACCAGAGCTTGGATTTTTAAATGAGGTCAGTCGCAGCATAAATTATAAGTTGTCTCTTAACCATTCATGACCAGAGCTTGGATTTTTAAATGAGGTTAGAAACACACTTATATATTAATTATATCATTTTCAGCTTTTAAAGAAAAAACTCCTCGATATATAAAACCAGTATGGATGATAGAAATGTGATAAGTACAGAGATGGACTGTGAAATAAATTTCTAAATTAATTATATTATGAGATATGCATGAACTGTACCGGGATTATTGAAAATTTTCATTTATCACTAATTCTGAATAATAATATAATCACAATTCCATCACAAATATTTTCACTATTTATTTAAATGATTTTAAGAAAACTCTCCACATTTATATAAAATCATAACGGATGGCAGAAGGATGATAAGTAATGAAGATTGCCGTGAAATAATTGCCAGTTCAAAGATATTATAATAAATATTTAACCATCATGAAAATCTAAATAAAATTCTCCTCTTGTTGTGAAATATACTGCAGTCACAATTCATCACAATTTCTAAATCTGATTATAATTTTGATGAATTATAAATATAGTTCAATTTGGATATTGATTTCAATTTCTGAAAGAATAATCAATAAATAATTTTAAAATTGAAAAATCAATTACAAGTGTAATATGCTGATCTATACATGACAAGAGGGAAAAAATATATATATACAGCAAAAAAATATGCAGCACTTTTAAACTGATACCACATGGTGTCTCTACAAAGTGAAAAATCAGAACAGATGGATGGGACAAATATAAGGCGCTTCTGATATCAAATGTTCTCGCTTTCTCAAGGATTTTAATGACACCCCGGTGGCAAATAAATGGTACCTCAGTCAACAGAAAATACTTAATTACAACGCAAGCAACTCAAGTACACAAATTTCATTTATCAAAGCACGATACACCTTTGGTACCAAATCAAGTAGTCCTCAAAAAAAATTACAAATCAATTTCTTATAATCAGAGCAGCATGATTCCAAAACAAACATTTTTCAAAAAAAATTATCAGAGCAGCACAGAGAAATCAGTATCACAACAGACTTGTCAAGATGTTGGTCACATAAGGTGGTTCATGATCCAAGATTTGCAAATATACTCTATTTTAAATCATTTGAAGAAATGTGAAAGTATTAGGATTTAATGAATCTATCACACCAGGTTATATTTCAGATTCAAGATATGTGTGAGATCCAATAAATCAATAATTTCAAATGATTTTAAACAAACATATATTCAAATCAAATAATCATGAAATAACAATGATTTTCAAAGACCATTTTCAAAAAGAACATTTTCAAGAATTTCTCAAAACTATTTCCGACAAGCCCAAGAGAAATTTCAGGTCATTTACATCAAATTTGAAAATATTCATGATCGGGATAATTTATTTGAAATCACATGAATCAATGTAAAATTTTGGGATATAATGAATCAGTCACACGAGATTGACAGTTTCAAAAATAAGAGGTGTGTGATATTCAAAATATCTAGAATTTCAGATGATTTCAAACAAACATATTTCAATATAATGATCATGAATAAAGATGAATTCCAAGATGTATAACTGACACAAGCCAATCTGAAAATCAATGAAATTACCACAACTGATAAATAACAGAGTGTTGTAATGAGTATAATATTTTGAGCTTTTCTAAAATGAATTAGAACAACAAAGGTGTGTGACATTTCATTAAATATTCAGATCTTCAAAAAATTTAGAATTCAAATTAACAGTGTTCAAGATATGATAAGAATACATCAACACTATTATGAATTCAGAAAAAAAATCTCAAAAACAGTTGCAAATATTTACAAGATTAAATTCAGGATATGGAAATGATTAACACCTCAGAATTCTATTCAAATAAAGAAAGTTTCCAGAAGATCATGATTACTGTAATTAGAAGTTAAGGAAACCCAAGAAGCTAAAATGATATGATAGTGACAAATCAAAAAAAAAAGAAAATAAACAGAAGAGAGATAGAAGATGAAATAAACAAGAGATAAAAAATATTTACAAGGACAAGTTCAGAGGTCATACCTGAAATCAGTGTAAACCAGACTCTCTGACTCATCAGATCTTGGCCTAAGGAACTGTAAATGACACAAAGTTATAGACAATCTTGATTTCAAATTTCTTTTCAGCACAGCAGTTCCTCAGCCACCCTTCTTCAGTACCTAACAGTTGAGAGGATTGAGTGGTCTAACAAAATTAGAAAAACCACCCACAGTTTTATTAACATCTTTCGGTACCCAGACTTGTTTGTATAACAATCCATCAGAATTTACCTTTGTTCCCTTTGGAACCCATATCTGATTGAATTTAATGAAGTTTGTTTCATCTCTTTTTGGGATCCAGGATTGTTTAGATGACTTATTACAAAACAAATTCAAATCTTGCTTTTGATTCAAAAACCCTTTGGAATTAACAAAGGTCAAATTATGAAGACGATTCTTTTCAAAGAAAGTTGAAGGATTTTTGAAACCATTTGAATTGCGATTTTCAAAAACATTTGTTTTCCCAAATCCAAGACCATATTTATTTCTAATAGAATTTTGGTTTTGCAACAACATATTCAACGACTTTTCACTATTAGAAAATTTAGTCAAAGTTGACTCTAGTCGTTGAATTTTGAATTTAAGATCATCGTTCTCTTTTATTAAATCTGAACAGCGGTTATCAATGATCTTCCTTTCAGCATCATATTGTTTCAAAACCAAATTTTCAGATTCAAGTGATTTAATTTTGGTTTGGAATTCAGCAATTTCAAATTCAAAATGTTTTCGATTTTCAGATTCAAATTTCTTGAAATTTTCAATCTCGTTTTCAAGTTCTTTCAAAATCAAATCACTTCTCACCAAATTTTCATTTTCAGCAATCTCAAATTTGGAACTTATATCAGTCTTAAAAACTTCAAATTCCTTTTGTAGAAGATTGTTCAAATTTGATAACTCAATCTTGTTTTCTTTTAAGATCAGAATTTCCTTTTCAAACTTTTGAATATTTTTATTGAGATGAACAAGATTGGTTTTCAATTTTAAACAATTTTTGCAATTAGAATTTGAAGAATTCTTAACGTTTTTGAGTTTTGATTCCAAAACATTATTTTTGCAGATCAACTCAAGCTTCTCAGATTTCAGAAGTTTATTTTTAGATTTTAACTTCTCAACAGATTCAGTTAAACCATTTAAACGGTGAATCAAAGAAATATTTCCTGTTGAGTCTCCATCTGGATTTCCATCTGTACAACCTGTTAGGTACAAATCTGAAGCCGAGTTATCTTTCTGGGATTTTGAGCATTTGTCAATTTTTCCATATAGCGCGTTGAGAGTCTGCCAGATTTCCTGCGCAGTCAAACAATGAGAAATAAGGCTATATTGAATATCATCAATATGAGAATATAAAATATGAGTAGCATGTAAATTAAATTCAATATCAACCCTACTTACAATATCATACCCATTTTTAATACTATTCCAACATTTAATATCAACAGATTTTAAATAAGATTTCATTTCTGATTTCCAATTTAAAAAATCTGTACCATTGAAAATAGATGGAATATGACTGGACTGACTCTCTATGGATTGACAACTAGGATTCACCATTTCTCTAGAGTTAAAGAAAACCTTGCTCTGATACCACTTGTTGGATCTAGAATAACCCTAGAGGGGGGGTGAATAGGGTTTTTCACAGTTTTTAACTGAATTAAAAACTTAACGAGATATATAATAATAAACTGATCACAGAAAATAGCAGAAACTGAAATGCAGAAAATAAATCACACACAGATATACCCAGCTTCGGCAAAACCCTGCCTACTGCTGCATTTCTAAGGTTTCTACTAGGTGATAGAACAGTTCCCGCATACAAGACCTTGTACACTCGCGACTCTCGCTCCTATTCTAACCCTACGCTCAAAACCCTAGACTGATCTAAACCCCTAGATCAGATTTCCCGAATTACAAACCCTGTAACTCGTAACTCAGATTTACAGACTCTGAAACTGACAGTCAACTCCTTGACTAAATACCCCTAGATTTTACAGACCTAGAACTGTTCAGAAATGATTTTACAACACAATTTAAATAAAAACAACAGAAGGTAAGACAATAATATAAACCCTAATTTTTTAAAAAAATAAAAATAAAGGAGTTTATATTAAAGGGGTCATCCCCTTTAAACAAATCCAAACCCCCTTTTTTATCTTGGCCGGCCCATTTGTTTTCATTCTTGCCCGATCCTCTTTCTCTCTTTGCTCTGGAAAAATAAATGGCGGCTCTGGCGATTGCTAGGGTTTCTGAAATCGATTCCCAAATCGAAATCGATGCTTCTGGAAATTTGATCTCTGATGGCTCTTGTCTTTGTAGCTTGCGTGCTGATGTCAATTTGCTGGAGTTCTCACTTGAACGAAACCCTAAAAATTGTGAGTAATTCGGATTTTATTGTTTGCTTTGATTTTTGGTGGGTTTTCGATTCCAATTAGCCGATGATGTAATTGGTGTAAATATAGGATTATAAAATCCTAAATCACACTCTGATTTCGCAAGAATGACTTGGCTGATATGTGGTTTCCTCTTTTGAATTTTCTGCTTTGAATTCTCGGTTTTGATTGTACTTGCGTGATCCTTGTGATTTAAATCTTCAAATGAACCTGGACATATATTTTGTCCTTCAAAAACAGATTCTGGAAAATTTAATTCTTGCCGAGATTGATTGAGGAAATTTTTGGAAAAAATATATATTCATGGTCCCCTTTTGAATTGCTGTATTGATTTGAAATAAATCTGGAAATGGATTGTCCCTGAATTATGTTGAATTCTCGAGTTTTCCCTTTTGCTGATTCTTGATAAAACGGTCTGATTTGTTTCCATATAATCTCCTTGCATGGATTTTGCATCAAAGAACATGTTTCTTGTTTCTTTCTAACAACTGGAAACAGATTGAAAAAAAATTCTTCCTTAAATTCTGGTCACCAATGCTGCTGACTGATTTGTCCCTGATTTGCAAGTTTCCTCTTTTTAATTCTCGGCTATAAAGAATTTCTTGCGTGTAATCTCTTTTGTTTCCAAGATTGAATTTGGAATGTTTTTTAAAACACTTGGCAAAAATGCTTTTCTGGAAATGATTTAACTCTTGCCAAACATTGATTATTGAAATTTAAAAAATGATGCCGTGTTCACTGCTAATTTCTGGAAATCAATAAAGTGATTTTGCTTTTAAAAAACAAATGTTATTTCTTGTCAAAAAAAACTTCACTGCTAAACCATATTTGCTTGTATGTTGACATGTGCGTGTGCATGATGTATTCATTCACTATGACTATCTGCATTGATCACCTGTATATGCCTTGTCCATTTCAGTTTGAATTTGTACCTAACTTGGTGCTCGGCCATTCTGAAATGTGTACTTGCTGAAACATACAAATCTGAACTGTTATACATGCACACATGCTCCAGATTTCTTTGCACCATTATATATTGCATGTATATTTGTTTTATATGAATTCATTTGCACTCTTGAGACACATTGTGCAACTGTATTGCTCCTTGCTGTCACTGTTCATAATATGCTGTTGTACACTGTCTTGACACCATCATGCTGATTGCTTTACTAAATTATTGCTGAACCAATTTTATTGTGCTCGGCCCTTCCTTGCTTGTATATTGTGACGGCCCGCCTCGCACCAGCCTGCATTTCCTCCAAGAATGCGCTGTACACATGCCCGACTAGCACAAGACGGTCGTCAGAAGAAAGGAAAGAAGAGAATGAACTAATCAAAGAACCTGTAGAATGTCTCACAGCGCATGGGATAAAATATAATAATAACATACTTGACATAAACAGGCGAGACAGTGCATAAGCTGATAACTAATAATCAATGTCAACATCAAAGCAGCGGAAATCCATATACAGCTTATTACAACTTTCCAAATTTACTGTCTCTAACCAAAAGAAAGCTAAAATAGAAGATACACCAACAATGCCCAAGCAGTGATCTTCAACAACATAGGGAGAATATTATGTATATAGTACGTGGAAGCCTCCTGCTCGTCTCCGGACCATCTACCCGTGCATCACCAGCTAACCTGTCTCTAGTCTGCTCGTGTGAGCACCCAGAGTAATAAGAAGAGACATAAAACTCTGGGTCAGACATAAAGCCTGGTATGAGCGATAAGCATCTAGACAGGGAAATAACAGGTATACTAAACCATACCTGAACCTGGACCTGCAACCAAAGAGTTAGTACCACATACCGTACAATACTCCAAGGTGCCATAATAAACAGTGTAAGAATACGGGGGTGGGGTGTGCATGTCACAATGATAGCAAACAAATCATCCATAGCAACCTTTCTCGCATCTCTCACTCAGTGCGTAAAGCGTACGGCACCTACCACTTTGAAACACTAGACAAACTGAGGCAACGACGAATCCCGACTTGTAGAAACCCTGCTATGACCAAGCCAAACACTTGGAGTCATGACCAAACATTTCAATGACCCACTTCATTGGTCGTAGCCCTTGGTTCTACCAATGCCATAATGGCCCTGAATCCGCCTTCGTACCTCCTACCATAGTGGTCCAAAGCTATAGGTGTCGACAACTCCTTAGCACGCGTCCCGCAGCAAAGCCCAACCATGAAGTGAACTCGTTGATTCCCATCTGAATCTTAAGCTCGAACTTCTCATTTGGACTTCCTTTGCATCTCGGGTTTGGTTGAATTGGAGTGGGTCTTCAGAAGAGTTGTCGTACATTAACAGTCCTAGAATTCTGTTCGGTTCGGTAGTCATCACCATCATCGGTTCGGGTCGGTAGTCATCTTCTTCATCGGTTCGGGTCGGTAGTCATCTTCTTCATCGGTTCGGGTCGGTAGTCATCTTCTTCATCGGTTCGGGTCGGTACTCCACTTCGGGTCGGTTGTCTCTGTTTGAGTTCGGTGGTTGCTCCCTTCTGAGTTCTCATGCCGATCCTGTCCTTCTCCAATTGCCGATCCGCTCCGCCCCCTTAGCGTACTCCGATCCAATCCTCTCCCATCCGATCCACTCTCTAGTTTCGATCCGATCCGCTCCCTAGTTCCGATCCGATCCCCCTTGTCCACTCCAACTCTAAGCAATGGCCTTCCTTCCTGCCAAACTTCTTCCAGTGGCAAGTCCTCATCCAGTTCGAATTCCCTTGGTCGGTTCCCTAGTCCGATCCGACCCCTTTTCTCCGATCCGAACCGGTTCGGAACCTGCACACTTCTGCAACTTTCCAGCGAGCTTTTTACGCCATTCGACGACGTTTTCGAGCAATTTAACTATTCTAATCAATCATGAAACATACCATAGAGTCATAGCAACATGTAATAGCAACCACAAACAGCAAACAACAATTTAAATGAATCAAAATGAATCAAAAGTAGCTAAAACCTCACATTTGCCTATAATCCCTCTTAATCATGTTTAAGCATATGATTAGCAAAACACATCGAAATTAACCCAAATTTCTAACAGAGCCTTAAAACATTATTTTAGAATTTTAAGAATTTTTCCAGAATTTATTTACGTATAAATTCGCTAATCTTCACTAATTACCCCTAATCACCGTAATTAGTGCAAAAACTATGCAAATCACTCACCTTGGCCACAAATGAAATTCTCAGAACTGAAACTCCTCTGTTTTGGGGCGAATACTGATGTCTAACAGCGGCTCCAACCTTGCTTTGGTGCTTTTTCTCCTTAATTTGGTGTTGCTAAGCCTAATCTTCAATTAGTGAGTGATTTGGGGTGTTTTAGATGTAGGAAGCCATTACTAAGGTCTCAAGGAGGTTTGTGGCGGCTCAAAACTGAAATGAAAGTGATAACCTAACCCTAATCAGACCTCCTAAACCTCTAAACCCGAAATTCCCCTTGGGCCTAGCTGCTAATCACCCGGTTAAGCCCAATTAAGCTGTTTTTCACCATCTGAAACTTGTTTCAGCCATATCTCCCAAACGGTAAGTCCGTTTGGCTAATGTGACCACTCTACGGAAAGAGAAACCATCATCCGAAGCCAATGGAAGTGGTTTCAGGTCAAAATTCCTTTCCAGTCAAAAGTTATGGCCAAAACAGTGCCAACTAGGGGTAAAATGGTCATTTAAAAATCGGGAAAAATCATGAACATGGGAAATGACCCCAATAGTCGTCTCCCAAAGTTACACGACCATACGACTTCGTATGTGAAAGAAACAAATATTCTACGATCCTATGATGCGTAGAATGCGGGTCGTTACACTCTCCCCCCCTTAAGAAATTTCGTCCCCGAAATTCCTTAACCCAAAACACACAAAGGACCCCGCATGCCTAACAACCACATATAACAAAAATCAAACATGCAAAACAAGCAAACAAGCCTATCCTAGCATGCGGAAAAACTAAATCGAAGTCAAAATCTTACCAGGCAAAGAGTTCAGGATAAGTCTTCCTAATGTTCTCCTCTGTCTCCCAAGTACAATCATTCTCGTCCTCACCCCACTGAACCTTGATTAGTTTCACCGCCTTCCTTCGAAGTTGCTTCATGTCGTGCTCGACAATACGGGCCGGCTTGCGGTTCCCAACCGCCTCGGGTTCTACTTCGAAGTCCTCCAACTGATCAGGTGAAATAGTCATATCTGAGTCGTGAACGAACTTCCTTAGTTGGGAAACATGAAATACGTTATGAACTCCCGCCATCTTCTTCGGTAAGTCAATTCTATATGCCAAATTCCCGACTAATTCAAGAACATGGAATGGGCCAACAAACCTTGGTGCCAACTTGCCTCTCCTGCCAAATCGTATTACGCTCTTCAACGGAGAAATCTTGACAAACACCAAGTCGCCAACGGAGAATTTTAAGTCTCTTCTCCTCTTATCAGCATAACTCTTCTGCCTATCCTGGGCAGCCTTCATTCGTTGTTGAATGACCTTGATCTTATCCGAAGTTTCTCTCACCACATCTGGTCCAAGCATAAACTTCTCGCCAGTCTCTATCCAACATGATGGTGAGTTGCACGGTCTTCCATACAAAGCTTCAAATGGAGCCATACCGATACTGGATTGGTAACTATTATTATATGCAAACTCTACTAGATGCAAATGGTCATCCCATGATCCACCAAAATCCAATATACATGCTCTCAAGAGATCTTCCAAAATACGATTCACCCTCTCCGTCTGACCGTCGGTCTGAGGATGATATGCGGTACTGAGATGTAACTCTGACCCTAGAGCCTCTTGTAAGCTCTTCCAAAACCCACTAGTGAACAACGGGTCTCGGTCGCTCACAATGCTTTTAGGTACTCCATGAAATCTCACTACCCACTTCATATACAACTCTGCTAACTTAGCTGTCGTTCTTGTCGATTTGACTGGTATAAACCTTGCACTTTTAGTCAGTCGGTCTACAATCACCCAAATGCTATCATATCCCGATCTAGTCCTTGGTAAACCATCGACGAAATCCATCGAGACTTGCTCCCATTTCCATTCGGGAATTTCTAATGGCTGTAACAGACCACTAGGCTTCTTTTGCTCGGCTTTAACTAGCTGGCAATTCATGCACTTGGATATAAACTTCCCAACGTCTCTTTTCATTCCTTCCCAGTAGTAAGTCTGCTTCATATCTCGATACATTTTGTTACCACCGGGGTGTATAGTCAGTCTTGAGTGATGACATTCTCTAAGCACTTCGTCTCTCAATCCATTGACATTGGGTACAACGAGCTTTCCATTCCTTCTAAGCCATCTATCTTGATCAAGCCCATACTTGCTCACCTCCTCATCGACACCCATCTCTAACTTGGAGATGATTTCCAATAGGTTAGGATCGTCCCTCTGACTAGAGCCGATCCGCTCAATCAAAGTGGGTCTGATCGTCAAACTCGCTAACATTTCTGGATCCAATTCGCACTTTGGTCTGAAATCAAATCCCGCGATAAACTCCAGTTGCTTCCATTCAAGGAACATAGCCCCCAAGCTGGCATGTCTTCTACTCAATGCATCAGCCACCGCATTGCCCTTTCCTGGTGTGTATGCGATGTCAAAATCATAGGAAGCTAAGAACTCTAACCATCTCTGCTGACGGAGATTTAAATCCTTCTGGGAGAATAGATACTTTAACGACTTATGATCCGTAAATAGCTCAAACCTTTCTCCCAAGAGATAGTGTCTCCACATCTTTAACGCGAACACGATCGCTGCCAATTCTAAATCATGGGTAGGGTATCTTCTCTCGTGCGGTTTCAATTGCCGACTTGCATAAGCTACAACCCTACCGCCTTGCATCAATACAGCACCCAGTCCGGTACCACAGGCATCCGTGTATACCGTCATCTCTTCATCCCCCTTAGGAATGACTAACACTGGTGCGCTTGTCAACTTGTCCTTTAGGCTTTTGAATGCATTCTCGCACCTTTCATCCCAGACAAAAGCTTGATTCTTCTTGGTCAACTGGGTCAATGGTGCTGCTATCTTGGAGAAACCTTGGATAAACTTACGATAATATCCCGCTAACCCCAAGAAACTCCTTACATCTGTCGCATTCTTGGGCGTAGGCCAATCTTGTACCGTAGCCACTTTCGCTGGGTCCACGGCAATACCATTCTCTGACACAACATGGCCCAAGAACCTCACTTCCCTCTTCCAGAAGTGACACTTAGAAAACTTTGCTTTCAATTGGTGTTTTCTCAACACCTCCATCGCTACTCTTAAATGTTCCTTGTGTTCTTCCTCTGTCGTCGAATAGACCAAAATATCATCAACGAACACAAGGACAAACTTATTCAACTGATCTCTGAATACCCTATTCATAAGATCCACAAAATATGCTGGGGCATTGGTCAGCCCAAATGGCATAACTAACCACTCATAAAATCCAGACGGCGTTCGAAATGCCGTTTTAGCTATACTCTCAGCTTCCACTCTAAGCTGATGAAAACCTGTCGCGAGATCCAACTGAGAAAATACTCTCGCGCCACTCAACTGATCAAACAAATCATCTATCCGCGGTAGAGGATACTTGTTCTTCCTCGTCACTTTATTCAACTCGCGGTAGTCTACACACAAACGAAGGGAACCATCCGCCTTGGTAGCAAACACAACTGGTGCTCCCCATTCAGAAACACTCCTTCTGATAAATCCCTTCTTCAAAAGATCGCTGACTTGCACCTCGAGCTCTCGCTGCTCCCTTGGTGCCATACGACGAAGTGGCATCACTATAGGTCTGGCATCCTTTACCAAATCAATACGAAACTCAATCTCTCGGTGTGGTGGAAGTCCGGTCACTTCTTCGAAAACATCCGGATACTGGCCAACCACGGGCAAACCTGACAACTCACTATGCGGAATGTCGAGGGAGTTTAGAAAACTAGCCAATACCCCCTTACTGGGTAGACCACCAAACACTATCCTCCGCCCATCATCCGCTCTAGCTGTCACCAACAAGCCCTCACAGTCAACCACCACCCCGTATCTTTGGAGCCAATCTACTCCCAAAATAATGCCAAACCCAGTAAAGCCCAAAACAAAGCAATCACAAACAAACATGCATCCATGACTCGATAAGACCACATTACGACAAATCATGCTAAGGCTAGTCGAACCGCCAATCGGGTTCGTCACTACTAAAGGTCTATCGACAATCTCGGGCTCCAATCCCAACCTACCTACCAGGTCACTAGATACGAAAGAACTGGAAGCTCCGGTATCAAACAAAACTCTAACAGGAACATCATAAACAGAAAGCATACCTTGAATGACGACACTCTTTCCCTTCTCCGCCGCAGTTGGGGCATTCGACGAAGAAGGAATAGCATTAAGAGCATATGCTTTCACCATTTGCTTTTCCTTAGGGGGCTGTGGACACTTGTCCTTGTGATGTCCCAATTGGCCACAATTGAAGCACTTCCTATCCGCTGGCTTGGCCCGACAATTACTAGCATAATGGCCCTTCTTACCACAGCTGAAGCACTCCACATCTTGCTTATTCTTTTTCTTCTGGCCATCCTTAGCTTGGTTCTGCTTTCTCTTATTCTGGGAACCACCTTTGCCTCCACCACTAGCTTGTGGCTTCGGCTCATCTGCGGATGCAACCTCAGTCTTCGACTTAGGGTAGAGACTCTCTGATCTTAATGCTTTCCCCACAATCGACTCAAACGTCTCATCGATGTGGTTAATAAGCCTTTCCCCTAAGTACTGATCCAAACCAGTTATGAATTTCTCATTCTTTTTCTCGGCAGTATCAATAAGAGATAAACCATATTTTGACAAAGTGTCAAATTCAGCAATATACTCCGAGACAGCCCTGCCATTCTGCTTGAGCTCCAAGAATTTCTTAAACAACATTGACTTCTGAGCAGCTGGAATGAACTTCTCACTAAAGCGAGCTTTAAACTGCTCCCAAGTAATCTGATCTTCGGGAGTAGCTGCCTTTATAGCATTCCACCAATTCATTGCCCGCCCTTGCAGCTGACGGGACGCTAGCTTTCTCTTCATCGCATCCTCGATACCCAAATCCTCGAAGATACGTTCGCAACTATCCAACCAATCTTGAACATCTGTGGCCGACTCCGTTCCGTGGAACGGCTTCCCACCAAGGCTAGTATAATCCTTATTCAGCTTGGCGAAGTCGACCCTCGGCGCCTGCACTATTGGACCACCACCATTTCCGCCATTGGGAGCTGCTCTCTGAACATCTCTAAGCATCTCTCTCATGAGGTCTGTAAACATCGCCCTCATGTCAGCAGCATTCCCATTATTGGCTCCCCTACCAGCACCTCTAGTATCTCGGCTCATCGTCAATCTGAAAAAGGAAATGATTAACGACTCCATAGTGGTGCTAGTGCAGTACGACTTCATCCTTATACTACTAATAGTATATATATATAGCTTTTAAAAACCAAAGTAATCACAAATACGCTCTCTCGTATACGTATATTATCTCTCCCTGATAACTTCCCTAGGCTAACTACGCAACCTAGAGCTCTGATACCAAGTGTGACGGCCCGCCTCGCACCAGCCTGCATTTCCTCCAAGAATGCGCTGTACACATGCCCGACTAGCACAAGACGGTCGTCAGAAGAAAGGAAAGAAGAGAATGAACTAATCAAAGAACCTGTAGAATGTCTCACAGCGCATGGGATAAAATATAATAATAACATACTTGACATAAACAGGCGAGACAGTGCATAAGCTGATAACTAATAATCAATGTCAACATCAAAGCAGCGGAAATCCATATACAGCTTATTACAACTTTCCAAATTTACTGTCTCTAACCAAAAGAAAGCTAAAATAGAAGATACACCAACAATGCCCAAGCAGTGATCTTCAACAACATAGGGAGAATATTATGTATATAGTACGTGGAAGCCTCCTGCTCGTCTCCGGACCATCTACCCGTGCATCACCAGCTAACCTGTCTCTAGTCTGCTCGTGTGAGCACCCAGAGTAATAAGAAGAGACATAAAACTCTGGGTCAGACATAAAGCCTGGTATGAGCGATAAGCATCTAGACAGGGAAATAACAGGTATACTAAACCATACCTGAACCTGGACCTGCAACCAAAGAGTTAGTACCACATACCGTACAATACTCCAAGGTGCCATAATAAACAGTGTAAGAATACGGGGGTGGGGTGTGCATGTCACAATGATAGCAAACAAATCATCCATAGCAACCTTTCTCGCATCTCTCACTCAGTGCGTAAAGCGTACGGCACCTACCACTTTGAAACACTAGACAAACTGAGGCAACGACGAATCCCGACTTGTAGAAACCCTGCTATGACCAAGCCAAACACTTGGAGTCATGACCAAACATTTCAATGACCCACTTCATTGGTCGTAGCCCTTGGTTCTACCAATGCCATAATGGCCCTGAATCCGCCTTCGTACCTCCTACCATAGTGGTCCAAAGCTATAGGTGTCGACAACTCCTTAGCACGCGTCCCGCAGCAAAGCCCAACCATGAAGTGAACTCGTTGATTCCCATCTGAATCTTAAGCTCGAACTTCTCATTTGGACTTCCTTTGCATCTCGGGTTTGGTTGAATTGGAGTGGGTCTTCAGAAGAGTTGTCGTACATTAACAGTCCTAGAATTCTGTTCGGTTCGGTAGTCATCACCATCATCGGTTCGGGTCGGTAGTCATCTTCTTCATCGGTTCGGGTCGGTAGTCATCTTCTTCATCGGTTCGGGTCGGTAGTCATCTTCTTCATCGGTTCGGGTCGGTACTCCACTTCGGGTCGGTTGTCTCTGTTTGAGTTCGGTGGTTGCTCCCTTCTGAGTTCTCATGCCGATCCTGTCCTTCTCCAATTGCCGATCCGCTCCGCCCCCTTAGCGTACTCCGATCCAATCCTCTCCCATCCGATCCACTCTCTAGTTTCGATCCGATCCGCTCCCTAGTTCCGATCCGATCCCCCTTGTCCACTCCAACTCTAAGCAATGGCCTTCCTTCCTGCCAAACTTCTTCCAGTGGCAAGTCCTCATCCAGTTCGAATTCCCTTGGTCGGTTCCCTAGTCCGATCCGACCCCTTTTCTCCGATCCGAACCGGTTCGGAACCTGCACACTTCTGCAACTTTCCAGCGAGCTTTTTACGCCATTCGACGACGTTTTCGAGCAATTTAACTATTCTAATCAATCATGAAACATACCATAGAGTCATAGCAACATGTAATAGCAACCACAAACAGCAAACAACAATTTAAATGAATCAAAATGAATCAAAAGTAGCTAAAACCTCACATTTGCCTATAATCCCTCTTAATCATGTTTAAGCATATGATTAGCAAAACACATCGAAATTAACCCAAATTTCTAACAGAGCCTTAAAACATTATTTTAGAATTTTAAGAATTTTTCCAGAATTTATTTACGTATAAATTCGCTAATCTTCACTAATTACCCCTAATCACCGTAATTAGTGCAAAAACTATGCAAATCACTCACCTTGGCCACAAATGAAATTCTCAGAACTGAAACTCCTCTGTTTTGGGGCGAATACTGATGTCTAACAGCGGCTCCAACCTTGCTTTGGTGCTTTTTCTCCTTAATTTGGTGTTGCTAAGCCTAATCTTCAATTAGTGAGTGATTTGGGGTGTTTTAGATGTAGGAAGCCATTACTAAGGTCTCAAGGAGGTTTGTGGCGGCTCAAAACTGAAATGAAAGTGATAACCTAACCCTAATCAGACCTCCTAAACCTCTAAACCCGAAATTCCCCTTGGGCCTAGCTGCTAATCACCCGGTTAAGCCCAATTAAGCTGTTTTTCACCATCTGAAACTTGTTTCAGCCATATCTCCCAAACGGTAAGTCCGTTTGGCTAATGTGACCACTCTACGGAAAGAGAAACCATCATCCGAAGCCAATGGAAGTGGTTTCAGGTCAAAATTCCTTTCCAGTCAAAAGTTATGGCCAAAACAGTGCCAACTAGGGGTAAAATGGTCATTTAAAAATCGGGAAAAATCATGAACATGGGAAATGACCCCAATAGTCGTCTCCCAAAGTTACACGACCATACGACTTCGTATGTGAAAGAAACAAATATTCTACGATCCTATGATGCGTAGAATGCGGGTCGTTACATATATGCTACATCACCTTGCATGTTTTAATCATTGCTGTTGCATCTTGAACTTAAAAACTGCCTTGACTCCATGTGCTGAGATTTGCACATTGCTGAACTATATAAAACTGAGAAACACATTCATCATTGATGTATAATCGTGCTTGGCCATGAACTGTATGTTTGCCACTTGTACTATGCTGAACTCATGCTGCACACATATTGATCATGCTAATTTGTTGATCTTTGAACCTGGCTTGTCCAAGTTTCATCTCTTTGCTGTGTATACTCCTGTTTCATTATGACTTGTCCACTTGATCTCTGACTTGAATTGCCTCGACACATGTTTGAGCTATGTATGCATTTATATTTATCTCATTTCTGCACCACCTTGCTGTGTACAACAACTACTGTTTTGATCATCATGCTGAACCTTCTTGCATATACACAGTCTTGTGTTGACTTCTATGTTGACTTTGAATTTGACCTTTTGTTTTGCTCGGTCATGAATGCATTGTTTGACTTTTCATTGAGTTGTTTTCACGAGTGCGCTGAGTTGAGACGGTCCACTTGGCTACTCCTCAGTTGCACACTGGATTGGCGAGGCAATGCACACGTGTGTATATATGCACGTGTGTATATGCAGCCATCCAGAATAGATTTCCCTGTCCCTGCACTTTATATACATACTGTCTACCTTGTGGTATTTACAGTGTATCACTGTGAATATCACAAGCTGTCTAGACACAGATTGAAGGTTTTATAATTCAGATCAAGTTAAGAAAAATGATGAGAAACACACCAGAAATCTGAGGCAAATAAAAATTAAAAAAAAAATTATATTTGCATATATTCAGTATTATTTCTATTGCAGTATACTGTGTGTTTCTGTTTCATGTGTGACAGGTAAGCGGGGATGACTGGACTGATAGTGAAGATGCTGTGAAGACAGAAGACTGAAGATACAAGACAGAAGATGAAGCAGCGTGTGTAAAAAGAATGTATAAAAGTTTGTATACTGAAATGTAAACTAAATGAATGTATGAGTGTTGCAGTGAGGAGCTGTGTATATATGAAATGTACTGATGTCTGTAATAAACAAGTTTGATTGAAATAAAATATCATTTTATTGTTGTCAAACGAACTTGTCTATTTTATTCTGTTTATATACAAGTACAAATATTCTGTGAATGTATAAATAGTGGAGTTACAAGAGTTGTACTGTTTGAATGCATGAAAATAAAATATTATATTTAAATAAAATACTGTGTTAATATTTGAATGTCTGTACAGTAGTATTTCACTTAAATATAAATATTATATTCTTGTTTGATGTGAATATAAAACAGTACAGCGACAAACACATTTAAGATAATATATACTTGTTTGTTATCATCAAACAAAAATCATATAATTGTTATATACAACTACGTTATATACAACAGGAATAAGCCGGTTTAGTGAAACTGAAATTTAAGAAGTAAAGAAATAAGTACTAACCAGTCAATAGGGTTTGTTTTCCACCTTAGCAATTTCGAGGACGAAATTATTTTAAGGGGGGAGAATGTAATGTCCCGTATTTTTTCGGTGTTATAAATAATTATTTAATTATTTAAATAGTGTTTAGAGAATTAAATTGTTGTTTAATTAAGTAGATATTTAATTAATATAAATAATAGGATAATATATTTATTTCTAAAATAGTCGAAAATAGTGAATTGACGATATGGTGTGAACTGGACAATTTAAAATATATATAATTCAGTTTGTAATTTGAATTCGAATAACGAATATATTATTTAAATGAAGTTTGAATGTATAATTATATTATAATTATAATCGAGCCCGTAATGGCGCTGCAATTCGCTATTTGGCGATTCGAACTTCAACTGAACATACAGAATCCATTTTAAATCAGATTTCTGTGAAACAAGAAACGTTCAGAGCTGGGGAAGTATATTTTTCTATGGGAAGAGAAAAATCGGGATTTCATTGTGTAGATTTTGATTTATGTCCAAATCAAAATTTTGAAAAGTTGCTATGGAATTCCTTTATAATTAATATCTTTATATCATAAAAGTATTTTAAATATAAATCGAATATCGATATAATAAAGAATTTTGAAATACCGAGTTATAAATCCAATTGGAGCTATATGATATTCTGTGTGAATATATATACGATAATATTTATTTATTTATATTTAATTTAATTGTTTTTAAATATATTTATATATTTAAATGGGTTATTTAGAGCTTTAAAAATAGCCAGTTTTGCAAACGACCTCCGTTTTCGATGAAACTAATTTTGTTGGATCCGCAATATTAAATTATTGCTAGATTTCAATTTTCATGATTTTTGAAGTCAGTGTGTGGCCTTACCAGATTTAAATGTGAAAAACAGTCGATATTTTAACGGTTAAAAATACGTGTGTGACTAAACGGAGTCGGAATTCGACGAAACCAGTTTCGCTGGGTCCGTAATGTCAAACTGTGGCTGCGTGTCCATTTTCATGATTTTTGGGTATTGTCTGTGATCACAGGGGTTTTTATCGGTAGATACAAATAGCATAGGAGGAAAAAGTGAATATTATATCAAATAAAAAATATTATATTACTCCTATAAATAGAGGAACCTTCCTAAACCTAATTCATTTTCTTTCTGTAGTTAACAGAAATCGCGCCAACATTTTTACATTTTCCAAACGAAAATTTCTCAGCTTCATAAAATCAAAAGAAATAAAAAAAAATCCTAAAATATAATTTTTTTATTCCTGGCGTGCTCATCTTCATGCCAGTACCCATTATTTGGGGTTCGAAGTGTTTTCTGCGGTCTCATTTTTGGGAAGCGACTCCTAGGGTTAAGGAAATCGAAGGATTTAAGCACTAATACTTAAATTGGTGATTTGTTTTGGATTGATGAGGGTTTTTTGCACCTCATACTAGATTTTGAGGAAGTTTGACATATATCTATGTCGATGTGGTTCCTATGAGGATTGGGTGAACTGTTCGATGCAAATAAGGAGGAGGCGGAGGATCGAACATGAAAGGTAGGAAATAGAAGAGGGGTCGACAAGGAGATTTTAGATGTATTCGGTCTGATTTTTCATGGAATGGAGATGGCATGATTTATTTTCGAGTTTGATTGTCCGGAGGAAGAAACGATACTGGAGTTCGTTTTTTTCAGAGAAGATGAAGATTTCGTGGATAGGGGTCTGGGGAGGTTGGGCCTGGGAATTTGAAGATGGGTCGATGGGCTTTTGAAATTTGAAGCGGGCCATAAGTTAAAAAGGTTAAGCTCAATGAAGGTTTAAAGTGTTGTTTTAAGTTAATTAAACATGTATGAAATTGTAAATTCAATAACTATATCATACGTTATCATAATTTGGAAAAACTGGATCCGATGGGATCGTATGAACGGTGGCTCCACAATGGAACTGATTGGATGTGAATCGAAGCTCGTTACAATTTATAGCAAAATACATTGCCCGTCTGAATCAAGTGTGTTGACTGTTTGATTGAATTGCTGATTGATTGTTTGAAATTATAGATAAGATATATACATATATATATGTATAAATCGTTAATCAAATATTGATTCTGTTTATCAGAATATTTAATATCGAAATGAAATCGATGTTATTATATTGTTTTAACATCTGTGATGCAGGGAAACAGGTTGGAGGAATCTAGCTGGATTCCTCAACATTTTTTTATTTTTTTTCATATATTATGATATATGATGTGATGTATAATCTGTTGTTGATTATGTGTGTTTGGATGAGATTGATCATGGGATTGGGTATTTTAAATACAATAAGAAATACTGGAATGTGATAAGGGGATTTTCAAAGTGTATTTTGCAAATAATATATTTATATAAAATCAAAGGATTTTATAAAAAAGAGAAAATATTAGTGAAAACAAATCTAAAAGGAAATATTTATTTGTTAAATAAATAGAGATAAAAGAAATATTTATTTAGGAAATAAATAAAGTATAAAAGGAAATATTTATTTGTTAAATAAATAGAATTGAAAAGGATGTATTTGCAAAACAATTACAAATAGAAATAAAAAGGAAAACAATTGTAAAACATTTACAAATAGAATTTAAAAGGAAATATTTGTAAAACATTCACAAATAGATTAAAAGGAAATATTTATGAAATAAATAGAATTTGTAAAAGGAAATATTTATCTAAGAAGTAAAAATAATTATATAAAGGAAATATTTATTTGAAATAAATATAGACAAATAGAAAAGGAAGCATTTGTAATCGAATAGAGTTATCAAATATAATTTATTTGAATAAGAGTAAGTCGATTAGAGTTAATCGAATTTGAGTAATCGATTAGAGTTAATTGTGTTAGGTAAATCGACTAGAGTTAATCGAGTTAGGTAAATCGATTAGAGTTAATCGAGTTAGGTAAATCGATTAGAGTTAATCGAGTTAGGTAAATCGTTTAGAGTTAATCGAGTTAGAGTAAATGGAGTTAGTGTTAATCGAATTAGAGTTAATCGATTAGTGAGATAATCGAATATTAGTTATTCGAAAGGAGTTAATCGAATATAGTTTATTCGAAAGGAGTTAATCGGATATAGTTTATTCGAAATGAGTTAATCGAATATTACTTATTCGAAAGTGAATTTATCGAATATTACTTATTCAAAAGGAGTTAAATCGAATTTAGTTATCTGAGAGGAGTTAATCGAATTTAGTTATTCGAGAGGAGTTAATCGAATATTTGTTATTCGAAGTGCTTAATCGAAAATTAGTTATTCGAAGGGAGTTAATCGTCGAATTTGATTATCGGGAAAGTACTTTAACTTTCCGGTTTTTAAATCAAGATTTATTTATTTATAAATTAGGTGTTTATTTATTTATTCAAATTAAAGAATAAAAGTTATATTTGAAGTTAGATATTTCGAAAGTAGGGTTTATAACGTTAGCGTTATAATAAATGTTTTTCATAAAAGAAGTGGATTCATAATCCGAATCCGAGAATTTGCGTAAACAAATGATTGTAGAAATTGGAGCAGTGAGCTTTGTCTATTGCAAGGTTAAGAATGTTGTTTAGTTAAGGTCTAAGAGGTAATTATACCCCAACTTGATTGACTTTCTTACATAACTAAGAAATAGTTGAGGTTCGATGGCGAGAGTTAGTTAGAAATACAGTTAAGTAATTAAGCGATTTATGGATGGATCGGTCGTAACGATGTTTTATACAACATTAGTTTGAAATCCATATAAATGAGTTTTGGAAACGTTTTCCAAATATGTAATCAAAGATATTTTCTAAACATAGAAAATAGAATGTTTTATTTATAAGGAGTTAAGAAATGGAGTAAAGCTAAATTAGAAACTGACTGAAGATTAGTTAAGTTGAATGGGTTTCTAAGTGTCTATCTGATGTTGGTTTCGACCTTCAGGATTGATACTTAGGGAATTTGTAACAACCCGCATTCTTCGCATCGGAGGATCGTAGAATATTTATTTACTTCTCATATGAGGTCGTATGGTCATGTAGAGTTGGGAAAAGACTATTGAAGTCATTTCCCATGTTCATGATTTTTGCCGATTTTTAAATGACCATTCTGCCCCTAGCTGATCTTGTTTTGGCCATAGCTTTTGATTGGAAAGGAGTTTTAACCTGAAACCATTCCATTGTCTTCGAATGATGGTTTACCTTTCCGGAGAGTGGTCACATTTGGAAAACGGACTTATCATTTGGGAGAAATGGCTGGAATAAGGTTTGGAAGGTGAAAAACTGCTTAACCGGGCCAAATAGGTTGATTAGTGAATGGGCCCATAACCCATTTCGGGAATAGGGTTATGGGGTGGCTGAAAAGAGTTAGGGTTTCATTCCATTTCAGTTTTCTAGCCGCCACTTACCTCTTAGAAACTCTAAAAATGACCTCCAACCTCTAAATCACCTCCAAATCACTTTCTAATCAAGGATTAAGCTTAGCAACATCAAATTAAGGGAGATCTTCACCAAATCAAGATTAGAGCTGCTGTTTAGCATTGGTATTCGCGCCATATCAGAGATTTAGTTCAGATCTAAAGTTTTTTTGTGGCTAAGATGAGTGATTTGCATAGTTCCTCACTAATTATGGTTAATTAAGGGTAATTAGTGATAATTAGCGAATTTATACACTAATAAATTCTGGAAAAATATTTATAAATTCTTAAATAATGTTTTAGACCTCTGTTAGAAATTGGGTTTGATTTGATTAAGTTTTACTAATCATGTCACTAGTTTTTCTTAAACATGCTTAAGGGAAAATATGGGGTTTTGGCTATGTTTGATACATTTTAACCTATCATATTGATGTTTTGGTGTTTAAGGTCACTTCGACTTGTTGTTATGACTGTATGGTATGCTTTATGATTGATTAGAATAGTTAGAATGGTCGAAAACGCCGTCGAATGGCGTAAAACACTCACGGAAAAAGTTGCAGGAAGACGGTACAGGTTTTCGGATCGGATCGGATCGGATGGATGGGCTCGAACCGGATAATGGGCTGGGCAAGGGATCACCGAACCGAATCGAGGCTTGGAATAAGGGAAAGTTTGGCAAAAAGGAAGGCCATTATGGATAAACTGGGATCGGATCGGAGCATCACAACCGAAGGGGCCAACATCTAAAGGAGGAGAGCTACCGAACCGAACCAAGATGCATCTACCCGACCCGACCCGCCAGAGTGCACCTGAACCGAACCGATGTACTACAAAGGGATTTGGAGGCCACGACCCGACCCAGAGCACTTGGAAAGAGGCCGATCCGAACCGAAAGAGAAGAAGGACTGAGGATCCGAACCGATCCAGTGATGACCAATAACCCGAGATGCAAAGGTAGTCCAAATGGAAGTTAGAGCTCAGAATCTAGTTGAGAACCAATGAGTTCACTTCATGGTTGGGCTTTGCTGCGGGACGTGTGCTAAGGAGTTGTCGACGTTCATAACTTCGATTCACCACTGAAAAGGAATGACGGTCTACGTATCAGTGTAGTAGAGTCATCATGACTCGAGGGGCAAAGTGATCGTGGTAAGACTGTGAGCCAGTGCAGTGGAGCTGTTGCGACTCCATGGGGCAGAGTGGACATAGTAAAGGATTAGTAAGGCTATGAGCCAGTGCAATGGGGTGTGTATGACTCCATGGGGCAAAGTGGACATAGCGAAGGATTAGTGGTTATGGATCAGTGCAGTGAAGTCGTTGTGACTTCATGGGGCAGAGTGATCATAGCAAAGTATTGGGCGATCAAAATGGTGGATATCGTATACTTTACGCACTGAGTGAAAGATGTGAGGATGGTTGCTATGCTTGATTGTTTTCCATCACTATGACATGCACACCCCCATCCCCGTTATCTTTACATCATTTATTCAGTGGCACCTTAGAGTGTTGTGCAGTATGCAGTGCTAACTCTTTGGTTGCAGGTCCAAGTTCAGGTATGGTTTAGTATACCTGTTATTGTTCTGTTTAGCTGCTTATCGCTGACACCAGACTTTTGTTTGACCTAGAGTTTTATGTCTCTTCTTATTACTCTGGGTGCTCCTAAACGAGTAGACTAGAGATAGGTTAGTTGGTGATGCACGAGTAGCTGATCCGGAGGCAAGCAGGAGGCTTCCACGTGTGATATATATATATTCTCCCTGTGGCGTTGATGGTCACTACTTGGGCATTAGTAGTGTACCTCCCTTATCTTTCTTTTACCTTTAGAGACAGTTTGAAAAGTTGTAATAATGATGATGTGGAACATAAGATGTATTTGGATTTTCCGCTGCTATGATAGTTTGTTTTCAGCTTATGCACTGTCTCGCTTGTTTTATGTCAAGTATGTTGTTATTATATTTCGTTCTATGCGCGGTGAGACATTCTACAGGTTCCTTGTTGATTCTTCATCTTCTTCCTTTCCTTATGACGACTGTCCCGTGCTTACTGGAAATATGTACAATGCACTTTTGGAGTAAATGTCAGTTGGTGCGGGGCGGGCCGTCACATTTGGTATCAGAGCTCTAGGTTGCGTAGTTAACCTAGGAAATGACACTAGGGAGAGATAGTACGTATATGAGAGTGCGTATTTGTGATAATTTTGGTTTTCAAAAGCTGTATATATATACTATTAGTATAGCTAAGGATGAAGCCGCACTGCACTAGCACCACTATGGACATGGTTAATCATTTTCTCTTTACAAATTGAACGATGAGCGGATACGCAAGAGGTGTTGGTAGAGGAGCCAATAATGAGAATGTTGCTAACATGAGGACGATGTTTACTGACCTCATGAGAGAAATGCTTAGGGATGTGCAGGGGGCAGCTCCCAATGTCGGTAATGGTGGTGGTTCAATAGTGCAGGCGCCTAGGGTCGATTTCGCCAAGCTGTGCAAGAATTACACTAACCTTGGTAGGAAGCCATTCCACGGAACGGAGTTGGCCACAGATGTTCAGGATTGGTTGGATAGCTGTGATCGTATCTTCGACAACTTGGGTAACGAGGATGTGATGAAGAGAAGGCTAGCGTCTCGTCAGCTGCAAGGGCAAGCGATGAATTAGTGGAATGCTATTAAGATAGCCACTCCAGAGGATCAGGTTACTTGGGATCAGTTTAAGGCTCGCTTTAGCGACAAGTTTATCCCAGCTGCTCAAAAGTCGGAATTGTTTAGGAAGTTCTTGGAGCTTAAGCAGAATGGTAGGGCAGTCTCGGACTATATTGCTGAGTTCGACACTTTGTCGAAGTATATCCCTTATCGATACTCCTGAGAAGAAGAATGAGAAGTTCATTACTGGTTTGGATGGATACTTAGGGGAAAGGCTTATCAACCACATCGATGAGACTTTTGAATCGATTGTGGGGAAAGCTTTGAGATCAAAGAGTCTTTACCCTAAGTCAAAGACTGAGATTTCATCTGCAGAAGGGCTGAAGCCGCAAGCAGGCGGTGGAGGCAAGAATAACACTCAGAACAAGAGGAAGCAGAACCAAGCTAAGGATGGCCAGAAAAAGAGCAAGAAAGATGTTGAGTGCTTCAGCTGTAGTAAGAAGGGCCATTATGCCAAAGAGTGTCGGGCCAAGCCAGCGGATAGTAAGTGCTACAACTGTGGCCAAGTGGGACATCATAAGGATAAATGTCCATAACCTCTTAAGGAGAAGCAGATTGTGAAAGCATATGTTATCGGTGCTATTCCTTCTTCGTCGAATGCCCCAACTGCGGCGGAGAAAGGAAAGAATGTCGCCATTCAAGGTATGCTTTCTGTTCATGATATACTTGTTCGAGTTTTGTTTGATACTGGGACTTCCCGTTCCTTCATATCTAGTGACCTGGTAGATAGGTTGGGACTAGAACCCGAGATAGTCGATAGACCGTTGGTTGTGACGAACCCGATTGGTGGTTCGACGAACCTTAGTATGATTTGCCGAAATTTGGTCTTATCGAGTCATGGATGTATGTTTGTTTGTGATTTCTTTGTTTTGGGCTTTACTGGGTATGGCATTATATTGGGGTCGATTGGCTCCAAAGGTACGCGGTAGTGGTAGACTGTGAGGGATTTTTGGTGACAGTTAGGGCGGATGATGGGCGGAGGGTAGTGTTTGGTAGTCTACATAGTGATAAGGTAATGGCTAGTTTTATAAATTCCCTCGACATCCCGCATGATGAGTTGTCAGATGTGCCCGTGGTTGGCCAGTATCCGGACGTCTTCGAGGAAGTGACCGGACTTCCACCACACCGAGAGATTGAGTTCCATATTGATTTAGAGAAAGATGCCAGACCTATAGTGATGCCACTTCGTCGTATGGCACCAAGAGAGCAGCAAGAGCTCGGGGTGCAAGTATGCAATCTTTTAAATAAGGGGTTTATTAGAAGAAGTGTCTCTGAGTGGGGAGCACCAGTTGTGTTTGCCACTAAGGCAGATGGTTCCCTTCGTTTGTGTGTGGACTATCGCGAGTTGAATAAGGTGACGAGGAAGAATAAGTATCCTCAAACGTGGATAGATGATTTGTTTGATCAACTGGAAGGAGCAAGAGTGTTCTCCCAGTTAGACCTCGCGAAAAGATTTCATCAACTCCGAGTAGCGGCTGAGAGCATTCTGAAAACGGCATTTAGGACGCCGTCTGGATTCTATGAGTGGTTGGTCATGCCATTTGGGTTGAACAATGCACCAGCATACTTCGTGGATCTTATGAATCGGGTATTCAGATATCAGTTGAATAAGTTTGTTCTTGTGTTCGTAGACGACATCTTTGTTTACTCAAGGACGGAGGAAGAACACAAGGGACATTTGAGGATAGTGTTGGAGGTGTTGAGAAAACACCAATTGAAAGCGAAATTTTCTAAGTGTCACTTCTGGAGGAGGGAAGTGAGATTCTTGGGCCATGTTGTTTCAGAGAATGGTATTGCCGTGGACCCTGCGAAGGTGGCTATGGTACAGGATTGGTCTACACCCAAGAATGCAACAGACGTAAGAAGCTTCTTGGGGTTAGCTGGATATTATCGTAAGTTTATCCAGGACTTCTCCAAGATAGCAGCACTGTTGACTCAGTTGACTAAGAAGAATCAAGCCTTCGTCTGGGATGAAGTGTGTGAGAATGCATTCAAGAGTCTAAAAGAAAAGTTGATGCGTGCGCCAGTATTAGTCATTCCTAAAGGGAATGAAGAGATGACGGTATACACGGATGCTTGTGGTACCGGACTAGGTGATGTATTGATGCAAGGAGGTAGGGTTGTAGCTTATGCTAGTTAGCAACTAAAGCCGCATGAGAAAAAGTATCCTACCCATGATTTGGAACTGGCAGCGATCGTGTTCGCGTTGAAGATGTGGAGACATTATCTCTTGGGAGAAAGATTTGAGTTGTTTACAGATCATAAATCGTTAAAGTATCTCTTCTCTCGAAAGGATCTAAATCTACGATGGAAAATATGGTTAGAGTTCTTGGCATCATATGACTTTGATATGGCATATACACATGGGAAAGGAAATGTGGTAGCCGATGCCTTGAGTGACATGCCAGTTTAGGGGCTATGTTTCTTGAATGGAAGCAACTGGAGTATATCGCAGGGTATGATTTCAGACCAAAGTGCGAATTGGATCCAGAGATATTAGCTAGTTTGACGATCAGACCCACCTTGATTGAGCGGATTGGTTCCAGTCAGAGGGACGATCCTAATCTATTGGAAATCATCTCCAAGTTAGAGATGAATATCGACGGTGAGGAGATGAATTTTTATGGGCTTGATCGAGAAAGATGGCTTCGAAAGAATGGAAGACTAGTTGTACCCAACGTGAATGGTTTGAGAGATGAAGTGCTTAGGGAATGTCATCACTCTCGAAAATGACTATACACCCCGGTGGTGATAAGATGTATCGAGACATGAAGCAGACTTACTACTAGGAAGGGATGAAAAGAGACGTTGGGAAGTTTATACCCAAGTGCATGAATTGCCAGCTAGTTAAAGCCGAGCAAAAGAAGCCTAGTGGTTTGTTGCAACCATTAGAAATTCCCGAATGGAAATGGGAGCAAGTCTCGATGGATTTCATTAATGGTTTACCAAGGACTAAATCGGGACATGATAGCATTTGGGTTATTGTGGATCGACTGACTAAGAGTGCAAGATTTATACCAGTCAAATCGACCAGAACGGCAGCTAAGTTAGCAGAATTGTATATGAAGTGGGTAGTGAGATTTCATGGAGTACCTAAAAGCATTGTGAGTGAAAGAGACCCGTTGTTTACTAGTGGGTTTTGGAAGGGCTTACAGGAGGCTCTAGGGTCGGAATTATATCTCAGTACTGCGTATCATCCTCAAACCGATGGTCAGACAGAGAGGGTGAATCGTATATTGGAAGATCTCTTGAGATCTTGTATATTGGATTTTGGTGGATCATGGGATGACCATTTGCATCTAGTAGAGTTTGCATATAATAATAGCTACCAATCCAGTATCGGTATGGCTCCATATAAAGCTTTGTACGGAAGATCGTGCAACTCACCATCATGTTGGATAGAGACCGGTGAGAAGTTTGTGCTTGGACTAGATGTGATAAGGGAAACTTCAGATAAGATTAAGATCATTCAACAACGGATGAAGGCTGCCCAGGATAGGAAGAAGAGTTATGCTGATAAAAGGAGAAGAGACTTAAAATTCTCCATTGGTGACTTGGTGTTTGTCAAGATTTCTCCGTTGAAGAGCGAGATACGATTTGGCAGGAGAGGCAAGTAGGCACCAAGATTTGTTGGCCCATTCCCAGTTCTCAAACAAGTTGGGAATTTGACATATATAATTAAATTACCAGAGAAAATGGCCGGAGTTCACAACGTATTTCATGTTTCCTAGCTAAGGATGTTCGTGCTCGACCCAGATATGACTATTTCACCTGATTAGTTGGGGACTTTCGAAGTGGAACCCGAGGCGGTTGGGAATCGCAAGCCGATTCGTATTGTCAAGCACAATACGAAGCAACTTCGAAGGAAGGCGGTGAAGCTAGTCAAGGTTCAGTGGGGCGAGAACGAGAATGACTGTACTTGGGAGATAGAGGAGAGCATTAGCAAGCCGTATCCAGAACTCTTTGCCTGGTAAGATTTACTTTGCAATTTAGTTATTCCGCATGCTAGGATAGACTTGTTTTGCTTGTTTTGCATGTTTGATTATTGTCTTTTGGCTGATAGGCATGCGGGACCTTTTTGTGTGTTTGGTTAGGGAATTTCGGGGGCGAAATTTCTTAAGGAGGGGAGAATGTAACAACCCGCATTCTACGCATCGAAGGATCGTAGAATATTTATTTCTTTCTCATATGAGGTCGTATGGTCATGTAGAGTTGGGAAACGACTATTGAGGTCATTTCCCATGTTCATGATTTTTGCCCCTAGCTGATCTTGTTTTGGCCATAACTTTTGATTGGAAAGGAGTTTTGACCTGAAACCACTTCCATTGTCTTCGGATGATGGTTTACCTTTCCGTAGAGTGGTCACATGTGGAAAACGGACTTATCGTTTGGGAGAAATGGCTGAAATAAGGTTTGGAAGGTGAAAAACTGCTTAACCGGGCCAAATAGGGTGATTAGTGAATGGGCCCATAACCCATTTCGGGAATAGGGTTATGGGGAGGCTGAAAAGAGTTAGGGTTTCATTCCATTTCAGTTTTCTAGCCTCCACTTACCTCTTAGAAACCCTAAAAATGGCCTCCAACCTCTAAATCACCTCCAAATCACTTTCTAATCAAGGATTAAGCTTAGCAACATTAAATTAAGGGAGATCTTCAACAAATCAAGATTAGAGCTGCTGTTTAGCATTGGTATTCACGCCATATTAGAGATTTATTTTAGATCTAAGGTTTATTTGTGGCTAAGGTGGGTGATTTTCATAGTTCCTCACTAATTATGGTTAATTAAGGGTAATTAGTGATGATTAGCGAATTTATACACTAATAAATTCTGGAAAAATATTTATAAATTCTTAAATAATGTTTTAGACCTCTTTTAGAAATTGGGTTTGATTTGATTAAGTTTTACTAATCATGTCACCAGTTTTGCTTAAACATGCTTAAGGGAAAATATGGGGTTTCGGCTATGTTTGATCCATTTTAACCTATCATATTGATGTTTTGGTGTTTGAGATCACTTCTACTTGTTTCTATGACTGTATGGTATGCTTTGTGATTGATTAGAATAGTTAGAATGGTCGAAAAGGCCGTCGAATGGCGTAAAACACTCGTTGGAAAAGTTGCAGGAAGACGGTGCAGGTTTTCGAATCGGATCGGATGGATGGGCTCGAACCGGATAATGGGCTGGGCAAGGGATCACCGAACCGAACCGAGGCTTGGCATAAGGGGAAGTTTGGCAAAAAGGAAGGCCATTATGGCTAAACTGGGATCGGATCAGAGCAATGCAACCGAAGGGGCGTCATCTAAAGGAGGAGAGCTACCGAACCGAACCAAGATGCATCTACTCGACCCAACCGGCCAGAGGGCACCCGAACCGAACCGATGTACTACGAAGGTACTTGGAGGCCAAGACCCGACCTGGAGCACTTGGAAAGAGGCCGATCCGAACCGACAGAGAAGAAGGACTGAGGATCCGAACCGATCCAGTGATGACCAATAACCCGAGATGCAATGGTAGTCCAAATGGAAGTTAGAGCTCAGGATCCAGTTGGGAACCAATGAGTTCACTTCATGGTTGGGCTTTGCTGCGGGATGTGTGCTAAGGAGTTGTCAACGTTCATAACTTCGATTCACCACTGAAAAGGAATTACGGGCTACGTATCAGTGCAGTAGAGTCATCATGACTCGAGGGGCAAAGTGATCGTAGTAAGACTATGAGCCAGTGCAGTGGAGCCGTTGCGACTCCATGGGGCAGAGTGGACATAGTAAAGGATTAGTAGGGCTATGAGCCAGTGCAGTGGGGTGTGTACGACTCCATGGGGGCAAAGTGGACATAGCGAAGGATTAGTGGCTATGGATCAGTGCAATGAAGCCGTTGTGACTTCATGGGGCAGAGTGATCATAGCAAAGTATTGGGTGATCGAAGTGGTGGATATCGTATACTTTACGCATTGAGTGAAAGATGTGAGGATGGTTGCTATGCTTGATTGTTTGCCATCACTATGACATGCACACCCCCACCCCCGTTATCTTTACACCATTTATTCAGTGGCACCTTAGAGTGTTGTAAAGTATGTAGTGCTAACTCTTTGGTTGCAGATCCAGGTTCTGGTATGGTTCAGTATACCTATTATTGTTCTGTTTAGCTGCTTATCGCTCACACCAGACTTTTGTCTGACCCAGAGTTTTATGTCTCTTCTTATTACTTTGGGTGCTCCTAAACTAGCAGACTAGAGACAAGTTAGTTGGTGATGCACGAGTAGCAGATCCAGAGGCGAGTAGGAGGCTTCCACGTATGATATATATAGATATTCTCCCTGTGTCGTTGGTGGTCACTACTTGGGCATTAGTAGTGCACCTCTCTTATCTTGCTTTTACCTTTAGAGACAGTTTGAAAAGTTGTAATAATGATGATGTGGAACATAAGCTGTATTTGGATTTTCCGCTGCTATGATAGTTTGTTTCAGCTTATGCACTGTCTCGCCTGTTTTATGTCAAGTATGTTGTTATTATATTTCGTTCTATGCGCTGTGAGACATTCTACAGGTTGCTTGTTGATTCTTCGTCTTCTTCCTTTCCTTCTGACGACCGTCCCGTGCCAACTGGACATGTGTACAGCGCACTTTTGGAATAAATGTCAGTTGGTGCGGGGCGAGCCATCACAGAATTGTTCTCATACTAGTTTATAGTCAGAGACTAATAGATGTGGCAGAATAGTGATAGGTAAATAAGCAATGGGAATGTTTTCCAATGTTCATAACATATATTTTCTGAATATAGAAAATAAGGAAATATGAATATATATATATATATTTATATATATATATAGGGAAAATCTAAATGAACACAAAATGTTTGCACAAAATTAAATACACAAAATTTGAGCCATTAGATCTCCCCCTGAATTCCACCTCACACATAATTACAAACAAATCTTATGGTCCAGATTTTGTGTACACAATTTTGTGTCAAATTTTGTATCCTTATAGCTGCTCCCATATATATATATATATATATATATATATATATATATGATTGATCATTAGAAATTCCAATTGGAAATAAGATTGTTGTTTGCACATGTGTTGTCATTTGATAGTTAAATCACCGACTATCAAAGTTTCTGACCATTTTTATGTTGTTAATATGGAGAGATCGGTTGGATTATTATCTGAAGAAATACTCCATATTGGCGTAAGCGTTGCAAACCAAGTATGCTGAATATATCGAAGACGGAGTAAAGTGAAAGAGCTATTTTATAAATCTTAGTTAGAGATTGCCTAAGATGGATGTACTGAATAGTGCCTTCGGTTTGTCCAGTCCCAGGACAACTTGAATAGACGAGTTTCTGACAGAGTATATCTGGTAGATCGCGTAAGTTGATCGTTTCAAACATATTTATGTTGGTGGCGGAGGAATTCGTTTCTCTTAGCTTATACCCGTGGCATTTTTAGGGAAATCAATTTGTGATTTGACAGGTATGACAATGTGGCATTCGAAGTAAATGGAGGAGTGATCTGTATAGAGAAACGTTATAACCTCAAGCCTCATCAACTGGGAAATGACAGAAACTGGACAGGCAGCATGGCTAAGTGGGTCGCACATAATTAGGGTATATTGTCACCATCTATAGAATATTCATATTTGTACTTAGTTCAATTTTGTAACTCCTGAGAACGGTTATGTTGGAATACTAATCGAGGGGTGGCAATATATTCGATACATTCAAGAGAAATGAATGGTCGGTCATGTGTGGTCGAGTTACAAGATGTTCTTGTTGAACTCCAGTGTATCGCTTCTAGAGTACACTGAGCGGAAGGTGGATCCATACCTTGTCATAGTTGGAATCTATTCCCCAAATAAGAGCCCGCGGTTTTGATTGTATATTATATATGTAGAATGTTAGATGCAAGCGTTTCTGCTAGATTTCTATTTACTTAATCTAGACATTATTATAATATCAGACAAGTATCGTTTTAGAAATATTTAGGGTTATCGTAAGGTAAAAGCCATCCGTGTTTATGTGTGTCGGTCATATGATTATCCTTTGTTTAAAAATGATTTTGAAAGTTAAATCAAATGATTTGAGTTTACTCACACCAGTCACACGACTGACCTAGAGTTTATTTTGTTTTGTTTTCACTAAACTCTTAGGTGCCCAATTTTGTACGGGCATTGAAGTAGTCGGGATTTACAGATACTTGAAGAGCTGGAGCAGGAGGCTTCAGGATTATATAGCTATTGTTATTTCCGCTGTGTTGTAAGTGTTATACTCTAATAATGGTATTGTATACAGATATTGTTTTATTTCAAAGTTATTTTATGAAAAATATTTATTCTTTCTATTGTGAGATTCGTATTTACTCTGATGTTGTATGTTCTTCTTCTTCTATTCTAAGTTTCTATCTTATCTATTCTCACCCTCTAATTTTTTCATGGGCTGTCCGGTGTTTCCGACTATTGAATAGTCGGCGTAGTGTTGTATGCTGATATCTAGGATCGCGAAATCCCCAGGTTGTTACAGTTACATTGGTATAGTTCGATAGTCGACTAATCGACTATCAAGTCAAAACAATAGATTATAGAAACCATGGTTCGTCACTTAACTCATTTCCAACATTTCGACATATACCATACCTTGGTCAACAGTGAAGCCAGGTAAGTTAGAGCACTGGTTGCATATCACCCCTTGCCTAGGCACCCCATTCTTGACACTCGCAGATAGATAAACCTACTAGTCAACTTCTTAGAATTATGCATGTATTCATGATATTAAATAAACAAGTAAATAATCAATAGGATTAACATGTTTCCATCATTCTCAACCTATATATTCCTCGGTTAAGAGGGAAGTCAGCAAGTTATAACTCTATTGCTCTGTCCGTACTAGATATCATCTTAACTCTCATAAATAAACAAGCCTACTTCGCAGGCTTATTAGTGTTAAGCATTATCGATTACTTTTTAATCAAGTGACTTAATCATGACAAGGTTTAACAATTCATAACCCTTTCTAACCTTTGATTTATATCAAGAAGACAAAGATATTTAGAAGATGTTTTGAAAGAAGATGCTTAGAAAGAAGACATTTTGAAAGAAGATATTTAGAAAGAAAATATTTTGAAAGAAGATATTTTGAAAGAAGAAATAAAAAAAGTATATTTTGAAAAGTGGATATTTTATATTTTAAAATAATCTAGTAAGGGTTAAGAAATAATATAAAAAGATGAGACAATTTACATAGGCTTAAAGTGTTTTCGTAAAACTTTGAAAACTAAAATCAAGGTTAAATGGTCAGTTATTCACTAGTAAGGATTTGGTCATTTTCGATATGTTACTTATATTCTTACCATCCAGTAAATTCAAGGTAGTAAGCATGCATATAATAAAAGATTAACATGGTAAAAAAATCACTAATAGTGTCTTTACAAAGTTCCATAAAAAGTGTTGAAAATAAAACAATCCTAAATTGCATCTATATGTCAATTCCCTACTAATCCTTATGTGCTTTGTTTCAAGTCTGTCACACTTGTCATATAAATCAATTCAAGTCCAATTTTAAGTCCATTCCAGTCCATTAACATGAATCATATATGTTGCTTACTTTTAAAGTAAGAATCGGGTTAACATTTTTAATATGTTACCAACATTCAAGCAACTTTTAGCATAGTTAAACACATGCAAATGGTTTGTATTTTTCTGTCAAAAATAGTGAGTTAACTCACCTTAATCCTAAGAAATTCAAGATCCAAGAACATGAGTCAAAACCCAAGATAACAACCCCCATTCTTACCTTGCTTTCCTTGATTTTCCTTGCTTTTTCCTCCTTCCACCTTCATTATAACTCACGGCTTCCTTATGACTTTGGAGAGGGGCTTGGATTTTTCAACTTCTAACTAGCTAGAAGGTATTGTAATGTTGTAGGAAGGTTTAACTCTGAGTTTGAGTTAATTTGGAGATGGTTTGACTATAGTTTTAGAAAGCTAATAAGGAAGAGAGAAACAAGAATGCATTGTTTTTGTTCCTAAAGCTTTGTAAAATTTGTGTAAGAACAGAGAAGGTATACCTCTCTTTATATAGGAAAAGGAAGGCGAACAGAAAATTCCAAAAACCCTGTAAAATCCTTATCTTAAGAATGAAGTATTTCCATTTTTACTCATTTTTATTATTTGCTCATTTCCTAATATCTTTGATTATATCATGCATGACATTATCAAAATATTAAGTTAACCATAAACATGAAAAATATTTTTATTTGCTATTTACTTTCCTAATGGTTAATTAAGCATTTATTTAAATTTTCAAAAATTTTAACTAAGAAAATAGCTATATTCGATAAAACGTTTTTCGGTCATATTTTCAACATTTCCCAAAAAATATTTTTGAAAACATTTTTCCGAAACGAGTCTATTATCATTAATTATTAATTCAATGATGTTTAACAATGTTATAAAATCATATTTTTAGCATTTAAAAATATTCCAAATAGTTATGATATTCGAAGATTAAGTGTTCGATTTTTCAAGGTCTTTACATTTCAGGGCTTAGCATGGGACTTTTCCAGGGTCAGAAAGTAATGATGGGGATGATGTATATTTGATATTCTTTAATTGTTTCGATGAATGATTGATGGATATTTGACTTTTTTTAGATTGCATATGTTAGATGCGTGTTGATGGATTTGATATTTGTGTTTTGTGGATGATTAATGGAATTGTGAATGTTTGATATTTGTTTTATATGAAAAAAAATTGACGATATGCATATGGATTCTTTATTAACAAATTTGATATTGTGATATATGTGTGTGTGTGTGTGTGCGCGCGCGCGCGCGCATGCACACGCGTGTGTGCGCATGTGCACGCACATGTGTGTGATATATATGACATTATATTGTTTGAGACTTAGCTTGTACGATTTATATGTGATATGGATAGAAATACAAATTGTAATAACCCGAGGAGTTCGACACTCAAATTTTGATATATGTTATCATGTATTACTTGTCAAAACCCAAGTATCGAACCCGGATGGTTAAAAGAAAGAAATTAGAGGATGAGAATAAAAAAGAAAGAAATATTAGAATAGAAGAAGAAGAAGAAGAATAACAACACTATAGAATCAAAGTAGAAAAGAATCTCATGGCAGAACGAATGAAATATAATATATCAACAACTCTTTAATCAATTTTTTTGTATCTATACGATTACAACATCAGAGAACACACTAGGTCAATACAACACACGCAGCAAAATAAATTAATACCCGAAAATACGAGATTATGTCTCGACTCCGGCTCCTCTCCTGAAGCTCCAAGTGAAAACTAATCTGGAAAATATACTCGGTCTGACCCGAGCACATTTTGAAGCAAAGAAAAATGAACCCGGATCAATCAGGAATACTTAAAGTTGTAAATTCACATTACAAGCAACTTGGTTAACTTTTAAAAGTTCTTTGAAATAATGGAACTCTCTCAAGACACTACCACACATAAACACGACACGTGTTTTTCCTTACAATACCCAAATCACTTTTTATGTCAAAATCCAATGTTATTATATAGTGTCTATCAATCCACAAATAAACTTGAATATAGCCGAAAAGCTTGCATCTCACTTTCCAACATAGCTGATATACATCTAAAAACGTATGACACGTATTGGAGTGTGATGTCCCGTATTTTTACGGTATAACAATTAATTTATTTAATTATTTAAATAGTGATTTAGAGATTTAAATGGTTGTTTAATTAAACAATATTGAATATTTAATTAATATAAATAATAGAATAATATATTTAATTTCTGAAATAGTCGAAAATAGTGGAATTCACAATATTGTGTGAGTTGGATCATATATAATATACAATTCAGTTTAGAGTTGAAATATATTAACGAATATATTATATAAACGAAAGTTGAATGTATAATTATATTATCAATAAAATCAAGTTCGAAATGGCATTGCAGTCCGCAATTTGGTGATTCGAACTTTAAACGAATATACAGAATCTGTTTTAAGCCGGATTTTTTGTGAAACAAAAAACGTTCGGAGCTGGTGAATTACATTTTTCTAATAGAAGAGAAAATCGGTATTTCATAGTGTACATTTTTATTTACGTCCAAATCAAATTTTCGAATAGTCGCTATGGAATTCCTTTATAATTTACAACGATTTATAAAAGGATTTCTATTTTTAATTGAATATCGGTAAACTTTGATTTTGAAATATGGAGTTATAAATCCCTATATATTTATTTTGGAGCTGTATGATATTCTATTGTGAATATATACGATAATATTTAATTATAAATATTTAATTTAATTGTTTTTAAATATATAAATGGGTTTATTTAGAGCTTTAAAAATAGCCAGTTTTGCAAACGAACTCCGTTTTCGAAGTAACTAATTTTTTTGGATCTGGGATATTAAATTATTGTTAGATTTCAATTTTCGTAATTTTTGGAGTCAGTATGTGGCCGTACGGGATTTTAATCTGAAAAATAGTCAATAATTTGACTTTAAAAATACGTTGTGTGAGCATACGAAGTCGAAATTCGATGAAACCAGTTTCTTGGGTCCATAATGTTGAACTGTAGCTGCATGCCCATTTTCATGATTTTTGGATATCGTATATGACCATATGTATTTTTAGTGGGAAAAACCAAATAACGATGGGCTAAAAATCAATAAAATAATAAATATAAAATCATTTCTTCTTTCTTATATATACCCTTTAACTTTTCTAAACCCTAAACTTTTTCATTCGGTGGTCAACATTTTTTCCGCCGTTATTATTTCTTCTGCAAACCCAAAAATTTCAATCCTTTAAAAATCTGAAATAAATCGTGTAAATAAAATAAATCCAGATATTTATATCATTGAGTTCCTAGTGATGAGTTTTTCGTTGGGATATGAGTTTATCAACACTCGATCATGATTTTTCCACTACGTGTATCACAGCGTGGTATCTCAGCAAATCTAGGGTTGAAGATCGCAAGTTATATATGCCTTAATTCGCATTTCTGAGCTTTGTTTTGGAATTAGAAGATCAAACAACATCTAGTAGTAGATTAGGGTGAATTCTGGTGATAACGTTTGTCGCACGGTTCCTGTTAGTCGACGTCTAGACTTGAACAACGCAATTTGATTGAGGAAACCGAATTCGAAGAAATGTATATGGAGTGATAGAGATTTCTATTGAGATGAAGATGGTAATTTTCGTTTGAAATTTAGTGAAGTATAAATGGGGATTGAATCAAGGGAACGATCGAAAATGGTGAAAACCGAAAACAAGAGCACGAGGTTTGGTGTTAAACTGATCGGGGAAGATAGAATCTGGATGAGGACGGGTTTGAATGATATGGGCCTGTTTATATGGGTAAGGCCCAAATAAATTAAATCTAAGTTTAATTCCTAATATAAATATTGTATAAATTTGTAATGCTTGTAACTTACCCATTCGTTATCAGAATTTGGCGAAACTGGATCCGTTAGTATCGTATGGGCGACGACTACACAATGGAACTGATTCGGAATGAATTGGAGCTTATTACAATTTATTAAAAAATAAAATGTTCGTCTGAATCAAAGATAGTTAATCGTTATTTAACGATAACTGTCCAATGTGAGTAAATCTCACTAACTCTGATCAGTTTATACTTTTATAACGTATTTTAGAATTGATAAGTGTTGGTTTATTGCTGTGTGTTGACTGTTTGGTTGAACTGCTAAATAATTGGTTGAAATTATAGATTTGGTTATACATATATAGCGTTAATTAAATATTGCTTCTGTTTAGCAGAATATTTCATATTGAAATGAAATCGATGTTAATTATATTGTTTAACATCTGTGATGCATGGAAACAGGTTGGAGGGATCCATCTGGATTCCTAAACATTTAAAATACTATTTTGTTTCATATATTGTGATATATGATCTGTTGTTGATTATGTGTGTTTGGATGATATTGATCATGGTTATTTGATATTTTAAATACCATAAGAAATACTGGAATGTATAAAGGGAATTTTCAATGTGTATATTGGAAATGAAATATATTTATATAAAATCAAATGATTTTATAAAAAGGAATTTCAAAATAGAATTATATAAAAGATTTATTTAGAAAATAAATAGAATTATATAAAAGGAATATTTATTTAGAAAATAAATAGAATTATATAAATGGAATATTTATTTGGAAAATAAATAGAATTACATATAGGAAATATTTGGAAAACAAATTGAATAAAAAGGAAAATTGGCAGGATATAAAAGAAATGGAAAAGATTTAATTAAAGTGGAATTAAATAGAAATTTGTTTTAACAGATAGATTGGGAAGATTAAATTATAAATATGATTTATAAATTAATCAAATTATTTTATAATTGGATAAATTGGATATATAAGTCCGAACTTATATAGAGGAGTAGAAAATCAGTTTTGACACCGATATGTTAAGTAGAATGTGAACTCAACATTTATAAAGGGAATTATAATTGCGATTTAGTTTTAAGAAATACAAAGGAGATTTCGTATGAATAATTCTATAAATAGAATTTGGAAATGGAATATTATTTTAAAATACAAAATCAAATTGAATTGATATATAAAAGAAATATTATTCACATTCGATGTGAATAATGGATTAAAATAGTTATTTTTTAAAGTAAAACATTTATAAGGGAAATTAGGTTTTGAAATAGGAATTTAGATGCGAATTTGAATAAGATAGGAAATGGAGTTAATCGAATATAAGTTATTCGAATAGAGTTAATCGAATATAGTTTATTCAAAAGAAGTTAATCAGCTATAGTTTATTCAAAAGGAGTTAATCGAATAAAGTTAATTGATTAGAGTTAATCGAATAGAGTTAATCGATTAGAGTTAATCGATTAGAGTTAATCGATTAGAGTTAATCGATTAGAGTTAATCGAATGGAGTTAATCGATTAGAGTTAATCAATTAGAGTTAATTGAATAGAGCTAATCGATTAGAGTTAATCAAATAGAGTTAAACGAATAGAGTTAATTGATTAGAGTTAATCGAATAGAGTTGACCAAATAGAGTTAATTGGTAAGAGTTAATCGATTAGAGTTAACCAAATAGAGTTAATTGAGTAGAGTTAATCGAATATAGTTATTTGAAGGAGAGACTATCGAGTATAGTTTATTCGAAGGTAAGAGTTGTCGAATAAAGATTATTCGAAAGAGAGTTACTTAAGGAAGTTTGCTAAGGATGTAAAAGGTGAACTTTGTCTATTTCGAGGTTAAAAATGTTGTTAAGTTAAGGTCTGAGAGGTAGTTATATCCAAACTTGATTGAATCCATTTTAACTAAGGGATGGTTAATGTTCGATAGTGAAGGTTGGTTAAGTAAATTTAGTTAATGAGTGTAATAGTTTGAGTTGGCATAGCGATGTTTTATTTAAACATCTATTTAAATCCAATGAAGGAGTTTTGGAAATGTTTTCCAAATAAGAATCAGAAATGTTTTCTAATATAAAAAAAAATAGAAATAAGAGTAAATATGGAAATGTTTTCCAATGATTAATAATGTATATTTTCTAAACTTGGAAAATAAGAATTATGGAGATATGGAAATTTGTAACTGAATAAATTAATGATAAATTAATTTAAAAACAGAAAAAGTTGATTGATGATTAATCGGTAAGATTTCCATTTGGAAATATGACCATTGTTGTACACATGTTTTTCTTTGATACTTAAATCACCGACTATCAAAGTTTTTGACCCTTTCCATTGTCAATACGGAGAGACCGGGATTAGATATATTATCTGAAAACCACTCCGTATGGCATTAGCGTTGCGAATCAAATATGATGAAGATAATTGAAGACGGAGTTATGCAAGGGCTGTCCTATTTACAGAATAATACCTTCGGTTTGTCAAATACCAGGGCGACCTATATAGGAGAATGTCTGACGGAGTATATTTAATAGATCGCGTAAATTGATCTCTTCAAATGTATTTACGTTTGGTGGCGGAGGAATTCATTTCTCTTAGTTGTATACCCATGGTATTTTTGGAGAAATCAATTTGTGATTTGGTGGGTATGACGATGTGACATTCAAAGTGAATAATTGTATGATCTGTCAGGGATAAGCATGGCCTCTAGCCTCACAACTAGAAATGATATAAAATCGGGTATGTCGCATGGCTAAGTGGTTGGCTGCCAAGTAGGGTGTATTGTCACCTGATCTAGAGAAATTCCTTTTGCTTCTTAAATCTGTCGATGTTGTCCCTTTCAGGAAACGGTTGCTGATCCCTAACGTTGGTGATAATACATTCGGTACACTCAAGCGAAATGAGTGACTGGTCATGTTTAGCCTAGATTGCAAGATGTCCTTGTTGAACCCGCTATATTCCTCTCTAGAGATAAACTATCGGAAGGTGGTCCCATACCTTGCTAGTTGGAGTTCATTAACCAATAAGCGCCCACGGTTTTTGATCATATATTATGTATGTGGAACGTAAGTTGAAAGCGTTCTGCTAGATGATTATTATTTTGTTGTTAATAGACACTATTATAATATCCAAAGAGTTTTGATATAAAGATTATCGTTTCTTTCAAAAAGATTTTTGAATGACAAATCAAGTGTTTTGGAATCTCATAAGAGAAAAACCCGTTCCGTTATACGACATGGTCTTATGAGATATAATTTATTTTCTCAACTGTATTAAATTGTTTACTCACACCAGTCACATGACTGACCCAGAGTTTATTTTATTTTTTTCCTAAACTCTTGGGTTCCCGATTTTGTACGGGCAGTCAAGTAGTCGTGATTTTACAGATTTGTTTGGAGAGATGGAGCAGGAGGCTTCAGGAATATATAACTATTGTTATTTTCGCTATGTTGTAAGTGTTATACTCTGATAATGTTACTGTATACATATGCTGATTTTATTTCAAAGTTATGTATCTATTATATATTGTTCGTTCCATTGTGAGATTCATGTTTACTCTGATGTTGTATGTTCTTCTTCTTCTTCTATTCTAAGTTTCTATCTTTTCTATTCTCACCCTCTAATTTTTTTCATGGACTATCCGGTATTTCCGATGCTTGATAGTCGACATTGGGTTTTATGTCGATTACTCTGGATCGCGAAAATCTGGGTTGTTGTAGTGGTATCATAGCTGAATGTTAAGTAATTACCTTGGCTCTGTGGCGTGACTCAGTAGAGATGGGGTTAGTAATACCCTAGATTGAGTTTGAGTGCATATATACGAGCGCGTATTTGTATTGATACAAAAATTTGTGATATATTGTGGAAATTTATTGGCTGAGTTGTTTATGTGTTCTGGTCGATCAGTTTGATCCACCGTATCGGTAGGGGTTTATAAACACTCGAGTACCATGAACCGACATGGTATGTTTTGAGAAGAGGGTAAATGAAATAATTTAACCCAAATTATATTTTGATATAAAAGAAAAAATTTATATTGAAATGATTATAATATATTGGATATATTGGTTGTTATTATAATCGAATGGGATTATAAATTAAAATGGTTATGTAAATAACCAATTTGAATTCATATAAGGGTAATTTGTGAAATCAGATGAATTAAATCAGAATTGGAATTCAAATTCTGAAAACATGAAAGGTGTTTGTAAATGGAATTGGATTAAATATATGAGAATTTAAAAATCCTGGGAGATTTTAAATTGTTTTACAAGCAACGTGAATGGTATTTTGAAATGAATTTTAAAATGGAAGTGTTTAGATATGGTTTTGAAAGTAATATAGTGTTGAACTCACTTCAATAGTTGAAAATAGATTCTGATGATGATCATGACGTCATCGGTGTTCATTTTCGAGTTATAAGTGACGGATTACTACGAAAGTTGTTGTTTTTTAATTATTGTGAGAAAACAAGTTGTTTTGATATTCCAAATGAATATTTTGATTTTTGGAAAATGCTAAGCTATTTAAAAATTCCCAGAAACATATTATTTGAATTAAAACAAATTAAACTAGAATTTGTAAAAACAAATAGAAAAGGAAACTTAATTGATACCAGTTAGGTGGATAATGAATTGAGATAGAAAATATCAAATTAGATTGGATTAAAGATAATCCGAAATGGAATTTAATTGGTAAGTTAAGAGTTGAAATTTAAAATGGAATTTGAGTTAAGAACAGAATTTGGCTTGGGTATAACCGAATGATTGGGATGATATTGGTATATGCAGAATTGGTAACACATGGAAAGGATATATTGATATGCCCGACAAAAAGGTACCAGTTTATATTACATATGGGTTTGAGATTTTGATGAGCCGAATTGGCAAGCCGCTTGGCTGTTTGATTTTCTTTTGGGTTGAAGAAGGCCTAGAGAGGCGAGTTGGAGTTTGAGTTATTGACTAGTACAAAGGATGTGCTAGCGAAATTTCTCGAAAAGTTAAGGTGTTAGAAAAGTTTCAAGATTTTTGAAAATTTTTGTTAGTAGAAATGAATAAATATTTAACTGAAATTAATTTGGTTCAGTTGAAACTGAAATTAAGAAGTGAACGAATAAGTTCTAACCAGTCAATAAGGTTTATTTTCTACCTTAGCAATTTCGAAGACGAAATTATTTTAAGGGGGGAAGAATGTAATGTCCCGTGTTTTTACGGTATAATAATTAATTTATTTAATTATTTAAATAGTGATTTATAGATTTAAATGGTTGTTCAATTAAATAATATTGAATATTCAATTAATATAAATAATAGAATAATATAATTAATTTCCGAAATAGTCGGAAATAGTGGAATTCACAATATTGTGTGAATTGGATCATATATAATATATAATTCAGTTTAGAGTTGAAATATATTAACGAATATATTATATAAATGACTGTTGAATGTGTAATCATATTATAATTAAAATCGAGCTTGAAATGGCGATGCAGTTCGCAATTTGGCGATTCGAAATTTAAACGAATATACAGAATCCATTTTAAGCCGAATTTTTATGAAACAAGAAACATTCGGAGCTGGTGAAGTATATTTTTCTAATGGAAGAGAAAAATCGGGATTTCATTGTGTAGATTTTGATATATGTCCAAATCAAATTTTCACATAGTCGACGTGGAATTCCTTTATAATTTATAACGATTTATAAAAGGATTTCTATTTTTCATTGAATATCGATTAACTATGATTTTGAAATATCAAGTTATAAATCCTTATATATTTATTTTTGAGCTGTATGACATTCTATTGTGAATATTTAATTATAAATATTTAATTTAATTATTTTATATATATATATATATTTAAATGGGTTTATTTAGAGCTTTAAAAATAGCAAGTTTTGCAAACGAACACCGTTTTCAATGAAACTAATTTTGTTGGATCGAGAATATTAAATTATTGTTAGATTTCAATTTTCATGATTTTTGGAGTCAGTATGTGGCCGTACGGGATTTTAATCTGAAAAATAGTCAATAATTTGGCTTTAAAAATATGTTGTGTGAGCAATCGATGTCGGAATTCGATGAAACCAGTTTCGTTGGGTCTGTAATGTTGAACTGTGGCTACATGCCCATTTTCATGAATTTTGGATATCGTATATGACCATGTGAATTTTTAGTGTGAAAAACCAAACAACGATGGACTAAAAATCAATAAAATAATAAATATAAAACCATTTCTTCTTTCCTATATATACCCTATAACTTTTCTAAACCCTAAACTTTTTTATTCGGTGGTCAATATTTTTTCCGCCGTTATTATTTCGTCTGCAACCCTGAAAAATTCAATCCTTCAAAAATCTGAAATAAATCGTGTAAAATAAAATAAATCCAGATATTTATATCATTGAGTTCCTAGTGATGACTTCTTCGCTGGGATATGAGTTTATCAACACTTGATCATGGTTTTTCCACTACGTGTATCACAGCGTGGTATCTCAGCAAATCTAGGGTTGAAGATCGCATGTTATATATGCCTTAATTCGCATTTCTGAGCTTGGTTTTGGAATTAGAGGATCGAACAACATCTAGTAGCAGATTGGGGTGAATTCTGGTGATAACGTTTGTCGCACGGTTCCTGTTAGTCGACGTCCAGACTTGAACGACGCAATTTGATTGAGGAAACCGAGTTCGAAGAAATGTATATAGAGCAATAGAGATTTCCATTGAGATAAAGATGGCAATTTTCATTTGAAATTTAGTGGAGTATAAATGGGGATTGAATCAAGGGAACGATCGAAAATGGTGAAAATCGAACACAAGAGCAGGAGGTTCGGTGTTAAACTGATCGGGGAAGACATAATCTGGATGAGGACGGGTTTGAATGAGATGGGCCTTTTTATATGGGTAAGGCCCAAATAAATTAAATCTAAGTTTAATTCTAAATATAAATATTGTATAAATTTGTAATGCTTGTAACTTACCCATTCGTTATCAGAATTTGGTGAAACTGGATCTGTTAGGATCGTATGGGTGACAACTACACAACGGAACTGATTCGGAATGAATTGGAGCTCATTACAATTTATTGAAAAATAAAACGTTCGTCTGAATCAAAGATAGTTAATCGTTATTTAACGATAACTATCCAATGTGAGTAAATCTCAATAACTCTGATCTGTTTATATTTTTATAACGTATTTTAGAATTGATAAGTGTTGGTTGATCTTTGTGTGTTGATTGTTTGGTTGAACTGCTAAATAATTGGTAAAATTATAGATCTAGTTATATATATGGCGTTAATTAAATATTGATTCCGTTTAGCATAATATTTCATATTGAAATGAAATTGATGTTAATTATATTGTTTAACATCTGTGATGCAGGGAAAAAGGTTAGAAGGATCCAATCAGATTCCTTAATATTTAAAATACTGTTTTGTTTCATATATTGTGATATATGATTTGTTGTTGATTATGTGTGTTTGCATGATATTGATCATGGTTATTGGTATTTTAAATACCATAAGAAATACTAGAATGTATAAAGGGATTTTTCAATGTGTATATTGAAAATGAAATATATTTATATAAAATCAAATGATTTTATATAATGGAATTTCAAAATAGAATTATATAAAAGGAATATTTATTTAGAAAATAAAAAGAATTATATAAAATGAATATTTATTTAGAAAATAAATAGAATTATATAAAAGGAATATTAATTTGGAAAATAAATAGAATTACATAAAGGAAATATTTGGAAAACAAATGGAATAAAAGGAAAATTGGCAGGATATAAAAGAGATGGAAAAGATTTAATAAAAGTGGAATTAAACAGAAATCTGTTTTAACAGATAGATTGGGAAGATTAATTTATAAATATGTTTTATAAATTAAGCAAATTATTTTGTCATTGGGTAAATTGGATATATAAGTCCGGACTTATATAGAGGAGTAGAAAATCGGTTTTGACACCGATATGTTAAGTAGAATGTGAACTCAACATTTATAAAGGGAATTATAATTGAGATTTAGTTGTTAGAAATAAAAAGGAGATTTCGTATGAATTTTTCTATAAATAGAAGTATAAATAGAATTTGGAAATGGAATTCGGAAATGGAATATTATTTTAAAATACAAAATCAAATTGAATTGATATATAAAAGAAATATTATTCACATTCGATGTGAATAATGGATTAAGATAGTTATTTTTTTGAAGTAAAATATTTATAAGGGAAATTGGGTTTTGAAATAGGAATTTAGATGGGAATTTGAATAAGATAGGAAATGGAGTCAATCGAATACTAGTTATTCGAATATAGTTTATTTGAAAGGAGTTAATCGAGTATAGTTTATTCAAAAGGAGTTAATCGGATAGAGTTAACTGATTAGAGTTAATCAAATAAAGTTAATCAAATAGAGTTAATCGACTAGAGTTAATCGAATAGAGTTAATTGATTAAAGTTAATCGAATAGAGTTAAGCAAATAGAGTTAATTGATAAAAATTAATGGATTAGAGTTAACCGAATAGAGTTAATTGAATAGAGTTGATCGAATATAGTTATTCGAAGGAGAGATCATCGAATATAATTTATTCGAAGGAAAGAGTTAGCGAATAGACATTATTCAAAAGAGATTTACTTAAGGAAGTTTGCTAAGGATGTATAAGGTGAACTTTGTCTATTTCGAGGTTAAAAATGTTGTTCAGTTAAGTTCTGAGAGGCAGTTATACCCCAAATTGATTGACTTCATTTTTAACTAAGGGATGGTTAAGGTTCGATAGTAAAGGTTTGTTAAGTAAATTTACTTAATGAGTGTAATAGTTTGAGTTGGCATGGCGATGTTTTATTTAAACATCTATTTAAATCCAATGAAGGAGTTTTGGAAATGTTTTCCAAATAAGAATCAGAAATGTTTTGTAATATAAATAAAATAGAAATGAGAGTAAATATGGAAATGTTTTCCAATGATTATTAACGTATATTTTCTAAACATAGAAAATAAGAATTTATGGAGATATGGAAATGGTTAACTGAATAAATTAATGATAAATTAATCTAAAAAGAGAATAAGTTGATTGATGACTGATCGGTAAGATTTCCATTTGGAAATACGGCCATTGTTGTACACATGTTCTTTTTTGATAGTTAAATCACCAACTATCAAAGTTTTTGACCCTTTCCGTTGTTAATACGGAGAGACCGGGATCAGATATATTATCTGAAAACCACTCCATATGGCATAAGCGTTGCGAATCAAATACGATGAAGATAATTGAAGACGGAGTTATGCAAGGGCTATCCTATTTACAGAATAGTACCTTCGGTCTATCCAATCCCAGGACGACCTGTATGGAAGAATGTATGATGGAGTATATTTAATAGATCGCACAAGTTGATCTCTTCAGACGTATTTATGTTTGGTGGCGGAGGAATTCGTTTCTCTTAGCTGTATACCCATGGTATTTTTGGAGAAATCAATTTGTGATTTGGCGGGTATGACGATGTGACATTCAAAGTGAATAATTGTGTGATCTGTTAGGGATAAGCATGGCTTCTAGCCTCACAACCAGAAATGGTATAAAATCGTGTAGGTCGCATGGCTTAGTGGTTGGCTGCCAAATAGGGTGTATTGTAACCTGATCTAGAGAAATTCCTTTTGCTTCTTAAATATATCGATGTTGTCCCTTTCGGGAAACGGTTGCTGATCCCAATCGTTGTTAATAATACATTCGGTACACTCAAGCGAAATGAGTGTCCGGTCATGTTTAGCCTGGGTTGCAAGATGTTCTTGTTGAACCCGGTGTATTCCTCTCTAGAGATACACTGTCGGAAGGTGGTCTCATACCATGCTAGTTGGAATTCATTAACCGATAAGCGCCCACAGTTTTTGATTATATATTATATATGTGGAACGTGAGATGAAAGCGTTCTGCTAGATGATTATTATATTGTGGTTGATAGACACTATTATAATATCCAAAGAGTTTTGATATAAAGATTATCGTTTCTTTCAAAAGGATTTTTGAATGATAAATCAAATGTTTTGGATTCTCATAAGAGAAAAATCTGTTCCATTGTACGGCGTGGTCTTATGAGATATCGTTTATTTTCTCAACTATTTTAAATTGTTTACTCACACCAGTCACATGATTGACTCAGAGTTTATTTTGTTTTGTTTTCCCTAAACTCTTGGGTGCCTAATTTTGTACGGGTAGTCAAGTAGTCGGGATTTTACATATATATTTGGAGAGATGGAGCAGGAGGCTTCAGGAATATATAGCTATTGTTGTTTCCACTGTGTTGTAAGTGTTATACTTTGATAATGTTACTGTATACATATACTGATTTTATTTCAAAGTTATGTATCTATTACATATTGTTCGTTCCGCTGTGAGATTCATGTTTACTCTGATGTTGTATGTTCTTCTTCTTCAATTCTAAGTTTCTATCTTATCTATTATCATCCTCTAATTTCTTTCATGGACTATCTGGTATTTCCGATGCTTGATTGTTCGACATTGGGTTATATGTCGATTACTCTAGATCGCGAAAACCCAGGTTGTTACATGGAGTACGGTTTTCCAACATAGATAGGTATAGGGCAACAACCCGATTAGTCTTCTCTTGTAAGGAAACACTGGGGTTCAACAAGAATACCTTGCAACGTAGCCGCACATGACCGACTACTCATTCAACTTTGCCGAATATATTATCACCCACGGTTGGGATCAATAACCCTTTCTTTAAGCATACAAAAGCAACAAAACAAGAAACAAATGAATTTTCTTTGTATGGTGACAATACACCCTAATGGGAATGAGGCACATAACCATGTTGCCTTCCCGGTTTATGTGATTTTTCGATTAATGAGGCTTGATGTCACAATGACCTTTCGGAGAACATCACATTAAATTTGAATGCCACATTGTTGGATCCATCAAATCGCTAATTGACATCCACAAATATACTCTGGGTGTTAAGCTAAATGAAGTTTCCTTTTCCGCCACCAAATTGGGTATATTTATAAAAATCAACATACGTGATTTTCAGAAAATACTCTGTCAGACATTTGTCCATACAAGTCATCCAGGAATAGGATGAACCGAAGGCACTCTCTTACAACATCCTATATAGGAATCACTGTAAGGATTGGTAGTGAGTAGTCCGCGCAATCCATAGATTTCAACCACGACAGAATGACAGTTTTTCTCTTGTTGCAAGTTAGAGATTATAAGTGCTTCTTCTGTTTTATGAAGATTCATGGTCTTCAATTCTTTTATTTGTACAAGCATCCCTGTGAGTTAGTTTCGAACGTAAATTGGGTTCGAAGTGGTTTTGGCTCCAGTTCCCATCTTGATCTCTTTGAACTAACTCGTAAAAAGTCCAATAGGATATTTATTTGATAATCGAATCAAACAGTACTGATAAGTATATCAGTGGCTCAGTCCCTTTATATTTAAACCATTCGTTAGAATCACTCCATAAATTTGAAATCTTATCTCTACAAATCTTATAGTTTTCATTACTTTGTAAACAATAATCAACACTTATATCTTTCCAAAATAAACATATCCTCAAAATCCCCCTTTTTCATTTACTTCGAAAAGATTGCTATATTTTCATAACCCATTTATATTTCCTTACTTTTGAAATATCACTATACATACAAAACCTCTTCTTATAACCTTTTTCTATAAACCATCGCCATTTATTTGATACTTGGAATAAGTGTATTTCCAAACCGTACTATTTCATTATTTTTAGATATTGCTATATGTTAGCCTATTTTGTGAACTAGGCTACACAAAGCTAAAAGATCAAATAATAAAGAACATCCACTCCAAAGAACGGATCAGATCGGAGTTTATTTGGTCAAGGCTGAATAGCACAAAGCAGAGGAGGAAAGAGCATAGGCCAAACTGGATCAGTTCAGTCAAACCCGATCCATCCCCCTAATTGAAGTACCTCCGATCCGAACCCAGGCACCTAAAACTGCAGTAGTTATGCCCACGTTCCCTTAAGACTTGGATCAGTTATTCTCACGTTCTCCCCATCACCACCACTAACCTGATGTGCTGTCACCACTATATCTCATGCGAACCCGACTTCTATGGGATGGGGGCCACGTGTACTTGAACTGGAGCTGCTTCAGAGGCATTTTCCTCTTATAAATACACCTCCAAGGCTCATTTCAAGGGATTTTTTGGCATTTTTAGAGTTGAAACCCCTTTGAGAACCGAATTCCATCACCATTTTCATATTGCAATCATGTTATAAAGTACATTTCAGAGCAGATTGAGTGAATCTATGTATGATATGAGTGAAAGTGAGTAAGAATCATTGTTCTATCTACATTCAAGTCATCAATACAAAGAGTAGAAAGTGGACGTAGGCTATTTAAGCCGAACCACTATAAATTGTGCTTTTTCATCATTTTTAGTTTCTTTTCATTAGAAATTGTTTCTAGTTTGGGTATTAGAGCCATTTTTGGATCTAACATTTTGGTGCTTTTACCGAGAAATCTTTGAATTCTTCGCTTTTTGGGATTATCGTTCTACTATTTGGACCCTCAAGTTCGAAGAAGTTAATCCTCTATTTCCGACACTTTCAAGCATTTGCTGATTAATTATTGAAAGATTGGTCATTATGGCTAAAGGAAAAGAAGTGCAAGGCGCTAGGGAGAACGATGCTAGAGAAGATCAACAAGCCATAGTATTGACGAGGTCACAGGGACAAAGCTCTAGACAAACCCGATCTGAACTGGGAGTTCCAAACCGAGTTGACCAGGAGAATATGATCCAATCAGGAAGTGCTGGAGCTGCTCAAACCCCTCCAAACCGATTCGACTCTGGCACTGTAACACCTGAATTTTTTGTGACTATTAAAAGAACGAATTTAAGAATACTTAATTTTCAAAGTGAGAATTAAGGGAAACGGGTTACGCCATTTTGTTCATCTCAAAATTCTGCTTGGAATAAAGTCTAAGTTTTCGTAAATCGGACTTCGTATGAGGAAGTTAAAGCCCTCAGAAGTTTCAGTAATTTAAGTAAATTAAAAATAGTTAAGATCAAAATTCAAAATTCAAACGAGGAAGTAGGTTGGGCGGGATTTCTCCCGCCCCAGGCCAGGTCGACCTCCCCTATACAGGTCGACCTGGGGGTCGACCTACCCCCCGGGGCAGATCTGAAATGAGACGATCCTGACTTGTTGCTGAGTCTTTTCTGACCTGTTGTTGAGTCACTAGGGCATATGTGGCAATTCTGGATAACTCTATTTAGCCTGGACGGTTGTGATTGCTCCTATGATAATCTAACAACTTCTATAGATTTAAACTTCTATATAAGCACGCATAGACTCAAGCTCTAAACCTAAACTAAATTAATCTCTTGGCCTCCATGCTGCTGCTAGAATAGTCCTTCTTCCTAAAGCATAGGAATTGCAAGTCAGAATTCTATTACAAACGACGAACGAATTATTCTCTTCTCTAACATGTCTTTGTGAGTACAATTTCTTTCACAAAATAATTAATAAAATAATTATGATGAGTTATAATTTGGATTATGAGAACATGTCTGTTGAATCAAGTGATGTTATTTAACTTGGTTATCGTCTATTGGTGAACATATGATAGTTTTGTTAACTTATGTTGGAAGATCTATTTCATATGTCCAATCAAATATGTTTAACTTGATTCATTTTATGACATCAGTTTATATGCAAGTTTGGGATGTAAATCATATGCTAGTTTGTATGTGAATCTTATGCAATTCTGTATGCGAATTATACACAAGTTTATATGTGAATCAAGTATATACATATGCTAGTTTATATGCAAAACATATGATATTAGTTTACAATTCATATGCAAGTTTGTAGGAATTCATATGCAAGTTTGGGTGAAAACTATATTCACATATGCAAGTTTAGGTGAAAACCATATTCACATTGCAAGTTTAGTGAAACCCATATTCGTATATGCAAGTTCACAATTTCGTGTTTAGATCTATATTTAGATCCATGGTAGTTTATGCAAATTTATGTTCTATATGTCCATTGCCTATGCAAGTTATTGGCTATGCAAAATTATGTTATGATTCTTATTCGCAAGTTAGATCTATTTTACGTGTTATGCTTTTTACTTTATGTACTCAGAAAACAATTTGTCAAGATGGATATTAAGTGTACTTGGTTTAATTATTGGTTTTTGATGTTGTTGTAACCAAACTATTTCTCCGCTGTAATAAAAGTCGTTTTTAAAATTTTCAAGTACCAATATATGTATCTGTCTTGTTATATTCTATTTTATACACCAATAATACTCCATGAAAGTTAATGCATTCCCCTTGAGAGTGACATTAATGGACGTGGGGTGTTACAGGCTGAAGGTTTCCAAAAACAGATAAAAGATTTTGAAAAACTGTTTTTCAAAAGCATTTTATAAAGAAATACTTTCAGGAATATGTCTTAAGGAGAGTATTTTCAAGAGAAAAGTTCGTTTTAAAGACATAACCCCCAAGAGCCATATATCTTTCCTTCGATTCTCCATTTTGAATCTCTTCCTTTTTCTTTTCAGCATGTCTGGATTACTAGAGATACCCAAGGGAATACTGATACCAACCTAGTTCAGAAGGTATCTAGAGGCTTGGGCCACCACCGCAGGCCCAACAGACATTCCTCCTCCCCCAGCTGCGGCCGCTCCTCCTCCTCTCCCTCCCCGCGTTGATAGTTTTTCGAAGATATGCAAAGGCTTTCGGGCAATGGGCGGAAAACCTTTTCATGGGTCAGAGACTTTTGTTGAAGCTCAAAATTGGCTTAAGGAGGTGGAAGATTTGTTTGGTATCTTCGAGATAGAAGATGGAAGGAAGGTCCAATTAGCCACTTGGTTAATAAAGGACGAAGCCTCGTTTTGGTGGGAGGTAACAAATGGAGAGCGTCCAGTGGAGATATGGATGATTTCAGACATAGGTTCGGGATGATATTTCTCTCACAACTAGAAGAGAATTTATACATGGAAAGGTTCTTGGCATTGAAGCAGGGGAATTTATCAGTAAAGGAGTATATCAACAAGTTCAATCAATTGGCGATATTTGGCTTAGACTTGGTGAGCACACCTGAAAAGAAGGCCCTGCGATTCTTTAAAGGTTTGAATGAGCCGCTACATGGGTTGGCTATGACCCACATTCCTATGGGGGCTACCTTTGAGAAACTGGTTGGCATGGCGCTTATGCATGAAGAGGAGAAAGGCGCTAATGCTAATAAGGCACCGGAAATGAAAGAGGATCAAAAGAAGTCACAGAAGCAACCTAATAAAGGTGGTAAGTATAACAATAGCAAAGGAAAGAAAACGTGCTTTAATTGTGGAATACAAGGCCATCTGAGCAAGGATTGTAGGAAGAAGAAGAAGACGGGCTATTTCAACTGTGGTGAGGCAGAACATCTGATTAAAGACTGCCCGAGAAGACAAGGGCATGTGCAGAGGACGGGGTCTACATCTAAAGGGTAGGTTCAGGCTGTCATGACACCTGGGCAGGCAAGAGGGCAGGTTCATGCTCTCATGGCACCAGGACAGGAGAGAGGTAGAAACATTTCTGCTGAAAGTTTGGTTTTTCTTTTTGATCATCCTATTCGTACTTTATTTGATTCTGGCGCTTCACACTTGTTTGTGTATGCTTCGTTAGTTGAAACACTGCACATAAATACTAGTCTAGTTACGGATCCCATAGTAGTCTCAAATCCTATTGGTGGTTCATCTCATATTTCAATGATTTGTCGGGATTTGAGAGTGTCTATCTTGAGTGTTGAGTTTGAATGCAACGCCTTCGTTCTTGGCTTCACGACCTATGGGTTGATTCTAGGCATGGATTGGTTATCCAGTAATAGTGCCATCCTCGATTGTGAAAAGAAAGTGGTTAGACTTATGACTCGCCTCGGCAACACTCTCGAAATCTCTTGTAATCCCATATATTATGTTATGCTTAGCTAACTAGAATCTCTTGATGCGTCTGTTGAAAACTTGCATTCGGTTAAAGTAGCCCGTGAATACTCTGATGTATTTGAAGAGGTGCAGGGCTTACCTCTGAAGTGGGAGATAGACTTCCGCATATACCTTGTTTATAATGCAAAAACTGTAGCTCCACCCATTAGACACATGGCTCCAAGGGAGATAAAAGAGCTCAGCAAGAAAGTCAAAGAGTTGCTCGAAAAGGGTTTACAAGGTGGACTATTTCTGAATGGGGGTGCTCTAGTAGTATTTGCAACCAAAGCAGATGGTCCACTTCGCCTATGCATTGATTATAGGGAGCTAAACAAGCTGACCAAGAAAAATAGGCACCCACTTCCAAGAATAGACGACTTGTTTGATCAGCTTGTAGGTGCGTCGGTTTTCTCCCAACTAGATCTGTCTACCGGGTTTCATCGGCTAAGAGTGGCTGAAGACAGCATTGATAAGACCACATTCAGAACCCTAGATGGTTTCTTCGAATGGCTTGTCATGCCTTTCCGCTTGACAAATGCACCCGCTTACTTCGTTGAATTGATGAGCAGGGTGTTCAGGTTATTCCTTAATAAGTTTGTGGTGGTCTTCGTAGACGACATTTTGATTTTCTCGAAGAATGAAGAAGAGCATGCTTTGCATTTAAGGGAAGTCATGGATACTCTTCGTGCACATCAGCTGAAAGCCAAATTCTCCAAATGCCATTTTTGGAGAGAAGAAGTGAGGTTTCTTGGACATATGGTGTCCAGAGAAGGGATAGTTGTAGACCCCACAGAAGTAGTTGCAGTGCAAGATTGGAAGGTTACACGGAACGCAACCGAAGTCCGAAGCTTTCTCGGGCTAGCGGGCTATTACCGAAAGTTCATTAAAGACTTTGCAAAAATCTCAGCCCCACTCACAAGATTGACAAAGAAGAACCTAACTTTTTCTTGGGATTTGGATTGCGATATTGCTTTCCAACATTTGAAAAGGGCACTAACAACAGCCCTAGTTCTGACATTGCCTGATGGGAGCAAAATGTTTACTGTATACACAGATGCATGCGGTACAGGATTGGGCGCTGTCTTGATGCAAGAAGGCAAGGTAGTTTGTTATGGGGGAAGGCAATTGAAGGTACATGAGAAGAACTACCCAACTCATGATTTGGAGCTAGCTGCCATTGTTTTCCCTCTAAAATCATGGCGTCATTAGCTACTAGGAGAAAGATTTGAATTGTTTACTGACCATAAATCATTAAAGTACCTTTTTTCATAGAAAGATCTTAACTTAAGACAACAAAGGTGGATGGAATTTCTAGCCTCATATGATTTTGAGATTTCCTATACCTCTGGCAAGGGCAATGTGGTAGCAGACGCCTTGAGTAGAAAGAAGCTGACCTTGAGTCCTCTCTTTGTAAAAAGGAAAAGCTTGGAGTACATAGCAAATTTTGACTTTAGACCCTCCTCTGAAATTGTACCTGGTCTGTTAGCATCGCTAGAGGTGTGGCCTACTCTTTTGGACTCAATAGGAACCGTGCAACGAGAAGACCCTCAGCTAGTTGATGTGATGGATAAGCTAGTTAGTGGTGAGACTTCTAGTCACCTAAATAGATACTCCATCGATGATAAGGGATGGTTGAGACGGGATGGAAGGCTATGCGTCCCACAAGTAAGGGATTTAGTGAAGATGGTTCTCGAAGAAGCACACCATTTTAAGCTGACCATATACCTAGGCGGAGACAAGATGTGTACAGATATAAAAAGGGTTTTCTTTTGGAATAGCATGAAGAGGGATGTAGCTGAGTTCATCACTAATTGCTTGATATACCAGCAAGTCAAAGCAGATCAGAAGAAGCCTGGTGGTCTGCTTCATCCTCTGGAGGTCCCATAGTGGAAGTGGGATAGCATTTTGATGGACTTTGTTGACGGGTTGCCTAGGTCAAGAAGGGGCAATACCAGTATTTAGGTAATAGTGGACAGTCTCACTAAAAGCGCTCACTTTATTCCTGTTAAGAGTAGAAGGACTGCCTCGTCCCTAGCATCCATTTATCTTAAAGAGATAGTTCGACTCCATGGGATACCCTCCAGCATAGTGAGTGATCGAGATCCTTTCTTTATGAGTGAGTTTTGGAAGAGTTTGCAAGAGGTTGTAGGCACACAATTATGCTTAAGCACGGCCTATCTCCCCCAAACCGATGGTCAGACGGAAAGGGTGAACAGAGTATTGGAAGACCTCTTCAGATTGTGCATTCTTGACTTTGGAGGGACATGGGAGGATCATCTTCCTTTGGTGGAATTCACTTACAATAATAGCTACCAAGCCACCATAGGCATGGCGCCCTTCAAAGCTTTATATGGAAGACCATGCCGATCACCAACTTGTTGGTCGAAGTCTACAGACAAGATCGTACTTGGGCCAGACATGATTAGAGAAACCTCAGAAAAGGTGGACTTGATAAGAAGACGGATGAAAGATGCACAAGATAGACAGAAGTCCTACACAGACAAAAGAAGGACCGACCTTGAGTTTGAGATTGGAGATAGGGTGTTCCTTAAAGTATCTCTCTCCAAGATTTGTAGGACCATTTCCTATCACTGAAAGGATGGGGACGATGGCTTATAGAATAGAGCTACCCAAAAGACTGGCTGGAGTTCATAATGTTTTTCATGTTTCTCAATTCCGAAAGTGCTTACATGAGTCTGCGGAAGTTGTGGAGCCAAGTATACTAGAAGAAGTAGAAGTGGAACAAGAAGCAACTGTGAGAAGAGTTCCAACTCATATCTTGGGTATGGAAGTCAAAAAGCTACGCAACTGTGAAGTCAAGCTTGTTAAAGTTCAATGGAGTGACACCGAGAAGACGTGACTTGGGAAACTGAGAGAAAAATACGCACATCCTACCCTTTTCTTTTTGAGGGTACCTCCTTGATCTCTTCTTCCATAAGTTTATTCATGCTTATTTCTATCTTTTAAGTATATCTCCTCGGTCCTACTCTTTATCCTTAGGTAGAAACCAATGGATGTAAAATGTATTTGAAACATGTTATGATTGATGGTTGTGAGTGGTTGCAAGTGATTACTAGTGGTTGCTCGTGGATGCATGTCCACACACATTAGGCACTAGATCGGCTCAATCACTTTCATATTGCATATAAATATGTGTGCATATTTAAATTAATGGATGTATAATGGTTGTGTTATCATATGGATGCTGCATTTCGATGAATGGTTGTGCACACATGTAGAAGTAATACGTATCATTAGGATTCTTTCGCATACATAATGGATCCATGACACTATCATGATTTGCATTAAGGAGGTCAACTGAATCAGTGGACCGCCTGATTTTGCAATTGATAAGGAACATGTACACACAATTTTTGCATATGTTCATACGGCATTAGAAATCTTGTAAGGACAATGGATGCCACTGTTTGATGGTTGAGTAGATGGATAGTTGGATGTTAGGATATACATTCTCCTTAACTTGGAGATTTCGGGGGCGAAATCCTTTAAGGATGGGAGAATGTAACACCCTGAATTTTCTTTGACTATTAAAAGAACGAATTTAAGAATACTTAATTTTTAACGTGAGAATCAAGGGAAACGGGTTACGCCATTTCATTCGTCTTGAAATTCTGCTTGGAATAGATTCCAAGTTTTCGTAAATCGGACTTCGTATGAGGAAGTTATGGTCCTCAGAAGTTTCAGTAATTTAAGTAAATTAAAAACAGTTCAGATCAAAATTCAAAATTCAAACGAGGAAGCGGGCTGGGTGGGATTTCTCCCACCCTAGGCCAGGTCGACCAGGGGGTCGACCTCCCCTATACAGGTCGACCTAGGGGTCGACCTACCCCCGGGGGCAGATCTGAAATGAGACGATCCTGACTTGTTGCTGAGTCTTTACTGATCTGTTGCTGAGTCACTAGGGTATAAGTGGCAATTCTGGATAACTCTATCTAGCCTAGACGGTTGCGATTGCTCCTATGATAATCTAACGGCTTCTATTGATTTAAACTTCTATATAAGCACGCATAGACTCAAGCTCTAAACCTAAACTAAATTAATCTCTTAGCCTCCGTGTTGCTGCTAGAATAGTTCTTCTTCCTAAAGCATAGGAATTGCAAGTCAGAATTCTAATACAAACGACGAACGAATTATTCTCTTCTCTAACCTGTCTTTGTGAGTACAGTTTCTTTCACAAAATAATTAATAAATTAATCATGATGAGTTATAATTTGGATTATGAGAACATGTCTGTTAAATCATGTGATGTTATTTAACTTGGTTATCGTCTGTTGGTGAACATATGACAGTTTTGTTAACTTATGTTGGTAGATCTATTTCATATGTCCAATCACATATGTTTAACTTAATTCATTTTATGACATCAGTTTATGTGCAAGTTTGGGATGTAAATCATATGCTAGTTTGTATGTGAATCTTATGCAAGTCTGTATGCGAATCATACAAAAATTTATATGTGAATCAAGTATACACATATGCTAGTTTATATGCAAAACATATGATATTAGTTTACTTGTTTAAATTCATATGCAAGTTTGTAGGAATCCATATGCAAGTTTGGGTGAAAACTATATTCACATATGCAAGTTTAGGTGAAAACCATATTCACATATGAAAGTTTAGGTGAAACCCATATTCATATATGCAAGTTCACAATTTCATGTTTAGATCTATATTTAGATCCATGTTAGTTTATGCAAATTTATGTTCTATATGTCCATTGCCTATGTAAGTTATTGGTTATGCAAACTTATGTTATAATTCTTATTCGCAAGTTAGATCTATTTTACATGTTATGCTTTTTACTTTATGTACTCAGAAAACAATTTGTCAAGATGGATATTAAGTGTACTTGGTTTTATTATTGGTTTTTGATGTTGTTGTAACCAAACTATTTCTCCGCTGCAATAAAAGTTGTTTTTAAAATTTTCAAGTACCAATATATGTATCTGTCTTGTTATATTTTGTTCTATAAACCAATAATACTCCGTGAAAGTTAATGCATTCTCCTTGAGAGTGACATTAATGGACGTGAGGTGTTACAGGCACCCTACTCCGATCCGAACCGAATGAGACTGAAGCTGGTACTTCTACTCGAGCACCTACCAATGCTCCAATGCTGGCCACGACAACTGGTGATCAACCTGCTCCATCCGCACCCATAACGCACCAGGATTTTTCGTGTTTTCTTGACATGCTGGAGAGTAATAGAAATGCACTGTAAGCCTATAAACGTGACAGTCTTCGCATGCAATAGAACATGATCACCATGAGTAGTGAACTCAATGAACTCTGGAGGCAAAAGACACCTTCCCCAACATGCCGCCTTGTTGCAGACTATTCATCTTCTTTGGATGAAGGACGTCCTCGTGAAAGAAGGCCGCTTGAGCGACCTCAAAATCTTGATCAGTTGACCTTTGGATCTTTAGGATCCCGTGAAGATGCTGCTCGTGTGTTAGGACCTGATGACCCAAGCCTGCAAGAGCCTATGTTGCTACCCATACGTAGATCCCACGTTCTACCCAGTGATCCTAATATTACTAATCCTACGCAACAGCAACTTCTCCATCCCCTTCCTCCTGAGATCGACCGGGAGCATAAGGAGCGGTGCAGAGCAGCCGCCGCTAGAAATAGGAGGTTATCCTCTAATCAGGAACCCAGGGGTAATCTGAATATCAGATCTTGAGAACATGTGCAAACGTTAACAAATGCCGATGTATGGGCAATAGTGCGTCAAATCATGTCCGAAAGCCGACGATATACTAATGAAGTCTGGGGCATTGAGCGTAGTCATACCCCCTTCATAGATGATATATTGGACTTTCAGTTCCCTCGGCGCTTTAACTTGCCACAGATGGATCGGTATTTAGGGAGAACGGACCCAGGATAGCATCTGTTGAGGTATGCATAATTCATGAATGCCGCAGCAGCTCCAGATGCTGTAAAATGCAAGCCTTTTCCGATTTATCTGGAAGACGTGGCGCTAATGTGGTTCACCCGACTCCCTCCACGGTCGATATCAAATTTCACAGAATTGAGTGAGCGCTTTATGAGCTAGTTTCGACTTCACGCCCGAAAATCCAAAAGCGTCATAGAGTTGTCAAGGATTAAACAGGCTCCGGGTGAATCTTTGAAATCATATTTAGACCGCTTCAACCTGGCTATCACCGAAGATAGTGACCCTCATGAACCCACTATTCTGATAGCCTTAATAGAAGGAGTTGACCCTGACACAGAATTCGGGGATTATCTATCCGGGAAACCACCCCCCCTAGTGAATTGTTCTAAGAAAAGGCCAATATCCGCTTAAGGCGAGAAGAAGCTCATGCAAATAGAAAGATAAAGTACGAAGGGGTCTCGAGGGAAGGTCTCCAAAGTAATGTCGCTGTGAAGCAATCCAGTGATAGTTCGGGGAAGGTTGAAGTGAAAGTCGGCAACCAGAACGGAGGTAATAACAACAGGAATGGAAACGACAATAGGAGGAGTAGGAACCGAGGGAACAATTCTAGCAAAAGACCTCGATTCCAAACTTTTGAGAACTATTCACCATTGAATGATACCTTGGAAAACATTTATTTAGACACATACAACATATTGCAACATAAGAAGCCGCCACCCAGAGACTCCACTGAAAAAGAGATCGCAACGGAAAGTTTTGTTTGTTTCAAGGAACCCACGGTCATTCTACCAACGAATGTCGTCATTTGAGAGATGTGGTTGCGAAATTGATGTGCGAAGGGAAGTTAGATGAGTACAAGGTTGCCCCACGGGACGGAGGGCAAGCCCCGAACCAAAACCAGCCTATTTCTAAACCTATAGCCTAGCAGAAAGGTAAGGGGATCGTTATCAATACCATTATAGGCAGACCCTATCTAGCTAGCCGTAGTTTCAAAGTGATGGATCAGTACGTGAATGCCGCCAAGCACTTTGAGGTAGGAGAATGCAGTAACCTCGAATACATTACTCCAGTAAAACAACAAAAGACGATTTCAGACGACGTCATATTCCGTCGTAGAGATGATACCGAAATTCAATCACCAACTGAAGACCCACTGGTAATTACCACGGCCATCGGCCCTGCCTTAGTCCATAAGGTGTTGGTGGACAATGGAAGCTCAGTCAATATGCTCTTTAAGAAAACTTTTGAACAAATGAGACTCGAAGCAAAAGATCTAAAGCCCTGCGAAGGATGGATACGGGGATTCAATGAGGCGTCAACGGCTCCGATGGGCAATGTAGAATTACCAGTGACGTTCGGACAAGGAGATCGCCAAAGAGTGAGAATCCTGCCATTTGTAGTTTTGGATGTTGAGTCACCCTACAATGCTTTCTTAGGCTTACCGGCCCTCGCCGAGTTTAGGGCATGTATTGTACCTTGGTGCTTACTGCTTAAATTCCCGACTGACACAGCAGTAGGGATGATGAGAGGCGATCAAGCTATAGGATGAGCTTGTTACATGACAGTGTTGAAGATGCTAATGAAGGGGTTGAATATAGAATCTAAGGACGTTTCTCCCCCTTCGAAGGGAAAACTCAACATAGCAATTAAGGGGTCCAGCCCCGCGAAAGTCGCCCTTAGATGTGCTCGAGGATATAGATCCCAGAGAGGATAGAGAAGACGAGGACAGAAAGGCGACTCCCAACGAGATGACAATAGATATATCTGTTGATCATGCAGATTCGACAAAAGTATGAAAGATCGTATCGCAGCTAGATCCAATTCAAGCAAAAGAGTTGGCTGATTTCTTAAGGGCAAATCTAGACGTGTTTGCCTGAACTCACGCTGATATGTGTGGTATTTCTCCTGCTATTATGAGCCACTCTTTAAGCATCAATCCAAAGCACCCGCTGGTCAAGTAGAGGAGACGGATGTTAAGCCCAGAGCGGTCGGCATCTTTGAAGGAAGAGGTAGAGAAATTGAAGGATAATGGATTCATTAAGGATTCAAAATATCCCGACTAGATATCAAATCCTGTCCTGGTCAAAAAATCTAATGGGAAGTGGCGTACATGTATTGACTTCTATGACTTGAACAAGGCTTGTCCGAAAGATAGCTTTCCTCTTCCCAGGATTGATCAACTAGTGGACTCGACGGTCGGACACGAGCTCTTATCCTTTATGGATGCCTATTCGGGGTACAATCAAATTCCCATGCACATACCAGATCAGGAACACACAAGTCTTATCACGGACTTGGGGTTATATTGTTATGTGGTAATACCGTTTGGATTAAAGAATGCAGGAGCCACATATCAGCGTTTGGTCAACCGCATGTTCTATAATCAAAGCGTAAAAACCATGGAGGTTTATGTGGACAACATGCTTGTAAAGTCTAGACAATCTTCCGACCATACAAAAGACTTAGCCGAAATGTTCGACATTCTTCGAAGGTATAGGATGAAGTTAAACCCCGTAAAATGTTCGTTTGGGGTCGCATCTGGGAAATTCCTTGGGTTTATCGTGAGTTCTCGGGGAATTGAGATAAATCTTAGTCAGATAGCAGTAATAAGGAATATTGAAGAACCACGAAAGATTAAGGATGTTCAAAGTCTGGTCAGAAAAGTTGCTACATTGAGCAGGTTTATCTCTAAAGCCACAGATAAGTGCGTACCTTTCTTCGATCTGATTAAACGAGGAAATCGAAATTTTGAGTGGACTCTAGATTGTTGGAAGCTTTCAAGAATCTATTAGACTTATTAGAGAAGCCTCCAATATTGTCAAAACACGTGGAACATGAGGATTTGTTTGTCTACCTAGCGGTATAATCTCATGTCGTCAGTACAACGTTGGTACGTGAAGAAGATAAAGTCCAGAGGCATGTATACTACGTAAGCAAGAAGCTAGTCGCTGCCAAACGTAACTATCCAAAAATTAAAAAACTTTCTTATAGCCTCCTGATTGCTTCCTGCAAACTTCGTCATTACTTTTAGGCTCACCCGATAGTCGTATACACCGATCAACCTTTAAGGCAAGTGTTGCAAAAACCCGAAGCATCAGGGCGGTTACTTAAATGGAACATCGAGTTGAGTCAATTCGATTTGAATTTTCAACCAAGGAGATCAATAGGGGGCAGGCCTTGGCTAACTTCATAGCTGAATTCACGATTCCTGAAGAGGAAACGGTGGGTGACAAGGTGGTTACTTCAGAACATGAGCTAGAGCTTAGTCCATGGAAGATATATACGGACGGGGCCAAGAATGATCGAAGGTCCGGCGCCGAAGTTGTTTTAATCACTCCTGAAGGACGATCTATTTACTATGCCTTGCGATTAGAATTTACTGCTACCAATAATGATTCTGAACATGAAGCCCTGATTGCCGGGCTGAAGCTCGCCAAAGAACTAGGAGTAAAGGCACTGGATATATGTTATGACTCCAAAATAGTTGTCTTCTAGGTACGGGAGGAGTTTGTTACCAAAGGACCTCGGCTTGTTACTTATCTTAGAAAAGTAAAGGAGTTATTGGACAATTTAGAGCATTACAGCATAACATATATTCCAAGAGCAAAGAATCAGAAAGCAGACCGGTTGGCAAAATTAGCGAGTTCTGACAACCCTGAAGAAACTGAAATTGTACCAATAGAGATATTGCAGTCACCAAGTTTTGACCTAACGGAAGTAGAACTAGCCCTGGAAATTGAGCTAGAGAGGGAGTCATGGATGACACCAATCAAGAACTTCCTCAAAAACGGAATTTTACTATTGAAGGAAAGAGAAAGACGAGCTGTAACACGAAAGCTGCAAGATATGTTTTACAGGACGACGTCCTTTATTGTCAAGGGTTTTCCATGCCCCTACTGAGGTGTATCACACATGATGACATCAAACATTTACTGCAGGAAGAACAAGAAGGTGAGTGCGGAGATCACACCTGGGACCAAACCTTAGCAAAGAAAGTACTACGATATGGATATTTTTGGCCTACCATGAATAAAGACGCAGTTGATTATTCACTACGTTGCGACAAATGTCAAAGGTTCACCAAAACTCCCAGAGCACCCCTAACCCGCCTTAAATCAATGGTAACTCCATGGCCATTTTCTATGTGGGGAACTGATATTATTGGAGTGTTACCCATAGCCAAAGGAGGAGCAAAGTATGTGATCATCGCCGTGGATTGTTTCACTAAGTGGGTAGAAGCTGAACCCTTAACCACGATCACGGCAAGGAAGGTGATAAGTTTTGTGGTTAGAAACATTATTTGCCGATTTGGGATACCGAAGACCATCATAACTGATAATGGGACATAATTCGACAGCATCGAGTTCAGAAACTTCTGTTAGAAATACAAGATTGATAATAGGTATACCGCTATGGCTCACCCACAAACAAATGGGCAGGTCGAGGCAATTAACAAAGTTATTAAATCTATCCTTAAGAAGAGGTTAGAACGAGCCAAATCCAAGTGGGTGGATGAGCTGCCACTAGCCTTGTGGGCCTATAGGATAACCTTTAAAACAACAACTGGCCATACTCCCTTTTCACTATTCTTTGGGTCGGAGGCAGTAATCCCGGTGGAGCTCGAAGTCCCCTCTCATAGTGTGACATACTATGACCCGATGACGAATAGATCACACCTCCTTGAGTCTCTTGACATGGTTAAAGAAAAAAGAGATGAAGCTGACCTGCGTGCCTTAAGACATCGACACCAAATAGCATGTTATTATGACCGAAAAGTCCGCTTCAGAACTTTCGAACCAGGGGACTTAGTGTTAAAATGAATCTTCTCGCCTTCAACCCAATTGGGTCCAAAGTGGGAAGGACCGTATGCCATCCAATGGAAACTTGATACAGGAGCCTTCAAGCTAACGACCGTGGATGGCGAGGAGATTCCCAGAGTCTGGAATGCTCAGCACTTGCAGTGATATCTGGGTTAAACATGCTGTCTTTTCCTTTTACTTTTGTAGACTATGTAAAAAGGCACGACTCGCCTTAAAAAGTCTGTTTATATGAATGAAGGATTATGAAGTGGATGTAGGCTACGACTTAGCTGAACCACTATAAAAATATCGTGTGTCATTTATTTTCCTGCAATATTTTAATCTCTAGTAATTGTTCCATCATGACTATGAAATGCAAAACATTAAATTAAAACTTGAAAAATTGGAGACAACTCGTGTGCAGGAGCAAACAAGATGACCGTTTATGTAATAAGATAGAAGGAATAGGAAGATGACATTCTTAACTCTAACTCTCATTAATGGAGAAAGAGTATAAAGGATGGAAAGACGATTTCGATTGAGGCGTGAAGGTGCACCCCGATAAGAGACCGCCTCAGTAATACTCTAACCTGGTTATGAGATAGGAGAGTATAAAGATGCCAGAAGAAAAAGCATCAATGACGAAAGAAATGTAGCCCTACCGAAGAGTCGGGGGCAACTGAATGTTGAATTTAATCAATCTCGAATAAGCCTTAATTACTCATTCAAGATTGATTGGGGGTATATATAAATATATATATACATATGTTCCCCTTAATAATGACTTTATTGTATAACTGTGATATGACATGTTGTTCATTTACATTTTTTACTTAAATGCTAAATTTACAAATATCTGACATTGCAAGGAACAAACTACTTTATTCACAAACACGTGAGTTTATTCAGGAAAGCTAAGCAAAAGAAGTGAGGGCCGCACTTGCTGCAACAATAACGGATCAGTGGAATATCAAAACAAAAAACAAAATGCATTGTCATTTAGACTTTGGAGTAGACTTTGCTTTCTTGACAGACTTAAGCTTTTCTTTCTCCTCCTTGTCAGCTTCACTAATGATGCGTTTTTGCCTCTTCTTCTCCAAAGTTGAGGTGCTGGAGTCCACGAACTTCCTTCTAGGAATTGGAGCACTAGGTTCAACAGAAGATTTTTTTAGCGAGGTCCTCAGTGATCGATCTACTTCAAAGTTTAACGACTAACCTTGACCCAGGAGTTGTCGCAAGAGGCTTAAGATTTTCAGGATCTATCTTCTCAACTTTTAACTGCATATGCTTATCTTGCTTGGCCTTCATCTTCGCCAAATTTAGATCATCGACATTTCCTTCTTCCCCGGTTATAGCAATGTCGGGGTCTTCATCATGCCCGTTATTACCACCGTCATATTTCAAAGCAGCTATTATTTCATCATCGTGAGAAGTTTCAGTGTTGGGTGGTACGGGAGCCTTGTCAACAACCTCCTTTCTCTTGCCCTCGTCATCCTTCCCAGGATTTGTAGCAACAACTTTATCCTGTTTCTCCTGGGTCTCTTCAGCAGACTTTTTACCCGGAGATGTCTTTTGTGAATCATCGGCCCTTTCAACTATCTTAGTACCTACAGAGTGAGAAGCAACCATTATTAATTCAGGAGAAAACATGGGGTCTTCAATAGTTTGTCCGATAATATGACCAAAGGTTGAGATAGCTTTGATGAATTGAGGCGAAAAGGTAGAAATACATTCAGCAGACTTCTCAACTTGATCAGCAGTAACATCAGAGGCAGACTCGGTTATAGGAGATAAAAAAGAAACCTCAGGAATTCCTGGCCTTTCCAGGTCATATACCTCCACTCCAATAACCACAGCTGTAGCAGAAGAGGAGCCAAACTCAATGGTATTTTTTCCTTTGGCCTAACGCTTCTCCTCCTCTATGGCAGCAGCAATAAGTCTACACCCTTCGGCTAAGTGTACTGATTCCTCACCTCTAAGGAATGTCTCCATAAGCTTATTTTCGTCAGTTGAATCCACCCCCAGTTTTACTTTCTCCCATTCGACCAACTGGTCCCATGCATATACAAGGGGAGGGGGATAATCCTTAAGCCAGGCAAGGTCTCGATGACGGATCACTTGAGCAAAGAATCCGACTATGTTTTCACACTCTCATCAATCTCCCTTTGGGCATTTTTGAGCTGTTTGTAGACTTCTTCAACTTGCTGCAAAGCTGTATTTGCATTTCCTTCAGCAAGAACTACCCTTTTTTCAGCCTCCAATAGCTTAGCCTCAAGATCTGCATTCTTTTTGGCTAAATCTGCTTTCTCTTAGGCAAGATGAGCATTTTCAGATTTGGCATCCTCAGCCTTTTTCTTTAATCTATCCGCTCTTGGCTGTGAGATTCAAGTTCAGAACGATAATGCTTTTGTAATTCCTCAAACTGTTTTTATAGTTATCTGCATCGCGCTGCACAAGAGCAAGCTTAGCCTGGGCATCTTCTAGATCTTTTTCAGATTTTTCGATGGTCCTCGCATCATACTCAGCAGCGTCGGCCATGGTTTTCACATCTGTACTAGATCACTAATGATTTTCAAGAGGGTCTTTTCATACTTCTTCATTTCTTTATATTGTTCCACGAAGTCTATGGTAGCCTTGACATCGTTGGCCCAGTCAGATTTTACCGGTTGAAGTTTTGGGACAAAGTGCATGTGCCCGACATGGTGTTTGAGAAATTGCTGCCTTAGAACTTCTAGTCTAGCCTGATTCTCGTCATTTAGAATGACCGGTCTTGTGGTAGTTTTGTCGATAGTGCGACAAGATAGCTTCGTGATGGGTCGTTTCTTCCCGGCATCTTTCCCCGGTTCTGGTTGTTTCCCTTTAGGATCAGAAACCCTTTGCGAACTATCATCTTGGGGAATCGTGCCCATAGATGGAGCAGGGGTCTGCCATTGTGCTTGTCTTTCTCATGATCTGAGGGATGACTCTTATATTTCTTTGAGTCTCTGTGATGTAGGGATCGAGAACGGGAGGGTCGATAAGACCTTGGAAGTCGATCCCTCATGTTGTCTCTACCCCTACTCTCGTACCGGTCGTGTTTATCGTCAGGACCTATTGGGGGCATGGTCCAACGAACATCTCGCATATGGTATCTTTGTATCCCCATTTGTCCTGCAGAAGAGAAATGAAAGAATATTAAGATCAATATTAGCATAAGGCTCAAGTGCTATGGCGTGCGGTGCTAGAGTGTCATGTGTATCCTAAGTGATGTTCCCCCCAAACAGACCAAAGCCCGGATTGATAGTCTCCCCGGCCTTTACAGGAGTGATCTCTTCCTCAGAAGTAAAAGTGAGAGGATTTGTTGGGAAATCCTCTGAAGAATAAAAAGTTTCAGGCAGGGGAAGGTCCCCCAATCCCCGAAATGTAGATTCATCGGCTATGGGAGTGTATCCAAGAGGAATAACTGACGGCAACCCCTTTGGAGAAATTGGCCCCTCAGGAGAGGCCGCATTATCCGGAGTAATATATTTGTCTCTGTCAGCGGTAGGTATATTCGCTAGTATGTCATCTTGAGTGGCAGAAGAAGAAGAAGAAGGAATCTTTGGAGGCACCGGAGGATCCTTTGGGATACCTCCATGCCCCAGTGAGGCCTCAACTGGCCCTTCAAAGGAGGTATATACACATAAGGTCCCTCGCCATGCCCTATGATACGAGTTATAGAAAAAAGACGATGCCTATGAAGATAGTCATCCACCAAACACTCTTTGATGGTCAAGAATTTCTAGTCTCCGTTGAGTAGCCGATTCAAGCGATCTAATTGTATCGGTTGTTTTCTTACGGCGGATCAGAAACTGTAAGAAAAGACAAGCAGTGTTAGTATGTTTTCAAGGTCTGAAATGTAAAACAATGATGTCCTTACTTGATTTGAGCCACCTCCTGGTGCACCCCGGCTGTTGTCTAATGTAAAACCATCCAGGCTTTGGATCCCCAGCATTGCTACTAAACGAAATGGTGATAATCTTTCTTTTTGGCTCAAATTCGAAATATACAAAAGATGGAGTGTCATTGGTTCGATGTTTGAAGTTGTAAAAGAAATGAACATCTTCAAAAGTTAACTCTTCACCAATAATTTCTCTATAGGCTATGTATAAGGTATACAAATAGGCGTAAGAATTAGGAAGAAGTTGCATGGGGGCAAGCCTTATCTGTCTCAGGAAATCGACGAAGAATTGTGGGAATGGAGGTATCGCTCCAACAAGACACATTAATCTGAAAATAGCCATACATCCTTCTGGTGGATTATGGGGACGATTTGTTTTTGAGGGTAAAAGGGTATTTCCTTGAAGAACCCCATGCTTGATGCATATCTGTATTAGTCTATCGTTATCAATTGTCGACTCAACTGAATCTTTAGGCGATTCTAGGATAACTGCATCCCTGAATTTGTCGGAAGCACGGTTATCCCTTATCCCTCCTTCTTCCTCCTCACCGAGAGAGACATCACCCCCAGACGATGCATCACTACCTTGAGTTCCCATCTCATAATCTGGGCCTTCGCTATTCCAACCTGAATTGGAAGTAGAAGATACATCTTCAATGGCAGGATTTTCAGCTGTCCCTATAGCCTCCCTTCTTTCTACTAGTCTAGATGAGCATCTCTCGGTCATATCTGATAAACCATTGAAGAAACAATAGCAAGGATTAAGGTAAAGTTACCCGTATCCCCCCATACATGTGTGTGAGCTAAAGTGTATGAAGTAAGTGCAGGAAATACAAAGTAAATACATAAGAGCACGATGCAAAAGTTTGACAAAGCAGTAATGTGTTTAGAATAGTTTTAAATGTTTACTCATGTTTAAAAGGCACTATCCTAACTGTTCATTAAGTTGTAGATCACGGCAAACATTAATCGAGCTAGTTGGACAGTTCTTGTGCATTAAGTTAGATGGTTTCAATTCGGTTCGGGTATATATGTTGTTGGGCTCGGATCGGGGGCAGGATCGTGTTTGATTCAGAGCAGAAATTAATGCCCTACAGGCAAATTGGTTCAGTTCGGAAATGGGTTCTTTGATTAGTCCGGATCGGTCCGAGTACACATGTTTTTCCTTTTCCATTTTACTTTTCACTCCGACCCGACCCGATCAGATAGATCCCTTTCTCCTCTTCACTCTTATGCCTCTTCACCCGAACAGATCCGATACCTTTCCCTCTCCTTCTTCTTCTCCATCCTTTCTATTCTTTCATCAATACCGAACCCAATCTCATCAAGAAATGAATCAAAACCGAGTGTTTATGTGTTAGCATGACCAACGTTAGACTTTAACCTCCTCCATAGCTGCCTCCAGATGACGATGAGGCCATCAGCGATGATGGCGAGGAAGAGGAGGTTGTGGCATCAAGATCGAATAAATACCATGCTAGAATCACTCAAATTATCCATGAATTCTAATTAAAATCAGCTATAACGGAGTTAATCAGAATTATGAACCTACCTACGCATTCGATTTGAGAATAAATGAGAATTCTGGAGTTTTTAAAGTTAGAGTTTTCTGGTTTCTGTGTGAAGACGGCGAGAATGAAAGAAAGAGGTAACGGTGTAGCAGATTTATATGGATTTGAGACGGCTCTTTGTATTCCCACCAGCATGTCAACTCATTTCCGATTGGATCGGAAAGCAAGCCCATGGGTATTCGACCTAATGGCGTTGACATGCAGGAAGGGCCGTTCAGATTAGATCTGAACCCAAACATGACCACCAGTGCAAACTCAGCATATGAAATGGACACAAAGAAAAGTATACAAATTTTACCTGGAGGAGCTACTGGACATCAAGAGGAGTTACTGGAGTTATTTAAAACGAAGAAAACAATTTGCACATTCTATGGTGTATATATAAGCAACAAGAGATACGACTTCTTTAAACAACGCGTCCTTACAAATGAATGAAAGTGACTATTCAACGATTCAAATCCAGAAACCAATGGGCAAATAATGTCAAAGCACCCTCCATCTTCAATAGAAGCGTCCTTCGGGGGGCAAAATGTTAGCCTATTTTGTGAACTAGGCTACAAGAAGCTAAAAGATCAAATAATAAAGAACATTCACTCTAAAGATCAGATCGGAGTTTATTTGGACAAGGCTGAACAGCACAAAGCAGAGAAGGAAAGAGCATAGGCCAAACCGGATCGGTTCGGTCAAACCCGACGCGTCCCCCTAATTGAAGTACCTCCGATCCGAACCCAAGCACCTAAAACTGCAGTAGTTATGCCCTCGTTCCCTTAAGACTCGGAGCAGTTATACTCAAGTTCTCCCCATCTTCACCACTAACCTGATGTGCTGTCACCACTATATCTCATCCGAACCCGACTTCTATTGGATGGGGGCCATGTGTACTCAAACTGGAGATGCTTCAGAGGCATTTTCCACCTATAAATACACCTCCAAGGCTCATTTCAAGGGATCGCTTGGCATTTTCAGAGTTGAAACCTCTTTGAGAACCGAATTCCATCACCATTTTCATATTGCAATCATCTAATAAAGTACATTTCAGAGAAGATTGAGTGAATCTATGTATGATACAAGTGAAAGTGAGTAAGAATCATTGTTGTATCTACATTCAAGTCATCAATACAAAGAGTAGAAAGTGGACGTAGGCTATTTAACGCCGAACCACTATAAATTGTGTGTTTTCTTCATTTTTAGTTTCATTTCATCAGAAATTATTCCTAGTTTGGGTGTTAGAGCCATTTTTGGATCTAACACTATATATTTAACCAAATGGTATAAGTATAATCACAATTCATAACTGAGTTAAACTATGTCAAGTAATACATTATTTACTATAAAACCTAGTGGTTTTTATTTAAATTCTAAACTTTGAAAATAACATTGAAATATTCTCTTGTGAAATAATAAATTATTTCCATCATCCTTTACCATTACGAACTAATACCATCCCTTGATAATGGTGAAGCTGTTCAAGTTGGGGTATTTTAGTTACCTCTCAAACCTTTATCGACAATGTTCTTATCTTAAGATTAATAAAAGTTTGTAGCTCAAAATATGATATTAATAATAATATCACAAATTCTATTTATTGTTTAATCAAAAAACATGGTTTTTATAAAACCATTCCTTACTTTAGAAAATATCTTTCAATTATAACAATTTAACTTAATTCATTGAGTAAGTGAATCGTTTACTAAAACATCAACCTTTCGCTTTAAAATCTCTTTATACAATTTCATTAATAATATGGATTACAATAACTCATTTACCAAGTCTTTTACCAAAACCATTTAACATTGTAACACCCCACGTCCATTAATGTCACTCACAAAGGGAATGCATTAACTTCTATGGAAAGTTTTAAGTGAGTATAGAACAGAAAATTAACAACAAGACATATATAAATAGTACTTGAAAATTAAAAACTTTATTTCATTGCAGCGGAAAATACATATGTTTGATTACATCGTCAAAACCAGAGCCAAGTACATAATATCCATCTTGACTAAATCAATGTACATAAATTGAAAGACATAATCCCCAATACAAAATAGCCATAAATAAAAGAGAGGCTGAACTTTACTTCAGCGATCCAAGCAATCTTCTAAAAGCAAGAAGCACATCTGTCCAAAATCAAGCTCCACTGGTGCTAGTTCCAACCTGAGCACCTGGGGGGAAGAAGAAAAGAGGAGGAAACAAAGGGGGTCAGACATAAAGTATGGCGAGTGCGATAACTTTAACAATATAATCACCAAAGTAACTAGGATAAGGCATAAGTTGGAAAATCAGGAAATGACCATGAACCATTGAGTATGGCAGAGTAAACAAGGAAACAGGATGAACAACGATATTGTTAAAGCGCACCTAACCCACTATAAGATAATTACTAAACTACGGCAACACTATGAGATAACTGCTATACTACACCACCACTAGTATACTGCACCACCACTAGTCACCCTAAGGTTGATCCTGCATACTGAACATAAGTGATAAAAATAATGGTAGTTTCGTGTACCCCTGGCTGCTGTCATAGGTGCCGCCTGCTCCTATCTCCACTAGTGGTACCTACTACCCTCCCCATTCTAATTACAATATTCATAATATGGTAGCTGTACTCCTAGCTACTGTCATAGGTGCCGCCTGCTCCTATCTCCACTAGTCGTACCCACTACCTTCCCCATTTGATCGGCTCCCTATCTCGTAGGTACCCGTGCTGGTCCCACAGTGGGGTGTATCACTCCCCAAAGTGGCAACCCAATACTACCAGAGATGCATGGCTTATACCTACACGATGCAACAACGTCTTACCTACCAGCCCGGGTCCACACACGCATATGAACCCGTTGGACTTGCGTTGCCACCGCTAACCCGGTTTGGCCTCTTACAGTCAAGCCCAGTATGCGTGTCCCGTCCTCGACTTGGGTCGAGCCCACAAAGACGCGTATGAGTTACTGGTTGAAATGGCCCCCCATGACTTGACACAATCTATCCACCTAAGCTTGGTCCCCTCTAGTATTTCCCACTTAATCCACTTCTTATTCATGTTCCAATTACATGTTTCAATTTTGGTTAAGTATTTCTAAACGTATTTCAAATGCCACCCAAGGCACCCACTAGATTCCAAATGTCACCCAAGGCACCCACTTAACCCACTCATATCCCACTACATGTTTATCTGGTTAAGTGTTTCTAAATTCATTAAGACCGTAACCTCATAAAGACCTCTCACATTAGACTGGCATTTGTGGCAACTGGATTTGCCGGACGGGTCCGGGCAGTCTTACACCACAAAAGAGCCTAACCTCGTGTCTTTACAATTGTTACGTATTTAATTTATGCCTAAGGCATCCCACATTAGACTGGCATTTGTGGCAGCTGGATTTGCCGGGCGGGTCCAGGCAGTCTTACACCACAAAAGAGCCTAACCTCGTGTCTTAGACAATTAATTACTCCTAATTAATCATTCCCCAATTTGAATTACTTTCCCTATTCAAATTATCAATCAAATCAAATTTAACGATGTCCATAATTGACTCAATTATGTCCATCCATTTATGGTATGTAAAATCATACCAATTTTCATCACAAATTTATTTTGTCTTTTAAGGCATTTATGACAATTAAATCTTTTAATATTATCCCCTTTACCCCATGTTGTACGTTTGTTCGTTTAACGTAAAATATACGTTAGACTCGAATATTCTAACTCATGGAATAAAAAGAAAACACCACAACATACATATAATTAAAACTAGATCTAAACATAAGGGGTGAACTTGCATGTGTGAATGATGTTCTACATCTAGAACTTTCATAGGTCAAAGTTACAACTTGCATAAAATCACATATGTCGAACTTGTTTAGGTAATGGTCACAAACTTGCATAAATCATGTATGTCATAGATCTACATCTAAAGGTGTAAACTTGCATAGACAGTAACCACAAACTTGCATAACATGATTCATTTTCAAACACATGTATTCATATAAATTTGCATACGTGATTTATGCAACATAACAATGGTATAAACTTACATGATGTAAACTAGCATGTAGTATTTGGCATATAACTCACACATGTCATAGCCTAAATTTAGATCTAAAATAGATGCCATGAAGCATATAAGGTTATACATATAATTTCCCCAACTTGCATACGATTCATGTCTTAATAAAAATAATAATCTAAACTTGCATACATACTTATGATTTATCATATGAATCAACATACCCAAACTAACATATGAACAACACGGTGATTCGATTATACATAAGCCAATCATCAAATTACAACATAGATGATCATAACTTTACAAGATAGCATCATAGAATTTATAACATAAACATCACAATTTTACTACATGAATAATAACATGCAGTCAATAATTCACACCATATCCAAATAGTCCACATCATAACTCAATCCAATTAATTTGCTAATTATTTTATTAAAATTATCGAACTCACAATTCAGAGAAGGTCTTGAATTCTGAATTCTGAGTTCTGAAGTGTAATAGCTTTCTCTTGAAGAAGATTCGTTGTTAAAGTTGAAAAGGATTGATTTAGACTAGCTTTCTTCCTCTTTAATTGGTGGCGGCTATGCTGTGTTGCTAGGTGATGGCATGGAGGCCATGAATCTAATTTTGTTTTGATTTTAGGGTTTGAATCTAGAGGTGTTGTTGTAGAGTTTAGGATTAATTTAGGCCATCCGATAAACCTAGAAGCAACCTGAACCATCCAACAAAGATAGGGTGACACCTCAGCCCTAATGACTCAGCACAGTGTATTAAATGTTCATTTTTTTCTATAATTTACATATTTCTTATTTATGACAAATTCCATATGTAAATTATTCCTGTTTTAATTATGCCATAACTATATTTTTAATTATGCTCACAATTAATGGTACACTAAATATACCATTTCATGAACCAATCTATGCCATGTAATTTTCATGTTTATCCTTCATATTTATATGTAAATTATAAATCTATTATTATTAATTACATATTCTCCCTTTTACCATATACATTAATTACCCATATACAAATATCCATTTATACATGCATAAATTTTTCTTATCTTTAATTTGTCATAAAAGCCAATCAGAGAAGGCCACATAAAAAAAACAATCATTGACAACCAAAAATGCGCCATGTACGCCACATGATGCCTACACGTCATATATATATATATATATATATATATGTGTGTGTGTGTGTGTGTGTGTGTGTGTGTGTTTTCTATATATATATTTTTTCTTTTTATCTATCTTCCCAATTACTCATTTTCACACTAAACCACTTTTTGAATTGTGTTCACACTAAGCCATTTTAAGGCATTCCCCTAAAACAAAAATATGGCGCTGGCGGGGATCGAACTCTGTACCCCTTGTATGCAAGTCACGTGTTCCAACCAAATGAGCTACTAAGTCTTTTGCTTACAAACCTTAGAACAATGCTAAACATTTATTCTTTTCTCATTCTTTCTTTTCCATGTTTTGCTGCAATATTTAATTTGAAGATATCTTTTTCATACGGAATCCAATTTACGCAAACTTGGACTCTATCTCAACCAGAATTCCGAGACGAACACAATGGCGCAACCCGTTTCCCTTAATTCTCACATCTGAGATTAATTATTCTTTAATTTAGTTGATTCAATTATTTAAAAATTCAGGGTGTTACATTCTTCCCTACTTAAAGGATTTCGTCCTCGAAATCTCTAAGTCAAGAAGAATGTATCCTACCCTCCAAACAACCATCTACTCAACCATCAAACACAAGAATCCATTGTCCTTAAAATTTTCTAATGCTGTATGAACATATGCAAGAAGTGTATGTATATGTTCCTTATCTAATGCAAAATCAGGCAGTCTACTGATTCAGTTGATCTCCTTAATGCAAACCATGATAGTGCCATGCGTCCATTATGTATGCGAAAGAATCCTATCGATACATATTATCTCTACGTGCGTGCACAATCATTCACCAAAATGCAACATCCATATGATGGTACAACCATTATACATCCATTACTTAAATATGTACACACATTTATATGCAATATGCAATATGAAGTGACTGAGTCGATCTAGTGCCTAAAGTGTGTGTATATGCATCCACGAGAAACCACTAGCAAACACTTGCATCCACATGCATCCATCATACTTAACATGTCTCAAACACATGATTCAACCATAGGACTACCCTACCTAAAGGTCAAAGGTACTAATGAAAGGACATACTAAAGATAAGATATATGGCCCTTGGGGTTATGCTTTCTAAAATAAGCTTTTTTCTTGAAAATACTTTCCTCAAAACATACTTTTGAAGGTACTTCTTCATAAAATTGTTTTTGAAAAACAACTTTTCAAAATTCATATCTGTTCTGGTAACCTTCAGCTCTGATACCACGTGTAACTCCCCATGTCCATGTCATTCACAAAGGGAATGCATTAACTTCTATGGAGCGTTTTAAGTGAGTATAGAACAGAAACTTAACAACAAGACATATATAGACAGTACTTGAAAAATTAAAAACTTTATTTCATTGCAGCGAAAAATACATATGTTTAATTACATCGTCAAAACCAGAGCCAAGTACATAATATCCATCTTGACTAAATCAAAGTACATAAATTGAAAGACATAATCCGTAATACAAAATAGCGATAAATAAAAGAGAGGCTGAACTTTACTTCAGCGATCCAAGCAATCTTCTAGAAGCAAGAAGCACAACTGTCCAAAATCAAGCTCCACTGGTCCTAGTTCCAACATGAGCACCTGGGGGGGGGGGGGGGGGAGAAGAAAAGAGGAGGAAACAAAGGGGGTCAGACGTAAAGTCTGGCGAGTGCGATAACTTTAACAATATAATCACCAAAGTAACTAGGCTAAGGCATAAGTTGGAAAATCAGGAAATGAACATGAACCATTGAGTATGGCAGAGTAAACAAGGAAACAGGATGAACAACGATATCGTTAAAGCGCACCTAACCCATTGTAAGATAATTAAAAAACTACACCAACACTATGAGATAATTGTTATACTGCACCACCACTAGTCACCCTAAGGTTGATCCTGCATACTGAACATAAGTGATAATAATAATGGTAGTTTCGTGTACCCCTAGCTGTTGTCATAGGTGCCGCCTGCTCCTATCTCCACTAGTGGTACCCACTACCCCTCCCCATTCTAATTACAATATTCATAATATGGTAGCTGTACTCCTAGCTGCTGTCATAGGTGCTGCCTGCTCCTATCTCCAATAGTCGTACCCACTACCTTCCCCATTCGATCGGCTCCCTAACTCGTAGATACCCGTGCTGGTCCCGCAGTGGGGTGTTGTAACGACCCAGAAAATCTGAACCAATTTAAAAATTTTAAATTGGCAAAAATAATGGATTTTAAATATTTAAAATAAATATTTTAAATAATGGCAATGAAAAGTGAGTTTGAATCGACAATTGAAAACGAATATAATTAATTATAATTATAAACAAGGCCTGAAATGGCGCTGTAGTTTCAAAAATTGAATTCAAACTTTGTCGGACTGTACCGGGTGCAAAACAAAACGGATTTTTGTGAAACCAAAAATATTTAAATCTGTTAGTGAATACCTTTCTAACGAATCTGAAAAATCGAATTTTCATAGCGGAAAGCAAAAGTTATGGCCGAATGAATTTTTAGAAAGGTCGCTTTGGAATTTATATAGCCCGTGAAATTGGCCATTTTGCAAACGACCTCGGAATTCGACGAAACCACTTTTGTTGCGTCCGGGATGTCAAACTATTGCTAGGTTTCAAATTTCATAATTTTTGAACCAAGTATGTGAGCGTGGCAAAGGAAAATGTGTTTTGGTCAATTATAGTTAAATTGGATCGACCAGAAATGGGCCTTTTTGCAAATAGTCTCAGAATTCGACGAAACTAGTTTTGTTGGGACCGAATCGTCAAAACATAGCTAGATTTATTTTTCTGGAATTTTTCGAATCGGTTTGTGGCCCTGACAAATTGAAATGTACGTTCAAATTTAATATTGAATGTTTTATATTTTAATTTGAAGAATAACTGACTGTAACAGTCGAATGGGCCTTCGAAACATATCCCATTGTGTTCGGAATGAGGGTAAAACGCTACAGGCAACAGTCGTTGGGTTTCAATTGGCGTCCGTTTGTAAAAACACTATTTAAATTATTATTTTATAAAACCTGGCCAATAAGATTTTTTTAATTCATTATTTTAAAAATATAAAAATCACTAAAAACACCTTTTCTCCTCAGCGACCGACGGTTCTCGTCGTTCGAGCCTTTCAGGCCACATCGCTGCCGCTGCAGGCCACCAGAGCCGCCGTCACCACCCAAACCCGATCCACCTCCTCCTCCGCTACAAATCCGACCAACCCCCACCCTCTCTCCCTTCGCCAGCGTCGGGAACGACGCCTCCAAAGTCGTCGACTTCCAGTCGATGCCGAGATCGCCAAAGGCGATCGGATCTGAAGCCCCGACCATCGCCAGAAGCGCCACGCCCCCCTCTTCCACGTCGCGCCCTCTGATCGAGCTACAACTTCACGGATTCGAAAAAAATCAAAAACCTAGTTTCGAAGAAAAAAACAGGTATATGGCTAATCTATTTTAAACTAATTTTTACACTTTAAAGTGTTGCAAACTTTGAAACATCGTATCTTTTTCGTTCGTTAACGAAATTCGATGAAACAGGAAACATCGTGACCGTGTGGACGTCTTCTGCATTTTAGAAGAGACCACATTTTTTTTTTTGAGCCTTCTGCTATTTTTGGTGGAGTGGAACCCAATGTGAGATTTCTAATTTATAAACAATATGGAAAAACGACGATGTATAAATTATATATTCGATGTATGAGTTATATAAGCGTTGTACACCTCATGTATAAGCGTTGTATAAGTTGTACGTTCGATGTATAAGTTGTATATGCGTTGTAAAAATTGTATATGTGTTGAAATAGAAATGAATTGCTATATATATATAAATATACGCCCCTCGTCTACAAACCATGGACGATATTTATTGATTGTGATTGGTGTGAAAATTGATTGATAGAGAATGGTTGTTTGGGATTGTTTGTGGTTGATATTGATTGATTGTGGTTGAAAAATACCCGTTTGTGGTTGAGAAATATTTGGTTGAAACCACATAGGATTAGTTTGTGGAAATGAAATAAATATATACATGCCTCCTGCGTGCGAACTAGATGCATGATCCCCATTGTCAAAAACCCGAGGTTTTAAGGTAGAGCGAGGAGCCGTACTAGGGACGGTCCCGGTTTTAACTACCCTGCCGTTATGCTGCCGAAATTTTGAATAATATTCATGTGTTTGAATTATTTTCATTTGCTGAAACGATATTTATTCGTTGTATAGAAAACCTTCATGTGTTGAATCGATATTCATTCGTTGATTAGAAATTCATGTGTTGAATGGTATTCGTGTTTTAAATATAAAAATCACATTTTTATCTATATATAGAAACTATAGAAAACCTTCATGTGTTGAATCGATATTCATTCGTTGATTAGAAATTCATGTGTTGAATGGTATTCGTGTTTTAAATATAAAAATCACATTTTTACCTATATATAGAAACTATAGAAAACCTTCATGTGTTGAATCGATATTCATTCGTTGATTAGAAATTCATGTGTTGAATGGTATTCGTGTTTTAAATATAAAAATCACATTTTTATCTATATATACAAACTATAGAAAACCTTCATGTGTTGAATCGATATTCATTCGTTGATTAGAAATTCATGTGTTGAATGGTATTCATATTTTGAAATGAATTATTTTATAATAAAAATCACCTTTTTATCAACTATATAAACTATATAAAATAATAGTATTTTGAAATGAATTATTTTATAATAAAAATCACCTTTTTATCAACTATATAAACTATATAAAATAATAGTGTTTTGAAATGAATTGTTTTATAATTAAAAAAAATCCTATTTTCATCACCTATATACAATATGCAAAATAATGTTGTTTTGAAATAAATTGTTTTACAATAAAAATCACTTTTTTATTATATACATGAATTGTTGCAATGTGAAGTGTTAAAAATAGCAACTCGTTCAAACAAATATGCATGAGTTGAAATATTCATTAATTAGCTAATGACGTGATTTTTACCTATGCATGTAACATTAGAATGAATGGTGTTTTTAAACCAAATGGAATCAAATATGAAGTTGGATGGAAAATGATAAGTGATAAGAACTATATATATGTACATGCATATTTATTGAACAGGTTATAGCAAAGGGGCTAGAGAAGAGGAATAAAATTTTGTGCCCGACAAATAGGTACACATTTACTGTTTTGTTTGGGTGATGATTTTATGAGCCTGTTGGCTAGCCTGTTGGCTAGCCGCTTGGCTTTTTCTTTTTCTTTTTGACATGAGACGCCCGTGTGGCTTTTTGGGAATTTTCCCAGCCCCTCCCGTACAAAGGAGGTTATGGCGAAATTTTCCAAAATTTAAAGGCGTTAGTGAAATATTTGAAGTGAAAACGATATTGAAATTGTTGAATGAACTATATTTATATAAATATATAAATATAAATAAAATTAAAATGAAACGTGGCCGTGCAGTTCGTGTTTTGAAACCGTGATTTCAAACGACTAGTGCGGGAAATCCGACCATTGGATTTTCCCGAAACCGCAACCGTAGGGTTCGCCTTGGAAATATCTTTCCAACGGCACCAACTTTGTAAAAATCCAATGGTTGGATTGTCTGGAATGTTTAATGCAAATCTGAAGAAAAACAGCACCAGAAACGATTATATTTATATATATATATATATATATAATTATATTAAATCAAATAACGACATTGCAGTTCGTATTTTGAAATCGAAACTTCAAACGACTGTACCGGGAGATCCGACCGTCGGATTTTCTCGAAACTGGAACCGTTGGATTCGTTTTGAAAAGACCTTTCTAATGATGTAAATTTTGTTAAGATCCAACGGTTAGATTTTCAGATATGTGTGAATCAAATCTGAAAAAAAGCAGCGCCACGGCCGCGTCATGGCCCGAAGCGTCAATTTGAATAAATTGACTATTTTAAAATAAATAAAAATAGCGATAAATCGTTATAAAATATCATAAACGATATGGGATGGAAATAAACTGAGTTTGCTCGATTTATGCGGTATTTGATGGTTGAATGTGTTTGGTGTGAAAATTACATTAAAGAACAAAATTGCTGTTGTCGAATGATTTAACCATTAAAATAAGTTGATTTGAAATTCTAAATATACGTGAATTATTTGAGAAGGCCGAGTTAATTCTCATTTCAAATAATTGACCGACGATTGAAAGTCAAAGATGAAGACGGTGGTCGAAGACCGGAGATCTTCACCTCGTTTGGATGGTAACCGAGGTCCTGATTGGGAGGCATCCTGAAATATGGATAATGAGTGGTGATCGTCTAAACGTACGTGGTGATCGATGGGTTTGCGAGGTATTTAGTGCCTCCGGTTTCGTTCAGACCCAGAACGGACTTGTAAATGGACAGTGTGTCTGACATGGGATTTTAATTCTGTGTTGATTGATCGCTATTAAATATACATCTGTTTGGCGGCGGAGAATTTATTCTTTTGCTTAACGCCCTTCTCTGAAACGCACGAGCTCAGAGGTTGTATATCGACGGACATCAGTCGCATGGAATGAACTGTCTGTGTGGCATGCTAAGATGCAGTGATCGGGGCTTCTGTTGAAAAGCAAAGTCTTGTGGTGATGACCAAAGCACCGCCTGTGTGGCGTAGCTCTGTGTATAACGTGTAATCGTAAACCTCACACCCCGGTATGAACCAGAAACGAGAGCAGGACCTCGGGGGGACGTGCGTTTTCTTTCTAGCTAGGGTGGTGTCAGTGACCTACTAGCCCTGACATTTATATACTTTTCACCTATGTGGTTGTTGCTGTTGCGAGGCGCCTCGGTTTGATCGGACGATCCGGGTCCGATGGAGTCATTCGTTGGCTCATTTACGCCCCAAAGGGCGGAGAAACGCATTGTTCAGGCATTATAATCCACTTCGTGTGGACCGGCCCTGACGATCCAAGGTACGGTTGCGGCTGTACCTGAGACTCGGGCTAGACAGTCTCGAATTCGGTAAGGACAATCTTTTGCCTTGGTTCATGACGGAAATCCAATTTCCAAATACGTGACTGTGCGGTTTTGATTGTGTATATATATATATATATATATATATATATATGGCGACATGATATATGGTTCCCATGCCGCCTATGATTGATAGTTATGATTTGAAATTGTTTTCAAAACATATAAACACTAGCAATAATACCAAATGCCTTTGTTTTATTCGTATCAAGCATATTTTGGCCATTATAAGGTACAACTCTATCCTCCGGTTTGCGTTGCATTGTGTGATGGGAACTGAGTCTTATAATGGCTTCATTTATATAAAATACATTGCGTTGTTTAAAAGAAAGATTCGTTTTAAATCACTGGCAATCCAATGGAGTAAACCCGTTCCACCAAAGTGGCGTGGTCCTGTGATTAGCTATATTATATATGTGTTGAATAGATCTCTCATACCAGTCCCATGACTGACTCGTCGTTTGTTTCACTTTCAAACTCGGGTGCCCCTTTTCCTACACGGGCAGCCTTGTATTCAGGTTTAGCAGGCTTTATCTGGATAGCTGGAGCTGAAGATGGATTCTATCATTTATCTCTTTTTATGCTGTTCAGCTCCTAGTGTACATATTTTGTTCGTTTTCCGCTGTAGACATTTATGTATAGCTAAACTGTATTTGTACTAAGTAAGATCCTGTATACTGTGTAACTCTGATGATTAACTTTATCCAGTGTATTCTATTGTTCATTATCTGGTGTATTTATTTAATTTTGTTCTACTATTATCTGTTTCTGTGTTATATTCCACGGATTACCCTTGCCACCGTCAGAACGGGGTTTGGGGTCGTCTCAGGTGTATCACTCCCCAAAGTGGCAACCCAATACTACCAGAGATGCACGGCTTATACCTACACGATGCAACAACGTCTTACCTACCAGCCCGGGTCCACTTGGACTTGCGTTGCCACCGCTAACCCGGTTTGGCCTCTTACAGTCAAGCCCAGTATGCGTGTCCCGTCCTTGACTTGAGTCGAGCCCACAAAGATACATATGTGTTACTGGTTGAAATGTGCCCCCATGACTTGACACAAGCTATCCACCTAAGCTTGGTCCCCTCTAGTATTTCCCACTTAACCCACTTCTTATTCATGTTTCAATTAAATGTTTCAATTTTGGTTAAGTATTTCTAATCGTATTTCAAATGCTACCCAAGGCACCCACTAGATTCCACATGCCACCCAAGGCACCCACTTAACCCCCTCATGTCCCACTACATGTTTATCTGGTTAAGTGTTTCTTAATTCATTAAGACCGTAACCTCATAAAGACCTCTTACATTAGACTGGCATTTGTGGCAACTGAATTTGCCGGGCGAGTCCAGTCAGTCTTACACCACAAAAGAGCCTAACCTCGCGTCTTTACAATTGTTACGCATATAATTTATGCCTAAGATATCCCACATTAGACTGACATTTGTGGCAACTGGATTTGCTGGGCAGGTCCGGGCAGTCTTACACCACAAAAGAGCCTAACCTCGTGTCTTAGACGATTAATTATTCCTAATTAATCATTCCCCAATTTGAATTACATTCCCTATTCAAATTATCAATCAATCCCAAATTTAACGATGTCCATAATTGACTCAATTATGTCCATCCATTTATGGTATGTAAAATCATACCAATTTTCATCACAAATTTATTTTATTTCTTTTAAGGCATTTATACCAATTAAATCTTTTAATATTATCCCCTTTACCCCCATGTTGTACGCTCGTTCGTTTAACGTAAAATATACGTTAGACTCGAATAGTCTAACTCATGGAATAAAGAGAAAACACCACAACATACATATAATTAAAACTAGATCTAAACATAAGGGGTGAACTTGCATGTTTGAATGATGTTCTACATCTAAAACTTTCATAGGCCAAAGTTACAACTTGCATAAAATTACATATGTCGAACTTGTTTAGGTAATGGTCACAACCTTGCATAAATCATGTATGTCATAGATCTACATCTAAAGGTGTAAACTTGCATAGGCAGTAACCACAAACTTGCATAACATGATTCATTTTCAAACACATGTATTCATATCAACTTGCATATGTAATTTATGCAACATAAAAATGGTATAAACTTACATCTAAACATGTAAACTAGCATGTAGAATTTGGCATATAACTCACACATGTCATAGCGTAAATTTAGATCTAAAATAGATGCCATGAAGCATATAAGGTTATACATATAATTTTCCCCAACTTGCATATGATTCATGTCTTAATAAAAAAAATATCTAAACTTGCATACATACTTATGATTTATCACATGAATCAACATAGCCAAACTAACAAATGAACAACACGGTGATTCGATTATACATAAGCCAATCATAAAATTACAACATAGATGATCACAACTTTACAAGATAGCATCATAGAATTTACAACATAAACATCACAATTTTACTACATGAATAATAACATGCGGTCAATAATTCACACCATATCCAAATAGTCCACATCATTACTCAATCCAATTAATTTGCTAATTATTTTATTAAAATTATCGAACTCACAATTCAGAGAAGGTCTTGAATTCCATATTCTGAGTTCTGAAGTTGTAATAGCTTTCCCTTAAAGAAGATTCGTTGTTAAAGTTGAAAAGGATTGATTTAGACTAGCTTTCTTCCTCTTTAATTGGTGGTGGCTTTGCTGTATTGTTAGGTGACGGCATGAAGGCCACGAATCTGATTTTGTTTTGATTTTAGGGTTTGAGTCTAGAGGTGTTTTTATAGAGTTTAGGATTAATTTAGGCCATCCGATCAACCTAGAAGCAACCTGAACCATCCAACCAAGATAGGGTGACACCTCAGCCCTAATGACTCAGCGCAGTGTATTAAATGTTCATTTTTTTCTATAATTTACATATTTCTTATTTATGACAAATTCCATATGTAAATTATTCCTATTTTAATTATGCCATAACTGTATTTTTAATTATGCTCACTATTAATGGTATACTAAATATATCATTTCATGAACTAATCTATGCCATGTAATTTTCATGTTTATCCTTCATATTTATATGTAAATTATAAATCTATTATTGTTAATTACATATTCTCCCTTTTATCGTATACATTAATTACCCATATACAAATATCCATTTATACATGCATAAATATTTCTTACCTTTAATTTGTCATAAAAGCCAATCAGAGAAGGCCACATAAAAAAAACAATCATTGACAACCAAAAATGCGCCACGTACGCCACATAATGCCTACACATCATATATATATATATATGTATGTATATGTATATGTATATATATATATATATTTTCGATATATATATATATATTTTCTTTTTATCTATCTTCCCAGTTACCCATTTTCACACTAAACCACTTTTTGAACTGTGTTCACTCTAAGCCATTTTAAGCCATTCCCCTAAAATAAAAATATGGCGCTGGCGGGGATCGAACTCTGTACCCCTTGTATGCAAGTCACGCGTTCCAACCAAATGAGCTACTAAGTCTTTTGCTTAAAAACCTTAGAACAATGCTAAACATTTATTCTTTTCTCATTCTTTTTTTTTCATGTTTTGCTACAATATTTAATTTAAAGATATCTTTTTCATGCGGAATCCAATTTAGGCAAACTCGGACTCTATCTCAACCAGAATTCCGAGACGAACACAATGGCGCAACCCATTTCCCTTAATTCTCACATCTGAGATTAATTATTATTTAATTTAGTTGATTCGATTATTCAAAAATTCAGGGTGTTACAAACATCTTATTATAAAACTTAATATGGATTTTTATTTCAAAAAATCCAACTACCTCCTTTCTTACAATATTGAAACTTTATTCAATTACAAACGTTTCAATTCTTAAGTAAACGTTTATTTTAAAATCATCGCCTTGGTCTTAAACTTCTTTGACAAACCCAGTTTATAAAACTTGGATTTATTTTTAAATCCTTTAACAAATTTCCTTTACCAGACCCAACTAAGGTCTTAAAACAAGCTTGATTACCTTCCTAAATGATTTTAATTAAAAAGCTAATCCCTTTAATTATTATTAATTACAAAGTTTACTTCATTATTGACTAAAATGAAATAATTAATATCTATTGGAAAGTTATTAAGATAACAATTAACTTTATTAATAATGAACAACTCGATAATCACCATTGAACACAGTTAATTAGAAGATAAATTATATCCTATTAAATTAAAACAACTATTTGTAAACTATTTTCATTAGATTAATTGAAGGCAAATTAATCTATTAACCAATTTGAGTTTAAACTATTGTCCTAGACAACTTAAAACCGTCAGTTAACTTGTTAACTGGTTTCAATTAATTCTCCCTCTTATATTAATTATTAACATAATTATTTAATAATATTGCTCAATTGTTTTCTTAAAACCAATTCTTCCAAATTATTAACCCGTAGGTTAGATTCTAACTTAAATACATACAAAACTTATTAAAACATTAAATTTACCATACACAGTAACTTATAACTACTTTTGTAAAAACTATTTATAGATATTGATTTATTTTTAAAACTTCTATATTTATATAAAACATAATTTAAAACTTTGCTTCAGTATTAGAAATAAATTTTATAACTTGAAACATGTCGATGGGCCTGACGACAAATTAACGTCTTAAAAATATGCTTTTTAGACCATTTGCTGCCAATTACTTAATCAATACTGCCTATTGATTAAAAATAACAACGTTGAATCTCAATTCAACGATAAACATCTAAAAAGGTTTTAACATTATTGGGGTCAAATAGTTCATATATGAATAATGTGAAATCAAATAACAACATAAATATTTGAGGAATTGTTTGACACTTTCTAAAGAAAAGCGCAAATTTATTATAAATATACTACAAGCGCACAGGTGTGTAGTAAGCAAGTCGAACACAAGGAGGAAAATTAAATTAAATTATTTATGTAATTTCGTGGGCGTGTTAGACGATGTTTGGAGATGTGATTTGAACAAAATTGAAATTGCCATTTGGTTCAAAACAAATCTGATTGGACTGACACTAAAATTGCAGTTATCAACAAAACAAAAGAGAAAATCAAGTAAAACTACAATTGAATTCACTACAGATTCGAATGTAATCGGATCTATAATAAATTCAATGATTAACAAATAAAACAAAATACAGGAAATAAAATTGCAAAACAGAAACAGAAAATAAAAATTTGGATTACCATTGCATCTAAACAGACAGTCAATCACTAATAAGGAAAGTAAATGCAATAGCAATTTGTGTTTTAGGAAATCTAATTGACTATACAACACAAATTACCATGAAAGTAAAAAAATGTAGAAATAAAAGAAAAAGAAAATAAAGCTTTATTAATGGAGAAGAGAGGAAAATGTACCAGATTACCATGATTACAACGGGTATTTATAGGGATTTAGGCTCCTATCTATATGAATATTGGGCCTAAAATGAATCTATTGAAATATTATGTTTACAAATAAAAGAGATACGAAGATGGATTTGAGATATTTCATGTAGATTCCCTCTTCTGATTATTGGCATGTGGTAGATTGATTAGCTTTTCTTTTGGTAATAATCCTATCAAATTAATTTCTACATGGCAGTTGACAATGAATGATTTGATTTGATTTCCTTGATAAGAATATGCATATTTCTTAAATCCTTTTCTAGTTTTTATTATATATATATACGCATACATATGAACATATATATCATATATAAATCATTAGTACATGCATTCCTTAGAGCATATGAGGTGGGGTGTGCATAGCCATCCTATTTTCTTCAGTCACAAAAAATAAGGCATGATAGGTATCGAACTCAAACCATTCTGCACAAATTCCTGGATCTTTACCAATGTGCTGCATCTTCCTTTGTGACTGAAAACTTTTTGATTCCGAAAAGTAGCATATTTCTTTTCAAATGGTGTTTGATTCAGAAAGAAGAGGCTTTTAATCACAATCTGTGAAAACACATAAAAATATCCAAAGTAATATTTATTTATATACGACAAAGACAAGATATGAGCGTAAAAATAAACACGTTTAAGCTAAAACATTTAAACCAAAACATTTAGCACCATACATCGTGATGACTAAGGACACAAACATCATCATCATCGTGACGACTATAGCCGGGAATATTGTGATACCCCTAAGTCACCAAAACTCAAGTACTAAACAACATGGTGATTGGAGTCACAAACATTGTGATCATCATGATGGCTATAGTCGAAACATCGTGATGACTCCAATCGATTACTCGGTTATAGTACTAGTATTCATCTTGAATGTGTCTCAACCTCTCGGATATGAACCCATAAGGCATCAACGTATCTCTCATACTGTACTTTCAAACCTAACAGTTTACTAGCCGTCAGTTGTTGCCACATCAAAAAACATCATAAAACATCATCAAGTATACACCACCTCGTCTCATTGGCGAGTGTATAGATACCAAACTCATCCTATGTTTCTCTCTTTCCGACGAGTACTAAGTGGCAATCTAACTTGTTTGATCTCATTGACAAGTAACAATCCATCATAAACATCTAAACATCGTAAATTTATAAACACTATAACATCATGAATTAATCATAGAATAGCTCGCCTCGTCTCATTGGCAAGTCTGCATAGCATCATGTTGGTTCAACATCGAGCATACTCCAATTGAGTAGCTCTAGAACCAATGGCCTTCGCCAAAGTTTGGCACTATCTCAAAACATCGCATCAAAAGGGTTTCGATCGTACAAGTCCGATATTAAGCGATAAACTAAAAACACATGTCCCATACCATGTATTTATACTAAATCGTTCAAGTCTCATTCTTATATGTCCGAAAAATGGAAAAAATTGTTTATGTTCTTTTTAAAATAATTTACTAAGTAAACCGGGCTTTAAAAAATAATTTTCGAAATCCATAGAAATCTATTTTTAAATTTTACTTTTCATATAAAACAAGTATAGTATAAATACTTTTATTATTTGGAAATACTCTTAAGAAAATATTTAATATAAAATTTTTAACATCATAATTACTGAGACAGAGCATGCATACATATGCTCATGGATGCAAAACAACTTTCTAGTGATTAAATACCAATAAGTGCATTAGCAATATGAAACAAAAATATAGGACAGCGGATAAACTCAGCTAGCAAAAATAAAAATTAAATAAACTCTAAAAGAAAGTTGTTTCATACAATTCAAGCTTTTCGGAATGACCAAAATCATCGAATTCCGATCAGTGGTTCAAAAGTTATGGCAATTTTACTAATAAATATCAAACTAGAGGAGAACTATACATTCGATAGAACAAATAAAATGTGACGACCCCAAACCCCCGTTCCATGGTGGCAAGGGTAATCTTTGGAATATAACACATAAATAAATAACAGCAGAATAGAAATATATCATTACACCAGATAATTTACAACAGAATACACTGGATAAACATAATCATCAGAGTTACACAGTATACAAGATCATACTTAGTACAAAAATACAGTTTCAGCTTTATATAAAATTTCTACAGCAGAATCAAACATTATATACATAACAGGAGCTGAACGACATAAAAAGAAAGAAGTGATAGAATCCATCTTCAGCTCCATAGCTATCTAGAAAGAGCCTGCTAAAACCTAAATACAAGGCTGCCTGTGTAGAAAATAGGGCACCCGAGTTTCCAAGTGAAACAAATTACGAGTCAGTCATGGGACTGGTATGAGAAATCTACTTAACTTATACTATAATAAGGCCAATCACAGGACCACGCCGCTAACGCAGAACGGGTTTACTCCATCGGATTTCCAGTGCTTAAAACAAGTAAATCATTTAAACATCACAATGCTTTTTACAAAAATGAAACCATTATAAGACTCGGTTCCCATCACACAATGAAACACAAACTGGAGAATAGAGCTTTACCTTATAATGGCCAAAATATGATTGATACGAATAAAACCAAAGCATTTGATATTATTACTAGTGTTTATATGTTTCAAAAACAATTTCAATCATAAGTATTAATCATAGACGACATGGGTACCATATATCATGTCGCCACATATAGGTTTACAATCAAAACCGCACGATGTCTTATTTGGAAATTGGATTTCTGTCATGAACCAAGGCAAGGAATCGTTCTAATCTCTTCGAGACTGTCTAACCCAAGCCTCAGGAAAGTACTCAATCAAGCCTTGGATGGTCATGGCAGGTCCACAAAAAGTGGATTAAAATGCCCGAACACTGCATTTCCTCGCCCTATGGGGCGTAAACTGGTCATATCCCGACCAAACCATCGGCTCCGAAGAGACCGAAATAACTGAGGCGCCTCGCTATCCATCATCCACATAAGTAAAACGCCAGGGCTTGCAAAACGATGACACCACTCCTAGCTAGAAGGAAACGCATGTCCTCTCTGATGTCCTCTCCCGTTTTTGGTTCATACTGGGGTGTGAGGCCCGCGAATCAACGCTATACACAAAGCTATGCTACTTGAAGCCGTGATTTGATCATCAACCACAAGATTCTGCTTTTCAACAAAAGCCTTGATCACTGCATCTCAGCATGCCACACAGGCAATTCACGCTATGCAACTGACACATATCACTCACACAGAATGAAATCCAATGTCGGACACACAGTCCATTTACAAGTCCGTTCTGGGTCTGAATGAAGCCGGAGGCACCTTATTCCTCATCCCATATGTCCAATACAGGAGAGAGGTCCTCGCATATCCTAACGATCAACAAGTACGTCCGGGCAACCACCACTGTAACCCCTTCAGGGTAGCAACTCCCATCAAAGGCATCAGTAGCCATCCGTTCGATGTGAATATCATCAGTCTTACACCGTCTTCATATCTTCAACTTCTAATCGTCAACCAATTATTTGAAATGAGATTTAACTCGCCCTTTTCAAATAATTCACATATGTTTAGAATTCAATACATGGTTAAATTATTGGACATCCATAATTCAGTTCATTATTGTAATTTTCCAGTCAAAAACATTCAACCATCAAATATCATTAAACTAAGTAAATTCGGTTTATTTCCATTCCAAATCGTTTATAATATTTTATAACGATTTATCGCTATTTTTATTTATTTAAAAATAGCCCATTTATTTAAAAGACGTTTCAGGCCATAACGCGGCCGTGTCGCTGTTTTTCTTCAGATTTGATTTACACATATCTGAAAATCTAACCGTTGGATCTTTATAAATTTTATATCATTGGAAAGATATTTTCAAAGCGGACCCAACGGTTCCAATTTTTGGAAAATCCGATGGTTGAATCTCCCGGTACAAATTGTTTAAAGTTACAATTTCAAAATACGAACTGCGGCGTCGTTATTCATTTTATTTGAATTATATTTATATATATATAAATATAATCCATTCTAGCGTTGTTTTTATTCAGATTTGAATTAAAAATTTCACACAATCTAACCGTTTGATCTTTACAAATTTGGTATCGTTGAAAAGATATTTTCAAACCGGACCCTACGGTTTCGGTTTTCGGAAAATCCGACGGTCGGATCTCCCGTAATAATCGTTTAATATCATGATTTCAAAAAAGCGAACTGTAGCATCCTTATTCGTGTTATTTTAATTATATATATATATATATAATCCGCTCCTCGATTTCCAAACCATTTTCATTTCATATATTCGATAAAAATAATATTTTTACCCAACAAATATTTATTTCAACACATGACTGTTTTTAACACTTTATATATACAGTAAAAATGCGATTTTTATTGTTAAAACAATTTATTTAAAACATGAATATTTTTAGTGATTCATATATATAATAAAAATGTGATTTTTATTGTTAAAACAATTTATTTCAAACATAAATATTTTATATACTTCATATACATGACAAGAATATGATTTTTGTCTTTCAAACAAATTATTCGTCATATGAATATATTCCCAACACATGAATATAACTCAAAAACATGAATATTTCAGAAAATTTCGGCATCATAACGGCAAGGGGTTTAAAACCGGCACTGTCCCGTGTAAGGCTCCTCGCACTACCTTACACCTCGCAATGTTTCCTAAGCGGCATATCTTTATAATCTAAATATTTCGATTCGTTTTCATATCACAATGGATTTTTCCACAAACAATTCCAATTTTGTTTCTCTAATAACCCGGAAAATGTGAACCAATTTAAAATTTTTAAAATTGGTTATCGTCAAGGAATTTGAATAATTGAAATAGCATATTTCCATAAAATAATGAATAAGGAATAGTAAGGCAGTTTGAAAATTTGAATACAAACTTTGTCTGATTGTACCGGGTGGAAAATATAACAGATTTTAGTGAAACTGAAGATATTTAAATCTGTTTATGAATACCTTTCTAACGAATCTGAAAAATCAAAGTTTCACAACAGGAATCAAAAGTTATGGCCAAATGAATTTTCAGAAAGGTCGCTATATAGAATATATAGCCCTTGAAAATAGATATTTTGCATACGATCTCGGAATTCGACCAAACCACTTTTGTTGGGTCCAGGATGTCAAATTATTGCTAGGTTTCAAATTTCATAATTTTTGAAGCTAGTATGTGAGCGGGGAAAAGAAAATGTGATCGGTCGATTTTTGTTAAAATGGATCGACCTGAAAATGGACATTTTGCATATGAGCTCACAATTCGACGAAACTGGTTTTGTTGGGACCGTATCGTCAAAACAAAGCTAGATTTATTTTTCTGGAATTTTTCGATTCAGTTTGCAGCCCTGGCAAATTGAAATGTACGTTCAAATCGAATATAAAATGTTTTATACTTTAATTTGAAAAATAACTAACTGTAATAGTCGAATTAGCCAACGAAACATATCCCATTGTGTCCGGAATGGGGGTATTAAGCTAGTGGCGACAGTCGTTGGGTTGAAATAGGTGTACGTTGGCTAGAAAGGATATTATAGGAATTTAAAAATATAATATATTAGAAAATATATCTCATTTTCTCTCACATCTCAAAAAACCCGATCGACCCCCAAAACGGACGACGGAAATCATTCAGGACCTTCCCGCCTTGATCGCCGCTGCCACAGTCAATATCGCCGCCGCCTCTAGTTGACAATTCCGATCGCCTTCCTCCCCTCTTCAAATCAAAACAACCCTCGTTAGAAATCATGTAGTATACGCGTTGTTCTACCTCGAGGAAGTTCACCCCTTTCTGCCGCCGCCGATCGCCAGAGGATCCACCGAGTTCGCCGCCACCACCGTCGATAGGAAGCCTGTTCGTAGCCCTTCAACGCCATATAGTCTGATCGGGACAACGAGGTACGGTTTTGATTTAAAATCAAAACCTAGTTTTGAAGCTTTGCAAACCCTTCTGCTTTGAATTTCTGAAATGAAAATAACACTTTTAATTGTTGCAAAACTTTGAAAAATCATATTTTTTAGTGTGTTATCGAAATTCGATGAAACATGAAACATCGGGACCGCAGAGAGGCTCTCTACCATCTAGTAGAAGCCGCGGATTTTTCTGATCTTCCTACGATTTTTAACACTACAAAAACCAATGTGAGGAATCTAAACTAAATTGTGTGAATGGAATCATGTTGTATAAATTATATAAGCGAAGTGTAAATTATATACGCATTGTATACCTCATGTACATGTGTTGTATAAGTTATATTAGCGATGCATAAATTATACAAGCGTTGTATGAAACATATATGCTTTGAATTGTGATGAAATGCAAGTGAATTATAGAAATAATATATATATATATATACTCCCCTCGTCCACAGACCATGGACGATATTTATTGCTTGTGATTGGTGTGATATTATATGGTATGACGAATGGTTGGAAATAATTGTTTATGATTGATATTGTGGTTGAAAAATACCTTTGTGGTTGAAAAATACCTTTTTGGTTGAAAAATACCCTCTTGTGGTTGAAACAAATTAGAATAGGATTGTGGAAATAAAAATAAAACATGTCGCCTGCGTGCGAACTAGATGCATGATCCCCATTGTCAAAAACCGCGAGTTTTAAGGTAGAGCGAGGAGCCGTACTAGGGACGGTCCCGGTTTTAACTACCCTGCCGTTATGCTGCCGAAATTTTCTGAAATATTCATGTGTTAGAATAATTTTCATTTGTTGAAATTAATTACATATGTTGAAACCAATATTCATGTGTTGAATTGAAATTCATTCGTTGAGTTGAAATTCATGTGTTGAATATTATTCGAATTTAAACAAATAGATTTAGCGATAAAAATCACATTTTTATATACATACAAACTATAGAGAATATTCATGTGTTGAATTGAAATTCATTCGTTGAGTTGAAATTCATGTGTTGAATATTATTCGAATTTAAACAAATAGATTTGACGATAAAAATCACATTTTTATATATATACAAACTATAGAGAATATTCATGTTGAATTGAAATTCATTCGTTGAGTTGAAATTCATGTGTTGAATGTTATTCGAATGTAAACAAATAGATTTAACGATAAAAATCACATTTTTATATATATACAAACTATAGAGAATATTCATGTGTTGAATTGAAATTCATTCGTTGAGTTGAAATTCATGTGTTGAATATTATTCGAATTTAAACAAATAGATTTAACGATAAAAATCACATTTTTATATATATACAAACTATAGAGAATATTCATGTGTTGAATTGAAATTCATTCGTTGAATGGGAATTCATGTGTTGAATGTTATCGTATTTTAAAATAAAATGAATAGATAATAAAAACTACATCTTTATTGTGAATATGAAGTGTTAAAAACATTCACGTGTTGAATAAATATTTTTGATGATAAAAATATTTCTTTTATCATGTATATGCTTTGATAAAAATACACACGTGTTGAAATAAATAATAGTTTGCTAGAAATATTATTATTAGCTTTGTTCTGCATATATATACATGTGTTGAACAGGGAAAATGGATTAGTTGTAGAGTAAAGAAATTATTTGCGTGCCCGACAAATAGGTAAGCCATGATGAGTTGGCTGCGCAATTTTATTTTTATATCAACTCCTGTGAATGCCATTGGATGCGGAGTGCTGGTTATTCTATGTGAAATAATAAACATCGCCATAGAATAGTAACAATTAATTTTGAACTACACTACATGGCATACTTCTTGGCGTTAGGCATACTTCATCATATTCCACATAAGCATTTGGAGCTTGTGTGACGAGGTGGAAGATTTACCATACAAGCGAGAGGCTTGTATGGCGATGATTTTATACTACAGGTTGAACCGATGACTGATATGGACTATATAAAATATAACGATAAATTGCCAGATTAATAAAAACCCCACACGGGTCTGGAGTTGACAACAATCACGTCTCTCTAGTCATTAGATACGGCACAAGGACTATTTATTTCCACACGGAGCGGGGTGACGAGAATTTATTCTCTAGATTTATTATCTATACACGCTCCCCCGTAAACACCAGAATATATCAATATAAATATGTGGATGCTTTATAGGATTTATTGGGTACCTAACACGTCCCAATAAATTTCCAAACCCCTTCCCGTACAAAGGAGGTTATGGCGAAATTTTTCGAAATATTAAGGCGTCAGTGAAATATTTGAAGTGAAAACGAAGTTGAAATTAATGAATGAACTATATTTGAAATAAATGAATGAACTATATTTATATATATAAATAGAATAGAAAGGAATCGAAGCCGTGCAGTTCGTGTTTTGGAATCGTAAATTGAAATGATTAGTACGAGAAATCCGACCATCGGATTTTCCCGAAACCGCAACCGCTGGGTTCACCTTGGAAATATCTTTCCAACGGCACCAACCTTGTAAAAATCCAACAGTTGGATTGTCTGGAATGTTTAATTCAAATCTGAAGAAAAACAGCGCTAGAGTCTTTTATATTTATGTATAAATATAAATATAATTAAATTAAATCGAATAACAACGCTACAGTTCGAATTTTGAAACCGTAACTTCAAACGACTAGTGTGGAAGATCCGACCGTCGGATTTTCACGAAACTGGAACATTGGGTTCGCTTTGGGAATATCTTCCCATTGATATAGACTTTGTAGAAATCCAACGGTTAGATTTTCCGATATGTGTAAAACAAATTAGGGGAAAAACAGCGCCAGTGCCACGGCACGACCTAAAACGTCGTTTAATTGAATATAGTCATTTTTAAATAAATAAAAATGGCGAAAAATCGTTATAAAATATTATAAGCAACATAGATTGGAAATAAACCAATTTGACTTGATTTGTTTGATATTTGATGGTTGTATGTGTTTGACACGAAAATAACACTAAAGAACTGAAATATGAATGTCGAATAATATAACCATGGGAAGAATTGATCTGAATTCTAATTACGTGAATTATTTGAAAAGGCCGAGCTAACCCTCATTTCAAATAATTTATCGAACGATTCGAATTGGAAATACAAGGACGATTCAAGACCGACGATCTTCGTATCGGTTGGATGGGCGCTGCTGAGGTTCCTGATTGGAGTAGCTACCGTGAAGGAACGGAAGTAGTAGCCGCCTGAACGTATGTGTTGGTTGGACGGATATACGAGGAATTTGACGCCTTCGGTTCCGTTCAGACCCAGAACGGACTTGTAAATGGACTGTGTGTGTGACATTGGATTTTGTTCTATACTGATTGATCTCTGTTAAATATATATCTGTTTGGCGGCGGAGAATTTATTCTTTTGCTTAACGCCCTTCTCTGAGACGTACGAGCTCAGAGGTTATATATCGATAGAAATCAGTCGTATGGAGTGGATTGCCTATGTAGCATGCCAAGACGCTATGATCAAGGCTTCTGTTGCAAAGCAAAGTCTTGTGGTTGATGATCAAAGCACGGTCTACGTGGCCTGGCTTTGTGTATAGCGTGGATTCGCGAGCCTCACATCTCGGTATGAGTTAAAAATGGGATACGGACCGCTGGGAGAGCACGACGTTTCTTTCTAGCTATGGTGGTGTCAGTAACCGACCAGCCCTGACATTTATATCTACTTTTCACCTTTGTGGTTGTTGGAATGCGAGGCGCCTCTATTATAGGTCTGTAAGGACCGGGAAACGTGTGTTCAGGAATAATTAATCCTCAAACGTAAGAGAGGACCGGCCCAGCCGATCCAAGGGTTACCCAGAGTGTGTAGTCCTGAGGCATTTGCTAGAATGTCTCGAAGCGGAGAGGAGCCTGCCCCTTGCCTCGACTCATGACGAAAATCCAATTTCCAATACGAAATAACGGATTCGATTGTAGAACTAGTATGGCGACATAGTAGATGGTAGCTATGCCGCCTATGATTGATATTTATGATGCTATTCGTTTTTGAAACATATATGCACTAGTAATAATATCAAATGATTTTGCTTTACACGTATTAAGCATATTTGGCCATTATAAGGTAAAACTCTATCCTCCGGCTTGCGTTGTATTGTATGATGGGACTTGAGTCTTATAATGGCTTCATTCTTTTTAAAAGCATTGCGTTGTTTTAAAGAATTTACTTTGTTTTAAATGCACCAACAATCACTGGAGTAAACCCGTTCCTCGAAAGTGGCGTGGTCCTATGATTTGCTTATTACTATTGTTTAATCTGTTAAGTGGATTCCTCATACCAGTCCCCATGACTGACTCGTTGTTTGTTTCACTTTGCACACGCGGGTGCCCTTATTTTCACACGGGCAGCCTAGTTCACAGGTGACAGGTTGTTTTTGGCTCAGCACTGTTGTATGGAGTGCGTTTTGGCTCATAGCGAGGCTGACTTCACCGAGATGACTTTGACATTTTCCGCCATTATTGTACTTATATTATGATTCCGCCACAGGCGATGCAGACTGCTTTACTTTCAGTACTTATTATCGTATGTATATGTACCACCTTCGGCGATGTAGACTGATACCCTTATTATGTCTCATTGCATGTATATATATTCCGCCTCTGGCGATGGTGACTGATCATTTCCCTTTTATTTACTAAGTTATATCCTACACTGTGCTATTCTGATGTTGTTACATGTTGTGATTCCGCTGTCATATCCATGTAAAATTATTCTATTTATTGTTTTTGCTATTATCTGTTCTCTGCTATGATGATTGATGTGTTATATTCCAATGATTATCCTTAATACCATCACACGGATTTTGGGATCGTCACAGTTGGTATCAGAGCTTTGGTTAACCTTAGTTCCGGGATCTAACACATTAAACACCTCGTCAAAATAGAATCAGTAGTGTTCTAAGGCAAGTAGCTCATTAGAGATAGGATTAGCAATGCCCTAGAATGAGCTAAGTAGATTAGCAAAACAATTTGATCAGTACATCACTACCTTTCCTTATGTTCCCCTACATTATCATTTGTGAAAGTTATCAATTCTGTGAGCTTGACTCTTTTCTTGCTTATACAATACTCTCTTTGATGGCTACACGAGCAGCAGCAGCCAGAGGTGGCCGTGGAGGCCGAGCAGGAGTAGCAGGAGGATGGGGGAATATCCCCGTAGTTGAGGAGGGCCCTATTATTCAGCCACTAGCACCCCAGGACTTTGAGCTAGACAGAGTAGCGAAGAGGTATAGAAACCTAGGGGGAAAACCCTTTTCTGGCCTTGGTACAGTGACTGAGGCTATTGCTTGGTTGAAGACCTGTGAAAAGATCTTTGAAGGCATGGGATTGGGGACCAATAACAAAGCACGACTAGGTATCTGGCTCTTACAGGAGGAAGCATAGTTGTGGTGGGATGCCATTACCTCAGAAGATGCAGCAGGTACTATTAGGACCTGGGAGCAATTCAAGACCATGTTCAACGAGAAGTTTGTACCTGAGCAGGCCTTAGAGAGGATGCGAGAACAGTTTGCTAATCTCCAGCAGGGAGATCTCTCTATCCAATATTACCTCAATAAATTCACTCAGTTGTCGCGCTATGCTCCAGAGCTTATTATGACCAACAAAGCTAAGAACAAGAGGTTTATATTTGGGCTACGACGCAAGTACCACGACAGAGCCATGAGCAACATCAAACTCTCCTTCTCAGAATTAGTGGAAATGGCTTGCAATTATGAAGATATGGATGAAAGACACTCCAACCAAGACCGCGCCTAAAGCCAAGCTGGAAATAAGCGCAAAGCTTCAGCAGATCAGCCAGAGTCTAGCATTACAGCGGCCGCTACTCAGAAATCTAGGAAGATCCTCAAAGGAAGTTGCTACAACTGCGGGAAGACAGGACATTTTTCTAATGTGTGCAAAGCCCTGAGGAAAATAAAGGCAAATCCAGACCACAGCTCAGCCGAATGCTACAACTGCCATAAGAAAGGGCACTATAGCAGGAATTGTCCTCTGAAGCAGAATGCACAAGTGGCTCATGTGTATGACGGGGAGACCCCGCCAGCTATCACCGATGGATCAAGTAAACCCGACATCTTGTGAGGTACCCTTACCATTAAAAATATTCCAGTTTCTGTACTTTTTGATACTGGTGCATCACGTAGCTTCATTTCTGGTAACATTGTTCACAAGTTAAAATTGAAACAAAGAAAGCCTAAAGAAATTAAAGTTCAAAACCCGATAGGAGGTTCTGTTAGTCTCAGTTCGTACTGCAGAGTGCCTATCTCTTATTCGCGTTACAAGTTTCCCATCAATTTAATAGTCATGGAATTATCTGAATTCGATGTTATTCTTTGTTTGGAATGGTTGACAAAATATAAGGCCGAAGTTAGATGTGCCAAACGAATTGTTAAAGTCGAAACGAAGTTTGGACCCATATGTATACCATGCCATGGTTCTAAAGTTAATAGAACAGAATTTTGGTTTTCTTTAGAAGTTACTCCCACTTCATTAGAAAAGATACCGGTCGTTAAAAACTATGCGGATGTGTTTGAAGAAGTAGAAAACTTACCGCCGTAAAGAGAAATTGAATTTAGAATAGATCTAGTTCCTAACGCCCGACCAGTAGTACATCCAATTAGAAGAATGGCTCCGAAAGAAAAAGAAGAGTTTGGTAGTCAAACTGAGAATTGCTTTGGAAAGGTCTGATCAGACCGAGCTTCTCAGCTTGGGGAGCAGCAGTAGTATTTGTCTCGAAATCAGACGGTACTCTAAGACTTTGTGTTGATTACCGAGATCTCAATAAGCAGACACTGAAGAACAAATATCCCTTGCCTCGGATAGACGATCTGTTAAATCAATTAATGGGGGCAACAGTATTCTCCAGAATGGACCTAGCTACAGGTTTCCACCAATTACGTATAGCCAAAGACTGTGTTCCTTTGACAGCCTTCAGGGGTCCCGATTTATTCTACGAATGGTTAGTAATGTCGTTCGGCTTGTGTAACGCTCCGGCATACTTCGTTGATCTTATGAACAGAGTGTTCCGTGGTGTATTGAATAAATTTGTTCGAATCTTCATCGATGACATTTTAATCTACTCCAAGTCGGAAGGCGAACATGCAAAGCATTTAGAACAAGTGTTGAAAATTCTGAGGAGAAATGTCTTGAAAGCTAAATTTTCTAAATGTGTCTTCTACCAGGATGAAGTTAAGTTCCTTGGCCATGTCGTATCAAAGGAAGGGATTGTTGTAGATCTAAGCAAAATTACAGCGATTCAGAACTGGAAATAACCTACTACCCCCACAGAAGTTATAAGTTTCCTTGGATTGGCTAGTTACTATCGGAAATTCGTTCAGGATTTTTCAAAGATATCTGGTGTATTGACAACGCTTACAAAGAAGCATGAGAAATTCAACTGGACTCCCGAATGTGAATAAGCTTTCCAGGAGCTGAAACTGAAATTGACAACTGCACCAGTATTGACCATTATAGAAGGCAACCAAGACTTGACTGTATGGACAGACGCTTCTATTAGAGGGCTAGGCGCAGTATTAATGCAAAAAGGCCAAGTGGTCGCTTATGCCAGCCGTCAGCTGAAGCCGCATGAAAGAAACTATGCAACTCATGATCTTGAGTTATTAGCTATCGTGTTTGCTTTGAGAATCTGGAGGCATTATTTATTGGGTGAGAAGTTCGAACTATTTACCGATCATCAATCCTTGAAATATCTATTCACTCAGAAAGAACTAAACTTGAGACAACAGCGTTGGTTAGAATTCCTTGTAGCATACGATTTTGAGATTCTATACACTCCAGGGAAAGCCAATGTTGTCATAGATGCGCTTAGCAGAAAGAATGAAATCATTGCCAGTTTTATCATTACGTCTTCATTAATTGACAGGATCTCGACCCTTCAGAATGACGATGAATTTATTCATAGAATCAGTCAGAGAGTCAAGGGAGGTGAATCCACAAGTTTCCGACTCGATGACAATGGAGTTCTTAGGTTAAAGGGCAGAATTTGCATCCCAAATCTTCCAGAGCTTCAAAGAAAAATACTTGATGAATGTGACAAGTCCAAACTAAGCATCCATCCCGGTGTGAGCAAAATGTACAATGACATCAAGTGCACATTCTGGTGGAGATCAATGAAAAGGGATATTTCATTATATGTTAGCAGATGCTCCACTTGTCAGCTAGTTAAGAGCGAACAGCAGAAATTGGCTGGACTATTACAACCATTAGAAATTCCAGGATGGAAGTGGGAGCAAATTTCGATGGACTTCATTGATGGCTTGCCTCGAACTAAGAAAGGAAACGACAGTATATGGGTGATCGTAGATCGCTTCACGAAGACTGCCCATTTCATACCTGTCCGATCCAACAGAACGGCTCAAAGTTTAGCACAGATTTACTTCAAAGAAATAGTTAAACTACATGGAGTGCCGCTAAATATAGTCAGTGATAGAGATCCCCTATTTACTAGCAAATTCTGGAAAGCATTCCAGACAGAATTGGGAACCAAATTGAATCTAAGCACCGCTTATCACCCTCAGACAGATGGCCAAACTGAGCGGGTGAATAGAATTCTAGAAGATTTACTGCGGGCTTGCGTTATCGATTTTGGAGGCTCATGGGAAGATCACTTACATTTAGCCGAATTCTCTTATAACAATAGCTATCAAACAAGTTTGGGAATGTCTCCATTTGAAGCATTATACGGTAGACCGTGCAGATCTCCCGCATGTTGGGTAGAACCTGGCAACAGACTTGTGTTAGGACCCGATATGATTCGAGAAGCATCTGATAAAGTCAACTTCATTAAGAAGCGATTGAAAACCGCACAAAGCCAACAGAAAAGTTATGCTGATGCGAGAAGGAGAGATTTATCGTTTGTCGTTGGCGATTATGTTTATTTAAGAGTTTCTCCGATGCGGGGAGTAATCAGATTTGGTAAAACTGGGAAGTTGGCACCGAGATTCATTGGTCCCTTTCCTATACTTGAACGGAGGAACTCTGGCATATAGGGTTTCATTACCTGGTTGGTTACCTGGTGTGCATGATGTGTTCCATGTGTCTCAACTCAGGAAACATGTACATGATCCGGATCTTGTTGTATAAGAAGCAGCGCAACAGGATATAGACATAACTCCAGAATTAGCGCTCAGAAGGGAGCCATTAAATATCGTTAGCAAAGAAACTAGAGAGCTAAGGAGCAAAAAGATTCATTTAGTTAAAGTGCAGTGGAGTAGTGATCCAAGAGAATGTACTTGGGAGACTGAGGAAAGCATTAAACAAGCCTACCCCAAATGCAGAGTGGACATCTCTGACTAACTCCGGTGCAAGGTACATTTACAATACTTTGCATTTACATTTTGTTTCCTACTTTGCTGTTATTTCCTTTTCGAGGACGAAAAGTTTTAAGTGGGGGAGATTGTAATAACCCGGAAAATGTGAACCAATTTAAAATTTTTAAAATTGGTTATCGTCAAGGAATTTGAATAATTGAAATAGCATATTTCAATAAAATAATGAATAAGGAATAGTAAGGCAGTTTGAAAATTTGAATACAAACTTTGTCTGATTGTACCGAGTGGAAAATATAACAGATTTTAGTGAAACTAAAAATATTTAAATCTGTTTATGAATACCTTTCTAACGAATCTGAAAAATCGAAGTTTCATAACAGGAATCAAAAGTTATGGCCAAATGAATTTTCAGAAAGGTCGCTATATAGAATATATAGCCCTTGAAAATAGATATTTTGCATACGACCTCGGAATTCGACGAAACCACTTTTGTTGGGTCCGGGATGTCAAATTATTGCTAGGTTTCAAATTTCATAATTTTTGAAGCTAGTATGTGAGCGGGGCAAAAGAAAATGTGATTGGTCGATTTCTGTTAAAATGGATCGACCTGAAAATGGACATTTTGCATATGAGATCAGAATTCGACGAAACTGGTTTTGTTGGGACCGTATCGTCAAAACAAAGCTAGATTTATTTTTCTGGAATTTTTTGATTCAGTTTGTAGCCCTGGCAAATTGAAATGTACGTTCAAATCGAATATAAAATGTTTTATACTTTAATTTGAAAAATAACTGACTGTAACAGTCGAATTGGCCAACGAAACATATCCCATTGTGTCCGGAATGGGGGTATTTAGCTAGGGGCGACAGTCGTTGGGTTGAAATTGGTGTATGTTGGCTAGAAAGGATATTATAGGAATTTAAAACTATAATATATTAGAAAATATATCTCATTTTCTCTCACATCTCAAAAAACCCGATCGACCCCCAGAACGAACGACGGAAATCATTCAAGACCTTCCCACCTCGATCGCCGCCGCCACAGTCAATATCGCCGCCGCCTCCAGTTGACAATTCCGATCGCCTTCCTCCCCTCTTCAAATCAAAACAACCCTCGTCAGAAATCGTGTAGTATTCGCGTTGTTCTACATCGAGGAAGTTCGCCCCTTTCTGCCGCCGCCGATCGCCAGAGGTGCCACCGAGTTCGCCGCCACCACCGTCGATAGGAAGCCTGTTCGTAGCCCTTCGACGCCGTATAGTCTGGTCGGGACAACGAGGTACAGTTTTGATTTAAAATCAAAACCTAGTTTTGAAGCTTTGCAAACCCTTCTGCTTTGAATTTCTGAAATGAAAATAACACTTTTAAGTGTTGCAAAACTTTGAAAAATCATATCTTTTTAGTGTGTTAACGAAATTCGATGAAACAGGAAACATCGGGATCGCAGGGAGGCTCTCTACCATCTAGCAGAAGCCGCGGATTTTTCTGATCATCCTACGATTTTTAACACTAAAAAAACCAATGTGTGGAATCTAAACTAAATTGTGTGAATGGAATCATGTTGTATAAATTATATAAGCGAAGTGTAAATTATATACGCATTGTATACCTCATGTACATGTGTTGTATAAGTTATATTAGCGATGTATAAATTATACAAGCGTTGTATGAAACATATATGCTTTGAATTGTGATGAAATGCAAATGAATTATAGAAATAATATATATATATATATACTCCCCTCATCCACAGACCATGGACGATATTTATTGCTTGTGATTGGTGTGATATTATATGGTATGACGAATGGTTGGAAATAATTGTTTGTGGTCGATATTGTGGTTGAAAAATACCTTTGTGGTTGAAAAATACCCTCTTGTGGTTGAAACAAATTAGAATAGGATTGTGGAAATAAAAATAAAACATGCCGTCTGCTTGCAAACTAGATGCATGATCCCCATTGTCAAAAACCGCGAGGTTTTAACGTAGAGCGAGGAGCCGTACTAGGGACGGTCCCGGTTTTAACTACCTTGCCGTTATACTGCCAAAATTTTCTGAAATATTCATGTGTTAGAATAATTTTCATTTGTTGAAATTAATTACATATGTTGAAACCAATATTCATGTGTTGAATTGAAATTCATTCGTTGAGTTGAAATTCATGTGTTGAATATTATTCGAATTTAAACAAATAGATTTAACGATAAAAATCACATTTTTATATATATACAAACTATAGAGAATATTCATGTGTTGAATTGAAATTCATTCGTTGAGTTGAAATTCATGTGTTGAATATTATTCGAATTTAAACAAATAGATTTGACAATAAAAATCACATTTTTATATATATACAAACTACAGAGAATATTCATGTGTTGAATTGAAATTCATTCGTTGAGTTGAAATTCATGTGTTGAATATTATTCGAATTTAAACAAATAGATTTAACGATAAAAATCACATTTTTATATATATACAAACTATAGAGAATATTCATGTGTTGAATTGAAATTCATTCGTTGAGTTGAAATTCATGTGTTGAATATTATTCGAATTTAAACAAATAGATTTAACGATAAAAAACACATTTTTATATATATACAAACTATAGAGAATATTCATGTGTTGAATTGAAATTCATTCGTTGAATGGGAATTCATGTGTTGAATGTTATCGTATTTTAAAATAAAATGAATAGACAATAAAAACTACATATTTATTGTGAATATGAAGTGTTAAAAACATTCACGTGTTGAATAAATATTTTTGATGATAAAAATATTTCTTTTATCATGTATACGCTTTGATAAAAATACACACGTGTTGAAATAAATAATAGTTTGCTAGAAATATTATTATTAGCTTTGTTCTGCATATATATACATGTGTTGAACAAGGAAAATGGATTAGCTGTAGAGTAAAGAAATTATTTGCGTGCCCGACAAATAGGTAAGCCTTGATGAGTTGGCTGCGCAATTTTATTTATATATCAACTCCTGTGAATGTCATTGGATGCAGAGTGCTGGTTATTCTGTGTGAAATAATAAACATCGCCATAGGATAGTAACAATTAATTTTGAACTACACTACATGGCATACTTCTTGACGATAGGCATACTTCATCATATTCCACATAAGCATTTGGAGCTTGTGTGACGAGGTGGAAGATTTACCATACGAGCGAGAGGCTTGTATGGCGATGATTTTATACTACAGGTTGAACCGATGACTGATATGGACTATATAAAATATAACGATAAATTGCCAGATTAATAAAAACCCCACACGGGTCTGGAGTTGACAACAATCACATCTCTCTAGTCATTCGATATGGCACAAGGACTATTTATTTCCACACGGAGCGGGGCGACGATAATTTATTCTCTGGAGTTATTATCTATACACGCTTCCCCGTAAACACCAGAATATATCACTATAAATATGTGGATGCTTTATAGGATTTACTGGGTACCTAACACGGCCCAATAAATTTCCAAACCCCTTCCCGTACAAAGGAGGTTATGGCGAAATTTTTCGAAATATTAAGGCGTTAGTGAAATATTTGAAGTGAAAACGAAGTTGAAATTAATGAATGAACTTTATTTGAAATAAATGAATGAACTATATTTATATATATAAATATATATACAATAGAAAGGAATCGAAGCCGTGCAGTTCGTGTTTTGGAATCGTAAATTGAAACGATTAGTACGAGAAATCCGACCATCGGATTTTCCCGAAACCGCAACCGCTGGGTTCGCCTTGGAAATATCTTTCCAACGACACCAACCTTGTAAAAATCCAACGTTTGGACTGTCTAGAATGTTTAATTCAAATCTGAAGAAAAACAGCGCTAGAATCGTTTATATTTATATATCAATATAAATATAATTAAATTAAATCGAATAACGACGCTGTAGTTCGAATTTTGAAACTGTAACTTCAAACGACTAGTGTGGAAGATCCGACCGTCAGATTTTCACGAAACTGGAACCGTTGGGTTCGCTTTGTTAATATCTTCCCAATGATATAGACTTTGTATAAATCCAACGGTTAGATTTTCCGATATGTGTAAAACAAATTAAGGGAAAAACAGCGTCAGTGCCACGGCACGACCTGAAACGTCGTTTAATTGAATATAGCCATTTTTAAATAAATAAAAATGGCGAAAAATCGTTATAAAATATTATAAGCAATACAGATTGGAAATAAACCGATATGTGTTTGACACGAAAATAACACTAAAGAACTGAATTATGAATGTCGAATAATATAACCATGGAAAGAATTGATTTGAATTCTAATTACGTGAATTATTTGAAAAGGCCGAGCTAACCTTCATTTCAAATAATTTATCGAACGATTCGAATTGGAAAATACAAAGACGATTCAAGACCGACGATCTTCGTATCGGTTGGATGGGCGCTGCTGAGGTTCCTGACTGGAGTAGCTACCGTGAAGGAACGGAAGTACTAGCTGTCTGAACGTATGTGTTGGTTGGACGGATATACGAGGAATTTGACGCCTCCTGTTCCGTTCAGACCCAGAACGGACTTGTAAATGGACTGTGTGTCTGACATTGGATTTTGTTCTATACTGATTGATCTCTGTTAAATATATATATCTGTTTGGCGGCGGAGAATTTATTCTTTTGCTTAACGCCCATCTCTGAGACGTATGAGCTCAGAGGTTATATATCGATAGAAATCAGTCGTATGGAGTGGATTGCCTATGTGGCATGCCAAGATGCTGTGATCAAGGCTTTTGTTGCAAAGAAAAGTCTTTTGGTTGATGATCAAAGCACGGTCTACGTGGCCTGGCTTTGTGTATAGCGTGGATTTACGAGCCTCACATCTCGGTATGAGTTAAAACGGGATACGGACCGCTGGGAGAGCACGACGTTTCTTTCTAGCTATGGTGGTGTCAGTGACCTACCAGCCCTGACATTTATATCTTCTTTTCACCTTTGTGGTTGTTGGAATGCGAGGCGCCTCGATTATAGGTCTGTAAGGACCGAGAAACGTGTGTTTAGGAATAATTAATCCTCAAACGTAAGAGAGGACCGGCCCAGCCGATCCAAGGGTTACCCAGAGTGTGTAGTCCTGAGGCATTTGCTAGAATGTCTCGAAGCGGAGAGGAGCTTGCCCCTTGCCTCGACTCATGACGGAAATCTAATTTCCAATACGAAATAACGGATTCGATTGTAGAACTAGTATGGCGACATAGTAGATGGTAGCTATGCCGCCTATGATTGATATTTATGATGCTATTCGTTTTTGAAACATATATGCACTAGTAATAATATCAAATGATTTTTCTTTACACGTATTAAGCATATTTGGCCATTATAAGGTAAAACTCTATCCTCCGGCTTGCGTTGCATTGTATGATGGGACTTGAGTCTTATAATGGCTTCATTCTTTTTAAAAGCATTGCGTTGTTTTAAAGAATTTACTTTGTTTTAAATGCACCAGCAATCACTGGAGTAAACCCGTTCCGTGAAAGTGGCGTGGTCCTATGATTTGCTTATTACTGTTGTTTAATCTGTTAAGTGGATTCCTCATACCAGTCCCCATGACTGACTCGTTGTTTGTTTCACTTTGCAAACGCGGGTGCCCTTATTTTCACACGGGCAGCCTAGTTCACAGGTGACAGGTTGTTTTTGGCTCAGCACTGTTGTATGGAGTGCGTTTTGGCTCATGGCGAGGCTGACTTCACCGAGATGACTTTGACATTTTCCGCCATTATTGTACTTATATTATGATTCCGCCACAGGCGATGCAGACTGCTTTACTTTCAGTACTTATTATCGTATGTATATGTACCGCCTTTGGCGATGTAGACTGATACCCTTATTATGTCTCACTGCATGTATATATATTCCGCCTCTGGCGATGGTGACTGATCATTTCCCTTTTATTTACTAAGTTATATCCTACGCTGTGCTATTCTGATGTTGTTACATGTTGTGATTCCGCTGTCATATCCATGTAAAATTATTCTATTTATTGTTTTTGCTATTATCTGTTCTCTGCAATGATGACTGATGTGTTATATTCCAATGATTATCCTTAATACCGTCACACAGATTTTGGGATCGTCACAGTTTCAACCACAAACAATCATTATCAACCATTCACATTTATCAACAAAATTTCACGTCAACCGAAATCCAAACTATCACAACCAATATATATCATCCATGGTCTACGGACGAGGGGAGTGTGTGTATATATATAGATATACGTATATAAATATATTTCCATTTCATTTCAACTCCATTCAACGCACATGATTTTTACAATGTATATATATAACTTATACATTGCATATATAATTTATACAACGCTTATACATGAGGTGTACAACGCTTATATAACTAATACATTGATTATATAATTTATACCTTGCCTTTCCATATCGTTTATAATTTAGAAATCTCACATTAGGTTCCACTCCTCCAAAAATTGTAGGAAGCTCCAAAAAATCTCTGGTCTCGTCTAGAATATAGAAGACGTCCACACGAGTCCAATGTCTCTTGTTTCATTGGATTTTGACCACATAGCAAAAAGATATGATTTTTATTCGATAATCTAAAATAGCAACACTTTTAAATGTTGTAAACCATTTAAATTATTCACTGCCGTAACTCACCACGAATGTTCAAAGCTAAGGTTTGGATTTAACTTCAAATCCGCTGAGCTTGAGGCTGATCAGGTTATACCACGCTGAAGAGCTTTAGAAGGCGCGCCAGAGGATGTCACCCACGTCGAACTCGAGCGCTGATCGGAGGTGGAATTTAACGTGAAACGGCTTGACTTTCAAGCTTCAGATCTCCGCGAATTCACAACGATAATCCACAAAATAGGTATGGATTTAAAGATCTCAAAGTTCTCTATGAAATTCTCCAAAGGAGCAGGTGGTTTTGATGAGCGGATTAGGAGAAATCGTGGAGAGAAGGTTTCAAGAATTTTCGCCATTCATAATCGAGGTTATCGGGTCTGGAGAAGAATGAAGGAAGTCAACGCCTTTTTCTTGTTGGCCCTTGAATATTTATTTTAATTTTTTTATTTCTTTAAATCTGAAAATACTCCTCAGTCTATACGAACTCTAATTCAAACCCATCAACTGTCTCCCTAGCTAAATACCCCCATTCCGAACACAATGGAATTTGTTTCGTAGGCCCATTCGACTATTTCAGTCAGTTTTTCTTCAAATTAAAATATAAAACATTCAAATATGGATTTGAACGTACATTTTAAATTGCCGGGGCCACATACTGATTCTAAAAATTCCAGAAAAATTATATCTGGCTTCCCTGTGACGATACGGTCCCAAAAAAACTAATTTCGTCAAATTTGAAGACCGTTTGAAAAATGGCCATTTTCTGGTCGATCCAAATTGACTGAAATTAACCAAAAACATTGTCTTTTGCCACGCTCACATATTAACTCCAAAAATTATGGAATTTGAAACCTAGCGATAATTTGAAATTCTGGATCCAACAAAAGTTGTTTCTTCGAAAACGGAGGTCTTTTGCAAAATGTCTATTTTCATGGGCTATATTAATTCCATAGTGACCTTTCTGAAAATTCATTAGGCCACAACTTTGATTCCCACTATGAAATTTTGATTTTTCAGATTCGTTAGAAAGATATTCATAAACAGATTTAAATATTTTTGGTTTCATTAAAATCCGTTTTATTTTGCATCATGTACAGTCAGTCAAAGTTCGAATTCAAATTTTCAAACAGCCGCGCCATTTCAGGCCTTGTTTTATAATTAAAATAAATATATTCGCTATAACTTCGATCCATATAAATTTTTAGTCATTATTATTTAAAATAATTTGTTTTAAATATTCAAAATTCCCTAAAATATCCAAATTAAAAATTTTAAATTGGTTCTGATTTTCCGAGTTGTTACAATCTCCCCCTTAAAATCTTTTCGTCCCCGAAAAGGAACGAAATTGAAAGTTGTTTAACTAACCAACTCAACTTTCATTCTAGCTTTCCTTTTTCAACTTTTCAGTTCCTAAGAATTTTCTAATTCTTCAAAAATTTGGCTAACATCCTAAATTTTCGAAATATTTCGCCATAACCTCCTTTGTACGGGGAGGGGATTAGAAATTTATTGGGCCGTATTAGGTACCCAATAAATTCTAAAAAGCATACACATATTTATAGTGATATATTCTGGTGTCCAAAGGGGAGTGTGTATAGATCATAACTCTAGAGAATAAATTCTCATCACCCTATAAATGGTTTTTGTGCCTTAATGACCAGAGAGACGTGTTTATTATCATCCCCATACCCGTGTGGGGTTTTTATTAATCTGGCAATTTACCGTCCCATTTTATATAGTCCATATCAGTCTTCGGTTCAACCTGCAATATAGTAATTGCCATACAAGCCTCTCGCTCATATGGTAAACCTTCATCCTCGTCACAGAAGCTCCAAATGCTTATGTGGTATATGATAAAGTATGTTATCTTCAAGAAGTATGCCATGTTGTGTAGTGCAAAATTAATTGTTACTATCCTATGGATACGTTTATTATTTCACACAGAACAACCAGCACTCCCCATCCAATGGCATTCACAGGAGTTGATATATAAATAAAATTGCGCATCCAACTCATTAAGGTTTACCTATTTGTCGGGCACGCAAATAAATTCTTTACTCGACAGCAAATCCATTTACCTATTCAAACATATATAATGTACATGCATGTATTTCTATCAATTTTCAAATCAGTTCCATATTTGATTCAATTTGCATAAATTTACGCTTCCCTTTCTTGTAGATTAGATTAATTATTATTCCAATATTTTGATTAGTCAAATTCATAATCACACAACACAAACAACCATAAATTTATTGATTAACCTTTAAAAAATATACTAATTAATTCATATACTCTTTTAAAATCATTTAGACTATATAATTAAAAAAATTACATCCATGAAAAGGAAACAACAACCAAGTAGAGAACAATACGGAAATGCAAAATATGGTAAATGTACCTTGCACCAGAGTTAATCAGAGATATCCACCCTGCAATTGGATAGGCTTTCTTAATGCTCTCCTCGGTTTCCCTAGTACAGTCTCATGGATCTCCACTCCATTGACTAAGTGAACCTTTTTGTTCCTCAGCTCTTTAGTTTCTTTGCCAATAATCTTTATCAACTCTCTCCTCACTGCCAATTCTGGAGTAATTTCCAAATCTTGTTGCACGGCTTCTTCCACGACCAAGTCTGGATCATGCACGTGTTTTCGAAGTTGAGATACGTGAAACACATCATGTACTTCAGGCAACCAGTCAGGCAATTGAACCCTATAAGCAAGAGTTCCAATCCGTTCGAGCACAAGAAATGGACCAATAAATCTAGGCGCCAACTTCCCTGTTTTGCCAAATCGGACTACTCCTCTCATCGGAGAAACTCGTAGATACACATAGTAACCAACAGCAAATGCTAAATCTCTTCTTCTTGAGTCTGCATAGTTGTTCTGTCGACTTTGAGCGGCTAGTAATCGTTTCTTAATGAAATCGACTTTATCCGCAGCTTCACGAATCATATCTAGTCCCAATACAAGTTTATTGCCAGGTTCTACCCAACAAGCGGGAGATCTGCACGGTCAACCATACAATGCTTCGAATGGTGACATTTTCAGGCTCGCTTGGTAGCTATTATTGTATGAGAACTCAGCCAAATGCAAATGGTTTTCCCACCATCCGCCAAATTCAATAACATAAGCCCACAATAAATCTTCTAGAATACGATTCACCCTCTCTGTTTGACCATCTGTTTAAGGACGATAAGCGGTGCTCAAATTCAATTTTGTTCCCAATTCTGCTTGGAATGCTTCCCAGAATTTACTAGCAAAAATCGGGTCACGATCACTAATGATACTCATGGAAACTCCATGCAGTTTAACAATTTCCCTGAAATAAATCTGTGCCAGACTCTGAGCGGTTCTATTTGATCTGACAGATATAAAATGGGCGGTCTTCGTGAAACGATCTACGATCACCCAAATACTGTCATTTCCTTTCCTGTTCTAGGCAAACCATCTTTGAAATCCATATAAATCTGTTCCACTTCCAACCTGGAATTGCCAACGGTTGGAACAATCCGGCGAGTTTCTGTTGATTGCTTTTAACTTATTGACAAGTAAAACACCGGCTGGCATATAAGGAAATGTCTCTTTCCATAGATCTTCACCAGAAAGTGCGTTTGATATCATTATACATTTTACTCACTCACGGATGGATACTGAGTTTGGATTTGTGAGATTCATCCAATACTTCTCTCCGGAGCTTAGATATGTTTGGAACACAAATTCGGCCTTTTAACCTCAGAATCCCATCGTTATCAGTCTGAAAACTTGAGGCCTCGCCTTTCTGGATTTTCTCTTTGATCTTCTGAATGAAGTGATCATCCTTCTAAAGAGCAGATATGTTATCAATCAATGAAGGCGTGATTATAAGATTGGCGATGATTACATTCTTCCTGCGGAGCGCATCAACCACAACATTGGCTTTCCCTGGAGTATACAGAATATCAAGATCATATGCCACAAGAAATTCTAGCCAACGCTGCTACCTCATATTCAGATCTTTCTGGGTGAACAAATACTTCAATGATTGATGATCAGTATATAATTCAAATTTCTCCTCCAATAGATAATGCCTCCAGATTTTCATAGCAAACACGATGGCTAACAATTCAAGATCGTGAGTTGCATAATTCTTCTCATGCGGCTTCAACTGACGACTAGCATAAGCAACCACTTGGCCTCTTTGCATTAATACTGCACCGAGACCTTCTTTAGAAGCATCTGTCCAGACTTTCAATTCTTGATTTCCATCTATAATCGTTAACAATGGAGCAGTTGTCAATCTTAACTTCAGCTCTTGGAAAGTTGTCTCACATTCTGGAGTCCAATTGAACCTTGAATGTTTCTTAGTAAGCTTTGTTAAGGAACTAGATATCTTCAAAAAATATTTAACGAACTTCCGATAATAACTAGCCAATCCAAGAAAACTTCAGACTTCTGTAGGTGTAGTTGGCTGCTTCCAATCATGGATAGTTGTGATCTTACCGGGATCCACAGAAATTCCTTCTTTTGATACAACATGGCCGAGAAACTTGACTTCTTCTTGCCAGAATATACATTTGGAAATTTTTCCTTTAAAACATTCTTTCTCAGAATCTTCAGCACTTGTTCCAAATGTTTTTCATGCTCGCTTTCTGACTTAGAGAAAATCAATATGTCATCAATGAAAACCAGTACAAATTTATTCAATACTTCTTTGAATACCATGTTCATAAGATCGACAAAATAAGCTGGAGCGTTACATAAGCCGAACGACATTACTAACCACTCGTAGAATAAATCTGGACCTCTGAATGCTATCAATGGAACACACTCTTCGGTAATACGAAGCTGATGCAAACCTGTAGCTAGGTCCATTCGTGAAAATACTTGCGCGCCATTCAATCGATCCAACAAATCATCAATTCGCGGCAATGGATATTTATTATTCAATGCCTTTTTATTCAAGTCACGATAATATACACATAGTCGGAGAGTACCGTCTGACTTTGGGACAAATACTACTGTTGCTCCCCAATCAGAGAAACTAGGTCTGAACAGACCCTTCCATACAAGCTATCGAGTTTGATTGTCTAACTCTTCTTTTTCCTTCAAGGACATCCTTCGAATAGCGTGAACTATTGGCCTTGCATTCGGAATTAAATAAATTTTGAAATCAATTTCTCTACGCGGAGGTAAGCTAAAAACTTCTTCATACACGTCTGCATAATTCTCGACGATAGAATATTTTCTACGTCGACCGGAGTATTCTCTGTAATGACAGGAATATTTTCTACTTGAGTAGGAGAAACATCTAGAGCTGACCAAAAGTCTTTTCTATCAGATTTCTGACCTTCACATGGAATGGTTATATAATTCCCTAATTTAATCTTCGCTCTAACGACTCTGTCGGCACATTTAACCTCAGTTTCATATTTGGTTAACCAATCCAATCCCAAAATAAGATCGAATTCTGTGAAATTCATGATAATCGCGATGGTAGGGAACCGATAACAGGAAAAAGAAACAAGCACTCCACGTTATGCTCCTGTATCAAACAATACTTTAACTGGAATATCTTTGACAGTAAGCGTGCCTTCTAAAACTTCTGGCCTTGCTTGACTAGCTTAGGATGCAGGAACTTCTGCCACTTCATTTACCTGTACTACTTCAGATCTCCCTGATAGCAGGAAATTTCTAGCAAGATGACTTGTCCAGTGACACTTATAACATTCCCTTGTACCATGAGATTTCTTTTGCTACTTATTGGGTTTAGACCCATCCTTTCTCCGCATTTTCAAAGATTTACATTTTTTAGACAAATGGCCTTTCTGATTGCAGTTAAGGCATATGGCAGTCGTTATTGGTTCTCTCTCAAACTTAACCTTTTTCCTGTTGACTCTACGCTTCTTTCTGGCCCCAGACGCCATACTTGCCTCAGGCTGTGTACTTGCCTCAGGCTGTGTACTTGTCTCTGGGATATCAGTTTCGAATTTCCTTTTGTTGCTAATACTGACTTCCTCTTCATCACCCAAAAGACCCTGGTTATCCAGATCTTCATACTGGTAAGCCATGTATATCATTTCCGAAAAAGTAAGTTACACATGCGTAATTACACTACTTTGGTACTTTCTTTGAAGCCCACTAATAAACCTTAGATTCTTTTTCTTAGGATTTTGGATTAGATGCGGGGCAAAACGAGAAAGTTCATTGAATTTCTTATGATATTGCAGAATGGTAATATCTCGTCATATCAGATAGTAGAATTCATCACTTAACCGCTCAGTTGCTTCTGGAGGAGTAAATCTTTCATTGAAATTTTCTTTAAATCTATCCTAGTTAATATTGCCTTCTGGATTATCTTTAATAATGGTTTCCCACCAGATTAAAGCTTCGTCTTTGAGTGCCCAAGATGCCAGTAATCTTTTCTGATCATCTCTCAGCTTTGAACCTTCAAAAATTTTCTCAGCAGAGCGCATCCATGCTTGTGTTTGAATAATGGATTCATTGACCGAGAATGGTACTCCACCCAGATTTCGATACTTCTTTATAGAGCTTCAATATCTAGTTCTGACCTACCTCTTCTACTCCTGCCACTCATTTTTCAATGTCTACAAATAGCAGACAAAATGTCAAGCCAACAGAAAAGGTACTTTAAAGCATAGAGACATATACTTGAATATAAATACGTCTATCGGGGTGTATTTCATTCTGCTACACTCATTCTAAGATATTATTGATCCTATCTGAAATGAGTAATCTGTTTTATAATACTACTAGTTCTATTTCTGACGAGTTCGTTAATATGTTAAATTCCAGAACTAAGCTTAACCAAAGCTCTGATATCACGTGTGACGACCCCAAACCCCCATTCCACGATGGTAAGGTTAATCTTTGGAATATAACACATAAACAAATAATAGCAGCACATAAATATATCATTACACCAGATAATTTACAATAGAATACACTGGATAAACATAATCATCAGAGTTACATAGTATACAGGATTATACTTAGTACAAAATATAGTTTCAGCTTTATATAAAATGTCTACAGCGGAATCAAGCATTATATACATAACAGGAGCTGAACAACATAAAAAGAAAGAATCCATCTTCAGCTCCATAGCTATCCAGAAAGAGCCTGCTAAAATATGAATACAAGGCTGTCCGTGTAGAAAATAGGGCACCCGAGTTTGCAAGTGAAACAAGCTACGGGTCAGTTATGGGACTGGTATGAGAAATCTACTTAACTTATATTATAATAAGGCGATTCACAGGACCACGCCGCTAAAGCGGAACGGGTTTACTCTATCGGATTTCCAGTGCTTAAGACTCGGTTCCCATCACACAATGAAACGCAAACCAGAGGATAGAGTTTTACCTTATAATGGCCAAAATATGCTTGATACGAATAAAACCAAAGCATTTGATATTATTACTAGTGTTTATATGTTTAAAAAACAATTTCAATCATAAGTATCAATCATAGACGACATGGGTACAATATATCATGTCGCTATATATAGGTTTGCAATCAAAACTGCACGATGTCGTATTTGGAAATTGGATTTCCATCATGAACCAAGGCAAGGGATCATCCTTACCGCTTCAAGACTGTTTAGCCCGAGCCTCAGGAAAGTACTCAGTCAAGCCTTGGATCATCAGGGTCGGTCCACGCGGAGTGGATTAAAATGCCTGAACACTGCGTTTCCCCGCTCTATGGGGCGTAAACTGGTTATATCCCGACCAAACCATTGGCTCTGAAGAGACCGAAACGACGAGGTGCCTCGCTATCCATCATCCACATAAGTAAAACGTCAGGGATTGCAAAACGCTGACACCATTCCTAGATAGAAGGAAACGCATGTCCTCCCTGATGTCCTCTCCCATTTCTGGTTCATACTGGGTGTGAGGCCCGCGAATCAATGCTATACACAAAGCTATGCTATTTAAAGTCGTGCTTTGATCATCAACCACAAGGCTCTGCTTTTCAACAAAAGCCCTGATCACTGCATCTTAGCATGCCACAGTGGCAATTCACGCCATGCAACTGACACATATCAATCACATAGAATGAAATCCAATGTCGGACATATAGTCCATTTATAAGTCCGTTCTGGGTCTAAACGAAACCGGAGGCACCTTATTCCTCATACCACATGTCCAATACAGGAGAGAGTCATCACACATTCGAACGATCAACAAGTACGTCCAGACAACCACCACTATAACATCTTTAGGGCAACAACTCCCATCAAAGGCATCAGTAGCCATCCGTTTGATGTGAAGATCCTCGGTCTTGCACCGTCTTCGTATCGTCGACTTCTAATCGTCGAACAATTATTTGAAATGAGATTTAACTTGCCCTTTTCAAATAATTCACGTATATTTAGAATTCAAATCAATCCATTTACATGGTTAAATTACTGGACATCCATAATTCAGTTCATTATTTTTAATTTTCCTGTCAAACACATTCAACCATCACATATCCAATAAACGGAGTGAATTCGGTTAATTTCCATTCCAGATCATTTATAATGTTTATAATGATTTATCACTATTTTTATCCATTTAAAAATAGCCCATTTATTTAAATGGTGCTTCAGGCCATAATGCGGCCGTGACGTTGTTTTTCTTCAGATTGATTTACACCTCGCGGCATTCCCTTAGCGGTTTATCCTTACAATCTAAATATTTTGATTCGTTTTCATATCATTATCAACCATTCGCATTTATCAACCAAATTTCACGTCAACCAAAATCCAAACAATCACAACCAATATATATCATCCATGGTCTGTGGGCGAGGGGAGTATATATATAGATATGCGTATATAAATATATTTCCAATTCATTTCAACCCCATTTAACGCACATATGATTTTTACAACGTATATATATAACTTATACATCGCACATATAATTTATACAATGCTTATACATGAGGTGTACAATGTTATATAACTTATACATCGATTATATATTTTATACATTGCCATTCCATATCTTTTATAATTTAGAAATCTCACATTGGGTTCTACTCCTCCAAAAATTGTAGGAAGTTCAAAAAAATCTCCGGTCTTTCTAGAATGTAGAAGACGTCCACACGAGTCCAATATCTCTTGTTTCACTGGATTTTGATCACACAGCAAAAAGATATGATTTTTATTCGATAATCTAAATTAGCAACACTTTTAAATGTTATAACCCATTTAAATTATTCACTGTCATAACACACCACGAATGTTCAAAGCTAAGGTTTGGATTCAACTTCGAATCCTCTGAGCTTGAGGCCGATCAGAGTATACCACGCTGAAAAGCTTCAGAAGGCGCGCCAAAGGATGCCACCTACGTCGAACTCGAGTGCGGATCGGATGTGGAATTTAACGCGAAACGACTTGACTTTCGGGCTTCAGATCTCCGCCAATTCACAACGATAATCCACAAAATAGGTATGGATTTGAAGATCTCAAAGTTCTTTATGGAATTCTCCAAAGGAGCAGGTGGACTTATGAGAGGATTAGGAGAAATCGTGGAGAGAAGGTTTCAAGAATTTCAGCCGTTCATAATCGAAGTTACCGGGTCTGCAGAAGAATGAAGGAAGTCAGCGCCTTTTTCTTATTGGCCCTTGAATATTTATTTTAATTTTTTTATTTCTTTAAATCCGAAAATACTCCTCAGTCTATACGAACTCCAATTCAAACCCAAGGACTGTCGCCCCTAGCTAAATACCCCCATTCCAAACACAATGGAATATGTTTCGTAGGCCCGTTTGACTGATTCAGTCAGTTTTTCTTCAAATTAAAATATAAGACATTTAAATATGGATTTGAACATACATTTTAGTTTGCCGGGGCCACGTACTGATTCTAAAAATTCCAGAAAAATTATATCTGGCTTCGTTGTGACGATACGGTCCCAACAAAAATAATTTCATCAAATTTGAAGATCGTTTGAAAAATGGCCATTTTCTGGTCGATCCAAATTGACTGAAATTAACCAAACACATTTTATTTTGCCACGCTCACATATTAATTCCAAAAATTACGGAATTTGAAACCTAGTAATGATTTGACATTCCGGATCCAACAAAAGTGGTTTCATTGAAAAGGGAGGCTATTTGTAAAATGTCTATTTTCACGGGTTATATTAATTCCATAGTGACCTTTCTGAAAATTCATTTGGCCACAACTTTTGATTCCCGCTATGAAATTTCGATTTTTCAGATTCGTTAGAAATATATTCATAAACAGATTTAAATATTTTTGGTTTCACAAAATCCGTTTTATTTTGCATCCTGCATAGTCAGTCAAATTCGAATTCAAATTTTCAAACTACCACGCCATTTCAGGCTTTGTTTTATAATTAAAATAAATATATTCGCTATAACTTCGATCCAAATAAATTTTTAGTCATTATTATTTAAAATAATTTATTTTAAATATTCAAAATTCCCTAAAATAGCAAAATTAAATTTTTTTAATTGGTTCTGATTTTCCGGGTTGTTACAGAAAACAATTGCAATTTTTGCATCGTAAACTTCATAATCTGGGAAAATGGATAAGATAAAAGTTTTAGATTAGTTTCTAGGCTTTCCAGAATGACCAAGATCATAGAATTTCGATCAGTGGTTCAAAAGTTATGGCAATTTTACTAATAAATATCAAACTAAGCCAGAACTATACACTTGGCAGGACAACGAGCTTGCATTCGATTTTCGACCATTTACTCTATGATTCTTTGAATGTGCTCAACATGAAAGTTGTCAAGTTCTTTTCAAGGTTTCCGAAACATCAACAATTATATAATTTGGATGAAAAATGCAAAGTTATGATTAAAATACTAACTCGGGTTTACAAAAGAATAAAACAACACAAAAATTTAAATACATCAACAAATTTGTACTTGCTCGAGCTAGAAACTGTGAGATGATTACTCACCTTGATTGGCAGCAAGAATTATCATGAATTTAACAATAATTTGAAGTTTTCCTTCTATCAAAATCTTGAAGCAATGAGGAAAATGACATGCAGCCCAATTCAATCAAAACATGTTAGATTTTCATCCCTAGTACAATCAAAATTTAATATAGAAGAACTACATATTTTCAAATGAAATTTTAACTGAAGGTGTGTCATATGAGTTGAGAGTAACATATCAAAAAATTTCGATTTTCCTTCAATTATTTATGAATTTTCTACTAACCCGCGTTTTCAGCCAAGATCTGATTCGAAATTTTTTTAATGAAAGAAGATGTTTGATGCTTCAAAACGGAACCATATGCCACAAAATTGGAGGAGAGGTGATGGAATGTGTTGGAAATAACTTATCTTAATTTGGAAATTTTAAGGATTTTATTTTATTTTTTATGATTTTCAGAGAAGCTAGGGTTTAGATGAATTAAAGAGCCAAGAGGCCGTGAAATTTGCATGGTAAGGAGGAAGGATGAGGAAGAAAAATGTCGTTGTTATTTGTTTTCCTCCTTCCAAAACTATCTCAAACCAAAGAATAGTGGACTACACCATTCATCAAGGCCCAAAAGAAATAATATAACTAATCACCCTTTAATTCCCAATTGTAACACTTCTTAAATCACTAAACATACGCTAAAAATCATTAATTAAATTGTATTTGATTCATAAAACACAAATACACTTTATATTAGGCTTCAAAACACTTTAAATGATGTTTTGAATTATACTTCTAACATTATATATAGAATTTATTTTTTTATCACAATAATTATTTTACTAATGAAACACATTCATAAATTTCACCCACACATGCATATACCAATTAGATTATATTTATGAAATACAACATATCCATCATAATAACTTCCAAAATCTCTTAAACTATATTGGACTTTAATTTAGACAAAACACTAGAATATAATATGTTTTTCAAAGAATTCCCTTATCTTTTGAAACGTAATTATATTTTTGCAACAAGATTTGTAATCTCCATTGATTTAACAAATTAGCTCAACTAACTATGATAACCATCTCAAAACCACAATATCGATTCATACTCAATATTCATATTTTAATTTGACAACAATCCAGTTAAAACATCCATTTTGTCATTAACATCATTAAGAAACATAATTATATTTTAACAATAAAGTACACATCCTTCATTGATTTAATATATTAGATCAATTAACTCTAACAAGTATTTCATAAATATTGATTCTCAATCAATATTTATTTTTTATAATGAAAACAATCTAATTAAATCTCTCGTTGTTGTTGTTAATATCTAAAAGCTACTTATTTAATTATTAACAACAATAAACAAATCTAAGGTTATAGTATCATTATTATCATTTCAAGTCTTCCACCATAGTTTAAATACACAATTCTTTATTTATTATGACAAGAAATAGTCTTGCATTTGAAATATAAACCAATAGTTTATAATTATCCCAACCAACAATTTTTCATTAATATTAGAAATTTATTTTTCTCCTAAATATTGATTTCCAATCAATATTATATATTTTAGTTATTCGCATTAATCTACAGGTTATGGTTTATAAACACATGTTGGAATAAATTACTTCTTAAATTAAGTACATTAATTAGTTCCAACACACGAATTACAAATTTCTCATTTCTATTTTTAAGATAATGTACAAGTTGGGAACTCGAACGCGTATTTTATCCTCTTTCAAATTTTCAAATAAAAAAACACATTGTAGTCTGTTAAGCTCGGGTTCTCAAAAATCTTGGTTGTTACAGTATACCACCCATGAGTTGCCTTGGGGGCTGACGTGAGAGTTGGGAAAGAGCTTGGCGGGTTTGCACACCAGTGCTATACTTTAAAGCAATGTTGGATACCCTTGGATTACTATTATTATTATTGAATATAAGAAGAAGAAAGACTTACTCGATTTCATCTTAACACAACTTAGTTTTAATGATTCGAAAAACCAATACATATACTTTAATCCCTCCATTCAATAAATAAAGACTAGAATTTTGGAATAAACTTCATCGTCATCACCTCAGAATCTCCCTATAACCAGTTACACTATTATCGCTCGTAACCCAACTTTTCATTATATTTCTTATTCGATTTTAGTTGAGAGAAAAAAATTACTATCAACAAACCAAAAAAATTGTTAGCTTGCTTCGTTGTACCAATCTAAAATGAGTCGTATTTCCAAAAATAATTGGCATGTTACTATGACCTAAATTGCAAGATGGTCCAATCTAAATGCATGAAAATGAAAAGGAAAAAAATCAAAGAAAAACAAAAAGGATGTAATGCAGACTCCCCCACACACTTGATCTAAACAGTGTCAACGCTGCAAAAATGTTTCCTAAATGTAAAAGAGAGTACCTAGAAATGGATTAGATGCAAAATGATGTGTAAAAAAAGGAAATCCAGTTTAACAGCTATATGAATGTGCATATCAAATGCAAAATGAAATCTGTAAGGATGATGAATGATTGGTGAAGAATGAAGTTTCCATTTCTCCTCATACTTGTTCCTATCGAAATTGATGAGTGATGATTTCTTATCTCCAAACTCGTGAGGTACCATATGCATGTCAATGAATTATGAAACCAAAATCCTCCCTATGAAAATTTTGTCATACCAATGGTTTATATCATTCAGATCCAGATTATCATAATCCCATAAACTCGTGCATTTAACCGTAATCTCATTCGTTTATATGGAACTATGATTATTTTCGAGGCATTCCCCTAATTCGTCATGTAGAAATTTAATCTCGTCCCCAAGTAACTCTTCAAAAGACATAGTGGATATGTCTACCGAGGCAAGAGAAACTTCCTGAAGAGCTAAATATGATGTGTCTTCTACAACTGTTTCAATCAAGTCAACTTCTCCTTTTTCAGTGTCTTTAGGTTGATGAAAAATATTCGATTCAACGTTTAAGTGCCCAAAGGATAGTCAAAGTTGGCCGCTCCTATAATTTATGATAGCACTTGAGGCGGCTAAGAAGGAATGACCAAAATCAATGGAATTTAACTACCAGGATTCGAAACAGGCTCGGTTTCAAGAACTATGAAGTCGACAAGGAAATAAAATTGTTCAATTTGAATTAAAATGTCTTCAGTTATACCCAATGGATTTTTAAAAGATCGATCGGCCAACTGAAATGTGATGTTTGTGGGTTTCAATTCTCCTTGTCGTAGTTGACAATAAACGATGTAGGGAAGAAGATTGGCACTTGCACCAAGATTGAGGCATGACTAATGTGAGTATTTCCTATTTTACAACCAATTGGAGGGGTGAAGGATTTGAGAAAACAAAGCTAGTTTTCACAGTCAAAAATGTAGTTTTAGGAATGTTAGTGGCTCGTTTTCGAACGCATAACTCTTTGAGACACTTGGCATATTGTGTAATTTGTTTGATGGTGTCTAAGAGTGGAATATGGACACAAATTTGTTTGAAGATTTCATCAATTTTCTTGAAATCCGAATCCTTCTTCTTATTATTAAGTCGATAAGGATATGGTGCTACTGGTATATAGACTCTTTTAGAATTTTTATTGTTCGAAGAAGAAGGTTTTCATATAGGAAGTGAAGGGGGTAAGCATGTAGGAGATGGGATTTTGGGATTGCCAACATTAGAGGAAGTTGTATTATCGGGGTTGTCGATATTGGAAGAAGAGATGTTGGGCTCACCAACATTCAAAGAAGATGGAGATTTGAAAGATTCAGAAGAATTGGGCTTGGTTTCCATTGGAAGAGTGTCAAGATTTTCGATTGGGGTGGAAATTGAATGATCGTTGGGATTTTCGACATTGTTGTCAATTATTTTTCGGGATTTGAGGGTGATGGCAACATTAACCAAATTATAGTTTTTGTCCTTACAAGAGTTTACATTACAAGAATTATATTTGGATTCACCTCTGGTTGACTAGGAAATTTTCCTTTCTTATTAATTTTCATTAGTTCCTTCATCATATTCATAATTTGTTCGAGTTTGATAGTTTAGCCCTTCATATGTAATTTAGCACAAGTGATGTTTTGGGATTGCATGATGAGGGGAACAAAATAGATGTTGGTTGAATCTTTCAAAGTATTTTGAAAAAAAAATGCCCCTTGTTTTGAGGAAACTAATTTATTTTAGTTTTGATTTTTAAAGTTTTGTGGAATGGGAAAAACTATTTTAAGAATATAATGACAAATTCATCCTTACTTCTTATGGAATGTTTTGGAAGAGAATTTATCCATTTTTAGTGCTTTCAAGTAGTGTGAATGAAATTAGCCTTAACATGATTGATTCATTAGATAATTGTTGCAATTTAGTTGTGGATGCATACAATTCTAATCCACTTATAAATTTGTAAGCATTTCCAGGATAAGTAAACTATGGTACCCCTTGAATAAAAGAATGTTTAAGCTCAAAATATCCTTTAACTGGTGGAAATATTATGACAGAAGATTGGAAAGTCCTAGTTGTGTAACATTGATCTTAAAGCGATAAGGGTCTATCCATTCCAACATTAAAATTTTTGAAAATTTTGACTTATTTGATTATAATCCATTTCGTTTGAAAATTCTTGGTTTATCAGAGATCCCTTGGGAGAATTATGGTGGCTAATGCTTTTTTCCTTCATAGTTGTCGAATATAGAAAATCCAAAACTTAAGATTGAGAAAAAGTCACTTTTATTAAATACACTCTTGTAGTAAAATATTTTTCAATGTCTAATTAAGTTTTATCGTTGAAAAATGATGAGAATGATGACTTTAGCTATGGAAATTCGTTCCTAACTAAATTGATTCAGAATTTTCATCCACACAACAATCAGACAATAATAACTACAAAACTAATTTTTCTGTAAAAGCAAGTCATTGCCCCTACGTAAATTTTTTACGAGCAATTTCTATATTTCTAAGTTGTTGCCGCACCTGTAGAGTTAAAGAAATTTTACAGTGGGGTATGTTGTCCGTTCAGAGCAATTAGGTAGCAATGACAATTCAAAACAACTTTTTGCAAATCCTTTGACTTATGAATTTTTGTTCGCTTTTCTTGAACACTTTCCTTTACTTCTAAGATTGATTTTGTTTGGGCTTTGTTCTTGTCGAAAAGGAAGTCAAATAAGAATACATTTGAATAAAATAAAGCAAACAAATTTCGAAAGAAAGGAAATCGAACAAAAACAAGATTTAGACAGGAAGAAATAAAAAAAATCAAAACAAAAGATGGAAACCGACCCTATACGACATTCTATACTCAGTAGAGAACAAAAATCAAATCGTGCAAAACCTACTCATCAACTTAGTCAACAAATTCCATGTGCCGTCTCTTAGGAATTTTTTTGGAACAAAAAAAAACTCACACCCCTTCTATAAATTTCAGTCAAACCTTATGGAAACATAAACTCATGCTCCCTAGCATTTCAAGAAACAAATCTCGTTTGTTTTAGAAAAAAAATACCGAATCTATGTTTCTTTTCAAAATTGATGCAGATCCGTAGTTCGATTCGGTTTCTTTCTGACTTTTCAAAGATGATATAGGCGTAAGGGAGATTCGGTTTGGTTTTATGGATTTTCCAATGTGATTCGGGTTTTCTAATTTTGGTTGGGTGTTCAAATCGGGTTGAACAGTTTTTTAGTTTTGTGCATGGTGAATTAGGTTCGAACTGGGGTTTCGAAAATTCAGGTGCGGGTATTGATGTCGATAGTTGATCGAATGTGAATGTGAATTGTGTAGACTAAGTTAATGTGGTTTGATGAAGTCGCTGGTAGAAGGATTGTTGGCTGCTGGATGATGAAGATGGGAGGTGATTAGCGAAATTTTGTTTTGGGATTTTGTGGTGTGAACGAAAATATGAATGTGGCACTTTCACGGATTAGGGTAATGAAAACGTAGTCTTGGGTCTAATGGTAGGAAGATGCCGGTTTGAGTTTGTATGGCTAGTGTAAAATGGTGTAGACATGGTGATTGTTGTAGATTGGTTTTTATGTGTTGTATGGTCGGTAGTTGTGAGATTTGGAACGTGGGTGGAAAGCCAAGGGGGACTGTGTGATGTTGATAGTGGCTTGAGGCAGATGAACTGGGTAAGGTGGAGAATGATCCGAGGATGGTGTCCTGCACTGGTTGAGCGACGAGCAGGTTGTTGTTGTATATGTTAAAAAACTTGGCAAAGTAAGTGGTTTGGTAATGGTTGTTTACGGGACTTGAACATGGGTTTGTGGGTAGTTGTAGAAGCAACGAAGATTGTCTGTGATGTGGGGGAGGTGATGGTCAGAACTAGGTTTTAGGGCAGGTTGAGGTATATTGGCAGAACTGGGTGAAGTAGATGTGAAAGGGAGGGGATGTAGATTCAAGTCGAAGAAGTATGATTTGCGTTAGAAGAACACAAGCAAGAGAAAAAGAAGAAAATAAAACAAAAGAAAATTTAGCATTTTTTGAAATTGTTGAAAAGAGGGAAAGAAATCGTAAAACGAAAAGAAATAAATGAAAGAAAGGAAAAAGAAATTGAAAAGAGGAAAGAAATAAAAGAAAATGGCAAGATTTGTCTTCTTCCCTTGTTTAGATGATTCTAATACCAATTTTTGATATAAAGTCAACTAATGAGGATATTTAAAATTAAAAAAAATCTAACACGAATCGGAAATTAATTAATAATTGTTGCCTCCCCGACAACGATGCTAAAAACTTGTTTGACTCTTTTCTATGGATTAGAAAAGAGAAAATTTATTGTAACACCCCGTGTATTCTATAACAGTTAAATTCACAAATTAAAGTATAATTAAATTCAAATCAAAGAATTAAGGGAAACAGGATATGCCATTGCGTTCGTCACGGAATTCTGCTTGAGATAGAATCCGAGTTTGCACAAAACGGACTCCGTATGAGGGAGATATGACCTCCGGAAGTTTGAGAATTCAGTTTAAAATTCAAACAGACGGAAACATTTCAGAAATGAGTTCAAAAATCAAAAATCGGACCCAGATTGGGCTGGGCGGGAATTTTCCCGCCCAAGGCACCTAGGTCGGCTAGGTAGTCGACCTGGGGCACCCAGGTCGGCTGGGTAGTCGACCTGGGGCACCCAGGTCTACTGGGTAGTCGACTTGGGGGTCGACTGGGTAGTCGACCTGGCCCCTGAGCCAGGTCGAACCCATACCCTCCTGGCTGGCCTGGTCTGTGCTTGGCCGAATTTCTGAGCTTTGTCTTGTCACTAGGGCTAGGTGTCAGCTCCTGATTGGTTTCTCTTTAAAACGAACAGCTAATATTAATCTAAGCTCCATCGACGACTCTAATCAATTCACAAACTCTATAAAAAGGACCTAAGACTCCACCTAATTCACACAAATAAAAATGAGAATGAGATCATCATGCTACTGAAGAAAGACTAGGAGTAGCCGTCAAAATTGAGAGACGATTAGGAGTCGATTCAAAAGCTTAAAGCCACGACAATTAAAACAAAACAACGCCTACAACAAAGGATAGCATCTCCAAATTCAGAATTCAGAATCCTGAATTAAAGATTCGTCATACGTTGTAAGTAGAGTGCTATTCCGATGTGAATAAATAATTGAGTTTTGATTTGTGTAAAATGAGAAATGGAATTGTACTTAATTTGTGGTGATGATAATTCATAATTGTATGTTGCTATGATTCTAATTATGAATAGATTTGGGATGTTATGGTATAATGACGTTAGACCTATTGGATATTTGCAAGTATATGATTCATGTTGAAAGTTAACAACTATATGTTTGTGGTAGTTTATTACAACCAAGTTGAGACTCATGCAAGTATATGATTCATTATTATGCCAACATGATTTTAGATCCTTCGATGTATATTTTTATGATCATTTTTAGCGTAGTTGGATCCATTATTTGGGTGTTATGATTCATATGAATTTATGTTGAAATAGGCGTTATGATTCAAGTGAAAACCATACTTTTGTATTAGTGACAAAAGCAAGCATCTTTGTGAACTTGTGTTGACTCTATGAACATGACTAGATTACGTTTGGTGTTATGCCTAATTGAAAAATATGTTTTAGGCCTATGTTGCTATCAAAATCATGTGATAATATATGTGATACATAATTAAGTTAGGTTCACATACATGACTAGATTAAAACCATGATTCATGTTTAGATATGTTTCATGTCAAGATTATATGCTATTACAATGCAAGTTCACAAGTGCCTAATTTAAGTTAATTAGATCGTTATGTTGCAAGTTCATGCATTCACACACCCCTTTTGATGTTACTTAGAATATATAAACACCATGTTCTAAGCCTCCCCTTTTTCATGTGGCTAAGTTGGGCTTAAATGTTAAGCCCAACGTATGTTATAATATAGCGAACGTATAAAACCAGGGTAATGACGTTGGGTTAAAAATGTAAAACATATGTGTTGGCATGTTTGATGCATGCCAACGACCTTGAAAACATTTAAGTGGTATAAATTAATTTTACCCAATAAAGATGAGTTTGAATAATGGGCTGCAAATATTTACATATAAAAAGAAAAGAGACAAAATATGTAAACTTAGAAAATACGATGTGTTTAACCCGAGGTTGGATTGGGTTGTGACATAAACCTGCCCGGACCCGCCCGGCTATCCAGTAGTCACAACAATACCTATCCAATGTGGGTGGTTAAACACTGAGCCCAATAAAGACCCGAGGTTAGACTGAGTTGTGACGTAAGACTGCCCGGACCCAACCGGCAACAGACAGTCACAACAATACATGTCTAGTGTGAGTGGTTGAGGCTTTAAATAAGACAATTAAGGCTGAGTCAGGATTGATAGGATTAAGTAAATTGAATTAATACTTAATCAAATTAAACATGCTAAACTATACAGACTGATTGGGGGTTAGGTTTATACAGAACGCTTAACCAACTTAGCATGTTGGCTAGAAATAGAAAACCTAGTAGCGGGGGACCCTTTTCAGCAGTAACCCTACAAGGTGTATCAGGATACCCTGAACTAGGCAGGGTGGGGCACGATTACTGGGCTGACTGTAATAGGTAAAATCGACGACGGTGGTGCAGCAGTGTAGGTTCTAACGGGGTGTGGGCATGCACACACTCCGACGCAGAAAAATTAGGCACTGGGCACCAGTAGTATACCTGTGCATTCTAGAATTGTGTTGGGCCGCCACCATGGGACTTGATACACCCCATGGTGGGACCAGCATAGGTAGCTACAACATCAGGGGCCGTAAGACACATGTAACTATGCGAGTAGGAGCCGATCATTAGAAATGGATCACTTCACCCTGATTATGGGGTGCCTGTTGGGAACTAGTTTATAGGGGTGCAGAGATTAATATGGGGTACGATAGTGTATTCGACTCTAGACAACTTACTTAGTTTATGGTGCTTTCCCATTTCCAGTTTGTACTTATCATGCTCATTTCTTTATTCATAGACTGAATAGTCCTAGACTTACTCAGGCTTTATGTCTGACTCTACTTTTCTTTCGTCTTCTTTTCTTTCATTCCTCCCCCCCCCCCCCCAGGTCCATAGGGAGGGAATACCGCAGCTTGACCAGTTTTCACATCCAGCTTGAAGAGAAAGAATGTATTGCTTGGATCTCTTTCGTTTTGGACTATGGCTTTGGATAGCAATTATGGGGACTTATGCAGTTTACTTATGTTTTTATGCTTCTTTAAGTTATGAAATCAAGACAGTTATGGAAATGTAATGTTTTTGGAATAATTGTAAGACAATTATGGTATGGTTTGTGTAACACGTATTTTGATGAAATAAAAGTTGCTGTTGTTTTCCGCTATTCAAAAATATGTGTATTTATATCTGTCTTGTGTATCTGTGACTTATACTTATAAACCTCCACCAAAATTAGGGCATTCCCTTTGAGAGTGACCCTAACGGAGGTGAGGAGTTCCATTTATTATAAATTTACTACAAGCGCACATGTGTGTACTATGTAGGTCGAACACAGGAAGGAAAATTAAATCAAATTATTCATGTAATTTCGTGGGAGAGTTAGAAAACGTTTGGAGATGTGATTTGTATAAAACTGAAATTGCAATTTGATTCACAACAAATCTAATTGAACTGATAACCAAAATTGTAATTATCAGTATAACAAAACAGAAAATCAAGTAAAACTACAATTGAATTCACTATAAATTCGAATCTAATCGGATCTATAATAAATTAAAAGATTAACAAAAATAACAGAATACTGGAATAAAATTGCAGAACAGAAATAAACAAACAGAAGAAAAAATTAGGATTACCGTTAATTCTAACCATACGGTCAATCACTAAAAGTAATGCAATAGCAATTTATGTTCTAGCAAATCTAATTGACTGGACAACACAAATTGCCATAAAAACAAAAAAATGCAAAAATAAAAGAAAAAGAAAGTAAAGCTTTATTAACGGAGAATAGAGGAAAAGGTATCAAATTACAATGAATAAAATGGGTATTTATAGAGGATGTAGCCTCCTATCCATGTGAATATTAGGTCTATAATGAATCTCTTGAAATATTCTATTTACAAATAAAAGAGATATGAAGATGGATTTGAGATATTCCATGGAGATTCCCTCTTCTGATTATTGGCATGTGGTAGATTGATTGGCTTTTCTTTTTGCAATAATCCTATCAAATCTTTTTCTACATGGCAAGTGAAAATGAATGATTTGATTTTCTTGAGAATAATATGCATATTTCTTAAATCCTTTACCATTGTATGTATTATATACATACATACATTTGAATATATATAATATATATAAAAACCACTACTACATGTATTCCTTAGAGCATAGAAGGCGGGGTGTGCATATCCATTCTCCTCTCTTCAGTTCCAAAAAAAATAGGAAATGACAGGGATCGAACTCAGACCACTCTACACAAATTCCTAGGTCTTTACCAATGCGCTAAAGCTTCCTTTGTGACTAAAAACTTGTTGATTCTGAAAAGTAGCATATTTCTATTCAAATGGTCTTTGATTGAGATAGAAGAGACTTTTGTTGACAATCTATGAAAACACACAAGAATACCCAAAGTAATATTTATTTATATACAATAAAGATAAGATATGAACATAAAAATAAACACTTTTACATGTTAAACAGGAATCTAGTTGGATCCCAATAACCTATTTTTCGATGCAACACAGCTCATAATAACATTTAAATATTGCATATGAAATAGGAATTTTAATTTAATGCATTTAAACGATGTAAATGTAAATAATGTCAATCAACAACAAACAATAAGCATTCAAGGCACCCAAACATCCAATTTATATTATCAACGATAAATTGTAGTTAATACAAATTCAACCACATCATAGAATTCCAGAAGGCGTGAGCGTTAATTCGCTTTTATTTCTGATTGACAATTCAGGTTGATTTATTAGTTTCAAACAAGCGTTTGAAACTACGTAAAATTATTCCAATTAGTTCTGAATCCTTCCAAACCAACTCGTACTCGTATCTTTCGTCCATACGATTCAAGGATCTTGTTTTGTGTGATTTTGATAGTAAATGAATAAGATATTATTTATATAATTTTGAATTGAAGTAACCAATAATTAACTTAATTAAATAATTAAATAAACCATAATTATGTTTTACCTCATTTTCACGTCATTAACTTAACTGACACCCCCTTTAATCTCCTTCTTCCCGTATTAAAAACATGAACCCTTGAAGAAGAAAACCAGCGCCATTAACCTATCTTCCTACCCATCATTCACCTTCACATCACAAATCTCCATGCTATCAGCACCAACGACTTCTCTTTCCCGAACTCTAAATATCGTCATCATTGACCTCAACTCGGTGGCCCTCCCCCCCCCCTCCCCCTCCTTAAACTTGAGTTGGAACCTCCTCCGAGATGCAAAATAAAAGGTGCAAAAGATTTGTGTATCAAAGTTAACCAAACATTGCCAATAAAGCCCCCTCGACTTCACGAACCCCACAACACCCTCGTCTGGACTCCGTCATCGTCGATTGAACTAACACTGGCAACCCATGGTTTGCTGCCTAAACTTGAATGGAAAAGAATATAATTGAATGTAATAAAACGTATATGAAGTGGATGCTTATGATCATACAAGGCCAACGGATTCAAAATCATGAGATTTAGTTGAGTTTTCGATTTTATTTTGATTTTTGAAGTAAGTACTTGTGGCAGTGGATCCGTTTGTCGACTGGAGGAAGAATGAGTGAAGGGTTAAGGAATTTGGAGAAAAATTATAAGAAAGGGAAAATATTATTTTATTCGATTTTATTTGATATAATAATAAATCGCTATTAACATTCGATGTTTCTCTATTCGTACGATTGCACACGAACTCCACTCACGTCAAAAATGGACCTTTTGCTATAGTTTGACATTTCAGACCTAATGAAACTTGTTTCATCGAAATATGTGTCCATTTGCAAAAGTAGCACTATTTTGAATATTAAATCATTAATTGATTAACGTTTATTTTTGCATGCTCACATAACAACTCCGATTGGCTCGAAACTTGAAATTCTACAATAATTTAATATTCCGGACACGGTAAAGCTGGTTTCGTCACATTCTTGGACGGTTTTAAAACTCCTATTTCAATATCATAATGAAAATTGATATGCATTTATATTGCGTACGATCAAATATTAAATCCAATTGATCTGAAACTGGAAATCTTACAATAATTAACCATTACAGATTTTATCAAATAATTTTGTCAAAATCCAAGGTCGCTTCAAAATTGACTACTCTTTGTTAAGGATTGGGATGTTGATGATGGTTTTAATGACAAAAACATTGTTTCTACTTTGTTTCAATTATTATTGTTATGAAATATATACTAATACAATTTTCTAGTTTATATATATATATATATATATATATATATATATATATATATATATATATATATCGGATATCTACGACGGTTCCTATTTCTAAAGACTGTACAGTTCACAAGTATCAAGATTTCAAACAAAAGAGTTCAAGTTTCAACACTCATGAGTACCATGAGTACAAGAGTTCAAGAATTGTGGAGTCAGTGTGTCTAGAAATTCTGTTAAAACTCTAGTTAGCATTTGATTCTATTTTCAAATCCAAATTCTGATTTTAAAATTCAAATCCTGATTTTAAAATTCAAATCCTGATTTTAAAATTCAAATCCTGATTTTAAACTTGATTTCAAAATAATTTCAAATTTATTTACTTGATAATAAACGTTGTTTTCAAATGATTTCAAAAATATTTCCTTATTCATAATATATATAATTCTTTGTTTTAATAATATTTTGACTCCTGATATTTATTTTCTAAACTTCTGAAAACTAAGTTTATATTCCAATGTATATTTTAGATTTTAAACTAAAGTTTTATTTGTTTTATATATAGTTATGTTGCTTAATCTTCTTGTTTATACTAAGTTTCTAACATGTATAGTCATATATTAATATACCATTTTATATTTAATTGCTTAATTAATTTTAGTATATCTTTATGTAAGATTTAAAATATATTACGACCCTGAAAACAATGCTTAAATATAAAGTAATTTATTGTTTTAACTTTGGATTCACCGTAACTTATTTGAATAATATTTACTTTGTTTTAAAATTATATTTTTGAAAATACACTGGCACATGTTGACATATGCATTTATGCATGTCTACATACTAGCCGTTAGGGCATTCTTAAACTTTGAAAAGAAGCGTCTTTTGAATTCAAATCCTTTCAGAAACGTTGTGACTATTGAAAACCTATAAATACCTTCCGGAATTCGAATTTTTTATCAACTTTTCACCTTCTTCCTCCTCTCTTAACATCCTACCATTATACTGCTTTAATTCTTGATTTTCAAAACTTATACTTCGCCGATTTCAATAGAAATCATTCATTATTCTTCTCTTCCAATTCTAAACCAAATTCTTTCTGAATTCAAATTCTTCTCAAGAGTTATAAGCTGTTTATAACCAAAGATCTAAAGATCAAGTCCAATAGAGTCAGTACTACAAAAAATGATAAGAAAAGAGTGTGGTTCTCTCCCATTTACAGTGATTAGGTGCGACTGTGTCCCAAAAATCGATTGGATGTAAAGTTGTGGCTCAGAAATCAACTAAATCTCATTATACTTAGTATTAGTTGGGGTGTGCCCTTATAGCCCTGAAATCAACGATTGTAATTAGATATTATTGAATAAAATTTTGCATTTGCCTAGTGTTGTGTAGGAATGGATGTAGGGGAGTCCCGAACCATTATAAAATCCCGATGTTTACTTTCCATTTATTGCTTTTACTTTTGACATTCTGTGATTGATTCTATGTTTGTTTCTGTGATCAATATATTGTGTGCTTTATTCAAAATGATTTCTAGAAATTTTATAAATTCCATTAAATACTATTCACCCCACTCAAATATTTAACTTGCCTTAAGATTCTTGATCCACATCTCCAACAATTGGTATAAGAGATTTGGTTTTCAAATTTTTCATAATCTAAATTTTGAAAAGTTTAAATGGCAACCAGCACAGGAATTATCACTAATTGTGACGGCCCGGCCTGCGCAAGCCGACATTTCCCCATGAAAGTGCGCTGTGCCAATGTCTAACCAGCACGGGATGGTCGCTAAAGAAAGGAAAGGAAGGGTATTTGAACTAACAAGGAACCTGTAGAATGTCCCACAACGCATGGAATAAAATATAATAATAACATACTTGACATAAAAAAGGTGAGATATTGCATAAGCTGAAAACTAAACATCATAGCAGCGGAAAATCCAAATACAGCTTATGTTCCACATCATCGTTATTACAACTTTAAAAACTGTCTCTAAAGCAAAAGGAAGGAAAGTTACACTACTAATGCCCAAATTAGTGACCAGCAGTGACACAGGGAGAATATCTATATATATCATACGTGGGAGCCTTTTGCTCGTCTCCGGTACAGCTACCCGTGCATACCACCTAACCTGTCTCTAGCTTGCCCATTTAAGAGCACCCAGAGTAATAAGAAGAGACATAAAACTCTGGGTCAGAAAAAAGTCTGGTATGAGCGATAAGCATCAAAACAGAACAAAAACAGGTATACTAAACCATACCTGAACCTGGACCTGCAACCAAAGAGTCAGCACAATATACCGCTCAGTACTCTAAGTTGCAACTAACATATGGTGTAAAGGATACGGGGGAAGAGTGTGCATGTCATAGTGATAACAAACAATCAATCATAGCAACCATCCTCACATCTCTCACTCAGTGCGTAAAGCATACGATACCCACCACTTTGATCACCCTATTCCTTGCTATAATCACACTGCCCCATGGAGTCATAATGACACCACTGCACTGATCCATAGCCACTAGTCCTTGCTATGTCCACTCTGCCCCATGAAGTCATAACAACTCTACTGCACTGGCTTATAGCCATGCTACGATCACTCTGCCCCATGGAGTAATAACTATCCCACTGCACTGATATGTAGCCTAACATTCGTCTTGGTGGTGAATCAAAGCTATTGATGTCGATAACCCCTTAGCACACGTACCGCAGCAAAGCCCAACTCATGAAGTTGACTCGTTGGTTCCCAGCTGGATCCTGAGTACAAACTTCCCACTTGAACTACCTTTGCATCTCAGGTTTTGGTCTTCTCCGGATCGGTCTTCATTTGGTTCGCAACCCATGCCTCGTGTTCAAACTTCTGAGTTCGGTTCATGGTCATCATCCTCCTCCGGATCGGTTTGAGCCATCTGCATCGGATCGGGTCATGGTGCCCAAGCTCATGGTCATGACATCATGCTCCAGTTCAGTTCGTAGGTGATCCCTGCTCTAGGTCGGTTCGTGTCGCGCCTCCCTGATCGGGTCGAGTTCCTTCATCTGTTCGGATCGACTCGTGGGCTCCCCCTTAGGGAGGTTCGGATCGGAGGACTTCATATCGTGGCCTAAGCATCAGTTCGTGATTGGTAAGCGTGAGTGGTTCAGATCGAAGGTGCCATTATTCATGAGCGGATCGGGGTCGGGTAGGGCGATCTGATCCGGTTCCTGCACAGTATCCTGCAACTTTCCAGCGACTGTTTCACGCCATACGACGGCGTTTTCGACCAATCTAACTTTTCTAATCATTCAAAAAACATACCATACAATCATAGCAACATACAGAATCGACCACTAACACCAAAACAACAATTTGATAGGTTAAAACGGATTAAACATAGCCAAAATCTCATATTTCCCTTAAGCATGTTTAAACAAAACTAATGATAGGATTAGTAAAACTTAACCAAAATAACCAAATTTTCTAACAGCGGCCTGACATAATGTTTCGAAATTTATCAATATTTTTCCAGATTTTTAACATGTATAATTTCACTAATTACCCTTAATTAACCATAATTAGTGAGGGACTATGCAAATCACTCACCTTAGCCACAAATAAATTACCAAATCTGAAATGATTCTCTGTTTAGCGTTATTCCCAAGGCTATACAGCAGTTCTACCTCGATTCTTGTGCTAATCCGCTTTGATTTGATGTAGATTTGGCTTAATTAGCGATTAGAAGGTGATTTGGGGTGCTTTAGCAAGTGGAGGCCATTGCTAGGTTGAGAGGAATGTCTTAGGCGGCTGGAAAATGAAGTAAAATTCGTTTTCTAAACCTTGGCAGCCCTCTTATACTCTTAATCCTGAAATTCCCCATTGGGCTTTAGCTGTTAATCACCCAGTTAATCCGAATTAAGCTGTTTTTCACCATCCGAATTAATCCTGAAATTCCCCATTGGGCTTTCAGCCATAACTCCCAAACGGTGAGTCCGTTTGGCTAATGTGACCACTCTACGGAAAGGTAAACCATCATCCGAATCTAATGGAAGTGGATTCAAGTCAAAAATCCTTTCCAACCAAAAGTTATGGCCAAAACAAGATCAACTAAGGGAAAAACGGTCATTTAAAAATCATCAAAAATCATGAACATGGGAAATGACCCAAATAGTCGTCTCCCAAAGTTACATGACCATACGACTTCGCAGGTGTAAGAAATAAATATTCTATGATCCTTCAATGCATAGAATACGGGTCGTTACATTCTCCCCCTCTTAGGATATTTCGTCCCCCGAAATTCCTTAACCCAAAACATACAAAGGATCCCGCATGCCTGCCAATCACTTACAACAATCAAACATGCAAAACAAACAAAACAAACTTATCCTAGCATGCAGAAAGACTAAATCGAAATAGAGATCTTACCAGGCAAAGATTTTTGGATACGTTTTCCTAATGCTCTCCTCTGTCTCCCAAGTACAGTCATTCTCATTCTCGCCCCCATTGAACCTTGAGTAGATTCACCGCTTTCTTTTGAAGTTGCTTCGTATCGTTCCCAACAATACGCATAGATCTGTGTTCCCAACCGCCTCAGGTTCAACCTCAATATCATCCAACTGGTCAGATGAAACAGTCACATCGGGGTCATGTACGAACTTCCTTAACTGGGAAACATGAAATACGTTGTGAACTCATGCATTTTGTCTGGTAATTCAACTTTATATGCCAAATTCCCAATTTTCTCAAGAACTGGGAATGGACCAACGAATCATGGTGCTAACTTGCCTCTCCTACCAAATCGTATCACGCTCTTCAACGGAGAAATCTTGACAAACACCAAGTCGCCAATGGAGAACTTTAATTCTCTTCTCCTCTTATCAGCATAACTCTTCTGCCTATCCTGGGCATCCTTCATTCGCTATTGGATAACCTTAATCTTAGCTGAAGTTTCTCTTATCACATCTGGTCCAAGCACAAACTTCTCACTAGTTTCCAACCAACATGATGGTGAGTTGCACGGTCTTCCGTACAAAGCTTCAAACGGAGCCATACCAATACTGGATTGATAACTATTATTATATGCAAACTCTACTATATGCAAATGGTCATCACATGATCCACCAAAGTCTAATATACAAGCTCTCAAGAGATCTTCTAATACTCGATTCACCCTCTCCGTCTGTCCGTCGGTTTGAGGATGATACGCGGTACTGAGATGCAATTCTGATCCTAACGCCTCTTGTAAGCTCTTCCAAAATCCACTAGTGAACAATAGATCTCGGTCACTCACAATGCCTTTGGGTATTCCATGAAATCTCACTACCCACTTTATATACAGTTCCGCTAACTTAGCTGCCGTCATGTTTGACTTGACGGGTATAAATCTTGCACTTTTGGTCAATCGGTCCATAATCACCCAAAACCTATCATGGCCCGATCTAGTCCTTGGTAACCCATCAATGAAATCCATTGAGACATGTTCCCATTTCCATTCTGGAATCTCTAATGGTTGCCACAAACCACTAGGCTTCTTTTGCTCAGCTTTAATTAGCTAGCAATTCATGCATTTGGATATAAACTTCCCAACGTCTCTTTTCATCTGCTTCATATCTCGATACATCTTGTTGCCACCGGGATGTATAATCAGTTTTGAGTGATTACATTCTCTAAGCACTTCATCTCTCAATCCATTGACATTGGGCACAACAAGTCTTCCATTCTTTCTAAGCCATCCATCTCGATCAAGCCCATACTTGTTCCTCTCATCATCGCTACCCATCTCTAACTTAGAGATGATTTCCAATAGGTTAGGTTCGTCCCTCTGACTGGAACCAATCCGCTCAATCAAAGTGGGTCTGATCGCCAAACTTGCTAACATTTCTGGATCCAATTCGCACTTTGGTCTGAAATCATACCCAACGATGTACTCCAGTTGCTTCCATTCTATAAACATAGCCCCTAAACTGGCATGTCTTCTACTCAATGCATCAGCCACCGCATTGCCCTTTCCTGGTGTGTATGCGATGTCGAAATCATAGGAAGCCAAGAATTATAACCATCTTTGCTGTCAGAGATTTAGATCCTTGTGAGAGAAAAGATACTTTAACGATTTATGATTGGTAAACAGCTCGAATCTTTCTCCCAAGAGATAATGCCTCCATATCTTTAATGCAAATACAATCGCTGCTAATTCCAAATCATGGGTAGTGTATCTTCTCTCGTGTGGTTTCAATTGCCGACTTGCATAAGCTACAACCCTACCTCTTTGCATCAATACAGCACCTAGCCCTGTACCACATGCATCCGTATATACTGTCATCTCTTCATTCCCCTTAGGAATGACTAACACTGGTGCACATGTCAAATTTTCCTTTAGGCTCTTGAATGCATTCTCGCACTTATCGTCCCAAATGAAAGTTTGATTCTTCTTGGTCAACTGAGTCAACGGTGCTGCTATCTTGGAGAAGTCTTGGATAAACTTACGATAATATCCAGCTAATCCCAAGAAACTTCTTATGTCCGTTGCATTATTGGGCGTAGACCAATCTTGTACCGTAGCCAACTTCGCAGGGTCGACGGCAATACCATTCTCTGAAATGACATGGCCCAAGAGTCTCAATTCTCTCCTCCAGAAATGACACTTAGAAAACTTTGCTTTCAATTGGTGTTTTCTCAATACTTCCATCACTATCCTCAAGTGCTCCTTGTGTTCTTCCTTTGTCCTCGAATAAACGAGTATGTCATCTAAGACCACAAGCACAAACTTATTCAACTGATCTCTGAATACCCTATTCATAAGATCCACAAAATATGCTGGTGCATTGGTCAACCCGAATGGCATGACCAACCACTCATAGAATCCAGACGGCGTCTGAAAGGTCGTTTAGCTATACTCTCACCTTCCACTCTAAGCTGATGAAAGCTTGTCGTGAGATCTAACTGGGAGAACACTCTCGCGCCACTCAACTGATCAAACAAATCATCTATCCGCGGTAGAGGATGCTTATTCTTCCTCGTCACTTTATTCAATTCGCGGTAGTCCACACACAATCGAAGGGAACCATCTGCCTTGGTAGCAAACACAACTGGTGCTCCCCACTCAGAAACACTTTTTCTGATAAATCCCTTCTTCAAAAGATCGCTTACTTGCACCCCATTCTCTCGCTGCTACGTTGGTGCCATACGACGAAGTGGCATCACTATAGGTCTGGCATCTTTCACTAAATCAATACGGAACTCAATCTCTCGGTGTGGTGGAAGTCCGGTCACTTCCCCGAAGACGTCCGAATACTGGCCAGCCACGGGCACATCTGACAGCTCATCATGCGGGATGTCGAGGAAATTTAGAAAACTAGTCATTACCCCGTCATTAGGTAGACCACCAAACACCACCCTCCGCCCATCATCCGCTCTAACTGTCACCAAAAAGCCCTCACAGTCTACCGCCGCCCAATACCTTTGGAGCCAATCGACTCCAAAAATAATGCCAAACCCAGTAAAGCCCAAAATAAAGCAATCACAAACATGCATCCATGACTCGATAAGACCACATTACGAAAAATCATGTTAAGGCTAGTTGAAGCACTAATCGGGTTCGTCACTGCTAAAGGTCTATCGACTATCTCGGGTTCCAATCCCAACCTATCTACCAAGTCACTAGACATGAAGGAAATGGAAGCTCCGGTATCAAACAATACTCGAACAGGAACATCATAAACAGAAAGCATACCTTGAATAACGACATTCTTTCCCTTCTCCGCCGCAGTTGGGGCATTCAACGAAGAAGGAACAACATTGATAGCATATGCTTTCACAAACTGCTTTTCGTTAGGGGGTTGCAGACACTTGTCCTTGTGATGTCCCACTTGGCCACAGTTGAAGCACTTCCTATCCGCTGGCTTGGCCCGACATTCTTTGGCATAGTGGCCCTTCTTACCACAGCTGAAGCACTCAACATCTTTCTTATTCTTTGTCTTCTGGCCATCCTTGGTCTGATTTTGCTTTCTCTTATTCTGAGAACCATTCTTGCCTCCACCGCTTACTTGCGGCTTTGGCTCTTCCACAGTTGCAACCTCAGTCTTTGACTTGGGGTATAGACTCTCCGATCTCAAAGCTTTCCCCACAATCAATTCAAATGTCCCATCGGTATGGTTAATAAGCCTTTCCCCCAAGTATTGATCCAAGCCTGTTATAAATTTGTCATTCTTCTTCTCAGGAGTTTCAATGAGGGATAATCCATACTTCGATAAAGTATCGAATTCTGTAATGTACTCTGAGACTGCCCTACCATTCTGCTTGAGCTTCAGGAATTTCCTAAACAACTCTGACTTCTGGGCAGTTGGGATAATTTTTTCACCGAATCGGGCCTTAAACTGATCCCATGTAACTTGATCCTCTGAAGTAGCTGCCTTAATAGCATTCCACCAATTCATTGCCTGTCCTTGCAGCTGACGGGACGCTAGCTTTCTTTTCATTGCATCCTCAATACCTATGTCTTCGAAGATACACTCATAGTTATCCAACCAATCCTGAACATCCATAGTCGATTCCATTCCATGGAACGGCTTTCCACCAAGACTAGTGTAATCCTTGCAATGCTTGGCGAAATTGGCTCTAGGCGCCTACACCGCTGCTCCACCACCATTTGCAGCATTGGGAACTGCTCCTTGCACATTTCTGAGAATCTCCCTCATGAAGTCAGCAAGCATAACCCTCATGTCAGGAGCATTCCCATTGTTGGATCCTCTACCAGCACCCCTCTTATACCGGCTCATCGTTTAATCTGTAAAGAGAAACGATTAATCATCCTCTTTGTGGTGTCAGTGCAGTGCGACTTCATCCTTAGCTATACTAATAGTGTGTATATATATATAGCTTTTGAAAACCAAAATAATCACAAATATGCGCTCTCATATACGTATTTTCTCTCCCTGGTGTCTTTCCCTAGGTTAACTACGCAACCTAAAGCTCTGATACCAAGTGTGACGGCCCGCCCCACACCAGCCGACATTTACCCATGAAAGTACGTTGTGCTAATGTCTAACCAGCATGGGACGGTCGCCAAAGAAAGGAAAGGAAGGGTATTTGAACTAACAAGGAACCTGTAGAATGTCTCACAGCGCATGGAATAAAATATAATAATAACATACTTGACATAAAATAGGTGAGACAATGCATAAGCTGAAAACTAAACATCATAGCAGCGGAAAATCCAAATACAGCTTATGTTCCACATCATCGTTATTACAACTTTAAAAACTGTCTCTAAAGCAAAAGGAAGGAAAGGTACACTACTAATGCCCAAAGTAGTGACTAGTAGCGACACAGGGAGAATATCTATATATATCATACATGGGAGCCTCCTGCTCGTCTCCGGTACATCTACCCGTGCATACCACCTAATCTGTCTCTAGTCTGCCCATTTAAGAGCACCCAGAGTAATAAGAAGAGACATAAAACTCTGGGTCATACAAAAGTCTAGTATGAGCGATAAGCATCAAAACAGAACAATAACAGGTATACTAAACCATACCTGAACCTGGACCTGCAACCAAAGAGTCAGCACAATATACCACTCAATATTCTAAGGTGCCACTAACATATGGTGTAAAGGATACGGGGGAGGGGTGTGCATGTCATAGTGATAACAAACAATCAAGCATCGGAACTATCCTCACATCTCTCACTCAGTGCGTAAAGCATACGACATCCACCACTTTGATCACCCTATTCCTTGCTATGATCACTCTGCCCCATGGAGTCATAATGACACCACTGCACTGATCCATAGCCACTTGTCCTTGCTATGTCCACTCTGCCCCATGAAGTCGTAACAACTCCATTGCACTAGCTTATAGCCATGCTACGATCACTCTGCCCCATGGAGTAATAACTACCCTATTGCACTGATACGTAGCCTAACATTCGTCTTGGTGGTGAATCAAAGCTATTTACGTCGATAACCCCTTAGCACATGTCCCGCAGCAAAGCCCAACTCATGAAGTTGACTCGTTGGTTCCCAACTGGATCCTGAGTACAAACTTCCCACTTGGATCTCGAGTTTTGGTCTTCTCCGGATAGGTCTTCAATTGGTTCGCAACCCATGCCTTGCGTTCAAACTTCTGCGTTCGGTTTGTGGTCATCATCCTCCTTCGGATCGGTTTGAGCCACCTGCATCGGATCGGGTCGTGGTGCCCAAGCTCCTGGTCGTGACATCATGCTCCAGTTCAGTTCGTAGGTGATCCCTGCTCCGGGTCGGGTCGTGCCGCGCCTCCCTGATCGGATCAGGTCGAGTTCCTTCATCTATTCGGATCAGCTCGTAGGCTCCCCCTTAGGGCGGTTCGGATCGGAGGACTTCAGGTCGTGGCCCAAGCATCAGTTCGTGATTAGTAAGCGCGAGCGGTTCGGATCGGTGGTGCTATCATTCATGAGCGGATCGGGGTCGGGTAGGGCGATCCGATTCCTGCACAGTACCCTGCAACTTTCCAGCGACTATTTCACGCCATACGATGGTGTTTTCGACCAATCTAACTTTTCTAATCAGTCACAAAACATACCATATAGTCATATCAACATATATAATCGACCACTAACACCAAAATGACAATTTGATAGGTTAAAACGGATCAAACATAGCCAAAATCTCATATTTTCCCTTAAGCATGTTTAAAAAAAACTAATGATATGATTAGTATAACTTAACCAAATTAACCAAATTTTCTAACAGTAGCCTAACGTAATATTTTGAAATTTATCAATATTTTTTCAGATTTTTAACATGTATAATTTCACTAATTAACATTAATTACCCTTAATTAACCATAGTTAGTGAGGGACTATGCAAATCACTCACCTTAGCCACAAACAAATTACCAAATCTAAAATGATTCTCTGTTTGGTGTTGTTCCCAAGGCTATACAGCAGTTCTACCTCGATTCTTGTGCTCATCCACTTTGATTTGATGTAGATTTGACTTAATTAGCGATTAGAAGTGATTTGAGGTGTTTTAGCAAGTGGAGGCCATTGCTAGGTTGAGAGGAATGTCTTAGGCGGCTGGAAAATGAAGTAAAGTTCGTTTTCTAAACCTTAGCAGCCCTCTTATACACTTAATCCCGAAATTCCCCAGTGGGCTTAGCTGTTAATCACCCGGTTAAGCCCAATTAAGCTGTTTTTCACCATCTGAAACTTGTTTCAGCCATATCTCCCAAACGGTGGGTCCGTTTGGCTAATGTGACCACTCTACGGAAAGATAAACCATCATCCGGATAAAATAGAAGTGGTTTGAGGTCAAAACTCCTTTCCAATCAAAAGTTATGGCAGAAACAAGATCAACTAGGGGCAAAACGGTCATTTAAAAATCGGCAAAAATCATGAAAATGGGAAATGACCCCAATAGTCGTCTCCCAAAGTTACATGACCATACGACTTCGCATGTGAAATAAATAAATATTCTACGATCCTTCGATGCGTAGAATGCGGGTCGTTACACTAATGGTAGTTCATTCGTAGCGGGTGGGTTCATTGTTAGACCACCAATTTTTAATGGTAGTAATTATGCATATTGGGCATGTTGAGTGAAAATTTATTTACAATCTATAGGATTAGATTCGTGGAATGTCACACAAACCGAATATGTTGAACCTACTGTTAATTTTGTACAATGGACTAATGATCAGAAAGACACCGCACAGAATAATTTTAAGGCTATGAATTTTTTATTCTATTCATTAGATAGATATGTATTTAATACGGTGTCTGTTCGTAAATTTGTATATGAAATCTGGAAAAATTTGCAAGTAACTCATGAAGGAACAAGCAAAGTTAAACACACTAAAATATCTATGTTAACAAATCAATTTGAGTTATTTAGAATGAATTAGAATGAGTACCTCCGATATGTACTGCAGGTTCTAGGAAATCGTGCATTCACTAATGGCTTTGGAAAAATCACCTTCTCAGGTAGATCAAGTCTGAAAAATTCTTAATTCATCAACTTCTGATTGGGATCAAAAGACACTTGTTGTCGAAGAAGCCAATGACATAAGTACAATGGTAGTTGAGTAATTAATTAGTAATTTAGTGTCATTTGAATTTCAGATGCAAGGAAGGAAAGAATATAAATCATTTGAAAAGAAATCAATAACATTCAACATCAACTGAAGATTCAGATTCAGATAGTGACGAGGATGAAGAGGCAACACTAATGACAAGGAATTTCAGAAAATTCCAAAGATACAGAAAAAAGAATAATTTCAAAAGGAATGAGTAGAAAAATCAAGTGGCAAATAATAATGAAAACTTGAGTAATATCAGATGTTATAACTGCGACAAATTAGGCCATTTAAAAATATTCTGTCCATACCCAGAGAAAGAAAATCAACCTATTAATGACAATTCATCAAAGAAAAGGAAAAGAGCATATGCAACAACTTTAGACGATTCAGATTCATCACTAAATGATGAAGAACAAGAAACGAATAATTCGACTATGTGCTTCACAACAATTCTCGAAATAGATAAAATTGAAGAACGTATCTAAAAATAGGTACGCCTTTATATAATAAGTTTAAATTTTTGGATGAATGGTTGTTTGCTTGATTACTTATTTGTTGTGTTTGAAAATTTAAATCTTACTTCAAAATTCAAATTTGAAAATTCAAATTTAGAGTTCAAAATAATAATTATTTAATAATATAATAATATAATAATAAAATAACAATACAAAAAGTATTTTTATAATAAATATTGTTATAGAAATAATTAAATAAGAATATAGGATTATAATTAATTCAAAAGGTCAAAATTCAAAAATTTCATCTTGAAAATGTAAAGGGATATGTCGACATGCCTTTTTGACTACGTCGACATATACCAGAAATGTCAAATTTGAATTTCAAAATTTGAAATCCAAACTTTTGAAATTCAGACCAACTTTTCACTGACTTCATTGTGACTGAAAAGATGTCCTTTAAACCAACAAGTTGACCTTTAATTCTCTATATTTACTACCTGTTCCATTCATTTATTTTCCACCTTTATTTCAAAATTCAAAAATACTCTTTATATTTTATACACTTTATAACTATTCTAATGGCTTCCTTAAGTACTCCAAAACCCATGAGATTAACCAAGACCATCAAAGGCTTCCTTTTCAATAACCCAGATGTTATCGAAGATTACATTAGCTATGTAAAGTTTGGAAAAGTAAACATAGGAAAATTTGCTTCTTATGAACTTGAATCTTTCTTTTATCAAATGGAATTTTGAGTCTTACTGATTCTCAGGATAAGGTGAAGTTTGTTATCCTAATCTTGTGAAAATGTTTTATTCAAATTTGACTTGTGACTTTTATCAAGGAAGTGAAGATAAAATTTTGACTAGTGTTAAAGGAACATAAATTGTTTTGATTAGTGATGTTTTAAGTACTATTTTGGGTTGTAAGAATACGGGGATGGATCTTTCAGATTTTAACATTAATGAAAGTGATTTGGAAATGTTTCATCATATTTTTGAAAATGATGAACATTTGGGACTCAAAATTTGTTTTTATCGTCCAAAAGCAAGAATCTACAATTTACTACTTCAACATACTATCACCCATCGGTCCGTAAATTTAACCAACCCTACCATGAAAGTTAACTAGGCCCCTTTTGCAATCTTTCTAACTTATGAAATAAATTGGGCCAAAGTTATTTTAAGTGAGTTTCAACCAAAGGAAATGTTGACACAGGAAAATACATTATATCATGGAGTTTATCTTACACATATTTTCAAATATTTTGGAGTCGATTTCAAAGGAGAAGAGTTCATTTTTAGAAAAGTTTTAAACAAAGAAAATGTTTCTCTTATGAAGATTCTACTTGTCTTTCATCCAGATGAAACATATACGGAAAAACGAGTAAGAATTGAACAAGAAGAAGAAATGGATGTTGAAGAAATGGAAGAAGATAACTCTTTAGAAAGAATTGAAGTTCCTACCAACCCCTCTATGAAAACCGTTCTCCAAAATAAAAAGACTTTAGTCAAGAACCAAAAATACTTAAGAGATCGTTTAGTAAGAAATTTGAAAAGATTTCTACTAAAATGAGTAAGTTCTTTGGCAAAGTAGGAAGAAAAATTGGCTTGTCATCCTCCCCATCCTGCACTTACATTGAGTTCTAAGTTTAATTTTGTATTGTGTTTGCTTGTATTTTTATTTTCGTATTTCGATCTTAAGTTATGTATTCATTTCATATATAGTTATCATTAGAATGAAATCAAGTTCTTTACTTCTGCCAATACTTGTTTAAATATCTCTGGAATTACTATTAAAACAATAAAGATAAGTTTACAAGTTGAATCGGATCTCAAAGAAACAACGTTCTTCAAAACTGAAAATTACACATGTATATGTCGACATATACATTTGGTCGTGTCAACATATAACAGTACAATTTCTAGAATTGTTTGAATTTGAAACTACTCCAACTAACTCATTCCTATTCAGTTTAAACGAATTTTGGAGCCCATTTATACCCTTCCCTTCCAGAAAAATATATCCATTCATTTCTCCTATACTTCCATTCACAATTTCTTAATTTAATCAAAACTATGGCTACTCAATCGATAATACTAATGAAAACCTCAATGAAATCCTTAATTCCTTCAAGAAAATCCTTTCAATCATTCTCCTTAATCAGCTTCATCTTAAATTGATTCAAATACAAATGATCAAACAACAAGAGAAATTTTTTGATATAATTTGATGTATGATTACCTCTCTTTCAAAAGATGAAGATAACATCATTGGATCACGTCTCACCAAAGACCACGAAGACTGGGATGTTATAAAGGCTGATCCAATCTTCGATAGAGATGATTGGGTTGAAATTCCTCGAAATGTATGAATTTGTTTTAATTTGTGTAGTTTGATTGATTTATTTCAAACTTTTAAATAAAATGTTATAACTATGGTGCGGTTTGATTGGATAATTGAATGTGTTGATGCATATATATGTATTTATTGGCTTGGTGTGATTTAATTATTTAGTTTAAAATTTAGACCAATATCTTAGTTAATATTAGATTAGAATAGTTATATTAGTCTAACTTTTAGAGTTCTTTTTTAGTTGTACTATAATATACTAGTTTCATTTATTATATTTATGGATATATAGTTTTTTGTTGATGAAAAATGGGGGGAATTATAAAATAGGGCTTAGACTAAGGGAGAGTTAGTAGTTTCAGGGGGAGTCAATGGAGTAAGGTGGAGTAATCAAAAAATCAAGATATTAGGTATGAATATTTTATAACCAAGGTTGTCATCATAAAAAAGGGGAGGTTGTTAAGGATTGGGATGTTGATGATGATGGTTTTGATGACAACAACCTTGTTTCTACATTGTTTCAATTACTATTGGTATAAAATATATACTGGCACAATTTTCTATAATATATATATAGGAAATCTATACAGGTATCTATTACTGAAGACTGTACAGTTCACAAATTTCAAACAGAAGAGTTCAAGTTTCAAGACTCATGAGGATCAAGAGTACAAGAGTTCAAGAGTTATAGAGTCAATGTGTCTAGAAATTCTTTTAAAACTATGGTTAGCACTTGATTCTATTTTCAAATATAAGTTCCAATTTTAAATTTTAAATCCTGATTTTAAACTTGATTTCAAAATAATTTCAAAATTATTTACTTGATTTCAAAACTTGTTTTCAAATTATTTCAAAATTATTTCCTTATTCATAATATATATACTTCTTTATTTTAATAATATTTTAACTCCTGGTAGTTATTTTCTAAACTTCTGGAAACTAAGTTTATATTCATATGTTATTTTTGATATTAAACTTAGGTTTTATTTGTTTTATATTCACTTATGTTGCTTAATCTTCGTGTTTATATTAAGTTTTTAATATATATATATATACATATATCATTTTATATTTAATTTCTTAATTAATTTTAGTATATATTTACATAAGAGCTAAAATATATTATTACCTTGAAAAGAATGCTTAAATATAATAGAATTTAATTTGTTTTAACTCTAGATTCACCGTAACTTATTTGAATAATATTTACTTTGTTTTAAAATTATATTTTGGAAAATACAAAGGTATATGTCAACATATACATTTATGCATGTCAACATACTAGCCATTAAGGCATTTTTAAATTTGAAAAGAAGTGTTTTTTTAATTCAAATCCTTTCAGAAGCATTGTGACTATTGGAAACCTATAAATACCTTCCAGAATTCGATTTTTTTTCAACTTTTCATCTTTTTCTTCCTCTCTTAACATCCTACCATTATATTACTTTAATTCTAGATTTTCTACAATTATACTCTGTCGATTTCAATAGAAATCATATCATTCTTCTTCGTTTTCAATTCTAAACCAAATTCTCTTTAAATGAGTGCTTCTCAAGAGTTATAGGCTGTTTGTAATCAAGGATCTCAAGATCAAGTCCAATAGAGTCACTACTACAAAACTGATGAGAGAAGGGTGCGGTCCTATCCCGTTAAAGTAACTGGGTGCGATTGTGTCCCGAAAATCAATTGGATGTAAAGTTATAGCCCGAAAAGCAACTAAGTCTAACTTTGCTTGGAATCGGTTGGGGTATTTCCTTGTAGCCCTGAAATCAAGGATGGTAATTGGGTATTATTGAATATAACTCTGCATCAACCCAACATTGTGTAAGACGTGATGTAAGGGAATCTCGAACTAGTGTAAAATCCCGGTGTGGACTTTCCTTTTATTGCTTTTACTTTACTTTCTACATTCTATGATTGATTCCGTGTTTGTTTGTTTCTGTGATCTATATTCTGTGTGCTTTATTAAAAAAAATTCAAGAAACTTTATAAATTACTTTAAACACTATTCACTCTCCTCTAGCGGTTAACTTGCCTTAAGATCCTTAATCCGCATCTCCAACATTCTCAAATTCCGTATTAAATCGACAAAAAATACATCAATTTCACAACAAATGAAATTCATTGATAATAAATTATTATTATCATATATTTTCAAATAGAATTTATATAGCTTTAATTATCTTATCTCGATTTTAAATTCTAGGTTATAATGCTATTCAATTTATTTAATAAATTGTTACGCTTTATCAACGATTTTCCTAAAACTTGGTTTTGACATAAATCAAAATCAATAAGATGTAATCTCGATTTTTCTCTTTCATTGGAAAATTGTAATCCAGTAGATCTGAAAGATTCTTGATTCTAAGAATTCCGACTTACATTGGATCCGGTATACGAAATATTACAAACTACCATGATGCTGCGAGCTCGTTTTAAGTTAAATATATACTATACGTTCAATTGTTTAATAAATCAATTCCTTATTATAATTCAAATCTTAACTTAATTAAATCCTTTCATATTGTCCAATTCATATTGTATTGCAAATCCAACTTATTTCGACTATTTTGAATTAAATTTATTATTTTATTATTCAAATAAAATTAATACTCAAAATTGTTGAGTTTGAATTATTTAAATTTCTAAATCAACATTTAAAACCAATTTAAATGATCAAACTTAACTGTTAAAATTCCAGGTTGTTACATTCCTTCCCCTTAAAAGAATTTCTTCCTCGAGATTACTAAGGCAGGAAAATTGCTTCAAACCCATTAATTTTTCAAAAATCTAATTAGTCTAAAATCTTCCGTTCCGCTTTCTGAACTTTTAGTTTCAACTAATACAATTAATTTTAATTAGAAAACCAATTCATTTTTGTTAACAAAAATTTCAAAAAAAAAATCTAGCACGTTAAATTTTCGGAAAATTTCGACAGGGTCTCCTCTATACGGAGGGACTTTTGCAATATTACAAGAGAGATAAAAATGTATATATAGACCAACACAGTCGAAAAACCCAATTCATACAATAGTTTTATATTTTTGCATAGGCGTACATTATATGAGCATTATTAAGCGATAGGTAATAAGCTACAAGTGAGCTTGCTCAATTAGTGTGTCTTATGCTCTGATACCACTGTAACAATTCTTATTTTTGCATAGGCGTATCTTATGCTCTGATTTTTGCATATTATCCTTACAAGTGAGCTTGCTCAATTAGCGTATTTATTTTTGCAAGTGAGCTTGCTCAATTAGCGTATCTTATTTTTGCATAGGCGTGTCTTATGCTCTGATACCACTGTAACAACCCAAGGAATTCGAAGCTCGAATTTCAACAATAATATGTTATCCTTTATTACTTGTCAAAATCCTAGTACCGAAACCCGGATAGTTAAAAGAAAGAAATTATAGGATGAGAATAAGAAAGAAATATTAGAATAGAATAATAATAATAATAATAATAACAACACTACAGAATCAGATAAAAAAATCTCACATCAGAACGAATGAAAGATAATATATCAATAAATCTTTAATCAAAAGAAAATTGTATATATATGATTACAACATCAGAGTACACACTAGATCAATACAACACACAGAGTGGAATAAATTAATACCAAAATATACTAGATTACATCTCGATTCCAGCTCCTCTCCTCAAGCTCTAAATGAAACATAACCTGGAAAATATACTCGGTTTGACCTGAGCACATTTTGAAGTAAAGAAAAGTCAACCCGGATTAGTATGGAATACTTTCAGTGATAAATTCATATTACAAGCAACTTGCTTAACTTTTAAAAGTCCTTTGAAAGAATGGATATCTCATAAGACATGACCATAGATAAACATGACACGTGTTTTTTCCTTATGTTACCCAAATCACTTTTTATATCAAAATCCAATGTTATTATAATAGTTTTTATCAATCTATAAATAAATAGGAATATAGCGGGAAAGCTTGCATCCCACCTGCCAAAGTTGATATATATCTAAAAACGTATGGATCGTATTAGAGTTTGAATTTCCAACATGACAAGGCAGGGGACCACCTCTCGATCAGTGTTCTCTAGAGTGGAAACTCTGGGGTTCCACAATAACATCTTGTAACCCGGCCACACGTGATCGACCACTCATTCAACTTGAGCGTAATGAATTTATTGTTACCCCGCTATTGGGATCACTAACTGTTTCCCGTAAGCATACAGAAATGACAAAAGAAGAAACAAATAAATTTTCTCTAGATGGTGATAATACACCCTAATGGAAATGACCCACATAGCCATGATGCCAGCCCGATTTCTGTCATTTTCCGGTATATGAGCCTTGAGGTCACAATTACCTTTTAGAGAACATCACATTAACTTTGAATGTCACATTGTTAGATCCATAAAATCATTAATTGACATCCATAAATATACTCTATGTGTTAAGATAAAAGAAGTTGCCTTCTCCTCCACTAAACTTGGTATATTTGTAAAAATCAATGTACGTGATTTTCAGGAAATACTCTGGTCGTCCATACAAGTCATCTAGGAACAAGATGAACTGAAGGCACTCTTCTACCGCATCCTATATAGGAATCACCCCAAAGATCAATACCAAGTAGTCTTTACAATCCATAGATTTCAACCACGATAAATCCTGTAACGACTTGAAATTTTGAAACCAATTTAAATTTGATTTTTAAACTAATTTTAAAATGATTTATGGTCGATTTTAACAATTCGATGATTTAAAACTATTTCCATAGCTTTACAAAGAAACATTTTTCAAATGATCGTAGAATTCAACAAATCAAACTTTATCCGATCTGGAACATTGAAAAATGGTAAGATTCCAAATTTCGTAATTTTTGGAGTTAGTATGTGAGCATGCGAAAATAAACACGTATCGAGTCAATCGGTTAAAATTAAGCGAAAATACAATAAAAATAAAACGGATTGTCAAACGAACTCCAATTTCGATGAGACCTATTCCTTGGGATCCAGAATGACGAATTATGTTAGAGTTCAAAATTTCTTTTTAATGGACTTACCATTTGATCGCACGAGCAATAAAATTAAGATAGAACTAAAACACGTACCGAAACACGTTTATATCATTGCATAAGCCTTTAAGGCAATTAACAAAAATGATGTGTCAACGAATCAAGGCCCTTAAGTGTGATTCTTTCTACTCCATCTCCCCTCGACACCTTGTCAATCTATGTGAATGCCCATTTTATAGAACTCCTTTCTTCTCTTTCTTTCCATTTTTCTCTTAAGTTATCTTCCCTCTTCCTTGCAATTGCCATGGCCGCCACCTCTTAGCACCCTCCATCCCTATTTCACCCCTATTCAGCTCTCCTCGCCTTGCGATGCCCTTCTCCCTCCTCTCCCCCTTGTCATGGCCTCCTCCTCCCCTTAAATCCCCAAAAACCCTCTTTTAACCCTAAATTCCAATTAACCCCTTAATTAAACCCAAATCCACCCTCCCTCTACCTTCTAAAACCCCACGTCAGGACCCCACACCCTACGTTATCCCGTACTCATCCACCACTATGGACCCTACCCCTAGGCCGAACCCCCAGGACCCCATATTCCCGCCTATTTGCTCCATATACCCATATTTGTGACCGTTTGTCCATTTGCCAAGTGTAGAATTCCCATATCCTCAAAACTCAATCTTGTAAGCTTCTGGAAATATTTGTAGACACCAGAAAAGTGTCAAAGCCGTGTGAAAGTGTCCCCATTCCATCCGCATGAAAGATTGACAGAGTGGAACCCACGGTGAAAAACCGAAACTAGAAAAGGGCTGGTTAAAATTAGCTGTTTGTTAGTTAATTAAATTGAGTCATGTGATGATTATTCTTTGATGATACAAGTTTAATATGATGTTAGATGATGATTAATATGATAAAATATCATTTTTAATTAATATATGTATAGTTGCTTGGGTATATGACATTTAAACACAAACAATGTTGATTTGAAAATAGTTTGAACCATAAATGGTCTTGAGGAATTAATTCACAAATTATTGGTTAATGAATATTGATATGAACCTCACTCGAGCAGTGAAATGTTATTTGAGTGATATATATCCATTGATTGATTTTGCGGTTAATCTGTTGATTGACAAACCCGTATAAGCGTTATTGGTTCAGGCTTTTACGATGTATTCCACTTTGTATGTGGATTGGATGTTGTTTGGTGGTTGATTTAGTGTCATATGATATACTGATTGAAAATGACTAATAGATGTGATTATTCGTCCATTGGTTAAGACTCCATCAAATAAAATGGATTTTAATGAATATTTTATTAGTATAATAATAGGCAAAAATAAAACTTTGAATTAGATGTCCAATTTTAGATGGACACAAAGATTATAAAATTAAGATGAATATTCGTAATTGGAACGAATTGATTTGAATTAATTTTCATGTAGTTATGACTTGTTTAAGTTTTAATTTTAAAATGAGTAGTAACCGATAAATGTGAAGTTCAGTCAATATATCTAGGGTGTGTTTTAAAAGAACTTCCTTTACAAAACTTTCTTATTTATTGCTATAACGAATGATAGGAGAATTTCAAATAAAAATAATGGAGTTGGAAAAATAACACTATTTTAATCATTTAAATATTATTATAAATGAAAATAAGCCACACATCCCTAAAAACTATCATAATACAAACGACATCCCTCCCATCTTTTATATTTAAAGCGGGTCCCTAAAAATGAAGTTACGTATTTTGTTGAAAAAGGCACTGTCATGTAAAAAAAAAATCTAAATTCTACAAATATTCCTAGAGGACCATGGAAACAAAAAAACTTGTAGTGCAAGTATCCTCAATAGTTGCAAACATGTATGCAAGTATTCACGAAGCAATTTATGTTGAAAATCTTCAGGAATTCTTGCATACATGTGTGCAACTATTTTAATATATTTGCATATATGTATGCAAATATTGCATGAAGATTTCACGTTGAAAAATACGTCTGCGTATTGTTGCACACATATGTGCAAGTATTCTGAAATACCTGCATGCGTGTATGCAAATAAATATGAACCGATTTGCATAGATGTGAATTTTTGCACACTTTTATGCAAGTTTTCTGTATTACATGCATGCATGTATGAAAGAAAACCAATACAGACGCATGACTGAAATACTTGCATGGACGTATGCATGAAATTCAAAATACGTGCATACTATTATGCATTTAACTGTAGTTTCGTTGTTTTTCTGTATTTTTGGCATTTGATGTGGTTTTTTTTAACATCTGATTTTTTTGTGTTTACGTGTTTTATTTAAATACAAACTTTCATGATTTTTGTTTTTTTATTTTTTACTGATTTTTTGAAAAATATGGGCCTAATTTACAATAAGTTTAGGACGAGATGTGAGCCTAATTTTAAAACTTAATTGGGACCTATGCCAAACGCACCTTTATTATATTACTTAAATATCGAAATAATAGATTTTGAAGTTGAAAAATGAAAATATGGCTTCTAAAAATTATTATATAATTTTTATATAATAAATAAAATGTTTTTGAAGCTATTCGACGTAATTTATTATATACGTCGAGTTATGGTCAAAATAGAACTCGTCGCACAGCGAAAGTTCACGAATTTTGACCTGTAACTTTAAATGGATTTTCTGCGAGATCCGACCATTGGATTTTTTTCAAAACTGGAATTGTTGGGTTTGTAATGAAAATAGCTTTTAAATGATAATAAGAGTTTTGAAATACAAAGCTTAAATTTTTAGAAATGTTCAAACCAAATTTGAGTAAAAACAACATCGTAACTTATGATGGCCTGTAAATGAAAATGATTAATATGGATTATTTTTATATGAATAAAAATAGGGAAAAATCATTTTAATTTATTATAAATGATTTGAAAGAGGTTTAATCAATTATATATTATTTTGGATTATAAAACTGTTTAACTGGAAATTTGGCTATTTGAGTAACACCTTTTATAACGAGTTTTGGGTAATGTTTTGAAATAAGGATTTTAATTTGTAATTGAATCTAATCCTTATGTAAACATTTTTGTAAGGTTAAGGATGATTTTTGAAATCTAGATAACTAATCAAGTTGGAGAATAAGATTTAAATCTTATGAAAAGAATTCCAATTAAAGGAGACTTAATTGGTGGATTAATAATCCAGCAAGCATTTTTGTTTTGTTGTTAATTATTTGAAAAGACTGGGTTCAACCGATTTCGAATAATTGTATGACGATTAAAAGTCAAAAACATGGAAGATGGTGAAAGACCAAGAATCTTCACATCGAATGGACTGCTTATTGTTGCCCTGAATACGGGTAGCTCTCTTGAAGAGATTATGTGGTAGTGGTCTGGACGTACTTGTTGATTGTCTGGGTATACAAGGGCCTCTCTCCTTAATTGGACGAGGAATAAGGTTCCTTCGATTTCGTTTAGACCCAGAAGTAACTTGTAAACGGATGGTATGTCTGACATTATATTTCATAACATAACCAATTAGTTGTTATTGATAATATATCTGTGATAGCGGAGAATTTATTCTCTTAGCTTAACATGCTTCTTTGAGACGTATGAGCTCAAAGGTTATGTTATTAATAAAAACTGATCATATGTGTGGATTGACAAAGTGGCATGCTGAGTATTGCTAGCAGATAGATCAAAGCTCTTATTGAAAAGCAGAGTTTTGTGGTATGTTGGCACTAGGGCCTCACACCCCGGGATGAGCAAAAAATAGGATGAAAGACAACAGAGTAAGGACATACGTTTCCTTCTAGCTAAAATTTATGCCATGGTATAGAGCCTAGACATATTTACTTATGTGGATAATGGAATCGAGGGCCCTAGAATGATGGTCAATCAACTACTAGGATGAAGGTCGGATATGACCGGGGAAAGTTATATTCAGGTAATTATCCAACTGATCAGTTATTGGTGGGTTGGCTCTGCCGATCTAGGGATCATCAACATTAGAGTCCTGGACATCTTTCTAGAGATGGTCTGAATCAGATAAGGAAGATCCTTTGCCTTGGTTCATTGATGAAATCCAATTTCCAATATGAGCTTTACGTTTTTAGTTGTAAACCTATGGCGATACAATACGATGGGGTATTACGCCGTCTAAGATTGATCCATTTATTTTTGAAACATTTTCCACAATTAGACAATAATAATTATATCAAACGATTCTCATATCGAGCATGTTTGGCCGTTATAAGGTAAAACTGCATCCTCTGGTTTGTGCTTGCATTGTGTGATGAGACTTGAGTCTTATAACGACTTTCATTTTTGAAAAAAGCATACGTGATTTTATGCACTGGCATTCGTGTGGAGTTAACCCATTCCGTGTTATACGGCGTGGTCCCATGATATGCCTTATTTTAAAACAATTTAAAAATGTTTGTAGGTTTTCTTATATCAGTTCCATGACTGACTCGTAGTTTGTGTTTCCCTTGCAAACGCGAGTGCCCATTATTTTCACATGGGAAGCCTAATATTTAGGTTGTTAGCTTATATCCTTTTTGGGAGATGTGTACGAAAGCCGGTTTTAGACTTAGTGTTGGAGCAGGATTTGGATGCTTCTTTTGGACTTCCCAAAACTCTATTAAATTGACTATCTTTTATTCTGCTATGTACTTATTTGGTATTTGAAACTATTATGTACAATTATGATCCTGTGATTTGTAACTCTGATATTATCTTCTAATGTAATTGATATACATTAGTATTGTGGTGTAATGCAATGTTTATCTTCTGCTATTATGTTAATGTGTTATATTCCAATGACTATCAGTTCATCCGTGGATCGAGAGAACGGGTCGTCATAGAATCACAATTTATATCTGGTTGCAAGTCAGAGATAAATAACTGGTTCTTCTGTTCTATGAAGATCCATGGCCTTCAATTCTTTTATTTGTAAAAACATCCTTACAATCTAGTTTCAAACGTAAAGCTGGTTCAAAGTGATTTTGGGTTCAGTTCCCATCCCGGTCTCTTCGAACTAAATCGTTAAAAGTCCAATCGGATATTTATTTGATAGTCGGTTGTTTAAAAATCAAATCACAATACATACAAGTATATTAGCAGCTCATGCCATTTTTAATTAAATCATTCGTCAAAATAATTCCAAAGATTCAAAATCTCATATCAACAAATCTCATTGTTTTCGTTACTTTGTAAACTATAATCAACACTTATATCTTTTCAAAATAAACATATTCTTCAAACCCCCTTTTTCCTTTACTTGGAAAAGTTGGCTATATTTTCACAGCCTATTTATATTTCCTTACTTTGGAAATATCATTATATATATATACAGAAAACCTCTTTTTATAACCTATTCTATAAACAATCACTATTTGTTTGTTACTTGGAATTAGTGTTTCTAAATTGCATTATTTCATTATTTTTAGAAAATAGTGATATATACTTAACCAAATGGTATATGTATAATCACACTTCATAACTAAGTTTAACAGTGTCAAGTAATACATTGTTTACTTTAAAACCCAATGGTTTCTATCTAAATTCAAAACTTTGCAAATAACGTTGCAATATACTCTTATGAAATAATAAATTATTTCCATCATCCTTTACCATTACAAAATAATACCTTGATAATAGTGAGGTCGTTCAAGTTGGGGTATTCTAATTATCTCTCAAACCTTGATCGACAATGTTTTATCTTAAGATAGATAAAAGTTTGTAAATCCGAATTTGATATTAATAATAATATTACAAGTTATATTTATTTTTCAATTTAAAAACATGGTTTTTATAAAACAATTCCTTACTTTGGAAAATCTCTTTCAATTATAACCATTTAACATAATTCATCGAGTAAGTGAATCGTTTACTAAAACATTAGCCTTTCACTTTAAAACCTCTTTATACAATTCTGTTTATAATTTGGACTACAATAACTCATTTACCAATTCTTTTATTAAAACCATTTAACATTTTATTATAAAACTTTATTTGGATCTTTATTACAAAAATCCAACTAGCTCCTTTCTTTTACATTATTGAAATCTTTCTTCAATTACAAACATTTCAATTCTTACACAAACATTTATTTCAAAATCGTCGCCTTGGTCTTAAACTTCTTTTATAAACCTGGTTTACAAAACTTGGATTTATTTCCAAATCCTTTAACAAAATTCTTTTACTAGATCCAACTAAGATCTTATAACAAGCTTGATTACATTCTTAAATAATTTTAATTAAAAAGGTAATCCCTTTAGTTATTATTAAATAAATAATAATTAATTACAAAGTTTACTTCATTATTGACCAAAATAAAATAATTAATCTCTGTTCAAAATTTATTAAGATAAGAATTAACTTTGTTAATAATGAACAGCTCGATAACCACCATTAATCACAGTTAAGAAGAAGGTAAATTATATCTTATTAAATTAAAACAACTGTTTGTTAAACTATTTTCATTAGATTAATTGAAGACAAATTAATCTGATAACCAATTTCAATTAAAACAATTAACTTAGTCCACTTAAAACCATCAGTTAACTTGTTAACTGATTTCAATTAATTCTCCCTCCTGAATTAGTTATTAGTATAATTAATTTAATAATATTGCTCAATTGTTTTCTTAAAAACAATTATTCCAAATTATTAACCCATAGGTTAAATTATGACTTAAATACTTATAAAATTTATTAAAACATTAAAATTACCATACATAATATTTTATAACTACTTTTTAAAAACTATTTATAGATATTGTTTATATAAAATATAATTTAAACTTTGCTTCAGTTATAAAATTTATTTTATAACTTGAAATACATCGAATTAACGTCTTAAAAATACAGATTATATACCATTTGCTGCCAATCACAATTAATCAATATTGTCAATTGATTAAAAACATAACGACGTTGAATTTCAATTCAACAATTTACATCAAAATAGGTTTTAATGTTATTGGGGTCAAACAGTTCCATATATGAATAATATGAAACCAAATAACAACAAAAATACTTAGGAATCTAGTTGGATCCCTCTACATGTTTTCTCTGCAACACAGCTCATAATAACATTTAAATAATCCATATGAAATAGGAATTTTAATTTAATGCATTTAAACGACATAAATACAAATAACGTCAATCGATAACAAACAATAAGCATTCAAAGCATCTAGACATCAAATTTATACAATAAACAATAAATGGTAATTAATATGAATTTAACTACATCATAGAATTCTAGAAGACGTGAGAGTTAATTGAGTTTTTTTTCAATCGACGATTTAGGTCGATTTATATAGTTTCAAACAAGCATTTGAAACTACATAAAATTCCAATTAGCTCTGAATCATTCTGAACCAGAATGTACTCGTAGTCTTCATCCATACGATCCCAGTGGATCTTGTTTCGTGCGATTCTGATAATAAATGAATAAGATATTGTTAATACAAGTTTAAATTGAAATAACCAATCATTAACTTAATTAAATAATTAGTTAAACATTAATTATGTTTTATCACGTTTACACGTGATTAACTTAACCAGCCCCCTTTAATCTTCTTCTTCCCGTATTCAAACATGCACCTCAGGAAAAAAAACCAGAGCCATTAACCAATCTTCCTACCCATCGTTCACCTTCTTCGCAACACGAATTTCCATGCTATCAACACCAAAAACTTCTCATTCCCGAACTCTACACATTCATCACCACTAGCTTTAACTCGGTCGCCTCCCCTTAATCCCGACCTGGAACCTCCTCTGTGATGCACAGTAAAAGGTGTGAAAGATCCGTGCATCAAAGTTAACCAAACTTGGCCAATACATCCTCTCGACCCTACGAACCCTGCATCACCCTCGTTTGGACTCCATTATCGTCGATTGAACGAGGATCGCCTGCCCTAGGTTTGCTGCCTAAACTTCTAACAGAAAAAAATGACTGCATGCAACAAAATGTATACGAGATGGAAGCTTATGATCACATTAGGCTAACAGATTCGAAATCATGAGATTTAGTTGAGTTTTCGATTTTATTTTGATTTTTGAAGTAAATGTATGTGGCGACATATTCAGTTGTTTGCTGGAGGAAGAACGAGTGAAGGGTTTAGGAATTTAGAGATAATTTATAAGATAGGGAAAATATTATTTTATTTGATTTTATTCAATATAATAATCTATTGCTATTTACATTTGACGTTTCTTTATTCGTACGATTACACACGAATTCCATTCGCGATAAAAATGGATGCCCTGCTATAGATTGACATTCCAGACCCAATGAAACTTGTTTTGTCGAACACTACAAGAAAACACTGATTTAGCGTCATATATTTAGAAGCAGAAATTTTCGTTGCTAATTTGCGATGGATTTCCATGTGACCTGCAAGGGATAGTTTTTTTTTTCAAGTTTTTTTCTTTTATTTGTTAGCATCATCTTTGGTCATCGCTTATTAATCCGTTGCAAATTGCGTCAGATTACCGATAGAAAATTTCTGCCGTTATTTTCCGCTGCAAATCCAGGCAGAATACCGACAAACATTTATCAAAGCTAGTTTGCAGCAGAATTCTAATAGACTTGCAAAAGATTTTTATATTATTTTACTAATATATACTTTAGTGTTACTTTTTAATAATTATCAACATGTTCAATAATTAATAATTTATTTGTTCTAATTAACGATTTATAAGTAATAATAAATAATAGTTTATGTTCTATAATAAATAACTTATAACCATTGCTTATTTAGAATTAGAAAAATATTCTTTTCTCATAACCAATGTAATTATTAAATTCTAAATTAAGTCCTCTTCTTTCATCATAATTTTCAGTTAGTACGCTAATATATTTTACGCTAAATCCCAAAATTTTAAATTGTTCTTTTATAATTATTCCCCTAAATAATGAAAATATCAGTTTATCATAATAATTAATAATAACATTTAATACTTATAAAATGATATCTAATATTTCATAATTAATTTTAAATATTTTTATTTAATATTTACAGTTGATAGTTATAGTTGATACTTATATTTTATAACTATAATTGATAACTATATTTCATATTTCGAAAAGTTTAAAAATGTGAAATCATCTTGAATAAATTTGAAATAAATCATAAAAATTATAAAACCAATTATTGTTTGACACAAAATAACCAAAATTTCTAAATTTTAAAATATTAAAAAAGTTAATTTAATAGTTTAATTTAAATTGTATAATACTTCGTATTCCAATTTTAAAATTTTCTATAAATTATGACTAAGATAAAGTACAATTTTTTAAATGATGGCTCCGCAGGTGAAATAATTAATACTGATTATCTAATAACTAATAATAATTATTAAATAACTAAAAATAATAATTAATTATTAGATTGATCTTTAATAACTGTATTTGATAATTAATATTAATATGTATTTTTATTACTTAGTATTTAATAATTATAATTGATTATAATATTAAATATTCAATTATTTAAATAATTTTAAACTTATAACTTAAATTAGACAATAAAATATTCTTGAAATATTAATTTTTTGCTTTAAAATTTTCATCAAATTAAAAAAAAATTAGAATATATCACTACAACAAAAATACTATATTACAACTATATTTATACAACTGTTACAAAATGACAATTGTCATAAAGGTTTTTTACAGCTTTTCTCTAGCGAAAGTTGTAATAAACTGTGGTAGATAGGTTTTGCAACTTTTCTTTTTTGCAGGACGTATTAGATGGTTATTCAAAACTCTTTTTCTTGGCTCCAAACCAAATTCCCTTTTGGCTCCGAAACCAAAAATTGGGCTCCAAACTTAAATTTTATCTTATAATTTCCGCTCCCTTTCACCTTCCCCTCAGACAATTTCAATCTTCTCCAATCATTATTTCTCCAAATCATGTCCGATAAGAAGCTGCTAATGTCCTCCAAACCCAAACCGAAACCGATAACATGGATCTAGTTTCTATTATAATTTTTTTGGAAAAGAAGATGCCGAATTCGTGCTTAGGTTTCGTTGGTGAATCGCTTATTGGATCTTATGTCCAGCTCTATATCGATGTAGCCTAAAGATTCTCCCCTGCAGATGGTAAACAGTCGTTCGATGCAAAGATGGAGATCTATTGTCCAGAATCTAACTTAAGCTTGGATGACAACCTCTATATTTTCTAGTGGAGAAAATGATTTCTGTTTAGGATAGATTGACTTGGATATCCCTCTTGTAGATGGAGTTCTATCTCAGATAAGCTTGTGCAAATGCCGATTTCTATTCCTATCATAACCTAGGCACCCTTGCTGCCTATCAAGATCTATCTTCAGATGAAGATCACCAGATGAAGTAAGCCACAAAATTTATGATCTGAAGCTCAAAGTACGCCATAAATTTGTCACAATTTATTTGGATGGTAAAATAATTGGATTGAGCAGCATCCATCCCTAAACATAGTGACCAACTATAAAATCCGGCCAGAAGAACTAGTATTACTTATAATCAATTATGTGCGAAAACATTTCATCAATAAGTATAAAGGCATAATTGTATATTACGGGCATTTGTTGCTACTGTGTTGTTCGAAATTGGTATAGAAAATGTTACATCGCACATGAACATCTTAGAGTTTGTCTTTACAAAAAATATGTTTTTAATTGTCATTTTCTATGTTAAAGCCCAACAGAAATTAATCAATATCAAGTGTATCATATTTGCTTTCAGTCATATGATACAAACATAGCCTCGATAACCAGTGTGCAAACACTAGCCACCAAAAAGATGGAAAACTTTATGAATTCAGTTAGTCTATTCATGGACCATAAATAATAATAAAAAACAGTTTGGGATAAACAAATAGAATACAACGACAAGTTTTTAAGTGGCCAAAATTGAAAATTTTGTTCGTAGTTTGAAGTAGAAAATTTGAATGGATATATAACTCTGGATTAGTGGAACTGCTCTTAAAGTCTCCAATTTAATGATTAATCCTAGAATCCGACCAATAATTTCTGGAAACCATGATATTTTATGTTGGTAAATAATGTAAACATACTTTGATCAGAAAACTGAAGTTGAAAACGAGCTTCAGATTTTGCAAAATAAAATACACTGTAATGTAGCTCTGAAAGTAGTATAGAATAAAAAAAAGATATGCATCAAAAATTGAGATTTCCGTTGGCAAAAGATACATGATGAAGCTAGTTTTATTGTAGATCAGTCACGAATGAAATGGGATACGTACATTTGTTGATTCTTGATTTTTGTTACTTGATTGAAATTGAGAGTAATGCTGACAAAGAAATGTTATATCTTACAAATTTGATTAAATATTAGACCAAGTATGTTCATAAACAAAATTGTTGGACACGTGATCAAGGTTATTCCTAGATGGAAGGTTATTCCTGCTAAAGACCTCAGTGATGCTTCCATAAGAATTCCAGAAAGGAGAGAACAGGTAAAAATTCACACTTTTATTATATGTGTATAAAATTTTACTTAAGATGATTAATTTCACAGACAAGAAATAATCCACAGTGCCAATCTGTTTCATGTCTGCGTGCTTGGTGTATATAAATTGAATATTGATGAAGATTAAGACTTTTTTGGTTAACTGCAAATGATTCAATTTGTACAAGAGTCATTACATGGTAAAAGTGTTGCATGTAATAACCCGGAAATCAGAACCAATTTAAAAATTTTATTTTGGCAATTTTATTTGAATCGACGTTAGAATATAAATAATTATTTTTAATTATAAAAGGAATTGGAAATGGCGCGGTAGTTTGAAAATTCGATTTCAAATTTCAAATTTCAAATGAATGTACAACATTCAAAATAAACTGGATTTTAGCGAACCCACAAAATTTTAGAATCTACTAGAGAATATCTTTCCAACGAATCCGAAAAATTGAAATTTCATTCTGGGAATAAAAAGATATGCCCAGTTGAAAATTCAGAATAGTCGCTATGGAATTTTGGCCCTTAAAAATGGAACTTTTGCAAACGACCTCTGTTTTCGACGAAACCACTTTTGTTGGATCCGGGATGTCGAGTTATTGCTAGATTCTAAAATTCATAATTTTCTGAATCAATATGTGAGCGTGGCGAACTAAAACATGTTTTGACAGTTTCAGTCAATTTTGATCGACCAGAAAATGGACATTTTTCAAACGGTCTCATAATTTGACGAAATTAGTTTTGTTAGGACCGTATCATCAATACGAAGCTAGAAAATATTTTTTGGGTATTTTTAGAGTCCGTATGTGGCCTCGGTAAATTGAAATATACGTTAAAAATTGAATATACTGATTTATATTTTAATTTTGATGAAAATGGATTGTCAGCCAAATTGAGTTACGAAACATATCCCATTGTCGGAATGGGGGTGATTAGTTGGGGGCGGTGGTATTTGGGTCTCGTTTGGACTTAGAATGAAAAAGTAACCTTGTGAAATAAAATAAATAAAATATATATTTTTATATGAGGAGTTGACTCTCACTCTCTCTCCTCATTGTTTCCTCCGTCAGTTTTGAAATAAAAAAAGAAAAAACAACTCGAACGCCTCAGCATGGACGTCGCCCATCAGAGTTTGCCACCGCCGCTCATTGCTGGAGGCGCCCCCATCGTGCCGCCGTACCTCAGGCTCCCCCACCGACGAACCGCTCTCCTCCTCCGCCGCTCTCCTCCTCCGCCCCTCTGCTCCTCCTTGCTTCGCCCAAATTCGAATGAAGTCCTACCCACACCCATCCCCTGACCCCCAGCGCCGAGCGCCACCACCGGCCATCACCAACCCGTGCCCCACACCCGCCTGCGACCTCCCCTCTCCTCCAGTCGAGCAACCATGTCTCCGACAATCGAAACCCTAGTTTTTGAATGTAAGTTTCTCCAATTTTATTTTGTTTTATTTTATATTTAGGGTAGGAAAAATCTGATTTTTAGGTTAGGCAAGAAAAAAATATAATTTCTTTTTGTTTTATGTTATAAATATATGATTTTTATTTAGAAAAAGAAGTGATTTTAAAATAGAAAAGTAGGATTTTGAATATATATATATATAAAGATTAGATTTTTACAATTATAAAGATGAGATCCTTATAGATGTAGCGATATAAAAATACGATTTCTAAAATATGAATGGCAAACAAAAAATAAACAATCTTTATTATGAAGTTAGTAAAATAAAATTACGATTTTTATTGTATGCATAGAGTTATAAAAATATAATCTTTATAGTATATGTAGCAAGATAAAAACATGATTTTTAATATATATATATATATATAGCGCAATAAAAATGTGAGTTTTATTTATAAATATCGTTGGTTAAAAATGTGATTTTTATCATGAACAGCGTGAAATGGTTGAGTTGGAATGTCGGACGAATCCAAACCATTTAGAAATGAAATGACGGAGTGGAACCCAAAGGTGCGAACTTCTCACTTTTAATTTGTTTTCTAGTTGAAATATATACTAAGATGCAGACGGTGCTTAGTAGCACCCGACATCCGTCGTCCACAGACCATGAATGACTTGTTTGTTTAATTGATGTGTCGTGAAAGTTGATTGTGTGATCTAGAATGGAATAAAATAAGTTATAGTTAAAAATATAACTTTTAACGTGCATATAAAATAAATATTTATAAACAAATCGGGCGGTTTGTTTATGCACACCCATTTGACTGATACTGGTTGGGACGATAAAGTTTACACATTGCCCAACTGCACAAATAAAAATCTGTGTTTGGTGATTTGAAATCCCACACGGGTGTTGGGATGATATTTGGCGTACACTAATCCCAATTATTTAGCTGTATGTCGATCGATTGGTTGACAGACTATGTAAGCGTTAATTATTTATATTTAATGCTTATGCAGTTGTGTGGTGCACTATGGATGATGGTTTATTATTTATCGTTGTTATTATATACATGTATTGTATGGAATCCATATAATTAACATTATATGGTAATTGATTGGGCCTCATTCCAATTTGGAAAATAAAGAATATTATAGAATAAAAATTCATGTGTTGAATAGAATAAATATTCATGTATTGAAAAAAATGAATATTCATGTGTTGAATAAAATAAATATTCATGTGTTGAATAAAATAAATATTCATGTGTTGAATAAAATGAATATTCATGTGTTGAATAAAAGAAAATTCATGTGTTGAATAAAATATATATTCATGTGTTGAATAAAAGAAAATTCATGTGTTGAGAAAAATCTCTAAACTAAAATTCACGTCTTTAGCATATATAAAATTAGAAACCAACTGGAAATCAATAAAGTAGGATGGTTTCCTGGGTATTGATCTGATGTTGGTTTCGGTCTTCGGGGTTAATATTTTGGGAATTGTTCTCTTACTAATTTACGCTTAGAGTCTGATTAAGAATTAAACGATATAAATCACCATTTTATCAAATATATAAAATAACAAAAAGAGTCATGTGTTGACAATACTCATGTGTTGAGAATATTCATGTGTTGAACGAAATATTTCATGCAATAGAATACACATTTTTATTGTAAGTAAGAATTAATAAATATTCATGTGTTGAATAAAATACATATTCATGTGTTGAAGAAAATATTCATTTGTTGAATAGAATAACGAAGTTATTGAAATATATAAAGTCGTGCTGATTAGATATGCGCCATTTTGACGCGAATGATATTTATATCGATTATATTCATTTTTATAATGAATATAGAGAAGGAAGTGATTTCAAAATAAAATGTTTTGAAAATATTATCATGATATGGAATATTCAATTTTGATTTAAAATTGAATATGAAGTTGAAATCTTTTTTAAAACGAAGTTAAAACGATTTTAAAATACGTTTTGAATTGAAATCGACGAAATATATATGATATATATATATATATATATATATATATATATATTATATACATTAATGGCCTGAATAGAATGTGCCGCGCCGCGACCGTTCACGAATTTCGACCATTGGCTTCGAATGGATGTTACAGGAGATCCGACCGTCGGATTCTCCTAAAACCGGAACCGTTGGGTTCGTATCGAAAAGAGCTTTCCAACGAACATGAGAAGTTTGAAATCTAATGACTGAATTTGGAATTATGTCCAAATCAAATTTGGAAAAGGTCGTTGTAAGTGCAGTTCGATGGCCGTTTATGGAAATCGACTGTACGGGCCTTAGTAAAATTACTAAAAATATCAATAATTTGTGTAAAATCATAATATATGAATTGGAAAGAACTGGGATGAAAAATTCCACATTTGTAAGGATAAAAATATATTTTTATCGAAATAAGCTGGTTTATAACTGGAAATCAGTTAAGATGAATGGTTTCCTGGGTATTGATCTGACGTCGGTTTCGGCCTTCGGGGTTAATATTTGGGGAATTGTTCTCGCTCTAATTTACAGCTAGAGACTGATAGAATGGAATGTGATTTTGGGTTTATAGTGAACTGTGTTTTAAATGACATTGGTTCTTTAACCCAGTTAAAGACAGGATATGATTTCCCAAGTTAAATAAACATTGATAGTGATTTTTGGAAAGATTAAAATCAAGTGGAGTTTTAATGAATCTTTAATCAGATTGAAATGATCGAGAATGGAGTATCACTAGTTTTGCTCCAGGCAATAGTTAAATCTTTAATTAGATTTGAACGTGAAATGGTAATTGAACTTACCGATAGCACCGTGGTGTTAGATATGAAGTATGAACAGTTTTACTTCATGGGATGATTAGGTTGGGGTTGGGAAATTTAACAAGTGATTACTTTGGTAAGGTTCGCTAATCCCGACTAGTTTGGATAAACCATAATTTGGTTTGAATTGATATTCAAAAGAAGATTAAAGAATAAATTTAAAGAATTTATCTTTGATAAAATTAATAGGAACTTTTTCCAAAGTATAAGTATAATTGAATAAAAGAATATTCTGAATTGGAATGAGGCATATGTTGTGTTTGTGTAACACTTGTTGATTATACACGCGAGTTATTCAGAAAGACTGGGTTTATCCCATTCTGAATAACTGATTCGACGATGTGCCGAGGTTGAAGACAGTGGTTGAAAACCGGAGGACTTCACATCGTTTGGATAATTACTGATGATCTTGATTGGGCTGTACACCCAAGAGGAGGGAATCAGTTGGTGATCATCCAGGCGTACTTGGAGATCGATGGATATGCGAGGTACACGGTGCCTCCAGTTTCGTTCAAACCCAGAACAGACTTGTAAATGAACTGTGTGTCTGACATTGGATATCATTCTGTGTGATTGATGGATATCAGTTGCATGGAGTGGTTTGCATATGTGGCATGCAAAGATGCAAATGATCAAGGCTTTTGTTGAAAAGCAAAGTCTTGTGGTTGATGATCAAAGCACGGCCTGTGTGGCATAGCTTTGTGTATAACGTTAATTCGCGAGCCTTACGCCTCGGTTGTGAACCAGAAACGGGAGAGGACATTAGTGAGGGCATGCGTTTCCTTCTAGGTAGGGTGGTGTCAGTGACCTACCAGCCCTGACATTTATATTGTTTTCAACTGTGTGGTTGTTGGATTGCGAGGCGCCTCAGATATATCGGTGACTATGTAGAGCCGATGGAGTCATTTGGCTCATTTACGCCCCAAAGGGCAGGGAAACGCAGTGTTCAGGCATTTTAATCCACGTCGGTGGACCGGCCCTGATGATCCAAGGCTTGACCGAGTACTTGCCTGAGACACGTGCTAGAGCGTCTCGAAGCGGTGAGGGCGATCCCTTGCCTTGGTTCACAGATGGAAATCCAACTTCCAATACGAGACTTTGTGGTTTTGATTGTAAAACCTATATATGGCGACATAGTGGTATGGGGCACTTATGTCGTCTATGATTGATACTTATGATTGGAATTGTTTTGACACTATACACTTATATTAATAATAAAAGATGTAATTTAGCGTATCAAGCATTCTTTGGCTATTATAAGGTAAAACCCTATCCTTTGGCTTGTGTTGCATTGTGTGATGGGACCTAAGTCTTATAATAGCTTCATTGTTCTTTATTTAGCATTGTGCTATTGTTTTATGCACTGGTATTCTTGGGAGAAAACTCGTTCCGTGTTATACGGCGTGGTCCCTTGATTTACCTAACTTTAAAATCAGATTAATAATTATTTTAGTTCTCACACCAGTCACATGACTGACCTGGAGTTTATTGTTTTAACCAAAATTCTGGGTGCCTTTATTTTGACATGGGCAGCTAGTAGTTTTGGTTTTGCAGATTTATATTCATAGGATCCTGATTTACAGCTGGAACGATATCCGGAAAGCTTTGTATCCGTATATCTCCTTCAGTTGTGTTTTGTATTATTTTCCGCTGCTATGTGATGTATTGTAAATCTCTGATATTTATCGAATGTGTAATATTTATTCATGCTCTGTATATTCTTGTATTCTGATAGAATTATTGTAATTAACAATGAAATGTTCTTCTGTTTGTGTTCCGATTTGTCGTGTTCTCAAAACAATCAGGGGTTTCGAACGGTCTTGGTCGGTTTAGCGATCGATTCAGATCGAGCAAAATAATCAATTGTTACATTTGGTATCAGAGCTTTGGTTTACAAAGCTCGAGAACAAGACACTTTGGAAACAAATGAAGGAATTCATCATAGATTGGATTAGTAATATCCAATGAGAATGACTCGTTAGAGATAGGATCAGTAGTATCCTAGAATGAGTCGGAAGAGTGATGTTTTTAAAATAAAAATGAAAATAATTTTTTTTTTGAAAATTTAAATCAAATATTCGTATTAGATTATTTATTTTATATTGAATTTGGACAATCAGGTATATAAAGATTTTGCGTATACGTCTAATCCGCGTATGTTTGAAATTTTAATATACTGGATAGATGTAGAATCACACTCTAGTCGCCTGGAGATGATTCTGATGATTACTCGAGTATCATCAGAATTTATATTCGAGTTTCGAAAGTGGGATATCTGTATATTTCCATTAGACTGGTGTGAGAACCAAAACTAGATAGGGTCTATTGTTGTGATTTGGCACCAAAAATGTGATTTTTTTGACTATGTATCAAAGTTATATATTTGAAAAAATAATCAACTAATTGATTGTTGATTGTGTTGTTTGATAATTGGTTTGATTTATTAAAACTTTGAACCATTTAGGCCGAATTGTACCAAATATTGAAATGTACTGAAAATTGTTTGAGAATGCATTCATGTACATATATATGTATGAACAGGTCATAGCAAGGAGGCTAGATCAGAGGAATAAAATTGTTTGCCCGACAAATAGGTACATGTTTACTGTATTTCTTGGGGTTTATGATGATTTAATGAGCCGATTTGCTAGCCGCTTGGCTGTTTCTTTTTCTTTTTGGATTGGAAAGGCCTGTATGGCAATTTCGGGATTTTCCAGGTGCTCCAGTGCAGGGGAGGTTATGGCGAAATTTTTCGAAAATTTAGGGTGTTAGCCAAATTTTTGAAAAATTTGAAAAGTTCTTAGAAATTGAAAAGTTGAAGAACTTAATCAGTAATGAAAATAATGAAAGTTGAGTTGGTTTGTAAAACAACTTTCAACTTCGTTCTTTTTCGGGGACGGAAATTTTTAAGTGGGGGAGATTGTAATAACCAAGAAATCAGAACCAATTTAATATTTTTTTTGGCTATTTTAGCGAATTTTTAATATTTAAAATGATTTATTTTTAATAATAACGACGAGAAATTTATTTTGAATAGAATTAGAACGTATACATTTATTTGAATCGACGTTAGAATATAAATAATTGTTTTTAATTATAAAAGGAATTGGAAATGGCACGGTAGTTTGAAAATTCGATTTCAAATTTAAAATGAATGTTCAGGATTCAAAATAAACCGGATTTTAGCGAAACCAAAAATATTAGAATCTATTAGAGAATATCTTTCCAACGAATCCGAAAAATTGAAATTTCATAGCGGGAATAAAAAGATATGCCAGTTGAAAATTCAGAATAGTCGCTATGGAATTCTAGCCCTTAAAAATGGAAATTTTGCAAACGACCTCTGTTTTTGACGAATCAACTTTTGTTGGATCCGGGATGTCGAGTTATTGCTAGATTCCAAAATTCATAATTTTCTGAATCAATATGTGAGTGTGGCGAAGTAAAACGTGTTTTGACAGTTTCACTCAATTTCGATCGACCAGAAAATGGACATTTTTCAAACGGTCTCAGAATTTGACGAAATTAGTTTTGTTAGGAGCCTATCATCAATACGAAGCTAGAAAATATTTTTTAGGAATTTTTAGAGTCCGTATGTGGCCTCGGTAAATTGAAATGTACATTAAAAATTGAATATACTGATTTATATTTTAATTTTGATGAAAATTGATTGTAATAGCCAAATTGAGTTACGAAACATATCTCATTGTGTTCGGAATGGGGGTGATTAGCTAGGGGCAATGATCATTGGGTCTCGTTTGGACTTAGAATGAAAAAGTAACTTTTTGAAATAAAATAAATAAATAAAAAATATATATTTATATGAGGAATTGACTCTCCCTCTCTCTCCTCATTCTTTCCTCCGTCGGTTTTGAAATAAAAAAAAGAAAATAAAACAACTCGAACGCCTCTGCCTGGGCGTCGCCCATCGGAGTTTGTCGCTGCCGCTCGTTGCTGGAGGCGCCCCCATCGCGCCGTCGCACCTCAGGCGCCCCCACCGACGAACCGCTCTACTCCTCCGCCCCTCTGCTCCCCCTTGCTTTGCCTAAATCCAAATGAAGCCCTAATCACACCCATCCCCTGACCCACCAGCACCGAGCGCCACCACCGGCCATCACCAGCCCGCGCCCCACACCCGCCTGCAACCTCCCCCCTCCTCCAGTCGAGCCACCACATCTCCGGCAACCGAAACCCTAGTTTTTGAATGTAAGTTTCTCCGATTTTATTTTGTTTTATTTTATATTTAGGATAGGAAAAATCTGATTTTTAGGTTAGGCAAGAAAAAAATCTAATTTCTTTTTGTTTTATGTTATAAATATATGATTTTTATTTAGAAGAAGAAGTGATTTTAAAATAGAAAAGCAGGATTTTGAATATATATATATATATATATATAAAGATTAGATTTTACATCTATAAAGATGAGATCTTTATAGATGTAGCGATATAAAAATACGATTTCTAAAATATGAATGGCATATAAAAAAATATACGATCTTTATTATGAAGTTAGTAAAATAAAAATACGATTTATACTGTATGCATAGAGTTATAAAAATATAATCTTTATAATATATGTAGCAAGATAAAAACATGATTTTTAATATATATATATATATATATATATATAGCGCAATAAAAATGTGAGTTTTATTTATAAATATCGTTGGTTAAAAATGTGATTATTATCATGAACAGCGTGAAATGGTTTATTTGGAATGTCGGACAAATCCAAACCGTTTAGAAATGAATGACGGTGTGGAACCCAAAGGTGAGAACTTCTCACTTTTAATTTGTTTTTTAGTTGAAATATATATACTAGGATGCAGACGGTGCTTAGTAGTACCCGACACCCGTCGTCCACAGACCATGAATGACTTGTTTGTTTAATTGATGTGTTGTGAAAGTTGATTGTGTGATGTGGAATGGAATAAAATATTTTATAGTTAAAAATATAATTTTTAACGTGTATATGAAATAAATATTTATAAACAAATTGGACGGTTTGTTTATGTACACCCATTTGACTGATATTGGTTGGGATGATTAATTTTACACATCGTCCAACTGCACAAATAAAAATCTATGTTTGTTGATTTGAAACCCCGCACGGGTGTTGGGATGATATTTAGCGTACACTAATCCCAATTATTTAGCTGTATGTTGATCGATTGGTTGACAGAATGTGTAAGCGTTAATTATTTATATTTAATACTTATGCAATTGTGTGGTGCACTCCGGATGATGGTTGATTATTTATCGTTGTTATTATATGCATGTGTTGTATGGAATCCATATAATTAAAATTATATGATAATTGATTGGCCCTCATTCCAATTTGGAAAATAAAGAATATTATAGAATAAAAATTCATGTATTGAATATAATAAATATTCATGTGTTGAATAAAATGAATATTCATGTGTTGAATAAAATAAATATTCATGTGTTGAATAAAAGAAAATTCATGTGTTGAACAAAATATATATTCATGTGTTTAATAAAAGAAAATTCATGTGTTAAGAAAAATCTCTAAACGATAAAATTAACGTCTTTAGCATATATAAAATTAGAAACTAATTGGATGTTGGCTTCGGCCTTCGGGGTTAATATTTAGGGAATGTTCTCTTACTAATTTAAGGTTAGATTATGATTAAGAATTAAACGATATAAATCACAATTTTATCAAATATATAAAATAACAAAAATAGTCATGTGTTGACAATACTCATGTGTTGAGAATATTCATGTATTGAACGAAATATTTTATACAACAGAATACACATTTTTATTGTAAGTAAGAATTAATAAATATTCATGTGTTGAAGAAAATATTTATTTGTTGAATAGAATAACAAAGTTACTGAAATATATAAACCCGTGCTGATTAGATATCCGCCATTTTGACGCGAACGATATTTATATCGATTATATTCATTTTTATAACGAATATAAAGAAGGAAATGATTTCAAAACAAAATGTTTTGAAAATATTATCATGATATGGAATATTCAATTTTGATTTAAAATTGAATATGAAGTTGAAATCGTTTTTAAAACGAAGTTAAAACGATTTATAAAATACGTTTTGAATTGAAATCGACGAAATATATATGATATATATATATATATTATATATATTAATGGCCTGAATAGAATGTTCTGTGCTGCGACCGTTCGCGAATTTCGACCATTGGCTTCGAATGGACGTTACGGGAGATCCGACCGTCGGATTCTCCTAAAACCGGAACCGTTGGGTTCGTATCGAAAAGAGCTTTCCAACGAATATAAGAGGTTTGAAATCTAACGACTGGATTTGGAATTATGTCCAAATCAAATTTGGAAAAGGTCGTTGTAAGTGCAGTTCAATGGCCGTTTATGGAAATCGACTGTACGGGCCTTGGTAAAATTATTAAAAATATCAATAATTTGTGTAAAATCATAATATATGAATTGGAAAGAACAGAGATGAAAAATTCCACATTTGTATGGATAAAATTATATTTTTATCGAAATGAACTAGTTTATAACTAGAAATTAGTTAAGATGAATGGTTTCTTGGGTATTGATCTGATGTTGGTTTCGGCCTTTGGGGTTAATATTTGGGGAATTGTTCTCTCACTAATTTACGGTTAGAGACTAATAGAATGGAATGTGATTTTGGGTTTATAGTGAACCGTGTTTTAAATGACATTGGTTCTTTAACCCAGTTAAAGACAGGATATGATTTCCCAAGTTAAACAATCATTGATAGTGAATTTTGGGAATATTAAAATCAAGCGGAGTTTTAATGAATCTTTAATTAGATTGAAATGATCGAGAATGGAGTATCACCAGTTTTGCTCTAGGCGATAGTTAAATCTTTAATTAGATTTGAACGTGAAATGGTAACTGAACTTACCGATAGTACCGTGGTGTTAGATATAAAGTATGACCAGTTTTACTTCATGGGATGAATAGGTTGGGGTTAGGAAATTTAACAAGTGATTACTTTGGTAATGTTCGCTGGTCCTGACTAGTTTGGAAAACCATAATTTGGTTTGAATTGATATTCAAAAGAAGATTAAAGAATAAATTTAAAGAATTTATCTTTGATAAAATTAATGGGAACCTTTCCCAAAGTATAAGAATATTTGAATAAAAAAATATTCTGAATTGGAATGAGGCGTATGTTATGTTTGTGTAACACTTGTTGATTATATACGCGAGTTATTCAGAAAGACCGAGTTTATCCCATTCTGAATAACTGATTCGACGATGTGTCGAGGATGAAGACGGTGGTCGAAGACCGGAGGTCTTCACATCGTTTGGATAATTACTGATGATCTTGATTGGGTTGTACACCCAGGAGGAGGGAATCAGTTAGTGATCATCCAGATGTACTTGGAGATCGATGGATATGCGCGGTACAAGGTGCCTCCGGTTTCGTTCAGACCCAAAACGGACTTGTAAATGGACTGTGTGTCTGACATTAGATAACATTTTGTGTGATTGATGGAAATCGGTTTCATATAGTGGTTTGCCTGTGTGGCATGCTAAGATGAAAATGATCAAGACTTTTGTTGAAAAGCAAAGTCTTGTGCTTGATGATCAAAGCACGGCCTGTGTGGCATAGCTTTGTGTATAACGTTAATTCGCGAGCCTCACACCTCGTTGTGAACTAGAAATGGGAGAGGACATCAGGGAGGGCATGCATTTCGTTCTAGCTAGGGTGGTGTCAGTGACCTACCAGCCCTGACATTTATATTATTTTCACCTGTGTGGTTATTGGATTGCGAGGCGCCTCGGATATATCGGTGACTATGTGGAGCCGATGGAGTCATTTGGCTCATTTACGCCCCAAAGGGTGGGGAAACGCAGTGTTCATGCATTTTAATCTACATCGGTGGACCGGCCCTGACGATCCAAGGCTTGACTGAGTACTTTCCTAAGACACGGGCTAGAGCGTCTCGAAGCAGTGAGGGCGATCCATTGCCTCGGTTCACAGATGGAAATCCAACTTCCAATACGTGACTTTGCGGTTTTGATTGTAAAACCTATATATGGCGACATAGTGGTATGGGGCACTTATGTCGTCTATGATTGACACTTATGATTGAAATTGTTTTGACACGATACACTTATAGTAATAGTAAAAGATGAAATTTAGCGTATCAAGCATTCTTTGGCTATTATAAGGTAAAACCCTATCCTCCGGCTTGTGTTGCATTGTGTGATGGGACCTGGGTCTTGTAATAGCTTCATTGTTCTTTATTTAGCATTGCGCTATTGTTTTATGCACTGGTATTCTTGGGAGGAAACCCGTTCCGTGTTATACGGCGTGGTCCTTTGATTTACCTAACTTTAAAATTAGATTAATAACTGTTTTAGTTCTCGCACCAGTCACATGACTGACCTGGAGTTTATTGTTTTAACTTAAACTCTGGGTGCCCTTATTTTGACACGGGAAGCCAGTAATTTTGGTTTTGCAGATTTATATTCACAGGATCCTGATTTACAGCTGGAACGATATCCGGAAAGTTTTGTATCCGTATATCTTCTTCAGTTGTGTTTTGTATTATTTTCCGCTGCTATTTAATGTATTGTAAATCTCTGATATTTATCGAATGTGTAATATTTATTTATGCTCGGTATATTCTTATATTCTGATGGAATTGTTGTAATTAACAATGAAATGTTTTTCTGTTTGTGTTCCGATTTGTCGTGTTCTCAAAACAATCAGGGGTTTCGAACGGTCTTGGTCGGTTCAGCGATCGATTCGGATCGAGCGAAATAACAAATTCTTACATTGCAACATTATAAAAATAATAAAATTGGTAGTGAAATTCCGTTAATGAATGGTTGAAAAGAGGATGACAGTGGGGTTGCAAACCATTGGTAAGATTGCATTGATGGTTGGTAGGATATTTTCATAATTTTGAAAAGATATGATGGAAATCTTATTCGTTGAATTTACTTGTGATCAATAGTTGAGATACAAGATTTTTATATATCTTTAGAATTCATTTGAAAGGGAATAGTAATCCCCCAAAGTAATTAAAATTATTTTGTACGATGAGGAACCAGTAGCTTGTATGAAATACTTATCTTAAAACATTTGGGGGTAGTGTTGCATGAATTGATTTTTTTTTTCATTTTCCTTTTGCATTTCTAAGAGATGAATTTCCGTACTTATATGTAAAAGTAATAATTATTATTGAACAAAAACTACAGTCAAAGCTATCGAGGATGCTTTCAAAGACTTCACTTCCAAAGAAGACATTGCAATTGTTCTCATTAGCCAATATGTAAGTTTTACATAAACCTCTAGCCTTCTTATTCACTTGTTAATATTGTGATTAGGATTAGGATTGAACAATCAAAGGTAATTAAATGTATCTCGACGATAAGGTTGTCATAATTGTTGTTTGTAATGTTTATTAATGTGATATTTAATACAGTTTTAACTTTTATAATTCATAGTGATCTTCTATTTCACTTTTTTGTTAAAAAAATATTATGAGTCACATCCTTGTTTTTTATACGTATTATACATGATTGATGGAACAAATGTTGAATCTAAAAGTTGTAAAATCTTTTTTTTTTTTGAATTTGTTCAAAGGGAAACCAACTGGAGCCGTAAAACTCCCATAGTGCACCTAGCCCGGTTGTAACAACCCGTATTTTTGAATAACATGTTATAACATAAATGGAGGCAGAATTAAATTGTAAAATCTGAATCAAGGGAAACGGGCTATGCCATTGCGTTCGTCTCGGAAAAATACGCGAAATAGAGTCCGAGTTTTCGAAAATCGGAGTCCGTATGACCAAGATATGGCCTCGCGAAGTTTCACGAAAAATTCCCAAATTAAAGTATACTTAATTAAGTGAAATGGGTTGCGCAGAGAAATATATATATATTGATATATATATATATAATTGAAAATTAAATAAATAAATATGCAAAAAATGTTCAAAACAGCGAATTGGGAGAGGGGAATAACCGAACCGGCCGATTTTTGAGGTCGACCCGAGCTCGCTGGGTCGACTAGGGGTTAATCCAGGGTGTTTGGCTGTCAACCCGTGGGCCGATTCGCTCAAATGCAGATTTTGCATTTGAATGGTTCTCATGGTTCATCCTTAATCTAAAGGCCCTAGATGGTTCCTACACTTTACTTCTTCCCCAAGACATGCTTTGATGGCTTGGATTGAATCTAGGTTTAATCCTATGGCCTAAAACACTTGCCTAATCTATAAATAAGACCCTAACCTACCCTAAATCATCATTATTCATTCATACAACTAAACTATGGCAAAATCAATCCTCTCATGGCCTCCACTCTCTTCATAAAATTCCTAAATAAATTCTTAAGTGATTTTCCATGCATACAAGTGTTTTCAAACTTGTATGAGCATCATTAGCTTGCATTCAAGTCAAGTTTATATATTTGCATCATAAAGAAAGAGTCTTGATCATTTTGGCTCAAGGGTTTTGCTTGCATTTTGGGTTTAATTGATTTCATAAGGGCTTTGTCATATTTTTGTGACTTCTTAAGCATTGTAAGCCCTATTATACTTTCATACTTAAACTCTAAAGTTAAATGTATGATATGCAAGTTTATCATGTTGTGATATGCAAGTTTATATGCAAGTTTATCATGTTGTGATATGTAAGTTTATATGCAAGTATGCCAAGTTATGTTATGCAAGTTTGGGTTGAACATTTTGTTCATGCTATCATGTTATGCAAGCTTATTTTGGGTTTATGAACATAAAGCTTTAAGCTTTATGCCAAAGGTTGCATTTTAGCAACATGTAAGTTATCATATCTCTTATGATAACTTGCATGTGAGGCTAAATGCGAACTTATGGCCATCTCTACATGTCATTTAGCACCATGTATCACCAATATGCTAAGTTTGGTTTTATGCATGCTTTTGAGGCCTAAAAATGTAATATGCAAGTGTATGAACATTTCATATGCCACCATGTTAAGCTTGTGGCTTCAATACCTTTATGTCATGATTATGCCAAGTTCCCTCTTACTATCCTTTATGCGCTATTGCGATATGTAAGCGATGGGATTGCGTTTGGGGTTGGGTAAACTTAAAAGACATAAAACATAAGCTTGGGAATTTACCTATTAAGTTAGGTCTACCCATTGGGAATTTACCTATTAAGTTAGGTCTACCCAATTGCTTGAAAACTTGTAACATGTTTTGGAAACATGATGGACATGACACTTAGAAAAGATAAGTGTGGCCAACTCGAGGTTGGGTTGAGTTTGTAGCGTAAACCTACCCGGAACCGACCGGCTTAACTAGTTGCTACAAACAATAGGACCCAATGTGAGAAGTTGGTCATGTTATACCTTGAACCCGAGGTTAGACCAAGTTGTGGTGTAAAGCTACCTGGACCCGTCCGGCTTAACTAGTAACCACAACAAGGTCTAATGTGAGAGGTTAAGGCGCATTAAATTAATTAATGCCTCGTGATTAGGGTTAAGTCATGGTCCACTTAATACTTAACCAATTTGGGCTTGGTAGATTAATCGGGGTTAAGTCGTGAACTCATCGTTACACTTAACCAAGTTAATCCAGGATTAGCAAGAGGGTTAAACCGTACTTAACACACTAGAAAAATCCTAGCAATGGGGGCCCACTCCAGCAGTAATCCCAAGTTAGTATCATCATGACCCTAGGGACTAGGCTAGGGTGGGGGCACGATTACTGGACTGGAGGTAAGTGACCAAAAGCGACGGCAGAGGGTATGCCGGTGTAGTTCCGGGCGGACTCTGGTCGTGCACATAGTCCGTAGCCGGAGAAAACATGCACGGGTACCAGTAGATCGGGACTGTGCACTCATGTTCATGGTGTCCAGGGGTCGACACCCTAGGGCTTGATACACCCGAAGGGTGGACCCGGCACAGTTCGACTACAATTATGATTGGGCCGTATTGACACCAACACGTGACGAGTTAGGCTTAGGGAGCCGGTCGACTAGACTGTTTGGTTGGACCTTGTATTAGGGTCATTTCATGTTATTGGGCCAAATCTTGGGCTAAGGGATCATTACTTGTTTATTCAAGTCATATTAGTTTGCGAGTACACCTGTGGTGCAAGACCTTAATCCTGATTATGCGATGACACCTTTATCTACCTTGTTAGTTAATCATCATGCTAGTATGTTGTTATCCTTATGTTCACCCCTGCTGCTCATGCCAGTTAACTTTATCAGTTTACATTGATTGCAGTAGGGCTTACTCAATCTTCTTGACTGACCTGTTTTCTTTCGCCTCTTTTCTTCCGTTTCCCCCCCCCCCCCAGGTTCTCAGGGAGGGAATACTGGAGCTTAGCTTGGATTTCAGACTGCTTGCTTGTGGGATTTAGCTCATGTGCGGTTTGACATGGAGCTAGCTATGGCTTTCACTTCTTTTGGGGATTGGTACTTATGTATTTCAGTTTTTCAGTCGATGTTGTTTTATCTAGACTTGTGTATTTGGGAAGCTATGTTGTACCAGACTTGTTTTGAAATGTTTTGAAATCTTCCGCTGTTTTATCTATGATATTTACTCTGTTTACATATATACATATGTTCTTGTTCTGCCTTGATATATCATTATGCATGTTTACCTGATTCAAACGCCCCTCCAAAGTCAGAGTGCTTGCAAGAGACACCCTGGCGGAGGCGGGGTGTTACAATTTGGTATCAGAGCATATGGTTTACGAGAAGGAACAAAAAGGTTTTTAAAACTTTTGGAAAACTATTTTCAAAACCAAGTATAAAGTATTTTCCAAAGAAAAGTCTAGTTTATTTTAAAGGCTATTCCCCAAAAAGCCATTAGCAAAATTCCTTCGTTTTTCTCCATTCTGAATCTGTCTTTTTCTTCGTTTTGACCATGGCCAATAACTTTGCTATTCTGGAGGGAGTGCACGTACCTGTTTGGTATAGGAGACTTTTGGAGGCTAGGGCGACCGAAGCCGGCCCCGCAGATGTTCCTCCTCCTCCTCCGGTAGTTAATGTTCCTCCTCCTCCTCCTCCGGTGGTTAATGTTCCTCCTCCTCCTGTCGCTGAGGTTCCTCTTCCTCCTCCCCCTCAGCATCCTCAAGTGGACTTCGCAAAGACTTGCAAAGATTTCAAAGCAATGGGTGGCAAGAACTTTCAAGGCACTGAGACTTTTGTAGAGGCCAGAAATTGGTTGAAAGAGACCGAGGATTTGTTTGCTATCTTTGGGTTAGACGATCAGAGGAAGCTCTTGTTGGCGGTTTGGCTTATGAAGGATGAAGCCGTTTATTGGTGGGAAGTCACCAATGGTACTAGGCCTGTTGAGACTTGGGCCGATTTCAGGGCAAGGTTCATGCTTAAGTTTCTATCTTCTGCTGAGGAGAATCTGCAAATGGAGAGGTTCATAACTTTGAAACAAGGAGATATGTCTGTCAAAGAATATGTGAACAAGTTCAATCAGTTAGCTCGTTTTGGCTTGGATATGGTGAATACTCCTCAGAAGAAGGCTCTTCGTTTTGCTAGAGGATTGAATGAGCCGTTGCAGGGATTGGCTATGTCGCATATTCCCCATGGGGCCACATTTGAGAGCTTGGTTGATATGGCATTACTTCAGGGAGATGTCAAGAAAGAGATCAAGATGAATGATACTTAAGCTAAGAAGACTGATTCCCAGGGAAAAGGAAATCAGGGAAATCCAAGTGGTCAAAGCAGTCAAGGCAATCAGAACAAGAACAAGAACAAGGGTCAAGGCAACAAAGGGAACAACAACAAGGGCAAGAACAACAAGGGGAAGTGCCATTATTGCGGTTCAGTTGGGCATCTTATTAAGGATTGTAAGAAGAGGAAAAGGAAGAATGGTGAATGCTTTTTCTGCGGTGAGACTGGACATTTCAGTAAGGATTGCCCGAGGAAGCAAGGGCAAGGCCAGGGTCAGACTCAGCGTGCTGGACCTTCAGGAGGGCAAGTTCATGCTCTCAATGTCGCTCCAGTTCCCGATCGAGGTAGTATTTCTGTTGAGAGCCTTGTATATATTTCTGATTTTCCAGTTCGTACCTTGTTTGATTCTGGTGCATCGCATAGCTTTATCTCATCTGATCTTGTTGATAGTTTGCACCTTAGTACTAGCTTGGTAGATGATCCCGTCTGTGTCTCAAATCCTATTGGGGGTTCCGCCCATTTGTCTATGATATGTGGGGATTTGAGGATCTCTATACTGAGTGTAGAGTTCTTGTGCAGTGCTTATGTTCTTGGTTTTAGGGGATACGGATTGATATTGGGCATGGATTGGCTGTCCAGATATGGAGCCATTCTTGATTGTGAGCATAGGGTTGTGAGGCTCGTGACTCGCCTCGGAAACACCCTAGAGATTTCTTATGATCCGAGAGGTCCCGTCATGTTGTGCTATCTGGAATCACTCGACTCGTCAATGGAAACTCTTCAGTCTGTGAGAGTGGTTCGAGAGTATCCGGATGTTTTCGATGAAGTTAGGGGGTTGCCCCCTAAGCGAGAGATTGATTTCCGCATTTATCTGGTGGATAATGCAAAGCCTGTTTCTTTGCCCGTTCGGCACATGGCTCCGCGTGAAAGGCGGGAGCTAAGTAAGCAAGTGAAAGAGTTGCTTGAGAAGAACTTCATTAGACAAAGTATATCTGAATGGGGAGCGCCTGTGGTATTTGCTACCAAGGCGGATGGTTCTCTCCGACTTTGCGTTGACTATCGAGAGTTGAATAAGCTGACTAAGAAGAACAGACACCCGTTACCGAGGATTGATGATCTCTTTGACCAGCTTGTCGGTGCTTCTGTTTTCTCTCAGCTTGATCTTGCTACGGGGTTCCATCAGCTTAGGGTAGCTGAAGATAGTATAGACAAGACTGCGTTCAGAACTCCAGATGGATTCTTCGAATGGCTTGTCATGCCGTTCGGCTTGACTAATGCACCCGCATATTTCGTGGACTTGATGAGTAGGGTGTTCAGGGTGTTCTTGAACAAGTTTGTCGTGGTCTTCGTAGATGATATTCTGATCTTCTCTAAGGATGAGGAAGAGCACGCAAGGCATCTCATGGAGGTGATGGATACGCTTAGAGCGCATCAGTTGAAGGCCAAGTTCTCCAAGAGTCACTTTTGGAGAAGGGAAGTTAGATTCCTTGGGCATATAGTATCTAAGCAAGGCTTAGCGGTGGATCCCGCCAAGGTAGTTACAGTTCAGGATTGGAAGACTCCAAGGAATGCAACCGAAGTGAGAAGTTTTCTAGGTCTTGCAGGTTTTTACCGGAAGTTCATCAAGGACTTCGCGAAGATATCCGCTCCTCTCACTAAATTGACGAAAAAGAATTTAGTTTTTGCTTGGAGCATAGAATGCGAGCTTGCTTTTCAGAAGCTCAAGAGAGCCCTTACATCAGCACCTGTTCTAGCTTTGCCCGAGGGAGGGGAGTTATTTACAGTATACACCGATGCATGTGGCACGGGGTTAGGAGCTGTTCTTATGTAAGAAGGAAGGGTGATATGCTTTGGCGGTAGACAACTCAAAGTGCATGAGAAGAATTATCCCACTCATGACTTAGAGTTGGCAGCAATAGTATATGCACTCAAGGCTTGGCGCCATTATCTTCTAGGAGAAAGATTTGAGCTTTATACCGATCACAAGTCATTGAAGTATCTCTTTTCTCAGAAGGATCTGAATCTGAGGCAGCAAAGATGGATGGAATTCTTGGCATCCTATGATTTTGAGATAGCTTATACCCCTGGCAAGGGGAATGTGGTAGCTGATGCATTGAGTAGAAGAAGGTTGACCCTAAGTCCTCTATTCGTTGAGATGAAGAATTTAGAGTATGTGGCAACCTTTGATTTCTCTTTGGCGATTGAGTCGATGATCGGTTCTTTAGCATCTCTGGAACTCAGACCTACCCTTCTTGATCAAGTTGGGGCTTCGCAGAGAGAATACCCTCAGATAGTTGAGATTATGGATAAGCTGATTCGAGGAGAGACGTCTAGTCATCTCGCTCGATATTCTATTGATGACAAGGGTTGGCTGAGGAGAGACGGAAGGTTATGTGTTCCTATGGTAGAAGATCTAGTAAGAAGAGCTCTTGAGGAAGCGCATCGCTCTAAGTTGACTATACATCCGGGCGGAGATAAGATGTATAAAGATATGAAGCGCATTTTCTTTTGGCCTGGGATGAAGAAGGATGTGGCAAAATTTGTCTCTAGATGTATCATTTGCCAGCAAGTTAAGGCCGAGTCGAAAAAGCCCGGTGGGCTATTGCATCCTCTAGACGTTCCACTATGGAAGTGGGAGAGTATTTCCATGGATTTTATTGATGGGCTACCAAGGTCAAGGAAAGGGAATACGAGCATTTGGGTTATTGTGGATAGACTTACGAAGAGTGCTCATTTCATTCCGGTGAAGAGCAAGAGGACCGCATCTTGGCTAGCGTCTGTATATCTTCGTGAGATTGTGAGACTACATGGAGTCCCTTCTAGTATAGTCAGTGACCGTGACCCAATCTTTACAAGTCAATTCTGGAATAGCTTGCAAGAAGCTATGGGCACAAGGTTGAATCTAAGTACGGCTTATCACCCACAGACGGACGGTCAAACCGAAAGGGTGAATAGGGTACTCGAGGATCTGTTGAGGCTTTGTATTCTGGATTTTGGTGGTACTTGGGAAGACCATCTTCTTCTTGTTGAGTTTGCGTATAATAACAGTTATCAGGCAAGCATAGGGATGGCACCATTTGAAGCTTTATATGGGAGGCCGTGCAAGTCGCCTACATGTTGGTGGGAGACTACAGATGAGCTTATACTTGGGCCTGATATGATCAGAGATACATCCGAGAAGATCGAGTTGATTCGGAGACGGATGAAAGCGGCCCAAGATCGACAGAAATCCTATGCTGATAAGCGAAGAACGGATTTGGAGTTTGATGTTGGGGATATGGTTTTCGTGAAGGTTTCTCCTTTGCGGAATGTGGTCCGATTTGGAGCTGTTGGGAAGTTGGCACCGAGGTTTGTTGGACCATTCCCTATTATAGAGAGGATCGGGCAGATGGCTTATAGAGTGAAGTTGCCCGAGAAGCTTGCTGGAGTACACGATGTTTTTCATGTCTCGCATCTCCGGAAGTGTTTACATGAATCAGCAGAGGTTGTTGAGCCAAGGGTTCTAAAAGATGTAGAAGTGGAGAAAGAGGCTACCTTGAGAAGAGCTCCGATTCGTATCTTGGGGACGGAGACCAAGAAGCTAAGGAATCGAGAGGTCAAATTGGTGAAGGTTCAATGGGGTGAAGCCGAAGAAGACGCAACTTGGGAAACCGAGGAGAAGATGCGTGGGCTTTATCCATTCCTTTTTGAGGGTACACTCTCAATCTCTTTTCTTTGTTAGCATATCTTTCTCTTTGCTATCCATGTTTATCTAGTTTATCGTGTTAATCTTGTCATGAGAACCTTAGGTAGAAACCCTTTGGATGAAACATGTGTTTGAAACATGTTATGCTTGATGGTTGCAAGTGGTTGCAAGTGTTTGCAAGTGGATACTCGTGGATGCATAATACACGTTAGGCACTAAGATCGGCTCACACACTTTCATACCGCATATGCATGAGTGTTTATGCTTATTCATGGATGAAAACTTGTTATGCTATCACGTGGATGTTGCATATGGATGAATGTTATGTGCACTCATGTAGAGATTATAAATTATGTTAGGAATTTGCATACATATGGACTCATTTCACTAACATATTTTGCATTAAGGGGGTTTACTGAATCAGTAACCTCCTGATTTTCGCATTAGATAAGTACATATGCACACACCTTTGCATATGATCATACAGCATTTAGAACCTTTTAAGGACAATGATTGCTCGTGGATGATGTTTTGAGTAGATGGATGATGGATGGTAGGATACGTTCTTCCTAACTTGGAGATTTCGGGGACGAAATCCTTTAAGGAGGGAAGAATGTAACAACCCGTATTTTTGAATAACATGTTATAACATAAATGGAGGCAGAATTAAATTGTAAAATCTGAATCAAGGGAAACGAGCTATGCCATTGCGTTCGTCTCGGAAAAATACACGAAATAGAGTCCGAGTTTTCGAAAATCGGAGTCCGTATGACCAAGATATGGCCTCGCGAAGTTTCACGAAAAATTCTCAAATTAAAGTATACTTAATTAAGTGAAATGGGTTGCGCAGAGAAATATATATATATTGATATATATATATATATAATTGAAAATTAAATAAATAAATATGCAAAAATGTTCAAAACAGCGAATTAGGAGAGGGGAATAACCGAACCGGCCGATTTTTGAGGTCGACCCGAGCTCGCTGGGTCGACTAGGGGTTAATCCAGGGTGTTTGGCTGTCAACCCGTGGGCCGATTCGCTCAAATGCAGATTTTGCATTTGAATGGTTCTCATGGTTCATCCTTAATCTAAAGGCCCTAGATGGTTCCTACACTTGACTTCTTCCCCAAGACATGCTTTGATGGCTTGGATTGAATCTAGGTTTAATCCTATGGCCTAAAACACTTGCCTAATCTATAAATAAGACCCTAACCTACCCTAAATCATCATTATTCATTCATACAACTAAACTATGGCAAAATCAATCCTCTCATGGCCTCCACTCTCTTCATAAAATTCCTAAATAAATTCTTAAGTGATTTTCCATGCATACAAGTGTTTTCAAACTTGTATGAGCATCATTAGCTTGAATTCAAGTCAAGTTTATATATTTGCATCATAAAGAAAGAGTCTTGATCATTTTGGCTCAAGGGTTTTGCTTGCATTTTGGGTTTAATTGATTTCATAAGGGCTTTGTCATATTTTTGTGACTTCTTAAGCATTGTAAGCCCTATTATACTTTCATACTTAAACTCTAAAGTTAAATGTATGATATGCAAGTTTATCATGTTGTGATATGCAAGTTTATATGCAAGTTTATCATGTTGTGATATGCAAGTTTATATGCAAGTATGCCATGTTATGTTATGCAAGTTTGGGTTGAACATTTTGTTCATGCTATCATGTTATGCAAGCTTATTTTGGGTTTATGAACATAAAGCTTTAAGCTTTATGCCAAAGGTTGCATTTTAGCAACATGTAAGTTATCATATCTCTTATGATAACTTGCATGTGAGGCTAAATGCGAACTTATGGCCATCTCTACATGTCATTTAGCACCATGTATCACCAATATGCTAAGTTTGGTTTTATGCATGCTTTTGAGGCCTAAAAATGTAATATGCAAGTGTATGAACATTTCATATGCCACCATGTTAAGCTTGTGGCTTCAATACCTTTATGTCATGATTATGCCAAGTTCCCTCTTACTATCCTTTATGCGCTATTGCGATATGTAAGCGATGGGATTGCGTTTGGGGTTGGGTAAACTTAAAAGACATAAAACATAAGCTTGGGAATTTACCTATTAAGTTAGGTCTACCCATTGGGAATTTACCTATTAAGTTAGGTCTACCCAATTGCTTGAAAACTTGTAACATGTTTTGGAAACATGATGGACATGACACTTAGAAAAGATAAGTGTGGCCAACTCGAGGTTGGGTTGAGTTTGTAGCGTAAACCTACCCGGAACCGACCGGCTTAACTAGTTGCTACAAACAATAGGACCCAATGTGAGAAGTTGGTCATGTTGTACCTTGAACCCGAGGTTAGACCAAGTTGTGGTGTAAAGCTACCCGGACCCGCCCGGCTTAACTAGTAACCACAACAAGGTCTAATGTGAGAGGTTAAGGCGCATTAAATTAATTAATGCCTCGTGATTAGGGTTAAGTCATGGTCCACTTAATACTTAACCAATTTGGGCTTGGTAGATTAATCGGGGTTAAGTCGTGAACTCATCGTTACACTTAACCAAGTTAATCCAGGATTAGCAAGAGGGTTAAACCGTACTTAACCCACTAGAAAAATCCTAGCAATGGGGGCCCACTCCAGCAGTAATCCCAAGTTAGTATCATCATGACCCTAGGGACTAGGCTAGGGTGGGGGCACGATTACTGGACTGGAGGTAAGTGACCAAAAGCGACGGCAGAGGGTACGCCGGTGTAGTTCCGGGCGGACTCTGGTCGTGCACATAGTCCGTAGCCGGAGAAAACATACACGGGTACCAGTAGATCGGGACTGTGCACTCATGTTCATGGTGTCCAGGGGTTGACACCCTAGGGCTTGATACACCCGAAGGGTGGACCCGGCACAGTTCGACTACAATTATGATTGGGCCGTATTGACACCAACACGTGACGAGTTAGGCTTAGGGAGCCGATCGACTAGACCGTTTGGTTGGACCTTGTATTAGGGTCATTTCATGTTATTGGGCCAAATCTTGGGCTAAGGGATCAATACTTGTTTATTCAAGTCATGTTAGTTTGCTAGTACACCTGTGGTGCAAGACCTTAATCCTGATTATGCGATGACACCTTTATCTACCTTGTTAGTTAATCATCATGCTAGTATGTTGTTATCCTTATGTTCACCCCTGCTGCTCATGCCAGTTAACTTTATCAGTTTACATTGATTGTAGTAGGGCTTACTCAGTCTTTTTGACTGACCTGTTTTCTTTCGCCTCTTTTCTTCCGTTCCCCCCCCCCCCCCCAGGTTCTCAGGGAGGGAATACTGGAGCTTAGCTTGGATTTCAGACTGCTTGCTTGTGGGATTTAGCTCATGTGCGGTTTGACATGGAGCTAGCTATGGCTATCACTTCTTTTGGGGATTAGTACTTATGTATTTCAGTTTTTCAGTCGATGTTGTTTTATCTAGACTTGTGTATTTGGGAAGCTATGTTGTACCAGACTTGTTTTGAAATGTTTTGAAATCTTCCGCTGTTTTATCTATGATATTTACTCTGTTTACATATATACATATGTTCTTGTTCTGCCTTGATATATCATTATGCATGTTTACCTGATTCAAACGCCCCTCCAAAGTCAGAGTGCTTGCAAGAGACACCCTGGCGGAGGCGGGGTGTTACACCGGTCCACGGATAAAAATTGTAAATTCTTTTAATCGTTATTCAATTTAATATTGCAAGAATGTTTCATGGATGTTGAGCGTAATAACTCAATTTTTTTTACTCATATTCAGGAGGAAAAGAAAACAACATAATAATGGTTTTAAAAATCTTAACAACTATGAGTATTAGACAGGTAATAAACACTCATTTTGCTATACGAATACTACTATGCGACTGTAAATGCCTACATGTAATGCCTAGCTTAGCCAACAAATTCACATTACATGCACACATGCATTAGATCATTATAAGGAGATTTTAATACATAATATGAATATTGTAAAATTAAGTATGGTCAAATGCTGAATATGAGTATGATTTCAATGCAGAATGGTCTAATTTATGTTTCTTGTCGGTATGTTATTAGTGCATGTGTACAGTGTACTTAACCGTTTAGTTGGAAATATAACCAGACCTGTTTGGTATATGGAAACCTTTGCAGGTGGCAAACATGATAAGGTTTCTTGTTGATAGCTACAACAAGCCAATTCCAGCAATATTGGAGATGTCGTGCCGGATCATCCATATGATCCGGCACACGACTTTGTGCTTTCTCGAGTCAAGTACTTGTTTTTAAATGAATCTGTGGCGTCTGAGAGGCGCTGAGTTGCTGAGGGTTACTGCTGTTTCAGTGTGCTTTTCAATATTCTTTGATTTTCAGTTACTCCCAAATGCTTTATTTGTAAGTTATTTTTTCTTCTATTGTATGAAATATACATTGCTTTTGTTATTCCATAATTGTTATAAAATTATTGATTATATATTGAATTTAGCAACTTAATTATGTATTGTGCATGTATGCTAATTGATATTCAATGTCGTTATTTGATTATGAATGATGTTATTTTTTAGTACATATTAACTAAGTATCTTAATTAACATTGGCGTCCGTCAGTTGTAAATTAGTATTTTATTGTAGTAACATTTACCGACAAAATAGAAAGGGAATATGAGTGGTTTTGTAAATCTGCGTGTAATTGCAGACAGAAATAAAGACAACTATCACCAATAACCTTGCTAAAATGTTAGCATTTGTGACGAATTACCTACAGATATCTAAGGTGAAGCAAAAGCTGAAATTATCCGTTTCTAATCCCTTGCTGTTTAGCAAGGGATCTCCGATGGAATTTTTTTTAAATATGTATCAAAGTAATATATACCCGTCGATAAAATGTCGGCAATTTTTTTTTAAAATTAAATTTAAATATATTAACAAATGACGGTAAAGTGTCGGAGAATTGACGTTAAATTCGGTCGCAAAATTGTCAATGAAATACGGACGTGAAATTTACCGACCAGTGCTATCCGTCACAAATCCGTCGCTAATACATGTTTAGCGACGGATTTGCGACGGATTTATCCGCTACAAAATCAGCGTTTTCTTGTGGTGGAAATTCGAGTTCGTTTGCAAGAATAGCACTATTTTGAATATTAAATCATTAATTGATTCACGTTTACTTTCGCACTCACATAAAATGTCTAATTGGCTCGAAACTTGAAATCTCACAATAACTTAATATTTCGGATATGATGAAACTGGTTTCATCGCATTTCGAGATCGTTTGAAAAACTCCAATTTTAATATCACAACGTATATCGATACACGTTTATATCGCGCACAATCACATATTAACTCCAATTGAACCGAAATTGGAAATATTACAATAATTAACCATTGTCGATTTTTTATATTAGTTTCATTGAAATCTGAGGCTGTTTAAAAAATGACGATTCCTAAGTTCCATATTAAATTAATAAATTATACATCGATTTCACAACAAACCAAATTCATTGATACTAAACTATTATTATCGTATATATATTCATATAGATTTTATATAGCTTCAATTATCTTATCCCAATTTAAATTCCAGGTTATAACGATATTCAATTTAATAAAATTTCTTATATTTTATTTAATAAATCGTTATGTTTTATAAACGATTTTACAGCCACTTTCTGGAAATTTGATTTTGACATAACTCAAAATCTATAAGATGAAATCTCGATTTTTCTCTTTCATTAGAAAATTATAATCCAATAGATCAGAAAGATTTTTATTTCAAAGAATTCTGACTATATTAGATCTTGTTTGCTCAATTGAAGTTCAAAACAAAATATTACGAACTACCACGACATTGCGAACTCGTTTTAAATTAAATATAAATTACACGTTCAAACTTCGTTTAATAAAAGAATTTCTTAGTATAATTCAAATTCAAATTTAATTAAATCCTTTTATATTGTCCAATTCATATTGTGTTGCAAACCCAACTTATTTCGATTATTTCAAAATTAAATTTATTATTTTGTTATCCAAATTGAACTAATATTCAAAAATGTTGAATTCGAATTATTTAAATGTCCAAATCAACATTTACAGTCAATTTAAATGTTCAAACTTAACGGTTAAAAATACAAGTCCTTAACACAAATATCTACGTATGTTGGATGGTCAAATGATTGTTTTAGGTTAACGACGGTTAATGCCAACTGAGAACGACTTACATGTTACAGGCTAATGACACCTAAGGATGACTAGTGATGACAATGATATAGAAGTTAAGTATAGATGGATCGATATATGTCTATCAGTTGGTGGTGACCTACAATGACAAACGATGGTTGATCGACCCTAATTAACCATCGTTAATGTCATCGACGATTGACGAAGCCAATGCAAAGCTGTTGTTACTGTGTTGGTTGACGCTTTTAGAAGTGGCGGTTCTATCCATTGGCTCACAGCCCTATTGGTTGTCACCATTGCCTCTGTTCCAACAAACTATCTCTGACGACTAGCAACAGTTGGGGGCCATGTTACCCAAGTTGGCATGACCTAATCAGGGAGATGATTAAGTGGTTCATTTTGTGCCTCATATGCCCAGTTCATTCATGTCATTATTTCGAATGTTGTAGATGTTCATTCATGTGGATAGTGGTTCTACCTGCAGACCAATGTTGGATCATTGCCTAATTGTTCGCAAACGATAACCATAACATTACATGTATTTCTAATAAGTTTATATCAGTATAAAAGCTATGATATTTTTACTAAGTATCCCCCAATCATATTTACATATTTCTGGTTTGCACACTATCGCTGAACCTCGCTTATATTTGAAATTAATATTCAAATTGATTGGCAAATCACAGCTTCATGGATCTTTAAACTCCTCGACAACCAAAGTCCATAATCACATATCAGATTTTATGATTTTCCTGGATTTTTCTCCGAGGCGTTTACTCATTTTTTGGGCAAACAAAACTCGATATCGTTATCAAGTTATGAGTGCACAAAGAATTGTTTACATTTCAACTCGTGCTGGGATATATAGTGGCACTCATCAACTTTGTATTATTTGGTAGTCACACTGGTACTACTATGCAGGCACGTTGTGTTCCACTTCCACCAAATACTCCAAAAAATGGCCATCATATGCTTTGTTTTTCGAAACTAATCATTGAAAGGGAAAAAAAAAAAAAAAAAAATGTTATAGCTTTGGTGGTACAATTATTCTAAAATAACACAAAAATATTATCAACCTAATCTTCATCTTCACATTATCAAAAGCATGTATGATCTATAGGGTAAACCTTGCATGTACAGCTAGTTTGTAGTTTTACTTAGCCAGTGAATTCATGTATTGTGAACTCGTTACTTTTTTATTGCTTGTAAAATTAAATCAACTGCGGATAGCCATTTAATGCTTTACGCCTCAGGTTCATCACTACGGAAAACCCTCGGCGGTTATTCACAGCGAAAACATGCCATGTTAACGTTAACGACACATATTGTGTCTAACATACCAACGTATTGCTTCTTAATTTCAAAACCTGTTGCTTTATATATACGCCAAAAATGAATTGAGAGCTTCTAGAAATTCATGCGTTGAATGCCCAGCCAACAAAAGGAATTTCGTTACCTTGTTTTATGCGGTGGTGGCAAACACATTTCACGACAGATTGAACATTGATTGATCTCATACACAAACGAAGATCAAACTTCAACACAACCTGATATTCTTCTAACAATACCGGATCAGCTGCCTATCGAACAGATTCCAGAACGCCGGACGTCTGTTAACCAGACGTCCAAAAGAAGGCGCATGTTGAACAGTCCCCCCAAAAGATTACAATTTTGTAATCGTTTTGATTGAAAATATAACCAATTATTAAATCTGCACTCTGTTGAAGATGAAAATGATGCTAGAAGGTACAAAAACGTAATATACAATTATTGTTTGGAGATGGTCTAAGACAAATTGTTGCGGTTAAAATGGTGAAATTGATATCAGAAGAACGTGTTACTTAAACAGTCCTTAGAAATGACATTATATAATGTAAGAAATATGCACTAAAAATTTCCCTTCAAATTTAGAGACTTGGATAATCTTTTCAAAGGCTACATTGAAAAGGGCACTGGTAGATATCTGATATTTCTTACTCTACTTGTTCAACCTTTCACTCTACTTGCACGGATTATTACTCTGATTGGATAACCCCTCACACTATACTCAAGTAAGCTTGGATGTAGCTGATATACTGAGCAGGGAAGCTCGAATATGCATGATTTTGGACAATCGATCGTTCGTTCATACAGATCATTGTAATATGCTATAGCGTTTCCTACAGTATCTTTTATGCTGTCAAAGCATATGCTAGTTCTTTGCAACAAGTCGATCATTCATACGGACTATAAACTTGGATATTGTGGAAAAATTGACTGATGAAAAAACAGAAGGATTTTTGATATAACGAGTTGAATTTGTTACATGATCGTCATCACTAGTTTTAGTTTGTTTTTTGCCGCATGTATTTGAACTAGCTAATTTTTCTCATTAATTTATTTTATTGAAATCAATGAATTTACTTTTTATTACTTGCAATTATTGAACATATCTTATATAATAAAAGAAGGGAGCGGCTATTGAGACACAAAATTGCACACAAATATATGTACATAGAATCTTGACCATAAGATTTATATACCCCACTTATCTTCGTTTAATCAAATAATGTACAGTATAATAAAAAAAATGTATACAAATATATGTACATATCTTCGTTTAATCATTTATGCACACAAATATATGTACATATCTTCGTCTATAAATATATGCACACAAATATATGTACACAAATATATGTACACATATATTTATAAATGATATGTACAAATATATGCACACAAATATTCGTTTAAAAAAATGTATATAAATCAAATAAGATTTATATACCCCACTTATCTTCGTTTAATCATTTATGCACACAAATATATGTACATAGAATCTTGACCCATATTATCACAAATTAATCAAATAAAAAAAATCACATTTTAATTGTTTCGATCAAATACATTTGTCATTCGGTCAATTTTTCCGTTTATATACCCCACTTAAACATTCATATCTACAGCCTCTAACTACTACTAATTGATTATGATCAACATATGCATCTAACTGTAGGGTTGTTATGGTAATGGTAACCATAACCGATACGAAAAAACCGTTACCATGTCGATACTATTGGTAAGGCAAAAATGAATACCGATAATTTACCGTTACCACTGGTAAAATATTCATTGGGATACCGATTAACTGGTAAACCGTTGACTGATAATGGTAAATTTACCAATACATAAAGCTATTAAACAATTAACATATTAAATTTTGATAATGATAAAAAGTAAATACTTTTTTACTAATTCTAACCCCCATTAATGTTTATATAAATATTTAAACTTATTTTAATTGACATAGAAAATTTACTTAGCTTACCACAAGATATTTACAACAATATGAAATAATAATTTTGTTAATCTTAAACTTTGAAGTTAATAAAGCCAAAAAGAATCACCAACCTAAATAAATCTATAAACATCGATCTGCATAAAATATGATAAACTTTAAAAAAAAATAAAGATTGGAATTCACTAAAATAGTGGGAAAAAAACAAATTAATATGACTGGCAAAATTTATCGTTACCACTGGTTTTGATATTTCTTTACCGCTATTTTACCGTTAATAATGGTAAAATTAACCATTACCATACCGATAGCATTGATATACCAGTGCAGCTCGATATTGGTTACCACTGGTTTGTTACTGGTATGGTAATGGTAAATTTACCATTACCATAACAGCCTTATCTAACTGTACAAGATTTCCCTTATTTCGCCAACGCTGCAAAAGAAAATTTTGGATGTTGTTAAATAAAGTCTAACTTTGATTAACAACAAACGTGAGATTACGGCTGAAGTTCCAACAACATTACACCCTTATTGATCGCATCTACCGCTACTAAAAGGGGAGTGCTATCACATCATCACTTGTTGATTTTTTTTTATATATTCTGGAAACCCTATGAGAGCATCTTCATTCCATACCTGATTTATTGTCATTTAAAATCTATGTGTCAATGACAAATATACATTGTTAAGGGATGTGAAAATACTCGACATTCTTGAGTTATGTCTTTTGCCTAATGCAAAAGTGTGGATACATAGAAATTGCATAAGTGTAATTTTCTCATAATTAAGAGGAATGATATGTTAGTTAAAATCCACTTGTGGAGATAGAAAGAATGATGTGTCATGTGAAATTGAACGTCTAGAACTAGACATTGAAGAAGACAATGTCAAAATTAATTTTTCAATTATATCAACAAAATATACCGAAGAATTTTTTTAATAGAAAATGCTAAATAATGATATGGCACACAAATTACAATGAATTAACACTAAGGTTGAAATTTCTCTGAATCATGTAGTGGATATGTGAGACAGTGTTGAGAATGTTGCGATTTGTGATATTCAATCACAAGTATGTTGAAGAGGACGATGTGTGCATTGTAGCAGAGGAGATATTGCAAGAGAAAGGTGGAAGGAGTTGCAACAGGTAGCAAGAGTTTCCACACGTTTAAAACTTGTTTCCAAACGTCTAGATAATCTCAGTGGACTTTCCCGAAAGTATTTTCAGACGTTTGGTTTTTAATTTCTGACTTCTAATTGCAATTTCAAACATCTAGATATTGGAGCCAAACTTATGACTTGGAAATTTCTGGGTTTGACCGGGTTTTCTCAACTTCTGATTTTGTGATATTGAAAGGAGAAAATTGGGTATTTACATAGGTCTTCTATTCTCCTATATAAGCAGCTTCTAGGTTTGGATTATTTATACCGAAATTGTATTAGATCCGAAGGTTATAGACTGGGCCATGTAAGCAAGGCAGTGCTGTCAAAATACTTGAAGGGAATGCGAGTCAAGGGAAAGACTGTTAGGATTGTCTCGCATGTTGTTAAGGTAGGGATGACGGTTTGAATAAATGGTCTCACATCACGGAATAAATTGAAGAAGTGGAGTATATGCAATGCCCCACCTCTATACTCACATTAGCCAAGGCCATTGCAAGCAATGGTGTCAACTAAGCCGAATAATAAGGTTGTTGAGGTGCAACCATCTATATATTAGCTTTGAACGAGTGTTAAATATGTCGGATAATGTGGTATTACTTTTTAAATCTCATGAGGAAATCCAACACATCTAATTCAAGTTCAAATCTACTACACAGTGGCTATATATAATTCAGAATCAATATAAAATACATAACAATATAATCATAGTCAGACACAGATATTGACATCACGGAAATAGATATGAATATAACACATAAGAGTAAATACAAAGATAGTGGTCATAGTCGATCCACTATACATCAAAAGAATAGGTACATAGCTACTCAAAATAATATGTACACAAAGGAGTCTCATGTACATATATCCCAAAAAGCTCAACACTAAAGTAGTTGCCAAAAAGTGGAGGATATTCCATGTTGGAATCAAGCAGAATCACTTGAAATACCTCGGTCTGACCCGAGTATTATTTACACAAAGATAAACAATAAATGGATTAGTCTAACTGTACTTATCTCACAAACTTGGATATAATAAGAGATAGAAATAAATGTAGACTTGAATACGATAATAACAGTGTCACATGCGAAGGTAAGGCTCAGAAAAGTCTGTAGCATATCTTATATCTATATCAGAGCTATAAAAGAAATTCTCATTCAAAATAATATAACTACTCATGGGAAATGATACCTCATACCAACTGTAGCGACCCGAACTTCCCGGTCAACCTAAACCGAACAGGAAGGCGGACTGCTTTGAGAACACGATGCATCAGAACACAAAAATGAGCACGTTTCATTGCTATTACACAATTTACATCAGAGTACAAGAATATCAAAGTTCAAATAAATAATATGCAGTGGGAAAATATATACATAAATATAATTTGCAGCGGAAAACATCAACTACCACAACTGAATGAAATACACGGATACAAAGCTTTCCGAATATAGCTCCAGCTAAATCAAGGATCCTAGGAAAAGAAATATCTGCGAAAAACCAAAACTACTAGCTGCCCGTGTGGAAAATATGGGTAACCAGAGTTTAGGTAGAAACAATAAACTCCGAGTCAGTCATGGAACCCACGTCGTATAACACGGAACGGGTTTACTCCACATGAATCTTAGTTTAAAATAAAACAACGTAATGCTTTTTGGAAAATGAAGCTATTATAAGACTCAGGTTCCATCACATAATGCAACGCAAGCCGGAGGATAGAGTTTTCCCTTATAACAGCCAAACATGCTTGGTATGCTTAAAACAAATCATTTTTGTTATTACTATAAGTGCATAGTGTCGAACAACTTCAAATATAAATGTATCAATCATAGACGACTTGAGCGTCCCATGCCACTATGCCGCCATGTAGGTTTACAACTAAAACCGAAAAGTCATGTATTGGAAATTGGATTTACATCTATGAGTCGTGACAAGGGATGTCTCCTCACCGATTCGAGACACTCTAGCAAATGCCTCATGATTACACATTCTGGGCAACCCTTGGATCTTCAAGGCCGGTCCACACTTACTTTAGTGGATTAGTTATTCCTGAACACACGTTTTCCGATCCTATCGGACCTATCTCTGAGTCACTTGGGACCATTATCCGAGGCACCTCATTCCATCATTCGTATAAGTAAAAATGTCTGGGCTTCATACTGTGCAGTTAAAGCGCTAAGTGAATCCAATGCGGTAGAGGTCCAAAAAGTCGTGGCGGGGATAAAACGAGAAAATAGCAGGATATTGCGGATGAATCTAAAATAACATATATAACTCCTTCAAAATATTTTTATGAATATATAAATGATAAGTAAGTGAAATACTAACACTTTATTTAACTTTAGTTACTACAGTTTTAATTTTAAATACAAATATGTGCAAATATCGACAAATAAACATAAACTTTCGTTTAAATTGATTAAATTCAATAGCATATTAGAGTATTTTTGTTTCTAAAAGTAGATATTAAAAATTCGATTGAAAATCCTAATTTAACAAAAAAATTAATGCACAAATTTCATTTTTGAGTTCATTTCTTTCATCAAAGATATAGCGGGAATAACAAAATATAGCGGAAATAACGGGATATATCGAGAATAGCGGAATATAGCGGGGCTTAAAGCGAAGAGGCTATATCTGAGGCTATTTGAGTAAAAGTGTAGCGGTGGTAGTGTGCTACAGGATATAGCGGGGTAATAATGGGGCATTAACTGCATATGCTCCATATCATGACACCGCTCCTAGCTAGAAAGAAACGTCGTGCACTCCCTGCAGTCACTATCCCCTTTTTGACTCATACCGGGTGTGAGGCTCACGAATTAACGCTATACAAAAAGCTATGTTAATTAAAGTCGTGCTTTGATCATCAACCACAAGACTATGCTTTTCAACAAAAGCCTTGATCATTTGCATCTTAGCATGCCACATTGATGATTCACGCCATACAACTTGTGTCTATCAATATATAACCTCTAAGCTCGTACGTCTTATAGAAGGGTGTTAAGCAAGAGAATAAATTCTCTGCCACAAACAGATATATATTTAATAGAAATCAATCAACACAACATGAAATCCAATGTTAGACACATTTACAAGTCTGTTCTGGGTCTGAACGAAACCAGAGGCACAATATTCCTTGTCCCATATGTCCAATACAGGAAAGAGGTCCTCGCATATCTGGTCGGTCTCCAAGTATGTCTCAGTGTCTCACTATAAGAAAATGGGGTCTTTACTTACCAATTGTAAGTGTAGGTAAAAATAACATAATGGTAGGAAATATATTTTAGCTACCGATATTGAATTGGTAGAAATTGGTAGGTAAAACTTAGTAGAGAAAGAGCATTACCTATATTTATTGATATTGGTAGGTAAAAAAATCAATGGGCCCTACTACGTTATGACACAAATGATGAGTCATCAGGCGATATGCTTGATGATGTGTCATCCTATGTAGTTGCTGACATGGCTGATGATGTATCATCTTACATGGATGCTGACATGGTTATCGTAATAGTATACACATGGCATATATTAATGCCGACATTTGACATTTAATCGTTGGTTCATGTGTCAAACAATAATTTGTCCATGTGTCATCATTTGGTTAGTGCACATAACATCATTTTTTAGGCCACATGACATTATTTACTATAAATAAACATTTATAAGAATTGAATATTTAACAAATTATTTATTTTAAACAAATAAGATTTTTTTTTATTCAAATAAATATTTATTACACTTTCGGACAATTCACATATTAGTTTCTCACTATTACACAATCACTTATACATACACTTTCTCGCTACATTTCCCTCGTATACAATGGCATCTGACTACATACTGATTCACTCATATACATATACACAGTCACTCACACTCTAACTCTAGTTTTAGTCAACGGCTTCTTGCTCTAGAATTTGACCAGTCGTCTGTCGTACCTGTCATAATAAAATAACATAGTAAATTAGAAAAGAAACGATTTATTTGCAAATACGAATTTTATTTAAATTTTATTTGCTTCAGTACGTTGGGTTGTTTCTCATCAATTGGAAAAAAAAATCATACCAATTTATTAATTTTCAGAAAACTCCAAGACCAGCGACATGAAGCAAGAATGAACTCTACACAATGTAAGAAAAATACGTTCATGTGAAAAAAATTGATACAGGATTTAAATTATTCAAATATCGTATGCTTACTTGATTTAGAGGATAAAATGACAATGAAAAGATCCTCTTTAGCTAACTATGGTAAAGGCAGCATTTGACTCCTGTAAAATAAATTGAGATAGAAACAGCTTTGTAGATGTAATAAGAAAGAGAAAATCGACAAAAAAAGGGATCTGGCTCAAAGAGCAGATGGCCTGGCGGCGGCGGATAAAGGATTAGGTTCAGTCATTAACAAGGAGAATAAAAAAGAAACGGAAATGGCAAGATGGAAGTAGGAGGAGATTGATAGAGGGAAATTTGGAAAAGGATTTGCAATTTCTGTTTAGTAGGAGAAAAAAGTTGATGCCAAAGAAAGAAAAAAGGCAAGAAATTTGCAATTAAAAACATTATTTGTAATTTCTATTATCAAATTTGGAAAAATTGCATTTTCCTTCTTATTAAAATAATAATAGTTCAAAAATTAAGGTTGGATACTTTGCTATTTCATTTAGAGTAAAAAGATGAGAGGGAAGTATCAAATTTAACCGACAAATTGTTTTGTATGCAGTGTTTTATTGGAAATATTTTGACCATATTTAACCGATATGTCAAGAAAAAGTATTTCATTTAAGCTATTTGTTAAACCATCCACAATTAGGATAAAAGATGCCCTTTTTTCTTATTTTGCTAACTTTTTCTCTCAATACGTTAATCATACCAAAGAGCCATACTTTCAAAACTCCTATATTAACTTATGCGTAGTCCAAATTCATAAGCTTCAAACGAAGGTTAAAATATTTATTTATCTTTGTATACAAATTTGAATTTATTTTTTGAGTATATTAAAAAGTTGAACTACTTAACTTTTTTTGTTAAAATAAAACATGAATTTACTTAAAAAAGGAATGAAGAATTTAATACGCATAATAACATTAATTTTAATAATTAAATTTAAATTTAAATTTTATATTTGATTAAAGTGAAAGCTAATAAAAATGACTACATATAAATATTGCCTGTAACGAAACAAACATAATTTAATATCAAAAAACAATTTAACTTAATTTAATTAATGATATATGTATATATATGCAATTTTAGGAGAGAAATTATAATAGTAACAAAATGCAAACAAGAAAAAGTTGTATATGATTTGCATTCTTTAATTTTTATTCTTTTTTTAATAAGGAAAATTTGGTCTTTAAGTTCTATATAAATATCATGGTGTGAGTAAAGAATTTACGATGTTTGAATATAATTTGCTAATAATATATTTATTAGGGTATTTCATGAAACATGTTTTTAGAATGGAAATCAATTAAGTTTTAAAATAAGAATGCCTCGCTTGTTTTAGAAAGGGATGTAAATATAGCAATTTAATAAATAGTTATCATCAAGATTATTGGTATTTATTTATAGTGGCAACTTTGGTGATTTATACTGTGACCAATTAAAAGAGACCACGTGGATTGAAGCCACAAAAGAGATCACGTGGATTGAGATTTGTACCGTTAGATTGATCAGAAATAAACTGTTAAATTTATAGCCGGAGAGGATGGTATGGATTGCGTCTTTGCAATAAACTAGAGAAAATATGTTTTACTCACTTTAGATGATGACATATTAGTGTGAAATTGTGAAACATTTTAGAAAAAAATTAAAGTTAAAGCTTTTATAGTCAATTGTTTGGAAAAAATAACAATGTACGATAAGTTATTAACGAATGATTATTTAATATTAATTATTTACAATTTAATTATTGTTCATCAATTCATTAACTGTTAATTATTTCATATTTCAAAATAATTATTAAAAATTAATAAAGAAATGATTTAAAAAAAACGTTGTTAGGATATGTAAACGAAATCTTTAATTCAAAAAATTGCTAGAATATACCTTTTCGACACATCACCACAACTCAGCATTATTTTCGAATGAAAATTTAAAATGATATGAAAAAAAATGTCGGGGCTAATTGCAAAAAAAACTTCCCTTTATGTATATGTGTAGACAGTATATTTTACCTACCTTTAATTATTGGTAGATAATCATCCTTCAACAATTTTATAACATTGACAATATTTACCTATCAATACATTTTTACCATTGAATATTGGTAGATAAAGGTTCTCTTTACCTACCCATATTTATTGGTAGGTAAAGGTCAAATTTCTTGTAGTGTCTGGACGATCACCACTTAGTACCTTATCTTGGGTGTACAGCCCAATCAAGACATCAGTAATCATTCAAATGATGCGAAGATCTCCGGTTTTCAACCACCGTCTTCATCGTCGACTTTTAGTCGCCGTAACAGTTATTCAGAATGGGATAAATCCGGTCTTTCCGAATAACTCACGTATTTTATAATCAATAGTCAAGTGCTATAAAAACATATCATACACCTCATTCCAATTCAGAATATTCTTTTATTCAAATATTCACATCTTAAGGGAAAGGTTCCCATTAATTTTATCAAAGATAAGTTCATTTAAACTATTTCTTTAATCTTCCATTGGATATCATTCTCAAAAGATTTTGTTTTATCCTTTAACGATTCTAAACCAAATTAAGGTTTATAAAACTAGTTGGGATTATCGAGCCTTACCGAAGTAACCATTTATTTATTAATCCCACTCCCAGCCTATTCATCTCATGGAGCAAAACTGGTAGTACCCCATATCTAGCACCCACGGTTTTATTGGTAAATTTAATTATCATTTCACGTTCAGATCTAATTAAAGATTTAACTATCTCATGGAGTAAAACTGGCGGTACTTCATTCTCGAACATTTCATGAATTCAATAAATTTAATCATCCCATCCTCATTTTTAATCTACTTAAAGATTCATTAAAACTCTAGTTCAGTTTTAATCTCAAAAATCATTACTTAATGATTATTCAAATTTAGGAAAATTAGTCTTGTCTTTAACTGGGTTAAAGAACCAATGTTATTGAAAACACAGTTCACGATAAACTCAAATCATCTTCCATTAACTATGGAATCTTCACGGAAAACAGATCAATATATAATCGATATAAATTTTCGTATCAAACTAATAATATATATGGAATAACGACAAAGCCTTCTAATTCCATATATGGTAAAGGTCTTCCTTTACAGAAGCTCATCTCAATTATTACCAAATCGAATTCCATTCAATTCCAATTTAATAATTTAAATTGGAAAACTTTACTTTGGAAATTTTCCATTAAATCTTAATAAAAAGATTTATAAATTCCAAATCATAACTTCACTATTAATTGGGTTTTAAGAACAAATTTTATTTAAAACATCGCTCACAATGAACCCAAAATCATCTTCCATTTAATTCCAATTTATAATTATAAATTGGAAAACTTCATTTATCTTAATTAAAAGATTTATTCTTTTCTCAACTAGGTTTAAGAACGGTGTTATCAAAGACACCATTCACGACAAACCCCAAAATCCAATTCGACATTAAATATAAGGCTCTAAATAGAAATTATATCGGTTAATATTCAATATCAAATTCTGAAACCAACAGATATCGTATTGGGAATAACGATATTTGTATCTTCCAAATTCCTCAACAATATCCATATAATCACGGAATCCAATATCAAAATATCCGAAAACAATTTCCATTCCAAATCTATTCCAATTTCTGAATTGAAAAACTCTGGTTATTTAAAAACCCATTTTCCAATCCAATTTATATTTTTTTAAAATAATTGGATTATTATTCTAGTTATTAACTAGTTCATTTGATAAAAATATATTTTTATCTTTTCAAACTTGGAATTTTTCATCCAAAATTTTTCCAAATCAGTTATTATGATTTTACACAATTTACCCATATTTTAAAGAATTTTATTAAGGCACTTACAGTCGGTTTCCAATAATGGTCACCGAACTGCATTCATAGCGACCTTTTCTAAAATTGATTTGGACATATTTTAATTATCTTACCGTCCAAATTTAAATCTCTTATATTTATTGAAAAGATCTTTTCGATACGAACCCAACAGTTTTGGTTTTAGGAGAATCCGATTATCGGATCTCCCGTTACATAAATTTGAAGTTAAAGGTTGAAATTCGCGAACGGCCGCTGCGCGGCGCGTTCTATTCAAGCCGTTAAATATATATAATATATATATCATCGATTTTCATTTAAAACGTATTTTATAAATTCATTTTAAAACAATTTCAACTTCATTTTTAATTTTAAATCAAAATTGAATATTCTATATCATTATAATATTAAAATGATAATATTTTCAAAATATTAGATTTTGAAATCAACTCTTTTATATATCCATTATTAAATGAATAAAATCGATATAAAAATTTGTTCGAGTTAAAATAGTGTTTCTAAACTTAACTTGGCCTTTATATTCTTATATATTCTAGTGTCCGTCCAAAATCGAACATTAAAATCGTATTTTGATACTTCACTGAATATTATTTTAAAATAGCGTTTATATTCTGAATTGGAATCAGACTCAATCAATTACTATATAATTTTATTTATATGGATTCCATACATCGCATGTATTCAAAAATAGTGATAAACAACTATTTAACAATCAATTCACATCCAGAGTTCCATTACAACTGTATAAATATTATATAATGCTTATCACAGTCTGCCAATCAATTGGTTGACATACGACTAAATATTGGGATTAGTGTATGTCAAATATCATCCCAATACTCATGGGGGTTTTCAAACAATAAAAGTCTATTTAAATAAATCATTGGTTAATAAATTTAACTAATTCTAATTCGCTTTAAATTATTTTTCTATTTAACCAATTTTCACTATTTAAATAATAAATGGATATTTATATCTCATTTCAACAACCACAAAGTGTCTATCTACATTGTCTGAAATACAAGTGTCGTATATTCAAACATCGCTTCTTGTGCAAATGAGTCGTGAATAGTTCATGTGTTGAACTCAAACAATGTCACATACGACAGATAAAAATCAACAATGACAAATTATACATTCAGTTATAAAATAAATAACTATACAAATATTTTGTTGAGAGAATTCTCACTTTTGTTCCACTCCGCCAGTCTTTATCTGAAGATTGTATTTTTCAACTAAATTAAAATGCATTTAATTTAGCTGAAAATCCGATTTGCTTCGTTTTCGTTCTGGTCAGTTCCATGTTGTAATGTTCGTTGTCACGATCGCAACGCAACTGAAGTCGTCGTATTTCGACCTCGTATGAGAAAGATATTGCAATTTAAACATTGGATTACATAAATTTAAAATAATTAAATAATTAATTAGTGCTAATTACATCATTAAGGAGAATAATCCTCCTTCTACTTCGTTCCTTTTTGAAATCTGCTGAACCAAAATCACGCTACCCATCTTCACCAAAACGCACGCACTCTGAGGCACTTGACCTCGATCCAACGCCACCATTCCATAGCCACCCACATCCTCCTCCAAGTCCTGGAGTATCTCGAGATTCTAAACCACTTAGTGGAAAGGAAACGCCACGAACTGCATCGCCTTTGAGCGCCTAATTCGGCTACCACGATGATTGAAACCAAATCATAGTCATACACAATGTAGAGCTCGAAGAGCTCTTCATTTTTTCCTTTAGGAGATTCGAGAATTACATAACAGATTTTGAAGAAAAAATAGGAGAAGAATTGAAGCTTTTCCGTCTTCGATTTGTTTATAGCGGCGGGTTGTCTATATATATTTATTTAAAAATTATTTTAATTCGTAAATAGCTTGTTTAATCTTCGAACTCCAAATCAAACTCAACGACTGTCATTCCTAGCTAAATACCCCCATTTCAGACATAATGAGATATGTTTCATAAGCCAATTCGACTGGTTTGATCAGTTTTCGTCAAAATTAAAATATATATCTATATATTTAATTTGAATGTACATTTTAATTTATAGGGGCCACATACTGACTCCAAAAATTATGAATATTGAAATCTCGCTATGTTTTGACGATACGGTCCTAACAAAACTAATTTCATCGAATTTGAAGATCGTTTGAAAAATGGTCTTTTTCCAATCGAGAAAATTTAAACTATAATTACAAAACACGTTTAAATTCACTGCGCTCACATATTAGTTCCAAAAATTATGAAAGTTGAAACCTAACTATAATTTGGCATTCCGAATCCAACAAAAGTGGTTTCATCGAAAACAGAGGTCGTTTGCAAAATGGCAATTTTTAAGGGCTTATATATTATTAATATATATATAAATTCCACAGCGACTATTTTAAATTTTAAACTAGATATAACTTACAATTTGTAAAGCAAAATCTTAGTTTCTTACATTCTTCCAAAATTACAGTTCAAAATATTCTAATGTTTCTTGTTTTACTGAAATCCGATTTATATTTAATTCCATATATTCAATTGAAATTTAAAATCGAATTTTCAAACTACCGCGCCATTTCAGGCTCGTTTTATAATTAAATTTATACGTTCTAACTTCGATTTAAATAAAATTTAAATCGTTAATTCCTAAAATAAGTCATTTTAAAATTTTAAAATCCATTAAATCAATTAAAAATAAAATTTTAAATTAGTTCAGAAATTTCGGGTCGTAACATCAAATCAACACTAAAATTGATAACACAATATCAATGAAACTTAGATTATTCACAAGAAATGATATCTCCTATCATCAAATCAACATAAAATTGATATCTCATATCAAAGCAGATTCACAAGAAAAGATACCACCTATCATATCAACAAATTCCAAAAATCAGTAATTAGAAATTCAGAATATCATAAAATGATCCGAAGATCCACCAGAACCGAAGTTCCAAAATCAATGATCCGAAGATCCACCAAAACCAAAGTTCCTAAATCAATGATCTGAAGATCCACTAGAACCAAAGTTCCTAAATTAATTATTTGAAGATCCACCAGAACCGAAGTTCTTAAAACAAGGATCCGAAGATCCATCAGAACCGAAGTTCCTTACACAATGATCCAAAGACCCACCAGAACCGAAGTTCTTGCATGATCAAAGTTGATCAATTATAGTGTAAACTACGCCAAGCTAGTAAATATAAGAGTTAAGCTACATGTGCCATAACCACTTGCTTTATTCGAATATTTACAAACATGTTGTATATTCCACTAGAAATACTAAACGATCATTGCCATGGTATTCAATCGAACGAGTCCAAGAATTAACCTTCGAAGCAAACACAGGGGTTCATAGTCTTTGTTTTTACTAAAGCGTTTAATTAGATTTATCATATGAATGAGAAAATGGTTTATAAAATATATACTAGTAGATTTGAAAATGATTTCGTAAAATAACTTCGTATAATGAAGTAAGATTGGAAAGCACTTTGGTAAAAGAATTTGGTATCTACTAAAAATATAAAACCTTTTATATATTGTTTCGAAGTGGCAAATCTCGTATAATAGCGATCGAAATAATGATCGAACTAACAATTCACGTTTTTATAATGTGAATTAAATCTCATAAATATCGATTATAAAATTCATTCATAATGAATAAATCAAAAATCCGTAAAATCGAGCTGTAGTAATCTATGATTAGAGAAACTGAAAAATCAAAAAATAAGTCCAAACGGACTAAAACTTTGCCGGGAAAGATCCTGAAACAACCAATCCAGTCAACTATGGTCTCCATCGGTCAACTATAAATAAACAGCAGGACCAGTTGATTGGTCCATTTTGACCAGTCGATTGGTCCATTTTGACCAGTCGGTTGGTCCATTTTTACCAGTCGACCGGTGTTAACGTTTAAAATTGGTTGCCAACATCCGAGAGTTCCAAAATGTTGAAACAAAAAGTTCAGAGCGGAAAAGTATGGGAGATGCAGTAACATGTGCTGGAAAGTAAAGAACACAGTTATATATAGTGGTTCGGCCCATCGGGGCCTACGTCCATTTGAAAGTTTTGCAGATTTTATTTCACTATTGAGAAAGTACAATCGAATGCATAATTACAGGAATGATTAGCGATACTCAATTAATCCTTGTTGTCGAGCTTCCTGGCTGGTCGAGAGCAGTCAAGGAGATGTTGATGCTATGGCGGAGTCGGGAGGTTCCGAGGTCTGAAGAATGTCGGGAGTTTCCGAGGTTTGGTATGTGTCGGGAGGTTCTGATGTCCGGAAGGTATCGGGAGTTGCCGAGGTCTGGAAGGTTGTCGGAGTATCCCGAAGGGAGGAGGACGTATCCCGGAGGAAGTCGGAGTCGGAGGGTCTGAGAGGTTGTCAGAGTCGGAGGATCCAAGAGGTTGTCGGAGTTGGAGGGTCTGAAAGGTTGTCGGAGTATCCCGAAGGTAGGAGGAAGCATCTTGAAGAAAGGAGGGAGTATCCTGAAGGAAGGAGGATTATCAAGTGCACAAGTTCATCACTATAACATGGAGTAAAGAGCGATTATCAAGTGAATTACACGATCTTATCAGAAAACAGGAAAGTATTGAAGAACAGAGCTCATCAAAAAAAGGTTTTAGGCAAGATTTTTGGAAAGTTGAATCGTTCAGACTTTCCTATCAGTAAGGAATTTATCCAAATAGTAGCATCGTTAGAAATCAAAAGCCCAAAAATAAAGTAGATCAAAGACCAAGTCCTAATTCGAAGACCAAATTAAATATGTGAAATTAGAGAATTAGGGTTATCAAAAACCCTATAAATACACGTAATTCATCAGGGGAATGGTATCGATACTGCAAGCAAGAATTTAAGTGAAAAAACGCAACAGAATGCTTATAACTATTCTGAGTGTTTAAATCGAGAATCCAGGAGCCAAATCATATAATAAGAAGAAACCCTAGTTCCAATTTAACTTCGGTCGCCATGGAATATAGAAAGAGGAGCCAACAATTTTAAGTGACAAAAGAATAAAAAGAAAAGATAGCCGGCCAAAACTATTTTCTCTTAAGCCCTAAAGAGTAAAAGCGGATCCATTTTAACAATCAGATATAACGTAGACCGTTGGATCGTATTCACGTGGATTTCTAATTTTATTAATTTTTTAATTTGAATATATCTACTGCTATTGCAACATCGTGTTGATATCTATGCTAACACATTGAAGCAACTGTTGTAATAAAAAACAGCATAGCTATCGTTACATTGTAGCTAGCAACATCATGTAATTTTGTTGCAGTGGGCCATCTATGGCATAGTGTTACACAACTCTCAAAAAAGAGGTCCTACACCCATTGATTACTTCCATCTCTAAAATAACCATTAATCCTTACTTTATTTAGCCAAAACACCCCCATTAAGTGAAGAGATTAGGCCAAATCAACATAAAATCAAGTCCATAGCTGCTGCAACACCTAGGGATCAAAGCAAAATATTGTTCATCTTTGATCTAACACTTCTTAGGTGATTGAGGTGAGTGATTAATATTCTTACTTACTAATTAGGGTATAGTAGCACAAGAATACACCTTAAAAATATGGAAAATGCTTATAATTCGTTATTAATCATATGATGACACATATAAGTTTGGGTTGATTTTGGTATGATTTGTGAAATCCAAAATTTAAGGAGCTAGAATAATATATGCTTCCTTTAGATGCTTAACCTTGTTTATTTCCTTGTTTGTTGATATAATGTTGCTTGAGTATGTTTGGTATGTCAGGACATTACTTACAAATACTGCCAAATGGTGAAATAGAATGTAGATAACCACTTGGAAAGAACTAGTTTCTGGTTCAGCAAAGTCCAGTTCAGCCATCGAGCCGAATCGATGTGGGTTCAGATCAACATGATATTTTGCCGAGACGACAAGGAAGGTCCTAAGAAGCATTAGGAAAAGTTTCAAGGCATTTTGAGTTCTAGAGATCAAGTTCTGGCACCTTGAAATTCGGTTCAACTATAGGAGTAGGCCTCTGTTCGCCAAATGGAGGGAACTCTGAATTGGCCAGGGAGTTAGATTTGGCTAGGGAGTGTAAGGGGAGAGCCTCTGGTTCGGCATATCAAACCAGACCCGATTCAGCATGACCCATCCGAATCCAGATCGGTATTTGAACTGAAGTTCAGTTCGGCATACCAAATTGGATCTCGATTTGACCTGCATTAAAATCTGAATTGACTAAGTCGATCCAGAGTTGGTGACGACGTGGGAGCGGGTTTGGATGGAGGCTTCAGGTAGTGGAGTCATGAAGTTCCTTTGTGGCGACGATTTCATTCTTCGGAAGAAGAATTCCAATATGACTAGCCTAAGTTCGAGATGCGAGGAAAGTCTACGTGGGGAATTACCACCAAGGCTCCAAATGGGAACCATCTGCGTGTCCCCTAAAGATGGACTTCGTTGCGAAAAGCGTATGCAAAGGAACCATCGATACATAAGGCGTAGACATGAACTCATGAAGAAGGGAACCCTAGTTTCTTGAGCCTTAACCTATTTGAAATGAAGTTAGATCCTATTTTTCTAATGTAATCATGGTTGCTTTAGTGTCCTGATTCCTTTGATTGGGTATCGTGGGTACTTCGGGAAATTTGGTGTAATTATGAAGTTCGATTAACTATGTTTAAGTCCTTAGATGGCTATGACATATCTTGATATAATTTATTAAGGGAAAATCTTCTTTGGTGTTCGAGTCTACGACCTTGGGTGGGAAACTTAGTTTCATGTTAATCTTATACTTGAGGCTCAGCATGTTAGTTTCCATCCTACGAGGATGGCTATTACGGAGAACCGGTAATAAGAAGTTTCATCTTTTCGTGATGGTCGTTACTACTTTTTGGATCCGAATCGCCCGCTTTATTATCTATTGTTAAGATTCATCCTAATCCTATATTTAATTTTAAAGGCTCGAATCAAATTTCTCTCTTTTTTATTTGTTTTGGTGAAATTAAATCTTGTTGTGATGAAGTAATAACATGAGGATATGTTTTGTGTTAGGGTGACTGAGAGGTATTAATTAAAATATATCAGAGAGTGCAGTGGGAACTGGTGAAGTACTCAATTGAGCCTTAAACTTGTACACACACACACACACACAAATTAATCGATAAGAGGATCAAATAATTAGTCATTTAGTTAAAGTGAAATTGAGGTGTAAGGATAAATAAACTAAAAGATAACTAAGGAGTTGTGTGGTGATGTGTTGTGTTTGATTGTCCATTAAGTACTTAAGGATTTTGGTTGGTACCTCTGACATACATTATCGATAAAGATTTCTTAAATATTGGGACAAAACATTCAAGCATAATATTTGTGGTAATATATATTATTATTAACTAAAGAAGATCTTCGCACTTCCAAATGATATTAAGCCATTGATGGAATTTGTGAAGAGTATTAGCATATGGCAAGGCAATATCGATGTTGTATCATTTTGCAGCACACTGGCAAAAAAGAATATTAAGAATCAGATAACTTAATATTATTTTGGTGGAAGTAATAGAAGTATTTTAAAATGTATGTACCTAAATATAAGCAATATTTTGAAAATACACTCTTATGTTAAGTTTGAATGGCGTTTACAACTATCGGTTATTGAGAATGAGGGAAAACTTGGCAAGGCAGTTTTGATTCTGTAGTCAAAATATGATGTCGTTTGACCTAATGGTTTGAAATTACTTGATAGAGAGGCAATGTTATTGAATAAAAAAACGGGAATGATGGAAATGAATATGTATTTTTAAAATTGTTTCCATAGGAAAATTTTAAGACGTATTGAATTTACTCTAATTGAATATAACTTAAGATGAATGGTAATTTTTTGTAAGTTGTATTTGGGAAAATGTGAGCTATAGTTTCTAAATGGAGAAAATTGTGGGGAGTTATTTTAAAGTCATAAGAATCACTTGTATCTGTTAGCTCAAGGAAATTAAGAGGATGCAATTTCATTAAGGGGGAGTCTGTAAATACCCAGGTTTTGGGCACCCGGGTAAAATAGATTGTTGCGATAATTAAAATTTAACTTGTTGGTTGGGAAAATAAGAACTCGATCAGGTAAACAGTTTATTTAACCATCAGGAAGATTAAATGATGCTTTCAGTGTGATAAGAAATTATTCATGAGCTTTGAAGGTAAAAGCTAAACTGTTATAATATTAAGGGAGAATTAAATTTCAAATAAAAAGTTGAAAAATAAACAAAGATTAAATATGGGAAATAAAAGTTGTAAGTATCTCAGTAAATGAATTTTTGAAACAAAAGATGGTGCTTTATGTTTTTTGGTTTAATTGGTTGTGGCACATTGCAAAATATTGGAAAATAATAAATTTTTGTAGCAAACTGTGTTTTTGGAAAATATTGAGTTAAAATAAAGTATAAAATGTTAATTTTGTTTACAAAGAACAAATATATGTGTTAGAAAAATATTTATTATGAGTTTGTAAATTTTTTGTGTCAAATAAAATAGTTTGAATGATTTTAATTCTGAAATTTGTAAGATTTACACAAACTAAAATGTAAATTATAGGTTTTTGTGAAATTTGTAAATTTTGCTAAATAATATTTAAAAGGATTAAATGAGTATTAAATACGTTGTTTGTATTTTTGCAAGTGTTGTATGATGTTAAAGTTGTAAAATGTAAGGTGGAAGCGGTGTAAACTTATTTGAGTGGGATGAAACATGGTTAAGAGGGCTATTTGGATTAACCAAGGCTTAATTACATAGTAATGACTTTAATTAGGTTTAGGTAGCCTACTTAGCTGATGGATTCACTACAACAAAGAACAATTTTTGCAACAGGCAATATTTGTTGTAGTAGACCAATTGCAACAGGCCCGCGCCTGTTGGTATAGTCGGAGTTGTAAAAAGTCTCGCAACATTTTCTGTCTGTTGTAATAAGATGTTGCGGTATACTTTTTTGCAACTGGCCTTTGTTGTTGCAACAGATCATTTTGCAACAACAAATAACAGTTGTAAACCTATAATAGGCATTCGACAAACAAGATACCACAACTATTTTTGATAGTTGCAAAATCTTTTGCAATTGTTTTAAGTTGTTACGACAGGTTATTTTGCAATCACAAACGCCAGTGGTAAATTTGTAATAGGTAGTAATACTACAGCTATTATTTCCTATTGCAAATGACTCTACTGCAACTAACAGTTGCATGTGCTACATACAATTTATCAATACCTACATTCAATAATTTACTATAATAACAATCAGATATATTACGAAAAAATAAACATACATTCCAAAAGGCATTGACAAAACAACAGATTCGAGCATAATATAAACGCGAGACATACGTAATATTAGTTCAAATTACATTCAAAGTTTAGCATAGTGACAAACGTGATCCAAATATAACATAAACTCATACCGTACCAACAATTCCAAAATGTATTTCAACGTAACACCTAAAAACTAAAAAGCACATATTACTCTAGTTAAACGAAGTTTTGTGCCAAGCCACGGTTGTTCCGACGGCCTACATCTCCGAATTTGGCCTTCGTCATGCTTTAGGTTTGGAACAAAATAGCTTCCATTCTAATCAAGTTAATACTCTGATTATGTTAAGGCTATAGGAGGTTTTTCGTTCAGGAGTTCGAATTTGCCAAATTTACCTGGCTTCACAACGCTTAAAAAATTAGATCCATAAAACAGTATACTTCGATTGCTTCAAATTACTTGAACAAATGAAATTCTTGCTTCGATCGTCCTAATTTTGAAGCAATCTTATGGCGCTGAAAATGAAGCAAGTCTTACTAAAGTAAGGGCATTCGAGACAAAGCGCTTTGAAGTAGTTCATGACAGATGTAACATAATTCTTTTAAGCGACTTAAAAAATTCTAAGCAGACGGCTTCATAGCAGTTTAGAGCGATCAAAGAATAAGGCTTCCAAGAATTTTTGCACAGTGAACTAGAGAGATTTGAATAGTACAAAGCAGTGAATCAACTCACTACTGGCCAATGCAAAGCCAATGCATATAAATAAGGGTGGAGCAGAAGTTAAATAGGGGCCGATTTTTCCATCCTCTCTGTTTCTTACAGTCTCAATTTTTGTCATAGCACATGTTCTTAGTTCTCTCTGTAGGCTTTCCAGAAATAATGGCACTAGATACAACTATAATAAAATATATTAAGTGTACATGCATTAGAGCTTCTCTTCCTGGCATCATTGAATAAAATAGCATAGGCTAATCGATCGTGACAGTTGTTTGCTTCCTCGATATTTCTTTATTATGGGCCATCATATTTTTTTGTTGGGGATTTTGTGGTTTGAGACGCTTTTGGAGGAGTAGAATCTGCCGTACTTCTGACTTCAAGGATTTGCGGAGCAAATTCTTTCAGACAATAGTTCAACCCACCAGGTACAAACGGGTTAACAACTATTGATTTCAGGATTCAATGAAGCCTTGAAACAGCGTTATCGGATTCAAATTTTGTACGATTTTGATCCGACCAAGAACACTCTGATATTAGATCTCTGATGATGCAATGTAGATTATAGAATAGAAGAGGAAGTAGAAGACGGTAATTCTGCAACTGTTTCAGAATTGAAACACTATACAAGTGTTTCAGACGGAACTGTTTTGCAACAGTTTAATGGTGTTGCAGAACTGATGAAGAAGGAATAAAAATTCGGTGATTTAGAAACAGATTTCTGGCGTTGTATATATAGGTGATGAGAGGAGATATCCATTAGCAAAGCGTTGCAATTGTTGAATCGCAACAGCCATTTCTGTTCGATTCCGAAAATACGCATCCTTTCAGTTTTGCAATGCTTTTGAAGCGTCGCATCCCCTTTAGGACGAAACCGGTCGACCGCCCAAAAACCACCGGTCGACCGTTTTGAAACAGAGAATAAAACGGTCGACCGGTGAGTTTTGGCCAGTCGACCGATCTGTTTCATCGGTCTAATGGATCACGAGACCCCAAGAGCCCCAAGGCCCATCTTTTGACATTTTAAAGATTATTATCTATGCCAAGTTCATGCTCAAGGCCCATTGCCTTATTCCTCCTTCTCTTCTTTCTTTTGATATCATGTATCAAGCTTTTACCTATATGGTGACAAACTCTTTTATATTCTACAATGTGGGACTAATCCCTACACCTTATCTTCTTCCATTCTTGCTTCCCTCTTCAAAAACAAACCCATACCCAAACTAATTTGAAAATTTACAACATTCTCCCCCAATTTTCAAGATAAAATGGACGGCTGAATCACTAGTGTGACTTCCTACATACCCAAGTGGGATCAAGAATATGTAGTTCTAAGATCAAGTTTTGCATCATCGTGGAAACAACACATAAATAAAAGTATCTTTTGGATTTGAACTTTTACTTAGTGTAAACCATTCAAAGTTCTATCGAGATTCAATGGTGAACGAATCTTGAACCAAGTATCCCTTAATGATAAAACCGGAACAATCACACATGTTGTATTCCTTAGTTAGAGTGTTTTGTATTGCTCAGCACATTAATGGCCATGTGCTTAAATCCTGGTTCATGAGTCTACTTAGAAAGCGGTCTTACTTTCCTAGGAAACGGCCTGATTTCCATACTCATATAGGTAAGTCACTTAAGGTGTTTCTGCGAGACACCTTTTTAGGGTTTCTAGACTTATTAAGGATATTTATCCATCCTTTGTTCATGCAGAATACAACACTAAACATTATGGGATTATCGATTTAGTGTTCCATAATCATTTCCTTAACTTGTTGGTACCCATTGAACTTTGTCTATCCTTTTCAAGACACAAGTTGGGTTTCTGTAAAGGATGATCAATCTTCATTCACAGACCTTAGTCCCATTTCCTTTGACTTTATAGAAACCATAGCCTTTGGAAGACTCTTCGTAAGTGGGTCAGCCAAGTTTTTCTTTGTTTCTATGTAATCAACAGTTATAACTCCACTTTTGAGTAACTGTCTCACCATGTGATGTCTAAGACTTACATGTCTAGATTTTCCATTATATGTTTTATTAGAAACATTATATATCGTTGCTTGATTATCACAGTTAATCAAGACTGCTGGAGATGGATTCTTCCATAATGGGATTTCTACTAACAAATTTCTAAGCCATTCCTCTTCTTTACATGCGTCTGCTAATGCAATCAATTCTGACAACATAGTTGAATCAGATATACAGGTCTGCTTCTTGGAAGCCCAAGACACAGCAGCGCCTCCTAATGTAAATATCCATCCAGTCGTAGACTTGGATTTCGATTCTACATTGTTCCAGGTTGCATCACTATATCCTTCTATTACAGCAGGATATCCTTTATAAGATAAACCATAGTTGATGGTTCCCTTCAAATAAGCTAAGACTCTGGAAATGGCTTTCCAGTGTTCGAAACCTGGATTACTCGTAAATCGACACAATACACTTATAGCATGTGCGATATCTGGTCTAGTGCAATGCATAGCATACATAAGACTCCCAATAATACTGGAATATTCCAATTGAGAAATGGTACGTCCAGTGTTCTTTTCTAATTTTATACTTGGATCTAAAGGAGTTGGTGCTGGTTTGTCATCATAAGGATTATACTTCTTTAGGAACTTCTCAATGTAATGAGATTGAGTTAATAATAACTCCCCCGTTTTCCTAATGATTTTAATTCCTAGAATTACATCAGCCTCTCCCAGATCTTTCATATCAAATTTAGAAGATAGAAACTTCTTAGTTTCATTTACACAGGATATGTTGGAACCAAATATCAGCATGTCATCAACGTATAAACATATTATAACATAACCGTTGTTATCCGATTTGCTATAGATACATTTATCTGCATCATTAACAATGAATCCAAATGACAGTGCAACTTTATCAAACTTCTCATGCCATTGCATGGGAGCTTGCTTCAGGCCATAAAGAGATTTAACTAATTTACAAACTTTCTTTTCTTGGCCTGGGGTTATGAAACCTTTAGGTTGTTCCATGTATATCTCTTCTTCTAAATCTCCATTTAGAAAAGCTGTCTTTACATCCATTTGATGTATGACCAAGTTATGAATTGATGCAAGTGCTATTAAACAACGTATCGAAGATATGCGAGCCACCGGAGCATATTTATCAAAATAATCTACTCCTTGTCTTTGTTTATATCCCTTAGCAACTAATCTGGCTTTAAACTTATCAATGGATCCATTTGTATTCAACTTTTTCTTGAATATCCATTTACATCCTATAGGTTTTGCACCAGGAGGTAAATCGCTTAATACCCAAGTTTGGTTTAACATTATGGAATTCATTTCATCATTGATAGCTTCTTTCCAGAAATTAGAATCTCTAGAACTCATAGCCTCAGAATAAGTTTTGGGATCATCATCGACGTTCATTACATATCTTGTCACATTAAGGACTTCGTCCTTATTGCCTTCTAAGAGATATGTTATGAATTCAGGACCATAGTCCTTCTCTATTCTCGCTCTTTTACTTCTTCTGTGTTCGGTACTATCATCTGGTACTGACATTTCCTTGCTGTTTTGAGCAGGAGCATATTCATCATCATTTGTATCATTAGTCTCAGTTGGTTCTGGACTAGATGATCTCAATGGATTCTCAATAGTTTGATTTTCAAAAAATTCTACATCTACAGATTCTATGACTTCTAAGGTATTAAGAATCATAAATCTATAAGTTATACTATTAAGAGAATATCCAATGAAAACACATTTAAAAGCCCTATTACCTAACTTTGGTCGTTTAGGATCTGGTTTTCTAACATATGCTAAGCAACCCCAAACTTTAAGTCCAGTAAGATTAGGTTTTCTATTGAACCATAATTCATAAGGAGAAATATTATTTTTCTTAAGTGGTACTCTATTTAAAATGTAACATGCAGATAACATAGCATCACCCCATAGGTTATAAGGCAAATTAGAACTTATGAGCATGGCATTAACCATTTCTACTAAAGTTCTATTTTTTCTCTCAGCAACACCATTTTGTTGTGGTGTATAAGGGGCGGTACATTGGTGAATGATACCATTTTGTTTGCAAAACAAAGTAAACTCATTTGAAAAATATTCACCACCACGATCTGAATGTAACACTTTAATTTTAATTCCTAATTGTGTCTCAACTTCTGCTTTGTAAATTTTGAATTTATCAAAGGCTTCATCTTTTGATTTCATTAGATATACATAAGCATATCTAGAATAATCATCAATAAACGTTATATAGTACTGGTTACCACCATAGGTGATATGACTTTTCAAGTCACCCACATCACTATATACCAAATCAAGCAAACCAGTTTTCCTTTCAACAGATTTAAAGGATTTTCGATGTATTTTTGCTTGAACACATATCTCACATTTAGAAATGGATTCGAAATCACAATCAAAAATTAATCGTAATTTATGCATATTTCTAAGTGACTTATAATTAACATGTCCTAATCTACTATGCCATAAATTAACAGAGTTAACAATATAAGCAGAAGATTTCTTTATTAGATTCAACTTAATCATGTCGTTACAAGAATATCCCTGTCCAATAAATTTGCTGTTCTTGGACAACACTAACTTATCAGACTCATACACCATCTTGAATCCTCCTTTGTTAAGAAGGTATCCAGAAATCAAATTCTTACACATATCAGGTACATAAAATACATTGACTAAAGTAAGAACTTTCCCAGAGGTGAATGTCAATTCAATAGTGCCTTTTCCCAGAACTTTGCTTGCAACTTTGTTTGCGCTAGTTACTTCGCTGGATTCTCCGTTATTCTCATCGTAAGTCTTGAACAGATTACGGTCTTTGCAAATATGAATAGTTGCTCCAGTATCGAGCCACCAATCATTATCAATTCCACTAACGGAGTTCGCCTCTTGTACGACAGCCACAAGCTTTTCTTCGACCACATTCGCTTTTTGTTGTTTCTTCCGAAGACGACAGTCTCGGGCATAGTGGCCGGGTTTGTGACAATAGTAACAATCACCCTTCTTCTTATTCTTGGAATTAGTACCTTTCTTTTTGAACTGTGTCTCATTCTTAGGCTTCAACTTATCGTTAATTTCAACATTATTAGCCTTAGATTGAGACTCAGTTTGCGGATTATCATCTAGTTCGCGTTTACGAGAATCCTCTTCAATACGAAGATGACGCTGTAAACCGTCTAAATCATAATCGGTTTCCGCATGTTTTAATTTCTTCTTATAATCATTCCAAGAATTCGTGAGTCTCGAAATAATAACTCCAACAACAAATGATTCAGGGAGATCAATACCGGCATCCTTAAGTTGATTTACTAACAGTAGTATTTCACTAACTTGTCCAATTATGGACTTGTTAGTGACCATTTTGAAATCCATAAAATTGCATATAAGAAATTTCTTATTACTTGCCTCAGAGACGCGATATTTGCTTTCTAGCGCAGTCCAGAGAGCCTTCGCGGTGTCCAAGGTCCTGTGAGCATTGTATATCGGAGTAGATAGTGCATTCAGAATGTGGCCTCTGCATAGAAAATCTTCCTCTTTGCGCTTTTCCCTTTTTGCTTTTAGTTCCGCACTATCCTTATCTGTTTCTTCCGGTATTTTCTCCAATCCATCTTCGAGAATATGAAATAACTTGACTGTGATCAGGAAGAATTTCATGGTCTCTTGCCAACGAGTGAAATTCTCTCCATCAAATCGCTCTGACTTCGTCAAATGTTGATTCATTACTTGTAACGCGCTCAAACCTTCCATGGTTGAAAATATTGTCTAAAAATTTGTTGGGGATTTTGTGGTTTGAGACGCTTTTGGAGGAGTAGAATTTGCCGTACTTCTGACTTCAAGGATTTGCAGAGCAAATTCTTTCAGACAATAGTTCAACCCACCAGGTACAAACGGGTTAACGAACTATTGATTTCAGGATTCAATGAAGCCTTGAAACAGCGTTATCGGATTCAAAATTTGTATGATTTTGATCCGACCAAGAACACTCTGATATTAGATCTCTGATGATGCAATGTAGATTATAGAGTAGAAGAGGAAGTAGAAGACGGTAATTCTGCAACTGTTTCACAAATGAAACACAACAGTTTAATGGTGTTGCAGAACTGATGAAGAAGGAATAAAAGTTCGGTGATTTAGAAACAGATTTTTGGCGTTGTATATATAGGTGATGAGAGGAGATATCCATTAGCAAAGCGTTGCAATTTTTGAATCGCAACAGCCATTTCTGTTCGGTTCCGAAAATACGCATCCTTTCAGTTTTGCAACGCTTCTAAAGCGTCGCATCCCCTTTAGGACGAAACCGGTCAACCGCCCAAAAACCACCGGTCGACCGTTTTCAAATAGAGAATAAAACGGTCGACCGGTGAGTTTTGGCCAGTCGACCGATCTGTTTCATCGGTCTAATGGATCACGAGACCCCAAGAGCCCCAAGGCCCAAGGCCCATCTTTTGACATTTTAAAGATTATTATCTATGCCAAGTTCATGCTCAAGGCTCATTGCCTTATTCCTCCTTCTCTTCTTTCTTTTGATATCTTGTATCAAGCTTTTACCTATATAGTGACAAACTCTTTTATATTCTACAATGTGGGACTAATCCCTACACCTTATCTTCTTCCATTCTTGCTTCCCTCTTCAAAAACAAACCCATACCCAAACTAATTTGAAAATTTACAACATTTTTTAAATCAAAATCTAAGTTATGTGATCACTGCTTGTATATGGATTCCTTTTGTTAAACATCATGAATATGCGATGTTTCCTTATTCTGGCATTGAATACCGTAAGCCTCAGATGGAGATGGTTTTACTACCCTTATATCATTATGCAACCAGAAAAAAAAACCGGCACTCGATGCATGATTCAGTAACAATGGATTATCAAAAACAAAACGCTAAGAAGGTAACTGTAGAATCACGGAATCTACATTACATATATTCTGTAATACAGATTTCCATCCTACTTCCATTAGACAAGAGCCGATGTTAAGGCACCAACTGTCCCATAAATCACGGAAAAAACTCGAAGCCATGTAAAAACACCCAGGGAACGAAAATTATAAAAACATGGAAGGTCACCATTACAAAACGTAAAGGATATCACTGTTTCTAAGGGTCCAATCTTTTCTCAAAACGAAAGAGAAAACTAACGGACGCGTCAGACGCGTCCGTTAGTTAAACGGGGTATTATACCCCGTTTCCCCAACGGACCAAAAGTGGTTTGTTGGAGTCTGACGCGTCCGATTAATTGACCATTAAATTATTATTTTTAAGTTTTTATTAATTATTTTAAGTTTTTGTAAACTTTAAAAATTGATAACTTTGCATACGAGATCCGTTTGAGACGCGGTTTTTTGCATTGCGGTCGTATCGAAATGCTCTACATAATGGAGATGGTTTGAGATGAATTGGAGCAACTTATATTTTTTCAATTTTTTAATTAATTTATTTATTTGTGTAAAATTTTGATATATATTATTTATTAAAAACAAATGATAAATTAATTAGTCATTAATTAATTAAATTACAAAATAAAAATAAAATGGTCCGCTTAAACGCTCCGCTTAAATCCTCCGCTTAACGCGCCAAACGCATACTCCGCTAACTACAATTCTCCGCTTAAATTCTCCGCTCAAATACTCTGCTCAAATTCTCCGCTTCCGCTTGCAAAGAACAGGCCCTAACTTTTTACAATTCTAGAACACCGCAGACAAGTTGAGAACTTGTGTACAAATGACGAATTCAGCTGTCGATAAAATAGAAGATACTGGGAAGACCTTACCACTATTTTCGATCATACATTAAAAGACTCTGGCACCAAAATATTCTAGCATAAACAACTGGAAACCACACAGATCAAACAAAAACTTATCAACCTGCTCACTTGCTAGTTACGCTAATAGCTCATATTTCAATTCCGAGCATAAATACGCATGTTAAGTGCCAATCTGGATGACTACTTTTAAATCAGCAAATCATCGGTAAAATTAAATACTTTGATCAAATCAGATTTAAACAACATAAGATAACGCTGTTGTCCACAAATTGATTACTAAAAAATTACTATTTTACAAGAAACCAACATTGGTACCTGGACATGAAACGTCAGACTATCCGACACTGCTTCCAATGACGACGCTTGTTGCAGTGGTGGCGGCGGAATTGGTGGTTGCACTTGCCACAAAGGTGGTTGCGGATTTTTCTGAGGTGGTGGCAGCGGAATCGTGGCTGTGCTTGCCACAGAGGCGCTTGCTGCAAAGGTGGTTGCGCTCGACACGTCCTCTTAGTTCGAGCTTAATTTTCAGGGTTTTGGTTGCTAAATTGGATCGTGCAATTTTCTAATGGATTTGGATATTAAAATGGAAGTGGAGTTAGGGACTTTTTTTTCTGAGGAGATCTGCAGAAAAAGTTCAGATTGAATTGTAGAGGATGGAGCCAAAATTTTGGAGATTGGAGCCAAAATTTAGGATACTAGAGCCAAATCGTTTAATAAAAGAAAGAACTGATTGAAAATGTGTTAACAACAGAAATGAAGTGAAAATGTGTTAATAGCAAAAATGAACGGATTGAAAACGCGTTGACAAGATCAGAAGTTTAGACGGTTGTACAGTTTACGATGCGAAACGTGTTAACACCATAGATGTTTAGACTTGGTATAGTCTGAAATTTTACCGATTTTATTTAAATACAAACGAGATGCACCATTATTGGATTTTTTTGAACTATTCTATTTTTTGTTGTATTCTTTCTAATTTTGACAAAACAATGACATTATTTATTTATAATTTTATATTAGTTTAGATTTTGAATTTAACATAAATATAAATTTATAATTGTATATCAAATTATATATATTAAATTAATGTGGACGTATAAATACTTAAACAAATTAAAAACAATAATATCATCAATTATAAAATAAATAATAGTAATATATTAAATACTAAATGCTTATTATTTAATTTTTATTAATTATTGTAGAATAGTATTTATTAATATTTAAGCACATATTAATTAAATAGAAATTAATTTTAATTATTTGTTAATTGTTATTTAATTATAGAATTATTAATAACTATAAATATCACATTATAATAATTAAATTTTATTATCAATTAATAATTATATTAAATTGTAATCTTAAACATTATGTAATCACTAATAGTTAATTATCTAGTAATAATTATTAAAAAGTTATTTATAAAAAAATAGAGAAATGCTAAGTACACTCTCCTTTAGGGAGAATGAGCTTATACTTGCCACCTGATTGGTGGAAATGGGTTGACATCAATAATTAGCTTTGTATGATGTAATAAATGCCAACGCATTTCCACCAACCAGGTGGCAAGTATAAGCTCACTCTCCCTAAGGGAGAGTGTGCTTAGCATATTTCTCAAAAAAATATTTTAGTAACTTTAAAATATTTGTAGTTTTACTTCTTAATTATAATTGAATACTAAATACAATGTATTATGAATATTTGATTAATTTTCTAATATTTTTTGTTAATTGGAATTATTAAGTATTAAATGTAATTAATGATTGTTAAATATAATTTACACACAAATTAATAGCCAACCATGGTAAACTATTAAATTATTGATCCATATTAATTAATTATTATTTTTAAATACTTATTATATTGTAACTAAATATTACTTCGTACTTTTTATTTAATAGTAACTATGTTTACACTAAATCGGGGAAAAATAATGACTAAAAGTATTTTTTCGCAACTAGCTACCACTTGTAAAAATAATTACAGTTATCACAAGTAGCGAAAAAAGTTGCTAAAGATATATTTTTACAACAAGTTTCGAAGCATCGTTGTTAATAATATGTTTGTTGCAACTATTATGGAAGCGCAGTTGCTAAAAATACGTTTTTCGCAACAGAAAGAACATGTCGGTTGCTAATTATTTAGTTATTAATTATGAATATTGAGATGCAATTTAACCACATTTTCACTTAGTTATTAGTTATCAATTATCGTTTATTTATTTATTACGAATTTATTATTTGTCTAATTATTTATTCTTTATTTAATATTTAAACATATTCATATTTCAAATTAATTATTATTTATTATTCGTTAGTTTTTTATTACTAATTCATTATTAATAATAATAATTTATTTATTTTATTATTTTTTAAATGTTAATTATTGATTATTATTATTATTTAACTATCAGTTATAAATAGCGCTTTAAAATACATAAATTTTATTATTAATTAATGATTATTAAATATTAATCTTAATTATTATATAATTACTAGCAGTTAATCATTTAATAGTAACTAACTAAAATTAATTATTAAAAGTTAATCATTAAATGCCGATACTTATTTTTAATACTATGTTTTTGCAACTGGCTTTCCCAGTTGCAAAAAAATATAGTTATTGCAAGTGGCAAAAACAGTTGCTAAAGATATTTATTCGCAACTGGCTTGGAAGCGTAGTTGCGAATAATATGTTTGTTGCAACTGTTATGCAAGCATAGTTTCCAAAATTATGTATTTTCAATAGAAAGGAAAGGACAATTGCTAAAAATATGTTTTTTGCAATAGAAAGAAAATGCTTGTTACTAAATCTCATCTATTGCAATTGTTGTATTACGTCTGTTGCCAAATATCATTTACTTCAACTATCATATGTCGTCTCTTGCAACAAGCTAGTTGCAATAGAGTATTTTTCTTGTAGTGATTAGAGGGGGAAAAGTTTGGAGACACATCCCTGTTTGTGTTTTTTTTCTTCAGACACCTCCTTTTTACTTCTTTCTTCCAAAAGTACACCAAGAAGGAAAATAACAAAACTCACCTCTAAGCTAAATTCAGGTCTCCAAATCCTTTAAAACTTTGTATCTAGGTGCTAACTCCATCAAATAATAGGTTATCATCTCAAAGACTCAATTTTGTTCCATCTAAATTTTTGTTTTAGAAGCATTGTTGCTATATGTTGAAATTTTTGGTTGCATGTTACTGTAGTGTTTCTTATAGGAGTCTGAGCTTCCTTTTTAAGCAACAAAGCTTCAAATTGCTTCAATTAGCTCTAAAAATTTCTAACAAACAAGGTGAGCGCAAACTCACATATTTTAGTTTACAGTGATTTTGGTTATTATCTATGCTGAATTTTTCGAATTTTTTTGAAATATGTAAGTTTTGTTCAAATTTGGTCCCAGTTATGCAAAACAACCCCGAGTCCTACTTTGGGCTGCTATAACTTGTACAATTCTTGACGAAATCTTGCAGTTCTTTTTTGAATTGTTGTAATGTTGTTGAACTCTAGTCATGATGAATTTCAAGTCGACCCGACCTCATTTGCTAGTCGAAAATTATCTCAAAAGACAGGATTAGGCAAGAAGTTTGCCTAGGCAAATTTGCCTTGCCGATTTCGATCTTAAGGTCGAATATTCTGTTGGCAGATCGACTCCTAGGTCGACTTATGGCTCAGGAATTGCACAAGTAATTCATGCTGTTTGCTGTGTCAGTCACTGGAATTTTTCCTACGCTTGATCCTTAATCTTGTATTGTATTTTTAAGTGTTTAATGATGCATTTTTTATGGCTTCAACCTTAACAAAGAAAGCCTATATTATATCATAATTCTTATTCGAATTTGTTGATTTGTGTCTGTTTTTAAGCTATGTTTCTACGCTGAATTTCAATGTACTCGCGACACATGCATGTTTTTATAAAACAGAACTCTAAGTAACTATGTATATAGATTTTCTTATGTCTTTGAGACAAATTGGTTTTCGTCATTTTTTTTTTAAAGCAAAGATCGTCCCTAGGCTATACCATATATATTTATATTTTCGAATTATAAAGGATTTTAAAGAAATAATTCAAATGTTTTCGAAATTGTTTATAATCTCGTTTTCTCAAAACTAAGTACTTTTCATATATTAAACTCACACGTTTTCGCACCTTTGAGAAGAGGAGTGTGTGATTTGAATAGTATAATAAACCGTGCGGTATGGGACACATAGATTGATTATATCGGTTAATTCCAGACTCGTTGATTGAAGCTATTATTATTGTTTTCCAGTGTGAAGTAGACCGACTTATAGTAAATCGGTTAGTAAAACGTACGGTATGAGACGTACTACTTTCACAATTCGAGAAACTGTTTGGAAGTCTGTGACACATTCCCTGTTGTGCAAATACTATGGGATGTTGGGTCCTATATGTATTTGAACATACATATATAGTTGGTTGGTGTTTGGTGAAGGTTGTTGGGTCAGAATAAGGGTTGTCGGGTCACTTATTCAATTATCGAGTTGTTGGGTTTCGATAGAGAGCCACTGAGTTTTTCAATTTTTGTTGTTTCGGGATGACACACCACTACTGAGAGCTGATGGGTCTCTCAATGTATAAAAGTATAATCCTTTGTAGATGCATGTGCATATTTTTGTTTCAGATCCATTTTGTTGTATTTATTGACTTTGTTGTTGTTCGACGCTTTGGATCCAAGTTATGTTGTTTTGGTGATGTTGAATCTTTCTTATAGCCAGAGAGTTATCTTGATGTTTATTGTATGTAGTGATCCTGGTAAATTTAATAAACTCTCACATGAGTTTATAAGTATATTTATCTTTGGTCTTCAGAGATTGTGTTTATGTGCTTGGCCTTGATGCTAAGCACCCATTATTGCACGTATTTTCATTAAGGTTGTCCATGATCCCTTTTGTATTAATAGCGATATCCATTTTCATAAACCTTACGTTGGACTATATTAATGAATAATCATTCTCACATTGAGAAAGAGTTATTCTGTATGAAGTTATTCGTTGCTTATTATCCTATCTACTCACTGTTAAACTAAATTGGCTTGTGTTTTTAATTGCTCGGGTTAAACTGAGATTTTACAGGTTAGCACTTGTTATTGATATTTGTTAGCCAGCCTTTGCATTTGGATCATGTCGTCTTTTTGAGGCACTTTTGTTATTCTGTTTTGAGCAGTCGTGTAGTGACGGTCCATATACCTAGATCTATGCACTTATTCATTTTGAGTCGTTGTGTGTGTGTGTATTATGGTTAGTATAACCGCTATTTTGAGACACAAGGTTCCATCTGGTGGGATGTATCTGTATATATTATTGTATTTGTTGTTCTGTGATATGTATTTATCTAATATAATCACTTTTTGTTTTGGAATGATTATATACACTACACCAAAAAGCTCATATTATAAAAGTTTTTTGATCCCAATTTGTAACAATTATAACCATTGGAAGGTACTCATGGTTATTACTATTGGTACTATCCTATATACATTAAACTATACTAGGCATCTCCATAATTTTATCTTTTGGCCTTGAAAACCTAATTGCTAACATTATTTCTTCCGTCATATCCATGTTGCATTTCATCCAATTTCCATCCCCAAAAAACATTCATTACCAGTTACTAATAGCGATAATATACCCTAATTTATTTAGATACGCCCTCACCAACACCGCATCGATCTTAATTCCATCAGAGAACCATTGTCTTTGAATGAGAATCTAAAGTCAATCCCTCCTTCGTATTCACCAATAGGGTCACCACGCCGTCGCTGTAGACTCAGGTATTTTTCATTGAATCTTATAATGATTTTTCTATTTCAAATTTCGCTTCTTCTTCATCGTTTTCCCAAATCTAAAACTAGAAGCTCGAGTTGAAAATTGGAGATTTGATTTGAAAGCAAAAAAAAAAAAGGTTTTTATTTGCTTGATCTAAAGTAGGTCCTTGTTCAGTCTAGACATGGTTTGCAGCATAAGGACATCTCCACATATACATAAACAAATGGGGATAATGGATGGAGATGACTAGGAAATGAATCCGCTTTCAAGTCTAAATTTTTGCACGTTTATGTTTTTTTCTCTTCACTAGTAATTCCACTAATATTGACGGATAATTTGAAATAATGTTGATTCAATAACCATGTATTGTAGACTGTTTACAACTTGCAATATTTTATTATGATATTAACATCCATTCTCTTAGTCGATGACTATGCTTGAGAGGATATTTGGCTCGGTTTCAAATTTGAGACACATTCTAGAAATAAGATCTTTAACCTTCTTAAATAATCAATAAAGCTGTAAGAAAGGCTAAGCTTTTTAAGAATCAGACGGTATATCATTGGTTTAGTAAAATATGTTATTTGCACATAATTTTTCACTTTGTATTTCACACGACTAGATCAATAAATTACAATCCAAGTACAACCTAAATATTTTTGTAAAATACTCGTATTGACTTTATGTCCTACCTTTCAAAGACTATGGGGTGATTAATTTTGTTTGGTGAGTACTTAACTAATACAAACTTAGTTAATTTATAATCTATTGAAATGTGCTTTCCTATTATTTACTTTCATTCACAAAAGCATACCACGTGATTTATGTGGCTAAATTACTATATGTTCAATTCTGATGTCACAATCTTAAAATTTTGAATTTGAAATGGAATTTGAATAACGTGAAAGAGAGGATGGTACTACCTGATAACATGCAGCTACAGGCTTTATGCGTGCATGTTTCATTCTATTTTGGTTACTACTAGCATAAAATAAAATGTTACATCTTTCTATACCATTCCACATATTATCTTATATTTTCTTTCGATCATGTCGGATTAGTTTTACTTGTAACATCATGATATGTGTTCAGCATTTATACCAAAGAATTGTTAAACTAAGCCAAATGTGGGTTTTATTTATACAAACAAACATGTTACATTATTTATAGTAAATTTATAATTAAAATGTGTTATAATATGATTGTATTCCTTTATCGACATGGGCAACTTTTATGGTAAAAAGTCCTTACATACCAGAAGGGTCTAATCACAAATCAGCGATATTGGGTGAAATGCACGCTTTAGAATTTCGATGTAGCAACATTAGTCGCTGAAACCATTTGAGGCTATATAATTGTTGGTTCGATTTGAAACTAACAAAAAATATCGAATTAAAATTAAACAATCAACAAGCGAATGACCAATCTGATTCAAACTGTTATTTTCTAAAATTAAAATAAACTGAATTGAGTATAATTGGTTTATATGGCTAATTTGATTTGTTGATGTCTAAATAACCTGTAATGTATAATTATTAACATGATTTGGTTGGAAGGATTGACTAAGCTTAAATATATATCCAAATACTGGTTGATGTTTTAAATTTTACAGACTGACCGCTCTACTTGTAAATATATGAATTCAATTTAAAAGAAAAATAACTTTATCAAGATATAAATGTAAACGAATGTACTGATTTTGCTAACTATGATGTTATATAATATTTAAGTGATGTATTCATTATACTTAGCTGATTCAACATATTTATAGAATACTCCGTAACATATGAGAAGATACCTAAAGAAACATGTTGGCTAGCTTTTTGACCAAGCCACCAAGAATATACACGCTACCGTCTGGATGGACAAGGATGTTCATACGTGTAAACTAAAGAAGATGCATATCGGTTTGTGATGCTTCCAGTTGGTTCCCGCTCGTGAAGGGTGCTCCACAACCTGCTCATAATAAAGGGTCATGAGCCGATCCTTTGTCCAAGATGGTGACTGCGACCTGGTCATCCACGAATCGCAGATCAAGGATCTGATTACACGTGCCCACAATGACCATGTTGACCATTTCTCCATCAAGCCACGAGCGGGTCCAAGTTTCTTGGGATTTGTGCCATGTGTCTTCACGAACCGCCTGTAGAAATCACCTATAAATAGCCCAACACTTGGCATTTTCAGGATCTTTTTGGCAATTGAGAGCTCTGATACCACTTTTATTCCTCCATTACTTCTATTCAGAGTGATCTCAAAATTACTGAGTGAATTATCATTGTAAGAGTGAGATCCAGAGAAATCGTTGATTGTACTTGCATTCAATCATATAATCAAAGTCATATAAAGTGGACGTAGGCTCGTTAACGTCGAACCACTATAAATTTTGCATGTTTGTCGCATTTTCTTTCTTTTCTAGTTACTATTCTCTGTAATTTCAAAAACTTTGGGTGTTAGATCCAAAATTTGGTCTAACATTTTGGTGCTTTTATTGAGAGTTAATTCTCAGCCTATCGGATTATTGCTCTACTATTTGGATTTTTCAAGTCCGAAATAAAAAGTCCGAACTTCCATTGTTTTGGTTTTTGAAGATTTCAGCAAAATAGAGACGTTATGGCCGGAAAGAAATCAAGGATTCGCGAACCTTTCAAGAAAATGAAGCTAACGAATAAAGTAATCAGGAGCAGGTTGAGGTGAGCTCCCCCACTCGTAGCTCGTAGCAGTCACGACCCGTTTGCAATTGATCACCACGAGCCGATCTGCTAATGTCATCATGAGCTTCCCTGTAGAGCTCACCACGAACTAGTCTCAGGACCCGATCACGAGCCAACCACAAGAGCATGTCACGAGCCATGAACCAGAGGGGGGTCACGAACCGCCCTCACCAAGGGACCACAACTCGACTTGGAAAGGAGATTATGGCTCGTTCTGCTCGTGCTGGCACTTATGCTCAACCTAGTTCAAGTGCTCTACATTTAAGAGTAACTACTGATGACCAGCTACATGCCTCTGCTCCGGTAACTGAAGGAGATCTCTCTCGTGTGCTTGATATGTTGGATAGGACGAATGATGAGTTGGCAGCCAAAAGGCAAGAGAGTTCCTTATTACGACGAAATATTACTGCACTGGACAGACGAATTGATGACCTCCAAAGGCAGAGGACACCTCCGCCAGCTTATCCTCCTACTCCAGAGTATTCAACCTCATCGGAGGAGCCTCCAAGACCTCCACGACGACCGATGGAAAGGGATGAAAATGTGGAACAAATTCGATTTGGATCACTTCCTTCTCGAGAAGAGGCGGCCCTCAATCTGGGACCTGATAATCGTAACTTGAATGATCCTGCTCTGTTACCTAGGAATGAAGGCATTGTTGACCCTATTCAGAGTCAACTATTACCACTACCTCGCCGCGTGATTGACGTGGCAACAGGGGACAAGGAAGTTCTGCTCAGGCCCCAGACTTCGTGGCAGCACGCCGAAGAGACATCAGAGGGCCCCGCAGGGCAAGGAGTGCTGATCCTGAATCTAATTGACCAATGTTGATGTTGAAGCAATGGTTAGGCAAATCATGGCAGATAGCCGTGGACAGAGAAACGAGGATTGGGGTATAGACCACAATCATACGCCATTACTGATGACATATTAGACGTTCGATTCCCGAGGAAATTCGACATGCCAACTATGAACCGCTATTCGAGTAGGACGGATCCAGTTTAGCATCTAATGAGGTATTCATGGTACATGAATGCAGCTGTCGCTCCTGACGCAGTAAAATGTAAAGCATTCCTGATATTCCTAGAGGATGTTGCATTAATGTGGTTTACCTGCTTGCCAGCACGATCGAACTCCATTTCAGGGAATTGAGTGAACAATTCGTAAATCAATTCCGGCTTCAAGCTCAGAGGTCTAAAAATATCATTGAGTTATCCCTCATTAAACAGCGCCCTGATCAAACTCTGAGGTCATACCTAGATCATTTCAACTTAGCGGTTACGGAGGTTAGGGATCCTCATGAACAGACTGTCTTGATGGCCTTGATTGACGAAGTAGACAAAGACACTGAGTTTGGAAGATACTTGTCGGCAAGCCGCCGCTGACCAGAGAAATATTCTATGAAAAAGCTAACATTCGATTACGTCAGGAAGAGATATACGCCAGTTGGAAGAGAAAGGCTGCCGATAAAGAAGATATACAGAGTAACATGGCCATCAAATAATCCGGCGATAGTTCAGGAAAGGTGGAGGTTAACGTTGGAAATAAGAATCAGGGCAATGGCCGCCAATCTGGGAATAACAGTTGGAAGAAAAATCAGGGGAATGATTCTCAAAGGAGACCTCAGTTCAAGGCTTTTGAAAACTTCACACCGTTAAATGATACATTAGAGAATATTTTCCTGGATACCTACAATGTTCTTCAGTATAAGAGGCCTCCACCGAGAGATTCAATGGAGAAAGAACGTGAGACAGGAAAGCTTTGCCTTTTTCATCAGACCTATGGCCATTCCACCAATAAAAGTCGTCATTTGAGGGACGTCATTGAAAAACTACTCCATGAAGGGAAGTTGGACGAATATAAGGTTGCCCCGAGAGACAGGGGGTAGGCTGGGCAGGCCCCAAATAAAAACCAACCCGTCACTAGGCCTACTGCTCAGTAGAAAGGAAAAAACATTGTCATCAACACCATAGTAGGAGGACCTCATCCTGCTGGGCACAACTTTAGGGCAATGGATCTGTATATGAACATAGCCAAACACCTCGAAGTAGGGGAATGTAGTAGTCTTGAAGTTGCAGCCCCGGTAAAGCAGCAAAAAACAATGTCGGATGATGTCACCTTTCGTGATAGAGATAGTATCGGAGTTCATGCCCCTACCGAAGACCCTTTAGTGATCATAGCAACCATTGGTCCCACTTTGGTCCACAAGGTTTTGGTGGACAATAGAAGTTCAATCAATATTCTGTTCAAGAAAGCATTTGATCAAATGAAGCTTGAAGCCCTGTGATGGATGAATACGTGGCTTCAATGGAACCTCAACATCCCCAATCGGATATGTGGAATTATCAGTAACTCTGGGAGAAGGAGATCGCCGGAGAGTGAGAATTATTCCATTTGTGGCATTGGATGTCAAATCACCTTATAATGCCTTTTTGGGCCAACCGACCCTAGCAGAACTCAGGGCCTGCATTGTGCCCTTGTATCTATTATTGAAATTCCCAACAGATGCAGGAGTGGGAGTAGTCAGAGTTGACCAAGTCGCTGGGCGAGCCTGCTACATAGCAAAGTTGAAGTTGTTGCTCAAAGGGTTAAACATAGAACTAAAGGGTACTTCTCCACCTGCAAAGGAGAATTCAGCATAGCAATTAGAGATAACCCCGAAGGAGCCGCCCAGAGAACTGCCTAAGGATATAGATCCCAGAGAGGATGAGGAACCCGGAGGTAGTATGGCGACTCCTAAAGAAACGACTGAGGATATTCCGATCGACGATAATGACCCGGCGAAGGTCTTGAAAATCGAATCTCAGTTAGACCCTCTTCATGCAAAAGAAATGACCGACTTCCTAAAGGCCAACCTGGATGTGTTTGCCTGGACCCATGCTAACATGTGTGGGATGCGCCATTTGCTGAGCATCAACCCGAAGCATCCACCTGTTAAGCAGAAAAAGCGAATGCTTAGCCCGGAGAGGTCAGCTGCCTTAAAGTAAGAAATTGAGAAGTTGAGGAGCAATGGATTCATTAGAGATTCAACTTATCCAGAATGGATTTCAAATCCGGTTTTGGTAAAGAAGGCCAACGGGAAATGGCGAATATGCATTGATTTCTCAGATTTGAACAAGGCTTGTCCAAAAGACAGTTTTCCACTTCCTTGAATTAATCAACCGGTGGATTGGATGGTAGGTCACGAACTCCTCTCCTTCATGGATGTGAATTTCGGATATAACCAAATTCCCATGCATGTTCCGGACCAAGAGCATGCCAGCTTCATCACGGATTTGGGACTATACTGCTATATAGTGATGCGTTTCGGTCTAAAGAATGCTGGAGCTACATATCAACGACTAGTGAACTGGATGTTCTACAATCAGATTGGGAAGACGATGGAAATGTATGTTGATGATATGATTGTGAAATCCAGACAGTCATCCAACCATACTACCGATAGAGTAGAAATGTTTAATATCCTTAGACGATATGGTATGAAGTTCAACCCTCTGAAGTGTTCATTTGGAGTCGCCTCTGGAAAATTCTTAGGCTTTATCGTTAGCTCGCGCGAAATTGAAATCAATCCAGATCAGATCACAACAATCAGGAATATTCAAGAACCAAACAAATCAAAGATGTGCAGAGCCTCGCTGGGAAAGTAGCCGCATTAAGTAGATTCATCTCTATGGCTACAGATAAGTGCGTTCCATTTTTCGATTTGATAAAGCGAGGGAAGCGTAATTTCAAATGGACCCCTTATTGTTTGGAAGCATTCCAAAACCACCTGAATCACCTGGAAAAACCCTCAATATTGTCCAAGCCAGTAGACAATGAGGACTTGTTCATGTACTTGGCAGTGTCATCCCACGCAATAAGCTCAGCCTTGGTATGAGAAGAAAACAAAGTCCAGAGACCTGTGTACTACGTAATTAAGAAGCTAGCGGCAGCAGAACGGAACTACCCAAAGATAGAAAAGCTCGCATATAGTCTATTGATCGCATCTAGAAAGCTTTGCCACTATTTTCAAGCTCATCCCATCACTGTATACACCGACCATCTGCTCCGAAAAATGTTGCAGAAACTAGAGGCATCAGGAAGGCTACTCAAATGGAAAATATTGAGTTGAGTCAATTTTGTTGAGTCGAAGCGTCGATGGTTATTTTGATTTATGACAAGAAGGGGAGAATGTTGAGTCGAAGTGTCGAATGGTTATTTTGATTTATGACAAGAAGAAGCTTCTACATCGACAAAAAGAAGACAAGATGACTTCATAGGTTAGAAGTTGATTATTTAGAGTTATAAAATGTTAAAATCTATCATCAAATAATCATACTTCTAATTGTTTGAAAATACTACTCATGAAGACATTTTTTATGCATATGACCAAAAACATGTCGACCTACAATTTTTTATAGGTCAACAGGTTTTTAAATTGTAACAGTCAAAAATAGGTCGACCTATAAAATTTTATAGGTCAACAGGTTTTTGAATTCCAACGGCTAAAAACATGTCGACCTATAAAATTCTATAGGTCAACAGGTTTTTGAATTTTGACCGTTACATTGAAAAGTCATCTTCTTTCTTCAAGAGTTGAAAAAGTTCAGATCAAATTTGAAAAAGTCGGGTGTGTACGACTTATGCAGGATCTATAATATGGCTATGCAGAAGTAAATGATAATCTAAATTATGCAATAGCTACACAGGTAAAAATTCACAAACAAGAAATATATCACTAACAAATATAAATGCAGTAAGTAGAGTAAAGTAACGACACCAGAATTTTTATACTGGTTCGGACCTCCCGTCCTACGTCCAGTCCCGAAGCTCCTCTTCGGCTTTTCACTAAACAACACCCTCGCTTCACCCGGAGGAACAGGTTCACAACTACTTGATTTACGGGCTACAAGTTTACCCACTTGATTTCACGGGCCACAAGCTTACCCACTTGATTTACGGGCCACAAGCTTACCCACTTGATTTCACGGGCTACAAGCTTACCCACACAGGACAATTACAAGAGTTTGACTTCTGATTGTGTTCTTCTTTCAACACTGATTTGCCAACGATTGAGTACACCCTTCCTATAATCTTATCCTCAAGTATATGATTTGAATGCAAAGATTTAAGGAAGAAAGATTGCTTGTTGAATCAAATGATATAAAACTGATTCAAGGATTCAACAAGTATTGACTATTTGAGAGAGCTTTTAGAATGCAAGAGAGTATAGAGTTAAGATCAGAAAATAGAAGAAGATTCGGTGGTTTTGGATGATTGTAAAATCATGTATTTATAGAGATCGAGAGGTTGCAAATGTTGGTGAAAAGATGCATCTAAAAGGAATGATTATTCATGAAGAAAAAATGGATGCAACTCTTGAAGAAAGAAGATGCCTTTTCAATATAACGGTCAAAATTCAAAAACCTGTTGACCTATAGAATTTTATAGGTCGACATGTTTTTAGCCGTTGGAATTCAAAAACCTGTTGACCTATAAAATTTTATAGGTCGACCTATTTTTGACCGTTACAATTTAAAAACCTGTTGACCTATAAAAAATTGTAGGTCGACATGTTTTTGGTCATATGCATAAAAAATGTCTTCATGAGTAGTATTTTCAAACAATTAGAAGTATGATTATTTGAGGATAGATTTTAACATTTTATAACTCTAAATAATCAACTTCTAACCTATGAAGTCATCTTGTCTTCTTTTTGTCGATGTAGAAGCTTCTTCTTGTCATAAATCAAAATAACCATTCGACACTTCGACTCTACATTCTCCCCTTCTTGTCATAAATCAAAATAACCATCGACGCTTCGACTCAACATTCTCCCCCTTTTTGATTGATGACAACCTGGCATAATAAAGGTATTGTTCCTTGTATATTGCTCCCCCTGTATATATGCTCCCCCTGAATTATATAATCTGCATAACACTTGTTAGTAACATACTTTTCTCCCCCTTTTTGATTGATGACAACCTGGCATAATAAAGGTATTGTTCCTTGTATATTGCTCCCCCCTGTATATATGCTCCCCCTGAATTATATAATCTGCATAACACTTGTTAGTAACATTTTCTCCCCCTTTGTCATCGACAAAAAGGGTATTCATAATAATGCATAAGAAAACAATAATTTACAGAGATACCATACTACTAAAAATTCATAGAATATTGTACGAGTTACAAGTCAAACCAAACGAGCACAAGGAGATAGTATAGTTAATACAAAACAAATGAAATAGAAGTTCATAGATCAAAGCGTAAGAAATGATGCGTAGAGACTATTGTGGTGATTGTGGAGGCCAATCAGAATCACTATCTTCTCCTTCGTCCCTGTTACCTTCCTCCTCTCGTTCCTCATCATCACTGTTACTATCATTGTCATGAGTTCCCTCCTCAATGTGTGACATTCCACGACCTAGCATGTGTTGAGTACTTGCTCCCGAACTCGTACCTTCTTCAGAAGAAGACCATGTAAATGTAGGCGGCATCAGACGTTTACCTGGGTCTTGAGCAAGTGGTGCGGAGGTCGAAGCACAAGAGATGGCTTCCCAAATCGTCCCAAAGAAAGATTTCAATTTATTGAACCGCTTATCTAGTTTAGAATCTAAGCGGTCGAGTTTATTATCGGTTCTTTTAAGCCTAGCTTCAAGTAAGAACTGATTTCTGGCGATTTGCTCAAGTGTATCCTTAGTAGAAGAAGTAGGAGGCGGAATCACAACATCTTCAGGCCTATGAGTAGGAACTTGAGAAGTGGAAGTTTGTGGAGGTGGAGGTGGTCCTTGTTCGACATATTGTTCAAAAGGAATAATATTCAAATATGGAATTGGAAGCTTCATCCTCTTTTTAGAAGCTTTATCAATACATTTTGGTATTGATATTCTTGATGGAGGAGATCTTACGCCACATTCCATGAGGCAACGCATAATATACTCGTTATAAAACAAGTGAGGCCTTGAGCATTTATTAACCATCAAAATCTCGTCAAATATCATCGCAACCCAATTCATTCTGATATTTGCATAAATGGCATATAGTGCCTTAAAATTTTCTTTGTATACCGCATCAAAATTTCCGGTTCTAGGAAGAAGAGAATGTGTGGTACAAAGGTGTAGAACTCTAGCGGATGGTCTTAGATTAATACCTTTAGTACTTGACTTATGGTCTTCAATAAAAAGGTGACTATATTTATCACGAATATGAATAGGGCAAAACTCACTAGTAAATTGAATTCCATCATTGTGGGTTCGAAGAATTTCTGCCATTCGATCTTTGGAGAGAAAGATGTGTTGGCCACACACCACTGACCATAAGCAATTATCAGAATTTTGAGGCTTAAATTTGTCTAAATTGAGATTAGCATAGAATAATTTTATCAACATATGGCTTATCTCAACATGATTGTCTTCAAAATTTAGAAGAGACTCTATACCCGCTCTATTTGATAGATCACTAATGTCGTAGAGGACGAAATCAGAGAATTTGAGAAAGGATCCGTGGTGAATTGTATATTCTTTCATCTTGTTCCATCTCTTCACCGCAAGAGGATCCATTAGCCATTGTTTGATTTGAGTATCAATAGGTTGAACAGGAGTTTGAGAAGATGATGTTTTGGACTTCTTTTGCTTTGGGGCCATTGATTCCTTTTGGAAGATTGATTAAAGAATTTTTGAAGAAGGGTTTTTAACAAGGAAGACAATGAGAAAAAAAATGACCTTTGGTGAAGGGGTATAAGATTTAAAAGGAAAGGACGTGTTGATTGGTGAAAAATCAAAAATCAGCGAAACCGGTCGACAGATAATCCTAGGCCGGTCGACCGTGAAATGTTCTGGAAAAAAATAGACAATTTTTTGTTCTGGCCGGTCGACAGGTATTATAGGTTCGGTCGACCATTAAAAGTTCTGGAAATATTGATGTATATGTTTTTAAACAAACCGGTCGACATGTTGGAGTGGGGCGGTCGACAGAAAAAAATTATGCTTGAAAAAGAACTTAATTTTGAACTATGGCGGTCGACAGGGGTTTATAGACCGGTCGACAGATCTAAGTTCTGGATCTTTTTGAACAAAATTTTGTAGACACACCGGTTGACAGCTGAGATTTGAGAGGTCGACCTTTCGATTTTCTGGTTGCTATATTTAGGCTAAAAATGCCTTGATCGGTCGACAGGATGATTATGATCGGTCGACAGGTGCTAGAAAATTTTGTTTTTCTGGTTTTGAGGAAAAAAATATATATATATATATATTAAAACAAATTTTTATTCAACAACAAGATTTCAAAACAAAAAATTCTTGAAAGACAAAATACAAATTTATTTTCAATGAAAAGTTTAAACGATATAAATTATCTCCTTGGCTCTCATGCATTCTTCGGTTCCCAAGGATTGAACCGTCCACTAGCTCCTTCATTGTTTTGATAATTTCTATCCCATGAGTTCGGAGTTCGTGAAGACGATGGTATTGGAACTGGCTCATGAACATTATGTCGGTCAGAGCCACAGAAGAGAGTAGCTAACCGTTCGAGGTAAGTCAAACGAGAAGTCGTCAGTTTCTGCTCGTAAAACATTTGTTGTTGATAGTAGTGCATTTCGTCTATCTTTTCTTTAGTACGGGGAGAACAAAACAACACCTTCTTGCTTCTCTTAGGAGTAGGTGTAGTTCCTGGAGTACGAGAAGGTGGATGATAACCAGGTGGATGCTCTGGTGTTTTTGGGGAGTTATATTCAGTCGGTTCGGAACTTGTAATCGAAATGTGTGAATTTTCAGCACATTTTTCACAAATATGAGCCATATATTTTTTAAAAAAATATGAATGAATAAAATTGAGGTAATGTTTTCAGAACGCACTCAAATATGATATATATAGAGAAATATTTCTATTTATAGAATATGAATTTCACCATAGTTCTTTTCACCGTAGAAATTTTCTCTACTATGTATAGTTAATATTAAAATATTTAAAATGTTAGTTTCTGTAGATGAACTCTTTTAAGTTATATATATATATATCTTTTAATTTTCGAGTTCACTTTTAGATACTAAACCTAGCTCTCTACGCAACTTAATGAAACATGATTCTTGTAGAGGCTTTGTAAAAATATCTGCTAGTTGATTTTCCGTGTTGACATATTCAAGAGTTATATTTCCCTTTTCAATGTTATCTCGTAGAAAATGATGACGAATGTCAATGTGCTTAGTCCGAGAGTGATTAACTGGGTTTTTGGACAAATTTATCGCACTAGTTTTATCGCAATATATAATAGAATTCGATAAATTTATACCGAAGTCTTTAAGTGTTTGTTGCATATATATAATCTGTGTACATGCCAAAGCTGCTAAAATATACTCTGCCTCACATGTCGATAGTGAAACACAATTTTGTTTCTTACTAAACCAAGAGACAAGTGATTTTCCAATGAAATGGAACGTACCACTTTTACTCTTTCTATCCGTTCGTGATCCTCCGAAATCAGCATCACTATATGACACTAATTCGAATGCACATTCCTTAGGATAGAAAAGACCGAAATCTTTGGTGTTATTAAGATATCGAATAATTCGTTTCACTGCTCGCAAATGCGATTCCTTAGGATCAGCTTGAAAACGTGCACACAAACAAACACTCATCATAATGTCAGGACGACTAGCTGTTAAATATAGGAGAGAACCTATCATACTTCGATATGTCTTTTGGTCTACACTTTTTCCATTTTCATCCTTTTCAATATGACTAGTTGTACTCATCGGAGTTGATTTTCCGGAAGTATTTTCAAGTCCAAATCTTTTAATAAGATTTTCACAATATTTTTCTTGATTTATAAAAATACCATTCGGAAGTTGTTTAATTTGAAGACCAAGAAAGTATGATAACTCTCCCATGTGTGACATTTCAAATTCTTTGGTCATGACATCTGCAAATTCTTTACAGAGTCTCTCGTTTGTTGAACCAAAGATTATGTCATCCACATATATCTGAACAATAAGTATATCTTTGTGCGATTGTTTAATAGATAATGTTTGATCAACCTTTCCTATTTGAAATCCAGATTTGATAAGATGACTTCGTAGTCGTTCATACCAGGCACGTGGTGCTTGTTTTAAACCGTACAAAGCCTTTTTGAGCTTGAAAACATGATCTGGATATTTTTCATGTTTAAATAATGGTGGTTGTTCAACATATACTTTTTCTTTTATAAACCCATTTAGGAATGCACTCTTGACATCCATTTGATATAATTTAAAATTTTGGTGACAAGCAAAAGATAAAAGTATTCGAATTGCTTCTAGTCTAGCAACAGGTGCAAAAGTTTCTTCATAATCGATACCCTCTTCTTGATTATATCCTTGTGCTACTAACCGCGCTTTGTTACGAGTTATGTTTCCTTGTTCATCAGCCTTGTTTTTGTAAACCCATTTAGTTCCGATAACTGATTGATCGGTTGGCCTTGGAACAAGTTCCCATACATCATTGCGTTCGAACTGATTTAGTTCTTCTTGCATAGCAATGATCCAATATTCATCAGTAGCAGCTTCTTTAGGATTCTTAGGTTCGATATTTGAAATAAATGCAACATGTCCCATTTGGTTAAGTTGACTTCTAGTTCTTATTTGAGACGATATTTCTCCAATTATATTTTGAACTGGATGATCTCTTAAAATTCTTGTTGGAGAACGTATTCTTGGTGGAGATCTTGGCTTTTCTTGTTGAATATTGTTATCAATTATTTCTGAGTCAGAATCTATATTTGTGACACTATTATTTTCTGAGATAATATTTTCGTCCTCATCATCAAAAATATTTTGATGTTTATAATATTCATCGAATGATATATGAAGTGATTCTTCAATATTTTTAGTTCTTTTATTATATACACGATATGCCTTGCTTCGATCCGAATAACCAACAAATATTCCTTCATCAGCTTTTGAATCGAATTTACCAAGGTGATCTTTCGTGTTTAGAATAAAGCATTTTGAACCAAAAACTTTGAAGTATGAGATATTCGGTTTTCTTTGATTAAATAGCTCATATGATGTATTTTTAGTCAGAGGTCGAATAGACACACGATTCAGAACATAACATGCAGTTGCAACAGCTTCTGCCCAGAAATGTTTTGGTAAAGTGCTTCCATTTAATAATGTTCTTGCACATTCTTGTAATGTTCGATTTTTCCGTTCTACAACTCCATTTTGTTGTGGAGTTCTAGGAAACAAAAAATTATGATTGATACCTTTTGTTGTACAAAAATGTTCAAAATCATTATTTTCGAATTCTCCGCCATGATCACTTCTTATATTCTTGACTTTAAGTCCCTTCGATTTCTGAATACGTTTGACGAAAGATTTGAATTTTTCAAAAGTCTCACTTTTATTTTTCAAGAAAATAGTCCAAGTGAATCGAGAGTAGTCATCAACAATTACAAACACATATCTACTATGATTTATGGATTGTATTTGAGTAGGTCCAAATAAATCCAAATGTAATAGTTCAAGTGGTTGTAATGTTGAGATAACCTTCTTAGATTTAAACGATGACTTGGTTAATTTTCCGATTTGGCATGCGTCACAAAGATTGTCAACTTTGAAACTAAGTTTCGGTAGACCTTTGACTAGATTATTTTTAGCTAGCTTGTCAATAGTTTTAAAGTTTATATGACAAAAACGTTTGTGCCATATCCATGGATCATTATCATTAGCGATAAGACACATATCTGAATTATGATTAATATTCATATTCAGAATATATATGTTTCTGTCTCTATATCCTTCAAAAACTAACTTTTGATCTTTGTCCAATATACTACATTTATTGTTTGAGAAAGAAATCGTAAACCCTTTGTCACATAATTGGCTTATACTAAGTAAGTTATGTTTTAGATTTTTAACTAGCATGATATTTGTAATAAGAGGTAAATTAGATGTACCGTAATTGCTCGCATCGCCTTTTCCGATGATAAAGCCTTTTGAATTATCTCCAAATGTGACTGAGCCTCCATCAAAATATGTAATATTCGTCAATATGCTCTTGTCTCCAGTCATATGCTTTGAGCAACCACTGTCCAAAATCCATTTTCCTCTTTTCTTTAGTGGGACCTACAAAAATAATATTAAGTTCATGGTACCCACTTTTTATAGGGTCCTAAGAGTTAGGTCTTAGGAGTCCAAACCCATACGGGTCCGGTATCCCCTTTATACAAATAATTTGAATTATGATGTACAGTACTTAAAAAATTTTGAATGTACTTGTTCCTAATCAAACTATTATTTGTTTTAGGAACCCATACTTTTATAGATTTGACATTCTTCTTTTGAAGTTTCACAATCGGTTTAGGTTTGGAATATAATAAACTAAGATTTTTCTTAGCTTCAGTTTCTTGTACTACCTTATTTTTCCTTTTTCTTTTACCAAGATTTTTCTTGATAACTGGTTTCTTATATCCCAATCCTTGTTTATTTGTAGTTGATTGTGAATTCTCAATAAGTTTTGTCAAATTTTCTCGACCTTTGTTAAAGTTAGAAACATTTTTTGTAATGTCATCTAATTTTGATTGTAAACTAGCTTTTTCAAGGTCTAGAATCTTGACTTTTGCTTTAAGCTCATGATTTTCAGTAATGAGAATATCATTCTTCTTTTTTTGAACTTCAATTTCTTGAGTTAAAAGAGATAGTTGAGAATTAGAATTAGAAGATGATTCTTGAGCCTTTTCAAGTTCTTCTTCTAATATTTTCTTCTCATCTTTTAACATATCTCGTTCTAATTCGGATCTATTCAACATTGTCTTGACTTCTTTTAACTGATATTTTGTATCTTTAAGTTTAATCATTACTTTATCATAAATATCAAGCATATCCTCAAGAGTAGGAATTCGTACCTCATCCTCTGTTGCCATAAAACATACATTTGCTTGTTCATTGTCTGAGTCACTTTCGCTATCAGATGAAGATGAGTCTGAATCATCCCAGGTTACTGAGAAAGCTCTCTTCTTTGATTTGTCCTTCTTGAATTTTTCGGAATTCTTCTTTTTATCCGGACAATCTTTTTGCGCATGTCCCTTTTTGTGACAATTGAAACATTCCATATTTGAAGATGATGGTTTATTTAATCCAAACTTCCTTTTGTCGTATCGACTAGCTTTTCTTTGCTTCAAAAACTTCTTAAAGCCTTTTGCAATAAGTGCTAAGTCTTCATCTTCAGAATCTGAAATGTCTTCATCTTTTTCGGCATGAAAAGCAACATTTTTCTTTTCTTCTTTTTGTTCTCTTCTAGCCTGTAAATTTGCTTCATAGGACATTAGATTTCCTATCAACTCATTTGGCTTCATGGTAGAAAGATCATTAGCTTCTTCTATAGCTAATACTTTTCCTTCCCATTCATTAGTCAGTGAGTGTAGGATTGTTGAAACTACATCAAAGTCAGAATATTTTTGTCCTAACCCAATAAGAGCATGATGAATAGTTTGAAACCTTGAATACATCTCATTGATTGTTTCATTTGGCTTCATTTTGAAATTTTGGAATTGACTTTTCAACAAAGCTATTTTTGCTTGTTTAACCTTGTTAGTACCTTCATGAGTTGTTTTTAGCGTTTGCCAAATTTGATAAGCAGTGGTATAGATACTAACACGGTTATACTCATTTTGGTCTAATGCACAAAACAACATATTTATTGCTTTTGCATTTACTGCTGCTGTTTTCTCAGCAGGAGTCCATTCTGCATACTCAGTAGTTGGATTAACTATTTCTTTCTGAGTAGCATTCCAAGCATCATAACTTGTTGATTGCATATAGAAAGTCATACGTGTTGCCCAATAACTATAATTTAGGCCATTAAAGAAAGGAGGTCTTTGTGTTGATTGACCTTCAGTGTAAGTGTTAGTGCTGGTACTTGCGTTATTTGCCATATTACTAGAATATATCAAATAACTGTGTTACGGTTATATGATGACCTTGCTCTGATACCAATTGAAAAAGTCGGGTGTGTACGACTTATGCAGGATCTATAATATGGCTATGCAGAAGTAAATGATAATCTAAATTATGCAATAGCTACACAGGTAAAAATTCACAAACAAGAAATATATCACTAACAAATATAAATGCAGTAAGTAGAGTAAAGTAAAGTAACGACACCAGAATTTTTATACTGGTTCGGACCTCCCGTCCTACGTTCAGTCCCGAAGCTCCTCTTCGGCTTTTCACTAAACAACGCCCTCTCTTCACCCGGAGGAACAGGTTCACAACACTACTTGATTTACGGGCTACAAGTTTACCCACTTGATTTCACGGGCTACAAGCTTACCCACTTGATTTCACGGGCTACAAGCTTACCCACTTGATTTCACGGGCTACAAGCTTACCCACTTGATTTCACGGGCTACAAGCTTACCCACACAGGACAATTACAAGAGTTTGACTTCTGACTGTGTTCTTCTTTCAACACTGATTAGCCAACGATTGAGTACACCCTTCCTATAATCTTATCCTCAAATGAAATTTGATGTTTAGAAAGATTAGGAAGTATAATATCGAATTGAATCACAAGTGTATGAAATATGCTTGGAGATTCAACCGATAAAATGAATGCTTTTTGAGTGCTTTTTGAACGAGAATATGTCAACACGGAAAATCAACTAGCAGATATTTTTACAAAGCCTCTACAAGAATCATGTTTCATTAAGTTGCGTAGAGAGCTAGGTTTAGTATCTAAAAGTGAACTCGAAAATTAAAGGATATATATATATATAACTTAAAAGAGTTCATCTACAGAAACTAACATTTTAAATATTTTAATATTAACTATACATAGTAGAGAAAATTTCTACGGTGAAAAGAACTATGGTGAAATTCATATTCTATAAATAGAAATATTTCTCTATATATATCATATTTGAGTGCGTTCTGAAAACTTTACCTCAATTTTATTCATTCATATTTTTTTAAAAATATATGGCTCATATTTGTGAAAAATGTGCTGAAAATTCACACATTTCGATTACAAGTTCCGAACCGACTGAATATAACTCCCCAAAAACACCAGAGCATCCACCTGGTTATCATCCACCTTCTCGTACTCCAGGAACTACACCTACTCCTAAGAGAAGCAAGAAGGTGTTGTTTTGTTCTCCCCGTACTAAAGAAAAGATAGACGAAATGCACTACTATCAACAACAAATGTTTTACGAGCAGAAACTGACGACTTCTCGTTTGACTTACCTCGAACGGTTAGCTACTCTCTTCTGTGGCTCTGACCGACATAATGTTCATGAGCCAGTTCCAATACCATCGTCTTCACGAACTCCGAACTCATGGGATAGAAATTATCAAAACAATGAAGGAGCTAGTGGATGGTTCAATCCTTGGGAACCGAAGAATGCATGGGAGCCAAGGAGATAATTTATATCGTTTAAACTTTTCATTGAAAATAAATTTGTATTTTGTCTTTCAAGAATTTTTTGTTTTGAAATCTTGTTGTTGAATAAAAATTTGTTTTAATATATATATATATATATATATTTCTCAAAACCAGAAAAACAAAATTTTCTAGCACCTGTCGACCGATCATAATCATCCTGTCGACCAATCAAGGCATTTTTAGCCTAAATATAGCAACCAGAAAATCGAAAGGTCGACCTCTCAAATCTCAGCTGTCAACCGGTGTGTCTACAAAATTTTGTTCAAAAAGATCCAGAACTTAGATCTGTCGACCGGTCTATAAACCCCTGTCGACCGCCATAGTTCAAAATTAAGTTCTTTTTCAAGCATAATTTTTTCTGTCGACCGCCCCACTCCAACATGTCGACCGGTTTGTTTAAAAACATATACATCAATATTTCCAGAACTTTTAACGGTCGACCGAACCTATAATACCTGTCGACCGGCCAGAACAAAAAATTGTCTATTTTTTTTCCAGAACATTTCACGGTCGACCGGCCTAGGATTATCTGTCGACCGGTTTCGCTGATTTTTGATTTTTCACCAATCAACACGTCCTTTCCTTTTTAAATCTTATATCCCTTCACCAAAGGTCATTTTTTTTTCTCATTGTCTTCCTTGTTAAAAACCCTTCTTCAAAAATTCTTTAATCAATCTTCCAAAAGGAATCAATGGCCCCAAAGCAAAAGAAGTCCAAAACATCATCTTCTCAAACTCCTGTTCAACCTATTGATACTCAAATCAAACAATGGCTAATGGATCCTCTTGCGGTGAAGAGATGGAACAAGATGAAAGACTATACAATTCACCACGGATCCTTTCTCAAATTCTCTGATTTCGTCCTCTACGACATTAGTGATCTATCAAACAGAGCGGGTATAGAGTCTCTTCTAAATTTTGAAGACAATCATGTTGAGATAAGCCATATGTTGATAAAATTATTCTATGCTAATCTCAATTTAGACAAATTTAAGCCTCAAAATTCTGATAATTGCTTTTGGTCAGTGGTGTGTGGCCAACACATCTTTCTCTCCAAAGATCGAATGGCAGAAATTCTTCGAACCCACAATGATGGAATTCAATTTACTAGTGAGTTTTGCCCTATTCATATTCGTGATAAATATAGTCACCTTTTTATTGAAGACCATAAGTCAAGTACTAAAGGTATTAATCTAAGACCATCCGCTAGAGTTCTACACCTTTGTACCACACATTCTCTTCTTCCTAGAACCGGAAATTTTGATGCGGTATACAAAGAAAACTTTAAGGCACTATATGCCATTTATGCAAATATCAGAGTGAATTGGGTTGCGATGATATTTGACGAGATTTTGATGGTTAATAAACGCTCAAGGCCTCACTTGTTTTATAACGAGTATATTATGCGTTGCCTCATGGAATGTGGCGTAAGATCTCCTCCATCAAGAATATCAATACCAAAATGTATTGATAAAGCTTCTAAAAAGAGGGTGAAGCTTCCAATTCCATATTTGAATATTATTCCTTTTGAACAATATGTCGAACAAGGACCACCTCCACCTCCACAAACTTCCACTTCTCAAGTTCCTACTCATAGGCCTGAAGATGTTGTGATTCCGCCTCCTACTTCTTCTACTAAGGATACACTTGAGCAAATCGCCAGAAATCAGTTCTTACTTGAAGCTAGGCTTAAAAGAACCGATAATAAACTCGACCGCTTAGATTCTAAACTAGATAAGCGGTTCAATAAATTGAAATCTTTCTTTGGGACGATTTGGGAAGCCATCTCTTGTGCTTCGACCTCCGCACCACTTGCTCAAGACCCAGGTAAACGTCCGATGCCGCCTACATTTACATGGTCTTCTTCTGAAGAAGGTACGAGTTCGGGAGCAAGTACTCAACACATGCTAGGTCGTGGAATGTCACACATTGAGGAGGGAACTCATGACAATGATAGTAACAGTGATGATAAGGAACGAGAGGAGGAAGGTAACAAGGACGAAGGAGAAGATAGTGATTCTGATTGGCCTCCACAATCACCACAATAGTCTCTACGCATCATTTCTTACGCTTTGATCTATGAACTTCTATTTCATTTGTTTTGTATTAACTATACTATCTCCTTGTGCTCGTTTGGTTTGACTTGTAACTCGTACAATATTCTATGAATTTTTAGTAGTATGGTATCTCTGTAAATTATTGTTTTCTTATGCATTATTATGAATACCCTTTTTGTCGATGACAAAGGGGGAGAAAATGTTACTAACAAGTGTTATGCAGATTATATAATTCAGGGGGAGCATATATACAGGGGGAGCAATAACAAGGAACAATACCTTTATTATGCCAGGTTGTCATCAATCAAAAAGGGGGAGAATGTTGAGTCGAAGCGTCGATGGTTATTTTGATTTATGACAAGAAGGGGAGAATGTTGAGTCGAAGTGTCGAATGGTTATTTTGATTTATGACAAGAAGAAGCTTCTACATCGACAAAAAGAAGACAAGATGACTTCATAGGTTAGAAGTTGATTATTTAGAGTTATAAAATGTTAAAATCTATCCTCAAATAATCATACTTCTAATTGTTTGAAAATACTACTCATGAAGACATTTTTTATGCATATGACCAAAAACATGTCGACCTACAATTTTTTATAGGTCAACAGGTTTTTAAATTGTAACGGTCAAAAATAGGTCGACCTATAAAATTTTATAGGTCAACAGGTTTTTGAATTCCAACGGCTAAAAACATGTCGACCTATAAAATTCTATAGGTCAACAGGTTTTTGAATTTTGACCGTTATATTGAAAAGGCATCTTCTTTCTTCAAGAGTTGCATCCATTTTTTCTTCATGAATAATCATTCCTTTTAGATGCATCTTTTCACCAACATTTGCAACCTCTCGATCTCTATAAATACATGATTTTACAATCATCCAAAACCACCGAATCTTCTTCTATTTTCTGATCTTAACTCTATACTCTCTTGCATTCTAAAAGCTCTCTCAAATAGTCAATACTTGTTGAATCCTTGAATCAGTTTTATATCATTTGATTCAACAAGCAATCTTTCTTCCTTAAATCTTTGCATTCAAATCATATACTTGAGGATAAGATTATAGGAAGGGTGTACTCAATCGTTGGCAAATCAGTGTTGAAAGAAGAACACAATCAGAAGTCAAACTCTTGTAATTGTCCTGTGTGGGTAAGCTTGTAGCCCGTGAAATCAAGTGGGTAAGCTTGTGGCCCGTAAATCAAGTGGGTAAGCTTGTGGCCCGTGAAATCAAGTGGGTAAACTTGTAGCCCGTAAATCAAGTAGTTGTGAACCTGTTCCTCCGGGTGAAGCGAGGGTGTTGTTTAGTGAAAAGCCGAAGAGGAGCTTCGGGACTGGACGTAGGACGGGAGGTCCGAACCAGTATAAAAATTCTGGTGTCGTTACTTTACTCTACTTACTGCATTTATATTTGTTAGTGATATATTTCTTGTTTGTGAATTTTTACCTGTGTAGCTATTGCATAATTTAGATTATCATTTACTTCTGCATAGCCATATTATAGATCCTGCATAAGTCGTACACACCCGACTTTTTCAAATTTGATCTGAACTTTCAGCCCCGAAGATCGATAAGGGGGAAGTGTTGGCAGATTTTATAGCAGAATTTACTATCCCAGAGGACGATGTAACAAATGAGGAAGTTGATTCCCCGAAACAACTCATTGACCCCAATGCTTGGAAACTATATACTGATGGAGCCAGGAATGACAGATGATCTGGTGTTGGAATTGTGCTTGTAACTCCTGAAAAATAATCGATACACTACGCTCTCAAATTAGAGTTTCACGCCACGAATAATGACGCTGAATACGAAGCCCTGATTGCCGGGCTTGCCTTGCAAAGGAGTTGGGATAGCAAAACTGGATATCTTCTGCGATTCCAAGATAGTTGTGAACCAGGTCAATGAAGAGTTTCAGGCCAAAGGGCCAAGGCTCGTATCGTATTTGAAGGAAGTGAAAAAACTGTTGGATGGCCTCAAACATTACAGCATAACACATATCCCCCGATCAGAGAATCAAAGGGTAGACAAGTTGGCCAAGATGGCTAGCTCTGATAAACCTGAGGACACAGAGATGGTCCCGATAGAGGTACTGCAGTCCCTAAGCATCAATTAGATGGAAATTGATCCTGTATTGGAAATAGAACCAGAAAGAGAATCATGGATGACACCTCTAAAGAACTTCTTGATGAGTGGAACACTTTCGACCAAGAAGAGCGAGAGGCGTGCTGTTATTCGAAAGGCCTCTCAGTATGTCATGCAAGGCGAAGTCCTATATATAAAAGGATTCTCAATGCCTCCCCTCCAGTGTATAGCCCATGACGACATCAAACGGGTACTGAAAGAAGTACACGAAGGTGAATGCGGCCACATTGGAGGACAAATGTTAGCGAAGAAGATATTGCGGTATGGCTGTTTCTGACCTACCGTGAACAACGATGCGGCAGAGTATGCACGATGTTGCGACGCATGCCAGAGATTCTCGAACATTCCCAGGGCGCCTCCCAGTCAATTGAAGACGATGATGAGTCCCTGGCCCTTCGCTGTTTGGGGAATTGATGTTATTGGAAGCCTCCCCATAGCGAAGGGTGGAGCAAAATTCGCCATTGTGGCCATGGATTACTTTACTAAGTGGGTCGAAGCAGAACCGCTAACCATGATCACAACCAAGCGAGTGATAAGCTTCCTCGTCAGAACATCATATGTCGATTTGGAATTCTAAAAGTCATCATAACAGATAATGGGACCCAATTTGACAGTACCGGGTTCCGGGATTTTTGCCAAAGATATCCTATCGAGAAGATATTCACAGCTCTGGCGCATCCGCAATCAAATGGACAGGTAGAAGCGGCAAACAAAGTAATCAAGTCCATCTTGAATAAGCGGTTGAAACGGGCCAAAGCCATATGGGTCGACGAGCTACCCTTGGCATTATGGGCTTACTAAACAACTTTCAAGTCAACCACGGGGCACAGGTCTTTTTCCCTTGCTTTCGGGTCTAAGGAAGTTATCCCGGTTGAATTAGAAGTTCCATCTCATAGGGTCACCTACTATGGCCCGATGACAAATAAGAAGTTGCTCCTCGAATCCCTTGGCATGGTAGAAGAAAAAAGGACGAAGCGGACCTCCGAGCCTTGAGGCACAAACAGCAGGTCACTCGGTATTACAACAAAAGGGTCTGAGCTCGAACTTTTGAAACCGGAGACTTGGTTCTGAAGCATGTCTTTCCACCCCCGGTACATTTGAGCCCAAAATGGGAAGGGCCCTATACCATCCTACGGAGGCTTGATAATGGATCTTTCAAGCTAGCGACTATGGATGGAAACGAAATCCCCAGAGTGTGGAATGCCCAGTATTTGCAGCACTACTTGACATGAAATTGTCATTTTTACTCTTTTTTTTTAGGACCATGCAAAAAGTCACGACTTGCCTAGAACAGTCCGGTTATATAAGCAAAAGATTATAAAGTGAACGTACGTCATGATTCGACCGAACCACTATAAAATACCATGCGTCATTTACTTTTATCGCACCATTTCTTATTTATTCTTTCATTTTTTTACTTACATGAGTTGTCATAATTACAAAATTCGCTATAAACTTCGCAACAATCTAGAAGCATGTAATTCAAAGTGCCTTCTATCAAATTAGAAGTTCAAGAGTATACAAAAAATCGAGGGTGCAATAAAGTAAATGACACAACTATCTACACTCTAATACTCATAAAGAGTATAATGGACAAGAATTATCCATGAGGCATGAAGGTGCACCATGACTTAAAAGACAGTCTCGACAACACTCTATCCTTGGAATTCGACGGGAGAGTATAAAGGCACCAGGGATTGGTTCCCCAAGAACTCCTACCCTACTGAAGGATCAGGGAGAAAACTGAAAGCTGAGTTCGAACTCTATACTGGGCATATGACAGGAGAGTATAAAGGCATATTGACTAAATGCCATTAAAGAGCACCTACCCCATTGTAGTATCGGGGGCAAGATTGAGAGTTGAGCCCGAGCCCTTCGTGTTTGGACACGAATGGCTATGCAATGTCGATCCTAATCAATTCTCAACAAGCCCTGGCCAGGCACCACGTCGATGATTGATTGGGGGCATATATATGCATACTACTTGACAAACAACAATGCATTATAAGAGTTTTTATGTTGTGACTGCAACGAAAAACTTAGATGCACTTTTATTCATGACTTATTTACGATTTGAATATTCAAACGTATGACTAATTATGAGGTATTCACAGATACATAGTGATGCAAAAGAAACAGAATTTCATTTACTAAATGCAGAATTACAAGATAAGGCTAGGAAAAATGCGAGGGCCATACTCGCGACTACATCATAAGGCTAGTGGAACAACTAAAAAGAGAAAAGACATAAACAAACTAGCTCTACTTGGGCTTTGGAGATGACCTTGGCCTCTTCTCCTTCTTTTGCTTCTCCGGATCCTCCTTGTCGGCATCAGATTTATCCTGCTTTTTCCTCTTCTTCTTATCCGAAGGAGGATCCTGTGGAAGGTCAGAGGATTGGGATGCGAGCTGTGTAGTTATCGACTTAGTAGACAGCTTTATAATTAACCCAGATTTGGGATCAACTGCAGAGATAGGTGGCACATTTAGAGGCTCTTGCTCCTCTATTTTTAAGGCCAGTTGTTTATCCTTCTTGGCCTTCAAGTCGGCCAGAGTCATGTTGGCCCCTATTTCGTATGGATAGTACATTCCCAACTATTCCTTACCCATTGGATTTCATGTCACATCTTCTATGTTGAAACGAAGCGCTCATCCGTTGCTTGACAGCTTGATTCCGAGAAGGAGAGAGGACGGAAGCAGCAGATCCGTAGCTAGATGAACCAAGATGGCAAGAAGGTCATCTGAGTGGGTCCCTTGCTGCTACCTCATCCTTTATCTCTCCCGTGATGGTGACCTCCTCTTCTTCATCTCCATTGTCACCATCGGTGTCCCTTAAGGCTCCGATGATTTCGGCATCTTTGGGAACATCAGCGCTTGATGATACAATGGCTTTCTCTGTTGCCTCAACTTCAGTTTGTTTTGGAACCTCGGGAACTTCAGTACGGAATGGTACATTGATCTTCTCGGTCTATGCTTGCTTTTCTGCAACCTCATCAGTAGGCTTGATACCTGTATCATGAGAAGCAATTGTTATTAGTTTGGAAGAAAATGTGGTCTTCTCGATTGTTTGCTCCACAATACGACGACAAGTTACAATATCTTTGACAAATTGCGGAGAGAATATGGAGATACCTTCCACTGAATCCTCGCGTGAAGCTGCGGTAGAAGCCCCAACAGCCGGAGGAACTGGGACTCCGGGAATCAATGGATCATCTGGACTATACTCCTCAACCTCAGAAGCCTTGGGCTCCGCAGCTGAGCTTGAACCTTCATCAATTTTGCTCTTGCCTTTGAGCTCGAGCCTCTCTTTCTCCATAGCCTCCTAGATCTGACGCCTACCCTCTGCCAAAGCCTTAGGCTCTCCACCTTTGAGAAAGTACTGCATAAGCTGGTTCTCATCACCATTCTCGACTCTCAAGCGCTGCCTCTCACTTTCAACAATCTGGTCCCACACATTAACTAAAGTAGTGTGGTAGCCACTGATCCAAGAAATATCTCGAGTCCGGATGACTTGAGCAAAAATGTCCATTAACAGTTCATCGAACTCCTCTTTCTTTTTTTTGCCGCAGTAAGCTTAGTGGTAGCGGTGGAGGCTGGCTCGAGGGCTACATTAGCATTACCCTCAGCAAGATCTGCTCTCTCCTCAGCATGGGCAAGTTTGTCTTTCAAGCCAGCCATTTCCCTCCCCCAAGCTGCCTTTTCCGTGTCAAAACAATCCTGTGATGCCCTTAAGTCAGTATTGACCATCTTAAGATCATCAATCTCCTTCTTTAGAGCCACTCGCTCCTGGCTATTGGAATCAAATTCAAATTTCTTTGCGCTTTCTAGTTTAGTTTTGTAATTCTCAGCATCTCGCCGAGCTAAGGCAAGTTGAGCCTGTGTGTCTTAGAGCTCTTTCTCGGCCTTGCTCCTAGCCTTAGCATCATGATCAATCTTTACTCTAGCCCTGGCTGCATCCATTTCCAGACGACGGATAACATCTGATAGATTCTTGGCGTGCTTCTTCATCACTCAATATTGTTTAGCCACGTGACAATTTTGGCCTACAACCTCTACATCCCATTCATCACGAATTAGTTCAAGAATTGGAACGAAATGCATCCTTTCAAAATAAATGTCGGGGAACTCTTTTCGCAAGCGCTCCAACTTTGCCTTATTTTCAGGAGTAAACACCACCTCTTATGTGGTGGTAGTTTCTAAGTTGGGATTACCAGAGGGGACGAGAGTTGTTTTCTCCTTTTCCGTACCTTTGCTTGGATCCTTATGCTTGTCCTTAGACTCGTAATGTTTGTTGGAGCGTTTATCTTGAGGAGGAATACCCTTCGGGGGAGTCGGAGCCTTGGGAATTTGTTTGCCTCCTGCATGTGGCAATTGGCGACTATGGTATTTCCCGGGATCTTGCTTAGAAGCAGAGCGAGAACATGTAGAATGAGACTGATAAGAATCATGGCGTCTTTGACTATCCCTTCCCCGACTATCTCTGCGCTCGTGCTCAATTGCGGGATTGAGTCTGGGTGTGCAGTCACGAAATTGGCGATAAGAATATGAGTGGCGGCGATACAATCTTCCTGCAAAGAATAACAAGAAAGTATAAGGGTCATGAATACAAATATAATAAGGGTGTCGTGACAGGTCGTGCATGTGAATGGTGTATCCCGTGTGATCCCCCCTAACAGACCAGTTCCCGGAGCTTGGCTCGTCTGTACAGTATCTTTCTTTTTGTTGGGAGTAGTTTCTTCCTCGGAGATAGGGAAGAACGGTTCCGCTCCAAAATCCTCAGATGTATAAATGTTATCTAGCAAGGGGATCTTTTCTAAAGCCCCAAATATATGCTCCTCTGTATCATGAGTGCTAGGCTCTACTGGCGGTGGAGTCCTTGGGGGAGACTGCCCCCTAGGTACTGAAGCATCCTTTGGCTCGTCAACCCGAGTTCCATCTCCTTTATAGACATTCATCTCTTCATCATCTTGGAGATTCATAGGTGAAGGACTTTTGGGGAACTCGACTGCTTTTATAGTTTCCATGGCTACTTCTCCCTCGGTAAGGGCCACGTTGCTAGATTCCCCAATCGTTTGGGCAGGAGGCACATACTTGTAAGGCTTGCCACCCGAAACGAGCCCGAACCTTACATCTAGGAGATGGTGTTTTTGAAGGCTCTCGTTGGTTATACACTTCTTGATTTTGCAGAAGTCTGCTTTGCTTTCTAAAAGGCGGGATAGTTGATCTTCGTACACCGAACCCTATGTTTTTTCAAAGTTATGAGTTGTACAGAAAAAAGAATACATTAGCACTTTAATCATGCGATCGGAATATATACTGAAGGATTTAGAACCCACTTGACTGTAGCCACCTCCTTGCACATCCAACTTGATGTTTTATGTAAAACCAGTCAGATTTAACATCTCCCAAATTACTGTGTCCATCTGTCAAGACCTTTTTGGATAGAATCGACTCGAAGAAAATGAAGTTCGGAGTCCATATGGAACGATGTTTGAAATAATAATAGAATTTCAAATCTTTGAAGGTGAGCTCTGCCTTTAAAATCTCTGCGTATGCGATAGACAAGGTGTACAGAGCAGCATAAGCATTGGGATGGAGTTGCATGGGAGCAATACGTAGTTGTCTCAGGATATCAACGACAATCGGAGGAAACAGAGGGATAGCACCTACCCAGCACATGATCTTACTGATAGCCATGCACCCTTCTGGAGCAGAATGGGGGCATATCTCCTTCCTTCGGAGTTTTCATGTCATCCCAGGGAATCCCATGCCTTAGATAGATTTTCTTTAACTATATATCATCCAGTTTGGAGGCAACAGAATCACTCAATTTCTCTTTCTCTGCTTCTTTAACACCTGGAATTTCATTGGGAGCCCGATCTCCTTCTTCTTCCTCAAGTGATGTGCTTTCGGAAGACGCTGATTCTCTATTAAGATCTGTTTCATAGTCAGATCCAGAGTTTTCCCATTCCGGGTATGATGGGAGCGCATCGGGATTGTAATAACTTGACGACTCTGGATCTATACTCTTTTCTGATATTCTCGTTGAGCGTCTATTAGACATGGCTGTGTTGGCTAATAAACATAAGTAATTAGAGAATAACCACCTGCGAACCCCGTGTATGCGCAAGTGCCAGTGTGTACAAGTGTGTGCAATACTTAGAAGAATAAGCGTGAATTAAATAATGAAAACATGAAACTGATTGCGGTATGTTGGTAAGTTATGTGATCTTCTAGTTCAGAGAATTCGTCTCGAGGGCTCTAGCCTAATTGTCCTTTGAGTTATCCAGATCATAACGAGTCCTCAACTGAAGCATAAGTCAGTGGATTCGATTAGTCGATTTTACGTATTCAGAAATAGTTAAAGGGTTGGCTTGAGGGCGAGTTAGCTTGTGTAGTTATGAAGTCCGACTCGTCATGGGGAGGTCTGGTTTCTGGGGTCAAGAATAGCTCGTGAATAAACATCGGATCGTAAACATCATATCGACTCGTGACCGAGGAGCAGCTCGCGGAAAAGAGTTTGCGATGGTGATATGGCTCATGATGAGGTACGACTCGTGAACGAGTGTCTCGCGAACCATCACGACAACCCCCCTCATTATTACCCTCTACGAGTCGATACCCTGCACCTCATCACGAACGAGCCAACGACCACGACCCTCCGAATCACGTTACCACATCACGACCCCGACGCCTGCAATTCACTCCCTCACCACAACTGTTGCCACGATTCATGAACCGACCCAACTCCCAACTCCTCTACATATCCCGATGTGAAAAAGTCTCCTCCCAGTCACCAGTTACAGTTTCATGATCAAGCACCCGATCCGCTCGCAAATCCGTGGCCTAACTCTCTCTATTTCACCTACCAAATCCATACTCCCTCAACCATTGGCCACCTCACTCATACACTTGGACATGTCCAAGCTTCAGGTCGACGCCTGAGGACGGGCACCATCACCTACGATGACGACGACTTCGAACCAAGCGAAGCTGAAGCCACCTATGGGGATACAATGAGGAATCGGATTATGGTAGCTCCCAATCCGTTTGGAATTCGGAATTAAAAGCAAAGAGCTAAAGATTAAATACAAGAACATTCCTAATTTACCTATTCGGTTGGATTTATGGATTTGGAAGATAGAATGCTTGCGATTTGAGCAAAATTATTGGAGGTTAGGGCTACAATTTGGGGGAAGTAAAAATTAAAAGAAAATGAAGGGGCGGTTTATATAGCCTATGCGAAGGCTTTTGGTATTCCCCTTTTTTTCTCATTGATCGGCTGGGCTGATGGGCTACGAGCACTAAGGAGAGCCTACCGTTGCTTAAATAAGGACCCAATCAACTATCAGTTCGTGACGTGCACCATGTAACGAAGGCCTTAGCACGTTTTAACGATCCAAGCCTTGAAATGAGTAACTTATTTTACGAAAGTATAAAGGTTCACCTAAAAAATTGCATGTGATATGCTCAGGAATTTTAAGTTAGGAAGCGAATAATAAATAAAGGAGTAATCGGGAGTTCAATGATGTATTTAATACTCATTAAAGGACGCGATCCTTTAAAACAGTGTGTCGATACAAACTGACACAACTATTAGCACTCATCTGTTCGGAGACAGGCGAATTGAATAATTTCGAAGCACGTTCCATCTATGATAAAACTTACTTCGAGGGGGCAAAATGTTGGCTAGCTTTTTGACCAAGCCACCAAGTATATACACGCTAGCGTTTGGACGGACAAGGATGTCCGTACGTGTAAACTAAACAAGATGCATACTGGTTCGTGATGCTCCCAGGTGTTTCCCACTCGCGATTCAGCTCCTCCCATCCGCTCGTGGTCCTCAACTCACGACCCATTCATGAGCTAACATTTCGACCTGCTCGTGAAGGGTGCTCCACGACCTGCTCATAATAAAGGGTCATGAGCCGATCCTTTGTCCAAGACGGTGACCGCAACCTAGTCACCTACGAACCGCAGATCAAGGATCTGATGACACGTGTCCACAACGGCCATGTTGACCATTTCTCCATCAAGCCACGAACGGGTCCGAGTTTCTAGGGATTTGTGCCACATGTCTTCACGGACCGCCTGTAAAAATCACCTATAAATAGCCCAATACTTGGCATTTTTCAGGATCTTTTTGGCAATTGAGAGCTCTGATACCACCATTATTATTCCTCCATTACTTCTATCAGAGTGATCTCAAAATTACTGGGTGAATTATCATTATAAGAGTGAGATTGTGAGAAATTGTTGATTGTACTTGCATTCAATCATATAATCAAAGTCATATAAAGTGGACTTTGGCTCGTTAACGCCGAACCACTATAAATTTGGTGTGTTTGTCGCATTTTCTTTCATTTCTAGTTATTATTCTCTGCAATTTCAGACAATTTGGTTGTTAGAGCCATAATTTGGTCTAACGAATCATTTTTGCATTTACAACACTTCAAATTTAATTTTGCAACCTTAGCTGAAATTTGTATATGGTTTTTTTAGTTAGTATTCTAGCGCTGAGAAAGGCAGAGGAAGAGGAATAACAGAGAGAAAGAGAAATGATCCATCAACCACATTTAGAGGAAGACGAGGTGAGATTCACAAATATGCTGGTGGTTTTAATTAGCACACAATTTTATACTAGCTTTTGCCTTCCATTACAACTGATGATTATCCTTGAATTTTTAGGATGAAATAAGTAGAAAAATTGAATTGCCACCTAAATAACCTCCAGCATCTAAGCCCACCCCACCTGTTTTATTTAAGAGAAAAAAGTTTAAACAAATTATTATGTCTTTTAACTGTCATTTCTGATATGCTTTGTTGACAGTTGTATTTGCAGAGTTTTGTACTAATTAAACCTGCTGCTAAAGAAGATCACATTAGGGACTATCAAGGCTACTTCAGAAGACCTACAAGGTAAATTTTATTACTTTAAACATTTAACTTATTTGCATAATTTCAGTGAATTCTCTCTTATCGTAGTGAAATGTGTTTTCATTATGTAGTTAACCATTTACTTTGATGTGTGAGTAAATGCGTAAACTTCTCCTGAATCATTTGAAACATTCTCTACCATTGTATTCTTCAATAGCTCATTTAACATGTATGGTGTTCTATTTGACATTACCAATTAGATGTGGAATCCTAGTGAATCTGGATTTCTACATATATGAATTAAGTAATGACCAAAATTTTAAGTGTATCCGGAAGTTAAGGTTCTTTCCTCTCCATATACAAAAGTCACTTTTGATATGTTTGTGTTGTTTGGGGGACAATTGTTCCAAATTTTAAATTGCATACTTCGTTTGGAAACTTGAAGTTGTGTCTTTTTCTGTTTCAGCCCTTAAATTGTGTGTAGTTGTATCCTATGCCAAATGAATGGTTTTGTCATGGACTTATATCTTGGTCGCGTTGGAATCCTATTCTAGAGAAGGTAGGTAAATACTATATGTTAACTTTTTTTATATTATCACTTACCTATTGTTATAGCTTTTCTAGAATAACCTAAGTCATAAGCATGGATTTATGACTTATACAAATTAACACTGGCCTATTATTTTTTTAACCTTAAATTGTTAGCTTCTAGCTTATACAAATTATATTCCCTATTATACTTGAAACTGACTACACTTGTTAAAGAGTATTTACTCCTTCCTTGGCACTTCTATTTGGTAAATAATATATTTATTAAATGACACGGTTTTCTTTTGAAGAATTCCCAGAGTTCACAAATAAGAGCTAAGATATTTATGTATTGTGATAATTGCAGCTTTGTAGAAGATTCGTTGAACGAAAATATTATCATTCATACTCCCCTTTTAGGCTTATAAACAAAAGTGAAACTTTATAGAATATGAATTAATTTACTAATGCGAGTTTAGTTCTTCTCCAGTTTTTAAATAATGAGGCATTTAGTTGTTTAAGATTTAGTTCAAATCCTATAGTAATATTTGTTATTGAAACAAATAGCAAGTTGCATGTTGTTTTGCCATTTTTGATAATTGATTGATATTCTCTTTGTAACTAGCACTGATATTCTCTTTGTAACTAGCAACTATACCTTCAACATCATCAATTTAATGTATGCTAAGTCATCTATTAGATTTGCTTGTATGTAACGTTTATATCCAATATATTTGTGTGCCACAAAATATAAATTCTGCTTTTACTAGATGATTTATTATCATATAGTTCATTTTTTCCAATTTAGATACTTTTCTAGTTGTCTGTTTCAGGGGCCAATAACAAAAATTTCCAAGCATTTAGCAAATAGAGAAGATTGTATTGTCTGCTAAAGGTATTGATGCCTCTAATATTCCAAATCAACATGTCCATTTACTAATTATCAAAAGTGACTCCCCATAAATCATGGGTTGGACAAGCCCTACTAACTTCTGGAGATTCATTAACGATGGAGGATGCATACATTAGAGATGGTATATGTTGAAGTTGGTTTTAAAAAATTTCATGTATGATAATGACGGTATATATAACTTGCTGTATTCTATGAGATTTATGTATGTTTGCTACTCTAAATATTATGTAGTACTGACTATTTGTACCTGCTGGCATGGAAACCTTATTTACTGCTATGAAATATATTATTATGTATGTAACGGGTGTTATTACTGTTTATGAAATATATAGTACTGTTATTAATACTCAATATATATTTGCACGCTTGTTTGGTATGGAATATATGTGAGTGTATTATTGACCAGTGTGGAAACAATAATTAATAAGTGGAACCAGTCATGGCTGCACAGGTGGTAAAAGTGGGAAATAATTATTAGAACCCTTGATTAACTCACATTTATAACTGTTATAAACATGGACAAACTCACTTTTATAACTGTTAGCAAATAACCCATTAATAACGGTTAAAACCGTTATTAATTTGACTTAACTAACACTTATAATCGTTAGTGCTGGGAGTTATGTCACATTTATAACCGTTAGTATATAACATATTAATAACGGTTATAACCGTGATAATATTCGTTATAAAATTCACCAACGCCTGTTGGCTAAACGGTTATAATCGTTAGCAATCTAATTCTTCACGCTTATAACCGTGACGATCGAGCCTTTCTGGTGTTGTGATAGCCACCGTGGTATTGTGTTAGATTAGAGTTAAGTATGTCAATTCACTTAATTAAGAAAAAAAATAAGCACTATATCGACGTGCTTGATATTTATTTAATACAAGACCCACAGATTGTCACTCCTAAATAGTCTTATTCTCCCCGTTATTAGGTGACATTACTTATTAATGCTCTTTAATGATGTAAGTCTCGGAGTGGAGCGTTACACTTGTACTCACGCCATCAAGCATGTCAATAACGGTGACTCAAAAACATACACATGGCATAACACAAAATCACAAGAGCTTGTGACAAGCATATTTTAATTATTGGCTATGAATAATAACTTTAAATTGCAAGTTAGTTCCTTTTTTAATCATATGATAAATTCACGAAGGAACGAAACAAACTTCTAGAGCGAGCAAGTTGGCATGAATTTAGCGCTAATGAGGAGGACATGATTTTTGATGTTATCATGAATCTGTCAACATGGAATACATGTTGTTTTTTGAGAACCTATAGGTAACGTTTGTGTCGATTGATTTTATTAATCACACTATATAATACTCTCACTTTGGTGGAAAATGTTATTAGATAGACGAAGGCAAGCCAACTATAGTACAGCTCACAAACATTTAAGGGAACGCAAACTTGGAAGTTTGAATTGATGCATTCGAATATTGGATGAGTGTGTTGCCGTTTATATTCAACAACATGATAAATTTTCTTCATCCCAGTCACTACAAGCGATGAGGAGTAGGTATAACTTTTATTTATTTATATTGAGCTATTTTATACACACACACACACATATGGAGCTGCTATACGGACACAAAATTGAACACAAAATTTAGACTACAAAATTTGTTTGTCTTTATATGTGAGATGAAATTCATGGGGAGATCTAATAGCTTAGATTTTGTATCAATATTTTGTGATCATTTAGACTTTTCTATATATATATATATATATATATATATATATATATATATATATATATATATATATATAATATGGTTTGGGCTTTAATATAGACGAAATACATGTGTTGAATTTGGTTGTGGTAAATATATTGTTATATATGTGTTGTTTGAAGCATGAATCGCTCACGGTTATAATATAAAATATCTTTTTTCTTTTTTTTCAATAGCTAGCGATGACTTTCGACGAGACTCATGGCATGATATCCATGATTGCTATTTACACTAGACAAGGCAATGAGAACCGTCAAACAATCAATTAAAATTCATCGAAAACTTATCGTCGAGTTGTCAAAAAATATATCGATAAGTAGTACGGATGCTACTATAATTTATTCCTCCGTTAGTTTTTGACAGCCTTGGATGATCGCTAATGACTATCAACAACGTATAAGTAACTAGTCATTCTTGTGAGAAATTGAGTTACGGCAAGGTGAAAAAAATAAGAGTAGATGGATAAAATGTTTAGTAAATGAGAAGCCTATAGGCAGTACCATCTGTTTTAAAGTCAGCACCTCGACCTTTGTCGATGTAGACCATTGGCTAAATTAAACATCAACTAATTTCAACCGCTAAATGGACCAACATACACATGGCATAGCACAAAATCACAAGAGCTTGTGACAAGCATACTTTTAATTATTGGCTATGAATAATAACTTTAAATTACAAGTTAGTTCCTTTTTTAATCATATGATAAATTCATGAAGGAACGAAACAAACTTCTAGAGCGAGCAAGTTGGCATGAATTTAGCGCTAATGAGGAGGACATAATTTTTGATGCTATCATGAATCTGTCAACATGTAATATATGTCGTTTTTTGAGAACCTATAGGTAATGTTTGTGTCGATTGATTTTACTAATCACACTATTTAATAATCTCACTTTGGTGGAAAATGTTATTAGATAGATGAAGGCAAGCCAACTATAGTACAGCTCACAAACATTTAAGGGAACGCAAACTTGAAAGTTCGAATTGATGAATTCGAATATTGGATGAGCGTGTTGCCGTTTATATTCAACAACATGATAAATTTTCTTCATCGCAGTCACCTACAAGTGATGAGGAGTAGGTATAACTTTTATTTATTTATATTGAGCTATTACACACACACACACACACACACACACACACACACACACACACAGAGGGAGCGGCTATACAGACACAATCTAGACCACAAAATTTGTTTGTCTTTATGTGTGAGGTGAAACTCATGAGGAGATCTAATAACTCAGATTTTGTATCAATATTTTGTGTTCATTTAGACTTTTCCATGTATATATATATATATATATATATATATATATATAATCCAAGGTTTATGCTTTAATATAGACGAAATACACGTGTTGAATTTTTTCTTTTGCTCTTTGGATTCTATCAAATTGATTTCTTGGAGATTGGGTTTCTCTGCCGATCTCCCATAATTGAAATCTTTTATGGTTTCACGCTAGTTTATATTTCACTGTATACCAACATCAAACGAAGCTGATGTGGCTTCAAGCCATTAACTTACCTACCTACAGAATCGATCCTCGAGAGCTTTTCTCGGATCTTCTATTGCTCGACTTAAGCAACTACATGATGATTTGTGCTCTTTAATCCGAGCCATTCTACTGCCCATATTTTGGGACTTACTCGTGTTAATGAAGGTTTGCCAAATGTGGATTTCGGCAGCCACCAGGAGATTGACCGTTGCTCAAGCGTGATGAAGCAGTTTTGGAGGATATTTGTACTAAGTTTAGTTTTTAGTTATTTGTTTGTTTTGTTTATGTAATCCGGTTAGTATGCTAACCGTTATTATGTACTGCTTTATTTTATATAAGTTACCCATTTTCAAAATGGGGCGGCTATTTGAACACAAAATTAGAAACAAAGAGAGACATAGAGCCTCAACCGTTAGATCTTTTTGTCATTATATGGAAATGTATAATTCATGGGGTGATCCAATAGTGCAAATCAGTTCCCTTTTCAATATATATATATATGTATGTATGTATGTATGTATGTATATGTATGTATGTATGTATGTATGTATATATATATATATGTATGTATGTATGTATTAGCCCAGCTAGGGCCTCCGCCCTATCTCAACCAAGTAACAAGCCTTCAACTTGCCAATACAGCCACTACTTTATACTGATTTGCAATGTTAACCACTGATATATATATATACAGAACAAGCTTAGGAAATTTTGTAATGTGGGACTACATTTTTTTGCCCTACCTCACCACCGAAGCTGGCTCCGCCACTGTTCACGGTTACAATATAAAATATCTTTTTTCTTTTTTTTCGATAGCTAGCGATGACTTTCGAGGAGATTCATGGCATGATATCCATGATTGCTACAAGGCAATGAGAACCGTCAAACAATCAATTAAAATTCATTGAAAACTTATCGTCGAGTTGTCAAAAAATATATCGATAAGTAGTACGGATGCTACTATAATTTATTCCTCCGTTAGTTTTTGATAGCCTTGGATGATCGCTAATGGCTATCAACAACATATAAGTAACTACTGTTTCTTGTGAGAAATTGAGTTACGGCAAGGAGAAAAAAAAAAGAGTAGATGGATAAAATATTTAGTAAATGAGAAGAGTATAGTCAGTACCATCTGTTTTAAAGTTAGCACTTCCGACCGTTGTCGATGTAGACCATTGGCTAAATTAAACATCAACTAATTTCAACCGCTAAATGGACAAAGGTACATGTCGAAAGGGAATATGGCGACGCGTGCTGTTTAGATATCACTAAATGCGATCCCATATTCTAGTTACCGTAGCAACAAACAAACATCAGCCTGCGTTTGTAAAGCAACTTTTAGAAAAGCGCAGTATGTATATCAGGACCAGTACCGTATTTGCACATTACAATCATACATGCACGCGCGTGCATGTAGAGCTGTAACAGCATCTATTTTTCCCTTCAACAGAGTGTATATTTTGTAATTGATCAAAAATTTAGAGAACAGCCAATTATTTAACAGACGTCCAGTAAAGCCTATTCTATTAGGGAAAATTTAGGATTATATTTTATAATCGGTGAGAATTTAATTTTGGATGGTGAAATTGTTGGAGATACTCTAAACAAACACGTACGGATCTCCATGCGATGTAGCTACGTCTACCATTACGCTAACTCGAAAGCGCTACCCACTTCTCCGGTTCCAATCCATACGTCTCCACAGATGGTGTTAAAAACTAAAAAGTAAAAGTTTTATTCTATCCCGTAACGAAATTGACGTCACATGATAATTCGCATGTAGTTGTATACCAGTGCAGCTCTTTTGTTTCTGCAACAAAAATAAAGTGGACCAGATTGCCTTTTTATCTTTTAAGTATCTTTGAACAAACTTTTCCCTATCAATCATCGTTTTCGGATTCATGACAGGGAATGTGCAAAAGCTGATACCGACGTCTCATTGGATTCACACCGTCCTTTTTGTGGATGCTACATGCTGCATGCCCCCCTAGTTTCGGAATCTTAATACTGCTGACTTTGTCCATTGTGTGCTTTTGGATTCAATCCACTACTGCTTGTAATTAACAATTTTACTAGTTTTTTTTTTTTTTTTTAAAAAAAAAGAGGTAATATTGGTGTAATTATTTGAGAAATTATCTCCATTGTTAACCTGTGTTTTTTCAAGACGTTCTATGATACACTCGGATATGTAAACTTCACAGCCATCAAATCGAACAACCCGAGGAGGCTGGTCATAGCATTTGAAGACCGAATGACAGATTGAAAAACTAAACACACAGCAATGAGCAATAATCACAAGAGGTTCCACCATGGAGGTCACACCCAATCTGAGTGCAACCGCATGGGGTCAATGGCAGCCCCTCCAAAGGGATTGATACCAACCCCTACGAAGTGGGATGATCAGGACTTTACTTTCGAAGTTTAGTTGTTCTACTTTAGTGGCTGCCCCTGACGTTTTGGATCGATTTGAGGTCTTCAACGTTCATAAATAGACCACAATATGTTGGAATTGTCCCACATCGGGAATTTGTCTATCTAAATCTTCCTTAATATATGAGGAGTTCTCTCTTCACGTTGCCAATTGGTTTTGTGATGATATGTGGCTCCATCATTCAATCCTTCTCTTCGACTCTTCTTCATGGTATCAACACTTATACATAAGATTACTAAAAGTATCAAACCACTATAAAAGTCATGTGTTCTTTAGATTTTTCATATTCTACAACCATGATTGTTGAGACAAGTCACTGTTAAGAGTCCACTCTTCACATTGTAAATTGATTTTGCGATATTTCGGAGTTCTCTAACAATGATTCATGTCTAACAATGATTCATGATTACGAACCTTCTGTTAGTGACATTATAGACCAAAAATATCACTAGCATTTTGACTTGCAAGGTAGGAAAGCAAACTTTCGATTAAATACAGGGAATCATCGATTTAGAAATACTTGTAGAATAACAGTGCATTCAAAATGTGTCATCTATATAGAAAATCATCCTCTTTGCACTTCGTACAATTTCGACTTTAGAGTTGCATCATCCTTATCAGTTTCTTCTAGTATTACTTCCAAGCCATCTTTCAAAATGTTGAATAATTTGACGGTCATCAAAAAAAATTTCATTATCACTTGACAACGAATAAAATTGTCACCATCAAAATGCTCCAATCGAGTTGAATAATGATTCATAACTTGTAGCTTGCTAAAACCTTTCTTGGCTGAGACTATTATTTGAAAATTTATTGGAAAATTTAAGGTTTGGGACGAGGAAGTTAATGTCGTATTTCTGACTTCATTGATATGTAATACAGTTTATTTTATACAATATTTCAACCCATCAGGTACAAACGTATTATCAAATTATTGTTTTCAAGATTCAATGAAGTCGTGTAGCATTGTAACCATATTCAAAATTTGTACAATTTTAATCTGGACAAGGACACTTTGTTTTGGTTTGTGATGATGTAAAAAATTAGAGTAAATTTAAGTGGAGATGAGGAAGAGAAAGAATTTGCAACGTCCTTGCATTTGAAACACCATGTAAACGTCGCAAATTTGTTAGGATTGAAAGTTTTTTTGATCAATCTAACGATGCTGCAGTTCTGAATGAAAAAGAAGAATTGATTAATGTAACAGATCTGGTTATCGCAATTTATAACACATGAAGAGGTGTCCATTTGTCTAGTATCATGTTTTTTTTTCCAATGGTCGCATTTGTTGTTCATCCACTATCAGACCCCTTCAGATTCCCAATAGCTGAAATTGTTGCAAACAGTCGCTTCCAATCTTATTTGAATTTGAAATTTTAGGCTGGGTTTATAATGGATTAAAATCGGTCAGTTACCGTTTTTATATTTTATTCAAAAATTATTTATGTTATTTAATTCGGACTTGAATCCGACCCGACTAGGTCGGACAAATGACGACGCGACAAACGTGTGTGTGATGTTTATACATGACTTCTCTCCTCACAATTAAAAAAAGAACATTTGATGTCTAAAGGACCCGACATTCTTATTTGAAACACATATTTAAACAAATATATGTGGGTCCCTCAATTTTAGGGTTGTTATGGTAATAGTTACCGTTACCGTTTGGGAAATTCCGTTATCATACCGTTTTTATTGGTAAGCCAGAATTATTTATTGTTACCGATCGACTGATATATCGAAGACTGGTATACCAATAATCTGGTAACAGTTACGCTGGTAATACTAAATTACTTTTTGTTCATCAAATTTTTTATCTTGACATATTTTTTGTATACAATGCATCTGTATTATACTATATGTAGTGTTAATTTATAAAAAACATAAATGGAAAAGAAAATAAGTATATTTGGAATTATTTCATCTGATTATTGAATTAAATATAATCACTTATTTGGTTCTAAATGCATGCAATAAAGCATATCAGATGAGTATACTTACCTTTTGAATTAACTGGTAAAATTATGGTTACCGCTGGTATTAAAGAAATATTACCGATAGTTTACCGTTAAAAATGGTAATTTTACTGTGATCATATCGTTTTAACTGTTATACCGATTATATCATAAAAGATTACCGATCAACTGGTAGTGGTATGGTAATGGTAAATTTACCGTTATCATAACACCCCTACTTGATTCCATGATATGAGACTATAATTCTTCAATCTTTCCTCTTCTCACTTGTTCCCTCTTCGAACAAGCAAAAACACTAGAGGACAACTTGAAAATATCTAACGTGCACTAGCGCTAGGGGTATTTATTTTTACAAAGATGCATGATTTAAGCTTAGTAGTTTGCATCCTATACAACAAATGTTTCCTCGAAACATCGACTGAATGTTTCATGAAACTTATTTTTCAAAGGTTTTCAAGTATTAAGTTTGGAAATAGAGGGAAATGAATCCTACCTTCCACGAATAATAATGTTACGTGATAGAAAGAGTTTAGACGTTACTTTCCCAATTGATTATGTTCTTCTATCCAGGCCCCATATTAACTTTTTGAGGCCCTAGCAATTTTTTTACCAGCACGACATGTTGATCATACGAAAAGGGAAAAAAAAAAAAAAAAATAATGCACTGCTAAGAGCGTTCAAGTTTGTGCTTTCTAACACCATTAAAGTGATAGTCAAAAGCAAAAAACTTGGTGTTTTTAGTTTCATATGGTGATGTAATGCTAAATGCACCATGTTTTGTGCTTTTCCTACCACATCATGGTGTTAGAAAGCACAAACCGAGATGCTTTTAGCAGTACACTAAAAGCATCTTCAATGCAATTGTCTTTTTGATGTTAACTAAATGCCACATAAATAATTAACATTTTCATCCACTTTTTAGTCTTCAATGCAAATGTTAAAGTTTGTCTTTATGTGTTTCACATTGTGAAATAGACATAGACACATGGGCATCTAAAGACATTACATTCAATAAAGGTTGGAGATGCCCTAAAATTAAACTACCTATTCAGAATTCCAAAGGTGAAAGGAAAGGAAATGAAATAAAATTACTTTACAAAACGTACCCTTGGTAAAACGTCTGAGTTCGTAGCCAGTCAAAACGTAAATGAAATAACCAACGCAGAATGAGGCAACGATCCTTTGTTTTCAAACCAGTACAATATACTTACAAAAACGTCTTAGTCTACGAGACTACGACTATTACAACTTGTCAATAACGAAAGCGAACTAACACCCAATTAGATAAACGTAGCCGAAGAATTGAACTTATGTTACATTACTCATGTTTCATAATTAAACAAATAGTTAATTAAACATCAATTAAATTAAAAATAAAAAATTTAAATGATTGATTCATAGTCATAAACACATTTATCTATCATTCAACTTTCCGGTTTATATATCCTGCCATTTACCATAGTTGTAAAATTTCAGTAGCACTTTATTCACAGTTTGGTGAAAATAAGGGGAATCAATATGGATCATGATTTCAACCAATCAAAATCGAGAATTATGTTTACTTATCTTAAAACGTGTGAACAAACCCAGACTCGTGAAATTTCAACTGTACAGTTATCTACTATGATGTCTACGAATGAATTCTTGTATCTTGGAACTCATTACAAACAATAATTCAATCCCTTTCGTCATGAATGCTATCATCTATGGTCCACACCAATATTTTTCTACACATTTTCACTGTTGTATTTGATGGATTGCTTCATCTAACTTGTCTACTTCACTCTTCAATCCATTCCTTATTGAATTAGAACACTGATTTTTCTTTTCTTTTTTCTGCAACCATCGAGAAATTTTCTTTGTTCTGCAATAAGCATGACCAAACTTATATTGTGGATGTTGTATTTTTGCACAGGAACTCCACTTTTGATAAGAGATGAGCTGAAGCTATGAGTACATTATTTGAAGGAAAAAATAGCAAAAACAGACCCAATTTCTATAGTTGACTCTAGATGGTTTACATGCAGTTTGCATGGCTGAGAATGGAATAAAATAAATGATGTCAGAATAAAAATTTTGGTACAGATTATATTATTCCCTTTTGAGAAAAAGAAGAAAAAAAAAACCCAAAAGGACACAAATATGTAGGCGTGATTTTGCGGTATTCAAAGCCAAGTTTGTCTTCAAAGATCAAAGTTGAATAAAGGGGATAAAAGGATAGAGATCACTATCATGCTTATTCATATGCCAATGGCGTTTGGATTTGACCCCAATTTTGATTTTTCTGTTGCTCTCGTTATAATACGATTTTAACCGAATTATTAAAATACAGTTAACAGCTATTGTGTTAAATTATGAATTTCTATTATTGTTTTTGCATATCGACAATAGAATCATCCCATTAATCTGATAAAAATTATCATATTTTAAAAGGCTAAAATTAAATGAGTTGGTATACACAATTAATTATCGGGGCGCAGAAAACTAATTTATATTAGGATAAATTTTCAAAAGAGACTAGTTTCTAAAACTAATAGCACATATAGGTTGATTTCAAAACTATTTGTAAATATAGACTGATTTTGGCCAACTCAACGCTGAGCTGATCTACTTTTTTATTTTTATTTTTAATAAGGAGCGCATGTTAGATGTGTGCCTCTTTAAATTTGAATTGGTACACTTGACAAGTGCGCCAGTACATTTAATACAACGTCATTTGAACTCATCAAAACGAACTTAATATGCATGATTTTGTACGCAGAATGACATACATAATATATACAGTACGAGAAATCATATACAATGAAAAAGAAATAAACAATTTCCCCTACTTTCCCTGCACCTAATTTCATTTTTTTTAAATACATGAGAACATAAAGATTTGATAGTGCTCATTCTTGAAATATCAGCTTGAGAAGTCCAAAATTTGTTATTTCAAATTTAAATATGTAAACATAAATGTTGCAGATGTATTTACAGAATACTGGTTTCGCATTGAATACATGTGTTATTTTTTCATGCTAACCAGCATAGGGTATTTGCACATGCTTTCATCAATTTAAGAAGACATAAAAAACGACTAAAAGAAAGGAAAAAAAAACAGTATGTGCAACTTTTGAATGAAATCTTTTATGCAAATCTTGGATGTTGTTGTGATGTAGAAATATATAACATTAGATGACATATGGTGATAACTTCCTTCACCTCTTCGTTTTTTTCCAAAACGAAGTGCTAGAGTACCATATGACACCATTTATCCACTTTTTGATTTATTTATTTATTTTTCTCTTTCAAAAAAGTCAACATGTATGAGTTTGTATAGGCTAGTGAATATGAAAGAAAGAAGTGTAGGCGCATGGATTTATTATCGCAGAGATGTACTGGCGCACTTGCCAAGTGCGCCAGTTCAAATTTAAAGGGGCGCACCCTATATTCTTTTTATTAAAAAATAGGTTGATTCGGTGTTGAGCTGACCAAAATCAGCCTATATTTGCAAATAGTTTTGGAATTAGCCTATTTGTGCTATTAGTTGCAGAAACTAGTCTCTTTTGAAAATTTGTCTTTTATATAATCAGTGACTGAGAGACTCTCTTTGCCGTTCAACTGTCAAATAAGGGCTTAAGATAAAAATTCTCTAATGTAAATCATGGCAATGCATCTTATTTTTATTTATTTTTTACTATCAATCACTTTGTTTTTGTAGTTAATTAGAGCATTCCTATAGATGCTTGCTAACATATTAGTGTTACGAAAAGTGCGCACACTTAAGCATTGCGTATGCACTAAATACATATACAATGCTTATTTTTTTGGAAAATGCAAAACGATTAAGCGATGACCTTAAGTGCAATTAATAGACGCTTATACGTACCTTGTTTATATTTAAGCAATCCTTACATAATAGTTAATAAAAAAATTTATTTTTGAAAAAAAAAATAGATTTACGGAAAAGACTACTTTCCTAGTTTTTTTTTTCAATTTTGTATAAATGCATCAATTTGCATTAGATATGATTATTTTACCTAACAATTATGTGTATTCTGCAATCAAGTTGAGTATCCGAACTTTAATTTATATGTATAATTTTAAAGTTAACCTTTTAGTTCTCTATGATAACGTTGCGCATAAACATAATATGCTTGTACACATATAGTACACTTAAAATAATCATTTTATAACTGATTTATATAATTAAAGATAAAGTATGTAAAAAATTTAAGCAATGCTTTAGCGATTCTTAAGCCACATTAAGTGAAGCGAAGCTTTTATTGCCTCACGTCGCTTGTTGAAAAAAATAATGGCTGAGTCACGTACAAAGTCGCTCTCTTGAAGACGTTTCGGCGATCTGCTCAATGGTGCAAAACAGTTCGTACCTTTCGTCACCGCCTCTAGGATAAAACAGCCTCTTCTATAATCTCAATTCGCTTGCACAACGAATTGAGTCTGATTTGCACTCAAATTAAAATTATACTGCTATTTTGTACTGTAGATAAAATAAATCAATGAAGACAAAAGTTTTTTTGAAGAGAAAGCAAGAGAAAAAGATTGTTATGTATATTATGCTTTATTTATCATATTCCTTATATAGACAAAAAGAAAAGTGTAACATTAGCTAGGTTAGTGGAAGGAAAATTGGACCGTAATGAATATCATTATTAAATAAGAGAAACGTTCAAAAGGTTGCAATTTTTAACATGTAAATTTGCAGATTTCAAAAGAGATGATAATTTATCTTAATTGATTATCATTCATTGCAACATTTAAATACCATTTATTCTTTCTTTTGTAACAGCTCCAAAAAAGGTCACATACATATATGACCGTGACTGTTCAATCACAATAATGGCTCTTTAATATATTTGTGTATATGTAAATGTATTACCATTATAACTTTCAACGGTTCTATTGTATTAATCACTTAATAATAAATTTTTGGTAACTTGCAATTTATTTTTAAATAAATTCATTACATATATAAAATATTTTCAATAATCCTCCACTTGTATTTTTTTTAAATATTTTTCGAGCAGTTTCTAAAAAATATAAGATTATGCATAAAAAATGGTGTCATCCGACTTGAACCTTTGCATAGTGAATAAGAGTTTTTACTAGAGTGACACGTGGTCTTGAACTCTATCTCTGACATTAGACTACACAAAACCTTTTCTATAGTGCAATTATATAAGCACGTGTGTTAATGGCCATGCACGTCTATCCTAGTTTAGTGAACGCTATAGAAGTTTTGCCCAAACTTCATAGGAAACGGCCACATTTCCACCGTGACGGCCCGCCCCGCACCAGCCGACATTTCCAATGAAAGTGCGCTGTGCCGATGTCCAACGAGCACGGGACGGATGTCAAAGAAAGAAAAGGTAAGGAACTTGAACTAACAAGGAACCTGTAGCATATCTCACAGCGCATGGAATAAAATATAATAATAACATACTTTGACATAAAACAGGCGAGACAGTGCATAAGCTGAAAACTAAACATCATAGCAGCGGAAAATCCAAATACAGCTTATGTTCTACATCATTATTATTACAACTTTTGGAAACTATCTCTAAAGCAAATAAGGAAGGTGCACTACTAATGCCCAAAGTAGTGACCAGCAGCGACACAGGGAGAATATATAGCAAATAGTACATGTAAGCCTCCTTCTCGTTTCAGGACAGCTACTCGTGCACAACCAGCTAACCTGTCTCTAGTCTGCCCGTTTAAGAGCACCCAGAGTAATAAGAAGAGACATAAAACTCTGGGTCAGACAAAAGTCTGGTATGAGTGATAAGCAACAAAACAGAACAATGACAGGTATACTAAACCATACCTGAACCTGGACCTGCAACCAAAGAGTTAGCACAACATACCGTACAATACTCTAAGGTGCCACTAAACATAGGGTGTAAAGATACGGGGGTGGGGTTGTGCATGTCATAATGATATCAAACAATCAAGCATAGCAACCATCCTCACATCTCTCGCTGAATGCGTAAAGCATACGATATCCACCGCTTTAATCACCCAAATCCTTGCTATGATCACTCTGCCCCATGGAGTCATGGCGACTCCACTGCACTGATCCATAGCCACTAGTCCTTGCTATGTTCACTCTGCCCTATGGAGTTATGATGGCTCCACTGCACTGGCTGCCTTGCTACGATCACTTTGCCCCATGAAGTCATGACAACTTCACTGCACTGATCTGTAGTCTAACAATCGTCTCTTGGTGGTGAATCAAAGCTATGGACGTCGACAACTCCTTTGCACACGTCCTGCAGCAAAGTCCAATCATGAAGTCAACTCGTTGGTTCCCAACTGGATCCTGAGTGCAAACTTCCCATTTGGACTACCTTTGCATCTCGGGTTTTGGTCATCATCTCCGGATCGGTTCAACATGCTCCTCTTCACTATGCTTCGGATCGTGTTCCTCGAAGTAGTCCTCTCTGTGATCATCCACATCGAGTCGGGTCAGACCCCATCCAAGTTGGTTCGGTTCGGTCCCTCCCTGCTCGTGCTCAACATCTGAATTCGTGACAAGCCCCTTTGGATCGTGGTTTCCTCCAGACATCGGGTCGGTTCGTGACCCTGAGGCGCCTTCGATTTGGTCAAGTCCCACGGTTCGACTCGGGTGCTCTCTCTTCAGGTCGTGCCACCATGCTAAGGTCGGATCGGTTCGGAGAACTCCAAGTACAGGCGGGTCGTGAGTCTCTTCGGATCAGGGGTCCTCCAGACATCGGTTCGTGGTGTCCTTGTCACGAGCGGTTCGGGATCGGGTAGTGCTCCACGATCGGGTCGGCTCGGAAAGGGGCGATCCGATCCAATCTTCTGCATATTTTCCTACAACTCTTCCAGCGACTGTTTTACGCCATACGACGGCGTTTTCGACCATTCTAACTCTTCGAATCAATCACAAAGCATACCATACAGTCATAGCAACATGTATTATCAACCACAAACAACAAAACAATAATTTGATAGGTTAAAACGAATCAAACATAGCCAAAATCCCATATTTTCCCTTAAGCATGTTTAAGCAAAACTAATGATAGGATTAGTAAAACTTAACCAAATTAACTCTAATTTCTAACAAAGGCCTAAAACAATATTTCAAAATTTATAAATATTTTTCTAGAATTTAATCATGTTTAAATTCACTAGTTAACACTAATTACCCTTAATTAACCATAATTAGTGAGGAACTATGCAAATCACTCACCTTAGCCACAAACAAAATAACAAATCTGAAATTATCCTCTGTAGTTCTAACCTTGCTTTGGTGCTATTTCTCCTTAATTTGATGTAATTTAACCAAATCTTCATGTAGAAAATGGTTTAGAGGTATTTTAGATGTTGGAAGCCATTACTAAGTTGAGAGGAATGATAAGTGGCGGCTGAAAATGAGAAAAGGGTGTTCTCTAAACCCTAACAGCCCTTAAATACTCCAAATCCCGAAATCTCCCTCTGGGCCTAGCTGTTAATTACCCAATTAAGCCCGATTAAGCTGTTTTTCACCTTCTAACCCTTAATTCAGCCATATCTCCCAAACGGTAAGTCCGTTTTTCACATATGACCACACTACAGAAAGGTAATCCATCATCTGGATCTAATGGAAGTAGTTTCAGGTCTAAACTCCTTTCCGATCCAAAGTTATGGCCGAAACAAGATCAGCTAAGGGCAAAACAGTCATTTAAAAATCGGCAAAAATCATGAATATGGGAAATGACCCCAATAGTCATCTCCTAAAGTTACATGACCATACGAATTCGCATGAGAAAGAAATAAATATTCTACGATCCTCTGATGCGTAGAATCTGGGTCATTACATTCCCCCCCCCCCTCCCCCGGTTAAGAAATTTCGCCCCCGAAATTCCTTAACTAAGAAACAAACAAAGGATCCCGCATGCCTATCAACCATTCACAACAATCAAACATACATAACAGACAACCAAGTTTATTCTAGCATGCGGAAAACTAAATCGCAATTAGAATCTTACTAGGCAAAGAGTTATGGATACATCTTCCTAATGTTCTCCTCTGTTTCCCAAGTACAGTCTTCCTCATCATTACCCCATTGAACTTTGACTAGTCTCACCGCCTTCCTTCGGAGCTGCTTCGTATCGTTCCCAACAATATGCATAGGCCTGCGGTTCCCAACCGCCTCGGGTTCAACCTCGATATCGTCCAACTGATCCGGTGAAATAGTCATATCGGGGTTGTGCACGAATTTCCTTAACTGGGAAACATGAAATACGTTAGGAACTCCTGCCATCTTCTCTGGTAATTCAACTTTATATGCCAAATTCCCAATTTTCTCGAGAACTGGGAATGGACCAACAAATCTTGGTGTTAACTTGACTCTCCTACCAAATCGTATCACACTCTTTAACGGAGAAATCTTGACAAACACCAAGTCGCCAATGGAGAACTTTAAATCTCTTGTCCTCTTATCAGCATAATTCTTCTGTCTATCTTGAGAAGCCTTCATTCGCTGTTGGATAACCTTAATCTTATCTGAAGTTTCTCTTATCACATCTGGTCCAAGCACAAACTTCTCACCAGTTTCTAACCAACATGACGGTGAGTTGCACGGTCTTCCGTACAAAGATTCAAATGGATCCATACCAATGTGGATTGATAACTATTATTATATGCAAACTCTACTATATGCAAATAGTCATCCCATGATCCACCAAAATCTAATATGCAAGCTCTCAAGAGATCTTCTAACACTCGATTCATCCTCTTTGTCTGACCGTCGGTTTGAGGATGATATGCGGTACTGAGATGTAATTCTGATCCTAACGCCTCTCGTAAGCTCTTCCAAAATCCACTAGTAAACAACGGATCTCGGTCACTCACAATGCTTTTAGGTATTCCATGAAATCTCACTACCCATTTCATATATAGCTCAGCTAACTTAGCTGCCGTTCGATTCGACTTGACGAGTATAAATCTTGCATTCTTGGTCAATCAGTCCACAATCACCCAAATGCTATCATGGCCCGACCTAGTCCTTGGTAACCCATTAATGAAATCCATTAAGACTTATTCCCATTTCCATTCTGGAACTTCTAATGGTTGCAACAAACCACTAGGCTTCTTTTGCTCAGCTTTAACTAGCTGGCAATTTATGCATTTGGATATAAACTTCCCAATGTCTCTTTTCATCCCTCCCCAGCAGTAGGTCTGCTTCATGTCTCGATACATCTTGTTACCACCGGGGTGTATAGTCAGTTTTGAGTGATGACATTCTCTAAGCACTTCATGTCTTAATCCATCGACATTGGTCACAACTAGTCTTCCATTCTTTCGAAGCCATCCATCTCGATCAAGACCATACTTGCTCATCTCCTCGCCGATACCAATCTCTAACTTAGAGATGATTTCCAATAAGTTAGGATCGTTCTTCTAACTGGAACCGATCCGCTCAATCAAAGTGGGTCTGATCGTCAAACTTGCTAACATTTCTGGATCCAATTCGCACTTTGGTCTGAATTCATACCCAGCGATGTACTCCAATTGCTTCCACTCAAGAAACATATCCCCTAAACTGGCATGTCTCCTACTCAAGGCATCAGCTACTACATTGCCTTTTCCTGGTGTATATGCGATATCAAAATCATATGAAGCCAAGAATTCTAACCATCTTTGTTGTCGGAGATTTAGATCCTTCTGAGAGAAAAGATACTTTAACGACTTATGGTCAGTAAACAACTCGAATCTTTCTCCCAAGAGATAATGTTTCCACATCTTCAACGCGAACACGATCGCTACCAATTCCAAATCATGAGTAGGATATCTTTTCTCATGCGGTTTCAATTGCCGACTAGCATAAGCTACAACCCTACCTCCTTGCATCAATACAATACCTAGTCCGGTACCACATGCATCTATGTATACCGTCATCTCTTCGTTCCCCCTAGGAATGACTAACACTAGTGTACATGTCAACTTGTCCTTTAGACTCTTAAATGCATTCTCGCACTTTTCGTCCCAGACGAAAGCTTGATTCTTCTTGGTCAACTGAGTCAACGGTGCTGCTATCTTGGAGAAGTCTTGGATAAACTTACGATAATATCCAGCCAATCCCAAGAAACTTCTTATGTCTGTTGCATTCTTGGGCGTAGACCAATCCTGTACTATAGCCACCTTCGCAGGGTCCACAGCAATACCATTCTCTGAAACAACATGGCCCAAGAATCTCACCTCCCTCCTGCAGAAGTGACACTTAGAAAACTTTGCTTTCAATTGGTGTTTTCTCAACACCTACATCACTATCCTCAGGTGTTCCTTGTGTTCTTCCTCTGTCCTCGAATAAACAAGTATATCGTCCACGAATACAAGGACAAACTTATTCAACTGATCTCTGAATACCCTATTCATAAGATCCACAAAATATGCTGGTGCATTGGTCAACCCGAATGGCATGACCAACCACTCATAAAACCCAGACGGCGTCTGAAATGTCGTTTTAGCTATACTCTCAGCTTCCACTCTAAGCTGATGAAAACCTGTCGCGAGATCCAACTGAGAGAGCACTCTTGCGCCACTCAACTGATCAAACAAATCATCGATCCGCGGTAGAGGATACTTATTCTTCCTCGTCACCTTATTCAATTCGCGGTAGTCCACACACAATCGAAGGGAACCATCTGCCTTGGTAGCAAACACAACTGGTGCTCCCCACTCAGAAACACTTCTTCTGATAAGTCCCTTCTTCAAAAGATCGCTCACTTGCACCCCGAGCTCTCGCTGCTCCCTTGGTGCCATACGACGAAGTGGCATCACTATAGGTCTGACATCTTTCACTAAATCAATACGGAACTCAATCTCTCAGTGTGGTGGAAGTCCGGTCACTTCCTCGAAGACGTCCGGATACTGGCCAGCCACGGGCACATCTGACAACTATCAAGGGAATTTAGAAAACTAGCCATTACCCCATCACTAGGTAGACCACCAAACACTACCCTCGGCCCATCATTCGCTCTAACTATCACCAAAAAGCCCTCACAGTCTACCACCACCCCGTATCTTTGGAGCCAATCGACTCCCAAAATAATGCCAAACCCAATAAAGCCCAAAACAAATCAATCACAAACAAACATGCATCCATGACTCGATAAAACCAAATTTCGACAAATCATGGTAAGGCTAGTCGAACCACCAATCGGGTTCGTCACCGCTAAAGGTCTATCGAATATCTCGGGTTCCAATCCCAACCTACCTACCAGGTCACTAGATATGAAGGAACGGGAAGCTCCGGTATCAAACAATACTTGAATAGGAACATCATAAACATGAAGCATATCTTGAATGACGACATTCTTTCCTTTCTCCGTCGCGGTTGGGGCATTCGACAAAGAAGGAACAACATTGATAACATATGCTTTCACAATCTGCTTTTCTTTAGGGGGTTGCGGACACTTATCCTTGTGATGTCTCACTTGGCCACAGTTGAAGCACTTCCTATCTGCTGGCTTGGCCCGACATTCTTTGGCATAGTGGCCCTTCTTACCATAGCAGAAGCACTCAGCGTCTTTATTATTCTTTTTCTTCTAGCCATCCTTGGTCTTATTATGCTTTCTCTTATTCTGAGAACCAGTCTTGCCTCCACCGCTTGCTTGCGGCTTTGGCTCCTCTGCAGATACAACCTCAGTCTTCGACTTAGGGTATAGACTCTCTGATCTCAAAGCTTTCCCCACAATCGATTCAAACGTCTCATCGACATGGTTTATAAGCCTTTCCCCAAGTACTGGTCTAAGCCTGTTATGAACTTTTCATTTCTCTTCTCGGTAGTATCAATAAGGGATAATCCATATTTCGATAGAGTATCGAACTCTGCAATGTACTCCGAGACTGCCCTACCATTCTGTTTAAGCTCCAGAAATTTCCTAAATAACTCTGACTTCTGGGGAGCTGGGATGAACTTATCACTAAATCGGGACTTAAACTGATCCCCTGTAACTTGATCTTCTGGAGTAGCCGCCTTAATAGCATTCCACCAATTCATCGTCCGTGCAGCTGACGGGATGCTAGCTTCCTCTTCATCGCATCCTCGATGCCCAAGTCTTCGAAGATGCGCTCGCAGCTATCCAACCAATTCTGAACTTCGGTAGCCGATTTCGTTCCGTGGAACGGCTTTCCACCAAGACTAGTGTAATCCTAGCAAAGCTTGGCGAAATCGGCTCTAGGTACCTGCACCGCTGCACCACCCCCATTTGCAGCATTAGGAGCTGCCCTTTGAACATCCTTAAGCATCTATAACACCCCGCCTCCGCTAGGGTCACTCGCAAAGGAATGCACTAGCTTTAGAGGGGCATTATTGGTAAACATGCACAGAAATATCACAAGACAGAACATATAAAATAGCGGAAGTAAAATCAAACTTTCATAACATGAATAAATAAGGTCTAAAGCCTTTTACATCAGAGTACATCAAAACCTGTCTTGCAATAGTAAAGAAGCATAAAGACATTTTCATAAATTATTCCCCAAGTAAAAACAGTAAAGTAGCCATTAGCCAAGAAAAGTCCAAACCATCCATGATGACCTTCAAGCAGAAGAAGTCCGAACTAAACAACAGTATTTCCTCCCTGTAACCTGGGGGGGAAACGGAAGAAAAGAGGCGAAACAAAACGGGTCAGTCAAAAAGACTGAGTAAGCCCTATCTACTATTAGCATAAAAACTAGTAAAGTTAACTGACATGAGAAACTGAGATGAACATAAGCATGATAACAAGATAGATAAGCTAAATCAAAATAACAGGATGAACTACTGAACTCAGATAAACTAAGGTGTCATGAAAAATTATGATGTCAAGATAAAACAAGGTATCACATCGTCAGGATTGTATCAAGTATAATATCCCCAAGATATCTGTCACGTATAACGCCCCGTGATATCTATCCTGTATTTTAGCTCTGCACCTACCGTACTAGTATCCCCACCGTGTCATGTGCTAACCAAGAATGACCCTCACTCAAAAGTCGTGTAATGGTCCATGTCAACCTAATATATCGCATATATAGGTTACTCAACTTGTATGTTTTATTCCATGTAAATGTTCAGTCCCTTGCCGTAGACCATACGGGCTTTCCCATGAGATTCTATATTACTTTAACATAGTTCCATGATCCTTAGGATCGGTTTGGACTGTTACCCTAAACCTAGCTAGGGTCTTCCAACATGAATTATTGTTTGTACAACTAGGACTTATGCTACCTAGGGCTGCTAGGGATTATGCTTACCTATTGCACGTTTTCGTATCTCGGTTTGGGTTCAACCACCTAGGGCCACTAGGGATTACGCTAACCGCCAACCGCGCCCTTTTTCCCACGCATTCATCGTGAATCGCTTTTCCATGACTGTATGCACATGTATCACATCGTGCCATCCGAGTCCTGTCACAGGGCAAATCAAGAAATACAGGACTCGGTCGGGAGCTTTCGATTTATCTGCCGATGCAGATGCTAAGGTCTGTTTTTCTTATACGTGGATATGGTCCCACGAGACCACTCCCTCAACTAGTGAAAGACAAGACAGGATAAATCCTGTATGAGAACACAACACTGGCCAACCCACATCCAAGCCTTACCGCAACCATAATTAGATAGCAATTATGGTCTTTTGGGTGTTCTCTGCCTTTCCGTACGTACACGCTTGACCAAAGATGGTAGGTAGCCTGACGAAATGCTATCTAGGGTACGACCGTGTATCGTCGACTATCCCCTATCCATCCCCGTCTTTAGGTCGCTCGTATAGCAACCAAGGCATACTCTTGGTTCTTCTAACGCAGACCTTAACCTCTCATGAGCCTAGTATAATCACCTGGCAGCTCATAGAGGGATACCAAGAATATCCTCACGTTCCCCGAAGCCGCTGCTTCGTTACCCAGTTCGCTGGAGCCTTTATCTAAATCAGATACTTGCTCCTACTCGTATACTTAAACGATGACCTACCGTATCAGGTTACTCATCTATCTATGAACTGGTCTAAATTTCCTTGACTAAGAATCATTACTTAGTTATTCTTCAACTAAGGTTTACCACTTAGCATTGTTCCCGTTATCCTTGTTAACTACGGTTATCCACCTAATCCTCAGAACTAGGGTTTACATAATGGATTAAGTGTCACTTAAGTTCATGACTTAACCCGTCTACAAATCCTGTCAAAATTGGCTAAGTATCCAAGTTCAAGGCTTAACCCTACAAACCATGCTCAAGTTGGTTAAGTATATTAAGCAATTCACGACTTAACCTCGTCCAATTATCATTCTAGATTGGTTAAGTATATATTAACTTGACCCTATCAATTTACTTAGTCAAATCGGTCAAGTGTATTCAAGCGATTCGTGACTTAGCCTTATCATGTTTTCACGTTATATTGGTTAAGTATTGGTTAACTTAACTACAATAAATTAACGAGTTAGATTGGATAAGTATAGGTCACTTAACCACATCAATTCATCATGTTTAGATTAGTTAAGTGTTTAACTTAACCCCATTAAACTACCAAGTGGGATTAATTAAGTCTAGGCTAACTTAACCCCATCCGATTTCCATGTTTAGACTAGTTGAGTCTAATCTTAACCCCATTCGTTAACCGTATTTTTCGGTTAAGCGTCATTAAGAAAACTTACTTAACCTTACCAAGTTATCGCGTTGGATTGATTAAGTGTTGGTTAACTTAACCCCATCCACTAGTCATATAAAAATGGTTAAGTGTCATTAGGCAAATCAAGTTACTTAACCTACCCAACCTTGTCATGTTTTGTTAAGTATCATTAGCCTAATCAAATTACTTAACCCATTTGTCCATGTCATATTTGGTTAAGAGTCATTAATCAAATTAACTTAACCCTATCATGTGGCATTAATTACTTAATGCACCTTCATCTCTCACATTAGACTTTGTTGTGGTTACTAGTTAAGTCGGTCGGTTCCGGGTAGCTTTACACCACAACTTGGTCTAACCTCGGGTTCAAGCACAACATGACCAACTTCTCACATTGGGTCCTATTGTTTGCAACTACTAGTTATGCCGGTCGGTTCCGGGTAGTTTTACGTTGCAAACTCAACCCAACCTCGAGTTGGCCACACTTATATTATCTAAGTGTCATGTCCATCATGTTTCCCAAAACATGTTACAAGTTTTCAAGCATTTGGGTAGACCTAACTTAATAGGTAAATTCCCAAAGGGTAGACCTAACTTAATAGGTAAATTCCCAAGCATATGTTTTTATGCATACTTACATGTCAACTTCCATGTTATATTTCAAGTCATGTTTTCAAGTTGTATTTTCATGTCATTAGAAATTACCCATAACATAACCCAACGCTTTTAAACTCGCATATACGTTCGCGACAACGTAATGGATTAAAAGAAGAGACTTGGCAAAGGCATGACAAAAATGGATATTAAGCCACAAGTTAATCATGGTGGCAAATGAGGCACAAATGTGTTCATTAACTTGCATGTTACATTCTTAAGCCTCAAAACATGCATAAACCCAAACTTGGCACATAAGCGAATCATGGTGACAAAAGATATGGAATGATGACTAGTAACTCGCATATATCATCATATAAGGGTTATGACTTCATATGCAAGTTGACATAAATGTTATGAGGGTTCTCATGTTGCCTAATGCAACATTTCAACATAAAGGTTGTAGCTTTTAGCTCACAAGATCAAGATAATGACTTCATAAACTTGCATGGCATGATAGCATGTATCATACTCAATGATCAAACCCAAACTTGCAACATGAATATTTAACTTCATAGTTAATATCTAAGAGTAGGAAAAGGGCTTACATTGCTATGAAGGCACAAAAGATATGAAAAAGCCCTTATGCAATCAAATAGACCCAAAATGCAAGCTCTAACATAAAAACCCTTGAGCCAAAATGATCAAAACCCTTGCTTTATGATGCAAAGATAGAAACTTGACTTGAATGCAAGCTAATGACATTCATACAAGCTTGAAAACACTTGTATGCATGGAAAATCTCTCATAGAAACCATTTAGAAATTTTATGAAGAGAGTGGAGGCCATGAGAGGTAAAATTTTGCCATAGTTTAGTTGCATGAATGAATAATGAGGATTTAGGATAGGTTAGGGTCTTATTTATAGATTAGGCAAGTGTTTTAGGCCATAGGATTAAACCTAGATTCAATCCAAGCCATCAAAGCATGTCTTGGGGAAGAAGTCAAGTGTAGGAACCATCTAGGGCCTTTAGATTAAAGATGAACCATGAGAACCATCCAAATGCAAAATCTGCATTTGAGCGAATCGGCCCACGGGTTGACAACCAAACACCCTGGATTAACCCCTAGTCGACCCAGCGGGCTCGGGTCGACCTCAAAAATTGGCCGGTTCGGTTATTCCCCTCTCCCAATTCGCTGTTTTGAACATTTTTGCATATTTATTTATTTAATTTTCAATTATATATATATATATATATATATATATCAATATATATATTTCTCTGCGCAACCCATTTCACTTAATTAAGTATACTTTAATTTGGGAATTTTTCGTGAAACTTCGCGAGGTCATATCTTGGTCATACGGACTCCGATTTTCGAAAACTCGGACTCTATTTCGCGTATTTTTCCGAGACGAACGCAATGGCATAGCCCGTTTCCCTTGATTCAGATTTTACAGTTTAATTCTGCCTCCATTTATGTTATAACAGGTTATTGAAAATACGGGTTGTTACATTCTCCCCACCTTTTAGGATTTCGTCCCCGAAATCTCCAAGTTAGGAAGAACATATCCTACCATCCATCATCCATCTACTCAAAACATCATCCACAAGCAACCATTGTCCTTAGATGATTTCTAATGCTGTATGAATATATGCAAAACGTGTGTGTACATGTTCCTTAGCTAATGCTAATGATCAGGCCTGAATAATCTTTCTAATGCAAAATATGTATAGTGCCATGAATCCAACATGTATGCAAATAGTCCTAGTCATATAGATACTATATGCGTGCACAATCATTCATTCATATGCAACAACCGCATGATAATACATTCGATTTCATCCATAAACAAGTATAAATACTCGTGCATATGCAATATGAAATGTGACCGAGTCGAGCTAGTATCTAATGTGTATTCGCGCATCCACGAGCAACCACTTGCAACCATATCAATCATAACATGTTTCAAATACATGTTTACATCCATTAGGGGTGAGCGTTTGGTTGGTTCGGTTTATCCGATGATGGAAATTGTCAAACCAAACTAAAACCGATAAAAATGAAAACCAAACCAAACCAACCAAATTAAGTTTGGTTGGTTCGGTTGGTTATCCGATTTAACCGAACTAAAAATATTTTAGACCTTACGTTTGTAGTATTAAATATAATTTGAAATATATCATAAATATATGATTAGAGTATTATTGTTTATGATTCTTATGCTTTTTAGAAGTAATTTTGACACATATGTGATGATTAAAATTTACTTGTATAACTAATCTAACCTAAAATATTTATTAAAATATTGATAATTCTGAAAATATAATAAAAGTTCGGTTAATTTGGTTAAACCGATAACCAAATTAAATAATTTTTCAAACCGATTACAAACCGATCTAGTTTCAAAACCAAACCAAACCGACCAAAATAAATTGGTTCGGTCGGTTTATTTGGTTTAACCAAATAATGCTCACCCTTAACATCCATAGGGTTCTACCTAGAATTCCCTGAAACAGGGTCGAGAAGATAAACAGGACAAACTCCTTACAGGGTTTGTAACGGAGAATAGGACCGAGAGGATGTCCACAAAAGATAGCCTACAAGTAAGATCTACAGAAAACAGGGATCAAGGATATACTCCCAAAAAGAGATATCACGCGCGTATCTAGTCTTTGACCATCAAAGTCGTCTTTTAACTTCGCGATTTTGTAGCTTCTTCTTCCTGTTTCCATAACATGAGCTGGAACTCATTTCTTCGTCGCTTCTCGTTCCACTTGCACTTACCCTTTTCCTAGAATATTTGACGCAAACATGACTGCGTACTCATGATCTCATGCAAGCTTTCCAAAATTCACTAGTGAATCTTGGATCTCGTTTATATACTATAAGGCATTCCATGTAGAAGAACTTTCTCTTGAAAGTAAACAGATGTCAATCAGGTTATCATGCGCACTTACTAGGGTGATCTCTATAACCCATGCATAAATGAAGTAAACCATCCGTCTTATTGGCGAACACCACTCGATCGGGCTTCAAATTTCCAATAAAGGCATCAAGGGATTCTAAGTAACTAGTCATGACAGAACCTCAAAAAGGTTACCCGATACTTCGAGGGCATTACCAAGGCTAGTCAAAAGGTCTAACTACCCTCCTATCAAAACCGAGAGTGGCACCCCCTACTGGATAACCACTTCATCCCTAGAATCCATCCATAGCTTATAAACATAAGCATTATTTCCAAACTTAACACTTGGCATAGACATTCCCAAATCCAAACAAGTCATGTATAAATGGACTGATTCTCCAATAGGACTTTGAGACAAAAATGGGATTCTCTATTACGCTAGTACTTAAGGTGCAGAGACTCAACTATTGAAGCAGACTTAAATGATACGAACAACGGAGTCCTAATGGGATGATAGAGAAGAAAAGCTAAACCTTTAACAAGATCGTTACCCTCCTTCCGAGGTACTCTAGAAATGAGAGCATACTACTGTCCTCCCGATGATCTTGTCCTTGTCCCATAATACTTAACTATCCGCCCCGTTTTACCATGCCAAAGGTACTCTCTCGTCATGGGTTTCATTGTTCATCTTTCTCCCTCCTTTGAGGACTAAGCCATACCAACAAGTTTCTCATCCTTAAGCTCGTATCCTTTATCCTTCTTTCTCACGATCCTTTCTTATAGCGCGGCCACTGGTCTCTCGAGAACCACCTCCATCATATGGAAAGCACTTTCGTAGGTAGAAAAGATTAGTCGCAGTTAAAACTACTGTGACTACAGATGGAGGAAAGAAAGGAAAAGAGACTCAATTAAGGAAACAAGGATAGTGCTAATGGCCTTTGGGGAATAGCCTTTTTCTTTTAAAAGAAAATTTTCTTGAAAAATGCTTCTTTGTAAACGGTTTTTTTTTCAAATAGTTTTCAGAAGGTCTTTAAAAACTTTTGCCCAGTCTGGTAACCTTCTGCTCTGATACCACGTGTAACACCCCGCCTCCGCTAGGGTCACTCGCAAAGGAATGCACTAGCTTTAGAGGGGCATTATTGGTAAACATGCACAGAAATATCACAAGACAGAACATATAAAATAGCGGAAGTAAAATCAAACTTTCATAACATGAATAAATAAGGTCTAAAGCCTTTTACATCAGAGTAAATCAAAACCTGTCTTGCAATAGTAAAGACCAAGTAAAAACAGTAAAGTAGCCATTAGCCAAGAAAAGTCCAAGCCATCCATGATGACCTTCAAGCAGAAGAAGTCCGAACTAAACAACAGTATTTCCTCCCTGTAACCTGGGGGGGTGAACGGAAGAAAAGAGGCGAAACAAAACGGGTCAGTCAAAAAGACTGAGTAAGCCCTATCTACTATTAGCATAAAAACTAGTAAAGTTAACTGACATGAGAAACTGAGATGAACATAAGCATGATAACAAGATAGATAAGCTAAATCAAAATAACAGGATGAACTACTGAACTCAGATAAACTAAGGTGTCATGATAAATTACGATGTCAAGATAAAACAAGGTATCACATCGTCAGGATTCTATCAAGTATAATATCCCCAAGATATCTGTCACGTATAACGCCCCGTGATATCTATCCTGTATTTTAGCTCTGCACCTACCGTACTAGTATCCCCACCGTGTCATGTGCTAACCAAGAATGACCCTCACTCAAAAGTCGTGTAATGGTCCATGTTAACCTAATAAATCGCATATATAGGTTACTCAACTTGTATGTTTTATTCCATGTAAATGTTCAGTCCCTTGCCGTAGACCATACGGGCTTTCCCATGAGATTCTATATTACTTTAACATAGTTCCATGATCCTTAAGATCGGTTTGGACTGTTACCCTAAACCTAGCTAGGGTCTTCCAACATGAATTATTGTTTGTACAACTAGGACTTATGCTACCTAGGGCTGCTAGGGATTATGCTTACCTATTGCACGTTTTCGTATCTCGGTTTGGGTTCAACCACCTAGGACCACTAGGGATTACGCTAACCGCGCCCTTTTTCCCACGCATTCATCGTGAATCGCTTTTCCATGACTGTATGCACATGTATCACATCGTGCCATCCGAGTCCTGTCACAGGGCAAATCAAGAAATACAGGACTCGGTCGGGAGCTTTCGATTTATCTGCTGATGCAGATGCTAAGGTCTGTTTTTCTTATACGTGGCTATGGTCCCACGAGACCACTCCCTCAACTAGTGAAAGACAAGACAGGATAAATCCTGTATGAGAACACAACACTGGCCAACCCACATCCAAGCCTTACCGCAACCATAATTAGATAGCAATTATGGTCTTTTGGGTGTTCTCTGCCTTTCCGTACGTACACGCTTGACCAAAGATGGTAGGTAGCCTGACGAAATGCTATCTAGGGTACGACCGTGTATCGTCGACTATCCCCTATCCATCCCCGTCTTTAGGTTGCTCGTATAGCAACCAAGGCATACTCTTGGTTCTTCTAACGCAGACCTTAACCTCTCATGAGCCTAGTATAATCACCTGGCAGCTCATAGAGGGATACCAAGAATATCCTCACGTTCCCCGAAGCCGCTGCTTCGTTACCCAGTTCGCTGGAGCCTTTATCTAAATCAGATACTTGCTCCTACTCGTATACTTAAACGATGACCTACCGTATCAGGTTACTCATCTATCTATGAACTGGTCTAAATTTCCTTGACTAAGAATCATTACTTAGTTATTCTTCAACTAAGGTTTACCACTTAGCATTGTTCCCGTTATCCTTGTTAACTACGGTTATCCACCTAATCCTCAGAACTAGGGTTTACATAATGGATTAAGTGTCACTTAAGTTCATGACTTAACCCGTCTACAAATCCTGTCAAAATTGGCTAAGTATCCAAGTTCAAGGCTTAACCCTACAAACCATGCTCAAGTTGGTTAAGTATATTAAGCAATTCACGACTTAACCTCGTCCAATTATCATTCTAGACTGGTTAAGTATATATTAACTTGACCCTATCAATTTACTTAGTCAAATCGGTCAAGTGTATTCAAGCGATTCGTGACTTAGCCTTATCATGTTTTCACGTTATATTGGTTAAGTATTGGTTAACTTAACCACAATAAATTAACGAGTTAGATTGGATAAGTATAGGTCACTTAACCACATCAATTCATCATGTTTAGATTAGTTAAGTGTTTAACTTAACCCCATTAAACTACCAAGTGGGATTAATTAAGTCTAGGCTAACTTAACCCCATCCGATTTCCATGTTTAGACTAGTTGAGTCTAATCTTAACCCCATTCGTTAACCGTATTTTTCGGTTAAGCGTCATTAAGAAAACTTACTTAACCTTACCAAGTTATCGCGTTGGATTGATTAAGTGTTGGTTAACTTAACCCCATCCACTAGTCATATAAAAATGGTTAAGTGTCATTAGGCAAATCAAGTTACTTAACCTACCCAACCTTGTCATGTTTTGTTAAGTATCATTAGCCTAATCAAATTACTTAACCCATTTGTCCATGTCATATTTGGTTAAGAGTCATTAATCAAATTAACTTAACCCTATCATGTGGCATTAATTACTTAATGCACCTTCACCTCTCACATTAGACTTTGTTGTGGTTACTAGTTAAGCCGGTCGGTTCCGGGTAGCTTTACACCACAACTTGGTCTAACCTCGGGTTCAAGCACAACATGACCAACTTCTCACATTGGGTCCTATTGTTTGCAACTACTAGATATGCCGGTCGGTTCCGGGTAGTTTTACGTTGCAAACTCAACCCAACCTCGAGTTGGCCACACTTATATTATCTAAGTGTCATGTCCATCATGTTTCCCAAAACATGTTACAAGTTTTCAAGCATTTGGGTAGACCTAACTTAATAGGTAAATTCCCAAAGGGTAGACCTAACTTAATAGGTAAATTCCCAAGCTTATGTTTTTATGCATACTTACATGTCAACTTCCATGTTATATTTCAAGTCATGTTTTCAAGTTGTATTTTCATGTCATTAGAAATTACCCATAACATAACCCAACGCTTTTAAACTCGCATATACGTTCGCGACAACGTAATGGATTAAAAGAAGAGACTTGGCAAAGGCATGACAAAAATGGATATTAAGCCACAAGTTAATCATGGTGGCAAATGAGGCACAAATGTGTTCATTAACTTGCATGTTACATTCTTAAGCCTCAAAACATGCATAAACCCAAACTTGGCACATAAGCGAATCATGGTGACAAAAGATATGGAATGATGACTAGTAACTCGCATATATCATCATATAAGGGTTATGACTTCATATGCAAGTTGACATAAAGGTTATGAGGGTTCTCATGTTGCCTAATGCAACATTTCAACATAAAGGTTGTAGCTTTTAGCTCACAAGATCAAGATAATGACTTCATAAACTTGCATGACATGATAGCATGTATCATACTCAATGATCAAACCCAAACTTGCAACATGAACATTTAACTTCATAGTTAATATCTAAGAGTAGGGAAAGGGCTTACATTGCTATGAAGGCACAAAAGATATGAAAAAGCCCTTATGCAATCAAATAGACCCAAAATGCAAGCTCTAACATAAAAACCCTTGAGCCAAAATGATCAAAACCCTTGCTTTATGATGCAAAGATAGAAACTTGACTTGAATGCAAGCTAATGACACTCATACAAGCTTGAAAACACTTGTATGCATGGAAAATCTCTCATAGAAACCATTTAGAAATTTTATGAAGAGAGTGGAGGCCATGAGAGGTAAAATTTTGCCATAGTTTAGTTGCATGAATGAATAATGAGGATTTAGGATAGGTTAGGGTCTTATTTATAGATTAGGCAAGTCTTTTAGGCCATAGGATTAAACCTAGATTCAATCCAAGCCATCAAAGCATGTCTTGGGGAAGAAGTCAAGTGTAGGAACCATCTAGGGCCTTTAGATTAAAGATGAACCATGAGAACCATCCAAATGCAAAATCTGCATTTGAGCGAATCGGCCCACGGGTTGACAGCCAAACACCCTGGATTAACCCCTAGTCGACCCAGCGGGCTTGGGTCGACCTCAAAAATCGGCCGGTTCGGTTATTCCCCTCTCCCAATTCGCTGTTTTGAACATTTTTGCATATTTATTTATTTAATTTTCAATTATATATATATATATATCAATATATATATATTTCTCTGCGCAACCCATTTCACTTAATTAAGTATACTTTAATTTGGGAATTTTTCGTGAAACTTCGCGAGGTCATATCTTGGTCATACGGACTCCGATTTTCGAAAACTCGGACTCTATTTCGCGTATTTTTCCGAGACGAACGCAATGGCATAGCCCGTTTCCCTTGATTCAGATTTTACAGTTTAATTCTGCCTCCATTTATGTTATAACAGGTTATTGAAAATACGGGTTGTTACATTCTCCCCACCTTTTAGGATTTCGTCCCCGAAATCTCCAAGTTAGGAAGAACATATCCTACCATCCGTCATCCATCTACTCAAAACATCATCCACAAGCAACCATTGTCCTTAGATGATTTCTAATGCTGTATGAATATATGCAAAACATGTGTGTACATGTTCCTTAGCTAATGCTAATGATCAGGCCTGAATAATCTTTCTAATGCAAAATATGTATAGTGCCATGAATCCAACATGTATGCAAATAGTCCTAGTCATATAGATACTATATGCGTGCACAATCATTCATTCATATGCAACAACCGCATGATAATACATTCGATTTCATCCATAAACAAGTATAAATACTCGTGCATATGCAATATGAAATGTGACCGAGTCGAGCTAGTATCTAATGTGTATTCGCGCATCCACGAGCAACCACTTGCAACCATATCAATCATAACATGTTTCAAATACATGTTTACATCCATTAGGGGTGAGCGTTTGGTTGGTTCGGTTTATCCGATGATGGAAATTGTCAAACCAAACTAAAACCGATAAAAATGAAAACCAAACCAAACCAACCAAATTAAGTTTGGTTGGTTCGGTTGGTTATCCGATTTAACCGAACTAAAAATATTTTAGACCTTACGTTTGTAGTATTAAATATAATTTGAAATATATCATAAATATATGATTAGAGTATTATTGTTTATGATTCTTATGCTTTTTAGAAGTAATTTTGACACATATGTGATGATTAAAATTTACTTGTATAACTAATCTAACCTAAAATATTTATTAAAATATTGATAATTCTGAAAATATAATAAAAGTTCGGTTAATTTGGTTAAACCGATAACCAAATTAAATAATTTTTCAAACCGATTACAAACCGATCTAGTTTCAAAACCAAATCAAACCGACCAAAATAAATTGGTTCGGTCGGTTTATTTGGTTTAACCAAATAATGCTCACCCTTAACATCCATAGGGTTCTACCTAGAATTCCCTGAAACAGGGTCGAGAAGATAAACAGGACAAACTCCTTACAGGGTTTGTAACGGAGAATAGGACCGAGAGGATGTCCACAAAAGATAGCCTACAAGTAAGATCTACAGAAAACAGGGATCAAGGATATACTCCCAAAAAGAGATATCATGCGCGTATCTAGTCTTTGACCATCAAAGTCGTCTTTTAACTTCGCGATTTTGTAGCTTCTTCTTCCTGTTTCCATAACATGAGCTGGAACTCATTTCTTCGTCGCCTCTCGTTCCACTTGCACTTATCCTTTTCCTAGAATACTTGACGCAAACATGACTGCGTACTCATGATCTCATGCAAGCTTTCCAAAATTCACTAGTGAATCTTGGATCTTGTTTATATACTATAAGGCATTCCATGTAGAAGAACTTTCTCTTGAAAGTAAACAGATGTCAATCAGGTTATCATGCGCACTTACTAGGGTGATCTCTATAACCCATGCATAAATGAAGTAAACCATCCGTCTTATTGGCGAACACCACTCGATCGGGCTTCAAATTTCCAATAAAGGCATCAAGGGATTCTAAGTAACTAGTCATGACAGAACCTCAAAAAGGTTACCCGATACTTCGAGGGCATTACCAAGGCTAGTCAAAAGGTCTAACTACCCTCCTATCAAAACCGAGAGTGGCACCCCCTACTGGATAACCACTTCATCCCTAGAATCCATCCATAACATATAAACATAAGCATTATTTCCAAACTCAACACTTGGCATAGACATTCCCAAATCCAAACAAGTCATGTATAAATGGACTGATTCTCCAATAGGACTTTGAGACAAAAATGGGATTCTCTATTACGCTAGTACTTAAGGTGCAGAGACTCAACTATCGAAGCAGACTTAAATGATACGAACAACGAAGTCCTAACGGGATGATAGAGAAGAAAAGCTAAACCTTTAACAAGATCGTTACCCTCCTTCTGAGGTACTCTAGAAATGAGAGCATACTACTGCCCTCCCGATGATCTTGTCCTTGTCCCATAATACTTAACTATCCGCCCCGTTTTACCATGCCAAAGGTACTCTCTCGTCATGGGTTTCATTGTTCATCTTTCTCCCTCCTTTGAGGACTAAGCCATACCAACAAGTTGCTCATCCTTAAGCTCGTATCCTTTATCGTTCTTTCTCACGATCCTTTCTTATAGCGCGGCCACTGGTCTCTCGAGAACCACCTCCATCGTATGGAAAGCACTTTCGTAGGTAGAAAAGATTAGTCGCAGTTAAAACTACTGTGACTACAGATGGAGGAAAGAAAGGAAAAGAGACTCAATTAAGGAAAGAAGGATAGTGCTAATGGCCTTTGGGGAATAGCCTTTTTCTTTTAAAAGAAAATTTTCTTGAAAAATGCTTCTTTGTAAACGGTTTTTTTTTCAAATAGTTTTCAGAAGGTCTTTAAAAACTTTTGCCCAGTCTGGTAACCTTCTGCTCTGATACCACGTGTAACATGTTGGATCTAGAATAACCCTAGAGGGGGGGGGGGTGAATAGGGTTTTTCACAGTTTTTAACTGAATTAAAAACTTAACGAGATATATAATAATAAACTGATCACAGAAAATAGCAGAAACTGAAATGCAGAAAATAAATCACACACAGATATACCCAGCTTCGGCAAAACCCTGCCTACTGCTGCATTTCTAAGGTTTCTACTAGGTGATAGAACAGTTCCCGCATACAAGACCATGTACACTCGCAAACCCCTGCTCCTATTCTAACCCTACGCTCAAATCCCTAGACTGATCTAAACCCCTAGATCAGATTTCCCGAATTACAAACCCTGTAACTCGTAACTCAGATTTACAGACTCTGAAACTGACAGTCAACTCCTTGACTAAATCCCCCTAGATTTTACAGACCTAGAACTGTTCAGAAATGATTTTACAACACAATTTAAATAAAACAACAGAATGTAAGACAAAAATATAAACTCTAATTTTTAAAATAAAAATAAAAATAAAGAAGTTTATATTAAAGGGGTCATCCCCTTTAAACAAATCCAAACCCCCCTTTTTATCTTGGCCGGCCCATTTGTTTATTTGCCCGATCACTTTTGCTTTTGCTCTGGAGAAAAAAAATGGCGGCGGCGATTAGAAACTAGGGTTTCTTCAATTGCTCCAGACCAAATCGATGCTTGATTGTTGACGTTGTGATAATTCTGAAGTTTGATTCTTCGATGGCTTTCCTCGTCTGACTTGGAGTTGCTCTCTGGCTCGATCCTTTGTGGCGTTGCTCGTCCGATTTGGGATAGCTCTCTGGTTCGATCGAAACTGTGAGCTTTTTGAATTTTCTTCTTTGAAAATAATTGAATTGTTTTTTTTTTTGTGGGTTTCGATCTGAAATATTGGGTTGGTTTTCAATTTTTGCTGTTCCCCCTTCTTGCCTGTGATGATTTGGTGAAAATATATAGGGTTAACAAACCCTTCGATAGCCTCTGATTTCGTTATAGTGACTTGGCTGATTTCATGCGTGTGAATTTCCTGTTTTGATTTGAATGCGTCGGCCTTGATGCAAAACTGGAAACAATTATTTGTGGCCATGAGTAAACCCTTGTGTTGCCGTGATTTCCATGATTTGAATTTATTGCTTTTGTGAATGAATTTCTGAAAATAATTCTTGCCGAGATTCCTTTGCCTTTAATAATTGTGTTTGCTGAAATCGGTGCTTCCCTTTTAAAAGTTGCCTTGATCTGAATTGTATGTTGCCCCTTTTGAATTGTTGTATAATAGTTGCCAAGAATTCCTCTTTTGGCTACCTTAAAAAGCTTGCGTGATTTCCATAGAAAAGATCAATTCTTGATTAAAAAAAAATTGCCTTGCCATTTATTAATTGCCGAGATAATTTCCTCCCAAAATGAATTTCTGAAGTCTGGAAAAATATACTGATCTTGCCAAAAACATTCTCTTGATTGAATTGGGTTTGAATTGAAATTAAATGCTTATGATACTCCCATTTGATTCTCTTTCAAGAAAAGGAAAAAAAACTTTTCTGGAAACTTTTAATACTGTGAGATAATCTTGCCAAATATGTTTCTTACCTCTGTTTTCTTTGGCAACACTGATCTGTCTTAAAGATTCACTGATTTATAGAAGCATGTTCTTGCCTTGAATTTGAAATCTTGTCATAACTATATAAATGAAATTTGGAAACAAGTCCTTGGCCTCTTTAATCATAATGCAAGTTTTCCAGAGATATACCAATTGCGTGATTTATGTGATTTAAATCTTGAAATCTTTCCAAAAAAAAAATTCTGCATTGATTTCTTGCCAAAAATGAATTGTTAGCTTTAATTCTGAATGCTGGTTTCCTTTGTTGAAAAAAAAACTTGTGACATATCTGGAAAAAACAATGTCGCCTAGATACTTTGAGAATTCATTTCCAATTGATTGCTAATTTCTGGAGAGATTTCTTCTTCATGAGCTTTGTTGCTTTGTTAAAACTGGAAAGTGATTCTGGAAATAAGGCCCAACACAATTTTTTTTTTTTTTTTTTTGTGACAACAACACACACATTTGTGCATGCACTTGTGTTGCCTCTCTCTATTTGATGCTGTATGAATCTGTCATCTTGTATGTACATCACCCATGCTTGCTGTTCGCATTCTTGCTTGTACAAGTATACACTGACATTGTAATTTAAAACTGGCTTGTAATTCTCTGCTGTATAAACTCCTGCCATGCTCGCTGTGTTCTTGAATTTTTTTTTTTGTTGTTGGCTGATCAGTTTGCATTGCTGTGAGGCTGCCATTCACCATGCTTCACCATTGCTGTCTTGTTAGTCTTGACTGTCTCGACTATTGGCTTGTGCACTTTTTTGTTTTGGTTGTGAGTATGTTGAGTGCGCATCCTTTATGATGTGTAACTTCCCATGCTGGTTTGCCTTCACCATGTACTTGTTTGTGCTGAAGTAATTTGAGTTGAACTATGAACTTGAATATGCCGTGAATTTGCTCTCTTGTGCTGAATCATATATACGTGCTTCTTGACTTTGATTACCACTGATATGCTACGGTGCTTGGCCATTGATGTTGAGCATCATCACATTGGACCCATGACTTTGTACATATGAATATGCTGTGTTGACATTTGTTGTTTTGATCTTGATTGACTTGCTCATTTGACTTTTTTTTTTTTGGCTCCATGTCTATGTTGCACTGTCCCTTGGTTGTGCACTGAGTCGAGATGGTCCACGTGGCTCCTCCTCAGTTGCATACACTATATTCTGATTGGCGAGGCAGTGCACACATGTATATTTATATATACACGTGTGTATTTGCAGCCATCAAAAAAAAATTCCTGTCCCTGTACATATACAAACTGTCTGTCTAGACACAGATTTATCAGATCAAGTCATGAAAAATGATGAGAAACACACCAGCAATCTGAGGCAAATAAAAATTTTAAAAATAAAATTTATATTCGCATATGTTCAGTTTAAATTCTATTGCAGTGTACTGTGTGTGTGTTTCATTGTGACAGGTATGAAGAAGATGACTGGACTGACAGTGAAGTGCTGTGAAGACAGAAGACTAAAGACTGAAGACAACAAGAAAGTGTTGAGTATGTAAATAAGTGAATGTAAAAGTGAAACTGAAAATGAGTGTCTAATTGTTTCTGCAGTGAGGAGCAAATGAAAAAAAATGAGAATTGTACTTTTATTTATAATAAACAAGGTTGATTGAAATAAAATATCATTTTATTGTTGTCAAACAAGCTTGTCTATTTTATTCTGTTTATATACAAGTACAAATATGTGAAGTGATTAAATAGTGGAGTTAAAATAGATGTACTGTTTGAATATTAGAAATATAATATACAATATCAAACACATTAAAGTAATATTTATTTGGTTGTTATCATCAAACAAAAATCATATAATTGTGTATACAACACCGTTATATACAACAATCTCCCCCTTTTGATGATGACAAACAAATAAAAGATTTTGTATACAAAAGATGTGTTTGACAATGAATATTGAACTCCCCCTATTTATTAGCTCCCCCTACAACAGACAACTCCCCCTATAACTGTGCATGAGTGAAATGTTCAAAATTAAAAATATTTATAAAATATTTACTCCTAAATCAAAATCTCTATCCATTCTCCCCCTTTTGTTATCATCAAAAGGATACAGAATTTAAAATACAGATGAAAAACGACTAAAAAAAAAATATAATTTCAGTTTAAGAGGAAGAACGGTCGTCATAAATCTCAATCAGTCAAACAAAAATCATAATAAACTGAGAACTGGTGGCATATTTCATATTGAAAAAAAAAACTGATTTACGATGAAATTTATATAAATGAGGAGAGTTATATAAAAATGAATTTCAATTTATTTTCAACCGAATTTTTATAAAAATGAGGCTCAAAAGCAGTGATGGATTTGGATTATAATTATAATTCAATTTAAGTGACAAAATAGAATAATCTCAAACCCCAATACCTATCAATCAACAAATCATAATATGTCATAAAATTTCAACACATTTCACAGATTAGAAGGTGGATTGATAGGCTGGTTATTACACACCAAGGAGAATTAAAAAAAATTTATTGCAAATTATTTTCTTTTCTTCTTCTTTTGATTTAAGAGCACCCTGACCACGCATAACCAGAGCTTGGATTTTTAAATGAGGTCAGTTGCAGCTTAAATTATAAGTTGTCTCATAACCATGCATAACCAGAGCTTGGATTTTTAAATGAGGTTAGAGACACGCTTATGTATCAATTATATATTTTATCATTTTCAGCTTTAAATAAAAAAAAACTCCCCAGTATATACAACCAATATGAATGATAGAAATGTGATAGGTACAGAAATGGACTGTGAAATAAATTTCTAAATTAATTATATTATGAAATATGACCAACTGTACCGGGATTATTGACAATTTTCAATTTACACTAATTCTGAAAAAAAATATAACCACAATTCCACTACAAATATTTTCACTGTTTATTCAATGTGATTTTTTTTAAAAATATTAAACTCTCCATATTTATAAAAAAAAAAAAATTATCATGGATGGCAGAATGATGATAGATAATGAGGATGGTCGTGAAATAATTGTCAGCTCAAAGATATTATAATAAATATTCAATCCATCATGAAAATCCAGATAACATCTCCTCTTGTTTGTGAAATATATTGCAGTCATAATTCATCACAATTTTAAATTCTGATATATTTTGACGAACTATAAATACAGAACAATTTGGATATTGATTTCAATTTCTGAATGAATAATTAATAAATAATTCTAAAATTGAAAATCAAATACAAGAGGGATATGCTGATCTATACATGACAAGAGGGGAAAATGTGTACAAGACAAAAAAAAAATGTGTGGATTTATACATGTTGAAGATTTGAATCTAAGTACAGATGGGTGAGACAAATATAAGGCGCTTTTGATACCACTTGGTGTCTCTATTTTCGAGGAATTTTAACATGATACAAGAGATGAACAAAAAAGTCTTAAACAACAGAGTCTTAATCAGAAGGCCTAAGCAGACACGGTTAACGAGTCAAGAATTCAACAACAAATATTTTCAAGTCAATTTCTTTTAATCATAGCAGCATGAATCCAAAACAACCATTTTTCAAAAAACAGTATCAGAGCAACACCAAAATAGTTTTAAAAAAACACTTGTCAGGACATTTCTGAGGGTCACAGAATATGATTCATGATTTAAGATTAAAAATACCATTTATTTTAAATCATTTGAAGCAATATGAAAATATCAGGATTTAATAAATCAATCACACCAATTTATAAATTTTTGATTCGAGATATGTGTGTGATTTAATAAATCGATAATTTCAAATGATTTTAAACAAACAGATATTCTAAGTAAATAATCATGAACTTACAATGAAATTTAAGACTGGATTTTCAAAGAGTTTTCACAAGTATCACTGACAAGTACAGGAATAATTTCAGATCATTTACATCAGATTTGAGAGATATTCATGATCCAAAACAACTCATTTGAAATCATTTGAATCAATGTCAAGTTTGAGATATAATGAATAATTCACACAAGATTTGATAATTTCAAATGTAAGTGATGTGTGATATTCAGAATATCAAGAATTTCAGATGATTTCAAACAAATAAATTTCAACAATGATGATCATGAATGAAATTCAAGATGTATCACTGATTCAACCCAATCCGAAAATCAATGAAATTATCACAACTGATAAATAATAGAGTGCTGTAATGAGTATAATATTTTGAGCTTTTCTAAAATGAATTAGAATAAACTCAGAACAGCAAAGGTGTGTAAAATTTCATTAAATATTCAGATCTTCAAAAATTTAGGATTCAAATTAACAGTGTTCAAGATATGACATGAATGCTTCAGCACTGTTATGAATTCAAAAATAAACTTCTAAACAATTGCAGATAATTACAAGATTAAATTCATAATCTGGAAAAGATTATAAACAAGAGAGTTTTATTCAAATAAAATGAATTTCCAGAAAGTCATGAGAACTGCAATTGGAAGTTTAAGAAACACAGAATAAACAAAGAGATATGGCAGTGACAAATCAAATAAAAACAAATAGAAGAAAATAAAAGAAGAAAGGGGTAGAAGAAGCAGAAATAAATAATGAAAAAAAAATTACGAGGATGAGATTAGAAATCATACCTGATTCATAGAAGACGTCGTGGATCTCTAACTCATCAGCCTTGGCCGAGGAACTGTAAAGAATACAGAAATATAGAGCAACTTGAAATCAATCTCTTTTCAGCATAGCAGTCCCTCAGCCACCTTTGGTACCTAACAGTTTAAAGGATCGAGTGGTCTAACAAAATTTGTAAAACCACTCTGATATGTGTTTACCACTTTTGGTACCCAAACCTGTCTATATAACAAACCATCTAAATTTACCTTTGTACCCTTTGGAACCCAAATCTGTTTGAAGTTAACTGAATTCGTTTTATTTCCTTTTGGGATCCAGATATGTTTAAATGGTTTATTATAAAACAATTTTTCATTTTGTTTTTGTTTCAAAAATTCTTTGGAATTTCCAAAGTTCAGATTTTTAAATCCATTCTTTCCAAAGCTGCTTAGAGGATTTTTAAAATCGTTTGAACTTTTCTTTTCAAATAACTCAGATTTTCCAAAACCAAGTCCAATTCTATTTCCTGAAGAAAATTGATTTTTCAACAACATATTTAAAGATTTTTCACTGTTTGAAAATTTTGCCAAGGTTGTTTCAAGTTGTTGAAGTTTTGTTTTGAGATCATCGTTTTCTTTCAATAAATCTGAACAACGATTTTCAGTGATCTTATATTTTTTAAAGTCAGATTTCAAAACCAAATTTTCTTCTCTAAGCAAATTAATTTTGGTTTGGGACTCAACAATCTCAGATTCAAAAAGTTTTTGTTTTTTAAACCCAAATTTCTTGGATTTTTCAATCTCGTTTTCCAGTTCTTTCAAAATCAAATCGGATTTCAACAAATTCTCCTTTTCAGCGATTTCAAATTTGGAATATATATCTGTCTTAAAATTTTCAAATTCCTTTTGTAAACAATTATTCAAACTTGATAACTCAACCTTGTTCTCTTTTAAGATCAGAAATTCTTTTTCAAACTTTTGAATATTTTTATTGAGATGAACAAGATTGGTTTTCAATTTCAAACAATTTTTACAATCTGAATTTGAAGAATTTTTAAAGTGTTCAAGTTGTGATTCCAAATCATCAATTTTGCTGGTCAACTCAAGATTTTTAGATTTCAGAGATTTGTTTCTAGATTGGAGTTTATCAACTGCTTTAGTTAGATCAGCACACATATAAACTAAATCTTCGTATGAAAAATTTCCTGTCTCATCGTATGTTGAATCTCCTTCGATTGATTTATCTGTTTCACCTTTTAAACACAGATCTGAAACAGAGTTGACATTCTGGGGTTTTGAGCAGTCGTCAGATTTTCCATAAAGCGTGTTTAGAGTTCTCCAGACATCCTGCGCAGTCAAACAATGAGATACGTGAATAAAATGTTCTGTACTGAGATAATCAAATATGATATTCATAGCACGAGAATCGAAAACAATGTTTCTATTATCAGACATATCACTCCCATTGATAACAGCATCCCAACATTTAATATTAACAGATTTTAAATAAAATTCCATTTCGGATTTCCAGTTTAAAAAATCTGTTCCAGTGAAAATAGTTGGAGATGAACTGGACTTACTCTCTATCGACTGACAACTAGGAATCACCATTACTCTAGAGTTAAGCACAAATACCTGCTCTGATACCACTTGTTGGATCTAGAACAACCCTAGAGGGGGGGGTGAATAGGGTTTTTCACAGTTTTTAACTGAATTAAAAACTTAACGAGATATATAATAATAAACTGATCACAGAAAATAGCAGAAACTGAAATGCAGAAAATAAATCACACACAGATATACCCAGCTTCGGCAAAACCCTGCCTACTGCTGCATTTCTAAGGTTTCTACTAGGTGATAGAACAGTTCCCGCATACAAGACCATGTACACTCGCAAACCCCTGCTCCTATTCTAACCCTACGCTCAAATCCCTAGACTGATCTAAACCCCTAGATCAGATTTCCCGAATTACAAACCCTGTAACTCGTAACTCAGATTTACAGACTCTGAAACTGACAGTCAACTCCTTGACTAAATCCCCCTAGATTTTACAGACCTAGAACTGTTCAGAATTGATTTTACAACACAAATTAAATAAAACAACATAATGTAAGACAAAAATATAAACCCTAATTTTTAAAATAAAAATAAAAATAAAGAAGTTTATATTAAAGGGGTCATCCCCTTTAAACAAATCCAAACCCCCCTTTTTATCTTGGCCGGCCCATTTGTTTATTTGCCCGATCACTTTTGCTTTTGCTCTGGAGAAAAAAAATGGCGGCGGCGATTAGAAACTAGGGTTTCTTCAATTGCTCCAGACCAAATCGATGCTTGATTGTTGACGTTGTGATAATTCTGAAGTTTAATTCTTCGATGGCTTTCCTCGTCTGACTTGGAGTTGCTCTCTGGCTCGATCCTTTGTGGCGTTGCTCGTCCGATTTGGGATAGCTCTCTGGTTCGATCGAAACTGTGAGCTTTTTGAATTTTCTTCTTTGAAAATAATTGAATTGTTTTTTTTTTGTGGGTTTCGATCTGAAATATTGGGTTGGTTTTCAATTTTTGCTGTTCCCCCTTCTTGCCTGTGATGATTTGGTGAAAATATATAGGGTTAACAAACCCTTCGATAGCCTCTGATTTCGTTATAGTGACTTGGCTGATTTCATGCGTGTGAATTTCCTGTTTTGATTTGAATGCGTCGGCCTTGATGCAAAACTGGAAACAATTATTTGTGGCCATGAGTAAACCCTTGTGTTGCCGTGATTTCCATGATTTGAATTTATTGCTTTTGTGAATGAATTTCTGAAAATAATTCTTGCCGAGATTCCTTTGCCTTTAATAATTGTGTTTGCTGAAATCGGTGCTTCCCTTTTAAAAGTTGCCTTGATCTGAATTGTATGTTGCCCCTTTTGAATTGTTGTATAATAGTTGCCAAGAATTCCTCTTTTGGCTACCTTAAAAAGCTTGCGTGATTTCCATAGAAAAGATCAATTCTTGATTAAAAAAAAATTGCCTTGCCATTTATTAATTGCCGAGATAATTTCCTCCCAAAATGAATTTCTGAAGTCTGGAAAAATATACTGATCTTGCCAAAAACATTCTCTTGATTGAATTGGGTTTGAATTGAAATTAAATGCTTATGATACTCCCATTTGATTCTCTTTCAAGAAAAGGAAAAAAAACTTTTCTGGAAACTTTTAATACTGTGAGATAATCTTGCCAAATATGTTTCTTACCTCTGTTTTCTTTGGCAACACTGATCTGTCTTAAAGATTCACTGATTTATAGAAGCTTGTTCTTGCCTTGAATTTGAAATCTTGTCATAACTATATAAATGAAATTTGGAAACAAGTCCTTGGCCTCTTTAATCATAATGCAAGTTTTCCAGAGATATACCAATTGCGTGATTTATGTGATTTAAATCTTGAAATCTTTCCAAAAAAAAAATTCTGCATTGATTTCTTGCCAAAAATGAATTGTTAGCTTTAATTCTGAATGCTGGTTTCCTTTGTTGAAAAAAAAACTTGTGACATATCTGGAAAAAACAATGTCGCCTAGATACTTTGAGAATTCATTTCCAATTGATTGCTAATTTCTGGAGAGATTTCTTCTTCATGAGCTTTGTTGCTTTGTTAAAACTGGAAAGTGATTCTGGAAATAAGGCCCAACACAATTTTATTTTTTATTTTTTTTTGTGACAACAACACACACATTTGTGCATGCACTTGTGTTGCCTCTCTCTATTTGATGCTGTATGAATCTGTCATCTTGTATGTACATCACCCATGCTTGCTGTTCGCATTCTTGCTTGTACAAGTATACACTGACATTGTAATTTAAAACTGGCTTGTAATTCTCTGCTGTATAAACTCCTGCCATGCTCGCTGTGTTCTTGAATTTTTTTTTTGTTGTTGGCTGATCAGTTTGCATTGCTGTGAGGCTGCCATTCACCATGCTTCACCATTGCTGTCTTGTTAGTCTTGACTGTCTCGACTATTGGCTTGTGCACTTTTTTGTTTTGGTTGTGAGTATGTTGAGTGCGCATCCTTTATGATGTGTAACTTCCCATGCTGGTTTGCCTTCACCATGTACTTGTTTGTGCTGAAGTAATTTGAGTTGAACTATGAACTTGAATATGCCGTGAATTTGCTCTCTTGTGCTGAATCATATATACGTGCTTCTTGACTTTGATTACCACTGATATGCTACGGTGCTTGGCCATTGATGTTGAGCATCATCACATTGGACCCATGACTTTGTACATATGAATATGCTGTGTTGACATTTGTTGTTTTGATCTTGATTGACTTGCTCATTTGACTTTTTTTTTGGCTCCATGTCTATGTTGCACTGTCCCTTGGTTGTGCACTGAGTCGAGATGGTCCACGTGGATCCTCCTCAGTTGCATACACTATATTCTGATTGGCGAGGCAGTGCACACATGTATATTTATATATACACGTGTGTATTTGCGGCCATCAAAAAAAAATTCCTGTCCCTGTACATATACAAACTGTCTGTCTAGACGCAGATTTATCAGATCAAGTCATGAAAAATGATGAGAAACACACCAGCAATCTGAGGCAAATAAAAATTTTAAAAATAAAATTTATATTCGCATATGTTCAGTTTAAATTCTATTGCAGTGTACTGTGTGTGTGTTTCATTGTGACAGGTATGAAGAAGATGACTGGACTGACAGTGAAGTGCTGTGAAGACAGAAGACTAAAGACTGAAGACAACAAGAAAGTGTTGAGTATGTAAATAAGTGAATGTAAAAGTGAAACTGAAAATGAGTGTCTAATTGTTTCTGCAGTGAGGAGAAAATGAAAAAAAATGAGAATTGTACTTTTATTTATAATAAACAAGGTTGATTGAAATAAAATATCATTTTATTGTTGTCAAACAAGCTTGTCTATTTTATTCTGTTTATATACAAGTACAAATATGTGAAGTGATTAAATAGTGGAGTTAAAATAGATGTACTGTTTGAATATTAGAAATATAATATACAATATCAAACACATTAAAGTAATATTTATTTGGTTGTTATCATCAAACAAAAATCATATAATTGTGTATACAACACCGTTATATACAACATAACACCCCGCCTCCGCTAGGGTCACTCGCAAAGGAATGCACTAGCTTTAGAGGGGCCTTATTGGTAAACATGCACAGAAATATCACAAGACAGAACATATAAAATAGCGGAAGTAAAATCAAACTTTCATAACATGAATAAATAAGGTCTAAAGCCTTTTACATCAGAGTACATCAAAACCTGTCTTGCAATAGTAAAGAAGCATAAAGACATTTTCATGAATTATTCCCCAAGTAAAAACAGTAAAGTAGCCATTAGCCAAGAAAAGTCCAAGCCATCCATGATGACCTTCAAGCAGAAGAAGTCCGAACTAAACAACAGTATTTCCTCCCTGTAACCTGGGGGGGGGGAAACGGAAGAAAAGAGGCGAAACAAAATGGGTCAGTCAAAAAGACTGAGTAAGCCCTATCTACTATTAGCATAAAAACTAGTAAAATTAACTGACATGAGAAACTGAGATGAACATAAGCATGATAACAAGATAGATAAGCTAAATCAAAATAACAGGATGAACTACTGAACTCAGATAAACTAAGGTGTCATGATAAATTACGATGTCAAGATAAAACAAGGTATCACATCGTCAGGATTCTATCAAGTATATTATCCCCAAGATATCTGTCACGTGTAACGCCCCGTGATATCTATCCTGTATTTTAGCTCTGCACCTACCGTACTAGTATCCCCACCGTGTCATGTGCTAACCAAGAATGACCCTCACTCAAAAGTCGTGTAATGGTCCATGTCAACCTAATATATCGCATATATAGGTTACTCAACTTGTATGTTTTATTCCATGTAAATGTTCAGTCCCTTGCCGTAGACCATACGGGCTTTCCCATGAGATTCTATATTACTTTAACATAGTTCCATGATCCTTAAGATCGGTTTGGACTGTTACCCTAAACCTAGCTAGGGTCTTCCAACATGAATTATTGTTTTTACAACTAGGACTTATGCTACCTAGGGCTGCTAGGGATTATGCTTACCTATTGCACGTTTTCGTGTCTCGGTTTGGGTTCAACCACCTAGGGCCACTAGGGATTACGCTAACCGCCAACCGCGCCCTTTTTCCCACGCATTCATCGTGAATCGCTTTTCCATGACTGTATGCACATGTATCACATCGTGCCATCCGAGTCCTGTCACAGGGCAAATCAAGAAATACAGGACTCGGTTGGGAGCTTTCGATTTATCTGCCGATGCAGATGCTAAGGTCTGTTTTTCTTATACGTGGCTATGGTCCCACGAGACCACTCCCTCAACTAGTGAAAGACAAGACAGGATAAATCCTGTATGAGAACACAACACTGGCCAACCCACATCCAAGCCTTACCGCAACCATAATTAGATAGAAATTATGGTCTTTTGGGTGTTCTCTGCCTTTCCGTACGTACACGCTTGACCAAAGATGGTAGGTAGCCTGACGAAATGCTATCTAGGGTACGACCGTGTATCGTCGACTATCCCCTATCCATCCCCGTCTTTAGGTCGCTCGTATAGCAACCAAGGCATACTCTTGGTTCTTCTAACGCAGACCTTAACCTCTCATGAGCCTAGTATAATCACCTGGCAGCTCATAGCGGGATACCAAGAATATCCTCACGTTCCCCGAAGCCGCTGCTTCGTTACCCAGTTCGCTGGAGCCTTTATCTAAATCAGATACTTGCTCCTACTCGTATACTTAAACGATGACCTACCGTATCAGGTTACTCATCTATCTATGAACTGGTCTAAATTTCCTTGACTAAGAATCATTACTTAGTTATTCTTCAACTAAGGTTTACCACTTAGCATTGTTCCCGTTATCCTTGTTAACTACGGTTATCCACCTAATCCTCAGAACTAGGGTTTACATAATGGATTAAGTGTCACTTAAGTTCATGACTTAACCCGTCTACAAATCCTGTCAAAATTGGCTAAGTATCCAAGTTCAAGGCTTAACCCTACAAACCATGCTCAAGTTGGTTAAGTATATTAAGCAATTCACGACTTAACCTCGTCCAATTATCATTCTAGATTGGTTAAGTATATATTAACTTGACCCTATCAATTTACTTAGTCAAATCGGTCAAGTGTATTCAAGCGATTCGTGACTTAGCCTTATCATGTTTTCACGTTATATTGGTTAAGTATTGGTTAACTTAACCACAATAAATTAACGAGTTAGATTGGATAAGTATAGGTCACTTAACCACATCAATTCATCATGTTTAGATTTGTTAAGTGTTTAACTTAATCCCATTAAACTACCAAGTGGGATTAATTAAGTCTAGGCTAACTTAACCCCATCCGATTTCCATGTTTAGACTAGTTGAGTCTAATCTTAACCCCATTTGTTAACCGTATTTTTCGGTTAAGCGTCATTAAGAAAAATTACTTAACCTTACCAAGTTATCGCGTTGGATTGATTAAGTGTTGGTTAACTTAACCCCATCCACTAGTCATATAAAAATGGTTAAGTGTCATTAGGCAAATCAAGTTACTTAACCTACCCAACCTTGTCATGTTTTGTTAAGTATCATTAGCCTAATCAAATTACTTAACCCATTTGTCCATGTCATATTTGGTTAAGAGTCATTAATCAAATTAACTTAACCCTATCATGTGGCATTAATTACTTAATGCACCTTCACCTCTCACATTAGACTTTGTTGTGGTTACTAGTTAAGTCGGTCGGTTCCGGGTAGCTTTACACCACAACTTGGTCTAACCTCGGGTTCAAGCACAACATGACCAACTTCTCACATTGGGTCCTATTGTTTGCAACTACTAGTTAGGCCGGTCGGTTCCGGGTAGTTTTACGTTGCAAACTCAACCCAACCTCGAGTTGGCCACACTTATATTATCTAAGTGTCATGTCCATCATGTTTCCCAAAACATGTTACAAGTTTTCAAGCATTTGGGTAGACCTAACTTAATAGGTAAATTCTCAAAGGGTAGACCTAACTTAATAGGTAAATTCCCAAGCTTATGTTTTTATGCATACTTACATGTCAACTTCCATGTTATATTTCAAGTCATGTTTTCAAGTTGTATTTTCATGTCATTAGAAATTACCCATAACATAACCCAACGCTTTTAAACTCGCATATACGTTCGCGACAACGTAATGGATTAAAAGAAGAGACTTGGCAAAGGCATGACAAAAATGGATATTAAGCCACAAGTTAATCATGGTGGCAAATGAGGCACAAATGTGTTCATTAACTTGCATGTTACATTCTTAAGCCTCAAAACATGCATAAACCCAAACTTGGCACATAAGCGAATCATGGTGACAAAAGATATGGAATGATGACTAGTAACTCGCATATATCATCATATAAGGGTTATGACTTCATATGCAAGTTGACATAAAGGTTATGAGGGTTCTCATGTTGCCTAATGCAACATTTCAACATAAAGGTTGTAGCTTTTAGCTCACAAGATCAAGATAATGACTTCATAAACTTGCATGACATGATAGCATGTATCATACTCAATGATCAAACCCAAACTTGCAACATGAACATTTAACTTCATAGTTAATATCTAAGAGTAGGGAAAGGGCTTACATTGCTATGAAGGCACAAAAGATATGACAAAGCCCTTATGCAATCAAATAGACCCAAAATGCAAGCTCTAACATAAAAACCCTTGAGCCAAAATGATCAAAACCCTTGCTTTATGATGCAAAGATAGAAACTTGACTTGAATGCAAGCTAATGACACTCATACAAGCTTGAAAACACTTGTATGCATGGAAAATCTCTCATAGAAACCATTTAGAAATTTTATGAAGAGAGTGGAGGCCATGAGAGGTAAAATTTTGCCATAGTTTAGTTGCATGAATGAATAATGAGGATTTAGGATAGGTTAGGGTCTTATTTATAGATTAGGCAAGTGTTTTAGGCCACAGGATTAAACCTAGATTCAATCCAAGCCATCAAAGCATGTCTTGGGGAAGAAGTCAAGTGTAGGAACCATCTAGGGCCTTTAGATTAAAGATGAACCATGAGAACCATCCAAATGCAAAATCTGCATTTGAGCGAATCGGCCCACGGGTTGACAGCCAAACACCCTGGATTAACCCCTAGTCGACCCAGCGAGCTCGGGTCGACCTCAAAAATCGGCCGGTTCGGTTATTCCCCTCTCCCAATTCGCTGTTTTGAACATTTTTGCATATTTATTTATTTAATTTTCAATTATATATATATATCAATATATATATTTCTCTGCGCAACCCATTTCACTTAATTAAGTATACTTTAATTTGGGAATTTTTCGTGAAACTTCGCGATGCCATATTTTGGTCATACGGACTCCGATTTTCGAAAACTCGGACTCTATTTCGCGTATTTTTCCGAGACGAACGCAATGGCATAGCCCGTTTCTCTTGATTCAGATTTTACAGTTTAATTCTGCCTCCATTTATGTTATAACAGGTTATTGAAAATACGGGTTGTTACAGCATCTCTCTCATGAGGTCAGTGAACATCGTCCTCATGTTAGGAGCATTTCCAATATTGGCTCCTCTACCAGCACCCCTCGTATATCGGCTCATCGTTCAATCTGTAAAGAGAAACGATTAACCATCTCTTCAGTGGTGCCAGTGTAATGCGACCTCATCCTTAAATATACTAATAGTATATATATATAACTTTTGAAAACCAAAATATCACAAATACGCGCTCTCATATACGTACTATCTCTCTCTTGTGTCTTTCCCTAGGTTAACTATGCAACCTAGAGCTCTGATACCAAATGTGACGACCCTCTCCGCACCAGCCGACATTTCTAATGAAAGTGCGTTGTGCCGATGTCCAACTAGCACGGGACGGTCGTCAAAAAAGGAAAGGTAAGGAACTTGAGCTATCAAGGAACCTGTAGCATATCTCACAGCGCATGGAATAAAATAGAATAATAACATACTTTGACATAAAACAGGCGAGACAGTGCATAAGCTGAAAACTAAACATCATAGCAGCGGAAAATCCAGATACAGCTTATGTTCCACATCATTATTATTACAACTTTTGGAAACTGTCTCTAAAGCAAATAAGGAAGGTGCACTTCTAATGCCCAAAGTAGTGACCAACAGCGACACAGGGAGAATATATAGCAAATAGTAAGTGTAAGCCTCTCGCTCGTCTCCGGACAGCTACTCGTGCACAACCAGCTAACCTGTCTCTAGTCTGCCCGTTTAAGAGCACCCAGAGTAATAAGAAGAGACATAAAACTTTGGGTCAGACAAAAGTCTGGTATGAGCGATAAGCAACAAAACAGAACAATGACAGGTATACTAAACCATACCTGAACCTGGACCTGCAACCAAAGAGTTAGCACAACATACCGTACAATACTCTAAGGTGCCACTAAACATAGGGTGTAAAGATACGGGGGTGGGGGTGTGCATGTCATAATGATATCAAACAATCAAGCATAGCAGCCATCCTCACATCTCTTGCTCAGTGCGTAAAGCATATGATATCCACCGCTTTGATCACCCAAATCCATGCTATGATCACTCTACCCCATGGAGTTATGGCGGCTCCACTGCACTGATCCATAACCACTAGTCCTTGCTATGTCCACTCTGACCCATGGAGTCATGATGGCTCCACTGCACTGGCTCATAGCCTTGCTACGATCACTCTACCCCATGAAGTCAGGGCAACTTCACTACACTGATCTGTAGTCAAACAATCGTCTCTTGGTAGTGAATCAAAGCTATGGACGTCGACAACCCCTTTGCACACGTCCCGTAGCAAAGTCCAATCATGAAGTCAACTCGATGGTTCCCAACTGGATCCTGAGTGCAAACTTCCCATTTGGACTATCTTTGCATCTCGGGTTTTGGTCATCATCTCCGGATCGGTTCGGCATGCTCCTCTTCACTATGCTTCGGACCGTGTTCCTCAAAGTAGTCATGTCTGTGATCATCCACATCGGGTCGGGTCGGACCCCATCCAAGTCGGTTTGGTTCGGTCCCTCCCTGCTCGTGCTCAACATCTAAATTCATGACAAGCCCCTTCGGATCGTGGTTCCCTCCAAATATCGGGTCGGTTCGTGACCCTAAGGCGCCTTCGATTCGGTCAAGTCCAACAGTTCGGGTCAGGTGCTCTCTCTTCATGTCGTGCCACCATGCCAAGGTCGGATCGGTTCGGAGAACTCCAGGTACAGGCGGGTCGTGAGTCTCTTCGGATCGGGGTCCTCTAGACATCGGTTCGTGGTGTCCTTGTCACGAGCAGTTCGGGATCGGGTAGTGCTCCACGATCGGGTCAGTTCGGAAGGGGGCGATCTGATCCGATCTTCTGCATATTTTCCTGCAACTCTTCCAGCGATTGTTTTACGTCATACGACGGCTTTTTCGACCATTTTAACTCTTCTAATCAATCACAAAGCATACCATATAGTAATAGCAACTTGTATAATCAACCACAAACACCAAAATAATAATTTGATACGTTAAAACGAATCAAACATAGTCAAAATCCCATATTTTCACTTAAGCATGTTGTAACAACCTGCATTCTACGCATCGGAGGATCGTAGGATATTTCTTTCTTTCTCATATGAAGTCGTATGGTCATGTAACTTTGGGAACCAACCATTAGAGCCATTTCCTATGTTCATGATTTTTGTCGATTTTTAAATGACCGTTTTACCCCTAGCTGATCATGTTTCGGCCATAACTTTTGATTGGAAAGGAATTTTGACCTGAAACCACTTCCATTAGATTCGTTTGATGGTTTACCTTTCCGTAGAGTGGTCACATGTGAGAAACGGACTTACCGTTTGGTAGATGTGGCTGAAATAAGGTTTGGAAGGTGAAAAACTGCTTAACCGGGCCAAATAGGGTGATTAGTGAATGGACCCATAACCCATTTCGGGATTAGGGTTATGGGGAGGCTGAAATGAGTTAGGGTTTCATTTTATTTCAGTTTTCTAGCCTCCATTTACCTCTTAGAAACCCTAAAAATGGCCTCCAACCTCTAAATCACCTCCAAATCACTTTCTACTTGAAGATTGGGCTTAGCAACATCAAATCAAGAGAGATCAACACCAAATCAACATTAGAGCTGTTGTTTAGCATTGGGATTCGCACCAAATCAGAGATTTATTTCAGATTTATGGTTTATTTGTGGCTAAGGTTAGTGATTTGCATAGTTCCTCACTAATTATGGCTAATTAAGGGTAATTAGTGTTAATTAGCGAATTTAAACATGATAAAATTTTGGAAAAATATTTATAAGATCCGAAATGATGTTTTAGACCACTGATATGAATTTGGGTTAATTTGGTTAAGTTTTGCTAATCATATCATTAGTTTCACCTAAACATGCTTAAGGGAAAATATGTGGTTTTGGCTATGTTTGATCCATTTTAACATATCATATTGTTGTTTTGGTGTTTGTGGTTGATTATATATGTTGCTATGACTGTATGGTATGCTTTGTGATTGATTAGAATAGTTGGAATGGTCGAAAACGCCGTCGAGTGGCGTAAACTGCTTGCTGGAGAAAGTGCAGAAAATTGGCCGATCCGGATCGGAACGGGAGGGAGGAGGGGAGGGGGAGAGAACCCGATCCGAACTACCTCCCTTACCTGACCCGAACCGATTCGTGGGTATTTGCAACGATCCGGACCGGAGACCACGACCTGATGGTGGAAGGAGCTCGAACCCGAACCGCGTCACGTACTGGAGCACCCGATCCGCTTGCACGATCCGAACCGTGGAGCATGGAGCACGATCCGAAGATGGTCCACGACCCCGCCAGTAGCGCCGACCCGAACCCATGGATGGAGATGGACTTGGAGAACTGACCCGACCCGATGATGGTGACGATGATCCGAACCGTGGCGTGCTGGAGAACCCGATGCGATCTGGAGCAGAGGGGAAGGCTTGTGTTGGAGACCCGAACAGATCCGATGGTTAGGGGAAGATCCGAACCGATCCGGTGATGACCAATAACCCGAGATGCAAAGGTAGTCCAAATGGAAGTTAGAGCTCCGGATCCAGTTGGGAACCAATGAGTTCACTTTATGGTTGGGCATTGCAGCGGGACGTGTGCTAAGGAGTTGTCGACGTTCATAACTTCGATTCACCACTGAAAATGAATGATGGGCTACTTATCAGTGCAGAAGTGTCACTATGAATCGAGGGGCAAGGTGATGGTAGCAAGACTACGTTATCAGTGCGGTAGAGTCACTATGACTCGAGGGGCAAGGTGATGGTAGCAAGACTACGTTATCAGTGCAGTAGAGTCATTACGACTCGAGGGGCAAAGTGACCGTAGTAAGACTATGAGCCAGCGCAGATGGGGTGAATAACTCCATGGGGGCAAGTGGACATAGTAAATGATTGGTAAGGCTATGAGCCAGCGCGGATGGGGTGAATAACTCCATAGGGCAAGTGGACATAGCGAAGGATTAGTGGCTATGTATCAGTGCAGTGAAGCCATTTATGACTTCATGGGGCAAGGTGATCATAGCAAAGTATTGAGGTGATTGAAGTGGTGAATATCGTATGCTTTATGCATTGAGTGAGATATGTGAGAATGGTTGCTATGCTTGATTTGTTTGCCATCACTATGACATGCACACCCCCACCCCCGTTACCTTTACACCATTTGAAATGGCACCTTAGAGTGTTGTACAGTATGTAGTGCTAACTCTTTGGTTGCAGGTTCAGGTATGGTTTAGTATACCTGTTATTGTTCTGTTTAGATGTTTATTGCTCATACCAGACTTTTTATCTGACCCAGAGTTTTATGTCTCTTCTTATTACTCTGGGTGCTCACACGAGCAGACTAGAGACAGGTTAGCTGGTGACGCGCGAGTAGCTGATTCGGAGGCGAGCAGGAGGCTTCCACGTATGATATATAGATATTCTCCCTGTGTCGTTGGTGGTCGCTACTTGGGAATTGGTAGTGTACCTCCTTTATCTTGCTTTTGCTTTTTGAGACAGTTTGAAAAGTTGTAATAATGTTAGCTTTGGATTATAAGCTGTACTTGGATTTTCCGCTGCTATGTTAGTTTGTTTTCAGATTATGCACTATCTCACCTGTTTTATGTCAAGTATTTTGTTATTATATTTTATCCTATGCGCTGTGAGACAATCTACAGGTTCCTTGTTAGTTCATTTCCTTCTTTCCTTTCCTTTTTGCGACTGTCCCGTGCTAACTGGACCTGTGTACAGCGCACTTTTGGAGTAAATGTCGGTTGGTGCGGGGCGGGCCGTCACATTTGGTATCAGAGCTCTAGGTTGCGTAGTTAACCTAGGGAAAGACACTAGGGAGAGATAGTACGTATACGAGAGCGCGTATTTGTGATTACTTTGGTTTTCAAAAGCTATATATATACTATTAGTAGTATAAGAATGAAGTCGTACTGCACTAGCACCACTATGGGGTCGTTAATCGTTTTCTCTTTACAGATTGAACGATGAGTTGAGACCCGAGGGGTGCTGGTAGAGGGACCAATAATGGAAATGCTCCTGATATGAGGACGATGTTCACTAACTTCATGAGGGAGATGCTTAGGGATGTTCAGAGAGCAGTTCCCCATCCCGGAAATGGTGGTGGTCCAGTAATGCAGGCGCCTAGGGTCGATTTCGCCAAGTTATGCAAGGATTACACTAACCTTGGTGGGAAGCCGTTCCACAGAACGGAGTCGGCCACAGATGTTCAGGATTGGTTGGATAGCTGTGATCGTAACTTCGACGACTTGGGTATTGAGGATGCGACGAAGAGAAGGCTAGCGTCTCGTCAGCTACAAGGGCGAGCGATGAATTGGTGGAATGCCATTAGAACAGCTACTCCAGAAGATCAGGTTACTTGGGATCAGTTCAAGGCTCGCTTTAGCGAGAAGTTCATTCCAGCTGCCCAAAAGTTAGTGTTGTTTAAGAGATTCTTGGAACTCAAGCAGAATTGTAGGGCAGTCTCGGACTATATTACTGAATTCGACACTTTGTCGAAGTATGGATTATCCCTTATCGATACTCCTGAGAAGAAGAGTGAGAAGTTCATTACCGGTTTGGATGGATACTTGGGGGAAAGGCTTATTAACCACATCGATGAGACTTTTGAACCGATTATGGGGAAAGCTCTGAGATCAGAGAGTCTTTACCCTAAGCCAAAGACTGAGGCTGCATCTGCAGAAGGGCCGAAGCCGCAAGCAAGCGGTGGAGGCAAGAATAACTCCCAGAATAAGAGGAAGCAGAGTTAAGCTAAGGATGGCCAGAAAAAGAGCAAGAAAGATGTTGAGTGCTTCAGCTGTGGTAAGAAGGGTCATTATGCTAAAGAATGTCGGGCCAAGCCAGCGGATAGGAAGTGCTACAACTGTGGCCAAGTGGGACATCATAAGGATAAGTGTCCACAACCTCTTAAAGAGAAGCAAATGGTGAAAGCATATGCCCTTAATGTTATTCCTTCTTTGTCGAATGCCCCAACTGCGGCGGAGAAAGGAAAGAATGTCATCATTCAAGGTATGCTTTCTATTTATGATGTACCAGTTCGAGTTTTTTTTGATACTGGGGCTTCCCGTTCCTTTATATCTAGTGACCTGGTGGATATATTGGGACTGGAACCCGAGATAGTCGATAGACCGTTGGTTGTGACGAACCCGATTGGTGGTTCGACTAACCTTAGTATGATTTGCCGAAATTTGGTCTTATTGAGTCATGGATGTATGTTTGTTTGTGATTGCTTTGTTTTGCGATTTACTGGGTATGGCATTATATTGGGGGTCGATTGGCTCCAAAGATACGGGGTGGTGGTAGACTGTGAGGGCTTTTTGGTGACAGTTAGGGCGGATGATGGGCGGAGGGTAGTGTTTGGTAGTCTACCTAGTGATGGAGTAATGGCTAGTTTTATAAATTCCCTCGACATTCCGCATGATGAGTTGTCAGATGTGCCCGTGGTTGGCCAGTATCCGGACGTCTTTGAGGAGGTGACCGGGCTTCCACCACACCAAGAGATTGAGTTCCGTACTGATTTAGTGAAAGATGCCAGACCTATAGTGATGCCACTTCGTCGTATGGCATCAAGGGAGCAGCGAGAGCTCGGGGTGCAAGTCAGCAATCTTTTGAAGAAGGGGTTTATTAGAAGAAGTGTCTCCGAGTGGGGAGCACCAGTTGTGTTTGCCACTAAGGCAGATGGTTCCCTTCGTTTGTGTGTGGACTATCGCGAGTTGAATAAGGTGACAAGGAAGAATAAGTATCCTCTACCGCAGATAGATGATTTGTTTGATCAACTGGAAGGAGCAAGAGTGTTCTCCCAGTTGGACCTCGCGACAGGATTTCATCATCTCTGAGTAGCAGATGAGAGTGTTTTGAAAACGGCATTTAGGACGCCGTCTGGATTCTATGAGTGGTTGGTTATGCCATTTGAGTTGACCAATGCACCAGCATACTTTGTGGATCTTATGAATCGAGTATTCAGAGATCAGTTGAATAAGTTTGTTCTTGTGTTCGTAGACGATATCCTTGTTTACTCGAGGACAGAGGAGGAACACAAGGGACACTTGAGGATAGTGATGGAGGTGTTGATGAAACACCAATTGAAAGCGATCCGGTGATGACCAATAACCCGAGATGCAAAGGTAGTCCAAATGGAAGTTAGAGCTCCGGATCCAGTTGGGAACCAATGAGTTCACTTTATGGTTGGGCTTTGCAGCGGGACGTGTGCTAAGGAGTTGTCGACGTTCATAACTTCGATTCACCACTGAAAATGAATGATGGGCTACTTATTAGTGCAGTAGAGTCACTATGACTCGAGGGGCAAGGTGATGGTAGCAAGACTGCGTTATCAGTGCAGTAGAGTCATTATGACTCGAGGGGCATAGTGATCGTAGTAAGACTATGAGCCAGCGCAGATGGGGTGAGTAACTCCATAGGGCAAGTGGACATAGTAAAGGATTGGTAAGGCTATGAGCCAACGCGGATGGGGTGAATAACTCAGTGGGGCAAGTGGACATAGCGAAGGATTAGTAGCTATGTATCAGTGCAGTGAAGCCATTTATGACTTCATGGGGCAAGGTGATCATAGCAAAGTATTGAGGTGATCGAAGTGGTGAATATCGTATGCTTTACGCACTGAGTGAGAGATGTGAGGATGGTTGCTATGCTTGATTTGTTTGCCATCACTATGACATGCTCACCCCCACCCCCGTTACCTTTACACCATTTGAAATGGCACCTTAGAGTGTTGTACAGTATGTAGTGCTAACTCTTTGGTTGCAGGTCCAGGTTCAGGTATGGTTTAGTATACCTGTTATTGTTCTGTTTAGATGCCTATCGCTTATACCAGACTTTTTGTCTGACCCAGAGTTTTATGTCTCTTCTTATTACTCTGGGTGCTCACACGAGCAGACTAGAGACAGGTTAGCTGGTGACGCGCGAGTAGCTGATTCGGAGGCGAGCAGGAAGCTTCCACGTATGATATATAGATATTCTCCCTGTGTCGTTGGTGCTCGCTACTTGGGCACTAGTAGTGTACCTCCTTTATCTTGCTTTTGCTTTTTGAGACAGTTTGAAAAGTTGTAATAATGTTAGCTTTGGATTATTAGCTGTACTTGGATTTTCCGCTGCTATGTTAGTTTGTTTTCAGCTTATGCGCTGTCTCACCTGTTTTATGTCAAGTATGTTGTTATTTTATTTTATCCTATGCGCTGTGAGACATTCTACAGGTTCCTTGTTAGTTCATTTCCTTCTTTCCTTTCCTTCTGACAACCGTCCCATGCTAACTAGACATGTGTACAGCGCACTTTTGGAGTAAATGTCGGTTGGTGCGGGGCGGGCCGTCACACATGTTTAAGCAAAACTAATGATAGGATTAGTAAAACATAACCAAATTAACCCTAATTTCTAACAGAGGCCTAAAACAATATTTCGAAATTTATAAATATTTTTCCAGAATTTAATCATGTTTAAATTCGCTAATTAACACTAATTACAGCAGTTCTAAAATTTAATCCTCTGTTTGGCGCTGTCCCCAAGGCTATACAGCAGTTCTAACCTTGCTTTCGTGCTATTTCTCCTTAATTTGATGTAATTTAACCAAATCATCAATTAGAAAATGGTTTAGAGGTATTTTAGATATTGGAGGCCATTACTAAGTTGAGAGGGATGATAAGTGGCAGCTGAAAAATGAGAAAAGGGTGTTCTCTAAACCCTAACAGCCCTTAAATACTCCAAATCCCCTCTGGGCCTAACTGTTAATTACCCAATTAAGCCCGGTTAAGCTGTTTTTCACCTTCTAACCCTTAATTCAGCCATATCTCCCAAACGGTAAGTCCGTTTTTCACATATGACCACTCTATGAAAAGGTAATCCATCATCTGGATCAAATGGAAGTGGTTTCAGGTCAAAACTCATTTTGGATCAAAAGTTATGGCCGAAACAAGATCAGTTAAGGGCAAAACAGTCATTTAAAAATCGACAAAAATCATGAATAGGGGAAATGACCCCAATAGTCATCTCCCAAAGTTACATGACCATACGACTTCGCATGAGAAAGAAATAAATATTCTACGATCCTCTGATGCTTAGAATGCGGGTCGTTACATCCACATTCACACAGGTGAGTCTATCAAAAGCACTCCAGAAGTTAGGTACTCCACTACAAATAGAGTATAAATCTCATTAAGAGTTTCTATTAACTCATCCTCTAATCACTTCAGGAATATATGCTTTTTAATATAAAATTTTAGCATGTTCATCTACTATCACAATACAACTTGTTTTTACCCATTGAACATAGTTCTTGGGTTCTCCAGTCATTTAGGCCGGGTTACCATTGTGTGTGATTCCTTAATCTTAGGGAAATAGTCTCATTCTTTCAGAATCATTAAAACTTTCTTTCTAGTCAGTCCTTTCATCAAAGGATTCGCCAAATTATCATCACTTCATATGTGATGTTCTCTAACAGTATTGTGCATACGAATGTCATTTCTTACCATTGTAATGTCAGTTCTGTCCCTTTTTTCAATAGCCGTCAAATTGTCATCATTACATATGTGATGTTCTCTTACAGTATTATGCTTACGACTGTCGTCTTCTACCATTGTAATAACGGTTCTGTACTTTTGCAATAGCCGCGGAACTATCGCAATAGATTAAACCACTGGTGTCGGTTTTTCCATATGGAGATCTTAACTAGCAGATGTCTTTAGTTCTCTGTCTCTTCACTAGCTGTGAGTAGTGCTATTATCTAAGTCTCTATAATAGACTGAATCAAAATAGTATGTTTCTTGGATTTTTCAAGAAACAACTTCTCCATTAATGCTAAATATATATAGCCATTGGTCTCTTTTGGATCATCATATAAAGTATTCCAGTCTACATTGAAATAACCTTCAAGAATAGCTGGAAATTTTTCATAATGTAATCCAAGGTTCATGATTTATTTTAGGTATCTCATGACCCTCTCAATAGCATGTTGATGCTTTATACTAGGTTTACTGATAAACCTGCATAATAATCCTACGACATCGGCAGTGTCAGGTCTAATACAATCAGTGGCATACCAAAGGCTACCAACGATGCTTGCATAATCAGACTGCCATACACCTTCGTTAGTGTTCTTAAATAACTTTACACTGGGATCATATAGTGTACATGCAGGTTTATAATCAAAATAATTGTATTTCTTTAGTATCTTCTCAATGTAATGAGATTGATCCAAAGAAAGTCCCTTCGCTGACCTAGTAATTTTAATACCAAGGATTATACTCGCCTCACCTAGATCTTTCATATCAAAATTGGCACTTAATAAAGATTTGAGTGTGTTTATGGCATTATTGTTTGATCCAAAATTAGTAAATCATTAACATACAAACATATAATAGTGCAAATGCCATTCTCTGATTTATAATAAATGCATTTTTCACTTTCATTAACTCTAAAAACATTTGAAATTATTAAGTTATCAAAATTTTCATGCCATTGCTGAGGGGCTTGTTTTAATCATATAATGATTTATCTACTTTGCAAACTTTATGTTCTTGACCACGAACTACAAAACCTTCAGGTTGGTCCATACAATTTTCTTCTTCTAATTCACCATTTAAAAATAAAGTAGTTTTAACATCCATTTGGTGAATTGATAGACTATGAATAGATGCAAGTGAAATCAAAACTCGAATGGCTGTAAATCTAGTTATGGGAGAAAAAGTATCCAAAAAAGTCTACATTTTCGCTTTGCTTAAAACCTTTAGCTACTAATCGTGCTTTATAACTATCAACTATGCCATTAGGTTTTAATTTTCTTTTAAGTACCCATTTATAGCCTATAGATTTATAACCAGGTGGTAAATCAACTAAGTGCCAAGTCTTATTGGATTCAAAAGAATCAATCTCATCATTTATAGCTTCTTGCCAAAAAATGGGCATCTAGTGAAGATAAGGCCTCTTTGAGGTTTAAAGGATTCTCCTCTATTGTAAAAGCACAAAATTCTAAACCAAATTTTTTTGTGGTTCTTGCTCTTTTACTTCTTCTAGGTTCAGTCTCAGAATTTTTATTAATTTATGTTCTAGTAGGCATACTTGAAGTGCCCCCTCCTTAATTTAAAAGGAAATTTTGTTTCATAGAAATCAACATCATTTAATTCAATTATATAGTGTGTATCTATGTTATAAAATCTGTATGCTTTGCTATCAATTGCGTAGCCAATAAATATATATTCATATGCTCTACTTGCTAATTTTATTCTCTTAGGGTCTAGAATACAAACATATGTCAAACATCCCCAAGTTCTAACATAGGACACATTGAGTTTGTAATTTTTCAAATTTTCAAAAGGTGAAATTATACCTTTTTATTTAGGGATTCTATTTAGTACATAACACACCGTTAATAATATATCCCCCCAACATTGTTTTGCTGCACTAGAGTTTAATAAAATGGCAACATTGGGTGTAAAAATTCTGGGAACAACACAGGGATATGCATTATCCCAATCGCATTACATCACCAAAATACTTGAAAAATTCAAGCAATATAATGTAACTATTGCAAAATCACTAGTAGATATGAACTAAAATTGGGTAAAGAACACTGGTGATGGTATCTACCAGTTAGAATACTATCGTGTACTAAGAAGTATCATGTATGTTACGAATTATACTGAGCCTGATATAGCATATGCTGTAAAAAAACTAAGTAGATTTACCAACAATCCTAGTAAACATCATTGGAAAGCGATAATCAGAATTCTAGGATACCTAAAGTATACGCAGAGCTATGGTCTATACTGTACAAACTAACCTTCAATAGTGAAAGGATACAGTGATGCAAATGGATCATTGGATCACAGGATACAAAGTCTACAAGTGGATATGCGTTCACATTAGAAAATGGAGCAATTTCATGGAAATCATCCAAATAGACTTGTATCGCTAGATCTACGATGGAATCAGAGTTTATTGCACTAGATAAGACTGCAGAAGAAGCAGAATGGATTTGAAGCTTGTTAGAAGACATTCCTAATTGGAGAAAACTTATGCCTCCAATATGTATACATTGTGATAGTCAATCAGCTATTGGAATAGCTAACAGTATACTATACAATGGAAAATTTAGGCATATTCGTCGTAGACATAAAATAATAAGACAACCTCCCTCTAACGGGGTTATCACAATAAATTACATTCGATCTAAAGATAACTTAGCGGATCCACTTACAAAAGGCTTGCCAAGGGAGAGAGATTTCAAACCTTATCGACGGGAATGGGGTAAGGCCTATAGAATAAATGTTTTTCTAAAATAGAAACCCCACCTAGTTGACTAAAGATCCCAAGATCTAGGTTCAAAGGACAACGAAGTTTAAGAGAAACTTGATGACACTGTTATGCACAAAAAATTCCTATGATAAGTCAGTGCATTATATGTTGAATAATGATAAGTATTAATAATTCTAATGATGTTTGTATTTGAGAAATTAGAGAATACTCTTTACAGAATCACCTACGTAAGTGCGAAGGCGTTGCTTCAAAGTGAATTACGAGGCCAAATTCTCTAAGCACTTATGAGACCAGGTAGGTGTTCAAGGAAAAAATGAACACATACAAAGAACAAAGGGTTGTAAGAAGCATTTATTGTGTGTTATCTACTTTAGAATTACACAAAAGGCTTACAGTTCAAGGACAGTCTATGTCAATTGATTCACCTGTGATTCAAATAGGTAATCATCAGGAAAGTTCAAGGCCCATGTGCTACTTTAACTGATGCAATAAATGGTTCGTGAAACTAAGAGCGACTACTCGTTCATGTGGGGGATTGTTGGAAATGAATGAGCAAGAGAAAGAGGAATTTGGAAAGAAGAAAAGATAGCAACTTATAATCCCACATCATCAAAATATAAATAGAACCCTCTCTTATATATTACAAGCCTATAGGATTATACAAAATAAAAAGAAGAGAGCTTGTACAGGAATGTGGGGCTAGGCCTTAACACAATAATATATTAAAGTGTCAAAGATTAGCACGGTTGTTTCTTGAGCCGGTGCGCTGAAACAAATTTTTTTTCTCAGAATTTGAAAGTCATGTCCGTTCAGCTGAATGGGTACAACCATTTGAATTCTGTGTGCACGCACATTAATGATCGCGTGGTTAAAGGGTCGCAACCTTTCCAATTCCAACGGTTATTAATGCCCAGATAACACCTTCTTCATCCTATAAATACATTGCCCAAAATGAAGCGACCCGAACACGCCCTTACAGGAAAGCTCGGATTGAGTTGAGGACACGACAAATCAAAATGCAAACGACATAACATTTCATTGCTTATTACAACAAGTACATAAGAGTACAAGATATCATAGTATGAATAAATAATATATAGCAGAAAATATCAGAGATTTAAATTGCATTTAAATACACAGCAACGAAAAATACATAACACAACATAAAGGAATACACGGGTACAGAGCTTTCCGAATATAGTTCCAGTTGTAAATCCAGGATCCTGAAAAGAAAAATCTGTAAAACCAAAACTACTAACTGCCCATGTGGAAAATAGGGGCACCCAGAGTTTAGGTTAAAACAATAAACTCCAGGTCAGTCATGTGACTGGTGTGAAAAGTAAAACAATTATCAAAACTTTACTTTAAATTAAAGTAAATCAAGGGACCACGCCGTATAACACGAAACGAGTTTCCTCCCAAGAATACCAGTGCATAAAACAAACAGCGCAATGCTTTTTGAAAAAATGAAGGTATTATAAGACACAGGTCCCATCACACAATGCAATGCAAGCCGGAGGATAGAGATTTTATGTTATAATAGCCAAAAATGCTTGGTATGTGAAGTTTCATATTTTATTATTACTGTAAGTGAAGAAAACAACTTCAAATATAAATGTATCAATCATAGGCAGCGTAGGTACCTATATATTACGTCGCCATACCAGGCTCTACAATTAAAACCGAAATGTCACGTATTGGAAGTTGGATTCCATCGATGAACCAAGGCAAGAGATCGTCCTTATCGAATTCGAGAAAATCTAGCACCATGTCTCTGGCTTAGAGCTTGAGTTCGCCTTGGATTTTCAGGGCCGGTCACCCGTCGGTGATTAGTAATACCTGAACAATACGTTTCCATGCCATATGGGGCATAAACCTGGTCAGTATGTCGACCATCATATCCATCGCCCCGTAGTGACCGATATATCCGAGGTACCTCGCTATCCATCAAATAATAAGCAACATCCACATGAGTAAAATGTCTGGTCTCCATACCATGACACCACACCTAGCTAGAAAGAAACACATGTTCTCCCTGCAGTCCTCTCCCGTTTCTGGTTTATACCAAGGTGTGAGGCTCGCGAATTAACGCTACACAAAGCTATGTTATTTAAAGTCGTGCTTTGATCATTAACCACAAGACTCTGTTTTTCATCAGAATCCTTGATCATTTGCATCTCAGCGTGCCACACAAGCAACTCACGCCATGCGACTGATGTCTATCGACATATAACCTCTAAGCTCGTACATCTCAGAGAAGGGTGTTAAGCAAGAGAATAAATTCTCCACCACCAAATAGATATATATTTAATAAAGATCAATCAACACGGAATAAAATCCAATGTCAGACACACATCCATTTACTAGTTCGTTCTGGGTCTGAACGAAACCGGAGGCATCTTATTCCTTGTCCCGTATGTCCAATGCAGGAGAGGTCCTCCATATCCGGTCGATCTCCAAGTACGTTTGGACGATCACCACTTATTACCTTGTCTTGGGTGTACAGCCCAATCAAGACATCAGTAATCATCCAAACGATGTGAAGAACTCCGGTCTTCGACCACCGTCTTCATCGTTGACTTATCGTCATACTAATTATTCAGAATGGGATAAACCCGGTCTTTCCGAACAACTCACGTACCTTATAAACAAGTGCTATAAAAACACAATATACGCCTCATTCCAATTTAGAATATTCTTTTATTCAAATATTCATATCCTTTGGGATAGGTTCCCATTAATTTTATCAAAGATAAATTCTTAAATTCATTCTTTAATCTTCCTTTGGATATCAATTCAAACCAAATTAATGTTTATCCAAACTAGTCGGGATTAGCTCACCTTACCAAAGTAATCATTTGTTTTATTTCCCAATCCCAACCCATTCATCCCATGGAGCAAAACTGGTAATACTCCATATCTAACACTATGGTGTTATCGGTAAATTTAATTACCATTTCCCGTTCAAATCTAATTAAAGATTTAGTCGTTGCCTGGAGTAAAACTGGGGGTACTCCATTCTCATTCATTTCCCAAATTTGATAATTTAAATTATCACATTCACATTCCAATCTAATTAAAGATTCATTAAAACTCCACTTAGTTTTAATCTTCCTAAAAATCAATATTAATGATTATTTAACTTTGGGCAACTCAAACATGTCGCATCGACAATCTACACCGTACCATTTTCTGCCGATATATAACCTCTAAGCTCGTACGTCTAAGAGAAGGGTGTTGAGCAAGAGAATAAATTCTCCGCCACCAAACAGATATATATTTAGTAGAGATCAACAACGCAGTTCGAAATACAATGATAGATATGTTATTCTGCCTTTAACTGGGTTAAAGAACAAATGCCATTTAAAACACAGTTCACGATAAACCCAAAATCATATTCCATTAATTATGGAATCTTCACGGAAAACAGATCAATATATATAATCGATATCAATTTCCATATCCGACTAATAATATAAATGGAATTACGATAAAGCCTTTTAAATTCCATATATATTCAGAGTCTTCCTCCACAGAAGCTCATCTCGATTATTACTGAATCGAATTCCATTTTATTCCAATTTAAGATACTAAATTGGAAAACTTTACTTTGGAAAATTCCCGTTAAATCTTAATAAAAGATTTATAAATTCCAAATTACAATTCATGGTTAATCGGGTTAAAGAACGAATGTCATTAAAACATAGTTCACAATAAACCCAATTCACATTCCATTTTATTCCAATTACTAAATATAACTGGAAACTCTATTAATCTTAATTAAAAGATTTATTCTTTTCACATGGGGTTTAAGAATAGTGTTATTGAAGACACCATTCACGACAAACCCAAAATCCAATTTAATATTAAATATAAGGCTCTGAATAAAAATTATATCGGCTTATATTCAGTATTAGATTCTGAAACCAACACATATCGTATGAGGAATAACGATATATATCTATCTTCCAAATTCCTCCACAGTATCCGTATGGTCACGGAATCCAATATCGAAATATTCCGGAGATGATTTCTATTCAAATCCATTCCAATTTATATATTGGAAATTTCTGGTTATATTAAAACCATTTACAAATCCAATTTATTTATTTAAAAATTATTGGATTTCAACTCTAGTTAATAACTAGTTCATTTCGATAAAAATATACTTTTATCATTACAAACGTGGAATTTTGCATTCAAATTCTTTTCAAATCATTTATTATGATTTTACAAAAATTATTGATATTTTTAATAATTTTATCAAGGCCCGTACATTCGGTATCCATTAACGACCACTGAACTGCATCCATAGCGACCTTTTCCAAATTTGATTTGGACATAATTCCGAATCCAACCATTAGATTTCAAATCTCTTATATCCGGATAATCCTACGGTCGGATCTTCCGTAATGTCAATTCGAAGTCAATGGTCGAAATTCGTGAACGGTCGCGGCGCGATGCGTTCTATTCAAGCCATTAATATATATATATATATATATAATATTATATATTTCGTTGATTTCTATTTAAAATATATTTTATAAATTCGCTTTAAAAACGATTCCAATTTCATTTTTCAATTTTTAATCAAAATTGAATATTCCTTTATAAATCTGTTTTAAATTCATTTTAAAACGATTTCCATTGCATTTCAATTTAAAATCAAAATTGAATATTTCTTTATAAATCCATTTTAAATTCATTTTAAAACGATTTTAATTTCATTTCAATTTGAAATTAAAATTGAATATTTCTTTATAATTCCGTTTTAAATTCATTTTAAAATGATTTTAATTTCATTTCAATTTAAAATCAAAATCGAATATTTCCATAATATTCCGTTTTAAATTCATTTTAAAATGATTTTAATTTCATTTTAATTTAAAATCAAAATTGAATATTTTTTTATCGTTATAATATTTAAAATGATAATACTTTCAAAATATCTGATTTTGATTATACACCGAGTATTATTTTAAAATATTCGTTATTTCTGAATTGGAATCAGATTTAATCAATTACCATATAAATTCAATTATATGGATTTCATACATCGCATGTATACAATGATAATGATAAACAATCATCTACAGTTCATATAACATCCAGAGTGCATTCTACAACAGTATAGATATCAAAATAAATAAATGACGCTTATACAGTGTGTTAATCCATCGATTGACATACCACTAATTATTGGGATCAGTGTATGTCAAATATCGTCCCAATACCCGTGTGGGGTTTTCAAACAACAAATACTGATTATTATTTGTGTAGTTGGGCGATGTGTAAAATATTATCGTCCCAATCATCATCCGTTAAATAGGTGTATATAAACAAACCATCCGGCTTGTAAATGAATATTTATTTTATTTTCTTTTCATGATAATTTTATATACATTTTATATAAATAATTTTATATACAATAATATCAATCAATTACAATCCACAATACAATCCAAACAAACAATAAACCATGGTTTGTATAGAAAAATAGTGTCAGGAGCTACTAAGCCCCGTCTACAACCTATTATATAATAACTGGAAAATAATTTGAGTGAGAAGGAGTTCTCACATTGGGATCCACTCCGTCATTCTTTAGTGGATGATTTGGATTCCGTTCTGCTTCCAGTCAGTTCCATCGCAATCTGTTTCACGTGATATATATATATATATATATTAAAAATCATATTTTTAACATTGTTATTTTTATTATAAAAATCCCATTTTTAATTCTATGATATTGTATATAAAAATCACATTTATATAAAAACCCACATTTTTTTATAAATTCTATCTCATTATAAAAATCACATTTTTATAAATCGTGTTTACAAATAAAAGTCACATTTTTATAAACTATTATATAAATTAAAGATCATATTTTTATTTTAAAGCTATATATATAAAAGCCATATTTTTATTATAAAGCTATGTATATAAAACCATATTTTTATTTCAATTATTTCATAGTAAAAAATCACATTTTTACTAAAGCTATTACATTTCTAAACAAATGCTATAATATATAAAATTACATTTTTGAAAAAAATGCTAATTTTTTTTTTTAAACAAAGCTATTTTTATTTTTTTTTAAAACAATGCTATTTTTATTTACAAAAATTTTTATTACTGCTTAATATACAAAATTAAATTGACTAATATAATTAAAAAGAAAAACAACCTTTTCCTAACGTTTAAAAAGGTTACTGTGCCTTCTTCTTCCTTCTATAATACTGGTCGCCATTCGAAATCACCATCGATTGCTAGGGTTGGAAATCGCGACGCCCAAAGTTGGCTTGGCGGCGATCTGAAGCTTCCACGCTCTACGCCTCTGCGAGAGCTTCCTCTGGCCACCACCCATGATGAACTCGACGGCCGTTGGAAGTTGGAAAAAGCCTCGAACTGGCGGCTCTTTCAACGTTGATTCCTCCTGTTTCACGAAGTTCCAGAAGATCTCCTCCGTTGGATTTGTCCATCTCAAAGAGACGTACACTTTTCGTTTTATAATTTTCGATTATCATTGAATGGATTGAGAGATTGGATGGGAATTTTTTTTGAACATTTTCCGCCTTTGAATCGTGAGTAGCGACAGATTTCAACTGGTTGATCGCGGGTTTGAATTTGTGTGGAGAATTAGGGTTTGACCAATGAATATATTTATATTCTAATTATTTTAAATTAAAAAAAAAAATACTAGTTTATCGATCCAAACTCCAAATCAAGCCCAACGACTATCGTTTCTAGGTAAATACCCCCATTCCAGACACAATGAGATATGTTTCGTAAGCCAATTCGACTGTTTTGATCAGTTTTCGTTAAAATTAAAATATACTTCAGTATATATTAAATTTGAACGTACATTTTAATTTACCGGGGCCACATACTAACTCCAAAAATTCCAGAAAAATAAATCTAGCAATGTTTTGACGATACGGTCCTAATAAAAATAATTTCGTCGAATTTGGAGACTGTTTGAAAAATGGTCAATTTCCAGTCGATTAAATTCAAACTGAATTTGCCAAACGCGTTTAAATTCACCAAGCTCACATATTAATTCCAAAAATTCTGAAAATTGGAATCTAGTAATAATTTTACATTCCAGATCCAACAAAAGTGGTTTCATCGAAAACGGAGGTTATTTGCAAAATGGTTATTTTTAAGGGCTATATATTATATAAAAAATATATATTTTTTACAGCGACTATTTTAAATTTTAAACTTGACATAACTTTCAATTCCCATTATGAAATCTGGATTTTTCACATTCGTTAGAAAGATATAATTGAACAGATTCAAATATTTCGGGTTTTACTGAAATTCGATTAAATCGAATTTTCAAACTACCGCGCCATTTCAGGCTCATTTTATAATTAAAATAAATTTATTCGTTCTAACTTCGATTAAAGTAAATTCTTAGTCATTATTATTTAAAATAATTCATTTTAAATTTCCAAAATCCATTAAAATAACTAAAATAAAATTTTTAAATTAGTTCTAAAAATCCGGGTTGTTATACAAAACAAGATCGAATTCACTTTTCAATCTGCTCGCATTACTTCTTCTTCTTCAACCTAATCCTCTGATCTAGTTTCTGTAATCTACTTCAGTTCGTCAGAGCGTTGTTTCCTGGCACTACGCTACGGGACTGGTCCAGTTTGTCTTGTGAAACAAATTGCTATTACGTCAATCAGTGCATACGACGACAATATTGTTTCAAGAAAACTGAATCCTTTCTGGATTTGGAGTTTACTGAACTATTATTCTTCCTGTCGTTTAGAGACGGTTTTGTACCGCTCCAATCTACTGTACAATCGGTCACACTTTCTGTCGTTGCTGTAAACACAGTTTGACGTGATAATTGTTGCATAATTGAGTAACATTGATTGTTGTTGCCGTCTAATTGTAATACAATTGTATATTGTCAAAAGATCTAACAAAAAATCTCTGTAGGAAAATTGAAATTAATACAATTACTATCTCAACAAGAATTCTAGCAAATGAAATTCTATTAGCTCTTCCGTCACTTGATCTAATTTAATAGGTTGACCCTGCATTCAAGCTATTCCGCTGATGGCTTCAAGAGACCAAAGTCAAGATCTAGATTAAGCAATTGAACCCAGATGATAATTTTGTGGAGGAATTCACGAGAAAGCTTCATCCTCGGCTGATGTTTCTTCATAATAATTAGCTATTTATTATAGAAATACAGCCCTACAGCTAATATGTTGTCATTATCTTCTTCATTGTCTAATTTTATAATGAAAAATCCATTTTGCCTTGTATGTAGATGATAACTGCCTTCAATTGATCATGATCTATCGATGTAATCTTTAAGAAATTTGTAACAAGGCTTGTTTCCATATACATAAAAGACAATCGAACTCTGCCACTTTTCTCTAGCTTGATTTACCAATTCCTCATCGTTGCATGCATACCTTGTATTCTCCTTTAACGTTGGTTCAAAGAATTTTAGCTGAATTGATTTGCAGTGATATTTATTCTCCTTAACTATTTATACCAATCACTACAAAAAAAAGGGCAATTTTCCAACCGAAATTTCCCTACGTCATCTCTACGCCGCGTAGGCGCGGCGTAGGGAAGACGTAAAAATACGGGAAGGGGTAGGTATGGCGTAGGGAATACTTACTCGTTACCTACGCCATTTGCACACGTTGGAATTTATTTAAAACAGTCCAACATACAACCTAAGCCCGTTTAACTAAAAAAGTTCCTCCCCTATTTCCATCGCTTATCGTTTCCTCTCCCTACCGTTTAACATACAGAAATCGAAAACCCTAAATTAGCTTCGACAGCGCCGCCCCTACCGTTCTCAACTCGCGCCGCCCCTCTGTCTTCTCAACTCGCGCCGCCGCCTCCGTCTTCTCAACTCGCGCCGCCGCCTCCTGCGTTCTCAACTCGCGCCGCCAGCCCTCTGCCTCCCTCTCCTCGCTCTGTATCTCCTCCCTCTCCTCGCTCTGTAAGAATTGTAGTTTAATTTGGTTTTTTAAATGTTACTTGAATACTAGAACTAATTAGTGTTTCAGAAGTTATTTATTAGCTGTGGCCAATGACCACCACAAGTGTGCCCTTTGATATGATAGTTTCAAATTAAATTAAGAACTTAAGATGCAGTGAAATCTTAATCTAATCTTTAGATCTGATGAACCTAATGAATAATTGCTATGAGAATAAAATTACTAGAGTGTGTCGATTCTTTGAGATTTCCCGATGGGATTGCTTCTAATATGAAACGATGTGTTGATATGAAGGATCTTATTCTGTCAGGTATGAAGAGTCACGATTGCCATGTATTTTTGGAGACTCTATTTCCGATAGTATTTAAAGACCTTTTACCACAAAAGGTTTGGATGCCAATAACAGAGCTCAGTTTATTCTTTAAAGATATATGCTCGACAACTCTATCTAAAAGCCATTTGCAGAAGCTTGAAAGAGATGTACCCAAATTAATATGTAAATTAGAGAAAATATTTCCTCCTGGAGTTTTTAACTGCATGGAACATTTGCCAGTACATTTACCAACTGAAGCATTACTACGTGGACCAGTGCAGTATGGATGGATGTATCCTTTTGAGAGGTATGTAATAATTATATTTATTTATGTAATGTTTAAATATAGAACATGTCATAGTTAATTTCACACGTTTTCCTATTAAGGTATCTGGGCCACCTAAAGAAAAAGGTGAAGCAGAAAGCACGTGTTGAAGGTTCTATTTGTCAAGCGTACATTATTGAAGAAGCATCCATATTTTTTAGTCATTATTTCGATGATCATGTGAATTTAAATTTTAATCGTGGTCATCGCAATGAAAATGATATTGTGGATGCTTCAGTCGATAACGTTCTCTCGGTATTCAAAAAACAAGGACGTCCATCTGGTAAATGGAAGAATGTTAAAGGCTTCACTACAACAAAGGATTACAATCTAGCCAATGCAACTGTGCTTCTTAATTGCAATGAATTAACTGATCTTATAAGGTACTATAATAATTTGATTATTCATTAACTAAATTAATGTCAATCTCTTCCAGCTACACACATTACTACTTAGATATTAACATCTGTATTTCGTTTAAACAGCAAGTTCGAAAGTGAATATCCCAATGCTGAACTCTGTAAAGAATTCGAGGGATGGTTTAAACGATATGTAAGTATGATAAGTCATGTTTTTTTTTATCTTGCACGATATCCATTATATATTAACTTGTGTATTTAATTCAAATGGATAGGTTGATACGAACAACATCACCGACATTTGCTATAGGAAACTTGCGTTTGGTCTGCGTACTAGTTACAGAATATGTCCAATAATGTTTATAAATGGATTTAAGTTCCACACAGAAGAATATGAAAAGAAAAAGACAACTGTTAATAGTGGAGTTTGTATCAAAGGTGGGAACAACGATGATGACATAACAGATTATTATGGTGTACTGGAGGAAATAATCGAGTTAACTTACTCGGTGGTGCCGGAGTTAAAAACGTTTCTATTCAAATGTCGATGGTTTGATAGTAGACCGAATATTGGAGTAAAACGCATACATAAGGACTACCCTCTTATTGAAGTAAACCACAAAAAAAAATATTCAGGGTATGATCCATTTGTGTTGGCGGCACAAGCTACACAAGTTTATTTCACACCTTATCCTGCTATCGACAACAGTCGTTCAGATTGGTGGGCTGTTATTAAAACAAAACCGAGATGGTCATTTCACTCAAACACGATCATAACCGATAATATGGCATATCAAAATGATCCAGAACCTAATGAGCTACTAGACATTGTACAACAAGTAGAAGACATAGGATCTCTTATTAATGATGTCAATGATGGGGTCGAAGTAGATGAAGATGACGATGAGCAAATTGAAGTAGAGGAAGATGAGTGTGATCAGCTTGAAGACGAGGGAGTTAACATTGAGAGTGACGATGATAATGAAGATTGGTAGCATGTATACTTAATTATGATTGTTTGCATGTGTTTTTAGTTGCTCGGTTGCTTTTATGTTTATGAAGTTGTTTATGTTTAGTTAGTAGTAAAATTTTCAATTGTTGATTTACATTCTATGCTCTTTGATGAATGTTTTCAAACCTTATCTTAATTAAAGTTCACTAATTTCATGAACTGTTAGATTATCACTACACCACAAAGCCTATTTTGTCACTCCCCTATCCTTTAAATTTGATACGGTCTATAACCGTATTAAATTAGAGAGGGTTCTGAGCCGTGCCTTTCTATTTAGAAAAGGCTTAGAGCCTAATTCGAATTTGGCCCAAATTTTGACCGTATCAAATTTTTTTAGCAAGGCAGACGTGCTCCCCCTAAATCTCGATGACCGTACCAAATGTTCTTTCCTACAACCTACCAATCCACACCTCCTCCACCGATTCACATCTTACCCTACATCTTAAACATTATGGATCGGTTCATTTGGTCTGTCTCTTCTCCGTATCAAATCTGGATCAATTTTCGCTCCCGCTGTTTTTTTTTTTCATTTTCCCCAATTGGTGCCAAATTCATTTCCCTCTTTTTTTGTTCGCTTTTCATTTTTGGGGCAAAATCATACCAGTTTTTTTCAAATCCAAAGGGAGTAAATTCATACCAGTTTTTGGGGCAAATCCATGACTCCTCTCGTTGATTTCTTCCACATCCGAACTTTGTGAAAAAAGGTAAAATCACTAAATCTCGTCCTTCGTGTTACTGCTTATTAGGCTACGATTTGTTTTACCGCTTATTTATGCTTATTTATTCAAGAGAGGTCGATACTACTTTCCGTTGCCGATCTACACAGGAGGAAGACTACTTGAAGAAATTAAAGGCAAGTTTTCACGTTTTATTCTACTTCTGTTGATCTCAGTTTTCTGAATGATGCTTGGGCTAATTTTGAGACCACCGTCGTCTTTGATGACAGCAGGGTTCAATGTAGTTTTCGTTATCAGCATTTTTGAAAACCACAGTTACCTGGTTTTGTAGAAATTTTGACCGTCTCAGTTATTGTTTCAACAATTTCCATTATCTTTGTAAATTCATAGGTCATGGTAATGAATCCCTTTGATATATATCTAAGATTGACATCTGAGTTCTTACACTTTCGTATTTTGACTATCTCGTAATAAGTTATGAGTCTAAATTTGACGCTTCTTAATGACTGCTATTCTTAAGAAAAGAAAGGAAGTAAGAATTATTGATAACATACTTGATTTGCTAGTTGATGATTTGGAAAGAGATAAAAAATAGTAGTAGCTTGATGTATTTGATGATTAATGAAGAATCCTTATTAAACCATTAACAGAAGAAGAAAATAACAGGAAGTCATTTGTTGCGATTTACCCACACAAAATGTAAGCAGGATTATGGGAATTACTAGATAATTATTGGTAGAATATTTTCTTTTGGATCAAAAACAAAAAGGTTGTGTAATTGATATTACAATCTCGGATTGTGATTTTGATTCGAATTTTGGTTGTTGTCGACAATATCTCCAGACGAAATGAGCTTGGCACAAGATATGAATGAGATTTGACATGTTTTCTTGCTAAAATTTAAAAGCCAGAACTTGGACAAGATTCAAAACTCTCTAGTTAGAGATGATTATTAATAAAATGGATCTGGGTAAAGCAATTTTGACATTTTTATGATTGTTTTGCCCATTTCTATTTTCTGAATAATGAAGGCTATTGCTATATAAATTCAATTTTGGTTACCGTGTAACTATGCAAGTTGATTTGTTGCTAATTGACATGTTTGAACAAATAATCCAGTTTGAACAAATAATCACTGTAAGAACTGGTTCCAGTTTGAACAAATAATCCAGTTTGAAATTCAGTTTTTTTTCTTAACTAATAAAAGAAAGATATGAGGAAGATATGCTTAAATGAAAGTTTTCACATGTTTCAACCTAGGATAACATAAGTACTTATTGAAATCAATCAATTGCATGCATTTATTATACGATAAAATATATGATATGATCCTTGGGTCGCAAACTGGAATTAGTTTGCAAATGAGTCGCAAACTGGACTCAGTTTGCGACTCAGTCGCAAACTGAGTCGAGTTTACGACTCGCAAACTGAGTCCCGTTTGCAACTCAGTTGCAAACTAGACTCGCAAACTGGACTCGTCGCAAACTAAGTCCATTTTGAGAGTTGCAAACTGATTCCAGTTTGCAACTGAGTCCAGTTTGCTACTCAGTTGCAAACTGGAACCAGTTCAACCAGTTTGCAACTGGCAAACTGGACTCACTTTGTACCAAAACCAGTTTGTACCATATACTTCAAACTATGATTAGTCACTTACTGACAGTTTCCTCCGTTTAAATATACTTCAAACTAGTGAATTCGGGACACAGTAATCAAACAATAATTTCATTGGTTAATTATTTCTCTTATGTAATGCACCATGTATCATATTTGCTAAGGTCAAGTCTTAATAGTTGTGCATATAATCTGGAACACGAAACCATGCGAGAATGGATTCAAATATGCGCCTTTTGATGATTATAAAATGGAGTTTGCATAGGCAGTGATAACGTCAATACATCACCCTTGCATGTGATTATAGCTTAAACATAAAAAGCATGTTTTCTTTAATAAATGCATTTAAGCACGTATTAGATGTTTTAATAAGTTTGTTCACTTCAGTTTTCAGTATACGTTTCACATCCGTTTTAATAAGCATTTGAGTAAGTGAAATAATAGATGTAAGAATGTAAAACAAAATAGATAAACTGAAAAAAACATCTACAAAAAAAATTATAGTTCTTTTTAGTGATGGGATTTGAGTTTCAGCGAATCAGATGACAAATTGTTCAATTGTAAACTGAATCCACTGATTGCATTGCTAATATTATAATAATGCATTTTCAATTGCTCTTCAAACTGATATATGTTTATCAATTGATTCAGGAATGCAACCAGTCTAAGAGACATAGAAATGTCAAATGATCCAACTAAAGCAATAATTATTTATCTATAATAATGCATTTTCAATCGTTCGAACACTACGTTTTGTATAAACTGTGTTATGCTTTGTGTATTGACTGAAATTATGCTTTGTGTATTAATTGAAGTTATGTTTTATGTATTAATTGAAGTTATGCTTTGTGTATTTTCTTTATGTACTGTTACATGGGTGCATCGTATTCTTTGTTGTGTATATATATCAATGGGTGAAGTAGCGTACATTAGATACGTATCTGGATGATCATTAGTAATTTGATATGCCTAACCCGTATCAAATTTACCAGTTTGATACGCGTTAAACCCGTATCAGATTTCAATTCGATACGCCTTAAAGCCTTATCAAATTTTCAATTCGATACGCCTTAAACCCGCATCAAATTATCAAATTGACAAGCCTTAAACCCGTATCAAATTTTCATTTTGGCACGCCTTAAACCCGTATCAAATTTTCAATTTGGCACTCCTTAAACCCGTATCAAATAATCAAATTGACAAGCCTTAAACCCGTATCAAATTTTCATTTTGGCACGCCTTAAACCCGTATCAAATTTTCAATTTGGCACTCCTTAAACCCGTATCAAATTTTCAATTTGGCACTCCTTAAACCCGTATTAAATTATCAAATTGATACACTTTATAGCCGTATCAAATTAGTGGACTGATACGCTTAAGGCGCACCAATCCACTAATTTGATAAGGTTATAAGGCGTATCAATTTGATAATTTGATACGGGTTTAAGGAGTGTCAAATTGATAATTTGATACGGGTTTAAGCAATGCCAAATTGAAAATTTGATACGGGTTTAAGGCGTGCCAAAATGAAAATTTGATACGGGTTTAAGGCTTGTCAATTTGATAATTTGATGCGGGTTTAATGCGTATCGAATTACTAATTTGATACGGCTCTAGGGCGTGCCTAAGTAACAAACACGCATTAATTTGATACGGATCTGAGCACTGCCAAATTGCATTTGATACAGATTTTAGCACTGCCAAAATGAGCTTTTTGGTGTAGTGTATCTTATGTATATAGTTGCAAATGTCGTATTCATGTAATAGATATGAGTTCTCGTGGTCGCGGTGGCCGTAGTAGCGGTGGTGGTCGTGGTGGTCATAGTGGTAGTGGTGGTCGTAATGGTAGTGGATGTGGTGGTCATAGTGGTAGTGGTCGTAGTGGTAGTGGACGTGGTTTGGGTTTGATCGAACCAGCACCACCCTCTATCGATCAACAATCCACCCCTTCGGATGAATGTGATCATGATGAAGACACCCCTGGGCTATCTGGACAAGTGTCACAGACTGGCTCGACTTCTTCAGTCGGTACCATGTACATCTATTGTAGGAATAGTGGCGAGTAAGTAAAAAATTTAAATTTTCGAATTATTATGTATTTCAATAATGCATTACATAATTTACTCTAATTTCTGCATTAACAGGTGGGAATTCGCGAATAGTGACTCGACATCTCGTACTTTATCTAATATGCTTAAGGCCCGTTTGACATCATTTTGGCCTTGTTTCAGTACGATTCCTGCTAATATTAAGGATCATTGGTTTGACGAGTTTAAGGTAGAATAATTTTGAAATTCAGGTTCTTGCAATATTTAGTTCATTCATGATTAAGTTTTCCGGTTTATTTGATCCTAAAATCTTGTGTAGGCATTGTACACTTGGGATACCAATACTTCTTTTGCTGATGTCAGACTGTTATGGAATCAAAAGTGTTCTTTGAAGTATAGGCGGATTGTTGGAGACATGAAAAGAAATAAAAAGAAAAATGCTTGTATAACAGATGAGGTATGGCAACAATTTTTAGCCTATTGGGAGAGGGAGGATGTGAGTGAGCTTTCTAAAAAAAACTCAACTGCTCGCAAAAAAAATCCAAGGCCACATAGATGTGGTTCTAAGTCAATGGCACAATGGATGAACGATATGGTAATTGTTTAAATTATGAACTAATAATAGTATACAATTCAAATAAAGATATGATAAATTGTTTTTATTTTTTAGGAGAAAGAGCAAGGCCGAACACCAACATTCATGCAGGTTTATATTCGAACACATTATGTTGAGAAACCGGACGGTTCTATAGATGGGGGATGGGTTGATGAGTACTCGGAACAGTTTGTTGTATGTAATCAACAAAAGTTTCAAATTATACTTTACAATTTTCTAATTCTGTTAAACAATACAATATCTAATTTTTATGTAAATTACAGGCCAAATACAATGAGCGGGTTGCTCAAATGACCGAGAGTCAGGGTGGTGAGCTCTCTCACGACGAGTTAAACTATCTTTACATGCAGCTTATTGGAGAAGGTGAGACGTGTGCTTCTTCAAGAAGCAAACGAAGACCTGGTACCGGCAATATTCCTGGGGTATTGACTGAAAACTTAATTTATTTATTTTCTAGTTATGCTCATGGTCTATACTATAGACTCGCCGAAACTGAGCTTGAACTCGCCGAAACTGTACCATATGTATTTTTAAGGCTCATTTTCGGCTGAGCCGAGTTGCCGTGCAACAGCAACTTGAAGTTGCTGTGCAACAGCAGCTCGAGTTGCTGTGAAACGTTGCTGCACGCACAGCAACTATGGTTGCTGCGCGCACAGCAACCATGCACTTGCCGCGCGCACAGCATGGTTGCTGCGCGCGCAGCAACCATTTGTTGCTGCGCGGTTGCTGCGCGCGCAGCAACCATGGTTGCTGCGCGCGCAGCAAACATGGTTGCTGCGCGCGCAGCAACCATTGTTGCTGCGCGCGCAGCAACAATATTGCACTGCCATGAGGCAGTGCAAGCACTGCCATGTGGCAGTGCAAATTTGCACTGCCATGAGGCAGTGCAACAAATTGCACTGCCTTCAGGCAGTGCAAATTTGCACTGACCCATGAGGCAGTGCAACAAATTGCACTGCCATGAGGCAGTGCAACAAATTGCACTGCCATGAGGCAGTGCAATTTGCACTGCCTTCAGGCAGTGCAAGTTTGCACTGCCTGAAGGCAGTGCAATTTGTTGCACTGCCTCATGGGGCAGTGCAAATTTGCACTGCCATGAGAATTGCACTGCCATGAGGCAGTGCAAATTGCACTGCCTTAAGCAGTGCAAATTTGCACTGCCTCATGGCAGTGCAATATTGTTGCTGCGCGCGCAGCAACAATGGTTGCTGCGTGCGCGCGCAGCAACCATGTTGTGCGCGCGGCAAGTGCATGGTTGCTGTGCGCGCAGCAACCATAGTTGCTGTGCACAGCAAACTCAGTTGCTGTTGCACACAGCAACCTCAGTTGCTGTGAAACAACAACTCGAGTTGTTGTTTCACATGATTTCTCTCTTTACGAATTTATTGTACTAATTGGGTTAAATTTTTTATGAACATTTTACTTGATTTTGTAATTTGAAATGTATTTATTGTACTAATTGGGTTATAATTTTTATGTGTAGATATACAAAGATAACACATACACCGTTAGATTTGGAGGTACAGATCATACAGAAAAGCTTGAGAAGGAAGTAAAAGAGTTAAGAGATAAAAATCAAGAATTGAGTGTCACTGTTAGCAAACTAGAAGAACAAATGAGTTCTGTACAAGAGTTTTTACAAGGGTTACGGCGAGAGCAAGAACAACAAATATGACGTACTTTATGAATTAATCTTGTTTTGATAGTGAGTTTGATGTTCTATTTGTGTAAGGTACATTACACGATGTTTGAATTAGATGAAACGATCATGTTTAAGTTATGTAGCAACTTTATTTTATTGTTTGTTGAACATGATTTGTAGCAAGTTTATGGTAATTCGACCATGAAATTTATTTTACATCAATGTTTTTTTGATATATATTGTATATGTTCGGTTTTGTTATGATTTGTGGTAGACGAAGATAAATATAAAACTACCATATTGATTTTTGGTGTACGGATGCGTAGCGAAGGGGTAAGGAGGCATATGAAACATCGCGTAGGGGTGATGTAGGGACGGCGTAGAGAATTTGGCGTAGGGATAGCGTATGGAACTTGGTGTAGGTATGGCGTAGGGAACTTGGCGTAGGTATGGCGTATGGAACTTGGTGTAGGTATGGCGTAGGGAACTTGGCGTAGGGAAGTTGGCGTAGGTATGGCGTAGGGAATTTGGCGTAGGGATGGCGTAGGGAAATATTTGCGACGAGCTGTTTTCCGACTTCCTTTTTGGCGTAGGTATGGCGTAGGTAAATTCGATTCCCTACGCCATACCTACGCCAAATTAGCGTATGTAATTCAGAATTCTTTTGTAGTGAATGCTTTAGAGTGGCTACTCTTATTTATTTCCTGTGAAGTTTGTAAAGTAGAATTCAGTAAAGGGAAATCTGAAAGTGAATTCAAATTAGGGTTGCCCCTTTTGACAAATACATAGAGCACAAATATCATGCAACATTATCAAGTAAAAGGCATTTAATATTTTATGTAACGCTAAATAGTCAATATGACTTGTTTTTAAACTGGCCATTCAATCGGCTAATAAATCCATTGCAGTTTTTAACATTTAATGGTAACCCTTTTCGTAAGATGCAGAAAATCTGACCGTCATATTTGAGTAGCAAAATTGGTATATAACTATATATTATTTTTTGTCTTTGTTATTTTCCATAAAGATGAATAGTTATGTATTTAATTTGTACATATCTTGATCAGGTTGGTTTTCCACCAATATACATGTCACCTCAGATCAAATCCAGTTTACATACATAAATTTCATTAAAATAAATGAATAGGCTTAACCAAGCAACAGCAAATTCACTGAAAGTAATTTCCAAAAATAGAGAGTAATAAATCGCAATTAAGTAAACCTTCATTCATTTATTAAATTGACTCATGTGCTAATTATGTAAGTAATTCACGTGTTAATTGCGAATATTAATTCCAGTTGTGATTCCAATTATAGCATGAATCTAAGCGTTATCCTTTTTCTCTGGGAATAAGGATAAGGGGAAACAAGGCCAAAACTGAATGAAATCCTCGCATAAAAAGAATTGAGTATAAAAAGTATTCCTATATTTTGGAAAGCCACTCTGCAGTCGCTATATATATCCCTTCCATTCAGTGTTACAATTTCAAAGACCCCTGTTTCTTTCTTTTTGCTGCTGAATTCATCAGCATGGCCTGTTCATTATTCATAAAATATGTAGAATGGCTCGTCATATTCATGTCTCTTCTATTATCATCTACTTCTGTACAAAGTTCTCGTTTCAAATTAATGGCCATGGAGCCAGTGGAGTCAGCTAATATCATGGCAAATAAGATATATAGAACTGCCTACCATTTTCAGCCTTCTCGCAATTGGATTAATGGTATTCTTCTTCGTCTTCTTCTTCAAATTTTTCATCCTCTATCTTTGCTGATTTTTTTCAATGTTTTGAAGAAACCGAACCGGTATTTTATTTCTTTAAGGGTTGTTGACATTTTTTTTTCTAATCTATATAGATCCAAATGGGCCAATGTACTACAAAGGCATATACCACTTCTTCTACCAATATAATCCCTACGCAGCAGTATGGGGAAATATATCATGGGGCCACTCAATCTCAACTGACCTAATCCACTGGACAAGTCTCCGTCCGGCTTTAGTCCCGTCCGCTCCGTTTGATATTAATGGCGTTTTTTCTGGGTCCGCCACAATCCTACCTGGTGGCAAACCAGTTATCGTCTACACAGGCCTCGATTCCAAAAGCAGGCAAATGCAGAACATAGCTATTCCAAAGGACCCATCAGACCCGTTTCTACGTGAGTGGATCAAACCAGATTACAACCCAATAATGGAAGCAGTGGATGGGTTGAACTCCAGTCAGTTTCGTGACCCGAGCACTGCTTGGATCGGGCATGATGGGCATTGGAGACTGACTGTAGGAGCCGAGATCGGGCTCAAGGGTCGGGCCTTGCTGTACAAGAGCAAGGATTTTGTGCACTGGGTTCGACTCAAGCACCCACTACATGCTACTAAGGGATCAAGAATGTGGGAATGCCCGGATTTTTTTGCAGTAGGCAATGGAAAAAGCAAAAAGTATGTGCTGAAAATGAGCCTTATCGACACACAGTCTGATCATTACATGCTGGGAACTTACGATGAGGTGAATGATAGATTTTTGCCTGATAAAGACGTGATTGATGATTATAGAATGTGGAGAAGGTATGACTATGGAAACATTTATGCTTCCAAGTCTTTCTTTGATCCAAAGAAGCACCGTAGGATATCTTGGGGTTGGGCTAATGAGTCTGATACTTCTCAAGATGATATAGCTAAAGGATGGTCTGGTATTCAGGTGTGTACTGTTACTGTTGTATCAACATAAATACAACTCTCTATTTATTTGAATGAGTTTAAAAATTACTGATTTTAACAATTCAATTTTCAGACTTTTCCCAGAGAAATTACTCTAGATACCAATGGAAAGCAACTGCTGCAGTGGCCTATTCAAGAGATTGAATCATTGCGGAGAAAGCCAGTAAATTTAACAAACACAGTACTAAAAACCGGAAGTTTTATCGAGATCAAAGGAATAACAGGTTATGAGGTAGGCAAATCGATCATGTAAAGAAATTTTACAAATTAAAGCCAAATTGTTTAATGTGACTATAATTGAAAATGCAGGCTGATGTTGAAGTAGAATTTGAGTTGCAAAGCCTGAATTTAGCGGAGCCATTCGATGCCAGTTATGATTTAGATCCTTCCAAACTTTGCGGTGAAAACAGATATTCTACCAAGGGTGGAATAGGTTCTTTTGGATTGATTGTTTTGGCATCTGATAATATGTCGGAATCTACGGCGATTTTTTTCAGGGTTTATCGATACAAGGCCGGCTATAAGCTATTGATGTGTTCTGATCAAAGAGGGTACTTGTATTTTTGTGTGGACACATGTATGAACATTTGTCTGATTGCTCTATTTTACGAAATTAAATGTATGTTGTAGGTCTTCTCTGAGACCAGAAGTTTACAAGCCGACCTATGGAGCTTTCATCGACAATGTCTTACAGTTAAACCCGAAAATTTCACTAAGAACTCTGGTGAGTTTATTTTTTGAAGTATTATTAGATTGTTTACTTATATGTGGATTTTTGTACACAAGATAGAGCGGGATCATTTACTATCATTTTGAACAGATCGATCACTCCATAGTTGAGAGTTTTGGACAACGAGGAAAAGCATGCATTGCCGCTAGAGTTTATCCAACTATGCTTGCCAAAGGCAAATCTAGGACATATGTCTTCAATGCAGGCAATGAAACAGTGAAGATTATGAAGCTCAAGGCATGGAGCTTGCAAAAACCGGAAATTAGCTAGATAATTTTGGCACTAAGTTAATATAATGTGAACGCATAATGTTTTCTTTCAGTTCGCACCATATTTATTTCTTTAACTGTAACTATTTACAACTTTTCTTTAATTGAATTGAATGGCAAATTTTCAAATGAAAATGTCAAATTGTTTGTTGATTACCAAACAGTTGCTTCCTATAATTACTTTACTTTTTGTTTTACCATCTTAATCTGTAAGAAAATGGACAAATTCTGAGTTACGTACAAGACAAACCATGGTAATTCGATGCGTTATTGGAGGAGAACACATATGTTAGTCATTTGTGTGAAATTTTTCCCAATTAACCTTGAAGGCATGAAATTTATGTCAGGGAAAGCCTAAAAGTATCTTATTCTTAGCCATACAAATATACTGGACCCTTGTTATCCAACTTCACATCACATTTCTGTACTTTCTTCACTTGGCAATTAAAATAGAGTGTAGGACTCTAAATCAGAACTAGTAAAAAACTAAAGAGGTAAACAACTTGTTTCTCAAGCATAAAACCAGAATAGTGAACATCATGAACATATTACTTGCATTTGAAGACATTATAGTAACTTTTACAGGCGAACTACTGAGACCATAACTTGTCAGCTAACCAACAGTCGGTTAGGTATGTTGGATATTCCAGTCCATATTTGGCATAATTTTATGCAGGCATATTTGGCATAATTTTATGCAGGCTTATTTGGCATAATTTCATGCAGACATATTTGACATAATTTTATGCAAGCATATTTGGCATAATTGTATGCAGGCATATTTGGTATATCTTTTTATGCAGGCCATGCTAAATTTGTGGGAGAGATTTATTAGTTTTGTCTTTTTTTCTAGATTTGTTGTGCAAGCATGCCTTTTGTGCAACAATATCTTTTCTTTTAAGGAAAGACATTTGGGAGATTACTCACAATTTTGGTATGCACATTAAAAGAAAAAGGGTTAATATAACCAGATCTGGTCACATAAGGCAGTAGCAGTTTTTGGTCATTTATCATTTTCTTCAAGGTGTTTTGGTCTTCAAGATTGAGCTTCATTCTTGCTCGATACACCGCTGGCCTGAAGTGCACACAGGGTGTTCTCTTACACCTTTTTCATCTCTTATTGTTTTTGGATTCCGGTGATTAGAAGAGAATCTTTTGTAAACATTTTGGGGCTGTTTTCCCCTTTTGGTTTATCAATAAGAGAAGAGGGTAGACTCCTTAAGAGGTCTCGTGGTTTTTACTCTTCACATCGAAGAGGTTTTCCACGTATAAAAATCTTGTGTCTTGCTATTTTACTTTCATCGTATCTTTTTTTATTTGAATGGTGTGTTGATTGATTGTCTTGTGTGTGATATTGTGGGTGTAGCTTGAAGTAACCCCTAATCGATCCTATCAAATTGGTATCAGAGCTTGGGTGGGTTCTTTATCACACTATGGAGTCGAGCAGTCATAGCTCAATGATTAAGTTGACATCAACCAACTACTCTATTTGGAGACCTATGATGGAAGACTTGTTATATTGCAGGGATTTACATGACCCAATTGAAACCGTCACTAGTTCGAGTGGTATTATCTCTAAATCTTCTAAACCCGATAAAATGGAAGAGAATGAATGGATAAAGTTGAAAAGGAAAACTTTAGGAACCATTAGACAATGGGTTGACATTAACATTTTTAACCATGTGTCACAAGAGACCGATCCATATGATTTGTGGAAGAAATTAGAAGGTTTGTATGAGAGGAAAACCGCCCATAACAAAGCTTCATTGATTAAAAGGCTTGTTAATCTAAAGTTGAAAGGTGGAAAGTCAGTTTCTGAGCATCTTAGTGATTTCCAAGATATTATTAACAAGTTGACAACTATGAAGATCATTTTTGGTGATGAATTGCAAGCTTTGTTCTTATTGAGTTCTTTGCCAGATAGTTGGGAAACTTTAGTTTTGACCATTAGTAATTCAGCTCCAGATGGTGTGCTATCTTTGGATGTGATCAAAGAAAGCATGTTTAATGAAGAAATTAGAAGAAAAGAGATTGGAGTTGACAATTCACAAGCTCTTGTTGTGGAGAATAGAGGAAGAAGCAAGAGCAAAGGACCCAAAGGCCGTGATAACTCAAGAGGAAGATCCAAGTCTAGTGATGGAAAGAATCACTTCATATGCAACTATTGCAAGAAGCCTGGCCATATTAAAAAGTATTGCTTTCGTTGGAAAAGAGAACATGGGAAGAAGAATGATTTTCAAAAAGAAGGCGATGATAAAAATGTTGCAGCAGTAGCCTCTAAAAGTGATGATGATGTCACTTTAATTTGCGCAACTAGTGAATGTCATCATGTTAGCAGTACAGATTCTGAGTGGCTGGTTGATACAGGTGCTTCATATCATTGTGTTCCTAAGAGAAAGTATTTTTTGAATTATCAAGCAGGTGATTTTGGCAGTGTCAAAATGGGTAACCAGAGTTCAGCAAGCATAGTTGGGATTGGTGATATTCGTGTGAAGACTAATGTTGGATGCATGCTTACATTGAAAGGTGTACGTCATATTCCGGATTTGCGTCTTAATTTGCTTTCAGCTCATATTCTTGATCAAGAAGGCTTTCGTCACACATTTGAGAGTGGCAAGTGGAAATTATCCAAGGGATCCATGACAATTGCAAGAGGCGAGTTGTGTTGTTCTTTGTACAAGACATATTTGACTGTATGTTTTGGTGAGCTTAATGCAGTGGAAGAAAAAGATTCTCTTAATTTGTGGCATCGAAGATTGGGACACATGAGTGAAAAGGGTTTGAAATGTTTAGCAGGTAAATCTCTTATTCCTGTCAATACTACAATTTCTCTTAACCCTTGTGATCATTGCTTAGCAGGAAAACAACATAGAGCTTCTTTTGCTAGAAAGTCTACAAGAAAGCAGGCTAAGTTGGAGCTTGTACATTCTGATGTATGTGGTCCTATTGAGGTTGAATCCAATGGTGGCAACAAATATTTTGTCACTTTTATTGACGATGTTACTAGAAAGACATGGATTTACATTTTGAAGACCAAAAGCCAAGTGTTTGAAACTTTTCAGAAGTTTCATGTTATGGTGGAAAGGGAGACAGAAAGCAAGTTGAAGTGCCTTCGTACAGACAATGGTGGAGAGTATACCTCACATGAGTTCAAGAATTATTGTGCGCAATATGGTATTCGACATGTGAAGACAGTTCCAGGCACTCCCCAACACAATGGTGTAGCTGAGAGGATGAATAGAACCATTGTGGAGAAGGTGTGATGCATGTTGAAGATGTCCGATCTACCAAAGTCATTTTGGGCTGAAGCAGTGAATACAGCAGTTTATCTGATCAACCGTTCTCCATCTATTCCATTGGGGCTTGACATTCCAGAGAGAGCATGGAAGGGATGTGATCCTGTATATACACATCTTAGAGTATTTGGATGCAAGGCATACATGCATGTGCCAAAAGACCAAAGGTCAAAGCTGGATTCCAAGACTAATCCATGTGTTTTTGTTGGCTATGGTGATGAAGAGTACGGGTTCAGGCTATATGATCCAGAAAAAGGAAAGGTAGTAAGAAGCAGAGATGTAGTGTTCTTTGAGCATGAAAAAGGTGCAGAACTTTTGAGTGCAAGGTATCATACTAGCTCAGATTTTTTTATTGATACTACTGATGTTTCTTTGTCCCCTACTCGTGGTTTTGTTGAACAGCCAATACAGGCTGATATTGATGCAACACATGAAGGTGTTGATGATGCACAGCTTGATGGTGCACATTTTGATGATGTTCATGATGATGTTCATGATGAAGCTCAACCAAATGGAGAAGTGGCTTGTAAGCAGGGGGAGCAAATTGCCCCACAAGTGGATGATGCTCAAGTTAGAAGGTCAACCAGAGAACATAAACCATCTACAAGATATCCAAGCACAGATTATATCTTAGTTACAGCTGATGGTGAGCCCGAGAGCTTCCAAGAAGTGTTGTCTAGTCAAGACAAGAATCTTTGGCTTGAGGCTATGAAAGAGGAGATGGATTCTTTGATGAAGAATCAGACTTTTGAGCTAGTGAAACTTCCAAAAGGCAAGAAGCTTTTGAAAAACAAATGGGTTTTCAAGAACAAGAAAGATGGTGAGAAGATAGTAAAGCGCAAAGCTAGATTGGTAGTCAAAGGATGCAATCAGAAAAAAGGCATTGATTTTGATGAGATTTTTTCACCAGTTGTCAAGATGACTTCTATCAGAACCATTTTGGGTTTAGCAGCAAGTTGTGACCTTGAATTGGAACAACTTGATGTAAAAACCGCATTTTTACATGGTGATTTGCAGGAAGAAATCTACATGGAACAACCTGAAGGATTTGAAGAAAAGGGAAAAGAAAAACTTGTTTGCAAGTTGAAGAAGAGTCTTTATGGACTTAAGCAAGCACCAAGGCAGTGGTATCACAACTTTGATTCATTTATGACAAGCAATTGTTACAAGAGGACTGTTGCAGATCCTTGTGTGTATTTTAGAAAGTTTCCTGGTGATATCTTCATTATTCTTCTTTTATATGTGGATGACATATTGGTAGTTGGACAAAACTTAGAATTGATTAGCAACTTGAAGAAAGATTTGTCCAAGTCATTTGATATGAAGGACATGGGTCCTGCAAAGCAAATCTTAGGCATGGAGATTGTTCGTGACAGAAAAGCTAGGAAGTTGTGGCTATCTCAAGAAAAATATATTGAACGTGTGCTTGAAAGGTTCAATATGAAGCATGCTAAGCCAGTTTGTACACAACTTGCATCTCATTTTAAGCTAAGTAAGAGAGATTGTCCAACAACGGAGAAGGAAAAAGCAAGTATGTCTTCTATCCCTTATTCATCTGCAGTTGGTTCATTGATGTATGCTATGGTGTGCACTAGGCCAGATATTGCACATTCTGTTGGTTTGGTGAGTAGATACTTATCCAATCCTGGTAAAGTTCACTGGGATGCAGTAAAGTGGATTTTCAGATATTTGCGTGGTACTTCTAGATTTTGCTTATGTTTTGGAGGTAGCAAACATGTTCTTGAGGGGTATACAGATGCAGACATGGCTGGTGATATTGATAGTAGAAAATCTACCTCAGGTTATGTGTTCACATTTTCAGGGGGAGCCATTTCTTGGCAATCCAAGTTACAAAAGTGTGTGGCTTTATCTTCAACCGAGGCAGAGTATATAGCAGCTGTGGAAGCAAGTAAAGAGATGCTTTGGTTGAAGAGGTTCCTTCAAGAGTTGGGTTTGCAACAAGAAGAGTATATAGTATTCTGTGACAGTCAAAGTGTTATGGATTTGAGCAAGAATTCCATGTATCATGCACGCACTAAGCATATTGATGTTCGGTATCATTGGTTAAGAAATGTGATTGAAGAAAATATGCTCAAGTTGAAGAAAATTCATACAAACAAGAATGGTGCAGATATGTTGACTAAAGTGGTTACAGGAAACAAGCTTGATGTTTGTAGCAAGCTTGTGGGAATGAGTTTCAAATGATGATTGAAGCATGCACATCTTCCCCAAGTTGGGCTGGAGGGGGAGATTGTTGGATATTCCAGCCCATATTTGGCATAATTTTATGCAAGCATATTTGGCATAATTTTATGCAGGCATATTTGGCATAATTTTATGCAAGCATATTTGGGATAATTTTATGCAGGCTTATTTGGCATAATTTCATGCAGGCATATTTGACATAATTTTATGCAAGCATATTTGGCATAATTGTATGCAGGCATATTTGGCATATCTTTTTATGCAGGCCATGCTAAATTTGTGGGAGAGATTTATTAGTTTTGTCTTTTTTTCTAGATTTGTTGTGCAAGCATGCCTTTTGTGCAACAATATCTTTTCTTTTAAGGAAAGACATTTGGGAGATTACTCACAATTTTGGTATGCACATTAAAAGAAAAAGGGTTAATATAACCAGATCTGGTCACATAAGGCAGTAGCAGTTTTTGGTCATTTATCATCTTCTTCAAGGTGTTTTGGTCTTCAAGATTGAGCTTCATTCTTGCTCGATACACCGCTGGCCTGAAGTGCACACATAGGGTGTTCTCTTACACCTTTTTCATCTCTTATTGTTTTTGGATTCCGGTGATTAGAAGAGAATCTTTTGTAAACATTTTGGGGCTGTTTTCCCCTTTTGGTTTATCAATAAGAGAAGAGGGTAGACTCCTTAAGAGGTCTCGTGGTTTTTACTCTTCACATCGAAGAGGATTTCCACGTATAAAAATCTTGTGTCTTGCTATTTTACTTTCATCGTATCTTTTTTTATTTGAATGGTGTGTTGATTGATTGTCTTGTGTGTGATATTGTGGGTGTAGCTTGAAGTAACCCCTAATCGATCCTATCAAGGTAAAGGGGTAACCATTTTCACTATGATGGTCAGTGCTTTGTATTGCTTATAGTCGGACATGCTTTACACAATGTTCTCATATCTTTTAACATTCTGACTCTTTATACACTTAATTGTGTTGTTTCCCCACATTAGTTTTGCTTTATAAGGTTAAATGATAATCTTAGTTAGTGTTATACATTATCATGTTTAATTTACAAAATTGGTAGATTCAAAGGTAGAAACAAAGGAGTAAAGCATAAATTCTTATTTCTTGTGTGGCAAAGGATTGGTTGACTCTAATATTTGCAAATATTTTGAATGATGATGACAATATTAAAATGTTATGTAAATTTCATAATATGTTGAACATAAACACTATTTATTGCATGACTTACCATGCTAAGGGTTTTTTTTTTTCAAAACTAAACATTTATTTGTAGACAAATTTCTAATTATTGATACCGTTTTAACAATCGTGCACGTGGTGCATAATCTAAAACAAAATATGATGAATTTCTGCACGTTACTGGAATGAAATAAGAAAACGATGATAGGTAACTTTAATTTGTGGCTTATAATCATAATAAGTAAAACAAGAGGCATGGCCGGGCCAAGTGAGCTCGCTCCTTCAATTGGACGTGCTTTTTCGATATCATAACTATTACTTTGTGGCTCGATTGGTGGGCACTCCTTATTATGGGAGTGTTGTTCGAGGTGGACCATCAATTAGTCCAGAAATCCGGTAGAATCCCACCCTTAGTATAGCCTCATGTGTCTTGTCATATTATCTTGATCGAGCTTACTTCGATTTTGATTTGTGTCGTACAGTATGGAGTGCACCTTGAGGTCACCAGTGTGGCACTGGTAGGATTACGGTACTGTATAGACTACGATGCTTATAAACGGTGTAAAGATAAAAATGTAATCCCTCTTACGCTATTTTCAATATTATATTTACCGTAGACACTATTACAATAACGTATTGTATTATATGTATATAGTTTCACTATTAGGTGATCTCAAAGATCCTTTAATATACTGATGCATTTCTGTGAACATTTCACTTAAATCAATTTATTTATATGATAATGTTAGTCTCGACCTGAGTGTTTTGTTTTACTTTATGCTCAGGTCAGACCGAGTATTCTAGTATTTTGATTACACCTTTCAGAGCAGGGGACTTGTTAAAGTCCTCATTTTAGCATATTTGTTTCAATTATTTTCTTATGTAATAGAAATCCATTGTATTTAGTCTTTCGTAGTGTTTGATTTTGTAACTCTGATATTATGTATAAGATTTGAGATTTTGTATCTAGTAGCTTCATCAACTACTATTGTACTTACTCTGCTGTGAGATATTCTGCTACTCTGTATTTGTGGTTTGTTTGTGATTCAATGAGCATTTTATGTTTAACCCAATAGTAATAACAATCTACTATTAATGCTTACAAACTGGCAGAGAGCTATTGTGGAAGTACCAAAGTGAAATATTTTAACATTAGCATATATGCACAAAAAATTGTAAATAATTTCCTTGCTATTCGTAAGAAAAGGAAATAATGTTTCACTCATTAGCACTTTCCAAAATTAAATATTTAGGTGAAATTTCAAATGGGAGACCTTATTACTACATTTTTACGTTGTATCACAACATTTAATTTGAACATGCAAGTAACCCTCTTCCTTTCAGGCAAATCGCTTAAGTGGGTAATCAAGGAAAGGGATCAAGAAATAACTCTTTTTTATTTAAGTAAAATATTATTATCTTAGGTACTTCGCTCTTGGATAATGTACATCGTTGTAGTCAAACTTCTTAGTTGTATTGATTTCTATATATCTTTTTCGTAGAAATCCTGAATTCTAATTTTGTATGATTTGTACTTTTCTCGTTCTTCCTTTTACTTATGATATTTATTGCCTCTGCCATATTGTTTTAAATTTACATTCATGTCTAATTCCAATATGGAAGATTAGAAAAGGGGTTGTTAAGCACAAGTACAAAATTAAAGGAAAAAAATAGGAATAAGGACAAAAGACCAAAAATTTAGGCACAATGACACTTTTTAGTGTAAATCAAGAAATTCAAGGGTCCACTACATTTTCTATTTTATACTAAAAAGTGTTCTTATGCCTAAATTTTTGGCATCTTGTCCTTGTGCCTATTTTTTCTCTAATTTTGTCCTTCACACTATTTTCCTCATTAGGATTAGAAAATTTGTTAACAAGGGAATATTAGTGTGAACACATACTACGCATACAAGGTATATCACATAGTTTATTTAATAACTCATTTTCAGAATGTTTTATATGAATATAATTGTGTATATTTATGGATATTAGTTTAAAGATTGATGCTTTTATTTTAAAAATTATCTATATAATAAAATTCCCCCCTTGGACAAACAACAAGACAAAGAGTGGTTCAGATTTAATCCTGCAAAAACAAATCCACCGTCCTAATTTAAGCACATCCCCTGATATTTTGATTGCCACCTCATCCGCATTTGCCTTATATTTAGTTAACTCAACTGCTATTAATTCCATTAGCCATGTTCACATATCTATCAACCCACGATAAATTTATTCCCACGATCACTAATCATAATTCGAATCTCTCCTTCCAATAAGATCATTATATATTCTTTCTTTTTTTCCACAAACTTCTTCTTTCCTCCCTGAAATTAACCAATTACATACTTTTTTTTTATTTGGGTGAAACTCGAACAATTGCTGCAAAGTATGGCTTTCTGGACTGATCTGGGAAGAAAGTAGAAGGGGGTGCAGATAAAAGAAAATAATGATGGAATTTACGGGGATCCAGATTCTTTCTTTGTTCCGCAATTGTTTACCCATTTGGGGACATCTGATTTAGCATTTCCAATTAAGCAAAAGTAGCTTATTCACGAAAAAGTCGAAGATGAAGAACGATTTTAACAGGTCGTCATTTCTACATTATTCTCACTTACATAAAATTTCAAATTGTTTATGGCTTATTTGAATAAATTCTGTTGATATGTTTGGTAATTTAAATTTTCTTAACATTTATTAGCTGCGAATTGATATCGTTTAATTCATTGGAAATTAGGAAATTGGGATTTATTGATTTCTTTCAGTAGTTAGTAGAACCGTATCTTTACCATCGTCATACCTTGCATCAGTTGCTAGACTGAAATACGATTGAGCAGGTAGTCTCTAAAAAATTCTGTTATATTTATTATTTTTTGGATCTCGGCAGATGCAAATCATTTTTACATATATTACCCTTGATTGATGCACATAAACTGACAATTGCTTTGGATATTTGGGTTCATTACATTCACTTTCACAATTCATTCTCCTATAATTTTTTATCTCAAATTCAGCTTTTATTTATTTATTTGAATTTGTGGAATTATGTATCGTGCAGTTAAAAGGAATGAACAAACAAAAATTCAATGTTAACGTATATTTTGTACACAAAAAATTACATGTTTTGGTTTCTTTCCATTGTTGAAACTGCATATTTACTCAATCGTAGACATGATTACATTTTATTTGACTGCAATCTAAATTTTGAATTTTGTACTGTTTCTCTAATACATTGCTCATCTCCTCAGCATACTATATTTTCCAAGTTCTTTAATTGTTGTTGTTCATATGTGATTTGTTTGACTATGGGAAGAGATTTGGATACCAGGAAATAAATTAAATATTGGTTGACATATTTGCTTACCCACTATTTTTATATTAACCAATCTTATGGACACTCATATTTATGGTGACAAACTGTTGCCAGTAATTTGTATTTGACTTTAACGTAAAATAATTGCATGATTCGGTAAAACTATAATACCATAAATTATAATATGATATGACTTTTTGACCCATTAAAATCAGCTCTCATCTAACCTTTTTTTTCTTTTTCTTTTTGACTAAAACGTTAACAAATAAGGCATAATGTTAATTCTATATTTATAGAGTGCATCCATTATTATAAGGTATTAAAAAAAGAAACTATGTGAACCCATTGCTTATTAATATTGAACTACCCTTACATTCAAAAAAACATGAAAAGTTAAATATTAAACATCAGATATGCATGATTTCAATAAGTACACTTCTGCTTGCAGCATATACACTAAAAGAAATGTATCATGTAAACATTCAGGGTAAAATACATATTACCTGCAATTAAAGAATTAATTCATTAGTTATATTACAGCTTATCTACAACATAAATATGCCTTTTCATGTCACATTTCCATTCAAAATCTTTCCAAACTATTCTATAAAAATGCGTATTATTCAAAATTCCATTTATGAAGAAATGTGGGTATCAGTATTAGTTGACACAATAGTGTTATCCATAACAACTATATCCAAACATCTATTATATGCATAATAATACATACTTCATATCATGTAATTTTAAATATTTTGTCATAGCTCAATTTTTTAATACATGATAAGCATCTTGTTATTCTACACTTCAACTGGATTAGACTTCCTTGAATCGCAGAAAATGAATAAAAAAATTAGATATTGAAATAATGAGACTGCCCAAATGTAACAGATATTGAATGAGTAAAATTATCTTTATCATTGTTTATGTCTGAATGTCCGGCGACAAATAAGTTGTATTGATATGAGTGCTAACCTATATGCCTTCTATATGTATACAGATTAATTTAGTGATTAATTCTCTTCATCATTCTAATATGAGTAAAATTCACTTTATCATTCTAATGTTTTGATTAATTCTGAAAGCTTGCTGTGTGTATCATATGGGTTAGGTTTTAATTTTTATTTTATGATCTTTTTATGGTGCAGTATAGACAAAGTTTTAAGAAAATTAGTTTACCATGACAAATTTAGCATCTTTTCTGCATAACCAGTGAGTTTTCTTAATTGATTTTGATTTGAATCTTATGGGCCATATTAGATTTAGTGATTGAGACAATTATATACAATTGAATTTGGTCACATAGACCTTTAACAGTTGGCATTGCTGATCCTTCATTATACAAATCATCTTTGAGTTAAAAAAAGTAAAGTTTGATATCCTTTTATCACATTTTTCTTGCCTCAAGTTAATGTTTTCCAAATTAATTTGCTTAGTTGATGTTTAGTGAAGGATATAAAGAAACACTGCATATTTTCCATATGCTTAAGTAAGAAACACAATAGACAACTAATATACATATAAACACTGTTTTCATGCTCTTTTTTGTTGTGTAGGATAGATAACTATTGAAGTTTCAAAAAATCTAGCTGACAATGGAAAATTTAGCATATTTTCTCTGTATCCATTGAATTTTGTAATTGATTCAGCTACCATAGTGATTTGTCGGCATCATTTTAGTTATATTACTCAAATTTTCTATCTTCGATCAGGTAACGCCAAACTATAGTAATTTTCTACACAAAAGGTTTATAGCATTAATAGTTGATTATTCTTCCTTATACTCAAAATCTTGCATCTTCCTACTATCATAATGCAAATTATAGTATACTATATCTTGAATATTATATCACATATCCTTGCGTTAGTTTTCCTTAAATAAATTATTTCTTAAGATTGGCTTCCCTTAATTTCACCATGTTTCCTTAACATATCATTGTTCTATGGTAACATACCATTGCCTTTTATCCTTGCAATAATCAATATATTTTTAGAGTTTCAGTTCATAAAAATGTACATTAGTTAGCATTTTGAAAACGATTATGAAATTACGTTATTCATGAATATATTAATTTTTTGACAAGAGTACCATCGAAGGTAACTTTTACTGCTTTTACAATTATTTATATAAAAGAATATTGTTTTTTGTTATAGCCAAATGCAACTAAATTATATGTTACTAATACTGTATTACATTTCCTTAACCACATCATTCCGTGATGTTAAATCTCCTTTATTTTATTTCCATATGATATTTGTTATTTCTTACAGTTTTAAATGATCAATAGTAAAGTAATTGCATTCACATTTAAGAAACTAATGTGAAAATTAGGCATAATTATGGATTGTTTTCTATAAAAAGCTTTGTTAATTTAGCATTAAGTCAGCATGAAACAATTTCAATCTCATGGGCAACTGACTACCTGCAAATCAACCTCAAATTCATTTTTGGTTAATGCGGTTTTTTTAGTAGAACAGTAAATGGTATTATAATTTTCGATTCAATAGACAATTGTAATTTAAGGCAAGAAGATCCAGTTACATATTATAAAAGAGCAACACGCTAAATTTACATTACATACTACTTAAATCTTGGTGGACCAAATGTAGAGAAGTAAATTTTGTGCAAATAGCATCCTATAAAATTATCACCAATTATTGTAATATCAATGAATATTAAATGTTTATGCGTGTTCATATTGAAAAGATGTTAAAAAAAAAAGAATTAATTGAAACCCATAATTTAACAAGTTTGAAAAATAACAATTAATGAAATAGATGTATTCATAAAACATTTTATGGAAGCAGAACTTTTACGAAAAACAAGTCTAATTATTTGGGTTGAGTGCCTATGCAACATAGGTTTTATGTTGAGACAGTTGACCGTACTCATATTTCTATCATTATTGTGTTCAACCAATACAGATTAACACATATATGGTTTTTTAATTCATCATTTCGTACATATATCTTTTCGTCAACCTAATAAAGATATATAAAAATTGACACTGTTTATACTACGTGCAAGCTGTACCTACTCGCTATACATGCATCATTTACTTCTTGCTATAAAATTTAGTTTCTACAGTAGAATCCTAACACATATATATATATATATATATCACTTACATTATATATTTTGCTATTATACGATATGTTCTCACCGCTTATTCATAAATGCAAATTACAACACTCGAAAGTCTATGCTCGCGTGCAACGCATGGGTTTCCACTCGTTTCTTAATAAATTGTCACAAGTAATTTAAAGTCATACAAAATAAACGGAAACACAAAAATACCCTGAAGGACAAAATGAACAAAAAATTGTTTTATAAGGACAAGAGGCTAAAATTTTGTCCATAATGACAAATTTTAGTGTAAATGGAGGAATTATAGTGGGCCTCTGAATTCCTCCATTTACACTAAAATGTGTCCTTATGGATAAAATTTTGCCTCCTTTTCCTTATGGAACAAATTTTTATTCATTTTGGCCTTGGGACTAATTACTAATCATGCTGATTATAGGTAATCAACATGGGTTTGGTTGAATTTAAGTTATGCTTGCATTCAACATGCGTTTATAGGTAATAAATAAATTCAAATCCACATGCGGTTTGGTGTTATAAGTTATAATAGTGTTTCAAACCCATATAAAGAAATTATGTCTGCAATATTTCAACTTTGGTTGAATCAAATAACATTTCAGCAATTGTATTAATACTTTTTGATATCACCAACAACTAATAATTTTTAAGAAAGTATTAAAATATATTATATTTTTTGGTATCCAATATAATATGATGAGCGGAAAAAAATAATAATAAAAACAATATGCACTCTAATTATTGGGAAAACCAAACAAAAATATATCTCCATAGTTATTCATGTCGACTTGATAGATGAACAAAATATCAATCAACGCAGTTCCAAGATAATTTATATACCACCATAACACAAAATACTTAAGGATACATATAAAACTATTTCAAACAATATTTCATTAAAGATAACAATAAATCTAATGCTATAAGAAAGCACATTCGATGGAGTAGATTACTGAAAATAATTCATTATCATTTGTAAAGAACAGTTGTAGAATAATAATACTGAATCTAACAATTTCGCAATATATTAATCTTGCTAGCTAATAGACTAGGTGTGTTATATTATAAGGCATGAAAAATACGTTTTAAACTGGGTGCCTATATGTAAAAGTAATAAGGATTGAAATCAAAATTGGAGTGAAATATAGTGAAGAAATTAATTTTAGAAAATGCATGAAGTCGACAAATATTATGAACAAAAACTTATAGGGAATATGATTTACTCAAAGATATAGTGCATTTTTATAAAATATGCTCTACGAAAAAAAACAAATAAATAATAAAAAATTAAAATAACTATCATACTTCTCCTCATTCACTAAACAAATATTCCTCACAGCTAAAATATACTTATGCTTTGAATTCGAATATTTATCAATAATTTCTTACTTTCACTAAATACAATAATATTCACTACCATATTTTTGGTTAAAATTCTGGTAATTTGAGATAAAAACACAAACTAATATTATACAATAATAGGACCGCTATTTATGAGATACTACTTATGCATAAGAACCTGATATCACAAGCGTAAAATTTCAAGTTTAATTAGAATACATATGTAAAAAATTACAATTAAAAAAGAAAAAAGACAATAAAGTTTTCCAAAAATTAAGAGATATAAAACAATGGAAATTATAAGGTAAGTAATGAGGGAGATTACAGAAAAGTTTTCTTAGAGGTATGGGAAGAGGATGATATAATTTTGATTAAACATAAAAAGGAATATGAAACAAAATATTCATATCCTTTTGTAATTGACTAAAAAGATAAAACATGCCATCAGTAATGAGTAATCCAAATTTCACAATTAAATTTTCTATACTGGTCAAATGTATAAAACTTTTAAAAAAAAATTGCATAGATTTTATAAAAATCATTAGTTTTCATAAGACCTCATGATGTTATGGGTTTGTTATCTATGATATAATACTCATACATAAGAACCTAATATCACAAATGCAAAATTTAAATTTAGGTCATAATTTATATATAACTATTTTGGAATAAAAACATTAAAAGTGTTCTTCTAACCATGATAGTAAAGATCTAATAGCATGGTGAAAATAAGCAAGGTGGAAACAGGTGTGAGAAATATTGGCGTGGTATAAGAAAAGAAAAAGAAAAGTACAAGTGCTAAATGTTCATTATTCTAGCAGTTGACGGCTTATGAGAGAGAGGACTCACGAATTCTTTAACATAAAATATTTCCAAGAAATACGGAAAGAGTAGTGTGTATATATGTATGTATGTGTATGTATGTGTGTGTGTGTGTGTGTGTGTGTGTGTATATATATATATAGAGAGAGAGATTAATTTAGAAGAAATAAATGAGTAAAGACTCAACATATTTTGAATAAAATAGGAAAAATGTATTGTTTTCTAACTATGGTAGTGAAGATCGAATAGTACAGTGAAAATGGGAAAGGTGGAAATGGGCACTAAAAATGTTAGTGTGGCACTAAAAAAATGAAAAATGTAAATGCTAGATTGCCATTAATGTAATAGTTAATGCTTTGTGTGAAAACATATGAATTTTACAACATAAAATATTTCCAAGAATTATGGAAATATATATATATATATATATATATATATATATGTATATATATGGCAAAAAATGGCGTCCACGAGTGGAGGAAACCCTAGCCTGCCTAATGTCACTGCCGCCGCCAAAAATACCGATGAAATCGGCTGGAATGAGGTGGGCCGAAAGGGAAAAAAGAAAGCTACTCCCCACGCATCATTTCCTCCGAAGAATAATCCCCATAAGAATCTCTCCCTAATATTTAAGGCTAGAACATGTAACTGGGCAGCTGCCGTTCCTGGAAACACGTGTATCAAAGGTGGGGTCGCGCGATTTGACGTTAACATTGCTGAGGACGGTAACTTTGCCGTATTAGATGACATGTCATCTTTTTTGAAGCGAGCAACATGTGGAAGAATTCGATTTATATATATTTAACAGGTAAGAGACCCATTTTTATAAATCTGAACGCTTTTATTAAAAGTGAATGGAACCCCTTAGGAAGATGGGATGTTTTTGCGCGTGAAAACGGGTTTTACCTTATTAAATTCACGAATGAATATGATTGCAAGAAGGTACTTGATGGTGGTCCTAGGTTTATAGATAGCAAACTCATTTTTATCAAGAAATGGGAACCCAATCTGCGATTAGAAAGGGATTTGCTTGAATCCCTTCCATTCTGGGTTAGATTCCAAAATCTGGACTCGTCTTTGTGGAGTGCTCGCGGCATTAGCAAATTAACCAGTGTGATTGGTACCCCACTGAAGCTAGACGAAAACACCAAACTGGTTATGTAATAACCCGGAAATTCTGAGCCAGTTTAAAAATTTTATTTTGGCGAATTTTGAATATTTAAAATGAATTATTTTAAATAATATCGACAAGAAATTTATTTTGAATATATTTAGAACGTATATATTATATACGTCGTCGTTAGAATATAAATAATTATATATAATTATAAATAGAATTGAAAATGGCGCGGTAGTTCGATAATTCGATTTCAAACTTCAATTGAATGCACCGGGTGCAAAACAATCCAGATTTTAGTGAAACCAAAAATAATAAGATCTATTTGAGAATATCTTTTCAACGAATCCGAAAAATCAAAATTTCATAGCGGGAATCAAAAGATATGTCCAGTTGAAAATTCTGAATAGTCGTTATGGAATTCAGGCCCTTAAAAATGGAAATTTTGCAAATGACCTCGGATTTCGACGAAACCACTTTTGTTGGGTCCGTGATGTCAAATTATTGCTAGATTCCAAATTTCATAATTTTTCGAATCAATACGTGAGCGTGGCAAAGGAAAACGCGTTTGACCAATTTTAGTTGATTTTAATCGACTGGAAAATGGCTATTTTTCCAACGGTCTCAGAATTCGACGAAATTACTTTAGTTAGGACCGTATCGTCAACACGAAGCTAGAAAATATTTTTCTGAAATTTTTAAAGTTCGTATGTGACCCCGGTAAATTGAAGTGCGCGTTCAAATTCAATATATAGAGTTATATGTTGATTTTAACGGAAACTGATCGAAACGGTCGAATCAGCTTACGATACATATCCCATTATTTTCGGAAAGGGGGTGAAACGTTATGGACGACAGGCGGTGAGCCTCGTTAGAGGTCGTATGTAAAAGTCAACTTTTTAAAATTAAATTAAATAATAAAAAAAAATCCCTCCCTCCCTTTATCTCCTCGCAGCCCCCCCCCCCTTTTCAAAATCGTAACAGAAGAAGAAAAAAAGGGCGGAGCCCTAAATCGCACGCCGCGCCGCCTGCCACCAGTCGCCCCCCCCTCCTCCGTCGACCATCCCCCCCCCCCAGCCCCGTCCCCTTCTTCTCCTTCTCCTCCCTCGCGACACCGCAGCCCCCCGCCACCGAAAACCGATGCGCAACCCCACAGCCCCCCCTCGATTTGAAGACCGACGCAAGACAGCAGCCCCCCCTGGATCCAAAACCGACGGTGAACCCCCCCTCTGCGCAGTCGAACATTGTAAGCTTCTCCAATTTATTTATTTGCATTTATTTAGATTAAATAGGTTTTGAAATCAGTTTTAAAATTGTTATTTATTTAGTTGATTAGGAAAAAAAATCTAATTTTTATTTATTCAATGTCATGGTATTTATTTGTATATAGTTACGATGTTAAAGTGATGATTCTAGCAAAGTAAAAGTCGGCTTTTTATATGAATAACATAATAAAAATATGATTTTTATTATATGCGAAGTTTAAAAATAAACTTTTCATAATATAGAAAGGTTAAAAATATCATCTTTATATTTGAAAAGGCGAAATCTTTATATGAAGAATAGCGTGATAAACATAGAATTTTTATCTATGTAACATCGTTGTAAAAATAGAATTTTTATCTATATAGTAGCGATGTAAAAATTAGATTTTTATATATTGAATAGCAAAGTAAAAATTCGATTTTTATATATTGAATAGCGAAGTAAAAATTCGGTTTTTACATATTGAATAGCGAAGTAAAAAATTCGATTTTTATATATTGAATAACGAAGTAAAAATTCGATTTTTATATATGTAGAGGGAACGGGCAACGAAGGTGAAAAAAAGGCGAGAACGACGAAGATTTCTATAAATGAAGTGTCGTGAAGTTGGAATAGCTATTGGTGAGAACTTCTCACTCTAAATTTCTTTTTCTAGTTATATATATATATATACTAGGATGCAGACGGTGTTTAGTAGCACCCGACACCACTGTCCACAGACCATGGACTTGTTTGTTTGGTTGTGTAGTTGGTTAGATTGTTTGATTTGAATTTGATTGTTTGGTGAAATAGAATGGATTTGATTGATGTGTGAATGGCGTGGTCCATCGCTAGACCGGGGATAAGGCTAGGCCTTGTCCCGTTTCTAGTATCGTGCAGTTATGCCGCTGAAATTTTCTAAAATAAATTAGAAAAAAAAAAGATATCATTTTATTTAATAAATGAACCGAATAGAATATTCATAGGTTGAATAAAATAATTTGATCGTTGAAAATATAATTTTTAATGTGAATATGAATATAGTGAATGTGAATAAAATAAATATTCATTTACAAACCGGACGGTTTGTTTATGTACACCTATTTGAAGGATATTGATTGGGACGATAAATTTTACACATCGCCCAACTGCACAAATAAAATCTGTGTTTGTTGATTTGAAACCCCACACGGGTATTGGGATAAAATACGGCATACACTAATCCCAATAATTAGTTGTATGTCAACCGATTGATCGACATGCTGTTATAAGCGTTAGATATCTATATTTGATGCTTATACAGTGTAGTGCACTTTGGATGATGGTTGATTATTTATCGTTACTATTATATACATGTGTGTATGGAATCCATATAATTAACGTTATATGGTAATTGATGGGCCTCATTCCAATTCAGAAAATAAAGAATATTATAAAATAAAGGTTCATGTGTTGACAGTACTCATCCGTTGAGACTAGTCATGTGTTGAACGAAATATTTTAACAATAAAATTTACATCTTTATCATATATAAAATTAGAAACTAACTGGAAAATAGATAAGATGAGTGGTCTCCTGGATATTGATTTGATGTTGGTTTCGGCCTTCGGGGTTAATATTCAGGGAATCGTTCTCTTACTAATTTGCGATTAGAGTCTAATTTGAAATCAAACGATAGATACCATAATTTTTATAAAATATATTAAATAACAAAGATAGTCACACATGGACAGTACTCATTCGTTGAGATTAGTCGTGTGTTGACAAAAATATAGAATCATGTATTGAAAGAAATATAAATTCATTTGTTGAATGGAATAACGAAGTTAGTGAAGAATATAAAGCCGTGTTGATAAGAGATGCGCCATTTTGACGCAAACGATATTTATATCGATTATATTCGTTTTTGAATTTGATTTGAATTGAATTGAATTTGAATAGAATAGAAATTGAATTTGAATAGAATAGAAAATGAATTGAATTTGAATAGAATAGAAATTGAATTGAATTGAATAGAAAACCAATTTGAATTGAATTGAATTGAATAGAAAACCAATTTGAATTTAATCGAATAGAAAACCAATTTGAATTGAATCGAATATAAAACGAATTTGAATTGAATTGAAAAAAAAACGAATTCGAATTGAATTGAATTGAAAATAAAATGAAATCGAATCGAATTAAAATCTATTTGAATTGAAATCAAATAGAAATAAAAGTAAAAAGGGTTTATAATAGAAAATTTAATTTTGATTTGAATTTGAAATAAAGGTTGAAATTGTTTTTGAAACGAATTCAAAACTATTTATAAAATTCGTTTTAAATAGAAATCGATGAAATATATATATACATATATTATATTATATATATATAATATAATGGCCTGAATAGAACGCGCCGCGCCGCGGCAGTTCGCGAATTTCAACCATTAACTTCGAACGGACATTACGGGAGATCCGACCGTCGGATTCTCCTAATACCGGAACCGTTGGCTTCGTATCGAAAAGAGCTTTCTAACGAATATTTGAAATTTGAAATCTAATGGTTGGGTTTGGAGATACGTCCAAATCAAATTTGGAAAAGGTCGCTGTAAGTGGAGTTCGATGGCCGTTGATGGAAATCTACTGTACGGGCCTTGATAAAATTATTAAAAATAGTAATAATTTGTGTAAAATCATAAGAAATGATTTGGGAAAAATTGTTAGGAAAAACTCCATATTTGAAAAGATAAAAATAGATTTTTATCGAAATGAACTAGTTTTGAACTAAGATTAAAACCCATTTATTTTTTAATAAATAGATTGGATTTGAAACGGGTTTTAAATAGAATTGATTTGTGGGTTTATCGTGAACGGTGTTTTTAAATAACATTTGTTCTTTAACCCGATAATAAATAAAATGTGATTTGGGTTTGTCGTGAACTGTGTTTTAAAAGACATTAGTTCTTTAACCCAGAAAAACGAGTTTTAATGAATCTTCAATTAGATTGAAATGTGAATTGATAATTTAAACTTTCAAATTTAGAAAGTGAGCGAGAATGGAGTATCACCAGTTTTGCTCCAAAGCGATAGTTAAATCTTTAATTAGATTTGAACGTGAAATGGTAATTAATTTTACCGACAACACTGTGGTGTTAGATATGGAGTATTACCAGTTTTGCTTCATGGGATGAATAGGTTGGGATTGGGAAATAAAATAAATAATTACTTCGGTGTGGTTCGATAATCTCGACTAGTTTAGAAAACCATAATTTGGTTTGAAACGACATCCAAAGGAAGATTAAAGGATAAATTTTAAAGAATTTATCTTGGATAAAATTAATGGGAACCTTTCCCTAAGAATGTGGAATTTAGAAACTAGCTGTAGGTTAGTTAAGAAGAATGGTTTCCTGGGTATTGATCTGATGTTGGTTTCGGCCTTCGGGGTTAATATTTGGGAAATTGTTCTCTTGCTAATTTGCGGTTAGTGGCGGCTGAATTGGAATGAGGCGTATGTTGTGTTTGTGTAATATTTGTTTTTAATATACGCGGGTTGTTCGGAAAGTCCGGGTTTATACCCATTCTGAATAACCGATTCGACGATAAGTCGAAGATGAAGACGGTGGTTGAAGACCGGAAGTCTTCACATTGTTTGGGTGATTACTGATGATCTTGATTGGGCTGTACACCCGAGATGAGGGAATCGGTTAGTGATCGTCCAGACGTACTTGGAGATCGATGGATATGCGAGTAAAGTGCCTCCGGTTTCGTTCAGACCCAGAACGAACTTGTAAATGGATCGTGTGTCTGACATTGGATTTTATTCTGTGTTGATTGATTTCTGTTAAATATATATCTGTTTGGCGGCGGGGAATTTATTCTCTTGCTTAACGCCCTTCTCTGAGACGTACGAGCTCAGAGGTTATATATCGATAGATATCAATCGCATGGCATGAATTGCCTGTGTGGCACGCTGAGTTGCATGGATCAAGGCTTTTGTTGAAAAGCAAAGTCTTGTGGTTGATGATCAAAGCACGGCCTACGTGGCAGCTTTGTGTATAGCGTGGATTCGTGAGCCTCACACCTCGGTATGAGTTAAAAACGGGATACAGACCGTTGGGAGAACACGACGTTTCTTTCTAGCTTTGGTGGTGTCAGTGACTTACCAGCCCTGACATTTATTACTTTTCACCTTTGTGGTTGTTGGAATGAGGCGCCTCGATTTTAGGTCTGTAAGGACCGGGAAACGTGTATTCAGGCATAATTAATCCTCAAACGTAAGAGAGGACCGGCCCAACCGATCCAAGTGGCTGCCCAGAGTGCGTAGTCCTGAGCATTTGCTAGAGTGTCTCGAAAGCGGAGAGGATCTTGCCCCTTGCCTCGACTCATGACGGAAATCCAATTTCCAATACGTGTATTTCGGCTTTATTTGTAGAGCCTAGTATGGCGACATAGTGGTATGGGGGCACTTATGTCGTCTATGATTTATATTTATGATTGAAATTGTTTTGATACTATACACTTATTATAGTATCAAATGATTTGTTTTAAACGTACCAAGCATGTTTGGCTGTTATAAGGTAAAACCCTATCCTCCGGCTTGCGTTGCATTGTGTGATGGGACCTGGGTCTTATAATAGCTTCATTTTCCGAAAAAGCATTGTGCTGTTTATCCTATGCACTGGTATTCTTGGGAGGAAACCCGTTCCGTGTTATACGGCGTGGTCCCTTGAATTACTCTCTTTTAAAGTAAAGCTTTAAATAACTGTTTTAGTTCTCACACCAGTCACATGACTGACCTGGAGTTTATTGTTTTAACCTAAACTCTGGGTGCCCTTATTTTCGACACGGGCAGCTAGTAGTTTTGGTTTTGCAGATTTATATTCACAGGATCCTGGTTTACAGCTGGAATGATATCCGGAAAGTTCTGTATCCTTATATCACCTTCAGTTGTGCTTTGTATTATTTTTCCGCTGCTATGTAATTTATTGTAATCTCTGATATTTATCGAATGTAATTTATTCGTTTATACTCTGTATATTCTTGTATCTGATGGAATTGTTGTAATAACAATGAAATGTTTTTCCGTCTGCGTTTTGATTTGTCCTGTTCTCAAAGTATCTGCTCTTTCCTTCACGGGGAAGTAATGGGTTCTTACAGTGGTATCAGAGCTTTGGTTTACAGAGCTCGAGAACAAGACACATTAGAACCATACGAAAGAATTCGTCAGATATTGGATTAGTAATATCCAATTAATATGACTCGTTAGAGATAGGATCAGTAGTATCCTAGAACGAGTGTGAAGAGTATATTTTTCAAATGAAAACAATTTTTGTTTTGAAAATTTAAATCAATTCTACGTATTTGAATATTTATTTATTTTGAATTTGGACAATCCGCTATATAAAGATTTTGCATATACGCGTCATGAACGTATATTCGAAGTTTTAATATACCGGATAGATATAGAGCCGCACTCTAGTAGCCCGGAGATGTTCTGATGGTGGTTCGAAACATCATTAGCATTTATTTTCGAGTGACGAAGGTGTGATATCTATATATTTCCATCGGACTGGTGTGAGAACCAAAACTTATATAGATAGATTTATTTGTTGTGATTTGGCATCAAAAACATGATTTTTGTATATGTATCAAAATTATGAATTTGAAACGTTAAATTTACTAATTGATTGATGATTGTGTTGTTTGTTTATTTGTTTGACAATTTTGAACTATTTAGCCTAATTGCATCAAATATTGAATTGTATTGAAAATTAGTCGCATTTGCTTGCATATATATGTACTTACATTGAACCGGTCATAGCAAGGAGGCTAGAGCAGAGAATAAAATTTGTTTGCCCGATAGATAGGTACATGTTTACTATGTAATTTACTGTTTTGTTTGGGTGATGATGATTTTATGAGCCGATTGGCTAGCCGCTTGGCTTTTTCTTTTTCTTTTTGAGATCAGAAGGCCTATATGGCAATTTCGGGATTTTTCCGTGGCTCCCGGTGCAGGGGAGGTTATGGTGAAATTTTTCGAAAATTTAGGGTGTTAGCCAAATTTTTGGAAAATTTAAAAATTCTCAGAAACTGAAAAGTTGGAGAATGGAAGCCAGGTTGAACGTAGAGTTGATTAATCAAACCACTTCCGACTTTGTTCCTTTTCGGGGACGAAAAGTTTTAAGTGGGGGAGATTGTAATAACTCGGAAATTCTGGGCCAGTTTAAAAATTTTATTTTGGCAATTTTGGCGAATTTTGAATATTTAAAATGAGTTATTTTAAATAATATCGACAAGAAATTTATTTTGAATATATTTAGAATGTATATATTATATACGTCGTCGTTTGAATATAAATAATCATATATAATTATAAATAGAATTGAAAATGGCGTGGTAGTTCGATAATTCGATTTCAAACTTCAATTGAATGTATCGGGTGCAAAACAATCCGGATTTTAGTGAAACCAAAAATAATAGGATCTATTTGAGAATATCTTTCTAAAGAATCCGAAAAATCAAAATTTCATAGCGGAAATCAAAAGATATGTCCAGTTGAAAATTCTGAATAGTCGCTATGGAATTCAGACCCTTAAAAACGGAAATTTTGCAAACGACCTCGGATTTCGACGAAACCACTTTTGTTGGGTCCGTGATGTCAAATTATTGCTAGATTCCAAATTTCATATTTTTTTCGAATCAATACGTGAGCATGGCAAAGGAAAACGCGTTTGATCAGTTTTAGTTGATTTTAATCGAATGGAAAATGGCCATTTTACCAACGGTCTCAGAATTCGACGAAATTAGTTTTGTTAGGACCGTATCGTCAACACGAAGCTAGAAAATATTTTTCTGGAATTTTTAAAGTTCGTATGTGACCCCGGTAAATTGAAGTGCGCGTTCAAATTCAATATATAGAGTTATATGTTGATTTTAACGGAAACTGATCGAAACGGTCGAATCATCTTACGATACATATCTCATTGTGTTCGGAAAGGGGGTGAAACGCTATGGACGACAGGCGGTGGGCCTCGTTTAGAGGTCGTATGTAAAAGTCAACTTTTTAAAATTAAATTAAATAAAAAAAAACTCCCTCCCTTTATCTCCTCGCAGCCCCTCCCCCTTTTCAAAATCATAACAGAAGAAAAAAAAAGAAAAAAAAAAGAAAAAGGGCGGAGCCGCGCCGCTTGCCACCAGTCGCCCCCCTCCTCCGTCGACCACCCCCCCATCCCCGTCCTCTTCTTCTCCTCCCTCGCGACACCGCAGCCCCCCTGCCACCAAAAACCGACGCGCAACCCGACAGCCCCCCCCCTCGATTTGAAGACCGACGCAAGACAGCAGGCCCCCCTGGATCCAAAACCGACGATGAACCCCCCTCCCCCTCTGCGCAGTCGAACACTGTAAGCTTCTCCAATTTATTTATTTGCATTTATTTAGATTAAATAGGTTTTGAAATCAGTTTTAAAAATGTTATTTATTTAGTTGATTAGGAAAAAAAATCTAATTTTTATTTATTCAATGTCATGGTATTTATTTGTATATAGTTACGATGTTAAAGTGATGATTCTAGCAAAGTAAAAGTCGGCTTTTTATATGAATAACATAATAAAAATATGATTTTTATTATATGTGAAGTTTAAAAATAAACTTTTTATAATATAGAATTAAAAATATCATCTTTATATTTGAAAAGGCGAAATCTTTATATGAAGAATAGCGTGATAAACATAGAATTTTTATCTATGTAACATCGTTGTAAAAATAGAATTTTTATCTATATAGTAGCGATGTAAAAATTAGATTTTTATATATTGAATAGCAAAGTAAAAATTCGATTTTTATATATTGAATAGCGAAGTAAAAATTCGATTTTTATATATTGAATAGCGAAGTAAAAATTCGATTTTTATATATGTAGTGGCTACGGGCAACGAAGGTGACAAAAGGGTGAGAACGACGAAGATTTCTATAAATGAAGTGTCGTGAAGTTGGAATAGCTATTGGTGAGAACTTCTCACTCTAAATTTCCTTTTCTAGTTATATATATATACTAGGATGCAGACGGTGTTTAGTAGCACCCGACACTACAGTCCACAGACCATGGACTTGTTTGTTTGGTTGTGTAGTTGGTTAGATTGTTTGATTTGAATTTGATTGTTTGGTGAAATAGAATGGATTTGATTGATGTGTGAATGGCGTGGGCTATCACTAGACCGGGGATAAGGCTAGGCCTTGTCCCGTTTCTAGTATCGTGTCGTTATGCCGCTGAAATTTTCTAAAATAAATTAGAAAAATAAAGATATCATTTTATTTAATAAATGAACCGAATAGAATATTCATAGGTTGAATAAAATAATTTGATCGTTGAAAATATAATTTTTAACGTGAATATGAATATAGTGAATGTGAATAAAATAAATATTCATTTACAAACCGGACGGTTTGTTTATGTACACCTATTTGAAGGAGATTGATTGGGACGATAAATTTTACACATCGCCCAACTGCACAAATAAAATCTGTGTTTGTTGATTTGAAACCCCACACGGGTATTGGGATAAAATACGGCATACACTAATCCCAATAATTAGTTGTATGTCGATCGATGGATCGACAGGCTGTTATAAGCGTTAGATATCTATATTTGATGCTTATACAGTGTAGTGCACTTTGGATGATGGTTGATTATTTATCGTTGCTATTATATACATGTGTATAGAATCCATATAATTAACGTTATATGGTAATTGATTGGGCCTCATTCCAATTCAGAAAATAAAGAATATTATAAAATAAAGGTTCATGTGTTGACAGTACTCATCCGTTGAGACTAGTCATGTGTTGAACGAAATATTTTAACAATAAAATTTACATCTTTATCATATATAAAATTAGAAACTAACTGGAAAATAGATAAGATGAGTGGTCTCCTGGATATTGATTTAATGTTGGTTTCGGCCTTCGGGGTTAATATTCAGGGAATCGTTCTCTTACTAATTTGCGATTAGAGTCTAATTTGAAATCAAACGATAGATACCATAATTTTTATAAAATATATTAAATAACAAAGATAGTCACACATGGACAGTACTCATTCGTTGAGATTAGTCGTGTGTTGACAAAAATATAGAATCATGTATTGAAAGAAATATAAATTCATTTGTTGAATGGAATAACGAAGTTAGTGAAGAATATAAAGCCGTGTTGATTAGAGATGCGCCATTTTGATGCAAACGATATTTATATCGATTATATTCGTTTTTGAATTTGATTTGAATTGAATTGAATTTGAATAGAATAGAAATTGAATTTGAATAGAATAGAAAATGAATTGAATTTGAATAGAATAGAAATTGAATTGAATTGAATAGAAAACCAATTTGAATTGAATTGAATTGAATAGAAAACCAATTTGAATTGAATCGAATAGAAAACCAATTTGAATTGAATCAAATATAAAACGAATTTGAATTGAATTGAAAAGAAAACGAATTCGAATTGAATTGAAAAGAAAATGAATTCGAATTGAATTAAAATCGATTTTAATTGAAATCAAATAGAAATGAAAGTAAAAAGGGTTTATAATAGAAAATTCAATTTTGATTTGAATTTGAAATAAAGGTTGAAATTGTTTTTGAAACGAATTCAAAACTATTTATAAAATTCGTTTTAAATAGAAATCGACGAAATATATATTATATATATTATATATATAATATAATGGCCTGATTAGAACGCGCCACGCCGCGGCAGTTCGCGAATTTCGACCATTAACTTCGAACGGACATTACGGGAGATCCGACCGTCGGATTCTCCTAAAACCGGAACCGTTGGGTTCGTATCGAAAAGAGCTTTCTAACAAATATTTGAAATTTGAAATCTAACGGTTGGATTTGGAGATACGTCCAAATCAAATTTGGAAAAGGTCGCTGTAAGTGCAGTTCGATGGCCATTGATGGAAATCAACTGTACGGGCCTTGATAAAATTATTAAAAATAGTAATAATTTGTGTAAAATCATAAGAAATGATTTGGGAAAAATTGGTATGAAAAACTCCATATTTGAAAAGATAAAAATGGATTTTTATCGAAATGAACTAGTTTTGAACTGAGATTAAAACCCATTTATTTTTAAATAAATAAATTGAATTTGAAACGGGTTTTAAATAGAATTGAATTGTGGGTTTATCGTGAATGGTGTTTTTAAATAACACATGTTCTTTAACCCGATAATAAATAAAATGTGATTTGGGTTTGTCGTGAACTGTGTTTTAAAAGACATTAGTTCTTTAACCCAGTAAAAGGAGTTTTAATGAATCTTCAATTAGATTGAAATGTGAATTGATAATTTAAACTATCAAATTTAGAAAGTGAGCGAGAATGGAGTATCACCAGTTTTGCTCCAAAGCGATAGTTAAATCTTTAATTAGATTTGAACGTGAAATGGTAATTAATTTTACCGACAACACTGTGGTGTTAGATATGGAGTATTACCAGTTTTGCTTCATGGGATGAATAGGTTGGGATTGGGAAATAAAATAAATAATTACTTCGGTGTGGTTCGCTAATCTCGACTAGTTTAGAAAACCATAATTTGGTTTGAAACGACATCCAAAGGAAGATTAAAGGATAAATTTTAAAGAATTTATCTTGGATAAAATTAATGGGAACCTTTCCCTAAGAATGTGGAATTTAGAAACTAGCTGTAGGTTAGTTAAGAAGAATGGTTTCCTGGGTATTGATCTGATGTTGGTTTCGGCCTTCGGGGTTAATATTTGGGAAATATTTCTCTTGCTAATTTGCGGTTAGTGGCGGCTGAATTGGAATGAGGCGTATGTTGTGTTTGTGTAATATTTGTTTTTAATATACGCGGGTTGTTCGGAAAGTCCGGGTTTATGCCCATTCTGAATAACCGATTCGACGATAAGTCGAAGATGAAGACGGTGGTTGAAGACCGGAAGTCTTCACATCGTTTGGGTGATTACTGATGATCTTGATTGGGCTGTACACCCGAGATGAGGGAATCGGTTAGTGATCGTCCAGACGTACTTGGAGATCGATGGATATGCGAGGAAAGTGCCTCCGGTTTCGTTCAGACCCAGAACGAACTTGTAAATGGATTGTGTGTCTGACATTGGATTTTATTCTGTGTTGATTGATTTCTGTTAAATATATATCTGTTTGGTGGCGGAGAATTTATTCTCTTTCTTAACACCCTTCTCTGAGATGTACGAGCTCAGAGGTTATATATCGATAGATATCAATCGCATGGCATGAATTGCCTGTGTGGCACGCTGAGTTGCATGGATCAAGGCTTCTATTGAAAAGTAAAGTCTTGTGGTTGATGATCAAAGCACGACCTACGTGGCAGCTTTGTGTATAGCGTGGATTCGCGAGCCTCACACCTCGGTATGAGTTAAAAACGGGATACAGACCGTTGGGAGAACATGACGTTTCTTTCTAGCTTTGGTGGTGTCAGTGACTTACCAGCCCTGACATTTATATACTTTTCACCTTTGTGGTTGTTGGAATGAGGCGCCTCGATTTTAGGTCTGTAAGGACCGGGAAACGTGTGTTCAGGCATAATTAATCCTCAAACGTAAGAGAGGACCGGCCCAACCGATCCAAGTGGCTGCCCAGAGTGCGTAGTCCTGAGCATTTGCTAGAGTGTCTCGAAAGCGGAGAGGATCTTGCCCCTTGCCTCGAATCATGACGTAAATCCAATTTCCAATTTGTGTATTTCGGCTTTATTTGTAGAGCCTAGTATGGCGACATAGTGGTATAGGGCACTTATGCCGTCTATGATTTATATTTGTGATTGAAATTGTTTTGACACTATACACTTATTATTGTATCAAATGATTTGTTTTAAACGTACCAAGCATGTTTGGCTGTTATAAGGTAAAACCCTATCCTCCGGCTTGCATTGCATTGTGTGATGGGACCTGGGTCTTATTATAGCTTCATTTTCCGAAAAAGCATTACGCTGTTTATCCTATGCACTGGTATTCTTGGGAGGAAACCCGTTCCGTGTTATACGGCGTGGTCCCTTGAATTACTCTCTTTTAAAGTGAAGCTTTGAATAACTGTTTTACTTCTCACACCAGTCACATGACTGACCTGGAGTTTATTGTTTTAACCTAAACTCTGGGTGCCCTTATTTTCGACACGGGCAGCTAGTAGTTTTGGTTTTGCAGATTTATATTCACAGGATCCTGGTTTACAGCTGGAATGATATTCGAAAAGCTCTGTATCCGTATATCACCTTCAGTTGTGCTTTGTATTATTTTTCCGCTGCTATGTAATTTATTGTAATCTCTGATATTTATCGAATGTAATTTATTCGTTTATACTCTGTATATTCTTGTATCTGATGGAATTGTTGTAATAACAATGAAATGTTCTTCTGTCTGCGTTCTGATTTGTCCTGTTCTCAAAGTATCCGCTCTTTCCTTCATGGGGAAGTAACGGGTTCTTACAGGTTAAGAGACTAAACTACGCAAGGGTGTCAGTCGATATTAATGCTACAATAAATTTGAAGAAACAATTAAGAGGCAAAGACGGCAAGGGCAATATATACATTCAGAATGCTGAATATGAGTGTTTACCACCTGTGTATGGATAATGCATATGCTTTGGACATTCTAATACCCAGTGCTCATTGATTGCACCACCTACTAAACAAATTTGGAAACAGAAACAAAATGTGGCGACATGCTCCCAAACTGCGGTGTCAGGCACGACCGAACAAACCCCTAAAGCGGATCGCCCCATCCAAGCTTCATCTAGTACTGCTAGTCAAAGCCCAAAAGCGGTCACTTCCAGTATATCAGCAACCATTGTGGTCGACCAAACCTAAAAACATACTATTTACATTACTACGAAAGACAATACCATCAAGCCAACCCCCCTGCAGGAGGAGGTGGCACCCCAGCCCCAAGCAGTATGCACATCGCACCCCCATTCTGGCCAAGCAGAAGTTCCAGAACAGCCTGTATCAGAAGATGAGATTAATAATTTGCAGAATGTTAACATAAAAGAAATATCAGAAGACGAAGAGACCAATGGGAGTACAGTGGTTTCCAAAAGTGTAACCAAGGCTAACAGTGAATATGATAACCAAATCAACAATGTTGAGTGCGCCAGCAGGACAAGCAAACTTAAAGACGTTTCTCTTAGGAAATTGAGGAGTAGGGTACCGCCACACCTCCCCATGTCAACCATAAGTTGGAATGTAAAGGGTCTAAACAATGATACTAGATGTTTAGAACTCCTTAATATTCGAAGATAATACTTGCCTTCGATTTTTAGTATCATCGAGAACAAATTTAATGCAAAAATCATGAATTTCTTTACGGATAACGTGGGTCATGACTGGATTTTTTTTACACAACAATGATGTTGGTTGTAAAGGCAGAATTTTGGTGATGTGGAATAAAGATATTTAGAATCTTAATCTTACCGATAAAGATGATCAAGCTATCACTGTTAGTGCAATGAATACTGGGGGTACCAAAATACACATATCATTTGTATATGCCAGTAATTCTGCATCTTATCGTAGTAATCTGTGGAAAAACATAATGAATATAGCCAAAGTTATAGAAGGACCATGGATAGTTGTTGGTGATTTCAATGTTGTTCTCAAGGCAGAAGATAAAAAAGGCGTCCTTACCCTCAAAGTTTCCCAGTTAGCGGAGTTCAATAATTGTGTGGCGGCTGTCGGGTTTGCTGAACCACTACATTGCAGCTTGAAATACACGTGGAGAAGTGGTGAGTTCAAAAAAGATCATGTAAACTTGGTCGAGCGTTGATAAATGCAGACTTTATGAACACGTGTACATACATCAATGTAACCATTCTACCCAATTCTACTAGCAACATAGTCCTATCATGATTAAACTCATTGAGACTCAGGACACAACTAAGGGTAAACCATTTAGAAATCCAAATTACTGGAACAAGTTAGATGGTTATCATGAAGCAATGAGTGGGTTGGTGGCTGTAGAAGGAAATCAATTCTATCAGTTAGTACACATTCTAAAAGAAAATGAAAGTGGGGTTGAAAGAATGGAATAGATGTAGGCCGAAGTACACTGACATGGTTGGTCAACTGCAAAAGCAATGTGAGAATCTCCTTAACAGAATTGATAAGCAATCAACTAATGGCGACTTATGAACTGAATACTACATAACACAAGACAAACTCAAGGAAGCGCTGAAAAATAAAGACATTGAACTAAAATAGAAAGCTAAAGAGAAGTGGACCACTGAAGGGAATGAGTGCACAAAATTTTTCTACACCAAAATGTCAGTAAGGAAAAATACTAACTACAATGCTCAATTGATTGATCCAGAGGGCAATAGATGCATGAATATGAACAAAATTGAAACAGAGGCTATCACTTATTTCATAGATTTGCATAATGGGGAGACTACTTGTAACTTACCCAACATTCACTGCCGACGACTGGTGAACAACCGCGGCCGATGCATGTTGACCAGAGTAGTGACTGAATCCGAGATCTGGACCGCCTTGCAGTCCATCCATGTTGACGCCAGCCTCCGGCAAGACGTCCTGAACTCTATGTTCTATAGGATTCACTGGGAGGACCTGGAACAAAACATTTTAATGGCTATGAATGAAGCCTTCCAGAATTCTAGATTCATCAAAGAAATCAATCGACATTTATTTTCTTACTACCTAAGACTGATAAGCCGACTTGCATTGCAGATTATAGGCCTATATCCCGCTGTAATGTTATTTAAAAATTATTAACCAAACTAATATATAATAGAATGAATTTAATTCTCCCTGATCTAATTGCAGAGTGCCAAAGTGCGTTTGTCAAGGGGAGAAGCATTTCAGAAAATTCGTTGCTAGTTCATGAACTCATTCGCAGTTTCAACAAGAAAGGGGCTGACAAGTTATGTCTGAAAGTGGATTTGCACAAGGCATATGACAAAATCAATCGACATTTTATTATATGCTACGCTGCATGGGCTTCCCTTGTAAGTTTGTTGACTTAATCAAAGAATGCATTTCCACCCCTAATGTTTTCTATTTTGATCAATGGGGTGCCAAAGGGTCATGTCAACTCGAATAAAGGTATCAAACAAGGGGATCCCCTATCTCCCTACTTATTTGCAGTGGCAATGGAATTCTTCTCTTTTCAAATGGGACTGATTTGTCACAAGAAGTATGTGTAGCCAATCTATGGACTACAACCAAAAATTAGTCACTTACTATATGCAGAAGACTTGTTGGTTTGTGTGAAGGCTAATGCTGATGCGGATAGGCACATAAATCAAATTTTTCAGCAACTAGAAGAGTATGTGGGTCTCAAACTTAATGGTAATAAGACCAAATGCTACTTTAACAAATTTTGCAGTAACAAAGATGTGGTGTTGGGGGCACTCAATGTTCAGGAGGGGGAAGTACCTGCTAAGTATCTTGACGTACCGTTTCCATCGAACAAGATAACGAATATGGAATGTGTGGAACTTATTACGAAGATAAGGGACAAATTACAAGGCTGGAGCTCTCGATTACTATCGCTTGCAGGTAGAATCGAGTTGGTACAAGCAAAGGTAGCGTTCTAGTTGCAAACTTTTCAGTTACCAGATGCATCACTCAATAAAATTGAGAAAGTGTGCGCAGACTTTATCTGGAGAGCGGGTTTGCATAAAATTCAATACGAGGACCTATGTAAACCTAAATTTGAAGGCGGTGTTGGTTTGCGAAAATTAAAAGACATGAGAGAAGTGTACACTATGAAATAAGGATGGAAAATCATTAATAATAGTGGGTTATGGGCTAGATGGACGAGGCAGAGATATATAAAGGGTAACTTTTGGCAAATGCGGTCTAACAATAATGCATCTGCCACGTGGAAAGAAATTATGCGAATTCGAAGCAAGTTGGTAGATATTTGTGAAAGGGAGATAACAAACGGTGCTAGCACTGATTTGTGGAGAGACCCATAGATAGAGGGTAAGTCTATCATAGACATGGCTGGCATGCATGCACACTTTCTCATATTATGGTTGCCTTGACAAAACTGTTCAACACATAATACAAGACAATCAATGGAGCATCATTGAAACACCACTTAATCAAATGCAACAAGCAAAAATCAGATATATGCCAATTTATACTGATACGGAATGATAAATGGGCTTGGAAACCAATAGGGAACGATTTCACTACCAAAACAATATGGAATGAAGTCAGAAGAAGAGATCATCCACGGATATTGAGCGAAAATGTGTGGGATCGTATCAGTTGCCCTAAAATGTCTTTCATTGCTTACAAAGCAATTTTGGGTAGATTGCCTACGAGAGACGGGCTAAATCGATGGTGTATTACTGACGAAACACAACGTGTGCTTTGCAACCAAATGAATGAGTCTCACACTCACTTATTTTTTGAATACACTACTTCTATGACTATTCTAGAACACTGTAACACTATAATGGGCATATTGGCTAACTTTAAAAAGATTGAAGACAAAGTAAGTCATCACGTAAGCAGCAACTACACGAAAGACCTTAAGTCCAAACATCACATCATTTCCTTCACCGTAGCTGCAAGGATTGTATGAGATGATAGAAATAAGCGAGCTTTTCATCATAAAGCCACGAATCAAACAGATTTAAAGCGAATTATCCTCGGAGAACTAAATCTAGCGAAATCGAGGTTGACAGAGAGACTTACCAGGATGGATACAAGAGCAATTCGTGATGGAGGAGGGGTGCACTTGCGTCAGAGGCAGGAAACCCATGAAGGTCATTTGGCCGCTATGAACAAGAAGCAGGGTTTCGTTGTTTTTTTTTTTGCTTTTTGAATTTTATTCCTATTTTTCAGCTGTAAAGTAATTATTCGATGTAACCCTCGAAAGCTGCGTTTTTGGCTTTTCGGTTTGTGAACACGTGTGCTGATTGTGCCATATGGATCGGTTTTTGAGATTAAGGCCTAATAGAAAATTTGACCCATTTTCTATATATATATATATTAAGATTAATTTAGAAGAATTAACAGTGGAAAGATTCAAAACTTTGATACGCTTTACTAATAATTCATAATTTAATAATTAAAAGTCAGGACAAAGCACAAAACTTATAGTAATTAATCTTTTTGGATTTTATGAAAAGCATTAATTTTTCATATACTCTATGATGATGTCGTTCATATGTAGTTTTTTTTTTCTTTAACAAGTTAAAAAATTCACATATATAATTTTACTTATTTGTAATATACACACACTCTATAAACTATGAGAAAGTAATTCACTTAAATATCAAAAATTTATACATGGTTACACTTGCTCGATCTAATTTTTTTCATACCGATATTTAACGTATACAATTTGGTCATTCTCTTGATAACTACACTAATAGACAAAATAAGGCAACCAAATGTAAGATTATCCATTGTACATCAATATGCAGTTAATTTATCATATTAATTGTATGATTTGTTTGGAAAGTTCTTACTTAACCTAAGTCGCAATAATTAAAAACTAATATATTAACTAAAATAGAACAATTATGAAATCAATACCTTATTATGTAATTCAAACGTAACAATCATGGTAAACACACCAAAATTTAGATTATCTGGGCTTTACTTTTATTTAGTTGTTATGTTTAATTTTATTTATGGGATAATTAAAAAGGAGGAATGGATATTGGTGTAGTTGATAAGGTATAATAAGTATGCAATGACAAAATTTTCATTAAAGTATCAATTAATGGTTTATAAGAGAGAAATTTATGGAAATTTCAACGTAAGTGGTGAGGGAAAGTACAAAGAAAATTTTCTCAGAAGTACGGAAATATGACGATATAATATTGGTTAATCAAGAACCAAGAATATAAAATGAGAGTTTTAATTCCTTTTCAACTAATTAATATATTGAAATATGCTAATAATAATCCAAATTTTATAATATAATTTGTTGTTCTGGTCAAAGTATCTGTATAGATTTTATGAAAATCATTAATTTCTATAAGACCTTATGATTTGTGGGTTCATCTGCAATTTGTTGCCCTTGTAATGGTCACGTATATATCATTTTTCCTATGTAACTCATTTTTCACTCAAACAAATGATTTGAATTTATTCACTAAATTTTTAAAAGTTCCTAGTCAATTCAAACACTTTCAAAGCACGTTAGTAGTTCCATTGATTGAAAATTAAAATATTATCTAAAATAGAATAGTTAATAGTTGAATACCTTGTTATGCAGCTAAAATTTAGTAAGATTGAAGTGGTGCAAATCAAAATCAAATCCCTTGGGAAAATGTAATGCCCCACCTGAGATCCACATTAATAAGGAGCATTACTAGGTAATACTATTTATTAGTGCGGAGAATATAGCTATTTTGAAGGGAACGTCCATGAGTCTTATATTACATGAGTATCGAATACATTGATTTGGTGTATAATTTTTTCTCACTTCTTTAAGTGGATCGACGTACTCAATTCATCTAATAATAACCACAATGGATGAGGTTTGTATTTAGAATATCGTACAAACCCAAACACATACAACAGATCACAAAATATGTTACATACACACACACACAACAACAACAAGAACAAAGTATAATATATACATGCATTATATACACAAATGGTTTTATACAAACCAAACATATATACACATGTCCCAATACATGAATGCACACAAGACATGAATACATGACTTAGATATAACTTAAAGACAGATGATATGAGTAGAAAGTGATTGTACATGAATCTTCTTGTAATGACCTTCCTTTTTGATCGCTTCAAGTCGGTAATTAAACCAGCTCGAACCGTTCAAAATGACAGATTGTTGTTAGCTTATGAGGCTTAAACAGAATTAAACACAGAATACAATTTCTTGTAGCGGAAAATCTTTTATACAAAATCTCAGAGTTTATACAATTTTTTTACACAGCGGAAAATACATGACTTTTAAATAGAATAAATTTATAGATTTTATGATCCAGAGCGTGTACATCTTCATGTGTCTCTTACTTCGATAGTTGAAATCTTAAAGCTGCAACACTCAGGTCTGACCCGAGCATTTCATGCAAAATACAAAACACTCGAGTCAGGATTAACTTTATTCAAGTAAATTAACTCCAATAAAAACACTAAAATATAATAGTTAGTCTTATTTGTATAAGCAGTTTCTAAACATTCGAGTATGTGTCCAAACTCTCAAGAAATCATGGTCATCAAATTTTTTTGACAAGAAATCAAAGCAACGCAGCAAGACATGATATGTGTAAATAAAACAAAGGAAGCGTGCATACTAATATATTTCAAGTTTATACAACAAGGCAAGGTGAGTATATCAACATGTATGCTTCAATTTACACAATAGGGTATGATAGATACATCAAGACAATATTATTAACACCAACATTAACATGGTGACAAAGACACAATGATAACATGAAATTGGACAACAAAGAGGCAACAACAAAAAGCAACCAAAAAGCATGGCATTAACAGCAAACAAAGCATCAACTATTATATTTCAATTTGCATTGATGTTGAAAAACTTGCATAAAGTAAATCGTGAGTAAACTCACTTTGCGTGGATATGATGAAGACAAGAAACAAATACGGACAACGACTAATCCTAAGCAGTGAATTTGAACTTGAAAAATCATTTTTTTTGCTTTTGAGAATGAGGACGGACAAAAATTTAAGAAGAAGAGGATACCACGAATTTTTTAAAGGAAGAGGAGGCCGATGAAGGTCGAAAGGAATTTAGCCTTAGTTTTTTTTTTTTTTTTTGGAGAGGAGAAAGAAGATTGTAATGACCCAGAATGTTTGATGTTTAGAATATAAATTTAAATAAGATTTAAAGTAAATTAAATATTTATATTTGGATTTGACGTAAGATTTGGATTTCATTAATTTATGTTGCCTTGTTTACATTAGAAAACAATTTGCAGAAGTAACCATTTGCTGCATTTTTTTCTTAGGTTTAAAGTATCTACCGTGACTTAAAGTAACTGGAAGCATATGTATCTTGAATTCTTATACTTGACAAAATTCAAACATGTGTAAATATTTTACTCGTTGCAAATACATTGTGTGAGGTTGTTCTCTTGTTTGGAGATCCACTCGTTGCCATGGTCTTTGTCTTACGAATGTATTCCCATTCATTCTAATGGCTTTGTCGATACAGCCCTATACTTGGATGACCTATCATCATAAGTTTTCCACCCCTGTCACTTAAGTATTGGTTATATACACCACTTATTATACCCAAATTTGAATGTCGCACATACGTCTAGTGTGTATACTCATGTCTACACCGCCCGGGCTAAGACGATCCTAACAGGCATCACAATATAACTTAAACCAATCCGGTTATTTCAAAATTTATGTTGAATTCGTGACTAGTCTAGCTTGGGATCCCTTTTGCGCCTACTATAGAGTATGTTCTTATTGCGTCTTTCACTCTCCAAACAAAAGCTTTGACTGTTGTAGGTGGTCTCAGGGTGGTTATTTGCCTTGTGATTTAAACGGTTAGATTCTATTGCTTACGGATTGCGTTACAATTTGGGTATCACGTCAAGCTTTCTCTTTCTTCTTTTTCTTGTGTCTCTTATCCATCCCAAGTCTTGTGGGTTGATTACTGAACACCAGTGGGTCTTTCACCGTGCATTTTGTCTTTTATGCCATACAATGGAGTGTGAATGCTTAGCACGCTTTATTACCTACTTGCACACACACATCATAGTTATGAAGTATATGGTAGTCGATTTGAATTTCCATCCTATGTAGATAACAATTTTACTATATTAAATAATAATTGAAATTTAGCTTTAAATTGGTTTTCAAAACTATTTGGAAATTTAAATAAGCACGAATGGTTTCGTGAAAGACAAACGGTTTTGGAAGTGTCTGCAATAATTTATATCAAAATGAATTGGGTTTTGGAACATGGATCGAAAAATAAATTTGAATTGTGTATTGGTTTGTGCAAATGTCTAAATGGCTATCTATAAGAGATTGAACGAGTTTTGGTAGAAATATTATTTAAATTCGAAACGGAATTTTGAAATTTGAAATAGGGTTTTTGGAAAATAATCAAACGAGTTTTGAAGACAAATATATTTTATTTAAGTGTCGATTTAATTGAAATGGAGCTTAGGAAATAGTTTCAAACTATATATTAATGTCGAAATCGAGTTTGAGATTTAGTCGGTAAAAAGTTGAGTTATGTATTTAAACATTCCTTATATGCAAGCAATGGGGTTCATTATGTTGATTATCGATAAATTTTGTGAAATGATTAAACGAGTTTTGGAAAAATATATTATTTTGGGAAGAAATGATAACATCGGTTTGGATTAGAAAACAAGTGTTTTAAATTATCTCTTACTTTGAATGATTTGGGAAAAAATATTTATCTAAGAATATAGTTCTCATAATTTTGTAATCGATTTCTAATGTTAAAGATTAATATATTTATTTGTGAAATGGTTTCAACACTATGCTCTGATACCAGATGTAACGACCGCCTTTTTGCCTGATTCCACCGGTAATTAAACCAACTTAAATCGTTCATAAAGATAGATGGTTATGGGTACTAACATATTTGAACACAAATGCAAAACCTTTTATTCCATTACAAAATTTTACATTAGGGTTACAATTAATCAGAGTACAATACCAACTCAGCGGGAATAAAAGGCTCACGCGGAAGAAGTAAAACCAAACAAAACTTTAGCTCCAATCTGAATCCAGCTCTGATACCAGCTGTAAAGACCTGCCATTTTGACCGCCACAAGTCGGTAATTAAACCAACTCGAAACGTTCAAAATGACAGACTGTTATTAGCTTGCAGGGTACAAAATTAAATACAGAATCAATGAGTACAAATATTTGGAATGGCATAAATTTTCATATAAATATCAGAGTTTTTACAAAATTTGCATAGTGGAAAAAATACATTTTTACACAAAAAAATTTAGATGAATAAAATTTTACACTTTATTGTCGGCTTGCACATGCGTGTATCTTTGCGTGCCAAATTCGCGTGCCGCTTCTGTCCGTTGCGAGCTGGATTCAGATTGGAGCTAAAATTTTGTTTGGTTTTACTTCTTCAGCGGCGAGCCTTTTGTTCTTGCTGTGTTGGTATTGTACTACGATTGATTGTAACCCTGATGTAAATTTTGTAATGGAATAAAAAGTTTTGTTATTTGTGTTTAAATATGTTAGTACCTATAACCATCCGTCTTTATGAACGATTTAAGTTGGTTTAATTACCGGCAAGAATCGGGCAAAAAGGCAGGTTGTTACAAAGATCAAAAATTTATATAAGATAATTACAGAGAGAAGAAAATAATGAGGAAGAAAATTGAGAAAGATACATCATTTATTTCTCACTAGTGTCTCTTTATGTATTGCGGGTTACAAAGAAAATAAATTGGCTAATTAAGGCTGAGGTGACAATATTTATCTCTCATTTAAATTTCAAAAGTAAATCACAAAGAGAAAGAGAATAAACAGAAAGAAACGAATGTAAGATTAATTGTTTGACACTAATTGTTAGAAAGTTTGTGGCTTTTCAAATTTCAAAACACACAATATTAAATATCATGTGTTAAACGTTTTGCATAGGTAATGTTAAAAGTTTTACGGTAATTTTTTGCTTTTGAATATAAACAACATGATATAAAAGATAAGGAAAATACATATATATACGTGGAGATGGTTTGATCTCGGAGAAAACAATGACGAGAAACAAAAAAAGGGAAAGGAAAATTAAAGGATGGAGATTTAAGGAATGAGAATACAAAATAAGATACATGAAAATATAATGTAGGGAAAGAAATTAATAAAGTGGAGGAAAGACACGAATGCATTATTAACGAAGAAATAAAGTGGGGAGAAAGGAGGCAGTGAATTTGGAGAAAGTAGAAAAAGAAGAAGAAAGTAGAAAAAGAAGGGGAAAGAACATAAACTTGCGTGAATTAATGTGAATGAGCAGAGAAATTATGTGTATAATTTATTTGATTATTAATGTCAACATTAATTTTCGATAACTATGCTAGTTAAACCGTGCGTTACATATCGTTGACACTCGATTTCGTTACAACCACTTCTATATAGTTTAAACTAGAAATATTTATTAATTTATTATCAATTAGGGTAAAACTCTTATATTCAAGTTCTTAAACAAAACAATGATTTAACTACTTATCAATAATTAAAAGTTAATTATCTCAAATGTATATAAAATTTGTTTATAATTTACGTTATCATAAATCACCACTTATCTTCTTATAAGTTGTTGTTTATTAATAATAAATTTGAAATCTTTCATTAATAACATCATAAAATTTATTTTAAAACCATTTTTATTTCAATAATTAAATTTAATTCAATAACTTACTCGAAATTTACGAGATGTTACAATATGTTCATGTGTACAACAAAATACTTATACTAATACAAAATTTTGTTTAAACAAAATAACGATAGGGTTTTAACTTCAAAATTTCATAAAATTTTATTTATCGAAATTATTTCTTAAAAAAACTTAAAGCCAAAATATGAAATAATTTCTTTGACTTAAAATCTCGGTTTCATTTTAAGATGATTGAAATACTATATATTTGTTTCACACTTCGGGGTTTCAAAAAAAAAAATCATTTTTGAAAACTCTTAAATATTTCACAAGCATATCAACATGCTACCTAGATCGAGAGGTTTCTCCCCAGTGGAAAGGCCAAGGCACGACCAACGCGTGTATCAGTATCAATAAATGATGTCTCCTTCCAGAGCAGACCATCACCATGGCTTATAACCCACATCATGTCTTTCTTTAGTCACGGGTGACTCGCATCTTGGTAACATATCAAATCAGTTTACACTATCATATATGCAAATTAGGTTGTGTTTTGGGTCGTATCTACTGCAATTAGGCACGGCTCTAAGCCGTATCAAATAATGGCATGTTTAAATATTAGATACAGCCATAAATCGTATCAAAACCACTTATTTGATATGACTTTAAGCCGTATCTAAAGTATAAATATATACGGCTATAAACCGTATCTCACTTAAGTAACATACGGCTTTAAGCTGTAGCTAAATTATTACTAGATACGAATATAAACCGTATCTAAATTATCCATAGATACGAATATATACAAAAGGCTAGTAAATATCATGCAAACTCTATTTCACAAATTATAACAGTAAACGAAACAATTATACGAAATATTTCGTACCAATCAAACAACATATATATATATATATATATATATATATATATATATATATATATATATATATAATGATACATGATGTTTCATTACATTACAACAAAGAAAATACATGCTTTTCATTACATTACAATAAAGAAGATACATACTGTTTCATATATAATGTTTCATAATTACATTACAATAAAGAAGGTAAACTCAGTATTTTAGCAATTTCGGCGACCACTCTCCGCTTTTCAACTTCGATGATAGGCCACTTTGATCCGCTTTTCACTGCACTAATCCATTCACCAAGCTGAAGGTTTTAACATTCTGGTTAAGAATTTACTAGGTGGATGCATTTTAGCTCACACACCTGGGTCGGGTATTCATGCTAACTTATGCATTTAACTAAGCGCCAGGACTAGCAACAGGGACAATATCAAATGTCATATGCCGCTTCACTAAACCTGTGACACTTGATATTATCCCCTTTGCTAGTCATGCCGCTTAGTTAAATGCATAAGTTAGAATAAATACCTGACCCGGCGGCGTGATCAAAAGTGCTTCCACCTGGTGAATCACCCAATAATTCTTAACTAGAGAGTTAAAGCCTTAAGCTTGGTGATGCTTTGTTGGTGGATCACCCAATAAATTCTTAACCAAAATAGACATGCATCATCTTCGTCTATACTTGCAACCTAATTTGCATTAGAACAATGAGTCAGAATATACATATACAACACACACAGACATGTGCAACACACACACACACAAAAACACAAACACAGAAACACACACACACATACATACACGGCATACATATACAACACACACACACACACACACACTATAAACATATACAGACATATAGACATACACTGTACACATATACACACAGAGACAAAGACATGCCCACATACACTGCATACATATACAACACACACACACACACACACACACTGCACACATATACAAACACATAGACATACACTGCACACATATATGCACATAGACATAGACACACATACATACACTACACACATATACAACACACACAACTCATCGTACAAGATTTCAAACATTACACTAATTCAGGTATACATATTGAATTGTTACTAATCGACTAATCGTGGTCGACCAATTCAGTTATACATATTGAATTGAATTAAGGTATACATCAATTCAAGTACAAGACTGCAAGTACTAGTCGACTAATCGTGATCGAGCCATTGACTTGCATGCCTCCTTTTAGGTATACATATTGAATGGAAATACAGAATATTGAATTAAACAGTAGATTTGATTTAAACTTGATTTAAACTACAACAATATAATTATTGGAAATAATATATTTGAATTGATAAATTTTTTGTGGCAGCAATATATCTATCGACTAGTCTATGACTAATCGACTAGCTGGACCTTTGTCGACTCGACTTAATGGTGCAGCAACAAATACTTGGTCAAGCAGTTACAAAGTGACAGTAACCAAGTACTAAAAAGAGGAAGGAAAGTCGATGGCTCATCGTACAAGACTGAAAGTACAAGACTGCATACATTACACCAATTCAGGTATACATATTGAATTGGTACTAGTCGACTAATTGTGATCGACCAATTCAGGTATACATATTGAATTGAATTCAGGTATACACCAATTCAAGTATATGACTGCAAGTACAAGACTGCAATTACTAGTAGACTAATCGTGATCGAGACATCGACTTGCCTGCCCCCTTAAAGGTCAAATACAAGGTGTCAAAGCACAAGGATGCAAATATTCACATGATAACAGCAACAATAAACTGGATGACAAGGCAAATGTGCAACATGAATAATGACATCAATCACTTGCATGATGCTAGTACTAAGGATATGACAGATCTACATAGGTGCAACATGCACATAAGTGCGTGATATAACTCAAGTGATACAAGTCACAAAGAATGGCTCAGTGGAAAGCAAGTGAGCAATCAAGAAACATAACAAGCAACTATAGTATTAGTTTCCACCATAAGAATGAAAATATAAGACATAGGTGTGTGTACATGGAAAGAAATGCCATATACATCATAGCATGCACATCCTTCAGTTCACAAATACATAGGAGCGACAGTAAATGCATTGCTAATACACTAGGAGTTCAAGTAAATGAAACGAAGTCAAATTGCAAATGCAAATGCTCAAACAAATTACTAGTGCTGCAGCAAGTAAAATTGCATGCACAAGGAAATGACCCCAATTAAGAAAAGGCCACAAGGAATGGTAATATAGTGCACATATAAAAGCATAGTGGCATCACACAAAGCTAAGCAAGGTCAAGGGTTCAATCACAAGTGGCATACTCAGAACCATGGCCGGAAATGTAAATAGAAGTAGACAAGCCACAAATTAAACCCAGTTCAATTCAAATTAAACCCAATTTAAATCCAATTCAAATTCAAATTAAACCGTGAGCTAATACTCACCTTCAGTGGCAACGAGAAAGATATACAACGGTGGACTGAAGGTTCGTCGGTGAGCTGAAAGCAGCGCGAGCTGACGATGGACAATGGTGGACTGCGTTTCGAGCGGTGGTTGGTTTATTGACAAAGCAAGATGGAACGTCGAGTTCCAAAACCCTAATTTGGGTTTTCGGTCAACATGGAAATAAAAAAGAAGGAAGCCGGCCGAAAGTTTTGAAGTGTCAAAGCAAGATGGTGCCAGAAAGAAAATAGCGGAGGAAAAATATGATACGGATTTCATACGGCCCAAACCCGTATCAAATGAACTGATCCGGAGCTTTGTTGATGTACGTTAGATATTACGTGTTTAGAGAGGTGCAGATCGTCAAAAGGAAAGTTGATACGGCTATGAGCAGTATCAAATTTGATATGGCTAAAAGCATTATCAAATCTTTGCGTCATCATGTGCCATATTTATTGTTTTGGTGTAGTGTCATATCCCGAAATTATAAATCATTTTGCACAATAATTACAAGTACTTTCAAATTATACTATCGTTTTTTTAAATCCTTTAAAATATCAGGATTTAAGTCATTTAAATTTCTCCTTGCTTATAAAACACTTTAAAAACCATTTACCATATTCCAAATAGTTGGAAAATATTTTTTCACTCAATAATTAGAAAATCAGAAATGCGATTTCTATCAAATTTTCAATCAAGTATTGCACAAATTCAAGCATTTCAAATTCTGAATCAAATGTTACATAAAATCGTTTCAAATTGAAATATATGTATATATATATATATATATCAGGTTCTAATGAAAATAATTTTCAAATCATTTTGAAACATTTTTTATTTCCAAATACATAAGAAAAAACGACATATTTCTACATAATTTATCGGTTTCAAAATAATTTGTTTCATATTTATTAATTACAAAGTAGCACCACGCTCCGACTGCGCTACTCTTTCAAAATATTAGTTTCATAATAATTTATATTTCAAATTACGCTTTCTCAGTAGTGATTTATAGTGACAGATTCTTATTAAACACCATAAGCCAAGCTTTGTGTAAACCAAAGCTCCTATACCAACTGTAACAACCTGCCTTTTCGGCTGTTCAAGTCGGTAAATAAACCAACTCGAACCATTCAAATCAGCAGGTTGTTATTAGCTTATGAAGCTCAAGCAGAATACAATTTCTTCTGGCGGAAAATCTTTTATACAAAATATCAGAGTTTATATAATATTTTTACACAGCGGAAAATACATGAATTTTAAATAGAATAAATTTACAGATTTTATGATCCAGGGCGTGTGCGTCTTCATGTGCCTCTTACTTTGATAGATGAAATCTTAAAGCTGCAACACTCGGGTCTGACCCGAGCATTTCATGCAAAACAGTACTCGAGTCAAGATTAACTTTATTCAAGTAAATCAACTCCAATAAAAACACTAAAATATAATAGTTAGTCTTATTTGTATAAGCAGTTTCTAAACATTCGAATATGTGTCCAAACTCTCAAGAAATCATGGTCTTCAATTTTTTTTGACAAGAAATCAAAGCAATGCAGCAAGACATGATATGTGTAAATAAAACAAAGGAAGCGTGCATACTAATATATTTCAAGTTTATACAACAAGGCAAGGTGAGTATATCAACATATATGCTTTAATTTACACAATAGGGTATGATAGATACATCAAGACAATATTATTAACACCAACATTAACATGGTGACAAAGACACATTGGTAACATGAAATTGGACAACAAAGAGGCAACAACAAAAAGCAACCAAAAAGCATGGCATTAATAGCAAACAAAGCATCGACTATTATATTTCAATTTGCGTTGATGTTGAAAAACTTGCATAAAGTAAATCGTGCGTAAACTCACCTTGTGTGGATATAATGAAGACAAGAAACAAATATGGACAACGACCGATCCTAAGCAGCAATTTGAACTTGAAAAATCCTTTTTTTTTCTTTTGAGATGGAGGACGAACAAAAATTTAAGAAGAAAATGATACAATGATTTTTTTAAGGGAAGAGGAGGCTGATGAAGGTAAAGAGAAATTTAGCTTTAATTTTTTTTTTTTTTTTTTTTTTTGGAGAGGAGGAAGAAGATCAAAAATTAGTATAGGATAATTACAGAGAGAAGTAAAGAAAATTGAGGAGAAAGATACATGATTTATTTCTCACTAGTGTCTCTTTATGTATTGCAGGTTGCAAGTGAAATAAATTGGCTAATTAAGGCTGAGGTGATAATATTTATTTCTCGTTTAAATTTCAAAAGTAAGTCACAAAGAGAAAGAGAATAAACAAAAAGAAATGAATGTAAGATTAATTGTTTGACACTAATTGTTAGAAAGTTTGTGACTTTTTAAATTTCAAAACACATAATATTAAATATCATGTGTTGAACGTTTTGCATAGGTAATGTTAAAAGTTTTATGATAATTTTTTTTGCTTCTGAATATAATTTACATGATATAAAAGATAAGGAATATATATGTGTATATATTCGTGGAGATGGTTTGATTTTGGAATAAATAATGACGAGAAACAAAAACGGAAAAAGAGAATTTAAGGGTTGGAGATTTAAGGAATGAGAATATGAAATAAGATACTTGAAAATAGAATGTAGAAAAAGAAATTAATAACATGGAGGAAAGAAATGAATGCATTATTAATGAAGAAATAAAGTGGAGAGAAAAGCGTTAGTGAATTTAGGGAAAGTAGAAAAAGAAGGGGAAAGAAGATAAACTTGAGTGAAATGTGAATGAGCAGAGAAATTATGTGTATGATTTATTTAATTACTAATGTCAACATTAATTTTTGTTGACTATGCTAGTTAAAACATGCGGTATATATCGTTAACACTCAATTTTGTTACAATCTCTCCTATATAATTTAAACTGGATATATTAATTAATTAATTATCAATTAGGGTAAAACTCTTATATTCAAGTTTTTAAACAAAACAATGATTTAATTACTTATCAATAGTTCAAAGTTAAATATCCCAAATGTAAATAAAATATGTTAATAATTTATATTATTGTAAATCACCATTCATATTGTTATAAATTGTTTATTAAAAATAATTTTGAAATCGTTTATTAGTAACATCATAAAATTTATTTAAAACCATTTTTATTTCAATAATTAAATTTAATTCAATAACTTAGATGCTCGAAATTTTTGGGATGTTACGTTACACTTCTAATATATTAAGTGGTAGGCAAAAATATGAATGTGTTGTTCTACCCCCAAAAAGTATAGTAAAGAACGTACCAATACCTGATGAAGCAATAGTAAGAATGATATGTCCGAGGCTTCGACATTTATTTTCAATTATGTTGTATAAATATGTTTTTCCAGTCTTAGCTCCTCCATTTTTTTAAAAAAAAAATCCATCTTCATTTTAAATAGATGAAAATATAGACTCATATGCCGAGCATTGATCATCGTTGAAGCTAACTATATTTCTTTCTACCTTTACATCTTTTCCTTCATACTATAGTTGCCTATGTTCATTTATAACGCTTTCTCCTGATTCTTGTAGTAATTAGTTTTGAATATGTAAACCCTAGTCATGGATTTCAAATACTGTAACATTAGGAATATGGAATGTAGTGGCCTATACCATCGCATATGTACACGGTAAATTTTGTCCAAAAATTATATGATTGTAAAAACATTAAGTGAGAATAAAGAGAAAATTCTTCTTTATTGATATTCGGTGTTCACAATTGATGCCTCCTCCAAACATGTGACCCATTCTTCGTCATCTTCAAGCGTGCCTTTAGCTACGCATGCATCTTTGAATGTTTCATACACTTCACCATTTATTGTTCGTAAAACCTCAAAGGATATTGGACCGTTAGTAACAACAAGTACAAGTCGTTGAAAAAATCGCTCATCAGAGTTTGGGCTAGCAAAGTATATTCTTCCAATTATAAGGGAATTAAAAATTCGCGGGGACCACATATGCGTACTTTATTCCATGTATAATACTCGATTAATTGTTGATATATATATTTCCTGGCGTCTGGGCGTGCCGCGTAGAAGTTGAAGAATTCAATCAAAGTGGATGTTTGAGTTTATGCTCTTAACTTTATAACATCCGCATAATCTGTTGGATCAAAAGTGACCTGATGCATTCCGGGAAGATGAAGTTGTAAGCGAATAACTGATGGTTTTTCTTCATGCATGTGGTAAAAAAAAATATGCCATGCTGCTTCAGGGGGCTTATGTATCTTGATTCAAGATATTGCTTTATTTCAACATATTCACCGATCACAAATGTTGCTCGATCATGGCCCTTGTATATATACTTGTGTATATGCCTGTACGGTAGCACATCCTTTAAAATTTATATGACAATTAAACATCCCTGATAGTTTTGGATTATAAGGAACAACGTCTCTATTATCTACGGGAATTTCCTTCACATCAAAGACCTTCCCATCATTACGTCAATAATATATTAGATATCCATCTTTATTCGTTGATGTATTATCAACCCAGTCTGTAAACCTGTGGTTGATAATTGTGTGTTTTTGATTGGTTGAATGTCACTGGCCCTGAATATTGATTTATAAATATATTATGAAAGAGATTTTGAGATTTAAACGGGAAATTCTATTTTTCTAAAAGTAGAATTTGAAATTCGAATGTACTAGAAATATTAACTTGTTTTGAATAAACAAAATAAGTATTTAAATTTATAAACGATGTTTTTAAATAAAATAATATAGGAAATAGAAGTATTGAAATTTATAAACGGTGTTTATAAATCAAATAAATGAGGGAATTGAAGTAAATTTGTAAACGGTGTTTATAAATAAAATGGAATGATTTTCATTAGATAATCAGGAAACTGAAGTGAATTTATAAATGTTGTTTATAAATTAAGAGAAATGAATTATCATTGGATAATTGGGAAAATGTAAATACAAGTGTGAATTATAAAAGGGAAACTTATTTTTCCAAAGTAGAAATTATAATTTCAAATGGATTTGAAATGAGACTTGTTTAAATATATAAACAGGTAATATAAACGATGTTTATAAAGAAAGGTGAAAATATTATCATTTGGATAATTTAAAATATTTAAATTCAAATATGAATTTAAAATGAATTGGGAATTGCGTTAAAGGGGAAACGATGAAATTTATTCCGATGTACGTAATGTAAGTTGAACTAAAATAGATCCAAACGGATTTATGATATGAATTCGACTATGTCGAATTTATAAAACCAAATTATTTCCAGAAAGGGTATTAAATTTGTATTAGATAAAAACTATAATTAAATATGAAATAGATTCTACAATTTTATTTATAAGTTGTAAAAATAAAATATTCCAATAGGAATAGAATTTCAAAAGGGTTTTGAAATGAGAACTTGTTTTAGTATATATTAAACAAGGGAAATTTATAAATGATGTTTATAAATAAGGTGAGATAATTATCATTAGATATATTTGGCATTTTAAATTCAAGTCTGAATTTAAAAAGGGATCGGAAAACGTTTCGAAAAGGGAACGATATATTTTATTCGGGAATTCGGAATAAAACTGAATTGAGAAAATCCAACGGATTATAATTAGAATTCGATTTCATCAAATTTTATAAACTAATTTATTCCTAATGGAATTACAAAATAATAACAGAAATGGAGTTGTAATTGAATTGATAACCGAGTAATGAAAAATCAACGATTGTAAATAATCGGAATATAAAGTTGAATTTGGAAAATTGGTTTATTATATATTAAAATATATTAGAATGGAGTTGAAATTTATTATAAATGGAGTTTAAACATTTATATATATAAATATAATTAAAAAGAACTCGCCGCAGCACGGTAGTTCGTAATTTGGCGTTTTGAACTTCAATTGAGTATACAGAACTAAATTTAAGTCGAAATTCCTTGAAACAAGAATTGTCAGGACCGATTTGATAATAGTTTTCTGATGGAAGGGAAAAATCTGAATTTCATCTTATAGATTTTATGTTATGTCAAAATCAAATTTTCAGAAAAACAGCGCCATAACCATTATAAAACCATAACGGTTTATTTAAATTAATAAAAAGGATTTTAAGTAAATAAAATCCAAAAGTCCATTAGAAAAATCCAGATTTGAGTTGTAAAATAAATACGAACTCAAGCGGTGTAAATGAAATGATTTTTGGGACAAAAATAAGATTTTTAATTATTGAATAGAGCTAATTCATCTGAAGAATAATTAACTAATGAAATTTTAAATCGAAATTGGACTTTAGATCAAAAAAGGGGTTTGTCAATTCATATTCGGAATCGAATATGAAACTTGAATTAGAAATGACATTCGATTGTTTTATAAACAAATTAATATATATTTGGACGTGATATGTTCAAATAAAAAGTGAAATAGGCAAAAGAGCTAATTGAAGAATAAATTATGACCGGATTGAGTTGGAATAAATTGGGAGTAGATGTATATGGGTTAGACAGATATGGAATGAAGTGTATGAAGATTATAATTTGTGTGCCTGATAACAAGGTACACGTTTAGATTCCATATGAGATTTTATGCGCCGGATTGGCAAGCCGCTTAACTTTTTGATTTTCTTTTTGAATGGAAAGGGCCCAGAGAGGCATTTTGTAGTTGTACCGAGTGACTCGTACAAAGGAGGTTATGGAGAAATTTTCCGAAAATTTAAGGTGTTATAATATTTTTAAGAGAATTGGATAACTAGAAAATCAATATATCAATATATATTGAATTCGATAAGGAAACAAATTTTAAATAGAATAGTATAAACAAAAAGGAAATCTAAAATTAAATCTAGTAAAATTAGAAAGAGAAACATATACAGGTTTAAAAATGAATAATTGGTTTTTATGATGTTGAATATTCGAGGTAAATGTTCTTGTCCGTTTTGAAGTTAAGAATGTTTTCAGTCAAGGTCTGAGAGGTAATTAAAACCCAACTTGATTGATTTCATTTTAACCGATAAATAGCAAGATCCTGTCTCGAAGAGAAATATTTGAATAAGAGTTAGTTGAATGCAGTATTTTGGGTTGTTTGTAACGATGTTTTACACAACAATCATTTAACCCAAGTAAGTGGAATTTTGGGAATATAAAGATAAATATTTCCTAAGTATTGAAATAAATGAATGGCCATGAAAGAGATAAGTAATTGGAATGTTTTCCAATTATAAATAGAATATATTTTCTAAGTGCAGAAAATAAAAGAAGGTGATATATGGAAATGTTTTCCAAATAGCGTAAGAGGCCAAGATGATTATCGAAAATATCGTGTTAATGAATATGGATAAGGAAATGGAGAAGTGTTTTAATTAATGAAATTTCAATTAAAAGGCCCAGTGATTTGTTTGATGCTTTAAATGAATGTTTATTTTTCTCCGGTAGTTAAATAACCGACTATCGAAGTGTTTGCCAATATTGTTGTCAATATGGAGAGACCGGTTGGATTATTATCCGAGAATCACTCCATATTGGTAGTAGCGTTGTGAATCATATTATATGAAGATAATCGAAGACAAAGTAGAGTGCAAGGGCTTTTTCTATTAATGGAAAATAAGCCTTCGGTTTCGTTCAATCCCAGAACGAACGTATATGGACGAATGTCAGACAGAGTATTTCCAATGATCGCACATGTTGTTCAGTACAAATATATATGGTGGCGGAGAATTTATTCTCTTAGCATAATATCCAGAATATATTTGTGCAAATCAATTAATGATTTATAGATATGACAGTGTGGCATTCAAAGTGATTGTGCTACCAATGAATGGTAAGAAATCGTAGCCTCAGGCCTCAACAACCGGGAAATGACAAAAATCGGGCAGGCAGCATGGCTAAGTGGGTAGCTACCAATTAGGTTGTATTATCACCAATCTAGAGAAATTCATTTCATTCTTTATTCTATTCGATGTTGTCCCATTCAGGAAAATGGTTGCTGATCCCAACCGTTGGTGATAAACATTTGATACACTCAAGCGAAATGAGTGGTCGGTCATGTGTGGCCGGGTTAGAAGATGTTCTTGTTGAACCCAGTGTATTCTCCTCTAGAGATACACTATCAGAAGGTGGTTCCATACCTTGTCATAGTTGGAAATTCATTACCCAATAAGCGACTGCGGTTTTGATTGTATATTATGTATGTGGAGCGTGAGATGAAAGCGTTCCACTAGATTTCTATTTATTTGATTTAGACACTATTATAATATCAAAAGAGTTTTGATATAAAGATTATCGTTTCTTTCGAAAGTATTTTGAAAGTTATATTAAGTGTTTTGGATTCTCATAAGGGAAAAACCCGTTCCATGTTATACGGCGTGGTCTTATGAGATATCTTTTAGTTTCTCAAACTATTTTAAATTGTTTACTCAAACCAGTCCCATGACTGACCGAAAGTTTATTTTGTTTTACGTTAACTCTTGAGTGCCCAAATTTGTACGAGCAGTCAAGTAGTTCAGGATTTTTTAGATCTATCCAAATGTGCTTGGAGCAGGAGGCTTCAATGTTATGATATATTATATTTTGTTCCGCTGCGATGCGAGATTCTGTGTTTTAAGTGTTGTACTCTGATAATTGTATCTTATACAGTTAAAATTTTGTATTTCAAAAGTAGTGATATATTATATTTTGTTCCGCTGCGATGTGAAATTCTGTGTTGTTATTTCTGTTCTTCTTCTATCTTTTTCTTCTAAAAAAATTGATTCGTATTTTTGTGATATTTGGGTTGGACGTGTGATGTATATAGTCAACTCAGATAGTACGAATTTGCGGTTCATTACAGTGGTATCAGAGCTTAGGTTGAGCAAGCACCTAGGCTTTGGTGGAGTTGTGCTCATTAGAGATAGGGTCAGTAGTACCCTAGAATGAGTTGAGTGCATATATACGAGAGAGCGTATTTGTTAATTGATATAAAATTTGTTTTATATTATATTGGATTGTCTGTTGAGTGGTTTATGAAATCTGTTCGAATCGGGGGACGCCACGAAGTCGATAAGAATTAATAAATACTTGAACAGAAAAAATTTAAGACAAAATTGTTTTAAAGTGGGTAAATGAAGTAATTTTGCCCAAAAATTCTATTTTCGATAGAAAGAGAATATTTTATAAAATTATTAATAATATATGGATGAGTTGGTTGTTATTATTAAAATCGAATGAGATTATAAAATTGAAATGGCTATATATAACCAAATAGAATTTGTAAAAGAATGAAATATATACAAATGAGATGAATTAAAATTTAATTCAAACCAGAATTTGGAATTTAAATCCTGGGAAGTTGGAAAATGTTTTTCGAAGTATATTGAAATAATATAGCTTTGATTTGAAAGGATTTTTGAATATAAATCATCTTGAAATGGATTTTGAAATTGTTAAAGCACTGAACTCACTTTAGTGGCTAGAAAAAATTCTGATGATGACTACAACATCATCGGTGTTTATTTTCGAGTTTATAAGTGATGGATTGCTACCTTAGAAAAGTTTTTTAAGGAAATTTGTTTGAAAGAAAACAAATGGATTAGAAAATTCAAATGTTTTGAATTTGAGATAGTTATAAATATATGTGTGTATTTATGTGATTTCCAAGGGATTTGAAATGAAAACCCAGGAATTTAAATTCTGAATTTAAAATTTAACTTAAGCAAGTTAAATGGATTGAAGTGAATAAATTGACTAGAATCAATTCAAATAAATTTGAATGGAATATGAATTGGATGTGAATATATTGATTATAAATCATTCAGATTAAATGAATGTGAGTATATATGATGTGTAAAATAAACTGAAACCAAAAGTTTTGGTTGAAACTAAAATTTTGAAAATTTAAAATGTTGAGTTTCATCATAAATGATTATGAAAATTTAATTGGTTTGTAGCACTTTTTTTTACCTTAGTAATTTCGGGGATGAAATTCTTTTAAGGGGGAAGAATGTAACGACCCGAATTTTTGGTCGATTAATTTTAAATATTTAATATCGTTTTAAATATTGAGTTGATAATATAAATCAATTTTTATATTGATTTATCGATTTAATAATCAAAATAGGATTTATTTCGAATATATATAATCATCATAATACGAAAATGAATTTATTTGAATTCATAATTTCAAAACTAAATTAAAAACAGTTCAGATGATCAATACAAACTTCTGTTTGAATTAGAATAATATTATTTTTATATCGAAGGAATTAATTATTTTGAATTTAAATTATATTATATCGATTTAATATAGTTATTTTATATATATGTTCGAAATAAATTTAACAATATATTTTGTTAAATCCAGAGTAGCGTTATATCCTTGTAACGTAGGTAGTGACGTTAAATTAGCGGTTCAGGATGGCACATTATAGACCCCGAGATATTTGATTTGTGGATAGACTCGAAATCAAATCGATATCCATCTAAAAATAATAAAAACCTCTTTATGTCGAATCGCATTACATACGAAATCAAATCAATTTAAAATTTTACTCAAATCGATTTAAATTTGCTTGTACTTCACTGACAACCATTTAATATCTCGTATGTTTGGTTCCCTCTCTCCTTCTTTATAACGCGACTAAAGCCCCTTCAAAATGCTTCTATTTGCTTTCCTCTTCTGTTTTGCTTTCAAAATGAAATGGAAGCTGCCTGTCCCCATTTTCGATCCTTCAGGTTTTGTTTAATATTTAGTTCGAAACCAACTTAGTTAAAAATCAAAACCCATATCCTCTTCTACTCTCTTATTCGTTCGTTTCCTGGAAACCAAGTCAAAGGCTGCACCTTCAATAAAAACTTCAGATAATTCCATAAAATTGAAATCTTCACAAAATCGAATGAAATTATGTTCGTTGAACTCCTAAAATCTATAGCTTCATGTTGTATTCACGATATTGGGTTCAACAATATTATTTGGCTTGCGCGATTTGAGGAAACTGGAAGTTGTTCGATATTGGTGAGTGGTCGACATTCAAGATTTAGGGTTCGGTGGAGTTGGTGATGTTCATGTGAAGGGAGATGGTCAGTATAAGGGTGTGAAGGGGGATAGTTCGTGGAATCTGGAGAAACTTTATCGCGTCATTTAGGGGTTTTCTGAAGATAAAAACTATCGCAACCTTCTGCGAGCTACAGGCTTGGTTCGAGATCGTATCGCAAGTCATGGGATGGAAGAGATAACATCGAAAAAACTGGAGAAGGTGATGCTAAGTTTTTAGGAGGTCTCGTGGTGTTGTGTGTTGACTGAAATGATGATGACGCCGGTACAAGAGTTGGTAATGTCCAGTTTCGAGGAAGTGAAATTGGTTTATTATCCAGTGGTGGATCCGGGTTTGTTCAATGGTGAAGAGTGTCGTTGTGGAACAAAGGAACGAAGGAGGATATTTGATGTCGAGCTTCTTACAGGGAATATGGGTGGAAGATTATTTGTGAAAAGGATTAAGGTATTATTTAATTAACTGTTTAATGTTAATTCAATTTGTTTAACAATATATTTAAACTTGTAAAGCTAATAAATACGACATATGAAATCAGATTCAAATGCCATCAATTTTGTTGAGCTCATAAGGACGCATGCTAGGAGTTGGTTTGGGAATTTTTGGATAAGCTATGAATTTTAATTTAAATCGAATATTTGTTCGATTTAATTTAAAATTTGGATAATCGGAAAGTAAAAGTCACGGTGAGTAAATCTCACTCAATTTATTATTTAGAATTTATTTTTAGTCGCTAAAAATAATTGATGGTTGGTTGATTGCATTAAAATATTATTGTGTCTGTTATTAAATATATATTAGTTATTTAGGATTAGTGTTTGTGGTTATTATATATATATATATATATATATATATATATTGGTGATTGGGTAGTTCCCGCAGTGCCATTAGCGGATGCCCGCCGTATCATTAGTGGACGACCCTATATTTCCCACGCTATGATAGTGGATGACCATCTATACTGCGATATCCTGCCTCAAAGCAGGATGGGTATTACTTATGTTGGGTAACATCTGTGGATGCAGGAAAACAGGTTGGAGGGATCCAACTAGATTCCTCAAAAATATTATTATTTGTTTGTTTCATATATATTATCATATATGATGTGTTAGAAAACCTGTGGTTGATAATCGCGTGTTTTTGATTGGTTGAATGTCACTGGCCCTGAATATTGATTTATAAATATATTATGAAAGAGATTTTGAGATTTAAACGGGAAATTCTATTTTTCTAAAAATAGAATTTGAAATTCGAATGTACTAGAAATATTAACTTGTTTTGAATAAACAAAATAAGTATTGAAATTTATAAACGATGTTTATAAATAAAATAATATAGAAAATAGAAGTATTGAAATTTATAAACGGTGTTTATAAATCAAATAAATGAGGGAATTGAAGTAAATTTGTAAACAGTGTTTATAAATAAAATGGAATGATTTTCATTAGATAATCAGGGAACTGAAATGAATTTATAAACGTTGTTTATAAATCAAGAGAAATGAATTATCGTTGGATAATTGGGAAAATGAAAATACAAGAGTGAATTATAAAAGGGAAAATTATTTTTCCAAAGTAGAAATTATAATTTCAAATGGATTTGAAATGAGACTTGTTTAAATATATAAATAGGTAATATAAAGGATGTTTATAAAGAAAGGTGAAAATTTATCATTTGGATAATTTAAAATATTTAAATTCAAATATGAATTTAAAATGAATTGGAAATTGCATTAAAAGGGAAACGATGAAATTTATTCCGATGTTCGGAATGTAAGTTGAACTAAAATAAATCCAAACGGATTTATGATATGAATTCGACTATGTCGAATTTATAAAACCAAATTATTTCCAAAAAGAGAATTAAATTTGTATTGGACAAAAACTATAATTAAATATGAAAATAAATTCTACAATTTTATTTATAAGTTGTAAAAATAAAATATTCGAATAGGAATAGAATTTCAAAAGGGTTTTGAAATGAAACTTGTTTTAGTATATATAAAACAAGGGAAATTTATAAATGATGTTTATAAATAAGGTGAGATAATTATCATTAGATATATTTGGCATTTTAAATTCAAGTCTGAATTTAAAAAGGGATTGGAAAACGTTTCGAAAAGGGAACAATATATTTTATTCAGGAATTCGGAATAAAACTGAATTGAGAAAAATCCAACGGATTATAATTAGAATTGGTTTCATCGAATTTTATAAACTAATTTATTTCTAATGGAATTAGAAAATAATAACAGAAATGGAGTTGTAATTGAATTGATAACTGAATAATGAAAAATCAACTGTTATAAATAATCAGAATATTAAGTTGAATTTGGAAATTTGGTTTAATATATATTAAAATATATTAGAATAGGGTTGAAATTTATTATAAACGGAGTTTAAACGTTTATATACATTAATATAATTAAAACGAACTCGTCGCAGTGCGGTAGTTCAAAATTTGGCGATTCGAACTTCAATTGAGTATACAGAACTCAATTTAAGACGAAATTCTTCGAAACAAGAATCGTCGGGACCGATTTGATAATAGTTTTCTAATGGAAGAGAAAAAACTGAATTTCGTCTTATAGATTTTGTGTTATGTCAAAATCAAATTTTCAGAAAAGCAGCGCCATAACCATTATAAAACCATAACAGTTTATTTAAATAAATAAAACGGATTTTAAGTAAATAAATCAAAAAGTCCATCAAAAAAATCAACATTTGAGTTGTAAAATAAAAACGAACTCAAGCGGTGTAAATGAAAAGATTTTTGGTACAAAAATAAGATTTTTAATTATTGAATAGAGCTAACTAATCTGGAAAATAATTAGTTAATGAAATTTTAAATCGAAATTGGACTTTGGATCAAAAAAGGGTTTGTAAATTCATATTCGAAATCGAATATGAAACTTGAATTGGAAATGACATTCGATTGTTTTATAAACAAATCAATATATATTCGGACGTGATATGTTCAAATAAAATATATTTGGATGTGATATGTTCAAATAAAAAGTGAAATAGGCAAAAGAGCTAATTGAAGAATAAATTAGCGAATTGAGTTAAAATGACTGGATTGAGTTGGAATAAATTGGGAATAAACATATATAGGTTAGACAAGCATGGAATGAAGTGTATGATGATTATAATTTGTGCGCCCGACAACAAGGTACACGTTTAAATTCCATATGAGATTTTATGCACCGAATCGACAAGCCGCTTGGCTTTTGATTTTCTTTTTCAATGGAAACGGCCCCGAAAGGCATTTTGTAGTTGTACCAAGTGACTCGTACAAAGGAGGTTATGGCGAAATTTTCCGAAAATTTAAGGAGTTATAATATTTTTAAGAAAATTGGATAACTAGAAAATCAATATATCAATATATATTGAATTTGATAAGGAAACAAATTTAAAATAGAATAGTATAAACAAAAAGGAAATCTAAAATTAAATCTAGTAAAATTAGAAAGAGAAACGTATACGGGTTTAAAAATGAATAATTGGTTTTTATGATGTTGATTATTCGAGGTAAGTGGTCTTGTCGGTTTTGAAGTTAAGAATGTTTTCAGTCAAGGTCTGAGAGGTTGTTATACCCCAACTTGATTGATTTCATTTTTAACCGATAAATAGCAAGATCCAGTCTCGAAGAGAAATATTTGAATAAGAGTTAGTTGAATGCAGTAATTTGGGTTGTTTGTAATGATGTTTTACACAACAATCGATTTAACCCAAGTAAGTGGAATTTTGGGAATATAAAGATAAATATTTCCTAAGTATTGAAATAAATGAATGGGGTGAAAGAGAGAAGTAATTGGAATGTTTCCCAATTATAAATAGAATATATTTTCTAAAGTGTAGAAAATAAAAGAAGGTAATATATGGAAATGTTTTCCAAATAGCGTAAGAGACCAAGATGATTATCGAAAATATCGTGTTAACAAATATGGATAAGGAAATGGAGAAGTGTTTTAATTAATGTAATATTAATTAAAAGGCCCAGTGATTTGTTTGATGCTTTGAATGAATGTTTGTTTTTCTTCGGTAGTTAAATAACCGACTATCGAAGTGTTTGCCAATATCGTTGTCAATATGGAGAGATCGGTTGGATTATTATCCGAGAACCACTCCATATTGGCAGTAGCGTTGCGAATAAGATTATATGAAGGTAATTGAAGACGAAGTAGAGTGCAAGGGCGTTTTCTATTAATGGAAATTATGCCTTCGGTTTCGTTCAATCCCAGAACGAACGTATATGGACGAATGTCTGACAGAGTATTTCCAATAATCGCACATGTTGTTCTGTACAAATATATATATGATGGCGGAGAATTTATTCTCTTAGCATAATATCCAGAATATATTTGTGAAAATCAATTAATGATTTACGGGTATGACAATGTGGCATTCAAAGTGATTGTGCTACCAATAAATGGTAAGCAATCGTAGCCTAAGGCCTCAACAACCGGAAAATGATAAAAATCGGGCAGGCAGCATAGCTAAGTGGTAGCTCCCAATTAGGGTGTATTATCACCTATCTAGAGAAATTCATTTCATTCTTTATTCTATTCAATGCTGTCCCATTTGGGGAAATGGTTGGTGATCCCAACCGTTGGTGATATACATTCGATACACTCAAGCGAAATGAGTGGTCGGTCATGTATGGTCGGGTTACAAGATGTTCTTGTTGAACCCAGTGCATTCTCCTCTAGAGATACACTATCGGAAGGTGGTTCCATACCTTGTCATAGTTGAAAATTCATTATCTGATTAGCGACTGCGGTTTTGATTGTATATTATGTATGTGGAGCGTGAGATGAAATAGTTCCACTAGATTTCTATTTATTTGACTTAGACACTATTATAAAATCAAAAGAAATTTGATATAAAGATTATTGTTTCTTTCAAAAGGATTTTGAAAGTTAAATCAAGTGTTTTGGATTTTCATAAGGGAAAAACCCGTTTCGTGTTATACGGCGCAGTCTTATGAGACATCGTTTAGTTTCTCAAACTATTTTAAATTTTTTACTCATACCAGTCCCATGATTGACCCAGAGTTTATTTTGTTTTGTTTTACCTTAACTCTTGGGTGCCCAAATTTGTACAGGTAGTCAAGTAGTTCAGGATTTTTCAGATATCTAAAGGAGATTAGAGCAAGAGGCTTCAGTGTTATGATATATTATATTTTGTTCCGCTGCGATGTGAGATTCTGTGTTGTAAGTGTTGTACTCTGATAACTGTATGTTATACGGTTAAAATTTTGTATTTCAAAAGTTATGATATATTATATTTTGTTCCGCTGCGATGTGAGATTCTATGTTGTTATTTCTGTTCTTCTTCTACCTTTTTCTTCTAAAAAAATGATTCGTTTTTCTGTGATATTTGGGTTGGACGTGTGATGTATGTAGTCAACTCAGATAGTACGGATTTGCGGTTCGTTGAAGTCTCTGGGATAACATTTCGAACATTTTTCATTTTCCATACATGGAGCAAGCGTGTTTCCCTTACATGGTCCATGTACTATACACTTTTAATGATTTCAAAAAGTATTGGTTGTTCATTTTCATTAGGGAATTCTCCAGATATTAAATAATTTCATTGATCCACTGTTCGCAATTTGTCAGCGGATTCTAGGAAAAAAAGTGCATGCATATGTGGCAAACCCCCCTTTTGGAATTCCACAGTGTACAATGTGAAGTGATAAACCCAAAAATAAGATTTTTGTAAATTTCATCCATCAAACTTCTTCGTTTCAGTTCAAACACTCGAGCAATAATGTCCGGACTGTGATTATGTCTATGCATTGGTTTCAAAGCTTGCATAATTTCAATCCAATTTGGATTTGCATTCATTGTTAAAAAGATATCTGGGTGATTGTTATATCTTTTTATTGCTAGAGAATCTCGATATATTTCATACCTAATACTAGGAGTACCATTATAAATGGATGGTAAGACAAATCATTTACCAATTTGATCGCCTTGGAAGATGTCCGACTCAATATAAGTAATTCCACAATATAGATCCCCATGAAGCTCTTTATAGTGATTTTTAACCCAATACAATCGATTTTGTTCAGTACATGCCCAAGCATTTAAAAAATTCTTGGAATAGTTTACGTGCATGCAAAATTGCGGAATATTCACCCTTTCTTTCAAAGAGCCTGTAAGTATAATAAGTTTGTTGAGTCAGTCTTTTAGTACCAGGACAGTTTGAAGATGGATTCTATTTCAAATGATTGATATCCCATCCAAGATTTCCTTTTGTAAAAAGAAGAACATAGTGAAGGGGTAGGTAAGCAGGATGACATTCACTGATCCTTTCCAATTGTGTACCTCCTTTCAGGTGTATTACAGTATCTCTGGTTCATTGATCTGAGATCCATCTTCAGGTAAGATAATAGTTATTTCATCAGTTGTTGGCATATTATAGGCACGTTTTTCATTTGTTTTATTATATTGAAGATATAAGTGTAAATAATGACCTTCTTCAGATAACTTTATCAAAATGTCTTACGCTTGACGGTATAATTTTGTAAAGTCATTTTCCCTTAGAAGAACCCATTAAATAATTTCCAATACCTGCTTACTAAGTCATTTATTTCTTTCATGTCTAAAACTTAAGGAAATATATGGATAATAAATACAAAGTTGTGAATAGATAGACAGACTGCCAATATCTGGTAACAATGCACTTGTCATATGTCATAATTCTCCATGTACTATAAAAGACTAGATCCATTGTGCACCAAAGGTTTTATCATCTAATTTTCAACCAAGACTTGCTAATGCATTTGCAGCATTGAATTCTCGAATATGTTCCAAAAATGATTTAGAGAATGAATTATTTTCATCATAAAACTGTCAAAACTCCAATGGAGGCAGTGTTAATGGTCGTAGCTTTATCTTACCAGATTTGCAACATATTCCAAAAAAAGGGTTACATAGAAAAGAATCTTTTAAATGTTCATCTATCCAGTGAAAAGCTTTGCAAAAATACATGTTATGTTCATTATCCCTAGGAAATGATGTCCGGTGTGTTGCGGTTGATAATCAGTACTGTCTTCTATGATGTTTGATTGTTCCAATAATTTTGAAACTCTTCCACTTTCCCTGCGTCCCTTTTGATAAATGAAGCAGTTTGATAATGTACTACCCATGTCTAGGAATGGAAATGGGGCGGGTTGGGGCGGGTTTCACGTGCCCTAGACCCGACCCAGACTTTTTAAATGCAGACCCGTCCCGTAGATCCGGTGCGGGTTTGAAATTTTGCACTGTACCCGAAACCCGTACGGGTCAGGGTAGTCCCGACCCACCCCACGACCCAGCGATATTGTGTTCTAATGTACAAAAATTTATATACTTACATTTTTATCACTAAATTATAAATTATATGCATATTATAATGTGTTCACAATGATAAGAGAATTTAATTGAGTTATAAGATAATAGTTCAAAATGTATGCATTTGCTATTATATGATTATCATTGATGAAACTTAATAAGATGAAATTTGTATAGTTTGTTAATTGAAAAAAAATATAATATTCAAGTTATAACCATGTATACCTAAGAAGTTTAACAAGTAATCATTATATTTATAAAGTGTTTTAATGATGTTTCAATCATGCGGGTCGGGTTGGGGTGGTTAGCCATGCCCCAGGCCCGACCCTAGACCAGGACCTTGAAAAGCGGGTCGCGGGTCTACCCTCCCTGAAGACCCTATGGGGGCGGGTCTAAATGGGTCAAAATAGGGGCGGATCAAGCGGGTTTGTACCCTAGACTCGCCCCATTGCCATCTCTACCCATGTCATCTTCGAAATTCCAAATAAGAGAGGGAGTGAGGTTATATTGAATTGAGGATGCAACTTTATATATAATTTAAGTAACTGTTAAGTGATGGTAGACTTTCATGTTAGCACTAGGTTAGCTGGTTGTATGGTGAGTAAAGTCTATACTCTTCACTATATTTTTTTCTTCGTCGGCAAGAGGTATGAAATATTGGGTGATTTTCCAATATTTGAGGTGGAAGAGGAAGATTCATGATTAAGAAGACAATGTCGTGGTTCATTAGTTGAAGTTGTTTTTTTATCATCTTTTCATTTTGCCAATGGAAGGTTTGAGCAATCGAATAGTTTGAATGTGAATTCGGCCCATGACTGAATATTGTTATTCACAACATAGAAAAGTGTTAGAACAGTAGTATTTGTTATGACATTTATCATATTAAATATGAGTTCACGTTGTTGCATGTGTAGTTAGGAAGAATGAGCACACACATTTCGGTACTACCAAATATTTAGGTGGCGTTGTTGGCCAGTTGGCAAAGTAGCATTGTTAGCATGTGGAAATCAAAATCATAAGTGAATTTTGCAGAGAATATAATAATATAGCTTATATTCTTTACCAACCTTTGTACGTTTAGAGTTTTCCGGATTTGAAGTGGAGCGATGGTTGGTAATAGAAGATGAAGTAGAATTTTCGTTGGTATCCATGCAAGTTGACGTTAGTAAATCTATGGGTAGTTGTGCATTAGAGTCAAAATAAACAAAATTTAAAAGTGGTGGGGAGGTGTAAAAGAATTTAGTTTTTTGGATGAAAAAAAATTCTATTTGAATTTAAAATGAGGATGTATATTTTCTAAAACTATGCATTCGCAAACAAGTACTGCATATAAGCAACCAAAGTGTTTGCACAATCAAGAATACTTGCTAGGTGCAGACATAAGTGTAATTATATTTTGAAGTAATGTCGTAGGTAGAGAGTAAAAATAATGACATGAATGTTATTCACACAGCAAATAGCAAATATTTTCATTGTCATTATAGCATAGATGATAGTTAAAAAAATTATATGGTGCATATTTACTATTTAATTCCTTTGCAAACGGATACATGTTATAATTGTATCACAACACCAATTATATGATATTTCTTTACAAGTTGTTGCCCATTTCATAGTTAAAAGGTGATAAATAAATAAATATATATAGATATTTTGTTCTTAAATATTGTAATATTAAGAAATAAACATATTTTTCTTTGATATATGCATGAAAGCTCAATCAACAGTAATAAGAAGGTGTGAACACTGTTAGATTATTAGATGTTGAGGTAGAATATGTGGTTTATACTAGCAAACTATGTTGTGTGGAATAAATAACAACATGTATATTGTTTATTCTTTTGTTTTGTAACCTGGATCCTCCTTCACTTTTTAATATATATATATATATATATATATCAATACTTGTGCACGGATATACTTTTATTGTTGGAAATAAAACATTCAAAGAATAAGAGCAGCGTACCTGGAAATGTATTTAACTGTGAATGCTTAAATAGTGACAGAAATTGGAAATAGTAAAAAGACAACTCTTAAAAATGGGAAGGACGAAATCACTTGGTTTATTTATGTTAGTGAATCAGCTAAAAAGTGAATCATAATTTTTTGATGAGAAGTTTGTAGGTGGTTGTAATGTGGAAGAGAAATAAGAAACAAACTTTAGGGGTGGTGGGGTAAAATTTGTAACTGCATGTAGGTAGTGAGGTCATGGATATTGATTTATTGTAGTTTATTAAGGCTTGGATTTGTATCCAAATAACAACAATATTAATGCATGCTAACCTGACGGTAGGTAGTTACATATACTGATGTGATCTTTCCATTTGACATGATATTTTTTTGTCATAGCTGCATGTAACGTTAGTGGTAGAATCTATCCAACAGCTATGTCCAACTTTTTACATACCCAGACTACATTTTCTCGTTACACATACATAGAGATGTGATAAATCTAAATGCTTGTATTAAATAAATATTCGAGACTTCAGATATATGAAGCTCATTCATTATCAATTCATGTTAAACTTGATAGATTTGAAGCTAAGCATATGTGTGGGTTATAAATGTCTGAAATTGTTAAATTTGAAATTTGTGTGTGTGTGTGTTTATATATACATATAATATCTAAAACTGAAAAGTTTGCAAGACTTAAACAACATCACAAATATGTACAGACTTTAAATGTGTTAAAAGCATGGCTCACTTTCAATAATTGAGACATTGAGAGCATTACATTAATCCTATAATCTAAACATATATTTCGTTAAGCGCTAATTTTATTAATCAACAAAACATTTACAACTTTAAGCTCTTATGAATATACAAACATATGCAAAGCTTACAAAAAGAATAATCTCAAAACATTACTAATGTCACTATAGCAAATTACTTGACCCACAAACAAATAACAGTAACTTGCTGCATAGTTCATTGAAGCTTGATGTATCTGATTATTCGACCTTAAAACATCTTCCAATTTATAGAGTGACCCATGATAAGCTTGCTAGCCTCAGGTCTACATGCTGAAAAACAGCATAACATGAAATCAGAAAAAATGAAGCCGCATGCAATCATAAGAGATAAAAAAAAAACCAAAATTTCACTTAACATCAAAGAATTATCACTGTAACTACATCAGTTGAAAGAAGTACAACCTTATCATATCATGTAAGAGAAGGGACATACAGCGGATTTTTCCTCGTATGCCTTCTGGTAGATTTCAGCTTAGTACAAAGAGGCTTCACATCCTCTGGAACGTAATCATTGTAACACCCCGTATTTTTAAGCTAATAAAGTATGAGTAACTTAATTAAGTAATGAGAATTAAGTAAAATGGACTGCGACATTACGTCCGTCTAGGAATTCTGGTCAAGAAAGACACCCGGTTTGCGTAAAATGGACATCGTCTAAAGAAGTTAAGCCTAGAAGTTTGTATACGCACAAGAGAATTATATACATACAAAAAAATAAAAATATTAGAAAAAATCAAAATAGCAATCGGAAGACCCAGGAGCCGAGCCACTGTGACGGCCCGCCCCGCTCCAGCCGACATTTCCAATGAAATGCGCTGTGCTAACGCCCGACTAGCACAGGACGGTCGCCAAAGAAAGGAAAAGAAAGGGAACTTAACGGTGAACTAACAAAGAACCTGTAGAATGTCTCGCAGCGCATGGAATAATTATAATAATAACATACTTGACATAAAACAGGCGAGACAGTGCATAAGCTGAAAACTAAACCATAATCATCATATGTGACGGCCCGTCCCGCACCAGCCGGCATTTCCTCCGAAAGTGCGTTGTACACATGCCCAACTAGCATGGAATGGTCGCCAAAGAAAGGAAAGAAGAGAATGAACTAATCAAGAACCTGTAGAATGTCTCACAGCGCATGGAATAAAATATAATAACAACATACTTGACATAAAACAGGCGAGACAGTGCATAAGCTGGAAACTAAAACTAGACATCATCGTAGCGGAAATCGAAACACAGCTTATGTTCACATCATCATTATTACAACTTTTCAACTGTCTCTAAAGCAAAGCAAAGAAAAAGGTACACTACTAATGCCCAAAGTAGTGACCCGCAGCGACACAGGGAGAATATCTATATATATCATACGTGGAAGCCTCCTGCTCGTCTCCGATACAGCTACTCGTGCATCACCAACTAACCTGTCTCTGGTCTGCTCGTGAGAGCACCCAGAGTAATAAGAAAAGACATAAAACTCTGGGTCAGACAAAAAGTCTGGTATGAGCGATAAGCAGCAAAACAGAACAATAACAGGTATACTAAACCATACCTGAACCAGGACCTGCAACCAAAGAGTTAGCACCACATACTGTACAATACTCTAAGGTGCCATTAACATATGGTGTAAAGAATACGGGGGTGGGGGTGTGCATGTCATAGTGATGGAAAACAAATCAAGCATGACAACCATCCTCACGTCTCTCACTCAGTGCGTAAAGCATACGATATCCACCACTTTGATCACTAGACCCATAGAGGTAATGATGGAGTTCGACTTGTACGACTACTGCTACCAAAAAGCTTAAACTACGGAGTCATGACTAAATCTTTACAAATGACCGTGCTTCATTGGTCTATAGCTCATTAGTTGTACCTAGACCACTGTGGTCCTGAATCCGTTCACGAACCCCCTACACATAATGATCCAAAGTCATAGACATCGACATCGACAACCCCTTAGCACACGTCCCACAACAAAGCTCAACTCATGAAGTTAACTCGTTGGTTCCCAACTGGATCCTGAGTACTACTTCCTATTTGGACTTCCTTTGCATCTCGGGTTTTGGTCGAGTTGGAGTCAGTCTTCAAAAGAGTCGTCGCGTAGAAGTAGCTTAAGTCTGGTTCGGTTCGGCTATACATCATCTTCAGATTTCTCGTTCAGTTCGGGTCCTCTGGTTTGGTTCGAGTCTTCCCATCCGGTTCGTTTCGGATCCCCCATCGTGATTTTGCTCAGCTCCTTCATTCGGTTCAGGTTCGGGTGCCTCTCTTGCTTTGGTTCGGTCCACGTAGATCTGATCCCACACCTTCCTGTCGTTCAGATCCGACCCCAACTCCACTCGGTTTTAATGGCCTTCCTTTTTTCCCTTGCATCCTCATGTGCTAGATTCCGGTCCGATCCGTACTCTCTTGCCCAGTCCACCGATCCGATCCGAGCTCCATATCCGATCCGACCCGAAACCCTGCACAACTTTCTGCAACTTTTTCCAGCAACTGTTTTACGCCATTCGACGGCGTTTTCGGCTAATCTATCTTTTCTAAATAATCACAAATTATTGCAAACAGTTATAGCAACATGTATAATCAACCACAAACACCAAAACAATAATTTGATAGGTTAAAACGGATCAAACATAGCTAAAATTCCATATTTTCCCTTACGCATGTTTAAGCAAAACAAATGATAGGATTAGTACAACTTAACCAAATTATCCAAATTTTCTAACAGAGGTCCAAAACATCATTTCGAATTTTATAAATATTTTTCCAGAATTTACTAGTGTATAAATTCGCTAATCAACACTAATTACCCTTAATTAACCATAATTAGTGAGAAACCTTGCAAATCACTCATCTTTGCCACAAATAAACTTCAGATCTGAAATGATTCTCTATTTGGATGCAAATACCAAGGTAATAAAGCAGTCCTAATACTGATTTGGTGAAGATCTTCCTTGATTTGATGTGGATTTGGCTTAATTAGCGATTAGGAGGTGATTTGGGGTGTTTTAGCAAGTGGAGGTCATTGCTAGGTTGAGAGGAATGTCTTAGGCGGCTGGAAAATGAAGTAAAATTCGTTTTCTAAACCCTAGCAGCCCTCTTATACTCTTAATCCCGAAATTCCCTTTTGGGCCTAGCTGTTAATCACCCGGTTAAGCCCAATTAAGCTGTTTTTCACCATCCGAAACTTGTTTCAGCCATATCTCCCAATCGGTGAGTCCGTTTGGCTAATGTGACCACTCTACGGAAAGATAAACCATCATCCGGATCTAATGAAAGTGGTTTCAGGTCAAAACTCCTTTCCAATCAAAAGTTATGGTCAAAACAAGATCAGCTAGGGGCAAAATGGTCATTTAAAAATCAGCAAAAATCATGAACATGGGAAATGACCCCAATAGTCGTCTCCCAAAGTTACATGACCATACAACTTCGCATATGAAAGAAATAAATATTCTACGATCCTCCGATGCGAAGAATGTGGGTCGTTACATTCTCCCCCCTTAGGAAATTTCGTCCCTGAAATTCTTTAACCCAAAACATACAAAGGATCCCGCATGCCTACCAGCCATATACAACAATCAAACATGCAAAACAAACAAAACAAGCCTAACTTAGTATGCGGAAAGACTAAATCGAAACTGAAATCTTACCCGGTGAAGAGTTCTGGATACGTCTTCCTAATGCTCTCCTCTGTCTCCCAAGTACAGTCATTCTCATTCTGCCCCACTGAATTTTGACTAATTTCACCGCCTTCCTTCGAAGTTGCTTCGTATCGTTCCCAACAATACGCATAGGCTTGCGGTTCCCAACCGCCTCGGGTTCAACCTCGATATCATCCAACTGATCAGGTGAAATATCCATATCGGGGTCGTGCACGAACTTCCTTAATTGGGAAACATGAAATACGTTATGAACTTCTGCCATCTTCTCTGGTAATTCAACTTTATATGCCAAATTCACAATTTTCTCAAGAACTAGGAATGGACCAACAAATCTTGGTGTCAACTTGCCTCTCCTGCCAAATCGTATCACGCTCTTCAACAGAGAAATCTTGACAAACACCAAGTTGCCAATGGAGAACTTTAATTCTCTTCTCCTCTTATCGGCAAAACTCTTCTGCCTATCTTGGGCAGCCTTCATTCGCTATTGAATAATCGTGATCTTGTCTGACGTTTCTCTTATCACATCCGGTCCAAGTACAAATTTCTCACCAGTTTCTAACTAACATGACGGTGAGTTGCATGGTCTTCCATACAAAGCTTCAAATGGAGCCATGCCAATACTGGATTGGTAACTGTTATTATATGCAAACTCTACTATATGCAAATAGTCATCCCATGATCCACCAAACTCCTATATGCAAGCTCTTAAGAGATCATCTAACAGTTGATTCACCTTCTCTGTCTAACCGTCGGTTTGAGGATGATACGCGTTACTGAGATGTAATTCTGATCCTAACGCCTCTTGTAAGCTCTTCCAAAATCCACTAGTGAACAACGGATCTCGGTCACTCACAATGCCTTTGGGTATTCCATGAAATCTCACTACCCACTTGACATATAGTTCAGCTAACTTAGCTGCCGTTCTATTCGACTTGACGGGCATAAATCTTGCACTCTTGGTCAATCGGTCCACAATCACCCAAATGTATCATGGCCCGATCTAGTCCTTGGTAACCCATCAATGAAATCTATTGAGACTTGTTCCCATTTCCATTCTGGAATCTCTAATGGTTGCAATAAACCACTAGGCTTCTTTTGCTCGGCTTTAACTAGCTGGCAATTCATGCATTTGGATATAAACTTCCCAACGTCTCTTTTCATCCCTTCCCAGTAGTATGCCTGCTTCATGTCTCGGTACATCTTGTTACCACCGGGATGTGTAGTCAGTTTTGAGTGATGACATTCTCTAAGTACTTCATCTCTCAATCCATTGACATTGGGCACAACAAGTCTTCCATTCTTTCTAAGCCATCCATCTCGATCAAGCCCATACTTGTTCATCTCTCCGTCGATTCCCATCTCTAATTTTGAGATGATTTCCGATAGGTTAGGATCGTTCCTTTGACTGGAACCAATCTGTAATGACCTGCATTCTATGCATCGAAGGATCGTAGAATATTTATTTCTTTCATATACGAAGTCGTATGGTCATGTAACTTTGGGAGACGACTATTGGGGTCATTTCCCATGTTCATGATTTTTGCCGATTTTTAAATGACCGTTTTGCCCCTAGCTGATACTATTTTGGCCATAACTTTTGATTGAAAAGGAGTGTTGACCTGAAACCACTTCCATTGGCTCCGGATGATGGTTTACAATTCCGTAGAGTGGTCACATTAGCCAAACGGACTCACCGTTTGGGAGATATGGCTGAAACAAGTTTCATATGGTGAAAAACAGCTTAATTGGACTTAACCGGTTGATTAACAGCTAGGCCCAATGGGGGATTTCGGGATTAGGGTTATGAGGAGGCTGAAATCAGTTAGAGAACGATCTTATTTTCATTTTTCAGATGCCACTTTCATTCTTGGAACCCTAACAATGGCCTCCAACACCCAAATCAACTTCTACTCACTTTCTAATCAAGTTTTGGCTTAATCAACATCAAATCAAGGAAGATCTTCACCAAATCAGTATTAGAGCTGCTGTTAGACATTAGTATTCGCCCAAATCAGCGAGGTTTCAGTTCTGAAAATTTTATTTGTGGCAAAGGTGAGTGATTTGCATAGTTTTGCACTAATTACGGTTAATTAAGGGTAATTAGTGAAGATTAGCGAATTTAAACATGATAAAATTCTGGAAAAATATTTATAAAATTCGAAATAATGTTTTAGGCCTCTGTTAGAAAATTTGGTTAAATTTTGTTAATCCCATGATTAATTATGCCTAAACATGCTTAAGGGAAAATATGGATTTTTGGCTATGTTTGATCCATTTTACATGCTATGGTTGTTGTTTTGGTGTTTATGATCGATTGTACATGTTGCTATGACTGTATGGTATGTTTTATGATTGTCTAGAAGTGATAGATTGGTCGAAAACACCGTCGAATGGCGTAAAACAGTCGTTGGAAAGTTGCAGGAAATATGCACGGTTTCAAACCGGATCGGATCGGATCAGTGGGCTCGGATCGGATAGGAGAACTGGGCAAGGGGACCTGATTCGGATTGGAACTTAGCATAAGGGGTTTGGCGAGAAGGAAGGCCACTTGCTTAGAGTTGGAGTTGGGCAGGGGATCGGATCAGAGAGACTAAAGGGGATCGAATCGGAGAAACAAAAGGGGATCGGATCGGAGAGACCAAAGGGGATCGGGTCGAAGAAAACAAAGGAGAACGTATCTGGAGACATGAGGAGGCACACCCGAACCGAACCACTTCAGGGTATCCGAACTGAACCGAGTTAGAAGGGGAACACCGAACCGAACCGCACCCAGGAGCATACTAGGAAGCATTGGACAAAAAACCGAACCGATGAGGACTGGAGCACTATGCATATCCGAACCGAACCGTATGTGTGCTATTACTACTACGCGACGACTCTTTTGAAGACCAACTCCAATTCGACCAAACCCCGAGATGCAAAGGAGGTCCAAATGAGGAGCTTTGACTCAGGATCTAGATGGGAACCAATGAGTGAGCTTCATGATTGGGCTTTGCTGCGGGACGTGTGTTAAAGGGTTGTCGATGTCTGTAACTTTGAATCACTATGTGTAGAGAATACGTGAACGGATTCAGGGCCACAGTGGCTTAGGTACGACTAAAGAGCTATAGACCAATGCGGTGGGGTCATTTGTAAAGATTTGGTCATGACTCCATGGGGTAAGCTTGGTAGTAGCAGTAGTTGTACAAGTCGAACTTCGTCACTACTTCGATGGGTCTACTGATTGATAGTGGTGGACATCGTATGCTTTACGCACTGAGTGAGAGCTATGAGGACGGTTGCTATGGTTGATTTGTTTGCCATCATTATGACATGCATACCCCCACCCCCGTATCTTTACACCATCTGTTCAGTAGCACCTTAGAGTATTGTACGGTATGTAGTGCTAACTCTTTGGTTGCAGGCCCAGGGTCAGGTATGGTTTAGTATACCTGTCATTGTTCTGTTTAACCGCTTATCGCTCATACCAGACTTTTTGTCTGACCCAGAGTTTTATGTCTCTTCTTATTACTCTGGGTGCTCTCACGAGCAGACTAGAGACATGTTAGCTGGGTATGCATGGGTAGCTGATCCAGAGACGAGCAGGAGGCTTCCACTTATGACAAATATAGTATTCTCCCTATGTTATTGAAGATCACTGCTTGGGCATTAGTAGTGCATCTTCTACTTTAGCTTTTTTTTGTTTTAGAGACAGTAATTTGAAAAGTTGTAATAAGCTGTATTTGGATTTCCGCTGCTATGTTGGTTTAGTTTTCAGCTTATGCACTGTCTCGCCTGTTTTATGTCAAGATTATGTTATTATTATATTTTGTTCCATGCGCTGTGAGACATTTTACAGGTTCCTTGTTAGTTCATTCTCTTCTTTCCTTTCTTTGGCGACCGTTCCATGCTAGTCGAGCATGTATACAACGCACCTTCGGAGGAAATGCAGGTTGGTGCGGGGCGGGCCGTCACACTTGGTATCAGAGCTCTAGGTTGCGTAGTTAACCTATGGAAGTTATCAGGGAGAGATAGTATACGTATATGAGAGCGCGTATTTGTGATTATTTTGATTTTTAAAAGCTATATATATATATATATACTATTAGTATAGCTAAGGATGAAGTCGCACTGCACTAGCACCACTATGCAGATGGTTAATCGTTTCCTCTTTACAGATTGAACGATGAGCCGATACGCAAGAGGTGCAAGTAGGGGAGCCAATAATGGGAATGTTGCTGACATGAGGACGATGTTTACTGAGAAAGATGCTTAGAGATGTTCAGAGGGCAGCTCCCAATGCTGGTAATGGTGATGGTCCAATAGTGCAGGGGCCGATTTCGCCAAGCTGAATAAGGATTATACTAGCCTTGGTGGGAAGCCGTTCCACGGAACGGAGTCGGCTACGGATGTTCAAGATAGGTTAGACAGCTGTGAGCGTATCTTCGAGGACTTGGGTATCGAGGATGCGATGAAAAGAAAGCTAGCGTCCCGTCAGCTGCAAGGACGGACAATGAATTGGTGAGATGCTATAAAGGCAACTACTCCCGAGGATCAGATTACTTGGGATCAGTTTAAGGCTCGCTTTAGCGATAAGTTCATTCCAGCTGCTCAGAAGTCAGTGTTGTTTAAGAAATTCTTGGAACTCAAGCAGAATGGTAGAGCTGTCTCGGAGTATATTGCCGAATTCGACACATTGTCGAAATATGGGTTATCTCTTATTGATACTGCCGAGAAGAAGAACGAGAAGTTCATAACTGGTTTGGATGGATACTTGGGGGGAAGGCTTATTAACCATATCGATGAGACGTTTGAATCGATTGTGAGAAAAGCATTGAGATCAGAGAGTCTTTACCCTAAGTCGAAGATTGAGGTTGCATCTGCAGAGGAGCCAAAGCCGCAAGCAAGCGGTGGAGGCAAGAATGGTTCTCAGAATAAGAGAAAGCAGAATCAGACTAAGGATGACCAGAAGAAAAAGAATAAGAAGGATGTTGAGTGCTTCAGCTGTGGTAAGAAGGGCCATTATGCCAAAGAATGTCGGGTCAAGCCAGCGGATAGAAAGTGCTTCAACTATGGCCAAGTGAGACATCACAAGGACAAGTGTCCACAACCCCCTAAAGAAAAGCAGATGGTGAAAGCATATGCCCTTAATGCTACTCCTTCTTCATCGAATACCCCAACTGCGACGGAGAAGGGAAAGAATGTCGTTATTCAAGGTATGTTTTCTGTTTATGATGTTCCTGTTAGAGTTTTGTTTGATACCGGAGCTTCCAGTTCTTTCATATCTAGTGACCTATTAGATAGGTTGGGATTGGAGCCTGAGATTGTCGATAGACCTTTAGTAGTGACGAACCCGATTGGTGGTTCGACTAACCTTAGCATGATTTGTCGTAATGTGGTCTTATTGAGTCATGAATGCATGTTTGTTTGTGATTGCTTTGTTTTGGGCTTTACTGGGTTTGGCATTATTTTGGGAGTCGATTGGCTCCAAAGGTACGGGGTGGTGGTAGACTGTGAGGACTTTTTGGTGACAGCTAGAGCGGATGATGGGCGGAGGGTAGTGTTTGGTGGTCTACCCGGTGATGGGGTAATGGCTAGTTTTCTAAATTCCCTTGACATCCCGCATAGTGAGTTGTCAGGTTTGCCCGTGGTTGGCCAATATCCGGACGTTTTCGAGGAAGCGACCGGGCTTCCACCACACCGAGAGATTGAGTTCCGTGTTGATTTAGTAAAGGATGTCAGACCTATAGTGATGCCACTTCGTCGTATGGCACCAAGGGAGCAGCGAGAGCTCGGGGTGCAAGTCAGCGATCTTTTGAAGAAGGGATTTATCAGAAGGAGTGTTTCTGAATGGGGAGCACCAGTTGTGTTTGCTACCAAGGCGGATGGTTCTCTTCGTTTGTGTGTAGACTACCGCGAGTTGAATAAAGTGACGAGGAAGAATAAGTATCCTCTACTGCGGATAGATGATTTGTTTGATCAGTTGAGTGGCACGAGAGTATTCTCTCGGTTGGATCTCGCGATAGGTTTTCATCAGCTTAGAGTGGAAGCTGAGAGTATAGCTAAAACGGCATTTCGGACGCCGTCTGGATTTTATGAGTGGTTGGTCATGCCATTCGGACTGACCAATGCCCCAGCATATTTTGTGGATCTTATGAATAGGATATTCAGAAATCAACTGAATAAGTTTGTCCTTGTGTTCGTGGATGATATTTTGGTTTATTCGAGGACAGAGGAAGAACACAAGGAACATTTGAGGATAGTAATGGAGGTGTTGAGAAAACACCAGTTGAAAGCAAAATTCTCTAAGTGTCACTTTTGGAGGAGGAAAGTGAGATTCTTGGGCCATGTTGTTTCAGAAAATGGTATTGCCGTGGATCCTGCGAAGGTGGCTACGGTACAAGATTGGTCTACGCCCAAGAATGCAACGGACATAAGAAGTTTCTTGGGATTAGCTGGATATTATCGTAAGCTTATCCAAGACTTTTCCAAGATAGCAGCACCGTTGACTCAGTTGACCAAGAAGAATCAAGCTTTCGTCTGGGACGAAAAGTGCGAGAATGCATTCAAGAGTCTAAAGGACAAGTTGACATGTGCACCAATGTTAGTCATTCCTAAGGGGAATGAAGAGATGATAGTTTATACGGATGCATGTGGCACAGCGCTAGGTGCTGTATTGATGCAAGGCGGTAGGGTTGTAGCTTATGCAAGTCGGCAATTGAAACAACACGAGAAAAGGTACCCTACCCATGATTTGGAATTAGCAGCGATCGTGTTCGCATTGAAGATGTGGAGACATTATCTCTTGAGAGAAAGATTCGAGTTGTTTACCGATCATAAATCGTTAAAGTATCTCTTCTCTCAGAAGGATCTAAATCTCCAACAGCAAAGAAGATTAGAATTCTTGGCTTCCTATGATTTCGACATCGCATATACACCAGGAAAGGGTAATGCGGTGGCTGATGCATTGAGTAGAAGACATGCTAGTTTAGGGGCTATGTTTCTAGAATGGAAGCAACTGGAGTACATCGCTGGGTATGATTTCAGACCAAAGTGCGAATTGGATCCAGAAATGTTAGCAAGTTTGACGATCAGACACACTTTGGTTGAACGGATCGGCTCTAGTCAGAGGGACGATCCTAACCTATTGGAAATCATGTCAAAGTTAGAGATGGGAATCGATGAGGAGATGAACAAGTATGGGCTTGATCGAGAGGGATGGCTTAGAAAGAATGGAAGGTTAGTTGTACCCAATGTCAATGGATTGAGAGATGAAGTGCTTAGAGAATGTCATCACTCAAAACTGACTATACACCCCGGTGGTAACAAGATGTACCGAGACATGAAACAGACCTACTACTGGGAAGGGATGAAAAGAGACGTTGGGAAATTTATATCCAAATGCATGAACTGCCAGCTAGTTAAAGCTGAGCAAAAGAAGCCTAGTGGTTTGTTACAACCATTAGAAATTCCAGAATGGAAATGGGAACAAGTGTCAATGGATTTCATTGATGGGTTACCAAAGACTAGATCGGGCCATGATAGCATTTGGGTGATTGTGGACCGATTGACTAAGAGTGCAAGATTTACACCCGTCAAGTCAAACAAGACGGTAGCTAAGTTAGCGGAACTGTATATAAAATGGGTAGTGAGATTTCATGGAATACCCAAAGGCATTGTGAGTGACAGAGATTCGTTGTTCACTAGTGGATTTTGGAAAAGCTTACAAGAGACGTTAGGATCAGAATTACACCTCAGTACTGCGTATCATCCTCAAACCGATGAACAGACAAAGAGGGTGAATCGTATATTAGAAAACCTCTTGAGAGCTTGTGTATTGGATTTTGGTGGATCATGGGATGACCACTTGCATCTAGTAGAGTTTGCATATAATAATGGTTATCAATCCAGTATTGGTATGGCTCAATTTGAAGCTTTGTACGGAAGACCGTGCAACTCACCGTCATTTTGGGTAGAAACTGGTGAAAAGTTTGTACTTGGACCCGATGTGATAAGAGAAACTTCAACTAAGATTAAGATTATTCAACAGCGAATGAAGACTGCCCAAGATAGGCAGAAGAGTTATGCCGATAAGAGGAGAAGAGATTTTAAAGTTTTCCATTGGCGACTTGGTGTTTGTCAAGATTTCTCCGTTGAAGAGTAATACGATTTGGCAGGAGAGGCAAGTTAGCACCAAGATTTGTTGGTCCGTTCCTAGTTCTTGAGCAAATTGGGGATTTGACATACAAAGTTGAATTACCAGAGAAGATGGCAGGAGTTCACAACGTATTTCATGTTTCCCAGTTAAGGAAGTTCGTGCACGACCCAGATGTGACTATTTCACCTGATCAGTTGGATGATATCGAAGTTGAACCCGAGGCGGTTGGGAACCGCAAGCCTATGCGTATTGTTGGGAACGATACGAAGCAACTTCGAAGGAAAGCGGTGAATCTAGTCAAAGTCCAGTGGGGCAAGAATGAGAATGACTGTACTTGGGAGACAGAGGAGAGCATTAGGAAGACGTATCCAGAACTCTTCGCCTGGTAAGATTTTAACTTCGATTCAGTCTTTCTGCATACTAGGATAGGCTTGTTTTGCTTGTTTTGCCTGATTGATTGTTGTATATGGTTGGTAGGCATGCGGGATCCTTTGTATGTTTTGGATTAAGGAATTTCGGGGACGAAATTTCTTAAGGGGGAGAGAGTGTAATGACCCGCATTCTACGCATCGAAGGATTGTAAAATATTTATTTCTTTCATATACGAAGTCGTATGGTCATGTAACTTTGGGAGACGACTATTGGGGTCATTTCCCATGTTCATGATTTTTGCCGATTTTTAAATGACCGTTTTGCCCCTAGCTGATACTATTTTGGCCATAACTTTTGATTGGAAAGGAGTGTTGACCTGAAACCACTTCCATTGGCTCCGGATGATGGTTTACAATTCCGTAGAGTGGTCACATTAGCCAAACGGACTCACCGTTTGGGAGATATGGCTGAAACAAGTTTCAGATGGTGAAAAACAGCTTAATTGGACTTAACCGGGTGATTAACAGCTAGGCCCAATGGGGGATTTCGGGATTAGGGTTATGAGGAGGCTGAAATCAGTTAGAGAACGATCTTATTTTCATTTTTCAGACGCCACTTTCATTCTTGGAACCCTAACAATGGCCTCCAACACCCAAATCAACTTCTACTCACTTTCTAATCAAGTTTTGGCTTAATCAACATCAAATCAAGGAAGATCTTCACCAAATCAGTATTAGAGCTGCTGTTAGACATTAGTATTCGCCCAAATCAGCGAGGTTTCAGTTCTGAAAATTTTATTTGTGGCAAATGTGAGTGATTTGCATAGTTTTGCACTAATTACGGTTAATTAAGGGTAATTAGTGAAGATTAGCGAATTTAAACATGATAAAATTCTGGAAAAATATTTATAAAATTCGAAATAATGTTTTAGGCCTCTGTTAGAAAATTTGGTTAATTTGGTTAAGTTTTGTTAATCCCATGATTAATTATGCCTAAACATGCTTAAGGGAAAATATGGATTTTTGGCTATGTTTGATCCATTTTACATGCTATGGTTGTTGTTTTGGTGTTTATGATCGATTGTACATGCTGTTATGACTGTATGGTATGTTTTATGATTGTCTAGAAGTGATAGATTGGTCGAAAACACCGTCGAATGGCGTAAAACAGTCGTTGGAAAGTTGCAGGAAATATGCACGGTTTCAAACCGGATCGGATCGGATCAGTGGGCTCGGATCGGATAGGAGAACTGGGCAAGGGGACCTGATTCGGATTGGAACTTAGCATAAGGGGTTTGGCGAGAAGGAAGGCCACTTGCTTAGAGTTGGAGTTGGACAGGGGATCGGATCAGAGAGACCAAAGGGGATCGGATCGGAGAGACAAAAGGGGATCGGATCGGAGAGACCAAAGGGGATCGGGTCGAAGAAACCAAAGGAGAACGTATCTGGAGACATGAGGAGGCACACCCGAACCAAACCACTTCAGGGCATCCGAACTGAACCGAGTTAGAAGGGGAACACCGAACCGAACCGCACTCAGGAGCATACTAGGAAGCATTGGACAAAAAACCGAACCGATGAGGACTGGAGCACTATGCATATCCGAACCGAACCGTATGTGTGCTATTACTACTACGCGACGACTCTTTTGAAGACCAACTCCAATTCGACCAAACCCCGAGATGCAAAGGAGGTCCAAATGATGAGCTTTGACTCAGGATCCAGATGGGAACCAATGAGTGAGCTTCATGATTAGGCTTTGCTGCGGGACGTGTGTTAAAGGGTTGTCGATGTCTGTAACTTTGAATCACTATGTGTAGAGAATACGTGAACGGATTCAGGGCCACAGTGGCTTAGGTACGACTAAAGAGCTATAGACCAATGAGGTGGGGTCATTTGTAAAGATTTGGTCATGACTCCACGGGGTAAGCTTGGTAGTAGCAGTAGTTGTACAAGTCGAACTCCGTCACTACTTCGATGGGTCTACTGATTGATAGTGGTGGACATCGTATGCTTTACGCACTGAGTGAGAGCTATGAGGACGGTTGCTATGGTTGATTTGTTTGCCATCATTATGACATGCATATCCCCACCCCCGTATCTTTACACCATCTGTTCAGTAGCACCTTAGAGTATTGTACAGTATGTAGTGCTAACTCTTTGGTTGCAGGCCCAGGTTCAGGTATGGTTTAGTATACCTGTCATTGTTCTGTTTAACCGCTTATCGTTCATACCAGACTTTTTGTCTGACCCAGAGTTTTATGTCTCTTCTTATTACTCTGGGTGCTCTCACGAGCAGACTAGAGACAGGTTAGCTGGGTATGCACGGGTAGCTGATCCGGAGACGAGCAGGAGGCTTCCACTTATGACAAATATAGTATTCTCCCTGTGTTGTTGAAGATCACTGCTTGGGCATTAGTAGTGCATCTTCTACTTTAGCTTTTTTTTGTTTTAGAGACAGTAATTTGAAAAGTTGTAATAAGCTGTATTTGGATTTCCGCTGCTATGTTGGTTTAGTTTTCAGCTTATGCACTGTCTCGCCTGTTTTATGTCAAGATTATGTTATTATTATATTTTGTTCCATGCGCTGTGAGACATTTTATAGGTTCCTTGTTAGTTCATTCTCTTCTTTCCTTTCTTTGGCGACCGTTTCGTGCTAGTCGAGCATGTGTACAACGCACCTTCGGAGGAAATGCAGGTTGGTGCGGGGCGGGCCGTCACACAATCCGCTCAATCAAAGTGGGTCTGATCATCAAACTTGCTAACATTTCTGGATCTAATTCGCATTTTGGTCTGAAATCATACCCAGCGATGTACTCCAGTTGCTTCCATTCTAGAAACATAGCCCCTAAACTGGCATGTCTTCTACTCAATGCATCAGCCACTGCATTGCCCTTTCCTAGTGTATATGCGATGTCGAAATCATAGGAAGCCAAGAATTCTAACCACCTTTGCTGTCGGAGATTTAGATCCTTCTGAGAGAAGATATACTTTAACGATTTATGATCGATAAACAACCCGAATCTTTCTCCCAAGAGATAATGTCTCTACATCTTTAACGCGAACACGATTGCCGCTAATTCCAAATCATGGGTAGGGTATTTTTTCTCGTGCGGTTTCAATTGCCAACTTGCGTAAGCTACAACCATACCTCCTTGCATCAATACAACAACTAGTCCGGTACCACATGCATCCGTATATACTGTCATCTATTCATTCCCCTTAGAAATGACTAACACTGGTGCACATGTCAACTTGTCCTTTAGACTCCTGAATGCATCTTCGCACTTTTCGTCCCAGATGAAAGCTTGATTCTTCTTGGTCAACTGAGTCAACGGTCCTGCTATCTTGGAGAAGTCTTGGATAAACTTACGATAATATCCAGCTAATCCCAAGAAACTTCTTATGTCCGTTGCATTCTTGGGCGTAGACCAATCCTGTACCATAGCCACCTTCTCAGGGTCCACGGCAATACCATTCTCTGAAACAACATGGCCGAAGAATCTCACTTCCCTCCTCCAGAAGTGACACTTTGAAAACTTTGCTTTCAATTGGTGTTTTCTCAACACCTCCATCACTATTCTTAAATGTTCCTTGTGTTCTTCCTCTGTCCTCGAGTAGACCAAAATATCATCCACGAACACAAGAACAAACTTATTCAATTGATCCCTGAATACTCTATTCATAAGATCCACAAAACATGTTGGTGCATTGGTCAACCTAAATGGCATGACCAACCACTCATAGAATCCAGACGGCGTCCGAAATACCGTTTTAGCTATACTCTCAGCTTCCACTCTAAGATGATGAAAACCTGTCGCGCGAGATCCAACTGGGAGAACACTCTCGCACCACTCAATTGATCAAACAAATAATCTATCCGTGGTAGAGGATACTTATTCTTCCTCGTCACCTTGTTCAATTCGCGGTGGTGCACACACAATCGAAGGGAACCATCTACCTTGGTAGCAAACACAACTGGTGCACCCCATTCAGAAACACTTCTTCTGATAAATCCCTTCTTCAAAAGATCGCTTACTTGCACATCGAGCTCTCTCTGCTCCCTTGGCAGCATACGACGAAGTGGCATCACTATAGGTCTGGCATATTTCACTAAGTCAATACGGAACTCAATCTCTCGGTGTGGTGGAAGTCCGGTCACTTCCTCGAAGACGTCCGGATACTGGCCAACCATGGGCAAACCTGACAACTCATCATGCGGGATGTCGAGGGAATTTAGAAAACTAGCCATTACCCTATCACTAGGTAGACCACCAAACACTACCCTCACCAAAAAGCCCTCACAGTCTACCACCACCCTGTATCTTTGGAGCCAATCGACTCCCAAAATAATGTCAAACCAGTAAAGCCCAAAACAAAGCAATCACAAACAAACATGCATCCATGACTCGATAAGACCACATTACGACAAATCATGCTAAGGCTAGTCGAACCACCAATCGAGTTCGTCACTACTAAAGGTCTATTGACAATCTCGGGCTCCAATCCCAACCTATTTACCAGGTCACTAGATATGAAAGAACTGGAAGCTCCGGTATCAAACAAAACTCTAATAGGAACATCATAAACAGAAAGCATACCTTGAATGACGACATTCTTTCCCTTCTCCACCGTAGTTGGGGCATTCGACGAAGAAGGAATAACATTAAGGGTATATGCTTTCACCATCTGCTTTTCTTTAGGGGGTTGCGGACACTTGTCCTTGTGATGTCCCACTTGGCCACAGTTGAAGCACTTCCTGTCTGCTGGCTTTGCTTGACAATTACTAGCATAGTGGCCCTTCTTGCCACAGCTAAAGCACTCAACATCTTTCCTCTTCTTCTGGCCATCCTTATTATGGTTCTGCTTCCTCTTATTCTGAGAACCACTCTTGCCTCCACCGCTTACTTGCGGCTTTGGCTCCTCTGCAGATGCAACCTCAGTCTTCGACTTAGGGTAAAGACTCTCTGACCTTAATGCTTTCCACACAATCAATTCAAATGTCTCATCGATGTAGTTAATAACCCTTTCCCCCAAGTACTGATCTAAGCCGGTTATGAACTTCTCGTTCTTCTTCTCGGGAGTGTCAATGAGGGATAATCCATACTTCGATAAAGTATCGAATTCTGCAATGTATTCTGAGACTGCTCTACCATTCTGCTTAAGCTCCAGAAATTTCCTAAACAACTCTGACTTCTGAGCAGATGGGATAAAATTTTCGTTGAAGCGATTCTTAAACTGATCCCATGTAATCTGATCCTCTGGGGTAGCTGCCTTTATAGCATTCCACCAATTCATTGCCCGTCCTTGCAGCTGACGGGATGCTAGCCTTCTCTTCATCGCATCCTTGATACCCAAGTCTTCGAAGATACGCTCGCAGCTATCCAACCAATCCTGAACATCCGTAGCCGACTCCGTTCCGTGGAACGGCTTCCACCAAGACTAGTATAATCCTTGTTCAGCTTGGCGAAATCGGCCCTAGGCGCCTACACCGCTGGACCACCACCATTACCAGCATTAGGAGTTGTCCTCTGAACATCTCTAAGCATCTCCCTCATGAGGTCCATAAACATAGCCCTCATTTCAGGAGCATTCCCATTGTTGGCTCCTCTACTAGCACCCCTTGTGTATCGGCTCATCGTTCAATCTGTAAAGAGAAACGATTAACCATCCTCTTTGTGGTGTCAGTGCAGTGCGACTCCATCCTTAGCTATACAAATAGTGTATATATATAGCTTTTGAAAACCAAAATAATCACAAATATGCGCTCTTATATACGTATTATCTCTCCCTGGTGTCTTTCCCTAGGTTAACTATGCAACCTGGCTCTGATACCAAGTGTGATGCCCCGCCCCGCACAAGCCGACATTTCCTCCGAAAGTGCGTTGTACACATGCCCGACTAGCATGGAACGGTCGCCAAAGAAAGGAAAGAAGAGAATGAAATAATCAAGAACCTATAGAATGTCTCACTATGCATGGAATAATATATAATAACAGCATACTTGACATAAAATAGGCGAGACAGTGCATAAGCTGGAAACTAAAACTAGACATCATTGCAGCGGAAATCCAAACATAGCTTACGTTCACATCATCATTATTACAACTTTTCAACTGTCTCTAAAGCAAAGCAAAGAAAAAGGTACACTACTAATGCCCAAAGTAGTGACCCGCAACGACACAGAGAGAATATCTATATATATCATACGTGGAAGCCTCCTGCTCGTCTCCGGTATAGCTGCTCGTTCATCACCAGCTAACCTGTCTCTAGCCTGCTCGTGAGATCACCCAGAGTAATAAGGAGAGACATAAAACTCTGGGTCAGACAAAAAGTCTGGTATGCGCGATAAGCAGCAAAACAGAAAAATAACAGGTATACTAAACCATACTTGAACCTGGACCTACAACCAAAGAGTTAGTACCACATACTGTACAAAACTCTAAGGTGACATTAACATATGGTGTAAAGAATATGGGGGTGGGGGGTGCATGTCATAGTGATGGCAAACAAATCAAGCATGGCAACCATCCTCACGTCTCTCACTCAGTGCGTAAAGCATACGATATCTACCACTTTGATCACTAGACCCATCGAGGTAAGGACGGAGTTAGACTTGTATGACTACTGCTACCACCAAGCTTACCCTACGGAGTCATGACTAAATCTTTCCAAATGACCCTGCTTCATTGGTCTATAGCTCATTAGTCGTACCTAGACCACTGTGGTCCTGAATTCGTTCACGTACCCCCTACACATAGTGATCCAAAGTCATAGACATCGACAACCCCTTAGCACACGTCCCGCAGCAAAGCCCAACTCATGAAGTTAACTCGTTGGTTCCCAACTGGGTCCTGAGTACTACTTCCTATTTGGACTTCCTTTGCATCTCGGGTTTTGGTCGAGTTGGAGTCGGTCTTCAAAAGAGTCGTCGCGTATAAGTAGCTTAAGTCTGGTTCGGTTCAGCTATACATCATCTTCAGATTTCTCATTCAGTTCGGGTCCTCTGGTTTGGTTCGGGTCTTCCCATCTAGTTCGGTTCGGATCCCCCATCGTGATTTGGCTCAGCTCCTTCATTCGGTTCGGTTCGGACGCCACTCTCCAACTCGGTTCGGTTCGGGTGCCTCTCTTGCTTCAGTTCGGTCCACGTAGATCCGATCCCACACCTTCCTGCCGTTCCGATCCGAACCCAACTCCACTCGGTTTTAATGGCCTTCCTTTTTGCCCTTGCATCCTCTTGTGCTAGATTCCGGTCCGATCCGTACTCTCTTGCCCAGTCCACCGATCCGATCAGAGCCCCATATCCGATCCGACCCAAAACCCTGCACAACTTTCTGCAACTTTTTCCAGTAACTGTTTTACGCCATTCGACGGCGTTTTCGGCTAATCTATCTTTTCTAAATAATCACAAATCATTCCAAACAGTCATAGCAACATATATAATCAACCACAAACACCAAAACAATAATTTGGTAGGTTAAAACGGATCAAACATAGCCAAAATCCCATATTTTCCCTTAAGCATGTTTAAGAAAAACTAATGATAGGATTAGTAAAACTTAACCAAATTATCCAATATTTTCTAACAGAGGTCTAAAACATCATTTCAAATTTTATAAATATTTTTCCAGAATTTATTAGTGTATAAATTCGCTAATCAACACTAATTACTCTTAATTAACCACAATTAGTGAGAAACCTTGCAAATCACTCACCTTTGCCACAAATAAGCTTTAGATCTGAAATGATTCTCTGTTTGGACATGAATACCAAAGCAATACAGCAATCCTAATACTAATTTGGTGAAGATCTTCCTTGATTTGATGTGGATTTGGCTTAATTAGCGATTAGGAGGAGATTTGGGGTATTTTAGCAAGTGGAGGCCATTGCTATGTTGAGAGGAATGTCTTAGGCGGATGGAAAATGAAGTAAAATTTGTTTTCTAAACCCTAGCAGCCCTTTTATACTCTTAATCCCGAAATTCCTCTTTGGGCCTAGCTGTTAATCACACGGTTAAGCCCAATTAAGCTGTTTTTCACCATCCGAAACTTGTTTCAGCCATATCTCCCAAACGGTGAGTCCGTTTGGCTAATGTGACCACTTTACGGAAAGGTAAACCATCATCCAGATCTATATTTTCAGGTCAAAACTCCTTTCTAATCAAAAGTTATGGTCGAAACAAGATCAGCTAGGGGCAAAATGGTCATTTAAAAATCGGCAAAAATCATGAACATGGGAAATGACCCTAATAGTCGTCTCCTAAAGTTACATGACCATACGACTTCGCATATGAAAGAAATAAATATTCTACGATCCTCCGATGCGTAGAATGCGAGTCGTTACATCATAGCAGCGGAAATTCAAAATACAGCTTATTACAACTTCAACATACTATCTCTAAAGCAAAGAAAATTCTGTACTACTAATGCCCAAAGTAGTGACCAGCAACAACACAGGGAGAATATCTATCTATATCATACGTGGAAGCCTCCTGCTCGTCCTCGGTACAGCTACTCGTGCATACCACCTAACATGTCTCTAGTCTGCCCGTTTAAGAGCACCCAGAGTAATAAGAATAGACATAAAACTCTGGGTCAGACAAAAGTCTGGTATGAGCGATAAGCAGCAAAACAGAACAATAACAAGTATACTAAACCATACCTGAACCTGGACCTGCAACCAAAGAGTTAGCACAATATACCGCTCAATACTCTAAGGTGCCACTAAACATAAGGCATAAAGATACAGAGGAGGGGGTGTGCATGTCATAGTGATAGCAAACAATCAAGCATAGCAACCATCCTCACATCTCTCACTCAGTGCATAAAGTCATACGATATCCACCGTTTTGATCACCCAAATCCTTGCTATGATCACCCTGCCCCATGGAGTCATGGTGACTCCACTGCACTGATCCAAAGCCACTAGTCCTTGCTACGTCCACTCTGCCCCATGAAGTCATGATGACTTCACTTCACTATCTCATAGCCATGCTACGATCACTATGCCCCATGGAGTAGTGACAACCCCACTGTACTGATCTGCAGCCTAACATTCGTCTCTTAGTGAATCAAAGTTATGGACATCGATAATCCCTTTGCACACGTCCCGCAGCAAATTCCAATCACGAAGTTGACTCATTGGTTCCCATCTGGATCCTGAGAGCAAATTTCCCATTTGGACTACCTTTGCATCTCGGGTTTTGGTCATCATCTCCGGATCGGTTCGGTATGCTCCTCTTCACTATCTCGGGTTCCAATCCCACCCTATCTACCAGGTCACTAAATATGAAGGAACGAGAAGCCCCGGTATCAAACAGTACTCGAACAAGAACATCATAAACAGAAAGCATACCTTGGATGACGACATTCGTTCCCTTATCCACCGCAGTTGGGGCATTCGACGAAGAAGGAACAACATTAATAGCATATGCTTTCACAATCTGCTTTTCTTTAGGGGGTTGCGGACACTTATCCTTGTGATGTCCTACTTTGCCGCAGTTGAAGCACTTCCTGTCCGCTGGCTTTGCTCGACATTCTTTAGCATAATGACCCTTCTTGCCACAGCTAAAGCACTCAACATCTTCCTTATTCTTCTTCTTCTGGCCATCCTTTTTCTGATTCTGCTTTCTCTTATTCTGAGAACCATTCTTGCCTCCACCGCTTGCTTGCGGCTTTGGCTCTTCTGCAGATGCATCCTCAGTCTTCGACTTAGAGTATAGGCTCTCTGATCTCAAAGCTTTCCCCATAATTGATTCAAATGTCTCATCGATGTGGTTAGTAAGTCTTTCCCCCAAGTATCCATCCAAACCAGTTATAAACTTCTCGTTCTTCTTCTCGGCAGTATCAATGAGGGATAATCCATACTTCAATAAAGTATCGAACTCAGCAATATACTCTGAGACTGCTCTACCATTCTGCTTAAGCTCCAAGAACTTCCTAAACAATTCTGATTTCTGGGCAGCTAGGATTAACTTTTCACTGAATCGGGCCTTAAACTGATCCCATGTAACTTGATCCTATGGAGTGGCTGCCTTGATAGCATTCCACCAATTCATAGCCCGTCCTTGCAGCTAACGGTGTGCTAGCTTTCTCTTCATCGCATCCTCGATACCCAATTCTTCGAAGATACGCTCACATCTATCCAACCAATCCTGAACTTCTGTACCCGATTCTGTTCCGTGGAACGGCTTTCCACCAAGACTAGTGTAATCCTTGCATAGCTTGGCGAAATCGGCCCTAGGCGCCTGCACCGCTACACCACCACCATTTGCAGCATTAGGAACCACCCTCTGAACATCTCTAAGCATCTCTCTCATGAAGTCAGTGAACATCATCCTCATATCAGGAGTATTCCTATTATTAGCTCCTCTACTAGTACCCCTCGTATATCGGCTCATCGTTCAATCTGTAAGGAGAAAACGATTAACCATCTCTTCAGTGGTGCCGGTGCAGTGCGACTTCATCCTTAAATATACTAATAGTGTATATATATAGCTTTTGAAAACCAAAATAATCACAAATACGTGCTCTCATATACGTATACTATCTCTCCCTGATGACTTCCCTAGGTTAACTACGCAACCTAGAGATCTGATACCAAATGTGATGGCTTGCCCCGCTCCAGCCAACATTTCCAATGAAATGCGTTGTGCCAACGCCCAACTAGCACAGGACGGTCGCCAAAGAAAGGAAAAGAAAGGGAACTTAACGGTGAACTAACAAAGAACCTATAGAATGTCTCACAGCGCATGGAATAATTATAATAATAACATAATTGACATAAAACAGGCGAGACAGTGCATAAGCTGAAAACTAAACCATAATCATCATAGCAGCGGAAATTCAAAATACAGCTTATTACAACTTCAACATACTGTCTCTAAAGCAAAGAAAAAGCCACACTACCAATGCCCAAAGTAGTGACCAGCAACAACACAAGGAGAATATCTATCTATATCATATGTGGAAGCCTCCTGCTCGTCTCCGGTACAGCTACTCGTGCATACTACCTAACCTGTCTCTAGTCTGCCCGTTTAAGAGCACCCAGAGTAATAAGAAGAGACATAAAACTCTGGGTTAGATAAAAGTCTGGTATGAGCGATAAGCAGCAAAATAGAACAATAACAGGTATACTAAACCATACCTGAACCTGGACCTGCAACCAAAGAGTTAGCACAACATACCGCTCAATACTCTAAGGTGCCACTAAACATAAGGCATAAAGATACGGGGAAGGGGCGTGCATGTCATAGTGATAGCAAAAAATCAAGCATAGCAAACATCCTCACATCTCTCACTCAGTGCGTAAAGCATACGATATCCACCGCTTTGATCACCCAAATCCTTGCTATGATCACTATGCCCCATGGGGTCATCGTGACTCCACTCCACTGATCCATAGCCACTAGTCCTTACTCCGTCCACTCCGCCCCATGAAGTCATGACGACTTCACTGCACTGGCTCATGCTACGATCACTCTACCCCATGTAGTAGCGACTACTCCACTGCACTGATCCGCAGCCTAACATTCGTCTCTTGGTAAATCAAAGTTATGGACATCGATAACCCCTTTGCACATGTCCCGCAGCAAAGTCCAATCACGAAGTTGACTCGCTGGTTCCCATCTGGATCTTAAGAGCAAACTTCCCATTTGGACTACCTTTGCATCTCGGGTTTTGGTCATCATCTCCGGATCGGTTCGGCATGCTCCTCTTCACTATGCTTCGGATCGTGCTCCTCGAAGTAGTCCTGTCTGTGATCATCCACATCGGGTCGGGTCGGATTTCCCCATCCAAGTTGATTTGGTTCGGTCCCTCCCTGCTCGTGCTCAACATCTCAATTCGTGACAAGCCCTTTGGGTCGGATCGGAGAATAACCCTTGGGTTCGAGTCATGCTCCATGCTTCAGCTCGTGGTTCTCCTGTTGGTTCGTAGAAGACATCCTATCCGGTTCATGATGGCACATCGGTTCGGATCGTGGCACATAGATCAGATCGTGGTTGAAAGCACAGCTCGAAGCATCGGTTTGGTGAATGATGGTCACGATCGGGTCGGAGATGGGGTCGGTTCGTGACACATGGGGGCGATCCGATCCGGTCTCTATATTTTCCTGCACTTTTTCCAGCGAACTGTTTATGTCATTCGACGGCGTTTTCGACCAATCCAACACTTCTAAACAATCACAGTGCATACCATACAGTCATAGCAACTTGTAGAATTGACCACAAACACCATAACAATAATTTGATTGGTTAAAACGGATCAAACATAGCCAAAATCCCATATTTTCCCTTAATCATGTTTAAGCAAAACTAATGATAGGATTAGTAAAACTTAACCAAATTAACCCAAATTTCTAACAGAGGTCTAAAACAATATTTCAAAATTTATAAATATTTTTCCAGAATTTATTCGTGTTTAAATTCGCTAACTAACACTAACCAATCCTAATTAGCCATAATTAGTGTAAAAAGGTGCTAATCACTCACCTTAGCCACAAACAAAATACCAAATCTGAAATTATCCTCTGTTTGGCGTTGTTCCCAAGGCTATACAGCAGTTCCGACCTTGATTTGGTGCTATTTCCCTTTGATTTGATGTTGCTAAGCTTAATCCTTGATTAGAGAGCGATTTGGGATGAAATTAGAAGGTGAAGGCCATTGTTGGGGTTTCTAAGGGGTAAATGGCGGCTAGAAAACTGAAATAGAATGAAAACCTAACTCATTTCAGCCTCCCCATAACCCTAATCCCAAAATGGGTTATGGGCCCATTTGCTAATTACCCTAATCAGTCCACTTAAGTAGGTTTTCACCTTCTAAACCTTGTTTCAGCCATATCTCCCAAACGGTAAGTCCTGTTTTTCAAATATGACCACTCTACGGAAAGGTAAACCATTATCCGGATCTAATGAAAGTGGTTTCGGGTCAAAACTCCTTTCCAATCAAAAGTTATGGCCGAAACAAGATCAACTAGGGGCAAAACGGTCATTTAAAAATCGGCAAAAATCATGAACATGGGAAATGACCCCAATAGTTGTCCCCCAATGTCACACGACCATACGACTCCTTACAAGAAAGAAATAAATATTCTACGATCCTTCGATGCGTAGAATGCTGGTCGTTACAGCCGCCCTAATCTGGGGATCGACCCGAGACCCGCTGGGTTGACGCAGGGTGTTTGGGGGTCGACCCATGGGTCGACCCTTATTCAAATCTGGGCAGAATTCCAGTTTTTGAACGTCGACTTGTTTCTTGACCAAATAGGTTGCTGAACACCTATGAATAAGCATATAGAGCCTGCCCTAAGTCTCATATTTCTGAGACAACGCAGAAGCTCTACCATTCCTCTTCCTCCTCAAATCTTTTTAAAAAAATTAGATTATTAGTTCAGGAAAATTCTGAATTTAGATTTGGAGGAAAAGAATGAAAATCAATTAGAAGGTGTTTAGATCTCTTAACGAAGTGAGGTAATTTTCAAGATCTGGTTTATTTCAATTCTCTTTTTTGTCCTTCCTTTTTCTTTTAGTAAAAATTGTAGATCAATGGTTGTTAGGTTCTGAATCCAATTAAGGGAAAACCATGGAATGTTAGATCTGGACCAGATCTAGGATTTGGAAAGCATACAAGGTAAGTGGATTTAAGTTATATCATTTTAGATAATGATATATTATAGTTTAGCATTCCCCGTTATTATGAAATGTGAATTTGCCAGAATAATTAAAAGTTAAGATCCTGTTATAACAAGTTGAGATATTAATATAAATATGTTGCAAAATTCATATGTTGAATCAGTTAAAGTGTTGAAATGTTTACATGTTGAAAAACAAACTTGTTAGAATATGAGTAGCGACTACTGTTGTTATAATTACATGATTCAGTTGTGGCATATTATGTATTTGAATTATTAGATGTAGAATTGACAAAATGACATGTTAACTTGTTGGATTTGAACAATTACCCGATTAAATGATTACATGCCAGGATAGAATTAAATACGTGTTAAAAAGGACATGCGACATAATATAGGCATAATTTGATAACATGTAAATTAGATTACAGTAAACACGTGAAAAAGATAACATGCCCAAAATTTATAGTGAATAGGAAACTGTAACCGCGCTTAGACACCAGGTTAGATTACACTTTGCTGTATATAATGGTGTTGTATACACAATTATATGATTTTTGTTTGATGATAACAACCAAATATATATTATTATAAATGTGTTTGTTATTTTATTGTTTCATATATACATTACAGACTGAAATATAATATTTATATTTAAATAAAACATGAGTATACAGACATTCATATAATCATACAGTATTTTATTTAAATTGAATATTATATTTCAAACATTTAAACAGTACAACTATTTATAACTCCACTATTTGTACACTTCGCTAATATTTCATTTCATTCATATACAACTTCATCTATTACAACACTCAACTCTTTATAATGTCGTATATACATTCATTTTCACATTGACTCGTATACAGACTCATTGACTTTTATACATACACACTACTGCTTCAATCTTCATCTTCAGTTTTCACAGCTCACTGTCAGTCCAGTCATCTTCTGCTTACCTGTCACATAAAACACACACAGTGCACTGCAATAGAAATATAAAACTATATACGCACGAATATAAATTTTAATTTTAAAATTTTATTTTCCTTAGATTTTTTGTGTGTTTCTCATCATTTTTCATGACTTGATCTGATTTATATAGACTGTTACTTTAGTGCTCACAGATCAGCCTCAACACACTACACTGGTTTGCAGATCAGAACCAGTACCTGATTCTGAACAGCCTCAACACAGTGCAGCAGTCTGCTGACAAATAAATTACACGTGCACGATATATGTATACACGATATATGTATACACACACTGTTGTGTACATATACATATATATAAATATACATGTGTATATGGTCGAGCCAGTCAATACATACAACACAACAAGCAAGTGGTGGTTTAGAAAGCTCAACTAAAAGTGGAGTGGTCCAAGTGGTCGAGGCAACATATAAGAAACAACTCAATCATGTCAAGTCAAGTGGTCAAGAAACTTGTGCCAACATGGTTGAAAACACTTTCAAGTAAGGCATTCATACATGGTAAAGGTCGAGCGGCTACAAGTAAGCATGCAAGTGTAAAGTGCAGCCATCATGTACATAAGGTGAATCATGGTCAAACTCAATTGAATGCAACATAAGGTCAAGTTTAGATTCTTTTTTTGTTTGTTGAGAAAATAAGATTGGTGCATGTGTGAATACATGGAACAAGGGTCATATATATATACCTAAAACAGCATGTGCATGGTGTGTGCACAATACAGTGCAAAATGGTCAAAGCAGGGTGCAGCTCTTAGCTGAACAGTTCAAGATAGAGTGCATGAGTAAGCACATATCAAACAAGTCAAAAATTCAAGCAGCAATGATGGTTAGATCAAGTGTATGTGCAAGCTGGAATAGTGAAGTATGGCTGAGCATATATGAAACATGGAGCAACTTCATTTTTGCATCAAGGCATAGTTGAAAAAAGCAGCTCAATGGATGGACAGTGGAACAACATGTATACAGTTCAGGTTTCAATATGTAAGGAGGATGCAAGCTCAAGTTCAAATGCATGAATGGTGTATGGACATTTGCAATTGCAATGTTAATGGCACAAATTCAAGTTCTAAAAGTTCAAGCACAGTGAAGCATGGGTGATACATAACAACAAGCACTAAGCAATACAACAACATGGTGTTTTACATAGTTGAGCAAAAGGTCAAGGGCTAAAACTTCTCCTTGCTAAATGCAAGTATATCAAGACTGGCATACGGCAAAAGCAAATGAACTGAAACAGCTTTAAAATGGTCAATGTTATGGCAAGTGTTCAACATTTCTCTCCAGAAATAATCATGACAATCAAGACAGTTTTAAATCTAGGAAAGTGTTTTATTTTCTACTTTAAAACTGCAAATCAAGAAGCAATTCATATTCGGCAAGTTTTCAAAATGACAAAACCAGAAATGGCATGAAAACATTTATTTGTCTTCAAATTTGTTTCTAGAAATATTCATACATGCATACAAAACATAAGTGAACGCAAGGAAGTTTTTGAAAAGCAATCAATCAGCAAAGAATTTAGTCAAGACATGTTTGGCAAAAAAAAATGTTTCTTGTTTTGGCAAAGCATTAAAGGAATTTTATTTTTGGCATAAAAACATAATCCTTTTTAAGATTTATTCAACATGGAAGATTTGTTTTGAAGGCCACAATCAAGTCCAGAATATCATCTATGTTCATCGAGACAGTCAAGCAACAAATTTTATCAATTCAAATCGTGGACAGTCAAGAGGAAAATCAGTCATCTGTTTCCAAGTATTTTTTTCCAGTAAAATCAAGACTGGATTCAAAGCCATCAATCACGCAAGCCATTTAAGCCAAGGAATTAAAAGAGGACAGTCACACAAATCAGATCAAGTCAATATTAGAAATCAGAGCATTTATGGTTTCGAATTAACCCTATTTAAATACCTATTCATCACTGGCTATTACGGATCAAAAAAACACAAGCTACAATCCAAAGAACAGGAATCAAATCAATTCAGAATCACTCACAGTTTTCGATCGCAGCAATATCCCAAATCATTGACAAGAAGGAGCAAACGCGAAGCAATCAAGATCTGAATATCATCTGATTCCAAGCCACAAAGATTAGAATAAATTCTAGAAGCAATCGATTTCGATTTGGGGACAAAAAGAGAAACCCTAGGCCGCCATTTTTTTCAGAGCAAAGGGATCAGATACAATGAAAATGAAGGGGCTGGCCTACTTAGCTTGGCTAAGCCAAGTCAAAAGTTTTAAAGGAGGAGTTTTAAATTTCATTTAAAGCTAGGTTTTTTATTGCTTTTGATTTTATTTTGTATTGTTTTTTATTTTGAGTTGTAAAACAAACGAACAGTTCTAGAGTATGTAAAATCTAGGGAGATTCAGTTAAGGTTTAACTGACAGTTTACTAGAGTCTGTAAAAACTAGGGTTACTGGTTACGGGGTTGTAATCAGGAGAAATCTGATCTAGGGGTTTAGATCAGTCTAGGGTTTTGAGCATAGGATTATAATAGGAGCGAGGGGTTCGCAAGTGTACATGGTCTTGTATGCGGGATCTATTCTTTTACCTAGTAGAAACCTTAGGAATGCAGCAGTAGGCAGGATTTTGACGAAGCTGGGTATATCTGCGTGTGATTTATTTTCTGCACTTTTATTTTTTGCTGCATTCTGTGATCTGTTTATTGTTTTAATATCCTGTCAGATTTTTAATTTAGCAAAAAACTGTGATAAACCCTATTCACCCCCTCCCCTCTAGGGTTAATCTAGATCCCACAAGTGGTACCAGAGCAGGTATTCTGTTAACTCTAGAATAAATGGTGATCCCTGGTTTTCTGTCCATGGAGAGTCAGTCCAGTCGTATTCTAACTATTTTTAATGGTACAGATTTTTTGAATTAGAAATCAGAAATGGAATCCTATTTAAAAGATGTTGATATTAAATGTTGGAATAGTATTACAAATGGGTATGATTTTGTAAATAGGTTTGATATTGAATTTAATTTTCGCACTACTCATATTTTATATTCATATATTGATGATATACAATATAGCCTTATCTCCAATTGTTTGACTGCATAGGAAATCTGGACAACTCTCAACACTGGGTATGGAAAAGAAGACAACTGCTCAAAACCCCAGAATGTCAACTCGGTTTCAGATTTGTGCTTAACAGGTTGTACAGATGGAAATTCAAATGTAGACTCAATAGGAGATCTTTCTTATAAAGATTTAACTCATCGTTTAAATGATTTAACTGAATCTGTTGAGAGTCTAAAATCTAAAAATAAAATTCTGAAATCTGAAAAACTTGAGTTGATATGCAAAAATAATCTTTTGGAATCAAAGCTTAAAAACGTTAAGAAGTCTTCAAATTCTAATTGCAAAAATTGTTTAAATTTGAAAAATAATCTTGTTCGTCAAAATAAAAATATTCAAAAACTTGAGAATGAAATTTTGATTTTAAAAGAGAACAAGACAGAGCTTGAAAGTACAAACAATTGTTTGCAAAAAGAATTTAAAAATTTTAAGACGACTGAAAATTCCAAATATATTTTTCCTGAAAATCTAAGCTTGTTGAAAACTGAGTCTATTCTGAATGAGTTAGAAATTGAGATTGAAAAACTCAAGAAATTTGAATTTGAGAGTCGAAAACATTTTGAATTTGAAATTGTTGAGACCCAAACAAAAATCAAATTGCTTAGTGATGAAAATTTGGTTTTGAAATCTGATATTGAAAGAAATCTGATATTGGAAGATGTAAGATCACTAAAAATCGTTGTTTAGATTTAATGAAAGAAAATGGTGATCTTAAAACCGAAATTCAACAACTTGAAATAATTTTGAGTAAATTTTCTGATGGAGAAAAATCTTTGAATATGTTGTTGAAAAACCAATTTTCTGCCGAAAATAAACGTGGTCTTGGTTTTGGGAAAAACAATGCTTTTGAAAATCGAAATTTAAATGATTTGAAAAATCCTTCAATCCGCTTTGAAAAGAATCGATTTGAAAATTAGAACTCCGATAATCGCAAAGGATTTTTGAATCAAAATTGTAATGTGAAATTGTTTTATAATAATCCATTTAAACAATCCTGGATCCCAAAAAGAAATAAGACAAAATCCGTTAAATTCGAACAGATTTGGGTTCCTAAGGGTACAAAGGTAAATTCAGATGGATTGTTATACAAACAGATTTGGGTACCAAAACGAACAAATACAACTGTGAGTGGTTTTACAAATTTTGTTAGACCACTCGATGCTCTCAATTGTTAGGTACCAAAGAAGGCTGAAAAACTGCTATGCTGAAAAGAGTTTGAATTCAAGCTGTTCTATATTTCTATATTCTTTACAATTCCTTGACCAAGATTTGTTGAGTTAAGATTCTTTTGCTTACATCATTTTCAAGTATGATCTCTAAACTCATAATTTTATTTGTATACTCTCTGTTTTTTTCTACTTCTTTTCTTATTCCCCTTCTTTTTTATTTTTCTGATCTGATTTGCCACTGCCATATCATTGTAACTTCTTCTGGGCTTCATTAACTTCCAATTGCAGAATTCATTTTTTTCGAAATTTGCTTATTTTGAATAAAACTCTGATGTTTTAATCATTTACAGATCTTGAATTTAAATTTGTAGATATCTACAACTATTTTGAAGTTTTTTTTTTTTCTGATTTCTGAATTCATAACAGTGCTGAAGCATTCATATCATATCTTGAAAACTGCTAGTTTAAATTCTGAATTTTGAAGATTTGAATATTTAATGAAATTTCGCACACCTCTGCTGTTTTGAGTTTCTTCTAATCCATTTTAGAAAAGCTTGAAATATTATACTCATTACAGCACTCTGCTATTTATCAGTTGTGATAATTTCATTATTTTTCAGATTGGCTTGGATATTTTGAATTGTATTGAGTCACAGTGATACATCTTGAAATTCATCTTTATTCATGATCATTATGGTTGAAATTTGTTTGTTTGAAATCATCTGAAATTCTTGATATTTTGAATATCACACACCTCTTAATCCTGAAATTATTAATCTTGTGTGAATGATTCATTATATCTCAAACTTGACATTAATTCAAGTGATTTCAAATAAATTATTTTTAATTTTATGGATCATGAATATCTCTCAAGCCTGATGTAAATGATCTGAAATTACTCTTGTACTTATCAGAGATACTTGTGAAAAATTCTTTGAAAATCTGGTCTTAAAACCCACTGTTATTTCATGATTATTTGATTTGAATATATGTTTGTTTAAAATTATTTGAAATTATTGATTTATTGAATCCCACACATATTATGAATCTGAAATTTATAAACCGTGTGTTTGATTCATTGAATCCTGATATCTTCACAATTCGTTCAAACGATTTAAAATAAACTATATTTTATAATCTTGGATCATGGAATATCTTTTGTGACCATCATCTTGACTTTTCTGCTTTGAACTGATATCTTGTGCTGCTCTAATATTGTTTTGAAAATATTTTGGAAATTGCTTGTTTATGATCTGTTTGCTGCTCTGATACTGTTTTTCAAATAACTGCTTGTTCTTGTCTACAGCTCTGATAAATGTGCCAAATTTGTTGATTGTGTCTGGTTGGGCTTTGTAAATAAAATTTGTTAATAAGGCCACCAATTGGTATCAGATGTGCCGAATTTTTTTTGTATATATTTTAATTCCTCTTATCATGTATAGCTCATCATATTCCTCTTGTAATTGATTTTCAATTTTAAGATTATTTATTGATTATTCATTCAGAAATTGAAATCAATATCCAAATTGGACTGTATTTATAATTCATCAAAATTATTAACAGATTTTGAAATTGTGATGAATTATGACTGCAGTATATTCACAACAAGAGGGGATTTTATTTAGATTTTCATGATCGTTGAACATATATTATAATATCTTTGAATTGGCAATTTTTTCGCGACCATCTCCTTTGTCTATCATCTCTCTGCCATCCATGATAATTTTATATTAATGTGGAGAGTTATATGTTATAAAATCCTTTTGAATAAACAGTGGAAATATTTGTGATAGAAATGGTACTATGTTATTATTCAGAATTAGTGATAATTGAAAATTTTCAATGATCCCGGTACAGTCGAGCACATTTCATAATATAATTAATTTAGAAATTTATTTCACAGTCGAGCAAATTTTCAATGATCCCGGTACAGTCGAGCACATCTATATATTTGTTTTATTTACCGAGGAGATTTTCCTTTTAAAGCTGAAATGATAAATATATATAATTAATAAATATAAGTGTGTCTCTAATCTCATTTAAAAATCCAAGCTCTGGTCATGCATGGTTATGAGACAACTTATAATTTAAGCTGCGATTGACCTTATTTAAAATTCCAAGCTCTGGTTATGCGTGGTCAGTGTGCTCTTAAATAAAATAAAAAGAAAAAAGGAAATATTGTGCTAAATTGAAATTAATTTGAAATTCTCCTTGGTGCATAAAAACCAGCTTATCAATCCATCTTCCAATATGTGAAATGTGTTGAAATCTTATGAAGTATTATGATTTGTTGATTGATAGCTATTGGGATTTGAGATTATACGATTTTGTCACTTAAATTGGATTATTAATTATAGTCCAAATCCATCACTGTTTTGTGCTTCAATGTTATAAAATTCTTTTGAAAATAATTGGAAATATATGTTTTTGAAACTCTCTCCATTTTTATAACTTTCATCCTAAATCCATCATTCTCTACAATGTGAAATATGCCACTAGTTCTCAGTTTATTATTATTTTTGTTTGGCTGATTGAGATTTATGATGACCGTTCTTCCTTTTAAGCTGAAATTATATTTTTTAGTCAATTTTCATCTGTATTTTAAATTTTGTATCCTTTTGATGATAACAAAAGGGGGAGAATGGATTGAAATTTTTATTTATGAGTGAATATTTTATAAATATTTTAATTCTGAAAATTGATGGTATTTTTATTCATTTTCACTCATGCACAGTTATAGGGGGAGTTTCTGTTGTAGGGGAAGCATTCAAATAGGGGGAGTTCAGTTTTTCACTGTCAAACACATTTATTATGTTCAAAATCTTAATATTTGTTTGTCATCATCAAAAGAGGGAGATTGTTGTATATAACGGTGTTGTATACACAATTATATGATTTTTGTTTGATGATAACAACCAAATATATATTATTATAAATGTGTTAGTTATTGTATTGTTTCATATATACATTACAGACAGAAATATAATATTTATATTTAAATAAAACACGACTGTACATACATTCATATAATCATACAATATTTTATTTAAACTGGATATTATACTTCAAACATTTAAACAGTACAACTATTTATAACTCCACTATTTGTACACCTCACTAATATTTCATTTCATTCATATACAACTTTATCTATTACAACACTCAACTCTTTATATTATCGTATATACATACATTTTCACATTGACTCTTATACAGACTCATTGAATTTTATACATACACACTACTGCTTCAATCTTCATCTTCAGCCTTCACAGCACACTGTCAGTCCAGTCATCTTCTGCTTACCTATCACATGAAACACACACAGTACACTGCAATAGAAATATAAACCTGTATGTGCGCGAACATAAATTTTAATTTTGAAATTTTATTTGCATCAGATTTTTGGTGTGTTTCTCATCATTTTTCACGACTTGATCTAATTTATATAGACTGTAACTTTAGTGCTCACAGATCAACCTCAACCCACTACACTGGTTTGCAGATCAGAACCAGTACCTGATTCTGAACAGCCTCAACACAGTGCAGCGGTCTGCTGATAAATAAATTACATATTCACGATATATGTATACACACGTTGTTGTGTATATATACACATATATAAATATACAGGTGTATATGGTCGAGCCGGTCAATACATACAACACAGCAAGCAAGCGGTGGTTTAGCAAGCTCAACTAAAAGTGGAGTGATCCAAGTGGTCGAGGCAACATATAAGAAGCAGCTCAATCATGTCAAGTCAAGTGGTCAAGAAACTTGTGCCAACATGGTTGAAAACACTTTCAAGTAAGGCATTCATACATGGTAAAGGTCGAGCAGCTACAAGTAAGCATGCAAGTGTAAAGTGCAACCATCATGTACATGAGGTGAATCATGGTCGAACTCAATTGAATTCAACATAAGGTCAAGTTCAGATTCATTTTTTTTAGCAAATAAGAATGGTGCATGTGTGAATACATGGAACAAGGGTCATATATATATATATATACCTAAAACGGCATGTGCATGGTGTGTGCACAATACAGTGCAAAATGGTCCAAGCAGGGTGCAGCTCTTAGCTGAACAGTTCAAGACAGAGTGCATGAGTAAGCACATATCAAACAAGTCAAAAATGCAAGCAACAATGATGGTCAGATCAAGTGTATGTGCAAGCTGGAATAGTGAAGTATGGATAAGCATATATGAAACATGGAGCAACTTCATTTTTGCATCAAGGCATGGTTGAACAAAGAAGCTCAATGGATGGACAGTGGAACAACATGTATACAGTTCAGGTTTCAATATGCAAGGAGGATGCAAGCTCAAGTTCAAATGCATGAATGGTGAATGGACATTTGCAATTGCAATGTTAATGGCACAAATGCAAGTTCTAAAAGTTCAAGCACAGTGAAGCATGGGTGATACATAACAACAAGCACTAAGCAATACAACAACATGGTGTTTAACATAGTCGAGCAAAAGGTCAAGTGCTAAAACTTCTCTTTGCTAAATGCAAGTATATCAAGACTGGCATACGGCAAAAGCAAATGAACTGAAATACCTTTAAAATGGTCAATGTTATGTTAAGTGTTCAACATTTCTCTCCAGAAATTATCATGACAATCAAGACAGTTTTAAATCTAGGAAAGTGTTTTATTTTCTACTTTAAAACTGCAAATCAAAGAGCAATTCATATTCGGCAAGTTTTCAAAATGACAAAACCAGAAATTGCATGAAAACATTTATTTGTCTTTAAATTTGTTTCCAGAAATATTCTTACATGCATACAAAATAGAAGTGAACGCAAGGAAGTTTTTGAAAAGCAATCAATCAACAAAGAATTTAGTCAAGACATGTTTGGCAAAAAAAAATGCTTCTTGTTTTGGCAAAGCATTAAAGGAATTTCATTTTTGGCATAAAAACAGAATCCAACAGAATCCTTTTTAAGATTTATTCAAAAGGGAGGATTTGTTTTGCAGGCCACAATCAAGTTCATAATATCATCTATGTTCATCGAGACAGTCAAGGCAACAAATTTTATCAATTCAAATCATGGACAGTCAAGAGGTAAATCAATCATCTATTTCTAAGTATTTTTTCCAGTAAAATCAAGACTAGATTCAAAGCTATCAATCATGCAAGCCATTTAAGCCAACGAATCAAAAGAGGACAGTCACACAAACCAGATCAAGTCAATATTAGAAATCAGAGAATTTAGGGTAACCCTATTTAAATACCTATTCATCACTGGCTATTACGGATCGAAAAAACACAAGCTACAATCCAAAGAACAGAAATCAAATCAATTCAGAATCACTCATAGTTTTCGATCGCAGCAATATCCCAAATCGTTGACAAAAAGGAGCAAACGCGAAGCAATCAAGATCTGAATATCATCTGATTCCAAGCCACAAAGATTCGAATAAATTCCAGAAGCAATCAACTTCAATTTGGGGACTAAAAGAGAAACCCTAGGCCTCTATTTTTTTCAGAGCAAAGGGATCAGATACAATGCAAATGAACGGGTCGGCCTACTTAGCTCGGCTAAGCCAAGTCTAAAGTTTTAAAGGAGGAGTTTTAAATTTCATTTAAAACTAGGGTTTTTCCTGCTTTTAATTTTATTTTGTATTGTTTTTTAATTTTATTTTGTATTGTTTTTTATTTTGAGTTATAAAACAAACGAACAGTTCTAGAGTCCGTAAAATCTTGGGGAGATTCAATTAAGGTTTAACTGACAGTTTACTATAGTCTGTAAAAACTAGGATTACTGGTTACGGGGTTGTAATTAGGGGAAATCAGATCTAGGGGTTTAGATCAGTCTAGGGTTTTGAGTGTAGGATTAGAATAGGAGTGAGGGTTCGCAAGTGTACATGGTCTTGTATGCGGGATCTGTTCTTTTACCTAGTAGAAACCTTAGGAATGCAGCAGTAGGCAGACCGAAGCTGGGTATATCCGTGTGTGATTTATTTTCTGCACTTTTATTTTTTGCTGCATTCTGTGATCTATATATTGTTTTAATATCCTGTCTGATTTTTAATTCAATAAAAAAGTGTGATAAACCCTATTCACCCCCCTCTAGGGTTAATCTAGATCCAACACACTTGTGGTAGAAGTCTGCCCAGAACCGCCCGACATATCCAGCATCCACAAGTGGTAAATCTAATGTGAGGGGTCTAAGTGCATAAATATAACATGTAATAGTGCTAAGACACGAGGTTAAGTCAACTTGTGGTAGAATTCTTCCCGGACCCACCCAACAAATCCAGCATCCACAAGTGTAGACTTAATGTGAGAGGTCTAATGCATGTATGTATGTATGTATGCATGTATGTACGTATGTATGTATATAACAAGATATGAATAAATGGCAATGATGGTAATTAAGTGTCTAACTTAGAAAATAAGAAAGGAAGGGATGTAATGGACCGAGTTAGTACGATGCGAAGGAAAAGTGATGTATTTCCCTAAATGACCTATTTCTGAGAACGTTGTTGCATGTAACACCCCACATCCGTTAGTGTCACTCACAAAGGGAATGCACTAAGTTCTGTGGAGCATTTTGGGTAAAAGATGCAGATAAATTACAAGACAGACAAATTATTAAACAGTGGAAAATAGAACTTTGCTTTATTGATAATTTAGTCTATACAAGATTCTTTTACAATATCAGAGTATCATCTGTCTTTATAAAATAAAGAAGCATGAAAATACATTTATATATTCCCCAATGTAGCAAGAGCCAGCCATAGCATCTGGAAGAGAATCCAAAGACAACTTCGTCAAATCTTCAAGCTGGGAAAGAGCAACGGTCCAGTCTAATCCTGAGTTATACTATTCCCTCCTCAACTACCTGGGGTGGGGAAACGGAAGAAAAGAAGACGAAAGAAAAACAGAGTCAGACATAAAGCCTGAGTAAGTTCAGTAACTTCTAGCATGTGAACATGGAAAAACAAAACGTCATGAATTAACTGAATACAAGATTACACCATGACGATAAGGTCAACAAGATTAGACAAGGTAGTCACAAGATATGCTAAGATGGCTGGATACGCTCTAAAACTTTCGCAGCTTCGCTATTTCCTTGTTATACTGGTTTCTATATCTCTGCACCACCTAACTAGTGTTCAACTAGTAACGATAACGTGATCCCAACCCCTATAGTTTCCATTGTCTTCAGGCATACATTTATTATTTATTACCTAGATCTAGTCTAGGGTTTTCTAACAAGTGCTTCTTAGATTTAACTATAGTTTCACGCTATCTGCTGAACGCTTTTCGAGTTCAGGGTTTATGCCACCTAGTCCAACTAGGGATTACGCTACCTGTCGAACAATGCCCCCAAGTCTAGGACACACTACCTAGAGTGGTATATGCTCCTAGGCTTCCCCACGCATGTATCGTGAATCGTTATCGCTTGTCTAGATGCACATGTCCTGTAATGTGCGATCCGAGTCCTGTGACAGGGCAAATCAAGGAATACAGAACTCGGTCGGGAGCTTTCGGATATCTGCCGATGCAGATGCTAAGGTCTGTTTTTATTCCAGTGGCTATGGTCCCACTTGACCCCTCCCTCGGCTAATGAAAGGCACACCTTGTAAAATGAGAACTATACGCCGGCCCCCGGTGCCCCACTATCCTATGGCCATCCGCAACCATAACTAGATAGCAAGTATATGGTCTTTTGGAGTTCTCCGCCTTTCCGCTTCACGTATCTCGATTGACTCAAGATGGATGGTAGACGACGAGTTGCTATCACAGGGCTACCGTCTTCTCGCCGAATCACGCTGGTCCATCCTAGTCTTTAGGTTGCCACATATATATATATATTGCAACCAAGGCATACCCTCGGTTCTTCTAACGCAGACCTTAACCTCTGTGAGCCCAGGATGATCATCTGCAGCCTCACAGAGGGATACCAAGAGTTCCCTCACGTCCCCTCGAAGCCTCGGGCTTCGTAACCCAATTCGTTGGAGCCTTCTTAAAACCGTATGGATGTCCGCTCCTTCGTGTTATACTAAGAATTACTACTTAGTTCTACTAACTAAGGTTTACCACTTAGTTTCCAAATTCCTTGTTTTCTTAACTAAGTTTTACTACTTAGTCCCTTTTTCAACTGAGGTTTACTATTTAGTTTTCTTTCTCGCCAGGTTGGGTTGGTTAAGTGTCTTTAGTCGATTGAAGCTATCTTAACCCTCTTCCCTTATCCTATTACACTGGTTAAGTGTTATCCCTTTATGCTTTTTACTTAACCCTATTCATTTATCATATTCTGATGGTTAAGCATTCAAGTTTACTTAACCCTATGGTCTAGTCCAGCTAACATATTAATTTGGCTAAGTGTATTACTTAACCCCAACCTCTAGTCTAATTAACATGTTAAATTGGCTAAGTGTATTAACTTTACTTAACCCCAACTTCTAGTCTAGTCAACATGTTAATTTGGCTAAGTATTCCCATGGACTTAACCCTCCCATTCTAGCTTTAACTGTGCTAAGTTGGTTAAGTGTTCCTTAACCTTCCCATTCTAGCTTTAATTAATAAATTAAAGCCGCAACCTCTCACATTAGACAGATATTGCTGCGGTTACTGGATGTGCCAGTCGGTTCCGGGCAGGTTTACACCGCAACTCAGTCTAACCTCGGGTTAGGCATATTCATGTTTTCTAAGTTCAAAGGGGTTTTGATTAATTTCCAAATCTGGTTTTGAAAACAACCATCCCATCCTTCGGATCAGTTAGGGATAGCCGGGGAGGGCAGGAAACTTGTATTTTCCAAACCCAAGCCTAGACACTATCCTCTCTGTCACCCTAGAACCTTCTGGTCTATGTGTTATAAAAAGGGGTGTTATCAAAATACTTTTCTTTTGTTTATAAATTGTTAACAATTTATTTCAAAAGCCCATTTCCCCTTTTTAGACAAATTTGGCCTATATTTATTTGTCAAGCCTACTAGTATACTTATATTCTAGGCCCAAGTCCTAACCCAACATGCAGTTTAGGCCATTTCCTATTTCATTGCCGAAACTAGATTAAATATCCTAGTTTATAATTTATGGCCCATTCTCTCTTATTTATCATATTTATACTTTTTGGTATGTAAATTATACCAAGTTTAGTGTCGCTAACCATAATTTATTCTAAACATGACAATTGCTCACAATTATGAATAAATTCAAAATTGTGCTAATATACTTATTCCAAATCAACCTTAATTAACCCAATCTTGGTTTAACATCCTAATTCACAATTTATGGCAAAACTAGAATTATTTTTCTAGTTTACATTTTATGCCTAAAATTTAGCTTACTTACTAACGCTAAATTTAATATGTCAAAATCACATATTCCCTAATCCATGTCAAATTTCCCCGTTTTCATTTTAATATGCATGTCATAATACATATTCCAAATTATGCCAATTTCCAAGTTTACAACTACGTTCATATTCATTTCCATGTTTTTCCCCAAATCGCATTCCCACCGTTCGAATAATCGTGATTCAACCTAGATTATAAATAAATCTAGATTCATAGATAAAAAAGGGAATGAATCAAAATGACAAGAAGGAATAATTGGCATAAAAAGGTTTGGATAACAATGTAGGTTCAAGAATATGGGTAGACCTAGGTAAATTCCCACTGTCTTAAAACCAAAGAATGGGCAAAATAGGTTCAAGAACGTGGGTAGACCTAACTTAATAGGTAAATTCCCACTGTCTTAAAACCAAAGAAAAACCAAGGAACAGGTAGAATAAATAATTGGGTTTAGACCCAACTTCTCAATCACAAAACTAAAGCAATATTTTCCTAATCATAAATCATGGGTGTCAAAATCACAGTTGTCCTCATTATGTCATAAGTAATAGTTTATGTCCAAATCAAAGGTATAGGCCTAGTCAAGGAAATAATCCTTGTAGTCACAGTCACAGTCATAGGAAATGTCCATAGTCATATGCGATGTTCATAGTCCAAAAGGGAAAATAATCCCCATAGTCATAAGTCATTGTCATAGGCAATGTTTATATGTCCCAAAATCAAAGGCTTATGTCATAGTCCAAAGGCATGTGCTTTCAAAGGCCACAGTTCTATAGTCATAGTCACGGTTACAGTCTTATTTGCCCTCGAATCGTAACAGTTCTTAATTCAGTCCAAGAGTATAAACACAGATTCGAAGAGAGAGAGAGAGAGAGAGATTTGGCATATTCCTTTATTCCTTTAATTTCATGTCACGAATAAAACAAAATATTCAGATCTAGAAATAACCAACTTACAGAAAATAGATCTAGAAAAGAAGGAAAGCATGGCTATGATTTGTGCGTCGTTGCTTGAAACTTGTTTGAGCTAGCCTTTGAATTCTTCACTTGAAACCTTGATTTGAATCCCTCCTTAAAAGTCTTTTAGCAGCATCTCCTCGTCTTGAATCATATTTTATTTTATTTATTAATTTAATTAAAGAGGAGAGGAAGAGGCCATGAATCTAAGCAGCATAAGGATAGAAGAGAGAGGTGCAAAGAGGAATGGAGACTAGGGCTGTTTATATAGCAGCTCAAGACCTTATCGTACACGCAGCGCTGAGTCAGCATTGAACCCAGTTAAGAAAATAGTCCAGGTACGTAGATGAATCTAGCCAAACCTTATCATACACGCAGCGCTGAGTCAGCATTGGGTCCCACAAGCTATTTTGGCGTAGAAATTTGAATTTCGAACTTTTGAATTTCTGGAATTTATTTAATTGTTTTATTCACATGAAATATTCTTATATGTATACAATTCCTCTAACGACCATTTTACGCGTATATATATACGCACAACTTTCATTTTATTTTCAAAATTCAAATGATGTTGCCATATTTCATTGACTGTAGCCTTATCTTAAATTTTATCTTTTGCATATATATATATATATTTATATTCTCATATGTATATATATATATATATATTTTCTTTATTTCCTTATATGTACGTTCTTATCCTTTCAAATTTTGAATTTGTATACGTACATATATTTGCATGTTCAGTTGGCCCTCTCTAAAACAAAGATAAAAAAATTATGCCGCCGCCGGGGTTCGAACCCCCGACCTCCATGCTACAAATCCAATGCCTTAACCAACTGAGCTACATAGGCTTTTGTTAATAAGTCTTAGAACAATAATAATTATTGTTCTCTCCTTACTTCTCTTTTTTCATGTTAGTTACAATACTTAAATTAAACAACTACATGGATCTTTTTCTTTTAATTTTTCTTTTAAAAATTAATTATACTTTAATTTGAGAATCTTAATGTCACAGAATTACGGGGTGTTACATTCTCCCCCACTTAAAAGGATTTCGTCCCCGAAATCTTCAAGTTAGGAAGAATGTGTCCTACCATCCAATCACCCATCTACTCAACCATTCAATCACAGGCATTCATTGTCCTTAAAAGATTTCTAATGCTTTCATGTTCATATGCATAGTGTGTGTATATGTCTCTATCTAATGCAAAATTAGGCGGTCTACTGATTCAGTTGACCTCCTTAATGCAAATCATGTTAGTGCCATGCGTCCAATCATGCATGCAAACATCCCTAGTCATGTAAATACTACATGCGTGCACTGCCATTCATCCATATGCAACGTCCATATGATATCATATCAAGTTCAACTTATAAACAAATGCATATATGTAAATGCAATATGAGAGCGTCCGAACTTGATCTAGTGCCTAATACGTATGCATATGCATCCACGAGCAACCATTTGCAACCACTTGCAACCATTCAACCATAACATGTTTCAAATACATGTTTACATCCATTGGCTTCTACCTAAGGATCGCAGATACGACCTAGAGGATATACTTTGGAAAGAGAGAAACAACTACGCGTAAAGCTCCTAAACAGAGAAATCAAGGATGCACCCTTAAGGAAAAAGGGCATGTTGCTAGTATCTAGCCTTGTTGAGCTTTACTCCACTGTATCTTATCCAATTTATCTTCACGATTGTGAAGTTCCTAACCTCCATTTCCAAAATAAACAGATGTCAATCACGGTACCAAGTGTATGATTAGAGGTCTCTCCCTTATCCACCATGCCATAACTATAAGGGTTGAAAGATCACTACGCGCTTTTTAGAGCGCCTGTCACAACTATTCATCTCTCACGCAAACCATCCTAGTCGAACTCGACATTCCTCAAGTACAAGCCCCAAAGGCCTAAACCAATATCAGACAAGCATCCAAGGAATATCTCCTCCGAATTTAGACGATCTACGTGATATGATATAAACAAACTCGATAACTATTCTCAAACCCCTACTATCCAAAAATAAACGGGTCGAACCACCCACTGGGTTTGAGACTGATTGGGATCTTCTTACTATACAAGTATTAAGGTGCAGAGACTTAACTATGGAAGCAAATATGAACAGATGCGAAGCGCTAAAACCGAAGGAAAGAGTATGAACAAAAAACTAGATTCTTTCCAACAGAAACTTTTACCACCTATCTCCTAGGTATGCTTAGCATGTACTTGTCCTTCTAAAAATCTTGTCCCTCGTCCTTGCCCTTGTCTTTAATTATATGCCCTATCATACTCTAGTAAGGATACTTCCTCTTTTATTATTTCTTCCTCCTTCGTGAGCTAACCTATCTCCATGCATTCCTCATCCTAGGGTTTTGTCCCTTTTGCCAAACTCCTCATCCCTTTCCATGTATTGCTATGTTGGCAAATCTCTCGAAAACTGCTTCCATCATACAGAAAAACCTTATAAACTTGAAAGAAGACTGGCCGTAAGTGGAACGAATACGGCTATAGAAGGAGGACGGGCACTACTTTGCCCTTCGATGAGGTTACCTCCTAGAAAGCCAGGAGCCCCAGAGACTAAAGAAAGAAGGAGACAAGAATTCAAACAGAGGAAGAGAAGACAGTGCAGATGGCTTTGGGGAATATTCCTTTAAAATAAAACATTTCTTTTGAAAATGCTTCTTTAAAAACCATTTTGATAAATAATTTTTCAAATCCTTTATCTGATCTGGTAACCTTCAGCTCTGATACCACGTGTAACACCCCACATCCGTTAGTGTCACTCACAAAGGGAATGCACTAAGTTCTGTGGAGCATTTTGGGTAAAAGATGCAGATAAATTACAAGACAGACAAATTATTAAACAGTGGAAAATAGAACTTTGCTTTATTGATAATTTAGTCTGTACAAGATTCTTTTACAATATCAGAGTATCATCTGTCTTTATAAAATAAAGAAGCATGAAAATACATTTATATATTCCCCAATGTAGCAAGAGCCAGCCATAGCATCTGGAAGAGAATCCAAAGACAACTTCGTCAAATCTTCAAGCTGGGAAAGAGCAGCGGTCCAGTCTAATCCTGAGTTATACTATTCCCTCCTCAACTACCTGGGGTGGGGAAACGGAAGAAAAGAAGACGAAAGAAAAACAGAGTCAGACATAAAGCCTGAGTAAGTTCAGTAACTTCTAGCATGTGAACATGGAAAAACAAAACATCATTAATTAACTGAATACAAGATTACACCATGACGATAAGGTCAACAAGATTAGACAAGGTAGTCACAAGATATGCTAAGATGGCTGGATACGCTCTAAAACTTTCGCAGCTTCGCTATTTCCTTGTTATACTGGTTTCTATACCTCTGCACCACCTAACTAGTGTTCAACTAGTAACGATAACGTGATCCCAACCCCTGTAGTTTCCATTGTCTTCAGGCATACATTTATTATTTATTACCTAGATCTAGTCTAGGGTTTTCTAACAAGTGCTTCTTAGATTTAACTATAGTTTCACGCTATCTGCTGAACGCTTTTCGAGTTCAGGGTTTATGCCACCTAGTCCAACTAGGGATTACGCTACCTGTCGAACAATGCCCCCAAGTCTAGGACACACTACCTAGAGTGGTATATGCTCCTAGGCTTCCCCACGCATGTATCGTGAATCGTTATCGCTTGTCTAGATGCACATGTCCTGTAATGTGCGATCCGAGTCCTGTGACAGGGCAAATCAAGGAATACAGAACTCGGTCGGGAGCTTTCAGATATCTGCCGATGCAGATGCTAAGGTCTGTTTTTATTCCAGTGGCTATGGTCCCACTTGACCCCTCCCTCAGCTAATGAAAGGCACACCTTGTAAAATGAGAACTATACGCCGGCCCCCGGTGCCCCACTATCCTATGGCCATCCGCAACCATAACTAGATAGCAAGTATATGGTATTTTGGAGTTCTCCGCCTTTCCGCTTCACGTATCTCGATTGACTCAAGATGGATGGTAGACGACGAGTTGCTATCACAGGGCTACCGTCTTCTCGCCGAATCACGCTGGTCCATCCTAGTCTTTAGGTTGCCACATATATATATTGCAACCAAGGCATACCCTCGGTTCTTCTAACGCAGACCTTAACCTCTGTGAGCCCAGGATGATCATCTGCAGCCTCACAGAGGGATACCAAGAGTACCCTCACGTCCCCTCGAAGCCTCGGGCTTCGTAACCCAATTCGTTGGAGCCTTCTTAAAACCATATGGATGTCCGCTCCTTCGTGTTATACTAAGAATTACTACTTAGTTCTACTAACTAAGGTTTACCACTTAGTTTCCAAATTCCTTGTTTTCTTAACTAAGTTTTACTACTTAGTCCCTTTTTCAACTGAGGTTTACTATTTAGTTTTCTTTCTCGCCAGGTTGGGTTGGTTAAGTGTCTTTAGTCGATTGAAGCTATCTTAACCTTCTTCCCTTATCCTATTACACTGGTTAAGTGTTATCCCTTTATGCTTTTTACTTAACCCTATTCATTTATCATATTCTGATGGTTAAGCATTCAAGTTTACTTAACCCTATGGTCTAGTCCAGCTAACATATTAATTTGGCTAAGTGTATTACTTAACCCCAACCTCTAGTCTAATTAACATGTTAAATTGGCTAAGTGTATTAACTTTACTTAACCCCACCTTCTAGTCTAGTCAACATGTTAATTTGGCTAAGTATTCCCATGGACTTAACCCTCCCATTCTAGCTTTAACTGTGCTAAGTTGGTTAAGTGTTCCTTAACCTTCCCATTCTAGCTTTAATTAATAAATTAAAGCCGCAACCTCTCACATTAGACAGATATTGCTGCGGTTACTGGATGTGCCGGTCGGTTCCGGGCAGGTTTACACCGCAACTCAGTCTAACCTCGGGTTAGGCATATTCATGTTTTCTAAGTTCAAAGGGGTTTTGATTAATTTCCAAATCTGGTTTTGAAAACAACCATCCCATCCTTCGGATCAGTTAGGGATAGCCAGGGAGGGCAGGAAACTTGTATTTTCCAAAGCCAAGCCTAGACACTATCCTCTCTGTCACCCTAGAACCTTCTGGTCTATGTGTTATAAAAAGGGGTGTTATCAAAATACTTTTCTTTTGTTTATAAATTGTTAACAATTTATTTCAAAAGCCCATTTCCCCTTTTTAGACAAATTTGGCCTATATTTATTTGTCAAGCCTACTAGTATACTTATATTCTAGGCCCAAGTCCTAACCCAACATGCAGTTTAGGCCATTTCCTATTTCATTGCCGAAACTAGATTAAATATCCTAGTTTATAATTTATGGCCCATTCTCTCTTATTTATCATATTTATACTTTTTGGTATGTAAATTATACCAAGTTTAGTGTCGCTAACCATAATTTATTCTAAACATGACAATTGCTCACAATTATGAATAAATTCAAAATTGTGCTAATATACTTATTCCAAATCAACCTTAATTAACCCAATCTTGGTTTAACATCCTAATTCACAATTTATGGCAAAACTAGAATTATTTTTCTAGTTTACATTTTATGCCTAAAATTTAGCTTACTTACTAACGCTAAATTTAATATGTCAAAATCACATATTCCCTAATCCATGTCAAATTTCCCCGTTTTCATTTTAATATGCATGTCATAATACATATTCCAAATTATGCCAATTTCCAAGTTTACAACTACATTCATATTCATTTCCATGTTTTTCCCCAAATCGCATTCCCACCGTTCGAATAATCGTGATTCAACCTAGATTATAAATAAATCTAGATTCGTAGATAAAAAAGGGAATGAATCAAAATGACAAGAAGGAATAATTGGCATAAAAAGGTTTGGATAACAATGTAGGTTCAAGAATATGGGTAGACCTAGGTAAATTCCCACTGTCTTAAAACCAAAGAATGGGCAAAATAGGTTCAAGAACGTGGGTAGACCTAACTTAATAGGTAAATTCCCACTGTCTTAAAACCAAAGAAAAACCAAGGAACAGGTAGAATAAATAATTGGGTTTAGACCCAACTTCTCAATCACAAAACTAAAGCAATATTTTCCTAATCATAAATCATGGGTGTCAAAATCACAGTTGTCCTCATTATGTCATAAGTAATAGTTTATGTCCAAATCAAAGGTATAGGCCTAGTCAAGGAAATAATCCTTGTAGTCACAGTCACAGTCATAGGAAATGTCCATAGTCATATGCGATGTTCATAGTCCAAAAGGGGAAATAATCCCCAAAGTCATAAGTCATTGTCATAGGCAATGTTTATATGTCCCAAAATCAAAGGCTTATGTCATAGTCCAAAGGCATGTGCTTTCAAAGGCCACAGTTCTATAGTCATAGTCACAGTTACAGTCTTATTTGCCCTCGAATCGTAACAGTTCTTAATTCAGTCCAAGAGTATAAACACAGATTCGAAGAGAGAGAGAGAGAGAGAGATTTGGCATATTCCTTTATTCCTTTAATTTCATGTCATGAATAAAACAAAATATTCAGATCTAGAAATAACCAACTTACAGAAAATAGATCCAGAAAAGAAGGAAAGCATGGCTATGATTTGTGCGTCGTTGCTTGAAACTTGTTTGAGCTAGCCTTTGAATTCTTCACTTGAAACTTTGATTTGAATCCCTCCTTAAAAGTCTTTTAGCAGCATCTCCTCGTCTTGAATCATATTTTATTTTATTTATTAATTTAATTAAAGAGGAGAGGAAGAGGCCATGAATCTAAGCAGCATAAGGATAGAAGAGAGAGGTGCAAAGAGGAATGGAGACTAGGGCTGTTTATATAGCAGCTCAAGACCTTATCGTACACGCAGCGCTGAGTCAGCATTGAACCCAGTTAAGAAAATAGTCCAGGTACGTAGATGAATCTAGCCAAACCTTATCATACACGCAGCGTTGAGTCAGCATTGGGTCCCACAAGCTATTTTGGCGTAGAAATTTGAATTTCGAACTTTTGAATTTCTGGAATTTATTTAACTGTTTTATTCACATGAAATATTCTTATATGTATACAATTCCTCTAACGACCATTTTACGCGTATATATATATACGCACAACTTTCATTTTATTTTCAAAATTCAAATGATGTTGCCATATTTCATTGACTGTAGCCTTATCTTAAATTTTATCTTTTGCATATATATATATATATATTCTCATATGTATATATATATATTTTCTTTATTTCCTTATATGTACGTTCTTATCCTTTCAAATTTTGAATTTGTATACGTACATATATTTGCATGTTCAGTTGGCCCTCTCTAAAACAAAGATAAAAAAATTATGCCGCCGCCGGGGTTCGAACCCCCGACCTCCATGCTACAAATCCAATGCCTTAACCAACTGAGCTACATAGGCTTTTGTTAATAAGTCTTAGAACAATAATAATTATTGTTCTCTCCTTACTTCTCTTTTTTCATGTTAGTTACAATACTTAAATCAAACAACTACATGGATCTTTTTCTTTTAATTTTTCTTTTAAAAATTAATTATACTTTAATTTGAGAATCTTAATGTCACAGAATTACGGGGTGTTACATTGCAATTAAGCCACAGTGAATAAAGTAAGAAAAAAAAGAAATTACTTGCCACCACGGATTTGGATGGGAATACATTATGAAAATAAACCACTAATTTCTTCTGTAAATCAAACTGATAAGGTGCATGAAGTGTTTTCGTAAATAAAATAAGGAACATATATTACAGTGAATGAAGAAAAAAGGGTTACAATAGTAAATGGTTTGGAATAAATGGGGAGTGATAATAACCTATTATAAATAAATTACATTAATGAGAATGTTGTATAATAGGTATACTTTTCCTAACGACAAGTGAAGATTATAACTTAGGTTATAACAAACTAGTAAGTAAATGAGATAACTGGTGAAATGAGATAAGTGGCATGTAATTGTAAATTAATAATTAGTAAATGGGGAAAACCTGAAACCAGATGTTCTTAATAAGTAGAGAAAAGGGGGAAAGTTTATGAAATGTAAGAAGTTGTACTTAATTATAAATCAAGTAATCTGTAAACTTGGAAATATGAAATCTGTTCATAAGAATAACAATTTAAGTCTTTTCCTAGGGACAAGGGGGAAATTATAACATAGGTTATAATAAATGGAAAGTAGACTTATTAGTGAACCTTAGTTAAGAGAACTAAGTTAATAAGTAATCCATGATAAATTGTAGTGATGGTGTAAAATGGAATTATGATTAAATGAAAAAGAATGAGGAAAACTTCTGAAATGAAATAAGTTATATTACATCATAAATAATGACTGACGTGTTAAACAGAAAACATGTGAATTGAGATATACTTAATTACATATTAAGTAGAACATATTATTGTAACAATGAAATAAAATAAGAATATAAAGGGATTGTGGATTACAGACCATGGATCACAATCTAGAGAATAACATGTTGTGGGTTTATTAATAAACTTAAATGGATTAAGTTATATGAATGAAATTAATTAGCAAGAGGAAATTGGTAACTTGAATAAGAAGTCAATATTAATGGGACTAAGTTAAATGGAAACCCGATGAGGTAGAGCAAGCGCATAATTGAATGTTTAGACATAGGGTCTAATGACACATTTAAAACTGAGGCGCTTGGACCAGTCCGTACGTCTGAGGGTGAATAACCAAACGAGGTAAATCATCATGGTGTTATAAGGCACGAGGGGAGTGCACGTTTATCTGATCATACTGTCGTCTCCGAAAGACTGGAAGGGGAAGCACGTGGCTTCCTAAGATACGTAAGGTGCTCCTAGTATCCCTTTATGTGGTGGTAGATGTTTAGGTTATGCCTACAGAGGTTGGGTCTGCGCGTTACCACTAAGTGGGTGGACCTTGACTGCAAAAGTAGCTTTGCAGTCAGAATGCTGTGACGTGGTGACACTAGAGTGATTTGGCGGTCGCCTCAACGGGGAGGCAGAGGTCAGGACCAACAAAGATAGTAGATCGTTGGGTACTCGTCATCGGCAGCTAATGGGATGCCTGGAGCTAAACCCAATAGACCATTCACCTTTCACTAGGGTACGGTAGTTGAGGGGAGATGCCAACTGGATGTTTAGATTGTTTGTTAGGGCCAAGTCCCTTAGCTCATGTAGTATTTACTAGTTGAGGGGGGAGCCGAGGTCGGGCCATAACCACCATGAAAAAACATAACCTAGGAATATTCGTATTTTGAGGCTCTTAAAGACGGGCTTGTAGAGATATGGAAAAGCTCCCGATCGAGTTTCCTGTTTTTTATATATCCCTGCTATGGAACTCGGTGCACATTATGTGCGATTAAGGCATCGAATACGAATAACGATACGTACGTGGGACAGTTTAGATACATACATGTCGACATTGGGTGGTGTATCATAGACTTGAGGGCATTACTCTGGTATGAAATCTGATTCGATCGTCGGTGGCAGTCCGTACGCATACGTAGCGTAGTAATGACATATATATTGAGGGTTACCATGGGTGTACAGATATTCGATCGATAGTGGCAGTCTGTGCGAGTGGGGTACCATGGGGCGTACCTCAATATTGAGGGGTAGTTACATATATACTGTATTAGGTTAATCCACTGGGAAGTAAATAGGTACGACGTGTGTGTAAGCCTTGAGTGCTGTTAACCAAGTAATCTAATAAATAAGAAAATAGGATTGAATAGTATATGTAGGATTATCCAAAGTGTGTAGTTTAAATCCAGTCACCAGAACTTGTGTTCTGACCCCCTCCTCATAACATACTCACAGGTTAGATTTGTGGCGGAGACATGATAGCCTTGGATATTGGTTAGGCAGTACTATTAATACGGTAAGACTATAATTTGATTACGTTATATTTTATCCATTTCGTTGTGAGATATTTTCTGAGCTTTGACACATTTTATGTCTCTGTCTTTTCTGCAGGATACCAGAGCAAACCAACACGAGTTTCGATAGATTAGAATTTTGAAAAAAAAAATGGTCTGTCGGAATTCGATTTGTTACAATCTTCATCTAGATCATCATCTGCCCAAAATTCTCCTTTCAGTTTATTGTTCTTGGAATTAAATGATGGAAGTAGGTAGTGGGCACCACAGTTGAAAGCAGGATATTGTTGACAATGAGAAATGTCAAACCTGCACCTATTACATTAGGAGGATGTAGTTGAAAGTTTGAAGGAGGTTTCAAGTTTCCATATGGGAAAGATTTTGAGGGCGTAGAAGCTAAAGGTGCTGATGTGCAGGATTTTGTGGCAATAGGAGAGGATTTAGAAGAGACTGCATTTATTACAGTGGTATGCATTAGACCACATGATGCAGAAGTATTACACATGCCTGAATTTCCTTTTGGGAATTTGTCAACATTAACAGAATTTTCATCAAAGAGATTAACTAGCAGATCCTTCTCCTCTTCAACTTGATTGATTTGCTCTATATTTTGAGCTGCAGCCTCCTGAATAGTATTGATTAGTGCTACAAAGCCAGTAGCAGCTTCAGCATTACCTTTTATATTATGATCAACCTGTAGACTATTAACTTGCACATTAGTGTTAGTATTAACCTCATCATTAACCTGTAACACCCCGTATTTATAACAACAGTGATGTTCATAAATTAATGAATAATTAATCTCAGACGTGAGAATTAAGGGAAACGGGTTTCGCGGTTGCGTTCGTCTCGAAAAAATACGCGAAATAGAGTCCGAAATTTCGTGAATCGGAGTCCGTATGACTGAGATATGGCCTTTAGAAGTTTCACGAAAAATTAGAAAACGAAACAGATTTCAAAAAAATGCAGAATATGGGCTAGGCGGGAAAATTCCCGCCCAGACCAGGTCGGCCTGGGGGTCGACCTGCCCACCAGGTCGACTAGGGTGTCGACCCTAGTGTCGACCTGGGGGTCGACCTCCCTGGTCGAGCCCAGGTGACCTGGGTGCACTGATTTGGGATTTGGGCTGTGTTTTGGTGGCTAGTGACGAGATCTGACGACTCTAATCTAATTTAGGGTTAATCTAATGGCCTAAAACACTTAACTAATCTATAAATACACCCTAAGACTACCCTAATTCATACTAAAATTGGAGACAACGTCGTTATGCCGTCAAAATGCAACTAGAAGCAGCCACCAACAAATTAAAGAGGAAGACAGCTTCTCAAATCAACTTCTAATCAACTCTAGCAACTTAATCTTCTTCATAAGAAGTGCTAATCAACAAGTTGTGAGTTTCTATGCCTTTAGCAAGCAATTGCTAAACTAATTATGATAGGATATAATGAGGTTATGGTTGTGAATGTGGACCAATGCAAGTATGTTATCATATGCTATATGTTCATGATGCTAGTTATGCAAGTTTTATGCTATATGTTCATGATGCTAGTTATGCAAGTTTTATGCTATATGTTCATGATGCTAGTTATGCAAGTTTTATGATATATGTTCATGATGCTAGTTATGCAAATCACTATGATAAACATTGATCCATTATGACACCATGTTATGCAAGTTTGGTGTTTGATTATATGCAAGTTCATATATGACATGTTATGCAAGTTTGGTGTTTGATTATATGCAAGTTCATATATGACATGTTATGCAAGTTTGGTGTTTGATTATATGCAAGTAACATGTGCAAGTTTACACCTTTGTATGATATGCATACATATGCAAGTTTACCCCTTTGTATGTCATGCATACATATGCATGTTTACCCCTTTTTATGATATGAGTAACATATGCAAGTTCATCCCTTTTTAGACCTATGACGTGTATGCAAGTTTATCCCTTTATGATAGATCTATGACATGAACATCTATGCAAGTTACCCTCTTTATGACATATGTGATTCATGCAAGTTTGGGTTGGTTATTTATGCTAGTTGGGTTTGATGCCATGGTCATATATGCAAGTTGACACCTTTAAAACCCATGATGATGCTAATGTTATGCTAAGTAGAACCCATTGCATTTGTGATGAATCTTCCCTTTCAAGTATGTCATGTTAGCGTATTACGTGGGGAACGATGGGGTTAATATTCATGTTAACAAAATTGTGGTGAAATTGGTATGATGTTGCATACCATAAGTGGATGGACATAATTGAGTCAATTATGTGCATCATTAAATTGGAATTAATTCAAAATATGGGGGTGATTAATTAGGTGTAATTAATCGACTAAGACACGAGGTTGGACCCTTTTGTAGCATAAGACTGCCCGGACCCGACCGGCAAACCGAGCGGCTACAAATGATTGGCCCAATGTGAGAGGTCTTCGGCATAAACTAAATACGTGACAAGTGTAAAGACACGAGGTTAGACTCGGTTATGGTGTAAGGCTGCCCGGACCCGACTGGCAAATCCAGCTACCATAAAAGATAGTCTAATGTGAGAGGTCTTTGCAAAGGTTACGGTCTTAATCAATTAAGAAACACTTAACCAGATAAGCATGTAGTGGGGCATGAGGGGTTAAGTGGGTGCCTTGGGTGGCATGTGGAAATCAAGTAAGTGCCTTGGGTGGCATGTGGAAATCTAGTGGGTTGCCTTGGGTGGCAATAGAAAATACGATTAGAATATTTAACCAAGTGGAAACATGTAATTAAACATGATTAAAGGGTTAAGTGGGATGCACAAGAAAAGGGACAAGCTTAGGTGGGTAGCTTGTGTGGGCCCATTTCAACCAGTAACCCAAAACGTATCTTTGTGGGCTCGACCCAAGTCGAGGACGGGACACACATACTGGGCTTGACTATAAGAGGCCAAAAACGGGTTAGCGGTAGCAACGCAAGTCCAACGGGCTTCATATGCGTGTGTGGGCCCGGGCTGGTAGGTAAGACGTTGTTGCATCGTATAGGTATAAGCCGTGCACCATTGGTTGTATCGGGTTGCCACTTTGGGGAGTGATACACCCCACTGTGGGGCCAGCACGGGTATCTACGTTAGGGAGCCGATCGCTTGGGGAGTAGTGGGTACACCTAGTGGAGATAGGGGCAGACGGCACCTATGTGGTCATCTAGGGGTACACGAAACTACTAGAGAAATTTCTAAGTCCTTGGATGGGATCAACCTTTAAGTAGGAGTGACTGGTGTGGTGCAGTGTAGTAATTACCCTTGGGTGGGTAGATGCGTCTTTACCGATATCTTAGTTCTTCCTATGTCTAGTTGGCTGCTTAGTATAGTCATTTATCCCCAGTCGTTACCGTGCCAAGTTTATATCATACCCTAATTACTTTAATGATTGTATTGTTAAAGTTATAGGGCTCACTCAGACTTATGTCTAACCCCGTTGTTTTTATCTTTTTCCCAACCCTCAGGTTATCAGAGTGGGCCTAGCACTAGTGGGCTTTGATCAGATTGCTTTATCTATCTTTTGGAGCTTGGACCGTGATGTAAAGCTCAGCTTATCTTTTCTATTATGGCTATTAGTTATTTAGTGGGATTATGTACTTATGTTTTTATCAGGATGGATATTTAGTACTTGACTCTTGTTTCATGGTTTTGTTATTGTAACCAAACATGTTTACCTTCTGCTGCAATGAAATGATGTTTTAGTTAACAAGTATTATTTATATCTGTCTTGTTGTAATTTTTCTGTTCTATATTCACTTAAAATACTCCACCGAAGTTAAGGCATTCCCTTAGTGAGTGACCTTAGCGGGTGTGGGGTGTTACACGTGGTATCAGAGCTGAAGGTTACCAGAACAGATAAAACTTTTAGAAAAACTATTTTTCTAAGAACATTTTTGAAGGAGTATTTTCAAAAACATGTCTTTTAAGAGAAAAGTTTTTGAAAGAAAAGCATAATCCCCAATAGCCATATCTCTATCTTTCGAATTCTCCATTTTGAATCTTTCCTCTTTCGTTTCAGCATGGCTGAAGATCTTAACTTTCCGGAGGGTGTAGCGATACCAGTATGGGATAGGAGGTTGATGGAGGCTAGGGCCGCCACTGCGGGTCCAACAAATGTTCCTCCACCAACAGTAGCACCCGATCTTCCTCCCCCTCCTCCTCCTCGCACGGATACTTTTGCTAAGACTTGCAAGGAATCTAAGGCTATGGGAGGGAAACCTTTTCAAGGATCAGAAACTTTTGTGGAAGCTAGGGATTGGCTTAAGGAGGTGGAAGAATTGATAGATATCTTTGAGATGGAAGAAGGAAAGAAAGTCAAGTTAGCTGCTTGGTTAATGAAGGGAGAGGCCTCGTTCTGGTGGGAGGTCACTAATGGAGAACGCCTAGTTGACTCTTGGGCGGATTTCCGATAAAGATTTGTGACAAAGTTTCTCTCAAGGGCGGGAGAGAATCTGTATATGGAAAGGTTCTTGACACTAAAGCAAGGAAACCTATCAGTGAAGGAATATGTCAACAAGTTCAATCAGTTGGCAAGGTTTGGCATAGACATGGTGAATACACCGGAGAAGAAGGCTTTGAGGTTCGTTAAAGGTTTGAATGAACCGATGCATGGATTGGCTATGACTCACATCCCTATGGGGGCCACCTTTGAGAAGCTAGTAGACATGGCACTTATGCATGAGGAAGAGAAGGGTCCCAATGCTAATAAGGCACCCAAGAAGAAAGGAGATCAGAGGAGACCTCAACAGCAACAGCAAAACAAGGGTGGGAAAGGCAACGGTGGCAAGGGAAAGAAGAAGTGCTTCAATTGCGGGACACCAGGCCACCTAAGCAAAGATTGTCGAAAGAAGAAGAAGACTGGCTGCTTCCACTGTGGCGAAGCAGGGCATCTAGTGAAAGACTTCCCAAAGAAGGGGCAGAGGACGGGATCTACTTCAGGAGGACAGGTGCAAGCTCTTATGGCACCGGGTCAGGCAAGGAGGCAAGTTCAGGCTCTCGCAGTTCCACCGATTCAGGAAAGAGGTAGAACTATTTCCGTTGAAAGTCTTGTTTTTCTGTTTGATCATCCTATCCGTACTTTATTTGACTCTGGCGCATCGCATTCGTTTATCTCATCATCATTAGTTGAGTCACTGCACTTAGACACCAGTCTAGTAGATGATCCCTTGGTTGTCTCAAACCCAATTGGGGGCTCCACTTATTTGTCCATGATATGTTTGGGTTTGAGGATTTCTATACTTAGCGTTGAGTTTAGATGTGATGCTTTTGTTTTGGTCTTCACGGGCTATGGGTTGATTTTGGGCATGGACTGGTTATCCAGTAATGGTGCCGTTCTTGATTGTGAAAGGAGAGTTGTTAGGCTCATGACCCGCTTGGGGAACACTCTCGAGATCTCTTGTAATCCCATGAATTTTGTTATGCTAAGTTATCTTGAGTCGCTTGACGCTTCGGTCGAGAGTTTGCGATCTGTTAGAGTGGTCCGGGAATACTCGGATGTGTTTGAGGAGGTGAAGGGCTTACCTCCGAAGCGGGAGATTGACTTCCGAATATATCTGGTAAACAATGCTAAACCAGTATCTTTGCCAGTGCGCCACATGGCTCCTCGTGAGAGGAGGGAACTCCATAAGCAAGTAGGGGAGTTGCTTGAGAAGGGGTTCATAAGACGAAGTATATCGGAGTGGGGTGCTCCCGTAGTTTTTGCCACGAAGGCGGATGGGTCCCTCAGACTTTGTGTAGACTATAGAGAACTCAACAAGCTTACAAAGAAGAATAGACACCCATTACCGAGGATTGATGATCTCTTTGATCAGTTGGCTGGCGCCTCAGTGTTTTCGCAGTTGGACTTAGCCACGGGGTTTCATCAGTTGAGAGTGGCTGAGGATAGCATAGACAAGACTGCCTTTAGGACTCCAGATGGTTTCTATGAGTGGTTGGTGATGCCCTTTGGTTTGACGAACGCCCCTGCATACTTTGTTGATTTGAGTAGGGTGTTCAGGGAGTACCTAAATAAGTTCGTGGTGGTCTTTGTGGATGACATCTTAGTCTTTTCTAAGAGTGAAGAAGAGCATGCCCTACATCTTAGGGAAGTGTTAGAGACTCTTCGAGCGCATAGCCTTAAGGATAAATTCTCTAAATGTCACTTCTGGAGGAAGGAAGTGCGGTTCTTAGGGCACGTGGTCTCTAAGGAAGGGATAGCTGTGGATCCCGCGAAGGTAGTGTCCATCCAAGATTGGAAGGTTCCGAAGAATGCTACCGAGGTGAGGAGTTTCTTGGGGTTGGCTGGCTACTATAGGAAGTTCATCAAGGACTTCGCGAAGATATCAGCCCCATTAACTTGCTTGACGAAGAAGAATCTAGTCTTCACATGGGACGTAGATTGTGATGATGCGTTCCAACGGTTAAAGAGAGCTTTAACCACGGCTCCAGTCTTAGTGTTCCCAGATGGGAGTAAGCCATTTGTTGTTTATACCGATGCTTGTGGGACAGGACTAGGCGCAGTCTTAATGCAAGAGGGAAGGGTACTAGCCTATGGGGGAAGGCAGTTGAGAGTGCATGAGAAAAATTACCCTACCCATGATCTAGAGTTGGCCGCTATTGTTTTTGCGCTTAAGTCTTGGCGCCATTATCTTCTTGGCGAGAGGTTCGACTTGTTCATTGACCACAAATCATTGAAGTACTTGTTTTCTCAGAAGGATTTGAACTTAAGACAGCAAAGGTGGATGGAGTTCTTAGCATCCTATGATTTCGAGATAGCGTATACCCCTGGCAAGGGTAACGTGGTGGCAGACGCCTTAAGCAGAAAAAGGTTGTCTTTGAGTCCATTGTTCGTTGAATGACGAAGCTTGGAATTTATCTCGATGTTTGACTTCAGACCCTCCGTTGACTTTGTACCCGGTTTGCTAGCATCCTTAGAGGTCAGACCTACTCTTTTGGGACGGATTGGTGATGCACAGCGGGACGACCCACAATTGGTTGAGTTAGTAGAGAAGCTCATAAGAGGGGAGTCGTCCAGCCATTTGAGTAGGTACACCCTAGATGATAAGGGGTGGTTGCGTAGAGACGGTCGACTTTGTGTACCGCAAGACGAGGGTTTGAGGAAGGCTATACTTGAAGATGCACATCGTTCAAAGATGACTATTCATCCCGGTGGGGACAAGATGTACCAAGACATGAAGCGAGTTTTCTTTTGGGCCGGTATGAAGAAAGATGTGGCCGAGTATGTCGCTAGATGCTTGGTGTGCCAACAATTGAAAGCAGAGCAAAAAAAACCCGGTAGGTTGCTTCACCCATTGGAGGTTCCACAATGGAAGTGGGATAGCGTCTCGATGGATTTTATTGATGGGTTACCGAGATCGAGGAAGGGTAATACGGGAATTTGGATTGTGGTAGACAAACTTACTAAGAGTGCCCATTTCATACCCGTGAAGAGTAAGAGGACTGCTCCATGGCTAGCTTCAGTTTACCTTCGAGAGATAGTTCGATTGCATGGTGTACCTTCTAGCATAGTGAGTGATCGAGATCCCATCTTCACTAGCGAGTTTTGGAAGAGTTTGCAAGAGGCAGTAGGGACTCAGTTGTGTTTGAGCACCGCATATCATCCTCAGACGGACGGCCAGACCGAGAGGGTGAATCGTGTTCTAGAAGACTTTTTGAGACTATGTATCTTAGATTTTGGAGTTACATGGGAAGAGCATCTTCCATTGGTGGAGTTCGCGTATAACAACAGCTTTCAGTCTAGTATTGGCATGGCTCCTTTCGAAGCTCTTTATGGAAGGCCTTGTCGATCACCTACATGTTGGTGGGAATCTACGGATAAGATCTTGCTTGGGCCTGATATGGTTAGAGAGACCTCAGAAAAGATTGATTTGATTAGAAGAAGGATGAAAGCGGTGCAGGACAGACAGAAATCCTACGCGGATAAGAGGAGGACGGATCTTGAGTTTGATGTTGGGGACATGGTCTTTGTTAAAGCGTCTCCATTACGGAATGTTGTTCGCTTTGGGTCCGTTGGGAAGTTAGCACCAAGGTTTGTAGGACCGTTTCCTATTAAGGAAAGGATTGGACAGATGGCATATAGAATGGAGTTGCCCGAGAGACTTAGTGGAGTACATGAGGTATTCCATGTGTCACATTTGAGGAAGTGCGTACATGAGACTGCAGAGGTGGTAGAGCCGAGCTTGCTTAGAGAAGTGGAGGTAGAGCGTGATGCGACGATTCGACGAGCTCCTACTCGCATCCTTGGGTCAGAGATTAGGAGGTTGAGAAACAGAGAGGTTCAACTAGTCAAAGTGCAATGGGGAGATGATGAAAGTAACGCTACTTGGAAGACAGAAGCGAAGATGCGTTCACTGTACCCATTCCTTTTTGAGGGTATGTCTTTTAACTTCTCATAGTACTTATCTTATCTTTAGTATGTCCTCTCGTTAGTACCTTTGACCTTTAGATAGGGTAAACCTATGGTTGAAACATGTGTTTGAGACATGTTATGATTGATGGATGCGTGTGGATGCAAGTGTTTGCTAGTGGTTGCTCGTGGATGCATATACACACACTTTAGACACTAGATCGGCTCAGTCACTTGATATTGCATATTGCATATAATTGTGTGTAGGTAGCTATATTAATGGATGTATATTGGTTGCGTTATCATATGGATGATGCATTTTGGTGTATGGTTGTGCACACATGTAGAAATAGTATGTGTCGATAGGGTTCTTTCGCATACATATTGGATGCATGGCACTATCATGGTTTGCATTAAAGAGGTCAACTGAATCAGTAGACTGCCTGATTTTGCATTAGATAGGGAACATATACACACACTTCTTGCATATGTTCATACAGCATTAGAAACTTTGAGGACAATGGATGCCCATGTTTGATGGTTTAGTAGATGGTTGTTTGGTTGGTAGGATACGTTCTTCTTGACTTAGAGATTTCGGGGACGAAATCCTTTAAGTAGGGGAGAATGTAACACCCCGTATTTCTAACAACAGTGATGTTCATAAATTAATGAATAATTAATCCAGACGTGAGAATTAAGGGAAACGCGTTTCGCGGTTGCGTTCGTCTCGGAAAAATATGCAAAATAGAGTCCGAAATTTCGTGAATCGGAGTCTGTATGACTGAGATATGGCCTTTAGAAGTTTCACGAAAAATCAGAAAACGAAACAGATTTCAAAAAAATGCAGAATATGGGCTAGGCGGGAAAATTCCCGCCCAGACCAGGTCGACCTGGGGGTCGACCTGCCCACCAGGTCGACTAGGGTGTCGACCCTAGTGTCGACCTGGGGTCAACCTCCCTGGTCGAGCCCAGGTGACTTGGGTGCACTGATTTGGGATTTGGGCTGTGTTTTGGTGGCTAGTGACGAGATCTGACGGCTCTAATCTAATTTAGGGTTAATCTAATGGCCTAAAACACTTAACTAATCTATAAATACACCCTAAGACTATCCTAATTCATACTAAAATTGGAGACAACGTCGTTATGCCGTCAAAATGCAACTAGAAGGAGCCACCAACAAATTAAAGAGGAAGACAGCTTCTCAAATAAACTTCTAATCAACTCTAGCAACTTAATCTTCTTCATAAGAAGTGCTAATCAACAAGTTGTGAGTTTCTATGCCTTTAGCAAGCAATTGCTAAACTAATTATGATAGGATATAATGAGGTTATGGTTGTGAATGTGGATCAATGCAAGTATGTTATCATATGCTATATGTTCATGATGCTAGTTATGCAAGTTTTATGCTATATGTTCATGATGCTAGTTATGCAAGTTTTATGCTATATGTTCATGATGCTAGTTATGCAAGTTTTATGATATATGTTCATGATGCTAGTTATGCAAATCACTATGATAAACATTGATCCATTATGACACCATGTTATGCAAGTTTGGTGTTTGATTATATGCAAGTTCATATATGACATGTTATGCAAGTTTGGTGTTTGATTATATGCAAGTTCATATATGACATGTTATGCAAGTTTGGTGTTTGATTATATGCAAGTAACATGTGCAAGTTTACACCTTTGTATGATATGCATACATATGCAAGTTTACCCCTTTGTATGTCATGCATACATATGCATGTTTACCCCTTTTTATGATATGAGTAACATATGCAAGTTCATCCCTTTTTAGACCTATGACGTGTATGCAAGTTTATCCCTTTATGATAGATCTATGACATGAACATCTATGCAAGTTACCCTCTTTATGACATATGTGATTCATGCAAGTTTGGGTTGGTTATTTATGCTAGTTGGGTTTGATGCCATGGTCATATATGCAAGTTGACACCTTTAAAACCCATGATGATGCTAATGTTATGCTAAGTAGAACCCATTGCATTTGTGATGAATCTTCCCTTTCAAGTATGTCATGTTAGCGTATTACGTGGGGAACGATGGGGTTAATATTCATGTTAACAAAATTGTGGTGAAATTGGTATGATGTTGCATACCATAAGTGGATGGACATAATTGAGTCAATTATGTGCATCATTAAATTGGAATTAATTCAAAATATGGGGGTGATTAATTAGGTGTAATTAATCGACTAAGACACGAGGTTGGACCCTTTTGTAGCATAAGACTGCCCGGACCCGACCGGCAAACCGAGCGGCTACAAATGATTGGCCCAATGTGAGAGGTCTTCGGCATAAACTAAATACGTGACAAGTGTAAAGACACGAGGTTAGACTCGGTTATGGTGTAAGGCTGCCCGGACCCGACCAGCAAATCCAGCTACCATAAAAGATAGTCTAATGTGAGAGGTCTTTGCAAAGGTTACGGTCTTAATCAATTAAGAAACACTTAACTAGATAAGCATGTAGTGGGGCATGAGGGGTTAAGTGGGTGCCTTGGATGGCATGTGGAAATCAAGTAAGTGCCTTGGGTGGCATGTGGAAATCTAGTGGGTTGCCTTGGGTGGTAATAGAAAATACGATTAGAATACTTAACCAAGTGGAAACATGTAATTAAACATGATTAAAGGGTTAAGTGGGATGCACTAGAAAAGGGACAAGCTTAGGTGGGTAGCTTGTGGGGGCCCATTTCAACCAGTAACCCAAAACGTATCTTTGTGGGCTCGACCCAAGTCGAGGACGGGACACGCATACTGGGCTTGACTATAAGAGGCCAAAAACGGGTTAGCGGTGGCAACGCAAGTCCAACGGGCTTCATATGCGTGTGTGGGCCCGGGCTGGTAGGTAAGACGTTGTTACATCGTGTAGGTATAAGCCGTGCACCATTGGTTGTATCGGGTTGCCACTTTGGGGAGTGATACACCCCACTGTGGGGCCAGCACGGGTATCTACGTTAGGGAGCCGATCGCTTGGGGAGTAGTGGGTACACCTAGTGGAGATAGGGGCAGACGGCACCTATGTGGTCAGCTAGGGGTACACGAAACTACTAAAGAAATTTCTAAGTCCTTGGGTGGGATCAACCTTTAAGTAGGAGTGACTGGTGTGGTGCAGTGTAGTAATTACCCTTGGGTGGGTAGATGCGTCTTTACCGATATCTTAGTTCTTCCTATGTCTAGTTGGCTGCTTAGTGTAGTCATTTATCCCCAGTCGTTACTGTGCCAAGTTTATATCATACCCTAATTACTTTAATGATTGTATTGTTAAAGTTATAGGGCTCACTCAGACTTATGTCTGACCCCGTTGTTTTTATCTTTTTCCCAACCCTCAGGTTATCAGAGTGGGCCTAGCACTAGTGGGCTTTGATCAGATTGCTTTATCTATCTTTTGGAGCTTGGACCGTGATGTAAAGCTCAGCTTATCTTTTCTATTATTAACATTAGTTATGTAGTGGGATTATGTACTTATGTTTTTATCAGGATGGATATTTAGTACTTGACTCTTGTTTCATGGTTTTGTTATTGTAACCAAACATGTTTACCTTCTGCTGCAATGAAATGAGGGCGTAGAAGCTAAAGGTGCTGATGTGCAGGATTTTGTGGCAATAGGAGAGGATTTAGAAGAGACTGGATTAATTACAGTGGTATGCATTAGACCACATGATGCAGAAGTATTACACTTGCCTGAATTTCCTTTTGGGAATTTGTCAACATTAACAGAATTTTCATCAAAGAGATTAACTAGCAGATCCTTCTCCTCTTCAACTTGATTGATTTGCTCTATATTTTGAGCTGCAGCCTCCTGAATAGTATTGATTAGTGCTACAAAGCCAGTAGCAGCTTCAGCATTACCTTTTATATTATGATCAACCTGTAGACTATTAACTTGCACATTAGTGTTAGTATTAACCTCATCATTAACCTCCTCAGTATTACCATTTCCATCATTTTCATTTGCTAAAGTATCAAAAGGATTTGCATTAACATTAGTCACGTCAACATTAGCCTTATCATTAGCAACCCCCTTTTTCTCCAATAATTTATTGTTTTTGTATTAACTGATGTCCAGTTACTTTTATTAGTATTTGTTGTGAACTTCCTATTATTTTGTCTAGTTTGATCATGAGGATTATCATGAAATTATTTCCAAGATCCTCAACATGGTCTCCATCCACATCTGCCTTTGCATTAAATTCACACTTATTTGTTGTGTGACCAAAAACCTTACAAGTGGTACATATATTAGGTCTCCAATCATAGGATAACCTAACTGGTGGGCAATCCTTACCTAAACCATCAACCACTATTCTATCTGGTAGTTCAAACTCAGACGAGATCTCAATTAAATCCTTTGCATATCTAAATCTCTTCAACTTTTCAGTGCTATTATCAAAACATATCAATCTCCCCACATGACAAGCAAGCCAGTTTATACCCAATAGTGTCCAAAGGATAGTCGAGATTCGATAAAAAAGACCCATATAGGTACTTTTTTAATCTACGCTTGTGTATTTCCTATAGATGGATCCCATCTAGTTATAATAAACATTCGACCTCTTATAAAAATAGGATCAGATTTTAGAGTTCTTTCTCGATCTAGTTCTTTTGTAAACTTGAAATAGAAATGAACACCATCTGATTTAATACTAACTTCACCATCCAGGAAAAAGCAAACCAAGTAATTGCTCCAATAATTCATATCTTCCGCCCTGACCGTTTCTGGAATCTTCTTCGGAATACCATCCCTAAGGATGTCGAAGTGTTGAGATTGAAATACTCCAACATTTTGAGGGAGAGAACTAAAAAGGGAAGCATAATCCAATTTCGTGAAAGTAGGATACAAGGCATTTGACGAGGACTGATTAGCGTTCATCAAATTGACATTGGAACAGCTAGCCAGAGGAGGAGAAACATTAGAAGGAGTGGATCTAAAGGAAGAATTTCTTGGATCTAGAAGGTTCGATCCTTGATTTGTAAAGGATCTGGGAGCCTCAATCCTTGATTTGCATCAGATCTTGGATTTAGGAGGTTCGATCCTTGATTTGCATCAGATCTTGGATCTAGGAGGCTCGATCATATATTTGCATCGGATTCTGGGAGGTTCAATCCTTGATTTACTTTGAAGGGTTTGGCCGATGAGGTATTCACCACGACAGGGGGTGGATCAGGGGGTATAGGTGGAGAATTATGAGAGGGAAGAGGAGGGAAGGCCGTGTCGAAGGCAAAGGTGGAATAAGAGGAAGGAGAATGTTTCGTGGCCGCCATTATCAATTCACATTTACATCCGCGTGATTTTCTCCATACATCTATACATTTGAAGTTATGCAAACGCAAACCTTTACATATGTGAAACTCATTATTATTTGTTTGCAACTAAATACATTAATATTGAATAATTAAAAATGAGCGGTATACACATGAAACTGTTTTTATCTTTATGCCTGCAACTCTTATAGTCTTTATATGAAATATAAATACGAAGTAATATTCTCAAAGATATATTTTCTTAGTTCAAAGTTAGTTCTGTATTGTAGTATGCAAACAATTTATAGAATGTTTTATCCCTTATTACAAAAGTTTTCATAATCCAATGCTTAATAATCACATAATCAGCCCAACACATAAAGTGTGCATGAAATTAGCAAAGGTAAATTGTAATACATATGAATACTAATTGTATAGTAATAACAATATGGTCAACGAAAGAAAAAACGCTTATTTTTCATAAAATATTTAAACATTTCAGCATTTAAACATTTGTTTAAGTATATATAAAAATGCGTAGTTGTCATGACCTCATTCATACTCCAATGCGCTGAATGCAACTCAAGATGCAAATATGAATAAGTAAAAAGATGATTAAACCGAACATGGTGTTGTTTTAGAGTTGAAAATAAAAGCAACAGAGGGACGTACCGAGACATTTTTTAAAGTCCATCCAGTAATCTGTCGATTTTTTATGGTATTCTCTTTGTGTGCTAGCAAGTAATATCCTAAGTCTACAATAGGAAGCGTTTAATGTAAGTAAGATTTATGATCAAATATTAGGAGCATAGGAAGATATATTGAAATTCAGACTTCGCTGCCCATGCTTGGTTTATTTACTAATGATGCAATTTGTGGAAGTTCCATAAGTTCTTTTGAATAAACATGTCGGTGCTTCAAAAGTTGTTTAAATATTATATACTCTAATTAGAAATTAACATATCTAAGTATGTATATAGAAGAGGAACACTTACATGATTGTCAAATACAATGACATTGACCCTGTCTGCATGTAGAATATCCACAATTTTGGAAACAATAATATATCTATTCCCCCAAAGATCGCCATGAATGATGAGGTTGTTAAAAAAAAAACTGCTTTATGTCATCGTGCATCGTTTAAAGTTGACATTTGCTTCTATGTATATAATGTGTGATCTACATTTAAACCGAGAATAAAACAGGTAAGTGGATGGTTTATTAAGCTTGCAAAGTGGAGTTAGTATTGAAGAAGGAACAAAGCTAGATGTAGGGGTTAGGGCAATTAGTGTAATTGATACAGCAGATACCTTTTTGGAGGTAAAAGAAAAATGGGAGGAAATAAGGGAGGGATTAGGGTATGTAGTGTAGTTCTGTTATTAAAGTATAGAAAAGTTCGAAAATAGCAGCTGAAAAATGTAATAGTTGATTGCCTTTTTTCAGATTTTAGTGGGCATATGATCATTTTCAACCATGTACAGGTGTACACGTGTGTTGTGGGAGGCATGAAATTTGTTCACAGCAGAGTCTTAGGTCATGCATGGGGAGTTGAAGGATGGCTTAAATGATGGTATGTGGGTAAGGGGGTTGGTTATGTTGGTAGCAGGCAGACATGCATAGGGAGGGAGTAGAAACAAAGAATGAGAAATGCTACAGTAATGGGTTAGTGGAGTAGTATGATGGTTACTTTCCCTTTTTCGTATGAAGCGGTAAGGTGAATATTCGAAAGCAAGCTGATTATAAGAATATCATTATTTTTCATTTTAGAAAACCTCAATGTCAGTTTACTAAACAATACTTCTTATATTTCACTATTAACCACTTGCTAGCTGTTCATGTAGTCTTCTTTCTTATGCACTTTTGTCATTTTGTACATTCTACCAGCTTGACACGTTATTCGATGACTTTGGTAACCATCATTTATGAAGAATATCATAACGCCGGGTTATATAATTAACCTCGTTTCATATTTATATATCATATGCTAGCTTTCCCATTGATTGTACATTCCACTTGCTTATGGAAATTCTATTTTGTGCTCCTCACTCGTTGATTATTCTCCACATCTAGTGCAAGATCAATATTTCACTTTACCTTAGCCGGAGAGACATGATAAGTGGGAGAATGAAATTGTTTAATTTGATCGAGAAGATATGTTCTATCCATTTTAATTGGTTCCATATGTATTAATCATTCTTAGTATATAAGCTAAGGGATATAAAGGGTATTTTAGCTTTCAGCAATTGAAGACCAAGAAATAAATAAAGTGGAACAATGTGAATGGATGGCAAGGTGTTAATAGTAATGAAATGTCTTAACTGTAAGAGAAACAGAAGAATTATTGTCCATGTCTCTTATTGAATAATTGCAAAATTTATGTGTACCATTGCATTGTTGTGATTGGTGATATTTCAATTACATATATATCGAAGGCGACGATGTGTGATCTGTGGTGGGGAAGACCGTATGTGAACCAGAGATTAAAGGAAGACAGAGTAGCAACTCTAAGGGATAATTTTGGGCAGTGCTTCAGCTCAGACGTCTGAGGCTCTACGTCAGACGTCTGAGCTGATGTCAGGTTTTAACCCGAGAGTTTGGTTAGACGTCTGACCATCTTGGTCAGACGTCTGAGCAAGGTTTTCCTGTTTTTAACCGGTTATTTACTGGGTATATTTGTGATATATTCTGAAGATCAAATTGGATATTTGACTAGGCCTTTTATTCTCATATAGATGCAACTTCTATGATTGGATTATATACAGATGGAATTGAGACCGAAATAGTTGATCCAAGGGTTTGTCGTCATTCTTCATTGTTCTCCTTCTCCAACAATATTTGTAGTCATCTAGATATTCTTTCCCTTTCTCAATTAGATTATTGATTCAATTGTGGTTTGTTTATTTTTTGTTTTGATCCATTAAGTGTAAACAAAATTCTTTTTTGTGAATCAATAAAGATGGTGGTTGGGTGGAATAGCTTGTGTTTGTGTTTTGATTGCATATTCGTATTTGTTTTCAATCAAAACATCTTTAAGTAATTGGGTGAATAAGATTCTAGTTGCTTCAGCAAAAGGCGCACATTTTTCACAATAGTTGGTATCGGAGCAAGATCATCGCAAAACTTAGAGAGATTTTTGATTGAAATTTTTGGTTTTTGATGTCGGATATGATGACGTTTTTCGAAGATGGCTATTTTTTATGGAAGAAATTGGGGGATTTGGAAGCCTATGATGGAGGATGTTCTATACCTCAATGATCTTCATGATCCGATTGATGAGATGGGATGAGGCCCTCCGATATGGATGAGGGAAAGTGGAAGAAGATGGATAAGAAGGCAATTGCGCTAATTAGGCGGTACCATGATGATTCAGTATTCAATCATGTGGCTAGTTGTGAATCCGTAAATGCCTTGTGGGACAAATTACTATCGCTATATAAGTTAAAAAGTATTACAAGTAACTCTTTTCTAGTTTGAAAGCTAATGCAAATGAGGTTGGATGAAGAAAAATCTGTTGGAGAGCATTTGAACGAATTTCTAGATATGATCAATCAATTGGAAAATTTGACGGTCAATTTTGACGATGAGTTGCAAGCTCTTTTGTTGATGAGTTCGCTTTTAGAAAGTTGGGAGACTTTGGTCGTTTCATTGATTAATTCCAATGCTAATGAAGCTATCTCTTTGGAGACGCGACAAAGCAGCCTTTTGAATGAGGAGCTAAGAAAAAAGGGTCAGGCTTGAAATTACGGTTCAAGATGAGGCTATGGTAGTAAATGATTCAATTAAAAATAGAGACGGAAGAAGAAGGGAGCTAGCGTTAAATGTGCTGTCACTTGCTATTATTGTGGTAAGGAAGGGCACATACACAAAAATTGTTATGCATATAAGAAGGATCAGAAAAAGGTTGCGTATGGTGATAGCAGTGATGATGCACAGGCAGATCTTGCAGAAGGTACCATTAGTGATGCTTCCTGTGATGTCCTATTTAGTGAAGCTAAGCTTTGGAAGATGGATTCGGGAGCCTGTTTCCACTTTTGTAGTGATCTGATGTTTTTTTCTTCTTATGAGAAGAACGTTGACATAATTAGAACGACCAATGTAATAGAGCTACTGGTTTGTGGTATTGAATCTATCCTATTTCGTATGCATAATAGTGTGGTAAGGGAAGTCTCTGGAGTTAGACATGTACCCTCTAGTTTGCACAATCTTATTTCTCTCTGTTAGTTGGATTGTGGTGGTTGCAGTTATGATACTCAAGGTGGAGTTTTGAGAGTGAAGACGGGTGGTCGTGTTATGATGAGAGGAATTTTGCAGGAAGGAAACTTTTATAGATTGGTTGGTCATGTGATCGACTGTGGAACGCGAGTGACGATTGAAGAACCTAGTCTACAGCAAGGAGGAGAGGTTAATTTGGTCACTGCTGATGTTTTAGATAAGGATCTTCATGTTGATGATGCTCGAGAAATTCGTGATGATTAAGGAAAGAGCTCGGGTCAAGTGAGAGACATATATCGATTTGGAAAATCCACAAAGACAAGACAGAGATCTTTATGGTATTAATAACGTTTTTGAAACCGTTGGTTTTGCGTGGTGCATCTCATGTGGAAGATGCATCACTTGTAGGCGGTGGTTGAAGTTTGTAATGTGGTTTTAGTTGAGATAGGTGATATATGAAAGAACTAGTGATAACTTGTTTGCTGATTGTTGGGAGTCTGCTTGATGATGTGATTTCATATCAAGGTGGAGTGTTGTAATTAGTGATATTTTAATCACATATATGTTAAAGGGGACGATGTGTGCTTTGTAGTGGAGAAGACCGTATGTGAATCGGAGTTCAGAGGAAGACAGAGCAGCAACTCAAGGGGACAGTTTTAGGCAGTGCTTCAACTCAGACGTCTGAGGCTCTACGTCAAACGTCTGAGCTGATGTCGGGCTTTAACCCGAGAGTTTGATCAGATGTTTAACCATCTCGGTCAGACGTCTGAGCCGGGTTTTCCTGTTTTTAACCAGTTATTTGCTGAGTATATTTGTGATATATTCTGAGGAGCAAATTGGATATTTGACTAGGCCTTTTATTCTCTTATATAAGCAACTTCTATGATTGGATTATATACAAATGGAATTGAGACCGAAATAGTTGATCCAAGGATTTGTCATCATTCTTCATTGTTCTCCTTCTCCAACAATATTTTTAGTCATCTAGATATGCTTTCCCTTTCTCAATTAGGTTATCGATCCAATTGTGGTTTGTTTATTTTTTATTTTGATCCATTAAGTGTAAACAAAATTCGTTTTTTTGAATCAATAAAGAGGGTGGTTGGGTGGAATATCTTGTGTTTGTGTTTTGATTGCATATCCGTGTTCGTTTACAATCAAATCATCTTTAAGTAATTGGATGAATAAGATCCTGGTCGCTTCCGCAAAAGGCACATATTTTCACAACATGCGGATAACCTAGAGCGGCTTAGGATCAAAGCAATCACCTGACATGTGGTTATTAAATATACGCATTCGTTCTTGCTTAGTAAATATATATATGAATAAAAATGTAAACATAACTTGATGGCAAACCATATTCTTTAATAACAAAAATAGAGCTCTGAAAAACTTCACGGATAAATGTGAGTACACTAATGCAACATACAGAGAAAGAACGTGACAACACACAGTAAACAGTGGGCTAGAAATATAGATGCGTAAAACTATAAACATTAACCAAAAGTTGATAAGTGAAAGTAGAAACATTAAAAGATAATGAAACATATTTTGTTATCAACAATTTGGGATGCCCAGAGATCATCAATATCCATTTTGCTCCGCCCATTCAATCTACAACAATGAAGAATATGTGTCAAATTTACCTTTTAAGTATGATACTAAATATATAGTCACATGAATTAACATTACCACTACTGCAAGAACCTCTGCATTCCATTCAAATGAGTCACAAAGTGATGTCGCTTTCCTTTCTTCCGTAATAACCTCATTTGTGCTCCTTTCAACCAACACATCTGATGACATAGGTTCATCAATTATCATAAAAAATGTACAAATAGGGAAGGGATCATACGAGAAGGTACGGTAAACTTGCAACATAAAACGCAGAAGAAACTGTCCCAAAAAAATGAAGCACAATTGGAGGAAGGTGGAAATATTTTGCTTGGGGAAATAATTTTTTTGTAGCGTAGGAAAGTGGATGATATAATAGTAGTGATTGGAAAAAGAAGTGGGAGGAAATCATGGGCAATAAACATGGAATGTGCAATTTGGTGGTCCATGTCAAAATTATATTTGTCAGTATATATTTTGTTGGATAAAACAATTATGACCGCTTTTTGTCTTTTTCTTTATTTACCAAGCAATTTTATTATATATATAATTAAACTTCATGCTTTTAATATTACTTTAAGAGAAAGATTGTTGAGATTGAGGCACAATTAATGTATAATAATTTGAACTTGTTATAGTGAGTCCTAATCGTATTTGTCGGGGTTTCGTTTTTCTCTTGTCATTGACTAAACTGGTCAGGACTACCTGGTGATCATAGAACAAAGTTTCTTAAGGTTGCAGGGTCAAACCATAGCTAGTTGTGAAGGGTAACATTTAAGACGTAGGAAGGTTATCTCTAAGAACAACGAAAATGCTCCGAGGACTAATGCTTTGTGCTGTACATATTAAAAACAACTGTAGTACATTACCCGAATACAAATTGGGTAAAATAAAAAAATGTGAGAGAATGGAGTGGGATCCAGTTCCGAAATTCAGGGCGAAATTCATGGAGGGCCCATCCCTTTCTCTCATTTTGGTGTTTTACCCGATTTGTATTCGGGTAAAACAACATTTTCATATTAAAAATGTAATCCGTGGTGCACCATTTGAATTATCTAGCTCTATTATCGGTACTATGTGTAAGATATAAAGCTTTGAAAACAGAAAACTCAAACTTCATTCAAAGAAAGCTAGTTGTGGCTATTATATAGCCATCAGTTTATTACAACAAATCCTATTAAAAAGCACGCATGAAAAAGCTACTACATTTAAAAAAACAAATAACAATTCAAACTAATCTACTATCCCTACAACATGGGGATTTATTTAATACTGATCAAATATGCCCCAAGACTCGGGCAAACTTAGAAGTAACAGACCCTCCCTTAAGCTAATGCTATAGAGCATTTAGCTTAATTGTATAATGTCACACATCCCCAGTGAGCTTCGAAACTTTAGAAATGCATCCACCCTCAATGGCTTGGTCATGATATCAGCAATTTGATCGGCACTTGCACAGTAAATTAAAGAAATAGTTCATTCGTCTGACAGATCTCTTAAGAAATGATAGCGAACATCGATGTGTTTAATACGTCCATGCATTACTGCATTTTTGGATAGCTTGATGGTGGAACTATTATCACGGTTTATAATGGTACACACCTCTCCTTCATAATCGAGCTCTTTAAGTACTCTTTTCATCCAAATAGCTTGACATGCACACATGGCAGCTGCTACAAACTCGGCTTCTGTGGTAGATAATGTGACAATGGGTTGTTTCTTTAAGCTCCATGCAACTGCTCCTGAATTGAGTTGGAAAACATATCCACTCGTGCTTTTCCTGTCTTCAGCATTCCCGGCATAATCACTATCTGTATAGGCCTCTAGCTCCTTCACTTCACCATTTCTCTTGTAGAATATTCCAAAACTCATTGTTCCCTTCAAATATCTAAGAATTCTTTTTGGAACTTGCAAGTGCAAATCGATAGGCTTCGCCATATACCTGCTTAATAGGCTTGTAACAAACATCATATCGGGTCTAGTGGACGTAAAATACATAAGGCTTCCTACTATTTGGTTGTAGTAAGTCTCATCCACCAACACACCCTCTGCATCACTATCGATTTTCATTCCAGGCACAATGGGATTTTTGACTGAGTTGCTCTCCAACATACCAAATCTTTTCAGGACCTCTTCAGCATAATATCTTTGACATATAAATATTCCATCCTCCTTTTGCACAACTTCTATCCCTAAAAAGAAACTCATACACCCTAAATCTGAAATATCAAGTTCTCTCACCATGGAGGCCTTAAACTCCATCATTAAACTCTCATCATCACCAGTAAAAATTAAATCATCAACATAAACGCTTACAATGATAATTTTTCCTTCACTACTTCTCTTGGTGAAAAGAGTTTGTTCGCCGTCACAACTTTGAAATCCTTTGTTGATGAAATGAGTTTTAATGCGACTGAACCAAGATCAAGAAGCTTGTTTCAGTCCATACAATGTTTTATGTAGCTGGTAAACCAGAAGCTCCTTTCCCTTTTTATCATAACCTCTGGGTTGATTAACATAGACTTCCTCATTCAAATATCCATGCAAAAACGCTGACTTGACATCAAGTTGAAAGATTCTCCACCCTCTTTGTGCTGTTGATGCAAGCACCATTCTCACTGTGTCAAGTCAAGCCACTGGAGCAAATACCTCTGAATACCCTTTAGCCACTAAGCGAGCTTTGTACTTTGTAACCTTGCCATTTTCATCTCTCTTTGTCTTGAAAATCCACTTAACTCCGATCTTCTTTGCTCCCTTTGGTAATTTAGTGAGAGTCCACGTATTGTTCTTCTCGATGGAGCTCATTTCACTATCCATGGCTTGCCTCCACTTTTCTTCCTTTACTGCATCTTCAAACTAAATTGGATCTGCAGCTTCTATCTCTTGTGTCATGTGAACTTCATCATCACATAAATTTTCCCTGCTAACGTAATCATGCATCCAACCAGGAGTCCTTCGATCTCTCCATTGAATTGAGCTAGTTTCTGCTTCTCTTTGATTTCCTAACTGCTCTCTAACCTGTGTTTCCCTTTCTTCCTCATTTTCTTGGCAGTTTTCTTCTCCTTCAACCATTTCCCCTTCATTACTCACCTCTTTATCTCTCATATTAGTTTTTTCTCTCCCAATTCTAATTCTTTACTCACCTGACCTTCATATTCTTTTTTCACTCCCACTGCTCACTTTCCTCAAACACCACATCCTGACTAACTATAATTTTGTTTGATTTAACATTAAAAAGTCTATATCCTTTTGTATTCTCACTCACCCCCAAGAAAATACAAACAAAACTTTTGTCATCTAACTTACCTCGTTTGACTTTCGGAATGTGAACATGAGAAAGGCATCCCCAAACTTTGAAGTGATCCACTGAAGGTTTGATTCCACTCTAAGCTTCCTGAGGTGTGACATCCTTCACTGCCAATGTTGGGCATTGATTCAAGACATGGAACTTCCACTCCACCGCCTTAGGCCAGAAAGGTTTCGGAATCTTCTTTTGCTAATAGTAAAGATCGCACCATATTCATCACCATTCTATTTTTTCTCTCAGCGACACCATTTTGTTGGGGTTTGCATGCATTTGTTAGCTGCCTTTAGATTCCATTCTCCTTGCAAAAATTATTGAAGTCTTTTAATGTGTACTCACCTCCTCTTTCTGTTCTAAGACATTTTATACTCATACTGGCTTCTTTCTCAACCATCCTTTTGAATAACTTAAATAATTCCAGAGTATCTGACTTCTCAGCCAATAAATAAACCCATGCTTTTCTGCTAAAATCATCAATGAAACTTAGAAAATACCTCTTTCCACTGTTAGATATGGGACAAATGGGTCCACAAATATCTGAGTGAATAAGTTCCAGTGGTTGACTCGGTCTCCCGGAACATTGCTCTAGAATTGGAACCCGAGTTTGCTTGCTATTCAAACAATCCACAGAACTAACAGGTGAGGCTGGAAAATTTGGGAGACCATGAACCATCTTCTTGTGCTGCAGGGTGTGCAATCCTTTTGTAACTAAGATGACCATAGCGTTGGTGCCATAGCTTGGACAATTATGTAATGTTTGTATGCAGACAATTCACCTCTTGACTTTTCTCCTTTTGCACTCTGTATGATTGTGATGATTCTGATAAGACGATGAACATCCTATTCGCACTCATGACTGAGTGTGCGATCATTCCTCTTTGAGGATGATATAAGTTGCACATCCCACCTTCAAACAATGTTTTTAATCCTTTCTCTTGAAGCTGGCCTACACTTAAAAGGTTGTTTTTAAGCTCAGGTACAAAATAAACATCTCTTATTGCATAGGTAACTCCTCCTAGCACCAATTTAACAACACCTCTTCCAGCAACTTCCATTCTATTATTGTTTCCAAGTTTGACAGAATGTGAAAATGTCATGTCCAAACTTGAAAACATACTTTTGTTGTTGCACATGTGATTTGAGCATCCCGAATCAACAAACCATTCATCACTCCCTTTTGCCTCATGAGAATCTTCCTAGGCCATCAGTAACTGTTCATCTTATTCCTCTAACTCTGCGTAGTTAGCCTCCTTATTCCACTTAGGACACTCATATTGATAATGCCCAAAATTGTGGCAATTAAAACATTCAATTGTTGCTTTGTTGGCAGTATATCTTCCTCTGCCTCGTCCGCGACCTTGAGGTGGTCCTCTACCTCGACCTCTGCCTCTGATCATGCTTGATCTCTCCTCTACCTTAATAACTTGATCGTCGTCTTCTTTGCTGGCTCGATTGAACTTCTGTTCATGCATCACCAATGAACTTTGCAGCTCATCAATGGAGATGTCGTCAGTGTCCTTGGATTCTTTAATAGACACCACCACATAAGTGAACCGCTCGGTTAGGGTTCGTAAAATCTTCTCCACGATTTTCGAATCTGGCATGTCTTCTCCATTGCTTCGTAAATTGTTTGAAACCACCATTACTCTTGCAAAGTAATCAGTGATGGTTTCTCCTGTCTTCATTTCCAGAACCTCGAATTCTCTTCTCAAGGTATTGCGCAATGACTTCTTTACCTTTGTGTTTCCTTCAAACTTCTTTTTCATTGAGTCCCACACAATCTTGGATGTGCGTCGATCTTGGATTTGCTCAAACACTTCTGTCTAGTGCTTGGTAGAGGTAATGCTTCACTTGGTGGTCTTTAATCCTAGAATCCTCTAACTATGCTCGCTGTGCATCAGTTAGCAATGTCCTCTCCCTTCGCTCTTCAAAACCATGCTCCACCAAACTCTAAAGACCTTTTGCCTTTAACATGTTTTCCATTAGCTCGTTCCAATGGTCATAATGACCGTCGAAATGTGGGATCTTGGTAAGTGTTTTATCCTCACTCATTCTGTCGTGTTTGATCTCTCAGAGGCCGTTGTCTCTCTTTCTCTTCTCAAAGGCTCGATAACAAATGTAAGATATAAAGCTTTGAAAAACAGAAAACTCAAACTTCATTCAAAGAAAGCTAGCTGTGGCTGTTATATAGCCATCAGTTTATTACAACATCCTAATAAAAAGCACGCATGAAAAGCTGTTACATTTAAAAAACAAATAACAATTCAAACTAATCTACTATCCCTACAACATGGGGATTTATTTAATACTGATCAAATATGCCCCAAGACTCGGGCAAACTTAGAAGTAACAGATGCTCCGATACCAACGGTTTGAATAAATAGTCCCACATCACGGAATAAATTGAAGGAGTAGAGTACAAATATGAGCTGGTGGACACGTAACAACAGGGGATTCTTTTTGTTATAAGGATGTATGTGACAACTCATATACGTGCGCCCTATGTTGGAGGAGGCGGACTTTTGTGCCGACCGTCGTTACATAACAGTGGTATCGAAGCCGAATGTTACGGATTGGACCATGCAGACAAGGTAGTGCTCTCAAAAGATACTCGTAGGATGCGAGTTAAGGGGAAGACTGTTAGGATTGTCTCACATGTTGTTAAGGTAGAAATGACGATTTGAATAAATAGTCTCAGATCACGGAATAAATTGAAGGAGTAGTGTACAAATATGAGTTGGTGGACACGTAACAACAGAGGGTTTCTTTTGTTACAAGGATGTGTGTGCCAAATCATATACGTGCGTCCTATGTTGGAGGAGGAGGGCTTTTGTGCCGACTGTCGTTACATAACACTATGTGGTTTCTAAGAGAAAAACTAAAACTTGATTGCATAACATATCATCCTTTTTCAAAAAAGAAAGTAAAATATGAAATGCAACTGATCCATATTGTTCTCAAAGCGTCCACTCATCGATTAGGCAAAGCAGTTGGAACTCTGGATCCATACTGTGCTCGAAGCCAGTCCACACATTGGTTAGGCAAAGCAGTTCAAAGTTGTCTATTGCAGAGACCAATACCGCTTTAGTTACCCGGGGAACAAGAAACAGCTGCACCACTACTGATAAAGTTAACTTTATCTCTCTGTGTATACATCGACATATCAGCTGCTAAGTGCCAAAGCTGTACAGGAAATAAAAGTTGCATATCGCAGTGTTAATCGGTTATATATACACATATTGTGCCTCAGAACTAGAGATATAATAGTGAAGTGCATTTTTTCCCTCGTAATGTCAAGTTCAGTTTATTTAACATGGATGCTTGCACTTGTATTCTACTTCATCTCTTCATTTATTGATGTCTCTCATCAAAACTCTATAGAAACTAATGCTTCGGTCGTTAGCAATCAGTACAGGACGGCTTATCATTTTCAGCCAGTAAAACATTGGATGAACGGTATGTAATTTATATTTATTTTATGCATTTAATCTATTTGTTAGTCAAAGGAGTAATTATTAATGAACCAATGAACAGTGAATATATGATTTAGTATTAAACTATCTTATATCGGGGAATAATCGTATCTCGATCTGAATTACTGAAAGACTTTCTGTGTTTTTTTTTGGGGAATATTTCAAAACTCGTGTCTTCAACAAAGAAAACGTTGAGAAATGGTTTAACCATTCTAATTAGTATATGGTAAATTTCAAGATTCATGTAAACGAAGATATTTTTAAACTACAGACAATAATAACATGCAACTAGGATTAATTTATCCAAACATGCACAAGTGGGCAAGCTTAGCTGTTGAAGTAAGTCTTTATTTTCATTATCTTTGAAAATATAATTTATGGTCAATTAGCGTCATAAGTTGGAATGGGACGGATACCAATAATCACACTATTTTATTATCTTTGTTTTTGTTTTGGAACCAAATTAATATTCTTAGGTTACAGGTTGGCATAGTAAATATAAAAAGATCCAAATTTTATAATAATGAAAGATAATTAATGATGATGGTTTTCTTGTAAACTTGCCCATAATATGTTTGAAGATATCTAGATGTCTAATAACAAAATCAAACATGATAGCAGTATTACTAGATTTTGACCAATTGACGCTTATCCTAACATTGATTCATTTTTAAACTACAGTATTAATTTACTATTTTGAACTTTAAACCAGAAAAATTAACACATCTTACGTTTGCGACATGTTGATTATAGTATCAATAATTAGAAATTAAGAATTAGTTGTATAAGTTTGGATATTGCTTTCTTTTCTGCATTCCTCTTTACTAAAGTGGTGACGTAATAGAAATGACATATTTATAGTATCTATGGTAACTCAAAGGCCAATTACATTCATCGGATGTAATTCAAAATTAGTAAACTGAAGCTTACTATATTATCTAATAGTTGGTACTCTCTTCCTTCTTCGTTTCTTCTATCGTCAATGGCTCCATTTTTCCGTAACTGTGGTTATGCATTTGGGTTCTTCTTCGTTTGCACCTCATTGTTTGAGATCTACCGTAGAAACATGATTTATCCTAGTTTGCTACAAGAGGATTATGTTAGTTTGAAATTTCGAACTGCTTATCATTTTCAACCTTTACGCAACTGGATGAACGGTATGTCAACTTCTTATTCTTCATCTCTGACGAAGTTTTATATACAGTCCATTAGCATCTAAATAATGCTCATTAAAATGTGTATTGTAAAGCATTTGTGTAGCTCATTGATCGATTGATTTAGATCTCCTGTTGCTGTACGTAGTTTGATCGACATGACAGGAAATTTACCCATAGTCCTGTTCTCAATTGTTTTGAGCCTCACATTCAGTGAGAATTTTTCTCTGAACGTTGAATGCTCCAACTGTATTGTCCAACTCTTTTCTTCATCTTTTTAATGTCATAAACGAAGGAGGGGGGTTGAATCATCTCAAAATAACTTAACTGGATCAAACGTTTTGAACCTCCAACTAAAGATAGCAAATGGCAGTGGTTGTTCAGGAATTCATATTCTCAGAAGTTCAGAAATTCTGAATTAATTAACTTTGATTCTTTTGGAGATAACATGAGACAAAGAAAATATATATCAATAAAACCTCTAGATTATTGTAAATTGCTTACAAACAAAATTTTAAGTTGAAAAGGATAGAGGAGTATGGGTTTGAAAAAACATTGCCCCACTACAAATTAATGGTCTCATATTTATATTGTCTTTCCAGTTCACTGCTTATACAGAAACGTACAAACAAGCGAAACTAAAAATAGGAAGCTAACCTGTAAGCAATATACAATACCTTAGAGTATTGACAATATCATTGAATGTCTGCCAAAACTTTCATTTTAAAACGAATATAAGCATAGCATATATCCCAACTCATTATAAAGTTCACTTATAATTTTATTTTTATTTTATACTACAAGTAATACAATTAATATGTTATTGCAAACAAAACTTAGATTATATTAATTACAAAACACAATTAAAATTGTACACGATATCATAATACTATGGCTGGTAGTTGTTTTCGTCTAGGTCTTAAACTCATACGACTGTGCTAGAGAGCCCAAAGTTTTGATATTGATAAAGCCATTAGAACAACCCCTTGAATTCTGGAAGTCACTGGATTTTGTTTTGTAAATTTCCCTACTTAAACCTGAGCTTCTAGCATTGTTGAAATTACTCATATATCAAAACAAATGTTCTTAACCATTTCCACTGCAATTCTTGATACTTTTGATAACAGATCCAAATGCACCAATGTACTACAATGGTTTCTACCATTTTTTCTATCAATACAATCCCAATTCTGCTAATTGGATCCAAAACATTACATGGGGCCACTCAGTTTCTACTGATCTAGTCCATTGGCAAGGTCTTGAAATAGCACTTTCGCCGTCCGAACCATTTGACATAAACGGATGTTGGAGCGGGTCCGCAACAATATTACCTGACAACAAACCCGTCATTTTCTATACAAGCATTGACAAAGATAGCCGACAAGTTCAAAGTGTAGCATATCCAAAAAACATATCCGACCCATATCTTCGTGAATGGTTCAAACCCAGTTACAATCCTTTAATTGAACCATTTGAGGGGGCCGATGTTAGTTGGTTTCGAGATCCAAGCACCGCTTGGGTCGGGTCAGACGGGCTTTGGAGAGTTTTGATTGGTGCGGTTATTGCGAAAAGTGGACGTGCCGTATTATACAAGAGTAAAGATTTTGTTAAATGGACCAGGGTTGAGCACCCATTGTATTATATAGACGAGTCGGGTATGTGGGAATGTGTTGATTTTTTTCCCATAGGAGAGGGAAAATACTTGCTTAAAGTTAGTTTTTTCGATACTTTGAGCGACCATTACACGATTGGCAAATATGATGACAAAAATGATGTATTTGTGGGTGATGATGAATCTTCCGAGAATCCTTGGTTGTGGAATAGAATTGACTATGGCAGCATTTATGCATCAAAATCCTTTTATGATGTGCACAAACAACGCAGAATTTTGTGGGCATGGTCGAATGAATCGGATAGTTTGGCTGATGATTTAGCAAAAGGATGGGCAGGTATACAGGTATATATATGTTTTTATTTCTTGCCAATATAACATTTTACATTCATTCTATCAAACCATTTGGGATACAGTTCATATCAATTAACTGGTCTCAGATATTTTTGTAGTATTTTTAAAAAATAATTTTTAATAAACAAACTTATGATTGTGAAATTGGATAGATATGCATGATGACGTAATTGATGTTTATTGGACTATATGCTGTTGCGGACATTGTAAGTAAGCAGAATAAAATAAAATAGATTGTGATTTAGAAACATACAAATTAGTAAGCAAATAAATTATCTTGTCTAGCATTCAAGATAATAAGAGCCAATGCAATAAAATTTAGGATTCTATATGACTGAGTAAGGTTTATCCGGGTTTAACAACGTGATTATTTCAGACAATACCCAGAGTTCTTACTCTGGATAAAGACATGAAAACTCTGGTACAATGGCCAATACAAGAGCTGGAATTGCTCAGAAAGAATGAAGTAAAAATGCAAAATATAAAGCTCCATAAAGATGGCTTAGTTGAGATCAAAGGAATAACAGGTTCACAGGTAAGAATGTGAAAGATATATATACACACACATCTTATAATTAGTTATATTTATTACACATAGCATCAAATAACGCACAAAAAAAATTCAAAAAAAAAAAAAAAAAATCCAGGCTGATGTGGAAATAGAATTTGAAATGGAAAGCTTGAAAGGAGCAGAGCATTTTGATGCAAATCTGATTATGGATTCTCCAAGAATTTGTCGAGAAAAAGGACCCCATATGAATGGTGGAGTCGGGCCTTTTGGCCTTTTAGTTCTTGCTTCAGAGAATCTAGAGGAGCACACTGCTGTCTACTTCAACATTTTCAGATACGGAAATGGTTATGCAGCTCTTATGTGTGCTGATCAAAGAAGGTAACTCATCTACTCATTTTCCAATTTTTTTTTCATATGTATTATATTTATATTTTGGGATTTCAAAATGGAATTTAAATCGTAAATTCTAAAATTCAATTTTTAGATCAAAACGGGGTCCAAATCATAAACACTAGATTTGAAAAATTCATATTTTAAGGGGGTGTATGCACTTTGAAATTCATTTAGATATTTGAACTTTTACAACCAGACTTAAAACTAAATTATCTCTCTTATTTCCTTTATAGTTTAACTTGAAAGTGTTATAATCGAAATTGTGAATCTGAGCACATGTGTTAATTATGTCAATCCAAAGTTGATTTTTTTTTAAACATGGTTTTAACTAAGTTCGAATCGAGTTATAAATGGAATTGTAAATGGAGAGATCGTACCGAAGTCAAGATTTAAATTGTAAAATTTAATAATTTTGATAAAATGCATATATAATATTAATTTTTAATTATATTTTTGCAAAAATAAACCAGGTCTTCATTAAGGGCAGAGCTTTACAAGCCAGCAACAGGAGGTTTTGTAGACATGAAAATGAAGGAAAACGGGAAATTATCACTAAGAACTTTGGTAAGTGAAGTTAAATTGTATTGTGATGAGCTTAGAATAAATGTAAAACATGCATCAGAGTAAAAATATTGCTAATAAACTTCTGAAAATTGAAACAGATTGATCACTCGGTTGTGGAGAGCTTTGCAAATAAGGGAAGAACATGCATCACATCGAGAGTCTATCCTAGCTCATTGTTAAAATCTACGCATCTCTTTGTGTTTAATAACGGGACTGAAACTGTGAAAATTTCTAGTCTTAAAGCATGGGATATGGCTCAAGCGATAATAAGCTAATACTGAAGAATGAAGAAAATGAATAAGAAGCTATTATAAGTTTATACACTTGCAATGTACCTACTACCATTCTTAGAAAGGAAAAAATTGTGATGTGTCATGAACTAAATTGGATATGTAGACAAATTATTATCACTGATAATAAATTATATTGCAGGTTTCTTATATATAATATCACATTGAGATACAAATTATGTTGAAACCTGAATCATTTATGATATGTGTAAGAGTGCATTTTGAACAGTGCAAGTGTTGTGTGTGTATGTGTCTATAAAATTTGTGTGTGTATCTTATGTATGTTTAGTAAAATATGGTTTACCTATCATAGCCTATAAGGGATGTGCAAACTTTAATCCGATATTATCTAATCAACACTGAACAAAAATCAGCTACGTTGTTATGTTCATATTATTCCATTTTCATATTTTGACTATATTGTTCAAAAAGCTAAAATCATCTCCTATAGGTTAAGGTTGAATTTCAACCATTCATATTAAGTTGCTCACACATATGTATCGAAGTTGGACACCTATAAAAGGGATCTAGCTAATTTCACCTCATGATTCCATCTTTATGTTCTTTATTTATTTTTTAAAATCAGCTATTAAAAATTTAAGATGTATCGTTCAAAAATGAATAAAAAGGCAAAACGGTCCGTGTTGATCTGCCTTTCGAAAAGGCTGTCAAGTTCATAAAGATTCATAATAGAGTAATCAGGACTTGATTCATACTCATTCGTGCACCAATGGATTAAATGAAGCAACCATGAGAAGGCCTTAAATCCGGCTCGACTAAGCTGGGTAGAGTGCAAAATCTGGATCGATTAAACACCAGATGGGTGAAGATGTTGGTCACAAGTCCGGATCGACATACATTCGACTCGACTATGCCGACTCAGGCATAACCTGAGTCGGATAATTTCTCTTATTGACCAGCTCCACTTCATCGTGACCAAACCCATAGTCTCCACCTACTTCGGATCGACTTCCATGAGTCCGTGTCGAGCCGGGATCGAGTATCTTCTATAAATAGCCCCCTAGAGCTTCAGAAAAAAACTTTCGGCTTATCTAACAGTTTTTACTTTCAACAAACATCTTGTACTCGATATTTTTAAATGAAATATGTCGGCTCCGTTTACATTAACTTAACTTTTTATATTTTGTTCTTGGATTATGTATCGTATGGATTAGCCCAAGCACATTCTATTTCTTGATTTATTACCGTTGCCCATTACATTATATATATGGGCTAACGTGATATAATGTACATCACAATTCTATGTTACAATTTTACAAAGCATTCAATAAACACAATTCTCTTTAGTTTATTCCAGAATTCTAACTTGGTATTAGAGCCATTGCTCGCATCTCACATTGATCTTTAGCAATGTTGATCAATTATTGATCCATCGGAGTATTTTCATCATTTGGATCTCCCTTCATCAAAGCTTCATCTTATCATCTGAAGGTTGTTGCCTTATTCGCAAAATCAAGAAGCCTCGCCTACAAATTTTGTGGCTACAATCTTGATTTCAGAATAAGGTTGAACAGGGATAAATCTGTTTACTCTTGAAATCGATCGAGACAGTTCAAGAAATCAACAATATTGTATCAGTGCCATCATAGACTATCAATCAGATTTTGTATCTGTTCTATCAGAATTCAAAGGTTCTTTTCCTTATCTTGACAATCTAAGTTGCATCATTCAACAATATTGTACCTCTTGAAGCATATCTCAATTCAAAGCTTCAAAGTGTAGATCTTACCTTTGTCTTTATGGATAGATGAATTTCTTGCATCATATTGCATTTTTCCATCATGACGAATTCTAGAAATGATTCAAGCCCACAAGTTTCCAGCAATAAAGTTCATCAACCACAACCAGATCCCACCTAAGATTTAATGAAATCTATCATCAAACCACAAAGCCAACTGATCTTAACTCATCTTGATGAATCAAACTATATGTTATGGAAATTACAGGTAGAAACAGTTGTTAGAGCATATGGTTAGAAGACTATAATCTTGGAGCAAAGATTGTTCTTCCAAAGTTTATTAGAGACAGTGAAGAAAAGCTTGTGAATAATCTTGAATATACCATGCATCAGAGAGAAGATGGTTTAGTTTGTGCCTGGATGATGTCCTCTATTGGCCCAACTATATTACCATAGTTAATAGGGGTCAAAACTGCTCAAGAAGTTTGGGAAACAGTTCAAAGGAATTTCTCAAATCAATCTTCAGCTAGAGTAATGCATCATAGAAGAAAGTTGCATAGCATAAGGAAAGGAGAATCATCTATGAATGAATATTTGCTTAAGGTAAAAAAACATATGTGATCAATTAAACTCAGTAGGTCAAAGAATACCTGAATCAGAACATGTTATTGCAATTGTAAGTGGTTTAGATGATGAGTATGAAGCTGTAACTGCAATCATATTGTCTATGGATCCAACACCCTCGTTACAATATGTGTATTCTACCCTATTGTCTCATGAAGGTAGAATAAAACACAAGAAAAATGTCAATGCACATTTATTGTCAACTATACTACATATGGCAGAGGAAAAAATCAAGCTAAGGGAAATAATTCAAGAAATCAATTCAATAATCAAATAGGGGGTTGGTCTTGTAGAGGAAGAAGAGGTGGTAGAATAACAAGAACAATATGATCAGATGTTAAATCTGTAAAAAAAAGTAGGGCATAGTGCTAGCAAGTGTTACTTTAGGTTCAATACTAATTACACTCCTCCAAAACAAAGCAACGATGCTACTGCAAATTAGGTTAATTCTACAAAAGATAGAAGTAAAGCACATGCAGAGGTTCTTAATACTGTAACTACCACCAATGATGATGTGTCCGATGATTGCTGGTATCCAGATTCTGGTGCAGCCAACCATGTCACCAACAGTCTAAACAATCTAAATCTGGGAAACAAAGAGTATAAAGGTACATAAAACCTTACTATAGGTAATGGTAAAACTGCACTTATTACACACACTGGAAATGCAAAAGTTTAGATGGAACCAAGAAATTATTTTTGAATCTTTTTACTAAGAGTTCCATCAACTGAGAAAAATCTGATGAGTGTTCCCCAATTTGCTAAAGATAATAGGGTTTATTTTGAATTTTACCATAATTCATGTATTGTCAAAGACATAATGACACATAAAATTCTCTTGTAGGGTAAAGAGAGTAGAGGATTATACAGATTTGATATCAGTTCAGATAATTCTGATCATAAAAATGATAAATGTATAATATATGTTAGTAATGATTTTTATTGCTTAAAGGATTTTGATATGTGGCATTGTAAACTGGGTCATCCCAGTATAAAAATCACTAAGCATGTAATGGTGAATAATAACTTTTCTGCTAGTCAAATTCCTAAATCATGTATTTGTTCAGCATGTCAATTGGGAAAGAGTCATAAACTTGCATTTCCAGACTCACATACTATCTACACTAGAACACTTGAACTAATTGCTACAGATTTGTGGGATCCTGCACATATCAGTTCTAGGTATGGTCATAAATATTATATATCATTCATTGATGCATACTTTAGATTTGTATGGATTTACATGCTTAAGCCCAAATCTGAAACCAGTAATGTTGTAATACAGTTTATTAACAAGGTTGAAAACATTACTGGAAATAAAATACACACTTTTCAGACAAATGGTGGTAGAGAATTTCTACCCTTAAAATCCTTTTTTGGTTAAAAAAACGTATTAATCACAGAATTACATTCCCCTATACTTCTGAACAAAATGGATTAATTGAAAGGAAACATAGGCATATTGTTGAAACTGGTTTGACATTGTTAGCACAAGCTTTTATGCCTTTTAAGTTTTAGGCAGATGCATTTTATACTGTTGTACATTTGGTTAATTTAATGCCTACAAAAATGTTAAAATTCAAATGTTCACAAGAAATTCTAACAAAAATCAAACAGATTACAAGCATTTAAAGGTGTTTGGGTGTCAATGCTTTCCTTATATAAGGCCTTATAATAATCAAAAATTAGATTACAAGTCTACAGCTTGTACTTTTTTAGGGTATTGCAACAAACAAAAAGGATATAAGTGTGTAGATAGTGAAGGAAAGATTTAAATCTCTAGGAATGTCAGGTTTAATGAACATGTATATTCTTTTAGCAAAACTAGTGACAGTACAACAGATATATATATATGTAAGTACTAGACAGGTAATGTTTGACATACTTGATGAAACGAAGTACTGGTGCCTATTCATTCTGGTGAGCATGACACCAATACAAGCTCTCAACACACTATGCCATCAAGTAGCCAGGTCAAGAGCAAAGAAGCAATGCAATCCCTCAACACACCATGCCTTCAAGTAGGCCAGGTCAAGAGCAATTTTTATCCAGTCATCATGTTGGTGGTAGTGCAGAACAAAGAAGACAAAATATTAGTGAGTCACATAATGATCAAGCAACAGATAATAATATCACAGGTGACAATCAAGCTATTGCAGCTAGTGAGGCTACTAATCAACATCCAATGCTTACTAGAGAAAAATATGGAATATACAAGTCAAAGATTTATAATACTACAGCAGTTTCAGAAAAACCATCATCATATTATGAAGCAGTTCAAAGTGAAAATTGGAAGTCAGCCATGCAAGAGGAATACAATGCCTTAATTAAGAAAGGAACTTGGAAACTGTTGAAAAACCAGAACATAAAAATATTATTGGTTGTAGATGGATTTTTAAATTAAAAAGAAATGTCGATGGTTCAATTTCTAAGTACAGAGCAAGACTTGTTGCAAAAGGGTATTCACAACAGTGTAGTTTTGATTTTTCAAAAACATTTTCACCTATTGTGAAACCAACATCAATCAGAATTATTTTGACAATTGCTTTGTATAGAAATTGGAACATCAAACAATTAGATGTTAATAATGCATTTCTTAATGGTGATTTGCAGGAAGAGTTTTACATGGAGCAGCCTCAAGGCTTCACTCAACATGTAAACAAAAATTTGGTGTGCAAACTCAACAAGGCTATCTATGGTTTGAAGCAAGCTCTTAGAGTTTGGTTTGATAAGCTAAAGACAACATTTGTCAATCATGGCTATAAATCATCCAAATCTGATAAATCAATATTTATAAAAATTACTGATATGTTGATGATTTTATAATTACAGAAAGCAGTGTTGATGAAATTAAAGTTATTAAAAATATGCTAAATTCAGAATTTTCAATCAAAGATTTGGGTGACTTGAATTATTTTCTATGTGTTTGAAGTTAAAAGAACATTAGATTCTGAGATGCATCTTAATCAAAGAAAATACATTTCAGAAATCCTTCTCATAGCCAAATGCACAAAGAAAATACATTGCCTACTCCTATGATCACAAACATACAACTATCCAAGCATAAAGGTGAATCATTTAAGAATGGAAAACTATTTAGACGTTTGTTTGGTGCACTTCAATATGTTACTTTAACCAGACTAGACATAACTTTAGTGTCAATAAGGTCAGCCAATACGTGCAAAGTCCTTTAGATAATCATTGGAAGGCTATTAAGAGAATTCTTAGATATCTCAAAGGGACTATTGATCATGATTTAATTCTTAAGACTAGCAACACTTTAAATATCAATGCTTATGCTGATGCAGTTGGGAAACATGCATTGATGATAGAAAATCAACATCAGGTTATTGTATTTTCCTGGGTAAAAATCATGTATCATGGTGTGCTAAAAAACAAAATACAGTGTCTAGATCGAGCACTGAAACATAGTTCAGAAGTGTTGCTAGCTGTACAGCTGAAGTTATGTGGATAGAATCACTATCAAGTGAACTTCAAATCACCATTTCTAAGAAACCTACTATATGGTGTGATAATGTTAGTGCTATATCCCTAACATCCAATCCAGTGTTTCATTCTAAGACCAATCATATTGAATTAGACCTATACTTCATCAGAGAACAAGTCATAAAAGAAAAGTTGAAGATAGGGTATATACCTTCCTCAGATCAAAAGGCAGATATACTTACGAAGCCCTTGTCAAGGCCATGTTTTACTAAGCTCAAGGAGGAATTAAATATAGACGTTGCAAACTCAACTCAAAGACCAGGAAGAATAATTTATGTTCCAGATTTCTAATATACCTCAAACTTCTTAGTGGTGTTACTTCTGATTGTTGTCAGTTCATCTCTCCTTAGCCAGGACTTCATCAAACAACCTAGTTCCTCGTCCAATTTAACCTCTCTCAACAAATCAAGTTGTCTCAAGCCATTAAAGCTTAAGCATAGCTTGATTTATCTGTCTTGGAGGCCTGTGGAGGAAGATCTTTCATCAATCAGAACATTAAATCCGAAGGAGTCGCCATTATTTTATTTTTCAAAATAAACCCTAACCCTAGGTTAGGTTTGAAGAGGGGAAATGAAATATGTTGACTTCGTTTAAATTAACTTAACGTTTTATATTTTGTTCTAGGCTTATGTATTATATGGCTTAACCCAAGCTCATTCTGTTTCTTAATTTATTATCGTTGCCTAATACATTATATATATGGGCGAACGTGATACAATGTACATCACAATTCTATGTTACAATTTTACAAAGCATTCAATAAACACAATTCTTTTCAGTTTATTCCAAACTTACAACTTTTTTTAATCCCGAAGCATTGTATTCTCCTTTTTCCTTAATATTCAAAAGAAGTTATAAAGTGGACGTAAGCAACTCATAGCTGAACCACTATAAATTGCTTGTGCGTTCTCTTTTCTTATTTTCATTTACATTTTCTTCACTTTTAATGTCTTCATTGCAATCTTTGGGTGTTTGTGCCCTTTTTGATGTAAACATTCTGGTGATTTCACCGAGAAACCTCGAATTACCAGTCTTTGGGATTTTTTAGTCTACTATTTGGATTTCCAAGTCCGAAGTGAAAATCCTCTATTCCTACATTCTTAGCAAAAACGGTGTCTACAAGGAACATCACCTCCTCCAGGCCATCAGCAGCCGTTCGCAAGAAGAGGCAAATGACTTGTCACTTCCCTAAAATCTGCCTCGGCTATGCCAAACCGGGTCGAAAATCCCCCTGCTACTACAACTGCTCCAGCCGAACGAGTTTCATCCACTGCCTTTGCGTCTCGCGAAGATTTTATGGAACAAGTTGCATGTTTGAACGAGATGACGACAACGCTGAATAATTAGAAGCACACGAACATTGTGTTGAGGCAAGATATGAAGAGAATGACTATGCCTACTCCATTGCGTCACTATATAGATGCCACATCTTCTTTAGGAAGGAGAGGAGAAGTGACGCAGTAGCGACAGTAGTTAGTTCGACCTTAAAATCTGCAGCAGCTCTAGTTCGGCAGACATCTGGCTCAACATGCCAAACTGGCTCATCTCGGCAATGTCGAACCGGACAATGCCGAGTCGAATAATATCGAGTCAACTTCTTCATTAATCTGATTTCCTCTCAAAGCTTGCGACGCTCGCGACACTTCTTTTTCTCACATGCTTCCTCCCTTATGTCTTGTGATTGACCGGGACAACATGAGTCAAGGAAGTACTGCCCTGACGGTGGCTCAGGAAACGTTGCATGTAGCGGAAGCGAATAAGGCTACACGGGGTGAGAGTTAGGAATCAAATTTTGTTCTCAACATTCTAGATTTGACTGCCATGGTAAGGCAGATCATGAATGACGGTGGACGATATAACAATGAGGACTAGGAAATCGACCGCTGGCATATACCATTCACCGACGACATCCTGCAAGCTGAATTCTCTTGAAGATTCAATTTGCGTTAAATGAATCAGTATTCTGGAAGGACCGACCCTTGTTAGCACTTGATAAGATATACATTGTATATGGATTCAGTCGCAGCCATGGATGCCATAAAATGTAAAGTGTTCCCTATTTGTCCTGATGGAGTCGTGCTAATGTGGTTTACCCGGCTGCCTCCAAGTTCGATGTCGAATTTTGAGAATTTGAGCAAGAAGTCCGTGAATCAGTTTTGTCTTTATGCCTCTAAGTTGAAACACGTCATGACCCTCTCCCAAGTGAATCATTCCCGTAGGTAAATGTTTAAGGATTGCCTTGATCACAACAATATTGTCGTCATCAAGATCGGCAATCCTAATCTGGAGGCAATACTTATGGCGTTGGTTGATGGTGTTGATCCAGAGATCGAATTTGAAAAAAAATTGACTAGGAAGCCTCCCTCGACTCCAGATCAATTTTATGAGAAGGTCAATGTGTATTTACGGATTTAAGAGACCAACAGAAACCGAAAGAAGAGGGCAGGTGACATGGTGAATGAGGGTGTTCAGAGTAATGTAGCAGTGAAACAATCCGGAGAGAATTCCGAGAAAGTAGAGGTCAATATCCAGAATCAAAACAAAAGTAATAATAAACAGCTTAAGAACGGCAACGGAGGAGGCCGTAACCAGAAAGGGGATGCTAAGAAGCAACCCTGATACCAAACTTTCGAAAATTATACGTCGTTGAATGACGCCCTAGAGAATGTATATTTGGACACATGCAATACCACGCAATATAACAAGCCACCCCTGCGAGAGTCCATGAAGAAAGAAGTTCAGACTGGGAAGTTTTATTTACTCCATGAGATATACAACCACAAGACTGATAAAAGCTGTCATCTGGGGTATCGTGGAGAAACTAATTCATGAAGGTAAATTGAATGAGTACATGGTTGCCACTCGGGATAGGGGCAAGGAACTTCAGACCCCAAAGTTCAAGTTTCAGCCGGCTCCTAGAGCCTCCAACCAACCTAAGAATAAAAGAATTGTCATAAACACCGTCGTCAGAGGACCACATCAGGTGGACTTTAGTATTCGAACTATGGAACAATATACCAACGTTGTAAAGCATGTTGAGAATGAAGAGTGCAACACCACATACGAGACTGCTCCTGTGAAGCAGTAGGGGATGATGATGGATGATATCGTCTTTCATAATCATTAAGTCGACGAGGTGGAGGCCCCGAGTATCGGCCCTCTTATGATCTCGTCCATGATTATCACTACATTGGTACGAAAATTCCTGATTGGTTTTAGGAGATCCGTTAATACTTTGTTCAAAAGTACCTATGACCAGATGATGTTGGAGGTGAAGGACTTGAAGCCGTGCAAAGGTAGGATACATGCCTTTAATGGCTCGGCTAATGAACCGGTAGGGATGGTTGAATTATCAATGGAGTTAGGTGAGGAAGACCGTCGGAGAGTGTAGATCCTCCTATTTCTTGCGTTGGACTTTGACTCTCCATACAACGCTTTTTTGGGCCGACCAGCACTCGCTGAATTGCGAGCATGTATAGCTCCTTGGTGCTTACTATTGAAGTCTCTAATAGAGAATGGAGTCATAGTTTTACAAGGATACCAGGTGGAAGGACGAGCATGCTACTTGGCTGAGTGGAAAGATGTCCGCAGCAAAAGGAAGGGAAAAGATGTCGACGATTCCTTTTGCACTTGAGATTCAACCATATAAAAAGTACAAAAAAATACTGGTCCGGACAATACATCCATCAATCCAAGGACATTGATTTGTGAAAAGATGAGGAGCCAGAATACCAAAGGGCGATTCTCAATGATCGGTGGTGGAGATCTTGATCGATAACGATGACCCTTCTAAGGTCTTGAAGATCGGATCTCACCTTGTACCCCTCCGGAAAAGGGAACATGCTAACTTTCTCCATGCAAACCTTGACGTATTTGCCTAGACCCATGTTGACATGTGAGGGATATCTCCGACCATTATGAGTTATTCACTCAACATTGACCTGAATACAACCTAGTGAACTAGAAGAGACGTATGCTTGATCCTGAGAGGTCGGCGGCTTTGAAGAAAGAAGTCAAAAGGTTAAAAAGCAATGAATTATTCGAGACTCGCTATACCCCAAGTGGTTATCAAATCTGGTTTTTATAAATAAATTTAACGGAAAGTGTCGGACATGCATTGATTTCTCTGACTTGAACAAGGCATGCCTTAAAGACAGCTTTCCGCTTCCAGAATTGACCAGCTCGTGGACTTGACGGCTGGACATGAGTGTCTTTCCTTCATGGATGCGTACTCTGATCATAATCAAATCCCAATGCATGTGCTAGACCAGGAGCACACTAGCTTTATAACGGACTTTGGGTTATAGTGTTATATGATTATGCCATTTGGATTAAAGAAATCAGAGTAATGTATCAGCGGTTAGTTAACTTCATGTTCTAGAATTAGATTGGAAGGACAGTGAAAGTGTATATGGATGAAATGCTTGTTAAGTCGCGATAATCAGTCAACCAAGTTGATGACTTAACCGAAATGTTTACTAATCTCCGACCGGGATGAAGCTCAATCCTTTGAAACGCTCTTTCGGAGTTTCATCAGTGAAATTTTTGCATTTCATCATCAACTCTCATGGTATTGAAGTCAATCCCGAACAAATATAAGCAGTACGAAGCATTGAGGAGACTCGAAATTTCAAAGATGTGTCGAGCCTGAATGGGAAGGAGGCAGCTCTGGGAAGAATCATATCTAGGGCTACAGACATGTGCATTCCCTTTTTTGACTTGATAAAGCGGGGGAAGCGTAATTTTGCTTAGATGCATAACTACGTCGAAGCCTTTTGGAATTTGTTGAATCATTTGGAGATACCTCCAATATTGTTAACGCCGATAGATCACGAGGATTTATTCATGTATTTGGTAGTATCCTAGCATGCTATCAGCTGAGAACTCATTTGTGAGGAGAATCGGGTTCAACCGCCAGTGTATTATGTAAGCAAAAGATTGACGGAGGTAGAACACCACAACTCAAAGATCGAAAAGCTCGCTTACAGCCTCCTGACAGTCTTAAGGAAGTTGTGGCACTATTTTCAAGCTCACCCTATCAAAGTCCACTGACCAGCCGTTACGATAGGTCCATAGCGACCTGGGGCGCCTGGAAGGTTACTTAAGTGGTATATTGAATTAAGTCAGTTCAATATTACATTTATCCCTCATAGGGAAATTCAGGAGTAGGCACTGGCAAACTTTATAGAAAAACTCACAACTCTAAATGATACCATTGAGGAGGTTGATCCGTCTACCGTTATATGGAAGATATTCATAGATGGAGCTTGAAACGATTGACGTTTTGAAACCGGAGTTGTTTTATTAACTCTTGAGGAACGATCTGTCTGTTATGCATTAACGCAAGAGTTCCTAACAACCAAGAAAGAAGCCGAGTACAAAGCCTTGATTGTCGGGATGAAACTCGCAAAAGAATTCGGAGTAAAAGTTATTGACATATTCAGTGACTCGCAGGTTGTTGTATTTCAGGTTAGGAGGGAGTTCCAGACCAAGGGGCATGACTTGCCACCTATCTTAATTGGGTTGAAGAGTTGTTGGTGTGGTTTTACTATTGTAGCATATCATACATCTCATAGGATCAAAATAAGAAAATTGACTCCTTGGCAAAGCTTGCTAGATTAGAGAACCCGTTGCAAACGGAGTTAGCCCCGATAGAGACGCAGACCATCCCCAGCATAGATCAGATGCAAGTTGATGTAGTGTTAGATGTCGAACCTGAAAGAGAATCATTGATGACTCCTATCAAGAACTTTCTTCTGCATGAAACTCATCCCGACCAAAAGAAAGAAAACATGGTCTCATACGTAAAGCTTCAAGATACATCATTCAGGAAGACGTGTTATATCGAAAGGGTTTCTCAATTCCTATGCTCAGGTATGTAGCTCGCAACGAGGCCAGACGAGAAGTGCAAGAAGTGCATGAAGGCGAGTGCGGTGATTACACCGAGGGAAAACTTTAACGAAGAAAATACTTCGGTACGATTACTTCTGCCTTACCGTTAACCGAGATATGGTTGATTATTCATGATGCTGCACCAAGTGCCAGAGATTTGCCATGGTTTCGAGAGCTCCGCCGACTCAGGTCACACAAATGGTTAGTCCTTGGCCATTTCCAATATAGGAAGTAGACATTATTGGTAGCCTTCCATTATCAAAGGATGGAGTGAAATACGCGATCATGGAAGTTGATACTTTACTAAGTGGGATGAAGCCGAATCACATATCACGATCTCGACGAAGAGGTGATCAACTTCATCGTGAGAAACATCATATGTCGATTTGGGCCCACCAGACTATCACAACTTATAATGGGATCCAATTTGATAGCATAAAGTTTAAAGATTTCTGTCGACGTCATCGCATTGAGAAGAGATATACTGCAGTTGCACACCCACAATCAAATGGACAGTTTGGAGATGTGAATAAGATTATAATGTCCATTCTAAAAAAGCGACTGGAGCACGCTAGATGCAAGTGAGTTGTTGAGTTACCATTGGCCTTTGGGCATATCGGATGACCCAAAAGTCAACAGCTGGCCACACTCCGTTCGCACTATTCTATGGCTTCGAAGCAATCATACCAGTGGATCCACAACTGGCCACACTGAATGACGATGATCCTTTGACTAATAAGGAACTTCTCCTGGAATCACTTAACATGATTGACGAGAAGAGAGATGAGGCATAATTGTGTGCCTAGCACATAAACATCAAGTCGGCTGATACTACAACAAGAAGGCTCAACCTAAAACCATTGAATCTGGCGATCTCGTCCTAAAGCATGACTTTCATGGCCCTTTTCATATGGTCCTAAAGTGGGAAGGACCCCACATCATTCAATAGAAGCTTGATAATGGATCTTTCAAGCTAACGACTGTTATGGCGATCGACTTCCAAGAGAATGGAATGATGAGCATCTGCAACATTATTTTACTTGAGCTTGTATATCTACAAATATTTTTTCATTTTCAAACCATTTAATAAAGCGCAACTCGCCGACTGCCATTGTATCATAAATAAAAGCTCTTTCCATCCTCTATGACTGTGTACAATAATTTAGTTAAATGTTATGATTCGATCGGCATATACCAAAACTTGAATGAAGGGAATGACTAATTCCCCAATGATGTTCATTTTCTCATGTTTCGACAAGCTTACTTAACTCTGTGTCTAGTTAGAGAAGAGTTACCAAATTTGAGCTTGACTTCGATGCTCGATAAGGTAATCCTCGCTTTAAAGACTAAAGTGTAGGGATGACGCCCAAGCAAATGCAAGATGACTACTCGCGTACCCAACTATACCTCTTGCAACTTAAGAGAAAGCATAAAACAATTGGGTAAGCACAAACGGCGAGCCATGACTAAAATCGCTTAACTCGAATTAACAAAGGCAGAATATAAAGACTTGAGGACTGGACGGTTGATCGACTCAGCTTAACCCCCACCGACGCAGGGAGAACGAGCGTAAACTTACTACATGCCCCTTAAGCGGCGCGTTATTCAAAGTCAACTGGGGGGAATATACATCATATCTCCGAACTACGACACTTCCTTATTTTAAGCGAGACAACTTACTATTAAAGTATTGCTCATTTTAAGAAAGACAACTTACGAGCTAAACGAGGCTTAGTGAAAATTAAATTTTGAGTACATTGAATGGAAAGTGAGGTAAACTCACTAACAAACAGACTGTTTTATTCATATTGCAGATTTTTACAAATATAAGCCTAAAACGCAAAGTCGCACTCTCAAAAAACACAGTTGCCTTACAAAACAAGGGTCACAACAATAAGCCATCAACTCTTTGAATTTTTATTTTTCTTCTTCTCGAACTCCGTCTCTATGAGCAAGCGGTTCCAAGTCTTATCACTAGAGGACTCTTCAGCCCTAGACGCTGGTTGATCGCCTTTCTTCTTTGAGCGCTTTTTCGGATTAAAAGAATCAGCTTGTTTAGTTGGCACGACAGTGTCGGAAGAAGGGATGATCAACATGGGTTCGACAAAGATAGGCCATAACACTGACTTAGTTTTAAGCTTAACAAGTTTACCTTTCTGTAATGTCTTTATCTCTTCCATGTCCAAATCTCTAGTTTTTCCAGACTTTCCGGTGTAGATTATATCATCATCACCCCTGGCGTAAACCTCTTTTCCATCCAAAATTCTTAAGGGCATTGATCATCCCTTCCTTTCTTGCTGCATCATCATTGGGAGGCACTTGAGACTCCTCTGCTACTTTGGCCTCTACTTTGAGAGCAGCTCTGTCCCGTGTTGTACTTAAAGCAGGAGGAGCAACAATTGTCAGTCCTTGCAGGATAATGGGTTTCCCTACTGGAAACCCCATAGCATGGCAACATGCCATAATAACTCTCGTAAATTGTGGAGAAAGTAAAGGGATACCTTCAGCAAAGACATCCCTAGAAGTTGCAGGAGTTTTGATTTCAGGAATAGGAGTCAGAGGCTTGTATGGTCCGATGCCCTGTTTGTCAGGACTATACTCCTCTATCCTTCGGAACCATGAGCAGGTGGAGGTGGAAAGACCACCCCTAAAGCTAGTGGATCAACAGTATGGATAGGATGGCTAGTTGATTGAGCGTAAGTTGCATCATCCTTAGCTATGTCGGGATCCCCCTCGACTATCAATTTGACTATGAGTTGAAGTCGCTCTGCAACCTCCTCCCCCTTAAGTAGTCATCGGCCTTTGACGAGAACTTATGGCTCGTCGCCCTTTAGAAACTTGGCCCTTGATTCCTTTTCATTCACCACACCATCCTCAGAATCTAGTCTCTCATCCTCCATGAACTGATCCCAAGTGTCGGCAAAGATTTCGAGTAATCTTTGACCCACGACTGATCCCGATACCCGATGACTCGGGCGTAGAAAGTTAACACCTGGGAACTGAAATCATCCTCCATCTTCTCTTCCTTAGCCACTTTAGTCTTGAGCTCCTAGACTTCTTTATCGTATTGGGCTTGAGAGCTCACGACAGACTCGAAGGAGGCATGAGTGTTTTCTTCGGCCTTCTTCTTAACTTCTCCAGAGATGACTAATTAGGCCTTAAGTTTTGCATTTTCCATAGCCAATTGCTCCTCTTTCTTCAACGCCTCGTTATTGACCATAAGAGACAAATTTTTCTCCTCAATCACCTTCATCTCATCCTTGACAACCTTGGTTTTGAGAGACCACAGATTAAGCTCGCTATTAAATCTCGCTCGAACTCGTCAAGTTCAACATGGGTCTTCTTATATAAGTTTTTTGTGGCTGTGAGTTGGGCCTCGCACTTTGCTAGATCTTTCTTCATATGTTCCAAGGTGCTTTTATCACATTCCCACTTCTGAATCATATTGTCTATATCTAGATTGAGACTCCTGATGACTTCGGACAGTCTCCTCGAATACCTCATTATCTCTCGGTACTGAGCAATAATATCATCAACGTCCACTCTCAACTTATCATCAAAAGACTCTAGAACTGGATACAAAGTGTACAAGAATTGTATTTAAGAGAGGTATTAGTGGGGGAAGGTTTTTATAGCTCCTTTTTTCGTTGTTTGTTCGTCAGCTCTTGATCTTTGGTAGTTGCTGCTTGGATTTTCTTTTCTTTTTGCCCACCAGGCACAATGGTCCCCTAGCCCTTGGATGTCACAGGTCGGGATTGCTGAGTTGGCTCAAAAGGAAGCATGAATTATGATGACCCTTGATTTGGTAATGCTTGCTCGACGTCTTATCATGAGATCGAGAGGACTTATCGTGAGAGCGAGGAACAAATTCTTGATAGTGTCTTTCTCTTTCACGCTCCCTCTCTCTGAATCATGCTCCCTCTCAATTCTCTCTCCTCCCTTTCACGCTCCTGGTCCTCCCGGTCTAGCCTTTCATGATTGTCGCGTTGTGAAGAGCTTTTGCAGGCGGGACCGCTCCTAGAAAAACTGGTGCCAAAGTGGTTATAATGTTTTTCCCCTTGGTCATGGAGCCTATAATTCAAAAAACATTCAAGTTAGAACTCAACATGCACATGATCAAAGTGTGATATGACAGGCAATTCTCATGTTGTGTGTGTCCTAGTGAACCCCACAATAGACCAAAGCCCCGAGTTAAGCTTGTCGGGGTTGTCTTCCCAGTCTAACAGGTGTTATCTCTTCATCGGTTCATGAGAAGAATATAGCAAGTTCCGAGAAGAATATATGGCATCTGGCAACGCCAAATCACTTAAGCTCTTGAATGGCAATTCGATACTCTCTAACTGGGGACTATGGGCTGGTAACTTAGCCGAAGACGAAGTTCTAACATGAGGCACTTCCGTAGCTGGCTCTTATGGAGGAGAGCTTTTGGACTCGTCCTTAACTACTTTTTCAAGGGACTTATCTCTTTGCCTGTGACGACCCGGATTTTTCGATCATTTTAATTTGAATATTTAAACTTGTTTTAAATATTATATTTGGAATATTAATGGATTTATGTATTGAGTTCGATTATAAAACGACGGTTGAACATTTAATTTGTATTTAATTATAAAATGAACTCGTAACATCGTGGTAGTTCATAATATTGAGTTTTTAACTTCAATTGAACATATAGAATCTGTTTTAACCCAGAATTTTGTGAAACTAGAAATGTTAGAATCTAGTTTATTATAATTTTATCGTGAAAGAGAAAAATCGAGATTTCAGCTTATATATTGTAAGTTATGTCCAATTCAAAATTTAAAAAGTCGCTATGGAATCGTTTATAAACAACAACGTTTATGTAATAAATTATAAAAGGATTTCTGTATAATTTGGATATCATTTAACTTGAAAATATAAATGTTAAGTTATATTTTCATATTGGTTGGATTTGAAGATATATATTATTTCATTTGATTATATATGACGATAATAATTTATTTTTATTTAATTTAGCTGTTGTGTAATTTATGTATATTTTATATAGGCCTTTTAAATAGTTATTTTCCCAACAACTTCCGTTTTCGGTGAAACGTATTTTATTGGAATACGTATAGCTAATTGTTGCTAGATTTCCAGTTTGGAGCTAATTGGAGTTGTTTTGTGAGTAGGCGATATTCAAATGTGAACCCATGTATAAATTAAAATTAAAATAACGCCGTTGTGCAAACGGATTTGGTTTTCAATGGAACTAATTTTATAAGGAACGAAACATTAAGACAAAACAGTCCGTTGATTTTCGTTTCGCTTGGAGTTCGTGTGTGTCGGTGAGAATTTAACGATCAACATTAAATAATGGTACTATATAAACAAAACCTATGCTATTTATACCCTCATACTTCACTCCTAAGCAACCTACCCCAGTTCGTACCTACACCGTCTTGTCACTTTAGCCACCCAAACCTAAACATATCCCTTCACAAAATTTCACACGCATAGCCTGATCTTTTTGGGTGCAAAGCTAAAACCTATTCTATCTAAATGTGCATATCTAAACCAAGTCGCCATCAAATAATGAAAATACATAGCTGAAATGCACCAGCCTACCTATATCCTAAAATATGGTACACCCACAGCTAACAAAGCCTATCCAATATCTTTCTGCAAATCTAAATAAGTAGGCACATGCACGTTGTACCCTTGGACGGGACATTGTTCATATCCCCTGTTTATCTGCCTATATATATACACACGCAAGCACTATTTTTTTTCGAACCAAAACTCAACAACCCCTCCCCATTGTATAATAAAATAAATCTCTACGACCGTGAGTTACAGAGCAAAGTGAAGTTGCTTTCGAGGTGCAGCAGTAGAATTAAAAATGGTGTGTTCGTGGGTAGCAAACTACTGCGGATGAGGTGACATGCACTTTGATGTGCGTGTTTGAAGGCGGTCGGGTGCGTGGGTACAGGAGTGTTTCGAAGGGAGCAAGAATGGTGGGAAGACGTGTGTGGGTGGGGGGGTACACGGTGGTTTGCATGAAGGAAAATAGGGTGTAGGGTACATGGTTGGAACGGGTGAAGATGGAAACACGATACGGGTTGGAGTAACCGTCAAAGCAGGTGGGAAGGAGGAAAGTGTTGAGGGGAAGGACTGTGCATGAGAAAAGAACTGTGCAGGCGAAAAAGAAACTGTGGATTTTGGGGAAGTCTTGTTGGAACTGGAAGAAGAGAACTTAGGGAAAGATGAAGATGCATTTATAGTAAAAGTTGGGAATAAGGCAGTGGCCAAGTATATATGGCGGGATGGTGGGCTATGCATGCGGGTTGGGCCAATTTGGGCTTCCCGAAAATGAAAAAAAAAAACTAAACAATCTCAAGCGAATTGGGGAAACAAAGCTAAAGAGAGAAACATGAAAGAATATGGGGAAGAATGCCATCTGTTGCTTGCGGTTTTGGGTAGGATAGTGGGCTGACGGGCTTTGGGTCTTAGTTAAAAAAAGTAAACAGAAGGAAATATAGGTGTCGTGTATTTCTGCTTATGTTTAAATAGTTAAAGATAGGGAAGAAAACTTTACTGTGCATCCTGGATTTCAAGTGAGGAAGTTTGGCATCGTGGCTTTGGGCCGAACGTGAATTAAAGAAAAAAAGGGCATTGGTTTAGGAAGGTGGTACTCATGTAGTTGTTTGCCTGGGTAAAAATGAACGGTGACATGATGGGATCTGTAGGAGTTTTAAACCAATGTGTTTTTGTTATTTAGAGTAATAATGTTAAATTAATTTAACATTAATTTAATTAAGTAAGAACGTACACTGATAATAATTATAACTTGGTCGTTCATTATCATATTCGAATAAACAAGGAACGTCGGGATTGTATCAATGAGTACAATGTAGTGGAGTTGGATTGGTCAGCACAGGAAGCAACTGTTATTTTTAATTAAATTATACGCCAGTTTAATTTAATTAAAAACAAGCGTTTAATCAGCCGAATTAAACCAAGGTGAGTTAAACTCACTCAGTTGTCCCACTTATATTTTATATAAGTCGGGTTTAATATTTATGTGCTATGTTTGCTAATTGTTGATTGATTTGTTGATTGTTTTAATATATGCTGAATGTTTTTATGCAACTGATTAAATTAAACGTTTGTTTAATTTAATCAAACTAAATCGTTATTTTTAACGATTATCTCCAAACGAGGTAACTTAACTTGTTGGTTACGTTTATCATAATATAAACGTATTAAATTAATTGGATGCTTGAATTGTTATTATTAGTCGACCATTATCAGTTTAATTAATTATTCATGTTTATTATAAATTATAGTATTGAATGGATTGTTTTATTTGAGGTAACCTATTTAGATGCAAGAAAAAAGAGGTTGGAGGGATCCAACTGGATTCCTCAAATTTATTGTTTATTTTCATATGATCATGATATGAACTGTTTAACCAATATGATTGAATTATTGGTTGATTATTGAGTCCAAATTCAACGTTACCCCTACCACTTTTATTGATATGCATAGGCGATTACAAAGGAACAAAGCTAGTAAACAAACAAAAGAGAGAACTGGGAATACAAGCATATCAACACTAAGGCAAAGAGACAAAAAGACACATATGTACAATGTAAGCACGATTATGACTCAAAAATTCCAGGATCATAAGTGAATTTAAGGAATTTTAGACCATTCCTGATATCACGTCAAAGAAGCTGCTTCCATTGCGAGTAGATTATTGCATGCGTATTATTGAAGACACATTTGTTTCGCTCTTTCCAATACTGTGGGTGACTTTCTTCAGTATGAAGGTAAAAAGACGAGGCTTTGGTCACCGTGTACCCGTCTTCCTGTTGAAATAATCCCACTTATTTTCGCTAGTTTCTGGAAAGTTGGAGTACCCAATTTACAAAAGAATTCCAGTCCAAAGCTTTTGTACAACCATGCATTCAAAGAAAAGGTGCTACATATAAACACCACAAAGAGAACATTTGACATCAAGTGTCATCCTAAAGTTAGCTAGCTTACCTTGTATGTAAAGGTTGATTCAGCACCTTATAGAAATGCAAATTTTCTTTCGTGCTATTATTCATCTTCCATATTGTTTATTACCATTTTCTATAAACATTTGTTTTGTTATTAATCAATGGACAATATTGATTTAGGAATTAATAGCTGATGGCCTAAAAAATATACATTATTTTATAAATATTGATTTACCATCAGGTGAATCGTTAGAAATGAAGTTATAGAATTTATTTTATAACTAAGGATAGAATTTGAAAAAATATTTTGAATAAAAGTATATAAAAGGAAATAAATATGAATATTTATTAATTAAGTTTATAAGAAATTTTCAAATGATTTTATAAATCTAATTCTTGTATTAATAAGACTGAGAAGCAAGTGAGCGGATATTAATGTAATGTTTAATAACTGAAATTAATTATCTTAAGAAACAATTGAAATGGGATTATATGGAAATTGATTATTATTTATTTAATAATAATCAATGTAAATGGGATTATTTAGATTAATTGTATTATTAATTAATTTAAATGAAAGGACTAGATGGAAATGATTAACGAATAAATCATGTTTGAGTTGACCAAATCAACTGCGTTAACTGAAAAGGATTATTAAACTGGTTTGTTTAGATTAATGGAGATAGTTAACTAAGTTGATTATTATTTATTAAATAATAATCGAAGTGGAAATATTGGATTTAAAATGTATTTATGAAGGTTTATAAATTTTAAAAGCCCTGTTTATCGTTTAACGATTATTTAAATGATTCGAAAATTATAATAATATAAGTTAAGTTTAAATTGAAGTTTTAAATCAAATTCTTATTGGGATTCTAATTAGTTGGATTTTATTAAATCCAATAGTTATGAAGTTATAAAACCCAAGTTTTATTAAATATATTATTAGGAGGAGTTATTAGAAATGGTTTATGAATGAAATAAAAGCCCTAAATATGAAATTAAAGAAGTGGAACCTATTTGGAGATTGGTTGAGATAAATGATTTTCTGAGTATTGATCTAATGTTGGTTTCGGCCCTCGGGGTTGATATTCGGGAAATTATTTTCTTAATTAATTTACGGTTAGGGACTGATGGAGATATAAAATGGAAATCAAGATGGAAACTCAAATTCCAATTAAAGTGGTTAGGCGAGTTAAATTATAAAGTTGCAATCTAAATTTGCTGCATTAAATAAGGAATGAAGTTTTATGAGATATAACTGAAATGGATTTTGGTAATAAACTTATCAAATGTTTTATAAAGGATTTTATTTTTAATAGGATCAAGGGTGGTTTATAATATTTTAAAAGGAGGTTGAAGTATATATATAAAGTTATAAATTGAATAGACTTGAGTTTGGGTATAATCTTATTTATTTGAAATAAGAAGTAATAAGCCGTGTTTCCAAGAATGGAGAGATTTAAAAGATTGGATTAACAAAATGGAATTTGAAAAGGCTAAATGATGTTGTATAATTAACCAATGGGTCCATTTTATTTTTATGGTTGTTTATTTTGATAGTTAAATAACCGACTATCAAAATTTGGCCTAATGTTGTGTTGGTACGAAAAGACCGGGATCGAATTTATATTCGAAAACCATTCTAAACCAATGAATACATTATTGTGGAAGATGTTGATCGAGATGTAGCAATCTAAGACCGTGATCTTCATAAAACGGAAGAATTACGTAAAATCTCTGGCTGATCCCTAGATTTATACTGTGATTCTACCGTAGTAGGAATCTAAGGATTGTATGGACTACTCGCTACTGATCTATAGGGTGATTCCTAGGATGTGGTAGGAGGGTGCCTTCGGTTTGTCCAGTCCCAGGACAACTTGTATAGATGGATGGCTGGCAGTTCCGAAAGGTCTTATACATTGATTTCTGCAAACATAAATCTGTTGGTGGCAGAGGAATTTGTTCTTGTTGCTTAGACACCCAGAGTATTTTTGTAGATATCAATTGGTGATTTGATGGATCTGACGATGTGGCATTCAAAGTGATTGGTGGCCGTATGTTCTAAAAATAAAATTTAAAATCTCAAGCCTCATCAACGTTTAATGATAAAAATCGGGAAGACATCATGGCTAAATGGGTCGCTCCTAATTACGGTGTATTGTCACCATCTAGAGAAAATTCATTATTTGTTCTTTTCGCTTATGTATCTCACAGGAACGGTTATATCGGATCCAACTATAGGTGACAATATATTCAGAACATTCAAGCGAAATGAATGGTCGGTCATGTGTGGCCGAGTTAAAATATGTTCTTGTTGAACTCCAGTGTATCCCCTCTAGAGTACACTGATCGGAAGGTTGTTCCATACCTTGTCATAGTTAGAATCCAATCTCCAATGAGTGCCCACGGTTTTGATTGTATACTATGTATAAAGAGCGTGAGATGCAAGCGTTCTGCTAGACTGATATTTATTTGTATTAGACATTATTATATCAGAAAGGATATTATTTCAAAATGTTTTGGGTTATCGTAAGGTAAAATTCATCTGCATTTATGTGTGGATTTTTTCTTACGATTATCCTTTTCTTTCGAAAATTTTTTGACTTAAAAACCAAGTTGGATGATCCCCTTTAAACTTAGTGAGTTTTCTCATGCTGGTTTACTAGACTGATCCTGGCGTTTGCAATGCTCGAGTAAGACCGAGTTTTACAGGTTCAGGTTATCGGATGTTGTGAAGTCCATAGACGAGCTGGAGAAGTTCAGACGTATAATATCTAGTATTATTCCGTTGTATGTTGTATATGAGGATAGATTATTATAATTGTCCTGATGTATTGATGTACTCTGATGTTTGTAAGTATATTTCAAAGTTGTTTATAAAGGTTTATTTATATATTATATTTTGTTCCGTTGCGACATGAGACTATGATTCCATGTTGGTTCTTCTTTTTATTCTTCTATTCTAACCTTCTTTCTTTCTTATCTCACCCTCTTATTTCTTTCTATTAGCTTTCTCGGTCTTCGATATTTGAATTTGGACACGGGGTGTACTAGTGTCGAGATTCGAGCGTCGAAATTCCCGAGACGCTACATTACGCTTCCTCAGAATCCCGACTTGACACTGGGGAAGCTTTCCTTTTGATGGCACTCTTACCCAGACTCGGGGTCGAGCTGCAGCGACTGCATGCCTCCGACTGGGGGCACGACTGCTGGGGTCAGAATTGCTGGTGGCACAACTGCCGGAGCTCGAGCATAGCCCATGCCTAAATTCCGGTATGGATCAAGAAAATGAAACTGATGTAGGAACTCGTCAGCAATGCATCTTTTGATGCTTCGAACATTCTTCGGAATATCCCTTAAAGTTGCTAAATGAGCGCAGTACGCATTGCTAGTAGGCTTGACTGGACTCTCACCTGCAAAGGGTACGAGTATTAGAAACTCTCCAGTGAAATTTAAAGAAGCAAGTCAGAACTTAACACTTACGGCATTGAATCCACCTTCTAGCGCATTCTTCTTGCCGAGGAACATAAAACCAATCGGATTTTATGTCTTTTTGCTAAATCTGTCCATTATCACTTGTTTACCCGATATGGACTCAAAGAAAAGATAGGATAGGGTATCCTTTCGGTGCTTGAAATTGTAGAAGAATGTGATATCATTGAGGGTGGGCCCTTGATGAAGATGCTCTTCATATACTATGTATAGAGTAAAGAGAGAGGTGGATGATGTGAAGTGTGGTTGCATGGGATCCAACTTCATGCAACGAAAGAAATCAACAATGAACGGACTAAAGGGAGGAATTCACCCTGCCGTGCACATCTGTCGACTGATTGTCATATAATCTTCTGGAGGGCTATGGGAAATGTCGCCCTGAGTCGACACCGAATCTGGTCAAAAGGGATCCTATTCTTCGTACATAATCTCTTTAACTTTGGTTCATCCATCGAGATGGACCAAGAATCAATCGACCGATTTAGAAAGATGGCCCTAGGGAAATTGTCAGGAGCTCCTTCCACATCAGCTTCCTCTCCCTTTGACGATGACGACTCTTCCTCAAACGACAAGGTGGGTGCTTCCTTATCGCGGGTATCGTGAAAGAATTACGAATCCTCTTTGGATTCGGTTCTAGAATTGGACTCTGTATCATGATCTCATTAGATGGTTTTTACATTTCCAACTTCGGAAGCTCTAGTGGGATATCTTCCACACATTGTAGCTGTGTTACCCAAGAAATACTGTTGGTTAGAGTGATTAGTCTATACCCCCTGTATGTGAACAAGTGCATGCATGTAGTGAAAACTGTGCAGAGATTATAAGAGAAATAAAAGTGTTGGAAATGCGAAACAGACTTCGACTCGATATTAGGGATGGGAATCAAGGATCTTAAGGCAAAAATAACATTAGAGGGGGGCGAATAATGTTTTAAAGAGAAAAACTTAAAGAATTAACGATTACTCAAACAAAAATATGAATCACAGAATGAATATCACAACAGAAACAATCACATATGCAAATATAAACAGAAATAAAATGCAGAAAAGAAAGAACACACCAGATTTTATACTGGTTCGGATTACTTCTACATCCAGTCCCACGCAACGCTGGATTGTGCAGAGTTTTATTAATTTCTGAATCCAATTAAAATCCCCTTGATTTCACAGCTATAAGGCTAACACCGATTCATCTCCCTTAATTTTACGGATACTAGGTTAACATCGCTCCCTTTCCTTGATTTACAGGCTACAAGGAATACACCATTTGCCCAATAATTACAAATAGCCCTAGAACTCTTGAATAACACTTCCAAACAGAGAGTATTTGATAGAGATTGATAATAGAAAGAGAATGATATAATTTTTATTGAAATTGGCAGAGTATAAGTGTAGAAATCAAGAATTTATATTAGAATAATGGTGGTAAGAGAAAGGATGAAGAAGGAGAATATTAATTATTTGAAATTTTGAAAATGAGACCTTTATATAGTGTTCGAAAGGTCACAACAGTTCTGAAATGTTTTAAAATATGAAAAGATACTTCCTTTTGAATTTAAAAAAATGACGGTTATATGTCGATATAGAAGTTGTATGTCGACAAATGCTAGGTTTTCAAATTTTAAATCATGTTTTAAAGTATTTAAATCAATATATATATATATATATATATTCTAAAAATTCCTAAATCAAAACTAGTTGTTTAAAATATAATTCCTTAAGCATAAAGACATATAATCTATTATTTAAATATGTAATATAAAAATCATATATATATATATATATGTGATATAAAACTATATAATTATAAACATATATAATTGTTCAACTTTATAATATATATAAACTGTATGAGAAACTTATATATTTGAAATCATAAGTAAAAACCTTTAGATGATTTAAAATCATTTTGAAAAGAGTTTGAAATAATTTGAAATCAATTTAAAAAGGATAATTTGAAAAAAGAATTTTGAGAGTGCTAACCAGAGTTTTACATACTAACTAGACTCTATTACTTTGATAAGCTTGAACCATTGAAATCTTGATATCTTGATACTCATGAGTCTCGAATCTTCTTTGAAATCTTGAATCTCTAGAAACTCTTAACTGTACAGTTTTCAGTATTTACTTCATGCATATAAATTATAACAGCCAGCACCTCCGTTCATGCAAGATATTGTCTACGCATGATAGGGGGTTCTCGCCATGGTGTTTGGTGGCGAGCAGTGGACTCTTACCCCTACATGTCTGTAACACCCCACCTCCGCTAGTGCCACTCTTGCAAGGACACTGACTTTGGAGGGGCGTTTAAATCAGGTAATCATGCATGCAGATATCACAAGACAGAACATATAAGTAAAAACAGAGTAAGTATAGCAGCGGGTAAAAGCTAGCATATCAAATCCATAGGTTAAGTTACAACACAGTACTTAATTATTTTCCATAAACAAAGTCTAGAAACATAAAACTTGTAACTGAAAAGGAAAACATGAAGTAGCTATCCCCAAGTAGAAAACCATAGCAAGCTCAAGTCCGAAGCATACATGAGCTATCCAAGAAAAGCAGCTAAGATCCAAGCTAAGTGCTGGTATTCCCGCCCTGTAAACCTGGGGGGGGGGAAACGAAAGAAAAGAGGCGAAAGAAAACGGGTCAGTCAAAAGACTGGTAAGTCCTATCTACAATTGTACAACAACTAATAAAGTTAACAGTATATATAAACAAGGATGAGTCATAGGATGATAACTGGCATGGTAAGAAGTCAACAAGATAGATCAAATGTGGTACCGCATAAACAAGATTGAGGTTTGCACCAAGTGTACTAGTTTCACAAGTCGTGTCAAGTGTAAACAAGAGGTGATCCCCAGGCCCAAGTTTGGCCCACCATCATGAATGACCTAAATCAAGGCCCAACTAGCACGGTCTAGTCGATCGGCTCCCTACAGCCTAACTCGTCAAGTGTCGGTGTCATACGGCCCAACTACAAAGTGTAGCTAAACTGTGCTAGGTCCACCCTAGGGTGTATCAAGTCCTAGGGTGTCAACCCCTGACACAAACCAAGCACGCACAGTTTAAACCTACTTGTGCCCGTGCCTGCTTTTTCAACTCCGGACCATGTGCACGACCATGGCCCGCCTGAACCTACACCGGCGCACCCACACAGCCGTCGTTTTAGTCGCTTACATGTCATCCCAGTAATCGTGCCCCACCCTAGCCTAGTCCCTAGGGTATCATGATACATCCAAGAGGGTTACTGGTGCAAAGGACCACGTAACTAGGGTTTCCTTAATGGGTTAAACGTGGTTAACCCAACTCATCTAAGTACCAAGTTGGTTAAGTGTACCCAAGGTTCATGACTTAACCCTACCAACCCATCGTGTTTAATTGGTTAAGTATTCAAGCGGTCCATGACTTAACCCTACCATGTGGCATTAATTAATTTAATGCACCCAACCTCTCACATTAGACCTTGTTGTGGTTACTAGTTAGGCCGGGCCGGTCCGTGTAGGTTTACACCACAACTTAGTCTAACCTCGGGTCTTACGTGCGACATGACCAACTACTCACATTGGGTCTTATTGCTTGTAGCCACTAGTTAAGCCGGTCGGTTCCGGGTAGGTTTATGCTACAAGCTCAACCCAACCTCGAGTTGGCCATTCTCATGTTTTCTAAGTGTCATGTCCATCACATTACAAGTTTTCAAGCAATTGGGTAGACCTAACTTGATAGGTAAATTCCCAATGGGTAGACCTAACTTAATAGGTAAATTCCCAAGCTTATGTTTTTATGTCTTTTAAGTTTACCCAATCCCAAACGCAATCCCATCGCTTACATATCGCAATAGCGCATAAAGGATAGAAAGAGGGAAACATGGCATAATCATGACATAGAGGGGTTGGAGCCACAAGTTAAACATGGTGGCATGAGACAAAGATGTGATCATAAACTTGCATACCATGTTATCAACTTGCAAAATATTCATAAGCATGCATAACATCATTTTAACTTGCATAGTGTTCATATGCATGCATAACATGGTTTCAACTTACATAAGGTTCATATGCATGCATAACATGGTTTCAACTTACATAAGGTTCATATGCATGCATAACATGGTTTTAACTTACATAAGGTTCATATGCATGCATATCATCAAACTTGGCAAATAGGTGGAACATGGCCATAGATAGCATGAGATAAGGGCTAGTAACATGCATATAACATTATATGCATGTTAATACAAGGGTTATGAGAGTTTCAAAGTTGCATTATGCAACATTTCCAACCAAAGATCATATCTTTCTATGCATGAAGCCAAGGTAATGACTTTACTAACATGCATAGAGTAATCTTATGCATAGAATCATAAGATCAAAGCACATATCATGATTAACCCCAAACTCAAACTTGAAACATAACATATTAACTTCATAGTTAAAATACAAGGGTAGAAATAGGCTTACAATGCTATGAAGACTCAGATGAGTATAGCAAATGTAAGAAATCCCTTATGCAACTAATTAAAACCCCAAAATGCAAGCAAACTTGATCAAGACTCCTCCTTTATGATGCCAATAGAGAAACAAGACTTTAATGCAAGCTAAAGAGGATCATACAAGCCTAAATACACTTGTATGCATGGGAATCTCTTGAAAATTGATTTAGGAATTTATGAAGAGAGTGGAGGCCATGAGGGGATTGATTTTGCCATAGTTTAGTTGTAGGATAGATTAATGAAGATTTAGGGTAGGTTAGGGTCTTATTTATAGATTAGGCTAGTGATTTAGACCGTAGGATTAAACCCTAGTTCTCATTTCAGCCCTCCAAATCGAATCTGGCCCTCTAGCTCAACACATTCTCAAGATGGTGCACCAGGCAGGACTGGGCGTCTGAGACAAGTCGACAGCCAAGTCGACAGGGCTGTCGACCTGGTCAGACCCAGTCGACTCCCAAGTCGACAGGGCTGTCGACTTGGGTACTGTGGCGGGAATTTTCCCGCCTTGGCCCAACTGGCCCAATTTCCAAGCTTAGATTTAAATTTGAAAATCTGTTGTTATTTAGAAATTTTCTGAAAACTTTGTTGGGCCTTAATCGGGTCATACGGACTCCGATTTTCGAAAACTCGGACTCTATTTCGCATGTTTTTCCGAGACGAACGCAATGGCATAGCCCGTTTCCCTTGATTAAGATTTTATTATTTAATTCTGCCTTGTTTTGTGTTATATCTTGTTATTAAAATACGGGTTATTACATTCTCCCCTCCTTAAAGGATTTCGTCCCCGAAATCTCTAAGTTAGGAAGTATGTGTCCTACCATCCATCGTCCATCTACTCACCACATCATCCACGAGTAACCATTGTCCTTAACAATTTCTAAATGTTGTATGATCATATGCAAAGGTGTGTGTATATGTACTTATCTAATGCGAAAATCAGGCGGTTACTGATTCAGTACACCTCCTTAATGCAAAGTATGCTAGTGAAATGCGTCCATATGTATGCAAATTCCTAGCCTAATTTTATAATTTCTACATGAGTGCACATAACATTCATCCATATGCAACATCCATGAGATAGCACAACAAGTTTCAGCCATGAATAAGTATAAGCACTCATGCATATGCAATATGAAGGTGTGTGAGCCGATCTTAGTGCCTAATGTGTATCATGCATCCACGAGTATCCACTTGCAAACACTTGCAACCACTTGCAACCATCAAGCATAACATGTTTCAAATACATGTTTCATCCAAGGGGTTTCTACCTAAGGTTCTCATGACGAAGTTACAAGATAAACAGGATAAACATGGATAGCAAGAGAAAGATATGCCAAAGAGGGAAAAGAGGTCGAGAATGTACCCTCAAAAAGGAATGGATAAAGCCTAAACATCTTCTCCTCTGTCTCCCAAGTTGCATCCCCTTCGGCTTCACTCCACTGAACTTTCACCAATTTGACCTCTCGATTCCTTAGCTTTCTGATCTCCGTTCCCAAGATACGAATCGGAGCTCTCCTCAAGGTTGCCTCTTTCTCTACTTCCACGTCTTCAAGAATGCTAGGTTCGACCACCTCAGCGGACTCATGTAGGCACTTTCGGAGATGCGAGACATGAAAGACATTATGCACTCCGGACAGCTTCTCGGGCAATTGCACTTTATAAGCCATCTTCCCAATTCTCTCTATGATAGGGAAGGGTCCTACGAATCTGGGTGCCAGCTTCCCAATTGCTCCGAAGCGATCCACATTACGCAAAGGAGAAACCTTCACGAAAACCATGTCTCCAACTTTGAACTCCAAATCTGTCCTTCGCTTATCAGCATAGGATTTTTGTCTATCTTGGGCCGCTTTCATCCGTCTTCTCACCAATTCAACCTTCTCAGATGTGTCTCGTATCATATCGGGCCCAAGTACAAGCTTATCTGTTGTCTCCCACCAACAAGATGGTGACCTACACGGCCTCCCATATAAAGCTTCAAATGGTGCCATCCCTATGCTAGCTTGATAGCTATTGTTGTAAGCAAACTCCACAAGAGGAAGGTGGTCTTCCCAAGTACCACCAAAATCAAGAACACAAAGCCTCAGAAGGTCTTCTAGCACTCTATTCACCCTTTCGGTTTGGCCATCCGTCTGGGGGTGATAGGCTGTACTCAGATTCAATTGCGTACCCATTGCTTCCTGCAAACTATTCCAGAATTGGCTAGTGAAGATTGGGTCACGATCACTGACTATGCTAGAAGGAACCCCATGCAATCTCACTATTTCTCGAAGGTAAACAGATGCCAGCCATGATGCAGTCCTTTTGCTCTTTACCGGGATAAAGTGAGCACTCTTCGTAAGTCGATCAACGATGACCCATATGCTCGAATTCCCTTTTCTTGATCTAGGAAATCCATCCACAAAGTCCATAGAGATGCTCTCCCACTTCCATTGCAGCACCTCCAATGGATGTAATAGCCCACCTGGTTTCTTCGACTCAGCTTTCACTTGTTGGCACACCATGCACTTTGAAACATAATCTGCCACATCCTTCTTCATTCCAGGCCAGAAGAAAATGCGCTTCATATCCTTATACATCTTATCTCCACCAGGATGTATAGTCATCTTTGAGTGATGTGCTTCTTCGAGAACTTTATGCACCAAGTCTCCCACTTGTGGAACGCAGAGTCTTCCATCACGCCTTAGCCAACCCTTGTTATCAATAGTATATCTAGCAAGGTGACTAGACGTCTCTCCACGAATCAACCTATCCATGATCTCCACTATTTGTGGGTCTTCCTTCTGCGAAGTCCCTACTTGATCCAGAAGTGTGGGTCTAAGCTCGAGAGATGCTAACGATCCTGTCATCGACTCAACTGCTGTCGTGAAATCAAAGGTTGCCAGGAACTCTAGGCTCTTCATCTCAACAAACAAGGGACTCAAAGCCAACCTTTTTCTGCTTAGTGCATCAGCCACAACATTACCCTTGCCAGGGGTATAAGCTATCTCGAAGTCATAAGATGCCAAGAATTCCATCCACCTTTGCTGCCTAAGATTCAGATCTTTCTGCGAGAAGAGATACTTGAGTGATTTGTGATCAGTGTACAACTCAAACCTTTCGCCTAAGAGATAGTGGCGCCAGGACTTGAGTGCAAAGACAATCGCCGCTAACTCCAAGTCATGAGTGGGATAGTTCTTCTCATGAACTTTAAGTTGCCTACCCCCATAACATATCACCCTTCCTACCTGCATTAGAACAGCGCCTAACCCTGTGCCACATGCATCGGTATACACGGTAAACATCTTACCGCCATCGGGTAATGCCAAAACTGGAGCTGTGGTAAGGGCCCTCTTGAGCCTTTGAAAAGCAAGCTCACACTCTGAGTCCCATGCAAAGACTAAGTTCTTCTTCGTCAATCTAGTGAGAGAGGCCGAAATCTTAGCGAAGTCTCTAATGAACTTCCTATAGTAGCCTGCCAGACCGAGAAAGCTTCGCACTTCGGTTGCATTCTTAGGAGTCTTCCAGTCTTGAACTGCAACCACTTTCGCGGGATCCATAGCTATACCCTGCTTAGAAACTATATGCCCAAGAAATCGGACTTCTTTTCTCAAAAAATGGCATTTGGAGAACTTGGCTTTCAACTGATGGGTTCTAAGCGTATCCATCACCTCCTTGAGGTGTCTAGCATGTTCTTCCTCGTCTTTTGAGAAGATCAGAATATCATCCACGAAGACAACAACAAACTTGTTAAGGAACTCCCTGAACACCCTACTCATCAAATCTACGAAGTAGGCGGGTGCATTAGTCAAGCCGAATGGCATGACAAGCCATTCAAAGAATCCGTCTGGAGTCCTAAATGCAGTCTTATCAATGCTGTCTTCGGCCTCCCTAAGATGATGAAATCCGGTGGCTAAATCAAGCTGAGAGAAAACAGAAGTACCTACAAGCTGGTCGAAGAGGTCATCTATCCTCGGTAATGGATGCCTATTCTTCTTGGTTAGCTTGTTCAGCTCTCGATAATCAACACATAGACGAAGCGAGCCATCCGCCTTAGTAGCGAACACCACAGGAGCACCCCATTCGGAAATGCTTCGCCTAATAAAATCCTTCTCAAGAAGCTCCTTGATTTGCTTACTGAGCTCTCTCCTTTCCCGCGGGGCCATGTGCCTAACTGGTAAGGAGACTGGCTTAGCATTATCAACCAGATAAATGCGGAAATCTATCTCTCGCTTAGGGGGTAACCCCTTAACTTCTTCAAAAACATCAGGGTATTCTCGAACCACCCTTACAGATTGCAGATCATCGATAGACGAGTCAAGAGATTCAAGATAACATAGCATGACAGGATCTAGCGGGTTGCAAGAAATCTCTAGGGTATTACCAAGGCGAGTCATGAGTCTCACCACCCTATGCTCACAATCGAGAATGGCTCCATAGCGGGACAACCAATCCATGCCCAAGATCAACCCGTATCCCGTGAACCCGAGAACATAAGCATCACACGAGAATTCTACGGTCAAGATAGAAATCCTCAAATCCATACAGATCATAGACAAATGGGCTGAACCCCCAATCGGATTTGAAACACTAACGGGATCCTCAACAAGACTAGTACTTAGGTGCAAACTTTCAACAACATCAGCGGAAATAAATGTATGTGATGCGCCAGAATCAAACAAAGTGCGAACAGGAAAACCAGAAATATAAACAAGACTCTCCACAGAAATAGTACCTCGGTCCTGAACTGGAGCGGTGTTGAGAGCATGCACTTGCCCTCCAGATGAACCTGCGCGCTGAGTTTGTCCATGCCCCTGCTTCTTAGGGCAATCCTTGCTAAAATGTCCCGTCTCTCCACAATGAAAGCATCCACCCAATTTCATTTTCTTCTTCCTACAGTCCTTGGCTACATGCCCAACAATCCCACAGAAGTGGCACTTCCTTGTGTCCTTTGCCTTGTTCTTGTTGCCCTTGTTGTTCTTGTTGTTCTTGTTGTTCTGATTACTCTGATTCCCTCCCCACTTGGAGTCTGTCTTCTTAGGCTAAGTTTCATTGGGCTTGACTTCCTTCTTCCCATTCTTATCCTCTCCTAGCAGCAATGCCATGTCTACCAGGCTCTCGAAAGTGGCCCCCATGGGTATGTGTGACATGGCTAGACCCTGTAATGGCTCATTTAACCCTCGTGCAAAACGTAGAGCCTTCTTCTCGGGAGTATTGACCATGTCCAACCCGAATCGGGCAAGCTGGTTGAACTTATTCACATACTCTCTCATTGTCATGTCTCCTTGCTTCAAAGCTATGAACTTCTCTAGTTGCAAATTTGCCTCTGCAGATGATAGAAACTTAAGCCCAAACCTTGCCCTAAAGTCGGCCCAGGTTTCTACGGGCCTTGTAGCATTGGTGACCTCCCACCAATAAGAAGCTTCCTCCTTTAGTAGCCAAACCGCCAACAGAACCTTTCTATGGTCCTCTATATCAAAGATGGCAAAAAGATCTTCGGTCTCCTTCAACCAATTTCTTACTTCCACGAAAGTCTCTGTCCCAATAAAATTTTTGCCACCCATGGCCTTGAAGTCCTTGCAAACCTTGGCGAAATCGGCTTGTGGTTGCTGAGGAGGTGGAGGAGGTGGAACCTCAGTGATAGTGGGAGTGGTTGCTGGACCTAGATTATTGGCCCTAGCTTCCAAGTACCCCGGAACCATCCGGGAATGGTGACTCCCTCAGGAAGATTGAGATCGGCCATGCTGAAAAAGGAAAAGATAGATTTAGAACGAGGAAACGAAGGATAGTGCTTATGGCTCTTGGGGGATAGCCTTTCAAAATAAACTAGACTTTTCTTTGGAAAATACTTAATTGGTTTTGAAAATAGCTTTTAAAAGTAACTTTAAAACCCTTTTTGCTCCAATCTCGTAAACCTTAGGCTCTGATACCAAATGTAACACCCCACCTCCGCCAGTGCCACTCTTGCAAGGACACTGACTTTGGAGGGGCGTTTAAATCAGGTAATCATGCATGAAGATATCACAAGACAGAACATATAAATAAAAACAGAGTAAGTATAGCAGCGGGTAAAAGCTAGCATATCAAATCCATAGGTTAAGTTACAACACAGTACTTAATTATTTTCCATAAACAAAGTCTAGAAACATTAAACTTGTAACTGAAAAGGAAAACATGAAGTAGCTATCCCCAAGTAGAAAACCATAGCAAGCTCAAGTCCGAAGCATACATGAGCTATCCAAGAAAAGCAGCTAAGATCCAAGCTAAGTGCTGGTATTCCCGCCCTGTAAACCTGGGGGGGGGGGGAACGAAAGAAAAGAGGCGAAAGAAAACGGGTCAGTCAAAAGACTGGTAAGTCCTATCTACAATTGTACAACAACTAATAAAGTTAACAGTATATATAAACAAGGATGAGTCATAGGATGATAACTGGCATGGTAAGAAGTCAACAAGATAGATCAAATGTGGTACCGCATAAACAAGATTGAGGTTTGCACCAAGTGTACTAGTATCACAAGTCGTGTCAAGTGTAAACAAGAGGTGATCCCCAGGCCCAAGTTTGGACCACCATCATGAATGACCTAAATCAAGGCCCAACTAGCACGGTCTAGTCGATCGGCTCCCTACAGCCTAACTCGTCAAGTGTCGGTGTCATACGGCCCAACTACGAAGTGTAGCTAAACTGTGCTAGGTCCACCCTAGGGTGTATCAAGTCCTAGGGTGTCAACCCCTGACACAAACCAAGCACGCACAGTTTAAACCTACTGGTGCCCGTGCCTGCTTTTTCAACTCCGGACCATGTGCACGACCATGGCCCGCCTGAACCTACACCGGCGCACCTACACAGCCGTCGTTTTAGTCGCTTACATGTCATCCCAGTAATCGTGCCCCACCCTAGCCTAGTCCCTAGGGTATCATGATACATCCAAGAGGGTTACTGGTGCAAAGGACCACGTAACTAGGGTTTCCTTAATGGGTTAAACGTGGTTAACCCAACTCATCTAAGTACCAAGTTGGTTAAGTGTACCCAAGGTTCATGACTTAACCCTACCAACCCATCGTGTTTAATTGGTTAAGTATTCAAGCGGTCCATGACTTAACCCTACCATGTGGCATTAATTAATTTAATGCACCCAACCTCTCACATTAGACCTTGTTGTGGTTACTAGTTAGGCCGGGCCGGTCCGGGTAGGTTTACACCACAACTTAGTCTAACCTCGGGTCTTACGTGCGACATGACCAACTACTCACATTGGGTCTTATTGCTTGTAGCCACTAGTTAAGCCGGTCGGTTCCGGGTAGGTTTATGCTACAAGCTCAACCCAACCTCGAGTTGGCCATTCTCATGTTTTCTAAGTGTCATGTCCATCACATTACAAGTTTTCAAGCAATTGGGTAGACCTAACTTGATAGGTAAATTCCCAATGGGTAGACCTAACTTAATAGGTAAATTCCCAAGCTTGTGTTTTTATGTCTTTTAAGTTTACCCAATCCCAAACGCAATCCCATCGCTTACATATCGCAATAACGCATAAAGGATAGAAAGAGGGAAACATGGCATAATCATGACATAGAGGGGTTGGAGCCACAAGTTAAACATGGTGGCATGAGACAAAGATGTGATCATAAATTTGCATACCATGTTATCAACTTGCAAAATATTCATAAGCATGCATAACATCATTTTAACTTGCATAGTGTTCATATGCATGCATAACATGGTTTCAACTTACATAAGGTTCATATGCATGCATAACATGGTTTCAACTTACATAAGGTTCATATGCATGCATAACATGGTTTTAACTTACATAAGGTTCATATGCATGCATATCATCAAACTTGGCAAATAGGTGGAACATGGCCATAGATAGCATGAGATAAGGGCTAGTAACATGCATATAACATTATATGCATGTTAATACAAGGGTTATGAGAGTTTCAAAGTTGCATTATGCAACATTTCCAACCAAAGATCATATCTTTCTATGCATGAAGCCAAGGTAATGACTTTACTAACATGCATAGAGTAATCTTATGCATAGAATCATAAGATCAAAGCACATATCATGATTAACCCCAAACTCAAACTTGAAACATAACATATTAACTTCATAGTTAAAATACAAGGGTAGAAATAGGCTTACAATGCTATGAAGACTCAGATGAGTATAGCAAATGTAAGAAATCCCTTATGCAACTAATTAAAACCCCAAAATGCAAGCAAACTTGATCAAGACTCCTCCTTTATGATGCCAATAGAGAAACAAGACTTTAATGCAAGCTAAAGAGGATCATACAAGCCTAAATACACTTGTATGCATGGGAATCTCTTGAAAATTGATTTAGGAATTTATGAAGAGAGTGGAGGCCATGAGGGGATTGATTTTGCCATAGTTTAGTTGTAGGATAGATTAATGAAGATTTAGGGTAGGTTAGGGTCTTATTTATAGATTAGGCTAGTGATTTAGACCGTAGGATTAAACCCTAGTTCTCATTTCAGCCCTCTAAATCGAATCTGGCCCTCTAGCTCAACACATTCTCAAGATGGTGCACCAGGCAGGACTGGGCGTCTGAGACAAGTCGACAGCCAAGTCGACAGGGCTGTCGACCTGGTCAGACCCAGTCGACTCCCAAGTCGACAGGGCTGTCGACTTGGGTACTGTGGCGGGAATTTTCCCGCCTTGGCCCAACTGGCCCAATTTCCAAGCTTAGATTTAAATTTGAAAATCTGTTGTTATTTAGAAATTTTCTGAAAACTTTGTTGGGCCTTAATCGGGTCATACGGACTCCGATTTTCGAAAACTCGGACTCTATTTCGCATGTTTTTCCGAGACGAATGCAATGGCATAGCCCGTTTCCCTTGATTCAGATTTTATTATTTAATTCTGCCTTGTTTTGTGTTATATCTTGTTATTAAAATACGGGTTATTACAATGTCCCTTATTTATTAGGGTTGGTTAGGCGTTAGCCTGGAGGCTCGAAAGGGTCGTCGTAAAACAAGGTGTATTGGGGTACCTCTGTAAGCCACGGTGGGAGTTTAGCCCACTGCCTCATGGCGAGTCGTTACATAAATCCTGTATATACATACAGATATATATTCTGGATAAAGATGTCAGTATATATTTTATAATCAATAATGTTAACAAGGTTGTTGTCATCAAAATTACATTCTCCAACAATCCCTCCCTTTTTGATGATGACAACCATGGTTTTATAAAATATTCATACCTAATATTACCTGTTGATCTGATTCCTTGATTACTCCCCCTTTCAACATGAATTCCTTCTAAGTCCCACTTAAACTACGCCTATCTTAACTATAAACTAATTTATAATTTCTCCCCCTTGTCATAAAAAAAACTATACTAAACTATACTCCCCCTAAATTTATACTGTAAATGATCCTAATGACTCATTCTAGATATATAACTTTCCTAAGACTATAGTATTAAATCTGAAGTTTTATAACTTCCTCTAAATTAATGACTAATGTAATTCTATTAAATATAACAAGATTATAAATAATTCATATAAGCAATTCAGTCAGCTAATCCAATCATATTTACAAGAAAATCACACAATGGAAATTTGTATTTATGTACATTACAAACACACAAACTACGAAATCATTAAACATGTAGTGTTTCTTAATAATCAAGGATTTCTGAATTGGAAGATGGGGATAATGAGGACAAAATTCCCCATTTTATTCAATTACATTCTTATCCTTATCAAAGTACACTTCGCTTATGAAAGTAACTTTATCATCTTCATCCATATTTTCATTTAGCGCCTTTCTTCTTCCATTTCTTATTCCTTTTCCTCTTCTTCCATTTGATTATCATCTTCAATAATGATTGGATTGGTTTGATTGTTCATTACAAACTTTTGCAAATTTCTTATAATCTTCCCTTGCTTCTCTTGCTCTTTATTCATCCTTATTTGCAAGACTTGAATTTCAGTCACCATTTGCAGTGCATCCTTCATTGATTCCTCCAATTTCATGACTCTTGCAAGTGTAGTTCGTTGAAATGGACCTTTGAATGGTCCGGAAATGAAACGGGGTTGTTTTGGTTGATATTATTAGAGGAGGCCATTGTTTATTTTATTTTAGAATTTTTCAGAGAGAAAATGAAGAGAAGAAGGAAGAATTTCGAAATAATGAGTTTAAATATAAGTTGTAACTACCTTTTGGTGGGAATTAATTTTTGAAAATTTGGCAGTTATATGTCGACATGTATAAACATGCATGTTGACATACGTGTATTTTTTCTTCTTCTAATTTTTATTATACTTTACGTTATATTACATATATTAATATATTTAATTACTTTATTTCACTTAAAGAAAAAATGCCTAATTCTCTTCTAAATTTAGTAAATGTTGTTTCGTTTAAAGGTTTGGTTAATATATCAGCTATTTTTTTTCTGTTTCTAAGAATTCTAGTGAAATTTTCTCTTTACTTACGTTATCTCTTAGGAAATGATGTCTTATATCTATATGTTTAGTTCTTGAATGATGAGTTGGATTTTTAGATATATTTATAGCGCTGGTATTATCACAGTAGATTGGTGATTTATTTATATTTAATCCAAAATCTTTTAGACTTTGTTGCATATATATTACTTGTGAACAAGCCAAAGCAGCAGATATATATATTATGCTTCTGTTATAGACAAGGATATTGTATTTTGCCTTTTCCTAAACCAGGAGACTAAAGAATGTCCTAAGAAGATACACGTTCCACTGGTACTTTTACGATCTGACTTACATCTCGCGTAGTCAGCGTCACAATAAGAAATTAAATCAAATGAATCATTTTTAGGGTAAAACAATCCAAAATATAGTGTATACCTACATATCTTAGAATACATTTTATGACTTTTAAATGAATTTCTTTAGGTTGTGATTGATATCTTGCACAAATACATACACTATACATTGTGTCTAGTCTACTAGCGATTATATATAATAAAGATCCTATCATTCCTCTATATAATTTTTGATCGACGTCTGTTGAAATATCGTTTTACTTAGGATAATATTAGTTGCCATAGGTGTAGGTCTTCCATTAGTTATAGTTAAATTATATTTATTATTAAATATCCGGCATATTTTTCTTGTTTAGCAAATATTCCATTCTTTAGTTGTCTTATTTGTAAGCCTAAGAAAAATGTAAGTTCTCCTATATGACTCATCTCAAATTCTTGTGTCATCATATCTGAGAATTCTTTATTCACTTCATTATTTTTTGATCCAAAAATTATATCATCAACGTATATTTGTACTAATTGAATATCGTTTTTATTTCTTTTAATAAACAGTGTATTATCTATTTTACCAATTTCGAAGTTAGATTGTAATAAATACGTTCTTAACCTATCATACCAGCCTCTAGGAGTTTGTTTTAATCCATATAACGCTTTCTATAATTTATATACGTGAATTGGAAAAAAAATGTCTTCAAAAAGAGGAGGTTGCTCTACATATACTTCTTCTTTAACATATCCATTTAAAAAGGCGCTTTTAACATCCATTTGATATAGTTTGAAATTATTATGATTAGTGAAGGCTATTTTAATTCTAATTGCTTCTAATCTTGCTATGGAGGCAAAGTTTTCATCATAATATATTCCTTGTTCTTGACTATATCCTTGTGCAACTAACCAAGCTTTATTTCTTACGATCTTATCGAGTTCATTCATTTTATTTTTATAAACCCATTTAGTTCCAATTACAGTTTTATCATTTAGTCTAGGAACAAGTTCCCATACATCATTCCTGGCAAATTAATTCAATTCCTCTTGCATATCAAGGATCCATGAATCATCGGATGATGCTTCCTTTGGATTATTAGGTTCAATAGTTGAGATAAACGCTGAATTAATCATATTATTTAATTGGTTTCTAGTCCTAACAACAGATTCAATATCCCCTAAGATATTTTTTAATAGGATGGTCTCTTAGTAATCTAACTCTTTTATTTGGTTGATTAATTTTATTATTTATTTCATCAATCTCATTTTCACATTCACCTTCATTATGTTATGTTGTATTCTTATAGTTTTCATCAAAAGATGCATTTAAAGTTTCTTTTATAGTATTAGTTCTTAAATTAAAACTCTATATGCTTTACTTCTTTTTGAATATCCAATAAATATTCCTTTACCTGATTTATAGACGAATTTGTCTAAAAAAATTTGGTGTTAAGACTAAACCATTTACTTCCAAATATTTTAAAATACGATACTTTTGGTTTCTTATTATATAAAAGTTCTTATGGTGTTTTATGAGTTAAGGGTCTTATTAAAATTCTATTTAATATATAACAGGATGTCGCAACTGCCTCAACCCAAAAATTTCTTGGTAAATTACTATCTAATAACATGGTTCTAGCACATTCTTGAATTAATCAATTCTTACGTTCAAATACTCCATTTTGTTGAGGGGCTCTAGAGAAAGAAAAATTATGGGTCATCCCCTTTTTATTGAAATCTTTTTCAAAATTTACATTTTCGAACTCTCCATCGTGATCACTACGTATTATTTTAATTTTTAAAGATAATAAATTTTGAAATCTTTTAGCAAAGGTTTTAAATTGATCAAAAGAATCACTTTTATTTTTAAGAAACAGAGTCCAAATAAATCTAGAAAAATCGTCAGTTATTACGTAAACCTATCTATTGTGATTTATCGATCGAGTTTGGGATGGACCGAATAGGTCCATATGAATTAATTCTAATAGTTTTGAGGTTGTAATTTCTTCTTTTGATTTAACTGAACTTCTTTTCAATTTTCCAAATTGACAAGCATCACATAAATTGTTTACTTTAAACTTCATTTTAGGTAAACCACTAGTTGAATCTAATTTTGGAATTCTAGAAATATATTTGAAATTTATATGACCGAATTTCTTATGCCAGATCCAAGGGTCACTTGTATTGGCTATAAGACAAAAATTTCCGATAGAAATTTTCATACTTAGTATAAAGATATTTTTCTTTCTATCTCCTTTGAATATTATTTTTTAATTTTTGTCTTCTGTAAAACATTTATCTTTTTAAAAATTGATTTTATAGCCTTTATCCTATAGTTAACTTATACTTAGTAAGTTATGTTTTAAATTCCTAACTACTAATAAAACATCAGAAATAGTAGGAGTTTCAGAATTACCGACATTGTCGATGCCAACCACATATCCTTTAGAATTATTACCGAAGTTAACCATTCCTCCATCTCCATAAATTATATTGTTTAGTAATTCTGGATTTCTCGTCATATGTCTTGAATAGCCACTATCCAATATCCATTTGTCCTTTTTGATTTCTATCATTTGACCATCAAGATTTGAATGTTCAACAACCATGCAACACACCTTTTTCTTGATAGAACAACAATTCAGTAGATAACTTGATTTTTTTAACAGAATGTAATGCAGACTCATCTAATACTAATGCAATACATTAATTTAGGCTATTATTACAAAACATTTCAAAATTTGCCAATTAATATTTCCAAAATTCAGATGATGAAATTTTGGAAACTTATGCTCTGATACTAATTGTTAGGGATGAGAATCACGAATCTTAAGGCAAAACTAACACCAGAGGGGGGTGAATAGTGTTCTAAAGAGATTATGGAAAACTTAAACAATTAACGCTTACTTAAACAACTATATGAATCACATAATGAATATCACAACAGAAACAATACAAGATGAAAAAATAAACAAAAATAGAATGCAGAAAAGGAAAGAACACACTGGATTTTTTGTCGGTTCGGATTACTCCTACGTCCAGTCCCACGTAACGATGGATTGCGCAGAGTTTTTTTAATATCAGACTCCAATTACAATCCCCTTGATTTCCTGGTTACAAGGTTAACACTGATTCAGCGCCCTTGATTTCACGCTACAAGGTTAACATTGATTCAGCACCCTTGATTTCACGTCTACAAGGTTAATACCGTTCCCTTTCCTTGATTTACAGGCTACAAGGAACACACCCTTTCCTTAACAACTACAAATAGTCCTAGAACTCTTGAATAACACTTCCAACATAGAGTATTTGATGGAGGTTGAGAATAGAATGAGAATGATATAATTTGTATTGAAATCGGCAAAGTATAAGTGTAGAAATCAATTAAAATTTAAAGTAGAACAATGGTGGTAAGAGAAAGGATGAAGAAGGAGAAGATTAGTTATTTAAAATTTCGAAAATGAGGCCTTTATATAGTGTTCAAAGGTCACAACAGTTCTGAAACATTTTAAAATATGAAAAGACACTTCCTTTTAAATTTAAAAATAAATGATGGTTATATGTCGACATATAAGAAGTTGTATGTCAACATGTGCTTTGTTTTCAAATTTTAAATCATGTTTTAAAGTATTTAAATCAATATATATACATATATATATCTGAAAATTCCTGAATCAAAACTAGTTGTTTAAAATATAATTTCTTAAGTACAAAAACATATAAATTATTATTTAAATATGTAATATAAATATATATATATATATATAATGTAAAAACTATATAATTATAAACATATATAGTTGTTCAACTTTATAATATATATAAACTATATAAGAAACTTATATATTTGAAATCATAAGTAAAAAACTTTAGATGATTTAAAATCATTTTGAAAAGAGTTTGAAATCAATTTAAAAATGATAATTTGATAACAGAATTTTGAGAGTGCTAACCAGAGTTTTACACACTAACTAGGCTCTATTACTTTGATAATCTTGAACTCTTGAAACCTTGATATCTTGATACTCTTGAGTCTTGAATCTTCTTTGAAATCTTGAATCTCTAAAAACTCTTAACTATACAATCTTCAGTATTTACTTCCTGCATATTAATCCTGTATATACATATATATGTATATATATTCTGTATAAACATGTTAGTATATATTTTATAATCAATAATGTTAACAAGGTTGTTGTCATCAAAATTCCATTCTTCAACACGATAGACTGTAGTTTCCAACCGTCATATCAAATCGCAACTGTGGAAGATTTCATGTCATATTGCGACGGGAAGCAGTGTTATATTATTTGGGCAGTTCAGAGTTATATGCGCGTCAAGCTTTGTTTATATGCAGATTTGTGAGTCTTGATATGCTCTACCTAACGTCTAGATGCTTGTGTAAATGGATACGAGTTCAGAATTAATTCATTATGATTATTGTTCCATGCTAGGCCGTTGTGGTCGTCAAAGTTTGGTTGAAGCATTGAAGTTCGATGTCCAAACCAGTTAGGCCAAATGAGGATCGATGCTTTTAGACCCATTAACTCTGGGTCGATGTCTCCGGATCGATGTCCTCGGATCGATGCTTTCAAATTGGTCCATCCGTCCTGACCTTCCCAGTTCGTCCTATCTCCAGATCGACTAAGGGAATGTAGAGCCCAACATGCGAGATTTTCTCCAACACTTCTTCAACTCCCTCACTTCTCCACTGCCACTGTGGATCCCCTGATGCTTTAGGAATATTCTCCTTTCTTCGTCAACAAACCAGGCCTAATCAGCAAGCAATATGATAGTCCTTCTATCCCACTCTCGTTGTTCATCCATGCCTTAACCCATAACACGTCCACAGTTCGACCTTGCCCTCGTCGTCGCCACTGACATCGGTTCCACCTCTCTCGCTGCCTCATACATGCGTCATGAAGAGCTACAGTGCCATGGAGGTTCAAATCAGGCACATAACATCAATTCAAATCCAATTCGAATAAAAAACGTTAAGCAAGACCAATTGAAACCCACTAAAATGATTCGAGATTTAAAGGATGAATGGTAATGGAACTCGCGGTTGATTAGGGTGAATTTTTATCGAAATGGAAATTTGAGAAATTTTTGGTATGGTGCAGTAAAAAGTGAAGGTAAAGAAGAGAGGTAACCGCGTGGCCCCGATATATATAGGTGAGAATGAAGACCTTATGCCTTCACGGTGATGTGACAACTCACCCAATCTGGATCGACTATGTTGATCCAGAATCTAGTTCGATAATCGAACCTGAATTCTAAATAAAACTTTGATAGTTTTGTGTCTTGGTCAATAACTCTACATGCTGACTCATGTGCAACATTGACTTGACTAGACCATGCGCTCTACTTGCACATAAAAACTTACATTATTTGGCAATGACCTGTATGTGTGCAATCACATGCGGGAGCCAACGACCTGGCACAACTTGATTATGTGATAGATGTGTTCAATCTCTTGACTCAATGGAGTTTGAATAATTACATGTGTCTCTTGGTAACTTCAGCTAAAGACTTTGGCTTAGTAAGTATCAATTGAACACAATATGAAGCGTGGCTATCTGTTTACGCAGAAAGGGAAAGTCCAAGAGTCATGACTACTCGAAAGGACATGACTATTTGTCAATTTTCCTAAAATCATGTGACATCCCAGGGAGATACAGCTTAACTCATTCAAAGCACATCACGTTTGCGACGCAACATAGTTTGAGGGCAAAGTGTTGACCTGTCTTTAGACAAGGCCATCAAGTTCATAAAGATTTATGATCATAGTACTCAAGGCTTGATTCATACTGATTCTTGCACCAAGGGATCAAATGAAGCAACCACGACAAGACCTTAAATCCGGCTCGACCAAGCCCGGCTCGACTAAGCTGGGTAGACTGCAAAATCCGGATCGACTAAACTCCGAATTGGTGAAGAAGTTGGTTATAAGTCTGGATCGGCATACATCCAGCTCGACTATGCCGAACCGAGCATAGTCCAAGCCGGACAATATCTCCTGTTGACTAGCTCCATTTCATCGTGACCAAGCCCACGTCCCGCACCTCCTTTGAATCGACTTCCACGTGTGCTGCCGAACCAGGATCGGGTATCTTATACAATGTAACAACGCGTATTTTCAATAACCTATTATAACATAAATCGAGGCAGAATTTAATTCTAAAATCTGAATCAAGGGAAACGTGCTATGCCATTGCGTTGGTCTCGGAAAAATACGCGAAATAGAGTCCGAGTTTTCGAAAATCGGAGTCCGTATGACCCGATTAAGGCCCAATGAAGTTTTCAGAAAATTTCAAGTTCAAAACAGATTTCGAATTTCGGGTTCAAAATTCGAAAAACGGTCAGATTGGGCTAGGCGGGAAAATTCCCGCCAGAGCACCCAAGTCGACAGCCCTGTCGACTTGGGAGTCGACTTGGTTGGACCCAAGTCGACTGCCCTGTCGACTTGGCTGTCGACTTGGTTCAGCCGGGCAGTTTTGCCTGGTGCACCAGTTTGGGGTTGTGTTGAGTTTGGGGGCCAGATTCGGTTTTGAGGGCTGAGATTGGAATTAGGGTTTAATCCTAAGGCTAGAACTAATCCTAATCTCTATAAATAAGACCCTAACCTAAGCCTAAATCAACATTATTCATTCAAGTAACTAAATTATGGCAAAATCATTCCTCTCATGGCCTCCACTCTCTTCATAAAATTCCTAAGTCATTTCTATGAGAGATTTTCCATGCATACAAGTGTTTTCAAGCTTGTATGAGTGTCATTAGCTTGCATTCAAGTCAAGTTTCCATATTTACATCATAAAGCAAGGGTTTATTTGATTGCATAAGGGCTTTGTCTCAATCTATATATTTTTGTGTCTTCATAAGAATTTGTAAGCCCTTTTCTACTTTCATATTTAAACTCTAAAGTTAAATGAATGATGCAAGTTTGGTTGATCATTATGATATGCAAGTTTATCATGTTATGATATGCAAGTTTATATGCAAGTTTGCCATGTTATGTTATGCAAGTTTGCTATGTTATGATATGCAAGTTAATCATGTTATGTTATGCAAGTTTGCTATGTTACGATATGCAAGTTTATCATGTTATGATATGCAAGTTTATATGCAAGTTTGCCATGTTATGTTATGCAAGTTTGCTATGTTATGATATGCAAGTTAATCATGTTATGTTATGCAAGATTGCCATGTTATGATATGCAAGTTTATCATGTTATGATATGCAAGTTTATATGCAAGTTTGTCATGTTATGTTATGCAAGTTTGCTATGTTATGATATGCAAGTTTGCCATGTATGTTATGCAAGTTTGGGTGGATCATTTTACTCATGGTATCATGTTATGCAAGCTTACCTTGAGTATATGAACATAAAGATTTAAGCTTTATGCTAAAGGTTGCATTTTGGCAACATGAAAGTTATCATATCTCTTATGATAACTTGCATGTGAGGCTAAATGCGAACTTATGGCCATTTCTACATGTCATTTATCACCATGTATCACCAATATGCTAAGTTTGGTTTTATGCAAGCTTTTGAGGCCTAAAAATGTAATATGCAAGTATATGAACATATGTACATTTCATATGCCACCATGTTAAACTTGTGGCTTCAACACCTTTATGTCATGATTATGCCAAGTTCCCTCTTTCTATCCTTTATGCGCTATTGCGATATGTAAGCGATGGGATTGCGTTTGGGGTTGGGTAAACTTAAAAGACATAAAAACATAAGATTGAGAATTTACCTATTAAGTTAGGTCTACCCATTGGGAATTTACCTATTAAGTTAGGTCTACCCAAATTCTTGAAAACTTGTAATATGTTTTGGAAGCATGATAGACATGACACTTAGAAAATATAAGTGTGACCAACTCGAGGTTGGGTTGAGTTTGTAGCGTAAACCTACCCGGAACCGACCGGCTTAACTAGTTGCTACAAACAATAGGACCCAATGTGAGAAGTTGGTCATGTTGTACCTTGAACCCGAGGTTAGACCAAGTTGCGGTGTAAAGCTACCCGGAACCGACCGGCTTAACTAGTAACCTCAACAAAGTCTAATGTGAGAGGTTAAAGCACATTAAATTAATTAATGCCTCATGATTAGGGTTAAGTCATGGTCCACTTAATACTTAACCAATTTGGGCTTGGTGAATTAATCGGGGTTAAGTCGTGAACCCATCGTTACACTTAACCAAGTTAATCCATGATTAGTAAAAGGGTTAAACCGTACTTAACCCACTAGAAAAATCCTAGCAATGGGGGTCCACTCCAGCAGTAATCCCAAGTTTGTATCATTAAGACCCTAGGGACTAGGCTAGGGAGGGGGCACGATTACTGGACTTGAGGTAAGTGACCAAAAACGACGGCAAAGTGGTACGCCGGTGTAGTTCCGGGCGGACTATAGTCGTGCACATAGTCCGAAGCCGGGGAAAACATGCACGGGTACCAGTAGATCGAGACTGTGCACTTATGTTTATGGTGTTCAGGGGTTTACACCCTAGGGCTTGATACACCCGAAGGGTGGACCCGGCACAGTCCGACTACAATTATGTTTGGGCCGTATTGACACCAACACGTGACGAGTTAGGCTTATAGGGAGCCGATCGACTAGACCATTTGGTTGGACCTCGTATTAGGGTCACTTCATGTTATTGGACCTCGTATTAGGGTCATTTCATGTTATTGGGCCAAAGCTTGGGCCAAGGGATCAATACTTGTTTATTCAAGTCATGTTAGCTTGCTAGTACACCTGTGGTGCAAAAACCTTAAACCTGAGTATGCGATGACACCTTTATCTACCTTGTTAGTTAATCACCATGCTAGTATGTTGTTATCCTTATGTTCATCCCTGCTTCTCATGCCAGTTAACTTTATCAGTTTACATTGATTGTAGTATGGCTTACTCAGTCTTTTTGACTGACCTGTTTTTCTTTCGCCTCTTTTCTTCCGTTCCCCCCCCCCCCCCCACAGGTTCTCAGGGTGGGAATATTGGAGCTTAGCTTGGATTTCTGATCGCTTGCTTGTGGGATTTTAGCTCATGTACGGTCTTGACATGAAGCTAGCTATGGTTATCACTTATTTTGGGGATAGTACTTATGTATTTCAGTTTTTCAGTGATGTTGTTTTTATCTAGACTTGTGTATTTGGAAAGTTGACATTATGTTGTACCAGACTTGTTTTGAAATAGTTTGAAATCTTCCGCTATTTTACTTATCTTATTTACTCTGTTTACATATATACATATGTTCTTGTTCTGCCTTGATATATCATTATGCATGTTTACCTGATTCAAACGCCCCTCCAAAGTCAGAGTGCTTGCAAGAGCCACCCTGGCGGAGGTGGGGTGTTACATTTGGTATCAGAGCATATGGTTTACGAGAAGGAACAAAAAGGTTTTTAAAAAACTTTTGGAAAACTATTTTCAAAACCAAGTATAAAGTATTTTCCAAAGAAAAGTCTAGTTTATTTTAAAGGCTATTCCCCAAAAAGCCATTAGCAAAATTCCTTCGTTTTTCTCCATTTTGAATCTATCTTTTTTCTTCGTTTTCAGTATGGCTGATAACTTTGCTATTCCGGAGGGAGTACACGTACCTGTTTGGTATAGGAAACTTTTGGAGGCTAGGGCGACCGAAGCCGGCCCCGCAGATGTTCCTCCTCCTCCTCCTCCTCCTCCGGTAGTTAATGTTCCTCCTCCTTCTGTCGCTGAGGTTCCTCTTCCTCCTCCCCCTCAGCATCCACAAGCGGATTTTGCGGAAACTTGTAAGAACTTTAAGACGATGGGTGGCAAGAATTTCATTGGAACCGAGACTTATATAGAGGCAAGGAATTGGTTGAAAGAAACCGAAGATCTTTTCGCCTTCTTTGATATAGATGACCGTAGGAAGGTTTTATTAGCAGTGTGGTTGCTAAAGGAAGAAGCTGCACGTTGGTGGGTGGTCACCACCGCTACTAGGCCAATTGAGACTTGGGATGACTTTCGGGGAAAGTTTGGACTGAGGTTCCTATCACTGAAGCAAGCGGACATGACTATTAGGGAATACATAGATAAGTTTAATCAACTGGCTCGGGCCGGTTTAGACTTGGTTAACACAGCTCAGAAGAAGGCCCTATACTTTGCTCTAGGATTAAACGAGCCATTACATGGTTTGGCCATATCTCATATACCCTTGGGGGCAACTTTCGAGAGTTTGGTGAATATGGCCCTACTCAATGAAGAGAATAGGAGCGACAAGAAGGAGGTCAAGATGAATGAGTCTCAAAACAAGGAAACGGAGCCCAAAAAGGAAATGAAAAAGAAGGAGGAGAAGTCTAAAGACAAGAAGGAAAAGAAGTGCTTTACTTGTGGAAGCTCGACTCATCTAAACAAGGATTGCAGGAAAAGGAAGGGCACTTGCTTTAACTGTGGAGAAATGGGACACTTCACTAGGGATTGCCCGAAGAAGCAAGGGCAAGGCCAGGGTCAGACTCAGCGTGCTGGACCTTCAGGAGGGCAAGTTCATGCTCTTAATGCCGCTCCAGTTCCCGATCGAGGTAGTATTTCTGTGGAGAGCCTTGTATATATTTCTGATTTTCCAGTTCGTACCTTGTTTGATTCTGGTGCATCGCATAGCTTTATCTCATCTGATCTTGTTGAAAGTTTGCACCTAAGTACTAGTCTAGTTTATGATCCCGTGTGTGTTTCAAATCCAATTGGGGTTTCCGCCCATTTGTCTATTATCTACGTGGATTTGAAAATTTCTATCTTGAGTGTAGAATTCTCGTGTGATGCTTATATTCTCGGTTTCATGGGGTATGGGTTGATTTTGGGCATGGATTGGTTGTCCAGTTTTGGAGCCATTCTTGATTTTTGAGCATAGGGTTGAGAGGCTCATGACTCGCCTCGGTAATACCCTAAAAATTTCTAGTAACCCTATGAGTCCCGTCATGTTGTGTTATCTTGAATCCCTCAACTCGTCTATCAATAGTTTGCAATCGGTGAGGGTGGTCCGAGAATATCCTGATATCTTGGGTGAAGTGAAGGGGGTTACCCCTAAACGAGAGATAGATTTCCGCATTTATCTGGTTGATAATGCCAAGATAGTTTCGTGGCCGGTTAGGCACATGGCCCCGCAAGATGAGAGTTAAGAAAGCAAGTCAAGGAGTTGCTTGAGAAGAACTTCATTAGATGAAGTATATCTGAATGGGGAGCGCCTGTAGTATTTACTACCAAGGCAGATGGTTCTCTTCGACTTTGTGTTGATTATCGTGAGTTAAACAAAGAGAATAGACAACCATTGCCAAGGATCGATGATTTGTTTGATCAACCTGTAGGAACATCTGTTTTCTCTTGATCTTGCTACTGGATTCCATCAGCTCAGAGTAGCTGAGGATAGTATAGGCAAAACTGCGTTCAGAACTCCAGATGGATTCTTAGAATGGCTGGTCATGCCATTCGGTTTGACTAATGCACCCGCCTACTTCGTGGACTTGGTGAGTAGGGTGTCTAGGGAGTTCCTGAACGAGTTTGTGGTAGTCTTTGTAGACGATATCCTGACTTTCTTAAAGAACGAGGAAGAACATGCTAGACATCTCAAGGAGGTGATGGATACGCTTAGAGCCCATCAGTTGAAAGCCAAGTCCTCCAAATGTCATTTTGGAGAAAAGAAGTTAGATTTCTTGGGCATATAGTTTCTAAACAAGGCTTAGTGGTGATCCCGCTAAGTGGTCGCGGTTCAAGACCGGAAAGCTCCGACGAGGACAAGTGAAGTAAGAAGCTTTCTCTGTTTAATTAATTAGTTAGCGTCCCTTGAGCTTAGACCTACCCTTCTGGATCAAGTAGGGACTTCGCAGAAAGAAGACCCGCAGTTAGTCGAGATCATGGACAAGTTGATTCGAGGCGAGATGTTAAGACACCTCGCTATAGATGACAAGGGATGGCTAAGACGCAATGAGAGAAAGAAAGCTCTTGAAGATGCACATCACTCGAGGAGGTGGCCGAGTTTGACCCAAGGCGCATGTTGTGCCAACAGATTAAGGCCGAGTCATAAAAAGCCCGGTGGGCTATTACATCCATTGGAGGTCCCCGCAATGGAAGTGGGAAAGCGTCACGAAGGATTTCGTGGATGGACTGCCTAGATCAAGGAAAGGGAATACGAGCATGTGGGTCATGGTAGGTAGACTCACGAAGAGCGCTCATTTCACTCCGGTAAAGAGCGAAAGGACTGCATCATAGCTAGCGACAGTTTACTTTCAAGAAATAAAGCGGTTGCACGAGGTTCCCTAAAGTATAGTTTGTAACCATGACTCAATCTTCACTAGCCAGTTTTGAGATAGTCTACGGGAAGTCATGGGCAAACGGCTGAATCTAAGGACGTCCTATCATTCACAGGCAGATGGTTCATTTCGTTCAAGCATGAGTTATAGAAAATCACGTTAGTAAGAGCAATTGGCAACGTGGATTGGTATTTCCAAGAAAAGTTCTGCTGCGTGGAATACTTTATAGTAAGTAAACGAGATCCAGGATTCACTGATGAATTTTGGAGAGCTTGCATGAAACCATGAGGTCATAGTTATGTTTAAGCCAAGAATGATAGAAGAGTAAGTGAAAGAGGAAGACGAGAGGCGACAATGAAATGGGTTCCAACTCATATTTGGAAATAAGAGTTAAGAAGCTAAGAAATCATGAGGTAAAAGACGGTCAAAGCACAGTGGAGTTAAGCTCAAGGAAACGTGACTTAGAAGACTGAAGGCTAGATACGCGCATCATATCTCTTTTTAAGAGCATATCCTTGATCCTTGTTTTCCGGTGGAACTTACTCGCATGTTATCTTTTACATATATCCTCTCGGTCCCGTTCTCGATCCCATTTCTGTTATAAACTCCATAAGGGGTGTGACTCATCGATTAGTAATACATGTCAAGGTTTAAAGGGGTCCATTAGGTTGACTAAACCTTTTGGGCTTTTATAGAATATGGGTTGGGTTAGGAAGGGATTTCTTGTAATCCAAAAGGAGTATATCTTGCTTATCTTCCCGATCTCTTTGTAGCATATCTTTCTTTTGCTATCTATATCGTGTTAATCTTGTCATGAGAACCTTAGGTAGAAACCCTTTGGATGAAACATGTGTTTGAAACATGTTATGCTTGATGTTTGCAAGTGGTTGCAAGTATTTGCAAGTGGTTACTCGTGGATGCATTATACACATTAGGCACTAGATCGGCTCACACACTCCTCATATTGCATATGCATGAGTGTTTACGCTTTTTCATGGATGAAATTTTTTGTGTTATCACATGGATGTTGCATATGGATGTATGTTATGTGCACGCATATAGATGTTATACATTATGTTAGGAATTGCATACATATGGATTCATTTCACTAACATAATTTGCATTGATGATATTTGCATTAGATAAGTACATATACACACACCTTTGCATATGTTCATACAACATTTAGAATCTTGTAAGGACAATGATTGCTCGTGGATGATGTTTTGAGTAGATGGATGTTGGATGGTAGGATACATTCTTCCTAACTTGAAGATTTCGGGGACGAAATCCTTTAAGGAGGGGAGAATGTAACAACCCGTATTTTCAATAACCTGTTATAACATAAATCGAGGCAGAATTTAATTCTAAAATCTGAATCAAGGGAAACGGGCTGTGCCATTGCGTTCGTCTCGGAAAAATACGCGAAATAGAGTCCGAGTTTTCGAAAATCGGAGTCCGTATGACCCGATTAAGGCCCAATGAAGTTTTCAGAAAATTTCAAGTTCAAAACAGATTTCGAATTTCGGGTTCAAAATTCGAAAAACGGTCAGATTGGGCTAGGCGGGAAAATTCCCGCCAGAGCACCCAAGTCGACAGCCCTGTCGACTTGGGAGTCGACTTGGTTGGACCCAAGTCGACAGCCCTGTCGACTTGGCTGTCGACTTGGTTCAGCCGGGCAGTTTTGCCTGGTGCACCAGTTTGGGGTTGTGTTGAGTTTGGGGGCCAGATTCGGTTTTGAGGGCTGAGATTGGAATTAGGGTTTAATCCTAAGGCTAGAACTAATCCTAATCTCTATAAATAAGACCCTAACCTAAGCCTAAATCAACATTATTCATTCAAGTAACTAAACTATGGCAAAATCATTCCTCTCATGGCCTCCACTCTCTTCATAAAATTCCTAAGTCATTTCTATGAGAGATTTTCCATGCATACAAGTGTTTTCAAGCTTGTATGAGTGTCATTAGCTTGCATTCAAGTCAAGTTTCCATATTTACATCATAAAGCAAGGGTTTATTTGATTGCATAAGGGCTTTGTCTCAATCTATATATTTTTGTGTCTTCATAAGAATTTGTAAGCCCTTTTCTACTTTCATATTTAAACTCTAAAGTTAAATGAATGATGCAAGTTTGGTTGATCATTATGATATGCAAGTTTATCATGTTATGATATGCAAGTTTATATGCAAGTTTGCCATGTTATGTTATGCAAGTTTGCTATGTTATGATATGCAAGTTAATCATGTTATGTTATGCAAGTTTGCCATGTTACGATATGCAAGTTTATCATGTTATGATATGCAAGTTTATATGCAAGTTTGCCATGTTATGTTATGCAAGTTTGCTATGTTATGATATGCAAGTTAATCATGTTATGTTATGCAAGATTGCCATGTTATGATATGCAAGTTTATCATGTTATGATATGCAAGTTTATATGCAAGTTTGTCATGTTATGTTATGCAAGTTTGCTATGTTATGATATGCAAGTTTGCCATGTATGTTATGCAAGTTTGGGTGGATCATTTTACTCATGTTATCATGTTATGCAAGCTTACCTTGAGTATATGAACATAAAGCTTTAAGCTTTATGCTAAAGGTTGCATTTTGGCAACATGAAAGTTATCATATCTCTTATGATAACTTGCATGTGAGGCTAAATGCGAACTTATGGCCATTTATACATGTCATTTATCACCATGTATCACCAATATGCTAAGTTTGGTTTTATGCATGCTTTTGAAGCCTAAAAATGTAATATGCAAGTATATGAACATATGTACATTTCATATGCCACCATGTTAAACTTGTGGCTTCAACACCTTTATGTCATGATTATGCCAAGTTCCCTCTTTCTATCCTTTATGCGCTATTGCGATATGTAAGCGATGGGATTGCGTTTGGGGTTGGGTAAACTTAAAAGACATCAAAACATAAGATTGGGAATTTACCTATTAAGTTAGGTCTACCCATTGGGAATTTACCTATTAAGTTAGGTCTACCCAAATTCTTGAAAACTTGTAATATGTTTTGGAAACATGATGGACATGACACTTAGAAAATATAAGTGTGACCAACTCGAGGTTGGGTTGAGTTTGTAGCGTAAACCTACCCGGAACCGACCGACTTAACTAGTTGCTACAAACAATAGGACCCAATGTGAGAAGTTGGTCATGTTGTACCCTGAACCCGAGGTTAGACCAAGTTGCGGTGTAAAGCAACCGGAACCGACCGACTTAACTAGTAACCTCAACAAAGTCTAATGTGAGATGTTAAGGCACATTAAATTAATTAATGCCTCATGATTAGGGTTAAGTCAGGGTCCACTTAATACTTAACCAATTTGGGCTTGGTGGATTAATCGGGGTTAAGTCGTGAACCCATCATTACACTTAACCAAGTTAATCCATGATTAGTAAAAGGGTTAAACCGTACTTAACCCACTAGAAAAATCCTAGCAATGGGGGTCCACTCCAGCAGTAATCCCAAGTTTGTATCATTAAGACCCTAGGGACTAGGCTAGGGAGGGGGCACGATTACTGGACTTGAGGTAAGTGACCAAAAACGACGGCAGAGTGGTACGCCGGTGTAGTTCCGGGCGGACTATAGTCGTGCACATAGTCCGAAGCCGGGGAAAACATGCACGGGTACCAGTAGATCGAGACTGTGCACTTATGTTTATGGTGTCCAGGGGTTTACACCCTAGGGCTTGATACACCCGAAGGGTGGACCCGGCGCAGTCCGACTACAATTATGTTTGGGCCGTATTGACACCAACACGTGACGAGTTAGGCTTATAGGGAGCCGATCGACTAGACCGTTTGGTTGGACCTCGTATTAGGGTCACTTCATGTTATTGGACCTCGTATTAGGGTCATTTCATGTTATTGGGCCAAAGCTTGGGCCAAGGGATCAATACTTGTTTATTCAAGTCATGTTAGCTTGCTAGTACACCTGTGGTGCAAAAACCTTAAACCTGAGTATGCGATGACACCTTTATCTACCTTGTTAGTTAATCACCATGCTAGTATGTTGTTATCCTTATGTTCATCCCTGCTTCTCATGCCCGTTAACTTTATCAGTTTACATTGATTGTAGTAGGGCTTACTCAGTCTTTTTGACTGACCTGTTTTTCTTTTGCCTCTTTTCTTCCGTTTCCCCCCCAGGTTCTCAGGGTGGGAATATTGGAGCTTAGCTTGGATTTCTGATCGCTTGCTTGTGGGATTTTAGCTCATGTACGGTCTTGACATGAAGCTAGCTATGGTTATCACTTATTTTGGGGATAGTACTTATGTATTTCAGTTTTTCAGTGATGTTGTTTTTATCTAGACTTGTGTATTTGGAAAGTTGACATTATGTTGTACCAGACTTGTTTTGAAATAGTTTGAAATCTTCCACTGTTTTACTTATCTTATTTACTCTGTTTACATATATACATATGTTCTTGTTCTGCCTTGATATATCATTATGCATGTTTACCTGATTCAAACGCCCCTCCAAAGTCAAAGTGCTTGCAAGAGCCACCCTGGCGGAGGTGGGGTGTTACATACAAAAAGCCCCCTAGAGCTAAAAAAAGGACTTTTGAATTCTCTGACAGCTTTTACTTTCATCAAACATCTTGGACTCGAGATTTCTTAATCCCAAAGCATTATAATATCCTTTTCCTTAATATTCAAGAGAAGTTATAAAGTGGACGTAGGCAAGTCATAGTTGAACCACTATAAATTGCTTGTGTGTGCTCTTTTCTCATTTTCATTTTTTTCATTTTTTATCTCTCCATTACAATCTTTGGGTGTTTATGCCATTTTTGGTGTAAACAATCTACTTCACATTCTCCTAAACCCTGATATGATGACTTACAGATTTGACGGAACAATCCAATGGATACACATAACGCTTGTGTACGGCCTTGGATACAATCAATGTATAATTGTACATATAAAATATGTTGGCTAGTACCACTACAAGAAAAACTGCAAATAGCGGCAGCTTTTAGTAGCGGAATTCCATCGCAAATTAGGGACGGATTTTCATGAAATCTATAAGGGATATTTTCTATGATTTTTATTTCAACTTGTTTTAAAATATTACCATCGAGTTCTGATTTCCGTCACGAAACCAATGCAAATTGCAACGATTTAACGTCATCATTTTTTCGTCGCTGAATTTCATTGCAATTTGAGGCAGTTTACCTCATGTATTTTTTGAAGCTATTTTGCAGCAGGTTTCCAAGGGATTTGCAAGAGACTGGTATGTGTATTCTTCTTAAAATGTTTTACTTTTATGTTTTTAATAAGTAACTGAGAATTAAATTTAAATTTAAATAATTAATGTGTAACAATATACTAATAACAAAAATAAATAACTATTAATAGTAAATAAAGTTCAATAGGTAATATTGATTAATTAATTATTACTAAACAATTAAGAGGTAATAATATAAATTAATAAGTAATCTTTAATACTCAATGATTAATAAGCAGTCTTTAACAATTAAGATGTAAAATTCATTATCTAGTATCTAAAAACTAATAATTATAATTGATAATTATGATTAATATGTATTATTTCAAAAAATTAAAATGTATTTTCTAAAATAAATATAAAAGTTTTCAAATAAATATAAAATTTTGTAAAATAATAATACTAAGTAATAATAGTTAACAATTAACAAAAAGTAATATTCACTACTAAATAATAATAATTAATATATAAGTTGAAATGTAAAACAATTATATTAATAATTATTTCAAATAATTAAAAATTAATATAATAATTGATAAACATTAATTTAAAATTATTAATAAATAACTAATAATCAATAAATAAAAAATAGTTTTTAATAATTAATTAAGTAATAATAAATATTAGTGATTAAGATGTAATAATTAATAATAAATACTAATAATTATCAATAATTAAGAAGCAATAACTAATATTTAGCAATTAAGAAGAATAATTAATAAAAATATAATATTTAACTAAAATTATTTAATAAATATTATATAACTAACAATTAAAATATAATAATTAATAATTAGTAATCATTATTTATAATTAAGACTAATGTTTATTTTGGTCCTCCTTAGCTTTCCGCCCGCCCCCTTCTTACCTTGTGCAAACAATCATCCTATCGTGATGGCGTTTGAATTATTCAAATCAATTTACTCGACTAGATTTTGGGGTGATCGATTTCAGCTGCATTCTTTGAATTGGTGCTGTGTTGGTGATCCTACTGCAAATTCCATTGTAAATGATGATAGTTTAAAATATAATTAGATAATATTAATAATGTATAATTAATATAATAATAATAATAATTGATAATCAATAAATATAATTAGTAACCACTATTTTCTGGATATTGTATTTTTACCCCTTTTTATGGATATCATTAATAACCAATTAAATTATGTTGCCATATCTGTATTTTTTATTTGCTTTCTGGAAATAGTTATATTTTCATATTTCAAACTTAGATATGGACAAACTTCAAAATTTTGGAATAGCACCCTAACATTAATCCTAGTTTATATGCGATGTTATATGTTTAAGGTATATGAATTTCCCTTAGCCCCAAACCAAAATTCGGCTCCAAAACCGAATTTTTGGCTCCAAACCCGGTATTTCCAAGTAAGTACTACTCCTCTCTCTTTTCATTGTATTGATTGAAGGCATAGAAATTTCATTGCATTCCAAATCAAATTTCCTTTTGGCTCCAAACCAAAATTTTGCACAAAATCATCACTCGTCTCTCACTTGTGAAATAAATTCTATCGCCAAAATTTGGCATATAATCACCACTTTCTCACTTGTCGGATAAATTCAATTTTCAATCCCTGAACGTTTTTCCTCCAAACCCTAACTCCGATCCGATAAAAGACCCGCTAAAATCATCCAAATTCGTACCTAATAGCCTTCATGAATTATTTTCAAGAGGAGACTTTGCTTCCTTTTCAGAGGTGAATCCTTATCGGGTCTAGATTCTAACTGCAGTTGATGTCGGATCTTGGCTACTTTCTCAAGTGTTCGGATAACAATCTTGGCATCTCTCCCGTGGATTACACCTACTAGTTGCATCTCTTCTTTTGGTAATTTTTCTTTATTTTTTGTTTTATTTTATTTTGGTAATTACTAAGTTGATATTATCGATTTCGTATTGCCGATTCGTGAGTTTCATTTCAGAAGGAACTTCCTTTTTAATGGATCTGTATCCCCCATCTTCTTCTTCTCCTAAAATACAAAGTAATCAACCCTTTTTGCTCACTTCAAATTGTCGTTTGGAATGACTTTCAGCTGAAACCCTGGTAAAATCAAGACGATTATTGGCAACGACCAGTTACCCATGTCACTATAGGCGGATTCCACGTCATCTACTTTTGCAAGACCTCCGCCTTCCCTTTAGGACTATTAATGCATCGACAACTGTCGCTACCTCAGCTACGCTGCTTTTGCGTCTTCCATAATTGGTTCGAGATAGGTATGTCATTAATATACTTCCTTTTTTCCTGAAAATATATGTTCCCTTTTCACATTTCCTGACCATCTGCTGTAGCGTTATCGACTAAAACATTTTGGTTAACCTGCTGTAATAACCGGTGTATGACTACTGACTGATTAGCATAGTATATTATACATTCATGACTTACTTTGAAATTTATTTCATCTTAGATATGTGAGACCTTATATACATTGCACTTGAAATTTGCCGAGGGTACATGTTTTAACTATATAACTTACATTTCTTCATAATCTATGCATGAATGTATGTAATTTAATTAATTTAGATAAACTAGATGTGTATTGTTTCACCTGATTTTATGGCTTAATCTTTTATGCAACAAATTTATAAGTACATACACAAATCTAAAACTACCGACAGCACAACGGGTATGCGTCTAATGCAACTTAAACTTTATTACTATTTTTCTTGAAATTTCATTGTTTTTCTTGTTTATAGCCAACATAAGCTGGTGTCGATCCTTAGTCTGCTTTAGCTCACCTACATGTGGATGTATGTTTCAAAAGTGGTGAGAAATATTAGTTTGCCGCATCATTATAATTAAGGGTGTATGTTTCAGAAGTATATAGGCATGTGTGTAATACTCATTTCAACTTAAACCACAGGGAAATGACTGTGTTTATTCCAGGGTGATTATATAGAAAGTTTTATTTTGGTAGTATTTGGTATAAACATAGGTTTTTTAGAAACCGTGGTGTGTTTTGTGTGATAAATCTGCGGTTATTAGCAACTTAAACTATAGCAGCAATATTTGAAAATTCGTTATTATCTGTCATCTTCATTTCTATTTTGTGGTTGTTTGCAAACTTGCTTTTGAAAGTGTGTTTAGTGATTAGATCCAAAGTTTATTGGCCGTGACATAATGATAAGTGCTACCTTCCATATTATTTAAATGGATTATTAACAATTATAGGAAAAAATAGTCCATAAATTATTACTTGATTTTACATAGCTTTGGATTAAGGAAATGTTTTTATTTAGTAAAAGACGTTCAAAGTATTGTCAGGAAAGCTACCCAGCAAGTCAAGGTGAATTATATCCCTTATTTAAATTTCAATTGAATCATAAATTTTCAGTTTCAATCTTAGAAAAAAAGAGCACCACTTGCAGGCTATTGCATTATATAACAACTCTAGAAAAAAATGATTAATTATATGAATAAAAATGAAAATTAGCAAATTTGAAATATGTGAATCTCCATTTGCACCTTTATGCTTTCTTATGAACTTGCCTTTGTTGCGATCTTGTTGTTTGAAACAACAAGCATGGGCTTGTTATGAAATTTTAATTATTTTTGAACTAATAACACGATTGTACTTTTCTACAGGGTCATCCTTTAGTTCATGGAAGAAGTGCAGCAACAGCTAAAGCGACTTCTAGTGATAAAACTATAGCTCGAGTGACATCGCACAAGACAAGTGAACGGGCATCCATAAATGCAAAACTTATATCTATTTTATCCCCCTTCCATTGAAATGTTACTTGGTCCATTCAAGAAATAATATATCAATTTATTAGTAAATTTCATTTCTTTTGACATCAATAATATCTTTAGTAAACTGGTAAATTATATTTGGAGTTATTAATTATTGCTTAATTGTGGTGGTAGGGTTTTGAAAAAATATGTTAAATTGTAATAGTTTCACGTTAGCCTTCGGTTCTGCGTTTGCTTGCGAATTCGTTGCCGTCGTCTTCGTAAGCTGGTTGGGTATGTTAGTTAGGCTTATTTTGGTGTAAATATGGCGTTATGTGGTCTTAGTATAGTTATGGATGATATGTGTTTGTATTTGGGATAATGTTAGCATCAACTGAATAGTTTTGTTGTTCATAATTCAGCTTGGTGTATGAATTGATGAAAGATCATGAATGTTGTGGTTTTTTTGTATGTGATTATGAATGTTTTTCTTAGTTCTAAATTAATATCGTTGGCTAATTTATCTTTGTTTTTTTAGTATATTATTTATTTCAGTGTTCACAGTTGAATGATGTTTGTTGTGTGTGTGTATGTGTGTGTGTGTGTATATATATATATATGTATTTATGTGAATATATGTGTGTATGTATGTATGCATGTATATATATAGGCAGGTCAAAAGGGGAATAACGATGAATTATCAACAAAAAATGTGAGGTTAAGTTTACCGCAATTTATTTTCCATCGCTAATCCTTTGGAAATTAGCAAGGGTTTACTAATGCCTTTTATAAATGATAATTTATTATAAACTACTTATTCGTCGGTAAATAAATTAAAATTAAATTAATAAATTAAATTATATTTTTATTATATAATTAGTAAAATGACGGAGAACGGTCGGAAAACTAATGCGAAATTCCGTGCAAAAATCTGACATAATTACTGTTATGATTTTTACCGACCACAGTATTATGTAGGAAATCCATCGCTAAGGCAAATATAGCAACGAATTAGAAGCGGATACTGCCGCTGCTATATGCGGTTTTTCTAGTAGTACATCCGTACTATGTTAATTGAATATTAATTATTTAGCGGTCTTTATTATTGTTAATGATATAGTCCAAATATTGTTATTATTTGTTATATAGATCTAAGAGAGTGTGCGTTCTGTTAATCATATTTTATTCGTGAACGATTGTTTATTATATAAACATGGTATATCAGTTGTCAGGGCAATCGATCCAAGTGCATCCGACAATATTATAATACATTCCATCAAGCATATTAGGTAGGTTGTAGACTAATCTATTTGCATGATTACTAAAGATTAAACATCATCGGTTTTTTTTATTGTTCTCTCATTACACCCTAGTCTAGAGATGGTGGACTACCACACGTTCCATTTTCTTGATTTTGAGCTCAACATCGAAGTCAATTTTTGTTTGCTTTGAGAAACTTTAAGAAAAAAAATTAAATTGAATGTTTTATTTTTAGGCACAAAGGACAAATTTTGAGAAGAAGAAAAATAGGTCGAAGGACAGTACTAAATAGAAATAACATTTGGCAATAAAATTGAATATAATGCTAGTTATAATTAACATTTTTGTATAGTGGACAAACTGAATATGATGCTTGTTATATTTAGTATTTTTCTTCAATCTAACTTTTTTTTCAAACTTTGTCTTTTACCCTACAAATAAAACATACTGTCCTTTAGACTGATTTTTTTCTCAAAGTTTATCCTTCTTCCTAATTATCTCTAAACAAATATAATGATAACATTTATTTTTGAGTAACTGATATGCTTTAAATTCATATATGACAAATCATTAGCTTGGCAAAAGAAAAAAAACACATGTTCATCATTGTATTAAAATACGCAAAAGTATAATCTCGTCAAAAATCAGACAAATAATTTTTGAATGAGGATACAACGTATCCGCTTCTGTATATGTTTCTCCTGATATCGGATATTTATCCACTTTTCGGATATGGACACGGACGTATTTCAAAGATTTGAGTTAGCTACTGCCAAATCTAAAATTAAACCATGAATAAGCATAAACCGTCGGTACGTGATGCATTTGATAGTTGGATATATTTATATTTTATTTAGTAAAATAATTAATGGATGGATGTGTGTTATAAGTACAAAAGCTTTCATAGGCATAACACTTTTATTTAGAGCAATTTTGTTTGTAACAAACTGGTAGTGAAACTTTGTTGATCGATGGTCAGGAAGGAATGGTTTTTATAGTGACCCTCCCTCTCGGTCGATCCAAATCGATCGTTAAACTGGCTTAAATCGAACCAAAAAGACGGATACGCTAACTTTGGGCGCACAACACATCAGAACAAACAACAGAAGACTTTTATAAAAATCGTAATAATGTTACATCAGAGTACAAAATATCAGAGTATCGAAAATAATATACAGCGGAAAATAAATTTACCACAAATGTAATACAATGCAGCGGAAACAAATAAACTAACACAGCGGAAGACTATTAGTGCCCTGGACACAGCTTTAAGCTTCGATCCAGAATCCTGCCAAATGAAATAATCTGCAAAAGCAAAACTACTAACTGCCCGTATGGAAAATATGGGCACCCAGAATTTAGTTTGAAACAATAAACTCCGAGTCAGTCATGAGACTGGTGTGAGAACTAAAACAATTATTAAACTTTACTTTAAAATAAGGTAAATCACGGGACCACGCCGTATGTCACGGAACGGGTTTCCTCCCAAGAATACCATAAACAAACTACGCCAATAATAGACATATGGATCTACAATGCATCATACAACACGCAATACCTCAATCTACCCATTTAGGCTTAATCCCTAAATTTAGATTTTCCAAATCCAATTCACTTTACAGAAATTATTCCTTTGGACTTTATTTCCCAATTTCTTATTTCAAATCATTTGAAATACATAACTAGCATTATATCAAAGTTGATTTCACTTCGGGATCTCAAACCAAAATCTTCGGAAATATGAATTCCAAAACATAACAATGCATACAAACAAGTATGCAACCAAATATCGGGCTCACCTTAGACATGGAAAAGGTACGTACCTTACCAACTCGATATATATATGTGCACCTCCCATGATGGAGCAGGCTACACTAACGATGCATAATCCTAGGGACTACACCGCCATTCACCCATACTTTTAGTCGTCCGGGTTACCAGAATCTTTAGCCAAATACTAAATCATTTTATATCCCGAAGTAGGGAAAATTGTTTCACAACATAATAATCACAAGTACTTTCCAAAATATAGTACTTTACATTAGCAATTCACACATATGATCAGTCACTATTAATCACATAACCTTTGAGCTCATACTTCTCAAAAAAGGGTGTTAAGAAATAGAATAAATTCTCCGCCACCAAACAGATATATCATCAATAGAAACTGATCGGTTATGCGATGAACTACAATGTCAAACACATAATACATTTCGAAATCATTTCGACAACATCTGGTTTAGCCCAGAAATCCTTTCTGTTTTATAAAACATTCCCTGTCCAAAATCGGGAATACATTTCTTTTCACTTAAGAAAAATATCATTTAAAAATCATTCATTAATTTTGAAATCAACAACAACATCGCTACACATCTCATAGTCAAATCGTGACGTGTTTTCACAAGATGTTAGCATACAAATATTTCTACCCAACCCAATGCTAAATGTAAAAACATATTTTGCTCATAAACTGGTCGAGCACAATCCAAACAGTCAATCCATCAACATCAATATCAAAAACCAAGTGTATTTGGTTTATATCACTTCTCATGTTTTGGCAAATTAAATTAACATTCATTCATTCCAATCTAATTAAAGATTTATTAAAACTCCAGTTCAGTTTTAATCTCAAAAATCACAACTTGATGATTATTCAATCTTCTGGAAATTAATCCTGCTTTTACTCGGGCTAAAGAACAAATGTTATTTAAAACACTGTTCACAATAAACCCCAAAATCATCTTCCATTCAAAGGGAACTTTCACGGAAATCATAACAGTAAATAATCGATATAAATTTCCGTATCACACTAATACTATACGTGGAATAGCGGCAAGGCCTTTTAAATTCCATAAATAGTAATAGTCTTCCATTACAGAATTTCATCTCGATTATTACCAAATTGAATTCCATTCAATTCCAATTTAATATTTTAAATTGGAAAACTTACTTCAGAAAATTCCATTAATCTTAATTAAAAGATTTATAAATTCCAAATCATATCTTCACTGTTAATTGGGTTAATGAACGACTGTTATTTAAAACATTGTTCACTATAATCCCCAAAATCCAGTTTGATATTAAATATAAGGTTTTGGATAGAAATAATATAGGCTTATATTCAACATCAAATTCTGAAAGCGATAGGTATCGTATTGGAAATAACGATATCTATATCATCCAAATTCTTCAACAATATCCGTATAACCACTAAATCCAATATCGAAATATTCTGAAGATTATTTCCATTCAAATCCATTCCAATTCATACGTTGGAAAATTCTGTTTATATTAAAACCATTTCCAAATCCAATTTATTTATTTATAAAAATAATTGGATTGTTATTCTAGTTATTAACTAGTTCATTTAGAAAAAATAATATTTTTATCTTTTAAAACTGGAATTTTTCATCCAAAATCCTTTCAAATCATTTATTATGATTTTACATAATTTTTCCGTATTTTAAATAATTTTATTAAGGCTCTTACGGTCGGTTTCCATTATCGGCCACCAAACTGCATTCATAGCGACCTTTTCCAAAACTGATTTGGACATACCTTGAAATCTAACCGTTGGATTTCAAATCTCTTATAGTCACTGGAAAGTTCTTACGAACCTAATGGTTCCTATTTTAGGAGAATCCGATGGTTGGATCTTCGGTTACATAAATTTGAAGTTAATGGTCAAAATTCGTGAACGGTCGCTGCGCGAGGCGTTCTATTCAAGCCATTAAATATATATATATATATATATATATAATATATATCATCGATTTCCAATTAAAACGTATTTTATAAATTCGTTTATAAATTCATTTCAGAACGATTTCAACTTCATTTCAATTTTTAATCAAAATTGAATATTCCATTACATGATAATTTTATACAGTGCATATATATGTTAAAAATTATATTTTTAACAAACAAATATTTATTCCATTTCATGACCATTTTATATATCGCATATATATGTTAAAATTATATTTTTAACAATCCAATAATTATTACATTACATGACCATTTTATATATCGCATAGATATGTTAAAAATTATATTTTTAACAATCCAATAATTATTTCACTACATGACAATTTTATATATCGCCTATATAAGCTAAAAATAATATTTTTAGCGAACACAAATTTATTTCATTACATCGCATACAAATTTTATACACTGAATGTATATATTTTATACACCGCATATACATTTTTCATACCGCATATATATATATATATATATTTCATACAATACATATATATATATATATTTCACATCTCATATATATATTTTATTCACATCGCATATATATATATATTCACATCGCATATATATATATATATATTATTCGCCTCTCATATGTATATTTTATTCACATCTCATATATATATTTTATTCACGTCGCATATATATATTTTATTCACGTCGCATATATATATTTTATTCACATCATAATCACAACACAATACAGTCAATTAAATCGTCCATGGTTTGTGGACGAGAGAGGTGAGCTAACAGACACTGTATACAATTTATAATGATTAAAAATGATAAAAATCAATACTGGCATTTCATATATGTAGTTATAAGATAAACAATTGTACAAAAAACTATAGTGAGAAGTTCTCACATTTGGTTCCACTCCGTCAGTCTTTAAATGATGATTTTATTCTATTTGAATTCAAGTTCACCTCAAATTCTGATTTGCTCTATTTTTGTTCTAGTCAGTTCCACTGTGAAGCTCTCGTCCTCACGATCCTAAGCAGACTGAAATCATCGAATTCTGACTAGTATTGAATAAGTTGTGGCAGTTTATACATTAAAATATTAAATATGTAATTAATTAAGATAACCTAATTAATTTACTTAACCAATTCTAATCCCTTTCCCTGCCGTTTCGAATCTTCTCCAGGCTTCTCAAAAGGAAAACCCGTAACCCATTTTCACGTTCTAGGGCACGCTGTCGCACCCTTCTAGAAGCCACCGGCTAAGGTTCCGAACACTCCACCTCGTTCCCCTTTACATCGCCACCTACCGGCCGAAGTACCACCAATTTGGACGCCCAGATGCCCCCATTAGTCAGTGTTTGAACGCTATAGCTTTAAGCATGCGAATCTCGAAATCCACATCACCATTTTTGATCAAGGCCATATAGAATTAAAGCTCCTAGAACGATCTACAAACTTTGTTCAAAAAGTTTTTCGAATTTGTTTAGGAATTGAAAGAAATTAAGGATCGAATCCGGAATATGATGGCCATTAAAATCGTTTGTGGCGGCTTAGAGAGAATGAGGGCACTAGGGTTTAATTTCAACTATTTATATATATTTTATATTATTTAATTTGAATATTGCTCGTTTTTTGATACGAACTACAAATCAAACCCAATGACTATCGCCCCTAGCTATATACCCCCATTGCAGACACAATGGAATATGTTTCGTAAGCTGATTCGGTTGTTTCAATCATTTTTCATCAAAATTAAAATATAAATCAATATATACTGAATTTGAACGCATATTTTAATTTACCAAGGCCACATACTGACTCCAAAAATTACAGAAAAATAAATACAGTTATGTTTTGACGGTACAGTCCTAACAAAACTAATTTCATCGAATTTGGAAACCGTTTGAAAAATGGTCATTTTTCCAATCGATTAAATTCAAACTAAAATTGCAAAACATATTTAAATTCACTGCACTCACATATTAATTCCAAAAATTATGAATTTTTAAACCTAGCAATAATTTGACATTCCGAATCCAAATAAGTGGTTTCATCGAAAATGAAGGTCGTTTGCAAAATGGCTATTTTTAAGGGCTATATATATATATTTAAAAAAAATATAAATTTCATAGCGACTATTCTAAATTTTAAACTGGACATAACTTATAATTTATAAAATGAAATCTCATTTTCTCACATTCATTAGAAAGATATAGTTAAATAGATTCTAACGTTTCTTTTTTCGTCCAGTTCTGACTTATATTGAATTCTATATTTTCAATTGAAATTAGAAATCGAATTTTCAAACTACCGCGCCATTTCAGGCTCATTTCATAATTAAAATAAATTTATACGTTCTAACTTCGATTTAAATAATTTTTTTTCGTTATTATTTAAAATAAATTATTTTAAAAATTCAAAACTCATTAAAATAACTAAAATAAAATTTTTTAATTGGTTTAGACATTTTGGGTTGTTACAGTTGTGGATGTTATACGTACGATGGTGAAATTATGTTTATGAATGATGGTATTTTTAGATTCTCAAGAAAACACGATGAAAACTGTATTCATTGATTTTCCTGTATTAATAGAAGAGATGAAGTCGTGCTCTGAAGTGATCATGTATTTAGATGCATTTTCACTGAGAGCCCACATTAGCTAAAAGAGCATATGCATGTAAAAATACAAGTATTATGCCCATTTTCAATAGTATAAAAAAATAAAATAAAAAATGTGACTGTTCCTGATTGTCTCTATGTCCTTGGATGTTGTTTTAGGTTCAATTTATGTTGTTAATGGTATCACCTGTACACAAAATTCTCTGTTCTTTTATATCCAATCAATCAACACCTCCTGAATTGCACATTATTGCAATTAAACCCAATTTTTGTCTTTGACTTAATTGCAAAAAGGTGAAAATCAGGGATCCTGATTGGTTGGGTAGGAGACAGAGAATTTACGTTATAAGTATAAATGCTTGCACACTGTAATTAAATACAAAACTACTTGGTGTGTATGTGTACTCGCTGATATCTCATTTCTATAGGGAATGTACTCGTTATCATCATGGATCTATCTCACTTCCTTTTTATTGAGAATGATACCAAATAATATTATCTCTGTTTATTATTATTATTATTATTATTATTATTATTATTATTATTATTATTATTCTTTCACCTCGTATGTTACCAACTTTCAAAAAATTTGAGGAAAAAAGGTTTCTGTAGGTTGCTGCTGTCAGAGCAGATCAAAACGAGCAGATTAAAGAATAAAATATCACTATGAAACTTAGGTACCGTTCTTTTTTCAGAAGGGGCAAAAAATGTTCGCGTCTGCGTCGGAAGCGTCCGACGCGTCATGCGGGATCCGCCAATTTGCCCCTTCCGAACTAAAAGCTAGAAAATGAAGCTTTTGTGATTTCCCGTTCAGCATATACCCCTTTTACACCTATTTTACACCATTTAGTCTCTTTCATGTGCATTTCTGTTAAAATAAAAACACGTACCCCTTTCATCAATTTTCCCCTTCTTCAATCCCTTCCACATGTCTTTTCCATATACCCCTTTCTGTTCAAAATCAAACGCACCCTTATTGGTTTCATGTTAATAGAATTCATCATGTTAATTAGTGATAATGTTATGTTTTTCTTGTTGTCTTTGGCTAGATCTTCGACTCATTATTTAAGAATCTAAAATGATGAATTGGTCAAGTAAACTTTCAAATATATTTTTTTGTTGTCAAATACTGACAATAACAACATGTAGCTAGGATTAATTTAATCAAACTTGCACAAGTGGGCAAGTTTAGATGTTGAAGTCAGTCTTTATTTTCATTATCTTTGAAATGAAAAGACAGTTTAACTAAGGGTCCGTTTGATTTTGAACGAGAAGAGGCATTTGGAATGGGCATTTGAAGGGGAATAATTGGGAACGGGGAATGTGTTCTTTTTACGAAAGGGGCATTTTGGAAGGGGCAGAGTTATTATTTTATTGTTTTTGTATACATTATTTTTAATTGTTTGTGTTTAGTGTTGAACAGAATAATATAACGCAGAATACAAAAATTACTGAATTTAAACAAAAACAACTACAATACCATTTTAAAAAAAACAGCACAACACAATCACAACACCTTACAACACCATTTAAAAAAAACAACCACATAAAACAACACAACTAAAACTCCCACATACTGACACAACACCCACAAGAATCACATCTTTCCATCCCTCAGCAGCGTAACAAAATGAATAACACAAGCCCTAAGCTGTTCGGGCTTGCCAATCAGAGAATAAAATGGGTTGTGGCCCAATCTGTCATGCGTAGACATAATAACCGACACCTCCCAATCTTGATAGTCATCCTCCTCATGGCATACAGACATACATAAATCGATAAGCTCGTCTCGGTCCATGCGCGAAGGAGCTGAACGAGAAGGGCCAGCACCAGACCTGACCGGCCTACGAGTCGGATGACTCAAGATCTCCACATTCTCGCCACGAATGACATCGCCAAATAGCTGAGCCTCTTGCAGATGAACTAGTGGAGCATCCGGAATCGCGTACTGACATCTGTCGGTACAGATGCATCCTGAAAACATGGAGTCCAACTACCTAAATCGTGCTGGGGACCCACTCTTGAACTTGCGCATCGGCAATGACACCGTCACCCACCATTCATTCGATCCTGCGACGGTATCCAATTGCTCGTCCCATCCCCCTCCACCAATTTGTAGCAGTCTGTTCCACGGAGTCCAATCTCTTTTCATGTTGTCGAATTTGTTCTTCATTTGACCAGCGTTGTAGTCCAACTCGGTCCGCTCGTTGAACGCCTGTGCGATCAACTGATACCATCCTCCAACATTATGTGCACGCGATCCAAGATGTTGCATGCACACGTCGATGAACGCGTTCGTGGTATCGTTGTTCCATTCGGCAATGGAGCGAGTGGACGATGACTGACATGCGGCCATTTTTTTTGGAAAAAAAAAATCAAAAAACTTATGAATACAAGAAATATAGGAGGAAAAAAGTATAAAAATACAAATTTAAAATCAAAAACCTGAAAAAATCGACGAGTGGAAGGTGATTGTAATTGAATTTTTCGGATTTGGTGTTGTTTTGGTGATGGAAATGGATTGAAATGGAGGAAATATATAGAGAGAGGGAGAGGAATCAGCTGTTCTGGAATTTTCGTCTCGTCGGACTTGCGTCTGACGCATCGAACGCGTCAGACGCGAAATTTATCTTTTCAACCGTTCGTCTTGAAGGGGCAAAAGGGTGGGACCCACCTTTGACGCGTAAGACGCGTCGGACGCGTCAGACGCAAACGCGAACATTAACTGCCCAGTCAACAAATCAAACACTACCTAAGTTGAACTGGGACGGAATTCCCATAATTAATCACACTATTTTATTAACTTTCTTGTTATTCTGAAACAAGTTGGCACAATAAACAAAAAACGATTCCAATTTTTATAATAATAACTAAATAACTAATGATGTAATAGATTTCTTGCGAATTTTACCACATTATGTGTTTAAAGATAGACCTAGACCTCAAATAACTAAATCAAATATAACAACATTATTACCAGCTTAATTATTTGGCTAATTGAATATTTATCAAATAATTCGCCTTCTCTTCTCTTCTTGTCTTCTCATGTCCATGCCTCCGTTTTTCTGTAAGTGTGATTATGCACTTGGATTCTTTTTTGTTTGCAGTTCACTGTTTGAAATATACCGTAGAAGCTTGGTTTATCCTAGTTTACTATACAAGAGGAAGAGGACTATGCAAGCTTGAAATTTCGAACTGCTTATCATTTTCAACCTTTACGTAACTGGATGAACGGTATGTCAACTTCTTCTTCATCCTCGATAAGTTCTATGTGCAGCTCTTTTATGTCTTCTATCTTCTGTATTATGTTCAGAATACATTGATCTGAAAGCCTTTGTAATTAGCAAAGTATACCCTTACCACGTTTCCTGAACCATGTCCATAGCAACGATTAACGTTTTGATTATTACAAATCCATTTAGTCATGCTCCCCTGCATGCTGATTACGCTCATTAAAATGAACAATACGATAGAAGAATAAAAATTTATATATATTAAACCTGCCTCGCGATTCGCAAACAACCGCCTTGGCCAGCACAAAGGCCCTCTTGATCAGCTTTGGTCTTCGAAGTCATGCCGCGTGCGTCGTGATTGAACTACTCAAGCCCATCGAGGTGGTGTAAACTTCCCAGGCTGTTGAGGTGGAGGCTGTGCTTAGGTTGTATGTAAATCTCTATACTTTATTATGTTTGTTAGGGCTCCAGTTAGGCTAATGAATTAGGCAAATTCTATTTATATACCAAAAATCACTTAACATACCATTATTTTTCAATAAAATTCTATTACTAAATTACCATTTTATCATAGTTGCTTTTTTAAAACTTTTGCATATAATTATCAAATTATTTTTAAAAGTATTGAAACTTGATGCAAACTAAATATGTTAATGAAGATGTTAATGAATTATTTAATCATAAAATTTAAAATTTCATTTAAGAAAACATTCAGAAATAATGGTCTAATTTAGAAGTGTTGATTTATTTTGTAAAATTAATTTTGTTGAAATTAATTTTTTTTTTTCAAAAAGTTTACAAAAGCTACAGTATTAGTATAAAAAATAAATTTCATTTTGTTAATTTTTACTTAATTTAATGCAAAGAATTTCTAATTTAAGATAATTGTGTTTTAAGTTTGAAAGAGGACAAAAGAAAAAGAAGATGGGAACATGGATAAATTAGTAAAAGAAACGGTGTACGTAATGTAATATATGGTGTATAGTAGTTTATTACAATTTTTGGTGTATGTTTAGCAATTTATGGTGTATAAATAGAATTAGCCAATGAAATAATCTATGAGATTGAGTGTGCTTAAGATGTTTTAAGAAGTTTTATTGATCCAATTGCTGAGATAATTAAGACTAGGAATGGCAATGGATGGGTTTGGATCTGGAACGGTGTTTTTGGTCCTTCAGTCAAGTTTTGGGTTTTTTCGGCTTTACCCCGTAGATTCAGTGGAGATCTATGTGTTGATTGAAAATTGTGTACTAATAAGAAATTATGTATTCATTTTTTCAGAAAATTGCATATTACGCGTACAAATAATAATTTGTTCAAATTATAAAGGAAGATACAAGAAATGAGGTGTACAATAGCAATTAAAAATTGTGCATTTTTTATCGTATAATTATTAGTGATACAACTTAATACCAAGGATCAAAGTTTCACTTTCCATTTATGTTCCAGTCATCATAAACTTTTGGAATTCTGGTTCCGTTTTGAATATTTTGGAAATTCTGCTCCAATTCCGGTTTTTGAATTCTGATAACTTTCAAAACTGTTTTTTTTATATATATAAGCGTATTACCAAATACTAAATTATAACTCAAAAAATATACTTTTATATTCAAATATAAAAAATAGTTGATTAAAATTCACACCATTAAAAAAGGAGTGAAATAAAGTATTACAAGATATACTTTGATAAAACCTGGTCATAGAAAATAAAAACCCATTAAAAGATGGCCCTCCTTGTGAATCTATATTTCGTTATTTCATCAGTCTTTTTATGTAAAAGCATAGCCTAGTTGCCAGAACAACCCGAATGCTACAACCCTGGTTCCTAAAATCATATTGTAAATTAACTATTATACCCGACCCAATATAAAACCAATACAGAAATGCCCAAATCCCCAAACTAAAAGCTCCTTCTTCTCCTATAATTCAACAATGATGAACTAATCAGAGAATAAAAAAAATGCATACCTCACCGTCAAAAGTAGCTCGAGATTATCTTCACCCATGATCATCAATGAATGCTAGGTTGTTATTGCTCCTTTTCATCTTTCAATTTTCACCGTAACTTTTTTCTTTCTCGTAGATCCCAAAAACAAGATTTTATGCTAATTCTGGTCTGATCCATGTGGGTCCTGGGTGGAATCTCCGAGATGTAATAGCACTTTGGCAGTTGTAATTGAAAACTATATGTATACTTTCATACAATTTATTATAACCTATAACTTTATACATTTAACAAATCAAAAATTTAAGAAGCCTCAGTTTTATATTTTTGAAATGTCTATATGTAACAAAAGACCAAGAATAATAACAAAACTATCCCATGCAACTTTTTAGTATTCCCCTATAGTTCTCCTTTGTAAAAAGCATAACATTAAGACCATTACTCCTGCTATTCCCTGCAAGAATGTAGATGTCGCGTGCCTTGTAAAGCTCATTGTTGTCTTCCCCTGTCATTGCACTACTTGAGCATGGTCTCACAAGTAATTGAGATATGTTTTTTGATTTGGGGGCCGAAATGAGTTTTTTTGGTGAATTCTGGTCCGGGTGATGCCGGAACCGGACTGGAATGGTCGGAATTCTGAAGTCCCAATCAGAATCTCGAACCATGCTTAATACTATAATTTTTTTATAGCTTATTGATGAAATATTATAATATTTATGTCATGGTCACTTATATCGAAGAAGATTAACAAATCATAATTGTAGTAATAAAGCAATCTCATAATATCTTTGTTAGAATTGTCTTGCATGTTGTGAAGGAGGAACGATGATTTGGATTCGTAAAGTCCCAAATTGTTAAATAAATTGGAAGAAGGATACATAAATATGGGTTGGGATCTGAAATAGAGTTTCTGGTAATTCAGTCCGTTTTTGGTTTTTTTGGCTTTACCCTCTAAATTCAGTGCGGATCTGGAATTTTGCCACATATCTGAAACTCGTACGGATCAGAGTAGTTTCGATCGTTCCAAGATGCGATAAAGCTTTATGCATTGATTCAAAATTGTGTACTAACAAGCAGTTATTTATTCATTTTTTTGGAGAATGGTGTATTATGTACAAGTAGTAATTTATTCACAATTATAAAGGAAGGTACAAGAAATGAGGTGTTAACAATTAAATATTTGTGCATTTCTTATTGTATAATTATTAGTGACAAAACTTAATAGAAAGGTTCAAAGTTCCACTTTCCATTTCCATTCCAGTCAATGTAAACTTTTGGAATTCTGATTCCGTTTTGGATATTTCGGAATTTTTTGCTCCGATTTCGGTTTTTCGAATCCTGATAACTTTCGATACTATTTTTAATATAGGAATCTTATATTCAAATATAAAAAAATAGTTGATTAAAATTTATACCATTAAGGAAAGAGTGAAATAAAGTATTATAAGATATGCTTTGATAAAACCTGATTATAGAAAGAAAAACACTAAAAGCTGGCCCATTTTTCCTAGTAAATCCTTATTCCATTATTTCATCATTGTCTTTTTAAGTAAAATCATAGCCTAATTTCAAAAACAACTAGAATGTTATAACCCTGGTTCCTATAAGCCTATTGTAAATTAACCATTATTATTAGCCTAATTTAAAATATACACTGAAATACCTAAAGCCCCAAACCAAAAGCTCTTTCTTCTCCTTTAATTCAACAATGACGAATCTAAAAATAAAAAAAATGCAAACCTCACCATCAAAATTAGCTCGAGATTATCTTCACCCTTGATCATCAATAATACGAGGTTGTTATTGCACTTTTTCATCTTTCGATTTTAATCGTAACTTTTTCTTTTTTCTTTGTGGTAGATCTCGAAAACGAGATTTTGTGCTAATTCCGGTCTAGTCCATCCCAAGTCCTGGGCGGAATCTCCGAGATGTAATACCACTTTGGCAGTTAAAATTGAAAAATGTATGTATGTTTTCATACAATTTATTATATATTATAATTTTATACCATGTCAAGAAGATATTCCACTATAGCCTCCGAAGCTTGGAAAAGAGATGCGGTCTACCAAGATCCTAACTCAAATTCTAACTCTAGGACTGAGTCTGACAATGAAGATTCACAATTCGAAGTTCAACCTCATGACAAACAACAAACTTCTTCATCGTCTGAGGAACAAACTTTGTCTGCAGAAGAAGAGGCTGCTGGTAATGAAGCTGGATGGGGGCAATGTACCCGAAGTTGGTCCTGCTCCTGATAACTTGTCGCAAACTGTCTTTCTAAACGATCCAGTCGACTCTTGGCCTTCATTGAAGATGAACCGAAACTGAGAAGGTTGTGCACAAAACACAATATACCTTTTGAACAAGTTCAAGTCGCATGTAAGATTCCCCATAATCCTCCACAGGATTTTATGACATGTAGTCGATAAATGTGCACAGTGGGATGCATTCCTCCTTTCAGCCATTTATCTAGAGCTTTCTTCATCGCATAAGATTGGCACATATGCAACTGCTCTCCATAACATATGTAACAACCCGAATTTTTCTCAGAAATCTCAATCTATCAAAGCTCGAGTTGGTTTATATGATATCCTGCAGAAAAGACAGAGATAATAAATATATCAGAGCTCATTAAACATCTCACGGCGGAATGGATAAAATATAATAATCAAATATAGCCTTACTGAAATAATAACAATGTCTAACAAGTGTCCAAATGGTACCCAATCGTTGCCATAAATCTAACTTGGGAGTATGTTATGAGGAGAGTGGTAGAACACAAATTCTGGTGAGAGGACAAATTATGCATTCTGAAATAACCCTACATATACCATTCAGTTACATTTTCTAAATTATTAGGTTATTCGGGTTAACAACACTCTAGGCTCTACACTCACATCGTACCCATCTACTCTCCAGCAGCTTAAGCCTAATATACTGTGTTTGTAACTATGCCTAACATCTCAAGGTAGTCCCCATAGTACCCTCCTCATACGATCTCTGCCATCACACCACGAAAATATGCACAACCTACACCCTAAGCCAAACTGCATGCGGATCTATATCGATATGCCACGTAATCACACAGAACCACCATCGCAATTCCACGTAAGTGTACGGATCCTCGTATCCAAACTCTTTGGTCGAATCACGTCTCAATACGGAGTAATGCTCTAATGTCTACAATACACCATCTAGTGTGTGTATCTAGATCCTCACACGATCTTGTTGCCTGCTATAATCTGAGTCCCGTAATAGGGCTGCATCAAATGCATAGAACTCAGTCGGGAGCTTTCAACATCTGTAAATGACAACTTCATTAAGCCTACAATACAGATATTCACATATGGTCTGTCTCTTTTCATGGTGGCTATGGCCCTATCATGGCCCCTCTCTCAACTAATGTAAGACTACATCAAGATCTAATAACGTGTCCCTAACAAACAATCTATTTTGCGTGTCCCTCACCAACGTCTTGATAGTGAAATATCGTTGTTTGTTGATTTAGTTCTTAGTCTTTCTTCATTCCACTGACTGCGTGTAACACCCCACGTCCATTAATGTCACTCACAAAGGGAATGCATTAACTTCCATGGAGGTTTTAAGTGAATATAGAACAGTAAAATTACAACAAGACAGATATAAAATAGTACTTGGAAATTCAAAAACTTTATTTCATTGTAGCAGAAGTCAAAACATGTTTGATTACATCATAACACCATATTCAATGTCAAGTACAATATCTATCTTGATAAAACAAGTACATAATCCCATTACATGAATAGCCATTAAAAAGAAAGATAACAAGCTGGACTTTACTTCAGCAGTCCAAGTTTTCCAGAAGATAAGCGATCCAACTAGACTCCACTAGAACTTGGCCCAACCTGCGGACCTGAAGGGAGAAAAAGGATGGAAAAGAGGGGGTCAGACATAAAGTCTGGTGAATATGATAATTCTACAATACTATTACCAAAATAACTGGACTAAGGCATAAGCTGGAAAACAAGAAAATGTCTATGAAGAGCAGATTAAGGACATAGACAATCGCTAAAGGCAACGTTATAGGCGCTCCTAAATACTAAAGGATAAACACTATACTGCACCACACCAGTCACCCTAAAGATTCATCCCACTTAGCTTCACTTAGAAACTTTCCCAATGGCTTTACGTACCCCTAGCTGACTACATAGGTGCCGCCTGCCCCTATCTCCACTAGGTGTACCCTACTTCCCATTATTCGATCGGTTCCCTAACTCGTAGATACCCGTGCTGGCCCCACAGTGGGGTGTATCACTCCCCTAAAGTGGCAACCTGATACAACGGACATGCACGGCTTATACCTACACGATGCAACAACGTCTTACCTACCAGCCCGGGTCCACACACGCATATGAAACCCGTTGGACTTGCGTTGCCACCACTCCCTGTTTTGGCCTCTTATAGTCAAACCCAGTATGCGTGTCCCGTCCTCGACTTGGGTCGAGCCCACAAAGATACGTTTTGGGATACTGGTTGAAATGGGCCCCCACTATTTACCACAAGCATTCCACCTAAGCTTGTCCCCATTAGTCCATCCCACTTAACCCACTTAGTCATGTTCATTTACATGTGTGTTTGGTTAAGTCTAATCGTATTTCAAATGCCTCTAAAGGCAACCACCAGATTCCTCATGCCACCCAAGGCACCTACTTAACCCCCATGTCCCACCTTACATGATTATCTGGTTAAGTATTTCTTAGTTCATTAAGGCCATAACCTCATAAAGACCTCTCACATTAGACTGACATTTATGGCAGCTGGATTTGCCGGGCGGGTCCGGGCAGTCTTACACCATAAAAGAGTCTAACCTCGTGTCTTTACAACTGTTATGCTTTAGTTTGGGCCTAGGACCTCTCACATTGGGCCGATATTTGTGACTACTGGATTTGCCGGGCGGGTCCGGGCAGGTTTACATCACAAACGGGTCCAACCTCGTGTCCCAAGCATTGATTATTAATAATAATCCACTTTCCCCCAATTTTAATAATTCCCTACTTGAATTATTAATTACTTCCAATTTTTAACAATGTCCATAATTGACTCAATTATGGACATCCATTCATGGTATGCAAAATCTTACAAAATTGCACCCAATTTATTAATTCCTAATATTACCCCTACCCCACGTTTGAACGTTTATTCGCAAAATATATGTTAGACTCGAATAGCCTAACTCATAGCATAAAAGAGATTATCATAATAACAACATGTATATGTGACCAAATGAATCATAATAAGGGGTGAAACTTGCATATGTCCAACTTGCATAGATTATACATGTCATGGACCTAAAGGTGTCAACTTGTTCAAAATTCACCTAATATAATCTCAATCAATTTTCATAAACTTACATATGAACATGTGTGAATCAACATCATCTAATTTTTTTAACAACATGGTTTTATATGGGTACACCTAACTCAATAGGCAAATTCCCATAATCAAGTTTTATTTAATTATAGTTTCAAGTTTATGGGTACACCTAACCTAATAGGCAAATTCCCATAAACGAGATCCATTTAAATTAAAAAAACATAACTTTAAGCATGTTCCAACAACATCATGATTTTACAACATAATATAGCATGATTTATAACATGGCATAGTATGATAGTATAACATAGCTTGACATGATTCTCAACATAGCACGACATAGCATAAGAGAATTTACAACATAGCATGACATAGCATATATAATTTACATCATACGACAACATAATAACATAATAAGAGATCCACAATATATAGAATTTACAATTACAAATCACGTCACTTTCTTGTGATCCATTCATGACTGAGTCAAATTAGTTTGTAATAGTCTTGTGAGAATCATCATACTCACCAACAAAAGAAAAGAATTAGAGAAAGAGAGATCTTTTGATTTGATTTGTGTAGATTTAGTTGTAGATGATTAGGCTTCCTCTTCTTAGTTTGTGACGGCTATGCTGAACTCCATGGCAGCAGCATGACGGTAGCTTCTCTAATTTTACAAGTGATTTAGGTCTAGGGTCTACCCACTTATTTATAGATTTTAGAATTCATTCTAGGCCATTAGATTTAACCTAGAAATAACCGCAGCCGTTCAGACAAGATGGGGTTTATCTTGTTGACTCAGCAATGAGTCAGAAGTGACTCAGCAAACACTCAGCAATATATATATATATATATATATATTCTACAATGTACACATTAGATACATCCCCCCCTTTTACACACTTATTATTGTTTTTATATACATATTAGATACATCCCCTCTCTTACACGCTTATTAATATTTTTATATTCATATTAGATACATCCCCTCTCTTACACACTTATTAATATTTTTATATTCATATTAAATACATCCCCTCTCTTACATACTTATTAATATTTTTATATTCATAATAGATACATCCCCTCTCTTACATACTTATTAATATTTTTATATTCATATTAGATACATCCCCTCTTCTACACACTTATTATTATTTTAGCAACTTTAGTGTTAATAGAAAATTCGGGGCGTTACACTGCCGTTGACAGGTATCCGATGATTACTATCATTAATTTGGTCCTAACCAACCTATTCCTAAAGTAAGGCAAACTGCCGAATCACCCAAAGTCATCTGCCACAACCTTCTGACTGTCATACCATAGTTGCAGTCAAGATATACTCTAGATGGTGCAACATATATGCCTCTGAGCGACGACTTCATCCGGTTATTTCTCAGAGGGCCATCTCAGAGTACCCTACCACATCCTGCAGAATCCTCGTGCCTCCCTCCAGTCCTGTAGAATAATCAGTTAGACGTGCTCCTCTCGTGTCTCCGGACACCACGATGATCTACCTCGTTGGGTTCTTCATCTCCATACCATACATACGGACTGGACCCAGCGCATCATGCCATCTTGTTATTAGACCCTATGTTTAATCTTTTAATCATGTGCTTGCTTTATCTCATCACATTGCTACTCAACTTGATTATCCACATATTCACTTTTATTTAAGTTACTTGGTTTATTAGCTTACAATTGGCTACTTACTTTCTTTAATCAGCCCTATATCGTCGAAGCGGACTTCCGCTTATTATTTATTACATTTGTTGGACTTAATACTTCTAATTATAAGTCTACTAATAAGCCTACTTTATTCTTTCTTATTAAATTATAACCTTATATTGTACTATCACCACAACTGTCGTTGTGGGTTCACTTATTAACTTAGTTATCTTAACTCAGGTTTATTAATAAAGCTCTTTATTCACCATTAATTATAACTTTCGTTATAATTACATTTATCCATAGGACAAGCCTACCTTTAATATTTCATTCCCATTCATATAATTAATTATAATAGGTTATATTCCATGTTCATCGCAATTTTCCTTAGGTTCCTCAATATGAACTAATTTTTACTATTGTAATATTTCTCTATTTATTGTCTTGTGCATTCCAATTATTACAGGGAAATATTTCACACACTTTATTAGTTCGGTTAGCAAAAAATATAAAGATCTATTTCCATAGTGTACATTAATTAAGACTCGTAGTTGCAACTTGTTTCTTTTATTTTCAATGTGGATATATATATATATATATATATATATATTGATTAGTGTGCAATACGGTAAAAGAACCCCTATTTCACACTAATCCTTTTTTCCTTTCTTTTCTTACAACTACGTTTTCAATAATTTTATTATGATGGTCACTGTGGAAATGTATCCTCTTTCCAATCCCAACTAACACAGTCCACTACTAATTCCCTTTTAATGAGTTAGATATTAATTCTGGTTTGCAAACAAATTGGACAATTATAAACAACTGTTAAATTCGTTCGGCTTTCCAAAACAACAAGGGTTGTTGTAAAGGGTGTCGAACTCTAGGACCAAAAATATTTTAATTAATAAATCCAATCAAGTTATTCCAGAATTTTGATTGGTTGCAAATTAACAGAAAATAAACAAAAAACGAGTTTTTAATAATAAAAGAAAGCAATTAGGAAGCAATGACATAAACTAGATTAATATTCATCAATAGCCAATCGAATTAATACAGATCTAATCCATGTTTCTGTCACAAACATGAATCAACAATAATTAGGTTTCTATAAACAAATATGTGAATAACAACAGCTATAGCCTACGCGGGAGCAAGCTCTTAAACAACCATAGGCTATCAGGATAGATTCATTATTTTATTTCTAAAACCCTAAATATTAGATCTAAATCTGATAAACATTAGATCGAACTCGAATATACCCTGTGAAGGAGCACAACTCTTAAACGACACAGAATATGAAGGTTCAAATCTAACCCTTGGTTCAGATCTAGATCTATATACATGAAGTTCTAATCTCTTTGGCTTTTTGATTCATATTAAATCTAATCTAAGCGTCATCACCCCCTAATTAAAGGGGATTGTCTAGGCATAGCTAAAAGAAAAGAAAATAATAAACATGAAATAAAAACTAAAGAGAAGAGAAGAAGAGTTTTATTCCAAGAGAAAGATTACAGAATAAAACTAAGTGTAATTCTAAATGAACAAGATACAAGTGTATTTATAGCTGATATGACAAAGACTAATTGGTTAATTACACAATGTGGGACTAAATATTTAGCCCAAATAACACATAAGCCAGTGTGAACGCAGCTGTAGAGTGAGAGGCCTGGCAAATGAGCCAATGTAAACGCAATGGTCATGCTGTAGAGTGAGAGGCCTTGCAAATGAGCCAATAAGAACGCAACATGAATCTTTAGTGAGCCAAATCTACCTGACTAAACTCTATTGGCAACCGTTCTTCAAGCTTTAAACTCTTTAAGCTTTAGTAATTTCAAACTTCACTCTTTTTAAGCAAATTCTTCATGCTTTATCCATCAAATGATTTAAACCATGATTTTTATTCCCAATTTGAAACACAACTATAAATACACTATATCAATTATTTTAGAAAGAAAATAAGATAAATAAGCGGATAAAATATACACATTTACGTGTATATCAATTCCTGTTTTTCATATCCCATTTTCAATTACTATAAATTTCCAAATAAAATTAGGCGTACCAATTCTCTTTCTATTATTTCCATAATTCACTGTAATTCTTCTTTTTAACATATCCAATTTACCATTGAATAACAATCTTAAGAATATATGCATAATTATTGTAAATTTCTCAATTTCAGTAATTCTCAATCCGAATAGAAAATTAATGAAATAGATTTATACAACAGCAATATTCTTAACGTACTTAGGGAATAGATTATATCAAAATTACCACAAATTTCAATTATTTATCGCATTAAGAATTACGGGGAATGTAAACGATAAATATACCATTACCAAAAGGTATAATTTAAATCCACTCACCTGATTGCTTCCCAGTCCTTGAATCTGATTCAGATATGATATTTCATGGTCTTTCTAATTCAATCTAGTATTGAAATAACCACGAATTTACAAATCTGATATTTAAAGAATAAAAGAAATCCTAATAGTTTAGATTCACGGAATTTACCTCATGTAGATAAGAAATCTGAACACCTGTACTGAAGATCTACATTCTTTGCCTCCAAATCTTAAATTGGAATTCCTAAAAACTACTATTTCTATAGTGCAACTGAGTAGCGCTAGCGCGTTCATACCCCAATTGATGTGCAACCGCTCCAACAACTCAAATTCTGTTTGCAAATCAATTTGACCTTCGAATTTCTTTGTTTGATTGCTTGAATTTGTTCTGGCTTTTGATTTTTTTTAAGAAAAAAAAAATAAACAAACGAAAGGTAAAGAAAAAATGAAACGGAACTAAAACAAAAGATAAATTAAAATCTAACTAGTCGAACTAAACTAAGCTAAAAAAATAAATAAATCAAAAGAACTAGGCTAATAAAAATGAAAATAAAAAATAAAATAAGAAAACTAGGCTTAATAAGAAAGAAAAAACAAAGATTCCAAAAAAAAAAAACTAACCTGAACGCAAACTTACACCGGTCACTAAAAGAAAACGAAAACTAGCTAGTTAAATAAAAACAAATGTGCTAACCCCTAAGTACCAACCCGTTAAAAACTTTCAGCCCACCTTTCCAATAGACCAAATCACGCCCCCTATTATATTGTAATATTATCAAAACAGCTCAGGTCAAAATAAAAGAAAGGAAACAATAAATTTGCACATCATTCTAAGTGCGACACACCAAAAAAAATGGTTTATCTCCATAGTAAAACCACAATTGTCCCACAACAAGCAACCCAGCAAAATCAATTCTGAACAAAACAGAAATTTTCTCCCTCTTTTCTCTTTTTTTTTATTTTTTTTTGTGTGCTTGATTTTCGAATTCGGATACTGGGTTCCAAAGGTGGAGTGACGCGAGTTACATGTTCGATTCGAATTTGGGCTAGGGTTTTGCGGTGTTGAGTTTGTTTGAATCGAACAGGGAGTTGCGGATTTGAATTGGAATTGCGGTGATGCAGGGTGAGTTTGTAGGTGTAGTGCGTGGATGTGGAAGAACTGCGGGTTGTGTGGTTGTTGAGGGACGTTCTGGAATTGTTCGCGGAAGGGCTAACAGGCTAAGTTGTGTTTTGGTAGTTATGAAGTGAATGATAGAAAGGGGAATGATAGAAAGGGACAATGGTGGTTGTCAGTGCTGGGAGTATGATGCGCAGGGGAGAAGTTGTTTGTTGATGGTAGCAAGCTGTTGGATAGGTTGGTCAGAACTGCGGGTTGAACTGTGGTTAGAACTTGCAGATGTTGTAGTGGTTGTGGAATTTTGGTGTTGATGGTGAGTTTCTTGTGGCGTTTATGGATGGAGAGGGCGTGTGAATAGGATTGTGAAGGGGTTGGACTGGGATGCTCAGGTTTTGGATGTGGCGGTTTTGAGGAACTGTGGTTTCAACATGGTGATGTAATTGTTGGCAGAACAGTGGTGTTTGGCTGAAGTTTGTAGTCGGTATGGTGATAGACTGTTTCGGTGGTTTGGTGGTGCAAAATTGGTGACGCAGGGGTTGTTTTGCTGTTGATGATGTGATCAGATGTGGTGAACGGCGGTAAAGTAGGAGATGGTGTGGTTTTGAACAGAAAGTAGGAGTATTTGATGGTGTGGCACAGTAGTGGTTCTTATGCTTGTCTGAAGTGAAGAAGCAGGTGGCATGGGTGTTGAAGCAGAATAGGTGAAGGGTAATAGTGGATGGTGATGGTTCGAATTTGCAGTGTTTGTAGAAAAAATACAACAAGAAGAAAGAACAAAAGCAATAGAGAAAGAAAGAAAAGAAATCAGTAGAAAAATCCTTTATATATATATATATATAAGGATTATTGAAAAAAAGGAAAGAAGATGTAATGGGAAAGAAAATGAAAAAAATAGAAAGAAATAGAAATTGTAAAAGGAAAAGAAGAAAAGTGGGAAGTGTTTTTTTTTATTGTAAAAGAAGAAACATGAGAAATTGGAAAGAAATTTGAAAAGAAAGGAAACATATTGTAAAGAAACTTTGGAAGGAGATTTTTTTATTTTTTATTTTTGTTTTTAAGAAAAGGAAAGTAGTAAAAAAATTTTGGAAAAAGAGATGGTAGAAATTGGAGAAGATATTGAAAAGCGGAAAGAAATCAAGAAAAATGGCAAGAAATTGAAAGGAAAAAATGATATACAGTTTTTTTCCTCTTGTCTTATAGATTATGGTATCGATGATCAAATACCAAATCAACTAACAAGAATTTTTCTTATCTATACAAGAAAAAAAATAATGAAATAAAATCTTTTTGTGTTTTTTTAATAGAAAAATAAGAAAATGAAAATATAACCCGATGAATCTACTAATAAAAATTATTTCGGTCCCCGGCAACGACGCCAAAAATTTTTTGCGAACAAATTGAAAAATTATAAACAGCTGTTAAATTCGTTCGGCTTTCCTAAATAACAAGGGTTGTTGTAGAGGGTGTCGAACTCTAGGACCAAAAATATTTTAATTAATAAATCCAATCAAGTTATTCTAGAATTTTGATTGTTTGCAAATTAACAGAAAATAAGAAAAAAAACAAGTTTTTAATAATAAAAGAAAGCAATTAGGGAGCAATGACATAAACTAGATTAATATTCATCAATAGCCAATCGAATTAATACAGATCTAATTCATGTTTCTGTCACAAACATGAATCAACGATAATTAGGTTTCTAGAAAAAAATATGTGAATAACAACAAGTATAGCCTATGCGGGAGCAAGCTCTTAAACAACCATAGGCTATCAGGACAGATTCACTATTTTATTTCTAAAACCCTAAATATTAGATCTAAATCTGATAAACGTTAGATCGAACTCGAATATACCCTGTGAAGGAGCACAACTCTTAAACGACACAGAATATGAAGGTTTAGATCTAACCCTTGGTTCAGATCTAGATCTATATACATGAAGTTCTAATCTCTTTGACATTGTGATTCATATTGAATCTAATCTATGCGTCATCACCCCCTAATTAAAGGGGGTTATATAGACATAGCTAAAAGAAAATAAAATAAAAAGAAAATAATAAACATGAAATAAAAACTAAAGAGAAGAGAAGAAGAGTTTTATTCCAAGAGAAAAATTACAGAACAAAACTAAGTGTAATTCTAAATGAACATGATACAAGTGTATTTATAGCTGATATGACAAAGACTAATTGGTTAATTACACAATGTGGGACTAAAAATTTAGCTCAAATAACACATAAGCCGGTGTGAACGCAGTTGTTGAGTGAGAGGCCTTGCAAATGAGCCAATGTGAATGCAATGGTCATGCTGTAGAATGAGAGGCCTTGCAAATGAGCCAATGTGAACGTAGCACGAGTCTTTAGTGAGCCAAATCTACCTAACTGAACTCTATTGGCAACCGTTCTTCAAGCTTTAGTAATTTCAAACTTCACTCTTTTTAAGCAAATTCTTCATGCTTTATCCATCAAATGCTTTGAACGATGCATTTTATCCACAATCTGAAAAACAGCTATAAATACACTATATCAATTATTTTAGAAAGAAAACAAGATAAATAAGTGGATAAAATATACACATTTACGTGTATATCAAATACCCCCACACTTATCATTTTATTCGTCCTCGAATAAACCAAACTAAGATATGTCACACTTTAGACATGATTGCATTTAGCATATACAACAAGCCGTTAAACCTCTAGGTGTCCCTAGTAGGACGAGTGTTGTCTCGTGAGGGTTTTCAGCGGATACTACCCACAAAATCCAAAGCGTCTTATGTACGCGGATTAATCAAACAATATATTTAAGGTCTTTCACATTCTAAGGATTTCACCTAACTTCAATAATAACGGTTTAGTCCCATATTGTCCATCCCATTATTGGTGCAAAAATGAATAAAAAAAATTCAAACTGAATCGTAATTCCTTGATAACACTGTAATTGCCTTGAAGGTTAAGAGCGTGATGTCAATCAAAGTTCTACACATCGACAATATGCACCCAATCATTTATTATTATTATTATTATTTTTGAATAATTTTGCACCAGTGTAACTGTAATGTATTGGATGTGAGTTATGCATAGATGAAGGAGAATTTTGTAAGTTCTAAAAATATTATAGATGAGAGGGAAAGTGTATTAGTTGAACTTCAAGCTACCAAAGATAAAGTAATACTAAGGCACATATGGATGTTTTGTTTCCTTTTATTTCCTCTTACTACAATCCTCGCTTCTAAGTACAGTATGATGGATGTGGATGGAATAATAATGCTTTATAGTCAAGAAAGATGAATGACTATTTTATTCTCAGAGATTTTCTCTTTATTGCTTTTTTTCGCATGAGGAGTGATGAGTGGAGATGGAATGGAATGATACCGTATTATTTCTTGCATTTTTTTTGCATGAGGAGTGATGAGTGGATATGGAATGGAATGATACCATATTATTTCATTTGATTCCTCCTCTACTAAGCGAATCATAACCAACACTTCATGAAAGGAAAGTTTTGTGCCCTAGTTACTCTACTTCTATAACTCTAATTCAACACACAAGTCTGGATTAATGTTATATAAAAAGCTGAAAGGAATGATACGCAAAGTTTCATAAGATAGATAACCCATATAAAATAAGATGTGGTAAATGGTTATCCTACCTTAAAACAAGTACGGAGTGGGTAGTGTAATATTGGTATAAAAAGTGATGTTTTTGAACCTTTGAAGATAAATCAGTACAAGGTTCTTAAGTATACCAATATAAGAAAAACTTGTTGAAACATGGATGTCGATCGACTAAAATTTGGGTTTGAATCATGTGGGGTATCGAAGAAGAAAGCTACAATGAGTCATTTCTCCTTCATTGGGCCAAGTGGAATTTAGAACTTACAAGTTTGAAAATTTGAGTGGAAAAAATATAATGCATAAAAATGAACTCCAGAAAATCCAACAAATATAGGTGCAAAATAATTGTTTATTTGATGATTTTTTTATTATTTTTACTTGCACATTCTAACATGTATAACAAGGGTTGACACTCTTACTCCAGAACACGACTAACGTCTGCACAGTCTCAAGCTAGCATCTTAAAAAGAAACTTTATGACTCAATGAATAAATAGTGTTCATTCCCATCACTCAACGATTCAACTTATCAAACAAGAATTAAGGTGCTATTTATGAATTTTAAGTTAGTCCTTGTTCAATGAATGACATAGTTCATAAAATTTGATTGCTGATGTAATGCAAATTCCCCCCACACTTGAGTGTGACTGTGTCCCCACAGTCGTTAATCAGACATATCTTAGTGAAAGGGAAAAGAAAATAAGAGGGTAAGCGTGGCTTATTGGATGCTTGTGCAGAAAATACGCAGTCATCGAATAGATGAACCGGCCCACAATGGACCAATAGATCAACCTCATTAAGATTATGAGACACAGCTGAAATACAAAAAACGAAATCATAAAGGATTTTATATTACGTGTCAGATTTGGAAAAACAAATTTTGTTTTTTCAAAAATTTGATTTGCTAGTTTTAAAATCTTAAGATTACAATTGATCATAAAATCGAATTGAATTTCTTTAGCAACTAAAGAGAGGTCATCGAGTCGGGGTTCAGTAAAAGTTTTAAAAACAAAATTTGATTTGTTTAGATGATGTATAAATTGAGAGACGCGTGCGTCACTCTCAACCCCACACTTGTTTTGAGAAATATTGTTCGGTTTTGCTATGATATTTGAAATTTTGTTAACTAACGGTTCATTCGTAAACCTAAAGTCAAAACCAAACAAATGAATTTTTAGTAAATTTCAAAATCGTGTTTTATCAAAAACAGTGTTATTCCAAAAAGAGTTCATGTACTCTAGAATTTTATCATTGAAAAACAAGTGATCATAGTGAGGTTGATTTGAAACGATCAAGTTGCAAGGAGTTTCAGCAGTTTCAAAAAAATTGTCATTGTGTTTAAGATCACATTCAGTAGTCTCGTTGTATTCAACCTCAAGAATTTCAAAGTTTTCAAATATTCATTTTGAATTTTAGACCCAACAACATTATCGTCAATCAGTTCAGGAAGTTTTCGCTCATCAAAGTCGTCCTTACCTAAAGGATTGTTACCAACTTCATCATTTCTTTCAAGTTGACAATCTAAAGTTGCTAAATTTTCAGAATCTGAGAGAGGAAGATCAAATTGAAGATTGACGTCTTATTTTTTAAGTGTATTTGAATTCAAATCAATTACAGAGATTTCAACAACTTCATTAAGATTTTCATCAAATTCAAAAGTTGTTAGTTGAAATTTTTCAATTTCAGTAAGAGTTAAATTTTCAGCAGAAGCATCAGTTTGAGTTTGAATTTCAATTTCACAGAAATCAGTGTTTTGCACAAGAGATTTTCCAAAATTTTCATCAACTGTCATATCGTCAGAATCATCAATAATCGTTATGTAATGTTGTGACGAAGTTAATGGCTGATTATTTATTTCAAAAGAAGCATTGGCAGAAACTTGTATGTTACTACATTGGGATTTATAGTTGTTGAACAAGTTCGTAACTTCAGTTTGAAGAAGAGATATTTGATAAACAATCCTATGAGATACTTTTAGTTTGCTATCGTCTATTCTTTGAGCCAGTTCTTCGATGTAAGTCAAGCCAAGTTTCATGGAATCCTCAAAGTCATCAACATCATCAATTCCCTCAAGTAATAACTTTTCTAGATGCAGCCAAAATTCAATAGTGTATTGAGCCAGTTGTTCAATGATACGCTTGTTTTTGATATCATTATTTTCATAAGCTTGTTTTTCATTTAAAGTTCGCGCCCATTCCTTGATGTCCTCGCCACAATTCCAAATGTCATGCATTAGTTAATCAATTTCGCTCAAGCTCTCTTCAATCAAATTGGTAGACACACCAGACTTCAAAATGTTGTTTTTTAGATTCATCGTTTCTATGTGTTCCTCAGTGGTTGACCTTAAAAATTCATCAACCTCATCTCTCAGAAGTCATTCATTATTTAATTTCCACCACCAACATCGCCAAAAATTTAGCTTGTTTGCAACACATTTTTCATATTCAACAACCATCATATTATGAAAATCATTTTGGTGTTCAAAAAATTCGTTGAAACCCGTGTTGAAATTGTTTTGAAACTCAGCATTTTGCTTATACATTTGCGCTAATAGTCGACTTACCTTAGATAAATTCTCCTTAATCGAAAAATGGAAGTTTTCATATTGGGGAGCAACTATTTGATGAGATTGGGGGAAACTATTCGAAAAGTTTTCAATTTGAAATTCATTTTGATTGGAATTGAAACCAAAATCATTTAAATTTTGAAAAGAATTGCAATTTTGGTTGTACATGGGGCAAGCGCGCATGTACTAGAAGAAGACAGTTATTCCTTGCAAAATCAGTTGCAAAACTTGTGACTCAAAAGAAGCTCTTAAAAAAATACGTTAAAATTAACAACTTCGGATTATATGAATACAAGTCCAGGCCAGGTTCGGACAGGGGTTATCAGTGTGCCACGAATCACCATAGAAACACGACTGAAGGTTTAAGAACCTGTTTGAGTTCTTGACTCTACCGTTCCTTAGACACCTTGAGAGTATCAATCCTAATTGTCAATTTAACGAATATTTTGTCATATGAGCTTTGGGGAATTCTCGACTCGATTTTAAAATCAAACTTTTCAATTAATCCCATGTTCATTTTAAAATTTTAAACCGCACATCAATTAGCAAAATATTCAGTCAGGGAACAGTCACCGAATAATAAATTGCAGAAATAAAATTTTACAATCAAGCCGCGCCCCCATACAGAAGATTTTTACAAGCGATTTCTATATATTTTTCTTTGCAGCTGAGCACCTGTAGAGTTTAGAAAATTCTCACATAGATCGGCAGTCCGTCCAGTGAAACTAAGTAGCACTAGCGCGTTCACACCCCACTTGATGTGCAACCGCTCCAACAATTCAAATTCTGTTTGCAAATCGATTTGACCTTCGAATTTCTTTGTTCGGTTGCTTGAATTTGTTCCGGCTTTAGATTTATTTTTTCTTTTTTTAAAGAAAAAGAAAAACAAATAAACAAACGAAAGGAAAAGAAAAAAAATGAAATGGAACTAAAACAAAAGCTAAATTAAAATCTAACTACTCGAACTAAACTAAGCTAAAAAATAAATTAATCAAAAGAACTAGGCTAAAAAAATGAAAATAAAAAATAAAATAAAAAAACTAGGCTTAACAAGAAAGAAAAAACAAAGATTCCAAAAAAAACTAACCTGAACGCAAACTCACACCAGTCACTAAAAGAAAACGAAAACTAGCTAGTTAAATAAAAACAAGCGTGCTAAGCCCTAAGTACCAACCCGTTAAAAACTTTCAGCCCACCTTTCCAGTAGACCAAATCACGCCCTCTATTATATTATAATATTATCAAAATAGCTCAGGTCAAAATAAAAGAAAGGAAACAATAAATTTGCACATCAATCTAAGTGCCACACACCAAAAAAAATGGTTTATCTCTATAGTAAAACCACAATTATTGTTCCATAACAAGCAACCCAACAAAATCAATTCCGAACAGAACAGAAATTTTCGCCCTATTTTCTCTTTTTTTTGTTTTTTTGTGTGTGTGCGCATGATTTCTGAATTCGAATACTGGGTTCCGAAGGTGGAGTGACCCGAGTTGCGTGTTCGATTCGAATTTGGGCTAGGGTTTTGCGATGTTGAGTTTGTTTGAATCAAACAGGGAGTTGCAGATTTGAATTGGAATTGCGGTGATGCAAGGTGAGTTTGCAGGTGTAGTGCGTGGAGGTGGAAGAACCGCGGGTTGTGTGGTTGTTGAGGGACGTTCTGGAATTGTTCGCGGAAGGGCTAACAGGCTAAGTTGTGTTTTGGTAGTTATAAAGTAAATGATAGGAAGGGGAATGATAGAAAGGGACAATGGTGGTTGTCAGTGCTGGGAGTATGATGCGCAGGGGTGAATTTGTTTGGTGATGGTAGCAAGTTGTTGGATGGGTTGGTCAGAACTGCGGGTTGAACAATGGTTAGAACTTGCGGATGTTGTAGTGGTTTGGGAATTTTGGTGCTGATGGTAAGTTTCTTGTGGTGTTTATGGATGGAGAGGGCGTATGAACAGGATTGTGAAGGGGTTGGACTGGGATGCTCAAGTTTTGGATGTGGCGGTTTTGAGGAAATGTGGTTTCAACATGGTGATGTAATTATTGGCAGACCAGTGGTATTTGGCTGAAGTTTGTAGTCGGTCTGGTGATAGACTGTTTGGGTGGTTTTGTGGTGCAAAACTGGTGATGCAGGGGCTGTTTTGTTGTTGATGATGTGATCAAATGTGGTTAATGGTGGTAAAGTAGGAGATGGTGTGGTTTTGAACAGAAAATAGGAGTATATGATGGTTTGGCACAGTAGTGGTGCTTGCGCTTGTCTAAAGTGAAGAAGCAGGGGGCGTGGGTGTTGAAGCTGAACAGGTAAAGGGTAATTGTGGATGATGATGGTCCGACTTTGCAATGTTTGTAGCAAAAATACAATAAGAAGAAAGAACAAAAGCAATAGAGAAAGAAAGAAAAGAAAGAAAAGAAACTAGTAGAAAAATCCTTTATATATGTATATGTATATGGAATTGTTGAAAAAAAAGAAAGAAGATGTAATGGGAAAGAAACTAAAAAAATAGAAAGAAACAAAAATTGTAAAAGGAAAAGAAAAAAAGTGGCAAGTGTTTTTTTTTATTATAAAAGAAGAAATATGAGAAATTGGAAAAGAAAGGAAACAAATTGTAAAGAAACTTTGGAAGGAGATTTTTTTATTTATTTTTGTTTTCAAGAAAAGGAAAGTAATAAAAAAAAATTGGAAAAAGAGATGGTAGAAATTGGGGAAGATATTGAAAAGCGGAAAGAAATCAAGAAAAATGGCTAGAAATTAAAAGGAAAAAATGATATACAGTTTTTTTCCTCTTGTCTTATAGATTATGGTATCGATGATCAAATACCAAATCAACTAACAAGAATTTTTCTTATCTATACAGGAAAAATAATAATGGAATAAAATCTTTTTGTGTTTTTTTAATAGAAAAATAAGAAAATGAAAATATAACCCGAAGAATTTACTAATAAAAATTATTGTGGTCCCCGGCAACGGCGCCAAAAAATTTTTGCGAACAAATTGAACAATTATGAACAACTGTTAAATTCGTTCGGCTTTCCTAAACAACAAGCGTTGTTGTAGAGGGTGTCGAACTCTAGGACCAAAAATATTTTAATTAATAAATCAAATCAAGTTATTCCAGAATTTTGATTGGTTGCAAATTAACAGAAAATAAACAAAAAAGGAGTTTTTAATAATAAAAGAAAGCAATTAGGGAGTAATGACATAAACTAGATTAATATTCATCAATAGCCAATCGAATTAATACTGATCTAATTCATGTTTCTGTCACAAACATGAATCAATGATAATTAGTTTTTTAGAAACAAATATGTGAATAACAAGTATAGCCTATGCGGGAGCAAGCTCTTAAACAACCATAGGCTATCAGGACATATTCACTATTTTATTTCTAAAACCCTAAATATTAGATCTAAATCTGATAAACGTTAGATCGAAGTCGAATATACCCTATGAAGGAGCATAGCTCTTAAACGACACAGAATATGAAGGTTCAGATTTAGATCTATATACATGAAGTTCTAATCTCTTTGGCTATGTGATTCAGATTGAATCTAATCTAAGCGTCATCACCCCCTAATTAAAGGGGATTATCTAGACATAGCTAAAAGAAAATAAAATAAAAAGAAAATAATAAACATGAAATAAAAATTAAAGAGAAGAGAAGAAGAGTTTTATTCCAAGAGAAAGATTACAGAATAAAACTAAGTGTAATTCTAAATGAACAAGATACAAGTGTATTTATAGATGATATGACAAAGACTAATTGGTTAATTACACAATGTGGGACTAAAGATTTAGCCCAAATAACACATAAGCCAGTGTGAATGCAGCTGTAGAGTGAGAGTCCTGGCAAATGAGCCAATGTGAACGCAATGGTCATGCTGTAGAGTGAGAGGTCTTGCAATTAAGCCAATGTGAATGCAGCATGAGTCTTTAGTGAGCCAAATCTACCTAACTGAACTCAATTGGAAACCGTTCTTCAAGCTTTGAACTCTTCACGCTTTAGTAATTTCAGACTTCACTCATTCTAAGCAAATTCTTCATGTTTTATCCATCAAATGCTTTAAACCATGCTTTTTATCCACAATCTGAAAACACAACTATAAATACACTATATCAATTATTTTAGGAAGAAAACAAGATAAATAAGCGGATAAAATATACACATTTACATGTATATCAATTCATGTTTTTCATGTCCCATTTTCTTACTATAAATTTCCATATAAAATTTGGCGTACCAATTCTCTTTCCGTTATTTCCACAATTCACTGTAATTCTTCTTTTTAACATATCCAATTTACCATTGAATAACAATCTTAAGAATATAGGCATAATTATTGTAAATTTCACAATTTCAGTCATTCTCAATCTGAACAGAAAATTAATGAAATAGATTTATACAACAACAATATTCTTAATGTACTTAGGGAATAGATTATATCAAAATTACCACAAATTTCAATTATTTATCGCATTAAGAATTACGGGGAATGTAAACGATAAATATACTGTTACCCAAAGGTATAATTTAAATCCACTCACCTGACTGCTTCCCAGTCCTCGAATCTGATTCAGATATGCTATTCCGTGGTCTTTCTAATTCAATCTAGTATTGAGATAACCACGAATTTACAAATCTAATACTTAGAGAATAAAAGAAATCCTAATAGTTCAGATTCACGGAATTTACCTCATGTAAACAAGAAATATGAACACCTATATTGTAGATCAACATTCTTTGTCTTCAAATCTTGAATTGGAATTCCTAAAAACTACTATTCTTATTTCTGAAAGATTTGGAGAAAAAAGAAAATGGAACAGCCTTGGCATCGTCTTAGAAAATATGAGTTGGAGGCTAGACTCAACTAGTCTATTTATAGGTGTACATGAGATTCTTGTCCATCGGATTAAATATAATAAAATCTGAACTGTAAAGATCGAAAATATAACACCAAATGGCTCAGATATGGGTCGACTTGGACCCCTTGTGGGTCGACCCATGTGTCAACCTACCTCTAGGGTGTGTCGACCCACATGTGGTCTAAGTCGACCCATGACCTGGGCCATTAACGTTAATTTTTCCAAGAATTAAGTTCTTGTTTAACTTGCTAGTAATATTTCTTTTCTTGTTAAATATTGCTATTTAAATTATTTTCTTCTATTTATAATGTATATTTAATATTTCAATTTCAAATGCGCATATATACATGCATATAACTCTTTAAATCTTTGTCCATTTACAACTGCTCAATAAATGTCATTATTAACGCTATCAATTCATTGATTCCTTCCTTTCTAATATATATTAAAATTTCAAATGCAGTTATTCTCTTGCCTATTTTTCATTTATTCCTTTATTACTTTCCGCCCTTAAATTACATTTTAATTTCAATTTTTAATTTATGTGTATATATTTACGCACAACTTCATTTCTTTTTAAAATTTAAACGGCGTTATACCGACATTTATTTCTTACTCATTTTGATTGATTGCAGGTTACTTTTGGATTTCATACCCATATATATATATATATATATATATATGTATGTATGTATGTATGTATACGTATATGTATATGTATATGTATATGTATATATATATATATATATATATACATAGACATACAAATATATACACATACGCATGTATATATACACACACATATATACTCACCTAAATATATAGTTTTTTTTCTTATATGTATATTTATATATATATTTTTCTCTTAGAACATGCATCTCTTTAGCCATGCGTCTAAAATAAAAAACATGATGTTGGCGGGACTCGAACTTCTGTCCTCCACCTTGGGAATTGCATGCCTTACCAACTTGCATAACTTAGCTTTTGTTCACAAGACTATAAACATTGGTAGCTATTGTTCTTATTTGTGTTTCTCTTATATCTTCTTTTTTACGTTTGTTCTATAACTTCATTTAAAGATAACTTCTTCATTATAAATATGTTTTCTGCAACCATAGATCTAAATTGATCAGAGAATCGCCACGGACGCAATGATGCTAGTTTTGTGACCCAATTATGAAAATTATACAAATTTTGTTTTATTATTTAATTGAAAATGTGGGGTGTTACAAAATATGCTTATCTCCATACAATGCATGTATTATATGGGGAGCATTTACATCGAGAAACCACTTTCGAAGACATCATCTTCTTTTATAACTTCAAGCATTGGCGATATACCCTTCCTTCACTTAATTTGAAGCCACTTCGGGCAATCGAGTCATAATGGATTGGTATAGCAAGTTAGGGAACGTCGAACAAGACTGGTTTCACATTCCACAATAAGAAGGATTCAGTGGGAGGTGGATCCAGTATAGTAAGTGCTTCATCGTCATTACTTCTTGTGGACTCACCTGAGCATTTCTAACACTTTATGTCTTTGTGCAGTCGAGAGTTCGACCAAACCTACAGAAAATATCTATCATGCTACTTTGGCTACTTTAAGGAATGATCCAATGGATAACCGGAGCGTCAGAAGATGAATTGCCGATGAGTTTCTACATTAGTTTCACTTTCTTGATGCAAATCGAAGTCTAGGGATAGGCGGTTCACCATCCCGTGGAGTGGGAGACGCGGTATCTGAGCTTCTGCAGTTGCGCCCCTAGTAGTTGTGCCCCCGGTCGGGGGAGGGGGAAGTGGCAATTGAACCTTGGATCCAGGCCCAAGTTGAAGGCATCGCCAAGGAAGTAGTTTCCCTCGAGTTCAGTCCGAAATTGCCGGGAGTAGTGAACAAGGGGAAGAACTAGAAAAGTCACCCGATAAAGTGGCCAACGAAGGGCATAAGAGTCCCTTCTGAAAAAGCAGTTGTCAAAGATTCTCCTACTAAGACTCCTTCTCAAGCCAAGTCTTGAGCTTACGGCAGCAGACCGAGAAGCATTGAATCTCTATTCAGGGGTCTAATTGATACTCCATTGTCATACGTGCAGTATTCTGCTTAGAACTTGGACTCTACTTTATCCATCCCATGCTCTGAAGAAAAGAAAACCATAGTCTAAGCTGGGAAGACCACTCCAACAAGCCTAGATCCAACTCGGGTCCATTAAGAGGATCAATAAGACAAACTCGACGCGGTCATTGCACGTTACAACACTCTTTCTTGCATGATTATCAAATTCTGATCTAATTTTTTTTCTTGAATTACTAGCTCAGTGATGAAGGGAAGAAAGTATCATAAGCACTTGGGCTCTAGTCTTTCCAGGAGTGGGCCTTCCCAAGAAGTTTATCTTAACGTGAACGCCAAGAGATGCGTGCTAGGTAAGAAAGGGAATGTGAGCGAGAAAAAGAGGGAGCACGAAAGAGAGGAGAGGAAGCGCAACTGGGAATGGGAGCACGAAAGAGAAAAGCATCACCATGAACATACTCCCTGCTCTTACGACAAGACATCTCATTCTTATGATAAGACCTCTAGCAAGCACTCCTAAGTTAAGGGCTCGTCTCATCCAAAGTTTCCAATTGATTCAACCCCACAATCTAAGCATGTGTCATCCAAACACAAAGGGGCATTCATATCCAATACACGAAAAGAGAAGGAACCTTAGGATGCACTCACCAAAGAGCAGGACCTTACAGTCGAGCAGTGTAAGAAGGAGTTGGAAAAGTCCTTTCTTTAGAATTACTTCTCTCGAATTCAGTTCTTGCCTCACCTGCACCCGATTCCTTTGATAATGAACTACGATCGAGAGTTGACGACTTGATTTCTCAATACAGGGAAATGTTTAGGCATTCAACAAGACTATTCGAAGTCATCAAAAGTCTTAATCTTGAGATCAACAATATAAACCAACTATGGGATTGCAACAAATAGATCTTAGAGCACACCAAGAAAGACTTGCCAAAGTGTGAGGTCAAACTCGCAACGTCTAAGAAATCCAAAGAAAAGATATAGACTACACTTAAGAAACTTCGAGTGAGACTCAATGGTGAGCTCAGTTTGTGGTTTATCAAGGCTAACTCTATCAAGGATGAGTTATGGATGGTCAAGCAGGAGAACATATCTTTGAAATCCAAAAATGAGGCATTGAAGAAGGATGGCTATTCCCAAGATATAGAAAGGCTTATGTCCCAATTGACCGCCTCCGAAGAAGCGAAGAAGAAACCCGAGAAAAGTGTTCATACTTCCCTTAAGTCTGCCATTAATTCCCAAGCTTGATATGAAAAAGAAATTCAGGAGCTCAAGGCTAAGTTGGTTGATGTTGAGAAAATGGAAGATGAGTTCGGCTCCCAAGTGTTGATTATATGTGCCTGGGTCATTAGGTATCGTGGTTTGGCATGGGTCGAGGATTACCCTCAGACATTAGATGAAGTTGAAGCTTGAGACCAATTCTTAGAGGATGAGGGGATTGCTTTGGAGGATGGTTCAGTCAACGAAGAAGAGAAAAGGGCCAAATTTCTTAAGGGCGATGAATCTGATGACCTAACTAAGGGTAGGCGGTTGTAGAAGAAAGAGGAGGATGCAGAGAAGCTCTGAATTAAAGGAAAAGTTGTAATTAAGGAGAGTCCTGGCATGGATAAGGGTGTTACCACCTCTGCTCAATCAACTAGCCAACCTACTCATGTTGTTGATTTGCTCGCAGCACAAGTCATCGTCCTGCCTATCTCAGCTCAGTGCTCTAAGAGAGTAGAGGAGTATAATCCATATGAATCGGGCTTCGGTTCGCACAAGCCTCTAATTCCTAAGATAAAAACTCCTGTAACTTCTGGAAATGGCTCCTTTGAAGATATTTCTTTACTTTCTCCATAGTTTGAGAAAGTTAATGTAACAACACGCATACTACGCATCGGAGGATCGTAGGATATTTATTTATTTCCCATACGAAGTCGTATGGTCATGTAACTTTGGGAAACAACCATTAGACTCATTTCTCATGTTCATGATTATTGTTGATTTTTAAATGACCGTTTTGCCCCTAGCTGATCTTGTTTTGGCCATAACTTTTGATTGGAAAGGAATTTTGACCTGAAACCACTTCCATTAGATTCGTTTGATGGTTTACCTTTCCGTATAGTGGTCACATGTGAAAAACGGATTTACCGTTTGGGAGGTATGGCTGAAATAAGGTTTGGAAGGTGAAAAACTACTTAACCGGGCCAAATAAGGTGATTAGTGAATGGGCCCATAACCCATTTCAGGATTAGGGTTATGGGGAGGCTGAAAGGAGTTAGAGAATCATTCCATTTCAATTTTCTAGCCTCCACTTACCTCTTGGAAACCCTAAAAATGGCCTCCAACCTCTAAATCACCTCCAAATAATCTTCTAATCAAGGATTAAGCTTAGCAACATCAAATCAAGGGAGAACTTCACCAAATCAACGTTGGAGCTGCTGTTTAGCATTGGGATTCGCACCAAATCTGAGATTTACTTCAGATTTAAGTTTTGTTTGTGGCTAAGGTGAGTGATTAGCATAGTTCCTCACTAATTATGGCTAATTAAGGGTAATTAGTGTTAATTAGCGAATTTAAACATGGTAAAATTCTAGAAAAATACTTATAAAATTCGAAATGATGTTTTAGACTTCTGATATGAATTTGGGTTAATTTGGTTAAGTTTTGCTAATCACATCATTAGTTTCACCTAAACATGCTTAAAGGGAAAATATGGGGTTTTGGCCATGTTTGATCCATTTTAACCTATCATATTGATGTTTTGATATTGTGGTTGATTACACATGTTGTTATGACTTTATGGTATGCTTTGTGATTGATTTCAATAGTTAGAATGGTCGAAAACGTTGTCGAATGGCGTAAAACACTCGCTGGAAAAGTCTCAGGAAAGGTGCCGGTTTTGACCCGGATCGGATCGGATATGGGGCTCGGATCGGATAAGTGGACGGGCAAAGATATCCGAATCGGATCGGAACTTAACACTTGGGAGGCTTGGCAAAAAGGAAGGCCATGTTGATTAAGCTGGGGATCAGATCGACTTAAGGACGAAGGGCTCGGACCGGAGTATGGCGAAGGGATCGGATTAGAATAGGGAATGGGACCAGAAGAGGCAACAGGAGCTGGAGCACGAACTGGATGGGAGATGGCAACCCGACCCGACCCGAAGGGGGACACCCGACCCGAACCGATGCAACGTTGAGAACCCGAACCGAACCGTTACCAGAGGAAGACCAGGAACCGAACCAATTAAAAGTAGAGGACCCGACCTGAACCGATAGCTAGAAGGGGAACCCGACCCGACCCAGCATTGACCAATAACCCGAGATGAAAAGGTGGTCCAAATGGAAGTTAGAGCTCAGGATCCAATGGGGAACCAATGAGTTCACTTCATGGTTGGGCTTTGTTGCGGGACGTGTGCTAAGGAGTTGTCGACGTTCATAACTTCGATTCACCACTGAAAATGGATGATGGACTACTTATCAGTGCAACAGAGTCATTACGACTCGAGGGGCAAGGTGATGGTAGCAAGACTACGTTATCACTGTGGTAGAGTCATTACGACTCGAGGGGCAAAGTGATGCGTAGTAAGACTATGAGCCAGTGCAGTGGGGTCATTGTGACTCCATGGGGCAGAGTGGACATAGTAAAGGATTAGTGAGGCTATGAGCCAATGCAGTGGGGTCATTGCGATTCCATGGGCAAAGTGGACATAGCAAAGGATTAGTGGCTACGTTATCAGTGCAGTGAAGCCATTTATGACTTCATGGGGCAAAGTGATCGTAGCAAGGTATGTTAGGTGATCGAAGTGGTGAATATCGTATGCTTTATGCACTGAGTGAGAGATGTGAGGATGGTTGCTATGTTTGATTGTTTGCCATCACTATGACATGCACACCCCCACCCCCGTTATCTTTACACCATTTGAAATGGCACCTTAGAGTGTTGTACAGTATGTAGTGCTAACTCTTTGGTTGCAGGTCCAGGTTCAGGTATGTTTTAGTCTACCTGTTATTGTTCTGTTTAGATGCTTATCGCTCATACCAGGCTTTATGTCTGACCCAGAGTTTTATGTCTCCTCTTATTACTCTGGGTGCTCACACGAGCAGACTAGAGACAGGTTAGTTGGGATGCGCGAGTAGCTGATTCGGAGGCGAGTAGGAGGCTTCCACGTATGATATATAGATATTCTCCCTGTGTCGTTGGTGGTCGCTACTTGGGAATTAGTAGTGTACCTCCTTTATCTTGCTTTTGCTTTTGAGACAGTTTGAAAAGTTGTAATAATGTTAGCTTTGGATCATGAGCTGTACTTGGATTTTCCGCTGCTATGTTAGTTTGTTTTCAGCTTATGCACTGTCTCACCTGTTTTATGTCAAGTATGTTGTTATTATATTTTGTTCCATGCGCTGTGAGACATTTTACAGGTTCCTTGTTAGTTCATTTCCTTCTTCCTTTTTTCTTCTGACGATCCGTTCCGTGCTAACTGGACATGTTACAACGCACTTTTGGAGTAAATGTCGGATGGTGCGGGGCGGGCCGTCACATTTGGTATCAGAGCTCTAGGTTGCGTAGTTAACCTAGGGAAAGACACTAGGGAGAGATAGTACGTATATGAGAGTGCGTATTTGTGATTACTTTGGTTTTCAAAAGCTATATATATACTATTAGTAGTATAAGAATGAAGGCGTACTGCACTAGCACCACTATGGGGTCGTTAATCGTTTCTACTTTTACAGATTTACAATGAGCCGATATGCTAGAGGTGCTGGTAGGGGAGCCAATAATGGGAATGCTGCCACATGAGGGCGATGTTTACTGACCTCATGAGAGACATGCTTAGGGAGGTGCAAGGGGCAGTTCCCAATCCCGGAATTGGTGGTGGTCCAGTAGTGCAGGCGCCTAGGGTCGATTTCGCCAAGTTGTGCAAGGATTACACTAACCTTGGTGGGAAGCCGTTCGCTGGAACGGAGTCGGCCACAGATGTTCAGGATTGGATGGATAGTTGTGATCGTATCTTCGACAACTTGGGTATCGAGGATGCGATGAAGAGAAGGCTAGCGTCTCGTCAGCTGCAAGGGCGAGCGATGAATTGGTGGAATGCCATTAGAACAGCTACTCTAGAAGATCAGGTTACTTGGGATCAGTTTAAGGCTCGCTTTAGCGAGAAGTTTATTCCAGCTGCCCAGAAGTCTGTGTTGTTTAAGAGATTCTTGGAACTCAAGCATAATGGTAGGGCAGTCTCTGACTATATTGCTGAGTTCGACACTTTGTCGAAGTATGGACTATCTCTTATCGATACTCCTGAGAAGAAGAATGAGAAGTTCATTACTGGATTGGATGGATACTTGGGGGAAAGGCTTATCAACCACATCGATGAGACTTTTGAATCGATTATGGGGAAAGCTTTGAGATCAGAGAGTCTTTACCTTAAGCCAAATATTGAGGCTGCATCTGCAGAAGGGCTGAAGCCGCAAGCAGGCGGTGGAGGCAAGAGTAACTCTCAGAATAAGAGGAAGCAGAGCCAATCTAAGGATGGCCAGAAAAAGAACAAGAAAGAAGTTGAGTGCTTCAGCTGTGGTAAGAAGGGCCATTATGCTAAAGAATGTCGGGCCAAGCCAGCGGATAGGAAGTGCTACAACTGTGGCCAAGTGGGACATCATAAGGATAAGTGTCCGCAACCTCTTAAGGAGAAGCAGATTGTGAAAGCATATGCTATTGATGTTGTTCCTTCTTCGTCAAATGCCCCAACTGCGATGGAGAAAGGAAAGAATGTTGTTATTCAAGGTATGCTTTCTATTTATGATGTACCAGTTCGAGTTTTGTTTGATATTGGGGCTTCCCGTTCCTTCATATCTAGTGAGCTGGTAGATAGGTTGGGACTGGAACCTGAGATAGTCGATAGACCATTGGTTGTGACGAACCCGATTGGTGGTTCGACTAGCCTTAGTATGATTTGCAGAAAGTTGGTCTTATCGAGTCATGGATGTATGTTTGTTTGTGACTGCTTTGTTTTGGGCTTTACTGGGTATGGCATTATATTGGGGGTCGATTGGCTCCAAAGATACGGGCTGGTGGTAGACTGTGAGGGCTTTTTGGTGACAGTTGGGGCGTATGATGGGCGGAGGGTAGTGTTTGGTAGTCTACCTAGTGATGGGGTAATGGCTAGTTTTATAAATTCCCTCGACATCCCGCATGATGAGTTGTCGGATGTGCCCGTGGTTGGCCAGTATCCGGACGTCTTCGAGGAGGTGACCGGACTTCCACCACACCGAGAGATTGAGTTCCGTATTGATTTAGTGAAAGATGCCAGACCTATAGTGATTCCACTTCGTCGTATGGCACCAAGGGAGCAGCGAGAGCTCGGGGTGCAAGTCAGCAATCTTTTGAAGAAGGGATTTATTAGAAGAAGTGTCTCCGAGTGGGGAGCACCAGTTGTGTTTGCCACTAAGGCAGATGGTTCCCTTCGTTTGTGTGTGGACTATCGCGAGTTGAATAAGGTAACGAGGAAGAATAAGTATCCTCTACCACGGATAGATGATTTGTTTGATCAACTGGAAGGAGCAAGAGTGTTCTCCCAGTTGGACCTCGCGACAGGATTTCATCAGCTTCGAGTAGCGGATGAGAGTGTTCCGAAAACGACATTTAGGACACCGTCTGGATTTTATGAGTGGTTGGTCATGCCATTTGGGTTGACCAATGCACCAGCATATTTTGTGGATCTTATGAATCGAGTATTCAGAGATTAGTTGAATAAGTTTGTTCTTGTGTTCGTAGACGATATCCTTGTTTATTCAAGGACAGAGGAGGAACACAAGGGACACTTGAGGATAGTGATGGAGGTGTTGAGGAAACACCAATTAAAAGCGAAATTCTCTAAGTGTCACTTTTGGAGAAGGGAAGTGAGATTCTTGGGCCATGTTGTTTCAGAGAATGGTATTGCCGTGGACCGTGCGAAGGTGGCTACGGTACAGGAATGGCCTACGCCCAAGAATGTAACAGATGTAAGAAGTTTCTTGGGGTTAGCTGGATATTATCGTAAGTTTATCCAGGACTTCTCCAAGATAGCTGCACCGTTGACTCAGTTGACTAAGAAGAATCAGTCCTTCGTTTGGGACGGAGTGTGTGAGAATGCATTCAGGAGTCTAAAGGAAAAGTTGACGCGTGCGCCAGTATTAGTCATTCCTAAAGGGAATGAAGAGATGACGGTATACACGGATGCTTGTGGTACCGGACTAGGTGTTGTGTTGATGCAAGGAGGTAGGGTTGTAGCTTATGCTAGTCGACAGCTAAAGCCGCATGAGAAGAAGTATCCTACCCATGATTTGGAATTAGCAGCGATCGTGTTTGCGCTGAAGATGTGGAGACATTATCTCTTGGGAGAAAGATTTGAGTTGTACACTGATCATAAGTCGTTAAAGTATCTCTTCTCTCAGAAGGATCTGAATCTCCGTCAGCAGAGATGGTTAGAGTTCTTGGCTTCGTATGATTTTGATATCGCATACACACCTGGGAAGGGTAATGCAACAGCCGATGCCTTGAGTAGGAGACATGCCAGTTTAGGGGCTATGTTTCTTGAATGGAAGCAACTGGAGTATATCGCAGGGTTTGATTTCAGACCAAAGTGCGAATTGGATCCAGAAGTGCTAGCTAGTTTGACGATCAGCCCCACATTGATAGAGCGGATTGGTTCCAGCCAGAGGGACAATCCTGATCTATTGGAAATCATCTCCAAGTTAGAGATGAACATCGACGGTGAGGAGATGAATTTGTATGGGCTTGATCGAGATGGATGGCTTAGAAAGAATGGAAGACTAGTTGTACCCAACGTGAATGGTTTGGGAGATGAAGTGCTTAGAGAATGTCATCACTCAAAACTGACTATACATCCCGGTGGTAATAAGATGTATTGAGACATGAAGCAGACTTACTACTGGGAAGGGATGAAAAGAGACGTTGGGAAGTTTATATCCAAATGCATGAATTGCCAGCTAGTTAAAGCCGAGCAAAAGAAGCCTAGAGTGGTTTGTTGCAACCATTAGAAATTCCCGAATGGAAATGGGAGCAAGTCTCGATGGATTTCATTGATGGTTTACCAAGGACTAGATCGGGATATGATAGCATTTGGGTAATTGTGGATCGATTGACTAAGAGTGCAAGATTTATACCAGTCAAATCGACCAGAACGGCAGCTAAGTTAGCAGAATTGTATATGAAGTGGGTAGTGAGGTTTCATGGAGTACCTAAAAGCATTGTGAGTGACCGAGACCCGTTGTTCACTAGTGGGTTTTGGAAGAGCTTACAAGAGGCTCTAGGGTCAGAATTACATCTTAGTACCGCATATCATCCTCAGACCGACGGTTAGACGGAGAGGGTGAATCGTATATTGGAAGATCTCTTGAGAGCTTGTATATTGGATTTTGGTGGATCATGGGATGACCATTTGCATCTAGTAGAGTTTGCATATAATAATATCTACCAATCAAGTATCGGTATGGCTCCATATGAAGCTTTGTATGGAAGACCGTGCAACTCACCATCATGTTGGATAGAAACTGGCGAGAAGTTTATGCTTGGACCAGATGTGGTGAGGGAAACTTCGGATAAGATTAAGATCATTCAACAACGAATGAAAGCCGCCCAAGATAGGCAGAAGAGTTATGCTGATAAGAGGAGAAGAGACCTAAAATTCTCCGTTGGTGACTTAGTGTTTGTCAAGATTTCTCCGTTGAAGAGCGTGATACGATTTGGCAGGAGAGGCAAGTTGGCACCAAGATTTGTTGGCCCATTCCCAGTTCTCGAACAAGTTGGGAATTTGGCGTATAGAGTTGACTTACCAGAGAAGATGGCCGGAGTTCACAACGTATTTCATGTTTCCCAGTTAAGGAAGTTCGTACACGACCCAGATTTGACTATTTCACCTGATCAGTTAGAGGACTTCGAAGTAGAACCCGAGGCGGTTGGGAACCGCAAGCCGATTCGTATTGTCGAGCACGATACGAAGCAACTTCGAAGGATGGCGGTGAGGCTAGTCAAGGTTTAGTGGGGCGAGAACAAGAATGACTGCACTTGGGAGACAGAGGAGAGCATTAGGAAGATATATCCAGAACTCTTTGCCTGGTAAGATTCACCTTGTAATTTAGTTATTCCGCATGCTAGGATAGACTTGTTTTGCATGTTTGGTTGTTGGTTTATGGTTGATAGGCACGCGGGACCCTTTTGTGTGTTTTGGTTAGGGAATTTCGGAGGCGAAATTTCTAAGGGGGGGGGGGGGAGAATGTAACAACCCGCATACTACACATCGTAGGATATTTATTTCTTTCCCATGTGAAGTCGTATGGTCATGTTACTTTGGGAAACAACCATTAGACTCATTTCCCATGTTCATGATTTTTGTTGATTTTTAAATGACCGTTTTACCCCTAGCTGATCTTGTTTTGGCCATAACTTTTGATTGGAAAGGAATTTTGACCTGAAACAACTTCCATTAGATTCGTTTGATGGTTTACCTTTCCGTAGAGTGGTCACATGTGAAAAACGGATTTACCGTTTGGGAGATATGGCTGAAATAAGGTTTGGAAGGTGAAAAACTGCTTAACCGGGCCAAATAGGGTGATTAGTGAATGGGCCCATAACCCATTTCGGGATTAGGGTTATGGGGAGACTGAAAGGAGTTAGAGAATCATTCCATTTCAGTTTTCTAGCCTCCACTTACCTCTTGGAAACCCTAAAAATGGCCTCCAACCTCTAAATCACCTCCAAATCATCTTCTAATCAAGGATTAAGCTTAGCAACATCAAATCAAGGGAGAACTTCACCAAATCAACGTTGGAGCTGCTGTTTAGCATTGGGATTCACACCAAATCAGAGATTTACTTTAGATTTAAGTTTTGTTTGTGGCTAAGGTGAGTGATTTGCATAGTTCCTCACTAATTATGGCTAATTAAGGGTAATTAGTGTTAATTAGCGAATTTAAACATGATAAAATTCTGGAAAAATACTTATAAAATTCGAAATGATATTTTAGACCTCTGATATGAATTTGGGTTAATTTGGTTAAGTTTTGCTAATCACATCATTAGTTTCACCTAAACATGCTTAAAGGGAAAATATGGTGTTTTGGCCATGTTTGATCCATTTTAACATATCATATTGATGTTTTGATGTTGTGGTTGATTACACATGTTGTTATGACTGTATGGTATGCTTTGTGATTGATTTCAATAGTTAGAATGGTCGAAAACGTCGTCGAATGCGTAAAACACTCGCTGGAAAAGTCTTAGGAAAGGTGCCGGTTTTGAACCGGATCGGATCGGATATGGGGCTCGGATCGGATAAGTGGACGAGCAAAGACATCCGAATCGGATCGGAACTTAACACTTGGGAGGCTTGGAAAAAAGGAAGGCCATATTGGTTAAGTTGGGGATCGGATCGACTTAAGGGCGAAGGGCTCGGACCGGAGTATGGCGAAGGGATCGGATTAGAATAGGGAACGGGACCAGAAGAGGCAACAGGAGCTGGAGCACGAACTGGATGGGAGATGGCAACCCGACCCGACCCGAAGGGGGACACCCGACCCGAACCGATGCAACGTTGAGAACCCAAACCGAACCGTTACCAGAGGAAGACCACGAACCGAACCAATTCAAAGTAGAGGACCCGACCCGAACCGATAGCTAGAAGGGGAACCCGACCCGACCCAGCATTGACCAATAACCCGAGATGCAAAGGTGGTCCAAATGGAAGTTAGAGCTCAGGATCCAATGGGGAACCAATGAGTTCACTTCATGGTTGGGCTTTGCTGCAGGACGTGTGCTAAGGAGTTGTCGACGTTCATAACTTCGATTCACCACTGAAAATGGATGATGGGCTACTTATCAGTGCAGTAGAGTCATTACGACTCGAGGGGCAAGGTGATGGTAGCAAGACTACGTTATCAGTGCAGTAGAGTCATTACGACTCGAGGGGCAAAGTGATGCGTAGTAAGACTATGAGCCAGTGCAGTGGGGTCATTGTGACTCCATGGGGCAGAGTGGACATAGTAAAGGATTAGTGAGGCTATGAGCCAGTGCAGTGGGGTCATTGCGATTCCATGGGGCAAAGTGGACATAGCAAAGGATTAGTGGCTACGTTATCAGTGCAGTGAAGCCATTTATGACTTCATGGGGCAAAGTGATCGTAGCAAGGTATGTTGGGTGATCGAAGTGGTGAATATCGTATGCTTTATGCACTGAGTGAGAGATGTGAGGATGGTTGCTATGTTTGATTGTTTGCCATCACTATGACATGCACACCCCCACCCCCGTTATCTTTACACCATTTGAAATGGCACCTTAGAGTGTTGTACAGTATGTAGTGCTAACTCTTTGGTTGCAGGTCTAGGTTCAGGTATGTTTTAGTCTACCTGTTATTGTTCTGTTTAGATGCTTATCGCTCATACCAGGCTTTATGTCTGACCCAGAGTTTTATGTCTCCTCTTATTACTCTGGGTGCTCACACGAGCAGACTAGAGACAGGATAGTTGGTGATGCGCGAGTAGCTGATTCGGAGGCGAGCAGGAGGCTTCCACGTATGATATATATATATTCTCCATGTGTCGTTGGTGGTCGCTACTTGGGCATTAGTAGTGTACCTCCTTTATCTTGCTTTTGCTTTTGAGACAGTTTGAAAAGTTGTAATAATGTTAGCTTTGGATCATGAGCTGTACTTGGATTTTCCGCTGCTATGTTAGTTTGTTTTCAGCTTATGTACTGTCCCACCTGTTTTATGTCAAGTATGTTGTTATTATATTTTGTTCCATGCGCTGTGAGACATTTTACAGGTTCCTTGTTAGTTCATTTCCTTCTTCCTTTTTTCTTCTGACGATCCGTTCCGTGCTAACTGGATATGTGTACAGCGCACTTTTGGAGTAAATGTCGGTTGGTGCGGGGCGGGTCGTCACAGTTATCATGGCATGCCGTTAGGCGGTGGGATTACCAATTGAGAGAACTATTATCTCGCGAGGTCCACCAGTTGTTTCTCTTCCTGCTTTAGGTACAACGCAAACCAATGCAGCTCCCGGGATGGAATAAAAAGCAGTAGACGAGCCTCAAGTTCCCTCTGGTGATGATGTAGCCAAGGACCAAGGGATGATGGATGCCTTGAAAAACCTGGATGGCAAGGATCCCCCCGTCGAAGGTGATGACGATGTGCTCTACACCGAGAAGTCTGACAAATCCATTGTTTTGAGCATGGAAAAAGTGAAGGCACTGCAAGAAGGGAAGCTTATTGAAGTTAAAATCGAACTAGGTCCTATCTCAGTCGATCCTTTACAGGTTATCCTTCCTCCTAGCGCGGGTGTGTCAACCAAGGAAGTCAAACCTTATGCGAGGGAGAGGCAAACCAAGAAGAAGCATGATCAACCCACACCAAGAGCCGAGGAGTTTCCCAACGAGAAGTCCTGAAAGTGCTTGCAGAAAGAATCCGAGCTGGAGAAGAAGAACGCAAAGACTTAGTGGCTGGATTCCTTGTAGCTCTATTTTTGTTGGTTTGTTGTAGTTTGTGTGAGTGCGGCCTTCGCTTTTTGACTTAGTTCATGTACAAAGCTGCACTGTGAATAAAATAGTGTTTCTGTATGCAAATTTATTTCTCTTTCTATTCAATATACTTGCGACTTTACTAAGTCTTACATAACTCATAAGTTGCTTTGCTTAAAATGAGCAAGTGTTTTAGTTTGGAGGTAATGTATATGTCTCCAATTAACTTTGAATCATGCGCTGTGCTAGGGGAATGTTAGATGTTAATTCATAAGTCTGTACTTGTGCGCTCAGCGTCGGAGGGTTAAGTCTATTGAACCTCTGGTCCTTAAGTTTTTACTCTCCTGTTGTTAATTTAGGTTAGAGTTATGGGTTAAGTAGCCTTAGGTCGTGGCGCGCCGTTTATGCTAACCCAATCGTTTATACTCTCTCCCAAGTTGTTGAGAGTTAGAGTTAGATTTATGAATGGTTATTTCATATCTGCTTGGGCATCACTCCTTTACTCTAGTCTTTAAAGTGAGGATCACCTACTGAATATTTGAGTCATATTCGGACTTGGTCAGCTCTAACCCAACTTGTCGCGAGGTCGAGTGTTCTCGTCGAATCATGAGCCAATGAACATAGTTTGGTGGTCAATCATACCTTTCATTAAGAAATTAGCGTGTGTTGGTCATATCACAACAGTTAGCCATATAGTCATATATTACCGCAGAGCATGGAAAGAGCTTTTATTTAAAAAGAAAAGGCAGGCGGCGAGTTGCGCCTAATTACATAGTCTAGAAATAAAATGCTATTTAAAAAGATAACTGAAAATAAAAGCTTCAAGTAATATAATGTCGCAGATTCTAGACATTCCATGATCTCGGAAGTCAGTTGCCATCAACAGTCATTAACATGAAAGCTCCATTTTCAAGTTTTTGATGGATGACGTAGGGTCCTTCCCACTTCGGGCCCATGTGGACTGGGCTAAGGAATACACACTTCCGAATGAGATCGCTAGACTCAATGGTCCTAGGCAGAACCTTTGCATTGTAGTATCGGACGACCCGATGTCTATGTGCCGCAGCTCACAAGTCAGTCTCCTCTCTCTTCTTGTCGATCATGTTAAATGACTCCAAAAGAGTTCCTTTTTAGTCAAAAGATCATAGTAGATTGTTTGGTGAGAGGGGACTTTTAGCTTTATTGGTATGACTGCTTCAGAGTCATTACACAACGCAAATGGTGTATGACCAGTCGCTGCCTTACGTACCGTTCGGTATGCCCAAAAGGCTAATGGTAGCTCATCGACCCTTTTGCTTCTAGCCTTCTTCAACCGCTTCTTCAAATTGGACTCTATAATCTTGTTTATGGTTTCAACTTTTCCATTCGATTGCAAGTGAGCTACAACAGTATAACTATTTTCGATGCGATGACGTCGATAGAAATCTTTGAACTTTAAGTTGTCGAATTGGGTCCTGTTATCATCTATGGTAGTCTTGGAAATTCAAATCGACATATGATGTTTCTGACGATGAAGTTGATCATCCGCTTTATCGAGATTGTAGTCAGTGGTTCAGCTTCAGCCCACTTCGTGAAATAGTCCACAGCCACGATCGCATACTTTGCTCTACACTTGGATATTGGAAGGCTACCGACGATGTCAACTCCCCACACTATGAAAGGCCAAGAACTAACCATTTAGGCAAGTTTAGTTTTCGGAGCTCTTGAAATCTTGGTAAACCTCTGGCATTTATCGCAGCATCATGAGTAATCATCTGTATCTGGGTTGACGGTAGGCCAGAAATAACTATACTGGAGTATTTTCTTTGCTAATGTTTAGCTCTCCAGTATGATCACTGCACTCGCCCTCGTGCACTTGTCGCAGTACTCCCTTAGCATCATCATGAACTACACACTGTAGCAAGAGGCCGGAGAACCCTTTTTTATATAGTGTATCTCTCCGAATGATATATCTCGAAGCTTGATGTTGAGCAGCACGCTTCTCATTCTTCCCTTCAGGCAAGGTTCCATACAAGAGAAAGTTATTGATGGGAGTCTTCCATGATTCCTTCTCGGCCTCGACCTTCAACATCCACTCGACTTCCATTTGATCTATGCTTGTGGTATTCAATATCTCTACCGAGGCCAACCCTGTCTGCTCTGGGTTTCTCGAGCTGGCTAGCTTGGCCAATGAGTCAGCTTTCTCATTATGTTCCCATAGGATATAAGAGATGTGGTAGTATTAAAACCCAACTAACAACTCTTCAACCCAGTCAAGAAAGGCAGCAACTCGGTCAAGAAAGGCGGCAACTCGTGCCCTCTTGGTCTGTGACTCCCTTTCGACCTGAAATACGACGACCTGAGTGTCGCAAAAGATACTAATCTCTTTCACTCCCAATTCCTCTGCGGCTTTGAGCCCGATAATCAAGGCTTCATATTTGGCTTCATTATTGGTAATTGGGAAGTCTAAGATCAATGCATAACAGATTGATCGTTCTTCAGGAGTTGATAACATAACCCCAATACCAGAACGTCGATCATTACAAGCTCCATTAATGAATAGCCTCCATACGACATTTGACGGATCAACTGCTTCTACAATTTCTTCTAGAGCTGTAAATTCCGCTATGAAATCTGCTAATGTCTGTCCCCAGGAGGTCCTCCGATGAATAAATGAAATATCGCACTGACTTAGTTCAATATTCCACTTAAGTAGTCTTCAAGATGCCTCGGGTCACTAAAGGACCCCTCGTAGCGGCTATTGAGTGAATACCTTAGCGGGATGAGTCTGAAAGTAGTGGCGTAGCTTCCTCGAAGCTATTAGAAGACTGTAAGTGAAATTTTCAATCTTTGGGTAATTATGCTATGTCCTTGTCAATCTCTTGCTTACATAGTACACTAGCCGCTGGATCCGATTGTCCTTACGATCAAGTGCTAATCTAATGGTATGCAAAGATACCACCAGATGTACAAATAAGTCCTCGTGATCAATCAGCTTCGACAATATAGCGGGTCTCTCTATGTGATTCATCAAGTTCTAGAATGCTTCGACAAAGTCTGAAGTCCAAGCAAAATTATGCTTCCCTCACTTTAACTGGTCAAAGAACGGAATACACTTATCGGTAGCCCTGGATATAAATCTAACTAGAGCCGCCACCCTCCCATTCAGACTCTGTACATCTCTAATCTTTCGAGACTCAAGAATGTTCCATATGGCTTCTATCTATTTGAAGTTGACTTCAATCCCTCGAGAGTTGGTGATGAAACCTAAAAAATTCGCTGACACAATGCCAAAAGAGCATTTCAAAGCACTGAGTTTCAGTTGGTACTGGCGGAGAATACTGAACATTTCCGCTAATTCATCTACATGATTGGTCGATTGTCTCGACTTTATGAGCATGCCATCTATGTAAACTTCCATTGACCTCCCAATTTGATTCTGGAACATGCGGTTAACCAACCGTCGGTACATTGCTCTAACATTCTTTGATCCAAATGACATAACCACATAACAATACAACCCAAGGTTAGTTATAAAGCTTATATGTTCCTAGTCAGGCATGTGCATCTGAATTTGATTGTATCTATAGTATGCGCCTATGAAAACGAGAAGCTCATGCCCAACTATCAAATCTAAAAGCTGATCAATTCTGGATAGCGAGGAATTTTCTTTGGAACAAGCCTTGTTCAAGTTTGAGAAATCAATGCATGTTCGCCACTTTCTATTGGATTCTTCACGAGGAACGGGTTCGATACCCAGTTGGGGTATAGTGAATCTCGGATAAACCCGTTGCTCTTAAGCTTCTCTACTTACTCCTTCAACTCCTTTGACCTTTCGAGATCAAGTATATGCCTCTTTTGATTCACTGAGACATATTTCAGATATATATTGAGTGAATGGCTTATGATAGTTGGAGATATCCCACATATTTTAGCATGGATCCAACAAATACGTCAAAATTTTCAAGAAATTAGAAGGGTCATCACTATCAATCGAGATCGCCACTGTTGTTTCGTTGAGGGTTGCTCTTTGTTATCCTGGCTCTTCGTACTTTCTTGGATAAATATCCTTGAATTGGAAGCTATGCTGTCTGGGCCAGGATTTTCTCGTTACTTGCTATGCAATGACCCCCTTGATTCGAAGGGAATTATCCACAATCTTTCCCTTCTCCTTGCTACAAGATTCCTTCCATTCAGTTAAGAAGCATTCCCGTCCTGCACTTGGTCTCTTCGAACAACTCTAACTCCATTCTCACTCGGAAACTTTGAGAGAAAGCACCAAGGAGCTACGCATGCTCTGAATTCAACAAGGGCTAGTTGGTCCAGAAAAGCGTTGTATGGAGAGTCATAAGAAACAGGAGGATCTGTACTCTCCGACGGTCTCTCTCACCCAACTCTACCAGTTATTCAACCATTCCTACTGGTTCAATTTAGACCTAGGATTGCAGAAAATGGATTTATGATGAAAAATATATCTTTAAATGAAATGTTACAATAAATGTGAAAAGAAGGTATAAGAAAAGAACAATGACCACCATTGTTTCTAGTCTTGTTAACAAAAGCCTATGTAGCTCAGTTGGTAAAGACATATGACTCCCAAGTGAGGGGCACAAGTTCGAGTCCTGCCGGCGCCATATTTTTATTTTAGAGGAATGACTAAAACAACACATGTTCTAAGAGGAAAATATGGAGCTATTGAAGCCACATATTCTAGCCTTACATGACTTCATATTTTTCGCCTCCAACATCTTTCAAACAAAATATTCACGGAACTACTGCAGTCAACAAGGACCTTCTGTAATAAAGCATGGCCAATCATGGCCGAAATCAGTAAGGGATCAATACTTGGGGCCTCCACACCATTTACATGTATATTTTGAAGACGACATCATCCATCATCATCCTTCTTTGCTTCATGGGAGCAGTTTCCTTTGCAGTGTTGCATTCTTCCTCTTCGACATACTTTACTGCATTAACACACGGCTCTATAGTCTAAAGAGTAAACCAGTCAGATGTGGTCCTCCGACGGTAGTGTTAATAACAATAACTTTGTTCTTTTGCTGGGCAACGGCTATAGGAGCTTCCTGACTTTGCTGATAGGGGTCCGAAGTCCCCTGCCCCCTTTCCTATAGGGCCACTAAATAATCATCCAATTTTACATCCCTAATCAAATTTTCCACGATGTCCCAGAGATGATGACACTCTTTAGTCGTGTAGCTGTTAATCTTGTGGAACAGACAAAACTTCCTTTTCTGCTTATCCTTCTCTGTGGACTCAAGCGGAGCGGGTTTGTTGTACTGCATTACATTGCATGTATCCAGGTATACGTTTTCTAAGGGTCATACGTGCTTCGACTTGGCAGCATGAAGGCGAAACTAATTCATAAATTTCATATTCAAGTCTTCGAATGTGAGTACTGATCTCAGAGGCAATTTAGTAAACCACATAAGTGTCACTCCATCATAGTAGATAGGAAACGCCTTGCATTTACTAATATCTGGAGCCGTTGCTAAAACCATATACCATTTGTATATCATTAAGTACTAACCATGATCAGTCTTACCTGAATAGTGATTCATTTTGGAAAGTTAAACCTTAGGGTGAACTCTACATGCAAGTTCTCATCAGTAAATGACATATGGCTACAATAAATCCCCAGTGTTTATTGTTGTGGCCCCTATTATCCTGCATAATCGGTCTGACCATAGCAGTTAAGTCTGAAGTGTTAAGGATAAGCTTGGGATCCAAACTAACATCCCGTATGACCCTTCTTGCTTCCACTACAGGAAACGTCGCCTGAGCCATCGACTGGGTGGTACTTCCTTGACCTCTATTGTCTCGGTCAATCACAGGATGCGAAGGGGGAAGCATGGGAGCGCGGAGGGTCCTTGGATCCTTTTTAGGCCTGGTGAATTGATGTTGCTGCGTTGCTCCCTCTCTTCTACTTGACAAGGATGACTCTTTTGTCTGATGACGTGGTGAGGTAGGAGCTCTCTGACTATTGAAATCATTCCACTACATCGTCATTCTATTCATGTCTTGTCTCAAGGCTATATTTTAACGCATATGTTCGTTCAATGCGTTAGCCGTCTCGTTTAACTTTGTCATAAGTTCCATGAATTCGTCATGGGTCATAAATGCAGAAGTCGACGCTTGAGTAGTGGGTGCAGCAATTGCTGCAAGAGTACTTCCAGTCCAGTTCAGCTGATGCTGAATTGGCAGTTTGCTGGGCAGTTTCTTCCTAGGCACGGCTGTTGGAAGTTCTAGACGAAGCAATTGCTCACTTAGATGCCATTTTCACAGAAATCGAAGAATAAGGGGACCTTCTCAACGAACTTCGAATTCACTAGTAGATTAAAAGATCGGAATGATGAAAACTTAAATTTCTCATAAAAACACCAAAATATTTGCATCAAATTTGGTTTAAGCACCCGAAAAGTCTAAGGAAAAGAATAAAATTGAAGAAATATTAGATGAAAACGAAGAAAAATCACACACAACAGTTTATAGTGGTTCGACAATTGATTACCTACGTCCATTTTATAACTTCTCTTACTTTTTTACTATAAATTGAGATTGCAGAGGTTGGGAATGATGAAACCCTGAGTACAATACTTTTACAGTAAATAACTTGGGTAAGAGAAGTTAGAAGAAGCTACAATGACGCTCTTAAGTGCTATTTATAGACGTTGTTCAAATCCGATTCAGCTAGATACGTGCGCGGGAGAATAAGGGTGGTGGAGCGAGCAGAATGAGTGGGCCACGTCACTGGTAACCGCCACTCCTGTTCGAACTAAGTCAGGTTCAGCATGGTCGAACATGAAATACTCTCTACTTTGCTTAACTGACCCGGGCTCTTGTCGATCCGAATTTGTGCTAAGTTGATGCTACTTGTGGCATGGATCTGCGTGCTTCTAAGTCATGAATATACTGGCTGCGAATCTCCATGGACTTGACGACCTTGTTAAAAGGAAGATCAACACCATAGTCCATTGTTCTTTTTAAATATATTAAAATTCTTTGGACAGTTAATTTGTGAGTATGACTAAGGTTGCAAGTATATCTACTCATTTATCCAATAATGCAGGCAATGTCTAGCCTTTTGTAAGTGTCAGCATCTATTATACTACTAGTAACTTTCATATTAAGTTGATCTTTACTCTACCAGAATTAGAATACAACTGCAATTTTGGATTGAATGAGGTCCTTACATGTTTGTAATCGAATTGATTAAAGATTTCTAGAATCTTCTTTATTTAATAAGTCTAGACAATGATTAACCCTTTAATTTTCTTAATAATTCTTTTTTCTTTCAAAATGTGGCTCTTCATACTTATTAAAATAATAAATATGTACAAATATCATAGTATTGGAAACTGGACCGTAGGTGGAACCGTAATCGCTCATGATTCAAGATTTCGAAGGTTGAACAGTGAAAACTGTGCATTTCCTTTTTAAATTAAATAAATTATTTTAAGAAAAAAATGGTAAGTAATACTTTACTAAATCACATAGCATCAAACATATAATATAAACTTCACTAAATCATTTTTTTAAATGATATACGAAGAAGTGTCAAATTTTCACATTTAAATCTTAAGTATATTGTGATAGTAGTGTATTGTTGTTAAGAAGAATCACGAAGAGAAGATATTATAACATGATATTATTCATAATGAACAGAACAAAAGAGAGTACCAATATCATAGAAAAAACTGTAACCACAATAATATTAGTTATATAAGTTACAATTGCAATTAGATAACAAAATTATCAGGATAAAAAAAAGTAAAATTTAGTGAGTGTTACTCAAATTTTGAGAAATGCGACTCTTAAGGATTTGGTATAAATGTTTTTCCAAAGTTATTGTATTTGAAAATCGTTACGTTTCAACGTAATACCACAGTCTGATCGAAGTTGGGTGGGTTCTTTTGCACCATTGACAAATATAAAAGCTTAGGGCTGAACCCAACACGAACACAAACCTCAGATACAAAAAAAGGAAAGTAAAGTGAATTTAGGGTGCGTTCGACAGGGCATTTTACCCCGTTTCCTTAACAGATGCGTCAGACGCGTCCGTTAACAAACGAGGAAAAATGCCCCGCTCCCCCAACGAACCAAAATCGTTTTGTTGGGATCTGACGTCTAGGAATCCAACGACCAGATTTTGATCATGGGGTTAATTAATTTAATTAATTAGTTTATATTTTTATAAATTTTGAAAATTAATAACTTGTGCAAATGAGATCCATTTGAGACGAGGTTTTTTGCGTTGAGATCGTATCGAAGTGCTCTTCATAATGTAATTAGTTTGGACTAAACTAGAGTAAATTATAATTTATTAATTTATTTATTTGTGTGAATTATTGATACGTATTATTTATTAAAATCAAATAATAAATTAATTAATCATAAATTAATTATATTACAACATAAAAATAAAATTATCAGTCCACTTCCACGTTAAAAGCATTCTCCGCGTAAAATACTACGTTTAAAATTCTCCGCTAAAAATAAACTAATGGAAACAAAATCTGTGGCGGCGCTACAGTTAATCTTTTCGTAGCTCCAATCCACCACTCCAAAGGATAGGTCTTCGTCTCGAATCCATCATTCCAACATCATTATAAACCTATGTTAGTAGTTGTAGTAGTGGGAAAATAGTTGAATAGTTGAAATAGTGTTTAATGGAGAAATGGCTTCAAAGATTTTGTAATGGAAGAACTTTATTGCTTTGAAGATTTTGGTACAACATTACATTGTGCCCATTCTCCTATTTATAGGCATCTCAAAATGATATTTTAATATTAGAATATTCTAGATAGTACATTCTAGATTTATCAAGTAACATATTTAATAACAATACATAAGGAAACTTATTAATATTTTTAGAATTCTCTAGAAATTTGTTGCATCTTCAACATTCTTTAGAATTATCTAGAAATTTGTAGCATCTTCAACACTCCTCCTTGATGAAAATTTCGGATACTCTAAGCATAGTTCGAAGTTGTTCAAATCTTGCTCTTGGCAGTGCCTTTGTGAAGATGTCTGCAACTTGATCTTTTGTCCTGCAGTACTTGAGCTGAATTTCTTTTGCCGCTTCTGCATCTCTGATAAAGTGATACTTGATAGCTATATGCTTAGTTCGACTATGATGAACTGAATTCTTTGTCATTGCTATTGCTAATTTGTTGTCACAGTAGATTGTAATAGGTTGTCCTTAATTTTCACCTATATCTTCAAGTATTCTTCGTAACCATATAGCTTGGCTTGTTGATTCAGCTGCTGCCACATATTCTGCTTCTGCTGTTGATTGTGCAATTGTTTCTTGCTTCTTTGATGCCCATGAGAATATTCCTGATCCAAGTGAAAAATCATAGCCTGATGTGCTTTTCATGTCATCTACTGATCCAGCCCAATCACTATCAGTGTAGCCAACCAACTTTGAGTTGGTCATGGTTTTGTACCATATTCCATACTCCTTTGTTCCTTGTAAATATCTTAAAACTCCTTTAGCAGCTCCAAGATGAATTTGGGTTGGACTCTGCATGAACCTTGATAAAAGACTTGTAGCGTACATGATATCCGGTCGCGTAGCAGTAAGATATAAAAGATTTCCAATCAAACTTCTGTAGCGAGATGCATCAGTTTTTGGGGCTCCGTTATCCGTTTGCAACTTCTCATTTGTTACAAGTGGAGTAGCTACTGGTTTGCAATCATTCATTCCAAATTTCTTTAATAATTCTCCGGTATATTTCTTTTGAGAGATAAATATACCTTCCTTATGTTGTTTCACCTCGATGCCAAGTAAATAATTCATCAAGCCAAGATCTGTCATTTCAAATGTTTTCATCATGTCGTCTTTGAATGCAGTTATCATCTTCATATTATATCCCATGTAGATAAGATCATCTACGTATAGAGAGACAATGAGAGTATCATACTGACCTTCCGTCTTGATGTATAATGTTGGCTCACTCTTGCTCCTCCTAAATCCTTAATCTATGAAGTACTAATCAATTCTATTGTACCATGCCCGAGGAGCTTGCTTTAGGCCATATAAAGCTTTTCTTAATCTTAACACTTTGTTTTCATTGCCCTTACTTAGGAAGTCTTGTGGTTGCTCCAAATAGATATCTTCTTCTAGTACTCAATTTAGGAAGGCTGATTTGACATGTAGTTGAAAAATATTCCATCCTTTCTGAGCTGCAAGAGCCACTAGTGCTCTAATTGTGTCCAAACGTGCAACCAGAGCAAATGTTTCATTATAGTTGACACCATACTGTTGTGAGTAGCCCTTTGCTATGAGCCTAGCCTTGTGTTTTTGTATTGAGCCATCTGGGTTTAGCTTTGTCATATAAACCCATTTCACTCCAACGATTTCTTTATCTTTAGGACAATCTACAAGTTCCCAAGTATTATTCTTCTCAATCATTTTTATCTCTTCTTCCATTTCTTTGACCCATACTTCTTGCTTATATGCTACTTCATAGCTTTCGGGTTCAAATATAGCAATGCTGCAAGTTTCATATATATCTACCAAAGATCTAACTCTTCTTGGAGTAGACTCTGGTGAAGAAGTTTGTTGTTGAGGAGGTGAAGAAGGCATACTTGGTTCTTCTTCTACTTCTTCCACATTTTCATGAGATTGATGTACTGGAACAGAAATGTTTCTTTTCTCAACTTTTTATTCATCCCAATTCCAAGAAGCATTCTCATCAACCTCGATATCTCGACTAATAGTCATCTTCTTTGTTTGTAGAATATAAACTCTATAGCCTTTTGACTGTGTACTATATCCCAAAAAAAAATCTTCGTACAGTCTTCTCTTTTAGTTTGTGTCTCTTTTGATTTGGAACATGTATGTAGCAGATCGATCCAAAAACTCTTAAATGATTGGTTGTTAGCTTTCATCCATTCCATGCCTCTATAGGAGTCTTATCTTGGACTGCTGTAGTTGGACATCAGTTGAGTATATAGACAGTAGTGTAAACTGCTTCTGCCCAAAAAGTGTTAGGTAAGCCTTTCTCCTTCAGCACTGATTTGGCCATCTCCATGACTGTGCGGTTTTTCCTATCAGATACCCCATTTTGTTGCGGAGTATATGTAACTATAAGTTGCCTCTCAATGCCTTCATCACCACAAAATTTATCAAACTCATGGGAGTTGTACTCTTTACCATGGTCACTACAAAGCCTTTTTATGCGTTTTCCACTTTGATTTTTGACAAGAGTCTTAAACTTCTTGAATATTCCAATGACTTCCGATTTTTCTTTAATGAAGTAGACCCATGTCATTCTAGAGAAATCATCAATAAAAAGGATGAAATACCTGTTGTTATGCAGTGAAGGTGTTCTCATCGGTCCATAGACATCAGTGTGAATTAACTCCAACAAGTTTTTTGCTCTATAAGTGGTTCGTGATGGAAATGATGATCTGTGTTGCTTTCCGAGAAGACATCCTTCACATGCTTCGTTATTTTCTTTTATACATGGAAAATATCTCATCATATTCTTTTGATATAACAATTTCAAGACTTGAATGTTGAAGTGGCCAAATCTTCGGTGCCATAACCATGAATATCAACTTGTGCCTTCATGGCAATATTAGTAGCATATTTAAGACTTATTGGAAAACTTCTATTTCTATTCTCCATTTTTACTTGGGCTATCTCTAGTCTTTTATTGTTATTGTCATATATTTTGCAAATGTCTCCTTCAAAGTGAAGAGCATTGCCCTTCTCCATCATCTGGCCAATGCTCAACAAATTTTCTTTTAGATTTGGAACTAGTAAAACATCTTTGATAAATTTTGTATCTTTCTTTGTTTCCACCATAACAGTGCCTCTGCTCTTTGATTCTATGACAGTGCCATTCCCCAACCGTACCTTTACTTTGACAGAATCATCAATATCCTTGAAGATGCTCCCATCTTTAGCCATGTGATTGCTACAACCGCTATCCAAGTACCAGTTTCCTCCATTTTCATCACTGGAATCTTGGGTAGCATAAAAAAGATGTTGATCTCGATCATATTGATGTTGTTCTCTATCATGCTCTTCGACAAAATTTGCTTGATGCTTATTTAGGCTGAAGCAATTCTTCTTCAAATGTCCATATTTCTTACAGTGTCGACATTGTGGCTTCCCACGATTCCGACAGAACTTCTCCAAGTGATTTGTCATCTTACAAATTCCACATGGAGGATATTTATTTTATTTATTCTTTGAGAAATTTCTAGAAATTTCTTTGTTTCTAGAATTTTATCCATCATTCTTATTTTCTCCATATCCTTTATTTTGGTATGATAACTTGAGTTTCGACCGAAAAGCATTTGCAACTGAGTCTTCATCATGTATGCTCATTCTTTGTTCAAATGCCTCATGGGAGCCTATTAATTCAGTCACCGATAAGGTGGACAGATCTTTAGTTTGCTCGATCGTAGTCACGACTGGGTCATACTTACGGGGAATTGAAATTAAAATTTTCTCAACAATCCTCTTGTTAAGAATATTATCCCCATAAGCTCTTATTTGACTAACTATTTCTTTTATTTTGGAGTAATAATCTTTTACGGTCTCCGACTCCTTCATTTTTATTAATTCAAACTCATGCCTTAATGTTTGAAGTTTAATGGCGTGTACCTTTTCACTTCCTTGAAACTCGTCCTGTAATGTGATCCATGCTTCTTTGGCATTTGTAGCTCCCATTATTCTAGGAAAGATAGCGTCGGCCACCGCTTGTTGTAGAATACATAACGTTTTTGAATTTTTTTGTTTATTTTCCTTTAGCTCCCTTTTCAGAACTTGGCTAAGAGTTGAAGTATCTTCACGAATAGTGAACCCTTCATCTACAATATCCCATAGATCTTGAGAGCTAAAATATATCTTCATTTTTATGCTCCAAAAATCATAATTTTCACCGGTAAAAATAGGGACAGAAATTGATGAAGATTGAACAATGTTTGCCAGAGCTTGTAGTGGTTGCAATTTTTTTCGCTCAATATGCGAACGAACCTCGCTCTGATACTATTGTTGGCATTTTATAGTTTAGAGAGCTACATAGTTGTTCACAAAACCAATTGGTTGATGTAAACTATAGCTTTTTAGTATATATATCTAGGATCTTAGTTAAATATTTCTCAATCTGAGACTATTAGTTTCATCACTCCCCTTTCACGTGTGGCGTATTTGAGCCATCTACATGATCATAGTATTTTGGATGGAGTGGCGCACGTATGGCGGTTAAGCACATGCGTATTAGTTGAATTAGCTCTAATCCTCAGCTCTGATACCACTTGTTAGTAGTTGTAGTAGTGGGAAAATAGTTGAATAGTTGAAATAGTGTTTAAGGGAGAAATGACTTCAAAGATTTTGTAATGGAAGAACTTTATTGCTTTGAAAATTTTGGTACAACATTACAATGTGCCCATTCTCCTATTTATAGGCATCTCAAAATGATATTTTAATATAAGAATATTCTAGATAGTACATTCTAGATTTATCAAATAACATATTTAATATCAAAACATAAGGCAACTTATTAATATTTTTAGAATTATCTGGAAATTTGTTGCATCTTCAACTACCTAAAACCATATCTGAGGAGAAACGTCAGCAAATGTCCATGAAGGCTCGACTTTCGGCAGCTGGATGATGGAAAGCTCATCAAGTTCCAGCAGAAAAGAAGACCTGCGAGGAAAAGGCAACCACAATTGAAGGAGGAGTCAGAAAAAGTCCTTGAAGGTCAGATCTGGATAAAAGCTCGTAGCCCATAAGCTGGAAGCAAGGCTAGAAGAAGCATCGCCTGTCTCACTCGTTTAATACGACACAAAGAAAATGTAATATTCTTTCAAATCTGCAACTTAAGAGAATTTGGGTGCAATTTACTCAAGTTTAAACGAGTTCAGCCCCTGCCGCGTCCAGAGAACATGAATCCATCTAGTTCCTGCAAAAGTATTAAATATTTGAAATAAAGATGCAAGGGAGAAGATGACCTGACTGGAAGTGGAAGCAAGCACAACGAACCCAAAGCATACATGAAACAAGACCATATGTTAGCAAGTCACAGAAATAGTAGTAAGGTGAAACAACTAAACCCAATTATTACAAATAAACTCATCCACGCCATGCATGCAATGCTTGTGTTTAGATTAAGCTAATCTAACCGTTCTCTGCGTATGGATGGTTACTGTCAAATATTCTTTCATTTCTCACCCTCCAAATTTCCCAAACACACTCTCAGAAGACAATGATAGCTAAATCCCTGCTTCTACATTTAAGCTTGAACTGATTCTGTAATTTGTTTTTTTATTCTTATTTCTAGAATCGCTTCATCTTTTCCCACATTTTTATGTCAAAGTATGAAGACAGAAATCTTTTTGTTTTCTTCAATATTTGAGGTATCAGTCTCACATATTAACATATCATGAACATAAAGACATATAATTACACCTTTACCTGCATGAAATTTGCTATAGATGCATTTTTTGATTCGCAAATCCTAGAACTATTTGATAATATGGTTTTATCAAATTTCTCATGTCATTGATTGTTTAAGACCGTAAAGTGATTTAATAAGTTTACGTGTTTTATATTTTTGTCCGGACATCACAAAACCTTCTTGTTGAGAAATATACTTCTTTCAATCAAGTTCTCCATTTAAGAATGCAGTCTTGATGGATTTCAAATTATAAATGGATGTTAATGCAAATAATGTTGTAACCGTGAAATTCTAGCTACATGTGCACATTGTTAGAAGTAACACATGTTTAAGAATAAGTCTAAGTAGTGGTTGCTATAAACTAGCATGTTTCCTATTTTGTAGGTCAAGAAATAAGTGGTTTTAGTCTATTTAAGTGATTGTATTTGTTGTATTTTGATTAAGCAAATAAAGTTAATTATCAACAATGTAGTCTTCTTTTGTTTACCGTTAAAACTCTCTCTTCTTTGTATCAAATTCTAGCATGGTATTAGAGCTTGGTTAGAAAGGGGGGAGAGGGAGAAAATAGAGTGTTCAATGTGAGTGTTTTACCTTCTGTTTGTCTTCTTAAAATAAAAACATCCAAAATCAATAAATGCAGCAATTCCAGAATTAGTTTCACCCAAAATCGATAGATGTTGCTGTCCAATGCAATTTAAGCCTCTTTGTGTCTATCGAAAATCATATCGCCTCCACGCCTCCAATATAGAATGCCCTCGCCTTTACATACGTCTTGACTGAAGTCGTTCAGATCTGAAGCTCGTCGCCTCGCCTGTGCTTGAGTCATGCAAGAAGATACTGTTGCCATGCTCTCTGGATGATCTTGTTCAGGAATTGTGAATTGATTCGGTGTTGCTGCAGGCTGGTGGAATTAGAAACGTGACGCAGATTTGCGAGGTGCATGTTCGATTTGTGAATGGAGTAAAAGATTTCAAGTAGCGATTTGGTTTTGAGGCCAGAGTAACGACTGTTGGAGTGTGGCGCGATAGTTGTTAATGGAGTGCGGTAAGGAGGATGATGCTTTATTGAAGCAATAGTTTGAAGTGTGTATGAAGGGTTGAAGTGATGGATGACTTTGCTAGTGAAGGGGGAAGCAGTATTGTGATTGGCGGTGAGAACCCACAGTTCGATTTGAATTTTTAATGCATCTGGAGGCAGACAAGAGAGTTTCCAAGAAAACAAGGTTGGCTTTTGTAACAATCACGGCAGAAATTATAGGGAGGAAGGAGCAGAGGAGAAAAGAATGGTTTACTATCTAATGGAGTTTGGGTTGCGTTTGTCGGCTAGTTGAGGAGAAAATGAAGTCGTTGTTGAGTGGAAAGTTGAGTTGAAGATGGTTGACGTTGGGTGAAATGGTCGAAGCAGTTTTGATTTGTAGACGGTAGGTGAAATGGTTAATAGTGGGTGAAATATGGTGTTATGAAGGTGGGGAAATGAGGCGGTTAGGTTGAATGGTAATTGAGTTATTTTGGTTAGAGGAAGAGCAATTGTAAGGGAGTTACTGCAGGCAGAAGTAGAAGTTGAAATTGTAGTAGGTATTATGGTAGGCAGATGAAGAGAGTTGAAGCGTTTTGTAGGTGTATGATGTTACAGTAGGAAGAAGGAAAGTGGGACTTGGTGTTGGAGTAGCGTGGTTGGATATAGTAGAGTTTCTAGTGCTGACGAAGAATGATGATGTTTTTGAGTTTTAGTCGCAACAGCTGTGTTTGAGATTTTGGAGCAGATGATAGTGTTTGCAGGAGCTTGCAAGGTGAGACTGAAGTAAGCGTGCGGATGGAGCAGGTGTACGATGAGTGTTTGAGCAGTACACCAAAATGTGATAGTGATACTAGAAGACGACGATGTGTGATATCTAACAAAGAGGATTTGGGCGATATGAAGAGTGTGGAAATTGTTTAGTACAAATGAGGAAAATAGGTATGCCCTACGAGTGCAGTAGGTAGTCTGCGGTGAAGCGGATGTGGTTTTATGTTGTCCAACAAGTATGAAAGAAGAGTTTGCAGTTCTCACTTATTGAAGGAGATGACAATCATGGGATGACCCAAGCGGAGAGGCCCAGTAAGTCCCGGAGAGAGACCATGAGAGAGAGTTGAACAGTTGATCATGCCCAGTCAGAAAGAAGATCAGAATCTGTAGTTCATTGCTCTGTAAACTGGATGTTAGCACATCTAGTTTAAGCAAGGGTGTTAGAAGTAACACATGTTTGAGAATAAGTCTACGTAGTGGTTGCTATAAACTAGCATATTTCCTATTTTGTAGGTCAAGAAGTAGGTGGCTTTTAGTCTATTTAAGTGATTGTATTTCCTGTATTTTGATTAAGCAAATAAAGTTAATTATCAACAATGTAGTCTTCTTTTATTTACCATTAAAACTCTCTCTTCTTTGTATCAAATTCTAACACATGTATCAAAATAATGTATTCCTTCCTTTTGGGTAAATCCTTTTGAGTATATACAAAGAAATTACGCTCAATGCCCTTTTGTTCTAATTTCTTGATTTTTTGTTCATGTCATCGAACAATGGTTCTACAGCCAAACTGGACAATAACCAAGATTTGGTTTGTATTTCTTCCAAAGCTCATGAATTGTAATTTTGGTTTTCTTATGATATGTTCAATTAAAGATGTAGCAAACAGTAAGTAATCCCTTACCACAAACTACTATTAAGACCGGGATTACATAACATAGCATTAACTATTAGATTAAGGGTTCTACTTTTACAAATGGATACTCCATTTTGTTGTAAAATATAAGCTACAAACGTCTCATGTATAATTTCTGCATATTCATAAAATGCAGCAAAATGATACTCACCTCCCCTATCAACTCCAAAGGCTTAATTTTAGCATTGCATTGGTTTTAAACTTCGTTTTATAGGCAATAATAAATTTAATACTTCCTCCTTAACATGCATTAAATAGACATAACAATGTTTTGAATAATCATGTATAAACGTGACAAAATATTTCTTTCCTCTTTTGGTTGGAGTACTGTACATGTCACAAACACCACTATGAATTAATTGTAATAGATAAATGATACTAATAGATTTCAGTGAAAATGGTTTTCTAGTATTTTTGGCCAGAAAGCACATTCTACACTTACCGTCAGACTTGTTTTCATATTTATAGATTATGTTTGATAAAATCATATTATGCATATGCTTAATGTTAACATGTCCTAATATACTATACCACAAAGAAAAAGAATCAAGAACATAAGTAGAAATAACCTTTTTTATTAATGTTTAATTTGAAGATGGAAAATTTGTTAGTTCAGTTATTTCATTCTAACTAAATTGTTCTTACACCTGAGCACTCATATTCTGCTTCTTGTGCTTAAGGGTTTTCCTTTGATCATTCTAAGAAGGGGGAACTTGCCTATTATAGATGAAACTTTTATCTCATCGTCCATATTCATGTTATACTGGGTGAATTTTGTTAAGGATATGAGCAGTATGATCGAATTGCTCTAGCGTTGATCTACCATGGATTATTATATAACTAAAAACTAGTAGCCAAAAGTTTCTAACTTGTTATGTTCTCCATTAGGTACTTGGCCTTAAGTGCATTCCAACCCTTTTTCCCTGTTGATTTGATGTAATACATATCAAATAGAGTATCCGTCATTACATTGCATATGTGCCCCTTGCATATGTAATCATCTTCCTCCTAATTTAGTCTTGATCATGCTTGCGCAATAGTTTGGTTTTCTGTTTCTTCTGTCTTTGATGTCTTAAGAATATAAACCACTTTTATTAAATAGAAAATACATCTTTTTTGTTAACGTGCATGAAATTAACTGTTAGGATTGTCTCGAATGTTGTTAAGGTATGAATAACGGTTTGAATAAACAGTCCCACATTACTGAATAATTCGAAGGAGTGAAGTACAAATATGAGTTGGTAGACACGTAACAACATGGATTCGTTTTGTTATATGGGAGTTGTGTGTCTGCTCATATGCGTGCAAGAAGAGGGATTTATTCCAACCGTCGTTACATAACACTAACACAATGAAATCTTTTTAGTTTGGTGAAATCTGAAGTGAACTCTCTCAAGCTGTGCTGTGCCTTTGTCGAATAACGTTTTAAGGTTATCTTGAAACGGTTTTTGGATGTTGGCATGTTGCTATTTTGGTTATGAAAAGAGGTGCCTTTCAGTCTCATCCTTTCATTTGTAAATATCGCAACAGTCAAAATAGGGTAGTCCTATTGGAAAATTTCACCAGCAATTTCCTATTGAAACCTGGGCTTCAAGCATTGTTGAAACTCATATATCAAAATAAGGTAGTCCTATTTCCACTTGAAATTTTGCCTTCTCCACCTCTTTAACAATTGCAAAAGAATATAATTACTATTTAACCTTGTAATACACATAATCTTGGATTCCATAAACATTTAATTTCCTACTTTCACATTTCAAAAAAGTAATGGTGAATCAAAATAGTAGGGAAGTTTTCGGTGATTCGGAGAAAAATAACGATGATTTGTTAATTATCATGTATTTACATTCTTGACATCTATTTTGTAAAGATGGCAAACTACTATTTTTTTTACAAGTTCTTATTGCTTGGTTTTACGTGCTTTGCTCGATACGTAACAGAAATGTATTATCGTTCTTACTAAAAGATGATTGAAATCTAACTAATTAAATGTTCAAGAGATTGGTAAGCAAGAAGTAATAAGAATGGATGAAGAGTTGAATTAACATGGCAGGGAAAAAGAAGGGTATTCATGAAATAATACAATGAGGTGAAAAAAAAGGAAAATATGGGAAATGTTATTTATTTTGTTAAAGATGGGTGGGATAGTCAAATTTTGGGGTGGCAATATAATAAGCCATCAAAATAAACGTCTTTGACCATTTTCGCTGCAATTCATAATACTTCTGATAACATATCCAAATGCCCCAATGTACTACAATGGTTTCTACCACTTTTTCTATCAGTACAATCCCAACTCTGCTTCTTGGGTCAAAAACATTACATAGGGTCACTCAGTTTCTACTGATCTAGACCATTGGCAGGGTCTCGATATAGCACTTACTCCATCCGAACCGTTTGACATAAACGGATGTTTGAGCGGTTCTGCAACAATATTACCCAACAACAAACCCTTCATTTTCTATTCAAGCATTGATAAAGATAGCCGACAAGTTCAAAGCATTGCATATCCAAAAAAACATGTTCGATCCGTACCATCATGAATGGTTCAAACCCGATTACAATCCTTTAATCGAACCATTTGACGGGGTTGATGTTAGTTGCTTTCGGGATCCAACCACCGCTTGGGTCGGGTCAGATGGGCTTTGGAGAGTTTTGATTGGTGCAGTCATTGCAAGAAGTGGACGTGCCATTTCGTACAAGAGTGAAGATTTTGTTAATTGGACCCGCGTTGAGCACCCATTATATTATATAAACGGGTCGGGTATGTGGGAGTGTGTAGACTTTTTTCCCATAGGAGAGGGAAAATATTTGCTTAAAGTTAGTTTTTCTGATATTTTGAGCGACCGTTATACGATTGGGAAATATGACGAGGAAAACGATGTATTTGTGGTTGACAATGAATCTTCTGAGAATCCTGGGTTGTGGAATAGAATTGATTATGGCAGCATTTATGCATCAAAAACGTTTTATGACGTGCACAAGCAACGTAGAATTTCGTGGGCATGGTCAAATGAATCGGATAGTTTGGCTGATGGTTTAGCAAAAGGATGGGCAGGTATATATGTCCTTATTTCTTACCAATATAACATCTTAAATAAAATATGACGGCTCCGATGTATGTTACACGAGATAATATCTTTTTTATCTTTCTTTGGGCCTGTATTCTTTCAGCCTTAGCCCAAGGCCCAGTTTGTACATTATTAACGTTTCCCTGTGTATATAAAGGGAACGTTTACATTGTTTTGTTTTTCAAGTCTGTTTTACACATTTTTACAAATCAGTCAATAAATTTCTTCTTTGATAAATCTGTGATTTCCAACTTGGTATCAGAGCAAGTTCTCACAATTCTGCAATTGATCATCAGAAGTGTTGATCAATTAAGAGATCCATCAGAGTAATATCATCATTTGGATCTCCCTTCATCGAAGTTTTAGCTTCTCATTTGAAGGTTGTTACCCTATTCCAGAAACAAGAAGCCTCGCCTATAATTGAAGCTGCTTTCTCGTTCAGAATAAGGTTTATCAGAGAAGGATCCTCCTGAAACTGATTAAGACTATTCAAGAAATCATCAAGTTTTGTATCAGTGCCTTCATAGAGAGTCAATCAGATCTGTGTATCTGTTCTTATCGATTTCTAAAGCTTTTTGTCCTCATCTTGACAATCTATGTTGCATTCTTCTACAAAACATTGTGCATCTTAAAAAAACAGTCACAATTCAAAGCTTTAGAGTGTAAATCTTACCTCTGATTTTTCTGTTCTTGCAACTTTGTGCTTTTTCTATTTTTTCATCATGACAAATTCTGGAAGTGAGTCAACTCCTCAAGTTTCCAGTAACAGACCTTTACCACCACAACCTCCATCAGATCCCATCCAAGATTTAATGAAATCCATCATTAAGCCTCAGAGTCAACTGATCTCTACTCATCTTGATGAATCAAACTACCTGTTATGGAAATTACAGGTTGAAATAGCAGTTAGAGCTTATGGTCTTGAAGGCAATATTCTTGGAACAAAAATTATTCCTCCAAAATTTGTTAGAGACAGTGAAGACAAACTCGTGAGTAATCCTGAATACACAATGCATCAGAGACAAGATGGTTTGGTATGTGCATGGATGATGTCATTAATTGGTCCAATAATTTTACCACAGTTAATTGGGGTAAAAACAGCCCAAGAAGTTTGGGAAACTGTTGCAAGAAACTTCTCAAATTAGTCCTCAGCAAGAGTAATGCATTATAGAAGACAGTTGCATAGCATAAGAAAAGGTGAATCATCTATGAATGAATACTTGTTGAAGGTTAAAAACATTTGTGATCAATTAAACTCAGCAGGTCAAAGAATACTTGAATCAGAACAGGTTATTGTTATTGTGAGTGGTTTAGATGATGAGTATGAAGCTATCACTGCAATCATATTATCCATGGATCCAACTCCCTCATTATAATATGTGTATTCTACACTACTATCACATAAAGGTAGGATAGAACACAAGAAAACCATTAATGCTGATTTATCTATCAATTATACTACATATGGCATAGGGAAAAATCAAGACAAAGGCAATAATTCAAGAAATCGGTTTAATAATCAAAGAGGAGGTTGGTCTGGAAGAGGTAGAAGAGGTGGTAGAAGCAATAATAATAACAATAGAATCAGATGTCAAATTTGTGATAAAGTGGGGCACAGTGCTAGCAAATGTTATTTTAGATTCAATACCAATTACACAACCTCTCAGCACAACAATAATGCATCTGCAAATTTGGTTAATTCTAATGAAGGCAGTAAAGCACAGGCAGAAATTCATAACACATATACTACCCCTAATGATGATGTGTCAGATGATTGTTGGTTTCCAGACTCAGGTGCAACAAACCATGTTACTAACAATCTGAATAATCTCAATTTGGGGAACAAGGAGTATAAAGGTACCCAAAATCTCACTGTTGGTAATGGTAAAACTGCACTAATTACACACACTGGAAATGCAAGTTTAGATGGAACTAAAAATTTATTTCTAAAAAATTTATTAAGAGTTCCATCTATTAAGAAAAATTTGATGAGTGTTTCCCAATTTGCTAAGGATAATAGGGTTTATTTTGAATTTTACCCTAATTCATGCATTGTCAAAGACATACTGACACATAAAATTCTATTGCAGGGTAAAGAGAGTAATGGATTGTATAGATTTGATATTAGTTCAAATAATTCTGTGCACAATAGTGATAACTGTATACTGCCTGTTACTAATGATTCTAACTGCATTAAGGACTTTGATTTGTGGCATTATAAACTTGGTCATCCCAGTGTAAAAATCACTAAGCATGTTATGATGAATAATAATTTTTCTGCTTATCAATTTCCTGAATCATACATGTGTTCAGCTTGCCAATTGGGAAAGAGTCATAAACTTGCATTTCCAGATTCACACACTGTTTATTCTAGACCACTTGAATTGATTGCTACAGACTTATGGGGTCCTGTACATATTAGTTCTTGTTATGGTCACAAATACTATATATCATTTATTGATGCCTATTCTAGATTTGTATGGATTTACATGTTAAAATCTAAATCTGAAACCAATAACGTAGTGATATAGTTCATCAACAAAGTTGAAAATATTACTGGGAATAAAATTCATACATTTCAAACTGATGGTGGAAGAGAATTTTTGCCCTTAAAATCATTTTTTGATAAAAAGGGTATTAATCACAGAATACATGTCCCTACACTTCAGAACAAAATGGATTAATTGAAAGAAAACATAGGCATATTATTGAAACTGGTTTGACCTTGTTAGCTCAAGCATCTATGCCTTTCAAGTATTGGGCAGATGCATTTTACACAGCAGTACATTTGATCAATTTAATGCCAACTAAGGTGTTAAAATTCAAATGTCCTCAAGAAATTTTAACTAATATCAAACCAGATTACAAACATTTAAAGGTGTTTGGATGTCAATGTTTTCCATATATAAGACCTTATAATAATCATAAGTTAGATTATAGGTCTACATCTTGTACTTTTCTGGGGTATTGTAATAAACAAAAAAGGTACAAGTGTCTAGATAAAAAGGGAAGGATCTATATTTCTAGGCATGTAAAATTTAATGAACATGTATATCCCTTTAGCAAGAATATTGAAAATATTTCAGAAAAAGATACAAGTACAAGACAGGTAATGATTGACATACCTGATGAGACTGAAGTGCTAGTGCCAATTCATGTTGATAAACATGACACCAATGCCAACTCTCAATACACTGTGCCATCAAGTAGGCCAGGTCAAGAACAAAGCAGCAATACTAGTCCTCAACTCACAATGCCTTCAAATAGGCTAGGTCAAGAGCAATTATTCTCCAGTCACCAAAGTGAAGAAAATGCTCAAAAAAGAAGACAAAGTACTAGTGATCCACATGATAGTCATACAGCAGATAACAGTGGAAATAATGACAATCAAGCTACTGCTGTTAATGAAGCTACAAACCAGCATCCAATGCTTACTAGAGCAAAATGTGGAATTTTCAAACCCAAAATTTTTAATGCTACGACTGTTCCTGAAGAGCCATCATCATATTTTGAAGCAGCTCAAAATGAAAATTGGAAATCAGCTATGAATGATGAATACAGTGCCTTAATTAATAAAGGAACTTGGAAACTGGTTGAAAAACCAGAACACAAGAATATAATAGGCTGCAGATGGGTTTTTAAGTTAAAAATAAATGTTGATGGTTCAATTTCTAAGTACAAAGCAAGATTGGTTGCTAAAGGGTATTCACAACAGTATGGTTTTGATTTTTCAGAGACTTTTTCATCTGTTGTGAAACCCACATCAATCAGAATAATTTTGACAATTGCTTTATATAAAAATTGGAGCATCAAACAATTAGATGTTAACAATGCATTTCTTAATGGTGATTTACAGGAAGAGGTCTGCATGGAGCAACCTCAAGGCCTTGTTCAACAATCAACAAAAAATTTGGTATGAAAACTCAACAAGGCCATCTATGGCTTGAAATAAGCTCCTAGGGTTTGGTTTGATAAACTAAAAACAACCCTTGTCAATCATGGATACATATCATCCAAATCTGATAACTCAATTTTTATTAAAATTACTAATTCTGACACAACATATATACTGATTTACGTTGATGACTTTATTATTACATGCAGCAACACTGATGAAAACAAGGCTGTTACAAATATGCTAAATTCAGAATTCTCAATCAAAGATTTGGGTGATCTAAATTATTTCTTGGGTGTTGAAGTCAAAAGAATATCAAATTCTGAAATACATCTTAGTCAAAGAAAATATATTTCAGAAATTCTTCACAGGGCTCAAATGCACAAGGCAAATCCTTTACCAACCCCTATGATCACAAATATACAACTATCCAAGCATAAAGGAGAATCTTTTCAAGATGGAATTTTTTTTAGAAGTATTGTTGGAGCACTTCAATATGCCACTATAACCAGACCAGATATAGCTTTTAGTGTGAAGAAGGTTAGCCAATATATGCAAAATCCTTTGGATAATCACCGGACGGCAGTTAAAAGGATATTAAGATATCTCAAGGGTACTATTGAGCATGGTTTAATCCTTAAAACAAGAAACACATTAAATATTAATGCTTATGCTGATGCTGACTGGGGAACAGATTGTGATGAAAGGAAATCTACTTCAGGTTACTATATTTTTCTAGGTAAAAATCCTGTATCTTGGTGTGTTAAAAAGCAAAATACAGTGTCCAGATCAAGTACTGAAGTAGAATTTAGAAGTGTTGCTAGTTGTACAGCTGAAGTTATGTGGATAGAATCACTATTAAGTGAATTACAGATCACATGAACCAAGAAATCTACTGTATGGTGTGATAATATTAGTGCTATATCCCTAACTTCAAATCATGTGTTACATTCTAAAACCAAGCATATTGAATTAGATCTTTACTTCATCCGAGAGCAAGTTATAAAAGAGAAATTGAAGATCGGTTATATACCTTCCTCAAATTAGAAAGCTGACATTCTCACGAAACCCTTGTCAAGGCCAAATTTCTCCAAGCTCAAAGAGGAATTAAATATAGATGTTGCCAATGAAGCTGAAAGATCGAAGAGAATCATTTTCATCCTAGAATCCTGATTTACCTCAAATTGTTGAGGTATTATGACCGATTGTTGTTAGATCTACTCTTCTCAGCTAGGACTTTATAAGAACACGATTGTTCCTCGTCTAATTTAACCTCTCCCAAGTAGTTAACTCGAGCGTAGCACGATTTACCTGTCGTGGAGGCCTGAAAAGAGAGCATCCTTCATCAATCAGTCTCTTGAAGTCGTTGGAGTCACCATCCTTCATCGATTTGTCTCCTGGAGCCGACGGAGTTGCCATTTTTTATTCTCTCGAGAGCAAACCCTAACCCTAGGTTATGTTTGAGGGGGGCAAATAAAATATGACGGCTCCGATGTATGTTACACGAGATAATATCTTTTTTTATCTTTCTTTGGGCCTGTATTCTTTCAGCCTTAGCCCAAGGCCCAGTTTGTACATTATTAACGTTTCCCTGTGTATATAAAGGGAACGTTTACATTGTTTTGTTTTTCAAGTTTGTTTTACACATTTTTACAAATCAATCAATAAATTTCTTCTTTGATAAATCTGTGATTTCCAACTATCTTACATTCGTTCTATCAAACCAATTGCGACATGCAATCCGGATCGATCAAGTGGTCTCATAGAAACAGATACTCTTAAATTTCAAAGATATACAATCTTTTGTTGCTTTTTTAGAAAATAAAGTAAAAATACTTAAGCTTGTGAAATTGGATTGATTTGCATGATGACATAATTGATGTTTATTTGACTATATGCTATTAAGTACCTTGTAAGTAAGAAGAATAAAGTAAAATAGATTGTGATTTAGAAGCATACATAATCTTAAGGTGGCGTTTGGTTTATAATCTTTAGTTTTTAGTTTTCATCCATAGTAAAATGCGAACGATACATGTATAATTGTAACGACCCAGAAAATCTGAACCAATTTAAAAATTTTAAATTGGCTAAAATAATGGATTTTAAATATTTAAAATAAATATTTTAAATAATGGCAATGAAAACTGAGTTTGAATCGACAATTGAAAACGAATATAATTAATTATTATTATAAACAAGGCCTGAAATGGCGCTGCAGTTTCAAAAATTGAATTCAAACTTTGTCGGACTGTACCGGGTGCAAAACAAAACGGATTTTAGCAAAACCAAAAATATTTAAATCTGTTAGTGAATACCTTTCTAACGAATCTGAAAAATCGAATTTTCATAGCGGAAAGCAAAAGTTATGGCCGAATGAATTTTCAGAAAGGTCACTATGGAATTTATATAGCCCGTGAAATTGGCCATTTTGCATACGACCTCGGAATTCGACGAAACCACTTTTGTTGGATCCGGGATGTGAAGTTATTGCTTGGTTTCAAATTTCATAATTTTTGAAGCTAGTATGTGAGCGTGGCAAAAGAAAATGTGTTTTGGTCAATTATAGTTAAATTGGATCGACCAGAAATGGGCCTTTTTGCAAACGGTCTCAGAATTCGACGAAACTAGTTTTGTTGGGACCGTATCGTCGAAACATAGCTAGATTTATTTTTCTGGAATTTTTCGAATCAGTTTGTGACCCTGGCAAATTGAAATGTTCGTTCAAATTAAATATTGAATATTTTATATTTTAATTTGAATGGAAACTGACTGAAACAGTCGAATAGGCCTTCGAAACATATCCCATTGTGTTCGGAATGGGGGTAAAACGCTAGGGACGACAGTCGTTGGGTTTGAATTGGCGTTCGTCGGTGACAAGGGGTATTTTAGAGATTTTAGAAATTATAAAATAAAATATAAAAAAATCCTATTGGCCCATTATCTTTCTCTCTCCCCGTATGATATCGAGCGACGGCGGAAAACCTTCCTGAGCTTCCCGTCCATTTTCTGATCAATCCACTCACTAATATCAAGAGCTCCAGTTGAAGATTTTGTAGAGCTCGGAGAGATCTTCAAATCCATATATAGTTTGGATTTTTTCGTGCAGCGTTTGGAGAGTTTCGACGCTGGGAAGATCCGCCGTTTCGAGCCAGATCGCGCCTCCACCGCCGCACCGAGTTGAGCGCCACCACCCTCGTCCTGAGCGCCTCTCTAAGCTCTTCGCCGCTGCGAAGGCCGATCATCCTAACACGCATCGATTCGCGCGAAATCTGGTGACCTAGTTTCGAACAAACCAAGAGAGGTTCGGTTTTTATTTTCTGAACTGATTTTAACAGTTTAAAACCGTTGCAAACTTTGAAAAATCATATCTTTTTCGTTCGTTAACGAAATTCGATGAAACAGGAAACATCGTGACCGTGTGGACGTCTTCTACATTCTAGAAGAGACCGCATATTTTTCTGAGCCTTCTGCTATTTTTGGTGGAGTGGAACCCAATGTGAGATTTCTAATTTATAAACAATATGAAAAACGACGATGTATAAATTATATAGTTGATGTATGAGTTATATAAGCGTTGTACACCTCTTGTATAAGCGTTGTATAAGTTGTATGTTCGATGTATAAGTTATATATGCGTTGTAAAAATTATATATGTGTTGAAATAAAAGTGAATTGCTATATATAAATAAATAAATAAATAAATATACATATATATATACGCCCCTCGTCCACAAACCATGGACGATATTTATTGATTGTGATTGGTGTGAAAATTGATTGATAGCGAATGATTGTTTGGGATTGTTTGTGGTTGATATTGATTGATTGTGGTTGAAAAATACCCATTTGTGGTTAAGAAATATTTGGTTGAAACCACATAGGATTAGTTTGTGGAAATGAAATAAATATATACATGCCGCCTACGTGCGAACTAGATGCATGATCCCCATTGTCAAAAACCGCGAGGTTTTAAGGTAGAGCGAGGAGCCGTACTAGGGACGGTCCCGGTTTTAACTACCCTACCGTATTGCTGCCGAAATTTTGAATAATATTCATGTGTTTGAATTATTTTCATTTACTGAAACTATATTTATTCGTTGAATAGAAAACCTTCATGTGTTGAATCGATATTCATTCGTTGATTAGAAATTCATGTGTTGAATGGTATTCATATTTTGAAATAAATTGTTTCATAATAAAAATCACCTTTTATCAACTATATGGACTATGTAAAATAATCTCGTTTTAAAAGAAATTGTTTTATAATAAAAATCCCATTTTTATCACCTATATAAACTATATAAAATAATAGTGTTTTGAAATGAATTGTTTTAAAATAAAAATCACATTTTTATTATACACATGAATTGTTGAAATGTGAAGTGTTAAAAATAGCAACTCCTTCAAATAAATATGCATGAGTTGAAATATTCATTCATTAGCTAATGACGTGATTTTTACCTATGCATGTAACATTAGAATGAATGGTGCTTTTAAACCAAATGGAATCAAATATGAAGTTGAATGGAAAATGATAAGTGATAAGAACTGTATATATGTACATGCATATTTATTGAACATGTTATAGCAAAGGGGCTAGAGAAGAGGAAAAAAATTTTGTGCCCGACAAATAGGTACACATTTACTGTTTTGTTTGGGTGATGATTTTATGAGCCTGTTGGCTAGCCGCTTGACTTTTTCTTTTTCTTTTTGACATGAGATGCCCGTGTGGCTATTTGGGAATTTTCCCAGCCCCTCCCGTACAAAGGAGGTTATGGCGAAATTTTCCAAAATTTAAAGGCGTTAGTGAAATATTTGAAGTGAAAACGATATTGAAATTGTTGAATGAACTATATTTATATAAATATATAAATAAAATTAAAATGAAACGTGGCCGTGCAGTTCGTGTTTTGAAACCGTGATTTCAAACAACTAGTGCGGGAAATCCGACCATTGGATTTTCCCGAAACCGCAACCGTCGGGTTCGCCTTGGGAATATCTTTCCAACGGCACCAACCTTGTAAAAATCCAACGGTTGGATTGTCTGGAATATTTAATTCAAATCTGAAGAAAAACAGCGCCAGAAGCGATTATATATATATATATATAAATATAATTATATTAAATCGAATAACGACGCTGCAGTTCGTATTTTGAAATCGAAACTTCAAACGATTGTACCGGGAGATCCGACCGTCGGATTTTCCCGAAACTGGAACCGTTGGATTCGTTTTGAAAAGACCTTTCTAATGATGTAAATTTTGTGAAGATCCAACGGTTAGATTTTCAGATATGTGTAAATCGAATCTGAAGAAAAACAGCGCCACGGCCGCGTTATGGCCCGAAGCGTCGTTTTGAATAAATTGGCTATTTTAAAATAAATAAAAATAGCGATAAATCGTTATAAAATATCATAAACGATATGGAATGGAAATAAACTGAATTTGCTCGATTTATGTTGTATTTGATGGTTGAATGTGTTTGGTGTGGAAATTACATTAAAGAACAAAATTGGTGTTGTCGAATGATTTAACCATTGAAATAAATTGATTTGAAATTCTAAATAAACGTGAATTATTTGAAAAGGCCGAGTTAATTCTCATTTCAAATAATTGACCGATGATTGAAAGTCGAAGATGAAGACGGTGGTCGAAGACCGGAGATCTTCACCTCGTTTGGATGGTAACCGAGGTCTTGATTGGGAGGCATCCCGAAATATGGATAATGAGTGGTGATCGTCCAGACGTACGTGGTGATCGATGGGTTTGCGAGGTATTTAGTGCCTCCGGTTTCGTTCAGACCCAGAACGGACTTGTAAATGGACCGTGTGTCTGACATTGGATTTTATTCTGTGTTGATTGATCTCTATTAAATATACATCTGTTTGGCGGCGGAGAATTTATTCTTTTGCTTAACGCCCTTCTCAGAGACGCACGAGCTCAGAGGTTGTGTATCGATGGACATCAGTCGCATGGCATGAATTGCTAGTGTGACATGCCTAAGTGGCACACGATCAGGGCTTCTGTTGAAAAGCAAAGTCTTGTGTTGATGATCAAAGACCCGCCTGTGTGGCATAGCTTTGTGTATAACGTGAATTCGCGAGCCTCACACCCCGTTATGAACCAGAAACGGGAGGAAGGACCTCAGGGAGGGCATGCGTTTCTTTCTAGCTAGGGTGGTGTCAGTGACCTACCAGCCCTGACATTTATATACTTTTCACCTGTGTGGTTGTTGTTGTTGCGAGGCGCCTCGGTTTGATCGGACGACCCAGGTCCGATGGAGTCATTCGTTGGCTCGTTTACGCCCCAAAGGGCGGGGAAACGTATTGTTCAGGAATTTTAATCCACATCGGTGGACCGGCCCTGTCGCTCCTTGGGTCACTCGAGCTCTGATCCTGAGACATGGGCTAGATTGTCTCGAATTCGGTAAGGACTATCTTTTGCCTTGGTTCATGATGGAAATCCAATTTCCAAATACGACATCGTGCGGGTTTGATTGTATACCTATATATGGCGACATAGTGGTATGGGGCATTAATGTCGTCTATGATTAATAGTTATGATTTGAAATTGTTTTCAAAACATATAAACACTAGCAATAATATCAAATGCCTTTGTTTTATTCGTATCAAGCATATTTTGGCCGTTATAAGGTAAAAACTCTATCCTCCGGTTTGCGTTGCATTGTGTGATGGGAACTGAGTCTTATAATGGCTTCATTTTTATAAAATACATTGCGTTGTTTTAAAGAAAGATTTGTTTTAAAGCACTGGCAATCCAATGGAGAAAACCCGTTCCACGAAAGTGGCGTGGTCCTGTGATTAGCCATATTATATATGTGTTGAGCAGATTTCTCATACCAGTCCCATGACTGACTCGTAGTTTGTTTCACTTTCAAACTCGGGTGCCCCTTTTTCTACACGGGCAGCCTTGTATTCAGGTTTAGCTGGTTCTTTCTGGATAGCTGGAGCTGAAGATGGATTCTATCATTTATCTCTTTTTGTGCTGTTCAGCTCCTATTGTACATATTATGTTTGTTTTCCGCTGTAGACATTTATGTATAGCTGAACTGTATTTTTACTAAGTATGATCCTGTATACTGTGTAACTCTAATGATTACTTTTATCCAGTATATTCTATTGTTCATTATCTGGTGTATTTATTTATTTCTGTTCTGCTATTATCTGTTTTTGTGTTATATTCCACGGATTACCCTTGCCGCCGTTAGTACGGGGTTTGGGGTCGTCTCATTTGGTATCAGGGCTTTGGTTTAGCTTAGTTCTGGAATATAACACTTGAACGAACTCGTCAGAAATAGAACCAGTAGTGTTCTAGGACGGGCAACTCAATACAGATAGGATCAGCAATATCCTAGTATGAGTAAAGCAGAATGAAATTACACCTTGATAGACAAATTTACATTCAAGTATTTGTCTCTATATTTTGAAATATCTTTTCTGTTGACCTGACACTTGATATGCTGTTTGCAGAAGTACTAGAAAATGAGTGTCAGAAACAGAAGGAATGCAGAACCGGATATTGAGGCCCTATTGATCAAATATCGAAATATGGGTGGAATACCGTTCTCTGGTGAAGAATCTATTATGAAGACACAGGCTTGGATTCGTTCGGCTGAAAAGATCTTTGATGGTTTAAAGCTGAGGGATGACCAGAAAAGATTACTAGCCTCCTGGGCACTCAAAGATGAAGCTTTGTTCTGGTGGGATTCGGTTATAGAGAATAATCCAGAAGGTGATATCATCTGGGACAGATTCAAAGTGATTTTCCTAGAAAGATTTACTCCTCCAGAAGCGACGGAGCGATTATGCGACGAATTTTCTTATCTGATACAAGGTGACATGACCTTCCCAGAATATCATAAGAAATTCAACGAACTTTCTCATTTTGCTCCTCATCTGATTAAAGACCCAAAGAGGAAGAATCTTATATTCATTCACGGGCTTCAAAGAAAATATCAGAATAGTGTAATGAGGAACGTGAAGCTCCCCTTTTCTGAAATGATATACATGGCTTATCAGTACGAAGACCTAGACAAGAAAGGTATGTTACAGTACGAAGAGGAAGTCAGCTCTAGTAATAAAAATGAGTCTGAAACTGATCGTCCCGAGGCTAGTACAAAGTCTGAGGTCAGTAAGAAGCCCAGTGCCAAGAGAAAAAGGGCTAAATCTGAAAAAGAACCAGCAACAACTGCCATATGCAATAACTGCCATAAGCCAGGGCATTTTCAGGGAAACTGCAAACCCTCGGAGAAGCGAATAAATAGTGGATCTAAATCCGGTAATAAGTTTCAAGAGAATAGGAAGTGCAGTCAATGCCATCAGACCGGTCATCTTTCAAAGGCCTGCCCGCTGTTCAGAAAACCTAAAGCAGTACATGTAAATGATGTTGTAAAAGTACCTGCATCCTCGTCTGCTCAGGAAAGATCTGATGTTTTAGAAGGCACGCTCAATGTCAAGAACATTCCAGTTAAAGTACTGTTTGACACAGGTGCGTCACGAAGCTTTATTGCAAAGAGTGCAGTCAAGAAGTTGGATTTGAGATTGAAGAAGCTCAAAGAACCAATGACGGTCCGAAATCCAGTTGGGGGTTCCATCGATCTCAGTTGGGTTTGTGGGGTGCCTGTCTCTTTATAAATTCCCTAATATCTCTATCGTCATGAATTTTGATGAATTCGATCTTATTCTGGGATTGGATTGGTTAACCAGATATGTGGCAGAGGTTAGATGCGCCGAGAGAGTTGTTAAGGCAAAGGCACAATCGGGGAATTATATAACCATACCATGTGAAGGCCCGACATCAAATAGATAGGACTTCTGGGTAGCTTTGAATGTTTCTCCAGCTCAAATGGAAAATGTCCCTGAAGTCATAGAGAATATTCCTGACCTCATCAAAGACATTCCTATTGTCAAAAATTATGCGGATGTGTTTGAAGAAGTTGTTCGCTTACCTCCGCAAAGAGAAATTGATTTCAAAATTGCTTTAATTCCCAATGCAAGGCCGGTAGTTCACGCTATTCGAAGAATGTCCTTGAAAGAGAAGGAGGAATTAGACAATCAAACACGATAGCTAGTATGGAAAGGTTTGATCAGGCCTAGTTTCTCTGATTGGGGTGCAGCAGTGGTGTTTGTCCCAAAATCTGACGGTACTTTATGTCTATGTATGGATTATCGTGATTTGAACAAGCAGACCATAAAGAAAAATATCCATTGCCGCGAATAGATGATTTGTTGGATCGTCTAAATGGAGCACAAGTATTTTCACGAATGGACCTAGCTACAGGCTTCCATCAACTTCGAATTGCCGAAGAGTGTGTTCCAATGACAGCGTTCAGAGGTCCCGACTTATTCTACGAGTGGTTAGTAATGTCGTTCGGCTTATGTAACGCTCCTGCTTACTTCGTCGATCTGATGAATAGGGTGTTTAGAGGGGTTTTGAATAAATTTGTTCTAGTTTTCATTGATGACATTCTAATCTTCTCTAAATCAAAGGCCGAACATGAAAAGCATCTGGAATAGGTTCTAGAAATTCTGAGACGGAATGTATTAAAAGCCAAGTTTTCCAAATGTATCTTCTGGCAAGATGAAGTAAAATTTTTAGGCCACGTCGTATCGAAAGAAGGAATTGCTGTGGACCCAAGCAAAATCACAGCCATTCAGAATTGGAAACAGCCCAGTACCCCCACTGAAGTCCGCAGTTTTCTCGGATTGGCTAGCTATTACCGGAAGTTCGTTAAAAACTTTTCGAAGATATCTGGTCATTTAACGAAGCTTACGAAGAAGCACTCTAAGTTCAAATGGACTCCAGAAAGTGAGGAGGCTTTTGAAGAGCTAAAGTTGAGATTAACAACTGCTCCAGTGTTAACCATCATCGATGGCAACCAAGATTTGAAAGTCTGGACTGATGCGTCTAGAGAAGGCCTTGGGGCAGTGTTAATGCAAAGGGGCCAAGTGATTGCTTATGCTAGCCGTCAACTGAAGCCACACGAGAAGAACTACGTAACTCATGATCTTGAGTTATTGGCTATTGTGTTCGCTTTGAAAATCTGGAGACACTATCTTCTGGGTGAGAGATTTGAACTGTTTACAGATCACCAGTCGTTAAAGTATCTGTTCACCCAGAAGGACTTGAATCTGAGACAGCAACGTTGGCTGGAGTTTCTTGCAGCATATGACTTTGAAATTATATACACTCCAGGGAAAGCCAATGTTGTGGCCGATGCGTTGAGCAGAAAGAATGTAATGATCGCCAGCTTTATTATTACGACTTCCTTGATTGACAAAATATCTATTCTTCAGAAGGAGGATAACTTTATTAAGGATATGATCAAAAGGATTCAGAAAGGCGAACCCTCGTGTTTTCAAATCGATAACGACGAGACCTTGAGATTGAAAGGAAGGATTTGTGTTCCTAACATCCCAGAGTTAAAAAGGGAAGTGTTAGACGAGTGTCACAAGTCCAAGCTGAGTATCCATCCTGGTGTAGCCAAAATGTATAACGATCTCAAACGAACATTCTGGTGGAAGGCTATGAAAAGGGACGTTTCAATATACGTTAGCCGATGCCCTACTTGCCAACTAGTCAAGAGCGACCAACAGAAATTGGCTGGATTGTTACAACCACTAGAAGTTCCTGGTTGGAAGTGGGAACATATTTCTATGGATTTCATTGATGGTTTGCCCAGAACCAGAAGAGGGAATGACAATATTTGGGTGATCGTAGATCGCTTCACGAAGACCGCCCATTTCATACCTGTCAGATCAAACAGAACTGCTCAGAGTCTGGCGCAGATATACTTCAGGGAAATAGTTAGACTACATGGAGTGCCGCTCAGTATAGTCAGTGATAGAGATACAATATTCGCTAGCAAATTCTGGGAGGCATTTCAAGTCGAGCTAGGGACGAAGCTGAACTTGAGCACCGCTTATCATCCTCAGACAGACGGCCAGACTGAGAGGGTGAATCGTATTTTAGAAGATCTATTGCGGGCTTGTGTTATAGATTTCGGTGGATCATGGGAAGACCATCTGCATTTGGCTGAATTCTCTTATAACAACAGCTACCAGGCGAGTCTGACAATGTCGCCATTCGAAGCATTGTATGGTAGACCATGCCGATCTCCTGCTTGTTGGGTCGAGCCTGGAAATAGACTTGTGTTAGGGCCAGACATGATTCGAGAAGCTACCGACAAAGTCGATTTTATTAAGAAGCGATTACTCGTCGCTCAAAGCCGACAAAAGAGCTATGCCGATAGGAGAAGGAGAGATATATCCTTTGCTGTTGGCGACTATGTGTATTTGAAAGTATCGCCGATGAGAGGAGTTATCCGGTTCGGTAAAACAGGGAAATTATCGCCCAAATTCATTGGTCCGTTTCCTATTCTGGAACGGATCGGAACTCTCGCTTATAGGGTTAAATTGCCTGACTGGTTGCCTGGAGTTCATGATGTATTTCACATATCTCAAATTCGAAAGCACGTTCATGATCCAGACTTGATCGTGGAAGAAGCAGCTCAACAGGATATTGAAATTACTCCAGAATTAGCCGTGAGAAGAGAGCCGCTAAAGATCATCGGCAAAGAAACCAAAGAGCTGAGGAACAAGAAGGTTCACTTAGTCAAAGTGCAATGGAGTGGAGATCCGCGAGATTGTACTTGGGAAACTGAGGAGAGCATTCAGAAAGCTTATCCTAGATGCCGAGTGGATATCTCTGATTGACTCTGGTGCAAGGTACATTTACCCTACTTTGCATTACCATTCAATTCTCTACTCTATTGTTATTTTCTTTTCATGGATGTGCACTTTTAATTCTATAGTCTGAATGATTTTAAAGGAGTATAGAAGTTGATCAGTATATTTTTGAAAGGTTAAAACGATTTGATTGTTGGTTGTGTTGTGTGATTGTAGATTTATCAAACCACTTTCGACTTTGTTCCTTTTCGGGGACGAAAAGTTTTAAGTGGGGGAGATTGTAACGATCCAGAAAATCTGAACCAATTTAAAATTTTTAAATTGGCTAAAATAATGGATTTTAAATATTTAAAATAAATATTTTAAATAATGGCAATGAAAACTGAGTTTGAATCGACAATTGAAAACGAATATAATTAATTATTATTATAAACAAGGCCTGAAATGGCGCTGCAGTTTCAAAAATTGAATTCAAACTTTGTCGGACTGTACCGGGTGCAAAACAAAACGGATTTTAGCGAAACCAAAAATATTTAAATCTGTTAGTGAATACCTTTCTAACGAATCTGAAAAATCAAATTTTCATAGCGGAAAGCAAAAGTTATGGCCGAATGAATTTTCAGAAAGGTCACTATGGAATTTATATAGCCCGTGAAATTGGCCATTTTGCATACGACCTCAGAATTCGACGAAACCACTTTTGTTGGATCCGGGATGTGAAGTTATTGCTAGGTTTCAAATTTCATAATTTTTGAAGCTAGTATGTGAGCGTGGCAAAAGAAAATGTGTTTTGGTCAATTATAGTTAAATTGGATCGACCAGAAATGGGCCTTTTTGCAAACGGTCTCAGAATTCGACGAAACTAGTTTTGTTATGACCGTATCGTCGAAACATAGCTAGATTTATTTTCTGGAAATTTTCGAATCAGTTTGTGACCCTGGCAAATTGAAATGTTCGTTCAAATTTAATATTGAATATTTTATATTTTAATTTGAATGGAAACTGACTGAAACAGTCGAATGGGCCTTCGAAACATATCCCATTGTGTTCGGAATGGGGGTAAAACGCTAGGGACGACAGTCGTTGGGTTTGAATTGGCATTCGTCGGTGACAAGGGGTATTTTAGAGATTTTAGAAATTATAAAATAAAATAAAAAAATCCTATTGGCCCATTATCTTTCTCTCCCCCCGTATGATATCGAGCGACGGCGGAAAACCTTCCTGAGCTTCCCGTCCATTTTCTGATCAATCCACTCACTAATATCAAGAGCTCCAGTTGAAAATTTTGTAGAGCTCGGAGAGATCTTCAAATCCATATATAGTTTGGATTTTTTCGTGCAGCGTTTGGAGAGTTTCGACGCTGGGAAGATCCGCCGTTTCGAGCCAGATCGCGCCTCCACCGCCGCACCGAGTTGAGCGCCACCACCCTCGTCCTGAGCGCCTCTCTAAGCTCTTCGCCGCTGCGAAGGCCGATCATCCTAACACGCATCGATTCGCGCGAAATCTGGTGACCTAGTTTCGAACAAACCAAGAGAGGTTCGGTTTTTATTTTCTGAACTGATTTTAACAGTTTAAAACCGTTGCAAACTTTGAAAAATCATATCTTTTTCGTTCGTTAACGAAATTCGATGAAACAGGAAACATCGTGACCGTGTGGACGTCTTCTACATTCTAGAAGAGACCGCATATTTTTCTGAGCCTTCTGCTATTTTTGGTGGAGTGGAACCCAATGTGAGATTTCTAATTTATAAACAATATGAAAAACGACGATGTATAAATTATATAGTTGATGTATGAGTTATATAAGCGTTGTACACCTCTTGTATAAGCGTTGTATAAGTTGTATGTTCGATGTATAAGTTATATATGCGTTGTAAAAATTATATATGTGTTGAAATAAAAGTGAATTGCTATATATAAATAAATAAATAAATAAATATACATATATATATACGCCCCTCGTCCACAAACCATGGACGATATTTAGTGATTGTGATTGGTGTGAAAATTGATTGATAGCGAATGATTGTTTGGGATTGTTTGTGGTTGATATTGATTGATTGTGGTTGAAAAATACCCATTTGTGGTTGAGAAATATTTGGTTGAAACCACATAGGATTAGTTTGTGGAAATGAAATAAATATATACATGCCGCCTACGTGCGAACTAGATGCATGATCCCCATTGTCAAAAACCGCGAGGTTTTAAGGTAGAGCGAGGAGCCGTACTAGGGACGGTCCCGGTTTTAACTACCCTACCGTATTGCTGCCGAAATTTTGAATAATATTCATGTGTTTGAATTATTTTCATTTGCTGAAACTATATTTATTCGTTGAATAGAAAACCTTCATGTGTTGAATCGATATTCATTCGTTGATTAGAAATTCATGTGTTGAATGGTATTCATATTTTGAAATAAATTGTTTCATAATAAAAATCACCTTTTATCAACTATATGGACTATGTAAAATAATCTCGTTTTAAAAGAAATTGTTTTATAATAAAAATCCCATTTTTATCACCTATATAAACTATATAAAATAATAGTGTTTTGAAATGAATTGTTTTAAAATAAAAATCACATTTTTATTATACACATGAATTGTTGAAATGTGAAGTGTTAAAAATAGCAACTCCTTCAAATAAATATGCATGAGTTGAAATATTCATTCATTAGCTAATGACGTGATTTTTACCTATGCATGTAACATTAGAATGAATGGTGCTTTTAAACCAAATGGAATCAAATATGAAGTTGAATGGAAAATGATAAGTGATAAGAACTGTATATATGTACATGCATATTTATTGAACATGTTATAGCAAAGGGGCTAGAGAAGAGGAATAAAATTTTGTGCCCGACAAATAGGTACACATTTATTGTTTTGTTTGGGTGATGATTTTATGAGCATGTTGGCTAGCCGCTTGGCTTTTTCTTTTTCTTTTTGACATGAGACGCCCGTGTGGCTATTTGGGAATTTTCCCAGCCCCTCCCGTACAAAGGAGGTTATGGCGAAATTTTCCAAAAATTTAAAGGCGTTAGTGAAATATTTGAAGTGAAAACGATATTGAAATTGTTGAATGAACTATATTTATATAAATATATAAATAAAATTAAAATGAAATGTGGCCGTGCAGTTCGTGTTTTGAAACCGTAATTTCAAACAACTAGTGCGGGAAATCCGACAATTGGATTTTCCCGAAACCGCAACCGTCGGGTTCGCCTTGGGAATATCTTTCCAACGGCACCAACCTTGTAAAAATCCAACGGTTGGATTGTCTGGAATGTTTAATTTAAATCTGAAGAAAAACAGCGCCAGAAGCGATTATATATATATATATATATATAATTATATTAAATCGAATAACGACGCTGCAGTTCGTATTTTGAAATCGAAACTTCAAACGATTGTACCGGGAGATCCGACCGTCGGATTTTCCCGAAACTGGAACCGTTGGATTCGTTTTGAAAAGACCTTTCTAATGATGTAAATTTTGTGAAGATCCAACGGTTAGATTTTCAGATATGTGTAAATCAAATCCGAAGAAAAACAGCGCCACGGTCGCGTTATGGCCCGAAGCGTCGTTTTGAATAAATTGGCTATTTTAAAATAAATAAAAATAGCGATAAATCATTATAAAATATCATAAACGATATGGAATGGAAATAAACTGAATTTGCTCGATTTATGTTGTATTTGATGGTTGAATGTGTTTGGTGTGGAAATTACATTAAAGAACAAAATTGGTGTTGTCGAATGATTTAACCATTAAAATAAATTGATTTGAAATTCTAAATAAACGTGAATTATTTGAAAAGGCCGAGTTAATTCTCATTTCAAATAATTGACCGACGATTGAAAGTCGAAGATGAAGACGGTGGTCGAAGACCGGAGATCTTCACCTCGTTTGGATGGTAACCGAGGTCTTGATTGGGAGGCATCCTGAAATATGGATAATGAGTGGTGATCGTCCAGACGTACGTGGTGATCGATGGGTTTGCGAGGTATTTAGTGCCTCCGGTTTCGTTCAGACCCAGAACGGACTTGTAAATGGACCGTGTGTCTGACATTGGATTTCATTCTGTGTTGATTGATCTCTATTAAATATACATCTGTTTGGCGGCGGAGAATTTATTCTTTTGCTTAACGCCCTTCTCAGAGACGCACGAGCTCAGAGGTTGTGTATTGATGGACATCAATCGCATGGCATGAATTGCTAGTGTGACATGCCTAAGTGGCACACGATCAGGGCTTCTGTTGAAAAGCAAAGTCTTGTGTTGATGATCAAAGCCCCGCCTATGTGGCGTAGCTTTGTGTATAACGTGAATTCGCGAGCCTCACACCCCGGTATGAACCAGAAACGGGAGGAAGGACCTCAGGGAGGGCATGCGTTTCTTTCTAGCTAGGGTGGTGTCAGTGACCTACCAGCCCTGACATTTATATACTTTTCACCTGTGTGGTTGTTGCTGTTGCGAGGCGCCTCGGTTTGATCGGACGATCCGGGTCCGATGGAGTCATTCGTTGGCTCGTTTACGCCCCAAAGGGCGGGGAAACGTATTGTTCAGGAATTTTAATCCACATCGGTGGACCGACCCTGTCGCTCCTAGGGTCACTCGAGCTATGATCCTGAGACATGGGCTAGATTGTCTCGAATTCGGTAAGGACTATCTTTTGCCTTGGTTCATGATGGAAATCCAATTTCCAAATACGACATCGTGCGGTTTTGATTGTATACCTATATATGGCGACATAGTGGTATGGGGCATTAATGTCGTCTATGATTGATAGTTATGATTTGAAATTGTTTTCAAAACATATAAACACTAGCAATAATATCAAATGCCTTTGTTTTATTCGTATCAAGCATATTTTGGCCGTTATAAGGTAAAAACTCTATCCTCCGGTTTGCGTTGCATTGTGTGATGGGAACTGAGTCTTATAATGGCTTCATTTTTATAAAATACATTGCGTTGTTTTAAAGAAAGATTTGTTTTAAAGCATTGGCAATCCAATGGAGAAAACCTGTTCCACGAAAGTGGCGTGGTCCTGTGATTAGCCATATTATATATGTGTTGAGCAGATTTCTCATACCAGTCCCATGACTGACTCATAGTTTGTTTCACTTTCAAACTCGGGTGCCCCTTTTTCTACACGGGCAGCCTTGTATTCAGGTTTAGCTGGTTCTTTCTGGATAGCTGGAGCTGAAGATGGATTCTATCATTTATCTCTTTTTGTGCTGTTCAGCTCCTATTGTACATATTATGTTTGTTTTCCGCTGTAGACATTTATGTATAGCTGAACTGTATTTTTACTAAGTATGATCCTGTATACTGTGTAACTCTGATGATTACTTTTATCCAGTATATTCTATTGTTCATTATCTGGTGTATTTATTTATTTCTGTTCTGCTATTATCTGTTTCTGTGTTATATTCCACGGATTACCCTTGCCGCCGTCAGTACGGGGTTTGGGGTCGTCTCAATAATGCCAAAAATGATCGTTTTAGAAAACAAAGTTAGCACACAAAACAGAAAACAACTTTTATTTGTTTTCCCTATTTTGAGATTTAGCACATGATAGAGTGATAATATACCATTTCATCATCCCTCTCTTCTTTACATGGTCCTCTCCATCGCCATTTTACTCCTTTCATTATCCCTTAAATTTTCTTATGTTTTGTTATCAAAATTGAAAACTCAAAACTCAAAATATACTTTAAACCAAACACTACCTAAGATTCTATATGATCAGTTGGGATTATCTGGGTTTAACATTAAGTTTATCCCTGTTGCACAAAGTACCTTAATATTTTGCCAATGTGATTATTTCAGACAATACCCAGAGTTCTCACTTTGGATAAAGACATGAAAACTTTGATGCAATGGCCAATACAAGAGCTGGAATTGCTCAGAAAGAACGAAGTAAAAATGCAAAATATCTAGCTCCATAAAGATGGCTTGATTGAGATCAAGGGAATAACGGGTTCACAGGTAAGTACATGGAAGATATATGTTCATCTCATAGTTTGTTAATTATAATATATAGCATCAAATAATGCACAAAAAATCTTCGAAAAACCCAGGCTGATGTTGGGATAGAATTTGAGATGGAAAGCTTGAAAGGAGCAGGACATTTTGACGCAAATCTGGTTATGGATCCTCCAAGACAATGTCAAGAAAAAAGAGCCCATATGAATGGTTGAGTCGGGCCTTTTGGGCTTTTAGTTCTTGCTTCAGAGAATTTAGAAGAACACACGGCTGTTTACTTCAACGTTTTCAGATATGCAAATGGTTTTGCAGCTCTTATGTGTCCTGATCAAAGAAGGTAACTCATCTACACTTTTTTCCTATGTTTCTTTTTATATATTATTAATTTTCTAATTATGTTTTTGCAAAACAATTTAGGTCTTCTTTAAGGGCATGGCTTTACAAGCCAGCATCAGGAGGCTTTGTAGACATGAAAATGAAAGAAAATGGAAAATTGTCACTAAGAACATTGGTAAGGGAGTTAGATTGTTCTGTGATGTGCTTAGAATAAAAGCAAAACATGCATCAGAATAAATTTATTGTTAATATACTTCTGAAAATTGGAACAGATTGATCACTCAGTCGTGGAGAGCTTTGGAAATAAGGGAAGAACATGCATCACATCGAGAGTCTATCCAAGATCATTACTGAAATCCACGCATCTCTTTGTGTTCGATAACGAGACTGAAACTATGAAAATTTTTAGTCTTAAAGCATGGGATATGGCTAGAGCAACAATAAGTTAATACCGAAGAAGAAGAAGAAAAATGAATATTAAGCTATTATAGTTTAAACACATGCAATGTACCAAATATCATTCTTTGTAGGAGAAAACCGTGATGTGTTTGAAACAGATTGGATATGCAGACTGATTATCATTGCGTTGAAAAATTATATTGCAGCTACCTTTTACATATAATATCAGATAGATATATGGACTATTTTGAAACTTAAAACCATAGCCTATGTAATCAGACTGTGAGATTCAAGATTTGAGATTTGCATGTTTCTATCGGTCAAACTGTGGATTTTTTCTTTAATGAAAATTTTCACATTTAAATAAAAGTTAAATGTAGAAATATTAAAATAAAAATGTCCCGTAGTTGGGTTATTGATGGTTTTCTAGGTTTGCCAATTTTGTTAAGTTTGCTTAATTCTTGGAGAAGCTTATAGCAGTGAACAACAAAATAATAGAAACGATGAGAATGAGGAGGATTGCATGACAGTAAATAAGCACTTGAATAATTTCATTGACTTACTAGTCGATCTTTGAGTGGAAATTTATCAAGCACTACACAAGCACCAGCAAACTCGGAGCAAAATGAGATCAATAATGGCAAACCCATGGTAAGTTCAGTCAGCTGCGATAATGAAGTGGAATTGGAAGGCAAGGTAATAGGTCCTCTATGATCAGTAAGGCAGATTTGAGTGGGCTTTTTTGGTTAATTCTATAAATGAATTTTGATAGGGTTTCTTGAAAAAAATAGTTTAGAACCTTGTGAATAGTAAGAATGCTGAAAATGGGGTTTGTCTATAACTTAATGCTAAATGGTAACAATATAGGGGATGAATTGTGAATTTCAGATCTATAAAACTAACTTATGAAATTGACACTATTTCTACCCAAATCGCAAGTAGAAATACGTAAGTAATAAAGTAAAATAAATAACACCTGGATTTTTGTATTGGCTCTGATTAACTAATCATGCATCTAGTCATGCACTTTAATATGTAAAATTTCACTATAATAGTTTGTTTTTCATGTGTCAAAAATGTTAAAATTGGACGATTTAAATTTATGTCAATTTTATTATGAAGAAGATTTTAATTAATTCTTGTAATCAATTAATTATGGGCAATAGTTGGAAAGATATGAGAAGAAAATATTTGATTTGATAAATCAATCAAATCTAGATATATAAGACAACAAATTGGAAAGATAAGAGAAGAGATGATTTGATTTGATAAATCAATCAAATATATGTATACGGGGAAACAATCACAAATTTGCAATATTTGCATGGAAATCAAATAAAGGAAATCCGGAAACTTTTCATGTTTATCTTCAGAAAAATTTCATCCTTACTCTTATAAATAGGGAGACATTTGCTCATCTTTATCATCACAAGCCAATAGCGCTCTTTTCATGATATCCTCCATAAGATCACTATTTTTGTATCAATTAAAGGGTGAAAAATATATATTGAGTGTTTGTATTCTTCTCTTATTTTACTCCCTCTTGAATTGAAGAAGAATAAAAGAAGTTGTTTGGTCTCCGTGGACGTAGGATACTCATATCTGAACCACGTTAAATTTCCTATGTCTCATGTTTCCGTTATTGTTTCTGTGAGACTGCATAATTGATTCTTGTTCTTTCATTTTGAGTTACATTGGTATCTAAATAGACAATACTAGATTCTGATCAAATACGCTTCCGCTCAAATTAACAAAAAAATTCACCACAGTTTGGTATCAGAGCCAGTGTTATTGTTCCTATTTGGATATTAATGGCTACTTCTTGTACGTCTATTGGTAGATCTGGTGTCAATTATGGAGTAACACATTTTAACAAAAAGGGAGATTTTGGTACTTGGAAGATGAAGATGGAGGTTGTATTGAAGAAGGAGAAGACTTGTAAAGTTGTTTCTGCGCCTGAGAAATTGAAGGGTATGGATGTAGCTGATTTGGAAGAGATGGAAGATGAAGCTCTCACAACAATTCCGTTGAGTCTTTTAGGCAAAGTTCTTAGAAAATTTTCTTAGAAAAAGACGGTGAAGGAACCATGAGATGCATTATCAGATGCATATGAAGACAAGTCTCTCACTAATCAGATTATTCTTCAACAACAACTTTATTTGTTCAAGATGAAGTCTGGAGCCGTTCTCATGGACTTGTAGATGATTTGACCACTTTAGTTATGAACTTGAAGGCAGTAGATGTTGATATTACTGATGAGGCTCAAGTTGTGATCCTCTTATGTTCCTTGCCTAAGGAGTATACTGCATTTGTTAATTCCATGATTTATGGCCGTAGTAAATTTAGTCTTTCTGATGTAAATGTCCGTCTTCATAATGAAGTGTTAAGAGATAGATTGGCGAACACTAGCATTGATAGTGATACCAAAGGCTTATATGTTCAGAGTGGTAAAAGCCAAAGCAAGTCGAAAAAAGGTGGAAGACGGAATTCTTCGAGATCTCAGTCTAGGTGGCCAAAGAATTTGACTTGCCATTATTGTAAGAAGCCTGAGCACTTTATTGCACAATGTCCCAAGCTTAAAGGAAGAAGAAAAGACCCAAAGCAAGATTCAACCTCTACAGCAGAGAAATCAGATACAGAGAGTGACACTGATGTGTTTACAACTTCTGGCTCTTTTGGAAAGAGCACCCTATGGCTAATTGATTCTGGCACATCTTATCATATGACACCTGATTTGAACTCTTTTTCCACTTACCGTGAGATTGATAGAGGAGAAATTCTGATGGGTAATGATGCTTCTTGACTTATGGTTGGTGTTGGTAGTGTTAAGATCAGGAGGTTCAACGATGTTATTTGAACCATTACTGATGTTAGGCATGTACATGATTTGAGGAGGAGCTTGATTTCTGTTGGGGCATTGAGTCAACTTGGACTAAAGATTGTAGTTGAGGAAGAGAAAATGAAAATATCTAAGGGTTCCATGATTGTTATGAAAGAATTGAAGGCATGAAATCTCTACCTACCGAAGGACACTACTGCAGTTGGTAAATCAACTTCAGTTACTTCGGTTGATTCAAATTCTTCCAGATTATGGCGCTTACGGATGAATCACATTGGCAAGCACAACATGGATGAGCTAAGAAAGTGAGGTTTGATTGATGGAGTTCAACATTCATAGCTTGGTTTTTGTGAAGAGTTGTTTCTTGGTAAGCAGACGAAGATTTCTTTTGGTGTTGGTGAGCATAAGGCAAAAGTTGTTTTTGATTATGTTCACACCGATGTTTGGGGACCTTCCCCTTTCCCATTTTTGGGTGGAGCCAGGTATCTCGTTTCATTTATAAATGATTTCTCTCGTAAAGTTTGGATGTACTTTCTAAATTCTAAAAGCGAAACCTTTGCCAGATTTCGTAAATGGAAATCCATAGTGGAGAAGTAGTCAGGGAAGAAGTTGAAAGTTCTCCATTCATATAATGGCGATGAATTTGTATCATAGGAATTCATCAATTATTGTGAGTCCGAAGGCATTAAGAGGCATTACACCACACCAAGCGACCCCCCAGTCTAATGGATTTGCTGAAAGGATGAACCAAACATTATTGGAGAGAACTAGATTCCTCGGATTGTTTGCTAAGTTGAAGAAGTGATTTTGGGCTGAAGCTTTATCTATGGTGGTTTTCCTCATCATCCGCACACCTTCTACTGCCATAGACACAAAGATCCCTAAAGAAGTATGGAAAGGAGAGCCTGTTAGCTATTCCTTCCTCAAGATGTTTGGTTGTCTAGCTTATGTACATAAGAGTCGAGGAAATTTGGACCTAATGCTCACAAGTGTATCTTTCTAGGTTATGGAAGAAGAGTGAAGGGATATAGGTTATGGTGTCCTATTAGCAAGAAACTTGTTATATGTAGGCATGTAACTTTTGATGAGAAGATCATGTTGAAGGTGGAGCCTTCCCCATCGGATGACAATGAGATGACATGTGAAGAATACCAAACACAAAGCAAGTCATATGTTGATTCTTTTCATAGACGTTCAAATGGTTTTTTTCGATGAGACCATGCTTGATGAGGATAGTACGGATATTGGCACAAAAAATTAGACTCAAGGTGGAGCTCGTACAAAGACTAGGCCTGTTAAAGAAATAGGAAAACCTAGATGTCTTGATGAGTTTGTTGGTTTGAGCATCAAAGACATTGACTTTGATGATATGACAACATACGCATTAAATGTTGCCCATGATAAGCCCAGAGATTATAGAGACGCTATTGCATCAGTTGACAGTTCCAGTTGGTTAGCTGTTATGGACGAGGAGATCAAATCTTTACACGAAAATCACACTTGAGATTTGGTGCCACTTCCTGCCGACAAAAAATCTATTGGATGTAAGTGGATCTAGAGAGTGAAAGACGACGGTAATAGAGATTTAAGATACAAAGAAAAACTAATAGCAAAGGGGTATGTTCAGAAGAATGGGGTATAGTATCATGATGCCTTTGCTCCAGTTGTTAGACATGCTTCTATTCATATTCGCTTGGCATTAGTTGCTCATTATGATACGAAATTTAAGCAACTATATGTTAAAACTGCATTCTTGCATGCGATCTGAATGAGTAAATTTATTTAAACTAGCCAAAATGGTTCATTGATAGTATCAGACCAGATGATGTCTACAAAATCAACAAATATCTATATGAATTGAAGTAATCTCCTAGGCTATGGTATAGGAAGTTTGTAAGTTTAAGCTTTCACAGGGATAATCTAGAAGTTTCAAAAAACATTGTGTTCACTTTAGGAGATGTGACGACGATATGATTTATTTGTTGTTATGTGTTTATGATATGCTGACTGCATCTTGGAGTATGGTAAAAATTAAGGAGTTGAAATAAAAGCTCAGTAGAGAGTTTGACATGAAAGATTTGGGAAAGGCACAAAGAATATTGGGTGTGGAGATAAGCAGGGATATGAAGCGGAGAGAGTTAAGGCTCACTCAAGCGTAATACATTGAGAAAGTCCACACTCGATTTGGTATGGAAAAAGCCAAATCGGCTGGCACTCCATTAGGCTCTCATTTTAAGTTGCCGAAAGACCAGTTTACTACATCGGAAGAAGATAAGAGTTATATGGCAAATATACCTTATTCTAGTGTCAGTAGTAGTCTTATGTATGCGATGGTGTGCATAAGACTAGAATTGGCCCATGCAGTGGGTGTTGTGAGTTGATATATGTCTAACCCAGACAAAGAGCATTGGCAAGCAGTGAAGTGGATTCTTAGATATATTCGAGGCACTTCTTCAGTGGGATTGTAATATGGTGGACTAGATGGTGACATCTCTCTTAGATGATACTGTGATTCTGATTATGCTGGGGATAGAGATGCTAGGAAGTCAGTGTCGGGCAATGTTTTTACACTTAGTATAGACTCGATTTCGTGGAGATCAAAGTTGTAGTCTATCATAGCTTTGTCGACTACCGAAGTAGAGTTGATATCGATTATGGAAGCAACAACAGAAGTATTATGCTTACTTCAGTTACCGAATGATCTTTCAATGGCGCAGCAGATAGTAGATCTATTTTCAGATAGTCAGAGTGTGATTCATCTTGTAGAGAATCAAACTTATAGTTCATGGATGAAGCACATTGATGTCAGAGGTTTCTTTCTTATAAAGAAGAAGCACATTGGTAAAGGTGAGTATTTTGGATGATTCTTCAAATATGATGACAAAATCACTTCCAAAAGACAAGTTTGAGCATTGCTCAAACTTGATCATTTTGTTTCCTGCTACTTGAGCTCCATGGGGGCGTTGACCCAACGACTAATTTTGTTGATTGATGAATATATTTAAATTGAGGTGGATTGTTTAAATTGGACGATTTAAATTTATGCCAATTTTATTATGGAGAAGATTTTAATTAATTCTCGTAATCAATTAATTATGGGCAACAATTAGAAAGATATAAGAAGTGATTATTTGATTTGATAAATCAATCAAATCTAGATATATATGGCAACAAATTGGAAAGATAAGAGAAGAGATTATTTGATTTGATAAATCAAACACACACACACACACACACACACACACACACACACACACATATATATATATACACACACACACACATACATATATACATATATATAAGGAAACAATCACAAATATGCAAGATTTGCATGGAAATTAAATCAAGGAAATCTGTAAACTTTTCATGCTTATCTTTAAGCAAATTTTCATCCTTACTCTTATAAATAGGGAGACATTTGCTCATCTTTATCATCACAAGCCAATAGCGCTCTCTTCAACATATCCTTAGTAAGATCCATATTTCTTTATCAATTATAGGGTGAGAAATATATATTGAGTGTTTGTATTCTTCTCTTATAGTATTTACTTTTGAATTGAAGGAGAATAAAAGAAGTTGCTGGGTCTCCGTGGACATAAGATATTTTTACCCAAATCACGTTAAATATTTCGCGTCTCTTATTTCTGCTATTGTTTCTGTGAGGCTGCATAATTGATTCTTGTTCCTTTGTTTTGAGTTTCATTGGTATATAAATAGACAATGCTAGATCCTAATCAAAAGCGCTTCCGCTCAATTTTTTAAAAAAAAAATCACTATAAAAAAGACATTTACAATCTTGATATTTTGGACTACAAGATACACTCTTTTAATTTATTAGCTACAAGATCATCATCTTGGTTTCACATGCTATAAGTGAACCTTCTCCATTTTGCAAACAATAACAAACAAACTATGGTAAGTAGTCATTTATTCGATACAAGTTCTTACGGGTTAATGCAATAATCTTATACACCTCCAATTACAGTATATAATTGAACTCGTTGAGGAATAGAATGAAACCAAAAAGAGAATGATCTGAATTCGAGTAGAAACTCTCTGATATTATGTATTTTTCAAATTTATGAAAAATTGGAGTGAAACAATATCGAATTGCAAAGATAATGGAAGATGTCTCAATGGATTTCACATGTGAAAGTATGGAAAAAAAAGCATGAGAAAGAAGTGAGAACTGATGGAAAAATCTTTTTCTAAATGTTTTCTACAAGTGTTGAAAAGTCTTATCTTTTGGTGAAGAGATGATGAGAAATGTCCTTTTTTAAAATTTGAAACCATGAAACATGCCATGTATGCTAACATACATTTGTTGATATGTCGACATATGTGTGTTGCAAAAAGGCAGCAACACTAATAAGTGTGGCAAATTTTCAAATTTCAAAAGTATTTTATATTTATGGATCTATATTGTGAATCGATTAAGGTCAAAAATTGATGATCTTCAAGTATAATTACCATGAGATTCTTAACAAGAGATTCTATGGTTCAATCAATTACTTATCACTTTAACCACCTCTGTTGTTTCAGTATTCCTCAATCAGTTTTGTCTTCCATTATTCTTTACATATAATTCATTTACTTCAACTGAATCCATGTTTATCTCTCTAAATATCTCCATGATATATCTAAAATAACTATACGACGTGAGGATATTTTAGTGGTAATAATAGTTATTGTCATTAAAATAAATATATAAGGTATCAACAATCTCTCTTTTTGATGATGACAACCATATAAATAATTAAGAGATAATATATAATATTTTTATATTTGACTTTCCCTAACTTTATTCACTCTCCCTATCATTTTACCTAGTATATTTATATGTTTTCTTCCTTTTTGTTATCAACAGAAAGAGCAAAAAAAAAAATGCTTTAGCATAACTAAACATGTATAGAGTTTGTAGATAGAGATGTGTATAAATTTATATTAATGGAACTCTTAAGTGGAATCAAAATCAGTATAAAGCATGAAGTAAAAAATAAATAAAATAAGTTTCAGAGTTACCAACGTCAATAGCATATCCTTTTACATTATATCTAACTCGCAATCTCTATATATAAGCTTGCTCGATATCTGTTGATTATATGCTTCAAACATCCGTTGTTTGATATCCATTGTTCGATACCTGAAAAAATACAAAATATGTGCATTGGTACCCTATTTTAGTTTAGGATCCACAAGGTTAAATATTGGGAAATAAACCCATGAAAAGTTTGAATGTCCTTTCAAAATATAATCATCAAGCACTATGAAGAGTTTGACAAGCACCATTGTCCAAATGGTTAAGACACTTCGACATGGTGTGAAATGACATGGGTTTGAATCTTTCCTAGTGAGATTCAACCTAATTGTCATGTATTACATTATTTATATACTACTTAGACTTGTATATAAAGTACACAATTTAAAAAAAAAAATCATTAAGTGAATGACTAATATTATTAATAAAATTATCAATAAAATGCTTTTTATCACTATTTTCTAACCTTGATCACAAAAATTAATGAACTTATTTAGGGATTTGAACTTTAGATCCAAGTCCTTATTTATTATTAGTTGATTTAGATACAAGTGGTATATTTTCTAGATTATCCTTCATTTTGTAAAATATACCAGCACCAGTTTTCATTTTATCAATATCTATATTACAGTTATGAACAATATTGTCCAGAGATGCTATTTTGTCCTTTATACCAGTCGCCTCTAGCTTCACTTAAAGATTTTTTTGTTCGAAGAGTTCCTTTTCGCTTTTCAATTTTTCTTCTTCTTTACTTTCAATTGTTAAACTCTTTTTATCGTTACTTCCATTAATTCTTTCAATTTCATCTTTTATGCATTGTTTTTCTTCAGTTAACATTTCATTAAACATTTTTAATCTATTCATCTCTGCTAAGGTACTCTTATACCCTTTTCAAAGCATTTTATATCGCTTATTCAAATCATTTACGACATTCATGGTTTCTTTATTAAAATTCTACAGCTTCCATTCCTTTCCATGAAGCACATGTTGGTGTTTCCTATATTTAAATAACTATCACTTAATAATGTATTTGAATAATCTCATGTTTCATTGAAAGCCTGTTTAAACTTTTTGTTGAAAGTGTTTGAAAAGTAATTTGATTTGTTCAGATTTGGACAATCTCAATTCAAATGATCGGTTAATCACATTCGAAACGTTAACAATGTTTTTATTTTTGGAATTATAACTGTTGTTATTTAAAGCTTGTCCATTAATCAATATTTTAAGAATTTTTTAAAATTCCTATAAATTGATTTCCTCATTCTGATCATCAACTTTTGGTTCAACGTTGTCGTGTGTATTCTTGAATGCATGTGATTTCTTCTTATTTGCTTGAGTCGCTTTCAACAACTTTACTTTGTATCACATTAGGTTGTCAATTAAATCATCTATTTTCATAATAAAACTACCGTTGGGTTCTTCGATTGTTAGAGTTTTCAGATCTCATTCACTAGAAAGTGAATTCAAGATCTTTCTCACTTGGTCATCTTTAGTAATTTTCTTTTCTAATGATGTTAATGTGTGTACTAAATCCTAAAATCTAGAGTACATATCAGAAATAGTATACCTAAATTTTGGTGGACATTATTCAGGAAATTAAATTAGAATAATGTGAATGGATGAGAGATGAGATTTGTGATTAACAAAGGTGTTTCGGCCATAGTAACTAATCAATATAGGAATGTAAATAGTGAGGGTTATGATAGGGGAAAGATGGGGAACCCATAGTCTTATATATATATATATATATATATATATATATATATATATATATATGAAACCTTCCACACATTTTATCATTCACATATTCATTTCTAAAACTTAAAACAAGATGATATAGGAGGTCGATCATTAAAGAATAAAGGAAGGAAGAGGAAAAAAGACTGCGAAGATCAAGCTTAAGATCTAAAGCAGCAAATCTCAACTTTCTATCTATAAACAAGGTAAATAATGATGGTATACTCGAGTTGGTTATGTGATTACATGGTGCTTTCATGTTTTTTGTGATGCTATTAGCTTGTTTTGCTAGAACAATGTTTGAATATGCTTGTACATGCTTGTTTGCATGGAAAATGATAAAGATTTAGGTCAAAACCTATTGATTAGTATCTCCAGTCGATCCAAAAAAATTGTATGATAATTACATTATGATTTTGGAGATAAGTTTTAAATTTCTTAATTTTTTGTGATTAGAGAATATCCTAAGTTAAGTAGACCTAGGGTAATTAACACGTTAACTAAGGCATTAACGTGTTTATTAATATTTTATATTTTGGAAATATAAAATTTAGGAAAAGACGGAATTTTGTACAGTATCACTTTTTATTTAATCAATCAAAATTTAACAAATATAGTTAAGCTGGTAAAAAGTAATGCTTTATATAGAAATAAGTCAGTTTTTGCCTCATTTACTGCCAGCACCATTGCCCCAGTCGAAGGTACCCTTCTGACTAGGTCGGAGACCCTTTCGCCAGTCTAAAGTTGGGTCTCGATGCTTGGAATGCCACTGAGTATTATGTAGGAAGTATCCAGACCTTTACCTCATGCTTTTCACTTGGTCATGGTATTTGGACTAAGTTTTAAAGAGTTAGCCACTCCACTCTATCCTATCGCCTTCGTATATGGGGATTCATCATTGTACATAGTCGATGGAACTATCCTTTGAAACCTATTGTAAAAAGCGGCTTGCCTCCATAATTTTAAAAGATTATAGGCTTTCACCTCAATACTCATTCGACCGTGTTGAAAAGGTTGTCATCCCTAAAAACTTCTCTTTCGAATACTAGGAGGTTTATTTCCTCCACACTCTTCGCGTCGAATGGGTTTTCTTCCGAAGCCTTATTTTATAAGTAAAGAAGATCTCTCCTCAATGCTCCTTTGGTTATGTCAAAGGGGTTAGATTTTCTAAACCTATTTTATAAACTAGGAGACTTCCGCCTTATAGTTCTTTTGACAACGTCGAAACGACTTGTTTTTTTTAAAACCGTTGATTAAGCTTTAGAGGATCATGCCTCCCTACCCTTTCGATTATGTCGAAAGAGGTCATTTTCTAAAAACCCTGAATTGTAATAAGGACGAGGCCCATGCCTCGAGACCTTTTCGTCTGCGACAAATTAAGGGGACCTCTTTTCCTGAATTTAGTTTCATTAAGTATAAGTGGCATGTAGCTTTGATACCCTTTCGATCGAATCTAGGGGTGATTTTATGAATCCAATACTTATATCCTCACTACCTTTCAACTATGTTAAAGACATGTGTTTTCTATGATGATACTCAAAGTCTTTTTAAGCTTAAAGTTTCCAAAACCCTTAGCGCCTGTGTTTATATCAACTAACCTTATTTCAAAGTGTTTTCAAAATATTAGATAGTAACACCTCTTTTCCTTGAAGCCACTATTGTAGTTGATGAGAAGATAACGAACCTGTTTTTTTTTTTAAAATGAGGGGCATTTTCTTCTGTGGATGTTTGGCGTAAACACTATAAATGATTAGGCTTTATGAACTTGCTTTAACTAGCTAGAGGCTTTCGTCACTATAGCTTATCATTACTATTAGGGTCGACAGGGCCTGGTTTTCTTGACCATTATACTTATCAATAAGGCTTTACCTATTATTGAATGAATTAAGGCCTTCGACACTTTTGGAAGAAGTCAAAGGGGAAAATTAGTGACGATGATGGTATCATACCTATTGATTAAATGTTTCTCTCGGAAGGGGCTCGTATAGACCATTCAAAAGCATAGGGCCTATATGACATGGATGTTGGCCATCACTCATACATTTTTAGTTATCATTAATGTTTGGATACATGATTTACATGTAACAGGGCACCAACGGAAGAGATTAAATCATGTAATATTCGATACGTTCTTAGTTATCCTAGAAAAAAAACCATAGCACACGTATGGTCATTCCCAACATATTGACATATGACGAAAGATTAATAGTTGTGCTGCAGATAAAACTTGAATACATATATGCAGGGTCGACCCTGGGCCTGTGCAAGCTGGGCGATGGCCCAGGGCCCAACAATATTGATTGCGTTTATAAATAAAATGTTACTTAGCAAATTATAAACAGAAGAGTGTTAGCATGTGTAGTGAAACATGTTGATTTAATCAAGTGTTCATGAATCCTGTCTATGTCAATTTTTGTAATACTTTCCTTAATCTTAAAGGACTAAATTAGGAGTTGTTTTACTTACACACTTACTGCCTAGGGGCCAAATTGAATTTGGACGAGGCCTGCATGTATGGCTGTTCCTAACATAAGTGATAGATTATGTATGGTAGTTCCCATCATAGGTTAATAGAAGATGTATGTTAGTTCCCATCATATGTTAACAGAGAATGCAGGGTAGTTCCCAGCATATGTTAATAGAACATGTATGGTTGTTCCCAACATGAATTGATAGAATATGCATGGTTGTTCTCAGCATGAGTTAATAGGTTCAGTGTAATCCAACGGGTAAAAATATGGATAGCTTAGGATAATCCACATTATGATTGCATGATAACACATTTATTATGATAACTTTAACCATCGTAAGTGCATGGACACATGGAAGGTTATTACGAGGTAAGGTACTGGTGAAGGGGAAACTCATTCCGCTAAGGGGCATGGTCCTACTAGATATTCGAAGGGATTGGGTAGCTATATTATTATCCACACCAGTCTTTTGCTTGATCCATACTTCCCCCCTTAAACTTCAAGTACTCGTTTGAGTAGATTAAAGGTTTAGGGCTTTTCAGGTTCTTTTTCTTCTGCGAACAAGCTTCCAGAGACGTCCAGAAGGCGATAGATATTCTAGGAGATTTCCGTTGTTTGCTTTATCATTTCATATGTATTGAAGACACAAAAATTTGTTTCCTATATATTTTGACTCTGATCACCCAAGAGGCATCTTCATATGTTGCTCTTGGATTATATTTTGTAATAAATATATCTGATCTGAACTTGATTTGCGAATTGGCATATAATGAATATTTATCAATGAATGTTGTTTTACAAAAAATAATAATCATATTCCCATGTTCTATGATATGATTCAATATTATATATGTTTTCCATCGACGAAAGTTAATGCTAGAGATGACTGTAGCACCTGTAGCGCTTAGCTTCGAGCCTTAGAAAATAAGGTGTTACAAATAGACTCATTAGGTTTCAAATGTTGAAACATGATAGTTAGCATATATATTTTAGTTTTTTTTTACTTTACTAGCGCCATCATGTGTGACTTGCAATGTTCTCCTAATCTCTTATTCAGGCATACAAATAGACACTCAATTAATTCATTTCTATCTAAGGAGCAAAACAAAGTATTCATAGCATTTTAGTTACTAAATGCTTGTGTCTTTTAGTCTAGTGTCCATTTTGAATATTTAGTTTGGGCCTTTGCGTACTCTATTTGGGTAACCTTCCAAATATCAAAATCATTAGACTACAAAATAAAATTTCATTATACGTGCCCAATATGCAGAATTAGTATCATCAAATAGTAGGGGTGTAACGACCCGCATTCTACTCATCAAGGGATCGTAGAATATTTATTTCTTTTTCATGCGAAGTTGTATAGCCATGTAACTTTGGGAGACGACTATTGAGGTCATTTCCCATATTCATGATTTTGGACGATTTTTAAATGACCGTTTTGCCCATAGCTGATCTTGTTTCGGCCATAACTTTTGATTGGTAAGGAGTTTTGACCTAAAACCACTTTCATTAGATCCGCATGATGGTTTACCTTTCTGTAGAGTGGTCGCATTAGCCAAACGGACTCACCGTTTGGGAGATACGACTGAAACAAAGTTTAGAAGGTGAAAAACAGCTTAACCGGGCCTAATTAGGGTGATTAGCAAGAGGGCCCATAATCCATTTCGGGATTAGGGTTATGGGGAGGCTGAGAAAAGTAGGAAAAACGGTCTATTTTCACTTTCTCAGCCGCCTAAAACATTTTCCTAACCCTAACAATGGCATCCAACACCCAAATCACCTTTTAATCACCATTTAATCAAGTTTTAGCCTAATCTACATCTAATCAAGGCAAAATAGCATCAAATTGGGAATAGAGCTGCTGTGTTGCATAGAGACTCAACCCAAATCAGAGATATTTTCAGATCTATGTTTGATTTGTGGCTATGGTGAGTGATTTGCATAGTTTCTCACTAATTACGGTTGATTAGGGGTAATTAGTGTTAATTAGCGAAATTTTGGCTCAGAAAAATCTAGAAAGAATTTGTAAAATTCTAAAATATTATTTTGGGGCTCTGATAGAAATTTGGGTTAATTTGGATAAGTTTTGCTAATTGTATGCTTAAACATGATTAAGGGGATTAAGGGGAAAACATAGATTTTTGGGTATGTTTGATCCATATTGACATGTTAAGTTGTTGTTTTAGTGCTTATTGTTGATTCTCTGTGTTGCTATGACTGTATGGTATGCTTTGTGGTTGATTAGAAAAGTTAGAGTGGTCGAAAACGTCGTCGTATGGCGTAAAATAGTCATTGGAAAAGTTGCAGGAATTTGACCCGAACTAGATCGGATCGGTGGAGGAGGGAACAAACCAACCCGCTTGTGGAGCATCCCACAACCCGACCCGCCTGCATCTGGAGTTCTCCGAACCGACCCGCTCGTGGACGGTGACCATGAACTGATCCACTCGTGGCCTACATGCAACAACCCGAAGCGGAGTGACAACCAAGGACCAGAAGCCCCAAACCAAACAAAAGCTCATGATCAGAACCAGGGAACTACTCCGAACCGAACCACCAGAAGAAGAAGCATATGGGACAACCCAAGTGGATAAGCCCGACCCGAACCGATGGGGTCATCATGACCCGACCCGTATGAAGCAATCCGATCCAAAGCCGGTGATCACGAACTAAACCAGGATGGCCGAACCGAACCAATGATGACTTAAGGACTGAACCGATCTGGAGGAGACCAAAACCGAGATGCAATGGTAGTCCAAATGGGAGGTTGTAACTTAGGATCCAGATGGGAACCAATGAGTGAGCTTCATGATTGGACTTTTCTATGGGACGTGTGCTAAGGAGTTGTCGACGTCCATAGCTTTGATTCACCACCGAGAGACGATTGTTAGGCTATGGATTAGTGCAGTGGGGTAGCTATTACTCCATGGGGCAGAGTGATCGTAGCAAGGCTATGAGCCAGTGCAGTGGAGTCTTCATGACTTCATGGGGCAGAGTGGACATAGCAAGGACTAGTGGCTATGGATCAGTGTAGTGGAGTCGCCATGACTCCATAGGGCAGAGTGATCATAGCAAGGATTTGGGTGATCAAAGCGGTGGATATCGTATGCTTTACGCACTAAGTGAGAGATGTGAGGATGGTTGATATGCTTGATTGTTTGACATCACTATGACATGCACACACCCACCCCCGTTATCTTTACACCATATGTTAGGGTCACCTTAGAGTATTGTACATCCTGTTGTGCTAACTCTTTGGTTGGAGGTCCAGGTTCAGGTATGGTTTATATACCTGTTATTGTTCTGTTTTTACTGCTTATCGCTCATACCAGACTTTTGTTTGACCCAGAGTTTTATATCTCTTCTTATTACTCTGGGTGCTCTTAAACGGGCAGACTAGAGACAGGTTAGGTGGTATGCACGAGTAGCTGTACCGGAGACGAGCAGGAGGCTTCCACGTATGATATATATATATTCTTCCTGTGTCGCTGCTGGTCACTACTTTATGCATTAGTAGTGTACCTTTCTTATTTTGCTTTAGAGACAGTTTGAAAAGTTGTAATAATGATGATGTGGAACATAAGATGTATTTTGGATTTTCCGCTGCTATGATGGTTTAGTTTTCAGCTTATGCACTGTCTTACCTGTTTTACATCAAATATGTTATAATTATATTTTATTCCATGCGTTGTGAGACATTCTACAGGTTCCTTGTCAGTTCAAATTCCCTTCTTTCCTTTCTTTGACGACCATCCCGTGCTGGTTGGACATTGGCACAATGCACTTTCATTGGAAATGTCGGCTGGTGTGGGGCGGGCCGTCACATTTGGTATCAGAGCTCTAGGTTGCGTAGTTAACCTAGGGAGAGATAGTATGTATATGAGAGTGCGTATTTGTTATATTTTGGTTTTCAAAAGTTATATGTATATAATATTAGTGTATTTAAGGATGAAGTCGCATTGTACTGGCACCACTGAAGAGATGGTTAATCGTTTTCTCCTTACAGATTGAACGATGGGCCGATATACTAGGGGTACTGATAGAGGAGCTAATAATGGGAATGCTCCTGATATGAGGACGATGTTCACTGACTTCATGAGGGAGATGCTTAGAAAGGTCCAAGGAGCAGTTCCCAATGCTGCAAATGGTGATGGTGCAGCAGTTCAGGCCCCTAGGGCCGATTTCGCCAAGCTATGCAAGGATTGTACTAGTCTTGGTGGAAAGCCATTCCACGGAATAGAATCGGCTACAGAAGTTCAGGATTGGTTGGATAGCTGTGAGCGTATCTTTGAAGACTTGGGTATCGAGGATGCGATGAAGAGGAAGCTAGCATCCCGTCAGCTGCACAGATGGACAATGAATTGGTGAAATGCTATTAAGGCAGCTACCCCTAAGGACCAAGTTACTTGGGATCAGTTCAGGACCCGCTTTAGCGATAAGTTCATTCCAGCTGCCCAGAAGTCAGAATTGTTTAGGAAATTTCTGGAGCTTAAGCAGAATGGTAGCGGAGTCTCGGAGTATATTGCTGAGTTCGATACTTTATCAAAGTATGGATTATCTCCTATTGACACTCCCGAGAAGAAGAATGAGAAGTTCATAACAGGCTTAGATCAGTACTTGGGGGAAAGGCTTATAAACCACATCGATGAGACTTTTGAATTGATTGTTGGGAAAGCATTGAGGTCAGAGAGCCTTTATCCTAAGCCCAAGACTGAAGTCGCTGTTGCATCTGCAGAGGGGCCAAAGCCGCAAGCAAGCGATGGAGGCAAGAATAATTCTCAGAACAAAAGGAAGCAGAACCAAGCTAAGGATGGTCAGAAAAAGAGTAAGAAAAATGTTGAATGCTTTAGCTGTGGCGAGAAGGGCCATTATGCTAAAGAATGTCGAGCGAAGCCAGTGGACATGAAGTGCTTCAACTGTGGCCAAGTGAGACATCACAAGGATAAATGTCCGCAACCTCCTAAAGAGAAGCAGATTGTGAAAGCATATGCTCTTAATGCTGTTCCTTCTTCGTCGAATGCCCCAACTGCGGCGAAGAAAGGAAAGAATGTCGTCATTCAAGGTATGCTTTCTGTTTATGATGTTCCTGTTCGAGTATTGTTTGATACTGGGGCTTCCCGTTCCTTCATATCTAGTGACCTGGTAGATAGGTTAGGATTCGAACCCGAGATAGTCGATAGACCTTTAGCAGTGACGAACCCGATTGGTGGTTCAACTAGCCATGATTTTTCGTAATGTGGTCTTATCAAGTCATGGATGCATGTTTGTTTGTGATTGCTTTGTTTTGGGCTTTACTGGGTTTGGCACTATTTTGAGAGTCGACTGGCTCCAAAGGTACGGGGTGGTGGTAGACTGTGAGGGCTTTTTGGTGACAGTTAGAGCGGATGATGGGCGGAGGGTAGTGTTTGGTGGTCTACCTAGTGATGGGGTAATGGCTAGTTTTCTAAATTCCCTCGACATCCCGCATGATGAGTTGTCAGATGTGCCCTTGGTTGGCCAGTATCCAAACGTCTTCGAGGAAGTGACCGGACTTCCACCACACCGAGAGATTGAGTTCCGTATTGATTTAGTGAAAGATGCCAGACCTATAGTGATGTCACTTCGTCGTATGGCACCAAGGGAACATCGAGAGATCGGGGTGCAAGTTAGCGATCTTTTGAAGAAGGGATTTATCAGAAGAAGTGTTTTTGAGTGGGGAGTACCAGTTGTGTTTGCTACCAAGTGTTGAATCACGCTGTATAGCGTTTTGATTATGACAACTATACATGTATACATATATTATTATAAACTAATTTTGTTTTGCAGGAAGAAACTCAGCAACAGATTCAAGAGCTCAAACTAAATATTATATGTGTTTAAAGTCTATTAGTATTAGTATTTAATTGTTAAAATCTTCCTTGGTGATACACACACATGCACATTTTCAATTTATAAGATTTTATACAAGACATACACAAGGCATAGATAGGCATGAAGCAGAAAACAGACGTCTAAAATTTTTAAATCAGACGTCTGTCTGCTGAAAGAAAAATAAACTTATAACAATATTCAGACATCTGAATTTTAATTCAGACATCTGAATTAAAATATTCAGACATCTGAATATTGGCTAAAATAGCCTATTTCTTTGCTGTTTGAGTTTTGTTTAGAAACAGACATCTGAATTTTAATTTAGACATCTGAATTAAATAATTCAGACATCTGAATCTGAACCAAAATACACTATTTCCTTTCTGACTTGATTTTTAAAATAAACAGACATCTGAATTTTATTTTCAGACATCTGAATTCCGAAGAGTTGCATCCTTTAAGAAGAGACACATCTATTTAATCCATATCTCTTCATCAAAACTCTTCACGATCAGTTGTATCTTTTTATATATTATAAATAGAGAATTGCTTAGATGATCTAATCACCGATTTTTATTCTAATTCTCTCTATCTTATTCAAAGCTCTCTAAGTTCTAAAAAGCTATCTACTTTTATACTTGAGACTTTTAAACTTCCATATTCCTTCACGCACTTCACGATTATCATCAAGGAAAGGTTATAGGAAGGGTGTACTTAATATTCGACAATCCGTGTTATCAAGAACACAAAAGAGTCAACAATTATTCTGTATTAGTGAAGACCTCTTCGGTGGTTGAGGCAAGAAATCCCGTTCAGTGGTTCGGGTAATTGTGAACCTATTCCTCCGGGTGAAGTGAGGGTTTTAGTGTTAGTGAAATTCCAGAAGTGAGTCTGGGACTGGACGTAGGACAGTGGTCCGAACCAGTATAAATCGATTGTGTGATTTACTGCTTACTATTCTATTATATACTCTACATCATATTCTCCATACTACATGATCCTATACCGCTGCATAGCCTATTTCAATTGGTATCAGAGCCTGGTATTCTATTGATCGTCACAACATCATAGAATAATGACCAGAAAGAGATGTGATCGAGACATGGCAAGCAAAAAGTCTCATACAAGCAAAGCTACAACAAATGAGGACTACAAAAAGGTACTTTCTGATTTGCAAATTTTAATGAAAAATAATGATGATTTAGGTCAACTTAATTTCTTAATTCTAAAGAAGATGAAATCCGTCGAACTTGAAAATGAGAAACTGAGAAAAGAAAAAGAAGATTTAGAAAATCAAAATGGTATTTTGAAAAGTAATTTAGTGAATCTTAAAGATTTCATAGATGAACAATATACTATATTTGAAAAAGAAAAGGAGAATTTTTCAAAAGAAATTTATGATTTAAAAAGACAAAATAGTTTATTGTAATCATCTTTAGATATCTCAGAATCTCGAATTGATCATCTCGACAATGAGAATAGTACGTTAAAGAACGAGAATTCTGAATTAAATTGGAAAATTGATTTAAAAGATTGCAAAACTTCTTTTGAAAATTTCAATAGCAACTTCGGAATCAAATTTGAAAAATGTACAAATAAGTTCGCAAAATTTAATAAAGGTCAAAATGATTTAAATGATATTTTATCTTGCTCTAGACCTTTACACGATAAAAGTGGCTTAGGGTATAATAAAACTAATCGTAGAACTAGTACTAGACATGCTTTCATGTATTACAAAAATTTAACTGCTAGTACTAAAGCACGTGTAACTCGAAGATCAAATTTCTACAGAAATTCAAAAGCTTCCATGACTAGAAACATTTATAATAGAAGTACAACAGGAAATACTATTAGAAACTATCTAAGTATTTGGGTTCCTGTAAATTGGAAAAACAGAGAAAGATATATCGATAATTATTTTAATTCTGTAGTCAATAATGAAAATTTTGTTTTTAAAGGTTTCATTAAACCCTCTTGGGTATGGTTACCTTCTATTTAACCCCTGGACCCTGACAAAGAAAGTGGGTACCAAAGGATTTATCATATTTTTGCAGGTACACCACAACAATGAGAAGGTTATTCCAATATTTATGAAATATTTGGAAATAGAGCTCAGAATAAATTAAAAACTATAGTAATCTTATATATTTTATCATATTTCATCTGTTTGAATGTTCATGGCATCAAAACTTTGTTCCATATTTCAGTCGTCTGAATGCGCTTAAAATGATTATCATCTGTCTGTTTGTTTGTAAATACTTGTGCTTATGTTGTATGTTTGTGTGTTATGCATATTCATGTGTATTCTTTACATAAGTATTTCCTTTTTGTCAATGACAAAGGGGGAGAAATATATGATAATATATGCATATTGATAGGGGGAGTTACATATATAGTTGTTATTATCAAAAAGGGGGAGAATGTTGTATCACGCTGTATAGCGTTTTGATTATGACAACTATACATGTACACATATATTATTATAAACTAATTTTGTTTTGCAGGAAGAAACTCAGCAACAGATTCAAGAGCTCAAACTAAATATTATATGTGTTTAAAGTCTATTAGTATTAGTATTTAATTGTTAAAATCTTCCTTGGTGATACACACATATGCACGTTTTCAATTTATAAGATTTTATACAAGACATACACAAGGCATAGATAGGCATGAAGCAGAAAACAGACGTCTAAATTTTTTAAATCAGACGTCTGTCTGCTGAAAGAAAAATAAACTTATAACAATATTCAGACATCTGAATTTTAATTCAGACATGTGAATTAAAATATTCAGACATCTGAATATTGGCTAAAATAGCCTATTTCTTTGCTGTTTGAGTTTTGTTCAGAAACAGACATCTGAATTTTTTAATTCAGACATCTGAATTTTAATTTAGACATCTGAATTAAAAAATTCAGACATCTGAATCTGAACCAGAATACACTATTTCCTTTCTGACTTGATTTTTAAAATAAACAGACATCTGAATTTTATTTTCAGACATCTGAATTCCGAAGAGTTGCATCCTTTAAGAAGAGACACAACTATTTAATCCATATCTCTTCATCAAAACTCTTCACGATCAGTTGTATCTTTTTATATATTATAAATAGAGAATTGCTTAGATGATCTAATCACCGATTTTTATTCTAATTCTCTCTATCTTATTCAAAGCTCTCTAAGTTCTAAAAAGCTATCTACTTTTATACTTGAGACTTTTAAACTTCCATATTCCTTCACGCACTTCACGATTATCATCAAGGAAAGGTTATAGGAAGGGTGTACTTAATATTCGACAATCCATGTTCTCAAGAACACAAAAGAGTCAACAATTATTCTGTATTAGTGAAGACCTCTTCAGTGGTTGAGGCAAGAAATCCCGTTCAGTGGTTCGGGTAATTGTGAACCTATTCCTCCGGGTGAAGTGAGGGTTTTAGTGTTAGTGAAATTCCAGAAGTGAGTCTGGGACTGGACGTAGGACAGTGGTCCGAACCAGTATAAATCGATTGTGTGATTTACTGCTTACTATTCTATTATATACTCTACATCATATTCTCCATACTACATGATCCTATACCGCTGCATAGCCTATTTCACCAAGGAAGATGGTTCCCTTCGATTGTGTGTGTACTATCGCGAGTTGAATAAGGTGACGAGGAAGAATAAGTATCCTCTACCGAGGATAGATGATTTGTTTGATCAGTTGTGTGGCGCAAGAGTATTCTCCCAGTTGGACCTCGCGATAGGTTTTCATCAGCTTAGGGTGGAAGCTGAGAGTATAGCTAAAACGGCCTTTCGGACGCCGTCTGGATTCTATGAGTGGTTGGTCATGCCATTCGGGTTGACCAATGCACCATCATATTTTGTGGATCTTATGAATAGAGTATTCCGTGATCAATCGAATAAGTTTGTTCTTGTGTTCGTGGACGACATACTTGTCTACTCGAGAACAGAGGAAGAACAGAAGGAACATTTGAAGATAGTAATGGAGGTGTTGGGAAAACACCAATTGAAAGCAAAGTTTTCTAAGTGTCAATTCTGGAGGAGGGAAGTGAGATTCTTGGGCCATGTTGTTTCAGAGAATGGTATTGCCGTGGACCCTACGAAGGTGGCTACGGTACAAGATTGGTCTATGCCCAAGAGTGCAAAGGACGTAAGAAGTTTCTTGGGATTGGCGGGATATTATCGTAAGTTTATCCAAGACTTCTCCAAGATAGCGACACCATTGACTCAGTTGACCAAGAAAGCCAAGCTTTTGTTTGGGACGAAAAGTGCGAGAATGCATTTAAGAGCCTAAAGGAAAAGTTGACGTGCACGCCAGTGTTAGTCATTCCTAAAGGGAATGAAGAGATAACGGTATACACAGATGCATGTGGTACCGGGTTAGGTGCTTTATTGATGCAAGGAGGTAGGGTTGTAGCTTACGCTAGTTGGCAACTGAAACCGCATGAGAATAGATATCCTTCCCATGATTTGGAATTGGCAGCGATCGTGTTCGCGTTGAAGATGTGGAGACATTATCTCTTGGGAGAAAGATTCGAGTTGTTTACTGATCATAAGTCATTAAAGTACCTTTTCTCCCAGAAGGATCTAAATCTCCGACAGCAGAGATGGTTAGAATTCTTGGCGTCCTATGATTTTGATATTGCGTATACACCAGGAAAGGGAAATGCGATAGCTGATGCATTGAGTAGGAGACATACCACTTTAGGGGCTATGTTTCTAGATTGGAAGCAACTGGAGTATATCGCAGGGTACGATTTCAGACTAAAGTACTAATTGGATCCAGAAACGCTAGCAAGTTTGATGATCAGACCCACTTTGATTGAGCGGATTGGTTTATGTCAGAGGGACGTTCCTAACCTATTGGAAATCATCTCCAAATTTGAGATGGTAATCGACGAAGAGATGAACAAGTATGGGCTTGATCGAGATGGATGGCTTAGAAAGAATGGTAGACTGGTTGTACCCGATGTCAATGGATTGAGAGATAAAGTGCTTAGAGAATGTCATCACTCAAAACTGACTATGCACTCCGATGGTAATAAAATGTATCGAGATATGAGGCAGACCTACTACTGGGAAGGGATGAAAAGAGACGTTGGGAAGTTTATATCCAAATGCATGAATTGCCAGCTAGTTAAAGCTGAGAAAACGAAGCCTAGTGGTTTTTTGCAACCATTAGAAATTCCAAATTAGAAATGGGAACAAGTCTCAATGGATTTCATTGATGGGTTACCAAGAACTAGATCGGGCCATGATAGCATTTGGGTGATTGTGGACCGATTGACTAAGAGTGCACGGTTTATACCCGTCAAGTCGAATAGAACGACAGCTAAGTTAGCGGAACTATATATGAAGTGGGTAGTGAGATTTCATGGAGTACCTAAAAACATTGTGAGTGACCGAGACCCGTTGTTTACTAGTGGGTTTTGGAAGAGCTTACAAGAGGCTCTAGAGTCAGAATTATATCTCAGTACCGCGTATCACCGTCAAACTGATGGTCAAACAGAGAGGGTAAATCATATATTAGAAGATCTCCTAAGAGCTTTCATATTGGATTTTGGTGGATCATGGGATGACCATTTGCATCTAGTAGAGTTTGCATATAATAATAGTTATTAGTCCAGTATTGGTATGGCTCCATTTGAGGCTTTGAACGAAAGACCGTGTAACTCACCGTCATGTTGGTTAGAAACTGGTGAGAAGTTTGTGCTTGGACCAAATGTGATAAGAGAAACTTCAGACAAGATTAAGATAATTCAACAACGAATGAAGGCTGCCCAAGATAGGCAGAAGAGTTATGCTGATAAGAGGCGAAAGGATTTGAAATTCTCTGTTGGTGACCTAATATTTGTCAAGATCTCTCCATTAAAGATTGTTATTCGATTTGGAAGGAGAGGAAAGCTGGCGCTAAGATTTGTTGGTCCTTTCCCAATTCTCGAGCAAGTTGGGAATTTAGCATATAAAATTGAGTTATTGGACAAGATGGCGGGAGTTCATAACGTATTTCATGTTTCCCAGTTAAGGAAATTCGTGCATGACCCCGATATGACTATTTCACCTGATCAGTTAGATGATATCGAACCCGAGGCGGTTGGGAACTGCAAGCCAATTCGTATTATCGAGCATGATACGAAGCAACTACGAAGGAAAGCGGTGAATCTAGTCAAAGTTCAGTGGGGCGAGAATGACAATGACTGTACTTGGGAGACCGAGGAGAGCATTAGGAAGACGTATCCAGAACTCTTTGCCTGGTAAGATTTTAATTGCAATTTAGTTTTCTGCATGCTAGGATAGACTTGTTTGTTGTTTTGTATGATTGGTTGTTGTGAATGGTTGGTAGGCATGCAGGATCCTTTTACTTGTTTCTTAGTCAAGGAATTTCGGGGGCGAAATTTCTTAAGGGGGGAAGAATGTAACGACCCGCATTCTATGCATCATGGGATTGTAGAATATTTATTTCTTTTTCATGCAAAATCGTATAGCCATATAACTTTGGGAAACGACTATTGGGGTCATTTCCCATGTTCATGATTTTTGCCGATTTTTAAATGACCGTTTTGCCCCTAGCTAATCTTGTTTCGGCCATAACTTTTGATTGGTAAGGAGTTTTGACCTAAAACCACTACCATTAGATCCGGATGATGGTTTACCTTTCCGTAGAGTGGTCACATTAGCCAAACAGACTTACCGTTTGGGAGATACGGCAGAAACAAGGTTTAGAAGGTGAAAAACAGCTTAACCGGGCCTAATTAGGGTGATTAGCAAGAGGGCTCATAACCCATCTCGGGATTAGGGTTATGGGGAGGCTGAGAACAGTAGGAAAACGATCTATTTTCATTTTCTCAGCCGCCTAAAACATTTCCCTAACCCTAACAATGGCGTCCAACACCCAAATCATCTTCTAATCACCATTTAATCAAGTTTTAGCCTAATCTACATCTAATCAAGGCAAATTAGCATCAAATTGGGAATAGAGCCGCTGTGTTGCATAGAGACTCAACCCAGATCAGAGATATTTTCAGATCTAAGTTTTATTTGTGGCTAAGGTGAGTGATTTACATAGTTTCTCACTAATTACGGTTGATTAGGGGTAATAAGTGTTAATTAGCGAAATTTTGGCTTAGAAAAATCTGGAATTTTTTTGTAAAATTCTATAATATTATTTTAGGGCTCTGATAGAAATTTGGGTTAATTTGGATAAGTTTTGCTAATTGTATGCTTAAACATGATTAAGGTAATTAAGGGGAAAACATAGGTTTTTGGGTATGTTTGATCCATATTGACATGTTAAGTTGTTGTTTTAGTGCTTATTGTTGATTCTCTGTGTTGTTATAACTGTATGGTATGCTTTGTGGTTGATTAGAAAAGTTACAGTGGTCGTAAACGCCGTCGTATGGCGTAAAACAGTCACTGAAAAAGTTGCAGGAATTTGACCCGAACTGGATCAGATCGTTGGAGGAGGGCAAAACCAATCTGCTTGTGGACCATCCCACAACCCGACCCGCCTGCATCTGGAGTTCTCCGAACCGACCCGCTCGTGGACGGTGACCATGAACTAATCCACTCGTGGCCTACATGCAACGACCCGAACCGGAGTGCCAACCAAGGACCAGAAGCCCCGAACCAAACAGAAGCTCATGATCAGAACCAGGGAACTACTCTGAAACGAACCACCAGAAGAAGAAGCATATGGGCCAACCCAAGTGGAGAAGCCCGACCCAAACCGATGGGGTCAACCCGACCCGACCCGTATGAAGCAATCCGATCCGAAGCAAGTGATCACGAACTAAACCAGGATGGCCGAACCGAACCAATGATGACTGAAGGATTGAACCGATCCGGAGGAGAACAAAACCCGAGATGCAAAGGTAGTCCAAATGGGAGGTTGTAACTCAGGATCCATATGGGAACCAATGAGTGAACTTCACGATTGGACTTTGCTGCGGGACATGTGCTAAGGAGTTGTCGACGTCCGTAGCTTTGATTCACCACCGAGAGAGGATTGTTAGGCTGTGGATCAGTGTAGTGGGGTAGCTATTACTCCATGGGGCAGAGTGATCGTAGCAAGGCTATGAGCCAGTGCAGTGGAGTCGTCATGACTTCATTGGGCAGAGTGGACATAGCAAGGACTAGTGGATATGGATCAGTGCAGTAGAGTTGCCATGACTCCATGGGGCAGAGTGATCATAGCAAGGATTTGCGTGATCAAAGCGGTGGATATCGTATGCTTTACGCACTAATTGAGAGATGTGAGGATGGTTGATATGCCTGATTGTTTGACATCACTATGACATGCACACCACCAGCCCCATTATCTTTACACCATATGTTAGTGTCACCTTAGAGTATTGTACATCCTGTTGTGCTAACTCTTTAGTTGCAGGTCCAGGTTCAGGTATGGTTTAGTTTACCTGTTATTGTTCTGATTTTGCTGCTTATCGCTCATACCAGACTTTTGTCTGACCCAGAGTTTTATGTCTCTTCTTATTACTCTGGGTGCTCTTAAACGGGAAGATTAGAGACAGGTTAGGTGGTATGCACGAGTAGTTGTACCGGAGACGAGCAGGAGGCTTCCACGTATGATATATATAGATATTCTCCCTGTGTTGCTGCTGGTCACTACTTTGGGCATTAGTAGTGTACCTTTCTTATTTTGCTTGAGAGACAGTTTGAAAAGTTGTAATGATGATGATGTGGAACATAAGCTGTATTTTGGATTTTCCGCTGCTATGATGGTTTAGTTTTCAGCTTATGCACTGTCTCACCTATTTTATGTCAAATACGTTATTATTATATTTTATTCCATGTGCTGTGAGACATTCTACAGGTTCCTTGTTAGTTCAAATTCCCTTCTTTCCTTTCTTTGACGACCGTCCCATGCTAGTTGGACATTGGCACAACACACTTTCATTGGAAATGTCGGCTGGTGCGGGGCGAGCCGTCACATTGGGGCTAGTGGTAGATTTCCCTTTTATAAAAGTGTTAAAGATATTATTATTAGTGTCACTTTACATTTATACTTTTCAAAAGCCAGGTTATCTTTTTTTTGAAAACTAGTGGCTCTGGTACCAGTTGCTAAAAAAAGGTGCTATCTATAACTTAATGCTAAATGGATCATAAGGCTATTTAAACAATAGTGGGGATGAACAGTGTATTTCTAATCTATAAAATTAACCTATGAATTTAACACTTTTCCAATCAAATTGCAAATAGAAATATGTGAAATAAAGTTAAATGCAATAAGCTAAATAACACGTGATTTTATACTTGTTCGAATGAATCAATGATATTTAGTCCTACACTCCAATGTACCATGTAGAATTTCACTATAATCAATCGCTTTCCATGATGGTAAGTGCAATTTTATAATCTTGATTTTAAAGGGTACACGTTACACTCTCTTGATTTAGGGGCTACAAGATCACCCTCTTTATTTTTCATATTACAAGAGCTTGTTCTCTTTTCCACAAACAACAACAGACTATGACAATTAGTCGTATCTTCAATACAAATTCTTGTTGATTCAGCATAACAATCCTATAAACCACTAATGGTAATATATCTTAAAATTCTTTGAGAAATATGATGAAATCAGATAGTGAACACAATATGGATTCAATTACAAACTCTATGATATTGTATGCAAATTGATGAAAAATTAAAGTGAAATAATATCGATTTGCAAACATAATGAAAGCGAATCCGATGGATTTCTCTTAAGAATATATGGAAGAGAAAGAGTATGAGAAAGAATAAGGATTGGTAGAAAAATTCATTTTTTAGATGCTTTATATAGGTGTTAAAAAGAACTTTTTTGGTAAAGAGATATAGAAAGATGTCTATTCATTTAAAATTTGAAAATCTTAAAAGGACCATGTGTATCAACATACATTTGTTGATATGTCAACAAATTTGTGTTGCAAAAAGACAACAAAGCCAATAAATGTTGCAAAATTTTAGGTTTCGAAAGTACCTTATATTTTTGGATTTTTTAAATCGGCGAGGTCAATAGTTGATAATTTTCAAGTAATAATTGTCATCTTATCTTTAATAAGAGATTCTAAGGTTCAAATAACTACTAATCACTTCAAACATCTCTGTCGATTCAGGATTTTTCCTCAATCAGTTTTGTTCTTTTATTGCTCTTATTGCCCTTCACATATAATTTATTTGCTTTTACTAAATCCTTGTTTGTCTCTATAAATGTTTCCATAGTATATTTGAAGTAACAACATAACTTATAGATATATTATAAGTAATATTTATAGAGTTGTTGTCATCAAATCAGTACCTAAGTATTAACAAGAGAGTAATTTCTATATTTATATTGAGATTGGATTATTAGAGAACAAATTCTCTTTTAATAAAAATCTATTACCTTTTAGCTTAAGACATTTGTTTTCTCTTGATCTATTTCAGCATTCTCTTGTTTACAATCTCTATTATTACTCTTTCAACCCTACCTGTCACCAATACTTAGTTCTAATCAAGCATCTATATCTCATTCCGACCCCATCCTTTAAAGTTGATATGATGACGAGGCACAGGAACAAGACCCAAGGCCATAACACATTGGTATCAAAGCTAGACCATTCAGACAATTGGCTAATGTTGTTTGATGATGAAGATAGTGAAAACACTGGCAATACTTCTAATAAAGAAGATCTTGAAGATTCCTAGCAAGATTAGATCAATGCTAAAATAGTCGTTGCTATTAAGGATTTACAAAAGTTAAATCAAATGTTGCAAGAATATGCTCTAAGCCTATAAGAACTAGGGATATTATGATAATGGTAAATTTATACCAGTCGATCGATAACCATTTTTGATTGAAATTGATATGATAATAATAAATTTACCATTTATATGGTAAATTATGTGTAACATTTCTTTATATTAGCAGAAGCGGTAATTTTACTAGTTATATTCACCTGATATGTTTTATTACTTGCATTTAGAATCTAATAAATGATTAAACCAAGTTCAGTAATCAGTAAAATAATTTCAAATAAACTTCTTTTCTTTCTTGTTTATATCTTTTATTGAGTATGCATATAGTATGATGAAGATACATTAAAGCATAAAAACATATCAATATATAGGCTTTTACAGACAAATGGTAACTTATCGTTAGAAGTATCATGATTACTAGATCATCGGTATACTAGCCTTTGGTAACTTGTCAATCAGTAACAATAAATATTTTTAGCTTATCAGCAAAAGGTTAAAAGTAGCATCGATATTTGCCAAATCGTAATGGTAAAATTACCATGACAACAATAATAAGAACACACTCAACACCTTAACACTAAGATAGACAACATGATTGATGTTCTTAATTATATGGTTAGAGAATTGAGAGAACTCAAGAATTAAAGAACCCGTATGAACATAAATGAAGAAGCAAACAACCCTTCACAAACAAAAGCAGAACTTACATCCTTCTTAAAGGAGTCCATGTCGTAACAACCCAAAATGCATTGTAATTGACCAACATCAACAAACAATGAACTCGCAGGCTTGAACCCATTCAAATTCTCCTAATGACCTTTCAAGAATAGAAATGCAAAACACTCCAAGACTACCGCAAAATGCAGGCATCAAACTTGAGTTCCCACATATAATGGAGATAATAATGCGATGCTTAATGAAGTAAATCAATTTTTACAATTCCGCAACATACCTGAAAATAAATGGGTACCTATATGTTCCTTTCATTTCAAAAGTGAGGCATATAAATGGCTCAGGTGGCTCTCAAGAAAGATTATAAATTATGATCGCAGTTCGTTGTGGTTCAAGTGCTAACAGTTCCTCCGTTTTTCAAATTTGACCTTCTCTTAAGGTCAAAACAATGAACCTTTTGACAAGATCCAAGTAATCTTCTCATGTTGTCTCTTTAGGTCTACATTGCTTCAGTTTGACTAGAACTCAAGTGACTAGCCTATTATTTCAGGGTACTTATTTTTGGGTCAATTATGGATTAAGGTCTGTTAATAATTACCTCAACAATTATGTGGAACCATGGTCAGTTTACTCAACTACGACCATAAGTGGAATTGGAGGACAAGGTCCGAAGTCCTGCATAGGAGTCAGAGTCCATAACTAACGAGATTGAGTGTGCATGTGCACATATGCATACTGTGCGCGTACTTGCAATTCTATTCTCAAACAAGCATATTTAAGCCTTTTTTTTGGTTAATTTGTAAACGAATTTTGATGAGGTGGGTTTTTCTTTTTGTAGAAAATAGTTTAGAACCTCTACAAATAGTCAAAGAAAGTAAATAGTTTGCATACGTTGTGATTGAATTATTAGGGATTAAATTTTCTTTTATTAAAATCATTTACTTTTTTGCTTGAGCTATATTTTTCTCTTAATATATTTTAGTGTTCTCTTGTTTACAATCTCTGTTATTACTCTTTCAACGGCTTCCACCAATACTCAGTTCTAAGCGCCTATATCCCTTTCTGGCCCTTGTACGTGGCGAATATGGGTCGATCCACAGAGAAGAAATAATTCTAATTTTATTCAATCAAATTAAAACAAAGTCGAGTGAAATTTTAACTAGCTAAAAATTGTAAAATCTAACAAACTAAGTACTACAAAAGTTAGCAAAAACTATGAGATTAAATGATAACTTAGGAGCAAATCCACTTTCTAGATCACATGAATCAGCATAAAATAAAACCATGTTCTCTCTTTTTTGGTCATAAGTGTGATTAGTTGATGTGTTTATCCTAAGCATAACATATTTGTGTTATTGATTAGCCCAACATAAGCAATCAAACTTCAACACAACTACCAACCCACTTGTTTAACTCTCATGAAAATGACAAAAAGATGAAAATCAAATCTATTTTAAGCATGGCCAATTAACTATTGTTTAGAAATATAGGCCATCATATTTCAATTTAAACAGTCACTTCTTTGCCATAATCATATTTCCATTAAGCATTAATAGAGAGCATAAAAAACAAAATATGTTGCATGTACATAATCAAGAGAGCTTCATTACCCCTAAGTTGAAGGGGTTTACCTACTCATGTACGTAATCATGCTTATAAATGTAGATTTCAACATAAAAAACAAAACAAAAGAGAGAATTAATTAACAAAAACAAAATAAAACTAAACTACTTGCATAAAATTAAACTACACTAATGCAAAAAGTAAATAACAAGAAATTAAATTGCATTAAAATGGAATTTAAATAAGAGGGAAATGACTAAGAAGCCATGAAAGAAAAAGAGAGCTTTGATCCTCTAAACTAAACTAACTAAAAAGAGAGGATAAAAAAGAGGAACCATTTACATGAAACATGGCATATATATACATGATCTAAAACCCTAATCACTCATCATGGGAAATCCCCAAAATGCCCACTTTATGTAGCTTCTAATTTTGTCTTTAGCCACTAATCCATCATGTAGAATGCATGAAGCCTTTTTTTGTCACATCCAATTAGAGCATTTCTAAAATGAAGCTTAAGAGCAAGTGGGTTAGTTGAGAGGTGGGATCCTCCACTTTCCATAGAATGAATTATTTCTCTGCCTCCTCATGTGTATGTGCATGCCATTCTTCATTTCTTCGTATGCATACATCATTTTTTTCTCCTAAAGTCCCACAAGAGACAACTACAAGGAACAAGTAAATGCTATCACAAATTAGAACATGCACAATGTGACACCCCACGTCCGTTAATGTCACTCACTAAGAAATGCATTAACTTTCGTAAAGAATTATAGGTAAATAAGAACATAATATCACAAGACAGACATGTAAAATAGCAGTGGAATTAAAAACTTTATTTAAATCATAACATCATGGTCCCAAATACTGAGTTTACATCATAGGTTTGAAATAACCAGTTACATGTTTAATAATCTGTCTTGCCAAAAATATCAGAGTACAAAAGCATAAACCATTTTTCCTAAGCAAAGCCATAAGAGAGTTGACAATAAGTCAAAGCTGTACATCCATATCCAAAACCCAAGCTAAGCTGAAAGAATCAAATTAACTCTAAGCACTTCCACCTTGAGAACCTGGGGAGGGGGGGGGGAACGGAAGAGAGAGAAGAGGAAACAAAAAGGTTCAGACATAAAGTCTGGCGACTCCAGTTACTTTTAAATATAAATAAATAAAAGTATCATGGCAGGTATATAAAAACTGGAAGAACAAGATAATAATAGCAAGGACAAGTGTGAACTGAACAAGATAAGCTAGGACAGAATATATTGCGCTTCTTGAATATATTTCTCTGCACCGCACAGATACTAATAGATCAGAAGTAGAATGATCCCTACTAATACCGTTCCATTACATTTTCTTGATTATTAGGTTACTTGGGTTAATCGCACTAAAGACTTATACGCGCATCGTACCCATTTACTTTCCCAAGGATTCACCTAATACAATATATGTAGCTATCTCTCAATATTGAGATACAACCCATGGTACCCACTCGCACGGTTTCCACTGTAATGAACGCAGTCCCTCATCCTACGCCGGAGTGATGTACGGATCTCTATATAATAATGTTACGTTCCGCATATATCTGTCATTACTGTGCTACGTAAGCGTATGGACTGTCACCATCGGAATCAGATTCCATATCGAAATAATGCCCTCTAGTCTATGATACACCGCCCAGAGAAGATATGCGTGTATCTAGACTATCCCACGTATGTACTGTAAATGTAGATCGATGCCTCAATCGCACGTCCTCTAATGTGCACCGAGTTCCGTGGCAGAGCTAAACAAGAAATACGGAACTTGGTCGGGAGCTTATCCATACCTGCATAGGCCCATCTTTATGAACCTCTATGTACAGATAATCCTTGGGTCTATTTTTCATGGTGGCTATGGCCCCACCTCGGCCCCTCCCTCAACTAGTAAAGACTACAAGAGCTAAGCGACCTCCCCTAATAACAACCAATCTAAACATCCATGTGGCGTCTCCCCTCAACGCCGTACCTTGATAGTGAAAGGTGAAATGATATCTTAGGGTTAGCTCTAGTCTTTCTGCATCCCGCTGGCTGCCGGTGACGAGTATCCGACGGTCTACTATCGTTGTTGGTCCTGACCCATCTACATCCTCGTGAGGCAACCGCCGAACTACCCGGGTGTCACCACGTAACAACATTCTGACTGCATAGCTACATCTGCAGTCAAGGCCCACTCACCTAGTATTTACGCGCAGACCCAACCTCTGCGAGTACAACCTAAGACATCTGTCACCGCACAAAGGAACTACTAGGAGCACCTTACGTACCTCAGGAAGCCACGTGCTTCCCCTTACAGTCCTTTGGATCCGCCATAACAATCAGATGAATGTGCGCTCCCCTCGTGTCTTATAACACCTCGATGATCTACCCAATTGGGTTATTCGCCCTTAAACGTACGGACTAGTCCAAGCGCCTTTCTTTAATATGTTGTTAGACCCTATGTCTAAACATTCTTTACACACTTGCCTTATCTTACCGGGTTTCCATTTAACTTGGTTATTCCCATTCATATTGAATTCTTATTCCAATAACCAAGTTTCTACTGCTTGGTTACATCATCACAATAACATGTTTTTACTTAATGTGAAATTAAGTACGTCTCATTTTACATGTTTCCTTCTTAATATGTCAGTCATTATTTATGATTAAATATAACTTATCTTATAAGTTTTCCTCATTCTTTCCCATTTAATAATAATTCCATTTTTCATTGTTATCATAACTTATCGTTGTTTACTTATTAACTTAGTTCTATTAGCCAACGCCTGTTAATAAGCTTCTCTACCCATTTATTATAACCTATGTTATAATTTCCTCTTGTCCCTAGGACAAGCATAAACATGTAATTTACATCAGCGGGTTCCAGACTTCTAGATTACTTAATTTATAATTAAGTACCTCTTATCTTATTACACAGGTTGTATCATTTCCTTACAAGTTGTGCTTACCCTAAGCGGTGTCTTTTAATTTCATAACTTTATTATTTCTACCGGTTATGTATACCACTAGGTGTCTTTAATTACATAACCTTATCGGGTTAAGTTTATGAGTCTATATGTAAATATTACCCATCCCCTCCAATTTACTTAACCCACCCACTACCCATCCAATTTTACTTAACCCTAACTTAAGTTCATAATCATACAATCCTTACGGATTAAATTAGGTTAAGTAGTCCAATTCGTTACCATGTCCTATTATGGTTATAATGGGAAGACCTCCCACATTAGGCCTACAACGTGTGAATGCTGGATATGCCGGTCGGGTCCGGGCAATCTTATTCCACAGTTGGATTTAACATCGTGTCTCAGCCCGATTCGTATTTACACACTTAGACCTCTCACATTAGGTTCAACATTAGTGGCTGCTGGATATGTCGGTCGGGTCCGGGCAGACTTCCACCGCTAATGTAACCTAACCTCGTGTCATAAGTGCAATTACAATTCCTAATTGTAATTACTAAGCATTCCATTTTTATCCAAATCTACCTATGTCATTATAGATGATTATTTCTCTTTTTCCCCATATTTAATATATGCCGAATTCACTATTTCAAATTGTAGACTTTTATGTCCCCTTTTTAATTCACCTTTTAATTATGCACCATATACTTTTTTTCCTTGTCATAAATTAAGGCATATATATATATGTATGTATGTATATATTGCACAAACCCAAATCCACGTATTTTTTCCCATTTATGACCCAAGTCCATATTCACCCATTTTGATATGAGTTATACCCAAATCAACATTCGCATACTTCCTAATTTATGATAAAAAATCATATTCACATATGTCCTAATTTATGCCCCAAATCAATATTTAGACATGTCCCATTTCATACCCAATTTCCATATTTACATTTATTCCAATGAGTGCCTAAATTCATATTATCCAACAAGACATATGCCCCCAAACCCATATTCGTATATTTCCAAGTTTATGCCCAAATTTAGATCCATAATTTCCAATATCAATTATGCCCCAAATTATGTCTTTCCCCATTATTTCCAATTTCGCACGTTCGCATTTTTCAGCATTAGGCTTAGGCTCGAAGGTAGCCTGGCTATATAAAAATAAAAAGGAAAAGAGGGAGAGAATAGAATCAGAACAGGCATAATAACGAATCAACAATAAACAGATAGAAATAGGCATAAACTAAATAGGCATATTATGACAAGATTTAACATGGTGTTATGAACATATAAAAGCAGATCTGATAGTTATGTCATAATAGAACTGATTAGGCACCGATTTAAGATCTAATTTTCACATACATGTCATGATTACTATTTAAATGTTCAGATCTAAAAATAACATGAACTCACAGTGAATAGATCTGAGGAAACAGATCCAAACTACTACGAAGAACACATTGAATTTGTTGTAGCCATCGCTGTAACAATCGTTGAATTTGTATAATGTTTGCTGAATTAGATTTGGAGTAGATTAGGCCATTCAATCTTCGTTGCAGCAGAACTTCGTCATCCCCATTGTTTTTAGATGAATAAAACCTAGGTCTAGGGTCCTTTATATAGCCTTAGGATCAATGAATCTTGCTCAGAAAGGTGTCCAGATACAGAACAAAGTATTTCGCCCAAATTTGTTCATGGGTGGGTCGACCCCTCTTTGAGTGGGTCGACCCCCCTTTGATTGGGTAAACCCACCTTGGCGGGAAATCTGCCGACTTCCCAGATTTTGAATTTGAACCGAATTTCAAATTTTTGGACCCATTTTTGAATTTCTGAACCTATTATATATATATATATATTCTTCATGTGCGTATACAAACTTCAAACCTTAATAACTTCTTCGTACGATGTTTGATTTACGCAATCTATCTTGACCAGAATTTCGAGACGGACGCAATGGCGTAGTCCGTTTTACTTAATTTTGATTATTTAATTAAGTTTTCCTTAATTCATCGTTAATAGTGTATTCCACATTAATTATTCTTTAATACATCATCTTTAGTATCGTTAAAATTCCGGGCTGTTACATTCTCCCCTACTCAAAGGATTTTGTCCCTGAAATCTCTAAGTTAAGAAGAACGTATATCCTAACATCCAACAATCATACATCCATCTAGCAATCACAAGCATCCATTGTCCTTAAGGAATTTCTAATGCTTTTATGAACATACGCAATAGTGTGTGTATATGTCCGTAAACTAATGTGAAAGATCAGGCGGTCTACTGATTCAGTTGACCTCCTTAATGCAACGTATGTTCGTGCCATGTAACCAAAATGTATGCAAATCATACGAATACATGTAAGTTCTACATATGTGCATAATCATTCATCCAAATGCAGCATCAATGTAACAATAATCCATAAAAAATTGAAATGTACACACATCAATATGCAATATGTAAGTGATTGGGCCGATCTAGTGCTTATTGTGTGTGTGTGTGTGTGTGTATATGCATCCACGAGCAATCACTAACAAACACTTGCATCCATAAAAACATGTCTCAAACACATGTTTTCATTAATTAGTTTTCTACCTAAAGACTCGATCGATAGGAGATTTTCAAACGGTAGATATAAGTATTAATTCGAAGCTTGGAAAAAGAAGTTAAGAACATATTCTCAAAAAGGAAAGTATATGAAACGCGAATCTTGTCTTCAGCCTCCCAAGTAGCGTTCCTGCGACCCTTTCCCCATTGCACTCTTACTAGCTTCGCTTCTTTGTTGCACAATTTCTTAACGTCTGATCCAAGTATGAAAGTTGGAACTCGTCCAATCATTGCTTCCTTCTCTACTTTCACTTCCTCTCGCAAGTTTGGATCCACTATCTCAAACTCTATACTTTTTATCACCTCTTGAATGAATAATCATCTTAGAATGATGGGCTTCCTCAAGGACTGTCTTCAATAGGTTTCCCATCCCGATATAATTCATTTATCAAACCTCTTCTCAAGTAGCTCCCCTACTTGCTTATCAAGTTCCCTCTTTTCTTTTAGGAGTCACATGTCGCAAATCATCGATAGATATATCAAGAGGTTCTAGGAGACTAGGCATGACAGACCCTTTTTGGGCCATAAGAAATCTCGAGAGTCTTTCTAAGGCAAGTCAGAAGTCTAACGACCCTCCTCTCACAATCTAGAATGGCTCCATATATAGTTAACCCATCCATCCTAGAATCACACCGTATCTTATGAAATCAAGAACATATGCGTCACAATCAAACTCGACACCTAACACATAGATTCTCAAACCATGACAAATCATCAATAAATGAGTCGTACTTCCACTAGGGTTTGAGGCAATAACAGGATCCAAAACCATACTAGTATCTAGATGCAGACTCAACTAAAGGATCAAATATAAAAGAATGTGAAGCTCCAGGAAAAGAATCCTGACAGGATGATCAGAAATAGAAATCAATCCTTCAATGGAAACTTTCCTACCCCTATCCTATCCACCAGCTATGAGAACATTAGCTTCCTCCTAGAAGTTCCTGCCCTTTGGCCTTGTCTTTGTCTCTTCGGGCACTCCTTAATGAGGTGTCCCCCCTTAACAAAGTGGTAACAAACGCCTTTTCTCTTTCTGCAATCCTTTTCCAGACGACCCACCATTCTGAAATTATGGTATTTCCTCTTTTCTTCTTTGGGTTGTGCTCCTTAGCCCCAAGTCCCTTATTCTCCTTTTTACCATCTTTGTGCAACTTGCTAATAAGTCTCTTTAAAGCTGCCTCCATCGCACGGAAATCCTTACGAGGCTTGTGAGAAAATAAGACGTAGGTGAAATCACTACGGCTAAAGATGGAGATTGGGCACTTCTTTGCCCTTCGACATGTACCGTAGTTTTAACATGCCTACGGAACCATGCCGAAATAGGGATACCCTTTTGAAAGGAAACGGTTCCCCGATCAAAAAGGAAAAGAAATCAAGCGGAGAATCGAGAAGATATTTATGGCTTTGGGAAATATGCTTTTCAAAAACAGATTTTTTTTTATTTTAAAATACTTTGTTTTTAGACCTTTTTGAAAACCGTTATCAAAATACTTTATCCGATCTTATAACCATATGCTCTGATACCAAATGTGACACCCCACGTCCGTTAATGTCACTCAATAAGGGAATGCATTAACTTTCGTGAAGCGTTATAGGTAAATAAGAACATAATATCACAAGACAGACATGTAAAATAGCAGTGGAATTAAAAACTTTATTTAAATCATAACATCATGGTCCCAAATACTGAGTTTACATCATAGGTTTGAAATAACCGGTTACATGTTTAATAATCTGTCTTGCCAAAAATATTAGAATACAAAAGCATAAACCATATTTCCCAAGCAAAGCCATAAGAGAGTTGACAATAAGTCAAAGGTGTACATCCATATCCAAAACCCAAGCTAAGCTGAAAGAATCCAAATCAAATCTAAGCACTTCCACACTGAGAACCTGAGGGGTGGGGGAACGGAAGAGAGAGAAGAGGAAACAATAAGGGTTAGACATAAAGCCTGGCGAGTCCAGTTACTTTTAAATATAAATAAATAAAAGTATTATGGCAGGTATATAAAAAATGGAAGAACAAGATAACAATAGCAGGGACAAGTGTGAACTGAACAAGATAAGCTTGGATAGAATATATTGCGCTTCTTGAATACATTTCTCTGCACCGCGCAGATACTAGTATATCAGAAGTAGAATGATCCCTACTAATACTGTTCCATTACATTTTCTTGATTATTAGGTTACTTGGGTTAATCGCACTCAAAACTTATACGCGCATCGTACCCATTTACTTTCCCAAGGATTCACCTAATACAATATATGTAGCTATCTCTCAATATTGCATCCCATGGTACCCCACTCACACGGTTTCCACTGTAATGAACGCATTCACTCATCCTACGCCGGAGTGACATATGGATCTCTATATAATAATGTTACGTTCCGCATATATCTGTCATTACTATGCTACATAAGCATTTGGACTGCCACCATCGATGGAATCAGATTCCATATCGGAATAATGCCCTCTAGTCTACGACACACCACCCATAGCAGATATGTGTGTATCTAGACTGTCTCATGTATGTACTGTAATTGTAGCTCGATGCCTCAATCGCACGTCCTCTAATGTGCACCGAGTTCCGTGGTAGGGCTAAAAAAGAAACACGGAACTCGGTCGGAAGCTTATCCATACATGTACAGGCCCGTCTTTATGAACCTTTATGTACAGATAATCCTAGGGTCTGTTTTTCATGGTGGCTATAGCCCCACCTCGGCCCCTCCCTCAAATAGTAAAGACTACAAGAGCTAAGCGACTGCCCCTAATAACAACCAATCTAAACATCCATGTGGCGTCTCCCCTCAACCCCGTACCTCAATAGTGAAAGGTGAAATGATATCTTGGGGTTAGCTCTAGTCTTTTCGCATCCAGCTGGCTGCCGGTGACGAGTATCCGACGGGCTACTATCCTTATTGGTGCTGACCCATATACCTCATCGTGAGGCAACCGCCGAACTACCCGGGTGTCACCATGTAACAGCATTCTGACTGCATAGCTACATCTGCATTCAAGGCCCACCCACCTAGTAGTTACGCGCAAACCCAACCTCTGCGAATACACCTAAGACATCTGTCACCGCACATATGAACTACTAGGAGCACCTTACGTACCTCAGGAAGCCGCGTGCTTCCCCTTCCAGTCCTTTGGAGCCGTCATAACAATCATATGAATGTGCACTCCCCTCGTGTCTTATAACACCTTGATGATCTACCCCGTTGGGTTATTCACCCTTAAACGTACGGACTGGTCCAAGCGCCTTTCTTTAATATGTTGTTAGACCCTATGTCTAAACATTCTTTACGCGCTTGCCTTACCTTACCGGGTTTCCATTTAACTTGGTTATTCTTATTCATATTGAATTCTTATTCAAATTACCAAGTTTCTACTGCTTGGTTACATCATCACAATAACATGTTTTTTACTTAATGTGAAATTAAGTACATCTCATTTTACATGTTTCCTTTTTAACATGTCAGTCATTATTTATGATTAAATATAACTTGTCTTATAAGTTTTCCTCATTCTTTCTCATTTAATCATAATTCCATTTTTCATTGTTATCACAACTTATCGTTGTTTACTTACTAACTTAGTTTTATTAACTAAGGCCCGTTAATAAGTTTCTTTACCCATTTATTATAACCTATGTTATAATTTCCTCTTGTCCCTAGGAAAAGCCTAAACATGTTATTTACATCGGCGGGTTCCAGACTTCTTGATTACTTAATTTACAATTAAGTACCTCTTATCTTATTACATAGGTTGTCCCATTTCCTTACAAGTTATGCTTACCCTAAGCGGTGTCTTTTAATTACAAAACTTTATTGTTTCTACCAGTTATGTATACCACTAGGTGTCTTTAATTACATAACCTTATCGGGTTAAGTTTATGGGTCTATATGTAAATATTACCCATCCCCTCCAATTTACTTAACCCACCCACTACCCATCCAATTTTACTTAACCCTAACTTAAGTTCATAATCATACAATCCTTGCGGATTAAATTAGGTTAAGTAGTCCAATTCATTACCATGTCCTATTATGGTTATAATGGGCAAGACCTCCCACATTAAGCCTGCAACGTGTGGATGCTGGATATGCCGGTCGAGCCCGGGCAGTCTTATTCCACAGTTGGGCCTAACCTCATGTCTTAGCCCGATTCGTATTTACACACTTGGACTTCTCACATTAGGTTCAACATTAGTGGCTGCTGGATATGCCGGTCGGGTCCGGGCAGACTTCCACCACTAATGTAACCTAACCTCGTGTCATAAGTGCAATTACAATTCCTAATTGTAATTACTAGGCATTCCATTTTTATCCAAATCTACCTATGTCATTATAGGTGATTATTTCTCTTTTTCCCCATATTTAATTATATGCCCAATTCACTATTTCAAATTGTAGACTTTTATGTCCCCTTTTTAATTCACCTTTTAATTATGCACCATATACTTTTTTTCCTTATCATAAATTAAGGCATATATATATGTATTTATATATTGCACAAACCCAAATACACATATATATTTTTCCCGTTTATGACCCAAGTCCATATTCACCCATTTTGATACGAGTTATACCCAAATCAACATTCACATACTTTCCAATTTATGCCAAAATTCATATTCACATATGTTCTCATTTATGTCCCAAATCAATATTTAGACATGTCCCATTTCATACCCAATTCCATATTTACATTTATGCCAATGAGTGCTTAAATTCATATTATCTAGCAAGACATATGCCCCCAAACCCATACTCGTATATTTCCAAGTATATGCCCAAATTTAGATCCATAATTTCCAATATCAATTATGCCCCCAAATTATGTCTTTCCCCATTATTCCCAATTTCGCACGTTCGCGTTTTTCAGCATTAGGCCTAGGCTCGAAGGTAGCCTGGCAATATAAAAATAAAAAGGAAAAGAGGGAGAGAATAGAATCAAAACAGGCATAATAACGAATCAATAATAAACAGAAAGAAATAGGCATAAACTGAATAGGCATATTATGACAAGATTTAACATGGCGGCGGTATGAACATATAAGAGCAGATCTGATAGTTATGTCATAATAGAACTGATTAGGCACCGATTCAAGATCCAATTTTCACATACACGTCACGATTACTATTTAAATGTTTAGATCTAAAAATAACGTGAACTCACAGTGAATATATCTGAGGAAATGGATCCAAACTACTACGAAGAACACGTTGAATTTGTTGTAGCCATCGCTGTAGTAATCGTTGAATTTGTATAATGTTTGTTGAATTAGATTTGGAGTAGACTAGGCCATTCAATCTTCGTTGCAGCAGAACTTCGTCGTCGCCATTGTTTTTAGATGAATAAAACCTAGGTCTAGGGTCCTTTATATAGCCTTAGGATCAATTAATCTTGCTCAGAAAGGTGTCCAGATACATAACGAAGTATTTCGCCCAAATTTGTTCATGGGTAGGTCGACCCCCCTTGAGTGGGTCGACCCCCCTTTGAGTGGGTAGACCCACCTGGGCGGGAACTCTGCCGCCTTCCCAGATTTTGAATTTTGAACCAAATTTTGAATTTTTGGACCCATTTTTGAATTTCTGAACCTATTATATATATATATATATTTCCTATGCGTATACAAACTTCAAACCTTAATAATTTCTTCATATGATGTCCGATTTACGTAAACCTGGTGTCTATCTTGACTAGAATTTTGAGACGGATGCAATGGTGTAGTCCTTTTTACTTAATTTTTTTTATTTAATTAAGTTTTCCTTAATTCATCATTAACAGTGTATTCCACATTAATTATTCTTTAATACATCATCTTTAGTATCGTTAAAATTCCGGGGTGTTACACATAATTTACCGTTTTACCCCAATATGAAGACGAGTTCACGATAATTTATGGATTTTTTTTTTTTTTTGTTAAAACAAGTAAAAACATCCCAATTATGTTATTTATTTAATCAAACAAGAATAAATGTATGAATAAACATGCATTTTTACGTGCACATCAGGCCCCATCAAGGGGTGTCAAAATATGACCTAATCCATTTACCTTATCCATAAATGAGTTAGGATAACCCATTTATGAATTTAATTAAATGGGTAATGGGTTGGGATGACCGATTTTTAAAAGGATCATAAATGGATAACCCATTTTTCCTATTTATAAAAAAACTTAAAATTTGAAATTATAAACACACATTTTAGTTTTACATGACGACTGGTGACTGACATTTGTACTTAAAAAATTACGAGTTGTCATATCCTCATATTTGCACTCTTCCTAGTGGCAAAGCCACTATTATTTTTGTTCAGACTGCGATGATTTCTTCATATTAACTCAAAATCATACGAGATTTCGACCGATAAACTTCCACCTACATTGCGGACAACATGTGATGCTTGGATAGTTCATCGGACGAACGAACAATGCACTTCTTCATGGAGACTGACAATTGTACTTAGAATATAACAGGCTGTAATATCCCATATTTGCACTCTCCCTAGTGGCGAAGCTGCTATTTTTTTGTTCAGACTGCGATAACTTCTTCATACTTGCTCGGAATCAGACGAAACTTTGACCGATCAACTCCCACCTAAATTACGGACAATATGTGATGTTCGGATACTTCATATAGCGAACGCAAAATGTAGTTCCCCATGGAGACTGTTAGTTATACTTGGAAAATAACAGGCTGTCATATTTGAACATTTACATGGCATATCCCCTATATTTCAAATTTAAATTAAAAATTCAGAAATTTTGAAAATTGGAACTTTGAAATTTTATAAATTTAAATTTTGGATTTGAAAATTTAAATTTTGTAATTTTGAAGTTTGAAATTTTGAATTTTATATTTTGAAATTTAAAAGTCCATAATTTTATTATTTAAATTTTTTAATTAGAAATTCGAAAATTTGGAGTACAAAATTTAAAATCTGAAATTTCAAATTTCAAATTCAGAAATTAAAGTTTAAAATTTGAAATCGAATATGGAATTCGACACTTGAATTTCAAATTTTGAAAATTCAAAATTTTATGGAATATTCTAAAAATAAAAAAAATTAGCATTTGTTTTTATTAGCTAAATCAAATTTAGATAGTTAAGTGCGTTAAATGGGTAACCCACTTATTAGAGGGTTGGGTTATAAACAGGTTGGGTAATAAACGAGTCAAAGAGAATGGGTCGTAAATGGGTTGGGTCAAAACTCGACCTAACCCATTTGACACCCTTATCCCCATCCTTTGAAGCTGAAATGATGAAGCGATGACTAGACACAAGAACAAGGCCCAAGGTCATGACATGATAAATAAAAAGAACTAGGGTTCAATCACGTAAAAACTGATGATTATATCGCTGATTCAAGACCTATGTTCGTACACAACTGCAGTTTGGTTGTGTTTGGGATCAAAATGATCGATGATTCATGATTATTCGAGGTTGGACCATGGTTGGGTTGAATTACGAAAACACCGCTTAAAACATTTATTTCGCGTGTGACGGTGTAAGAGTGCCTATGAATAGAGCTAGTGTTATATATGTGAATTTTATGTACTTATTAGTAAATTTACGATTTACCTTTATGTTGTTTCATTTTCTTTTGACTTCACTGTTCCTAAGACTAATGTGCCATTAATTAATTTTCTGCTACTCAGAAGCATGTATAACAAGAAATGAACAAAAATCAAAATTATCTTATAAGCAGTGTAATATATGAACAAAGTTATATAAGACTGAGTTTGGATGGCATAAAAATAAATTTCAAAAAAGAAAAGGAAAAAGGAATTGTTAATATTATTTGAAATTAAAGTAGTAATGCATTTACCGTAAAAGCAAATCACAATTCCAAAGGTAAAAGCTGGATGCTACACAAACAACTAACTAACTAGAAGAAAATATTCCAATTTTGATATAATTGAGCAAATATGATATACAAAGTTCGGTACTACATTATTTTGTATGCACATACAGATGTTTCTTTACTCCCATTAGAGAGGTACATCACAAAATATTATACAAGCCATAAGTACCCAAGCTCCTGAAATTGGCCCTAGACGATTCAATAGCATATTTGCATATTCCCAACTCATAATTACCTTTAAACCGTTTTATTTCCCCCTTTATCTTTATGTCCTCTATAAATTAAATTTTTCTTCTGTCAAAATTTGAACCCTCGTCCACCTGCTATTTACAAAAGCCATGTCCGAATTGTTCGTGTGCATTTCTATGTACCGTAGCCATTTGAAATCAAATAAGCATACAAAAACTCATTCCATGTATCAGGCACTCCAGGCAAACACCAGTGACTGCAATCCTGAGGTGCATCAGGTGGTGTTCCTGGCTCTCTATACTTCGATGCATGCCCATCCCTTCTCAGTTCAGTAAGATATGTTATGTTAAGAAAATGAATATTCCCTTTGGCATCATTAATTGCATCAGACATCACTCGGTTGTACCATGGTTCTGCTTCTATGTTTTCGAGGTTTGACTCGGGTTCTGTCCATGGGTCGCACGCTCCTCCACTATCCCAAGTCCCGTTCCTGCATACATACATTTGCACATATACATATACATAGCTACATATATACGTGCACATTGTTCATTGAAATAGCTTTACCTGTAGTGTGTTGGAGAATAGCTTCTGAAAAAGGCGAAACTTTTTTCAAGTTGCAGATTCTCCAAAGCCCAGTGTTTCATCGTTTCAATACACTTTTGGAAACCAGTTTTCACATCCATTGTGGTATTCAACTTATCACCAACTTGGAAGTACCTTCTCCTGAAAATTTCAAGCTATGGTTCAATACCATATTTCTACAAATACATCCATGAAAACAGAACAAACAACGACTTGTCACTATTATGTCAAATGAGATGTATAGTGCTCAAACTTCAATAACAATAATGTAAATTGCTTCCTAGACCGGGTCATATGTGTAGGGGGTCGATGAGTCGATACATTATCCACATTATCCATAAAGATGACATCGTAACGTATTTCTACAAGGACAATGATGTCAAAAAATGAATTCCAAAACGAAATATGTATTGCAAAAATTGTATTTCAACAATAATATAAACTGTTTTCAATTGTCTAATGCTTATGTTTTGTGAAGTCGATACACACACGACAAGGGTTTCACTACAAGAAATGTTGAAAAAAAACATGATAGTAAGAAATGTAAACACGAACTTTTTGAAGGTCTTATCATCGTTCCACCAATGCCCGGTGTTGAAAATAACAACATCAGCCCCTTTCCATTTTTTGGACATCCACACAGGAGTGTCAACACGTATAGAGCTATGTACATTTTCCGAAGAATTTGATGGAGGACGGCCAATTACTACAAGAAACGGAGACCTGTAATACTCGACAGTAAGATTGTAGTCATGGAATTTGATGGAGAGGAATCCTTTGTGTTTTGAAATTGGATTTCCGTTTACTTCGTAAATGTTTGATTTGTTTTCTACCGACCTCCATAGCATGCAAAGTAACGATTCCCATTGGTTTCTTCCTATGGAATCGCCTGCAAACACGATTCTCTTGTTTTTGCTTCTTTCTAGCATTTCAGTTCCATTGAACCTAAAACAATTGTACAGCAGATTAGAGAGCACCATTATTAAGGTTGGCAGGGTTTCATGTCTTGCTATATTGATATTTAGTAGTCATACTCTGATACTCATACCAACAAACTATGTAAGAAAATGGCAAATTCATCAATGTACCTCTAGACATGTTAATGTGAGACAAAGGCAATCAATAGAAAGATATACTTGAAATCAGTTTTGTACCCACTCAGTTTGAGAGTGTTACGTTAACTTTTATGTTCAAAACTGTAGGTGGATACTGAAAACATAAGGGTCCTACTTAATTGACTGCTCACCAGCAATTTATATTCCTAATGCTTACCCACACACACAATGAACAGACTCATGCCAGATGCAATTCATGCCACTTTGGGACCTAGACCTTACTATAACAATATAATCCTCTGATATAACTTATGCTTTTATTATAATTATATCCCGTGGATTCTAGATAGAATAAAGTTGTTATGATAGCAATATATGACTATTCCAACCAAATCGCCGGCTTTAACTCATCTATGCACTAACATATAAGATATAACCATGCTTAGTTGTCATTCTAGGAGTTGATATTATTCTATCCATTCAATTTCATAAAATATAATATACGCCTTATACCTTTGAACCCCAAATGTTAACCGATTGAAAATCATACCTTGGCAGTTGGCAGCCGTAGGGCACCCAGCGCCAATTCCTATACGCGGTATCGTTCCTCCCGTTCCTACCGCACCGGAATCCCGGGTCGAGAAACGGGCAGGACTCCGAATAGGATCCGACGTTGTAACTCTCATCGTACACCCATTTGCCATACGAATAGTCGCACCCGTCCGGCAATGCAGAAGAGGACGAGGATATGAAGGCGAGGCGGAAGAGAGAGAGGGGCTCCAATGGAGATAGGACGTCGATGAGGACGAGGGCAGAGACGAGGAGGAAGAGAATGGAAAATAGGGAGGGAAAGGAATATTTTGAGGAAGTTGGAACTTTGTGGTCCATTTTAATTGATTTTGGATTATAGGTTAAGACGAGCGTTCGTAATTATTAATACTGGAAGACTGTCTGCAAGGGATGATATTGGACGTTTCTAATTCGTTAACGATCTTTTGGTTAGACAAAGCATTGTGTTTTTCAGTGGAAGGTGATGGGATCGATGCATGATGATTATACTTCCTAAGTCAACTAGATGGGATTTGTTTATTGATCGACGTGGTCAGAACGATGATCTGGGCTCGGTATTTGAGCTCACTTGAACCGTTTTTAAGGGGTTCCGATGTCTCGACCCAATATTCCATGATTCCATGGACTAAGCCAATAACAATCCCCGATTTGTCCATTTTGCAATTAAATCCATATTATTTCAGGGGTTTAACTGCAAAATGAAGAAAATCAGGAGGTTGTGATTGATTGGGTCCATGGAACGTGGAATATTGGGTCTAAGTGGTCTCTTGCCTTTTTAAGTTTTAACTAGATAAAATCAAAATACTCTAGATCAGTCACACACATCATTTCATGAATATTCTTTCCAAAATGCTGTAATCATGAGTAATTTGTTGCAATAAAAATAAAGATATCATTTTAAATTTTCCTAGTTAGGATATATCGAGAATGGATATCGTATATCTTGGAGTATGCAACGCTCTTCAAATGTTTGACAATGTATTACTCATGGCCGTTGAGGGCACAAAGAGGTTATGTACTAATAGTTATTAGATAACCATGAAATGACTAACTCAATGGTTTTCTTTTAATTGGTATATCTAAGGCTAAGTAGAAAATATCGATCTGACTAATTTACACATTTGTCTCGACTTGAGAATACTTTTAATCTTCCATGTGGAAGCTCCACTTTGATTATAGTTAAATCATCGCATGTCATCCATTGAACGACTATGGTAAGGTCAAGTGGAAGCATTGAAAATGAAACATTATTCTAAAGAAAATTTGTCTCCTCGGTTATATAAGGGTAAGCATCATGGTTAACTAAAGTTAATTCAAAGTCTGAAGTCCCTGGCTAGAGCATTTCGAATGAAAATAATTGTTACTATCTAAGCAAGGACCTTGTATTCGACTATAAAGTTAAATGTGGACAATATTGAAATTTTGATCTAAACCAAATTCCAGAAGTCCAAATTGATATAATTTTGTTTAAGAGAATCAGTGCAATTAATTATCGCTATTGCGTATCATTTATAAGAAGTAAAATTAGATTTTTATTAAAAGATATTTAAGTGATAAATTTAGCCGAAATGTCACATCGCCTGCCAAACGATGTATGAATGCTAAAATTCGAATAGTTTGATACTAATCATTGATTGAATTTATACCTTCTGAGGTATACAATTGTAACAATGAATACTCTGAACAAACCACATGATTTAATTAATTTATAAATTATTGTTAATTAATTAAATTAACTAATATTTAAGAAATGTTAATTATTAAACTCTATTTGATTTGCTTGAATTAGGAATTAATGAAATATGTATATAAAACCTATAACTACGCTCGTTGATAATTGATATCAACAAATTATTTAAAACAGATTTAAATAGATTGATTGCTAAAAAGTTTTTCTATTTTTTTATTGTGGTCCATATGTGTAATAAAAAAGGAAAAAAAGAAAGAGGCTTCAAATGCAATTGGAAATCCAAAAGGAGTAAATAAAGAAAAGATAGAAATCCCTATTTATTGCTCATCGAAGATCATTTATTAAATTAATTTTATCCTTTTCTCTTTATGTTTATATTTCTTCTTTTGTAAAGAGGAGAAAAGAAATCTATTAATGATGTTTAATTTATAGTTAAATAAGTAAAATTTTTAAGGAGGAAATTGAAAGTTTTCAAGTTTTTAAGGAGGAAATTGAAAGTTTTCAAGCTATATTTTTAATGATGTTTACAAAGAGATAATTTTTTCTTCCTTAAGCTCTTCTTCACTACCTCGATGACCTCAATGAAAAATAAAATTTCATAAAACAAATTCAAATAGAACAAATCATTTAAGGAGGTTTTTGTCTCTTGATCGTTGCAACATCTAGAGGTAAATTTCTTAATCAAAGAGATTTGATTCCCAATCCAAGGTGCAAATCATTAGCTTTATTTTTGGTAAATTTAATTTTATTAATTTAGAATACCCATCATGTTGTAACAAATTTGATTTTCTATAGCTAATTCTATTCATACACCCATAATTTCTTAATACACACCGCGAAATGAAATAGTATACATTGAAAATTTATTTTCATATACCATGTCATTCGCAAAATTACCCTTTTATATTTAATCATCTTCCCTCTTTGACCTTAAAACTAAATCACATAAAACTGAGAATTCATTGCAATAAATTTACCTAAAATTCAAACAAAAACTTTAATTTTTAACGCTAGTATTGTAAACTATTTGACTGTTTTTATTTTAAAAATTAGCTCCACTTTTAGATGATTGAACACATTAGAGTGTTTAGTTGTAAAAGTTGCATAAATTGATATTTTAGGTTTTATTAACTTTATAAAATTCCACAGATTTAATCATATATCATAGATTTTAAAGTTTTAATTAGATGCATTATGAGGAAGGGTTGAAAATGCAATTAAGTATACAGGTAAGATAGTTATGGTTTTTCTTATTAAAACATTGGAGTATGTTAACAAATTATTTGTATATAAATAGAATTGCCTTTTTTATATTATATCTCCTATATTTTGTGTATTTACCTTGTGATTAGCTCAGATATCCTTTCATCGTTAATAATTATTTGTTCTTCATGTAGAATTAATTAGGATTTCTTCTAATTTACAAGTCAGCTAATCATGTGTTATTATGGTTTATATTGTCTAAATTCTTTATCCATATTATTATTTATTCTTTTATAGTTGGATTTGAGTTATCATACATTGAATTTGTATATTAAGTTGTATGTTTTCTTTTGTCATTGTTTTGAAACTAAAAAAAATGTGAAACTATTTCATTATATTGTGTATAAAATTTTGTAACATTAATAAACAACTAGTATTTTTTGCCCGCTTTGTTGGGCATTAAAATTTATGTTATTGAAAAAATATTGTAACGATTAAATATGAAAAATAAAGTATTGTAATTAATATTAAATAGTTATATATATATATATATATATTTAAATATCATAATTTAAGCGACAACAATAATAAATTGTTCTGTTGTTCATCCAAAAATAATTTTATCATTGATATGAGTGCATTGCAAATAAGTGTCAAAATTGGACCCTTGTTGCTCGATCAACTCGTACTTAGGTACATCATTAGTATATTTTTTTACTATTGGACATAAAAGTGTTAATATTTTATGAATTAACTTTTATAGCTCTTCTATTTAGGACTTACAACAGCAAAAACTCATTTTCAATGGTGAGTGATATATATTCTTACGGGAAATATACATACAATTTTGAAATTCTATAAAAATTGAATTGACGTGTAGTTTTCTCATTTTATAGTCAGTATTCACTACATGAATATAGAATAAATAAGTAATACATTGGTTATGATAGAAAGTGATAACTTAAGGAAAAAACCATATTATGTTTCGCAGAACTGAGATCATTAATTGTGACATCACAGGTTGTAGAAAAAAAAGCATTTGATCAAGGCATTCCTAAACTTAATTCTACAAATGTAGTTACCTTGGGTATTTTCTACATTCTTCCATAACATCGCTCTTTCATGATGAATCTGCAAATGTGGAAGTACGCAGTAATACATCTGACGTTCTATTATTCACATATTTTTAGAAGAGAATTTTATTGCAGTTGCATCTTCAAACCATGCCACAATTCAGACATTGTGCACCCATATTACTTTGCATTTCTTATCTTTTCATCTTATTATATGAAAATCTCAGTAGTCCCACATTCCTTATTTTATACTTACATAATAAGGTTAGTGCCGCCTCCTTGCCATATGAAATATTCTTAATTACACTTCAAATATAACATCATATTCTAGAAGAATCATCCGGATTCATTCAACCACTATAATCATTATAAACTTTAGAGATTTCTGCAACATAATGAATAGAAAGTCTATCAAAAAATGTAGGTAATGAAGGAAAAGATTACAATAATAATGCAGGATACGTTTGAACTTTAAGATAAGAATTTTCATTAATTCAAGAAAAAATGCATCATAATTTTCAAGTATAACAATCTGACAATGAAGATATGCCTGATTCTAGAATTTCATGTAGCCTTGTAGTAATGTTTTCTCTCTCTTAATTCAAAGGAAATAGGCACCACAATTTGGAACATTGTACAGTTTAGGTACAAGCCATGTCATCACATATATTACCTCACGAAAGAATTTAACAACTTCTACTACGTACTTGCTTCTACTTCTTGAGACATTTGTGTGGTCTTTCAAACAAAAAGCAGTCCTCTATTATTTCTTATTCTTACCTCTCAATGCAATGATTGTTCCATAATTTATATCTCAGCTATTGTTTCTACAACTATCACGTACTATAAGCTTCCCTTTTGGCCGACTTTATCAACTTCGTCAACTATAGGTATTAACTTGCACCAGCCTGAAACATAATATAATTACTTTCCATTATATCTGTCGACAACTTCAAAATGAGAGTGTAATGCAAAATATATGCAAGGTACATGTTTATCCTACATATTAGATAAAAATAGAAAACAGTACCTACAAAATTAGACTAAAATTATAGTGAGTATTAATGGTGTCCTGTCTCTTATATGTTCTACGAAATATACCGGTTCCATCAGATCACATAAATTGCCATGTCCCCATTTAATCCAACCTTAAATACCTACATATCGAAAAATAAATTAAACACTTACAAAAGAAAGAACATGAACAAGGAGACATGTAGTGATGATAAGTAAATGATAATGACACCTTCCGGAGTTATGTGCAAAAAGTAAATAAAATAACTTAAATGGTCAGTTGATTCATCATCTAACACAAACTTAACAGCTTGCCGTCTAATAATAAAATAAATTATATCCAGCTAATCAAATAATTTTCTTATATTTGCAAACTGAATACTAATTTATTATGAATCTAAGATCACCGCCAAAATACATAAATTAAAAAAATCCCTCCTGAAATTCTATTTGCCTTGTTGGAAGACCTATTGACATACAACAATAGTAACATAGTGCATAACATCTAAAGAAGACCCAAATGAATCATCCAAATGTCTATTAAACGTTTAATTTTTTATAAAAGTAAGCACCACTCAAATTTGTTGTAATGATGAATTTTTGAAACCGAACAAAATGTTATGAATCATGATCTTAATTTTGATGATAAATTAAATTATGAAAGAATGAAGTATGGAATACGAAGCAATATAATATCTATCATTTTAGTAGCTAATGCATAAAAGAAATGTTAACTTTGTGTTCATCCAACCATTCAATTTTGGTTGTTTACATTATGTCATTTTGCTTTAGCCATAATTCTTCCGACCACTCCTAATTAATAATATTACAGTAGCCATTTTCCTAAACAAAAAAAATCATCTTATTGCACATAAAAAATGCTTATAGTTTATTGGGAAACTTGTAAGAATCAATCTAGAGCACAACAATCTAACTTACTGCTTAAAAAATTGGAATTAACATAATTGATAACTAAGTTCTTTATGTGCTCCTAAATGGATGAAGGAATACGACAATGATGATAATAGAAATTCAGTGGATTGGCTATTGTATAACACGGTTGAAAACTAAAACGTTTGAAAACACACCCTAATTTTCTCTGTTTCATGAATAAAACTTGTAAAAAGAAATGCTTTTAGTATGGAAAATACTTTTAGGTTACTTAGAAATGAAAATAAATGGACATTCTTATAATTATAATTTTTCATTGGTGAAAAAAAAGAAAAGTGGAAATAAAATTATGCATGGTTATTATGAGCAGGTCTAAGAAACAAAAATTAAAAATATACATGTCTTAAAAAATATAACCATGCACGAAATAAAAGTTACACTGATTATCTAAAGTACACATTCTTCAATGAAAATTAAACATGGAAAATATCCATTTTACATAGAAATTTCATCTTCCATAAATTATCTACCCTATTAGTGCAAAATTGTGATAGGTAATTAATTACACTGGATAAGCCAGTGCAAATTATGGCAGTTAATTTTGGCAGTTGTTCCAGTGTAAGATACATCACCTGTAATGGTCATTTCATGGCAGTTAACTATGACATATTGGTGCAAATCAATTATGTCACCTATCATTTTCTCTTATTTGTGCTAATTTCATATAAATATTTTTTTTATCACCAGCTATATTAGGGTCATTAACTTATAATTTTGAACTCTGGCTATTTGTAAAATTTTTATCACCTACCATATCAACACAAGAATTAAATATGTCACATAAACAAAATAAGACAAAATTATAAAAGAATTCCAAATCATTTCCTAAGCAATACATATTTAATGTTCTTATGAATAAATCAACCATTATGTAGATTATACATGGTTAATTAACTTTTATAAGAAATTCAATCTTGCCATATATATGAATATATATTAAAAAAATGTTAGTATTGTAGAAATTTAAAAGGCAACTTCTTATTATATTAAAAAAATTTAAAAAACCAACAATATACCATATAAGCCAAACACATAAAATAAAACCACTAAACGGAAATAGAAAGCACAATAAAACAACAGTAATAAATAAATTATTAGCATACATTACGAATAAATTAAATCCACAGATGCTTAAGATATAGCTAATAAAAATCCATTGCAACATCTAAGACAATTAGAAAAAACATATCGCAAATAGTATTTCCTTTATGGAAAATGTTAATCTTAAGGTAACCTAATTTCTTTTTAAAATCTCATCATGGTGCACATACATCTATAAATTAAAAAAATATAGTATTGCAAAAAGTAAGAATCATTCCCTTATGGAATATATGGTTAAAAACTTGCTTGTCTATTCTACAATTGAAAAATTAAAAAGAAAATAACAAAAATAGATTTCAACTGTGCAAACTAGTAAATATGTTTTTAATATAATTTTTGATCGTGAATTTGAAAAAAATTCAACTATGGTAGTAATACAATATATTATTCAAATCATATACCATGCCTTATACAATTCCATTTGAATCTTTGTAGCTATAATGAGAATTAAAATATTCACCTAATATGGTAAATAAATAGATTATTATGGGTAGAAAAGAAATCATCCATACTTAGTTCCTTCATAAAAAGGTAGTTTAGTTTTTGGTGCATATGTGATGGAATAGAAATCTAGATTATCCTATCCAGTAAAGTACAAATCTGCTATGAAAAAATTCAGTGGTAGAAAAGCAGTGGACCAAGCAATATGCTTAGAATTATTTTCCATCCAAATTACCCAAACAAATTTGCAAATTTGTCAATTGATTTTGATAATATGCAGCTTTAGCAATTCGAAATCAACTACATGATTCAATTTTTCTAATACGCTATTTGTATAAATGTCACCTAAAAAGGAAGATAGAAGGTCAAGATAATAAAAGGGCAGGGTTTTTTTAAGAGATAAAATGAAATGAAGAATATCATGGTAATCTATGAGCAAATTGAGGATGTTAATTGCTTTCTATAAATAGTCATTTGTATTCCTTCTATCCCTAATTAAAAAGTATAATCAACCAAATATCATTGATCAAAGTAAAGGAAAGTAAATTCTTGGTTATATGAATTTGGAAAATTTTCAACTATGGTAGTAATACAATACTAATAATATTTTCAACTATGGTAGTAATACAATAGAAAAATGGTAAACTCACCAGGAGCTGAAACCGATAAGATTATCTACCAAAGATACAATAGTCATTACTGCACCTCGTTTCCTATAGTCTTATAACTGTATGTAAGAGCAGAACACAATAGTAAAAGGAAATGGAATGTTGAAAGGATCAGATTATTAAATGTTTATATGGTCAAATTATTTATGAAAGGTTATGCAAAGTTTTAGAGAAATAATTGTACACAACAAAAGATAGTGAGTATTAGGTGATATTTAAAAAGTTAGGGGCAATTTCGGTATTTCAAGGTCGGGCCAAAGGTAAGATTAGTGGGATTATTATATAGATGTTTGTCTATGTTTAAAATTATGTTAATATTGGTTCCGAATTTGTTCGGATATCTGTTTTAATAAAAATAAAAGCTTGTTTGTTGTTCCAAAATTTACGTACTCTTATTTGTTACTTAGGTAAATAAATCGAATAATATTCGTTAGCATTTAAAAAATATATACTTAAGTTATAACCTTTATATTTAAATATGTGTATTTTGTGTATGTATACATTGCTTTAAACCTAATATATAATTTGCATTTTTGATTAACATAGTGTGGCGCAGTGGAAATGTGTGCTCCTGCCTGATAAGAGATCAGAAGTTCGAGGCCTACTCTAACCACTATGTTGGCATACTAACCAATTTTCAAAAAAAAAAAAAAAAAAAAAAAAAAAAAAAAAAAGCATTTTTGTGTGTGTATGCATGTTTTTATATGTTAATTTTATCCAAATAAAAATGGACTTTCACATGAAACTATAATTTATTTCTACCTCCTCATTAATTAAAATCATTCGTATGATTGTCAATGCTTGGTTTGAATACTTATATATATTTAGGAAATTTTATTTTAACATATATAAATATAAATATTTGTATGTTTGCAAATTTATCTTCTGTTACACGTGTACATTTCAATAAAAAAAGATAACTTATTTTATTGAGACACACACACAAACTCTGTGTATGTGTGTGTGTTTGTATGTATGCTGGAAATTTGTCTATTGTTGGCACACTTTTTAGTCAAAGCTGTCACACGTCATGCATTTGGTTTGCAACGCGCTCAAGCATGGAGAACATCATCAGAAAACATAAAGCAGTTTGGTTGAAGTCACATTGCAAACATAAAAAGTCCCGAAACTCTTATCAGATGACCCCTTTTGGGCTCGAGAATATCTCTTATGATGCTTTGCACTATAACTGTAACACTCCACACTTTTCTACGCCTAAATTTCAACAAAAATCGAAAGCCAAACACATCCAAGCATGGAGCGGGTAAAACTGGTACCTGCAATAAATGAGCATGAGCAAAATCAGAGTACGATAAGTAACTCACAGCAGAAACAAAATAGGATAACTAGTATTAACTCAAGTAACAACCTTTATCAAAGTAAATCACTTTGCCGATACAGAGCATGAGAGAGAACGAGAACCGAAAGGCAAATTTAATCATCTACGAGAACTCGACCTTCTCTAGGAAACCTGAGAGGTTGTAATGAGGAGGGGGGTTAGAACAACAAGTTCTGGTGACTAAGAAATGTACAATACAGACAATAATACGCAGATGTATCCTGTATAGTTCAACCCAAGATGTATGCCTAGCAAGATTAGCGATTCTAGCCTAACCTTTTTAACGTTTACGCACGACTTTACTACTCTTCCCAAAGTAGTATTCCCAAATCATAATATCAAGATAGGACATTTACACATATTTTCGTGAAGCCTTTATACCATAGCTTAATTGGTTACTATATCGAGATTTGACCCTTAATTACAGAGTTTCTATATCCGTATACTTTCATTCTCTTATCCTTCATAATTTATTGCCTCACTATCAATGATAGATATGGTGGATTCTTCTTGACTGTTTAAGACCCTAGGCGGACCGATTGTTCACTTATTATTTCTCGATAACTTACTTAACGTTAACATGAACTAGAGGGCACTAGCTACGGGCCCTACTAGTTGAGGCTTCTGTCATTCGCGCATATACCATTAGTCCGCATAAGGTGAAAGACAATATTTTATCGTTCTCTATACCTTATAGCTAACATTATTAGATAACCCTCCTATCGCTTATTACTTCCCGTAGGATAGGTGGTCATATCTGACGTTTTAGTTTCCAGGTTTGGGCAGGCCCACAAACACCTTCCATTTAAGACTCGTAAACTGAAAGACTTATTCCTAGGTGGACTCTTCAACTTAGCCGCTTAAGACCAAGGAAGCGGACTATACGCAGAGGTTATTAGTTCGTACCCTATTAGCCTACTATAACATTCCCTATTTTGGCTAAGGCGGGCTACGCTATTAAGTCATTCCCATTTAGTCCCTCTACACGGAAATACTATACTTACATGATTCATTTTCGTCACGGGTCTATATGGTTAATAATATTTTACACTATTAACCTACTAAGTCCAACTATATTTTCTATTTTCATTAATATAAACAAGGAAGGTTATATTTCCTTTTTCCCTAAGATATTTACCTGATACCTTCCTTAATTTGGACTTAGTGTTTAAAGGACTATCATAAATTCCCTCATGACGCCCATTTCTTTTTTTTTTCTTTTTTTCTTTATGATCATAGCAGTCATATTTTCCTAAGGAAACTATTTATCAGTCCCAAGTATATCTATTTGTTGTACCCCAACAACCAATTACTATTCTTATTTATTTATTCATTTATTTATTGGTTGATTGTTATACACACACATATATATATATGTATGTATGTATGTATTAGGCTGTTAGGATTGCCTCGCATGTTGTTAAGGAGGAATGATGGTTTGAATATAATAGTCCCACATCACGGAATACATTGAAGGAATTGTGTGCAAATATGAGCTGGTAGGCATGTAACATCAGGGATTCCTTTTGTTATATGGGAGTTGTGTGCCAGCTCATATGCGTGCAAGGAAGGGAGGCTTTGTTCCGACCGTCGTTACATACAGAGCCGAAGGTTACGGACTGGGCCATGCAGGCAAGGCAGTGCTATCAAAAGATACTCGTAGGATGCGAGTCAAGTGGGTGACTGATAGGATTGGCTCGCATGTTGTTAAGCAGGAATGCTTATTTGGATACAATAGTCCCACATCATGAAATATATTGAAGGAAGAGCTGGTGGGCACGTAACATCAGGGATTCCTTTTGTTATATGGGAGTTGTGTGCCAGCTCATATGCATGTAAGGAAGGGAGGCTTTGTTCCGATCGTCGTTACATAACATAGGTCTCTCACATTAAGTTGACAACTTGTGGATGTTGGATTTACCGGTCGGTTCTGAGCAGACTTCTACCACAAGTTAAACCTAATCTCCTGCCTTAGTACATTTATATTTATGCATTAGACCCCTCACATTAAGCTGACTACCTATGGTTGCTGAATTTGCCGGTCGGTTCCGGGTAGGCTTATACCACAAGTTTAGCTTAACCTTGAAATGACCCAAACTCGCCCGTAAGGGAAAGCCCAGATTGAGTTGAGAACACGACAAATCAGAACATAAACAATAGAACATTTCATTGCTTATTACAAAAATTTCATCAGAGTACAAGAATTTAACAGAGTATGAATAAATAATATGCATCAGAAAAATATCAGAGATTTAAATTACAAAGCAGCAAAAAAATAATATAATGCGTAGCGGAAATACATTAACAAATACAACTGAAGGAAATACATGGATACAAAGCTTTCCGAATACAGCTACAGCTGTAAAACAGGATCCTGTAAAACTAATATCTATAAAACCAAAACTACTAGTTGCCCATGTGGAAAATATGGGCACCTAAAATTTTGGTTAAAACAATAAACTCCAGGTCAGTCATGGGAATGGTGTGAAAACTAAAAACAGTTATTAAATCTTTACTTTAAAAATAAAGTAAATCAAGGGACTATGCCGTATAATACGGAACGGATTTTCTCCCAAGAATACCAGTGCATAAAACAAACAGCGCAATGCTTTTTTGAAAAAATGAAGCTATTATAAGGCTTAGGTCCCACCACACAATCCAACGCAAGTCGGAGGATAGAGTTTTACCTTATAATAGCCAAACATGATTGGTACGTTTAAAACAAATCATTTTGATATTACTATAAGTTTATAATGTCAAAATCAACTTTAGATATAAATGTATCAATCATAGACGGCATAGCATCCCATGCTACTATGTCGCCATACTAGTTCTGCAATTAAAACTGAAATGTCACGTACTGGAAATTAAATTCCATCTATGAGTCGAGGCCAGGGATGGCTCCTCACCGATTCGAGACACTCTAGTAAATGCCTTAGGATCCCCCATAGTGAACCCTTGGATCTTCAGGGCCGGTCCACACTTACGTTAGTGGATTAGTATTCATGAACGCATGTTTCCCAGTCCTATCGGACCTATCCATCGGCCCCATAGAGACCGATATATCCGAGGCGCCTCGCTACGACAAGAAAAACTGCAAATAGCAGCGGCAATATCCGCTTCTAATCCGTCGCTAAATAGGCCTTAGCGACGGATTTCCTGCATAATGTTGTGGTCGGTAAAAACCATGACGGTATCTGTGTCCGGTTTTTGCGACGGAATTTAGCATGAGTTTTCCGACAGTTTTCCATCATTTTACTAATTATATAACAAATATAAAATTTTATTTATTAATTTTATTTTAATTTATATATTGGCTATTTATCAACGGATAATTAATTTATAAAAAATTATTATTTATATAAGACGTTGGTAAATCCTTACTAATTACCAAAGGATTAGCGACAAAAATTAAATTGAGGTAAACTTAACCTTTCTTTTTTTCTTGGTAATCCGCTGCTATTCCCCTTCTAATCTGCCTATGTGTGTGTGTCTATATATATATACACACACACACACACACACACACATATACATACATACTCATCACACACATAATTTGCGTTCCATTCAGTACACAATCGTAATGTAAATACAGCACAATTAGTATCAACACCCATCTCATAATCAATGTATTATATTAATCACTCATCTCATAATCAACATCAACACTACATTTTTTCCAAATAGAATATTTTCTAATCTTATTCTACTCTCGTTAATTTACATATGTTATAACAAGAAAATCAATATCATCAATTCATCAGAACAAATCTACTGCTTCACTATTCACAACATTCCTTCACCTCAAACTCATTCTTTACAATCCCTGCCAAAATGATCTCTATTTTGTTCATGTAACTCTGGAAATGAGGTGTAACTGCCTGTGCACAATTCCCAAATCAATAAAATTTTCTATTGCAGACTGAAATTGTGCCCAATATTTTCACATTATCTGGAAAATTCAAATAGATCACTCTTAGAAACATGAAGTTATGCCCAATATTTCTTGATAAAAAAACAGCTGTAGATAGGTAATTGAAACCCAATATTGCACGTGCATTATAGGATATGTCACATTATCAGAGGCATTCTATATTTTGATAACAAATATAACCCTAACATTTGTAAAAAATATTGGACTCCTTAAATACTTACATTCTCTTAGCATGGTTGTGTTTACCCTCATCAATGCTATCTACACCCAAATTTCTCCTATAGGAAGAGTTGGAAGAGTAATAGTTTTTAATTTTGGGATTCCAGTACCAGTATCATAGTTGTTGCTCATGTTAAAATCGCCCCGACTGCAATTAAGAAAACCAAAGAATGAAGTTTCCATTAGAAAAAAAGTAAAGGAGAACTGTAGGATAGTAATGTTTGTTTGTGCAAATATATAGGTATTATTATAGAGCACTTAAAAGTAAGCTGTTAAAACCAAAGAATGAAGTTTACCAATATCTCACGTGCTTTCATAAACTGTCAAACGACGATCAGCAATAATTCCAGGTTCCGATGTGTCACTGCTGGAGGTGCAAATGCGGAAAAAACCATCCTCTTAAGCCTCTGAGATGCACCACTTAAGAAAAAGATCATGAAACCGAATGTGTTTCACTCTTTTAGAAGTCTTCAACAGCTATATTTATCCTTTATGTTCTGAATCAAATTGTGTTTTGTTGTATGGATTTAAACACCTATGTATACCAACAGCGTTACCCTATCTACAAATTAAGTGCTTCCTTCTGTTTTCAAACGCATAAACGTGGAGGCCTTTATAAGTCAACGAAGAGCAAGAAAAAGGTAAAAACTAAAATGCCCGAAAATAACATAAGTAGTTGTAATCAAATGAGTATTGCCTATGAAATGATGCAAATCAGGTCAACAGCAAATCATCACTACTGCTGCTATTCGCAGCATCTGCTGTGCGGCGATGAATTGCTGAACAACAGCAATTCATATTCTTTCCCCATAAATCTCAAATGAATAGAGTAAAATTTGTGATAGAATAACCATCGTAAAAAACATGATAGAAAAGAATTTAGAACTCAGCAGGTTAACCAGCATATGGTCATAATGGAGCAGCCAACGAGAGTTTTTTTTTTTTTTTTTTTTTGATGCATTACCCATATCATGGCATTCGATATTTACATAGTTTGCATTTTTATGCAATGTCAAGCATGATCCATAGATTCAATTAAACATCCACCTTCGATCTCAGTCATAAAACATATTCTATGCATGTTAATTATTGTATCCGTGCTTGTGGAGTATATTTCATAGTCATTAAATGTCTCTTAAGATGTGGGTTTGCATTGCTTGGAGTATTGCTAATTTTTATCGCTTCGTCTCCACTAATATACCATTTTACTAGAAAAATGATTAATATGAATCATTTTATTTTTATAACAGCAAACAAAACTCTCAATTTACGAATGATTAAGAGATTGAACAATCAAGTGAATCATAAGATATACATAGTAATAGAAGCTCAATTTACTCTAAATCAAAATAAACTATTAGCTTGAATGAACTTGTGAATTCTACATATGATTTTATATGAGTAACATATAATCTATATTTTTAACATTTTTGTTGTTGTATGTCCATTTTGATTTTTTTAATCATGGGTTTTTGTAAATACTGATGAAATTATCCATTATTTTGATCAAATAAATCTATATTTGCTTTTCAGTAACGGGAGATATGGTGAAAGAATATATCTTTTAATGTGAAATGAAAAAAAACCGTCATTTCATAGAAAAACAGTGATAGAAATTCTGAAATGATAAGGCTCCACTACTCAAACCAGGACTAATTCTAGTGAATGTCATCCTATTCAAACACGTTATTAAACCATTCCACCTCACTTAATCCACTATCGTTGATCTCCAACCATGATATGTCATTCTCTCTTTAGGAGCAAGTTCTACAAAACATTGATATTTCTATTTTAACTTTGACACGCTTTGTATGCTTACAAGCTTGTAACATGTTAGATGGTTCACTGACTAGTCATGGACACTCCTTTTAACTTACTTATGGGTCTTAACATAGGGAGTAATAAAGTCTTATTTGTGCGGCACAGCAGCAACAACAAATCAAAGCTAAAACGATGTACTTATGAAATTGTTGAAAATAATAATGTACATACCTTGCATTGCAGCAGCAGTCCATTTTCTTTCAAGTGGGAAAACCTTTAGCCAACAATATTTGATCCACTGCATAGCAAATACATGCACAACTTAACCAAACAAGGTTAAAAAAACCAATTTGCAAGTTTACTTCCAATAATGTACTTCCGGAAACTTCTGTTTACTTGACATGCATAATCAAAAGTTAAAAACTAAAAACAAAAATCACTTCATCATAGTTGTATGCATTTCCATCCCAAAATAAAAGGATAACCACAAATGAATAATTGTGCATGAAGCCACACATAAAGAATGTTCGGCCACACCACTTATTTTGCATCATCTAATCTAAAACCATTAAATTCAATCGAATATACCGTTAAAAATGAAGATAATTAACATGAATAATTATGAGAATAGAAATAAATTTTGTCATGTTTAAGAATTTGGACAGAAAATAGAGGTCATTAATAAAGGGAAAAAGGAAAATGGATAGGATGAGTGAATGTTTATGGGGATTAAATAGAAAATTTGATTGAGGGTTTTTCTTTTTCCAGTCATTGTTGTGAAGGTCCTAATTGCCCTCTACTTATTTAACAATAACATGAGAAAAGAAGGTTGGTCCAGCATACGTCTTGTCTTCTACAAATCTCACATTACTTCTCTGTTATTTTAGAAACCAAAATTGAGAAACGTTGTCACATCCTAAATATCTGATTTAATCTATATCAACATCTTATTTGAATCTGAATTGATGCTATATAATCATAATCCAAGTTCTGATATATTTTAGCTTTTGCAATTTCAATGAGTTATTTTTGACCATAGTAAATGCTTGCATCTGATCTTTTGAATGACTATGCATACAAATTTTTAGATTTAGGGTTATGTTGAAAATATGGAATGAAGAAAGTGGTGGTAGCTACTACATCAGTGCTTTTGAAACAAGGTAAGAAGTTAATTTTATTATAGTTTTCTCTTCTCCTAAGATTATTGTTTAACTCTAAAGTCTAAAAAATAAATATTACTCCCGTTATCCATTTTAAAATTCCCTCTAAAATGGCCAAAATTACCCTGTCATTGTTAGCTTTATTTATGACTTCAAATTGAAGGACAAATCTCATATAAAGACGTGTTAATGATAATAATAACATATACGATAATCTGAAATCATGAAATCTTCAAAGGAAAATTATGAAAAAAATACCTTTTAGTCATGCAACTCATTCAATTTTGACCGTAGAATCCGAAGATAATACAAAATAAGTAGAAGTGGATCTGGAGATTGTTTCGGAAGGATATGGAGAGGTAGATCTGGAAGGCTGGACGTATTACAACTTCTGCCACCATAAAGCAATCGGATACTGCTGAGATTTACCATGACGCTCGTGTTGAGATGCTACTGAGAAGCGATAAATTGGATTTGGGATTTAAGATTTCTAATGCTAGAGAAGGAAGACACGGCTAGAGATTTCGGATTTAGGGTTGATAAAGTGAAGGAGGCGGATAATAGTAAGACAATAAAAGGTGGAGAAGGAAAATGCAGATTCTTTTCGTAATTTAGTTCTAAATGGAAAATTAAAGCTTTAGGCGGCGAAATTGAAATTAACGCGGGCTTTGAAATCGTAGGACGCCTTCTTTTTTGTTAGTAACACCATAAAAGGCAGGTCGATGGTTTTGTTAAATGTAATGGTTCACAAGATAGTAAAGTGTAGATTAAATGATTGATATTTTTTGAATAATGTTTATAAATTCATGCATAGTAATAAACAATCTAAGATTTGAAATATTCAGAGAATGCCGTGCGAATCTGCACTTAGGGTATAATCAAACTAAAATTTATTATAGTTATATAATTAAATACCATTCGTTATTAAATATACTAACTAGTAATTATCAGTTCACATTATTATAGTTATATATCAAATAATTATTATTTACTATTATATTATACTAATTATTAATTAATAAAATATAACTCATTATTTACTAATTATTATTGAGTGCTTATTATTTCATGACAGTAACCGAATGTTAATCAAACAAATATATTGTTTAATTATCAGTGATTATTATTAGCAGTTACATATTCATTATTGATCATTAAAAGTTATATCTATTACTAAATTATAATTACTTCATATTTATTAACTGTTAAAGTGTTAATTCATATCAATTAATTATTATACTTAATATTTCTTATATTATTACTGAATATAACTTATTACTTCATACTTTTTTATTTAACAATAATTATGTTTACCAATAGTCGAGAAAAAATAATTTTTAAAAACATGTTCTTCGCAACTGGTTTACCACTTGTAAAAAATACAGTTATCGCAACTTTATCTAAGTCAGAATTTATAGAAAATTTAAAAATTAGAATATGAAGTATTATATAATTTAAATTAAACTATCTAATGAACTTTTTCAATATTTTAAAGTTTAGAAATTTTGGTTATTTCGTGTCAAACAATAATTGGTTTTATAAATTTTATTATTTATTTCAATTTTATTCAAGGTGATTTCAAATTTTTTGAAATATAAAATATAATTATCAACTATAATTATAAAATATAAGTATCAACAATAATTATCAACTATAATTATTAAATACAAATATTTAAAATTAATTATTGAATACTAAATATCATTTCATATGTATTATTTTTTTATTAATTATTAAATAATAATTATAATAAATTGATATTGGTATTATTTAGGGGAATAATTATAAAAGAACAATTTAAAATTCTTGGATTTAGCATAAAATATACTGGCATGCTGACTGAAATTTGTGATGAAAGCAGAGGACTTAATTAAGAATTTAGTAATTACATTGGTTATATGCAAAAATTATTTTTCTAATTCTAAATAAGCAATGATTATAAGTTATTTATTGTAGAACGTAAATTATTATTCATTATTACTTGTAAATCATTAATTAGAACAAATTAAATATTAATTATTGAACATGTTAATAATTATTAAAAAATAACACTAAAGTATATCTTAGAAAAATAATATAAACATCTCTTGCAAATCTGTTGGAATTTTGCTGCAAAATAGCTTCGATAAACATTCGTCTGTATTCTGCCTGGATTTGCAGCGGAAAATAGTGGCAGAAATTTTCGGTCGGTAATTTGACGCAATTTGCAACGGCTTAGTGAGGGATGATAGAAGACGAGGTAATAAACAAAAGAAAAAAAAAGTTGAAAAAATAAAAAACTGTCCCTTGCAGATCACATGGAAATCCGTCGCAAATTAGCGACGGAATTTTCCGCTTTTAAATATATGACGCTAAATCAGTGTTTTCTTGTAGTGTATATCCATTATCCATATATGTAAATATAAATGTCTGGACTCCATACCATGACACCACCCATAGATAGAAAGAAACGTTGTGCACTCCCTGCAGTCACGATCCCGTTTTTGACTCATACCGAGGTGTGAGGCCCGCGAATTAACACTATACACAAAGCTATGCTATTTAAAGTCGCCTTCGATCATCAACCACAAGACTCTGCTTTTCAGTAGAAGTCTTGATTATTTGCGTCTCAGCGTGCCACACTAACAATTCACGCCATGCGACTGATGTCTATTGATATATAACCTCTAAGCTTGTATGTCTCAAAGAAGGGTGTTAAGCAAGAGAATAAATTCTCCGCCAACAAACAAATATATATTTAATTGAGATCAATCATGTGACGGCCCGCCCCGCACCAGCCTGCATTTCCTCCGAAAGTGCGTTGTACACATGCCCGACTGGCACGGAACGGTCACCAAGAAAGGAAAGAAGAGAATGAACTAATCAAGAACCTGTAGAATGTCTCATAGCGCATGGAATAAAATATAATAATAACATACTTGACATAAAACAGGTGAGACAGTGCATAAGCTGATAACTAAAAACCAACATCAACATCAGAGCAGCGGAAATCCAAATACAGCTTATTACAACTTTCCAAATTTACTGTCTCTAAAACAAAAGAAAACTGAAGTAGAAGATGCACTACTAACGCACAAGCGGTGATCTTCAACAACACAGGGAGAATACTATATATATATCTATATCATACGTGGAAGCCTCCTGCTCGTCTCCGGATCATCTACCCGTGCATCACCAGCTAACCTGTCTCTAGTCTGCTCGTGTGAGCACCCAGAGTAATAAGAAGAGACATAAAACTCTGGGTCAGACATAAAGCCTGGTATGAGCGATAAGCATCTAAACAGAACAATAACAGGTATACTAAACCATACCTGAACCTGGACCTGCAACCAAAGAGTTAGTACCACATACCGTACAATACTCTAAGGTGCCATAATAAATAGTCTAAAGAATACGGGGTGGGGTGTGCATGTCATAATGATAGCAGACAAATCAACCATAGCAACCATCCTCACGTCTCTCACTCAGTGCGTAAAGCATACGATGTCCACTACTGTCAATCACTAGACCCATCGAAGTAGTGACGGAGTTCAACTTGTACAACTACTGCTACTACCAAGCTTACCACATGGAGTCATGACCAAATCTTTACAAATGACTCCACTTCATTGGTCTATAGCCCTTTAGTCTTACCTAGGCCACTGGAGCCCTGAATCCGTTCACATACCTCCCATGCATAGTGATCCAAAGTCATAGACATCGACTGCCCCTTGGCACACGTCCCGCAGCAAAGCCCAATCATGAAGCTCACTCATTGGTTCCCAGCTGGATCCTGAGTCAAAGCTCCTCATTTGGACTTCCTTTGCATCTCGGGTTTTGATCGAATTGGAGTTGGTCTTCAAAAGAGTCGTCGCGTAGAAGAGATGGAAGTTCAATTCGGCTTGGCCCAATCTGTTCCAGTCAGTTCGGTTCGGATAAATCATCTCCAGGCTCCCCATTCGGTTCGGTTCGGGTTCACAGCTCTGCATCGGTTCGGGTCGGGTGTCCCACTACGGGTCGGGTCGGGTTTCCATCTCCCCTTCAGTTCGTGCTCCAGCTCTTGTGCCTCGTCTGATCTTGTTCCCTATTCCAATCCGATCTGATCCCTTCACCATACTCCAGTCCGAGCCTTTCGTCCTTAAGCCGATCCGATCCTGCTCCATAACTCCGATCCGTTCCCGCTCCCTAGCCTACTCCGATCCGATCCTGCCCCATAGATCCGATCAATTCCTCTGTCCAACTCCAACTCTAAACAATGGCCTTCCTTCTTGCCAATTTCTTTTGTGCCAGATTCCAGTTCGGGTCGGATTTCTTGCCCAGCTCTCCTATCCGATCCGAGCCCATATCCGATCTGATCCGAAACGCTGCACAACTTTCTGCAACTTTTTCCAGCAACTTGTTTACGCCATTCGACGACGTTTTCGACCAATCTAACTATTATAATCAACCATAAATCATTCCAAACAGTCATAGCAACATAGCAAACTAACCACAAACACCAAAACAATGAACTTATGTGTCTAAATAGATCAAATATACCGAAAACCCCATATTTTCCCTTAAGCATGTTTAAGCAAAACTAATCATAGGGTTAAAAAAACTTAATAAATTTGAACCAAATTTCTTCCAGAGGCATAAAATATTATTTTCGAATTTATAGATATTTTTCCAGAATTTATTAGTGTATAAATTCGCTAATCTTCACTAATTACCCTTAATTAACTGTAATTAGTGTCAAAACAATGCTAATCACTCACCTTGGCCACAAATAAAATTCTCAGAACTGAAACTTTGCTGATTTGGGTGAGTACTGATGCCTAACAGCAGCTCTAACCTTGTTTTCGTGCTCTCTCTCCTTAATTTGATGTAGATTAAGCCAAAACTTGATTAGAAAGTGATTTGGGGATGTTTCTAGATGTTGGCAGCAATTGTTAGGGTTCAAGAATGAAAGTGGCGGCTGGGAAATGAGGATAAGATCGTCCTCTAACTGATTTCATCCTCCTCCTTACCCTAATCCCGAAATCCCCCATTGGGCCTAGCTGTTAATCACCCGGTTAAGCCCAATTAAGCTGTTTTTCACCATCTGAAACTTGTTTCAGCCATATCTCCCAAACGGTGAGTCCGTTTGGCTAATGTGACCACTCTACGGAATCGTAAATCATCATCCGGAGCCAATGGAAGTGGTTTCAGGTCAAAATTCCTTTCCAGTCAAAAGTTATGGCCAAAACATTACTAACTAGGGGTAAAATGGTCATTTAAAAATCAACAAAAATCATGAACATGAGAAATGACCCCAATAGTCGTCTCCCAAAGTTACATGACCATACGACTTCGTATATGAGAGAAATAAATATTCTACGATCCTATGATGCGTAGAATACGGGTCGTTACCACCCTCCCCCCCCCCTGTCTTAAGAAATTTCGTCCCCGAAATTCCTTAACCTAAAATATACAAAGGATCCCGCATGCCTAACAACCACATACAACAATCGAACATGCAAAACAAATAAACAAGCCTATCCTAGCATGCGGAAAACTAAATCGAAGTTAAAATCTTACCAGGCAAAGATTTCTGGATATGTCTTCCTAATGTTCTCCTCTGTCTCCCAAGTGCAATCATTCTCGTCCTCGCCCCACTGAACCTTGACTAGCTTCACCTCCTTCCTTCGAAGTTGCTTCATGTCGTGCTCGACAATACGAGCCGGCTTGTGGTTCCCAACCGCCTCGGGTTCTACTTTGAAGTCCTCTAACTGATCAGGTGAAATAGTCATATCTGGGTCGTGAACGAACTTTCTTAGTTGGGAAACATGAAATACATAGTGAACTCCTGCCATCTTCTCTGGTAAGCCAACTCTATATGCCAAATTCCCGACTAGTTCAAGAACAGGGAATGGGCCAACAAATCTTGGTGCCAACTTGCCTCTCCTGCCAAATCGTATCACGCTCTTCAACGGAGAAATCTTGACAAACACCAAGTCACCAACGGAGAATTTTATGTCTCTTCTCCTCTTATCAGCATAACTCTTCTGCCTATCTTGGGCAGCCTTCATTCGTTGTTGAATGATCTTAATCTTATCTGAAGTTTCCCTCACCACATCTGGTTCAAGTATAAACTTCTAGCCAGTCTCTATCCAACATGATGGTGAGTTGCACGGTCTTCCGTACAAAGCTTCATATGGAGCCATACCGATACTGGATTGGTAGCTATTATTATATGCAAACTCTACTAGATGCAAATGGTCATCCCGTGATCCACCAAAATCCAGTACGCAAGCTCTCAAGAGGTCTTCCAATATACGATTCACCCTCTCCATCTGACCGTCGGTCTGAGGATGATATGCGGTATTGAGATGTAACTCTGACCCTAGAGCCTCTTGTAAGCTCTTCCAAAACCCACTAGTGAACAACGGGTCTCGGTCACTCATAATGATTTTAGGTACTCCATGAAATCTCACTACCCATTTCATGTACAATTCTGCTAACTCAGCTGCCGTTCTGGTCGATTTGACTGGTATAAATCTTGCACTCTTAGTCAATCGATCCACAATTACCCAAATGCTATCATGTCCCGATCTAGTTCTTGGTAAACCATCGATGAAATCCATCGAGACTTGCTCCCATTTCCATTCGGGAATTTCTAATGGTTGCAATAACCCACTAGGCTTCTTTTGCTCGGCTTTAACTAGCTGGCAATTCATGCATTTGGATATAAACTTCGCAACGTCTCTTTTCATTCCTTCCCAGTAGTAAGTCTGTCTCATGTCTCGATACATCTTATTACCACCGGGATGTATAGTCAGTTTTGAGTGATGACATTCTCTAAGCACTTCATCTCTCAATCCATTGACATTGGGTACAACAAGCTTTCCATTCTTTCTAAGCCATCCATCTCGATCAAGCCCATACTTGTTCATCTCCTCATTGATAACCATCTCTAACTTAGAGATGATTTCCAATAGGTTAGGATCGTCCCTCTAACTAGAGCCGATCCGCTCAATCAAAGTGGGTCTGATCGTCAAACTTGCTAACATTTCTGGATCCAATTCGCACTTTGGTCTGAAATCATACCCAGCGATGTACTCCAGCTGCTTCCATTCTAGAAACATAGCCCCTAAACTGGCATGTCTCCTACTCAATGCATCAGCCACCGCATTGCCCTTTCCCAGTGTATATGCGATGTCGAAATCATAGGAAGCCAAGAATTCTAACCACCTTTGTTGCCAGAGATTTAGATCTTTCTGGGAGAAGAGATACTTCAACGACTTATGATCTGTAAACAGCTCAAATATTTCTCCCAAGAGATAGTGTCTCCACATCTTTAACGCGAACACGATCACTGCCAATTCCAAATCATGGGTAGGGTATCTTCTTTCGTGTGGTTTCAATTGCCGACTTGCATAAGCTACAACCCTACCGCCTTGCATCAATACAGCACCTAGTCCGGTACCACAAGCATCCGTGTATACCGTCATCTCTTCATTCCCCTTAGGAATGACTAACACTGGTGCGCATGTCAACTTGTCCTTTAGACTCTTGAATGCATTCTCACACCTTTCATCCCAGACAAAAGCTTGATTCTTCTTGGTCAACTGGGTCAACGGTGCTGCTATCTTGGAGAAGCCTTGGATAAACTTACGATAATATCCAGCTAACCCCAAGAAACTTCTTACATCTGTTGCATTCTTGGGCGTATGCCAATCCTGTACCGTAACCACCTTCGCAGGGTCCACGACAATACCATTCTCGGAAACAACATGACCCAAGAACCTCACTTCCCTCCTCCAGAAGTGACACTTGGAAAACTTTGCTTTCAATTGGTGTTTTTTCAACACCTCCATCACTATTCTTAAATGTTCCTTATGTTCTTCCTCTGTCCTCGAATAGACCAAAATATCATCAACGAACACAAGGACAAACTTATTCAACTGATCTCTGAATACCCTATTCATAAGATCCACAAAATATGCTGGGGCATTGGTCAGCCCGAATGGCATGACCAACCACTCATAAAACCCAGACGTCATCCGAAATGCCGTTTTAGCTATACTCTCAGCTTCCACCCTAAGCTGGTGAAAACCTGTCGCGAGATCCAACTGAGAAAATACTCTCGCGCCACTCAACTGATCGAACAAATCATCTATCCGCGGTAGAGGATACTTGTTCTTCCTCGTCACTTTATTCAACTCGCGGTAATCTACACACAAACGAAGGGAACCATCCGCCTTGGTAGTAAACACAACTGGTGCTCCCCATTCAGAAACACTCCTTCTGACAAATCCCTTCTTCAAAAGATCGCTGACTTGCACCTCGAGCTCTCGCTGCTCCCTTGGTGCCATACGACGAAGTGGCATCACTGTAGGTCTGGCATCTTTCACCAAATAAATACGGAACTCAATCTCTCGATGTGGTGGAAGCCCGGTCACTTCTTCGAAAACATCCGGATACTGGCCAACCACGGGCAAACCTGACAACTCACTATGCGGAATGTCGAGGGAGTTTAGAAAACTAGCCAATAACCCCTCACTGGGTAGACCACCAAACACTATCCTCCGCCCATCATCCGCTCTAGCTGTCACCAAAAAGCCCTCACAGTCTACCACCACCCCGTATCTTTGGAGCCAATCTACTCCCAAAATAATGCCAAACCCAGTAAAGCCCAAAACAAAGTAATCACAAACAAACATGCATCCATGACTCGATAAGACCACATTACGACAAATCATGCTAAGGCTAGTCGAACCACCAATCGGGTTCGTCACTACTAAAGGTCTATCGACAATCTCGTGCTCCAATCCCAACCTATCTACCAGGTCATTAGATATGAAAGAACTGGAAGCTCCGGTATCAAACAAAACTCTAACAGGAACATCATAAACAGAAAGCATACCTTGAATGACGACATTCTTTCCCTTCTCCGCCGCAGTTGGGGCATTCGACGAAGAAGGAATAGCATTAAGGGCATATGCTTTCACCATTTGCTTTTCTTTAGGGGGTTGCGGACACTTGTCCTTGTGATGTCCCATTTGGCCACAGTTGAAGCACTTCCTATCCGCTGGCTTGGCCCGACAATTACTAGCATAATGGCCCTTCTTACCACAGCTGAAGCACTCCACATCTTGCTTATTCTTTTTCTTCTGACCATCCTTAGTCTGATTCTGCTTTCTCTTATTCTGGGAACCACCCTTGCCTCCACCACTTGCTTGTGGTTTTGGCTCCTCTGCAGATGCAACCTCAGTCTTTGGCTTAGGGTAGAGACTTTCTGATCTCAATGCTTTCCCTACAATCGATTCAAACGTCTCATCGATGTGGTTAATAAGCCTTTCCCCCAAGTACTGATCCAAACCAGTTATGAATTTCTCATTCTTCTTCTCGGCAGTATCAATAAGAGATAACTCATACTTCGACAAAGTATCGAATTCAGCAATATACTCTGAGACAGCTCTGCCATTCTGCTTGAGCTCCAAGAATTTCTTAAACAACACTGACTTCTGAGCAGCTTGAATGAACTTCTCACTAAAGCAAACCTTAAACTGCTCCCAAGTAATTTGATCTTCGGGAGTAGCTGCCTTTATAGCATTCCACCAATTCATTGCCCGCCCTTGCAGTTGACGGGATGCTAGCTTTCTCTTCATCGCATCCTCGGTACCCAAATCCTCAAAGATACGTTCGCAACTATCCAACCAATCCTGAACATCCGTAGCCGACTCCGTTCCATGGAACGACTTCCCACCAAGGCTAGTATAATCCTTATTCAGCTTGGCGAAGTCGACTCTAGGCGCCTGCACTATTGGACCACCACCATTTCCGTCATTGGGAGCCGCCCTCTGCACATCTCTAAGCATCTCTCTCATGAGGTCAATAAACATTGCCCTCATGTCAGCAGCTTTCCCGTTATTAGCCCCTCTACCGGTACCTCTAACATATCGGCTCATCGTCAATCTGTAAAAGGAAACGATTAACGACCCCATAGTGGTGCTAGTGCAGTACGACTTCATCCTTATACTAGTAATAATATATATATATATAGCTTTTGAAAACCAAAGTAATCACAAATACGCTCTCTCGTATACGTATACTATCTCTCCCTGATAACTTCTCTAGGTTAACTACGCAACCTAGAGCTCTGATACCAAGTGTGACGGCCCGCCCCGCACCAGCCTGCATTTCCTCCGAAAGTGCGCTGTACACATGCCCGACTAGCACGGAACGGTCGCCAAAGAAAGGAAAGAAGAGAATGAACTAATCAAGAACCTGTAGAATGTCTCACAGCGCATGGAATAAAATATAATAATAACATACTTGACATAAAACAAGTGAGACAATGCATAAGCTGATAACTAAAACCAACATCAACATCAGAGCAGCGGAAATCCAAATACAGTTTATTACAAATTTCCAAGTTTACTGTCTCTAAAACAAAAGAAAACTGAAGTAGAAGATGCACTACTAATGCCCAAGCGGTGATCTTCAACAACACAGGGAGAATACTATATATATATCTATATCATACGTGGAAGCCTCCTGCACGTCTCCGGATCATCTACCCATGCATCACCAGCTAACCTGTCTCTAGTCTGCTCGTGTGAGCACCCAGAGTAATAAGAAGAGACATAAAACTCTGGGTCAGACATAAAGCCTGGTATGAGCGATAAGCATCTAAACATAACAATAATAGGTATACTAAACCATACCTGAACCTGGACCTGCAACCAAAGAATTAGTACCACATACCGTACAATACTCTAAGGTGCCATAATAAATAGTGTAAAGAATACGGGGGTGGGGTGTGCATGTCATAATGATAGCAGACAAATCAACCATAGCAACCATCCTCACGTCTCTCACTCAGTGCGTAAAGCATACGATGTCCACTACTGTCAATCACTAGACCCATCGAAGTAGTGACGGAGTTCAACTTGTACAATTACTGCTACTACCAAGCTTACCACATGGAGTCATGACCAAATCTTTACAAATGACCCCACTTCATTGGTCTATAGCCCTTTAGTCGTACCTAGGCCACTACAGCCCTGAATCCGTTCACGTACCTCCCATACATAGTGATCCAAAGTCATAGACATCGACTGCCCCCTGGCACACGTCCCGCAGCAAAGCCCAATCATGAAGCTCACTCATTGGTTCCCAGCTGGATCCTGAGTCAAAGCTCCTCATTTGGACTTCCTTTACATCTTGGGTTTTGATCGAATTGGAGTTGGTCTTCAAAAGAGTCGTCGTGTAGAAGAGATGGAAGTTCAATTCGGCTTGGCCCAATCTGTTCCAGTCGGTTCGGTTCGGATAAATCATCTCTAGGCTCCCTATTCGGTTCGGTTCGGGTTCACAGCGCTGCATCGGTTCGGGTCGGGTGTCCCACTTCGGGTCGGGTTGCCATCTCCCCTTCAGTTCGTGCTCCAGCTCCTGTGCCTCGTCTGATCTCGTTCCCTATTCCTATCCGATCCGATCCCTTCACCATACTCCAGTCCGAGCCCTTCGTCCTTAAGCCGATCCGATCCTGCTCCATAGCTCCGATCCGTTCCTGCTCCCTAGTCTACTCCGATCCAATCCTGCCCGATAGTTCCGATCCGTTCCTCTGTCCAACTCCAACTCTAAACAATGTACTTCCTTCTTGCCAATTTCTTTTGTGCCAGATTCCAGTTCGGGTTGGATTTCTTGCCCAGCTCTCCTATTCGATCCGAGCCCATATCCGATCCGATCCGATCCGAAACCCTGCACAACTTTCTACAACTTTTTCCAGCAACTTGTTTACGCCATTCGACGACGTTTTCGACCAATCTAACTATTCTAATCAACCAAAAATCATTCCAAACAGTCATAGCAACATAGCAAACTAATCACAAACACCAAAACAATGAACTTATGTGTCTAAATGGACCAAATATACCCAAAACTCATATTTTCCCTTAAGCATGTTTAAGCAAAACTAATCATAGGGTTAACAAAACTTAATAAATTTGAATCAAATTTCTTCCAGAGGCATAAAATATTATTTTCGAATTTATAGATATTTTTCCAGAATTTATTAGTGTATAAATTCGCTAATCTTCACTAATTACCCTTAATTAACTGTAATTAGTGTCAAAACAATGCTAGTCACTCACCTTGGCCACAAATATAATTCTCAGAACTGAAACTTCGCTGATTTGAGTGAGTACTGATGCCTAACAGCAGCTCTAACCTTGCTTTCGTGCTTTCTCTCCTTAATTTGATGTAGATTAAGCCAAAACTTGATTAGAAAGTGATTTGGGGATGTTTCTAGATGTTGGCAGCCATTGTTAGGGTTCAAGAATGAAAGTGGCGGCTGGGAAATGAGGATAAGATCGTCCTCTAACTGATTTCAGCCTCCTCCTTACCCTAATCCCGAAATCCCCCATTGGGCCTAGCTGTTAATCACCCAATTAAGCCCAATTAAGCTGTTTTTCACCATCTGAAACTTGTTTCAGCCATATCTCCCAAACGGTGAGTCCGTTTGGCTAATGTGACCACTCTACGGAATCGTAAACCATCGTCCGGAGCCAATGGAAGTGGTTTCAGGTCAAAATTCATTTCCAGTCAATAGTTATGGCCAAAACAATACCAACTAGGGGTAAAATGGTCATTTTAAAATCGACAAAAATCAGGAACATGGGAAATGACCCCAATAGTCGTCTCCCAAAGTTACATGACCATACGACTTCATATATGAGAGATATAAATGTTCTACGATCCTATGATGCGTAGAATACGGGTCGTTACAAATCAACACAGAATAAAATCCAATGTCAGACAGACAAACATTTACTAGTCTGTTCTGGGTCTGAACGAAACTGGAGGCACCTTATTCCTCGTCCCATATGTCCAATATAAGAGAGAGGTCCTCGCATATCCGGTCGAACTCCAAGTACGTCTGGATGATCACCACTTATTACCTTATCTTGGGTGTACAGCCCAATCAAGACATCAGTAATCATCCAAACGATGTGAAGAATTCGGGTTTTCAATCACCGTCTTCATCGTTGACTTATCGTCGAATCAATTATTCAGAATGGGTATAAACCCGGTCTTTCCAACTAATTCACGTATCTTATAATCAAGTGCTATAAAAACACAACATACGCCTCATCCCAATCCAGAATATTCTTTTATTCAAATATTCTTTTCACAATTTAAACCAAATAAAGGTTTTCTAAACTAGTCGGGATTAGCGAACCTTATCGAAGTAATCATTTGTTTAATTTCTCAATCCCAACCCATTCATCTCATGGGGCAAAACAAGTAATACTCCTTATCTAACACTACGGTGTTATCGGTAAATTTAATTACAATTTCACGCTTAAATCTAATTGAAGATTTAACTATTGCCTGGAGTAAAAACTGGTGGTACTCCATTCTCGATCATTTCTCAAATTTGATAATTTAAATTATCACATTCACATTTTAATCTAATTAAAAATTCATTAAAACTCCACTTAGTTTTAATCTTCCTAAAAATCGTTATTAATGATTTTTTAACCTTGGAAACACAAACATGCCGCATCGGCAGTCTACACCGTACCACTGATTTCTGCCGATATATAACCTCTAAGCTCGTGCATCTCAGATAAGGGTGTTAAGCAAGAGAATAAATTCTCCACCACCTAACAGATATATATTTAGCAGAGATCAACAATATAGTTCGAAATACAGTGTTAGACATGAAATCCTTTCTTTAACTGGGTTAAAGAACCAATGTCATTTAAAACACAGTCCACGATAAACCCAAAATTACATTCCATTAATTATGGAATCTTCATGGAAAACAGATCAATATATAATCGATATTAATTTCCGTATCCGACTAATAATATAAATGGAATAACACAAAGTCTTTTAAATTCCATATATATTAACAGTCTTCCTCCACATAAGCTCACTTCGATTATTGCCAAATCGAATTCCATTCAATTCCAATTTAATATATTAAATCGGAAAACTTTACTTTGGAAAATTTCCATTAAATCTTAATAAAAAGATTTATAAATTCAAAATCACATTTCACTGTTAATCGGGTTAAACAACAAATGTCGTTAAAAACACAATTCATAATAAACCCAATTCACTTATTCCAATTACTAAATATAATTGGAAACTCTAATAATCTTGAAACAAAGATTTATTCTTTTCGCACAGGGCTTAAGAACATTGTTATTGAAGACACCATTCATGACAAACCCAAAATCCAATTTAATATAAAATATAATGCTCTGAATAGAAATTAAATCGGCTTGTATTCAATATCAAATTCTGAAACCAACACATATCGTATGGGGAATAACGATATATATCCATCTTCCAAATTCCTCCACAATATCCGTATAGTCACAGAATCCAATATCGAAATATTCCGGGGATGATTTCAATTCAAATCCATTCCAATTTATATACTGGAAATTTCTGGTTTTATTAAAACCCTTTATAAATCCAATTTATTTATTTAAAAATTATTGGATTTCAAATCTAATTAATAACTAGTTCATTTTGATGAAAATATATTGTTATCTTTACAAACATAGAATTTTTCATCCAAATTCTTTCCAAATCATTTATTATGATTTTACACAAATTATTAATATTTTTAACAATTTTATTAAGGCTCTTTTAGTCGATTTCCATAAACGGTCATCGAACTGCACTTACAACGACCTTTTTCAAATTTGATTTGGACATAATTTCAAATCCAACCATTAGATTTCAAATCTCTTATATTCGTTGAAAATCTCTTTTCGATACGAACCCAACGGTTCTGATTTTAGGAGAGTCCGACGGTCGGATCTCCCGTAATGTCAATTCGAATTCAATGGTCGAAATTCGCAAATGGTCACAGCGCGGCGCGTTCTATTTAGGCCAACAATGTATATATATTATATATATAATATATATATTTTGTTCAAAATGTATTTTATAAATTTGTTTTAAAAACGATTCACACTTTCATTTCAATTTTAAATCAAAATTGAATATTACTTATTATTATAATATTTAAATGATAATATTTTCAAAATATCTGATTTTGAAATTATTTCGTTTTCGATATCTATCTATTTCTTAAACCTAATAACATGACTTATATGTGACGTGTGATACTCTGCTACTCCCTTCTCCCCAATACTGGAACGTAGTTGCTTTCTTTCGTCTTTTTTTTTTTTTAAATTTCCTACTGCCTCACGTGACCACAACGTGTGTACCCCTATTCATCCGTCTTCTCATTCCAGCTTCTCTTTCTCCTCTCAATAACTGCTCGACAGATGGACAAAAATAATCTCAGCTTGCTGTGTTCGCCGCGTCTACTCCTCCTAAAATCCATTTTGTTACAACATTTTCGACGTTTCTGAATTCATACCCAGATCCCTAATTTCACTGACCCCGACTCATCCTACGATGCCTACACCGCTGAAATCAGGTAACGCTACTCCTTCAAACCCGTACTTTATTCTCTTCCTCAGTCGGTTATGTGATTTTCTGTCAATGATCGACATCTATAACGATTACAGTTAATTTACCGCTCAATTGATGTCCCTCATTGATTAATTGGTTGCCTTGCATTCCTTATCTTCTAACTGTCTATTGACAAACCGATACATTTTTCCGCTGAAATTTGTTTACTTACTGAGATGTTCAAAGATATGTTTTTCTTTTTCTTTTAATTAACCTTATATTTCCAAATCTATTTCGATTTTTTTCTTACTCAATTTTTTTGACAACCTCCTCTACAGGTATGACTTATGTAGTTATGGATGTTGTTTATTGCTAAATATTAGACCAAATATAGGTAATTATGTTAGTTTAGTACAACAGTGTTTCGTTCTTCGTCCCCGCTATTTCCTGTTTTCATCACCACTAATCTTTGTTATTGCTTGCCCTCTTAAATCCTGGATCATTTACTGTTTCAAATGATTATTGTATAATACGCTCAATTGTTTTCGATGATTTCTTCGGTAAACAGTTCACATCGCTGCTAGATATGGAATCACTGATTCAGTCATCAGATTTTGGAGTTAATGTATATCTCATATTAATGATTGTTTCAGTTCAACCGTTTCTACCTTTTATCCTATTTTGCTGACGGAGAAATTATCTACAACTTATATGATTGTTTACTATATTCCAAGTAAATCCTTGCTTGGAATGATTTTATTAATGTTCTTCTCAATATCTCTGCTGATTATTGATATAGAATTTACTTTTCTACGTTTTATTTGCTCCTAAGTCTGAATATCATGATGAAAATTATTTTTACATTGCTGGTTGGGAATTGTTTTCCCATTTAATTACACACATGTCTGTTTCATGGAAAATATGTTGCTTTGATTGATTCTAGGTTGAGATAACTGTCTGCCGAAATATTATTGCACGTGAACAGGGTGTTTACTTTTCATTTCTTCTTTTCTGTTCTCTGAAAACATTCAACTACTATACCAAATATATGACTATCTTTATTAACAATACATTAATGGACTAATATGTGTATTATTTTTTATATATACCAGATTCGTCCATGGTAACAAAATAGTTGCCTATGTTAATAAATTTTGCCAGTAAAGGAGGCACTCAGACATTTTGTGGTTTGTCGAAAAAAATGGGGAGCACAAAATGTTGATGTGCATACAGGTATACATTTTAAGCTTACCACTGCATAAATAGTTAAACACGTTATTACACAACCGAATCATAACACTATGTGATTTTATAAGAGCGTATAGATCATTAATGCACATCACTCTTCCAGACGTTCCAAGGGATTTGTTGAAGTTAAACTTAAATTTTAAACTGAAACATTACATGATTCAAGTATCAAAATACTATTTTGGTACACCCTACCAAAAATGATAATATAGTAAGATTATTATTCTCAAATAATCATCAATTTTTGTTTATTATGGAATGAATTTATTGACAAACATATATTACACAACAAAGGAGCAGATATTCGCAAGAAATTAAGCAAAAACAAAATGATTAACTAAGTTGAAGATGGACAATTTTTCACTTTCATGCTCATGTTTTGCATTTTCTGCCCACATTTCTTTTACTTAAAGAACCAACACCCTTTCTCAAATACCTTACAACTTAAATTCCTCATATGATGGCCTTAAATCATTGTCTACTTTTTTTTAGTTAGTACTTTTAACCTTTTACAATTCAACAAGGAAAAAAATTCAAAGTTGAGATAATGATCTAATAATCAGTTTAACAAAGAGGACATGGTGGAAGTTTGAAAGTTGAAAAGCGCTGAGTAATGTGAGTTCCTTCGTGTGTTAGCTATTATTATTTGTTTTCTTGCAATTACCCATGACTAACTTCATTGTGAATGACTTAATTGATTTTATTACATATTACCCTTAAATTTTTACTGGATGTTCTTATGGCATGAGGATGACAACTGATGCACATATGAAATTATTTCTCCCTATGAAAATAATGATTGGATTTTTTTTCTTCCTTTTTTGTTGCTTTCTTTATTTCAGAATCTTGGTTTTCTCCATTCACTGTTTGGACAAGAAGCACTTCAAGCTGATTACTTGATGTATCTATTGAAGGAGCCTAATTCATTCATTTATCTAATAAAAAAGCCCAATGCCTTTTAGTATCAGCATAAACTTTTTTCCCAGCGTGCATTGTTTTTAAAGATCGCTGCAACATAATTTTTATCTATGTGACTAAACTAGCATCGTAGCTGTTGCATAAGCGTTGCTCATATGAAAATAACTCCAAATTTCGATTGTTGTTTTCATAGTCATAGATGATACGGAAATACACATGAATTTCAAGTGGGAGAAAATGAAATGAAGTAAATGAAATATTACAGTGGGTTTGATAACTTAAACTGGCCCGACCAAATGTAAATTTAGCCCTGCGCAAATCCTACATAAGTGAGTTTGAAGATAAGATCTGCACAGTGTAGAAACAACAAACAAAATTCGTCTCTGCGAAGATTTGAACATAAAATGGTTAGTACCAAAAGCATGCGTTTTCTCCACCGATCCAACTAAAGTTACATTGCAAGGTATGTATATTTCTTTTTTTATTGTTGCTCAAACATAGGGAACTTTTTTTTGGGCCTCTCCTACAAATTATGCCCTAGGTCGTCGCCTGATTAGCCTATGCCCAACGCTGGCACTGAACTTGAAAGTCATGAATTGGATACTAGGAACATAAATCAATTTGATGTAGGGTAATTATAAAATACAAGGAAAGGACACTGGATTAAACTTAATAATCATTCCTTACCGTTGTGTACATGTATGAAATTATGTTACTACACTTTCTTTAATGATCCATTGAATCTTTTTAACCATATTGTTACATAATATAACTCTTGAAGAATCATAAACATATGATTTGATGGCAACAACTATGGTGTTACTTTTGTCACTGTTGTATTGCTATTTCTAATTTTGTGTACCTTCAAATTCATATATTCCATTTTAATGCTAGACTTTGAGAAGCTAGGATGATAATATTAGGCATCCAAGTAGTGCCATTTGTAAAGCTAATTAAATTACAATTTTTTTTGATAAAAACAAGTGGTATTCATTCCACTTTATTATTCAAATGTTTACTAAAAATTATCTGCTATGGTGGCAATGTATGCGTAAAATTACAAAACTTAACAAAATAAATCTTAACAACGATCTACGTCTCAAGCATCAGGAATTTCGAAGTGTGTATGTATGTATGCGTGTGTGTGTGTCTGCTAGGAAGGTGTCTTTCTGTCTACGTCTGCAGTGGTACACCTATACATATTTTTTTACATTTGTACTTATTGGTTAGGGATCTACATTCCATGTTAAGACTTGGGCATAGCCAACTATTAGACATATCTACCTATTTTCATTTTTGTTCTATTTTGTTCATCTTGATCATTACTTGGTCTCGATTGTACCAGTGCTATGTTCTTCAGTACGCCCGTTATACTTACCTTATAATGCTGATCATATTCAGATTAGTTTTAACCTCTGTATTATTGAGTACAAATGCCTGATGCACGAAAAATGTCAATTTACTCGGAAATATCCGGTTCTTTGTTTCTTTATACCAACATTTTGTCCTGCCTTCTTGACTTTAAAGCTCTATTTTTTGTAGGAAAACGAATCATAAATCTATAATATATTTGGCTGCTTTACTAGCCTGGAAACATCCTCTTCTTTGTTTCATGGATACCGTTTTACTTTTCGTTTCATATTTTAGACACAGCAAAGCATTTTTCAATTGCAATATTCACTACTTTAACTGTTTTGTGCACTCAACACTGCAATGTTACTTCTTGCAACATGTTCAATTCTTGATTCATATGTACTCGTAAAATCTAAGGTAGCGTTTGGTTTAGATTTTTCAAATTTGAGTTTTCACACATACAAAAATACCGACAATGCACATATATCGTGAAAAATGACTGTTCTACAAAACGGAGTTAACACACAAAACCGAAAACAATTTTTTATTATTTTTCATATTTCAAGAAACAAGGGAATGACAATAACAAATCCGTCTATCCACCATTCCCGCGGTCCCCCTTTTCCTTTGATCCATCACCACCGCTACACTTTAAATCTTGACAACTTTCATAATTAACGCTGAAAACTAAAAATGCAAAACACAAAATAAACCAAACGCTACCTAAGATTTCTTTTTGTATTTTGTATGTTGTTTCATAGCAATTGACAACTAGACAAGAAGTCGAGAACCCTTGCTGCTCATGTGTGAAGACCAACAATTGGTAATGACTGATCATTGCCTATATGATCATTATATATAATTAATTTGGTTAAATGCTGCAAATGCCAGTGCAGTTTGATCAGTTACAGAGGATACACATTATGTTTCTTCACTATCATTTGTAAATTAATCTTTTTACTTTAAAACATTAGTTATTGTTGATTATAAAATCAGTAATCTGATGTGTCATAGAGTTCATTGGATTAATGATGCATTATTTGCAAGGTTATAATATGTTAAAGAGTAGGCTTCAACAAAATTTTAATTGTTGTTGTTCGCTAATCCAATTATGTTAATTCTGTGGTCTAGTTAACTTTTATATCTTTTAAATGTTTTGTTCCAAAATTATGAAAGATGGTAATTTTTCCCCTCTCTATTTAACTGATCTTGACATATCTGTACTAATTTGCTTCAAGTATACTTAAAGTTCCAGATGTTTTATGTTGACGGACTGTTCCAGTTAAATTTACATGACTAAGTCTACAACCTGGACCATTCTAAAGGTGCAATATTAATTTTAGAACACTTCCATTTCAGCCTATTTCTGTGCAAGTAACCACATCTTGCATTTCATATGACATTGCTGACATGGCAAAGGAAAAAAGAGTTCATGATCATTCTACTCGATTCAAAATTTATAAATTAATAAATTTGTTTACAAAAATAAACTGGATACCTTTTTATGTAGCAATCATCTGACACATAAAAAGAACAATCCCACCGTATCCGGTCACATATTCATGCTTCAGGTGTTTCAAAGGTGTTGTTTTTTGGGCAAAGTACCACAGTCCATTAGGAAGGCTTATAACTACCTAAATCTTCCAGTATGCGAAGCACGGGCCTCCTACTAGTTTATTATAAAAATGAATAAAATCGATATAAATATCGTTTGCGTTAAAATGACGCATAACTAATCAATACGACTTTACGCACTTCAATATTTTCGTGTCCATCCCAAATCGGACATCAAAATCATATTTTAATCCTTTATGAAATATTATTTTAAAATATTCGTCCTTTCCAAATTGGAATCAGACACAGTCAATTACCATATAATGTTATTTACATGTATTTCATACACACATGTACACAACAATAATTATACACTTTCAACCATCATTTAGATTGCATTACACAACTGCATAAGCATTAAATTTAAATAATTAACGCTTACAACAGTCTGTCAACCAATCGATTGACATACAACTAAACAATTGAGATTAGTGTACGCCAAATATTATCTTAATACCCGTGTGGGGTTTAAACTAAAAAATACTGAATATTATTTGTACAGTTGGGCAATGTGTAAAATTTATCGTCCCTATCCATGTCAGTTAAATGGGTGTACATAAACAAATCGTGCGATTTGTAAATGAATATTTATTTTCATTTCAAGATAATTTTATGCCATTCATGTATATGTTAAAAATTATATTTTTAATGATAAAATATTTATTTCAACACATGAATATTTTTAATGGTTCATACATTCAATAAAAATAATATTTTTATTGTTCAGATATTTATTCAATATATGAATATTTTATACGGTTCATATACACAATAAAAATTATATTTTCAATGAATAATATTTATTTCAGAAAATTTTGACATTATAACGGCGCGATATTGAAACCGGAGTAATGTCTAGCATTACCCCTCTCCTGATACTGGCTCGCGCCATACACAATAATCACAACCAATTTAAACAATCACACAATCAATTTTACAATCACAATCCAAATTTCCACAATACAACCCAAACAAACAACAATGGTTTGTACAATAAATAGTGTCGGGGGCTTCTAAGCCGCGTCTGCAACTTAAAATATTTTTAACTGGAATTTTTTTTAGTGAGAAGGTGTTCTCATATTGGGATCCACTCCGCCGTTATTTTCTGACGCTTTGATTCGCTATTCTGGTTCCAGAACTTGCAGAGGAGCTCCAATCTTTACGCCGTCTTTTTTTCTAGTTTAAACGCGCCATTACGGACAACTTTCGCCTAATGGGTTTCCTTCCAAAAATGCGCCATTTCGCCAGAATTCACGAAAAGACAGTATTTGGACAGCAGACTTTGGATGTTTTTTCTGAACAACTCCGCAATCCAAAATCTGACTTCCATACACTCAAATCGAAGAGAAAATCGTGCTCTTCAATTTTGGCATTGGAGTTTTGGCCATAGGAGCTCGGTTTGGGAGGTATGGGCTGTGGAAGCCCAGGGTGTTAAATGCAAATACCAAAAATAATAAAAATTGGATTTTTATTTGAGGAGGGGCCCACAGTCGGAATAAGGGGTGGGGATGGACGGCGATGGAGTCTGCTGAGCGGGGGGAGGGTGCGGTGGTCTGGTGGTGGCGGCGCTGATTTGGGCGGTTTTCGAAGTGGGTTGGGGTGTTGAACGAAGAAGGGACTTGGGGGGGGGGGGGGTACGACGGCCGCTAGCGGTGGTGGGGGAGGGGCTCCAACGACGGTAGGGAGGGGCAGCGGTGGAGCGCAGGAGGCTGCGTTGGGGAGCGACGGTCGACGAGCGGGTTTTGTTTTTTTAGATCGGGTTTGCACGATGGAGCAAAAGGGAGGGTTGACTTCCCTTTTTATAAATATATATTTATTTAAATTTAAATCCCAAAAGTTACTTTTTTATTCAATCTACAAATCGAACTCAACGATTGTCGTTTCTAGCTGATTACTCCCATTCCGGACACAATGAGATATGTACCGTAAGCCAATTCGACTGTTTCGATTAGTTTTTCTTTAAATTAAAATATAAATTAATATAACGTTCAAAATTGAATTCAACGTACATATTAATTTACCAGGGACACAAACAGACTTCAAAAATTCTAGAAAAATAAATTTAGCTATGTTTTGAACATACGGTCCGAACAAAACTAATTTCGTTGAAGTTGGAGGCCGTTTGAAAAATGACCATTTTCTAGTCGATTAAATTCAAACTGAAATTGCCAAACACGTTTAAATTCACTACGCTCTCATATTAATTCCAAAAATTATGAAAATTGGAAAGTAGCAATAATTTGACATTCCAGATCCAATAAAGTGGTTTCATCGAAAATGGAGGTCGTTTGCAAAATGGCTATTTATAAGGGCTATATATTATATTAAAATAAATATAAATTCCATAGCGACTATTTTGAATTTTAATATGGACATAACTTTCAATTTATACAATGAAATCTCAATTTTTCACATTCGTTAGAAAGATATCTTTAAACAGATTTCAATATTTCTGGTTTTACTGAAATCCGATTTATTTTGAATTATGTACATTCATTTGAAATTTAAAATCGAATTTTCAAACTACTGCGCCATTTCAGGCTCGTTATATAATTAAAATAAATTTATTCGTTCTGACTTCGTTTAAAATAAATTTTTAGTCGTTATTATTTAAAATAAATCATTTTAAATATTAAAATCCATTAAAATAGCCAAAATAAAAATTTTAAATTGGTTTTGAAAATACGGGTTCTTACAATCCCTCCCAATTAAAATATTTTCGTCCTCAAAAAGGAACGGAGCTGAAATTTGTTTAACTAACCAACTTTTCACTCTGGCTTTTATTCTTCAACTTTTCAGTTTCTAAGAATTTTCTTATTTCTCGAAAATTTGGCTAACCCCGTAGAATTTCGAAAAATTTCGCCATAACCTCCTTCGTACGGGGAGACATTTAAAACCGCAACTTGCCTCACAGGGCCCTCATCAATCCAAAAGAAAAAGAAAAGGCCAATTGGCTCATAAAATTCATCAAAACCCAAGAAAATAGTACACATGTACCTATTTATCGGGCATACAATTTTATTCCTCTTCTTAGCTTCCTTGCTATGACCTGTTCACACATATATATGTATATGTACGCAATTCTAATCAATTTTCAATTCAGTTCAATAGTAAATTCAATTTGGCTTAAATTACCTATCATTCTTATGTTGGTTAAATTAATAATCATTCCAATATTTTTGTTAGTTAAACTAATAATCAAACATCACAACTAGTAATCAATTAGTCGATTAGCTTTTCAAACACATAACTTTAATACACAGTCAAAAATCATATTTTTAGTGCCAAATCACAACAATAAATTCTAACTATGTTTTGGTTCTCACACCAGCCAACTGGAAATATATAGATATCCCGCTTTCGAAACTCAGACATAAATACTGATGATGTCCGAACATCACCAGAATCATCCCCGGGCGACTAGAGTGTGATTCTATATCTATCCAGTATATTTGAGACTTCGAATATACGTTCATGACAGGTATATGCAAAATCTTCATATACTCGATTGTCCAAACCCAGTATAAAATAAAATATTCAAATACGTATAATAAGGTATAATTTTCAAAATTAATTTTGTTTTTATAAATAATACTCTTCGAACTCATTCTAGGTTATTACTAACCTTATCTCTAACGAGTCATTCTTATAGGATGCTACTCCTATATCTGATGAATTCTTTCGTTTGGTTCTAATGTGTCTTATTCTCTAGCTTTGTAAACCAAAGCTCTGATACCATAATGAAACGACCCAAAATCGCCTGTAAGGGAAAGCCTGGATTGAGCTGAGAACACGACAAATCAGAACACAAACAATAGAACATTTCGTTGCTTATTACAACAATTTCATCAGAGTACAAGAATTTAACAGAGTATGAGTAAATAACATACATCAGAAAAATATCAAAGATTTAAATTACAAAGCAGCGGAAAAATAATACAATGCATAGCGGAAATACGTTAACAAATACAACTAAAGGAAATACACGGATACAAAGCTTTCCTAATATAGCTCCAGCTATAAACCAGGATCCTGTAAAAATAATATCTACAAAACCAAAACTACTAGTAGGTTAAAACAATAAACTCTAGGTCAGCCATAGGACTGGTGTGAGAACTAAAAAAAGTTATTATATCTTTACTTTAAAAATAAAGTAAATCAAGGACCACGCCGTATAACACGGAATTGGTTTTCTTCCAAGAATACCAGTGCATAAAACAAACAATGCGATGTTTTTTGGAAAAATGAAGCTATTATAAGACTCAGGTCCCATCACACAATGCAACGCAAGCCGGAGGATAGAGTTTTACCTTATAATAGCCAAACATGCTTGGTATGTTTAAAACAAATCATTTTGATATTACTATAAGTGTATGTTGTCAAAATCAACTTCAAATATAAATGTATCAATCATAGACGGCATAATATCCCATGCTACTTTGTCGCCATACTAGTTCTACAATTAAAACCGAAGTGTCACGTATTGGAAATTGGATGCCATCTATGAGTCGAGGCCAGGGACGTCTCCTCACCGATTCGAGACACTCAAGCAAATGCCTTAGGATCCCCCGCAATGAACCCTTGGATCTTCAGGGCCGGTCCACACTTACGTTAATGGATTAGTATTCCTGAACACACGTTTTCCGGTCCTATCGGAGCTATCCATCAGCCCCGTAGTGATCGATATATCTGAGGCGCCTCGTTATCCATCATCCACATAGGTAAAAATATAAATGTCTAGGCTCCATACCATGAAACCACTCATAGCTATAAAGAAACATCATGCACTCTCTGCAGTCACGATCCCGTTTTTGACTCATACCGAGGTGTGAGGCCCGCGAATTAACGCTATACACAAAGCTATGCCTTTTAAAGCCAAGCTTTGATCATCAACCACAAGACTCTGCTTTTCAACAGAAGCCTTTATCATTTGCATCTCAGCATGCCATACTGGCAATTCACGACGTACAACTGATGTCTATCGATATATAACCTCTAAGCTTGTACGTCTCAGAGAAGGTTGTTAAGCAAGAGATAATTTCTATTCAAATCCATTCTAATTTATATATTGGAAATTTCTAGTTTTATTAAAACCCTTTATAAATCCAATTTATTTATTTTAAATTATTATATTTCAAATCTAGCTAATAACTAGTTCATTTTGATAAAAATATATTTTTATCTTTACAAACATGGAATTTTTCATTCAGATTCTTTTCAAATCATTTATTATGATTTTACACAAATTATTAATATTTTTAATAATTTTATTAAGGCCCTTTCAATCGATTTCCATAAACGGTCATTGAACTGTACTTACAATGACCTTTTCCAAATTCGATTTGGACATAGTTCCAAATCCAACTGTTAGATTTCAAATCTCTTATATTAGTTGGAAAGCTCTTTTCGATATGAACCCAATAGTTCTGGTTTTAGTAGAATCCAACGGTCGGATCTCCCGTAATCTCAATTCGAAGTCAGTGGTCGAAATTTACGAACGGTCGCAGCGCGACACGTTCTATTCAGGCCATTAATGTAAATATATTATATATGTAATATATATTTTGTTTAAAACGTATTTTATAAATTCGTTGTAAAAACGATTCACACTTTCATTTCAATTTTAAATCAAGATTCAATACTACTTATCATTATAATATTTAAATGATAATATTCTAAAAATATCTGATTGAAATCATTTCCTTTTCGATATTCATTATAAAAATGAATAAAATCGATATAAATATCGTTCGCATTAAAATGGCGCATAACTAGTCAATACAACTTCACACACTTCAATATTTTCGTGTCCATCCCAGATTGGTCATCAAAATCATATTTTAATCCTTTACGGAATATTATTTTTAAGTATTCGTTATTTTAAAATATTCGTCCTTTCTGAATTGGAATCAGACACAGTCAATTACCATATAATGTTATTTATATGGATTTCATACACACATGTACACAACAATAATTATACACTTTCAACCATCATTCAGAGTGCATTACACAACTGCATAAACATTAAATTTAAATAATTAACGCTTACAACAGTCTGTCAACCAATCGATTGACATTCAACTAAACCATTGGGAATAGTGTATGCCAAATATCATCCCAATACCCGTGTGGGGTTTCAACCAACAAATACTGAATATTATTTTTGCAGTTGGGCGATGTGTAAAATTTATCATCTCAATCCATGTCAGTTAAATGGGTGTACATAAACAAATCGTCCGATTTGTACATAAATATTTATTTTCATTTCAAGAGAATTTTATGCCGTTCATATATACGTGAATATTTATAAATATGGGGGAGGGTGCGGTGGTCTGTTGGTGGCAGCTAGGGCGGTGGTGGCACTGATTAGGGTGGTTTTTGAAGTAGGTTGAGGTGTTGAACGGAGAGGGGGTCGGGGAGGAGGGGGTGGTTCGGCAGCCTCTAGCGACGGTGGGGAGGGGCTCCGACGATGGTAGGGGGAGCGGTGGAGCGTAGGTGGCTGCACTAGGGAGCGACGGTCGACGAGCGGTTTTTGGTTTTATTGATCGGGTTTGCACGATGGAGCAAAAAGGAGGGTTGACTTCCCTTTTTATAAATATATATATTTATTTAAATTTAAATCGAAAAAGTTACTTTTTTATTCAATCTCCTAATCGAACTCAACGACTGTCGTCCCTAGCTAATTACCCACATTCCGGACACAATGAGATATGTCTAGTAAGCCAATTCAACTATTTCGACCAGTTTTTCTTTAAATTAAAATATAAATTAATATAACATTCAAATTTGAATTCAGCGTACATTTTAATTTACCGGGACCACATACTGACTCCAAAAATTCTAGAAAAAATAAATCTAGCTATGTTTTGACGATATGGTCTTAACAAAACTAATTTCATCGAATTTGGAGGCCGTTTGAAAAATGGCCATTTTTCAGTCGATTAAATTCAAATTGAAATTGCCAAACACGTTTAAATTCACCACACTCACATATTAATTCCAAATATTATGAAATTTGGAAACTAGCAATAATTTGACATTCCGGATCCAACAAAAGTAATTTCATCGAAAACGGAGGTCATTTGCAAAATGGCTATTTTTAAGGGCTGTATTTTATATTAATATATATATATATTTCATAGCGACTATTTTGGATTTTAATCTGGACATAACTTTCAATTTATATTATGAAATCTCAGTTTTTCACATTCGTTGGAAAGATATTTTTAAACAGATTTCAATATTTCTGATTTTTACTGAAATCCAATTTATTTTGAATTCTGTACATTCATTTGAAATTTAAAATCGAATTTTCAAGCTACTGCGCCATTTCAGGCCCGTTATATAATTAAAATAAATTTACTCGTTCTAACTTTGTTTAAAATAAATTTTTAGTCGTTATTATTTAAAGTAAATTATTTTAAATATTTAAAATCCACTAAAATAGCTAAAATAAAAATTTTAAATTGGTTCTGAAAATCCAGGTTGTTACAAAACTCGTGTCTAAATGCGGTTATAATACAAATTTCCTAATTGGGGTTTACAACATTTATCCTAATTTATTTTAGGAATTCTAACCATTTTCCTATCACATTTATTTTCCCTTAAACAACATTGGTTACAATGGTTATTTATTAATTTATGGTCATATTTATAGCAATTAATTATATTGATTGCTAAAAATGGTCACCATAAATATATTCATTAAATATGGAATATAACTACATGTATGATTCCATAAATGAATACCATTCAACATTTAAACATTCAATAAAATATATATTTTACCGTTTTACGCTGATTTGGATGGATAATATGTGTATATATATATTTTTATGCTTTCGTGCGGTCAACGTAGCTATTATTATTTTTGCTATTATTCTTATTCTTAAACTAATGATTTGGTCTAATCAATTAACCAAACGTTTCCTTTTTATATTCAATCTTGCCAAAAAGGTTTCATCTCACAAAAAGACCGCTAGCCATAATTATTGTAAATTATGTCTAATTAGTAAAATAGATATATCTTAAAATCACAAGAAATATATATGTATATGTAACACCCCGTAATTTATAACACACTAAAATGATAAGTTAAAGAATCCTTAATTATATATTGGGAATTAAGTGAAACAGACTGCGCAATTGCGTTCGTCTCAGAATTCTGCTCAAGATAGACTCTGAGTTTGCGTAAAACAGGCACCGTATGAAGAAGATATTAAGACTTAAACCTTACAAATATATAAGCCACTTATATATGAATAAAATAAATCTAGAGTTCAAATAAATTCAAAATCAAACAACAAAAACGAGAGCGGGAAAATTCCTAACCATGGGTGTCGACTGAAACACCCCACCCACCATTAGGGTCACTCACAAGGGACTGCCTTAACTTTGGTGGAGGTTTGTAAGTAAAAGTCACAGATAGAACACAAGACAGATATAAACACACACACACACACACACACACAGATATATATATATAAGCAGCGGAAAACATCAGACTTTTATTTAATAAAATACTTGTTCACACAACACATTTCCATAATTGTCTCATAACAACTTCCAAAACATTACAACATCATTTCTGTCTTGGTTTTTAAATAAAGAAGCATAAAACGTGATTAAAACTGCATAAATCCCCATAGAGTGTGACCAACAGCCATAGCCAAGGAAAGAGACTCCAAACCGTACATCAACTATCTTGAAGCTTTTAGAGAATCTGACTAAGCTGAGTTATTTTCTCCTTGTGGACCTGTGGAGGGGGGGGGGGACGGAAGAAAAGAAAATGAAAGAAAATAGGGTCAGACATAAAGCCTGGTAAGTCTAGTGACTCTTCAGTATGAGAATAAGAATAAGGTCATAATAGGTATAAACTAGAAATAGGACAGTATCATAAACTAAGATAGAGTAGTTTTGAAACGAATATACTATCGCACCCCACACTATATCTCTGCACCTACTTGTATTATCTTAACTGTCACCCCATGCTGGAGGTAAAGTGATCACCTTTTTCTAAATATCGGCTCTACTCGCATAATCATCTGTGTCTTACGACTCCCAGAAATTGTAGATACCTATGATGGCCCCACCATGGGGTGTATCAAGTCCCATGGTGGCGACTCGACACAAACCTTAGAATGCATAGGTTATACTACTAGTGCCCCCAGTGCCCAGTGTGTCTGCTCCGAAGTGTGTGCATGCCCACACTCCGTTAGAACCCGCACTGTTGTATCCACCGCCGTCGCTTTGACCGCTTACAATCAGCCCAGTAATCATGCCCCACCCTGCCTAGTTTCAAGGTACCATGATACCTAATTGGGTTACTGCTGAAATGGGTCCCCGTTACTAGGGTTTTCTAGTCAAACATGTTAAGTGGTTAAGTGTCTGTATTTACCTAACCCCACCCATCAATTTCATTAACATGTTGAATTGGTTAAGTGTTTTAGTCAACTTAACCCTACCATCTGTCCTTAGCCTTTTAAAGCACCGACCACTCACATTAGACAAATATTGTTACGGTTACTGGATGTGCCGGTCGGTTCCGGGCAGATTTACACCGTAACTCAGTCTAACCTCGGGTCCTTATTGGGCTCAATGCTTAACTACCCACATTGGGTAGGTATTGTTGTGACTACTGGACAGCCGGGCGGGTCCGGGCAGATTTACATCACAACTCAATCCAACCTTGTGTTAAGCATATTCGTATTTTCTAAGTTTACATATTTGTCTTTATTTCTGAATATATGTATATTTGTCAACAATTAAATGTTATGGCCCACATTCCAAGTTTAACATTTTTGGTATAAGAATTTATACCGTTTAAATGCCACCAATTTTGGCATGTGATAAACATGCCAATTTTATATATTTTATGTCAAGTTTTACTAATATTCCCAACGTTACCCTGTTTAAACATTAGGCTAACAATCTTAGCCTAATTTTCGTTCGCATAGTCTTAACATAAAATATTAGGCTAAAAACTTAGCCTAATTTAGCGTGCACAAATAGGCATAAGGGAATTCATAAACACAAACATAACATAGGTGTAAACTTGGCATTTTTGGCATAGTCAATATGAACATCATAGGTGTGAACTTGCAAAATAGCCAACATGAATGTCATAGATGTGAACTTGCAAAATAGTCAATATACATATATGTGAATTTGCAACATAGCCTAAATCAATTTTACATATATGTGAATTTGCATTGAAATAAGGGTCTAACCAAATAGGTGTCACATGAATTAGCATATGATTTAGACAACATTGGTCTAAACTTGTTTTTTTTTTGGGATCTAGGCATAACATCGAACATCACTAGCACATGACAAGAATATGACATTTTCATAAATATGTATAACTTTATGACAAGGGTGTGAACTAGATCCCATCGCATATCTAATTACAATATGAAACATGTACTAAAGTGGATCTTGACATGGATCCGATTAAGAACTTGCAACTTTTACATAAACATATGGGCATGTATATGAACATAACCATTTAGGCATAAAGATTCTTGCATAAAGTATATACATGAGGTTCTAATCACAAACAAACCAATATAATCACATAAACATGAACTATACAACTTGCTTGTGAAGTTGTTGTCATTCTAAAAGTACAATAGGATCAACATCAATCTTAATTATACCACAAACATCCCAATTTCATTCGCAACACAATCATTTCAATACATAGATATTAATTAACATCATCGTTACATAATAGCACAATTCCACTTCCAATTTACATCGAATCAATCCTTAGTTTTATTCTCATCGGAAAAATCACTATACTTACAACGAACGACGAACTGGGATTCGGGATTCTGAATTATGAATTTGATATGCTTTCCTTTGGGTAGACTAACGTTGTTTTGATTCGTGTTTTGCTTTAGTATTGGCTTGTCTCTAGGCTTTCTAACTGACGACCACTCCTAGTTTCTTTTCAGCAGCATGACGGCTTCGGTATTATATTAATTGTGTGAATTTAGGGTTAGACTTGAGTTGTATTTATAGAATTTTAATCTAATTAGAGCCGTCGATGAAGCTAGAGTGAATCCAGACCATCCATCTCAAGAGAAACCAATCATAAAGTGACATGTAAGCCCTAGTGACTCAGCTAAGCCTCAGAAATAGACCAGACCCTGACCAGGCCAGCCAGGGCTTGACCAACAGGTCTTTCTGGCCTAGGCGAACTTGGTAGGTGCGCCAGTGCTAAAATTGTACTGGCGCACTTCCCAAGTGCGCTAGTGCAATTTTGTTCGGGCGCACTTCCCAAGTGCGCCAGTGCATTCTGACCCGTTTCTGATTTTTCTGCCCAACTTCGTTCGTCCATATCCTTTTCTTACGGTATCCGTTTTATGCAAACTTGGACTCTATCTCAAGCAAAATTTCGAGACGAATGCAATGGCGTAACCCATTTCCCTTGATTTCATCGTTTAGAATTAATTATACTTTCATTTGTTAAGTTACTGTTAATAGAAAATTCGGGGTGTTACATTCTCCCCTCCTTAAAGGATTTCGTCCCCGAAATCTTCAAGTCTAGGAGAACGTAAGTCCTAACTTCCAATCGTCCATCTACTCAACCAATAAACCATTGTCCTTAAAAGACTTCTAATGCTTTATGATTATATGCATAGTGTGTGTATGTCCTTAACTAATGCAAAATCAAGCGGTCTACTGATCCAATTGACCTCCTTAATGCAAATCATGTAAGTGTCAAGAATCCATTATGTATGCAAATTTGTCCTTACTCATAATTCTACATGAGTGCGCAACCATCAATACAAATGCGACATCCATATGACAACATAACAAATTTCAACCACATACAAATATGAATACATATATGCATATGCAGTATGAAGTGATTGAGCCGATCTAAGACCTAGGTTGTGTGTGTATATGCATCCACGAGCAACCACTAGCAACCACTTGCAACCACTTGCAGCCATCAACCATAACATGTTTCAAATACATGTTTACATCCAAAGGGGTTTATACCTAAGGATAAAGGATAATATCGAGGAGATATACCTAAAAAGATAGATACAAGCACAACTTATGGAAAAAGAGAGGTCAAAGATGTACCCTAAAAAAGAAAAGGGTAGGCCGTGCGTATTCTATCCTCTGTTTCCCAAGTCGCACCTTCCTCGGCGTCGCTCCACTGAACCTTAATGAGCTTCACTTCGCGGTTGCGTAGATTTTTGATTTCAGTTCCTACGATTTGAGTTGGAACTCTCCTCACAGTTGTTTCGCGTTCCACTTCGGCTTCTTCTAGAATGCTTGGCTCCACCACTTCCGCTGATTCATGTAGACATTTCCGGAGATGAGAAACGTGAAAGACGTTGTGAATTCCAGCCAATCTTTCAGGCAGATCTACTCTATAAGACATTTTCCCAATCTTCTCGATGATAGGGAACGGTCCTACAAATCTTGGTGCTAGCTTTCCTGCGGATCCAAAGCGAACGACGTTCCTTAAAGGGGATACCTTAAGAAAACCCTGTCCCCAACCTCAAACTCAAGGTCGGTCCTTCTTTTGTCGGCGTAGGATTTCTGTCTGTCTTGGGCAGTCTTCATTCTCCTTCGTATCAAGTCCACTTTTTCTGAAGTCTCTCTGATCATGTCTGGCCCAAGTATAATCTTGTCAGTGGAATCCCACCAACAAGTTGGTGATCGACAAGGTCTTCCATACAAAGCTTCGAAGGGCGCCATAACGATGGTGGCTTGGTAACTGTTGTTATAGGCGAATTCCACTAAAGGAAGGTGATCCTCTCAAGTCCCTCCGAAGTCAAGAACGCACAGTCTTAGAAGATCTTATAGTACTGTATTCACCCTTTCTATCTGACCATCAGTTTGGGGGTGATAGGCCGTGCTCAAACATAACTGTGTGCCGACAGTTTCTTGCAGACTCCGCCAAAATTTGCTCGTGAAGATGGGGTCTCTGTCACTCATTATGCTGGAGGGTATTCTATGGAGTCAAACTATTTCCTTGAGATAAAGAGAAGCTAGAGACGAAGCAGTCCTTCTACTCTTGATAGGTATAAAGTGGGCGCTTTTAGTAAGCCTGTCCACTATTACCCAAATGCTAGTATTGCCTCTTCTTGACCTAGTCAACCCGTCAATGAAGTCCATTGAAATGCTATCCTACTTCCATTGCAGGACTTCTAGAGGATGAAGCAGTCCTCCAGGTTTCTTTTGTTCCACCTTGACCTGTTGGCATGTCACACACTTAGAAACGAAATCTGCCACGTCCTTCTTCATGCCGCTCCAATAGAAAGCTCTCTTTACATCCTTGTACATCTTGTCTCCACCTGGGTGTATTGTCATCTTGGAATGATGTGCCTCCTCGAGAACCTTCTTCACAAAATCCCTAGCTTGTGAGACGCATAGTCTTCCATCTCGCCTTAGCCAACCCTTATCATCGATGGAGTACCTATAGGTGACTGGAAGTTTCACCCCTAATTAGTTGATTAATCACATCCACAAGCTGTGGGTCTTCTCGTTGTGCGGCCCCTATCGAGTCTAAAAGAGTGGGCCATACTTCTAGGGATGCCAATAAACCAGGTATAAAATCTAAGGAGGGCCTAAAGTCAAAACTGGCTATATACTCCAAGCTTTGCCTTTCTACAAAGAGAGGGCTTAAGGTCAGTTTCTTTCGGCTCAACGCATCTACTACTACGTTACCTTTGCCGGGAGTATAGGAAATTTCAAAATCATACAAGGCAAGAAACTCCATCCATCTTTGCTGCCTCAAGTTAAGATCCTTCTGCGAGAAGAGATATTTCAATGATTTATGGTCAGTGTATAATTCGAACTTCTCACCTAGGAGATAATGGCGCCAAGACTTAAGCGCAAAAAAGATGGCGACCAACTCAAGATCGTGGGTTGGGTAGTTCTTTTCATGCACTTTCAATTGTCTTCCACCATAAGCTACTACCCTCCCTTCTTGCATCAGAACAACGCCTAGCCCCATACCACAAGCATTCGTATATACTATGAACATTTTGCTTCCATCTGGCAAATTCAGAACTGGGGCTGTTGTGAGAGCCCTTTTTAATCGTTGGAAAGCAAACTCGCAATCCAAATCTCAAGTGAACGCCAGATTCTTCTTTGTTAGCCTTGTGAGTGGAGCTGAGATTTTTGCGAAATCCCTAATGAACTTTCGGTAAAAATCGACTAGCCCAAGAAAGCTTCGAACTTCGGTGGCATTTCTTGGTGTCTTCCAATCTTGCACTGCCACCACTTTCGCGGGGTCCGCAGCCAACCCCTCTTTGGACACTATATGCCCAAGGAACCTTACTTCCTTTCTCTAAAAGTGGCACTTGGAGAATTTGGCTTTTAGCTGATGTGCACGGAGAGTATCCATGATCTCTTTCAGATGCTGAGCATGTTCTTCCTCATTCTTTGAGAAGATCAAAATATCGTCTACGAAGACCACCACGAACTTATTGAGGAATTCTCTGAACACCCTGCTCATTAGGTCTACGAAATAAGTGGGTGCGTTCGTCAAACCGAAAGGCATGACAAGCCACTCGAAGAAACCGTCTGGGGTTCTGAACGCCGTTTTATCAATGCTATCTTCAGCTACCCTTAGCTGATGGAACCCAGTAGCCAGATCAAGTTGGGAGAAGACCGACGCACCTACAAGCTGATCAAACAAATCGTCTATTGGGGGAAGCGGGTGTCTATTCTTCTTAGTCAGCTTGTTTAGCTCCCTATAGTCCACACAAAGACGTAGTGAACCATCTGCTTTGGTGGCGAACACCACTGGAGCACCCCATTCCGAGATACTCCTTCTTATAAACCCCTTCTCGAGAAGCTCCTTAACTTGCTTACTGAACTCCTTTCTCTTCTTTGGAGCCATGTGTCTAACAGACAGAGCTACGGGCTTTGCATTATCAATAAGATATATGCGGAAGTCTATTTCCCGCTTCGGAGGTAAGCCTTTCACCTCTTCAAAGACATCCGGATATTCCCGAACTACTCTAACCGACTGCAAAATCTCAACAGAAGCGTCAAGCGACTTTAGATAACTAAGCATAACAACATTCAAGGGATTACAAGAAATTTCTAGAGTGTTACCGAGCCGAGTCAAGAGCCTAACCACTCTTTTCTCACAATCAAGAATGGCACCATTACTGGATAACCAGTCCATGCCTAAGATCAGTCCATACCCTGAGAAGCCCAAAACAAAGGCACTACATCTAAATTCAACACTTAGAATAGAGATTTTCAAATCCAAGCAAACCATCGACAAATAAGCCGAGCCCCCAATTGGATTTGAAACAACCAAGGGATCTTCTACCATACTAGTGTCTAGGTGCAGAGATTCCACTAAAGAAGATGTAATAAAGGAATGTGATGCACCAGAATCAAACAGAGTGCGAACTGGATGATCATATAGATAAACTAAGCTTCCTACAGAAATATTTCTACCTCGTTCCTGTGGAGGTGCCACCAGCGTGTGAACTTGTCCGCCTGAGGTAGATCCAGTCCTCTGTCCCTGCCCCCGCTTCTTTGGGCAGTCCTTAGCCAAGTGTCCAGTCTCGCCACAACTGAAGCAACCACCATTCATCTTTGCCTTCTTCTTTCTGCAGTCTTTTGCTATATGTCCCACAATGCCATAGAAATTGCACTTTCTCTTTTCACGGGGTTTGTTATTCTTCCCGCCTTTCTTGAAGTCTGTTTTCTTAGACTGTAAACCTTCCTTCTTTTCTTTCACCTTAGTCTCTTTTTTGCCCTTGTCTTCCTCGTGTAGCAATGCCATGTCCACTAAGCTTTCATAAGTCGCTCCCGTGGATACATGAGTGATAGCAAGACTGTATAGAGGCTCATTCAGACCATTGATGAAGCGGAGCGCCTTCTTGTGTTGGGAAAGTCCAACCCAAATCTGGCCAGCTGATTAAACTGATTAACGTACTCCCTGATTGTGATACTTCCCTATTTCAGAGTTAGGAACTTCTCCATTTGCAGGCTTCTTTTAGCTTGGGAGAGGAATTTCATCTCAAACCTTGTCCTGAAGTCTTCCCATGTTTCCACTGTCCTCTCCGCATGCGTAACTTCCCACCAATAGGAAGCTTCATCCTTGAGCAACCACACTGCTAGCTGTATCTTCTGCCTGTCATCAATTTCGAAGATAACGAATAAATCTTCAGTCTCTTTCAGCCAGTTCCTTGCTACCACAAATGATTCAGTTCCATAAAAGCCCATTCCTCCCATAGCCTTGAAGTCTCTACATGTCTTAGTGAAAATGTTTCCACGAGGAGGAGGAGGAAGGGGAGGAGGAACTGCTGCCACCGTAGGAGGAGGAATGTTTGCTTGGCCCGTACCATTGGCCCTAGCCTCTAGGTACCTTCGGAACCAGCCAGGGAACGGTACTCTTTCCGGAAGGTTAAGATCTCCAGACATGCTGAAACAAAAGGAAAGGTTCAAAACGAAGGATAAATAGATAGTGCATATGGCTTTAGGGGGATTATGCCTTTTAAAATATCAAAACTTTTCTTGAAAATACTTCTTTAAACTTCTTTTTGAAAATAATTTCAAATTTTTTAATCTAGTCTGGTAAATCTATGCTCTGATACCAAGTGAAACACCTCACCCTCCATTAAGGTCACTCACAAGGATTGCCTTAACTTTGGTGGAGGTTTGTAAGTAAAAGTCACAAATAAAACACAAGACAGATATAAACACACATATATATAAGCAGCGGAAAACATCAGACTTTTATTTAGTAAAATGATTGTTCATACAACACATTTCCATAATTGTCTCATAACAACTTCCAAAACATTACAACATCATTTCTGTCTTGGCTTTTAAATAAATAAGCATAAAACGTGATTAAAACTGCATAAATCCCCATAGAGTGTGACCAACAGCCATAGCCAAGGAAAGAGACTCCAAACCGTACATCAACTATCTTGAAGCTTTTAGAGAATCTGACTAAGCTGAGTTATTTCCTCCCTGTGGACCTGGGGGGGGGGGGGGGGGAGAGAAAAGAAGACAAAAGAAAATAGGGTCAGACATAAAGCCTGGTAAGTCTGGTGACTCTTCAGTATGAGAATAAGAATAAGGGCATGATAGGTATAAACTGGAAACATGACAGTATCATAAACTAAGATAGAGTAGTTTTGAAACGAATATACTATCACACCCACACTATATCTTTGCACCTACTTGTATTATCTTAACTGTTACCCCATGCTGGAGGTAAAGTGATCCCCTTTTCTAAAGATCGGCTCCTACTCGCATAATCATCTGTGTCTTACGACCCCCAGAAATTGTATATACCTATGCTGGCCCCACCATGAGGTGTATCAAGTCCCATGGTGGCGACTCGACACAAACCTTAGAATGCATAGGTTATTCTACTGGTGCCCCCAGTGCCCTGTTTATCTTCTCCGAAGTGTGTGCACGCCCGCACTCCGTTAGAACCCACAATGTTGCACCCACCGCCGTCGCTTTGACCGCTTACAATCAGCCCAGTAATCGTGCCCCACCCTGCCTAGTTTCAGGGTACCATGATACCTAATTGGGTTACTGCTGAAATGGGTCCCCGTTACTAGGGTTTTCTAGTCAAGCATGTTAAGTGGTTAAGTGTCTGTATTTACATAACCCCACCCATCAATTTCATAAACATGTTGAACTGGTTAAGTGTTTTAGTTAACTTCACCCTACCATCTGTTCTTAGCCTTTTAAAGCACCAACCACTCACATTAGACAGATATTGTTACGGTTACTGGATGTGCCGGTCGGTTCCAGGTAGATTTACACCGTAACTCAGTCTAACCTTGGGTCCTTATTGGGCTCAAAGCTTAACCACCCACATTGGATAGGTATTGTTGTGACTACTGGACAGCCGGGCGGGTCCGGGCAGATTTACATCACAACTCAATCCAACCTCGTGTTAAGCATATTCGTATTTTCTAAATTTACATATTTGTCTTTATTTCTGAATATATGTATATTTGTCAACAATTAAATGTTATGGCCCACATTCCAAGTTTAACATTTTTGGTATTAGAATTTATGCCGTTTAAATGCCACCAATTTTGGCATGTGATAAACATGCCAATTATATATATTTTATGTCAAGTTTTACTAATATTCCCAACGTTACCCCGTTTAAACATTAGGCTAACAATCTTAGCCTAATTTTCGTTCGCATAATCTTAACATAAAATATTAGGGTAAAAACTTAGCCTAATTTAGCGCACACAAATAGGCATAAGGGAATTCATAAACACAAACATAACATAGGTGTAAACTTGGCATTTTTGGCATAGTCAATATGAACATCATAGGTGTGAACTTGCAAAAAAGCCAACATGAATGTCATAGATGTGAACTTGCAAAATAGTCAATATACGTATATGTGAATTTGCAACATAGCCTAAATCAATTTTACATATATGTGAATTTGCATTGAAATAAGGGTCTAACCAAATAGATGTCACATGAATTAGCATATGATTTAGACATCATAGGTCTAAACTTGTTTTTTTTTTTGATCTAGGCATAACATCGAACATCACTAGCACATGACAAGAATATGACATTTTCATAAATTTGTATAACTTTATGACAAGGGTGTGAACTAGATCCCATCGCATATCTAATTACAACATGAAACATGTACTAAAGTGGATCTTGACATGGATCCGATTATGAACTTGCAACTTTTACTTAAACATAGGGGCATGTATATGAACATAACCATTTAGGCATAAAGATTCTTGCATAAAGTATATACATGAGGTTCTAATCACAAACAAACCTATATAATCACATAAACATGAACTATACAACTTGCTTGTGATGTTGTTGTCATTCTAAAAGTACAATAGGATCAACATCAATCTTAATTATACCACAAACATCCCAATTTCATTCACAACACAATCATTTCAATACATAGATATTAATTAACATCGTCGTTACATAATAGCACAATTCCACTTCCAATTTACATCGAATCAATTCTTAGTTTTATTCTCATCGGAAAAATCACTATACCTACAACGAATGACGAACTTGGATTCTGGATTCTGAATTCTAAATTTGATATGCTTTCCTTTGGGTAGACTAACGTTGTTTTGATTCATGTTTTGCTTTAGTATTGGCTTATCTCTAGGCTTTCTAACTGACGGCCACTCCTAGTTTATTTCCAGCAGCATGACGGCTTTAGTATTATATTATTTGTGTGAATTTAGGGTTAGACTTGAGTTGTATTTATAGAATTTTAATCTAATTAGAGCCGTCGATGAAGCTAGAGTGAATCCAGACCATCCATCTCAAGAGAAGCCAATCAGAAAATGACATGTAAGCCCTAGTGACTCAGTCAAGCCTCAGAAATCGACCAGACCCTGACCAGGGCAGCCAGGGCCTGACCAATAGGTCTTTCTGGCCTGGGCGCACTTGGTAGGTGCGCCAGTGCTAAAATTGTACTGGCGCACTTCCCAAGTGCGCTAGTGTAATTTTGTTCTGGCGCACTTCCCAAGTGCGCCAGTGCATTCTGACCCGTTTCTGATTTATCTGCCCAACTTTGTTCATCCATATCTTCTTCATACGGTATCCGTTTTACGCAAACTTGGACTCTATCTCAAGCAGAATTTTGAGACGAACGCAATGGCGTAACCCATTTCCCTTGTTTTCATCATTTAGAATTAATTATACTTTAATTTGTTAAGTTACAGTTAATAGAAAATTCGGGGTGTTACATCGACCCATGGGCCGACCCCATCAAGGGGGTGTCGACCCCTAGGTCGACACACTAAGGAGGGGTCGACCCCCATATGGATCTGGGCAGATCCCTACTTCCGAACATGGACTGACTTCTGTGCAACATTCGTCGGCTGATGGCTATATAAAGGACCCTATATCCATTGTTTTATTCATCTAAATCAGTGGCGATGGTGGCTTCAACTCAGATTAAATTAGCCTTTTCTTCAGAAACAATGATTCATACATATTCAAAGATTGCTGATTCAGCATTAACATGCTTTTCTTAGTTTTCTTAGATCAATTATCTGTGAGTCTATGTTATTTTTAGACAGAAATAATTAAAATGAATCTTGACATGCCTATAAGTTTGGATCTAAGCCTATGACAATTTATCACATCTGATCTGCACTATTTATCGTGCCTGTTTATAATCATGTCACTATGCATAATCAGTTCTATTATCGCATGTTCACCAGATCTGATCTTATATGCCTAATTCTATCACTATATGCTTATTCAGTTGCTATGCCTATTTCTGCCATCATATGTCTATCTTGTTATTATGCTTATTCTGTTCTCTTCCCTTCTTCTTTTCCCTTTTTATGTTACAGCCAGGCTACCTTCGAGCCTAGGAAAACCGCTAAAATATGTGAACGCGTGAAATTGGAAACGAGGGGAAAACGTTAAAATTGGGAAATAATTTGTATTGGGAAATTTGGGGCATAACTTGAATTGAGTACATGAATATGGATTTGGGGCATAAATCATATTATGATTAAAGATCTCAAATTGGGGCATATGATACATGAAGAACATGACTTGGGAAAGAGGCATGAAAACCTATAATGAAATAAGAATAATTGTTAAATAATGAAAGTGCCTAAATTTACAGTAATTAGAAACTGTAATCGCATTTAGACACGAGGTTAGATTACACTTGTGATAGAAGTCTGCCCGGATCCGACCGACATATCTAGTGACCGCAATTGGTGAATTTAATGTGAGGGGTCTAAATGCATAAACACCTAATGGGCTAAAACACGAGGTTAAGTCCGACTTGTGGAAGAAGTCTGCCCGGACCTTCTCGGCGTATCCAGCATCCACAAGCGGTAGACTTAATGTAGGAGGTCTAGCGCATTATAACCATAAATGAATATATGGTAATGAACTTGTAATACTTGACCTGTTTGAATCCATAGGGATTGCATGAACTTGTTAACTTGAGTAGGGGTTAAGTAAACTTGCTTGTAGCAGTGGGAGGGTTAAGTATGTATTGGGTTGGTGGGTAATATTTATATATATAGGCCCACAAACTTAACCCGTAGGGGTTATGCAATCTTATTACACTAGTATGGCATGACCTGTGGAAATCCTAGTAGTGGGGATGCAAGCATGGGGGAAGTTGTATCATCTTATGTGTGAGACCCGTTTTAGTCAATAACCCATATATAGGTATCAAACGAGTACTTTGAACTAGGTCAGAGTTGGGGCACGCTTACTGGGATGATTGTAAGAGATCTAAAAGGGGGACGGTGCGGGCGGCGCATTCCGATGGAGTCACGTGCTTGCATGGGTCTAGACAAGGGAGACTAAGACGTCGTGGCATCAGTAGATATGGTTGTGCACATCCTGGAAACGAAGGGTTGCCACTTTAGGAGGTGATACATCCTACTATGGGGCCAGCATAGGGTATCTACAGAGTAGGGAGCCGATCGATTGGGGTAGTAATTAGGGTACATCTAGTCTCGCTTGTTTAGGACTCCGTTATTATCCTTAGGGGTAACACCGGTATGATCAGTTGGGCTGCCTGTTATTGTATAGGGTAAAACCTCTCACTAGAAGTACACCTAACTCTACCATCTTGTACTTGTTGGGGATCATCTTGTTCTTATGATACAAGTATTGGTGCAGAAACATAGAAAAGTATTAGGAAGCCCTATACATATATGTTCTATTCGTTTTATCCTGTTTACCTTGTCATACGTGCCTTATATGCTGTTATCCCTCTTATCCATCTTATATGTCTGTCATGATGCTTTTACTTATTTATATGCTAAAAGTAACTGGACTCGCCAGACTTATGTCTAACATATTTTGTTTCCTCTTCTTTCTCTTCCGTTCCCTTTGTTTCTCAGGGTGAGAATACTCAAGCTTGATCAGGATTCTTCTTTCATTCTACTTGGAGTTGCTTAGATGTACTGTTTGATTTCGTACCTTCTCTACTATGGCTATGTTTTGGGGGATTATGCCCTTTTCATGTTTATTGTTTAGTACAAGACAGAAGTTTTAAGTTGATGTACTGGATTTTATATATTTTAGACTCATGATGTAACCGTGTTTTGAACCACAATGTTTTCTGCTCAATAAAATTTTAAATTTCGCTGCTATTTTATATCTGACTTGTAATATTTCTGTTTCTGTTTACCTATAACGCTTCACGAAACTTAATGCATTCCCTTAATGAGTGACATTAACGGACGTGGGGTGTCACAGTATATATATATATATATATATATATATATATATATATATATATATATATTGAAATAGTTGATGCAAACTACGCACAAATATGTATTTTTATATTTATACGTACGTTTGTACCACTTTTCCTTTTTAAATCTTTTTGTCATATCTCTTCTGAATTCTAAATGAATCTTTTTGTTCAAAAGAGGAAAACAAAATATTTAAAAAAATTAGGGCAAAACCAACAATATTGAATACAAATAGGCGTATTTCTTTTATTCTTACAATCACATAATTCACCAATTTCATCTTTTTTCCCAATTTCACATATTTTATTATTCAACATTGAACTAAAGATCTAGAATGTAACTACATCTATTTTTTGATTAATGGGACTGATTTCTAGATCCATAGTGCTATGCTACATGTACAACATATTTCATGACATAACTGTAGGAACATGTGTGAACAAGTTTAAGATTCTTACAATTTATGTTATACATAACCACAACTTATAATTTACAAATTCTAACCGTGTTTATAATCAGATCTGATTGTTACCAATAAATTCACAATATTTAAATAAATAGATCTCATAGGCATAAGAACATAGATTTAATTCAAACGAAATAGATAAGTCATTATAACTGTATTTATAAATTTCTCACTCACCTTATAGCCTCCATATCCAAAGTTTGAACCCATTAAGCCTACAATCCACAAATTTTTATAAATCCACAATTTATCTGGAAAGGGGAAAATTCCAAAACTGTAGAAATGTAAGAAAACAGGAAGAGAGGGGAGAATATGATTTGGAGCGTTACTTTGCTTTCTTTTCCATTAGATCTGCTTATCCTCTTAATTTCCATTTGAATTGGATTTGATTTGTTATGTATGAATATATTTTTATTTTAGAAATTAGGTTTGGAGAAGGAGAAAAATGGTAGAGCTCTGCTGCCTCTGCAAATTTGTATGATATGAAAAAAGAATGAGGCCTTACCTCTTTGTTTATAGGGGTGGAAATGGCCTAGAACCGTTGGATTCAATTTAATTAATACCCGCCCATTCGTTTATAATATTATCTTTTATTTATTTTCTGTCTGTTTTTGAATTTCATCCGTAACTTTTTCATACAGATCCCGTTCACGAAATTTAAAACATGAAAGTTGACCAGAATTTCGAGACGAACGCATGATTAACGTTCCGTGGCTAAATTCCATCGTTTGCAAAAGTTATTATTTTTGAGGTTTTAATTAAATAACTATTTATTGTAAAAATTCCGGTTTGTTACATTCTTCCCCCTTAAAAGTAATTTCATCCTAAAATTCTGACACTTAGTTATCATATCCTACACAACCAACTTGTGTACATCCACTTTGCAACAATATGTATATGTGCATGGCATGCATAATGCATTTCAACCATAAAACATGTATGCAAAACAATTCTAAATCGGGCCATCTATATGTATGCATTAAGATTTTTAAAACTTTTGAAAACATGATGCAAAACATCCTAAATATACTGGAAGTTCTATATGAACACAAATTTTGAAAAAAAAAATCATCCATAATCCTCACACAACTATGAATAGAAGTGTTAAGCAACTAATTTTTGCCTCCAAATCCTACCATCCAAAACGTCATGCAAACTAATCGTTTCCTAATTAATTTCTCCTAAACTGGAAAAAGGAAATCAAAGACAAGGTATGAAAGCAATGTTTCCAATGCAAAAACAACCTTTTCCTTGTTGTTGTTAACATTTTTATGGTATCGTCGGTCCTATTGCACCGTTAAAACTCTCACATAAAACATCCAAAAATCTTATTTACGCTATTCGTATGACCAAAAATCGAAATTTTTCACAAAAACAAGTTTCTGCTTAAAAACTTGTCATGTTTGTTGTGAAAATTTCCTTCCGAAACCGCTTCACTTTCAATAAAATTAGAAAATGATAAAAAAATGTTTTTTTTCTTTTTCAAACAACATTTTACAAAAACTTTCAAAAATGTATTCCGCGGAAACTTAAACGATTCAAGTCACATGCTGGTGAAGAAGGAAGCCAGTTACGCCAAAAATGCGAAACCTGAAATCACACACAAAAAGACCAAAATAAATTTTAGCTTTAACGAGGAACAGTGATTTATTTATTTATATACCCGTGACATTGAACCGGTCCTTTGCTAAAATTTATCCAACACAGAATTCTATTCTTTCCAGCCCTAGAACAACTGTTAGCTTAAATAGAAAAAAGAGATTTCATTCAAGCAGGCATGCGTGAATGATATAAGCATTTCCAAACTTAGAGACCTCATTATCCTAAGTTGTGCGATTTAAACAACAGTAATAGTTACAAGCACGAATCACGACAAAATCAAGATCCCGATGCTGGAAAGGAATAACAACAAAACAATGACAAAACAACGCCAAACTTCCAAAACAGAAGGATAGAGATATGGTTTGGCTAGATGAGAAGAAAGGACGGAAGAAGGAAGTTAAGGAGTAATTTGGACGCAACTTTTATGGTTGAGTCCTCGGTCCGAGTTGTACCAAAAGTCATCAACTAATTGACCTTCCTAGTACAACACTAACCGGTAAACAACCGAATGTGCTTTGGACAGAGGTTGGACCTTGACATTATTAGGTCGGATTAAAATATTAATCGTCCTGTGTTATCTTTGAAGATTCGACGCAATCCAAAAAATAATTATCCTCATCATCGCGGTATTTAAAGATCGTAGTTAAACTCCGAACTAATTCGAAGGATTTATATTCCCAACAACGATAATGCAACTACACAATGAATGAATGAATTCCAAAAATATGTCAGCTATAGATCCATAATATAAATTAAAATGGATTTTCCCCTTACGTAGCTGACAACAAACAGATGATTCACGAAATCAAATACCCCAAAAATCAAGCTGAAGGATTTTCGTTAGCCTTTTTGAAGAAAAATATAAAAAAATTCAAAAATAGAATTTATTATAAACTAACAGTTTCATGTTTATAAATTCATTTTATTATTATTTATATTCCAGTTTTATATTTCAAACTGGAAAAACCTTTTCATGTTAAAAAATATTGGAGCTTAAAACCGGTTAAGATTAATTTTGATAATTTTAATAAATTATCGCGTATATATAGGAAGAGGGATACTAAAAATCACAAGGAATGGATATTTATTATTCTTGAGTTTTAGTGGTATATTTCTTATCATTTCTAACTCTTTTCTTCCTTCCAATCGGATTACATTTATTAAAACTACTAAATGGCCCTATAAATTTTTAAACATGAATAGATTTAAATTCAAAAACCATACCTCTATAAATTGGGCCTTTACAAAACCATTTTCCAAAACCGTATTTTGAAACCATTGAAATCCATTTATATTTTTCAAATAGTTTTAAACAATAAAATTTCCTCGAATGCAAGGCCAAAAACTCAATTGAATATTTCAATAAAGGTAGCTTTAGAAATTTAACGAAGTAACAAATGGATATACCTCCTAATTATATTTCCGTGGATACGACATAATATCGTGGACTTTTCCCGTTTTAGATCGAGTAATGGTCTTAACCGGAACTACCAATGAAACTAAACACCAGAAATCGCGACTATCTCAGTTTTAGCTAGATTTTTGTCTAATCTCTAAACTTGAATCAACAAAATCCACCATCTGTCATCCTCATGCTCTTCACGACGAGATCGCCAACATACTTAGGGTAAGACAGAATTGGCTACAAACCCAAACTCAACATATTTCAACCCTTAGTCGCTTAAAGCACATTTTTATTATTAGGCCCACGACTAATTCTTTGTCGAAATAATTAAAACTGTGTAAGAAAGACAAAGAAAAACAAAAAACAAATTTGAATTATGTTCTCTCACGAGTTGTAATTTAAATAATTCCTTTGATCGTATAATCTAAGCTCTCATACCAAATGTAACACCCCATACTTTTCTGCACCCAAATTTCGATAAAAAACGAAACTCAAACACATCCAAGCATGGACCATGTAAATATGGTACCTGTAATAAATGGGCATAAGCCAAATTATTGTACGATAAAATAACTCACAGCGGAAACAAAAAAGGATAACTAGTATTAACTCAAGTAACTACCTTTTTCAAAGTAAGTCACTTTGCTAATATCGAGTATCAGCGAAAACGAGAACCGAAAGCCAAATTTAATCATCTGCGAGGACCCAACCTTTTCTAGGAAGCATGAGAGGTTGTAATGAGGAGGAGCTCAGAACAACAAGTTCTGGTGACTAAGAAATGAACGACATAGACTATAATGCACAGAAGTATACCATTTGGTTCAACCCTAGTTGTACGCCCATCAAAGTTAGCGATTCTAGCCTAACCTTGTTAATGTTTACGCACGATTTACTACTCTTCCCAAATCATAATAGCGAGATAGAACGTTTACAAATATTTTCGTAAAGTCTTTATACCAAAGCTTAACTGGTTAGTATATCGAGATTTGACCCCTAATTACGGAGTTTCTATATCCATATACTTTCATTCGCTTATTCTTCATCATTTGTTGCTTCTCTATCAATGATAGATAGGGGGGATTCTTTCTAATAGCTTAAGACCCAAGGCAAACCGATTGGTCACTTATTAGTTCTCGATAACTTACTTATCGTTAACGTGAACTAGAGGGCACTAGCTATGGGCCCTACTAGTTAAGACTTATGTCATACACACATATAGCCTTTTCTTGCATAAGGTGAGAGATGGTATTTTATTGTTCGCTATACCTTCTAGCTGACCTTATTAGATAACCCTCATAGTCGCTTATTATTTCCCGTAAGATAGGTAGTCATACCTGACGTTTTAGTTTCTAGGTTTGGGAAGGCCCATACACACTGCCATTTAAGATCCCTAAACTAAAAGATTTATTTTCAGGTGTACTCTTCAACCCTAGCCGCTCAAGACCCAGAAAGCGGACTATACGCGAAGGTTATTGGTTTGTACCCCATTAGGCTACTATACCTTTCCCTATTTGGGATTAGGTGGGCTACATTATTAAGTCAATCCCGTTTAATCCCTCTACGTGGAAATACTATACTTACATGATTCATTTTCGTCATAGGTTTATATGGTTATTAATATTTTACACTATTAACCTACTGAGTCCAATTGTATTTTCATTAATACAAATAAGGAAGGTTATATTCCCTTTTTCCCAAGGATATTTATTTGATACCTTTCCTAATTTGGACTTAGTGTTTAAATGAAAATTAAAAATTCCCTTATGACGAGCATTTCCTTTTATTTCCTTTTTATTGCCCTTTATGACCATAACGGTCATATTTTCCTAAGGCAACTATTTATCAGTCCCAAGTTTATCTATTTGTTGTACCCAACAACCAATTACTGTTCTTATTTATTTATTCACTTATTTATTGGTTGACTATTATATATATATATGTATATATATGTACTAGGTCTCTCACATTAAGTTGACAACTTGTGGATGCTGGATTTGCCAGTCGGTTCCAGGTAGACTTCTACCACAAGTTCAACTTAACTTCATGCCTTAGTACATTTATATTTACGCATTAGACCATTCACATTAAGTTGACTACCTGTGGTTGCTAGATTTGTCGGACGGTTCTGGGTAGGATTATACCACAAGTTGAGCTTAGCCCCGTGTCTAAACGCGGTCATAATTCAAATTTCCTAACTGGGTGTGATGACCTAAATTTCTGGTACCTTTTGAGCTGACCAAATGACACCAATCCAACCTAAATTGTATTGGAAACCCAGATGTCAATAGAAAAAATTTAGAGGATGAGATAAGAAAGAAATATTAGAATAGAAGAAATAAGAAGAAGAATATACAACATACAAAATCAGTATCACATCGCAGCGGCACAAAATATAATATAGAAATAACTTTATTGATAACTTGAAATAAACTTAAAATCATCAGAGTATATCAACACATCTGGACTGTTATAATAATATGTTCTCATATACAATACAAAGCGGAATAGTAACTAATACGTTTGAACTCCTCCAACATGTCTTCTGAACTTCGTAATATCCAATAAACCGAACCTCTAAAACCTGGGCTAATCCAAGTATTACAAACGCCGGATCAGTCTGGTGAACCAGAGTGAGAAACCCACTAAGTTTATGAACAACATCCAACTTGATTTTAAAGTTAAAATTCATTTCCGAAAGAAAGGACAATCATAAGACCAAATCCACACATAAACACGGATGGTTTTTACCTTATGATAACCTGAAGTATTTTGAAATCATATATATCTTCTGATATTATAATAATGTCTAAATACAAATAAATATCAATCTAGCGGAACGCTTGCATCTCACGCTCCACATACATAGTATACAATCAAAACCATTGGATCTTATTGGAGATACGATTTTCACTATGACAAGATATGGAACCACATGCCGATAGTGTATCTCTATAAAGGAAGACACCGGGTTCAACAAGAACATCTTGCAACCCGGCCACACATGACCGACCACTCATTTCGCTTGAGTGTATCAAATGTATATCACCAACGGCTGGGTGCGACCAACCATTTCCCAAAAAGGAACAACATCAAAATTGAATAAAGAAGGAAATGAATTTCCTCCAGATAGGTGATTATACACCCTAATGGGAGCGACCCAGTTAGCCATGCCGCCTGCTCGATTTTTATCATTTCCCAGTTGTGAGGCTTGATGTTAGAATTCACCTATAGAACATCTGGTCATCATTTACTTTGAATGCCACATTATCAGATCCGTAAAATCACTAATTGACGTCAACAAATATATCTGTGTTTAAAAAAAGGGCCATTCTTTGTCACCAACTTGGTATATTTATAAAAATCAACGTATGTGGTTTTTTTAGCAAATACTTTATCAGACATTCATCCATACCAGTCATCCAGGAACAGGATGAATCGAAGGCACTCTCCTACCATATAATTGGAATCACCCTATAGATCAGTAGCTAGTACTCCCTGCAAATATGTAGATTTCAACCACGACAGAGTCGCAGTATATCTCTGGTCGCTAAACCAGAGATTATAAGTCATCCTACCTTTTTATGAGGATCCATGGTCTTCAATTGCTCCATTTCGATCAGCATCTGATATCTTCAACTGTTTACGTATTTACTGGTCGAAATGGTTTTTGAATGTAAATTCGATCTCGGTCTTTCCGTACCGACAATCGTATTGGCCAGATTTGATAGTCGGTTATTTAAATATCAAATAAACAAACATTAAACTATAAAACTAAAATGAATTCACCGGTTCAGCAGCATCACTTGGCCCCATTTTTATTTAAAATAATTAACGAATGGTTAATTTAAAACTTCTAAAACTTTCCTTATTTTTAAACAGGGTATTAAATTCACATTTTCAATATTTAACCATTTCAATTTAATATTTAGAAAAATATTAAATGACTATATTCAATTCGTATTTAACTATTATCTCAAAACATTAATTACAACATTATTTATACATTTCATATTTCAACATCCTTTAGTCTTTAATTGTAAAGCGAATAATTTTCTAAGTATCAAACCTGAAGATCGAAATCAACATCGAGTTAACGCTTAGAAAATCACTTAACTCAACCAATCTTTAGTTATGTTATATTCTTATAATATCTCATCGCCAACCCATTGTATTCTACTTCTAATTTATTTAACCATTTTCCACTATTGAAAACCTTGTTTCAAATTCCATTATTATGTAACGTTAAATTAAAACACAACGTCTTTGCCTCACACCCTTTTTTTTAAACATCGTTTATAACTCTCAGGTTTAATATAAAACTCTATATATCTTGATCCCTTCTTACTTAATTTAAATATTAAGTAAACACTTATTTTAAGCTATCGTATCGGCTAAAAATCTCTTTTATAAATTAGTTATAAAACTCGGCATTAATATAAAACCCTTCTATCAACTCTTTTCAAAAATCCAGTTATATTCCAATATCAACTTTGATTACTTACCTTAATGAATCTCATTTACGAATTGATCACTTAAATCATTATTCATTGAAATAATAATTTACATTATCAATAACTATTATCGAAATAGTTAACTTCTTGTTCAACGAAACAGTAATTTCCCTTTAAAATCTTGTTAAAGTTAAATAAATATTCGTTAAACTACTTTATTAGATTAATTAAAAATAAATAATTCAAATAACTAATTCCAACTAAATTAATTGTCTTCATCAACTCAAACTATGATTATCTCGTTAATCAACTCCTCTTAACCCTTCTTTTAAATTAACTACTAATAAAATTAATTTGAATAATTCCATTTAAATGTCTCTTGAAAACCATTTATCCAACATTTAATCATTTCGTTAATTCCTGCTCATCTTCTTATAATCTCAATACATAAGTATTTACTTTTCAAAATCATTTAATAATTACCTAAATAATAAATAATACATACTAATTTCCTTTTATAAAACCATTATTCAAATATATCATTTTAAAAATCCATCTTCAGTTATAAAATAAAATTTTATAACTTCATTATCGTCAATTCATGTGACGGTTGAATAATATTTGTAAAACAATTTATTTCAGGCCAATTGTTGCTAAGTACTCAACCAATACTGCCTATTGATTAATATCAAACAAACGTTGCATTTAAATTCAACAAATCAATAATCCAATCAATCACTCAATCATATCAGTTAAACTATTCATATAAATGTAATATGAAAATAAACAATAAATTTGAGGAATCCCGTTGGATCCCTCCAACCTGTTTTCCCTACATCCAAATACATTACCTCAAATAAAATCATATATTCAGTATATAGATATATTATTCAAGCATTAAACAATTACAGCAACTTCATAAGTTCATATGTCAATTTAATACGTTTATATCATTATAAACTTAACCAATGAGGTAAGTTACCTCATTTGGAGACAATCGTTAAAATAACGATTGGGATTAAATTAAATTAAGAAAACTTTTAATTTAATTAGCTCAGTCAACACAAGTAAATATATAGCATCCATCAACCAATTAACAATCATAGCACAAAAATATTTAAACCTGACTTACATAAAATACAAGTGGGACAAAAACTAAGTGAGTTGAACTCACCTTGTCGTTGTCAAAACGGTTTGTTTTACAAGCCTCTAGCTGCATTCAACTTCATCCAAACCATCTCCAAAATGTTACGCTCATTGGTACGGTACCAACATCATGATCTTCTCGAATTCTAATAACATATGAGTAAGTTACAGAATTTAATTATGGTTTTAATTTAAACTATTAAAATTTAAACTAAATCATATTTAATCTTAATTTATAAATTTATTTTAAGTTTACGGATATGTAGTTGGACATGTGAAATAACAGGATTTGACACCCTTTTAAGGGTAAATTACGTTAATATAAGAAAAATCGGTCATGCTTAAATTTATAAATCATTTAGTCAAGTTATATATGCTTAGGCATGTTTATCATATCATTAAAATAATTTGGCTCACTATTTACTGCAAATAACTTTAATATTTGGACAGGCATAGCCACGTTACTATTAACCCAAGACAAAAATAAGAAGTACTTGCATCAGACAAAATTTTATTTGGTTAGGCAAACTAAAAAAAGGACTTCCTGGGTACGTTTAGAACTTTAAAATGGCCACATTTTTATTGGATAATTAGGCAAATACACTATATATATAGCTATACTATAATAAATTATGTACAGTGAATCATAAAATAGGTTTGGACATTTTTAAAAGGGGTTGGCCGTAACAGGCATATTACAAAACTTAGGTTAGGCAAATATATAATTCCAGCTTACGGTTATAACTTTGACTAGGAATGAAAATAGGATTAGGCACATGTATATCATAAGACCACCAGGCGTGTTATATTTAAATAAATGTATGATACTAAAAAAAATGATAAAACTTAGACTTGTGTATATAATTGGCCGCACAAGCTAAGTTTGTTCCCCCAACTTGTAAATGTATACTGACTTCAATCGGCACGTTGTAATCTTAGTAATTTGGCAGGTTTACTACTTAATTAGACATATTAAAAATCTAAATGGCCACGTGTATGCTATTAAGTAAATGTAAAACACTGTACATTTTCCACATTTCTCACCTCATTTCCAAATTTCGAACCCGCTTGTAATCTTTCCAGTTCGCACTGCCCTCCCCGATGATCACCGCTGATCTTCACTACTATTTCTCTCTCTTTATTCCTCTATTCATAGTCTTCCCCATGTCAGCTACTAAATGAAACCGAAACTCCCCTTCTAACTGCTTCGTTTCTTCCTAAATCTGCACCATCTCTCTCTTCTCCCACTTTTCTTCTTAAAAGCTTCGTGCACATTCTTTTTTCTGTTCTGTGTACATAGTACACACTCCTCCATGCAACTCCCTCACTGTGTTCGTACCTCCCGTCCGTCCATCTTGTCTACCACCCCAGTGCATCACTACCCATCTGCAGCTTGTCCTTTCTCATCCCTATTCCAACATGCTACGTTCTATCTCTTTATCTCTTTCACATGTTTCGATTTCCCTACTTCATTTTATAATTCCTTTCCCACGTTAGTTTTTAATCCCATGTTAGTTTCTTTTGTTTTCGTGAAAAGGTTTTTTTAGCTTATGTATTTTGCTCCTTTCCCATTTTTGTGTCAAGGCCTGTAGAGGAGGCTAGCCTATTTATAGTAGGAGAAACTTGGCAGCCACGAACGTTATTTGGAAAGCGCACATGTTAGGGAGGTAGGAACTAGTCAGGAACATATAATGGTAGCTGATAAATTTGAGGGTAGCTGTGCATCCTATTTCAATTCGGTGATGAAAGTTGTTTTCTGCGTTTTTATTTTCATGGCCAAGCTAAAAATAGGGCATAACTCAGCTAGGTGAAGAGTGTAGCTGTGTGTACCTGTGTTACTTAGGCATGAAGTACTATTGGAGAAAAGATTGGTCATTATATTTTCTTGGGTAGGATGAAGCTTTTTATTTCTGCTGAGAGGTGGCGATTCAGCTGAAAAGAATTGACATATGATACATTTGTATGTGCCACTTTCACTTAGAAATTAAGCTATATTTTATATTATATTTTACACAATGTTAAACTTTACCATTTAGAACTGTTTTGAATTCGTACTGTCACACACAAACTCCAAACACAATGGAATTGAGCATACCGCTACGCCTCAATATACCAGTCAAAATGTAGTAACCCGCATTTTTAGCTACCGAATAATTAAATTATTTAATTATTTAAATATCGTTTTGGCGATATCGACGACCTGAATTAAATAAAAATGATTATTTAATTAATTTAAATAATAGGATAAAATATATTTATTTCTGAATTAGTCAGAAATAGTGGAATTGACAATATTGTGTAAACTGGACAATTGAAAATATATAATTCAGTTATATTGAATTATATTGACGAATATATTTATATAAGCCAATTGAATTTATAATTTATAATATAATTAAAATAGAGCTCGAAATGGCGCTGCAGTTCGCTATTTGGCGATTTGAACTTCAACTGAATGTACATGATTCGTTTTAAGCCGGATTTCTGTGAAACAAGAAACGTGTGGAGCTGGTGGAGTATATCTTTCTAGTGGAAGAGAAAAATCGGGATTTCGTCGTGTAGATTTTGATTCATGTCCAAATCAAATTTTAGAAAAGTCGCTATGGATTTCCTTTATAATTTGCGATGCTTTATAAACGTTATAAATCGATTTTTCGATACGAACTGAATATCGATCAAATCAGAATTCTGGAAATCAAGTCATAAATTCTGGCAGGATATTCTGGAGCCGTACGACATCATCTGTGGATATATACGAGAATATTAATTTATTAATATTTAATTTAATAATATTTAAATATATTTATATATTTAAAAGGTCAGTTCAGCGCTTGAAAAATAGCCACTTTTGCATACGAAGTCAGAATTCGACGAAACCAGTTTTGTTGGATCCGCAATATCAAATAGTGGTTAGGTTTCTAGTTTCGTGATTTTTAGAGCCACTGTGTGGCCGTACGGATTTTTAGAGTGAAATACAGTCAGTATTTCGACGGTTAAAAATACGTTGTGTCAGCAAACGGAGTCGGAATTCGGCGAAACCAGTTTCGTTGGGACCGAAATGTCGAGATGTAGCTACATGTCCAGTTTGGTGATTTTTGGGCCTCGCATGTGATCACAGGAATTTTAGAGGACGGATAAAAATAGCGTTTGCTTATATTTAATATAATATTCAATATAAAAGTAATATAAAATTCCTTATAAACATCTCAACAATTTCTAAACCTAATATTTTCCGCTGAGAGGTCAACAGCATTTCCGCCGCCACTCATTTTCACTCAGCAAACATTTGGTGAGCAAGAGAAAAATCAAAATCAAAACAAATAAAATCCTACAAATTTTATAATATATATATTTGGATTCAGTGAGGTGCGCCCTTCAATTCTGGGTATGTATTGTTGAATTCGACGAGGTCTTCGTCCCTGTCCATCTTCGAGCGAGGAACTAGGGTTCACGGTTCCAAGAGATTTAGACTTCAAATCGAAATTTGGGTGTCGGATTTGTACTCGTGTGATAGTTTAGCATCTCGTATGCATTCTTTGAAGAAGACCGAACTGATTTTGTTCGGTGGAGTTGCTGTGTTACGCGGAAAAATACTGGAGTCGGATTGCAGAGGGAGCATGCGAGTTCGGTACTGTTGTTATGGGGGTGGAGAGATTTCGAAGAGGGGTTCCGTGATGATCTCGGTTTCTATTTTTATGAAGGGATGGGAGATGTTTTGGGGTGTGAAGGTTTGGTAATGGCCGTCGAATTGGCACAGGAGGAGCAGCAGGTCACGGCATTATCATTGTGGAAGAAGGACTTAACGTCGGGTCTGGGTGATTTACAAAGGGATGGGCCGAGTTATAAGGGTAAAAGCCCAAAGGATTTGTATTTAAGTTTTTATTTAAAATTTAAATAAATGTATAAACTCCGAACCTGAATAACTTTCATGTATGTTGTCGGAATTCAGCAAAACAAGATCCGACGGGATCGTATGGAAGAAGGCTACACCATGGAACTGACTGAGAGTGGATTAGGGCTCGTTACAATTTATGGCGAAATAAATTGTTTGATTCAAATCAAACAAACAGTTTATCGTTCTTTAACGATGAACTGCAAAAGTGAGTAAAACTCACCAACTCTGAACAGTTATATTTTTATAATGTATTGTTAGAACTGTTAATCATCTGTTGATTGTTGTGTGTTGGTTGATTGATTGAACTGCTAATCAGTTAGTGGAAATTATATATATATATATATATATTGATTCTGTTTATCAGAATAATTCGTATTGAACTGTAATAGATGTTGATTATACTGTGTAACATCTGTGGATGCAGGGGAACAGGTTGGAGGGACCCAACTGGGTTCCTCAATTTTTATAATACTGTTTTGATTCATATATTCTATTATATGATGTGTTATATAATCTGTTGTCGATTATATGTGGTTGGACGTTATTGATCATCGTATTTTGATATGATTGAATACCATAATATACGGGATGTTGATAAAGGAGATTTTCAAAGTGATAGTGAAAATGGAGTATTTATAAATGGAATATTTATAAATAAGAGATATTTATAAATTTGAATATTTATAAATAAAGAATATTTATAAATTAGAATATTTATAAATAGGAGATAGTTTAAAAAGGAAACAAATTCAAATTTTATTTTCCTTTTGAATGGAAAGGCCTGTGTGGCGGGTTTGGGGATTTTCCCGATGCTCCCGTTACAAAGGAGGTTATGGCGAATTTTCCCGAAAATTTAAGGAGTTAGAATATTTCAAGAATAAATTTGAAAAGGAAATATTTGTAAACCATTTACAAATAGAATTGAAAAGGGAACGTTATAAAAAGGAAATCATTTTTAAAGTGTAGAACCGTTATTTAAAAGCAAATCTTTTCAAATGAATAAAACATTGTTAAAAAGGAAATCTTTATTAAGTGAATAAAGTTAATCGAATATGGTATTCGAAGTTAGTTAATCGAATATGTTATTCGAAGTTAGTTAATCGAATATGGTATTCGAAGTTAGTTAATCGAATATGGTATTTGAAGTTAGTTAATCGAATATGGTATTCGAAGTTAGTTAATCGAATATGGTATTCGAAGTTAGTTAATCGAATATGGTATTTGGAAGTTAGTTAATCGAATATGGTATTCGAAGTTAGTTAATCGAATATGGTATTCGAAAGTTAGTTAATCGAATATGGTATTCGAAAGTTAGTTAATCGAATATGGTATTCGAAAGTTAGTTAATCGAATATGGTATTCGAAGTTAGTTAATCGAATATGGGAGTCGAAGTTAGTTAATCGAATTAGTTATTCGAATAGAGTTAAACGGAGTTAAATAGAGTAAAGGAGTTAATCGAATATAGTTTATTCGATAGGAGTTAAGTGAATTAGTTAAGTTAAACTAAGTGAATTAGTTAAGTGAATTGGTTAAGTTAACCAAAGTGAATTAGTCGAGTTAATCAAAGTGATTAGTTCAGTTAATCAAGATAAGTAAATCAAGTTAGGTTAATCGAGTTGAATTTGTCAGTCGAGTTAATAAATTGAGTTAGTCAAACCAAGTAAAACCAGTTAAAGTTAAATAAGTTGAGTTGATCGGGTGGTTCGACCAAGTTAGTCGAGCCTAGTTAATCGAATCGAATTGGTCGAACCAAGTAAGTCTAGTTAAGTTAGTCAAGCTAGTCGAGCCTAGTTAATAGAACCAAGTAAGTCTAGTTAAGTTAGTCAAGCTAGTCGAGCCTAGTTAATAGAACCAAGTAAGTCGAGTTAGTCGAATCAAGTTAAGTTAGTCGAGTTAAGTTCGTCGAGTTAAATAAATCGATGTTAGTTTCATCGAAAGAAGTATCGATGTTAGTTTCATCGAAAGGAGTTATCGATGTTAGTTTCATCGAAAGAAGTATTGATGTTAGTTTCATCGAAAGGAGTATCGATGTTAGTTTCATCGAAAGGAGTTATCGATATTAGTTATTCGAAGGGGGTTATCGATTATAGTTTAATCGAAGTGAGATGTTCAAATATGGGATATTTGAAAGGAAGAGTTATCGAATATTAGTTATTCGAAGAGAGATTATCGAATATAGGTTATTCGAAGAGGAGTTAATCGAATATAGGTTATTCGAAGAAGAGTTAATCAAATAGAGATTTCTCGAAGAGAGTTAATCGGCAAATTTGATTATATCGAATTCGGGAAAGTACTTATACTTTCCAGTGTCTAAATAGAGATTTATTTATTTATAAATAAATAAGTGTTAGGTTAATTATTCACTAATAAGAATAGAAGTTATAATTTAAGTTAGATAATTCGAATGGAGGGATTATAACGTTATCGTTATAACCAATGTTTTAAATATAGAAGTGGACTAGTAAAATTGAATCCGAGAAAGGCGTAAAGAAGTTGTTAAAGATTAAAAGATAAACTTTGACCATTTCGAAGTTATAACGTTGTTCAGTTAAGGTCTGAGAGGTAATTATACCCCAACTTGAGTGACTTCCTTCTTAACTAAGAAATGGTAAGGTTTGATCGAAAAGGAGTTTTGGAAATGTTTTCCAAACGAGAATCAGAAATGTTTTCTGATAAAAGAAAATAAGAATTTAGAATATAGGGAAACAGGAGATAAGTAAATAAATGCACTAAAGAGATAAATGTTAAATGATGTTTGTTCGATATAATTTCCATCTGGGAATAATATCGTTGTTTGCACACTTGTTTTTCTTTGATGGTTAAATCACAGACTATCGAAGTTTTGACCATTTTAACGTTGTTAATATGGAGAGACCGGTTGGATTATTATCCGAAGAACCACTCTGTATTGGCATAAGCGTCGAAAATCATGTATGCCAAAGAAAATTGAAGACGGAGTAAAATGCAAGGGCTGTCCTGTTTACAGAATAGTGCCTTCGGTTTGTCCAGTCCCAGGACAACTTGTACGGACGAAAGTCTGACAGAGTATATCCAATGGATCGCGTAAGTTGATCTGTTCAAACGTATTCACGTTTGGTGGCGGAGGAATTCGTTTCTCTTAGCTGTATACCCGTGTTATTTTTGGATAAGTCAATTTGTGATTTGGCGGGTATGACGATGTGACATTCTAAGTGAATGAAGATGGATGTCTGACAGAGTATTTCCAGAAAGGTCACGTACATTGATTTCTTCAACCGTACCAAGAGTGGAAGCGGAGAAGGAAACTTCTTTTAGCTGACACGTAATGTATTGTTGTAGACATAAATTAGTGATTTTCGATGGATCTGACAATGTGGCATTCGAAGTGAATCTATTGTGATGATAAAGCGTAGCTTCTAGCCTCACATCCGGTAAATGACAGAAATCGGGCAGGCAGCATGGCTAAGTCGGTCGCACTGAAGTAGGGTGTATAATCACCTATCTAGTGAATATTCATTTGTTTCTTAAATCTATCAATGCTGTCCCATATATATACGGGAACGGTTGCTGATCCCAACCGTTGGTGATGTACATTCGATACACTCAAGCGAAATGAGTGGTCGGTCATGTGTGGCTGAGTTGCAAGATGTTCTTGTTGAACTCCAGTGTATCGTTCCTAGAGTACACTGATCGGAAGGTGGTTCCATACCTTGTCATAGTTGGAAATCCAATCATCCAATACATGCTTGCGATTTTGATTGTATACTATATATGCAGTAACGTGAGATGCAAGCGTTTCTGCTAGATTGATATCTATTTGTATTTAGACATTATTATAATATCAGAATGATATTACTTTACAAAGTTGTTTGGATTCTCATAAGGGAAAAACCCGTTCCGTTATGCGGTGTGGTCTTGTGAGATATCCTTTATTTAATCAAATATTTAATTGTTTTACTCATACCAGTCCCATGACTGACCCGGAGTTTATTTTGTTGTTTTCCCTAAACTCTTGGGTGCCTAAATTTGTACAGGCAGTCAAGTAGTCGGGATTTTACAGATACACTTGGAGAGCTTGGAGCAGGAGGCTTCAGGATTCTATAGCTATTATTATTTCCGTTGTTGTTGTAAGTGTTGTACTCTGATAAGTGTTATTGTATACATATACTGATGTTATTTCAAAGATATGTTATGTTATATTTTATTCGTTCCGCTGTGAGATTCGTGTTTACTCTGATGATGATGTTCTTCTTCTTCTTCTATTCTATAAGTTCTATCTTATCTATTCTCACCCTCTGTCTTCTTTCTATTAGTTTCTTGAATTTCCAGTGCGAATTGGGTTGGACTGGTGTTATTTAGTCAGCTCAAATTCTTCCGGATTTTCGGGTTACTACACAAAATGAAATTAATTTCATTGAAAACCGACTCTGTTTGCACAATGACTTTATTTTAATTTATTGGTTCACCCTTAAATTGCAAGCACAGCTATAACAACTCCGATTGGCTCCAAACTAGAAATCGAGCAATAATTAGCGGTACGTATTCTAATAAAATATGTTTCATCGAAAACGGAGGTGATTTAGAAAGAAAGCTATTTCTAAGGCCTATATAATATCGATTAATATATTTAAACTCAAAACAATTCAGGTTAAACAATAATAAATTATTATTATCATATTTCTTCAAATAAAATATTACACCGCTTCATAATAAACAAATATATATTTTAAATCGGTATTCACAACCCCGGTTTAAACGATATTCAAATGTATATAAAAATCCTTTATATATTATTAAATAAACGTTATCGTTTATTAACGAATTCCATAACGACTATCTGAAAACTCGAATTGGACATAACTAATAATCTATAAGTTGAAACTCCATTTTTCTCTTTCATTCGAAAAATATAATCAATTAGATTCAATAGTTTCTTGTTCCGCAGAATTCCGACTAAAAACGGATTCTGTATATTCAATAGAAATTTAAATCATAAATTACTAACTACCGCGACATTTTGAGCTCGTTATATATATATATATATATATATATATATATATATATATAAATTATACATCCACATATTGTTTAACAAAAAATTTATATATTATAAATCCATTTATAATTCCAAACCGATATTTAAAATAATAAAATATATTAAATATCTGGCTACTAAAAATGAGGGACGTTACAATCCTTCCCCCTTAAAAGAATTTCATCCCCAAAATTATTAAGTAAGAAGAATGTTCCAATCCTAATTATTTTTAAAATAATTATTATCAAATTATCATCGAAATTTTCTGAATTATATAAATATATGAAAAATTCATCAGCATCTCCACTGCACTGCTCGATCAGAACAACTACAAATGCCACTCTGGGCCTCACACATCTCAAAAGAAAAAAAAGAAAAGGCTACCTGATTCAGGGGTATAAAATCAATCATTCAAACCAATAATATTAAGGTTTAACTATTTGTCGAGCAACCAAACTCTAATTCCAAAGCATAGCCATTTACAGGTCATCTTTTTTTTTTCTACCAACCCGTGCTTAACGCATTTACAATGAAAGTAATAATACAAGGTTATTCAGTTTCATAATCGAATTTTATTCAAACTCATTATACTAGAATTTAATTTTCAATTCCTTCAATTCTGTTATTAAACCATGCATGAATTTTATTCAGTCCATCTAACAAATAATCAACAATCACTTCACAACCATAATCAATACACAATCAACTAAACCAATCAATTTATATTTTACTCTATTTCCAAATTCCAAATTGATTTCATTTAATTCCAAAATCCATTTTAACTCTCATATCCATTCTTAAATCAACTTGACTTATCTAAGTTACAAATCCATATTCATTTAACTATTAAATTTTTCTAATTTATTCGCCTCCATTTTAAATTCTGATTTTGTTAGCCTACTTTGTGAAATAGGCAACACAAAGTCGAGATGTCAAGCGTTGAAGAACGTTTCTTCTTAGAAAGCATCGGGTCGGATCGGAGAGCTACCACTAGTCGGATCGGAGAGCTACCTCTAGTCGGATCGGAGAGCTACCACCAGTCTTATCGGAGAGCTACCACCAGTCAGATCAGAGGGCTACTACCAGTTCGGGACGGAGCAGAGCAAAATGGATAAGGACTCAGTTTCAGTTCAGGTCGGGTCGGATCGGATGCCCCGATCCGAACCCCTTCTGCTTTCTCCTCAGAACCGAACCCTCATTCCATATCACTTCCCCCCACGATCGCCTGAATATTCGGAGCGGTTATGACCATTTCCTATCCACGATGACTACTACTCTGATGCGCTGTCAGCACTGGAATCCATTCGAGCCCGAGGACGATGGGATGGAAGACACGTGGCTCCGACCCGGATCGAATTCTGAGTAAATTTCCACCTATAAATACCCTGCCCAGAGACAATTAAAGGGATCTTCTTTTTGGCACTTTGAGAGCTCAAACACTTTCAAAAAACTGAATTCCAGCATTCCAAGATAATCCAAATCGTCATTCAACATTTGTTTTGAGATAATTGAATGAATGTACATGAATTGTGAGTGAAATTGAGTGAGTATCTCATTGTAATTGCATCTATATCATCGAGAATAGTGATTATAAAGTGGACGTAGGCTTTTCAACGCCGAACCACTATAAATTATGTGTCTCCATTTTACTTTTGATCTTATTTTATTTCGATTTCAGTCAATTTGGGTGTTAGAACCACTTTTTGGTCTAACAGATTTTATTTCAAAAATTATTCAATCTATTTCTTATTTAACTTAGCTCTAAGTTAAGTTCTGAATCGTTCAATCTCATTTAATAATATGAGAAATCTTCTTTGGTTATATTAACCTATTTCAAAATTTTAATCTATTTGAATTCCATTCAAATATTTAAAACAAATCAATACCTCGGTAATGCGATAAAATTATTGCTTTTATATATAGAAATATAGCTTGGGCAAAAATTATTTCGTTTACCCTCTTTACAAAACAACATCGTGTCACTTGCTAGTTCAAAATTGAACCGATCAAATAACACAATATAAAACAATTGTATATAAAATTTACAAATACACTCTCATATATATATATATATACACACACACACACACACACACACACACACACTCAAACTCAATCTAGGGTATTACTAACCCCATCTTTATCGAGTTACGCCACAGAGCCAAGGTTATTACTAAACCGTTGCTCTGATACCAAGTGTGATGACCAAAATTTCCGATGCCTTTTGAGCTAACCAAACGACACCAGTCCAACCCAAATTGTATTGGAAACCTAGATACCAACATAAAGAATTTAGAGGATGAGATAAGAAATAAAGAATTATTAGAATAGAAAAAATAAGAAGAAGAAAACACAACGTACACAATCAGTCTCACTTCGCATCGGAACAAAATATAATATAGAAATAACTTTATTGAGAGCTCGAAATAAACTTATAATCATCATAATACATCAACACTTCTGGACAGTTATAATAATTTGTTCTCATTACAACACAAAGCGGAATATAAACTAATATGTTTGAACTCCTCGAGCACATCTTCTGAACTTCGTAGTATCCAATAACCTGAACCTGTAAAACCCGGGCTAACCCGAGCATTACAAACGTTGTATCAGTCTGGTGAACCAGAGCGAGAAACCCACTAAGTTTATAAACAACATCCAACTTGATTTTAAAGTTAAAATTCATTTTCAAAAGAAAGGATAATCATAAGACCAAATCCACACATAAATATGGACATTTTTTGCCTTATGATAACCCAAAGCATTTTGAAATCATACATATCTTCTGATATTATAATAATGTCTAAATACAAATAAATATCAATCTAGCGGAACGCTTGCTTCCCACGCTCCACATACATAGTATACAATCAAAACCGCGGGTGCTTGCTGGAGATTGGATTCCGACTATGACATGGTATGGAACCACCTGCCGACAGTGTATCTCTAAAGGGCAATACACTGGGTTCAACCAGAACATCTTGCAACCCAGCCACACATGACTGACCACTAGTTTCGCTTGAGTGTATTGAATGTATATCACCAACGGTTGGGTGCGACCAACCATTCCCGAAAAGGGACAACATCGAAATAAAATAAAGAAGGAAATGAATTTTCTCTAGATAGGTGATTAAACACCGTAATGGGAGCTACCCACTTAGTCATGCTGCCTGCTCGATTTTTGTCATTTCCCAGTTGTGAGGCTTGAGCTTAGAATTCACCTTTAGAACATCTGGTCATCATTTACTTTGAATGCCACATTATCAGATCCGTCAAATCACTAATTGACGTCTAAATATACTCTGGGTTTAAAGAAGGGCCATTCTTTGCCACCAACCTGGTACATTTGAAAAAAATCAATGTAAGTGGTTTTTAGGAAATACTCTATCAGACATTCATTCATACCAGTTATCCAGGAACCATATGAACCGAAGGCACTCTCGTACCACATCCTAGAATTCACCCTATAGATCAGTAGCAAGTAGTCCTTGCAAATCCGAACATTTCAACCACGACAGAGTCAAAATATATCTTTGGCCGCTAAACCAGAGATTATAAGTCATTCTACCATTTTATGAAGATCCATGGTCTTCAATTGCTACATTTCGATTATCATCCGATATCTTCAACAGTTTACGTATTTGCTAGTCAGAATGGTTTTCGAATATAAATTCAATCCTGATTTTTCCGTATCAACAATCGTATTGGCCAGATTTGATAGTCGGTTATTTAACTATAAATAAACAAACATTAAACCATAAAACTAAAATGAATTCATTGGTTCAGTATTCAGCATCACTTGGCCCCTTTTTATTTAAAATAATTAACTAATAGTTAATTTAAAACTTCTAAAACTTTCCATATTTTTAAACAGGATATTAAATTATCATTTTTAATATTTTAACCATTCGAATTCAATATTTAGAAAAATATTAAATGACTATATACAATTCGTATTTTACTATTATTTCAAAACATTAATTACAACATTATTCATACATTTCATATTTCAATATCCTCTAGTCTCTGACTGTAAATTGGTAAGTGAATAATTTCCTAAACATCAACCCCGAAGACCGAAATCAACATCGGGTTAACACTTAGAAAATCAATCAACTCAACCAATCTTCAGTTAGGTTATATTCTTATCTTACCTCGTCGCTAACCCATTATATTCTACTTCTAATTCCACTTTTGAAAACCTCATTTCAAATTACATTATTAAGTAGAAGTCTTTGTCTCACACCCTTTTTTAAATATCGTTTATAACTCTTAGGTTTAATATAAAACCCTATCTATCTTGATCCCTTCTTACTTAATTTAAATATTAAGTAAACACTTATTTTAAGCTATCGTATCGACTAAAAATCTCTTTTATAACTTAGTTATGAAACTCGGCTTTAATACAAAACCCTCTTATCAACTTTTTTTAAAAACCCAATTATATTCCAATATCAAATTTGATTGCTTACCTTAATGAATCTAATTTACGAATTGATCACTTAAATTATTATTCATTAAAATAATAATTTACATTATCATTAACTATCATCAAGATAGTTAACTTCTTTTTCAACTAAATTAAACAGTAATTTCCCTTTAAAATCTAATTAAAGTTAAACAAATAGTCATTAAACTACTTTATTAGATTATTAAAAATAAATTAAACAAATAACAAATTCCAATTAAATTGACTTCATCAATTCAAACAATGATTATCTCGTTAATCAACTCCAATTAACCCTTCTTTTAAATTAAGTAGTAATAAAATTAATTTGAATAATTCCATTTAAATCTCTCTTGAAAGCTATTTATCCAACATTTAATCATTTCGTCAATTCCCACTCATCTTCTTATAATCTCAATACATAAGAATTTACTTTTCGAAATCATTTAATAATTACTTAAATACTCAAATAATAAATAATACATATTAATTTCCTTTTCTAAAACCTTTATTCAAATATATCGGTTTAAAAATCCATCTTCAGTTATAAAATAAATTTTTATAACTTCATTACCTTCAATTCACCTGACAATGAAATAATATTTGTATAACAATTTATTTCAGGCCAATTGTTGCTAAGTACTCAACCAATACTGCTCATTGATTAATATCAAACAAACATTGAATTTAAATTCAACGAATCAATAATCCAATCAATCACCCAATCATATCAGTTAAACAGTTCATATAAATGTAATATTAAAATAAACAATAAATTTGAGGAATCCCGTTGGATCCCTCCAAGCTGTTTTCCCTACATCCAAATAAATTATCTCAAATAAAATCATATATTCAATAAATAGATATATTATTCAACCATCAAACAATAACAACAAATCCAGAAGTCCATATGACAAGTTAATACGTTTATATCATTATAATCATAACAAATGAGGTAATTTATCTCATTTGGAAACAATCGTTAAAATAACGATTGGGTTTAAATTAAATTAAAGAAACATTTAACTTAATTAGTTCAGTCAACACAAGTAAATATATATTCAACATCCGTCAAACAATTAACAATCATAGCACACAAATATTTAAACCAAACTTATATAAAATATAAGTGGGATAAAAACTGAGTGAGTTGAACTCACCTTGTCGTTGTCAAAACGGTTTGTTTTACAAGCCTCCAGCTGCGTTCAACTCCATCCAAACCAGCTCCAAAATGTTACGCTCGTCGGTACGGTACTAACGTCCTGATCTTCTCGAATTTTGATAACATATGAGTACGTTACAGAATTTAATTATGGTTTTAATTTACACTATTAAAATTTCAACTAAATCATACTTAATCTTAATTACAAATTTATTTCATGTTTATGGATATATAATTGGACATGTGAAAATAACAGGATTTGACACCCTTTTAAGTGTAAATCACATTAATATAAGAACAATCAGTCACGCTTAAATTTACAAATCGTTGACTCAAGTTATAAATGCTTAGGAATGCTTATCATATCATTAAAATGATTTGACTCACTATTTACTGCAAATTACTTTAATATATACTATCATAGGCACGTTTGTATATAATTTCGATAGGCATAGTCATGTTACTATTAACCCAAGACAAAAACAAAAACTACTTGCGTTTGAAACAATTTTATTTGGTTAGGCAAACTAAAGAAAAGAACTTCCTAGATACGTTTAGAATTTTAAAATGGCCATATTTTTATTGGATAATTAGGCCAATACACTATATATATATGTATAACTATACTATAATAGATTATGTACAGTGGCTTATGAAATGGGTTCTGATATTTTTAAAAGGGGTTGGTCGTAACAGGCATATTACAAAACTAAGGTTAGGCAAATATATAATTCCAGCTTACAGTTGTAACTTTGATTAGGAATGAATTAATAGCGCACATGTACAACATAAGACCACCATGCACGTTATATATATGTATATATATATATACATATATATATATATAAATGTATGGTACTGAAAGAAAAATGATAAAACTTAGGCCTGTGAATATAATTGGCCACACAAGCTAAGTTTGTTCCCCAACTTATACTGTGAATTCGAACCTATGTATAAATGTATGTTGACTTCAATCAGCACGTTGTAATCTTGGTGATTAAGCAGGTTAACTACTTAATTAGACATATTAAAAATCTAAATGGCCATGTATGCTGTTAACTAAATTTATAACACTATACGTCTTCCACATTTCTCACCTCATTTCCAAATTTCGAACCCGCTCATCAATGATCACTGCTCCTCTCCAAAGTTCGCACTGCCCTCCCCAATGATCACCGCTCCTCTCCACTACTATTTCTCTCTCCTCATTTCCATGTTCATCGTATTCCCCATGTCTGCTACTAAATGAAACCGAAACCCCCCTTCTAACTGCTTCGTTTCTTCCTAAATCCACACCATTCCTCTCTTCTCCCACTTCTCTTCTTAAAATCTTCTTGCACGTTCCTTTTTTCTGTTCCGTGTACAAGTATACACTCCTCCACGCAACTCCCTCACTGTGTCCGTACCTCCCGTCCGTCCATCTTGCCTGCCACTACAGTGCGTCACTACCCATCTGCAGCTCGTCCCCTCTCTTCCCTATTCCATTCACGCTGCGTTCTCTCTCTTCTTCTCTTTCATGTGTTTCAATTTCCCCACTTCATTTTATAATTCTTTCCCATGTTAGTTTCTAATCCCACGTTAGTTTCTTTTGTTTTCGTGAAAAGGTTTATTTAACTTACGTATTTAGCTTCTTTCCCATTTTTGTGTTAAGGCCTGTAGAGGAGGCTAGTTTATGTATAGTTGGTGAAACTTGGCAGCCACGACCGTTGTTTGGCAAGGACGCATGTTGGGCAGGTAGGAACTAGTTAGGCACATATATAGGTAGCTGATAATTTTGAGGGTAGCTGTGCATCCTATTTTAATTCAGTGATGAAAGGTGTTTTCTGCATTTTATCTTTTCATGGCCAGGCTTAAAATAGAGGATAACTTAGTTAGGTAAAGAGTGTAGCTGTGTGTACCTGTTTTACTTAGGCATGAAGTACTATTAGAGAAAAGATTGGTCAGTATATTTTCTTGGGTAGGATGAAGCTTTTTATTTCTGATGAGAGGCGGCGATTCAGCTGAAAAGAAATGACATATGATACATTTGTACGTGCCACTTTTACTTAGAAATTAAGCCATATTTTATATTATAATTTACACGGTGTTAACTCTACTGTTTATAACCGTTAATCGCTGAATTCGTACTGTCACACACAAACTCCAAACACATTTGAATTGAGCATACCGCTACTTCTTAATATTCCGGTCACAATGAAATTAATTTCATTGAAAACCGACTTTGTTTGCATAACGATATTATTTTAATCTATCGGTTCACCCTTAAATTGCACGCACAGATATAACAACTTTAATTGGCTCCAAACTGGAATCTCAGCAATATTTAGCTGTACTATTCCAATAAAATTTGTTTCATCAAAAACAGAAGTGATTTGGAAAGAAAGCTATTTCTAAGGCCTATATAATATCGATTAATATATTTAAATTCAAAACAATTCAATTTAGATAATAATTAACTTTTTTTATTGTATTTCTTCAAATAAAATATTACACCGCTTCAAAATAAACAAATATATATTTTAAACTCAATGTTCACAACCCCGGTTTAAATGATATTCAAATGTATATAAAAATCCTTTATATATTATTAAATAAACATTATCGTTTATTAACGAATTCCATAGCGACTATTTGAAAATTAGAATTGGACATAACTAACAATCTATAAGTTGAAATCTCCATTTTTCTATTTGATTAGACAAATATAATCAATTAGATTCCAATGTTTCTTGTTTCACAGAATTCTCACTTAAAACGGATTATGTATATTCAATTGAAATTTAAATCATAAATTAGAAACTACCGCGACGTTTAGAGCTTGTTATATATATATTATATATTATACGCCCATATGTCATTTAATAAACGAATTATATATTATAAATCCATTTACAATTCCAAATCGATATTTAAAATAATAAAATATATTAAATATCTGACTACCAAAAATTCAGGACATTACATTAGGGTTTACAACATTTATCCTAATTGATTTTAGGAATTGTAACCATTTTCCTATCATGTTTATTTCCCCCCAAATAACATTGGTTACAATGGTTATTTATTGATTTTTGGTCCTATTTATAACAATTAATATTATTGATTGCTACAAATGGTCACCACAAATATATTCATTGAATATGGAATATAACTACATGTATGATTCCATAAATGAATATTGTTCAACATTCAAACATTCAATGCAATGTATATTTTACCGTTTTACGCTGATTTGGATGGATAATATGTATATATATTTATTTTTATGTTTTCTTGCGGTCAACTAGCTATTATTATTTTTGTTAATATTCTTATTCTTAAACTAATGATTTGGTCTAATCAGTTAACCAAACATTTCCCTTTTATATTCAAACTTGCCAAAAAGGTTTCAAATCTCACAAAAAGACCATTAGCCTTAATTATTGTAAAATATGCCTAATTAGTAAAATAGACATATCTCAAATTCACAAGTAATATATGTTTGTATGTGTATACATTTATATATATATATATATATATATATATATCTGGAATAGTCAATGCGCACTACGCACAAATATGTATTTTTATATTCGTACATACATTTGCTCCACTTTTCCTTTTTTAATCTTTTTTTCATACCTCTTCTGAATTCAAAATGACATCTTTTTGTTCAAAAAGAGGAAAACGACACATTTACAACAATTAAGGCAAAACCCAACAATATTGCATATAAACAGGCATATTTCTTTTATTCTTACAATCAAATAATTCTCCAATTTCATTTTTTTAACCTAAATTCACATATTTTATTATTCAGCACTGAACTAAAGAACTGGAATGTAACTACATCTAATTTTTGTTTAATGGGACTGATTTCTAGATCCATAATGCTATGCAATATGTACAACATATTTCGTGACATAACTACAGGAACATGTGTGAACAAGTTTAAGAATCCTACAATTTATGTTCTATATAACCACAACTTATAATTCACAAATTCTAACCATGTTTATAATCAGATCTGATGGTTGCCAATAAATTTACAGTATTTTAAATAAACAGGTCTGTTAGGCATAAAAACATAGATTTTATTCAAATGAAGTAGATAAGCCATTATAACTGTATTCGTAAATTTCCCACTCACCTTATAGCATTCAAATCCAAAGTTTGAACCCTTTAAGCCTACAATCCCTAAATTCTTGTAAATCTACAATTTATTTGGAAAGGGGAAAATTCCAGAAATGTAGAAATGTAAGAAAACAAGAAGAGAGGGGAAAATATGATTTGTAGCATCACTTTGCATTCTTTTCCATTAGATCTGCTTATCCTCTCAATTTCATATGAACTAAATTTAATTTGTTATGTATGAATATATATTTATTTTAGAAATTTGGTTTGGAGAAGAAGAAAAAGGGCAAAGCTTCGCTGTCTCTGCAGATTTATGTGGAAAACTAATGAGGCCTTACCCATTTATTTATAGGGGTGGAAATGGCCTAGAACCATTGGATTCAATTTAATTAATATCTGCCCATTCGTTTATAATATTATACACTTAAAACCCTAACTGCCACTGCCTGGCTCGACTAAGCAGTCGCAGCCAGCGGTCGACCACCGGTCACTGCCCCGGTCGACCACTTGGTCCACCTGGCAGTGAGGTGGTTGGATAATTATATATTACTATACATATAATAATCTCTTTAATTTATTTTCCTTCTGTTTTTGTATTTCGTCCGTAATTTTTTCATACAGACTCTATTCGCGAAACCCCAAACATGAAAGTTGACCAGAATTCCAATATGAACTCCTCGGTTAAAGTTTTGTGGCCAAATTCCATCATTTTGCAGAAATTCCTATTTTTGAGGTTTTAACTAAGTAACTATTTATTGTCAAAATTTCGGACTGTTACAATAACTACTGTAGAAGGCGAGCCGGCAACGTGGCTGGGTGCAATGCTGGTAGGGTTCCGGGGTCCCACAGTCCCGTTGGCAATCGACCTCCAATCTAAACCCTCGAAAACTCGAATCCCACCACTTCGTGTTCGGGAACCTTGAATCCATCAACAACAAGATTTTGGATTCCTTAGCATTAGGATTTTGGCATCCCTTACCTTTCTCGTATCCCTCAGAGGGATACGAAATTTCCTATCGCCCAGGGGATACGGAAATTCATACCCCTTAAGGGGTTACGAATTTTCCTACCCCTGGAGGGGTACGAATTTTCGCATCCCTCCAGGGTGTAAAAAATTTCATATCCCCTGGAGGGGTACAAATTTCGTGTCCCTCACTAGGGGGATATGAATTTCCTATTTCTTAGCTCCTTCAAGGGTCCGAAATTCTACCGCGTGGTCCCCACTTACTACCTACTCCCACCTAACCTCACACCCATAAATACCCCAAGCCTTGGCATTCATTTGGATCTTTTTTCCTTAGGAATTTTCGGCATTCTAGAGCTCCAAGAGCCTTGCTAATAGCAGTCACCTTCTTCTCCATGGCCATTGGACATGGCATGGACAATTAAAACGTGGCATACACGTTTTCCATCAACGTTTGAACATTCACAGGGATAATTATGCAACTTTTGGGCTGTTTTGGACTTTTAGACATTAAGGATAAATTTGGATAAGTTGACCAAGTCAACATACTCAACGAAGAAGAAGAAAGCTGCTTCAATCAAAATTCGGGGCTAACATATTTTTTTTATTAATACATTGTACTCGAATACAGTTTAAACTTATATAACACTGTAATCGGATATCATATAGTGAATGATCATTATGAAGTGGACGTAGGCGTTAGTGCTGAACAACTATAAAAACTGTGTCTCCCCGCATTACTTTACTTTACTACTTATTTGGATTACTGTGTTACTAACGCACTTGCATACACATTAGGTGTTGGCATTCGACAACTTTCTACGTCAGCATTTATGCATGTGAATTTTATTAGAAAAGAAGGAAACTCAAACAGCAAAGGAATATGCAAATTTTGTATTAAATGTCATCCAATTTAACTAAAGAGAAGGAAACAAAATTATTTCTATCTTTCCGTCAACAATGTTTTTCCTTTGTTCATTAGATATGTCAATAGAAAGAAATGAATAGTTTTTCTCTCTAATTTTTGTCATGCTCTATTGGAAAAATTTATACTGCTTGTACACTGCACTTATATCACAACACGACATTCACCATGTCATGCCTGGCTATCTATTTGTCCTTAAAGGTGGAGTGAGCCTGAAGGTTGTCCCTAACAGAAGAGGCCCAAAATTGGACCTTAGGCTAATTCTTGAAATTGTTTTGAAAATCAAGAAAAGATTTTAAATTCAAAAGTTAAATATAAAATAAAGACATATTTGTTATAGAAGTTATAGCACAACATATGCTTTTAAAACGTTTGAAATGATATCATATTTTCAAAAAGTTTGAGAATATTTAATTTCAGATCTCAAAATTTAAAATTTATTAGTAAGATTAATAATATAAATTAATTGAATGAGTTAACTAACTAATACTTGTATGTATGTATTAAATGTATGTTATGTTATTTTGAAGTGCTAATATTAACATAAATATATATGTATGTACTTTAGATAAAGTTTGAAATTAATACAATTATATTAAACTGGTTTAATTAAATAAATTTTAATTATATAAAAATACGCATATGTAAAATATATGTGTTATGTTAGGGACTGAGATGTTAGTGATGGTGGTTTTGATGACAACAGCCATGTTTTAACTACTATCGTAATAAAATATATACTAACACTATTCTCTAGAATATATGTATATCTAGGAAATATATGCAGTTGAAGACTATACAGTTTAAAGATTCAAGATTTCAAAGAAGAAGAGTTCAAGATGGAAGACCTATGAGTAATAAGAGTTCAAGAGTTCAAGAATTAAAACTAATAGAGTCTAGATTTCTTGTTAAAACTCCGAAATACCAAAAATCCTTATTTCAAATCTTTCTCACTATTTTTAATATTCTTATCTTACTTTTAAAATGATTTCAAAATTACTTCGTTGTTTCAAATTTATATTTCTTAGTTTTTAAATTTATTTTAACTACTAATTTTAAAATATATCTTTTATTTCTTAAAACAGTTTAACTCCTAGTTCAAATATTTCTTATCTATGTGATTGTTATTAATTTTATATTAAGTTCAAATATAGTTATTTAAGTTTGAATATAGTTACTTAAGATTTTGTTTCCATTACTTATATTTATATCTTCGGTTTTAAAGTATTTCTTATACTTATGTTTATAGTTTTATATCATTTCTATATATTTTTAAAAAAGGTTTTCAAATGCTAAATGGGAATGAATTTCCAAGATGTTTAGTTCTATTTTTCAACTAATATAATATAATGTTTTTTAGTTATAAAGTTATATTTTCTCGAAATGTTCTGTATTTGTATACTATCACTAATCACTAATTGATCAAAAAAGATTTAAAATCAATTTTTTCTTCTAGCTTAAAGCTTCATTCTTTATTTTTGTTAATTCACCACTAGATCTAATGAGGTCTAGTTCTTGATCTATTATTAAAGTTGTTGTCTTTAGATCTGGTTGTTTCTTCTAAAAATGTGTTCTTCAAACTAGCTATCCTTAAATATATTATCAATTGGAACAAATGCATCAGTGCATATTATATGGTTATTGAACCAAATGATATTTTGTTGGATTTGGATTACAGAATGATGAAGAGATGGATTAAAAAGCTTTTAAGACATGTGGAGTGTTAAGATTGAAAGACTTAAGCGGCTAGAACAAAAAAATTATAAGTTATATCGATCGATATCGGCTAACATGTGTCGCTATCGAACATTCAAGAAGTATGAGGGAGCCACTTAATCCTTGCTATGCAAAAATTTCTTAATATTTAAAATGGCGATTATCTTCCTAAGTCAAATACCCTCAGTCAATGCATAGCAAAAAGTATGGTATTATAACTTGTGATGAAAGAATTCGTCCTGAAGTAGTAGTAGTGCAGACTGAATGTAATGACCCGGATATTTCGTCGGTTAATTTTAAATATTTAATATGGATTTAAATATTGGGTCGATAATATAAACAAATTTTTATATTAAGTTGTCGATTTAAAAATGGATTTTTGATTTAATATCAAATAATTAAATTATCTTAATACGAATTTAATTCAATTCGAAGTTAAAACTAAATTGAAAACAGTTCAGATAATCAATACAAAATTCAGTTTGAATTAGAATAATAATATTAATTTATTATTGTGGAATTAATGGTTTTAAATTTAATTTATATTGATTTAAATTAATATCTTCCATAGACGATCAAATGAGACATCGGAACCTGTTTCAGTAGGTCCAGCATATAGGAATAACCCTAAAAATGTTAGTTGTTGGGTTCAGAAAGGAGTTCAGAATCATGGGGTATTTTAATTAAAGGACACCAGTCCAAAAACAAATTAAAATAAAATAAATCACCCATGTTCCTTGTTTAGTGGACAGAAACAAAACATCAAAGAAGAAAATAATGGCCTCGCTGTTCAAATTATAGGCGCACCCTTCCTTTATAAAATCACGCATACTTTTCCTTTCTCTCTTTCATTCTTCTGTTTAATCGAAAGCTTCATCATATAAGAAAATGGTCATGCTCATCAAATAGATTCAAAATCGATATATACAGAAAACTCTAAAATCAAAATTTCGAAATGGAATCAAAGCCTCGGAAGCAAGCACAATTGAAGTTCTATTGTCGCGATTGGTAGGGCTACTTCGAAATGGAAGCCGTGATGGGATTTTTAGGCAGTAAGACGCGAGTCATAGGAAGGAGTTTGAGAATTTGGGGAAGTAAACACGAAGGTATCGCGAGGGGTTTCAAGGCAATTCGGAGATGGTTGAGGCAGAAAGGGAAAACCGCATTCCTAATCAATCGCGATGGTGATTTCAACGTCCAGGTTGGTGGGTAAACCAGAGGTCGCGATGGATGTTGGTGGTTGCGGAGTGACAATTTCAGGTTGCGATTTTCAGTAGGGTTATTCGATTTCAAAAGACTGCGTCAGTTTTATTGAATCTGTGATGGTGGGTGCAGACACCAAAGAAGGAGGAGGAAACGGGTTGAACTATGAGGACTGGGAGGAATTGATGAGTTCAGGGCTATTGGCTTTGGAATGGTAATGCTCAAGTGATGTAGTAGTAGCAGTTCAGCAATAGAAATAACCGTATGGTGTAAATTGAGGGTACGCATAGAGATAATTCAGTGGCATTTTCTGTGGTGTCCGTGGTCAAGATGCTTGTTAGAGAGGAAGTCGAACTGTTTGGGGCTGGGTATGCAACATCTGTAAGGTATACGTTAATTTGAAATTTAAATTACATAATAGAATTTATTTATTGTTACTTTTAATTCAAATTAAAAATAGTTAATTGTTAAGAAAAATAAATAATCATAGGCGAATCGACTCAAGTTGATGTGTAGCTGTGAGAAATGGAAATAAACTGGATGGATCACGATAAAAATCAATGTGAGTAAATCTCACTCATATTTTATTTAGAATTATTTTATTTGTTAAAATAATTGTTTGTTGGTTGTTTGGATGCGTTGAAATTTTATTATGGCTATTATAAATAAATACTAGTTATTTAGGATTGGTGTTTGTGGCTATTATGTAATAACCCGGAAATCTGAGCCAATTTAAAAATTTTATTTTGGCAATTTTGATGAATTTTGAATATATAAAATGAATTATTTTAAATAATTAGGACGATAAATTTATTTTGAACAGAATTAGAATGTATATATTTATATAGATCGTCGTTAGAATATAAATATTTTATTTTAATTATAAAGGGAATTGAAAATGGCGTGGTAGTTTGAAAATTCGATTTCAAATGAATGTACATGATTCAAAATAAACCGGATTTTAGCGAAAGCAAAAATATTTGAATCTATTTGAGAATATCTTTCCAACAAATCCGAAAAATTGTAATTTCACAGCGGGAATAAAAAGTTATGCCCAGTTGAAATTTCAGAATAGTCACTATGGAATTCTGGCCCTTAAAAATGGAAATTTTGCAAACGACCTCGGTTTTCGACGAAAACACTTTTTTTGGAACCGGAATGTCAAATTATTGCTAGATTCCAAAATTCGTAATTTTCTGAATCAATATGTGAGCGTGGCGAAAGAAAACATGTTTTGACAGTTTCTGTCAATTTCGATCGACCAGAAAATGGCCATTTTTCGAAGGATCTCAGAATTTGACGAAATTAGTTTTGTTAGAACCGTATCGTTAATACGAAGCTAGAAAATATTTTTTGGGAATTTTTAGAGTCCATATGTAACCCCGGTAAATTGAAATGTGCGTTCAAATTCAATATATAGATTTATATTTTGATTTTGGCGGAAACTAATCGAAACGATTGAATCAGCTTACAATACATATCCCATTGTGTTCGAGATGGGGGTAATTAGTTTTGGACGACAGTCGGTGGGTTCGATTTCGAGTTGAAAATAAAAAGTTGCTTTTTAAAATAATTATATATATATATATATATTATAATATAACCCCCTTCTTCCCTCCTCTTTCTCAAATCCGCGTGTCGCGCCCCTCACCTCCGTCGCTGGCCCCCCCTCGCTGCTGCCGCGTCGTTTCCCTCTCCTCCACCCCTTCCAGCCCTAGCCCGATACCCTAAACCCCAACCGCGAATCCCCAAACCGAGCTCCCCCATGCCTCCCACCGCCGCACGCCGCCGCCAGTGCCCTCCTCCACCACCGATCAGGCCGCCACCCCCTCTGCAGTCCAGCGCCGCCACTTCCCCGCTTCCCCTTTTGCAAACAGTGATTTTTTTTTTTTAATTTATTTACACTTAATTTCTTTATAGTTTTATTCATATGAAGGATAGATTTTAAATTACATGAAGATATGATTTTTATGTTCATAAAAATATAATTTTTAGTGCATGAAGAAAGTAATGATATAATTTTTTGTTCATGGAGAAGTATGATTTTTATAGAGAAATCTTTGCATAAAAAGATATGATTTTTATATTATATAGATAATAAAAATATGATTTTTATATTATAGAAAGAATAAAATATGATTTTTATATTATAGAAAGAATAAAAATATGATTTTATATTATAGAGATAATAAAAATATGATTTTTATATAAGAAGTGAATCAAAAATATAATTTTTATATAGTGAAAAGAATAAAAATGATTTTTATATGAACAGTACAAGAAGAAAAATGTGATCTTTATAATATATGTAGCGGTATAAAAGAGAACTTTTATCTATATATAGTAGCAGTATAAAAATGTGATTTTTATATACATGACAACAATATAAAAATATGTGATTTTTATATGTGTAGTCAATACGGATAACGAAAGTGGCAAAAGGCGAGAACGACGAAGATTTTCTGCATATGAAGAGTCGCGGCGTTTGGTTTAGCTCTTAGTGAGAACTCCTCACTTTTATTTTAATTTCTAGTTTGAAATATATACTAAGATGCAGACGGTGCTTAGCAGCACCCGACACCCGTTGTCCACAGACAATGGATGACTTGTTTGTTTAATTGGTATGTTGTGATAGTTGATTGTGTGAGGTGGAATGGAATATTTTATAGTGGAAAATATTTTATAGTTAAAAATATTTTTTTAATGTGTATATAAGATAAATAGTAATAAACAAATCAGACGATTTGTTTATATACACTAATTTGACTGATATTGATTGGGACGATAAATTTTACACATCGCCCAACTGCACAAATAAAAATCTATGTTTGTTGATCTGAAACCCCACATGGGTGTTGGGATGATATTGACATACACTAATCCCAATTGTTTAGTAGTATGTCGACCGATTGGTTGACAGACTGTGTAAGCGTTAATTATTTATATTTAATGCTTATACAGTTGTGTGGTGCGCTTTGGATGATGGTTGATTATTTATCAATGCTATTATATACATGTGTTGTATATAATCCATAATAAATAATATTATATGGTAATTGAGTGGGTCTCATTCCAATTTAGAAGATAAAGAATATATTTCATGTGTTGAATAGAATAAATTTATGTGTTGAATAGAATAAATATTCATGTGTTGAATAAAATAAATATTCATGTGTTGAATAGAATAAATTCATGCGTTGAATCGAATAAATATTCATGTGTTAAATAAAATATATATTCATGTGTTGAATAACAGAATATTCATGTGTTGAATAGAATAAATTCATGTGTTGAATAGAATAGATTCATGTGTTATTCATGTGTTGAATAAAAGAAAATTCATGTGTTGAAGAAAATATTCATTTGTTGAATAGAATAACGAAGTTATTGAAAGATATAAAGCCATGTTGATTAGACTTGCGCCATTTTGACGTGAACGATATTTATATCGATTATATTCATTTTTAAAATGAATTTAGAAAAGGAAGTGATTTCAAAATATAACGTTTTGAAAATATTATCATTTGTATATCGATAATATGGAATATTCAATTTTGATTTGAAATTGAATGTGGAATTGAAATAGTTTTGAAAACGAATTTAAAACGATTTATAAAATACGTTTTGAAGGGAAATCGACGAAATATATATATATATATATATATATATATATATATATATATTATATAATGGCCTGAATAGAACGCGACGCGGCAGTTCGCGAATTTCGACCATTGACTTCGAATGTATATTACGGGAGATCCGACCATCGGATTCTCCTAAAACCGGAACCGTTGGGTTTGTATCGAAAAGAGCTTTCTAACGAATATTAGAGATTTGAAATTTAACGTTGGATTTGGAATTATGTCCAAATCAAATTTAGAAAAGGTCGTTGTAAGTGCAGTTGGATGGCCGTTAATGGAAATCGACTGTACGGGCCTTGATAAAATTATTAAAAATAGTAATAATTTGTGTAAAATCATAAGAAATGATCTGGAAAGAATTAGGATGAAAAATTCCATATTTGAAAAGATAAAAGATTTTTATCGAAATGAACTAGTTTTGAACTAGAATTATAATCCCATTTATTTTTAAAATAAATAAAGTGGATTTGAAATGGTTTTGAAAATAACCAGAATTTCCAATTTATAAAAAGTGGAAATGGATTTGAATCGAAATTGTCTTTGGAATATTTCGATGTTGAATTTCGTGATTATACAGATATTGTTATGGAAATTTGAAAGATATATTTATATCGTTATTTCCAATACGATATTTGTTGGTCGTAGAATTTGATATTGAATGTAAGTTGATATATTTTCTACTCAAAACCTTGTATTTAAAATCAAATGGGATTTGGGTTTGTTGTGAATGGTGTCTTCATTAACACTGTTCTTAAACCCATTTAAGAAAAAGATTAAACCTTTTTATTAGATTTAATGAAGTATACCAATTGAATGATATTTAATTGGGATTGAATTTGAATTGATTTTGGGTTTATCGTGAACCGTGTTTTAAATGACATTGGTTCTTTAACCCAGTTAAAGACAGGATATTGATTTTCGGGAGGATTAAAACTAAGTGGAGTTTTAATGAATCTTTAATTAGATTGAAATGATCAAGAATGGAGTATCACCAGTTTTGCTCCAGGCAATAGTTAAATCTTTAATTAGATTTGAACATGAAATGGTAATTGAATTTACCGATAACACTGTGGTGTTAGATATGAAGTATTACCAGTTTTACTTCATGGGATGAATAGGTTGGGATTGGGAAATTAAAACAAATGATTACTTCGGTAAGTTTTGTTAATCCCGACTAGTTAGGATAAACCATAATTTGGTTTGAATTGATATTCAAAGGAAGATTAAAGAATAAATTTAAAGAATTTATCTTTGATAAAATTAATAGGAACCTTTCCCAAGGTATAAGAATATTTGAACAAAAGAATATTTTGAATTGGAATGAAGCGTATGTTGTGTTTGTGTAACACTTGTTTATTATATATGCGAGTTATTCAGAAAGACCGGGTTTATCCCATTCCGAATAACTAATTCGACGACGTGTCGAGGATGAAGACGGTGGTCGAAGATCGGAGGTCTTCTGTAACGACCCGGATTTTTCAAACAGTTTATTTTAAATATTAAATATGGAATTAATAATAAAAATGAAATTTTATATTGAATTATCGGTTTATAATCGAAATACGATTTATTTTGAATACATATAATTATCGAAATACGAGAACTGAAATAATTCAATTCGAAGATAGAACTGAATCGAATGGTTCAGATGATCAATATATATTCTATTTGAATATAAACGACGATAATAGTAATTTATTATTGAAGAATTTATTTCTTTTATTTCTGAATTTAAATTATTTTATATCGATTTAAAATAATTATTCTATATACGTTCGAATTTAATATCAAAATATATTCAATTCAGTTCAGAATAGTGTTATAATATTGGAACGACGGTCGGTACGCTAAAATAGTGGCTCACGATTTTAATTGTGAACCCCGAGATATTTATAGTGGATAGGATCAAAATCAAATCGATATCTATTTGAAAAGAAACAAAATCTCTTTATATCAAATCGAATTAATTAAAACTCAAATCGCATTAAATTAATGTGTACCATACGCAGGCTTCTTTCCTTAGTACTCAAGTTTCTCCAGTTATAAATACAACCCGCGGTTTCTGCTTTTCTTCCTTTCATTTGAACGAGAATCCAATTCGTTTAGAGAAAATGATGACCAATCTTCACGTTTTGATTTTCCTCTTTAAGAATTCGAAACAAATAAGCCACCATTCCCAAGAAAATCAAAGCCAAAATCCAGTATCGCGTAAATCAATTTGAAGTGAGAGCCGCAAGTCAGGTTCTTCATCAAATCAGTAGACGTGTATGGATTTTTGAAGCTCGACAGTTGCTTGTAGTATTATAGATCTTCGATTTTGCCATCGATTGAAGTCGCGATGAGGTTTGTGGGGTTCTAAGAAGGGTAGGTTCGGTCCTGTAGCAGTATGAAAATGGTGGAGGTTGCGATGTTGTCCTGGGGCTCTACGTGATTCAATAGTGGAAGGGATCGACCTCGCGATAACTAACCGGAGTTCAATCATTGACTGATTAAAGAAAATCTGATATGGGAAAGGCATGTACGTGGTTGATGAACAACGTCAGGCGATTATACAGTAAGTCGATTCGGGGAAAAGATGAAATCGCAGAGGATTCGTGGGTTTCTGTTGAGTACGATAGTGGGTTTCTAGAGTTGGTTTTAGGGGATGAGGGACAGTAAATAGTTTGGGTAACAGAAGAGCTGTCGCGTTCAAGTGCAATAAAGAGCAGCAAGTGTTTTTACAAGTGCTACAGTGGATGGAAATGGCAATTTGGGTGAAGTAGAGAAGTATTTCCAGAAGAGAAAGGGTTTTACTCGGATTTAAGGTAATTAAACTAAATTTGTTTAGTTAGTGAATTAGTTTAAATTAAAATAGTTTAAGTCGGTAAATAACAATTTAATTCATCATAGGGGCAAAGTAAAAGTAATTGAAGACAACTCGAGTGGTCGTTGCTGCATAAACGATCTAGGATGGATTCGAGATTTTTGTCGTTAACCGTCGAATCAATATGAGTTTATCTCACTCACCTTTTATTAAGAATTATTTTTATTTGTTAAAAATAATTGTTTGTTGCTTGTTTGAACGCTTTCTGGTTGTTTTAAATATATTAGTTATTTAAGGTGACTATTATATATATATATATATTGGTTTGGTGGTTGGATTCCCGCAGTCTCATTAGCAGATGCCTGCGGTACCATTAGCGGATGATTACCCTATACGCCGCATGCTATGATAGTGGATGACCTTCATACCGCGATATCCTACCATTAAGCAGGATGGGAATTATTTATGTTGACTAACGTCTGTGGATGCAGGAAAAATAGGTTGGAGGGATCCAACTGGATTCCTCAAAAATATATTATCTGTTTGTTTATTTGTTTGCATATATACTGTCATATATGATGTGTTAGAAAACCTGAAATAAATAATTGGTTGTTAGTGTTTAAATATCAATGGGCACAAATGTTGATATTTAAAAATATCATGAAAAGGAATTTTGCAGATTTAAAAAGGAAATTCTATTTTTTTCTAAAATAGAATTTGAAATTTGAATAAGAGAAATTCAAATAAAATTTGAATATGAGAAATTCAAATAGAATTTGAATATAAGAGAAATTAAATATGGACGTTGAATGTAGAATTCAAAGAAAATTAAATATGGACTTTGAATGTAGAATTCAAAGAGAATCAGATATAGACTTTGAATATAGAATTCAAAAGGAATTGAAATAGAATTTGAATTCAAAGGAGTTGGAATAGAATTTGAATTCAAAGGAATTGGAATAGAATTTGAATTCGAAGGAATTGGAATAGAATTTGAATTCAAAGGAATTGAAATAGAACTTGAATATAAGGAATTGAAATAGAATTTGAATTCAAAGGAATTCAAATGGATTTGAATAAAGAAAAGTCAAATAGAGATTTGAATGAAGTTTAACTATAGAATTTGAAAATAGGATTCAAATGGAGTTGGAATATAGAAGTTCAAATGTAATTCAAATATAGAATTTGAATATAGAAAATATAAAGGAAATTCAAATAAAGAATTTTAATATCGAAAGTGAAATGGAATTTGAATAAAGAAATTTTAAATGTGGAATTTGAATAGAATTCCAATAGAGTTGAAATGGGAATTGGAATATATAATTCGAATGGAGTTTGAAAGTAGATTTGAATAGAATTTGAATATACAGAAATTTGAATAGAACTGAATAGAATTTGAATAGAATTGAAAATAGAATTTGGAAATAGAAATATTCAAAGAGAATTTGAAATAGAAAGTTGAAATCATTTCGAAATGGGAACGACGAAATATATTTCGAAATGTGGATTTTTAAATCAGAACAGAAATAAATCCAAAGTATTTATAATTTATAAAAGGAATTGAAATTAAATATAGAAGATCGAAATATAAATGAATTTATTACTGAATATGAAAAAATCGACAATTTTAGAAAATTGGAAATAGTATGTTGAAATGGGAAAATTTTGATTTGATATATATTAAAAATATATCAGAATGAAGTTAAATTTATTATAAACGAAGTTCAAACGTTTTTATATATAAATATAATTAAAACGAACTCGCCGCAGCGCTGCAGTTCGTAAATTGGCGATTCGAACTTTAATTGAATATATAGAACTTAATTGAAGTCGGAATTCTTTGAAACAAGAAACATTAGGACCGATTTGATAATAGTTTTCTAACGGAGGAGAAAAATTTGAATTTCGTCGTATATATTTTGAGTTATATCAAAATCAAATTTTCAGAAAAACAACGCCATAACCATTTAAAAACTCTAATGGTTTATTAATTTTATAAAAGGATTTTAAGCGAATAAAATCCGAATTTCTATTCAGAAAATTTCAGATTTTGAGTTGTAAATTATATGTGAACTCAAGTGGAGTAATGAATTTATTTTTAAACAGAAATCAGTTTTTTTGATTATTGAAAAGAATTAACTAATTCGAATAGTAATTAGTTAATGAGATTTTGGATTAAAATTGGGCTTTGAATAAGTGAATTCGATTAGAAAATTTATATTTGAAATCGGAAAGGGAACCATAATTGAAATTGAAATTCAATTTGGTTATGAGCAAGTTAAATATTTGGTTTGAACATGTTATGTTCAAACAAAGGAGTGAAATAGGCAAAATAGCTAATTAAAGAATAAATGAGTGAAACTGAATTCAAACGATTGGATAGTGTTGAATTGAATTGAAAACAGGTGAGCATGTGTTAGACAGGTATGGGATGAAGTATATGAAGATTTTAATTTATGTGCCCGACAAAAAGGTACATGTTTAAATTCATATATGAGATTTTATGCACCGTATCAGCAAGCCGCTTGGCCTTTTCTTTTTCCTTTGGATTGGTGAGGGCCATGGGAGGCTACTTGAAATATCCCGATGCTCCCGGTACAAGGGAGGTTATGGAGAATTTTTCCGAGAATTTAAGGAGTTAGAATATTTTTAAGGAAAATTTGATAGTTAGAAATAAATGTATCGATATATACAGAATTCGATAAGGAAATGAATTTAAAAATAGAATGTTATAAACAAAAAGGGAAATCGATAAGCTGGTAATAGAAAGAGAATCATATATACGTTTAAAAATGAATAATTGGTTTTATGGTGTGTTTATCCGAGGTAAGGGGTTTTGCCATTTTGAAGTTAAGGATGTTTTCAGTCAAGGTCTTAGAGGTAATTTTACCCCAACTTGATTGATTTCATTTTTAATTGATAAATAGCAAGATCCAATCTCAAAGAGAAGTGTTGGATAATAGTTAGTTGAATAAAATATTTTGGGTTGCTGTAACGATGTTTTACATAGCATTCGTTTTAACCCAAGTGATGGAATTTTGGAAATATAACAATAAATATTTCTTGAGTATAATTAAAGTAGTCGGGAAAGAGATAAGTGATTGAAATTGTTTCAATTTCAAATAGAATATATTTTCTAAGTGTAGAAAATAAAAGAAGGCGAGATATAGAAATGTTTTCCAAAGAATGTAAGAGACCGAGATGATAATTGAAAATATTTGTTTAACAAATATTGATAAGGAAATGGAAAGAGTGATTTAATTAATGAATAGTAATCAAGGGGCCCAGTGATTGTTTGATTTTTTTTTTGAATGGATGTTTTTTTCTTCGATAGTTAAATAACCGGCTATTGAAGTATTTGCTAATATCGTTGTCAATATGGAGGGAACGGTTGGATTATTATCCGTGAACCACTCTGTATTGGCAGTAGTGTTGCGAATCAGATTATACAAAGGTAATCGAATATGGAGTGAAGTGCAAGGACTTTTTCTATTAATAGAAATTGTGCCTTCGGTTTCGTTCAGTCCCAGAACGAACGTTTATGGTCGAATGTCTGACAAAGTATTTCCAATGATCGAATATGTTGATATGTACAAACATATATAGTGGTAATGGATTTGTTCCCTTCGCATAACATCCAGAATATTTATGCAAATCAATTAGTGATTAATGGATCTGACAATGTGGCATTCAAAGTGATTGTGCTATCAATGAATAGAAAGTAATCGTAGCCTCAGGCCTCAAGAACCGAGAAATGACAAAAATCGGGCAGGCAGCATGACTATGTGGGTCGCTCCCATTAGGATGTATAATCACCTATCTAGAGATTCATTTAATTCCATATTCTATTCGATGTTGTCCCATTCGAGAAACAGTTGCTGATCCCAACCGTTGGTGATATACATTCGATACACTCAAGTGAAATGAGTGGTCGGTCATGTGTGGGACAGGTTGCAAGATGTTCTTGTTGAACCCCAGTGTATCGCCTCTAGAGTACACTGATCGGAAGGTGGTTCCATACCTTGTCATGTTGGAAATCCAATCTCCAATAAGCGCCATGCAGTTTTTGATTCTATATTATGTATGGAGCGTGAGATGCAAGCGTTCCGCTAGATTCTATTTATTTGATTTAGACACTATTATAATATCACTGGATTTTTGTATCAAAGTGTTTTTGGGTTATAGTAAGATAAAAACCGTCTGTGTTTATGTGTGGGCTGGTCTTACTATTATCTTTTCTTTTGAAAGGATTTTTAAAGTTAAACAAATGGTTGGAGTTTACTCACACCAGTCCCATGACTGACCCAGAGTTTATTTTGTTTTGTTTTCCTTAATCTCTTGGGTGCCCAATTTGTAACTCTTGGGTGCCCAATTTGTATGGGTAGTCAAATAGTAGGGATTTTTCAGATTCACTTGGAAGAGCTGGAAGCAGGAGGTTTCACCAATTAGCAATAGACTATCATATATTCCGCTGTGAATCATGTTTGTATCTGGAAATAGGTGTTTATAACTGTTCCAGGAATAACTGTTGTGCTCTGATGATGGTATGTATATAAAGTTATTGATTTGTATTTCATAAAGATATGTTATTTAATATATTTTATTCGTTCCGCTGTGAGTTAGTGATCTTCATTTTCTTCTATTCTAATATTTCTTTCTTTCTATTTCTCATCCTCTAACTTCCTTTTATTAATGATTCGTATTTCTGTGCAATTTAGGTTGGATGTGTGGTGTTTTTAGTCAACTCAGATAGTACGGATTTGCAGGCCATTACATCTTCACATCGTTTGGATAATTACTGATGATCTTGATTGGGCTGTGCACCCAAGAGGAGGGAATCAGTTGGTGATCGTCCAGACGTACTTGGAGATCGATGGATATGCGAGGTACTAGGTGCCTCCGGTTTCGCTCAGAACCAGAACGAACTTGTAAATGAACTGTGTGTCTGACATTGGTTTTTATTCTGTTTGATTGATTTCTATTAAATATATATCTGTTTGGCGGCGGAGAATTTATTCTCTTGCTTAACGCCCTTCTCTGAGACGTACAAGCTTAGAGGTTATATATTGATGGATATCAATCGCATGGAGTGAATTGCCTGTATGGCATGCTTAAGTGGCAAATGATCAAGGCTTTTGTTAAAAACAGAGTCTTGTGGTTGATGATCAAAGCACCACATGTGTGGCATAGCTTTGTGTAGCGTTGATTCGCGAGCCTCACACCCTGGTTATAAACCAGAAACGGGAGAGGACATCAGGGCGGGCATGCATTCCCTTCTAGCTAGGGTGGTGTTAGTGACCTACCAGTCCTGACATTTACATTATTTTCACCTGTGTTGTTGTTGCTGTTGCGAGGCGCCTCGGATATATCGGCGACTATGTGGACCCGATGGAGTCATTTGGCTCATTTACACCCCAAAGGGTGGGGAAACGCAGTGTTCAAGCATTTTAATCCACATCGGTGGACCGGCCCTGACGATCCAAGGGTCGATGCGCTCTGACCCTAGGGCTCGGGCAAGAGAGTCTCGAAGCCGGTGAGGACGATCCCTTGCCTCGATTCACAGATGGAAATCCAAATTATAATACATGATTTTGCGGGTTTGATTGTAGAACCTGTATATGGCGACATAGTGGTATGGGGCACTTATGCCGTCTATGATTGATACTTATGATTGAAATTGTTTTGACACTATACACTTATAGTAATAATAAAACATGAAATTTCACGTACCAAGCATTCTTGGCTATTATAAGGTAAAAACCCTATCCGCCGGCTTGCGTTGCATTGTGTGATGGGACCTGGGTCTTATAATAGCTTCATTGTTCCTTATTTAGCATTGCGCTGTTGTTTTATGCACTGGTATTCTTGGGAGGAAACCCGTTCCGTGTTATACGGCGTGGTCCCTTGATTTACCTTACTTTAAAACCAAGATAATAACTGTTTTAGTACTTACACCAGTCATATGACCGACCTGGTGTTTATTATTTTAACCTAAACTCTGAGTGCCCTTATTTTCCACACGGGAAGCTAGTAGTTTTGGTTTTGCAGATTTGTATTCATAGGATACTGGTTTACAGCTGGAACGATATCCGGAAAGCTCTGTATCCGTGTATCTCATTCAGTTGTGTGTTGTATTATTTTTCCGCTGTAGTAATAAATTTAAATCTCTGATATTTTCTGATGTATATTATTTAAATCTCTGATATTTTCCCTATGCGCCCCACAATATATATAGTGGATGACCTTCATACCGTGATATCCTGTCTCGAAGCAGGATGGGTATTATTTAAGTTGGCTAACGTCTGTGGATGCAAGAAAAACAGGTTGGAGGAACTGGATTCCTCAAAATTTATTACTGTTTGTTTTCACATATATATTATCATATATGATGTGTTATAAAACCCGTGATTTGATAATCGAGTGTTCTTGGATATTCAAATATCACTGGGCTAAAGTGTTAATATATAAAAATATCATGAAAACGATATTTGAAATTTAAATGGAAAATTCTATTTTACTAAAAGTAGAAATTTTAAATTCTAATGGACTAAAAATATTAACTTGTTTTGAATAAATAAAACAAGTATTGAATTTATAAACGATGTTTATAAATTAAACAATACAGGGAATTGAAGTAAATTTATAAATGATATTTATAAATAAAATGGAATAATTTTCCTTGGTTAATGCATGGGGATTGAGATGAATTTATAAACGTTGTTTATAAATGCAATGGACAATTATCATGTGATAAGTGGGAAATTTAAATTCAAATGTGAATTTAAAAATAATAATTGGAAATCGTTTTAAACAGAAAACGATGAAATATATTCCAATGTCCGAAATGGAAATTTAATTGGATAATTAAAATATTTAAATTCAAATGTGAATTTAAAATGAGGATTGGGAATTGTGTTAAAAAGGGAAACTAGGAAATTTATTCTGATATTCAGAATGTAAATTGGATTAAAATAAATCCGTATGGATTTATGACGTGAATTCGATTAGATCGAATTTATTTAGATAAATATTTCCAGAATTTCATTAGGATTATATTAAATAAAAAACTTAAATTTAAATATAAAAATAGATTCACTGTTATATATATATTTATGTGTATATAAGTAAATTCAATAAAATATTCCAGAATAGTAATTGGATTTCAAAGGGAATTTGAAATGAAAAACTTGTTTTAAAATTATAAAACAAGGAAGTTGGATTTACAAATGATGTTATAAATCTAGTGAAATAAATTATCATTGGATAATTTAGAAGTTTAAATTCAAGTAAGAATTTAAAAAGTGAAATTGGAAAACGTGTTGAAAAATAGAATAATTGATTGTATTCCAAGATTTAGAATATGTGAGAAAATCCAAAGGAGTTATAATTGGAATTCGATTATATCAAATTTTATAATGTATTTATAAAAGGAATTGGGATTTTGAAATAACAAATCGAGTATAAATAAATGTATAACCGAGTAAGGAAAAATCAGCGATTATAGATAATCAGAATTTATTGAGTTGAATTGGGAAAATTAGTTTGAAATATATTAAAAATATATTAGAATGGAGTTGAATTTATTTTAAACAAAGTTTAAAAGTTTATATATATAAATATAATTAAAACGAACTCGTCGCAGCGCGGCAGTTCGTAAATTGGCGATTCGAACTTCAATTGAGTATATAGAACTCCAATTCAGCCGGAATTCTTTGAAACAAGAACCGTTAGGATCAATTCGATGATAGTTTTCTAGTGGAAGGGAAAATTCTGAATTTCGCCGTCTTTATTTTGAGTTATGTAAAAATCAAATTTTTATAAAAACAACGCCGGAACAATTATAAAAACCATAACTGTTTATTTAAATAAATAAAAGGACTTTATGGAAATAAAATCCGAATTGCCGTTAGAAAAACCCAGACTGGAGATAAAAATAAATATGAACTCTACTGTAGTAAGTGAAATGATTTTTGAAGCAAAATTCAGTTTTTTAGTTATTAAATAGATTTAACAAATTTGAAGAAAATAGTTAATCAAGATTTGAATTGAAATTAGGTGTTGGATAAGTGAAAGAGATTTTAAAATTTATATTCGAAATCAAATATGTAACGCGAGTTGAAAATAGAATTAGATTGGGTTCATGAGTAGATTAAAATATATTTGAATGTGATATGTTCAAAAAAAAAGTGAAATAGGCAAAAGAACTAATAAGGGGATAAATTAGCGAATTTGGGTTAAGAGGAATGGATTGCGTTGAAACCAAAAGGGATATATTTGGATATGTGTTAGACAGGTATGAGATAAAGTGTATAAAGATTATAATTTGTATGCTCGACAAAAAGGTACACATTTAATTCCATATGAGATTTTATGCGCCGAATCAGCAAGCCACTTGGCTTTTTGATTTTCTTTTTGAATGGAAAGGGCCAAGAGAGGCGAGTTGAGGTTTGAACTATTTGCCGGTACAAAGGAGGTTATGGCGAATATTTCCAAAAATTTAAGGAGTTAGAATATTTTTAAGTAAACATTGATAGTTAGAAATCAATGTATAGATATAGATTGAATTCGATAAGGAAATGAACTTTAAAATAGAATATTATAAACAAAAAGGAAATCTATAAATTAGATTTGTTAAAATTAGAAAGAGAAGCGTGCACGTGTTTTAGAAATGGAAAATTGGTTTAATATAGTGTTGATTATTCGAGTTAGCGGGAAGTTAATAATATCTTCAGTCAAGGTCTGAGAGGTAATTATACCCCAACTTGATTGATTTCATTATTAGTTGATAAATAACAAGATTCAGACTCGAAGAGAAATGTTTAAAGAGATTTAGTCCAATGCAGTATTTTGGGTTGCTGTAATGATGTTTTACATAACATTCGTTTTAAACCAAGTAAGTGAATTATGAAAATATAAAAAATAAATATTTCCTAAGTATTGAAATGAATGGTCGTGAAAGAAATTAGTAATTGGAATATTTTCCAATTATTAATAGAAGATATTTTCTAAATATAGAAAATAAAAGAAGGTGATATATGGAAATGTTTTCCAAAGAACGTAAAGAGACCGAGATGTTAATTGAAAATATTTGTTTAACAAATATTGATAAGGAAATGGAAAGGGTGATTTAATTAATGAATATTAATTAAGGGGCCCAGTAGTTGTTTGTTATGGATGAATGTTTGTTTGTTTTCTTCGATAGTTAAATAACCGACTATCAAAGTGTTGCCAATATCGTTGTCAAAGTGGAGAGACCAGTTTGATTATTATCCGAGAATCACTCTGTGTTGGCAGTAGCATTTCGAATCAGATTATATGAAGGAAATCAGAGACGGAGTAGAGTGCAAGGGCTTTTTCTATTAATGGAAATTTGTAACGACCCAGAAAATCTGAACCAATTTAAAATTTTTAAATTGGCTAAAATAATGGATTTTAAATATTTAAAATAAATATTTTAAATAATTGAGATGAAAAGTGAGTTTGAATCGACAATTGAAAACGAATATAATTAATTATAACTATAAACAAGGCCTGAAATGGCGCTGTAGTTTCAAAAATTGAATTCAAACTTTGTAGGATTGTACCGGATGCAAAACAAAACGGATTTTAGTGAAACCAAAAATATTTAAATCTGTTAGTGAATACCTTTCTAACGAATCTGAAAAATCGAAATTTCATAGCGGAAAGCAAAAGTTATGGCCGAATGAATTTTCAGAACGGTCGCTATGGAATTTATATAGCCCGTGAAATTGGCCATTTTGCATACGACTTCGGAATTCGACGAAACCACTTTTGTTGGATCCGGGATGTGAAGTTATCGCTAGGTTTCAAATTTCATAATTTTTGAAGCTAGTATGTAAGCGTGGCAAAGGAAAATGTGTTTTGGTCAATTACAGTTAAATTGGATCGACCAAAAATGGGCCTTTTTGCAAACGGTCTCAGAATTCGACGAAACTAGTTTTGTTGGGACCGTATCGTCAAAACATAGCTAGATTTATTTTTCTGGAATTTTTCGAATCAATTTGTGGCTCTGGCAAATTGAAATGTACGTTCAAATTAAATATTGAATGTTTTATATTTTAATTTGAATGGAAACTGACTGAAACAGTCGAATGGGCCTACGAAACATATCCCATTGTGTTCGGAATGGTGGTAAAACGCTAGGGACGACAGTCGTTGGGTTTAAATTGGTGTTCGTCTGTATAAGGGGGTATTTTCGGATTTTAAAACTTTATAAAAAAAAACTCCTATTTGGCCACGTCAGCCCCCCGTCTTCTCTCCCCCCCATCGCGATTAACGGCGGTAAGCCTTCGCCATTTCCCGATCAAATCCCGATCGCCACAGCCACTTTCAGCACCTCCGCCTGTTGAACTTTCTGAAGCCCTCGTCCTCCTCTTTAAATCAACACCGCCCACGTCCACCCTTGTCGCCCCATCATCGCGAACCACCGCCTCAAAGTGGGCCCGCATCACGCCTCCTAGCGCCACCAGCAGGAGTTCGAACTGAGGGTGGTGGCCACCGCCGGAAAGCCCTTTCGAAGGCCTACGTCATGGCACAACTGGATCTGGGTCTCGAGCAACGGATTAGGTGAAAATCCACGACCTAGTTTTGAACCCAAGTTGAAAGGTAACGGCTTGAATAATTTAAAGTGATTTCAACATTCAAAAGTGTCGCGAAATTCGTCTGTCTTTGAAAAATCATATCTTTTTCATATGTTAACGAAATTCGATGAAACAGGAAACATCGTGACCGTGTGGACGCCTTCTACATTTTAGAAGAAACCGCATATTTTTCTGAGCCTTCTGCTATTTTTGGTGGAGTGGAACCCAATGTGAGATTTCTGATTTAAAAACAATATGGAAAACGACGATGTATAAATTATATAGTCGATGTACGGGTTATATAAGCATTGTACACCTCTTGTATAACCGTTGTATAAGTTGTACGTTCGATGTATAAGTTATATATGCGTTGTAAAAATTATATATGTGTTGAAATAAAAGTGAATGGCTATATATAATTAAATATATATATATATATATATACGCCCCTCGTCCACAAACCATGGACGATATTTATTGATTGTGATTGGTGTGAAAATTGATTGATAGCGAGTGGTTGTTTGGGATTGTTTGTGGTTGATATTGATTGATTGTGGTTGAAAAATACCCGTTTGTGGTTGAGAAATATTTGGTTGAAACCACATAGGATTAGTTGGTGGAAATGAAATAGATATATACTTGCCGCCTACGTGCGAACTAGATGCATGATCCCCATTGTCAAAAACCGCGAGGTTTTAAGGTAGAGCGAGGAGCCGTACTAGGGACGGTCCCGGTTTTAACTACCCTGCCGTTATGCTGCCGAAATTTTGAATAATATTCATGTGTTTGAATTATTTTCATTTGCTGAAACTATATTTACTCGTTGAATAGAAAACATTCATGTGTTAAATCGATATTCATTCGTTGATTAGAAATTCATGTGTTGAATGGTATTTGTGTTTTAAATATAAAAATCACATTTTTATCTATATATAGAAAGTATAGAAAACCTTCATGTGTTGAATCGATATTCATTCGTTGATTAGAAATTCATGTGTTGAATGGTATTCGTGTTTTAAATATAAAAATCACATTTTTATCTATATATAGAAACTATAGAAAACCTTCATGTGTTGAATCGATACTCATTCGTTGATTAGAAATTCATGTGTTGAATGGTATTCATATTTTGAAATAAATTGTTTCATAACAAAAAAATCACCTTTTATCAACTATATGGAATATGAAAAATAATCTCGTTTTTAAAAGAAATTGTTTTGTAAGAAAAATCCTATTTTTATCACCTATATAGAATAATAGTGTTTTGAAATAAATTGTTTTACAATAAAAGTCTCATTTTTATTATATACATGAATCGTTGAAATGTGAAGTGTTAAAAATAGCAACCCGTTCAAATAAATATGCATGAGTCGAAATATTCATTAATTAGCTAATGATATGATTTTTTACCTATGCATGCAACATTAGAATGAATGGTGTTTTTAAACCAAATGGAATCAAATATGAAGTTGAATGGAAAATGATAAATGATAAGAACTGTATATATGTACAGGCATATTTATTGAACAGGTTAAAGCAAAGTGGCTAGAGAAGAGGAATAAAATTTTGTGCCCGACAAATAGGTACACATTTACTGTTTTGTTTGGGTGATGATTTTATGAGCCTGTTGGCTAGCCGCTTGGCTTTTTCTTTTTCTTTTCGACATGAGACGCCCGTGTGGCTATTTGGGAATTTTCCCAGCCCCTCCCGTACAAAGGAGGTTATGGCGAAATTTTCCAAAATTTAAAGGCGTTAGTGAAATATTTGAAGTGAAAACGATATTGAAATTGTTGAATGAACTATATTTATATAAATATATAAATATAAATAAAATTAAAACGAAACGTGGCCGGGCAGTTCGTGTTTTGAAACCGTGATTTCAAACAACTAGTGTGGAAAATCCGACCATTGGATTTTCCCGAAACCGCAACCGTTAGGTTCGCCTTGGAAATATCTTTCCAACGGCACCAACGTTGTAAAAATCCAACGGTTGGATTGTCTGGAATGTTTAATTCAAATCTGAAGAAAAACAGCGCCAGAATCGATTATATATATATATATGTATATAAATATAATTATATTTAATCGAATAACGACGCTGCAGTTCGTATTTTGAAATCGAAACTTCAAACGATTGTAGCGGGAGATCCGACCGTCGGATTTTCCCGAAACTGGAACCGTTGGATTCGTTTTGAAAAGACCTTTCTAATGATGTAAATTTTGTGAAGATCCAACGGTTAGATTTTCAGATATGTGTAAATCAAATCTGAAGAAAAACGGCGCCACGGCCGCGTTATGGCTCGAAGCGTCGTTTTGAATAAATTGGCTATTTTAAAATAAATAAAAATAGCGATAAATCGTTATTAAATATCATAAACGATATAGAATGGAAATAAACTGAATTTACTCGATTTATGTGGTATTTGATGGTTGAATGTGTTTGGTGTGAAAATTACATTAAAGAACAAATTTGGTGTTATCGAATGATTTAACCATTGAAATAAATTGATTTGAAATTCTAAATATACGTGAATTATTTCAAAAGGCCGAGTTAATTCTCATTTCGAATAATTGACCGACGATTGAAATTCGAAGATGAAGACGGTGGTCGAAGACCGGAGATCTTCACCTCGTTTGGATGGTAACCGAGGTCCTGATTGGGAGGCATCCCGAAATATGGATAATGAGTGGTGATCGTCCAGACGTACGTGGTGATCGATGGGTTTGCGAGGTATTTAGTGCCTCCGGTTTCGTTCAGACCCAGAACGGACTTGTAAATGGACTGTGTGTCTGACATTGGATTTTATTATGTGTTGATTGATCTCTATTGAATATACATCTGTTTGGCGGCAGAGAATTTATTCTTTTGCTTAACGCCCTTCTCTGAGACGCACGAGCTCAGAGGTTGTATATCGATGGACATCATTCGCATGGCATGAATTGCCTGTGTGGCATGCTAAGATGCAGTGATCAGGGCTTCTGTTGAAAAGCAAAGTCTTGTGGTGATGATCAAAGCACCACCGGTGTGGCGTAGCTTTGTGTATAATGTGAATTCGCGAGCCTCACACCCCGGTATGAACCAGAAACGGGAGAAGGACCTCAGGGAGGGCATGCGTTTCTTTCTAGCTAGGGTGGTGTCAGTGACCTACCAGCCCTGACATTTATATACTTTTCACCTATGTGGTTGTTGCTGTTGCGAGGCGCCTCGGTTTGATCGGACGATCCGGGTCCGATGGAGTCATTTGTTGGCTCGTTGACGCCCCAAAGGGCGGGGAAACGTAAAGTTCAGGCATAATAATCCACATCGGTGGACCGACCTTGTCGCTCCAAGGCTTGCCTGCGCGCTTGCCTGAGACAAGGGCTAGAGCGTCTCGAATTCTGTAAGGACTATCTTTTGCCTTGGTTCATGACGGAAATCCAATTTCCAAATACGTGACTGTGCGGTTTTGATTGTATATATATAAGGTGACATGATATATGGTACCCATGCCGTCTATGATTGATAGTTATGATTTGAATTTTTTTTTCAAAACATATAAACACTGGCAATAATATCAAATGCCTTTGTTTTATTCGTATCAAGCATATTTTGGCCGTTATAAGGTAAAACTCTATCCTCCGGTTTGCGTTGCATTGTGTGATGGGAACTGAGTCTTATAACGGCTTCATTTTTTCACAAAAAGCATAGCGATGTTTAAAAGAAAGATTTGTTTTAAAGCACTGGCAATCCAATGGAGTAAACCCGTTCCACGAAAGTGGCGTGGTCCTGTGATTGGCCATATTATATATGTGTTGAATAGATTTCTCATACCAGTCCCATGACTGACTCGTAGTTTGTTTCACTTTCAAACTTGGGTGCCCCTTTTTCTACACGGGCAGCCTTGTATTCAGGTTTAGCTGGTTCTTTCTGGATAGCTGGAGCTGAAGATGGATTCTATCATTTATCTCTTTTTATGCCGTTCAGCTCCTATTGTACATTATGTTTGTTTTCCGCTGTAGACATATATGTATAGTTGAACTGTAATTGTACTAAGTATGATCCTGTATACTGTGTAACTCTGATGATTACTTTTATCCAGTATATTCTATTGTTCATTATCTGGTGTATTTATTTATTTCTGTTCTGCTATTATCGGTTTCTGTGTTATGTTTCACGGATTACCCTTGTCGCCGCCAGTACGGGGTTTGGGGTCATCTCAACGTGGTATCAGAGCTGTGGTTAAGCTTAGTTCCGGAATATAACATTTGAACAAACTCGTCAGAAATAGAACCAGTAGTGTTCTAGGACGGGTAACTCTATACAAATAGGATAAGTAATATCCTAGTATAAGTAAAGCAGAATGGAATACACCCCAGTAGACGCATTTACATTGAAATATTTGTCTCTATATTTTTAAATATCTTTTCTGTTGACCTAACACTTTGTCTGCTAATTGCAGACGCACTAGAAAATGAGTGATAGGAACAGAAGAAATAATCGTATGGCTCAACCAGCTAATGAGCCAGTTGTGCTCCCGCCGCCAGAATCCGATATAGAAGTTCTATTCAAGAGATTTCGAAATCTTGGTGGATCGTCATTCTTAGGCAAGGAGTCCATTATGGAAACACAAGCTTAGATTCGTTCTGCAGAGAAAATCTTTGAGGGTTTAAAGCTGAGAGACGATCAGAAAAGATTACTGGCGTCTTGGGCGCTCAAAGAAGAAGCTTTGTTTTGGTGGGATTCAATCATTAAAGATAATCCAGAAGGTGATATCACCTGGGACAGATTCAAAGTGGTTTTCTTAGAAAGATTTACTCCTCCCGAAGCAACCGAGAGATTATGTGATGAATTTTCTTATTTGATACAAGGTGATATGACCATCCCAGAATATCATAAGAAATTCAACGAACTTGCTCACTTTGCTCCTCATCTGATTCAAGATCCAAAAAGGAAAAATCTGAGATTTATTCATGGCTTGCAAAGGAGATATCAGAATAGTGTAATGAGGAATGTGAAGCTTCGTTTTTCTGAAATGATTTATATGGCTTATCAGTATGAAGATCTCCATAGGAAAGGCATGTTGCGAGATAAAGAAGAAGTCAGTTCTAGCGATAAGGTTGAATCAGGAACTGATCGTCCTGAGGCCAGTACCATGTCTGAGGTCAGTAAGGAACCCAAAGTCAATCGAAAAAGGGCCAGATCAGGAAAAGAACCGGTAACGACCACCGTATGCAATAACTGCCATCTGAAAGGGCATTTCTCGATAAACTGCGGACCTTTAAAGAAGCAATTAAAAGGTGGACTTCGATCCAAAGAAGGATTTCAAGCGAATAGAAAATGCAATCTCTGCCATCAGTCCGGTCATATAAAGCGAGATTGCTGGCTGTTAAAAAGGGCCAAAGAAGCTCAGGTAAATGAAGTGGCCGAAGTGCCTGCATCTTCGTCTGATCAGGAAAGGGCTGATGTTTTAGAAGGAACGCTTACTGTCAAAAACATTCCAGTCAAAGTACTGTTTGACATAGGCGCGTCCCGAAGCTTTATTGCTAAGAGTGCCGCTAAGAAACTAGATTTGAATTTGAGGAAGCTCAAGGAACCAATAGCTGTCCAGAATCCGGTCGGGGTTCTATCAATCTCAGTTGGATTTGTGGGGTGCCTGTTTCTTTTTCTTGCTATAAATTCCCTACTATCTCGGTCGTTATGAATTTTAATGAATTCGATCTTATTCTGGGATTGGATTGGCTAACCAAATATGAAGCAGAGGTTAGATGCGCCGAGAGAGTTGTTAAGGCCAAGGCACAATCGGGGAATTATGTAACCATTCCCTGTGAAGGTCAGAATGCTAATAGAAAAGACTTCTGGGCAGCTTTGAATGTTTCTCCAGCCCAAATAGAAAATGTCCCTAAGATCACAGAGAATATTCCTGACCTCATCAAAGATGTTCCTGTCGTCAAGAACTATGTGGATGTGTTCGAGAAAGTTGTTCGCTTACCTCCGCAAAGAAAAATAGATTTCAAAATTGCTTTAATTCCGAATGCAAGGCCGGTAGTTCACGCTATTCGAAGAATGTCCTTGAAAGAGAAGGAGGAATTAGACAATCAAACACGACAGCTAGTATGGAAAGGTCTGATCAGGCCTAGTTTCTCTGATTGGGGCGCAGCTATGGTATTTGTCCCAAAATCTGACGATACTCTATGTCTTTGTGTGGATTATCGAGATCTGAACAAACAGACCATAAAGAACAAATATCCATTGCCGCGGATTAATGATTTGTTGGATCGATTAAACGGCGCACAAGTATTTTCACGGATGGACCTAGCTACAGGCTTCCATCAACTTCGAATCGCCGAAGAGTGTGTTCCAATGACAGCATTCAGAGGCCCCGACTTATTCTACGAGTGGTTAGTAATGCCGTTCGGCTTATGTAACGCTCCAGCTTACTTCGTCGATCTGATGAACAGAGTATTCAGAGGAGTTTTGAATAAATTTGTTCTGGTTTTTATTGACGATATTTTGATCTTCTCTAAATCAAAAGCCGAACATGAAAAGCATCTAGAACAGGTCCTAGAAATTCTGAGACGGAATGTATTAAAAGCCAAATTTTCCAAATGTATCTTCTGGCAAGATGAAGTAAAATTTCTAGGCCATGTCGTATCGAAAGAAGGAATCGCTATGGGTCCAAGTAAAATCACAGCTATTCAGAATTGGAAACAGCCCAGTACTCCCACTGAAGTCCGCAGTTTTCTCGGATTGGCTAGCTATTACCGGAAGTTCGTTAAAAAATTTCGAAGATATCTGGCCACTTAACGAAGCTTACAAAGAAGCACTCTAAATTCAAATGGACTCCAGAAAGTGAGGAGGCTTTTAAAGAGCTAAAGTTAAGATTAACGACAACTCCAGTGTTAACCATCATCGATGGCAACCAAGATTTAAAAGTCTGGACTGATGCTTCTAGAGAAGGCCTGGGCGCAGTGTTAATGCAAAGGGGCCAAGTGATTGCTTATGCTAGCCGTCAGCTGAAGCCGCACGAAAAGAACTACGTAACTCATGATCTTGAGTTATTGGCTATTGTGTTCGCTTTGAAAATCTGGAGGCACTATCTTCTGGATGAGAGATTTGAACTGTTTACATATCACTAATCGTAAAGTATCTGTTCACTCAGAAAGACCTAAATCTGAGGCAGCAACGTTGGCTGGAGTTTCTTGCAGCATATGACTTTGAAATTATATACACTCCAGGGAAAGCCAATGTCGTGGTCGATGCGTTAAGCCGAAAGAATGAGATGATCGCCAGTTTTATTATCACGACTTCATTGATAGATAAAATATCTGCACTTCAAAAGGATGATCACTTCATTCAGAAGATCAGAGGGATAATTCAGAAAGGCGAGCCCTCGAGTTTTCAAGTTGATAATGAGGAGATTCTAAGGCTGAAAGGTCGAATCTGTGTCCCTAACATTCCTGAGCTTCGAAAGGAAGTACTGGATGAATGCCATAAGTCAAAACTTAGTATCCATCCGGGGTTAAGAAAAATGTACAATGGCATTAAACGCACTTTCTAGTGGAAGTTGATGAAGAGGGACATTTCTTTATATGTTAGCCGATGCCCTACTTGCCAACTAGTCAAGAGCGACCAACAGAAACTAGCTGGATTATTACAACCGCTAGAAGTTCCTGGTTGGAAGTGGGAACATATTTCTATGGATTTCATTGATGGTCTGCCCAGAACCAGAAAAGGGAATGACAGTATTTGGGTGATCGTAGATCGCTTCACGAAGACCGCCCATTTCATACCTGTCAGATCAAACAGAACTGCTCAGAGTCTGGCGCAGATTTACTTCAGGGAAATAGTTAGACTACATGGAGTACCGCTCAGTATCGTTAGTGATAGAGATACAATATTCACTAGCAAATTCTGGGAAGCATTTCAAGTCGAGCTGGGAACGAAGTTGAACTTGAGCACCGCTTATCATCCTCAGACAGACGGTCAGACTGAGAGGGTGAATCGTATTTTGGAAGATCTATTGCGGGCTTGTGTTATAGATTTCGGTGGATCCTGGGTAGATTTCGGTGGATCCTGGGAAGACAATCTGCATTTGGCTGAATTCTCTTATAACAACAGCTACTAGGCGAGTCTGACAATGTCGCCATTCGAAGCATTGTATGGTAGACCGTGCCGATCTCCTGCTTGTTGGGTTGAACCTGGTAATTGACTTGTGTTGGGTCCTGATATGATCCGAGAAGCCGCCGACAAAGTCGATTTCATTAAGAAGCGATTACTTGCCGCTCAAAGCCGACAAAAGAGCTATGATGATAGAAGAAGAAGAGATATATCCTTTGCTGTTGGAGACTATGTATATTTGAAAGAATCGCCGATGAGAGGAGTTATCCGGTTCGGTAAAACTGGAAAGTTGGCACCCAAATTCATTGGTCGGTTTCCTATTCTGGAACGGATCGAAACTCTCGCTTATAGGGTCAAATTGCCTGATTGGTTGCCTGGAGTTCATGATGTATTTCATATATCTCAACTTCGAAAACACTTTCATGATCCAGACTTGATCGTGGAAGAAGCAGCTCAATAGGACATTGAAATTACTCCAGAGTTGGCTGTGAGAAGAGAGCCGCTAAAGATTATCGGCAAAGAAACCAAAGAGCTGAGAAACAAGAAGGTTCACTTAGTCAAAGTGCAATGGAGTGGAGATCCGCGAGATTGTACTTGGGAAACTGAGGAGAGCATTCAGAAAGCTTATCCTAGATGCCGAGTGTATATCTCTGATTGACTCTGGTGCAAGGTACATTTACCCTACTTTGCATTACCATTTAATTCTCTACTCTGTTGTTATTTTCTTTTCATGGATGTGCACTTTTAAATTCTATAGTCTGAATGATTTTTTTTTTAAAAAAAGAGTATAGAAGTTGATCAGTATATTTATGAAAGGTTAAAACAGTTGATTGTTGGTTGTGTTGTGTGATCGTAGATTTATCAAACCACTTTCGACTTTGTTCCTTTTCGGGGACGAAAAGTTTTAAGTGGGGGAGATTGTAACGACCCTGAAAATCTGAACCAATTTAAAAATTTTAAATTGGCTAAAATAATGGATTTTAAATATTTAAAATAAATATTTTAAATAATTAAGATGAAAAGTGAGTTTGAATCGACAATTGAAAATGAATATAATTAATTATAACTATAAACAAGGCCTGAAATGGCGCTGCAGTTTCAAAAATTGAATTCAAACTTTGTAGGACTGTACCGGATGCAAAACAAAACGGATTTTAGTGAAACCAAAAATATTTAAATCTTTTAGTGAATACCTTTCTAACGAATCTGAAAAATCGAAATTTCATAGTGGAAAGAAAAAGTTATGGCCGAATGAATTTTCAGAACGGTCGCTATGGAATTTATATAGCCCGTGAAATTGGCCATTTTGCATACGACCTCGGAATTCGACGAAACCACTTTTGTTGGATCCGGGATGTGAAGTTATCGCTAGGTTTCAAATTTCATAATTTTTGAAGCTAGTATGTAAGCGTGGCAAAGGAAAATGTGTTTTGGTCAATTACAGTTAAATTGGATCGACCAAAAATGGGCCTTTTTGCAAACGGTCTCAGAATTCGACGAACCTAGTTTTGTTGGGACCGTATCGTCAAAACATAGCAAGATTTATTTTTCTGGAATTTTTCGAATCAATTTGTGGACCTGGCAAATTGAAATGTACGTTCAAATTAAATATTGAATGTTTTATATTTTAATTTGAATGGAAACTGACTGAAACAGTCGAATGGGCCTACGAAACATATCCCATTGTGTTCGGAATGGGGGTAAAACGCTAGGGACGACAGTCGTTGGGTTTAAATTGGTGTTCGTCTGTATAAGGGGGTATTTTCCGATTTTAAAACTTTATAAATAAAAAAAAAACCTATTTGGCCACGTCAGCACCCCGTCTTCTCTCTCCCCCCATCGCGATTAACGACGGTAAGCCTTCGCCATTTCCCGATCAAATCCCGATCGCCACAGCCACTTTCAGCACCTCCGCCTGTTGAACTTTCTGAAGCCCTCGTCCTCCTCTTTAAATCAACACCGCCCACGTCCACCCTCGTTGCCCCATCATCGCGAACCACCGCCTCAAAGTGGGCCCGCATCACGCCTCCTAGCGCCGCCAGCAGGTGTTCGAACTGAGGGTGGTGGCCATCGCCGGAAAGCCCTTTCGAAGGCCTACGTCATGGCACAACTGGATCTGGGTCTCGAGCAACGGATTAGGCGAAAATCCGCGACCTAGTTTTGAACCCAAGTTGAAAGGTAACGGCTTGAATAATTTAAAGTGATTTCAACATTCAAAAGTGTCGCGAAATTCGTCCGTCTTTGAAAAATCATATCTTTTTCATATGTTAACGAAATTCGATGAAACAGGAAACATCGTGACCGTGTGGACGCCTTCTACATTTTAGAAGAGACCGCATATTTTTCTGAGCCTTCTGCTATTTTTGGTGGAGTGGAACCCAATGTGAGATTTCTGATTTAAAAACAATATGGAAAACGACGATGTATAAATTATATAGTCGATGTACGGGTTATATAAGCATTGTACACCTCTTGTATAACCGTTGTATAAGTTGTACGTTCGATGTATAAGTTATATATGCGTTGTAAAAATTATATATGTGTTGAAATAAAAGTGAATGGCTATATATAATTAAATATATATATATATATATACGCCCCTCGTCCACAAACCATGGACGATATTTATTGATTGTGATTGGTGTGAAAATTGATTGATAGCGAGTGGTTGTTTGGGATTGTTTGTGGTTGATATTGATTGATTGTGGTTGAAAAATACCCGTTTGTGGTTGAGAAATATTTGGTTGAAACCACATAGGATTAGTTGGTGGAAATGAAATAGATATATACTTGCCGCCTACGTGCGAACTAGATGCATGATCCCCATTGTCAAAAACCGCGAGGTTTTAAGGTAGAGCGAGGAGCCGTACTAGGGACGGTCCCGGTTTTAACTACCCTGCCGTTATGCTGCCGAAATTTTGAATAATATTCATGTGTTTGAATTATTTTCATTTGCTGAAACTATATTTACTCGTTGAATAGAAAACATTCATGTGTTGAATCGATATTCATTCGTTGATTAGAAATTCATGTGTTGAATGGTATTTGTGTTTTAAATATAAAAATCACATTTTTATCTATATATAGAAAGTATAGAAAACCTTCATGTGTTGAATCGATATTCATTCGTTGATTAGAAATTCATGTGTTGAATGGTATTCGTGTTTTAAATATAAAAATCACATTTTTATCTATATATAGAAACTATAGAAAACCTTCATGTGTTGAATTGATACTCATTCGTTGATTAGAAATTCATGTGTTGAATGGTATTCATATTTTGAAATAAATTGTTTCATAACAAAAAAATCACCTTTTATCAACTATATGGAATATGAAAAATAATCTCGTTTTTAAAAGAAAATGTTTTGTAAGAAAAATCCTATTTTTATCACCTATATAAACTATATAGAATAATAGTGTTTTGAAATAAATTGTTTTACAATAAAAGTCTCATTTTTATTATATACATGAATCGTTGAAATGTGAAGTGTTAAAAATAGCAACCCGTTCAAATAAATATGCATGAGTCGAAATATTCATTAATTAGCTAATGATATGATTTTTTACCTATGCATGCAACATTAGAATGAATGGTGTTTTTAAACCAAATGGAATCAAATATGAAGTTGAATGGAAAATGATAAATGATAAGAACTGTATATATGTACAGGCATATTTATTGAACAGGTTAAAGCAAAGTGGCTAGAGAAGAGGAATAAAATCTTGTGCCCGACAAATAGGTACACATTTACTGTTTTGTTTGGGTGATGATTTTATGAGCCTGTTGGCTAGCCGCTTGGCTTTTTCTTTTTCTTTTCGACATGAGACGCCCGTGTGGCTATTTGGGAATTTTCCCAGCCCCTCCCGTACAAAGGAGGTTATGGCGAAATTTTCCAAAATTTAAAGGCGTTAGTGAAATATTTGAAGTGAAAACGATATTGAAATTGTTGAATGAACTATATTTATATAAATATATAAATATAAATAAAATTAAAACGAAACGTGGCCGTGCAGTTCGTGTTTTGAAACCGTGATTTCAAACAACTAGTGCGGAAAATCCGACCATTGGACTTTCCCGAAACCGCAACCGTTGGGTTCGCCTTGGAAATATCTTTCCAATGGCACCAACGTTGTAAAAATCCAACGGTTGGATTGTCTGGAATGTTTAATTCAAATCTGAAGAAAAACAACGCTAGAATCGATTATACATATATATATATATACAAATATAATTATATTTAATCGAATAACGACGCTGCAGTTCGTATTTTGAAATAGAAACTTCAAACGATTGTACCAGGAGATCCGACCGTCGGATTTTCCCGAAACTGGAACCGTTGGATTCGTTTTGAAAAGACCTTTCTAAAGATGTAAATTTTGTGAAGATCCAACGGTTAGATTTTCAGATATGTGTAAATCAAATCTGAAGAAAAACAGTGCCACGGCCGCGTTATGGCCCGAAGCGTCGTTTTGAATAAATTGGCTATTTTAAAATAAATAAAAATTGCGATAAATCGTTATAAAATATCATAAACGATATGGAATGGAAATAAACTGAATTTACTCGATTTATGTGGTATTTGATGGTTGAATGTGTTTGATGTGAAAATTACATTAAAGAACAAAATTGGTGTTATCGAATGATTTAACCATTGAAATAAATTGATTTGAAATTCTAAATATACGTGAATTATTTGAAAAGGCCGAGTTAATTCTCATTTCGAATATTTGACCGACGATTGAAATTCGAAGATGAAGACGGTGGTCGAAGACCGGAGATCTTCACCTCGTTTGGATGGTAACCGAGGTCCTGATTAGGCGGCATCCCGAAATATGGATAATGAGTGGTGATCGTCCAGACGTACGTGGTGATCGATGGGTTTGCGAGGTATTTAGTGCCTCCGGTTTCGTTCAGACCCATAACGGACTTGTAAATGGACTGTGTGTCTGACATTGGATTTTATTCTGTGTTGTTTGATCTCTATTAAATATACATCTGTTTGGCGGCGGAGAATTTATTCTTTTGCTTAACGCCCTTCTCTGAGACGCACGAGCTCAGAGGTTGTATATCGATGGACATCAGTCGCATGGCATGAATTGCATGTGTGGCATGCTAAGATGCAGTGATCAGGGCTTCTGTTGAAAAGCAAAGTCTTGTGGTGATGATCAAAGCACCGCTGGTGTGACGTAGCTTTGTGTATAATGTGAATTCGCGAGCCTCACACCCCGGTATGAACAAGAAACGGGAGAAGGACCTCAGGGAGGGCATGCGTTTCTTTCTAGCTAGGGTGGTGTCAGTGACCTACCAGCCCTGACATTTATATACTTTTCACCTATGTGGTTGATGCTGTTGCGAGGCGCCTCGGTTTGATCGGACGATCCGGGTCCGATGGAGTCATTCGTTGGCTCGTTGACGCCCCAAAGGGCGGGGAAACGTAAAGTTTAGGCATAATAATCCACATCGGTGGACCGGCCCTGTCGCTCCAAGGCTTTCCTGCGCGCTTGCCTGAGACACGGGCTAGAGCATCTCGAATTCGGTAAGGACTATCTTTTGCCTTGGTTCATGACGGAAATCCAATTTCCAAATACGTGACTGTGCGGTTTTGATTGTATATGTATATAAGGCGACATGATATATGGTACCCATGCCGTCTATGATTGATAGTTATGATTTGAAATTATTTTCAAAACATATAAACGCTGACAATAATATCAAATGCCTTTGTTTTATTCGTATCAAGCATATTTTGGCTGTTATAAGGTAAAACTCTATCCTCCTGTTTGCGTTGCATTGTGTGATGGGAACTGAGTCTTATAACGGCTTCATTTTTTCACAAAAAGCATAGCGATGTTTAAAAGAAAGATTTGTTTTAAAGCACTGGCAATCCAATGGAGTAAACCCGTTCCACGAAAGTGGCGTGGTCCTGTGATTGGCCATATTATATATGTGTTGAATAGATTTCTCATACCAGTCCCATGACTGACTCGTAGTTTGTTTCACTTTCAAACTCGGGTGCCCCTTTTTCTACACGGGCAGCCTTGTATTCAGGTTTAGCTGGTTCTTTCTGGATAGCTGGAGCTGAAGACGGATTCTATCATTTATCTCTTTTTATGCTGTTCAGCTCCTATTGTACATTATGTTTGTTTTCCGTTGTAGACATATATGTATAGTTGAACTGTAATTGTACTAAGTTTGATCCTGTATACTGTGTAACTCTGATGATTACTTTTATCCAGTATATTCTATTGTTCATTATCTGGTGTATTTATTTATTTCTGTTCTGCTATTATCGGTTTCTATGTTATGTTCCACGAATTACCCTTGCCGCCGCTAGTACGGGGTTTGGGGTCGTCTCAAAATTGTGCCTTCGGTTTCGTTCAATCCCAGAACGAACTTATATGGACGAATGTCTGACAAAGTATTTCCAACGATCTAATATGTTGGTCTGTATAAATATATATGGTGGCAACAGATTTATTCTCTTAGCATAATATCTAGAATATATTTTTGCAAATCAATTAGTGATTAACGGATCTGACAACGTGACATTCAAAGTGATTATGTTAAAAATGAATGATAAGCAAGCGTAGCCTCAGGCCTCAACAACCGGGAAATGACCAAAATCGGGCAGGCAGTATGGCGAAAAGAGTGGTATACATTCGGGAAAACGGATGCTGATCGCAACTGTTGGTGATATACATTCGATACACTCAAGCGAAATGAGTGGTCGGTCATGTGTGGCCGGGTTACAAGATATTCTTGTTGATCCAGTGTATTCTCCTCTGGAGATACATCATCGGAAGGTGGTTCCATACCTTGTCATAGTTGGAAATTCATTACCCAATAAGTGCTTGTGGTTTTGATTGTATATTTATATATGTGGAACGTGAGACGCAAATATTCCACTAGATTGTTATTTATTTGATTTAGATAGTATCATAATATCAAAAGAGTTTTGATATAAAGATTATCGTTTCTTTCAAAAGGATTTTTAAAGTTAAATCAAGTGGTTTGGATTCTCATAAGGATAAAACCCGTTCCGTGTTACATGGCGTGGTCTTATGAGATATCATTTAGTTTCTGAAACTGTTTTAAATTGTTTACTCATACCAGTCCCATGACTGACCCGGAGTTTATTTTGTTTTGTTTTACCTAAACTTTTGGGTGCCTAAATTTGTATGGGTAGTCAAGTAGTTCAGGATTTTACAGATTTATCTAAAGGAGCTTGGAGGAGGAGGCTTCAGCATTTTGTAGTTATTGTTTTTTTTTCCGCTGTAGTGTAAGTGTTGTACTCTGATAAGTGAATGTTACATAGTTAAATATTTTGTATTTCAAAGTTATGATATATTATATTTTGTTCCGCTGCGATGTGAGATTCTGTGTTGTTATTTCTTTTCTACTTCTACCATTTTCTTCTAAAAAAAATGATTCATATTTTCGTGATATTTGGGTTGGATGTATGATGTATGTAGTCAACTCCGATATTATGGATTTGCGGGACATTACAGTTGGTATCAGAGCTTAGGTTGGGTGAATACGTAGGCTTTGGTGGGGTTGTGCTCATTAGAGATAGGGTCAGTAGTACCCTAGAAAGAGTTGAGTATATATATATATATATATATATATATATATGAGAGTGCGTATTTGTAAATTGATATAAAAAGTAATTTTTATTGTGTTGGATAGTCTGTTGAGTAGCTTATGAATTCTGATCCAATATGGGACGCTACAAAGTCGACAGGAATTTCTAAACACTCGAACAGAAGATTGTTCACGATATCATTTTAAGTGGGTAAATGAAATTTTTTTACTCAAAATTCTATTTTTAATAGAAAAGGAATAATTTTCTGAAATTATTATATTATATGGATGTGTTGATTGTTAATTTTATAATTAAATACGATTATAAAATTGAAATGGTTATTTATAATCAAATGTAATTTGTATATGAATAAGATATACAAATGAGATGAATTAGAATTAGATTCAGAATTTGAATTAGAATTAAGATTTTAAAATCCTAGGTATTTGAAAAATATTTTCTGAAAGTATATTGATATAATATAGCTTTGTTTTGCAAGGGTTTTTGAAATAAAATCATTTTTGAATGGATATAGAAAGTGATTAAGCACTGAACTCACTTCAGTGGCTGGAAAATAATTCTGATGATGATTGCAACATCATTAGCGTTCATTTTTGGGTTCCTTAGTGATGGATTTCTACCTTAGAAAAGATCGATGAAATTTGTTTGAAACAAGTTGGTTTGAAAAATACAAATGTTTTGAATTTGGGATGGAAATAAATATAATTATATATTTATTTATTGATGTGATTTCCAAAGGATTTAAAATGAAAACCTAGGGATTTGAATTTCTGGAACTTAAAATTTAACTTAAGCAAGTTAAATAAATTGAAGTGAATAAAATGACTAAAATCAATTTGAGTAGATTAATGGAATACAGATGGAATGTGAATTGATTGTAAATCATTCAGACTAAATGAATGCAAACATATATGGGGTTCCATATGAATGAAAAACCAAAAGTTTTGGTAGGACTAAAAGTTGTAAAAATATGTAGAGTTGATTTCAACATAAATGTGTTTATGCAATGATAATGGTTCTAAAGCATTTTTCCTACCTTAGTAATTTCGGGGACGAAATTCTTTTAAGGGGGGAAGAATGTAATGACCCAGATATTCCGTCGGTTAATTTTAAATATTTAATATGATTTGAATATTGAGTCGATAATACAAATGAATTTTTATATTAAGTTGTCGATTTAGAAATCGATTTTTGATTTAATATCAAATATATTAAATTATCATAATACGAAGTTACTTCAATTCGAAGTTAAAACTAAACTGAAAACAGTTTAGATAATCAATACAAAATTCAGTTTGAATTAGAATAATAATATTAATTTATTATTGAGGAATTAATGGTTTTAAATTTAATTTATATCGATTTAAATTAATATCTTCCATAAGCGATGAAATGAGACATCGGAACCTATTCCAATAGGTCCAGAATATAGAAATAACCCTAAAAATGTAAGTTGTTTGGTTCAGAAAGGAGTTCGGAATCAAGGGGTATCTTGATTAAAGGACACCGGTCCAAAAACAAATTAAAATAAAATAAATAGTACCCTGTTCCTTGTCTAGTGGACAGAAACAAAACATCAAAGAAGAAAATAATGGCATCGCTGTACAAATTAAAGTCGCACCCTTCCTTTATAAAATCACGCATACTTCTCCTTTCTCTCTTTCATTCTTCTGTTGTAATCGGAAGCTTGAATATATATGAAAATGGCCGTGCTCCTCAAATAGATTCAAAATTGATTTATACATAAAACTCTAAAATCAAAACTTCGAAATCGAAACAAAGCCTCGGGAGCAGGCACGATTGAAGTTCTATTGTCGCGATTGGTAGGGCTAGTTCGAAATGGAAGTCATGATGGGATTTTTGGGCAGTAAGATGCGAGTCACAGGCTTTGGAATGGTAATTCTCAGGTGATGTAGTACTAGCAGTTCAGCAATAGAAATAACCGTATGGTGTAAATTGAGGGTATGCGTAGAGATAATTCAGTGGCATTTTCTGTGTTGTCCGTGGTCAAGATGCTTGTTAGAGAGGAAGTCGAACTGTTTGGGGCTGCGTATCCAATGTCTGTAAGGTATACATTAATTTGAAATTTAAATTACATAATAGAATTTATTTATTATTAGTATTAATTTAAATTAAAAATAGTAAATCGTTAAGAATAATAAATAATCGTAGGTGCGACATCGACTCAAGTAGGTGTGTTGCTGTGAGAAATGGAAATAAACTGGATGGATCACGATAAAAATCAGTGTGAGTAAATCTCACTCATATTTTATTTAGAATTATTTTATTTGTTGAAATAATTGTTCATTGGTTGTTTGGATGCGTTGAAAGTTTATTATGGCTATTATAAATATATATTAGTTATTTAGGATTGGTGTTTGTGGCTATTATATATATATTGGTGGTTGGATTCCCGCAGTATCATTAGTGGATGCCCGCGGTATCATTAACGGATGATTTCCCTATGCGCCCCACAATATATATAGTGGATGACCTTCATACCGCGATATCCTGCCTCGAAGCAGGATGGGTATTATTTATGCTGGCTAATGTCTGTGGATGCAAGAAAAACATGTTGGAGGAATCCAACTGGATTCCTCAAAATTTATTACTGTTTGTTTTCACATATATATTATCATATATGATGTGTTATAAAACCTGTGATTTGATAATCGAGTGTTCTTGGATATTTAAATATCACTGGGCTAAAGTGTTGATATATAAAAATATCGTGAAAATGATATTTGAAATTTAAATGGATAATTCTATTTTTCTAAAAATAGAAATTTGAAATTCGAATGGACTAAAAATATTATCTTGTTTTGAATAAATAAAACAAGTATTGAATTTATAAACGATGTTTATAAATTAAACAATGCAGGGAATTAAAGTAAATTTATAAATGATAATTATAAATAAAATGGAATAATTTTCCTTGGTTAATGCATGGGGATTGAGATGAATTTAAAAACATTGTTTATAAATGGAATGGATAATTATCATGTGATATTTGGGAAATTTAAATTCAAATGTGAATTTAAAAATAAGAATTGGAAATCATTTTAAATAGAAAATGATGAAATATATTCCAATGTCCGAAATGGAAATTTAATTGGATAATTAAAATATTTAAATTCAAATATGAATTTAAAATGAGGATTGGGAATTGTGTTAAAAAGGGAAACTAGGAAATTTATTCTGATATTCAGAACGTAAATTGGTTTAAAATAAATCCGTATGAATTTATGATGTGAATTCGATTAGATCGAATTTATTTAGATAAATATTTCCAGAATTTCATTAGGATTATATTAAATAAAAAACTTAAATTTAAATATAAAAATAGATTTACTGTAATATATATTTATATGTACATAAGGAAAATCAATAAAATATTCCAAAATAGGAATTGGATTTCAAAGGGAATTTGAAATGAAAAACTTGTTTTAAATTTATAAAACAAGGAAGTTGGATTTTCAAACAATGTTATAAATCTAGTGAAATAAATTATCATTGGATAATTTAGAAGTTTAAATTCAAGTAAGAATTTAAAAAGTGAAATTGGAAAACGTGTTGAAAATAGAATAATTGATTATATTTCGAGATTTAGAATATAAACCGAATTGAGAAAATCCAAAGGATTTATAATTGGAATTCGATTATATCGAATTTTATAATTTATTTATAAAAGGATTTGGGATTTTGAAATAACAAATTAAGTATAAATAAATGCATAACCGAGTAAGGAAAAATCAGCGATTATAGATAATTAGAATTTATTGAGTTGAGTTGGGAAAATTGGTCTGAAATATATTAAAAATATATTAGAATGGAGTTGAATTTATTTTAAACGGAGTTTAAAAGTTTTTATATATAAATATAAGTAAACGACTCGCCGCAGCGTTGCAGTTCGTAAATTAGCGATTCGAACTTCAATTGAGTATATAAAACTCAAATTAAGTCGGAATTCTTTGAAACAAGAACCATCAGAACCAATTAGATAATAGTTTTCTAATGGAAGAGAAAATTCTGAATTTCGCCGTATATATTTTGAGTTATGTAAAAATCAAATTTTCAGAAAAACAACGCCAGAACCATTATAAAAACCATAACGGTTTATTTAAGGAGATATAAGGATTTAAGTGAAATGGTTTTTGAAACAAAAATCAGATTTTTAGTTATTAAATATATTTAACAAATTTGAAGAAAATAGTTAATCGAGATTTGAATTGAAATTGGGCGTTGGATAAGTGAAAGAGATTTGAAAATTTATATTCGAAATCGAATATGTAACGCGAGTTTAAAACAGAATTAGATTGGGTTCGTGAGTAGATTAAAATATATTTGAATGTTATATGTTCAAATAAAAAGTGAAACAGGCAAAAGAGCTAATAAGGAGATAAATTAGCGAATTTGGGTTAAGACGAATGGATTGAGTTGAAACCAAAATGGAAATATTTGGATATGTGTTAGACAGGTATGAGATGAAGTGTATAAAGATTATAATTTGTATGCTCGACAAAAAGGTACACGATTAATTCCATATGAGATTTTATGCGCCGAATCGGCAAGCCACTTGGCTTTTTTATTTTCTTTTTGAATGGAAAGGTCCAAAAGAGGCGAGTTGAGGTTTCAACTATTTGCCGGTACAAAGGAGGATATGGTGAATTTTTCCTGAAATTTAAGGAGTTAGAATATTTTTAAGAAAACATTGATAGTTTGAAATCAATGTATCTATATATATAGAATTCGATAAGGAAATGAACTTAAAAGTAGAATATTATTAAAAAAGGAAATCTATTTAGATTTGTTAAAATTAGAAAGAGAAGCGTGTACGTGTTTTAGAAATGGAAAATTGGTTTAATACGGTGTTGATTTTTCGAGTTAGCGGTTTTGTCTGTTTTGAAGTTAATAATATTTTCAGTCGATGTCTGAGAAGTAATTATATCCCAACTTGATTTATTTCATTATTAGCTGATAAATAGCAAGATTCAGTCTCGAAGAGAAATGTTTAAAGAGATTTAGTCCAATGCATTATTTTGGGTTGTTATGGCGATGTTTTACATAACATTCGTTTTAACCTAAGTAAGTGAATTTTGAAAAAATAAAAAATAAATATTTCCTAAGTATAGAAATGAATGGTCATGAAAGAGATTAGTAATTGGAATATTTTCCAATTATTAATAGAAGATATTTTCTAAATATAGAAAATAAAAGAAGGCGATATATGGAAATGTTTTCCAAAGAACGTAAGAGACTGAGATGATAATTGAAAATATTTGTTTAACAAATATTGATAAGTAAATGGAAAGGGTGATTTAATTAATGAATATTAATTAAGGGGCCTAGTAGTTGTTTGTTATGGATGAATGTTTGTTTGTTTTCTTTGATAGTTAAATAACCGACTATCGATGTGTTGCCAATATTATTGTCAATATGGAGAGACCAGTTAGATTATTATCCGAGAACAACTCTGTATTGGCTGTAGCATTGCGAATCAGATTAGATGAATGAAATCAGAGACAGAGTAGAGTGCAAGGGCTTTTTCTATTAATGGAACTTGTGCCTTCGGTTTCATTCAATCCCAGAACGAACTTATATGGACGAATGTCTGACAAAGTATTTCCAATGACCGAATATGTTGGTCTGTATAAATATATATGGTGGCAACAAATTTATTTTCTTAGCATAAAATCTAGAATATATTTGTGCAAATCGGTTAGTGATTAACGGATCTGACAATGTGACATTCAAAGTGATTGTGTTATAAATGAATGATAATTAAGCGTAGCCTCATGTCTCAACAACTGGGAAATGACTAAAATCGGGCAGGCAGCATGGCTATGTGGTTAGCTCCTATTTGGGTGTATTATCACCTATCTAGAGAAATTCATTTAATTCCTTATTTTATTCGATGATGTCCCATTCGGGAAAACGGTTGCTGATCTCAACCGTTGGTGATATACATTTGATACACTCAAGCGAAATGAATGGTCTGTCATGTGTGGTCGGGTTACGAGATGTTCTTGTTGAACCCAGTGTATTCTCCTCTAGAGATACACTATCAGAAGGTGGTTCCATACCTTGTCATAGGTTGAAATTCATTACCCAGTAAGTGCTTGCGGTTTTGGTTGTATATTATATATGCAGAACGTGAGATGCAAACGTTCCAGTAGATTGTTATTTATTTGATTTAGACACTATCATAATATCAAAACAGTTTTGATATAAAGATTATCGTTTCTTTCAAAAGGATTTTTAAAGTTAAATCAAGTTGTTTGGATTCTTATAAGGATAATACCCGTTCCGTGTTATACGGCATGGTCTTATGAGATATCATTTAGTGTCTGAAACTGTTTTAAATTGTTTACTCATAACAGTCCCATGACTGACCCGGAGTTTAATTTTTTTGTTTTACCTAAACTCTTGGATGCCTAAATTTGTACGGGAAGTCATGTGGTTTAGGATTTTATAGATTTATCTAAAGGAGCTTAGAGTAGGAGGCTTCAGGTTATTGTTTTTTTTCCACTGTGTTGTAAGTGTTGTACTCTGATAAGTGAATGTTATGCAGTTAAAAATTTTGTATTTCAAAGTTATGATATTATTAGATCCAAAAGTGGCTCTAACACCCGAATTGTTCTTATATGCAGAGATTAATCTCAGGAAAAATGCAAGAAAAGCAGAATAGACACAAGATTTATAGTGGTTTGGCGTTAACGAGCCTTCGTCCACTTTGTATCCATGATTATACTTAAGATTCGAGTATAATCAACGATTTATCTCTCAACCTCACTTTTACAATGCTGATTCACTCAGTAAATTCAAGACAACCCTGAATAGGAATAATGGAGATATGATAATGGTGGAATCAAAGCTCAGAATTACCAAAAAAAGATCCTGAAAAATGCCAAGTTCTGGGCTATTTATAGGTGATATCTACAGGCGGATCGCAGTCATACGTGGCACAAATCTCGATGATGTCGGACTGGCTCGTAGCTTGATGGAGAATGGTCAAAATGGCAGTTATGGACACGTGGCACATGATCCTTCATCTTCGGATCATGTATGACTTAGTCGTGGCCTTCATTTCTCAGCTTCAGGGATTGGATCATGGAGTGCTTGAGTGTACAGATTGGATCGTGGTAGGGATCCGCGATCGGGGGCGGCAATCGTGGTAGGGATCCGTTAAGGCTTAGTGACCCCGATCGAGGTTTCATGGCTCCTACGAGTAATACTTAGTAGTGAACATACACGTGAATCTTGGTGGCTTGGTCCAAAAGCTTGCCAACGTTTTGCCCCCTCGAAGTATGTTTTATTGAGGATGGAACACGCTTCGAAATTACAAACTTATCTTTTCATGAATTGATGTAAGTCAAAAGTCGTGTCTGAGATGTCGTATTGCTTTGGGGAGTTGCGCTTCTTTGACTGGTATAAGTATCATATTGGATATTCAAGTTATTTCTTTATTCATTGGTTCACTTTCGTTTTTCGAGCTTCAGAGTGTGTTGTGATCAATCCATCAAGTAAGTCCAAAATCTTTCAAGCATTTTCACAATTTCCATCTGGTCTTCACTCTCGAATTCGGGTCATGGGCATATAACACGATTCGTGACGATGGCCTTAGTCACGATCCTGTGATCAAATGAATTCTCTACTGGACCACGATGGGCTCTCCGATTCCAACCGTGGGTCTCCATAGGAGTGGGTCACGTTTTAACTTTCAGTGGGCCTGCGTTACTGCTCTTGGTCCGTGGACCTCCACGGATCGAGTCACGACAAAAATGGGAATATGAAGGGCCAACGTTTTTCCAATATAAGCTAACCCCCTTTCCCTATTCTTCCTCTTCTTCTTTTCCCTCACACTGTCGCCGCCTCTGCTTCTACCCTACCAAATCCTAACCGCGATTTCCAAAAAGAAATAATTTCGTTCCCTAACTTAAATAGGAAAAAATGGTAATCACACTGATAATGCTTTTCTACTATTTCAATCTTGTTTCTTTCGAACTTTTGCCAGTACGGTAATGGTAGTGATGGGGTTCTAGGTTAGGCGATGATGGTAACGGGTTTGGATTCGTTGATTTATGGATGGAGAGGAGAAGCGAGAGAGGAGAAGTAAGTTGGGTCGGTCTGCAGATGAGGCTTTGGCTCGGATCGTGGAAACAAAAGGGTCACGGTGAAACTATGGTATAGTACCAGACAATGGATCAGGTCGTAATGATAGAGAAGGATTGGGTCGTGGCAGTGAAGGAGCACCGGTTCGTGGACATAGGGAGTAAGGTGGATCGCGGGGAGTCTGTCACAATCCGTTCAGGTAGAGAATAATGGGTCAAGATCCTCAGCATTTCCCGATCTGATACTCCTCCGCGATTCGGTTCTTTCTCACAAGCCAGTCTGACGGACGATCCGATACGCATGTTGACAAAAAAATACAATGTAACTCTGATAAGCCAATGGACAGTTAGGTTAGAGCCTTTGAGTTGAAGTTTCCGGACTGAACAACAACATAACTTAATAGCATATAATGGCCATTATCTGTTTATCTGATTGACCTCATTCTTTTCTTTAATGTATGCATAGGCACACACTTGCACTTACACACACGGGGAACGGGTTATTTTGTGTTCTAATTTTTACTCGCCAACACAGCCATGTCTGATAAGCAAGTGATTGTGACATCAGAGCAGAGCACTGAACCAGAGACATCAGTACATCATGACCCTGATGTGCTTTCTTCAGATTCAGATGAGGAAAAATCCGATCCTGATTACGAGACGAATACTAATATGGAGTCAACGACTTCTGAGGGCACATCCCTTGAAGATGAGGATGATCGAGCTTCTGATGAAATTCTGGGTGTTAAGGAAATATAGAAGTTCACTGGCTCTTTACCCTCTAAGTTAGACGATATAAAGCTTAAGAAGATATGCTTAAGACACGGAATTCCCTGGGACGATGTGAAAGCTCCAGGAAGCGAAGATAGACCTCATTCTGCACCAGAGGGGTACATGACTGTTAGTCGACTCATGTGCTGGGTTGGGGTTATTCCTCCTTTTCCTCCACTTGTTGTTGATCTCTTAAGACAGTTACACATTGCCCCCATGCAACTCCAACTGAATGCCTATGCGGCTTTGTATACTCTGTACGTTGCTTATATGGAGATTCTGCAGACCATGTATACCCTTAAAGATCTGAAGTTCTATTACCACTTCAAACATCGTTCCGCAGGGGCTCCCAATTTCTCTTTCTTCAAATCAGTTGCTAATAGAAAAGTTGTGATGGATGGTTATAGTAATATAGGAGATGTCAAATCTGACTGTTTCTATATAAAACATTAAGCCGGATGCGCGAGGAAGTGGCTACAAGCAAGTATGTTTTCAACTTTCCCGTGTTTAATTCGAATGCATAATTTAAGTGTTAACGAATCATTTTGTTCCATATAGACAATTTTGAGAGAACGGAAGGATACATGTGCGAAGACCGAATGTCCCGCCTTCTCAAGAGTAACTCAGATTTCTTAAGGATTAAGAAATGTATCACCGACGAGAACCTTCACAAACACCGTCTTTTAGAAATAAGATTCGGACTTGGAGTGGGCGGCAAATCTTACAAGTATATACCTTCGACTAAGGGAGAAGGAACTTCTCAAGCTGTAAAGACAACTACCCTTCGCAAGAGTCCTTCGCCAATGATTAATCAAGATGACGAGTATTTAAACGTAAACAAAGGAGACGAGGGGCAAGCCGACGAATCAAAGGAGGTCCCGACCTCTAAAGGGCAGTCTCCCTTAAGAACTTCATCATCGGTTGAGTCTGTCGCTCAAGTTGAATTAACAAAGGAACAGATACTCGGAGAATTAAATAAGATTCCTTTACCAGACGATATTTATACTCAGGAAGATTTCGGAGGGGAACCAATTTTTCCCATCTCTGAAGAGATGAGTGCCCCAGTTGGAGAAAAAGAAGTCATCCAAACGAGCCTAACTCCGGGCCCTGGTCCGTTAAAAAGGGGATTTCACGGGATGCACAAATCACAGGCACCATTTATCATAACACTCTTTTACCACTGTCGTTCATAGTTTTAACATGAACCTGTTTCTTTTGCACGAAAAATGTCTTGCAAATGGTCTTATTCTGACTGTTCCCTTTACGAGGGCACACCAAGCCCCCTCCCAGATCTCGAACATGCTCGCAGTGATAGTCGGGGAAGGGACAGTCGTCGGCCTCGGGATTCTCATCAACCTTATTCCACATGATCTCGATCTCCATCAAAGCAAGGTTCTGAAAGGCCTCAAAGTCATCCATCGCTACCAGCTGAGGGCAAAAAACTTCCTAGAAATTTGACCCCTCCAAAGAGTATGCCTTCTCATGTCCAGTTTCTAAAAAACACCACAAGCCAGAGGACAGAAACAAAGATGAGGGTAGGATTGCAGAGACGAGAAAGACATCTCATGTTTCTTCCAGCGAGCACGACTTGGATACCACCGCTGCGCAGAATATTGCTCCCAGTTCTGAAATTCAGGTCAGGCTAGAGCGCTTGCGAAAGGAGTTCCCTGATATTTTCTTTGAGAGGATGATATTCGTCCTGGATCTTGAACCGGTCCCCGAGGATTGGGACACAGAGATGATAGGGTACTTGTGTCATGTGGCTAAACAGTACGGGGTAATGAAGAAGCATGCTGCTACATTTTCTACTATCATCCGCCAGATGGAGACGAAAGCAGTCAGAGCCAGAGTAAAGATTGGTAATGATGCTAGGGCTAGGAGTAAAATGGAAAAAGAACTAGAGGATGCACAGGCCCAACTGGCTTTAGCTTGGCGAGACGCAGAGAATTACAAGTCCGAGCTGGAGAGTGCTAGGGAGCGTTTTCGCAGTGAGCTTAACTTAAACAACCAGGAATGGGTGGTTCTGAGGAAGGAAGTAGAAGATCTCAGGGCAATTAATACCGAACTGAAGACAACACAGGAACGCTTTGCTGCTGAGAAAGATGCCTAGGAGAAAGCGAGGACGAGCTTAAAAGATGACCTCGGTCTTGCCAAAAAGGAAAAGGAGGTTTTAAATTATCAACTTGCCCAAGCTGAGGAGCATGCAGTCCTCGCTGAAAGTAACGCCAATAACGCTCTTGAGTCGGCAACTGCTGTTGCCGATAAGCTCGCCGAAAAAGAGAAAGATATAGCTGGTTTTGAGGAACTAGTGTTCGACTTCTTTGGTCAAGTCATCAAGACTCGAGGCATTTCTTGGATTCTGGACTATCATGTTACTTTGGCCAATGTATGGGATGCAATTGTCGAAGGCGAGAAGCGGCGATTGATGGTCGACGAGATTGACGAAAACCAGCTGATGCAAACCTTTCTTAGAGATGAAGAACCTGAGGCTTTGGAGAAAGGTAGACGCCTAATTCATGAGGAGATCGAGAGGGAGAAGAGTACGCTTAGGGGCAAGGATAAAATTGGCAAAATCTCGAGCTCGGTGGTGGAGCCCAAAACCTCTGAAGTTGAGGAATATAACCCTGATGATCCGTTGATCCCCTTGGCTCCAACCCCTCCAATTGTCGGGACCACAAGTACAAATCTGGGAGATGATTCGGCTGAAGGTATCTCCATATTCTCTCCACAGTTCATCAAAGAAATAGTAACTTGTCGTTGTCTCACGGGACAGACAACTGACATGGCCACATCTCCTCCTGATTCACTAACCTTTGCTTCTCATGGTGTAGGTACCAAAGTGGTCGAAAAAGGTGCAGACGAGAAGGCAGTGGCAGAGAAAGTTTATGTCCCCCTGGGTTCTGGTATTGAAGTTCCCGAAATTCCAAAGCAAACCGAGGGCACAACAAGTGAGAGAGTTATGGTAGCACCCATGGAATCCGGCACCCGCGCTCCTGCAGACACTGAGATTATTGCTGCTTTTCATGACACAGATAGCTCTCATGGAGATGAGGAAGAGGAGGTTGAAATCATAGACGAGGCCAAGGATGATGATAGTGAAACCTTGGCTGACATACAGGCTAGGAAATAAAAGGAGTTGGTTCTTAGGAAGGGGGAACATGATCCTGTATTCATGCCCCCTATTTCTGAAATCGACCACAAGACTGGGTTGGTTATAAGATTCTCATCCAAATCAATAACTTCACAACTTGCCTCCCAACCTCCCAGTCCTCCCCCGGAGCCTCTTGTTGATAAGAGGAAGAGGAAGAAAAGTGACCGCTCTAGTACTAATAAAGAGGAGTTGGAGAAACAGAAGAAGGAAAAGAAATCAAAGTCATCTCCCAAGTGTAAATAGAATACACTTATTAGCTCATATTTTAGCTTTTAGGCTTTCCTTTGGCCAAAAGATGTAGCCGTGAGAGTGGCCCTCACTTTTGTTTATCTTCTCATTCCTATAAATCTGCTTTCAGTAAATGAAGATCGATTTCTTTTGCGCCGTTGTGTTCCTGCAAATTCATCATGTTAGCAAAGTTTGAATGGTCATAACCAAAACATTCAAAGTTAAATATTAAAGTCATAAGTAACAATTATTAATCATAACCGAAACATTCATCGAGAAATACACGTGCTAAGTAAATGTGTAGTGGTTCACGTATATGCCCCCAATCAATCATCATTATAGTGCCTGGCCAGGGCTTATTGGTAATCGATTAGGATTATATTTGTACTATCCTGATCTTTCAGTGGGGTAATGGTTCTTGTGGCGCTAAATCTCTAGTGCCTTTATACTCGCCCGATCCTTCAGCGGGTTAGAGCTCTTATGGAGCTAAGTCTCTAGCGCCTCTATACTCTCCCAATCCTTCAGCGGCTTAGAGTTCGAGCTCGATTCTTGGTCTGCTCACCGATCCTTCAGCGGGGCAGAAGTTCTGGGGGCGCTAAGTCTCTAGCGCCTTTATACTCTCCCGATCCTTCAACGGGTTAGAGTGTTATCAAGGAGGTTCTATCATGGTGCACCTTCACGCCTTGGGAACATTATCTTTGCATCCTTTATACTCTCTCTCGAATCTCGAGAGTTAGAGTGCAGGCAGTAGTGTTATTTACCTTGCTGCACCCTTTAGAGATTTAGTTATCGTTTGCTTTCCGATCTAATAGATGGCATTTTGGATCAGTTGTTTTGAGATTACTACATAATTTAAAACAATCTTCAAAATGGTAATGATATCAAAATAAAAGAGCGGATAAGAAACAGTGCATTAAAGGTAAATGACACGCGATATTTTTATAGTGGTTCGGTCGAATCATGACCTACGTCCACTTTATAATCTTTTGTTCAAGTAGCCAGATTATTCTAGGCAAGTCGAGCCTTTTTACATGGTTCTAGAAAACAAAAGAGTAAAACTGACAATTTCACATTAGATAAAGCCGCAGATGCTGGGCATTCCACACTCTGGGGATTTCATCTCCATCCACGGCTGCTAGCTTGAAGGTTCCATTATCAAGCTTTCGTAAAATGGAGTACGGTCCTTCCCATTTCGGGCCATATGTACTGGGAGCGGAAAGACGCGCTTCAGAACCAAGTCTCCGGGTTCAAATGTTCGAGCTCGGACTCTTCTATTGTAATACCGAGCTATTTGTTGTTTATGCCTCAGGGCACGTAAGTCGGCTTCGTTCCTTTTTTCCTCAACCATGTCCAGGGATTCAAGGAGCAACTCATTGTTGGTCATCAGATCGTAATAAATGGTTCAATGAGATGGTACTTTCAACTCGATCGGAATGACCGCCTCAGCTCCAAAAGCAAGGGAAAACGAGGTGTGACCCATCGCCAACTTGTACGTTGTTCTATAGGCCCATAGTGCCAGGGGTAATTCATCAACCTACATGGCTTTGGCCCTCTTCAATCTTTTCTTTAGAATGGATTTGATCACCTTGTTCGCCGCTTCATCTTGTCCGTTCGACTGCGGATGTGCCACAGAGGTGTATCTTTTCTCGATGTGATACTTCCGACAGAAATCTTGAAACTCGGTGCTATCGAATTAGGTCCTATTATCGGTTACGATGACTTTTGGAATCCTAAATCGACATATAATTTTCTTAACGACAAAGGTGATCACTCGCTTGGTTGTGATAGTGGTCAAAGGCTCTGCTTCTACCCATTTAGTAAAATAATCCACGGCCACAATAGCGAACTTTGCTCCGCCCTTTGCTACAGGAAGGCTCCCAATAATGTCAATTCCCCACATAGAAAAAGGCCAGGGGATTGTCATTGTCTTCAACTGCCTAGGTGGCGCCCTAGGAATCTTGGAGAATTTCTGGCAAGCGTCACAACGTCGTGCATACTTGGCTGCATCCTTGTTTATGATGGGCCAGAAATAGCTGTATCACAATATCTTCTTTGCCAATGTTTGCCCTCCAGTATGGTCTCCACACTCACCTTCGTGGACTTCCTTCAGTACACGTTTGATGTCGTCATGGGCGATGCACCGGAGGAGAGGCATCGAGAAACCTTGTCTGTATAGGACTTCGCCTTGCAACACATATCGGGAAGCCTTCCGGATAACTGCACGCCCCTCACTTTTCTTTGTTGGGAGCGTTCCATTCATCAAAAAATTCTTTAGGGGGGGTCATCCATGACTCCCTCTCAGGTTCAATCTCTAGTACCGAATCAACTTCCATCTGATCCACGTTAGGGAACTGTAGTACTTCAATCGGGACTAGCTCCGTATGTTCTGGATTATCGGAACTAGCCATCTTCGCTAACTTGTCTGCTCTTTGATTCTCCACTCGAGGAATGTGAGATATGCTGTGGTGATCAAAACCATCCACCAACTTCTTCACTTTTACCAAGTATGATATCAACCTTGGACTCTTAGCCTGAAACTTTTCATTAACTTGGTTCACAACTAAATTGGAGTCGCAAAAGATGTCTAGCTTTGTTATCCCCAATTCCTTTGCAAGCTTCAACCCGACAATTAGAGCTTAATACTTGGAATCATTATTAGTTGCGTGGAACTCTAATATAAGAGCATAATATATTATCCGTTTCTCTGGAGTTTCAAGACCCACTCTGGCACCAGATCGTCTGTCATTTTTAGCTCCATCAATATATAGTTCCTAGGCATTAGGATCAAGGAGTAGCTTTGGCGAATCATCTTCTTAGGTTACCACATCATCTTCTTGGATGGTAAACTCTGCTATAAAGTCTGCAAGTGCCTTCCCTCTAATCGACCTTCAGGGTTGGAAGTTCAGGTCGAATTGACTCAGCTCAATGTTCCATTTAAGCAACCTTCCTGATGCTTTTGGCCTTTGTAGGACTTGCTTAAGCGGATGATCAGTGTAAACAGTAATGTGGTGAGCCTGGATGTAGTGACGAAGCTTCCTAGATGCAATCAGCAAACTGTACGCAAGCTTTTCTATTTTTGGGTAATTCCGTTCTGTGGCTGCCAATTTCTTACTCACATAATACACCGGTCTTTGCACCTTATCCTCCTCTCTTACCAGAGCCGAACTAATTGCATGGGATGACACTACCAAGTACACAAATAAATCCTCGTGATTGACAGGCTTAGATAGTATCAGGGGTCTTTCCATATGATTCAACAGATTCTGGAATGCTTCTATACAATCAGGAGTCCAATCAATGTTGCACTTGCCTCGCTTTATCAGCTCGAAAAACGGGATGCATTTATCTATGGCTTTTGAGATAAATTTGCTGAGCACTGCCACTTTTCCAGCAAGGCTTTGCACATCTTTATTCTGCTTTGGTTCTTGAATATTTCGGATTGCTGTAATTTGATTTGGATTGATCTCAATTCCGCGCGAGCTGACAATGAACCCTAGGAATTTTCCGGATGCTACTCCAAACGTGCATTTCAAAGGATTTAACTTCATCCCGTATTTCCTGAGAATCTCAAACATCTCTACTAAATCGTTAGTATGATCTGACGATTGTCTGGACTTTACCAACATGTCATCAATGTATACCTCCATCGTTTTCCTGATTTGGCTGTAGAAAATTCTATCACCAATCGCTGATATGTAGCGCCGACATTCTTCAAACCTAGAGGCATCAGCACATAGCAGTATAATCCCAAATCTGTAATGAAATTGGTATGCTCTTGGTCATGCATAGGGATCTGATTGTACCCTGAGTAGGCATCCATAAAATAAAGGAGCTCGTGACCCGCTGTCAAATCTACCAACTGATCGATTCTAGGCAATTGGAAGCTATCCTTCGGACATTCTTTTTTTAGATCTGAGAAGTCAATGCATGTACGCCACTTTCCATTGGCCTTCTTTACCAAAACCGGGTTTGACATCCAGTCAAGGTATGTCGAGTCTTTATTGAACTTGTTACTTCTCAGCTTTTTGACTTCTTCCTTCAAGACAGCAGACCTCTCTGGGCCAAGCATTCGCCTCTTTTGTTTGATAGGAGGATGTTTCGGGTTGATGCTTAATGGGCGACTAATAATTGAGGGAGATATTCCACACATGTCCGCATGGGTCCAGGCGAATACATCCAAGGTAGCTTTAAAGAAACTTGTTAATTCTTTGGCTCGAACAGGATCCAAGTGGGACCCAATCTTCAGGACCTTCTCTGGGTCACTATCATCGATTGGTACGTCCACAGTCGCTTCATTGGGAGTCGCCATTCTGCCCCCAGGCTCTTCATCCTCTCTGGGATCTATATCCTTGGGCAACTCTCTGGGCGTCCCTCCCGGAGTTATTCTCTTTAGTTGCTACGACGATTCCTCCCTCAGATGGGAAGAAACACCTTTTGGTTATACATATTTCCCTTTGCGGAGAAACTTTAACTCTGCAATGTAGCATGCTCGTGCAACAACTTGATCTCCTCTAACTATACCCACACCTGCATCCATTGGGAACTTCAACAATAAGCACCAGGGTGCGATACAGGCCCTGAATTTGGCTAGGGCCGGTCGGCCTAAGAAGGCATTGTATGGCGACTCAATATCCAGGACCATGAAGGGGAGGTTCCTCACTCTCTGGCGTTCTCCTTCCCCAAGGTTTACTGATAATTCCACGTATCCCACTGGAGCAGTCGAGGCCCCATTAAATCAACGTATCCAACCCTCGCACGGCTTCAAATTCTTTGACTCGAGTTTCATTTGGTCGAATGTTTTCTTGAACAGAATGTTGACCGAACTTCCGTTATCCACTAGAACTTTATGGACTGTAGCTGGGCCGATGGTGACGGTGATCACCAATGGGTCTTCAATTGGGGAGTATACTCCAATACTCTCTCACTCGCGAAATATGACGTCATCGGACATCGTCTTTTGTTGCTTAGCCGGAGCGTTGTCCTCGGGGTTGCTACATTCCCCCACTTCAAAATGCTGTTTAGCTACATTCACTATTGATCCATAGCTCTGAAACTGTTCCCTGCCAGGTGAAGTCCACCAACTATGGTGTTGATAACGATATTTTTTCCTTTTTGCTGAGCCGTCGGTTTGGTAGCAGGTTGGCTTAGGTTCAGGGCTTGTACAGCTTGCCCCCTGTCCCTAGGAGTCACCTTATATTCATCAAGATTCCCTTCTTGGAGCAGTTTTCAACCACATCTCTTAAATGACGACATTCGTTTGTGGAATGACCATGAACTTGATGAAAAAGACAGAATTTCCCAGTTTCACGCTCTTTCTCTATAGAATCTCTCGGAGGAGGCCTTTTGTACTGGAGGACATTATATGTATCCAGGAAGATGTTTTCCAATGTATCATTTAACGGTGTGAAGCTCTCAAACGGTCTGGGTTGGGATCTCCTCCGAGAGTCATTTCCTCAATTTCTTTTTCGATTATTGTTATTACTATGCCCCGATTGGCGACCACTGCCTTGATTCTTGTTCCCGACGTTAACTTCAACTTTTCCTGAGCTATCTCCCGTTTGCTTGATGGCCACGTTGCTTTGGATATCTTCCTTATCAGTAGCCTTTCTTTTCCGATTAGCGTATATCTCCTCCTGACGTAGGCGAACATTAGATTTTTCATAAAATATTTCTCTAGTCAGGGGTGGTTTGCCGGCCAGATATCTTCCAAACTCGGTATCTTTATCGACGCCATCGATCAGGGCCATCAACATAGTTTGCTCATGCGGATCTCTGACTTCTGTGACAGCCAAGTTGAAACGATCCAAATACGACCTCAGGCTTTCGTTCGGTCGTTGTTTAATAAGGGATATCTCAATCACATTCTTAGACCTCTGGGCATGAAGATGGAATTGGTTCACGAATTTCTCACTCAATTCCCTGAAGCTAGATATTGACTGTGCTGGCAAGTGGGTAAACCACAATAACGCCACATCTTCCAGGAATATAGGGAACGCTTTACATTTTACCGCGTCTATAGCTGCATCGGCATTCATTGACCAGGAGTATCGCATTAGATACTGGATTGGGTCATTCCTGCCCGTATAGCGATTCTTGGTTGGCATATTAAAGTGCCTCGGGAATGTAACATCCAGTATGTCATCAGTAAAAGGCGTATGACTGCGATCTATGCCCTAATCCTCGTTCCTTTGTCCACGACTATCTACTATGACTTGCCTAATCATTGCTTCAACCTCTGCATGGGTCAGGGTAGATACGGGATCATCACTTCTTGCCCGACGACCTCCTCCAGCATTTCTTTGGCGTGCTGCTGCAAAGTCTAGGCCCTGAGCAGAACTCCCTTGCCCCCTGTTGTCGTGGTTGATCATGCGACGAGTGGGAGGAACGCCGTTCCTCGGTGGTAGAGCGGGCTCATTTAAGTTGCGGTCAATAGTTCCCTAATTAAGTGCCTCTTCTTCTCGAGATGGAAGTGACCTAAATCGAAGCTTCTCTATGTTCTCAGCCCTTTCTAACGGGGGCCATCGTCGGTTTCTCTGAGGTTCTTCAGATGAGAATGTATGTTCTGGGGATAAAGGGTAAGCTGGAGGTGGCGAAACCTGCCTTTGAATATCATCAATTCGTCTGCTTAGGGCAGTAATACTTTGACGCAGCAACGAGCTCTTCTGCCTCTGAGCGGCCAATTCATCAGTTTGCCTGTCCAATGCTTCAAGTATTCGATTCAGATGTCCTTCGGTAACTTGGGCGGAAGGGTCGAACTAGTCATCTTCATCTTCTCTCATACGCAAAGAACTTGAACTGGGTTGAGCAGAAGTTCCAGCACGAGCGGAATGAGCCATAATTTCATTCCCAGGTCGAGTAGTAGTCTGATTGTCAGTTCCGATCGTGGTCCTCCTAGGCTGGTGGGTCGTGGTACCCCTTTGACGTCGGGGCGTGGTGGTCCCCTGGGATCGAATCGTGATGATGGGTGCAGGAGGGATTGCGGCGTGGTCCTGCGATCGGGTAGTGACTCCTTCAGCTGCTTGGTTCGCTGCTCCCTCACTGGATCGAATCGCCCCAACGCTGCCATGAACCGAAAGCTCTTCCTCGACTTGTTCGTGCACACTTTCTTCAATTGTTTCGTTCGTAGCTTCATTCGCTTGGGAAGCTCGTACTTCCTTAGACTTCTTTCCAGCCATGGTATCTGAGCTTTACTAAAATCTTTAAAAATCGAAACAGTGGAGTTTTGGACTGTTTTCTTCGGACTTGACTATCCAAATAATAGAACTACAATCCAATATGCTGAGACTTCGTTCTCAGTGAAAGCACCAAAATTTTAGATCCAAAAGTGGCTCTAACACCCAAATTGTTCTAATATGCAGAGATTAATATGAAGAAAATTGTAAGAAAAGCAGAAAAGACACAAGATTTATAGTGGTTCAGCATTAACGAGCCTACGTCCACTTTATATCTATTATTATACTTAAGATTCGAGTACAATCAACGATTTATCTCTCAACCTCACTTTTACATTGCTGATTCACTCAGTAAATTCAAGACAGCCCTAACTAGGAATAATGGAGATATGATAATGGTGGAATCAGAGCTCAGAATTATCGAAAAAAGATCCTGAAAAATGCCAAGTTCTGGTCTATTTATTGTGATATCTGCAGGCGGATGACAGTCATACATGGCACAAATCCCGATGATGTTGGACTGGTTCCTAGCTTGATGGAGAAATGGACAAAATGGCAGTTATGGACAGGTGGTACAAGATCCTTCATCTTCGGATTGTGTATGACTCAGTCGTGGCCTTCATTTCTCAGCTTCAGGGATCAGATCGTGGAGTGCTTGAGTGGATGGATCGGATCGTGGTAGGGATCCGCGATCGGGGGCGGCAATAGTGTCACGATCCGTTAAGGCTTGGTGCCCACGATCGAGGTTTCATGGCTCCTACAAGTAATACTTAGTAGTGAACATACGCGTGAATCTTGGTGGCTTGGTCCAAAAGCTAGCCAACAAATATATTATATTTTGTTCCGCTGCGATATGAGATTCTGTGTTGTAATTTCTGTTCTTCTTCCACCTTTTTCTTCTAAAAAAAATGATTCGTATTTTCGTGATATTTGGGTTTGATGTATGATGTATGTAGTCAACTCTGATATTACGAATTTGCGGGACATTACACTAAAGGAAGTAATCTTTAGCCATGCCAAAGCTCAAAATGTCAACCTAATGGCATTGGGAAACAACGACCGAAGCAGCAATCAAAGCAATGTACGACCTAGATTCAGGTGGAAGTCGACAGAGTTTTCAAAAAAAAAAATATTGTGGTCCACATGTATGATAAAATAAGAAAAAAAGGAAGATGCTTCAAATGCAATTGGAAATCCAAAAGGAGTAAATGAACAAAAGATAGAAATCCCTATTTATTGCCCATTGAAGATCATTTATTAAATGAATTTATCCTTTTCTCTTTATGCTTATTATTTCTTCTTTCATGAAAAATAGAAAAGAAAGTTATTAATGTGGTTTAATTTAGAATTAAATAAGGTAAATTTAAAAAAAGGAAATTGAAAGACTTCAAGTTTTACTTTAAAACATTTTCTCTTTCCATCATTCACTGACGTTGTTTACAAAGATATAATATTTCTTCCTTAAGTTATTCTTCTCTTCCTCAATAGCCTCACTGAAAATAAAATTTCATAAAACAAATTCAAATAAAACAAATAATTTAAGGTGGTTTTTGCCTCTTGATCCTTTGAACATCTAAAGGCTGATTTCTTAATCAAAGAGATTTGATTCCCTATTCAAGTGGCAAATCATTGGCTTCCGTTTTGTAAATGTAATTTTATTAATTTATAATACCCGTCATGTTGTAATGATTTAGATTTTTTTTATATTACGTCTTCTTTATTTTGCGTATTCACTTTGTAATTAGCTCAAATATCCTGTCATCTTTGATAATTATTTGTACTTCATGTGGATTTAATCATGATTTCTTCTTATTTACAAGTCAATTATTCATGTGTTATTATGATTTATATTGTCCAGATTCTTTATCCCTATTATTATTTGTTTCTTTTATAGTAGGATTTGGGTTATCATACACTACAACAAATATGCCCTTTTGGGACTATCAAAAACAGTTGTAATTGATCTATTACAACTGGCGCGCATATGTAGTTTCATCCGCAGTTGTGATAGAGTGGCTATTTTACAACTGCTTTTGATAGTTGTAACCCTTCTATTTACAACTGTTTGTGGCAGTTATGTAAGGCATACATTTGCAACTGTCAATAACTGTTAAAAAAAGTTTTTTTTCAACTATTTTATGCAGTTGTAAAAGACTTTTTGCATCCATTTAAGATAGTCGCATTTAATATTTTAACAAGTGTTTTCGCCAGTTGCATAAACATTATACAATTGTCCATAACATTGCAATTCATATTTTCACAATTCCTGTTAACCATATATTTCATAATATTATAATTAAAACTAGTATTTAATTAATAATAACCACAATCATTCAAATTATTTGAAACAAAAAAACTCACAACATTCAAAAATGTTGAAAACAATTCAATTTTACACCATATTTAAATTCATGAGTTCATTATAAAGCAAAACTATGTCCTTAAGATATATTAGCCAGAGTACATACACATACTAATTAAAAGAGATAAATTCTTTGTGCTAAGCAGTTGTCGTCCCAATCGTCTATCCAATAATATAGATATATGAAGTAGGCCTGTGTAGAAAAGCTTCCGGATCCAAAACCGAATCGACCCAGACTACTTGCCTACATCGACAACTGATGAAACCTATATACAAGGATTACTGTGTGTCATATTGAAGTTGCTATATTAAAATCACGCATTATGTTATATGAAATGAAAAGGACGAGCTAGATATAAGTACTGCTAAAATAGTCTTTAGATAACCATAGTACTTATGTTTGTAATCTTATTCATTCTATCAATAGTTTTTTTTTCAATAATGACTACATACATAACAACTTTGAGAATTTAATCCGACAATATAATACCATCCATTTCATTTATATGTTATTATCATAGCTCGTACCATTGACCAATTGATAGGTTGAGTCATACACGACTGTTTTGTCACCTTACAATAGATACTTAAAATCAAGAAATCAAAAATTCATCTTAAGTTGTAAGCAATATAGAATGAAGGGGATACCCATAGATTTATGTTGGATGAAAAATATCTGGTAACGTCAACAGAATCTTTTTGTTCACAATCCCAAGACTTCCCTGTTTTGCTACAATAATAAAATTAAATATATAATAGTTTTTCTTAAGAAGTAGAACAATAAAAAGTATATAAAAAATGACATTATAGTTTGGATTAATTTAAGAGCAAGTTGGATCAACATTTCAAAGATTTATACATTGAATACATTTCGGTAACAAGCAGAATAAGCGTCACTCTTGTTAACTATTATACAATATACCAATATATCACTAATTTATTCACCTTCAGCTTGTATGTTCTAAAGAGGAAAATTAGTTTTATATTAGAAATGCCTAAAAAAAATTTAACTTGAACAATATTACGTTTCTAAAATTGGTCAATACTAGAAGTTTTTATTTGCATGCAGTATGCACTCAGATCATATATAAGGATGATGACTTTGATATAGTTTTACCAATTGTTCTATTCACCACGCAAACTAAAGCTAACCTTATTCTGATGATAGCTTGTTAGTATTTGCGTGCAGCTCCTAAGTTCTAAAGGGGAAAATTAGTCTTAAATTAGAAATGGCTAAAAATTTGTAACTTGAGAAATATTACACTTCTATAATCGGCTATTAACAAAGTTGTATTTTATTAAATTTAAAAACCAAATGTCAACAATGTGTTATAAGGATAACGATACATAGAGCGAACAGGTTTCCACCACAATGATGATCAACCAAAATGAGAAACAAGATCATAATAAGCAATATCTATTTATGAACATTAAATACAAATATTTAAATCTGTTCAAAGTACGGATTTGATAATATTAATGGATTTTTATATTTAATTTATTTAATAAAATGAAGTTTGAACGTTTAAATTTATAACTTAGTTAAAACGAGCTCGTAACGGCGTGGTAGTTCATAGTATTAGATTTTGAACTTTAATTGACTATATATGATCTGATATAAGTCGGAATTCTATGAAACAAGAAACGAGAAAATCTATTTGATTATATTTTTCTAATGAAAGAGAAAATTCTAGATTCTAGCTTATAAATTGTTAGTTATGTCCAATTCAAATTTTCAAATAGTCGTTATGGAATAATTTATAAATTACAACGATTTATAAATGTATATAAAGGAATTTTTATATGAATAGAATATCGTTAAACCTAGAATTTCTGAATATTGAGTTTTAAAATCTATATTTATTTAGTATGAAGCTGTATAGGATTCCATTTGAATATATAGATGATGATATTAATTTATTATCATTAAATTGAGTTGTTAAGGAATCAAATATTGTTTTAACGATATTATATAAAACTTTAAAAATAATCGTTTTTCTAAACGATCTCCATTTTTGATAAAACAAATTTTATTGGAATATGTATGATTAGTTATTGCTAGATTTCCGGTTTCGAGCTCAATGAAGTTGTTTTATCGGCAAACGAAATTAGAAGTGAACCGATAAATAAACTGGGATATAATTAAGGCTGTTTGTGCAAATGGAGTCCGTTTTCGACGAAATTAGTTTTTTTGAGACCGGAACATCAAGGCATATCAGTGTATCAGTTTCGTTCTGTTTGGAGTTGGTGTGACAATGCACAAATTTAACAAATGAGGTTAAATAACGGTACCACATTAAATTAAACCTACCCTAATATATAAACACTGCGCCTACCCTATACTAAAACAACAACCACCCTATATTGTTAAATCATATACAACCTACCCTAAATGTTTCTACAAGCATATCAATTCATTTGTTTCAGTCAAGTACAACCGACCTAGGCATGCGGCCGACCTAAGGAGAAGAAAATGGCACCTTACTTGTACATGTGAAAAATGACATTGTTCTTATGTTAATCAATCTCCATCTATAACTACGTACAGCCCCATCTCCATTTTTTTCGTTTCTAACAAGCTGCATCTCCAGCTTTTCTTTTTCTTCCTTTCAAACAAAATGATCATCTTCATCTTCACCGATTTATCCTCCAAATACATCTCAATCCATTAATCTTTTGCAAAAATTCCCTTCTGCATGAAGAATAAAACGCGCTGCCATTAATATAAAACCAACCTTTCCTGGTCATCTTCAATAGTGAACAGACAAGCCTCATATTAGCTTAAAACTGAAATATTTAAAACGCAGCCAATATATATTTTATTTAAGACCCAAAACTATGCATGAAGACATCTGAATGATGGGGATGAGTTCTAAGTTTTCGGGCGTCAGTTCTCGGTTCACTGGGAAGGAAGTAGATGGAAGAAGGAAACAGTAATGGGGAGGACTTGGAGCAGAGTTGCCAAGGTGGACATGAACTCAGGTGGTGTGGACTGCAGTGGCTCGTGACGTGGTGTCGTATTATGTTAGGGTGATAGCGGTTTAACATGGAGGATGGCAACTGGAGCGTGTTTTACCAAGTAGGATCCATGGTTGCTGGTGAATGATGCCGGCAGTACTTGGTGTTTGTGGGTACTGCTAATGTTAGGTGGCGATGGCGGTGGTTGGTGGCGATGGCGGTGGTTGGTGGCTGGCGGGGTGTGGGATGGAGGTGATACCGTCGACGGGTCTAGGAAGATTGAAAGGTCACGGGAAATAAATAGCAGGTTCGAAATAAGTATGTAAAGAATATCGGGAAAAAGGAGAAAAAGAAAAGGGAAGTGCGAACGTACTGGAGAAGACGAGTGGAGAAAAGATGGAGCATTTTGAAATGGAGTGGGAGCTTTAGGTAGTGTTTGGTTTACCATTTTAAGTTTTGGGTTTTCGTCCATACAAAAATTTGCACAACGCATGTAAATCATGGAAAACAACAATTTTAGAAAACAAAGTTAACACACAAAATAAAAAACAACTTCTACCCATTTTTCATGTTTTGAGAAATGAGAGAAATATGGAGATCAAATCCTCATTTCATGATTGCTACATCCCCTCCGCGGTCCCCTCCATCTTGCTTTCATTCTACCATTCCTCCTTCTACACCTTTAAAGTTTTGTAATTAATTAGTTTTTCGGCAATGAGGAATATTGAAGGAGGATGTTTAAATCGAAGAAGAAGAAACAGAGAGGTAGAAAAGAAAATATATGTTACTGTTACATGTGGGGGAAAATTTAACATGCTGATCGCATATTTATATATATGCTTAATCATATATAACTGCGCCTAATAGTGTTTTAATGCATCTTATCTGGATCATTTAAACATAATTACAATTTAGTTAAGAATATATGGTGAGTTATTTATATTAACATGCCCAGTTTCAAAACATAGCCTAAATCCTATTTATGTATAAACCGGTTATATATATATATATATATATATATATATATATATATATATATAACGTAATTAAACTTCGGGTCGGCCATTTATATTCCTTGGACAAGAAGGTATATACTGTTTTTATGAAACTTCCTAATTTAATATATAATAACATGGCAGATTTAAGTTAGAATACCTGAGCATCTATATGTCTAATCAGTTATATTAGAAATTATAAACGACTAAGATTTTCTATGGTGGGTGTTTAATATGCAGCATAATTATGATAATCATGGATAATAGGCCAATTTGTTTATAACATGAAAATAATATCTTGACTTATATCTAACAGTCATCTCAACGAGCACAACACGATGGAGCTAGTTTGATCAGAGTTGGCAGCTACTGAAATTTTTTATTAAATTAAACGTCAGTTAATTTAATTAAAACGAACTGTTTTAGCGATAGATAAATTCTTAAAGTTAGTTTCCTTTGTCTCGTGGGAACGGTGGTTAGCGCCCACCGTGGGTGACAATACATTCAGTTCACTCAAGCTGAAGGAGTGACCGGTCATGTTTAGCATGTGTTGCAAGATGTTGTTATTGAACCCCTGTGTACCCCCTATAGAGTACACTGATCGGGAAGGTAGTCTCATACCTTGCCATCGTTGGAATCTAATCTCTAATAAGCGTCATGTGGTTTTTGATTATATAATGAATATGTAGAGTGTGAGATGCAAGCGTTCAGCTTGATGATTATTTACTTGTGATTTGATAGACACTATTATACTATCACTGGGTTTTGATATATCGAAATGTTTTGGGTTATAGTAAGGTAAAAACCATCCGTGTTTATGTGTGGGATGGTATTACTATTATCCTTTTCTTTTAAAGGATTTTTCTAAAGTTAAGCCGATTGTTTGATGTGAATTTTCCTTGCTTCAAAATGTGCTCGGGTCAGACCAAACATATTATCCAGGTTAGTTTCCGCTTGGAGTTTCAAGAGCTGGAAGCAGGAGGCTTCACCGTTAGTTAATTAAAGTTTGTTCCGCTTTATCTTATATATGTTGTACTTTGATGATTGGTACGTGTATGCAATTTGCTTTTGTGTAAAGAGATTTGATATATATTATATTTATTCGTTCCGATATGAGATGCTAATGCTCTTCTTCTTTCTTCTATTCTAATATTTCTTTCTCTCTCTCACCCTCTAACTTCTTTCTCTTAACTTTCTGCTTTTTGGTATAATTTTGGTTGACTGTGGTAGTTAAATGTCAGCTTCAATTGTATGGAAAAGTGGGACGTTAAACACTCCTGGATGGATACTAATCTTAGACTTGTGACATTCAACCAGTACGTCTCCTCTGAGCTCAGGAATATCCGGAACACAAATTCATCCTTTCAATCTCAAAATTACTTTATTATCAATCTGGAAATTCAAGACCTCCCCTTCTTGAATCCTTTTGCTAGTCCTCTGAATAAACTCATCGTCCTTCTGTATAGCAGAAATCTCCTCAATCAAAGAGGGCGTAATAATAAAATTAGCAATGATTACATTCTTTATGCTTTGTGCGTCGGCCACAACATTGGATTTTCCTAGAGTATACAAAATATCAAGATCATATGCCGCTAAAAACTCCAACCAACGTTGTTGTCTCATATCAAATCCTTTTGGGTGAACAGATACTTCAAAGATTTATGATCTGTATATAACTAAAAAATCTCACCAAACATGTAATGCCTCCAAATCTTTAAGGCAAATACAACAACTAACAGCTCTAAATCATTAGTAGCATACCTTTTCTCATGCGGTTTCAATTGTTAACTTGCATAAGCAATCACCTTGCCTCTTTGCATTAATACCGCGATAACTCCTTCACTTAAGCATCTGTATAGATGGTTAAATCTTGATTACCGTCTATAATTATCAATACTGCTGTAGCAGTTAATCTTTCTTTTAGTTTGTGGAAAGCTACTTCACATTCAGACGTCCAATTAAACTTAGTACGCTTCTTAGTAAGCTTCATCGAAGGACTGAATAACTTCGAAAAATCTTTAATGAATTACCAGTAATAACTTGCCAATCCAAGAAAATTCCTAACTTCAGTGTAGGTGTCTTTAGCTGCTTCCAATCCAGGATGGTCGTAATCTTGCCCGGGTCCACTGATATCCCTTCCTTTGATACTACATGACCAAGAAATTTCACCTCTTCTTTCCACAATAGGCATTTGGAAAACTTTGCTTTTAGTATATTCTTTCTCAGAATTTCCAATACCTGTTCCAAATGCTTCACATGTTATTCCATTGCCTTCAAAAATACCAGAATATCGTCAATGAAGACCAATGCAAACTTATTCAACACTTCCCTGAACACTCGGTTCATTAAATCTACAAAATAAGCAAGGGTGTTGTATAGTCCTAAAGGCATGACAAACCATTCATAAAATAATTCTGGACCCCTGAAAGCTGTCAAGGGAACATATTCTTCTGCAATCCTCAATTAATGAAAACCCATAGCTAAGTCCATCTACAAAAATACTCGTGCTCCATTTAGTCGGTCTAATAAGTCATCTATACGCGACAACGAATACTTATTTTTGAGCGTCTGCTTGTTGAAGTCTCGGTAATCCACACATAATCTGAGAGTACCGTCTGACTTCGAAATGAAAACCACTGTTGCTTCCCAACTTGAGAAACTAGGCCTGATCAGACCTTTCCATAAAGGCTGTCAAGTTTGGTTGCCCATCTCTTCTTTTTCTTTCAACGTCATTCTGCGAATTGGATGCACAACTGGCCTCGCATTCGGAATTAAATCAATTCTGAAATCAATCTCCCTTCTCGGAGGAAGGCTATCGACTTTTTTAAACACATCCACTTAATTTTTAACAACCAGGATATTTTCTATAGAGTTGGGGGAAACATCAAGGGCAGATCAAAATTCCTTCCTATCTGACTTTGGACCTTTACATGGTATGGTTATGAAATTACCAAATTTTGTTCTCGCCTTAGCAATCTGCTCAGCACATTTAATTTCGGCTTCATACATGGTCAGCCAATCCAACCCAAGTATAATACCAAATTCGGAAAGATTCATGATGATCAAATCGAAGGAAAATTGATAATGAGAATAAGAGACTGCCACTGTACAATACCAATAAAGATCGAGGGAACCTCCAATTAGATTATTAACACTAATGGGGTCTTTAAGATATCTAAGTTTTAAATTCAGTTTCTTTACCATGTTACTCAAAATAAAACTTCGTGATGCATCCGTATCGAATAGCGCTTTAACAAGAATATCTCTAACAGTAAGCGTAGCTTCCAAGACTTCGGGCCTTCCCCTGCTAGCAGAAGTTGTTGGGGCTATCTGCCACATTATAGATTGAGCTACTGCAGAATTCTTCAACAGTAGGAAATGTGGCTTTATACGTCCCTTCTTATGACAATTATTCCATTCTACCTCTTCTTGTGGCCTCCTTGGCCTCATGAGAGCTTTACAATCCTTTATTAAATGCCCTGGCTTATGACAGTTGTAACGCTTAATACCCGTTAGTCGTTCATCCCTGGGATTTTCTTCACTCTTTCTGGCTTCTGGCATTCGATCTGAAAACTTCCTCTTCTTACATAAATAGCCCTTCTCCTTATCCTCCAGAGTATTTCTTTTATCAATACTCTCGTACCGACAAGCCAACTCAACAATCCCAGCAAATGGTAGCCTTATATGAGCTGTCACTATGCTTTGTATCTTCTTTGAAGACCCTCAATGAACCTCATATTCTTCTTTAAGGGATTCTGAATCAATTCGGAACCAAAGCGAGAGAGTTCGATAAACTTGTTCAAATACTCATGGATGATCATGTCCCCTTGTTTGAGATTAGAGAATTCATAATACAGTCGCTCAACTTCTTCTAGGGAATAAACCTTTCCTTAAAAATTTCTTTGAATTTGTCCCAAATAATATCACCTTCCAGAGTACTCACGGTAATAATCTCTCCCCAACTTAGGGCTTTAACAACCACGACCCTAGAAATCCCAATCCCTCAAAGACTTTCTCACAAGATCTCATCTAGGCTTGCGCTTCAACTACAGATTCCTTACCCAAGAGTGGCACTCCACCCAAATTCTTGTATTCCTTAGCAAGCGTATCTAAATCGGATTGTTGTTAAGGAGGCACAATTGGTGCATTAACAGCTCCTACGAGGTTGGGATGCTGAGCTTCAGCCTTAACATTTCCCTATCCTCTTCCTCTACCACTTCTGCCTCTACCGCTCACTTTCTTCTATATCTGCAAATAGCAAGAAAAGAGTTAGGCCAGCAGAAAAGATATCTTAAGGAATATAAAAGCATAATAACAAATATATAAACAAAAACGTGTATTTACTTAGAGTGTATGCTATTTCACTGTACTCATTCTAGGATATTACTAACCCTATTTGTAATGAGTTACTCATCCTAGAATATTACTGATTCTATCTCTGATGAGTCGGTTAAGATGTTATACTCCAAAACTAAGGTTAACCCTTAGCTCTGATACCACCTATGACAACCCAAACCCCCGCTCTTGGGGGGAATGGATAATCGTTGGAACATAACACATTAAACACATCAGCAGATCATAGAACATAACATAATATTACATAATTTTACATCAGTGACAATAACTATCATATTTAAGTCAACATTACAGGATCATACTTAGTACATAACATTGTCTTAGATAACGAATAATTACACAGCGGAATTTAAAAGGTAGTTTATGATATATGGAGTCAGGATAAAGCTAAAAAAACATAAAAGTCCATCTTTAGCTTCGGGTCCAAAAGAACTACAATAGCTCTAGTACGCATCCCAAAAGAAAGCAAGCTAAAATCCTGTTCACTTGGTTCCCCGTGTAAAAATTATGGGCACCCAAGTTTGCAAGGGAAAACAAAAACTACTAGTCAGTCATGGGACTAGTATGAGAAACCCTATAGTTTACTTAAGTTATTTAAAACAAAGCATATCATAAGACCATGCCGTATAACACAGAACATGTTTACTCCACATGAATGCGGGGCATTTTAAAATTAAATAAATAGCGCAATGTTTTTTGAAAAATTGATCCAGTATAAGACTCAGGTCTCATCACACAATGCAATGCAAGCCGGATGATAGAGTTCTAACTTATAATAGCTAAATATGCTTGATACGAGAAAGATCATTTGATATTATTGTTAGTGTCTTAGTGTTGAAAACAATTTTTGAAAGTAAATGTATCAATCTTAGACAGTATAATACGCAACCTATTATGTCAGTGTAGGTGCACAAGTAAAACCGTAAAATCACGTATTGGAATTTGGATTTCCAGCATGAGATGAGGCAAGGTATCCTTCCTCGTCCAAACTTCGGAACATCTCTAGCAAAATGTCCCAGGGAACCTATCCCTTTGGAGCGGCAGGGCTGGTCAACACTGAAGTGCTAATTAGCATTTCTTGAAAAATGCATTTCCTAGTCCTATCGGGCCTCCTGGTCTGTATGTTGACCACTTTGGCCTTCATATCTGAGGCACCTCGATTCCAACATCCACATAAGTAAAAAAGCCTGGACTCTGTACCATAACATCACTTCTAGCTAAAAAGAAATGCATGTCCTCCCTACTGTCCTTCATCCCCTTTTTGACTCATACAGGGTGTGAAGTTCGTGAATTAACGCACCACAAAGCTTTGCTTTTCAACAAAAATGCTGATCTACCTACCTGCATCACTCAGCATGCCACACAGTCATCATAGACCATACAACTAATAGCTACCAATATATAACCTCTAAGCTCCTACGTCTCAGAGAAGGGTGTTAAAGCTAAGAGAATAAATTCTCCGCCACCAAACAGATATACATTTAGTAGAAATCAATTAATACAGCTCAGAATACCGTGTTAGACACACAATCCGTTTATAAGTTCATTCTGGGTCTGAATGAAATCGAAGGCATCTTATTCCTCTTCCTATATGTCCAATACAAGAGAGAGGCCCTCACACATCCGGACAATCAACAAGTACATCGGGATAACTGCCACTATAACCCATTTAAGGGAGCTACACAAATCCAGGGTATCAACAGTAATCCATTCGATGTGAAGATTCCAGGACTTGCACCATCCTCAATCTCTTTGACTTTTAATCATAGATCAATTATTCGAATGGGTTAAATCCGGTCTTTTCGAATAATTTGCGTCCAAAAAAAAAAATCACATCTAATCCTTATTTGGACTATCGATTCATCAAATAAGTCTCCTTTAACTGGTTCATTTTCATAAGATTTAAAATCTTATTCCAAATCTGGTTAAGTTATTTGGCTTTCATAGTTCAATTCATATCCTTATTTAAAAGGTTTACACAAGAATTCAATTCAAATTAAGAATTGAAAATCTTATTTCCAAATTCTTTCTCAAAATCAGTTATATAAGTTTACACAAAACTGCCAAATTCAGCTTAACCATTTTTATCATTCAAAACAACCTAAAATTGGTTTATATCCATTCCAAATCATTTATAATATTTTATGATGATTTTATGTTATTTTTATTGATATAAAAATGTCCATACCCGTAATTTCCAATTACAGGTCATTACGGGTTATGGCGTTGTTTTCATTCAAAATTGAATTAAACATTTCTCAAAATCTAACCGTTAGATTTTAAAACTCTTATAATCATTTGAATTGTAACAACCTGCATATTTAACGATAATATATTTAAATATTTTATTTCAATATAACATCGTTAGTCGTTAATCAAGTGCATGTCCAAAAAGTCACATTTTGCATATAGACGAATTTGGACTTGGAACCACTTCCATTGAGTTCAAAATGTCATTTATTTGACCAATAAGTGTAAACAAGGATATATTTCAAGTCTGTGAATTTGGGACTTCGGGTGGGGCTTGTATTAGCCAACCTATCCCACTCTCTTAAGAGCTCCATCAGCCCCTCTCCTTCCCATTCACTTTCAGCACTTAAAAGAAAATAGAAATGGGGAGTGGAAAGGGAAATTAAAATTCCCTAAACCTACTTAATCCTTGGAGCTTCAATTCTTGTTGAAATCAAGTGCAAAGCTAATGTAAAAGCTTAGATAAGCATCTTCTTCATCTTCTCCAACTCAACTCCTCTTTAATTTCTGAATTTTCCTAAACCTTACTCTTAGGAAATCATTTTGTGTGTGTTTAGATTGGAGATTTGCATGCAATATTGGAAGAGAGGTTAATTTAGCTAGGCATTGGATCAATTTCTTGCTTTTAACACGCAAAGGTGAGTTCTTTATGAACTCACATCTATGCCACAAGCTATTGGCTTGTAAAGTGTAATTTAGTATTCATTTGGGGTTGCATATGCTAGTGAATTGGTTAGGATAGTGTAATTTAGCTGATTTCATGTGTTTATGTTTCACTGAATTGAAATTATAATAAGGATTGCTCACAGATCTAATTCATACACTACAAGTTGAATTGGTGATCTTGTTTGTCGCCCCGGCAAAATCCTAATTCTTTAGAAGTCACTCTAACCACTTTTTCATGCTTTGGTTTGGAATTTAGTTCACTTTTGAGCATATAATCAAAATAATTGCAATCTCATGTATATACGTTTAAGCATGTTTGTTTGTGTTCTTGAGTTGTTTGACGAGCTTATGAGGTCTTATTATCATCTAGATCAAGTGCATTGCCTCTGTGGTTTGCTGGAAACAATTCATATACGATTTGGCCAAAAGAATAGCCAAAATGGTCAATTAACAGTCACTAGTTGACTGGCTAAAATGGACCAATCGACTGGTGCTGCTACACGAATACTTTCAGGATAAGTTGACCAGTCGACTAGTCAAAAATGGACCAATCGACTAGTGCTGCTATTTTTTGCAATCAACTAGTGGGGACCATGGTCGACTGTATAGGTTGTTTCAGGCTCTTTCCCGGCCGAGTTTCGGCCCATTTGGCCTTTTTCTGTGAATTTTGAGTTTCCCTGATTGACAGATTTCAACAACTTGATTTTCGACATTTGATGGACTTTCGATTGATTCGTGGTGAAGGAATTTATAACCGAAAGTCGTGAGGTTTAATTTATAACGTGAATTCTTAGTTCAATCGCTAATTCGATTGCTATTACATGAGATTTGCCACTTCGAAATTATATAAAAGGGTTTTAGTTTATTATTAGATACCAAATCTTTTACTAAACGGTTTCTAACTCCCCTTTAGTATATGGAGTTATATTCCAAATTGGTTTATAATCCGACTTCATTGGATGAAATTATTTTATAAATCGATTTATATATTTACTAGTATATATTTGATAAACCTTTTTCTCATTTGTATGAGAAATCTAATTAAACATGTAAGTAAAATCATGGACTATGACCCCTTGCTTTTGCTTTGACGGTTAATTCTTGGACTCGTTCGATTGAACACCGTGGCGATGATCGTTTCGTACTTATAGTGGAAGATACAACTTGTTCGTATATATTCGAGTAGAGCAAGTGGTTACGGGACACATAGCTCGACTCTTATATTTACTAGCTTGGCGTAGTTTGCACTATACTTGATCAATTCGACCTTCGGGTCAGTTTGATGGTTTCTAGATCATCTTGAAGAACTTCGGTTCATTTGTTTATGTCGATAATTTCCAGATCTTCTTGAAGAACTTCGGTTCATTTGTTTATATTGATGATTTATAGATCATCTTGAGGGAACTTCGGTTCTTGCGACGATCTTGGAATAGTTTTGGGTTTCGGATCGTATTCACTTATTGATAAATTATTATCATTTTCATGTTGATTTGATAAAGGAGATCATTTCCTGATGGTAACTATATCGTTTATGATGTAACATTCTTTTATATAGCTTTGAGATTTTTTTGGCATGTTTTCTGGACATACCGAGTCTTCACATTTTACATGTGAACATTGTTGTTATTTCTTATATGTCATTTTCTATTTTTATCTCAGTTTATTATGATGAGTACAGCTAGACAGATTTGTTTATTGTTTATTCTTATAAATAATACTCGGGTTAGATCGATGTATTGCAGGTGCATCTCATGACTTCTAGTGGGGACTATTATTGGCTTTTGCTATATGCATTAAAGTTGTGGTTTTTGATTTTTATATGTATATGAGATAGTGGAATCTATGAATGCATATTATTTTGGCTAGATCTTGTACCTATTCTTTTGTTGTATAGTGGATTGACTATGACTACTATCTTTGTATGTATACTCACGTGTTATATTCATGTATTTTCCGCCTTAGTGATATGAATATCTGTGTCTGACTCTGATTTTATATATGTATTTTATATTGCTTTTTGAATTATATATAGTCGCTGTGTAGTAGTTTTGAACTTGAATTATATGTGTCGGATTTCCTCATGAGATTTGAAAAGTAGACCACATTATCTGATATGTTTAACACTCGTCCAAAGCTATTATACATATGGTCGCTCCTCAACAGCCTTATTCTTCGGGTTAGTTGACATCATTGCTTGCAATAGTCTTGGCTAACGCGAGTATAGAGGTTGGGTTTTACATGAAATATCTTTTCAAAACGAACCCAATGGTTCCAATTTCAGAAAAATCTAACGGCCAGATCTCCCAGAATATTCATTTAAAGTTACAAGTCAAAATCATGAACTGCCGCTACCCGACACATTCAATATTCGACGTATGCATTATATAATACGTCGAATCGCTTCGAAACTATTTTATATATTATTTAAAATATATAATACAATTTTTTGACGTCGTATTTTAATAATTCAACTTCAAAATCATATATTTTTAATATTGTCATATTATGATATTATAATAATTAAAATAATATTATTTTTCGAACTTTCATATTTTTATTCCTCATCTTCTTGTCATTTGTCATAAAAATAAATAAGAAACTTTTTAAAAGAAACTTCTTTTAAAACATCACGTAGATACCCTAAGTGAACTTCACTTTTGAAAGTTACTATTCTTCTCAAAGTTAAATATTCGACAAGCCAAAATCATATGAAAAATAATTCAAAATCACGTACTATAGTTGCGGAAATTCATCGATATTTTATTATCTTCGCGTTCATCCAAAATCGGACGTCAAAATCAAACTTTGATTTTTCAGCTATTATTATATTAATAAAATATTCATTGAAAATCCAATTTTCTTGATGGAGACTTAACCAATGAACTAATAATCATTTTTATTGTTCATTTATTCACAATGTGTACTATAACATCTAGTCATTCATCAATTCACATACATCCAATTCACACACAAAGTGCACTACACCATATAAGCCTTAAATTAAATAAATGACGTTTATACAGTTCTGTCAATTCAACGGATTGGCTGTCTACGCACTTGAGATTAGTGTTCATTATCATTCCAATACCCATGTATAGTTTTCATTACATTCAGAAACAATCGTTACTTATCTACTCACTTGGAGGATGTGTAAAAATATCATCCCAATACCCGTGGGTGGTTCACATCACAATCCATGTAGCTTACATATACACAAGGGAGATGTGTAAATTACTGTCGTCCCAAGACCATGTGGGTTTAGTATTCAAACAAAGTGACTTATATACACACTTGGGAGATGTGTAAAAATATCATCCCAATACCCATGTAGGGTTTACATCACAATCCATGTAGCTTACATACACACATGAGAGACATGTAGCGTATTGTCATCTCAAGACCCGTGTAGGGTTTGCATTGCATTCATATACAATTAGTAAACAATCATTAATAAATTGCACATCCAAAACCATTTAAGTTCCAACCAATTTCCAGTCAACACTATTTATAATGCAGATGTCGTCTACTCAATCAACATCACAAATAATAGATAAAAATCACATTTTTATCACACTACTCAATGTTTAACATAAAATAAAACTTATGTAATCAGTGTTAAATATTTCAAACATTTTTAATCAAAAATTTTCAGTTAATTAAATGTAATCCCTATCTATGTGAGTTTTGGTTTCTCACTAGCGGTTTCTACTACACCAAACTTTGAGTGGAAGGAATTCGGGACACTACACCAAACTTTGAGTGGAAGGAATTCAGGCACACACACTTGACGCTAACGCTTTTCGGGTTCCTACGCAACTTTCTAACTATTTACAGGGCTCAAACAACTTGATAACACACTCTAACTCACAAACATTTGTTGATCCAGAGGTTTTAAGAAAAACGAATGGAGAAATCGACACGATGGAGGGCTGTAGAGTCACAGCGATGGTTGGCCTGGTCGACGAAAGGCCTAGGGAGGTGGAGTGTGGGGTAGGAGGAAAAGGGGGAGTTTTGAGTGGGTTAAGTGAAAACAGAGGTAAAAATGGGTGTTTAGGGTTTAAGGGAAGAGAGGCGAGGCACGGTGACGGTGGGAGGACGGAGCAGCGATGGCGCAGCGTCGGATGGTGGCGAGGTGCAGGCGGCGGCAGTCACATGTAGCGACAGGTAGAGTGAGAGGCCATTAAAGGAGGAGGAAGAATATGGGGGAGATAATGCAAAAATAAAAAAGAGAAGATGGAAAGAGAAAAGGAGGAGGAAATTTAAACAATTTTCCAAGGTCTTCACGTGGATTGATGAGGTGGTGGGACGTGGGAGAAGAGAAGAAAAACACTTTGAGACCTTAGATGCTCGACACATCATTTAGGTGTATTAGAAGCATGCTCCATTCAATAAACGCAAAGTGTCCTGGTTCATCTTCACACCTTTTCCTTGCACGACCATACATTAATTCTGTTTATCATGAAATTTTGGATTCTAACATTAAACGTAAATCCAGATCCAATGGGTTCATTTGACCTTCCGTTCCATTTTTCGGATCGTGTTTCAACTTAATTTTGATGCGTCGTTTTAGCATGGATTTACTTCTTGCATGCAACATGCTAGCTCCAAGAATCATAAAATTTGGAGCTTGTCCGTTATTCGATGCTATGGATCCGATAAAATTAGTTTCATCAAAATCCGAGGTCATCTCAATAATGTTCCTTTATTAGCTGACAAAATCAACATTAAATTATCAAATCTTTTCACATTTGATCGTAAATTCTCACAAAATTAAATTAAAATTAAATTGATTCCAAAATTCTGGGTTGTTACAATACTTGTCATTTTTTTTTTTTTGCATTGTCAAGACTTTAAGAAACCAGGTGAGCTCACGTGATCAAGTATCGATGTGGTCCAGATCATATTTGTACTAACCTAAATTTATACCCTTATTCTAATATCAAGAACAGATTTGTTCTGAGCTTTATTTCTATTTCTACACATAAAACATACATAAATATACTGTTTCAAATTCCAAGTGACCTAATAAATTTTAAGATTTTAACTTGATATACTAAATAAAAAAATTCCCTATAATTGAACACAAAATGACAAATTGCTAGATAATATGTGGTTTATTTTCCTCTTCTTCTTCCCGAAATCTATCTAAGCAAAGTTGTTTCTGTTTTGTAATTTTCTTAGATTTTCGATATATTTTTGTTCCACAAATAATGATTATGGATCTAGAATTTTATAAAAATAATTAATCATTTATTTATCAAATTTATTTTTATCATTTCCCTACTTTATAATATTTTTGTAACGGATCCTTCGTAATGGTTTATGCTTTCAGCTAAACTATAATTTCATCAGAAACATCTGCTTGCTCCATTGAACTATAATGAACTATTTTATACATATTGAACTTCAGAATTTTTACACATATATTTCCATTCTTGACCCAGTTAACATTTACATACAAAAATTATTTGAACATTAAGCAAATACAAATGTTTGGTTAATTTTATCTTGTAACATTAAGCAAGGCAAAGAAAAAAAATAAAAAAAAGTAATCCTATTTTTAGTTTCACTTTTTAGTACATATATTTGCAAAATACATTGCTTTGTATTTTTTAGCATACATATTTTTTTGATCTCCTGAACCTTATATATATATATTCTTAGTCTTACTGGCTGAAAAATACTATATGGCTATCAAGTTCACCATTCATGCTTTTAGTTAAACTTCATATATACATGATATCATGCAAGTAAAGATAAACAACTAAGAACGAATAAATCTGATAACAGTGAAAACGCTTCATCATGAGGAACATCGACGCATGTTAATCCGGTAGATTCAGCGTTGCTGTCGAAAATATCAAAACAAGTTGCACAAAAATGGTCCTAAAACATAGTACTTGTTTACATTTGAGTAATGCCAAGTATATTCGAGAATTTTAATAAGCATAAGATGCTTATATATAATATCTAGATGCTAGTCTAATTTGCTCCACCGGTAGTGCCACAATGAATATGATAATGTGTCCACGCTTTAAATTTTGGTTAGTTTATGAATTTTGATGTGTACGTGCTGGAGTATTTTATTTGATTCATATAGAAAAAGTTATTGAAACTAGCTATTCTCGAAAATTAAGGAGGTCCAGAAGTAGAAGTATGATTTAAGGTATGATTTTATTATTTGGTACGATTTATTTTTCATTTATGAAGGCGTATTATACTTTGTTTTCTCAAAGCATGTTATTTTATTTTAAACTAGACCGAGAAATTGCTAAGTAAACATCTGTACATTTATGTTAGGTTTCCCAGGTTATTTTTTTGTTAACTTTTAAGGCTCAATAACTTATTTTCAACATATCACACTTAAAATGATATGCTATTATTTATTGTACTGAATAGAGCTAACGGGTGAGGCACTGTGCATTCCTTGTCCAAGATTATGATGTTATATTTATCGCTTATCATCTCTAAGGTAAATTATATTGGATACTATAAGACAACAATATATGTAACAAGAATTATTCAAATGTATAAGTTATTTTTTATGAATTTTAGATCTAAGTACTAAAAAGACAAATATCTTTGGCCCCAAACCCGTTCTTTCATTACTTCTGTTTCATATTGAGGTAAGAGTATTTCATATGTAAAAACAATTAACAGATTCAAACATAAACACACACTATTTGTAAATGAGCATCTTTGGCGTTAGCAATCTTACGGTCGGCTTCATTACATAGCTTTAAAACATCAAAACTTGCCTAAAACAAGAACTACAACAAAACTACTATCAAAAGTTAATGCCAAGTGAGCAGGAAAAGAAATAGAAGCACATATTTGCATGTATTGGCTAAGCTTAATGGTTACGCACAAACATAGGTTTATGAAAATAGTTTAACTTAAATTCCACCGATTTTACACTTGGAAGCCAACTGATTTTCTCACTCAAGGAGACCAGTATTCTTGGTTTTTTGCATAAAATATCAGATAATAAAACAGAAACCATAACAGCCAATGCATAGAAAATCAAGGCCATATCATCAGAGATGAAAGCAAGCAGGTTCAATTAAGATATAAATCCTTAAGATAGTGAAAATGCCATAATATATGAAGCTTAAGATGACTATCTCTTTTTGATGTTGCTTGTTATTGCCCATGGATGCAACAAGTTCAGACTTCTTTTACTACGTGATATGCCTGGAAAAAAATCATAATGTGTAAAGAATTAACATCATGTTAATTATAAAATATTTTGATATGTAACAGAATACGTATAATATCAAATAATTATGTAAATAACAATGTACGATACGGTATGAAAAATAAAATAAAAACACATTTTCAATAACAAATAAAAAGATTTTTCATCGATTTATATTACACTTGCTACATACGTTGATCTGAGGATCCTCTATAGCCAAAACAATTCTGAATGGAAGTCTAAATCAGATTGGAACGGTTGCGGCATCCACTTGATCTCTAATACCATGAAACCCATTATGGAAACAGAGCTAGAGATTCTCCTCACCGATTGTCACTTTTAGTTCAATGCTAGGTTATTGATACTATTTTCTCAACAATACATATTCTGTACAATGCATTTCAAGGCAATAGGTGTGGTGGCGATTTCTTTAAAAGTCAAGCTTTTCAATACGTAAGCATATTACAAAATAAATAAAAGTAGGGATGCATTTTTGTTGTTGTTTATGCTGAAAAAACTCACACAACTTAACTTAAATGATTGATTCCTTGACAAAACATAGTATCTTTAATATAAGAGGACAACTGAAAGCATCACATGCTCTTCTTCATTTATTGTCAATTCTATTCTTCATTCATTATGAACATAATCCCAAAAAAAGACCAAAAGTTCACTTCCTCTCATATTAACAAAACCCTTCCTTTATCCCTTGTTGTATGTTTACATCCTTTTCGATTTTATAAAACAAAAAATTAACTTGTTTGTATCCTAAACGCTATCCAACTTCAATTTGTTGTATATACATAGTAAAATAACTAAATAATAAACAATAAAATGTAACACCCTGCATTTTTAATGAAATTAAAAATGTGGAAATATGTATATATATTATATACATAGATATATTTAAGAGAAAGATTAAATAATGACAATAAATATTTCATGTAATAAGTTCATGTAGTGAAATGAATGAAAAATTAAGTGCAATACACGAAATGCGAAGAAACGCATGCGAATAATTAAATAAAAAAGAAAATTTTGAAGAGCTTCCCGAATTTGGTCACGAAATTAGCGTCATTGCGTTCATGGCGATTTTCTGATCAATTTAGACCTATGGTTTGCAGAAAACCGATTTAAATTGAAGAAAATATCTTTAAATTAAATATTGCAGCAAAACATGAAAAAGAGGAATGAGAAAAGAATAATGTTTAGCATTGTTCTAAGGTTTGTAAGCAAAAGACTTAGTAGCTCCTTTGGTTAGAACATGTGACTTGCATACAAGAGGTACAGGGTTCGATCCCTGCTAGCGCCATATTTTTGTTTTAGGGGAATGACTAAAAAGTGGCTTAGTGTGAACGCAGTTCACAAAGTAGTTTAGTGTGAAAATGGTTAATTGGGAAGATAGCTAAAAAGAAAAATAAATATATATGGAATATATATATATGTGACATGTACGCATCATGTGGCGCACGTGGCGCATTTTGTTGGTCAAGGATTGTTTTTTTGAACGTGGCTTTTCTTGTTTGGTTGGGTGACGATTTTTCTTGTATTAGGGATGATGTGGCTTTATTTGATTGATCTGGTGAGGTGTCATTGTGTCATGATGATTTGGATGGTTTGGATGGATCCTAAGTTGATCCAAAGGCTAGAATTAATCCTACACTTCTATATAATCAACTCAAACCCTAAACCTAAAACACATAAACACGTTCTATGAAGCCGTCATGTTGTCTCTCTGAACTAAAATTCCTCCATCTTCTTAAAACTAGAATATCTTCTTCAACTAGAAATCAATTAGAAGAACATCAATAGTCTACATCAAAGGAATAGCTTAACAAATTCAGAAATCAGATTCCAGAATACAAGAACTGTTCTTTTCTGTAAGTTCAGTTATATTTCAGATTTAATATATAAAAGTCATGACTTGAAATAAATCGAATCTAGAACTGTTCCTAATTGTGATTCTGATTCATGTTTATTCTTATGACAAATCTGAAATTAACTATGCCTATGAGACTACAGTGATTTGTACAATTGGAACTATCATATTGTATATTAATTTGGTGATGCTTTTATGTTATGTTATGTACATTTTCATAAGCTAAGTCATATTCATATATGCTTATATGTTTAGATCTACATGCTTGATTTTTATGTTATGTTGTGTACATGTTCATAAGCTAAGCCATGTTCATATATGCTTATATGTTTAGATCTACATGCTTGCTTTTATGTTATGTTATGTACATGTTCATAAGCTAAGTCATGTTCATATATGCTTATATGTTTAGATCTACACGCTTGCTTTTATGTTATGTTATGTACATGTTCATAAACTAAGTCATGTTCTTATATGCTTATATGTTTAGATCTACATCTTTACATGTTTAGATCCAAGTTAATACATATGCTTAAGATCTATGTAAATTCCTGTTCATATGCTTAAGATCTATGTTAATTGGATCTAACTCAAGTACAAGTTCACATTGATATGCTTGATTAAGTTTATATTATTCATGAAAAAATTGTATTACACATGCTTAGTTAGATTCATATTATTTTGTGCTGTTGGAATGCTACATGTTCCTTTCTTTTCCCTTTTGTTTATGAATTAGGCTAATCTGTGAGCCTAACGTTCTATGTAAATTACGCAAACGAATAACGGCGGGAAACGTTAGGGTAAAACATTAAATTACATGCTAATGGCATAGATTGGCTCATAATCATGTAAACGATTAATAGCATGAAATGGTATAATTTATATACCACTAATTATGAACGTAATTTAAATAGTAAATGTTATATGACAACACTTGTGGATAATTTACATATAAACTTGACATAAATGACGAATATGTAAATTAAATAAAGGATGAACATGCCTAACCCGAGGTTAGATTGAGTATGGCGTAAAACTGCCCGGAACCGCCCTGCACATCCAGTAACCGCAACAACACCTATCTAATGGGAGAGGTTAGTGCATCATGCCCAAGAAAAACCCGAGATTAGATTGAGTTGTGGTGTAAAACTGCCCGAAACCACCCGACACATCCAGTAACTGCAACAACACACATCTAATGTGAGAGGTAGGCGCATTAATAAATAAATTAATGCTAATGAACAAGACATGTTAATAATGGTAGGGTTAAGTTAACTAAGGCAACACTTAACCAGTACAACATGTTAATTAAACAAATGGTAGGGTTAAGTTAACTAAGGCGACACTTAACCAGTACAACATGTTAATTAAACAAATCGTAGGGTTAAGTTAACTAGCGAAACACTTAACCAGTACAACATATTAATTAAACCAATGGTAGGGTTAAGTTAACTAAGGAAACACTTAACCAATATAATATGATGTATGGTAGGGTTAAGTAACACAAGAAGGCAACACTTAACCAATATATAACATGATTTATGATAGGGTTAAGTAACACAAGAAGGCCACACTTAAACAATATATAACATGATGTACGATAGGGTTAAGTAACACAAGAAGGCAACACTTAACCAATATAACATGATGAACAAGTGGGGTTAAGTTAATAGAAAACACTTAATCAATCAGCATGATGTGTGGGTGGGTTAAGTTAACATGAATGGACAACACTTAACCAATATTACATAAACGAAGCGGAAATGTTTAAGGCAAGCTTAACCAATAATACGTATTGACTTGATCAGTGGGAGGGTTAAGTATATCTCGTGTAGGTGGGCAATATTAGTATATATAGGCCCACAAACTTAACCCTTAAATAAACATGCTTGAATCGGTGGGAGGGTTAAGTACATCTCGCGTAGGTGGGTAATATTAGTATATATAGGCCCACAAACTTAACCATTAAATAAACATGCTTGAATCGGTGGGAGGGTTAAGTACATCTCGTGTAGGTGGGTAATATTAGTATATATAGGCCCACAAACTTAACCGTTAAATAAACATGCTTGAATCGGTAAGAGGGTTAAGTACATCTCGTGTAGGTGGGTAATATTAGTATACATAGGCCCACAAAATTAACCGTTAAATAAACATGCTTGAATCAGTGGGAGGGTTAAGTATGAAACGACCCGAAATCCCCCTTACGGGGAATCCCGGATTGAATTGAGAACAAGCCACATCAGAACGCAGAAAGAAGAACATTTCATTGTTAATTACAACAATTCCATCAGATTACACGAATATACAGAGTATAAGTCAATATTACACATTATAAAATATCAGAGATTACAATACATTACATAGCAGCGGAAAATAATACAATACACAACTGAAAGTAATACACGGATACAGAGCTTTCCGAGTATCGTTCCAGCTGTAAACCAGGATCCTGTAAATATAAATCTGCAAAACCAAAACTACTAGCTGCCCGTGTCATAATAAGGGCACCCAGAGTTTTAGGTTAAAACAATAAACTCCAGGTCAGTTATGGGACTAGTGTGAGAACTAAAACAGTTATTAACCTTTATTTTAAAGTTAGGTAAATCAAGGGACCACGCCGTATAACATGGAACGGGTTTCCTCCCAAGAACACCAGTGCATAAAACAACAACGCAATGCTAAATAAAGAATAATGAAGCAATTATAAGACGCAGGTCCCATCACACAACGCAACACAAGCCGGAGGATTGGGTTTTACCTTATAATAGCCAAAGAATGCTTGAAACGCTAAATTTCATCTTTTATTATTACTATAAGTGTATAGTATCAAAACAATTACAAATCATATGTATCAATCATAGACGGCATAAGCGCCCCAACCCACTATGTCGCCATGCTAGGCTCTACAAATAAAACCGAATTATCATGTATTGGAAATTGGATTTCCGTCTGTGAACCGAGGCCAGGGATCGTCCTCTACCGATTCGAGACAATCTAGCCTTCCATGTCTCAGGAACAACTGCAACTGCACCTTGGATCGTCAGGGCCGGTCTACACGGAGTGGATTATTATGCATGAACAATATGTCTCGCCGCCCTATGGGGCGCAAATGAGCCAATGAATGACTCCATCGGCTTCACATAGTCACCGATATATCTGAGGCGCCTCGCAACAACAACAGCCATATAAGTCAAACTCATCAGGGCATGTAAAACCACTGACGCCACTTCTAGCTATAAAGAAACGCATATCCTCCCTGATGTCCTCTCCCGTTTCTAGTTCACAACCGGGGTGTGAGGCTCGTGAATTAATGCTACACAAAGCTGTGCCACACAGGCTGTGCTTTGATCATCAACCACAAGACTCTGCTTTTCAACAGAAGCCTTGATCATTTGCATCTTAGCATGCCACACAGGCAAACCACTCCATGCAACTGATATCCATCAATCACACAGAATGATATCCAATGTCAGACACACAGTCCATTTACAAGTTCGTTCTGGGTCTGAACGAAGCCGGAGGCACCTAGTACCCTGCATATCCATCGATCTCCAAGTACGTCTGGACGACCACCAACTGATTCCCTCCTCTTGGGTGTACGGCCCAATCAAGATCATCAGTAATTATCCAAATGACGTGAAGACCTCCGGTCTTCAACCACCGTCTTCATTTTCGACTCATCGTCGAATCAGTTATTCAGAATGGGATAAACCCGGTCTTTCTGAATAACTCGCGTATATAATAAACAAGTGTTAGACAAACACAACATATGCCTCATTCCAATTCATCAGTCACTAACCGTAAATTAACAAGAGAATAATTCCCCAAATATTAACCCCGAAGGTCGAAACCAACATCAGATCAATACCTAGGAAACTGTTCTGCTTAGCTAACCTACAGCTAGTTTCTAAATTTCACATTCTTATGGAAAGGTTCCCATTAATTTTATCAAAGATAAAATTCTTTTAAATTTATTCTTTAATCTTCCTTTGAATATCACTTCAAACTAGTCGGGATTAGCGAACCTTACCAAAGTAATCATTTGTTTTAATTTCCCAACCCCAACCTATTCATCCCATGAAGTAAAACTGGTAATACTTCATATCTAACACCACGGTGTTATCGGTAAATTCAATTACCATTTCACGTTCAAACCTAATTAAAGATTTAACGACCGCCTGGAGTAAAACTGGTGATACTGCATTCTCGATCTTTTCAATCTAATTAAAGATTCATTAAAACTCCACTTAGTTTTAATCTTTAACTGGGTTAAAGAATCAATGTCATTTAAAACACGGTTCACGATAAACCCAAAATCACATTTGATATTAAATACAAGGCTCTGAATAGAAAATATATCGGCTTATATTCAATATCAAATTCTACGACCAACAAATATCGTATTGGAAATAACGATATAAATATATCTTTCAAATTTCCATAACAATATCTGTATAATCACGAAATCCAACATCGAAGTATTCCAAAGACAATTTCGATTCAAATCCATTCCAATTCAATTATTGGAAATTCTGGTTACTTTTGAAACCATTTCAAATCCACTTTATTTATTTTAAAAATAAATAGAATTATAATTCTAGTTCAAAACTAGTTCATTTCGATAAAATCTATTTTTATCTTTTCAAATATGGAGTTTTTCATCCTAATTCTTCCCAAATCATTTCTTATGATTTTACACAAATTATTACTATTTTAATAATTTTATCAAGACCCGTACAGTCGATTTCCATCAACGGCCATCGAACTGCACTTACAGCGACCTTTTCCAAATTTGATTTGGACCTAATTCCAAATCCAACCGTTAGATTTCAAATCTCTAATATTCATTAGAAAGCTCTTTTCGATACGAACCCAACGGTTCCGGTTTTAGGAGAATCCGACGGCTGGATCTCCTGTAATATCCATTCGAAGTCAATGGTCGAAATTCACGAACTACCGCAGTGCGGCGCGTTCTATTTAGGCCATTATATTATATACAGAATATATATAATATATCCTTCGTCGATTTCCTTTTAAAACGTATTTTATAAATCGCTTTAAATTCGTTTTCGAAACGATTTCAACTTCATTTCAAATTCAAATCAAAATTGAATTTTTCCTTATAAATTTGTTTTAAATTCATTTCAAATTGATTTCAATTCAAATCGATTTCTAATTCAATTTCAGTTCGTTTTCAATTCAATTCAATTTCATTTCTATTCAATTTCAATTCGAATTCAATTCTATTCAATTTCAATTCGAATTCATTTTCAATTCGAATTCATTTTATTTTCAATTCAATTCGAATTCTAATTCGCTTCAATTCAATTTAATTTGAATTTCATTTCAAAATATTCGATTTTGAAATCACTTTCCAATATTCATTATAAAAACGAATATAATCTATATAAATATCGTTCGCATCAAAACAGCGCATATCTAATCAACACGGCTTTAAATATTTCTATTTCAAATATTCTATTCAAATATTTCGTTTCAAATATTTCTTCTCAAATATTTTATTCAAATATTTCTCTTCAAATATTCTATTTCAAAACTGGAATGAGGCCCAATCAATTACCATAGATTTTATTTCTATGGATTTCCATACAGCACATGTATTTATCAACAATGACCAATAATCAACCATCATTCAAAGTGCATTCTACACTGTATAAGCATCAAATATAAATATTTAATGCTCATAACAGTCTGTCAATCAATCGATCGACATACAACTAATTATTGGGATTAGTGTATGTCATATATCACCACAATACTCGTGTGGGGTTTCAAACAATCAAACATAGATTTTATTCGTGCAGTTGGGCGATGTGTAAAATTTATCGTCCCAATCAATATCAGTCAAATGTGTGTATATAAACAAATCGTTCGATTTGTTTATATTAACCTGTTGCATTTCATATACACATTAAAAATTCTATTTTTAACTATAAAATATTTTTATTTCATTCCACATCACACAATCAACTACACATCAAAATCGAACAAACAAACAAGTCGTCCATGGTCTGTGGACGACGGGTGTCGGGTACTACTAAACACCGTCTGCATCTGTAACGACCCGTATTCTACACATCATAGGATTGTAGAATATTTATTTCTTTCCCGTATGAAGTTGTATGGTCATGTAACTTTGGAAAACATCCATTAGAGTCATTTCTCATGTTCATGATTTTTGTCGATTTTTAAATGACCATTTTGCCCCTAGTTGGTACTGTTTTGGCCATAACTTTTGATTGGAAAGGAATTTTGACCTGAAACCACTTCCATTTGATTCGTTTGATGGTTTACCTTTCCGTAGAGTGGTCACAATAGCCAAACGGACTTACCGTTTGGGAGATATGGCTGAAACGAGGTTTGGAGGGTGAAAAACTGCTTAACCGGGCCAAATCGGGTGATTAGTGAGTAGGCCCATAACCCATTTCGGGATTAGGGTTATGGGAGAGCTGAAATGAGATGGAGAATCATTCCATTTCAGTTTTCTAGCCTCCACTTATCACCAAGGAACCCTAAAAATGGCCTCCAACCTCTAAATCACCTCCAAATCACCTTTAGGTTAAGGATTTGGCTTAGCAACCCCTAATCAAGGAAGATCTTCATCAAATCAACATAGGAGTTGCTGTTGGCATTAAGATTCACCTCAAATCAGAGAATCATTTCAGATTTTAGTTTATTTTGTGGCTAAGGTGAGTGATTTGCATAGTTTTACACTAATTATGGCTAATTAGGGGTGATTAGTGTTAATTAGTGAATTTAAACATGATAAAATTCTGGAAAAATGTTTATAAAATTCGGAATGGTGTTTTAGATCTCTGATATGAATTTGGGTTAATTTGGTTAAGATTTGCTAACCCTATCATTAGTTTCACCTAAACATGCTTAAGGGGAAATATGGGATTTTGGGTATGTTTGATCCATTTTATATGCTATGATTTATGTTTTGATGTTTGGGATCGATATTACATGTTGCTATGACTGTATGGTATGCTTTGGGATTGTTTAGAAGGGTTAGATTGGTCGAAAATGTCGTCGAAGGGCGTAAAAACAGTCGCAGGAAACATGCAGGAAATGACACAGAATCCGGATCGGATCGGGGGAGGGGAGCGCGACTCGACCCGTTCCAGCATGGGCGTCACGATCCGTTTGAAGGAGTTGGTAATGACTTAGCTAGGTGGCACGATCCGGTGGTGGAAGCACGATCCGAACCAACATGCACTCCCGATCCGAACCGGAAGATGGTGGGGAGCTCACGAGTCGATGGGTACTAGGGCGAGACGATCCGACCCGATCAGAAGACACGACCCGACCCGGATGAAACAACCCGATCCGACCCGATGTGGTGACGCCGATCCGAACCAGAAAGAGGAACCACGAGCTGGAGTACCATGACCCGATCCGACGTAGGAGGCGCGACCCGATCCGAGTGACTAAGGCCGATCCGATCCGATGAAGAATGCTGAAGGCGACCCGATCCGATCCGATCTGGTGATGACCAATAACCCGAGATGCAAAGGTAGTCCAAATGGAAGTTAGAGCTCATGATCCCGGAACCAGTTGGGAACCAATGAGTTCACTTCATGGTTGGACTTTGTTGCGGGACGTGTGCTAAGGAGTTGTCGACGTTCATAACTTCGATTCACCACTAAAAAGGAATGACGGGCTACTTATCAGTACAGTAGGGTCATTACGACTTGAGTGGCAAGGTGATGGTAGCAAGACTACGTTATCAGTGCAGTAGGGTCATTATGACCTGAGGGGCAAGATGATGCGTAGTAAGACTATGAACCAGCGCAGATGGGGTGAACAACTCCATGGGGCAAGTGGACATAGTAAGGATTGGTAAGGCTATGAGCCAGCGCAGATGGGGCGAATAACTCCATGGGGCAAGTGGACATAGCGAGGAATTAGTGGCTACGTTATCAGTGCAGTGAAGCCATTTATGACTTCATGGGGCAAAGTGATCGTAGCAAGGAATGTTGGGTGATCGAAGTGGTGAATATCATATGCTTTACGCACTGAGTGAGAGATGTGAGGATGGATGCTATGTTTGATTGTTTGCCATCATTATGACATGCACACCTTCCCCACCTCCGTATCTTTACACTGTTTGATATGATACCTTAGAGTGTTGTACAGTATGTAGGGCTAACTCTTTGGTTGCAGGTCCAGGTTCAGGTATGTTTTAGTCTACCTGTTATTGTTCACTTTAGATGCTTATTGCTCATACTAGGCTTTATGTCTGACCCAGAGTTTTATGTCTCCTCTTATTACTCTGGGTGCTCACACGAGCAGACTAGAGACAGGTTAGCCGGTGATGCGCGAGTAGCTGATTCGGAGGCGGGCAGGAGGCTTCCACGTATGATATATATATATACATTCTCCTTGTGTCGTTGGTGGTCGCTACTTGGGCATTAGTAGTGTACCTCATTTACCTTACTTTTGCTTTGAGACAGTTTGAAAGTTGTAATAAGCTGTATTCTGAATTTCCGCTGCTATGATGTTTAGTTCTGATTTTCAGCTTATGCACTGTCTCTCCTGTTTTATGTCAAGTATGTTATTATTATATTTTGTTCGATGCGCTGTGAGACATTCTACAGGTTCTTTGTATGTTCATTCCCTTCTTCCTTTTCTGACGACCTGTTCCGTGCTAACTGGACATGTGTACAACGCACTTTTGGAGTAAATGTCGGTTGGTGCGGGGCGGGCCGTCACACTTGGTATCAGAGCGAGGTTGCGTAGTTAACCTAGGGAAAGACACCAGGGAGAGATAGTACGTATATGAGAGCGCGTATTTGTGATTATTTTTGGTTTTCAAAGGCTATGTATATATACTATTAGTAGTATAAGAATGAAGTCGCACTGCACTAGCACCACTATGGGGTCGTTAATCGTTTCCCTTTTTCAGATTAACGATGAGCCGAGACACGAGAGGTGCTGGTAGAGGGACCAACCAAGGAAATGCCGCTGACATGAGGGCTACGTTTACTAACCACATGAGAGACATGCTTAGAGAAGTGCAAGGGGCAGTTCCCAATCCCGGAGTTGGTGTTGGCCCAGTAGTGCAGGTGCCTTGGGTCGATTTCGCCAAGCTGTGCAAAGATTACACTAATCTTGGTGGGAAGCCGTTCCACGGAACGGAGTCGGCCACGGATGTTCAAGACAGGATGGATAGTTGTGACCGTATCTTCGATGACTTGGGTCTTGAGGATGCGATGAAGAGAAGGCTAGCGTCTCGTCAGCTACAAGGACGAGCGATGAATTGGTGGAATGCTATTAGTACAGCTACTCCAGAGGACCAGGTTACTTGGGATCAGTTCAAGGCTCGCTTTAGCGAGAAGTTTATCCCAGCTGCCCAGAAGTCAGTATTGTTTAAGAGGTTCTTGGAACTTAAGCAGAACGGAAGGGCAGTTTCTGATTATATTGCTGAGTTCGACACCTTGTCGAAGTATGGACTGTCTCTCATTGATACTCCTGAGAAGAAGAATGAGAAGTTCACTACTGGTTTGGATGGATACTTGGGGGAAAGGCTTATCAACCACATCGATGAGACTTTTGAATCGATCGTGGGGAAAGCTTTGAGGTCAGAGAGTCTCTACCCTAAGTCAAAGAATGAGGCTGCATCTGCAGAAGGGCCAAAACCGCAAGCAGGCGGTGGAGGCAAGAATAATTCTCAGAATAAGAGGAAGCAGGACCAATCTAAGGGTGGCCAGAAAAAGAGCAAGAAGGATGTTGAGTGCTTCAGCTGTGGAAAGAAGGGCCATTATGCTAAAGATTGTCGAGCCAAGCCAGCGGATAAGAAGTGCTTCAACTGTGGTCAAGTGGGACATTTCAAGGACAAGTGTCCGCAACCTCTTAAGGAGAAGCAGATTGTGAAAGCATATGCTATTGATGCTGTTCCTTCTTCGTCGAATGCCCCAACTGCGGCGGAGAAAGGAAAGAATATTGTTATTCAAGGTATGCTTTCTATTTATGATATACCAGTTCGAGTTTTGTTTGATACTGGGGCTTCCCGTTCCTTCATATCTAGTGACCTGGTAGATAGGTTGGGACTGGAACCCGAGATTGTCGATAGACCATTGGTTGTGACGAACCCGATTGGTGGTTCAACTAGCCTTAGTATGATTTGCAGGAATTTGGTCTTATCGAGTCATGGATGTATGCTTGTATGTGATTGCTTTGGTTTTGGGCTTTATTGGGTATGGCATTATATTGGGAGTCGATTGGCTCCAAAGGGTGGTGGTAGACTGTGAGGGCTTTTTGGTGACAGTGAGGGCGGATGATGGGCGGAGGGTAGTGTTTGGTAGTCTACCTAGTGATGGGGTTATGGCTAGTTTTGTAAATTCCCTCGACATCCCGCAGGATGAGTTGTCAGATGTGCCCATGGTTGGCCAGTATCCGGACGTCTTCGAGGAGGTGACCGGGCTTCCACCACACCGAGAGATTGAGTTCCGTATTGATTTAGTGAAATATGCCAGACCTATAGTGATGCCACTTCGTCGTATGGCACCAAGGGAGCAGCGAGAGCTTGGGGTGCAAGCCAGCAATCTTTTGAAGAAGGGATTTATTAGAAGGAGTGTCTCCGAGTGGGGAGCACCAGTTGTGTTTGCCACTAAGGCAAATGGTTCCCTTCGTTTGTGTGTGGACTATCGCGAGTTGAATAAGGTGACGAGGAAGAATAAGTATCCTCTACCGCGGATAGATGACTTGTTTGATCAGCTGGAAGGAGCTAGAGTGTTCTCCCAGTTGGACCTCGCGACAGGATTTCATCAGCTTCGAGTAGCAGATGAGAGTGTTCCGAAAACAGCATTTAGGACGCCGTCTAGATTTTATGAGTGGTTGGTCATGCCGTTTGGGTTGACCAATGCACCAGCCTATTTTGTGGATCTTATGAATCGAGTATTCAGAGATCAGTTGAATAAGTTTGTTCTTGTGTTCGTGGATGATATCCTTGTTTACTCAAGGACAGAGGAGGAACACAAGGGACACTTGAGGATAGTGATGGAGGTGTTGAGGAAACACCAATTGAAAGCGAAGTTCTCTAAGTGTCATTTTTGGAGAAGGGAAGTAAGATTCTTGGGTCATGTTGTTTCCGAGAGTGGTATTGCCGTGGACCCTGCGAAGGTGGCTACGGTACAGGATTGGCCTACACCCAAGAATGCTACAGATGTAAGAAGTTTCTTGGGATTAGCTGGATATTATCGTAAGTTTATCCAGGACTTCTCCAAGATTGCAGCACCGTTGACTCAATTGACTAAGAAGAATCAGTCCTTCGTCTGGGACGGAGTGTGTGAGGATGCCTTCAAGAGTCTAAAAGATAGGTTGACGCGTGCGCCAGTATTAGTCATTCCTAAAGGGAATGAAGAGATGACGGTATACACGGATGCTTGTGGTACCGGACTGGGTGCAGTATTGATGCAAGGAGGTAGGGTTGTAGCTTATGCTAGTCGACAGCTAAAGCCACATGAGAAGAAGTACCCTACCCATGATTTGGAATTAGCAGCGATCGTGTTTGCGCTGAAGATGTGGAGACACTATCTCTTGGGAGAAAGATTTGAGCTGTTTACCGATCATAAATCGTTAAAGTATCTCTTCTCACAGAAAGATCTGAATCTCCGTCAGCAGAGATGGTTAGAGTTCTTGGCTTCGTATGATTTTGATATCGCATACACACCTGGGAAGGGTAATGCGGTAGCCGATGCCTTGAGTAGGAGACATGCCAGCTTAGGGGCAATGTTTCTTGAATGGAAGCAGCTGGAGTATATCGCGGGGTTTGATTTCAGACCAAGGTGCGAATTGGATCCAGTTATGCTAGCTAGTTTGACGATCAGACCCACTTTGATAGAGCGGATTGGTTCCAGCCAGAGGGACGATCCTAATCTATTGAAAATCATCTCCAAGTTAGAAATGGGTATCGATGAGGAGATGAATGTGTATGGGCTTGATCGAGATGGATGGCTTCGAAAGAATGGAAGACTAGTTGTGCCCAACGTGAGTAGTTTGAGAGATGAAGTGCTTAGAGAATGTCATCACTCAAAACTAACTATACATCCCGGTGGTAATAAGATGTATCGAGACATGAGACAGACTTACTACTGGGAAGGAATGAAAAGAGACGTTGGGAAGTTTATATCCAAATGCATGAATTGCCAGCTAGTTAAAGCCGAGCAAAAGAAGCCTAGTGGGTTATTGCAACCATCAGAAATTCCCGAATGGAAATGGGAGCAAGTCTCGATGGATTTCATCGATGGCCTACCAAGGACTAGATCGGGATATGATAGCATTTGGGTAATTGTGGATCGATTGACTAAGAGCGCAAGATTTATACCAGTCAAATCGACCAGAATGGCAGCCAAGTTGGCAGAATTGTATATGAAGTAGGTAGTGAGATTTCATGGAGTACCCAAAAGCATTGTAAGTGACCGAGACCCGTTGTTCACTAGTGGGTTTTGGAAGAGCTTACAAGAGACTCTAAGGTCAAGATTACATCTCAGTACCGCATATCATCCTCAGACCGACGGTCAGACGGAGAGGGTGAATCATATATTGGAAGATCTCTTGAGAGCGTGTATATTGGATTTTGGTGGACCATGGGATGACCATTTGCATCTAGTAGAGTTTGCATATAATAATAGCTACCAATCCAGTATCGGTATGGCTCCATATGAAGCTTTGTATGGAAGACAGTGCAACTCACCATCATGTTGGATAGAGACTGGCGAGAAGTTTGTGCTTGGACCAGATGTGGTGAGAGAAACGTCGGATAAGATCAAGATCATTCAGCAACGAATGAAAGCTGCTCAAGATAGGCAGAAGAGTTATGCTGATAAGAGGAGAAGAGACTTGAAATTCTCCGTTGGTGACTTGGTGTTTGTCAAGATCTCTCCGTTGAAGAGCGTGATACCATTTGGCAGGAGAGGCAAGTTGGCACCAAGATTTGTTGGCCCATTCCCTGTTCTTGAATTAGTCGGGAATTTGGCGTATAGAATTGGCTTACCAGAGAAGATGGCGGGAGTTCACAATGTATTTCATGTTTCCCAGCTGAGGAAGTTCGTTCACAACTCAGATGTGACTATTTCACCTGATCAGTTAGAGGACTTCGAAGTAGAACCCGAGGCGGTTGGGAACCGCAACCGATTCGTATTGTGGGCCACGATACGAAGCAACTTCGAAGGAAGGCGGTGAAGCTAGTCAAGGTTCAGTGGGGCGAGAATGAGAATGATTGTACTTGGGAGACAGAGGAGAGCATTAGGAAGGCATATCCAGAACTCTTTGTCTGGTAAGATTTACTTTGCGATTTAGTTATTTCGCATGCTAGGATAGACTTATTTGACTTGTTTTGCATGTTTGATGGTTGTTTTATGGTTGATAGGCATGCGGGATCTTTGTGTGTGTTTGGATTAGGGAATTTCGGGGGCGAAATTTCTTAAAGGGGAGAGAGTGTAACGACCCGTATTCTACATATCATAGGATTGTAGAATATTTATTTCTTTCCTTTATGAAGTTGTATTGTAACGACCTGTATTCTACGCATCGGAAGATCGTAGAATATTTATTTCTTTTTCTTAGTAAGTCGTATGGTCGTGTACTTTTGGGAAACGACTAGTAGGGTCATTTCCCATGTTCACAATTTTTGCCGATTTTTAAATGACCGTTTTGCCCCTAGCTGATCTTGTTTTGGCCATAACTTTTGATTGGTTAGGAATTTTGACCTGAAACCACTTCCATTAGCTCCAGATGATGGTTTACAATTCCGTAGAGTGGTCATATTAGCCAAACGGACTCACCGTTTGGGAGATATGGCTGAAACAAGTTTCAGATGGTGAAAAACAGCTTAATTGGGCTTAACCGGGTGATTAACAGCTAGGCCCAAAGGGGAATTTCGGGATTAGGAGTTTAAAAGGGCTGTTAGGGTTTGGAGAATACCTTTTCTCATTTTTCAGCCGTCACTATTCATTCCTCTTAACCTAGCCATGGCCTCCACCCTCTAAATCTCTTCAAAACACCTCTTAATCACTTTCTAATTGAAGATTAGGCTTAGCAAACATCAAATCAAGGAGTATTAGCACGAGAACCGAGGTAGAGCTGCTGTGTAAGATTGGGAACAACGCCAAATCAGAGAATATTTCAGTTTTGGGGTTTTAGTGGTGGCAAAGGTGAGTGATTAGCTTGCTTTTACACTAATTACGGTTAATTATGGGTAATTAGTGAAGATTAGCGAATTTATACATTAATAAATTCTGGAAAAATTCCTAAAATTCTATAATGATGTTTTATGGCTCTGATAAAAATTTGGGCTAATTTGGATAAGTTTTGCTAATTGTATACATAATCACGGTTAAGAAGGATTAAGGGGAAAACATGGGTTTCTGGGTATGTTTGATCTAAAGTATTTCATGTAAATGATGTTTTAATGTTTGTGATTGATTCTATATGTTGTTACTGCTGTTTGGAATGTTTTGTAATGTCATAGGAAGTTTAGAATGGTTGAAAACGCCGTCGTTCGGCGAAAATAGCTTGCTGGAAAAAGTTGCAGATTTTCAGAACCGGATAGGAGGAGACACCCGAACCGAACCGGATAGGAGGAGGAGATCCGATCCGAACCGAATAGAAGAAGGAGATCCGAACCGAACCGGATAGGAGGAGACACCCGAACCGAACCGGATAGGAGGAGGAGATCCGACCCGAACCGGATAGAGGAGGAGACCCGAACCGAACCGGATAGGAGGAGGATGCCCGAACCGAACCGAATAGGAGGAAGAGACCCGAACCGAACCGAAGAAGACCATAACCTGAGATGCAAAGGTAGTCCAAATGGGAAGTTTGTACCAAGGATTCAGATGTGAATCAACGAGTTAACTTCATGATTGGGCTTTGCTGTGGGACGTGTGCTAAGGGGCTGTCGATGTCTGTAACTTTGGATCACTATGTATAGGGGGTACGTGAACGGATTCAGGGCCACAGTGGTCTAGGTACGACTAAAAGAGCTATAGACCAATGAAGTGGGGTCATTTGTAAGGATTTAGTCATGACTCCATGGGGTAAGCTTGGTGGTAGCAGTAGTTGTACAAGCCGAACTCCGTCACTACTTCGATGGGTCTAGTGGTTGAAAGCGGTATACATCGTATGCTTTATGCACTGAGTGAGAGATGTGAGGATGGTTGCCATGATTGAATTGTTTGCTATCCCTATGACATGCACACCCCCACCCCCGTATTTCTTTACACCATATGTTGATGGCACCTTAGAGTATTGTACAGTATGTAGTGCTAACTCTTTGGTTGCAGGTCCAGGTTCAGGTATGGTTTAGTATACCTGTTATTGTTCTGTTTAGCTGCTTATCGCTCATACCAGACTTTTTGTCTGACCCAGAGTTTTATGTCTCTTCTTATTACTCTGGGTGCTCACACGAGCAGACTAGAGACAGGTTAGCTGGTGATGCACGGGTAGATGATCCGGAGACGAGCAGGAGGCTTCCACGTAATATATATATATAGTATTCTCCCTGTGTTGTCGAAGATCACTGCTTGGGCATTGGTGGTGCATCTTCCACTTTAGCTTTCTTTTGTTTAGAGGCAGTAGATTTTGAAAAGTTGTAATAAGCTGTATTTGGATTTCCGCTGCTCTGATGTTGACATTTATTATTAGTTATCAGCTTATGCACTGTCTCACCTGTTTTATGTCAAGTATGTTATTATTATATTTTATTCCATGCGCTGTGAGACATTCTACAGGTTCCTTGATTAGTTCATTCTCTTCTTTCTTTTCTTATGACGACCATTCCGTGCCAGTTGGACATGTGTACAGCGCACACTTGGAGGATGTGTCGGTTGGTGCGGGGCGGGCCGTCACACTTGGTATCAGAGCTCTAGGTTGCGTAGTTAACCTAGGGAAGTTATCAGGGAGAGATAATATACGTATACGAGAGAGCGTATTTGTGGTTATTTTGGTTTTCAAAAGCTATATATATATATACTATTAGTAGTATAAGAATGAAGTCGTACTGCACTAGCACCACTATGGAATCGTTAAACGTTTCCTTTTTCAGATTGACGATGAGCCGAGATACTAGAGGTGCTGGTAGGGGAGCCAATATTGGGAATGCTGCTGACATGAGGACGATGTTTACTGACCTCATGAGAGAGATGTTTAGAGATGTACGGAGGGAAGCTCCCAATGGTGGAAATGGTGGTGGTCCAATAGTGCAGGCGCCAAGAGTCGACTTCGCCAAGCTGAATAAGGATTATACTAGCCTTGGTGGGAAGTCGTTCCACGGAACGGAGTCGGCCACAGATGTTCAGGATTGGTTGGATAGTTGCGAACGTATCTTCGAGGATTTGGGTATCGAGGATGCGATGAAGAGAAAGCTAGCGTCCCGTCAGCTGCAAGGGCGGGCAATGAATTGGTGGAATGCTATAAAGGCAGCTACTCCCGAAGATCAGATTACTTGGGAGCAGTTTAAAGCTCGCTTTAGCGAGAAGTTCATTCCAGCTGCTCAGAAGTCAGTGTTGTTTAAGAAATTCTTGGAGCTCAAGCAGAATGGCAGAGCTGTCTCGGAGTACATTGCTGAATTCGACACTTTGTCAAAGTATGGGTTATCTCTTATTGATACTGCCGAGAAGAAGAATGAGAAATTCATAACTGTGTTAGATCAGTACTTAGGGGAAAGGCTTATTAACCACATCGATGAGACGTTTGAGTCGATTGTGGGGAAATCATTAAGATCAGAGAGTCTCTACCCTAAGCCGAAGACCGAGGTTGCATCCGCAGATGAGCCAAAGCCACAAGCAAGTGGTGGAGGCAAGGGTGGTTCCCAGAATAAAAGAAAGCAGAGTCAGACTAAGGATGGCCAGAAGAAAAAGAATAAACAAGATGTTGAGTGCTTCAGCTGTGGTAAGAAGGGCCATTATGCTAGTAATTGCCGGGCCAAGCCAGCGGATAGGAAGTGCTTCAACTGTGGCCAAATGGGACATCACAAGGACAAGTGTCTGCAACCCCCTAAAGAAAAGCAAATGGTGAAAGCATACGCCCTTAATGCTATTCCTTCTTCGTCGAATGCCCCAACTGCGGCGGAGAAGGGAAAGAATGTCGTCATTCAAGGTATGCTTTCTGTTTATGATGTTCCTGTTAGAGTTTTGTTTGATACCGGAGCTTCCAGTTCTTTCATATCTAGTGACCTGGTAGATAGGTTGGGATTGGAGCCCGAGATTGTCGAGAGACCTTTAGTAGTGACGAACCCGATTGGTGGTTCTACTAGCCTTAGCATGATTTGTCGTAATGTGGTCTTATCGAGTCATGGATGCATGTTTGTTTGTGATTGCTTTGTTTTGGGCTTTACTGGGTTTGGCATTATTTTGGGAGTAGATTGGCTCCAAAGATACGGGGTGGTGGTAGACTGTGAGGGCTTTTTAGTGACAGCTAGAGCGGATGATGGGCGGAGGATAGTGTTTGGTGGTCTACCCAGTAAAGGGGTATTGGCTAGTTTTCTAAACTCCCTCGACATTCCGCATAGCGAGTTGTCAGGTTTGCCCGTGGTTAGCCAGTATCCGGATGTTTTCGAAGAAGTGACCGGACTTCCACCACATCGAGAGATTGAGTTCCGTATTAATTTAGTGAAAGATGCCAGACCTATAGTGATGCCACTTCGTCGTATGGCACCAAGGGAGCAGCGAGAGCTCGAGGTGCAAGTCAGCGATCTTTTGAAGAACGGATTTATCAGAAGGAGTGTCTCTGAATGGGGAGCACCAGTTGTGTTTGCTACCAAGGCGGATGGTTCCCTTCGTTTGTGTGTAGACTATCGCGAGTTGAACAAGGTGACGAGGAAGAATAAGTATCCTCTCCCGCGGATAGATGATTTGTTCGATCAGTTGAGTGGCGCGAGAGTGTTCTCCCAGTTGGATCTCGCGACAGGTTTTCATCAGCTTAGAGTGGAAGCTGAGAGTATAGCTAAAACGGCATTTCGAACGCCGTCTGGATTTTATGAATGGTTGGTTATGCCATTTGGACTGACTAATGCCCCGACATATTTTGTGGATCTTATGAATAGGGTATTCAGAGATCAGTTGAATAAGTCTGTTCTTGTGTTCGTGGATGATATTTTGGTTTACTCAAGGAACGAGGAAGAACACAAGGAACATTTGAGGACAGTGATGGAGGTGTTGAGGAAACACCAATCGAAAGCAAAGTTTTCTAAGTGTCGCTTCTGGAGGAAGGAAGTGAGATTCTTGGGCCATGTTGTTTCAGAAAATGGTATCGCCGTGGATCCTGCTAAGGTGGCTACGGTGCAAGATTGGTCTACGCCCAAGAATGCAACAGACGTAAGAAGTTTCTTGGGATTAGCGGGATATTATCGTAAGTTTATCCAAGGCTTCTCCAAGATAGCAGCACCGTTGACTCAGTTGACAAAGAAGAATCAAGCTTTTGTTTGGAACGAAAGGTGCGAGGATGCATTCAAGAGTCTAAAAGAAAAGTTGACAAGTGCACCAGTGTTAGTCATTCCCAAGGGGAGTGAAGAGATGACGGTATATACAGATGCTTGTGGTACCGGACTAGGTGCTGTGTTGATGCAGGGTGGTAGGGTTGTAGCTTATGCAAGCAGGCAACTGAAACCGCATGAGAAAAGGTATCCTATCCATGATTTGGAATTGGCAGTGATCGTATTCGCATTGAAGATGTGGTGACATTATCTCTTGGGAGAAAGATTCGAGCTGTTTACTGATCATAAGTCGCTGAAGTATCTTTTCTCTCAAAAGGATTTGAATCTTCGTCAGCAGAGGTGGTTAGAGTTCTTAGCTTCATATGATTTCGACATCGCATATACACCGGGAAAGGGCAATGCCGTAGCCGATGCGTTGAGTCGAAGACATGCCAGTTTAGGGGCTATGTTCCTTGAATGGAAGCAACTGGAGTATATCGCGGGGTTTGATTTCAGACCAAAGTGCGAATTGGACCCAGAAATGTTAGCAAGTTTGATGATCAGACCCATTTTAATTGAGCGGATCGGCTCTAGTCAGAGGGACGATCCTAACCTATTGGAAATCATCTCCAAGTTAGAGATGGGTATCGATGAGGAGATGAGCAAGTATGGGCTTGATCAAGATGGATGGCTTAGAAAGAATGGAAAGCTCGTTGTACCCAATGTCAATGGATTGAGAGATGAAGTGCTTAGAGAATGTCATCACTCAAAACTGACTATACACCCCGGTGGTAATAAGATGTATCGAGACATGAGACAGACTTACTACTGGGAAGGGATGAAAAGAGACGTTGGGGAGTTTATATCCAAATGCATGAATTGCCAGCTAGTTAAAGCCGAGCAAAAGAAGCCTAGTGGGTTGTTACAGCCATTAGAAATTCCCGAATGGAAATGGGAGCAAGTCTCCATGGATTTCATTGATGGTTTACCAAGGACTAGATCGGGACATTATAGCATTTGGGTGATTGTGGACCGATTAACCAAAAGTGCAAGATTTATACCAGTCAGATCGACCAGAACGGCAGCTAAGTTAGCAGAATTGTATATGAAGTGGGTAGTGAGATTCCATGGAGTACCTAAAAGCATTGTGAGTGACCGAGACCCATTGTTCACTAGTGGGTTTTGGAAGAGCTTACAAGAAGCTCTAGGGTCAGAGTTACATCTCAGTACCGCATATCATCCTCAGACCGACGGTCAGACAGAGAGGGTGAATCGTATTTTGGAAGATCTCTTGAGAGCATGTATATTGGATTTTGGTGGATCATGGGATGACCATTTGCATCTAGTAGAGTTTGCATATAATAATAGCTACCAATCCAGTATCGGTATGGCTCCGTTTGAAGCTTTGTGCGGAAGACCATGCAACTCACCATCATGTTGGATAGAGACTGGCGAGAAGTTTATGCTTGGACCAGATGTGGTGAGGGAAACTTCAGATAAAATCAAGACCATTCAACAACGAATGAAGGCTGCCCAAGATAGGCAGAAGAGTTATGCCGATAAGAGGAGAAGAGACTTAAAATTCTCCGTTGGCGACTTGGTGTTTGTTAAGATTTCTCCGTTGAAGAGCGTAATACGATTTGGCAGGAGAGGAAAGTTGGCACCAAGATTCGTTGGCCCATTCCCTGTTCTTGAACTAGTCGGGAATTTGGCATATAGAATTGACTTACCAGACAAGATGGCGGGAGTTCACAACGTATTTCATGTTTCCCAGTTAAGGAAGTTTGTGCACGACCCTAATGTGGCTATTTCACCTGATCAGTTGGACGATATCGAGGTTGAACCTGAGGCGGTTGGGAACCGTAGGCCTATGCGTATCGTTGGGAACGATACGAAGCAACTTCGAAGGAAGGCGGTGAAATTAGTCAAAGTCCAGTGGGTGAGGATGAGAAAGACTGTACTTGGGAAACAGAGGAGGACATAAGGAAGAAGTATCCAGAACTCTTTGCCTGGTAAGATTTAATTAGCGATTTAGTTTTCCGCATGCTAGGTTATGTTTGTTTTGCTTGTTTTGCATGTTTGGTTGCTGTGAATGATTGTTAGGCATGCGGGATTCATTGTTTGTTTCTTTGTTAAGGAATTTCGGGGGCGAAATTTCTTAAGGGGGGGGGGGGGGGGGGGGAGAATGTAACGACCTGCATTCTACGCATCGGAAGATCGTAGAATATTTATTTCTTTTTCTTAGTAAGTCGCATGGTCGTGTACTTTTGGGAAACGACTAGTAGGGTCATTTCCCATGTTCACAATTTTTGCCGATTTTTAAATGACCGTTTTGCCCCTAGCTGATCTTGTTTTGGCCATAACTTTTGATTGGTTATGAATTTTGACCTGAAACCACTTCCATTAGCTCCAGATGATGGTTTACAATTCCGTAGAGTGGTCATATTAGCCAAACGGACTCACCGTTTGGGAGATATGGCCGAAACAAGTTTCAGATGGTGAAAAACAGCTTAATTGGGCTTAACCGGGTGATTAACAGCTAGGCCCAAAGGGGAATTTCGGGATTAGGAGTTTAAAAGGGCTGTTAGGGTTTGGAGAATACCTTTTTCTCATTTTTCAGCCGTCACTATTCATTCCTCTTAACCTAGCCATGGCCTCCACCCTCTAAATCTCTTCAAAACACCTCTTAATCACTTTCTAATTGAAGATTAGGCTTAGCAAACATCAAATCAAGGAGTATTAGCATGAGAACCGAGGTAGAGCTGCTGTGTAAGATTGGGAATAGCGCCAAATCAGAGAATATTTCAGTTTTGGGGTTTTAGTGGTGGCAAAGGTGAGTGATTAGCTTGCTTTTACACTAATTACGGTTAATTATGGGTAATTAGTGAAGATTAGCGAATTTATACATTAATAAATTCTGGAAAAATTCCTAAAATTCTATAATGATGTTTTATGGCTCTGATAAAAATTTGGGCTAATTTGGATAAGTTTTGCTAATTGTATACATAATCACGGTTAAGAAGGATTAAGGGGAAAACATGGGTTTCTGGGTATGTTTGATCTAAAGTATTTCATGTAAATGATGTTTTAATGTTTGTGATTGATTCTATATGTTGTTACTGCTGTTTGGAATGTTTTGTAATGTCACAGGAAGTTTAGAATGGTTGAAAACGCCGTCGTTCGGCGAAAATAGCTTGCTGGAAAAAGTTGCAGATTTTCAGAACCGGATAGGAGGAGACACCCGAACCGAACCGGATAAGAGGAGGAGATCCGATCCGAACCGAATAGAAGGAGGAGATCCGAACCGAACCGGATAGGAGGAGACACCCGAACCGAACCGGATAGGAGGAGGAGATCCGACCCGAACCGGATAGAGGAGGAGACCCGAACCGAACCGGATAGGAGGAGGATGACCGAACCGAACCGAATAGGAGGAAGAGACCCGAACCGAACCGAAGAAGACCATAACCCGAGATGCAAAGGTAGTCCAAATGGGAAGTTTGTACCAAGGATTCAGATGGGAATCAACGAGTTAACTTCATGACTGGGCTTTGCTGCGGGACGTGTGCTAAGGGGCTGTCGATGTCTGTAACTTTGGATCACTATGTATATGGGGTACGTGAACGGATTCAGGGCCACAGTGGTCTAGGTACGACTAAAAGAGCTATAGACCAATGAAGTGGGGTCATTTGTAAAGATTTAGTCATGACTCCATGGGGTAAGCTTGGTGGTAGCAGTAGTTGTACAAGCCGAACTCCGTCACTACTTCGATGGGTCTAGTGGTTGAAAGCGGTATACATCGTATGCTTTATGCACTGAGTGAGAGATGTGAGGATGGTTGCCATGATTGAATTGTTTGCTATCCCTATGACATGCACACCCCCACCCCCGTATTTCTTTACACCATATGTTGATGGCACCTTAGAGTATTGTACAGTATGTAGTGCTAACTCTTTGGTTGCAGGTCCAGGTTCAGGTATGGTTTAGTATACCTGTTATTGTTCTGTTTAGCTGCTTATCGCTCATACCAGACTTTTTGTCTGACCCAGAGTTTTATGTCTCTTCTTATTACTCTGGGTGCTCACACGAGCAGACTAGAGACAGGTTAGCTGGTGATGCACGGGTAGATGATCCGGAGACGAGCAGGAGGCTTCCACGTAATATATATATATAGTATTCTCCCTGTGTTGTCGAAGATCACTGCTTGGGCATTGGTGGTGCATCTTCCACTTTAGCTTTCTTTTGTTTAGAGACAGTAGATTTTGAAAAGTTGTAATAAGCTGTATTTGGATTTCCGCTGCTCTGATGTTGACATTTATTATTAGTTATCAGCTTATGCACTGTCTCACCTGTTTTATGTCAAGTATGTTATTATTATATTTTATTGCATGCGCTGTGAGACATTCTACAGGTTCCTTGATTAGTTCATTCTCTTCTTTCTTTTCTTATGACGACCGTTCCGTGCCAGTTGGACATGTGTACAGCGCACACTTGGAGGAAGTGTCGGTTGGTGTGGGGAGCTCACGAGTCGATGGGTACTAGGGCGAGACGATCCGACCCGATCAAAAGACACGACCCGACCCGGATGAAGCAACCCGATCCGACCCGAAGTGGTGACGCCGATCCGAACCAGAAAGAGGAACCACGAGCTGGAGGACGATGACCCGATCCGACGTAGGAGGCGCGACCCGATCCGAGTGACTAAGGCCGATCCGATCCGATGAAGAATGCTGAAGGCGACCCGATCCGATCCGATCTGTTGATGACCAATAACCCGAGATGCAAACGTAGTCCAAATGGAAGTTAGAGCTCATGATCCCGGAACCAGTTGGGAACCAATGAGTTCACTTCATGGTTGGACTTTGCTGCGGGACGTGTGCTAAGGAGTTGTCGACGTTCATAACTTCGATTCACCACTAAAAAGGAATGACGGGCTACTTATCAGTGCAGTAGGGTCATTACGACCTGAGGGGCAAGGTGATGGTAGCAAGACTACGTTATCAGTGCAGTAGGGTCATTATGACCTGAGGGGCAAGGTGATGCGTAGTAAGACTATGAGCCAGCGCAGATGGGGTGAACAACTCCATGGGGCAAGTGGACATAGTAAGGATTGGTAAGGCTATGAGCCAGCGCAGATGGGGCGAATAACTCCATGGGGCAAGTGGACATAGCGAGGAATTAGTGGCTACGTTATCAGTGCAGTGAAGCCATTTATGACTTCATGGGGCAAAGTGATCGTAGCAAGGAATGTTGGGTGATCGAAGTGGTGAATATCGTATGCTTTACGCACTGAGTGAGAGATGTGAGGATGGATGCTATGTTTGATTGTTTGCCATCATTATGACATGCACACCTTCCCCACCTCCGTATCTTTACACTGTTTGATATGATACCTTAGAGTGTTGTACAGTATGTAGTGCTAACTCTTTCGTTGCAGGTCCAGGTTCAGGTATGTTTTAGTCTACCTGTTATTGTTCACTTTAGATGCTTATCGCTCATACCAGGCTTTATGTCTGACCTAGAGTTTTATGTCTCCTCTTATTACTCTGGGTGCTCACACGAGCAGACTAGAGACAGGTTAGCCGGTGATGCGCGAGTAGCTGATTCGGAGGCGGGCAGGAGGCTTCCACTTATGATATATATATATATACACATTCTCCCTGTGTCGTTGGTGGTCGCTACTTGGGCATTAGTAGTGTACCTCATTTACCTTACTTTTGCTTTGAGACAGTTTGAAAGTTGTAATAAGCTGTATTCTGAATTTCCGCTGCTATGATGTTTAGTTCTGATTTTCAGCTTATGCACTGTCTCTCCTGTTTTATGTCAAGTATGTTATTATTATATTTTGTTCGATGCGCTGTGAGACATTCTACAGGTTCTTTGTATGTTCATTCCCTTCTTCCTTTTCTGACGACCCGTTCCGTGCTTACTGGACATGTGTACAGCGCATTTTTGGAGTAAATGTCGGTTGGTGCGGGGCGGGCCGTCACAGCATCCTAGTATATATTTTAACTAGAAAATTAAATTAAAAGTGAGGAGTTCTCACTGAGGGTTCCACTCCGTCGTGCTTTGCTTTTGAACTGCTGAACCGTATGGATCTATCTGAAGTTCCATTGCAGTCCTTTTCACGCTGTTCATATATAAAAATTATATTCTTATCACTTCATTACTAAAGATTATATTTTTATATCGCTACTATATAGATAAAAATTCTATTTTTGGTTTACCACTTATATAAAAATCATATTTTTAATTCGCTACATATAAAAAACACATTTTTATAATATCACTTCAAGTATAATCTTTATATTTTTATATTGCCACTTTCTATAAAAAAGATTATATTTTATAATCTCTATTATATAAAAATCGATTTTTTATCGCTACTTCATATATGTATAAAAATATTGTCTTTCCTTATATAAAAATATCGCTTTTTCTATATAAAAATCTATTCTTTGTATTAATAAAAATGAAATCTTTTCTTTGATAAAATTTTCAGATCTTAACAATAATGATCTAGATAGGAACTGATTTTTATTTTACGTAAAACTTATTGCATTAATTAAATAAGAGTAAATAAATAAAAATCATCAAAGAAAAAAAACTTACAGGCTGAAATGGGGGAGGGGTTTGGCGTCGGCACTCGCTGGGGGGGGGGGGGGGGGTCTGGCGGCGGAAGGGGGGGTCTGGCGGTGCTTGTTGAGTTGCGGTAGAGGAGAGGTTTTATGGAGGAGCAGGGGATGAACGAGAGGGGAGGAAGAAGGGGGGCGACGACAAGCGGAGGTCGGATGGGGTGGCCGCGCCTGACGCGCGATGGTGGAGGGGTGGGCGGCGCGATAGGTCTTGGGCTTTTTTCTTTTCTTTTTTTTTCTGTCGATTTGGTAAAGGGGGGTTGAGAGAAAAAGGAGAGGGGGGTTTGGTATAAATATAATTTAATTATTTTATCCTTCAAAAAGTTAATTTTTTCGTTCGGACTCGAAATCAAACCCGCGGATTGTCGTTCCTAGCTAATTACCACCATTCCGAACACAATGGGATATGTATCGTAAGTTGATTTGATCGTTTTGATCAGTTTTCATCAAAATCAAAATATAACTCTATATATTGAATTTGAATGCTCATTTCAATTTACCGAGGCCACATACTAGCTCTAAAAATTCCCGACAAATATTTTCTACCTTCGTATTGACGATACGGTCCTAACAAAACTAATTTTGTCAAATTCTGAGATCGTTTGAAAAATGGCCATTTTCCAGTCGATTAAAATCAACTGAAATTGGTCAGATGCGTTTTCCTTTGCCACGCTCACATATTGATTCGAAAAATTATGAATTTTGGAATCTAGCAATAACTTGACATCACGGATCCAATGACAGTGGCTTCGTCGAAAATCGAGGTCGTTTGCAAAATTTCCATTTTCAAGGGCCAGAATTCCATAGCGACTGTTCTGAATTTTCAACTGGTCATAACTTTTTATCCCCGCTATGAAATTTTGATTTTTCGGATTCCGTTGGAAATATATTCTCAATTAGATTCAAATATTTTTGGTTTTGCTAAAATCGGGTTTATTTTGAACCCGATACATTCGTTTGAAATTTGAAATCGAATTATCGAACTACCACGTCATTTTCAATTCCTTTTATAATTAAAATAAAATTTTTATATTCTAACGACGACGTATATAAATATATATGTTCTAATTCCATTCAAAATAAATTTCTCGTTGATATTATATAAAATAATTCATTTTAAATATTCAAAATTCGCTTAAATTGCAAAAATAAAATTTTTAAATTGGCCTAGATTTCTGGGTTATTAAAATCTCCCCCACTTAAAACTTTTCGTCCCCGAAAAGGAACGAAGCCGAAAGTTGTTTAACAAACCAACTCAACTTCCAGTATTTTCACTACGGCTTAAGTTCTTCAACTTTTTAGTTTCTAAGAACTTTTCAAATTTTTCAAAAATTTGGCTAACACCCTAAATTTTTGAAAAATTTCGCCATAACCTCCCCTGCACTGGGGACTTCGGGATATTTCATATAGCCTCCCATGGCCTTCTTCAATCCAAAAGAAAAAGAAAAAGCCAAGCTCTAGCCAATCGGCTCATAAAATCATCATCACCCAAACAAAATAGTAAATTATGGTGAACATGTACCTATTTGTTAGGCAAACAATTTTATTCTTCTGTTCTAGCCTCCTTGCAATGACCTGTTCAATGTAAGTACATGTATATGTATGCAAATGCGACGAATGTTCAATACGGTTCACTATTTGGTTCAATTTGGTTAAAGGTTCAAATTTTAATTAATCAACCAATAATCAAACAACACAATCAACAATCAATTAGTTGATTAACTTTTAAAATTCATAACTTTGATACATAGTCAAAAACTTTTTTGATTATGGATCTACTACCAGAAATTTCATGCGTAATCTCAACATTCAATGTGTATTCTTGAATAATCTCATTTTTCAGTTATTCAACCATTTCATTTTACCAAGTTCAACGTTAGCCAGATTAGTCAACATTTATATGTTTCGATGCAACAGCAAGATGTTATTTGTAACAAGTAGTTTTGTTGGTTGGTAATCAGATTTTTGATGCCAAAACACAACAATAAGCCCTATCTACTTTCGGTTCTCACACCAGTCAATTGGAAATATATAGAAATCTCACTTTTGAAACTCGAAAATAGATACTGGCGATGGTGCCCCATCACCAGAATTATCCCCGGGCAACTAGAGTGTGATTCTATAACTATCCAGTACATTAAAACTTCGTATACACGCTAGCTAGGCGCATATGCAAAATCTTTATATATCGGATGGTCCAAATCAATTTAAAATAAATTTTCAAATACGTATAGAACGATTTAAATTTTCAAAACAAAATTTGTTTTCACTTTTATTTCAAAAACACTACTCTTCACACTCGTTCTAGGATACTACTGATCCCATCTCTAACGAGTCATTCTCATTGGATATTACTAATCCAATTTCTGATGGATTCTTTCGTATGGTTCTAATGTGTCTTGTTCTCCGAGCTCTGTAGACCAAAGCTCTGATACCATAATGAAACGACCCGAAATCCCCCTTACGGGAAATCCTGGATTGAATTGAGAACAAGCCACATAAGAACATAGACAGAAGAACATTTCATTGTTAATTACAACAATTCCATCAGATTACACGAATATACAGAGTATAAGTCAATATTACACATTATAAAATACCAGAGATTACAATACATTACATAGCAGCGGAAAATAATACAATACACAACTGAAAGTAATACACGGATACAGAGCTTTCCGAGTATCGTTCCAGCTGTAAACCAGGATCCTATGAATATAAATCTGCAAAACCAAAACTACTAGCTGCCCGTGTCAAAATAAGGGCACCCAGAGTTTTAGGTTAAAACAATAAACTCCAGATCAGTCATGGGACTGGTGTGAGAACTAAAACAGTTATTAATCTTTATTTTAAAGTTAGGTAAATCAAGGGACCACGCCGTATAACACGGAACGGGTTTCCTCCCAAGAACACCAGTGCATAAAACAACAGCGCAATGCTAAATAAAGAACAATGAAGCTATTATAAGACCCTGGTCCCATCACACAATGCAACACAAGCCAGAGGATAGGGTTTACCCTTATAATAGCCAAAGAATTATTGATACGCTAAATTTCATCTTTTATTATTACTATAAGTGTATAGTATCAAAACAATTTCAAATCATAAGTATCAATCATAGACGGCATAAGCACCCCATCCCACTATGTCGCCATACTAGGCTCTACAAATAAAACCGAATTATCACGTATTGGAAATTGGATTTTCATCTGTGAACCGAGGCCAGGGATCGTCCTCTACCGATTCGAGACAATCTAGCCTACCATGTCTCAGGAACAGCCACAAATACACCTTGGATCATCAGGGCCGGTCCACACGGAGTGGATTATTATGCCTGAACAATATGTCTCCCCGCCTTATGGGGCGCAAATGAGCCAACGAATGACTCCACCGGCTTCACTTAGCCACCGATATATCTGAGGGCCTCGCAACAGCAACAACCACATAAGTCAAACTCGTCAGGGCGTGTAAAACCACTGACGCCACTTCTAGCTAGAAAGAAATGCATGTCCTCCCTGATGTCCTCTCCCGTTTCTGGTTCACAACCGGGGTGTGAGGCTCGCAAATTAACGCTAGACAAAGCTGTGCCACACAGGCTGTGCTTTGATCATCAACCACAAGACTCTACTTTTCAACAGAAGCCTTGATCATTTGCATCTTAGCATGCCACATAGGAAAACCACTCCATGCAACAGATATCCACCAATCACACAAAATGATATCCAATGTCAGACACATAGTCCATTTACAAGTTCGTTCCGGGTCTGAACGAAGCTGGAGGCACCTAGTACCCCGCATATCCATCGATCTCCAAGTACGTCTGGGCAACCACCTATTGATTCCCTCCTCTTGGGTGTACGGCCCAATCAAGATCATCAGTAATTATCCAAACGACGTGAAGACCTCCTGTCTTCAACCACCTTCTTCATCTTCGACTCATCGTCGAATCAATTATTCAGAATGGGATAAACCCGGTCTTTCCGAATAACTCACGTATATAATAAACAAGTGTTACACAAACACAACATATGCCTCATTCCAATTCATCAGTCACTAACAATAAATTAACAAGAGAATAATTCCCCAAATATTAACCCCGAAGGCCTAAACCAACATCAGATCAATACCCAGGAAACTGTTCTACTTAGCTAACCTACAGCTAGTTTCTAAATTTCACATTCTTAGGGAAAGGTTCCCATTAATTTTTTCAAAGATAAATTCTTTTAAATTTATTCTCTAATCTTCCTTTGAATATCCCTTCAAACTATTCGGGATTAGAGAACTTTACCGAAGTAATCATTTGTTTTAATTTCCCAACCCCAACCTATTCATCCCATGAAGTAAAACTGGTAATACTTCATATCTAACACCACAGTGTTATCGGTAAATTCAATTAACATTTCACGTTCAAATTTAATTAAAGATTTAACTACTGCCTGGATTAAAACTGGTGAGACTCCATTCTCGATCTTTTCAATCTAATTAAAGATTCATTAAAACTCCACTTAGTTTTAATCTTTAACTGGGTTAAAGAATCAATGTCATTTAAAACACGGTTAACGATAAACCCAAAATCACATTTGATATTAAATACAAGGCTCTGAATAGAAAATATATCGGCTTATATTCAATATCAAATTCTACGACCAACAAATATCGTATTGGAAATAACGATATAAATATATCTTTCAAATTTCCATAACAATATCTGTATAATCACGAAATCCAACATCGAAATATTCCAAAGACAATTTCGATTCAAATCCATTCCAATTCAATTATTGGAAATTCTGGTTACTTTTGAAACCATTTCAAATCCACTTTATTTATTTTAAAAATAAATAGAATTATAATTCTAGTTCAAAACTAGTTCATTTGGATAAAAATCTATTTTTATCTTTTCAAATATGGAGTTTTTCATCCCAATTCTTCCCAAATCATTTCTTATGATTTTACTCAAATTATTACTATTTTTAATAATTTTATCAAGGCCCGTACAGTCGATTTCCATCAACGGCCATCGAACTGCATTTACAGCGACCTTTTACAAATTTGATTTGGACCTAATTCCAAATCCATCCGTTAGATTTCAAATCTCTAATGTTCATTAGAAAGCTCTTTTCGATACGAACCCAAAGGTTCCGGTTTTAGGAGAATCCGTCGGCCGGGTCTCCCGTAATATCCATTCGAAGTCAATGGTCGAAATTCATGAACTACAGCAGCGCGGCGCGTTCTATTCAGGCCATTATATTATATATATAATATATACTTCGTCGATTTCCTTTTAAAACGTATTTTATAAATCGTTTTAAATTCGTTTTCGCAACGATTTCAACTTCATTTCAAATTCAAATCAAAATTGAATTTTTCCTTATAAATTCGTTTTAAATTCATTTCAAATTGATTTCAATTCAAATCGATTTCTAATTCAATTTCAGTTCGTTTTCAATTCCATTCAATTTCAATTCGATTTAATTTCTATTCAATTTCAATTCGAATTCAATTCTATTCAATTTCAATTCGAATTCATTTTATTTTCAATTCGAATACTAATCCATTTCAATTCAATTTAATTCGAATTTCATTTCAAAATATTCGATTTTGAAATCACTTTTTAATATTAATTAGAAAAATGAATATAATCGATACAAATATCGTTTGTGTCAAAATAGCGCATATCTAATCAACACGGCTTTATATATTTCTATTTCAAATATTCTATTCAAATATTTCGTTTCAAATATTTCTTCTCAAATATTTTATTCAAATATTTCTCTTCAAATATTCTATTTCAAATCTGGAATGAGGCTCAATCAATTACCATAGATTTTATTTCTACGGATTTCCATACAACACATGTATTTATCAACAATGACCAATAATCAACCATCATCCAAAGTGCATTCTACACTGTATAAGCATCAAATATAAATATTTAACGCTCATAACAGTCTGTCAATCAATCGATCGACATATAACTAATTATTGGTATTAGTGTATGTCATATATCACCCCAATACCCGTGTGGGGTTTCAAACAATCAAACACGGATTTTATTCGTGAAGTTGGGCGATGTGTAAAATTTATCTTCCCAATCAATATCAGTCAAATGTATGTATATAAACAAATCGTTCGATTTGTTTATATTAACCTATTTCATTTCATATACACGTTAAAATTTTTATTTTTAACTATAAAATATTTTTATTTCATTCCACATCACACAATCAACTACACATCAAAATCAAACAAACAAGCCGTCCATGGTCTGTGGACGACGCGTGTCGGGTGCCACTAAACACCGTCTGCATCCTAGTATATATTTTAACTAGAAAATTAAATTAAAAGTGAGGAGTTCTCACTGAGGGTTCCACTCCGCCGTGCTTTGCTTTTGAACTGCTGAACCGTATGGATCTATCTGAAATTCCATTGCAGTCCTTTTCACGCTGTCCATATATAAAAATTATATTCTTATCACTTCATTACTAAAAATTATATTTTTATATCGCTACTATATAGATAAAAATTCTATTTTCGGTTTACCATTTATATAAAAATCATATTTTTAATTCGCTACATATAAAAAAACACTTTTTTATAATATTACTTCAAGTATAAAGATTATATTTTTATATTGCCACTTTCTATATAAAGATTATATTTTATAATCTCTATTATATAAAAATCGAATTTTTATCGCTACTTCATATATGTATAAAAATATCGCCTTTTCTATATAAAAATCTATTCTTTGTATTGATAAAAATGAAATCTTTTCTTTGATAAAATTTTCAGATCTTAACAATAATGCTCTAGATAGAACTGATTTTTATTTTACTTAAAACTGATTACATTAATTAAATAAGAGTAAATAAATAAAAATCATCAAAGAAAAAACTTACAGGCTGAAATTGGGGAGGGGGTTGGCGTCGGCACTCGCTGCGGAGGGGGGGGGGAGGAGTCTGGCGGCGGAAAGGGGGGGTCTGGCGGTGGCTGTTGAGTTGCGGTGGAGGAGCGGTTTTGTGGAGGAGCAGGGGATGAACGAGAGGGGAGGAAGAAGGGGGGAGGGACTGCTGGGAGGACACGACGTTTCTTTCTAGCTACGGTGGTGTCGGTGACCTATCAGCCCTGACATTTATATATACTTTTCACCTGTGTGGTTGTTGGAATGCGAGTCGCCTCGATTATAGGTCTGTAAGGACCGGGAAACATGTGTTCAGGAATTTCCAATCCTCAAAAGTAAGGGAGGACTGGCCCAGCCGATTCCAAGGATCGCTGTGTGCGATCCTGGGACATTTGCTAGAGTGTCTCGAACGGAGAGGAGCTTTCCCCTTGCCTAGACTCATGATGGAATCCAATTTCCAATACGAAATTGCGGATTTGATTGTATTACTAGTATGGCGACATAGTGGTATGGGTCATTCATGCCGCCTATGATTGATATTTATGATTGAATTTGCTTTTGAAACATATATGCACTAGTAATAATATCAAACACTTTTGTTTATACGTATGAAGCAACTCTTAGCCATTATAAGGTAAAAACTCTATCCTCTGGCTTGCGTTGCATTATGTGATGGGACCTAAGTCTTATAATGACTTAATTTTTATAAAAAGCATTGCGATGATTTAAACATTTACTTTATTTCATGCACTAGCTCTCATTGGAGTAAACCCGTTCAGCGAAAGTGGCGTGGTCCTTTGATTTGCCTTATTATTGTTGTTTAATAAGTTAAGTATACTTCTCATACCAGTCCCATGACTAACTCATAGTTTGTTTCACCTTGCAAACTCGGGTGCCCTTATTTTCACACGAGCAGCCTAGTTATAGGAAGCTGACATATTTTGGCTTGGCACCGAAGTAGAGGTGCACTTTTGGCTCATGGAGAGGCTTGACTACATGTTGATGACTATGATTTTTCTTCCATTGTTGTATATGTATATGATTCCGCCACAGGCGATGTAGACTGATATTTCATTTATGTACTCTCTATATATGTGATTCCGCCATGGGCAATGTAGACTGATTATGTATTATTATGCACTAAGTTGTATCCTGTACTGTGCTCTCTGATGTAGTGATATATGTGATTCCATTGTCATATTTGTGTAAATTATTCTATTTCTTGTTTGTGCTATTTTCCGTACTCTGCTATTTGATGACTAATGTGTTATATTCCAAAGATTATCCTTAACACCGTAGCACGGGGTTTTGAGATCGTCTCAGTTGGTATCAGAGCTTTGGTTAACCTTAGTTCTGGAATTTAACACACTAAACACTTTGTCAGCATAGAATCAGTGGTATTATAAGCCGAGTATCTCATTCGAGATAGGACTAGCAATGTCCTAGAATGAGCTAAGCAAAATATCAAAAAAAAAATTGATCAGTACATCATTGTCTTTCCTTAAGTTCTTCTGCTTTACCATACAATAAAATTATCATTTCTATAGGCTGATTCTTCTCTTGCTTATACAAAACTTGAACAATGGCTATCCGAGTAGCCGCTAGTAGAGGAGGCCGAGCTGGCCGTGGCAGAGGACGAGTAGAAGTCCCAGTTGAAGATGGACCTTTAATACAACCTCGATCGCTCAACAATTCGTGCTCGACTGCGTGGCTAAAAGGTACAAGAATCTAGGAGGAAGAACCTTCTCTGGAACGGGCACTGTGATTGAGGCCTTGGCATGGCTGAAAACATGCAAGAAGATACTAGGAGGCCGGAGGCTACGCAATCAAGACAAAGCTTTCATGGGTGCTTGGCTTCTACAAGAGGAAGCCGAATTACGGTGGGAAGCTCTTACCGCAGCGAACAGAGATGCTAGTAGGACATGAGATGAATTCAAAGAATTATTCAAAGAAAAGTACGTCCCAGAGCAAGCCCTTGAGCGCATGCACGACGAATTCGCAAACCTCTAGCAAGGAGATCTTTCTGTGCAAGACTATCTGAAGAAGTTTACACAGTTATCCCGCTATGCTTCCGAGCTCGTCGCCACCGCTAAGTCCAAGAACAAAAGGTTCATCCTCGGGCAAAAGCGGAAGTACCAAGACAAGGAAATGGCCCACATCAAGCTGGCATTTAATGAATTAGTGGAGATGGCGTGCAATTACGAGGACCTGGATCAAAGGAACCTCGATCTGGATCGTGCTAAAAGCCAGGCGGGGAATAAGCGCAAGCCCTTTACAAACCAGCCAGAATCAAGCAACGCGGCGTCCAAGAATCAACAGACTAGCAGGACGCCAAAGGGAAGCTACTACAATTGTGGCATGGTGGGGCACTACTCAAATGTTTGCACAACCCCAAAAAGGCAGAAGACCGATTCTCAAGGTACAAGCTAGGGATCTCAGAACCATCGTTCATGCTTTAACTGCCGCAGGATAGGACATCTTGTCAGAGACTGTCCCTTGCTTAAGAAGGTCGGGGTTGCTCACGTATATGATGGGACGAACCCGTCGGCTGGTTCCGATGGAGAAGGCAAACCCAATGTTTTGGGAGGTACCCTTACAATTAAAAATATTCCTGTTTCTGTATTATTTGACACGGGTGCATCACGTAGTTTTATTGCAAGTAAAACAGTTCACAAATTAAAGTTAAAACAAAGAAAGCTTACAGAATCGGTTAGGGTTCATAATCCAATAAGGGGTTCTATTATTCTTAGTGCATATTGTAAAGTACCTGCTTCTTTTTCTCGATACCGGTTTCCTTTTGATCTAGTCATTATGGATTTTCCTGAATTCGATATCATTCTCGGGCTAGACTGGTTAACGAAATACGAAGCCAAAGTAAATTGTGCGGAAAGAATAGTAAACATTAAAACGAAGCTTGGATATATTACAGTACCATGCCATGGTTCAAATCCAGATAGAAAGGAATTTTGGTCTGCGTTAGAAGTTATCCCCACTTCCTTAGAAAAGATTCCTGTTGTTAGAAACTATGAGGATGTGTTCGAAGAAGTCGAAAACTTACCTCCGCAAAGAGAAATAGAATTCAGAATCGTTCTAATTCCCAATGCCAGACCAGTGGTACATCCAATTCGCAGAATGACTCCAAAAGAAAACGAAGAATTAGGCGATCAAACTCGTCAACTGCTATGGAAGGGTCTGATCAAACCTAGCTTTTCTAGTTGGGGTGCAGCTGTAGTGTTTGTCCCAAAGTCAGACGGTACTCTCCGATTGTGTGTTGATTACCGAGACCTCAACAAACAGACGCTAAAAAAAAATACTCGTTACCCCGCATTGATGATTTGTTAGACCAATTAAGTGGGGCGAGAGTATTTTCCAGAATGGACCTAGCTACAAGTTTTCATCAAATGAGAATTGCCGAAGAGTGTGTTCCTTTGACAGCTTTCAGAGGTCCAGACATATTTTATGAATGGTTAGTAATGTCGTTCGGCCTATGCAACACTCCAGCATACTTCGTCGATCTAATGAATAGAGTGTTCAGGGGAGTTCTGAATAAATTTGTCCTCGTATTCATCGTCGATATTTTAATTTATTCCAAATCAAAACCTGAGCATGAAATCCATTTAGAACAAGTATTGGAGATTCTGAGGAAGAACGTCTTCAAAGCCAAATTCTCTAAATGTGTCTTCTGGCAAGAAGAGGTGAAGTTCCTTGGCCATGTCGTATCAAAGGAAGGGATTTCTGTAGATCCGAGCAAAATTACAGCAATTCAAGACTGGAAACAGCCTACTACACCCATAGAGGTTAGAAGTTTTATGGGGTCGGCTAGTTATTATCGAAAGTTCGTTAAGGATTTTTCAAAGATATCCGGTCCATTAGCAAGCTTACGAAGAAGCACGAGAAATTTAAGTGGACTTCCGACTGTAAGGAAGCTTTCCAGGAATTAAAATCGAAATTGACAACCGCTCTAGTATTAACCATTATCGATGGCAATCAGGATTTGACGGTTTGGACAGATGCTTCTATCATAGGTCTTGGTGCAGTGTTAATGCAAAGAGGCCAAGTAGTCGCTTATGCAAGCCGCCAGCTGAAACCACATGAGAAGAATTATGTAACTCATGATCTTGAATTACTAGCTATCGATTTTGCTTTGAAAATCTGGACGCATTACTTACTGGGTGAGAAATTCGAACTATTTACAGATCATCAATCGTTGAAGTATTTGTTCACCCAGAAAGATCTGAATTTGTGACAGCAGCGTTGGCTAGAATTTCTTGCCGTGTATGATCTAGATATCCTGTATACGCCGGGAAAGGCTAACGTAATAGTTGATGCACTCAGTAGAAAGACGGAAATCATCGCCAGTTTTATCGTTACGTCTTCATTGAATGACAGGATCTCTGTTCTGTAGAAAAACGACAATTTTGTTAAAGAGATGATCAAAAGAATTCAAAAAGGCGAAAGCTCCAGTTTCCAAGTGGATAGTGAGGGAGTTCTGTGATTAAGTGGGAGAATTTGTGTTCCCGACATCCCTGAGCTCAAAAGAGAGGTGCTCGATGAATGCCACAAATCCAAGCTTTGCATTCATCCTAGAGTGAGTAAAATGTACAACGATATCAAACACACTTTCTGGTGGAAGGCGATGAAGAGGAACATTTCTTTATATGTTAGCAGGTGTCCTACTTGCCAATTAGTCAAGAGCAACCAACAAAAGCTGGCCGGAATGTTGCAACCGTTGGAAGTCCCAGGTTGGAAGTGGGAACAGATTTCTACGGATTTCATAGATGGTTTGCCCCGAACCAAGAAAGGTAATGACAGTATTTGGGTTATCGTAGATCGCTTCATGAAGACAGCCCATTTCATACCTGTCAGATCCAATAGAACAGCTCAAAGTCTAGCACAGATATATTTCAAAGAAATTGTTAAGCTGCATGGAGTTCCCATCAGCATAGTCAGTGATATAGGCCCAATATTTGCTAGCAAATTTTAGGAGGCATTCCAGGTAGAATTGGGAACAAAATTGGACATAAGCACCGCTTATCACCCTCGGACAAATGGCCAAACTGAGAGAGTGAATAGAATTCTAGAAAATTTACTACGGGCTTGTATTATTGATTTTGGTGGGTCATGGGAAGATCACTTGCATTTGGCAGAATTCTCATATAACAATAGCTATCAGGCAAGTTTAAAATTGTTGCCATTTGAAGCATTATACGGTAGACCGTGCAGATCTCCCGCATGTTGGGTAGAACCGGGCAATAGACTTGTGTTGGGACCCGATATGATTAGAGAATCATCAGATAAAGTCAATTTCATCAAGAAGCGATTGAAAACCGGACAAAGCCGACAGAAATGTTATGAGGATTCTAGAAGAAGAGATTTGACATTTGCTGTTGGTGATCATGTTTATTTGAAAGTTTCTCCGACGAGAGGAGTGATCCGATTCGGTAAAACTGGGTAGATGGCACCCAGATTTATTGGTCCCTTTCCTATACTTGAAAGAATTGGAACTCTTGCTTATAGGGTTCAATTACCTGATTGGTAGCTTGGAGTGCATAATGTATTTCATGTATCTCAACTTAGAAGGCATGTGCATGATCCAGATCTTGTTGTAGAAGAAGCAGTGCAACAGGACTTGGAAATTACTCCAGAATTAGCAGTCATAAGAGAGACGTTAAAAATTGTTGGCAAAGAAACAAAAGAGCTAAGGAGCAAGACGGTTCATTTAGTTAAAGTGCAGTGGAGTAGTGATCCTAAAGACTGTACTTGGGAGACTGAGGAGAGCATTAAGCAAGCTTACCCCAAATGCAGAATGGACCTCTCTGACTAACTCCGGTGCAAGGTACCATCACAATACTTGGCATTTACATTTTTGTTTCCTACTATACTGTTGTTTCCTTTTCGGGGACAAAAAGTTTTAAGTGGGGGAGATTGTAACAACCCGAAAAATACGAGCCAATTTAAAAATTTTAAATTGGTTGTTTTAAAGAAATTTAAACAATTGAAATAGAATATTTCAATAAAATAATGAATTAGAAATAGTGTGGCAGTTTGAAATTTTGATTTCAAACTTTGACTACCAGGTGAAAAATATAACGGATTTTAGTGAAACCAGAAATATTTAAATCTGTTTATGAATATCTTTCTAACGAATCTGAAAAATCGAAGTTTCATAGCGGGAATCAAAAGTTTTGGCCAAATGAATTTTCAGAAAGGTCGCTATAGAGAATATATAGCCCTTGAAACTAGACATTTTGCGAACGACCTCGGAATTCGACGTAACCACTTTTGTTGGATTCGGGATGTCAAATTATTGCTAGATTTCAAATTTCATAATTTTTGAGGCTAGTGTGTGAGTGTGGCAAAAGAAAACGTGTTTGGTCAATTTTTATTAAGTGAAAATTAGGCTCACATCCCTATTTTCAAACTTAATTAAAGCCACATCCCCCCTAACTTTCCATACGTTTCCGCCCCTTGTTTTTAGCTGCCGACCACTTTTTTGTGTCCATTTTCGGACCTGCCATGAAATGTTACGTGTTTTCCCATTTTTGAAAAAAAAAGTGCGCTAGTGAGTAAAAAAAAAAATTCTAAAAATAGGAAATATTCTCAGGAGCATTCGCCAAAAAGAAAAAAAAAGTTGCATACTTCTGTGCAACAATATCTGAAAAGTAGCATACATGTATGCATATATTCATATAGTGTATTTCTGTTGAAAATCTGGACCAATATACGCATACATGTATGCAACTATTAGCAAATAACTGCATACATTTATGCATACAAAGTTGAACTGAGATTCACGTGTAACGAAAAGTTGCATACATAAATGCAACTATTCTGTATATATGCATGCATGTGTGCAACAATTTTAAAAGGGATGACGGTTAGCGAATATATGCATGTATGCATGCATTTATTCTGTACAAGAGCATAAATGTGTGCAACAATGTCTGAAAACGGCGAATGCTTGAAAAAACAGGTCAAATTTGAATATATGCATAAAAGGATGCATGTAATGCAGTTTACCTGCATACAAGTATGCATTTATACTACAGTTTGGGCGCAACACTGAATTATTAGCATGAATGTGTGCAACTATTTACAAATATGTGCATCTTTTGATGCAAAAACCTGTTGTTTCGCTGATTTTGTGTTATGTTGGGTTTTGACGTGGTTTTTGATTGTTTTTCCACCTGATTTTTTTGGCTTGAACGTGTTTTATTTAATAATGAATTTTAGTGATTTTTTTATATTTTGTTATATGTTTTTGAAAAATAGGGACCTAATTTACAATAAGTTTAGGACCGGATGTGAGCCTAACTTTGAAACTTAATAGGGACCTGTGACAAACAGACCCTTCTATTAAAGTTGATCGACCAGAAAATGGCCATTTTTCAAACGGTCTCAGAATTCGACGAAACTAGTTTTGTTGGGACCGTAGCGTCAAAACATAGCTAGATTTATTTTTCTGGAATTTTTCGAATCAGTTTGTGGCCCTGGCAAATTGTAATGTACGTTCAAAACAGAATTTGAATATTTTATATTTTAATTTGAAGAATAACTGACTGTAATAGTCAAATTGGCCTATGAAATATATCCCATTGTGTCCGGGATGGGGTATTTAGCTAGGGGCGATAGTCGTTGGGTTTGAATTGGTGTCTGTATAGAGAAACACTATTTTAAAATTTAATAAAACCATTGACCAACAGAATTTCTCCTTCATAATTTAAAAAAAAAAATCAGAAAACCCCCGCCCCCATCGACATCGACGGAAACCGTTTTCTCCCCTTCCTAGATAATTTCTGATCGCCACAGCCCGAATCAGCCCCACCCCCCAGATGAACTTTTTATAGTTCTCCTCCTCCTCTTCAAATCCATATAAAGAACTCCCTCCCCCGTCACGCATTTCGAGAGAACCACCGCCGTGAAGTTCGGGACTTCAAAGCGCTATCTCCGCCTCCCTGGTGAACCGAGCTGGACCCCACCACGTCGCGCTGACGTGTCTCTCCACCCCCTTCAACCTCGCACCAGCCGATCGACGAACTACTTCACGGATTTGCCTAAAAATCCAAACCTAGTTTCGAAGAAACAAGGCAGGTAACGGCTAGGGTTTTCTGAACTGAAAATAACACTTTTAAGTATTGCAAACTTTGAAAAATCATATCTTTATCTTGTGTTAACGAAATTCGATGAAATAGGAAATATTGTGACCGCAAGGACGCTCTCTACAATCTATAAGAGACCGCGGATTTTTCTGAGCTAGCTACGATTTTTAGCATCTCGAAAACCAATGTGAGATTTCTAAACTAAAATGTGAATGGAAATGTGATGTATAAAATATATAAGCGAAATATAAATTATACACATGTCGTATACCTCATGTACAGGCGTTGTGTAAGTTATATGAGCGAAGTATGAATTATACATGCATTGTATAAATGATATGTGTGTTGGAATAATGGAAATAATATATATATATATACACACACACTCCCCTCGTCCACAAACCATGGACGATATTTATTGATTGTGAATTGGTGTGAAAAATTTGGTGAATAATGCGAATGGTTGATAGAATTGTTTATGGTTGATATTGTTTGGTTGTGGTTGAAAAATAACCATTTGTGATTGAAATAAATTATGGAAAAGAAAAATCGTACTCTCCTGCGTGCAATTTAGATGTATGAAATCCCCATTGTCAAAAACCGCGAGGGTTTAAGGTAGAGCGAGGAGCTGTACACGGGACGGTGCCGATTTTAACTACCCCGCCGTTTTGTTGCCGAAATTTTGAATAATATTCATGTTTTAGAATTATTTTCATATGTTGAAATTATTTTCATGTGTTGAAACAAAAGTCATGTGTTGAAACTATATCCAAGTGTGGAAATGCTCATGTGTTGAGAAGTTCATGTGTTGAATAAATAAGTAGTTTTAACAATAAAAATCACATTTTTATTATATATATGAAGTATGTAAAATATTCGTATTTTAAATAAATTGTTTCAACAATAAAAATAACATTTTTATTATATGCACAAACTATATGAAACTATATCCATGTGTGGAAATGCTCATGTGTTGAGAAGTTCATGTGTTGAATAAATTTTTTGATGATAAAAATATCATTTTTATCATGTGTGTGAATGGCTAAAAATATACAATGTTGAAATAAATATTTGTTTGCTATGAATATTATTTTTAACATGTATAGGAACTAAATAAAATAGTCATGTGTTGAAATATATTTTAGTTCGACAAAATTATCATTTTTAAGTGAAACGTGAAGTGTTAAAAATAACCATAAGTGGAGATAAACCTTTGTTCGCTAGAAATATAATTTTTAGCTTAGTTTTGCACATATATATACATGTGTTGAATAGGAAATGGATTAGCTGTTGAGTAAAGAATTTATTTGTGTGCCCGACAAATAGGTAAACCTTAATGAGTTGGATGTGCAAATTTTATTATCATATCAACTCCTGTGAATGCCATTGGATGCGGAGTGCTAGCTGTTCTGTGTGTAATAATAAACATCGCCATAGGATAGTAACAATTAATTTTGAACTACACTACATTGCATACTTCTTAACGATAGGCATACTTCATCATATACCACATAAGCATTTGGAGCTTGTGTGATGAGGTTGAAGATTTGCCATACGAGCGAGAGGCTTCTATGGCGATGACTATATATTACAGGTTGAACTGATGACTGATCTGGACTATATAAATTGTAATGGTAAATTGCAAGATTAATAAAAACCACAACGGGTCTGGAGATGACAATAAACACGTCTCTCTGGTCATTAAGGCACAAAAACCATTTATAGGGTGACGAGAATTTACTCTCTGGAGTTATGATCTATACACACTCCCCTGTGGACACCAGAATATATCACTATAAATATGTGTGTACTTATTAGGGTTAATTGGGTACCTAATACGGTCCAATAAATTTCCAAACCCCTTCCCGTATAAAGGAGGTTATGGCGAAATTTTTCGAAATATAAAGGTGTTAATGAAATATTTGAAGTGAAAACGATATTGAAATCGTCGAATGAATTATATTTATATATATATATATATATATATATAAATTAAATTAAAACGAATCGAGGCCATGTAGTTCGCGTTTTGAAATCGTAACTTCAAACGATTATACCGAAAGATCCGACCACCGGATTTTCACGAAACTGGAATTGTTGGGTTCGCTTTGGGAATATCTTTCCAATGATATAAACTTTGTTGAAATCCAACAGCTAGCTTTTTCATATATATGCAAAACAAATTTTGGGAAAAACTGCGCCAGTGCCTCTGCACGACCTGAAACGTCGTTTAATTAAATAGGCCCGTTTTTAAATAAATATAAATGGCGATATATCGTTATAAAATATTATAGATGATATAGAGTGGAAATAAACCGATTCTGCTTGGTTTGCTGGATATTTGATGGCTGAATTTGTTTGACATGAAAACTATACTAATGAACTGAAATGTGAATGATTTAACCATGTGAAGAATTGATTTGAAAATCTAAACATACGTGGATTATTTGAATAGGCCGAGTTAATTCTCATTTCAAATAATCGATCGACGGTGAGAAGTCGAAGAGTTGAAGATGGTTCAAGACCGACGATCTTCACATTGGACGGATGGGCGCTACTGATGCTTATGATTGGAGTAGCTACCTTGAAGGAGCTGAAGTGGCAGCCGTCCAGACGTATTGTTGATTGTGCGGATATGCGAGAAATTGGTGCCTCCGGCTTCGTTCATACCCAGAACGAACTTGTAAATGGACTGTGTGTCTGACATTGGATTTTGTTCTGTGATGATTGATCTCTATTAAATATATATCTGTTTGGCGGCGGAGAATTTATTCTCTTGCTTAACGCCCTTCTCTGAGACGTACGAGCTCAGAGGTTATATATCGATAGAAATCAGTAGCATGGAGTGGATTGCCTATGTGGCACGCCTAAGTGGCATGTGATCAAGGCTTCTGTTGCAAAGCAAAGTCTTGTGGTTGATGATCAAAGCATGGCCTGTGTGGCGTAGCTTTGTGTATAGCGTGGATTCGCGAGCCTCACACCTCGGTATGAGTCAAAAACGGGAGAAGGACCGCTGGGAGAACACGACGTTTCTTTCTAGCTACGGTGGTGTTAGTGACCTACCAGCCCTGACATTTATATATACTTTTCATCTGTGTGGTTGTTGGAATGCGAGGCTCCTCGATTATAGGTCTGTAAGGACCGGGGAATGTGTGTTCAGGAATTGCCAATCCTCAAAAGTTAGAGAGGACCGGCCCAGCCGATTCCAAGGACCGACGTGTGCGATCCTGGGACATTTGCTATAGTGTCTCGAACGGAGAGGAGCTTGCCCCTTGCCTCGACTCCCGATGGAATCCAATTTCCAATACGAAATTGCGGATTTGATTGTATCACTAGTATGGAGACATAGTGGTATGGGTCATTCATGCCGCCTATGATTGATATTTATGATTGAATTTGCTTTTGAAACATATATGCACTAGTAATAATATCAAACACTTTTGTTTATACGTATGAAGCATCTCTTAGCCATTATAAGGTAAAAACTTTATCCTCTGGCTTGCGTTGCATTGTGTGATGGGACCTGAGTCTTATAATGACTTCATTTTTATAAAAAGCATTGCGATGATTTAATCATTTACTTTATTTCATGCACTAGCACTCATTGGAGTAAACCCGTTCCGCGAAAGTGGCGTGGTCCTTTGATTTGCCTTATTATTGTTGTTTAATAAGTTAAGTAGACTTCTTATACTAGTCCCATGACTGACTTGTAGTTTGTTTCACCTTGCAAACTCGGGTGCCCTTATTTTCACACGGGCAGCCTAATTACAGGTAGCTGACATATTTTGGCTTGGCACCGTAGTAGAGGTGCACTTTTGGCTCATGGCGAGGCTTGGCTACATGTTGATGACTATTGTATATGTATATGATTCCGCCACAGGCGATGTAGACTGATATTTCGTTTATGTACTCTCTATATATGTGATTCCGCCATGGGCGATGTAGACTGATTATGTATTATTATGCGCTAAGTTATATCCTGCACTGTGCTCTCTGATGTGGTGATATATATGATTCCGCTGTCATATTTGTGTAAATTATTCTATTTCTTGTTTTTGCTATTTTCCGTACTCTGCTATTTGATGATTAATGTGTTATATTCCAAAGATTATCCTTAACACCGTAGCATGGGGTTTTGAGATCGTCTCAGAAATCTTTTGCATTTCTTTAATTTCAAGGATGGTAGCATTTATCTGTTTGGTAAAAGAAAAACAACTGAATCACAGTTTACATACCAAATCTTTTAAGCATTTATCTTCCTAATTCTTTTGTAATAATCCAAATATCACCCCGTGAACAATAATGGTGTATTTGAATCCCAAATACAAAAGACTAATCCATAAATGAGCTTCTTAAGTAGTTTCACCAATGTCTCCATTGAGAAACATAACTTTAATCTTCATCAGATAATGCTCAAAAGTACAAAATGTAGTAAGCTCCAAAGCGGTCGGTTCTAAAGAATCGTTTATTAAGTCCAAAATGAAACATTCTTTAAAGAAAATAAAATAAAATTTCCTTTTAATAATAGTGATTTCAATAAAAGTGCCTTATAAAATTCAATATTACCCACTTGATCCCTTTTGGCTTTGAATAGTTATTCATAACCAATGATATTATTACTTAAGTTAGAGGGGGATTTCAAACTTTATTATCCATATAGATTTAGCTATATGTTCATTTCTTAAATCCACATTTTAAATTAGTACCTTACATGGATTGATGTAAGTCCATAGCATTATCTTTGTCAATCCATTATTTATCTTTATGAAAAAATACTATACAATAATCTGAAATAGCATTTCTTCCCATTTAGGTGGATTTCCATAGTGATCTTTCATTTTGAGGTTGTTGAGTTTATTTTCTTGAAACAGTAGCCTTAGCTTATAGAAAAAATTATCTTCAATGTCGTCTTATTATGGTTCTTAATTTACTTCTTCCTAATAAAAGAAAACAAATCTTAAACTTCAAGCGAAGAAGTAACCGCATTTGAATCAAAGATAATGATTCTCTTTAAAGACAATGATATTACTTTATTTCTCCTCCCAAACTCAACATCCTCAAAATAACTATTGCAGTTCCCACTTTAAAACTTTTCCTTAGTGTGGGTTCATAAAAAATTATAAACTTTAAATCTCTTAGAATATCAATAAAGCATTTTCTATCTTTATGATATCTCAATCTATAATTCCTCAGTATACTGAAACAAAAATTATATTAGTCACCAAAACAAAATTTGAGATATCATTACATAAGTTATTTAGCATAAGTAGCCATAACTTATATAAGCTTCAATTACATAAGATTTTGAATTTATTCATAAATTAACATTACTATTTCTTGATGAACAATAATAACCTAATATGTTCACATTAGAAATATACAACCGAAATCTGTCTAAATGACAACATAAAAAATATATCAAATAAATCCAAAAAATTTGACTTAAATCTCAATAATAACTTTAAAATATCAAGTATATTTTACTTTATATTTCTGTATATCTCATTAACGAAACAACTATAAAAAATATCCGTATGTTATTTCTTTTCTTTGAGATCTTTAGCGACTTCTTAATCCTTATTCATACATTTATTTACAATGTATATCAAATGAGTACTTTTCAATCATAAAAACTTCAATCTCTATTTTAATTATCCGAGCGCTAAAATAGCCCAATAAGATAACATATTATTCTTAAAATAATTTTAATCTTTAAATGAATTTACTGAAGATAGCACCAAAAATAACGATAGCTTGAGCGTCTTTATCTTTTGAAGCAATATCTTTTTCCGTATAGTACTCATTTATATTTCTTTTACTTTAAATTTATGTAATCAAGCACCATAAAGAGTGCTTAATTTTCCTTATTTTTTTCACAAAAACCGTTTCCATTCTCAGTAGATAATTTATACAAAATTAGTTATCGGTACCTATATCACATCCTTGAAAAATTCTGAAGTATTTACTTAATGATCATTTAACTCTTGCCTTTGAATTCTATCACCTTTCAATATTCTTCATAACATTATAAGAATATTTAGCCGTAGTAGGGTTGGCTGTAACCCTCTTAGTTACAAGAGTTAAATCTATAAAGTCAAGAACAAATAACATGCCCTCATACAAATCCTTATATTTATCCCAAAACAAGATGGAAATATTCTTTAAATTGATAGATAACTCAGTTAAATTAGCTGAAAATGAACAAAAAATAAAATGAAGATTGACCGTATATGCTCATAGCCAAATATCAACCATAGTAAATTCAAATAATTGGTAAGTCTCTTCTCAAATATTGACTGTAAGTGGTACTCTCGTTGTAATGATCAAACATTGACAATAAATTCAAGTCAAATAACAACTTTCCTTTGGGCTGATTAATTATTCACTCGAAAATCCTTATAATTGTCATGTATTTATCATCACACATGTGTAAGCGATTCGACCAAATATTAATTTTCCTTTGGGCCGGCTAATACTCGCATGAACAACTACACACAAATATCAAACATTTTCATGAACCACAAAAATATAGAGGTCACTTTGGTGACATATTATTTCAGTCAATTCACTATGTATATTGGATATTTATGGTTATAAAGAGATGCCAAAATTATATTTGAATTTATCCTTAATATATGTACAATATATTTTGAGTGTTATAAAACACTCTCAATGCTTTAGGTCTATACGAAATCTGAAAAACTCAAAATTATAATAATGACATAACGAGTTTTAGTCATAGTTGTCATAATCTGTTGCTTTAGGTATGTAGTTACATTCATGACATTTCCTTAGTAAATATGATACAAGACATCATAAATAAATCACGATATCATAGATGAATGTCATGATCAATTATCACATAAAATTATGTGTAAACGACATAATAAATATCATACTGAATAACCTGAATGACTGAATTAACCATGATGTATATCCGAAGCATAATATAACATGTGCTTTTTAATACTGTCAACCGAACCAAATAATTTAAAAAAAAAACGTAGAAGTTACTGTAGTTTGACCATAATAAAGTAACCTACTGGTCATCATCCTAAAACGTTGGTGAAATGGTTAAAGATTCAAACATGATAGCTAATTAGATTAAGCAACACAAATACAAAATATTATATACCAAAACCAAAAGGCATAAAACAAAAGCATCATGATAGGTTACTGAAACATCATACACATGCCATGAAACATTATTTGCATATGATAAATAAGTTAATGTGGCATGTCCTACATCCATACAATAAGCAATAATTGTTCCACACAGTACACATGGTATATAAAACAAAAAAAAACTTTTTTTTTAAAGCCCGTAAGGATAGCATGGGATTCGCTCAGTAGAGCTTCCGAAACTTTATGCATAAAACAGGTTCAAGGCTTGGTCAAAACAAATAATATAGTATAATATATGACATAAGAAGTAACAATAGACCAGCGGCTGCAGAATGCAACTTACAACCAAACGTAATAAACATATATTTTTGATATATTTTTAAACAAAAAAACAGAACCCGTTGAATTAACATATTGACAAACAATATTATATTAACATTATTCACGTTGGATCCATAGAACCAATGAAAGAACGTGAAGGAGATAATAGATCTTAATCCATATAAATCTGAGACTTAACCCAAATAAAAAAACTTTTTTTTTAAATTATTAGTCGCAGTTAATAAACTTAACCTGTTGTGAAATGAAAACATAACATATAAATCGTATGAATTGAAAACACAATTCAACCTTTGTTCTGAAATGGCAAAACAACATGTATAAAAGAAAAGAAAAACAAAATTTTCCCAATAGAATCAATAATGGTTAGTTCTGATACCACTTATTAGGATTTCAATATATATCAACAGCAGACAATCATGAAACCCTAGATCCAAATATGTAATCCATATTGATTTAATTGAGAACAAATCAAAAAATAGATAACTTAGTTAGCGGAAGCATACCTGAATCTGTATTTAAGCAGTGCAGTACCTGTATCCGTAGTCGGTTGTTAAACGAGAAGATGAATTAGGTTTGGTCTTCCAAATTGACACAAACCCTAGATCTAAAATCAGCTCTCCGTAGAAGAGGTTAGAGAGTTGTTAAGGCTTGTGTAATTCGGGGACCATAACCATTTATTTATAGAGTTGGCATTTTGTAATTCGGCCCTTCAACAAATTATAAAATGCCCCGGTATCTACACATGAGGCCCATAATAACTTAAACTTTAAGCCTATTAATTTTAATCTAAAATTAGATCACTTTAATTAGGCTTTACGCCAAAATAGCACAACACATTTTATTTTACATATGTGACCCAATTGTCAAAATATTGCAACATTTTGATCGTACCTCCCAGTCGTCATTTGGAGTGATTGATGTCTGATATGAGAGCATCAGCTTCATGCCCAAGGCAATACAACACTACAGCTACCCTATCCTACAGATAATACGTAATGAACTGAAGCTGCCATTCAATAGAAGAAAGGGCATATCCTGTCTTTAAAAGTCAACTTACCTATGTACTAACAGCCTTCCCCCTAAAACTACAAACCCCTATGTTAATTAATATCAAAATTTATGAAATCGCAGCTACTCTTCGAGGGAGTACGCCCTACAACATACCCTATTACGTGAGTGCCAAGGTTCCTTGTATATAAAACCAGCGTAAGGCAACATCTTTTCATTTCCAAGAGATGCCAAAGCCTTTCATGGTTGTGAAATCAGAAACCAAACACTGTCACCATAATTGAAATTAGCATTTCAGCCAGTATGGGTTACGGAGCAGTTGTATACTGCTCGAAGATTATCTGGAGCAGGCTAGGGCTTTAGGTGGAAGACTTAGGCGAGGATGAGGTGGATGAAGGGTGACGTGGCACTTCTGAGGTCAAGGTGGACTCATTGGAAAACAACAATGGGGGGAGGGAAGGATTGAAGCGCACGAGATGGTGAGGATTGTGAAGAGAGCTAGGGAAGAAGTTGAATGGTATATGCAAAGGGCCGGGTTTTATAAAAAAGAGGAATTAAAGGGGGACAGAGAAGCAATGAAGTGAGTAGTTAATGGACACGCGAGGTGATTGGTTATGGGGTGAGTGTCATGGTGATGGCATGGTGAAAAGCTGTACACACGCAGGAAAGGTGGAAGACGTGAAGAGGAGTGGAGAAACTTGGCCTGTAGAAATCAAAAATGGTTAATGAATTTAGGAAACATGTGCTAGCGTGGAATAAAGTAGTAGAAGGAAGCGTGTATGTTTTTGTTGGATGCAGGAGGAGCTTCGTTTGGAGAAGCTACTGGAAAAGGAACATGGGTTTTTACAGCGAGGAGTACAGGTGATGGGCTGAACTTTTAAGCCCAACGACGGAAGAAAAAAAATTGGGGTAATGACTTCTAGGTTTTAATGGTGGACTGATAGCTCAGTTTCAAACATAAGGGGAGGAGCAACGTTTATTTTGGAAATGAGACGTTGTTGGGGAGGGAAGGGTTAACGTGGCTTTGGGTTCTAAGCATCAGTTTGGGCCAAGTTAAAAAGGTACAACCCAAAAGGGGTTTTAAATAATTTAAGGTTAATAAATGAATAAGCATAATAACCTGTATTGTTAATATCTAGTACATACATCAAAATAATTTCGCAAATTTGGATCCGTTAGGATCATATGGTCGCAGGCTACATATTGGAACTGGTCTGGAGCGATGTGAAAGCCAGTACAATTTATGGTGAATTTAAACGCCGGATTCAATCAACTAACAGTAATCGTTATTCAATGATTAATGACTAAGGTGAGTAAGCTCACTAACTCTAATCAGTTTTATAATTTTATAAATGTTATTTAATGTTTATAAATAATGGTTGAATGATGTGTGATGGTTGTTTGGATGAATTAGTTAAAATAATACATACAGTTATTTATATAAGTCGTTAGTTAAATACGGATGCTATTTATTATTTATTCCATATTGATATGAAATTAATGTTGATTAACATCTGTGGATCCAGGGAAACAGGTTGGAGGGATCCAACTGGATTACTCAACAATTATACTGTTATTTTTATATATTGCATTATATGATGTGACAAATAATCTGGTGTTGATTATTGTGTGTTTTGGAATGTTAAACAACATTTACCCTGAAATAATTGGTATTTAAATACCGTAAGAATATATTCAAATATATTAGGAAAGAATATGAGTTTGAAAAGGGGAAATCTATTATTTATCATTATCAAATAATAGAATTGAATCTTGATTGGGCTAGGATACAATAACTTGTTTTAAAACAAGCAGTTTGATTTAAAAACGATATTTAGAATAAAATGGAATAATTATTATTTAATAAATTTGGGATATAAAAATGAAAAAATAGAAGGGGAAATTGGAATCATTGAAAGGGAAACAACGAAATCATTTCGATGTTCGAAATGTAAATAAAATTGAAATAAACCCATATGGAAGAATAATTTGATTTCGGCTATGTCGAATATTATAAAGATGTTTTATTTTAGAAATTATAGATCATAAAACTTAGGAATTGACAAGATAGTTAATATTTGTTTTAAAAACCAATATTTTATAATCGAATGTGCAATCAAGATTTAATTATAAACTTGATATAAAATCAATAAGAAACTGATTTATAAATGGAGTTTATAAAGTGAGATATGAATATGAATTTATGGAATAACGCAATAAACAGGACTTGAACCTGTAATGGTAATTAAATAAAATTTTAGATTTGATTGATATAACGGTCCAGTTTTCTGTAAAGGAATAATATTTACTTTATAAAGTGAATAACGGTTTTAAAAGAAAATGTTTTGAAAATTGGAATAGTGTCAAATGGGAAATGGTAAACGTTGTAAGTAATAAATTCAAAGGTGAATTTAGAAACTGTGTTAATTAGAATGGTACGTCTATTCTGAAGTTCGGAATGTTAATCGAATATAGATCATTCGAAAGAAAATTATAAGTTGAAATTCAATTATATTGAATTAAGGAAAGTACTATTTACTTTCACGTTGTTTTTAAGATCTATTAATTAATTACAGAAATTAAACTAAGTTATATTTTGAACTTAAACATTTAAGAAACATGGATTTTAACGCTATGGTATAATCAATAAATTTCCGTTAAAGTTGTGGATTTGTAAACTGAATCCGAGAATCGAGATGAAAATGTTTTGATAAGTAATTTTGTAATAACCAGGGATTTCTGAACTAATTTAAAATTTTTATTTTGGCTATTTTAATGGATTTTGAATATTTAAAATGATTTATTTTAAATAAAAACCACTAAAAATTTACTTAAATTGAAGTTAGAATGTATAAATTTATTTTAATAATAAAACAAACGCGAAATGGTGCGGTAGTTTGAAAATTTGATTTTAAATTTCAAATGAATGTACAAAATTCAAAATAAATCGGATTTCAGTAAAACAAGAAACGTTGAAATCTATTTATCTATATCTTTCTAACAGATGTGAAAAATTCAGATTTCACTTTATAAATTGAAAGTTATGTCCAGTTTAAAATTCAAAATAGTAGCTATGGAATTTATATATTTTTTAATATAATATATAGTCCTTAAAAATAAATATTTTGCAAACGACCTCCATTTTCGATGAAACCGCTTTTTTGGATCTGGAATGTCAGATTATAGCTAGATTTCAACTTTTGTAATTTTTGGAATTAATGCGTGTGCACAGTAAATTTAAACGTGTTTTCGATTTTAGTTTAAATTTAGTCGACCAGTTAAAAAGGACATTTTTCAAACGATCTCCAAATTCGACGAAATTAGTTTTGTTGAAACCATATTTGAAAAACATAGCGAGAATTCCAAATTTCATAATTTTTGGAGCTAGTATGTGGTTGTGCGCAATAAATTGCGAATCTATCAGCCATTTAAGCCAGAAACAGAGCTTTCTGAGCAAAGGGACTCAGAATTCGACGAAACTAGTTTTGTTGGGACCATATCCTCAAGACATAGTAGCATGTCAATTTTCATCGCCATTTAAGCTAGAGACAATGCTAACTAAAGAAATAATAATAAAAAAAAACCCTCCACTATATGATATCTTTTCCTCTTCCCAAACCATCATTTCTCTTCCTCTCTTCAAAATTGCTGCAGCCCAATTTCCCTTTGGAAAATATTTTGTGAAAAAGACCCCGGATCTTAAACAATTTTTATATTCCAATCGAGAACAACTAGCCAAAACACTTAAAGGAAATATTGTTGCTCATGATGATCTCCACCTTTCACAAAAATTTCATTGCCTATCGTCGCATGGATTCGCCGGAATTGATGGTCAAAGGCAGAAAAATAGTTTCGGTTTTGGCCATTTTCTGATCAATCTGTCAAGTATTGGGTGATGGCAATAAAGACAATGTTGTAGAGGAGAGATAGATGGACAATTTTGTCTTTGGGTGGTTAGCCTGATATGGATTGAGGGGGCGAGAATCTTGAGATGAATGGTGGGTAAAAACTTTCGAGAGCAGCAAAGGAACTTCACCAATTTCCGGCCATGATCGTTGACGTTGGCCTGAGGTGACTGAAGGGCGAAGGTACTGGGTGGCGAGGCACGTCTTTTGGGGGTAGTGCGCGACACTGACGTGTCACAGTGGTGGAGAATTTCTCTGCGAAGCTATTTTGGGGTGGACTGGGGAGGCCGATGGTGGTGGCGGTCGATGTCCAGAAGGCCCCAAAGGGGCGATTCAAACAATGGACATTGGCCAATAAACGTTGAACGAGAATTGAAAGGTAAAATATAATTTAAATTAATTAATTAAGTAATTAAATGTTTAAACGCTAATAACTTTTTGCTACGAACTCCAAATTGCATTAAACTGGATCCGTTGCGATCATGAAGTCGAGAGCTTCACAATAGACTAACTGGGTCCAATTTGGAGCTTGTTTGAATTTGGAGCAAATTTAAATCCAAATGGTACCAAAATCATCAGTTAAAGACTGACGGAGAGGAAACCAAAGGTGAGAACTCCTCACTCAAACTATTTTCATTCAGTTATTATATCCCAGGTTGCAGATGGGGCTTAGTAGCTCCTGACATTACTTTTTGTACAAACCTTGGATGATTTGTCTGATATGACTATGTTATGGAAAAATTGATTGTATTGTAGATTTATTGAATTGATTGATTGTGTAACGACCCGTATTTTCTGGCCAATTATTACATTATTTAAAAATTTCGATTTGAAATTAAATGGCTTGAATTTAATTAATTTGAATATATTATTTAAATACATAATATAGTAATATTTTAATTCCAAAATATTTGGAAAATGTTGAATTTACAATATAGTGTGGACGAGCAGTTTAAATGGTGAAATATTTTTTGTTTGGAAATTATAATAGCAATTTCGTTTATTTAACGGCTTATAACGTTTAGTTTATAATTTAATTATAAATCGAGCTGCAGCGGCGCAACAGTTCAATATATTGGGTTTTGAACTTTAAATGCCCGTACAGGATTCAATATAAGCCGGATTTTCTCAAAACAAGAAACGTCCAGATCTATTAGATAATATTTTTATAATAGAAGAGAAAAATCGAGTTTTCATAGCGTAGATTTTGTTTTATATCCAAATCAAATTTTTAAATAGTCGCTATGGAATTTCTTTATAAATTATATCGATTTATTTATATAAATAAGGGGTTTTTAAATATTTTAATATTGAATTGGCTTCGATTTCAACCCGGAATATTTTATTTTGAATCTATATGAAATTCTGGTCAAGTATGGCCAATTATAACATTTTATTTTATTTATATTGAAGTATTTTTAAATTAATTTATTTTAATTAAAATTAGGCCTTTAAAAAGGAACTTCATTCAAACGACCTCTGTTTTCGACGAAACAAATTTTGTTGTGACCGCAATGGCAAATTATTGCTAGATTTTCAAGTTGCACATCAATCGGAGTTATTCTGTGAGCGTAGCAAAATTAAATGCAAACATAAACAACCATTTGGGCGTGAATGAGCACCGTTTGAGCAAACAGACTCGGAATTCGATGAAAGAAGTTTCATTAGGACCGTAATGTCAGATTATATCATGGTGTCAATTCGGGTAGCGCACGGGATTTGTATGTGAGCACGGTAATCAATAAACAGGGTTCAGAATTGCGATAAACAAGAAATAAAATATCGTTGTTCACATCAGAATAAATTAATATTGTTTACCCTTATAAATACAACCTATTCCCTTCAGCCCAAACCAGAAAATCCATCCATCTTCATTTTTCTTCAGCCTATTTTGCACAAAAGCCCTTGTTCATTAAATAATTTATTTCTTTAATTCTGTCAAGAATTTGCTGATGGAATCTGAACGAAACTTGTATATCGGGTCGATATGTACCCGCTGTAAAAAGTTGTGGGTGATCGGAGCATTGTGGTGGCTGGAATCGTCTTCAAACTGGAGAAAATCAGATTCATTCTTGGCTTGATTGTGGGGTATTGGGTTGATTTGAGAGGACGGGACCTGGGGGAAATTGAAGGGGAGTTTCAGCTTCGATTTGGCACCAGTCTCAGGTCTTACGATGGTCTGTGGTGACGGTGGTAGCGAGATGAACGGAGGGCAGTGCTCCGGTTCGTATTCGAAAGCAAGAAAGAGATTTAGTGGTTTTCCGGCGATTGGATGAGTCGAGCGTCGAAGATGTCTGAAGGGGGAAGTTGCGGGGTAGCGAGGTGATGACAGTGGAGGCGGCATTGGCTCTGGTGTTGTGTGCTCGGGGAAATCTCAGTTCATCTGATTTACGGACAAATGGAGTATTGGGCGTGCCATAGGCACGGTGGGGTTGGACCTTGGCGCGTCGACGCTGGATGGTGGTGCGTTGTCGGGGGAGTGGTCGGAGGTGGTTCCAGTGGCCTGGGGTTGGCATGGTGATGGATTGGAGGTGGTGGTTGTCGTGAAGAAAAAGGGGATGTCGGGTTTTCCTAGAGCAGATGGAAGAAAATGCGTTGGCCAATGTTAAGATGCTGATATGGCTTATTAAAGGGTAATTAGTTTTAATAGTTAATTAAATTATAAATTAATTAGTTAAATAATCGATTCAAAATATATAAACTTATAATTAGCGTAACTTATCCATACGATATCGGATTTATATGAAACAGGATCCGTTGGGATCGTAGAGACGAGACCTAGATGATGGTACTGACTGAGAATCGATCGGACGCAGTTGGATTTTCAGATAATTTTAAACATTTTTTTAAAATTAAATGGAATAGACACGTCAACCGTCGGTCGTATAAAATGGTAAGTTAATTCTCACACTTTTCTGGACTGTTACGATGTGATAAATCCGCATTAAAATATAAATTGGTTGATTGGCTGCTTTGTTTGCTAATGGTTGATTTAATGGTTGGTTTAATTACATTATCATCATTAATTTATTTATTTAAATTACATACTATAGTGAAAAGTTATAACAGTCTGTGATGCAGGGAAGAACAGGTTGGAGGGGTCCGACGGGATTCCTCAAAATATTTTGTATGTTGTTTATTTTTGTACCGCTTTCATATGAACTGATTAAACCCCCAAATGACACTGAAACCTATTTGGATAGTGATGGTTGAATGGAATTTAACCGTGATGTGATTTTAATCAATCGATAGTATTGATTAAGTGGTTGGCAGTGAGGGCCTAAAATGTACTGTTTTAAGACGTCGTTCTGCTGTCAGCCGAATTGACGTAGTTTAAAGTTATAAATTTATTTTATAACTAAGTTAAATTTTCGAATTTATTTATTTAATGAGCAGAAGAAGTTTGTAAATATATTTAGACTTTTATAATCATGGTTTGATAGAAATTATTAAATATTTTATAATAAGAATTTTAATGCCATTAACGAGATTTGTGAAGAGCAGTCAGAAACTAATCTACGGGTTAGTGGAATTGGATAAATGTTTTTATAAAACAATTAATTGATGCTTTAAAATTTATTAAGATATTTAATTTAAAAGGGAGATGGAAAGGGAAAATCAGTTAACAGTAACTGATATGTACGGTTGGCAAAATTCAACTGTTCTAATTGGGAATTGACAATTGGACCAATTTGATCTGAATTATTCAAATAAATAAGTTTGTTGAAAATTTGTTAAAATTTAGCAAATATTGTTAAATGTTAGTTAGTCTTCGATTAACTATGGTTTAAAGTAATTTTTGAACTGTTGATGTAAAATAAATTATTTATTATTTAATGAGTTTTTAAAGAGGATATTTTTTCTATTTTTAGCTTATATCAAGGTTAACTATTTTAAATGTAGTTAATATTAAATTTAATTAATTATTTTAAATAATAATAATTAAAGTGAATACTTTTAAATGGAATTCAATTAAAAGTGATCAAGTGGCGACAAGATTTTATTAAAGCCTAATATGAGTTTTATAAAAGGATTTAGAATTTTATAAACAAAAATTTGTAGAAACTCTCGAGCTAAGTTAATGTTGAAAACAAGCTTTGAACATAGCTAAAGCGATGCCTTTTAAATTGAATTAAATGGAGAAGTGGATAAGTGGCGATAGGGTTGATCAAAACCTAATAAGAGTTTCATACAAGGATTAAAATCCGAGTTTACAAACAAAGTTTGTAAAAGTGATTTATAAGCTAAATGCGGCACTGCGACAAAGTTTATTTAGTAGAATGGAAGGTGATTATAATAGGAAGATTAAAGGAATTGGTGCAAAGGAATATTGGTTAGTAGCATAAGTGGAGGGATTGTAAGGAATTACAAATTTGTGATATGGTTTATAAAAATCATATTGAATTGAATGGTAAATGAGATTTGGGAAGTTTACTCGATGAAGTAAAGAGAATTAACGTGTAAAGTGGGTTTTCAAAAAGAAGGGAATGGGTTATAAAACCATGATAAAAAGAAATGGAAATAGAAATGGAAATGGGAATAATATAACTGATGTTTGGGTAGAAACCTCTATTATCTTAAGATAAGGGCGTAATCGATCAAGGTCTGAGAGGTAATTAGAATACCCCAACTTGAACTGCTTCGTTATTATCGAGAGATGATATTAGTTGTAATGGATAGGAAAGCGATTGTCGAGTTAATCATGATTTATAAAATCTATCACTAATTTAAATAACCTTTTAAAAGAATTAACTATGCTAGTTCAGTTAATTGACAAGATAACTACGAATATTTAGTGATAATTAAAGCGAGTGTTTGATAATTGGAATTTCTTTTATTTAAAACAAAATAAAGGATTATAAAAAGGATTTGGAGTTTAATTCAAATTATATAAACCAAGTTGTAAAAAGGAGTTTGACCAAGACGTTGATTTTAAAAATAGCGTTTACCTGATAGTTGGGTTAAATGGAATATTTTGATTTAAATAAAGGAGGATTTGTAAACTATGATGATATTTTCAAATATAAGAAGTACGAAAGGATTTGAAAATGAAAATGATGTTCCAAGGAAAAAGGGTAATCCAGGATGTTTTATAGAAAAGGGTAATATTCCTAACAAAGGAAATAATAAGGAAAGTTGGTAAATACGTTATGCTTAAGAATCAGTCAATGTTTTCTGGTAATAAACTAGAAGAGATCTGTTAAGATAGAATTTATGAATCGATTTTAAGAATCGATAAAATAGTTAAATGAAATATGTTAATAGTAATGACCTGAGCTGCCAACCTAGTGAACAACATTGTTAAATTTTGATACTTAAACCACCAACTATCAATGAATTTTTCTTGAACCTTTTTGACGAGTTGTTTCGAAGAGACCGGGATGGGAATTAGACCCAAACCACTTCGAATCAATTGTGCGAACGCAAGTAACTTAAAGGAGACAAAATGAATTGAAGACCGTAGATATTTATAAACCGGAAGAATTAATTAAAATCTCTGACTTGCAATCAGAGATATACTGTGATTCTGTTAGGGTTAAAATATGCGGATTTGCAAGGACTACTTGCTACTGATCTATAGGGTGATTCCTAGGATGCAGTAGGAGGGTGCCTTCGGTTCATCCTGTTCCTGGATGACTTGGATGGACGAATGTCTGACAGAGTATTTCCAAAGGGATCACATATGTTGACTTCTTCAAACGTACCAGTTGGTGGCATAGAAGGGAAACTTCTTTAGCCTAACAACTAGAGTATTTTTATGGAAATCAATTAGTGACTTCTGGAGGATCTGACAATGTGGCATTCAAAGTGGATAGAGATATACTGTTCTGAAGGATAAGCATAACCTCTAGCCTCATCAACCGGGAAATGGCACAAAATCAGGTAGACAACATGGCTTTGTGGGTCGCACCCATAAAAAGGGTATATCATTACCTGATCTGGAGAAATCAAATGCCTTCGGTTGTCCTTTTATTTTAATTGTATGCATGCTATCGGTTCAGTTGGCTGGCCCCCAACCGTGGTAATGATATATTCGGTACTCTCAAGAGAAATGAGGTACTGGTCATGTGTGAGCCAGGTTGCAAGATGTTCTTGTTGAACCACAATGTATTCATCTCCAGAGGCACACTGTCGGAAGGTGGGCCAATACTTTGCCATAATTGGAAATCCATTCTCCAATACGAGCCCGCGATTTTGATTGTATTCTGTATATGTAGAGCGTGAGATGCAAGCATTCTGCTAGATTGATATTTATCTTTGGTTTGATAGACATTATTATAATATCTGAAAAGATACAGATTTCAAAATGGTTTTGGGTTATAGTAAGGTAAAAACCGTTCGTTTTTATGTGTGGGCTGGTCTTACTATTATCCTTTTGTTTGAAAAGGATTTTTCAAAGTTAGACAAATTGTTTGTGCTGTGAATTAATCACTGAAAGTATTCCAAACTGACCCGATGAATTTTGCTTTGCTTCAAATGTGCTCGGGTCAGACCGAGTATGTTTACAGGTTAGGTTTTGCTGGAGTTCAGGAGCTAGAAGCAGGAGGCTTCACCTTTAGTTATATAAAATGTATTTCCACTGTGATAGATGTATGTTGTACTATGATGATTGGTATGTATATATATAGTTTCTTTTGTATAAAGAGATTTGATATATCATATTTTATTCGTTCCTCTGTGAGATTTTGATGTGTTCTTCTTTTCCTTCTATTCTAATATTTCTTTCTTTCTTTCCTCATCCACTAACTTCTTTCTAATAACTTTCCAGTGTTTTTGATGCTTGAATAGTTGACATGGTGATTTTATGTCGATTTTCGGGGTTGAAAATCCTTGGGTTGTTACAGATTGTGGTGTATGACTTGAGCCAATATCATGAGAGGGATAATGCTAGACATTATTCTGATTCTAATATCGCGCTGTTATAATGCCGAATTTTTTTGAAACTGAAATATATAAATTGTTTATATAAAATGTATATAAACTTTTCATAAAAAAGAAATTGGAATAAATATTCATTTACAAGTCAGATGGCATGTTTATTTGCACCTATTTATCTAATATTGATTGGAACGATAAATTTTACACATCGCCCAATTGCACAAATAATAATCAGCATTTGTTGTTTGAAAACCCAACACGGGTAATGGGATGATATTTGATATACACTAATCCCAATATTTAGTTGTATGTCAATCGATGGGTTGACAGGCTGTGATGAGCGTTATTTATTTCTGGATGATGTTTGAATGTGTAATGATTATTTATCATTATTGTTGAATACATGCGATGTATGAAATCCATATAATGGAAATTATATGGTAATTGATTGAGTCACATTCCGATTCAAAAATAAAGAATATTTTAAAATAATGAATATTTTAAAATAACGAATATTTTAAAATAGTAATATTCAGTGAAGAATTAAAATATGATTTTGATGCCCGATTTTGGATGGACATGAGAATATTGGAAAATATGAAGCCGAGTAAATAGATATTCGCTATTTTAACCCGAACGGGTTTATCGATTGATTTTATTCATTTTTTAATGAATATCGAAAAGAATTAATTTCAAAATATAATATTTTGAAAATATTATCATTTTAATATTATAATGATATAGAATACTCAATTTTGATTTAAAAGTGAAAATGAAGTTGAAATCGTTTTTAAAACGATTTATAAAATATGTTTTAAATGGAAACCAATGATATATATATATTTATTTATAATGGCCTGAATAGAACGCACCGCGCAGCGACTGTTCGTAAATTTTGACCATTAACTTCAAATGGATGTAACGAGAGGTCCGACTATCGGATTCTCTTAAAACTGGAACTATTGGGTTCATATCGAAAAGAGCTTTCCAACGAATATAAGAGATTTAAATTTGAATGGTCGGATTTTAAGATATGTCCAAATCAAATTTAGATAAGGTCGCTATGGATGCTATTTGATGGTCGTTACTGGAAATCGACTGTACAGGTCTTAATAAAATTATTAAAAATATGGAAAAATTGTGGAAAATCATAATAAATTATTTGGAAAGATTTTGGATGAAAAATTCTAGTTTTGAAAATATAAAAATTTATTTTTACTGAAATGAACTAGTTAATAACTAGAATAATAATCCAATTATTTTTAAAGAAATAATAAATTGGATTGGAAATGGGTTTTAAAATAACCTAAAATTTTCCAATGTATGAGTTGGAATGGTTTTGAACGGAAATAATCTTTGGAATATTTTGGTATTGGATTCCGTGATTATACGGATATTATGGAGGAATTTGGAAGATATATATATCATTATTCCCAATACGATATCAGTTGGTTTTAGAATCTGATATTGAATACAAGCCGATATAATTTCAATTTAGAGCCTTGTATTTAACATCAAATTGTATTTTGGGTTTTTCGTGAATGGTGTCTTAAATAACATTGTTCTTAAACCCCGTTGAGAAAAGAATAAATCTTTTAAATAAGATTTAGAGAAGTTTAACGATTAATTAATATTTAATTGGAATTGAATTGAAATTGGATTTTTGGGTTAATCGTGAACGGTATTTTAAATAACACTTGTTCTTTACCCAATTAACAGCAAAGAGATGGTTATAAATCTTTTTATTAAGATTTAATGGAAATTTTCTGTAATAACCCAGAAATCCGATCCAATTATTTTATTTTTTTGGCAATTTTAGTGAATTTTGAATATTTAAAATGAATTATTTTAAATAATAGCGGCGAGAAATTTATTTGGTATAGAATTTGAAACGTATATATTTATTTGAATCATCATTCAAATATAATTATTTATTTATAATTATAAAAGGAATTGAAAATGGCGCGGTAGTTCAAAAATTAGATTTCAAAGTTCAAATGAATGTACAGGATTCAAAATAAACCGGATTTTAGCGAAACCAAAAATATTAGAATCTAATTGAAAATTTCTTTCCACCGAATCCGAAAAATTGAAATTTCATAGCGGGAATTAAAAGTTATGCCCAGATGAAATTTCAGAATAGTCGCTATGGAATTCTGGCCCTTAAAAATGGAAATTTTGCAAACGACCTTGGTTTTTAACAAAACCACTTTTGTTGGATCCGTGATGTCAAGTTATTGCTAGGTTTCAAAATTCGTAATTTTCTGAATCAATATGTTAGCGTGGCGAAGTAAAACGTGTTTTGGAAGTTTCAATTGATTTTAATTGACTGAAAAATGTTCATTTTTCAAACGGTCTCAGAATTGGACGAAATTAGTTTTGTTAGAACCGTGTCGTCAATACGAAGCTAGAAAATATTTTTTTGGAATTTTTAGAGTCCGTATGTGATCCTGGTAAATTGAAATGTACGTTCAAAATTGAATATATAGATTTATATTTAAATTTGAAGAAAACTAATCGAAACAGCCGAAATGGCTTACGATACATATCCCATTGTGTTCGGAATGGGGGTAATTAGCTAGGAACGACAGTCGTTGGGTTCGATTTGGGGTTCAAATGGAAAAGTAACTTTCAGGGATTAAATAAAAAAACATTTTAGTCAACCCCTTTTCTCCCTCCTTATCCCCCCACGTTCTCTCCTTCAGTTCGATTAACAGAAAAGGAAAAAAGGAGAAAAAGGGGGAACCCAAATCGATCCCGCTCAGCCCCCCCTCGCCATCGAGGAACGCACCCACGTTAGCGCCAAAGGGCCACCTCCCCAGCGCCTCGCCCTCCAACCGCCGCCCCTCTTCTCCTTCCCTCCTCTTCTCCGCCTACTGTCCCCACGAGGCCACACACCCATCACGAGCCACAGCACTGTGACCCCCCTAACCCCCTTGCCGACGCCGACGCCGACGCCATGACCGCCGGAAATCGCCACCTCGAGCCGCGAAGCACATCTCCCCTCCTCCAATTCGATTTCCCTTTCCCCCCGCTGTGAAATTCTTGTTTTATCTTTTTTTTTTTTATTATTTCATTTTATTTATTTTTGTTTTTCACCATCATTGGTCTGAATGTGAGTAGATTAGGAAGAAATGAGTTTTAAAAACATAGAAAGGTTTGAACTTTAAAAATATAGGTTATTGTTATTAAACTGAATTTTTATCATAAAAAGAATAAAAATATGATTTTTATATTAAGGAAAGAATAAAAATATGATTTTTATATTAAGGAAAGAATAAAAATATGATTTTTATGTTATAGAAAGAATAAAAATATGATTTCATATTATAGAAAGAATAAAAATATGAATTTTATATAAAAAATAGAATTTTTATCTATATAGTAGTGGTATAAAAATAGAATTTTTATCTATATAGTAGCAGTTATAAAAAATGTGATTTTTATATACATAGCAATAATATAAAGATGCGATTTTTATATATGTAGTGGATACGGACAATGAAAGTGACCAAAGACGACAACAGCGAGGTTTTCTACATATGAAGAGTCGTGGCGTTTGGATTATCTCTCGGTGAGAACTCCTCACTTTTATTTTAATTTCTAGTTGAAATATATACTAGGATGCAGACGGTGCTTAGTAGCACCTGACACCCGTTGTCCACAGACCATGGACGACTTGTGTGATTGTTTGTGTTGTGAAATTTGATTGTTGATTGTGATGTGTGTGTGTTGAAATAAAATAAATATTCATTTACAAATCGAACGATTTGTGTATGTACACCAATTTGACTGATATTGATTGGGACGATAAATTTTACACATCGCCCAACTGCACAAAAAAAATCTGTGTTTGATTGTTTGAAACCCCACACGGGTGTTGGGAAGAAATTGGGCATACACTAATCCCAATAATTAGCTGTATGTCAATCGATTGATTGACAAGCTGTTATAAGCGTTGAATATTTATATTTGATGCTTATACAGTGTAGAATGCACTCTGGATGATGGTTGATTATTTATCGTTGCTATTATATACATGTGTTGTATGGAAACCATATAATTAACATTATATGGTAATTGATTGGGCCTCATTCCAAATTGAAAAATAAGGAATATTATAGAAAGAAAATTCATGTGTTGAATAGAAAGAAAATTCATGTGTTGAATAGAGAAATAAAAATTCATGTGTTGAATAGAGAAATAAAAATTCATGTGTTGAATAAAATAAAAATTCATGTGTTGAATAAAAATATAAATTCATGTGTTGAATAGAGAAATATATATTCATGTGTTGAATAGAAAAATAAAAATTCATGTGTTGAATAGAGAAATATAAATTCATGTGTGGAATAGAGAAATATATATCCATGTGTTGAATGGAAAATATAAATTCATGTGTTGAATAGAAAAATAAATATTCATGTGTTGAATGGAAAATATAAATTCATGTGTTGAATAAAAATATATATTCATGTGTTGAATAGAAAAATATATATTCATGTGTTGAAGAAAATATTCATTTGTTGAATAGAATAACGAAGTTATTGAAATATATAAAGCCGTGTTGTTTAGATTGACGCCATTTTGACGTGAACGATATTTATGTCGATTTTATTCTTTTTTATAATGAATATAGAAAAGGAAGTGATTTCAAAATATAACGTTTTGAAAATATTATCATTTATATATCGATGATGTGGAATATTCAATTTTGATTCGAAATTGAATATGAAGTTGAAATCGTTTTGAAAATGAATTTAAAACAATTTATATAATATGTTCTAAAAGGAAATCGACGAAATATATGTTATAAATACATTATATATATAATGTCCTGAATAGAACGCGCCGCGCCGCGGTAGTTCGCAAATTCAACCATTGACTTCGAATGGATATTGCGGGAGATCCGACCGTCGGATTGTCCTAAAACTGGAACCGTTGGGTTCGTATCAAAAATAGCTTTCTAACGAATATTAGAGATTTGAAATCTAACGGTTGGTTTTGGAATTATGTCTAAATCAAATTTGGGAAAGGTCGCTGTGAGTGCAGTTCGATGGCCGTTGATGGAATTCGAATGTACGGGCCTTGATAAAATTATTAAAAATAGTAATAATTTGTGTAAAATCATAAGAAATGATTTGAAAAGAAGTGGGATGAAAAATTCCAAATTTGAAAAGATAAAAATAGATTTTTATCTAAATGAACTAGTTTTGAATTAGAATAACAATTTATTTATTTTTAAATAAATAAATTGGATTTGAAAGGGTTTTAAAAGTAACTAGAAGTTTCAATAATTGAATTGGAATGGAATGTGATTTTGGGTTTATAATGAACTGTGTTTTAAAAGACATTGGTTCTTTAACCCAGTTAAAGACAGGATATTGATTTTTGGGAAGATTAAAACTAATTAGGGTTTTAATGAATCTTTAATTAGATTGAAGTGATCGAGAATGGAGTATCACCAGTTTTGCTCCAGGCGATAGTTAAATCTTTAATTAGATTTGAACGTGAAATGGTAATTGAATTTACCAGTAACACTGTGGTGTTAGATATGAAGTATGGCCAGTTTTACTTCGTGGGATGAATAGGTTGGGATTGGGAAATAAAATAAATGATTACTTCGGTGTTGTTAGCTAATCCCGACTAGTTTGAATTGATATTCAAAGGGAGATTAAAGAATAAATTTAAAGAATTTGTCTTTGATAAAATTAATGGGAACCTTTCCCAAAGTATGGGAATATTTGAATAAAGGAATATTCTGAATTGGAATGAGGCGTATGTTGTGTTTGTGTGACACTTGTTTATTATATGCGCGAGTTATTCAGAAAGACCGGGTTTATCCCATTCCAAATAACTGATTCGACGTGGTTCGAGGATGAAGACGGTGGTTGAAGGCCGGAGGACTTCACGTCGTCTGGGTGATTACTGATGATCTTGATTGGGCCGTACACCCAAGAGGAGGGAATCAGTTGGTGATCTCCAGACGTACTTGGAGATCGATGGATATGCGAGGTACAAGGTGCCTCCGGTTTCGTTCAGACCCAGAACAAACTTATAAATGGACTGTGTGTCTGACATTGGATTTTATTCTGTGTGATTGATTTCTATTAAATATTTATCTGTTTGGCAGAGGAGAATTTATTCTCTTGCTTAACACCCTTCTCTGAGACGCACGAGCTCAGGGGTTATATATTGATGGATATCAATCGCATGGAGTGAATCGCTTGTGTGGCATGCCTAAGTGGCAATTGATCAAGGCATTTGTTGAAAAGCAAAGTATTGTGGTTGATGATCAAAGCACCGCCTGTGTGGCATAGCTTTGTGTAACGTTGATTTGCGAGCCTCACACCCTGGTTGTGAACCAGAAACGGGAGAGGACATCAGGGAGGGCATGTGTTTCCTTCTAGTTAGAAGTGGCGTCAGTGGTTTTACACACCCTGACGAGTTTGACTTATGTGGTTGTTGCTGTTGCGAGGCGCCTCAGATATATCGGTAACTGTGTGGAGCCGATGGAGTCATTGGACTCATTGACACCCCATAGGGTGGGGAAACGCAGTGTTCAGGCATTTTAATCCACATCGGTGGACTGGCCCTGACAATCCAAAGGTCACTCGAGCTCTGAACTGAGGGGCGGGCTCGAGCGTCTTGAATTCGGTAAGGACGATCCCTTGCCTCGGTTCACAGATGGAAATCCAACTTCCAATACGTGACATGTGCGGTTTTGATTGTAGAGCCTAGTATCGGCGACATGATATATGGCACCCATGCCGTCTATGATTAACACTTACGATTGAAATTGTTTTGACACTATACACTTATAGTAATAAAAGATGAAATTTAGCGTATCAAGCATTCTTTGGATATTATAAGGTAAAACCCTATCCTCCGGCTTGTGTTGCATTGTGTGATGGGACCTGGGTCTTATAATAGCTTCATTGTTCTTTATTTAGCATTGCGCTGTTGTTTTATGCACTGGTATTCTTGGGAGGAAACCTGTTCCATGTTATACGGCGTTGTCCCTTGATTTACCTAACTTTAAACAAGGATTAATATCTGTTTTAGTTCTCACACCAGTCACATGACTGACCTGGAGTTTATTGTTTTAACCTAAACTCTAGGTGCCCCTATTTTCCGCATGGGCAGCTAGTAGTTTTGGTTTTATAGATTTATATTCACAGGATCCTAATTTACAGCTGGAATGATATCCGAAAAGCTCTGTATCTGTATATCTCCTTCAGTTGTGTATTGTATTATTTTTCCACTACATTAATGTAATTAAATCTCTGATATGTAATATTTATTCATACTCTGTATATTTTTGTATTCTGATGGAATTGTTGTAATTAACAATGAAATGTTCTTCTGTTTGCGTTCTGATCTGACTTGTCCTAAAAATATCCGCTCTTTCCTTCATGGGGAAGTTATGGGTCTTTACAGTGGTATCAGATCTTTGGTTTACAGAGATCGGAAAACAAAACACGTTGGAACCAAATGAAAGAATTCATCAGAGATTGGATTAGTAATATCCAATGAGAATGACTCGTTAGAGATGGGATCAGTAGTATCCTAGAACGAGTGTGAGGAGTATATTTTTAAAATGAAAACGAATTCTGTTTTGAAAATTTAAACCTTATTCAACGTATTTGAATATTTATTTGTATTGAATTTGGGCAATCCAATATATAAAGTTTTTGCATATACGTCTGATCCACGGGTATTCGAAGTTTTAATATATTGGGTAGATATAGAATCACGCTCTAGTCGCCTGGAGGTGATTCTGATGATCGCTCGAGCATCATCAGAATTTATTTTCGTGTTTCGAAAGTGGGATTTCTATATATTTCCAATTGACTAGTGTGAGAACCAAAGCTAGATAGGGCTTATTGTTGTGATTTGGCATCAAAAATATGATTTTTAGACTATATATTAAAGTTATGTGATTGAAAAGATAATCAACTAATTGATTGCTGGTTGTGTTGTCTTGTTACTGTTTGATTAATTTAATGTTGAACCTTTAGCCAAACTGAATCAAGTAGTGAGTTGTATTTAAAATTTATCACATTTGCATGCATGTACAAGTACTTACGTTGAACAGGTCACAGCAAGGAGGCTAGGGAAGAGGAATAAAATTATTTGCCCGACAAATAGGTACATGTTTACAAATTTCTTGGGTTTTGATGATTTTATGAGCCGATTGGCTAGCCGCTTGGATGTTTCTTTTTCTTTTTGGATTGGTAAGGGCCACGGGAGGCAATTCGAAATATCCTGAAGTCCCCGATGCAGGGGAGGTTATGGAGAAATTTTTCTAAAATTTAGGGTGTTAGCCAAATTTTTGAAAAAATTGAAAAGTTCTTAGAAGCTGAAAAGTTGAAGAACTTAAGCCGTAATGAAAATAATGATAGTTGAGTTGGTTTGTAAAACAACTTTCAGCTTCGTTCCTTTTCGGGGACGAAAAGTTTTAAGTGGGGGAGATTGTAATAACCCAGAAATCCGAGCCAATTCAAAATTTTTATTTTGGCAATTTTAGTGAATTTTGAATATTTAAAATGAATTATTTTAAATAATAGCGACGAGAAATTTATTTTGTATAGAATTCGAAACGTATATATTTATTTGAATCGTCGTTAGAATATAACTATTTATTTATAATTATAAAAGAAATTGAAAAATGGCGTGGTAGTTCGAAAATTCGATTTCAAAGTTCAAATGAAGGTACAGGATTCAAAATAAACCGGATTTTAGCGAAACCAAAAATATTAGAATCTAATTGAAAATATCTTTCTAACGAATCCGAAAAATTGGAATTTCATTGCGGGAATCAAAAGTTATGCCCAAATGAAATTTCAGAATAGTCGCTATGGAATTCTGGCCCTTAAAAATGGAAATTTTGCAAACGACCTCGGTTTTCGACGAAACCACCTTTTTTGGATCCGTGATGTCAAGTTATTGCTAGGTTTCAAAATTCGTAATTTTCTGAATCAATATATGAGCATGGCGAAGTAAAATGTGTTTTGGCAGTTTCAGTTGATTTCAATTGACTGGAAAATGGTCATTTTTCAAACGGTCTCAGAATTAGATGAAATTAGTTTTGTTAAAACCGTATCATCAATATGAAGCTAGAAAATATTTTTCGGGAGTTTTTAGAGTCCGTATGTGATTCCGATAAATTGAAATGTACGTTTAAAATTGAATATATAGATTTATATTTAATTTTGAAGAAAACTAATCGAAACAGCCGAACTGGCTTACGATACATATCCCATTATGTTCGAAATGGAGGTAATTAGCTAGGGACGACAGTCGTTGGGTTCGATTTAGTGTTCAAATGGAAAAGTAACTTTTAGGGATTAAATTAAAAAAACATTTTATTCAACCCCTTTTCTCCCTCCTTACGCCCCCCACCCCCACGTTCTCTCCTTCAGTTCGATTAACAGAAAAGAAAAAAAGAGAAAAAGGGGGGGAACCCAAATCGATCCCGCTCAACCCCCCCTCGCCATCTTGGAACGCGCCCACGTTAGCGCCGGAGGGCCACCTCCCCAGCGCCTCGCCCTCCAACTGCCGCACCTCTTCTCCTTCCCTCCTCTTCTCCGGCTACTGTCCCCACGAGACCACACCCCCATCGCGAGCCACAGCACCGTGACCTCCCCTAACCCCCTGTACCGACGCCGACGACGTCACCGCCGGAAATCGCCACCTCGAGCCGCGAAGCACACCTCCCCTCCTCCAATTCGATTTCCCTTTCCCCCGCTGTGAGTTTCTTGTTTTATCTTTTTATTATTATTATTTCATTTTATTTATTTATTTTTCTTTTTCACCTTCATTGGTCTGAATGTGAGTAGATTAGGAAGAAATGAGTTTTAAAAACATAGAAAGGTTTGAACTTTAAAAATGTAGGTTATTGTTTTAAAACTGAATTTTTATCATAGAAAGAATAGAAATATGATTTTTATATTAAGGAAAGAATAAAAATATGATTTTTATATTAAGGAAATAATAAAAATATGATTTTTATATTATAGAAATAATAAAAATATGATTTTTATATTATAGAAAGAATAAAAATATGAATTTTATATTAAAAATAGAATTTTTATCTATAAAGTAGCGGTATAAAAATAGAATTTTTATCTACATAGTAGCAGTTATAAAAATGTGATTTTTATATACATAGCAATAATATAAAGATGCGATTTTTATATATGTAGTGGATACGGACAATGAAAGTGACCAAAGGCGGCTACAGCGAGGTTTTCTACATATGAAGAGTCGTGGCATTTGGATTAGCTCTCAGTGAGAACTCCTCACTTTTAATTTAATTTCTAGTTGAAATATATACTAGGATGCAGACGGTGCTTAGTAGCACCCGACACCCGTTGTCCACAGACCATGGACGACTTGTGTGATTGTTTGTGTTGTGAAATTTGATTGTTGATTGTGATGTGAAAAATATATATTCATGTGTTGAAATAAAATATATATTCATGTGTTGAAATAAAATATATATTCATGTGTTGAAATAAAATAAATATTTATTTACAAATCGAACGATTTTTACGCCGATTTGACTGATATTGATTGGGACGATAAATTTTACACATCGCCCAACTACACAAATAAAATCTGTGTTTGATTGTTTGAAACCCCACACGGGTGTTGGGAAGAAATTGGGCATACACTAATCCCAATAATTATCTTTATGTCGATCGATTGATTTACAGGCTGTTATAAGCGTTGAATATTTATTTTTGATGCTTATACAGTGTAGATTGCACTCTGGATGATGGTTGATTATTTATCGTTGCTATTATATACATGTGTTTTATAGAAACCATATAATTAACATTATATGGTAATTGATTGGGCCTCATTCCAATTTGGAAAATAAGGAATATTATAGAAAGAAAATTCATGTGTTGAATAGAAAAAAATTCATGTGTTGAATAGAGAAATAAAAATTCATGTGTTGAATAGAGAAATAAAAATTCATGTGTTGAATAAAATAAAAATTCATGTGTTGAATAAAAATATAAATTCATGTGTTGAATAGAGAAATATATACATTCATATGTTGAATAGAAAAATAAAAATTCATGTGTTGAATAGAGAAATATAAATTCATGTGTTGAATAGAGAAATATATATTCATGTGTTGAATGGAAAATATAAATTCATGTGTTGAATAGAAAATTAAATATTCATGTGTTGAATGGAAAATATAAATTCATGTGTTGAATAAAAATATATATTCATGTGTTGAACAGAAAAATATATATTCATGTGTTGAAGAAAATATTCATTTGTTGAATAGAATAACGAAGTTGTTGAAATATATAAAGCCGTGTTGTTTAGATTGACGCCATTTTGACGTGAATGATATTTATATCGATTTTATTCATTTTTATAATGAATATAGAAAAGGAAGTGATTTCAAAATATAACGTTTTGAAAATATTATCATTTATATATCGATGATGCGGAATATTCAATTTTGATTCAAAATTGAGTATGAAGTTGAAATCGTTTTGAAAACGAATTTAAAACGATTTATATAATACGTTGTAAATGGAAATCGATGAAATATATATATATATATATATGTATATATATATATATATAGAATGGCCTGAATAGAACGCGCCGCGCTGCGGCAGTTCGCGAATTTCGACCATTGACTTCGAATGGATATTGCGGGAGATCCGACCGTCGGATTCTCCTAAAACCGGAACCATTGGGTTCGTATCGAAAAGAGCTTTCTAAGAATATTAGAGATTCGGAATCTAACAGTTGGATTTGGAATTATGTCCAAATCAAATTTGGAAAAGGTCGTTGTGAGTGCAGTTCGATGGCCGTTGATGGAATTCGACTGTGTGGGCCTTGATAAAATTATAAAAAATTGTAATAATTTGTGTAAAATCATAAGAAATGATTTGGAATGAAGTGGGATGAAAAATTCCAAATTTGAAAAGATAAAAATAGATTTTTATCGAAATGAACTATTTTTGAACTAGAATAACAATTTATTTATTTTTAAATAAATAAATTGGATTGGAAAGGGTTTTAAAAGTAACTAGAAGTTTCAATAATTGAATTGGAATGGAATGTGATTTTGGGTTTATAGTGAACCGTGTTTTAAAAGACATTGGTTCTTTAACCCAGTTAAAGACATGATATTGATTTTTGGGAATATTAAAACTAAGTGGGGTTTTAATGAATCTTTAATTAGATTGAAATAATCGAGAATGGAGTATCATCAATTTTGCTCCAGGCAATAGTTAAATCTTTAATTAGATTTGAACGTGAAATGGTAATTGAATTTACCAATAACACTGTGGTGTTAGATATTAAGTATGACCAGTTATACTTCATGGGATGAATAGGTTGGGATTGGGAAATAAAATAAATGATTACTTCGGTGTGGTTCGCTAATCCCAACTAGTTTGAATTGATATTCAAAGGGAGATTAAAGAATAAATTTAAAGAATTTATCTTTTATAAAATTAATGGGAACCTTTCCCAAAGTATGGGAATATTTGAATAAAGGAATATTCTGAATTGGAATGAGGCGTATGTTGTGTTTGTGTAACACTTTTTTATTATATACGCGAGTTATTCAGAAAGACCGGGTATATCCTATTCTGAATAACTGATTCGACGTGGTGTCGAGGATTAAGACGGTGGTTGAAGGCCGGAGGTCTTCACATCGTCTGGGTGATTACTGATGATCTTGATTGGGCCGTACACCCAAGAAGAGGGAATTAGTTGGTGATCGTCCAGACGTACTTGGAGATTGATGGATATGCGAGGTACAAGGTGCCTCCGGTTTCGTTCAGACCCAGAACGAACTTGTAAATGGACTGTGTGTCTGACATTGGATTTTATTCTGTATGATTGATTTCTATTAAGTATATGTCTGTTTAGCGACGGAGAATTTATTCTCTTGCTTAACGCCCTTCTTTGAGACGCACGAGCTCAAGGGTTATATATTGATGGATATCAATCGCATGGAGTGAATCGCCCGTGTGGCATGCCTAAGTGGCAATTGATCAAGGCATTTTTTGAAAAGCAAAGTCTTGTGGTTGATGATCAAAGCACCGCCTGTGTGGCATAGCTTTGTGTAACGTTGATTCGCGAGCCTCACAACCCGGTTGTGAACCAGAAATGGGAGAGGACATCAGGGAGGGCATGCGTTTCCTTCTAGCTAGAAGTGGCGTCAGTGGTTTTACACACCCTGAGGAGTTTGACTTATGTGGTTGTTGCTGTTGCGAGGCGCCTCAGATATATCAGTGACTGTGTGGAGCCGATGGAGTCATTGGACTCATTGACACCCCATAGGGTGGGGAAACGCAGTGTTCAGGCATTTTAATCCACATCGGTGGACCGGCCTTGATGATCCAAAGGTCACTCGAGCTCTGACCCGAGGGGCAGGCTAGAGCATCTCGAATTCGGTAAGGACGATCCCTTGCCTTGGTTCACAGATGGAAATCCAACTTCCAATGCGTGACATGTGCGGTTTTGATTGTAGAGCCTAGTATTGGCGACATGATATATGGTACCCATGTCGTCTATGATTAATACTTATGATTGAAATTGTTTTGACACTATACACTTATAGTAATAAAAGATGAAATTTAGCGTATCAAGCATTCTTTGGATATTATAAGGTAAAACCCTATCATCCGGCTTGTGTTGCATTGTGTGATGGGACCTGGGTCTTATAATAGCTTCATTATTATTTATTTAGCATTGCGTTGTTGTTTTATGCACTAGTATTCTTGGGAGGAAACCCGTTCCGTGTTATACGGCAAGGTCCCTTGATTTACCTAACTTTAAAATAAAGATTAATAACTCTTTTAGTTATCACACTAGTCACATAACTGACTGACCTGGAGTTTATTGTTTTAACCTAAACTCTGGGTGACCCTATTTTCCGCACGGGCAGCTAGTAGTTTTGGTTTTGCAGATTTATATTCACAGGATCCTAATTTACAGCTGGAATGATATCCGGAAAGCTCTGTATCCGTATATCTCCTTCTGTCGTGCATTGTATTATTTTTCTGCTGTAGTAATGTAATTAAATCTATGATGTGTAATGTTTATTCATACTCTGTATATTCTTGTATTCTGATGGAATTGTTGTAATTAACAATGAAATGTTCTTCTGTTTGCGTCCTGATCTGTCTTGCCCTCAAAGTATCCGCTCTTTCCTTCACGGGTAAGTAATGGGTCTTTACATTTTCCAAAGTAAAGTCTTCCAATTTAATATATTAAATTGGAATTTAATGGAATTCGATTTGGTAATAATCGAATTGAGCTTCTGTTAAGGAACACTGTTACTATATATGGAATTTAAAAGGCTTCGCTGTTAGTCCATTTATATTATTAGTATGATATGGAAATTCATATTGATTATGATTTGATTTCCGTGAAGATTCCATTTTGATGGAATATGATTTTGGGGTTTGTCGTGAACTATGTTTTAAGTGACATTGGTTCTTTAGCCCAGTTAAAGACAAGATTAATTTCTTAAAGTGAATAATCATAGAGTAATTATTTTAATATTAAAACCAAGGTGGAGTTTTAATGAATCTTTAATTAGATTGAAATGAGAATGGGATAAATAAATTTATCGAATTCATGAAACGATAAGGAATGGAGTACCACCAATTTTACTCCAGGTGATAGTTAAATCTTTAATTGGATTTGAACAAGAAATTGTAATTAATTTAACACAGTGGGTATTAGATATGGTGTACTACCAGTTTTGCTTCATGGGATGAATAGGTTGGGATTGGGACAATAAAATAAATGATTACTCCGTTATGGCTCGATAATCCCGACTAATTTTATAAACCTTAATTTGGTTTAAATTGTGAAAATAATATTTGAATAAAATAATATTATTAATTGGAATAAGGCGTATGATGTGTTTCTATAGCACTGGATTATAAGATACGCGAGTCATTCGGAAAGATCGGGTTTAACACATTCTAAATAATTGATACGACGATTAAAAGTCGACAATGAAGACGGTGGTTGAAGACCGGAGATCTTCACATCGTTTGGATGATTACTGATGTCTTGATTGGGATGTACACCTAAGACGAGATAATAAGTTGTGATCGTCCAGACGTACTTGGAGATCGACTGGATATGCAAGGGCCTCTCTTCTGTATTGGACATATGGGATGAGGAATAAGGTGCCTCCAGTTTCGTCGGACCCAGAACGGACTTGCAAATGGATGGTATGCCTGAAATTGTATTCCTTTATACTGTATTCATTGATCTCTGCTAAATATATATATATATATATATATATATATATATTTGGTGGTGGAGAATTTATTCTCTTGCTTAACACCCTTCTCTGAGACGTACAAGCTTAGAGGTTATATATTGGTGGGAACCAGTGGTATGGTATGGATTGACAGTGTGGCGTGCTGAAATGCAAATGATCAAGGCTTTTGTTAAAAAGCAGAGTCGTGTAGTTGATGATCAGTGCACATCTTTAATTAGCATAGGTTTTTGTAGCATTAATTCGTGAGCTTCACACCCCCTATGAACCAGAAACGGGATGAGGAACCGTAGGGAGTGCATGCGTTTCTTTCTAGCAAGGAGTGGTGTCATGGTAAGGATCCCAGACATTTTATTTATGTGGATTTGGAAAGTGAGGTACCTCGGATTTGAGTCCCTAGTGGGTTTTGATATGGTCGACATACTGACCAGATTTTATTCCCCATAGGGCAGGTAAATGTATTGTTCAGGAATAACCAATCCTCAAAAGTAAGAGAGGACCGGCCCTACCAGATTCTAGGTGCAGATACGATTGAATCTTGAGACATGGTAGGATAAAATGTCTTGAATCGGAAGGAGAGATCCCTTGCCTTGGTTCGTGATGGAAATCCAATTTCCAATATGATATTTTTCGGTTTTAGTCGTAAAACTAGTATGGCGACATAATATATGGTACCTATGCCGTCTATGATTGGTACATTTATATTTGAAGTTGTTATGACACTGTGCACTTATAGTAATATCAAAATGATTTAATTTAGAACGTACCAAGCATGTTTGGCTATTATAAGGTAAAACTCTATCCTCCGGCTTGTGTTGTATTGTGTGATGGGACCTGAGTCTTATAATAGCTTCATTTTTCAAAAAACATTGTGTTGTTTACCAATTGTTTAATTTCAAAGTATTCTTGGGTGAAAACCGTTCCGTGTTTTACGGCATGGTTGTTTTACTTTATTTTAAAATAAAGTTAATAACTATTTTGAGTTCTCACACCAGTCCCATGACTGACCTGAAGTTTATTGTTTTAACCTAAACTCTGGGTGCCCTTATTTTCCATACGGGCAGCTAGTAGTTTGGGGTTTGCAGATATTCATTTTCACAGGATCCTGGATTACAGATGGAGCTATATTCGGAAAGCTTTGTATCCGTCTATTCCTTTCAGTTGTCGGTTGTTTTATTCCCGCTATCCTTTGTATTTGTACATTTTATTTCCGCTACTATATATTTTAAATCTATGATATTTTCCGTCATGTAATATTTATTCATACTCTGATTTATTCTTATACTCCGATGTAAATTGTTATAATAGTAATGAAATGTTATGTTATTTGTATTCTGATGCGTCGTGTTCTCAACTCAATCCGGGCTCCTCATTTATAAGGATTTCGGGTCGTTTCAGTTTGGTATCAGAGCTTTGGTTTACAGAGCTTGAGAACAGGGCACATTAGAACTAAACGAAATAACTCATTAGAGGTAGGATTAGTAATGTCCCGTAAGAATGACTCATTGGAGATAGGATCAGTAGCATCCTAGAATGAGTTGAAGAGTGCTATTTTTAAAAACAAATTTAGTTTTGAAAATTATACCTTATTATATGTATTTGAGTATGTTATTTTAAATTGATTTTGGACTATTGGGTATAAAGAGATTTTTAATATACGTCTGATCCACGTTAATATGAAGTCTCAGGTACACTGGGTAGATATAGAATCACACTCTAGTCGCTTGGAAATGATTCTGATGATGGAGCCCCAACATCAGTATTCATGTTCGAGTTTCGAAGGTGGATATCTATATATTTCCAATTGACTGTTGTGAGAACCAAAACATAGTTAAAATTTACTTTTTGTGATTTGACACTAAAAATAGGATTTTTGAGTATATTAAAATTATATGTTTGAAAATTTAATCAACTAATTGATTGCTGGTTGTATTGTGTGATTATTAGTTTAACTAATAAAAATATTGGAATGATAATTAATTCAACCAATATGAGAATGAATGCTAAGTAAAGCCAAATCGAATCAAATATTGAATTAAATTGAAAATTGATTGGAATTGCATATATGTACATGTGTATATAATGGACTGGTCATAACATGGAAGCTAAGAAGAGGAATAAAATTGTATGCCCAACAAATAGGTATATATTTACTGTATTTATTAGGGTGTAATGATTTTATGAGCTGATTGGCTAGCCGCTTGGCTTTTTATGTTTCTTTTGGATTGATGAAGGCCCTGTGAGGCAAGTTTTGGTTTTACCGACCAACCTGTACAAACGAAGCTATGGCGAAATTTTTCGAAAATTTAGGGTGTTAGCCAATTTTTTGAGAAATTTGAAAATTCTTAGAAACTAAAAAGTTGAAGAATGAAAGTTGAGTTTGTTAGCTAAACAACTTTCAGCTCCGTTCCTTTTCGAGGATGAAAATATTTTAAGTGGGGGAGATTGTAACAACCCTGATTAACTAAACCAATTAAAAAAAATTATTTTAGCTATTTTAATGGATTTTAATATTTAAATGATTTATTTTAAATAATAACGAATAAAAATTTATTTAAATCAAAGTTAGAACGTATAAATTTATTTTAATTATAAAACGAACGCGAAATGACGTTGTAGTTTGAAAATTCGATTTTAAATTTCAAATGAATGTATAGAATTCAAAATAAATTGGATTTCAATAAAACAAGAAATGTTGGAATCTATCTAACTATACCTTTCTATGAAGTGAAAATTTTAGATTACACTTTATAAATAGAAAGTTATGTCCAATTTAAAATTCAAAATAGTCGCTATGGAATTTATATTTGCGAACGACCTCCGTTTTCGACGAAACCACTGTTGTTGGATCCGGAATGTCAGATTATAACTAGATTCCAATTTTCGTAATTTTTGGAATTAATATATGAGCACAGTAAATTTAAACATGTTTTCAATTTTAGTTTAAATTTAATTGACTAGTTAAAAAGACCATTTTTCAAACGGTCTCCAAATTTGACGAAATCAGTTTTGTTGAAACCATATTTGAAAAACATAGCGAGAATTCCAAATTTCGTAATTTTTGGAGCTATTATGTGGTCGTGCATAATAAATTGTTAATCGATCAGCCATTTAAGCCAGAAACAGAGCTTTCTGAGCAAACAGACTCAGAATTCGACGAAACCATTTTTTTAAGACCGTATTGTCAAGACATAGCAGCATGCAAATTTTCATCGCCAATGGATTTTGTGTGTGCTCGGGGCATCGATAACTGTCGATTAGAGACAACAATAACTAAAGAAAAAATAAAAAAAATAAAACCCTCCACTATATAATATCTTTTCCTCTTCCTAAATCCTCATTTCTCTTCCTTTCTTCAAAATTGCAGCAGCCCCCTTCCCCTTGGAAAATATTTTACAAAAAAGACCCCGGATCTTAAATAATTTATATCTTCCAATCGGAGAACAATTAGCCCAAACACTTAAGGCAATATTGTAGCTCATGATGATCTCTACCTACCACAAAAATTTCATGGCCTATCGTCACATGGATTCGCCGGAGTTGATGGTCAAAGGCAGAAAAACAGTTTTGTTTTTGACCATTTTCTGATCAATTCGTCGAGTATTGGGTGATGGCAATAAAGAAAAGTTTTAGAGGAGAGATTAGTACAACTTTGTCTTTGGGTGGTCAGCCTGATATGGCCTGAGGTGGCGAGAATCTCGAGATGAACGGGAGGTACAAAATTTGGAGAGAAGCAAAGGAACTTCACCAATTTCCGGCCAAGATCATCGACATTGGCCTGAGGTGACTGAAGAGCGATGGTAGTGGGTGGCGAGGTGTGCCTTTTGGGGGTAGTGCGCGACGCTGACATGTCATGGTGGTGGAGAATTAATCTGTGAAGCTGTTTTATGGTTTTCTTTGATTTTAGGCCAATGGCAGCGAGGTGGGGGACGCCACTGGCGGCAGTGGCGCGGCATGGACTGAGGAGGCCAGTGGTCGACGTCCAAGAGGCCCCATGGCGGTGGTTCAGACAATGGACAAATGTAAAATAGAATTTAAATTAATTAATTATTTTAATTAAGTAGTTAACAATTCCAAATTGACATAAAAAAACTTTCTTCCAAGAAAATGGCGGACCCTCGTTTTCTTTTAAGTTCTTATCTGAAGTTTTCTGATGTTCTTCCTTCGATTTCTTCCTCGTCCCTGACCGATCCTTCATCTAGGCATTCTTACGCTGATGTGATTAGGAATCCTTTTCCCTTTTTTTCTTCATGGAATTCCATTTCGTTCAGGAGCTCTTTCCATTGGAAAAATGCTAGAGATCGATTATGTTTCAAATGTGGCGATTCTTGCCATATAGCGAAGGAATGCAGGAATGGAATCCGGTGTTTCAATTGTGGAGGAGTGGGTCATCGTAGGATTGGTTGTCCATAGATGTTTAGAGACAAATCTGTTTTTGATCTTATGCACATCAATTGCTCGAGGTTATGTCAGAAGCAGCTGGCTCTCTTGGATCTTTCCGAATTGGATTTCCCTAGAAAGGTGAATGAAGGGGCTTATTTGTTGTTATTGTTGGGATGGCATTTAGAGGGCCTTGTCGATGGGGTGTTGTGGCGTAGAAGTGTTTCTTCTGATGTTTTTTTCCTCCATTGCCTCAGCCTTCGGATAGAAAGCGACATGCTTTTGATTTCTGTCTGAATCTCCAGAAATTAAGGAGGTTATATGCTGATTCGAATTCAAAGAATAAGAGGACAACTTTTCTGTTTTTGGATGGGTTGCTGATGCATTTTGATGCAATCAATTCTGTTATTAATTGCAGCGCAGAGCCACTGATTTTCAGTTTTCTTCTAAGGGTGCTGATTCTTTTAATATACTTCTAGGGGATAAAATTCAGAAGGAGAAGGATCAAGTTGTGGTGCCTGGTATGGTTGATGTTAACACTTTGTTTCTTGAAGTGGATTTGGTTGGTTTTATGGAAGATTTCTGGTTAGGTCAGCGTATTGACCCGATGATTATGGATCCTTTTGTTCTGAAATGCATGGGTCCTTGTGAAGGCTCATGTTGCAATGTTAGTAAGACCATTGCCAATGGAAGGGATAAAGAAGTGATGAAAGAATGGATGCAGTGGATATACGAGGCTATGATGCTAGTTTTTTTTTTTTTTTTTTGAGGATCCTCCTGCTAGTGCTTGTCTTGGGAAGGGGATTAATTGGTTTGTAGATGAGGATGTTGTTTTGTCTAATAGCTTCGGTTTGTTGGATGATGTTGTCGTTGAGTTGTCTCCAAGGAAGGTTGAATTAGGTGGTGGCTCTGATCAGGTGATGTTAGCTATGAAGTCTTCCTCGAAGACGAGGTTAGGTTTTAAAGTTGGTCGTATTAAAATTGGTTGGAAGGGCAAGATGAAGGCTTCGAGTTTTTCTAGTCAAGAGCAGGTTAAGTTGGCTAGAGGGGGTTCTCGGAGTAAGATCATGTCGGTTAGTAATTTGGTTAGGGGAGATGTGACGGCCAATTTGGGATATTTGAACGTTGTTGTTAGCAGTATTGCTTGTAGTAGTAATGGGTTAGTGTTTGGGACTGACGTTGATCATTATTCGCTGTTTGTTTCTTTTGATCCCAATGGTTATGCGATGTTGTTAGACAAGGGCGGCTGCTCTTTTCTGTTGAGAGAGCCGGGTTTGCGTATGCTATCCTTGGTGTTGAGGCCGTATCCTAGTGTGTTTCATTTAGATTGTGATTTTCCTTGTTCAGATATTGTTTTTGTTGATCACGATGTTTCTTCAGTTAGTGATGAATTACTTGAGGTTAGTGGGGGTCTTTCAGTGCATACTGATGTTGTTATATCCGACACTCCGACTAGGAGAGGGTGACGTAGGAGGGAAGCTCCTAGCTCTGGTTTGGTTCATAGTAGCGCGAGACTTAGATATAGCTCCACTACATCTCATGGTAAGTTCCCAAACTCGTATGATAGCAGTAGCTATTCGGGTTTGGGCTCACGTATGGTTCCTCTTTATGGTAGCGATTATTCTGCTTTTGCTTTGAGTAGCCTTTTGTCTAGTCAGTTATTTCAACTGGTTAATGATACTTCTTTTATTTTTACCGATGCTGAGTTAGATGCGGATTACATTAGGAGTAGGGAATTAGAGCGTGTGCATTCTTTGAGTCGATGAGGATTGTCAGTTGGAATATTAGGGGTCTAGACGATCCTAAAAAATGTGTTAAGGTTAGGACCTTTTTTAAAGATTACCATGTTGATATTACTTTGCTTCAGGAAACTAAAATTGAGAATCCTGACCATAGTTTTTATTTGAGGTTAGGTGGGTCTCTTTCCCGCAATTGGGCTTGTCTCCCAGCCAATGGTAGTGCTGGGGGCCTTATGATTGGTTGGTAGGATAATCAATTTAGGCTCATTCAGGAGATTCCTGAATTATTTTCTTCACATTATTTTGGCCTCTCTGTCTGATAGCTCCTTGTTAGGCATTTCTAATGTTTATAGTCCTCATACTAAAGCAGAGAGGAGGCTCTTGTGGGTTGAATGTTCTAAGTTCAGGGATCTTATACCTAATCAATTGATTGTAGGGGGTGATTTTAATGTCACTAGGTTTCTAGAGGAGAGATCACCTCGAGAAGTTGATTTCCCTGACATGGAGGAATTCAATGATTTCATTTCTGATAATAATTTGATTGAGATTCCTCTAAGCAGTAGATCTTTTACTTGGCCGAACGTTAGAGATTGTCCTTCTTTTGCTTTACTGGATAGATTTTTTATTAATACTGAGGTGGATGATAGGTTCTCTATTTGTAGAGTTAAAGGATTTCCATTTTTATATTCTAATCACTGTCCTATCATTCTATCATGTGATTCGAATATTTCTATTAGTAACAGTTTCAAATTTGAGAAGATGTGGTTATTAGATTCTAGTTTTATTGACCTTGTTTATGTCAAGTGGAACTCTTTGTCCTATTTTAATAGTGTGTATAGGGGTAATTCTACAAAGATTTTTGTTGCAAAGCTTGGTAAGTTAAGATTTTTTCTTAAGCGGTGGAATAAATATATTTTTGGTAGTGTTAGGATTAAGAAAGATAAGATTATGTGTGAGTTGTTAGATTTAGACAAGATCAGGGAGTCCAGGATCCTTAATCCCATTGAGAGGGATAGACTTTGGTTCCTTAGGAATGATCTCAAGCTGACTTTAGATAAAGAAGAGATTATGTGGAAGAAAAGGGCCCAAGTTCAACGGATTAAGGAGGGTGATAGCAACACTAAGTTTTTTCATAGTGTGGCTAACAAGAGGAGACGTGATAACATGATTCACTCTATTTTTATTAATGATGTGGAGGTGACCGTTCAGGGGGAATTAAATGAGGCTTTCACAAGGTATTATAAACAGATTTTTGGTGCTAGGATTGAGAGAAGGATTATTGTTAGTTGGAATGACATTTATCCGCCTGACTCTAAGGTTGAGTTAGAGATTTGGACATGCCTTTTACTGAGCAAGAGACTTGGGAGGCTATCTGTGATATGCCAAGCGATAAAGCCCAAAGCCTGATGGTTTTTCTGTTATTTTTTATAAGCAATTTTTGGAGGCTCTAAAACTTGATATCATTAACCTTTTTAATGATTTTTATATTGGTAATTTGCGTTTAGGTAGTTTTAACTTTGCTAATGTTATAGTGCTAATGTTATTCTCATTCATAAGAAAGAGGGTGCTAATTCTTTGAAGGATTGTAGGCCTATTTCCTTAATTAATTATTCGATCAAGATTATTTCCAAAGTCCTTGCTAAAAGGCTTAGTGTTAAGATGAACGAGCTCATTGATTGTTCCTAAACTGCTTTTATTAAAGGCAGAAGCATAGTGGATGGAGTGGCCGCTGTGCAGGAATATATTAATGTTTGTTGTAAAAATAATTTGACTTGTGCCATCTTGAAGTTACATTTTGAGAAGGCATTTGACTCGGTGGATTAGGACATTATTAGTGAGTTGTGTCTTGCCAGAGGATTTAGTATCAGATGGATCAACTGGATCATGCTTTTGCTTAGATTGGGTTGTTCTCATATTGTTGTTAATGGGTTTGTGGGTAAGAAGATCCAATCTAAGAGAGGTCTTAGACAAGGTGACCGCCTGTCACCTCTTCTTTTTAATTTAGCGGTTGACATTTTCTCTAGAATTATTTAGAGAGCTGTTAGATTAGGTGTCTTAGGTCATATTGGTAATGAGGTATTTAATAATGAATTATCTATTTTTCAATTTGCAGATGATACATTATTATTTTCCTCGCACCTCCCCATGCATATTATTGCTCTGAAGTTTATTCTTTATTGTTTTGAGATGTTATCGGGGCTTAGAATCAATTTTGATAAGAGCGCTTTAATGGTCCTTAACGATCTTGATAACATTGAGTCTTTGGTTGCTGGCTCTTTGAACTGTTCGGTCACGAAGTTTCCCTTTGATTATTTAGGTTTTAAGATTAGGCCTTTGAAACTTAAGAAGGATGATTGGTTAGTTATTATTGATAAGATCAATAATGGATTATCGGGTTGGAATAATAGGTTCCTGTCTAGAGCTGGTAGATTAGTGCTTGTTAATTCGGTGTTGTCTGCTATTCCCTCTTATTGGATGGCTATTCATCGATTTCCTCGATGGTTTATTGAGAAAATAGACAGAATTAGGCGTAACTTCCTTTGGAGTGGTGTTTCTATTTATAGAGTCTTTAAGTGTTTAGTTAACTGGGAGGTGTGTTGTAAGCCCAAGAAGGATGGTGGTCTGGGGATCATTAAATTGTTTAATTTTAATTCTTCCTTATTAGCAAAATGGCTTTGGAGATATAGATGCCCTGATGTGTCGACTACTTGGAAGATAATTATTTCCAAATTCTATTACTCTGGGGGAGGGGGGAGTTTATTGTTGGTTCTAGTTTCAGTTGGCTTACTAGACTTATATTTGGAAGTCTGTTCTGTGTTGTTTTGATTTTTTTTCATTTAGGTTGTAAGTTAACTGTTCATTCGGGGAATCTTACTTACTTTTGGCATGATGCTTGGATTTCTCATTTTCCTCTTAAAATTGAATTTAGAGAGCTTTATAATAATTGCTTCTTTAAGAATGCTTTAATTATTGATGTTTATAGAGGTGATTTGGATTCCTGATGGGTGTTTACCTTTGATAATATATTAGAAGGGGCATGTTAAGGCAATTAGCCTTACTTAAAGCTATGTTAGATCTTTACCATCTTGATGAGAATAACGATTCTATTAGTTGGGGTTTTGACAGGAGTTTAGTGTTCTCTGTTAATTCTATGTATAGTCTCATTAATTTTTCTGGTGTTTCTTTATATCCTTTTAAGTTTATTTGGAAATCTAACGCTCCTTCTAAAGCCAAGTTTCTTATGTTGCTGATTATTCATAAGAAGCTTAATACGGTCAAGCTCTTAAAGAAGAAGAATATTGTGTTTGATGGTAAGTGTTGTTTCTGTAGTCTTTTGGATGAGGATGTTGATCATTTATTTTTCTCTTGCAATGTTACTAATTACATTTTAATTACGGTTACTAGGATTTTTGTTTTTGGTAGTTCAATTTCCTTTAGCAATTGTATTAATTATTGGCATTACTATAGAGTTTCGTATTATTCTAGACAAAGACATGTGTTGGATTCTTTAGTCTCTATCATTAGTTGGTTCATTTGGTTGGAGATGAATCTTTTAATTCCATTTCTGTGTGTACTGATATTTTAATTACTAGGATTATTAATTTCTGTTTGGTTTGGATGTCTAACTCTCACTATATTTTTTTTTGGTGAACCATTTTTTGATAGTTTTCTGAATAAGGTAAGATTTAACTTATGTTTATTTTTTAGATTCAATAGTTATTTTAGTTGTAAAAGACCTCATATTTGTTATTAGTTTTTTCTTCCTTTCTTCTACATATATATATATATATATATATATATATATGGTTATATGTTTATGTTTATACATATATATATATATTCTTTAATATATATATATATATATGCACATATACCCATATATATATGTGTTGGTTTCTTATGTTTTTTTCTAGTTTCTTTCAGGTTTCAGGTAGCTGATTTTAGCTATGGAGCTTGGTGGTTAGCTGACTGGGCTGGTGCTTGAATTTCTCTCCTGAGATCATTGGTGTGAGGTTTTTTTTAGTGTTGTTCTTGGAGGGTTCTGTTTTTTGTTGTTGTTTGTAGCTTTGTGTATCTAGTTCCTGTATTTAGAAAGATTTTGGATGAAAAATTCCAGTTTTGAAAAGATAAAAAATATTTTTATTGAAATGAACTAGTTAATAACTAGAATAATAATCCAATTATTTTTAAATAAATAATAAATTGGACTACAAATGGGTTTTAAAATAACCCAAAATTTTCCAACGTATGAATTGGAATGGTATTTCATGGAAATAATCTTCGGAATATTTTGGTGTTGGATTCCGTGATTATACGGATATTATGGAGAATTTGGAAGATATGTATATATATCGTTATTCCCAATGTGATATCCGTTGGTTTCAAAATTTAATATTGAATGCAAGCCGATATAATTTCTATTTAGGGCCTCGTATTTAACATCAAATTGAATTTTGGGTTTGTCGTGAATGGTGTCTTAAAAACACTATTCTTAAACTCCGATGAGAAAAGAATAAATCTTTTAAATAAGATTTAGAGAAGTTTAACAATTAATTAATATTTAATTGGAATTGAATTGAAATTGGATTTTTGGGTTTATCGTTAACGGTGTTTAAATAACACTTGTTCTTTAACCCAATTAACAGTGAAGAGATGATTTGGAATTTATAAATATTTTTATTAAGATTTAATGGAAAAAATTTCAAAGTAAAGTTTTCCAATTTAATATATTAAATTGAAATTGAATGGCATTCGATTTGGTAATAATCGAGATGAGCTTCTGTGAAGGAAGACTGTTACTATATAAGAAATTTAAAAGGCTTTGTTGTTATTCCATTTACATTATTAGTCTGATATGGAAATTCATACTGATTATGATTTGATTTCCATGAAGATTCCATTTTGATGGAATATGATTTTGGGGTTTGTCGTGAACTGTGTTTAAAGTGACATTGGTTCTTTAGTCCGATTAAATATAAGATTAATTTCTTAAAGTGAATAATCATAGAGTAATGATTTTAATATTAAAACCAAAGTGGAGTTTTAATGAATCTTTAATTAGATTGAAATGGAAAGGGAATAAACAAATTTGCCTATTTCATGAAATAATCGAGAATGGAGTACCACCAGTTTTACTCCAGGCAACAGTTAAATCTTTAATTAGATTTGAACAAGAAATGGTAATTATTTTAACATAATGGGTGTTAGATATGGAGTACTACCAGTTTTGCTTCATGAGATGAATAGGTGGGGATTGGGAGAATAAAATAAATAATTACTTCGTTATGGCTCGATAATCCCGACTAGTTTTATAAACCTTAATTTGCTTTAAATTGTGGAAAGAATATTTGAATAAAATAATATTATGAATTGGAATAAGGCGTATGAGGTGTTTCTATAGCACTTGATTATAAGATAAGCGAGTTATTCGGAAAGACCGGGTTTAACCCATTCTGAATAATTGATACGACGATTAAGAGTCGATGATGAAGATAGTGCTTGAAGACCGAAGAGATTCACATCGTTTGGATGATTACTGAGGTTTTGATTGGGATCTAGACGAGGTAATAAATGGTGATCGTTCTGACATACTTGGAGATCGACCAAATATGCGAGGGCCCCTCTCCTATGTTGGACATATGAGACGAGGAATAAGGTGCCTCCGGTTTCGTTCAGACCCAAAATGAACTTGCAAATGGATGGTATGTCTAACGATGTATTCCTTTATAAGAGAATTTATTCTCTTGCTTAACACCCTTCTCTGAGACGTACGAGCTTAGAGGTTATATATTGGTGGAAATCAGTGGTATGGTATGAATTGATAGTGTGGCCTGCTAAGATGCAAATTATCAAGGCTTTTGTTGAAAAGAAAAGTCTTGTAGATGATGATCAAAGCATAGATTTAATTAGCATAGCTTTATGTACCGTTTATTCGAGAGCCTCACACCCCGGTATGAACCAGAAACGGGATGAGGAATCGTAGGGAGTGCATGTGTTTCTTTCTATCTATCTAGGAGTGGTGTCATAGTATGGAGCCCAGACATTTTACTTGTGGTTTTTGGAAAGCGAGGTACCTCGTATTTGAGTCCCTAGTGGCTCTTGACATGGTTGACATGCTGACCAGATTTTATGCCCCATAGGGCAGGGAAATGTATTGTTCAGGAATAACCAATCCTCAAAAGTAAGAGAGGATCGGCCTTGCCAAATTCCAGGTGCAGTTCCGGCTGAATCCTGAGATATGGTAGGCTAGATTTTCTCGAATCGGAAAGAGAGATCCCTTGCCTTGGTTCATGATGGAAATTCATTTTCCAGTATGATTTTTTTTTGTTTTAGTTGAAAAACTAATATGGCGACATAATATATTACTACAAGAAAACACGGATTTTGCAGTGGAAAAATCCGTCGCTAAACCCTCACTAAAGGTCTGCTAGCGACGGATTTGAAGCAGAATACGGCTATCGCTAAAAAGCACGTCGGTATTTTAGGCACAATTTTGCGATGAAAATTAGCGTCGATTCTCCATTATTTCACCGTCGTTTTCTGATATATTATCATTTGATTTTAAAATATTTCATCGATGTTTTACCAACGGATATATATATATATAATATGATAAAATCAGTAAATATTCTTCCGGCGCAAACACTACAAAACACTGATTTTGCAGCGGAAAAATCCATTGCTAAACCCTTGCTAAAAACCTGTTAGCAACGGATTTGCAGCAGAATAAGGCTGTCGCTAAAAACACGTCGGTATTTTAGGCACAATTTTGCGGCGGAAATTAACTTCGATCCTCCGTCATTTTCTGATATATTATTATTTCATTTAAAAATATTTTGTCAACGTTTTACCGAAGGATATATATAATATAACAAAATCAGTAAATATTTTTTCGTCGCTAAATGCACGCTATTTAGCGAGGGATTACCGAAGAAAATATATAGCAAACATTTTACGTTCCAGTTATTCGTCGGTAAATCCTAGCTATATAGCGACAGATTACCGACGGAAATATACAGCAAACATTTTACATTTCAGTTATCCATCGGTAAATCCTAGCTATATAACGACGGATTACCGATGGAAATATATAGCTCATTTTGCAGCATTTCTAACCATCAATCTAGACATCGAATACATTCATTATTTCATTTCAACAATACTCAGCATTCAATACTCATTGTGTAATGAAACATATATACATATATATCAACAAGAAAAATTAATGTCGCAAAAGATTATATAACAATAAAAAATGGTACAATAATCGATAAAATATTCACATAACACCCAACATTCATAACATTATCTGATACAACTAAAAACTAATGCCACATAAAAAAAAATTATGTTTACATAGTTGATGGATCATCATAATGTCTAAAGTTCAAAAAAAAAAAAAGGACCTGCACATATATATAAAAACGCTTCTCATTTTCTGCATAGATCTATCCTGACAAAACTCGAATGCTTGTCCTCCAATTTGCTACTTGATCTTGGAACTGTAAGTCTGTAACATAACACCAAAATAAATTTTAAGAATAAAAAATAGTGAACTATACATTAACAACTTATGATTTACTAAATATATTCCTACAGGTTACATATGCTTTTCCCACTTAACAGTGGACATACCTTCCATGTCCATTGTATTAAACCCAAGCAACAATTTTTTTTATCATGCTCTCTATAGTGACAACAGCAAATCCATATATTTAAAATACTTTTGTAATTTTAAATTTAACATATTTAAACAAATTTCATTAAATAATATTTATTAAATCATCTAATAAATTGATATCGTAAGTCAGCTTCAACATGTATATTATATTCATATTAATTAAAATTATATAATTATTTTGTTTCTCAAATACATGCGTATACCTATTATGTGAGCAACTATAGAACATAAATCACACATAAACAATAATAATTGTATTAATTTACAGTTTATATATCTCATCAAAATATATCTTATATTGCATAATAAAGTTCTCATTTGAACATTAATATAATAAATACTATACTTAATACTATTGTCGTGTGCAACACATGGGTTACACACTAGTTAAGATGGCCACCCCTTGACACAAGAACAATGTGTTTGCTATAATGACTCATGTTTTGTTTTTTAGCATTGTATTTAAACAAATACAACCACAAAAATTTGGAAATGTGAGACCATTCCGGCTTCCCACTCTTCTTCTTCTTCTTCACTCTTTTCCTCTTAAAACAAAAACTCACACTAAAAAGAAAGGGGGATGGGGATTTTTCTATCATATGCCAGCAGGGACTAGGTTTATTAACTATAAGAATCTATCAAAGAATGTATATGTATGAAAGAAAGAGAAGGATTAGAAAACAAAATGAATTCCCATGCAGAGCCTTTCTTCACCGAATCAAAGTGTTCCTCTTAAACTTGAATTTCCCTATGAAATCCTTAAAAGAAAAAGGAAAGGGAGTACAAAACAAACTTGGTAGTTCGTTCAATTTGAGGATGCTTGCTCCTATGTAGTTCCATAGCCATAATTATAGTTATTTAGTTGATTGAGTAAAATTTGATCACTACAGGAGTACAAGTAATGCTACTTTTTACACCAAAAAGGCACAATATCTGAACATTTTCACACAACTGCATCTTCAGCAAAACAATCGGTTTTGTTATTAATTAAGACTTAAACCCAATGACATCTATTGCTTTTAACAAGTTAGAAAAAAGATTCTCCTTAAGTTCATAAGAAGAGCTAACTTACCAACCACCTTTTGTCATGATGTCCTTTTCAGACGAAAGCTTCCAGTCCTGCCTATAACCTTCCATATATGATTGTATAATTTTCATCCCAGCCTAGAAATGGAACAGACATAACATGAATAACTAAGGAAATTATGTTTCAGTTAATAAAACTCATCCTAAGTTATGAGAGAATGATCAATACAGTGTTCAACAGTTGATAGTAAGTACCGATGGAGTGAACGTGCTCAGTATCCCATAAGCGAATTTAAGAGCATCATAAGATGAAGGGTTTGGATCGGTGTATATTTCTCCATCAAATTAAGAAGTAAAAAACTTAGAAAATGACAAGTTTTATGACATAATTTTGCTGCTAATGGATAAAAAAGAGAGTTGACTATGAACAAGTAATTTGTACAAGCGTTTTCCCATTGCCACATATAATAAGGTCACAAAGAATTTGACACAACCTGTCAACAATCGCATTTTGGCAGCTGCAATTCCTGTAGACTTCTTTACAGTGCTATTTTTTTTAAGTAAATGGAATAGCTTGTATTTTAACTATTTTAAATACTACATTTTCCCAACATATTCAAGTTTCACATGGTAAAAATAATAGTCCTGAATAAAAAAACCTTCATTTCATCTGTCGACGAATTTAACTCAATTTTCCATGTTCAAAGGCCACAAGTTTATGGGTCCCAAAGAGTGATAAGCTCACATTATCAAGCTCGATGTACCAACAGAGCATTATTATTTGTAACTATAATATACCCAATCCTCAAGAATCAACTTATTATGATAGTTAATTTTTTTAAGCCAACTTGATTTTGGCATTGGATATGAAGAATAATCCAGCCATTCAAAATTTTAAGTGGTACCCATATCAAAAGGAATCAATCTCGGTGGTGCTTTTAATATATATCAAAAGACGGGGACTTTTCAGTACTAACCCGAATATGGTACATAAGTTTGTATTGTATATGGTGAGCTTTCAAAAACTATGTTTATAAAAGCACTGAAAGTCAAGTGTAACATGATCCATGCCAGAAGCTTTGCATTACACTAGCATCAAGATACACAGGATGATATCATCATCAAGAACGCATTATAAAATAAATTTTACATTTGGCATACCTCCTGGAAACTTGGTTTGTTCAGAGAATGTCTTCGCCTATATAGTAATATAATTGTTACTTGTTAGAAAATAGGAAAGAGAAAATAGGAAAGAAAAATTTAGCTTGTTTAGAATACAGAAGTACCTTGAATTTCAAAAGGTAATTATGCATATACAATACAAAAACGAAATATACTGCAAGTGCTGAATGTAACATACATTTTTGAGAGTAAACCAGTAATACAATAACGAATATGTACCTGATCAACGCTTCCTGGTCCAATCAAAACAAGCACTACCCCAGCTGCATCCATTTAATTCTACATGAGTACTATCAACAAAACTAGTCACCTTTCAGCATGAATTGTATGAGTGTTTCTTTTTAAATCCATCAGTTTGTAATAATATGAGAAGTGCAAGGAAAATAATGAAGCACGCATAAAATCCAATAATTTTCTGAAGTCAGATTCATGGGCCAGTAGTTCAATGAGCTTAAAGAGGACTAGTTGATAACGTAGTTGCATAAACAACAAAATAATCAATGATGTAACTGTTTTTTGAGAGAAAAAAGAAGAACACAAAGCATAGTGGTTCTTCAGCTCTGCTGTAAAATTTATAAATCATGATACTTTTTTGAGGCAAGAAGATCGGCACGCTTTTGACATAGAACACATCTGTAAAGACCAAAAAAGAAAAGAAAAAAAAGATTTACAAAGAGGAAAACGCTAATACATCCTATTTTTAATTACAAATATTTAACATTCCTTGTTCTCTTTCATTACAAATAGAATCAGAAATGGCTAAAAATTTATTGTTAGCATCAAGGTTCAAGAACTCGGTTTCGGTTTCGGCCATTTGAAAAATTGCTAGTTTCGACGAGTTTCATAAATTTCAGTAGTTTCGGTTTTATTTCGGTTTCGGTTCAGATTTCGGTTTTCAGTATTTTGATAATAAATGTGTAACAAAAACTGCTGTAAATGGAACAAAAACTGTTGTAAATAAAACAACAAATTAAATATTACTACTGTTCAAGTTAAAATAAGCAACTGGTTGAGTTTAATAATAAACCATTCTTAATTAAAATAGGAGCCTAAACCCAATACGTGTGATTATATACTATATATGTAGAACGTGAGATGAAAGCGTTTCTGCTAGATGATTATTATATTGTGATTGATAGACATTATTATAATATCAAAAGGTTTTTGATATAAAGATATTTTGGATTCTCATAAGGGAAAAACCCGTTCCGTTATACGGCGTGGTCTTATGAGATATCGTTTACTTGTTCAAACTGTTTTAAACTGTTTTACTCACACCAGTCCCATGACTGACCCGGAGTTTATTTTGTTGTTTTCCCTAAACTCTTGGGTGCCTAAATTTGTACGGGAAGTCAAGTAGTTGGGATTTACAGATACACTGGAAGAGCTTGGAGCAGGAGGCTTCAGGATCATATAGCTATAGTTATTTCCACTGTGTTGTAAGTGCTGTACTTTGATAATGATATGTATATTCAAGTACATATTTGTATTTCAAAGTTATGTTATGAAATATATTTATTCGTTCCGTTGTGAGATTCGTGTTACTCTTATATTGTGTTCTTCTTCTTCTTCTTCTATTCTAAGTTTCTATCTTATCTTTCCTCACCCTCTGTTTTCTTTTTATTAATTTCCTGATTTTCAGTTTAATTTGGGGTTGGACTTGTGTTTTTGGTCAGTTCAAATTGAACCGGATTTTTGGGCCATTACATAACTGCTCTCTTTAAGCTAATTTGATCAACAACTTCAGTTAACACCGTAATTTGTTCAAAACATGACTATCCCATTAGTCCGTCGTTATTGATCTTGTCATTTAGATTAATTATTAAATAAATAAATCTAAATAATTTTATTTACTTTGATTTTGATTTTTATTAAATCAATATCAATATAAACTCATTACGTTAATTTTATTCATTTTCATAAAGTCGTTTAACAATCGGTTAACCAGCACGCACGGTAGATTTGGTACAAAAATGGTGATTCGTGGTTAAACCAATCAATGTATATATATGGCTGTCTTATTCCCTTTTTAGAAACTTTACTTAAATTAATATATTTAAAAATATATTCGGTTGTAAAATAATCTACTTAATTTCATTTCTAGCGATTCACCTGACGGTGAATCGATCTTTATAAAACGGTGTATATTTGGACCACTAGCTATTTATTTCTCAACCAATACTATATATATTGGTTCAAACTGAATCACATTCAACAACCAACAGGGTTTAAAGTCAACGGGTTTTAAATAGTTCATAAAATATGAAATAACAGCATATTAAATATTTAAGGAACCGGTTTGATTCCTCCTATCTGTTCTTCCCTGCAACACAAACCAGTATAATATTTCATATCAGTACATAGAAATATTTTAAACAACGTTAATTAACGTCAACCATTAAAGCAACCATAGGCATCCAATTAACCAATTATCAACGATTTAATCTAATTATATGAATTTAACACATCCTAGTATTTCAGAAAATGTGTGAGAATTAACTCACCTTTGTTTTTCGACCGGCGGTTCACGCGTTATTTCTTTTGCTTCCAATCCTATTCGAAATTGCTCACCAGCGTAGTGTCCTTCGCTGTGATTCCAATAAATTTAGTTTTGCTGATTTCGTTAATCTTGCCACGTCACTTCGCATTTCCTGTCTCGCCATAACATTCCAAACAACAAAAAAATGCATAGCTCCTTGCATCCGTTCGAAGACCAATTGCCAATGCTGACATCCCTTCTTTATTTGCACGTCTTTTATATTTCTTCATTGTTCATGATAACTCTTGGTACAGGCTATCTCTCCCATAATACTGCAACAGGGGCCCGCCACTTGATGAATATTCATTCGCTTCATATATGCCACCCCTTTTTTTACCAAATCAGTTCGCACTTTTTTTTTTCATGTTCAGATTTCCGAAGCCACTGGGGACTCATCACACAAACCGTTGAACCACCCAGGCCGGCTCATGGCTCTGCCCATCTCCCATCTTTTGTATCGTTAACACCCAACCTCCTAGTCCCCTTCACGTTCTTCTTCCATTTCTTCACTTTGTCTCTTACTTCTTGTCTCACCAGTTTAAACAAACTGATTCCCCCATGCATTCACCATTCGCATGAGCACTTCATCCTTCGCATGAACACCTTGCACCATCTCTACACCAAAGTCGCCTCCCCATTTCCTTCTCTCTTCAGCAACTACCCCCTTCTCCTCTGATTGAAAAACACAGCACCCCCTGTAATACACTCAAAGCCGTATCCTCCTCAAATAGAACAAATACATGAACCCCCAAAACAAACAGCTCCTCCACGCGATACTTCTATCCCCACCCTTCCGCCTTTTACACAACGTTAAACTCCATGCACACACCGCTGAACTGTCTTCATCACAATAAAGCTTACTCTAGCACCTACATCTTGATGTCGGACTCCCGAACATGTCTCCTCGTTTCGGTTTCTAGTTTCTGCGTTTTGTACATTTTTTTAAGAATAAGTAGAAGAGAAAGGAAATAATGGTGTTGGATATACAACTGTTGTGCTTTCCAAAGAGAAGAAGAAGCTTGGTTTTGACTGCCGAAATGTGAAAGCAGCATACGTATTTATAGAGGGAAATTGTTTGGTCGCCAAGTCTCTTGGTACACCGTAGGGAGTAGACTAAGTGTGATGATCTCAAAATCCGTGTGACGGTATTAAGGATAATCATTGGAATATAACACATCAATCATCATAGCAGAATACAGATAATAGCAAAAACAATAAATAGAATAATTTTACATGGATATGGCAGCGGAATCATAACATGTAACAACATCAGAATAGCACAACGTAGGATATAACTAAGTAAATAAAAGGGGAATGATCAGTCACCATAGCCATAGGCGGAATATATACATACAGTGAGACATAATAAAGGCATCAGTCTACATCGCCTGAGGCGGTACATATACATATGATAATAAATACTGGAAGTAAAATAGTCTGCATCGCCATCGGCGGAATCATATACATAAGATAGGCGGAAAGTCAATAGCCAAAATACAAATCTAATCCATTGCCATCAAGCCAAAAGTGCACCTCGTACTGCAGTGCTAAGCCAAAACAACCTGTCATCTATCAACTAGGATGCCCATGCGAAAATAAGGGCACCCGAGTTTGCAAAGTGAAACAAACAACGAGTCAGTCATGGGACTGATATGAGAAATCTACTTAACAGGTTAAACAGCAGTAATAAGGCAAATCATAGGACCACGCCACTTTCGCGGAACGGGTTTTCTCCAGCAATTGCCGGTACATTTGAAACAAAGTGAATTCCATAAAACAACGCAATGCTTTTTAAAAAGAATGAAGCTGTTATAAGACTCAAGTCCCATCATACAATGCAACGCAAATCGGAGGATAGAATTTTACCTTATAATGGCTAAATATGCTTAATATGTGTAAAGCAAAATCATTTGATATTATTACTAGTGCATATATGTTTCAAAAACGAATATCATCATAAATATCAATCATAGGCAGCATAGCTACCATATACTATGTCGCCATACTAGTTCTACAATCAGATCCGTTATTTCGTATTGGAAATTGGATTTCCATCATGAGTCGAGGCAAGGGGCAATCTCCTCTCCGCTTCGAGACACTCTAGCAAATGCCTCAGGACTACACACTCTGGGTAACCCTTGGATCGGCTGGGCCGGTCCTCTATTACGTTTAAGGATTGGCAATTCCTGAACACACGTTTCCCGGTCCTTACAGACCTAAAATCGAGGCGCCTCGCATTCCAACAACCACACAGGTGAAAAGTAGATATAAATGTCAGGGCTGGTAGGTCACTGACACCACAATAGCTAGAAGGAAACGTCGTGTTCTCCCAGCGGTCCTTATCCCGTTTTTAACTCATACCAAGGTGTGAGGCTCGCGAATCCACGCTATACACAAAGCCATGCCACGCAGGCCGTGCTTTGATCATCGAACACAAGACTTTGCTTTGCAACAGAAGCCATGTTCACTGCATCTTGGCATGCCACACAGGCAATCCACTCCATATAACTGATTTCTATCGATATATAACCTCTGAGCTCGTATGTCTCAGAGAAGGGCATTAAGCAAAAGAATAAATTCTCCACCGCCAAACAGATATATATTTAATAGAGATCAATCAATATAGAACAAAATCCAATGTCAGACACACAGTCCATTTACAAGTCCGTTCTGAGTCTGAACGAAACCAGAGGCACCATATTCCTCGTATATCCGTACAATCAACACAAACGCTCAGACGGCTACTACTTCCGTTCCTTCACGGTAGCTACTCCAATCAGGAACCTCAGCAGCGCCCATCCATCCGATACGAAGATCATCGGTCTTGAACCATCTTTGTATTTTCGACTTCAAATCGTTCGATCAATTATTTGAAATGAGGGTTAGCTCAGCCTTTCAAATAATTCATGTATAATTAGAATTCAAATCAATTCTTTCCATGGTTATATTATTCAACATTCACATTTCAGTTCTTTAGAATAATTTTCGTGTCAAACACATACAACCATCAAATATCAAGCAGATCAAGCCAAATTGGTTTATTTCCAATCCATGTCGCTTATAATATTTTATAACGATTTTTCGCCATTTTTATTTATTTAAAAATGGCCATATTTAATTAAACGACATTTCAGGTCGTACCGTGGCACTTGTGCTGTTTTTCCCCAAATTTGTTTTACACATATCGGGAAATCTAACTGTTGGATTTCTACAAAGTCTATGTCACTGGGAAGATATTCCCAAAGCGAACCCAACGGTTCCAGTTTCGTGAAAATCCGACGGTCGGATCTTCCACACAAGTCGTTTGAAGTTACGGTTTCAAAATACGAACTGCAACGCCGTTATTCGATTTAATTTAATTATATTTATATTTATTTATAAATATAAACGATTCTGGCACTGTTTTTCTTCAGATTTGAATTAAACATTCTAGACAATCCAACCGTTGGATTTTTAAAAAGTTGGTGCCGTTGGAAAGATATTTCCAACGCGAACCCAACGGTTGTGTTTTCGGGAAAATCCGATGGTCGGATCTCTCGAACTAATCGATTGAAGTTACGATTTCAAAACACGAACTGCACGGCCTCGATTCCTTTCAGTTCTATTTATATTTATATATATATATATATAAATATAGTTCATTCTTTAATTTCAATATCGTTTTCACTTAAAATATTTCACTAACGCCTTTATATTTAGAAAAATTCCAATATCGTTTTCACTTCAAATATTTCACTAACGCCTTTATATTTTGAAAATTTTCGCCATAACCTCCTTTGTACGGGAAGGGGTTTGGAAATTTATTGGGCCGTGTTAGGTACCCAATAAATCCTATAAAGCATACACATATTTATAGTGATATATTCTGTGTTTACAGAGGAGCGTGTACAGATAATAACTCCAGAGAATAAATTCTTGTCACCCTGTCAAGCCTGAGGGAGCGTGTATTTTTAATTACTCCAGAGGATAAATCCTCGTCACCTCGTCCCGTGTGGGAAATAAATAATCCATGTGCCATATCTAATGACTAGAGAGACATGATTATTGTCAACTCCAGACCCGTGTGGGGTTTTTATTAATCTGGCAATTTATCGTTATATTTTATATAGTCCATATCAGTCATCAGTTCAACCTGTAATATATAATCATCGCCATACAAGCCTCTCGCTCGTATGGTAAATCTTCAACCTCATCACACAAGCTCTAAATGCTTATGTGGATAATGATGAAGTATGCCTATCGTCAAGAAGTATGCCATGTAGTGTAGTTCAAAATTAATTGTTACTATCCTATGGCGATGTTTATTATTACACACAGAATAACCAGCACTCCGCATCCAATGGCATTCATAGGAGTTGATATAAAAATAAAATTGCGCAGCCAACTCATCAAGGCTTACCTATTTGTCGGGCACGCAAATAATTTCTTTACTCTACATCTAATCCATTTTCCCTGTTCGACACATGTATATATATATGCAGAACAAAGCTAATAATAATATTTCTAGCGAACTAACATTTATTTCAACACGTGTGTATTTTTATCAAAACTTATACATGATAAAAGTAATATTTTTATCATCAGAAATATTTATTCAACATGTGAATGTTTTCAACACTTCAAATTCACAATAAAAATGGTATTTTTATTGTTTAATCAATTTATTTAAATTACGAATAACATTCAACACATGAATTTCAATTCAACGAATGAATTTCAATTCAACACATGAATATTCTTCAGTTTGTATATATATATATATAAATGTTATTTTTATTGTTAAAGCTATTTATTTAAAATACGAACGCCATTCAACACATGAATTTCAATTCAACGAATGCATTTCAATTCAACACATGAATATTCTTTACAGTTTTTATATGTATATAAAAATGTGATTTTTATCGTTAAAGCTATTTATTTAAAATACGAATAACATTCAACACATGAATTTCAATTCAACGAATGAATATCAATTCAACACATGAATATTCTTTACAGTTTGTGTATATATATGTGTGTGATTTTTATCATTAAAGCTATTTATTTAAAATACGAATAACACTCAACATATGAATTTCAATTCAACGAATGAATTTCAATTCAACACATGAATATTCTTTCTAGTTTGTGTATATATATATATATATATATATATATATATATATATGTGTGTGTGTGTGTGTGATTTTTATCGTTAAAGCTATTTATTTAAAATATGAATAACAATCAACACATGAATTTCAATTCAATGAATGAATTTCAATTCAACACATGAATATTCTTTCAACATATAAAAATAATTTCAACAAATGAAAATTATTCTAACACGTTTATATTTCAGAAAATTTCCGCAGCATAACGGTAGGGTAGTTAAAACCGGGACCGTCCCTAGTACGGCTCCTCGCTCTACCTTAAAACCTCGCGGTTTTCGACAATGGGGAATCATGCATCTAGTTCGCACGTGGGCGGCATGTTTTATTTTCATTTCCACAATTCTATTCTAATTTGTTTCAACCACAAGAGGGTATTTTTCAAACACAAAGGTATTTTTCAACCACAATATCAACCACAAACAATTATTTTCAACCATTCGTCATACTATATATTTTCACGCCAATCACAAGCAATAAATATCGTCCATGGTTTGTGGACGAGGGGAGTATATATATATTATTTCTATATTTCACTTGCATTTCAAGACAATTCAAAGCATATATGTTTCTTACAATGCTTGTATAGTTTATACATCGCTAATATAACTTATACAACACATGTAAATGAGGTATACAATGCGTATATAATTTACACTTTGCTTATATAATTTATACAACATGATTTCATTCACACAATTTAATTTAGATTCCTCACATTGGTTTTTGAAGTGCTAAAAATCGTAGGTTGATCAGAAAAATCCGCTATCTCTGCTAGATGGTAGAGAGCCTCCTTGCAGTCCCGATGTTTCCTATTTCATCGAATTTCATCAACACATGTTAAAGATATTATTTTTCAAAGTTCAGATAAAATAAAGGTCTTACCTTTCAAAGTGGTTCGAACTAGGGTTTGGATTTTTCAGAAAATCCATGCAACTATGGAAGGATCGGATTATACTACGTGGAAGAGGTAAGAGAGGCGAGTCGATCGGTGGTGGTTTGGGCGAACTCGGTGGTCCCTGCGGCGCACAGCGGCACTCCAAAGGCGGCGTCTTCCTCGACGAAATTCAACACAAATATCACACTATATCTGACGAGGGTCGGATGGATTGATAGAGGAGGGTGAGATGAACAGAAAATCTAACTGGAGGGGGCGGTGAAAACGAACGTGGCGGCGGGGATCGGGCCTGGAAGCTCTGAGTGCTTTTCCGTCGTTCGTGGGTAGGGGTTTGACCGGACTACTGAAGTGAGAGAAAAGAGGGGGTTTGACCATTTATATTTAAATTTTAAATTCTAAAAATATCCTTTTGAACAAACGAACACCAATATCAACCCAACGACTATCACCCCTAGCTAAATACCCCCATCCCGGACACAATGGGATATGTTTCGTTGCCCAATTCAACTGTTACAATCAGTTAATTTTCAAATTAAAGTATAAAACATTTAATATTCAATTTGAACGTACATTTCAATTTGCCAGGGCCACAAACTAAATCGAAAAATTCCAGAAAAATAAATCTAGCTATGTTTTGACGATACGGTCCCAACAAAACTAGTTTCGTCGAATTCTGAGATCGTTCGCAAAAAGCCATTTTCTGGTCGACCCATTTTAACAGAAATTGACCAATCACATTTTCTTTTGCCCCGCTCACATACTAGCTTCAAAAATTATGAAATTTGAAACCTAGCAATAGTTTGACATCCCGGATCCAACAAAAGTAGTTTCATCGAATTCCGAGGTCGTTTGCAAAATGTTTATATTCAAGGGCCATATATTCTATATAGCGACCTTTCCGAAAATTCATTTGGCCATAACTTTTGAATCCTGCTATGAAACTTCAATTTTTCAGATTCTTTAGAAAGGTATTCATAAACAGATTTAAATATTTTTGGTTTCACTAAAATCTGTTATATTTTCCACCCGGTACAGTCAGTCAAAGTTTGAATTCAAATTTTCAAACTTCCTCACTATTTCCAATACATTATTTTATTGAAATGTTCTATTTCAATTGTACAAATTCATTGACAATAACCAATTTTAAAAATTTTAAATTGGTTCACATTTTCCGGGTTGTTACAGTCTCCCCCACTTAAAACTTTTCATCCCCGAAAAGGAAACAACAGTACAATAGGAAACAAAATGTAAATGCAAAGTATTGTAAAGGTACCTTGCACCAGAGTTAGTCAGAGATGTCCACTCTACATATGGGGTAGGATTGTTTAATGCTTTCCTCTGTCTCCCAAGTACAGTCTCTAGGATCACTACTCCACTGCAATTTAACTAAATGAATCTTTTTGCTCCTTAGCTCTCTAGTTTCTTTGCCAACGATCTTCAATGGCTCTCTCCTGACTGCTAATTCTGGAGTAATTTCCAAGTCCTGTTGTGCTGCTTCTTCTACAACAAGATCCGGATCATGCACACGTTTTCTGAGTTGAGACACGTGGAACACATCATGCACTCTAGGCAACCAATCAGGCAATTAAACCGTATATGTAAGAGTTCTAATCCGTTCAAGTATAGGAAAGGGACCAATAAATCTCGGTACCAACTTCCCAGTTTTGCCAAATCTGATTACTCCCCTCATCGGAGAAACTCTTATATAAACATAATCACCAACGACAAATGATAAATCTCTTCTTCTCGCATTAGTATAACTTTTCTGTCGGCTTTGTGCGGTTTTCAATCGCTTTTTGATGAAATCAACTTTATCAGATGCTTCTCGAATCATATCGAGCCCCAACACAAGTTTGTTGCCAGGTTCTACCCAACATGCGGGAGATCTGCACGGCCTACCGTATAATACTTCAAATGGTGACATTCCCAAACTTGCTTGGTAGCTATTTTTATAAGAGAATTTGGCCAAATGTAAGTGATCCTCCCATGACCTGCCAAAATCAATAATGCAAGCCCGCAGTAAATCTTCTAGAATTCTATTCACCCGCTCAGTTTGGCCATCTGTCTGAGGGTATTAAACGGTGCTTAGATTCAATTTGGTTCCCAATTCGGTCTGAAATGCTTCCCAGAATTTGCTAGTAAATAATGGATCTCCATCACTGACTACACTGAGCAGCACTCCATGTAGTTTAACTATTTCTTTGAAGTAAATCTGCGCTAAACCTTGAGTCGTTCTGTTGGATCTGACAGATATGAAATGGGCAGTCTTCGTGAAGCGATCTACGATCACCCAAATACTGTCGTTTCCTATCTTAGTTCGAGACAAACCGTCTATGAAGTCCATGGAAATCTGCTCCCACTTCCGTCCTGGAATATCTAATGGTTGTAATAATCCAGCCAATTTCTGCTGATCACTTTTGACTAGCTGACAAGTGGAGCATCTGCTGACATATAATGAAATATCTCTTTTCATTGATCTCCACCAGAATGTGCACTTGATATCATTGTACATTTTTCTCACCCCTGGATGGATGCTCGGTTTGGACTTATGACATTCATCAAGTATTTCCTTTCGAAGCTCTGGAAGATTTGGGATGAAAATTCTGCCCTTTAATCTAAGAACTCCATTGTCATCGAGCTGGAAACTTGTGGATTCACCTCCCTTGACTCTCTGACTGATTCTCTGAATAAATTCATCGTCTTTCTAAAGGTCCGAAATCTTGCCAATCAATGAAGACGTAATGATAAAACTGACGATGATTTCATTCTTTCTGCTGAGCGCATCTGCTACAACATTGGCTTTCCCTGGAGTGTATAAAATCTCAAAATCGTATGCTGCAAGGAATTCTAACCAATGCTGTTGTCTCAAGTTTAGATCTTTCTAAGTGAATAGATACTTCAATGATTGATGATCGGTAAATAGTTCAAACTTCTCGCCCAATAAATAATGCCTCCAGATTCTCAAAGCAAACACGATAGCTAACAACTCAAGATTATGAGTTGCATAGTTCCTTTCATGCGGCTTCAGCTGACGGCTAGCATAAGCGACCACTTGGCCTTTTTGCATTAATACTGCGCCAAGCCCTCTAATAGAAGCACCAGTCCATATAGTCAAGTCCTGGTTGCCTTCTATAATTTAATACTGGAGCAGTTGTCAATTTCAGTTTCATCTCCTGAAAAGCTTCTTCACATTCGGGAGTCCATTTGAATTTCTCATGCTTCTTTGTAAGCTTTGTTAATACACCAGATATCTTTGAAAAATCCTTAACGAATTTCCGATAGTGACTAGCCAATCTAAGGAAACTTCGAACTTCTGTGGGGGTAGTAGGCTGTTTCCAGTCCTGAATCGCTGTAATTTTGTTTGGATCTACAGTAATCCCTTCTTTTGATACGACATGGCCAAGGAACTTAACTTCATCCTGCCAAAAGATACACTTAGAAAATTTAGCTTTCAAAACATTTCTCCTCAGAATTACCAAAACTTGTTCTAAATGTTTTGCATGCTCGCCTTCGGACTTAGAGTAGACTAAAATGTCATCGATGAAGACAAGAAAAAATTTATTCAAGACACCACGGAACACTCTGTTCATAAGATCGACGAAGTATGCTGGAGCGTTACATAAGCCGAACGGCATTATTAACATTCGTTGAATAAATCGGGACCCCTGAAGGCTGTCGAAGGAACACAGTCTTCGGCTATACATAATTGGTGGAAACCTGTAGCTAGGTCCATTCTAGAGAATACTCTCTCCCTATTTAATTGATCTAACAGATCATCTATTCGTGGCAAGGGGTATTTGTTCTTCAGTGTCTGCTTATTGAGATCTCGGTAATCAACACAAAGTCTTAGAGTACCGTCTGATTTCGGGATAAACACTACTGCTGCTCCCCAATCTGAAAAGCTTGGCCTGATCAGACCTTTCCAAAGCAATTCTCGAGTTTGGCTGCCTAACTCTTCTTTCTCTTTCGGGGCCATTCTTCGAATTGGATGAACTACTGGTCGGGCATTCGGAATTAGATCAATTCTGAACTCAATTTCTCTTTGCGGAGGTAAGTTTTCGACTTCTTCAAACACATCTGCATAGTTTTTAACGACCGGTACCTTTTCTAACGAAGTGGGAATAAATTCCAAAGAAGACCAAAATTCTTTTCTATCTGGATCTGAACCGAGACATGGTATAGTGATATGCCCAACTTTTGTTTCAACTTTAACGATTCTTTCAGCACATCTAACTTCGGCCTTATATTTTATCAACCAATCCAGTCCCAGAATAATATCGAACTCACGAAAATCCATGACAATCGAATCAAAAGGAAATCGGTATCGAGAAAAGGAAATAGGTACTCTACAATATGAACTGAGAATGATAGAGCCTCCTATCGGGTTTTGAACTTTAATTGGTTCCTTACGCTTTCTTCACTTCAATTTTAACTTGTGAACAGTGTTACTAGAAATGAAGCTACGTGATGCACCAGTATCAAAAAGTACAGAAACAGGAATATTTTTAATTGTAAGGGTACCTCCCAAGACGTCGGGTTTACCTGATCCATCGGTGATGGCTGGCGGGGTCTCCCCGTCATAAACATGAGCCACCTGTGCATTCTTCTTCAAAGGACAATTCCAGCTATAGTGACCTTTCTGATGGCAGTTGTAGCATTCGGCTGAGCTGTAGGGGTTCGGGTTTGAGCTTTTTGGATTTGCCTTCAGTCTCTTTGGGGCGGTGCACACATTTGAATAATGCCCCTTCTTTCCGCAGTTGTAGTAGCTTCCTTTGGTTATCTTACCAGATTGCTAAGTAGCGGCTGCTGCATTGCTGGACTCGGGCTGATCTCCTAAAGCTTTGCGCTTGTTTCCAGCTTGGCTTTTAGCGCGGTCAAGTTTGGAGTTCCTCTCATCCAAATCTTCATAGTTGCAGACCATCTCTACTAATTCTGAAAATGGGAGTTTGATGTTGCTCATGGCCCGGTCCTGGTACTTACGCTTCAGCCCCAATATGAACCTCTTGTTCTTTGCTTTGGATGTCAAAATAAGCTTTGGAGCATAGCGTGAAAGCTGTGTGAATTTTTTGAGGTAGTCTTGAATAGAACGGTCTCCCTGCTGGAGATTAGCAAACTGATCACGCATCCGCTCTAATGCCTGCTCAGGGATGAACTTTCCCTTGAACAGGGTCTTGAACTCCTCCCAATTCCTAACAGTATCCTCCTCATCCTCAGAGGTGACGGCATCCCACCACAAATCGGCCTCATCCTGTAAGAGCCAAGCACCCATAATCTCTTTGTCGTGAGTTTCAAGTCTCATGCCTGTAAAAATCTTCTCGCATGTCTTCAACCATGCCAAAGCCTCTATCACTGTGCCAATGCGAGAGAAAGGTTTGCCTCCGAGGTTTCTGTACCTCTTTGCTAGTCGATCAAGATCGAAGTCCTGTGTTGCTAGTGGCTGAATCATAGGACCCTCTTCTGCTACTGGGATATTCCCCCGTCCTCCAGCTCTGCCTGCTCGGCCTCCTCGGCCACCTCTGGCTGCAGCTGCTCGCGTAGCCATCAAGTAAAGTACTGTATAAGCAAGAAAAGAGTCAAGCTCACAGAAATGATAACTTTCATATATGAAAAAGCAGGAGAACATAAGGAAAGGCAATGATGTACTGATCAAATTGTTTTGCTATTCTGCTTAGCTCATTCCAGGACATCACTAATCCTATCTCTAATGAGCCACTCGCCTTAGAACACTACTGATTCTATTCTGACGAGGTGTTTAATATGTTAGATTCCAGAACTAAGGTTGACTAAAGCTCATATACCAACTGTGACGATCCCAAAATCTGTGTGATGGTATTAAGGATAATCATTGGAATATAACACATCAATCATCATAGCAGAATATAGATAATAGCAAAAATAATAAATAGAATAATTTTACATGAATATGGCAGCGGAATCATAACATGTAACAACATCAGAATAGCACAACGTAGGATATAACTTAGTAAATAAAAGGGGAATGATCAGTCACCAACGCCATAGGCGGAATATATACATACAGTGAGACATAATAAAGGTATCAGTCTACATCGCCTGAGGCAGTACATATACATATGATAATAAATATTGGAAGTAAAACAGTCTACATCACCATCGGCGGAATCATATACATAAGATAGGCGGAAAGTCAATAGCCAAAATAAAAATCTAATCCATCGCCATGAAGCCAAAAGTGCACCTCGTACTGCAGTGCTAAGCCAAAACAACCTGTCATCTGTCAACTAGGTTGCCCATGCGAAAATAAGGGCACCCAAGTTTGCAAAGTGAAACAAACAACGAGTCAGCCATGTGACTGGTATGAGAAATCTACTAAACAGGATAAACAACAGTAATAAGGCAAATCATAGGACCACGCCACTTTCGTGGAACGGGTTTTCTCCAGTGATTGCCGATACATTTGAAACAAAGTGAATTCCTTAAAACAACGCAATGATTTTTAAAAAGAATGAAGCAGTTATAAGACTCAAGTCCCATCATACAATTCAACGCAAACCGGAGGATAGAGTTTTACCTTAGGCCAAATATGCTTAATACGTGTAAAGCAAAATCATTTGATATTATTACTAGTGCATATATGTTTCAAAAACGAATATCATCATAAATATCAATCATAGGCGACATAGCTACCATTCTCTATGTCGCCATACTAGTTATACAATCAGATCCGTTATTTCGTTTTGGAAATTGGATTTCCGTCATGAGTCGAGGCAAGGGGCAAGCTCCTCTCCTCTTCGAGACACTCTTGCAAATACCTCAGGACTACACACTATGGGTAACCTTCGGATCGGCTGGGTCGGTACTCTCTTACGTTTGAGGATTGGCAATTCCTAAACACACGTTTCCCGGTCCTTACAGACCTAAAATCGAGGCGCCTCGCATTCCAACAACCACGCAGGTGAAAAGTAGATATAAATGTCAGGGCTGGTTGGTCACTGACACCACCATAGCTAGAAAGAAACATCGTGTTCTCCCAGCGGTCCTTATCCTGTTTTTAACTCATACCGAGGTGTGAGGCTCGCGAATCCACGCTATACACAAAGCCAGGCCATGCAGGCCGTGCTTTGATCATCGAACATAAGACTTTGCTTTGCAACAGAAGCCCTGTTCACTGCATCTTGGCATGCCACATAGGCAATCCACTCCATACGATTGATTTCTATCGATATATAACCTCTGAGCTCGTATGTCTCAGAGAATGGCGTTAAGCAAAAGAATAAATTCTCCGCCGCCAAACAGATATATATTTAACAGAGATCAATCAGTACAGAACAAAATCCAATGTCAGACACATAGTCCATTTACAAGTCCGTTTTGGGTATGAACGAAACCGGAGGCACCATATTCCTCATATATCCATACAATCAACACATACGTTCAGACGGCTACTACTTCCATTCCATCACGGTGGCTACTCCAATCAGGAACCTCAGCAGCGCCCATCCATCTGATACGAAGATCATCGGTCCTGAACCGTCTTTGTATTTTCGACTTCAAATCGTTCGATCAATTATTTGAAATGAGGGTTAGCTCGGCCTTTCAAAAAATTCACGTATAATTAGAATTCAAATCAATTCTTTCCATGGTTATATTATGCGACTTTCACATTTCAGTTCTTTAGTATAATTTTCGTGTCAAACACATACAACCATCAAATATCAAGCAGATCAAGCCAAATTGGTTTATTTCCAATCCATGTCGCTCATAATATTTTATAACGATTTTTCGCCATTTTTATTTATTTAAAAATGGCCATATTTAATTAAACGACATTTCAGGTCGTGCCGTGGCACTAGCGCTGTTTTTACCCAAATTTGTTTTACATATATCGGGAAATCTAACCGTTGGATTTATACAAAGTCTATGTCACTGGGAAGATATTCCCAAAGCGAACCCAACGGTTCCAGTTTCGTGAAAATCAAACGATCGGATCTTCCACACTAGTCGTTTGAAGTTACGGTTTCAAAATATGAACTGCAGCGTCGTTATTCGATTTAATTTAATTATATTTATATTTATTTATAAATATAAATGATTTTGGCACTGTTTTTCTTCAGATTTGAATTAAACATTTCAGACAATCCAACCGTTGGATTTTTACAAAGTTGGTGCCGTTGGAAAGATATTTCCAAGGTGAATCCAACGGTTGCGGTTTCGGGAAAATCCGATGGTCGTATCTCTCGAACTAATCGATTGAAGTTACGATTTCAAAACACGAACTGCACGGCCTCGATTCATTTCAATTCTATTTATATTTATATATATAAATATATTTCATTCTTTAATTTCAATATCGTTTTCACTTCAAATATTTCACTAACGCCTTTATATTTCGAAAAATTCCAATATCGTTTTCACTTCAAATATTTCACTAACGCCTTTATATTTCGAAAATTTTGCCATAACCTCCTTTGTACGGGAAGGGGTTTGGAAATTTATTGGGCCATGTTAGGTACCCAATAAATCCTATAAAGCATACACATATTTATAGTGATATATTCTGCTGTTTACAGGGGAGCAGGTATAGATAATAACTCCAGAGAATAAATTCTCGTCACCCTGTCAAGCCTGAGGGAGCGTGTATTTTTAATTACTCTAGAGGATAAATCCTCGTCACCTCGTCCTGTGTGGGAAATAAATAATCCATGTGTCGTATATAATGACTAGAGAGACGTGATTATTGTCAACTCCAGACCCGTGTGGGGGTTTTATTAATCTAGCAATTTATCGTTATATTTTATATAGTCCATATCAGTCATCAGTTCAACCTGTAATATATAATCGTCGCCATACAAGCCTCTCACTCGTATGGTAAATCTTCAACCTCGTCACACAAGCTCCAAATGCTTATGTGGATTATGATGAAGTATGCTTATCGTCAAGAAGTATGCCATGTAATGTAGTTCAAAATTAATTGTTACTATCCTATGGCGATGTTTATTATTACACACAGAATAACCAGCACTCCGCATCCAATGGCATTCACAGGAGTTGATATAAAAATAAAATTGCGCGGCCAACTCATCAAGGCTTACCTATTTGTCGGGCACGCAAATAATTTCTTTACTCTACAACTAATCCATTTTCCCTGTTCGACACATGTATATATATGCAGAACAAAGCTAATAATAATATTTCTAGCGAATTAATATTTATTTCAACACGTGTATATATTTATCAAAGCGTATACATGATAAAAGTAATATTTTTATCATCAGAAATATTTATTCAACACGTGAATGTTTTCAACACTTCATATTCACAATAAAAATGTAATTTTTATTGTTTAATCAATTTATTTAAAATACGAATAACACTCAACACATGAATTTCAATTCAACGAATGAATTTCAATTCAACTCATGAATATTCTTTACAGTTTGTATATATATATATATATATAATGTGATTTTAATCGTTAAAGCTATTTATTTAAAATGCGAACGCCATTCAACACATGAATTTCAATTCAACGAATGAATTTCAATTCAACACATGAATATTCTTTACAGTTTGTATATATATATATATATATATATATATATATATGTGTGTGTGTGTGATTTTTATCGTTAAAGCTCTTTATTTAAAATACGAATAACATTCAACACATGAATTTCAATTCAACACATGAATATTCTTTACAGTTTGTATATATATGTATATATAAATATAAATGTGGATTTTATCGTTAAAGCTATTTTTTTAAAATACGAATAACATTCAACACATGAATTTCAATTCAACGAATGAATTTCAATTCAACACATGAATATTCTTTACAGTTTGTATATATATATATATATATATATATAAATGTGATTTTTATCGTTAAAGCTATTTATTTAAAATACGAATAACATTCAACACATGAATTTCAATTCAACGAATGAATTTCAATTCAACACATGAATATTCTTTCAACATATAAAAGTAATTTCAACAAATGAAAATTATTCTAACACATTAATATTTCAGAAAATTTCGGCAGCATAACGGCAGGGTGGTTAAAACCAGGACCGTCCCTAGTACGGCTCCTCGCTCTACATTAAAACCTCGCGGTTTTTAACAATGGGGAATCATGCATCTAGTTCGCACGCAGGGGGCATGTTTTATTTTCATTTCCACAATTCTTTTCTAATTTGTTTCAACCATAAGAGGGTATTTTTCAACCACAAAGGTATTTTTCAACCACAATATCAACCACAAACAATTATTTTCAACCATTCATCATACTATATATTTTCATGCCAATCACAAGCAATAAATATCGTCTATGGTTTGTGGATGAGGGGAGTGTGTGTGTGTATATATATATATATATTATTTCTATATTTCACTTGCATTTCAACAAAATTCAAAGCATATATGTTTCGTACAATGCTTGTATAATTTATACATCGCTAATATAACTTATACAACACATGTACATGAGGTATACAATACGTATATAATTTACACTTCGCTTATATAATTTATACAACACGATTTCATTCGCACAATTTAATTTAGATTCCTCACATTGGTTTTTGAAGTGCTAAAAATCGTAGGTAGATCAGAAAAATCTGCGGTCTCTGCTAGATGGTAGAGAGCCTCCTTACGGTCCCGTTGTTTCCTGTTTCATTGAATTTCTTCAACACATGTTAAAGATATTATTTTTCAAAGTTCAGATAAAATAAAGGTCTCACCTTTCAAAGTGGTTCGAACTAGGGTTCGCATTTTTCAGAAAATCCGTGCAACTATGAAAGGATCGGATTATACTACGTGGAAGAGGGAAGAGAGGCGAGTCGATCGGTGGTGGTTTGGGAAAACTCGGTGGTCCTGCGGCGCACGGCGGCACTCCAAAGGTGGCGTCTTCCTTGACGAAATTCGACACAAATATCACGCTATATCTGACGAGGGTTGGATGGATTGATAGAGGAGGGAGAGATGAACAGAAAATCTAACTGGAGGGGGCGGTGAATACGAACGTGGCGGCGGCGATCGGGCCTAGAAGCTCTGAGTGCTTTTCCGTCGTTCATGGGTAGGGGTTTGACCAGTCAACTGAAGTGAGAGAAAAGAGGGGGTTTGACCCTTTATATTTAAATTTTAAATTCCAAAAATATCCTTTTGAACAAACGAACACCAACTTCAACCCAACGACTGTCACCCCTAGCTAAACACCCCCATCCCGGACACAATGGGATATGTTTCGTTAGCCAATTCGACTATTGCAGTCAGTTATTTTTCAAATTAAAGTATAAAACATTTAATATTCAATTTGAATGTACATTTCAATTTGCCAGGGCCACAAACTGAATCGAAAAATTCTAGAAAAATAAATCTAGCTATGTTTTGACGATACGGTCCCAACAAAACTAGTTTCGTAGAAATCTGAGATCGTTTGCAAAAAAGCCATTTTCTGGTCGACCCATTTTAACAGAAATTGACCAATCACATTTTCTTTTGCCTCGCTCACATACTAGCTTCAAAAATTATGAAATTTGAAACCTAGCAATAGTTTGACATCCCGGATCCAATAAAAGTTGTTTCGTCGAATTCCGAGGTCGTTTGCAAAATGTCTATATTCAAGGGCCATATATTCTATATAGCGACCTTTCTGAAAATTCATTTGGCCATAACTTTTGACTCCTGCTATGAAATTTCAATTTTTCAGATTCCTTAGAAAGGTATTCATAAACAAATTTAAATATTTTTGGTTTCACTAAAATCTGTTATATTTTCCACCCGGTACAGTCAGTCAAAGTTTGAATTCAAATTTTCAAACTACCTCACTATTTCCAATACATTATTTTATTGAATTATTCTATTTCAATTGTTTAAATTCTTTGACAATAACCAATTTTAAAATTTTAAAATTGGTTCACATTTTCCGGGTTGTTACACTAAGGTGCTTTAGGCTACAGTGAAGTGAAAACTTGAAGGGGACAAGGCATGCTGGTGTATTCAGGAGAGGTAGCTGAGTACATAAATGGTAGGATAGTGGTTGATTTGAAAATACACTGACATGAAGTATGCTTGGACATGAAGCTTCGTACGTTCGCTGCTGGGTGATCGAAATTTGCAGTAAGATGCTACAGCTTCTACATGGCTTACATGCTTAGGGTTCAAAATATAGAGTAGCTGATGATTTGAAAACACAGTCATGTGATCCTTGAGCATGAAGCTTTGTATATTTAAATTTGCGTATCACAAAAGTACTGGAGACATGTATGGTGCCATCAAGTTGTATATTCACAAGAAAAGATGGGTAGGTAGGCTATATATTTAGCTGTACGTGATTTTATTTGATTTATGTGTTGAGATACCACGATTTGTTCTCAGATTTTCGTGTGCCAAGATTTCAAAAGTGATAGGAAAAGATATGGCGTTCATTTATTTCTTTGTACATTTTGATATGACATGGCTACAAGATCTATTTACATAGGATCAGTAGGATTTTTCTGAGATTTTCAAATGAAGACACCCAAGACTTTATAAAAGATTTGCACATTGTTCCAAAGATACGTTGCATATAAATCGCGTCAGAATCGATAAAGACTTTGGTTATACTTTTAGGGTACTGGGCTGCACAAAAAATTTATCAGTTAAGGGCCGCCATCGACAAAAATAAAAATACCGTTGTGGCGACCAACGCTTCACAATCTCAAAAATATAATAATACCGGTAGGTTAATGTATATTGTGAAACCCCGAAATGTTTATACAGGGTGTAAAATACTCCAAACAAAAAGTTGCTTATTTTACGAATTGAAAATTACAGTAAAATTATAAAAATTAAATTATGACTACGCCTCAAAGGACTCGTCCAAATTCGAAGTGAATATTTAAATAAATCGTTATGGCATATAAACGATTCCACAGCGACTATTTGAAAATTTGATTTGGACACAAAATAAAATCTACAATACGAAAACTCGATTTTCTTCCTCCATTAGAAAAATATTAGAAACTAGATTCAGACGCTTCTTGTTTCATCAAAATCCAACTAATACGAGTTCTGTATGATCAACTGAAGTTGAAACTCAATATTTACGAATTACCACGCAGTTTTGAGTACGTTTTATAATAAATATAAATATAAACGTTCGTTCGTCGTTTAATTAGCGAATTTGATATTAAATTACATAAATAATTCAAATATAATATTTAAAACAATTTAAATATTCGAATATAAATAGTCAAAAAATCCAGGTCGTTACATTCTTCCCCCTTAAATAAATTTTGTCCTCGAAATTTCTAGGTAAAACGAATGCTCCGAACTTAATTATTTCCAAAATAATTAATTCAAAATATTATCAAAGATACTACCAAGATATAAAATTTTCGAAAAATTCGCCAGCACCTTGTCTACACCGTTCGATCGAAACAACTACAAACGCTACTTTGGGGCTCTCATATTGATCCAAAGAAAATAAAAGCCAAGCGGCTACCCATCTCGGGTATAAATTCAAACACCCAATCAAGAATATTAAGGTTTACCTTTTTGTCGGGCAACTCATACTCCAATTACCATGCAAAGCACTAACAGTTGTTCCCCTTCCAATCCTGCACTTAATCTCGATATCCAATGACACATATAGGGTCCAACGATTTCAATTTCATTTTATATTGATTCTATTATTTTATCGGAATTTATTTTCTTAGTTTCCAGTTCATTCAACTGTTGATGAATTCTTATATTCGATCATTCTAGCAACCAACAAACAAACAATTCACAATACACCATCACTTTAACCAAATCACTTCAACCAAAACATTTCATTTTCCCTTTTAATTTTTATTTAACTTGTCTTTGGTTATATATTTAATTCCATATTCAAATTCAGTATATTTGAATTTTATTTCAATTTACTCATGCCAAGTCAAGCTCAAATCCATAGTTGTGCAATATATCCCAAACAAAAAATCCAACAAATTCCCATTTATTCAGTTTGGGTTTAATCACTTTTTATTTTACCCAACACAAGTCAAATTTGGCTTGTCCCAATTCCAATTCAAAGGATTCATACTCCCATTTCATATTTGAAATGTTTCCAACTTCATAATAATTTGAGAAATTATTATTTTACCTTCTTATAAAATATTTTGGGTCGAAACAATATAAAAATAATTTTATATTCAAATTATAACTACGCGCTCTCGTATATATATATATACTCAACTCGATCTAGGGTATTACTAGCCCAATCTCTATTGAGTAACGCCACAGAGCCATGGTTATCACTAAACCATTGCTCTGATACCAACTGTAGCGACCCTGAATTTCCGATGCTAGAATCCAGACACTAACACGTCTTGTGTCCAAACTTAAGTATCGAAAACCCAGAAAGCTAATAGAAAGAAGTTAGAGGGTGAGAAAAGAAAGAAAGAAATATTAGAATAGAATAATAAGAAGATCAGAGTCTCACAACTGAGGACAAAATATAATAATCAATAATACTTTATACAAAAGAAACTGTGTGTGTGTATATATATATATATATATATATATGATTACAACATCAGAGTATACATTCAGATCAATACAACACACAGTGGAAATAAACTAGTACCAGTAAATATATGGAATACGTCTCGGCTTCAACTTCTCTTCTGAAGATCAAGCGATACCTATCCTGGAAATATACTCGGTCTGACCCGAGCACATTTGATTTAAAACAAAATTCACTTGGATCAGTCTGGAATACTTTCAGTGATAAATTCATACATCATCCAACTTGTTTAACTTTGAAAATTCCTTTGAAAGAAAAGATAATAGTAAGACCAGTCCACACATAAACACGGACGGTTTTTATCTTAATATGACCCCATATGTTTTTGAAATTAATATCCTATTCTGATATTATAATAGTGTCAAAATACAAGTAAATAGAATCTAGCAGAACGCTTGCATCTCACGGTCCACATATATAGTATACAATCAAAACCGCTGTCGCTTATTGAAGATTGGATTTCCAACTATGACAAGGTATGGAACCACCTACCGATAGTGTATCTCTTGAGACGAATACACTGGGTTCAACAAGAACGTCTTGCAACCCGGCCCACACATGACCGACCACTCATTTCTCTTGAGTGTATCGAGTATATTGTCACCTTACGGCTTTTTGTCGCGCGACCACCGAAATCCCCGGGAGATACAGAAATGAAAAGAAGTAACAAATATCAATATTCCCTAGATGGTGACAATACACCCTAATGGGTGCGACACACATAGCCATGCTGCCTGCCCGATTTTTTGTCATTTCCCGGTTGATGAGGCTTGAGGCTATAATCAATTTTTGAAACATCTGGCCATTATTCACCTCGCCCATATACGTCATCCAGGTACAGGATGAACCGAAGGTACCCTCCTACTACATCCAATATAGGAATCACCCCATGGATCAGCAACGAGAAATCCTTGCAACCCGTAGATTCCAATCACGACAGAATCACAGTATATCTCTAGGGATCAGCCAGAGATTGTAAGTAACTCTTCCGTTACATGAAGATCTACGGTCTTCAATTGCTTCCATCTCGATCAACATCTTCGACGTATTCGTGTTTATTGGTCAGAATGGTTTTCGAATATAAATTCGATCCCGGTCTTTTCGTACCAATAACGTTGGGTCAGATTTTGATAGTTGGTTATTTGACTATCAAAATAAACAACCATAAAATAAAACAAATCCATTGGTTTATACATAGCATCACTTGGTCCTTATAATATATTGGTTTAAATATGTTAATATTCTCAAATCCCTTTTTTCTTTATATACCTAGAAAATGTCTTAAAATCTTATCTAATTCAACCTTCAATTAACTTTTCAAAACATTGTTTTAACCTTTCTTGTTATCTTATCGATTCAACTTATCATAACGGCACCTTCTTTGGCTTCGTTATTTTAACGCCAAAATCACCATCTCATCCTTTTTTTGAATAAACCCCATTTAAATCTTATTTCAATACTTTGAAAATACCATTATATTTTCAACAATCTCCCCTTTTATTTCTTTTATTATGGGAATATCGTTCCATATCATCAAGTCCATTTTTATTTCCTTTATATTTCGAAATCTTATTATATATATATATATATATTTCCAAACCTTCAATGGCGTTACCCTGTTATTTTCCCAAATTAATTTACTTTAATATCTCCCCCATTACGACTAATACCATCTTTTGATAATCCTGAAGTTGTTCAAGTTGGGGTATTTTAAATACCTCTCAAACCTTGATCAACAACGTTCTTATCTTAACATAGATATTAGTTGTAATACCAAAACCGATATCCATTCCCAAAATTCCTTTTTATTATATCTTGGTAAAACATCATCCCTTATAAATTATAACGAACTTTAATCGCACCTTTATAACTTTACTCGTCTAACCATTTTATTTCAAATCTGAGTTTCAGTTCTAATTCTTTACTTTCAAATCTTGGCCTTTACTTTATTCAAATGTCACTTCTAATAACTCGTCCCATTTATGTATTCCATAAAACTAGGTTTTATAACTTAGTATGACTTGGATTCCTAGAATCCATGTAAATATAAATTAGTAAAAATCAAGTTAATCTTTGATTTCACATTATACATATTAAATCGTCTTCTTAACTATAAACACGGCTTTAAACTTTACCAACTTTCCTTAGTATATTTCCCATTTCAAATTATCACCTTGATGACAGATAATCAAATTTTAACATTTATTAAAACAAATCTTGGTTACTTAACCATTAACTGCTCCCTTTGAACTAATTTGATCAACAAATTCAGTTAACACCTAATTTGTTCAAAACATGACTATCCCATTAGTCCATCGTTTTTGATCTTGTCATTTAGATTAATTAATAAATAAATAAATATAAATAATTTTATTTACTTTGATTTTTATTAAATCAATATCAGTATAAACTCATTATGTTAATTTTATTCATTTTCATAAAGTCGTTTAACAATCGGTTAACCAGCACGTGCTTCGCGCACGGTAGATTTGGTACAAAAATGGTGATTCGTGGTTAAACCAATTAATGTATATATGTGGCTGTTTTATTCCCTTTTTAGAAACTTTATTTAAATTAATATATTTAAAAATATATTCTGTTGTAAAACAAATAACATAACTTCATTTCTAGCGATTCACCTGACGGTGAATCGATCTTTATAAAACGGAGTATATTTGGGCCATTAGCTCTTTATTTCTCAACCAATACTATATATATTGGTTCAAACTGAATCACATTCAACAACCAACAGGGTTTAAAGTCAACAGGTTTTAAACAGTTCATAAAATATGAAATAACAGCATATTAAATATTTGAGGAACCAGTTTGATTCCTCCTATCTGTTCTTCCCTGCAACACAGACCATTATAATATTTCATATCAGTACATAGAAATATTTTAAACGACGATAATATAATTAACGTCAACCATTAAAGCAACCATAGGCATCCAAAGCATCCAATCAACTAATTATCAACGATTTAATCTAATTATATGAATTTAGCACATCCTAGTATTTCAGAAAATGTGTGAGAATTAACTCACCTTTGTTTTTCGACCGGCGGTTCGCGAGTTATTTCTTTTGCTTCCAATCCTATTTGAAACTGCTCACCAGCGTAGTGTCCTTCGCTGTGATTCTAATAAATTCAGTTTCGCTGATTTCGTTAATCTTGCCAAGTCACTTTGCGTTTCCTGTCTTGCCATAACTCTCCAAACAAAAAAAATGCGCAGCTCCTTGCATCCGTTCGAAGACCAATTGCCAGTGCTGACATCCCTTCTTTGTTTGCATGTCTTTTATATTTCTTCTTTGTTCATGATAACTCTTGGTACATGCTATCTTTCCCATAATACTGCACCCGACGCCCGCCACTTGATGAATATCCGTCCGCTTCATATATGCCACCCCTTTTTTTTACCAAATCAGTTCGCACTTTTTTTTTCATGTTCAGATTTCGGAAGTCACTGGCGACTCATCACACAAACCGTTGAACCACCCAGGCCGGCTCACGGCTTCGCCCAACTCCCATCTTTTGTGTTGTTTACAACCAACCTCCTAGTACCGCTCACGTTCTTCTTCTATTTCTTCACTTTGTCTCTTGCTTCTTGTCTCGCCAATTTAAACAAACTGATTCCCCCATGCATTCACCATTCGCATGAGCACTTCATCCTTCGCATGAACACCCTGCACCATGTCTACACCAAAGCCGCCTCCCCCATGTCCTTCTCTCTTCAGCAACTACCCCCTTCTCCTCTGATTGAAAAATACAGCACCCCCTGTAATACACTCAAAGCCGCATCCTACTCAAATAGAACAAATACATGAACCCCCAAAACAAACAGCTCCTCCACGCGACACTTCCATCCCCACCCTTCCGCCTTCTACACAACATTAAAATACATGCACACACCGCTGAACTGTCTTCATCACGATAAAGCTTACTCTAGCACCCTCATCTTGACGTCGGACTCCCGAACATGTCTCCTCGTTTCGGTTTCTAGTTTCTGCGTTTTGTACTTTTTTTTAGAATATGCAGAAGAGAAAGGAAACAACGGTGTTAGATATACAACTGTTGTGCTTTCCAAAGAGAAGAAGAAGCTTGGTTTTTTATTGCCGAAATGTTAAAGCATCATACGTATTTATAGAGGGAAATTGTTTGGCCGCCAAGTCTCCTGGTACACCGTAGGGAGTAGACTAAGGTGCTTTAGGCTGCGGTGAACTGAAAAATTGAAGGGGACAAGGCATGCTGGTGTATTCAGGAGAGGTAGCTGAGTACATAAATGGTAGGATAGTGGTTGATTTGAAAATACACTGACATGAAGTATGCTTGGACATGAAGCTTCGTACTTTCGCTGCTGGGTGATCAAAATTTGCAGTAAGATGCTACAGCTTCTGCGTGGCTTAGCATGCTTAGGGTTCAAAATATAGAGTAGATGATGATTTGAAAATACAGTCATGTGATCCTTAAGCATGAAGCTTTGTATATTTAAATTTGTGTAACACAGAAGTACTGGAGACATGTATGGCGCCATCAAGTTGTATATTCACAAGAAAAGATGGGTAGGTAGGCTATATATTTAGCTGTACATGATTTTATTTGATTTATGTGCTGAGATATCACGATTTGTTCTCAGATTTTCGTGTGCCAAGATTTCGAAAGTGATAGGAAAAGATATGGCGTTCATTTATTTCTTTGTACATTTTGATATGACATGGTTACGAGATCTATTTTCATAGGATCAGTAGAATTTTTCTGAGATTTTCAAATGAAGACACCCAAGACTTTATAAAAGATTTGCACATTGTTCCAAAGATACGCTGCATATAAGTCGCGTCAGATTCGATAAAGACTTTGGTTATACTTTTAGGGTACTGGGCTGCACAAAAACTTTATTAGTTAAGGGCCGCCATCGACAAAAATAAAAATACCGTTGTGGCGACTAACGCCCCACAATCTCAAAAGTATAATAATACCGGTAGTTTAATGTATATTGTGAAACCCCGAAATGTTCATACAGGGTGTAAAATACTCCAAAAAAAAGTTGCTTATTTTACAAATTAAAAATTATAGTAAAATTATAAAAATTAAATTATGACTACGCCTCAAAGGACTCGTCCAAATTCGAAGCCAATATTTAAATAAATCGTTACGGCGTATAAACGATTCCACAGCGACTATTTGAAAATTTGATTTGGACGCAAATTAAAATCTACAATACGAAAACTCAGTTTTCCTCCTCTATTACAAAAATATTATCAACTAGATTCATACGCTTCTTGTTTCATCGAAATCCGACTTAATACGAGTTCTGTATGATCAATTGAAGTTGAAATTCAATTTTTACGAACTGCCACACATTTTTGAGTTCGTTTTATAATAAATATAAATATAAACGTTCACTCGTTGTTTAATTAGAGAATTTGATATTAAATTACATAAATAATTCGAATGTAATATTTAAAACAATTTAAATATTCGAATATAAATAGCCGAAAAATCCAGGTCGTTGCATATACAAGTTTTAACTGAAATTATACCTTTTGGTTAAGCATAAATATAATGATATTCCCAGTGATAATGAAATGGAAAAGGGTTTATGAATCTATAGCGATAACTTTCAAGATAAGAGAATATGAAAAAGAGTTGGTGAATGTAAAACGATAAGGAAATAAAAGGCATTTATGGAATATGGAAATGGTTCGAGACAAAGGAAAAATAAAGTAAAGTTGGAAAAGAAGTTATTCTAAAAGGAGTATTGATTAATGTTTTCAATGTAAATGAACCAAAAGAGTTTTGTTGAGAATGGATTTATGAAATCGATTATAAGAATCGATGAAATGGTTTAATGAAGTATTTTAATGTAAATGACCTGAGCTGCCAATGTACTTAACATCACTGTTAAGGTTTGATAGTTAAACAATCGATTATCAAATGAAATACTCTATCTAACTTTTTATGAGTTGTTTTCGAAGAGACCGGTATGGGAACTAAACCCAAAACCACTTCAAATTAACTGTACGTTAGCGACTAGTTGGCAGGCGATGAAGATGGAGCATTGAAGACCGTATATCTTCATTAATGGAAGAACCACTAACAATCTCTGAGTCGACGCAGAGATATACCGGGGTTCTGTCATGGTTGAAATCTACGGGTTGCAAGGACTTCTCTCTACTGATCCTTGGGTGATTCCTATATAGGATGTGGTAGGAGAGTGCCTTCGGTTCATCCTGTTCCTGGATGACTTGTATGGACGAGTGTCTGACGAAGTATTTCCAGACGGTCACGTATATTGATTTCTTCAACCGTACCAAGAGTGGAAGCGGAGAAGGAAACTTCTTTAGCCAACACGTAGTGTATTGTTATAGACGTCAATTCGTGATTCCTGATGGATCTGACAATGTGGCATTCAAAGTGATGTGCTAATCTGAAAAGGAAGAAAATCCTAGCCTCAAGCCTCACCAACCGATAAATGACAAAAATCGGGCAGGCAGCATGGCTATGTGGGTTGCTCCCATTAGGATGTATAATCACCTATCTAGAGAAATTCCTTTTGCTTCATTAATCTATCTATGCTGTCCCTTTTCGAGAAACGGTGGTTTGAGCCCAACCGTTGGTGATGTACATTCGATACACTCAAGCGAAATGAGTGGTCGGTCATGTGTGGGCCGGGTTGCAAGACGTTCTTGTTGAACCCAGTGTATTCGCCTCTAGAGACACACTATCGGCAGGTGGTCCCATACCTTGTCATAGTCGAAATCCAATTTCCCATAAGCGCCCGCAGTTTTTGATTGTATACTATATATGTAGAGCGTGAGATGCAAGTGTTCTGCTAATTTGTTATTTATTTGTGGTTTGATAGACACTACTATAATATCAGATAAGATATTGATTTCAAAATTGGTTTGGTTATAGTAAGGTGAAATCCGTCCGTGTTTATGTGTGGACTGGTCTTACAATTATCCTTTTATTTCAAAAGGATTTCCAAAGTTAAACAAGTTGTTTGTGCTATGAATTTATCACTGATAGTATTCTAGAATGACCCGGTGAATTTTGTTTTAAATCAAATGTGCTCGGGTCAGACCGAGTATATTTACAAGTTAGTTTTCGCTTGGAGTTTCCAGGAGCTGGAAGCAGGAGGCTTCACCGTTTGTTATTCAAAGTATTTCCGCTGTGTCTAGTATATGATGTACTCTGATGAATGGTATGTATATATACAGTTTCTTCTTGCATAAAGAGATTTGAGATATTATATTTATTCGTTTCGCTGTGGGATTCTGATGTGTGTTCTTTTTCTTTTCTTCTATTCTAACATTACTTTCTTTCTTTTCACACCCTCTAACTTCTTTCTATTAAAATTCAGGGGCTCGATACTTGGATTTTTGGTAAGTGATGCGGGATTGTGTATTATTGTTGAAAATTTGAGCGTCGAGTTTTCCCGTGCCGTTACATTTCTGGGAATTTAAGGAGTTAGAATATTTTTAAGAAATTTTGATAGTTAGAAATCAACGTATCAATATATAGAATTCGATAAGGAAATGAACTTGAAAATAGAATATTATAAACAAAAAGGAAATAGATAAATCTGGAAATAGAAAGAGAAGTGTATACGTGTTTTAGAAATTGAGAATTGGTTTTATATGATGTTAGTTATTTGAGGTAAGTGGTCTTGTCTGTTTTGAAGTTAAGGATATTTCCAGTCAAGGTCTGAGAGGTAGTTATAACCCAACTTGATTGATTTCGTTTTTAACCGATAAATAGCAAAATCCAGTCTCGAAGAGGAATGTTTGAATAAGAGTTTGTTGAATGCAAGGTTTTGGGTTGTCATAGCGATGTTTTACACAACATTCGTTTTAACCCGAAGAAGTGAAAGTTTGGAAATATGATTATAAATATTTCCTAAGTCTAAAAATGAATGGTCGGGAAAGAGATAAGTAATTGGAATATTTTCCAATTATAAATAGAAGATATTTTCTAAGTACAGAAAATAAAAGAAGACGATATATGGAAATGTTTTCCAATTAACGTAAAAGGCAAAGATGATTATCGAAAATATTTAGTTAACAAATATTGATAAAGAATTGGAGAAGTGATTTAATTAATGGAATATTAATTTAGGGCTAAGTGATTGTTTGATATTTGGATGAACACTTGTTTTCTTCGATAGTTAAATCATAGACTATCGGAACACTTGTTTTTATTCGATAGTTAAATCACAGACTATCGAAGTTTTGACCATCGTTGTTAATATGGAGACAGCGGTTGGATTATTATCCAAAGAACCACTCTGTATTGGCAGTAGCGTTGCGAATCAGATTATATGCAGATAATCGAAGACGGAGTAGAGTGCAAGGGCTTTTTCTATTAATGGAAATTGTGCCTTCGGTTTCGTTCAATCCCAGAACGAACGTAAATGGACGAATGTCTGACAAAGTAGTTCCAATGATCGAATGGGTTGGTCTGTATAAATATATATATGGTTGCAACGGATTTATTCCCTTAGCATAACATCCAGAATATTTGTGTAAACCAATTAATGATTAACGGATCTGATAATGGAGCATTTAAAGTAATTGTGTTATCAAGGAGAGAAGTAATCGTATCCTCAGGTCTCAACAACTAGGAAATGACAAAAATCGGGCAGGAAGCATGGCTATGTGGTTAGCTCCCATTAGGATGTATCATCACCTATCTAGAGATTCATTTAATTCCTTATTCTATTCGATGTTGTCCCATTCAGGAAACGGTTGCAGATCCCAACCGTTGGTGATATACATTCAATACACTCAAGCGAAATGAGTGGTCGGTCATGTGTGGCTGAGTTACAAGATGTTCTTGTTGAACTCGGTGTATTCTCCTCTAGAGATACATCAGCGGCAGGTGGTTCCATACCTTGTCATAGTTGGAAATCCAATATCCAATAAGTGCCCGCGGTTTATGATTGTATATTTTATATGTGGAACGTGAGATGCCAACGTTCCGAGATTGTTATTTACTTGATTTAGACACTATTATAATATCAAAAGAGTTTCGATATAAAGTTTATCCTTTTCTTTCAGAAGGATTTGAAAGTTAAATCAAGTGGTTTGGATTCTGATAAGGGGAAAACCCGTTCAATGTTATACGGCGTGTTCTTATGAGATATCATTTAGTTTCTGAAACTGTTTTAAATTGTTTACTCATACCAGTCCCATGACTGACCCGGAGTTTATTTTGTTTTGTTCGACCAAAACTCTTGGGTGCCTAAATTTGTACGGGCAGTAAAGTAGTTCTGGATATTACAGATCTATCTAAAGGAGCTTGGAGCAGGAGGCTTCAGCGTTAGTTATATAGATTTTGTTCCGCTATGTTGTAAGTGTTGTACTTTGATAAGTGTATGTTATACAGTTGAAGTTTGTATATCCAAAGTTATGATATATTATATTTTGTTCCGCTGCGATGTGAGAATCTATGTTGTTATTTTTGTTCTTCTTCTACCTTTTTCTTCAAAAAAAAATTGATTTGTATTTTCGAGATATTTGGGTTGGACTTATGATGTATATAGTCAACTCTGATATTATGGATTTGTGGATTGTTACAAAGACAAAAAAAGATACATGAAACTGGGGAACAGGTTGAAATTCCATGTAAATAAGACATTCATAACTGGTGCAAGCAAAGTATATTTTGTGAGCTGTCTTACTGAAAAAATCCTCTACTCCAACATAATATTGACGTCAAGCACAACGAAAAAAATATTTTTGATAACATTTTTAATACAGTTTTGAATGTAAAAAGGAAAACTAAGAACGATGCGAATTCGAGATGTCATATATTACACTTTTGTAAGCAACCCGAACTTCATTTGTACGACGTTAATAGAAAATCCAAAACATGATATGAGTTAGAAAACAAGCAAGTAAAACTCGTGCTAAAGTGGGTGGAAGGTTTAAGATGTGATGATGGGATTTCTTCTAACCTCCATAGATGTGTGGACTTTAAAAACAGTAAATTAGGTGTGATGAAAAGCCATGATTGCCATATCACGATGGAGTACTTTATACCTATGATTTTCAGTGAAATGTTTCCCACAAAAATATGTAGTGTCATAATAGAATTAATTATGTTTTTATAAACAAATTTGTTCAACGAAATTAAAGGTAGACTTTCTACGTAAACTTGAAGTAGAAATCCCTATACTACTCCGAAAATTCGAGAAAATATTTCCCCAAGGTTTTCTCTAATGTAATGGAGCAATTACCCAATCATCTTCCATCCGTAGCACTCCTTCGAGGTTCTGTGCAATATGGATGGATGTATCCATTTGAGAGGAAATTTTGAATATCCTCAATATTCTTGGTACTTTAAAATTTATATTTTTTGTAATGATCTGGAATTTTGAACCAATTTGAAATTGGAATTTTTAATACTTAATCTAAATTTTATGAACATAAAATAAGTTTAAGAACATTTAATAATTTTGATAGGTTAAACAATAAGTTTGTTTGAATTATAACATTTACAAATGGAAATGATTATTAATAAGTTTGGATTTACTGATATTATTTCTCGTTCGATCGGATTTGTCAAAAGATAACATAAATTAATAGCATTAGTATTATGCGTTGCTCTTTGTTTTCATAACGTTTAAGGTAAATGCTACCAAAAACACATTCCTTCTCCTTTTTACAAGTGTTAAGACACTTGTAATTTTGCATTCAACACTCCATGCATAAAATACACATGTCCTATGATGTGTCACCCTCTCCTTACTCCTCTTTTCCTATAAATACCACCCTTTCCTTCCACTTTTTCATTCATTCTCACTTATTTTATTTCCACCTTCTTCTTAAAGCTTATGGCCATGGTTTCCATGGCATAAGTCTTCTTATTTTCGACCACCACCTTGCCAAAGTTCGTCATTCTCCTCCTCCTCTTATAATATAAAGAGAGATTAGTGTATATTATGTTATACGTATTTTGGTGAAGAAGACGTTGCGCTGAAATATTGTCCGACGGTTCGTTGGCTAGGCTCGCCTACCGTGAAGATTTGGAAAGCTGTTACGTGAGAACTCTTTAACCACGGTTTATATATTTTATTAGTAGCTAGACTAATTTTAATATAGTGATTGGTTAATGATGATTGATATTTGTTGTGATGGATGATGGATGCGAAGTTTAGAACACACACTATTAAGCATTAGTGTTATAACGCTTGTGCACAATTATGATTTATTGAATTATGATGATGATGGTTGAAATGGATGTTTAAATGGTTGTTGATGTTGTTTTACACATATTATGATACAACAATTATGGTATCACATTGGTGATCGAAAAATCTCCTTCATAATTAAAAGCAATATCATTATTGAAATTGAAGGTTAATAATTGGAAAAGACCATATGTTTGAATTCAAATATATTGTTAAAGTCCTTTAAATGAATAAATAAATACTGGAACATTCTAGGATGACAGAGAGGATAGTGTCTAGGCTTGGGTTTGGAGATGAAGTTTCCTGCTCTCCCTGACTATCCCTAACTGATCCGACGAATGGGAAGGTTAATTTGAAGTTATTTGAATTTAGAAATGAATTGGAATTTAGGAAAGTCGAATTTTAGATCCAAAATAATTTGAAAAGTAAATTTAAATGATTTTAAAAGGGTTATATGAGAATATAATGGTTTTCTAAGATATTTTTAAGTATCATAGCATAATGGTTATTATGGTCAAAATAGAGCTTGTCGCATAATGGCAATTTACATATTTTAGATGCAAACTTTAAACAGGAACTTTCAAAGGAGTGAAAGAAGATTTTAAATTCGAGTTATAATTTTCAAGTTATGTTTGAAACCGTTTTGGAAAAGATCGATGTAAGAACAATTGTTGACCATAACTATAAACAACTATTTTTAAATGTTTTAAAAATATGGAAAAAAAATAGTAAAAACATTATAAATTTTGAAAAGGTGTTTTGAATTGTAAAGTTTAAGTTTTGGCTAAGATAACGATATTTTGATCAAAATAGTTAAGATAATTGTTTTGTAACGCTTTTGTAACACTTTTAAAATGCTATTGTAACACTTCCTTCGAAAACAATCTATTTTGAAGTTTTAAACCGTAAACTATTTTCCGAACTATAAGTAATGATTTGTGGAATATTTTCAAAGGTTTAAAAGTATTAGAAATATTTTATATGGAATTTAAATTGATATTAATATGGGTTTTCAATTTTAAATAGTTGGATATGGTTGGAGATAAATATTCGGATGTTTGATATTAATCCGGTAGATGATAATTCTTACTATTTGAGTAATTTAAAAGGTAGTTCACCATTATTCCGCTTATAGTGTGAGTTGTATATCGAGATTAATACTAAGTATAAGTTGATGGTATTTCTATCCACGTCTAATGTTAAAGAGTTGGATAAATCTTTTAATTAAGATACGAGTTTCCTAAGTTGATATGGATAAGTTAGTTAGAAATAATCTTCAGATATTTGATATGAAATTCTATGGTGTAAATGTATACTTTTGAGGAATTTGGAAGATATTATTATATCGTTATTCCACTTATAGTATTTATTGATTATGAGAATTGATATCGAATATAAGTAGATACAATTTCTGTGTAACTTATGTTCAATACCAATTGATTTGGGTTTTGTCGTGAATCATATCTTCAATAATATCATTTTTGAAACCCAATGAGATTGAGTTATGGAAATTCATATTGTAATTTGAGGGTTTAATCAGATCTTTGAATTGAGGAAATTAAAAATGAGGAATCGGAAAGAAAGTATAATCTTTAGTTAAGATTAAAGAATGGAATGTTGGAAAATCAATTTAATTGGAAACTAGGGTTAAAATCCGGGGTAAGGGTTTTCAAAGGAAACTGGATTTTGATAACGAGTTATCAAACGGAAAATTAATTAAAGCTTTAAGGCTAAATCATCTTTGATTTAAGGGATGTGTTTTAAAAGAGAAAGGTTAAATATGGATTTTGTAATAATTTGAGACTGGGTTTAAATCAGTTTAATTTAGACAAAATCCAAGATGGAAGGTGATTGGTAGAAAGCCTGTGTGTTCTATAATTGTATTTTTTTTAAATTGCGCCTATTATTTGGAAAGACCAGGATCTGATGTATGTTTGGAAACCATTCCAAGTAATAATATGACATTATGGAGCAATTGAAGACATTGGAGACGACATTGAAGACCGGGACCCTTCATGTCGTAAGGACGACTTGCCGAATGTCTCGAATGGGTCGCTCCCATTTGCAGATGGATTTTATATCAGTTAAGTGGCAAGAAGCCCAAAAGTACGTGAAGGAAGTCTGGATTGTTGTTTCGTTTACAACCATAATAGACTTGTATGGATTGTGTGTCTAACATTGTAATTGACTGCGTAGCATTGATCTTTGTTAAATATATATCTGCTTAGTGGCGGAGAATTTATTCTCTTGCTTAACACCTGCAACGATCCAAAATTTTGCGAAGTCTTAATATATAATTAATTTGGATTTTTCAAAGTTTAAATATGAAATTTGGAATCTTGAATATAAATATGATTTTTGCATGGGTAAATAAATTATAAAAATATTTCAAAACTTTATTTTTGTTGAGTAATGATATTATTTTAAATATGACTTATTTGGATATATTGTTTAATAATATAAGATTTGTTAATTTTTGAAAGACTGAATATAATTAAATTTAGTTGTAAAGAAAATATATTACTTTATAAGGTTAAATGAAAATGTTAGTATGTATGAACCAATGCTCTTGGCAAACCAGTTCGTTGTTAGCAAGATTTGTCTCAACGGTTGGATAGTTAATTGTTGAAACGTTCGGTGTTGTATATAAATTATAATTAAATAACTGGTTTAAATAAACGTTTAGTTTCTGAACACATAATTTTAAGATATTTTATAAAATTTTACTGTAAATTTTAATTGGGAAATTTAATATGTATTTTTCTAACGTATTTTGGGTAACTATGGTCCTTACGGCACATTACAGAAGTAGTTAACCGGTCTATTTTATTTTTGTTTTGGTATCATGACACGTCGCTGTATCCGATTTTTGTTGTCAGCTTAGTAGATAATAGTCAACATTTAAATTAAATAAAAGGAATAAACTAACTAATAACTTAAGTTGGTCATAAGCTGGGCCACATAAATTCTGAACGTATTCTTATCTATATACTTTAACATTCACGTTTTCTGCCATATAACGTGATGGAAGAAAAAATAAAAAATAAATATAAATTACAGGTGTAGAGCAGATAGGGCTTGCGATGACATTTGTCCAACTGATAGACACGTGCTCCGTGTAGATCACATGCAAGATAAAAGAGAATATATATATAAAAAACTCTCTTCCTTTCTGATTACGCCTCCCTACAAACATCTGCCATTTTCATACTCTTCACCGCCTTCTTTTCTTCCAGGAACCACCGCTTTACTCTCAACCCGCCTCCCCACCTCTTTCCCATGCTCTTCTAAAACATGTTCTGCATTCACCTCCCTTCTCATTAGCCTCCACCGTTGCTATGGCATACCCCGACTCTTCCACCGTACCTGCATACCACCAGTTAGCATGCACACCTCCTCCACTTAAGCCGCAACCTTTTTCCTTCCCACTAAGTAACATCCGACCTCCTCTTCCCTTCAGTTACGCAGCTGCTCTCAGTTCTTTATCCCCTTGTTTCGCATGCAAGCACTTCTCCTCTGACACAGTTGCTGCACACGTTCAACTCCTCCCCTGTTTCCGCTCCACCGGTTCCGCACCATTCTCCCTTGCATGCCACAAAAGAGCTTCCGTCCGACTTGAAAACTTGCACCACAAAAACAGTCGGTCTCCCCCCTAAGCAACAATATTGCCATGCATGCCACTCTCCTTTTCGGAAACAGTCCACTCTCTCTACTTTTGCTTCTCTCTCCTACAGGAAACATATTTTGTCTTCTATGCAAGCCTTAGCGCATCTTTCCTTACCTTATAAGAAAAAAAAAACAAATATATATATATATATTAATAAAGTGACGAGAGCATGCAAGGTCCTTGGGGCCACACGCTTGAGTGTTATGGCAAGAAATGGATACTTTGGTTTCGCTTGGCTTAACTTTGCTGATGAGTGGACATTAGGCTGATTGGTAATTATTCTTGCTTAGCATCTACTGTGTACGAATTTGGTATTTGAATTATCCCTTTTAGAAAAAAAACCATCTTGTCTTGAAAGGAGAATAAGGTGCGGTGGTTACACATGAGTTGCGTAAAAGGGAAAGACATCCGAGAAGATTTGGGCGCGAACATCTGATGTTGGTTGCGGAAAACAAAGTGTGTGTGTAGCGTCGACCGTGAAAACCATATGTGATTGTACGGAGTTTCGCTCGCAATAAGACGAGATTCGACGGCGTCGTTTGGAGAGCAATATCGGTGAGAATTTTTAATTTAAATTATTTATTTAAATTAATAATGGTTAAATAATTGACTGTGATAAATTATTTTTGGTTGGATATGGATGTTATTATTGAATGGATGTGCATGTAGTTAGATAGCACACTAAACACTGAATAAGCGTTATTGATCGTAACGCTTATGCACAGCAGATTATTTGTTCATTGGTTATAATTCATGTTTATCAGATTTATATGGTTGATTGCATGAAATCACACACACTGTGGTTATGAGATTATACAGGTGATCGATTTTATTCCCCTTCCATATAAATGAAGTTTGATTTTTAAAATATTATCATGTTCAGTTTATTTCAAAATAAGATTTTTAAAATTTGAATATGGTTTTATATGTTTTTGAAAACATAATATGATAATATATAGACACCAGAACGTTCTAGGATGACAGAGAGGATGGTGTCTAGGCTTGGGTTTGGAAATTCAATTTCCTGCTCTCCCTGGCTATCCCTAATTGGTCCGACAACGGGATGGTAAATTCGAAATATAATTTGAAATATAATTTGAACATGTTTTTCAAATTATTTGGAAATATAAATTTAATTGGAATAATTTATAATTATTATATGGCTTGAATAGAACGCTCTCCGGTGGGACAATTGTAAACATCGATTTAAACTTCAAATGGTTACGACTTGATTACTTTAAATTGGCTTGACTTGAAATAAGGCATGTTGGATTTCAAACAATAATAGTATTTGAATAGAAAGGAAATTTTCGATTATTCAACATATGATTTTTTAAGTTATATGTAGAACAAATTTGGAAAGATCGCTATACATGCAGTTGGCGATCATAACGAAAAGTCGAATAAAACAAGTTATTAAATTGGAGAAATTTATGATAATTCCTATTTATAAATTTTAAAGGCGATTAGAATGGGAATATTTGAATTTCAAATAAATTTTTTAAAAATCTATTTGATTTAAATGGCTATTTTAATAGCAGTACTTTTGGGGAACATTCCCAAATGTTGTTTTGGTTGAAATTCATAAGCGTGTACTATAATTTGACTATAAGAATGATTATAAAATAGTTTCGAAGATTATTAAAGTATTGAAAATATTCATATGGAATTGAAATGGGTTTTCAAATTCTAAAATTTGGATATGGTTAAAGATAAATCTTAGGATGTTTGAAATTAATTAGATAAATGAAAACTGTTATTATTTGAGGAATTTAAAAGGAAATTCACCGTTATTCCGCTTATAATATGAGTTGGATACGGTAATTAATATTGAAGATAAGTTGATGATATTTGTAACCAGATCTAATGTCGAAGAGTGGAATAAATCTTTTAATTAAGATATGGGTTTCTCCACCTGATTGAAATAAGTTAGATAGAAATAATCTTTGATATTTGGATATAAAATTTTCATGGTATAAATGAATACTACCTAGGGAATTTGGAAGATATTATTATATCGCTATTCCACTTATAGTATTCGTTGATTTATGAGAATTTATGAGAATATAAGCGGATAAAAATTTATGTGTAATTTATGATTCAATATCGATTGATTTGGGTTTTTCGTGAATTGTATCTTCAATAATATCATTCTTGAAACCCGATGACATTGAATGGTGGAAATTCATATCGTAATTTGGGATTTAATCAAATATTTGATTCGAGGGAATTAAAGATAAGAAATAAAACGGAGGTATAATCTTTGATTTCAAAGAAGAGATAAGATGATCATGAGATGTATGAAAATAAAATAATTCAAATCTTGATTTATATATGAATTAATAATCATTTGGAAGGAGATTTGAATCGAAAAGCCTGTGTAAACCATAACTGTTGTTTTAAAGTACGCTCGTTACTTGGAAAGACCGGGATCAAATATATGCTTGAAAACCATTCCAAGTAATAATACGATTTTATGAAGCAATTCAAGACTCGATAAACGACAATTGAAGACCGGCAATATTTAAATTTGTTTAGATTGATTGTTGATTAATATATTGGTTAGGCAGGCCACCGATACGAGGTATGAGTTACATGAGACCTGAACATATTTAGGTATTTTCGGGTTGTTGTTCCGTTCAGACCCAGAACGGATTTGTATGGATGGTGCGTCTGACGTTGAAATTGACCGCATAGCACTGATTTCCAATAATGTATATTGGATTTGTGGCAATATATTATCCTTATCTCTAAGTCATATGAACTAAGAGGGTATGCATTGATTTAAATCAGTGATATGTCGTGAATTGTCAATGTGGCATACCCGAGTTATGAAACGAGCTAGTGATGATCAAAGAATGGCTTATCGAAGCATCGCTTTGTGTATGACGTGATATCGACAAACCTCACACCCCAGATTGATGAGAAACTGGCGGTTAGGTTTTATACTTATATATGAATTGATGATGAAGCTGTGCAGCAGTGGGAAACCACTTATGAACCCGGGGAAGTTGGGTTTGTTCGGGGGGTTGTGTCTGATCGAAAACCGTTGATCTGCCCTGACGATGTGTAGTCGGTGTCCGCATGATAGATGAAAAAGCCTTTGAGGCATTTCGTTTTGTATCCCTGATTGATCTTTCGTGCCAGGAATCATCAAGTCGGAAATCTAAACTCCAATACGAGCCACACAGTTTTGGTTTATATATATATATATATATATATATATATATAGCGAGATAATATTAATGGTATTATATCATCTAGAATTACTACATTTATTTGCGGAATTGCTTTTCACACTATATGATAATATTAGAAGAGGATTTTCACGTACGAAAGCACGTTTGGTTATCATAAGATAAAACTCGCCCATCTGGTGTGCGCTTGCATTGTGTGATGTGAGACGAGCTTATGATAGCTTCATTTTCAAAAGTCATGTCGAATTTCTATGCATGGGAATTCATATGGAGTTAACCCGTTTCGCATTAGCAGCGTGGTCCGGTGAATTTCCCAACTTTAAAACAAATCCTAAAAATAACTATTTCTGAGTTCTCACACCAGTCCCACGACTGACCTGGATTTTATTGTTCCTTTCTAAACTCTGGGTTCCCATTAATTTCCACTCGGGCAGCTAGTAGTTTAGTTTTGCAGTTATAGATCGTTGGAGCAGGATTCAGAGAGCTTTTAGAGCTGGAGTCCACGCTAGAGTTTTGGAGCTTCCGCCATATCATACGATTTCTTCCGCTGAGAGTATATTTTCTTTCCTTCCGCTGTATGTGTTGTAACTCTGATATTCTATGTAACTCTGATGTAACATTGTATTTTGCAATGAAAAGTTCTGTTATTTTGTTTAATATATGTATGTACCCATAACAATTCGTCCTTTTGAACGGTTTGAGTCGGTTTAATTACCGACAAGAACTGGGCAAAAATGCGGGTCGTTACAGTTGGTATCACAGCGAGGTTATACAAAGCTATGGCATACGTACATATTTGAACGAAATATAGGACTCATCAGAGTTATAATATCTCATTAGAGATAGGGTTAGAAATGCCCTAGAATGAGATTCCGGAATATTATTATCAAGAGAGCATACTCTAAAAATGGATTTTTAAGACAAAGGTAAGTCGTTTTAAAATAAGGTAATCATTTTGAAAGATAACTATTAATAAGAATTTTTGGGTATTTTACTCGACGACACGATTTGGACTATCGAGTATATATAAGGGTTTTTGAATATACGTCTAGCTAATGTATATGTGAAGTCCAGTATATACTAGATAGATATAGTCACACTCTAGTCGCTCGAGGATAATTCTACTGATGACCATGGCACCATCAGTACTTATTTTCGAGTTTCGAAAGTGGGATGATTATATGGTTCCAGTTAAGATGTCGAGGAATACTTAAACTATTTCGATATGTTAGAAACGTAAAAAGGAACTTAATGTAAGGACAATATGTTATAATTGCTGAGCAAACTATTTGGTTAATAACCTGAAAGGATTTTTGAAGTAAATTTCACTTAAAGATTTGAAAGCGAATTTTGGAAAATAAGATAATTCATTAACAAAGTATACCCAAAATTCCAGATAAATAAGTCATAACAAATGTTGGGTATGAATTTTAGATCTAATATGTTATACTTCTGGAGGAAGGTTAAATACGTTAATATAAGCGATAGATGTGAATCAATACTTAACATGAAGTGTAAATGATAATATGCTAGTTAAACTATTTTGCTTAAAAATAGATTTTTGCAACCAACTCCCCTTAAGGAATTTAAAGATGATTTTGACTTAAGAGTTTGGGTAAAAGGTGTTTTAAACTATAACAAACATCTAAGTGGGGAAGAAGGCTACATGTTCCTATTGAAATTATATGAATGAATAGATTCACTTATGATGCAACAAATGGTAAATTTTTGAAGTAAGATTGACTCAAGAGGAAGTTAATGAAAATTGAGTATTCCCAGAATAAATAATTTATAATAATCAAAGTGCGCAGAGGAAGTGTGATGGTATTTGAATAAAACTGTTTCAAGAGATTTTCCGAATAGTGAGCAAGAAAAACTTTCCAAACAAGATTTGACATTTAAACCAAAAAAAGTTATATATTTGGATTTTAAGTGTATTTAAAGAAAAGGTGTTATTCAATTATGTGAATATGACAACTAAGTATGAAATCCAACTAGTAAAGATACCGAAATTATTTAGAAAATATAGGGAATATTTGAAAACAATTTCAAATTTGAGTTAAAGGAAGTTAAAAAGGTTTATGAATTGTAAATGGTTGTTTAAACTTTAGTATGTAGGAAGGCTAATTCGAATAGACGTTAAAGAAATCATATTGATCAAATTTGATTAAAGAGAAAATTGTGTAGTTATATGAACATTAACTTTTGTGAATAGTTGGATGTTTTGGAATAATTTGAGGTCTACGAAGCTGGAAATGATTCTCAAAATATTCAACTGAGTAAATATGAATAGGATCATTTATTTGAAATAGGAACCTAAGTTGCAAACTTGAAAGCTAAAATTTACTCCAAGCAATCGAGTTTGTTTTTCCAAATACTGTGTATGTGATGGATAGTTTATAAAAGTGGTTTACAAATAAAAGAAATTTCAACGACTCGAATCCCAATGATTTGAAATGTTTGTAAAAGTATATAAGTTGAAGGTATTTGTAAATTATAGATTGCGAAAAAATGATTTACAACTTTGGGATATGAAACGATTTGACTGTTCGAGTAACCGTGACTAAAACTGGGTTGTGAAGAGTGATTGGATTGCGTTCAATGGGTGATACTCAGTTGCCCTATCATGTGGATGGACTTCTCGAACTAATAACATATGGATTTCAGTATAGAATGTATGAGTTTTTGAAAGCAAACGAAATTTTGAAAATCCCGAAGTACAGTATGATTTTCTATATGAAAGAAATATAGTATTTCGAATGTTTGGAAGTAAAACTGAGATTCTAAATCGAACAAATTATTTTACACTTTGATTTTTTCAATTTTGTATCCTATCACTTGGAGGGTTAAAACTAAATATGGTAATATTTTGTTTGTATTTTGTATAGGTTTTAACAATTGCCCTTTTCGAGGACGAAAAGTTTTAAGGAGGGAAGATTGTAACGATCCAAAATTTTGCGAAGTCTTAATATATAATTAATTTGGATTTTTCAAAGTTTAAATATGAAATTTGGAATCTTGAATATAAATATGATTTTTGCATGGGTAAATAAATTATAAAAATATTTGATAACTTTATTTTTGATGAGTAATGATATTATTTTAAATATGACGTATCTGGATATATTATTTAATAATATAAGATTTGTTAATTTTTGAAAGACTGAATATAATTAAATTTAGTTGTAAATAAAATATATTACTTTATAAGGTTAAATGAAAATGTTAATATGCATGAACCAATGCTCTTGGCAAACCAGTTCGTTGTTAGCAAAATTTGTCTCAACGGTTGGATAGTTAATTATTGAAACGTTCGGTGTTGTATATAAATTATAATTAAATAACCGGTTTAAATAATCGTTCAGTTTTTGAACACGTAATTTTAAGATATTTTATAAAATTTTACTGTAAATTTTAATTGGGAAATTTAATATGTATTTTTCTAACGTATTTTGGGTAACTATGGTCCTTACGACACTTTACAGAAGTAGTTAACCAGTCTATTTTATTTTAGTTTTGGTATCATGACACGTTGCTGTATCTGATTTTTGTTGTTAGCTTAGTATATAATAGTCAACATTTAAATTAAAAAAGGGAATAAACTAACTAATAACTTAAGTTGGTCATAAGCCGAGCCACATAAATTCTGAACGTATACTTATCTATATACTTTAACATTCACGTTTTCTGCCATATAACGCGATGGAAGAAAAAATAAATAATAAACATAAATTACAGGTGTAGAGCAGATAGGGCTTGCGATGACATTTGTCCAATTGATTGACACGTGCACCGTGTAGATCGCATGCAAGATAAAGGAGAATATATATATATAAAAACTCTCTTCCTTTCTGATTACGCCTCCCCACAAACATCTGCCATTTCCATACTCTTCATCGCCTTCTTTTCTTCCAGGAACCACCGCTTTACTCTCAACCCGCCTTCCCTCCTCTTTCCCATGCTCTTCTAAAACACGTTCTACATTCACCTCCCTTCTCATTAGCCTCCACCGTTGCTATGGCATACCCCGACTCTTCAACCGTACCTGCATACCACCAATTAGCATGCACACCTCCTCTACTTAAGCCGCAACCTTTTTCCTTCCCACTCAGTAACATCCGACCTCCTCTTCCCTTTAGTTACGCAGCTGCTCTCAGTTCTTTATCCCCTTGTTTCGCATGCAAGCACTTCTCCTCTAACACAGTTGCTGCACACGTTCAACTCCTCCCCTGTTTCTGCTCCATCGGTTCCACACCATTCTCCCTTGCATGCCACAAAAGAGCTTCCGTCCGACTTGCAAACTTGCACCACAAATCAGTCGGCCTCCCCGCTAAGAAACAATACTTCTATGTGTGCCACTCTCCTTTCCGGAAATAGTCCACTCTCTCTACTTTTGCTTCTCTCTCCTACAGGAAACATGTTTTGTCTTCTATGCAATCCTCACCTCATCTTTCCTTACCTCATAAGAAAAAAACAAATATATATATATATATTAATAAAGTGACGAGAGCATGCAAGGTCCTTGGGGCCACACACTTGAGTGTTATGGCAAGAAATGGATACTTTGGTTCCACTTGGCTTAGCCCTGCTAATGAGTGGACATTAGGCTGATTGGTAATTGTTCTTGCTTAGCATCTACTGTGTATGAATTTGGTAATTGAATTATCCCTTTTAGAAAGAAAAAAAATCATCTTGTATTGAAAGGAGAATAAGGTGCGGTGGTTACACATGAGTTGCGTAAAAGGGAAAGACATCCGAGAAGATTTGGACGCGAACATCTGAAGTTGGTTGCGGAAAACAAAGTGTGCGTAGCGTCGACCGTGAAAACCGTATGTGATTGTTCGGAGTTTCGCTCGCAGTAAGACGAGATTCGACGGCGTCATTTGGAAAGCAATATCGGTGAGAACTTTTAATTTAAATTATCTATTTAAATTAATAATGGTTAAATAATTGACTATGATAAATTAGTTTTGGTTGGATATGGATGTTATTATTGAATGGATGTGCATGTAGTTAGATAGCACACTAAACACTGAATAAGCGTTATTGATCGTAACGCTTGTGCACAACTGATTGTTTGTTCATGTAACGACCCAGAAAATCTGAACCAATTTAAAATTTTTAAATTGGCTAAAATAATGGATTTTAAATATTTAAAATAAATATTTTAAATAATAGCAATGAGAAGTGAGTTTGAATCGACAATTGAAAACGAATATAATTAATTATAATTATAAACAAGGCCTGAAATGGCGCGGTAGTTTCAAAAATTGAATTCAAACTTTGTCGGACTGTACCATGTGCAAAACAAAATGGATTTTATTGAAACCAAAAATATTTAAATCTGTTAGTGAATACCTTTCTAACGAATCTGAAAAATCGAATTTTCATAGCGGAAAGCAAAAGTTATGGTCGAACAAATTTTCAGAAAGGTCGCTATGGAATTTATATAGCCCGTGAAATTGACCATTTTGCATACGACCTCGGAATTCGACGAAACCACTTTTGTTGGATCCGGGATGTGAAGTTATTGCTAGGTTTCAAATTTCATAATTTTTGAAGCTAGTATGTGAGTGTGGCAAAAGAAAATGTGTTTTGGTCAATTATAGTTAAATTGGATCGACCAGAAATGGGCATTTTTGCAAACGGTCTCAGAATTCGACGAAACTAGTTTTGTTGGGACCGTATCGTCAAAACATAGCTAGATTTATTTTTCTGGAATTTTTCGAATCAGTTTGTGACCCTGGCAAATTGAAATGTCCGTTCAAATTAAATATTGAATATTTTATATTTTAATTTGAAGGAAAACTGACTGGAACAGTCGAATGGGCCTATGAAACATATCCCATTGTGTTCGGAATGGGGGTAAAACGCTAGGGACGGCAGTCGTTGGGTTTGATTTCGAGTTCGTCTAAGAAAACCCCAAATTTTTGAATTTAATATAACCTTGGCCAATAGGAAAATTTCTTTATTAAATAAAAAAAATCGCGTTCTCTCTCCCCGATATAGCGCTCGACGGCGGAAAACCGCTCCTCCCTTCCCTTCCATTTTCTGGCGAATCCACGCCGAATTAGCACCCCCTCCTTTGGAGCTTTTTGAAGACCTCGCCGCCCTCTTCAAATCCATACCCACCAGCGCCAGTTTCGTGGCCTGTGGAGAGCGGGTCGGGCTTGGGAAGTCGGCGACTTTGGTTCGCCGCCGCCGTCGACTGGGGCCACCAAAGTGGGCCCCACTTCTAGCGCAGGTGCGCCTTTCCTTGGCTGACGTCGTGGTAAAGGCGGATCGGCTTCATACTTCACGGATTGATCGAAAAATTCAAAACTAGTTTTGAAGATTTTGAAAGGTAATCGGCTGTTTAATTTAAAACTGATTTCAACTCTTTAAAACCGTTGCAAGCTTTGAAAAATCATATCTTTTTCGTTTCTCATCGAAATTCGATGAAACAGGAAACATCGTGACCGTGTGGACATCTTCTACATTTTAGAAGAGACCGCATATTTTTCTAAGCCTTCTGCTATTTTTGGTGGAGTGGAACCCAATGTGAGATTTCTAATTTATAAACAATATGGAAAACGACGATGTATAAATTATATAGTCGATGTATGAGCTATATAAGCGTTGTACACCTCTTGTATAAGCGTTGTATAAGTTGTACGTTCGATGTATAAGTTATATATACGTTGTAAAAATTATATATGTGTTGAAATAGAAGTGAATTGATATATATATATATATATATATATATATATATATATATATATATACGCCCCTCGTCCACAAACCATGGACGATATTTATTGATTGTGATTGGTGTGAAAATTGATTGATAGCGAATGGTTGTTCGGGATTGTTTGTGGTTGATATTGATTGATTGTGGTTGAAAAATACCCATTTGTGGTTGAGAAATATTTGGTTGAAACCACATAGGATTAGTTTGTGGAAATGAAATAAATATATACATGCCGCCTGCGTGCGAACTAGATGCATGATTCCCATTGTCAAAAACCGCGAGGTTTTAAGGTAGAGGGAGGAGCCGTACTAGGGACGGTCCCGGTTTTAACTACTCTGCCGTTATGCTGCCGAAATTTTGAATAATATTCATATGTTTGAATTATTTTTATTTGCTGAAACTATATTTATTCGTTGTATAGAAAACCTTCATGTGTTGAATCGATATTCATTCGTTGATTAGAAATTCATGTGTTGAATGGTATTCATGTTTTAAAATATAAAAATCACATTTTTATCTATATATAGAAACTATAGAAAACCTTCATGTGTTGAATCGATATTCATTCGTTGATTAGAAATTCATGTGTTGAATGGTATTCAAATTTTGAAATAAATTGTTTCATAATAAAAATCACCTTTTATCAACTATATGGACTATGTAAAATAATCTCGTTTTAAAAGAAATTGTTTTATAATAAAAATCCTATTTTTATCACCTATATAAACTATATAAAATAGTAGTGTTTTGAAATGAATTGTTTTACTATAAAAAACACATTTTTCTTATATATATGAATCGTCGAAATGTGAAGTGTTAAAAATAGCAACTCGTTTAAATAAATATGCATGAGTCGAAATATTCATTTATTAGCTAATGATATAATTTTTGCCTATGCATGCAACATTAGAATGAATGGTGTTTTTAAACCAAATGGAATCAAATATGAAGTTGAATGGAAAATGATAAGAGATAAGAACTGTATATATGTACATGCATATTTATTGAACAGGTTATGGCAAAGGGGCTAGAGAAGAGGAATAAAATTTTGTGCCCGACAAATAGGTACACATTTACTGTTTTGTTTGGGTGATGATTTTATGAGCCTGTTGGCTAGCCGCTTGGCTTCTTCTTTTTCTTTTCAACATGAGACGCCCGTGTGGCTATTTGGGAATTTTCCCAGCCCCTCCCGTACAAAGGAGGTTATGGCGAAATTTTCCAAAATTTAAAGGCGTTAGTGGAATATTTGAAGTGAAAACGATATTGAAATTTTTGAATGAACTATATTTATATAAATATATAAATATAAATAAAATTAAAACGAAACGTGGCCTTGCAGTTCGTGTTTTGAAACCGTGATTTCAAACAACTAGTGCGGGAAATCCGACCATTAGATTTTCCCGAAACTGCAACCGTTGGGTTCGCCTTGGAAATATCTTTCCAACGGCACCAACTTTGTAAAAATTCAACGGTTGGATTGTCTGGAATGTTTAATTCAAATCGGAAGAAAAACAGCGCCAGAATCGATTATATTTTTATATATATAAAAATATAATTATATTTAATCGAATAACGACGCTGTAGTTCGTATTTTGAAATCGAAACTTCAAACGATTGTACCGGGAGATCCGACCGTCGGATTTTCCCGAAACTAGAACCGTTGGATTCGTTTTGAAAAGATCTTTCTAATGATGTAAATTTTGTGAGGATCCAACGGTTAGATTTTCAGATATGTGTAAATCAAATCTGAAGAAAAGTAGCGCTACGGCCGCGTTATGGCCCGAAGCGTCGTTTTGAATAAAATGGCTATTTTAAAAGAAATAAAAATAGCAAAAAATCGTTATAAAATAGTGTAAACATTATGGATGTGATTTAGAAATTAACTGAAGGTTGGCTAAGTCGGATGGTTTCATGGGTGTTGATCTGATGTTGGTTTCGGCCTTCGGGGTTAATATTTGGGAAATCGTTCTCTTACTGATTGACGGTTAGTGACTAATGAATTGAAACGATGCGTGTATATGTTAGTGTTGTACTTGTTTATTGTATATGCGAGTTGCTCAGAAAAACCGGGTTTATCCCATTCTGAATAACTGAATCGATGATAAGTAATCGAAGATGAAGACGGTGGTCGAAGACTGGAGATCTTCACCGCGTTTGGATGGTAACCGAGGTCCTGATTGGGAGGCATCCCGAAATATGGATAATGAGTGGTGATCGTCCCGACGTACGTGGTGATTGATGGGTTTGCGAGGAATTTAGTGCCTCCGGTTTCGTTCAGACCCAGAATGGACTTGTAAATGGACTGTGTGTCTGACATTGGATTTTATTCTGTGTTGATTGATCTCTATTAAATATACATCTGTTTGGCGGCGGAGAATTTATTCTTTTGCTTAACGCCCTTCTCTGAAATGCACGAGCTCAGAGGTTGTATATCGATGGACATCAGTCGCATGGCATGAATGGCCTATGTGGCATGCTAAGATGCAGTGATCAGGGCTTCTGTTGAAAAGCAAAGTCTTGTGGTGATGATCAAAGCCCCGCCTGTGTGGCGTAGCTTTGTGTACAACGTAAAATCGCGAGCCTCACACCCCGGTATGAACTAGAAACGGGAGAGGACATCAGGGAGGGCCTGCGTTTCTTTCTAGCTAGGGTGGTGTCAGTGACCTACCAGCCCTGACATTTATATACTTTTCACCTGTGTGGTTGTTGCTGTTGCGAGGCGCCTCGGTTAGATCGGACGATCCGGGTCCGATGGATCCATTCGTTGGCTCATTTACACCCCAAAGGGTGGGGAAACGCAGTGCTCAGGAATTTTAATCCACATCGGTGTACCGGCCCTGACGATCCAAAGGCTTGACTGAGTACTTACCTGAGGGGCGGACTAGAGCATCTAGAATTCGGTAAGGACTATCTTTTGCCTTGGTTCATGACGGAAATCCAATTTCCAAATACGACATCGTGCGGTTTTGATTGTATATATATATATGGCGACATGATATATGGTACCCATGTCGTCTATGATTAATAGTTATGATTTGAAATTGTTTTCAAAGCGTATAAACACTAGTAACAATATCAAATGCCTTTGTTTTATTTGTGTCAATCATATTTTGGCCATTATAAGGTAAAACTCTATCCTCCGGTTTGCGTTGCATTTTGTGATGGGAACTGAGTCTTATAATGGCTTCATTTTTATAAAAAGCATTGCGTTGTTTAAAAGAAAGATTTACTCTTAAAGAACTGGCAATCCGATGGAGTAAACCCGTTCCACGAAAGTGGCGTGGTCCTGTGATTAGCCATATTTGAAATGTGTTGAATAAATTTCTCATACCAGTCCCATGACTGACTCGTAGTTTGTTTCACTTTCAAACTCGGGTGCCCCTTTTTCTACACGGGCAGCCTTGTATTCAGGTTTAGCTGGTTCTTTCTGGATAGATGGAGCTGAAGATGGATTCTATCATTTATCTCTTTTTATGCTGTTCAGCTCCTATTGTACATATTTTGTTTGTTTTCCGCTGTAGACATTTATGTATAGTTGAACTGTATTTGTACTAAGTAAGATCCTGTATACTGTGTAACTTTGATGATTACTTTTATCCAGTATATTCTATTGTTCATTATCTGGTGTATTTATTTAATTTTGTTCTGCTATTATCTGTTTCTGTGTTATATTCCACGGATTACCCTTGCCGCCATCAGTACGGGGTTTGGGGTCGTCTCATTTGGTATTAGAGCTTTGGTTAAGCTTAGTTCGGGAATATAACATTTGAATGAACTCGTCAGAAATAGAACCAATAGTGTTCTAGGACAGGTAACTCTATACGGATAGGATCAGCAATATCCTAGTATGAGTAAAGCAGAATGAAATTACACCTCGATAGACACATTTACATTGAAGTATATGTTTCTATGTTTTAAAATTATTTCTTCTGTGACCTGACACTTGATCTGCTGTTTGCAGAAGTACTAGAAAAATGAGTGTCAGAAACAGAAGAAATGCAGAACCCAATCTAGAGGCTCTATTAAAGAGATATCGAAATCTGAACGGAGCACAGTTCTCGGGCAATGAATCTATAATTCAGACTCAAGCTTGGATTAGTTCTGTCGAAAGAATCTTTGAGCGTATCCAGCTGAGGGATGACCAGAAACGGTTAGTAGCATCATGGGCGCTCAAAGAAGAAGCTTTAATCTGGTGGGAAACAATCATCAAAGATAATCCAGAAGGTGATATCACCTGGGACAGATTCAAAGTGATTTTCCTAGAAAGATTTACTCCTCCTGAAGCGACGGAGCGACTATGTGATGAATTTTCTTATCTGATACAAGGTGATATGACCATCCCAGAATATCATAAGAAATTCAACGAACTTGCTCACTTTGCTCCTCATCTGATTCAAGATCCAAAGATGAAAAATCTGAGATTTATTCATGGCCTGCAAAGGAGATATCAGAATAGTGTACTGAGGAATGTGAAGCTTCCTTTTTCTGAAATGATTTATATGGCTTATCAGTATGAAGATCTCCATAAGAAAGGAATGTTACGTGACGAAGAAGAAGTCTGTCCTGCTGACAAAGCAGAGTCGGAAACTGATATTCCTGAAGCCAGTACGAGGTCAGAGGTCAATAAGAAGCTTAGTGCCAAGAGAAAAAGGGTCGAATCTAGAAACGAACGAATAACGACCGCCACGTGCTCAAGCTGTAATAGAAAAGGACATTTGGCGATAAGTTGCAAATCTTCGAACAAACGAAGAAAAAGTGGATCTAAGCCCACTAAGAAACAAAGGAACCCACATGGGGAAAGGAGATGCCATAGGTGCTACCAAGCAGGTCATATTGCACGGGAGTGCCAACTCTCAAAGAAATCTGAAGCAGTGCATATAAATGAATTGGCAGAGACTTCCGAGCCCTCAGCTAGTCAAGAAAGGGCTGTTGTTTCAGAAGGCACACTCAATGTCAAGAACATTCCAGTTAAAGTACTGTTTGATACTGGCGCGTCACGAAGCTTTATAGAAAAGAGTGTAGTCAAGAAGTTGAATTTAAATGTGAAGAAGCTCAAAGAACCAATGACTGTCCAGAATCCGGTCGGGGGTTCCATCGGTCTCAGTTGGGCTTGTGCAGTACCTGTCTCTTTTTCCTGCTATAAATTCCATACTATCTCTATGGTCATGAATTTTAATGAATTCGATCTTATTTTGGGATTGGATTGGCTAACCAATAGAAAATATCCCTGAAGTTACAGAGAATATTCTCAACCTAGTGAAAGATATCCCTGTCGTCAAGAACTATGCGGATGTGTTCGAAGAAGTTGTTCGCTTACCTCCGCAAAGAGAAATAGATTTCAAGATCGCTTTGATTCCCAATGCAAGGCCAGTAGTTCACGCTATTCGAAGAATGTCCTTGAAAGAGAAAGAAGAACTTGACATCAAACACGACAGCTAGTATGGAAGGGTCTAATCAGGCCTAGTTTCTCTGATTGGGGTGCAGCTGTGGTGTTTGTCCCAAAATCGGACGGTACTCTACGTCTATGTGTGGATTATCGAGATCTGAACAAACAGACAATAAAGAACAAGTATCCGTTGCCGCGAATAGATGATTTGTTGGATCGTCTAAATGGAGCACAAGTATTTTCACGAATGGATCTAGCTATAGGCTTCCATCAACTACGAATTGCCGAAGAGTGTGTTCCAATGACCGCATTCAGAGGTCCCGACTTATTCTACGAGTGGTTAGTAATGTCGTTCGGCTTATGTAACGCTCCAGCTTACTTCGTCGATCTGATGAATAGAGTGTTCAGAGGAGTTTTGAATAAATTTATTCTGGTTTTCATTGACGATATTCTAATCTTCTCTAAATCAAAGGCCGAACATGAAAAACATTTGGAACAAGTGTTAAAAATCCTTAGAAGGAATGTATTGAAAGCAAAGTTTTCCAAATGTATATTCTGGCAAGATGAAGTGAAATTTCTGGGCCACGTCGTATCGAAAGAAAGAATCGTTGTGGATCCAAGCAAAATCACAGCTATTCAAAACTGGAAGTAACCTAGCACCCCCACTGAAGTTCGCAGTTTTCTCGGATTGTCTAGCTATTACCGGAAGTTCGTTAAAAACTTTTCGAAGATATCTGGTCATTTAACAAAGCTTACGAAGAAGCACTCTAAGTTCAAATGGACTCCATAAAGTGAGGAGGCTTTCGAAGAGCTAAAGTTAAGACTAACGACAGCTCCAGTGTTAACCATCATCGATGGCAACCAGGATTTGAAAGTCTGGACTGATGCTTCTAGAGAAGGCCTTGGTGCAGTGTTAATGCAAAGAGGCCAAGTGATCGCTTATGCTAGCCGTCAGCTGAAGCCACACGAGAAAAACTACGTCACTCATGATCTTGAGTTATTGGCTATAGTATCCGCTTTGAAAATCTGGAGGCACTATCTACTGGGTGAGAGATTTGAACTGTTTACAGATCATCAGTCGTTAAAGTATCTGTTCACCCAGAAGGACTTGAATCTGAGGCAGCAACGTTGGCTAGAGTTCCTTGCAGCATACGACTTTGAAATTATATACACTCCAGGGAAAGCCAATGTCATGGCCGATGCGTTAAGCCGAAAGAATGAAATGATCGCCAGTTTTATTATCACGACTTCATTGCTAGATAAAATATCTGCTCTTCAGGAGGATGATCACTTCATTCAGAAGATCAGAGAGATAATTCAACAAGGAGAACCCTCGAGTTTTCAAGTTGATAATGATGGGATTCTAAGGCTCAAAGGTCGAATCTGTGTCCCTAACATTCCTGAGCTTCGAAAGGAAGTACTGGATGAATGCCACAAGTCGAAACTTAGTATCCATCCGGGAGTGAGAAAAATGTGAAATGACATCAAGCGCAATTTCTGGTGGAAGTCGATGAAAAGGGACATTTCCTTATATGTTAGCCGATGCCCTACTTGCCAACTAGTCAAGAGCGACCAACAGAAATTGGCTGGATTGTTACAACCGCTAGAAGTTCCTGGTTGGAAGTGGGAGCATATTTCTATGGATTTCATTGATGGTCTGCCCAGAACCAAAAAAGGGAATGATAGTATTTGGGTGATCGTAGATCGCTTCACGAAGACCGCCCATTTCATACCTGTCAGATCAAACAGAACTGCTCAGAGTCTGGCGCAGATTTACTTCAGGGAAATAGTTAGACTACATGTAGTGCCGCTCAGTATAGTCAGTGATAGAGATACAATATTTACTAGAAAATTATGGGAAGCATTTCAAGTCGAGCTGGGAACGAAGTTGAACTTAAGCACCGCTTATCATCCTCAGACAGACGGTCAGACTGAGAGGGTGAATCGTATTTTAGAAGATCTATTGCGGGCTTGTGTTATAGATTTCGGTGGATCATGGGAAGACCATCTGCATTTGGCTGAATTCTCATATAATAACAGCTACCAGGCGAGTCTGACAATGTCACCATTCGAAGCATTGTATGGTAGACCATGCCGATCTCCTGCTTGTTGGGTCGAGCCTGGAAATAGACTTGTGTTAGGACCTGATATGATTCGAGAAGCTGCCGACAAAGTCGATTTTATTTAGAAGCGATTACTCGCCGCTCAAAGCTGACAAAAGAGCTATGCCGATAGAAGAAGAAGGGATATATCCTTTGCTGTTGGCGACTACGTGTATTTGAAAGTATCGTCGATGAGAGGAGTTATTCAGTTCGGTAAAACTGGAAAGTTGGCGCCCAAATTCATTGGTCCGTTTCCTATTCTGGAACGGATCGGAAATCTCGCTTATAGGGTCAAATTGCCTAATTGGTTGCCTGGAGTTCATGATGTATTTCACATATCTCAACTTCGAAAGCACGTTCATGATCCAGACTTGATCGTGGAAGAAGCATCTCAACAGGATATTGAAATAACTCCAGAATTAGCTGTGAGAAGAGAGCCGCTAAAGATTATCGGTAAAGAAACCAAAGAGCTGAGGAACAAGAAGGTTCACTTAGTCAAAGTGCAATGGAGTGGAGATCCGCGAGATTGTACTTGGGAAACTGAGGAGAGCATTCAGAAAGCTTATCCTAGATGCCGAGTGGATATCTCTGATTGACTCCGGTGCAAGGTATATTTACCATACTTTACATCACCATTTAATTCTCTATTCTATTGTTATTTTCTTTCCATGGATGTGCACTTTTAACTCTATAGTCTGAATGATTTTAAAGGGAGAATAGGAATTAAATTAAATGGTTTTGAAAAGTTAGAAACAAATTGCTTGTTGGTTGTGTTGTGTGTTAGTAAATTTGATTAATTAAAATTATTGAAATGATAGTTAATTGAATCAACAATAGAATAATTTTGTAATTTATTCGATTATATCACACATTGAACTGATTTAAAGATAGATGGAAATATATATACTTGTGCATTATATATGTTTGAACAGGTAAATGGATTAGCTGTTGAGTAAAGATTTTATTTGCGTGCCCGACAAATAGGTAAACCTTAATGAGTTGGATGCAAAATATTATTATATCAACTCCTGTGAATGCCATTGGATGCGGAGTGCTGGTTTTTCTGTGTGAAATAATAAATGTCGCCATAGGATAGTAACAATTAATTTTGAACTACATTGCATGGCATACTTCTAGAAGATAGGCATACTTCATCATATACCACATAAGCATTTGGAGCTTGTGTGACGAGGTGGAAGATTTACCATACGAGCGAGAGGCTTGTATGGCGATGACTATATTTTACAGGTTGAACTGATGACTGATATGGACTATTTAAATTGTAACGATTAAATTGCCAGATTAATAAAAACCCCACACGGGTCTGGAGTTGACAATAATCACGTCTCTCTAGTTATTAGATACGGCACATGGACAATTTATTTCCCACACGGGGCAGGGTGACGAGAATTTATTCTCTGGAGTTATTATCAATACATGCTCCCCTGTAAACACCAGAATATATCACTATAAATATGTGTATGCTTATTAGGATTTATTGGGTACCTAATACGGCCCAATAAATTTCCAAACCTCTCTCCGTACAAAGGAGGTTATGGCGAAATTTTTCGAAAATTCCGGGTGTTAGCCAAATTTTTGAAGAATTTGAAAATTCTCAGAAACTGAAAAGTTGGAGAATGGAAGCCAGATCGGACGTAGAGTTGATTAATCAAACCACTTTCGACTTTGTTCCTTTTCGGGGACGAAAAGTTTTAAGTGGGGGAGATTGTAACGACACAGAAAATCTGAACCAATTTAAAAAATTTAAATTGGCTAAAATAATGGATTTTAAATATTTAAAATAAATATTTTAAATAATAGCAATGAGAAGTGAGTTTGAATCGACAATTGAAAACGAATATAATTAATTATAATTATAAACAAGGCCTGAAATGGCGCGGCAGTTTCAAAAATTAAATTCAAACTTTGTCGGACTGTACCGGGTGCAAAACAAAACGGATTTTAGTGAAACCAAAAATATTTAAATCTGTTAGTGAATAACTTTCTAAAGAATCTGAAAAACTGAATTTTCATAGCGGAAAGCAAAAGTTATGGCCGAATGAATTTTCAGAAAGGTCGCTATGGAATTTATATAGCCCGTGAAATTGGCCATTTTGCATATGACCTCGGAATTCGACGAAACCACTTTTGTTGGATCCGGGATGTGAAGTTATTGCTAGGTTTCAAATTTCATAATTTTTGAAGCTAATATGTGAGCGTGGCAAAAGAAAATGTGTTTTGGTCAATTACAGTTAAATTGGATCGACCAGAAATGGGCCTTTTTGCAAACTGTCTCAGAATTCGACGAAACTAGTTTTGTTGGGACTGTATCATCAAAACATAGCTAGATTTATTTTTTTGGAATTTTTCGAATCAGTTTGTGACCCTGGCAAATTGAAATGTACGTTCAAATTAACTATTGAATATTTTATATTTTAATTTGAAGGAAAACTGACTGGAACAGTCGAATGGGCCTATGAAACATATCCCATTGTGTTCGGAATGGGGGTAAAACGCTAGGGATGGGAGTCGTTGGGTTTGATTTCGAGTTCGTCTAAGAAAACCCCAAATTTTTGAATTTAATATAACCTTGGCCAATAGGAAAATTTCTTTATTAAACAAAAAAAATCGCGTTCTCTCTCCCCGATACAGCGCTCGACGGCGTAAAACCGCTCCCCCCTTCCCTTCCATTTTCTGGCGAATCCACGCCGAATTAGCACCCCCTCCTTTGGAGCTTTTTGAAGACCTCGCCGCCCTCTTCAAATCCATACCCACCATCGCCAGTTTCGTGGCCTGTGGAGAGCGGGTCGGGTTTGGGAAGTCGGCGACTTTGGTTCACCGCCGCCGTCGACTGGGGCCACCAAAGTGGGCCCCACTTCTGGCGCAGGTGCGCCTTTCCTTGCCTGACGTCGTGGTAAAGGCGGATCGGCTTCATACTTCACGGATTGATCGAAAAATTCAAACATAGTTTTGAAGATTTTGAAAGGTAATCGGCTGTTTAATTTAAAACTGATTTCAACTCTTTAAAACCGTTGCAAACTTTGAAAAATCATATCTTTTTCGTTTCTGACCGAAATTCGATGAAACAAGAAACATCGTGACCATGTGGACGTCTTCTACATTTTAGGAGAGACCGCATATTTTTCTAAGCCTTCTGCTATTTTTGGTGGAGTGGAACCCAATGTGAGATTTATAATTTATAAACATTATGGAAAACGACGATGTATAAATTATATAGTCGATGTATGAGTTATATAAGCGTTGTACACCTCTTGTATAAGCATTGTATAAGTTGTACGTTCGATGTATAAGTTGTATATGCGTTGTAAAAATTATATATGTGTTGAAATAGAAGTGAATTGCTATATATAAATAAATATATATATATACGCCCCTCGTCCACAAACCATGGACGATATTTATTGATTGTGATTGGTGTGAAAATTGATTGATAGCGAATGGTTGTTTGGGATTGTTTGTGGTTGATATTGATTGATTGTGGTTGAAAAATACCCATTTGTGGTTGAGAAATATTTGGTTGAAACCACATAGGATTAGTTTGTGGAAATGAAATAAATATATACATGTCGCCTGCATGCGAACTAGATGCATGATTCCCATTGTCAAAAACCGCGAGGTTTTAAGGTAGAGCGAGGAGCCGTACTAGGGACGGTCCCAGTTTTAACTACCCTGCCGTTATGCTGCCGAAATTTTGAATAATATTCATGTGTTTGAATTATTTTCATTTGTTGAAACTACATTTATTCGTTGTATAGAAAACCTTCATGTGTTGAATCGATATTCATTCGTTGATTAGAAATTCATGTGTTGAATGGTATTCGTGTTTTAAAATATAAAAATCACATTTTTATCTATATATAGAAACTATAGAAAACCTTCATGTGTTGAATCGATATTCATTCGTTGATTAGAAATTCATGTGTTGAATGGTATTCATATTTTGAAATAAATTGTTTCATAATAAAAATCACCTTTTATCAACTATATGGACTATGTAAAATAATCTCGTTTTGAAAGAAATGGTTTTATAATAAAAATCCTATTTTTATCCCCTATATAAACTATATAAAATAGTAGTGTTTTGAAATGAGTTGTTTTACTATAAAAATCACATTTTTCTTATATACATGAATCGTCGAAATGTGAAGTGTTAAAAATAGCAACTCGTTTAAATAAATATGCATGAGTCGAAATATTCATTTATTAGCTAATGATATAATTTTTGCCTATGCATGCAACATTAGAATGAATGGTGTTTTTAAACCAAATGGAATCAAATATGAAGTTGAATGGAAAATGATAAGCGATAAGAACTGTATATATGTACATGCATATTTATTGAACAGGTTATGGCAAAGGGGCTAGAGAAGAGGAATAAAATATTGTGCCCGACAAATAGGTACACATTTACTGTTTTGTTTGGGTGATGATTTTATGAGCCTGTTGGCTAGCCGCTTGGCTTCTTCTTTTTCTTTTCGACATGAGACGCCCGTGTGGCTATTTGGGAATTTTCCCAGCCCCTCCCGTACAAAGGAGGTTATGGCGAAATTTTCCAAAATTTAAAGGCGTTATTGGAATATTTGAAATGAAAACGATACTGAAATTGTTGAATGAACTATATTTATATAGATATATAAATATAAATAAAATTAAAACAAAACGTGGCCGTGCAGTTCGTGTTTTGAAACCGTGATTTCAAACAACTAGTGCGGGAAATCCGACCATTAGATTTTCCCGAAACCGCAACCGTTGGGTTCGCCTTGGAAATATCTTTCCAACGGCACCAACTTTGTAAAAATCCAACGGTTGGATTGTCTGGAATGTTTAATTCAAATCGGAAGAAAAACAGCGCCAGAATCGATTATATTTTTATATATAAAAAAATATAATTATATTTAATCGAATAACGACGCTGTAGTTCGTATTTTGAAATCAAAACTTCAAACGATTGTACCGGGAGATCCGACCGTCGGATTTTCCCGAAACTGGAACCGTTGGATTCGTTTTGAAAAAATCTTTCTAATGATGTAAATTTTGTGAAGATCCAACGGTTAGATTTTCAGATATGTGTAAATCAAATCTGAAGAAAAGCAGCGCCACGGCCGCGTTATGGCCCGAAGCGTTGTTTTGAATGAAATGGCTATTTTAAAATAAATAAAAATAGCGAAAAATCGTTATAAAATATTATAAACAATATGGATGTGATTTAGAAATTAACTGAAGGTTGGCTAAGTCGGATGGTTTCCTGGGTGTTGATCTGATGTTGGTTTCGGCCTTCGGGGTTAATATTTGGGAAATCGTTCTCTTACTGATTGACGGTTAGTGACTAATGAATTGAAATGATGCGTGTATATGTTAGTGTTGCACTTGTTTATTGTATATGCGAGTTGCTCAGAAAAACCAGGTTTATCCCATTCTGAATAAATGAATCGACGATAAGTAATCGAAGATGAAGACGGTGGTCGAAGACCGGAGATATTCACCTCGTTTGGATGGTAACCAAGGTCCTGATTGGGAGGCATCCCGAAATATGGATAATGAGTGGTGATCGTCCCGACGTACGTGGTGATCGATGGGTTTGCGAGGTATTTAGTGCCTCCGGTTTCGTTCAGACCCAGAACGGACTTGTAAATGGACTGTGTGTCTGACATTGGATTTTATTCTGATATACATCTGTTTGGCGGCGGAGAATTTATTCTTTTGCTTAACGCCCTTCTCTGAAACGCATGAGCTCAGAGGTTGTATATCGATGGACATCAGTCGCATGGCATGAATGGCCTGTGTGGCATGCTAAGATGCAGTGATCAGGGCTTCTGTTGAAAAGCAAAGTCTTGTGGTGATGATCAAAGCCCCGCCTGTGTGGCGTAGCTTTGTGTACAACGTAAAATCGCGAGCCTCACACCCCGGTATGAACCAGAAACGGGAGAGGACATCAGGGAGGGCCTGCGTTTCTTTCTAGCTAGGGTGGTGTCAGTAACCTACCAACCCTGACATTTATATACTTTTCACCTGTGTGGTTGTTGCTATTGCGAGGCGCCTCGGTTAGATCGGACGATCCGGGTCCGATGGATCCATTCGTTGGCTCATTTACACCCTAAAGGTTCGGGAAACGCAGTGTTCAGGAATTTTAATCGACATCGGTGGACCGGCCCTGACGATCCAAAGGCTTGACTGAGTACTTGCCTGAGGGGCGGGCTAGAGCGTCTCGAATTCAGTAAGGACTATCTTTTGCCTTGGTTCATGACGGAAATCCAATTTCTAAATACGACATCGTGCGGTTTTGATTGTATATATATATGGCGACATGATATATGGTACCCATGACATCTATGATTGATAGTTATGATTTGAAATTGTTTTCAAAGCATATAAACACTAGTAACAATGTCAAATGCCTTTGTTTTATTCGTATCAATCATATTTTGGCCATTATAAGGTAAAACTCTATCCTCCGGTTTGCGTTGCTTTGTGTGATGGGAACTGAGTCTTATAATGGCTTCATTTTTATAAAAAGCATTGCGTTGTTTAAAAGAAAGATTTACTTTTAAAGAACTGGCAATCCAATGGAGTAAACCCGTTCCAAAAAAGTGGCGTGGTCCTGTGATTAGCCATATTTGAAATGTGTTGAGTAGATTTCTCATACCAGTCCCATGGCTGACTCGTCGTTTGTTTCACTTTCAAACTCGGGTGCCCCTTTTTCTACACGGGCAGCCTTGTATTCAGGTTTAGCTGGTTCTTTCCGGATAGCTGGAGCTGAAGATGGATTCTATCATTTATCTCTTTTTATGCTGTTCAGCTCCTATTGTACATATTTTGTTTGTTTTCCGCTGTAGACATTTATGTATAGCTGAACTGTATTTGTACTAAGTAAGATCCTGTATACTGTGTAACTCTGATGATTACTTTTATCCAGTATATTCTATTGTTCATTATCTGGTGTATTTATTTAATTTTGTTCTGCTGTTATCTGTTTCTATGTTATATTCCACGGATTACCCTTTCCGCCATCAGTACGGGGTTTGGGGTCGTCTCAGTTCATTGGTTATAATTCATGTTTATCTGATTTATATGGTTGATTGCATGAAATCACACACACTGTGGTTACGGGAATATACAGGTGATCGATTTTATTCCCCTTCCATATAAATGAATTTTGATTTTTAAAATATTATCAAGTTCAGTTTATTTCAAAATAAGATTTTTAAAATTTGAATATGGTTTTATATGTTTTTGAAAACGTAATATGATAATATATAGACACCAGAACATTCTAGGATAACAGAGAGGATGGTGTCTAGGCTTGGGTATGGAAATTCAATTTCCTGCTCTCCCTGGCTATCCCTAATTGATCCGACACCGGGATGGTAAATTCGAAATATAATTTGAACCTATTTTTCAAATGATTTGGAAATATAAATTTTATTGGAATAATTTATATTTATTATATGGCTTGAATAGAACGCGCTCTGGTGCGACAATTGTAAACATCGATTTAAACTTCGAATGGTTACGACTTGATTACTTTATATTGGCTTGACTTAAAATAAGGCATGTTGGATTTCAAATAATAATAGTATTTGAATAGAAAGGAAATTTTCGGTTATTCAACATATGATTTTTTAAGTTATATGTAGAACAAATTTGGAAAGATCACTATACATGCAGTTGTCGATCATAACGAAAAGTTGAATAAAACAAGTTATTAAATTGGAGAAATTTATGATAATTCCTATTTATAAATTTTAAAGGCGATTAGAATGGGAATATTTGAATTTCAAATAAATTTTTTAAAAATCTATTTGATTTAAATGGCTATTTTAATAGCAGTACTTTTGGGGAACATTCCCAAATGTTGTTTTGGTTGAAATTCATAAGCGTTACTATGATTTGACTAAAAGAATGATTATAAAATAGTTTCGAAGATTATTAAAGTATTGAAAATATTTATATGGAATTGAAATGGGTTTTCAAATTCTAAAATTTGGATATGGTTAAAGATAAATCTTCGGATGTTCGATATTAATTCGGTAAATGAAAACTCTTATTATCTGAGGAATTTAAAAGGCAATTCACCGTTATTCCGCTTATAATATGAGTTGGATACGGTAATTAATACTGAAGATAAGTTGATGATATTTGTACCCAGATCTAATGTCGAAGAGTGGAATAAATCTTTTAATTAAGATATGGGTTTCTCCACCTGATTGGAATAAGTTAGATAGAAATAATCTTCGATATTTGGATATAAAATTTTCATGGTATAAATGGATACTACCTGGGGAATTTGGAAGATATTATTATATCACTATTCCACTTATATTATTCGTTGATTTACGAGAATTTATATCGAATATAAGTGGATAAAAATTTCTGTGTAATTTATGATTCAATATCGATTGATTTGGGTTTTTCGTGAACTGTATCTTCAATGATATCATTCTTGAAACCCGATGACATTGAATGGTGGACATTCATATTGTAATTTGGGATTTAATCAAATATTTGATTTGAGGGAATTAAAGGTAAGAAATAAAAGCGAAGGCATAATCTTTGATTTCAAAGAAGAGATACGATGATAATGAGATGTATGAAATTAAAATAATTCAAATCTTGATTTATATATGAATTGATAATCATTTGGAAGGAGAATTGAATTGAAAAGCCTGTGTAAACCATAGCTGCTGTTTTAAAGTACGCTCGTTACTTGGAAAGACCGGGATCGAATATATGTTCGAAAACCATTCCAAGTAATAATACGACGTTATGAAGCAATTCAAGACTCGGTAAACGACGAATGAAGACCGGGAATATTTAGACTTGTTTAGATTGATTGTGGATTAATATCTCGGTTAGATAGGCCACCGATACGAGGTATGAGTTACATGAGACCTGAACATATTTAAGTATTTTCGGGTTGTTGTTCCGTTCAAACCTAGAATGGATTTGTATGGATGGTGCGTCTGCCGTTGAAATTGACCGCATAGCACTGATTTCCAATAATGTATATCGGATTTGTGGCAATATATTATCCTCATCTCTAAGTCATTTGAACTTGGAGGGTATGTATTGATTTAAATCAGTGATATGTCATGAATCGTCAATGTGGCATACCCGAGTTATGAAACGAGCTAGTGATGATCAAAGAATGGCTTATCGAAGTATCGCTTTGTGTATGACATGACATCGACAAACCTCTCACCCCGGATTGATGAGAAACTAGCGGTTAGGTTTTATACTTATATATGAATTGATGATGAAGCTGTGCAGCAGTGGGAAACCAATTATGAACCTTTGGGTATGTTCGGGGGGTCGTGTCTGATCGAAAACCGTTGATCTGCCCTGACGATGTGTAGTCGATGTCCGCATGATGGATGAAAAATCCATTGAGGCACTTCGTTTTGTATCCCTGATTGATCTTTCGTGCCAGGAATCATCAAGTTGGAAATCCAATCTCCAATACGAGCCATACAGTTTTGGTTTATATATATATGGCGAGATAATATTAATGGTATTATATCATCTAGAATTACTACATTTATTTGCGGAATTGCTTTTCACACTATATGATAATATTAGAAGAGGATTTTCACGTATGAAAGCACGTTTGGTTATCATAAGATAAAATTCACCCATCTGGTGTGCACTTGCATTGTGTGATATGAGACGAGCTTATGATATCTTCATTTTCAAAAGTCATGTCGAATTTCTATGCATGGGAATTCATATGGAGTTAACCCTTTCCGCATTAGCAGCGTGGTCCGGTGAATTTCCCAACTTTAAAATAAATCCTAAAAATAACTATTTTTGAGTTCTCACACCAGTCGCACGACTAACCTAGAGTTTATTGTTCCTTTCTAAACTCTGGGTGCCCATTAATTTCCACACGGGCAGCTAGTAGTTTAGTTTTGCAGTTATAGATCGTTGGAGCAGGATTCAGAGAGCTTTTAGAGATGGAGTCCACGCTAGAGTTTTGGAGCTTCCACTATATCATAAGATTTCTTCCGCTGAGAGTATATTTTCTTTCCTTCCGTTGTATGTGTTGTAACTCTGATATTCTGTGTAACTCTGATGTAACATTGTATTTTGCAATGAAAAGTTCTATTGTTTCGTTCAATATATGTATGTACCCATAACAATTCGTCCTTTTGAACGGTTTGAGTCGGTTTAATTACCGACAAGAACTGGGCAAAAAGGCGGGTCATTACAACACCCTTCTCTAAGACATATGAGCTTAAAGGTTATATATTGACGAAAATCAGTGATGCATAGTGAATGGACAATGTGGCTAACTTAAGTTATGAGATGAGCTATGGATGATTAAATCATGGATTATTTAAGCGTAGCTTTGTGTATATCATGACCTCGACGAACCTCACACCCCGGATTGATAGTAAATTGGTGGTCAGATTTTTATGTTCGTTTCGTATGTTCGGTGCACCGGATGTGATGATGAAAGGGTACTACGAAGTCCCCAGTCTAAGGCGCTATTTGTTGGGTACTCTGATTCATGTATGGTGGGTTAGTATAACGGAGTCCGAGTCTGGACGTTATCCGCGAGTACTGAGATGATGCGCGTAAGAAAGTTTGTGAGCCCATGAATGATCTTTCGTACCAGGAACCATCATGTTCGAAACCCAATCTCCACTACGAGCCCATACGGTTTTGACTGTATAGCCTGCTGGTTTCCGACAGGATTGTCAGTATAATGGGATGGGGCGTTATGCTGGCTAGGATTAATACATTTATTTGCGAAAAGGTTTTTCACACTATATATAATAGTAAAAGAGGATTTTCACGTATGAATGCATTTTTGGTTATCATAAGGCAAAACTCGCCCATCTGGTATGCACTTGCATTGTGTGATGTGGGACGAGCTTATGATAGCTTCATTTTTCAAAAAGTCATTATGGATTTCTATGCACTGGTATCCACATGGAGTAAACCCATTCCGCATTAATGGCGTGGTCTGGTGAATTACCCAACTTTAAAACAAATCCAAAAAAACAACTGTTTTGAGTTCTCACACTAGTCCCACGACTGACCTGGAGTTTATTGTTCCCTCACCTAAACTCTGGGTGCCCATAGTTTTTACACGGGCAGCCTAGTAGTTTGGTTCGCATATTTAGCCTTGGAGTTAGTTGGAGCAGGATTCTGGTTTTCGCTGAAGCTATTATGACTTGGAGCATTCGCATTCTTCCGCTGAGTTTAGTATGTTTTCCGCTGGGTAATCGATGTACTCTGATGTACTCCTTGTAACTTTGATGTTATATTATGGTAATGAAATGAAAAGTTCTGTTATTTTTGTGCAAATATGTTAGTACCCATAACAATCCGTCTTTATGAACGGTTTATGTTGGTTTAATTATTGGCGAAAACCGAGCAAAAAGCTGGGTTGTTACATTTTTGGTATTAGAGCTTTGGTTTATACAAAGCAATGGGGTATGACACATTTGAACAAAAGGAAAGACCCATCAAAGTTATATATCTCATTAGAGATAGGGTTAGTAATGCCCTAGAATGAGATTTTGGAGTATTATATTTAGGAAATGATTTTTGAAAAGTTATATTTTAAGAAAGAAACATATTTTGGAAATATATATGGTTAATTATAACCTAAATACTTAATCAAATGATTAAGGTTAAGTTTACATTTTGTGATTATAATTACACATAAAATAATTCTTATGGCATGGTAATTAAGTCCCTTCCACTGATCAGGAAATTGATCCAAGTACAAATGCCTTTTGGATTTAATTTCACTATTGGGTAACATTTCGAAATATCGATAAACTTGGGTCAAATTTGTTAAGGTAACTAACCAATATGGTTAGAAATTAAAAATTAGAATTTGAGTATTTTATTTGATGTTGAGGTTGGACTATCAAGTATAGGAAGATTTTGCATATACGTCTGATCAACGTATGTACAAAGTCTTAAATATACTAGATAGATATAGTATCACACTCTAGCTGCTTAAAGATGATTCTGTTGATGACTGCAGCATCATCAGTATGTATTTTCGAGTTTTGAAAGTGGGATGACTATATGATTCATATTAAAATGGCAATATATACTTAAACTAATTTAGGTAATTGTTTTAAAATATAGGATAAATTGATGTGAATTAGAATAAGTAAGCGAGATCTTGAAAATTTGTTAAGTTTTAAGAAATATATCAGGTAAACCTATAATAAGGATAAGCCAGCAAAGAGTATATGAGAAAGTGCATTTGTGATATATATATATATAAAGGTTTTGAAAAGATGTATAAGTTAAAAACTCAAATCAAAATTTTGAGTAAGAATTAGCAGTTACTTTGGAATTGATTTTGAAATAATATATTTTGAATATAAAGGAAAAAGATCTTTGAAAATATTTGAAAATTAAAAACTTGAGCACGGACGTCTTGTGATTGGAATTTCTCAGTTGACTAAAAGACATCTACGTAAAGTTGTAATTTACATAAGCAATCCAAGTAGTTTGGGAAACGATTTAAAGGCTAAGTTGGAATTAATTAGTCAGGATATGTTATAATTAGTCCTCCCCAACTAATTAATTTAAAATTCAAATATCTTGAGAATCAATATGACAATATGATACTTGATGATATTTTGGTTAAGGACTACATTGGTTAAAGCTGTTTCTCTAAAGTATGAAGGAAATAAGTCTTGTAATCTTGAATCTAAATAATTAATGAGGATAGCCAAACTTAAACAATATAAGGAATTAAAATCTAGAATTATCGGGGAATTTGGACAGTCGATAAGTTTTAAAGTATATTGTGGCAACAAAAGGAACTGTTTAATAGAGCATGAATACCTTGTGAATTAAGTTTCACAATTTGATTGAAGGATATTTGGAAAGTGGGAATATTAAGAAGATATTACCTAAACTAAAACGTTTAGATAAGATGAGTTCTGAGATGATCGAGTTTTCCATGTAAAGAAGAATAGTAATTTTGGAGAACTGAAAAGGAATAAGTTTCATAACCTTTTTATTTGCAAGATGAGATCTAAGAGAATAAATTTATAACTCTGGATTTTTTGAAAGAACTAAATGGTTGAGTACAAGCAATTGGCCCAGTAAACAATGAATCGAATATAATGGGTAACTAGAGGTTATCGTCGTAGGACATGTAGATATGGTTATCCGTAAATATGTGTGTTATAATAGTTTACATGGTATATCCATTATAAGAACAGGGAGCTTTGGTATAAAGAATCTTAATCTTGAATTTGTTGAATGAGTAGTTATGATTCCCTTTCCTTTTCGAGGATGAAAATTTTTAAGGGGGGGGGGGGTGAATGTAATGATCCATAATTTTAAACCAATTTGAAATTGGAATTTTTAATACTTAATTTGAATTTTCTGAACATAAAATAAGTTTGAAAAAATTTAATAATTTTGATAGGTTAAACAATGGGTTTTATTTGAATTATAACATTTATAAATGGAAATGATTATTAATAAGTTTGGGTTTACTGGTATTTTTTGTCATTTGACCGGATTTGTCAAAAGATAACATAAATTATTAGCATTAGTATTATGCGTTGCTCTTTGTTTTCATAACGTTTGAGGTAAATGCTACCAAAAACACACTCCTCCTTTTTACAAGTGTTAAGACACTTGTAATTTTGCATGCAACATTCCATGCATAAAATACACATGTCCTATGATGTGTCACACTCTTCCTACTCTTCTTTTCCTATAAATACCACCCTTTCCTTCTACTTTTTCATTCATTCTCACTTCTTTTCTTTCCACCTTCTTCTTAAAGCTTATGGCCATGGTTTCCATGGCATAAGTCTTCCTATTTTCCACCACCACCTTGCCAAAGTTCGCCATTCTCCTCCTCCTCTAATAATATAAAGAGAGATTAGTGTATATTATATTATATATATTTTGGTGAAAAAGATGTTACGCTGAAATACTGTCCGACGGTTCGCTTACCTAGGCTCGTCTACCGTGAAGATTTGGAAAGCTATTAGGTCAGAACTCTTTAAGCACGGTTTATATATTTTATTAGTAGCTAGACTAATTTTAATATAGTGATTGGTTAATGATGATTGATATTTGTTGTGATGGATGATGGATGCGAAGTTTAGAACACACACTATTAAGCGTTAGTGTTATAACGCTTGTGCACAATTATGATTTATCGAATCACGTAGTTGATGGTTGCTATGGATGTTTAAATGGTTGTTGATGTTGTTTTGCACACACTATGACAAAACAATTATGGTATCACATTGGTGATCGAAAAATCTCCTTCATAATTAAAAGCAATATCATTATTGAAATTGAAGGTTAATAATTGGAAAAGACCATATGTATGAATTCATATATATACTGTTAAAGTCCTTTAAATGAATAAATAAATACCGGATCATTCTAGGATGACAAAGAGGATAGTGTCTAGGCTTGGGTTTGGAAATGAAGCTTCCTGCTCTCCCTGGCTATCCCTAACTGATCCGACAAATGGGATGGTTAATTTGAATATATTTGAATTTAGAAATGAATTGGAATTTAGGAAAGTTGAATTTTAGATCCAAAATAATTTGGAAAGTAAATTTAAATGATTTTAAAAGGGTTATATAAGGATATAATGGTTTTCTAAGATATTTTGACATATCGTAGAATAATGGTTATTATGATCAAAATAAAGCTTGTCGCATAACGGCAATTTACATATTTTAGATGCAAACTTTAAACACTTATAACTTTTGCAATCTAAATCGAATTTCCATAAAATGAAAAATATTTGATATCCATTAACTAGAACTTTCAAATGAGTGAAAGCATATTTCAAATTCGAGTTATAATTTTCAAGTTATGTTTGAAACCATTTTAGAAAAGATTGATGTAAGAACAATTGTTGACCATAACTATAAACAGCCATTTTTAAATGTTTTAAAAATATGGAAAAAATTCGTAAAATCATTATAAATTATGAAAAGGTGTTTGAATTGTAAAGTTTAAGTTCTGGCTAAGATAAACGATATTTTGATCAAAATAGTTAAGATAACTGTTTTGTAACGCTTTTGTAACACTTTTGAAATGCTTCCTTCGAAAACATTCTATTTTGAAATTTTAAACCGTAAACTATTTTTTGAACTATAAGTAATGATCTGTAGAATATTTTCAAAGGTTTAAAAGTATTAGAAGTATTTTATATGGAATTTAAATTGATATTAATATGGGTTTTCAATTTTAAATAATTGGATATGGTTGGAGATAAATCTTCGGATGTTTGATATTAATCCGGTAGATGATAATTCTTACCATTTGAGTAATTTAAAAGGTAGTTCACCATTATTCCGCTTATAGTGTGAGTTGGATATCGAGATTAATATTAAGTATAAGTTGATGGTATTTCTATCCACATCTAATGTCAAAGAGTTGGATAAATCTTTTAATTAAGATACGAGTTTCCTAAATTGACTGGGATAAGTTGGATAGAAATAATCTTCATATATTTGATATGAAATTCGATGGTGTAAATGTATATTATTTGAGGAATTTGGAAGATATTATTATATTGTTATTCCACTTATAATATTCGTTGATTATGAGAATTGATATCGAATATAAGTAGATAAAATTTCTGTGTAACTTATGTTCAATATCAATTGATTTGGGTTTTGTCGTGAATCATATCTTCAATAATATCATTCTTGAAACCCAATAAGATTGAGTTATGGAAATTCATATCGTAATTTGAGGGTTTAATCAGATCTTTGATTTGAGGAAATTATAAGTGAGGAATTGGAAAGAAAGTATAATCTTTTGGTTAAGATTAAAGAATAGAATGTTGGAAAATCAATTTAATTGGAAACTAGGGTAGAATTGCGGGGTAAGGGTTTTCAAAGAAAACTGGATTTTGATACCGTGTTGTCAAACGGAAAATTAATTAAGGCTTTAAGGCTAAATCATCTTTGATTTAAGGGATGTGTTTTAAAAGAGAAAGGTTAAATATGGATTTTATAATAATTTGAGAATGGGTTTAAAGAAGTTTAATTTTGACAAAATCCAATATGGAAGGAGATTGGTAGAAAGCCTGTGTTTTCTATACTTGTGTTTTTTTTAAATTGCGCCTATTATTTGGAAAGACCGGGATTGGATGTATGTCTGAAAACCATTCCAAATAATAATACGACGTTGTGGAGCAATTGAAGACATTGGAGACGACATTGAAGACCGGGACCCTTCATGTCGTAAGGACAACTTGCTGAATGTCTCGAATGGGTCGCTCCCATTTGCAGATGGATTTTATATCAGTTAAGTGGCAAGAAGCCTGAACGTATGTGAAGGAATTCCGGATTGTTGTTTCGTTCAGACCCAGAACGGACTTGTATGGATTGTGTCTGACATTGTAATTGACTGCGTAGCACTGATCTTTGTTAAATATATATCTGCTTGGTGGCGGAGAATTTATTCTCTTGCTTAACACCCTTCTCTAAGACGCATGAGCTTATAGGTTATATATTGATGAAAATCAGTGATGCGTAGTGAATGGACAATGTGGCAAACTTAAGTTATGAAATGGGCTATGGATGATCAAAGCATGGCTTATTTAAGTGTAGCTTTGTGTATATCGTGACCTCGACGAACCTCACAACCCGGATTGATGGTAAACTGGTGGTCAGATTTTTATGTTCGTTTCGTATGTTCGGTGCACAGGGATGTGATGATGAAAGGGTACTACGAAGTCCCCAGTCTATGACACTATTTGTTGGGTACTCTGATTCATGTATGGTAGGTTAGTATAACGGAGTCCGAGTATGGACTTTATCCGCGAGTACTGGGATGATGCGCGCATGAAAGTCTGTGAGCCCATGAATGATCTTTCATACCAGGAACCATCATGTTCGAAACCCAATCTCCACTGTGAGCCCATACGGTTTTGATTGTATAGTCTGCTGGTTAACGGCAGGATAGGATTAATACATTTATTTGCGAAAAGGTTTTTCACACTATATGTAATAGTAAAAGAGGATTTTTAACGTGTGAATGCATTTTTGGTTATCATAAGGAAAAACTCGCCCACCTGGTGTGTTCTTGCATTGTGTGGTATGGGACGAGCTTATGATAGCTTCATTTTTCAAAAGGTCATTGTGGATTTCTATGCACTGGTATCCACATGGAGTAAACCTGTTCCTCATTAGCGGCATGGTCCGGTGAATTACCTAACTTTAAAATAAACTCTAAAAACAACTGTTTTGAGTTCTCACACCAGTCCCACGACTGACCTGGAGTTTATTGTTCCCTCACCTAAACTCTGGGTGCCCATTAATTTTACATGGGCAGCCTAGTAGTTTATTCGTAGATTTAGCCTTGGATTTAGTTGGAGCAGGATTCTGGTTTTAGCTGAAGCTATTATGACTTAGAGCATTCGCATTCTTCCGCTAATTTTAGTGTCTTTTCTGCTGTGTAATTGATGTACTCTGATGTACACCTTGTAACTCTTATGTTATATTATGGTAATGAAATGAGAAGTTCTTTTATTTTTGTGCAAATATGTTTGTACCCATAACAATCCGTCTTTATGAACGGTTTAAGTTGGTTTAATTACCGGCGAAAACCGAGCAAAAAGCCGGGTTGTTACATTTTTGTACTAACATATAAATTTAATTAATTTTATTATAGGAACTTGAATCATTTAAAGAAAAAAGTTAGACAAAAAGCATGAGTAGAAGGTTCGATTTACAAAGCTTCATTTTTTTCTCCCATTACTTTAGCGATAATGTGAACTTATCTATATTAAGTGTTCCCCGCAATGAAGAAGGTGTTGAACATGATTCTTCTCAAACAATGTTAAATACTTTCAGAAAACATGGAAGACCTGCTAGAAAATGTGTGGAATGGTTAGGCGATAGAGATTACCATGCGGCACACACATATGTTCTTTTAAATTGTGTTAAAGTTGCATCATTTGTCAGGTAATACCGAATTCATGCACAATTCAATTATATGTGTATATATATTAATAATAAAGGAACATAATACATATTTGTAGCATATATGAACCACAACATCCATCTGGCAATCTCAATAAAGAATTTGCTTAACTGTTTTTAAACTATGTTCGTGATCCCAGACACTGTGCTGTTGACGAAGGATTACGACATCTTGCCATCAGACCAAAAAGAAATGTCAAAACTAACCCAACATTCTTCATCAATGGAATAAATTCAACGCCAAAGATTACGGAGCTGAAAAATTAACATATAACAACAGTGTATTTGTCAGAGGTAGTGATGATCCAGAGGAGCATAAAAAGGAATTTTACGGCGTTTTAACACAAGTTTTGGAGTTGACATATTATGTATAGTCTGTAGATAAATTTTTTTATTCAAATAAAAATGATTTAGCAATGTTCCTGATTCTAGAATTAACATTCACAAAGATTATAAGCAAATTGAAATAAGGCATACGTCGCATTGTTATAAGTATGATCCTTTTGTATTAGCTAAACAAGCATTATAAGCCTATTTTTCTCTTTATCCATCCTTAAAAAAAGATAAACAGACTGGTGGGATGATTTTAAAATGAAGGTAGTATTTACATTTGATGGAAATAATATTTCTGATGAAGCAGCTTATTTAGCGAATCTTAAGCTAAGTAATGAAATAATAATAATAATGACATTTATGTAGGGGTCATTAAATGATGAAGTAAATGTTTTAATAGATGCATTTGTAAGTACCAAAGAAAACGATACAAAGTACGAGACTGAGTCTGAAACAGAAGATGATGAAGACTGATTATAGATGTCATCGTTTGTTGTATAATATATTAGTTGGGTTATTCTGAGCTATGTAATAGTAATGATGATGACTACTCTTAGCTATGGATTTACTTATGATATGTACTATTAGGAGCTAAGTAATAATGATGATGATTGTTCTTAACTATTAATTTACTTATGTTTTGTACTATTCTTAGCAATGTAATAATATTGACGACTATATATGTTATGCATTATTCTTTTCATGTATGACTATGTGCTGATTATGTGCAGTGTATGATTATGATATGATATGTTGCATTATTATCACTTGACTAATGATTATGTGATGATTATATGATGATTAATGATTATGTGATAGTTATGTGATCATTATTTTTTTGTACACATTATATGACTTTATACATATGATTGTGGCTGATATGTTTGATAGAAGAAGATCAAGGAATACATCTCAGCCTTCTTGTTTATAGTCTCCTGCAGTTGGGGCAGGTCCTAGTAGGTCATAACCAGATTTACGCCGAGTTGCGGAGATTGTTCCTAAGAGTGCTAGGTAAATATCAAATTTATTTCAATTATATTATTTTAAATATATAAAATATCTACATCAACATTTATACATGGGGTTTGAGTTGGAGCCATCCACCTTTATTTTAGACATGTTGAAGCAATCATATGAGAGTAGAATGTCAAGATGTTGGCCGCATTAGGATAGTATCCCACCGCATATTAAAAATTCAATATGGGCTGATTTGATGGTAAATGTAATTTTATATTACTATTGAAAATTAATATGATGTGTTTAATTCAAAATAAATTCATTATGCATGTTGTAGTATGTATGGAGCCCTATGCAGTTAAAGCCCCGCTAAATCCCCATTATAGCTCATAGTGCTCTTCAGCTGCTACGCTATTTCAATTTAGCGTTGATGAACAGTATATCCGCTTTTAGCTCCGCTATTTCCCACTGCATCCGCTAAATCAAGGTTTTTTGGTACCCTTTTTAGCAATATTAATATATTGAGCTTGATCTGACTAGTTCTCTTTGAAAAAGAATTCAATAAAGTGAATGTAAATGGGTAATTTAAAGACATAAGTGTTCAATATATTATATAAATCTATTATAATCATTAAATTTAGCATGTGTAACCACGATATTCTTTGATTTTGTTATATAAGATTAATTAATGTTTTTTACTTCTACACATATAATGTAAGAACGATAATTAATTAATTTTAAATATTACGTTTCACATATAATGAACCTTTTTACGCCTCCGCTATTTCCCCGCTTTATCCCCACTACACCTTTTTGCGTCTCTACCGCTATAGAACTGCTAAGCGCTTTAACTGCCCAGGTGAAGCCACATGATCTGGATGTTTTTATGAATCACTATAACCAGAAAATGCAGAAAAATTATAAACAGACAATTTCAAGGGCCAAAAACCTGGGAAAAAACCAAATTGGATGCGTGATGACATTTGGGCTGCATTTCTTAGATATTAGGAAATTGAAGAAGCTACAGTAAGTTACAATGAGACTATTTACATTTATGTTGGTTGCATTATTTTAATTAATCATTAACTTTATTTTTCTGTTAGAAGGAGCTCGTACATGTACGGCAGTACTGCCCGTGAATGCTCCACCCATATGAAAAGTTCTTAATGTTAGTTGAGTCCCTGGTTCCCCAATTGATTTCCCCGCAATAACACCTACAGCTTCCCCCCAATTCAACCGATCGCCGTGAGTGGAAACTTCTACCATAACATAATTGATAGATCCAAGATGTATTCCTGCAAGTAATGGGGGTTCGAATATATATTGATTGTATTAAAATCAATAGGAAGTGGCAGCAAGGAACACGATGAATAGGAATAAGATTCCGACTTTACATTGTCATGGCTCCAAATCCTTCCAACAGCATATAAGGGAATTGGTATAAATTTTCAATATATTCAGCATATTTTCATGTATATCATTCATTCTTATTTTCAATATATTTTATTCATGTATTTCTTCAATTTGCAATGTACGTAAGGGAGCCTACAATGGCTGAGGTTTTTAGATTCACACATGCGGTTGGTCAGAAAATGAAGATGAGAATATTTCCTATGATTGGATGGACCATAAAGCTGCAAAAATAATGGTAAATATGTTTATCCGTAATGACAATGTTTCATATTCGTTTATATCACAATATATAAGTAAATTATGTGTCAATTGTTCCAAAATTATATTCGTAATTACAGGAGATATGTGAAGCAGAGCAAACAAGAGCGACACAAGACAATGGACAGGAGGAGATTACGCTTAACGACTCCAATCGCATATGAGATTCTATTATTGCACTGTCTAGTCGAACTAGGCGTTACGGTTTCGACAATCAGAAAGTAAACCTTTTTAATAACTTATATATATATATATATATATATATTAAGTATAATAATATTATGTATGTATGTGAACCTACACAATTAAACTATAAAATAAAATATTTGTTAAGAAAGCAAAATCGTTAATAAAGTCCATGTTTTGAGATTTTAGACAACATCAAGAACCCACACAATCGTTAATAAAATATTTAAGACTTTTATAAGCTTTTTTTTAATGTAATTTAATAGAAGTTTAATTCTAAGCGATATAGTTATGTTTTTAAAGATTTTAATTATAAATTTATACACTTTTAAATACAGAATTGTTATTTTGGAATATAATACTTGTTTATAAAAGATAAGCAATATTTTTATAATACTTAATAAAAAAATTATAACTAGTTTAATATATGTCACAGATTTTGTGGAACTGGTATTTAATTTGTAAAATAATAAATGATACGGTATAAGTATTCAATGGCTTTTAAAAATTCATTTAAGCATTACAAACCTTATATATAGTTCCAAAATAAAGTTAGGTTAAGAACTCATACGTTAGATTTTAAAATTAAATTAAATGAATATTAACTTAAATATTGCAATTATATATGTAATCTTTAAACACTACCATACTGTTTTGTTTTTGAATATTAATTTGAATTATTTCATAGGCTCTTAATTTCCAAAGAGTTTATAAGAGATCCATCGAGGAGTATGACATTGCTTGAATGCAAAGATAGTTGGATGAGCTCAATAATTGGGGAAAGAGCTACCTGGCTCAACAAATAGATAAGTGTATTGTAGCCTACTATCAAAAGCATAGGTCAGTGCCCGAGAGGGAGATGCAGCTGCTGCTGATGGTAATGATGATGATGATGATGCATAGTTTGATTTTTCTTATGGGTATGTACATATTTCGACTAACTTTGATCCTTATAGTTTGGTTGGTGCACAGGTTTGATACTTAGCGTTTGGTTGATGGATTTGATAGTTTTTTTGATGATTTTTACATTTGATACTTAATAGTTGTTTTATTATGCTATGATGGACCTATGTTCTTGTTTCAATTTGATTTGGTAAAAAAAATTGGTTGATTTTGGTATTTTTTTTATGAAGGATGAAATAATAATTATGAGATGTGATACTGTATGGATATTGATGGAATGATAATATTTGTGATGAATAATAGTATGGGTTGAGGCAATGGAGTCGTTGGATGGTGAAGCAAATAATACCCAGAATTGCAATGGCCAAATTGTCAATAATAACAACGGCTAGTAACGACTCTTTGCCCTAGATTAGCAACGACTTGTAACAAATACCCGGGAAACAAACTAAATGCCATGTTGGATGCCACGCGGACATATAGTTGTTGCAACCCATTGCCAAAGTAGCGACGGAGCCATTGCTATTCCTGTTGGCGACGACTAAATTTGCAACGGCTAGCAACGACCACCGATGCCATATAGCCATTGCAAAAAGCACTTTGTTTTGTAGTGACATAATCTATTTACTATTCGATTAGTAACATAAAACATTAATTTCTTTATTTTAATTCCACTTTCATTATCAAAATCATGGCTAGATGAAAATTCAACTTGTGCTTTCCATTGAATAAGCATAGCCTATTTTTCATGAATGACATATACTATTAATTTCAATACGGAATCAACAAACTTACACAAGCAGCAAAATTCTCAGTAAGCAAAAACTGAGAAATCATGTTAAAAATCAATATGCTAAATTTTCATAATTCATGAGAGCTTCGTAATCATTAAATTGAAGAGGTTTGAGTACTCGTATTTGAATTCATTCAAACATAAAAAGAAGAAGAACATGAGTATGCAATAAAAACAACTAATTAATTTGCATAAAAGAAAAGAGCTAATGTACTTGCATGAATTAAAAAAGAAAGCATAAAAAAGAAATAAGTAAAAACATAAAATAAAATGACGTATGAAAGAAAGAAGAGGCTTAGGAAGCCATTGAAAATAAATTAACTTTATTTCTCAATTTGTTTGTTACAACTTGCATAAAATAAAGTAGGATCCTTGCGTGACCATAAGATAGTTATTTATATACGTCTCAAACCTTAATTTATTTTTAATGTGGTACCAAAATGCCCTTAAAATAGTGTATCCTATAAGTCATCGTAGTCTTTAACTATTCCTCTACCAACTTGTGTTTTTACTTTTGATTTGTTTAATGTTTTAAGTAGTGAGTACGTGGCATCTTCCATGTTATATGAGTAGTAGGGTCGGCACTGGGCCTGGGCTTTCTAGGCAACCGCCCAAGGCCTAGGTGGAGGTTATTAACATTATATAAATAGGCCATAGCTGCTTGTTTGCATAAATTAACTTAGCTTGTTTGGTAACATTCCTGGTTGATGAACGCAAGGTGCAGAGTTCAATTCCTTATAGTAGCAAATTCTTAAACCTACTGTTTTAAGGTGTAATCATATAATTTCAAATTAATTTACGGGTACTTGTGGCATAGGTCCTTATTAAGGTTTAAAATACACAAAAAGTCCTTCACTAAATTTCTGTGTAAATTAGGTCCCTATTTTTTATCCACGATTGTTGCAGACATATCAACAATATTTCATAAAAGTTGCTAACAAATCAGCAATTTTTCTGTACGTGGTATAAAAGTTGTTGACATATCAGCAATTATTTATGTTGACGTCAAAAGTTGGTCACTTATGACGATCAACCACCAATCGCGTGATCAACACACGACTAAAGATTAAAAAATGCAGTGAAAAAGGTAAAAGAACGAGGAGCACACACAGAATTTTTATAGTCGTTCGGCAAGGGTAGTGCCTACGTCCACTTTATATATTACTTCTTTTTCTTTTGATTACAAGTACAATGTTTTTTCTGTTTGAAGAAAAGAAAGAAAATGATTATCTTCCTTTCGTCCTTTTGAGAGATTGAGATTCTGGAGGAGAGTAGAAATGAAAAGCTTATAGAAGCCGTTTGGCTCAGAGAAGTCTCCCCTTTCCCTTTAATTTTGGAGGTATTTATAGGTGGAATATGCAGCTTGGGTTGTTGTGAAATGGTTCGGCCATTTCGGGAAAGCCCGGACATGTGGAGTCAATCCATTGGCTGGAGTTGCGGCTGGAAGACTGGCTCTACTATTCATAAATAGTATCTTCGGAAGTTGTGGCTGGCGTGGCATCCTTGAAGAGGTATATGAAAAGTTTAGCTTTAACCGCTTTTATCTCCTTGGAAATCAGAATATTAGGTGGACTGGCTCTGTAGAAGATTTCTACACTGGCCCGTAATGACCGGTCGACTTACTCCGATAAACTCGGTCGACTGGGAGGCCTACTCTTTCGAAGTGACCTATTATTTGTTGAATCTGGACGTGAGCCTATGTGTGACTGTTTTGGACCCATTATTGGCTTTTGGGCTTCCTGAAATGCAGCTTTGTATTTGACTGCACGTTTGGACTTTGCTCGTTGAGGCTCTTGCCTAAAAGAGGGTTAACACTTTGCCCCTCAGAATGTGTCTTCATCGACAGAGAGAGATGTGTTCTGAAATCTGGACCGAAGTACAAACGCTCGAGCTGCTATGGTCGCGCCGGACCATATTAAGGCCAAAAAACCAACGGTCCGATGTTGTATTAAGACCAGAAAACCGACAACCATCGGGAACCGTATTAAGGCCAAGATGACGATTGCCATAAGAGTTGGTTCTTGCGAATACAAAACAAGCCATTCTAATTTAGAGAAAGGTGATGGGTCGAGCATTTTTTTCCACTTGGCTTTAGAGGGGGGTGAGCATAAACCATGCTCAGCTTGGTGGCGAGCATAAACCATGCTCGGCTTGGTGGCAAGCATAAACCATGCTTGGCTTGGTGACGAGCATAAACCATGCTCGGCTTGGTGGCGAGCATAAACCATGCTTGGATTAGATAGGGCGAGTATTAATCATACTCGGCTTAGGGCAAGCGTTTCATATGCTAGACTCATGTTAGGTTAGTTAGTTTAACGTGCTATGCACGCTCGTGGTGTAAAGAAAGAGAGCGTAATCCACACTCGTGTTTAAGAAAATGTGACCTCACTCTCTTGAAGGAGTAGGTGTTTGAGAGGTGGTGGGCTTTCATGCTAACCACATAGAACAGGGGGCGAGCATTAACCATGCTCGGCTTAGAAATTTTACAACACGATCTACTTTTGCAAAAAGCAAAGTTCATAACTGCTAAGCAACTATTACAGAGAAATTCAATGGGGACAGCGATTGATTATAGTGCATCAAGGCGTCCTTGTTATTAAAAGAAATACATCGAATGAAAAGACAAAGAATCTAATTAATGATAACTCCGCGAGTGCTAGTCTCAGGGTCCTTTCCATTTCTAGGGGCTCGTGGACCATCCTGAGGAGCTTGGGCAGAAGATCACGGCGGTATGGCCGGGGCGCAATCTTTGACATATTCAGCGAGTTCCCCTTTTCTAACTCGTCCTTCGACGAGATCGCGCAGATGTCGACAATCATTTGTATTATGTCCAGCTACGTTGTGAAATATACAATGCTTGCCAGAATCAAGTTCCATCTGGGTCGGTTCTCGTCGAGGTGGCCTTGGAGTGGGGAAGGACTCGCACATATTGAGGTAGATATCGAGCAAAGAGAATTGTGCTTGGTGTACATATCGTACTTGTTCTCATTTCGAGGTCGGATATTACGTTCATCCTTTTCCGGGACATGTCCTCTTCTTTTATTCTGGCCATTTCCATTGAGTGGACCTTGTTGTTTGGCTACTAAAACTTTAAGGCTCTCCATTTCAAGGCTGGCATCCTCTTATCGGAGGAATCTCTCAGCCTCGGAGTGAAAATCATCTATATCTTTGGGGGGATCCCACCTTAAGGAGTTCGAGAATTCTGATCTTTTCTGGACTCCCGCGATGGCTGCCATTAACAGGCAAAGTGTTAAACCTCTTTTTGGCAAGAGTCTCAACGAGCAAAGTCCAAACGTGCAGTCAAATACAAAGCCGCATTTCAGAAAGCCCAAAAGCCAATAATGGGTCCAAAACAGTCACACATCGGCCTACGTCCAGATTCAACAAATAACAGGTCTCTCCGAAAGAGTAGGCCTCCCAGTCGACTGAGTTTATCGGAGTAAGTCGGCCGGTCATTACGGGTCAGTGTGGAAATCTTCTACAGAGCCAGTCCACCTAATATCCCGATTTCCAAGGAGATAAAAGAGGTCAAAGCTCTACTTTTGATATACCTCTTCAAGGATGCCATGCCAACCACAACTTCCGAAGATACTATTTATGAACAGTAGAGTCAGTCTTCCAGCCGCAACTCGAGCCAATTGATTGACTCCACGTGTCCGGGCTTTCCCGAAATGGCCGGACCATTTCACAACAACCCAAGCTGCATTTTCCACCTATAAATACCTCCAAACTTAAAGGGGAAGGGAAGACTTCTCTAGGCCAAATGTCTTCTATAAGCTTTTTATTTCTACTCTCCTCCAGAATCTCAATCTCTCAAAAGGACGAAAGGAAGATAATCATTTTCTTTCTTTTCTTCAAACAGAAAAAACATTGCACTTGTAATCAAAAGAAAAAGAAGTAATATATAAAGTGGACGTAGGCACTACCCTTGCCGAACCACTATAAAAACTCTGTGTGTGCTCCTTGTTCTTTTACCATTTTCACTGCATTTTTTAATCTTTAGTCGTGTGTTGATCACGCGATTGGGGGTTGATCGTCATATGTGACCAACTTTTGACGTCAACATTTTGGCGCGCCGGGTAGGGGAGCGCTCCAACGCCGCCATTGAGCTCCTTCTTATCTCAGGTCATGGCAAACAAACGAAAGAAAGATGCAACATCCTCTCATCCGGCAAATGCTGATGCAGCTGATATCGATGCTGCAGAATCAAGCCACGAAGTTTCCTCTCATGACGACATGTCTCGATTCCTTACCCGGGGCGACATGGATAAAATCATGGTCGAACTCAGAGACCATATGACATCTCAAGGTAGAGTCCTCGAACGACAGCAGATGTTGATGGATCACCTTCTCAATCGATTAGAAACGGGATTGAACACTTCAACATCAATTCCTCCATCGACCGAAGCTGGGGCAGTAACCGATCTTCGGTCTGCACGAAATCAGGCCACTGATCAGGCTACACCTTTATTTCACCCTGGTTTTGTCCCACCAACCGGTCGAGCACAACCAGGGGTATCGCTTCCAGCGACCAGCACAGCTGTGGCCATAGAATCTCAGGAGGCGGGCGATCAAGATCTATATCGTATGACAAATACGCCTCCACTCCCTGGAATATCTCGACCTATTGAATCGGTTGAGATCCCACCAGGTCCATCAAAATCAATGCCATTCCCGTTACAACCTGGAGTCTTACCACAAACCAATCTAACCACTCTTTCCCTTCGGCAAAGCGCTGACACAGCCTTCCCTTCAAACAAGGGAAGCCACCCTACTATGCAGGTCATCACTGTAGCGGAATAAAACGCTACCGTAGACCCTCCTAACCTCGCTTCAGACGGGGGAAACCCTGGCCTCCGAACATCACATGCTATGCTGGATCAGCCTAGACCCTTTGCTACGGGTATGGCTCGACCCACGACTTATCAGGTTCCAGAGGGGTCATTCTGCCCAGAACCACCTGCCAGATCTCACCTCCCCTCACACCTTCACTCAGATCTCAGAGGTCGAGCCCAGCCAATGGCCCCCTTCCGAGCATGCTTCTGCCGGATCCTCGTACAGAACCTTCTCAAGAGGTAGAATTAAGTTCATGGAAACGACTCCTTGGAGATGGGAGTCAGCTCGCAAGCATCATACGACGCTTTACTCGGGGAAATTCTTCGCAACAAGACCCAGACAATGTCAACCGCAGCCCCTTCACTAGAGAAATCAGAAATTCTCGAAATCCTCCGGACTTTAGGTTCCCCAGCCATCGAGCCATACAACGGTCGCACTGACCCGACCATTCATCTCATGCGATACATACGACATATGGAAGTACTTGGCGCATCAACCAATTTCATGGCTAAATGCTTTCCTCTCTTTCTCGCAGATATAGTAGGTATGTGGTTTCGGCATCTAACAACAGAATCAATCAGTAGTTGGAATACTTTGGTCACCCGCTTCATCGAGCAGTTTCGAGTGCATATCTCTCGACCGAATAGCGTCATGTTTTTATCTACCATCAAATAGCGATCCGGAGAGATGCTAAGATCCTTCCTTGAGAGGTTCAACGCAGCTATAGCATCTGTCGATCGGCCCGAGCCATCGATGGTGTTAATGGCAGCCATCGCGGGAGTCTAGAAAAGATCAGAATTCTCGAACTCCTTAACCAAGGATCCCCCCAAAGATATAGATGATTTTTACTCCGAGGCCAAGAGATTCCTCCGACAAGAGGATGCCAGCCTTGAAATAGAGAGCCTTGAAGTTTTAGTAGCCAAACAACAAGGTCCACTCAATGGCAATGGCCAGAATAAAGGAAGAGGAAAGTCCCGGAAAAGGATGAACGTAATATCCGACCTCGAAATGAGAACAAGTACTATCTGTACACTGAGCTCAATTCCTCTTTGCTCGATATCTATCTCAATATGTATGAGTCCTTCCCTACTCCAATGCCACCTCGACGAGAACCGACCCAGATGGAACTTGATTCTGGCAAGCATTATATATTTCACAACGTAGCTGGACATAATACAAATGATTGTCGACATCTGCGCGATCTCATCGAAGGACGAGTTAAAAAAGGGGAACTCGCTAAATATGTCAACGATCGCGCCCCGACCATGCCGCCACGACCTTCTGCCCAAGCTCCTGAGGATGGTCCACGAGCCCCTAGAAATGGAAAGGACCCTGAGATTAGCACTCGCAGAATTACCATTATTTAGATTCTTTGTCTTTTCTTTCGATGTATTTCTTTTAATAACAAGGATGCCTTGATGCACTGTAATCAATCGCTGTCCCCATAGAATTTCTTTGTAATAGTTGCTTAGCAGTTATGAACTTCGCTTTTTGCAAAAGTAGATCGTGTTGTAAAATTTCTAAGCCGATTATGGTTAATGCTCGCCCCCCTGTTCTATTTGGTTAGCACGAAAGCCCACCACCACTCAAACATCTACTCCTTCAAGAGAGTGAGGTCACATTTTCTTAAACACGAGTGTGGATTACACTCTCTTTCTTTACACCACAAGCGTGCATAGCTCGTTAAACTAACTAACCTAACATGAGGCGAGCATATGTAACACTTACCCTAAGCCGAGTATGATTAATACTCGCCCTATCTAAGCCGAGCATGGTTTATGCTCGCCACTAAGCTGAGCATGGTTTATGCTCGCCACCAAGCCAAGCATGGTTTATGCTTGCCACCAAGCCGAGCATAGTTTATGCTCGCCACCAAGCCGAGCATGGTTTATGCTCACCCCCCTCTAAAGCCAAGTGGAATAAAATGCTCGACCCATCATCTTTCTCTAAATGAGAATGGCTTGTTTTTATTTGCAGGAACCAATTCTTATGGAAATCGTCATCTCGTCCTTAATACGGTTCCCGATGGTTGTCGGTTTTTTGGTCTTAATACAACATCGGACCGTTGGTTTTTAGCCTTAATATGGTCCGGCGCGACCATAACAGCTCGAGCGTTTGTACTTCGGTCCAGATTTCAGAACACATCTCCCTCTATCGATGAAGACGCATTTCGAGTGGCAAAGTGTTAACCCTCTTTTTGGCAAGAGTCTCAATGAACAAAGTCCAAACTCATAGTCAAATACAAAGCCGCATTTCAGGAAGCCCAACAGCCAATAATGGGTCCAAAACAGTCACACATCGGCCCACGTCCAGATTCAACAAATAACTGGTCACTCCGAAAGAGTAGGCCTCCCAGTCGACCGAGTTTATCGGAGTAAGTCGACCGGTCATTACGGGCCAGTGTGGAAATCTTCTACAGAGCCAGTCCACCTAATATCCTGATTTCCAAGGAGATAAAAGCGGTCAAAGCTCTACTTTTGATATACCTCTTCAAGGATACCACGCCGGCTACAACTTCCGAAGATACTATTTATGAACAGTAGAGTCAGTCTTCCAGCCGCAACTCGAGCCAATGGATTGACTCCACGTGTCCGGGCTTTCCCGAAATGGCCGGACCATTTCACAACAACCCAAGCTGCATTTTCCACCTATAAATACCTCCAAACTTAAAGGGAAAGGGGAGACTTCTCTGGGCCAAACGGCTTCTATAAGCTTTTATTTTCTACTCTCCTCCAGAATCTCAATCTCTCAAAAGGAAGAAAGGAAGATAATCATTTTATTTCTTTTCTTCAAACAGAAAAAACATTGTACTTGTAATCAAAAGAAAAAGAAGTAATATATAAAGTGGACATAAGCACTACCCTTGCCAAACCACTATAAAAACTCTGTTTGTGCTCCCCGTTCTTTTACCCTTTTCACTGCATTTTTTTTTATCTTTAGTCGTGTGTTGATCACGTGATTGGGGGTTGATCGTCATAAGTGACCAACTTTTGACGTTAACAATTTACAAAATTTACTAACATTTCAACAATATTTTTTCACTTTTCTGTACACTGTATAAAATTTGCAAACATATCAGCAATAATTTATAGGGTCAGTTTGTCTCATGTCCCTAAAAGGTTTGGAAATTCACGTCACATCCCTGTCTTAAATTTTTATAAATTAGGTCCCTATTTTTCGAAAAAAAGAACCACATAAAAAAAATCATGCAACAACACTCCTCTAATTTCTGCATTTTTTTAAACCTACTGTACAAGTCCTTGTAGTAGCAATTTTCTGTACACTGTATAAAAGGTGCAGATTTCAAGTCCTTGTAGTAGTAATTTTGTAAACTTACTGTTTTAAGGTGTAATCATCTCATTTCAAATTAATTTATGGGTACTTTTGGCATAGGTCCTTATTAAGGTTTAAAATACACGAAAAGTCCTTCACTAAACTTCTGTGTAAATTAGGTCCCTATTTTTTATCCATGATTGTTGCAGACATATCAACAACATTTCATAAAAGTTGCTGACAAATGAGAAATTTTTCTATATACGGTATAAAAGTTGCTGACATTTCAGCAATTATTTACAAAAGTTGCTGACATTTCAGCAATAATTTTTCACTTTTATGTACACTGTATAAAAGTTGCTAGCATATCAACAATTATTTACAAAAGCTTTGGAAATTCATATCACATCCTTGTCTTAAATTTTTATAAATTAGGTCCCTATTTTTTGAAAAAAAGAATCACGTAAAAAAGTCACATAAATTCATAATTAAATACAATTAATTATCATCAATCCAAGTAGCAATACTACCAAACAACAAATAAAAAAAGCATCAAAAATCAAAAAAACGGTGAATATCTAGTATATTGCATCAAAGGATCAGTTATTTGCAATCTCTGCATATATTTCTGCAATCATGCATCAAACTGCAGTATAAACGCAGAAATTGTGCAATAAATGCATTGTTTGATGCAATAAATCAATATATGTATACACATTTGCAGTTTTACACTTATGCATACATGTATGAAGTTATACAGAATAAGTGCATACTATATGCACATATTGATAAGTCTTCCTCCATTTTAAAATTTACGCATACATATATGCAGTTATACAGAATATCTGCATACGTTTATGCAAATATTCACCCCACCTTTCAAGTCATTCAACTTTATATGCATACATGCATGCAAGAATATGCAATAGCTGCATACATGTATGTAGTTATTCATCTAGATTTTCAATATAAACTGTAATGACCTGCCTTTTCAGCGATATAATAATTAATTTATTTAATTATTTAAAAGGCGATTAAAAGGATTTAATGGTCGTGGAATTAAATAATGGTGAATATTTAATTAAAATAATAAATTAAATAATATATTTAATTCTGAAATAATCAGAATTGGCTGAAATGGCGATATGGTGTAAACTGGATCATCTATGATATTTAATTCAGTTTAGAATTGAATTAGATTAATTAATATATTATATAAACAACAGTTTGAACGTAGCGTTATAATATAATTAAAATCGAGCTTGAAATGGCGCTGCTGTTCGTAAGTTGGCGATTCAAACTTTAACTGAATGTACAGGATTCGTTTTAAGCCGGATTTCTGTGAAACAAGAAACGTGTGGAGCTGGTGGAGTATATCTTTCTAGTGGAAGAGAAAAATCTGGATTTCGTTAGGTAGATTTTGATTTGTGTCCAAATCAAATTTTAAAATAGTCGATATAGAATAGTCCATTGACCGAAACAGTTTATTTGATATAGCTGCATATCGGTTTCGAATTTAGACAAGGTTCTTTTGAGACGTAGTGATAATTTAATTTTTAGAATTTTATCATAATTTTTAATTAATTAAATAAGCAACGTTTTATTTGGAGTATTTTGCACCCTTAATCAATATTTTGAGGTTTCAAAATATGAGTTAATCTACCGATATTATTATATTTTTGGGATCGTAGGACATTGCTCGTCTCATCTGTATTTTTATTTCTGTCCCTATCGATTCAAATGTGAACGGAGTAAAATGAATGATTTTAGATCAATATAAAAATCAATGCCAAAATATCCTAATATATATGATCAAAGCAATGGCCACGGCCTCCCTTTTGTTTCAGCTGCTCTTTGTTTCATTTCCAAAAGGGTACGTGAAGAACCACCCTCCACAAATTCAAAGAGTAGCTCTCCTATATAATTCGTCTAACCCTTCCAACCCTTAAACTAGGTTTTCACCTACCAGCTCTCGTAGCCGCCATCTTTAGAAAACAAAACGAGAAAAACCATCCAAGAATAAATCGAAACAATTCACTCAAAAATCCTAAAATCCCCAAACCAATTCATATAGATTCGCGAGCGTTTTCTCTTCCTCTCAGTAGGGATTTCGTTTGGTGTGATTCGAGTTGAGGAACTCGACCTCATTTTTTTGTTTCGGTTAAGTCAGTCGACGGAAATTATTGGGGAGGTGTGAGATGAAGGAGGAGATGAAGGGGAGTGTCATGGTTATCTTCGTTTGATTTTCATAAGGAATTGAACGTGGGAAGAAAGCATGTCAGTAGCAGGATGGAGCACTTAAACACGGAAATGGAGTACTGTTGTGTTTTTGTTTTTGGTTGTCTGGCGTTTCTGGTATGAGATGCAAGAAGGTTGTTTGGTAAGTGTAATGGTGTGTCTGATTTTGGTTTCGGAAATGACGTGGAGTTTTCAAACGTGGATACAGTTAGGGGTGTTCTCGTTTGAGTTAGTTACAGGAATTTCTATGCGGAGAAGAAGAAACGAGGTAGTGGGTTTTTACGTGAGCGGGTTTGGGTATGATACCATTGGGCTGAGAAATGAATGTGTGAGGGGATAAAACAAGATGGTACATGGAAGGGGTTAAGGGCTGTTTTATGTGTATGGAGTGAGCGTCGTGACGGGTTTAAGAGATTACGACTTGTTTTGTGCTAATTGTACGGTAATTAAAATCTAATGAGGGGATTGGAGTTAATATTTGTGGATTTGTTTCCAATGGAAAAATCAAAGAAAAAGGAGCTCGTTGTTTATCAGGAGAGGTGAAGAAGAACCATCGGGTCTGAGAATATGCAAGTGGGTTGAGAGTAATGGAATCACGAAAAATCAGACCCAACAGGATCGTATGAACGAGGACAACATTCTGGAATTAGTTTGGAAGATTGGAGCTCATCACAATTTATGGCAAAATAAATTGTCCGTTTGAATCAAGCGATAGTTATCGTTATTAACGATGATCGTCCAAGGTGAGTAAAACTCACCAACTCTGAACAGTTCTATTTTTATAACATGTATTTAGAACTGATAAATGATGAATGAATGCTGTGTGTTAACTGTTTGGTTGAATTACTTGTGTATTGGTTGAAATATTAGATAACGATATATATATAAATCGTAAATCGAATATTTGATTCTGTTTATCATAATATTTTATATTGGTATTGTTTAACATCTGTGATGCAGGGGAACAGGTTGGAGGAATCCAACTGGATTCCTCAACATTTATTTTACTGTTTTCCTATATTGTAATATATGATGTAGTGTATAATATGTTGATGATTTTGTATGGTTGGATGTTATTGATCACTGTGTTTGGTATTTTAAATACCGTGGAAAATACTGGAATGTTGTAAAGGAGATTTTCAAATGTTATGTTGAAAAGAAAATTTATAAAATCAAAAGATTTTATAAAAAGAAATATTTACTTGCTAAATAAATATTTGGGAAAAAGATTTTGTTAAAGGAAATATATTTGTAAAACAAATATAAAGGAAAATATTTGTAAAACAAATAGAAGGGAAATATATTTGTAAATTAAACATAAAAAGGAAATATTTGTAAACCATTTACAAATGGAAATAAAAAGAAAATATTTGTAGAATATGTACAAATAGAAATTTAAAAGAGATATTTATTTAGGAAATAATTAGAAATTTAATGGAGATATTTATTTGTTAAAATAAATAGAAATCAAAGGAGATATTTATTTGTTTAAAATAAATAGAGTATAAAGGAGATATTTGTTTGTTAAAATAAATAGAGTATAAAGGAGATATTTACTTGTTAAAATAAATAGAATTAAAAGAGTTAATCGAATATAGTATTCGAATAGAGTTAAAAGAGTTAATCAGCTAGAGTAATCCAGATAATGTTAAATAGAGTTAAAAGAGATAATCGAATATTAGTTATTCGAATAGAGTTAAATAGAGTTAATCGAATATAGTTTATTCGAAGAATAGAATAAATCGAATATAGTTTATTTGAAGGATAGAGTTATCGAATAGAGATTTATTTGAAAGAGAAGTTACATAAGGAAGTGTTAAAGGGTTAAAAGATGAACTTACCCTATTTCGAGATTTGAAATGTTGTTCAGTTAAGGTCTGAGAGGTAGTTATACCCCCAACTTGATTGACTTCGTTTTTAATTTAGAAATGGTAAAGGTTCGAGATTGAAAGTGGTTAAGTGTTTTTAGTAAATAAGTATAATGGTTTGAGTTGTCGTCGCGATGTTGATTTAAATGTCTGCTTAATTCCAAGTAAAGAAGATTTGGAAATGTTTTCCAAATAGAATCAGAAACGAATCAAATATTGAAATTGGAAATATGAATTAGAAAAGGAAGTGTTCATGTGTAAGGAGTTAAGAGATGCAGTTAAACTAAATCAGAATTTGACTGGAGACTTGTTAAGTTGAATGGTTTCCTAAGTGTCTATCTGATGCTGGTTTCGACCTTCGGGATTGGTACTTAGGGAATTGTTCTTATACTAGTTTACAATCAGAGACTGATAGTTGTAGATGAATAGTGATACGTAAATAATTTATGGAAATGTTTTCCAGCGTTAACGTATATTTTCTAAATATAGAAAATAAGGAACATATGAATATATATATATATGATTGATGACTGACTTGATAGAATTTCCATCTGGAAATAATATCGTTGTTTGCACACGTATTTTTTTTTTGATAGTTAACTCACCGACTATCGAAGTTTTTGACCATTTTAACGTTGTAAATATGGAGAGACCGGTTGGATTATTATCCAAAGAACCACTCTGTGTTGGCATAAGCGTTGCCAATCATATATGCCAAAGATAATTGAATACGGAGTAAAGTGCAAGGGCTATTGTATAAGTCTTAGATAACAGTGCCTAAGATGGATGTACTGAATAGTGCCTTTGGTTCATCTTGTTCCTGGATGACTTGTATGGATGAATCTCTGACGGAGTATTTCCAGAAAGGTCACATACATTGATTTCTTCAACCGTACCAAGAGTGGAAGCAGAGAAGGAAACTTCTTTATCTAACGCGTAATGTACTGTTGTAGACGTCAATTAGTGATTTTCTATGGATTTGACAATGTGGCATTCGAAGTGAATCTGATGTGATGATAAAGCGTAGCTTCTAGCCTCACATCCGGTAAATGACAGAAATCGGGAAGGCAGCATGGCCATTTAGGTCGCACCTATTAGGGTGTATAATTACCTGATCTAGAGTTTCATTTACTTCTAAAAATCTATTGTTGATGCTGTCCCATTTGGGAAACGGTTGCTGATCCCAACCGTTCGTGATATACATTCGATACACTCAAGCGAAATGAGTGGTCGGTCATGTGTGGTCGGGTTGCAAGATGTTCTTGTTGAACCCAGTGTATTCCTCTCTGGAGGTACACTAGCGAAAGGTGGTTCCATAACTTGTCAAGTTGCAAATCCATTACTCAATACGTGCTTGCGGTTTTGATTGTATACTATATATGTAGTACGTGAGATGAAAGCGTTTCTTCTAGATTATTATTATATTGTGGTTGATAGACATTATTATAATATCAAAAGGTTTTTGATATAAAGATATTTTGGATTCTCATAAGGGAAAAACCCGTTCCGTTATACGGCGTGGTCTTATGAGATATCGTTTACTTGTTCAAACTGTTTTAAACTATTTTACTCATACCAGTCCCATGACTGATCCGAAGTTTATTTCATTTTGTTTTCCCTAAACACTTGGGTGCCCAATTTTGTATGGGCAGTCAAGTAGTCGGGATTTACAGATACTTGAAGAGATGGAGCAGGAGGCTTCAGGATCATATAGCTATAATTTATTTTTGCTGTGTTGTAAGTGATGTACTGTGATAATGATGTATATTCAAGTACAGATTTATATTTCAAAGTTATGTTATATATATAATATGTTATTCATTCCGCTTTGAGGTTCGTGTTACTCTGATGTTGTGTTCTTCTTCTTCTTCTATTCTAAGTTTCTATCTTATCTTTCCTCACCCTCCAACTTCTTTCATTAACTATTCGGTTATTTTCGATCCTTGGATGTTCGATATGTGTTGTATATCAGATAACCAAGATCGCAAATTTCCGGGCCGTTACAGTTGGTATCAGAGCTTCAGTTAAGTGAATTACCTTGGCTCTGTGGCGTGACTCGGTAGAGATAGGGTTAGTAATACCCTAGATTGAGTTGAATGTATATGTACGAGTGAACGTATTTTTAGATGATACAAAAATAATTTTATATTGTGAAGATTTATTGGTTGAGTAGTTTATGAGTTCTGGTCGATCAGTTTGATCCACTGTATCAGTAGGAGTTTATAAACACTCAAATACGATGGGTCGGCACGATATGTTTTGAAAAGAGGTTAAATGAAAATAATTTTACCCAAAGTATATTTTGATATATATTGGATATATTGGTTGATATTATAATCGAGTAAGATTATAAAGTGAAATGGTTATGTAAATAATCGATCAGAATTCATATAAGTGAAATATATGAAATTGAAATGAATTAAATCTGGAATTTAAATCAGAATTGAAATTGAAACCCTGGAAATTTGGAACAGAGTTTGTAAATAGACTTGGATTAAAAATATGTAAATTTTAAGATCCTGGGAGATTTTAAGTTGTATTCCAAGCAATGGTGAATGATATTTTGAACTGATTTCAAAATAAAAGTGTTTAAGAATGATTTTGAAAGTGATATAGTATTGAACTCACTTCGATAGCCAGGAAATAACCCCGATGATGAGTAGACATCATCGATGTTCATTTTCGAGTTGCGGAGTGACGGATTACTACCAAAGATTTTGTTTTTGAATTGTTTTGAGAAAACAAGTTGTTTAGGAATTCAAAGGATTTGAATTGGCAGTATGATTTCAAATTGATTGGAATTTACCCTGGAATTTAAGTTCTGGAATTAAAATTTAACTAATAAAGTTAAATAGACTGAGATGGTATAAGTGAATGAATAAATTAGAATTAAACTTGAACTAAGTTAAATAAAACAAGATCTGATTGGAGAATCATCTGGAATGGAATTGCAATGATGAATTAAGAGTTTGAAATTTGAAATTTGAGTTCAAATGGAAGTTGGCTTGGATATGGCCAAAGGATTGGATTCGAGGATAAATCAATCAGATATTGATTGAGATGACATTAGTATTTGTAGAATTGGTAACATATGAAAGGATATAAATGATATGCCCGATAAAAAGGTACCAGTTTATATTATATATGGCTTTGAGATTTTAATGAGCCGAATGGGCAAGCCGTTTGGATGTTTGATTTTCTTTTGGGTTGGAGATGGCCCAGGGAGGCGAGTTGGAGTTTGACCTATTGACCAGTACAAAGGAGGTGCTAGCGAAATTTTTCGAAATGTTAAGATGTTAGAAAATTTTCTTGATTTTTGAAAATTTTCGTTGATAAGAATTGATAAATATTTTAATTGAAATTAAATTGGTTCAGTTGAAATTGAAGTAAAGAAGTGAACAAATATTTTCTAACCCGTCGATAGGGTTTGTTTCCTACCTTAGTAATTTCGAGGACGAAATTATTTTAAGTGGGAAAGAATGTAATGACCCGCATTTTCAGCGATATAATAATTAATTTATTTAGTTATTTAAAAGGTGATTTAAAGGATTTGATGGTCATGGAATTAAATAATGGTGAATATTTAATTAAAATAATAAATTAAATAATATATTTAATTCTGAAATAATCAGAATTGGCAGAAATGGCGATATGGTGTGAACTGGATCATCTGTGATATTTAATTCAGTTTAGAATTGAATTAGAATAACGAATATATTATATAAACGATAGTTTGAACGTAGAGTTATAATATAATTAAAATCGAGCTCGAAAAGGCGCTATAGTTCGTAAATTGGCGATTCGAACTTCAACTGAATGTACAGGATTCGTTTTAAGCCGGATTTCTGTGAAACAAGAAACGTGTGGAGCTGGTGGAGTATATCTTTCTAGTGGAAGAGAAAAATCTGGATTTTGCCGGGTAGATTTTGATTTGTGTCCAAATCAAATTTTAAAATAGTCGCTATAGAATCGTCCATTGACCGTAACAGTTTATTTGATATAGCTGCATATCGGTTTCGAATTTAGACAAGGTTTTTTTGAGACGTAGTGATAATTTAATTTTTAGAATTTTATCGTAATTTTTAATTAATTAAATAAGCAACTTTTTATTTGGAGTATTTTACACCCTTAATCAATATTTTGAGGTTTCAAAATACGAGTTAGTCTACCGGCATTATTATATTTTTAGGAACGTGGGACATTGCTCGTCTCACCTGTATTTTTATTTCTGTCCCTTTCGCTTCATATGTGAATGGAGTAATACGATTGATTTTAGATCAATATAAAAATCAATGCCAAAATATCCTAATATATGTATGATCAAAGCAATGGCCACGGCCTTCCTTTTGTTTCAGCTTCTCTTTGTTTCATTTCCAAAAGGGAATGTGAAGACCCACCCTCCACAAATTCAAAGAGTAGCTCTCCTATATAATTCATCTAACCCTTCCAACCCTTAAACTAGGTTTTCACTTACCAGCTCTCGTAGCCGCCATCTTCAGAAAACAAAACGAGAAAAACCATCCAAGAATAAATCAAAACAATTCACTCAAAAATCCTAAAATCCCCAAACCAACTCGTATAGATTCGCGAGAGTTTCCTCTTCCTCTCAGTAGGGTTTTCATTTGGTGTGATTCAAGTTGAGGAACTCAACCTCATTTTTTTGTTTTGGTTAAGTCAGTCGACGGAAATTATTAGGAAGGTGCGAGTTGAAGGAGGAGATGAAGGGGAGTGTCGTGGTGATCTTCATTTGATTTTCGTAAGAGATTGAAGGAGGGAAGAAAGCACGTCAGTAGGAGGATGGAGCACTTAAACACGGAAATGGAGTACTGCTGTGTTTTTGTTTTTGGTTGTCTGGCGTTTCTGGTATGAGATGGAAGAAGGTTGTTTGGTACGTGTAATAGTGTGTCTGATTTTAGTTTCGGAATTGACGTGGAGTTTTCAAACGTGGATACAGTTAGGGGTGTTCTCGTTTTAGTTAGTTACAGGAATTTTTATGCGGAGAAGAAGAAACGAGGTAGTGGGTTTTTACGTGAGCGGGTTTGGGTATGATACCATTGGGCTGAGAAATGAATGTGTGAGGAGATAAAACAAGATGGTACATGGAAGGGGTTAAGGGCTATTTTATGTGTATGGCGTGAGCATCGTGACGGGTTTAAGAGATTATGACTTGTTTTGTGCTAGTTGTACGGTAATTAAAATCTAATGAGGGGATTGGAGTTAATATTTGTTGATTTGTTTCCAATGGAAAAATCAAAGAAAAAGGAGCTCGTTGTTTATCAGGAGAGGTGAAGAATAACCATCGGGTCTGGGAATATGCAAGTGGGCTGAGAGTAATGGAATTACGAAAAATCAGACCCAACAGGATCGTATGAACGAGGACAACATTCTGGAATTAGTTTGGAATGGATTGGAGCTCATCGTAATTTATGGCAAAATAAATTGTCCGTCTGAATCAAGCGATAGTTATCGTTATTAACGATGATCGTCCAAGGCGAGTAAAACTCACCAACTCTGAACAGTTCTATTTTTATAACGTATATTTAGAACTGATAGATGTTGACTGATTGTTGTGTGTTAACTGGTTGGTTGAATTACTTGTGTATTGGTTGAAATATTAAATAACGATATATATATAAATCGTAAATCGAATATTTGATTCTGTTTATCAGAATATTTTATATTGGTACTGTTTAACATCTGTGATGCAGGGAAACAGGTTGGAGGAATCCAACTGGATTCCTCAACATTTATTTTGCTCTTTTCATATATTGTAATATATGATGTAGTATAAAATCTGTTGATGATTTTGTATGGTTGGATGTTATTGATCACTGTGTTTGGTATTTTAAATACCGTGGAAAATACTGGAATGTTGTAAAGGAGATTTTCAAATGTTATGTTGAAAAGAAATATTTATAAAATCAAAAGATTTTATAAAAAGAAATATTTACTTGCTAAATAAATATTTGGGAAAAAGATTTTGTTAAAGTAAATATATTTGTAAAACAAATATAAAGGAAAATATTTGTAAAACAAATAGAAGGGAAATATATTTGTAAATTAAATATAAAAAGGAAATATTTGTAAAACATTTACAAATAGAATTAAAAAGAAAATATTTGTAGAACATGTACAAATAGAAATTTAAAAGAGATATTTATTTAGGAAATAAATAGTAATTTAAAGGAGATATTTATTTGTTAAAATAAATAGAAATCAAAGGAGATAATTATTTGTTTAAAATAAATAGAGTATAAAGGAGATATTTGTTTGTTAAAATAAACAGAGTATAAAGGAGATATTTACTTGTTAGAATAAATAGAATTAAAAGAGTTAATCGAATATAGTATTCGAATAGAGTTAAAAGAGTTAATCAGTTAGAGTTAATCAGTTAGAGTAAACCAGATAGAGTTAAACAGAGTTAAAAGAGGTAATCGAATATTAGTTATTCGAATAGAGTTAAATAGAGTTAATCGAATATAGTTTATTCGAAGAATAGAATAAATCGATTATAGTTTATTCGAAGGATCGAGTTATCGAATAGAGATTTATTTGAAAGAGAAGTTACGTTAGGAAGTGTTGAAGGGTTAAAAGATGAACTTACCCTATTTCGAGATTTGAAATGTTATTCAGTTAAGGTTTGAGAGGTAGTTATACCCAACTTGATTGACTTCGTTTTTAATTAAGAAATGGTTAAGGTTCGAGATTGAAAGTGTTAAGTGTTTTTAGTAAATAAGTATAGTGGTTTGAGTTGTTGTTGCGATGTTGATTTAAACATATGTTTAATTCTGAAACGACCCGAAATACCCCTTTCGGGAAATCCAAGATTGAGTCGAGAACAAGCCACATCAGAACGCAGACGGAAGAACATTTCATTGTATATTACAACAATTCCATCAGATACAAGAATATACAGAGTATAAATGAATATTACACAGAAATATCAAATATCAGAGATTACAATAAATTACATAGCAGCGGAAAATTATACAAAATGCAACTGAAGGAGATATACAGATACAAAGCTTTCCGGATATCGTTCCAGCTGTAAGTCAGGATCCCGTGAATATAAATCTGCAAAACCAAAACTACTAGCTGCCCATGTCAAAATAAGGGCACCCAGAGTTTAGGTTAAAACAATAAACTCCAGGTCAGTCATGGGACTGGTGTGAGAACTAAAACAGTTATTTAAAAGTTTACTTTAAATCAGATATATCAAGGGACCACGCCGTATAACACGGAATGGGTTTCCTCCCAAGAACACCAGTACATAAAACAATAATGCAATGCTAAATAAAGAACAATAAAGCTATTATAAGACCCAGGTCCCATCATACAATGCAACGCAAGCCGGAGGATAGGGTTTTTACCTTATAATAGCCAAGAATGCTTGATACCTTTAAAAAAAATCATTTGATACTATTAAAAGTGCATAGTGTATAAAACAACTTCAAATCATAAGTATCAATCATAGGCGACATGAGCGTCCCATGCCACTATGTCGCCATATATGGGTTTACAAATAAAACCGCAAAGTTACGTATTTGGAAATTGGATTTCCATCTATGAACCGAGGCAAAAGATAGTCCTCAACCGATTCGAGACTGTCTAGCCCGAGCCTCAGGAACAGCCGCAACTGCCCCTTGGAGCGACAGGACTGGTCCACCGATGTGGATTAAAATTCCTGAACACTGCGTTTCCCCGCCCTTTGGGGCGTAAGTGAGCCAACGAATGGCTCCATCGGACCTGGATCGTCCAATCAAACTGAGGCGCCTCGTAACACCAACAACCACATAAGTCAAACTCGTCAGGGCATGTAAAACCACTGACGCCACTTCTAGCTAGAAAGAAACGCATGCCCTCCCTGAGGTCCTCTCCCGTTTTTGGTTCATACCGGGTGTGAAACTCGCGAAGTAAACGTTACACAAAGCTACGCCACAAAGGTCGTGCTTCGATCATCAACCACAAGACTTTGCTTTTCAAAAGAAGCCTTGATCATTTGCCATTTAGGCATGCTACACAGGCAATTCACTCTATGCGTTTGATATCCATCAGTATATAACCCCTGAGCTCATACGTCTCAGAGAAGGGCATTAAGCAAGAGAATAAATTCTCCGCCGCCAAACAGATATATATTTAATAGAAATCAATCGCACAGACTAAAATCCAATGTCAGACACACAGTCCATTTACAAGTTCGTTCTGGGTCTGAACGAAACCGGAGGCACCTAGTACCCCGCATATCCATCAATCTCCAAGTACGTCTGGACGATCACCAACTGTTTCCATCTTCTTGGGTGTACATCCCAATCAAGATCATCAGGAATTATCCAAACGACGTGAAGACCTTCGGTCTTCAACTACCGTCTTCATCTTCGACTTATCGTCGTAACAGTTACTCAGAATGGGATAAACTCGGTCTTTCCGAATAACTCGCGTATATAATAAATAAGTGTTACACAAATACAACATACGCCTCATTCCAATTCATCAGTCACTAACCGTAAATTAATCAAGAGAATAATTCCCTAAATATTAACCTCGAAGGCCGAAACCAACATCAGATCAATACCCAGGAAATCACTCTGCTTAGCCAACCTACAGCTAGTTTCTAAATTTCACATTCTTAGGGAAAGGTTCCCATTAATTTTATCAAAGATAAATCCTTTAAATTTATTCTTTAATCTACTTTTGAATATCAATTCAAACTAGTCGGGATTAACGAACCTTACCGAAGTAATCGTTTGTTTTAATTTCCCAATCCCAACCTATTCATCCCATGAAGTAAAATGGGTCTTACTTCATATCTAACACCACGGTGTTATTGGTAAATTCAATTACCATTTCACGTTTTAAATCTAATTAAAGATTTAACTATCGCCAAGAGCAAAACTGGTGATACTCCATTCTCGATCATTTCAATCTAATTAAAGATTCATTAAAACTCCACTTAGTTTTAATCTTTAACTGGGTTAAAGAATCAGTGTCATTTAAAACACGGTTCACGATAAACCCCAAAATCACATCACATTTCCATTAGTCCCTAACCGTAAATTAGCAAGCGAGCAATTCCCTAAGTATTAACCCCGAAGGCCGAAACCAACATCAGATCAAAACACAGGAAACCATTCAACTCGACTAACCTCCAGTTAGTTTCTGATTTTCTTAACTCTGTTAGGTCTAAGAACAGTATTATTGAAGATACCATTCACGACAACCCAAAATCACATTCTATTAATTATCGGGTAAAAGAACAAGTGTTATTTAAAACACTGTTCACGATAAACCCAAAAATCAATACCAATTCAATTCCAATTAAATATTATTCAACCTGTACACTTCATTAAATCTAAATAAAAGATTTAATCTTTTTTTCAACTGGGATTAAGAACAGTGTTAATGAAGACACCATTCACGACAAACCCAAATCACATTTGATATTAAATACAAGGCTCTGAATAGAAAATATATCGGCTTATATTCAATATCAAATTCTACGACCAACAAATATCGTATTGGAAATAACGATATAAATATATCTTTCAAATTTCCATAACAATATCTGTATCATCACGAAATCCAACATCGAAATATTCCGAAGGCAATTTTGATTCAAATCCATTCCAATATAATTATTGGAAATTTTGGTTATTTTCAAAACCATTTCAAATCCAATTTATTTATTTAAAAAAGCTCTTTTCGATACGAACCTAACGGTTCCGGTTTTAGGAGAATCCGACGGTCGGATCTCCCGCAATATCCATTTGAAATCAATGGTCGAAGTTCACGAACTACCGCAGCGCGGCGCGTTCTATTCAGGCCATTATATTATATATATAATATATATAATATATACTTCGTCGATTTCCTTCGAAAACGTATTATATAAATCGTTTTTTAAATTCGTTTTCAAAACGATTTCAACTTCTTTTTCAAATTCAAATCAAAAATGAATTTTTCCAATATAAATTCGTTTTAAATTCATTTCAAATCGATTTCAATTCAAATTGATTTCTAATTCTATTTCAGTTCTAATTCAATTCAATTCAATTTCAATTCGAATTCATTTCTATTAAATTTCAATTCGAATTCATTTTTTTTTTAAATTCAATTCGAATTCATTTCTATTCAATTTAATTATAATTCATTTCTATTCAATTTAATTCGAATTTCAATTCTTTTCAAAATATCAGATTTTGAAATCACTTTCGATATTCGTTATAAAATGAATAAAATCGATATAAATATCGTTCACGTCAAAATGGCATCAACCTAACCAACACGCTTTCAAATATTTCTACTTTCAAATATTCTATTTCAAATATTCCTTTTTTTAAATATTGCTACTTTCAAATATTCTATTTCAAATATTCTATTTTTTAAATATTGCTACTTTCAAATATTCTATTTCTAAACTGGAATGAGGCCCAATCACTTACCATATAATGTTAATTATATGGATTTTCTGCAACACATGTATACAATAACAGCGATGAATAATCAAACATCATCCAAAGTGCATTCTACACTGTATAAGCATCGAATATAAATATTTAACGCTTATAACAGTCTATCAATCAATTTGAGACGACCCCAAACCCCGTACAGACGGTGGCAAGGGTAATGCATGGAATATAACACAGAAACAGATAATAGCAGAACAAAATTAATTAAATACACCAGATAATGAACAACAGAATATACTGGATAAAAGTAATCATCAGAGTTACATAGTATACAGGAACTTACTTAGTGCAAATACAGTTCAGCTATACATAAATGTCTACAGTGGAAAACAAACAAAATATGTACAATAGGAGCTGAACAACATAAAAAGAGATAAATGATAGAATCCATCTTCAGATCCAGCTATCCAGAAAGAATCAGCTAAACCTGAATACAAGGCTGCCCGTGTAGAAAAAGGGGCACCCGAGTTTGAAAGTGAAACAAACTACGAGTCAGTCATGGTACTGGTATGAGAAATCTACTCAACACATATATAATATGGCTAATCACAAGACCACGCCACTTTCGTTGAAGGGGTTACTCCATTGGATTGCCAGTGCTTTAAAATAAATCAATCTTTTAACCATCGCAATGCTTTTTATAAAAATGAAGCCATTATAAGACTCAGTTCCCATCACACAATGCAACGCAAACCGGAGGATAGAGTTTTTACCTTATAACGGCCAAAATATGCTTGATACGAATAAAACCAAGGCATTTGATATTATTGCTAGTGTTTATATGTTTTGAAAACGATTTCAAATCATAACTATCAATCATAGACGACATTAATGCCCCATACCACTATGTCGCCATATATAGGTATAAAATCAAAACCGCACGATGTCGTATTTGGAAATTGGATTTCCGTCCAAAACCAAGGCAAAAGATAGTCCTTACCGACTTCGAGACTGCCTAGCCCGAGCCTCAGGGTCAGAGCGCATCGACCGTTGGATCGTCAGGGCCGGTCCACCGATGTGCATTAAAATTCCTGAACACTGCGTTTTCCCGCCCTTTGGGGCGTAAATGAGCCAACGAATGGCTCCATCGAACCCAGATCGTCCGATCTAACCGAGGCGCCTCGCAACAGCAACAACCACAGAGGTGAAAAGTATATAAATGTCAGGGCTGGTAGGTCACTGACACCACCCTAGCTAGGAAGAAACGCAGGCCCTCCCTGATGTCCTCTCCCGTTTCGGGTTCATACCGGGGTGTGAGGCTTGCGATTTTACGTTATACGCAAAGCTACGCCACACCGGCGGTGCTTTGATCATCACCACAAGACTTTGCTTTTCAACAGAAGCCCTGATCACTGCATCTTAGCATGCCACACAGGCCATTCATGCCATGCGACTGATGTCCATCGATATACAACCTCTGAGCTCATGCGTTTCAGAGAAGGGCGTTAAGCAAAAGAATAAATTCTCCCCCGCCAAATAGATGTATATTTAATTGTAACAACCTAAAAATCTGGGCCAGTTTAAAATTTTTATTTTGGCAATTTTAGCGAATTTTGATTATTTAAAATGAATTATTTTAAATAATATCGACGAGAAATTTATTTTGAATGGAAATCCAATGTATATATTATATACGTCGTCGTTAGAATATAAATAATTATATATAATTATAAAAGGAATTGAAAATGGCGCGGTAGTTCGATAATTCGATTTCAAACTTCAATTGAATGTACCGGGTGCAAAACAATCCGGATTTTAGTGAAACCAAAAACACTACGATCTAATTGATAGTATCTTTCCAACGAATTCGAAAAATTGAAATTTCATAGCGGGGATAAAAAGATATGTCTAGTTGAAAATTCTGAATAGTCGCTATGGAATTCAGGCCCTTAAAATGGGAATTTTGCAAATGACCTCGGATTTTGACGAAACCACTTTTGTTGGATCCGTGATGTCAAATTATTGCTAGGTTTCAAATTTCATAATTTTTCGAATCAATATGTGAGCGTGGAAAAGGAAAACGCGTTTGACCAGTTTCAGTTGATTTTAATCGACTGGAAATTGGCCATTTTTCAAACGGTCTCAGAATTCGACGAAACTAGTTTTGTTGGGACCGTATCGTCACTACGAAGCTAGAAAATATTTTTCGAGAATTTTTCTAGTTAGTATGTGGCCCCGGTAAATTGAAATGCGCGTTCAAATTCAATATATATAGTTATATTTTGATTTTGACGAAAACTAGTCGAAACTGTCGAATCAGCCTACGATACATATCCCATTGTGTTCGGAATGGGGGTAATTAGCTAGGGGCGACAGTCGTTGGGTCTCGTTTTGAGTCCGAAATAAAAAGTTACTTTTTAGAATTTTAAAAGAAAATAAATTATATAAATATATATTCTCTCACTCCCTCCCATTCTCTCAGATCGATTTTAAAAAAAAAAAGGGAAAAGGGCTCGTGCCCTAGCCGAAGTCCACCGCCGCCTCAAGGACGAGCGCCATCGCGCCCTGGCGAACGCGCCGCCTCAGGCGTGGACCCCCCCTCTCGCGCCCTCATCAGCAACCGCCACCTCCCCATCGACCCAATCCCCCAGTCGCTCAACCCAACGCCGACCTCGCCCTCCCCAATTTGACCGACGCGGCACCCCTCTGACCTGCTGCACCTCACCATGACCCCACCCTGCTACGCGCTCTCTCTTCTCTCTCTCCTTCAACCGCGCAGCGACGCTCGCACCCCATTGCCCGAAATTGAAGCCGCCCCCTGTAGACCCAGCGCCACCTCACCGATGGTCAGACCCCCCCTTGCCCTCCAGAAACGCAGCAGTGAGTCCTTTCTATTTTTCTGTATTTATTTATTTATTGTCTTTGTTAATGTGATTGTTTTTATAAATATAAAAATCGGATTTTTAGCATAGATTAAAAATTAGTTTTTATATATATATATATATATATATATTATAGCATTAAAGAAATGATTTTTATTTGCAAAATGATAGGATTTTTATGGTTGAAGAGATTAGATTTTTATATATTGAATAGCATAGTAAAAATTCGATTTTTATATATTGAATAGCATAGTAAAAATTCGATTTTTATATATTGAATAGCATAGTAAAAATTCGATTTTTATATATTGATTAGCATAGTAAAAATTCGATTTTTATATATTGAATAGCATAGTAAAAATTCGATTTTTATATATTGAATAGCATAGCAAAAATTCGATTTTTATATATTGAATAGCATAGTAAAAATTCGATTTTTATATATTGAATAGCGAAGTGAAAATTCGATCTTTATATATGTAGTGAATAAGGGCAACGAAAGTAACAAAAGGCGAGCACGGTGAAGATTCCCTACATTTGAAGTGTCGTGAAGTTGGGGTAGCTATCGGTGAGAACTTCTCACCCTTCAATTTGTTTTTCTAGTTATATATATACTAGGATGCAGACGGTGCTTAGCAGCACCCGACACCCGTCATCCACAGACCATGGATGGCTTGTTTGTTTAATGGTTTGGTTGTGTAGTTGGTTAGATAATTTAATTGAATTGAATTGTTTGGTGAAATGAAATTGATTTGATTGATGTGTGAATGGCGTGGGCCTTCACTAGACCGGGGATAAGGCTAGGCATTGTCCCGTTTCTAGTATCGTGTCGTTATGCCGCCGAAATTTTCTAAAAATAAGTTAGAAAAATAAAGATAACATTTTATTTAATAAATGAACCGAATAGAATATTCATAGGTTGAATAAAGTAGTTTGATCGTTAAAAATATAATTTTTAACGTGAATGTGAATAAATAAATATTCATTTACAAACTGGACGGTTTGTTTATGTACACCTATTTTAAGGACATTGATTGGGACGATAAATTTTACACATCGCCCAACTGCACAAATAAAAATCTGTGTTTGATTGCTTGAAACCCCACACGGGTATTGGGATGATATTTGACGTACACTAATCCCGATTGTTTAGTTGTATGTTGATCGATTGATTGACAGGCTGTTATAAGCGTTGAATATTTATCTTTGATGCTTATACAGTGTAGAATGCACTTTGGATGATAGTTGATTATTCATCGTTGTTGATATATACATGTGTTGTAGAAAATCCATATAATTAACATTATATGGTAATTGATTGGGCCTCATTCCAATTTAAAAATAGAAATATTTGAAAAAGAAATATTTGAAATAGAATATTTGAAATAGGAATATATGAAGCTGTATTGATTAGATTGATGCCATATTGACATGAACGATATTTATATCGATTTTATTCATTTTATAATGAATATCGAAAGTGATTTCGAAATCTGATATTTTGAAAAGAATTGAATATAAATAAATTCGAATTGAAATTGAATATAAATGAATTCGAATTGAAATTGAATAGAAATGAATTCGAATTGAAATTGAGTTGAAACGAACTGAAATTGAATTAGAAATCAATTTGAATTGAAATCAATTTGAAATGAATTTAAGATGAATTTAAATGGGAATATTCAATTTTGATTTGAAATTGAATATGAAGTTGAAACCGTTTTGAAAACGAATTTAAAACGATTTATAAAGCACGTTTTGAATTGAAACCGACGAAGTATATATTATATATATTATATATAATATAAATGGCCTGAATAGAACGCGTCGCGCCGCTGCAGTTCGCGAATTTCGACCATTAACTTCGAACGAATATTACGGGAGATCCGACCGTCGGATTCTCCTAAAACTGGAACCGTTGGGTTCGTATCGAAAAGAGCTTTCCAACGAATATTAGAAATTTGAAATCTAACGGTTGGATTTGGAATTATGTCTAAATCAAATTTGAAAAAGGTCGCTGTAAGTGCAGTTCGATGGCCGTTGATGGAAATCGACTGTACGGGCCTTGATAAAATTATTAAAAATAGTAATAATTTGTGTAAAATCATAAGAAATGATTTAGAAAGAATTGGGATGAAAAACTCCATATTTGAAAAGATAAAAATAGATTTTTATCGAAATGAACTAGTTTTGAACTAGAATTATAATTCTATTTATTTTTAAATAAATAAATTGAATTTGAAATGGTTTTGAAAATAACCAGAATTTCCAATGATTGCATTGGAATGGATTTGAATCGAAATTGTCTTCGGAATATTTCGATGTTGGATTTCGTGATTATACAGATGTTTTTATGGAAATTTGAAAGATATAGATATTTATATCGTTATTTCCAATACGATATATGTTGGTCGTAGAATTTGATACTGAATATAAGCCGATTTATTTTCTATTCAGAGCCTTGTATTTAATATCAAATGTGATTTTGGTTTGTCGTGAATGATGTCTTGACTAACACTGTTCTTGAACCCAGTTAAGAAAAGATTAAATCTTTTTATTTGGATTTAATGAAGTGTACCAATTAAATAATATTTAAATGGAATTGAATTGATATTGATTTTTCGGTTTATCGTGGACAGTGTTTTAAATAACACTCGTTCTTTAACCCGATAATTAAAGGAATGTGATTTTGGGTTTATCGTGAACTGTGTTTTAAATGACACCGATTCTTTAACCCGGTTAAAGATTAAAACTAAGTGGAGTTTTAATGAATCTTTAATTAGATTGAAATGATCGAGAATGGAGTATCACCAGTTTTTCTCCAGGCGATAGTTAAATCTTTAATTAGATTTGAACGCGAAATGGTAATTGAATTTACCGATAACACCGTGGTGTTAGATATGAAGTAGGACCAGTTTTACTTCATGGGATTAATAGGTTGGGGTTGGGAAATTAAAACAAATGATTACTTCGGTAAGTTTCGTTAATCCCGACTAGTTAAATCGAAATTCAAAAAGAGTAGATTAAAGAATACATTAAAGAATTTATCTTTGATAAAATTAATGGGAACCTTTCCCTATGAATGAGAAATTTAGAAACTAACTGTCGGTTAGCCAAGCAGAATGGTTTTCTGGATATTGATCTGATGTTGGTTTCGGCCTTCGGGGTTAATATTTGGGGAATTATTCTCTTGTTAATTTACGGTTAGTGACTGATGAATTGGAATGAGGCGTATGTTGTGTTTGTGTAACACTTTTATAATATATACGCGAGTTATTCAGAAAGACCCGGTTTATCCCATTCTGAATAACTGATACGACGATAAGTCGAAGATGAAGACGGTGGTTGAAGACCGGAGGTCTTCACGTCGTTTGGGTAATTACTGATGGTCTTGATTGGGCTGTACACCCAAGAAGATGGAAACAGTTGGTGATCGTCCAGACGTACTTGGAGATCGATGGATATGCGGGGTACTAGGTGCCTCCGGTTTCGTTCAGACCCAGAACGGACTTGTAAATGGACTGTGTGTCTGACATTGGATTTCATTCTGTGTGACTGATATCGGTTGCATAGAGTGGTTTGCCTATGGGGCATGCTAAGATGCAATTGATCGAGGCTTCTGTTGGAAAAGCAAAGCCTTGTGGTGATGATCAAAGCACAACCTGTGTGGCACAGCTTTGTGTAACGTGAATTCGCGAGCCTCGCACCCCGGTTGTGAACCAAAAACGGGAGAAGGACCTCAGGGAGGGCATGCGTTTCTTTCTAGCTAGGGTGGTGTCAGTGTCCTACCAACCCTGACATTTATATACTTTACACCTGTGTGGTTGTTGCTGTTGCGAAGTGCCTCGGTTAGATCGGACGATCCGGGTCCGATGGAGCCATTCGTTGGCTCATTTACGCCCCAAAGGGCGGGGAAACGCAGTGTTCAGACATTTTAATCCACATCGGTGGACCGGCCCTGACGATCCAAGGGTCGATGTGCTCTGACCCTGAGGCTCGGGCTAGAGAGTCTCGAAGACAGTGAGGACGATCCCTGGCCTCTGTTCATTGATGGAAATCCAATTTTCAAATACGTGACTTTGCGGTTTTATTTGTAAACCTATATATGGTGACATAGTGGCATGGGACGCTCATGTCACCTATGATTGATACTTATGATTTGAAGTTGTTTTATACACTATGCACTTATAATAGTATCAAATGATTTGTTTTTAAACGTATCAAGCATTCTTGGCTATTATAAGGTAAAAACCCTATCCCCCGGCTTGCGTTGCATTGTGTGATAGGACCTGGGTCTTATAATAGCTTCATTTTTCTTTATTTAGCATTGCGCTGTTTGTTTTATGCACCGGTATTCTTGGGAGGAAACCTGTTCCGTGTTATACGGCGTGGTCCCTTGATTTACCTAACTTTTAAAATAAAGAATAATAACTGTTTTAGTTCTCACACCAGTCACATGACTGACCTGGAGTTTATTGTTTTAACCTAAACTCTGGGTGCCCCTATTTTGACACGGGCAGCTAGTAGTTTTGGTTTTGCAGATTTATATTCACAGGATCCTGGTTTACAGCTGGAACGATATCCGGAAAGCTTTGTATCCATATATCTCCTTCTAGTTGTGTATTGTATTATTTTCCGCTGCTATGTATTTAAATGTAATTTAAATCTCTGATATTTCTGTGTAATATTCATTTATACTCTGTATATTCTTGTAATCTGTTGCATTGTTGTAATATACAATGAAATGTCCTTCCGTCTGTGTTCTGTTGTGGCTTGTTCTCGAACTATCCGCGCTTTCCTTCACGGGGAAGTTACGGGTTTTCACAGTTGGTATCAGAGCTTTGGTTTACAAAGCTTAGAGAACAAGACACCTTAGAACCATACGAAAGAATTCATCAGATATTGGATTAGCAATATCCAATGGAATGACTCGTTAGAGATGGGATCAGTAGTATCCTAGAACGAGTGTGAAGAGTATATTTTAAAATGAAAACAAATTTTGTTTTGAAAATTTAAATCAATTATTCGTATTTGATTATTTATTTGTATTGATTTGGACAGTCCAGTATATAAAGATTTTGCATATACGCCTTGCAAACGTGTATTTGAAGTTTTAATATACTGGATAGATATAGAATTACACTCTAATTGCCCGAAGATGATTTTGATGATGGAGCTCCATCATTAGAATTTATGTTCGTGTGACGAAGGTGGACTTTCTATATATTTCCTATTGACTGGTGTGAGAACCAAAATTAGATAGGACCTATTGTTGTGATTTGGCATCAAAAATCTGATTTTTGACTATGTATCAAAGTTATGAATTTCAAAAGCTAATCAACTAATGGATTGATGTTTGTGTTGTTTGTTTATTTATTTGATAATTTTGAACCATTTAGCCTAATTGAACCGAATATTGAATTGTATTGAAAATTGGTCGTATTTGCTTGCATATATATGTACTTACATTGAACAGGTCATAGCAAGGAGGCTAGAGCAGAGAATAAAATTTGTTTGCCCGACAAATAGGTACATGTTTACTATAATTTACTGTTTTGTTTGGGTGATGATGATTTTATGAGCCTATTGGCTAGCCGCTTGGCTTTTTCTTTTTCTTTTTGAGATCTGAAGGCCTATATGGCAATTTCGGGATTTTCCCGTGGCTCCTGGCGCAGGGGAGGTTATGGCGAAATTTTTCGAAAATTTAGGGTGTTAGCCAAATTTTTGAAGAATTTGAAAATTCTCAAAAACTGAAAAGTTGGAGAATGGAAGCCAGATCGAACGTAGAGTTGATTAATCAAACCACTTTCGACTTTGTTCCTTTTCTGGGACGAAAAGTATTAAGTGGGGGAGATTGTAACAACCCGAAAATCTGGGTCAGTTTAAAATTTTTATTTTGGCAATTTTAGCGAATTTTGATTATTTAAAATGAATTATTTTAAATAATATCGACGAGAATTTTATTTTGAATGGAAATCCAATGTATATATTATATACGTCGTCGTTAGAATATAAATAATTATATATAATTATAAAAGGAATTGAAAATGGCGCGGTAGTTCGATAATTCGATTTCAAACTTCAATTGAATGTACCGGGTGCAAAACAATCCGGATTTTAGTGAAACCAAAAACATTACAATCTAATTGATAATATCTTTCCAACGAATTCGAAAAATTGAAATTTCATAGCGGGGATAAAAAGATATGTCCAGTTGAAAATTCTGAAAAGTCGCTATGGAATTCAGGCCCTTAAAAATGGGAATTTTGCAAACGACCTCGGATTTTGACGAAAACACTTTTGTTGGATCCGTGATGTCAAATTATTGCTAGGTTTCAAATTTCATAATTTTTCGAATCAATATGTGAGCGTGGCAAAGGAAAACGCGTTTGACCAGTTTTAGTTGATTTTAATCGACTGGAAATTGGCCATTTTTCAAACGGTCTCAGAATTCGACGAAACTAGTTTTGTTGGGACCGTATCGTCACTACGAAGCTAGAAAATATTTTTCGAGAATTTTTCTAGTTAGTATGTGGCCCCGGTAAATTGAAATGCGCGTTTAAATTCAATATATGTAGTTATATTTTGATTTTGACAAAAACTAGTCGAAACAGTCGAATCAGCCTGCGATACATATCCCATTGTGTTCGGAATGAGGGTAATTAGCTAGGGGCGACAGTCGTTGGGTCTCGTTTTGAGTCCGAAATAAAAAGTTACTTTTTAGAATTTTAAAAGAAAATAAAATATATAAATATATATTCTCTCACTCCCTCCCATTCTCTCAGATCGATTAAAAAAAAGGGGAAAAGGGCTCGTGCCCTAGCCGAAGTCCACCGCCGCCTCAAGGACGAGCGCCACCGCGCCCTGGCGAACGCGCCGCCTCAGGCGTGAACCCCCACCCCCCTCTCGCGCCCTCATCAGCAACCGCCACCTCCCCATCGACCCAATCCCCCAGTCGCTCAACCCAACGCCGACCTCGCCCTCCCCCATTTGACCGACGCGCCACCCCTCCGACCTGCTGCACCTCACCATGATCCCCACCCTGCTGCGCGCTCTCTCTTCTCTCTCTCCTTCAACCGCGCAGCGACGCTCGCACCCCATTGCCCGAAATTGAAGCCGCCCCCTGTAGACCCAGCGCCACCTCACCGATGGTCAGACCCCCCCTTGCCCTCCAGAAACGTAGCAGTGAGTCCTTTCTATTTTTCTGTATTTATTTATTTATTTTCTTTGTTAATGTGATTGTTTTTATAAATATAAAAATCGGATTTTTAGCATAGATTAAAAATCAGTTTATATATATATTATAGCATTAAAGAAATGATTTTTATTTGCAAAAAGATAGGATTTTTATGGTTGAAGAGATTAGATTTTTATATATTGAATAACATAGTAAAAATTCGATTTTTATATATTGAATAGCATAGTAAAAATTCAATTTTTATATATTGAATAGCATAGTAAAAATTCGATTTTTATATATTGAATAGCATATTAAAAATTCGATTTTTATATATTGAATAGCATAGTAAAAATTCGATTTTTATATATTGAATAGCATAGTAAAAATTCGATTTTTATATATTGAATAGCGAAGTGAAAATTCGATCTTTATATATGTAGTGAATAAGGGCAACGAAAGTAACAAAAGGCGAGCACGGTGAAGATTCCCTACATTTGAAGTGTCATGAAGTTGGGATAGCTATCGGTGAGAACTTCTCACTCTTCAATTTCTTTTTCTAGTTATATATATACTAGGATGCAGACGGCGCTTAGCAGCACCCGACACCCGTCATCCACAGACCATGGATGGCTTGTTTGTTTAATGGTTTGGTTGTGTAGTTGGTTAGATAATTTAATTGAATTGAATTGTTTGGTGAAATGAAATTGATTTGATTGATGTGTGAATGGCGTGGGCCTTCACTAGACCGGGGATAAGGCTAGGCCTTGTCCCGTTTCTAGTATCGTGCCGTTATGCCGCCGAAATTTTCTAAAAATAAGTTAGAAAAATAAAGATAACATTTTATTTACTAAATGAACTGAATAGAATATTCATAGGTTGAATAAAGTAGTTTGATCGTTAAAAATATAATTTTTAACGTGAATGTGAATAAATAAATATTCATTTACAAACCGGACGGTTTGTTTATGTACACCTATTTGAAGGACATTGATTGGGACGATAAATTTTACACATCGCCCAACTGCACAAATAAAAATCTGTGTTTGATTGCTTGAAACCCCACACGGGTATTGGGATGATATTTTACGTACACTAATCCCGATTGTTTAGTTGTATGTTGATCGATTGATTGTCAGGCTGTTATAAGCGTTGAATATTTATCTTTGATGCTTATACAGTGTAGAATGCACTTTGGATGATGGTTGATTATTCATCGTTGTTGATATATACATGTGTTGTAGAAAATCCATATAATTAACATTATATGGTAATTGATTGGGCCTCATTCCAGTTTTAAAATAGAAATATTTGAAAAAGAAATATTTGAAATAGAATATTTGAAAATAGGAATATATGAAGCCGTATTGATTAGATTGATGCCATTTCGATATTTATATCGATTTTATTCATTTTATAATGAATATCGAAAGTGATTTCGAAATCTGATATTTTGAAAAGAATTGAATATAAATAAATTCGAATTGATATTGAATATAAATGAATTCGAATTGAAATTGAATAGAAATGAATTCGAATTGAAATTGAGTTGAAACGAACTGAAATTGAATTAGAAACCAATTTGAATTGAAATCAATTTGAAATGAATTTAAAATGAATTTAAATTGGAATATTCAATTTTGATTTGAAATTGAATATGAAGTTGAAACCGTTTTGAAAACGAATTTAAAACGATTTATAAAGCACGTTTTGAATTGAAATCGACGAAGTATATATTATATATAATATAAATGGCCTGAATAGAACGCGCCGTGCCGCGGCAGTTCGCGAATTTCGACCATTAACTTCGAACGAATATTACGGGAGATCCGACCGTCGGATTCTCCTAAAACCAGAACCGTTGGGTTCATATCGAAAAGAGCTTTCTAACGAATATTAGAAATTTGAAATCTAACGGTTGGATTTGGAATTATGTCCAAATCAAATTTGAAAAAGGTCGCTGTAAGTGCAGTTCGATGGTCGTTGATGGAAATCGACTGTACGGGCCTTGATAAAATTATTAAAAATAGTAATAATTTGTGTAAAATCATAAGAAATGATTTAGAAAGAATTGGGATGAAAAACTCCATATTTGAAAAGATAAAAATAGATTTTTATTGAAATGAACTAGTTTTGAACTAGAATTATAATTCTATTTATTTTTAAATAAATAAATTGAATTTGAAATGGTTTTGAAAATAACCAGAATTTCCAATGATTGCATTGGAATGGATTTGAATCGAAATTGTCTTCGGAATATTTCGATGTTGGATTTCGTGATTATACAGATGTTGTTATGGAAATTTGAAATATATAGATATTTATATCGTTATTTCCAACACGATATCTGTTGGTCGTAGAATTTGCTACTGAATATAAGCCGATATATTTTCTATTCAGAGCCGTGTATTTAATATCAAATGTGATTTGGGTTTGTCGTGAATGGTGTCTTGACTAACACTGTTCTTGAACCCAGTTAAGAAAAGATTAAATCTTTTTATTTGGATTTAATGAAGTGTACCAATTAAATAATATTTAAATGGAATTGAATTGATATTGATTTTTGGGTTTATGGTGGACAGTGTTTTAAATAACACTCGTTCTTTAACTCGATAATTAAAGGAATGTGATTTTGGGTTTATCGTGAACTGTGTTTTAAATGACACTGATTCTTTAACCTAGTTAAAGATTAAAACTAAGTGGAGTTTTAATGAATCTTTAATTAGATTGAAATGATCGAGAATGGAGTATCACCAGTTTTGCTCCAGGCGATAGTTAAATCTTTAATTAGATTTGAACGCGAAATGGTAATTGAATTTACCGATAACACCGTGGTGTTAGATATGAAGTAGGACCAGTTTTACTTCATGGGATTAATAGGTTGGGGTTGGGAAATTAAAACAAATGATTACTTCGGTAAGTTTCGTTAATCCCGACTAGTTAAATCGAAATTCAAAAAGAGCAGATTAAAGAATAAATTAAAGAATTTATCTTTGATAAAATTAATGGGAACCTTTCCCTATGAATGAGAAATTTAGAAACTAACTGTCGGTTAGCCAAGCAGAATGGTTTTCTGGATATTGATCTGATGTTGGTTTCGGCCTTCGGGGTTAATATTTGGGGAATTATTCTCTTGTTAATTTACGGTTAGTGACTGATGAATTGGAATGAGGCGTATGTTGTGTTTGTGTAACACTTTTATAATATATACGTGAGTTATTCAGAAAGACCGGGTTTATCCCATTCTGAATAACTGATACGACGATAAGTCGAAGATGAAGACGGTGGTTGAAGACCGGAGGTCTTCACGTCGTTTGGGTAATTACTGATGGTCTTGATTGGGCTGTACACCCAAGAAGATGGAAACAGTTGGTGATCGTGCAGACGTACTTGGAGATCGATGGATATGCGGGGTACTAGGTGCCTCCGGTTTCGTTCAGACCCAGAACGGACTTGTAAATGGACTGTGTGTCTGACATTGGATTTCATTCTGTGTGACTGATATCGGTTGCATAGAGTGGTTTGCCTGTGGGGCATGCTAAGATGCAATTGATCGAGGCTTCTGTTGGAAAAGCAAAGTCTTGTGGTGATGATCAAAGCACAGCCTGTGTGGCACAGCTTTGTGTAACGTGAATTTGCGAGCCTCGCACCCCGGTTGTGAACCAAAAACGGGAGAAGGACCTCAGGGAGGGCATGCGTTTCTTTCTAGCTAGGGTGGTGTCAGTGACCTACCAGCCCTGACATTTATATACTTTTCACCTGTGTGGTTGTTGCTATTGCGAGGCACCTCGGTTAGATCGGACGATCCGGGTCCGATGGAGCCATTCGTTGGCTCATTTACGCCCCAAAGGGCGGGGAAACGCAGTGTTCAGGCATTTTAATCCACATCGGTGGACCGGCCCTGACGATCCAATGGTCGATGCGCTCTGACCCTGAGGCTCGGGCTAGAGAGTCTCGAAGACGGTGAGGACGATCCCTGGCCTCGGTTCATTGATGGAAATCCAATTTCCAAATACGTGACTTTGCGGTTTTATTTGTAAACCTATATATGGTGACATAGTGGCATGGGACGCTCATGTCACCTATGATTGATACTTATGATTTGAAGTTGTTTTATACACTATGCACTTATAATAGTATCAAATGATTTGTTTTTAAATGTATCAAGCATTCTTGGCTATTATAAGGTAAAAACCCTATCCCCCGGCTTGCGTTGCATTGTGTGATAGGACCTGGGTCTTATAATAGCTTCATTTTTCTTTATTTAGCATTGCGCTGTTTGTTTTATGCACCGGTATTCTTGGGAGGAAACCCGTTCTGTGTTATACGGCGTGGTCCCTTGATTTACCTAACTTTTAAAATAAAGAATAATAACTGTTTTAGTTCTCAAACCAGTCACATGACTGACCTGGAGTTTATTGTTTTAACCTAAACTCTGGGTGCCCCTATTTTGACACGGGCAGCTAGTAGTTTTGGTTTTGCAGATTTATATTCACAGGATCCTGGTTTACAGGTGGAACGATATCCGGAAAGCTTTGTATCCGTATATCTCCTTCTAGTTGTGTATTGTATTATTTTCCGCTGCTATGTATTTAAATGTAATTTAAATCTCTGATATTTCTGTGTAATATTCATTTATACTCTGTATATTCTTGTAATCTGATGCATTGTTGTAATATACAATGAAATGTCCTTCCGTCTGCGTTCTGTTGTGGCTTGTTCTCGAACTATCCGCGCTTTCCTTCATGGGGAAGTTACGGGTTTTCACATTAATAGAGATCAATCAACACAGAATAAAATCCAATGTCAGACACACAGTCCATTTACAAGTCCGTTCTGGGTCTGAACGAAACCGGAGGCACTAAATACCTCGCAAACCCATCGATCACCACGTACGTCTGGACGATCACCACTCATTATCCATATTTCGGGATGCCTCCCAATCAGGACCTCGGTTACCATCCAAACAAGGTGAAGATCTCCGGTCTTCAACCACCGTCTTCATCTTCGACTTTCAATCGTCGGTCAATTATTTGAAATAAGGATTAACTCGGCCTTTTCCAATAATTCACATATATTTAGAATTTCAAATCAATTTATTTCAATGGTTAAATCATTCGACAACACCAATTTTGTTCTTTAATGTAATTTTCACACCAAACACATTCAACCATCAAGTACCACATAAATCGAGCAAATTCAGTTTATTTCCATTCCATATCGCTTATGATATTTTATAATGATTTATCGCTATTTTTATTTATTTTAAAATAGCCAATTTATTCAAAACGACGCTTCGGGCCATAACGCGGCCGTGGCGCTGTTTTTCTTCAGATTTGATTTACACATATTTGAAAATCTAACCGTTGGATCTTCACACAATTTACATCATTAGAAAGGTCTTTTCGAAACGAATCCAACGGTTCCAGTTTTGGGAAAATCCGACGGTCGGATCTCCCGGTATAATCGTTTGAAGTTTCAATTTCAAAATACGAACTACAGCGTCGTTATTCGATTAAATATAATTATATTTATATATATATAAATATAATCGATTCTGGCGCTGTTTTTCTTCCGATTTGAATTAAACATTCCAGACAATCCAACCGTTGGATTTTTACAAAGTTGGTGCCGTTGGAAAGATATTTCCAAGGCGAACCCAACGGTTGCGGTTTCGGGAAAATCCAATGGTCGGATTTCCCGCACTAGTTGTTTGAAATCACGGTTTCAAAACACGAACTGCACGGCCACGTTTCGTTTTAATTTTATTTATATTTATATATTTATATAAATATAGTTCATAACAATTTCAATATCGTTTTCACTTCAAATATTTCACTAACGCCTTTAAATTTTGGAAAATTTCGCCATAACCTCCTTTGTACGGGAGGGGCTGGGAAAATTCCCAAATAGCCACATGGGCGCCTCACGTCAAAAAGAAAAAGAAAAAGCCAAGCGGCTAGCCAACAGGCTCATAAAATCATCACCCAAACAAAACAGTAAATGTGTACCTATTTGTCGGGCACAAAATTTTATTCCTCTTCTCTAGCCCCTTTGCTACAACCTGTTCAAATAAATATGCATGTACAGATATACAGTTCTTATCACTTATCATTTTCCATTCAACTTCATATTTGATTCTATTTGGTTTAAAAACACCATTCATTCTAATGTTGCATGCATAGGCAAAAATCATATCATTAGCTAATTAATGAATATTTCAAATCATGCATATTTATTTGAGCGAGTTGCTATTTTTAACACTTCACATTTTCTACAATTCATGTATATAATAAAAATGTGATTTTTATTGTAAAACAAATTATTTCAAAACACTATTATTTTATATAGTTTATATAGGTAATAAAAATAGAATTTTTATTATAAAACAATTTCTTTTAAAATGAGATTATTTTACATAGCTCATATAGATGATAAAAAGGTGATTTTTATTATAAAACAATTTATTTCAAAATGTGAATACCATTCAACACATGAATTTCTAATCAACGAATGAATATCGATTCAACACATGAAGGTTTTCTATAGTTTCTATATATAGATAAAAATGTGATTTTTATATTTAAAACACGAATACCATTCAACACATGAATTTCTAATCAACGAATGAATATCGATTCAACACATGAAGGTTTTCTATAGTTTCTATATATAGATAAAAATGTGATTTTTATGTTTAAAACACGAATACCATTCAACGCATGAATTTCTAATCAACGAATGAATATCGATTCAACACATGAAGGTTTTCTATAGTTTCTATATATAGATAAAAATGTGATTTTTATATTTAAAACACGAATACCATTCAACACATGAATTTCTAATCAACGAATGAATATCCATTCAACACATGAAGGTTTTCTATTCAACGAATAAATATAGTTTCAGCAAATGGAAATAATTCAAACACATGAATATTATTCAAAATTTCGGCAGCATAACGGCAGGGTAGTTAAAACCTGGACCGTCCCTAGTACGGCTCCTCGCTCTACCTTAAAACCTCGCGGTTTTTGACAATGGGGATCATGCATCTAGTTCGCACGCAGGCGGCATGTATATATTTATTTCATTTCCACAAACTAATCTTATGTGGTTTCAACCAAATATTTCTCAACCACAAATGGGTATTTTTCAACCACAATCGATCAATATCAACCACAAACAATCCCAAACAACCATTCGCTATCAATCAATTTTCACACCAATCACAACCAATAAATATCGTCCATGGTTTGTGGACCAGGGGCGTATATATATATATATATATATATATATATATATATATATATATATATATATATATATATATATATAGCAATTCACTTCTATTTCAACACATATATAATTTTTACAACGCATATATAACTTATACATCGAACGTACAACTTATACAACGCTTATATAACTCATACATCGACTATATAATTTATACATCGTCGTTTTCCATATCGTTTATAAATTAGAAATCTCACATTGGGTTCCATTCCACCAAAAATAGCAAAAGGCTCAGAAAAATGTGCGGTCTCTTCTAAAATGCAGAAGACGTCCTCACGGTCACGATGTTTCCTGTTTCATCGAATTTCGTTAACGAACTAAAAAGATATGATTTTTTGAAGTTTGCAACACTTTAAAGTGTAAAAATCAGTTTAAAATAGATTAGCCGTATACCTGTTTTTTTCTTCGAAATTAGGTTTTCGATTTTTGTCGAATCCGTGAATCGTGGTGAAGATCAGAGGGTGCGACGTGGAAGATGGGGGCATGGCGCTCCTGGCGATGGTCGGGGCTTCAGATCCGATCGCCTCTGGCGATCTCGGCATCGACTGGAAGTCGACGACTTTGGAGGCGTCGTTCTCGACGCTGGCGAAGGGAGAGAGGGTGGGGTCGCTCTGATTTGAAGAGGAGGAGGTGGCGAGTCGAGTGGTTGCGGTGGCGGTGGCTGCAGGTGGCGGAGCCGACTGGATTTGAGGAGAGAAGGTGGGAAGGGGGTTCCGCCGTTAATCGGTGAGAGAGAAAAAAAGGGGATTTTCTTTTCTTTTTTAAAAAAAAAAATTGATTGGTCGGGGAGGTTTTAAACAGGCTTTCTGATACGACCACCAATCTAAACCCAACGACTGTCGTCCCTAGCGTTTTACCCCCATTCCGAACACAATGGGATATGTTTCGTAGGCCCATTCGACTGTTTCAGTCAGTTTTCCTTCAAATTAAAATATAAAACATTCAATATTTAATTTGAACGTACATTTCAATTTGCCAGGGCCACAAACTGATTCGAAAAATTCCAAAAAAATAAATCTACCTATGTTTTGACCATACGGTCCCAACAAAACTAGTTTCGTCGAATTCTGAGACTGTTTGCAAAAAGGCCCATTTCTGGTCGATCCAATTAAACTTAATTGATCAAAACGCGTTTTCTTTTGCCACGCTCACATACTATCTTCAAAAATTATGAAATTTTAAACCTAGCAATAACTTCACATCCCGGATCCAACAAAAGTGGTTTCGTCGAATTCCGAGGTCGTATGCAAAATGGCCAATCTCACGGGCTATATAAATTCCATAGCGACCTTTCTGAAAATTCATTCGGCCATGACTTTTGCTTTCCGCTATGAAAATTCGATTTTTCAGATTCGTTAGAAAGGTATTCACTAACAGACTTAAATATTTTTGGTTTCGCTAAAATCCGTTTTGTTTTGCACCCGGTACAGTCCGACAAAGTTTGAATTCAATTTTTGAAACTGCAGCGCCATTTCAGGCCTTGTTTATAATTATAATTAATTATATTCGTTTTCAATTGTCGATTCAAACTCACTTTTCATTGCCATTATTTAAAATATTTATTTTAAATATTTAAAATCCATTATTTTAGCCAATTTAAAAAATTTAAATTGGTTCAGATTTTCTGGGTCGTTACAATCTCCCCCACTTAAAACTTTTCGTCCCCGAAAAGGAACAAAGTCGAAAGTGGTTTGATATATCTACAATCACACAACACAACAACCAATCCAATTGTTTTTAACTTTTCAAAACCATACAAATTAATTCCTATTCCCTTTTAAAATCATTCAGACTATAGAATTTAAAAGTTCACATCCATGGAAAGAAAATAACAGTAGAGTAGAGAATTAAATGGTAATGCAAAGTAGGGTAAATTTACCTTGCACCGGAGTCAATCAGAGATATCTACTCGGCATCTGGGATAGGCTTTCTGAATGCTCTCCTCAGTTTCCCAAGTACAATCTCGTGGATCTCCACTCCATTGCACTTTGACTAAGTGAACCTTCTTGTTCCTCAGCTCTTTGGTTTCTTTGCCGATAATCTTTAGCGGCTCTCTTCTCACAGCTAGTTCTGGAGTAATTTCAATATCCTGTTGAGCTGCTTCTTCCACGATCAAGTCTAGATCATGAACGTGCTTTCGAAGTTGAGATATATGAAATACATCATGAACTCCAGGCAACCAATCTGGCAATTTAACCCTATAAGCGAGAGTCCCGATCCGTTCCAGAATAGGAAACGGACCAATGAATTTTGGCGCCAACTTTCCAGTTTTACCGAACCGGATAACTCCTCTCATCGGCGATACTTTCAAATATACATAGTCGCCAACAATAAAGGAAATATCTCTCCTTCTCCTATTGGCATAGCTCTTTTGTCGGCTTTGAGCAGCAAGTAATCGCGTCTTAATAAAATCGACTTTGTCGGCAGCTTCTCTGATCATATCAGGACCCAACACAAGTCTATTACCTGGTTCGACCCAACAAGCAGGGGATCGGCACGGTCTACCATACAATGCTTCGAATGGCGACATTGTCAGACTCGCCTTGTAGTTGTTGTTATAAGAGAATTCAGCCAAATGCAGATGGTCTTCCCATGATCCACGGAAATCTATAACACAAGCCCGCAATAGATCTTCTAAAATACGATTCACCCTCTCAGTCTGACCGTCTGTCTGAGGATGATAAGCGGTGCTCAAGTTCAGCTTTGTTCCCAGCTCTACTTGAAATGCCTCCCAGAATTTACTAGTAAATATTGTATCTCTATCACTGACTATACTGAGCGGCACTCCATGTAGTCTAACAATTTCTTTAAAGTAAATCTGCGCCGGACTCTGAGCAGTTCTGTTTGATCTGACAGGTATGAAATGGGCGGTCTTCGTGAAGCGATCTACGATCACCCAAATACTATCATTTCCTTTTCTGGTTCTGGGAAGACCATCAATGAAATCCATGGAAATATGTTCCCACTTCCAACCAGGAACTTCTAGTGGTTGTAACAATCCAGCCAATTTCTGTTGGTCGCTCTTAACTAGTTGGCAAGTAGGGCATCGGCTAACGTATATTGAAACGTCCCTTTTCATAGCCTTCCACCAGAACGTTCGTTTGACATCGTTATACATTTTGGCCACACCAGGATGGATACTCAGCTTGGACTTGTGACACTCATCTAACACTTCCCTTTTTAGCTCGGGAATGTCAGGAACACAAATCCTTCCTTTCAATCTCAAGGTCTCGTCCTTATCTATTTGAAAACACGAGGGTTCGCCTTTATGAATCCTTTTGATCATATCCTTAATAAAGTTGTCCTCTTTCTGAAGAATAGATATTTTGTCAATCAAGGAAGTCGTAATAATAAAGCTGGCGATCATTACATTCTTTCGGCTCAGCGCATCGGCCACGACATTGGCTTTCCCGGGAGTGTATATAATTTCAAAGTCATATGCTGCAAGAAACTCCATCCAACGTTGCTTCCTCAAATTCAGGTCTTTCTGGGTGAATAGATACTTTAGCGACTGGTGATCTGTAAACAGTTCAAATCTCTCACCCAGAAGATAGTGTCTCCAGATTTTCAAAGCGAATACTATAGCCAATAACTCAAGATCATGAGTGACATAGTTTTTCTCGTGCGGCTTCAACTGACGGCTAGCATAAGCAACCACTTGACCCCTTTGCATTAACACTGCGCCAAGGCCTTCTCTAGAAGCATCAGTCCAGACTTTCAAATCCTGATTGCCATCGATGATGGTTAACACTGGAGCTGTCGTCAATCTTAACTTTAGCTCTTCAAAAGCCTCCTCACTTTCTGGAGTCCATTTGAATTTAGAGTGCCTCTTTGTAAGCTTCGTTAAGTGACCAGATATCTTTGAAAAGTTTTTAACAAACTTCCGGTAATACCTAGCCAATCCGAGAAAACTGCGGACTTCAGTGGGAGTACTAGGCTGTTTCCAGTTTTGAATAGCCGTGATTTTACTTGGATCCACAGCGATTCCTTCTTTCGATACGACGTGGCCCAGAAATTTCACTTCATCTTGCCAGAATATACATTTGGAAAACTTTGCTTTCAATACATTCCTTTTTAGAATTTCTAGAACCTGTTCCAAATGCTTTTCATGTTCGGCCCTTGACTTAGAGAAGATTAGAATATCATCAATAAAAACCAGAACAAATTTATTCAGTACTCCTCTGAATACTCTATTCATCAGATCGACGAAGTAAGCTGGAGCGTTACATAAGCCGAATGGCATTACTAACCACTCGTAGAATAAGTCGGGACCTCTGAATGCTATCATTGGAACACACTCTTAGGCAATTCGAAGTTGATGGAAACCTGTAGCTAGGTCCAACCTTGAGAATACTTGTGCGCCATTTAATCGATCCAACAAATCATCAATCCGCGGCAATGGATATTTATTCTTTATGGTCTGCTTGTTTAAATCACGATAATCCACACATAAACGTAGAGTACCGTCAGATTTTGGGACAAACACCACTGCTGCACCCCAATCAGAGAAACTGGGCCTGATTAGACCCTTCCATACTAGTTGTCGTGTTTGATTATCAAGTTCTTCTTTCTCTTTCAAGGACATTCTTCGAATAGCGTGAACTACTGGCCTTGCATTGGGAATCAAAGCGATCTTGAAATCTATTTCTCTCTGCGGAGGTAAGCGAACAACTTCTTCGAACACATCCGCATAGTTCTTGACGACAGGGATATCTTTCACTAGGTCGAGAATATTCTCTGTAACTTCAGGGATATTTTCTATTTGGGCTGGAGAAACATTCAAAGCTGCCCAGAAGACTTTTCTATTAGCATTCTGACCTTCACAGGGAATGGTTATATAATCACCTGATTTTATCTTTGCCCTAACAACTCTCTCAGCGCATCTAACCTCTGCCTCATATTTGGTTAGCCAATCCAATCCCAGAATAAGATCGAATTCATTAAAATTCATGACCATAGAGATAGTAGGGAATTTATAGCAGGAAAAAGAGACAGGTACTGCACAAGCCCAACTGAGACCGATGGAACCCCCGACCGGATTCTGGATAGTCATTGGTTCTTTGAGCTTCTTCACATTTAAATTCAACTTCTTGACTACACTCTTTGCTATAAAGCTTTGTGACGCGCCAGTATCAAACAGTACTTTAACTGGAATGTTCTTGACATTGAGCGTGCCTTCTAAGACATCAGCCCTTTCTTGACTAGCTGAGGGCTCAGAAGTTTCTGCCAATGCATTTACATGTACTACTTCGGGCTTGTTTAAGAGCGGGCAGTCCTTTGCAAGATGACCAGCCTCGTGGCACTGTTTACACTCCCTATTCTCTTGAAACTCCCCATCTTTTCCCAACCTTTTCTTCTTTTGCTTTCAATTGGCTCTATGTCCATCCTTTATTGGTTTCTTTAAAGATTTACATTTTCTGGACAAATGCCCCTTCTGATTGCAGTTCTTGCATATGGCAGTCGTGGCAGGTTCTTTTTCAAATCTAGCCCTTTTTCGATTTACTTTAGGCTCTTTACTGACCTCAGACCTCGTACTGGCTTCAGGAATATCAGTTTCCGACTCTGCTTTGTCACTAGAACTGACTTCTTCTTCGTTGCGTAACATTCCTTTCTTATGGAAATCTTCATACTGATAAGCCATATAAATCATTTCAGAGAAAGGAAGCTTCACATTCCTTAGTACACTATTCTGATATCTCCTTTGCAGGCCATGAATAAATCCCAGATTTTTCCTCTTTGGATCTTGAATCAGATGAGGAGCAAAGTGAGCAAGTTCGTTGAATTTCTTATGGTATTCTGGGATGGTCATATCACCTTGTATCAGATAAGAAAATTCATCACATAATCGCTCCGTCACTTCAAGAGGAGTAAATCTTTTCAGGAAAATCACTTTGAATCTGTCCCAGGTGATATCACCTTCTGGGTTATCTTTGATGATTGTTTCCCACCAGATTAAAGCTTCTTCTTTGAGCGCCCAAGATGCTACTAGTCTTTTCTGATCATCTCTCAACTGGATATGCTCAAAAATTCTTTCGACAGAACTCATCCAAGCTTGAGTCTGAATTATAGATTCATTGCCCGAGAACTATGCTCCGTTCAGATTTCGATATCTCTTTAATAGAGCCTCTAGATCGGGTTCTGCATTTCTCCTGTTTCTGACACTCATTTTTCTAGTACTTCTGCAATTAGCAGATCAAGTTTCAGGTCACAGAAAAGGTATTTTTAAAATATAGAAACACATACTTCAAATGTAAATGTGTCTATCGAGGTGCAATTTCATTCTGCTTTACTCATACTAGGATATTATCGATCCTATCTGTATAGAGTTACCTGTAATAACCCGCAAATTCTGGGCCAGTTTAAAAATTTTATTTTGGCAATTTTAATGAATTTTGAATATTTAAAATAGATTATTTTAAATAAAAACGAAGGAAAATTTATATTTAATAAAATTCGAACGTATATATTATATACGCCATCGTTAGAATATAAATATTTATAAATAATTATAAATAGAATTGAAAATGGCGCGGTAGTTCGATAATTCGATTTCAAACTTCAATTGAATGTACCGGGTGCAAAATAATCCGGATTTTAGTGAAATAAAAAATATTAGGTTCTAATTGAGAATATCTTTATAACGAATCCGAAAAATTGAAATTTCATAGCAGGAATCAAAAGATATGTCCAGTTGAAAATTCTGAATAGTCGCTATGGAATTCAGGCCCTTAAAAATAGACATTTTGCAAATGACCTCGGATTTCGACGAAACCACTTTTGTTGGATCCGCAGTGTCAAGTTATTGCCAGGTTTCAAATTTCATAATTTTTCTAATCAATATGTGAGCGTGGCAAAGGAAAACGTGTTTGACCAGTTTCAGTTGATTTTAATCGACTGGAAAATGGCCATTTTTCAAACGGTCTCAGAATTCGACGAAACTAGCTTTGTTAGGACCGTATCGTCAATACGAAGCTAGAAAATATTTTTCGACAATTTTTAGAGTTAGTATGTGACCCCGGTAATTTGAAATGTACGTTTAAAATTCAGTATATTGATTTAAATGTAAATTCGACGGAAACAGATCGAAACGGCCGAACAGGCTTGCGAAACATATCCCATTGTGTTCGGAATGGGGGTAAAACGCTATGGATGACAGGCGGTGGGCCTCGTTTAGAGGTCGTATGTAAAAGTCAATATTTTGAAATTAAAATAATAAAAATAATAAAAGAAATAAAATTTATCCTTCCTCCCCCTATAACCCGCTCTGCCCCCCCCCCCCCCCTCTCCTTTTAATCGATTTTTATCAGAGGGAAAAAAAAAAGAAGATGAAGAAGTCGAAGCGGGGAGGAGCCGCCGCCCTCCCCGATGACCTCGCCGCCGTCGCGGTGGCGCGACAGACCCCCTCCCCTCCATCGAAGACCGTCGCCGCCTCGTGAAGACCCCCCCTATCGCGACGTAGCCCGCCCAGTTTCGAACCCGCCGCCGCCTCGTGAAGACCACCCCCCCCCCCCCCAGCGGCGCGGCAACCGCCTCCACCTCGACAGGCGCGCCCTTCCCCTCTCCTCCTCCAGACCTAGCGCCGACCTCCCAATGCCCCCTTCAGACAGTGAACCTCCGGCATTCTCTCTCCTTTTAAAAACAAACAACACGCTGTAAGCTTTATTTACTTATTTATTTCTATTTTTATTTATTTTAGCAACTAAAGATAGGATTTTTAGATGAGATAAAATGGTTTTGAAAATCAGATTTCTTTTTTTTAAAGGAAGTATTGAATTTTATTTTCAGAATTTAAAATTCATAGCAGAAAGAAAAATATAATTTTTATAATATAGGAAAGTTAAAAATATGATTTTTATATTTTTAAAGTATTAAAAATATAATCTTTATTATGTAGAAGATGTAAAAATAAGATTTTTGCTTATGTAGAGAATTAAAAATATAATTTTTACACGATAGAAATATTAAAAATAACATCTTTATATGAGTAGCAAAATAAAGATGTGATTTTTATAATGATATAGTTGAAAAGGCGGAGTCTTTATATAGTGAATAACATAGTAAAAATATGATTTTTATATATTGAACATCGAAGTAAAAATATGATTTTTATATATTGAACATCGAAGTAAAAATATGATTTTTATATATTGAACATCGAAGTAAAAATATGATTTTTATATATTGAACATCGAAGTAAAAATATGATTTTTATATATTGAACATCGAAGTAAAAATATGATTTTTATATATTGAACATCGAAGTAAAAATATGATTTTTATATAGAACATCAAAGTAAAAATATGATTTTTATATATTGAACATCGAAGTAAAAATATGATTTTTATATTGAACATCGTAGTAAAAATTCGATTTTTACATATGTAGTGAATACGGGCAACGAAAGCGACAAAAGGCGAGAACGATGAAGATTTCTATTAAAGGAAGAGTCGTGGTATTGGATAGCTTTCGGTGAGAACTTCTCACACAAAATTTCTTTTTCTAGTTACATATATATACTAGGATGCAGACGGTGTTTAGTAGCACCCGACACCCGTCATCCACAGTCCATGGATGGCTTGTTTGTTAAATTGTTTGGATGTGTAGTTGGTTAGTTTATTTGGTTTGAATTGAATTGTTGGGTGAAATGAAACTGATTTGATTGATGTGTGAATGGTGTGGGCCTTCACTAGACTGGGGATAAGGCTAGGCCTCGTCCCGTTTCTAGTATCGTGCCGTTATGCCGCCAAAATTTTCTAAAATATGTTAGAAAAATAAAAATATCAATTTTATTGAATAAATGAACTGAATAGAAATTCATATGTTAAAATAAAATATTTTATCGTTAAAAATATAATTTTTAACGTGAAAGTGAATAAATAGATATTTATAGACAAATCGGCCGATTTGTTTATATGCACTGATTTGACTGATATTGATTGGGTCGATAAATTTTACACATCGCCCAACTGCACGAATAAAAATCTGTGTTTGATTGTTTGAAACCCCACATGGGTGTTGGGATGAAATTTGAAGTTCACTCATCCTGATTGATTAAATATGTCGATCGATTGATTGACAGGTTGTTATAAGCGTTAGATATCTATATTTGATGTTTATACAGTGTAGTGCACTTTGGTTGATGGTTGATTATTTTTCAATGCTATTATATGTGTGTAATGTATGAAAATCCATATAATTAACATTATATGGTGATTGATTGGGCCTCATTCCAATTTAGAAAATAAAGAATAATATAAAATAAAGGTTCATGTGTTGACAGTACTCATCCATTGAGATTGGTCATGTGTTGAACGAAATATTTTAGTAATAAAATTTACATCTTTATCAATATAAAATAAAGGTTCATGTGTTGACAGTACTCATCCATTGAGATTGGTCATGTGTTGAACGAAATATTTTAGTAATAAAATTTACATCTTTATCAATATAAAATAAAGGTTCATGTGTTGACAGTACTCATCCATTGAGATTGGTCATGTGTTGAACGAAATATTTTAGTAATAAAATTTACATCTTTATCAATATAAAATAAAGGTTCATGTGTTGACAGTACTCATCCATTGAGATTGGTCATGTGTTGAACGAAATATTTTAGTAATAAAATTTACATCTTTATCAATATAAAATAAAGGTTCAAGTGTTGACAGTACTCATCCATTGAGATTGGTCATGTGTTGAACGAAATATTTTGATAATAACAACTATTTTGAAAAAGAAATATTTGAAATAGAATATTTGAAAACAGAAATTTATGAAGCCGTGTTGATTAGATTGACGCCATTTTGACGTGAACGATATTTATATCGATTTTATTCATTTTGAAATGAATTGAATTAAAAACGATTTCGAAATGAATTGAATTGAAAACGATTTCGAAATGAATTGAATTGAAAACGATTTCGAAATGAATTGAATTGAAAACGATTTCGAAATGAATTGAATTGAAAACGATTTCGAAATGAATTGAATTGAAAACAGTTTCGAAATGAATTGAATTAAAAACGATTTCGAAATTAATTGAATTAAAAACGATTTCGAAATGAATTGAATTAAAAACGATTTCGAAATGAATTGAATTAAATACGATTTCGAAATGAATTGAATTAAAAACGATTTCGAAATGAATTGAATTGAAAACGAATTCAAATTGAATTGAAAGCGAATTGAAATGAATTCAAATTGAATTGAAATTTGAATTGAATAGAAATGAATTTTAAAACGAATTTATAAAGAAGAATTCAATTTTGATTTGAATTGAAAAGGAAGTTGAAATTACTTTTGAAACGAATTTAAAACTATTCATATAATTCGTTTTAAATAGAAATCGACGAAATATATATTATATATATAATATAATGGCCTGAATAGAACGCACCGCACCGCGGCAGTTCGTGAATTTCGACCATTTATTTCAAACGGACATTACAGGAGATCCGACCGTCGGATTCTCCTAAAACCGGAACCGTTGGGTTCGTATCGAAAAGAGCTTTCTAACGAATATTAGAAATTAGAAATCTAACGGTTGGATTTAGAATTATGTCCAAATCAAATTTGAAAAAGGTCGCTGTAAGTGCAGTTCGATGGCCATTGATGGAAATCGACTGTACGGGCCTTGATAAAATTATTTAAAATAGTAATAATTTGTGTAAAATCATAAGAAATTATTTGAGAAGAATTGGGATGAAAAACCCCATATTTTAAAAGATAAAAATAGATTTTTATCGAAGTAAACTAGTTTTGAACTAGAATTATAATTCTATTTATTTTTAAGTATATAAATTGAATTTTAAAAGGGTTTTAAAAATAACCAGAATTTCCAATGATTGCAATGGAGTGGATTTGAATCGAAATTGTCTTCGGAATATTTCGATGTTGGAATTTGTGATTATACGGATGTTGTTACGGAAATTTGAAAGATATATATTTATATCGTTATTTCCAATACGATATTTGTTAGTCGTGGAATTTGATATTGAATATAAGCCGGTATATTTTCTATTCAGAGCCTTGTATTGAATATCAAATGTGATTTGGGTTTGTCGTGAATGGTGTCTTCACTAACACTGTTCTTGAACCCAGTTGAGAAAAGATTAAATCTTTTTATTTAGATTTAATGAAGTGTACCAATTAAATAATATTTAATTGAAATTTAATTGATATTGATTTTTGGGTTTATCGTGAACAGTGTTTTAAATAACACTTGTTCTTTAACCCGGTAATTAATGAATGTGACTTTGGGTTTATCGTGAACCGTGTTTTAAATGACACGGATTCTTTAACCCAGTTAACGATTAAAACTAAGTGGAGTTTTAATGAATCTTTAATTAGATTGAAATGGTCGAGAATGGAGTATCACCGGTTTTGCTCCAGGCGATAGTTAAATCTTTAATTAGATTTGAACGTGAAATGGTAATTGAATTTACCGATAACACTGAGGTGTTAGATATGAAGTATTACCAGTTTTACTTCATGGGATAAATAGGTTGGGATTGGGAAATTAAAACAAATGATTACTTCGGTAAGTTTCGTTAATCCCGATTAGTTGAAATCGAAATTCAAAGGAAGATTAGAGAATAAATTCAAGAAATTATCTTGGATAAAATTAATGGGAACCTTTCCCTATGAATGTGAAATCAGAAACTAACTGTCGGTTAGCTAAGCAGAATGGTTTTCTGGATATTGATCTGATGTTGGTTTCGGCCTTCGGGGTTAATATTTGGGGAATTATTCTCTTGATTAATTTACGGTTAGTGACTGATGAATTGGAATGAGGCGTATGTTGTGTTTGTGTAACACTTATTTAAAATATACGCGAGTTATTCGGAAAGACCGGGTTTATCCCATTCTGAATAACTGATACGACGATAAGTCGAAGATGAAGACGATGGTCGAAGACCGGAAGTCTTCACGTTGTTTGGACGATTACTGATGATCTTGATTGGGCTGTACACCCAAGAAGATAGAAACAGTTGGTGATCGTCCAGACGTACTTGGAGATGGATGGATATGCGAGGAAAGTGCCTCCGGTTTCGTTCAGACCTAGAACGGACTTGTAAATGGACTGTGTGTGTCTGACATTGGATTTTAGTCCGTGCGATTGATCTCTATTAAATATATATCTGTTTGGCGGCGGAGAATTTATTCTCTTGCTTAACGCCCTTCTCTGAGACGTACGAGCTCAGGGGTTATATATTGATGGATATCAATCGCATGGAGTGAATTGCCGTTGTGGCATGCCTAAGTGGCAAATGATCAAGGCTTCTGTTGAAAAGCAAAGTCTTGTGGTTGATGATCGAAGCAAGGCCTTTGTGTCGTAGCTTTGTGTAACGTTTACTTCGCGAGTATCACACCCGGTATGAACTAAAAACGGGAGACGGACCTCAGGGAGGACATGTGTTTCTTTCTAGTTAGGAGTGGCGTCAGTGCTTGAACTGGCTGACGAGTTCGACTCATGTGGATGTTCCTTATTGTTACTTGCTGAAAAGCGAGGCGCCTCGTGATATCGGTTTCGACCGATGCTTCTGGTCGGCTGACGGGCCAGGCTTACGCCCCAAAGGGCGGGGAAACGTAGTGTTCAGGCATAATAATCCACATCGGTGGACCGGCCCTGACGATCCATGGGGCAGTTGCGGTTGTTCCTGAGGCTCGGACTAGACAATCTCGAATCGGTGAGGATCTTGCCCCTAGCCTCGGTTCATACCATAAATGATAACCCAACTTCCAATACGGCATTGCGGTTTTGATTGTAAACTTATATATGGCGACATAGTGGTATGGGGCATTCATGCCGCCTATGATTGATACTTATGATTTGAAGTTGTTTTATACACTATACACTTATTATAGTATCAAATGATTTCTTTTAAACGTATCAAGCATTTTTGGCTATTATAAGGTAAAAACCCTATCCCCCGGCTTGCGTTGCATTGTGTGATAGGACCTGGGTCTTATAATAGCTTCATTTTTCTTTATTTAGCATTGCGCTGCTGTTTTATGCACTGGTACTCTTGGGAGGAAACCCGTTCCGTGTTATACGGCGTGGTCCCTCGATTTACCTAACTTAAAAAAAATAAAGATTAACTGTTTTAGTTCTCACACCAGTCACATGACTGACCTGGAGTTTATTGTTTTAACCTAAACTCTGGGTGCCCCTATTTTTCGCACGGGCAGCTAGTAGTTTTGGTTTTGCAGATTTATATTCACAGGATCCTGGTTTACAGCTGGAACGATATCCGGAAAGCTTTGTATCCGTATATCTCTTCTAGTTGTGTATTGTATTATATTCCGCTGCTATGTATTTAAATGTAATTTAAATCTCTGATATTTCTGTGTAATATTCATTTATACTCTGTATATTCTTGTAATCTGATGCATTGTTGTAATATACAATGAAATGTTCTTTTGTATGCGTTCTGTTGTGGCTTGTTCTCGAACTATCCGCCGCTTTCCTTTACGGGGAAGTTACGGGTCTTCACATTACCCGTCCTAGAACACTACTGGTTCTATTTCTGACGAGTTCGTTCAAATGTTATATTCCAGAACTAAGCTTAACCAAAGCTCTGATACCAACTGAGACGACCCCAAACCCCGTACAGACGGTGGCAAGGGTAATCCGTGGAATATAACACAGAAACAGATAATAGCAGAACAAAATTAAATAAATACACCAGATAATGAACAATAGAATATACTGGATAAAAGTAATCATCAGAGTTACATAGTATACAGGATCTTACTTAGTGCAAATACAGTTCAGCTATACATAAATGTCAACAGTGGAAAACAAACAAAATATGTACAATAGGAGCTGAACAGCATAAAAAGAGATAAATGATAGAATCCATCTTCAGCTCCAGCTATCCAGAAAGAATCAGCTAAACCTGAATACAAGGCTGCCCATGTAGAAAAAGGGGCACCCGAGTTTGAAAGTGAAACAAACTATGAGTCAATCATGGGACTGGTATGAGAAATCTACTCAACGCATATATAATATGGCTAATCACAGGACCACGCCACTTTCATGGAACGGGTTTACTCCATTTGATTGCCAGTTCTTTAAAACAAATCATTCTTTTAACCATCGCACTGCTTTTTATAAAAATGAAGCCATTATAAGACTCAGTTCCCATCACACAATGCAACGCAAACCGGAGGATAGAGTTTTTACCTTATAACGGCCAAAATATGCTTGATACGAATAAAACCAAGGCATTTGATATTATTGTTAGTGTTTATATGTTTTGAAAATAATTTCAAATCATAATTATCAATCATAGACGGCATTAATGCCCCATACCACTATGTCGCCATATATAGGTATAAAATCAAAACTGCACGATGTCGTATTTGGAAATTGGATTTCCGTCCTGAACCAAGGTAAAAGATAGTCCTTACCGACTTCGAGACTGCCTAGCCCGAGCCTCAGGGTCAGAGCGCATCGACCCTTGGATCGTCAGGGCCGGTCCACCGATGTGGACTAAAATTCCTGAACACTGCGTTTCCCCGCCCTTTGGGGCGTAAATGAGCCAACGAATGGCTCCATCGAACCTGGATCGTCCGATCTAACCGAGGCGCCTCGCAACAGCAACAACCACACAGGTGAAAAGTATATAAATGTCAGGGCTGGTAGGTCACTGACACCACCCTAGATAGGAAGAAACGCAGGCCCTCCCTGATGTCCTCTCCCGTTTCTGGTTCATACCGGGGTGTGAGGCTCGCGATTTTACGTTATATGCAAAGCTACGCCACACCGGCGGTGCTTTGATCATCACCACAAGACTTTGCTTTTCAACAGAAGCCCTGATCACTGCATCTTAACATGCCACACAGGCCATTCATGCCATGCGACTGATGTCCATCGATATACAACCTCTGAGCTCGTGCATTTCAGAGAAGGGCGTTAAGCAAATGAATAAATTCTCCGCCGCCAAACATATGTATATTTAATAGAGATCAATCAACACAGAATAAAATCCAATGTCAGACACACAGTCCATTTACAAGTCCGTTCTGGGTCTGAACGAAACCGGAGGCACTAAATACCTCGCAAACCCATCGATCACCACGTACGTCTGGACGATCACCACTCATTATCCATATTTCGGGATGGCTCCCAATCAGGACCTCGGTTACCATCCAAACGAGGTGAAGATCTCCGGTCTTCGACCTCCGTCTTCATCTTCGACTTTCAATCGTCGGTCAATTATTTGAAATGAGGATTAACTCGGCCTTTTCCAATAATTCACGTATATTTAGAATTTCAAATCAATTTATTTCAATGGTTAAATCATTCGACAACACCAATTTTGTTTTTTAATGCAAATTTCACACCAAACACATTCAACCATCAAATACCACATAAATCGAGCAAATTCAGTTTATTTCCATTCCATATCGCTTATGATATTTTATAACAATTTATCGCTATTTTTATTTATTTTAAAATAGCCAATTTATTCAAAACGACGCTTCCGGCCATAACGCGGCCGTGGCGCTGTTTTTCTTCAGATTTGATTTACACATATTTGAAAATCTAACTGTTGGATCTTCACAATTTACATCATTAGAAAGGTCTTTTCGAAACGAATCCAACGGTTCCAGTTTCAGGAAAATCCGACGATCGGATCTCTCGGTACAATCGTTTGAAGTTTCGATTTCAAAATACGAACTACAGCGTCGTTATTCGATTAAATATAATTATATTTATATATATATATATATATATAATCGATTCTGGCGCTGGTTTTCTTCAGATTTGAATTAAACATTCCAGACAATCCAACCGTTGGATTTTTACAAAGTTGGTGCCGTTAGAAAGATATTTCCAAGGCGAACCCAACGGTTGCGGTTTCGGGAAAATCCAATGGTCGGATTTCCCGCACTAGTTGTTTGAAATCACGGTTTCAAAACACGAACTGCACGGCCACGTTTCGTTTTAATTTTATTTATATTTATATATTTATATAAATTTAGTTCATTCAACAATTTCAATATCGTTTTCACTTCAAATATTTCACTAACGCCTTTAAATTTTGGAAATTTTCGCCATAACCTCCTTTGTATGGGAGGGGCTGGGAAAATTCCCAAATAGCCACACGGGCGTCTCATGTCAAAAAGAGAAGGCCAACAGGCTCATAAAATCATCACCCAAACAAAACAGTAAATGTGTACCTATTTGTCGGGCACAAAATTTTATTCCTCTTCTCTAGCCCCTTTGCTAAAACCTGTTCAAATAAATATGCATGTACAGATATACAGTTCTTATCACTTATCATTTTCCATTCAACTTCATATTTGATTCTATTTGGTTTAAAAACACCATTCAATCTAGTGTTGCATGCATAGGCAAAAATCATATCATTAGCTAATTAATGAATATTTCAACTCATGCATATTTATTTGAACGAGTTGCTATAACACTTCACATTTTCTACATTTCATGTATATAATAAAAATGTGATTTTTATTGTAAAACAAATTATTTCAAAACACTATTATTTTACATAGTTTATATAGGTAATAAAAATAGAATTTTTATTATAAAACAATTTCTTTTAAAATGAGATTATTTTACATAGCTCATATAGATGATAAAAAGGTGACTTTTATTATAAAACAATTTATTTCAAAATGTGAATACCATTCAACACATGAATTTCTAATCAACGAATGAATATCGATTCAACTCATGAAGGTTTTCTATAGTTTCTATATATAGATAAAAATGTGATTTTTATATTTAAAACACGAATACCATTCAACACATGAAGTTCTAATCAACGAATGAATATCGATTCAACACATGAAGGTTTTCTATAGTTTCTATATATAGATAAAAATGTGATTTTTATATTTAAAACACGAATACCATTCAACACATGAATTTCTAATCAACGAATGAATATCGATTCAACACATGAAGGTTTTCTATAGTTTCTATATATAGATAAAAATGTGATTTTTATATTTAAAACACGAATACCATTCAACACATGAATTTCTAATCAACGAATGAATATCCATTCAACACATGAAGGTTTTCTATTCAACGAATAAATATAGTTTCAGCAAATGAAAATAATTCAAACACATGAATATTATTCAAAATTTCGACAGCATAACGGCAGGGTAGTTAAAACCGGGACCGTCCCTAGTACGGCTCCTCGCTCTACCTTAAAATCTCGCGGTTTTTGACAATGGGGATCATGCATCTAGTTCGCACGCAGGCGGCATGTATATATTTATTTCATTTCCACAAACTAATCTTATGTGGTTTCAACCAAATATTTCTCAACCACAAATGGGTATTTTTCAACCACAATCGATCAATATCAACCACAAACAATCCCAAACAACCATTCGCTATCAATCAACTTTCACACCAATCACAACCAATAAATATCGTCCATGGTTTGTGGACGAGGGGCGTGTGTATATATATATATAGCAATTCACTTCTATTTCAACACATATATAATTTTTACAACGCATATATAACTTATACATCGAACGTACAACTTATACAATGCTTATACAGGAGGTGTACAACACTTATATAACTCATACATCGACTATATAATTTATACATCGTCGTTTTCCATATCGTTTATAAATTAGAAATCTCACATTGGGTTCCACTCCACCAAAAATAGCAGAAGGCTCAGAAAAATATGCGGTCTCTTCTAAAATGCAGAAGACGTCCTCACGGTCACGATGTTTCCTGTTTCATCGAATTTCGTTAACGAACGAAAAAGATATGATTTTTCGAAGTTTGCAACACTTTAAAGTGTAAAAATGAGTTTAAAATAGATTAGCCGTATACCTGTTTTTTTCTTCGAAACTAGGTTTTCGATTTTTGTCGAATCCGTGAATCATGGTGAAGATCGGAGGGTGCGACGTGGAAGAGGGGGGCGTGGCGCTCCTGGCGATGGTCGGGGCTTCAGATCCGAACGCCTCTGGCGATCTCGGCGTCGACTGGAAGTCGATGACTTTGGAGGCGTCGTTCTCAACGCTGGCGAAGGGAGAGAGGGTGGGGTCGGTTCTGATTTGAAGAGGAGGAGGTGGCGAGTCGAGTGGTTGCGGTGGCGGTGGCTATAGGTGGCGGAGGCGGCTAGATTTGAGGAGAGAAGGTGGGAAGGGGGTTCCGCCGTTAATCGGTGAGAGAGAAAAAAAGGGGATTTTCTTTTTTTTCTTTTTTTTTTTAAAAAAAAATTTGATTGGTCGGGAAGGTTTTAAAGGGGCTTTCTGACACGACCACCAATCTAAACCCAACGACTGTCGTCCCTAGCGTTTTACCCCCATTCCGAACACAATGGGACATGTTTCGTAGGCCTATTCGACTGTTTCAGTCAGCTTACCTTCAAATTAAAATATAAAACATTCAATATTTAATTTGAACGTACATTTCAATTTGCCAGGGCCACAAACTGATTCGAAAAATTCCAGAAAAATAAATCTAGCTATGTTTTGACCATATGGTCCCAACAAAACTAGTTTCGTCGAATTCTGAGACTGTTTGCAAAAAGGCCCGTTTCTGGTCCATCCAATTTAACTTATATTGATCAAAACACGCTTTCTTTTGCCATGCTCACATACTATCTTCAAAAATTATGAAATTAGAAACCTAGCAATAACTTCACATCCCGGATCCAACAAAAGTGGTTTCGTCGAATTCCGAGGTCGTATGCAAAATGGCCAATCTCACGGGCTATATAAATTCCATAGCGACCTTTCTAAAAATCCATTCGGCCATGACTTTTGCTTTCCGCTATGAAAATTCGATTTTTCAGATTCGTTAGAAAGGTATTCACTAACAGATTTAAATATTTTTGGTTTCGCTAAAATCCGTTTTGTTTTTCACCCGGTACAGTCCGACAAAGTTTGAATTCAATTTTTGAAACTGCAGCGCCATTTCAGGCCTTGTTTATAATTATAATTAATTATATTCGTTTTCAATTATCGATTCAAACTCACTTTTCATTGCCATTATTTAAAATATTTATTTTAAATATTTAAAATCCATTATTTTAGCCAATTTAAAAAATTTAAATTGGTTCAGATTTTCTGGGTCGTTACACAATCGATCGACATACAACTAACTATTGGGATTAGTGTATGTCATATATCACCCCAATACCCGTGTGGGGTTTTCAAACAATCAAACACAGATTTTATTTGTGCAGTTGGGCGATGTGTAAAATTTATCATCCCAATTAGTTATTAGTCAAATGTGTGTATATAAACAAATCATTGTTTATTTTTATTTCATTTCATATACACGTTAAAAATTCTATTTTTAACTATAAAATATTTTCCACTATAAAATATTTTATTTCATTTCACATCATATCACACAATCAACTACACATCAAAATCAAACAAACAAGCATACAAGCCGTACATGGTCTGTGGACGACGGGTGTCGGGTGCTACTAAACACCGTCTGCATCCTAGTATATATTATTAACTAGAAAATTGAATTAAAGGTGAGAAGTTCTCACCGATAGCTAAACCAAACTTCTCAACTCTTCATATGTAGAAAATCTCCGCTGTTTCTTCTTTCATCACTTTCGTCATCCGTATTCACTACATATATAAAAATCACATTTTTTATATTGTAGCCATGTATATTAAAATCACATTTTTATTCTTCTACTATATAGATAAAAATTCTATTTTTATAACGGTGTTCATATAATAAAGATTATATTTTTATCACACTATTTTCTATATAAAAATTATATTTTTACAATGCTATTCTATATAAAAAGATTATATTTTTACCCTTTCTACAATATAAAAATTATATTTTTATCCTCTCTACAATATAAAAATTATATTTTTATCCTCTCTACAATATAAAAATTATATTTTTATCCTCTTCAAAAATCTAAACTTTCTCTATTATTAAAAATATAAACCTTCTTAACCAAAAATCATTTCTTAGTATGCTATGCCAAAAAAAAGAGGCTGGTTTTGAATTTATAAAATCAATCACTTTAGAAAATAAATAAATGGAAATAATAAGAAAACTTACAGTTTACCGCAAATTGGGGGGTCGTTGTCGGCCTTGGAAGTCGTGGAGGCGGCGAAGGCGAGCGGTGGCGCGGGGCTGGCTCGTCGGTGTTGGCAGAGGGCTCCACTGGGCTAGAGGTTGCGGTTTGGAGAGAGGAAGGGGTTTGAAGGTTTGGAGAAGGGGAGATAGGAGCGGAGGAGGCGGGGGAAGTCGCAGTTGGTCAGAGGTCTGGGGGGCGAGGTTCTGGCGGTCGCGGTGGTCGGCTTCAGCGGGTCCGGGGTCTCGTGTCTGCGCGCGACTTTGTGGAGAAAGGAAACAGGGTTCGACGGAGAGAAAGGAGAGGGACGATGCGCCCTGCTGGCGGCGACGAGGAGGCGTCGGCGATGGGAAGAGGAGGGAGTGATGCGGTGGATCTCGTTTCTTCCTTCTTCTTTTCGTTGACCAACTGAATAGGAGAGAGGGAGATGGAATGGATTTATATAATTATATTTTAATTATTTAATTAATTTCAAAAAGTAAATTTTTCATTCGAACTCAGAATCGAACCCACCGACTGTCGCCCCTAACCAATTACCCCCATTCCGAACACATTGGGATATGTATCGTATGCTGATTCGATCGTTTCGATTAGTTTTCGTCAAAATCAAAATATAACTCTATATATTGAATTTTAAACGTACATTTCAAATTACCGGGGCCACATACTAACTAGAAAAATTTCAGAAAAATATTTTCAAGTTTCGTATTGACGATACGGTCCTAACAAAACTAGTTTCGTAGAATTCTGAGACCGTTTGAAAAATGGCCATTTTCCAGTCGATTAAAATCAACTGAAACTGGTCAAACGCGTTTTCCTTTGCCACGCTCACATATTGTGTAACACCCCACACCCGCTATAGTCACTCACTAAGGGAATGCCATAGCATCGGTGGAGTATTTTTAGTGAGTATAGAACAGTAAAATTACAACAAGACAGATATAATGTAATACTTGAAAATTTAAAACATCATCTCATAGCAGCGGAAAGTAAAACATGTTTGGTTACATCATAAAACCATAACAAGAGTCAAGTACAAAATATCCATCCTGAATAAAATAAGTACATAATCCCATTACTCATAACAAATAGCCATAACAGAAAAGATAAGATAAGCTGAGCTCTACATCTACGGTCCAAGCTCCAAGAGATAGATAAAGCAAACTGATCAAAGCCCACTAGCACTAGGCCCAACCTGAGGACCTGAAGGAAAAAGATAAAAACAACGGGGGTCAGACATAAGCCTGAGTGAACCCTATCTCCTTAATAATACAATTATTAAAGTAATTAGGGTATGATATGAACTCGGTATGGTATCTTTGGGGATAATGACTACACTAAGTTGCCCACGAACACAGGACGAACTAAGATAACCGTAAAGACGCATCTACCCACCCAAGGATAATTACTAACTGCACCACACCAGTCACTCCTACTCAAAGGTTGATCCCACCCAAGGATATCAAAGATAGATATAACCAGTAGTTTCCTGTACCCTAGTTGACTACATAGGTGCCGTCTGCCCCTATCTCTACTAGGTGTACCCCACTACCCCAAGCGATCGGCTCCCTAACGTAGATACCCGTGCTGGTCCCACAGTGGGGTGTATCACTCCCCTAAAGTGGCTACCCAATATTATCAACGGTGCACGGCTTTATATCTACACGATGCAACAACGGCTTATCTACCAGCCCGGGCCCACACACGCATATGAAACCCGTTGGACTTGCGTTGCCACCGCTACCCCGTTTTGGCCTCTTATAATCAAGCCCAATATGCGTGTCCCGTCACTCGACATGGGTCGAGCCCACAAAGATACGTTTGGGATATTGGTAGAAACGGGCCCCCACAAGCTACTACTTAAGCTTGTCATTTTATCTAGTGCATTCCACTTAACCCCTTTTTATAATCATGCCCCCTTACATGTTAAGGTTTGGTTAAGTCATCCAATTATATTACAATTTCCACTTAAGGCACCCACTAGATTTCCGCATGCCACCCAAGGCACTTACTTGATTCCCCCATGCCACCCAAGGCACTTACTTAACCCTTTAATCATGTTTAGTTACATGTTCCACTCTGGTTAAGTATTCTAATCGTATTTTCTATTGCCACCCAAGGCAACCCACTAGTTTTCTCATGCCACCCAAGGCACCCCCACTAGTTACTACATGCCACCCAAGGCACCCACTTAACCCCTCATGTCTCACTACATGCTAATATGGTTAAGTGTTTCTTAATTAATTAAGACCGTGATCTCCCATAAAGACCTCCCACATTAGACTGGCTGTTATGACCGCCTGGTTAAGCCGGTAGGGTCCGGGCAGTCTTACGTCATAACAGAGTCTAACCTCGTGTCTTTACTTTAATCACGTATTTAATTTGTGCCTAAGACCTCTCACATTAGACTGGCTGTTATGACCGCCTGGTTAAGCCGGTAGGGTCCGGGCAGTCTTACGTCATAACAGAGCCTAACCTCGTGTCTTAGTCGATTAATTACACCTAATTAATCACCCCCATATTAATTATCCCTAATTAATATCAATTTATTCATAACATGGGTAGACCTAACTCAATAGGTAAATTCCCATGGGGTAGACCTAACTCAATAGGTAAATTCCCACTTATGTTAATTAATTTTTTATGGTATGCTTAATCATACCCATTTCAACATACTTTTAATTAACATATTAATTAACCCCATCGTTCCCCACGTAAATCGTCATTATGACATAACATAATAAAGAGAAGATTTACCACACATAACATGGGTTTAGCATATAACTTTATCATGGGTTAAGAGGATGTCAACTTGCATATATGAGCATGTATTAACCCAACTATATTCAACCCAAACTTGCATATTATCAAACATGTGTCTTACATAACATGTTGCATATGAACTTACATATCATCAAACATGTGATTTGCATAACATGTTGCATATGAACTTACATATCATCATACATGTGATTTGCATAACATGTAGAACTTGCATTTTAGCATATACTTAACTTGCATAAGCACTCACATACTTGCATAAGCATTCATATACTTGCATAAGCTTGCATATCATGTTAAACTTGCATTTCAACATATACATAACTTGCATAAACATTCACATACTTGCATAGGCTTGCATATTATGTTAAACTTGCATTTCAACATATACATAACTTGCATAAACATTCATATACTTGCATAAGCTTGCATATTATGTTAAACTTGCATTTCAACATATACATAACTTGCATAAACATTCATATACTTGCATAGGCTTGCATATTATGTTAAACTTGCATTTCAACATATACATAACTTGCATAAACATTCACATACTTGCATAGGCTTGCATATTATGTTAAACTTGCATTTCAACATATACATAACTTGCATAAACATTCACATACTTGCATAGGCTTGCATATTATGTTAAACTTGCATTTCAACATATACATAACTTGCATAAACATTCATATACTTACATAAGCTGTTAAACATGCATATAAGCATATACATGACTTGCATAAGTACTCACATACTTGCATAACATGTTTGCATAATGGATCCATATTCACTTAGTGTTTTGCATCATAAACATCATGAAACAACTTGCATAAAAATATCATGATTACATATTATGAAACTTGCATGACATAAGGCATATAACTTGCAAAACACATAATATTCACTACATCAAGCTTGCATAAATATATGGATCCACAAACATAGCCATACTTTATCACATCTTATCATAATCAATTCAATAATTGATTATTAAGGGGATAGAAGCTCACCAAAACAAGATTAGCAAGTTAAATGAAGCAAATCCCAATGATTAAGTAGAAGAAGATGTAGATTAGCTTGCAAACCCTCTTAGGATTTTTAGTGGAGGCTCTCCAATTTTCTAAGTGGTGGCATAATGGCCTTAGATCTATTTTTGGTAAGGATAAGGGGGGTATTAGGGTGTATATATAGATTAGTTAGATGTTTTAGGACCATAGGATATACCCTAGAACCAATCCTAGCCTTTAAAGCATGTCTTGGGGAAGAAGTCAAGTGTAGGAACCATTTAGGGCCCAAAAAAAACAGCCCAAAACTCATCCCGGGCCTCAAAACATGAGCAGTTTTCGTTTTTGATTTTTCGTGAAACTTTGACGGGCCATAACTTGGTCATACGGAATCCGATTTACGAAAACTCGGACTCTATTTCGCGTATTTTTCCGAGACGAACGCAATGGCACAGCCCGTTTCCCCTGATTCAGAATATTAAATTTAATTCTGCTCTGATTTATGTTATAACAAGTTATTTAACATACGGGGTGTTACATTCTCCCCTACTTAAAGGATTTCGTCCCCGAAATCTCTAAGTCAAGAAGAACGTATCCTACCAACCAAACAACCATCTACTCAACCATCAAACACTGGCATCCATTGTCCTTAAAACAATTTCTAATGATGTATGAGCATATGCAAAAAGTGTGTGTATATGTTCCCTATCTAATGTATGAACATATGCAAACCATGATAGTGCCATGCATCCATTATGTATGCGAGGGAACCCTATCGACACATACAATATCTACATGAGTGCACAATCATTCACCAAAATGCATCATCCATATGATAACACAATCATTATACATCCATAAATATAGCTTCCTACACACAATTTTATGCAATATGCAATATGAAGTGATTGAGCCGATCTAGTGCCTAGAGTGTGTGTATATGCATCCACGAGCAACCACTAGCAAACACTTGCATCCACTTGCATCCATCATACATAACATGTCTCAAACACATGTTTCAACCATAGGACTATCCTATCTGAAGGTCAAAGGTACTAACGAGAGGACATACTAAGGATAAGATAAGTACCAGTCAAACGATAAAGGAGAAGTTAAAAGACATACTCTCAAAAAGAAATGGATACAAAGAACGCATCTTCGCTTCCGTCTCCCAAGTTGCGTTGCTCTCCTCTTCTCCCCATTGCACTTTGACTAGCTGAACCTCTCAATTCCTCAATTTCCTAGTCTCTGACCCAAGGATGCGAGTAGGAGCTCGTCGAATAGTCGCATCACGCTCTGCTTCCACTTCTCTAAGCAAACTTGGCTCTACCACCTCTGCGGTCTTATGTAGGCACTTCCTCCCATGGAATACATCATGTACACCACTAAGTCTGTCGGGCAACTCCACCAATGGAAGATGCTCCTCCCATGTACCTCCAAGATACATAGCCTCAAAAGGTCTTCTAAAATATGATTCACCCTCTCGGTCTGGCCGTCCGTCTGAGGATGATATGCGGTACTCAAACGCAACTGAGTCCCTACCGCCTTTTGCAAACTCTTCCAAAACTCTCTAGTGAAGATAGGATCTCGATCACTCACTATACTGGAGGGTACCCGATGCAATCGAACTATCTCTCGAAGATATACAAAAGCTAGCCATGGAGCAGTCCACTTACTCTTCACAGGTATGAAATGGGTGTTCTTAGTAAGTCTGTCTACCACCACCCAAATTCCTGTATTACTCTTTCTCGATCTGGGTAACCTGTCAATAAAATCCAACGAGACGCTGTCCCACTTTCATTGCGGAACCTCCAATGGGTGAAGCAACCCACCTGGTTTCTTTCGCTCCGTCTTCACTCGTTGGCACACCAAGCATCGAGCGACATGCTCGGCCACATCTTTCTTCATACCGGCCCAGAAGAAAGCCCTCTTCATGTCTTGGTACATCTTACCCCCACCGGGATGAATGGTCATCCTAAAACGGTGTGCGTCATCAAGAATAGCCTTCCTCAAACCCTCGTCCTGCGGTACACAAAGTCTACTGTCTCTACGCAAGCACCCTCTATCATCTAGGGTGTACCTACTCAAATGGCTGGACGACTCCCCCCTTATGAGCTTCTCTACTAACTCAACCAACTGTGGGTCGCCCCTCTGTGCTTCTCCAATCCGCCCCAAAAGAGTAGGTCTAACTTCCAAAGAAGCTAGCAAACCGGGTACAAAGTCAACGGAAGGTCTAAAGTCAAACTTAGAAATAAACTCTAAGCTCCGTCGTTCAACGAACAATGAACTCAAGGACAACCTTTTTCTACTTTAAGGTTTCCGTTACCATGTTACCCTTACTCATAGGATTCTAAGGATCCCATCCACTTTTGCTGTCCTAAGACTATGCGCTCGAAGAGTCTCCAACACTTCCCTAAGATGTAGGGCATGCTCTTCTCCACCAGAATATCATCCAAAATCATCACAACTGTCTCCCACGCAGACCACCCTAGTCGAATTCGGCATCCCCCAAATGCAAGCCCCAAAGGCCTAAACCAATATCAGACAAACACCCAAGGGATACCTCCTTCGAATTCAGACGACCTACGTGAGACGATACTAGTAAAAATGGCTAAATAATTAAGCCCTTGACCAATTCTGGATGTTCTCGCCAGTCTCGCTCCAAAACCGTCGTTTATCCTATACTGGCCCTGCTCAGCCTATTGAGCACATACGAAAACTTATTTCGCTCCTAGAAAAGACCCAGATGTCATCTACAAAGACCATCACGAACTTATTTAGGTACTCCCTGAACACCCTTCTCAACAAAGTATGCGGGGGCGTTCGTCAAACCCAATGGCATCACCAGCCACTCATAAAAGTAATCATCCGGAGTCCCAAAGGCAGTCTCCTCTATACTATTCTTAGCCACTCTCAACTGATGAAATCCCGTGGCTAAGTCCTACTACAAAAATACCGAGGCGCCAGCCAACTGATCAAGGAGATCATTAATCATCGGCAATGGGTATCTATTCTTCTTTGTGAGTTTCTTTAGTTCCCTTTAGCCTACACAAAGTCTGAGGGACCCATCCGCCTTCATAACAAAAACTACTGGAGCGCCCCACTCCGATATACTTCGTCTTATGAACCCCTTCTCAAGCAAATCGCCTACTTACTTATGGAGTTCCCTCCTCTCACTAGGAGCCATGTGGCACACTGGCCAAGATACTGGTTTGGCATTATCCACCAGATATATTCGGAAGTCAATCTCCCGCTTCGGAGGTAAGCCCTTCACCTCCTCAAACACATCCGGGTATTCCCGGACCGCTCTAACAGATCGCAGACTCTAGACCAACGTGTCAGGCGATTCTAGATACCTTAGCATAACAGATTCTATGGGATTACAAGAGATCTCGAGAGTGTTACTTAGGCGGCCCATAAGCCTAACAACTCTCCCTTCAAAATGAAGAACAGCACTCCTACTGGATAACCAGTCCATGCCCAAAATTAACCCATAGCCCGCGAAGCCCAACAAGCATCACATCTAAACTCAACGCTAAGTATAGAAACTTTCAAACCCAAACATATCATGGAGCCCCAACTGGGTTTGAAACAACTAAGGGATCATCTACCAAACTGGTGTCTAAGTGCAGTGACTCAACTAACAATGGTGGGATAAACGAACTCAATATATCAGAATCAAATAGAGCTTGAATCGGATGATAAAGAAATCCAAATTCCAACCTAGACGGTCATATCCCCATCTGGTACCCTAGTCGTGAGGGAATACAACTACCCTCCAGAAGATTCCATACCTTGCCCTTGCTTCTTTGAACAATCCTAATAAGGTGTCCTATTCCTCTTAAAAGGATAACCACTTGCCTTCTTCTTCCCTATTCTCCACTCGTAACCTCCCACCAATGAGGTTTCATCTTTCATTAACCAAACAACTATTTGAGCCTTCCTCCTATCGTTTATCCAATAGATACCTACCAGTCCTCCTCCTTCTTGAACCAACTTCTAATCCGACTAACGTCTAAGTCCCTTGAAGTGGTTTTCCATCCTTATCTATCTTAGAAAGATCATCTATACGCGGAGGGGAAACTCAAAACGAGAGAAAGGAAGAGATTCAAAATGTAGAATTCGAAAGATATAGATATGGCTATTGGGGATTATGCTTTCCTTTCAAAAACTTTTCTCTTAAAAGACATGTTTTTGAAAATACTCCTTTCCAAAAGTATTCTTAGAAAACAGTTTTTCTAAAAATTTTATCTGTTCCGGTAACCTTAAGCTCTGATACCACGTGTAACACCCCACACCCGCTATAGTCACTCACTAAGGGAATGCCATAGCATCGGTGGAGTATTTTTAGTGAGTATAGAACAGTAAAATTACAACAAGACAGATATAATGTAATACTTGAAAATTTAAAACATCATCTCATAGCAGCGGAAAGTAAAACATGTTTGGTTACATCATAAAACCATAACAAGAGTCAAGTACAAAATATCCATCCTGAATAAAATAAGTACATAATCCCATTACTCATAACAAATAGCCATAACAGAAAAGATAAGATAAGCTGAGCTCTACATCTACGGTCCAAGCTCCAAGAGATAGATAAAGCAAACTGATCAAAGCCCACTAGCACTAGGCCCAACCTGAGGACCTGAAGGAAAAAGATAAAAACAACGGGGGTCAGACATAAGCCTGAGTGAACCCTATCTCCTTAATAATACAATTATTAAAGTAATTAGGGTATGATATGAACTCGGTATGGTATCTTTGGGGATAATGACTACACTAAGTTGCCCACGAACACAGGACGAACTAAGATAACCGTAAAGACGCATCTACCCACCCAAGGATAATTACTAACTGCACCACACCAGTCACTCCTACTCAAAGGTTGATCCCACCCAAGGATATCAAAGATAGATATAACCAGTAGTTTCCTGTACCCTAGTTGACTACATAGGTGCCGTCTGCCCCTATCTCTACTAGGTGTACCCCACTACCCCAAGCGATCGGCTCCCTAACGTAGATACCCGTGCTGGTCCCACAGTGGGGTGTATCACTCCCCTAAAGTGGCTACCCAATATTATCAACGGTGCACGGCTTTATATCTACACGATGCAACAACGGCTTATCTACCAGCCCGGGCCCACACACGCATATGAAACCCGTTGGACTTGCGTTGCCACCGCTACCCCGTTTTGGCCTCTTATAATCAAGCCCAATATGCGTGTCCCGTCACTCGACATGGGTCGAGCCCACAAAGATACGTTTGGGATATTGGTAGAAACGGGCCCCCACAAGCTACTACTTAAGCTTGTCATTTTATCTAGTGCATTCCACTTAACCCCTTTTTATAATCATGCCCCCTTACATGTTAAGGTTTGGTTAAGTCATCCAATTATATTACAATTTCCACTTAAGGCACCCACTAGATTTCCGCATGCCACCCAAGGCACTTACTTGATTCCCCCATGCCACCCAAGGCACTTACTTAACCCTTTAATCATGTTTAGTTACATGTTCCACTCTGGTTAAGTATTCTAATCGTATTTTCTATTGCCACCCAAGGCAACCCACTAGTTTTCTCATGCCACCCAAGGCACCCCCACTAGTTACTACATGCCACCCAAGGCACCCACTTAACCCCTCATGTCTCACTACATGCTAATATGGTTAAGTGTTTCTTAATTAATTAAGACCGTGATCTCCCATAAAGACCTCCCACATTAGACTGGCTGTTATGACCGCCTGGTTAAGCCGGTAGGGTCCGGGCAGTCTTACGTCATAACAGAGTCTAACCTCGTGTCTTTACTTTAATCACGTATTTAATTTGTGCCTAAGACCTCTCACATTAGACTGGCTGTTATGACCGCCTGGTTAAGCCGGTAGGGTCCGGGCAGTCTTACGTCATAACAGAGCCTAACCTCGTGTCTTAGTCGATTAATTACACCTAATTAATCACCCCCATATTAATTATCCCTAATTAATATCAATTTATTCATAACATGGGTAGACCTAACTCAATAGGTAAATTCCCATGGGGTAGACCTAACTCAATAGGTAAATTCCCACTTATGTTAATTAATTTTTTATGGTATGCTTAATCATACCCATTTCAACATACTTTTAATTAACATATTAATTAACCCCATCGTTCCCCACGTAAATCGTCATTATGACATAACATAATAAAGAGAAGATTTACCACACATAACATGGGTTTAGCATATAACTTTATCATGGGTTAAGAGGATGTCAACTTGCATATATGAGCATGTATTAACCCAACTATATTCAACCCAAACTTGCATATTATCAAACATGTGTCTTACATAACATGTTGCATATGAACTTACATATCATCAAACATGTGATTTGCATAACATGTTGCATATGAACTTACATATCATCATACATGTGATTTGCATAACATGTAGAACTTGCATTTTAGCATATACTTAACTTGCATAAGCACTCACATACTTGCATAAGCATTCATATACTTGCATAAGCTTGCATATCATGTTAAACTTGCATTTCAACATATACATAACTTGCATAAACATTCACATACTTGCATAGGCTTGCATATTATGTTAAACTTGCATTTCAACATATACATAACTTGCATAAACATTCATATACTTGCATAAGCTTGCATATTATGTTAAACTTGCATTTCAACATATACATAACTTGCATAAACATTCATATACTTGCATAGGCTTGCATATTATGTTAAACTTGCATTTCAACATATACATAACTTGCATAAACATTCACATACTTGCATAGGCTTGCATATTATGTTAAACTTGCATTTCAACATATACATAACTTGCATAAACATTCACATACTTGCATAGGCTTGCATATTATGTTAAACTTGCATTTCAACATATACATAACTTGCATAAACATTCATATACTTACATAAGCTGTTAAACATGCATATAAGCATATACATGACTTGCATAAGTACTCACATACTTGCATAACATGTTTGCATAATGGATCCATATTCACTTAGTGTTTTGCATCATAAACATCATGAAACAACTTGCATAAAAATATCATGATTACATATTATGAAACTTGCATGACATAAGGCATATAACTTGCAAAACACATAATATTCACTACATCAAGCTTGCATAAATATATGGATCCACAAACATAGCCATACTTTATCACATCTTATCATAATCAATTCAATAATTGATTATTAAGGGGATAGAAGCTCACCAAAACAAGATTAGCAAGTTAAATGAAGCAAATCCCAATGATTAAGTAGAAGAAGATGTAGATTAGCTTGCAAACCCTCTTAGGATTTTTAGTGGAGGCTCTCCAATTTTCTAAGTGGTGGCATAATGGCCTTAGATCTATTTTTGGTAAGGATAAGGGGGGTATTAGGGTGTATATATAGATTAGTTAGATGTTTTAGGACCATAGGATATACCCTAGAACCAATCCTAGCCTTTAAAGCATGTCTTGGGGAAGAAGTCAAGTGTAGGAACCATTTAGGGCCCAAAAAAAACAGCCCAAAACTCATCCCGGGCCTCAAAACATGAGCAGTTTTCGTTTTTGATTTTTCGTGAAACTTTGACGGGCCATAACTTGGTCATACGGAATCCGATTTACGAAAACTCGGACTCTATTTCGCGTATTTTTCCGAGACGAACGCAATGGCACAGCCCGTTTCCCCTGATTCAGAATATTAAATTTAATTCTGCTGATTTATGTTATAACAAGTTATTTAACATACGGGGTGTTACATATTGATTCGAAAAATTACGAAATTTGAAACCTAGTAATAACTTGACATCGCGGATCCAACAAAAGTGGTTTCGTCGAAATCCGAGGTCGTTTGCAAAATTCCCATTTTTAAGGGCTGAAATTCCATAGCGACTATTCTGAATTTTCGACTGGACATATCTTTTGATCCCCGCTATGAAATTTCAATTTTTCGGATTCGTTGGAAAGATATTCTCAATTAGATTCAAATATTTTTGGTTTCACTAAAATCCGGTTTGTTTTGCACCCGGTACATTCATTTGAAGTTTGAAATTGAATTATCGAACTACCGCGCCATTTTCAATTCCTTTTATAATTAAAATAAAATTTTATATTCGAACGACGACGCGTATAAATATATACGTCCGAATTCTACTCAAAATAAATTTCTCGTCGATATTATTTAAAATAATTCATTTTAAATATTCAAAATTCTCTAAAATTGCAAAAATAAAATTTTTAAATTGGCTCGGATTTCCAGGTTATTACAATCTCCCCCACTTAAAACTTTTCATCCCCGAAAAGGAACGAAGCCGAAAGTTATTTAACAAATCAACTCAACTTCCAGTATTTTGACTACGGCTTAAGTTCTTCAACTTTTCAGTTTCTAAGAACTTTTCAAATTTTTCAAAAATTTGGCTAACACCCTAAATTTTCGAAAAATTTCGCCATAACCTCCCCTGCACCGGGAGCACCGGGAAAATCCCGAAATTGCCATACGGGCCCTCTGATCTCAAAAAGAAAAAGAAAAAGCCAAGCGGCTAGCCAATCGGCTCATAAAATCATCATCACCCAAACAAAACAATAAATTATGGTAAACATGTACCTATTTGTCAGGCAAACAATTTTATTCTTCTGCTCTAGCCTCCTTGCTATGACCTGTTCGATGTAAGTACATGCATATGCCAACAAATGCGACAAATTTTCAATACAATTCACTATTTGGTTCAAATTGGCTATATGGTTCAAATTTAATCAATCTAACAATAAACAAGCAACACAACCATCAATCAATTAGTTGATTACCATTTCCAATTCATAACTTTGATATATAGTCAAAAATCACATTTTTGATGCCAAATCACAACAATAAATCCTATATAGCTTTGGTTCTCACACTAGTCCAATGGAAATATATAGATATCACACTTTCGAAACACGAATATAAATACTGATGATGTCCGGACGTCACCAGAATTATCCTCGAGCGACTAGAGTGCGAATCTATATCTATCCAGTATATTAAAACTTCGAATACACGTGGATCAGACGTATATGCAAAATCTATATATACTGGATTGTCCACATCAATATAAATAATCAAATACGAATGATGGATTTAAATTTTCAAAACAAAACTTGTTTTCATTTCGAAAATATACTCTTCACACTCGTTCTAGGATACTACCGATCCCATCTCTAACGAGTCATTCCCATTGGATATTACTAATCCAATATCTGATGAATTCTTTTGTATGGTTCTAACGTGTATTGTTCTCTGAGCTTTGTAAACCAAAGCTCTGATATCACGATGAAACGACCCGAAATCCCCCTTTCGGGAAATCCCAGATTGAGTCGAGAACAAGCCACATCAGAACGCAGACGGAAGAACATTTCATTGTATATTACAACAATTCCATCAGATACAAGAATATACAGAGTATAAATGAATATTACACAGAAATATCAAATATCAGAGATTACAATAAATTACATAGTAGCGGAAAATTATACAAAACGCAACTGAAGGAGATATACGGATACAAAGCTTTCCGGATATTGTTCCAGCTGTAAGTCAGGATCCTATGAATATAAATCTGCAAAACCAAAACTACTAGCTGCCCATGTCAAAATAAGGGCACGCAGAGTTTAGGTTAAAACAATAAACTCCAGGTCAGTCATGGGACTGGTGTGAGAAGTAAAACAGTTATTTAAAACTTTACTTTAAATCAGATATATCAAGGGACCACGCCGTATAACACAGAACGGGTTTCCTCCCAAGAACACCAGTGCATAAAACAACAGCGCAATGCTAAATAAAGAACAATGAAGCTATTATAAGGCCCAGGTCCCATCATACAATGCAACGCTAGCCGGAGGATATGGTTTTTACCTTATAATAGCCAAGAATGCTTGATACGTTTAAAACAAATCATTTGATACTATTATAAGTGCATAGTGTATAAAACAACTTCAAATCATAAGTATCAATCATAGGCGACATGAGCGTCCCATGCCACTATGTCGCCATATATAGGTTTACAAATAAAACCGCAAAGTTACGTATTTTGAAATTGGATTTCAATCTATGAACCGAGGCAAAAGATAGTCCTCAACCGATTCGAGACTGTTTAGCTCGAGCCTCAGGAACAGCCGCAACTGCCCCTTGGAACGACAGGGCCGGTCCACCGATGTGGATTAAAATTCCTGAACACTGCGTTTCCCTGCCCTTTGGGGCGTAAGTGAGCCAACGAATGGCTCCATCGAACCCGGATCGTCTGATCAAACTGAGGCGCCTCGTAACACCAACAACCACATAAGTCAAACTCGTCAGGGCGTGTAAAACCACTGACGCCACTTCTAGCTAGAAAGAAACGCATGCCCTCCCTGAGGTCCTCTCCCGTTTTTGGTTCATACCGGGTGTGAAAATCGCGAAGTAAACGTCACACAAAGCTACGCCACAAAGGCCGTGCTTCGATCATCAACCACAAGACTTTTCTTTTCAACAGAAGCCTTGATCACTTGCCATTTAGGCATGCCACACAGGCAATTCACTCTATGCGTTTGATATCCATCAGTATATAACCCCGGAGCTCATACGTCTCAAAGAAGGGCGTTAAGCAAGAGAATAAATTCTCCTCCGCCAAACAGATATATATATATATATATATTTAATAGAAATCAATCACACGGACTAAAATCCAATGTCAGACACACAGTCCATTTACAAGTTCGTTCTGGGTCTGAACAAAACCGGAGGCACCTAGTACCCCGCATATCCATCGATCTCCAAGTACGTCTGGATAATCACCAACTGTTTCCATCTTCTTGGGTGTACATCCCAATCAAGATCATCAGTAATTATCCAAACGACGTGAAGACCTCCGGTCTTCAACCACCGTCTTCATCTTCGACTTATCGTCGTAACAGTTACTCAGAATGGGATAAACCTGGTCTTTCCGAATAACTCGCGTATATAATAAATGAGTGTTACACAAACACAACATACGCCACATTCTAATTCATCAGTCACTAACCGTAAATTAATCAAGAGAATAATTCCCCAAATATTAACCCCGAAGGCCGAAACCAACATCAGATCAAAACCCGGAAATCACTCTGCTTAGCCAACCTACAGCTAGTTTCTAAATTTCACATTCTTAGGGAAAGGTTCCCATTAATTTTATCAAAGATAAATCCTTTAAATTTATTCTTTAATCTACTTTTGAATATCAATTCAAACTAGTCGGGATTAACGAACCTTACCGAAGTAATCGTTTGTTTTAATTTCCCAATCCCAACCTATTCATCCCATGAAGTAAAACGGGTCTTACTTCATATCTAATACCACGGTGTTATTGGTAAATTCAATTACCATTTCACGTTTTAAATCTAATTAAAGATTTAACTATCGCCGGGAGCAAAACTGGTGATACTCCATTCTCGATCATTTCAATCTAATTAAAGATTCATTAAAACTCCACTTAGTTTTAATCTTTAACTGGGTTAAAGAATCAGTGTCATTTAAAACACGGTTCACGATAAACCCCAAAATCACATCACATTTCCATCAGTTCCTAACCGTAAATTAGCAAGTGAGCAATTCCCTAAGTATTAACCCCGAAGGCCGAAACCAACATCAGATCAATACACAGGAAACCATTCAACTCGACTAACCTCCAGTTAGTTTCTGATTTTTTTAACTCTGTTAGGTCTAAGAACAGTATTATTGAAGATACCGTTCACGACAACCCAAAATCACATTCTATTAATTATCGGGTTAAGGAACAAGTGTTATTTAAAACACTGTTCACGATAAACCCAAAAATCAATACCAATTCAATTCCAATTAAATATTATTCAACTGGTACACTTCATTAAATCTAAATAAAAGATTTAATCGTTTTTTCAACTGGGCTTAAGAACAGTGTTAATGAAGACACCATTCACGACAAATCCAAATCACATTTGATATTAAATACAAGGCTCTGAATAGAAAATATATCGGCTTATATTCAATATCAAATTTTACGACCAACAAATATCGTATTGGAAATAACGATATAAATATATCTTTCAAATTTCCATAACAATATCTGTATCATCACGAAATCCAACATCGAAATATTCCGAAGACAATTTCGATTCAAATCCATTCCAATATAATTATTGGAAATTCTGGTTATTTTCAAAACCATTTCAAATCCAATTTATTTATTTAAAAATAGATAGAATTATAATTCTAGTTCAAAACTAGTTCATTTTGATAAAAATCTATTTTTATCTTTTCAAATATGGAGTTTTTAATCCCAATTCTTTATAAATCATTTTTTATGATTTTACACAAATTATTACTATTTTTAATAATTTTATCAACGCCCATACAGTCGATTTCCATCAACAGCCATCGAACTGCACTTATAGCGACCTTTTCCAAATTTGATTTGGACATAATTCCAAATCCAACCGTTAGATTTCTAATTTCTAATATTCGTTAGAAAGCTCTTTTCGATACGAACCTAACGGTTCTGGTTTTAGGAGAATCCGACGGTCGGATCTCCCGCAATATCCATTTGAAGTCAATGGTCGAAGTTCACGAACTACCGCAGTGCGACGCATTCTATTCAGGCCATTATATTATATATATATATAATATATATAATATATACTTCGTCGATTTCCTTTGAAAACGTATTATATAAATCGTTTTTTAAATTCTTTTTCAAAACGATTTCAACTTCTTTTTCAAATTCAAATCAAAATTGAATTTTTCCAATATAAATTCGTTTTAAATTCATTTCAAATCGATTTCAATTCAAATTGATTTCTAATTCAATTTCAGTTCTAATTCAATTCAATTTAATTTCAATTCGAATTCATTTCTATTCAATTTCAATTCGAATTCATTTCTATTTAATTTCCATTCGAATTCATTTCTATTCAATTTAATTCGAATTCATTTCTATTCAATTTAATTCGAATTTCAATTCTTTTCAAAATATCAGATTTTGAAATCACTTTCGATATTCGTTATAAAATGAATATAATCGATATAAATATCGTTCACGTCAAAATGGCGTCAACCTAACCAACACGGCTTTCAAATATTTCTACTTTCAAATATTCTATTTCAAATATTCCTTTTTTTAAATATTGCTACTTTCAAATATTCTATTACAAATATTCTATTTTTCAAATATTGCTACTTTCAAATATTCTATTTCTAAACTGGAATGAGGCGCAATCACTTACCATATAATGTTAATTATATGGATTTTCCACAACACATGTATACAATAACAATGATGAATAATCAACCATCATCCAAAGTGCATTCTACACTGTATGAGCATCGAATATAAATATTTAATGCTTATAACAGTCTGTCAATCAATCGATCGACATACAACTAACTATTGGGATTAGTGTATGTCATATATCACCCCAATACCCGTGTGGGGTTTTCAAACAATCAAACACATATTTTATTTGTGCAGTTGGGCGATGTGTAAAATTTATCGTCCCAATCAGTTATTAGTCAAATGTGTGTATATAAACAAATCATTTGATTTGTTTATTTTTATTTCATTTCGTATGCACGTTAAAAATTCTATTTTTAACTATAAAATATTTTATTTCATTTCACATCACATCACACAATCAACTACACATCAAATCAAACAAACAAGCATACAAGCCGTCCATGGTCTGTGGACGACGGGTGTCGGGTGCTACTAAACACCGTCTGCATCCTAGTATATATTATTAACTAGAAAATTGAATTAAAGGTGAGAAGTTCTCACCGATAGCTAAACTAAACTTCTCGACTCTTCATATGTAGAAAATCTCCGCCGTTTCTTCTTTCATTACTTTCGTCATCCGTATTCACTACATATATAAAAATCACATTTTTATATTGTAGCCATGTATATTAAAATCACATTTTTATTCTGCTACTATATAGATAAAAATTCTATTTTTATAACGGTGTTCATATGATAAAGATTATATTTTTATCACATTATTTTCTATATAAAAATTATATTTTTACAATGTTATTCTATATAAAAAGATTATATTTTTACCCTTTCTACAATATAAAAACTATATTTTTATCCTCTCTACAATATAAAAATTATATTTTTGTCCTCTCTACAATATAAAAATTATATTTTTATCCTCTTCAAAAATCTAAACTTTCTCTATTATTAAAAATATAAACTTTCTTAACCAAAAATCATTTCTTAGTATGCTGTGCCAAAAAAAAGAGACTGGTTTTGAATTTATAAAATCAATCACTTTAGATAATAAATAAAAGGAAATAAAAAGAAAACTTACAGTTTACTGCAAATGGGGGGGTCGCTGTCGGCCTTGGAAATCGTGGAGGTGGCGAAGGGGAGCGGTGGCGCGGGGCTGGCTCGTCGGCGTTGGCAGAGGGCTCCACTGGGCTGGAGGTTGCGGTTTGGAGAGAGGAAGGGGCTTGAAGATTTGGAGAAGGGGAGATAGGAGCGGAGGAGGAGGGGAAGTCGCAGTTGGTCAGAGGTCTGGGGGGCGGGGTTCTGGCGGTCGCGGTGGTCGACTTCAGCGTGTCCGGGGTCTCGTGTCTGCGCGCGACTTTGTGGAGAGAGGAAACAGGGCTCGACGGAGAGAAAGGGGAGGGGCGATGCGCCCTGCAGGCGGCGACGAGGAGGCGTCGGTGATGGGAAGAGGGGGGAGAGATGCGATGGATCTCGTTTCTTCCTTTTTTTTCGTTGACCAACTGAATAGGAGAGAGGGAGATGGAATGGATTTATATGATTATATTTTAATTATTTAATTAATTTCAAAAAGTAACTTTTTCATTCGGACTCAGAATCGAACCCACCGACGGTCGCCCCTAACCAATTACCCCCATTCCGAACACATTGGGATACGTATCGTATGCTGATTCGATCGTTTCGATCAGTTTTCGTCAAAATCAAAATATAACTCTATATATTAAATTTTAAACGTACATTTCAAATTACCGGGGCCACATACTAACTAGAAAAATTCCAGAAAAATATTTTCTAGTTTCGTATTGACGATACGGTCCTAACAAAACTAGTTTCATCGAATTCTGAGACCGTTTGAAAAATGGCCATTTTCCAGTCGATTAAAATCAACTAAAACTGGTCAAACGTGTTTTCCTTTGCCACGCTCACATATTGATTCGAAAAATTATGAAATTTGAAACCTAGCAATAACTTTACATCGCGGATCCAACAAAAGAGGTTTCGTCAAAATCCGAGGTCATTTGCAAAATTCCCATTTTTAAGGGCTAAAATTCCATAGCGATTATTCTGAATTTTCAACTGGACATGTCTTTTGATCCCCGCTATGAAATTTCAATTTTTCGGATTCGTTGGAAAGATATTCTCAATTAGATTCAAATATTTTTGGTTTTACTAAAATCTGGTTTGTTTTACACCCGGTACATTCATTTGAAATTTGAAATCGAATTATCGAACTACCGCGCCATTTTCAATTCCTTTTATAATTAAAATAAAATTTTATATTCTAACGACGACGCGTATAAATATATACATTCGAATTCTACTCAAAATAAATTTCTCGTCGATATTATTTAAAATAATTCATTTTAAATATTCAAAATTCGCTAAAATTGCCAAAATAAAATTTTTAAATTGGCTCGGATTTCCGAGTTATTACAAATTCCAAATAAAGAAGATTTGGAAATGTTTTCCAAATAGAATCAAAAACATAATCAAATATTGAAATTGGAAATATGAATTAGAAAAGGAAGTGTTCATGTATAAGGAGTTAAGAGATGAAGTTAAACTAAATCAGAATTTGACTGGAGACTTGTTAAGTTGAATCGTTTCTTAAGTGTCTATCTGATGTTGGTTTCAACCTTCGGGATATGTACTTAGGGAATTGTTCTTATACTAGTTTACAATCAGAGACTGGTAGTTGTAGAAGAATAGTGATACGTAAATAAGTTATGGAAAAGTTTTCCTGCGTTAACGTATATTTTCTAAACATAGAAAATAAGGAACATATGAATATATATATATATATATAGATATATATATATATATGATTGATGATTGATTTGATAGAATTTCCATTTGGAAATAATATCGTTATTTGCACACGTATTTTTCTTTGATAGTTAACTCACCGACTATCGAAGTTTTTGACCATTTTAACGTTGTTAATATGGAGAGACTGGTTGGATTATATCCAAAGAACCACTTTGTATTGGCATAAGCGTTGTGAATCATATGTGCCAAAGATAATTGAAGACGGATTAAAGTGCAAGGGCTATTGTATAAGTCTTAGATAACAGTGCCTAAGATGGATGTACTGAATAGTGCCTTCGTTCATCCTGTTCCTGGATAACTTGTATGGATGAATGTCTGACAAAGTATTTCCAGAAAGGTCACGTACATTGATTTCTTCAACCGTATCAAGAGTGGAAGCGGAGAAGGAAACTTATTTAGCTAGCACGTAATGTACTGTTGTAGACGTCAATTAGTGATTTTCTATGGATCTGACAATGTGGCATTCGAAGTGAATCTGATGTGATGATAAAGCGTAGCTTCCAGCCTCACATCCGGTAAATGACAGAAATCGGGCAGGCAACATGGCCATGTAGGTCGCACCTATTAGGGTGTATAATCACCTGATCTAGAGTTTCATTTACTTATAAAAATCTATTGTTGATGTTGTACCATTCGGGAAATGGTTGCTGATCCCAACCATTGGTGATATACATTCGATACACTCAAGCGAAATGAGTGGTCGGTCATGTGTGGCCGGGTTGCAAGATGTTCTTGTTGAACCCAGTGTATTCCTCTCTGGAGGTACACTAGCGAAAGGTGGTTCCATACCTTGTCATAGTTGGAAATCCATTACCCAATACGTGCTTGCGGTTTTGATTGTATACTATATATGTAGAACGTGAGATGAAAGCGTTTCTGCTAGATGATTATTATATTGTGGTTGATAGACATTATTATAATATCAAAAGGTTTTTGATATAAATATATTTTGGATTCTCATAAGGGAAAAACCCGTTCTGTTATACGGCATGGTCTTATGAGATATCGTTTACTTGTTCGAACTGTTTTACTCATACTAGTTCCATGACCGACTCGGAGTTTATTTTGTTTTGTTTTCCCTAAACTCTTGGGTGCCCAATTTTGTACGGGCAGTCAAGTAGTCAGGATTTACAAATACTTGAAGAGCTGGAGCAGGAGGCTTCAGGATCATATAGCTATAGTTTATTTCCGCTGTGTTGTAAGTGATGTACTGTGATAATGATGTATATTCAAGTACAGATTTATATTTCAAAGTTATGTTATATATATAATATGTTATTCATTCCGCTGTGAGGTTCGTGTTACTCTGATGTTGTGTTCTTCTTCTTCTTCTATTCTAAGTTTCTATCTTATCTTTCCTCACCCTCCAACTTCTGTCATTAACTAATCGGTTATTTTCGATCCTTGGATGTTCGATATGTGTTGTATATCGGATAACCAAGATCTCAAATTTCCGGGTCGTTACATAAACTTAGGATAAATATATGCATAAACGTATGTAGTTATTACTTATCAATGCATACTACTGTTTTTTTAGCATGCTTTTGCGAATATTTGCATTTTTTGAACTTTTTTACATAACAGCGCGTTTTTTTTTTTTGGAAAAACATGTAAGTCCCAAAAATAGGGACCCGCTTTGCATTAGAACTTTGGGGAGGATGCCTTTTCAATTTCCAAACTTTTTAGGGACGTAAGGCTTACTTTCACTTATTTATAACAATTGCTAACATTTCAGCAATAAGTTTTTTTCTTCTGGAAAACAGGGACCGCATTTACAATGAAACCTTACCAGTGAAAGTTGCTGACATATCAGCAATTATTTATATAACTTGCCAACAAATCAGTAATAATTTTCTTTATTTCTAGAAAATAGGGACCGGATTTACAATGAAACTTTGACAGAGACCGACTTTACAATATGAAAGTATAATATGGATGCCTCCCTAATTTTTACTTAATTTAACATGTTTGCCCAGGGTCCAAAAAAAGCTTAGACCGGGTCTGATGAGTTGATTTCTTTCTTTATGTTTTTGGGCTTCAAAATTTGGGTATATATGTAACTTTGTGTAGCCTCTTCCATTTGCACTCATTTTCTTACAACATAAAATAAGAATATGCAAACAATTTTTTTCAAATTAATTCATATATAAAATGTCCGTTTAGCCCTTGTGTATATGAATAAATGATGACTTGAATTTTTTTTTATTTTGCACATGTAAATATACTGTAATGGCGCGTTTTGTTAGCTGTCGAATAATTAATTTATTTAATTATTTATATATCGATTTGGCGATATCGATAACTTAAAGTAAAATGTTCGAACTTATAATTTATAATTATAATTAAAACGAACCTGAAACGACGCGGCAGTTCGTTATTTGGCGAGTTGAACTTCAACTGAATATACAAGATTCGTTTTAAGCCGGATTTCTGTGAAACAAGAAACGTGTGGAGCTGGTAGAGTATATCTTTCTAGTGAAAGAGAAAAATCGAGATTTCGTCGGGTAGATTTTGATGTACGTCCAAATCAAATTTCAGAATAGTCGCTAGGAAATCGTATATCGACCGTAACGGTTATTTGAATATAACTTGATATCGGGTGCAAATCGGGACAAGGTTCTTTTGAGGCACAGCGATAATTTAATTTTTATAATTTTACTGTAATTTTAAATTAATTAAATATGCAACTTTTTATTTGAAGTATTGTGCACCCTGTATCGGTATTTCGGGGTTTCAAAATATGAGTCAATCTACCGGTATTATTATATTTTTTGGATCGTGGGGCGTTGGTCATTATAACGGTATTTTTATTTCGGTTGATAGAGGTCCCTATAAAATTTCGTATAGTCAATACCGAAAAATATCTAATCATAACAAAACAAACGTACACTGAAAATTTAGCAAGCCATCCCCTGGTGGTAAAGCACACACGAACCTAAGGGAGAAAACCATTACGCTATTCCTAAATTCACGGCAAAATTTCAGCAAGCAACCACGTCTGATCCTTAATATAATATACATATGTGTCCTCTATATAAACCCATCACCCTATAATTTTCTCTCCTCACCAATACTTCTTCTTAAAGCCTCAGATCTAGAATTAAAAGATAATGAAGAGGGATGTTCGAGTGCAACTCGGTGGACAGGAGCTGAAGGTGTCGATACGGAAAAACCACGCACTGATGAAGTGGTTATTTTGCACGTGGAGAATACAAGTGAAGTATTTTTGTATGGGAGGTCTAACTGTAAATATGCTGCATACATATTGAAGTTGCTGTGAGGACGTAACAAAGCCAGAAAGCTTGGTGAGGTCGTCACTGGGATGTGTGGCACCGAAGGGATGAACGTGGTAGGGCAAAAGGGGAACATGCATGCAGGACGTGTTGCGTGAGAATGAATTAGCAGGTTTTAATGGGAAGAGGAGGGACGGGAATTGTGATCGATGTCCCTTGTTTTCGCTGCAAACATAAGCAGTAAGCTCTAGAGTTGGCGAGACTCTTGATCCATTGAGTTTTACATGAGATCCTAAGTTGTTGGCAACATTTTGAGAGAGTTTGGTGGTTTAAGTTCGAGGTGTTATACTAAACGTGGTTATACATACGTCGGGGTATGCGAGTGTTTGAAGGAGTAAAAGAGAGGAGTAGGACGTGAGGGGATCAGATAATGGAGATGTGCGCATATTGTATAAACGTGATGATGTGAGTGGGTTCAAAGCTATGGGAATATGCTGTATGCATGCGCGGCGCATGTTGATATGCTGAGGGGGTACGGTGTAGTGTATATGGGACGTGAGTGAAGTGATTGTTTAAACAATGGAAAGGACGGTGGGAGAGTTGAAGCGTTGAGATGTGCTGGAGTTTGAATACACGTGGAGGAAGAATTCATGTATTAGGAAATGAAGATGAAAAGGGGAAGATGAGGGACTGTAAGTGGGAAGAAACAGGTACACGACTTGTATTGGTGGGAGTTCTACGAGATCTACAGGTGCTGCTCTATTCGCTGCAAGTCGGAGAAGAAGCGCAGGTCGATGGAGTTTGGTGTTTAACCGATTAGCTACTTAAAATATTGGAGCTCGAAAATATGATGGAGGAAAGTATAGCAGGACGTGGCGTTTAGCTCAGGAGGAAGAAGAATTGTTTAAAAGAGTTGGATACATGAACACGTGAAGTGTTGGGCCGAGTATCTAAGGTCAAGCCCACGTGAAAATAATAATAATAAACAAACGAAATATAAAAGCCAGTAGAAGGAGGGAATGGACTGTGTACGAGTTTATAGGCTTGCGGACATAGAAAGGATGGAGTTTTATCTTTCTGAAGTGGATGCTGGAGTTTCATTCGAAAGGAAGACGCTGACAAATGAGATTGGAGAATGGAACGCAGGCGACGTAAAGAAACTGGTGGAGCTCATTACAATTTTAGACGGAATTGAACGCTGATCAGAACAATCGGACGCAATCCGTTTTTAACGGTTAACGCGCGAAGGTGAGTAAAACTCACCAACTCTGAACAGTTCTATTTTTACAACGTATTCTTAGAACTGTTAAGAATTATCTGTTTGACTGCGTGTTGATTGTTTGATTGAACTGCTAGTCAGTTAGTTAAATTTCTATATTGATTCTGGTTAACAGAATGTATCATATAGAACTGAAAGTAATGTTATATTATATTGTTTAACATCTGTGATGCAGGGAAACAGGTTGGAGGAATCCAACTGGATTCCTCAACATTTATTTTACTGTTTTTCATATATTGTGATATATGATGTGTTATATAATCTGTTATGGATTATGGGAGTTGAAATGATATTGATCATTGTTATTCGATATTTTAAATATCATGAGAAACCCTGGGATGTTAAAAGAAGTATTTCAATGTATATTGAAATAAAGGAATTTTATAAAATCACAGGATTTTATAAAAAGAAATTATTTATAAAACGAACACGGTTTTATAAAAGGAAGTATTTATAAACCAAATAGAGTTTTATAAAAGGGATATTTATTTAGAAAATAAATAGAATAAAGGAATATTTATTTAGAAGATAAATAAGAAGTTATAAATAGGAAATATTTGTAACGGTAAATAGAAGTTATAAATGGGATATATTTGTAACGGTAAGTAAACGTTATAAGTAGGAAATATTTGTAACGGTAAATAGAAGTTATAAATGGGATATATTTGTAACGGTAAGTAAACGTTATAAATAGGAAATATTTGTAACGGTAAATAGAAGTTATAAATAGGATATATTTGTAACGGTAAGTAAACGTTATAAAAAGGAAATAGTTGTAATGGAAAACGTAGTTTATCAAAAGAAGTTAATCGATGTTAGTTAATCGATTAGTGTTAAAGTAAAATGAGTTAATCGAATATAGTTATTCGAATAGAAAGAAAATGAGTAAATCGAATATAGTTATTCGAATAGAAAGCAAATGAGTAAATCGAATATAGTTATTCGAATAGAGTTAAACAAAGTAATTTGTTAGGTTAACCAAAGCAAGTTAGTCGAGTTAATCAAAGTAATTGGTTAAGTTAACCAAAGTAAATTAGTTAAGATAAACTAAGCGGTTAATCGAAGTAAATTAGTTAAGTTAAACTAATTGGTAAATCAAAGTGAATTAGTGGCGTCAAACTAAGTGACATAGCTAAGTTAAACTAATTTGTAAGTCAAAGTGAATTAGTTGCGTCAAACTAAGTGAATTAGTCAAGTTAAACTAATTGGTTAATCAAAGTAAATTAGTTGGGTTAATCAAAGTGAATTAGCTGAGTTAAACTAAGTAAATCGGTTAGAGTTAATCAAAGTGAATTAACTAAGTTAAACTAAGTGGATTAGTTCAGTTAATCGAATATAGTTATTCGAAAGGAAGTGTTAATCGAATATAGTTATTCGAGTAAAGTTAAAAGAGTTAATCGAATATAGTTTATTCGAGTGGGGAAATCAAATGTTATTCATTTGAGAAGAGTTACCGAATATTATTTATTCGAAGAGTAGTTATCGAATATTGGTTATTCGAAGTTAGTTAATCGAAATGAGTTATTCGAATTAGATATTTGAATAGAGTTAAACACATTAGAGTGATTCGAATTACTTATTCAAATAGAGTTAAACACGTAAGAGTTAATTGAATATTAGTTATTCAATTAGAGTTAAATCGAATTTAGTTATTCGAAAGGAGTTAATCAATTTGAGTTAAGTTAATCGATTTGAATTAAGTTGAATCGAAATGGAGTAAATCGATTAGAATTAAGTTAATCGAGTTAGAGTAAATCGAATATTGGTTATTCGAAGGTAAGTTATTCGAATTAGTTATTCGAAGGAGTTAATCAAATGAGTCGATCCAGAGGAGTTAGTCGAATATTAGTTATTCGAATAGAGTTAAAGGAGTTATCAATTTTAGTTTGATCGAAAGGAGTTATCGATTAGAAAATCGAAAGGGGATTTTCGAATATAGCATATTCGAAAGAAAGAGATCGAATATTGTTTATTCGAAAGAGAGAGATTTCGAATATGAGTTATTCGAAGAGAGATAATCGAATATAGGTTATTCGAAGAAGAGTTAATCAAATAGAGATTACTCGAAAGAGAGTTATACGTCGAATTCGATTTTAGCGAATTCGGGAAAGTACTATTTACTTTCTAGGGTTTAAATCAAGATTTAGTTATTGATTTAGAAATTAGGTGTCTGTTAAATTATTCGAGTTAGGAGATAAAGTTATAATTTAGGTGATATTGCAGAAGTAGGAATTATAACGTTATAGTTATAATCAAACGCTGTCATATAAGAAGTGGATTCGTAACCTGAATCCGAGAATTTGCGTAAACAGATGATTGGAAAAAGTGAGTGACGAGCTTCATCTATTTCACAGTAAAGGACGTGGTTCAATTAAGGTTTGAGAGGTAATTATACCCCAACTTGATTGACTTCAGAATTGACAAAGGAATAGTTGTGGTTCGATAGAAAAGGTTGATTTGAAATATAGTTAAGTAATAAGCGATTTACGGATTAAGCGTAACGATGTTCTATACAACGTTCATTTGAAATCCGTAAATGAGTTTTGGAAACGTTTTCCAAATATAGTCAGATATGTTTTCTAAACATAGAAAATGAAATGTTTTCATGATAAGAATTTAAGAAATAGAGTTAAACAAATTCAGAAACTGACTGGAGAGGGTAAGTTGAATGGTTTTCTAAGTGACGATCTGATGTTGGTTTCGACCTTCCGAATTGGTACTTAGAGAATTGTTCTCATACTAGTTACAGTTAGGGACTGATAGTTGCGAAATAATAGTGATGTGAAAATAAGCTATGGAAATGTTTTCCAATGATTAATAACATATATTTTCTAAATATATGAAATAAAGAAATATGAACATATATATGTATATGATGATTGATCGATCGAATTTCCATTTGGAAATAAGATCGTTGTTTGTACACCGACATGTTTTTATTTGATAGTTGAATCACAGACTATCAAAGTTTTGACCTTATTTACGTTGTAAATATGGAGAGACCGGTTGGATTATTATCCAAAGAACCACTCTGTATTGGCATAAGCGTTGCGAGCAATATCCGCCAAAGATAAATTGAAGACGGAGTAAAGTGCAAGGGCTGTTGTATAAGTCTTAGATAACAGTGACTAAGATGGATATACTGAATAGTGCCTTCGGTTTGTCCAGTCCCAGGACAACGTATATGGAAGAAGGTCTGACAGAGTATATCCAATGGATCGCGTAAGTTGATCTGTTCAAACGTATTCACGTTTGGTGGCGGAGGAATTCGTTTCTCTTAGCTGTATACCCGTGTTATTTTTGGATAAGACAATTTGTGATTTGGCGGGTATGACGATGTGGCATTCAAAGTGAATGGTGATCATATGTTCTGAAGATAGACGTAGCTTCTAGCCTCACACCAGGAGGTAACAAAAGTTGGGCTAGGCAGCATGGCTAGTTGGGTCATTCCCAAGCAGGGTGTATTGTCACCGATCTAGGGAATATCCATATTTATACTTCTTTTTGATTCTGTATCTTCGGATGACGGTTTGATGGCCTATAACCGTGGTGGCAATATATTCGCGACACTCAAGCTAAATGAGTGAGCGGTCATGTGTGGCCGGGTTGCAAGACGTTCTTGTTGAACCCTGAGTGTATCACCTCTAGAGTACACTATTCAGAAGGTGCTCCCATACCTTGTCTGTTGGAATCCAATCTTCAATAAGCGCCCTGCGGTTTATGATTTTATACTATGTATGTAGAACGTGAGATGCAAGCGTTTCTGCTAGTTGATATCTATTTGTACATAGACATTATTATAATATCAAGAGGTTTTTGATATAAAGATATTTTGGATTCTCATAAGGGAAAAACCCGTTCCGTTATGCGGCGTGGTCTTATGAGATATCGTTTACTTGTTCATATACATGTTTAAATTGTTTTACTCATACCAGTCCCATGACTGACCCGGAGTTTACTTTGTTGTTTTCCCTAAACTCTTGGGTGCCTAAATTTGTACGGGCAGTCAAGTAGTCGTGATTTACAGATATACTTGGAGAGCTTGGAGCAGGAGGCTGCAAGATTTTATAGCTATAGTTATTTCCGCTGTGTTGTAAGTGTTGTACTCTGATAAGTGCTATTGTATATATATAACTGTTTACTTCAAAGTTATGTTATATATTATATGTTATTCATTCCGCTGTGAGATTCGTGTTACTCTGATGATTATGATGTTCTTCTTCTTCTTCTATTCTATTAGTTCTATCTTTTCTTTCTCACCTTCTAAATTCTTTCACTAACGTCTCGGAATTTCCGACTCTCGAGGAGTCGGAAATTTCCAGCCGTTACAGTTGGTATCAGAGCTTAAGTTAAGTGATTACCTTGGCTCTGTGGCATAACTCGATAGAGATGGGATTAGTAATATCCTAGATTGAGTTTGAGTGTATATATATGAGCACGTAATTGATATTCAATATAAAATGGTTTTATATTGTGGAGACTCATTGGTTGAGTGGCTTATGAGTTCTGGTCGATCAGGTTGATCCACTGTATCGATAAGGGTTACTAAACACTCGAATACGATGAACCGTCATGGTATGTTTTGAAAGAGGGTAAATGAAATAATTTTTCCCAAAATATATTTGTTTATAAAAGAAATATATATCTTGAAATTATTATAGTATATTGATTGTGTTGGTTGTAATTATAATCGAATAAGATTATAAAAGGGTGAAATGATCATAAATGACCAATCAGAATTCATATGAATGTAATATATGAAATATTTTGAATTAAATATGAATTTAAATCAGATTTGGGATTAAAATAAGGAAATTTTAAGTTCCTGGGAGATTTTGAAAATGTTTTTCAAATTGAAAATGATATAGTATTGAACTCTCTTCGATAGCTGGAAAATAGATTCTGATGATGAATCTAGACATCATCAGTGTTCATTTTCAAGTTCTAAGTGACGGATTACTACCAAAGGTTTTGTTTTTGAATTGTTTTGAGAAAACAAGTTGTTTAGAAATTCAAAGGTTTTGAATTGGCATTATGATTTCAAATTAATTTGAAATAAGACCCAGGAACTTAAGTTCTGGAATTAAAATTTAACTAATGAAGTTAAATAAAATGAGATGGTAAAAATAAATTGAAATTTAACTTGAACCGAGTTAAATAAAATTGAATTGGATTAGAGATAATCTAGAATGGAACCAAATTGATAAGTCAATAATTTGGAATTTGATATTAGAGTTTGAATGAAATTCGATTTGGATTTGAGGACATGAACTGATTGGAGATCAATTATAATAGATAACATTGGTATATGTTGAAGTGGTAGCAGATGAAAGGGATAGAATTGATATGACCGACCAAAAGGTACAAGTTTATTTTTGATATAAGCATGGGATTTATGAGCCGAATTGGCAAGCCGCTTGGCCGTTTGATTTTCTTTTGGGTTGGAGATGGCCTAGAGAGGCGAGTGTGGTTTTACCGATAGGGCTGTACAAAGGAGGTTATGGCAAAATTTTCCGAAAATTTAAAGTGTTAGAAAATTTTCAGAATTTTTGAAAATTTTAATTAGTCGGAAGAATAAATATTTCAGTCGATATTAAGTGGTTCGGTTGAAATCAGAAATAAGGGGTAAACCAATCTTAGGAGTTCCAATATATAGGGTCAACCTCTAACTTAGCAATTTCGAGGACGAAATTATTTTAAGGGGGGAAGTCTGTAATGGCGCGTTTTGTTAGCTGTCGAATAATTAATTTATTTAATTATTTATATATCGATTTGGCGATATCGATAACTTAAAGTAAAATGTTCGAACTTATAATTTATAATTATAATTAAAACGAACCTGAAACGACGCGGCAGTTCGTTATTTGGCGAGTTGAACTTCAACTGAATATACAAGATTCGTTTTAAGCCGGATTTCTGTGAAACAAGAAACGTGTGGAGCTGGTAGAGTATATCTTTCTAGTGAAAGAGAAAAATCGAGATTTCGTCGGGTAGATTTTGATGTACGTCCAAATCAAATTTCAGAATAGTCGCTAGGAAATCGTATATCGACCGTAACGGTTATTTGAATATAACTTGATATCGGGTGCAAATCGGGACAAGGTTCTTTTGAGGCACAGCGATAATTTAATTTTTATAATTTTACTGTAATTTTAAATTAATTAAATATGCAACTTTTTATTTGAAGTATTGTGCACCCTGTATCGGTATTTCGGGGTTTCAAAATATGAGTCAATCTACCGGTATTATTATATTTTTTGGATCGTGGGGCGTTGGTCATTATAACGGTATTTTTATTTCGGTTGATAGAGGTCCCTATAAAATTTCGTATAGTCAATACCGAAAAATATCTAATCATAACAAAACAAACGTACACTGAAAATTTAGCAAGCCATCCCCTGGTGGTAAAGCACACACGAACCTAAGGGAGAAAACCATTACGCTATTCCTAAATTCACGGCAAAATTTCAGCAAGCAACCACGTCTGATCCTTAATATAATATACATATGTGTCCTCTATATAAACCCATCACCCTATAATTTTCTCTCCTCACCAATACTTCTTCTTAAAGCCTCAGATCTAGAATTAAAAGATAATGAAGAGGGATGTTCGAGTGCAACTCGGTGGACAGGAGCTGAAGGTGTCGATACGGAAAAACCACGCACTGATGAAGTGGTTATTTTGCACGTGGAGAATACAAGTGAAGTATTTTTGTATGGGAGGTCTAACTGTAAATATGCTGCATACATATTGAAGTTGCTGTGAGGACGTAACAAAGCCAGAAAGCTTGGTGAGGTCGTCACTGGGATGTGTGGCACCGAAGGGATGAACGTGGTAGGGCAAAAGGGGAACATGCATGCAGGACGTGTTGCGTGAGAATGAATTAGCAGGTTTTAATGGGAAGAGGAGGGACGGGAATTGTGATCGATGTCCCTTGTTTTCGCTGCAAACATAAGCAGTAAGCTCTAGAGTTGGCGAGACTCTTGATCCATTGAGTTTTACATGAGATCCTAAGTTGTTGGCAACATTTTGAGAGAGTTTGGTGGTTTAAGTTCGAGGTGTTATACTAAACGTGGTTATACATACGTCGGGGTATGCGAGTGTTTGAAGGAGTAAAAGAGAGGAGTAGGACGTGAGGGGATCAGATAATGGAGATGTGCGCATATTGTATAAACGTGATGATGTGAGTGGGTTCAAAGCTATGGGAATATGCTGTATGCATGCGCGGCGCATGTTGATATGCTGAGGGGGTACGGTGTAGTGTATATGGGACGTGAGTGAAGTGATTGTTTAAACAATGGAAAGGACGGTGGGAGAGTTGAAGCGTTGAGATGTGCTGGAGTTTGAATACACGTGGAGGAAGAATTCATGTATTAGGAAATGAAGATGAAAAGGGGAAGATGAGGGACTGTAAGTGGGAAGAAACAGGTACACGACTTGTATTGGTGGGAGTTCTACGAGATCTACAGGTGCTGCTCTATTCGCTGCAAGTCGGAGAAGAAGCGCAGGTCGATGGAGTTTGGTGTTTAACCGATTAGCTACTTAAAATATTGGAGCTCGAAAATATGATGGAGGAAAGTATAGCAGGACGTGGCGTTTAGCTCGGGAGGAAGAAGAATTGTTTAAAAGAGTTGGATACATGAACACGTGAAGTGTTGGGCCGAGTATCTAAGGTCAAGCCCACGTGAAAATAATAATAATAAACAAACGAAATATAAAAGCCAGTAGAAGGAGGGAATGGACTGTGTACGAGTTTATAGGCTTGCGGACATAGAAAGGATGGAGTTTTATCTTTCTGAAGTGGATGCTGGAGTTTCATTCGAAAGGAAGACGCTGACAAATGAGATTGGAGAATGGAACGCAGGCGACGTAAAGAAACTGGTGGAGCTCATTACAATTTTAGACGGAATTGAACGCTGATCAGAACAATCGGACGCAATCCGTTTTTAACGGTTAACGCGCGAAGGTGAGTAAAACTCACCAACTCTGAACAGTTCTATTTTTACAACGTATTCTTAGAACTGTTAAGAATTATCTGTTTGACTGCGTGTTGATTGTTTGATTGAACTGCTAGTCAGTTAGTTAAATTTCTATATTGATTCTGGTTAACAGAATGTATCATATAGAACTGAAAGTAATGTTATATTATATTGTTTAACATCTGTGATGCAGGGAAACAGGTTGGAGGAATCCAACTGGATTCCTCAACATTTATTTTACTGTTTTTCATATATTGTGATATATGATGTGTTATATAATCTGTTATGGATTATGGGAGTTGAAATGATATTGATCATTGTTATTCGATATTTTAAATATCATGAGAAACCCTGGGATGTTAAAAGAAGTATTTCAATGTATATTGAAATAAAGGAATTTTATAAAATCACAGGATTTTATAAAAAGAAATTATTTATAAAACGAACACGGTTTTATAAAAGGAAGTATTTATAAACCAAATAGAGTTTTATAAAAGGGATATTTATTTAGAAAATAAATAGAATAAAGGAATATTTATTTAGAAGATAAATAAGAAGTTATAAATAGGAAATATTTGTAACGGTAAATAGAAGTTATAAATGGGATATATTTGTAACGGTAAGTAAACGTTATAAGTAGGAAATATTTGTAACGGTAAATAGAAGTTATAAATGGGATATATTTGTAACGGTAAGTAAACGTTATAAATAGGAAATATTTGTAACGGTAAATAGAAGTTATAAATAGGATATATTTGTAACGGTAAGTAAACGTTATAAAAAGGAAATAGTTGTAATGGAAAACGTAGTTTATCAAAAGAAGTTAATCGATGTTAGTTAATCGATTAGTGTTAAAGTAAAATGAGTTAATCGAATATAGTTATTCGAATAGAAAGAAAATGAGTAAATCGAATATAGTTATTCGAATAGAAAGCAAATGAGTAAATCGAATATAGTTATTCGAATAGAGTTAAACAAAGTAATTTGTTAGGTTAACCAAAGCAAGTTAGTCGAGTTAATCAAAGTAATTGGTTAAGTTAACCAAAGTAAATTAGTTAAGATAAACTAAGCGGTTAATCGAAGTAAATTAGTTAAGTTAAACTAATTGGTAAATCAAAGTGAATTAGTGGCGTCAAACTAAGTGACATAGCTAAGTTAAACTAATTTGTAAGTCAAAGTGAATTAGTTGCGTCAAACTAAGTGAATTAGTCAAGTTAAACTAATTGGTTAATCAAAGTAAATTAGTTGGGTTAATCAAAGTGAATTAGCTGAGTTAAACTAAGTAAATCGGTTAGAGTTAATCAAAGTGAATTAACTAAGTTAAACTAAGTGGATTAGTTCAGTTAATCGAATATAGTTATTCGAAAGGAAGTGTTAATCGAATATAGTTATTCGAGTAAAGTTAAAAGAGTTAATCGAATATAGTTTATTCGAGTGGGGAAATCAAATGTTATTCATTTGAGAAGAGTTACCGAATATTATTTATTCGAAGAGTAGTTATCGAATATTGGTTATTCGAAGTTAGTTAATCGAAATGAGTTATTCGAATTAGATATTTGAATAGAGTTAAACACATTAGAGTGATTCGAATTACTTATTCAAATAGAGTTAAACACGTAAGAGTTAATTGAATATTAGTTATTCAATTAGAGTTAAATCGAATTTAGTTATTCGAAAGGAGTTAATCAATTTGAGTTAAGTTAATCGATTTGAATTAAGTTGAATCGAAATGGAGTAAATCGATTAGAATTAAGTTAATCGAGTTAGAGTAAATCGAATATTGGTTATTCGAAGGTAAGTTATTCGAATTAGTTATTCGAAGGAGTTAATCAAATGAGTCGATCCAGAGGAGTTAGTCGAATATTAGTTATTCGAATAGAGTTAAAGGAGTTATCAATTTTAGTTTGATCGAAAGGAGTTATCGATTAGAAAATCGAAAGGGGATTTTCGAATATAGCATATTCGAAAGAAAGAGATCGAATATTGTTTATTCGAAAGAGAGAGATTTCGAATATGAGTTATTCGAAGAGAGATAATCGAATATAGGTTATTCGAAGAAGAGTTAATCAAATAGAGATTACTCGAAAGAGAGTTATACGTCGAATTCGATTTTAGCGAATTCGGGAAAGTACTATTTACTTTCTAGGGTTTAAATCAAGATTTAGTTATTGATTTAGAAATTAGGTGTCTGTTAAATTATTCGAGTTAGGAGATAAAGTTATAATTTAGGTGATATTGCAGAAGTAGGAATTATAACGTTATAGTTATAATCAAACGCTGTCATATAAGAAGTGGATTCGTAACCTGAATCCGAGAATTTGCGTAAACAGATGATTGGAAAAAGTGAGTGACGAGCTTCATCTATTTCACAGTAAAGGACGTGGTTCAATTAAGGTTTGAGAGGTAATTATACCCCAACTTGATTGACTTCAGAATTGACAAAGGAATAGTTGTGGTTCGATAGAAAAGGTTGATTTGAAATATAGTTAAGTAATAAGCGATTTACGGATTAAGCGTAACGATGTTCTATACAACGTTCATTTGAAATCCGTAAATGAGTTTTGGAAACGTTTTCCAAATATAGTCAGATATGTTTTCTAAACATAGAAAATGAAATGTTTTCATGATAAGAATTTAAGAAATAGAGTTAAACAAATTCAGAAACTGACTGGAGAGGGTAAGTTGAATGGTTTTCTAAGTGACGATCTGATGTTGGTTTCGACCTTCCGAATTGGTACTTAGAGAATTGTTCTCATACTAGTTACAGTTAGGGACTGATAGTTGCGAAATAATAGTGATGTGAAAATAAGCTATGGAAATGTTTTCCAATGATTAATAACATATATTTTCTAAATATATGAAATAAAGAAATATGAACATATATATGTATATGATGATTGATCGATCGAATTTCCATTTGGAAATAAGATCGTTGTTTGTACACCGACATGTTTTTATTTGATAGTTGAATCACAGACTATCAAAGTTTTGACCTTATTTACGTTGTAAATATGGAGAGACCGGTTGGATTATTATCCAAAGAACCACTCTGTATTGGCATAAGCGTTGCGAGCAATATCCGCCAAAGATAAATTGAAGACGGAGTAAAGTGCAAGGGCTGTTGTATAAGTCTTAGATAACAGTGACTAAGATGGATATACTGAATAGTGCCTTCGGTTTGTCCAGTCCCAGGACAACGTATATGGAAGAAGGTCTGACAGAGTATATCCAATGGATCGCGTAAGTTGATCTGTTCAAACGTATTCACGTTTGGTGGCGGAGGAATTCGTTTCTCTTAGCTGTATACCCGTGTTATTTTTGGATAAGACAATTTGTGATTTGGCGGGTATGACGATGTGGCATTCAAAGTGAATGGTGATCATATGTTCTGAAGATAGACGTAGCTTCTAGCCTCACACCAGGAGGTAACAAAAGTTGGGCTAGGCAGCATGGCTAGTTGGGTCATTCCCAAGCAGGGTGTATTGTCACCGATCTAGGGAATATCCATATTTATACTTCTTTTTGATTCTGTATCTTCGGATGACGGTTTGATGGCCTATAACCGTGGTGGCAATATATTCGCGACACTCAAGCTAAATGAGTGAGCGGTCATGTGTGGCCGGGTTGCAAGACGTTCTTGTTGAACCCTGAGTGTATCACCTCTAGAGTACACTATTCAGAAGGTGCTCCCATACCTTGTCTGTTGGAATCCAATCTTCAATAAGCGCCCTGCGGTTTATGATTTTATACTATGTATGTAGAACGTGAGATGCAAGCGTTTCTGCTAGTTGATATCTATTTGTACATAGACATTATTATAATATCAAGAGGTTTTTGATATAAAGATATTTTGGATTCTCATAAGGGAAAAACCCGTTCCGTTATGCGGCGTGGTCTTATGAGATATCGTTTACTTGTTCATATACATGTTTAAATTGTTTTACTCATACCAGTCCCATGACTGACCCGGAGTTTACTTTGTTGTTTTCCCTAAACTCTTGGGTGCCTAAATTTGTACGGGCAGTCAAGTAGTCGTGATTTACAGATATACTTGGAGAGCTTGGAGCAGGAGGCTGCAAGATTTTATAGCTATAGTTATTTCCGCTGTGTTGTAAGTGTTGTACTCTGATAAGTGCTATTGTATATATATAACTGTTTACTTCAAAGTTATGTTATATATTATATGTTATTCATTCCGCTGTGAGATTCGTGTTACTCTGATGATTCTGATGTTCTTCTTCTTCTTCTATTCTGTTAGTTCTATCTTTTCTTTCTCACCTTCTAAATTCTTTCACTAACGTCTCGGAATTTCCGACTCTCGAGGAGTCGGAAATTTCCAGCCGTTACATATACCGTAATATAGCATGTATTTATTTAAAAATAAGAACAAGCATGTGAGTAAAAATATGCATTTTTATGTGCATATTAAATACCCCCATACTTACCTTTATATCCGTACTCGAATAAACTAAAATTAAGATAAAACATTCTTCGTAGGATGCACAGTTGCATTGAGATATGCGACAAGCTGTTAAACATCTGGGTGTCCCCCCTATAGGATAACTGCTGTCTCATGAGGGTTTCTAGTGGATATTACCTACAAATCCATATGCTTAATACATAAATTCAAAATGTGCGGCATTTACAAAGATATGCATGCAAATTTTTATTTTCAAAATGAAATTTACTTTTAATTTGACATGAAATAGTGAAATACAAGTTAGGGTCATCAACTAGAAACTTTGACTCTTTACAAGTCAAAACTTCAAACAAAGATTAATTTTGCATTACATTTCAATTCTAGTTTGACTAGATGTTTCGTCTGATTCATTTAGAAATATGAATTAAATTCTTTAATTGATTGTCAGAGTTATGCAGAGTGGCATCTTTATATCTTTTAGTGTAACAAGTTAAGTCAGTAGAGTTAAGAATGTGCTTGAGTTCAATTACTTACTCTCCCTTTTTAAAATATATATAAAAATATATATATATTATATTAATATTTTTACATATGCCCAATGTTATGCAAAAATTGCTCTGATACCAAACTGTTCGGGTTTTGTGCACAGCGGAAGTTTGACAAAACACCTAGAAAAATAGGATCTTTATCATCCAATCACTTGAAGATGAATTTGATTGAAAAACAAAAAACAACACAAATAATATCGGAAATATGAGCACACGATATCGCACCTAACCACCCTCTTTATTGATTAACTAATAAAAAATTGTTTACAATCGATCTCAACTATCGTTACAAACAATTACAACTTGAACCAACAACCTTATTGAGATAGGCGAAAAATATCTAGATGACTACAAATATTGTTAGAGCAGATGAGCGATGAAGAACAACGACAAACCCTTGGACAATCTAGAGGCACCAACTGCGTCTTTCAGCAGTAAATAGGAATACCTACCCTTAGCCCAAATTCCTACATCTTTCTCTCCAGGGCACAAGCCCATGGAGGCACACAACCTCACCATATATTCTCACATTGTTTCTTCTTCTGATGTTCACAATCTAACCAAGAAGACTGCATATATATAGGAGAGTAGAAAGCCTAATAAGTTGCCTCTTCAAGATATCTCCAAAATATAACCATTCATTTCTTCCCTTCTACGATCAAATCAATCATTTAAACATTCAATCAACCAATTAGTTAATTAATCAATCTAATCAATCTAATCAATCCAATCAATCAATCATTTAACTGATTACATCCTCTTCATAAAATATTGGAATCAAAAAATTCAACACTCCACCTTGATTCAAATATCACATATCTCCAACAATACACAAACAAGTCAACCTAGCTCTTTCAACAACACCTACTCTCAATTAAAACCAACCTCAATTTCAAGGCAACGAGATATACCCTGGTTGATTTGAAAGGACTACGACCACACCTCAATTACAAATACAACCCACCGCCTGCAAAAGATGCATCTACCATCTGAGCTACACCATGCAAAAACCAACAGTCTAAAAAGTGCTTGCAATACCACAAGATCTCCATCGTCTTTGTGGATTTCAAAACTCGACATCTATGTTTTGTTTGACATGATCTCTTCTTCTGTGGGATCTCTCGAGCATCATTAACATCTAGATCCTTATCGATACCATGATCCTCTACCTTAGAACCATAAGAAGTGACCATACTAACCTCTCCACCTTGTTGTGGACTAGGTTCTTTAACCATTACCCGCCTTCTTCTTCGTCTTATTCCATCTTCCCTCATCCACATCAGAGTGCTTCTTCACATCTCCATCAGTTGGACCATTGAGGCATGGAACATCCACCATTATAGGCTTCCAAATCCCCTCAATATCTACCATAAAAAATAGTCATGCATGAAAGCAACATCATCTCCGACATCTACAATCTTCAATCCAAAATCACTCCAAGCTATGTGATGAACTGAGCTCCGATACCAATCTGTTATGCAAAAATTGCTCTGATACCGAACTGTTGGGGTTTTGTGCGTAGCGGAAGTTTGATAAAACACCCAGAAAAATAGGATCTTTATCATCCAATCACTTGAAGATGAATTTGACTGAAAAACAAAAAATAACACAAATAATATCAGAAATATGAGCACACGATATTCCACCCAACCACCCTCTTTATTGATTCACTAACAAAAAATTGTTTACAATTGATCTCAACTATCGTTACACAAAATTACAACTTGATTGTAACACCCCACTCCCGCTATGATCACTCACTAAGGGAATGCCATAGCATCGGTGGAGTATTTTAGTGAGTATAGAACAGAAAAATTACAACAAGACAGATATAAATAGTACTTGAAATTTAAAACATCATCTCATAACAGCGGAAGTAAAACATGTCTGGTTACATCATAAAACCACAATAAAAGTCAAGTACAATATCCATCAAAATAAAGAAGTACATAATCCCACTCTCATACAATAGCCAAAACAAAAGGAAAGATAACTGGGTAACTGGAGCTTTACATCTATCCAAGCTCCTAAAGACTGGAACAGCAATCCGATCAAGCTCCACTACTGCTAGGATCCACCGTAGGACCTGAGGGTTGGGAAAAAAGATAAAAACAACGGGGTCAGACATAAGTCTGAGCGAGTCCTATAACTTTAACAATACAATCGTTAAAGTAACCAGAGAAGACATAAACTGATATACGGTAACTAATGGGGATGAATGGCTACACTAAGCAGTCAACTAAACTAAGATAAACGATAAAGACGCATCTACCCTTCCAAAGGTAAATTACTAAACTGCACCACACCAGTCGTTCCTAACTTAAAGGTTGATCCCACCCCTGGACTTATAAAATTAACTTAACAGTTCTCGCGTACCCCTAGGTGACTGAGTAGACGCCACAGGGCCCTACAGTCCACTAGGTGTACACACTACTCCCATTCGATCGGCTCCCTAACGTAGATACCCGTGCTGGCCCCACCGTGGGGTGTACCATTCCCCAACGTGGCAACCTGATAAAATTAACGGTGCACGGCTTATATCTACACGATGCAACAACGTCTTATTTACCAGCCCGGGTCCACACACGCATATGAAACCCGTTGGTCATGCGTTGCCACCGCTAACCCATTTTGGCCTCTTATAGTCAAGCCCAATATGCGTGTCCCGTCACTCGACTAGAGTCGAGCCCACTAAGATACGTTTGGGATATTGGTTGAAATGGGCCCCCAGCACAAGCCATCCCCCTAAGCTTGGCCCACACACTAGTGTTTCCCACTTAACCCTTTAATCATGTTTAATTACATGTTTCCACTTGGTTAAGTATTTAATCATATTTTCTATTGGCAACCACTAGCAATTTCCACATACCACCCAAGGTACCCACTTAACCCCCATGCCCCACTACATGATTATCTGGTTAAGTGTTTCTTAATTGATTAACACCGTAACCGTGTAAAGGACCCCTCACATTGGACCGTTATTTGTAGATGCATGGTTAAGCCGGTAGGTTCCGGGCAGTCTTACACTACAAACGGGTCCAACCTCGTGTCATTTACCCTTGTTACGTATTTAATTTATGATTAAGACCCCTCACATTGGACCGTCAATTGTAGATGCCTTGTTAAGCCGGTAAACTCCGGGCAGTCTTACACTACAAACGGGTCCAACCTCGTGTCTTAATCGATTAATTACTCCTAATTAATCACCCCCATAATTTGTGTTAATTATCATGTTTATTTTAGGAATATGGGTACACCTAACTTAATAGGCAAATTCCCAACTCCAAAGTGTGGGTACACCTAACTTAATAGGCAAATTCCCAACACATAGTATGGGTACACCTAACTTAATAGGCAAATTCCCATACTATGTTCATTTATTTTATGTTATGCATAATTATATTAATTTCACACAATCTTATTAACTTATGCATTGAATTAACCCCATCGTTCCCACGTGATTTCGTTCTCATGACATAACACATATAAAAGGTGTCAACTTGCATATGTATGAACATGTTTCAAAGGTGCCATCTTGCATATTAACAACCACATAACTTGCATATGAACTTGCACAACATGTCACATAACTTGCATATAATCTTGTATAACATGTCACATAAACTTACATATTAACAAATACATGACTTGCATATAATATGTCACATAACTTGCATATGAACTTGCACAACATACTTGCATATAAACTCATAAACTTGCATATGAACTTGCATAACATACTTGCATATAAACTCATAAACTTGCATATGAACTTGCATAACATACTTGCATATGAACTCATAAACTTGCATATGAACTTGCATAACATACTTGCATATGAACTCATAAACTTGCATATGAACTTGCATAACATACTTGCATATGAACTCATAAACTTGCATATGAACTTGCATAACATACTTGCATAGGAACTCATAAACTTGCATATGAACTTGCATAACATACTTGCATATAAACTCATAAACTTGCATATGAACTTGCATAACATACTTGCATATGAAGAAACATACAACTTGCATAATTATCATACATGTAACTTGCATTTTATCATACATGTAACTTGCATATTAATCATATGATCACAAAACACAAAACTTGCATAACCCACATACATTAGCAAACTAACATCATGTCATATGACTTAAAATCCATTAATCCCCAAACAAAACCATATGATCTCATCATATCTCATCTACTTAGTTTAGTAATTGATCATTAAAGTGATAGAAACTCACAACTAGCAAATTTGCACTCCAAATGAAGAAGATTAAGATGCTTAGAATGGATTAGAGGTTGATTAGAGAGTGATTAGCTTGCAACCCTCTTCATAAATTAGTGGAGGCTCCTTCTAAGATTTAATTTGGCGGCATGTAGCCCTCAATTCTATTTTTAGTATGGATTAGGGTAGGATTAGGGTGTATTTATAGATTAGGTGAGTGTTTTAGGCCCTTAGATTAACCCTAGATTAGATTAGGACCCTTAGATTTCGGAAATCTCTAGAACACAGCCCAAGACTAACCCAAAAACCAGATCTGGTGCACCCAGATCAACAGGGCCGACACCCTGTGTCGACACCCCTGTCGACAGGGCTGTCGACACCCCTGTCGACATGCCTGTCGACACGGGGCTAGGCGGGAACTTTCCCGCCCTTTCCGCTTTTGGCTCCAAACTTGTTTTAGAACTGAATTTTAAATCTGTTTTTAACTTTGAATTTTCTGAAAACTTCTTTGGGCCATAACTGGGTCATACGGACTCCAATTTACAAAATTTCGGACTCTATTTCGCGTATTTTTCCGAGACGAACGCAATGGCATAGCCCGTTTCCCCTGATTCAGATTATTAAATTTAATTCTGCCCTGATTTCTATTATAACAAGGTATTCAACATACGGGGTGTTACATTCTCCCCTCCTTAAAGGATTTCGTCCCCGAAATCCCTAAGTTAAGGAGAATGCATATCCTACCATCCAAACAACCATCTACTCAATCCATCAACCACGGGCATCCATTGTCCTTAAAACAATAATTCTAATGATGTATGAACATATGCAAAAAGTGTGTGTATATGTTCCCTATCTAATGTAAAATCAGGCGGTCTACTGATTCAGTCGACCTCCTTAATGCAAACCATGATAGTGCCATGCATCCAATATGTATGCGAAACCCTATTGACACATACAATTTCTATATGCGTGCACAACCATACACAAAAATGCATCATCCACATGATAACCCAGCCATGATACATCCATCAATCTAACTACCTCATCCATTTATGCGATATGCAACATGAAGTGACTGAGCCGATCTAGTGCCTAATGTGTGTGTATATGCATCCACGAGCAACCACTAGAAAACAATTGCATCCACATGCATCCATCAACCATAACATGTTTCAAACACATGTTTCAACCATAGGTTTTACCCTATCTAAAGGTCATAGGTACTAGCGAGAGGACATACTAAAGATAAGATAAGTACTAGACAAGCGATAAAGGAGAAGTTAAAAGACATACTCTCAAAAAGAAATGGATACAAAGAACGCATCTTCGCTTCCGTCTCCCAAGTAGCATTGCCCTCGTCTTCTCCCCATTGCACTTTAACTAGCTGAACTTCTCTGTTCCTCAACTTCCTAGTTTCTGACCCAAGGATGCGAGTAGGAGCTCGTCGAATCGTCGCATCACGCTCTACCTCTACATCTCTAAGCAAGCTCGGCTCTACCACCTCTGCGGTCTCATGTAAGCACTTCCTCAAATGTGATACATGGAATACATCATGAACACCACTAAGTCTGTCGGACAACTCCACCCTATATGCCATCCGTCCAATCCTTTCCTTAATAGGAAACGGCCAAACAAACCTCGGTGCTAACTTCCCAACGGACCCAAAGCGAACAACATTTCTCAACGGAGATACTTTGACAAAAACCATGTCCCCAACCTCAAACTCAAGATCCGTCCTTCTCCGATCCGCATAAGATTTCTGTCTATCTTGCGCTGCTTTCATCCTTCTTCGAATCAAATCAATCTTCTCTGAAGTCTCTCTAACCATATCTGGCCCAAGCAAGATCTTATCCGTAGATTCCCACCAACATGTAGGAGATCGACAAGGCCTTCCATAAAGAGCTTCGAAAGGTGCCATGCCAATACTAGACTGAAAGCTGTTATTGTATGCGAACTCCACCAAAGGAAGATGTTCTTCCCATGTACCTCCAAAATCCAAGATACAAAGCCTCAAGAGATCTTCTAAGATACGGTTCACCCTCTCGGTCTGACCGTCCGTCTGAGGATGATATGCGGTGCTCAAACACAACTGAGTCCCTACCGCCTCTTGCAAACTTCTCCAAAACTCACTAGTGAATATAGGATCTCGATCACTCACAATGCTGGATGGTACGCCATGCAATCTAACAATCTCTCTAACATAGACTGAAGCAAACCATGGAGCGGTCCTCTTACTCTTCACGGGTATAAAATGGGCACTCTTGGTAAGTCTGTCTACCACAACCCAAATTCCCGTATTGCCCTTCCTCGATCTCGGTAACCCATCGATGAAATCCATCGAGACACTATCCCACTTCCATTGCGGAACTTCCAATGGGTGTAGCAACCCACCGGGTTTCCTTTGCTCCGCTTTAACTTGTTGGCACACTAAGCATTTAGCCACATACTCGGCCACATCTTTCTTCATACCGGCCCAGAAGAAAACTCTCTTCATGTCTTGGTACATTTTGTCTCCACCGGGATGAATAGTCATCCTTGAACGATGTGCATCATCCAAAATAGCCTTCTTCAAACCCTCATCTTGCGGTACACAAAGTCTACCGTCTCTATGCAACCATCCCCTATCATCTATGGTGTATCTACCCAAATGGCTGGACGACTCCCCCCTTATAAGCTTCTCTACCAACTCAACCAACTGTGGGTCGTCTCGCTGAGCCTCGCCAATCCGTCCCAAAAGAGTAGGTCTAACCTCCAAGGATGCCAACAAACCAGGTACAAAGTCAACAGAAGGTCTGAAGTCGAACAAAGAAAGAAACTCCAAGCTTCGCCGTTCCACGAACAATGGACTCAAAGATAGCCTTTTCTACTCAAGGCGTCCGCCACTACGTTACCCTTGCCAGGGGTATACGCTATCTCGAAATCATAGGATGCTAAGAACTCCATCCACCTTTGCTGTCTTAAGTTTAAATCCTTCTGAGAGAATAAGTACTTCAATGATTTATGGTCAGTGAACAACTCGAATCTCTCACCAAGAAGATAATAGCGCCAAGACTTAAGTGTGAAAACAATCGCGGCCAACTCTAGATCATGGGTAGGGTAATTCTTCTCATGCACTCTCAATTGCCTCCCTCCATAGGCTATTACCCTTCCCTCCTGCATCAAGACTGCGCCTAATCCTGTCCCACAAGCATCGGTATAAACAACAAATGGCTTACTCCCATCTGGAAGCACTAAAACTGGAGCGGTGGTCAAAGCTCTCTTTAACCGTCGGAAAGCATCATCACAATCTACGTCCCACGAGAAAACCAGATTCTTCTTCGTCAAGCGGTTTAATGGGGCTGATATCTTCGCGAAGTCCTTAATGAACTTCCTATAATATCCTGCCAACCCCAAGAAACTTCTTACTTCGGTAGCATTTCTAGGAACTTTCCAATCCTGGATAGATACTATCTTTGCGGGATCCACAGCTATCCCTTCCTTAGAGACCACATGCCCTAAGAATCGCACTTCTCTTCTCCAAAAATGGCATTTAGAGAATTTAGCTTTAAGACTATGTACTCGAAGAGTCTCCAACACTTCTCTGAGATGTAAGGCATGCTCTTCTTCACTCTTGGAAAAGACCAAGATGTCATCCACAAAGACTACTACAAACTTATTCAGATACTCTCTGAACACTCTACTCATTAGATCAACAAAGTATGCAGGGGCGTTTGTCAACCCAAATGGCATCACAAGCCACTCATAAAAACCATCCGGAGTCCGGAAAGCAGTCTTCTCTATACTGTCCTCCGCCACTCTTAACTGATGAAACCCTGTAGCTAAGTCCATTTGCGAAAACACTGAGGCGCCAACCAACTGATCAAAGAGATCATCTATCCTCGGTAATGGGTGTCTATTCTTCTTCGTGAGCTTATTAAGTTCTCTATAATCCACACAAAGTCTGAGGGACCCATCCGCCTTCGTGGCAAACACTACTGGAGCTCCCCACTCCGATATACTTCGCCTTATGAACCCCTTCTCAAGCAACTCCCCTACTTGCTTATGAAGTTCTCTTCTCTCACGAGGAGCCATGTGGCGCACTGGCAAAGACACTGGTTTGGCATTATCCACCAAATAAATTCGGAAATCTATCTCCCGCTTCGGAGGCAAACCCTTCACCTCTTCAAATACATCCGGATATTCCCAGACCACTCTGACAGAACGCAAACTCTCGTCCGAAGCATCGAGCGATTCAAGATAACTTAGCAAAACAGATTCCATGGGATTACAAGAGATCTCGAGAGTATTACCCAAGCGGGTCATAAGCCTGACAACTCTCCTTTCACAATCAAGAACGACACCATTACTGGATAACCAGTCCATGCCCAAAATCAACCCATAGCCCGTGAAGCCCAATACAAAAGCATCACATCCAAACTCAACGCTAAGTATAGAAATCTTCAAACCCAAACATATCATAGACAGATATATGGAGCCCCCAATTGGGTTTGAAACAACCAAGGGGTCATCAACTAGACTGGTGTCTAAGTGCAGTGACTCAACTAACGATGATGAGATAAAAGAATGCGATGCGCCAGAGTCAAACAAAGTACGAACTGGATGATCAAACAGAAAAACCAGACTTTCAACGGAAATAGTTCTACCTCTCTGCTGAATCGGTGGAACTGAGAGAGCCTGAACTTGCCCCCCTGCCTGAGGTGGTGCTATAAGAGCTTGTACCTGACCTCCTGAGGTAGACCTCGTCTTCTGCCCCTTCTTTGGGCAGTCCTTCACAAGATGTCCTGCTTCACCACAATGAAAGCAACCGGTCTTCTTCTTTTTGCGACAATCCTTGCTGAGGTGGCCTGGGGTCCCACAATTGAAGCACTTCTTCTTCTTCTTCTTCCCCTTGTCACCATTGCCTTTTCCACCCTTGCCTTGTTGTTGTTGTTGCGGTTTCTTCTGATCCCCCTTCTTCTCTGGTGCCTTAGAACTCTTATCATCCTCATGCATAAGTGCCATGTAGACAAGCTTCTCAAAGGTGGCCCCCATAGGAATGTGAGTCATAGCTATTCCTTGCAATGGTTCGTTCAAGCCTCTAACGAACCTCAAAGCCTTCTTCTCCGGTGTATTCACCAACTCTATGCCAAACCTTGCTAATTGATTGAATTTGTTGACATATTCTTTCACCGTGAGATTCCCCTGCTTCAAATTCAAGAACTTCTCCATAAACAGATTCTCTTCCGCCCTTGAGAGAAACTTAGCCCCAAACCTTTGCTTAAAATCTGCCCAAGAGTCAACAGGGCGTTCTCCATTAGTGACCTCCCACCAGAATGAGGCCTCTCCCTTCATTAACCAAGCCGCCAACTTGACTTTCTTTCCCTCTTCCACTTCAAAGATATCTAGCAACTCTTCCACTTCCTTAAGCCAATCTCTAGCCTCTACGAAAGTCTCTGAACCTAGAAAAGGTTTTCCTCCTATAGCTTTGAACTCCTTGCAAATCTTAGCAAAATTATCCACTCTAGGATGAGGAGGAGGAGCGGTTGCCTCTGGTGTAGTAGCATTGGCTGGACCCGCAGCCGCGGCCCTAGCCTCTTGTAACCTCCTATACCATAGTGGTATAACTAAGCCCTCCGGGATGTTAAGATCTTCAGCCATGCTGAAACGAAAGAGGAAAGATTCAAAAAGGGGATTCCGAAAGATAAAGATATGGCTATTGGGGATTATGCTTTTCTTTTTCAAAAACTTTTCTCTTAAAAGACATGTTTTTGAAAATACTTTTTCCAAAAATAATACCTTTACTATTTTCTAAAAAAAATGTATTTTTCTCAAAAATTTATCTGTTTCGGTAACCTTAAGCTCTGATACCACGTGTAACACCCCACTCCCGCTATGATCACTCACTAAGGGAATGCCATAGCATCGGTGGAGTATTTTAGTGAGTATAGAACAGAAAAATTACAACAAGACAGATATAAATAGTACTTGAAATTTAAAACATCATCTCATAACAGCGGAAGTAAAACATGTCTGGTTACATCATAAAACCACAATAAAAGTCAAGTACAATATCCATCAAAATAAATGTACCCACTCTCATACAATAGCCAAAACAAAAGGAAAGATAACTGGGTAACTGGAGCTTTACATCTATCCAAGCTCCTAAAGACTGGAACAGCAATCCGATCAAGCTCCACTACTGCTAGGATCCACCGTAGGACCTGAGGGTTGGGAAAAAAGATAAAAACAACGGGGTCAGACATAAGTCTGAGCGAGTCCTATAACTTTAACAATACAATCGTTAAAGTAACCAGAGAAGACATAAACTGATATACGGTAACTAATGGGGATGAATGGCTACACTAAGCAGTCAACTAAACTAAGATAAATGATAAAGACGCATCTACCCTTCCAAAGGTAAATTACTAAACTGCACCACACCAGTCGTTCCTAACTTAAAGGTTGATCCCACCCCTGGACTTATAAAATTAACTTAACAGTTCTCGCATACCCCTAGGTGACTGAGTAGACGCCACAGGGCCCTACAGTCCACTAGGTGTACATACTACTCCCATTCGATCGGTTCCCTAACGTAGATACCCGTGCTGGCCCCACCGTGGGGTGTACCATTCCCCAACGTGGCAACCTGATAAAATTAACGGTGCATGGCTTATATCTACACAATGCAACAACGTCTTATTTACCAGCCCGGGTCCACACACGCATATGAAACCCGTTGGTCATGCGTTGCCACCGCTAACCCATTTTGGCCTCTTATAGTCAAGCCCAATATGCGTGTCCCGTCACTCGACTAGAGTCGAGCCCACTAAGATACGTTTGGGATATTGGTTGAAATGGGCCCCCAGCACAAGCCATCCCCCTAAGCTTGGCCCACACACTAGTGTTTCCCACTTAACCCTTTAATCATGTTTAATTACATGTTTCCACTTGGTTAAGTATTTAATCATATTTTCTATTGGCAACCACTAGCAATTTCCACATACCACCCAAGGTACCCACTTAACCCCCATGCCCCACTACATGATTATCTGGTTAAGTGTTTCTTAATTGATTAACACCGTAACCGTGTAAAGGACCCCTCACATTGGACCGTTATTTGTAGATGCCTGGTTAAGCCGGTAGGTTCCGGGTAGTCTTACACTACAAACGGGTCCAACCTTGTGTCATTTACCCTTGTTACGTATTTAATTTATGATTAAGACCCCTCACATTGGACCGTCAATTTAGATGCCTGGTTAAGCCGGTAAACTCCGGGCAGTCTTACACTACAAACGGGTCCAACCTCTTGTCTTAATCGATTAATTACTCCTAATTAATCACCCCCATAATTTGTGTTAATTATCATGTTTATTTTAGGAATATGGGTACACCTAACTTAATAGGCAAATTCCCAACTCCAAAGTGTGGGTACACCTAACTTAATAGGCAAATTCCCAACACATAGTATGGGTACACCTAACTTAATAGGCAAATTCCCATACTATGTTCATTTATTTTATGTTATGCATAATTATATTAATTTCACACAATCTTATTAACTTATGCATTGAATTAACCCCATCGTTCCCACGTGATTTCGTTCTCATGACATAACACATATAAAAGGTGTCAACTTGCATATGTATGAACATGTTTCAAAGGTGTCATCTTGCATATTAACAACCACGTAACTTGCATATGAACTTGCACAACATGTCACATAACTTGCATATAATCTTGTATAACATGTCACATAAACTTACATATTAACAAATACATGACTTGCATATAATATGTCACATAACTTGCATATGAACTTGCATAACATACTTGCATATAAACTCATAAACTTGCATATGAACTTGCATAACATACTTGCATATAAACTCATAAACTTGCATATGAACTTGCATAACATACTTGCATATGAACTCATAAACTTGCATATGAACTTGCATAACATACTTGCATATGAACTCATAAACTTGCATATGAACTTGCATAACATACTTGCATATGAACTCATAAACTTGCATATGAACTTGCATAACATACTTGCATAGGAACTCATAAACTTGCATATGAACTTGCATAACATACTTGCATATAAACTCATAAACTTGCATATGAACTTGCATAACATACTTGCATATGAAGAAACATACAACTTGCATAATTATCATACATGTAACTTGCATTTTATCATACATGTAACTTGCATATTAATCATATGATCAAAAAACACAAAACTTGCATAACCCACATACATTAGCAAACTAACATCATGTCATATGACTTAAAATCCATTAATCCCCAAACAAAACCATATGATCTCATCATATCTCATCTACTTAGTTTAGTAATTGATCATTAAAGTGATAGAAACTCACAACTAGCAAATTTGCACTCCAAATGAAGAAGATTAAGATGCTTAGAATGGATTAGAGGTTGATTAGAGAGTGATTAGCTTGCAACCCTCTTCATAAATTAGTGGAGGCTCCTTCTAAGATTTAATTTGGTGGCATGTAGCCCTCAATTCTATTTTTAGTATGGATTAGGGTAGGTTTAGGGTGTATTTATAGATTAGGTGAGTGTTTTAGGCCCTTAGATTAACCCTAGATTAGATTAGGACCCTTAGATTTCGGAAATCTCTAGAACACAGCCCAAGACTAACCCAAAAACCAGATCTGGTGCACCCAGATCAACAGGGCCGACACCCTGTGTCGACACCCCTGTCGACAGGGCTGTCGACACCCCTGTCGACATGCCTGTCGACATGGGGCTAGGCGGGAACTTTCCCGCCCTTTCCGCTTTTGGCTCCAAACTTGTTTTAGAACTGAATTTTAAATCTGTTTTTAACTTTGAATTTTCTGAAAACTTATTTGGGCCATAACTGGGTCATACGGACTCCAATTTACAAAATTTCGGACTCTATTTCGCGTATTTTTCCGAGACGAACGCAATGGCATAGCCCGTTTCCCCTGATTCAGATTATTAAATTTAATTCTGCCCTGATTTCTATTATAACAAGGTATTCAACATACGGGGTGTTACATTGATCCAATAAACCTATAGAGATAGGCAAAGAATATCTAGATGACTACAAATATTGTTGGATCAAAAGAGTGATGAAGAACGACGACAAACCCTTGGACAATCTAGAGGCACCAACTACATCTTTTAGCAGTAAATAGTAATAGCTACCCTTAGCCCAAATTCCTACATCTTCCTCTCTGGGGCGCAAGCCCATGGAGGCACACAACCTCAACAGATATTCTCACATGGTTTCTTCTTCTAATGTTCACAATTTAACCAAGAAGGCTGCATATATATAGGAGAATAGAAAGCCAAGGCAAATATCCAAGTTGCCCCTTCAAGATATCTCCAAAATATAACCATTCATTTCTTTCCTTCTATGATCAAATCTGTAACAACTCGCAAATTCTGAACCAATTTATAAATTTTATTTTAGAAATTTTAATGGATTTTAAATATTTAAAATGGTTTATTTTAAATAATAAAGACTAAAAACTTATTTTAGTCGATGTTAAAATGAATAAATTTAATTTAAATATAAAAGGAGTTAGAAATGGCGCGGTAGTTTGAAAATTTGATTTTAAACTTCAACTGAATGTACAAGATTCAAAATAAATCGGATTTCAGTAAAACCAAAAATATTTAAATCTGTTTAACCATATCTTTCTAAGAATGTAAGAAACTAAAATTTCACTTTAAAAATAAATAGTTATGGCTAGTTTAAAATTAAGAAAAGTCACTATAGAATTTATATATATATTAATATAATATATAGCCCTTAAAAATAGCCATTTTACAAACGACCTCCGTTTTCGATGAAACCACTTTTATTGGAAACGGAATGTCAAATTATTGTTAGGTTTCAATTTTCATAATTTTTCGAATTAATATGTGAGCATGGCAAACGAAAATGTGTTTTGTTAATTTCAGTCAAATTTAATCGACTTAAAAATGGCCATTTTCCAAATAGTCTCAGAACTCGACGAAATTAGTTTTGTTAGGACCGTATCGTCAAAACATAGCTAGAAATATTTTTTCTGGATTTTTCTAAGTTCGTATGTGGCCCCGGTGAATTTAAATAGACGATCAAATTAATTATTTAAATGATTTAAATAATAAATTAAACAATTCAGGCCACAGACAGCTGTTTGGGCTGGCAGGACCTAGCCCGTTGGATCCGGAATGGGGGCTATTGGGTAGGATCAACTTCGGTTGGACTGAAATTGGATTGTTTCGAACTTATGGATTTATTTGCAAATTTATCTTTTAAAATATTATAAATATTAGAAAATTAAACCCTATGTTACTATTCATCCTCAACTCAGCCGCCACCGAACCTTTCAACATCCATGGCCGAATTTGCACCAAACTTTATCCACTAATTCCCATCAATCCACACAATAAAATCTCCCTCTACTGTTGAGTTTATTGTAGATGATTTCACCGCCTTCAATTCCATATGGGTTGATTATCCTCTGGTGGCACATAGCCCGAGTTACAGCGCCCCAAACCCAGTGGGTTTCGACCACTGCCCAGGCCGCCGTAGGCTACCGAGCTCCTCCCCAGCTTCGGCGATCGTGCGCCTCGTACCCCTCTCTGGCACTGCATCCCTCGATCTGCAAACCATTGCTCCAATCGACCACAAAAATCAACCCCAAGATCGAACCTATCTTTGAAACCTACGGCATTGTTCTGAGTAGTGAAAGAAGAAGGTTTAACCCTTTAATTATTTTATTAATTTATTTTTAAATTATAATCAATCTTGTTTAAATCCTAACTAATGCATATGACATCGAAAATTAACGATTTCAGATTCTGTACGATCGTAGAGACGAGATCTACGTTGTTGTTCTAACAAGATCCAATTCCGAGCAGTTCAAATTTTGATCAAATTTGAATACGACTATGAGATTTCTTTTTTTTTAAATAATTTATTAATTTATTTAATTTAATTTCTATGGAATGATTGTATGTGTATGACTGAGATCTGCAATGTGATGATATTGTAAATGATTTATCTGTTTGTTGGTGATGTATAAACACAGGCTTATATGTGTTAAATAAAAATTAATCATTTTTGCTTTATTATTGATTTGGATTAGAATTTCCATTTCAATAAAAATAAATCACATTGCTTTATTATTAATTTGGATTAGAATTTCAATTTCAACAAAAATAAATCGTTTTGTTATAGTGTTGAATTGAGTTAGATTGTCAATTCAACATTAAAAAAAACACTATTTGGATTATTTTGTTGAATTGAAATAGAATTTTCAATTCAATGTAAAACATTATTTTATCATTTTTATTGAACTGAAATAGTATTGTATATTCAAAATAAAATATTATTTTGTCATTTAATAGAATTGTCAATACAATTGGAAATATATCATTTTGAAATTTATAAGTGTGTTGAATTAAAAAGTTAATCTTTTATTTGCATTCTTTGATGCAAATAAACATTGAATTAAAAGGTTATTCTTTTACTAGCATTCTTGGATACAAATAAACATTGAATTAAAAAGTTTATTTTATTTACATTCTTGGATGCAAATAAACATTGGATTAAAAAGTTATTCTTTTATTTGCATTCCTTGATGCAAATAAATGTTGAATCAAAAAGTTATTCTTTTATTTGCATTCCCTGATGCAAATAAACGATGAATTAAAAATTTATTCTTTTACTTGCATTCCTTGATGCAAATATACGATGAATTAAAAAGTTGTTCCTTTATTTGCATTCTTTGATGCAAACATACATTGAAATAAAAAGTTATACTTTCATTTGCATTCTTTGACACAGATAAAATGTTGAAATTGGAAGTTAAATTTTTATTCGCATTTCTTGATGCAAATAAGACATAGTTTTAAAAAGGCTATATTTTATTTGTAATTTAGATACAAATCAATAACATGATTTGTAAAGTTACATTTTTGTTTGCAATTTTAGATGCAAATAAAACATTAGAATTAAAGTTACATTTTTGTTTGCAATTTTAGATGCAAACAAAACATTAAAATAAAGGTTGTATTTTTGTTTGCAATTTTAGATGCAACCAAAATATTAAAATAAAAAGTTACATTTTTATTTACATTTTAGTTGTAATAAAAATGATAAAATTAAAGGTTGCGTCTTTATTTGCCAAATTAGATGTAAGTAAAGGAATAAATTAAAAAGTTACATTTTTATTTACATATTAGATGTAAATAAAAACATGGAATTAAAAGTACATTTTTTTTTGCATTGTAAATGTAAATGAAACTATAAAATGAAAAGTTACATGTTTATTTACATTGTAGATGTAAATAAAAGCTTAAATTAAAAAGTTACATTTTTATTTACAATTTAGATGTGAATAAAAGAGTAGACTAAAAAGTTATAATTTTTATTTATATTCTAGATGTAAATAAAAGAATAGATTAAAGAATTACATTTTTATTTACGTTTTAGTTAAAATAAAAGAATAGAATTGAAAGTTACATTTTTGTTGTCATTTTAAAGACAATAAAAAGAGTGAAATTAAATGTCATATTTTATGGTCATTTTATATGAAACAAAAAGAACAGGTTTTAAATATTTCATTTTTATTGTCATTTTAGGGATAATAAAAAGAATAGATTTTAGTGTTATATTTTTACTGTCCAATTTATATGCATTAAAAAGAATTAGATATTAAAATGGAATAGGTGAACAAAAAGTATAAATCTTTGTTTCGTATGTAGGAATCATTAAAATTTCTCATTGTTGAAATGTTACACTTCCATTTACAAGTTGTCCGACTTGTTTATGTGATTGGGACGATAATTTTCCACACATCTCCCAAGTGCACAAATAATCTATTATTGTTTGTTGGTTGAAACCCCACACGGGTGTTGGGACGACATTTGATATACACTAGCCCCAATATTTAATTAATTGTCAATCGGTTGATTGACAGTCTGTGATTGAGCATTACTTATTTATTTATTTTAATGCTCACACAGTTATAAATCTCAGTTTGGATGTGAATATATTATTTGATGATTGTTTATCATTATCGTTGGATATATGCAATGTATGAAAGCCATATAACTGTAATTATATGGTAATTGATTGATTCGCATTCCGATTCAAAATTATTTTAATGAAAAAGGTCATTTTAATGTAAAAATACATTTTTATGTTGAATAATGAAAAGATCATTAATGTAAAAATACATTTTAATGTTTAAGAATGTAAAAGAAAAAGGAACATTTTAGAAAAGGAACACCTTAGAATAAAGAATATTTTAATATAAATAATATTTTAATATAATGAATATTTTAAAATAAAGAATAATTTAAAATAAATTCAGGAAAGAATAAAGTATGATTTTTATGTCCATCTTAGAATGGACACAAGAATATAAAATATGAAGCAGTGTTATGTAGGGACGCTATTTTTAACCCGAATGGGTTTATCGATCGATTTATTCCATCTTCAAATGAATATAAAAAGAAGTGATTATAAATCTTATATTTTGAAAATATAAGTATTTTAATATAGAATATTAAATTTTTATTTAAAATTGAAAATGAAGATAAAATCATTTTAAAATGAATTTATAAATATTTTATAAAATACGTTTTAATAGAAATCGACGATATAAATATATATATAATGGCCTGAATAGAACGCGCCGCACAGCGACCGTTCGTGAATTTCGACCATTAACTCCAAATTGATGTAACGGGAGATCCGACCATCGGATTCTCCTAAAACCGGAACCGTTGGGTTCGTATTGAAAAGAGCTTTTCAATGAATATAAGAGTTTTGAAATCTAATGGTTAAATTTGGAGTTATGTCCAAATCAATTTCAGAAAAGGTCGTTATGGATGTAGTTCGATGACCGTTTATGGAAATCGACTGTAAATACCTTAACAAAATTATTTAAAATATAAGAAAATTATGTAAAATCGTAATAAATGATTTAAAAAGATTTTAAGATGAAAAACTCCAATTTTGTAAAGGTAAAATATATTTTTATCAAAATGAACTAGTTACTAACTAGAAAGATAATCCAATGTTTTAAAATAAATAAATTGGATTTTTGGGTTATCGTGAATGGAGCCTTAAATAACACTATTCTTAAAACCACATGTAAGAGGGATAAATCTTTTAATTAAGATAAATAGAGTTTTCAAATTATATTTAGTAATTGGAAAAATGTGAAATGTGAATTGGGTTTATCGTGAACTGTGTTTTAAAATGACATTTGTTCTTTAACCCAATGAATAGTGAAAATATAATTCGGAATTTATAAATCTTTTATTAAGATTTAATTGGAAAATTTTCCAAAATAAAGTTTTCCAGTTTATTACATTAAATTGGAATTGAATGGAATTTGGTTCGGTAATAATCGAGATGAGCTTCTGTAAAAGAAGGCTGTTACTATATATGGAGTTTAAAAGGCTTTGCCGTTATTCCATTTATATTATTGGTCTGATTCAAAAATTTATATTGATTCGATTTCTGTGGAAATTCCATATTTAACGAAAGATGATTTTGGGTTTATCGTGAACTGTGTTTTAAATGACATCGGTTCTTTAACCTAGTTAAAGATAAGATTAATCTCTTAAATTTGAATAATTTTTAAGTAATGATTTTAGAGATTAAAAAGAATAACTTTAAAGAATTTTATCTTTGATAAAATTAATGGGGACTCTTCCCTAATATTGTGAATATTTTACTAAAAGAATATTCTGAATTGGAATGAGGCGTTGGATCTGTTTTCATAGCACTTGATTATAAACTACGCGAGTTATTCGAAAAAACCGGGTTTAACCCATTCCGAATAATGAATACGACGACTAATAGTCGAAGAAATTGAAGACGGCGCAAGACCGACAATCTTCAAGTCGAATGGATGAGTTGCTATGAATGCCCCTGATTGAAATAGCTACCTTGAAGAGGCTATAGTGGTAGCCGTCCGGACGTACTTGTTGATTGTTCGGATATGCGAGGAATAAGGTTCCTCCGGTTTCGTTCAGACCCAGAACGAACTTATAAACGGATGGTATGTTTGACATTGTATTCCTTTACATTGTATCTGTTGATTTCTGCTAATATATATCTGTTTGGTAGCGGAGAATTCATTCTCTTGCTTAATACTCTTGTCTGAGACGTATGATCTCAGAGGTTATATATTGGCAGAAATCAATGGTAGGGATTGACAATGTGGCATACTAAGATACATGGATCAAGGCTTTTGTTGAAAAGCAGAGCCTTATGGATGATGATCATAGCATAGCCTATTTAGGCATAGCTTTGTGTAATACGTTACCTCGCGAGCCTCACACCCCGATAGAGTAAAAAATGGGACAAGGGAACGCAGGGAGTGCACACGTTTCTTTCTAGCTAGAAGTGGTGTTTGGGTTTTCACACGGCCCGGCATTTTTACTTATGTGGTTGATGGATTGAGGCGCCTCGAATATTTTTATTTGTCGCCAATGGCCAATTTATAGGTCCAATAGGATCGAGAAGCGTGTGTTCAGGAATTGCCAATCCGCTAGCATTATTTGTGGACCGACCCTGCTGTATCCAAGGGTTCACTACGGGAAATCCTAAGACATTGCTAGAGTGTCTCGAATCGGTTAGGAGATCGTCCCTAGCCTTGACTCAAGATGGAAACCCAACTTTCAATACGACATCATGCGGTTTTTATTGTATAACTAGTATGGCGACATAGTAGGATGGGGTACTATGTCATCTATGATTGATACATTATGATTGAATTTTTTAAAAAAACATATATACACTAATAATAATATCTAATTCATTTTAACGTATCAAGCATCTTTTGACCATTATAAGGTAAAACTCTATCCTCCGGTTTGCGTTGCATTTTGTGATGGGACTTGAGTCTTATAATGGTTTCATTTTCCTGAAAAGCATTGCGTTGTTTAACGATTTACTTTATTTCTTGCACTGGCAATCCAATGGAGTAAACCCGTTCTGCGTTAGCGGCGTGGTCCTATGATTAGCCTTATCATTTAACAAGTTAAATGTAACACCCCACATCCATTAAGGTCACTCACAAAGGGAATGCCTTAACTTCAATGGGGCATTATGGGTACTGGAACAGAAATATTACAAGACAGACATATTTAAAACAGCGGAAAGTAAAGTGGAAGTACTTAAAATCATCTATTAAATATGATTGCTTACAATAAAAGCCCATCAACTTCCAATACCCAATTACATAGTTAAAATATCTGTCTTGCTCAAAAACAAAGAAGCTTAAAAATAAGTTATAGTATTCCCCAATAAAGCAAAGCAAGCCATAGGCAAGAAAAATCCAAGCCTTGCATGAAAGAGCCTTGGAGCTTGATAAGGTCCGAGCTAAGTTGTATTCCCACCCTGGGAACCGGGGGGGAAACGGAAGAAAAAGAGACGAAACAAAACGGGTCAGTCATAAAGACTGAGTAAGTCCTAGTGACTTTCAGCATAAAAATAGTTAAGGATAATATGGCATGAGTAAACTGAAAGTAAACATAAGCATGATGACAAGATAAGCAACAGGCAAGATAACTAAGGTTAACATGATGTGATTTTTGTCAAGTAACATCGCAAGGTTCCCATTCAAGATAAACTAAGTATAATTTCATAAGATTCCTATCAAACATAACAAGATTCCTCTGCTTTGCCATTAAAATATTTCTATGAGATCTACTTGCTCTGCACCACCTAACTAGCATCCTTACAATTGTCTTGCAAGGAATGATCCGTACTCCAACTAGTATCCTCTGTAACAAGGATCCTTACCCCCTACTAGCGTCCCAACTAGTAGCCCGTGTTATATAATAAGGTGATCCCACCCACTACTTAGAAATCATAATACTAGTCTTATGTACCCCTAGCTGATTACATAGGTGCCGCCTGCCCCTATCTCCACTAGGTGTACCCACCAACTACTTAGAAATCATAATATTAGTCTTATGTACCCCTAGCTGACTACATAGGTGCCGCCTGCCCCTATCTCCACTAGGTGTACCCACCAACCCCCATGCGATCGGCTCCCTAACTCGTAGATACCCGTGCTGGCCCCACAGTGGGGTGTATCATTTCCCAAAGTGGCAACCCGATACAACTTGAGGATGCACGGCTTATACCTACACGATGTAACAACGTCTTACCTACCCGCCCGGGTCCACACACGCATATGAAACCCGTTGGACTTGCGTTGCCATCGCTAACCCGTTTTGACCTCTTACAATCAAACCCGGTATGCGTGTCCCGTCCTCGACATGGGTCGAGCTCACAAAGATACGTAATGGGCTACTGGTCTGAAAAGGGCCCCCTTTCCTCGACACAAGCTTCCCTCCTATGCTTGGTCCCCTCTAGTAATTCTTACTTAACCCCTTCTTATTCACGTCCACTTACATGCTTAAATTTTGGTTAAGTATACACCAGTTATGTCTTACATGTTACCCATGTCCTCCACTTAACCCCTACATCATCCTCATGTCTTAATACATGCTTTATCTTGGTTAAGTGCTTATTGGTTATATTTTACATGTCATTCATATTACCCCTAGTGTCTGGGCTTAACCAAGCGCCTTGGCTTTATCTGCCATTAGACCCTATGTCTATCCATTAACTATGCGCTTGTGCTACCTCATCAGTCTTATCATTTAACTTGGTTATTTCCATTTATACCAACCTTCAACTTGCTTATTAATTCAATTCTTAACTTGAACTATACTAAGTCCATTAATAAGCACGCAACATGTTATTCCTATGATTCATACATTAACCCCTGTTATGGTACAATAACATGTTCTTATTCAATCTTTACAACCAAGTACCCCTTACTTACAAACACACTGGAGAGAGAGAACAATTCCCTAAATACCAACCCCGAAGACCGGAATCAACATCAGATTGATACTCAGAGGATTATCCAACCTAACCAATGTTTTGTTCCTTTTTATAATATAACTTATGTCGCCTTCAATTATAAATTCATTCTTGTCTTTACATATTGCTTAATCTACAATGAAGCACATCTTTCCTTATTACATAAGTTATCTCATCTTATCTATTGTTCCGCCTAACTTACTTTATTCCATAAGTTATCATTCCCACTTAGGCATTAATTAAGATTTGCTTAACTCAACCATTCATGTCATAACAGTTAAGTGTCATTAGCCTGGTCATATTACTTAACCCACCCATTCATACCATATTGGTTAAGTGTCATTAGCCTAATCATATTACTTAACCCACCCATTCATACCATATTGGTTAAGTGTTCTTAGTTTACTTAACCCTATCCACTGGTCTAATTACCATGTTATGTTGGTTAAGTATTACTATTCGTATTTCCACATGTCACCCACTTAACCCCCATGTCCCACCACATGTTTATCTGGTTAAGTATTTCTTAATTCATTAAGGCCGTAACCCTATAAAGACCTCTCACATTAGACTGACATTTATGGCAGCTGGATTTGGTGGACGGGTCTGGGCAGTCTTATACCATAAAAGAGTCTAACCTCGTGTCTTTACAACTGTTACGCTTTTAATTTGGGCCTAGGATCTCTCACATTGGGCTACCATTTGTGACTACTGGATTCGTCGGGCGGGTCCGGGCAGTTTTACGTCACAAATGAGTCCAACCTCGTGTCCTAAGCATTGATTATTGCTTATAATCTTTTACCTCAGTCTTAATAATTTCCTTATTCAAATTATTAATTAATTCCTAATTTAATGATGTCCATAATTGACTCAATTATGTTCATCAATTAATGGTATGCAAAATCATACCAATTTTATCACAATTTATCTTATGCCATTAAAGGCAACTTATCACAATTTATATTTATCCCTCCTTTAAGGCTATTACATGCCAACTACCCAAAACCCACTTAGGCGTATTCATATTAGCCCTTTTTCAAGACATAAATTATCATATGTGTTTCAACTACAAATCTCACATAATTAACATATACCCAAGTTCTAGATTACATATCAGTTTTACATATGCCCAATTCATACCAAATTTACATATGTTCAGTTCATGTCGTTTTATATGTATGTCAATTTTTATATCATTTTACACATATCAAGTTCTAGCCAAAAATTACATATGCCAATCCCAATTCTTACAATTACCATTTTAATGGTAATACCCAATTATCCAATTCTATATTATGCCTTCAATTCTACCAAACACACATATACCTAACTAGGCAATATCTCGGTATTTCCCCCGTATCCAATCGCACATAAATCGCAGTTTAGGCCTAAGTCCGAAATTGACCTAGGTTCATCAAAGGAAAATAAATAGGGGGAGGTAGAAGTTGCAATGAAACAAGATCAGGGAGAAAACAACATAGATCATCATCATAGGCATAAAGATTAGATCTTGATAATAATATCAACATGAATCCAAGAAACTGATTTACAACGACTGAATAGAGCATGAACTAGACATAAGAATGGAGATGAACAAGTCTCAAAACTCTAGGTTCAAAGGTAAACAGGAATAGATCTGAATTGATAAACATGCTTATATCTAATTACACTTTATTCCATAGCCATATTAAAATTAAGTATTTTAATCTAAAAAGTAACTAGAACTTACATAGCATGGCTAGCGAATTTAAGAACTGAAATCGATGTTGTGGCGTTGTTGATTCATCTCCTTGAATCGTTGTAGAAGTCTTCATCTTTGCATTGGATTGCGTATAAGAGCTTAAGAAGATTAGAGACGGCGGCCATGACCAAGAGGGATTTCAGCGGCATAATGGTGGCTAGATGTGTTGTAGTGAATTAGGGTTTAGGCATCAGGGGGTTTATATAGGATTAGGTAAATGAATCTGGATAGAAAAAGAGACTAGAAACATCAGAATGCACCCAGGCCCAAAAGTGGGCTCGGGGACCAGGTCGACTGCCCAGTCGACCTGGTCTAGGGGGGTCGACTGCCCAGTCGACTCCCCAATTGACCTGGGTACTGGGCGGGAAATTTCCCACCCAGCCTTTTCTGGGTTTTGAATCCGAATTCGAGCTGTTTTCGATTCTGAAAATCCTGAAACTTCAGAGGGTCATATCTCTCTCATACGGACTCTGATTCTCGCAAACTCGGACTCGTTTTCAAGCAGAATTTCGAGACGAATGCAATGGCGCAACCCATTTCCCTTGATTCTTATTTTAAAATTAAATTCTACCTTGATTTATGATTTTAATATGTTATTAAAATTCGGGTTGTTACATTAAATAAGATTTCTCATACCAGTCCTATGACTGACCTGTAGTTTGTTTCACTTGCAAACTCAGGTGCCCTCTTTTCCACACGGGCAGTCAAGTAGCTTATTTTGTGGATATATTAAATAGGATTCTGGATCGAAGCTTAAAGATGTATCTAGAGTGTTGATAGACTCCCGCTATATCAGTTTAATTATTTCCTCTATTTTGTATTAATTATTGTAGTGATCTTCAGCTGTATTATTATTTATTAATGTACTCTTGTATATTCTACACTCTGATGTTATAATATCATGATGTAATAAAAGTCTTATGTTATTTGTTCTAATGTATCGTATTCCCAAAGTTAAAGTGTTCGAAGATTTCTGACTTTGTTTCAGACCTGTGTGGTTAATGGTCGATTCAAAGAGTGGGGATTTTCGGGTCTTTACATTTGGTATCAGAGCCCAGGTTAGCTCAAATCTTTGGGGTACAACTCGTTAGAACTGAGATAAAGACTCATCGGAGGTAGGATTAGTATTATCCTATAAAAGAATTACTTGTTAGAGATGGGATCAGTGGTATCCTAGAATGAGTCTGAAGAGTGTTATTTTTATAAAAATGAAAACAAAATTTAGTTTTGAAAATTTTATCTTAAAATATGTATTTGAGATATTATTATATTTTAATCTGGACAATCGAGTATATAGAGATTTTAATATACGTCTGATCCACATGTATACGAAGTCTCAAATATACTAGATAGATATAGAATCACACTCTAGTAATTCGGAGATGATTCTGGTGATATATGTATATATATATCATCAATATTTATGTTCGAGTTACGAAAGTGGAATATCTATATATTTCTAATCGAATGGTATGAGAACAAAAACTTAATTAGAGTTTATTGCTGTGATTTGCACTAAAAATATGATTTTTGACTATATATAAAAGTTATAAATTTAAAAAGTTAATCACCTAATTGAATGCTGGTTATGATGTTTAATAATTAGTTTAATTAATTAAAATGTTGGTATGATAATTAATTTAACCAATATGAGAAAGAATGATAAATTTTAGCTAAAATTTAATATTAAACTAAATTGATAAGAACAAAAAATTTAGTTGGTTAATTAAGCAACTTTTAGATATGTTCCTTTTCAAGGACGATAGATTTTAAGTGGGGGAGATTGTAACAACCCGCAAATTCAGAACCAATTTAAAAATTTTATTTTAGAATTTTTTATGGATTTTTAATATTTAAAATGGTTTATTTTAAATAATAATGACTAAAAACTTATTTTAATCGAAGTTAAAACAAACAAAAATTTAATTTAAATATAAAAGGAGTTAGAAATGGAGAGGCAGTTTGAAATTTTGATTTTAAACTTTAATTGAATGTACAGGATTCAAAATAAATCGGATTTCAGTAAAACCAAAAATATTTAAATCTGTTTAACTATATCTTTCTAACGAATGTAAGAAACTAAAATTTCACTTTAAAAATAAATAGTTATGGCTAGTTTAAAATTTAGAAAAGTCACTATAGAATTTATATAGATATTAATATAATATATGCCCTAAAAAATAGTCATTTAATAAACGACCTCCGTTTTCGATGATACCACTTTTGTTGAAACCGGAATGTCAAATTTCTATTAGGTTTCAATTTTCATAATTTTTCGAATTAATATGTGAGCGTGGCAAAAGAAAATGTGTTTTGTCAATTTCAGTCAAATTTAATAGACTTGAAATTGGCCATTTTTCAAACAGTATCAGAATTCGACGAAATTAGTTTTGTTAGGACCGTATCGTCAAAATATAGCTAGAAATATTTTTTCTAGATTTTTCTGAGTTCATATGTGGCCCCGGTGAATTTAAATAGACGATCAAATTAATTATTTAAATGATTTAAATAACAAATTAAATAATTCAGGCCATAGACAGCCGTTTGGGCTGACGGGACCTAGCATGTTGGATCCGGAACGGGGGCTATTGGGTTGGGTCAACTCCGGTTGGACTGAAATTGGTTTGATTGTGAACTTATGGATTTATTTGCAAATTTATCTTTTAAAATATTATAAATATTAGAAAATTAAACCCTAGGATACTATTCATCCTCAACTCAGCTGCCACTGATCCTTTCAACACCCATGACCGAATTTGCACCAAACTTTATCCACTAATTCCCATCAATCCACACAATAAAATCTCCCTCTACTGTTGAGTATATTGTAGAGGATTTCACCACCTACAATTCCATACGGGTTGATCATCCTCTGGTGCCACGTAGCCCGTGTTACAGCGCCCCAAACCCAGCGGGTTTCGACCCCCGCCCAGGCCGCCGTAGGCCACCGAGCTCCTCCCCAGCTCCGGCCATCGTGCGCCTCGTCCCCCTCCCTGGCACTGCATCCCTCGATCTGCAAACCATTGCTCTAACCGATCAAAAAAATCAACCCTAAGATCGAACCTATCTCTGAAACCTATGGCCTTGTTCTGAGTAGTGAAAGAAGAAGGATTAACCCGTTAATTATTTTATTAATTTATTTTTAAATTATAATCTATATTGTTTAAATCCTAACTAATGCATACGACATCGAAAATTAACGATTTCAGATTCTGTGCGATCGTAGAGACAAGATCTACACTGCTTTTCTGACTAGATCCAATTCCGAGCAGTTCAAATTTTGAGCAAATTTGCAACCCGACTATGAGATTTCTTTTTTCTAATAATTTATTTATTTATTTAATTTAATTGCTATGGAATGATTGTGTGTGTATGACTGAGATCTGTTATGTGATGATATTGTGAATGATTTATTTATTTGTTGGTGATGTGTAAACACAGGCTTATATGTGTTAAATAAAAATTAATCATTTTTGATTTATTATTGATTTGGATAAGAATTTCCATTTCAATGAAAATAAATCATATTGCTTTACTATTGATTTGGATTAGAATTTCCATTTCAACAAAAATAAATCATTTTGTTATAGTGTTGAATTGAGTTAGATTGTCAATTCAACATACAAAAAAAACATTATTTGGATTATTTTGTTGAATTGAAATAGAATTTTCAATTCAATGTAAAACATTATTTTATCATTTTTATTGAATTGAAATAGTATTGTATATTCAAAATAAAATATTATTTGGTCATTTAATATAATTGTCAATACAATTGGAAATATATCATTTTGAAATTTATAAGTGTGTTGAATTAAAAAGTTAATCTTTTATTTGCATTCTAAATTAACATTGAATTAAAAAGTTATTCTTTTACTAGCATTCTTGGATGCAAATAAACATTGAATTAAAAAGTTTCGTTTATTTACATTCTTGGATGCAAATAAACATTGGATTAAAAAGTTATTCTTTTATTTGCATTCCTTGATGCAAATAAATGTTGAATCAAAAAGTTATTCTTTTATTTGCATTCCCTGATGCAAATAAACGATGAATTAAAAAGTTATTCTTTTATTTGCATTCCTTGATGCAAATATACGATGAATTAAAAAGTTGTTCCTTTATTTGCATTCTTTGATGCAAATATACATTGAAATAAAAAGTTATACTTTCATTTGCATTCTTTGATACAGATAAAATGTTGAAATTGGAGGTTAAATTTTTATTTGCATTTCTTGAAGCAAATAAGACATAGTTTTAAAAAGGCTATATTTTATTTGTAATTCAGATACAAATCAATAACATGATTTGTAAAGTTACATTTTTGTTTGCAATTTTAGATGCAAACAAAACATTAGAATTAAAGTTACATTTTTATTTGCAATTTTTGATGCAAACAAAACATTAAAATAAAGGTTGTATTTTTGTTTGCAATTTTAGATGCAAACAAAATATTAAAATAAAAAGTTACATTTTTATTTACATTTTAGTTGTAATAAAATGTAACAACCCGGAAAATGCGAGCCAGTTTAAAATTTTTATTTTGGCAATTTTAATGAATTTTGCATATTTAAAATGAATTATTTTAAATAATAACGACGAGAAATTTATTTTGAATATAATTCGAACATATATATTATATACGTCGTCATTAGAATATAAATAATTATATATAATTATAAAAGGAATTGAAAATGGAGCGGTAGTTCGATAATTCGATTTCAAACTTCAATAGAACATACCGGGTGCAAAATAAACCGGAATTTAGTAAACCAAAAATAATAGGATTTATTTGTGAATATCTTTCCAACGAATCTGAATAATCAAGATTTCATAGAGGGAATCAAAAAAGTATGTCCAGTTGAAAATTCTGAATAGTCGCTATGGAATTTAGGCCTTTAAAAATGGGAATTTTGCAAATGACCTCGGATTTTGACGAAACCACTTTTGTTGGATCCGCGATGTCAAATTATTGCTAGGTTTCAAATTTCATAATTTTTCGAATCAATATGTGGGCGTGGCAAAGGAAAACGCCTTTGACCAGTTTCAGTTGATTTTAATCGACTGGAAAATGGCCATTTTTCAAACGGTCTCAGAATCCAACGAAATTAGTTTTTTTTGGACCGTATCGTCAATACGAAGCAAGAAACTATTTTTCTGGAATTTTTAGGGTCCGTATGTGAACCTAGTAAATTGAAATATGCGTTCAAATTGAATATATACTGATTTATATTTTAAATTTAACGAAAACTAATTGTAATGATCGAATTGGCCTATGTGGCATATTCCAGTGTGTTCGGAATGGGGTTAATTAGTTGGGGACGACAGTCATTGGACCTCGTTTAGAGTTCGGAGATAAAGTCAACCCTTTTGGATAAAAAATATATATATAAATTAAAATATAAAATTACTTTTACAAAAACCCCCTCCCCCTTTACTTTCCTTCCCCCGTCGATTTCATTGCTCAGAAAGAAAAAAAACCGATGTCCCCCCTCCCCCCTCCCTCCGTCGCCCCCTCTCGTTCAACATGCCACCTCGTCAGAAGCGCCACTTTGACGGAGCTCCGCCATCTCGCCATCGCCCTCCTCCGCCCCCTCTGCTTCGTACGAACCCCAAGCCCCTCCAAAGCGAAGCCCTAGCCACCGATCAACCCAATACCGACGCCCCTAGGCCCACACCAACACTTGCCGCCGCCCTCAGCTTCCCTCCGACCATCATACCAGCCAATCGACCCCACACCGCCACCCTCAGGCCACAGAGCCTCCCTCCGACCGTTAAGCGCCCTCTTCCCCCTCTTCGATAAGCAAAGTAAGTTTTTACTCTTTTATTTTCTTGTAAGTAAGTAATTCAATTAATTTTGCGATTAAAGGTGGGTTTTAAAAATCTGATTTTATATAGAATGGCATGGAATTCATTTTTAATTTTATATGAAGAAAGTTTATACCTTTATCGTAGAGAAGATTTGATTTTTACCACAGAAAAATATGATTTTTATATTATAGAAAATTAAAAATATGATTTTTATATTATAGAAAGATTAAAAATATGATTTTTATATAGTGGCGATAAAAAAAATACGATTTTGATATTATATAGATAGTAAAAATTTGATCTTTATATATGTAGCAAAATAAAAATCTGTTTTTTATTATATATGTGTTGAGATAAAAATGTGATTTTTTTTATATAGCGATGAAATAAAATTTGATCTTTATATATGAAGTAGAAATATAAAAATATAATTTTTATATAGGAATGAGTGTTGAAAAATATATGAAGTAGAAATAAAAATATGATTTTTATTTATTGAAATGAAGCAATAAAAATATAATTTTCATTTGAACAGCGTGAAAAGAACTGCATAGGAATTTCAAGCTGATCCAGACGGTTCAGCAGTTCAAAAGCAAAGCACGGCGGAGTGGAACCCTCTGTGAGAATTTCTCACCTTTAATTTATTTTTCTAGTTAAAATATATACTAGGATGCAGACGGTGTTTAGTAGCACCCGACACCCGTCGTCCACAGACCATGGACGGCTTGTATGCTTGTTTGTTTGATTTTGATGTGTAGTTGATTGTGTGATGTGATGTGAAATGAAATAAAATATTTATATAGTTGAAACAAAATATTTTATAGTGGAAAATATTTTATAGTTAAAAATAGAATTTTTAACGTGTATATGAAATGAAATAAATATTTATAAACAAATCGGAGATTTATTTATATACACTGATTTGATTGATATTGATTGGGACGATAAATTTTACACATCGCCCAACTGCACAAATAAAATTTGTGTTTGATTGTTTGAAAACCCCACACGGGTATTGGGATGATATATGACATACACTAGTCCCAATAATTAGTTGTATGTCGATCGTTTGATTGACAGGCTGTTATAAGCGTTGAATATTTATATTTGATGCTTATATAGTGTAGAATGCACTTTGGATGATGGTTGATTATTCATCGTTGTTATTGTATACATGTGTTGTAGAAAATCCATATAATTAACATTATATGGTAATTGATTGGGCCTCATTCCAGTTTTGAAAAAGAAATATTTGAATAGAAATATTTAAAACGGAAATATTTAAAATAAATTATTTCAAAATAGGAATATATGAAGCCGTGTTGATTAAATTGACGCCATTTTGACATGAACGATATTTATATCGATTTTATTCATTTTATAATGAATATCGAAAGTGATTTCAAAATCTGATATTTTGAAAAGAATTGAAATTCGAACTGAAACTGAATAGAAATGAATTCGAATTGAAATCGAATAGAAATGAATTCGAATTAAATTGAAATGAATTGAAATTCGAATTAAATTGAAATTGAATTGAAATCGTTTTGAAATGAAATTAAAACAAATTTATATTGGAACATTCAATTTTGATTAGAAATTGAATGTGTTGTTGAAATCGTTTCAAAAACGAATTTAAAACGGTTTTTAAAATACGTTTTGAAAGGAAATCGACGAAGTATATATTATATATATAATATAATGGCCTGAATAGAACGCGCCGCGGTTGTTCGCGAATTTCGACCATTGACTTCGAACGGATATTACGGGAGATCCGACCGTCAGATTCTCCTGAAACCGGAACCGTTGGGTTCGTATCAAAAAGAGCTTTCTAACGAATATTAGAAATTAGAAATCTAACAGTTGGATTTGGAATTATGTCCAAATCAAATTTGGAAAAGGTCGCGGTGAGTGCAGTTCGATTGCCGTTGATGGAAATCGACTTTACGGGCCTTGATAAAATTATTAAAAATATCAATAATTTGTGTAAAATCATAAGAAATGATTTGTGAAGAATTGGGATGAAAAACTCCATATTTGAAAAGAATAAATAAATTTTTATCGAAATGAACTAGTTTTGAACTAGAATAATAATTTATTTATTTTTTAAAATAAATAAATTGGATTTGAAATGGTTTTGAAAATAACCAGAATTTCCGATAATTGCATTGAAATGGATTTGAATCGAAATTGTCTTCGGAATATGTTGATGTTGGATTTCATGATTATACAGATATTGTTATGGAAATTTGAAAGATATATATATATCGTTATTTCCAATACGATATTTGTTTGGTCGTAGAATTTGATATTGAATATAAGTCGATATATTTTCTATTTAGAGACTTGTATTTAATATCAAATGTGATTTGGGTTTGTCGTGAATGGTGTCTTTATTAACACTGTTCTTAAGCCCAGTTGAGAAAAAGATTAAATCTTTTTATTTAGATTTAATGAAGTGTACCAATTAAATAATATTTGTAATGACCCGGGATTTTGACGACTTTGGTTATCGACATAAACACAATGACGACTAACCGAACATCGAAAAATATCGGTCATTAGTGAAAGAAATTAGAGGGTGAGGAAAGATAAGATAGAAAATTAGAATAGAAGAAGAAGAAGAACACAACATCGGAGTAACACGAATCTCACAGCGGAACGAATAAATATATTTCATAACATAACTTTGAAATACAAATCTGTACTTGAATATACATATCATTATCAAAGTACAGCACTTACAACACAGCGGAAATAACTATAGCTATATGATCCTGAAGCCTCCTGCTCCAAGCTCTTCAATTGTATCTGTAAAATCCCGACTACTTGACTGCCCGTACAAATTTAGGCAACCAAGAGTTTAGGGAAAACGACAAAATAAACTCCGGGTCAGTCATGGGACTGGTATGAGTAAAACAGTTTAAAACAGTTCGAACAAGAAAACGATATCTCATAAGACCACGCCGCATAACGGAACGGGTTTTTCCCTTATGAGAATCCAAATTTATCTTTATATCAAAAACCTTTTGATATTATAATAATGTCTATCAACCACAATATAATAATCATCTAGCAAAAACGCTTTCATCTCACGTTCTACATATATAGTATAACAATCAAAACCGCAAGCACGTATTGGGTAATGGATTTCCAACTATGACAAGGTATGGAACCACCTTTCGCTAGTGTACCTCTAGAGAGGAATACACTGGGTTCAACAAGAACATCTTGCAACCCGGCCACACATGACCGACCACTCATTTCGCTTGAGTGTATCGAATGTATATCACCCACGGTTGGGATCAGCAACCGTTTCCCGAATGGGACAGCATCAACAATAGATTTTTAGAAGTAAATGAAACTCTAGATCAGGTGATTATACACCCTACTTCGGTGTGACCGACTTAGCCATGCTTCCTGCCTGATTTCTGTCATTTACCGGATGTGAGGTTAGAAGCTACGCTTTATCATCACACCAGATTCACTTTGAATGCCACATCATCAAATCCATCAAATCACCGATTGACGTCCTCAACAATACATTATGTGTTAGCTAAAAGAAGTTTCCTTCTCCGCTTCCAGTCTTGGTACGGTTGGAGAAATCAATATACGTGATCGTCTGGAAATACTCTGTCAGACATCCGTCCATACAAGTCATCCAGGAACAGGATGAACCGAAGGCACTATTCTGTAAACAGGATAGCCCTTGCATAACTCCGTCTTCAATTTCCTTTGGCATATATGATTCGCAACGCTTATGCCAATACAGAGTGGTTCTTTGGATAATAATCCAACCGGTCTCTCCATATTAACAACGTTAAAATGGTCAAAACTTCGATAGTCTGTGATTTAACTATCGAATAAAAACAAGTGTGCAAACAACGATATTATTTCCAGATGGAAATTTATATCGATCAAACATCATTCAACATTTATCTCTTTATTTCATAAATTTACTTATCTCATGTTTCCCTATATTCAATATTTCTTATTTTCTAAATTTGGAAAATATACGTTATTAACAATGGAAACATTTCCATTTCTTGTTTTCTTTATTAGAAAACATTTCTGGTTTCTTATTTGGAAAACATTTCCAAAGCTTCTTCATTGGACTTAGACAGATGTTTAACCAAACATCGCTATGCCAACTCAAACCATTTCCTTTACTGCCGAACCTTAACTATTCCTTAGTTAAAAACGAAGCCAATCAAGTTGGGGTAGAACTACCTCTCAGACCTTAACTGAACAACATTTCTAACTTTGAAATAAACAAAGTTCATTTTATATCCCTTTAACTAACTTCCTTACTTAACTCTAGTTCGAATAAATCTCTATTTGATTTATTCTATTTGATTTACTCTATTTGATTTACTCTATTCACTTAACCCCTTTCGAATAACTATATTCGATAACTCCCTTTACTTTCTTCGATTAAACTATATTCGATTAACTCATTTTACTTTCTATTCGAATAAACTATATTCGATTAACTCCTTTGCTTTATCTCTAATCGATTAAACTAACATCGATTAACTCCTTTATTCTAACTCTAATCGATTAACTAACATTGATTAACTCATTTTATTCTAACTCTAATCAATTAAACTAACATCGATTAGCTCATTTTACTTTAACTCTAATCGACTAAACTAACATCGATTAACTCCTTTTATTTTAACTCTAATCAATTAAACTAACATCGATTAACTCCTTTTATTTTAACTCTAATCGATTAACTAACATCGATTAGCTCATTTTATTCTAACTCTAATCGATTAACTAACATCGATTAACTCCTTTTATTCTAACTCTAATCGATTAACTAACATCGATTAGCTCATTTTATTCTAACTCTAATCGATTAACTAACATCGATTAACTCCTTTTATTATAACTCTAATCGATTAACTAACATTGATTAACTCCTTTTAACTTTAACACTAATCGATTAACTAACATCGATTAACTTCTTTTAACTTTATTCTCTAATCGATTAACTAACATCGATTAACTTCTTTGCTTTAACACTAATCGATTAAACTAACATCGATTAACTTCTTTTAACTTTATTCTCTAATCGATTAACTAACATCGACTAACTCCTTTATTCTTTAACTCTAATCGATTAAACTAACATTGATTAGCTCCTTTTAACTTTAACACCAATCGATTAACTAACATCGATTGACTCCTTTATTCTTTAACACTAATCGATTAACTAACATCGATTAACTCCTTTATTCTATTCGAATAAACTATTCATTTATAAAGATTTACTTTTAGTAATAGTTCTTCACTTTACAAATGATTTCCCTTTTATAAAACTCTATTCGTTTTAAAAACATTTTTCCCTTTTCATTATTTTCGAAATATTTCCTTTTATATAATCTGTTGATTTTATAAAATCCCTTTATTTCAATATACATTGAAATAATTCTTTTTACATCCCAGGGTCTTTTATGATATTTAGAATATCGAATAAAAATGATCAACATCATTCCAACACCCATAATCCATAATAGATTATGTAACACATCATATACCACAATATATGAAAACAGTAAAATAAATGTTGAGGAATCCAGTTGGATTCCTCCAACCTGTTTCCCTGCATCACAGATGTTAAACAATATAGATAACATCACTTTCAGTTCCATATGATATATTCTGTTAAACAGAATCAATATAGAAATTCAACTAACTGACTAGCAGTTCGATCAAACAGTCAACATACAGTCAATCAGCCAATATCTAATAGTTCTAAAAATACAATATGAAATTTGAACTGTTCAGAGTTAGTGAGATTTACTCACATTGGACTATCATCGTTAATAACGATAATTGTCGTTGGTTCAGATTGAACAATTTGTTTCACTATAAATTGTAACGACCTCTGAATAGCTCTAGAAAAGTTCCAAGGTGTAGCCTCCGATCCTATGATTCCAACAGATCCGGGTTTTCGCAATTCTGATAAAATATGTACCATATATGACAATTATAAGTTTATACCATATTTACTTTCAATTTAAACTTAGTGTATTTTGAAATAGGCCTTACTATTATAAACTCGGCCCATCCCCTTGTACTCCCCTTCTTCACTCCTACAACCCAGGCCCAAACGAAAAGAAAGCCCACACTAATTTTGACCAGCCCACTTCCTTTTAGACCCAACCGCATCCACCAAAATCTCTTCTTCCCCGTGATAAAACTCCAGTAAACATCGAAGCCTACTCCAATTCACACAGAAAAACAACGCCACCACTATGCTTCTCCTACGCCACCGAACCATCAGTCAACCCCCTATCCACTCGACTTCCGTCCATCCCTCATATATAATATCTGCGCCTCACACAGTACCATCCAGACATGGAAACCCCGAGCTCCTCCTTTACATTTGAATAAAAATCCCAGTAAAATTACTAAAATTCAAACTTTGCAATCCTCTCAACTCTCTGACTATTTTCACTTAACTCGTTCCCTCATTTCTGCATGATCGAACCATCTACAGTAAACCACTTTTCACCAATCGTTGCCACCACCAGAAACTATCTAGGACGACCTCACATCACCAGCAATACCCTCGTTCAACCAGCTTCCCCAGCTCTCTGATTTCATACCTCAATCATCGACAGTTATCCAGAAAAGGCATACGAACAAATTCCCATCCTGATTGAAATTCTGGTCAACTCGCTTTGCTTTGAGGCATTGCACCACCACTCGTTGGCGCGTCCAACCACTTCCTCCCTCTTCTCTTCAGGCGTTCGACCCCAATCTACCCCCATCAATTGATAATCATAACCCTAGCGCTGGAAATAGGGTTCTAGGAAGAAAAGTCGAGCTCCATACAATTAACATCATCTCGAAGCACATGAAAAAGGGAACTTAATGGATCCATAAACCAATGTTTTCATTTATGATTTTTTTTACTATGAATTTCCTGAAATTTCTGTGAGTAGCGGCTTATTTTCTTGTTTGCTGAGAAACGAAAGTATTAGGTCTTAAGGAAATGAATTTAAAGCCATTTTATATGTAAAGGGATTCAGATATGTGGTTATCTTTGCGATCATGTGTCTGTTTGGAGGCCAAGGATGATTTGGTGTAGTAGAAATAGGGTACCGTTCTATATGAAACTCCATTCATGTCCGAACTACACAGACAGAAATAAAAATACCATTGTGACCAGCAACGTAACACGATCCCAAAAATATAATAATATCGGTAGATGGACTCATATTTTGAAACTTCAAAATGTTGATTTCAGGGTGCGAAATACTTCAAATAAAAAGTCGCTTATTAAATTAATTAAAAATTACAGTAAAATTCTAAAAATTGAATTATCACTATTTCCCAAAAGAACCTTGTTTTAATTCTAACCCGATCTCTAGTTATATCGAATAACCCGTTACGGTCGATAAACGATTCTGTAGTGACTATTTCAAATTTTGATTTGGACATATCTCAAAATCTACACAATGAAATCCCTCATTTTCTCTTCCACTAGAAAGAAATACTTCACCAGCTCCATACGTTTCTTGTTTCACAGAAATCCGATTTAAAACGAATCCTGTACATTCAGTTGAAGTTCGAATTGTCATTTTACGAACTGCAGCGCCATTTCGAGCTCTATTTTAATTATATTATAATTATACGTTCAAACTGACGTCGACTGAATATATTCGTTATTCAAATTCAATTCTAAACTGAATTTAAAATCACAAATGATCCAGTTCACACCATATCGCCATTTCAGCCAATTCTGATTATTTCAAAATTTTAATTTATTATTTTAATTAAATATTCATCATTATTTAATTCAACGATCATTAAATTCACTAATCACCATTTATATAATTAAATAAAATTAATTATAATACCTCTGCCAATGCGGGTCATTACAATATTTAATTGGAATTGAATTGGTATTGCTTTTTGAGTTTATCGTGAACAGCGTTTTAAATAACACTTGTTCTTTAACACGATAATTAATGGAAAGTGATTTTGGGTTTATTGTGAACCGTGTTTTAAATGACACTGATTCTTTAACCCAGTTAAAGATTAAAACTAAGTGGAGTTTTAATGAATCTTTAATTAGATTGAAAAGATCGAGAATGGAGTATCACCGGTTTTGCTCCAGGCGATAGTTAAATATTTAATTAGATTTGAACGTGAAATGGTAATTGAATTTACCGATAACACCGTGGTGTTAGTTATGAAGTATAACCAGTTTTACTTCATGGGATGAATAGGTTGGGATTGGGAAATTAAAACTAATGATTACTTCGGTAAGGTTCGTTAATCCCGACTAGTGAATCGAAATTCAAAAGAAGATTAAAGAATAAATTCAAGGGATTTATCTTTGATAAAATTAATGGGAACCTTTCCCTATGAATGTGAAATTTAGAAACTAACTATCGGTTAGCTAAGCAGAATGGTTTTCTGGATATTGATCTGATGTTGGTTTCGGCCTTCGGGGTTAATATTTGGGGAATTATTCTCTTGTTAATTTACGGTTAGTGACTGATGAATTGGAATGAGGCGTATGTTGTGTTTGTGTAACAAATGTTTATTATATACGCGAGTTATTCGAGAAGACCGGGTTTATCCCATTCTGAATAACTGATACGACGATAAGTCGAAGATGAAGACGGTGGTCGAAGACCGGAGGTCTTCATGTCATTTGGGTGATTACTGATGATCTTGATTGGGATGTACACCCAAGAAGATGGAAACAGTTGGTGATCGTCCAGACGTATTTGGAGATCGATGGATGTGCGGGGTACTAGGTGCCTCCGGTTTCGTTCAGACCTAGAACATACTTGTAAATGGACTGTGTGTCTGACATCGGATTTTAGTCTGTGTGATTGATTTCTATTAAATATATATCTGTTTGCCGGCGGAGAATTTATTCTCTTGCTTAACGCCCTTCTCTGAGACGTACGAGCTCAGGGGTTATATACTGATGGATATCAAACGCATAGAGTGAATTGCCTATGTGGCATGCCTAAGTGGCAAACGATCAAGGCTTCTGTTGAAAAGCAAAGTCTTGTGGTTGATGATCGAAGCACAGCCTTTGTGGCGTAGCTTTGTGTAACGTTTACTTCGCGAGTTTCACACCCGGTATGAACCAGAAACGGGAGAAGGACCTCAGGGAGGGCATGCGTTTCTTTATAGTTATAAGTGGTGTCAGTGGTTTTACACGCCCTGACGAGTTTGACTTATGTGGTTGTTGCTGTTGCGAGGCGCCTCGGATATACCAGTGACTATGTGAAGCCGAAGGAGCCATTCGTTGGCTCATTTACGCCCCATAGGGCGGGGAAACGCAGTGTTCAGGCATAATAATCCACATCGGTGGACCGGCCCTGACGATCCAAGGCTTGCCTGCGCGCTTGCCTGAGGGGCGGGACTAGAGCATCTCGAATCAGTAGAGGACGATCCCTGGCCTCGGTTCATAGATGGAAATCCAACTTCCAAATACATGATTTTGCAGTTTTATTTGTAGAGCCTAGTATGACGACATAGTGGGATGGGGCGCTTATGTCGTCTATGATTGATACTTATGATCTGAAGTTGCTTTATACACTATACACTTATAGTAATAAGCCATGATTTGTTTTAAACGTACTAAGCATATTTGGCTATTATAAGGGAAAACCCTATCCTTCGGCTTACGTTGCATTGTGTGATGGGAACTGGGTCTTATAATAGCTTCATTTTTCTTTATTTAGCATTGCGCCGTTTGTTTTATGCACTGGTATTCTTGGGAGGAAACCCGTTCCGTGTTATACGACGTGGTCCCTTGATTTACTGAACTTTAAAATAAAGATTAATAATTGTTTTAGTTCTCACACCAGTCCCATGACTGACCTGGAGTTTATTGTTTTAACCTAAACTCTGGGTGCCCTTATTTTCGACACAGGCAGCTAGTAGTTTTGGTTTTGCAGATTTATATTCACAAGATCCTAGTTTACAGCTGGAACGATACTCGGAAAGCTTTGTATCCGCGTATTACTTCTAGTTGTGTATTGTATTAATTTTCCGCTACGATGTACTTAAATGTAATTTAAATCTCTGATATTTCTGTGTAATATTCATTCATACTCTGTATATTCTTGTATTGTGATGGAATCGTTGTAATATACAATGAAATGTTCTTCTGTCCGCGTTTTGTTGTGGCTTGTTCTCGAACTATCCGCGCTTTCCTCACCGAGGAAGTTACGGGATTTTACATAAAAATGATAGAATTAAAGGTTGCATCTTTATTTTCCAAATTAGATGTAAGTAAAGGAATAAATTAAAAAGTTACATTTTTATTTACATATTAGATGTAAATAAAAACATGGAATTAAAAGTACATTTTTTTTCATTGTAAATGTAAATGAAACTATAAAATGAAAAGTTACATGTTTATTTACATTCTAGATGTAAATAAAAGCTTAAATTAAAAAGTTACATTTTTATTTACAAATTAGATGTGAATAAAAGAGTAGATTAAAAAGTTATAATTTTTATTTACACTCTAGACGTAAATAAAAGAATAGATTAAAGAATTACATTTTTATTTACATTTTAGTTAAAATAAAAGAATAGAATTGAAAGTTTCATTTTTGTTGTCATTTTAAAGACAATAAAAAGAGTGGAATTAAATATCACATTTTATGGTCGTTTTATATGAAACAAAAAGAACAGGTTTTAAATATTTCTTTTTTATTGTCATTTTAGGGATAATAAAAAGAGTAGATTTTAGTGTTATATTTTTATTGTCCTTTTATATGCATTAAAAAGAATTAGATATTAAAATGGAATAGGTGAACAAAAAGTATACATCTTTGTTTCGTATGTAGGAATCATTAAAATTTCTCATTGTTGAAATGTTACACTTCCATTTACAAGTTGTCCGACTTGTTTATGTGATTGGCATGATAATTTTTCACACATCGCCCAAGTGCATAAATAATCTATTATATTTTGTTGGTTGAAACCCCACACGGGTGTTGGGGCGACATTTGATATACACTAGCCCCAATATTTAATAAATTGTCAATCGGTGGATTGACAGCCTATGATTGAGCATTACTTATTTATTTATTTTAATGCTCACACAGTTATAAATCTCACTTTGGATGTGGATGTTTTGTTTGATGATTGTTTATCATTATCGTTGGATATATGCAATGTATGAAAGCCATATAACTGTAGTTATATGGTAATTGATTGAGTGGCATTCCGATTCAGAATTATTTTAATGAAAAAGGTCATTTTAATGTAAAAATACATTTTTATGTAGAAGAATGAAAAGATCATTTTAATGTAAAAATACATTTTAATGTTTAAGAATGTAAAAGAAAAAGGAACATTTTAGAAAAGGAACACCTTAGAATAAAGAATATTTTAATATAAAGAATATTTTAAAACAAAGAATATTTTAAAATAAATTTAGGAAAGAATAAAGTATGATTTTTTATGACCGTCTTAGAATGGATACAAGAATATTAAAATATGAAGCCGTGTTATGTAGGGACGCTATTTTTAACCCGAACGGGTTTATCGATCGATTTATTCCATCTTTAAATGAATATAAAAAGAAGTGATTATTAATCTTATATTTAGAAAATATAAGTATTTTAATATAGAATATTCAATAAAAATTGAAAATGAAGATAAATCATTTTAAAAGGAATTTATAAATATTTTATAAAATACGTTTTAATAGAAATCGACGATATATAAATATATATATATATATATATATATTTGTATAATGGCCTGGATAGAATGCGCCGCACAGCGACCGTTCGCGAATTTCGACCATTAACTCCAAATTGATGTAACGGGAGATTCGACCGTCGGATTCTCCTAAAACCAGAGCCGTTGGGTTCGTATCGAAAAGAGATTTTCAACGAATATAAGAGTTTTGAAATCTAACGATTAGATTTGGAGTTATGTCCAAATCAATTTCAGAAAACGTCGCTATGGATGCAGTTCGATGACCGTTTATGGATATCGACTGTAAAGGCCTTAACAAAATTATTTAAAATATAGGAAAATCATGTAAAATTATAATAAATGATTTAAAAAGATTTTAAGATGAAAAAACTCCAATTTTGTAAAGGTAAAATATAAGTTTTATCAAAATGAACTAGTTATTAACTAAAAAGATAATCCAATGTTTTAAAATAAATAAATTGGATTTTTGGGTTATCGTGAATAGTGCCTTAACACCATTCTTAAAACCCCGTGTAAAAGGGATAAATCTTTTAATTAAGATTAATAGAGTTTTCAAATTATATTTAGTAATTGGAATAAAGTGAAATGTGAATTGGGTTTATCATGAACTGTGTTTTAAAACGACATTTGTTCTTTAACCCAATTAATAGTGAAAATATAATTCAGAATTTATAAATTTTTTATTAAGATTTAATTGGAAAATTTTCCAAAATAAAGTTTCCAATTTATTACATTAAATGGAATTTGGTTCGGTAATAATCGAGATGAGCTTTTGTAAAAGAAGGTTGTTACTATATATGGAATTTAAAAGGCTTTGTCGTTATTCCATTTATATTATTGGTCTGATACAGAAATTTATATCGATTATATATTGATTCGATTTTTGTGAAAATTCCATATTTAATGGAAGATGATTTTGGGTTTATCGTGAACTGTGTTTTAAATGACATTGGTTCTTTAACCCAGTTAAAGATAAGTTTAATTTCTTAAATTTGAATAATCTTTTAAGTAATGATTTTGGAGATTAAAAAGAATAACTTTAAATAATTTTTATCTTTGATAAAATTAATGGGGACTCTTCCCTAATATTGTGAATATTTTACTAAAAGAATATTCTGAATTGGAATGAGGCGTTGGATGTGTTTTCATAGCACTTGTAAATGGATGGTATGTCTGACGTTGTATTCCTTTACATTGTATCTGTTGATTTCTGCTAATATGTATCTGTTTGGTAGCGGAGAATTCATTCTCTTGCTTAATACCCTTCTCTAAGACGTATGAGCTAAGAGGTTATATATTGGCAGAAATCAATGGTAGGGATTGACAATGTGGCATACTAAGATGCATGAATCAAGGCTTTTTTTGAAAAGCAGAGCCTTGTGGATGATGATCATAGCATAGCCTATTTAGGCATAGCTTTGTGTTTTACGTTACCTCGCGAGCCTCACACCCCGGTAAAGTCAAAAACGGGACAAGGGAACGCAGGGAGTGCACACGTTTCTTTCTAGCTAGAAGTGGTGTTTGGGTTTTCACACAACCCGGCATTTTTACTTATATGGTTGATGGATTGAGGCGCCTCGAATATTTTATTGGTCACCAATGGCCAATTTACAGGTCCAATAGGATCGGGAAGTGTGTGTTCAGGAATTGCCAATCCGCTAGCGTTATTTATTGACCGGCCCTGCTGTATCCAAGGGTTCACTGCGGGGAATCCTGAGACATTTCTATAGGAGATCGTTCCTAGCCTTGACTCAAGATGGAAACCCAACTTCCAATATGACATCATGCGGTTTTGATTGTATAACTAGCATGGCGACATAGTAGGATGGGGTACTATGCCGTCTATGATTGATACATTATGATTGAAATTGTTTTTAAAAACATATATACACTAATAATAATATCAAATTCATTTTATCGTATCAAGCATCTTTTGACCATTATAAGGTAAAACTCTATCCTCCGGTTTGCGTTGCATTGTGTGATGGGACTTGAGTCTTATAATGGTTTCATTTTTCTAAAAAGCATTGCGTTGTTTAACGATTTACTTTATTTCTTGCACTGGCAATCCAATGGAGTAAACCCGTTCCGCGTTAGCGGCGTGGTCCTGTGATTAGCCTTATTGTTTAACAAGTTAAATAAGATTTCTCATACCAGTCCCGTGACTGACCTGTAGTTTGTTTCACTGGCAAACTCGGGTGCCCTCTTTTCCATACGGGAAATCAAGTAGCTTATTTTGCAGATATATTAAGCAGGATTCTGGATTGAAGCTTAAAACTGTGTCTAGAGTTTTGATAGACTTCCGCTGTATCAGTTTAATTATTTCCGCTGTATTGTATTAATTATTGTAATGATCTTCCGCTGTATTATTATTTACTAATGTACTCCGGTATATTCTGTACTCTGATGTTATATTATCATGATGTAATAAAAGTCTTCTGTTATTTGTTCTAATGTATTATATTCCCAAAGTTAAAGTGTTCGAAGATTTCTGACTTTTGGTTCAGATCCGTGTGGTTTATGGTCGATTCAAAGCATAGGGATTTTCGGGTCTTTACAAAATCAATCAATTAACCAATAAATCAATCAATCAATTAATCAATCAACCAATTAGTCAATTAATTAATCAATCCAATCAATCAATCATTTAACTGATTACATCATCTACATAAAATATTTGAATCAAAAAACTCAATTAAACCAATGCCAGATATACCATTTATGCACTATCTTGCGGGCTTAGCGAGAAGAGTATAGAGCACGGCGAGTGCACACATGAGTGCATACACATGACTCTAGGCATTTAGTAATTTTAAAAAAAAAATCATATACATACACCTAACTCGGGTAAACCGAGACTATGAATACCATCCATGACCTTGCAAGCTTATATAAAAAGAGTACAGAGTGTCGCAAGTATACACATAAGTACGTATACATAATTCTAGGTATTTAAAATATATACATATTTTTTTTTAAGAGAATGAAGCCTATGCAAATCATCTTAACACAATTTAATATTAAAGATTTAAAATGTTAACTCATTTACTTTATATCAACCACTCATTTAAATAACGAATATAAATTGGAAAATATTTTATAATTATCACCTATGAATTTCCCTATATGCTAGTTAAACTAAAATTGCTTGTAATTTAAACTTTTCTTTCATTATTCATTGAGACGAGTAAATTCTTGAATTTTTGATTTAGTGACTAAACTTATATAATTTACTTTATCATGGATATTGAAAAATAAATTAATATGCAAAAGAAAATGGACTTTAGTTTTGAATTATTATTTTTTATAAAAGGAAAGAAGAAGTTCAAAACACTGTGTGAATAGGAATATAAACATGAGACTCCCACTGAAATGCAAAAGCATTTGAAATCAGTTGAAATCTATATTAAGATGCTTTGTAATGAGTAAGAAGCAATCGGAAAACAATGATCAGTATAGATTAAATCAGGATGAAAAAATAAACATATTGTATCTTTGAATCAAAAAAAGATGTAAAATGCATAGATTCGCATTGTAAATCAAGACATAGAAAAAGTTATAACCTTTTTTTTAAGAAAACTGAAAACTAAATATCCAAGGCAAAAGCAAGACTGAAACAACCAGATACTAATCATAAGAATACAACAACAATGCAAAATACACAGTATCCTAGGCAATACGGGTTTTTTAATAAAAAATAACCTAAATTTAACTAAATTAAATCAAAAGAACAAATGAACAATATACATTATGAAAGAACAAATTGCAAAACTCATACACTGTTTTTTTTTTTTTTTTTGACCTAGAACAATGGGAATGAAATGGATAAAACCAACATAATACAAATGAGACTAAGACAATGTGGTTTTTTAAGAGAAGAACAAAGTGCCAAAAAAAAAAAGAATATCAAAATTGAAATCAAATTAATTTTCCTGGTAGCAATGCAAAAAATTAGACTCGTGTGGAATTTTCGATCAATTAGAAAACCACCAAATTTATATTATTAAAATAAAAGTAAGTTCACGACATACAATTGTCATACGTATGCAGTACGGCTTGACCCATAGAGAAAAATTTTAATTTTTAAAATTAGTCATCGAATTAAACTCAAGATTTGAGGATGTAATTAACTAAAAATTGCAAAAAATAAAAAAGTTTATTGAGTAAACTACGAGAGTACAATGCAATTTGAATGCATATTCGTTCTCAACTTCATGTCAATCAACACATGATCAAGTCATAATATCTCATTTTTAATCGTTTGTGCAATTATTGGATGTAGTTATTGTAAGTATAATCTAATTGTGCTATTAATTAACACAACTTAAACCATCAAACTCTAATACAACCTCTAATTCAATTTTCAGCTCTCATGAAACGTGACGTGAATAAAAACCAAAACCAACTCAAAGCATGATCAACTTACCATTAGATTAGTAACATAGACCATCAATATTTTTTATTTTAGCTCCACTTTCATTATCAAAATCATGGTTAGATGATAATGCAACTTATGTTTTCACTAATTAAACATAGCCTATTGTTATGAACAACATTGACTATCAAATTCAATATGGAAACAAAAAACTTACATAAAAATCAAAATTTCCATTAAGCACAAAGTGAGAAATCATGACTAAAATCATTATGTTTTTTGAGTAACATGGGGAACCTTAAGATCATAGTATACACTAATACTCACTTAAGTAAATCCCACGCCGTGTGTCTACCCCGCTTTGTTTAGTCGTCGCACACGGATGCTTAACGTCCAGCTCCCAAAATGGTTTGCAGCGGGATTCGAACCTGCACCCGCACACAGTGCTTTGATTCCCATCTCCCAACTCCCAAACCATCCCAGCTACGAATGGCATCATTATGTTGATTTTTTATGATTTATGGTATTTTCATAATTGCTAAATCGAAGGAGTTTAACTACTCATATTTGAAATTATGACAATGTACAAATATTTGAGTATAAAAAGAATAAGGAAATGAGTATGGAGTAAAAACAATTAATTAACTTGCATAATACGAAAGAGCAATATTTATTGGCATGAATAAGAAAAGAAAACATAAAAGGGCAATAAGTAAAAGCATAAAATAAAATAACATATGAAAGAAAGAAGAGGCTTAGAAAGCCAGTAAAAACAAACTACCTTTATTTCTCAACTTGTTTGTTACAACTTGCATAAAAGAAAGTCAGATTCTTACATGAACATAAGAGGGGTTTTGTACAGGTCTAAACCCATAATTTATATTTAATGTGCTACCTAAAATGGCCTTGATATAGTCATCATTAGCCTTTTAACCGATCATCTGCTAACTTGTGCCTTTGCTTTTTATTTGTTTAACATTAAGTGGTGAATTGATGGGCTCCTTTATGGGGTATGAACTGACTTCTATAACACTTGTATACGCACACATCTTCATGTATCATCTATCATTTGCATCCATTTTCCTATAATACAAAATAAGAATGTGCAAGCATTTTTTTCTTTTTTGAATTGATTCGAACTTAAATTGACCGTTTCACTCTTGTGTGCATGAGTGAATGATGACTTTAAAATATTTTTTAAATTTTAGTTTAGAACATGTAAAAATACCCTAATATAACATGTATTTATTTAAAATAATAATAAGAATATGAGTAAAAATATGTATTTTTTACTTGCACATCAGTCTGTTAGGCTATTTTCAACCAACTGTTAATCAGGATGCAATTGATTACGCAGGACTAGGGGTGTTACGGTTATGGCAACCGTCAATTTTACCGTAACCATAACCATTGTTGATGGTTTGCAAATTTTGTAACCGTTACCGCAAGCATTACCATAAATTTATATTGTTATCCATAAATAATTCAAGTTCCGACTTTTGTTTTAAGAATTAGTTTGTTTTTCTATGAAACAAACCATCCATATGCATGTTATTTATGAATAAAAACGCAAATAATTTATATATATGTTATTTCTCTAGCTTAAGTTATTAAAAAAAACATATATTTTTTAATGAAATACTGCAAAAAAGTCATATGCGGTTGGTATATTTAACCGCGGTTATCAAAATCCACAACCGTTACCGTCACCGTTACCGTAGCAAACGGTAACCGTTTAAATGGTTAGTACAGTTTGGCGGTCGAACGGTCCAACTTTAACAGCCCTACGCAGGACCATGCAAAAAATGTCAAAGGTTTGCTAAAATCACAAGAGCCCCACCAACAGAAACTCACCCAGATGGCCATTCCTTAATCATTCGCAGTATTGGGTAGGACATTGTCGATGCTCTACCGATCTCCAAAGATGGTGCAAAATATGCAATATTGTGGTTGATTATTTCATGGATGAAGCATCAAAAAAGAAAATGACCAACGTTGTTGTTGGTAATATCATTAGTTACTTTGGTCTTCGTCAAAATATCATAAATGACAATCGGATCCAATTTCCCGTAGTTATTCATCCGCAATCAAATGGACAAGTCAGAACTATAAATAAAATTATCAAGCATATTTTGAAGAAGCGCTTGAAAAAGGGTAGAGACAAGTGGGTTGATGAAATACCATTATAATTATAGCCTTCATGAACTATCCACAAGTCATCTAACATGCCTCCACTCATCGTAGCTAACGACCCTAAAGTTCATCCTAATTAAACTGAAAGTTCGTTTTCACCGAACGACTTACTCTAATTTCTTGATGAACAAAGAACTCCTTTTAGAATATTTAAACGTGATTGATAAAAAGAGAAGAAAAAAGCTAAGTTGAGAGAAGGTGTATGTAGATATTGAGTCGTTCAATATTACAATACAAAGGTTCAACCTAAGACCTTTGAGATTTAAGATATCGTACTGAAGAGAATCTTCCCCAGCCCTGTATGTTTAGACGAAAAGTGTGAAGGACCTTATGTCATCCATTGAAGACTTGTAAATAAAGATTTTATGCTAGTGACTGTTAATAGCAACGAATTAGCAGGAGTATTGAACGGAGAGCATCTAAATCACTATTTCACTTAGAGTTTACTTCATATATTCCATTCATCCATATTTAGCAATTTATATTTTGACAATGTAATCAGGAAAGACATAACATCTCATGCTAATGATAATACGATCTACTAGCGCTTAAATATACTTATAAGAGCATGAATCGATCACTCACAGATTAACACACACTTACCATTTGACAAGAAAGGTATAAACCCAAAAGTAGATGTGAATAAACAGCCTACTTATAGACAATGCTTCAAAATGGGATGAAGTCAAATGATATGTCTCATAACTCAAAATATAGGATATAACGGTTAGTGTATAGCATATTAGGTACTCTCTCCTTAAGTAACACCCTACACACCGTAACGCTATCCTAATATAGAATCTCATCAAGGAATGCGGAGCGTTGTAGGTATAAAGACAATAAACATCACAAAAACTAAGATTTTACAAGACATAAGAAAAAAAATTCACAACGAAAGAAAAAACAGTTTATATTAAAAAGGAAAACCATTCTTAAATCATCTCAAATAAACCAAAGTGCCATAAAAGTACCATGTCTCTATCTTAGTCACGTAATAAATATCAGAGTAAAAAACAAAAGTATCCCTAAATAACCAAAAGAAAATACAAGAAAATTGTGGAAAGAAAATAAGACAAACAGTACATCTCCGCAAGACTCTTTCAAAAAGAGTCAATATAGCTATCCGAGCAAAGCATTTCCTCCTTGAGAGCCTGGGGGCAAAAGGAAAGAAGAAAAGGAGAAAATGGGTCAGACAAAAAGTCTAGTGAGCTGCAAAAATTTCTAGCACAACTAATGAGAGGAGACAAATAAATAACATAATAGTCTAGTGTCAATAAAGGAGTAAGTATATGTGCACACCTAAAACTGAACAAAACAAAATAGAGATGTCATAAAAGATGCTACACAAAGATATAAGTGTATTCATTCGAAAGATTCAATAGTGATGTTGACTGTTTTGCATCTTTACAACAAGAACAAATTAGGAAAAACCCTAATACGACCCAAATGGTCGGTTGTGTTGAATCATGAATAAACTATGTCCACTATATATTTGGAATTATCAGACCCTATCCCATCATTGATTTGACAAAACCTTATCCATAGGTGTGAAAATGGTTTATTCCCCAAATTGAGGCAGTGCACGCATATTGACTCCCCGGAACTCACTCACACCTTCTCAATTGGACCAACTTACATCCACAACATAACATAGTGCATGCCTTTTCTTCAAGTGAGCCGAAATGGTAAATAGGGTATGTTACATGTAATGAATCCAAACAAACTTGGCTCAAATCCCCCAATCCTTGATCTGGCCCCTAAAACAATTTATTATGCACAAAAACAAGGAGTGTTGGGCATACAATTTAAATTAACATGTTATTACCAAGGCATGACAACAATGAGTAGTAGGCTAAACCCGACAACAAGAAGTACTGGGTTCATACCACAAATTTAACATGTTTATTTTAAAGCCTGACAATAAGGAGTACTAGGCTAAACCCGACAACAAAGAGTATTGGGTTCATATTTCAAATTAGTATGCTTACGTTATTTCAATTTTCATAATTGTGTCATTTTTTCCCATTTAAAATCCATTTATGTCATCTTGGCATTAGTTCAACTTCTTTTATTCCAATTGTCCCTTTCTTTTGCAGTTTTTAAACATATTCAGATTTTTGCCTTAATTTTGATTATTTCAATTTTATGTATTTCATTTCCCGACCCAAACGCAAAACAAAGAAAAGGGAAAAATAGTAATCCAATACAAAATATAAGGCTTACAAGCATACATGTGCTCTTTTTAGGCATACATTTACAGCAACTGCAAAAAATCTAAAAAAAGTAAGGAGAAAAGAGATTTGGAATAACAAATCATAAGAATTCTGAATATAATTTACAGAAGTAGACAGAGGAATTTAGAAAAGAAATAGAATAACTGTATAATCTGAATCAATAACAGAGAATAATACAGATCCAAAACACTACCAACTACTATTTCATAAATTTGATTCCAATCTCAAAAGAAATCTAGAAATTACTAAAAACTCACCTAAAAAATTACAAATTCAAAAAGGCTCTGATAAAATAATCCTTCAAATCTACAAATGAACAGTATTCTAAGTTTGTGCACTAACAATATTTATTTTATTTTAGAGAAAAGTGAAGTGGAGGCTGAGAAATAAAGAATGAGAAGTGTGTGAAAGGGGGAGGAGTATAGGTCAATTCATAGATGTAGCAGGAAGAATTTGGCCTTAGGATAAATAGGTTTTCAATCGGATCCCTCGAATCCACATCAGTAGGAAACTTCCAGAACGAACCAGAGTAATCATCTCGTGCCATGCACAATTTCGTGCCTGTTTTGTTAACTAGGTCGACTAAAACACCCCACCTCCATTAAGGTCACTCACAATGGGGATGCCTTAACTTCGGTAGAGAATTTTAGGTAAAAGATATAGATAATTTACAAGACAGACATATAAACAACGGAAAAACTAAATTTATTTCATAAGTACGTGATTCAATTAAAACATTACAGCAACTGTCTCAAACCAACTTTCAAATTATTACAACAAAATCTCTGTCTTGAATTAAAACATAAAGAAGCATTAAAACAACAGTAAGGCAACATAAATCCCCCATAAGAGAGTATCCAAAGCCATAGTCCAAGGAAAAAAGATTCCAAGCAATACATCTACTCTCTTCAAGCTGTAAATGATCCAATCTAAGCTGAAGTATTCCCTCCCTGCAAACCTGGGGGGAAATGGAAGAAAAGAAGACGAAAGAAAATGGGTCAGACATGAGTCTGGTAAGTCCAGTGACTATTTAGCATGTAAACAAGAAAAGGGTTATGACAGGAATAAACTAAATCTAGGTCAACACCCTAGAAATAAGATAATAAGGCTGAATATGCTATCGCACTCTTTTCACTTCTCTGCACCACCTAACTAGTGTCCCAACTAGTAATCTATATAAAATGATCATATTGTAATGTGATCCCAATCCCCGCAATTGTGGCAGCCTTCAGGTGTACATCTATCGTGAGGATTCCACCTCAACCTGCCTAATTGCCATGAGCAAGTTAGATGTACCTTTACTACCCTATCGATCGGCTCCTTTCTCGTATTAATTTTTCCTTGTGTCTGTGTTAATCGGCCCTCTCTTGCAAGTAGATACCCTGTGCTAGTCCCACCATAAGGTGTATCAATCCTTATGATAGCAACCCGACACGATTCAAGATGCACAGTGTATAACTACCGGTACCCAGTGCCTGCTTTTTCCCACTCCAGAGTACGTGCACGCCCGTAAACCATCGGAACCAACACTGATGTACCCCCTGCCGCAGTTTTGAACGCTTACAATCAGCCCAGTAATCGTGCCCCACCCTTCCTAGTTCAGGGTACCATGATACATCTATGTGGGTTACTGCTGAAATGGATCCCTGTTACTAGAGTTTCCGACTGGTTAAGTTTGTAGGCCTATATATGCAAATATTACCCACCTACACGAGATGTACTTAACCCTCCCACCGATTCAAACATGTTTATTTAATGGTTAATTTTTGTGGGCCTATATTTACTAATATTAACCACCAACCCGATATGTACTTAACCCTCCTTCTGATTCAAGCATGTTTATTTAATGGTTTTGTGGGCCTATATTTAATAATATTACCCACCAACCCGATATGTACTTAACCCTCCTTCTGATTCAAGCATGTTTATTTAATGGTTAAGTTTGTGCATCTATATATACTAATATTACCAACCAACCTGACATGTACTTAACCCTCCCACACATTATGCCATGTTGGTTAAGTGTTGTTCATTCTTGTTAACTTAACCCACCCATTCATCATGTCTTGTTGGTTAAGTGTTTTTTATTAACTTAACCCTCTTCACTTATCATGTTGGATTGGTTAAGTATTTCCTACTAACTTAACCCCGTTCGTCCATCAAGTTATATTGGTCAAGTATTTCTTGTTAACTTAACCCCACGTGTTCATACGGTTGTATTGGTTAAGTGTCATCAACCAATTCAAGCTACTTAACCCACCTACTTGTCATGTTACTTTGGTTAAGTGTTGCCTTCTTATGTCAACTTAACCCTACCACAAATCAAGTTATATTCATTCATTAAAGCACCAACCACTCACATTAGACAGGTATTATTGCGGTTACTGGATATGCCGGGCGGTTCCGGGCAGTTTTACACCGCAACTCAGTCTAACCTCGGGTTCTTTTAAGCTTGATGCACTAACCTCTCACATTAGATATATATTGTTACGGTTGCTTGATGTGCCGAGCGGTTCCGGGCAGTCTTACATCGTAATTCAATCTAACATCGGGTTAGGCATATTCGTCTTTTTCTAAATTTACATATTTACCTTTTGTGTTTATATGTAAATTATTGTCATTCAAGTCATTCCCAATTCCTCTCTAAATCATATTCATAATTTTAGGTATATAGATTATGCCAATTTTATGCCACTAATCATTCATATATTTATGGGTCAAATTATGCCATTAATATGAATTTAAGGTTTTCCCAACGTTACCCCCGTCATACGTTCGCACAATTCACATAGAATGTTAGGCTCGTGGCTTAGCCTAACTTATATACAAAAGGGGGAAGAAGGGAGCATGTACCATTCACACAACATAAAATAATAAGGAACTAACTAAACATGTGTCATGTCAATGTGGCATAATATAATGAACTTGCATTTTTGGATCCAACTAACATGAGTCTTTAAGCATATGAGGTTGCCCAAATCCAACTAGGCATGTAAATGTAAACTTTTATTTTAGGTCTAATGAACATAGACCTTAAGCATATAGAATTGCACAAGTTCAACTAGACATGTGAATGTAAACTTTAATTTGGATCCAATAATCATGAATCTTAAACATATGGAACTACACAGGTTTAACAAGACATGTAAATATGAACTTTTATCTTGGATCCAACAAACATGAATCTTAAGCATATGGTTTTACACAAGTTTAACAAGGCATGTAAATATGAGCTTAAATTTTTGGATCCAATTTTCATAGATCTAAATATGAATCTAAACATAATACATGTCTTAGCCTAACAACTTGCATGATTCAATAAACATAGATCTAAATGTAGATCTAAACATAATACATGTCTTAGCCTAATAACTTGCATGATTCAATAAACATAGATCTAAATGTAGATCTAAACAACTTGCATGATTCAATAATCATAGTTCTAAATGTAGATCTAAACAACTTGCATGATTCAATAAACATAGATCTAAATGTAGATCTAAACAACTTGAAGATTCAATACACATAGATCCAAATGTAGATCTAAACAACCTGCATGATTCAATAAACATATATGTAAATGTAGATCTAAACAACTTGAATGTTACATAATATGAAAAGGACACCAAATTTACATAATATACGAATGGTTTTACATCAACATAATAACCACAATAATCTCACAAGCATATACGATAGAATCGTTACAAGAATAGGCATAAATCGGCATTGTCATTATCTTACAACTAGGAATTACTCTAGTTTTCATTTTATTATAAATCACAACTTTTAATCGTTCACATCTAAACAATAACAGGACTTACAAAGAAAAGAAAGTCTTGTTTTCTGGGATCTGTTTTCTGAATTTGAAAAGCAATCCCTTGAAGAAGACTATCAATTTCTCTAAGTAAGTTTTGATTCGTAGCTTTAATCTTTCTTTCATGTTGAAGAAGGAATGGTGGCTAAACTAGAACGACCATGGACGGCATGGTGGCTCCTTGGAATGAATTTGTGTGATTTAGGGTTTGAGGATTATGGTTGCTTTTATAGAAGTTAAATCTTATGTGAGCTGTTAGATCGTTTTAGGAGCAATCAAAGCCATCCAACTAAAGCAATGTGTCACTCAGCCAATCATAGCATGACACATAAGCCCTAACACCTCAGAATTTGTCACAAAGCTAATCAGAGAAGGCCACATAAAAAAGACAATCCTTGACCAATAAAAAATGCGCCACGTGCGCCACAAGATGCGTACACGTCATATATATATATATATATATATATATATATATATATATATTCTATATTTTTTCTTCTTTTTATCTATCTTCCCAATTAACCATTTTCACACTAAACCACTTTTTGAACTGTGTTCACACTAAGCCACTTTTTAGCCATTCCCCTAAAACAAAAATATGGCGCTGGCGGGGATCGAACTCTGTACCTTCTTGTATGCAAGTCACATGTTCTAACCAAATGAGCTACTAAGTCTTTTGCTTATAAACCTTAGAACAATGCTAAACATTATTCTTTTCTCATTCTTCTTTTTCTGTTTTGCTGCAATATTTAATTTAAAGATATCTTCTTAATACGGTGTCCGATTTATGCAAACTCGAACTCTATCTCAAGCAGAATTCCAAGATGAACGCAATGGCGCAACCCATTTCACCTATTTCTTCTTTTTCAAATTAATTATTCTTTAATTTCTTATTTTAATATTCTCAGAAAATACGGGGTGTTACATTCTCCCCTCCTTAAAGGATTTCGTCCCCGAAATCTTCAAGTTAAGAAGAATGTATATCCTACCATCCAATCATCCATATACTCAACCATCAAACACAGGCATCCATTGTCCTTAAAAAGATTTCTAATGCCTTCATGATCATATGCATAGTGTGTGTACATGTCCTTATCTAATGCAAAATCAGGCGGTTTACTGATTCAGTTGAACTCCGCAATGCGAATTATGTTAGTGCAATGAGTCCATCATATATGCAATTATTCCTAATCGTACTTTATAACTTCTACATGAGTGCACAATCATTCATACAAATGCAACATCCATAGGATAACACATCAAGTTTCATTTCATATATATAAAAATTCACTCATGCATATGCAATATGAAAGTGACTAAGCCGATCTAGTGCCTAATGTGTGTATATGCACTCACGAGCAAGCACTTGCAACCACCAATCATAACATGTTTCAAACACATGTTTACATCCATTGGCTTCTACCTAAGGATAAGGAATAGGATCGAGGAGATATACTTAAAAGGTAGATACAATGTAATGTCCCGCATTTTTACCGGTCCGTAATTGAATATTTAAATCAGTTTAAATATTGAATTCTTAATATAAGTGGATTTATATTAAAACGAAGTTGAATGTATATAAATATATATTTAATATAATCGAGCTCATAACGACGCTGCAGTTCGTGATTTAACGTCCTGATCTTCAACTGAGTATACAAGACTCGTTATAAACCGGATTTCTTCGAAACAAGAAACGTTGGAATCTGTTGAACTGTATCTTTCTAACAGAAGTGAAATATTGAGATTTTCGTCGTATAGATTGCAAGATATGTCAAAATCAAATATTCAGAAAGTCGCTATGAAATCATATATCGACCATAACGGTTTATTTGAAATAACTTCTTATCGGTTTCGAATTTAGACAAGGTTCTTTTGAGACGTAGTGATAAATCAATTTTTAGAATTTTTCTGTAATTTTTAATTTATTTAATAAACAACTTTTTATTTGAAGTATTTCGCACCCTATATCGATATTTCGGGGTTTCACAATATGAGTTAATCTACCGATATTATTATATTTTTGGGATCGTGACACCTCGTTGAGCACAACTGTACTTTTACTTCTGTCCGTACGCAAGTATAATTTAAGGAACCGAGGTAGGCCAATCTTCAAAACATTTAAAAAAAAAAGATATATCGTGAACTTTTTTTTAAACAAGACAGAGTTGTGCGAAATGTGTTACGTTGGAAACCCAATGTTTTTCAAAACGTGTACTTAGTATGCATTAAAAGGGGTACTACTCTTGTGCCTTATACTTATTAAATTAAAGGGTACTTAGCTAAGCTATGAAGTAATCGGTACAGACCTATGTTTTTATGCATATGCTAGGCTGAACTAGTAATTAAATGAATCACATGTTTATATGCCTAACGTGTCCTTTTCGTTTGAGTCTACATCAAAATTTAATGAGATACAGTAGGGTGCCGACCACGTCAAACTCCTTGCCGACAAAGTAAAACATACATTGAAAATAAAACCTACCCTATATCCTATTACTTCACTACCAAGGATCATCCTATTTTAAATACCCCTGCTCGTTTCTTCCCTCAAGCAAAAAAAAAACAAAAAAAAACAAAACAGCATCCATTTGTGATCTACAAAATAAATATTTTTCCGCACCACTTTCTTCCATACAGTGCGAGGAGTTGGCGATTCCTGAAATATGGGTGCAATGGGTTTTGAAAACCATGGGGTGTTTAATGATAAAGGAGAAGGTTGAGCTGTTATTGCAAAGTAAAGTATTGATTTAAAGAAGAAAGGGGAGGTGCGAATGAAGTGGTCTGGTGTATGAAAAGGGAAGCCACATGGTGCATGCGGTATTGATAATGAAGTTGGAAACCATGTTGTGCATGGGTTGGTACATACATGCGGTTGCATGTTTGGGTAATTAGGGAGGAGTGGTTTTGAAGGAAAGCAGTAGCTTTTGGGATGCATAAAGAAAACAAGATGGGAGGGAGAAGGCGGTGGACGTAGAGTTTGGAGGAGAGAAGTTTGACAAGTGGCCTTGAAGCTTTTACTGGAAGCGGACTTCACTGGCATGAATTAGTAGAAAAAGGGATGGTGCGGTATTCTTTTTGAGCGCTGTCCTTGGTACAGCGTGAGGGGTTTTGGCGACGCAGTGATATAGGGTGGTTGTACCATGAAGTAAGAGGTTGCAGAAATGAAGCGGTCATGGCATGAGTTCGATAGTAGCATGAACGAGAACGAAGTTAAAGCAACCTGTTCATATAGAAAGAGGGGACAAAGGTGACAAAGCATATTTATTGCAATGCACACGTTCAGGGGATTCAAAGGGAAATACAAAGTACAAGAGGTGTGACGCCACTGTTAAGGCTTTTGGCGTGAAAAGGAGGTAATGGCCTGTGGGAAACCAGGAGCAGGCGTTTCTTGTTTGGAAAAAGGGGCGGTGACATTTATAAACAGGAAATGGCAGGACTGTGAAGTTGAAAATGAGATGATGAAGTTCTTAATGGAGTAATGGGCAGTTCACAGTTGAGATCGTTGCATTTTTTTTTTTAAAAAAAAAAAAAAAAAAAAAGCAAAGATAGAGAGGGGATGAAGGCAATCGACTGGATTGGAACTGGTTCGAAACCGTTGGAAGCTCGTTGGAAAGTTTATCGTCTGATCCGGTGTACCGACGCAAATCGTTATTTAACGGTTAACGCGCCAAGGTGAGTAAATTCACTAACTCTCTTTTTATTTAAAATATTTTAATTATATTTTAAATAATGGTTGAATGCTATGTGATGGTTGATTAGGTAAATTACAGTTAAATTGGTTGAAATAAATATATATCATTGCATATGCACACATCATTGGTTGGATACTGATTTGAATAACACCCATGGATGCGGAAATCGGTTGGAGGAACTCAACCGGATTCCTAAATATTTAATTGTATTGTTTGTGCACTGTTTGAACCGTGTTGAATGGACATTCAACGTTATGATGATTTGGTAAATAAAAGATATCAGCGACAGTCAACCATAAACCCATTTTGTTAAGAAGTTGGTTGACCGTCAGACAAATCAACAAAGTTAATTATAAAAATTTATATTTTTATAATTAAAGCGAAGTTTAAATTCTAATAAAAATTCTATTGTAAACTGGTATTAAGTTTGTAGTGAGATGTTTTAGTGAATTGGGTATAATAATTCAAATAAGAAGTAAATTGCCAAAAGGACAAAGAACTTGATCGATTTTTGATAAGAGAAGTTTAAAGAGAAAGGTCAAGATTTTTTGTAACGGAAAGAGATGTCAAGATTTTTGTAACGGAAAAAGATATCAAGACTTTTGTAACGGAAAGAGGCGTTGAGATTAATTATAAAGTAGAGTATAATAGCATATTGCAAGTCTGTGAACTATAGCGATAAAATAACGCTGTTGAGGTTTAGGCGTGACTGTTGTGTCGAGATTAGTTACAAATGGGAATATTACAGCGTATGACAAGTTTTGAACTATAACGTTAAATTAACGCTGTTGGCCAAGCTTAAACGTGATTTTTGTATATAGCATTACTCCCTAGGGAATAAAGACAGTTGGTTTGAATCCACTTATTCTAAAGAAATAAGTGACGTTGTTTTGCCCAAAGAAAATATAGGGGTATTATGTTGGGTGGGGAACAAAGACGAATATAGGTTCATAATAACGGGAAACGTTCTCCAAGAGATGCAAATGGCTAAACGAGTCTTGGAATTTATCTGGAAAGATATGGAAAATTGGGAAGGTAATGTTAAATAAAAAGGGGCTAGTGATTGTGTGATGCTCGTTATACATTTGAATGGATGTTTGTTTTTACTTCGATAGTTAAATAACCGACTATCGAAGTGTTTGACCATCGTTGTCAATACGGGGAGACCGGTTGGATATATTATCCGAAAACCACTCCGTATAGGCATAAGCGCTGCAAATTATGCTGAAGAAAATTGAAGACGGAGTGAAATGCAAGAGTCGTCCTGTTCAGAATGGTGCTTTCTGTTTGTCCAGACCCAGGACAACTTGTATGGATGAATGCCTGACAGCGTATTCTTAGAAGATCACCTAAGACGATCTTTCCAAGATAGTACGCCTGGTGGCGGAGAAATTCGTTTCTCTTAGCTTTTATACCCGTAGTATTTTTGGGAAGATCAACTAGTGATTTGACGGGTTTGACGATGTGGCTTTCAAAGTGTATGATGGCCAGATGTTCTAAAAGGTAGACGTAGCCTCAAGCTTCACAACCGGGAAATGACAAAAATCGGGCAGGCAGCATGGCTATGTGGGTCGCACCCATTAGGGTGTATAATCACCTATCTAGAGAAATTCCTTTTGTTTCTAAATCTATCGATTCTGCCCATTCGGGAACGGTGGTTTGAGTCCAACCGTTGGTGATATACATTCGATACACTCAAGCGAAATGAGTGGTCGGTCATGTGTGGGCCGGGTTGCAAGACGTTCTTGTTGAACCCAGGTGTATTCGCCTCTAGAGATACATCATCGGAAGGTGGTCCCATACCTTGTCATAGTTGGAATCCAATCTCCAATAAGCGCCCTGCGGTTTTTGATTTTATACTATGTATGTAGAGCGTGAGATGCAAGCGTTCTACTATTTGGTTATTTACTTGATTAGACATTATTATAATATCACTGGATTTTGATATCAAAGTGTTTTGGGTTATAGTAAGGTAAAAACCGTCCGTGTTTATGTGTGGGCTGGTCTTACTATTATCTTTTTGGTTTCAAAGGGATTTTCAAAGTTAAGCTATATGGTTGGAATTTACTCACACCAGTCCCATGACTGACCCAGAGTTTATTTTGTTTGTTTTCCCTAAACTCTTGGGTGCCCAAATTTGTACGGGCAGTCAAGTGTTTCAGGCTTTGCAGATGCATTTGGGGGATCTTAAAGTAGAAGGCTCCACCGTCAGTTATCTAGAGTTATTTCCGCTGTATCAAATGTTATGTTGTACTCTGATGATGGTATGAATATACAATACCGTTTTGTATTTCAAAGTTATGTTATATAATATATTTTATCCGTTCCGCTGTGAGATTCGTGTTTACTCTGATTATGCTCAGTTGTGTTCTTCTTCTTCTTCTATTCTATTAGTTCTATCTTTTCTATCTCACCCTCTAATTTCTTTCTATTAATGATTCGGTATTTTCGATGTCTGAATAGTCGACGTTGGGTTTTGTGTCGATTTTCGGAGTCGAAAATCCCTGGGTCGTTACAGTGGTATCAGAGCTAAAGGTTAAGTGATTACCTTGGCTCTGTGGCGTGACTCAATAGAGATGGAGTTAGTAATACTCTAGATTGAGTTTGAGTGTATATATATGAACGCGTATTTGTAAATTTATATAAAAACTGTTTTATATTGTGTTGATTGATCTGATGAGTGGTATATAAATTCCAGATCGACGCGTTTAGCTGCCGAGGTCGATAGGGATTTATAAACACTTGGATAGAGAATTTCGACATAGTATTGTTTTGAAAGAGAGTACATGAGATAATTTTACTCGAAATATATTTTGATATAAAGAAAACATATATATTGGAATTATCTAATATATATTGAATGTGTTGGGTGAACTTATGATCGAATAAGATTTATAATTGAATTGGTTATATAAATAACCAATCGAAATATTTTATAGATATAATATGTAAAATCAGATGAACTGAATCTGAAATTTAAACCAGAATTGGAATAAAAATTCTGAAACATGAAAATGTTTGTAAATGAAATTTGAATTAAATATATGGAATATTAAGATCCTGGGGAAATTTTGAAATATTATCCAAGTTTCGAAAAGATATTTTTGAAGTAATTTCTAATAAAAGTATTTGAATATGAGTTTTGAAAGTGATATAGTATTGAACTCACTTTGATCGCTGGGAAATGAATTCCGATGATGAAGTCGACCATTATCTGTATTCATTTTCGAGTGCTAAGTGACGGATTACTACCAAAAGGTTTTGTTTTTGAAGTGTTTTTGGGAAAACACATTGTCAGAAATTCAAATGTTTGAATGGCCATGTTGTAGGTATATATGTGTATATGATCTCAAACTGATTGGAAATGAAAATCCCAGGTATTTGATTTCTGAAATTTAAATTTTTCTTATGAAGTATATAAATAATGAATTTGACTAAGTCAAATAAAATTTGACTTGAATTGAAGCCAAGTAGGTGGAAAATGCACTAGAATAAGGATTTGATTTGGCAAAGTAGTTGAGTTGTGGAACCGAACTTGGTTGGGAAATTTGATTATTTGGAATTGGAATTGAACTGGAGTTTGAAAAGAAATTTGAGTCGGGATGTAAGAAAATTATTGATTGAAGATAAACTGACTCGAGATCAGTTGGAGATGTATTCGGGGATGCTGAATGGATTGAAAATGGAAACGAGAAAGTTGGATGCTCAATAAATGGAGAAGGCCAGAGTGGCATGTGGTAATAATACCAAATAAACCGTGCAACAGAGAGGCTGATGAAATTCTCTGAAAGTAAAGTGTTAGAAAATTTTCAGAATTTTGAAAATTTTCGTTACAAAGAAGGAATTAATATTTTGATCAGTTCAGTCGAAACTGAAATTATGAAGTAAACCAAAAAGATTTTTTCCCTTTTTACAACAGAAATTGTAGCATTTTCCCCATCTTAGCAATTTCGAGGACGAAATTATTTTAAGGGGGAAGGAATGTAATGTCCCGCATTTTTACCGGTCCGTAATTGAATATTTAAATCAGTTTAAATATTGAATTCTTAATATAAGTGGATTTATATTAAAATGAAGTTGAACGTATATAAATATATATTTAATATAATCGAGCTCATAACGACGCTGCAGTTCGTGATTTAACGTCCTGATCTTCAACTGAGTATACAAGACTCGTTATAAACCGGATTTCTTCGAAACAAGAAACGTTGGAATCTGTTGAACTGTATCTTTCTAACAGAAGTGAAATATTGAGATTTTCGTCGTATAGATTGCAAGATATGTCAAAATCAAATATTCAGAAAGTCGCTATGAAATCATATATCGACCATAACGGTTTATTTGAAATAACTTCTTATCGGTTTCGAATTTAGACAAGGTTCTTTTGAGACGTAGTGATAAATCAATTTTTAGAATTTTTCTGTAATTTTTAATTTATTTAATAAACAACTTTTTATTTGAAGTATTTCGCACCCTATATCGATATTTCGGGGTTTCACAATATGAGTTAATCTACCGATATTATTATATTTTTGGGATCGTGACACCTCGTTGAGCACAACTGTACTTTTACTTCTGTCCGTACGCAAGTATAATTTAAGGAACCGAGGTAGGCCAATCTTCGAAACATTTAAAAAAAAAAGATATATCGTGAACTTTTTTTTAAACAAGACAGAGTTGTGTGAAATGTGTTACGTTGGGAACCAAATGTTTTTCAAAACGTGTACTTAGTATGCATTAAAAGGGGTACTACTCTTGTGCCTTATACTTATTAAATTAAAGGGTACTTAGCTAAGCTATGAAGTAATCGGTACAGACCTATGTTTTTATGCATATGCTAGGCTGAACTAGTAATTAAATGAATCACATGCTTATATGCCTAACGTGTCCTTTTCGTTTGAGTCTACATCAAAATTTAATGAGATACAGTAGGGTGCCGACCACGTCAAACTCCTTGCCGACAAAGTAAAACATACATTGAAAATAAAACCTACCCTATATCCTATTACTTCACTGCCAAGGATCATCCTATTTTAAATACCCCTGCTCGTTTCTTCCCTCAAGCAAAAAAAAAACAAAAACAAAAACAAAACAGCATCCATTTGTGATCTACAAAATAAATATTTTTCCGCACCACTTTCTTCCATACAGTGCGAGGAGTTGGCGATTCCTGAAATATGGGTGCGATGGGTTTTGAAAACCATGGGGTGTTTAATGATAAAGGAGAAGGTTGAGCTGTTATTGCAAAGTAAAGTATTGATTTAAAGAAGAAAGGGGAGGTGCGAATGAAGTGGTCTGGTGTATGAAAAGGGAAGCCACATGGTGCATGCGGTATTGATAATGAAGTTGGAAACCATGTTGTGCATGGGTTGGTACATACATGCGGTTGCATGTTTGGGTAATTAGGGAGGAGTGGTTTTGAAGGAAAGTAGTAGCTTTTGGGATGCATAAAGAAAACAAGATGGGAGGGAGAAGGCGGTGGACGTAGAGTTTGGAGGAGAGAAGTTTGACAAGTGGCCTTGAAGCTTTTACTGGAAGCGGACTTCACTGGCATGAATTAGTAGAAAAAGGGATGGTGCGGTATTCTTTTTGAGCGCTGTCCTTGGTACAGCGTGAGGGGTTTTGGCGACGCAGTGATATAGGGTGGTTGTACCATGAAGTAAGAGGTTGCAGAAATGAAGCGGTCATGGCATGAGTTCGATAGTAGCATGAACGAGAACGAAGTTAAAGCAACCTGTTCATATAGAAAGAGGGGACAAAGGTGACAAAGCATATTTATTGCAATGCACACGTTCAGGGGATTCAAAGGGAAATACAAAGTACAAGAGGGGTGACGCCACTGTTAAGGCTTTTGGCGTGAAAAGGAGGTAATGGCCTGTGGGAAACCAGGAGCAGGCGTTTCTTGTTTGGAAAAAGGGGCGGTGACATTTATAAACAGGAAATGGCAGGACTGTGAAGTTGAAAATGAGATGATGAAGTTCTGAATGGAGTAATGGGCAGTTCACAGTTGAGATCGTTGCATTTTTTTAAAAAAAAAAAAAAAAAAGCAAAGATAGAGAGGGGATGAAGGCAATCGACTGGATTGGAACTGGTTCGAAACCGTTGGAAGCTCGTTGGAAAGTTTATCGTCTGATCCGGTGTACCGACGCAAATCGTTATTTAACGGTTAACGCGCCAAGGTGAGTAAATTCACTAACTCTCTTTTTATTTAAAATATTTTAATTATATTTTAAATAATGGTTGAATGCTATATGATGGTTGATTAGGTAAATTACAGTTAAATTGGTTGAAATAAATATATATCATTGCATATGCACACATCATTGGTTGGATACTGATTTGAATAACACCCATGGATGCGGAAATCGGTTGGAGGAACTCAACCGGATTCCTAAATATTTAATTGTATTGTTTGTGCACTGTTTGAACCGTGTTGAATGGACATTCAACGTTATGATGATTTGGTAAATAAAAGATATCAGCGACAGTCAACCATAAACCCATTTTGTTAAGAAGTTGGTTGACCGTCAGACAAATCAACAAAGTTAATTATAAAAATTTATATTTTTATAATTAAAGCGAAGTTTAAATTCTAATAAAAATTCTATTGTAAACTGGTATTAAGTTTGTAGTGAGATGTTTTAGTGAATTGGGTATAATAATTCAAATAAGAAGTAAATTGCCAAAAGGACAAAGAACTTGATCGATTTTTGATAAGAGAAGTTTAAAGAGAAAGGTCAAGATTTTTTGTAACGGAAAGAGATGTCAAGATTTTTGTAACGGAAAAAGATATCAAGACTTTTGTAACGGAAAGAGGCGTTGAGATTAATTATAAAGTAGAGTATAATAGCATATTGCAAGTCTGTGAACTATAGCGATAAAATAACGCTGTTGAGGTTTAGGCGTGACGGTTGTGTCGAGATTAGTTACAAATGGGAATATTACAGCGTATGACAAGTTTTGAACTATAACGTTAAATTAACGCTGTTGGCCAAGCTTAAACGTGATTTTTGTATATAGCATTACTCCCTAGGGAATAAAGACAGTTGGTTTGAATCCACTTATTCTAAAGAAATAAGTGACGTTGTTTTGCCCAAAGAAAATATAGGGGTATTATGTTGGGTGGGGAACAAAGACGAATATAGGTTCATAATAACGGGAAACGTTCTCCAAGAGATGCAAATGGCTAAACGAGTCTTGGAATTTATCTGGAAAGATATGGAAAATTGGGAAGGTAATGTTAAATAAAAAGGGGCTAGTGATTGTGTGATGCTCGTTATACATTTGAATGGATGTTTGTTTTTACTTCGATAGTTAAATAACCGACTATCGAAGTGTTTGACCATCGTTGTCAATACGGGGAGACCGGTTGGATATATTATCCGAAAACCACTCCGTATAGGCATAAGCGCTGCAAATTATGCTGAAGAAAATTGAAGACGGAGTGAAATGCAAGAGTCGTCCTGTTCAGAATGGTGCTTTCTGTTTGTCTAGACCCAGGACAACTTGTATGGATGAATGCCTGACAGCGTATTCTTAGAAGATCACCTAAGACGATCTTTCCAAGATAGTACGCCTGGTGGCGGAGAAATTCGTTTCTCTTAGCTTTTATACCCGTAGTATTTTTGGGAAGATCAACTAGTGATTTGACGGGTTTGACGATGTGGCATTCAAAGTGTATGATGGCCAGATGTTCTAAAAGGTAGACGTAGCCTCAAGCTTCACAACCGGGAAATGACAAAAATCGGGCAGGCAGCATGGCTATGTGGGTCGCACCCATTAGGGTGTATAATCACCTATCTAGAGAAATTCCTTTTGTTTCTAAATCTATCGATTCTGCCCATTCGGGAACGGTGGTTTGAGTCCAACCGTTGGTGATATACATTCGATACACTCAAGCGAAATGAGTGGTCGGTCATGTGTGGGCCGGGTTGCAAGACGTTCTTGTTGAACCCAGGTGTATTCGCCTCTAGAGATACATCATCGGAAGGTGGTCCCATACCTTGTCATAGTTGGAATCCAATCTCCAATAAGCGCCCTGCGGTTTTTGATTTTATACTATGTATGTAGAGCGTGAGATGCAAGCGTTCTACTATTTGGTTATTTACTTGATTAGACATTATTATAATATCACTGGATTTTGATATCAAAGTGTTTTGGGTTATAGTAAGGTAAAAACCGTCCGTGTTTATGTGTGGGCTGGTCTTACTATTATCTTTTTGGTTTCAAAGGGATTTTCAAAGTTAAGCTATATGGTTGGAATTTACTCACACCAGTCCCATGACTGACCCAGAGTTTATTTTGTTTGTTTTCCCTAAACTCTTGGGTGCCCAAATTTGTACGGGCAGTCAAGTGTTTCAGGCTTTGCAGATGCATTTGGGGGATCTTAAAGTAGAAGGCTCCACCGTCAGTTATCTAGAGTTATTTCCGCTGTATCAAATGTTATGTTGTACTCTGATGATGGTATGAATATACAATACCGTTTTGTATTTCAAAGTTATGTTATATAATATATTTTATCCGTTCCGCTGTGAGATTCGTGTTTACTCTGATTATGCTCAGTTGTGTTCTTCTTCTTCTTCTATTCTATTAGTTCTATCTTTTCTATCTCACCCTCTAATTTCTTTCTATTAATGATTCGGTATTTTCGATGTCTGAACAGTCGACGTTGGGTTTTGTGTCGATTTTCGGAGTCGAAAATCCCTGGGTCGTTACATACAAGCATGCATAAACTTAAGGAAAGAGAGATCAAGGATGTATCCTCAAAAAGAAAAAGGGTAGGCTGCGCATATCTAGTCTTCAGTCTTCTAAGTCGTATCTTCTTGAGCTTCACTCTGCTGTACCTTAACTAATTTAACTTCACGATTGCGAGGTTTCTTGACCTCCATTTCCGAAACCCACTAGTAAAGATAGGACCTCGATCACTTACTATGTTAGAGGGTGTCCAATATAGTCGAACTATCTTTCCAAGATAAACAGGTGTTAACCATGATACCAAGTGTATATACTAAGATGATTAGAGGTCTCTCCTTTACTTAGCTTATCCATCATGTCACAAATTTGAGGGTCGATATCTCTCACGCAAACCATCCTAGTCGAATTTGACATCCCTCAAGTACAAGCCCCAAAAGCCTAAACCAATATCAGACAAGCACCCAAGGAACATCTCCTCTGAATTTGGACGATTTATGTGAGATGATACTAGCAAAACAACCAAACAATTGAGCACTTAACCGAATCTGGCTATTCTTGCCAATATTGCTCCAAAACTATCATTGATCGCATAATTGGCTTTGCATTGTCAACTAGATATATGCGGAAGTCTATCTCGAGTTTTTGGGGGAAAACCCCTAACCTAATCAAAACATCTGCGTACTCATGGACTACTCCAGCGGATCGAAAATCGTCGATAAATACATAAAGTGATTCTAGGTAGCTAAGACAAACTAATACCTTAGGATCACACGAAATTCCGAGGGTATTCCCGAGGCAAGTCGAAAGTCTAACTACCCTCCTTTCACAATTACTAGCTAACCAATGCGTGTCTAGAATCAACCCATAGCCCATGAAACCAAAAACATAAGTGTCTAAAATCCTTACAAACCAAAGATAAATGAGCCGAACCACAAATTGGATTTGAGACTATAATGGAATCTTCTACTATACAAGTACTAAGGTGCAGAGACTCAACTATGGAAGCAGATATAAAAGAATGTGAAGCACTAAAATTAAAAAGAGTACTAACAGGATGATCAAAAATAAGAACTAGACTTTACTATCTTTCTCTCAGGTATGCTGGCGGTGAGAGCATGCATTTGCCCTCCTGAAAATCCTGTCATTTGTTCTTGCCCTTGCCCTTAATTATATGACCCGTTATACCATAATAAAGATATTTCCTCTTGTCTTTAGGTTTTACTATTCTTTCGTCCCCTCCTTTGTGAACCAAGTCTATATCCATGAGTTCTTCATCCTTGGGTTGTGCTCCTTAGCCAAACTCCTTCATTCTCATCTTTTCCCTCCTTGTGTAACTTTTTGACAGGTCTCTCGAAAGCTACCTCCATCGCATGGAAAATCCTACAAAGCTCGAAAGAAAATTAGCCGTAGGTGAAACTACTGCGGCCATAGATGGAAGTTGGGCGCTTTTTTTATGCCCTTTGACAAGTGTCATAGTCTCATCAAGCCTACGGGACCACGCCGCGATGAGGTTACCTCCCAGAAAGCCAGGAGCCCCGAAGACTCAGGAAAGACGGAAACAAGGATTAAAACAGAGGATCAAAAAGATAGTGCATATGGCTTAGAGGAATACGCCTTTAAAATAAAACTTTTCTTTTGAAAATGCTTCTTTTAAAACCGTTTTGAAAATAATTTTTCAAATCTTTTATCTGATCCGGTAACCTTCAGCTCTGATACCAAGTGTAACACCCCACCTCCGTTAAGGTCACTCACAAAGGGAATGCCTTAACTTCGGTAGAGCATTTTAGGTAAAAGATGCAGATAATTTACAAGACAGACGTACAGACAACGGAAAAACTAAATTTATTTCATAAGAACGTGATTCAGTTAAAACATTACAACAACTGTCTCAAACCAACTTTCAAATTATTACAACAAAATCTCTGTCTTGAATTAAAACATAAAGAAGCATTAAAACAACAATAAGGCAACATAAATCCCCATTAAGAGAGTATCCAAAGGCATAGCCCAAGGAAAAAAGATTCCAAGCAATACATCTACTCTCTTCAAACCGGAAATGATCAGATCTAAGCTGAAGTATTCCCTCCCTGCAGACCTAGGGGGGAAACGGAAGAAAAGAAGATGAAAGAAAATGGGTCAGACATGAGTCTAGTAAGTCCAGTGACTATTCAGCATGTAAGCAAGAAAAGGGTTATGACAGGAATAAACTGAATCTAGGTCAACACCCTAGAAATAAGATAATAAGGCTGAATATGCTATCGCACTCAATTCACTTCTCTGCACTACCTAACTAGTGTCCTAACTAGTAATCTATATAAAATGGTCATATTATAATGTGATCCCAATCCCCGCAATTGTGGCAGCCTTCAGGTGTACATCTATCGTGAGGATTTCACCTCAATCTGCCTAATTGCCATGAACATGTTAGATGTATCCTTACTAGCCTATCGATCGGCTCCTCACTCGTACTAATTTTTCCTTGTGTCTGTGTCAATCGACCCTCTTTTGCATGTTGATACCCTGTGCTGGTCCCACCATAAGGTGTATCAATCCTTATGATAGCAACTCGACACGATTCAAGATGCACAGTGTATAACTACTGGTACCCAGTGCCTGCTTTTTCCCACTCTAGAGTACGTGCACGCCCGTAAACCATCGGAACCTACACTGACGTACCCCCTGTTGCTATTTTGATTGCTTATAATCAGCCCAGTATTTGAGCCCCACCCTGCCTAGTTCAGGGTACCATGATACATCTATGTGGGTTACTGCTGAAATGGGTCTCCATTACTAGGGTTTCCTACTGGTTAAGTTTGTGGGCCTATATATACAAATATTACCCACCTACATGAGATGTACTTAACCCTCCCACCGATTCAAGCATGTTTATTTAATGTTTAAGTTTTGTGGGCCTATATTTACTAATATTAACCACCAACCCGATATGTACTTAACCCTCCTTCTGATTCAAGCATGTTTATTTAATGGTTATGTGCGCCTATATTTACTAATATTACCCACCAACACGATATGTACTTAACCCTCCTTCTATTTCAAGCATGTTTATTTAATGGTAAAGATCTGTGGACCTATATTTACTAATATTACCCACCAACCTGATATGTACTTAACCCTCCCGCACATTATGCCATATTGGTTAAGTTTTGTTCATTCATGTTAACTTAACCCACTCATTCATCATGTCATGTTGGTTAAGTGTTTCTTATTAACTTAACCCTCTTCACTTATCATGTTTGATTGGTTAAGTGTTTCCTATTAACTTAACCTCATTCGTCCATTAAGTTATATTGGTCAAGTATTTCTTGTTAACTTAACCCCACGTGTTCATCATGTTGTATTGGTTAAGTGTCATCAACCAATTCAAGTTACTTAACCCACCTACTTGTCATGTTACTTTGGTAAAGTGTTTCCTTCTTATGTCAACTTAACTCTACCACAAATCAAGTTATATTCATTCATTAAAGCACCAACCATTCACGTTAGACAGGTATCGTTGCGGTTACTAGATGTGCCGGGCGGTTCCAGGCAGTTTTACACCGCAACTCAGTCTAACCTCGGGTTCTTTTGGGCTTGATGCACTAACCTCCTACATTAAATATATATTGTTACGGTTGCTTGATGTGTTGGGCGGTTCCGGGCAGTCTTACACCGTAACTCAATCTAACCTTGGGTTAGGCATATTCTTCTTTTTCTAAATTTACATATTTACCTTTTGTGTTTATATGTAAATTATTGTCATTCAAGTCATGCCCAATTCCTCTCTAAATCATATTCATAATTTTAGGTAAATAGATTATGCCAATTTTATGCCACTAATCATTCATATATTTATGGGCCAAATTATGCCATTAATATGAATTTAAGGTTTTCCCAACGTTTCCCCCGTCATACGTTCGCACAATTCACATAGAATGTTAGGCTCGTGGCCTGGCCTAACTTATATACAAAAGGGGGAAGAAGGGAGCATGTACCATTCACACAACATAAAATAATAAGGAACTAACTAAACATGTGTCATGTCAATGTGGCATAATATAATGAACTTGCATTTTTGGATCCAACTAACATGAGTCTTTAAGCATACGAGATTGCCCAAATCCAACTAGGCATGTAAATGTAAACTTTTATTTTGGGTCTAATGAACATAAACCTTAAACATATAGAATTGTACAAGTTCAACTAGACATGTGAATATAAACTTTAATTTGGATCCAATAATCATGAATCTTAAACATATGGAACTGCACAGGTTTAACAAGGCATGTAAATATGAACTTTTATCTTGGATCCAACAAACATGACTCTTAAGCATATGGTTTTACACAAGTTTAACAAAGCATGTAAATATAAGCTTAAATTTTTGGATCCAATTTTCATAGATCTAAATGTTAATCTAAACATAATACATGTCTTAGCCTAACAACTTGCATGATTCAATAAACATAGATCTAAATGTAGATCTAAACATAAAACATGTCTTAGCCTAATAACTTACATGATTCAATAAACGTAGATCTAAATGTAGATCTAAACAACTTACATTATTCAATAAACGTAAATCTAAATGTAGATCTAGACAACTTGCATGATTCAATAAACATAGATCTAAATGTAAATCTAAACAACTTGCATGTTACATAACATGAAAAAGTCACCAAATGTACATAATATACGATTGGTTTAACATCAACATAATAACCACAATAATCTCATAAGCATATACGATAGAATCGTTACAAGAATAGGCATAAATCAGCATCGTCATTATCTTATAGCGAGGAATTACTCTAGTTTTCATTTTATTACAAATCACAACTTTTAATCGTTCACATCTAAACAATAACAGGACTTACAAAGAAAAGAAAGTCTTGTTTTCTGGGATCTGTTTTCTGAATTTGAAAATAAATCCCTTGAAGAAGACTATCAATTTCTCTAAGTAAGTTTTGATTCGTAGCTTTAATCTTGCTTTCAAGTTGAAGAAGGAAGGGTGGCTAAACTAGAACGATTATGGACGGCATGGTGGCTCCTTGAAACGAATTTGTGTGATTTAGGGTTTGAGGATTATGGTTGCTTTTATAGAAGTTAAATCTTATGTGAGCCTTTAGATCGTTTTAGGAGCAATCAGAGCCATCCAACTAAAGCAATGTGTCACTCAGTCAATCATAGCATGACACGTAAGCCCTAACACCTAAGAATTTGTCACAAAGCCAATCAGAGAAGGCCACGGAAAATAGACAATCCTTGACCAACAAAAAATGTGCCATGTGCGCCACATGATGCGTACATGTCATATTCATATATATATATATATATATATATTCTCTCTATATATTTTTTTCATTTTATCAATCTTCCCAATTAGCCATTTTCACACTAAACCACTTTTTGAACTACGTTCACACTAAGCCACTTTTTAGCCATTCCCTTAAAACAAAAATATGGCGTTGGCGGGGATCAAACTCTATACCTCTTATATGCAAGTCACACGTTCTAACAAAATAAGCTAATAAGTCTTTTGCTTACAAACCTTAGAAAAATGCTAAACATTATTCTTTTCTCGTTCTTCTTTTTGATGTTTTGCTGCAATATTTAATTTAAAGATATCTTCTTCATACGGAGTCTGATTTACGCAAACTTGGACTCTATCTCAAGCAGAATTCCGAGATGAACGCAATGGCGTAACCCGTTTCACCTATTTCTTCTTTTTCAAATTAATTATTCTTTAATTTGTTATCTTAATATTCTCAGAAAATACGGGGTGTTACATCGACCCACATGTGTCCTGGTTCGACCGTATAGTCGATCCATCTGGGACCAGGTTGTCCTAGTTGCACGTTGATTGAGCAATATTTATTACTTAAATTTATTTTAAATTTCTAATTTAAAATTCAAATTTCAACTGGTCATAACTTGTTCGTTTCAAGTCCATTTTATGCAAACCAAAAGTTTAGTCGAACTTGAAAATCACGACAGACCTAATGGAGAGAACCCCGCTTCCCAATTCCTAGTTACTTCTCAAATTATCCTTTAAATAACACTTAGCTAATTAATTACTATTTGTTAAAATTCGGATTTTTACATTCTTGCCTCCTTAAAGGATTCTGTCCCCAAAATCTCTAAGGTAGAAGAATAATATAAACATTTTCTGCATCCATCTACTCATACATCATCCACTGGCAGCTGTTGTCCTTAATTTATTTAATGCAGTAGTGTAGTGCATTTGACCCTAACAAATGCAAAATATTAGGTGGTCTACTGATTCATTCGACCTCCCTTCTATGTAAATTTGTTGGTGCCATGCGTTCAAATGTACGCAAAATCCTAATAGTAACTGTTAATTCTATATGCGTGCATCAACCATCATCCATATGCAAAAACCATATGACGACATCCATATATTACAACCATAGGAATAAATAAAATACACACACATCCATACGCATATGCAAGTGTCCTATTCAACCGATCATAGTGCCTAGGTGTGTATATGCATCCACTACATCCAGTTGTAAGCGCCAAATATAACATGTTTCAAAGACATATTTCAACCATATCCTGTCAACTATGGGTTTCTCCTAAGATGAAGTTCAAAGGAATCTAAGATATAGAGCCTAAGAACTAGAGATGGAAGAAGCAAAGGATCAAAACGTACTGTCAAACAAATAGAGATAAGAATTATGCATTTGCTTTTCGGATTCCCAAGTAACCTCACTATCGTCGTCTTTCCAATGTACTTTGACTAATCTTACTTCCTTATTCCACAACTTCTTGGTTTCCCAATTAACGATCCGCCGAGGTGCTCGTCTAATGGATGCTTCACGCTCGATCTCCACATCCTCCAATGCACTGGGCTCTACTACCACTATTGAGTCATGCATACAGTTCTCAAGTGCAATACATGGAATACGTCATGAACGCCTGATAGTCTATCTGGTAGTTGAACTCTATAAGCCATCTACCCTATTCTCTCTATGACTAGGAATGGTCCAACAAATCTTGGGGCCAACTTGCCTATTCAGCCAAACCTTACCATGTTCCTTAACAGTGAAACCTTCACCATGCCACAAATAGCCTAACGCAACGCAAAAACATTATTGGCACAGGCCCAAATAAATGTTGGCATAGGCCTTTGTCAACGTTTTTAGGGTGATGCAATTTCCACCGTTGCTATAGACATCAAAGACAACATTTCGACTATCTACGACAACACAACAAATGTTGTTATAGTAGAACCTTATTTAGGTCTGCAGCAACATCCTTAGGTGTCTGTAGCAACATCCAAAAATGTTGCTATAGATATTAAATTTCTGAATTTGTTTTGGTGAGCTACTTGCATAATACCATATACAATAGTATGACAGCTACTTGCATAATACCACATACAATAGCACTAAAGCTACTTGCATAATATCACATACACCACTTGCATAAAACACCATTCGTAGATTCATTTCAAAACATACAACAGTACACATCATAGTTCATCATCAACAACTCCAAAAGGACGAAATATGAAGAAGAAAAATATGAAGAAAAACTGTCCATACATGCTATTTCACTTGGATGGTACGTCACTACACTACATTGCCATAAGTATACACAAAATAATCCCAATTATGATCCAGGACATAGCAAATCTCTTGCAAAGAATTTTTCTCCTTTCTCGTGCTTTCCACAGTCAACGCGAATTAAGGCCAACTCTACCTTCATATAAGCCACAAATTCATCGACTTTTTCCTTCTTTTGCTTTGGCTTCAACAGCTTATCTTCAAGTGTATTCCTTTCCGTGAGCAATTGTGATATAGTATTTTCTTTTTCCATCAATTTAACAGTAGTATCTTCCATTTCAGCATTGCTATTGATTTCATACACTTCGTCATGCCACATAAAATACCCACAATCGCCATTCTGCACGTATGTTAAATTCTCGACTAAAACATCACTGAAAAATTCAATAATCGACAAAGCAACCAAAAGTACCTAATTTATACTTACAGGTCACATGGAGCAACCAAAAAATTTCTTCCCCGCATTCGACCCTACCTTTACAGTACTCATCTTCGCTGGGATTTTGTGGTGGCAATGCTTATTTCCCATCGCTGTTATTGAAGTTGAAGCAGAAATTAATTGAGTGGTTATTGAACTTGAAGATGGACAGATCAACTACATATATATGCACATACATGTGAATATGAATATATGCATGTATACTTGTGTGTATGAATTAATTTTTTTTAACAACTACACATGTTCATGAAGACGGACAGATCAATTACACAAGCACTTGAACAAGAAACGGGGAAATGGACAGACAACGTATTATATTTATCAATATTAAATGGGTGATTTTAGATGGCCTATTATTGACAGGTAGTGCTCCAAGTGCTCTTAGAAATTGACCGGTAAGGCATGTAAGCTTCCATAATATTATATCCTTGTGGCAATGATGATGTGGGCTATTTATAAATGTAAAATAATAGCCATAGGTATGGCCTACCAGACCAATTTTTATATTTTAACATATTCTTACAAACCAGCAAACGAACAAATGAAAAAAAGTTGAAACAAATCAGATTGGCATAGTAGATAGGTTAGACACTCCTTTATCATAGCGTGAAGTTGATGGCCTTGCAAAGCTGAAGGACTTAGTTGTTGAAGCAAATAACCATGGGAAAGTGTTGAGTGATAAAAAGATTAATAGGAGTGATACTGTTAATCCAACAAAGTCAGATGAATATATTATAGTTTGAGAGAATGGGTATTTGAAACTATTGCTGCTGAGACTATGGGTTATGGAAATGTGCAAACAGTGATTGAATTGACTGGTTGCCAAACAATAGAAGATAAAATAGAGCAAAAAGTCATGAATGAAAAGAAAATGGTATTACCTGAACCATCTGATGCATTACTAAAGCAAAACTTTAACCATACTACATGGCATGGAAGTCGCAGTGTCAACCAAGATGAGAACACACAAAGTATAGGACATGTTGAAAAACAAAATGGTGAAGTTTCGAATGAAACAAAGGAGCTTCTTGTAGATGTTATTCTCCTTATAGGTTTAATCAATGAAGACTTAGCACATGAAGACAATAGTGAACAGAAATGTGCATTATTACAAACGAAACTGAAGCACCAAATCCTTACAACAACATTGAATTAATACCAATCCTTACAACAACATTTTAAGGATTGTCACTGTTACTACCGGTAAACCCATAAACAAAATTAAAGTCCCAAATCTAACTATTTAAATCCAACAATCAAATTCTTACCCTATGCAGAATTATCAAAAGCTGTGATAATAACAAATCCAACAGGAGTTTGGAAGTTAAATATGCTGAATAACTCAATTTCTCTAATATCTTAACCCCGATTTTATTTTCGAAAAAATGATTGAATCACTAGAAACTCATATCTGATTTTGCTATGGACTGACTGGAGATGTGTGCCCCTCCTGATTGAAGATTAAGGATTGAAATTTTTGAAATTTTTGGGCTTAAAAAAAGGAAAATTAGGGATTGAAGATTTTGAAATTTTGGGGGTTAGAACGAAAGTGAGTGAATGAAAATAAAATCGGGAAATGGAAATAGGTGAGATGTGGATTGATGGAGTGGATGGACAACTGAGATATTGTTTTAATTAATAGTGTGGATCGCTACGTAGGACATGGAAAGGGCTGCTATAGTAACAATGTGCAAAATGCTACATTGTATTACACTTATTTATCTAGAGCAACACATTTTTATGAATAAGGTAACATTAAATAAAAAACGTTGCAGTAGGAGCAAAATAGTATAGCTATCGGGATATTTTGGCTGGCAACACCTTGCAAATTCGTTGCATTAGGCCATTTATGGCGTAGTGCTTGATGAAAACCAAATCTCCAACTGCAAATTCCAAATCGGTCCTTCTTTTATCAGCATAGGACATCTATCTATCCTGTTTTGGTTTCATCCTCTTTCTAATTAACTCAACTTTATCTGAAGTTTCTCCAATCATTTTGGGCATAGCAGCAATCTGTCTGTCGAGTCCCACCAACATGCCAAAGATCTACAAAGCCTCAAAGAGTGTCATGCCAATGCTGAGCTGAAAGCTATTATTGTAAGAAAATTCCACGATCTTCCCAAGCTCCTCCAAAGTCTAAAATACACATCCTCCAAAACCCTATTCACTCTCTTAGTCTACCAATCCATTTGAGGGTGATACGCGATACTCACTCTAAGTTGTGTTCCCAGAGCTTCTTGTAGACTCCTCCAAAATTCTCTAGTGAAAATGGGGTCTCTGTCGTTGACAATGCTCGAAGGAATACCATGCAACTTGACTATCTTGCAAATATACAAAGAAGCCAACCATGCATCCACCCTTTTACTCTTAACCAAGAGGAATGGGCGCTCTTAGTCAATCATTCCACTATGACCCAAATGCTGGTGTTGCCCTTCCTTGACCTAGGAAACCCATCCACAAAACCCACAAAAATACTTTCCTATTTGCACACCTGTACATCCAAAGGATGAAGTAGTCCTCCGGATTTCTTTTGCTCTGCCTTAACCCTTTGGTATGTCAAACATCTAGCTACAAACTCAGCCACTCTCTTCTTCACGGGGGGCCAATATAAGACTCGCCTCATATCACAATACATCTTATCACCACCTGGATGAATAGTTATATGAGAGTGATGAGCCTCTATCAAAACTGTACTCGTCAAATCGTTTGTATAGGGAACACTTTACCTACCATCTCGATGAAGCCATCCCTTACAATCCGCAGTATACCTAAGGAGGTATCTAGAATCCTCTCCTCTATTCGGTCCACTAAGAATATCTGAAAGCTTGGGATCCTCTCTTTGTCTAACTCCAATCTGGTCTAATAAGGTAGGTCTCACTCCCAAAGATGCCAAAAATCCTTGTGTGAAGTCTATAGTCAGTCGAAAATCAAAGGTGGCTATATACTCCAAATTCTGCCACTCAACAAAGGAATCAACGTCGCTATCTGTCTTCTCAACGCATCAGCGACCACATTCCCTTTTCCAAAGGTATACGAAATCTCGAAATCTTATGATGTTAAGAACTCCATCCACCTCTGTTGCCTCAAATTGTGATCCCTCTAAGAGAATAAATACTTGAGGATTTATGATCTGTAAAAAGGTCGAACCTTCTCCTAGTAGGTATTGTCTCTAAGGCTTAAGTGTGAATACTATAACAGCCAACTGCAAGTCGTGCGTAAGGTAATTTCTCTCATGAACCCTTACCTGCCTACTACCATAACACACTACCCTACCCTCTTGCATTATCACCGCACCTAGACCCATCCCACAAGCGTCCGCATACACAGTAAACATCTTAGATCCATGGGTAATGTCAGGACTACCGCACCGGTAATAGCATATGGGAAGCATATTCACAATCCATATCCAAGGAGAAAGTCAGATTCTTCTTAGTAAGTCAGGTTAGTGGTGTTGAGATCCATGCGAAGTCCTTAATGAAGTTTCTGTAGTAACCCGCTAAGCCAAGAAAACTTCCCACCTCAATTGCTTTATTAGGGCCCTCCAATCTTATACCACTACTGTCTTGGCGGGATTGACAGTCAGCCCATCCTTAGAGACCATGTGCTTCAAGAAACACACCTCCTTCCTCCAAAAATGGCATTTAGAAAATTTCTCCTTCAACTGGTGAGCTCGGAGAGTACTGAGAACCTCTCCTAAATTCAAAGCATGCTTGTCCACATTTCTTAAGAAAACCAGGATATCATCCAAAAAAACCACAACAAACTTATTCAAAACGTCTCACCCTACTCATCAGATCCATAAAATATGTTGGTGCGCTGGTCAGCCCAAAAGGCATAACCAACCACTCGAAGAAGCCATCTGAAGTCCAAAATGTCATCTTATTGATGCTATCCTCTGCCACATGTAACAGATGGAAACCAAAAGCCAAATCCATTTGAGAAAATACTGACGCACCAACCAACTAATCGAATAAATCATCTATCCTAGGGGGGTAACAATTCTTCTTTGTGAGCTTATTCAATTCTCGTTAATCTATACATAGACGGAGGGAACCATCACCCTTATTGGCGAAGACAACTAGTGTTCCCCACTCATAAATGCTTTGCTTAATAAAACCGTTCTTCAAAAGCGCACTACTTGCTTGCTCAGCTCTTTCTGTTCTCTCAAAGACATATGGTGAACTGGTAGTGCTACAGGCTTTGCGTTCCCACTAAGATAAATCCATAAATCAATCTCTCGCCTACACGGAAATCCTCTAACCTCCTCGAATACGTTCAGATACTCACAAACAATAGTTATCGAATAGATATCAATAAAAGAATCTAGTGAGTAAAGAAAGCTCAACATGAATGAGCCTCGCGGGTCGTAAGAATTTACTAGGGTCCTAATACAAGTTATTAAATGAAAGACCCTCCTCTCGCAGTCAAGTACGGCCTCATACATGGCTAACCAATCCATCCCTAAGATCATCCCATACCCCGCAAAACCCAACATATAGGCATCACAATCAAATTCAATGCCTAAAATAGAAATTTTCAAACCCATATAAATCATAGATAAGTGTGCCGAACCACCTATAAGGTTTGAAACTACTATGTGAACGGTAATAAGTGAGGTTACTAAGTGCAAACAGATAACCAAAAGTAATGGAAACAAACGAATGAGAATCTCTCGGATCAAAAAGAGTGCGAACAGGAAAACCAAGGATAGAGATCAAACCTTCAACGGAGACTTTCCTTCCTCTATCAAGGTCACTGTTGGTCGGTGCTGCTTCCAATACACACTCCTGAGCTGATGCTACTAAAGTACTAGCACCCTATCCAGCCTTCCGGGGACATGCCATAATCAAATGTCCCGACTTCCCACAATTGTAGCACTTTCACTTAAGCCTCCAACAGTCCTTGATGAGATGCCTTGGCATCCCACAACCATGACACTTGATCTTAGGCTTGATTAGTCCTTTCTATGGATTTTCACCCAGCTTCTTCTTGTCTTTCTTATTCCAAAACTTTTTCTTAGGACCATAGAACTTAGGAGTCTCACTCTTCTCTTCCTTGACTTCTTCTTCTTTATCGTTGTGCATCAAAGCCATCTCAATCAAAGCCTCATAAGTCACTCCTACAGGAATGCGAGTCATAGAAAATCCTTGGAGTGGTTGATTTAACCTTCTTGCAAATCGAACAGCATTCTTGTGAGCAGTATTAACCAAGCCTATGCCAAACCTCGATAACTCATTAAACCAATTGATATATTGCTGTCATATATCCTTTCTTTAGATTCAAAAACCATTCCAACTGCATTCCTTCTTCAGTAGGTGACACAAATTTCCTCTCGAACCTATTTATGAATACGACCCAACCATATTCCTTCCTTCAGCTTCTATAGTCTCCCAACAAAACGAAGCTTCCTCCTTAAGTTACCAAGCTGCAAGTCGAACCTGAAAAAAATCGGTGTGTACGACTTAAGCAAGATCTATATGGATATAGCGGAAATGTAGATGATATACTAACTAGCAAATATACAATAGTCGTGTAAATAGATAAGAACTAATATGATATATCACAAGTAGATAAAAGTAATAAGTAAAGTAAAGTGACACCATGAATTTTATACTAGTTCGGACTTCCCGCCCTACGTCCAGTCCCAAAGCTCCTCTTCAGAATTCATTATCACGCCCTCTCTTAACCCGGAGGAATAGGTCAGTACACCCGAGCCCCAACAAGGAAGCCTCTCGCCTAAGCAACTACGTAGGACTTTAACAATTGCAAGTGCTTTGACTTCTGCTTTGTGTTCTTGAATCAACACGGATAGTCAACGGTTTAAGTACACCCTTCCTATAATCTTATCCTTGAGTGTTTGAAATGATTGCAAAGATTTTAAGGAAGTTAGTTACTTGTTGAATCAATATATGAAAAAGTATTATCAAGGATTTAACAAGTAACTTGAATTTGGAGAGTTTTGTTTGCAAAGTATATAGAAGTTAATTTCAAAAAATAGAGAGAATATTATTAGAATTGGTGATTTGAGAAACATGTTTGAAGTGTTTATATAATAGTAGAAGAGTAGCATTCCTTTATAAAGAGTTTATATAAAAAGTTGTGACAATTTTCGTTGATTATTGAAGAGGAATCTCTTCATGAAAGATGGTGACTCTTCATAAAATAGTTTCTAGGTCGAATCAGTCGACTGGTTGAAAAATCATCAGTTAACTGGTTGAATTAAACTTTAAATCATACAAATAAAAACATGTTTCAAAACTAGCCATTGTGTACAAAATTTCTCTAACCAGTCGACTGGCCAATTCTCTACTAGTCAACTGGTAGAGCTTATTTTGTACATTTCTGGCTTTTTTAAAGCCATATGAATATATATACACACACACACTTTTCGTGTTATACTTGAGGATATATTTTAACATGATTCTAACACGACTCATATATATATATATAACCTTATCTCAATAACATGATTTCCATTTCAACTTCTTTTGTTAGCGTTAATCAAAATCTTGATATCAACATTCTCCTCCTTTTTGATTGATGACAACATTTCTGATTTTCTCCCCCTGAGTATTTTCTCCCCCTGAATTTCTGCAACATTTTGTTAGTTCGATAAAATTATAATCTTACCATTTTGATTCCTGCAACAAAATGTTAGCACATGTATTCTTAATAAATTTAATATTAAGAGCATATCACATATATTTTCAATGAATTCATCATTAAAAGCATAGAATATATGTAAAATTAATGCTTTTTCTCCCCTTTTGTCATCGATTAAAAAGTAAATAGTCATGATGAACACAAAGTAATCGAATAACAAATTGATGCTAAAATAAAACAGAATCATTTCAAGTATAAAAAGTTCAACACAACCAAAAGCATATAGGTTCCTACCATAAATTATTACATAACTAAAATATATAAGTTATTACACGACCAAAAAGCATAGAACGAAGATACTAAAGCAAGTAACACTTCCTCCGTACTACTAAGCTAGGTTTCATCGGATTCGGTACTTTCAGAAGAGGTCCAATTGAGAGGAGACATGGGTTGTTTCTCCAGATTCGTCACATGCCCAGTGTTCGCAAGAGAGCAAGAGATTGAATTCCACATCCTTCCAAGGAAATCCTTAATTTGTGAAATTTTTTTCCATTTTATTATCCATTCGTTTAAGTCATGCTTCTAGAAGGAGTTGGTTGTGTGCAACTACATCAAGTGCTTGTCTGGACGTTTGAGATGGTTCTGTTAGTCGGACATCTTCGGGATTAGCACGAATAAAACTTGATGATGGTTGATCCAAACTTCTCTTTTCCAACTCTCTAAGCTCATGATTCGAATGGTCGGAGGAGGCATATGCATTGCTTCAAATTCTTCTTATCCATACTTTTATTTCAATTGCTTCCGAATCCGATTTTGGGATTTTTGCACTTTCAAAGACCCTCATTAAATATTCACCATAATGAAAATATGTATTTACTCCGTATGTGCAGAGAAGGAGATGGTCCATAATAGTTTGCATCCAATTAATTTTTACATGACCAAACGTTGCATACAAAGCTCGAAAGGTGTCTGAATACACAAGATCATGTGTTCCGAATCTTGGTAGTATTGTTCGAGTAAGAACATGGTGAAGTATCCTTGCATTAGGTCGTAGCCCTTTGGTTCGAGATCCGTCCGAGTCGTCATCAATAAAGAGATGACTTACTTCATCCCTCACACCATATTCGCAATTTAATTCGGATAAAGTTATTCCATCCATAGGTGAATTTAAAACTTCCCCAAGTCTATCAGTAGAAATGAAAATGGGTTGCCTACAAACAAGACTCCACACACAATTTTGTGAATTAATGGGATTTTGATGATTCAAGTTCATATTAGCCAAAACTAGCTTTTTCATGGTGACATTGATATTGATATTGTTTTGAGAATAATCTACAAGTGATTCAAGCCTACCTTGAATAACTAGTTGTTGTAATCCATACGAATTATGGTCTTCAAATTTAGCAAAAGGCCCTCGGATGAATTTCAGTATTGATAAAAGCTTCCACCTGCTCTTAGCTAGGTCATTCCATAGCCATTGGTCAATTGAGGGTTCAATTGGCTTCTTTGATCTTGTTCTGGATGATGATCCAGTGTCTTTTTGACGTTTAGGAGGTGCCATGATGAAATTTCTGAGTTTCTAGGGTTTTAGACGTTTTTAGATAGGTTGAGAAATGAGAAATAATAGGAGAGATAAGGTTAATAGAACGTGTATGATAGGAACCAGGTTTTCGGGTTCCAGTTAACCAGTCAGCTGGTTGGTATATTACCAGTCGACTAGTTGTTGTTATTTTGAACAACAGCCTTTGCTTTTTATTTTGAGTTGATTCCCTGAAGACTTATTTAAATTTATTAGTTTGAGAAGAAATATATATTTTTTATTATAAAAATACATTATAACTCTGACAAAAAAAACTTTGGTAAATTTTGCATTATTGTTCAATGCAAGTCATATTAAGCAAAAAAGGAAATATTTCAATGATTCGATTTCTATTCTTCAGATGAGGTCAATTTTCGTGGTGTCATAGCTCCCTCATTTTGTTGATAGTTCTTTTCCCATGAGTTTAGACTTGCTTTTTTATTTGTGTCAGTTTTCTTCCATGCACTCCATAAAGTAGAGGGTCTCTTTGATGATTCAGGACTTGTAGAAAGAGGGTAGCGCCTTGGTTCTAGGACTGCTGATCTTCCACAAATTCGAATAGCTACAGTTTCGAGAAAAGTTAAACTATCTGAAGTTTTATTTTGCTCATAATATATTTCTCTTTGTAGGTTTAGTTGTTCATGTTAATAATGTTGAATAGCATCAATTTTGTCTTTTATTGAGGGAGACACTGATACTTCTCTTCTCTTCTTGGCTTCCGGAGTGTATCTGGTTTGATACTCTTGCCAGCGAAGAGTTGGTTTGTTGTTTGGAGTAGGATACGTGATGATGTTAATTGAATCCGTTGAAGTTTTGTTAGAAGTTTTGGTTGGAGTTGATGGGGATTTTTCTTTATTTGACATGATAAGAAGATTTTGGCTATCATTTTCTTATTTGTTTTAAAAACAAAACACTTTTTCTCTAGAATTTATACAAAAATGTATACTAAATATAGAATCTCAAATGAATAGCAAAGCTAATATTGACCATTCCTTTCAAACCGAAATTGCTAAAAGCTTGGTACATAATAAGTGGTTTGTCTATTGGATAAAAAACTAAAAAATAGTATGTTTACTTTAGTTTAAGATAAACTATATTAAGTAAACTATATATAAACAGTAGTATTTTAGAAATATATGTTAGCTAAAAAACATACAGAAATGAGTAAGAATTTGAGGACTCATTTTTTATGTCATGCCAGTTATAAAAATCTGTAGTACCTGCAAAAGTTAGAAATTAAATGTGGTACCCACTTCCTCCGTTAGGGTCCTAAGGGTTAAGTCCTAGGAAGCCAAACCCAAGAGGGCTTAGGTTCCTTTTTGAAAGAATAATTACTATTATAATGAATAGAATTAAAAAGTTTTTAATATATTTATTTCTAATAAGAACATTATTTATCTTCGGAATCCATATACTAATATTTCCCCAGTACTTTTTCTTAGTAGAAATATTTAATTTACTACTAGAAACTTTTGGTTTAATATTATAATTTTTTGAACTAGATTTTCACTTATATTTATCATTTTTATCATACCCAAGTCCTTTTTTACTACAAACTGATTGAGAGTTTTATAATATTTTAGATAAGTTCTCTCTAACTTTGTTAAAGTTATTAACATTTTTAGAAATGCTTTCTAATTTAATTTTTAAACTAGAATTTTCTAATTCTATGATTTTAAATTTAGTATTTAAATCATGTCTTTCAAAAGCTAATAGATCATTTTAATTCTTTTGAGTCTTCTTGATTCAACATAGAAATTTGAGAATTTGCCATTGAAAGAGATTATTGTAATTTTCTAATTTCTTCTTCTAAAATTTCTTTCTCATCTTTTAAAAGATCTCTCTCAAATTCTGCTTTCTTTTTACCTTTGTTATCTTATTTAAACTTTCGCTTAAACATTTTCCTAGACTCTAAGATTTCAGTATTAATATCTACTAATTCATCAAAAGTAAAATCACTTACATTATTATCCTTAGCCATGAAGCATACGTTTGCTTGCTCACTGTCACTATCGCTATCACTTTTAGAAGATGAATCTGAGTTGTCCCAAGTGACTGAAAATGCTCGTCTCTTTGATTTTTCATTTTTGCGATTTCCCTTTAACTCTAGACAATTCTTTTGATAATGCCAGTCTTGTGACAATTAAAGCATTCTACCAGTGCAGGGTCAGCTCTTTTGATGAGTTCTTCTTTACATTTTTGCTTTGGACTTTTCTGTATTCTAGAAATTTTCTAAAATTCTTAGCTACAAATGCAATATCTTCTTCATTTGAATCGGAATCTTCTTTCTCAGCATGGAAAGCTAAAATTTTCTTGTCTTGTACCTGTGCTTTCTTTGCCTGCAAATTTACTTTATAAGACATTAGATTACTGATCAACTCTTCTGGTTTCATGGCAGAGAGATCATTAGCTTCTTCGATTGTTAATGCTTTTCTCTCTCATTCGTCCGTTAAAGAGTTCAAAAATTTTGATACTATATCAAAGTCGGAATACTTTTCTCCTAATCCTAGCAAAGAGTGATAAATGTTTTGAAAACGTGAATACATATCATTTACGGATTCATTTTCATTCATTTTAAAATTTTAAAACTGATTCTTGAGCATAGATATTTTGCTTTGTTTAACTTTGTTAATACCTTCATGAGTAATTTTAAGTGTTCTCCGGATTTCATATGTAGTGTTGCACATACATATCCGATTGAATTCATTTCTATCTAAAGCACAATGTAACATGTTCATGGTCTTAGCATTGGCAGTAGCCTCTGCTTTTTCATATGTAGACCATTCTGTAAACAGTGTAGTAGGTTGAGTGTACTCTTTTTGTGTGATATTCCATGCATCAAAAACTATTTGCTTGCATATAAATCCTCATTCGTGTAGCCCAATAACTATAGTTCATGCCATTAAAGAAGGGTAGTCTAGCAGTTGATTGGCCTTCAGTATATCTTGTGTTATTGCTTGTATTAGTGTTATTATCCATAATGTCTATGTATCAGATAACGGTTTTACGGTTAAATGATTGTCTAGCTCTGATTCTAATTGAAAAAAAAACGGTGTGTACAACTTAAGCAGGATCTATACGGATATAGCGGAAATGTAGACGATGTACTAACTAGCTAATATACAATAGTTATGTAAATAGATAAGAACTGATATGATATATCACAAGTAGATAAAAGTAATAAGTAAAGTAAAGTGACACCAGGAATTTTATACTGGTTCAGACTTCCCACCCTCCGTCCAGTCCCGAAGCACCTCTTTGGAATTCACTATCACGTCCTCTCTTAACCTGGAGGAATAGGTCAGTACACCCGAGCCCCAATAAGGATGTCTGTCGCCTGAGTAACTACATAGAACTTCAACAATTACAAATGTTTTGACTTCTGCTTTATGTTCTTGAATCAACACGGATAGTCAACAGTTTAAGTACACCCTTCCTATAATCTTATCCTCGAGTATTTGAAACGCTTGCAAAGAATTTAAGGAAGCTAGTTACTTGTTGAATCAAGATATGAAAAAGTATTATCAAGGATTCAATAAATAACTTGAATTTAGAGAGCTTTTGTTTGCAAAGTATATAGAAGTTAAATTCAGGAATTAGAGAGAATATTATTAGAATTGGTGATTTGAAAAACATGTTTGAAGTGTTTATATAATAGTTGAAGAGTAGCATTCCTTTGTGAAGAGTTTCTATAAAAAGTTGTGTCCATTTCCATTGATTATTGAAGAGGAGTCTCTTCACGAAAGATGGTGACTCTTCATAAAATAGTTTCTGGGTCGAATCAATCGACTGGTTAAAAAATCATCAGTTAACTGGTTTAATTAAACTTTAAATCGCATAAATAAAAACATGTTTCAAAACTAGTCGTTGTGTACAAAATTTCTCTAATCAGACGACTGGTCAATTTTCTACAGTCGGTTGGTAGAGCTTATTTTGTACATTTTTGGCTTTTTTAAAGCCATATGAATATATATATATATATATATATATATACACACACACATATACATATATATATATACATATATATATACATATATATATGTATATAGGAGGGTTCCGCTACACCTCTTATATTGCATCTCCCCGTTAACTCCACCACCCATTTCCTGACTCATTCTCCCTCTTCCCATTTCGATATTATTTCTTAGTGGGAAGAGAGAGAATGAGTGGGGAAAATGGGTGGTGTAGATTAAGGGGGAGATTCATGTGCAATATAAGAGGTGTAGCGGGGGGCCTTATTTGAGGATAGATTTTAACATGATTCTAACACGACTCATTTTATATAGGATCTGTTTGTCACAGGTCCCTATTAAGTTTCAAAATTAGGCTCACATCCGGTCCAACTTTTCATGTAAATTAGGTCCCTATTTTTCAAAAACATATAAAAAAATTTAAAAAATCACGTAAATTCATTATTAAATAAAACACATTCACGCCAAAAAATTCAGGTGGAAAAACAATCAAAAACCACGTTAAAACCCAAAATAACACAAAAACAGCGAAACAGCAGGTTTTTGCATCAAAAGATGCACCTAATTTTAAGTAGTTGCATACATTCATGGTTATATTTCAGCGTTGCGTCCAACTGCATTATAAATGCATACATATATGCAGGTAAGCAGCATTATACGCATCCTTTTATGCATATATTCAAATTTGGCCTGTTTTTTCAAGCATTCGCCGTTTTCAGACATTGTTGCACATATTTATGCTCTTGTACAGAATACATGCATGCATTTATGAGCATATTCAGAAGCCTTCACCCCTTTTGAATTTATTGAACACATGCATGCGTATATACAGAATAGTTGCATATATGTATGCAACTATTCATAACACATGAATCTCAGTTCAACTTTATATGCATACATGTATGCAGTTTATTGGCAGTAGTTGCATACATGTATGCGTATATTGGTTCAGATTTTCAACATAAATACACTATATGAATATATGCATGTATGTATGCTAGTATTGGCAATAGTTGCACAGAAGTATGCAACTTTTTTTTTACGTATGCTTCTGAGAATATTAATTTCCTATTTTTTTGAAGTTTTTTTTTAAGTCACTGGCGCATTTTTTGGGGTCCAAATGGTGAAAAGGCGGAAGTGGTTGGAGCAGTAAGCGGAAGTGCCAAAAAAAAGGGCGCTAGCTAAAAACAGGGACCAAATATGTATTTAACCTTTGGGGGGGGGAGGGGGGATGTGGCGTTAATTAAATTTGGTTTTAAGGATGTGTTCCTAATTTTCAATTATATATATATATATATATATATATAAGCTTATCTCTTCAACATGATTTCCACTTCAATTTCTTTTGTTGGCATTAATTAAAATCTTGATATCAACAGAACCCTCATCCCATCCTCAAGGTCCAAAAAATCAAAAATCATCTCGATCTCTCTAATCCAGGTGTGCACTTCTAAAATGTCACGGTACCCGAAAAATTCTTTCTATCCAAACTAGAGAAATCCTTACAAAGCTTAGAGAAATTCACGGTTGTAGGTTGGTTAGAATGAATTACTACTACGGGTGCTGGAACCCGTGCATATTCTTATCCCTCAGCGTGCGTCATAGCTTTTAAATATCTACGAAACCAACCAGTGATAGGAACACCCTTAAGAAGATTAGGGGCTCCCGATATGCTGTGCAAAAGATAGGATACAAATTTAGAATTCAAAGTAACCAAAGGAATGTTGTAACTTGACTAGAGAGAATATATTTTAATTTCAAATTTTGGTTTTGAAAATAATTTTTCTTTCAAAAAGTCCTTTTTTAAAAAAAAATGTGATCTTGTAACCTTAGGCTTTGATAATGTAACACCCATACCCCTTAACGCTATCCTAATATAGAATCTCGTTATGGAATGCGGAGCCTTGTAGGTATGAAGATAATAAACATCACATAGGCGAAGATTTTACAAGACAAAAGAAAATAAATTCACAGCGGAAGAAAATACAGCTTATATTAATAAGACAAACCATTCTTAAATCATCTCAAATAAACCAAAGTGTCATAAAAGTACCATGTCTCAATCTCAGTCATAGAATAAATATCAAAATACAAAGCAAAAGTATCCCCAAATAGCCAAAAGAAAATACAAGAAAACCGTGGAAAGAATATAAGATAAATAGTACATCTCCCTAAGAGTCTTCCAAGAAAAATCAATAAAGCAATCTGAGCTAAGCACTTCCTCACTGAGAGCCTGGGGAGAAGAAAAAGAAAGAAGAAAAGGAGAAAATGGATCAGACAAAATGTCTGGTGAGCTATAATAATTTCTAGCACAACTAATAAAAGGAGACAAATAAATGAAACAGTAGTCTAGTGTCAATAAAGGAGTAAGTATCTCTGCCTGTGAAGTTAAAGCGGTTAGCGGTCCTATAGCGGCGAAGGTGCAAAAAGATGTAGCTGGGATAAAGCGGAGAAATAGCGGAGGTGCAAAAAGGTTCATTAGATATAGAATCAAGTATTTGAAAATTAATTAATCACCTTTCTCACATTATATGTGTACAAGAAACTAATATTAATTAATTTTATATAACAAAATCAAAGAATATCATAGTTTAAATTTGATAGATGTAATTGACTGTTACCATATATTAGACACTTATGCCTTAAATTTAGCCAATTACGCTAAATTTATTGAATTTTTATAAAGTAGTCCAATAAAGCTCTCTATATATTAATATTGCTAAAGAGGGCGTTAAAAAGCCTGAATTTAGAGGATGCAGCGGAAAATTGCGAGGCTAAATGCAGATTTACTGTTCATCGGTGCTAAATTGAAATAACGTAGCGATTGAAGGACGCTCAGGCAATAGTAGGGATATTGCAGGGCTTTAACTACATAGAACTATGCACACCTAAAAGTAAACAAAACAAAATAGAAATTTCATAAATCGTACAAATAAGTGTTTTCATTTGAAAGATTCAATGGTAATATTGACTATTTTGCGCTTCTACAATAAGAACAAATTAGGGAGAAATCCCTAATACTAGCCAAAAGATCGATTGCATCAAATCATGGATATCCTATGCCTACCGGGTTTGGGTTTACCAGTCCCTAGCCTATCACCGATTTGACATAACATTATCCATAGGTGTGAAAACGACTTATTCCCCAAATCAGGGCAGTGCATGCACACTGACTCACCGGAATGCACTCACACCCTCTCAATTAGACCAACTTACATCAACAACGTAACATGGTGTGTGCCCTTACCTCAAGTGAGGCCGAAATGATAAATAAAGTATATGCTACATGGAATGGATCCCAACAAAGTTGGCTAAATCCCTTAACCCTTGATTCACTACGCCATAGATGGCCTACGGCAACCCCGGAGAAGTGATGCAGTACGTGCCAAAAAGTGTTGCTATAGGCAAAAAATGACCCGTGGCAACACTTTTTTGGGGTTGCCTTTTGTCGCGTTGCCTTAGAGTCAATGGCAACGGCTTTGCGACCCTATGGCAATATCGGTACAGGTGTTGCCGCAGTTACCACTAAAAAAAAATATACCTTTTCACAACTGCCAAAAACAGTTGTAATATGTCTAGTACAAATGACAATCGTAATAAAGTCAACCTTTTTTACAACTGTTTCTAGCAGTTATTAAAATTTGTTCGAATAAATATTTTATTTCAACATTTCAAATGGTACAATTTTTTTGACTCCACTATTGTACATTCACTCGTATATTACATAATCATTCATATTTACATACATTCCTCACTACACTGTCACTCGATTCACTCATATACAGACTCACACATAGCCAAGAAGTGATACACATAGCCTAACCTGTATGCACCAAACAAATGTCGTATGTCCCATAATTGTATCGACTCCAAGGTAGAAGCCAGTTGCTCGTTTGAAATTCAGTCCGCCAATCCTGCAACCAAAATCATCAACAGATTAAGTACATACACATATATGTTTTGTGATAATTTGTTAACCTAAATTAAATATTTATTATTTATTATTAGACTGCAATTTTTTCCAACTATTGTGCTTGTACCCACTGAAATACAAATGCAAAATCAAGCACTACAAAAAAACATAAATTAGGAAGACTTACTGGCTTGAAGAAATACAATTGGATGCTTGCAGTGACAGAAAATGTAGTTTCCAGACCCAAAATCAAAGGTTTGTCACCTAAGGTTGTTATCTCCACCAACTTACCAACTGCCAATCAAATTCTAGTTCAAATGCCTGAAAGAAGCAGTGTCCGTCGCCATTTTTACAGCAATCTCCATAAGATCTGGTGTTGTAAATGAGAACCAGCACGTTTCCACTTTCCACTACAACAAGGACATAAAACTACAACAAGGACAGTAATTTTTTTGTAAATGAGAACTAGAAAATAAAGGTAATAAAAGAAAGTATTTTTTTTTGTATATATAGTTTAAGATAAAAAAAATTGCATACTACAACAAGGACATCAAACTTGATCACTTTCCACTTAGCTACCTAATAAGTTCCCTACAATCTGAGTAGCTGTAATAACCCGGAAAATCTGAACCAGTTTAAAATTTTTATTTTGACAATTTTAGCGAATTTTGAATATTTAAAATAGATTATTTTAAATAAAATCGACGAGAAATTTATTTTGAATATAATTCGTCGTGTATATTATATACGTCGTCGTAGAATATAAATAATTATATATAATTAAAAGGAATTGAAAATGGCGCGGTAGTTCGATAATTCGATTTCAAACTTCAATTGAATGTACCGGGTGCAAAACAATCCGTATTTTAGTGAAACCAAAAACATTAGGATCTAATTGAGTATATCTTTCCAACGAATCCGAAAAATCAAGATTTCATAGCGGGAATCAAAAGATATGTCCAGTTGAAAATTCTGAATAGTCGCTATGGAATTCAGGCCCTTAAAAGTGGAAATTTTGCAAACGACCTCGGATTTCGACGAAACCACTTTTGTTGGGTCCGCAGTGTCAAATTATTGCTAGATTCCAAATTTCATAATTTTTCGAATCAATATGCGAGCGTGGCAAAGGAAAACGCGTTTGACCAGTTTCAGTTGATTTTAATCGACTGGAAAATGGCCATTTTTCAAACGGTCTCGGAATTCGACGAAACTAGTTTTGTTAGGATCGTATCGTCAATACGAAGCCATAAAATATATTTTTTGGATTTATAGAGTTAGTATGTGACCCCGGTAAAATGAAATGCGCGTTCAAATTCAATATATAGAGTTATATTTTGATTTTGATGAAAACTAATCGAAATAGTCGAATTAGCCTGCGATATATATCCCATTGTGTTCGGAATAGGGGTAATTAGCTATGGATGACAAGCGGTGGACCTCGTTTCGAGGTCAAAACAAAATATACATCTTTATCAATATAAAATAAAGGTTCATGTGTTGACTGTACTCATCCGTTAAGATAAGTCATGTGTTGAACGAAATATTTTAATAATAAAATTTACATCTTTATCAATATAAAATAAAGGTTCATGTGTTGACTGTACTCACCCGTTGATATTAGTCATGTGTTGAACGAAATATTTTGAAATAGAAATATTTGAATAGGAAATATTTGAAAAAGAAATATTTGAAATAGAATATTTGAAAATAGAATGATTTGAAGCCGTGTTGATTAGAGATGCGCCATTTTGACGTGAACGATGTTTATATCGATTTTATTCATTTTGAAATGAATATTGAAAAGTGATTTCGAAATCGCATATCTTGAAATGAAATTTGAATCAATTTGAATTGAATCGAATAGAAAACCAATTTGAATTGAATCGAATAGAAAACCAATTTGAATTGAATTGAATAGAAAACGGAAATGAATGGAATATAAAACAATTTCGAAATGAATTGAATTGAAAACGATTTCGAAATGAATTGAATTGAAAATGATTTTGAAATGAATTGAATTGAAAACGATTTCGAAATGAATTGAATTGAAAACGATTTCGAAATGAATTGAATTGAAAACGATTTCGAAATGAATTGAATAGAAAACGAATTTGATTTCAATTGAATATATAACGAATTTGATTTGAATAGAAAACGAATTTGATTTGATTTGAATATACGACGAATTTGATTTCAATGGAATATATAACGAATTTGATTCGAATAGAAAACCAATTTGAATTGAATCGAATAGAAAACCAATTTGAATTGAATCGAATAGAAACCAATTTGAATTAAATCGAATAGAAAACCAATTTGAATTGAATCGAATAGAAAACCAAAATGAATGGAATATAAAACGATTTCGAAATGAATTGAATTGTAAACGATTTCGAAATGAATTGAATTGAAAATGATTTCGAAATGAATTGAATTGAAAACGATTTCGAAATGAATTGAATAGAAAAAGAATTTGATTTCAAATGAATATATAACAAATTTGATTTGAATAGAAAACGAATTTGATTTGATTTGAATATACGACGAATTTGATTTCAATGGCATATATAACGAATTTGATTCGAATAGAAAACCAATTTGAATTGAATCGAATAGAAAACCAATTTGAATTGAATCGAACAGAAAACGACTTTGGAATTGAATTGAATTGAAAACGAATTCAAATTGAATTGAAAGCGAATTGAAATGAATTCAAATTGAATTGAAATTTGAATTGAATAGAAATGAATTTTAAAACGAATTTATAAAGAAGAATTCAATTTTGACTTGAATTGAAATGGAAGTTGAAATTGCTTTTGAAACGAATTTAAAACTATTTATATAATTCATTTTAAATAGAAATCGACGAAATATATATTATATATATAATATAATGGCCTGAATAGAACGCGCCGCGCCGCGGCAGTTCGTGAATTTCGACCATTTATTTCAAACGGACATTACGGGAGATCCGACCGTCGGATTCTCCTAAAACCAGAACCGTTGGGTTCGTATCGAAAAGAGCTTTCTAACGAATATTAGAAATTTGAAATCTAACGGTTGGATTTGGAGATACGTCCAAATCAAATTCGAAAAAGGTCGTTGTAAGTGCAGTTCGATGGCCGTTGATGGAAATCGACTGTACGGGCCTTGATAAAATTATTAAAAATATCAATAATTTGTGTAAAATCAGAAGAAATGATTTGGGAAAATTTGGGATGAAAAACTCCATATTTGAAAAGATAAAAATGGGTTTTTATCGAAATGAACTAGTTTGAACTCAATTTAAAACCCGGGTTTTTATTTTTAAATAAATAAATTAGATTTAAAAAGGGGTTTTAAATAATCGGAATTCCTAATATATTTGATTTGAATTGAACTAGAATTGATTTGTGGGTTTATCGTGAACTGTGTTTTAAACAACACTAGTTCTTTAACCTGATAATAAATAGAATGTGATTTGGGTTTGTCGTGAACTGTGTTTTAAATAACACTAGTTCTTTAACCCAGTAAAAGGAGTTTTAACGAATCTGCAATTAGATTGAAATGTAAATCTATAATCTAAATTATCAAATTTAGAAATGAGCGAGAATGGAGTATCAACAGTTTTGCTCCAAAGCGATAGTTAAATCTTTAATCAGATTTGAACGTGAAATGGTAATAAATTTTACCGACAACACTGTGGTGTTAAATATGGAGTATTACCAGTTTTGCTTCATGGGATGAATAGGTTGGGATTGGGAAATAAATAATTACTTCGGTGTAGTTCGCTAATCTCGACTAGTTTGAAAAACCACAATTTGGTTTGAAATGACATCCAAAGGAAGATTAAAGAATAAATTTTAAAGAATTTATCTTGGATAAAATTTATGGGAACCTTTCCCAAAAGATGTGAATATTCAAATAACAGGATATTCAGAATTGGAATGAGGCGTATGTTGAGTTTGTGTAACATTTGTTTTTAATATACGCGGGTTGTTCGGAAAGGCCGGGTTTACACCCATTCTGAATAACCGAATCGACGATATGTCGAAGATGAAGACGGTGGTTGAAGACCGGAAGTCTTCACATCGTTTGGATAATTACTGACGATCCTGATTGGGCAGTACACCCAAGAGGATGGAAATAGTTGGTGGTCGTCCAGACGTACTTGGAGATGGATGGATATGCGAGGAAAGTGCCTCCGGTTTCGTTCAGACCCAGAACGGGCTTGTAAATGGATTGTATGTCTGACATTGGATTTTATTCTGTGTTGATTGATTTCTATTAAATATACATCTGTTTGGCGGCGGAGAATTTATTCTTTTGCTTAACGCCCTTCTCTGAGATGTACGAGCTCGGAGGTTGTATATCGATGGACATCAGTCGCATGGCATGAATTGCCTGTGTGGCACGCTAAGATGCAATGATCAAGGCTTCTGTTGAAAAGAAAAGTCTTGTGGTTGATGATCAAAGCACGGCCTTTGTGGCGTAGCTTTGTGTATAACGTGAATTCGCGAGCCTCACACCTCGGTATGAGTTAAAAACGGGATACGGACTGCAGGGAGAGCACGACGTTTCTTTCTAGCTTTGGTGGTGTCAGTGACTTACCAGCCCTGGCATTTATATACTTTTTACCTTTGTGGTTGTTGGATGAGGCGCCTCGATTATAGGTCTGTAAGGACCGGGAAACGTGTGTTCAGGCATAACTAATCCTCTAACGTAAGTGAGGACCGGCCCTGAAGCATCCAAGGGTTGCCCAAAGTGCGTAGCCCTGGGACATTTGCTAGAGTGTCTCGAACGCGGAGAGGAGCTTGCCCCTTGCCTCGACTCATGACGGAATCCAATTTCCAATACGAGATATTTCAGTTTTAATTGTAGAACTAGTATGGCGACATAGTAGATGGTAGTTATGCCGCCTATGATTGATATTTATGATTGAAATGTTTTGACACTATGCACTTATTATAGTATCAAATGATTTGTTTTAAATGTATCAAGCATGCTTTGGCTGTTATAAGGGAAAACCCTATCCCCCGGCTTGCGTTGCATTGTGTGATAGGACCTGGGTCTTATAACAGCTTCATTTTTCTTTATTTAGCATTGCGCTGTTGTTTTATGCACTGGTATTCTTGGGAGGAAACCCGTTCCGTGTTATACGGCGTGGTCCCTTGATTTACCAAACTTTAAAATCAATATTAATAACCGTTTTAGTTCTCACACCAGTCACATGACTGACCTGGAGTTTATTGTTTTAACCTAAACTCTGGGTGCCCCTATTTTCCGCACGGGCAGCTAGTAGTTTTGGTTTTGCAGATTTATATTCACAGGATCCTGGTTTACAGCTGGAATGATATCCGGAAAGCTCTGTATCCGTATATCACCTTCAGTTGTGCTTTGTATTATTTTCCGCTGTTATATAATTAATTGTAATCTCTGATATTTATTCAAATGTATAATATTCATTTATACTCTGTATATTCTTGTATCTGATAGAATTGTTGTAATAACAATGAAATGTTCTTCCGTCTGCGTTCTTTTGTGTGTTGTTCTCAAAGTATCAGCTCTTTCCTTCATCGGGGAAGTTATGGGTCCTTACAGTGGTATCAGAGCTTTGGTTTACAGAGCTCGAGAACAAGACACATTAGAACCATACGAAAGAATTCATCTGATATTGGATTAGTAATATCCAATTAGAATGACTCGTTAGAGATAGGATCAGTAGTATCCTAGAACGAGTGTGAAGAGTATATTTTTCAAATGAAAACAATTTTGTTTTGAAATTTAAACCATTTTAAAACGTCTTTGAATATTTATTTATTTTGAATATGGACAATCGAGTATATAAAGATTTTGCATATACGCGTCATGAACGTATATTCGAAGTTTTAATATACTGGATAGATATAGAATCATACTCTAGTGGCCCGAAGATGATTCTGATGATTGACTAGTTGTCATTAGTATTCATGTTCGAGTGACGAAGGTGTGATATCTATATATTTCCATTAGACTGGTGTGAGAATCAAAACTTATATATAGCTAGAACACATTGTGGTGAATTGGCATCAAAAACATGATTTTCTATATATGTATCAAATTTATGAATTTGAAACGTAAATTCACTAATTGATTGATGTTTGTGTTGTTTGTTTATTTGTTTAATAATTTTGAACCATTATGCCTAATTGAACCAAATATTGAACTGTATTGAAAATTGGTCGCATTTGCTTGCATATACATATACTTACATTGAACAGGTCATAGCAAGGAGGCTAGAGCCGAAGAATAAAATTTGTTTGCTCGACAAATAGGTACATGTTTACTATATAATTTACTGTTTTGTTTGGGTGATGATGATTTTATGAGCCTATTGGCTAGCCGCTTGACTTTTTCTTTTTGAGATCAGAAGGCCTATATGGCAATTTCGGGATTTTCCCGTGGCTCCCGGTGCAGGGGAGGTTATGGCGAAATTTTTCGAAAATTTAGGGTGTTAGCCAAATTTTTGAAAATTTGGAAATTCTCAGAAACTGAAAAGTTGGAGAATGGAAGCCAGGTTGAACGTAGGGTTGATTAATCAAACCACTTTCGACTTTGTTCCTTTTCGGGGACGAAAAGTTTTAAGTGGGGGAGATTGTAATAACCCGGAAAATCTGAACAGTTTAAAAATTTTATTTTGACAATTTTAGCGAATTTTGAATATTTAAAATAGATTATTTTAAATAAAATCGACGAGAAATTTATTTTGAATATAATTCGTCGTGTATATTATATACATCGTCGTAGAATATAAATAATTATATATAATTAAAAGGAATTGAAAATGGCGCGGTAGTTCGATAATTCGATTTCAAACTTCAATTGAATGTACCGGGTGCAAAACAATCCGGATTTTAGTGAAACCAAAAACATTAGGATCTAATTGATAATATCTTTCCAACGAATCCGAAAAAGCAAGATTTCATAGCGGGAATCAAAAGATATGTCCAGTTGAAAATTCTGAATAGTCGCTATGGAATTCAGGCCCTTAAAAGTGGAAATTTTGCAAACGACCTCGGATTTCGACAAAACCACTTTTGTTGGGTCCGCAGTGTCAAATTATTGCTAGATTCCAAATTTCATAATTTTTCGAATCAATATGCGAGCGTGGCAAAGGAAAACGCGTTTAACCAGTTTTAGTTGATTTTAATCGACTGGAAAATGGCCATTTTTCAAACGGTCTCGGAATTCGACGAAACTAGTTTTGTTAGGATCGTATCGTCAATACAAAGCCATAAAATATTTTTTTTGGATTTATAGAGTTAGTATGTGACCCTGGTAAAATGAAATGCGCGTTCAAATTCAATATATAGAGTTATATTTTGATTTTGACGAAAACTAATCGAAACAGTCGAATCAGCCTGCGATATATATCCCATTGTGTTCGGAATAGGGGTAATTAGCTATGGACGACAAGCGGTGGACCTCGTTTCGAGGTCAAAATAAAAGGTACCTTTTTCGAAATTAAAATTAAATAAATAAAAACACTCCTATCTCTCCTCCTTAAAACCACGCAGGCCCCCCCACGTTTTCTCAGATCTGAAGGAAGAAAAAAAAAAATGAGACGACGAAGTCGATCCTCGAAGTCAACGCCGCCGGAGGGCCTCCAACACGCGCGCCTCCCTCCTCCTGTCAGCGCCCCTTCCACCGCCGAGTTCCTCCCTCCGGCGCCTCCAACCGCGAACCCCCACATCGAAACCCGCGACAGCCCTTTTCAGACCCCCAAGGCCGAAGTCAACCCCACCGCCACCCGAATCCGGCCGCCTCTGCCTGAAGCGTGGACCCGCCGCCAGCAACTCCGGTGCACCCCTTCCCCCACTCCGACGAACTCAGCACCAAGCCCTTTTTTTTCAAACGTGCAATGTGAGTTTTTCCTGTTTATTTTCTTCGATTAAAACTGATTTTATTTATTATAAGAAAACTGATTAAGAAAAATATGATTTTTATTTTTAAAGAATTAAAAATATGATTTTTATATTTTTAAAGTATTAAAAATATAATCTTTACTATATAGAAGGTGTAAAAATATGATTTTTGTTTATATAGAGAATTAAAAATATAATTTTTACATGATAGGAATATTAGAAATACCATCTTTATATGTATATAAAAATTCGATTTTTATATATTGAATAGCGAAGTAAAAATTCGATTTTTATATATTGAATAGCGAAGTAAAAATTCGATTTTTGTATATTGAATAGCGATGTAAAAAATTCGATTTTTAAATATATGAAGTGATTATAAAAATATGATTTCTAAATTGAAAGTGAACAAATAAAAATGTGATTTTTATTTTAAAGACATCAGTATATAAGAATGTGATTTTTATATATGTAGTGGCTACGAGCAACGAAGATGACAAAGATGCGATAACGATGAAGATTTCTATCAAAGAAGAGTCAAGATGATTGGATAGCTATCAGTGAGAATCCCTCACCTTTCAATTTCTTTTTCTAGTTATATATATATACTAGGATGCAGACGGTGCTTAGTAGCACCCGACACAATCGTCCACAGACCATGGACTTGTTTGTTTGGTTGCATAAATTAGTTAGATGATTTGATTTGAATTTGGTTGTTTGGTGATTTTGATTGATGTGTGAATGGCGTGGGCCTTCACTAGACCGGGGATAAGGCTAGGCCTTGTCCCGTTTCTAGTATCGTGCCGTTATGCCGCCGAAATTTTCTAAAATATGATAGAAAAATAAAATATCATTTTATTGAATAAATGAACTGAATAGAACATTCATAGGTTGAATAAAATATTTTATCGTTAAAAATATAGTTTTAACGTGGAAGTGAATAAAATAAAATATTCATTTACAAACCGGACGGTTTGTTTATGTACACCTATTTGAAGGACATTGATTGGGTTGATAAATTTTACACATCGCCCAACTGCACAACTAAAATCTGTGTTTGATTGTTTGAAACCCCACACGGGTGTTGGGATGAAATTTGAAGTTCACTCATCCTGATTGATTAAATATGTCGATCGATTGATTGACAGGCTGTTATAAGCGTTAGATATCTATATTTGATGCTTATACAGTGCAGTGCACTTTGGTTGATGGTTGATTATTTTTCAATGCTATTATATACGTGTGATGTATGAAAATCCATATAATTAACATTATATGGTGATTGATTGGGCCTCATTCCAACTTAGAAAATAAAGAATATTATAATATAAAGGTTCATGTGTTGACTGTACTCACCCGTTGAGATAAGTCATGTGTTGAACGAAATATTTTAATAATAAAATTTACATCTTTATCAATATAAAATAAAGGTTCATGTGTTGACTGTACTCATCCATTGAGATAAGTCATGTGTTGAACGAAATATTTTAATAATAAAATTTACATCTTTATCAATATAAAATAAAGGTTCATGTGTTGACTGTACTCACCCGTTGAGATTAGTCATGTGTTGAACGAAATATTTTGAAATAGAAATTTTTGAATAGGAAATATTTGAAATAGAATATTTGAAAATAGATCGATTTGAAGCCATGTTGATTAGAGATGCGCCATTTTGACGTGAACGATGTTTATATCGATTTTATTCATTTTGAAATGAATATTGAAGAGTGATTTCGAAATCGCATATCTTGAAATGAAATTTGAATCAATTTGAATTGAATCGAATAGAAAACCAATTTGAATTGAATCGAATAGAAAACCAATTTGAATTGAATTGAATAGAAAACGGAAATGAATGGAATATAAAACGATTTCGAAATGAATTGAATTGAAAACGATATCCAAATGAATTGAATTGAAAACGATTTCGAAATGAATTGAATTGAAAACGATTTCGAAATGAATTGAATTGAAAACGATTTCGAAATGAATTGAATTGAAAACGATTTCGAAATGAATTGAATAGAAAACAAATTTGATTTCAATTGAATATATAACGAATTTGATTTGAATAGAAAACGAATTTGATTTGATTTGAATATACGACGAATTTGATTTCAATGGAATATATAACGAATTTGATTCGAATAGAAAACCAATTTGAATTGAATCGAATAGAAAACCAATTTGAATTGAATCGAATAGAAAACCAATTTGAATTGAATCGAATAGAAAACCAATTTGAATTGAACTGAATAGAAAACGGAAATGAATGGAATATAAAACGATTTCGAAATGAATTGAATTGAAAACGATTTCGAAATGAATTGAATTGAAAACGATTTCGAAATGAATTGAATTGAAAACGATTTCGAAATGAATTGAATAGAAAACGAATTTGATTTCAATTGAATATATAACGAATTTGATATGAATAGAAAACGAATTTGATTTGATTTGAATATACGACGAATTTGATTTCAATGGAATATATAACGAATTTGATTCGAATAGAAAACCAATTTGAATTGAATCGAATAGAAAACGACTTTGGAATTGAATTGAATTGAAAACGAATTCAAATTGAATTGAAAGCGAATTGAAATAAATTCAAATTGAATTGAAATTATAATTGAATAGAAATGAATTTTAAAACGAATTTATGAAGAATTCAATTTTGATTTGAATTGAAATGGAAGTTGAAATTGCTTTTGAAACGAATTTAAAACTATTTATATAATTCGTTTTAAATAGAAATCGATAAAATATATATTATATATATTATATATATAATATAATGGCCTGAATAGAACGCGCCGCGCCGCGGCAGTTCGTGAATTTCGACCATTTATTTCAAACGGACATTACGGGAGATCCGACCGTCGGATTCTCCTAAAACCGGAACCGTTGGGTTCGTATCGAAAAGAGCTTTCTAACGAATATTAGAAATTTAAAATCTAACGGTTGGATTTGGAGATACATCCAAATCAAATTCGAAAAAGGTCGTTGTAAGTGCAGTTCGATGGCCGTTGATGGAAATCGACTGTACGGGCCTTGATAAAATTATTAAAAATATCAATAATTTGTGTAAAATCAGAAGAAATGATTTGGGAAAATTTGGGATGAAAAACTCCATATTTGAAAAGATAAAAATGGGTTTTTATCGAAATGAACTAGTTTGAACTCAATTTAAAACCCGGGTTTTTATTTTAAATAAATAAATTAGATTTAAAAAGGGGTTTTAAATAATCGGAATTCCTAATATATTTGATTTGAATTGAACTAGAATTGATTTGTGGGTTTATCGTGAACTGTGTTTTAAACAACACTAGTTCTTTAACCCGATAATAAATAGAATGTGATTTGGGTTTGTCATGAACTGTGTTTTAAATAACACTAGTTCTTTAACCCAGTAAAAGGAGTTTTAACGAATCTGCAATTAGATTGAAATGTAAATCTATAATCTAAATTATCAAATTTAGAAATGAGCGAGAATGGAGTATCAACAGTTTTGCTCCAAAGCGATAGTTAAATCTTTAATCAGATTTGAACGTGAAATGGTAATTAATTTTGCCGACAACACTGTGGTGTTAAATATGGAGTATTACCAGTTTTGCTTCATGGGATGAATAGGTTGGGATTGGGAAATAAATAATTACTTCGGTGTAGTTCGCTAATCTCGACTAGTTTGAAAAACCATAATTTGGTTTGAAATGACATCCAAAGGAAGATTAAAGAATAAATTTTAAAGAATTTATCTTGGATAAAATTTATGGGAACCTTTCCCAAAAGATGTGAATATTTAAATAACAGGATATTCAGAATTGGAATGAGGCGTATGTTGAGTTTGTGTAACATTTGTTTTTAATATACGCGGGTTGTTCGGAAAGGCCGGGTTTACACCCATTCTGAATAACCGAATCGACGATATGTCGAAGATGAAGACGGTGGTTGAAGACCGGAAGTCTTCACATCGTTTGGATAATTACTGACGATCCTGATTGGGCAGTACACCCAAGAGGATGGAAATAGTTGGTGGTCGTCCAGACGTACTTGGAGATGGATGGATATGCGAGGAAAGTGCCTCCGGTTTCGTTCAGACCCAGAACGGACTTGTAAATGGATTGTGTGTCTGACATTGGATTTTATTTTGTGTTGATTGATTTCTATTAAATATACATCTGTTTGGCGGCGGAGAATTTATTCTTTTGCTTAACGCCCTTCTCTGAGACGTACGAGCTCAGAGGTTGTATATCGATGGACATCAGTCGCATGGCATGAATTGCTTGTGTGGCACGCTAAGATGCAATGATCAAGGCTTCTGTTGAAAAGCAAAGTCTTGTGGTTGATGATCAAAGCACGGCCTTTGTGGCGTAGCTTTGTGTATAACGTGAATTCGCGAGCCTCACACCTCGGTATGAGTTAAAAACGGGATACGGACTGCAGGGAGAGCACGACGTTTCTTTCTAGCTTTGGTGGTGTCAGTGACTTACCATCCCTGACATTTATATACTTTTCACCTTTGTGGTTGTTGGACGAGGCACCTCGATTATAGGTCTGTAAGGACCGGGAAACGTGTGTTCAGGCATAACTAATCCTCTAACGTAAGTGAGGACCGACCCTGAAGCATCCAAGGGTTGCCTAGAGTGCGTAGCCCTGGGACATTTGCTAGAGTGTCTCGAACGCGGAGAGGAGCTTGCCCCTTGCCTCGACTCATGACGGAATCCAATTTCCGATACGAGATATTTCGGTTTTAATTGTAGAACTAGTATGGCGACATAGTAGATGGTAGCTATGCCGCCTATGATTGATATTTATGATTGAAATGTTTTGACACTATGCACTTATTATAGTATCAAATGATTTGTTTTAAACGTATCAAGCATGCTTTGGCTGTTATAAGGGAAAACCCTATCCCCCGGCTTGCGTTGCATTGTGTGATAGGACCTGGGTCTTATAACAGCTTCATTTTTCTTTATTTAGCATTGCGCTGTTGTTTTATGCACTGGTATTCTTGGGAGGAAACTCGTTCCGTGTTATACGGCGTGGTCCCTTGATTTACCTAACTTTAAAATCAATATTAATAACTGTTTTAGTTCTCACACTAGTCACATGACTGACCTGGAGTTTATTGTTTTAACCTAAACTCTGGGTGCCCCTATTTTCCGCACGGGCAGCTAGTAGTTTTGGTTTTGCAGATTTATATTCACAGGATCCTGGTTTACAGCTGGAATGATATCCGGAAAGCTCTGTATCCGTATATCACCTTCAGTTGTGCTTTGTATTATTTTCCGCTGTTATATAATTAATTGTAATCTCTGATATTTATTCAAATGTATAATATTCATTTATACTCTGTATATTCTTGTATCTGATGGAATTGTTGTAATAACAATGAAATGTTCTTCCGTCTGCGTTCTTTTGTGTGTTGTTCTCAAAGTATCCGCTCTTTCCTTCATCGGGGAAGTTACGGGTCCTTACAGTAGCTATCTTTGTCCATTACTTTAACAGAAACCTTAGTCCCATTCCACTTAGATACCTGATAAGCTCCCTGCAATCAAAGATGTGAACAGCAACGTTGCCTTGTATCTCCGAGATATTTATCAAAAGAAAAAAATGAATGAGCACAAACTACCTGTTAAGAATAACCTTCATAAATCGCTCAATGATTTGATTGCTACATGCCTAATATCATTTTACGAAAATTTGTAACAATATGTAGTATTGTCCTCTTCAGAAGAAAACCACAATATATAGTATATGTAACAGGATATACAGTATCCAAAACCACAATATACAGTATATTAGTCTAATGATATTAGTCTAATACTTTATACTGTATACTAGTCTAATGATATTAGTCTAATGTATACTGTATACTGTATGATATTACTCTAATCCTACTATATACTATATGTAGCAATTGAATTAGTCATGTAGCAATTAAATTAGTCTAATGATATTAGACTCATACCTTAGACTAATGATATTAGTCTAACGATATTAGACTAATATCCAAAACCACAATGATATTAGTCTAATCCTACTGTATACTGTATGTAGTATCCAAAACCACAATGGTATTAGTCTAATGATATTAGACTCATACCTTCATAAATGATATTAGGCATATAGTATCCTACTGCATATACTGTATATGGTAACATTAGACTCATGCCTGTATATTGTTACAAATACACAGTATCCAAAACCATAATATACAGTATTATCTTACTGTATACGGTATGAGTCTAATGATATTAGGCATTACCGTATCCTACATTCCTAATATGCATATCGACCACTAATTGTTAGATTGCTTTGCATAAGCCTTTGTATGCCTTTCTAGAGCAAAATTACAACCAAGATGTTTGGCAAGTAAGTAGTATTGCTGAACAAGGTGAGACTGTACAACTTTCTGGTGATGTGGTTAACAAGAACACTAAAGACACAAATGATTCCAATGAGCTGCAAAAACATATTAATATACTTACTGAAAACTAAAGAAGGATTTAGCTGATGATAGAAACAACAAATATAGGATTGCAACAGTTCAAATGAAGCTGACAGATTGCTCAAATATTCTGCCCAACTTGAGCAATGGTGTTCCTTAAAAAGACATGACTAAAGCTATTACAACTTTGCTCAAAAAGAATATTATAGTGAATATCAGAGACGTTCACCAATATCTTTATTAACATGCAACTATAACATAATTCAGAGTACCATAAATTTTAACTTAAAAAAATAACATTATCATTCAGTTTTGTTTTCATAAAAGATTTGATGTAAAATAGAGCTCTGTCCAGCTAACACAGGCCTTGTTTTTCAGAAGGCTCAAGGCAACAGAAATATAAACATTTTAGCGAACTTAAAATTTCACAACAGGAAGTTTATTTTTTTTGTATAATGGAATGCAAACTCCTAATTATTCACCTCAAATGAACAGCAAAGATGCCCACAAACCTACAGTCATAAACTTTCTCTATACCAAAGCTGTCCTAGTTGGCCTGCAATCGCAAATGGAATAAGTTGGGGTAAGTAACTAGCATTATCTACCTACCAATGAATTTAGAGTGAATTAAATTATCAAATGACTACCAATCCCAAACCCCGTTTCGTATCAAATTAAATTTTATGACCTCTTCCACCTTCCGTCAAATTGGAGTTTACAAATAATTTGTCATTGGAGCTGAAATAAAAACCAAATCAAAGTGGGATCTATTATGAAACTAGCACAGTGAAAGTAATATTACTGACTTTATCGCGAGCTCGGCGTGCGGCGGCGTCGAGGTAGAAAGTGGCGAAACAATCGGAGCGGAAAACCTAGTGGCGCGACGAGTTGCCGGAGGTTGTCATCATCCTGAGCATCGAATTTTGACCGATTTATTGATGAAAGAACTCACGAAATAAAATTAGGTCCGATTTATTGATGAAAGAACTCACGAAATAAAATTAGGGATCTGAAATTTGAAATTTGGGGGAGAACAAAATGAAAAAAGTGGTGGGTGAATTAGAGTAAGGGTTGAAAATAGGACTGAGGTTTGGATTGATAGTAGGAATTAACGGTTGAGAATGTGTTTTAAATGAGGTGCAGATCATTGAGGTGTCATTCTTATTTTTATTTTTTTATTTTTAATATATTTGTAGCTACTACAACATATTGTTGATATCTATTCTAACACATTTAAGCGTTCGTTGCAATAGACAAAAAATAGCATAGCAATGACAATACTATAGCTAGCAACATCATGGATTTTCGTTGTGATAGGTCATCTATGGTGTAGTGATTTGGCCTCAGAAATAATTTATTAAGCTCGACAATAAGGAGTATTGGGCATACAATTTAAATCAACATGTTACCACCAAAGCTTGACAATAAGGAGTACTAGGCTAAACCTGATAACAAGGAGTATTGGGTTCATACTACAAATTTAATATGTTTATTTTAAAGTCTGACAACAAGGAGTACTGTGTTAAACCCGACAACAAGGAGCACTGGGTTCATATTTCAAATTAGCATGCTTACATTATTTCAATTTCCACAATCGTGTCATTTTTTACCCATGTAAAATCCATTTCTGTCAATTAGGCATTAGTTCAACTTCTTTTACTTCAAATGTTCCTTTCTATTTGCAATTTTTAAACATATTCGAATTTTAGCCTCAATTTTGATTATATCAATTCATGTATTTCATTTCCCAGCCCAAATGCAAAACAAAGAAGGGGAAAATGATAATTCAACGCAAAATATAAGGCTTACAGGTATTCATATGCTCTTTTTAGGCATATGTTTAGCGCAACTGTAAAAAATCTAAAAAAAGAAAGGAAAAAGGAGGGAAGAGATTCAGAATAACAAATCACAAGAATTTCAAATATAATTTACTGAAGTAGATAGAGGAATTTAGAAAAGAAATAGAACAACCGTATAACCTGAATCATGAATAGAGAATAATTAGGATTCAAAATAATACCGATACTACTATTTTATAGTTTTGATTCCAACCTCAAAAGAAATTTAGAAATTACTAAAAACTCACCTAAAAAAAGTTGCAAACCCGAAAAGGCCATGGTAGAACAATCCTTCAAATCTACAAATGTACAATACTCCAATTTTTGTGCCCTAACAATATATATTTTATTTTAGAGAAAAAGTGAAGTGGAGGATGAGGAAGTGAAGAATGAGAAGTGTGTGGAAAGAGGTAGTAGTACAGGTCAATTTAAAGATATAGTAGGAAGATTTAAGCCTTAAGATAATTAGGTCTTCAATCAGATCTCTCGAATCTACCTCAGCATGAAACTTCCATAATGAACCAGAGTAATCGTCTCGTGCAGGCATGATTTCATGCCTAGTTACGTTAATTGGGTCAACCCACACCTCTGGTGGGTCGACATAGGGGTCGACTCACATGCGTCATGAGTCGACCACAGGGTCGACCCATCTAGGACTGAGTCATCCCAGTTGCATGTTGATTGAGCGATATACATTACTTAAATTTATTTTAAATTTTTTTATTTAAATTTCAAACTTAATTTGGTCATAACTTGTTCGTTTCATGTCCGTTTTACGCAACTAAAAGTCTATCCGAACCAGAAAATCGCGATGGACCTAATGGTGCGACACTCACTGCCCAATTCCTAATTATTTCTCAACATTTTTTAATTAACAATTTGCTAATTAATTACTATTTTGTTAAAATTTGGGTTGTTACACCTTACAAACTAGCTTTTAAGGGTGAGTTCTACCTAATGGGCTGTATCATTTGGTGCTTCATTGAGAACAGCTCGACGATAGATCGAGCCGCGAGAGAGGCGACAGATAGGTTGGATTAAAATACTGATAGGTGAGTGAAGCCATCCAGAGAGAAATGAGCGACAGTCGGGTCAATGTCGATAGAGTGAGCCGACATGGACGTCGGACTTTCGAAGAGCGTTGAAATAATATGTCATATACCCTAAAATATGGGAAATATTAGTTAGATATAACCCATTAGTCACCCTCCCTTACAAGCTAGCTTTTTAGGGTGAGTTCTACCTAATAGATCGTATCATTTGGTGCTTTCACCTAGAACCGCTCGACGGAAGTTCAAGCCGCAAGAGGGGGCGACTGATAAGATGGATTAAAGTACTGATAAGTAAGCGAAGCCATCCAAAGAGAAAAAAGCTATCGTTAGGTCAGTGTCGATAGTGTGGGTCGACGCCGGTGTCGTACGTTCGAAGAGTGATGAATTGGTATGGGACTCAAAATATAGGATATTATGCTTAGTATATAGTCTATTAGACACCCACCCTTTATAAGCTAGCTTTTAAGTGTGAGTTCCACTTAATTGACCGTATCAGTTGGTGCTTTCATTGAGAGCCACTTGAAGGAAGTTCGAGCCGCGAAAGGGGCGACTTATAGGCTGGATTAAAAGACTGGTAGGTCAGTGAAGTCGTCCAAATAGAAACGGGCTACTGCTAGACCAATGTCGATAGAGTAAGCCGATGCGGGCGTCGGACTTTCGAAGAGCGATTATATAATATGTTCCATATCATAAAATATGAGATATAATGGCTAGCTTTTTAGAGTGAGTTATATATAATGGGTCGTATCATTTTGTGCTTTCACTGAAACCCGCTCGATAGAAGTTCGAGCCGTGAGAGGGACGATCTATACACTGGATTAAAATATGGATAGGTGAGTGAAATCGTCCAAAGATAAAAAAGCTACCGTCAGTGTCGATAGAATGAGTCTATGTGGGCTTCGGACTTTTGAATAGCAGTGAAATGATGTCTGATATCATAAAATATGACTCGCATATAGCCTACTAGGCATCCTTTGCTCTGTGTAGTGAGCCCTATCATCAGACAAATGGCATAGTGACATGATCCCACACCCAACTGAGCATCTTTACAGCAATACAGCTATGGTACATTAAACCCAATACGAAATCGGAAATCCTCCTTTGTTTCCTTTTTTTTGTTGCTTCTTTCAAATTCCCTGCCACCTTAGTTGCTCGCAAAAGCATCCTTACAGCTATGGCACATTAAAAGCTGTGCTGAACGTAGCTATGTTGATTCTGCGCTTACCCTGTTTGACATTATGCGTGGAAGGAGCAATTTTTCATGGTATACGATGTTTTCTTTATATACATGCATACAACAAGCCTGATTCAAGCCACCTAATCGTGTTTTATGCTAATAGGTAAATTATTTCTAGGTATAGTTAGAGTGAATGGGATCTGAATTGGCTAGATCATGCAAATTTAAGCAGTCTGTGCAAAAAATAATAATATTGTTTTGTGCTTGGTATTAAAATGTTACAGGATTACCATGCACGCAACATGTTTGATGAAATGCGCAAGAGAAGTCTTTAGTTGGAAAACGACGTGGAAGTCAATGATGTGGAGCTAAATGCATATCAAGATTAATTGAAGCGACTTAATTTAATTTTAGTTCAAACGAAATTGTATAAGACTAATATTCGAGGTCAGCTCCAATCAAAGTGTGGAAGTTTGAATGCAGTTTATTTACCACTTAATCGGTGGTATCAATGAGCATGTGTATAGTACAACCGAGCGCTTATTGGGTGAATTTTCAAGAGTTCGTCTACCATTGAAAAGTCGGTGGATTGATGGAATGAAGCAAGTTGTTATTTATCCGGATGAGTTGAACAAGATATCCTATTCATGACATGCGCCAAGGTACATAATTTTATTATATGTCTTTAATTTGGAATGATGTCAATAATGTAGAGGAAAAATAGGGAGATAGGAGATATTGCTGTACAATTTGTAATAAACTATTATTTAAAAATATATAATTTGCTAGAAGTTCGTTGACTTTTTCAAATATTCGGCTCAGAACACACTTTGCTTAGCAAATCTGTACATCTTCTGCATCATTTCCGACAAATACCTTCAGGATAAATGTATATCTTAAAGCATGACTATGCTTTGCGTCAACTGGATTATAAACATCATTACACAGTTCTTGTGTTTGTATAAGGAAAGTGCATGAACCGTGGGAGCAATGTATAGTGGTTGCAGTTCTCCTGTCATATGCACAACTGAAGAAGTAGCATATTACTACGACTGAACTACGATAATTATTGCCATATAGTCCAAGCCCTGAGTGGCTGGAGGCCGAAGGTAGTTTTTATTTGAAGTCTACTAAAATCAATTTTAAGAGCGCCTGAAAAATAGCACAAATCAAAACAAGATTTAGGCAAAAACTGGACATAAACTTTGACATTTCTTCATGCATGCTTAACCACTAAGCCAAACAAACTTTCAATTATTTGTCTAGATTATGTATATGAAATTACTTACATTTTGGAGCCTTTAAATTTCGGGGTTCTTACACCATCGTCTTGTTGGCCTAGTTTAAGGGCCGGGCAATATATACAAACTTAACATGTTAATGCTAAAGTTTGAAGTTATTTAGTATACATGTTAACTTATTGTATGCAGTACGCTTAATGCTTCTTTCATTTACGATCAGTTGAAGGATATATTGTCATAATACAAAAGTTGGTTCTTTGAGAATAACTTTAGTACTTCACTATATTTGTCAATTCTTATTAACAAACGTTGTTTCAGTGTACAAATTAAAGTATCGTTTTTATTAGTTACTATTTGTGCAAATAATTTTGTATGTAAAGTGAACTTAATTAGTTATCATTTTCTAAATAATAACATACTAATACAGTAATACATTTATATGGTTCATGCCCAAACCAGAACTTATAATGAGTAAAAAGTGTAGAAATGATGGGTTAGATATTAAATATTAACAATAGAGTTGTAATTTAGTATAAATGCTCCCCAAAAATGCTCATCTGTACAGGATTCCAAGATTAATGACCATTATTTAACATGACATTTTGTTTTATACATATATGCTTAGTTTTTCTATGCAACTAATAAAGCAATAAGCCTATACAGTTGATTATATTTATGTTTAATCCAAATCAAATAAATTATCTCTTAAGGGATTAATTTACTCATAACAATATTGCTTACCCTTGACCATGGAGATTAATTAGTCATGATTATTGTTGAAATATTAATGTAATCAAGGCATTTATACACTTTCTTCAAGATACACCATATCAATCTACTCAATAGGAACATTTTTATGACGAGAACACCTGCTTTGTAATTAAATTATGGTATTTTGACTTGGTTTATGTGACATGCAGTGGCCGAGCCAGCCCATTGTCTCACTTAGGCCATATTTTATTATATAAATAAGCACCCAGATGTAAAAAAATAAGTTAAAAGCTGTTGGACTTAAAAGCAAGAAACAATAATTCATTTAATGAGAACGTGTTATGGAAATCACGTGGGATTTGAGATGTATCCAAAATGTGTAGTCGATCGTTCTTCACATATACGTGTATATGCATGTGTGACTTTAATGATTGTTGAAATAAAAATTTATGCATTGTGTATTAAAAACATTGTTTTTAGAAAACTCCCCTCTATACTTGCCTCAAGGAAATAAGAGATAAAACGCCTCGAGACTTATTCCAAAAAGCTTTTTACCTCTAAAGCTTAAGTCTCAACAACTTGAAACACACAAAGTGCATAAAATGTACGCCTCACACGCCTCAAACAGCTGAGGCATATAACTTAAAAACTTGTTTATCTATAGTTGTAGATACTGACACTGATAAAAGCCATTAAACTTTGATTATTTAATGGGAAAAAAAGGCAATTTAAGAAAATAAAAATTAGCATTTTTTACTTTTCAATTTCAATATCGACATGATCAAGTAAGATTGTTTATGAAATAATGATCATGAGCAATGTAATTAACTTTCTCATTATGATTTATTGAATGTTTTTCAATAAACTTTGTTAAATCTCAGAATAATTTTTTTTCTTCAATAAACTTTGTTAAATCTCAGAATAAATTTTACATACTGGCTTGAATTGATATAACGTATCAAAATCGGAGTTTGATGGAATCTTCAAATAGTTTTAAGAAAACAAATTTTGAATCATATGAGTTTTGATTATTTATTTTTTAACATAATAAAAATACATACTTGGTAAAAGTCGGATCTTAAATTATTTGTTTTTCATTTTTTGCATCGGTTAATTTAAAATGTCAGAATTTCTTTATTTGTTTTGCATTTTGTTTTTATCCGAAAAGCTTACGCCTCAACGTTTCGAGGCTTACGCCCCGCTCCATAGGCCTGAAAACGCCTCATGTACGCCTTTCGCGTTTTAAAACTTTGATTAAAAACATCTACCATCTTCACACCAAGTAATAAAATGTTGCCATTCGGAGTTCAAATTTATTTGTACAAATAATTGTTTGCCCTACATGGAAGCATTTGGCTAGTTAATTGAATTAAGATATTGGCTAGTTAATTGAATTAAGATAAGATAAACTGAAGTAAATTTTAATGTTGAAGATCTAAGGCTGACAGATTTTTTTTATTTTGACATTTCAGTGAGTCGGTCTTCTTACAGAAAGCATAGCAAATTCCAAGGTTCAAGATTCCCGCGGGCACGCCGGAACACTGGCCAATCTGTTTTGGTTCCGGCGATGGACAGACAGGAGTCAGATCATATTTCCATTTCAGAATCTCATGCACGAAAACACGTGCAAATTGGAAAACCGCTTTCTTCTTCAAAGATTTGCTATGAGTGGTAATATTCCTTTCAAGCGGTCATTGAATGAGCAGGTAAAATTTTCTTAAACTAGGGCACCGGATTGTGAACTTGGTTTGAACGAAGAGGGAAGAGAGAGAAAGAGGGTGAAAGAAGAGGAAAGAGAGACTAAGATATTCACGTGAGATGAGAACTCTGTGCTTTAATCATTGGGCCTGCTCGGGTATGTTTTGGACTGCAACTATTTTAGTATAACGATATATGAATTTAGATTCATAATTCGATTATATAATTATGCAAAATAATAATAATAATAATAATAACTCATATACTATCCAACTTATATGTCATCTAACTTGCATATAATTTAAACAATGCAGTATAACTTCAAATTAGTATTAAACGTTTTAATCATATATCTAACCATTTACATAGGAAATTTAACGGAATCAATGAACCGGAATTAAAGTGGAATTTCCGGTATCTCCGAAACGGAAACAAAATCTCCCAAATTATAAATGAACTGAAGCAGAAACGGGAAGTGGAATTTTCAACCTTGGTAAATTCATTGTGCTAATAGGTCTTTCCACATACGGACATGAAATTTGTAAATGACATTAGACATTGATCAGTTTCTGTAAAGTTTGTGCATTGACATAAAGCTTGTTATAAAAAAGAAAATTTCTAGTTTTCTAGTTTATAAGATTTTAGGTTGTAAATAGTAAGTACATTATTTGTTACTAGATTTGATTATTATTTTTTGGATGTAAGTATATTTTGATTAATAGAATAGACACAACATCCATAAACTGAATGGTAGTTTGTATCACCCATATATATATATATATATATATATATACACATATATATATATATATATACATATATATATATATACATATATATATGGGAAAGTCAATTTAGACATAAAATTTTAACACAAATGGGGACACAATTGATATGCACCATTGGATCAAGAAATATTCGGATTTTAATGGGAGGATATCTTATGGCTACAAGCACAAAAGTTATTCACACTAAAGGCAAAGTTAATTAGTCCTAACCGATTTTTCAGAAACGAATACTGAGTTATTTAGAAATCGCTGCCCCTAGGATGGTTAAATTCATAACTACTAGTTTTAGATGTTGTTACAATAAAAATTGTTTCATTGAGTATGATACATTCATTATCTGTGTTATAATGTTAATTTTTTGTACATGAGTTAGCTTGTTGTTATAAATTGAGACAAACATTAAAAAAACAGCATGAATAGCGGGGGGAATGATTTGATTACATATGTGTTGTAGTTGATTGTAAAGCGATTTAGGTCGGCATAAAGAAGAGTCTCTTATTTAAATTAGTCCAATATTTATTCTCTTTGGGTATTAAGAATGAAAATTGCAGTATTGCTGCCTAATATAATCTGTACACCATTGATAGTGTCGTCGTTAAGGAATTGTTGTAGGCAAGACATCGTAATAATGGAAATCTTCTTATTTCCTACTTAGCAAGGAGAGATCAAATCATGGATAATGAGGAGGTTCGTGATTCATATACGATTGTATTTTGTATGTGCATGATTTGTATAAGTTGATAATAATCATACAATAGAAACTTGAGAAAGTTTGTTAATTATCTCTCGTTGTTCATTCTATATTCTTATTTACTGGAATTAAATTGTAATAGTTAATTGCCTATAGCTAATTAGAAAGCATCTTTATTGACTTAAAAATCCATTTTGGATTTTAAATGCTTAAAAAATAGAGCGAGGGGTCAAACATGTGATGGAGGGATTTACAAAGACCTTTGACCTAACAAGAAATTGAGTTAAACCTGACCATGAAAATCAAGCAACAAGGGAAACCTTTTTTTTTTTGGATCCCCTTCCTTCTGAAAGTAGGCTGGGAGGCTTGAGGATGATGACTTTTAGGGTTTAGGAGAAGGGGCAATTGTTTCTGGGCCTTGTTAGTGTTACAGGGGCTTACATTTTTGATGATGTGAAAACTGGTTTGAGTTTACTAATTATTTTGTGTGACTAAAGATTACAGATATAGTATCAAGAGCACCCCAAATAGTATAGCATCCCTTTAGCCCTCCTAATTTCCACCACATATTCCTTATTTTCTCTTCTTCCACTAACTCTCTCTCTCTTCCCACAAACTTTTTTAATTATAAATGAGAGGCTACAATTCAGATGCAAATGGGGTGCTAAGTAATTGGGGTGTCATAGACCATGTCTCAAGATTACATTGGTTTTTGCAGTAAGTGGTTTGGACTTTTATTGATTCGAGGGTAGAAGTCCTCTCACTTGAGTACGGAAGCCTTTGCCACTGGGTATCCACCATTGATCTACCAATTTGTATAAAAAATGTTTCAAACAGTGACAATATTTGTGACTAGAATTAAATGGAATATTCAGAATTTCAAAAACGAAACCGAAATTTTAAAAATTCCACATGATTGGAAAACTGGAATTTTGAATCATGGTTCGTTTAGTAAGTTGGAACCTCATGTCCCTAAAAGTAACGTCTCACTTGACCCTTTAAATCGCCTCCATTCATGTGATATAATTAAAATCGGTTATTTTAAAAGATAATTTTATTCACACCTTTCTTTCCTACTTCCCAATCCCACTTAGGTTTTCTTTTTTAGAAAAGAAAAAGAAAAAGAGCATCGCCTTTTTTCCTTTCGCATACAATCATCACATTCCCTTTTTTTTTCTTCCATTCTCCGAATTACCTTCGTGTTTCTCAAATCATGTTCAACAGTGACACAGTATGTTCACAGAAAAAGTTCGGTCCAAACTAGACTACCACATGCAGAGCCGGCTCCAGGGCTAGGCGCGCTAGGCGGCCGTCTGGAGCAACCCCCGGAAAAGAGCAACCATCATCAGAAAATTTGCTGGGGGTGGTGAATACTGACTTTTCCGGAATATAAAAATTCTGATGCACATATGAATTAAAGATGTCTGTAGTGTGGTTGGCTGCCTTTCAGCTTGCAAAGTTCCTAAAGGTGCGGGGTTCAGTTCCTTGCAGCAACAGCTGTGTTCAGTTTTGTACTTTTACCTGATTTTCTCTTCCCCTTTAACTTCTTGCAACTGCTGTGAGGACAACCATTTTTTTTTTCTTCCATTTTTTCTGCTTTTAGCCCACCGTATTGCCTAGGGCAACAGTACAGCTGGAGCCGGCTCTGATCACATGTACCATGCTCGATCTAAACTAGGTTATTATACGAACCTTGCTCGATTTGAACAAGATAATTACATGAAACTCCCTTTGATTTATAAAATCATCGCTCCATTTAAGTTATGTATATGATTTTTTTCTAAGCATGCTTATTTCTTTTAAACGTGATCTCTTGTGGTTTGAAATAGGGGTAATTTTGGAAAGTATGTAATTTGATAAAGTAGCGAGATGCGAAATGAAGAAAGTAAGGTGCAAATAAAAATGGTTATTTTTGAATTATTTATTAAATGGATGGTGAAGATTACAAGGGGACAAGGAGCACTTGGAATTTAGTGATGGAGGATCATCTGTATCGTTTAATCATCCCTTCGGATTGGTTGCTTGGGCTAGTGTCATGGTAAGAAACTTGTGTTCAGCTGAACGTTGTGAAAGCCTCCTTTGTTTTATCGATCTACTTTTGATTATATTATAAAGTTTGTTTCAATTAACTGTAAATTTGAATTGCATCTTCTTGTATTTGATCAATATCTATGATCAGCACTGTCAAGCCTACGTCTACACTGCCTAACATGATAAAAAATAGAGAAATGAGATAAAAAAGTGCAGTGTAATATGGAAAGCCTGCAACTTTGCTTTTTATTTTAATTTTGGATTGTTTTCCATTCATTCATAAACTACATAGCATACACCCATATATATATATATATATATATATATATATATATATATATATATATATATATATATCGGTTGAGTACATAGAACTTGATGAGTGAATTAATTAAGTTTAGCAAAACATGATGACTCTTTGACTGATAACTATTTGACTAGAATTTTGAACATCAAAAGACACTTAGATGCATTCATTAATTTGGTTTACACCAACATTGCCTCCCGTAAACCAAATTTACTTTGTATTCCCAGAGCTTGTACGTTCTTCGTGAAAACAGGACCTCCCAGTGGCTTAGTAAAAATGTCAGCCAATTGTTCATCACTTCGGCAATACGTGAGATTGATTTCTCCATTATTGATATGTGCTCTTAGAAAATGAAATCTTAAGCGAATATGTTTTGTTCTTCCATGCAAAACATGGTCCTTTGAAACTGAAATGGCTGAACTGTTATCACAGAACAAAGTTGTTGGTTCACATTGTTTGAACTTGAGATTTTCAAGAATTCCTCTTAACCACAAAGCTTGACACCCAGCCAAAGATGCAGCAATATACTCCGCTTCGTTGGTTGAGAGTGGCACAATTGGTTGTTTCTTTGAGCACCAAGAGATTGCTCCACTTTCTAGATTAAATACATAACCAGAAGTACTTCGGCAGTCATCAATACTTCCACCAAAGTCGCTATCAGTGTAACCAACAAGCTTTGTAGGCACACGAGCTTTATAGAAAATACCATAATCAATGGTACCTTTGATATATCGAAGAACTCTTTTGGCAGCCTCCCAATGATTTGAATAAGGTTTCTCCATGAATCGACTTATCATGCTTACAACAAACATGATGTCAGGTCTTGTCGCCGTAAGATACATCAGGTTTCCAACAAGACTGCGAAACATAGTTGCATTCACAAGTTTTCCTTCACCCTCCTTACTTAACTTCAGTCCGGTAATACATGGAGTTGCGACAGGATTTGCATTTTCCATTTTGAACTTCTTTAGGATCTCACTTGCATATTTTTCTTGAGAAATGAAAATTCCTCCTTGTGTTTGCTGAACATTAATTCCCAAAAAATGATGCAGTTTTCCTAGGTCTGTCATTTCAAATTCATTCATCATTGATCTCTTGAAATTTGATAACATCTCCAAGTCATTTCCTGTGAAAATAAGATCATCAGCATAGACGCTTGCAAGTATGAAACTACCATTAGATTTCTTTTTGTGTAGAGGGTGTGCTCAGATGGACATCTTTCAAAGCTAGATTTCATGAAGTAGTCATTGATTCGTGCATACCAAGCACGAGGCGATTGCTTCAGACCATACAACGCCTTTTTTAACTTGTAAACATTTTCTTCTTCACCTTTACGTACAAATCCAGGAGGTTGCTTTAGATAGATTTCTTGTTGAATAGATCCATTCAAAAATGCTGATTTGACATCCATTTGGAACAACTCCCATCCATTCTGAGCTGCAAGAGAAATAATCAATCAAACAGTGTCAAGTTTTGAGACGGGAGCAAAAACTTCATTGAAATCTTTTCCTTCGGTTTGTTCATAGCTTTTAGCAACTAATCTCGCTTTGTATTTATTGATAGATCCATCCAAATTGGTCTTTGTTTTGACACCCACTTCACACCAACTGCTTTTTTGTTTGGAGGTAAATCATAGAGCTCCCAAGTGTTGTTTTTCTCAATTGATTCCATCTCCTCAATCATAGCATCTTTCCGTTTTTTTCTCGTATAGCTTCTTCATAAGAGATTGGATATTCTCCTGCAAAAAAGGCAAAGTACACATGCTCTCCATAACCAATTTCTTCGGTTGTATCGTAAATATATCTCAAACTTCTTGTTCTTCTTTCTGGTGTTGTTACTGGAGAATTTTGAGGAGGTTCAACAACATCAGGTTGCGAAGATGGTGCTTCATTGTCTTCGTTCTCAAACATTATTTGGTTTGATGTCCGTTGAGAGTCTGAAAAATCATAACATGCGCTTTCATCAAAACGAACATCTCTACTAATCACAATCTTCTTCGTCCTTGGATTGTACAATTTGTAAGCTTTAGTCTTTTGACTGTAGCCGATAAAAATGCATGCTTCAGATTTGTCATCTAGCTTTGATCTCATGGCATCAGGGATATGAGAGTATGTAAGACAACCAAATGTTCTTAGATGACAAACATTTGGTTTCTTATTATACCAAACCACATTTGGAGTTGAGTTTTGTATGCATTTTGTTGGAGGTCTGTTCAGCAAATAGACAGCACAAGACACTGCTTCAGCCCAAAATTCCAACGGTAAATTTTTCTTTCGCAGCATGCAGCTGACCATGTCCATAATTGTTCTATTTTTACGCTCTACGACACCATTTTGCTGTGGTGTATAACGAGCTGTAAGTTCATGCCTGATTCCATGATTTTTACAAAAATCTTCGAATAAAGAAGATGTGTATTCTCCTCCGCGATCACTTCTCAAATTTTTTATTTGAAAGCCAGACGATTTTTCAACTTGGAGCTTGAATTCTTTGAAGCGAGACAAAGCTTCAGATTTTTCTTTTACCATATAAACCCAGATTTTTCTTGTATAATCATCAACAAACAGCATGAAATACCTGCTTCCTCCAAGTGATGCAACTTGCATAGGTCCGCAAAGGTCAGTATGCACAAGCTCCAGTGGAGATTTTGACTTTCATTTAGATTTAGATGGGAAGGATTCACGATGTTGTTTTCCCAACCGACATTCTTTACATACATCATTGATTACATCGATTTTGGGCAATCCTTGAACAATCTCTTTCGTGCATAACTCCTTCAAACTTCGAAAATTTAAATGGTCAAATCTGTCATGCCACAACTTTGAAACATGATCATTATTAGTGTAATAACAAGAATCTTTTATCCTATCAAGTTTGACAGGAAACAAATTATCTGAGCCCAAATCAATATTTGCAACATGAAGATTTCTTTTTTTCATGGTGCAAATGTTTTCAGCAAAAGTGAAAGTTAAAGCCTTTCTTTAACAAGTGACCAAGACTTAACAAATTACATTTCAAACCTGGTACATATAGTACTTCAGATATCTTCTCTGTTTTTCCAGCCTTTGTTATAAAAGTGATGTCACCAACTCCTTCAATTTTTAATGATTTGGCATCTCCAATAGTTACCTGCCCTTGATTAGTTTCTGTAATATATGATAACAAATTTTTGTTTCCAGTCATATGCTTACTTGCACCACTGTCCAAATACCATATATCTTCAAAGTTTCCATTTGAAGCAATCAATAAAGTTTCAGAAGATTCAGAGGGTTCAGATTCCTTTTGATGAACATATCCGGCTTCACGTTTTTTTTTGGATATTTTTCCCAACAGTCATATTCTTTATGTCCAGGCTTATGACAATAGTTGCATTCAAAATAAGGTTTCGTAACTTTATAAGCACTCCGTCCTTTGCTTTTCTGCGAATTTTGGAATGATGATTTCTCCTCTCGTCTTGATTCTTCATTTTTCTGATTTTGAATATGTTGGTTTGAAGAATGTTTTCCTCCACGGCCTCTGCCCCGTCCACGGAAAGACCCATGTCCTTTAGTGGGTGTGAATTGAGATTTTAGAGCTTGTTCATTTGAAGAATTTGATTGAGTGCTTCTCTGTAGAATTCTAGCCTCATGAGCTTCCAGTCTACCTTGCAAACCTTCAAGAGACATTGAAGAAAGATCATTAGATTCTTCAATGGCAACCACAGTATGATCAAATTTAGTTGGCAAGCTTCGTAGAACTTTCTCGACTGTCCTTTGAGTCTCCACAACTTCTTCATTCGAGGCCATTTGGTTAACAATGGAAGAAAAACGGGTGAAATATTCTGAATTTTTTTCATTTTCCTTCATCTCAAGTCTTTCGAATTCAGCCCACAACGATTACAAACGAACCTTTTTCACTTGATCATGTCTGTAGTATGTCGTGTTCAATATTCTCCATGCTTCGCGAGCACTATCAACCTTCGAAATTCTCTCATAAACAGGAATTTCTAGTGCTTGGTAAATTTGAAAGAGAGTCTTTCTGTCCTTTTGCTTTTTGTTCTTCAAAGCATCCCTTTGGGCATTTGTGAGTTGTGATTCGTCTGTCGGCACACCAACACCTTCAACAACACTCCATAAATCCTGAGATTCAAGACAGAGTCTCATTAGGTTGCTCCAATAAGCAAACCTTTCACCATTGAATCGAGGAACAAGAGAGACAAGATTGTTTGACACAATATTATTTGACATATTTGCAATCAAGTGGCTCTGATACCAAATTGATAAAAAAATAGAGAAATTAGAGATAAAAAAGTGCAGTGTAATATGGAAAGCCTGCAACTTTGCTTTTTATTTTAATTTTGGATTGTTTTCCATTCATTCATAAACTACATGGCATACACCCATATATATATATCGGTTGAGTACATAGAACTTGATGAGTGAATTAATTAAGTTTAGCAAAACATGATGACTCTTTGACTGATAACTATTTGACTAGAATTTTGAACATCAAAAGACACTTAGATGCATTCATTAATTTGGTTTACACCAACATAACATAATTGTTCCCTTATTGAAATGTCAATTTGACATCCTATTCTTGCTATGGAACAAAGACAGCGGGTATGGTCCTAAATATGGATTCGATGTTCAAATTCTGAAGTCTAACTACATTTACATGATTAAAAATAGGCTGAAAAGATTTATATTTCAATATACGTAAGTAAATGCTAGATATTTTACTCTGTCCATAATAATAATTTATATTTTTTTGTAAATGATTTTATTGATTTTGTATGACCAATATCCAAATATAAAACCTATTTTTTTCCTCTTTTGTTCCAACTTTATTTTGTTTATAAGACATAAAATCTTATTTCTAAATGATAAAATCTTATTTTAAGCGAGTTTCGGACTGTAATATGAAAATTGAACCGTGATTTAAAAGCTTCAGTTTGAAACACGATTCAAATTGTAATAAATGCATGTGCAATGTTGCTGCCATCTGTAAATGTGGAGAATACATTGAATCCAGATATGCTCGACGTGTTGAGAGTGACACATTACACAACTACCATTGTAGAAGAATTTATTAGCCGTTTACTTTACCCAACCTTTTTTATCACACGGTAACAGATTTAGGCTGCTTTCAAAGTTCAGATCTTCATAATGCGATAATTATTAATGTTGTATTAGCTATATCCAGCAACTGCTAAGCATATTTTATACGTCTATCATCTTGAAAACAAGGTTTTTTTTTTTTTTTCCCCTTTTTTTTTTGGGTTTTTATATATATATTAAGTTAATAGCTTGTTATCCTGATTTTTATAATCCTTTGCCAATATACGTCTAAAATTGATGCAGAAAAAAGTAATAGTTTGCATGTAGAAGCGTACTTTAATAAACCGACAAATGTTGAATCTTTCGGTTTGAATCACTTGATGTGAACCAGATTACGAATCCAAGCAAGACACACACCTTTTCCTTGAGAAACACGACAAGATGCTAATTGGCACATATATAGAAATATATGACATAAAGGTTATGAATACACGTATCTTTTATGTGTCGTCCTTCACTGTTGCTTTTCATATCATTTAACCCCATCACGCATTTCATATCAGTGCTGCATTCTAATAGTTGTATATGTATGCTACATGTGAAATACTTAATATTCATGACATAGAAAGAAGTCAATAAGGGTATCCTTTCAACTCCTTTAAATGGTTGGTTTCCAACCTGAGCATATGATACTCCAGTCTCCAATGGTGGAGTGTTCTTACTTTAAATGATATCCGTAAGTTTCCAATATGGGATTATACAAGTCAAAAATACTACCATGACAAAAGGATGTTTTTGTTAAATATTACATTTTGTCATTTTGATAAAAAGTTGTTTTTGTCCTATATGTAAATTTACTCAAGCTAACTATGTCAATTTATATTTACTCTGCAATCAGTTGAAATTCATGTTCATGTCAACCTTTTGCTTTCAAGCTCCGCATCTTGAAGAGGTATTAATAATCATTTTACTCATAAGGAGTATGATAAAGGTCATACATGATTATTTTAAGTCTAACTTGCGTTTGTCTTTCTATATATGCATACTTCGTGAAGACTTTCTTGACACTTAATAAATGGAAAAGGACGTACAAAGATTTACAGTTGATGACAATAAAAAAACACAATTGAAGAAAAGTTCTACAAAGATTTTACTATCATGCATCAAGAGTTTTACATAACAAAATTCTAGTTACAGTTGATAGGGGTCTAAAGCATGTAGACCCACATGGTGGTATTGACTCCATGCCCTTCCTTTGTAACCTGATGTCTGCTGATAGCCTGAAACCACGTCTGGTATTTTCTGAACAGTAAATTTTTCATCAAAAAGATGACTAAGAAATGCAAGAACCCTGTAAATATATTATATCAGCTCATGTTTCCTTATTTTCTTCCAAAGTCCATTAACATGTCACTTCAGTAACTAAGGATTCTTCCTGCATTTTCATTACGTGAAAAAAAAAAGTTATTATAGCATACTCTAATCAATTGTCAAATAAAATCGGTAAGAAATACATTAAGTGGATATCCAAAATCTAATGATTAGATGACTTATTATGCTCACAGTTCAGAATATAGTTACCAATTCTATGAATGATGTGCTTCCGTCTGGTCCGGACCGCACTCTAAATTTACTCCAAATAGTCTCAACCTCCTCGGGTTACCGGTTGTGACTGTCGGTCTGCTTTCTGTAGGACTAGCCATCTGCTGATCACCTGCATGGATGATCTTAGTATCATAACCATATTATTTATTTGTTACTTCTTCCTTTCTCTTTTTTTCCTTTTCTTTTTACTAAAAAAAAAAGAACTCTTCATTTATAGTTTATACGTTACAGTTATTGACTAGCTACTCAAATACTTCAATCTGTGATGCAGGATTCTAGAATTGCCTGTAGGAATACATAGAATATGTCAAAACAAAATCTTCATTCACCGCTTCAAGCAAGGAATTACTATTTACTAAGCAGACATACTTTCTAAGTACTCATGTAAGCTTCTCTTATATTCTCCTTTGAAATCCTTTGTTACACGTATATTATGATTGAATGCTACAGGTTAATTGTCACAAAATGAATTATCTATGACGATTTTTTTGTTAAGGTTAAGTAACACTTAAGTCATGAATTCTTACCAGAATTCGTGTAGGAATATGGACTGAAATAAGAACCACCAGACGCTGCATTGTGAACAGTGTCATTTGATCCACGGCGTCTGCTTCCAATAAACAGACGATCATCACACCTATGAAATATAACAACGTCACCAGCATCCAATCTTTTTTCCTTCACATATCGACTCCATCCTTTTGTAAGAACATAACTTTGACTACTAGTCCAGTATGAGTACCTAAATTTCCATGGCTTTCCAGCTTCATCTTCGAAACTTAGTAAAAGGCCCTTCTCCACTGATTCATTGTCAAGTGGAAAGTACTTCTCTGCATGTTGCTTTGGAATCACAAGCCTGTTTAGCTTGCCTACATCACTTGGCGTCAATGGTTTTTCAAACATTTGGTAGTAGTTCATGGTAGGTTGTCGCAAAATCCAACCGCTTGAGGAGTTTTGAGCAATTTGGTTCACAAGCATGATATAAGTTAATGAATATTGGGAAGATTTGAAAAAGAAAAGCGGTGTGTATGTTATGGTGTGTAGGCGTTATTGTTACTGCATTTATAGGTTATCAACCGATTCTAGTAGAAAACGACAAGAGTGTATGTAACAAGCAGTGTAACCTATACATGTTTTAGTCAAAGTACTCAAGATGGTAAATGCTTTTTCTTCTAGCTGCCAACCCTTGCTGCCTCCACTTAGCAAATTAATTTGGAACTAAGTAATATCCCAGCTACCATACAATTTAAGAGTATTTACTTGAACTACGTGAATCTGTTATAAAATAGAATATTATTTTTCTCATGACATGAAATGCACTAATCTCTTGAATAAAACTAGAATTTGGAGATGTTTACAGGTATTCCTGTGTTTTTCTTTGCATGGTTTTATATTTGTTGTAGGGATTTTTTTTTTGGCTTAACGGCACCATTTATATTACATTTCACAGAAGACAGTTATTATCTTCAAAAATGCTATTACTATAGAAAATGTTTTGGTCAACTACTACACCAAAGATTTAATTTTAAATGTGATCACATATCAAATTACCAATTTCTTCTTTCTCATCAGTCTTTCACTTTTTCCACGAAGCTGTCCTTGTGACAAAAATATGGCAGTGAAATAAAGTCAGTTGTCGTTGAAATTAAATTCAGATCTAAATTTGTCCTCAGTACAAATTTTCACTTTTTCATGTTTATATCAAGGGAATGCTAAACTCGCACTCCATCATAAAATGTGAATACTCAAATTTTATGAATAAAAATATATACAAGCGAGTCCCACTCTTTTCAGCAGGCGAAAAGAGTGTACTGTCTGAAAAAAGTAAGGGAATGCTGGCACTTTAGAAAGAGACTGGATAGGGTGATCTGGTCCATGTGAAGACCTTTTTAGTTGTAGATGGGTAATATTATTTAAGGACAAGAAGAATCAAATGTGCAATAAAATTCTACTAGATTTATGAAAGTTGGTGTAATTTTTTTTATTTTTTATTTTTTATTTTTATATATGCTTAAAATATGGAATGGGATATATGATCAGATGGTGATACAACACGAATTTGATAGTAAACTCTGTGGTCACGTTATAACCAGCCAGGTGGTGGCTAAGTTGTCGTTTTATATTTGCATATTACACTCAATGTAGAAAACTTGACTCTGGAAACCATTAGAAAACTTGACTCTGGAAACCAAAGCTTGGTTTTGTTTCCCATCTTGTTTTCATTACTGACAAAATGTGCGGTCGCAATAAATTATGTGTTCATGTTTTGCATACAGCTGGCCTGATAATATTTGATGACATGTTTGGATTGTAAGGTAGATTTAAAATAACTGAGAATGGAATTTCAACCATTTCTCTGATCGTCTCTAAATGTGATTTTGTTGTGTAGTAAACTTTCTGTACTTACGGGCATCATACTTCTGGTAGAAGAAAAGAATAAAAAGCATAAAATATGATCTACTGATGAGGGTCTAGTTACAGTTTATTGCTTTGGTGTTTTCACCGTTGGAGGACACTGCATCTGAAATGTCCACTTTTCAGTTGGACGGTCGATGTTAGATAATATAATCAACCTTTAAAGTGAAACTATGTAACTATGGGGTTTACTTAAGAGGTTCACACTAATGTCAAGTCAAGTGCATGTGTTAGAAAAAATAAATAATTGCGAATCTTTAAGCAAGTGTGATCACACTCTACTAATGTGGTCTGTCTTTTGTCCTACTAGACCGGTAATTGAAGTAGAACTGATTCCTTTATTGAAGATTGATTAATCTTTTAATCTTGAATTATTTTTTTAACTCGGCTATTACCTATGCCTAGGTAAATCTAAGCCAAGATCTTTTGCTTACTCAACCAGTAATGTAAGAGCATCTCCAGCAGTGCTGGTAGATGCAAAAATGGGAGGAATTCACGTTTTAATTCTCTCCCTCACGGTACAGTAGTAGCGATTCAAGCGTGGAGAGAGAATTAAAACGGGGATTCTCCCCATTTGTTCTTGCCAGCGGCGATTCTAAACGGGAAAGTGTTTCCCGTTTAGCTTTTAGTTGGCAAAATGAAACACAAATCAGGTTTTGAACGGGAATCAAATCCCCGTTTAAGACTTTAATTTTTTTTTTTTAAAAAAAAAACTGTCGTTGATTGCTGAAGATAAAGCAGTTTTCATCATTTATCTTTTGGATTTTCACCTCCAATCAATGTTCACTGATGGAGATGCTCTAAACCAGTGAACCACAGTATTTGATGGTCATATTGAACTGGATGCACTGAAGCATCACCTGTTTATATCGGCATAAAATGCATTTTTTGACGTTGTGATATATTATATTTCAAAAGTTTGATAATAGGACTCCCATAGGTAATAAGGAACTATTGTTTGTGTTCTAATTGATTTTGTGATAATAATAAAGTGGTTTTTCTAATATGACAATGAAGTTTGAAAAACCCTCCCAAGAGTTTTATGTCATCAAATATCAGTATGCTTCGAGGTATCAGGGATTACTCTACACCTTGTTAATCGACCTGATAACAATGTTATATAAGTGGTCACAAGTCTCATAACCATCGGTATTGTTGAGATTGATGATAAATGCATGTTCACCAATTGCATATACAAAATCTTGATGACGAAACCGTTTAAAAACCAAGCCGTTGCATAGCAAAACAATAAATCATGCTTGCATCTTAATAGTCAAAGAGCTATTTGGAGGCATGGATAATAAAAAACAGCCATACCCAGATTTAGATATGCATGACATACGATGCAAAGATATTTATACAAAAGCAGACATGCAATGAATAGGTTGGATGTTAGAAGTGATAAGTTTGGTTTATTTTTGCCACATCAATGCATTATTGGTTCAGGTTTGATCGTAGGGACCATAACCCTACTTGAAAAAAAAAAAAAAAAAAAAATGAAAAGACCAGAGGAGCCCTACATGCAATTAATCCTATGAAGCTTGAACAGATCAGAAGCTTTATCCTTTCCCTCATTTGTCTGCCTATACACAATACATGTCTATTGTGGTGTCGTGTACAATTTGCGTCCTAGCAATTTCATTGTGCCCTCGTGATCTTCGGTGGTGTTGTTACCTGTCTAAACCGTTGATCCAAGTTCCCTCTTCATTTGATCCACTTTGCAATTTGCCATTCACCAAATATAATGGCATCTAAATCTCTGCTAAACCACTGTGTATTACTTTCAGTTGTTTTTGACTAAACCGCCCCAAGTATTTGGCATGGGTCCTTAGATATTTATAACTGATACAATGTATTATGTATATATGGTATATGTTGCTTGTTTTCATGCAACTCTTCTGCTCTTTCGTTGTATAAGCAAACAAATAAATATTTTCACATGAAGTCCATGCATCTTATTTTACTATATAAGGTTGACACATACATCACACAGATTACTTTGTTACAAGGATGCATATCAATTCATATGCGTGCACGGGGTTTTGTTTATCCTGGTCAAACTTGGATAAACAGGAAGTGTGTGGGAATAAAAGAGTGCACGGATACAGTGGCTACAACAGAACATGACAGCAATTTGTTGAACGCTAGATGGGACTTAAGCTCTAAAAAAATAGTTTAAGTATGTGTTAAGTAATGGACAGCGACAGAGATAAGTAGGCATATTTATAGAAAAGTTGACACCTGCATGATTAATTAGTCGGTACCACATGCAAAATTGGCATGCTGTTTGATAATAATATAGCTGCCTTGGTCTAAATTTATAGTGGAGTGTACAAAATGGCAGAGGGATGGGGCCAAATTGGGGCAGCAGGCTGCAGGTGTACTTGCCTAGGGATGCACCTAACAACCTATTTTCTGCTACTTTTACAGATTATCATATGATGTTAATTGTTAACCGATGGAATTATTATTATCTTAGCGAAAGTTTTATATTAAAAAAAAAAAAAAATTGTTCTGCTTTGGTGAAGTATTCCAAAGCCATTGAGGTTTTAGCTGTACTAAGAGCAGGACGTAAACATGATGATGAATTGCATTTCTATTTCTGTTTTCCCTGATGTGAAATATGTTATTGAGACCACAAGTCCAGGCTGTTTCTGCAACACTGATTTTGTTTTTTCTTCAAACTTTTGTTTGGCATGCTTCTTTATAAAACCAAAACACGTTTTTTTTAGGCTGTAATTCTAGCACTGATTGAATGGTTCATGCTCGATGATGCATGTGAAGAGTGTCCAAATGAAGGAAGAAAATATGCATTAAGGACATGCTGTGTCTTTGAATCTTGACTGAAGTTTGAATATCATCATATTCAACTACAGCATATAAAACATACATCATGGGATTTAAGGGGTCAGCAATTTCATTTTTAAAAAAACGGATTTTTGTGCTCTTACTTTAGCTTAAAATCTTTCTGAAATTAACTTTGACTTTTGCTTAAAATCTTTCTAAAATTAACTCTTACAATTTTTTTTTGTTTTTTTGTTTTTTGTTGAAATGAGAACTTATATACGCTCCTAGTAGTATGCACATATTACGTGTCAATATATGATCGGCGCTACGCAAATTTTGAAACTACGACCTCTAACATTCAAGTTGAATTATCTAACCATTGGAACAAAGGTGCTAATCTCTTACGGATGAAATTAATATTAAATTATGATTTTGGTCTTTTAAAATATTTATTTGCACTAACTTATGACAAATAACAAAGAATATTCAGGAGGATATATTATGACGCCTGTTGTTTTGTCGATACCATTATGATAATTGATAAATCAAAAGAAAAGAATAACAATCATTAGGAAAATAGAGAAGTACTTGAATCAAAAAGCCTTGTAGTAATATGGTCAATGAATGATAATTTGATAAGATTAAATTATACGGTCAATGAATAATAATTTGATAATTATATATTCAATAATACGAGAAGATGGAAAATATAAAGATATATTATAATTGAATTAAAGGATGGATAAAAAGGAAGGCAAACTAATGTTATTTTATCCAACAAAGGAATACCAAAGAAACTAGACAAATTTTCGTAAGTTGTTAAAGCTATATCTTTGTACCAAGCATAATGATACCCTTTAAATAGGAAACAAGAAAGCATGTTAGTAGTAAAGGAAATGAGAATTTAGGAGAATAATTGTAATTATTAGAAAATAATGAGTCAGAAATTAAAGTATAAGAAAGAAAGAAAAACTAACTACTGCAGCTGAGAAAAAAAAAAGTTTAAATGGTATGATCATATTAAAAGGCAAAATATTTAAATTTAAGGAAAATAAACAAGAAGGAAAACTTAAATTAACATGGGATGATAAGAGTAAACGTGATTAAAGTAAATGAATTTAACAAATGTCAAGATTAAAACAAACTATGAAAAAAATTAGAATGTATGGCCAATATCGATCATTTGAAAAGAAAAAAAAAGCCAAAAATGCTAATGTTGATGATGAGTTCGCGATAATTTCAATAAAATGGCTATTAATCAGAATAAAAGTTTGAGTTTAAAGGTGGATACTCTATTGTATTCCATTAATGCTGATGTATTATGGAAAACTTTGGCTTAATTGTGTAATATTTAAGGATCTAACTTAACGATTAATTATCAGTAAACAATTCAATGAGCAATAATCACCAGATAAAAAAAAAGGACATGATGATTTAAAATGATTCAGCTAAATTCCTATATTCATGGATCCAACAATCGTTCTCTATTTTATTCAAAAAAAGAGAACACAATAGAGGTAATACGTATTGCAGGTATTAAAGTTAAGAGACTAACCTAGAATTATAAATTGAATGATCACTTTCTCAAAAGACTTGTGTGCACTTAAATCTCTAATTTGATTTAACTTTGGAACTCAACATTTCCTGAAGAAACAAACAATTGTAGTAGCTCGTAATTTACATGTCAGAGTATTGCAAAATATTGTCTTAATATTCATATTGAACTATAACTTTGGATGATGTTTGGTAATGATTTTTTTTCGATCCTTAGTAATTTTATTTGACGATTTTAACAAACTTTTAACAACTATAACTTTCGATAAAAAAAAAGGGAATTAGGACTCGTGACCACATTAATTGGAAATATATGATGGATTTTCTTTCTGTAAAGTGGTAATGATCAGCTAATGTGACATTATTTCTTTTGCAACTTTTTGAGCGTAAAATATAAAATGTTATTTTTATATAAGGTCGTATGCTTCTATAATTTTAGGAAATGATTAGCAAAGACATCTTGTACATTCAAAAATTATGTTAATTTTTTCTATGATCAATTTTTCTTGACGAAATTTGTTTTGTCCATAATTTATGATTGGAGTGAAATTTGAATCTGAAACCAATCCTGTTAGATGGGGATGATGGTTTCCCTTTTCATAGTGGTTACAATAAGAAAACGAACTTATCGATTGGGAGGTATAGATGTTTTAAACTTTGTGGGCTTTAGATAGTTTAAATATTTAAGAAGCAGTCACTACTATTGTAGTCCACCATTAATTTTGGGATTAGAAGAGGAGTGGGCTGAAATATGTTACTGTAACATCATTTTTCTCATTTTTGTTCTTCATAAAACATTTCCTAACCTCCATTAAGCATTTTTTTTCCCTTATTTTTGTAACAATTGTGATTTTATGATTACTTGTATAAGCAAATTAAAATGATGTATATAATGGGTTCTTTGAAATTAAACTTAACTTGGGGAGAATAACTCGTAAAACCCTCTATGTTAAACAAAATAAAGGCTTTGGAGTTAAAAAGAATAAGCATGTTGGGTTGAGTTTAATTGAATCAATGAATCAATTCAATTTAGTATTAATTTGTTAATCAAAGAAAGTAAATATAAATTTGGAGAAAATAATTCATTTAATCATTAAGCTGGTTTAATAATTTGTTTTATGTTAACTTGTGGTATTTTGGAAAATTATGTTGAACCGTGAATTTGTTGGAATTAAATAAGTTTTAAAAGGAAATAATCCCAATAATTGTTGTTAAATAAACTAAAAATGTGGAAAATAAAGCTTGATAACTTTATAATAGCGATTCATAGCAAAAAGATATGAATTTAGTGATTTTAATTAATCAGCTGCAAAAAATTTGCAAATATTGAATAAATGACCATTTTTATTGTAAAATAAATGTTTACAAATTTATGTTAGCTAGTAACTGAAAGATAAAATGTGGAAAATTTGTTTAAAAATTGGTATTTAAGAATGGAAATAATTTTAAGAGTAAGTTTGGCTTAGGTCTCTAATAGGTTCACGTCATATCCAGTCAAACTTTTAATATAAATTACATCCCTATTTTTTGAAAAATCATCAAAAAATCGCCTAAAAAATAATAAAAAAAATCACATAAATTCGTATTTAAATGCAACAACTAATCGTAATCAAAATCATGCGTTAAAACCATCAAAAAAACATCCAAACCCAATAAAACAAAAATACAGCGAAACAATAGTATTATGCATCAGAAGATGTGTAACGAGCAGGGATTTTCGACCCCGAAAATCGACACAAAACACTATGTCGAACATTCAAGCATCGAAAACACCAGAACGTTATTAGAAAGAAATTAGAGGGTGAGATAAGGAAGAAATATTAGAATAGAAGAAGAAGAATAACAACACAACACCATCGGAGTCTCACATCGCAGCGGAAAAAAAATCTAATGTAGAAATAACTTAATTGAGAGCTTGAAATAAAAACTTACAATGATCAGAGTACATCAACACACCAAGACAGTTATAATAATCTGCCCTTATACACTTCACACAACGGAATAATACTAGGTAATATCATACGTCTGAACACCTTCAGCTCGTCTTTGGACTTCACAACATCTGATAACCTGAACCTGAACACCCCGGTCTAACCCGAGCATTACAAACACCGGGTCAGTCTGTTGAACCAGAGTGAGAGAAACTCGCTAAGTTTGTAATATCATCCATCTTGATTATGAAGTTAAAACCATTTCGAAAGAGAAGGATAATCGTAAGACCAAATCCACACATAAATACAGACGGTTTTTACCTTACGATAACCCAAAACATTTGAAATCAATATATTATTCTGATATTATGATAGTGTCTAAATACAAATAAATAGGATCTAACAGAACGCTTGCATCTCACGCTCCACATATATAGTATACAAACAAAACCGCGGGCGCTTATTGGAGATTGGATTCCGACTATGACAAGGTATGGAACCACCTGCCTATAGTGTATCTCTAGAGGCGAATACACTAGGTTCAACAAGAACATCTTGTAACCCGACCCACACATGACCGACCACTCATTTCGCTTGAGTGTATCGAATGTATATCACCAACGGTTGGGAGAGACCCACCGTTTTCCGAAAAGGGACAGCATCGATAGATTAAAGAAGCAAAAGGAATTTCTCTAGATAGGTGATTATACACCCAAATGGGTGCGACCCACATTGTAACAACCCGCATTCTACGCATCTGAGGATCGTAGAATATTTATTTCTTTCCCATATGAAGTCGTATGGTCATGTAACTTTGGGAAACAACCATTAGAGTCATTTCCTATGTTCATGATTTTTGTCGATTTTTAAATGACCGTTTTGCCCCTAGCTGATCTTGTTTTGGCCATAACTTTTGACTGGAAAGGAATTTTGACCTAAAACCACTTCCATTAGATTCGTTTGATAGTTTACTTTTCGGTAGAGTGGTCATAATAGCCAAACGGACTCACCGTTTGGGAGATATGACTGAAATAAGGTTTGAAAGGTGAAAAACTGCTTAATCGGGCCAAATAGGGTGATTAGTGAATGGGACCATAACCCATTTCGGGATTAGGGTTATGGGGAGGCTGAAAACAGTTAGAGATTCATTCCACTTCAGTTTTCTAGCCTCCACTTACCTCTTAGAAACCCTAAAAATGGCCTTCAACCTTTAAATCACCCCTAATCACCTTCTACTTGAAGATTGGGCTTAGCAACATCAAATCAAGAGAGATCAATACCAAATCAACATTAGAGCTGCTGTTTAGCATTGGGATTCGCACCAAATCAGAGATTTACTTCAGATCTAAGTCTTATTTGTGGCTAAGGTGAGTGATTTGCATAATTCCTCACTAATTATGGCTAATTAAGGGTAATTAGTGTTAATTAGCGAATTTAAACATGATAAAATTCTGGAAAAATATTTATAAAATTCGAAATGATATTTTAGACCTCTGATATGAATTTGGGTTAATTTGGTTAAGTTTTGCTAATCACATCATTAGTTTCACCTAAACATGCTTAAGGGAAAATATGGGGTTTTGGCTATGTTTGATCCATTTTAACCTATCATATTGTTGTTTTGGTGGTTGTGGTTGATTATACATGTTGCTATGACTGTATGGTATGCTTTATGATTGATTAGAATAGTTGGAATGGTCGAAAACGTCGTCGAGTGGCGTAAACTGCTTGCTGGAAAAAGTGCAAGAAGACATCTGAATCGGATCGGATCGGTTAGGAGGTCCCGAACCGAACCACCTCCCACGCGAGTTCAACAGCTCCGACCCGATCCGTTTGAAGATGGTGAACACGAATCGTTGTACTTAGCCTGGAGGAGAGTACCCCGACCCGAATCGCCAGAAGGACCCTGACCCGATCTGTTTAACTACCTCTGAACCGATCTGTGGCGATGGAGCTTGAAGACCCGACCCGACCCGATGATAGTGGTGACGATCCAAACCATGGCGTGCTGGAGAACCCGATCCGATCCAGTGGAGGATGTTGAAGACCAATCCGAACCGCTATGACATGAAGGTGACGATCCGAACCGATCCGGTGATGACTAATAACCCGAGATGCAAAGGTAGTCCAAATGGAAGTTAGAGCTCAGGATCCAGTTGGGAACCAATGAGTTCACTTCATGGTTGGACTTTGCTGCGGGACGTGTGCTAAGGAGTTGTCGACATTCATAACTTCGATTCACCACTGAAAATGGGTGATGGGCTACTTATCAGTGCAGTAGAGTCACTATGACTCGAGGGGCAAGGTGATGGTAGCAATACTACGTTATCAGCGCAGTAGAGTCACTATGACTCGAGGGGCAAAGTGATGTGTAGTAAGACTATGAGCCAGTGCAGTGGGGTCATTGCGACTCCATGGGGCAGAGTGGACATAGTAAAGGATTAGTAAGGCTATGAGCCAGTGCAGTGGGGTCATTGCGACTCCATGGGGCAAAGTGGACATAGCGAAGGATTAGCGGCTATGGATCAGTGTAGTGAAGTCATTGAGAGTTCATGGGACAAAGTGATCATAGCAAAGTATATTGGGTGATCGAAGTGGTGGATATCGTATGCTTTACGCACTGAGTGAGAGATGTGAGGATGGTTGTTATGCTTGATTGTTTGCCATCACTATGACATGCACACCCCCACCCTCGTTATCTTTACACCATTTGAAATGGCACCTTAGAGTGTTGTACAGTATGTAGTGCTAACTCTTTGGCTGCAGGTCCAGGTTCAGGTATGGTTTAGTATACCTGTTATTGTTCTGTTTGGATGCTTATCGCTCATACCAGACTTTTTGTCTGACCCAGAGTTTTATGTCTCTTCTTATTACTCTGGGTGCTCACATGAGCAGACTAGAGACAGGTTAGCTGGTGATGCGCGAGTAGCTGATTCAGAGGCGAGCAGGAGGCTTCCACGTATGATATATATATATTCTCCCTGTGTCGTTGGTGATCGCTACTTGGGCATTAGTAGTGTACCTCCCTTATCTTGCTTTTGCTTTTGAGACAGTTTAAAAGTTGTAATAATGTTAGCTTTGGATCATAAGCTGTACTTGGATTTTCCGCTGCTATGTTAGTTTGTTTTCAGCTTATGCATTGTCTCACCTGTTTTATGTCAAGTATGTGGTTATTATATTTTGTACCATGCGCTGTGAGACATTTTACAGGTTCCTGGTTAGTTCATTCTCTTCTTTCCTTTCCTTCTGACGACCGTCCCGTGCTAACTGGACATGTGTACAGCGCACCTTTGGAGTAAATGTCGGTTGGTGCGGGGCGGGCCGTCACATTTGGTATCAAAGCTCTAGGTTGCGTAGTTAACCTATGGAAAGACACTAGGGAGAGATAATACGTATATGAGAGCGCGTATTTGTGATTACTTTGGTTTTCAAAAGCTATATATATACTATTAGTAGTATAAGAATGAAGTTGTAATGCACTAGCACCACTATGGGGTCGTTAATCGTTTCCTCTTTACAGATTGAACGATGAGCCGATAGGCTAGAGGTGCTGGTAGGGGGACCAATAGTGGGAATGCTCCTGACATGAAGACGATGTTCACTAACTTCATGAGGGAGATGCTTAGGGATGTTCAAGGGGCAGTTACCAATCCCGGAAATGGTGGTGGTCCAGTAGTACAGGCGCCTAGGGCCGATTTCGCCAAGTTGTGCAAGGATTACACTAACCTTGGTGGGAAGCCGTTCCACGGAACGGAGTCGACCACAGATGTTCAGGATTGGTTGGATAGCTGTCGTATCTTCGACGACTTGGGTATCGAGGATGCGATGAAGAGAAGGCTAGCGTCTCGTCAGCTGCAAGGGCGAGCGATGAATTGGTGGAATGCCATTAGAACAGCTACTCCAGAAGATCAAGTTACTTGGGATCAGTTCAAGGCTCGCTTTAGCGAGAAGTTTATTCCAGCTGCCCAGAAGTCAGTGTTGTTTAAGAGATTCTTGGAACTCAAGCAGAATGGTAGGGCAGTCTTGGACTATATTGCTGAATTCGACACTTTGTCGAAGTATGGACTATCTCTTATCGATACTCCTGAGAAGAAGAATGAGAAGTTCATTACTGGGTTGGATGGATACTTGGGGGAAAGGCTTATCAACTACATCGATGAGACTTTTGAATCGATTGTGGGGAAAGCTTTGAGATCAGAGAGTCTTTACCCTAAATCAAAGACTAAGGCTGCATCTGCAGAAGGGCTGAAACCGCAAGCGGGCGGTGGAGGCAAGAATAACTCTCAGAATAGAGAAATCAGAACCAATCTGAGGATGGCCAGAAAAAGAGCAAGAAAGATGTTGAGTGCTTCAGCTGTGGTAAGAAGGGCCATTATGCTAAAGAATGTCGGGCCAAGCCAGCAGATAGGAAGTGCTACAACTGTGGCCAAGTGGGACATCATAAGGATAAGTGTCCACAACCTCTTAAGGAGAAGCAGATTGTGAAAGCATATGCTATCAATGTTGTTCCTTCTTCATCGAATGCCCCAACTGCGACGAAGAAAGCAAAGAATGTCGTCATTCAAGGTATGCTTTCTATTTATGATGTACCAGTTCGAGTTTTGTTTGATAATGGGGCTTCCCGTTCCTTCATATCTAGTGACCTGGTAGATAGGTTGGGACTGGAACACGAGATAGTCGATAGACCGTTGGTTGTGACGAACCCGATTGGTGGTTCAACTAACCTTAGTATGATTTGCAGAAATTTGGTCTTATCGAGTCATGGATGTATGTTTGTTTGTGATTGCTTTGTTTTGGGCTTTACTGGGTATGGCATTATATTGGGAGTCGATTGGCTCCAAAGATACGGGGTGGTGATAGACTGTGATTGCTTTTTGGTGACAGTTAGGGCGGAGGGTAGTGTTTGGGAGTCTACCTAGTGATGGGGTAATGGCTAGTTTTATAAATTCCCTCGACATCCCGCATGATGAGTTGTCAGATGCGCCCGTGGTCAGCCAGTATCCGGACGTCTTCGAGGAGGTGACCGGGCTTCCACCACACCGAGAGATTGAGTTCCGTATTGATTTAGTGAAACATGCCAGACCTATAGTGATGCCACTTTGTCGTATGACACCAAGGGAGCAGAGAGAGCTCGGGGTGCAAGTAAGCGATCTTTTGAAGAAGGGGTTTATTAGAAGGAGTGTCTCCGAGTGGGGAGCACCAGTTGTGTTTGCCACTAAGGCAGATGGTTCCCTTCGTTTGTGTGTGGACTATCGCGAGTTGAATAAGGTAGCGAGGAAGAATAAGTATCCTCTACTGCGGATAGATGATTTGTTTGATCAACTGGAAGGAGCAAGAGTGTTCTCCCAGTTGGACCTCGCGACAGGATTTCATCAGCTCCGAGTAGCGGATGAGAGTATTCCAAAAACGGCATTTAGGACGCCGTCTGGATTCTATGAGTGGTTGGTCATGCCATTTGGGTTGACCAATGCACCAGCCTACTTTGTGGATCTTATGAACCGAGTATTCAGAGATCAGTTGAATAAGTTTGTTCTTGTGTTCGTAGACGACATCGTTGTTTACTCGAGGACAGAGGAGGAACACAAGGGGCACTTGAGGATAGTGATGGAGGTGTTGAGGAAACACCAATTGAAAGCGAAATTCTCTAAGTGTCACTTCTGGAGAAGGGAAGTGAGATTCTTGGGCCATGTTGTTTCAAAGAATGGTATTGCTGTGGATCCTGCGAAGGTTGCTACGGTACAGGATTGGCCTACGCCGAAGAATGCAACAGACGTAAGAAGTTTCTTGGGGTTGGCGGGATATTATCGTAAGTTTATCCAGGACTTCTCCAAGATAGCAGCACCATTGACTCAATTGACTAAGAAAAATCAAGCCTTCGTCTGAGATGGAGTGTGTAAGAATGCATTCAAGAGTCTAAAAGAAAAGTTGACGCGTGCGCCAGTGTTAGTCATTCCTAAAGGGAATGAAAGAGATGACGGTATACACGGATGCTTGTGATACCAGACTAGGTGCTGTATTGATGCAAGGAGGTAGGGTTGTAGCTTATGCTAGTCAGCAACTAAAGCCACATGAGAAAAGGTACCCTACCCATGATTTGGAATTGGCAGCGATCATGTTTGCATTAAAGATGTGGAGACATTATCTCTTGGGAGAAAGATTCGAGTTGTTTACCGATCATAAATCGTTAAAGTGCCTCTTCTCCCAGAAGGACCTGAATCTCCGTCAGCGGAGATGATTAGAGTTCTTGACTTCATATGATTTTGATATCGCATACACACCTGGGAAAGGTAATGCGGTAGCCGATGCCTTGAGTAGGAGACATGCCAGTTTAGGGGCTATGTTTCTTGAATGGAAGCAACGAGAGTATATCGCAGGGTTTGATTTCAGACCAAGGTGCGAATTGGATCCAGAAATGTTAGCTAGTTTGGCGATCAGACCCACTTTGATAGAGCAGATTGGTTCCAGCCAGAGGGACGATCCTAATCTATTGGAAATCATCTCCAAATTAGAGATGAACATCGACGGTGAGGAGATGAATTTGTATGGGCTTGATCGAGAAGGATGGCTTCGGAAGAATGGAAGACTAGTTGTACCCAACGTGAATGGTTTGAGAGATGAAGTGCTTAGTGAATGTCATCACTCAAAACTAACTATACATCCCGGTGGTGATAAGATGTATCGAGACATGAAACAGACTTACTACTGGGAAGGGATGAAAAGAGACGTTGGGAAGTTTATATCCAAATGCATGAATTGTCAGCTGGTTAAAGCCGAGCAAAAGAAGCCTAGTGGTTTGTTGCAACCATTAAAAATTCCCGAATGGAAATGGGAACAAGTCTCGATGGATTTTATTGATGGTTTACCAAGGACTAGATCGGGACATGATAGAATTTGGGTAATTATGGATCGATTGACTAAGAGTGCAAGATTTATACCAGTCAAATCGACCAGAACGACAGCTAAGTTAGCAGAATTGTATATGAAGTGGGTAGTGAGATTTCATGGAGTACCTAAAAGCATTGTGAGTGACCGAGACCCGCTGTTTACTAGTGGGTTTTGGAAGAGCTTACAAGAGGCTCTAGGGTCAGAATTACATCTCAGTACCGCATATCATCCTCAGACCGACGGTCAGACGGAGAGGGTGAATCGTATATTGGAAGATCTCTTGAGAGCTTGTATATTGGATTTTGGTGGATCATGGGATAACCATTTGCATCTAGTAGAGTTTGCATATAATAATAGCTACCCATCCATTATCGGTATGGCTCCATATGAAGCTTTGTACGGAAGACTTTGCAACTCACCATCATATTGGATAGAGACTGGCGAGAAGTTCATGCTTGGACCAGATGTGGTGAGGGAAACTTCGGATAAGATTAAGATCATTCAACAATGAATGAAATCTGCCCAAGATAGGCAGAAGGGTTATGATGATAAGAGGAGAAGAGATTTAAAATTCTCCGTTGGTGACTTGGAGTTTGTTAAGGTTTCTCCGTTGAAGAGCGTGATACGATTTGGTAGGAGAGGCAAGTTGGCACCAAGATTTGTTGGCCCATTCCCAATTCTCGAACAAGTTGGGAATTTGGCATATAGAGTTGACTTACCAGAGAAGATGGCGGGAGTTCACAACGTATTTCATGTTTCCTAGTTAAGGAAGTTCGTACACGACCCAGATATGACTATTTCACGTGAACAGTTGGAGGACTTTGAAGTAGAACCCGAGGCGGTTGGGAACCGCAAGCCGATTCGTATTGTCGAGCACGATACGAAGCAACTTCGAAGGAAGGCGATGAAGCTAGTCAAGGTTCAGTGGGGGCGAGAACGAGAATGACTGTACTTGGGAGACAGAGGAGAGCATTAGGAAGACGTATCCAGAACTCTTTGCCTGGTAAGATCTACTTTGCAATTTAGTTATTCCGCATGCTAGGATAGACTTGTTTTGCATGTTTAATTGTTGTTTTATGGTTGATAGGCATGCGGGACCCTTTGTGTGTTTTGGTTAGGGAATTTCGGGAGCGAAATTTCTTAAGGGGGGAGAATGTAACAACCCGCATTCTACGCATCGAAGGATCGTAGAATATTTATTTCTTTCCCATATGAATTCGTATGGTCATGTAACTTTGGGAGACAACCATTAGAGTCATTTCTTATGTTCATGATTTTTGTCGATTTTTAAATCATTGTTTTGCCCCTAGCTGATCTTGTTTTGGCCATAACTTTTGATTGGAAAGAAATTTTGACCTGAAACCACTTCCATTAGATTCGTTTGATGGTTTACCTTTCCGTAGAGTGGTCATAATAGCCAAACGGACTCACCGTTTGGGAGATATGGCTGAAATAAGGTTTGGAAGGTGAAAAACTGCTTAATCGGGCCAAATAGGGTGATTAGTGAATGAGCCCATAACTCATTTCGGGATTAGGGTTATGGGGAGGCTGAAAAGAGTTAGAGATTCATTCCACTTCAGTTTTCTAGCCTCCACTTACCTCTTAGAAACCCTAAAAATGGCCTTCAACCTCTAAATCACCCCCAAATCACCTTCTACTTGAAGATTGGGCTTAGCAACATCAAATCAAGAGAGATCAACACCAAATCAACATTAGAGCTGCTGTTTAGCATTGGGATTCGCACCAAATCAGAGATTTACTTCAGATCTAAGTCTTATTTGTGGCTAAGGTGAGTGATTTGCATAGTTCCTCACTAATTAAGGGTAATTAGTGTTAATTAGCGAATTTAAACGTGATAAAATTCTGGAAAAATATTTATAAAATTCAAAATGATATTTTAGACCTCTGATATGAATTTGGGTTAATTTGGTTAAGTTTTGCTAATCACATCATTAGTTTCACCTAAACATGCTTAAGGGAAAATATGGGGTTTTGGCTATGTTTGATCCATTTTAACCTATCATATTGTTGTTTTGGTGGTTGTGGTTGATTATACATGTTTCTATGACTGTATGGTATGCTTTATGATTGATTAGAATAGTTGGAATGGTCGAAAACGTCGTCGAGTGGCGTAAACTGCTTGCTGGAAAAAGTGCAGGAAGACATCCGAACCAGATCAGATCGGTTAGGAGGACCCGAACCGAACCACCTCCCACGCGAGTTCAGCAGCTCCGACCCGATCCGTTTGAAGATGGTGAGCACGAATCGTTGTACTTGGCCTGGAGGAGAGTACCCCGACCCGAATCGCCAGAAGGACCCTGACCCGATCTGTTTAGCTACCTCCGAACCGATTTGTGGCGATGGAGCTTGGAGACCCGACCCGACCCGATGATAGTGGTGACGATCCGAACCATGGCGTGCTGGAGAATCCGATCCGATGCAGTGGAGGATGTTGAAGACCAATCCGAACCGCTATGACATGAAGGTGACGATCCGAACCGATCCGGTGATGACCAATAACCCGAGATGCAAAGGTAGTCCAAATGGAAGTTAGAGCTCAGAATCCAGTTGGGAACCAATGAGTTCACTTCATGGTTGGACTTTACTGCGGGACGTGTGCTAAGGAGTTGTCGACATTCATAACTTCGATTCACCACTGAAAATGGATGATGGGCTACTTATCAATGCAGTAGAGTCACTATGACTCGAGGGGCAAGGTGATGGTAGCAAGACTACATTATCAGCGCAGTAGAGTCACTATGACTCGAGGGGCAAAGTGATGCGTAGTAAGACTATGAGCCAGTGCAGTGGGGTCATTGCGACTCCATGGGGCAGAGTGGACATAGTAAAAGATTAGTAAGGCTATGAGCCAGTGTAGTGGGGTCATTGCGACTCCATGGGGCAAAGTGGACATAGCGAAGGATTAGCGGCTATGGATCAGTGCAGTGAAGTCATTGAGACTTCATGGGGCAAAGTGATCATAGCAAAGTATATTAGGTGATCGAAGTGGTGGATATCGTATGCTTTACGCACTGAGTGAGAGATGTGACGATGGTTGTTATGCTTGATTGTTTGTCATCACTATGACATGCACACCCCCACCCCCGTTATCTTTACACCATTTGAAATGGCACCTTAGAGTGTTGTACAGTATGTAGTGCTAACTCTTTGGCTGCAGGTCCAGGTTCAGGTATGGTTTAGTATACCTGTTATTGTTCTGTTTAGATGCTTATCGCTCGTACCAGACTTTATGTCTGACCCAGAGTTTTATGTCTCTTCTTATTACTCTGGGTGCTCACACGAGTAGACTAGAGACAGGTTAGCTGGTGATGCGCGAGTAGCTGATTCAGAGGCGAGCAGGAGGCTTCCACGTATGATATATAGATATTCTCCCTGTGTCGTTGGTAGTCGCTACTTGGGCATTAGTAGTGTACCTCCCTTATCTTGCTTTTGCTTTTGAGACAGTTTAAAAGTTGTAATAATGTTAGCTTTGGATCTTTCCGCTGCTATGTTAGCTTGTTTTCAGCTTATGCACTATCTCACCTATTTTATGTCAAGTATGTGGTTATTATATTTTGTACCATGCGCTGTGAGACATTTTACAGGTTCCTGGTTAGTTCATTCTCTTCTTTCCTTTCCTTCTGACGACCGTCCCGTGCTAACTGGACATGTGTACAGCGCACCTTTGGAGTAAATGTCGGTTGGTGCGGGGCGGGCCGTCACACACATAACCATGCTGCCTGCCCAATTTTTGTCATTTCCCAGTTAATGAGGCTTGAGGTTAAAATCAACTTTTGGGACATCTGACTACTGTTCACATCGTCCATACATGTCATCCAGGAACAGGATGAACCGAAGGCACCCTCCTACCACATCCTAGGAATCACCCTATAAATCAGTAGTGAGTAGTCCTTGCAATCCGTAGATTTCAACCACGACAGAATCACAGTATATCTCTAGGGATCAGCTAGAGATTGTAAGTAACTCTTCCGTTTTATGAAGATCTATGGTCTTCATTGCTCCATCTCGATCGGCGTCTTCAACGTATTCGTATTTATTGGTCGGAATGGTTTTCGAATATAAATTCGTTCCCGGTCTTTCCATACCAATATCGTTGGGTCAGATTTTGATAGTCGATTTTTTTACTATCAAAATAAACAATCATAAAAATAAAATAAATCCATTGGTTTAGTATACAACATCCCTTGGCCTTTAATATATCAATCGTAATACCAAAGATAATATAAATATTCTCAAATCATTGTATTGCTATACTTAGAAAAATATCTTAAAACAATATCCAAATTCTCGTTATCTGCCATTTCAAAACATTTTCTATAACATCACTTATTATCTCTAGCTGGGAAATCGATTCAACTTATCATCGTAAAACAATCGTTACAAAATCTCCTTCATTTCCGTTATTTGAACACTATAATCATTACTTATTCTTTGAGAATAAACTTATTTCAAATTGCTTTCCTCTTACTTCGAAAACATCGTTGTATTTTCAAAAACCCCTTTTAGTTATTATGGAAATATCATTCACAATCTCACTCCTTTTTTGTTTCCTTTTATTTCGAAATCCCATCATATACATTTCCAAATTCTTCAAATAATGTTACGCTATTATTTATCAAAACAAATTACTTCTAACTCTTCACCATTGCAGCTAATATCATCCTTCGATAATTCTGAAGCCGTTCAAGTTGGGGTATTTTAATTACCTCTCAAACCTTGATCAACAACGTCCTTATTTTAAGATAAATATCAGTTGCAATATCAAAACCCGATATTCATTCCCAATATCAAAACAAATCCCATTTTAATTCTATCTTGATGAAACCTCTTCTCTTATTTATTATTGCGGATTTAAATCGCATCTTTATAATTCAACTCGCCTAATTGCTTTTAATCAAAACTTGGTTTCCAATTTCCATTTCATATCCCCATTCTTTTATTTTATTCATTACCCAATTTAAAATACATAACTTTAATAATTCACTCAACAGTCGAACCTATTTACATTACACCTAATAAAACTTGGGTTTCAATAACTTCGTCAAACTTTGGATTTTATATAATCCAATTAAATATAATTCAATAAGAATCAAATTAAAGCTTTGATTTAAACATCACTTATATTATAATAAAACTGGGATCGCTTAAATATTCATTCAACTATAACATGACTTTAAAACTTCACAAACTTCCATTTTCTAAATCTTGTGTTTCCAGATTATCACTTTGATTTTTATTAAATAACCAACCATCGAGTTTCAACATTTATTAAGATAAAACCGAATTACTTCACCCTTAACTATTCTCATTAATAATCTAATTTAATAAACCAAAACTCAGATAACGCAGCCTCTAAACATGATTTATTCGTAAATTGATCCCACTTAGCCCTTTCCATTTAAACTAATTAATAATATAATTAATTAAATTAATTCCATTCACTTTGATTATTATCAACATTAATAAGACATGTTCTAATTGTTACATTAATTCTGCTTCCCTACACACCAATCTTATTAATATAAGAATCAACTTTATAAAACAAGTTAATAATTTCGATGAGGCATGTGCTTCGCACACAGATGATTTTGGTACAAAAATGGTGATTGGTGGTTAAAACAAACAATATATATGTGGTTGGTTTATTTCCTTTTTATAACTTCATTCAAAATAATACATTTTTAATATCGATCTTCAGTTATAAAATAAATTTTATAACTTCATTTTCTATTTGAATCACCTGACGGTAAATAAACTTTGTAAACAATGTCTTATTTAGCCATCTGCTATTGTTTCTCAGCCTATATCACATATTGGTTAATAACAAACAAGTAATGAATTCGTATTCAACAATCGATAGTCAAATCAATAATCCGGTCATATCAGTTAAACAGTTCATCTAATAATCATATGCAAATAAATAATCAATTCAACTGATAGCGGTCAACCAATAATAATAATAATTCAAGCATCCAATTTAATTTAAATACGCTTATATTATTATAAACGTAACCAACAAGGTAAGTTACCTTGTTTGGAGATCATCGTTAATAATAACGACTGCATTTTATTTAAATTAAGCAACCGTTTAATTTCAATAATATAAAAGTATTCAATAAGCAACCAAGCAATCAACAATCAATGCATACTTTGCAAACATGACAAACAAATAATAAAAAACCCGATTTATATAAAATATAAATGGGATAACTGAGTGAGTTAAACTCACCTTGGTTTTACTCTGTCATTCAGACGCTTGTTTTTAATTAAATTAAACTGACGTTTAATTTAATTAAAATCCTAGCTGTGTCCAGCTCTGATCAAACCAACTCCATATTGCAGCGTTCGTCGCAACGTTTCCAATGCTCCCTGTTTGGTTCGATTTTATTAACATGAGAATGTTACACAAAAATTATATGTTAACGTTTTGAATTTAAATAAATTAAACTTTAATTGTTAATTATTCCACACAAATTAGATTACACATTAACTATATATAAATCTGAAATTGGCCATCAAACTTTTGATTAGGCACGTTACCTTTGGTTCCATTCAAGGTGCACAGTACATGCTACAACCCACACCAATGTACCCATCACATTCCGCTCACGATCCTCCGAATGCAGTACGTTGGAGCTCTTCACGTAACTTCCCTTCTTTTCATTCGTTTAAACCTTTTTTTAATTAAACAAATGGACTCACCCCAAATCACGTCAACCCAACCCCTTGCTTTCCGCAACTAAAACAGCCCACCCTGATCCATCCACGTCATCATTTTCAAAATGTTCTCTTCCCAGGCACACTTGTATTTGCTCGAACCCAAAAAAAAAACAGAACTCCTGTATCCAATATTTTCGAAACCTTCATCAAGTTCTGTGCATGAAACTACCTCCTCACTCAAAGCTGCCACGCTACTCCCCTCCCCATGCGCCAAGTACACATGTCTCCTTACTTCCATCCTCCCTTGTTTCTTTCACTACTGAATATCCTCCCCTGCTACTGAAAACTTCACCACCGAATTTCCTTCCCCATGCATTTTTCCACTCGTTTTGATCCAGTTCCTTTTTTCGTTAGACATACCTCACACCACTAAGTCTCCACGTCTCCTCATATCTTCCTCCTCCCCTAGTAAAAACCTGTAGGCCTCTCCACTTAAAAGAAAAATGCTCCACTTTGAGATCACCATCTTCCACCAACACGATACCCATCCGTCATCTAGCTTCATGCTCCACCAGGGCTGACCCCGCTCTCTCTTCCCACCGCTTCAACCAACGTGCTACTGTATGTCTTCAACCATGACATCATCCAGCGCTGCGCCATCCTCCACGGTGTCCAAGTTCCGGCGACTTCCCAATGCCATGAATTTTGTCCGTTCGTTTATGTGTGGAGGTCATGGTGTTAGAAAATTAGAACAGAAGTCTTTTAGTTTGAATAGGGTAACGAATTGAAGTGGAAATGTAATTTGGTTGATTATAGTTTGCAGCGATATCTAGTATTTATAGTCAAGTTACCTTGGCCATCACGGTTTTAAGTTTGGATCCCACGGTATCGAAGTAACCATGGTTGTCACGGCATTTAGATGTGGTAGGATGTAGGATAGCCTGTTGTTATCCTTTCACTTCTCCTTAGTTGTTGGTTTGCAACTTCTAGGTACAGGTAGGTTGCAGAACTTTATTTGCTATCTTTTTGCTGGCCTGGGCATTTTTATATGGTTGAACCGCATAGATAGGAAACAGAATAGGGTATGAAATTTTAGTATAGGCAAGTGCAAGTATTTATTTTGATAGTGACTTCCATGCGTGTAGACTTATCTCAGTTACCATGTGAACAAATTTTCTTTTGTTGATTAAAACGATGACGAGGGAAATACAGACTTTGTGATAGGTTGATAAAAGAAACAGGGGAGCCCCGCATGGTTTTGTGCGTAATGAGTTGTGTACTAGTCGCTTTATTTACAACCTAACTATTGCTACAATATTTGCATTGTCACTGTAGATGTTTCAACGGCATGTGTATGGTACGTTTAGGCACTGTTACATACTGGTTTAGCGTCTGTTACCCAGGTTACTTGGTAGGCACGACCTACCTTTTCTAATGTTTTAGATTGGTGCTTGTACATAGTAGCCTCAGCAAAGTGAACTAGGCATATGCAAAGAAAAGGGATGGCATGTGCAAAGAGAATGGGTTAGCATGAATTTGAAAATAGAGTAATCTATGCAAATATATGTGTAGGTTTATTCTTTAGACAAGCACGTGCGTGGTTTAGTATGGATGGGAAATATGGGTAGTCTGTATGTTTAGGGAGTACCCCATTTTCCTTAGCAGTGAAGTTTGGCATATTTTACTTTATAGGTGAATTATGGACGGATAAGACTTACAAGGTAGGGTAGCTAGCTGCAAGCTTCCAGTTTCAGTTTGAGCTAGGCACATTGGCATGTCCAGTCGGTTCGAGTGTTTTTGGTTTTAAGTATAAAGTTTAACATACCCCACTAGGAAAATTTCGTTTACGTACGGGGTGTCATGGAAAAATAAAATAAAAATACAATCGTGTCGAGTGAGATGCCAATTCCAAAAATATAATAATATAGACTAGTTAGCTTATTTTGTGAAACCCCAAAATGCTGATATAGTGTGTAAAATACTCCAAATAAAAAGCTGCTTATTTTCAAATTAAAAATTTCAGTAAAATTCTAAAAATTAAATTATAATTACATCTCAGATATCTTTTCTAAATTCGAAACCAGTGATTTATTATATTAATAAGTCGTTATGGCTTATAGAGGATTCCATTGCGACTATTTTAAAATTTGATTTGGACGTAACTTACAATATATAAGCTGAAATCTCGAATTTTCTATTTTGTTAGTGTAACAACCCGTATTTTCAATAACCTGTTATAACATAAATGGAGGCAGAATTAAACTGTAAAATCTGAATCAAGGGAAACGGCCTATGCCATTGCGTTCGTCTCGGAAAAATACGCGAAATAGAGTCCGAGTTTTCGAAAATCGGAGTCCGTATGACCAAGATATGGCCTCGCGAAGTTTCACGAAAAATTCCCAAATTAAAGTATACTTAATTAAGTGAAATGGGTTGCGCGGAGAAATATATATATATTGATATATATATATATATATATAATTGAAAATTAAATAAATAAATATGCAAAAATGTTCAAAACAGCGAATTGGGAGAGGGGAATAACCGAACCGGCCGATTTTTGAGGTCGACCCGAGCCTGCTGGGTCGACTAGGGGTTAATCCAGGGTGTTTGGCTGTCAACCCGTGGGCCGATTCGCTCAAATGCAGATTTTGTATTTGGATGGTTCTCATGGTTCATCTTTAATCTAAAGGCCCTAGATGGTTCCTACATTTGACTTCTTCCCCAAGACATGCTTTGATGGCTTGGATTGAATCTAGGTTTAATCCTATGGCCTAAAACACTTGCCTAATCTATAAATAAGACCCTAACCTATCCTAAATCCTCATTATTCATTCATGCAACTAAACTATGGCAAAATCAATCCTCTCATGGCCTCCACTCTCTTCATAAAATTCCTAAATAAATTTCTAAGTGATTTTCCATGCATATAAGTGTTTTCAAGCTTGTATGAGTGTCATTAGCTTGCATTCAAGTCAAGTTTCTATCTTTGCATCATAAAGAAAGAGTTTTGATCATTTTGGCTCAAGGGTTTTTTATGTTAGAGCTTGCATTTTGGGTCTATTTGATTGCATAAGGGCTTTGTCATATCTTTTGTGCCTTCATAGCAATGTAAGCCCTTTCCCTACTCTTAGATATTAACTATGAAGTTAAATGTTCATGTTGCAAGTTTGGGTTTGATCATTGAGTATGATACATGCTATCATGTCATGCAAGTTTATGAAGTCATTATCTTGATCTTGTGGGCTAAAAGCTACAACCTTTATGTTGAAATGTTGCATTAGACAACATGAGAACCCTCATAACCTTTATGTCAAGTTGCATATGAAGTCATAACCCTTATATGATGATATATGCGAGTTACTAGTCATCATTCCATATCTTTTGTCACCATGATTCGCTTATGTGCCAAGTTTGGGTTTATGCATGTTTTGAGGCTTAAGAATGTAACATGCAAGTTAATGAACACATTTGTGCCTCATTTGCCACCATGATTAACTTGTGGCTTAATATCCATTTTTGTCATGCCTTTGCCAAGTCTCTTCTTTTAATCCATTACGTTGTCGCGAACGTATATGCGAGTTTAAAAGCGTTGGGTTATGTTATGGGTAATTTCTAATGACATGAAAATACAACTTGAAAACATGACTTGAAATATAACATGGAAGTTGACATGTAAGTATGCATAAAAACATAAGCTTGGGAATTTACCTATTAAGTTAGGTATACCCTTTGGGAATTTACCTATTAAGTTAGGTCTACCCAAATGCTTGAAAACTTGTAACATGTTTTGGGAAACATGATGGACATGACACTTAGATAATATAAGTGTGGCCAACTCGAGGTTGGGTTGAGTTTGCAACGTAAAACTACCCGGAACCGACCGGCCTAACTAGTAGTTGCAAACAATAGGACCCAATGTGAGAAGTTGGTCATGCTGTGCTTGAACCCGAGGTTAGACCAAGTTGTGGTGTAAAGCTACCCGGAACCGACCGACTTAACTAGTAACCACAACAAAGTCTAATGTGAGAGGTGAAGGTGCATTAAGTAATTAATGCCACATGATAGGGTTAAGTTAATTTGATTAATGACTCATAACCAAATATGACATGGACAAACGGGTTAAGTAATTTGATTAGGCTAATGATACTTAACAAAACATGACAAGGTTGGGTAGGTTAAGTAACTTGATTTGCCTAATGACACTTAACCATTTTTATATGACTAGTGGATGGGGTTAAGTTAACCAACACTTAATCAATCCAACGCGATAACTTGGTAAGGTTAAGTAAGTTTTCTTAATGACGCTTAACCGAAAAATACGGTTAACGAATGGGGTTAAGATTAGACTCAACTAGTCTAAACATGGAAATCGGATGGGGTTAAGTTAGCCTAGACTTAATTAATCCCACTTGGTAGTTTAATGGGGTTAAGTTAAACACTTAACTAATCTAAACATGATGAATTGATGTGGTTAAGTGACCTATACTCAACCAATCTAACTCGTGAATTTATTGAGGTTAAGTTAACCTATACTTAACCGATCTAACGTGAAAACATGATAAGGCTAAGTCACGAATCGCTTGAATACACTTGACCGATTTGACTGAGTAAATTGATAGGGTCAAGTTAATATATACTTAACCAATCTAGAATGATAATTGGACGAGGTTAAGTCGTGAATTGCTTAATACATACTTAACCAACGTGAGCATGGTTTGTAGGGTTAAGTCTTGGACTTGGATACTTAGCCAATTTTGACATGATTTGAAGACGGGTTAAGTCTTGGACTTGGATACTTAGCCAATTTTGACATGATTGGTAGACGGGTTAAGTCATGAACTTAAGTGACACTTAATCCATTATGTAAACCCTAGTTCTGAGGATAAGGGATAACCGTAGTTAACAAGGATAACGGGAATAAGGCTAAGTGGTAAACCTTAGTTGAGCAATAACTAAGTAATGATTCTTAGTCAAGGAAATTTAGACCAGTTCATAGATAAATGAGTAACCTGATACGGTAGGTCATCGTTTAAGTATACGAGTAGGAGCAGGTATCTGATTTAGATAAAGGCTCCAGCGAACTGGGTAACGAAGCAGCGGCTTCGGGGAACGTGAGGGTATTCTTGGCATCCCTCTATGAGCTGCCAGGTGATTATACTAGGCTCATGAGAGGTTAAGGTCTGCGTTAGAAGAACCAAGAGTATGCCTTGGTTGCTATGCGAGCGACCTAAAGACGGGGATGGATAGGGGATAGTCGACGATACACGATCGTACCCTAGATAGCATTTCGTCAGACTACCTACCATCTTTGGTCAAGCGTGTACGTACGGAAAGGCAGAGAACACCCAATAGACCATAATTGCTATCTAATTATGGTTGCGGTAAGGCTAGGATTGTGGGTTGGCCAGTAGTGTGTTCTCATACAGGATTTATCCTGTCTTGTCTTTCACTAGTTGAGGGAGGGGTCGCGTGGGACCATAGCCACGTATAGAAAAACAGACCTTAGCATCTGCATCGGCAGATAAATCGAAAGCTCCCGACCGAGTCCTGTATTTCTCGATCTGCCCTGTGACAGGAGTCGGATGGCACGATGTGATACATGTGCATACAGTCATGGAAAACGATTCACGATGAATGCGTGGGAAAAAGGGCGCGGTTGACGGTTAGCGTAAATCCCAGTGGCCCTGGGTGGTTGAACCAAAACCGAGATACGAAAACGTGCAATAGGTAAGCGTAATCCCTAGTGGCCCTAGGTAGCATAAGTCCTAGTTGTACAAACGATAATTCATGTTGGAAGACCCTAGCTAGGTTTAGGGTAACAGTCCAAACCGATCTTAAGGATCATGGAACTATGTTAAAGTAATGTAGAATCTCATGGGAAAGCCCGTATGGTCTACGGCAAGGGACTGAACATTTACATGTAATAAAACATACAAGTTGAGTAACCTATATATGCGATATATTAGGTTGACATGGACCATTACACGACTTTTGAGTGAGGGTCATTCTTGGTTAACACATGATACGGTGGGGATACTAGTACGGTAGGTGCAGAGCTAAAATGCAGGATAGATATCATGGGACGTTATACGTGATAGATATCTTGGGGATATTATACTTGATAGAAAGCTGACGATGTGATACCTTGTTTTATCTTGACATCGTAATTTATCATGACATCTTAGTTTATCTGAGTTCAATAGTTCATCCTGTTATTTTGATTTAGCTTATCTATCTTGTCATCATGCTTATGTTCATCTCAGTTTCTCATGTCAGTTAACTTTACTAGTTTTTATGCTAATAGTAGATAGGGCTTACTCAGTCTTTTTGACTGACCCGTTTTGTTTCGCCTCTTTTCTTCCGTTTCCCCCCAGGTTACAGGGAGGAAATACTGTTGTTTAGTTCGGACTTCTTCTGGTTGAAGGTCATCATGGATGGCTTAGACTTTTCTTGGCTACTGGCTACTTTACTGTTTTTACTTGGGGAAAAATTTATGAAAATATCTTTATGCTTCTTTACTATTGCAAGACAGGTTTTGATGTACTCTGATGTAAAAAGCTTTAGACCTTATTTATTCATGTTATGAAAGTTTGATTTTATTTCCGCTATTTTTATATGTTCTGTCTTGTGATATTTCTGTGCATGTTTACCAATAATGCCCCTCTAAAGCTAGTGCATTCCTTTGCGAGTGACCCTAGCGGAGGCGGGGTGTTACACGTGGTATCAGAGCAGAAGGTTACCAGACTGGGCAAAAGTTTTTAAAGACCTTCTGAAAACTATTTGAAAACCGTTTACAAAGAAGCATTTTTCAAGAAAATTTTCTTTTAAAAGAAAAAGGCTATTCCCCAAAGGCCATTAGCACTATCCTTGTTTCCTTAATTGAGTCTCTTTTCCTTTCTTTCCTCTATCTGTAGTCACAGTACTTTTAACTGCGACTAGTCTTTTCTACCTACGAAAGTGCTTTCCATACGATGGAGGTGGTTCTCGAGAGACCAGTGGCCGCGTTATAAGAAAGGATCGTGAGAAAGAAGGATAAAGGATACGAGCTTAAGGATGAGCAACTTGTTGGTATGGCTTAGTCCTCAAAGGAGGGAGAAAGATGAACAATGAAACCCATGACGAGAGAGTACCTTTGGCATGGTAAAACGGGGCGGATAGTTAAGTATTATGGGACAAGGACAAGATCACCGGGAGGGCACTAGTATGCTCTCATTTCTAGAGTACCTCGGAAGGAGGGTAACGATCTTGTTAAAGGTTTAGCTTTTCTTCTCTATCATCCCGTTAGGACTTCGTTGTTCGTATCATTTAAGTCTGCTTCGATAGTTGAGTCTCTGCACCTTAACTACTAGCGTAATAGAGAATCCCATTTTTGTCTCAAAGTCCTATTGGAGAATCAGTCCATTTATACATGACTTGTTTGGATTTGGGAATGTCTATGCCAAGTGTTGAGTTTGGAAATAATGCTTATGTTTATAAGCTATGGATGGATTCTAGGGATGAAGTGGTTATCCAGTAGGGGGTGCCACTCTCGGTTTTGATAGGAGGGTAGTTAGACCTTTTGACTAGCCTTGGTAATGCCCTCGAAGTATCGGGTAACCTTTTTGAGGTTCTGTCATGACTAGTTACTTAGAATCCCTTGATGCCTTTATTGGAAATTTGAAGCCCGATCGAGTGGTGTTCGCCAATAAGACGGATGGTTTACTTCATTTATGCATGGGTTATAGAGATCACCCTAGTAAGTGCGCATGATAACCTGATTGACATCTGTTTACTTTCAAGAGAAAGTTCTTCTACATGGAATGCCTTATAGTATATAAACGAGATCCAAGATTCACTAGTGAATTTTGGAAAGCTTGCATGAGATCATGAGTACGCAGTCATGTTTGCGCCAAGTATTCTAGGAAAAGGATAAGTGCAAGTGGAACGAGAGGCGACGAAGAAATGAGTTCCAGCTCATGCTATGGAAACAGGAAATAAGAAGCTACGAAATCGCGAAGTTAAAAGACGGTCAAGGCACAACAGAATTAAGCTCAAGGAAATACGACTCTGATGGTCAAAGACTAGATACGCGCATGATATCTCTTTTTGGGAGTATGTCCTTGATCCCTGTTTTCTGTAGAGCTTAATTGTAGGCTATCTTTTGTGGACATCTTCTTGGTCCTATTTTCTGTTACAAACCCCGTAAGGAGTTTGTCTTGTTTATCTTCTCGACCCTGTTTCAGGGAATTCTAGGTAGAACCCTATGGATGTAAACATGTATCTGAAACATGTTATGATTGATATGGTTGCAAGTGGTTGCAAGTGGTTGCTCGTGGATGCGCGAATACACATTAGATACTAGCTCGACTCGGTCACATTTCATATTGCATATGCACGAGTATTTATACTTGTTTATGGATGAAATTGAATGTATTATCATGCGGTTGTTGCATATGAATGAATGATTGTGCACGCATATAGTATCTATATGACTAGGACTATTTGCATACATGTTGGATTCATGGCACTATACATATTTTGCATTAGAAAGATTATTCAGGCCTGATCATTAGCATTAGCTAAGGAACATGTACACACACGTGTTGCATATATTCATACAGCATTAGAAATCATCTAAGGACAATGGTTGCTTGTGGATGATGTTTTGAGTAGATGGATGATGGATGGTAGGATATGTTCTTCCTAACTTGGAGATTTCGGGGACGAAATCCTAAAAGGTGGGGAGAATGTAACAACCTGTATTTTCAATAACCTGTTATAACATAAATGGAGGCAGAATTAAACTGTAAAATCTGAATCAAGGGAAACGGCCTATGCCATTGCGTTCGTCTCGGAAAAATACGCGAAATAGAGTCCGAGTTTTCGAAAATCGGAGTCCGTATGACCAAGATATGGCCTCGCGAAGTTTCACGAAAAATTCCCAAATTAAAGTATACTTAAGTAAGTGAAATGGGTTGCGCAGAGAAATATATATATATTGATATATATATATATATAATTGAAAATTAAATAAATAAATATGCAAAAATGTTCAAAACAGCGAATTGGGAGAGGGGAATAACCGAACCGGCCGATTTTTGAGGTCGACCCAAGCCCGCTGGGTCGACTAGGGGTTAATCCAGGGTGTTTGGCTGTCAACCCGTGGGCCGATTCGCTCAAATGCAGATTTTGCATTTGGATGGTTCTCATGGTTCATCTTTAATCTAAAGGCCCTAGATGGTTCCTACATTTGACTTCTTCCCCAAGACATGCTTTGATGGCTTGGATTGAATCTAGGTTTAATCCTATGGCCTAAAACACTTGCCTAATCTATAAATAAGACCCTAACCTATCCTAAATCCTCATTATTCATTCATGCAACTAAACTATGGCAAAATCAATCCTCTCATGGCCTCCACTCTCTTCATAAAATTCCTAAATAAATTTCTAAGTGATTTTCCATGCATACAAGTGTTTTCAAGCTTGTATGAGTGTCATTAGCTTGCATTCAAGTCAAGTTTCTATCTTTGCATCATAAAGAAAGAGTTTTGATCATTTTGGCTCAAGGGTTTTTTATGTTAGAGCTTGCATTTTGGGTCTATTTGATTGCATAAGGGCTTTGTCATATCTTTTGTGCCTTCATAGCAATGTAAGCCCTTTCCCTACTCTTAGATATTAACTATGAAGTTAAATGTTCATGTTGCAAGTTTGGGTTTGATCATTGAGTATGATACATGCTATCATGTCATGCAAGTTTATGAAGTCATTATCCTGATCTTGTGGGCTAAAAGCTACAACCTTTATGTTGAAATGTTGCATTAGGCAACATGAGAACCCTCATAACCTTTATGTCAACTTGCATATGAAGTCATAACCCTTATATGATGATATATGCGAGTTACTAGTCATCATTCCATATCTTTTGTCACCATGATTCGCTTATGTGCCAAGTTTGGGTTTATGCATGTTTTGAGGCTTAAGAATGTAACATGCAAGTTAATGAACACATTTGTGCCTCATTTGCCACCATGATTAACTTGTGGCTTAATATCCATTTTTGTCATGCCTTTGCCAAGTCTCTTCTTTTAATCCATTACGTTGTCGCGAACGTATATGCGAGTTTAAAAGAGTTGGGTTATGTTATGGGTAATTTCTAATGACATGAAAATACAACTTGAAAACATGACTTGAAATATAACATGGAAGTTGACATGTAAGTATGCATAAAAACATAAGCTTGGGAATTTACCTATTAAGTTAGGTCTACCCTTTGGGAATTTACCTATTAAGTTAGGTCTACCCAAATGCTTGAAAACTTGTAACATGTTTTGGGAAACATGATGGACATGACACTTAGATAATATAAGTGTGGCCAACTCGAGGTTGGGTTGAGTTTGCAACGTAAAACTACCCGGAACCGACCGGCCTAACTAGTAGTTGCAAACAATAGGACCCAATGTGAGAAGTTGGTCATGTTGTGCTTGAACCCGAGGTTAGACCAAGTTGTGGTGTAAAGCTACCCGGAACCGACCGGCTTAACTAGTAACCACAACAAAGTCTAATGTGAGAGGTGAAAGTGCATTAAGTAATTAATGCCACATGATAGGGTTAAGTTAATTTGATTAATGACTCTTAACCAAATATGACATGGACAAACGGGTTAAGTAATTTGATTAGGCTAATGATACTTAACAAAACATGACAAGGTTGGGTAGGTTAAGTAACTTGATTTGCCTAATGACACTTAACCATTTTTATATGACTAGTGGATGGGGTTAAGATAACCAAAACTTAATCAATCCAACGCGATAACTTGGTAAGGTTAAGTAAGTTTTCTTAATGACGCTTAACCGAAAAATACGGTTAACGAATGGGGTTAAGATTAGACTCAACTAGTCTAAACATGGAAATCGGATGGGGTTAAGTTAGCCTAGACTTAATTAATCCCACTTGGTAGTTTAATGGGGTTAAGTTAAACACTTAACTAATCTAAACATGATGAATTGATGTGGTTAAGTGACCTATACTCAACCAATCTAACTCGTGAATTTATTGAGGTTAAGTTAACCTATACTTAACCGATCTAACGTGAAAACATGATAAGGCTAAGTCACGAATCGCTTGAATACACTTGACCGATTTGACTGAGTAAATTGATAGGGTCAAGTTAATATATACTTAACCAATCTAGAATGATAATTGGACGAGGTTAAGTCGTGAATTGCTTAATACATACTTAACCAACGTGAGCATGGTTTGTAGGGTTAAGTCTTGGACTTGGATACTTAGCCAATTTTGACATGATTTGAAGACGGGTTAAGTCTTGGACTTGGATACTTAGCCAATTTTGACATGATTTGAAGACGGGTTAAGTCTTGGACTTGGATACTTAGCCAATTTTGACATGATTGGTAGACGGGTTAAGTCATGAACTTAAGTGACACTTAATCCATTATGTAAACCCTAGTTCTGAGGATAGGGGATAACTGTAGTTAACAAGGATAACGGGAATAAGGCTAAGTGGTAAACCTTAGTTGAGGAATAACTAAGTAATGATTCTTAGTCAAGGAAATTTACACCAGTTCATAGATAGATGAGTAACCTGATACGGTAGGTCATCGTTTAAGTATACGAGTAGGAGCAAGTATCTGATTTGGATAAAGGCTCCAGCGAACTGGGTAACGAAGCAGCGGCTTCGGGGAACATGAGGGTATTCTTGGTATCCCTCTATGGCTGCCAGGTGATTATACTAGGCTCGTGAGAGGTTAAGGTCTGCGTTAGAAGAACCAAGAGTATGCCTTGGTTGCTATGCGAGCGACCTAAAGACGGGGATGGATAGGGGATAGTCGACGATACACGATCGTACCCTAGATAGCATTTCGTCAGACTACCTACCATCTTTGGTCAAGCGTGTACGTACGGAAAGGAAGAGAACACCCAATAGACCATAATTGCTATCTAATTATGGTTGCGGTAAGGCTAGGATTGTGGGTTGGCCAGTAGTGTGTTCTCATACAGGATTTATCCTGTCTTGTCTTTCACTAGTTGAGGGAGGGGTCGCGTGGGACCATAGCCACGTATAGAAAAATAGACCTTAGCATCTGCATCGGTAGATAAATCGAAAGCTCCCGACCGAGTCCTGTATTTCTCGATCTGCCCTGTGACAGGACTCGGATGGCACGATGTGATACATGTGCATACAGTCATGGAAAACGATTCACGATGAATGCGTGGGAAAAAGGGCGCGGTTGACGGTTAGCGTAAATCCCAGTGGCCCTGGGTGGTTGAACCAAAACCGAGATACGAAAACGTGCAATAGGTAAGCGTAATCCCTAGTGGCCCTAGGTAGCATAAGTCCTAGTTGTACAAACGATAATTCATGTTGGAAGACCCTAGCTAGGTTTAGGGTAACAGTCCAAACCGATCTTAAGGATCATGGAACTATGTTAAAGTAATGTAGAATCTCATGGGAAAGCCCGTATGGTCTACGGCAAGGGACTGAACATTTACATGGAATAAAACATACAAGTTGAGTAACCTATATATGCGATATATTAGGTTGACATGGACCATTACACGACTTTTGAGTGAGGGTCATTCTTGGTTAACACATGATACGGTGGGGATACTAGTACGGTAGGTGCAGAGCTAAAATGCAGGATAGATATCATGGGACGTTATACGTGATAGATATCTTGGGGATATTATACTTGATAGAAACCTGACGATGTGATACCTTGTTTTATCTTGACATCGTAATTTATCATGACACCTTAGTTTATCTGATTTCGGTAGTTCATCCTGTTATTTTGATTTAGCTTATCTATCTTGTCATCATGCTTATGTTCATCTCAGTTTCTCATGTCAGTTAACTTTACTAGTTTTTATGCTAATAGTAGATAGGGCTTACTCAGTCTTTTTGACTGACCCGTTTTGTTTCGCCTCTTTTCTTCCGTTTCCCCCCCAGGTTACAGGGAGGAAATACTGTTGTTTAGTTCGGACTTCTTCTGGTTGAAGGTCATCATGGATGGCTTGGACTTTTCTTGGCTAATGGCTACTTTACTGTTTTTACTTGGGGAATAATTTATGAAAATGTCTTTATGCTTCTTTACTATTGCAAGATAGGTTTTGATGTACTCTGATGTAAAAGGCTTTAGACCTTATTTATTCATGTTATGAAAGTTTGATTTTACTTCCGCTATTTTTATATGTTCTGTCTTGTGATATTTCTGTGCATGTTTACCAATAATGCCCCTCTAAAGCTAGTGCATTCCTTTGCGAGTGACCCTAGCGGAGGCGGGGTGTTACACGTGGTATCAGAGCAGAAGGTTACCAGACTGAGCAAAAGTTTTTAAAGACCTTCTGAAAACTATTTGAAAACCGTTTACAAAGAAGCATTTTTCAAGAAAATTTTCTTTTAAAAGAAAAAGGCTATTCCCCAAAGGCCATTAGCACTATCCTTGTTTCCTTAATTGAGTCTCTTTTCCTTTCTTTCCTCCATCTGTAGTCACAGTAGTTTTAACTGCGACTAGTCTTTTCTACCTACGAAAGTGCTTTCCATACGATGGAGGTGGTTCTCGAGAGACCTGTGGCCGCGTTATAAGAAAGGATCATGAGAAAGAAGGATAAATGATACGAGCTTAAGGATGAGCAACTTGTTGGTATGGCTTAGTCCTCAAAGGAGGGAGAAAGATGAACAATGAAACCCATGACGAGAGAGTACCTTTGGCATGGTAAAACAGGGCGGATAGTTAAGTATTATGGGACAAGGACAAGATCATCGGGAGGGCAGTAGTATGCTCTCATTTCTAGAGTACCTCGGAAGGAGGGTAACGATCTTGTTAAAGGTTTAGCTTTTCTTCTCTATCATCCCGTTAGGACTTCGTTGTTCGTATCATTTAAGTCTGCTTCGATAGTTGAGTCTCTGCACCTTAAGTACTAGCGTAATAGAGAATCCCATTTTTGTCTCAAAGTCCTATTGGAGAATCAGTCCATTTATACATGACTTGTTTGGATTTGGGAATGTCTATGCCAAGTGTTGAGTTTGGAAATAATGCTTATGTTTATAAGCTATGGATGGATTCTAGGGATGAAGTGGTTATCCAGTAGGGGGTGCCACTCTCGGTTTTGATAGGAGGGTAGTTAGACCTTTTGACTAGCCTTGGTAATGCCCTCGAAGTATCGGGTAACCTTTTTGAGGTTCTGTCATGACTAGTTACTTAGAATCCCTTGATGCCTTTATTGGAAATTTGAAGCCCGATCGAGTGGTGTTCGCCAATAAGACGGATGGTTTACTTCATTTATGCATGGGTTATAGAGATCACCCTAGTAAGTGCGCATGATAACCTGATTGACATCTGTTTACTTTCAAGAGAAAGTTCTTCTACATGGAATGCCTTATAGTATATAAACGAGATCCAAGATTCACTAGTGAATTTTGGAAAGCTTGCATGAGATCATGAGTACGCAGTCATGTTTGCGCCAAGTATTCTAGGAAAAGGATAAGTGCAAGTGGAACGAGAGGCGACGAAGAAATGAGTTCCAGCTCATGCTATGGAAACAGGAAATAAGAAGCTACGAAATCGCGAAGTTAAAAAACGGTCAAGGCACAATAGAATTAAGCTCAAGGAAATACGACTCTGATGGTCAAAGACTAGATACGCACATGATATCTCTTTTTGGGAGTATGTCCTTGATCCCTGTTTTCTGTAGAGCTTACTTGTAGGCCATCTTTTGTGGACATCTTCTTGGTCCTATTTTCTGTTACAAACCCCGTAAGGAGTTTGTCTTGTTTATCTTCTCGACCCTGTTTCAGGGAATTCTAGGTAGAACCCTATGGATGTAAACATGTATTTGAAACATGTTATGATTGATATGGTTGCAAGTGGTTGCTCGTGGATGCGCGAATACACATTAGATACTAGCTCGACTCGGTCACATTTCATATTGCATATGCACGAGTATTTATACTTGTTTATGGATGAAATCGAATGTATTATCATGCGGTTGTTTCATATGAATGAATGATTGTGCACACATATAGTATCTATATGACTAGGACTATTTGCATACATGTTGGATTCATGGCACTATACATATTTTGCATTAGAAAGATTATTCAGGCCTGATCATTAGCATTAGCTAAGGAACATGTACACACACGTTTTGCATATATTCATACAGCATTAGAAATCATCTAAGGACAATGGTTGCTTGTGGATGATGTTTTGAGTAGATGGATGATGGATGGTAGGATATGTTCTTCCTAACTTGGAGATTTCGGGGACGAAATCCTAAAAGGTGGGGAGAATGTAACAACCCGTATTTTCAATAACCTGTTATAACATAAATGGAGGCAGAATTAAACTGTAAAATCTGAATCAAGAGAAACGGGCTATGCCATTGCGTTCGTCTCGGAAAAATACGCGAAATAGAGTCCGAGTTTTCGAAAATCGGAGTCCGTATGACCAAGATATGGCCTCGCGAAGTTTCACGAAAAATTCCCAAATTAAGGTATACTTAATTAAGTGAAATGGGTTGCGCAGAGAAATATATATATATATATATATTGATATATATATATATATATATAATTGAAAATTAAATAAATAAATATGCAAAAATGTTCAAAACAGCGAATTGGGAGAGGGGAATAACCGAACCGGCCGATTTTTGAGGTCGACCCGAGCCTGCTGGGTCGACTAGGGGTTAATCCAGGGTGTTTGGCTGTCAACCCGTGGGCCGATTCGCTCAAATGCAGATTTTGCATTTGGATGGTTCTCATGGTTCATCTTTAATCTAAAGGCCCTAGATGGTTCCTACATTTGACTTCTTCCCCAAGACATGCTTTGATGGCTTGGATTGAATCTAGGTTTAATCCTATGGCCTAAAACACTTGCCTAATCTATAAACAAGACCCTAACCTATCCTAAATCCTCATTATTCATTCATGCAACTAAACTATGGCAAAATCAATCCTCTCATGGCCTCCACTCTCTTCATAAAATTCCTAAATAAATTTCTAAGTGATTTTCCATGCATACAAGTGTTTTCAAGCTTGTATGAGTGTCATTAGCTTGCATTCAAGTCAAGTTTCTATCTTTGCATCATAAAGAAAGAGTTTTGATCATTTTGGCTCAAGGGTTTTTTATGTTAGAGCTTGCATTTTGGGTCTATTTGATTGCATAAGGGCTTTGTCATATCTTTTGTGCCTTCATAGCAATGTAAGCCCTTTCCCTACTCTTAGATATTAACTATGAAGTTAAATGTTCATGTTGCAAGTTTGGGTTTGATCATTGAGTATGATACATGCTATCATGTCATGCAATTTTATGAAGTCATTATCTTGATCTTGTGGGCTAAAAGGTACAACTTTTATGTTGAAATGTTGCATTAGGCAACATGAGAACCCTCATAACCTTTATGTCAACTTGCATATGAAGTCATAACCCTTATATGATGATATATGCGAGTTACTAGTCATCATTCCATATCTTTTGTCACCATGATTCGCTTATGTGCCAAGTTTGGGTTTATGCATGTTTTGAGGCTTAAGAATGTAACATGCAAGTTAATGAACACATTTGTGCCTCATTTGCCACCATGATTAACTTGTGGCTTAATATCCATTTTTGTCATGCCTTTGCCAAGTCTCTTCTTTTAATCCATTACGTTGTCGCGAACGTATATGCGAGTTTAAAAGCGTTGGGTTATGTTATGGGTAATTTCTAATGACATGAAAATACAACTTGAAAACATGACTTGAAATATAACATGGAAGTTGACATGTAAGTATGCATAAAAACATAAGCTTGGGAATTTACCTATTAAGTTAGGTCTACCCTTTGGGAATTTACCTATTAAGTTAGGTCTACCCAAATGCTTGAAAACTTGTAACATGTTTTGGGAAACATGATGGACATGACACTTAGATAATATAAGTGTGGCCAACTCGAGGTTGGGTTGAGTTTGCAACGTAAAACTACCCGGAACCGACCGGCCTAACTAGTAGTTGCAAACAATAGGACCCAATGTGAGAAGTTGGTCATGTTGTGCTTGAACCCAAGGTTAGACCAAGTTGTGGTGTAAAGCTACCCGGAACCGACCGGCTTAACTAGTAACCACAACAAAGTCTAATGTGAGAGGTGAAGGTGCATTAAGTAATTAATGCCACATGATAGGGTTAAGTTAATTTGATTAATGACTCTTAACCAAATATGACATGGACAAATGGGTTAAGTAATTTGATTAGGCTAATGATACTTAACAAAACATGACAAGGTTGGGTAGGTTAAGTAACTTGATTTGCCTAATGACACTTAACCATTTTTATATGACTAGTGGATGGGGTTAAGTTAACCAACACTTAATCAATCCAACGCGATAACTTGGTAAGGTTAAGTAAGTTTTCTTAATGACGCTTAACCGAAAAATACGGTTAACGAATGGGGTTAAGATTAGACTCAACTAGTCTAAACATGGAAATCGGGTGGGGTTAAGTTAGTCTAGACTTAATTAATCCCACTTGGTAGTTTAATGGGGTTAAGTTAAACACTTAACTAATCTAAACATGATGAATTGATGTGGTTAAGTGACCTATACTCAACCAATCTAACTCGTGAATTTATTGAGGTTAAGTTAACCTATACTTAACCGATCTAACGTGAAAACATGATAAGGCTAAGTCACGAATCGCTTGAATACACTTGACCGATTTGACTGAGTAAATTGATAGGGTCAAGTTAATATATACTTAACCAATCTAGAATGATAATTGGACGAGGTTAAGTCGTGAATTGCTTAATACATACTTAACCAACGTGAGCATGGTTTGTAGGGTTAAGTCTTGGACTTGGATACTTAGCCAATTTTGACATGATTTGAAGACGGGTTAAGTCTTGGACTTGGATACTTAGCCAATTTTGACATGATTGGTAGACGGGTTAAGTCATGAACTTAAGTGACACTTAATCCATTATGTAAACCCTAGTTCTGAGGATAGGGGATAACCGTAGTTAACAAGGATAACGGGAATAAGGCTAAGTGGTAAACCTTAGTTGAGGAATAACTAAGTAATGATTCTTAGTCAAGGAAATTTAGACCAGTTCATAGATAGATGAGTAACCTGATACGGTAGGTCATCGTTTAAGTATACGAGTAGGAGCAAGTATCCGATTTAGATAAAGGCTCCAGCGAAATGGGTAACGAAGCAGCGGCTTCTGGGAACGTGAGGGTATTCTTGGTATCCTTCTATGAGCTGCCAGGTGATTATACTAGGCTCATGAGAGGTTAAGGTCTGCGTTAGAAGAACCAAGAGTATGCCTTGGTTGCTATGCGAGCGACCTAAAGACGGGGATGGATAGGGGATAGTCGACGATACACGATCGTACCCTAGATAGCATTTCGTCAGACTACCTACCATCTTTGGTCAAGCGTGTACGTACGGAAAGGCAGAGAACACCCAATAGACCATAATTGCTATCTAATTATGGTTGCGGTAAGGCTAGGATTGTGGGTTGGCCAGTAGTGTGTTCTCATACAGGATTTATCCTGTCTTGTCTTTCACTAGTTGAGGGAGGGGTCACGTGGGACCATAGCCACGTATAGAAAAACAGACCTTAGCATCTGCATCGGCAGATAAATCGAAAGCTCCCGATCGAGTCCTGTATTTCTCGATCTGCCCTGTGACAGGACTCGGATGGCACGATGTGATACATGTGCATACAGTCATGGAAAACGATTCACGATGAATGCGTGGGAAAAAGGGCGCGGTTGACGGTTAGCGTAAATCCCAGTGGCCCTGGGTGGTTGAACCAAAACCGAGATACGAAAACGTGCAATAGGTAAGCGTAATCCCTAGTGGCCCTAGGTAGCATAAGTCCTAGTTGTACAAACGATAATTCATGTTGGAAGACCCTAGCTAGGTTTAGGGTAACAGTCCAAACCGATCTTAAGGATCATGGAACTATGTTAAAGTAATGTAGAATCTCATGGGAAAGCCCGTATGGTCTACGGCAAGGGACTGAACATTTACATGGAATAAAACATACAAGTTGAGTAACCTATATATGCGATATATTAGGTTGACATGGACCATTACACGACTTTTGAGTGAGGGTCATTCTTGGTTAACACATGATACGGTGGGGATACTAGTACGGTAGGTGCAGAGCTAAAATGCAGGATAGATATCATGGGACGTTATACGTGATAGATATCTTAGGGATATTATACTTGATAGAAACTTGACGATGTGATACCTTGTTTTATCTTGACATCGTAATTTATCATGACACCTTAGTTTATCTGAGTTCAGTAGTTCATCCTGTTATTTTGATTTAGCTTATCTATCTTGTCATCATGCTTATGTTCATCTCAGTTTCTCATGTCAGTTAACTTTACTAGTTTTTATGCTAATAGTAGATAGGGCTTACTCAGTCTTTTTGACTGACCCGTTTTGTTTTGCCTCTTTTCTTCCGTTTCCCCCCCAGGTTACAGGGAGGAAATACTGTTGTTTAGTTCGGACTTCTTCTGCTTGAAGGTCATCATGGATGGCTTGGACTTTTCTTGGCTAATGGCTACTTTACTGTTTTTACTTGGGGAATAATTTATGAAAATGTCTTTATGCTTCTTTACTATTGCAAGACAGGTTTTGATGTACTCTGATGTAAAAGGCTTTAGACCTTATTTATTCATGTTATGAAAGTTTGATTTTACTTCCGCTATTTTTATATGTTCTGTCTTGTGATATTTCTGTGCATGTTTACCAATAATGCCCCTCTAAAGCTAGTGCATTCCTTTGCGAGTGACCCTAGCGGAGGCGGGGTGTTACAGTTAGAAAATTATAATCAAATAGGTTCCAGCGTTTCTTGTTTCATAAAAATCCGACTTCAAACGGATTCTGTATATTCAATTAAAGTTCAAAACTCTATTTAACGAACTACCGCGACGTTACGAGCTCGTTATATATATATATATATAATTATAAACATTTAATCGTTGTTTTACATAAACGAATTCTATATTACAATCCATTAATATTTCTAATAAAATATTTAAACCAATTTAAATATTCGAATTCAAATGTTCGAAAAATCCGGGTCGTTACATTCTTCCCCCTTAAAAGAATTTCGTCCCCGAAATTACTAGGTTAAGAAGAATGATTCAAACCCAATATGTTTCAAAATAATTATAATAAAATATTATCGAAAAATAATTTCTAAGTTTAAAACTTTACGAAAAATTCGCCAGCACCTCCTCTGTACCGTTTGATACAAACAACTACAAATGCTACTCCGGCCCGCCAATTGATCAAAGAAAATGAAGCCAAGCGGCTACCCAAGTCACAGGTATAAAATCAATCATCAATCAATGTAATTAAGGTTTACCTATTTGTCGGGCGACCAATACTCTAACCATGAAACACAGCCATTAACAACTCTTCATCCTCCAATCCTGCACTTAACTAAATGTCTAATGCCAACCACAGATATAGGGTTAAATAATTTCATTTTCATTTCATATTGATTCAATTCGAATTCATTATACTGGATTTTTTTTCTTAGTTTTAAATTCATTCAATGGTTGATGAATTTTATTATCCAACTAATTCATTATCCAATAACCAGCCAAACACAATCAATATAACCCAATCATTCCATATTTAACTTTGATTTAAGCCAAATTTTGATTTGTTTACTTCCATATTAAAATTTCTTCACAAATACCATATGTGAAATCTTGCTGGTTATATTAACTATTTAAATTATTAATCAAATTTGAATTCATTCAAATTAATTAAACACCACAATATATCAATAAATTGATAAAATAATTCCCTTCTATATAAAATATAATTTGGGTAAAAGTACTTCATTTACCCACTATATAAAATAATATTGTATCAATTTGTCATTTCAATTTAAACCGATCAAACAATATAATACAAAACATTTGTATATAAAATTTATAAATACGCTCTCATATATATACACTCAATCTCGATCTAGAGTATTACTAACCCAATCTCTATCGAGTTACGCCACAGAGCCAAGGTTATTACTAAACCATTGCTCTGATACCACTGTAATGAACAGGGATTTTCGACCCCAAAAATCGACACAAAACACTATGTCGAACATTCAAGCATCGAAAACACCAGAACGTTATTAGAAAGAAATTAGAGGGTGAGATAAGGAAGAAAGAAATATTAGAATAGAAGAAGAAGAATAACAACACAACACCATCAGAGTCTCACATCGCAGCGGAACAAAATATAATGTAGAAATAACTTTTTTTTTCGGAAATAAAATATCATACCAAAAGGGAGAATCTAGCCACTCTCCAAAGGCTCACAAAAACGATTTCTGAATAACAGAAACCGTGTGCACACAAACAAAGGAGACAAAACCTAAAAACAACAAACGGTACAAAGTAAACACAATGGAAAAGCAGCTCCAAACTAATCCTCTGACGAAGGAGATGTTCCATCAGCAAGCTAAGGAACGACGATGAGTCCAAATATCCAAGAAAAGAAAAGCACAAGAGCAACAGACAAGCCTCCATGAGAGCCAAGATGCCATGGGTGAGAAGCTCCAAAAACATTTTAGCAACTCAGGCAACTGCAGCGGTGTCAGCTACCACAGCTTCCTTATGGACCCAAGAACCCAGACGTCGTCTGTCCTTCCAATATTGCAGCAGAACTCGGCCGAGAATCCTAAGACAAAAGCAGCCACCAATCTCCTATCAGTCTAACCATCGAACCTAAAAATCCTGCACAAACAACAAACAACATCAAAAGGGGGGGGGGGTAAAAAAAAACAAGAGTATAACCCAATAAAGATTAATAAAGTACAAAAGAGAAGCCTAACAATAAGGAAAGAAAAATAGGAGTCAAAAAACAAAACCTTTTACCAGTCACCCAATAAAAGCAAAACAAGGTTACCTAAAATCAACCGATGCCAGCTCTCAGATTTGGCGTAGTCATTAAAATATCAAACGAAACAGCCAATCTCCTAGAGCGGCCACTCAAGACACCTCTGAAAGGACAGCCCCGAAAAGCTAGGAAAACATCATTCCTAACTTTCCTTATAATCGAAAGAGGGTCCATTGCTACTTCGTCAAAAATTGCCTTATTCCTGGAGCACCAGATGTGCCAGCAAATAAGACAAGGAATCAGGCGACGTAGAATAGCCCGAAATGATTTACTAGAGTTCCCAGTCCCCCAGGTGCTTAGCAAACCTTCCACTGAGATGGCACTACCTCGGCAACCCATAAAGTTTCTGAAATAATTCCATACAGCTCTGGCACAGGAACCAGAGATTAACAAGTGAAAGGAGGACTCAGTGCATCCAACGCTGCAGCACCTGCATCTGGACACGAGCGGGATGCCTATGCACTGGATGTTCTCATCTATAGGTAAACCATCATGCAAAGCTTTCCACATGAACAGAGAAACCTTTGGCGGAATACGGACATTCCAGATTAAGGTGAACACTGGGAGATGCGGACCAGGAATCCGCACTGAATCCCACGCTCCCTTGAGAGAGAAAGGAGTACCGTCCCAACTTGTACCATTCCCATGGCCATCCGTTAATGCCTTAACGGATTGCATACGTTTCCACGTCTCACTAGCATTATACGGTGTACCAATGAAATTCGAGCTTGCTAGCCTATGGTACTTGGCATGGAGAAACGTCGCCCAAAGGGAGTTGTTTGCTCCAAACCTCGCCCAGAGCTTGCAAGCAAAGGCCAAACAGATGTCCTTAGGGTTACGGAGGCCAAGACCTCCCTCATCTTTGGGACGACAAATGACGTTCCAAGAAATCCAGTGGTGACGAGAAACGTTGTCCTTATTGCCCCAAAAAAAGGAGGAGGCCAAAGAACGGAAAGAGCGAAAGAAGGAAGCAGTGGGTGTCATAGCAGCAAAGATATGCGAACCCATGGAGTCAAGAACAGACTTAATGAGAACTAGTCTACCAGCTTGAGAGATGAGGGAGGCATTCCACCTAACAATCTTACCCCTTACTTTGTCAGTTAGCGGATCGAAAATGGCGTTGAGCTTCCTACCTCGATAAAGAACTATGCCTAGATACGGTAGCGGTAGGGTACTAGCCTTAATGCCAGAGGTTGATTCAATCCAGGAGGATCTGATCGAGGAACGGTCTTTAGCAGGAACAAAGCAGCTTTTGTCAGTGTTCACGAGTTGCCCCGAACAGTTCTCGTACCTACTGATAAAACCAAGAAGACATCGAAAAGAGCGCCTAGACCCATTAGTGAAAATAATGATGTCATCAGCAAAAGATAAGGAGGAGATGATAGGGCATCCCCTCGGAAAACCAAACCTATGGATCTGCCCAGCTATCGTAAGGGAGTGGAGTCCACGAACAAAGACCTCGGAAGCAATGACGAAAAGGGAAGGGGAGAGGGGATCACCCTGCCTGAGACCTCTACCGGACTTGAAATAGCCGGTGACCGAGCCGTTAATGAGCACGGAAAACCAACAGTTCGAGATTAGTCTCCAGATCACATCAATAAAGGGTTCCAGGAAACCGAAAGCCCTGAGGACCTTGGTGATGAAGAACCAAGACATGCGGTCGTAAGCCTTTGCCATGTATAGCTTAACAACCACATTAGAACCTCGAACCTTCTTGTCAATCTGAGAAATCAGCTCCTGAGCTAAAAGGACATTATCGGTGATGAGCCGTCCTTTTACGAACCCAGCCTGAGAAGAAGAAATAATGCGCTCAAGAAACGGAGCTAGTCTAGAGGTAAGGACCTTAGAAATGACCTTATTAGAGAAGTTACACAAGCTGATAGGTCTGAAATCCGAGTAGGAGGAAGGATGATCAGACTTAGGGATGAGAACTAAATTGGTGGAAGTCCATCCAGCAGGGAGATCTTCACCCGAAAAGAAGGACCGGACGGCGAGGCAAAAATCTACCTGAATGATAGGCCACACTCTTCTATAAAAAACTCCGTTGAAACCATCTGGCCCACTCGCACTATCCTTGCTTAGAGCAAATACGCAAGAACGTATTTCTTCCAAGGTAGGGGGTGCGGCAAGGTCAGAGCTATCCAACGGAAGAATCAACCTAGGAATGAAAGCAAGCATGGACGGGTCAGGCAAGGAAACCGAGGGAACGGAGAGGAAGGATTGGAAGTGGGAGAGAATAGTATCTTTGACTTCACTAGGAGTGGAAGCCAAAGAAAGGTCTGGGCGACGAATCTGACGGATGGAGAGAAGACTATTCTTCTTACAAATAGTCGAGTGAAAGAACTTGGAGTTCGTATCTCCTTCCACAATCCACTTAATTCTAGCTTTCTGACGAAGGTGTTCGTGTTCGATACGAAATTCAGAAGAGAAAGCGAGCTGAGCCAACGCCCAAGCCTCCTTATTGACAGCATTAGGCTCCTCGTCAAAAGATGCTTCCACAAGTATAAGAATTTCTTCAGCCACTCTAACACGGTCGAAAATATTCTTGAACACTTGCAGATTCCACGCCTTAAGGCAAGATTTGAGCCTTTTCAGTTTGCGAGAGAAGGCAACACAGGGGGCACCACCCATAGGAGCTAACCTTGCGTCGACAACGACACCGAAGAAGGAGTGGTGAGAACGCCACATGCTTTGGAACCTAAAAGAGGAAGGGCCAGATATGGAGCGGGGGGAGCAGCTAAGAAGCATAGGGGCATGGTCGGAAAAGGTACGATGAAGATGGGTGATAGAGAACGAGAAGGGAAGACTTAACCAACCCTCCGAAGCGAAGATCCTATCAAGCCTAGAAAGAATCCGGTTAGGGCCTTCTTGGTTGTTACACCAAGTGAAAGCCGATCCAACAAAGGACACTTCAGAGAGTCCCGAACGAACGATGAAAGCGTTGAAATCCGCGATCGCCAAATGGTTAGCAGCATTTCCACCACGCTTTTCTGCTTGACTTGCAACAACATTAAAGTCGCCGCCAAGCACAGATTGGGAAAATCCCAAGTCCGACAATGAAAGAACATCCGGCCACAGGGCTTGCCTCTCAATCCTATCGCACTTAGCATAGACCGCAGAAAATAGGAAGGACGAAGAAAGACCAGGAAATGAACAAGCCACGGATAAAAGCTGATCCGAGTCGAAAATAGCGTGGACGACAACTCCTTTGGACCAGAGGATCCAAATCTTGCCGGTAACGTTAGCTATGGCCCCACCAAAGCCGAGAGAAAGGACCGAAGAGGTAATCGCTTCTGGTCCCAAAAATGGTTCCAGAAGTGCTACCAAACAGATAGAATGCTTACGGACCAAGCGTTTGAGCCTAGCCACCGAATCATCATTCCCTATCCCCCTTACATTCCAGAAAAGGAAGTTTGCCATGAAGATACTACAGAAAGAAGCAGCCTAAACTCAAGGAGGAGGCGACGCGGAATGGGCGAGCCGCGTCACTCAGATATGGTAAATAGTATGACGAGTAGATCTGACGATCTGCTCAGACGCTGCTACAGAGCGTGTGTGAATAGTACGGAAAGAGCGAGGAGTCGAACGTCGAATACGACGATCGGATCGAGAAGTCGCGTGAGTAGAGGCCTCACGAAAACCAGAAAACCCCGAAGACACATCAAGACGCTGGACCGGATCACAAGCGCCTTTCACCAAGCATCGAGGGGGGTAAGAGTTCTTAGTAAGGCGTGATAGACGATCGTTAATGATCGTTATTTCAGCCTTACTAAGAAGGGGATAAGACCCTGGAGAAACAGACGGAGCGGAGCCCGATCTAGGAGAAGAAGAAGGGGAAGGAGAAGAAAAGGAAGACAACGACAGAGGAGAGGCGACAAGAGGGCCAAAATAAAGTGTGGAGTCGCTCAATGGAGACAACACCAATTGCTGTATGAACTTTACCCATGCAGGTCTATCATCAGATTGATAGACCTGAACTGGAGGTAAAATTCCAATCACGGACCTCGAAACTCCTACCACAGTGGTCGACAAACATGGGAGGCCACCACTCCGGTAAACCGTATAGGGAACGAGCTCGTCGTCCACTATACGCCCAGAGCGGAGCAGCCACCCATCCCATGTAGCCGAAACACAAGGTAGAGGACAAAAGGGGCCACATCCAGGCGAAAACCAAAACCAACACAAAGTAGTCACTAACGCCACGGAAGAGGCCTCGTAGTGAGTAGCAAAGAAAACTTGCCCAACTCCCGAAGCAAAGATCACAGAGCCTAGGCAACACGCAAAAGCCCAAAATAACCAACCAAAGCTGGGTATCAAAGACCTGGAACTATAAATCAAAAACCAAAGCCACCGAACAAACAAAATTGATGCAATTCCCACCGAGCAAAAGATAAAAATGGGAGACCAATAGGAAAAGTCAAAATCAAGGCCACAGAACAAACCGCAGGCAGACCATCCAGCAACAAAAAATTGGGAGCAATTCCCACCGAACAAAATAACACCAAAGCCAAGGGCCATCCTCACTAAAACTAACCAATCAACATTGAAGTGCATAAAAAACTCCACGATAGAAAGTGGCTGTAACAAGTTAACAGAGGTCAAAAGAAACCGCTGCAATCTGATGCTCGCACCACTCATACCTTCTTCAATGCACACAGTTAGGTTCGCAGTAAAGACAAACGCCTCCAGAGGGAAGCAACAAACTACAACATCACTACAATCTACACACACTTGCAACAACCCATCAGAAAGATTAAGAGAGAAGATAAGGGGTACCTGGCAGGGTAAAGGGTGCGCCTAGAAGACAGACTGGCCGATCAACTCGACATTCCTAATCGAAACCAGTGCCCCTTGGTCCACCTCCTCCATAGCTGCAGGCAACCACAACTGGCAATCACCCGCAACCTTGTCCAACGAATCCCTCTCCGCATCCTGCAACCTGACCGGGTCCACAACATCGACCGAAGGACAAACAGTCCTAAGAGCTATGCTTTCGGATGAAGAAGAGGTGATGAAATCCTCTGCTTCACTAAGCTGGAATACATTCTGTTTTGAAAAACAGTGAACAACATAACTCGGAATCTCTTGTACAGAGAAAACTAAAGGCACATCTCTCTCAAGAACCGAGAAGCAATTTCCAACCGCAAGAGGCGGAAGAGGCTGTTTGAAGGCTCTTCCTTTTGCCAAAACATGGGACAAAATAGTCGAAGCAGGTTCACAATCAGAAGCAATCAAAGCCTTAGCCCGTTTTGATCGGCGACGAGAAGCACGTCGACGACGATGCCCACTAGAATGACGACCACTCAGAGTCGGAACCGAAGCCACTGCCGAACAATCATACTGCTCTGGGAGGGGCGGAGTGGTCAAATCTCCGCCACCAGCATCAGAGGAAGCTATGACATGTCCGAAAGAAGGACTGTAAACACCGCCACACAATAGAGAACCCACAGCGAAACCATGAATCGCCGAATAACACGAGGAGAAATTCTCCTTGAAGCTCAACCTCGGGAGAAAAGGGGTGGTGAGATCCCCTTCCTCACAATTGCCTTCAGACCTGATCAAACAGCTTACTACTCCCTGCGAAGACAGAGCTAAAGTAACTCGTCGAGGAGCTAGTCGAGTGACAAGAGATCCAGTGAATTTCGGAGAGAGCTCCACGAAATTCCCTGCCACAAGTAAGAATCTGAATCTCGATAATTCCACAAACGAGTCTGAAGAACACAAGTGTATCTCGAAATCCAAAGCTCCAATCAGAAATAAAGAAAGCGGAGGAGCCGCCACTTCAAGGATTGATTTAGCAATCGCCTCAAATGGAGGACGAGGAGACAAGAACGAGCCAGAAACCACAAAATTGCTCGCCAAAGAAAACATAGCCAAACCCTAACTGAATTGGGGCAAACTCGACAAAACGCCGCTGGAACAATAGAGAAAATCTAACGCACAACAGGTTAAAATAGCAACAATGTAGAAATAAAAACTTACAATGATCGGAGTACATCAATAAACCGGGACAGTTATAATAATCTGCCCTTATACACTTCATACAACGGAATAATACTAGGTAATATCATACGTCTGAACACCTTCAGCTTGTCTTTGGACTTCACAGCATCTGATAACCTGAACCTGAACACCCCGGTCTAACCCGAGCATTACAAACACCGGGTCAGTCTGGTGAACCAGAGTGAGAGAAACTCGCTAAGTTTGTAATATCATCCATCTTGATTTTAAAGTTAAAACCATTTCGAAAAAGAAGGATAATCATAAGACCAAATCCACACATAAATACGAACGGTTTTTACCTTATGATAACCCAAAACATTTGAAATCAATATATTATTCTGATATTATGATAGTGTCTAAATACAAATAAATAGGATCTAGCAGAATGCTTGCATCTCATGCTCCACATATATAGTATACAAACAAAACCACAAGCGCTTATTGGAGATTGGATTCCAACTATGACAAGGTATGGAACCACCTGCCTATAGTGTATCTCTAGAGGCGAATACACTGGGTTCAACAAGAATATCTTGTAACCCGGCCCACACATGACCGACCACTCATTTCGCTTGAGTATATCGAATGTATATCACCAACGGTTGGGAGCGACCCACCGTTTCTCGAAAAGGGATAGCATCGATAGATTAAAGAAGCAAAAGGAATTTCTCTAGATAGGTGATTATACACCCTAATGGGTGCGACCCACATAGCCATGCTGCTTGCCCAAATTTTGTCATTTCCCGGTTGATGAGGCTTGAGGTTATAATCAACTTTTGGGACATCTGACCACCGTTCACCTCATCCATACATGTCATCCAGGAACAGGATGAACCGAAGGCACCCTTCTACCACATCCTAGGAATCACGCTATAGATCAGTAGCGAGTAGTCCTTGTAATCCGTAGATTTCAACCACGACAGAATCACAGTATATCTCTAGGGATCAGCCAGAGATCGTAAGTAACTCTTCCGTTTTATAAAGATCTACGGTCTTCATTACTCCATCTCGATTAGCGCCTTCAACTTATTCGTATTTATTGGTCGGAATGGTTTTCGAATATAAATTCGATCCCGATCTTTCCATACCAATATCGTTGGGTCAGATTTTGATAGTCGGTTGTTTAACTATCAAAATAAACAATCAAAAAAATAAAATAAATCCATTGATTTAGTATACAACATCCCTTGGCCTTTAATATATTAAGCGTAATACCAAAGATAGTATAAATATTCTCAAATCATTGTATTACTATACTTAGAAAAATATCTTAAAACAATATCCAAATTCTCGTTATCTGCCATTTCAAAACATTTTCTATAACATCACTTATTACTCTAGCTGGGAAATCGATTCAACTTATCATCGTAAAACAATCATTACAAAATCTCCTTCGTTTCCGTTATTTGAACACTATGATCATTACTTATTCTTTGAGAATAAACTTATTTCAAATCGCTTTCCTCTTACTTTGAAAACATCGTTGTATTTTCAAAAAACCCTTTTAGTTATTATGGAAATACCATTCACAATCTCACTCCCTTTTTGTTTCCTTTTATTTCGGAATCCCATCATATATATTTCCAAATTCTTCAAATAATGTTACGCTATTATTTATCAAAACAAATTACATCTAACTCTTCACCATTACAGCTAATATCATCCTTCAATTATTCTGAAGCCGTTCAAGTTGGGGTGTTTTAATTAACTCTCAAACCTTGATCAACAACGTCCTTATCTTAAGATAAATATCAGTTGCAATATCAAAACCCGATATTCATTCCCAATATCAAAACAAATCCCATTTTAATTCTATCTTGATGAAACCTCATTTCTTATTTATTATTGCGGATTTAAATCGCATCTTTATAATTCGACTCGCCTAATTGCTTTTAATCCAAACTTGGTTTCCAATTTCCATTTCATATCTCCATTCTTTTATTTTATTCATAACCCAATTTAAAATACATAACTTTAATAATTCACTCAATAGTCAAACCTATTTACATTACACCTAATAAAACTTGGGTTTCAATAACTTCGTCAAACTTTGGATTTTATATAATCCAGTTAAATATAATTCAATAAGAATCAAATTAAAACTTTGATTTAAACATCACTTATATTATAACAAACCTGGGATCGCTTAAATATTCATTCAACTATAACATGACTTTAAAACTTCACAAACTTCCATTTTCTAAATCTTTTGTTTCCTGATTATCACTTTGATTATTATTAAATAACCAACCATCAAGTTTCAACATTTATTAAGATAAAACCGAATTACTTCACCCTTAACTATTCTCATTAATAATCTAATTTAATAAACCAAAACTGAGATAACGCAGCCTCTAAACATGATTTATTCGTAAATTGATCCCACTTAGCCCTTTCCATTTAAACTAATTAATAATATAATTAATTAAATTAAATCCATTCACTTTGATTATTATCAACATTAATAAGACATGTTCTAATTGTTACAGTAATTCTGCTTCCCTACACACCAATCTTATTAATATAAGAATCAACTTTATAAAACAAGTTAATAATTTCGATGAGGCACGTGCTTCGCACACAGATGATTTTTGTACAAAAATGATGATTAGTGGTTAAAACAAACAATATATATGTGGTTGGTTTATTTCCTTTTTATAACTTCATTTAAAATAATACATTTTTAATATCGATCTTCGGTTATAAAATAAATTTTATAACTTCATTTTCTATTTGAATCACCTGACGGTAAACAAACTTTGTAAAGAATGTCTTATTTAGCCATCTTCTATTATTTCTCAGCCTACATCACATATTGGTTAATAACAAACAAGCAATGAATTCGTATTCAACAATCGATAGTCAAATCAATAATTCGGTCATATCAGTTAAACAGTTCATATAATGATCATATGCAAATAAATAATCAATTCAACTGATAGCGGTCAACCAATAATAATAATTCAAGCATCCAATTTAATTTAAATACGCTTATATTATTATAAACGTAACCAACAAGGTAAGTTACCTTGTTTGGAGATCATCGTTAATAATAACGACTGAATTTTATTTAAATTAAGCAACCGTTTAATTTCAATAATATAAAAGTATTCAATAAGCAACCAAGCAATCAACAATCAATCCATACTTTGCAAACATGACAAACATATAATAAAAAAACCCAATTTATATAAAATATAAATGGTATAACTGAGTGAGTTAAACTTACCTTGGTTTTATTCTGTCGTTCAGACGCTTGTTTTTAATTAAATTAAACTGACATTTAATTTAATTAAGCTGTGTCCAGCTCTGATCAAACCAACTCCATATTGCAGCGTTCGTCGCAACGTTTCCAACGCTCCCTGTTTGGTTCGATTTTATTAACATGAGAATGTTACACAAAAATTATATTTTAACGTTTTGAATTTAAATAAATTAAACTTTAATTGTTAATTATTCTGCACTAATTAGATTACACATTAACTATATATAAATCTTAAATTGGCCATCAAACTTTTGATTAGGCACGTTACCTTTGGTTCCATCCAAGGTGCATAGTACATGCTACAACCCGCACCAATGTACCCATCACATTTCGCTCACGTCCTCCGAATGCAGTACGTTGGAGCTCTTCACGTAACTTACCATCTTTCCATTCATTTAAACCTTTTTTTTTAATTAAACAAATAGACTCACCCCAAATCACGTCAACCCAACCCCTTGCTTTCCGCAACTAAAACAGCCCACCCTAATCCATCCACGTCATCATCTTCAAAATGTTCTTTTCCCAGGCACACTTGTATTTGCTCGAACCCAAAAAAAAACAGAACTCCAGTATCCAATATTTTCGAAACCTTCATCAGGTTCTGTGCATGAAACCACCTCCTCACTCAAAGCTGCCACGCTACTCCCCTCCCCATGCGCCATGTACACATGTCTCCTTACTTCCATCCTCCCTTGTTTATTTTACTGCTGAATATTCTCCCCTGCTACTGAAAACTCCACCACCGAATTTCCTTCCCCATGCATTTTCCACTCATTTTGATCCAGTTCCTTTTTTCGTTATACATACCTCACACCACTTAGTCTCCACGTCCCCTCATATATTCCTCCTCCCCCAGTAAATACCTACAGGCCTATCCACTTAAAAGGAAAACACTCCACTTTGAGATCACCATCTCTGACCAACACGATACCCATCTGTCATCTAGCTTCACGCTCCACCAGGGCTGACCCCGCTCTCTTCCCCCAGTAAAAACCTTGGCAGTCACGGCATTTAGATGTGGTAGGATGTACGATAGCCTACTGTTATCCTTTCACTTCTCCTTAGCTGTTGGTTTGCAGCTTCTAGGTACATGTAGGTTGCAGAACTTTATTTGCTATCTTTTTGCTGGCCTGGGCATTTTTATATGGTTGAACCGCATGGATAGGAAACAGAATAGGATATGAAATTTTAGTATAGGCAAGTGCAAGTATTTATTTTGATAGTGACTTCCATGCGTGTAGACTTATCTCAGTTACCATGTGAACAAATTTTCTTTTGTTGATTAAAATGATGACGAGGGAAATATAGACTTTGTGATAGGTTGATAAAAGAAACAGGGAGCCCCGCATGGTTTTGGGCGTAATGAGTTGTGTACTGGTCGCGTTATTTACAACCTAACTATTGCTACAATATTTGCATTGTCACTGTAGATGTTTCAACGGCATGTGTATGGTACGTTTAGGCACTGTTACATACTGGTTTAGCGTCTGTTACTCAGGTTACTTGGCAGGCACGACCTACCTTTTCTAATGTTTTAAATTGGTGCTTGTACATAGTAGCCTCAGCAAAGTGAACTTGGCATGTGCAGAGAAATGGGATGGCATGTGCAAAGGGAGCGGGTTAGCATGAATTAGAAAATAGAGTAATCTGTGCAAATATATGGGTAGGTTTATTCTTTAGACAAGCATGTGCGTGGTTTAGTATGGATGGGAAATATCGGTAGTCTGTATGTTTAGGAAGTACTCCATTTTCCTTAGCAGTGTAGTTTGGCATATTTTACTTTATAGGAGAATTGTGGACGAATAAGACTTACAAGGTAGGGTAGCTAGCAGCAAGCTTCCAGTTTCGGTTTGAGCTAGGCACATTGGCATGTCCAGTCGGTTCGAATGTTTTTGGTTTTAAGTATAAAGTTTAACGTACACCACTAGGAAAATTTCGTTTACGTACGGAGTGTCACGGACAAAAATAAAAATACAATCGTGTCGAGCGAGGTGCCACGATTCCAAAAATATAATAATATAGACTAGTTAGCTTATTTTGTGAAACCCCAAAATGCTGATATAGGGTGTAAAATACTCCAAATAAAAAGTTGCTTGTTTTCAAATTAAAATTTTCAGTAAAATTCTAAAAATTAAATTATAATTACTTCTCAAATATCTTTTCTAAATTCGAAACCAGTGATTTATTATATTAATAAATCGTTATGGCTTATAGACGATTCCATAGCGACTATTTTAAAATTTGATTTGGACATAACTTACAATATATAAGCTGAAATCTCGAATTTTCTATTTCGTTAGAAAATTATAATCAAATAGGTTCCAGCATTTCTTGTTTCATAAAAATCCGACTTCAAACGGATTCTGTATATTCAATTGAAGTTCAAAACTCTATTTAACGAACTACCGCGACGTTACGAGCTCGTTATATATATGAATATAATTATAAACATTTAATCGTCGTTTTACATAAACGAATTCTATATTAAAATCCATTAATATTTCTAATAAAATATTTAAACCAATTTAAATATTCGAATTCAAATGGTCGAAAAATCCGGGTCGTTACAAGATGCATATATTCACAATATATGCATACATTTCTGCATAAAATGCAGTTATGCATCAAACTGCACTATTTATGCAGAAATGTATGCAATATATGCATCCTTTGATGCATTAATTCAGTCCTGGCCTATTTTTTCAAGCATATACCTTTTATGCATACATTTATGCATATATAGTCAACAAATGCATACATGTATTCACATTTTCGTAAGTCTTCTTTCTTTTCAACTTTTATCACTACGCCCTAAACGGCTAATTGCAACCAAAAAAAAAAAAAAAAGGTTGACACAAGCCTAAAAAATATTGGCATAGGTCTTTAGCAAATTTTTAGGTGATGCAATTTTCACCGTTGCTACAGACCTCAAATGTAACATTTTGACTATCTACGGCAACATAACAAATATTGTTGCAACAGAACCTTATTTGGGTCTATAGCAACATCGTTAGGTGTCTATAGCAATATTCCAAAAATGTTTCTACAAATATTTATTTGGGTGCGTTTGGCACAGGTCTCTGTTATGGTTTTAAATTAGGCTCATGTCTGGTCATAAACTTATTGTAAATTTAGTCCTTATTTTTCAAAAATTCAGTAATATATATATATATATATGAAAAAAATCACCTATTTATAAAAAAATGTAACCGCAAAAAAAATCAGATCAAAAATAACAGAAATCAACGAAATGCAGTTAAATACATAATAATATGCACATATTTGTATTTTCTTGCATGCATCCGTGCATGTTTTCCAGACATGTACTTGTGTTGATTTACTTGCATATATCTATGCAGGTATTACATAATTCTCGCATACAAGTATGCAAAAAATCACTTGCATGCAAATCAGTTCACATTTATTTGCATTCAAGCGTGCACTAAACCAGAAAACTAGCACACATGCGTGCAATAATCTGCAGTTAAAAAATCAATTAAGTTTTCTTTATGCAATACATGCATACATGTGCGCAAGTATTTCAAATAATTGCATGTATGTATGCAAGTTTCTGTCCATATTTTCAATGAAAACAGCTTATGCAATAGTTGAATACATGTATGCATTTTTTATTTTTATTTTGTGTGGACTTCTGGGAATATTTCCAGAATTTAGATTTTTTTTTAACTTGAGAGTGCATTTTTTGGCCAATAAAATGTAAAAGCCGGAAGTGGGAAAAACAGCAGGCGGAAGTGGAAAAACAGGGACTGGGTTTGGAAGTAAAACAAGACAGGGACGTGACTTCTATTTTGAAATGGTTTAGGGTCCTAACGCTAATTTTCACTATTTATATTATTATTTCTTAAATATATATATATATATATATATATATATATATATAATATAACAAAAAGGAGAATTAAATGCTACCACTCAGAATTAAAAATTCAATCAGTGTTTTTATTCAAATAAATATTTTATTTCAACATTTGAAATATTACTTATTTCTAACTCCACTATTAACAATTTACTGTTAATAACATAGTCAATCACATATACAGATGTTCATCACTACATCACTTAGTTCACTCATTACATATGCAGTTTCAATTTATATAGACATTGACATTTACAAATATATGACGAGCCGAGTTCCGAGCCGAAGGCGACCCGAGAAGCGAGTCTGGGCGCAACGTCGGTGGGTGTCCGGGGACCCACAGTCCCGGAGGCGATCGACCTAGCCAGTTAGGTCGAACAATTGGGCACCACCCGATTCATCCGATTTCGGAAGATCAAGCCTTCTTTGAAACACTGTACACCTCAGTCCATCATCAGCGAACTACCATAATCTTGACTACCTTTCCTAACCATCAAACTTCCATATTTCACCTCACCAAACTCATCACAAAATTACACGGCAACGATCAACATCACTCCTCTATCAAAATTGTACATCACCGCATACCCTGCATATTGCAACACTTATGCATATATTAATCACCACACTTCAAGCTGAACTAGTATAGTACTCTATTGTAAGATTTACCAGTATTGTTATCTTAAGCCCTGACAATGCAATAATCATTTGTAGAACTGGATCTATCGAAACTTACAACATCTGTGCTAATGATGTAATCAAATGATGGATCAAGAGCAATAATATAATCCTTGTTCCCCCAATCCAGCTCGAAAACAGTTATGGTTACAACAGATGCTAACGACAATATCGTTTCTAAAAGCCCACCTGTGTCAGGATTAGCCTGACTGATCCAAGAGATATTTCGCTCGATGTTTCTCAGAAGTAATGGTAATACTTCCACTTGGTCAGTTGAAATCACATTGCACCCTAGTAATGTCATTCCTAATATATACAAAATTGTATCATTACTCAAGAATGAAGACAACGTTAAAAAGACTTCTATTACTCTTTGTACAGAAATTAAAAGATAATCATCAAATTTGTAGTCGAATTTCACAGTTTCTAATCGAACATAATCATCAAATTACCATGATTCATATGTACGGGAATTAAAAGATGCTTATTATTAGCGTAACAGCAAAATTTGTTCAGGAAGGTTTTGAAGCAGCATTAATGCAAACACTCGGAGGGTGTGTTTCACAATCAAAATTTATCGATCTTAAAACACAAACAGATGATTGAAAAATGGAAAAAAAAATACCAACTACGCGACCATGCAATTCCACTTCCGAGCCCATCCATCAACGTCTAAAGCAACCCAACCCTATTCGAACATTGCAGAGACGATGAGATGGCATAGACTAGACAAATTTTAGCCTAAAGATCCAAGCTTTTGTATTTTTGTAGATCCGATTCATTTTTAAGAGTGGGTTTGGGATGAGCAGATTTGAGAAGTTGAAGATAGTGAGAAGTTGAGAACGAGCAGATCTGAGAAGTTAAGAAAAGAGGAATGGAATGGCTTAGGGACGTTGATTTCATATTGGTGGTATGGGATTTTAACGGTAGTGAGGTGTCAACTACAGATGTTGTTTTTAAAAGGTAAATTAATGGATAGATGTACATATTTTTAAAGGTGCAGATTAATGACTTGGCAAATGTTTATAGCTAAGGTAACATTGTATTAAAATGCTGCATCGTGTTACATTTGTTTATCTAGAGCAACACATTTTCATGGCTAAGATAGCATAAAAAATAAAATGTTGCAGTAGGACTGTAGCACCCAGTATTTTCTGTGAACATAAAAAAATAACAAATCAAGGTATAAGTAATTTTTAGAAAAATAATTAGGTGAAACTGGTTGCGCTATTGCGTTCGTCTCGGAATTCTGCTTGAGATAGAGTTCGAGTTTGCGTAAGTTGGACTCCGTATGAAAAAGATATCCTTAAATTAAATATTGCAGCAAAACATGGAAAAAGAGGAATGAGAAAAGAATTATGTTTATCATTGTTCTAAGGATTGTAAGCAAAAGACTTAGTAACACGTTTGGTTAGAACATGCGACTTGCATACTAGAGGTACAGAGTTCGATCCCCGCCAACGCCATATTTTTGTTTTAGGGGAATGGCTAAAAAGCAGCTTAGTGTGAACGCGGTTCAAAAAGTGGTTTAGTGTGAAAATGGTTAATTGGGAAGATAGATAAAAAGAAATATATATATATATATATATATATATATATTGAATATATATATATATATATGTATATGTATAATTGAGAAGATAAATACAGTCAATTTATTTGGAGGGGAAGATTTATGCATAATAGATATGTATGTATGTAGGTAACTTCATTATGCATTGATTTTGCATGTTGCAAGGAAAGTAGAAAAAAAAGGGGAAATTAAATTATATACTCGATTTCCTTTTTTTTAGGTAAGCAATCAATTTGCATTATTTGTCAACATTAGAATTTATGAATAGGTGCGTGTATATATATATATATATATATATATATATATATGTATATATATATATATATATATAGATAGATGGGCAGTTAATGTAAACATGAATAGATTAATTTGTAGATGAGTGTTAAGTTGTCATTGATATTAATTAAAAGGAAAAAAAAATTAAGTAGGCATAATTTGGGAACATGTATCATGGCATGATTGTTAAGTTGTAATTTGAAGTAATTGGCATGAATGACAAAGTATGAAATTTAGCATATAAATCTAGTTTTGGGCATAACTTGAGAAATAGGAACATGACTAGTTTTGGGTGAATTTGGGTAATTGGTATGAAACGGTATAATTGGTATACCATTAATTAGGAACATAATTAATGTTATTGTGAATGATTTACATATAAAACCATAAATATGTAAATCAGTAAAAGATGAACATTTAGTACAAATAGAAGTTTATTAATACATTTGCTGAGTCATCCCTGGCTTGTTGCTGAGTCAATAGGATAACTCTATCTAGTCTTGACAGTGATGATGGCTCCTGTGAGATCCAATGGACTATATTAATCTAATTACTCTATATAAACACATGTAGACTCAAACCCTAAAATCAAATAAAAATTTAGAACCATGGCCGCCACGTTGTCACCTTGCAACCTAGAGTAGCCGCCACCATTTAGGAGAAAGAAAAGCTAATCAACTCAATTCTATTCAACTCAAATCTAAACAATAACGAATTTGTCTTCTTCAAAGGAAAGCTAAATCAATTTCAGAACTCAGATTTCAGAACGCAAGACCTTCTTTGAGTTGTGAGTTCGATTTCTTTAATAAGATAATTAACAATTTAATTAGGTTGAGTTATGATTTGGGTTATATGGTTATGTTGTGAATCATTGACCATTATGTTATTATCTATGTTGTAAATCTATGATGTTATTATCTATATTGTAAAGTTGTGATGTTTTTATCTATGTTGAAAATCTATGTTAATTGTTGGATTATGTACAATCAATTCATAATGATGCTTCATATGCTAGTTTGGTTATGTTTGTTGGGACTAATTCATATGTTAAATCATATGTAAGTTTAACTTGATAATTTTATATGCAAGTTTGGATGTTAATCTAGATATGAATCATATGCAAGTTAATGAGAATCACATACCACCTTACATGTTTCATGACATCTATTTTATGTGTAAGCTTGGATCTAAAGTTTAGGCTAAGACATATGTGAGTTATATGCTAGTATACAAAATTCTATATGCTAGTTTACATGTAGATCTTGATTTACATGTTTAGATGCAATTTTACACCATAGTTTATGTTGCATAAATCACATATGCAAGTATATGTGTGTGTGTGTGTATATATATATATATATATATATATATATATATATATATATATTGGAGTATGAATTGTGTAATGTAAGTTTGTGACTATTGCCTATGAAAGTTTACACCTTATGATTAGATCTATGACATCCATAGTTTATGCAAGTTTGTGACTTTGGCCTATGCAAGTTTTAGACGCAAAACCTTGTTCACACATGCAAGTTCATCCCTTATGTTTAGATCTAGTTTTTATTCTATGCATGTTGTGATGTTTTCTCTTTATTCCATAAGTTAGACTATTCGAGTCTAACGTATATTTCACGTTAAACGAACGAACGTACAACATTGGGCAATGGGATAATATTAAAAGATTTAATATTGAGAATTGGCATAAATGCCTTAAATGTGATGTTAATTGGTATAATTTTATATACCATAAATAGATGGACATAATTAAGGTGTTAATTATGGACGTAGTTAAATTTGTAATTGATCGACAATTTGAATAGGAAAATTAATTCAAATTGGGGATAATTATTTATGTAATTAATCGCCTAAGACACGACGTTAGACTCTTTTGTGGTGTAAGACTACTTGGACCCGCCCGGCAAATCCAGCAGCCACAAATGCCAGTCTAATGTGGGAGGTCTTAGGCATAAATTAAATGCGTAACAGTTGTAGAGACACGAGGTTAGGCTCGTTTGTGGTGTAAGACTGCCCGGACCCGCCCGACAAATCCAATTGCTACAAATGCCAGTCTAACGTGGGAGGTCTTTACAAGGTTACGGTCTTAATGAATTAAGAAACACTTAACCAGATAAGCATGTAGTGGGACATGAGGCGGTTAAGTGGGTGCCTTGGGTGACATGTGGAATTTAGTGGGTGCCTTGGGTGGCATATGAAATACGATTAGATGCACTTAACCAAGATTGAAACATGTAAGAAGATATGAATAAGAATGGGGTTAAGTGGGAAAAACCTTAGAGGGGACCAAGCATAGGTGGAAAGCTTGTGTCATGCATGTGGGTCCTTTTCAAACCAGTAACCCATTAAGTATCTTTGTGGGCTCGACCCAAGTCGAGGACTGGACATGTGTACTGGATTTGATTGTAAGAGGTCAAAATGGGTCAGCGGTAGCAACACAAGTCCAATGGGTTCATATGCGTGTGTGGCCCTGGGCTAGTTGGTAAGACGTTGTTGCATCGTGTAGATATAAGCCATGCATTTTTGGTTATATCGGGTTTCCACATTGGGGAGTGATACACCGCACTGTGGGGCCAGCACGGTTATCTACGAGTTAGGGAGTCGGTCGAATGGGGGTAGTAGGTACACCTAGTGGAGATAGGGGCAGACAGCACCTATGGAGGTAGCTAGGGGTATACGAAACTACCATTAGCATTATTATGTTCTGTAGGCGGGATTAACCTTTAGGGTGACTAGTAGTGGTGCAGTATAGTAATTATCTTATAGTGATTAGGGGCGCCTTTAACGTTATCTTTTTGCGTCTTATTTCCCTATCATACCCAATTGTTCACAGTCATTTCCTTATTTTCCATCTTATGCCTTTGCTTAATTATTATGATAATTATATTGCTAAAGTTATCACACTCGCCAGACTTTATGTCTGACCCCCTTTTCTTTCCATCTCTTTTCTTCCTCCCCCCCCTCAGGTTTGCAAGGAGGGAATACTACAGCTTAGTGCCGATTTCTTTCAATTTCTTGAAGAGAGTAGATGTATCGCTTAGGACTCTCTCATCTTTATGGCTTTGCTTATGCTCAGTGGGGATTTATGCATTTATGTTATTTAAGTATTTACTTCTTTATGTACTTTGAAGTTTTTAGAAAAGACTATCGATCCTGATGTAATGGTTTTGGAGACTACTTATGTAAACTCGTTTTGAGTTATGATGCTATGAAATAAGTTTTATCTTCCGCTGTGTTGTTTTATTTATTTATTTTTGTAATTTATCTGTTCTATACAACAATCGCTTCATGGACATTGATGCATTCCCTTTGTGAGTAACATTAATGGACATGGGGTGTTACAAGGACCAAAATAGTATAGCTATCGTCACATTTTGATTGGAAATATCTTGAAAATTCGTTGCATTAGGCTGTTTATGCCGTAGTATGCTTACAAGTTTGCATTTGTAAAAAATATATGCATACATTTCTGCAACACTACGTAGCCCATGCATATTAGTTCATCTTTATATGCATACATCTCTGCAACTGTTACCAATATATGAATGCATGTATGCATATATTGGTCCATATTTTCAGTACAAAACACTGGATGAATATATGCATATACTGATAATAGTTGCAAACATTTCTAAATTTTTTCAGATTGCTTCTAAGAATAGTTGCGATTTTTTGAAAAATTATAATAATGTACCAATGCAATTAATTTTTGGAAAACACGTAAGATGGCAAAATAAGGACCCGCTTTCAATTAGAAAGTTGGACTAGATGTCGTTTGTATTTTTAATATGGTTTGTTAAATTAAAATAAAAAATCGATATTTCTGTAATTTTTTATAACAAAAATGTAAGTTTTAAATAAACGGATATGTAAAATAAATATTATATGAAAAATGTAAATTTTTATATGTTTATGATAAAATTAGTGTTCAAATTGTTTAAAACAATCTTATAAATGTTTGTTACAATTTTATAAGTTCAAACAATGAAAAACTTGTTAACATTAGTATTAAAATGGCTCAAAAGTGCATTGATGGGTGTTAATTAGTGTCACATGGCTTTATCAAGTAATACTTAAACATCTCGGAAAAAATAACAGTAAATAGTTTTTGTTAGTCATCTTCTTCTTCGTTGCTTAAATTTACAGAGAAACTCACTACATCCTTTTCTCTAAATCTTCAAACCTAATGCCAAATTAAAAAAAAAATGAGAAAAAAATTGCTAATCCTATTGTAATAGGAGCTGAGACCTTTTCAATCCTAAAATCTTCGATCTTCCTTGCCTAATCGTTGTAAATTCATCGCAACTTGGCGTGGTTGAAATACGTGCTTGCGTATTTTCTCTAAGCAAGGAAAGTGCTAGTGGGTCAGATGGTTTAAACGGAGTTTTTTTTATAGGAGTATGTGACCCATCATTCAGGTGGACTTTTTTCTTGCCATCCAATCCTTCTTCTCTGGTGGAGATCTCCCCGATGGATGGACCTCCACCAATTTAGTTCTTATCCCTAAATGCGATCTTCCTACTTTTTGTGCAGACTTCCGTCCAATCATCTTGTGTAACTTCTCTAACAAGGTCATTTCCAAGGTGCAAACTTCTAGGCTAGCACCGTTTCTTGAGCGTCTTATTTCTTCTTTGCAGGCTGGATTTGTCAAAGGACGGCTTATCACAGATAACATCCTTCTTGCCCAGGAGCTGATTTCTCAGATTGATAAGAAGGTTCGTGGCTCTAATGTGGTAGTTAATCTTGATATGGCTAAGGCTTATGATGGCATTTTGTGGTTCTTCGTAATCAAGGTTCTGTGGGCTTTCGGCTTTCCAGAACCCCTTATCGACGTAATTTGGAGACTTATATCCAACTGCTTGTTTACGATTCTCATTAATGGATCGGCTACAGGGTATTTCAGGTCTGGGAGAGGTCTGCGTCAAGGAGACCCCCTATTCCCTTCCCTTTTCGTCATTACTACCGAGGAATTCGTTCGTGGATTGCATTCCCTAATGATAGCTAGGCAGATTCATCGCTTCGGTATCTCGAGAGGTTGCCCTCTTATCTCTTCCTTATCTTTCGCTGATGACATCATTATTTTCACGAATGGTACTCGTCGCTCTATTCGTCGCCTGCTTGATCTTATAAAGTAGTATGAGAGTTGCTCTGGGAAACTTGTGAACATGGCCAAGAGCTGTTTCGTGTTAGCGAAAGACCTTTCGTTGACTAGATCCTCCTTGATTGAGTCCAGTATAGGCTTTAAGGCTGCCTTTCTCCCTCTTCCTTATCTGGGCATTGTGCTTTATCGTGGTAGGAAGCTAAAGGCCATTTTTGACCCCCTAACTGACAAAGTTAGGGGTAAGATTATTAGGTGGAATGCTTCCCTCATCTCTTAAGCTGGCAGAATTGTTCTCATTAAATCTATCATTGGTTCTATGGGATCTCATATCTTCTCAGCTATGACTCCCACTGCTTCCTTCTTCCGCTCTTTCCAGTCCCTAGCTTCGTCCTTTTTCTGGGGAAACAAGGACAATGTTTCTCGCCATCAACGGATTTCTTGGAACACTATTTGTCGTCCCAAAGGTGAGGGTGGTCTTGGCCTCCGCAACCCTAAGGACATTTGTTTGGCCTTTGCTTGCAAGCTGTGTCCGAGGTTTGGAGCGAGCAACTCCCTTTGGGCGACGTTCCTCCATGGCAAGTACCGTACACTCGCTAGCATGAATTTCACCGGTATCCCATCCTATGCTAGTGAGACGTGGAAACGTATGCAATCCGTGATGGCTTTAACGAATGCCTATGTGGATGGTACCATCTGGGACGACAGCCCCTTCTCCCTTAAGGCGGCTTGGAAGTCCGTTCATTCGACATGCTCACAACACCTTGTTTTTAGCCTCATTTGGAATGTTCGCATTCCGCCGAAGGTTTGCCTATCTATTTTGAAAACCTTGCAAGAGGGATTACCTATAGTTGAGAACTTCAGCAAATTGGGATCCATCTCGTGTCTAGATGTAGATGCTGCTACGTTGGAAGCACCGAGTCCTCTTTTCATCTGTTGATCTTTGGTACTTGTGCCAGGGCTGTTTGGAATTACTTCGGGAATCTGATGGGTTGCCGAGGTAATGCCACCACTTTGGAAGGTTTACTGAGTTTCTGGTGGGCTAGAAACTCAAGTAAATCTTTCCGTTCTACTCTCCTTCGTTTGATTCCCTGTTTGATCTGCTGGCACATCTGGTGCTCTAGGAACAAGGTAGTTTTTAAGAAGTGGATATGGACCCTCCTTTTATTATCCGGAAAGTGAGGAATGACGTGTTCCTTGCATTCCGTGGTCATCCTTTCCGGGGCATGCTGGGAGACCACGCTAGGAGACTTGCTGCTTCCTTTGATGTTACTCCTTTGGCGGCCAGTCAAAGGTCCGGTATCGGCTGATTTAGTGGTTATAGTTTTGTGCTTTGCTTTGGTTTTTGTTTATTTCAGTTTTCTTCCTTTTGTCTTTCTTCTTCCCTTCCCCTCCTCCCCCCGGACTTACGATGTTTGTTAGTTATGCAGATGATGGTTTTTAGGTTGATGGTTTTGGCTTTCTAGGAGCTTGTTGGGAGCTTTCTTGGTTGTTCTTGGGAGCTCCTTCTGCTGAGGATTTTTGGTTGAGCAGTTCTCTTCATCTCACTCCTTGGAGCAGAGGGAGACCAGACGTCCGCACTGTTCTATCAATATTGGACTGTTGACCTTATTGGAGGCTAGTGCACAGTTCCAGCACTTTATCTTTATCTTTAGAGCGTTGGCCTCTTCAGCGCTACTCCGTTAGCTGAGGCTCCACCTACTGGGACAGAGGCTTTGATTGGAGTTGATTGCTTTGTTTTTGTTCTTTCGTCCCTGTTTATGTTGTTCAGTTCTGCAGTTATTTTGTTGTTTTGTGTGTGTGCACGGTTTATGCGGTTAAGGAACTGTTTTTGTGAGCATTTGGAGAACGGCTAGTTTCTCCCCTTTTTGTCTATATATTATTCATTTCAAAAAAAAAAAAAAATCACTGCAACTTCAATTTCAGGTGAGATTATCTCACACATCTAGCTTATGCATGTATGTGAATTGAATTTATGTGATATCTCAGCGATTGTAAACATAAATCTGAAAGCCGTAGTGTTTATAGTGGAAATTTTTTCTGTGCTTGATTTTTAGAGCTTGTGCTCCTTCGTTTTATGTTAAGTTCATGTCAAAATTGGCTCGGACTGTTGTCGATGTGTTGTTCTTTGATTATGCTTAAAATCAAACTTGGATATTATTTGTAATCATTTCCATTTTGTGCTCGAAGTTGAAAATGAGTTAGGAAAATTTTCCTATAGCATATGCGACATTAAGGTCGACCCTAGGGTCGACCTAGGGGAGATTACGGGTCGACCTACCCCAAGTTAATTTAGTGCCAGGTCGAACATATTTCCCTGCTTGTTTGCTTGCTTAATTCTTTGATTTTTGATGTTCTTTTGATCGTTTGTAGCATGGTTTTATGCCAATTTCAATAGGCTTGACCCTATAATAGGAAAGCCGACATTATCACTATTCGTAATCCAGATTCGGCGGGTTTGTTGTGAATTTAAATATGCCGATTTTGGTGAATTTCCATTGCATTTTCTTATTCTATGCATGTGTTTTTTAAACCATTTTCATAAAGATGTTCAGTATGAAACTAGCTTTGAAGGCAAATGTTTTACAAAATCGATTTATAAGATTATAACTATTTTATATACGAGTATTCTTTATAATAAAGGAATTTTAAAGAAATGATTTCCAAATATTTTCGAAGATTGTTTTCATACTCGTTTTCCTAAATTAAGTATTTTCTATATAAAACTACATGTTTTTGCACTCTTCGAAAGAATGAGAATGCGATATAAGCGTTGAAATAAACCATGCGGTATTGGACACGTAGATTTTCTATATCATTTAATTTTGGACTTGCTCGAGTGATGCTACACTTATGTGGAGTTCATTGACTTCTAGTAAACAGATAAGTAAGAACATGTCATATGTGACACATTGTTGTCATTATTTAGATTACTGTTTGGAAGTCGGTGACTTGTTCTATCGTTTTTGTTGCCAGTCCTTGGTTGTTGGACCATTTTTTTAACTGTTGGGACCTATATACATATATCAAGTTGTTGGGCTATTCATTGGGTTGTTTGATCCTTTTGAGTTTGTTGGGTCTCTTAATAAATAGTAATTGGCAAGTCATTGGGCCATTTATTGGGATGTTGGGTCCTATATCAAGCTATTGGATTATTCATTAGGCTATTGGATCCTATCTTAGACTTTTTTATTGTTCTAAATTTCCTTACTTTTATTTTTAGAATTTTGATGGTTTCTAATTTGTTTTCACCATTATTGTTGGTGTTGATTTTTATCTATATAGCCCTAGTGTTATTGTGTTGACTAAATATGGTGATCACATTTATGTTGCCTTGATCTCTTGAATGAGCACGATATGTTGATGTTTCATTGGTTTTCATCTTGTTGTTTCAGTGTGTTTTTAGATTTTATACATGTAGCTTAGCCTTTGTGCTTAGCAATTTATTGCCAATGGAAACCCCGATACTTTGATTATTGTTACTTATTATATGAGACCATTATATGATTGCCTAGTTGCAAATATCTCATGAATCGTAAGTTGATTCAAGTAGATGTTACTCCTCTATTGAGAAGAGTTATCCCTAGATACTTCATCTATCATATTTTAATCATCTTGTTTAAGCTCAACTGACTTATGTATTTTATGTACTCGGATCAAATTGAGTTGTCACAAGTTAGTTACTTGTTGTTGATATATTTTTAGTTTGCTTCCACTTTTGTCTATCTTATCATCTTTTGATGCTTTGGCATGCTTTGTTGATCGCCTTGTGGTTACTTGTGTAACTCAGATACGTACATATTCTTTTGGATTTGTTGTGTATATGTAGTTAGTGTAACCACTCACTTATGTCTCACTATGTATTGTAGTTATGATGTATTTGTATATAGGTCTGTGCACCGTTCTCTGATTTGTGTTATTTGACATTATTATGCTTTATTTGCGATAGATCTGTTAGCTACCGTAGTATTGTATTAAGCAAGGATAGAGTACATGGATCCACGTGAGGCAAGAAAAAAGCACTAAATCGATGTATTTAATACTTGTTTAATACAAGACTCATGGGTGGTCGCTTCTAACAAACCATATTCTCTGCACTAGCGAACAATATTACATATTAATACTCTTTGTTAGTGTAGGTCTCGGGGTGGAGCATCACAATTTCGTTTTAATCTAAGACCCTAATTTCTTAATCAAATCATCAAATAAAAAGTGGATTTGTGAAATCTAGTATAGGAGAGGAGGTTTGTTGCTATCGAGTAGGAATCCATCTTATTTTTTGTTTTATTCTAGATCAGGAAAATCTTCTTAAATCTGCAGTTTGTTTAGGCTAAGGTGAATGACCAGATTTCCAATTTACTAATTAAGTAGTGTTAACCGGCCTTTTGGTCCGGTCACTAAAAGTACTCAAGACACGCTCGACTCAACATATCGCATGATATTATAGCCCGAAGGTGTCGCCAATATCTTATGGGGGGCCAGTGTCAGAAGACTCGAGTCTAGCCACTAGCAGGACGTCGCATCCCTCTGACGCAACCCCCATCAGTATCCGTTTGCATCTGAGCCGAAGGCGAGCCATCAAGAGGGTCTGAGCGCAGTGCCGGTGGGGGTCTAAGGCCCCACAGTCCTGGCGGCGATCGACCTAACCGGTTAGGTCGAAAATGTGGGCACCGCCTGATTCATCCGATTTTCTCCATGCCGGAAGCTCAGATTCCTTCACTTCGGACCAACAAAATGGTGGATTCCTTCATTCATGTTGAGGAGCTTCGACGCCTCAAAAGAACCAACCAGCCTCGACAATGCCTCCCGCCGAAATCCACTTCGCACCCAGCTGGGTGCGAAATTTCGTACTTGGCAGGTACGAAATTTCACAGCTATCAAGTGCGAAATTTCACACCTCACCCCAGGTGTGAATTTCCGAGGCCCGGCAACAAGAGGTGCGAATCTCTGGAAGATGGTCCCCATTTCTACCTACTCCTACCTAACCCCTACCTAACCACCTCTTATAAATACCCCATGGCCTCAGACTTCAAAAGGGTTGAATTCTTGAGCTTGGGGACCTCCATAAAGCTTCATTAATGGCATCTCCTCTTTGAGGAAGAAGAAGGAAAAAATTGTCTTTTTCCTTATTATACAATATATGATAATTATGACATCATATATCATGAAAAGTGAATGTAAAGAGATGTCATGAGATAGTCTCAACCTTGTAATTCTTCCAAGTGATTAATAGTATTCCAACCGACTCTTCAAAGTGGACATAGGCCCTCAATGAGGCCGAACCACTATAAATCTCGTGTTATTTACTGCTTATGTTCTATTTAATGTTCTTGTCTATGCGACCATATTTATAATTCCTAGTAATTGGGAATCGTTGGTGTTTATGACATTTTTTGCTGTCAACATTTGGTGCTTTAACTGAGAAATAGAAGGCCTCGACTCACTCGGCCTCGACTCCGTCTCCTGCGGACCTCATGTAACAACCCGTATTTTCAATAACCTGTAATAACATAAATCGAGGCAGAATTTAATTCTAAAATGGGAATCAAGGGAAACGGGCTATGCCATTGCGTTCGTCTCGGAAAAATACGCGAAATAGAGTCCGAGTTTTCGAAAATCGGAGTCCGTATGACCAAGATATGGCCTCGCGAAGTTTCACGAAAATTCCCAAATTAAAGTATACTTAATTAAGTGAAATGGGTTGTGTAGATATATATATATATATATATATATATATATATATATATATATTGATATATATATATATATATAATTGAAAATTTAATAAATAAATATGCAAAAAATGCTCAAAACAGCGAATTGGGAGAGGGGAATAACCGAACCGGCCGATTTTTGAAGTCGACCCGAGCCCGCTGGGTCGACTAGGGGTTAATCCAGGGTGTTTGGCTGTCAACCCGTGGGCCGATTCGCTCAAGTGCAGATTTTGCATTTGAATGGTTCTCATGGTCCATCTTTAATCTAAAGGCCCTAGATGGTTCCTACACTTGACTTCTTCCCCAAGACATGCTTTGATGGCTTGGATTGAATCTAGGGTTAATCCTATGGCCTAAAACACTTGCCTAATCTATAAATAAGACCCTAACCTACCCTAATTCATTCATAATTAAACCTAGTGACTAAACTATGGCAAAATGCTAGCTCTCATGGCCTCCACTAATTTTATGAAGAGGGTTGCATACTAATCACTCTCTAATCAACTTCTAATCCCTTCTTAGCATCTTAATCTTCTTCATTTGGTGTTCAAAGTTGCTAGTTGTGAGTTTCTATCACTTTGATGATCTTTTGGTAAACTAATTAGATGAGATGTGATGAGATTTATGGTTTTGTATGTGGGTTAATGAGCTTTGAATCATATGATATGATGTTAGCATTAATCTTATGTTTATGCATGTTGAGTATGTAAGCTTATGCAAGTTTAATATGATGTATGTTATGTTTGCATGATGCTAAATATGCAAGTTGTGGGCTATGTAATCATATGCATGTTATGCAAGTTCATGGTAATATGCTATGCAAGTTACATGTATGTAAATATGCAAGTTACATGTTTGTTAATATGCAAGTTACATGTATGTAAATATGCAAGTTACATGTTTGTTAATATGCAAGTTACATGTTTGTTAATATGCAAGTTACATGTATGTAAATATGCAAGTTACATGTTTCTTTATATGCAAGTTACATGTTTGTTAATATGCGAGTTACATGTATGTAAATATGCAAGTTACATGTTTATTAATATGCAAGTTCATGATGACACATTATGCAAGTCTATAAGCTAATATGCAAGTTTGTTATGCAAAATGAATATGTAAGTTATGTGACATATTATATGCAAGTTATGTGACATGTTATGCAAGTTCATATGCAAGTTATGTGTTTGTTAATATGCAAGATGGCACCTTTGAAACATGTTCATTCATATGCAAGTTGACACCTTTTATATGTGTTATATCATGAACGAAATTACGTGGGAACGATGGGGTAATTAAATGCATAAGTTAATAAGATTGTGTGAAATTAATATAATTATGCATAACACAAAATAAATAAACATAGTATGGGAATTTGCCTATTTGGTTAGGTGTACCCATACTATGTGTTGGGAATTTACCTATTGAGTTAGGTCTACCCCATGGGAATTTACCTATTAAGTTAGGTCTACCCATGTTAAGAAAACTTGATTAATTAGGGATAATTAATATAAAATTATGAGGGTGATTAATTAGGTGTAATTAATTGACTAAGACACGAGGTTGGACTCAGTTGTAGCGTAAAACTGCCCGGACCCAACCGGCTTAACCAGTTGCTACAAATGTTAGCCCAATGTGAGAGGTCTTAGGCACAAACTAAATACGTAATTAATGTAAAGACACGAGGTTAGACTCTGTTATGACATAAGGCTGCCCGGACCCAACCGGCTTAACCAGCGGTCATAAAAGACAGTCTAATGTGAGAGGTCTTTACAAAGGTTACGTTCTTAATTAATTAATTAAGAAACACTTAACCATATTAGCATGTAGAGGGACATGAGGGGTTAAGTGGGTGCCTCGGGTGGCATGAGAAAATCTAGTGGTTGCCTTGGGTGGCAATAGAAAATACGATTAGAATACTTAACCAAAATGGAACATGTAATTAAAACATGATTAAAGGGTTAAGTGGGATATACTAGAAAAAGGGACAAGCTTAGGTGGGTAGCTTGTGGAGGCCCATTTCAACCAGTAACCCATACGTATCTTTGTGGGCTCGACCCATGTCGAGGACGGGACACGCATACTGGGCTTGACTGTAAGAGGCAAACGGGTTAGCGGTGGCAACGCAAGTCCAACGGGCTTCATATGCGTGAGTGGGCCCGGGCTGGTAGGTAAGCCGTTGTTGCATCGAGTAGATATAAGCCGTGCACCTTTAGTTCCATCAGGTTGCCACATTGGGGAATGATACATCCCACGGTGGGGCCAGCACGGGTATCTACGTTAGGGAGCCGATCGAATGGGAAGTAGTGTGTACACCTAGTGGATTGTAGGGCCCCGTGGCGCCTACTTGGTCACCTAGGGGTACGCAGGTACTAATTAGTAAATTTTATAAGTCCTTGGGTGGGATCAACCTTTAAGTTAGGAACGACTGGTGTGGTGCAGTTTAGTAATTTACCTTAGGGAGGGTAGATGCGTCTTTGTCCTTTATCTTCGTTTAGTTGACTGCTTAGGGTAGCCATTCATCCCTATAAGTTACCGTATATCAGTTTATGTCTTCTCTGGTTACTTTAACGATTGTATTGTTAAAGTTATAGGACTCGCTCAGACTTATGTCTGACCCTGTTGTTTTTATCTTTTTCCCAACCCTCAGGTCCTACGGTGGATCCTAGCAGTAGTGGAGCTTGATCGGATTGCTGTTCCAGTCTTTAGGAGCTTGGATAGATGTAAAGCTCCAGTTATCCAGTTATCTTTTCTTTTGTTTGGCTATTGTATGAGAGTGGGATTATGTACTTCTTTATTTTGATGGATATTGTACTTGACCTTTATTGTGGTTTTATGATGTAACCAGACATGTTTTACTTCCGCTGTTATGAGATGATGTTTTAAAATTTCAAGTACTATTTATATCTGTCTTGTTGTAATTTTTCTGTTCTATATTCACTAAAATACTCCACCAATGCTATGGCATTCCCTTAGTGAGTGATCATAGCGGGAGTGGGGTGTTACACGTGGTATCAGAGCTTAAGGTTACCAGAACAGATAAATTTTTTGAGAAAAACTACTTTCTAAGAGTATTTTCGAAGAAAGGATTTTTAAAAGCATGTCTTCTAAGAGAAAAAGTTTTTGAAAAAGAAAAGCATAATCCCCAATAGCCATATCTTTATCTTTCGGAATCTCCTTTTTGAATCTTTCCTCTTTCGTTTCAGCATGGCTGAAGATCTTAACATCCCGGAGGGTTTAGTTATACCACTATGGTATAGGAGGTTGCAAGAGGCTAGGGCCGCGGCTGCGGGTCCGGCCAATGCTACTACACCAGAGACAACCGCTCCTCCTCCTCAGCCTAGAGTGGATAATTTTGCTAAGGTTTGCAAGGAGTTCAAGGCTATAGGAGGAAAACCTTTTCTTGGTTCAGAGACTTTCGTAGAGGCTAGAGATTGGCTTAAGGAAGTGGAAGAGTTGCTAGATATCTTTGAAGTGGAAGAGGGAAAGAAAGTCAAGTTGGCGGCTTGGTTAATGAAGGGAGAGGCCTCATTCTGGTGGGAGGTCACTAATGGAGAACGCCCTGTTGACTCTTGGGCAGATTTTAAGCAAAGGTTTGGGGCTAAGTTTCTCTCAAGGGCGGAAGAGAATCTGTTTATGGAGAAGTTCTTGAATTTGAAGCAAGGGAATCTCACGGTGAAAGAATATGTCAACAAATTCAATCAATTAGCAAGGTTTGGCATAGAGTTGGTGAATACACCGGAGAAGAAGGCTTTGAGGTTCGTTAGAGGCTTGAACGAACCATTGCAAGGAATAGCTATGACTCACATTCCTATGGGGGCCACTTTTGAGAAGCTTGTCTACATGGCACTTATGCATGAGGATGATAAGAATTCTAAGGCACCAGAGAAAAAGGGGGATCAGAAGAAACCGCAACAGCAACAACAAGGCAAGGGCGGAAAAGGCAATGGTGACAAAAAGAAGACGAAGAAGAAGTGCTTCAATTGTGGAACACCAGGACACCTTAGTAAGGATTGTCGCAAAAAGAAGAAAACCGGTTGCTTTCATTGTGGTGAAGCAGGGCATCTTGTGAAAAACTGCCCAAAGAAGGGGCAGAAGACGGGGTCTACCTCAGGAGGCCAGGTGCAAGCTCTTATAGCACCACCTCAGTCAGGGGGGCAAGTTCAGGTTCTCTCAGTTCCACCGATTCAGCAGAGAGGTAGAACTATTTCCGTTGAAAGTCTGGTTTTTCTGTTTGATCATCCAGTTCGTACTTTGTTTGACTCTGGCGCATCGCATTCTTTTATCTCATCATCGTTAGTTGAGTCACTGCACTTAGACACCAGTCTAGTTGATGATCCCTTGGTTGTCTCAAACCCAATTGGGGGCTCCATATATCTGTCTATGATATGTTTGGGTTTGAAGATTTCTATACTTAGCGTTGAGTTTAGATGTGATGCTTTTGTATTGGGCTTCACGGGCTATGGGTTGATCTTGGGCATGGACTGGTTATCCAGTAATGGTGCCGTTCTTGATTGCGAAAGGAGAGTTGTCAGGCTCATGACCCGCTTGGGTAACACTCTCGAGATCTCTTGCAATCCCATGGAATCTGTTTTGCTAAGTTATCTTGAATCGCTCGATGCTTCGGTCGAGAGTTTGTGTTCTGTCAGAGTAGTCCGGGAATATCCGGATGTGTTTGAAGAAGTAAAGGGTTTGCCTCCGAAGCGGGAGATAGATTTCCGAATTTATTTGGTGGATAATGCCAAACCAGTGTCTTTGCCAGTACGCCACATGGCTCCTCGTGAGAGAAGAGAACTTCATAAGCAAGTAGGGGAGTTGCTTGAGAAGGGGTTCATAAGGCGAAGTATATCGGAGTGGGGAGCTCCAGTAGTGTTTGCCACGAAGGCGGATGGGTCCCTCAGACTTTGTGTGGATTATAGAGAACTTAATAAGCTCACGAAGAAGAATAGACACCCATTACCGAGGATAGATGATCTCTTTGATCAGTTGGTTGGCGCGTCAGTATTTTCGCAGATGGACTTAGCTACAGGGTTTCATCAGTTAAGAGTGGCGGAGGACAGTATAGAGAAGACTGCTTTCCGGACTCCGGATGGTTTTTATGAGTGGCTAGTGATGCCATTTGGGTTGACAAACGCCCCCGCATACTTTGTTGATCTCATGAGTAGAGTGTTCAGAGAGTATCTGAATAAGTTTGTAGTAGTTTTTGTGGATGACATCTTGGTCTTTTCCAAGAATGAAGAAGAGCATGCCTTACATCTCAAGGAAGTATTGGAGACTCTTCGAGCGCATAGTCTTAAAGCTAAATTCTCTAAATGCCATTTTTGGAGAAGAGAAGTGCGATTCTTAGGGCATGTGGTCTCTAAGGAAGGGATAGCTGTGGATCCCGCAAAGATAGTATCTATCCAGGATTGGAAAGTTCCTAGAAATGCTACCGAGGTAAGAAGTTTCTTGGGGTTGGCAGGATATTATAGGAAGTTCATCAAAGACTTCGCGAAGATATCAGCCCCATTAACCCGCTTGACGAAAAAGAATCTGGTTTTCTCGTGGGATGTAGATTGTGATGATGCTTTCCGACGGTTAAAGAGAGCTTTGACCACCGCTCCAGTTTTAGTGCTCCCGGATGGGAGTAAGCCGTTTGTTGTTTATACCGATGCTTGTGGAACAGGATTAGGCGCAGTCTTGATGCAGGAGGGAAGGGTAATAGCCTATGGAGGGAGACAATTGAGAGTGCATGAGAAGAATTACCCTACCCATGATCTAGAGTTGGCCGCGATTGTTTTCGCACTTAAGTCTTGGCGCCATTATCTTCTTGGTGAGAGATTCGAGTTGTTCACCGACCATAAATCATTGAAGTACTTATTCTCTCAGAAGGATTTAAACTTAAGACAGCAAAGGTGGATGGAGTTCTTAGCATCCTATGATTTCGAGATAGCGTATACCCCTGGTAAGGGTAACGTGGTGGCAGACGCCTTGAGTAGAAAAAGGCTATCTTTGAGTCCATTGTTCGTGGAACGACGAAGCTTGGAGTTTCTTTCTTTGTTTGACTTCAGACCTTCTGTTGATTTTGTACCTGGTTTGTTGGCATCCTTGGAGGTTAGACCTACTCTTTTGAGACGGATTGGCGAGGCTCAGCGAGACGACCCACAGTTGGTTGTGTTGGTAGAGAAGCTTATAAGAGGGGAGTCGTCCAGCCATTTGGGTAGATACACCATAGATGATAAGGGATGGTTGCATAGAGACGGTAGACTTTGTGTACCGCAAGATGAGGGTTTGAAGAAGGCTATTTTGGATGATGCACATCGTTCAAGAATGACTATTCATCCCGGTGGAGACAAAATGTACCAAGACATGAAGAGAGTTTTCTTCTGGGCCGGTATGAAGAAAGATGTGGCCGAGTATGTGGCTAGATGCTTAGTGTGCCAACAAGTTAAAGTGGAGCAAAGGAAACCCGGTGGGTTGCTACACCCATTGGAAGTTCCACAGTGGAAGTGGGATAGTGTCTCGATGGATTTCATCGACGGGTTACCGAGATCGAGGAAGGGCAATACGGGAATTTGGGTTGTGGTAGACAGACTTACCAAGAGTGCCCATTTTATACCCGTAAAGAGTAAGAGGACCGCTCCATGGCTTGCTTCAGTCTATGTTAGAGAGATTGTTAGATTGCATGGCGTACCATCCAGCATTGTGAGTGATCGAGATCCTATTTTCACTAGTGAGTTTTGGAGAAGTTTGCAAGAGGCGGTAGGGACTCAGTTGTGTTTGAGCACCGCATATCATCCTCAGACGGACGGTCAGACTGAGAGGGTGAACCGTATCTTAGAAGATCTTTTGAGGCTTTGTATCTTGGATTTTGGAGGTACATGGGAAGAACATCTTCCTTTGGTGGAGTTCGCATATAATAACAGCTTTCAGTCCAGTATTGGTATGGCTCCTTTCGAAGCTCTTTATGGAAGGCCTTGTCGATCTCCTACATGTTGGTGGGAATCTACGGATAAGATCTTGCTTGGGCCGGATATGGTTAGAGAGACTTCAGAGAAGATTGATTTAATTCGAAAAAGGATGAAAGCAGCGCAAGATAGACAGAAATCTTATGCGGATCGGAGAAGGACGGATCTTGAGTTTGAGGTTGGGGACATGGTTTTTGTCAAAGTATCTCCATTGAGAAATGTTGTTCGCTTTGGGTCCGTAGGGAAGTTAGCACCGAGATTTGTTGGGCCGTTTCCTATTAAGGAAAGGATTGGACGGATGGCATATAGGGTGGAGTTGCCCGACAGACTTAGTGGTGTTCATGATGTATTCCATGTATCACATTTGAGGAAGTGCTTACATGAGACCGCGGAGGTGGTAGAGCCGAGCTTGCTTAGAGATGTAGAGGTAGAGCGTGATGCGACGATTCGACGAGCTCCTACTCGCATCCTTGGGTCAGAAACTAGGAAGTTGAGGAACAGAGAAGTTCAGCTAGTTAAAGTGCAATGGGGAGATGACGAAAGCAATGCTACTTGGGAGACGGAAGCAAAGATGCGTTCTTTGTATCCATTTCTTTTTGAGAGTATGTCTTTTAACTTCTCCTTTATTGCTTGTCTAGTACTTATCTTATCTTTAGTATATCCTCTCGCTAATACCTATGACCTTTAGATAGGGTAAAACCTATGGTTGAAACATGTGTTTGAAACATGTTATGGTTGATGGATGCATATGGATGCAATTGTTTGCTAGTGGTTGCTCGTGGATGCATATACACACACATTAGGCACTAGATCGGCTCAGTCACTTCATGTTGCATATTGCATAAATGGATGTGGTAGTTAGATTGATGGATGTATCATGGCTGTGTTATCATATGGATGATGCATTTTTGTGTATGGTTGTGCACGCATGTAGAAATTTGTATGTGTCAATAGGGTTTCGCATACATATTGGATGCATGGCACTATCATGGTTTGCATTAAGGAGGTTTACTGTATCAGTAACCGCCTGATTTTTGCATTAGGTAAGTACATATACACACACTTTTGCATATATCCATCCAGCATTTAGAATCTTGTAAGGACAATGATTGCTCGTGGATGATGCTTTGAGTAGATGGATGATTGGATGGTAGGATACGTTCTTCCTAACTTGAAGATTTCGGGGACGAAATCCTTTAAGGAGGGGAGAATGTAACAACCCGTATTTTCAATAACCTGTAATAACATAAATCGAGGCAGAATTTAATTCTAAAATGGGAATCAAGGGAAACGGGCTATGCCATTGCGTTCGTCTCGGAAAAATACGCGAAATAGAGTCCGAGTTTTCGAAAATCGGAGTCCGTATGACCAAGATATGGCCTCGCGAAGTTTCACGAAAATTCCCAAATTAAAGTATACTTAATTAAGTGAAATGGGTTGTGTAGATATATATATATATATATATATATTGATATATATATATATATATAATTGAAAATTTAATAAATAAATATGCAAAAATGCTCAAAACAGCGAATTGGGAGAGGGGAATAACCGAACCGGCCGATTTTTGAAGTCGACCCGAGCCCGCTGGGTCGACTAGGGGTTAATCCAGGGTGTTTGGCTGTCAACCCGTGGGCCGATTCGCTCAAGTGCAGATTTTGCATTTGAATGGTTCTCATGGTCCATCTTTAATCTAAAGGCCCTAGATGGTTCCTACACTTGACTTCTTCCCCAAGACATGCTTTGATGGCTTGGATTGAATCTAGGGTTAATCCTATGGCCTAAAACACTTGCCTAATCTATAAATAAGACCCTAACCTACCCTAATTCATTCATAATTAAACCTAGTGACTAAACTATGGCAAAATGCTAGCTCTCATGGCCTCCACTAATTTTATGAAGAGGGTTGCATACTAATCACTCTCTAATCAACTTCTAATCCCTTCTTAGCATCTTAATCTTCTTCATTTGGTGTTCAAAGTTGCTAGTTGTGAGTTTCTATCACTTTGATGATCTTTTGGTAAACTAATTAGATGAGATGTGATGAGATTTATGGTTTTGTATGTGGGTTAATGAGCTTTGAATCATATGATATGATGTTAGCATTAATCTTATGTTTATGCATGTTGAGTATGTAAGCTTATGCAAGTTTAATATGATGTATGTTATGTTTGCATGATGCTAAATATGCAAGTTGTGGGCTATGTAATCATATGCATGTTATGCAAGTTCATGGTAATATGCTATGCAAGTTACATGTATGTAAATATGCAAGTTACATGTTTGTTAATATGCAAGTTACATGTATGTAAATATGCAAGTTACATGTTTGTTAATATGCAAGTTACATGTTTGTTAATATGCAAGTTACATGTATGTAAATATGCAAGTTACATGTTTCTTTATATGCAAGTTACATGTTTGTTAATATGCGAGTTACATGTATGTAAATATGCAAGTTACATGTTTATTAATATGCAAGTTCATGATGACACATTATGCAAGTCTATAAGCTAATATGCAAGTTTGTTATGCAAAATGAATATGTAAGTTATGTGACATATTATATGCAAGTTATGTGACATGTTATGCAAGTTCATATGCAAGTTATGTGTTTGTTAATATGCAAGATGGCACCTTTGAAACATGTTCATTCATATGCAAGTTGACACCTTTTATATGTGTTATATCATGAACGAAATTACGTGGGAACGATGGGGTAATTAAATGCATAAGTTAATAAGATTGTGTGAAATTAATATAATTATGCATAACACAAAATAAATAAACATAGTATGGGAATTTGCCTATTTGGTTAGGTGTACCCATACTATGTGTTGGGAATTTACCTATTGAGTTAGGTCTACCCCATGGGAATTTACCTATTAAGTTAGGTCTACCCATGTTAAGAAAACTTGATTAATTAGGGATAATTAATATAAAATTATGAGGGTGATTAATTAGGTGTAATTAATTGACTAAGACACGAGGTTGGACTCAGTTGTAGCGTAAAACTGCCCGGACCCAACCGGCTTAACCAGTTGCTACAAATGTTAGCCCAATGTGAGAGGTCTTAGGCACAAACTAAATACGTAATTAATGTAAAGACACGAGGTTAGACTCTGTTATGACATAAGGCTGCCCGGACCCAACCGGCTTAACCAGCGGTCATAAAAGACAGTCTAATGTGAGAGGTCTTTACAAAGGTTACGTTCTTAATTAATTAATTAAGAAACACTTAACCATATTAGCATGTAGAGGGACATGAGGGGTTAAGTGGGTGCCTCGGGTGGCATGAGAAAATCTAGTGGTTGCCTTGGGTGGCAATAGAAAATACGATTAGAATACTTAACCAAAATGGAACATGTAATTAAAACATGATTAAAGGGTTAAGTGGGATATACTAGAAAAAGGGACAAGCTTAGGTGGGTAGCTTGTGGAGGCCCATTTCAACCAGTAACCCATACGTATCTTTGTGGGCTCGACCCATGTCGAGGACGGGACACGCATACTGGGCTTGACTGTAAGAGGCAAACGGGTTAGCGGTGGCAACGCAAGTCCAACGGGCTTCATATGCGTGAGTGGGCCCGGGCTGGTAGGTAAGCCGTTGTTGCATCGAGTAGATATAAGCCGTGCACCTTTAGTTCCATCAGGTTGCCACATTGGGGAATGATACATCCCACGGTGGGGCCAGCACGGGTATCTACGTTAGGGAGCCGATCGAATGGGAAGTAGTGTGTACACCTAGTGGATTGTAGGGCCCCGTGGCGCCTACTTGGTCACCTAGGGGTACGCAGGTACTAATTAGTAAATTTTATAAGTCCTTGGGTGGGATCAACCTTTAAGTTAGGAACGACTGGTGTGGTGCAGTTTAGTAATTTACCTTAGGGAGGGTAGATGCGTCTTTGTCCTTTATCTTCGTTTAGTTGACTGCTTAGGGTAGCCATTCATCCCTATATGTTACCGTATATCAGTTTATGTCTTCTCTGGTTACTTTAACGATTGTATTGTTAAAGTTATAGGACTCGCTCAGACTTATGTCTGACCCTGTTGTTTTTATCTTTTTCCCAACCCTCAGGTCCTACGGTGGATCCTAGCAGTAGTGGAGCTTGATCGGATTGCTGTTCCAGTCTTTAGGAGCTTGGATAGATGTAAAGCTCCAGTTATCCAGTTATCTTTTCTTTTGTTTGGCTATTGTATGAGAGTGGGATTATGTACTTCTTTATTTTGATGGATATTGTACTTGACCTTTATTGTGGTTTTATGATGTAACCAGACATGTTTTACTTCCGCTGTTATGAGATGATGTTTTAAAATTTCAAGTACTATTTATATCTGTCTTGTTGTAATTTTTCTGTTCTATATTCACTAAAATACTCCACCAATGCTATGGCATTCCCTTAGTGAGTGATCATAGCGGGAGTGGGGTGTTACACCTCATGGCTCGACTCCGCCTACCGCGGACCTCGAGGCTCGACTCCGCCTCCATCGGACCTCGGCCTTGACTCCGCCTTCCGCAGACCTCGTCCCCGACTCTGCCTCCCGTGGACTACGACTCCGCGTCACTCGGCCTCGACTCCGCCTCTCTCAGCCTCGACTCCGCCTCCCGCGGACAAAGAAGGAGGTTTAGTCTCATCAACAACATCGCCGTTTGCACCAACACTCTCGACAATGGCTACGCCAACGACAATGAGAGCGGCTACCGCGACCGAACTACAATCACATATAGCGAGGGGGCACAGTACCGAGACCTCTCTCGCTTGATTATCAATGACGGGCCAGATGCTACGAACCAACCTCTTCTTCCACACAACTCAATGGCCGCTAATCAGGATGATTGGCTCGCTATTCCAATGCCCGCGCTCTTCCAGAACAGGATCCGCATCAATCCGCTCTTCGTCAAGATCCGATTATAGATGTCGAGGACATGGAGGAAGACAATCCGGACGTCCATCATAGGAAACGCCCTCGCAATAGGACCCCAGAACCTCGCCAAAACCCGTGGGTCCCGATGGTGGATCCCCATCCAACATACCTTCCCGACATGGTCCGAAGGATTGTGAGGGAGAGGCGAGGGAACATGCATGATTCATGGGAAGCACACATTATGCGCAACCCCTTCACCAGGAGGGTAAGTGAAGCTGAATGGCCCCGCCGCTTCAGCATGCCACAGATGCCGCACTATGATGGCACAACCGACCCCTGTACCTTCTTAAATCAATATGAATGGCAAATGGACTCGAGCCGAGGCAATGATCTGTTCAAATGCAAGTGCTTCCCAGTCTTCTTATCAGGAACCGCTTTGTTATGGTTCTCTCGCCTCCCACTCGATTCCATTAACAACTTCGGCCAATTAACAACAGAATTGGTCAAGCAATTCAGAGTGCACATCCCGACTCCAAAGAATGCCCTCACCTTGTCTAACCTATGCCAAGGACCCGCCGAGTCGCTCAAAAGCTACCTCTCCCGGTTCAATGTCGCGCTCGCCAAGGTCAAGGATCCAGATCCTTGCACCGTAATCTGTCAACTAGCCAAAGGTGTCCTCCCTACTTCCGAATTCGGGGCATGGATCGATCGGAAGCAGCCAAAAAGCCTCGACGCTTTACATGAAAAGGCTAGGCAATACTTATGTCAAGAAGCGGTGAGACGAAACTGACTCCCCAGGGTCGGTCTTCCCAACAATCCACATGCGGATACCATAAATGACAACATCAAAGGGAAACAATTAGCGAAGCTCTTTGATAAGGACAAGGGGGCATGTCCCCACAAATAAAGGCCGAATAAGAGTAGGCAAGGCGGTCACAACAACGGACAAGTTCCTACGGAACCCAAGAAGTCTGTCTCTCACAGGACATACGAGATCTACACCCCGCTGAATGAAGACTTGGAAACAATCTACCGGAAACGTGCAATGTGCTCTAATACAAGAAGTCGTACAATGGGGAATCCACTCATCACGAGAGGAAGACCGGCAAGTACTGTCGATACCATGACATGTATGGGCACAATACCAATAATTGTCATCAATTCAAATATGTAATCGAAAGCTTATCCGCGAGAAGCACCTTGAGCAGTACGTCTAAAGAGCATCATGACTCTCGCCAGCGTTGAGCAGAATTCCGGCAAAACCTAACGCTCATCCCCATTGGCCGCAATTGACACTGGTACCTCTCACCCGCCCCGAGCGGCGGAGGACCCACTTCAAAATGGATCTTCTTCCACTTGTGGACCCCGAAGCTCCTGCGGCTCAAGCACAGATTCACATGCTTAATAAGAAATATGAGAATGCAACTCTCGCGCTAGGCATTAAAGATCAACATCAACCTTATGTGCCAACTTCAGAAAAAAAAGATCGATGCATCGTCATTCTACTTCAGCTTGCCCAGAACCGCGCCCGCTCACGGCGCACTGCATCAGAAATTTCTCCCTTCGAAGCTAAGTGCCCACGTCAAGGAAGAAAGTTCAGTCTCATTAAAAACATCGCCATCCACTCCAACATTCGTATGGCGACAACAACAATGACAGAAAAGAGACGATGATCGAACCATCATCACTTACGGCCAAGGAACACGGTAACAAACCGGGACCGTGTAACCAACCATCAACTCAGAAGAGCCCAACTATCTCCACTCGCAGCCGGAGTCCTGCTCTTCCAGCAGCTCGTTGGACCAAAGTGCTTCCAAATCTGGGTGCACACCAACTCGCCCAAACTCGACAATTATACCAGAACTAGACCTCCATCGAATTACGCCACTCGGGGAGGGGGGGAGGGGCATCAAAAGAACAATTAATAATACTACCACCAAATTGAAAGCTTGACTCGAGCAGTAGGAAGAAGCTTTCAATATCTTCCTCGCCAAAATTGAAGACATGATAAGAAGCACTTCAGATCTGACTGGACAAGCATGCATTACGGAGGTAAGTACCGATGCTCCTCCACCATGGACCCAGGCCTTGGGGGCAACCCCACGAACTAACCGACTAGCCGGTGCCACTCCTCGGAATGGTGTCGGTCCCGCTACACTCGGAGGCACCCCTAATCCCGACATCGCTCCAGCTCGATGTGCTTTGATTGGTCAGGCTTTGCAGTTGGAAATGTTGCTCAAGCACCAATGCATGCAGCTTTGGATGGTACTCCTCCCATTGTTTCATGAGTCAGAATTACGCTCGATGTGGCCCCTCTAGTTGCAATCCAATGGGGCCTTCCTCTCAATCATCCGACTCCCAACTTGGACGTTAGCACTAGGGGCACCAGTGCCACTACGAACAATCGAAATCAACTGCTTTCTTTTGAAAATGTGTCAGAGATTGCATGTGTCATCCGTCGGTACACTCCAGGAATTATCCATTCACTAGGATCACACGCAAATCTGAGTGGACCTGACACTCCAACACACCACATGTGGCATTCCATGAAGGCACGACTGACCTCTAATCTCTGCAATATCTGGGTCACCACCAGAAGCGGAACGCGTCATCCCGGTCATCACCGGCTTTGACGCTCAAGCCTCCGCTGGGTGGACTAAAACTGCTATGACTCCGTACTTATCACGTACACTTCTAACATCCAACTGGGCCCAAGTTCAATTCAACTGAATTCCACGACTTCATGCAACCGAAGTTGGAGACTCCCGGATTACCAAAGGCCTTCCGCCAAGAAGGTGCGCTAGGCTCTAAAGTCCAGGACTAGATCATGACCTTTATAATGCGGCGGGAGCCCAACCTCCGATTGTCGCCGACACGATCCATGGATCGTAAGCAAATCGTGGGGGCACGCCCACAACGTCTGCGAAAGTGGTACGAGGCGTAACCCATTCACTTCGGCTAACCATAATACCAAATGGTGTCAGTGGCGCCAGCACTCCGACATGCTAACGCTCTCCCCATACTTAAAGAAGCCATGATTCTTGAAGCTTTGATAGCTGCCACAAATGGCACGTGGGCTCATTACACATCGCCGACGCCATACAGTGCATGTGCTTCCCCGTCCTTATCCAAGATGGCTCTATCCGGGTTCTCCCGACTTCCTCAATCCATGATGCACGTCGTGATACTCAGAGATATCCTCTTAGTCTTGAACAATTACCAACGCACCTGTGAACTCTCAAAGGCCATTTCGCAAAATCCAACACCACCTTTGCCGAAATCAAGGAACCCACTCCTTGAGTCACACTCGTCCAGCTTACAAAGGGCATGCCACCTAATTTCAAACTTAGAGCATGGACCGGTCAAAAACAATCAAGGACTCAGAGGATCTTCCGCATAAGTGCCGACTACTTCCTATGCTGAAATCTAGCGTAAAGGAATCAAGTTCCTACCCTCAACGTCTTGCCTCATGATAATGCCCAGAGCTCCAACAACTCATATTCCAACGCTCTGCACAATCTTGCTCATGCTGGCAACATCAAAGGTAGTCGCAATAGCAAGATGAAGCGTGTTCGACCTCCGTCCTTCCATATCTATACTACTCTCAACAACACCCCCGAGAAAATTTATCTCGCAACCTACAACTCCTAACCATGCAAAAGGCCCAGACCTAAATGTCCGACGAACGCACCAAGGGACTCTACAGGATATTGTCGGTTCTACATCGTCCGTAGATACAACACGAACATTCTTCGCCACTTGCAGAACAACATTGAGGAACTCATCCACATGGAAACTCCGAGCCACTCAACGCTCATCAAAGATTCCCATTGCACATGATCTCCGAGCCACTCGATGCTCATCGAGGGTTCCCACTACACGGGGCCTTCGAGCCACTCGACGCTCATCAGAGACCCACACTACATAGGGTCTCCGAGCCACTCAACGCTCATCGGAGATTCCCACTAAACAAAAACTTGACCGACAATTAATCCCTCAAGATCATCCCCCCGGCTCGTCAGGACTGTGGCAATAATGAGCATCCATGCCTCATAACTCACCTCGTGCGGGATGCCTTTTGAATTGATCTAGTTGTTATCAGGCCACATGTGCTGTAAGCATTCCAAATGGCTTCTGTCCAACATATAGTCAACCATTATGGCTAATTTGTATACACGAGCGCACTACACTGGATCAACATCTCCGACCTAGGAAACGGTCCCCTGGACCAAGCTTTAATCAGCAACGAGTAGCCCAATACTTTAACTCCATAGTCCGCCATAAGGACCTCAACATCAGCAACCTCGTCTTACAATGGGTCTTTCCTCCACCAGCAGGCCTCTCCCCTCGTTAGGAAGGCCCACAATCATACAACGGAAGCTCAGCGATGGAACTTTCAAGCCCTCAACCCTGGGCGGATTCGAACTCCCAAGGGCATGGAACAACGAACATCTTCGCCTTTACTCTACGTAACCTACTGAACAATCAGTTCAGGCCTTCAAACGATGTCTTGCTTTCCTACAATTTGAGGCATTGTAAAGGCTACTACTACCAGAGATATCCGTAGGAGTGATGTTCAGTTTCCTGTATCCCTTCCATGTTTGCTCCGTGCATGACGTGTCTGATTAGTCCTGACATGCAGCTTGCGTTCAAACTTTCGATCGCCGCATCGGTTCCCCGGCCACCAGAGCCGGTGCCGCCATCCAAACCTCAATCCAACATCGAGGCCAAAAAACATTGGCAACGACCGGTGCTCCGAGCATGGGATCCGGCCACGCCACTCGAGTCGTCGGCCCGCGGCGCGACCGAGTATAAACAACCTTTAACTCGAACCTCGGCCAAAGGCCGAGGATAAATCGTTCGCCCAAGTCCCACGTGATTTGGGGCCACCCAATATACAGCCGGGAGCGATGTACATTTCCCCCTGGCTACGAGTACCTGTCGAATCTCGGCGCAGCACCGAGACCGACATTAAATCATTTCCCTGAAGCCCTAAAGGCTTAGATGCAGCTCATGGCCACGATCGGACCCTACGCGCTGATGATCAGAGCTTTTCTCCAGCGAATAAACGACGCCGTCCCTCGCTCCAACCCGATGAATGACAGGAGAGAGACACACTAGACGAACCGCATAACACGACGTCATACGCCTTCTCTACACTTGGGATTTCTCCAGGAAACCCAAGAAAAAACAGCAGGCGCTCAAGCCTGGCTTCGCAAACTACGGGTTTCCTGAGCTGAGGGAAACTTACTAGAAGCCTGTGCTCTATCTCACCCCTCTGGAACAACAACCCAGAGTGCGGTACTCTGTCTCACCCCTTTGGAACAATGACCCAGGGTGCGGCACACAATCACACCCCTCTAGAACAATCAACCTAGAGTGCGGTCTCCGATCGCATACCTGTTGGTGTAACAAGTACGCTTGTGCAAGTACGGGACACCGGAAAACATGAGAAGAACGTTCGAACACTTAACACGAAATGCGATCTTTACTAATTCATATTCCATTTCACACACGTAAGACAAACTACATGTCTAACATCTCTTTTCTCTGATGATAGGATATTCATGAATACCACACCATGTCTTTAAGGACCAAAAGTGAGGACCGCACTCGCATATACCATTGGTTCACCTAACCCAAAGTATCTTTAGTTCCTTTAACAACTACTAATGCTACTCATCCTTTTCTTTTCTTTTATCTATACAAGTTCGATACAGGCAGGTCACCACCAATGACGGGCCCTTTCCTTCCAGAACAGCTTCATCCTACTCTACTCTACCCAAGAGTAATGGATTCACAAGGCATCAATGCGCGCCTTCCGCCATTTTCCTCGCCGCTTGTAATCATCATAGCCTCCCCGAGAGCAACACATGGCAACGGCTTAGGGACGATGTAAGAAGCAAGGATCAATCCAGCATAGGTATCTCCACAAGCCTTCTTGGTGCCTAACTCCGCTTTTTCTCAGCATCTTCGGTAGTCTTCTGATCAACTAAGTGCCTGGCCCGGAGCCACATAATGGTATCCGCTACAAGTGTGCTAAGGATCCTCTCGCCCTCTTCTAGTGGGCATCACCGGTGGCTCTCCTTATTCCTAGCCTACTCAGAGGCCCTCTCCTTCTCCGCCTCAGCATCGGCCTGCCTCCTTGCCACCACGGCAGCATATTTCTCCTGGGCACCCTGGCTAGACTTTGCCCGGGCATCTTGTATGGCAGCCTCATCCTGTCCGTCTTCCACTCCGACTTTGTGACCAGTCGGGATTCCTGATTCTCCACCCCAGCTTGCATTGCTTACCCGCTTACATCAGCTACGCCCGGTCAACCACAACTTCTCCTCCTCTAAAGAGGCTCACATGAATGTGGTATCCCGAAGTCCACGGTTCCTCCTACTTCTCCAGATTGTTTCCACTGTAACTCTAACAGGGACTTGGACGCTTAAGGAGGCGTGGGGGCAAAGCCCGGTGTCAGCTCCGCTCCAAAGGGGGGCGGTCCAGCAAAAGAAGCATCTATTTGACTGTTAAGGGTTCATCGCTCGCAACCTCTTCAATTGACAAGTACTCGAGCTCGGGGGCGGTCCCCCACCTATCTCTGCGTCAGCTTACTCATCGCAGGACCTGGGGAGGATCCCTACTAGCCCCCGCGCTGACGTTTCCATCGCCTCAACCTTCGGGGCAACCATTCTAAAGAGGAAAATACACCTCGCCATGAGGATTATCCAGACCCAAAAGCTCGGGTCTTGGAAACTTCTAACCTCCCGCCAATACTAGGTAGACCGGGCGTAGAAGCACGAACCAAAGGACAGAGGGACAGATACAATCACTAGTTCCTCGAGGAGCTGGAGAATTTAGAAAAGTTCCCAAGTTCGCATGGCCGGTTCATTGGGTTCGCAATGTCTCAGCGTCCTGCCGGCAAACTCATACTTAAACGCAACGTGAAGCTAATTCACGCCCCTCGATGCATACCTACAAGTGCATCGAAACGCGACGATGACACCTAGTTTGGATAACTATGGTAGTAGTTACCAGCAAACGTCAGTGCCATTTTTCGAACCGGATAATGACCTGGACATAATTGGGTTGGAGTCTAACAACTCGACCATATGCCCGCATCTTGCGCGCGTATCCGAGCGATCAGTCCACATAAGTTCGTTTCTAGAATCATTTGCCAACAAATTGTGTTACGTTCAACTCCAATCACCGACCAGACATGAAACGTTGAGCAACGATCCGAGCTTGCTAGCTCATCCCTGACGTCGAGCAAAATTTAGCAGGTACCTGGGCCTGGGGAAACAATCTACGGATAGTCGCATCGGCCTAGCAATCTAAATACCCGATCAGATCTCCTTAAGTCTCTGCACTAGCATCATCTTCACAACATCCTACGGAGCTGCCGTGTTTAGAGCACCTTCACCTCGCAACGAAAGAAATCCAGAGCCAAAGTTCAGGCCATGGAGGCTTCTCGGCTTCCATCAGTACCCAGACTCCACAAAAAACTGATACTCCGGAACATGGTGGTAGCCTTTAGCTTCAATAACTAATGCCACGGCCATCACCAACCGCTAGTGCAACACCTACGTCAAGATGCAGCCGCATCGTGGTTAGGTTACTGATTAGATCCCAAGACTAATAGCTCGACTACGTGTCGATATCTTATATAAGCCTTCAAGCCGACAGTCCAAGCAAGTCCATTTCTTGAGGACCGCGTCGCGAGACAAAAAATCACTAATCACTACCCTCTCATATGGCGCCATGACAAGGATCATGTTTACAAACTTATGATCGAAGACAAGGCTCGATAAAGTCATGGGAGTGCTAAGTTATCTCTCGTGCTCCCGTGCGTCGGCTTAGTTGTCATCTCCTCAACCAAGATTCGAAATCCCGAAGAGTGTGAAAGATTTAATAAGCATTTGGGACACAAAGCCCAATCCCGTATTCTCACATGCTTGGCAACCTTTATCCAAATTCCTAATTCTGTTTCCTAAGATCCCTCGCTCCACGTTCTTGGGTACCAAATCTGAAAGTCCTCTTACTTTCCACCTCTCTCTTCCCTTCTCCCGAAAACCTAACAACACCTCGAACATCCAAAATACAAAAGAAGTAGTTTGGCATCCTTCATGCCTTACGATGATTTTCTATCTGGAGAAGAGGAGAAAGGAAGTAGCTACAATCGGGGGTTCGATATGCCTCAAACGAACATTCCAAGATTGAAATTCGAGATCGTACACCGAAATACGGCTACATCTACTTATCTTCGAAGCCCTAGCTACCAAGTCAATCATGACTCAACGACCACTTGCGTACTCACCAAATGCTCAGTCATCAAAGCGCCCGTGTACGCACATCCCCTGCAAGTGTCAAATCGCCTAAAATGCGCGATGACGACACTATGTAGATACTAAACAACGCAAGTGCGATACCAAATCAACAGCGGCTCACTCAAGATTCCCCAACGAGCGTGCCTGCTAACTAACATGTTTTTCCTATAACTTGCAGGATAAATCCGCAACCCAACTATCACCTTAACTTTCATTCCAAAGCACATCATGTCAAGACAAGACGTACTTTTGGGGGGCAAATTTTAACCGGTCTTTGGGTCTGGTCATCAAAAGTACTCAAGACACGCTTGACTCAACATATCACGTGATATTACAGCCCGGAGGTGTCTCCAATATCTTTTCGGGGGCCAGTATCAGAAGACTCGAGTCTGGCCACTAGCAGGACGTCGCATCCCTCAGACGCAACCCCCATCAGTATCCGTCCGCATGCGATCCGTCAAGCGGGTCCGGGCGTAGCGTCGGTGGGGGTCCAAGGCCCCACAGTCCCGGCGGCGATCGACCTAAGGGGTTAGGTCGAAACTGTGGGCACTGCCCGATTCATCGAATTTTCTCCATGCCGAAAGCTCAGATTCCTTCACTTCGGACCAGCAAAACGGTGGACTCCTTCATTTCGTGTTGAGGAGCTTCGACGCTTCAAAAGAACCAACCAGCCTCGACAAAGCCTTCCACTGAAATCCACTTCGCACCCAGCTGGGTTCGAAATTTCGCACCTATTCGCACCTACTAGGTGCGAAATTTCGCACTTCACCCCAAGTGCGAATTTCCGAGGCCCGACAGCAAGAGGTGCAAATTTCTGGAAGATGGTCCCCATTCTACCTACTCCTACCTAACCCCTACCTAACCACCTCCTATAAATACCCCATGGCCTCACACTTCAAAAGGGTTGAATTCTTGAGCTTGGAGACCTCCACAAAGCTTCATTAATGGCATCTCCTCTTTGAGGAAGAAGAAGGACAAAATTGTCTTTTTCCTTATTATTCAATATATGATAATTATGACATCATATATCATTAAAAGTGAATGTAATGAGATGTCATGAGATAGTCACAACCTTGTAATTCTTCCGAGTGATTAATAATATTCCAACCGACTCCTCAAAGTGGACATAGGCCCTCATTGAGGCCGAACAACCATAAATCTCGTGTTATTTACAACTTATGTTTTGTTTAATGTTCTTGTCTATGAGACCATATTTATAATTCATAGTAATTGGGAATCTTTGGTGTTTATGACATTTTTTGCCCTCAACAAGATGGCTTAAACCTTTAAATCTCTTTAGAAATTTATCTAAAATCATTAAAAATTATTTTATGAATTATATGTGTGAATTTCTCATTGTTTGGTTTGATTTGTACAAGTTATTCCTTTTATATATCCCTAATTTTGCTCTTTTGGATCATTAATTTCTACTTTAGATCTGAAGCTTCCAAAACTTCTAGCTTAGATCAGAATCTTCAAAAAATTGTTAAAATTGACTGTTTTGTTGTTATTTTTTTAGGTAAGTTTAGGTTTATTTGGATCATGTCTATCAAAATGAAATTTTAGAAATCAAAAGTGAAATATATGAAAATGATGACCTTTTATTACATTCATGCTTTAATTTTCTTTGATCGACCAATTGCTTTTTTGAGTATGTTTTTTATGTCATATGCTTTTTGTAAACATGTTTGAACGGATACAAATGTCGATCGAATGGTGAAAGTAATTGTTGATAGTTAGAAGTGATGGTGCCGACGGGATGGGTATCGATTAAGGCTTTTTCTTTGTATTCGGGTGTGATCCCTAAGAGGCAACAAGGAAGGCCTTATAAGGCGACATACCAAGTTTCAAGTCATTTGTAGGTCGTATGATCAAGTTATCACATGAAGAAAAGGTTTAAGTATTCAGATCGGTCTGATGATCCTGGAGTTAGGGAATGTGCTTCAAATCGTTATAGAAGGCTTTTATTTCGGTGGAAAAGATTGAAATCGGGTTTGCATTTGAAAGGCTGTGGCATCGTGTTAGATCGATCGACGTCTTGATGGGGAACCAGATTGGTCGCATGTAAGGGCGAAATATGCATCAAACCGAATCATATGGCTAGTGAATCTTCACGTGGGATCAATACCAATTCAAACTATTTAACCTACGGGTCGTATATCCCCTAGGTGGAGGTAGTGTGGCCAATTAGAGCTCAATGGAGGAGTATAGTTTTTCAACTAAAACGTAGAGGTTCATTCGATAACTTGATTCAATAACGATTCTACTTCTCAAAAAAAGGATCCAATAATGACTAGCTATACTCCAGGAGGTAGAGTGGGAGACTACAAGTCAAGCTTATGGAACTACCAGTTGAGATGATGGGTTTTACAAAGGAGGTTTAAGGGTGGTAAGATTTGATGGTAACTGATGGTTGTTTAAGTGGTTTCCGATTAATGGGCTTAGGATAGATGTTACAAGTATAATACTAAAATGAACTTCGTTGCCAAGACGTGTGTTCAAAGGGATTATTAAGATTGGATGGGTACTCGAGAAGTTGAGGTACGAGTGTTCATTGAGTAACCAGAAGGAGGTTTTCAACTAGATGTAGGTTTCCTATTGGATGCTTAATGTAACATAGGTTGTTTCCATCGAGAGGCTTGAGGCATTTTCCCTATTGGGAGATCTACATTCATTCTCAACTCGTTTTGGTTGTCAACCTGATGGCGGTTGTCTCAGTCTAATTCCTGGCCCTCTACATGTCATGGATTTGAGTACAAAGGAACCAAACATATCATATATCGGACGAACTGAGTGAGTGAATGTGAAAATCGATAGTTAACGTTATATTTGCTTTGTTGTTTATCGTCTTAGGAATGCTTTCTGGCTTAGGTACTATTGATGAGATATCCAACCACCCTAGTGATTTGAGATATGGTACACTTATGATGATTATTATAGAATAATATATACTTTTATGTGCTAACTCTATTGATGCCGGAACACAATAGGTATTGTTCTCCATATCATGTGTTCTAACTTTTTTGATACTTGAGATTTCTATCACTTACATTAAAATTTTGTCTAACCTGAAGTTTCATGGTTCTCATCTTGTTCTATGGATACTCTTAAATGATTAGATTAGAAATATGTTTTGGTGAGCACATAGAGTTTTCCTAATGGCGAGTAGGATGCTACTTATTAATTACTATATTTATACAATTTGCTTTTCTGCTATTCAACGTTATAGGGTATGTTAGTGATTTTACTTTTGGGAGAGATTGTTTATGTATTACTTTGAAGATTTAAAACTATGTTCACACAGTTTTGGATTTGCTACTTCGATGCCAAGATATATTTAATTTACTTTCTATCTTACCTATTTTATATCAATTATTTTTATTATTATATTTTATTCCACGCGTTGTGAGATATATAATAGATTCTCCATTATTTTGTTCTTTTTCGACCTTGGTGTTCCCCTCACATCGTCTGAGCACCGCAATGGATCATTCTTTGGTATCTTGGGTATTAACAGTGTAGGGTGACCGTCACACTTGATACCAGAGCTTAAGTTGCGTTACTTAACCTAAGGGATGAGTTGAAACTACGTATCTCTCTCTGTGTGTGTATATGAGCACCTACTTGTTACATATATTTTGGTTTTCAGATTATATAGTAGAGTGCATGTGTGTGTATACAATATAAGTTGCACTATGCATGCACATTAGTTAAGCGATATTTCTTATAAGGAGACTAACCGTCATTATCTATGGCTGACGGATGAATCACCCACCAACAGCGAGAAATTCTAACTCCGAAGTTGACTAAGGAGATGGTTCGGGAGCTGCTAATCCCAAACTACAGATCATGTTCAATGACTTTATGAGGAACATGCTATAGAACACTCAAGTGACTGCTCTCAGTAATGCTGCTGAGAGTGGTGCTCCATCTCAGTGACTCAAAGCTAATTTTGCTAAGCTAACTAAGGACTTTACTTACCATTTTAAAGAACAGAGTTGTCTATGGAAGTCCAAGATTGGCTTGATTCTTGTGAGTGAATACTAAATGATCTTGGTTTAGAAGATCCTATGAAGAGGAGATTTGTGTCTCGTCTACTTCAGGGGACATTAATGAATTGGTGGAATGCGGTGAAGCTTACTACACTCCAGGATCAGTTCACCTCGGAACCTGTTTGTGAGTCATTTCGAGGAGAGGTTGATTCTGGCTATCCATAAATTAGCATTATTCTGTAAGTTTGCATATTTGAAGAAAACAGATTTGAGTGACTCTTAGTATGTTGTTGAGTTTGATTCTTTATCGAGATATAGGATGTCCTTCATCGACAACTAATTGAATGAATGAAAAGTTTATTCTTGGCTTGAAGGACCATTTAGGAGAGAAGCTTTCGGATCACAATGATAAGACTTTTGAGGTGATCGTTTGAAATGCTCTAACGCATAGGAGCAAAAATATCCAAATTCAGAGTTATGGCCAATGTTGTTTTCAAGGATAAGCCAAAGTCGCAAGCTAATGGGGAGGAAAGAAGAAGTGAAACAACAACAAAAATCCATCTCAAAACAAGGATGGTCAAAGTTAGAGGTTAAGACTCTGGTAACTTGCTTTAATTTGGTGGAGGACGAGCATTATGATAAGTAGTGTCACATAAGTGAAAGGAAGTGTTGTATCTGCTAAAAATGGACATTTTAAGAAGGACTGCCTAGTTGTGGCCAAGCATGTTATAGAAGCATATGCTATCAACGTTATTTTGAGTTTGTTAAATGCTTCATCGACGAAGAAGAAGTTATTCAAGGTACGCTTTCCATTTTTGTTTTTTATATTAAGTTTTGTTTGATACCGTTCCTTTATATTTAGTGACTAGGTAGATAAATTAGGATTGGAACCCAAGGTTGTTAGTAAACCTTTATTTGTTACAAATCATGTTGATGTCTCCACCAGCCTACGTATGATTTTGCATGATCTAGTTTTATTGACTCATCAATGCTCTTTGGTTTGTCATTACTTTTTTCAGGGTTTGTTGGGTTTGGCGTTGTACTACGGATGGACTGGCTGTATAGACACAGAGTAATTGGAACAACCCGGGTTTTTGGGTACTTGGGCTAAACAGATTATAATGTGTTTTGTTTATTTTTAAATCTAAGAGGGTTGTAAATACGAGTTTAAATTATGATTTGTGTAATTTAAGTTATAGTATAAAGGACTGGTGAATTTTAGAATTTGTGTGTATTGGAAAAAAAAATACATATCTTGGATGTAATAAGAAATTTATTCCAATCTGTGTGTATAAATCGTATTTTTGTGATTAAAATGAATATTGAAAAATATAAAATATTGATTCACAATCAGTGTATTTAAGTATAAATTATATTTTCAATATTAAGTGTTAAATTGTCTTATCACGATATTTAATAGTTTGTAAGTTGTGTTGGGAAATGTAATTTATAAGATTATAGGATAATAGTGTATTTAAAAATTGTTTTGGGGTTGATCAACCGGAATCAATTATAATATGTTGAATTGTGTTGAAAAAGTTGTAATGGTATATAATAAGTGATGGTGGATTTTGATAATAAAACTATGTAAATTTATGGGGACTGCAACTAAAATATAAAAGTGTAAATATTGATTTGAAACCAATATTTAGGAGTGTTGTAACATTTCAATAAAGTTTTGTGTTTATTTCGTTAAGAAAGTGGAGTTTATAGATTCAAATTTAAGAATAATAATTGTTCATAATCAAATGTGTAAAATATAAATCTTAGTGTGTTTCATTAAAACATTGTTTAAAGTATTTTAGATTTTAATTAAGTGTATGTGCTTATGTTTTGTAGATTAAACACAACTTAATTTGTGTATGTGTGATAAATAGATTGAAGTGTGTTATAGTGTTTGTACTTATTTAAGTTAAGGCCAATTAATATAAGCTCAATTACACTTGGGCCTTGTTAGGTTTATTAGCCCATTTTCTCTATTCAATTGTTTCTAGAAAGAAGAAAATAGAGGTACGATACTTTTCTTTTATCGTTACCCCCTTCCTCTTTAAGCTAAAACATTTTACAGTGTAATTTATGGTTTCCCTTTCCTCTAAACCACCTAAAACTCATGTCATTTATTTGCAAGTGAAAAGGAGATTTGTACTTTCCTTTCCCTTAAAACAAATTAATGGATTCAATCATCCATTTCTGGAAGATAGGAGAGGTTAGAGTACTATCTAAGGCTTTGCATGCCAGTATTTCATAGTTTACCAACCTCTAAAAGCTTAAAGTCCCTCTCTTGTAAGCTAAATCATAGGAATTCAGTCTATAATCCAATCTCAGGTGAGTTGTTTAACTCACACTTTCTAGTTTATATTGTTTTTGTGTTTATCAGTGTTGATCCTGTCTAAATACGTATTAAATTATAAGTTTCATTCAAAGATTTACTATGTGTTTCCAAGGCAGCAAAACATGGCACACGTCCTTATTTGAGGCTGCATAACTTCTTCATTTCCCCATGAAATGATGTGATTCTTTTTCATGTATGTTGTCCTGGAGTTCTAGTACGTATATATGAAATTTCAAATTTCAAGCAGTTTTTATATCTTGAAATCGGCCTGAAAATAGCAACGTCATCAAGAATTGGGACTGGCCACTCCTGTGCCCAGGTCAACCTGGGGTCGACGCTATTGGGGAAAAATGCCCAGCTTCGTGCCTTATTTCTTGTTCAACTCCTGTACTTTTTAACCTAACTTATTAGTTGCAATTCCTAAGTTGCTTGTGATGCAAACCAAGTGCCATTTTATGCATCATTAGCCAAGCGATATTTCCATGATTTCTTATAGCAAGTTTGTTGTTGTGTTAGTATTAAAGAAGCGACATTTACCATGAATTTCCTGTAGTTTTGTGGTTATGCTAGTGTGCATTTTTGTTGATATTTTCTTGTGTTTCCAATGATGGGTTTTTAAATTGTTTTTAATTAAGAAATCTGGCCTTGAAAAGAATTTTTGGATTAACAAGATTTTATAAATTTATAAATAATTTTATTTATAGAAAGATTTATCAATCTTAATGACTTTCGAAGGTGTTTCCTATAAACCATCTTCTAAAATTATTTAAGTATAATTTATAATATAAAATCACACTTATTTGTACCCTTCGAGCAGGTGTGTTGGTGATTCTCAGTGATTTTTGGTGATTCTCTATGATTTCCTGTGTTTTCCACGGTGAAGCTGACTTGTGGTGGGTGAACCATTGTGTGGTATGGGACGCACGATTACCACTTTTCAGGTTACTATCTGAGGGTCTGTGACACATTCCTGTGTGACCTTTAGTACTAGACCTTCGGGTCAATCCTGTGTGAACTTTTTGGACCTTTAGGTCATTCGGGTACCCCTTCTATGTGATATTAGTACTAGTTATGACTTCAAGCCATCCTGTGTGATAGCATGTGTAGGCGTAGTGTCGGCTTGCCTTTCTGTGATGGATCCATACTCGTATTTTTGTGTTTATTATGGATTTCACCATAATGCTATCATTATCTGAGGTGATTCCATTAGTGGTTTTAAACTCTCAGTAAAGTTTCAGTGATTTACGTGTTTTTGTGATTTTTTTTCTTTAGATTTCAGTGATTTTATAGTCTTCCATTTCGTTTTATGTAATTACAAGTGTTGATTACCCTAACCTTGGGGTTTGGGTAATTCCTACTAAGGTAGTGTTTAAGTCCATGTTCATGTTTCCCGCTCCCACAGCAATATACTAATCTCATGGAATTGTGAATGAGGTGCTTTGTTATCTTAAGTGTACAACATTCCTTTATGATGAAAAGGAAATTACTATATCCGAGTTTCTGTGCAAAACCCGTGTTTTGAGATCCCTTTTTCTTATGGAAAGGAATCAACGTCTAGTTGGTATTTTATCTCATCTATTATTATTTCAGATATGTACAAACTAGACTGATCCATATATGTAACATTCAGGTCAGGCCGAGTTGTTTCATGTCTTGGCTCGCTATTGATTCGTGGTCAGTGGATCTAGCTTGGACTATCTTGTGAAGCTATTACCTTCGTTGTATATCTGCACATTTGAGTCATTGTACATTGATTCTTTGGTGCTTGTTGTGTTTTTCTATGGATTATGTATAACTATTCGGATTTGTAGCACATATATCTGTTATATTCAATGAGTGTGTCTATATGTACCAGTTCTATGATCCATTATCTATGATGTATTGTAAATTGTTCTGAATGGGATCCTTAGCCACCATAATTTTATATTAGATGAATTGAATGCATCGACTCAATTGAAGTAAGAAAGAAAATTTTATACACCCAATCGACATATTCGATACTCGTCTAGTACAAGAATACAGATAGCAAACCCTAACATGCCCTATTCTTCGCTCTAATAAATGATTTTGCTCATTAATGTTCTTAATTAGGGTAGGTCTCGCGGTGGGGTGTTACATTAATGGTAGATTACAATGGGTTGTTTTAAACGATAAGGATCAATGTTGAGCATAGGGTAGTAACTGGGTTGTCTACCTATTAATGAGATGATGATATACAAATGTCGATTTCTTTCATCAATGGATTTCCAATCTCTTGGGGATCTGGTATGATAGTTTTTGGGTCGTAGTCAGTCGGTTGACTAAAGCGTTAGATATACACCGATTAAATTGATCGGGATGACAACTAAATTGATTGATTTGTATGTAAAGTAGGTAATATAATTCCATGTAGTACTGAAGAGCAAGGTGAACGATTGGGACCAATTGTTTACTGGTGGGATCTAAAAAAGCTTACAAGAGGCATTAAGGACATAGTTGCACCTTAGCACAACTAATCACCCTCAAGATGATGATCAAACCAAGGGAGCTAAACATATCTTAGAAGATTTCTTACTTGCTTTCATAATAGATTTTAGAGGCCTGTAGGTTGATCATTTGCATATCATTGAATCTACATATAATAACAGTTATAAGCCTAGTATCGACATGACACCACTTGAAGCATTGTAGGATCAACCATGTGGCTCCTTCATGTTGGTGGGAAACGGGTGAAAAACTTATACTTTAGCTAGATATAGTAAGAGATGATTCAGAGAAGACTAAAATTATTTTTTAATAAATGAAAGATTCCCAAGATAGTCAAATGAGTTATGCCAATAAGTGATGCAGAGATTTGAAATTTTCCGTCGATGATACATTGTTTGTTGAAGTATCTCCTCTAAAGGGTGTCATTTTGTTGGTAGGAAAGAGAAGTTGGCACCAAGGTTAGCAAGCCATTTTCCAATCCTTGAAAGGATAGGGAGCCTAACATATAGACTTATTCGTGAAGATTGCAGGAATGCACAATGTAATTCATATTTTTCCATTATGGACATTTGTGCAGCGTAACCATTTTGACTTGATTGTAGAATTTTGAGGGAGAAATCCTTAAGGGGGAAAATTGTAATGATCCATAATTTTATGCCTTTTTTAAGCATAAAATATGAAATATCACTTTGCTTAATGTCCCTATTAAATTTCAAAATAGGCATAAATCCTTGCTAGAAAAAGTATGTAGACCGAACACCTATAATTTGATTAACTAATAGTTGTATAAATTTATGCAATCATTCCATGAATAATTACAGAAGTTTATTCAATTAAATCCTAAAATTACAGAAATTTCCGCAATTATTCATGAAAAGGTTACGGAAATTTTCTTAATTTTATGGAAATATTTTGAAAATTTCAGCAATTATCCACTAAAAGAATTACGGAAATACCCATAATAATTTATAGAATAATTACAGACATTTATGCATTTTTTGTATAAATGTCTGCAATTATTCATAGAATAATTTTATAGTCATATGCAATTATTTAGTAATTACATTTTACAAACCTAATTTACAATCTTTTATGGGAAGGATTTTTGGTGTATTAAATTTGATTTTAAGGACTCAAGCCTAACGTTCGATATTATTTCCATACGAGGACGTTTTATTCTATTATTTTGGAAAATGATTACTGGGGACATTTTCCACATTCATGACGAACTTTTCTTTGTCCATTTTTCCTCTGGTGAATCTTATTTGATCCATATCTTTTAACTATAGTGAAATTTGGACCTGAAACCTTTTCCATTGGAACGAGATAATAGTTTCTTCTTTCACGGAGTGGCTATATTAAGAAAACGGTCTTACAGTTTTAGATTAATAGTTGTTTTAAACTTTTATGCAATTTTAATAACTTAAATATGTAACTAAGATTCACTCAAGTGGGGTTTACTATTAATTTTAGGATTAGAAGAGGAAGGTCTGAAATAGGTTACTATAGCCTCATTCCTCTCATTTCTTTTCTTCCTAAAACATTTCCTAACCTCCACTGAATTTTTGAAATTTAACATATAAATAAAAAGAGGATTTATGAGATCTAACATAGGAGACACAATTTTTTGTTGTTGAGTCGAAGGAATCAAATTTATTTTGCTTCTTCATTTCAAACTTGGAGCTTATTTAGGCTAAGATGGATGATTAGATTTCTCATTTAATAACTAAGAAGCTTTAAACCCTAATCTCTTTTAGATTTTTAACTAAAACCATTAGAAATTTTCGAGATTTGGGTTTTATTTGCAAAATTGTTTGTTTGTGTGTTGTTTCTTTTTGTGTAAGTATAGGATGATTCAGATCATGTTTATGAAAATGAAATCATAGGAATCCATAGAAAAACATATGAATATGATGTCATCTTCAAAAATATATGCTTCAACTTGTTTTGAGCCAGCTAAATGCTTGCTTGAGTATGTTTTATATGTCGTATGCTTGCTGTAAACATGCTGGAATGGACGTAAACATCGATCAAATAGAGAAAATAGTTGTAGAAAGTTAGAAGTGATGTTGACAGCTGATCAGTACTGATCTAGAATTTTTTCTCATATTGGAGTATGATCCATAAAGGATAACAAGGAAGGCCTTATAAGGCAGCACACCAAGTTTTTGGATGTTTGATATTCACATGTTCAAGTTATCACTTAAAGAAGAGGTTTAACATTCTAATCGGTTTGGTGTTCTCGGACTTAGGGGATGTGATTTAGATTTGTTTGAAAGACTTGAATTTTTAGGTATGAATTTGGATCGGCTCTTGGATTTAAGCAGCTATGGAAACGGGTTGAACTGGTAAACGTCTTGAGTGTGAATTGATCATACCAGCATGTTGAAAGGGGAAAATGTGCACTGGATCGAATCATATAGGCTACTGAAACCCCATATAATATCATTATCAATTCGAATTATTTGACCTAGGGGTTATTCGATCCCTAAGTGGAGGTGGTGTGGCCAATCGGAGCACCGTGTGGGAGTTTGGTTCATCGATTACATCATAGTGGTTCATTTAATAACTTGGTTCAATAACAGTTCTACTTCTCGAAGAATGACTCTAATAATTTCTAGCTTTAATTTGAGAGGTAGAGTGAGAGACTAGAAGACATTATGATAGGACTACAAGTCGAGATGATAAGATTATCGGAGGGGGTTTAGGGGATTACAAGATTTGGTTATAAGTGATGGTTATCTAGGTGGTTCCTAACCAAAAGGACTATGGATGGGAGTTACAAAGACTGTATTATGATGAACTCTATTGCATAGACACATAAGCTGATGTGTTGGTACATAAGTTTGGATGAGTACTCGAGAAACTGAGGTACGGGTTTTCGTCGAATCTTCAACCTTGCGTAGGTTGTCAAGCAGATGTAGTTTAACTATTTGATACTCAACCTATTGTAGGTTGTTTCTATCAGTAGGCTTATGGAATTTTCTTTATCGAAAGATCTACACTCTTTCTCTATCTATCGTATGTTGTCAGCTTGACTTAGAATGTCTCATTCTAGTTCCTTCTACTCTAGGAGATAGGGATTTAAGTATCATATATCCAACGCACTACTCGAGTGAATACGAGAATGAATGATGGATTTTACGTTTTCTTTGTTATTTATGGTAGGCATGTCACCTAATATAGATACTATTTATGAGATATCTAGATGCCTTAGATTTCTAATGTAGGTACACTTATGATGGTTGGCATAGAGTAGTATATACTTTTATGTACTAATTCTATGTATATAAGAACATATTAGGCAGGTTTTCTATGCTACATGTTCTCGCTATTTTTAGTACTTGAGATTTCTATCACCCACAATAGTCTTTTTTTCTAACCTAGAGTTTTGTATTTCGCTTCTTATTACTTTGGGTAGTCTTAAATAAGCAGATTAGAAATAGGTTTTAGTGAGCACGTGAAATTATTCTTGTGGAGAGCAAGAAGTTGCTCATGTATTACAATATCTACATATTATATTTTTTCCGTTGTTCAACACTATGAGGCTCGTTAGTGCTTTTACTTTTGAGAGACATTTTTTAGAGTTACTTTGGAGGTGTATAACTATATTTACACTACTTTGGATCTGTTACTATGACACTAGGATTCATTACAGTTACTTTCTATCTCGTCAGTTTTATATCAGTTGTGTTTATTATATATTTTATTTCATATGCTGTGATATATTATTTTTAGCCTTCATTACGGCAAGGCATCATCCAAGCATCGTACCAGTGTAATCAGGTATCTTGAAAATCAGAGGTGCAAGGTGACCATCACAGTGGCTGTTTGAACTCAAACAGTTTTTGAAAAAGCATAGATAATAACTAGTTAAATAACGGATAAATGCAGTAGTCTATTTAAGTTTATGTTAACCGAAATGATCAGTCATTTTTTTTTTAAAATAGATCTAGACCTCCATTATCTTTCATTTTAGCCAAAACTTTCTTTTATCTCTTCCAAATCAATTCAAATTCATAGATTAATGATAGATTAGCTAGAGAATTTCAATTCAACATTTTGAAAAGGAGATTTTTTCATTTGTTTTGGGTTTTATCTCATTTTACATGTTTTTTTTTCAATATTTGGTAAGCGATTTATCATCTCACAGCTTTATTAACTGTTTATCCGTGTATTTTGAATCTATTTTTGAATTCAAAATAATATATGCGCTATCTTGTACTAGTCCCAAAAAAAAACATAAAATGTTTTAAAATGATTAAGTTTTGTTGTTTTGTTTCCTATTTAAATATTTATGTTATAGATATATTTTATGAAGATTTTTCACATTTGTGTGTATAGAGTATGAATGACATATTATGTGTTTGAATGGTTGCAAATGCTTATCAGTGCAAACTAGAAGTGGTAAAATAAGATTAGGCTTCGATGGATTGATTTTATGGTGCTCAGGTGTAATGTCCAGTATTTTACGTATCAGAAGTTTGTAAAATAATTTTGTTTAATTCATAAGTGATCGTATCATTCTAACATTCTAACATTTGCCAATCAAAATCCGCATGCACTCCTAAAAGCAAAGATATTGCAAAAGTAGAAGATCAATTTTCCATATTTATGAAGATTTGCAGATGAAGATTTCATTTTAAGTTGCTTTTGGAGTCTAATATGTGTTCATAAATCATATGCAATCTTATCCGTAATAAATTAGCCACATGCCAAAAAGGAAAATAGAAAATATTCTCAAGATATTCACCAGATATTCTCAGATATCCTCAAGATTATTTCCTAAAAACATAGTCAAGAAAAGGAATGAGATATGATAGAATATTTCTTGGATAAAGAGGCCCATTTATTTATAGATCTGATTAGGGTTAGGATTGGTCAATCTCACCTATAAATACATGTTATACCATTGTAAAACGTTGTACCTTTTTCTATAGCTTCTTCTTTTCCATTAACAAAATATTTTCTTTTATTTTCTTGCATTTTTATTTTTCAAGCAACTTGTGTTGTCTATTCAATTAGATTTGATAGAGCACAAGTTGCCTTTGCAATTTTAATTTTCATTAGTGATTGAACAATTGATTAATTTCACTGGTAATCCTAATTTTACTTTATGTTTGTTATTTATATTCTTTAATTTTAATTTCGACATTTTATTTTGCTTTCCTAGGTAGTATTGAATTTAATGTAGATTCAAATCTGTAGTGAAATCAATGGTAGTTTACTTGCTCTTCCAATTTTAATTGATAATTGTGATTTTGTAACACCCTAAATTTTTAATGACATTAAAGAGAATAAATTAAATAATAATTAATTTAATGTTTAGAATTAGAGGAAACGGACTACACCATTGCATCCGTCTCGAAATTCTGGTCAATATAGACATTTGGTTTGCGTAACCATATGAAGAAGCTATGAGACTTTTAAGTTTGTATATGCACGGAAATATTTTACATATACGCATGAGTTAGAGGTGAGTCAGAGATGAGTCAGTGTCATATCCAGAGGATTCAAATTTGAAAAATTCCTATAAGCGGCAAAATTTCCGCTCAGGGGGGTCGACCCCCCTAGAGGGGAGTCGACCTAGGGGTCGACCCACCCACAGGGGTGTCGACACCCCTAGGGCTGAGGTGACACTAGGTTTCAGGGGGTCTGGCAGCTATAATATGTGTCATATTTCTCATATTCTCTTCATTGGAGCCATGGAGTCCATATGCTGCTGGAGTGCGAACTGAACCGTTTCAACAACAACATATTCTACAAATCCAATTCAGAAATTCTAGATCCGTTCTACCTAAATTCTCTAAACCTAACGCTGTGTGTTTCTAGATTACTTTTAGGTTTAGATAAATAAAAGTATGCTTTGATAGATAATGAATTGGATATGTTGTAAAATATGATTTTGAGTTAATATGAAATTCTATCCTATGTCATGACAGATCTAATTTCCCAGATCTAATATAATTATGGTGATTCGATTATGATGTTTATATGGATCTTGAATTGTAACCATGTTATGATGGAAGTACATTTATTAATTTGGATAATTGTGACATTACTTGGATCTAGACCTTTATGTTAATCACCTTTCACCTGTCATATTGTGATACATTGATATATGTTGTAAACTTGACATGTGAATCTACCTTTTGATCCAAACATGTTGCAATGTCACCCTAACTATGCTAGATCTAGGTAATTGGACACCTAATGGTAAATCTAGATCTCATTATGCTTGCTTAAACATCATAGTGATTGCCACAAGTTACTAGTTTGATGTCCAATTTATTATGATGTTAATCACATGTCCATTCACTTTGTTATTATGCCAATTTATGTTCATGTTTATGCCAAGACATGTTGAAACTATCACCCTGTCATATTCCCTTTCTATTATTATAGCTAGGCTACTTTATAGCCTAGATGCCGCCAAAATACGTACGAATACGTTAGAGAGAAAACGGGGGAAAAAGGATTATAATTGGCATGATTTATGTAATGTTTAATAGGAAATGGGACATGTAATTCAAATATGGAAAACATAGAAATAGTTACCTATAATGACATAGGTAGACTTGGATTAATTTGGAATGTTTAATAATTTACAAATAGGAATTGTAAATTGTACTTATGACATGAGGTTAGGTTACACTAGTGGTGGAAATCTAGCTGGAACCGTCCGACATATCCAGCAGCCACTAATGTTGAACCTAATGTGGGAGGTCTAAGTACGCAAATACGAATCGGGCTAAGACACGAGGTTAGGCCCAACTATGGAATAAGACTGCCCGAACCCGACCAACAAATCCAGCATCCACACGTTGTAGGCCTAATATGGGAGGCTTAGCCCATTATAACAATAATTGGACATGGTAATGAAATAGACTACTTAACCTAATTTAATATGACTATTGACCTAAGTTAGGATTAAGTAAAATTGGATGGGTAGTGGTGGGTTAAGTAAATTAGAGGGGGTGGGTAATATGTATATATAGGCCCACGAACTTAACTCAATAAGGTTATATAATTAAAGACACCTAGCGGTATACATAACGAGTAGATAATGTAATAAGGTTATGTAATTAAAGACACCTAGTGGTATACATAACCAATAGATAATGAAGTTATGTAATTAAAGACTTTTTTAGGGTAGCATAACTAGTGTAGGGCTATGTAATTAAAAACACATAAGGGTATACATAGTCAGTGGAAAACCTAGTGGGGGATACAAGACAAGGGGGAGAGCTTGTATCATATTTTGTGAGACCCATTTCCGTCAGTAACCCGTAGTTGGTATCAAGTAAGAACCTTCGTACTAGGCAGAGAAAGGGGTACGCTTACCGATTGATTGTAAGAGATCCAAACGAGGCGGATGGTGTGGGCAACGCAAACCGACCGGGGACATATGCGTGCATGTGCTGGGCGAAGGGGGCTAAGACGACCGTGACACCAGTAGATATGGTTGTGCACACCATTGGGTGCCACTTTAGGAAGTGATACCTCGTACAATGGGGCCAATACAGGATATCTACAGGGTAGGGAGCCGATCGAGTAGGGTAGGGGTTAATGTATACTTGGACGTATGACCTAAGCCTACCTACTTATAGTGGATGGGATCATCTCATTTCAGTTATACTAGTAATAATGCAGAGTAATCACTAGTGAGGCATATACACCTTAACTTGATTACCTTGTCACACCTGCTATTTATGTAGTGATCTCTTTCTTATCCACTTTATATGTCGATCATGTTGCATTTAATTATCTACTGGCGAAAAGTAACTAGACATGCCAGACTTTATGTCTGACCCTGTTATTTCTCCTTCTTTCGTCCGTTCTCCCGTCTCCCCAGGTTCTCAGGGAGGAAACACTCAGACTTAATTAGGAATCAGATATCATCTTGCTAGGAGCTACTTCTGAAGTATGGCTCAAGTTCTTGTCTCTACTATGGCTTAACTCTTTTTATTGGCGGAATGGTTCTTTTTATTTACTTATTTACTCTGATGGTCCAAGACAGAAGTATTTTTATTGTAATGATTTTTGTGACTTATAAAATTGTGGACAACGATATTATGACTTATCTTTGAAATAAAAGTTTAAATTTTCCGCTGCTGCCTTATTTATATCTATCTTGTAATTATCCTGTGTTTGTTAACCTATAGCGCTTCACAAAACTTAACGCATTCCCTTAGTGAGTGACATTAACGGACGTGGGGTATCACACTTGGTATCAGAGTTGAAGGTTACCAGATTAGATAAAAGTTTTTGAAAATTATTTTCAAAAAGGTTTTAAAAGAAAAGCATTTTTAAAAAGAAAAGTCTATTTTGAAAAACATGCCCCAAAAAGCCATATGTAGTATCCTTCGGTCCTTTATCTAAATTTCTTCCTTTTCCCTTTTTTTCAGCATGTCTGGGGAACAAAACATCCCTAATCTCCCAGAGGGCGTCACAATACCCAGATGGTTCCGGAGGTATTTGGAGGCCACGGCGCCGGCAGAAGGCCAAAGATACATTCCTTCCCCAGTTGCACCAGTCATTCCTCCTCCTCCCCCTCCAAAAGCTGACAACTTTGCCAAGATCTGCAAAGACTTCCGGGCTATGGGAGGAAGGCCATTCCATGGGAACGAGACATTTGTAGAAGCTAGGAATTGGCTTAAGGAGACAGAGTACTTATTCGTAATCTGTGAAGTGGAGGACCAAAGAAAAATTCAATTAGTTGCTTGGCTGTTAAATGACAAAGCCTCATTTTGGTGGGAAGTCACCCCAGCTGGCCGTCCGGTAGAAACTTGGGAAGAATTTAGACAGAGGTTCGAAATGAGGTTTCTTTCCCAAGCAGAGAGAAGCATACAGATGGAGAGGTTCTTAACACTCAAGCAAGAAAATTTGACGGTGAAGGAGTATGTGGACAAATTCAACCAGCCGGCAAGGTTTGGGCTAGAGTTGGTAGACACATCGCACAAAAGGGCTTTACGGTTTGCTAAGGGGCTGAATGAGCCTCCGCATGGTTTAGCTATGTCCCATCTTCCAATGGGGGCCACCTTTGAAAAGCTTTTTAATATGGCCCTAATGCATGAGGAGGACAAGGGAGGAAAGAAGGAAACAAAAGCTGAGGGGACATCGCAGAATAAGAAGGTATGGCCCAAGAAAGGGCGGCAGCAGCAAAAACAACAGCAACAACAGAACAAAGGAGGGAAAGATGATAAAGGCAAGGATAAGAGAAAATGTCACAATTATTGAAAGGAGGGCCACCTAATCAAAGATTGTAAGAGAAGGAAGGCCAGTTACTTTAATTGCGTAGAGGTTGGACACTTCTCTAAAGAGTGCCCGAAGAAATAGGGATCGCAGGGACAAGGGCAAAGAGCAGGGACTTCTGGAGGGCAGGTGCATGCTCTCGCGATTAGTGCTCCTGAAAGAGGTAGAAAAATTTCCGTAGAAAGTTTAGTTTCTCTTTCAAACTATCCAGTTATAACACTTTTTGATTCTGGTGCTTCACACTCATTTATATCTAGTTCTTTGGTTGGATCTCTGCATTTAATTACTAGTATGGTAGTAGATCCCATAGTTGTTTCAAACCCTAATGGTGGTTCGGCTCATTAATCAATGATTTCTCGAGGTTTGAAAATATCTTTGTCAGGCGTCAAGTTTGAATGCGACACATATATGCTCGGGTTTATGGGCTATGGGTTGATTCTAGGAATGGATTGGCTTACCACGTATGGGGCCACTCTGGATTGTGAGAGGAGGGTTGTTAGACTCCCGACTTGTCATGGGAAGACCCTCGAAGTTTATTGTGACCCCTGAGGGTCTGTTATGCTTAGCTTCCTAGAGTCTCTAGATGCATCCATAGATGATTTGCAATATGTTCCAATGGTTCGAGATTATTCAGATGTTTTTGGAGGTGTGGTGTTTACCTCTAAGGCGCAAAATTGACTTCCGCATATATCTGATGGACAATGCAAAGCCAGTTGCATTACCAATACGCCACATGGCTCCAAGGGAAAGGAGGGAGCTGAGTAAGCAAGTAGGGGAACTTCTTGAAAAAAGGTTTATCAGACGAAGCATATCTGAGTGGGGTGCTCCAGTAATATTCGCAACTAAAGCGGATGGCTCACTTCATTTGTGTGTTGACTATAGAGAGTTAAATAAGCTCACCAAGAAGAATAGGCACCCGCTTCCAAGGATTGATGATTTATTTAATCAGCTTGTTAGTGCCTCGGTATTTTCTCAGTTGGACTTGGCTACGGGGTTCCATCAGCTGAAGGTGGCTGAGGACAGCCTAGATAAGGCTACTTTCAGAACTCCAGACGGTTTTTTTCAATGGCTAGTTATGCCTTTTGGGTTGACAAATGCACCCGCCTATTTTGCTGATTTGATGAGTAGGGTGTTTCGGGAGTTCCTAAAAAAATTCTTCGTAGTCATCGTTGATGATATTTTGATCTTCTCTAAGAGTGAAGAAGAGCATGCCCAGCATTTGGGAGAAGTTTTGAAAACTCTCCATGACCATCAGCTAAAAGCAAAGTTCTCCAAATGCCATTTCTAGAGAAAGGAGGTGAGATTCTTGGGGCATGTAATCTCCAAAGAAGGGATAGCTGTAGATCCCGCCATAGTGGTTGCAGTACAAGATTGGCATATTCCTAAAAATGCAACCGATGTGAGAAGCTTTCTTGGGTTAGCGGGTTATTATAGGAAGTTCATTAAGGACTTAACAAAGATATCAGCCCTTCTCACCAGGCTGACAATGAAGAATTTGGCATTTTCATGGGATATAGACCGTGACGTTGCTTTCCAACGACTGAAGAGGGCTCTGACCAAAGCCCTAGTCTTGACATTGCCCAATGGAAGTAAAGTGTTTACTGTTTACACTGATGCATGCGGTACAGGGCTTGGTGCGGTTCTGATGCAAGAAGGAATAGTAATATTTTATGGGGGTAGACAGTTGAGAGTTCATGAGAAGAACTACCCCACCCATGATTTGGAGCTAGCTGCCATAGTATTTGCGTTAAAGACGTGGCGTCATTATTTACTTGGAGAAAAGTTCGACTTATACACTGATCATAAATCTCTCAAGTATCTGTTCTCATAGAAGGATCTAAACTTAAGGCAACAACGGTGATGGAGTTCTTAGCTTCATATGGATTTTAGATTGCTTATACCCCCGGCAAGGGTAATGTGGTTGCAGACACACTAAGTAGGCAGTGGGTGGCTCTGAGTCCTCTGTTTGTGGAAAGAAAGAACTGGAGTTCATATCAGCTTTTGATTTTAGACCCTCCATAGAGGTTTTGCCTGAATTGTTTGCGTCCTTAGAGATACGACCGACTCTTGTGGATCAGATAGGAGCTTCGCAACAAGGTGACCCACAGATTCTAGACATCATGGATAAGCTCAGAAGAAGGGAGAATTTTAGTCACCTCAGTAGATATGCCATAGATAAAAAGGGGTGGTTGCGGCGAGATGGAAGGCTTTGAGTTCCTTAAACTGGAAGCTTGATAAAAGCAGTCCTAGAAGAAGCCCACCATTCTAAGATGACCATTCATCCAGGCGGTGACAAAATGTACAAGGACATGAAAAGGGTTTTCTTTTGGGCTGGGATGAAGAAAGACGTAGACGAATTTGTTTCTCAATGTTTAGTTTGCCAGCAGGTCAAGGCTGAGCAAAAGAAGCCTGGAGGATTACTTCATCCGTTGGAGGTTCCACAGTGGAAATGGGAGAGCGTCTCTATGTATTTCATAGATGGTTTGCCTAGATCGAAGAAAGGTAATACCAGTATTTGGGTGATAGTGGACAGACTCACTAAGAGCGCTCACTTTATTCCAGTTAAAAGTAAAAGGATGGCATCATGGTTGGCAGTAATTTATGTTCGTGAGATAGTTCGTCTCCACGGAGTTCTTTCCAGCATCGTGAGCGATCATGACCCCATCATTACCAGCAAATTTTGTAGGAGCTTGCAAGAAGCATTGGGTACAGAGTTGTGTTTAAGCACTGCTTATCATCCTAAGACCAATGGGCAGACAGAGAGGGTGAGCAGAATTCTAAAAGATCTTTTAAGGCTGTGTATCCTTGACTTCGGAGGGACTTGGGAAGAGCATCTTCCTTTAGTAGAGTTTGCCTATAATAACAGCTATCAGGCTAGCATCGGTATGGTACCCTTCGAAGCATTATACGGACGACCCTGTAGATCGCTAACTTAATGGTGGAAATCTACAGAAAGATAGTTACTTGGACCAGATATGGTTAGGGAAACATCCGAAAAGATTGACCTTATTCGACGGCGGATGGAGACAGCTCAAGATAGGTAGAAGTCCAATGCAGACAAGTGAAGAACTGACATCGAATTCGAAGTAGGAGACTTAGTTTTTACCAAAGTATCATCTCTAAGGAATGTGGTTCGCTTCGGATCAGTAGGGAAGTTGGCACCTAGGTTTATGGGACCATTTCCAACAACCTAGAGGATTGGCCAAATGGCCTACAAAGTAAAGCTCGCAGAAAATTTATCCGGTGTTCATGACGTTTTCCATGTCTCTCATCTACGGAAGTGCCTGCATGACACCACGGAAGTTTTTGAGCCGAGCATGTTGGAAGAAGTCGAAGTGGAACAGGATGCGATAGTCCGATGAGTCCTACCTGTATTCTTGGGTCAGAAATTAAGAAGCTACGCAATAAGATATCAAGTTGCTGAAGGTTAAATGGGTAGATAACCCAGAAGATGCAACTTGGGAGACCGAAGACAAGATTCGTGCTTCATACCCTTTTCTTTTCGAGGGTATGTTCTTAACTCCTTTCCTAAGTTTTATCAATACTTGTTTCTATAAATGAAATATATCTATCCATCGTATTTTCAACCTTTAGTAAGAATCCAATGGATGTAAACATGTATGATGTTATGTTTGATGGATGCAAGTGAATGCAATTGCTTGCTAGTGGTTGCCTGTGGATGCATATACACACACATTAGGCACTAAGATCGGCTCAATTACTTTCATATTGCATATGGATGTGCATTTTCTTTTCTTTTATGAACGGAAACGGATGAACTGGCATATGGATGTCGCATTTGGATGAATGGGTATGCACACATATTGAACTTATATGATACAATATGTTTATTGCATACATATTGGACTCATGGCACTAACATACATTGCATTAAGGAGGTCAACTGAATCAGTAAACCACTTGATCTTCGCATTAGTGTTGGGACATATACACACACATTTGCATATATTCATATAAGCATAAGAAATCTTTAAGGACAATGGATGTCAGTGATTGGTGGATGAGTAGATGAATGATGGATGGTAGGATATGCACTCTTCTCAACTTAAAGATTTCAGGGACGAAATCCTTTGAGTAGGGGAGAATGTAACACCCCGAATTTTTAACGACATAAAAGAGAATAAATTAAATAATAATTAATTTAATGTTCATAAGTAGAGGAAACGGAATGCACCATTGTGTCCGTCTTGAAATTCTGGTCAAGATAGACATCTGATTTGCGTAAAACAGACACCGTATAAAGAAGTTAGGAGAGTTTTAAGCTTGTATACGCATAGAAGTATTTTATATATACGCATGAGTCAGTGGTGAGTCAGAGATGAGTCAGAATCCTATCCAGAGGATTCAAATTCGAAAAATTCCTCTAAGCGGCAAAATTCCCGCTCTAGGGGTCGAGCCCCCTAGAGGGGTGTCGACCTAGGGGTCGACCCTCCTACAAGGGTGTCGACACCCCTAGGGCTGAGGTGGCACTCGGTTTCAGGGGGTCTGGCAGCTATATATATGTGTCATATTTCTCATATTCTCTTTGTTGGGAGCGATGGATTCTATATGTAGCTGGAGTGCTAACTGAACCATTTCAACAATAACATATTCTACAAATTCTATTCTGAAATTCCATATTTGTTATTCCTAAATTCTCTAAACCTCGCTATGAGTTTCTAGATTACTTTTAGGTTTAGATAAATAAAATTATGCTTTTATAGACAATGAATTGGATATGTTGTAAAGTATGATTCTGAGTTAATATAAATTCTATCCTATGTCATGACAGATCTAATTTCCTAGATCTAATATAATTGTGGTGATTCGATTATGATGTTTATATGGATCATGACTTGTAACCATGTTATGATGGAAGTACATCTATTAATTTGGATAAGTGTGACATTACTTGGATCTAGACATTTATGTTAATCACCTTTCCCTATCATATTGTGATACATTGATATATGTTGTAAACTTGACATGTGAATCTACCTTTTGATCAAAACATGTTGCTATGTCACCCTAACTATGCTAGATCTAGGTAATTGGACACCTAATGTTAAATCTAGATCTCATTATGCTTGCTTAAACATCATAGTGATTGCCACAAGTTACTAGTTTGATTTTCACTTTATTATGATGTTAATCACATGTCCATTCACTTTTTTATTATGTCAGTTTATGTTCATGTTTATGCCAAGACATGTTGAAACTGTCACCCTTGTCATATTCCCTTTCTATTATTATGGCTAGGCTACTTTATAGCCTAGATGCCGCCAAAATAGCACGAATACGTTAGAGAGAAAACTGGGGAAAAAGGATTATAATTGGCATGATTTATGTAATGCTTAATAGGAAATGGGACATGTAATTCAATTGGGGAAAACATAGAAATAGCTACCTATAATGACATAGGTAGACTTGGATTAATTTGGAATGTTTAGTAATTTACAAATAGGAATTGTAAATTGTACTTATGACATGAGGTTGGTTACATTAGTGGTGGAAATCTACCTGGAACCGACCGGCATATCCAGCAGCCACTAATGTTGAACCTAATGTGGGAGGTCTAAGTACGCAAATACGAATCAGGGTAAGACACGAGGTTAAACCCAACTGTTGAATAAGACTGCCTGGACCCGACCGGTATATCAAGCATCCACACGTTGTAGGCCTAATGTGGGAGGTCTAGCCCATTATAACCATAATTGGACATGGTAATGAAATAGACTACCAAACCTAATTTAATATGACTATGGACTTAAGCTAGGGTTAAGTAAAATTGGATGGGTAGTGGTAGGTTAAGTAAATTAGAAGGGGTGGGTAATATGTATATATAGGCCCACGAACTTAACCCAATAAGGTTATGTAATTATAGACACCTAGTGGTATACATAACCAGTAGATAATGTAATAAGGTTATGTAATTAAAGACACCTAGTGGTATACATAACCGATATATAATGAAGTTATGTAATTAAAGACACCCTTTAAGGTAAGCATAACTAGTACATGGCTATGTAATTAAAGACACCTAAGGGTATACATAGTAAGTGGAAAACCTAGTGGGGGATAAAAGACATGGGGAGAGCTTGTATCATATTGTGTGGGACCCATTTCATTCAGTAACCCGGAGTTGGTATCAAGTAAGGACCTTCGTACTAGGCACAGAAATGGGCACGCTTACTGATTGATTGTAAGAGATCCAAACGAGGCGGATGGTGTGGGCGATACAAACCGACCAGGAATATGTGCATGCATGGGCTGGGCAGAGGGGGCTAAGACAACTGTGACACCAGTAGATATGGTTGTGCACACCATGGGTTGCCACTTTAGGAAGTGATACCTCCTACTGTGGGGCAAGCACAGAATCTCTATAGGGTAACAAGCCAATCGATTAGGGTAGGGGTTAGGGTATACTTGGACGCATGACCTAAGCTTACCATCTTATAGTGGAAGGGATCATCTCATTTTAGTTATACTAGTAATAATGTAGAGTAATCATTATTGAGGAACATACAACTTTACCTTCTTAACCTGTCACACCTGCCCTTTATGTAGTGATGTCTCTCTTATCCACATTATATGCCTATCGTGTTGGTTTTAATTATCTGCTGGCTAAAAGTAACTAGACTCTCCAGACTTTATGTCTGACCCTGTTGTTTCTCCTTCTTTCTTCCGTCCCCCCTCCCCTCAGGTTCTCATGGAGGAAACACTCAGACTTAATTAAGAATTAGATATCATCTTGCTAGGAGCTACTTCTGAAGTATGGCTCAAGTTCTTGTCTCTACTATGGCTTAACTCTTTTTATTGGGGGAACGATGCTTTTTATTTACTTATGTACTCTAATGGTGCAAGATAGAAATATTTTTATTGTAATGATTTTTATGACTTATGAAATTGTGGACCACTGTATTATGACTTATGTTTGAAATAAAAGTTCAAATTTTCTACTGCTGCCTTATTTATATCTGTGTTGTAATTATTCTGTGTCGGTTTACCTATAGCGCTTCACGAAAATTAATGCATTACCTTAGTGACATTAACGGACGTGGGGTATCATAGATTTGGTCTTCGGTTCGATTAAATTTGTTACGAAACAAATTGTAATTTCATTTTTTATTGTTTCAAACCAAAATCTCCAAATTTTGTCTAACTCGCCCACAAGGTTATATAAATAATAAAATTTAATATTCCTCCATGTGTTCGACCTACATTGTAACATCCCGCATTTTACGTATCGATAGATCATAAAATATTTTTATTTTACTCCCTGAGGGTTGGATCAATCTCATATTTTAATATGTTGCTTATGGGGATGTGTGATATGTCCATAATTTTTACCAATTTTGTTTATGACCATTTTCCCCCTACCAGGCTTGTACATGGCTTAACTTTTGACTCAGGTCGAATCAGTTGGTGAGACTTGTGCCATTGGAAAGGAAATGATGATTGCCTTTCCGTAGAGTGGTTACATCTAAGATTTGGCTCAGCGGTTTGGGAGGAATCGTTTTTTATGGTTTAACAGTTGGTTGTTCAAGTTTGTGAAGCCTTAATGAGCCGATTTGGAGAGGCCCATTAGTAGGCTAGTGGAAGGGTACAAATGGGGGGTGGGAGGTATGGGAAATAGTTTAGTTTTTCTATTCTCTCATTTGGTGGCCTATGTTCCTCCTTCCTCTAAACACCTTTCCACCATTAAAATTAAAATCAAAAGGAAGGAAATCGAAGATCTACACCATTTGAGGCTAGATCAACATCAACTGACGTGAGAATTCATCGGATCAAGGGTTTGTTCGAATTGCTTGCTGTCCGGAATCTCAATTCATTGTTTTTGCTTTGATTTGGAGAACTAGTGAGTGATTTGTATCTCTCACGTGGATTTAATGAAGTGTATGAATGTTTGATCATGTTTTTCATCAAATTCACGTGTTTTACCATAGATCTATACCTTGGTAAGTCCATTTTCATATGAATCACCGTATGATCCAAGTTAGCATGTTTAAATCGGTAGTTCTTATGCCATTTCATACGTTTATGCAAGTCAGATCCGCAATTTAGATCATATGTTCAATTAACATGATTTTTGTGAAAATTGTATGATTTTGATGAAATAGTCATTTTCATGTTGCTATTGATTTCATAACATGCTTGTTGTTGTATTGGATGAATCGGATGAGTTGGTTTCGTCGAATTGGTCGTTTGGCAAAGTTTTGGTTGAATTCGGGAAAGAATTGGATCTATCCGGGTTTTGGGTCGTGCAAGCCCTGGTCGATCAATCCAAAGAAAGGGTCGGTCGTTCAAATTTGGTTGGTCTGCAAAATGTCTTGGAGAACAATACAGGACCGAGTCGGTTGAGCATAGGGGGTCGGTCGAGTATGGGTCGGTCGAGCAGGTGGACGTGTAAGGAGGGGTTGGCCACAAGTCAGGTCAATCATATCCCAGAAAGGGTAGCCGTGCTTCCTCATGTAGAGTCGGTCGGTCTGACTTTCTGGAGATTGGTCGGTTGTTCAATGCTCAATGCTGGAGCAGTCGTGGCTTGGGAAGCAAGAAAAGAGAGGTCGGTTGGGTCGGTCTTCTTTGGGTTGGTCGGTCTCGTGTGCCAGGAAGGGGATCGGTCTTTTCTGGGTCGGTCGAGTGTGCATAACAGGGTCTTTTCTGAAAATTTTATTTTTCAGATACGATCTGGATTTGATCCAAAGGGCCTAGAAAAAAAATCGGGGGCAACCCCCCGAACCGTAGCCACAACGTAGTGGTATAGTTTGGCTCGTTGATGGTGTGACTTCGAAGTAAATTCAAGTAGGAAGGTTTGAAGTGTTGATGTGTTCGTTGATCAGTGTAGAACAGCGAACGAGGTGACAACTCAAAGGTCGTGAGTTGGTAGATAATGGTTGCTTGGGCTATGAAAAGTTGTTGGGTTGGATGACTAGAGATACGAAGGCCGAGAGATTATCGTTGCCGTAAGTTCTAGCAGGCTCAAAGCAGGGTTGCGATAGGGGCACTTAAAAGACCGGTTGTAGGTCGAGTACCCTGGGTATCGTCGAAAGGCATAGTTGTCAAGGTTAGATATGCATGTGTATCGTTGAAAGGCATACAGAGTTTATGCTAGAACTGGGGTTACCCTTAGACCTTGACATATGGCATGGTTGGCCGTCATACGATTAACGATGGATTCAAAGCAGGATGGCCGGTGATAGCCAGGGTCAGTCATGGATGTTTGACTATTTGGATGCTCTGTTTGTATTGTCTTATGTAGATTGTCCAATGTCAAAGGAGATTTTCCTTGGGTGCTTGTCTGATATTGGTTTAGGTCTCTGGGGATTGTGCTTGAGGGATGTTGAATTCGATTAGGATGGTTTACATGAGATATATAATCTGGATCTCATGAGTGCTTTACCATGATTGAACGGGTGTTCTGGTTTCCATGGATGAGTGGTTGAATTGTTTAATATAAAGGCTATCCCTGTTCGATGTGGGGAAGACGGGAGTTGAGTTCTTCTCTAGTGCTTGGTAGATTGGTTTGTTAATCTACATATTCTCATGTACTTTATTGATGAAGTTTGTTAGCTGTTTTATCGCTCAATAAGACTATTGCCTGACTCTAGGTTTTATGTTTCCCTTATATTACCTTGGGTTGTCTATCCGTTTTCGGATGAGCAGACTAGGTGGCAGGTGACAAGTGATTTCTTAGTGTGGACGATGTAGCTGTTCGGAGGCAAGAAGGAGGTTGGTGTACTATCTTTCTACTATATAGTATTTGGATTTCCGTTGTTTGTTGTTTTATGAGTGCTGTAGTGAGGAAATTTATAAATACTATTTTCAAGTGTATGGATATTACTTTCTAGTTGTTATGAAAGTCTAATGTTTTCTGCTTCACTATTACTATCTATTGTATATGTTCTATTATATTTTAGCCTTGCGCTGTGAGTTACGACAGGTTCTGATGTTGTTGTTTACCTACTCTGATAATCATCCATAGTTTCCTAGCATACCTTTCAGCGCATTATTCCTCTTGTTTAGTGTAGGGGTTATAGCGGCCGTCACAAGCATACTACACACTTGTGTGATGAATCTATGTTATATATAGTATATATATTATTTAGCACTTGAATGCCATCATTGATTTTCTTGAGTCGAGACTGACTATTCTTGCTATAGATAAAGAATGAGTCGAAACACAATGAATACAGCTAGGAATGGTGCTACCACAGGACCGGAAGTGGATCGGGAATAGCAACTCCCAGTTATCAAGATATGTACAATGCTATGGTGGTATCGATTATAAGACGAGCCCATGTGTCTCGGAGTGCATCTTTAATTTATGATGGTGCTCCCGTACTAGCACTACAAATGGAATTTGCCAAGATATGCGAGGATTATTCTGCTTTGTGGGGGCAAACCATTCATTACGTTCGAATCTTCCACCGTGGTCCAGGATTGGTTGGATACTTGTAGTATCTTTGGTGACTTGGGCATTAATGATTCTACAAAGAGGGAGCTCGCTTCTCGACAACTTCAGCCTAGAGTTATAAGCTGGTGGAGCTTTATTATTCTTTCTACTCTAGAGGATTAGATGATTCAGAGTGACTTTAAGATCAGATTTGAAGACAATTTTATTCCTATGGTCCAGAAGTCTATCTTATTCAGGAAATTTGCCGAGCTAAGATATAGTGATAAGATAGTCTTGGAATATGTTATATAATTTGAGGCCCTCCCAAAATATAGTCCTTCTTTTATAGATACTCCCTATTAAAAGAAAGAGAAGTTCCGCATGGGATTGGACAAACATCTAGGAGAGATACTTATGGATCATATTGAGGATCCATTTGAGAAATTGATTGAGAAAGCCCTTAGGTATGAAAGAACGTCTTCGAAGAAGGTTGTTGCTAAGGAGGCTGGAGAATGAAAGCCATAGCAGAGCGGTAGAGGCGAGAAGAAAAAATGGAACGGGAAAAGAAAAAAGTGGGGAAAGAGTGGGCCTAGTAAGAAGAAGGACTTGAGTGAAATTGTCTACTTCAACTACAAAAATCCATTATTATAATAAGTGCAAGGCTAATAATAGTGAGAAGAAGTGCTACAACCGTGACAATGTTGGACATATGAAGAAAGATTGTCTGGAACCATGAAGGGATTGATAGGTGGTGAAAGTTATGCTTCGGATGCGGTTCCTACTTCTTCTTGTGCACCAACTTCGAAGGATAAAGGGAAGGGTCTCGTGGTGCAAGGTATGCTATCTATTAGAGACGTTTCTGTTAGAGTTTTATTTGACACTGGAGCTACACATTCTTTTATCACTAGTTATTTAATATGTAGATTGGATTTGCACTGTAAGTGTAAATAAGTCTGTAGTTGTAACTAACCCGGTATGAGGGTCTACTTGTCTTAATATGATTTTTCATGGCTTTGTTTTATTGAGTCATTGATGCTCCTTTGTTTGTGATTGTCTTGTTTTGAACTTTAAGGTGGTTTGGGACTATCTTGGATACAGACTGGCGTAGGAAGTACACTGCTATTGTGGATCTTGAAGGGCTTAGGGTGACAATTGGGAGGGGCAAGGGTTGGTGAATGATTGTCTTCCGGGGGACGATGTAATAATCAGCTATGTGTATTCAATTGGGACTCGATAGGAAGAGTTGTTAACTGCGCCTATTGTTTGTGAGTATCCAGACGTCTTCAAGGAAGTTGCTAGGTTGTCGCTGTATCAAAAGATTGAGTTTAGGATCAATTTTTTTGAGGGAGCTAGACCCACTATTATGCCTTTGACATAGATGATGTCCAGGGAGCAGAGGGAGCTAAAGGTTAGTGACTATTGTGAAAATTATTCATTCAAAGAAGCATATCCGAATAGGGAGCACCAGTTGTGTTCGCGATAAAGGTAGATGGCTCATTGAGACTATGCATTGATTACAATGAGCTAAATAAAGTGATTACCCAAAACAGGTGTCCATTAGAAGGATTGATGATTTAATCGATTAGCTACATGAGGTGAAGGTGTTTTCCCCAATGGATTTGGCTATAAGATTTCACCAATTTAGAGCGATAAAGGATAATGTGCTGAAGATTGCTTTTAGGACACCATTAGGTTTCTTTGAGTTGTTAGTGATGCCGCTGGATTGACAAATACGCCGACATACTTTGTGGATCTTATGAATAAGGTATTTAGAGATCAATTGAACAAGTTCGTACTGGTGTTCATGGATGATATTCTTATCTATTCAAGGATGGAGTACGAACACATGGCGCACTCGAAGATTGTGCTTTATGTATTGAGAAGACATAGGCTAAAGGCAAAGTTTTCAAAGTGTCACTTCAAGAAGGAAGAAGTGAGATTCTTGGGTTATGTAGTATCCAAACAAGGGATAACAGTGGTTTCTGCAAGGTTGGAAGTAATCCAAGATTGGACTCGACCTTCGAATGCTACGGATATTTAGAGTTTCTTGGTCTATCTGGACATTATAGACAATTTCTCCAAGATAGCTGCATCTTGACTAAATTTATGAAGATGGATTAGGTTTTGTTTAGGATGCACGATGCCAGCTTGCTTTTGTAGTCCTAAAAGAATGACCGACGAATGCACCAGTATTTGTTATTCGAAGTTTGAATGAAGATTTGACTATGTACACAGATGCTTATGGTACAAGTCTTGATGTTTTATTAATGCAAAGAGGAAGGGTTACCGCGTACGCTACCCCTATAACTGAAGCTGCATGAACGGAATTACCCTACTAATGATTTGGAGTTAGTGATGATTGTCTTTGATTTGAAGATATGGAGACATTACTTATTGGGAGAACGGTAAGCTATTTACATATCATAAATCTTTGATGTACTTTTTCTCGCAAAAGGATCTGAACCTTCGACAACAAAAGTGGTTAGAGTTTTTGGCCTCATATGATGTCAGTTTCTCCTATAATCTAGAAAAGGGAAATTCATCAGTGGACGCGTTAAGAAGAATTCATGCTAGACCTAGAGATATGTTTCTAAAGTGGAAGTAGTTATAATACTTGGTTGGATTTGATCTCGTTGTGAATTAGAACCTAAGATGTTAGCCAATTTATCCATCAGACCTTCTCTCATTGAAAGGATTGGAACTAGCTAGAAGTGGGATGCTAAGCTAGTGAAGAATTTGAGTACGATTGGGATAAAGCTTGATTCATAAGAATTGAAGCAATTTGGGATTTATCGCAATGGTTGGCTTCGCAAAGATGGAAGGTTGTATGTTATATATATATATACATATATATATATATATATATATATATATATATATATGTTCTTTAGGAGGAAATATTAAGGGAATGTCATCATTCTAGACAGACAATCCATCCCGATGGTAATAAGATGTATCAGGACACTAAAAGGACTTACTATAAGAAAGGTATAATGTGTAATGTGGGTAATTTTATTTCGAAGCCTATGAAATGCCAATTGGTGAAAACTGATCAGATGAAGTTGAGTGGATTACTTCAACATTAGAGATCCCATAATGGAAATGGAAACTAATATCTATGGTCTTTATTAACGGATTACCACTAACTACAGTAGGTTTTAATATTACTTGGGTAGTTGTTGATCGCTTGACAAAAAGCTCTTGATTCATACATGTCAAGTCTAATAGGATGACATTGAGGTTAGTTGAATTATATGTGAAGTGGAATGTTTGGTTACCAGTGGATTCTGGGAGAGATTGTATGAGATACTTGGAACCGAGATACATTTAAATACGGCTTATCATCCTTATATGGTTGGACAAACTGAGATGGAGAACTGAGTTCTAGAAGACATACTTCGAGCTTGTATTTTGGATTCTGGAGGAACTTGAGACGATTACCTCTATTTAGTGGAATTCACTTATAACAACAATTATGAAGCGAGCATCGATATGTCACCTTACGAAGCATGGCATGGAAGACCCTGTAACGCACCTTTTGGTTGGTAGAAGGAAAGAGAGAAGGCGATATTTGGGCCATAGATCATTCGTGAGACTTTGAATAAGAGTGAGATCGTTCGTCAACAAATGAAAGCAACTCGGATCGTCAAAAGAGCTATGCAAATAAGATAAGAAGAGATTTTGAGTTCTCTGTTGGAGATATGGTATTCGTTAAGATTTCTCCTTTTAGAATGAAAACCGACTTGGAAGGAAATGTAAGTTGGTTTCGAGGTTTGTTGGATCTTTTCCAATCACCAAGAGGATAAGGAATTTGACTTATAGGGTTGATCTACCTTTGAAGATGGTGGGGGTGCACAGTGTTTTTCATGTTACTTATCTGCGGATGTTTGTGCACGACTTGGGAGTTATAGTGGCATTGATCATCTTAAAGACTTAAGGTTGTGCCAGAAGTTTCCAGACTTCGTAAGCTGCTTTGAATCATGGCGAACGATACGAAGATGCTAAGGAGGAAGGTAGTTAAGCTACTTAAGGTACAATGGGGTGAGAAGGATGTCGATTGTACATAAGAAACATATGAGAGTACAAGAGAGATGTATCCATAACTCTTCAAATGGTATGCCCCATTTTTTGTATCTACTTACACTGGTGTATCTCATGCTATCTAGAATTTTACATGCTAAGTTATGACATTGGTTGCATGGATTGTCAGATTTTAGATTGCATTTTTTATTGGTAACTCGTCGAAGGTAGGCATGTAGGATCATATGTCGGTTTTTGGAGATTTAGCGGTGAAATTCCTAAAGAGAGAAGAATGCAACTACCTGTATTTTACATATTGGAGGATTACAAAATAATTTTATTCAATTCGTAAGTGGTCCTATCATTCTAACATTTTAATATGCATAGTGATGCATGTCCATGATTGTCGAATCTTTTTGTGACCATTTACCCCTATGATTTACTGTTTTATCCATAACTTTTGATAAGAACCAAATTAGAAACTCTAGCTGGTCCCATTGCATCGAGTTGGTAGTCGGACACTTCATAGACTGGTCATATTAAGAAAAGGGGAAGCAATTTGAGAGAAATTATTTTTTTTATTTCTACTTTTGCACGAAAGATTTTAGATTAGCTAATATATTGAAAACAAATTAACCCATTGGACTTAATATAGAAACTATAAATAACGCTATAAAGGAGAGAATTAGAGCTTTCGTCCTCATTCTCAAATTATGTTAAGCGTCTGTGATCCTCCAGTTCAACCTAATTCTCTCAAAAATTAGATGTATATATTTTCTTCTTCAAATGTTATAAATCAGCAAAACAAGAAAATGTAATAAAATGGCGACAAACAATTCATGGAATTTAGGACTAGGAACGCGCTGTTTCTTCTCGTCCATCTCTCTCCTCTGCCTCAATCTTTCTCCATCTCATCCACTATTAACCCCAGTTTTCTCCTAGCTTGTGTCTTGTATGTCTTTGCATTTCCCAAATTCGCGCATTTATTCTCAGATCTACATAGCACAACTTTGCATTGCCTTTTCTCATAGGCTCTGATGATTCTTTGGACGTTAGATCTTGCATAAATGCATGTTTCTTTTTGTTTAATTTCTTATTTAGATCTAATCGTGCCTCATACGAAACTATTCGCAGCTAAAGAGGTTTAGATTGGATTTTCTGGCTGGTTAGTTTTCTTTTTGTATTATGTACTATGAATGTTTTGATTGATGTGGTTTTGCGTCTTCCTCTGCCATTGGTGTATGATTTTTATGTTATCTTGGCTCTAGTTTTGGTTTGGAAATGTTTTCCCAAGGCAGCTAGTTCTTTTGTTTCCTAATGGCTTCGTTTTTGCAATATCATTGTTATAGTTTGCTGTGCTTGAGTGAACTATCTTACTATAATGACCACATCAACTTTCTAGCCATGTTTTAAGCTATTAAATGGCTTGGTTAACTTGCGATATCTGGCTGTGATTTCGATTGGTTTTGAGCATGTTTTTCTTATCTCGATTCAACTATGCTATAATTTGATGCTATTGTTTTTGTAATGTGATGCTACGTTTTCACCGGTTCCTGCTGCACGGAGGAAGGGTTTGTTGCTATTTCTTTCCTAAGTAATGCCATCTTGTTGTGTTGAAGAAACTTGATTTCTTTCTTCATGAAAATTGTGACACCCCACGTCCGTTAGTGTTACTCATTAAGAGAATGCATTAAGTTTCATGAAGCGTTATTGGTAAACAGATACAGAAACATTAAAAGATAGATATAAAATAACAAAGGAATTAAAAACTTTATTAATCATAAAGCATTGTGGTTCAAAACATAATATGTCTAAAAGTACATAAATCTAGTACATCATTAAAACTTCGTCTTGCACTTAAAACATTAGAGTGCAATAACAAAAGAAGCATAATCCCCAAAAGAAACATATCCATAGTAGCAAAGATAAGAACTTGAGCAATACATCTAAGCAGCTCCAAGCAAGACGATAGCAGAATCCTGATCAAGCTTGGGTATTCCCACCTTGAGAACCTAGGGGGAGGGGGAAACGGAAGAGAAAAAAGAGGAAACAAAAAGGTCAAACATGAAGTCTGGCGAGTCTAGTTACTTTTAGCACATAAATAAGTAAAAGTATCATGACAGGCATATAAAGTGGATAAGAAAGATGACATCATAAAAGGCAGGTATGATAAGTTGAACAGGATAAACATGATAAAGTGTATACGCTTCTCTAATGATTCCTCTGCACTGATACTAGTATAACTAGAACGAGATGATCCGAACAACCATAAATGGTAGACTGAGGCGTACTTCCAGTGAGAGGTTTTCACCCCATACAGTAAATATGCGGCCCAACATTCCAACATCACCTTTGAGGGTAAAATGGGCTCCTAAACATATCAGAGTCTAAGTGTACCTTAATTGCTACCCTAATCGATTGGCTCCCTACTCCGTAGATACCCTGTGCTGGCCCCACAGTAGGATGTATCACTTCCTAAAGTGGCAACCCTTCATTTTCCAGATGTGCACAACTATATCTACTGATGTCACAACGTCTTATTTTCCCGAGCAGGCGGAGTCATGCACGCACACAACCCCAATGGAATGCGTCGTCAGATATCGTCCCCACTTTTGGATCGCTTATATTCAGCCCAGTAAGCGTGCCCCGACTCCGGCCTAGTTCAGAGTACTCGTTTGATACTTACATATGGGTTATTGACTGAAACGGGTCCCACACACAAGATGTTGCAAGCTCTCCCCCTTGTCTTGCATCCCCACTACTAGGTTTTCCACATATTATGTCTACCTACCAGTGTCATAAAATTGCATAATCCCAACAGGTTAAGTTTATGGGACTATATATAAGTGTTACCCACCACCCTCAGATTTACTTAACCCACCCACTATTCAAACAAGTTTACTTAACCTCTATTCAAGTTCATGTTCATACAATCCCTATGGATTCAACTAGGTTAAGTATTCAATTTCGTTACCATGTCCATTTATGGTTATAATCTGCTAGACCTCCCACATTAAGCCTACCACTTGTGGATGCTGGATATGGCAGTCGGGTCCAGGCAGGCTTCTTCCACAAGTCGGGTTAACCTTGTATCTTAGCACGTCTCGTGTTTATGCACTGAGATCCCTCATATTAGATTCACCACTTGCGGTTGCTGGATATGTCGTGCGGTTCCGGGCAGACTTCCACCACAAGTATAATCTAACCTCGTGTCTAAGCGCGGTTACAATTTCTAATTAATATAATCCTAGGCATTTCCATTATTAACCAATTTTTACCTATGTCGTTATAGGTTTTCATGCTCATTTCCCAAGTTGTGTTCATAATGAACCATATGCCCCAAATTAATATTATTACACTTTATTTAAGTTATGCCCAAATTCCCAATTACAAGTTATGCCCAATTTTACGTTTTCCCCTTGTTCCCAATCTAACGCATTCGCATATTTTAGCTGCATGCCTAGGCTCGAAAGTAGTCTGGCTATATAAAAATAAAAGGGAATGGATGAAGGGAAGATGACGGAAATGATTATACTATTAAGATTGACATAAACACATAGTGGCATAATGATAAGATGGGCATATAGGAACAGATCTGGTGAACATGTGATGATAGAACTAATTCTAACATATTAGGGACATGCATGATATGATCTAAACAATGATTTAGATGACCAACTAATAACAGATCTAACTTTGCCATAAACATAATAGAAAAAATATAAGGTGATCTAAATAGTGAAACAATGGCAGATCTAGCATGATAAATAGGTATAGGTTCAGATCTAGTTCATAATCATGTCATAATAACAAAGATAAATAGGTTATAGCAAATCTGATGTGTTTCAAATGTTCATAGGTACAGATCCAAGTTATAGTCATATAAAGTTTTACTTTTAAATATTTAGATGTAAAATTAAAATGGACTCACAGTGTTCGTATCTAGAAAAATAGAAGATGAATAACAGATGTTGAATCACAGATCTACACTTGAATAACTATAAACTTGATTAACTGGATTGCAAAAGAAGAAAAAGGTTTGATTCAATCTGGGCAGTGAAATCATCTAGTCCTCCATTATTTTCAGTGTGCAAAACATGATAAATGAGGCCGTATATATAGCTGCCAGCCCCAAACCTTAATCTGCAGTCTGCACTGGGGGTCGACCCCCCACTTAGGGGGTCGACCCATGGGTCGACACCCACCTTAGGGGTCGTCCTAGGGGTTGGCACCCCCCTTAAGGGTTCGACACCCCTAGGCGAGATTTTTTCCGCTCACCTCATTTCTGCAAGATTTGAACTTTTTTGACTAAAATTTGAATTTCTGGACTATATATATATATATTCTTTGTACGTGTATACAAACTTCAAACCTCAATAACTTCTACGCAAACCAGGTGTCTATTTTGACCAGAATTCCGAGATGAACGCAATGGCACAATCCATTTCCTATGTTGTGCCTGAGATCTCCATGTTAAGAAGAATGTATATCCAATCATCCATCACCCATCTACTCATCCACCAATCACAAACATCCATTGTCCTTGAAGACTTCTAATGATTATATGAACATATGCAAATGTGTGTGTGTATATCCTTATACTAATGTTAAAGATCAGGCGGTCTACTGATTCAGTTGACCTCCTTAATGCAATGTATGTTTATGCCATGAGTCCAACATGTATGCAAATAGTCCTATTATAATACGTAAGTTCTATATGTGTGCACAATCATCCGTCCAAATGCAATAACCATATGATGATACATTCAATTTCATTCATTAAAAGAAGAAAAATGCACACACATCCATATGCAGTATGAGAGTGATTGAGCCGATCTAGTACCTAATGTGTGTATATGCATCCATGAGAAACCACTAGCAAACACTAGCATCCACTTGCATCCATCAAACATAACATGTCTCAAACACATGTTTGCATCCATGGGATTCCTACTTAAAGGTCGACGATTCGATCGATAGGACACACTTAAATGATAGAAACAAGCGTGAATAAAAGCTTTGGGAAGGAGTTAAGAACATACCCTCGAAAAGAAAAGAATACGAAGCATGAATATTGTCTTCGGTCTCCCAAGTTGCATCGTCTGGGTTATCTCCCCACTGAACTTTCATCAACTTGACTTCTCTGTTGCGTAGCTTCTTAACTTCTATTCCAAGAATACGGGTAGGAACTCATCTAACTGTCGCCTTCCGTTCCACTTCTACTTCCTCCAATATACTCGGCTCAACTACTTATGCGGTATCATGCAAGCACTTCCGCAAATGAGAAACGTGGAAAGCATCATGAATGCCAGATATCCTCTCTGGTAGCTTTACTCTATAGATCATTTGGCCAATGCTTTATATTATAGGAAACGGCCCTATAAATCTTGGTACCAATTTCCTTATAGATTCAAATCGAACCACATTTCTTAATGGTGATTCTTTTATGAAAACCATAACTCCCACTTCAAATTCAATGTCAGTCCTTCTCTTATCTGCGTAGGATATCTGCCTATCTTAAGCAGTCTTCATTCGCCGCCTAATAAGATCAATCTTCTCAGATGTTTCTCTAACTATATTTGGTCCAAGTAATAGTTTTTCTGTAGATTCCCACCAACGAGTTGGTGATCTACAGGGTCGTCCATAAAATGCTTCGAACGGTGCCATTCCAACGCTGGCTTGATAACCGTTGTAATAGGCGAATTCTACTAAAGGAAGATGCTCTTCCCAAGTCCCTCCGAAGTCTAGGATACATAGCCTTACAAGATCCTCAAGAACTCTGTTCACTCTTTCTGTTTGCCCATCTGTCTGCGGGTGATAAGAGGTGCTCAAGCATAACTGTGTACCTATTGCTTCTTGTAAGCTTCTCCAAAATTCACTGGTGAAGACGAGGTCATGATCACATACGATGCTGGAAGGTATTCCATGAAGACGAACTATGTGACGACCGCCTATAACCCCTGCACTAAACAAGAGGAATAATGCACTGAAGAGTGTGCCAGGCTACTATAGACGATCATTAGAGTAGGTAAACAACATCGGAACCTGTCGTAAAACTCACAGCCCAAGGATAAAATATACTTATACAGCAGGTAATAGTAATGAAGCATCATATAGCAAACTTTTGAAAACTTTCTAAACATCTTGAAAGGTTATCCAACTAATACAACGAAAATAGAAATACTAGATAGTAATAAAACTGGTATGCCAGCCTCTTGCTCGCCTCCGCACAACAACACCGCCATCATTAATCACCTGTAACCTGCTACTTAGTCTGCCCATCCACAACCGGATGAAAAGCCCAAGGTATAAGAGGAGACATAAAATCTTAAGCCATACAACACTCTTAGTGGGCGATAAATAGCTAAAAATTTCAATAATAAAGAATATGAAAATAGGTAGATTAACAAACCCATCTACCAAACACTAGATAAGAAGTCAACTCCCGTCTTCCCCACTTTGGACAATGATAGCCTTTACGATAAACAATTTAGCCATTCATCCATGGAAACCAAAACACCCATTCAAACATGGTAAAGCACTCATAACATCCAGATTATATGTATCTCATGTAAACCATTCTAATCGAATTCAATATCCCTCAAGCACAATCCCCAAGGGCCTAAACCAATATCAGACAAGCAACCAAGGAACATCTCCTTCGACGTTGGACAACCTACATGAGACGGTACAAACATAACAACTAATCATCCATGACTGACTCTGGCTATCACAGCCAATCCTGCTTTGAAACCATCGTTAATCATATGACGGCCAACCTTGCCATATGTCAAACAGAGCAACTAATCATCCATGACGATACGTATATATGTCCAACCTTGACAACTAGGCCTTTCAACGATACCCAAGGTACTCGACCTACAACCGGTCTTTTGGGTGCCCCCATCATACCTCTACCTTGAGCCTGCTAGAACTTATGACCACGATAATCTCTCGGCCTTCACATCTCTAGTCATCCAACTCGATGACTTTTCATAGCCCAAGCAACCTTCTCGAGCAACCATTATCCACCAACTCACGACCTTTGAGTTATCACTTCATTCGCTGCTCTACACCAATCAACGAACAAATTTCAACACTTCGAACCTTCCAACTTGAATTTACATCGAAGTCACATCATCACCGACCCAATTACATCACTGCGCTGCCGCTAGGGTTCGGGGGGTTGTCCCCGAAAAATATTTTTTATGACTTTTTTTTCAAACCTGAGTCGTACCCGAAAATATAATTTTTCAGAAATTTGCCCTGTGCGACCGACCCTTCACACTGCTCGACCGACCAGAGAGACCGACCCTTTACACTACTCAAACCAACCAGAGCGACCGACCCTCCCAACTTGGAGCAACCGCCCCACCACTTTACCACTTCCAGGCTTCACGACCGACCCGATAGGACCGACCAATCCGACCCAAAAGTGAGACCTACCCTAGGCTTGCTCGACCGACCCTTTTACTTAACCATAGGCTTGCTCGATCAAAGCCTTTTTCCTCCAGACTCGCTCGTCCTCTTACCTTACACCCAGCTCGCTCAACCGACCGACTCCCTGGCTCACCCAAGCATGCTTTCTATCTTATTTCCCAAGAAATCACACCTTGGAGCGAACGACCCCCTACGTGCGACCCAAATCCTACACTTTATAATTTCCACTCCGATTTCCACCAAAACTTCGCCAAACGATGGATTCGACGAAATCAACTTGTCCAATCTGTCAAATATGATAAACAATACGGTATGAGTCGGCTAATAACATGAAAACAATAGATTTCTCCAAATCATGTAAATCACTATACAAATCATAATGAATGGTTATAAGAACAAAACTATAGATCTAACTTGCACAATCATATGAAAAATCATAGAATCAATGATTTAAATTTACTAAATGAGATCATAAGGTGATCCATGTAAAAAGGGATTTAATATGGCATAAACTTATCGAAAAACACTTAAATATGATGAAAAACATGATCAAACACTCATACACTTCATTGAATCCACATGAGAGATGCAAACCACTCACTGATTCTCCCAAACAAGCAAAAATCAACGAAATATGAATTCGGACAGCAAGCACCTTGCACTAAATACCTTAATCCGATGAATCCTTGCCTCAATTGATGTAGATCTATCCTCCAATGGTGGAGATCTATGATTTTCCTACTTGGATTTGGATTTTTAATGGTGGAAAGGTATTAGATGAAGGAGGAGCACAAGTCACCAAATGAGAAAATGAAAAACTAAAACCATTTCCCACATCCCTTACCCCATATTTATACCCTTCTATCAGACCACTAATGGGCCTTCCCAAATCAGCCCATTGTGGCTCTCCAAACCTGAACAACCAACATCAAAACATCAAAATAACGATTTCTCTCAAACCGCTGAGCCAAATCTTTAATATAACCACTCTACGGAAAGGAAATCATCAATTCCTTTCCAATGGCACAGGCCGCACCCTCTGATTCTACTTGAGTCAAAAGTTATGCCCTATACAAGATTAACAGGGGAAAAATGATCACAAACAAAATTGGTAGAAATTATGGACATGTCTCACATCCCCATAAGCAACATACCAAAAGATGAGAATGATCCAACCCTCAGGGAATAAAATAAAAATATTTTACGATCCTCCGATACGTAAAAGGTGGGTTGTTAGATTCTCCCACCCCCTAAGAATTTCGCCCCCAAAATTCCAAGAAAACATAAGCAACCACAACAATTCGGCATGCCTGTCATCCATGAGAAGCCAATTTTGTCATCCAAACTAGCAACCATCAAGCCATGCATCCAGAACCTTAGCCTAGCACGCGGAATTCTATCAAACAACAACAAGATACAATGATATAACGATGATACGATATTAAAGGGTCCTACCGACGAAGAGTTCTAGATGAGTCGCCTTCGTACTCTCTTCCGTATCCTATGTACAATCATCGCCATCTTCTATCCATTGTACCTTGACTAGCTTAACTGTCTTCCTCCTAAGCTGTTTCGTGTCATTCCACACAACACGAATTGGCTTACGAGGTTTTGCAACTACGGTTTCTACTTCTAGGTCTTCATACTGCTCTGGAGATACCACCACATTTGAATCATGCACAAACTTCCATAGAAACGACACATGGAACACATTATGCACACTCGACATCTTCTCAGGTAACTCCAATCTTTATGCGAGCTTTCCAATTCGCTCGACTATTAGAAATGGTCCAACGAACTTAGGAGCCAACTTTCCTTTACTCCCAAATCAAACCACATGCTTTAATGGTGAAATCTTTATGAAAACCATGTCGCCAACGTCGAACTCTAAATCCTTTCCACGTTTATCCGCATAACTCTTTTGACGATCTTGGGCTGCCTTCATTCATTGCCGATCCGAGGTCTCTCTTATCATCTCTGGCCCAAGTACCAACTTATCTCCAGCTTCTAACCAACATGCCGGAGAATTGCTTGGCTTCCCATACAACGCCTCGTATGGTGCCATCCCAATGCTAGACTGGTAGCTATTGTTATATGCAAAATCAACTAGATGTAGATGGTCCTCCCATAATCCTCCGAAGTCTAGCACACAAGCCCTCAAGAGATCCTCCAAAACTTGATTGACTCTCTCGGTCTGGCCATCAATTAGGGGATGATATGTTGTACTCAAGCACAACTCGGTTCCCAAAGCTTCTTGCAAATTTTCCAAAATCCACTCATAAATAATGGATCTTGGTCACTCACTATACTCTTTGGGACACTATGGAATCTAACTATCAATTTCACATAAAGTTCAACCAATTTTGACACCATCCTAATTGATTTGACAGGAATGAATCTTGCACTTTTGGTCAAACGATCCACAATGACCCAAATTCCTTTGTTTCCTGCCTTGGTTCTAGGTAGTCCGTCGATAAAATCCATTGATATCTACTCCCACTTCCACGTAGGAACTTATAATGGCTGAAGCAATCCACTCGGCTTCTTCTGTTTAGCTTTCATGAACTGACAGTTCATGCATTTTGAAATGAATTTTCCAATATCTCTCTTCATCCCTCCCAGTAGTAGACTCGCTTCATGTCCTGATACATCTTATTACCACCAGGATGAATTGTCAACTTCGAGTGATGACATTCTCTCAGAACCTCATCTATCAATCCATCAATTTCAGGAACAACTAATCGCACTTGCTTTCGAAGCCAACCTTCTCGATCGACTTCGAACTCTTTATCTTCTAGTTCTAGCTTCTGGATAAACTCGACAAGCTTCACATCTCGCTTCTGGCTTTCGCCAATCCTTTCGACAAGAGTTGGTCTTATCGACAAGCTTGCCAACATTTCAGGTTCCAACTCGCACTTTGGCCTGAAATCAAACATTGCCAAAAACTCAAGTCTCTTCCATTCCGAAAAAATCGCTCCAAACTTGCGTGTTTTCGGCTCAATGCATCTGCCACTACGTTGCCCTTACCAGGAGTATTGGCTATACCAAAATCATATGATGCTAGAAATTCTAACCATCGTTGCTACCGAAGGTCCAACTCCTTTTGGGAGAAAAGATACTTCAACGACTTGTGATTCATAAACAACTCGAATCGAACTCCCAACAGGTAATGCCTCTACATCTTCAGAGCAAACAAAATCGCCCCCAACTCCAAATCATGAGTTGGATAATTCCTTTCATGCGGCTTTAGCTGTCGACTCACGTAGGCCATAACCTTATCCTTCTGCATCAGCACTGCTCCTAGTCCAGTACCACATGCATCGGTGTATACCACCATCTCTTCATTCCCACTTGGAATGGTCAACACAGGAGCACTTGTCAGCCTTTCTTTTAGGATTCCAAATGCTTGCTCACACTGTGCATCCCATGTGAATACTTGGTTCTTCCTTGTCAATTCCGTCAACAGTGCAACCACCATGGATAAATCCTTGATAAACCATTGGTAATTACCAGCCAACCCAAGAAAACTTCTCACATCCGTCACATTCTTAGGTTTATCCCAGTCCAGGATTGCTGCTACTTTAGCAGGGTCAACTGCTATCCCACTTCCATAAACAACATGACCTAAGAACCTCACTTCATTCTTCCAGAAGTGACACTTCGAAAACTTAGCTCATAGCTGTTGCTTTCGCAAGATCTCTAACACAACTCTCAATTGCATCTTATGTTCTTCCTCATTTCTGGAGGAGACCAGAATATCATCCACAAACACAAGCACAAACCTGTTCAACTGATCTCTGAATACTCTATTCATAAGATCTACGAAATACGCTGGCGCATTAGTCAACCCAAATGGCATCACCAACCATTCGAAGAAACCGGATGGTGATCTAAATGCAGTCTTTGCACACTATCCTTTGCCACCTTTAATTGGTGAAATCATGTTGCCAAATCCATATGAGAAAACATTTTAGCCTCGTGAAGCTGATCGAATAAGTCATTAGTCCTTGGCAATGGATGCTTGTTCTTTTTAGTCACCTTATTCAGCTCACCATAGTCCACACACAACCTTAGCGAGCCATCCGCATTGGTTGCAAATATGACTGGTGCACCCCATCTGGATATACTCCTCCGAATGAATACTTTTCCTAAAAGGTCTCTAACTTGCACCTTCAATTCTCGTTGTTCCTTAGGCGCCATCCGCCTAAGAGGCATAACGATTGGTCTAGCGCCTTCGACCAAATCGATCTTAAACTCGATCTCACGATGCGGCGGAAACCCTTTAACCTCGTCAAAGACATCTACATACTCATAAGCGATCAACACTGATGACAGGTCTTCTTGTGGAATCCCAAGCGAATATAGATAACTAGTGAAGAACTCGTCTTCACGCTGACATCTAATTAACACCTTACGCCCTTCCACATCCCCGACCCTCACCTCTAGCTTCTCGGAATTCACATTTGCCGCATACCTCTTGAGCCAATCCATGCCTAAGATGATCCCATACCCAGCGAAGTTAAGAAAAAAAAATTACACACAAAGGAGAAACCATGACTCAACAACATTAGACCACAACAAATCATGCACAAACTGGACGAACCCCCAACTGGATTAGTCACGATCAATGGTCTGTCAAAAATCTAGGGTTCCAAACCCAAGCGACAAACAAGCTCATTGCAAATGAAAGAATACGATGCTCCAGTATCAAACAAAACTCAAACTGAAACACCATTAACAGAAAGAGTACCTTGCACCACGACACTCTTTCCCTTCTCCTCTGCGGTTGGAGCTCTTGAAGAATTTCGCACGACTTCCAAAGCATATGCCTTCACAACCTGCTTTCCCTTAGCTGATTCTGGACAGTCTTTCTTCTCATGCCCAAGCTTCCCACACTTGAAGCACTTCTTTTCAGCTTTTGGATTCTTGCACTCATTCGAATAATGACCCTTCTGTTGGCAGTTAAATAAAACCACCTCACTCTTTGGCTTCTTTTGGCCATTCTTCCCTTTCTGTTGTTGTTGCTTCCTCTTCTTATTATTACCACCATGATGTGGCTTCTGTTCTTCCTTAGGTGCAACAACGGACATCTTCTTTGGAAACAGACTTTCATGCCTCAAAGCCTTCTTGACGATATTCTCAAAGCTATCATCGAGGTGATCCACAAGCTAATTCCCAAGATATCCATCCAACCCCAAGACAAACTTTTCGTTCTTTTGATATGGAGTATCCACATATGAACGAGCATACTTCGACAAAGCCTCGAAGTTAGAAATATAGTCAAGAACTGGTCGACCATTCTGCTTAAGTTCCATAAATCTCTTAAACAGAATAGACTTTTGCACAGTGGAGATAAAATTCGCTTGGAATAGCTCCCATGAATTATCCTCTTCAGGGGTCTCAAGTGTGAAAAAGTTCCACTAGTCCATTGCTCTTCCCTCTAACTGCCTTGATGCAAGCTTTCTCTTTGTTGCATCATCAATGCCCAAGTCCTTGAAGATCCTACACAAGTATCCATCCACCCTTGGACTTCTACGATCGGTTCAGTGCCCTTGAATTGTTTTCCTCCCATTGCAGAAAAGTCTTTGCATAGCTTTGCAAATTCTACAGCTCTAGGCACTGGAACTACAACATCAACTGTAGGCGCCACTAGAGCGGGAACCCTATTCATGATCGCTGCCCCCATGGCCTCGAAAATGGCTGGGTAGTCTGGTTTGCCACCATTTCCCCCTCCAGTATTAGCTCCCCTAGCAGCGTGTCTTGATGGTTGTCTACTCATTCTAAAACTGCAATTTAGAATTATTAGCCACTTCCAAGAAAAATTGCTAAAGCGATACAACTGCTGCTACTACTACATATGCTAATATATATATTAAGAATCCAAATGAAATCTAGAAGTATGTCTCTCATACGTGATTACATCTTTGAACTTTGGCTAAAATCGTTAACCTGAGCTCTAAAACCAAATGTGACGACCGCCCATAACTCCGACACTAAACAAGAGGAATAATGCACTGAAGGGTGTAGATGATCATCAGAGTAGGTAAACAACATCGAAACCTGTCATAAAACTCATAGCGCAAGGATAAAATATAATAGAACTTAGACAACAAGTAATAGTAATGAAGCATCATGTAGAAAACTTTTGAAAACTTTCTCAACATCCTAAAAGGTTATCCAACTAATGCCAAAGTTTATACATAAGGCCTCACTACAACCCTCATAGAGCACTCAAACAGTGAAAACAGAAATACTAGATAGCAATAAAACTAGTATGCCAGCCTCCTGCTCGCCGTCGCACAACAGCACCATCCTCACTAATCACCTATAACCTTCTACTTAGTCTGCCCATCCAAAACCGGATGAATAACCCAAGGTAATAAGAGGAGACATAAAACCTTGAGTCAGACAACAGTCTTAGTGAGCGATAAACAGCTAACAAACTTCAACAATAAAGTATAGGAGAATAGGTAGATTAACAAACCCATCTACCAAACACCAGAGAAGAACTCAACTCCCGTCATTCCCACATCGGACAGTGATAGCCTTTACGATAAACAATTTAACCATTCATCCATGGAAACCAGAACACCCATTCAATCATGGTAAAGCACTCATAACATCCAGATTATATGTATCTCATGTAAACCATTCTAATAGAATTCAACATCCCTCAATCACAAGCCCCAAAGGCCTAAACCAATATCAGATAAGCACCCAAGGAACATCTCCTTCGATGTTGGACAACCTACATGAGACGGTACAAACAAAGCAACCAATTATCCATGACTGACTCTTGCTATCACCACCAATCCTGCTTTGAAACCATCGTTAATCGTATGATGGCCAACCTTGCCATATGTCATGGGCTAATGGTAACCCCAGTTCTAGTAATAAGTCCATATGCCTTTCAATGATATGTATGTATGTCTGACCTTGACAACTAGGTCTTTCAATGATACACAAGGTACTCAACCTATAACTGGTTTTTCGGGTTCCCCCATCATACCTCTACTTTGAGCCTGCTAAAACTTACGACCACGATAATATCTCGACCTTCGCATCTCTAGTCATCCAACTCGATGACTTTTCATAGTCCAAGCAACCTTCTCAAGAAACCATTATCCACCAACTCACGACCTTTGACTTGTCACTTTATTAGCTGCTCTACACCGATCAACGAACACCTTTCAACACTTTGAAGCTTCCAACTTGAATTAACTTCGAAGTCACATCATCACCGAGCCAAATACATCACTACGCTGTGGCTAGGGTTCGGGGGTTGTCCCCGAAAAATATTTTTTTCAGACTTTTTTTTCAAACCTGAGTCGTACCCGAAAATATAATTTTTCAGAAATTTGCCCCATGCGACCGACCCTTCACACTGCTCGACCGACCAGAGCGACCGACCCTTCACACTGCTCAAACCAACCAGAGTGACCGACCTTCCTAACTTGGAACAACCGACCTGCCACTTTACCACTTTCTGGCTTCACGACCGACCCGATAGGACCGACCAATCCGACCCAAAATTGAGACCAACCCCAGGCTCGCTCAACCGACCCTAGAAAAATCCGTAAACCATAAACCAAAAATCGCTGTGCTCGTTATCAAAAGAGCTTCCACCTCATAGCATTGTTTCTCGGTGCAACGCGCCCTTTGAAGCTAGAAATTTACAGCGAGATCAGGTTTGACTGTGACTCACGATTCAGGGGGCCAGAGGAGCTTTCGTGGTGACGATGGTGATCTTCATCGCGAGCTGCACCTGTGTGTGTTTTCTTATGAAGAACGGTGGGGATGGATGTCACATGTTCCCAGGGGCATGCTAGAAACATTTTTCTCCACGATTGCGAGTTGAACATTGAGGTGATGGGAAGGAAGCTCGTGCGATGCGGAAGACGATGGTTTTGTCTCTTAGTTGAACGGTGATGAAATGAGGGAGCAACGGGGAGTTGAAAAATAGTTTCAACCATAGGCTCGCTAGACCAAACCTTTTTTCCTCCAAACTCGCTCGTCCGCTTTCCTTGCTCCCAGCTCGCTCGACCAACCGACTCCCTGGCTCGCTCAAGCCTGCTTTCTGTCTTGTTTCCCAAGAAATCACACCCTGAAGCAAACGACCCCCCATGTGCGACCCAAAACCTGCACTTCATAATTTCCACTTCGATTTCCACCAAAACTTTGCCAAATGATAGATTCGACGAAATCAACTTGTCCAATCCATCTAATATGATGAACAACATGGTATGAATCTACTAACAACATGAAAACAATACTTTTCTCCAAATCATGCAAATCACTCCACAAATCATAATGAATGGTCATAAGAACAAAACTATAGATCTAACTCGCATAATCATGTAGAAAATCATAGAATCAATGATTTAAACTTACTAAATGAGATCATAAGGTTATCCATGTAAAAAGGGACTTAACATGGCATAGACCTACAGGAAAACACTTAAATATGATGAAAAACATGATCAATCACTCATACACTTCACCCGACACTCATAGCTCAGTTGGTTAGAGGAATTGGGATGAGACATAGGTCTCAGGTTCGAGGGCCACCTCTGCCAATTTCTAGGGGTGACTACCTAGGTAGTGTGAAGACGTTGAAAAATCGGGGTACATCATTACCCGTAGGGTTTACTAAGACGGACAAGCAATGACTTGAGTGAAGTCTTAGGTTCCACACGTAAATCAAAACTCACTCATACACTTCATTAAATCCGTGTGAGAGATGCAAACCACTCACTGATTCTTACAAACAAGAAAAAATCAACGAGATATAAATCCGGATAGCAAGCACCTCGCACAAACACCTTGATTTGATGAATCCTTGCCTCAATTGATGTATATATAGGCTCCAATGGTGTAGATCTATGATTTTCCTCATTAGATTTTGATTTTTAATGGTGGAAAGGTGTTAAAGGAAGGCGGAGCACAAGGCACCAAATGAGAAAATGGAAAACTAAAACCATTGCCCTTATACCTTACCTCCTATTTATACCCTTCCATCAACCCACTAATGGACTTTCCCAAATCAACCCATTGTGGCTCTCCAAACCTGAACAGCCAACTGAAAACCCTTAAAACAGTGATTTCTCCCAAACCGTAGAGCCAAATCTTTAATGTAACCACTCTACGGAAAGGAACTCATCAGTTCCTTTCCAACGACACAGGTCTCACCCTCTGATTCTACCTGAGTCAAAAGTTATGCCCTATACAAGACTGATAGGTGAAAAAAGGTCACAAACAAAATGGGTAGAAATTATGGACATGTCTCACAACCCCATAAGCAACATACCAAAAGATGAGAATGATCCAACCCTCAAAGAATAAAATAAAAATATTTTACGATCCTTCGATATGTAAAATGCAGGCTGTTACCGACTATCTCACGAACGTAAACTACTGCCAACCATGTTGTCGTCCTCTTGCTCTTAAACGAAATGAAATGAGCACTCTTTGTAAGTCTATCTACTATAACCTGAATACTGGCATTGCCTTTCTTCGATCTCGGCAATCCATATATGAAATCCATAGAGACGCTCTCCCATTTCCACTGCGGAACCTCCAACGGATGAAGTAAACCATCGGGATTCTTTTGCTCAACTTTAACTTGCTGGCAAATCAGACATTGAGAAACAAACTCAGCCACATCTTTCTTTATCTCAGCCCAAAAGATAACTCTTTTCATATCCCTATACATCTTATCGCTTCATGGATGAATAGTCATCTTAGAATGATGGGCCTCTTCTAGGACTATATTTAACAAACTCCCAGTTTGGGGAATAGAAAGCCTTCCATCTCATCGCAAGCATCCTCTGTCATATGTGGAATATCTACTGAGGTGACTAGAAGTCTTCCTTTATGGAGTCTATCCAAGATGTCTAATATCTGTGGAACCTCTCGTTGTGAAGCTCCTATTTGATTCATAAGAGTAGGTCGCACCTCTAGTAATGCAAATAAGCCAGGTAAAAGCTCGGTGGAGGGTCTAAAGTCAAAAGCTGATATAAACTCCAAGCTTTTCCTTTCCACAAATAGAGGACTTGACCATCCTCTGCCTACTCAGTGTGTCCGCCACCACATTACCCTTGTTAGGGGTATAAGCATTCTCGAAGTCATAAGATGTTAGGAACTCTATCCACCTTTACTGCCTCAAATTAAGATCCTATTGCGATAACAAGTACTTGAGAGATCTATGCTCAGTGTACAACTTGAAATTCTCTCCAAGCAAATAATGACGCTACATCTTAAGCGCAAATACTATGGCAGCTAGCACTAAGTCATGGGGAGGGTAGTTCTTTTCATGAACTCTTAGTTATCTTCCTCCATAACATACTACCTTTCCCTCTTGCATTAGAACCGCACCAAGCCCTGTACCATATGCGTCAGTGTATACCGCAAACACTTTGTTCCCATTGGGCAAGGTCAAGACTGGGGCTATTGTCAGAGCCCTCTTCATTCGCTAAAGCAACATCACAATCTAAATCCTATGAAAACGCAAAATTCTTCTTTATCAGCCTAGTGAGTGGGGTTGATATCTTTGCGAAGTCCTTACTGAACTTCCTATAATAGATTGCTAACCCTAGAAAACTTCTCAGTCCATTGCATTCTTTGGGATCTGCCAATCCTGAACTGTAACCACCTTGGTGAGATCTACTGCTATCCCTTTTTTAGAAACCACTTGCCCTAGGAATCTCACCTCTTTTCTCCAAAAATGGCATTTGGAGAACTTTGCCTTAAGATGATGCGAATGCAAAGTTTTCAAAGACTCCCTTGTATGTAAGGCATGCTCTTCCTCGCTCTTCGAGAAGATCAAGATATCATCAACAAAGACCACGACAAATTTATTTAGAAACTCTCGAAACACCCTACTCATCAGATCAGCAAAATAGGCGGGTGCATTCGTCAACCCAAAAGGCATTACGAGCCATTCAATGAAACCATCTGGAGTTCTAAAAGCGGTCTTATCTATACTTTCCTCAGCCACCGTCAATTAATGAAACCCCATGGCTAAGTCTAACTGAGAAAATACCGATGCACCAACAAGCTGGTCAAACTGATCATCTATCCTCGGGAGTGGGTGCTTGTTCTTGTTGGTGAATTTGTTCATATTTCTATAGTCTACACATAAGCGAAGCGAACCATCTGCCTTAGTTGCGAATAACACTAGAGCACCCCATTCAGATATGCTTTGCCTAATAAACCCTTTTTCAAGTAGCTCCCCTACTTGTTTGCTAAGCTCCCTCCTTTCCCTTGGAGCCATATGGCGCACAGGTAATGCAATTGGCTTTGCATTGTCCACTAAATATATACAAAATCAATCTCGTGCCTTGGGGGTAAACCCCAGACCTCATCAAAAACATCAAGATACTGACGGACTACTGGAACAGATCGCAGATCATCGATAGATGCATCAAGAGACTCTAGGAAACTAATCATGATAGACCCTTGCGGGTCACAAGAAATCTCGAGGGTTCTCCCATGACAAGTCAGAAGCCTAACGACCCTCCTCTCACAATCCACAATGGCACCATACATGACTAGCCAATCTTCCCTAGAATCAATCCATAGCCCATAAACCCAAGCAAATATGCATTGTATTCAAACTCGACGCCTAACACAAATATTCCCCAACCCTGAGAAATCATGGATAAATGAGCTGAACCACCAATGGGGTTTGAGACAACAACGGGATCTACCGCCATACTAGTATTTAGGTGCAGAGATTCAACCATAAAACTAGATATAAATGAATGTGAAGTACTAGAATCAAAAAGAGTTCTAATAGGGTGATTGGAAAGAGAAATCAAACCTTCTAAGGAAATTATCCTACCTCTATCTGGAGCACTGGTAGTGAGGGCATGCATTTTCCCTCCAGAAGCTCATGCCTTCTGACCTTGTCCCTGCTTTTTCGGACACTCCTTAGCAAAGTGTCCGACCTCTCCACAATCGAAGCAAGTATTCTTCCTTCTTTTGCAATCCTTTACCAAGTGACCCTCACATCCACAACTGTGATACTTCCTCTTATTCTTAGCCTTGTCATTCTTTTCGCCCTTCTTTTGTTGTTGCTGTTGTCCTTTCTTAGGCCATACTTCCTTGTATTTTGTTTCCTCAACCTTAACTTCCTTCTTGTTGCTTTTGTCTTCCTCATGCATCAAGGCCATATCAATGAGCCTTTCAAAAGTTGCTCCCATTGGAATATGGGACATAGCTAACCCGTGGAGGGGTTCATTCAGTCCTTTGATAAACCGCAAAGCTTTCTTATGCATAGTATCTACCAGCTCCAATCCAAACCTTGCTTGCTGGTTGAATTTGTTAACATATTCTTTAACAGTCATGTTTCTTTGCTTGAGCGCCAAGAACCTTCCCATTTGCATTTTTTCCTCAGCTTGAGAAAGAAACTTCATTTCAAACCTCTATCTAAAATCATCCCAAGTCTCCATCGGACGCCCCATTTGCGTTACTTCCCACCAAAACGAAACTTCATTTTCCAGTAGCCAGGCGGCTAACTGAATCTTCCTTCGGTCTTCCACTTTTAAAATTCCAAATAAGTCCTTTGTCTCCTTGAGCCAATTCCTTGCCTCTACGAACGTTTCGGTTCTACGGAATGGCTTTCCGCCCAAAGCACAAAAATCTTTGCAGATCTTAGAGAAATTATCTGCTCTTAGAGGACGAGGACGAGACACGACGGGTGCAGCTGGGGGAGGAACGTTAGCTTTACCACCGGCAGGCGTTGTGGCCTCCGGATTCCTACGGAACTAGCCTGGTATCGTAATGCTCTCAGGAATATTAGGTTCCCTAGACATGCTGAAAAGAAAAGGAAAGAGATTCAAATAAAGGATCGAAAGATATTACATATGGCTTTGGGGAATATATTTTCAAAACAGACTTTTCTTTTTGAAAATGCTTTCTTTTAAAACCTTTTTGAAAATAGTTTTCAATTTTTTTATCTAATCTGGTAACCTTTGGCTCGGATACCAAGAGTGACACCCCACATTCGTTAATGTCACTCATTAAGAGAATGCATTAAGTTTTGTGAAGCGTTATAGGTAAACAGATACATAAACATTACAAGATAGATATAAAATATCAGCGAAATTAAAAACTTTATTAATCATAAAGCATCGTGGTTCAAAACATCATATGTCTAGAAGTATATAAATCCAGTACATCATTAAAACTTTGTGTTGCACTTAAAACATCAGAGTACAATAATAAAAGAAGCATAATCCCTAAAAGAAACAAAGCCATAGTAGGAAAGATAAGAACTTGAGCAATACATCTAAGAAGCTCCAAGCAAGATGATAGCAGAATCCTGATCAAGCTTGAGAATTCCAAACTTGTGAACCTGTGGGCAACAAAAGAGAAAGAAGTGGAAACAAAAAGGGCCAGACATAAAGTATGGCGAGTCTAGTTACTTTTAGCATATAAATAAGTAAAAGTATCATGACAGGCATATAAAGTGGATAATAAAGATAACATCATAAAAGACAGGTATGACAAGGTAAACAGGATAAACATGATAGAGTGTATACGCTTCTCTAATGATTCCTCTGCACTGATGCTAGTATAACTAGAACGAGATGATCCCAACAACTATAAGATGGTAGACTTAGGCATACTTCCAATGAGTGGTTTTCACCCCATATAATCAATAGACAGCCCAACGTTCCAGAATCATCCCTGAGGGTAAAATGGGCTCTTAAACATACCGGAGTCTAAATGGACCCTAATTACTACCTTAATCGATCGGCTCCTTACTCTTTAGATACCCTGTGCTGGCCCCACAGTAGAATGTATCACTTCCTAAAGTGGCAACCCTTCATTTTTTTGATGTTCACAACCATAATGTCACAACGTCTTATTTTCCCGAGCAGGCAGAGTCATGCACGCACCTGACCCCGATGGAACGTGCCGTCAGACACAGTCCCCACTTTTGGATCGCTTATATTCATCCTAGTAAGTGTTCTCCGACTCCGACTCCGACCTAGTTCAAAGTACTCGTTTGATACCTATATATGGGTTACTGACTGAAACAGGTCCCACACACAAGATGATGCAAGCTCTCCCATTTGTCTTGCATCCCCACTACTAGGTTTGCCATAGATTATGCCTACCTACTGGTGTCATAAAATTGCATAATCCCGACAGGTTTAAGTTTGTGGTCCTATATATAAATATTACCCACCACCCTCAGATTAACTTAACCCACCCACTGTTCAAACAAGTTTACTTAACCTCTATTCATGTCCATGTTCATACAATCCCTATGGATTGAACTAGGTTAAGTATTCAATTTCATTACCATGTCCATTTATGGTTATAATGTGCTAGATCCCCCACATTAAGCCACCACTTGTAGACGCTGGATAACCTGTTCGGGTCTGGGCAAACTTCTTCCACAAGTCAGGCTAAACATCATGCCTTAGCATGTCTCATTTTTACGCACTTAGACCCCTCACATTATATTCACCACTTGCGGTTGCGGGATATGCCGGGCGGTTCCCGGAAGACTTCCACCACAAGTGTAATCTAACCTCGTGTCTAAGCGGGGTTACAGTTTCTAATTACTGTAATACTAGGCATTTCAATTATTAACCAATTTTTACCTATGTCGTTATAGGTTTTCATGCCCATTTCCCAAGTTGTGTTCATAATGAACCATATGCCCCAAATTAATATTATTACACTTTACTCAAGTTATGCCCAAGTTCCCTATTACAAGTTATGTCCAATTTTACCATTTTCCCTTCGTTCCCAATCTAACGCATTCGCATATTTTAGCGGCATACCTAGGCTTGAAAGTAGCCTGGCTATATAAAAATAAAAGGGAAAAGGATGAAGGGAAGATGACGGAAATGATTATACTAACAAGATTGACATAAACACATAGTGGCATAATGATAAGATGGGCATATAGGAACAGATCTGGTGAACATGTGATGATAGAACTGATTCTAACATATTAGGGGCAAGCATGGTATGATCTAAATAATGATTTAGATGTCCAACTGATAACAGATCTTACTTTTCCATAAACATAATAGAACAAGTATAAGGTGATATAAATAGTGAAACAATGGTAAATATGACATGATAAATAGGTATAGGTTCAGATCTAGTTCATAAACATGTCAGAATAACGAAGATAAATTGGTTATAGCAGATCTGATGTGATTCCAATGTTCATAGGTATAGATCCAAGTTATATTTATATAAAGTTTTACTTTTAAATATTTAGATGTAAAATTAACATGGACTCATAGTGTTCGGATTTAGAAAAATAAAAGAAGAATAGCAGATATTGAATCACAGAACTACACTTCAATAACTCTAAACTTGATTAACTCGATTGCAGAAGAAGAAAAAGGTTTGATTCAATCAGGGCAGCGATAGCATGTAGTCCTCCATTATTTCCAGTGTGCAAAACATGAGAAATGAGGCCGTATATATAGCTGTCAGCCCCAAACCCTAGTCTGCCACGTCTTCCCTAGGGGATCGACCCCCTCCCCTACTTAGAGGGTCGACCCATGGGTCGACACCCCCCTCAAGGGGTCGACCCACGGTTCGACACCCCCCTTAAGGGGTCGACACCCCTGGGCGGGATTTTTCCCGCTCAACTCGTTTCTGTGCGATTTGAACTGTTTTAACTAAAATTTGAATTTCTGGACTAACGCAATGGCGTGGTCTGTTTCCTTTAATTCTGAATATTAAATTAATTATTCTTTAATTTATCCTCTTTAGTGTTGTTAAAATTACGGGGTGTTACACAAATGGTCTTTATGGCAATGTATTTCTGGTAATTTTTTTGTTCGTGAGTTTAGTTATGTAACTCGATTTGTCTTTGACATCTAGAGTAATTTGTTCCCCTGCGTGGGCTATGCAATGTTAGTAGTGTAGGCATCCATGGCTACCTCCTATACGATAAGATTTTAATGGTTGGTCCACTATGAAAACCATGCAAGTGGTCCGTCCACTATAAAAATCAAAATGCAATGGTTAGACTACCTATCTAACTCCTATACCTATTTTATTTGTTATTTGTTATAATAAAAAGGTTTTGCAGATCACTATAAAAAACCGGTCAACTTTGCCAAAAATAATAATTATTATAACTTGCATCTAAAGGCCCTATCTACGTTCAATGGAACTAGGTTTTACCCTTTCTACTTTGGATTGTGCATTTTTTTGTTGTCCAAGTCAGACTTACATTTATTTTCAAGCTTTGGTGAGTGATTTGGATCTCTCACTTGGATATATTACATAATATGTTTATATTAGGCTTTTTTTATAACCTACACATGTTTAGTCACCTAAAATATGTTCATTTAACGTTATTTCAGATTCAACATCCGAAGAATAACCTAGCTAGACACGTAAATTCCAAAAAGGATAAGTTTAGCCTGAATTCTATATAGATTCATATTAGATATATGTAAATATATGATTGTAACATATTTTTTATGCAGTTGAATGTTTGTATATGATTGTTAGTTCATATGCTTACTATTTGAGTGGTTGAAATCATTGTTGGATGTTATATTGGATTTTATGTGTTAGAACTGTTGAAATTAGGACATAGATTGAAGGTCGAAGTATATTGAGAGCTCAGATGATCAAAGTGAGAATTAATTTAGAGGATAGGCTTCAGAATACATCAGGAGGAAGCCCAAAAATTAGGACCTAAAGTCCATAGACCATATAGGGTCCATGGGAAATGGATCTCTTGGAGGTTCATAGGGCATGAACCTCCATTTTGCTTAAAATTCAGCGGATTCAGGTGAAACTTAGAGGAGAGGTTTTGGAGGAGATGAAGATGAAGTGCGAAAAGTTTAAGGAAAAAATAACCTAAGTCTATGGGCCCTATACGGTCCATAATCGATGGACCTCTAGGAGATTTATAGGGCATGGACCGTATACGGTCCATGCAATTAGCTCATATAGTCTTGAAATTTTGGCTAGAGCATGGGAGGTCCTGAGAAGACTGTGATGGGATTTTTTTTGGGATTGGACATGTAGAGAACTTGCAATCCAATGGAGTGGCTATAGACTGAATAGACGACCAGAATTAGGCTTGGAGGCATGAAACTTGACTTGAAGGCATGGTTGGGCATGGTGAATTGGGATATGAAGACACTTAGCCAAAATTTGGCTAAGTGTATGGATCATATATGGCATATAGGGGATGGACCTCCTAAAGGTCCATTGTATGTTATTGCAGGGACATGAGGTCGATAGTCGAAGGAGCTGGGGGCTTCATTATCGTCCAGGATGTCATGGACTGTCAATTACTTCTATGGTTTGAAAGTTGTAGCATGATCAAACCGTAACTCTTCGATTGAAGGCTCGGATGTGGAGTTGTTTGAAGGAAGACTATGAATAGTCTATAGTGTGACTTGACTACATGGTAGTGAACCATTTCATGGTAGATGACACTACATGGATAAAGACTCAGCTCATGGAGAACGAGAATATAGATACAACCTGTAGTGATCGACACTGTAAGGATGGAAGCAATTCATAGGGAATGAAGTTGTGTGATAATGGATCTATTGAGCGGGACTCAGGTATTAGAATAGAGCAGAGTAACTCCGATACTAGTTTTCCGAGGAATCATTCATAGCTCGGAGAGTTCTAGATGACTCGAAGAAAGGGTATCATGAGGATGCCCAGTAGGTTCTGAGAGATCGTGTACGTTGGTGGGGAACTTAGGGCGGGAGGGCATATGTTAGAAGAACACAAAGCTCGACTAGAACCGGGATTCCCATTAGGCCGTGGCTAAGATTATTATAGGTTTATCGACGTATTCACGTCTTTAGAAGGTGATAGTTAATATTTGGATGATGGTAGCTATGTTTTTTTTGTTTTTTCTCACATTTACTTCTTAGGTAGACTATCACCTATAAGGCTTGGAGAAGGGAATGTGAGAATGGGAGCAGATAACGTTATGTGTATTCCTCTATCTTATGACTATGTCCATTTGTTGCTTTGTGTAGTATTTATCCCTTGAGTAGCATATTATACCATCATTATGAGCTAATTATTTAATTGCAGGGACAAGTTAGGCATGAGACTTAACTTGTTTATTTACATGTTATGTAGTATAGATTTTGATAGATCTTATAGCTCACACTAGACTATTGTTTGACGCAAGGTTTTGTGTCGCTTATTATTATCTTAGGTGTTAATTGGAATTGGCATTGATTAGTTGACATGTCGACGAGTAAACTAGATAGTAGGTCAGGTTATTCGAGGATGTCAGAGCGGAGATGAGTTGTTAGAGTTAAAACATATTCTATATTTATATATTTTCTTTCTATTGTTATGAGCGTACTTTGAGGGTTGTAGTGAGAATGACATGTACTTATATATTTTGGTTCCTTATACCTTACTCTGTGTTATGACGATTATTGCTATTTTTCTCTTGTGTCATTACTCACTACATTGCCCTATATATTTCTTATTATATGTTATTCAAGCGCTATGAGATATGCGATAGGTATGGTATTGATTATTATACTTGATGACTGACCCATACTAGCTTACCATGCTTCAACGTACAATTTTTGGGTTACATGCAAGTGGTATTGGTATTTGGAGATCATTACATTTGGTGTATGAGTTTTGGCTATATGATTTAACCAAAGATTTCAGGCATACACGCGTAAGAGATATGAATTTGTACATTGATGAATTTATACTATATATAGTAGTTAGCATTTGAACACCATTACTGCTTTTATCCGGTTAGCACTAACAAATATTGTTATAGATTAAGAGTGAGTTAAAATAAAAGAAACACAATTAGGAATGATTCTAACATAGGAGAGGAAGGCGCAAGTTTTGTTGTGTTGGGAATGCGACAACTATTCGGTAGGGGTTGGGATGGGGCGTGTAGTGACTACGTCATGTAAAGTCTGGATGATTATAGGTGGATTATATTTACATGTCTTCGGTTGGATGCTTAGGAAAGGCTCAAGGAAATATGAACACGGATTCGTCTTAGTTATAGAACTAAACAAGAGATGTTTTTTGAAGATTGGAGCTGGCCATGTATAGAACCAGAAAATAAATTTTGTTCAAAGAAATTTAAGTCTTTGGGTTTCTTTTCGGTCCGGTAGTTGCCATCGGCGATCATGTGTAAAACCGGACAGAGGAGACGAGGTTTGAACTTTTGGTTGTTGAATTTTTCAAGGCCTATGATGATATGGGAATTCTTTGGGTTAGCTTAGTGATTACTTCAAGGAAGTTTGAGGTTAGTTTACACAAATATGGGATGATGCTAAACCTTCAACGTGGAGACTCTATGACTAATTGTGTGAGTTTAGTGTTGTAGTTTTAGATTCTAACATACAATAGGGGTAATCGTTTTGGTTGAATATTTCAGGTCAAGTATATATGGACTAGGTAATGGTCCAATGAAGTATACTCAATGATATGAAGCAATAATATGGGTTATTGTTTGTTCCTTGTGTATTTTCATGTGTTGGAAGTATTATTGGTAATTTTAGATGTGGTAAGTGTTTTATGGAGCAAGAATATGTGACGATGCTCACCTGTATACCCTAAACCCTAATAATGGTCTTGCCTATATCGGTAATGGCAGTACCTTGTTGATGGTACATGTTTCAACATCATGGTTTGTTGCTAATCTTGGTGATAGTCGTATGTGTTATTAGATATTAACAAGCATCTTGGAGATGATGAAGAGCCTTGGCGATGGTTGTGGCAAACTAACACCTTATGATTGATGCCGAGGTTAATGATTATCAAGATGAAGTTATAACTTAATGATGATGTTAGACCTTTGTAGTAATTGGGTGATACTATACCTTGGTGGTGATCAGGTAATGCAAGACCTTGGTGGTTGTCGGACACTATGAGATACTAGGCAATGTTAGAAATGAAATGAGATCTTGTTGACGATCATCATTGCATGTTTACTAGATTTGTTACGTGCTTGGCATGGATGTCATGTTCCTATGTTAAACCCTTGAACCACCACATTGTACTTGTAGTATATTTATATGTGATAGTAATTTGGCACATATAATGTATATGCGCTAACTTATTGAATGTAGTGATATTGTAACGACCCGCATTCTATGCACCGGAGGATCGTAGAATATTTGTTTCACTTACATACGAAGCCGTATGGGCGTGTAACTTTGGGAAACAACTAATTGGGTTCATTTCCCATGTTCACGATTTTTGTAGATTTTTAAATGACCGTTTTTTCCCTGGCGAATCTTGTTTCATCTATAGCTTTTGATTGGAAAGGAGTTTTTACTTGAAACCACTTTCATTGGATTCAGATGATGGTTTACCTTTCCGTAAAGTGGCCATATTAGCCAAACAGACTTACCGTTTGGGAGATATGGCTGAAACAAGGTTTGAAAGGTGAAAAACAGCTTAAACGGGCCAAATTAGGGTGATTAGCAGCTAGGCCCATAACCCATTTCGGGATCAGGGTTATGGGAGGGCTGATAGGGTTAGGGAAAACATTTCATTTTAGATTTCCAGCAGCCATTTACATCATTGAAATCCTAGCAATGGCCTCCACCTTCTAAATCACTCCCAAATCACCTTCTAATTACGTATTAGCTTAATCTACACCAATTCAAGGAAGATTAGTGTCAAACTAGAGTTGGAGTAGGTGTGTTGCATTGGAAACCACGCCAAAACAGTAGAGTTTGAGATCTAAAGTTTTATTTGTGGGTAAGGTGAGTGATTTGCATTGTTTTTCACTAATTACGGCTAATTAGGGGTGATTAGTGGTAATTAGCGAAATTGTGCATAATAAAATTCCGGAAAAATATGTAAAAATTCTTAAATATTATGTTAGGGCTCAGATAAAAATTTGGGTTAATTTGGACATGTTTTGCTAATCCTAATGTTAGATTTGACTAAACATGATTAAGGGGAAAACATGGGTGTTGGGTATGTTTGATCCTATATATTACACTCTATTGATGTTTTGGTGTTTATGATTAATTCTATATGATGCTATGACTATTTGATATGCTTTGTGATTGTATGGTCAAGTTAAAATGGTCGAAAATGCCGTCATATGGCATAAACAGTTGCTAGAAAGATGTGCAAGAAATCGTGGCTTGGACCCCCGATCCGAACCGGTTTGTTACCCCGATCTAGCTCGTGAGCAGCATCACGAATCGAAGGAGAATAATCGACCCGAACCGTGGGGTTTGACTGACCCAAAGGCATCTCAGGACCACGAACCGGCCCTCTCTAGTGAAGGAGCTGACCCGAACCACCTGGTGGCCACGAACCGAAGGAGTTGCTATGTACGAGCCGATTGGATGCACCCCCACGATCGGAACTCAGAAGATGATCACGAACCAGAGTTTTACTCCGAATCGAACTGCTCCTCCCTGCTGGCACCACAAATGGAGATCACGAACCAGAGTATGAAGCGAACCGAACCGAAGAGGTACACCCGAACCGAACCGGACCGATTGGCGATCACGACCAGAAGGATGATGACTAAAACCCGAGATGCAAAGGTAGTCAGAATAGGAAGTAGAACTCAGCATCCAGATGGGAACCAATGAGTTAACTTCATGAATTGGACTTTGTTGTGGGATGTGTGCAAAGGGATTATCGATGTCTATAACTTTGACTCACCATGGAGAGACGGATATTGGCTACAGATCAGTGCAATGGACTTATCATGACTCCATGGGGCAAAATGATCGTAGCAGGGCTATGAGCCAGTGCAGTGGAGTTTTCATGACTCCATGGGGCAGAGTGGACATAGCAAAGGATTAGTGGCTACGGATCAGTGCACTGGAGCCGTCATGACTCCATGGGGTAGAGTGATCGTAGCATAGAATTGAGTGATCAAAGTGGTAGATATCGTATACTTTACGCACTGAGTGAGAGATATGAGGATGATTGCTATGTTTGATGTTTTCTATTACCATGACATGCACACCCCCTCCCTATTATTTTCACACCAAGTGTTAGTGTTACCTTAGAGTATTGTACATCCTGTTGTGCTAGCTCTTTGGTTGCAGGTCCAGGTCTAGGTATGGTTATGTATACCTGTTATTGTTCTATTTTTGCTGCTTATCGCTCATACTAGGCTTTTGTCTGATCCAGAGTTTTATGTCTCTTCTTATTACTCTGGGTGCTCTTAAACGAGCAAACTAGAGACAAGTTAGCTGGTTATGCACGAATAGCTGTCCAGAGACGAGCAGGAGGCTTATACGTATCATTTCCATATATTCTCCCTGTGTTGTTGCTGGTCACTACTTTGGGCATTAGTAGTGTACCTTCCTATTTTGCTTTATAGACAGTTTTAAAAGTTGTAATAAAGATGGTTTGGATCATAAGCTGTATTTGGAATTTTCCGCTGCTCTGATTGTTTAGTTTTCAGCTTATGCACTATCTCACTTGTTTTATATCAAGTTATGTTATTATTATATTTTGTTCTATGCGCTGTGAGGTATACTATAGGTTCTTTGATGGTTCATCGTTCAAAACCCTTTTCCTTTGATGACCGTCCCATGCTAGTTGGACATCGGCACAACGCGTTTCATTGGAAATATCGACTGGTGCGGGGCGGGCTATCACATTTAGTATCAGAGCTCTAGGTTGCGTAGTTAACACTTAGTATGAGAGCGTGTATTTGTGATATTTTGGTTTTCAAAAGCTATATGTATATATACTATCAGTATATCCAAGGGTGAAGTCGCACTACACTGGCACCACTATGGAGATGGTTAATCGTTTTCTCTTTACAGATTGAACGATGAGCCGATATACGAGGGGTATAGGTTCAGGGGCCAATAATAGGAATGCTCCTGATATAAGGACATTGTTTACTACCTTCATGCGAGAGATGCTTAGGGATGTTCAGGGAGCAGCTCCTAATGCTGCTAATGGTTGTAGTGTAGAGGTGCAGGCGCCTAGGGCCAATTTTGCCAAGCTTTGCAAGGATTACGCTTGTCTTGGTGGAAATACGTTCCATGGAATGGAATTGGATACGGACTTTCAAGATTGGATGGATAGTTGTGAGCGCATCTTTGAGGATTTAGGGATCGATGATGCAATGAAGATAAATCTTGCATCATGTCAACTGTGAGGACGAGCTATGAATTGGTGGAATGCTATTAAAGCAACTACTCCTGAGGATCAAGTTACTTGGAATCAGTTTAAGACTCGATTCAGTGATAAGTTTATCCCAACTGGTCAGAAATCAGAATTGTTTAGGAAATTCTTGGAGCTTAAGCAGAATGGTAAGGCAGTCTCAGAGTATATTGTTGAGTTCGATACTTTATCGAAGTACGGATTATCTCTTATTGATACTGCCGAGAAGAAGAACGAGAAGTTCATAACTGGCTTAGATAAGTACTTGGGTGAAAGGCTTATAAACCACATCGATGAGACATTTGAATCTATCGTGGGAAAGTCATTGAGATCTGAGAGCCTTTACCCTAAGTTAAAGACCGAGGTTGCTGTTACATCTGCGGGGGAACCAAAGCCGCAGGCAAGCGGTGGAGGCAAGAATAATTCGTAAAATAAGAGGAAACAGAACCAAGCTAAGGATGGTCAGAATAAGAGTAAGAAAGATATAGAGTGCTTTACTGCGGCAAGAAGGGCCATTGTGCTAAAGGATGTCAAGCAAAGCCAGCGGACAGGAAGTGCTTCAATTGCAGCCAAGTGGGACATCACAAGGATATATGTCCACAGCCTCCTAAAGAGTAGCAAATTGTGAAAGCATATGCTATCAATGTTGTTCCTTCTTCGTTGAATCCCCCAACTGTGGCGGAGAAAGGAAAGAATGTCGTCATTCAAGGTATGCTTTCTATTTATGATGTTCCTGTTCGAGTATTGTTTGATACTGGGGATTCCCATTCCTTCATATCTAGTGACCTGGTAGATAGGTTGGGATTGGAACTTGAGATTGTCGATTGACCTTTAGTTGTGATGAAGCCGATTGGTGGTTCGACTAGCCTTAGTATGATTTGTCGTAATTTGGTCCTATCGAGTCATGTATGTATGTTTGCTAGTGATTGCTTTTTTTGGATTTTACTGGGTTTGGCATTATTTTGGGAGTCGATTGGCTCCAAAGGTACGGGGTGGTGGTAGACTATGAGGGATTTTCAGTGACTATTAGGGCGGATGACGGACGGAGGGTAGTGTTTGGTCGCCTACCTAGTGATGAGGTGATGGCTAGTTTAAAAAATTCCCTCAATATCCCGTAGGATGAGTTATCAGGGGTTCTCATTGCTGGCTAGTATCCGGATATCTTCGAGGAAGTGACAGGACTTCCACCACACCGAGAGATTGAGTTCCGTATTGATTTAGTGAAAGATGCCAGACCTATAGTGATGCCACTTCGTCGTATTGCACCAAGGTAGCAGCGAGAGCTCAGGATGCAAGTAAGCGATCTTTTGAAGAAGGGATTTATCCGAAGGAGTGTTTCCGAGTGGGGAGCACCAGTGGCATTTGCTACTAAAGCTGATGGTTCCCTTTTGTTTATGTGTGGACTATCGCGAGTTGAATAAGGTGACCAGGAAGAATAAGTATCCTCTTCCGCGAATAGATGATTTGTTTGATCAACTGGAAGGAGCAAGAGTGTTCTCCCTGTTGGACCCCGTGATAAGATTTCATCAGCTCCGAGTAGCAGTTGAGAGTATTCTTAAAACGACATTTCAGACGCCATCTGGATTCCATGAGTGGTTGGTAATGCCACTCAGGTTGACCAATGCACTAGCATATTTTGTGAATCTTATGAATAGGGTATTTAGGGATCAATTGAATAATTTTGTTCTTGTGTTCGTAGACGATATCTTGGTTTACTCAAGGACAGAGGAATAACACAAGGAACATTTGAGGTTAGTGATGGAGGTGTTGAGGAAACACCAATTGAAAGCGAAGTTTTCTACGTGTCACTTCTAGAGGAGTGAAGTGAGGTTCTTGGGCCATGTTGTTTCAGAGAATGGTATTGTCGTGGATCCTTCGAAGGTGGCTATGGTGCAAGATTGGTCTACACCCCAGAATGCAACGGATGTAAGAAGTTTCTTGGAGTTAGCTGGATATTATCGTAAGTTTATACAAGACTTCTCCAAGATAGCAGCACCGTTAACTCAGCTGACCAAAAAGAATCAATATTTTGTTTGGGACGAACGATGTGAGAATGTATTAAAGAGTCTAAAGGAGAAATTAACATGCGCACCAGTATTGGTTATTCCTAAAGGGAACGAAGAGATGATGGTATACATGGATGCCTGTTGTACCAAACTAGGTGCTGTATTGATGCAAGGAGGTAGGGTTGTAGCTTATGCTAGTCGGCAGCTGAAACTGCATGAGAAAAGATATCCTACCCATGATTTGGATCTGGCAGCGATCATGTTCCCATTGAAGATGTGGAGATATTATCTCTTGGAAGAAATATTCGAGTTGTTTACTGATCATAAGTCGTTAAAGTACCTTTTCTCCTAGAAAGACTTAAATCTCCGTCCGCAGAGATGGTTAGAGTTCTTGGCTTCATATGACTTCGATATCGCATACACACCCGGGAAGGGCAATGCGGTAACTGATGCATTGAGTAGGAGATATGCCAGTTTAGAGGCTATGTTTCTTGAATGGAAGCAACTGGAGTATATTGCTGGATATGATTTCAGACCTAAGTGCGAATTGAATCCCGAAATGTCAGCAAGTTTGACGATCAGACCCACCTTGATAGAGCGGATTGGTTCCAGTCAGAGGGACGATCCTAATCTATTAGAAAGCATCTCCAAGTTAGAGATTGGGGAAATGAACAATTATGGGCTTGATCGAGAAGGATGGCTTCAAAAGAATGGGAGACTGGTTGTACCCAATGTCAATGGATTGAGAGATGAAGTGCTTAGAGAATGTCATCACTCAAAACTGACTATACATCCCAGTGGTAATAAAATGTATCGAGACATGATGCAGACCTACTACTGGGAAGGAATGAAAAGAGACATTGGAAAGTTTATATCCAAGTGCATTAACTACCAGCTAGTTAAAGCCAAGCAAAAGAAGCCTAGTAGTTTGTTACAACCACTGGAAATTCCCGAATGGAAATGGGAACAAGTCTCAATGGATTTCATTTATGGTTTACCAAGGACTAGGTTGGGCCATGATAGTATTTGGGTGATTGTGGATCGATTAACCAAAATTCATACCAGTCAAGTCGAATAGAATGACCGCTAAGTTAATAGAACTGTATGTGAAATGGGTACTGAGATTTCTTGGAGTACCTAAAGGTATTGTGCGTAACCGAGATCCGTTATTCATTAGTGGGTTTTGGAAGAGCTTACAAGAGGATTTAGGATTAGAATTACATCTCAGTACCGCATATCATCCTCAAACCGATGGTCAGACAGAGAGGGTGAATTGCATATTAGAAGATCTCTTGAAGCTTGTATATTGGATTTTGGAGGGTCATGGGATGACCATTTACATTTGGTTGAGTTCGCATATAATAATAGTTACCAGTCCAGTATTGGTATGGCTCCATTTGAAGCTTTGTACGGAAGACCGTGCAATATACCATCATGTTGGTTGGAAACTGGTGAGAAGTTCGTGCTTAGACCAAATGTAATAAGAGAAACTTCAGATAAGATCAAGGTTATTCAATAGCGAATGAAGGCTTCCCAAGATAGGCAGAAGTGTGATGGTGATAAGAGGAGAAGATATTTGAAATTCTCCATTGGCAACTTGGTATTCGTCAAGATTTCTCCATTAAAGCATGTAATTCGTTTTGATAGGAGAGGTAAATTGGCGCCAAGGTTTGTTGTTCCATTTCCAGTTCTCGAGCAAGTGGGGACTTTGACGTACAAAGTTGGGTTGCCTGAAAAGATGGCAGGAGTTCACAAGTATTTCATGTTTCCCAGTTAAGGAAGTTCGTACACGACACTGATATGACTATTTCACCGGATTAGTTGGATGACATTGAAGTAGAACCCGATGCGATTGGGATCTGCAGGAGGATTCGTATTGTCGAGTACGATACGTAGCAACTTCGAAGGAAGAGGGTGGAACTGGTCAAAATCCAGTGGGGTGATAACGAGAATGACTGTACTTGGGAAACAGAGGAGAGCATAAGGACGTCGCATCCAGAACTCTTTGCCTGGTAAGATTTTAATAGCGATAGTTATTCCCTTGTTAGTAAACCGCATGCTAGGATAGACTTGTTGTGTCATGATGAGTATTTGATTATTTATAAATGGTCGTTAGGCATGCGGGACCCATTGTATGTTTTAATTAAGGAATTTCGGGGGCAAGATTTTTTGGGGTGAGAATGTAACGACCCGCATTCTACGCACTGGAGGATCGTAGAATATTTGTTTCACTTACATGCGAAGCTGTAAGGTCGTGTAACTTTGGGAAATACTATTGGGGTCATTTCCCATGTTCACGATTTTTGCCGATTTTTAAATAACCATTTTGCCCCTGGCAAATCTTGTTTCGTCTATAACTTTTGAATGGAAAGGAACTTTGACCTGAAACCACTTCCATTGGATTTAGATGATAGTTTAACTTTCCATAGAGTGGTCACATTAGCCAAATAGACTTACCATTTGGGAGATATGGCTGAAACAAGGTTTGGAAGGTGAAAAACAACTTAACCGGGCCAAATTAGGGTGATTAGTAGCTAGGCCCATAACTCTTTCCGAGATTAGGGTTATGGAGGGCTGCTAGGGTTAGGGAAAACATTTCATTTCAGATTTCCAACCGCAATTTACATCCTTGAAAATCTAGCAATGGCCTCCATCTTCTAACTCACTCCCAAATCACCTTCAAATTGCGTATTAGCTTAATCTACACCAGATCAAGGAACATTGGTGTCAAATCAAAGTTGGAGCCATTGTGTTACATTGGAAACCGCACCAAAACAGTAGAGTTTCAGGTCTAAAGTTTTATTTGTGGCTAAGGTGAGTGATTTGCATTGTTTTTCACTAATTACGACTAATTAAGGGCGATTAGTGGTAATTAGTGAAATTATGCATGTTAAAACTCTTGAATAATATGTAAAAATTCTTAAATATTATTTTAGGGCTCTGATAAAAATTTGTGTTAATTTGGACATGTCTTGCTAATCCTAATGTCAGATTTGACTAAACATGATTAAGGGGAAAACATGAGTTTTGCGTATGTTTGATCCTATATATCACACTCTATTGTTGTTTATGATTGATTCTATATGATGCTATGACTGTTTGGTATGCTTTGTGATTGTATAGTCAGTTAGAATGGTCGATAATGTTGTCGTATGGTGTAAACAGTCACTAGAAAGAAGTGTAGAAAATCGTGGCATGGACCCTCAAACCGAACCGGTTCGTTACCCCGATCCGTCATGTGAGCAGCGTCACGAATCGAAAGAGAATACCTGACCTGAACCGTGGGGTTTGACCGACCCTAAGGCATCTCAGGACCACGAACTGACCCGCTCTAGTGAAGGAGCTGACCCAAACCGCCTAGTAGCCACGAACCGGAGGTGTTGCTATTTATGAGTCGATCCGATGCACCCCCCACGATCCGAACCTAGAAGATGATCACGAACCAATGTGTTACTTTGAACCGAACCGCACCTCCATGTTGGCGCCACGAATGGAGATCACGAACCAGAGTATGCCGCTAACCGAACCGAAGAGGTACACCCGAACCGAACCGATTGGAGATCGCGACCAGGAGGATGATGACCAAAACTTGAGATGCAAAGGTAGTCCAAACAGGAAGTATAACTCAGGATCCAGATGGGAACCAATGAGTTAACTTCATGAATTGTACTTTGCTGCGGGACGTGTGCAAAGAGGTTATCGATGTCTATAACTTTGACTCACCACGGAGAGACGGATATTTGCTATGGATCAGTGCAGTGGAGTCATCATGACTCCATGGGGAATGGTGATCGTAGCAGGGCTATGAACCTGTGCAGTGGAGTTGTCATGACTCCATGGGGAAGAGTGGACATAGCAAATGATAAGTGGATATGGATCAATGTAGTGGGTCCATTATGACTCCATGGGGCAGAGTGATCGTAGCAAAGAATTGAGTGATTGAAGTGGTAGATATCGTATACTTTACGCATAGAGTGAGAGATGTGAGGATGATTGCTATGTTTGATGTTTGCTATCACCGTGACATGCACACCCCCTTCCCATTATTTTCACACCATGTGTTAGTGTCACCTTAGAGTATTGTACATCCTGTTGTGCTAACTCTTTGGTTGCTGGTCCAGGTTCAGATATGGTTATGTATACCTGTTATTGTTCTGTTTTTGCTGATTATTGCGCATACCAGACTTTTGTCTAACCCAGAGTTTTATGTCTCTTCTTATTACTCTCGGTGCTCTTAAACAAGCAGACTAGAGACAGGTTAGCTGGTTATGCACGAGTAGCTGTCTGGAGACGAGCAGGAGGCTTATACGTATCATTTCCATCTATTCTCCCTGTGTTATTGTTGGTCACTACTTTAGGCATTATAAGTGTACCTTCCTATTTTTCTTTAGAGATAATTTTAAAAGTTGTAATAAAGATGGTCTAAATCATAAGCTGTATTTGGAATTTTCCGCTGCTATGATGGTTTAGTTTTCAGCTTATGCACTGTCTTGCCTGTTTTATATCAAGTTATGTTATTATTATATTTTTTCTATGCGCTGTGAGATATACTACAGGTTCTATGATGATTCATTGTTCAAAACCCTTTTCCATTGACGACTGTCCCGTGCTGGTTGGACATCTGCAAAACGCGTTTCATTGGAAATGTCAGCTGGTGCGGGGCGGGCTGTCTCAGATATGCTAGTTATGGTTCTGTATACCCTATATGCCTACTACTATATACAATTTTTTATAACATTTTGAAATGATCTATTGCTTACACCAAGTTATTACCTAACTCAAGATTTTATCATTTTTCTTTTTATTACCTCAATTAACTTTAAATGAGTAGATTATGAATGTTGGGTTTAGAGAGTACATTGAGGTATACAAAGTACAAGTAGAAGGTTGCATTTTCATATATCTATATTTCAGAGTTCATTATTGCTTATACTCCATTATGCAATCTTGTGTAGCTAGCTAAATGGTTACTTTTATTATTAACATCCAGTTAATAGAGTTTATTTGGAGATTTTGGATATAAAGATTTTTCTTATGTCTATTTTGTTGTATATAACGGAGTTATACACACAATTATATGATTTTTATTTGATGATAACAAACAAGTATATATTATTTTAAATGTGTTTGTTATTGTACTGTTATAATATTATATTTAAAATACTTAAACAGTACAACTATTTATAACTCCACTATTTAAACACTTCACTTAAAATTGTACTTGTATATAAACTGAATACAATAAACAATTTTGTTTGAACACAAGTTTAAACACAATAAAATAATATTTTATTTCAAACAAATTTGTTTACTACAAATATCAGTACAATATTCTTTTTCATTCACAGCTCCCACAACACTCATTCGATTATACATTTTCAGTTATACATTCACAGACTCAAATACAGGCACTTTCACTATTACACACACTATTCTTATGTTTCTGCCTTCTGTCTTCCTATCTTCTGTCTTCATAGCTCAGCCAGTCCAATCTTCATACCTGTCATATACAGAAACATACACAAAGTATATGGAATAGAAATAATATTCTAAATTCTAGCGAATATAAATTTTGATTTTAAAATTTTATTTGCCTAAGATTTCGGTGTGTTTCTCATCATTTTTCATGACTTGATCTGATTTGTCTATGTATAGACAGTTTATATATGTACAGGGACAGGAAATTTTCTGAATAGCTGCATATACACATGTGTATATATATACACACGTATGCACTGCCTCGCCAATCAGAATGTAGTAGTGTGCAACCGAGGAGCAGTCGCATGGACCAACTCGACTTAGTGCATATGAATATGGTCGAAAGCTCAATCATTTTTCAAAGCAACAAAGTCAACACAACAAGTATAACAGTATGTATAAATAGGATCAAGGCAATGTATACATCAAGTATGCAAGGCAATAAGCTAAATAAATGATGCAAACACAACTCAGCATACAAATCGGTTCACATAATGATGACATGGCAGCACGGTGCTACAAGTTTCAATCAGGTCAAAGACAAACCATTCAAGGCTCAATATAGCGTGAAAAAGTATGAAGTTAAGGTGAAGCATGTACATGATCAGTTTCGGTCCAGTTTTTCAGGTGTACAAAGATACATGGTACAACATGGTCATATTTACATGCTGGAGAGTTCCAGCATGTACAAATAAACATAGCATGACAATTGCATGTGCACAAAGGAAACATAACAGGAATTACAAATGTTCTAAACGGAAAAATCATGATCATATATTTCAAAGCATCATAATCATGTGGATGGATGGTCAATTGGTGTGCAGGCAGCATGTAAACCAAGATAGTGGCAATATATATGGGTGCATTACATAAGCAGCTAAGCAATGATGATGGTGCATCCATGATGAATCAACATGCAAATGAATCAAAGAAACTACATGGAAACTGCAGATAACATGCACAGTACAGTGTTGCATAAATAAGTCAAGTTATAGACAAGAATGGAGCATGGCAGGAAATACATAACAGTGGTAAACCAAGACAGTTTAAATGTCGAGCATAGACAAAAACAAAACATGGTGCAACATCAAAATATGGAAGCATAAGCTCGAGTTTACTCAGGGAGGCAACATTTTGGACAAGAAGGAAAATTTGCAAATCATTGAATATTTTAGCAAAACAGTTTTCACAAACGTTTATGGCAAGTTTTTTGGAAACCAATAAGTGGCAAGAAAGGTTTTTAAAGCAAATTTAAATATTCCAGTGTTTTGACAAAGCAAGCAAAAATTTATTGAATGGTTCATAGAAAACGGGACAAGCTGATTTGAATTGGAGTTTTTACTTAAATTTTTTTGGGCAACAAATTCATGTAAAAGAAATCAAGCCAAGGACCTCAGGCAAGTTTACTGTTTGGACAAGAGGATAAAAGGCAAGCTTTTATTGTGTCAAGAATCATACATACAGTGGACAAATATTTCTAGATTCTTTTTTAATACAAAGCGGAGACAATCAGGAAAATCTCTGTCAACATATTTCAAAGTTTCCAGGTTTAGTTTGTGTTAAAACTGGCAAATATTTTTGGGGCAAAATATTATCAGATGGCAACAAAAATTTCCACAAATTTATTTCCTGAAATGTTCATTGAAAAGCGGCAGAAAATCGCATCAAAATTATTGGCAACAATTGAATGTTTTCCTGAATTAACATATCCATCAAAGTTAAATTTTTTTACAAGGCAATTTTTCTTCAAGCATTTCTTTCAGAATTCAATCAGGAAAATCACGCAAGGGATAAATGCTATCCAGATTTGCCAAAGTCAATCAAGTCGAGTTTCAATCGAATTTGTCAAAAGAGGAAACCGCAGCAAAATCAAATCAAGCCACTTATTTTGAAATCAGGACATTTTTAGGATTTAATAATCCTGTTTAAAACACTAACTCATCATAGGCATAAAAAGATCGAAAATCCAACAAGAACAGTTGGTGAATTCAAGATAAAATTTACTCACAATTTTTAGTGTTTCGATCGGCAGAGAAAAATCCCAAATTAGAGAAAGCCGGAATCAAAGAATCACATAGCAACGAACTCATGCAATTCGAGATTGAATCCATACTAGATTTCATTCAGTAATTGTTTCAGAGATGGAAGTTTTTCCAGAACCCTAGAAATCGCCATCACCGCCATTTTTAATTTCAGGAGCAAAGGAGATTGAAAGAACCAAAGGGGTGCAACACAAAATAAACGGGCCGGCTCAAATAATCTTGGCTAAGCCAAGTTTAAAGGGGATGACCCCTTTATTTAACTCCTAGGGTTTTTTAGTTTCTATTTTTTTGTACTATTTTGAGTTGTAATTTGAATCATCCAAACAGTTTCTAGAATTCTGTAAAAATCTAGGTCAATCAGTCACGGTGTTGACTGACAGTTGCTAGAGTCTGTAAAATCTAGGTTACTGGTTACAAGGCCGTAATCAGGAAAAATCTGATCGAGGGGATATCGGTCAGTCTAGGGCTTTGAGCGTAGGGTTAGAATATGAGCAGGTTTTGCGAGTGTACATGGTATTATATGCGAGATCTGTTCTATCGCCTAGTAGAAACCTTAGGAATGCAACAGTAGGCAGGGTTTTGCCGAAGCTGGGTATATCTTGTATCATTTAATTTCTACATTTCTGTTTCTGCTATATTCTATGATCTGTTTATTATTATATATCCCGTTAGATATTTAATTCATCTAAAAACTGTGATAAACCCTATTCACCCCCTCTAGGGTTAATCTAGATCCAACAAGTGGTATCAGAGCAGGTATTTCTTTAACTCTAGAGTTAGGGTAATCCTAGTCGTCAGTCTAGTGAGAGTCAGTCCAGTTCATCTCCAACTATTTTCACTGGAATAGATTTTTTAAACTGGAAATCCAAAATGGAAGTTTATTTAAAATCTACTAATATTAAATGTTGGGATGTCATTGTCAATGGGTACGACATGGTAGATAAAGTTTTTAATTCTCGAACTACACATATTCTATATTCTTATCTTGATGATGATCAATACAGTCTGATCTCCCATTGTTTAACTGCGCAGGAAATATGGACAGCTCTCAATACGAAGTATGGACAAATTGACAACAACTGCTCAAAACTTCAGGATGACAACTCAGATTCAGATCTATGCTTAACAAGTCATGTAGATGAAACTTCAGATGGATCAGATGATGGAGAATCAACAAATGCTGAAACTGAAAATTTCTCATATGAAGATCTGGTTTACCTGTGTCTTAATTTAACGAAATCTTTTGATAAACTTCAACTGAAAAATAAGTCTCTGAAATCTAAGAATTTTGAGTTGACCGGCAAAATTGATGATTTGGAATCACAACTTGAATACATTAAAAATTCTTCAAATTCAGTTTGCAAAAATTATTTGAAATTGAAAACCAATCTTGCTCATCTCAATAAAAATATTCAAAAGTTTGAAAATGAAATTCTGATCTTAAATAAGAACAAGACTGAGTTATTAAATTTGAATAGCCTTCTGCAAAAGGATTTTGAAAGTTTTAAAACAGATATAAACTCCAAACTTGAAATTGATGAAAATGAAAATTTGGTGAAAAGTGATTTGATTCTGAAAGAACTTGAAAATGAGATTGAAAAATCCAAGAATTTTAAGTCTGAAAAACAAAAAATATTTGAATATGAAATCTCGGAATCTCAAGCCAGAATTAAAATTCTTAAAGATGAAAATTTGGTTTTGAAAACTGATTTTGAAAAGAATAAGATCACTAAAAACCGTTGTCTAGATTTAATGAAAAAGAATAGTGATCTTAAAACTGAAATTCATCAACTTGAAACAATTTTTTCTAAATTTTCAAGCAGTGAAAAATCTTTGGATATGTTGTTGAAAAACCAATTTTCTATTGGAAATAAACGTGGTCTTAGTTTTGGGAGAACAAAGGGTTTTGAAAAACGAAATTCAAGTGATTTTAAAAATCCTTCAAACTTCTTTGAAAAGAATAGCTTTGGAAATTTTAACTCTGATAATTCCAAAGGGTTTTTAAATCACGAACGAAATGAGTATGTGTTTTATAACAAATCATTTGAACAATCTTGGACCTCAAAAGAAAATAATATGGGCTTTGTTAAATTCAAATAGATTTGGGTTCCCAAGGGTACAAAGATAAATTCAGATGATTTGTTATATAGACAGGTTTGGGTACCGAAAGTTCGATACATAACTATGAGTGGTAAAACAAACTTTGTTAGACCACTTAACCCTCTCAATTGCTAGGTACCAGTGATGGCTGCGGAACTGCTTTGGAAAAGAAAATTTGAATTCAAGCTATTCCACATCTTTGATTTATCTAGAGTTCGTTAGCCAAGTCAGATGAGTCAGAGATTCTGGTTTACACTGATTTCAGGTATGATCTTTGAAATTATCCTTGTAAATATTCTCTGTTTTTTTCTTGTTTATTTCTTCTTTTATCTCCTTCTATCTTTGTTTTTTTTTGATTTGATACTGCCATATTTTTTGTTTTGTTTCTTCTTGGGCTTCCTTAACTTCCAGTTGTAGAGCTATTGATTTTCTGAAAATTTGCCTTACTTGAGTGAAAATCTGATATTTTTAATCATTTCCCGATATTGTATTTAAACTTGTGAATATCGGCAATTGTTTTGAAGTTTATTTTCTGATTTATGAATTCATAACAGTGTTGATGTATTCGTGTCATATCTTGAACGATGTTAGTTTGAATTCTAAATTTTTGATAATCTGAAAGTTTAATGGAATTACACACACCTCTGCTGTTATGGGTTTCTTCTAAATCATTTTAGAAAAGCTTAAAATGTTATACTCATTACAGCACTCTTATTTATCGGTTGTGATAATTTCAGAAATTTTCAGATTGGCTTGAATAGTTTGAATTGTCTTGAATTACAGTGATACATCCTGAATCCCATCTTTATTCATGATCATTATTGTTGAAATTTATTTGTTTGAAATCATCTGAAATTCTTGATATTCTGAACATCACACGGCTCTAAAATTTGAAATTATCAATCTTGTGTGACTCATTCATTATATCTCAAAACTTGACATTGATTCAAGTGATTTCAAATAAATTATTTTCTAATTTTTGTATCATGAATATCTCTTAAGTTTGATGTAAATGATCTGAAATTACTCATGTGCTTATCAGAAATTGGTTTGAAAAATTCCTTGAAAAATTTGGGTCTTGAAATTTATTGGTATTTCATGATTATTTGATTTGAATATATGTTTGTTTAAAATCATTTGAAGTTACTGATTTATTGAATCACACACATATCTTGAGTCTAAAATTTACATTCTGGTGTGACTGATTCACTGAGTCTTGAGAGTTTCATATTCCTTCAAATGATTTCAATTAAACTATATTTTATTATATTGAATCATGAAAAATCTTTTGAAACCGTCAAAAATATCTTGAAAGTCTTCTTTAAAATTGGTTATCATGCTGCTCTGATTAAATGAAATTGATTTGTAAATATTTTTGGTGACTGCTTGTTTTGGTATCAAATATATACCATGCTCTGATAGATGAAATTAATTTGCTTGATTTTTTAACCGTGCCTGCTAAGGCTTTGTGGTTAAAATTCTGTTGTCTGTGATATCCTTGTTTGTCTCCAATGTCATGTCAAAATCCTCATTAATAGAGACATCAAGTGATATCAGTTTAGAAGTGTTGATTTGTTCAATCTCATCATGTATATTTTTCTTAACCCCTCCTGTCATGTATAGATCTTCATATCCCTCTTGTAATTGATTTTCAATTTTAAAATTATTTATTGTTTATTCATTCATAAATTAAAATCAATAACCAAACCGAACTGTATTTATAATTCATCAAAATTATTATCAGATTTTGAAATTGTGATGAATTATGACTGCAGTATATTTCACAACAAGAGAAGATTTTATTTAAATTTTTCATTATGGTTGAACATTTATTATAATATCTTTGAATTGGCAATTATTTCACAACCATTTCCTTTATCTACCATTATTCTGCCATCCATGATAATTGTATATTAATGTGGAGAGTTAATATGTTTTAAAATCTTTTTGAATAAACAGTGGAAATATTTGTGATAGAATTTGGACTATGTTATTATTCAGAATTAGTGATAATTGAAAATTTTCAATGATCTCGGTACAGTCGAGCATATTTCATAATATAATTTATTTAGAAATTTATTTATAGTCCATTTCTGTACTACCCCATTTTCTATCATCCATATATTGGTTTTATATACCGAAGAGTTTTTCTTTTGAAGCTAAAAACGATAAATATATAATTAATACATAAGTGTGTCTCTAACCTCATTTAAAAATCCAAGCTCTGGTCATGCATGGTTATGAGACAACTTATAATTTAAGCTGCGACTGACCCCATTTAAAAATCCAAGCTCTGGTTATGCGTTGTTAGTGTGCTCTTAAATCAAAAGAAAAAGAAAAGAAATTAATCTGAAATTCTCCTCTGAGTATAAAAACCAGCCTATCAATCCATTTTCTATCTGTGAAATATGTTAAAATCTTATGATGTATTATGATTTGTTGATTGATAGCTATTGGGATTTGAGATTATACGATTTTGTCACTTAAATTGAATTACTAATTATAGTCCAAATCCATCACTGTTTTTGTGCTTTATTTTTATAAAGAATCTTTTGAAAATAATTGGAAATGATCTTTTTAAACTCTCTCCATTTTATATAAAATTCATCGTAAATCCGTCATTCTCTACAATGTGAAATATGCCACCTATTCTTAGAATATTATGATTTTTGTTTGGCTGATTGAGATTTATGATGATCATTCTTCCGCTTTAGCTGAAATTATATTTCTAGTTAGTATTCATCTATATTTTAAATTCTGTATCCTTTTGATAATAACAAAAGGGGGAGAATGGATTGAGATTTTGATTTATGAGTGAATATTTTATAAGTATTTTTAATTTTGAAAATTAATTGTTGTTCAGTTCAATTCACTCATGCACAATTATAGGGGGAGTTTAATTGTAGGGGGAGCATTCAAATAGGGGGAGTTTCACTATTCTCGAACAAACACATTTATTATATTCAAAATCTTTTTATTTTTTTTTCATCATCAAAAGTGGGAGATTGTTGTATATAACGGAGTTGTATACACAATTATATGATTTTTGTTTGATGATAACAAACAAGTATATATATTATTTTAAATGTGTTTGTTATTGTACTGTTATAATATTATATTTAAAACACTCAAACAATACAACTATTTATAACTCCACTATTTAAACACTTCACCTAAAATTGTACTTGTATATGAACTGAATACAATAAACAATTTTTTTTAACACAAGTTTAAACATAATAAAATAATATTTTATTTCAAATAAATTTGTTTATTACAAATATCGGTACAATATTCTTTTTCATTCACAGCTCCTACAACACTCATTCGATTATACATTTTCAGTTATACATTTACAGACTCAAATACAGACACTTTCACTGTTACACACACTGTTCTTGTGTTTCTGCCTTTTGTCTTCTTATCTTATGTCTTCACAGCTCAGTCAGTCCAGTCTTCATACATGTCATATACAGAACATACACACAGTATATGGAACAGAAATAATATTCTAAATTCTAGTGAATATAAATTTTTGATTTTAAAATTTTATTTGCCTCGGATTTCGGTGTGTTTCTCATCATTTTTCATGACTTGATCTGATTTGTCTATGTCTAGACAGTTTATATATGTACAGGGGTAGGAAATTTTCTGAATAGCTGCATATACACACGTGTATATATACACACGTGTGCACTACCTCGCCAATCAGAATGTAGTAGTGTGCAACTGAGGAGCAGCCGCATGGACCAACTCGACTCAATGCATATGAATATGGTTGAAAGCTCAAACATTTTTCAAAGCAACAAAGTCAACACAGCAAGTATAACAGCATGTATAAATAGGATCAAGGCAATGTATACATTAAGTATGCAAGGCAACAAGCTAAAGAAATGATGTAAACACAACTCAGCATACAAATTGGTTCACATAATGATGACATGGCAGCAAGGTGCTACAAGTTTCAATCAGGTCAAAGACAAACCATTCAAGGCTCAATATAGCATGAACAAGTATGAAGTTAAGGTGAAGCATGGTGCATGTACATGATCAGTTTCAGTCCAATTTTTCAGGTGTACAAAGATACATGGTACAACATGGTCATGTTTACAAGCTGGAGAGTTCCAGCATGTACAAATGAACATAGCATGACAATTGCATGTGCACAAAGGCAACATAACAGGAATTACAAATGTTCTAAACGGCAAAATCATGATCACATATTTCAAAGCAGCATAATCATGTGGATGGATGGTCAATTGGTGTGCAGACATCATGTAAACCAAGACAGTGGCAATATATATGGGTGCATTACATAAGCAGCTAAGCAATGATGATGGTGCAGCCATGGTAAATCAACTTGCAAATGAATCAAAGAAACTACATGGAAACTGCAAATAACATGCACAGTACAATGTTGCATAAATAAGTCATGACAGTAGTAAACCAAGACAGTTTAAATGTCGAGCATAGACAAAAACAAAACATGGTGCAACATCAAAATATGGAAGCATAAGCTCGAGCTTACTCAGGGAGGCAACATATTGGACAAGGAGGAAAATTTGCAAATCATTCAATATTTTAGAAACACAGTTTTCACAAACGTTTATGGCAAGTTTTTTGGAAACCAATAAGTGGCAAGAAAGGTTTTTAAAGCAATTTTAAATATTCCAGTGTTCTGACAAAGCAAGCAAAAATTTATTGAATGGTTCACAACAAATGGGACAAGCTGATTTGAATTGGAGTTTTTACTCAACATTTTTTTTGGGCAACAAATTCATGTCAAAGAAATCAAGCCAAGGACGTCAGGCAAGTTTACTGTTTGGACAAGAGGATAAAAGGCAAGCTTTTATTGTGTCAAGAATCATACATACAGTGGACAAAATATTTCCAGATTCTTTTTTAATACAAAGCAGAGACAATTAGGAAAATCTCTATCAACATATTTCAAAGTTTCCAGTTTTAATTTGTGTTAAAACTGGCAAATATTTTTGGGGCAAAATGTTTTCAAATGGCAACAAAATTTCCATAAATTTATTTCCTGAAATGTTCATTGAAAAAGGGCAGAAAATCGCATCAAAATTATTGGCAACAATTGAATGTTTTCCTGAATTAACATACACATCAAAGCTAATTTTTTTACAAGGCAATTTTTCTTCAAGCATTTCTTTCAGAATTCAATTAGGAAAATCACGCAAGGGGTAAGTGCTATCCAGATTTGCGAATGTCAATCAAGTCGAGTTTCAATCGAATTTGTCAAAAGAGGAAACCGCAACAAAATCAAATCAAGCCACTTATTTTGAAATCAGAGCATTTTTAGGATTTCATAATTCTATTTAAAACACCAACTCATCACAGGCATAAAAGGATCGAAAATCCAACAAGAACAATTGGAGAATTCAAGATAAAATTAACTCACAATTTTTAGGGTTTCGATCGCCAGAGAAAAATCCCAAATCAGAGAAAGCCGCAATCAAAGAATCACATAGCAACGAACTCATGCAATTAGAGATTGAATCTATACTAGATTTCATTAAGCAATTGTTTCAGAGTTGGGAGATTCCCCAGAACCCTAGAAATCACCATCACTGCCATTTTAAATTTCAGGAGCAAAGGAGATCGAAAGAACCAAAGGGGTGAAACACAAAATAAACAGGCCGTCTCAAATAATCCTGGCTAAGCCAAGTCTAAAGGGGATGACCCCTTTTATTTAACTCCTAGGTGTAACACCCCACTCCCGCTATGATCACTCACTAAGGGAATGCCATAGCATTGGTGGAGTATTTTAGTGAATATAGAACAGAAAAATTACAACAAGACAGATATAAATAGTACTTGAAATTTTAAAACATCATCTCATAACAGCGGAAGTAAAACATGTCTGGTTACATCATAAAACCACAATAAAGGTCAAGTACAATATCCATCAAAATAAAGAAGTACATAATCCCACTCTCATACAATAGCCAAACAAAAGAAAAGATAACTGGATAACTGGAGCTTTACATCTATCCAAGCTCCTAAAGACTGGAACAGCAATCCGATCAAGCTCCACTACTGCTAGGATCCACCGTAGGACCTGAGGGTTGGGAAAAAGATAAAAACAACAGGGTCAGACATAAGTCTGAGCGAGTCCTATAACTTTAACAATACAATCGTTAAAGTAACCAGAGAAGACATAAACTGATATACGGTAACATATAGGGATGAATGGCTACCCTAAGCAGTCAACTAAACGAAGATAAAGGATAAAGACGCATCTACCCTCCCTAAGGTAAATTACTAAACTGCACCACACCAGTCGTTCCTAACTTAAAGGTTGATCCCACCCAAGGACTTATAAAATTTACTAATTAGTACCTGCGTACCCCTAGGTGACCAAGTAGGCGCCACGGGGCCCTACAATCCACTAGGTGTACACACTACTTCCCATTCGATCGGCTCCCTAACGTAGATACCCGTGCTGGCCCCACCGTGGGATGTATCATTCCCCAATGTGGCAACCTGATGGAACTAAAGGTGCACGGCTTATATCTACTCGATGCAACAACGGCTTACCTACCAGCCCGGGCCCACTCACGCATATGAAGCCCGTTGGACTTGCGTTGCCACCGCTAACCCGTTTGCCTCTTACAGTCAAGCCCAGTATGCGTGTCCCGTCCTCGACATGGGTCGAGCCCACAAAGATACGTATGGGTTACTGGTTGAAATGGGCCTCCACAAGCTACCCACCTAAGCTTGTCCCTTTTTTCTAGTATATCCCACTTAACCCTTTAATCATGTTTTAATTACATGTTCCATTTTGGTTAAGTATTCTAATCGTATTTTCTATTGCCACCCAAGGCAACCACTAGATTTTCTCATGCCACCCGAGGCACCCACTTAACCCCTCATGTCCCTCTACATGCTAATATGGTTAAGTGTTTCTTAATTAATTAATTAAGAACGTAACCTTTGTAAAGACCTCTCACATTAGACTGTCTTTTATGACCGCTGGTTAAGCCGGTTGGGTCCGGGCAGCCTTATGTCATAACAGAGTCTAACCTCGTGTCTTTACATTAATTACGTATTTAGTTTGTGCCTAAGACCTCTCACATTGGGCTAACATTTGTAGCAACTGGTTAAGCCGGTTGGGTCCGGGCAGTTTTACGCTACAACTGAGTCCAACCTCGTGTCTTAGTCAATTAATTACACCTAATTAATCACCCTCATAATTTTATATTAATTATCCCTAATTAATCAAGTTTTCTTAACATGGGTAGACCTAACTTAATAGGTAAATTCCCATGGGGTAGACCTAACTCAATAGGTAAATTCCCAACACATAGTATGGGTACACCTAACCAAATAGGCAAATTCCCATACTATGTTTATTTATTTTGTGTTATGCATAATTATATTAATTTCACACAATCTTATTAACTTATGCATTTAATTACCCCATCGTTCCCACGTAATTTCGTTCATGATATAACACATATAAAAGGTGTCAACTTGCATATGAATGAACATGTTTCAAAGGTGCCATCTTGCATATTAACAAACACATAACTTGCATATGAACTTGCATAACATGTCACATAACTTGCATATAATATGTCACATAACTTACATATTCATTTTGCATAACAAACTTGCATATTAGCTTATAGACTTGCATAATGTGTCATCATGAACTTGCATATTAATAAACATGTAACTTGCATATTTACATACATGTAACTCGCATATTAACAAACATGTAACTTGCATATAAAGAAACATGTAACTTGCATATTTACATACATGTAACTTGCATATTAACAAACATGTAACTTGCATATTAACAAACATGTAACTTGCATATTTACATACATGTAACTTGCATATTAACAAACATGTAACTTGCATATTTACATACATGTAACTTGCATAGCATATTACCATGAACTTGCATAACATGCATATGATTACATAGCCCACAACTTGCATATTTAGCATCATGCAAACATAACATACATCATATTAAACTTGCATAAGCTTACATACTCAACATGCATAAACATAAGATTAATGCTAACATCATATCATATGATTCAAAGCTCATTAACCCACATACAAAACCATAAATCTCATCACATCTCATCTAATTAGTTTACCAAAAGATCATCAAAGTGATAGAAACTCACAACTAGCAACTTTGAACACCAAATGAAGAAGATTAAGATGCTAAGAAGGGATTAGAAGTTGATTAGAGAGTGATTAGTATGCAACCCTCTTCATAAAATTAGTGGAGGCCATGAGAGCTAGCATTTTGCCATAGTTTAGTCACTAGGTTTAATTATGAATGAATTAGGGTAGGTTAGGGTCTTATTTATAGATTAGGCAAGTGTTTTAGGCCATAGGATTAACCCTAGATTCAATCCAAGCCATCAAAGCATGTCTTGGGGAAGAAGTCAAGTGTAGGAACCATCTAGGGCCTTTAGATTAAAGATGGACCATGAGAACCATTCAAATGCAAAATCTGCACTTGAGCGAATCGGCCCACGGGTTGACAGCCAAACACCCTGGATTAACCCCTAGTCGACCCAGCGGGCTCGGGTCGACTTCAAAAATCGGCCGGTTCGGTTATTCCCCTCTCCCAATTCGCTGTTTTGAGCATTTTTGCATATTTATTTATTAAATTTTCAATTATATATATATATATATATCAATATAAATATATATATATATATATCTACACAACCCATTTCACTTAATTAAGTATACTTTAATTTGGGAATTTTCGTGAAACTTCGCGAGGCCATATCTTGGTCATACGGACTCCGATTTTCGAAAACTCGGACTCTATTTCGCGTATTTTTTCCGAGACGAACGCAATGGCATAGCCCGTTTCCCTTGATTCCCATTTTAGAATTAAATTCTGCCTCGATTTATGTTATTACAGGTTATTGAAAATACGGGTTGTTACATTCTCCCCTCCTTAAAGGATTTCGTCCCCGAAATCTTCAAGTTAGGAAGAACGTATCCTACCATCCAATCATCCATCTACTCAAAGCATCATCCACGAGCAATCATTGTCCTTACAAGATTCTAAATGCTGGATGGATATATGCAAAAGTGTGTGTATATGTACTTACCTAATGCAAAAAATCAGGCGGTTACTGATACAGTAAACCTCCTTAATGCAAACCATGATAGTGCCATGCATCCAATATGTATGCGAAACCCTATTGACACATACAAATTTCTACATGCGTGCACAACCATACACAAAAATGCATCATCCATATGATAACACAGCCATGATACATCCATCAATCTAACTACCACATCCATTTATGCAATATGCAACATGAAGTGACTGAGCCGATCTAGTGCCTAATGTGTGTGTATATGCATCCACGAGCAACCACTAGCAAACAATTGCATCCATATGCATCCATCAACCATAACATGTTTCAAACACATGTTTCAACCATAGGTTTTACCCTATCTAAAGGTCATAGGTATTAGCGAGAGGATATACTAAAGATAAGATAAGTACTAGACAAGCAATAAAGGAGAAGTTAAAAGACATACTCTCAAAAAGAAATGGATACAAAGAACGCATCTTTGCTTCCGTCTCCCAAGTAGCATTGCTTTCGTCATCTCCCCATTGCACTTTAACTAGCTGAACTTCTCTGTTCCTCAACTTCCTAGTTTCTGACCCAAGGATGCGAGTAGGAGCTCGTCGAATCGTCGCATCACGCTCTACCTCTACATCTCTAAGCAAGCTCGGCTCTACCACCTCCGCGGTCTCATGTAAGCACTTCCTCAAATGTGATACATGGAATACATCATGAACACCACTAAGTCTGTCGGGCAACTCCACCCTATATGCCATCCGTCCAATCCTTTCCTTAATAGGAAACGGCCCAACAAATCTCGGTGCTAACTTCCCTACGGACCCAAAGCGAACAACATTTCTCAATGGAGATACTTTGACAAAAACCATGTCCCCAACCTCAAACTCAAGATCCGTCCTTCTCCGATCCGCATAAGATTTCTGTCTATCTTGCGCTGCTTTCATCCTTTTTCGAATTAAATCAATCTTCTCTGAAGTCTCTCTAACCATATCCGGCCCAAGCAAGATCTTATCCGTAGATTCCCACCAACATGTAGGAGATCGACAAGGCCTTCCATAAAGAGCTTCGAAAGGAGCCATACCAATACTGGACTGAAAGCTGTTATTATATGCGAACTCCACCAAAGGAAGATGTTCTTCCCATGTACCTCCAAAATCCAAGATACAAAGCCTCAAAAGATCTTCTAAGATACGGTTCACCCTCTCAGTCTGACCGTCCGTCTGAGGATGATATGCGGTGCTCAAACACAACTGAGTCCCTACCGCCTCTTGCAAACTTCTCCAAAACTCACTAGTGAAAATAGGATCTCGATCACTCACAATGCTGGATGGTACGCCATGCAATCTAACAATCTCTCTAACATAGACTGAAGCAAGCCATGGAGCGGTCCTCTTACTCTTTACGGGTATAAAATGGGCACTCTTGGTAAGTCTGTCTACCACAACCCAAATTCCCGTATTGCCCTTCCTCGATCTCGGTAACCCGTCGATGAAATCCATCGAGACACTATCCCACTTCCACTGTGGAACTTCCAATGGGTGTAGCAACCCACCGGGTTTCCTTTGCTCCACTTTAACTTGTTGGCACACTAAGCATCTAGCCACATACTCGGCCACATCTTTCTTCATACCGGCCCAGAAGAAAACTCTCTTCATGTCTTGGTACATTTTGTCTCCACCGGGATGAATAGTCATTCTTGAACGATGTGCATCATCCAAAATAGCCTTCTTCAAACCCTCATCTTGCGGTACACAAAGTCTACCGTCTCTATGCAACCATCCCTTATCATCTATGGTGTATCTACCCAAATGGCTGGACGACTCCCCTCTTATAAGCTTCTCTACCAACACAACCAACTGTGGGTCGTCTCGCTGAGCCTCGCCAATCCGTCTCAAAAGAGTAGGTCTAACCTCCAAGGATGCCAACAAACCAGGTACAAAATCAACAGAAGGTCTGAAGTCAAACAAAGAAAGAAACTCCAAGCTTCGTCGTTCCACGAACAATGGACTCAAAGATAGCCTTTTTCTACTCAAGGCGTCTGCCACCACGTTACCCTTACCAGGGGTATACGCTATCTCGAAATCATAGGATGCTAAGAACTCCATCCACCTTTGCTGTCTTAAGTTTAAATCCTTCTGAGAGAATAAGTACTTCAATGATTTATGGTCGGTGAACAACTCGAATCTCTCACCAAGAAGATAATGGCGCCAAGACTTAAGTGCGAAAACAATCGCGGCCAACTCTAGATCATGGGTAGGGTAATTCTTCTCATGCACTCTCAATTGTCTCCCTCCATAGGCTATTACCCTTCCCTCCTGCATCAAGACTGCGCCTAATCCTGTTCCACAAGCATCGGTATAAACAACAAACGGCTTACTCCCATCCGGGAGCACTAAAACTGGAGCGGTGGTCAAAGCTCTCTTTAACCGTCGGAAAGCATCATCACAATCTACATCCCACGAGAAAACCAGATTCTTTTTCGTCAAGCGGGTTAATGGGGCTGATATCTTCGCGAAGTCTTTGATGAACTTCCTATAATATCCTGCCAACCCCAAGAAACTTCTTACCTCGGTAGCATTTCTAGGAACTTTCCAATCCTGGATAGATACTATCTTTGCGGGATCCACAGCTATCCCTTCCTTAGAGACCACATGCCCTAAGAATCGCACTTCTCTTCTCCAAAAATGGCATTTAGAGAATTTAGCTTTAAGACTATGCGCTCGAAGAGTCTCCAACACTTCCTTGAGATGTAAGGCATGCTCTTCTTCATTCTTGGAAAAGACCAAGATGTCATCCACAAAAACTACTACAAACTTATTCAGATACTCTCTGAACACTCTACTCATGAGATCAACAAAGTATGCGGGGGCGTTTGTCAACCCAAATGGCATCACTAGCCACTCATAAAAACCATCCGGAGTCCGGAAAGCAGTCTTCTCTATACTGTCCTCCGCCACTCTTAACTGATGAAACCCTGTAGCTAAGTCCATCTGCGAAAATACTGACGCGCCAACCAACTGATCAAAGAGATCATCTATCCTCGGTAATGGGTGTCTATTCTTCTTCGTGAGCTTATTAAGTTCTCTATAATCCACACAAAGTCTGAGGGACCCATCCGCCTTCGTGGCAAACACTACTGGAGCTCCCCACTCCGATATACTTCGCCTTATGAACCCCTTCTCAAGCAACTCCCCTACTTGCTTATGAAGTTCTCTTCTCTCACGAGGAGCCATGTGGCGTACTGGCAAAGACACTGGTTTGGCATTATCCACCAAATAAATTCGGAAATCTATCTCCCGCTTCGGAGGCAAACCCTTTACTTCTTCAAACACATCCGGATATTCCCGGACTACTCTGACAGAACACAAACTCTCGACCGAAGCATCGAGCGATTCAAGATAACTTAGCAAAACAGATTCCATGGGATTGCAAGAGATCTCGAGAGTGTTACCCAAGCGGGTCATGAGCCTGACAACTCTCCTTTCGCAATCAAGAACGGCACCATTACTGGATAACCAGTCCATGCCCAAGATCAACCCATAGCCCGTGAAGCCCAATACAAAAGCATCACATCTAAACTCAACGCTAAGTATAGAAATCTTCAAACCCAAACATATCATAGACAGATATATGGAGCCCCCAATTGGGTTTGAGACAACCAAGGGATCATCAACTAGACTGGTGTCTAAGTGCAGTGACTCAACTAACGATGATGAGATAAAAGAATGCGATGCGCCAGAGTCAAACAAAGTACGAACTGGATGATCAAACAGAAAAACCAGACTTTCAACGGAAATAGTTCTACCTCTCTGCTGAATCGGTGGAACTGAGAGAACCTGAACTTGCCCCCCTGACTGAGGTGGTGCTATAAGAGCTTGCACCTGGCCTCCTGAGGTAGACCCCGTCTTCTGCCCCTTCTTTGGGCAGTTTTTCACAAGATGCCCTGCTTCACCACAATGAAAGCAACCGGTTTTCTTCTTTTTGCGACAATCCTTACTAAGGTGTCCTGGTGTTCCACAATTGAAGCACTTCTTCTTCGTCTTCTTTTTGTCACCATTGCCTTTTCCGCCCTTGCCTTGTTGTTGCTGTTGCGGTTTCTTCTGATCCCCCTTTTTCTCTGGTGCCTTAGAATTCTTATCATCCTCATGCATAAGTGCCATGTAGACAAGCTTCTCAAAAGTGGCCCCCATAGGAATGTGAGTCATAGCTATTCCTTGCAATGGTTCGTTCAAGCCTCTAACGAACCTCAAAGCCTTCTTCTCCGGTGTATTCACCAACTCTATGCCAAACCTTGCTAATTGATTGAATTTGTTGACATATTCTTTCACCGTGAGATTCCCTTGCTTCAAATTCAAGAACTTCTCCATAAACAGATTCTCTTCCGCCCTTGAGAGAAACTTAGCCCCAAACCTTTGCTTAAAATCTGCCCAAGAGTCAACAGGGCGTTCTCCATTAGTGACCTCCCACCAGAATGAGGCCTCTCCCTTCATTAACCAAGCCGCCAACTTGACTTTCTTTCCCTCTTCCACTTCAAAGATATCTAGCAACTCTTCCACTTCCTTAAGCCAATCTCTAGCCTCTACGAAAGTCTCTGAACCAAGAAAAGGTTTTCCTCCTATAGCCTTGAACTCCTTGCAAACCTTAGCAAAATTATCCACTCTAGGCTGAGGAGGAGGAGCGGTTGTCTCTGGTGTAGTAGCATTGGCCGGACCCGCAGCCGCGGCCCTAGCCTCTTGCAACCTCCTATACCATAGTGGTATAACTAAACCCTCCGGGATGTTAAGATCTTCAGCCATGCTGAAACGAAAGAGGAAAGATTCAAAAAGGAGATTCCGAAAGATAAAGATATGGCTATTGGGGATTATGCTTTTCTTTTTCAAAAACTTTTTCTCTTAGAAGACATGCTTTTAAAAATCCTTTCTTCGAAAATACTCTTAGAAAGTAGTTTTTCTCAAAAATTTTATCTGTTCTGGTAACCTTAAGCTCTGATACCACGTGTAACACCCCACTCCCGCTATGATCACTCACTAAGGGAATGCCATAGCATTGGTGGAGTATTTTAGTGAATATAGAACAGAAAAATTACAACAAGACAGATATAAATAGTACTTGAAATTTTAAAACATCATCTCATAACAGCGGAAGTAAAACATGTCTGGTTACATCATAAAACCACAATAAAGGTCAAGTACAATATCCATCAAAATAAAGAAGTACATAATCCCACTCTCATACAATAGCCAAACAAAAGAAAAGATAACTGGATAACTGGAGCTTTACATCTATCCAAGCTCCTAAAGACTGGAACAGCAATCCGATCAAGCTCCACTACTGCTAGGATCCACCGTAGGACCTGAGGGTTGGGAAAAAGATAAAAACAACAGGGTCAGACATAAGTCTGAGCGAGTCCTATAACTTTAACAATACAATCGTTAAAGTAACCAGAGAAGACATAAACTGATATACGGTAACATATAGGGATGAATGGCTACCCTAAGCAGTCAACTAAACGAAGATAAAGGATAAAGACGCATCTACCCTCCCTAAGGTAAATTACTAAACTGCACCACACCAGTCGTTCCTAACTTAAAGGTTGATCCCACCCAAGGACTTATAAAATTTACTAATTAGTACCTGCGTACCCCTAGGTGACCAAGTAGGCGCCACGGGGCCCTACAATCCACTAGGTGTACACACTACTTCCCATTCGATCGGCTCCCTAACGTAGATACCCGTGCTGGCCCCACCGTGGGATGTATCATTCCCCAATGTGGCAACCTGATGGAACTAAAGGTGCACGGCTTATATCTACTCGATGCAACAACGGCTTACCTACCAGCCCGGGCCCACTCACGCATATGAAGCCCGTTGGACTTGCGTTGCCACCGCTAACCCGTTTGCCTCTTACAGTCAAGCCCAGTATGCGTGTCCCGTCCTCGACATGGGTCGAGCCCACAAAGATACGTATGGGTTACTGGTTGAAATGGGCCTCCACAAGCTACCCACCTAAGCTTGTCCCTTTTTTCTAGTATATCCCACTTAACCCTTTAATCATGTTTTAATTACATGTTCCATTTTGGTTAAGTATTCTAATCGTATTTTCTATTGCCACCCAAGGCAACCACTAGATTTTCTCATGCCACCCGAGGCACCCACTTAACCCCTCATGTCCCTCTACATGCTAATATGGTTAAGTGTTTCTTAATTAATTAATTAAGAACGTAACCTTTGTAAAGACCTCTCACATTAGACTGTCTTTTATGACCGCTGGTTAAGCCGGTTGGGTCCGGGCAGCCTTATGTCATAACAGAGTCTAACCTCGTGTCTTTACATTAATTACGTATTTAGTTTGTGCCTAAGACCTCTCACATTGGGCTAACATTTGTAGCAACTGGTTAAGCCGGTTGGGTCCGGGCAGTTTTACGCTACAACTGAGTCCAACCTCGTGTCTTAGTCAATTAATTACACCTAATTAATCACCCTCATAATTTTATATTAATTATCCCTAATTAATCAAGTTTTCTTAACATGGGTAGACCTAACTTAATAGGTAAATTCCCATGGGGTAGACCTAACTCAATAGGTAAATTCCCAACACATAGTATGGGTACACCTAACCAAATAGGCAAATTCCCATACTATGTTTATTTATTTTGTGTTATGCATAATTATATTAATTTCACACAATCTTATTAACTTATGCATTTAATTACCCCATCGTTCCCACGTAATTTCGTTCATGATATAACACATATAAAAGGTGTCAACTTGCATATGAATGAACATGTTTCAAAGGTGCCATCTTGCATATTAACAAACACATAACTTGCATATGAACTTGCATAACATGTCACATAACTTGCATATAATATGTCACATAACTTACATATTCATTTTGCATAACAAACTTGCATATTAGCTTATAGACTTGCATAATGTGTCATCATGAACTTGCATATTAATAAACATGTAACTTGCATATTTACATACATGTAACTCGCATATTAACAAACATGTAACTTGCATATAAAGAAACATGTAACTTGCATATTTACATACATGTAACTTGCATATTAACAAACATGTAACTTGCATATTAACAAACATGTAACTTGCATATTTACATACATGTAACTTGCATATTAACAAACATGTAACTTGCATATTTACATACATGTAACTTGCATAGCATATTACCATGAACTTGCATAACATGCATATGATTACATAGCCCACAACTTGCATATTTAGCATCATGCAAACATAACATACATCATATTAAACTTGCATAAGCTTACATACTCAACATGCATAAACATAAGATTAATGCTAACATCATATCATATGATTCAAAGCTCATTAACCCACATACAAAACCATAAATCTCATCACATCTCATCTAATTAGTTTACCAAAAGATCATCAAAGTGATAGAAACTCACAACTAGCAACTTTGAACACCAAATGAAGAAGATTAAGATGCTAAGAAGGGATTAGAAGTTGATTAGAGAGTGATTAGTATGCAACCCTCTTCATAAAATTAGTGGAGGCCATGAGAGCTAGCATTTTGCCATAGTTTAGTCACTAGGTTTAATTATGAATGAATTAGGGTAGGTTAGGGTCTTATTTATAGATTAGGCAAGTGTTTTAGGCCATAGGATTAACCCTAGATTCAATCCAAGCCATCAAAGCATGTCTTGGGGAAGAAGTCAAGTGTAGGAACCATCTAGGGCCTTTAGATTAAAGATGGACCATGAGAACCATTCAAATGCAAAATCTGCACTTGAGCGAATCGGCCCACGGGTTGACAGCCAAACACCCTGGATTAACCCCTAGTCGACCCAGCGGGCTCGGGTCGACTTCAAAAATCGGCCGGTTCGGTTATTCCCCTCTCCCAATTCGCTGTTTTGAGCATTTTTGCATATTTATTTATTAAATTTTCAATTATATATATATATATATATCAATATAAATATATATATATATATATCTACACAACCCATTTCACTTAATTAAGTATACTTTAATTTGGGAATTTTCGTGAAACTTCGCGAGGCCATATCTTGGTCATACGGACTCCGATTTTCGAAAACTCGGACTCTATTTCGCGTATTTTTTCCGAGACGAACGCAATGGCATAGCCCGTTTCCCTTGATTCCCATTTTAGAATTAAATTCTGCCTCGATTTATGTTATTACAGGTTATTGAAAATACGGGTTGTTACACTAGGGTTTTTTAATTTCTATTTTTTTGGTATTTTTTTGAGTTGTAATTTGAATCATCCAAACAGTTTCTAGAATTCTATAAAAATCTAGGCCAATCAGTCAGGGTGTTGACTGACAGTTGCTAGAGTCTGTAAAATCTAGGTTACTGGTTATAAGGCCGTAATCAAGGAAAATCTGATCGAGGGGATATCGGTTAGTCTAGGGCTTTGAGCGTAGGGTTAGAATACAAGCAGGGTTTGCGAGTGTACATGGTCTTGTATGCGGGATCTGTTCTATCTCCTAGTAGAAACCTTAGGAATGCAACAGTAGGCAGGGTTTTGTCGAAGCTGGGTATATCTTTTGTCATTTACTTTCTACATTTCTGTTTCTGCTATATTTTGTGATCTGTTTATTATTATATATCCCGCTAGATTTTTAATTCATCTAAAAACTGTGGTAAACCCTATTTACCCCCCTCTAGGGTTAATCTCGATCCAACATATTTGGTATTATAAAGAACCCGTTGGACTCTGATATTTTATTCTTGTGATTCAGTTTTTTATATTATATTTTCATCTATTTTATACGTATATTGATTTATATATTATTTTATGTGCTCTGACATATACAATAGACTTAGTGATTTGATTGTTTACTTTATATCCTTGATTATTGTTCTATATCGACTAGGTATCGTTATGTTGCATTATTCAAGCTTTGTTGGGTACCAATGGTATATGACATTCATCACAATAATAGTGGATCTGTTCTCACTTCGATACGAGGATGACTCCTTTTATTTATGTAGATTTAAGAATGAATGAATTACATGGAAGCTGAATGAATTATCTAATTGTCTCAAAACTCATCTAAACGTCCATAATTTGATTTTAATGCTAATAGATTATGGTGATCTTGGTTTCCATAATTTTCTAAATTGATTGAATCTCCACATATGAGTTTTCCTTTCAACATATTGCAAAATCTATTAATTAATTGTCTCTCCTTTATTCTTTTCAATATATATTAATTACTTTATTTTTTGACAAATATTTAAATCATAGAAATTTAATGCTCCATTTTTATTCAAATACATCAATCTCTCTTCATCGCCACATCTCAAAAAATTATTATATCTATGTAACATGGAAAAAATGCTCAATATGACAGTTAAGGAATTTTTGTCCAATCATGACTTCTAATTTTTCCATAGAAAAAGAAATGTTGTATGCACATTAACATAAAAAATGTGAGCAAATACGGTTTTTTCTCTCAAAATCTTATGTTGGAGACAAATATGTAGAAATCATGTTTTTAGAGACCAATGGAGATTTAATAGCATATTTCACCTCCTTCCTAATATTGAGCGAGGATGCACTTAATATTTTCTACTTTGATCTTTCTTAAGATTTTGGCTAGACTTTGCTAATTCAATATTACCAGGCCCATTAACAAGCTCTACATCATTCAAAACATAAAATGAAGAATCTTTGCCAGAAAAGGCTCAAAAACAAAGTTAGTTGAATCAAGATGCATTTCCAGCAGTTGAGCGGCGTTTTGAGTCTAAGACAACGTCTAAATCTTCTCATCGATTGTGGTATAGTCTGAAATACTAATATTTCTATGCATACGAAAATAGTACGATGACTTAAATTATTTTTTGGCAATATTTCTTCTTTTTAATGTCATCACTAGATAAATGCTTATCTTTCCACTGTGATCCCTCATCAAATTATACATGTTGTTAGTGACAATTCTTCTTGTTGTTTAAACTGTAACCTACGCATTTTAACTCCTCAAAGCCTAGAGTTATGCTTGTTTTCTCTATACCTCAACTTATTATGTCTCTCATTGTAACACCCCGTATTTTCTGTGAACGTATAAGTAACAAATCAGAGAATAATTAATTTTTAAAATAAGAATCAAGGGAAATGGGTTGCGCCATTGCGTTCGTCTCGAAATTCTGCTTGAAAACGAGTCTGAGTTTTCGAGAAACGGAGTTTGTATGTGGGAGATATGGCCCTCCGAAGTTTCAGAGAATTTCAGAATCGAAAACAGCTCGAAAATTCGAATTCAAAATCCCAGAACAGGCTGGGCGGGAAAACTCCCGCACATGGACCAGGTCGACCTGGGGGTCGACCATAGTATCGACCTCCCAGGGGCCAGGTCGACCATAGTGTCGACCTGGGGGTCGACCTGGCCAGACCAGGTCGACCATAGTGTCGACCTGCTCCCGAAACCCAGTTTTTTTAACCTGGTTCAATGTAATGTATCCGGTCTCGTTTCTATCTAGTTTCGTCTGCCTAATCCTATATAAACTCACCCCTAGCCTCATTCTCTCCATTCCATTTCATTCTGTCTATATTCTGCCTCTGGTCTAATTAAAAATAAAAATGGCGTCGCTATCCTGCTGGAATCAAAACTTGGACTGATGAATCTTCTTCCAACCTTAATAGAATTAAAAGCTAAATCAAATCTCAAATCCAAGTTTAGAGGTACGACAATTAAAGAGGAATAATTCAGCATTTCTGCATCAACGACAGTTTATTATCCTTTCTTAAAACCACGAAAGGCAAGTACAGTTATTTTCCGCTATAAACTGTAATTATAATTGTGACATGATTATAAATCTGAATCTGAGGCTATGTATATTCTTATCTGTCAGATCTGTTTTTCTGTGACCATTCTGGACCTCTTTCTTCTTTCTGTTCTATAGCCAGGCTACTACGAGCCTGCGCTGAATCTTATAAGAGATTAACGCACGAACGCTAAATTTTGGGACAAATAATAATGCATAATTGGGCATGAAATTGTTGCCTATGACTATAATTCATTGACTATGAGACTATTGCCCATGACTACGATTTATTGACTATGAGACTATTGCCTATGACTATGATTCATGACAATGAGACTATTGATTATGACATTGAATAAGAAACTATTGTAATTAGTCGCCCATGACTATTGTGGTTAGTTGCCTATAACTATTGTAGTTAGTTTCTTATGCCTATTCCCTTAATGATGTTAGATCTCATATTTAGTATGTAACTTTGCTAGTTTATTCCCATTCACTATTATGTACATCGAGCCTATAGGGCCATTTCATGAGTATTTAGAGAACTTGTGGAAACATGTTATACGGGGATTGGGCGTAGCTTAATTAAGTAAATCTGGCATAGCAAATATGTTGGCATAATCTGAGTTGGCTATAATAGTGAATGATTTACATGTGTATTAGTCTTGGACATAAATGGTGAACTAGAATATTAAATCTAGTTTTGACATGAACTGTAAATGGGAATATTAAGGCTAAAATTTGGGGCATATATTGTATTATGAATTATGACCTTGATTTAGGCATGTAAGTTTAGGGTAAATTTATGATTGGGAAAGATATGTAAATAGAGTTTTAGATGTATATAATCTGCTTTCTGTTAAATCTGTTATATTGCCTAATCTACTAGTTCTGTTATATTGCCTAAACTGCTAATTAGATTGAATTGCCTAAACCGCTAATTATGTTATATTGCCTTATCTGCTAAATCTGCTAAATAGCCTAATCTGCAAGATCTATTATCTGTTTAATCTGTTGAATGACGTAATCTGTTGGAACTGAAATGCTGAAATTTGAAGTATGTAAATCTGTAGGCTCAACTTAAAATTGAGCAAAACTTGTTAATAGAACCTCGAATAATCTGCTGTAACTTGTACAGAAGTTTAATCTGTTAAATAAACAGAATTAGTCTGATATCTGACAAATCTGTATTGGAGTGAATTGGATATGACACGAGGTTAGACTCTGTTTGCGGTAGAAGCCTGCCCGGAACCAACCGGCTTAACCAGCGACCGCAAACTGTCAGTCTAATGTGAGAGGTCGTAGGCATAACTAAAATATGCTTAGACACGAGGTTAGGTCTGGCTTGTGGCAGAAGTCTGCCCGGAACCGCCCGGCATATCCAGCGGCCACAAGCTACCGACCTAATGTGAGAGGTCTGTGCATTAATATTAATGCAAATCTGGGATAAATATGATGTCTAAAACATGTTGGGTGGATAGGGTTAAACCAATTGGACTAATGAATTAAACAAACCCATTTCGTGAATCTTTAGGCCCAATTACAAAGTTAGACAAATCTGTAAATCTGTTAAATCCATATATCTGATCCGTTAGTCTGAAAACTTGTCTGATCTGTGAACTAGTTGATCTGAACTCTTTATGTCTGAACTTGTAAACAAGTTAATCTGAAATCTGTTAGTCTGGGGACACAAGGTTAGGAGGGAAATTACTTGTGTCATCTGTTGTTTGGGACCCATATTAGTCAGTAACCCTTTCGGGTATCAAAACTTTGACCCAACAGTAGGTAGGGTCCGGGCACGCTTACTGAACTAATTATAAGCGGTTCATTCTGATAATGGCGAGGGGTGTTGATGGTGCGTTCCAACCGTGTCATGTGCGTGCATGGATCCCGGTCTGCCTCTGAGGATGTAAGACGTCGTGACATCTGTAAATAGGCCTGTGCCAATTGGTTGTCACTTTAGGGAGTGATACACCATATTGTGGAGCCGACATAGGGTATTTATGTATTAGGGAGCCGATCGCTTGGGGTAGTGTTTTAGGGTACACTTAGTTCTGTCTGTTTCTGTTGGTGCCGTCTGTTTCTGTTGGGTGGCAGCACCTTTTTGTTTCTGCGTGGTACCGTTTGTTCGGGTGGTAAAGGCCCATTTACTAGTGTACACCTAATTCTACATTCTGTTTCCATAGGGATTAATCTGTTTTTGTTTCTGTTCGGGTGATAAAGGCCCATTATCAGCATTCTGTTTCTGTCTGTTTCTGTTCGGGTGGAAAAGGCCCATTATCAGCATTATGTTTCCGTGTGTTTCTGTTCGGGTGGTAAGGACCCATTATTAGCATTCTGTTTCTATCTGTTTTTGTTCGGGTGGTAAAGGCCCTTTATTAGCATTTTGTTTCTTGGGAAATTATTTTGTTCCCGTTTCTGCTTCAGTTTAGACATTAGGGTGACACTTATTCCTATTATACTAGTATTAGTGCAGAGAATTGAAAAGTACTATTATTTTGTTTCTTCTGTTTAACCTAAGTACATCTGCTGCTCCTATTACTGTTATCTCTCATCCAATTTTATTTGCATGCCATGATTATTATTATCTGTTCATATGCTGAAAGTCACTGGACTTGCCAGACTTTATGTCTGACCTTGCTTTTTTTGCCCCTTTTCTTCCGTCCCCCCCTAGGTTTTCCAAGAAGGGAATACTTTAGCTTGATCCGGATTTCTTCTGCTTGAAGTACTTAGAGTGCTTAAAGTATTGCTTAACTCCTTGTGGCAGCTTCTGTGGGGATTATGATTTTAAAGTTTTGTACTCCGATGATTTTCTGAACAAGACTGATATTTATGTACTTGAGTTTTTGGAAAAGATGTAACCATACTGGTTTCTGTTTTCCGCTGTAATAAAGCTATAATTTCTCAAGTATTGTTTATCTTTCTTGTAAATTTCTATTTTGGTTACTAAAATGCTCCGCCAAAGTTAAGGCATTCCCTTTGTGAGTGACCTTAACGAGGTGGGTGTTACACTTGGTATCAGAGCTGAAGGTTACCAGATTGGGTAAAGTTTTTGAAAACCATTTTCAAAAAGGTTTTAAAAAGGAAGTGTTTTCAAAAGTAAAGCTTATTTTTGAAAAACATAATCCCCAAAATGCCATATATCTATCTTTTCAGTTCTCCATTTTAAATCTTTTTCTTTCATTCCAGCATGTCTGGGAATCTTAACTTTCCAGAGGGCGTGCCAATACCTGGCTGGTTCAGGAGGTACTTAGAGGCTAGGGCCAACGATGCAGGCCCAGTAGATATTCCTCCTCCAGCTACAGCGATTCCTCCTCCTCCGCCCCCTCCTCATGCAATTGCTTTTTCAAAGATCTGTAAAGATTTTAGGGCCATGGGTGGAAAGGATTTCAAGGGAACTGAATCATTCGTAGAAGCGAGGAAGTGGCTCAAAGAAACTGAGGATCTGTTAGTTATTTTCGAGGTGGATGATAGGCAGAAGGTACAATTGGCGGTATAGTTGCTCAAGGACGAAGCTTTCTATTGGTGGGAAGTCACTAACGCCGAGAAGCCGGTTGAAACATGGATGGATTTCAGAACAAGGTTTGAGACGAAATTCCTCTCGCAAGCTGAACGAAGTCTACAAATTGAAAAGTTCTTATCTCTTAAGCAAGGAAGTATGACGGTCAAGGAATACGTCAACCAGTTCAACTAACTGGCTAGGTTCGGACTAGATTTAGTCAACACCTAGCATAAAAAGGCTCTCCGCTTTGTTAAAGGATTGAACGAGCCACTGCACAGCTTAGCCACGAACCATGTACCCATGGGGGAGACTTACGAGAGATTGGTGGATATGGCACTACTGCACGAGGAAGACAATGGCAAGAAAGAAGAGGAAAAGAAGGAAGAACCACAGAACAAGAAAGCATGGCCCAAAAAGGAAACACAAAAGAAGATTGAGAAGCCTGAAGATAAGAAGGAGAAAAAGTGCTTTACTTATGGAAGCTCGACTCATCTGAACAAGGATTGCAGAAAAAGAAAGGGCATTTGCTTCAACTGTGGTGAGATGGGACACTTCACTAGGGACTGTCCGAAGAAATGAGGACAAGGGCAGAGGGCAGGACCAACTTCTAGAAGGTAGGCGAACACTCTCGAGGCTAGTGGATAGGATATAAATAGGAAAACTTTCTGTAGGAGGTTTAATTTCTTTATCTGATTTTTGAGTTAAAACTCTTTTCTGATTCTGGCATTTCAATTCTGTAATCAATACTCTGCACTTGAATACTGGTATTGTTACTGATTCCGCTGTAGATTCACACCCATAAGGGTTGTGACTCATCTAAGCGTGGTAAGTTGGGTATCTGTGTTGAGCGTTAAGTTGACTGTGACGCATACATTCTAGGTTTTTTTTATCATGCTTAGTTTCCTAAGAATCATTTAGTAATCTGCTCTATACCGGTAATCTGTAAATATCCGAATATTTCTAATAAGGTTGAGATTTCCAGTTTTGACATTGTCTAAAGAGGGTAATCCTCTGGGTGTCAATCTGATGTTGATTTCGGTCTTCGGGGTTGATACTTAGGGGAATTCGTCTCTCAACCAAGGTCTAATGGAAATTAAGTTTTTGTTTATCTGCACTTGCTCCCATTACTCGACTGTATCCTATCAATTGAGTCTTCGACCTATAGATAGGAATCCTATGGATGTAAACATGTGTTTGAGACATGTTATGTTTGATGGTTGCAAGTGGATGCAAGTGGTTGCTAGTGGTTGCTCGTGGATGTGTATACACACACTAGGCACTAGATTGGCTCGAAAACACTCTCATACTGCATATGGATGTGTGAGCATTTTCAATTTCTGTGGATGCAAAATGATTGACTCATCACATAGATGTTGCATATGAATGAATGGTTGTCACTCATATAAGAATGATATGTATCAAATAGGAAAATTGCATACATGTTGGACTCATGACACTGACATAGTTCGCATTAAGGAGGTCAACTGAATCAGTGGACCGCCTGATCTTTGCATTAGATAAGGAACATATACACACACTTTTGCATATGTTCATACAATATTAGAAGTTTTCTAAGGACAATGGATGCTTGTGGATGATGATTGAGTAGATGGATGACTGGATGGTAGGACACATTCTTCTTAACTTGAAGATTTCGAGGACGAAATCCATTAAGGAGGGGAGAATGCAACACCCCGTATTTTCTGTGAACGTATAAGTAACAAATCAGAGAATAATTAATTTTTAAAATAAGAATCAAGGGAAACGGTTTTCTCCATTGCGTTCGTCTCGAAATTCTGCTTGAAAACGAGTCCGAGTTTTCGAGAAACGAAGTCCGTATGAAGGAGATATGGCCCTCCGAAGTTTCAGAGAATTTCAGAATCGAAAACAGCTCGAAAATTCGAATTCAAAATCCCAGAACAGGCTGGGCGGGAAAATTCCCGCCCATGGACCAGGTCGACCTGGGGGTCGACCATAGTGTTGACCTCCCAGGGGCCAGGTCGACCATAGTGTCGACCTGGGGGTCGACCTGCTCTCGAAACCCAGTTTTTTTAACCTGGTTCATTCTGATGTATCCGGTCTCGTTTCTGTCTAGATTCGTCCGCCTAATCCTATATAAACTCACCCCTAGCCTCATTCTCTCCACACCATTTCATTATGTCTATATTCTGCCTCTGTTCTAATTAAAATTAAAAATGGCGTCGCTACCCTGTTGGAATCAAAACTTGGACTGATGAATCTTCTTCCAACCTGAATAGAATTAAAAGCTAAATCAAATCTCAAATCCAAGTTTAGAGCTACGACAATTAAAGAGGAATAATTCAGCATTTCTGCATCAACGACAGTTTATTATCCTTTCTTAAAACCACGAAAGGCAAGTACAGTTATTTTCCGCTATAAACTGTAATTATAATTGTGATATGATTATAAATCTGAATCTGAGGCTATGTATATTCTTATCTGTCAGATCTGTTTTTCTGTGACTATTCTGTACCTCTTTCTTCTTTCTGTTCTATAGCCAGGCTACTTCGAGCGTGCGCCAAATCTCATAAGAGATTAATGCACGAACGCTAAATTTTGGGACAAATAATAATGCATAATTGGACATGAAACTGTTGCCTATGACTATGATTCATTGACTATGAGACTATTGCCCATGACTATGATTTATTGACTATGAGAGTATTGCCTATGACTATGATTCATGACCATGAGACTATTGCCTATGACATTGGATAAGAAACTATTGTAATTAGTCGCCCATGACTATTGTGGTTTGTTGCCTGTAACTATTGTAGTTAGTTTCTTATGCCTATTCACTTAATGGTGTTAGATCTCATATTTAGTATGTAACTTTGCTAGTTTATTCCCATTCACCGTTATGTACATCCAGCCTATAGGGCCATTTCATGAGTATTTAGAGAACTTGTGGAAACATGTTATACGGGGATTAGGCGTAGCTTAATTAAGTAAATCTGGCATAGCAAATATGTTGGCATAATCTGAGTTGGCTATAATAGAGAATGATTTACATGTGTATTAGTCTTGGACATAAATGATGAACTAGAATATTAAATCTAGTTTTGACATGAACTATAAATGGGAATATTAAGGCTAAAATTTGGGGCATATATTATATTATGAATTATGACCTTGATTTAGGCATGTAAGTTTTGGCTAAATTTATGATTAGGCAAGGTATGTAAATAGAGTTTTACATATATATAATCTGCTATCTGCTAAATCTATTATGTTGCCTAATCTGCTAGTTCTGTTATATTGACTAAACTGCTAATTATATTGAATTGCCTAAACTGCTAATTATATTGAATTGCCTTATCTGCTAAATAGCCTAATCTGCAAGATCTATTATCTGTTTAATCTGTTGAATGACGTAATCTGTTGGAACTGAAATGCTGAAATTTGAAGTATGTAAATCTGTAGGCTCAACTTAAAATTGAGCAAAACTTGTTAATAGAACCTCGAATAATCTGCTGTAACTTGTACAAAAGTTTAATCTGTTAAATAAACAGAATTAGTCTGATATCTGACAAATCTGTATTGGAGTGAATTGGATATGACACGAGGTTAGACTCTGTTTGCGGTAGAAGCATGCCCGGAACCAACCGGCTTAACTAGCGACCGCAAATTGTCAGTCTAATGTGAGAGGTCGTAGGCATAACTAAAATATGCTTAGACACGAGGTTAGGTCTGGCTTGTGGCAGAAGTCTGCCCGGAACCGCCCGGCATATCCAGCGGCCACAAGCTACCGACCTAATGTGAGAGGTCTGTGCATTAATATTAATGCAAATCTGGGATAAGTATGATGTCTAAAACGTGTTGGGTGGATAGTGTTATACCAATTGTACTAATGGATTAAACATACCCGTTTCTTGAATCTGTAGGCCCAATTACAAAGTTAGACAAATCCGTAAATCTGTTAGATCCGTATATCTGATCCGTTAGTCTGAAAACTTGTATAGTCTGTGAACTAGTTGATCTGAACTCTGTATGTCTGAACTTGTAAACAAGTTAATCTGAAATCTGTTAGTCTGGGGACACAAGGTTAGGAGGGAAATTACTTGTGTCATCTGTTGTTTGGGACCCATATTAGTCAGTAACCCTTTCTGGTATCAAAACTTTGACCCAACAGCAGGTAGGGTCCGGGCACGCTTACTGAACTAATTATAAGCGGTTCATTCTGATAATGGCGAGGGGTGTTGATGGTGCGTTCCAACCGGGTCATGTGCGTGCATGGATCCCGGTCTGCCTCTGAGGATGTAAGACGCCGTGACATCTGTAAATAGGCCTGTGCCAATTGGTTGTCACTTTAGGGAGTGATACACCCTATTATGGAGCGACACAGGGTATTTATGTATTAGGGAGCCGATCTCTTGGGGTAGGGTTTTAGGGTACACTTAGTTCTGTCTGTTTCTGTTGGTACCGTCTGTTTCTGTTGGGTGGCAGCACCTGTCTGTTTCTGCGTGGTACCGTCTGTTCGAGTGGTAAAGGCCCATTTACTAGTGTACACCTAGTTCTACATTCTGTTTCCGTAGGGATTAATCTGTTTCTGTTTCTGTTCAGGTGATAAAGGCCTATTATCAGCATTCTGTTTCTGTCTGTTTCTGTTTGGGTGGTAAAGGCCCATTATCAGCATTCTGTTTCTGTCTGTTTCTGTTTGGGTGGTAAAGACCCATTATTAGCATTCTATTTCTGTCTGTTTTTGTTCGGGTGGTAAAGGCCCATTATTAGCATTTTGTTTCTAGGGAAATTATTCTGTTCCCGTTTCTGCTTCAGTTTAGACATTAGGGTGACACCTAATCCTGTTATACTAGTATTAGTGCAGAGAATTGAAAAGTACTATTATTCTGTTTCTTCTGTTTAACCTAAGTACATCTGCTGCTCCTGTTACTGTTATCTCTCATCCAGTTTTATTTGCATGCCATGATTATTATTATCTGTTCATATGCTAAAAGTCACTGGACTTGCCAGACTTTATGTCTGGCCTTACTTGTTTTCGCCCCTTTTCTTCCATTTCCCTCCCTAGGGTTTCCAAGAAGGGAATACTTTAGCTTGATCTGGATTTCTTCTGCTTGAAGTACTTAGAGTGCTTAAAGTATGGCTTGACTCCTTATCGCAGCTTCTGTGGGGATTATGATTTTAAAGTTTTGTACGCCGATGATTTTCTGAACAAGACTGATATTTATGTGCTTGAGTTTTTGGTAAAGATGTAACCATACTGGTTTCTGTTTTCCGCTGTAATAAAGTTATAATTTCTCAAGTATTGTTTATCTGTCTTGTAAATTTCTATTCTGTTTACTAAAACGCTCCGCCAAAGTTAAGGCATTCCCTTTGTGAGTTACCTTAACGGAGGTGGGGTGTTACACTCATCATCTATATAAGTTGAATAATCATACACTTTAAGGAATAAAGTATTCGAAGACTTATCCTTCCATTTCTTCTTAGGGTTATTTATATATGTGGTAATTGATTGTGTTTAATGAGAAATACTGTTACAAATATCGTTACACCTAAAATTCTCTTACAGAATAGTAGTCGTTTCAAGGTCATAACCTTACTCTTGCAACATCATTATACAATGCGACCAACATAAATAGATTTTTTTAACAATATGTTCGAATTTATAACAACTAGTGAATTCTCGTGATACAACTTCACTGCTATTTCAGTTTTGAGCTTTCAAATGGTTCTCCAATCACTTCTATATATGGTCTTCCACTTAAAAAATTGGATAAATATTTTGCCTTTTATCTATAAGAATTTGATTTGGATCCCATGTAAGAAATCATCGACAAATAAGTTAAAGAAACCGACTTCATCTAATCGATCTCTGTATATGAGAATGAACGTACTCTAGACACCTTTTAGCTATAGGTCTCGCAACATCAAATATGACATACTTCATTTTTCCAAAAGAATAGTTTTTATTGAAGCTAGGATTTGATCAATAAGCACCGTGTAACGACTGATAATTTTAACTATTGGATGTTTAACTATTTTATTAATTAGTCACTAATTCCAAAATAGTTCTTTCAACATACGCACGAATTTGGACTTCAAATCACTTGCATTGAGTTTGGATGATTCGTTAGGTGAATAAAAAGTATAAGGATCACTATATTTCTAGATCATATGATTTAAGGGTCAAAACAGTCCCAAAATACTTGTTAATTATCATTCTGGAACATAATCTCGGATTATGATGAAACGTATAATATTAATACTTTAATGATGAGGTGATGTACATCGTCAAGTTCCATAGCAATCGAATATACCTTTCTATTGTATGAAATTAATATGTGCTTTCAATTTCTTTTGGAATTTATGTAATTCAATATAAAATTATTTAAATAATTATCCAAAAACTTTTAAAAATGATTGGCCTTTCACCATTCAATTACTTTCCACCATCCCTTCCAGAATTCCATGGTCGCCACCATCTTATCCTATAACTTCAAAAATCGATACTAAGCAAATTACGCCATGATAAATTTCAAAACTAGGCTTACCGAACTAATCATGGAAATCTTCACACCCCTGTTAATTCTGGAGAAGACGACTACCATCTTGGAGAAGGTCGTACAAACCCATCGACTTCGAGCTTGACTGGAATGGAATTCCTAGCGACTATTTGAAAATCAGAGACCACCATTAAGTTTCTCAGTACCAAAGACATCTTCTTGCCGAGTTACGTCAGGTTCAGTTACATATGACGGTATGCATCTATTAACCGGCCTTTTGGTCTAGTTCCTAAAACATACCAGGCCCACTCGAGTCGGCCCATCGCATGGTACAAAAGCCCAAAGTAACGCCTGAACACTCAAAATCCAGACCTAGAAGGAGTCTTGTGAGCGTAGTCCTCACAATCCCTCAAATATATCATTTCACACCCCCTAGGCTTCATGTCCCTTCACTTCGCATCCCTCAACCTTCGCATCCCTCAGCTTTAGCATACCTCAAGAGAACAAACTCTCGAGATTTTGCATCCCCCACTTCATAGGCCCTTTCATACTTTGTATCCCTTGGGATACAAATTTCTCATCCCTCGGGGTAAGAAATTTCGTGTCCCAGGGATATGTATCTCGTATCCCCACGAGGATATGAGATATCGTATCCCTATGGAATATGAATTTCGTACCCCGGGAATACGAAATTGGTATCCCTTAAAGGGATACGAAATATCTTGTACTATTACTATAGGATGCTAATTTCTCAGGTCGGCGGTATTATTGATGATCTCTCGAGCTTAAGGCCTGCAAAAGCTACCGCTGACTCTATCTATTCATTGATCCATTGGCTCAAGGCAGCTACTTCAGGATGCAAAATTACTTCTGTGGTCCCCAAATCTCACCTACTCCCACCTAATCCACTAACTATAAATAGCCCCTACTTCATATACTTCACGAGGGTTGGCATTTGCATGAATTGGTTTCTCAAGAAGGACCTTCGACATCATTAATGGCAAACTAAGCCTAGAGGAAGAAGAAGAAATAAATTTCCCAAGACTTCCTACATGCAAATAACGACTCCTGAATACTTAACCAAATATAATAGACAATTATAACGACGATGTCCAACACATGTAACCTTCAGTTGTGAATAAAATCTGCAAATACTTCCAAGTGGACGTAGGTTCAATATGAAGCGAACCACTATAAATTCTTGTGTTCTTTCTTATTGCACTAACTTTTCTGTATGTGAAACGATTTTTTTGCTTAGTCGAGAATCGTTGAGAGTGACGCAAAATTTACGCATCAACACTTTGGTGCTTTCACCGAGAAATACTCGAAGCCTCGAGACTCACTTCTTTCCAACCGACCTTCGTCTTAACTTGGAAGCGCCACTTAGGTTTTCTCGTCCTATCTTCTGAGTTTATTTACAATGGCTAAGAAAGGAAAGAATTAGATGAACGAAATTTCCACAACGGCTGATACTACAACTTCTTCTCAGCCCCAACATTCGGAATTACCGATCGACATGAATGTCGCCACCTCCTACGATCTTGACGCTTTGGCAACCCAAGCCCAACTCTTCGAGCTTAACAAGAAGTTGAAAAATAGGACTCGAGAACTTAACGACCAATTGAGAACAAACATCGTGCCAATGTAGCGACTTCAAGAAGGTCAGCACAACATCACTCACCTTGAACTCAACTGGAACACTCTTCCTTTACCTAATGTCATATAAAGGTCTTCTTCTGACACCCACCATAGGAACCGAAGTAAAAGGAGGAGGACTAATGCTAACGCCAATGCCAATGTGTATCGGCTATTAGAATGGAACTACTATGATTTTCAACGAGGGAAAACATCAATGCGACCATTCTCAGTTGGTTATCAATGCCGGAGCATGACCCAGTAAATTACCCCTTCCAGGACAGAACTTACCGGTAGTTATTCAGAACTTAAAGCCTACGCATTTAGCAGCCCAACAGGCCGAAGTTTAACTTAATCAACTCACTAGAGCCAAGCAGCCGAGGTTGACGATAGAGGCAAGGATAACGCTGATATTCATCCAAGAAGACGCCCACGTCCCCGAACTCACGAGTTGAACTACCACCACTGGAATCAAACGAAGGTTCATCCTGCGATTCTCACTGACATGATCCAAAGGACCATGAGAGAAACACGGGGAAACACCATCGACATTTGGGAAACCAATATGAGGCATAACCCCTTCACTCGGGTCGTCGACGAAGTAGAATGGCCTCGATGCTTTAATATTCCCCAGCTAATGGCTTACGTAAGGAAGACAAATTCCTACAACTTCTTAAACCATTATGAATGACATATGAAATCAGGTCGATCCATCGAAGTCATCAAATGAAAGTGCTTCCCATCTTGTTTTCTCAACTTCTAGCTCGATCCATCTCTACCTTCGACCATCTAGCTTCCAAACTAGTGAAGCAATTCTAAATGCATGTTGCAAGGCCGAAGGATATTCTTACTCTTTCAAACTTCTTTCAAGGCACAGGGTAAACCCTCAAAAGTTACCTCCAACACTTCATAAATTCCCTCGCTGAGGTTAATGATCTAGGGCCACACACAATCCTTGTTCGGCTTGCTAAAGGCCTCATGCCCAACTTTGAATTTGGTGTATGAATTAACAGAAAGAAGCCCAAGACCTTGTAAGCTTTCTACGAGAAGGCTAATTAATTTCTATACTAAGAGGAACCACAAAGAAACAAGACGGCTTAAAGAAGCCATCCGCACAACCTACACTCAGCCACTATCATAGACAACGTCAAGGGGAAATAAATAGAAGAATCTTCCGATAAGGCTAAGGAGGTGGTACAATTCAAGCATAAGACGAACAATGGCAAGAAAAGCGGCCATAACAACTAGTCACCTAAAGATCAGAAGAAGCACGACTGCTACCCTAAATAAAGGGTAAACATTCCACTCAATCGAGAGCTGGAGGCAATTTATCTTGAGACCTGCAGTACCATCCAATATAAGAAGCTGGATACAAGGGAATCCATCGACCGAGAGAAGAACTCTGGAAAATATTGCAGATTCCATGACATGTTCGGTCAAATACGAATGACTACCGCTATCTCATGGATGCGATTTAGAAGATCATCCAGGAGAAACACTTGGAGCAGTATGTTTAAGACCTTGCACCTCAAGAAGCAACCGCGGGCCCTTCAACGCCCTAACTTTCTCCATCTAATGCGACCCCCTGATCATCCAATTCGAGACCTCCTTGCGGGGGTATCGTAATTAACATCATTTGTGGTGGACCTCACGCCACAAATGAGAGCTTTCAGCATTTGGAGGAATACGCCAAATCCATTAATCATGTTGACTTGGAGGCATGCTTCGCCTTAGATGAATTTATCGAGGACAAACTTTAGAAGACTATGAGAGAAGACATAGTTTTTCACGTGAGAGAGTCTAGTAGAATAACATCCCAACTATAGAACCTCCTGTCATATTTAAAACCATAGGCCCAACCTATGACTCAAGTCGACCTACGATTAAATGAGATGAGAGGCAAAAGACTTGAAACCTTGCCACGCTACAGTCCATGGCTTTGACGCCTCCTCCAACCAACTAGTGGAAATGGTAGACCTATCGGTCGAGCTTGGAGAAGGGGATCGCAACAGATTTCGGATCCTCACTTTTTTAGTCATCGATGTCATTTATCCTTACAACATCTTTCTCTTACGTCCCTTCCTTGCAGAATTATGAGTCTGCATGGGCACCATGGTCTCTTCTCATGAAGTTTCCAAACAAGATCGGAACTGTCAAGGGCAATCAAGCCACAGTGAGATCCTGCTACCTCACCAAATGGAAGGACACCATCAACAAGGAGAAATGCAAGAGTGCAGAACCAATCTACATTGCTAAAACTACCATTGCATAGCAGTCACTGGAGTCTGGGTCCTAGCTCAGACATCACTGTCGTGTTTTCGATGATCTTGATCCAAGGGAAGACGAAAAACGTGATTTCGAAAGGGCTACCTGGTGGAACCGACTATCGACATTCCAATTAATCCCACCGACACGACTAGGGTCATGAAGATTGGATCGCAATTCCAACCGACAATAAAGGAAGAGCTCGTGAACTTCTTAAGGCCCAAACTCGATGTATTTTCTTGGACCCATTCAGATATGTGTGGCATCGACCATGGAATCGCTTGTCACATGATCAGTATCAATCGAAGTATCTTCCAGTCAAACAAAAGCATCAAGTCTTGGGAATAGAAAGATCGACTGCGCTCAAAGAAGAGGTGGATAGGCTGTTTGACAGCAGCTTTATCCGCAAAGCCCTTTACCCCGAATGGCTCTCCAACCCGGTTTTGGTCAAGAAATCAAATGGTAAGTGGCGAGCATGTGCCGACTACTCAGACCTGAAAAAAGCCCGCCCAAAGGACAACTTCACACTTTCAAAGATCGACCATCTAGTTGATTGACTGCCGGTTACTAGCTTTTCTAATTTATGGACGTGTACTCATGCTACAATCATATTCTAATGTACTTTCCAAATCAGGAGAACACTTCATTCATTACTGACATTGGGATCTATTACTATGTTATCATGCCTTTCGGTCTCAAGAATGCTGGAGCCACCTATCAGCGACTTGTCAACTGTATGTTCAAAGACCAGATCGGGAGATACAAAGAGGTCTACGTAGACGATATGTTTTAAGTCGAGGATGTCAAGCGACCATGTCAGCAACCTCACGGAAACGTTCGATGTCCTTCGTAAATGTGGCATGAAACTTAATTCCTTGAAATGCTTTTTCGGCTCTGCATCAAGAAAATTATTAGGCTTCATCATCAATTCATGAGAAACCAAGGCAAATCCAGTACGAGCTATTCGGTATATCCAGGCCCATCAAAGCATTAAAGATGTCCAAAGCTTAAACAGAAAAGCGGCCTTCCTAAGTCGATTCATGTCAAAAGCTACAGGTGAGTGCATTCCCTTTTTTGACTTGCTCAGGAAAGGTAAGCACAATTTCACATGGACACGGAATGCATTACTTCATTCCAGGACCTCTTGAATCACTTAGGGAGACAAATAATATTGTCAAAACCTGTGGATCACGAAGACTTATACATCTATTTGGCTGTTTCTATGTAGTAAATTAGCCCGGCGTAAGTGTATGAAGAAGAACATATCCAACGACCCGTTTACTACATCAGCAAGAGGTTGAAAGGTGTAGAAAATAATTAGCTGAAGCTTGAGAAGCTTGCTTACTGCCTATTGATCTCTTCACAGAAGCTACGACTATACTTTAAGTCTCATCCAATCAAAGTCTACACTGACTAGCCGTTACGACAGATCCTACAACAACCTGAAGCACTTGTGTGACTTTTGAAGTGGAATATAAAACTGGGCCACTTTGAGATTACATTCAATCCTCGAACAAGCCCTTGTAGACTTCATTATGGAGTTCACTATTCCCGAAGAACCTCCTCCAAAAGATGGTGAGCCTCCCAACATTTGGTGGAAATTATTCGTTGATGGATCATCTAACTGTCAGTGTTTTGGTGCCGGAGTCATATTTATTACTCCTGAGGAACACTCGATCTGTTACGCTTTAAAGCTCAAACTCCCTGCCACAACAATGATGCAGAATATGAAGCCTTGATTGCTGGACTTAGAATTGCGATTGGACTCAACATCAAGGCAATCTAGATTTACTCTGATGCACATCTTATCGTATGCCAGGTGTAGGGAAAATATCAAGTCAAGGGGGCATGATTTGCTCCCTACCTTGCTCGGATCAGCGAACTGCTTACCAACTTCGACCACTACATCATCACACACATCCCTTGAGAATAGAATGAGATAGCCGATTCAATGGCTAAGCTAGCAAGTTATGCGAATGCGCCACTCTTAGGACTTTTCCCGGTTGAAGTACTCAAATCTTTGAGTATTGACCAAATGTAAACTAATTCGATATAAAGGATGGCGACCAAGCCCGAATCCGAGTCTTAGATAACAACGATCAAGATTTACCTACTTCTTGGAATCCTCCCTAATTACTTAAAGGAGAAATGAGCACTCATCTAGAAATCATCATGTTACATCATTCTAGATGGATTGTTCTACAGAAGAGGATTCTATGTTTTATTATTCCGGTGTGTAGCCCACAACGATGTTGACCATGTACTACTAGATGTGCACGTAGGCAAGTGCATGGCCACATTGGTGGATAAACTCTGACAAAGAAGATTCTCAAATACGGTTATTTTTGGCAATGCTCAAACGAGATGCAATAAACAATGCTTGCATGTGTGACAAATTCCAGAAGATTTCTAAAATTTTAAGATCCTCTCCTACCGAGCTCACGTAGATGGTCAATCCTTTGTCATTTGCCATGTAGGGGATTGATATTACTAGAACTCTTACGATGGCTACAGGAGGTGCGCAATACGCTAGCATCGCGGTCGATTACTTTACCAAGTGGGTCGAAGCCGAGCCTCTTACTACCGTACCACGAAGAATGTGGTCAACTTCATCGCTCTCAAAATCATCTGTCGTTTTAGAGTTCTCATGTCTATTGTTTTCGATAACGTGACCCAATCCAAAAGTGCTTAGTTCCAAGCCTTCGGTGACGACACAACATTGAGAAGAAATTCTCTGCAGTAGCTCATCCTCAAGCCAATGGACAAGTCGAGCCTATCAACAAAATGATCAAATCCATAGTCAAGAAGTGTCTGGAAAAGGCCGAAGGCTTATGGGTAGATGAATCCCTCTAGCCCTTTGGGCTTATCCGATTACTCATAAGTCAACGACCGGTCACGCTCCATTCACTCTCTCAAATAGATTTGAATCCATCATTCCCATTGAGATCAATCTCCAATCTCATTGAGTCACATGCTATGATCCAAAGACCCATTAAGACCTTCTCTTCGAATCAATTGACTTGCTCGAAGGGAAAAAAGACGAAGCAGAACTCAGATTCGCCGCTCAACACAATGATTCTCCTAGTACTTCAACTCCAAAATCCATCCAAAGCACTTTGGCATCAGCAACCTTGTCCTGAAGTGGATCTTTCCCACACCGACCGGTTTCGGTCCTCGCTGGAAAGGTCCGTAGCTAACAACCGTTGATGGCACTGAACTACCAACAACATAAAAGAGCGAACACCTCCATGCTACTTTACTTACTCTATTGTACGGAGCTACTAATTTCCACCAATGTCTTATTTTCAAAGTTCAAGGCGTTGTAAAGAAAAATCCATTACTGCCAAAGTTACCAGTAAAGAAATTTCAAATGTCCATGTACTTGGTGTGTTTATTTTCTACGTAGTATGTTTGAGAAATTATCACAACCAACTTGCATACATGAGCGCACAACACATGATCGACACCTCGAAGCTTGGAATCAATCCTTCCAGTCGAGTCTTTACAAAGACTCATACCTTGTGATGTAGTCTATGTTAAGTCAGTGTACGACTAACGTAGGATCTTTATATGGATATAGCAGAATTGTATATGATAAGTTAACTATTAAGCTATAGTAGTATTAGGTAAATATAAGCTATATAGATATATCACGAATAAGAAGTAAATGTAGTAAGTAAAGACATCAGGAATTTTATACTGGTTCAGACTTACCGTCCTATGTCCAGTCCTGAAGCTGCTCTTCGGAATTCACTAACACGCCCTCTCTTAACCTGGAGGAATATGTCACAACTCACCCGAGCACCAACAAGGATGCCTCGCTTGAGCACCAACACAGGACTTCACAATTACAAAGAGTTTTGACTTTTGAATTTGTTCTTGTATCAACACTGAATAGTCATGATTAAGTACACCCTTCCTATAATCTTATCCTCAAGTATTTGATGCATATGTGAAGATTGAAGGAAGTATGTTGCTTGTTGAATCGAGAGATATGAAATAACTTCAAAGATTCAACAAGTAACTTGAATTAGAGAAAGCTTTTAGAATTCTGTGAGTATAGAAATCTAAATCATAATTTAGAATAGAATAAGTAAGAATCGGTTATTTGGAATTCATAGTTGAAGTGTATTTATAATAGTAGAAGAGTAGTAATCTTTCATGAAGAGTTTCAGCCAAGGATTACGTCCATTTCTATTCATAAATTAAGAGGAATCTCTTCATGAAAGAAAGCAACTCTTTACATAAAAATGACTGTTATTTTTGATCAGTCGACTGGTAGAAAAACCACTAGTCGACTGGTCAACTGATAAAATCATATATATTTAAAATATGAAATGAAATTAGCCATTACTGGGCTCTGGAACCCTGACTAGTCGACTTGCCAGTTTTCTACAAGTTGACTGGTTAGGTTAAACCAGTCCAGTAATGCTTCTTTCTTATTCATAAGTTCATATATATATATATATATATATATATATATATATATTAAAAAAATGTATTTGTGTTACACTGCGAGGATAGATTTTAACACATTTCAAACACAACTATATATACATGAACTTAGCTCCATGATACGATCTTCATTAATCTCCATTTTGTTTTGTTGTCATGAATCGAAAACATCATGAATGATCATTCTCCCCCTTTTTTTTATTGATGACAACATATAGCATTCTAGTGAAAATGTTGAATTGCTCCCCCTGATTGTATGCTTGTATATATATTTACCTCGCTCTGAAACTCTACAACATTTTGTTAGTTCATAATATAGTATATACTTACCGTGTGACTTCCTCTAAGAAAAATGTTACCAAATACCTATCCATGCTCACTAACTTGAGTGCCCAACCCATTCCTTAGGTCTTTAGACTTGGGGAGACCCACTAGCCAAGTGAATGTGACATCGTCGCTCGCTCATCTCCATCCGACCCACAAGGCCTGGATCTAGCCAAAATTGGCGAACCAACGACGCCCTCGAACTCTAACCTAAATAAAACAATGAGAGAGTCCAAAAAGATGTAACTACGACATCTACCTTGCCTCCTCATGAGTTAGGATCAACGACTGCAAGGAGGTCCAAGGAGGGAAGTCACCAAGTTCAAACTCCGCACGACTCAAGGTTTCCAACTGAAGCGTAGTCGCAAGAGCGGAGTCAACACATACGAGCTGCGTACCGTTTGAGAATTTCAAGAGAGAAGCCACAAATAATGTTTTCCCAAGTGTAACGACAAGTACATTTACTCAAGTACAAATATTGGAAAGCGTAGATGAAAGTTCAAACACTCAATACAACATGTGATATAAGCAAGGTCAACTAAAACTTTCATTCACAAAAGCAAACTACAATTGTCTATCTCTTTCTAACGATGTGATGTACTTGAAACCACATCACACCCCCAAAAGCGAGGGCCATACTAGTGTATCATACCAGCCTACATAACCAAAAACTTTCAATAACCATCACTTTGACGAACCCCCTTCTTCCTTTCCTTGTCGGATTCAGCACTGGACGACTCGCCACAAACCTTCTTCCTCCTCATTCAGGAGATGCTCCCTCCTCTTCCCTTCCTACCCTTTGTTCGGAAATTTGAGCTGTGCGGCACCACCTTGAACTTGTCCTCGTCCTCGTCGCCACTTGACAATGATCCGCTGCTCAATAGGTGGGAAAACTTCCAAAGATTTGACGGTGGCATCGCTGGAGAGTGCTAGTATTGTCTTTGTGTCATCCTCATCCTTCTTGGCCTACTTAGCCTTCTTCGCCTCTATATCGACCTTTTTCTTGGCTTCCTTGGCCGCTTTCTGTTCAGCAGTGCCAGACCTTGAGCCTCTTTTTTGCCTATTCCTCCTGCAACTTCTTGAACTTCACATTGATTCTCTTCTTGGAGGCTTCAACATCGGCCCTCTTCTTAGCGGCCTCATCATCAGCTTTTTTCTTAGCGGCTTCATCATCAGCCTTCGTTTAACAACCCATATTTTATGTATCGATCGATCGTAAAATAATTATATTTTATTCCTTAGGGGTTGGATCATTCTCAAATTTTAATATGTCATTCATGGGGATGTGAGAGTGGCCCATGATTTTTTTTACCCAATTCAAGTATGACCATTTTGCCCTTTAGTTTACTGTTTGGGATATAACTTTTATTAGGGGTTGAATCTGGTGCTAAGATCGGTCTCATTGGATCAGAATGGTGGTTTACGATTCCATAGAGTGGTCACATGAAGAGTTCGGTTCAGCGGTTTAGGAGGAATCGACGTTTTTAGTTTAATTGCTGTTTGGGCAGACTGGTTAGCAACTAATGGGCTAACTAGCCAAGTGCATTAAAATAATGGCCTATAGATAGAGGGTTTGGGGAAGAGAACTAGGGTTACTCTCTTCATTCTAAACTTTAGGTCGGGCGTCTATGATACTCCGTTTAACCTAAAAATCTAATTCTCCATTCTTTTAATTCATATTCATCATAGATTACATCTAGAAGATAAATAATCATCAAGGGAAGTTATATTACATCAAATTCAAAGGTTATCAGTGTTGTCCAGATCTGGTCTCGTCGGATATATATTTAATTGGGGATTTGGTGACTGATAAATATCCCGCACACAGAAAATACGGATTATATGGGTAAATTAGGATCAAATTCGTATGTTACTAAATTCTCCCTAAATCTGATCATATATGTTTAATTCAAATTTAGACGTATTAGGAAAACCTAATTTGATCATATTAACTTGGTAATTGTTAGATCAATTATGTTATTCATATGTTTAGATCCAAATCTTGCTAGATCCTTTGTTTATGCCATAATTGTGATATGTTAATGTTTGAATGATTAGTATTATATGAACTGATGTTTATTTTGATTGAATTAATTACATTATTTGGTTTATTTGTTAGAATTAGTTGTCGTAGATCTTAGGATTAAAGAATAGAGCAAATCGGAGGTTCTGATAATTGGATTCAGACGAAATTTGGCAAAGAGCTCTGGAGGGTACCGGGATGATACTTGGAAAGTTTCACATCGAAATTCTCTAAGTATATGGATTGGTACCGATCCATTAGGATTGGTCAAATGGCGGTGAAACTTTGTAGGTGCATAGCGCTCGAGGCTGCTTGCAAATTTTCAAGTCATTCAGAGTTGTTTTGGGATGGGTCAAAGACTGATTACTCGAGACATGGATGGACCGACAAGAGTTTTTATAGGAATGTCGAATCGAATGGAAAATGGACCAGTAGAAAGATCTCAAGGCAAGGATGGACCGAATCCAATTACTTAGCAGAAAAGTGCTAAGTATATAGACAGGCACCGATCCATCAAGAATGATGGGTCGGTGTTGAGTTTTGGTGTGGAGGATTTTGGTTGCTCCCATGGGTTGCTGGTGAAGTTTGGGAATGAGAGGACTTCATACGGTTAATGTGAAACTCAATAATGAATGATGCTTCGATTATGAACTCAACTTGTAGTGGTCGGAGCTAGATTGATTTGATGCTAGTCGTGATGCGATATACAATCCAGTAAGACAACGGTTTGACTCAGGTGGGAGTTGATCCAGGATAATAATGGAATTAGTTTGATAATTGCTCAAACTAAAGATGTGATCGCCAAGAAGAAAGGCTCGACAAATTTGAAGCGTCAAGGAATTGTCAGTAATTGAAGTGTTCTAGCAGACTCAAAGCGAGGGTATTATGGGGACGCCCATTAAGATCAAATTGGATAGATCGTATACCCTAGATAGTCATGATGGGCTTAGTTTCTTCGTCAAGTAAGGCAACATACGTAGTCACGATGGCGTTTGGTAGTTTGGCAAGAACCGAGGTTTTCTATTAGCCATTTTGATCATTGAAAGCAAGTTCGATTATCGATGGATTCAAGGCTGTAGTCGGTGATAGCTAGGATATTGGAAGCTATGGATGTTATAGTTGATTGTGTGATTTCTTGTTTGTTTTCTCTAGGTCGACTATCATTATAAGATGTCAAAGAGAAATGAGATTGGGGGTTTTCCTTTCCTATTTTGTAATGACATGTAATGAATGGATTTCATGTGTTAACTTGTTGGTTGTTGGGCAGATCAGATGGTTGATCCACCTATACTCACATTATCCTATGTAACTGTTGTTAGTTATTTTATCGCTCACTAAGACTATTGTCTAACTTAAGGTTTTATGTTTCCCTCTTATTACCTTGGGTTTTCCGTCAATGTTGTTGATGAGCAGACTGAGTAGCAAGTTGCAGGTTTGGTGCCATTGATGTTGTATGGTGACGGGTAGGAGGCTGGCGTACTATTACTACTATTGTTTAGATATTTCCTTTATATATCTGGTGTATGTCGATAGTTATTGATACTCTAAGGGATGCAGTGAGGCATATTGTATTCAGAGATGTATTTTACTTAAGATTCTACGGTTTTATGTAGATTTGATTTCCTGATTAGTTATGCTTCACTATTTTATGTTGTTGTATATCTTGTTATTATATATTATCCTTGTGTTATGAGTTATACAACATGTATTATTTCTAGTTATTCTACCCTGATGATCATCCCATATTGGCTTGGCACATCATACAATGCACCATTCCTTAGTTTGGTGCAGAAGATGTGGGGTGGTCGTCACAATTCTTCTTCGCTGCCTCCTGCCCTTTAGTCTTAGACTCATCCTCGACTTTCTTCCTAGCCTCCGCCTGAGCCATTTGAAGGGCCACCTCATTCTCCTTCCTCTTCTCCTCTTTTTCTTCTGACATGTAGGGCAACTAAACTTTCCGTTTTCGAGTAGATCGTGCATTGTCTGCTCGGCTGCCTCCATCAGCCCAGTCACTTGCACTTCCTCTTCGTCCTTCCCTTTCCTTTTCGAGAGAAAGTCTCCAAAATCCCCAAGATCCAAATAAAAGAATGTGTCTAAGTGACTGCCTCCTTCTCTAAGCTGCTCTCCTTGCATCCCCACATCAACCTGTGACACCCCACGTTCGTTAATGTCACTCACTAAGGGAATGCATTAAGTTCCATGAAGCGTTATAGGTAAACAGACACAGATTAATTACAAGACAGATATAAATAAGATAGTAGCGGAAATTTAAATTTTATTTAAACATAAACCATAATACCGTGGTCCACAATACCATAAGTCACAAAAACCATTGCAATAAAATAACTTCTGTCTTGCATCATCAGAGTACATAAGAATATAAAAACATAATTCCCCAATTAAAATAGTTAAGCCATAGTAGAGACAAGTACTTGAGCCATACTTCAGAAGTAGCTCCCTGCAAGGTGACATCTAAGTCCTGACTAAGCCTGGGTGTTTCCTTCTTGAGAACCTTGGGGAGGAATGGAAGAAAGAAGGAGAAACAAAAGGGTTAGACATAAAGTCTGGCAAGTCTAGTTACTTTTATCCAGTAAATAAATAAAAGTAACATGTTAGGCATTTAAAGTGAACAAGAGAGATCACTACATAAATGGCAAGCGTGAAAAGGCAGACATGGTAAGGTTTTTACACTTCTCTAATGATTACTTTACACTATGACTAGTATAGCCAGAATGAGATGATCCCCTCCACTATAAGGTGGTAGACTTAGGGCATATGTCCAAAATATTCCCTAACCACTACCCTAATCGATCGGCTCCCTACTCCGTAGATACTCAATGCCGGCCCCACGGTAGGATGTATCACGTCCTACAGTGACAACCCTTCACTGATATGCACAGCCCCATATCTACAGGTGTCATAGTCATCTTATACACCTCTGTCGGGCTCATGCACGCACATGGCCCCATCGGTTTACGCCGGCCACACCGTCCTCTACGTTTGGATCTCTTACAATCAGTCAGTAAGCATGTCCCCTCTCCGCCTAGTACAAAGTACTTTATTTGATACTAACTCCAGGTTACTGACTGAAATGGGTCCCACACAATATGATACAAGCTCTCCCCTTTGTCTTGTATCCCCCAATAGGGTTTTCACTGACTATGTATACCACTAGGTGTCTTTAATTACATAGCCCTATATCAATTATGCTTACCCTAAAAGGTGTCTTTAATTACATAACTTTATTATTTTCTCTGGTTATGTATACCACTAGGTGTCCTTAATTACATAACCTTATCGGGTTAAGTTGTGGGCCTATATGTAAATATTACCTCCCCCTTCGAGATTTGCTTAACCCATTCACTATCCAATCAATTTACTTAACCCTAACCTTAGTTACAATCATACAATCCCTATGGATTTGATTTAGTTAAGTAGTCCAATTCGTTACCATGTCCATTTATGGTTTATAATGGGCTAGACCTCCTATATTAGGCCTACAATGTGTGGATGCTGAATATGCCGGTCGAATCCGGGCAGTCTTATTCCACAGTTGGGTCTAACCTCGTGTCTTAGCCCGATTCGTATTTGCATACTTAGACCTCCCACATTAGGTTCAACATTAGTGGCTATTGGATATGCCAGTCGGGTCCGAGCAGACTTCCACCACTAATGCAACCTAACCTCATGTCATAAGTACAATTACAATTCCTAACTGTAATTAGTAGACATTCCATTTTTAATTAATTTACCAATTAATTAATCCTTTCCTTTTATAGGTGTCAATACCTATTTTACTCAATAATTTGAATTACATATCCAAAATGTTCATATTCAAATTATGCCATTTTAAACCCTTTTTCCTCCGTTCCTTAACTAGCGCCCTCACAAAATTGGCAACATGCCTAGGCTAGACAATAGCCTAGTCATAAACGATAATAGGGAAAATAATAGGAATATAACTAAAATGATCATCTTGGCATAAACATAAACTAGCATGATAATAAGGTAAACATACATACTGGCATGGACATGAAATTGTCATCATAACAAGGTGGACATAAAACTGATGAACGATTGGGAGTCAATAACCATGATGTCATAATAAGCATAGTAAGATCTAAATTAAAGCAATTTAGATGTCCAATCGGTTTAGATCTAACATGATAACACAAGGTGATAAATTAGATCACATAACTCAGATCTAGAGGTTAAAATAGATCTAACATGATAACGCAAGGTGATAAATTAGATCACATAAAATAGATCTAACATGATAACATAAGGTGATAATTTAGATCACATAAAATAGATCTAATAGGATAACATAAGGTGATAATCTAGATCTATCTAATAATTTCAATGTCCATATAAATTAGACATACTTGTTTAGAAATAGATCTACACAAATCCACATCATAGCATGTCATAAAATTTACAATTGAGATAAAGATTTAGATCCAATCCTAACCAATTCAAGGTGACATATGTTCATGATTTACATAAATGATTAGATCTATCCAATGATATAACTGTCCAAATTAACATATCTACGTTAACCACAATATAGTTACAAATCAAGATCCACAATAATAACATAGTAGAATAATCACAAATTGAATTGGATCTATAGAAATAGATCTATCATGACACAACATAAGATCTAACAATAACATAGATTCAAGGTTTACAATGTATACAAATCACCATCTTTTATAACTCACTTTTATTTATCTAAACCTAAAACCAACTAGAAACTCACTGTGATTGGATTGCTAAGATGATAGAAAAGACATTAATGCTGAGTCTATGCTTGAGTCTCAGAATTTAATTTTCTTTAGTTGATAGAAGAAGATGAGAGACCCTAGTTCAATTCAGAATCCGGCAGAGTTTGGCCGCCATGATTTCTAATGAAGAAATATGTGAAATAGCCATTTATTTATAGCTGCAGAACCCTCTGGAACCGACTATCACATAAGCCCTAGGGTAAATCAGGTCGTGGGTCGCCTCCCACTTTGAAAAGGTCCGAATACCCACAAACTATTCTAGGCGCACTTTACAAGTGCGCCAGTGCAGAATTGCCTTGGCTCACTTGGCAAGTGTGCCAGTTATACCTAGTTTTGATTTTCAAACTTTTATCGTCTGTAACTTCTTCATACGTTATCCATTTTAGTAATGACGCTGTCAATTTCCCTTAAATTTTTAATGTTAATTAATTATTATCTAATTTATCCTCTTTAATGTTAACAAAATTATGGGCTGTTACATTCCCCCCATTTAAAGGATTTCGTCCCCGAAATCTCCAAGTTGAAAAGAATGCATATCCTACCATCCATCATCCATCTACTCATCCATCAATCACTGGCATCCATTGTCCTTAAGAATTTCTACTGCTTTCATGAATATATGCAAAGGTGTGTGTACATGTCCCAACACTAATGCGAATATCAGGCGGTCTACTGAATCAGTTGACCTCCTTTATGCAATGTATGTTAGTGCCATGAATCCAATATGTATGCAAATAAGCCTATTATAACATGTAAGCTCAACATGTTACCGTTCATCCATATGCTAGTTCATCCAATTCCATCCATAAAAGAAAAGAAAATACACACACATCCATATGCAGTATGAGAGTGACTGAGCCGATCTTAATGCCAAATGTGTGTGTATATGCATCTATAGGCAACCACTAGCAAGCACTTGCATCCACTTACATCAATCAATCATAACATGTCTCAAACACATGTTTACATCCATAGGATTCCTATCTAAAGGTCAAAAAATACTACGAATAAGATGTACTAAAATGATAGAAACAAGTACTGATAAAGCTTTGGAAAAAGGAGTTAAGAACATACCCTCGAAAAGAAAAAGGTACGAAGCACGAATCTTGTCTTTGTTCTCCCAAGTCGCATCCTCTGGGTTGTCTCCCCATTGAACCTTTAGCAACTTGATCTCTTTATTGCATAGCTTCTAAACTTCTGATCCCCGAATACGAGTAGGGACTCGCCTGACTGTCACCTCCCGTTCCACTTCGATTTCTTCCAACATACTCAGCTCAACAATTACTGTTGTGTAATGCAAGCACTTCCACAAATGGGAAACATGGAAAACATCATTAACGCCAGATAGATTGTCTGAGAGTTTTACTCTATAGGCCATTTGGCCAATCCTCTCGGTTATGGGAAACGGTCCCACAAACCTAGGTGCCAACTTCCCTACTGATCCGAAGCGAACCACATTCCTCAGAGGTGATACCTTGATAAAAACCAAGTCTTCGACTTCAAATTTCATGTCAGTCCTTCTCTTGTCTGCATAGGATTTCTGTCTTTCTTGAGCTTTCTTCATTCGTCGTCTAATAAGGTCAATCTTTTCGGACGTTTTCCTTACTATATCTAGTCTAAGTAATAATCTTTCTATAGACTCCCTCCAACAAGTTGGTGATCTACAGGGTCATCCGTACAATGCTTTGAAGGGTGCCATGTCGGTGCTAGCTCGATAAACGTTATTATAGGCAAACTTAACTAAAGGAAGATGTTATTCCCAAGTCCCTCCGATGTCTAGGATACACAGCCTCAAAAGATCTTCTAGATTCTTGTTCACCCTCTCTGTTTGTCCATCGGTCTGAGGATGATAAGCGGTGCTCAAACACAACTGTGTACCTAATGTTTCTTGCAAGCTCCTCCAAAATTCGCTAGTAAAGATGGGGTCACAATCGCTCACGATGCTAGAAGGTACTCCATGAAGACGAACTATCTCTCGGACATGAATTGCTACTAACCATGATGCCATCCTCTTACTCTTAACTGGAATAAAGTGAGCGCTCTTAGTGTGTCTATATACCACAATCCAGATATCGGTGTTGCCTTTCTTCAATCTAGGCAAACCATCTATGAAATCCATAGAGACGCTCTCCCATTTCCACTAAGGAACCTCCAAAGGATGAAGTAAACCACCAGGCTTCTTTTGCTTAGCTTTGACTTGCTGGCAAACTAAACATTGGGAAACAAATTTGGCCACATCTTTCTTCATCCAGCACAAAAGAAAACCCTCTTCAGGTCCCTGTACATCTTATCATCGCCTGGATGAATGGTCATCTTAGAATGGTGGGCTTATTCTAGGACTGCCTTTATCAAGCTTCCAGTTTGAGGAACACAATGCCTTCCATCTCGTCGCAACTACCCTTTTCATCTATTGCATGTCTGCTGAGGTGACTAGAAGTCTCCCCTCTTCTGAGCTTATCCATGATGTCTAGAATTTGTGGGTCACCTTGTTGTGAAGCTCCTATCTAGTCCATAAGAGTCGGTCGTATCTCCAAGGATGCAAACAAATCAAGAAAAATCTTGACGGAAGTTCTAAAATCAAAAGTTGATATGAAATCCAAGTTCTTTCTTTCCACAAACAGAGGATTCAGGGCCACCCTCTACGTACTTAGTGCATCTGCCACCACATTACCCTTGCCAGTGGTATAAGAAATCTCAAAATCATAAGAAGCTAGAAATTCCATCCACCATTGTTGCCTTAACTTGAGATCCTTCTGCGAGAAGAGATACTTGAGAGATTTATGATTGGTGCATAACTCGAACTTCTCTCCAAGTAGATAATGACGCCACATCTTTAATGTAAACACTATGGCAGCTAGCTCTAGATCATGGGTGCGGTAGTTCTTTTCATGAATTCTCAGCTGCCTACCCCCATAACACACTACTTTCCCTTCTTGCATTAGAACCGCACCAAGCCCTGTACTACATGCATCAGTGTAAACTAAACACTTTATTCCCATCAGGTAAGGTTAAGACCGGGCTTGTTATCATAGCCCCCTTCAGTCGTTGGAAAGCAAAGTCATAGTCTATATCCCATGAGAGTGCCAAGTTCTTCTTCGTCAGCCTGGTGAGTGGGGCTGATATCTTTGTGAAGTCCTTAATGAACTTCCTATAGTAACCTGCTAACCCAAGAAAGCTTCTCACCTTGGTTGCATTTTTAGGAACCTGCCAATCTTGCACTGCGACCACCTTCGCGGGATCTACAGCTATCCTTCCTTTAGAGACCACATGCCCTAAGAATCTCACATCTTTTCTCCAATAATTGAATTTGGAAAATTTTGCTTTAAGCTGATGGCCACGGAGAGTTTTCAAAACTTCTCTCAAATGTTGGGCATGCTCTTCTTTGCTTTTGGAGAAGATCAAAATATCATCGACAAAGACTACAACAAATTTATTTAGAAACTCCCGAAACACCATACTCATTAGATCAACAAAATGGGCGGGTGCATTTGTCAGCCCAAAAGGCATAACCAGCCATTCAAAGAAACCGTCCGAAGTCCTAAAGGCAGTCTTATCTACGCTATCATCAGCCACCCTCAACTGATGGAACCCCGTGGCCAAGTATAACTGGGAAAGTACCAAGGCACCAACAAGCTGATCAAATAAATAATCAATCCTCGAAAGCGGGTGCCTATTCTTCTTAGTCAGTTTATTCAGCTCTCTATAATCAACACACAAACGAAGCGAACCATCCTCCTTAGTTGCGAATTCTACTGGAGCACCCCATTTAGATATGCTTCGTTTGATAAACCCTTTCTCAAGTAGCTCCCCTACTTGCTTACTCAGCTCCCTCCTTTCCCTTGGAGCCATATAGCGCACTGGCAATGCAACTGGCTTTGCATTGTCCACCAGATATATACGAAAGTCGATATCACGCCTTAGAGGTAAACCCCAAACCTCAACAAAAACATCGAAAAAATCCCGAACAAGTTGAACAAATTGCAGATCGTCGATAAATGCATCAAGAGACTTTAGGAAACTAACCATAACCGACGCTTGTGGGTCACATGAAATCTCGAGGGTTCTCCCATGACAAGTCGGAAGCCAAACAACCCTCTTCTCACAAACCAGAATGGCACCATACATGGTAAGCCATTCCATTCCTAGAATCAACCCATAGCCCATAAATCCGAGTACATATGCGTCGCATTCAAACTCGAAGCCTAACACTAATATTTTCAAACCCCGACAAATCATAGATAAATGAGCCAAACCAACAATGGGGTTTGAAACAACTATGGGATCCATTACCATACTAGTAACTAAATGCAAAGATTTAACTACAGAACTTAATATAAATGAATGTGAGGCACCAAAATCAAAAAGTCTTCTAATAGGATGGTTTGAAAGAGAAATTAAACCTTCCACAGAAATTTTTCTACCTCTATCAGGAGCACTGGTCGTGAAAGCATGCACCTGCCCTCCAGATTTTCCTTCCCTTTGACCTTGTCCCTGTGATCCCCATTTCTTCAGGCACTCTTTAGCAAAGTGTTCGACCTCTCCACAGTGGTAGCAATAGTTCTTCCTTCGCTTACAGTCTTTAACTAGATGACCTTCCTTCCCACAATGGTGACATTTTCTCTTATCCTTGCCTTAATTATTTTTTCCTCCTTTCTTCTGTTGTTGTTGTTCCCCTTTCTTGGGCCACACCTTCCTATTTTGCGATGTCTCTTCAGCCTTCTTTTCTTCCTTGTCTTCCTTATGCATTAGGGCCATATTGACAAGCTTTTTAAATGTGGCCCCATTGGAATATGGGACATGGCTAAACCATGCAGAGGCTCATTCAGCCCTTTAGCAAACCGCAAAGCCCTTTTGTGTGGCGTATCTACCAACTCTAAATCGAACCTTGCTGGTTGGTTGAATTTGTTCATGTACTCTTTTACCGTCAAATTTCCCTGTTTGAGTGATAAGAATCTTTCAATTTGCATGCTAATTTCAGCTTGGGAAAGAAATTTCATTTCGAACCTCTATCTAAAATCTTCACAAGTTTCCACCAGACGTCCAGCCTCAGTGACTTCCCACCAAAATGAGGCTTCGTCCTTCAGTAGCCAAGTGGCTAATTGAACCTTCCTTCTATCCTTTACTTCAAAGATTATGAATAAATCCTCAGTCTCCTTGAGCCAATTCCAAGCTTCTACGAATGTCTCTTTCCCATGGAATGACTTCCCTCTCATAGCAAGGAAGTCTTTGCAGATCTTGGCGAAGTTATTTGCTCTTGGATGGGGAGGAGGACGAATGACTGGTGCAGCTAGGGGAGGAACATTTCGTTGGCCTTCAGTAGGTGCCATGGCCTCCAAATATCTATGGAACCATCTGGGTATTATGACGCCCTCTGGGATATTAGGAATGTTTTGTTCCCCAGACATGCTGAAAAAGGAGAAAGGAAGAAATTTAGATAAAGGACCGAAGGACACAACATATGGCTTTTTGGGGAATGTTTTTCAAAACAGACTTTTCTTTTGAAAATACTTCCTTTTAAAACCTTTTTGAAAATAATTTTCAAAAACTTTTATCTAATCTGGTAACCTTCAGCTTTGATACAAAGTGTGACACCCCACATCCGTTAATGTCACTCATTAAGGGAATGCGTTAAGTTCCGTGAAACGTTATAGGTAAACAAACATAAAATGATTACAAGACAGATAGAAATAAGATAGCAGTGGAAATTTAAATTTTTATTTCAACATAAATCATAATACCGTGGTCCACAATAACATAAGTCACAAAAACCATTACAATAAAATAACTTCTGTCTTGCATTATAAGAGTACATAAGAATATAAAAACATAATTCCCTATTTGGAAGAGTTAAGCCATAGTAGAGACAAGAACTTGAGGCATACTTCAGAAGTAGCTCCTAGCAATGTGATATCTGAGTCCTGACTAAGCCTGGGTGTTTCCTCCCTGAGAACCTTTAGGAGGAGGGAGGGGGAACGGAAGAAAGATGGAAAAACAAAAGGGTCAGACATAAAGTCTGGCGAGTCTTGTTACTTTTAGACAGGATTGGCATATAAAGTGGATAAGAGAGATCACTACATAAATGGCAGGAATGACAAGGTAGACAGGGTAAAGTGTTTACACTTCTCTGATGATTACTCTGCACTATTACTATTATAACCAGAATGTGATGATCCCTTCCACTACAAGGTGGTAAACTTAGGGCATATTTCCAAAATATACCCTAACCACTACCCTAATCGATTGGCTCCCTACTCTGTAGATACTATGTGTCGGCCCCACGGTAGGATGTATCATGTCCTACAATGCAACCCTTCACTGATATGCATAACCCCATATCTACTGGTGTCACGGTCATCTTATCCCCTCTGCCCGACTCATGCACGCACATGGCCCGGTCGGTTTTGGCCGCCCACACTGTCCTCCATGTTTGGATCTCTTACAATCAGTTAGTAAGCGTGTCCCTTCTCCGCCTAGTACAGAGTACTTTATTTGATACTAACTCTGGGTTACTGACTGAAATGGGTCCCATACAATATGATACAAGCTCTCCCCATTGTCTTGTATCCCCTATTAGGTTTTTCACTGACTATGTATACCAATAGGTGCCTTTAATTACATAGCCCTGTATTAGTTATGCTTCCCCTAAATGGTGTCTTTAATTATATAACTTTATTATTTTCTCCGGTTATGTATACCACTAGGTTTCTTTAATTACATAACCTTATCGGGTTAAGTTATGGACCTATATGTAAATATTACCCACCCCTTTGAGATTTGCTTAATCCATCCACTATCCAATCAATTTACTTAACCCTAGCCTTAGTTCACAATCATGCAATCCCTATGGATTTGATTTGGTTAAGTAGTCCAATTCATTACCATGTCCATTTATGGTTTATAATGGGCAAACCCTCCAACATTAGGCCGACAAAGTGTGGATGTTGGATATGCCAGTCGGCTCCGGGCAGTCTTATTCCACTGTTGGGCCTAACCTCGTATCTTGGCCTGATTCATATTTGCGTACTTAAACCTCCCACATTAGGTTCAACATTAGTGGCTACTGGACATGCTGGTCGGGTCCGGCCAGACTTCCACCACTAATGCAACCTAACTTCGTGTCATAAGTACAATTACAATTCCTAACTGTAATTAATAGACATTCCATTTTTAATTAATTTACCAATTAATTAATCCTTTCCTTTTATAGGTGTCAATACGTATTTTACTCAATAATTCGAATTACATGTTCAAAAATGTTCATACTCAAATTATGACATTTTAAACCCTTTTTCTCCCATTCCTTAACTAGCGCCCTCACAAAATTGGCAACATGCCTAGGCTAGACAATAGCCTAGTCATAAACGATAATAGGGAAAATAATGGGAATATAAATAAAATGATCATCTTGGCATAAACATAAACTAGCATGATAATAAGGTGAACATACATACTGGCATGGACATGAAATTGTCATCATAACAAGGTGGACATAAAACTGATGAACGGCTGGAAGTCAATAACTATGATGTCACAATAAGCATAGTAAGATCTAAATTAAAGCAATTTAGATGTCCAATCGGTTTAGGTCTAACATGATAATGAAAGGTGATAAATTAGATCACATAATTCAGATCTAGAGGTTAAAATATATCTAACATGATAACGCAAGGTGATAAATTAGATCACATAAAATAGATCTAACTTAATAACATAAGATGATAATTTGGATCACATAAAATAAATCTAACATGTTAACATAAGGTGATAATCTAGATCTGTCCAATAGTTTCAATGTCCACATAAATTAGATCTACTTGTTTAGAAATAGATCTACACAAATCCACATCATAGCATGCCATAAAAGTTACAATTAAGATAAAGATTTAGATCCAATCCTAACCAATTCAAGGTGACATATGTTCTTGATTAACATAAATGATTAGATCTATCCAATGATATAACTATCCAAATTGACAGATCTATATTAACCACAATATAGTTACAAACCAAGATTCACAATAATAACATAGTGGAATAATCACAATTGAATTGGATCTAGAGAAATAAATCTATCATGACATAGCATAAGATCTAACAATAACATAGATTCAAGGTTTACAACGTATCCAAATCACAGTCTTTCATAATTCACTTTTATTTATCTAAACCTAAAAGCAACTAGAAACTCACTGTGATTGGATTGCTAAGATGATAGAAAAGAAGTTAGTGCTGAGTCTATGCTTGAATCTCAGAATTTTATTTGCTTTAGTTGATAGAAGAAGATGAGAGACCCTAGTTCAGTTCAGACTCCGGCAGAGTTTGGCTGCCATGATTTCTAATGAAGAAATATGTGAAATAGCCATGTATTTATAGCTGTAGAACCTTATGGAACCGACTGCCACATAAGCCCTAGGGTAAATCAGGTCGCGGGTCGCCTACCACTTGGAAAAGGCCTGAATACCCAAAAACTATTCTGGGCGCATATTACAAGTGCGCTAGTGCAAAATTGCCTTGGCTCACTTGGCAAGTGCGCCAGTTATACATAGTTTTGATTTTCAAACTTTTTATCGTCCGTAACTTCTTCATATGTTATCCTTTTTACGCAGACCAGGTGTCTATCTTGACCTAAATTCAAGATGGACGCAATGACGTTGTCAGTTTCCCTTAATTCTTAATATTACGGGGTGTTACACAAGCCCAGGCAACGCAGGCAGTATTGGAGCAAAGCTCATTGTTACCTCTACCCGAGAGGAACTTGCAAGATGGTAAGGATGATGAATTAGTCTAATTTGACTTCATTTTACCATCAATATAAGCACTCGTGATAATGCGACTTTACCTTCCAACACTTGCGCCGCAATTTCGGTAAACATAGTGCTCCAAATTGTTAGCTAAAGAGAGCTTCCGTGTCCCAACTCTTGACAATCGGGTTCGTATTCGGTAGCAATAGGAGCTAGGACCAATGAACCACCCGCTGAGACGGACGGGACAACTTGTTATTGCTGAGAGATGCCTTCTACAAACTCGTAAGCAATTATCACGCTTTCGTCCGTCACATTCTTCCCGTTCACGACAGCAAGTTCCGCCATCCTTGCCTTTACAAGTTCCCCTCTCAATAATGTCCTCCCTTCGTCCAGCACTTTGCTTTCCTCCTCGTTCATATGTTCAAACATTAAATCAACCTCATCGATCGAGTCCACATGCTGCAACCTAGATTTGAACTGCATCATCCTGTCCCAAGTCTAAGCTATAGTTTGGACATAATCTTTAACCCATGAGATTTCACAAAATCGAGGTGCTTTGTCGTACATACCTTAGATGTATGGCTCTAGAAACTTTCCACCCTACCTTCAGCACCTTCAATTTTAACCTTAAGCCTCGAAGCCTCAACTTGGTGTTCGGCTTTTACGGTGTCCGCTTGGGTTAGTGCCTCCTTGCTTATGGCCTTAGCGTTCACTCTCTCCTTCATTGCCTGAGCAAGCTCAGCAATCATCAAATCGAATAGCTTTCTAAGCTTGTTGTTATCATTAATGAGTAGTTGTGCCTGCTCATTCTCCTCTTTTATCTTCTTATTTTCGTCAACCAGGGTTTCACTGTCTTTGCAGAGCGGGTGTACCTCTTTATTTTCATTCTCCAACGGATATTCTCCTCCGTTAGAGCTTTGTTATCTTTATTGAGAGCCAGAATATCGGATGAGACCGTAGGCATTGTATCTTTGTTCAACTCTCGATCCTACTTTGCCTCAGCCTCGACCTTCTTGTGCTTACACTACAGTTGTTCTGGTTTGGCATCATAAAGTTAGCATATAAACGAGTAACTCATATTTGCAAAAATAAATTCAATTTGGAGGATTTCGTACTCAATTCGTTCTCCCTATTCTTAAAGCTCTCTCTTTCAACTTTCATATCCAGTTCCAGGTTCTGGATTTCAACATTCTTCTTAAAGATCAACTCCGAGAGATGCCTCACATACCTGTGCATTTTCCTATATTGTAAGTAGATATCATACACTTTGTCATAAACATCCTTGTCCACGTCCGTTGGGATTGGGTAAATGTTTGGCAACCACTTAAGCACGTCAAAATAGAAGTTGAGGAATGGCTCCTTTAGCATTGTTCTCTTCTGTTTGGAATTGAGCCGTGTGATCTCCGATATATCAGGCAACTGTGGGCCTTTCTTTGACGCTTTGTTCTTCCCATGCCTCCGATCTTTGAGCACCAACTCCTTACTTCCAGAAGTGATTATGGGCGCCAAGGATGGAACATACAGAGGAATCATTGATGACTACTACCATGTGCTCGCTGTTTTCAGCCTCGAATATGTTCTCGGTGAACAAATGAGAGGTGGCGGAGATTCCGAGTGTCGAGATTAATCTTTATGGCAACGTTCACTACTGCGATCAGGAGGGCCATGGGGTTTGTAAACAAACATGTATCCCTTGTAAAACTAATCACAAGCCCGCTCCTCTGTTACTGGTAGCCCCCAGACCCTCGGCCTCTATCCTATCGCCATCTCGAGCTATTTCACTTGCACGTAATAGATTCAAAGTTATTATTGAACACTCAACAAAAAAAATGCTATGTTATTCGGTGTTTATGAGTATGCATCCTAAGTGTTCTCTTTACGGACCAGATTTAATCCCACTTGAAGGGGTGACCTCCCCAACGTTCAACGTTCAGATTCCAGTACTTGTGCCATTGGGCCCAGACAGTGTATGATCAAGCGGTAAATTGTCCAAGTCTATAAATTGACCCTCCATCTCCAGCGATGTGGTGGTCCTAGAAGTAGTAATTTTGGAAACAGCCTGGGCGGCGACACTAACCTCGTCTCAAATGTTAAAGACAAGACAAGAGTGGTCGGCAGACCTTCTTCTCTGGAAACTATCTCTATATTACTGGCACTGCGCTCACTTGGTTCTTCCTAAATCTTTATGACCTTGCTTCGTTTGGATGCAACAGGGGGCCTCGCAGAACCCGAGGACTTTTTCTTCCCTCGGTTCCCACTTTTTCTTCCTCTATAGCACCAATTCAAATGACTCATTGAGCGATTTTCGGGAAGTAAGCCCGTTTTACGAAGTTTTTCAGTGATAACATTCATGGTCGTGCGGGCCTTGGATGGAATAGTCTTCAGCAATTCAAGACGCTCCTAGTACACTTTGCCTCAAGGTACTAGAGGAATGCCTGTGTAACACCCCGTATTTTCTGTTAACGTTATAGTATTGCATTAAACAATACTTAATTTAAAATGTGATAATTAAGGGAAACGGGTTATGCCATTGTGTTCGTCTCGGAATTCTGGTTGAGATAGAGTCCGAGTTTGCGTAAATTGGACTTCGTATGAAGAAGTTATGGCTGTCGAAAGTTTCCAGAAAATTCAAATAAATTCAAACAGCTCGAAAACAGATTCAAAATCCAAACCAAATGTCAGAAGCGGGCTGGGCAGGAAAATTCCCGCCCAGGACCCAGGTCGACCAGGGGGTCGACCCTAGTGTCGACCTTCCACCTACAGGTAGACCTGCCCCTACCCCCCCCCCCTACGGGCAGATCTGAAAGGTGATGATTTTGTGACTCAGTGCTGAGTCATTAGGGCTGAGGTGTCACCCTATCTTGACTGAATGGTTGTGGTTAACTCTAGGATCATCCGACGACTATAATTAAACTGAAATTCTATATAAACAACCCAATGCTCAACCTAAAAATCACACAAAAATAATCCTGGAACTATCATGCCGTTAATAGAGAACTTGGAGTAGCCGTCACCAATTCAAAGAAAAGATAAGAACTTGAATCAAAATCAAATTAAAAGTAATCAAATTCAACGATCTACATCAAATGCGAGCTTACCAATTTCAGAATTCATATTTCAGAAAACAAGAATTCCTTTTTAGTTTGTAAGTTGGTTATTACGTAGATTTAAACGTTTTTTCAAATGAATCATGACATGTAGTAATTTGAAATAGAATGATGCTTATGTATAAGATAAATAAAGTTTGATTCTCGTTTATCTTAAAGTACAGTTGCGTTTGATCATGTCTATATGTTTGTGGTGATGAACATATTGTATGTTATTGGAATCTATTATGATTGGTTAATGGATTTATTATGCCAACAAAATAGTGAAATATGTCATGTTATAATTTGGTGATTACTTGCAAGTTTATGATCTAAAGCACATGCTTATATGTTAGATCAACACTCATGTGTATTTAGATCCATGTTAAGTTGAATCTATTTACGTTGTAAAATTGGAATTGTAATTCTCTAATGTTTTAACACATAAGTATCATGTTAAGTTGTGATTCGAATATGTTTATAGTAGCTCTCTTATCTTTAAAACACATAAGTCATCATGCTAAGTTGTGATTCGAATATGTTGATAATAGTTCTCTTATGTTTAATACACACAAGTTAATATGCTAAGTTGTGATTTAAAAATGATTATAGTAGCTTTCTTATGTTTTGACATACATAAGTAAATATGCTAAGTTGTGGTTTAAAATTGTGATTATACGTTAAACCTCCATGCTAGACCTTTAACAAGTTTACATGACAATTAGACCCAACTTAGTCACAAGTTCACTTTTGCCTATTTAATTAAGTTAATGATACTTCTATGCTAAGTTAAACATGATAAATTGAATGTATGCTATTTTATGTTTGATTCATATCCCTTGTTTATTACCCCTTTTTGTTTATGTGTTTGGGATAATTTATTAGCCCAACATTTTATGTGATTCATGCGTATGTTCCACAGGGGTAGCGATGGGAAAATTTGAAAATTCACGGCATAGATTTATTAATAAAATGGTATATTTGATATACCATTCATTGTGAGCATAATCAAAGGATAATTATGGAATGATTAAATTAAAATTAATTTACATAAAGAAATTAGACATATATAGAAAAAATGTGAATTTAGAAAAGACGAATATGCCTAACCCGAGGTTAGACTGAGTTGTGGTGTAAATCTGCCCGGAACTGACCGACATATCCAATGACCACAACAAGACCTGTTTAATGGGGGTGGTTAGTGCATCAAGCCCAAAAAGAACCTGAAGTTAGACTGAGTTGTGGTGTAAATCTACCTGGAACCGACCGGCATATCCAGTGACCACGACAAGACCTATCTAATGTGAGTGGTTGGTGCTTTAATGAATAAATTAAGTTAAGTCAGGATTGGTAGGGTTAAGTCAATTAGGGAAACACTTAACCGATTCAACATGTTAACTAAACGAATGGGTGGGGTTAGATAAACTTGGACACTTAACCAAATAAACATGTTGATTAGAAAACCCTAGTAACAAGGACCCATTTCAGCAGTAACCCACATAGATGTATCATGGTACCCTGAAACTAGGAAGGGTGGGGCACGATTACTGGGCTGGTTATAAGTGGTCAAAACGTCGGCGGTTGATGGGCCAGTGTTGGTTCCGACGGAATATGGGCGTGCACGTACTCCGAAGTGGAAAAAGCAGGCACTGGACATCAGTAGCATACACTGCGCATCTTGAATCGTGTCAGGTTGCCACCAGAGGGACTGATACACCCCATGGCAGGACCAGCACATGTATCTACAGTCAGGTAGGGCCGAATGACATAGGATATGAATGCATGCGATTAGGAGCCGTTTATTAAAGGGATCGTTTGTTATGAACACGTGGGGCTAGTTGAACCAATGGTTAAGTAGGTGCAGAGACAATAGTAATGGGTGCGATCACATGTTCCTCTTATCTTATATTAGGGTATTGTCCTACGTTTTGTTATTACTGTCATGACCCCTTTCCTTTTTTAAATACTAGTAATCACTGAACTTACCAGACTTATTGTCTGACCCGTTTTCTTTCATCCTCTTTTCTTCCATTCCCCCCCCCCCCACCCCCAAGGTCCACAGGGAGGGACTACTCTAGCTGAGTCAGACTCTTTGCAAGCTTCAAGAAAGTAGATGTTTGATTTGGACTCTCTCTCACCTTGGCTATGGCTCTTGGACATTATCCTTGGGGATTTATGCAGTTTTATTTATGGTCTATGCTTCTTTATTAAATAATCAAGACAGAAATTATGGTGTAATGTTTTGGAAGTTATTTTGAGACAATTTGATGTAATGCTTATGTATTGGACCACTTATGCAATAAAGATTTGAATTTCGCTGCTTATATTTATTTGTCTTGTAAATTTTTGTGTGTCTTGTACCTATAACCCTCCACCAAAGTTAAGGCATTCCCTTTGTAAGTGACCTTAACGGAGGTGGGGTGTTTCAGCCTGTCATAAAATATATAATTAGTCTCAAGCTTACAACTTGACTAACTACAAATCCAAGGCAAGAAAGACACCTACATCCGGCCAGCCATCGCCTCATGGATCTTGGGGGACAACGAACATAAATCCAGTCATGTTTAGTAACATTAAACCTACTCCATGTCCCTAGGATAAACCGGTGTTGGCTTGTGCCTCCATGTAGACCACTGAAGGCACAATAGCAGTTCTCTTCATTTGGAAGAGAAATTGGATCTCTTCCCCGGTACGTATTGTATGCAGGTACCCCATAAATAAAGCGCAGGTATCAAAAAGGAAGGTGTACATGTTTGGGTGAAACTGCGTTGGCGCTAAAGGGAAGTAGCGCAACAAATCCTGGATGATCCCGTAGGACGGGGGAACGCACCCAAAAACACACATATGCCTTTTGCAGGCAGTATACCCTTCTGTAGGTGCTTGTACCATGTCCCTCTCTTCAAAGACCTGAACATCATTCTAGGGTATGTTGAACTTCTTACATACACGCCTTAACATCGCTTCATCAATCCGCGAAGGCATCGAATCTGATGGGTCATCAACTATAGTGGCATCCGCCATCATGTTTGATGCCTCAGGAACATCTTCCTCCATGATGTCTACATCCTTTTCTCCTTCAAATTTCCTTTTGCGTCTCCAACCCCTTTTGATATCACAGGCTCAGTTATGCACTCGGTCATTTGTTGTGGTTTTTCTGACTTCAGACCATGGTCAGGTGCACTTGGGTGAACTCACAAGCTGAGAGGGGGTGTAGACATCTGAAGTCTAAAGCTTGATGCCCCTTGAGCTAGAGTTACTAGACGACCCAGCCAAGTATGGTGAGTATACTGAAGCTTTAACTTCCAAGTGCTGAAGTCTTCGAGAAAATCTTAGGCCATGGCAAAATATACTTTCAACATAGTCGCATTAGAAACCATAATGAAAAACCTATACCCCTTGTATCGTTGTAAACTAACTTAAAACATGCAATGTCATGAGATGTTGATACAGTTATAATAAAATAACTTGGAACACGATGACGATCGTTAGTCCCTAGGACTAAAACCATCATCGTCATTAACTGATATGGTCAGGCTCACGTCGAGTCGCGATCACGTCGTGATTGAAGTCAGGAACCAGACACAAGGATTGATAGTTCGTTTATATGTCCATAGCTCGAGTTTATTCTTTAATCCTATGTGCAAGTCCAAATTAGTAGTTTTTGTCCGAGCACACAGGTGTTATTGGTCAAAGCATTCAAACCCCAGTCTGATTCAATCAGGTAATGCCGCGAAAGCAATACAAGTCTGACGAATAGTCTCCTCAGATTCAGATTTTCATCTGGAATAACGCAATGCAATGCTTCCAGGAAGGTCCGAAACTTTCTTAGTCCCAAGGATGTGAAATTCGCATCCCTAAGACCAAGCAATTTCGCATCCCTACATTGATGCGAAATTCGCATCCCACTATCCCTTTCGAAATCTCGAATCCTAGTCTATCATCATATCTCGCATTCCCCTATAGTGTGAATTCCTAAGTCCTACGGATGAGAAATTCCCATCCCCGGATTTTGTGTATTCCAACACCAAGGGAGAATGCAAAATCACAATTTCACATCCCCCTTAGGGATGCAAAATTCGAACCCTGTGTCCGTTTCCTCGGAAATACGAAGTCGATGCTTCGCATTCCCCCGCTACCTCGGGATAAAAAACCGAGATTTCGTATCTCCTCCATGACTTCGGGATGTGAAGCACCATCTTTGTATCCCCTTTGACTCCTTTCCTTCTCTTTCTCTTTCAAATCCAGTCATTTCCTCCATCGCTTACGAAGACACCTTTTCTCCCTCCACTAATCGCCATAACCAAGCCACAAAACATGGTTTCGAGCCTTGAGAATCAGGCTTCCAGGATTCAAAATTGAATTAAGGAACAAGGTATATAAATCGAATCACATAAGATTCAAGCCCACCTATTTATGCGTACCAATTCGAATTCCTAAGGGAAGTGATGTGTTTTCAGGAGTTTTTCTCAAGTCCTTGGGGTTCGAAAATATGACATGTGAGGGAGGGGAGAAAATCGCATTGTGATATTTATATAGGGGGAGAGAGGCTGGATGTGCTGGGAAATATCATATCCCACCAAGGAAGCAAAATTTCACATCCCACCAAGGATACGAAATTTTGCATCCTGCTGTGATGCGAAAGTCCGTATCTCCCAAGGATGCGCGGTTTTCCATATCCTTCTAAAAAAGAGAGAAAGAAAAGGAAAATTTGAGGATTGAATTTCCAATTTCGAGAAATTCCTGACTCACGACTCCGGTGGCGACTATGCATATGCATTTTCAAAATTATGACCATCGAGACCTATTCGATTCGCTAACCAATTGTACGTTGATAAGTTTGAACGACACAAGAGCATATGCCAACATATCGAGTTCACGATTCGATATCGTTTTCGAAAACTATCTCGCGCAACCACAAGCCAATGACATATTTACTGATAATGTTTTATTTCAAATTCCAATTGCTTCACGCGAAATCACGTAAAAACGTGTGAGAAAATACACAATGCTAAGTCGACAACAACTCGTTTACACTCTGACGTATGCGGGAGTCGATGACTAACGTTTAATTTTTGAGTTTGTAGGAATTATATGCTTACTAAAGATATCAGGGAATCAAATTTCTCAACATGCCCAATGGAATGGTCATAACCAAGCACCCGACACTGCTTAGAGACCTTTTTAGCTTAAAGAAAGGATTGACTTGTCTCAAAGCACATCATGTCAAGAGAAGACTTACTTTGGGGGGAAAGTGTTAACTGGCCTTTTGGCCTGGTTTCCAAAAGCATACCAGGCCCACTCAACTCATCACATCACATGGTACAAATGCCCGAAGTGTCGCCCAAACACTGAAGATCTAGACTCAGAAGGAATCGTGCGAGCATAGGCCTCACAATCACTCAAACGCATCATTTGAATCCCATAGGGTTCATGTCCCTCCACTACGCATCCTTCAGCCTTCACATTCCTCTTCTTCACATCCCCCTTCGCATCCCTCAGCCTTTTCATCCCCTTAGGAGAACACACTCTCGAGATTTCGCATCCCCTACTTCATAAACCCTCTCATACTTCATATACCCTAGGATACAAATTTTGTTTCCCTTAGAATATGAAATTTCATATCCTAGGTATACGTATCTCGTATCATGTCCCCATGGAATACGAATTATGTATCCCTCGGGATGCGAATTTCATATCCTCTAGAGGGATATGAAATGTCCTATACTATCATTAAAGGATGCGAATTTCTCTAGGCTTCTACTTTGGGATGCAAAATTCCCGCTGTGGTTCCCAACCCCCACCTACTCACACCTAATCCACTTCCCATAAATACCGAATATCTCATACTTCATAAAGGCTGGCATTTGCATGATTTGACAGCTCCAGAAGAACCTTAGAAATCATAAATGGTAGTCTAAGCCTTGAGGAAGAAGAAGAACTAATTTTTCCTAAGACTTCCTACATGGAAATAATGACCCCCGAATACTTAACCAAATATTCTAGACAATTGTAAAGATGATGTCCAACCCTCATAACCTTCAATTGTGAGACGTTTCAAAGTGGGTGTGGAACCGAACCATTATAAATTATTGTGTTCTTTCTTACTGCACTTACTATTCCATACGCGAAACTTTATTCCCACTTAGTCGAGAATCAATGGGTGTGACGCCAATGACGCCAATTTTGTGAATCAACATCATCTATATAAAGGGAAAAGACATAGAACATACTGAATTTTTAGGGGCACGACCATGCTTAGCTTTGGAGGTTTCTCATGGAGAGGGTTTAAAAACAGTGCGTTGACTCATCGATCATGGAATGAGAAAAGTTAAAAAGAAGGTGGATTTAGGGTGAGTTTACTGTCATATGGATACATGACATGTACAATTATTAGGAAGAAAGGGATTAGGGATATTAATGACATAAATTAATTTTGTTACTTATTTTCTTATTACTTATTATTGATTCAATCGTTAAGCTTTGATATGGCATAACTTTTGTCTATGAGGTCCATTTTAGACGTCGTTTCATATATTAGACTCAAGATGGTGTGCTCCATGGTCTAAAGAAGAATGGGATAACTTAATTTAGATGAGTGACAATGTCTCTTACTGAACTATAGTTATTTTTATAGTATAAAATTGATAGCTCTAGATAATTTTTTACCTTAATACCTAAATTTTAAGGTAGTTGAATCTAGTTATTAATAAATAAAAGAGTAACAAATCAATAGATAGTATTAAGAAAAAGATCACATTTTACCCATTTACATGTGATTATGCGCTAATTAGATAACATCACTAGATTTAGATTATTATGACACTAGATTACGCCAATTACCTTTGATAGGTTTTAACTGCTTTATAGATGCTATTATGGATGATTATATGTTATTTTATATTTTTATAGGATTGTTGTTTGTATGATTTCTTGTTTATGGAGTTTGGTTAAAAACATCGTTTGTATGCGATATAGGACTTGGAAAACTTCATTCTCTAGAGTTTGTTGTATATCGATCAAATGCACATGTGTTGCATATTGATTGAGAATGAAGTGATGATAGACTCGAAAAAATGAGAAAGATTCATAAAGGAGCATCAGAGCATGCTAACTGATTTAAAGGTAGAGAAGTACTAAAACATATCAACTGGTTCGATGATGGAACATCATTAGATTTTAGGACTGATCTCTAGATGGAGGATTGGCTTTGCGACAAACTAGGATTTCATGATGAATATCGTCCGTTTCACGTGATGTGTATGTAACCAAATTTGGTTAAATGCATGATCAGATTGAGTGTTATTAATTACTATGGAGTGGTTGTTATTGACTACTATTGATGTTGGCCAATTTAGCTAATTTAGTGTGGGCGATGATGCAGTTTTGTTGAGCAGGACTTGATGGTTCATTCAGTAGTGGGTTCGACATGATGACTCTTCAACTAATGGTTTTAGCATGATGTAAGGATGTGGTGCTTCGAAGGAATGATTTCGTCATTCAGCAATGTTCATACTATGATAGGAAGCGAGACTTCTGCGATGGAAGATTTTTCTATTGGATGCAAAAAAAATGACATAGTGTCGTATTGAGGTGACTATCGGAGGATGGTAGGAGACACATGATGAGATCCTGTGACAAACTATGATCTTCTAAGATAGTGCCTAATGCATGATGAATTCATATGGGTTCTTATGTGGAGAATGCATGCTATGAGTTATTAGAATTCGAGACTTTGGTACACCTTTATGGGAGGTGAACAAGGATGGAATAACGTGAATTGATGTTTTTGTGACGACCGCCCGTAACCCCCGCACTATACAAAAGAAAGAATGCGTTGAAAGGTGTGCAAGGTAGTCTTGGACGAACATCAGAGTAGGTAAACACAAGCGGAACCTGTCGTAAACTCACAGCGCAAGGATAAAATATAATAGAACATATACAATAGGTAGTAATAGTGAAGCAGAAACACAAGACTTCCGTAGAACCAGAAAGTAATATCCACAACTTGGAAATAGTGTTTGTACAAAGTTGCCTCACTACATTACTCATAAAAGCAAACAACGGAAGTCCAACTATTAGATACTAGTAAAATTGGTATGTAAGCCTCCTGCTAGCCACCGATCAACACCATCCTCCTAACTAAAGCATCACCTGTCACCTGCTACTTAGTCTGCCCATTCACAACCGGATGAACGGCCCAAGGTAATAAGAGGAAACATAAAACCTTGAGTCATACAACAGTCTTAGTGAGCGATAAAAACAACTAACAAACTTCAACAATAAAGTGTATGAGAAAGGATAGATAAACATTCTAATCTACCCATGACACCAGAGAAAACTCATCCTTATCTTCCCTACATCGGACAATGATAGCCTTTACAATAACAATTCAACCATGGAAACCAGAACACCCATTCAATCATGGAAAACACACATGACATCTAGATTATATAAGTCTCACACAGACAACTCTAATTGAGTTTAACATCCCCCAAGTACTCTCCCCAAAGGCCAAGACCAATATCAGTTAAGCACTTAAAGAACATCTCCCTCGACTTTGGGTGTTCTATGAGATAGTACAAATAGAACAACCAATTATCCATGACTGACTCTGGCTATCACCGCAAATCCGGCTTTGAAACCATCGTTAATCATATGACGACCAACTTTCCCATATGTCAAGGGCTAATGGTAACCCTAGTTCTTGCATAAACACCATATTCCAACCTTGAAAACTAGGCCTTTCAACGATACCCAAGATACTCGACCAGCAACCTTCCGGTCTATTGGGTGCCCCGATTGTACCCCTGCTTTGAGCTTGCTAGAACTTACGACAACGATAAACTCTCGGCCTTCAATATCTATAGTCGTCCAACCTTGACGGCTATTTACTGCTCAAGCGACCTTCTCGAGCAACCATTATCCACCAACCCACGACCCTTGAGTTGTTACTTCATTCGATGTTCTACTCCGATCAAAGAACACCTCTCAACACTTCGAATCTTCCTACTTGAACTTACTTCAAAGTCACACCATCACCGAGCTAATTACATCACTTCTCTAAATCTGAGTCATACCCAAAAAAACTTACTTTTTCAGAAATGACCCTTTTGGAAACAAACCATGGCACCATCACTATCAACTACAGCGTTTAAAAGCGCTGTTAGAAACATGACTGATATGCCCTCTTTCAGAATGACCTGATCCAAACTAGGCCGATCCGATCCAAGATGACTGATCCAATCCCTATAATAACCAATCGACCCGATCCAGTCCAGCCCAACCCGATCCAAGTATGACCCGATCCAATTAGGACCCGATCCAAGTATGACCCGATCTAAATATGACCAAATCCAAATATGACTCGATCTGATCCACTTCTAGCTAATTCTACCTATAGCCGAGCAAACTCCTAGCCGAGCCAATCTCTGGCAAAGTCAATCTATGGCCGAGCCAACCCCTAACCGAGCCAATTTCTGCATATTGCAATTCAACTTCGATTTCGACCAAAACTTCACCAAACGACGAATCCGACGAAACCAACTCAAAAAAATCATCAAACACAATCATAAACATATCATAACATTACTATCCACATGAATATGACGATTATACAAAAATGATGTAAATCTCACCAAAAACCATTAAAATGAACATATGATCAAAACAAGAGATCTAACTAACATAAACATGTAAAATGACATGAAATTAATGAGTAAAACTTGTTAGATTAGATCATAGGGTGATGCATATGAAAATGAACTTGTAATGGTGTAAATCTATGTAAAACATCCCAATTTGATGAGAAACATGCACAAACACTCATATACTACATTGCATTAATGTGAGAGATGTAAATCACTCATCGATTTGCCGAAACAATCTAAAACGATAGAAATAAGAATCCAGACAGCGAGCACTTCAAATCAAACCCCTCGATCTGATGAGTTCGCCTTTGAAATGATGTAGATCTAGCCTTGAATGGTGTAGATCTTCGATTTCTTCCCTTAGATTTGGATTTTTAATGTTGGAAAGGTGTAGGAGGAAGAAGGAGATCAAATGCATTCAAATGAGAATGGGAAAAAGTAAACCTTTTCCCTCTACTATCACCCCCTATTTAAAGGATTCCACTAAGGATCCAAAACCTGAATAGCCAACTGAAAACCTTAAAACAATGATTTCTCCCAAACTGCTGAGGCAAATCCTTAATGTAACCACTCTACGGAAAGGAAATCATCAATTCCTTTCAAATGACACAAGTGTAACAACCCGAATTTTAATAACGTTTTAAAACCATAAATCAAGGCATAATTAATTTTTAAAATAAGAATCAAGGGAAACGGGCTGCGCCATTGCATTCGTCTTGAAATTCTACTTGGAAACGAGTCTGAGTTTTCGAAAATCGGAGTCCATATGAGGGTGATATGACCCTCCGAAGTTTCAGAAATTTTCAGAGTCAAAAACAACTCGAAAAATCGAATTCAAAACCCAGAACAGGCTGGGTGGGAAATTTCCCGCCCTGGGACTGGGTCGACCTGGGGGTCGACCACAGTGTCGACCTCCCAGGGACCAGGTCGACCATAGTGTCGACCTGGGGGTCGACCTCCCTCCCGAACCCGGTTTTTGAACCTGATGCATTCTGATGTATCTGACCTCGTTTTCTATCCAGATTCGTCTGCCTAATCCTATATAAACAGCCTCCTAGCCTCATTCTCTTTACGCCATTCTTCTCTAACCTTATGCTGCACAAACTCTTGATGATCATGGCTTCTTCTTCCTCTAAAATAAATTAAACTAAATTAAAACACGAAGATTATTTCTTGAAGACTACGGCTAGGAATTTCATATTGGGGATTTGCTTCTACAATCAAAGCAAGATTCATCGATTCAACAATTCAAAGACAAATTTAAAGACTTGACTTCTGCATCTAAATTTCTTAGACCACGATCTGTAAGTTCTAGTTACTTTTAGATAAAAACTATAAACTTAATATGGGCTTGTTATAAATTGGAATTGATTTATGCATGATTCATATCTATTCTTGTTTTCTTCTTGGATCTTGACTATTGGGAATATTGCCTATGAAGTTGAAACAATTGTTAATGGCATAAGACTATGCCTATGCCTATGACTGTGAACATAAGACCATGCCTATGACTATGAACAAAAGACTATCCCTATGACTGTGAACATAAGACTATGCCTATGCCTATGACTGTGAACATAAGACTATTGCCTATAACTATGACAAGAAAAATTGTGGCTAATCACCTATGATTCATGACCATGAGGTTATTGCCTAGGATTGTGACTATGAAATTGGATCTAAGCTTGACTTTCTATTCAGACCTATTTTCTTTATTTATCCTTGGATCTTGATTTTGGGGATTTTTCTATTTAAGTTAGATCTATCCATGTTCCTGAACCTAGATTATTATTCAAACCTTTTCATGTTCATAATGTTATCAGATCCATATGCTTGTGATGTTTAGTCAATATATTCAGCTATGTCATGCCTTGGAAATAAATTGATAATAGAACAATGTTATTTATGTTATATGTGGAATTGAATGATATTGATCTATGCCTGTGGTTCTATTTTATTATCATGTTGAATTGAGAATTAATAAATAAGTCTATTCATATGTATATGAACTTGAAGTATAACATGTTATGACAAGTTGTGTAGTTTGTCATGTAATGCAAGTTTTAGGTTGTAAAGTCATATCACATATGCGACCTAATGTTAGATCTACATGTTTATGTGTATATGTTAAACCTATGTCATATTTCAAGTTCACACTTGTTCATATGTTCGTGATTGATTTGCAAGTTCACATATATGTATGTTGATTTAGTCTGTGTTGCAAGTTTACACCTATGACATTCATGTTGATTATTTTGCAAGTACACACCTATGGTGTTCTTATTGACTATGCCAAAAAGGCCAAGTTTACACCTATGTCATGTTTATGTTAATGAATTTCTTTATGCAAATTTTGTGTTCTTTAAATTAGGCTAAGTTTTTAGCCTAATATTACATGTCAAAAATCATGCGGACGGAAAATTAGGCTAAGATTGTTAGCCTAATATTTAGACGGGGTAACGTTGGGAAAAATTGGTAATTATAGGAAACTTGCTATGAAACTCTCCATGAAACTTGACATGAACTTGACATGAATCTTGAACATGGACATGACACTAGAATGAACTTGAAAATGGCCAACTCGAGGTTGGGTTGAGTTTGCAGTGTAATTCTGCCCGGAACCGCCCGGCAAATCCAGTTACTGCAAATAATAGGATCCAATGTGGGTAGTTGATCATATCGCACTTGAAAACCCGAGGTCAGACTGCGTTGTGGTGTAATTCTGCTCGGAACCGCCTGGCATACCCGGTGACCACAACAACAGGTCTGATGTGAGAGGTTGGGGTGCATTAATGAATTAATGCCACATGATACGGTTAATGTAACACCCCGAATTTTAGTTAATACTAAAATTCACTAATTATAGGATAAATAATCTCAGATGTGGGAATTGGGGGTAACGGGCTGCGTCATTGCGTTCGTCTCGGAAAAATACGTGAAATAGAGTCCGAGTTTTCGAGAATCGGAGTCTGTATGGCCCGGTTATGGCCCAAAGAAGTTTTCAGAAAATTCAAGGATAAAAACAGATTTAAAAATTCAAATTTAGAATTTGAAATAGAAGCAGCGGGTCAGGTGGGAGAAATTCCCGCCCTAGCCATGTCGACAGCGCTGTCGATAGGGCTGTCGACAGGGGGGTCGACTGCCCTGTCGACTTGCTTGTCGACAGGGGTGCGACGCCCAGTGAAACTGGGTGCACCAGTTTGGGTTCTTGGGCTGGCCTAGAGGGCTGGTTCTAGAGATTTCCTAATATCTAACGGTCCTAATCTAACCTAGGGTTAATCTAAGGGCCTAAAACACTACCTAATCCTATAAATAAGACCCCAACCCTACCCTAATTCATTCATAATTAGGTTTTGTAACTAAACTATGGCAAAATGAAATTTGAGCATGGCCTCCACAAATCAATGAAGAGAGTTGCAAGCTAATCAACATCTTCTTCAATTAAAGCCACTAATTCCACTTCATAAGTTTGCTAATCTTGGTTTTGGTGAGTTCCTATGGCTTTAATAATCAATTATTAAATTGATTATGGTAGGATGTGATAAGACATGGCTATGTTTGTGGATAAATGTGTTTATGCAAGTTTGTATGATATGTGATTTGCAAGTTCTATGTTTAATGCAAGTTTAATGCCATGTTTTATGATGCAAAACACTATGTTAAACATTTATGTATATGTAACATGTTATGCAAACTATATATGAGAATATATGCAAGTTATATGTAACATGATATGCGAGTTATGCATGTGATTTTATGCACGCTAAGTAGTTGGTGTTATGCATGCTAAGTATTTGATGTTATGCATGCTAAGTATTTGATGTTATGCATGCTAAGTATTTGATTGTATGCATACTAAGTATGGGGTTTTATGCATGTTAAGTGTTTGGGTTTATGCAAGTTAAGTGGTGGGTTTATGCATAATAAGTATTTGATTCTATGCATAATAAGTATTTGATTTTATGCATAATAAGTATTTGATTCTATGCATGATAAGTAAGTGGTTTTATGCATGCTAAGTGTTTGGTATTATGCATAAATCATGACATGCAAGTTTACCCTTTTAAATATGGTATATACATATGCAAGATGGCACCCTTATATGCTATGCATGTTTACCCTCCTTTAAGATGCAAGTCATATATGCAAGTTCGACATATTATGCAAGTTATGCTTACATGCAAGCTCAACATGTTATGCAAGTTATGTGCATGATGTTATGTAAGTTATGTGCATGATGTTATGTAAGTTATGTGCATGTTGTTATGCAAGTTCATATGCAAGTTATGAGGGTATGCAAGTTATGTGCATAGTGTTATGCAAGTTAAGTTTATGAGATTATGCAAGTTATGAGCATGGTGTTATGCAAGTTATGTATATGCTTAAATGCGAGCTTAATGTGATATGCAAGTATGTGAATGCTTATGCAAGTATATGAATGCCCATGCAAGTATGTGAATGCTTATGCAAGTTATGTGTAGGCTTAAATGCATGTCTAACGTGTTATGCAAGTTATGAGAATGCTTATATGCAAGTTCAACATGTTATGTAAGACATGTGTATGATAATGTGCAAGTTTGGGTAAAATGTGGTGGGGTTAATATATGCTCATATATGCAAGTTGACATCCTCTTAACCCATGACAAAGTTGTATGCTAAACCCATGATAATTGTGATGGATCTTCCCCTTTATTATGTCATGAAATGAGGACGATTTACGTGGGGAACGATGGGGTTGGTAAATATGTTAATAAATGTAAGATTGGGTATGATTAAGCATACCATAAAAATAAATTACCATAAGTGGGAATTTACCTATTGAGTTAGGTCTACCCCATGGGAATTTACCTATTGAGTTAGGTCTACCCATGTTATGGAAAACTTGATATTAATTAGGGATAATTAATATGGGGGTGATTAATTAGGTGTAATTAATCGACTAAGACACGAGGTTGGACTCATTTGTAGTGTAAAACTGCCCGGACACGACCGGCTTAACCAGTTGCTACAAATGTCAGCCCAATGTGAGAGGTCTTAGCCATAAATTAAATACGTGATTAAGGTAAAGACACGAGGTTAGACTCTGTTATGACGTAAGACTGCCCGGACTCTACCGGCTTAACCAGGCGGTCATAACAGCCAGTCTAATGTGGGAGGTCTTTATGGGAGATCACGGTCTTAATTAATTAAGAAACACTTAACCATATTAGCATGTAGTGGGACATGAGGGGTTAAGTGGGTGCCTTGGGTGGCATGTAGTAACTAGTGGGGGTGCCTTGGGTGGCATGAGGAAACTAGTGGGTTGCCTTGGGTGGCAATAGAAAATACGATTAGAATACTTAACCAAAGTGGAACATGTAAATAAACATGATTAAAGGGTTAAGTAAGTGCCTTGGGTGGCATGTGGGAATCAAGTAAGTGCCTTGGGTGGCATGTGGGAATCAAGTAAGTGCCTTGGGTGGCATGCGGAAATCTAGTGGGTGCCTTAAGTGGCAATTGTAATATAATTGGATGACTTAACCAAACCTTAACATGTAAGGGGGCATGATTATAAAAAGGGGTTAAGTGGGATGCACTAGATAAAAAGACAAGCTTAAGTAGTAGCTTGTGGGGGCCCATTTCAACCAATATCCCAAACGTATCTTTGTGGGCTCGACCCATGTCGAGTGACGGGACACGCATATTGGGCTTGATTATAAGAGGCCAAAACGGGGTAGCGGTGGCAACGCAAGTCCAACGGGTTTCATATGCGTGTGTGGGCCCGGGCTGGTAGATAAGCCGTTGTTGCATCGTATAGATATAAAGCCGTGCACCGTTGATAGTATTGGGTAGCCACTTTAGGGGAGTGATACACCCCACTGTGGGACCAGCACGGGTATCTACGTTTGGGAGCCGATCGTTTGGGGGTAGTGGGTACACCTAGTAAAGATAGGGGCAGACGGCACCTATGTAGGGGTACACGAAACTACTGGGTAAGATAATTAGGTACACCTAGTGGAGGTAGGGGCAGACGGCACCTACGTGGTCAGCTAGAAGTACCAGAAGCTATTAGTTATATTTTCCAAGTCTTTAAGTGGGATCAACCTTTAAGTAGGAATTACTCTTGGTGGGTAGAACTGGTGTGGTGCAGTGTAGGAATTACCCTTGGGTGGGTAGGTCTGGGGTGGTGTAAGCTAGTAATTATCCTTGGGTGGATAAATACGTTGTTTCGATTATCGTAGTACATCCTGCGTTTTGTGAGCTACTTATTGTAGTCATTATCCCCAGAGGTACCGTATCTTGTTTATATCATACCCTAATTACTTTAATGGTTGTATTGTTAGGGTTATAGGACTCACTCAGACTTATGTCTGACCCCGTTGTTGTTTATCTTTTTCCCCACCCTCAGGTTATCAGAGTGGACTTAGCACTAGTGGGCTTGGACCAGACCGCTATATCTATCTTTTGGGGCTTGGGCGGTAGAAGTAAAGCTTGGTTTATCTTTTGGCTATTATCTATGTAATGGGATTATGTACTTCTATTTTATCAGGATGGATATTATGTACTTGACTCTTGTTATGGTTTTGTGATGTAACCAAACATGTTTTGTTAATGAAATGATGTTTTAAAATTTTCAAGTATTACTTATATCTGTCTTGTTGTAATTTTTCTGTTCTATACTCACTAAAAATACTCCACCAAAACTAAGGCATTCCCTTTGTGAGTGACCTTAGCGGGTGTGGGGTGTTACACGTGGTATCAGAGCTTATGGTTACCGGAACAGATAAATTTTTTAGAAAAACTATTTTCTAAGAATATTTTTGAAAGGAGTATTTTCAAAAAACATGTCTTTTAAGAGAAAAGTTTTTGAAAGAAAAGCATAATCCCTAATAGCCATATCCATATCTTTCGAGTTCTCCGTTTCGAATCTCTTCCTCTCTCTCTCATCTTGAGTTTCCCCTCCGCGTATAGATGATCTTTCTAAGATAGATAAGGATGGAAAACCACTTCAAGGGACTTAGACGTTAATCAGATTAGAAGTTGGTTCAAGAAGGAGGAGGACTGGTAGGTACCTATAGGATAGACGATGAGAGGAAGGCTCAAATAGTTATTTGATTAATGAAGGATGAAACCTCATTGGTGGAAGGTTATGAGTGGGGAATGGGGAAGAAGAAGGCTAGTAGTTATCCTTTTGGGAGGAATAGGACACCTTATTAGGATTGTCCAAAGAAGCAAGGGCAAGGTATGGAATCCTCTGGAGGGTAGTTGTATTCCCTCACGCCTAGGGTACCAGATGGGGATAAGACCGTCTAGATTGGAGGTTGGATTTCTTTATCATCCAATTCGAACTTTATTTGATTCTGACGCATCGAGTTCGTTTACCTCATCCTTGATAGTTGGGTCACTGCACTTAGACACCAGTTTGGTAGATGATCCCTTAGTTGTTTCAAACCCAGTTGGGGCTCCATGATGTGTTTGGGTTTGAAAGTTGCTATACTTAGCGTTGAGTTTAAGATGTGATGCTTTTGGGCTTCACGGGCTATGGGTTAGTTTTGGGCATGGACTGGTTATCCAGTAGGGGTGCCGTTCTTCATTTTGAAGGGAGAGTTGTTAGGCTTATGGGCCGCCTGGGTAACACTCTCGAGATCTCTTTTAATCCCATAGAATCTGTTATGCTAAGGTATCTAGAATCGCTTGACACGTTGGTCTAGAGTCTGCGATCTGTTAGAGCGGTCCGGGAATACCCGGATGTGTTTGAGGAGGTGAAGGGCTTACCTCCGAAGCGGGAGATTGACTTCCGAATATATCTGGTGGATAATGCTAAACCAGTATCTTGGCCAGTGTGCCACGTGGCTCCTCGTGAGAGGAGGGAACTCCATAAGTAAGTAGGCGATTTGCTTGAGAAGGGGTTCATAAGACGAAGTATATCGGAGTGGGGCGCTCCAGTAGTTTTTGCCACGAAGGCGGATGGGTCCCTCAGACTTTGTGTAGGCTAAAGAGAGCTAAATAAACCCACAAAGAAGAATAGACACCCATTGTCGAGGATTGATGATCTCTTTGATCAGTTAGTGGGCGCCTCAGTATTTTCGCAGTTGGACTTAGCCACGGGATTTCATCAGTTGAGAGTGGCTGAGGATAGTACAGAGAAGACTGCCTTTAGGACTCCGGATGATTTTTTTTATGAGTGGCTGGTGATGCCATTGGGTTTGACGAACGCCCCCGTATACTTTGATGATTTGATAAGAAGGGTGTTCAAGGAGTACCTAAAAAAGTTGTGATGGTCTTTGTGGATGACATCTTGGTCTTTTCTAGGAGCAAAGCCAGTTGGGGAAAAACGGTGGTTTTGGAGTAAGACTGGCGAGGACATCCAGGGTTGGACAAGGGGCTTAATTATTTAGCCGTTTTTACTAGTATCATCTCACGAAGGTCGTCTGAATTCGAAGGAGGTGTCCCTTGGGTGTTTGTCTGATATTGGTTTAGGCCTTTGGGGCTTGCATTTGGGGGAATGCCGAGTTCGATTAGGGTGGTCTGCGTGAGGGATGGATAGCTGTGATGATTTTGGATGATATCCTGGTGGAGAAGAGCATGCCCTACATCTTAGGGGAGTGCTGGAGGCTCTTCAAGCGCATAATCTTAGGACAGTAAAAGTGGATGGGATTTTTAGCATCCTATGGGTTTGAGATAGCGTATACCCCTGGCAAGGGTAACATGGTAACAGACACCTTAAGTAGAAAAAGGGTTGTCCTCGAGTTTGTGGTTCGTTGAACGAAGGAGCCTAGAATTTATTTCTATGTTGGATTTCAGACCTTCCGTTGATTATGTACCCGGTTTGCTAGCTTCCTTGGAAGTTAGACCTACTCTTTTGGGGCAAATTATAGAAGCACAGAGGGACGACCCACAGTTGGTTGAGTTAGTAGAAAAGCTCATAAGGGGGGAGTCGTCCAGCCATTTGAGTAGGTACACCCTAGATGATAGGGGGTGCCTGTGTAGAGACGGTAGACTTTGTGTACCGCAAGACGAGGGTTTGAGGAAGGTTATTCCTGATAATGCACACCGTTCTAGGATGACCATTCATCCCGGTGGGGACGAGATGTACCAAGACATGAAAAGGACTTTCTTCTGGGCCGGTATGAAGAAAGATGTGGCCGAGCATGTCGCTCGATGCTTGGTGTGCCAACGAGTGAAGACGAAGCGAAAGAAACCAGGTGGGTTGCTTCACCCATTGGAGGTTCCGCAATGGAAGTGGGACAGCGTCTCGATGGATTTTATTAACGGGTTACCCAGATCGAGAAAGAGTAATACAGGAAGTTGGGTGGTGGTAGACAGACTTACTAAGAACACCCATTTCATACCTGTGAAGAGTAAGTGGACTGCTCCATGGCTAGCTTCTGTATATCTTCGAGAGATAGTTCGATTGCATGGGGTACCCTCTAGCATAGTGAGTGATCGAGATCCTATCTTCACTTGAGAGTTTTGGAAGAGTTTGCAAGAGGCGGTAGGGACTCAGTTGTGTTTGAGTACTGCATATCATCCTCAGACGGACGGCCAGACCGAGAGGGTGAATCATATTTTAGAAGACCTTTTGAGGCTATATATCTTGGATCTTGGAGGTACATGGGAGGAGCATCTTCCATTGGTAGAGTTGCCCGACAGACTTAGTGGTGTACATGATGTATCCCATGGGAGGAAGTGCCTACATAAGACCGCAGAGGTGGTAGGGCCAAGTTTGCTTAGAGAAATGGAAGTAGAGCGTGATGCGACGATTCGACGAGCTCCTACTTGCATCCTTGGGTCAGAGATAAGGGAAGATGAAGAGAGCGACGCTACCTGGGAGACGGAAACGAAGATGCGTTCGAGGTACCCTTTCTTTCGGAGGGTATGTCCTTTTGCTTCTCCTTCATCACATATCTTGTGCTTATCCTATTCTTAGTATGTCCTCTCGTTAGTATCTTTGACCTTTAGATAGGATAGTCCTATGGTTGAAACATGTGTTTGAGACATGTTATGTATGATGGATGCAAGTGGATGCAAGTGTTTGCTAGTGGTTGCTCGTGGATGCATATACACACACTCTAGGCACTAGATCGGCTCAATCACTTCATATTGCATATTGCATAAAATTGTGTGTAGGAAGCTATATTATGGATGTATAATGATTGTGTTATCATATGGATGATGCATTTTGGTGAATGATTGTGCACTCATATAGATATTGTATGTGTCGATAGGGTTCTCTCGCATACATAATGGATGCATGGCACTATCATGGTTTGCATATGTTCATACGTTAGATAGGGAACATATACACACACTTTTTGCATATGCTCATACATCATTAGAAATTGTTTTAAGGACAATGGATGCCCGTGGTTGATGGTTTGAGTAGATGGTTGTTTGGATGGTAGGATATGCATTCTCCTTAGCTTAGAGATTTTGGGGACGAAATCCTTTAAGGAGGGGAGAATGTAACACCCCGAATTTTAGTTAATACTAAAATTCACTAATTATAGGATAAATAATCTCAGATGTGGGAATTGGGGGTAACGGGCTGCGTCATTGCGTTCGTCTCGGAAAAATACGCGAAATAGAGTCCGAGTTTTCGAGAATCGGAGTCCGTATGGCCCGGTTATGGCCCAAAGAAGTTTTCAGAAAATTCAAAGATAAAAACAGATTTAAAAATTCAAATTTAGAATTTGAAATAGAAGCAGCGGGTCAGGCGGGAGAAATTCCCGCCCTAGCCATGTCGACAGCGCTGTCGACAGGGCTGTCGACAGGGGGGTCGACTGCCCTGTCGACTTGCCTGTCGACAGGGGTGCGACGCCCAGTGAAACTGGGTGCACCAGTTTGGGTTCTTGGGCTGGCCTAGAGGGCTGGTTCTAGAGATTTCCTAATATCTAACGGTCCTAATCTAACCTAGGGTTAATCTAAGGGCCTAAAACACTACCTAATCCTATAAATAAGACCCCAACCCTACCCTAATTCATTCATAATTAGGTTTTGTAACTAAACTATGGCAAAATGAAATTTGAGCATGGCCTCCACAAATCAATGAAGAGAGTTGCAAGCTAATCAACATCTTCTTCAATTAAAGCCACTAATTCCACTTCATAAGTTTGCTAATCTTGGTTTTGGTGAGTTCCTATGGCTTTAATAATCAATTATTAAATTGATTATGGTAGGATGTGATAAGACATGGCTATGTTTGTGGATAAATGTGTTTATGCAAGTTTGTATGATATGTGATTTGCAAGTTCTATGTTTAATGCAAGTTTAATGCCATGTTTTATGATGCAAAACACTATGTTAAACATTTATGTATATGTAACATGTTATGCAAACTATATATGAGAATATATGCAAGTTATATGTAACATGATATGCGAGTTATGCATGTGATTTTATGCATGCTAAGTAGTTGGTGTTATGCATGCTAAGTATTTGATGTTATGCATGCTAAGTATTTGATGTTATGCATGCTAAGTATTTGATTGTATGCATACTAAGTATGGGGTTTTATGCATGTTAAGTGTTTGGGTTTATGCAAGTTAAGTGGTGGGTTTATGCATAATAAGTATTTGATTCTATGCATAATAAGTATTTGATTTTATGCATAATAAGTATTTGATTCTATGCATGATAAGTAAGTGGTTTTATGCATGCTAAGTGTTTGGTATTATGCATAAATCAGGACATGCAAGTTTACCCTTTTAAATATGGTATATACATATGCAAGATGGCACCCTTATATGCTATGCATGTTTACCCTCCTTTAAGATGCAAGTCATATATGCAAGTTCGACATATTATGCAAGTTATGCTTACATGCAAGCTCAACATGTTATGCAAGTTATGTGCATGATGTTATGTAAGTTATGTGCATGATGTTATGTAAGTTATGTGCATGTTGTTATGCAAGTTCATATGCAAGTTATGAGGGTATGCAAGTTATGTGCATAGTGTTATGCAAGTTAAGTTTATGAGATTATGCAAGTTATGAGCATGGTGTTATGCAAGTTATGTATATGCTTAAATGCGAGCTTAATGTGATATGCAAGTATGTGAATGCTTATGCAAGTATATGAATGCCCATGCAAGTATGTGAATGCTTATGTAAGTTATGTGTAGGCTTAAATGCATGTCTAACGTGTTATGCAAGTTATGAGAATGCTTATATGCAAGTTCAACATGTTATGTAAGACATGTGTATGATAATGTGCAAGTTTGGGTAAAATGTGGTGGGGTTAATATATGCTCATATATGCAAGTTGACATCCTCTTAAACCATGACAAAGTTGTATGCTAAACCCATGATAATTGTGATGGATCTTCCCCTTTATTATGTCATGAAATGAGGACGATTTACGTGGGGAACGATGTGGTTGGTAAATATGTTAATAAATGTAAGATTGGGTATGATTAAGCATACCATAAAAATAAATTACCATAAGTGGGAATTTACCTATTGAGTTAGGTCTACCCCATGGGAATTTACCTATTGAGTTAGGTCTACCCATGTTATGGAAAACTTGATATTAATTAGGGATAATTAATATGGGGGTGATTAATTAGGTGTAATTAATCGACTAAGACACGAGGTTGGACTCATTTGTAGTGTAAAACTGCCCGGACACGACCGGCTTAACCAGTTGCTACAAATGTCAGCCCAATGTGAGAGGTCTTAGCCATAAATTAAATACGTGATTAAGGTAAAGACACGAGGTTAGACTCTGTTATGACGTAAGACTGCCCGGACTCTACCGGCTTAACCAGGCGGTCATAACAGCCAGTCTAATGTGGGAGGTCTTTATGGGAGATCACGGTCTTAATTAATTAAGAAACACTTAACCATATTAGCATGTAGTGGGACATGAGGGGTTAAGTGGGTGCCTTGGGTGGCATGTAGTAACTAGTGGGGGTGCCTTGGGTGGCATGAGGAAACTAGTGGGTTGCCTTGGGTGGCAATAGAAAATACGATTAGAATACTTAACCAAAGTGGAACATGTAAATAAACATGATTAAAGGGTTAAGTAAGTGCCTTGGGTGGCATGTGGGAATCAAGTAAGTGCCTTGGGTGGCATGTGGGAATCAAGTAAGTGCCTTGGGTGGCATGTGGGAATCAAGTAAGTGCCTTGGGTGGCATGCGGAAATCTAGTGGGTGCCTTAAGTGGCAATTGTAATATAATTGGATGACTTAACCAAACCTTAACATGTAAGGGGGCATGATTATAAAAAGGGGTTAAGTGGGATGCACTAGATAAAAAGACAAGCTTAAGTAGTAGCTTGTGGGGGCCCATTTCAACCAATATCCCAAACGTATCTTTGTGGGCTCGACCCATGTCGAGTGACGGGACACGCATATTGGGCTTGATTATAAGAGGCCAAAACGGGGTAGCGGTGGCAACGCAAGTCCAACGGGTTTCATATGCGTGTGTGGGCCCGGGCTGGTAGATAAGCCGTTGTTGCATCGTGTAGATATAAAGCCGTGCACCGTTGATAGTATTGGGTAGCCACTTTAGGGGAGTGATATACCCCACTGTGGGACCAGCACGGGTATCTACGTTAGGGAGCCGATCGTTTGGGGGTAGTGGGTACACCTAGTAAAGATAGGGGCAGACGGCACCTATGTAGGGGTACACGAAACTACTGGGTAAGATAATTAGGTACACCTAGTGGAGGTAGGGGCAGACGGCACCTACGTGGTCAGCTAGAAGTACCAGAAGCTATTAGTTATATTTTCCAAGTCTTTAAGTGGGATCAACCTTTAAGTAGGAATTACTCTTGGTGGGTAGAACTGGTGTGGTGCAGTGTAGGAATTACCCTTGGGTGGGTAGGTCTGGGTGGTGTAAGCTAGTAATTATCCTTGGGTGGATAAATACGTCGTTTCGATTATCGTAGTACATCCTGTGTTTTGTGGGCTACTTATTGTAGTCATTATCCCCAGAGGTACCGTATCTTGTTTATATCATACCCTAATTACTTTAATGGTTGTATTGTTAGGGTTATAGGACTCACTCAGACTTATGTCTGACCCCGTTGTTGTTTATCTTTTTCCCCACCCTCAGGTTATCAGAGTGGACTTAGCACTAGTGGGCTTGAACCAGACCGCTATATCTATCTTTTGGGGCTTGGGCGGTAGAAGTAAAGCTTGGTTTATCTTTTGGCTATTATCTATGTAATGGGATTATGTACTTCTATTTTATCAGGATGGATATTATGTACTTGACTCTTGTTATGGTTTTGTGATGTAACCAAACATGTTTTGTTAATGAAATGATGTTTTAAAATTTTCAAGTATTACTTATATCTGTCTTGTTGTAATTTTTCTGTTCTATACTCACTAAAAATACTCCACCAAAACTAAGGCATTCCCTTTGTGAGTGACCTTAGCGGGTGTGGGGTGTTACAGTTAAGTCATGAACATGAAAGACAACACTTAACCAACTTGATACATGATTCGTAGGTGGGTTAAGTCATGAACTTGAATGACAACACTTAACCAACTTAACATGCTAAACTAATAAGGGTTAAGTCACAAATTTAAATGACAACACTTAACCTATGGGACGGAAACCCTAGTTACGCGGTCCATTTCAGTAGTAACCCACTAGATGTATCATGGTACCCTGGAACTAGGCAGGGTGGGGCACGATTACTGGGCTGATTGTAAGCGACCAGAACGACAGCTGTGTTGGTGCGCCAGTGTAGGTTCAAGCGGGCTATGGTCGTGCACGTGGTCCAGAGTTGAAAAAGAAGGCATTGGGCATCCGTACGTTTATCTGTGCATGCTTGATTCGTGTAAGTGGTTGGCACCATAGGGCTTGATACACCCTATGGTGGACCTAGCATAGGTGACTACATTCGTGATAGGGCCGTATGACACAGAGACACATAACGAGCTAGAACTTATAGGGAGCCGATCAATTAGTGGATCTGTAACACCCCGTGAATTCTATAACATTAAGCTTCATGAATTAAAGTATAATTAATTATAAATGATGAAATCAAGGGAAATGGGTTACGCCATTGCGTTCGTCTCGGAAAAATACGCGAAATAGAGTCCGAGTTTTCGAAAATCGGATAACGTATGAAGAAGATATGGACGAACGAAGTTAGGCAGAAAAACCGAAAACAGTCCAGAATACACTGGCGCACTTGTGAAGTGCGCCAGTACAAAAATACACTGGCGCACCTACCAAGTGCGCCCGTACAAATCCAGCACCGAATTCTGGAGTGTTCTAAGGTGACGTGTCTTCTTTTGAGTGGCTAGATGATGTGTATTCGAGCTGTGCGATTCTGATGACTTCTGGACTGATCTGAAGGCTCTAAATCACCCTATTCACCTATAAAATAACACCTAGACCTAGCCTAAATCATACTATTTCATTTTAGCCTCAGGCCGCCGCCATTAAACCTAGAGCTCTGAATTAAAAATACAAAGAATAAAATTATAGAAGATGGAGGACGATTCTTGAAGGCTACAACTAGAAGCTACAACAACTACAATGCTTTAGACAACGAATTTGGGATTTTTATTTGAATTATTTGCTTCATATTGTAAGTTCTATGTTACTTTTTAGGCAAAAACGCTAAAACAATATGGACATGCCATGAATTGAAACCGGATTTAGGAACTATTGTTAATCCATTGTTTATATTGTTTATCTTTGAATTATAATTTGGGGATATTGCTATGGCAACGTTGCAAGTTAAACTTGTCATGATTTTGATGTTGTTATGAATCACTTGGGCTTAATTGTTTGGCAAGTTGGACTAATACATGTCCATGGAATCACTATGTTTATTGAAATCTTTATATTGATTAAACCATGCCTATGATGCTAATTAAACCATGGCTATGACTATTGATGGAATTATGCCTGTGATGTTAATATACCCATCATGATTAATGAAAAATTGGGTATTGCTAGGTTATGATGAAAAGTTGGAATTATTATGTTAGATATGTTAAAAATGCTAAATTGGAATCATTATGTCTATACTGTTAATTGAGAATCATTATGTTAAAAACGCTAAATTGGAATCATTATGTCTATAATGTTAGTTGAGAATCATTATGTTAAAAACGCTAAATTTGAATCATTATGTCTCTAATGTTAGTTGAGAATCATTATGTTAAAAACGCTAAAATTGGAACCATTATGTTTGTAATGTTAGTTGAGAATCATTATGTTAAAAACGCTAAATTGGAACCATTATGTTTATAATGTTAGATGAGAATCATTATGATAAATTGGAATCATTATGTCTATGAGAATCATTATGTTAAAAAATGCTAAATTGGAATCCACTATGCCTATTAGGATTACTATGCCTTTAATGTTTCATGTTTGTAATAAAATTATTATTATGCCCGCAATGATTATTATGCCTATGATGTAAAGTTGAAATCATCATGTTAAATTAAGTTGGAATCATTACTATGCCAAGTTATCATCATACTAGTATTGAAACCATGTGATATGTTATAGCCTGTTTATTATGCAAGTGATGTTGGAATTGTCACATATGCCTATCACATGTTTGGTGTTATTCCCCTTTATCTCTTGAATTGTTTATGCTTGTGAACGAAGTACGTTTATATACGTTGGGGATACGATTGGGTAGAATAGGCAAAACTTGAATTAATTATAAGCATAAACTGTGAAATTTGGCATAAGTAGAACATGAAATATGGCACGAAAACTTGACTTGAACATGCCATAACTTGACTTGAAACATGCCTTAGTTGGGCACGAAATTGACATATGAACATGCTATGAAAATAGCACGAATCTGATAAGAACATGGGCATGACTTTAGAAAACAAGAAAGTGGCCAACTCGAGGTTGGGTTGAGTTTGTAGTGTAAATCTGCCCGGAACCGCCCGGCAAATCCAGTTGCTACAAACAATAGGATCCAATGTGGGTAGTTGGTCACATCGCGCTTGAAACCCGAGGTTGGGTTGAGTTCGTAGCGTAAACCTGCCCGGAACCGCCCGAAAAATCCAGTGGCTACGAACAATAGGATCCAATGTGAGTGGTTCGGTGCATTAACGAATCAATTAATGCCAATTAGGGTTAAGTCATGAACATGAAAAGACAACTTAACCAACTTGAACACGATTTGTAGGGCTAAGTCATGAACTTGAAAACGACAACACTTAGCTAACTTGACATGACACGTAGGCGGGTTAAGTCATGAACTAAAATTACATACTTAACCATCTTGACATGACTAGACTGGAAAAGGATTAAGTCACGAATTACATGACTTAATCTGTTAGGCGGGTTAGGTCACGAATTACATGACCTAATCTATTAAGCGAAACCCTAGACACGACCCCTTTCAGCAGTAACCCTCTAGATGTATCAAGGTACCCTGGGGCTAGGCCGGGTGGGGCACGATTACTGGGCTGATTGTAAGAGGTGAACGACGGTAGTGGGGTACGCCAGTGTAGGTTCGGTGGACTACGATCGTGCACGTATCCGGTGTAGACACTGGGTATCCGTAGATTTATCTGTGCATCTTGAATCGTGTCAGGGGTTGACACCCTAGGGCTGATACACCCGAAGGTGGACCCAGCACAGGTGACTACATTCGTGATTAGCTGTATGACACGGACACTTGACGAGCTAGAACTTGTAGGGAGCCGATCGACTAGATAATCGCTCCGTAGGACCCCGTACTTGGGTCAGACCCCGTTTCAGGGTCATTTCATGACATTGGGCCGTGGGATTTATTTCATGATTAACTTGTGATATGGGCTTAGTATACTAGTACAGTCGATGCAACGAATCTCGAACATGTGATGCTTTACTTGACTTGTCTTGACTTATCCTGATCACCTTAGTCTATCTTGTTCACCTTGACACCATTCTTAAGTTTAGTTCCAGTTCATACATGACAGGTTGTTTTAACCGTTTCTACACTGAAAGTCACTAGAACTTACTCAGTCTTTATGACTGACCCTTTTCCTTTCGCCTCTTTTTCTTTCGTCCCCCCCCCCCCAGGTTCTCAGGGAGGGAATACCGCAGCTTGATCGGTTTTCACATCCAGCTTGAAGAGAAAGAATGTATTGCTTGGATCTTTTTCCGTTTGGACTATGGCTTTGGACAGCAATTAGGGGACTTTTGCAGTTTATTTATGTTTTCTTCATGCTTCTTTAAATAATGTAATCAAGACAGTTATAATTTTGGGAAGTATTATGGCATGGTTTGTGTAACACGTATTTTGAAGAAATAAAAGTTGTTGTTTTCCGCTGTTCAAAAATATGTGTTATTATATCTGTCTTGTATATCTGTGACTTATACTTATAAACCTCCACCAAAATTAGGACATTCCCTTTGAGAGTGACCCTAACGGAGGTGGGGTGTTTCACTTGGTATCAGAGCATAGGTTTACCAGATAAGATAAAAGTTTCGAAAATTTATTTTCAAAGGAAAATTTAAAGAAGCATTTTTAAAAGATAAAATATTATTTTATTTTAAAAAAAGGCAAAGTCCCCCAAAGCCATAGGTGTTATCTCTTATCCTTCCTTTTGAATCTATCCTTCTTGTTTCAGCATGTCCGAAGAACTTAACTTGCCAGAGGGTGTACCAATACCTGGTTGGTTTAGACGATTCTTAGAAGCAAGGGCCACCCAGCCAGGTCCTACCGTTCCCCCTCCCCCAGCTGCAGGAAATCATCCAGCTGCAGCAGCACCTCTTCCTCCTCCTCCTCCGCGGGGAAATACCTTTGCTAAGATATGTAAAGATTTTAAGGCTATGGGAGGAAAGGACTTTCATGGAACTGAGTCCTTCGTGGCAGCTAGGAATTGGTTAAAGGAAACCGAGGATTTATTCGTCATCTTTGAGGTAGAAGATAGGCAGAAGGTACAACTGGCAGTGTGGCTACTAAAAGGTGAGGCTTCCTACTAGTGGGAAGTCACTAATGCAGAAAGACCAGTGGAAACATGGGAGGACTTTAGGGCAAGGTTTGAGGCTAAATTTCTCTCAGAAGCTGAAAGGAGTCTTCAGTTGGAAAAATTCTTATTTCTTAAGCAAGGGAATATGACAGTCAAAGAGTATGTTAATCAATTCGATGAGCTGTCTAGGTTCGGACTGGACCTAGTCAACACCCCGCACAAGAAGGCTCTCTGCTTTGTCAAAAGGTTGAATGAGCCATTACACAATTTGGCGATGACCCATATACCCATGGGAGCTACGTACAAAAGGTTGGTGCAGATGGCATTGCTGAACGAGGAAGATAAGGGCAAGAAGGAGACAGAGGCAGAAAACTCTCAAGGGAAGAAAGAGGTCAAGCCTAACGATTCTAAGAATAAGAAGGTAGACTCCGAGAAAGGAGGCAAGAACAACAACTCACATGATAAAAGGAAATGCAATTACTGTGGTACGGAAGGGCACATAGCCAAGGATTGTAGAAAGAGGAAGAGAAAACAAGGTGAATGTTTTCATTGTGGGAAGACTGGACACATCAGCAAAGACTGCCCTGAGAAGCAGACCGGACCTTCTGGCGGTACATCGTTAACTTATTCTAGATGCTTTGTTTTATCCTATTTCTCTCCTCGATCCTATCTTGAGAACCATAGGTAGAATCTTTTTGGATGTAAACATGTAATTGAAACATGTTATGATTGCGAAATGGTTGCAAGTGGTCGCAAGTGGTTGCTCGTGGATGCATGAATACACATTAGGCACTAGATCGGCTCAGATACATTTTCATGTTGCATATGCATGAGTGTTTATTTTGGAAACTTGGTTGTGCTATCATTTGGTTGTTGCATATGATTGAATGTTCGAGCACTCATGTAGAAATTATGAATTATAATAGGAAAAAATTTGCATACATATTGGATTCATTTCACTAAACATATTTTGCATTTAGAAGATCAATCAGGCCTGATCATTAGCATTAGCTAAGAAACATATACCCACACTTCGCGTATGATCATAAAGCATTAGAAGTTTTTTTTTAAGGACAATGGATGCTCGTGTTTGATGGACGAGTAGATGGATGTTTGGATGTTAGGATGTACATTCTTCCTGAACTTGAAGATTTCGGGGATGAAATCCTTTTAAGTGGGGGAGAATGTAACACCCCGTGAATTCTATAACATTAAGCTTCACGAATTAAAGTATAATTAATTATAAATAATGAAATCAAGGGAAATGGGTTACGCCATTGCGTTCGTCTCGGAAAAATACGCGAAATAGAGTCCGAGTTTTCGAAAATCGAATACCGTATGAAGAAGATATGGACGAACGAAGTTAGGCAGAAAAACCGAAAACAGTCCAGAATACACTGGCGCACTTGTGAAGTGTGCCAGTACAAAAATACACTGGCGCACCTGCCAAGTGCGCCCGTACAAATCCAGCACCGAATTCTGGAGTGTTCTGAGGTGACGTGTCTTCTTTTGAGTGGCTAGATGATGTGTATTCGAGCTGTGCGATTCTGATGACTTCTGGACTGATCTGAAGGCTCTAAATCACCCTATTCACCTATAAAATAACACCTAGACCTAGCCTAAATCATACTATTTCATTTTAGCCTCAGGCCGCCGCCATTAAACCTAGAGCTCTGAATTAAAAATACAAAGAATAAAATTATAGAAGATGGAGGACGATTCTTGAAGGCTACAACTAGAAGCTACAACAACTACGACGCTTTAGACAACGAATTTGGGATTTTTATTTGAATTATTTGCTTCATATTGTAAGTTCTATGTTACTTTTTAGGCAAAAACGCTAAAACAATATGGACATGCCATGAATTGAAACCGGATTTAGGAACTATTGTTAATCCATTGTTTATATTGTTTATCTTTGAATTATAATTTGGGGATATTGCTATGGCAACGTTGCAAGTTAAACTTGTCATGATTTTGATGTTGTTATGAATCACTTGGGCTTAATTGTTTGGCAAGTTGGACTAATACATGTCCATGGAATCACTATGTTTATTGAAATCTTTATATTGATTAAACCATGCCTATGATGCTAATTAAACCATGGCTATGACTATTGATGGAATTATGCCTGTGATGTTAATATACCCATCATGATTAATGAAAAATTGGGTATTGCTAGGTTATGATGAAAAGTTGGAATTATTATGTTAGATATGTTAAAAATGCTAAATTGGAATCATTATGTCTATACTGTTAATTGAGAATCATTATGTTAAAAACGCTAAATTGGAATCATTATGTCTATAATGTTAGTTGAGAATCATTATGTTAAAAACGCTAAATTTGAATCATTATGTCTATAATGTTAGTTGAGAATCATTATGTTAAAAACGCTAAAATTGGAACCATTATGTTTGTAATGTTAGTTGAGAATCATTATGTTAAAATGCTAAATTGGAACCATTATGTTTATAATGTTAGATGAGAATCATTATGATAAATTGGAATCATTATGTCTATGAGAATCATTATGTTAAAAAAATGCTAAATTGGAATCCACTATGCCTATTAGGATTACTATGCCTTTAATGTTTCATGTTTGTAATAAAATTATTATTATGCCCGCAATGATTATTATGCCTATGATGTAAAGTTGAAATCATCATGTTAAATTAAGTTGGAATCATTACTATGCCAAGTTATCATCATACTAGTATTGAAATCATGTGATATGTTATAGCCTACTTATTATGCAAGTGATGTTGGAATTGTCACATATGCCTATCACATGTTTGGTGTTATTCCCCTTTATCTCTTAAATTGTTTATGCTTGTGAACGAAGTACGTTTATATACGTTGGGGATACGATTGGGTAGAATAGGCAAAACTTGAATTAATTATAAGCATAAACTGTGAAATTTGGCATAAGTAGAACATGAAATATGGCACGAAAACTTGACTTGAACATGCCATAACTTGACTTGAAACATGCCTTAGTTGGACACGAAATTGACATATGAACATGCTATGAAAATAGCACGAATCTGATAAGAACATGGGCATGACTTTAGAAAACAAGAAAGTGGCCAACTCGAGGTTGAGTTGAGTTTGTAGTGTAAATCTGCCCGGAACCGCCCGGCAAATCCAGTTGCTACAAACAATAGGATCCAATGTGGGTAGTTGGTCACATCGCGCTTGAAACCTGAGGTTGGGTTGAGTTCGTAGCGTAAACCTGCCCGGAACCGCCCGGCAAATCCAGTGGCTACGAACAATAGGATCCAATGTGAGTGGTTCGGTGCATTAACGAATCAATTAATGCCAATTAGGGTTAAGTCATGAACATGAAAAGACAACTTAACCAACTTGAACACGATTTGTAGGGCTAAGTCATGAACTTGAAAACGACAACACTGAGCCAACTTGACATGACACGTAGGCGGGTTAAGTCGTGAACTGAAATGACATACTTAACCATCTTGACATGACTAGACTGGAAAAGGATTAAGTCACGAATTACATGACTTAATCTGTTAGGCGGGTTAGGTCACGAATTACATGACCTAATCTATTAAGCGAAACCCTAGACACGACCCCTTTCAGCAGTAACCCTCTAGATGTATCAAGGTACCCTGGGGCTAGGCCAGGTGGGGCACGATTACTGGGCTGATTGTAAGAGGTGAACGACGGCAGTGGGGTACGCCAGTGTAGGTTCAGTGGACTACGATCGTGCACGTATCCAGGGCAGACACTGGGTATCCGTAGATTTATCTGTGCATCTTGAATCGTGTCAGGGGTTGACACCCTAGGGCTGATACACCCGAAGGTGGACCCAGCACAGGTGACTACATTCGTGATTAGCCGTATGACACGGACACTTGACGAGCTAGAACTTGTAGGGATCCGATCGACTAGATAATCGCTCCGTAGGACCCCGTACTTGGGTCAGACCCCGTTTCAGGGTCATTTCATGACATTGGGCCGTGGGATTTATTTCGTGATTAACTTGTGATATGGGCTTAGTATACTAGTACAGTCGATGCAACGAATCTCGAACATGTGATGCTTTACTTGACTTGTCTTGACTTATCCTGATCACCTTAGTCTATCTTGTTCACCTTGACACCATTCTTAAGTTTAGTTCCAGTTCATACATGACAGGTTGTTTTAACCGTTTCTACACTGAAAGTCACTAGAACTTACTCAGTCTTTATGACTGACCCTTTTCCTTTCGCCTCTTTTTCTTTCGTCCCCCCCCCCCACAGGTTCTCAGGGAGGGAATACCGCAGCTTGATCAGTTTTCACATCCAGCTTGAAGAGAAAGAATGTATTGCTTGGATCTTTTTCCGTTTGGACTATGGCTTTGGACAGCAATTAGGGGACTTTTGCAGTTTATTTATGTTTTCTTCATGCTTCTTTAAATAATGTAATCAAGATAGTTATAATTTTGGGAAGTATTATGGCATGGTTTGTGTAACACGTATTTTGAAGAAATAAAAGTTGTTGTTTTCCGCTATTCAAAAATATATGTTATTATATCTGTCTTGTATATCTATGACTTATACTTATAAACCTCCACCAAAATTAGGGCATTCCCTTTGAGAGTGACCCTAATGGAGGTGGGGTGTTTCAGGATCGTTCCGTTGGACCTAGTAATAGGTCATTTCATGATATTGGGCCAAGGTATTATTTCATTATTAATATAAGACATGGGTTTGGGATTCTAGTACAGTTGATGCAGCGAACCTTGAATATGTGATGCTATACTTGATTTATCATGTTATCTTAGTCTATCTTTCCTATCTTGTCATCATCCTTATGTTTACTTCCTGTTTGTACATGTCATGTTACCTTTACTTGTTTTTATGCTGAAAGTCACTAGGACTTACCTGTCTTTATGACTGACCCTTTTTCTTTCGCCTCTTTTTCTTCCATTCCCCCCTAGGTTCTCAGGGAGGAAACTCTAGCACTTAGCTTGGATTTCGCTTGCTTTTGGTTTAGCTCATGTACGGTTTGATCTTGAGCTATGCCATGGCTGCATTTCTGCTACCTTTGGGGAATTAAGCTACTTTTGATGTTTTAAGTTTATGCTTCTTTATTTATGCAAGACAGAATTTGTTGTAATGGAAAATAATGACCTTGGCTATTTGATGTAAAAGGTTTTGACTCTTTTTGAAAGTAATGAAATTTATCTTTTGATTCTTCCGCTTTTTTTATCTATGTTCTGTCTTGTAATATTTCTGTGTTTGTTTACCTTGATAACGCTCCTCCAAAATTAGTGCATTCCCTTTGTGAGTGACCCTAGCGGAGGTGGGGTGTTACATTTGGTATCAGAGCAGAAGGTTACCAGACTAGGAAAAAGTTTTTAAAAACCTTCTAAAACTATTTTCAAAACCGTTTACAAAGAAGCATTTTTCAAGAAAAGTCTTGTTTTATTTAAAGGCTATTCCCCAAAAGCCATTAGCACTATCCTTTGTTTCCTCGTTTGAATCTCTTCTTTTCCATTTCAGCATGTCTGGGAATCTTAGCTTTCCAGATGGCGTGCCAATACCTGGTTGGTTCAGGAAGTACTTAGATGTTAGGGCCAACAATGCAGGCCCAGCAGTTATTCCTCCTCCTCCCCCTCCTCGTGCAATTGCTTTCTCAAAGATCTGTAAAGATTTTAGGGCCATGGGTGGAAAGGATTTCAAGGGCACTGAATCATTCGTAGAAGCGAGGAACTGGCTCAAAGAAACAGAAGATCTGTTCGTTATCTTCTAGATGGACGATAGGCAGAAGGTACAGTTGGCGGTTGGTTGCTCAAAGACGAAGCTTCCTATTGGTGGGAAGTCACTAACGCTGATAGGCTGGTTGAAACATGGATGGATTTCAGAGTAAGGTTTGAGATGAATTTCCTCTCGCAAGCTGCGAAGTCTACAACTGGAAAAATTCTTATCTCTTAAGCAAGGAAGTATGATGGTCAAGGAGTACGTCAATCAATTTAATCAGCTGGCCCGATTTGGACTAGACTTAGTGAATACCCCTCATAAGAAGGCTCTTCGTTTTGTCAAGGGATTGAATGAGCCACTTCACAACTTGTATATGACTCATGTACCTATGGGAGCTACTTACGAAAAGTTAGTAGACATGGCACTCTTAGGTGAAGAAGACAAGAATGGCATGAAGGAGGTCAAGGCGAATGAATCTCAAAACAAGAAGGTTGACTCCGAGAAAGGAGGCAAAAACAACAACAACAATAAGGATAACAAGACACGTGAGAGAATAAAATGCCACTTCTGTGGTATTGAGGGGCATATAGTCCAGGATTGTAGAAAGAAGAAGATGAAAATGGGAGCATTCTTTCAGTGTGGTGATACTGGACATATCGGCAAGAACTGCCCTAAGGAGCAAGGGGATGCCCCGCAAGTAGGACCTTCTGGGGGTACATCTTTAACTTCTTCTCCTAGATGCTTTGTTTTATCTTGCTTATCTTCTCAATCCTATCTTGAGAACCTTAGGTAGAAACCTTTTGGATGTAAACATGTTATGGTTGATGTTTGCAAATGGTTGCTAGTGGTCGCAAGTGGTTGCTCGTTGTTGCATAACACACATTAGGCACTAGATCTGCTCAGACACATTTTCATATTGCATATGCATGAGTGTTTATACTTGTTTATGGATGAAATTGAATGTGTTATCATATGGATGTTGCATATGGATGGATGTTTGGGAACATATATAGTGTTTATGTGACTAGGACTATTCGCATACATGTTTGATTCATGGCACTAAACATATTTTGCATTAAGAAGATCAATCAGGCCTGATCATTTACACTAGATAAGGAACATATACACACACTTTCTGCATATGTTCATATAGCATTAGGAATCTTTTAAGGACAATGGTTGCTTGTGGATGATGGTTGAGTAGATGGTTGATTGGATGATAGGATGCATTCTTCCTAACTTGAAGATTTCGGGGACGAAATCCTTTAAGGAGGGGAGAATGTAACATCCCGAATTTTAATAACATGTTAAAACCATAAATCAAGGCATAATTAATTTTAAAATAAGAATCAAGGGAAACGGGCTACGCCATTGCATTCGTCTCGAAATTCTACTTGGAAATGAGTCCGAGTTTTCGAAAATCGGAGTCTGTATGAGGGAGATATGACCCTCCGAAGTTTCAGAAAATTTCAGAGTCAAAAACAACTCGAAAATTCGAATTCAAATCCCAGAACAGGCTGGGCGGGGAATTCCCCACCCAGGGACCAGGTCGACCTAGGGGTCGACCATAGTGCCGACCTCCCAGGGACCAGGTCGACCATAGTGTCGACCTGGGGGTCGACCTGCCTCCCGAACCCGGTTTTTGAACCTGATGCATTCTGATGTATCTGACCTCGTTTTCTGTCCAGATTCGTCTGCCTAATCCTATATAAACAGCCTCCTAGCCTCATTCTCTTTACACTATTCTTCTCTAACCTTATGCTGCACAGACTCTTGATGATCATGGCTTCTTCTTCCTCTAAAATAAATTAAATTAAATTAAAACGCGAAGATTATTTCTTAAAGACTACGGCTAGGAATTTCATATTGGGGATTTGCTTCTACAATCAAAGCAAGATTTAACGATTCAACGATTCAACAATTCAACGACAAATTTCTAGACTTGACTTCTACATCTAAATTTCTTAGACCACGATTTGTAATTTCCAGTTACTTTTAGATAAAAACTATAAACTTAATATAGGCATGTTATAAATTAGAATTGATTTATGTATGATTCATATCTATTCTTGTTTTCTTCTTGGATCTTGACTATTGGGAATATTTCCTATGATGTTGAAACTATTGTTAATGGCATAAGACTATGCCTATGCCTATGACTGTGAACATAAGACTATGCCTGTGACTGTGAACATAAGACTATGCCTATGCCTATGACTATGAACATAAGACTATGCCTATGTCTATGACTGTGAACATAAGACTATTACCTATAACTATGACAAGGACAATTGTGGCTAATCACCTATGATTCATGACCATGAGGTTATTGCCTAGGATTGTGACTATGAAATTGGATCTAAGCTTGACTTTCTATTCAGACCTATTTTCTTTATTTATCCTTGGATCTTGATTTTGGGGATTTTTCTATTTAAGTTAGATCTATCCATATTCTTGAACCTAGATTATTATTCAAACCTTTCCATGTTCATAATGTTATCAGATCTATATGCCTGTGATGTTTAGTCAATTTATTCAGCCATGTCATGCCTTGGAAATAAATTGATAATAGAACAATGTTATTTATGTTATATGTGGAATTGAATGATATTGATCTATGCCCGTGGTTCTATTTTATTATCATGTTGAATTGGGAATTAATAAATAAGTCTATTCATATGTATATGAACTTGGAGTATAACCTGTTATGACAAGTTGTGTAGTTTGTCATGTTATGCAAGTTTTAGGTTGTAAAATCATATTACATATGCGACCTAATGTTAGATCTACATGTTTATGTGTATATGTTAAACCTATGTCATATTTCAAGTTCACACTTGTTCATATGTTCGTGATTGATTTGCAAGTTCACATATATGTATGTTGATTTAGTCTGCGTTGCAAGTTCACACCTATGACATTCATGTTCATTATTTTGCAAGTACACACCTATTGTGTTCTTATTGACTATGCCAAAAATGCCAAGTTTACACCTATGTCATGTTTATGTTAATGAATTTCTTTATGCAAATTTTGTGTACATTAAATTAGGCTAAGTTTTTAGCCTAATATTACATGTTAAAAATCATGCGGACGGAAATTAGGCTAAGATTGTTAGCCTAATATTTAGATGGGGTAACGTTGGAAAAAATTGGTAATTATAGGAAACTTGATATGAAACTCGCCACGAAACTTGACATGAACTTGACATGAATCTTGAACATGGACATGACACTAGAATGAACTTGAAAATGACCAACTCGAGGTTGGGTTAAGTTTGTAGTGTAATTCTTCCCGGAACCGCCCGGCAAATCCAGTTACTGCAAACAATAGGATCCAATGTGGGTAGTTGGTCATATCGCATTAGAAAACCCGAGGTTAGAATGAGTTGTGGTGTAATTCTGCCCGGAACCGCCCAGCATATCCAATGACCACAACAACAGGTCTGATGTGAGAGGTTGGGGTGCATTAATGAATTAATGCCACATGATAGGGTTAAGTCATGAACATGAAAGACAACACTTAACCAACTTGATACATGATTCGTAGGCGGGTTAAGTCACGAACTTGAATGACAACACTTAACCAACTTGACATGCTAGACTGATAAGGGTTAAGTCACGAATTTAAATGACAACACTTAACCTATGGGACGGAAAACCTAGTTACGTGGTCCATTTCAGCAGTAACCCACTAGATGTATCATGGTACCCTGGAACTAGGCAGGGTGGGGCACAATTATTGGGCTGATTGTAAGCGACCAGAACGACGACTGTGTTGGTGCGCCAGTGTAGGTTCAGGCGGGCTATGGTCGTGCACGTGGTCCGGAGTTGAAAAAGCAGGCACCGGCCTTAATGCCTCTACCTTTTTCCAAAATCAAGTTTGTTATGACCGCCTCCATCATTAAGCAATAGCCTTCGATAGCCACGCCAAAGCCAAGCCAGTTGCCACCGCTATTGCAAGTGAGTTTCTCATGATTCTTCTTGTTCAAGTAATTAACATCAATGTAAGACTAAGTATGGTAAGCATTTGTCTTTGTGAATTGGAATTGAGTCTGCGGGGTGTTGTTGTGGTTGCTTTGAATTTGATGTGCCCTGTTATTTATTGTTGGAAGTTACACTGAACTACTTAGGTGAATCACTCACTATTCTCATCTCGTTTTATCCATTTTCCTGTAGTATGGTTGGCTTTAAGCACCTACACACACTGGTTTATGTTCCTGTCTAAATGTTATCTTCTTTTGTCTTACCCATACATCTGACCGAATGTTGGATGCTTTGCACGTGCGTACTTTTGCGTCCCCATTTTCCTTACACAGGCTGCACACATTTATTGTCCATAAACTTGATATGCTTGCCTTTATCGGCTACAACCTATGTTACGTGACACCATGGTTTTGCCATTTTGTTGATCCATTGTAAATTTCATGTGGTAAAGATGTTGGTGTCATATTGTAAACTACAACCGTTGTCTGCATATTTGTTTCATACTGGGTCATGTTGGGAAATACTCTAATTAATAACATTTCATTTCCGTGTTATATAGAGAAATAATTCATAGGTCTTTCCATGCATATGTTTAATATGTGACAAGGAACACACTTGTGTAAGATGTATATATGCTTGTTTAGTTGTTGAATGATTAAACAACGATCATGTTCTTACAATCTAAAACCATCAGCCATCCTAGGCTAGTTATACCGCCCCATAATTTTAACAACACTAAAGATGATAAATTAAAGAATAATTAATATAATATTCAAAATTAAGCGAAACGGATTGTGCCATTTCATTCGTCTCAGAATTCTGGTCAAAATAGAAATCTGGTTTGCGTAACGGACACCGTATGAAGAAGTTATTAAGATTTGAAGTTTGTATACTAATTAATATGTAAAAGTGTTTATTTTTATGCTCACATCTTATCTTTATTGTAAATAAATAAATTTTACTTTGAGTGTTTTCATTTGTTTTCACAGGTTGTTCATCAATCCTCATTCACCCCTAAAAAGCAAAGATATTGCACAAGAAGAAGATCAATTTTGTAGATTTTATCTTATGTTGCTTTTGGAGTCTAATAAGTGTCCTTGTTTGGAAGAATTAATCACATGCAATCTAATCACCAATCAATTAGCCACATGGAAGATATGAAAGATTTGGAAGATATTCACCATGATATGCTCAGATATCCTTAAAGATAATTTCCAAACAAGCTGAGTCCAGAAAGGCATGAGATATGCTAATAACTCTTAGGAAAAGAGGCCCATTTATTCATTGATTTGATTAGGGTTTGGCCAATCTCATCTATAAATATATGTTGTAACCATTGTAAACGGGATGCCATTATTCTGTATTCTCTTTTATTTTAGTAAAAGTTTTTTCTTCATTCTAGTTTTATTGTTCTTTACTTTCATAACAATTTGTGTTATCTACTCAATTAGTTTTGGTAGAACACGAATTGTTATTGTTATTTTATTGCATATTAGGATTGGCCGTTCGATTAGATTCAACGGCAATACTAATTTTAATTTCAGTTGTTGTTGTTGTTTTTGTTTGTTATTTCTATTCTAGTAATTTGTTCTCTATTTTAGTCTTGAATTTAGTATTGATCTGATTAGATTCAGATCCATAGTAAATTCGATAGTATTATTTCAACCCCATCTTCAAATATTGTCTAACTCTCCCAAGAATAGATAAATAATAAAATTTAAAACTCCTCCCTGTGATTCGACCTGCATATTACACGATCTGTGCACTTGCAGTATTTATTTCAAAATTCGCGCTTTTCTAACTCATAGAAAGCGTCGATCAAGTTTTTGGCGCCGTTGCCGGGGAGGCAATAATTAAATTTTATTATTTTAATTTCCGATTTGTGTTAGTTCTTATTTTGTTTTCTTTTATATATAGAAAAGATTCTCAATTAGTTGATTTGGTATTGATCACTGATATCGTAATCTTCTATACAAAAGAGAGAGAAAAAGTTACCAATTTTCTTCAATTTCTTTCTCGTTACAATTCTTCCTTGTTTTCAATAATTCTAAAAAAAAATTCTATTCTTGTTTCTGGTTTGCCTTGATTTTCTTCCCTTTCTAAATCTTTCTTCCTTTTCACACTTCTGCCATGAATTTTCTCCAATCGTCATCTTCAAATAAAAAACAAAAAACATCACAACAATCCCTCCTTTCTTGCTCCTCTCTGCAATTTAACCCTCGACAGTACCTCATTTTCTTCCAAAACCTCGGACCAAAAACCATCCTTTTCCCCTCTGATAACCCCAAACTACAAACATAAACATGTATACTTTCTTTGTGAATTCACGATGTCCCCTTCACCCCAATTCACATCGACTATCACCACTCCAATTCAACAATCCTCGGCCTCAAGCGCCATTCACCATACCAAACATCTCATCCCCTTCCAAATGTAGTTCCATAATCGGAATCCTCCCAAATTCGTTCACCTGAATGAACCGATAACTTCACCGTACCTGTTCATCATTTTCAATTATCACCCAACAACTACGTCCTTCCCTTCTCACAATCCATCCTTTTCACAACCATATAACCAGAGCCACCACACCAGAAACTTCCCCAACCGTTCAATACACCTTTCATCACAACAAGGTCTTACTCAAACTGGCGTGCTATGTCACAATAACCATACCCTCCTCAAAGGCCAAACAACCTGAACCCCTTGTCCACCTCCACCGCAAACAATAGTCACGCCCTAAGCCCAAATCAACCCTTCATCACAAAACCGCCCTCCGCCTCTTCTTCACATCTGGAAAACCAGACCCCCGACAAACGCACCATGACTACACCATCAAGAAACCACCATCTTCCGTCCTCCTCTCAGATTCCAAACTGCAAAAACCCTCTCAACGAATCGCCTACCCCAAACCATCATACTCGAAACCTGATTCAAGCCAAATCGCATCTAAAACAAAGAAAAATATATTTGGGGTTTTGATTTGTTTCCTGAACGGAATGTTTGATTTTCTTTTGGGATTTATTTTGGGAGAACTTTCTGTTTTTCTACCCAATCTTGCGTGTTTGTATACAAGTGTGTAGCCCTAAATTTTGAGCACATGCTTCTTCTTTTTCTATTTTGGTTAAATATGACTGGTCTGTGTTGCGTGGGTGACTGGGGTACTCTTTAGTGCAAACTGATTGAATTTATTTTCTCTGGAAAAAAAAGAGAATATAACTGGTTTAGTTGATTGCCCAATTTTTTTTTTAGTTGTACATTGCCTACTTTGATTGAGTTTTCTAGTTTTCTACCTATTTCAATTTGCTTCAAAAAAATACCCAAAAAAAATTCAAGGTCAAGGAAACAAAAGCAAGTCAAAAGCAAAGACCAGAAATAATTCAAGTAATCAAACTCGGATTCCAAAATCAAGCGAATTTCAAACGGTGGGATTTTAATCGCTATCACTACTCAATTTTTCTGGACGGAGAGTCAAACCCCACTGTAATATTTTATGAACTCTACAGGTGCTCTGATGCAAAGAAAAAAATATAGACATTGCTTGTAAAAAATTTGTGCAGGGGTAGCGGCTTGCTTGTACAATTTTTAATTTCTGCAATTATTTTTGTGTGATTTGGCTGCATTCTGAAATAAATCTAGGTATGAGGAAAGCCCTAAGAAACATAAGGTGAGGAAGTCATTACCTTTCATTGGCTCCAAAACAATTAGACTCTGTCACTTGCATACTCCTTGGACTTAAATAAAAATTGATTAGACATTGGCTATATGAGGAAAAACTCAAGCTCAATAGGACAAACAAATTGAGTTAGATATCTTATATTTGAAATTATTTTGCTGTGTGGAATTCGTTCTAATCCTTTTGTATATGGCGGTGATACGTATTACATCAGGAATCTTTCAACAATCTAGGAACTTTTCTAATCTATTTATTTAGCTTAATTAACAAAATATTTAACTACAAGAGTGTATTTTATGAAATTGGTTCTTAAGGGTTTGATCACGGATATATGTTAGTTCAATTTATTGAACTTCTAGCAAAAGAGGTTGCATAGTACCCGTAAAACATTGGTCGTATCTCTTAGTATTTATACTGTAACACCCCGCATTTTTAATATAATTAAAAATGAGATATATGTATATATGCATGGATATATTTAAAGGAAAGATTAAATAATATTAATGCAATTGCATGTAAGAAGTTTATGCAGTGAAATAAAGAAAAAGGTTAATAAAGAAATTACATGCAATATTTGAAATAAGAAGAAACAAAGTGAAATGCGAAGAAATACATGCAAACATTTAAAAAGAAATAAAAAGGATAATTTGAAGAGACTCTAGAATTTGGTCATCAAATTATCGCCATTACATTCGTGGAGATTTTCTGGTCAATTTAGACCTAGAGTTTGTAGAAAACTGATTTAAAACGAAGAAGTTATCCTTAATTTAAGAAATGCAACAAAACATGAAAAAGAGCAATGGGAAAAGAATAATATGTAGCTTGGTCCTAAGTCTTGTTAACAAAAGACTTAGTAGCTCATTTGGTTAATACATGAGACTTGTACATAAGAGGTTGTGAGTTCAATCCCCACCAGTGCCATATATTTTTGTTTGTTTTAAGGAGCGGCTAAATAGTGGCTTAGCAAATTGGTTCGGTTTGAAAGGGGATAAGTTAATTGGAGGTTTAATTGAAAGAATGGAAACAAACCATTAATTGATTAAGGAAGATAATTTCCAAATAAAATAAACAATTGTTCTCATATAAAAATTAGTATACGCATAAGAGATGGATGCGTATGAACATGATTCAAATTTGAAGTTGCGCACAAACATAGAGACAAACAAAAAGGAGGCATATATGTATACATGTTATTTAAAATTAATGCAATAAGGGAAAGAGGATATGTGAAATTATTGCATTAAATAAATGGATGATGCATGAACTTGAATAAAAATAAATTAATGTGATGCAAATAAAAGAAAGAGAATATGGAATGCAAAACATGTCAAATGTGCAATTAAAGCATGCATAGAAAAAGGTTGTAAACATTAAAATGGAGCAATTAAATGTGAAGGGGATCAACTTTTGAAATTTAAACATTTAAAAAGTGAACTAATAAGGCCATAAGCAAGCCACAATTGGAGCAAGGTTAATGTTATTAAATAACATTCAAATCAGAGACGCATGCACATGTGATTAGATGTAAATAAATAAAAGAAAATGGTTTAAGGACACGTGGCTTCTTTTCAAAAAGATTAGACAAAAAGAGTAGACAAAAAGAGAAAGAAATCAATTAATTGATTAGGAGAAGAATATATCAAATAAAGGTTCACGTATAAGTGCAAATAAATAAATAAATAAATAATTGAATGCATGAAGGAAAGAGGTTGCTATACGTTAAAAATAGTATGTAATGCATTAATTAGAAAGAAATAAAGCGGTTTCTTTTTTCTATTTAAAGGAGCACTAAGTGTGAAAAGGGTTGTTCTGGATGGTTCTTTTCTAGTGTGAGGTGGACGGTTTAGATGAGTTTTTATTTAATCCTAAGGTCTTAGTTGCTCTAACCCACCTATAAAAGAACACCTAACCTAACCTTAAAATCATTCTATCTCTTATAAGACGCCTCCATGCCATCAAACTTCAACCCAACATAGCCGCCGCCTCTAAACTCTAAATTAAATTGCAAGTTCTTCATCAATTTGGAGTTTAAGCAAATCAAGTAGCAAGTTTCTTCAACAACAATTCACGTTCTGCGTCAATAATCAAATAAGAAGCCTAAACCAACGTTCTACCTCAACAACCAATTGTTTATTTCTCCAATCCAGTCAAGGTGAGTGGTTTAAAATACAGTTGTTTTATAATTGTACTTTTATGGTTTGCCATTCCCCATAATGAATATGATGTTAATTTAATAAAATCTGTTATTCCATTTATGCTTACGATTGAGTTCTCTCCTTTTTATTCTTTCCCCTTTTTATTTTTATAGCTAGGCTATCTCGAGCCTACATGTATCATGAATTTATGCGTTGTAAACAAGAACGCGAAAGTAAGAGGGGAAAAAGGGGTTGTTTGGGCATAATATAGGTTGGAAGGATTTATGTATGATTTGAATAGAATTATGGACATAATTGCATGGTAATTTTAAATTTATGTAGTTTGGCATGATTGAAATTAGATATGGAATTAGTACAATTTAATATTAACAACATGTAATTGGATATCATGGATTGGTGAATTTTTTTGGTAAGATAAGTCTAAAAGGTGAATTAGGTTATATGTACGAACATGGGAACGTTGGAAATATATTGGAAAAATATTGATTTTATGAACTTGAGTATTATTGGATATTTTGGATGATTGGAATATAAAAGAAATTGGCATATTTGCGTATGTATTACATGGAATTGATGAAATTGCCTATAATTGGAAATTTGTAATTATGGCTAATTAATATGTAATTAGTGACAAGTTGGAATAGGCAAATTGTAAACATGACTATATCTTGAATTGGAAACACATAACATGAAAATTGGGATTTGGGTGAAATACGATGTTAATGAACCTTTGACACGAGGTTAGGCGTAATTGTGGTGTAAGACTGCCCGGAACCGCCCGGCAAATCCAGCTGCCACAATTGGACGTCTAATGTGAGAGGTTAAAGGCATGAATTGTAGGCGTAACGGTTGGTGACACGAGGTTAGACCCGTTTTGTGGTGTAAGACTACCCGGAACCGCCCGGCAAATCTAGTAGCCACAAAGTGTTTAGTCTAATGTGGGAGGTCATGCACCGTTCGTCATAATGAATGAATTAATGAATACTAACCATAATAAGACATGTGGGTGACATGGGTATGGTTATAGGGTTAAGTGGGTGACATGTAAAATATGACATGTAAATATGGACTTAACATGTAAAGCATATAAATATGGACTTAACCGTAGTAAGACAAGACATGTAAAACATGTAAATGTGGACTTAACTTTAGTAAAATACATGAAGTAAAACATGACTAAGGTGGACTTAACCGTAGTAAAGCATGTGTAAGAGATGGAAACAATAATAAAAGAGGTTAAGTGGGACATGGGCGACATGTAAGACATAAATAAATAATGCTTAACCAAAGGGGACCCTTTATGGCATCACAAATTAATTGAATTGTGTAAAGTTTAGGTAACGGGTTAAATAAATGGAAAGGGTTAAGTAAATCTAAATTAATGAAAAAAGTGGGGAATGGTAAATAACCTATTATGAATGAATTTGAATAAGAAAAGGAAGGATAATAGGTTAGACTTGTCCTAGGGACAAGTGGAAAGTATAACTTATGGGATAAGGTAAATGATAAGAAATGATAGAGGAAAATAAGATAACTTATATGTGAAGATATACTTAATTATAAATTAAGTAGTTTGGGAAGGAGAAGTGTGAAATTTAAGATGATATAAGTTATATGAATGGAAAATAAGTAAATTAGAATCATATATGTTGGTTAGGTTGAGTAATTCTCTGGGTGCCAGTCTGATGTTGATTTCGTTCTTCGGGGCTGGTGTTTAGGGGATTATTCTCCTAATCAGTATATATGGGGATAAGACATACTTAACTATGAATTATGTATAACATGTTGTTGTAACCCTAAAAGGGAATAATTTATGAAGTTGGAAAACAACATGTTTTGGTCTTATTAATGGACTTAAATGGGTTAAGTATAAATTGAATTAATAAGCGTGGGTAACTTGGTAAACTTGAAAAGGAAGTCAATATGAATAAGAATAACCAAGTTAAATAAGAAAAACTGACGAGGTAACACAAGCGCTCAAGAATTGATTAGACGTAGGGTCTAATGACATATAAAATCATGGTGCTTAGGGCAATCCGTACATTGTAGGATGAGTAACCCAACAAGGTAAATCATCACGGTGTCATAAGACACGAGGGGAGCGCACATTCGTTATTTTGGCGGCTCCAACGGACAGGAAGGGGAAGCACGCGACTTCCTGAGATATTAAAGGTGCTCCTAGTGGTCCTTTCTGTGGTGGCAGATGTTTCAGGCTGTGCCCGTAGAGGTTGGGTCTGCGCGTAACTACTAGGTGGGTGGGCCTTGACTATAAGAATAGCTGGGCAGTCAGAATGCTGTTCGCTGTGACGGAAAAGGTGATTTGACGGCTGCCTCAACGGAGGTGGAGGGTCAAGACCAACAAGAATAGTAGGTCATCGAGTGCCTGTTACCACATCCAGTATGATGCGGAAAGACTAGAGCTAGACCCAACATACCATTAACCATTCACTATCGTGGGACGGTGGTTGAGGGGAGACGCCACAAGGATGTTTAGATTGGTTGCTTAGGGGCTTGTCGCTTAGCTCTCGTAGTCTTTATTAGTTATAGGAGGGGCCGAGGTGGGGCCATAGCCACCACAGAAAACAGACCTTAGGGATATTTGTGTGGGAGGCTCTTAAAGGTGGGCCTTGCACAAATATAAGGAAAGCTCCCGACCAAGTTCTGTGTTTCTTGTGTAGCCCTGTAACACCCCACCTCCATTAAGGTCACTCACAAAAAGAATGCCTTAACTTTGGTGGAGCGTTTTAGTAGACAGAACAAAAATTTACAAGACAGATAAACGATACTTGAGAAATTATAACTTTATTACAGCGGAAAACAGAAATCAATTTGGTTACATCTTTACCAAAAACTCAAGTACATAAATATCAGTCACAGATTAGCCATATCCCATTTATGCCATCATTCATTATTTGTCCCAAAGTTTAATGTTCGTGCGTTAATCTCTTATGAGATTTGGCGTAGGCTCGTGGTAGCCTGGCTATAGAACAGAAAGAAGAAAGAGATGCAGAATAAAATAGATTAGAACAGAACAGACATAACCTCAAATTCAGATTTACAGTTCATGTCACAATCATAATTAACGTTTATAGCGGAAAATAATTGTATTTGCCTTGATTGGATTAAAGAAGAAGAATAGTTGCAGTTGTTCTCTTTTTAATTTTATTCAGTTTGGAAGAAGATGCTTTAGTCCTAGTTCCAGTTCAGATCTCAGCAGAATAGCGACGCCATTTTTATTTTTTAATTTAGAACAAAGGCATAATATAGACATAATGAAATGGTGTGGAGGGGATAAGGCTAGGGGGCTGTTTATATAGGTTTAGAGTCATGAATCTGGTCAGAAAATCGGCCAAAAACATCAGAGTGCATCAGGTTCAGAAAGTGGGTTTGGGAGGCAGGTCGACCCCCAGGTCGACACTATGGTCGACCTGGCCTGGGGAGGTCGACTACCCAGTCGACCTGGGTCCTGGGCGGGAAATTTCTCGCCCAGCCTGCTTCTGGGTTTGAATTCGAATTTCGAATTCGAATTTCGAGCTGTTTTCGATTCTGAAATTTTCTGAAACTTCGGAGGGTCATATCTCCCTCATACGGACTTCGTTTCTCGAAAACTCGGACTCGTTTTCAAGAAGAATTTTGAGACGAACGCAATGGCGCAACCCGTTTCCCTTGATTCTTAATTTAAAAATGAATTATTCTTTGGTTTGTCACTTATACAATCACAGAAAATACGGGGTGTTACATTCTCCCCTCCTTAAAGGATTTCATCCCCGAAATCTTCAAGTTGAGAAGAATGTGTCCTACCATCCAGTCATCTATCTACTCAACCATCATCCACAAGCATCCATTGTCCTTAGAAAACTTCTAATGTTGTATGAACATAATCAAAAGTGTGTGTATATGTTCCTTATCTAATGCAAAGATCAGGCGGTCCACTGATTCAGTTGACCTCCTTAATGCGAACTATGTTAGTGTCATGAGTCCAACATGTATGCAATCTTCCAATTTGATACATATTATTTCTAAATGTGTGCGCAATCATTCATCCAAATGCAACATCCATGTGATGAGTCAACCATTTTGCATCCACAAAAATTGAAAATGCTCACACATCCATATGCAGTATGAGAGTGTTTTCGAGCCGATCTAGTGCCTAGTGTGTGTATATGCATCCACGAGCAACCACTAGCAACCACTTGCATCCACTAGCAACCATCAAACATAACATGTCTCAAACACATGTTTACATCCATAGGATTCCTATAGGTCGAAGACTCGATCGATAGGATACAGTCGAATGATGGAAGCGAGTACAGATAAAACAGAAACTTGGTTTCCATTAGACCTTGGTTGAGAGACAAATTCCCTAAGTATCCACCCCGAAGACCGAGATCAACATCAGATTGATGCCCAGAGGATTACCCTCTTTAGATAATGTCAAAACTGGAAATCTTAACCTTTTTAGAAATATCCAGATGCTTATAGACTACTAGTATAGATCAGATTATCAAATGATTCTTAGAAAACTAAGCATGATAAAACCCAGAATGTATGCGTACTTCTTGACGCCTAACACAAATATCTCTCAAACCCCAATCTATTACAAGCAGATGAGTCATAACCCTTATGGGTTTGAGCCTACAGTGGAATCAGAAACAATACTAGTATTAAAGTGCAGAGTATCGGTTATAGAATCAAAATGCCAGAATCAGAAAGAGTTTCAACTCAAAAATCAGATAAAGAAATTAAACCTCCTACAGAAAGTTTTCCTATTTCTATCCTATTCACTAGCCTCGAGAGTGTTTGTCTGCCTTCCAAAAGTTGGTCCTGCCCTCTGCCCTTGCTCTCATTTCTTCGGACAGTCCCTAATGAAGTGTCCCATCTCACCACAGTTGAAGCAAGTGCCCTTTCTTTTTCTGCAATCCTTGTTCAGATGAGTCAAGCTTCCACAAGTAAAGCACTTTTTCTCCTTCTTATCTTCAGACTTTTCACCCTTCTTTTGTGTTTCCTTTTTGGGCCATGCTTTCTTGTTCTGTGGCTCTTCCTTCTTTGCCTCTTCTTTCTCGTTGTCTTCCTCATGTAGTAGTGCCATATCCACCAATCTCTCGTAAGTCGCTCCCATGGGTACATGAGTCATGGCTAGGCTGTGCAGTGGCTCGTTCAATCCTTTAACAAAGCGGAGAGCCTTTTTTATGCTGGGTGTTGACTAAATCTAGTCTGAATCTAGCCAGTTGGTTGAACTGATTGACGTATTCCCTGACGGTCATACTTAATTGCTTAAGAGATAAGAACTTTTCCAGTTGTAGACTTCGTTCCGCTTGCGAGAGGAATTTCGTCTCAAACCTTGTTCTGAAATCCATCCATGTTTCAACCGGCCTCTCGGTGTTAGTGAATTCCCACCAGTAGGAAGCTTCGTCCTTGAGCAACCATACCACCAATAGTACCTTCTGCCTATCGTCCACATCGAAGATAACGAACAGATCCTCAGTTTCCTTGAGCCAGTTCCTCGTTTCTACGAATGATTCAGTTCTCTTGAAATCCTTTCCATCCATGGCCCTAAAATATTTACAGATCTTTGAGAAAGCAATTGCACGAGGAGGGGGTGGAGGAGGGGGATCATTTGCTGGACATGCGGCAACGGTCCTAGCCTCAAGATATTGACGAAACCAACCGGGTACATGAACACCCTCTGGTATCTCAGATGCTTCAGACATGCTGAAACGAAAAAGGAAAGATTCAATACAAAAAGGACCGAAGGAAAGATATATGGCTCTTTGGGGATTACGTTTTTCAAAGCAAACTTTATTTTTGAAAATACTTCCTTTTAAAACCTTTTTGAAAATAGTTTACAAAAATTTTACCAGTCTGGTAACCTTCAGCTCTGATACCAAGTGTAACACCCCACCTCCATTAAGGTCACTCACAAAGGGAATGCCTTAACTTTGGTGGAGCGTTTTAGTAGACATAACAGAAATTTGCAAGACAGATAAACAATACTTGAGAAATTATAACTTTATTACAGCGGAAAACAGAAATCAATTTGGTTACATCTTTACCAAAAACTCAAGTACATAAATATCAGTCACAGATTAGCCATATCCCATTTATGCCATCATTCATTATTTGTCCCAAAGTTTAACGTTCGTGCGTTAATCTCTTATGAGATTTGGCGCAGGATCGTGGTAGCCTGGCTATAGAACAGAAAGAAGAAAGAGATGTAGAATAAAATAGATCAGAACAGAACAGACATAACCTCAAATTCAGATTTACAGTTCATGTCACATTCATAATTAACGTTTATAGCGGAAAATAACTGTACTTGCCTTGATTGGATTAAAGAAGAAGAAGAGTTGCAGTTGTTCTCTTTTTAATTTTATTCAGTTTGGAAGAAGATGCTTTAGTCCTAGCTCCAGTTCAGATCTCAGCAGAGTAGCGACGCCATTTTTATTTTTTTATTTAGAACAGAGGCAGAATATAGACATAATGAAATGGTGTGGAGGGGATGAGGCTAGGGGGCTGTTTATATAGGTTTAGAGTCATGAATCTGGTCAGAAAATCGGCCAAAAACATCAGAATGCATCAGATTCAGAAAGTGGGTTCGGGAGGCAGGTCGACCCCCAGGTCAACACTATGGTCGACCTGGCCTGGGGAGGTCGACTACCCAGTCGACCTGGGTCCTGGGCGGGAAATTTCCCGCCCAATCTGCTTCTGGATTTGAATTCGAATTTCGAATTTGAATTTCGAGCTGTTTTCGATTCTGAAATTTTCTGAAACTTTGGAGGGTCATATCTCCCTCATACGGACTCCGTTTCTCGAAAACTCGGACTCGTTTTCAAGCAGAATTTCGAGTCGAACGCAATGGCGCAACCCGTTTCCCTTGATTCTTATTTTAAAAATTAATTATTCTTTGGTTTGTCACTTATACGATCACAGAAAATACGGGGTGTTATAAGCCCTGCCACAGAACTCAGGCACGCACGCACGATGGGTGTGCGGGTTAGATATCGAATACGATAGAGAATACGTACATGGAAGAGTCTAGATATAACCTTGTCTGCTCTGGGTGGTGTATCGTAGACTGGTGGGCATTATTCGATAACGGCAGTCAAATTAGAGTGATCCTATGTGGGCGTAGTGTTGTATTATATATATAAGAGGAATATACATTACTATGACATAGGACGGGGGACTGCGTACATCACTGTGAGGATACGGTGGGGACCATGCGAGTGGGGTACCACGGGGTGTACCTCAGTTTGGAGGTAGCTACATATACATTATATTAGGTTAATCTACTGGGAGTAGATGTGTGCGACGTGTGTGTAAGCCTTGAGCGCTAATGACACAAATAACCTAATAAACAATAAAATGTAATTGAACGGATATGTAGGATTATTCAAGAAGTGTAGTTTAAACTCATTCACATAGAACTTATGTTCTGACCCCCTCCTCATAACATTCGCAGGTTAGATTCATGACAGAGACTTATAGCTTTGGAGATACTGATTTAGCAGTATTGTAATTAAGGTAAAGCTATGTTTATATATATATTAGATTTTCTTCCTTCCGTTGTGAGGTGTTTTCTGAACTCTGACATATTTCTTGTCTCTGTCTTTTCTGCAGGATACCAGAGCAACCAACTCAGGTTTTGATGAATTGGGTTTTTGAAAAAAAAATCGGTCCGTCGTAATTTGGGTTGTTACATATACTATACGTGAACAGCCATAAGACCCTCTTCCCCCTTCAAATTGAGATTATCAACTAATAAGATATACTTGAGTACGTTATTTATTTTGATTAAGAGCTTCTTGTGTCAACCTTAAGTCTAGGATTCTCTTTGTTTGCATTTAACAATAATGAGTGAAAAAAGTGTTAGCCAACATAATTCTCCTAGGTGTTCTCAAAACTTTCCAAACGAGATGGATCAAAATCCAATAAATCAAAACTTGCAAAATCTCAATTCGGAAATGGATAGACCCTTATCTCTTCGAGATCGATGTTATCCAACTAGGACTGTTCAACCCTCTGTCATTGTGTTTCCACCGGCTGAAGGAAACAATTTTGATCTTAAACATTCTTTTATTAAAGGGGTACCAAAATTTACTGGGTCTGAAAATGCATACGAATTTCTAAATGAATTTGAATTGTATGTGTCCACAACAAAAATGCAACAATTGTCTAACGAATCAATTAATCTATGGCTAATTCCATTTGCACTACTTGAAAGCGCTAAAAGATGGCTAAATTCTCTTCCAAAACATTCCATAAGAAGTTGGGATCAATTTGTCATTATATTTTTGAAAAAGTTTTTCCATTTCCATAAAACTCTCAAAATTGGAACCGAGATAGATCAATTTTGTCAAAATGAGGGGGAAATTTTTTCAAAATACTTTGAGAGATTCAACCAACTATTATACAGTTATCCTCATCATGCATTTCCCAAAGATCACTTATGCATGTTAAACTGCATATGAAGGGCTAAGCTATCAGACTAGAACTCAACTAGAATTAATGTGTGGATGAGACTTTATGTCTAAGACGACCGATGAAGCTTGGCAATTCCTAGAAGATTATTCTGAAAAGGACATGCAATGGGAGTCAATTCGTGTTCCCACTCGTACTTCTACTAGAGAAGTGCATGTCGTAGACCCAAGTCAAATTTCCTTAGAAAATCAAACTCCTCAAGCCAGAGAGAGGCTACCCCACTATTACTATCAAGACCAAGCTAATGCTATAGCTCAAAGTAGTCCTTACTCAACCACGTACAACCGTATTTGGAGAAACCACCCAAATTTTTCATGGTCAAATCCTAATAACTCGGCAAACCCATCTCACATGCAACCCTTTATTCCAAATCTGAATTACCAAGCGCCATCTTCCAATTCTTAAACCTCTCAATCTGCACCTCAATCCAAACAACCTTATAGGTACCCCAACTTTCAATCATCAAACCAATCCTCTTAATCTTCTCAACCATCACAAGATATTGTTCGATTAGAGAAATAAATGAATAATCAAGATGTTAAACTCTAACAAATGATGAATACGATAAAGGAACTAGTGAAAAATAACGAGAAGTTTCTTAGTCAACCCAAGGTGAATCCAAAGTATAACTCTCGTACTGTAAATTCTTGTGAGGTCGAAAACCATAATCTAGTCAATGTTGTTACAACCTTCGATCTGGAAAGAGGATTGATTATAATGTGGGCAACCCTGGCGAACCATTAAACTCGACCCTAATGCCAAATCTTGATGATCACCCATTGGCTACAAATGCCAATTCTTCTAAACCTCTAATCTTCTTGAATGTTGGCAATCCTAACAATTCTTCTCCTAGTGTCGGCAAACTCGTCTCACCTTTGAAAATCAATGTTGGCAACACCAGCATTTCATCTTCTACACCCTTACCACCTTCTTCCTCGAATGATGAAACTGATCAAAGAGTCGAAAAACCAATAGCTCCATTTCCTCATAGACTCAATAACAAGAAGAAAGCGGCAAATTTCGAAATTTTTTGGAAATTTTCAAGTAATTTCGTGTGAACATTCCTCTTTTAGACACCATCGAACAAATTTCTCAATATGAAAAATGTCTTAAGGAGTTATGTATGCGAAAACGTGCAACTAATGTCCCAAAAACTGCCTTTCTATCTGCGAATAAAAGCTCTATTCTTTCGAGTCTTGCCCCAGTCAAGTACAAAGACCCTGGCTGCCCTACGATTTATTGCAAAATAGAAAATGCTCACATCTCTCGTGCCCTACTTGATCTTGGTGTCAATCTTCTTCCTTATACTATTTACCATCAACTTGGATTATGGAAGATTAAACCAACAAACATCACTCTTCAACTAGCTGACCGATATATTAAAAACCCATTGTCGAAGACGTCTTAATACAAATCGAATAGTTTTACTTCCCTGTCGATTTCATAGTTCTAGAAACTAAGCCTGTCTCAAATCCTAATGTTCAAATACCACTGATATTAGAATGCCCTTTCTTAGCAACCTCAAATGTTGTCGTTAATTGTAGGAACGGTCAACTTCGACTTTCCTTCGGGCACCTAACCATTGAGCTAAACATCTTTAATCCTAACAAACAACCTAGGGATTTTGAGATCGATGAAATTGACATGATTCAAACCAAAGTTGATGAAACCTCTAATGACACTTCTGAAGCCTTGAAATTGTGTCTTGACCATTTCAACTCCGATTTTGATGAATTCAAATACATTTCTGAACTAAATGAATTTCTTGACTCCAACCCTTCGTCATCAGTATTTAACCAAGGAATGTTGACCAATGTCAACACACAAGAACATTCTAAGTTAGACTTAAACCCTTGCCACCAGACCTTAAGTGTGCATACTTAGACTCCTCAGAATCTTTTCCCATAATCTTGGCCTCTGATCTTACCGAGGACCAAGAAGAAGAAATTTGGGAAATTTTGTGGGAAAATAAAGATGCCTTGGGGTGGGAAATTAGCGATATAAAAGGAATTAGCCCATCCATTATGGAACATCGCATACATTTAGTTGATGAGGCCAAACCCACCTGTGATGCTCAAAGGTGATTAAGCCCAAACATGAGAGAAGTGGTCAAGGAAGAGATAATCAAATGTCCAGACAACGGCATCATCTATCCCATCTCTAATAGTAGTTTGGTTGAGTCCGGTACAAGTTGTACCAAAGAAGTCTGGAGTCACAGTGATCAAAAATGAAAGTAATGAGCTTGTCCCAACTAAATCACAACCAAATGGCGTGTGTGTATTGACTATCAAAATCTCAACTCAGCCACACGAAAAGACCATTTTCCCTTGCCTTTTATTGACTAAATGCTCGAACGCTTAGCAGGACATGAGTACGATTGTTTTCTCGCTGGGTACTCTGGCTGAAACCAGATTCTTGTTGCTTTTGGAGATCAACATAGCACCACCTTTACTTGTCCCTTTGGAACCTTTGCTTATCGTCGCATGCCTTTTGGCCTTTGTAACACCCCTGCGACTTTCCAAAGGTGTATGATGAGTATTTCTTCTGATATAGTGAAAGAATTCTTGGAAATATTCATGGACGATTTTTCAATTTATGGATCATCTTTTTCCCAATGTCTCACTCATTTAGAACTCGTCCTAAAAGGTTGTAAGGAGAAATCACTCGTGCTTAATTGGGGAAAATGCCACTTCATGGTAAAATGAGGGATAGTTCTAGGTCATGTCATCTCAAAAGATAGCCTTGAAGTTGATAAATCCAAAATTGATTTGATTGCTAATCTACTGTGACGGCCGGTAATTTCGCTCGATCCGAATCAGTCGTTAAACCGATCTAGACCGTTCGAAACCCCTGACCGTTTGAGAACAGGACAAATCAGAACACAAATAGAAGAACATTTCATTGTATATTACAACAATTCCATCAGATACAAGAATATATAGAGTATAAATGAATAAATTACATTCGATAAATATCAGAGATTACGATAAATTACATAGCAGCGGAAAATAATACAAAGCACAACTGAAGGTGATATACGGATACAGAGCTTTCCGGATATCATTCCAGCTGTAAACCAGGATCCTGTGAATATAAATCTGCAAAAACCAAAACTACTAGCTGCCCATGCGGAAAATAGGGGCACCCAGAGTTTAGGTTAAAACAATAAACTCCAGGTCAGTCATGTGACTGGTGTGAGAACTAAAACAGTTATTTAAAACTTTACTTTAAAAGAGAGTAATTCAAGGGACCACGCCGTATAACACGGAACGGGTTTCCTCCCAAGAATAACAGTGCATATCAATAAACAACGTAATGCTTTTTCGAAAAATGAAGCTATTATAAGACCCAGGTCCCATCACACAATGCAACGCAAGCCGGAGGATAGGGTTTTACCTTATAACAGCCAAACATGCTTGATACGTTTAAAACAAATCATTTGATACTATAACAAGTGTATAGTGTCAAAACAATTTCAATCATAAATATAAATCATAGACGACATGAGTGCCCCATCCCACTATGTCGCCATACTAGGCTCTACAAATAAAGCCGAAATACACGTATTGGAAATTGGATTTCCGTCATGAGTCGAGGCAAGGGGCAAGCTCCTCTCCGCGTTCGAGACACTCTAGCAAATGCCTCAGGGTTACGCACTCTGGGCAACCCCGGATCTTCAGGGCCGGTCCTCACTTACGTTAGAGGATTAATTATGCCTGAACACACGTTTCCCGGTCCTTACAGACCTATAATCGAGGCGCCTCGCATTCCAACAACCACATAGGTGAAAAGTATATAAATGTCAGGGCTGGTAAGTCACTGACACCACCAAAGCTAGAAAGAAACGTCGTGCTCTCCCTGCAGTCACTATCCCGTTTTTAACTCATACCGAGGTGTGAGGCTCGCGAATTCACGTTATACACAAAGCTACGCCACAAGGCCGTGCTTTGATCATCAACCACAAGACTTTGCTTTTCAACAGAAGCCTTGATCTATGCAACTCAGCATGCCACACAGGCAATTCATGCCATGCGACTGATGTCCATCGATATACAACCTCTGAGCTCGTACGTCTCAGAGAAGGGCGTTAAGCAAAAGAATAAATTCTCCGCCGCCAAACAGATGTATATTTAATAGAAATCAATCAACACAGAATAAAATCCAGTGTCAGACACACAATCCATTTTCAAGTTCGTTCTGGGTCTGAACGAAACCGGAGGCACTTTCCTCGCATATCCATCCATCTCCAAGTACGTCTGGACGACCACCAACTATTTCTGTCCTCTTGGGTGTACAGCCCAATCAGGATCGTCAGTAGTTACCCAAACGATGTGAAGACTTCCGGTCTTCGACCACCGTCTTCATCTTCGACTTATCGTCGAATCGGTTATTCAGAATGGGTATAAACCCGGACTTTCCAAACAACCCGCGTATATTAAAAACAAATGTTACACAAACACAACATATGCCTCATTCCAATTCATTAGTCACTAACAGCAAATTAGCAAGAGAACAATTTCCCAAACATTAACCCCGAAGGCCGAAACCAACATCAGATCAATACCCAGGAAACCATTCTTCTTAGCCAACCTACAGCTAGTTTCTAAATTCCACATTCTTAGGGAAAAGTTCCCATTAATTTTATCCAAGATAAATTCTTTAAAATTTATCCTGTAATTTTCCTTTGGATGTCATTTAAAACCAAATTATGGTTTTTCCAACTAGTCGAGATTAGCGAACCGTAACGAAGTAATTATTTATTTTATTTCCCAATCCCAACTTATTCATCCCATGAAGCAAAACTGGTAATACTCCATATCTAACACCACAGTGTTATCGGTAAAATTAATTACCATTTCACGTTCAAATCTAATTAAAGATTTAACTATCGCTTTGGAGTAAAACTGGTAATACTCCATTCCCGCTTATTTCTAAATTTGATAATTTAGATTATAGATTCACATTTCAATCTAATTGCAAATTCGTTAGAACTCCTTTTACTGGGTTAAAGAACTAGGTGTTATTTAAAACACAGTTCACGACAAGCCCAAATCACATTCTATTTATTATAGGGTTAAAGAACTAGTGTTATTTGAAACACCGTTCACGATAAACCCATTTCAAATCCAATCAAATATATTAGAAATCCCGATTATTTAAAACCCCTTTTTAAATCTAATTTATTTATTTTAAAAACAATTGGGTTTTAAATTTAGTTCAAAACTAGTTCATTTCGATAAAAATCCATTTTTATCTTTTCAAATATGGAGTTTTTCATCCCAATTCTTCCCAAATCATTTCTTATGATTTTATACAAATTATTACTATTTTTAATAATTTTATTAAGGCCCGTACAATCGATTTCCAACAATGGCCATCGAACTGCACTTACAGCGACCTTTTTCAAATTTGATTTGCACGTATCTCCAAATCCAACCGTTAGATTTTGAATTTCTAATATTCGTTAGAAAGCTCTTTTCGATACGAACCCAACGGTTCCGGTTTTAGGAGAATCCGACGGTAGGATCTCCCGTAATGTCCGTTTGAAATAAATGGTCGAAATTTATGAACACCCGCGGCGCGGCGCGTTCTATTCAGGCCATTATTTATATATATAATATATATTTCGTCGATTTCTATTTAAAACGAATTTTATAAATAGTTTTTAAATTCATTTCAACTTCCAATTCAATTCGAATCTAAATTGAATTTTTTCTTATAGATTCGTTTTAAAATTCTTTTCTATTCAATCCAAATTTCAATTCAATTTGAATTCATTTCAATTTGCTTTTGATTCAATTTGAATTCGTTTTCAATTCAATTCAATTTAAATTGGTTTTATATTCGATTCAAATTCATTTTCTATTCAAATCAAATTCGTTTCGTTTTCTATTTGAATCAAATTCATTATATATTAAATTGAAATCAAATTTGGTTTTCTATTCCATTCAATTCGAAATCGTTTTATATTCAATTCAAATCGAAATCGTTATATATTCAATTCATTTCGAAATCGTTATATATTCAATTCATTTCGAAATAAAATTGATATTCAATTCATTTCGAAATCGTTATATATTCAATTCATTTCGAAATCGTTATATATTCAATTCATTTCGAAATCGTTATATATTCAATTCATTTCGAAATCGTTATATATTCAATTCATTTCAAAATCGTTTTCAATTCAATTCATTTCGAAATCGTTATATATTCAATTCATTTCAAAATCGTTTTCAATTCAATTCATTTTATTCGATTTCAAAATTACTTTTCGATATTCATTTTAAAATGAATAAAATCGATATAAATATCGTTCACGTCAAAATGGCGCATCTCTAATCAACTCGGCTTCATATATTTCTATTTTCAAATATTCTATTTCAAATATTTCTATTTCAAATATTTCTATTTGTCAACACACGACTAATCTCAATGAATGAGTACCGTCCACGTGTGACTATTTTTGTTAAATTATTTCGTTCAACACATGACTAATCTCAACGGATGAGTACAGTCAACACATGAACCTTTATTTTATATTGATAAAGATATAAATTTTATTGTTAAAATATTTCGTTCAACACATGACTAATCTCAACGGATGAGTACAGTCAACACATGAACCTTTGTTTTATATTCTTCTTTATTTTCTAAATTGGAATGAGGCCCAATCAATTACCATATAAAGTTAATTATATGGATTTTCATACATCACATGTATATAATAGCATTAAAAAAAAAAATCAACCATCAACCAAAGTGCACTACACTGTATAAGCATCAAATATATATAACGCTTATAACAGCCTGTCAATCAATCGATCGACATATTTAATCAATCAGGATGAGTGAACTTCATATTTCATCCCAACACCCGTGTGGGGTTTCAAACAATCAAACACAGATTTTATTTGTGCAGTTGGGCGATGTGTAAAATTTATCGACCCAATCAATGTCCTTCAAATAGGTGTACATAAACAAACCGTCTGGTTTGTAAATGAATATTTATTTATTCACATTCACGTTAAAAATTATATTTTTAACAATAAAACATTTTATTCCAACATATGAATTTCTATTCAGTTCATTATTTAAATAAAATGATATTTTTATTTATCTAACTTATTTTAGAAAATTTCGGCGGCATAACGGCACGATACTAGAAACGGGACAAGGCCTAGCCTTATCTCCGGACTAGTGAAGGCCCACGCCATTCACACATCAATCAAATTCACCAAACAACCAAATTTAAATCAAATCATCCAACTAATTTACGCAACCAAACAAACAAGTCCATGGTCTGTGGACGATTGTGTCGGGTGCTACTAAGCACCGTCTGCATCCTAGTATATATATATATATATATATATATATATATATATATAACTAGAAAAAGAAATTGAAAGGTGAGAAATTCTCACCAAAAGCTATCCTAGCTCCACGGCACTTCAAATGTAGAAGTCTTCCTCGTTATCGCATCTTTGTCATCTTCGTCGCCCGTAGCCACTACATATGTAAAAATCGAATTTTTACTTCGTTATTCGATATATAAAAATCGAATTTTTACTATACTATTCAATATATAAAAATCGAATTTTTACTATACTATTCAATATATAAAAATCAAATTTTTACTATACTATTCAATATATAAAAATCAAATTTTTACTATACTATTCAATATATAAAAATCAAATTTTTACTATACTATTCAATATATAAAAATCAAATTTTTACTATACTATTCAATATATAAAAATCAAATTTTTACTACGTTATTCAATATATAAAAATCCCATTTCAAAAATATAGATTTCGCAATTTTACATCTAAAAATTTCGCCATTTCAAAAATAAAGATTTCGCCTTTTCAAAAATAACATTATAAAAATCACATCTTTATTTTGCTACTCATATAAAGATGATATTTTTAATATTTCTATCATGTAAAAATTATATTTTTAATTCTCTACACAAACAAAAATCATATTTTTACATCTTCTATATAGTAAAGATAATATTTCTAATACCTTAAAAATATAAAAGTCATATTTTTATTACTTTAAAAATATAAAAATCATATTTTACTTCGTCTATATAGTAAAGACTATATTTTTAATACTCTAAAAATATAAAAGTCATATTTTTATTACTTTAAAAAAATAAAAATCATATTTTTATACGAATAAAAAATCGAATCTTTTCTATTTAAAAATCTAAACTTTCTCTATTTTTAAAAATCTATACTTTCGCATTTTAAAAATCTTTCTTTACTGATTTAAATAAACTAAATAAACTAAAAATCAAAATAAAGTAGAAATCAAAATGAAAATAAAGTGGGTCAAGAACTTACAGCGGGGGGGGGGGGGGGGGGGAAGCTCGAGGTCGCAGGCGAAGGGAGGGGGGTTCGGTCGGCGGTGGGGTTCGCTTCAGGGGGGGGTCTCGGTGGTGGTGGGAATCGATTGGGGGGGGTGTCGCGAGGTCGGCGCCGCTGGGGGGGGGCTCTTCGAGGCGGCGGCGGCGGTCTCGGGGAGGGCGGCGGCGGCGGTCTCGGGGAGGGCGGCGGTGGACCAAGCAGGCGGGCGGCAAGGGTTTCCCCCCTTCCGTCGATCGCCTTTCTTCTTTTTTTTTTCTTTTTTTTTCTGTATAATCGATTTATGAAAAGGGGGGGGGGGGGGTAGAACGGGTAAAAGGGGAGGGAAATATTTATTTTTTTTATTTTTTTAATTAATTTAATTATTTTATTTTTCAAAAAGTTGACTTTCACATACGACCTCTAAACGAGGCCCACCGCCTGTCGTCCGTAGCGTTTTACCCCCATTCCAAACACAATGGGAAATGCATCGTAGGTTGATTTGATCGTTTGAATCAGTTTCCGTTAAATTTACATTTAAATCACTATATTGAATTTTAAACGTACGTTTCAAATTACCGGGGTCGCATACGAACTCTATAAATTGCAGAAAAATATTTTCTAGCTTCGTATTGACGATACGGTCCTAACAAAACTAGTTTCGTCGAATTTTGAGACCGTTGGAAAAATGGCCAATTTCCAGTCGATTAAAATCAACTAAAACTGGTCAAACGCGTTTTCCTTTGCCACGCTCACATATTGATTTGAAAAATTATGAAATTTGAAACCTAGCAATAATTTGACATCATGGATCCAACAAAAGTGGTTTCGTCGAAATCCGAGGTCGTTTGCTAAATTTTCATTTTTAAGGGCCTGAATTCCATAGCGACTATTCAGAATTTTCAACTGGACATATCTTTTGATTCCCGCTATGAAATTTCGATTTTTCGGATTCGTTGGAAAGATATTCACAATTAGATCCTAATGTTTTTGGTTTCACTAAAATCCGGATTGTTTTGCACCCGGTACATTCAATTGAAGTTTGAAATCGAATTATCGAACTACCGCGCCATTTTCAATTCTATTTAAAATTATATATAAATATTTATATTCTAACGACGACGCGTATAATATATACGTTCGAATTATATTCAAAACAAATTTCTCGCCGATATTATTTAAAATAATTCATTTTAAATATTCAAAATCCGCCGAAGTTGCCAAAACAAAAATTTTAAACTGGCCCAGATTTTCCGGGTTATTACAATCTCCCCCACTTAGAACTTTTCGTCCCCGAAAAGGAACAAAGTCGAAAGTGGTTTGATTAATCAGCTCTACGTTCGATCTGGCTTCCATTCTCCAACTTTTCAGTTTCTGAGAATTTTCAAATTCTCAAAAATTTGGCTAACACCCTAAATTTTCGCAAAATTTCGCCATAACCTCCCCTGCACTGGGAGCATCGGGGAATTTCAAATAGCTTCCCCGGTCCTTCAGATCTCAAAAAGAAAAAGAAAAAGCCAAGCGGCTAGCCAATAGGCTCATAAAATCATCATCACCCAAACAAAACAGTAAATTATGTAGTAAACATGTACCTATTTGTCGGGCAAACAAATTTTATTCTCTGCTCTAGCCTCCTTGCTATGACCTGTTCAATGTAAGTATATGTATATGCAAGCAAATGCGACCCATTTTCAATACAGTTCAATATTCGGTCCAATTAGGCATAATGGTTAAAAATTATCAAACAAATAAACAATCACACAAACATCAATCAATTAGTGAATTAGAGTTTCAAATTTATAATTTTGATATCTATATATAAAGAAAATCATGTTTTTGATGCCAATTCACAACAATGTGTTCTAACTATATTAGTTTTGGTTCTCACACCAGCCTAATGGAAATATATAGAAATCACACCTTCGAAACACGGACACGAATACTAATGACGACTAGTCAATCATCAGAATCATCTTCGGGCCACTAGAGTATGATTCCATATCTATCCAGTATATTAAAACTTCGACTATACGTTCATGACGCGTATACGAGAAATCTTTATATACTCGATTGTCCATATTCAAAAATAAATAAATATCCAAATGCGTTTAAAACGATTTAAAATTTCAAAACAAAATTGTTTTCATTTGAAAAATGTACTCTTCACACTCGTTCTAGGATACTACTGATCCTATCTCTAACGAGTCATTCTAATTGGATATTACTAATGCAATATCTGATGAATTCTTTCGTATGGTTCTAATGTGTCTTGTTCTCGAGCTCTGTAAACCAAAGCTCTGATACCAAATGTGACGGCCGGTAATTTCGCTCGATCTGAATCAGTCGTTAAACCGATCTAGACCGCTCGAAACCCCTGATCATTTGAGAACAGGACAAATCAGAACACAAACAAAAGAACATTTCATTGTATATCACAACAATTCCATCAGATACAAGAATATACAGAGTATAAATGAATAAATTACATTCGATAAATATCAGAGATTACAATAAATTACATAGCAGCGGAAAATAATACAAAGCACAACTGAAGGTGATATACGGATACAGAGCTTTCCGGATATCATTCCAGCTGTAAACCAGGATCCTGTGAATATAAATCTGCAAAAACCAAAACTACTAGCTGCCCGTGCGGAAAATAGGGGCACCCAGAGTTTAGGTAAAAACAATAAACTCCAGGTCAGTCATGTGACTGGTGTGAGAACTAAAACAGTTATTTAAAACTTTACTTTAAAAGAGAGTAATTCAAGGGACCACGCCGTATAACACGGAACGGGTTTCCTCCCAAGAATACCAGTGCATATCAATAAACAACGCAATGCTTTTTCGAAAAATGAAGCTATTATAAGACCCAGGTCCCATCACACAATGCAACGCAAGCCGGAGGATAGGGTTTTACCTTATAACAGCCAAACATGCTTGATACGTTTAAAACAAATCATTTGATACTATAATAAGTGTATAGTGTCAAAACAATTTCAATCATAAATATAAATCATAGACGGCATGAGTGCCCCATCCCACTATGTCGCCATACTAGGCTCTACAAATAAAGCCGAAATACACGTATTGGAAATTGGATTTCCGTCATGAGTCGAGGCAAGGGGCAAGCTCCTCTCCGCGTTCGAGACACTCTAGCAAATGCCTCAGGGTTACGCACTCTGGGCAACCCCGGATCTTCAGGGCCGGTCCTCACTTACGTTAGAGGATTAATTATGCCTGAACACACGTTTCCCGATCCTTACAGACCTATAATCGAGGCGCCTCGCATTCCAACAACCACATAGGTGAAAAGTATATAAATGTCAGGGCTGGTAAGTCACTGACACCACCAAAGCTAGAAAGAAATGTCGTGCTCTCCCTGCAGTCACTATCCCGTTTTTAACTCATACCGAGGTGTGAGGCTCGCGAATTCACGTTATACACAAAGCTACGCCACAAGGCCGTGCTTTGATCATCAACCACAAGACTTTGCTTTTCAACAGAAGCCTTGATCTATGCAACTCAGTATGCCACACAGGCAATTCATGCCATGCGACTGATGTCCATCGATATACAACCTCTGAGCTCGTACGTCTCAGAGAAGGGCGTTAAGCAAAAGAATAAATTCTCCGCCGCCAAACAGATGTATATTTAATAGAAATCAATCAACACAGAATAAAATCCAGTGTCAGACACACAATCCATTTTCAAGTTCGTTCTGGGTCTGAACGAAACCGGAGGCACTTTCCTTGCATATCCATCCATCTCCAAGTACGTCTGGATGACCACCAACTATTTCCGTCCTCTTGGGTGTACAGCCCAATCAGGATCGTCAGTAGTTACCCAAACGATGTGAAGACTTCCGGTCTTCGACCACCGTCTTCATCTTCGACTTATCGTCGAATCGGTTATTCAGAATGGGTATAAACCCGGACTTTCCAAACAACCCGCGTATATTAAAATCAAATGTTACACAAACACAACATACGCCTCATTCCAATTCATTAGTCACTAACAGCAAATTAGCAAGAGAACAATTTCCCAAACATTAACCCCGAAGGCCGAAACCAACATCAGATCAATACCCAGGAAACCATTCTTCTTAGCCAACCTACAGCTAGTTTCTAAATTCCACATTCTTAGGGAAAAGTTCCCATTAATTTTATCCAAGATAAATTCTTTAAAATTTATCCTGTAATTTTCCTTTGGATGTCATTTAAAACCAAATTATGGTTTTTCCAACTAGTCGAGATTAGCGAACCGTAACGAAGTAATTATTTATTTTATTTCCCAATCCCAACTTATTCATCCCATGAAGCAAAACTGGTAATACTCCATATCTAACACCACAGTGTTATCGGTAAAATTAATTACCATTTCACGTTCAAATCTAATTAAAGATTTAACTATCGCTTTGGAGTAAAACTGGTAATACTCCATTCCCGCTTATTTCTAAATTTGATAATTTAGATTATAGATTCACATTTCAATCTAATTGCAAATTCGTTAGAACTCCTTTTACTGGGTTAAAGAACTAGGTGTTATTTAAAACACAGTTCACGACAAGCCCAAATCACATTCTATTTATTATAGGGTTAAAGAACTAGTGTTATTTGAAACACCGTTCACGATAAACCCATTTCAAATCCAATCAAATATATTAGAAATCCCGATTATTTAAAACCCCTTTTTAAATCTAATTTATTTATTTTAAAAACAATTGGGTTTTAAATTTAGTTCAAAACTAGTTCATTTCGATAAAAATCCATTTTTATCTTTTCAAATATGGAGTTTTTCATCCCAATTCTTCCCAAATCATTTCTTATGATTTTATACAAATTATTACTATTTTTAATAATTTTATTAATTCCCGTACAATCGATTTCCAACAATGGCCATCAAACTGCACTTACATCGACCTTTTTCAAATTTGATTTGGACGTATCTCCAAATCCAACCGTTAGATTTTGAATTTCTAATATTCGTTAGAAAGCACTTTTCGATACGAACCCAACGGTTCCGGTTTTAGGAGAATCCGACGGTCCGATCTCCCGTAATGTCCGTTTGAAATAAATGGTCGAAATTTATGAACTGCCGCGGTATTCAGGCCATTATATTATATATATAATATATATAATATATATTTCGCCGATTTCTATTTAAAACGAATTTTATAAATAGTTTTTAAATTCATTTCAACTTCCAATTCAATTCGAATCTAAATTGAATTTTCCCTTATAGATTCGTTTTAAAATTCTTTTCTATTCAATCCAGATTTCAATTCAATTTGAATTCATTTCAATTTGCTTTTGATTCAATTTGAATTCGTTTTCAATTCAATTCAATTTAAATTGGTTTTATATTCGATTCAAATTCATTTTCTATTCAAATCAAATTCGTTTCGTTTTCTATTTGAATCAAATTCATTATATATTAAATTGAAATCAAATTGGTTTTCTATTCCATTCAATTCGAAATCGTTTTATATTCAATTCAAATCGAAATCGTTATATATTCAATTCATTTCGAAATCGTTATATATTCAATTCATTTCGAAATAAAATTGATATTCAATTCATTTCGAAATCGTTATATATTCAATTCATTTCGAAATCGTTATATATTCAATTCATTTCGAAATCGTTATATATTCAATTCATTTCAAAATCGTTTTCAATTCAATTCATTTCGAAATCGTTATATATTCAATTCATTTCAAAATCGTTTTCAATTCAATTCATTTTATTCGATTTCAAAATTACTTTTCGATATTCATTTTAAAATGAATAAAATCGATATAAATATTGTTCACGTCAAAATGGCGCATCTCTAATCAACTCGGCTTCATATATTTCTATTTTCAAATATTCTATTTCAAATATTTCTATTTCAAATATTTCTATTTGTCAACACACGACTAATCTCAATGAATGAGTACCGTCCACGTGTGACTATTTTTGTTAAATTATTTCGTTCAACACATGACTAATCTCAACGGATGAGTACAGTCAACACATGAACCTTTATTTTATATTGATAAAGATATAAATTTTATTGTTAAAATATTTCGTTCAACACATGACTAATCTCAACGGATGAGTACAGTCAACACATGAACCTTTATTTTATATTCTTCTTTATTTTCTAAATTGGAATGAGGCCCAATCAATTACCATATAAAGTTAATTATATGGATTTTCATACATCACATGTATATAATAGCATAAAAAAAAATCAACCATCAACCAAAGTGCACTACACTGTATAAGCATCAAATATAGATATAACGCTTATAACAGCCTGTCAATCAATCGATCGACATATTTAATCAATCAGGATGAGTGAACTTCATATTTCATCCCAACACCCGTGTGGGGTTTCAAACAATCAAACACAGATTTTATTTGTGCAGTTGGGCGATGTGTAAAATTTATCGACCCAATCAATGTCCTTCAAATAGGTGTACATAAACAAACCGTCTGGTTTGTAAATGAATATTTATTTATTCACATTCACGTTAAAAATTATATTTTTAACGATAAAACATTTTATTCCAACATATGAATTTCTATTCAGTTCATTCTTTAAATAAAATGATATTTTTATTTATCTAACTTATTTTAGAAAATTTCGGCGGCATAACGGCACGATACTAGAAACGGGACAAGGCCTAGCCTTATCCCCGGACTAGTGAAGGCCCACGCCATTCACACATCAATCAAATTCACCAAACAACCAAATTCAAATCAAATCATCCAACTAATTTACGCAACCAAACAAACAAGTCCATGGTCTGTGGACGATTGTGTCGGGTGCTACTAAGCACCGTCTGCATCCTAGTATATATATATATATATATATATATATATATATATATATATATAACTAGAAAAAGAAATTGAAAGGTGAGAAATTCTCACCAAAAGCTATCCTAGCTCCACGGCACTTCAAATGTAGAAGTCTTCCTCGTTATCGCATCTTTGTCATCTTCGTCGCCCGTAGCCACTAAATATGTAAAAATCGAATTTTTACTTCGTTATTCGATATATAAAAATCGAATTTTTACTTCGTTATTCGATATATAAAAATCGAATTTTTACTATACTATTCAATATATAAAAATCGAATTTTTACTATACTATTCAATATATAAAAATCAAATTTTTACTATACTATTCAATATATAAAAATCAAATTTTTACTATACTATTCAATATTTAAAAATCAAATTTTTACTATACTATTCAATATATAAAAATCAAATTTTTACTATACTATTCAATATATAAAAATCAAATTTTTACTACGTTATTCAATATATAAAAATCCCATTTCAAAAATATAGATTTCGCATTTTTACATCTAAAAATTTCGCCTTTTCAAAAATAAAGATTTCGCCTTTTCAAAAATAACATTATAAAAATCACATCTTTATTTTGCTACTCATATAAAGATGATATTTTTAATATTTCTATCATGTAAAAATTATATTTTTAATTCTCTACACAAACAAAAATCATATTTTTACATCTTCTATATAGTAAAGATAATATTTCTAATACCTTAAAAATATAAAAGTCATATTTTTATTACTTTAAAAATATAAAAATCATATTTTACTTCGTCTATATAGTAAAGACTATATTTTTAATACTCTAAAAATATAAAAGTCATATTTTTATTACTTTAAAAATATAAAAATCATATTTTTATACGAATAAAAAATCGAATCTTTTCTATTTAAAAATCTAAACTTTCTCTATTTTTAAAAATCTATACTTTCACATTTTAAAAATCTTTCTTTACTGATTTAAATAAACTAAAAATCAAAATAAAGTAGAAATCAAAATGAAAATAAAGTGGGTCAAGAACTTACAGCGGGGGGGGGGGGGGGGAGCTCGAGGTCGCAGGCGAAGGGAGGGGGTTCGGTCGGCGGTGGGGTTCGCTTCAGGGGGGGTCTCGTTGGTGGTGGGAATCGATTGGGGGGGGCGTCGCGAGGTCGGCGCCGCTGGGGGGGTGGGGGGGGGGGCTCTTCGAGGCGGCGGCGGCGGTCTCGGGGAGGGCGGCGGTGGACCAAGCAGGCGGGCGGCAAGGGTTTCCCCCTTCCGTCGATCGCCTTTCTTCTTTTTTTTTTCTTTTTTTTCTGTATAATCGATTTATGAAAAAGGGGGGGGCCAGAACGGGTAAAAGGGGAGGGAGATATTTAATTTTTTTTATTTTTTTAATTAATTTAATTATTTTATTTTTCAAAAAGTTGACTTTCACATACGACCTCTAAACGAGGCCCACCGCCTGTCGTCCGTAGCGTTTTACCCCCATTCCGAACACAATGGGATATGTATCATAGGTTGATTTGATCGTTTGAATCAGTTTCCGTTAAATTTACATTTAAATCACTATATTGAATTTTAAACGTACGTTTCAAATTACCGGGGTCGCATACGAACTCTATAAATTGCAGAAAAATATTTTCTAGCTTCGTATTGACGATACGGTCCTAACAAAACTAGTTTCGTCGAATTCTGAGACCGTTGGAAAAATGGCCAATTTCCAGTCGATTAAAATCAACTAAAACTGGTCAAACGCGTTTTCCTTTGCCACGTTCACATATTGATTTGAAAAATTATGAAATTCGAAACCTAGCAATAATTTGACATCACGGATCCAACAAAAGTGGTTTCGTCGAAATCCGAGGTCGTTTGCTAAATTTCCATTTTTAAGGGCCTGAATTCCATAGCGACTATTCAGAATTTTCAACTGGACATATCTTTTTATTCCCGCTATGAAATTTCGATTTTTCGGATTCGTTGGAAAGATATTCACAATTAGATCCTAATGTTTTTGGTTTCACTAAAATCCGGATTGTTTTGCACCCGGTACATTCAATTGAAGTTTGAAATCGAATTATCGAACTACCGCGCCATTTTCAATTCTATTTAAAATTATATATAAATATTTATATTCTAACGACGACGCGTATAATATACACGTTCGAATTATATTCAAAACAAATTTCTTGCCGATATTATTTAAAATAATTCATTTTAAATATTCAAAATCCGCCGAAGTTGCCAAAACAAAAATTTTAAACTGGCCCAGATTTTCCGAGTTATTACATCTACCTCCTCCTAAGTCTGTTAATGATGTTTTTTCATTTCTTGGCAATGCGGGATTCTATATAAGATTCATTAAGGATTTCTCAAAAATTTCAAAACCTCTCTCGAACTTACTTGCCAAAGACATAAAGTTTGAATTTTCCAATGATTGAAAACATCTTCTGAAATTCTTTAGTCAATCTTGACCACAACTCCCATCATTCAACCCCCTGATTGGGCTTAACCCTTAAAGTCATTTATTATGCTAGAAAAACCTTAAACGAGGCCCAATTGAATTACTTAACTACTGACAAGGAATTTTTGGCAGTTATCTTCGCTCTTGAGAAATTCAGACCATATGTAATAGGATCCAAAGTCATACTTTACACTGACTATGCTGCCTTACGATAATTTTTTTTTAAAAGAATGCCAAGGCCTGCTTAATTCATTGGATTCTTCTTCTTCAAGAATTCAACATAGAAATATAAGATAAAAAGGGTTCTGAGAATGTTGTAGCGGATCACCTCTCTCGAATTATGCACGAAAATGTTGATGACACCCAAATCGATGACTATTTTCCGGATGAACAAATCCTTTCAATCCCTAACACCCCCTTGGTATGCCGACATTGTGAATTATCTTATCGTGCAACAAACACCCGCTAAATGGTCGAAACAAGATAGAAAAAAATTCTCTCTAAAGTTCGAAATTTCTATTGGGACGACCCATATCTTTTCAAATATTGTCCAGAACAAATCATTCGAAGGTGTGTTCCCGATCATGAACACCAAAGTATTCTCTCTTTCTCGCATGACCATACTTGTGGCGGTCATTTTGGAGCAAGAAAAACTACTGCAAAAGTACTAAAAGCAGTTTTTATTGGACTACGCTCTTCTGTGAAGCTTTCAAATTTTGCTCTAAATGCGATCGATGTCAAAGAACTGGTCTAATAACTGAACGAAACATGATGCCTCTTAACCCCATTTTAATGGTTGAGTTATTCGATGTTTGGGGCATTGATTTTATGGGACCATTCCCTAACTCATTTGGAAATCATTACATCTTGCTTGCGATAGACTATGTCTCAAAATGGGTTGAAGCCATCCCGACCAAAACCAACGATAACAAGGTTGTTATCAAATTCCTCAAAGAAAACATCTTTTTATGCTTTGGCACACTTCGAGCTATCATTAGCGATAATGGCACTCACTTCTGTAATCGTGCTTTTAAATCCTTGCTTCAAGAAATACTCAATCACACACAAGCTGTCGACCCCTTACCATCCATAAACTAGTGGACAAGTAGAAGTTTCCAATAGACAAATTAAAAAAATTCTTGAGAAAGTTGTGAATTACAATTGGAAAAGATTGGTCCTTAAAACTGATTGATGCACTTTGGGCATTTCGCACTTCTTACAAAACCAATCTAGGGATGTCACCATATCGGTTAGTCTTTGGAAAGGCCTGTCACTTATCTCTTGAATTAGAGAATTGTGCTCTTTGGGCAATTAAACTTTTGAATTTCGACTTAGAGAAGGCCGACTCACGTAGGAAGTTACAAATTTCAAAATTAGAGGAATTAAGAAATGAATCATATGAAAATGCGAAAAATCTACAAAGAAAGAACCAAAGCCCAACTGACAAAAACGTACTTCGTAAGGAATTCAACGTAGGTCAAAAAGTTCTTTTTACGACTCTAGACTTCACTTGTTTCCAGGAAAATTCAGATCTCGATGGACTGGACCTTTTGTTGTGAAATCAGTATATCCTCATGGAGCAGTTGAAATTGGAAATCCTAAGGATGGAAAGGTCTTCAAAGTAAACGGTCAACGACTGAAACCATTCTTGAAGTTCAAGCAATACGAAGACGATGACCTTATCGATCTTCGTGAGCCTGATCATCCACCATAAAATCAAGTAGTACACGTTCCTTTTCTTTTATTTTTTCCTTCTATTTTGGTCTGCATACCCTAGACAGTTGGGACACTATATCAATCTACTGTGGGGGAATCAAGTCTGCATCACATGTCAAAAAAAATTACCACATATTTTTCCCTTCTATTCAAAAAAAAACACACAAAAACGACTCATTTTAGATTGATACCACAAAATAAGTTTACAATTTTTAGTCAGTTGACAGTACTTTTTCTCTCAGCTTAGATCAAATAAGAAATATAATGGAAAGTTAAATTTTGAGGGATAATAGTGTAACTGGTACATAGGGAGATTGTTAGGTGATGGCCATGAAATCTATTCTATATTGTAGTCTTTGTATAAATGAGTGGAGGACCTAAAATACTTACATTGGATTTTCGAATCTTTAAAACTAAGTTATGTTAAGCTGAATTCGCATAACTCTCTCTTGTTCTTGTATTTTCAATAATAATAATAGCAATCCAAGAGTATCCAACATTGCTTGTATATCTAGCGTTGGTGTGCAAACCCGCCGAGCTCTATCTAACATGTTGTTGACAAAGTCGGCGTCAGAATATCTTGGTCTCAACTTATGAGTTGGACACCTAAGGATTACCGATATGTTGTTCACAAAGTCAGCGTCGGTCAGCACAATCCACCAAGCTCTGTCCTAACTCTCCATCAGTCTGCAAGGCAGTGTATGGGTGGTATACCTTGGTCTTTTAAGTTAGTTGTATGTAATTAAACATAAATTTTAACTTTTATGGAGATAGAGAATAAGCGATGGTGCCCAAACATTTCTTGACCTTATTGATTTGACTAGCCACACACAAGGAAATTAGAATACCACTTTACAAACCGTGACAAGCAAACTAAGAATTTATTTCATGGCTGCACTATGTTATCAACCAAACCAACTGGCCAAACTGGAATTTAACATTTGAAAACTTAAATTATATGGAAAATTTGTGACAAGATGAGGTATCTAAAATAAAATCAACTGACTAAAAATTGTTAACTTACATTGTTGTACCACTTTTCTAAAACAAGACTTGTTGTCAATTCTGTTTTTATTTCCTCATATCTATTGCATTCATGTAGTTGCATTAGATCCACACATATTGCATTTGGATTTTGGGGGTAGTATCCGCTGAAAACCCTCACGAGACACCATTCGTCCTATTAGGGACACCTAGAAGTTTAACGGCTTGTCACATACGCTCAATACAATCATGTTTCCTACGAAAGCGTGACCTATCTAGTTTAGTTTTTTTCCCTTCTTTTTACTCGAGGACGAGTAAAAGATAAGGGTGGGGGTTTTAATTAATTAACATGTAAAAGTTTTTATTTTTATGTTCACATTTTATCTTTATTGTAAACAAATAACTTTTACTTTGAGTATTTTCATGTGTTTTCATAAGTTGTTCATCAATCCTCATGCACCCCTAAAAAGCAAAGATATTTTACAAGAAGAAGATCAATTTCGAAGATTTTATCTTATGTTGCTTTTGGAGTCTAACAAGTGTCCTTGTTTGGAAGAATTAATAACGTGCAATCTGATCACCAATCGATTAGCCACATGGAATATTTCGAAGATATTCACCATGATATACTCAGATATCCTTAAAGATTATTTCCGAATAAGCTCAACAAGAGAGGCATGCGATATGCTAATAACTCTTGGGAAAAGAGGCCCATTTATTCATTGATCTGATTAGGGTTTCGCCAACCTCACCTATAAATATATGTTGTAACCATTGTAAATGGGATGCCATTATTCTGTATTCTCTTTTATTCTAATAAAAGTTTTTCTTCATTCTAGTTTTATTGTTCTTTACTTTCATAACAATTTGTGTTATCTACTCAATTAGTTTTGGTAGAACACGAATTGTTATTGTTATTTTATTGCATATTAGGATTGGCTGTTCGATTAGATTCAATGGCAATACTAATTTTAATTTTTGTTGTTGTTTTTGTTTGTTATTTTTATTCTAGTAATTTGTTCCCTGTTTTAGTCGTTGAATTTAGTATTGATCTGATTAGATTAAGATCCATAGTAAATTCAATAGTTTTATTTCAAATCCATCTCCAAATATTATCTAACTTGCCAAAGAATATATAAATAATGAAATTTAAAACACCTCCCTGTGATTCGACCTGCATATTACATGGTTTGTGTGCTGGTAGTATTTATTTAAAATTCGCGCTTTTATAATTCATAGAAAGCGTCGATTGTATACACACGAGAAGAATATATATTAAGTCTAGAAATTCAAAATTAGGTCTAGAATTCAAAAATCACATAGAATTGGGGAGGCGGAAAAAACACACTCAAGGGTGTCGACCCATGGGTCGACCCCATAAGGGGATTTCAACCCTTCTAGGGTAGATCTGGCAGATTAGGGTTTTCGGGTCGGCTATAAATATGGCCTCATTTCTCATGTTTTTGCACACCAAAAGTAATGGAGAACTAGATACTGCCTTTGCCCTAATTAAATCAAGTCTTTTCTTCTTCTGCAATCAAGTTATTCTAGCTTAGAGATTTGTGATTCAATGCCAATAATCCCTTCTCTATTTTTCTAGATCCAAACACTGTGAGTCCATGCTAATTTTAGATCTATATATTTAAAAGTAAAACTTGACATGACTATAACTTGGATACATATATATATATATATATATATATATATATATATATATGACCATTTGAGTCACATCAGATCTGTTATAACCTATTTATCTAAGTTATTCTGACATGATTATAATCTAGGTCTAAACCTACACCTATTTATCATGTCAGATCTGCCATTGATTGTAGATCTAATTCACTATTTTGATCACCTTATACTTGTTCTATTATGTTTATGGCCAAATCAGATCTGTTGTTAGTTGGTGTAAAGACCCGAAAATTCCCACCCTTTGAATCACCATAAACCATACAGGTCTGAACCAAAAGTTGGAAATCTTCGAATACTTTAACTTTGGGAATACAACACATTAGAACAGATAACATCATACTTTTATAAATATTATGATAATGTTACATCAGAGCATAGAATATCAGAGTACATTGGATAAATAATACAACGGAAGATTAAATTACAATAATTGTAATACATTGCAGCGGAACAATTTAAATTAACACAGCGGAAGACCATCAATGTTCTGGACACATCTCTAAGCTTTGATCTAGAATCCTGCTCCATATATCTGCAAAATAAGCTACTCGACTGCCCATGTGAAAAAGAAGGCACCCGAGTTTGCAAAGTGAAACAAACTACGGGTCAGTCATGGGATGGGTGTGAGAAATCTTTCTTAACTTATCTAACAAGGAGGCTAATCACAGAACCACGCCGCTATCACGGAACGGGCTTACTCCATTGGATTGCCAGTGCATAAATAAAGTAAATCATTAAAACAATGCAATGCTTTTTTAGAAAAATGAAACCATTATATGACTCAGGTCCCATCACACAATGCAACGCAAGCCGGAGGATAGAGTTTTACCTTATAATGGCCAAAAATGCTTGATACGATAAAAATGGATTTAATATTATTAGTGTATATATTTTTTTTAAAAAAAACATTTCAATTATAATGTATTAATCATAGACGGCATAGTACCCCATCCTACTATGTCGCCGTACTAGTTCTACAATCAAAACCGCATGATGTTGTATTGGAAATTGGGTTTCCGTCAAGAGTCAAGGCTAGGAACGATCTCCTTACCGATTCGAGACACTCTAACAATGTCTCAGGATTCGGACGCTGGCGAACCCTTGGATACAGCAGGGTCAGTCCCCCAATAGTGCAATGGGCTGGATTGACAATTCCTGAACACACGCTTCCCGATCCTATTGGACCTATAAATTGGCCATTATGGCCAATAAAAATCCAAGGTGCCTCAAAATCCATCAACCACATAAGTAAAATGCCGGGCCGTGTTAAACCCGAACACCACTTCTAGCTAGAAAGAAACGTGTGCACTCCCTGCGTTCCCTTGCTCCATTTTTGACTCTGCCGAGGTGTGAGGCCCGCGAGCTTGCGAAATACACAAAGCTATGCCTAGATAGGCTATGCTTTGATCGTCATCCATAGGGCTCTGCTTTTCAACAAAAAACCCCGATCAATTGCACTTGGCTCTTCACATTGATAGATCACACCATGCGACCGATAACTACCAATATATAACCTTCGAGCTCGTGTGTCTCAAAGAAGGGTGTTAAGCAAGAGAATAATTCCTCCGCCACCACAAATATATATTAATAGATATCAATTTAATTATACAGCATGAAATTCAATGTCGGACACACATCCATTTACAAGTCCGTTCTGGGTCTGAACGAATCCGGAGTCACCTAGGTGCTCGTGTATCCGGACAATCAACACGTACGTCCGGACGACTACTACCGAAGCCCCTTCAGGGTAGCTACTCCTATCATGGGCCTCAGTAGCAACACATCCATTCGATGTGAAGATCATCGGTCTTCAATCACCGTCTTCAATGTCTTTGACTTTTAATCGTCGTATTAATTATTCAGAATGGGTTAAACCCGGTCTTTCCGAATAACTCGCATATTTTTATAATTAAAAATCAAGTGTTGTAAAGACACATCCAACGCCTCATTCCAATTCAGAATATTCTTTAAATAAAATATTCCTATTATTAGGGAAAGGTTCCCATTAATTTTATCAAAGATAAATTCTTTTAAATTTAATCTTAAATCTTATTTTCAAAGATTTATTAAAATTCCAATTCAGTTTTAATATCCAAAATCATTACTTTACGATTATTCCAATTTAAGAAATAAATCTTATCTTTAATTGGGTTAAAGAACCAATGTCATTTAAAAACATTGTTCACGATAAACCCAAAATCATTTTCCAATAAATAAATATAAATTGAAATACCAATAATCTTAGTTGAAAGATTTATTCTTTATTTAAAAGAAATTCTTTGTTTAAAGGTATTCTTTATATGAAGGATATTCTGAATCGGAAAGTGACTCAATCATTTACCATATAACTTTGGTTATATGGATTTCATACATCGTATGTAAATGACAACAATTGATAAATAATCATCAAACCATTCATTCAACGTCCAGAGTTAAGTTCACAACTGTGTGAGCATTAAAATGAAATAATAACGCTCATCGCAGCCTGTCAATCTATTGATTGGCATACAACTAAATATTGGGACTAGTGTATATCAATTTTCATCCCAATACCCGCGTGGTTTTTTCAGCCAACAACATTACATATAAATAAATAATTGGTTAATGAATTTAACCAATTTTGATACTACCAACATGTTGGTAATGATGGACAAAAAATAATATTTTATTCCTAATGTTGAAATAAAATATATTAGACTCGCATAATTTCCTTGTACATTTCTAATATTTAATAGAATGTAATTCATTTATATGACATTATTGTGGATGACAAATAAAAGGATAATTTTCATTACTTAATTTGTATGTAATTATTCTTAATGTAAAAGAAATAATCTCATTTGTATATGTTTCAATGTTAAACTAACACATAAAAATATTTATTTTAAATTGCATACAAATTCTAATGTATGCATTAACTTATAAGGATGTCATTTTATCTCACCTATACATTCTAATCTATGTTTAGACCAAGAATATGATTCTTATATTTGAATATAAATTCTAATGTATGTTTGCAAAAAAGAATGATTTTTATATTTGCATATAAATTCTATGCTGTGTTATGCCAATAAAAAGGGTTATTATATTTGCGTGTAAATTCTATCTCAATAAAATGTATAAGAAGAGTGATACATTCATTTGCTGACAATTCCATTTTATCAAAATGCTATTTGTGTTTACTTCTTATTTGACAAAAATGTTCTTTTTGGTATCAACCAATATAATTCGATAAAATGAATGTTTGATTCAACTAATATAAATTGAGAAAGGTGAATAATTTTGTTTCAACCAATGTAAATTTACAAAAGTGATTATTTGGTTTCAACTAGTGTAAATAGACAAAAGTGATTATTTTGTTTCATTCTTTTTAAGTGACACAAAAATGAATATTTTACCTCATTCCTTTAAAATGACAAAAGTGAATACATTTTATCATAATCCTCGTTTTATTTTTATTTTCTCTAGTTTAAAAGTAAAAATGATATTTTTAATCCTATTCTTTTATTTATATCTAAATTGTAATGAAAGTGTAATATTTTAACTTATAATTTATTTGCATCAAAGAATGCAATTAAAAAATACAACTTTCAATTTCGTGTTTCATTTGCATCCAAGAATGCAAATAAATGCAACTTCCAATTCAATTTTTTATTTGCATCTAAAATTGCAAATAAAAATGCAACTTCTAATTCAATATTTTATTTGCATCAAGGAATGCGAATAAATGTGCAACTTTTAATTTCATAGTTTACTTGCATCAAAGAATGCAAATACAAATTCAACTTTTAATACGGTGGTTTATTTGCAACGAAGAATGCAAATAAAAATTCGACTTTTAAATACGGTGTTTATTTGCATCAAAGAATGCAAATAAAAATATAATCATTTACCTACGATGTTTATTTGCATCTAAATAAAATTATAATCTTTTTTTTTTGCTTTGTTTGCAACTAAATTTACAAACAAAAATGTAACTCTTTAAATCATATTCTTATTCTTATCCAATATACAAAATAAAAATGTAATATTCATTCTAAAGTTTATGTTTCATCTAAAATGCAAGCAAAACGTAATTTTAATTCTAATGTTTTGTTTGCACCTAAAATTGCAAACAAAGATGTGATTTTAATTCTAATATTTTGTTTGCATCTAAAATTGCAAACAAAAATATGATTTTTAATTCTAATGTTTTGTTTGCATCTAAAATTGCAAACAAAAATATGATTTTAATTATAATGTTTTGTTTGCATCTAAAATTGCAACCAAAAATATGATTTTAATTATTTCAATGCATATTTGCGTTAGAGAATGCAAATAAAAGAATATTTTATATTTCAAAGTGTATTTGCATAAAGAATGCAAATAAAATAACATTTTATATTTCTATGCATATATGCATAAAATAATGCAAATAAAAGAACAATTTTATTTTCTATGTATATTTGCATAAAAGAATGTGAATAAACGATCAATTTTATTTCAATGTATATTTGCATAAAAGGATGCGAATAAAAGATCAATTTTTATTTCAATGTATATTTGCATAAAAGGATGCAAATAAAAGATCAATATTTATTTTTATGAATACTTGCATAAAAGAGTGAAAATAAAAGAACATTTTACATTTTTCAATATCTATATTTACATTTCTATCTTAATTCAATGACAGGTTCACAATTGTATTGATCATTCTACTAAATCTAATCAAATGACAAAATAATATTTTACATTGAATTGGCAATTCTATTTCAATTAAATAAAATAATCCAAATAATGTTTTTATATTGAATTGATAATCTTGTTCAATTCAATAAAATGATCAAAATAATGTTTTTATGTTGAATGGACAATCTAATGCAATTCAACAAAAATGTTCAAAATAATGTTTCAATGTTGAATTGACAATCTAAACCAATTCAACAAAAATCAAAATAATTTATTTATTTTTCTATTAAAGGTAAATTTTAATCCAAACCAATGACACAACAATATGATTTATTTTTATCGAAATGGAAATTCAAATCCAAATCAATAGATAAACAATATGGTGATTTTTATTGAACATATACAAATCTGTGTTTATACATCACCACAAATAGATAAATCATCCACACTATTATCTCATAACAAATCGGAATCATACACATTCAATCGTCACATAACCAATAAATTAGATAATTAATTAAATAAAAAGAAGAAATCTCACATCGATCGGTTTTCAGAAATCGTTCATGTTCAAATTTGGCTGAATTTTCAAAGTCCTCCATTTTAGATCAGGTTTGTCCCATAGCGTAGATCTGATCAATACGAGTCCAACGCTTCCAGTTTCGTGTAATTTCGCTTCTGTTTGACAAAGTTATGTTGATTTAACCATTGGATTACATTAATCGATAATTAATTAATAATTATTTAATTAAATAATAGATTAGCCCTTTCTTCCTCCTTCCCGTGACTGTTAAAACAAAGAACCCATCGACATCCTTCAACCTCCACCCATGTACGTCGTTCGAGACCCCTGACCACCGATCTGACATCGCTGCATCAACTGCCATGAAGTCACCATCCTTCGCCATGAGTCGCGCTGATTCGGTGGGCCCACGCGTGCCATCAGTGGCTCCAAAGTCGGCGCCTTTGAGCGCGAAATCCGATCACCTCAGTCCAACTTTTCCGATCACAGCAGTCCATTATCTAGAGCTCATCGAGCTCTTTGATTTGGTATAAGGAATTCTTGAAATCGTTGAGGGAATGAGGAGATAAAATCGATTTAATTTTAGAACTTTCTGGCCATTGAGAAAAAGAACGACGGCTGCTAAAACAAGGGCTAGGTTTTTGGTCTTCTAATATTTATAATATTATATTAATTTGATTCATTAATCTAAGAAAAAGCCTGCTACTTCTAAATACCTTCAAACTCAACCCAAATAAAGTTGTCCCTAAGCAAATACCAACATTCCGGATCCAATGGACTAGGTCCCGTGAGCCCAACCAAATGTCTGTGGCCTGAAATCTTTAATTTAATATTTAAATCATTTATTTAATTAATTCCAACTTACATTTAAATTCATCGGGCCTACATACGGACTCTAAAAATTCTTGAAAAATTATTTCTAGCTAAGTTTTGACAATACGGTTCTAACAACGCTAATTTCGTCAAATTCTGAGATTGTTTGAAAAATGTCCATTTTCTAGTCGATCAGATTTGAATAAAACTGAAAAATCACATTTTCTTTCGCCACGCTCACATATTAATTCGAAAAAGTATGAAAATTGAAACCTGGCAATAATTTGACATTTCGGTTCCAACAAAGTGGTTTCGTCGAAAATGGAGGTTGTTTGAAAAATGACTATTTTTAATATTAAAAATATATAAATTCTACAGCTACTATTCTAAAATTTAAGCTGGAAATAACTTTTGATTCCCGCTATGAAATTTCAATTTTTTAGATTCGTTGGAAAGATATTTTTAAAAATATTCTAATATTTTTGGATTCACTAAAATCCGATTAATTTTGCATCCTGTACAATCAGTCAAAGTTCAAATTCAAATTTTCAAACTACCGTGCTATTTCTAACTCCCTTTAAAAATTATAATAAAATTATTCCTTCTAACTTCAATTTAAATAAATTTTTAGTCGTTATTATTTAAAACAAATTATTTTAACTATTAAAATTTCTAAAATAAAATTTTTAAATTGGTTCAGAATTTTGCGGGTTGTTACAGTTGGACATCTAAATCATTGTTTAGATCACGTCATGCTTATCCCTATTATATTAGAATCAGTTCTATTATCATATGCTCATTAGATCTGTTCCTATATGCCTATTTTATCATTATGCCACTATATGTTTATGTCAATCTTGTTAGTATGATTATCTCTGTCCTTTTCCCTCAATCTTTTCCCTTTTATTTTTATATAGCCAGGCTACTTTCGAGCCTAGGCATGTCGCTAAAATTGGCTACGAGGGGAAAACGGTATAATTTGGGGGCATAAATTGTAATTGGAAATTTGGCATAACTTTGAATGAAATATACGAATATGAATTTAGGGCATATGAACATGACTTGGGAAAGGGGCATGAAAATCTATAACGACATAGGAATAATTGGTTGATAATCAGAATACCTAGGATTACAATAATTACAAACTGTAACCGCGCTTAGATATGAGGTTAGATTACACTTATGGTGGAAATCTGCCCGGAACCGCCCGACATATCTAGCGACTACAAGTGGTGAATCTAATGTGAGGGGTCAAAGTGCATAAACACGAGACGTGCTAAGACACGAGGTTAAGCCCACACAAGATGATGCAAGCCCTCCCCTTTGTCTTACATCCCCATTACTAGGTTTTCCACAGGTTATGCCTAACTACTAGTGTCACAAAATTGCATAACCCTAACAGTTTAAGTTTGTGGGCCTATGTGTATAATTATTACCCACAACCCAAGAAATACTTAACCCACCCACTGTTTCAACCAAGTTTACTTAACACCTATTCAGTTTAACAAGTTCATACAATCCCTATGGATTCAACTTGGTTAAGTATTCAACTTTATTGCCATATTCATTTATGGTTATCATGTGCAAGACCTCCCACATTAAGCCTACAACTTGTGGATGCTGGATATGCCGGTCGGTTCTGCCAGACTTCTTCCACAAGTCTGGAACCCGTTTCAGTCAGTAACCCATATATAGGTATCAAACGTGTACCCCGAACTAGGTCGGAGTCGGGACACGCTTACTGGGCTGATTGTAATAGATTCAAAAGTGGGGACGCTGTCTGACAGCGCGTTCCATCGGGGTCATGTGCGTGCATGACTCCGCTTGCTCGGGAAAATAAGACGTTGTGACATCAGTAGATATGGTTGTGCACATCCGAATATGAAGGGTTGCCACTTTAGGGAGTGATACACCCTATTGTGGGGCCAGCACAGAGTATATACGGAGTAAGGACCCTATCGATTAGGGTAGTAGTTAGGGTACATCTAGACTCTGGTAAGTTCAGGAGTCGATTATTGGGTTGCCTGTTGATTGTATGGGGTTAAAACCTCTCACCAGAAGTACACCTAAGTCTACCAACTTATACATGTTGGGGATCATCTCATTCTGTTATACTAGTATTGGTGCAGAGTAATCATTAGACAAGCGTATTACACTCTATCATGTTTATCCTGTTTATCTTGTCATGCCTGTCTTTTATGTTGTTACCTTTCTTATCCACTTTATATGCCTGTCTTGATACTTTTACTTAATTATATGCTAAAAGTAACTAGACACGACAGACTTTGTTTCTGACCCATTTTGTTTCCTCTTCTTTCTCTTCTGTTTCCCCCCTCCCTAGGTTCTCAGGTTGGGAATACTCAAGCTTGATCAGGATTCTGTTATCGTCTTTCTTGGAGCTGCATAAATGTATTGCTCAAGTTTTTATCTTTGCCACTACGGCTATGTTTCTTTTAGGGATTATGCTTCTTTTATTATTTTACTCTGATGTTTTAAGTACAAGACAGAAGTTTTAATGATGTATTAGGTTTTTTGTATTTTAGACATATGATGTAACCAAGTTTTGAACTACCATGCTTTATGATTATTAAAGTTTTAAAGTTTCCGCTGCTATTTTATATATATTTTGTAATGTTTCTGTTTACCTATAACGCTTCACGAAACTTAATGCATTCTATTAATGAGTGACATTAACGGACGTGGGTGTCGTGGTATTAGAGCTAAAGGTTACCAGATTAGATAAAAGTTTTTTAAAATGATTTTCAAAAAGGTTTTAAAAGAAAGAATTTTCAAAAAGAAAAGTCTATTTTGGAAAACATATTCCCCAAGCCATATGTATTATCTTCCAATCCTTTGTCTGAATCCCTTTCCCTTTCTTTCTGGCATGTCCGGCGAACCTCATATTCCCGATGGTGTTACGATACCAGGCTGATTCCGTAGTTATCTGGAGGCCATGACGCCTGCCGGTGGTCAAGCTAACGTTCCTCCCCTAGCTGCACCCATCCTTCCTCCTCCTCCTCCGCATGTAGATAATTTTTCTAAGATCTGCAAAGAATTATGTGCTATGGGGGAGAAGCAATTATGTGGAACCGAGATATTCGTAGAGGCAAGAAATTATCTCAAAAAATGGAGGATCTGTTTGGAATTTTCGAAATGGACGATCGTAGGAAGATTTAGTTAGCCACCGGGCTACTGAAAAATGGAGCTTCGTTCTGGTGGGAAGTAATGCAAGCAGGGCATCCAGTGGAAACTTAGGATGATTTTAGATAGAGGTTTGAAATGAAGTTTCTTTCTCAAGCTGAGAAAAGCATGCAAGTGGAAAGGTTCTTGGCCCTCAAGTAAGGTGGCAAGGCTGTTAAAGAATATGTTAACAAATTCAACCAGCTAGCGAGGTTTGGATTGGAACTGGTAGATACTCCACATATGAAAGCTTTGCGGATTGTTAAAGGACTGAATGAACCCCTTCATGGGATAGTTATATCCCATATTCCAATGGGAGAAACTTTTGAAAGGCTCGTTGATATGGCCTTGATGCATGAGGAAGACAAAAGCGACAAGAAGGAAGTTAAGGTTGAGGAAATACAAAACAAGAAAGTATGGCCCAAGAAAAGACGACAACAACAGAAGAAGGTCAGAAAGAATAACTAGTCTAAGGATAAGAGGAAGTGCCATAGTTGCAGACGCGAGGGTAACTTGGTAAAGGACTGCAAAAGAAGGAAGAGTACTTGCTTCAATTGTGGAGAGGTCGGACATTTTTCTAAGGAGTACCCGAAGAAACAGGGACAAGGTTAAGGGGCAAGAGCTTCTGGAGGGCATGTGCATGCTCTCACGACCAGTGCTCCAGATAGATGTAGGAAAGTTTTTGTGGAAGGTTTGATTTCTCATTCCAATCATCATATTAGAACTCTTTTTGATTTTGTCGCTTCACATTCATTTATATCTAATTTTGTGGTTGAGTCTCTACACCTAAATACTAGTGTGGTAGTGGATCTCGTAGTTGTCTCAAACCCCATTGGTGGTACGACTCATTTGTCCATGATTTGTCGGGTTTGAGAATATCTGTGTTAGGTGTCGAATTTGAGTGCAACGCATATGTGCTCGGTTTTGAGGGCTATGGGTTATCTCTAGGGATGGATTGGCTAGCCATGTATGGTGTCATTCTGGATTGTGAGAGGAGGGTCATTAGACTTTTGACTTGCCATGGGAGGACCCTCGAGATTTCCTGTGACGCACAAGGGTCTATCATGCTTAGTTTCCTAGAGTCTCTTGATGCATCTATCGATGATCTGCGATCTGTACCAGTAGCCCGTGGCTATCCCGATGTTTTTGATGAGGTACATGGCTTACCTCCAAGGCACGAGATCAATTTTTGTATATATTGGTTGGAAAATGAAAAGCCAGATGCATTACCTCTGTGCCATATGGCTCAAAGGGAAAGGAGGGAGCTTAGCAAGCAAGTAGGGGAGCTACTTGAGAAAGGGTTTACTAGGCGAAGTATATCTGAATGGGGTGCTCCAGTGGTATTCGCAACTAAGGCGGATGGTTCACTTCACTTATGTATAGACTATAGAGAATTGAATAAACTCACTAAGAAGAACAGGCACCCACTCTCGAGGATAGATGCTCTGTTTGACCAGCTTGTTAGAGCATCAGTATTCTCTCAGTTAGGCCATGGGGTTTCATCAGTTGAGGGTGGCCGAGGACAGTATAGATAAGACCGCTTTTAGGACTCCAAATGATTTCTTTGAATGGCTCGTTATGCCTTTTTGGTTGACGAATGCACCCGCCTATTTTGTTGATCTGATGAGTAGGGTGTTTCGGGAGTTTCTAAGTAAATTTGTCGTGGTCCTTGTTGATGACATCTTGATTTTCTCGAAGAGCGAGGAAGAGCATACCTTACATATAAGTGAGGTTTTGAAAACTCTACGAGTGCATCAGCTTAAGCCGAAGTTCTCCAAATGCCATTTTTGGAGAAAAGAGGTGAGATTCCTAGGGCATGTGGTTTATAAAGTAGGGATAGTAGTATATCCCACAAAGGTGGTTGCAGTTCAGGATTGACAGATCCTAAAGAATGCAACGGAGGTGAGAAGTTTTTTGGGGTTAGCAGGCTATTATAGGAAGTTCATTAAGGATTTCACAAAGGTATCAGCCCCACTCACCAGGTTGGCGAAGAAGAATTTGACGTTTTCATGGGATATAGATTGTGATGTTGTTTTCCAGCGATTGAAGAGGGCTCCGATAATAACCCCAGTCTTTGACCTTGTACGATGGGAATAAAGTGTTTACAGTATACACTTATGCATGTGGTACAGGGCTTGGTGTGGTTCTGATGCAAGAGGGGATGATATTATGTTACGGAAGTAGACAACTAAGAGTTAACAAGAAGAACTACCTTACCCACGACTTATAGCTAGCTACCATAGTATTCGCGCTTAAGACATGGCGCCATTATTTGCTTGGAGAGAAGTTCGAGTTGTACACTGATCATAAATCTCCCAAGTACTTGTTCTTGCATAAGGATCTTAATTTGAGGCAGCAAAGGTGGATGGAGTTCCTAGCATCTTATGACTTTGAGATAGCTTATACCTCTGGCAAGGGTAATGTGGTGGCAGACGCACTAAGTAGGCAGAGGATGGCCTTAAGTCCTCAGTTTGTGGAAAGGAAAAGCTTGGAGTTTATATCAACTTTTGAATTTAGATCACCACCGAGTTTTTACCTGGTTTATTTGCATCACTAGAGGTGCGACCTACTCTTATGGATCAAATATGAACATCGCAGCGAGAGGGTCCATTGATTTCAGTCATCTTCGATTGGCTCAGTAAAAGGGTGACTTCTAGTCAACTCAGTAGATACGCCATAGATGACAAAGGGTGGTTACGACAAGATGGAAGGCTTTGTGTTCCCCGAATTGGGAGCTCTTTTAAAGACAGTCCTAGAAGAAGCCCATCATTCTAAGATGATTGTTCATCCAGGTGGTGATAAGATGTATAGGGATATGAAGAGGGTTTTCTTTTGGGTTGGGATGAAGAAAGAAGTAGCGGAGTTTGTTTCTTGATGTTTAATTTGTGAACAAGTTAAACTTGAGCAAAAGAAGCCTGGTCGTTTACTTCATCCTTTGGAGGTTCCATATTGGAAGTGGGAGAGCGTCTCTATGGATTTCATAGATGGTTTGCCAAGATTGAAAAAAGGCAACACCAGTATTTGGATTGTAGTAGACAGACTTAATAAGAGCGCTCATTTCATTCCGGTTAAGAGCAAGACGACGATAGCATGGTTGGCAGCAGTTTACGTTCGTGAGATAGTCCATCTTCAAGGAATACCTTCGAGCACCATAAGTGACCGTGACCCTATCTTCACCAGCGAATTTTGGAGGAGCTTGCAAGAAGCATTAGGTACACAGTTGTGTTTGAGCACCGCTTATCACCCTCAGACAGATGGACAGACGGGAAGGGTGAACAGAGGTCTTGAGGGTCTTTTAAGGTTGTGTATCCTAAACTTCGGAGGGACTTGGGATGAGCATCTTCCATTAGTAGAGTTCGCCTACAACAACAGTTATCAAGCTAGCATTGGCATGGAACCCTTTGAAGCATTGTACGGACGACCCTGTAGATCATTAGCTTGTTGGTGGGAATCTACAGAAAGATTTCTACTTGGACCAGATATGGTTATAGAAACTTCCAAAAAGATTGATATCATTAGACGATGAATAAAGATAGCTCAAGACTAGCAGAAGTCCTACACAAATAAGAGAATGACTGACATTGAGTTTGAGGTGGGAGACATGGTTTTCATCAAGGTATCACCTTTGAGGAATGTGGTTCGCTTTGGATCTATAGGGAAATTGGCACCAAGATTCGTATGCCATTTCCCATAACAGAAAGGATTGGCCAAATGGCGTATAGAGTAAAGCAACCAGAGAGACTATCCGGTGTTCACGATGTTTTCCACATTTCTCATTTACGGAAGTGCTTGCATGATACTGCAGAAGTAGTTAAGCCGATTATATTGGAAGAAGTAGAGGTGGAACATGAGGCGATAGTCAGACGAGTTCCTACCCGTATTCTTGGATCATAAGTTAAGAAGCTATGCAATAGAGAAGTCAAGTTGATGAATGTTCAGTGGGGAGATAACCCATAGGATGCAACTTGGGAGACTAAATACAAGATATGCGCTTCGAACCCTTTTCTTTCTGAGGGTATGTTCTTAACTTCCTTTCCAAAGCTTTTATTTATACTTGTTTCTATCATTTAAAGTAATTGATCAAATCTTCGACCTTTCGGTAGGAATCCCATGGATGTAAATATGTGTTTGAGACATGTTACGCTTGATGGATCCAAGTGGATACAAGTGTTTGTTATGGTTGCTCGTGGATGCATATACACACACATTACGCACTAGATCGGCTCAATAACTCACATACTGCATATGGATGTGTGTGCATTTTTCTTCTTTTAATGGATGAAATTGAATGTATCATCATATGGATGTTGCATTCGGACGGATGATTGTGCACACATATAAAACTTACATGTTATAATAGGATTGTTGCATACATGTTCGATTCATGGCACTAACATACATTGCATTAAGGAGGTCAACTGAATCAGTAGACTGCCTGATCTTCGCATTAGTATAAGGACATATACACACACCTTTGGATATGTTCATATAAGCATTAGAAGCCTTTAAGGACAATGGATGCCTGTGATTGGGGGATGAGCAGATGGATATGGATGGTAGGATATACATTCTTCTTAACTTGGAGATTTCGGGGAAGAAATCCTTTGAGTAAGAGAGAATGTAACACCCCATAATTTTAACAACACTAAAGATGATAAATTAAAGAATAATTAATTTAATATTCAGAATTAAGCGAAATGGACTGCGCCATTGCGTTCATCTTAGAATTCTGGTTAAAATAGACACATGGTTTGCATAAAACAAACACTGTGTGAAGTTATTAAGGTTTGAAGTTTGTATACGCTCAAGAAGAATATATATATTAATTCCAGAAATTCAAAATTAGGCTCAGAATTCAAAAATCGCACAGAATTAGGGAGGCGAAAAAAATTCCGCTCAGGGCTGTCGACCCATGGGTCGTCCCCATAAGGGGGTCGAACCCCTAGGGAAGATCTAGCAGATTAGGGTTTTAGGTTGGCTATAAATATAGCCTCATTTCTCTTGTTTGTGCACACCAAAAATAATGGAGAACAAGATGCTGCCTTTGCCCAGATTAAATCAAGTCTTTTCTTCTTCTGTAGTCAAGCTATTCAAGCTTAGAGATCTGTGATTCAACGCCAACAATCCCTTCTTTATTTTTCTAGATCCAAATACTGTGAGTCCATGTTAATTTTAGATCTAAATATTTAAAAGTAAAACTTGATATAACTACAGCTTGGATCTTTACATATGACCATTTGAATCACATCAGATTTGTTATAACCTATTTATCTAAGTTATTCTAACATGATTATGATCTAGGTCTGAGCCTATACCAATTTATCATGTCAGATCTGCCATTGATTGTGGATCTGATTCACTATATAGATCACCTTATACTTGTTCAATTTTGTTTATGGCCAAATCAGATCTGTTGTTAGTTGGACAACTAATCATTGTTTAGATCATCATGCATGTCCTTATTATATTAGAATTAGTTCTATTATCATATGCTCATTAGATCTGTTCCCATATGCCTATCTTGTCATTATGCCATTATATGTTTATGTCAATCTTGTTAGTATGATCATCTCTGTCTTTTTCCCTCTATCTTTTCCCTTTAATTTTTATATAGCCAGGCTACTTTCGAGTCTAGGCATTCCGCTAAGATATGCGAATGCGTTAAATTCGGAACGAGGTGAAAAAGGTATAATTTGGGGCATAACTTGTAATTGGAAATTTGGCATGACTTGAATGAAATATACGAATATGAATTTGGGGTACATGAACACGACTTGGGAAAGGGGCATGAAAACCTATAACGACATAGGAATAATTGGTTGATAATTGGAATGCCTAGGATTACAGTAATTAGAAGCTGTAACCACGCTTAGAAACGAGGATAGATTACACTTGTGGTGGAAGTCTGCCCGGAACCGCCCGGCATATCCAGCGATCGCAAGTGGTGAATCTGATGTGAGGGGTCAAAGTGCATAAACACGAGACGTGCTAAGACACGAGGTTAAGCCCACACAAGATGATGCATGCTCTCCCCTTTGTCTTGCATCCCCACTACTAGGTTTTCCATTGGTTATGCCTACTGTAGCACCCAGAATTTTTAATGACATTAAAGAGAATATATTAAATAATAATTAATTTAATATTCAGAATTAGAGGAAACAGATTTCCCTATTGCGTCCGTCTCGAAATTCTGGTCATGATAGACATTTGGTTTGCGTAAAACGGACATCGTATGAAGAAGTTATGAAGGTTTTAATTTTGTACATGCGTAGAAATATTTTATTACATGAGTCAGAGGTGAGTCAGAATTCTATCCAGAGGATTCAAATTCAAAAAATTCCTCTGAGCGGCAAAATTCCCTCTCTAGGGGGTCGACCCACCTAGAGGGGTGTCGACCTAGGGGTCGACCAACCCACAGGGGTGTCGACAACTCTAAGGCTGACGTAGCACTCAATTTCAGGGGGTCTGGCAGCTATATATACATGACCTATTTCTCATATTTTCTTCATTGGAAGTCATGGAGGCCGTATGCTGCTAGAGTGTGAACTGAATCGTTTTCCACAACAACATATTCTACAAATCCAATTTAGAAATTCTAGATCCGTTCTTCCTTAATTCTCTAAACCTAACGCTATGAGTTCTAGTTGTTTGTAGGTTTAGATAAATAAATGTGTAATTTGAAAGACTATGAATTGGATATGTTGTAAAGTATGATTCTGTGTTAACGTGAAATCCTATACTATGTTATGGCAGGTCTATTTTCCTAGATCTAATAAAATTATGTTATTCGATTATGTTGCTTATATGGATCTTGACTTGTAGCCATGTTATGGTGGATGTACATCTATTAATTTGGACAGTTGTAACATTACATAGATCTAGATCTTTATGTTAATCACCGTTCACCTGTCATATTTTGATCCATTGAGATATGTTGTAAACTTGACATGTGAATCCATCTTTAGATCTAAACATGTTGCTATGTCACCCTAACTATGCTAGATCTAAATAATTGGACACCTTATGGTTAATTTAGATCTCATTATGTTGCTTTGACGTCGGAGTTACTACAAGTTCACCCCTTTTATGTCTACCTTGCCATGATCATTCACCTTGTTATCATACCAGTTTATGTTTATATTTATGCCAAGATATATTGAAACTATCATCTTCGTCATATTCCCTTTTCATCGTTGTAGCTAGGCTACTTTATAGCCTAGATGCTGCCAAAATGCGTACGAATACGTTAGTGAGGAAACGGGGAAAAAGGGGATTATAATTGGCATAATTTATGTGATATTTATATGAAGTAAGACATGTAATTCAAATGGGGAAAAACATAGATATAGTTACCTATAATGACATCGGTAGATTTGGATTAATTTGGAATGTTTAGTAATTTACAATTAGGAATTATAAATAGTACTTATGACATGAGGTTAGGTTACATTATTGGTGGAAGTCTGCCCGGACCCGACCGGCATATCCAGCAGCCGCTAATGTTGAACCTAATGTGGGAGGTATAAGTACGCAAATACGAATCGGGCTAAGACACGAGGTTAGGCCCAACTGTGGAATTAGACTGCCCAGACCCGACCGGCATATCTAGCATCCACACGTTGTAGGTCTAATGTGGGAGGTCTAGCCCATTATAAAACCATAAATGGACATGGTAAAGAATTGGACTAGTTAACCTAATTTAATTCATAAAGACTGTATGACTATGACTTAAGTTAGGGTTAAGTAAAACTGAATGAGTAGTAGGTGGGTTAAGTAAACTAGAGGGAGTGGGTAATGTTTACATATTAGCCTATGAACTTAACCCAATAAGGTTATGTAATTAAGACATTTAGTGGTATACATAACCAGTAGATAATGTAATAAGGTTATGTAATTAAAGACACCTAGTGGTACGCATAACCGTTAGATAATGTAATGAAGTTATGTAATTAAAGACACCCTTTAGGGTAAGCGTAACTAGTATAGGGCTATGCAATTAAAGACACCTAAGGGTATACATAGTCATCGGAAAACATAGTGGGGATACAAGACAAGGGGGAGATCTTGTATCATATTGTGTGGGACCCATTTCAGTCAGTAACCCGGAGTTGGTATCAAGTAAAGAACTCCGTACTATGCGGAGAAGGGGGCTGCTTACTGATTGATTGTAAGAGATCCAAACGAGGCGGATGGTGTGGACGGAGTAAACCGACCGGGGACATGTGCGTGCATGGGTTGGGCAGAGGGGGCTAAGACGACCGTAATACCAGTATATATGGTTGTGCACACCATGGTTTACCACTTTAAGAAGTGATACCTCCTACTGTGGGGCTAGCACAGGATATCTACAGGGTAGGGAGCCAATCGATTAGGGTAGTGGTTAAGGTATACTTGGACGTATGACCTAAGCCTACCAACTCATAGAGGAAGGGATCATCTCATTTCAGTTACACTAGTAATAATGCAGAGTAATCATTAGTGAGGCACATACACCTTAACTTGCTTACCTTGTCACACCTGCCATTTATGTAGTGATCTCTCTTACCCACTTTATATGTTTATCATGTTGCTTTTATTTATATACTGGCTAAATGTAATTAGACTTGCCAGACTTTATGTTTGACCCTGTTGTGTGTCCTTCTTTCTTCCGTTCCTCTTCCCCACCCTCCCCCAGTTTCTCAGGGAGGAAACACTCGGACTTAATCAGGACTCAAACATCATCTTGCTAGGAGCAACTTCTGAAGTATGGCTCAAGTTCTTGCCCCTACTATGGCTTAACTCTTTTTATTGGGGGAATGATGTGACAACCCACCCCGCACCAGTCGGCATTTCCTCCGAAAGTGCGTTGTACACATGACCGACTAGCCCGGAACGGTCGCCAAAGAAAGGAAATAAGAGAATGAACTAATCAAGAACCTATAGAATGTCTCACAGCGCAGGGAATAAAATAGAATAATAACATACTTGATATAAAACAAGTGACACAGTGCACAAGCTGAAACTAAACATCATAGCAGCGGAAAATCAAAATGCAGCTTATGTTCCACATCATCACTATTACAACTTTAAAACTTCCTCTAAAGCAAAAGAAAGGAAGGGTGCACTACTAGTGCCCAAAGTAGTGACCAGTAGCGACACAGGGAGAATGTTTATATATATCATACGTGGAAGCCTCCTGTTCATCTCCGGTACAGCTACTCGTGCATCACCAGCTAACCTGTCTCTAGTCTGCTCGTGAGAGCACCCAGAGTAATAAGAAGAGACATAAAAATCTGGGTCAGAAAAAAGTCTGCTATGAGCGATAAGCAACAAAACAGAACAATAACACGTATACTAAACCATACCTGAACCTGGACCTGCAACCAAAGAGTTAGCACTATATACTGTACAGTACTCTAAGGTGCCACTAGCACATGGTATAAAGAATGCGAACGTAGGGGTGTGCATGTCATAGTGATGGCAAACAAATCAAGCATAGCAACCATCCTCACATCTCTCACTCAGTGCATAAAGTATACGATATCCACCACTTTGATCACTAGACCCATCGAGGTAATGACGGAGTTCGACTTGTACAACTACTGCTATCACCAAGCTTATCCCATGGGGTCATGACCAAACCTTTTCAAATGACCCCACTTCATTGGTCTACAGCCCACTAGTCGTACCTAGGCCACTGTGGCCTTGAATCCGTTCATGTACCTCTCATACATAGTGATCCAAAATCATAGACATCGACAACCCCTTAGCACATGTCCCGCAGCAAAGCCCAACCATGAATTTAACTCGTTGGTTCCCAACTGGATCCTGAGTTCTACTTCTTATTTGGACTTCCTTTGCATCTCGGGTTTTGGTCGAGTTGGAGTTGGTCTTCAAAAGAGTCGTCGCATAGTAGTAATAGCACTCGTCCGTCTCGGTTCGGATATGCATAGTGCTCCAGTCCTCATTGGTTCGGTTCGGTCCAATACTTCCTAGTATGCTCCTGGGTGCGGTTCGGTGTTCCCCCCTCCAGCTCGGTTCGGTTCGGTTCGGATGCCCTCTGCCTAGGTTCGATACTCCTCAATGGATCGATACCCTGAAGTGGTTCAGTTCGGGTGTGCTTCCTCATGTCTCCAGATCCGTTCCGGTCTTCCCCTCTTAGCTCCGATCCGATCCCCTTTTGGTCTCTCTGATCCGATCCCCTTTTGGTCTCTCCAATCCGATCCCCTGCCCAACTATAGTGGCCTTCCTTCTCGCCGTGCTTTATCTTGTGCTAAGTTCCAGTTCGGTTCGGTGCTTCCTTGCTTAGCCCACTATCAGACCCGAGCCCCTTCAACCGATCCGATCCGAAACCCTGCACAATTTTCCAGCGACTTTTTCCAGCGACTGTTTTACACTATACGGCGGCGTTTTCGACCATTCTAACTCTTCTAATCAATCACAAAGCATACCATACAGTCATAGAAACATGTATAATCAACCACAAACGCCAAAAACAATAATTTGATAGGTTAAAATGGATCAAACATAGCCAAAATCCTATATTTTCCCTTAATCATGCTTAGGCATAACTAATGATATGATTAGCAAATCTTAACCAAATTATCCAAACTTTCTAACAAAGGCTTAAAACATCATTTCGAATTTTATAAATATTTTTCCAGATTTTTAACATGTATAAATTCGCTAATTATCACTAGTTACTCTTAATTAACCATAATTAGTGAGGAACTATGCAAATCACTCACCTTGGCCACAAATTAACTTTAGATCTGAAATAAATCTCTATTATGGTGCTATTCCCAAGGCTATACAGCTGTTCTACCTCGATTCTTGTGCTAATCCTCTTTGATTTGATGTAGATTTGGCTTAATTATCGATTAGAAGGTGATTTGGGGTGATTTATATGTTGGAGGCCATTACTAGGGTTCTAAGAATGAAAGTGGCGGCTGTGAAAGTGAGAAAAAGGGTGTTCTCTAAACCCTAACAGCCTTTAAATACCCCAAATCCCAAAATTCCCCTTTAAGCCTAGTTGTTAATCACTCGGTTAAGCCCGATTAAGCTGTTTTTCACCATCTAAAACTTGTTTCAGCCATATCTCTCAGATGGTGAGTCCGTTTGGCTAATGTGACCACTCTACGGAGAGGTAAACCATCATCCGGATCTAATGGTAATGGTTTTAGGTCAAAACTCCTTTCCAATCAAAAGTTATGGCTGAAACAAGATCTGCTAGGGGCAAAATGGTCATTTAAAAATCAGCAAAAATCATGAACATGGGAAATGACCCCAATAGTCCTCTCCCAAAGTTACATGACCATACGACTTCGCATGTGAAAGAAAAAATATGCTACGATCCTTCGATGCGTAGAATGCTAGAATGCGGGTCGTTACACTCTCTTCCCCCCCCCCCCCCTTAAGAAATTTCATCCCCGAAATTCCTTAACCCAAAACATACAAAGGATCCCGCATGCGTACCAACCATATACAACAATCAAACATGCAAAACAGATAAAACAAGGCTATCCTAGCATGCAGAAAGACTAAATCGAAACTGCAATCTTACCAAGCGAAGAGTTCTGGATACGTCTTCCTAATGCTCTCGTCTGTCTCCCAAGTACAATCATTCTCATTCTCGCCCCACTGAACTTTGACTAGATTCAGCGCTTTCCTTCGAAGTCACTTCGTATCGTTCCCAGCAATACGCATAGGCTTGCGGTTCCCATCCACCTCAGGTTCAACTTCGATATCATCCAACTGATCAGGTGAAATAGTCACATCTGGGTTGTGTACGAACTTCCTTAACTGGGAAACATGAAATACATTGCAAACTCCTGCCATCTTCTCTGGTAATTCAACTTTATATGCCTAATTCCCAATTTGCTCGAGAACTGCGAATGGTCCAATAAATCTTGGTGCTAACTTGCCTCTCCTGCCAAATCGTATCACGTTCTTCAACGGAGAAATCTTGACAAACACCAAGTCGCCAATGGAGAACTTTAATTCTCTTCTCCTCTTATCAGCATAACTTTTCTACCTATCTTGGGAAGCCTTCATTCGCTTTTGGACAACCTTAATCTTAGCTGAAGTTTCTCTTATCACATTTGGTCCAAGCACAAACTTCTCACCACTTTCTAACCAATGACGGCAAGTTGCACGGTCTTCCGTACAGAGCTTCAAATGGAGCCATACCAATACTGGATTGATAATTATTATTATATGCAAACTCTGCTAGATGCAAATGGTCATCCCATGATCCACCAAAATCCAATACACGGGCTCTCAAGAGGTCTTCTAATATACGATTCACCCTCTCTGTTTGACCGTCGGATTGAGGATGATACGCGGTACTGAGATGTAATTCTGATCCTAACGCCTCTTGTAAGCTCTTCCAAAATCCACTGGTGAACAACGGATCTCGGTCACTCACAATGCCTTTGTGTATTCCATGAAATCTCACTACCCACTTTACATATAGTTCAGCTAACTTAGCCGTCGTTCTATTCGACTTGACGGGTATAAACCTTGCACTCTTAGTCAATCAGTCCACAATCACCCAAATGCTATCATGGCCCGATCTAGTCCTTGGTAATCCATCAATGAAATCCATCTAGACTTGTTCCCATTTCCATTCTGGAATTTCTAATGGTTGTAACAAACCACTAGGCTTCTTTTGCTCAGCTTTAACCAGCTGGCAGTTCATGCATTTGGATATAAATTTCCCAATGTCTCTTTTCATCCCTTCTCAGTAGTAGGTCTGCTTCATGTCTCGATACATCTTGTTACCACCGGGTTGTATAGTCAGTTTTGAGTGATGACATTCTCTAAGCACTTCATCTCTCAATCCATTGACATTGGGTACAACTAGTCTTCCATTCTTCCTAAGCCATCCATCTCGATCAAGCCCATATTTGCTCATCTCTTTGTTGATGCCCATCTCTAACTTTGAGATGATTTCCAACAGGTTAGGATCATTCCTCTAACTGGAACCAATCCGCTCAATCAAAGTGGGTCTGATCGTAAAACTTGCTAACATTTCTGGATCCAATTCGCACTTTTGTCTGAAATCATACCTCGATGTACTCTAGTTGCATCCATTCTAGAAACATAGCACCTAGACTGGCATGTCTTCTACTCAATGCATCAGCCACCGCATTGCCCTTTCCTGGTGTGTATGCGATATCGAAATCATAGGAAGCTAAGAATTCCAACCATCTTTGCTGTCGGAGATTTAGATCCTTCTGGGAGAAGAGATACTTTAACGATTTATGATCGGTAAACAACTCGAATCTTTCTCCCAAGAGATAATGTCTCCACATTTTCAGTGCGAATACGATCGCTGCCAATTCCAAATCATGGGTAGGGTATCTTCTCTCGTGCGGTTTCAATTGCCGACTTGCATAAGCTATAACCCTACCTCCTTGCATCAATACATCACCTAGTCCGGTACCACATGCATCTGTGTATACCGTCATCTCTTCATTCCCCTTAGGAATGACTAACACTGGTGCACATGTCAACTTGTCCTTTAGACTCTTGAATGCATTCTCACACTTTTCATCCCAGACGAAAGCTTGATTCTTCTTGGTCAACTGAGTCAACAGTGCTGCTATCTTGGAGAAGTCTTGGATAAACTTACGATAATATCCAGCAAACCCCAAGAAACTTCTTATGGCTGTTGCATTCTTGGGCGTAGACCAATCTTGTACCGTAGCCACCTTCGCAGGATCCACGGCAATACCATTGTATGAAACAACATGGCCCAAGAATCTCACTTCCCTCCTCCAGAAGTGACACTTAGAAAACTTTGCTTTCAATTGGTGTTTTCTCACCACCTCCATCACTATCCTCAAGTGTTCTGTTCTTCCTCTGTCCTCGAATAAACAAGTATATCGTCCACGAACACAAGAACAAACTTATTCAACTGATCTCTGAATACCCTATTCATAAGATCCACAAAATATGCTGGCGCATTGGTCAACCTAAATGGCATGACCAACCACTCATAAAATCCAGACGGCGTCTGAAATGCCGTTTTAGCTATATTATCGGCTTCCACTCTAAGCTGATGAAAACCTGTCGCAAGATCCAACTGGGGGAATACTCTCGCGCCACTCAACTGATCAAACAAATCATCTATCCGCAGTAGAGGATACTTATTCTTCCTCGTCAATTTATTCAGCTCGTTGTAGTCCACACACAATCGAAGGGAACCATCTGCCTTGGCAGCAAACACAATTGGTGCTCCCCACCCAGAAACACTTCTTCTGATAAATCCCTTCCTCAAAAGATCGCTTACTTGCACCCCGAGCTCTCGCTGCTCCCTTGACACCATACGACGAAGTGGCATCACTATAGGTCTGGCATCTTTTACTAAATCAATACGGAACTCAATCTCTCGATGTAGTGGAAACCCGGTGACTTCCTCGAAGACGTCCGGATACTGGCCAACCACGGGCAAACCTGACAACTCATCATGCGGGATGTCGAGGGAATTTAGAAAACTGGCCATTACCCCCATCACTAGGTAGACCACCAAACACTACCCTCCGCCCATCATCCGCTCTAGCTGTCACCAAAAATCCCTCACAGTCTACCACCACCCCGTATCTTTGGAGCCAATCGACTCCCAAAATAATTCCAAACCCAGTAAAGCCCAAAATAAAGCAATCACAAACAAACATGCATCCATGACTCGATAAGACCACAATACGGAAAATCATCCTAAGGCTAGTTGAACCACCAATCGAGTTCATTACTACTAAAGGTCTATCGACGATCTTGGGCTCTAATCCCAATCTATCTACCAGGTCACTAGATATGAAGGAACTGGAAGCTCCGATATCAAACAAAACTCTAACAGGAACATCATAAAAAGAAAGCATACCTTGAATAACGACATTCTTTCCCTTCTCCGCCGCAGTTGGGGCATTCGACGAAGAAGGAACAACATTAAAGGCATATGCTTTCACCATCTGCTTTTCTTTAGGGGGTTGCAGACACTTGTCCTTGTGATGTCCCACTTGGCCACAGTTGAAGCACTTCCTTTCCGCTGGCTTGGCCCGACAGTTACTAGCATAATAGCCCTTCTTACCACAGCTGAAGCACTCAACATCTTTCTTATTCTTTTTCTTCTGGTCATCCTTGGACTAATTCTGCTTTCTCTTATTCTGAGAACCATTCTTGCCTCCACCGCTTGCTTGTGGCTTTGGCTCCTCTACATATGCAACTTCAGTCTTCGACTTAGGGTAAAGACTCTCTGACCTCAATGCTTTCCCCATAATCGATTCAAATGTCTCATCGATGTGGTTAATAAGCCTTTCCCATAAGTACTGATCCAAACCTGTTATAAACTTCTCATTCTTCTTCTCGGGAGTGTCAATGAGGGATAATCCATACTTCGATAAAGTATCGAATTCTGCAATGTACTCCGAGACTGCCCTACCACTCTGCTTGAGCTCCTGGAATTTCCTAAACAACTCCGACTTCTGGGCAGCTGGGATAAATTTCTCACCAAATCGGGCCTTAAACTGATCCCAAGTAATCTGATCCTCGGGAGTAGCTGCCTTTATAGCATTCCACCAATTCATTGCCCGTCCTTGCAACTGACGGGACGCTAGCTTTCTTTTCATCGCATCCTCGATACCCAAGTCTTCGAAGATACGCTCACAACTATCCAACCAATCTTGAACATCCGTGGCCGATTCCGTTCCTTGGAACGGCTTTCAACCAAGACTAGTGTAATCCTTATTCAGCTTGGCGAAATCGACCCTAGGCGCCTGCACTGTTGGACCACCACCATTACCAGCATTAGGAGCTGCACCCTGAACATCTCTAAGCATCTCCCTCATGAGGTCAGTAAACATCGTCCTCATGCCAGCAGCATTCCCATTATTGGCTCCTCTACCGGCACCTCTTGCGTATCGGCACATCGTTCAATCTGTAAAGAGAAAACGTGTAACCATCTCCATAGTGGTGCTAGTGCAGTGCGACTTCATCCTTAGCTATACTAGTAGTATATATATAGCTTTTGAAAACCAAAATAATCACAAATACGTGCTCTTATATACGTATTATCTCTCCCTGGCGTCTTTCCCTAGGTTAACTACGCAACCTAGAGCTCTGATACCAAGTGTGATGGCCCGCCCCGCACCAGTCGACATTTCCTCCGAACGTGCGTTGTACACATGCTCGACTAGCCCGGAACGGTCCCCAAAGAAAGGAAAGAAGAGAACGAACTAATCAAGAACCTGTAGAATGTCTCACAGCGCAGGGAATAAAATATAATAATAACATACTTGACATAAAACAGGTGACACAGTGCATAAGCTAAAACTAAACATCATAGCAGCGGAAAATCCAAATACAGCTTATGTTCCACATCATCATTATTACAACTTTAAAACTGTCTCTAAAGCAAAAGAAAGGAAGGGTGCACTACTAATGCCCAAAGTAGTGACCGGCAGCGACACAGGGAGAATATATATATATATATCATACGTGGAAGCCTCCTGCTCGTCTCCGGTACAGCTACTCGTGCATCACCAGCTAACCTGTCTCTAGTCTGCTCGTGAGAGCACCCAGAGTAATAAGAAGAGACATAAAACTCTGGGTCAGACAAAAGTCTGGTATGAGCGATAAGCAGTAAAACAGAACAATAACAGGTATACTAAACCATACCTAAACCTGGACCTACAACCAAAGAGTTAGCACTACATACTTTACAGTACTCTAAGGTACCACTAACACAGGGTATAAAGAATACGGGGGTGGGGGTGTGCATGTCATAGTGATGGAAAACACATAAAGCATATCAACCATCCTCACATCTCTCACTCAGTGCGTAAAGCATACGATATCCATCACTTTGATCACTAGAACCATCAAGGTAATGACGTAGTTCGACTTGTACAACTACTGCTATCACCAAGTTTATCCCATGGGATCATGACCAAACCTTTTTAAATGACCCCATTTCATTGGTCTACGGCCCACTAGTCGTACCTAGGCCACTGTGGCCCTGAATCCGTTCACGTACCTCCCATACATAGTGATCCAAAGTCATAGACATCGACAACCCCTTAGCACACGTCCTGCAGCAAAGCCCAATCATGAAGTTAACTCGTTGGTTCCCAACTGGATCCTGAATTCTACTTCTTATTTGGATTTCCTTTGCATCTCGGGTTTTGGTCGAATTGGAGTTGGTCTTCAAAAGAGTCATCGCGTAGTAGTAATAGAGCTCGTCCGGCTCGGTTCGGATATGCATAGTGCTCCAGTCCTCATTGGTTCGGTTCGGTCCAATACTTCCAAGTATGCTCCTGGGTGCGGTTAGTTCGGTGTTCCCCCCTCTAGCTCAGTTCGAATGCCCTCTGCCAGGGTTCGATACTCCTCAATGGCTCGATACCCTGAAGTGGTTCGGTTCGGGTGTGCTTCCTCATGTCTCTGGATCCATTACGGTCATCCGCTCTTAGCTACGATCCGATCCCCTTTTGGTCTCTCCGATTCGATCCCTTTTTGGTCTCTCCGATCCGATCCCCTTTTGGTGTCTCCGATCCAATCCCCTGCCCAACTATAGTGGCCTTCCTTCTCGCTGTGCTTTATCTTGTGCTAAGTTCCAGTTCGGTTCGGTGCTTCCTTGCTCAGTCCACTATCCGACCCGAGCCCCTTCAATCGATCTGATCCGAAACCCTACACAATTTTCCTACGACTCTTTCCAGCGACTGTTTTACACCATACGACGGCGTTTTCGACCATTCTAACTCTTCTAATCAATCACAAAGCATACCATACATTCATAGCAACATGTATAATCAGCCACAAACACCAAAAACAATAATTTGATAGGTTAAAATGGATCAAACATAGCCAAAATCCCATATTTTCCCTTAATCATGTTTAGGTATAACTAATGATATGATTAGCAAAACTTAACCAAATTATCCAAACTTTCTAGCAGAGGCTTAAAACATCATTTCGAATTTTACAAATATTTTTCTAGATTTTTAACATGTATAAATTCGCTAATTACCACTAATTACTCTTAATTAACCATAATTAGTGAGGAACTATGCAAATCACTCACCTTGGCCACAAATTAACTTTAGATCTGGAATAAATCTCTATTATGGTGTTGTTCCCAAGGCTATACAGCAGATCTATCTCGATTCTTGTGCTAATCCTCTTTGATTTGATGTAGATTTGGCTTAATTAGCGATTAGAAGGTGATTTGGGGTGATTTATATGTTGGAGGCCGTTACTAGGGTTCTAAGAATGAAAGTGGCGGCTGTGAAAGTGAGAAAAAGGGTGTTCTCTAAATCCTAACAGCCCTTAAATACCCCTAATCTCGAAATTCTTCTTTGGGCCTAGCTGTTAATCACCCGGTTAAGCCCAATTAAGCTGTTTTTCACCATCTGAAACTTGTTTCGGCCATATCTCCCAGACGGTGAGTCCGTTTGGCTAATGTGACCACTCTACGGAGAGGTAAACCATCATCCGGATCTAATGGAAGTGGTTTCAGGTCAAAAATCATTTCCAATCAAAAGTTATGGCCTAAAAAAATCAGTTAGGGGTAAAATGGTCGTTTAAAAATAGGAAAAAATCATGAACATGGGAAATGACCCCAATAGTCGTCTCCTAAAGTTACATGACCATACGAATTTGCATGTGAAAGAAATAAATATTCTACGATCCTTCGATGCATAGAATGCGGGTCGTTACAAATGATGCTTTTTATTTACTTATGTAGTCTGATGGTGCAAGACAGAAGTTATTTTATTATAACGGTTTTTGTGACTTATGAAATTGTGGACCACGATATCATGACTTATGTTTGAAATAAAAAATTAAATTTTCTGCTGCTGCCTTATTCATATCTGTCTTGTAATTATTCTGTGTCTATTTACCTATAGCGCTTCACGAAACTTAATGCATTCCCTTAGTGAGTGACATTAACAGACGTGGGGTGTCACACCTACCTACTGGTGTGATAAAATTACATAACCCTAACATGTTATGTTTACAGGTCTATATATATAAATATTACCCACTAACCCAAGATATACTTAAACCACCCACTGTTTCAACCAAGTTTACTTAACCCCTATTCAGTTTAACAAGTTCATACAATCCCTATGGATTCAACCAGGTTAAGTATTCAACTTTATTGTCGTATTCGTTTATGGTTATAATGTGCTAGACCTCCCACATTAAGCCTACCACTTGTGGATGCTGGATATGCCAGTCGGTTCCGGGGAGACTTCTTTCACAATTCTGGGACCTGTTTCAGTCAGTAACCCATATATAGGTATCAAAAGAGTACCCCAAACTAGGTCAGAGTTAGGGCACGCTTACTGGGCTGATTGTAACAGATTCAAAAGTGGGGATGGTGCCTGACGGCGCATTTCATCGGGGTCATATGTGTGCATAACTCCGCTTGCTCGGGAAAATAATACACTGTGACATCAGTAGATATGGTTGTGCACATCCGGATATGAAGGGTTGCCACTTTAGGGAGTGGTACACACTATTATGGGGCCAACACAGGGTATCTATGGAGTAGGGACCCGATCGGTTAGGGTAGTAATTAGGGTACATCTAGACTCTGGTAAGTTTGGGAGTCGGTTATTGGGTTGCCTATTGATTGTATGGGTTTAAAACCTCTCACCAGAAGTATGCCTAAGTTTACCATCTTATTCATGTTGGGGATCATCTCATTCTGGTTATACTAGTATTGGTTCAGAGTAATCATTAGAGAAGTGTATTACACTCTATCATGTTTATCCTGTTTACCTTGTCATACCTGCCTTTTATGTTGTTACCTTTCTTATCCACTTCATATGCATGTCTTGATATTTTTACTTATTTATATGATAAAAGTAACTGGACTCGCCAGACTTTATTTCTGACCCATTTTGTTTCCTCTTCTTTCTCTTTCGTTCCCTCCTCCCCAGGTTCTCAGGTTGGGAATACTCAAGCTTGATCAGGATTCTACTATCATCTTTCTTGGAGCTGCTTAGATGCATTGATCAAGTTCTTATCTTCGCTTATATGGCTATGTTTCTTTTGGGGATTATGCTTCTTTAATTATTGTACTCTGATGTTTTAAGTACAAGACAGAAGTTTTAATGATGTACTGGTTTTTATGTATTTCAGACATATGATGTAACCAAGTTTTGAACTACGATGCTTTATGATTAATAAAGTTTTAAATTTCCTGCTGCTATTTTATATCTATCTTGTAATGTTTTTATTTCTGTTTATCTATAATGCTTCATGAAACTTAATGCATTCTCTTAATGAGTGACATTAACAGACGCGGGGTGTCACACTAGTATGGTCTGTTGCATTTTTTTAAAAGGAGTACATATAAATTATTTATTAGTCAAAATTTTACAGGACCTAACAAAAATGACAAGGAACCCTAAGCCCATGAGCAATGTGAATATAGTTTAAGAGACTTTCCAAGAAAAACTAAATATCAATATTATAAACTGAACGTAGTAAAATTTTGAAGACAAATTAAGCCATTTGCAAGTCTTCAAGATAAACATTGGATAACAGGTTTTCTAAATTCATTTGCTCGTTAACAGATGATAAACCTGAATGTGTAAATATTTGGAAGTTCAGGGATAAATATGTGTTTTGACAGTTTTACATGGACAACAAAATGCATCTTTTATTGTGAAGTTTATCGTTTGCATTATGGCTATGAGACAACTTGTTTAAAAATATATGAGAGTTAAATAACTATCAAAGAAAACATAAAGGTACTGCGTGCAACAGTTTTTACTCTTTGTTTCAGTTTCTGCATTTATAATCAAATCAGTGATTTAAAAATGGGCATTGATAAGAACTGAAAAGCACTTGTTGAATTGCACATAAACGAAAAGTCACTAATACCTCAAAATGAACAAATGGGAAAAGAAATTAGATAATAGTAGGAACAATCATGTATCTTCCAGTTGGGTATTGTGGTTTGGCATAAGCAGTTATCTTTCCATCCCTATTGGGTATGGTAACTATTTGTTTAGGAATTTGTGTCTCCCCATTAAGAGCCATCTGTTATAGGTCTCTGATTAGCATCGGGGTTACAATGGGAATGTTATATTGCTGGTAAGATCAACATATTATGGGTTCAGTCAGTACTTGAATCTGGTTTAGTCTTACATCACGTCTACCAGGATACCATGTAACTTGGGTAGACCAATTTAGCATTTAATAATATGCTTCACATGCATCATATGTTTTTTTATTCTTGCTGAACTAGTGTAAACATTGGGTATCATTATAGTTGAAATTATTCGCTATAGTACAAAATATTAGAACTCATGTGTATATATATAGTGTATGTTGTTTTTGATTTGAGTATATTGCATCATTTCTCTTTGTCATTTCCATGACCATGACAGTGTTGTGGTGATTTACAGGCTTCCTTAAATTGTTTTGAACTTGTAAACACTTCACGGATCATGTATTGCTGCATACTTTGGATCATCCTTTATCCCATTGTTATACTAGAATATACCCATACCGAATAAAGAAACTTGTGAAATATATTGAGTGATTTTGGACCCAAAACCATGTCGAACGTGGATAGTTGACGCTTTATTTTCCCATGCTTTTCATGTTTTGTTCATACTTGACATTGGCACGGTTTTTAACCCTGACTTTTGAATATATATATATATATGTATATATATACACACTTATATAGGCCCAACTAGTGAGACACACTTTGATTATATATACAACGGACATTAGCATTTGTGCCAACCACGTTTTAGTGACAGTGAACATGGACATTAGTATTTTTGCCAACTATGACAGTGAGTTTTTGGTATTTCTACCCACTATATTTAGTGATACTGAGTACTGGGTATTTTTGCCAACTGTATTTTTAATAAGAAACATGTGGTAATTTGACATAATTAAGATCGCACTTGGACTTGTTGCTTATTTCATGGGCATCAAAATGATATGTGGGGTATTTGCTTCTCTTTACCATAATTATGAACCTTACCCTGTTTTGCTTTGTTAACTGGAAACTTACCCTCTGGACCCATGTTTAGTCCATGAACACATGCCCTGTTTTGATCTTTTATTCGTGCACACTTGTTGATTTTCATCGCATGGCTATTTTCTTGTTGTAGGATGCTGGGTAGTGCACATGTGTGTATGTGCTTCCGTGAACATTTGTCCCTGAAATAAAACATGTGCACAAATATTTAAGTACCCCGTTGTACACGTATGTATATATATACCACTGTATGTGTATATATATGTCATCAGATACATATATATGTTTTAATATATATATATATATATATATAAACATAAGTCCATATGTTGTTCTGTCTTGACACCTAAGTCGTTATGCTAAATCTTAGCAGTTTTCATGGATTAATTATTATATTCAGTTTATATTAAAGTAAATTTACTTGAACTATGATTTAATCCTGACTCGAGTGTTTTATTTTTTTGCATGGAACGCTCGGGTCAGACCCGAGAATTTCAGATTTAGAGATTACAATCAGGATTTGAAGATTGGCAAAGTTGGGAATTCCGAAGACACGCATTATGAAGTTTCCAAAAACAGTAAATATTTTCTTGTATTCAAAGTCATTTTAAAATTCCGATGTATATAGAAAAATCCTGTATTCAAAATTCCGGTTATATATAAAAGTTTTATTTCGCTGTTCATTACCATGTTATTTATTTGTTATGTATTTTCTGTGTTGATTCTAATTTAAACTCTATAAGCTAAATAACGATTCGTCGATTTGAGCGTTTTATGTTGGTTTAATTACCGATTTGAGGTGGGATGCTATAAGATCAATCCACTGCTTTGTAGTTAGGAAGATTGTTAATTTGATGAAACTTCACTTATCGCTTGCTAGCCATCCTATAGAGTTATCAAACCCTATCGGGGGGGGGGGGGTATGCAACTTTCATTTGTGTGTAAAGACCCAGTATTGGACATCGGTGATATCAACTTATTTTGCATTGCGTATGTACTTGAATTCAAGGGGCATATTATTATTTTGGGAATGGATTGGCTATCATTTTATGGGGTCATCCTTATCTACTGTAGAAGGGTGGTTTGTTTGAGAAGCCGTAGAGGCTGCAAATTTGTAATCTCATATAGAACAAGAAATATGGATTCAATCTTGTTTTCCTTATCTTCCGATTTAGAATGACCATCTTCGATACCGATTGTATGTGAGTTTTCCAATGTTTTTGAGGAAGTCGTAGGACTCCCACTCCACTGAGAGATACAATTTAGGATATACCTTGAAAAGGATGTGAGGCTTGTAGCATTGCCTTTAAGGCACACGATTCTTAAGTAATGGAGAGAGATTAATAGAAAAATCTCGGAACTATTGTGGAAAGGATTTATTCATTGGAGTTCCTTTGAATAAGGTACATCGGTAGTGTTTTTCACAAAGACTGATGGATCTTTAAGGTTATGAGTGGATTATAGGGAACTTAACAGGATGACTAAGAAGAATATATATCCCTTACCGAGAATTGATGACTTGTTTGACCAATTGAGAGGAGCCTAAATATTTTCCCAGTTAGACCTAACAATTGGATTTCACCAATTAAGGATTTTAGGATAGAGTAAGCCCAAGACAACATTTAGGATGCTACATGGATTGTTTGAGTGGAAGGTTATGCCTTTTGCTTTGACAAACGCCCCCATTATCTTTGTTGACATTACGAGTAGGGTATTTCGGGGAATAATTAATAAAATTATGGTAGATGAGACTCTTATCTTTTCCAAGGACCATAAGGAACATGAGAATCACTAGAGAAGAGTCATAGGAATTCTTAGGCAGAGCCAACTTAGAGCCAAATTCTTAAAATGCCACTTTTGAAAGGAAGAAGTCCAATTAGCAATAGACCGCACTAAGGTAGAAGTTGTACAAGAGTGGAAGATACCCCACAATGCGATGGAGATTAGGAGTTTTATCGGGTTAGCGGGCTACTATCAAAAATTTATCATGGGCTTCGCAAAGATTGTATCCCCTCTGACCTAATTGACGAGAAAGGATCATAAGCTCCTACGGACTGAGAAATGTGGAATTTCCTTTGAGAGGTTGAAGGAATCTCTGACAAGTGCACCGATCCTTATTATCCCAGATGGAACCAAGATGTTTACAGTATTTACAGATGCATGTGGGATCGGTACTCATGCAGGAGGGTAGAATAGTTGCCTATGCAAGTAGATAACTCAAGGACCACGAGGAAAGCTATCCCATCCATGACTTAGAGTTAGTAGCAGAGGTTTTCGCCATTAAGATGTGGAGACATTACCCTCCTAGAGAGAAATTTGAGTTATTCATCGATCAAAAGTCTCTTAGATATTTGTTTTCTCAACATGATATGAACTTCGATAGCAGAGATGGATGCAATGTCTTGCATATTTGGATTTTGCCATTCAGTATACCCCTGATAAGGGTAACATGATATGAACTTCAACAGCAGAGATAGATGCACTGTCTTGCATATTTGGATTTTGCCATTCAGTATACCCCTGATAAGGGTAACATCATGGCCGATGATTTGAGTCGAAAGCACACTATCCATAGTGCAATCACTGAATGGAGATAGTTAGATATGAACTTCGACAGAAGAGATAGATGTAATGTCATGCATATTTGGATTTTGCCATTCAGTATACCCCTGATAAGGGTAACATCATGGCCGATGATTTGCGTTGAAAGCTCACTATCCATGGTGCAATCACTGAATGGAGATAGTTAAAGTTTCTCTTTAGTTTTAATTTGCAACCACCGTATAAGGCAACTCAAGTATTTCTTAAAGCTATAGAGATAGGACTACTTCTAATTGGAAGGCTCAAATTGAACAAGACATTAATGATGAGTTAAGGGTATAAAAGGAAATTTTTTCTAGAGGAGAATATTTCCCTCATTTTGATAGATATTCTGTTGATGGTAGTGGTATGTAACGACCCGCATTCTACGCATCATAGGATCGTAGAATATTTATTTCATTCACATACGAAGTCGTATGGTCATGTAACTTTGGGAGACGACTATTGGGGTCATTTTCCATGTTCATGATTTTTCCCGATTTCTAAATGACCATTTTACCCCTAGTTGGCACTGTTTTGGCCATAACTTTTGACTGGAAAGGAATTTTGACCTGAAACCACTTCCATTGGCTCCGGATGATGGTTTCTCTTTCCGTAGAGTGGTCACGTTAGCCAAACGGACTCACCATTTGGGAGATATGGCTGAAACAAGTTTCAGATGGTGAAAAACAGCTTAATTGGGCTTAACCGGGTGATTAGCAGCTAGGCCCAGAGGGGAATTTCGGGTTTAGAGGTATAGGAGGACTGATTAGGGTTAGGAAATCATTTCCATTTCAGTTTTAAGCCGCCACAAACCTTCTTGAGACCTTGGTAATGGCTTCCATCCTCTAAAACCACTCCTAAACACATTTTTAGTGAAGATTAAGCCTAGACTACATCAAAACAAGGCCAAATAGCAACAAAGCAAGGTTGGAGCTGCTGCTATACATAGGAATTCGACCCAAACAGAGAGTATTTCAGATTTGGTGTTTTACTTTGTGGCCAAGGTGAGTGATTTGCATAGTTTTTGCACTAATTACGGTAATTAAGGGTAATTAGTGAAGATTAGCGAATTTATACACAAATAAATTCTGGAAAAATGTTTAGAAATTCTTAAATAATATTTTATGCTTCTGTTAGAAATTTGGTTCGATTTGATTAAGTTTTGTTAACCCTATGATTAGTTCTACTTAAACATGCTATGGGAAAATATGAAGTTTAGTCACTTTTGATCCATTTTGATTCATTTGAATTGTTGTTTGCTGTTTGTGGTTGCTATTACATGTTGCTATGACTCTATGGTATGTTTTATGATTGATTAGAATAGTTAAATTGGTCAAAAACATCGTCGAATGGCGTAGAAAGCTCGCTGGAAAGTTGCAGAAATGTGCAGGTTCCTAACCGGTTCGGATCGGATGAGGCTCGGATCGGATATGTGAACTGGGCAAGAAAACCGACCCGAACTGGAGTTTGGCACATAGGAGACTTGGCGAGAAGGAAGGCCGTTTACTTAGAGTTGGGGCGGACAAAAGGGATCGGATCAGAGAATAATGGAGACCAGATCGGATCGGCTCAAGAATGGAAGGCTACAACTGGAGCAAGGCGAAGGGAGCGGATCGGATCAGGGCAGATGAAGAACGGGAGCGGATCGGATCAGAGTAGATGGGAAACAAGGAAGCTGATCGGAGAAAACTGGAAGGAAGACAGTGACCCGACCCGACCCGGAGGAGGACACCGACCCGACCCGAAGTGGAGTATCCGACCCGAACCGATGAAGGTGATGACTCCCGACCTGAACCGATGAAGGTGATGACTACCGAACCGAACCAAATTCTAGGACTGTTAATGCGCGACAACTCTTCTGAAGACCCACTCCAATTTGACCAAACCCGAGATGCAAAGGAAGTCCAAATGAGAAGTTAGAGCTTAAGATTCAGATGGGAATCAACGAGTTCGCTTCATGGTTGGGCTTTGCTGCGGGGCGCGTGCCAAGGAGTTATCGACGTCTATAGCTTTGGACCACTATGGTAGGAGGTACGAAGGCGGATTCAGGGCCATTATGGCATCGGTAGGACCAAGGGCTACAACCAATGAAGTGGGTCATTGAAATGTTTGGTCATGACTCCATATGTTTAGCTTGGTCATAGCAGGGTTTCTACAAGTCGGGATTCGTCGTTACCTCAGTTTGTCTAGTGTTCCAAAGTGGTAGATATCGTATGCTTTACGCACTGAGTGAGAAATGTGAGGATGGTTGCTATGGATGATTTATTTGCTATCATTATGACATGCACACCCCACCCCCGTATTCTTACACTATTTATTATGGCACCTTAGAGTACTGTACGGTATGTGGTACTAACTCTTTGGTTGCAGGTCCAGGTTCAGGTATGGTTTAGTATACCTGTTATTATTCTGTTTAGATGCTTATCGCTCATACCAGGCTTTATGTCTGACCCAGAGTTTTATGTCTCCTCTTATTACTCTGGGTGCTCACACGAGCAGACTAGAGACAGGTTAGCTGGTGATGCACGGGTAGATGATCCGGAGACGAGCAGGAGGCTTCCACGTAATATATATAATATTCTCCCTGTGTTGTTGAAGATCACTGCTAGGGCATTGGTGGTGCATCTTCTACTTTAGCTTTCTTCTGTTTAGAGACAGTAAATTTGGAAAATTGTAATAAGCTGTATATGGTTTTCCGCTGCTCTGATGATTGATGTTGATTTTAGTTATCAGCTTATGCACTGTCTCACCTGTTTTATGTCAAGTATGTTGTTATTGTATTTTATTCCATGCGCTGTGAGACATTCTACAGGTTCCTTGATTAGTTCATTTCCTTCCCCCCTTTTCTTTGGCGACCGTTCCGTGCTAGTCGGGGCATGTGTACAGCGCACTTCCGGAGGAAATGCAGGCTGGTGCGGAGCGGGCCGTCACACTTGGTATCAGAGCTCTAGGTTGCGTAGTTAATCTAGGGAAGTCACACTTGGTATCAGAGAGATAAAATACATATATGAGAGAGCGTATTTGTGATTACTTTGGTTTTTAAAGCTATATATATATATACTATTACTAGTATAAGGATGAAGTCGTACTGCACTAGCACCACTATGGAGTCGTTAATCGTTTCCTTTTTCAGATTGACGATGAGCCGAGATACTAGAGGTGCTGGTAGGGGAGCCAATAATGGGAATGCTGCTGACATGAGGACGATGTTTACGACCTCATGAGAGAGATGCTTAGAGATGTACGGAGGGCAGCTCCCAATGTTGGAAATGGTGGTGGTCCAATAGTGCAGGCGCCGAGGGTTGATTTCGCCAAGTTGAATAAGGATTATACTAGCCTTGGTGGGAAGCCGTTTCACGGAACGGAGTCGTCCACGGATGTTCAAGATTGGTTGGATAGTTGCGAACGTATCTTCGAGGATTTGGGTATCGAGGATGCGATGAAGAGAAAGCTAGCGTCCCGTCAGCTGCAAGGGCGGGCAATGAATTGGCGGAATGTTATAAAGGCAGCCACTCCCGAAGATCAGATTACTTGGGAGCAGTTTAAAGCTCGCTTTAGCGAGAAGTTCATTCCAGCTGCTCAGAAGTCAGTGCTGTTTAAGAAATTCTTGGAGCTCAAGCAGAATGGCAGAGCTGTCTCAGAGTATATTGCTGAATTCGACACTTTATCAAAGTATGGGTTATCTCTTATTGATACTGCCGAGTAGAAGAATGAGAAATTCATAACTGGGTTAGATCAGTACTTAGGGGAAAGGCTTATTAACCACATCGATGAGACGTTTGAGTCGGTTGTGGGGAAAGCATTAAGATCAGAGAGTCTTTACCCTAAACCGAAGACTGAGGTTGCATCCACAGATGAGCCAAAGCCACAAGCAAGTGGTGGAGGCAAGGGTGGTTCCCAGAATAAAAGGAAGCAGAGTCAGACTAAGGATGGCCAGAAGAAAAAGAATAAACAAGATGTTGAGTGCTTCAGTTGTGGTAAGAAGGGCCATTATGCTAGTAATTGTCGGGCCAAGCCAGCGGATAGGAAGTGCTTCAATTGTGGCCAAATGGGGCATCACAAGGACAAGTGTCCGCAACCCCCTAAAGAAAAGCAAATGGTGAAAGCATATGCCCTTAATGCTATTCCTTCTTCGTCGAATGCCCCAACTGCGGCGGAGAAGGGAAAGAATGTCGTCATTCAAGGTATGCTTTCTGATTATGATTTTCCTGTTAGAGTTTTGTTTGATACCGGAGCTTCCAGTTCTTTCATATCTAGTGACCTGGTAGATAGGTTGGGATTGGAGCCCGAGATTGTCGATAGACCTTTAGTAGTGACGAACCCGATTGGTGGTTCGACTAGCCTTAGCATGATTTGTCGCAATGTGGTCCTATCGAGTCATGGATGCATGTTTGTTTGTGATTGCTTTGTTTTGGGCTTTACTGGGTTTGGCATTATTTTGGGAGTAGATTGGCTCCAAAGATACGGGGTGGTGGTAGACTGTGAGGGCTTGTTGGTGACAGCTAGAGCGGATGATGGGCGAAGGATAGTGTTTGGTGGTCTACCCAGTGAGGGGGTATTGGCTAGTTTTCTAAACTCCCTCGACATTCCGCATAGTGAGTTGTCAGGTTTGCCCGTGGTTGGCCAGTATCCGGATGTTTTCGAAGAAGTGACCGGACTTCCACCACACCGAGAGATTGAGTTTCGTATTGATTTGGTAAAAGATGCCAGACCTATAGTGATGCCACTTCGTCGTATGGCACCAAGGGAGCAGCGAGAGCTCGAGGTGCAAGTCAGCGATCTTTTGAAGAAGGGATTTATCAGAAGGAGTGTTTCTGAATGGGGAGCACCAGTTGTGTTTGCTACCAAGGCGGATGGTTCCCTTCGTTTGTGTGTAGACTACCGCGAGTTGAATAAAGTGACGAGGAAGAACAAGTATCCTCTACCGCGGATAGATGATTTGTTCGATCAGTTGAGTGGCGCGAGAGTATTTTCTCAGTTGGATCTCGCGACAGGCTTTCATCAGCTTAGAGTGGAAGCTGAGAGTATAGCTAAAACGGCATTTCGAACGCCGTCTGGATTTTATGAGTAGTTGGTCATGCCATTCGGGCTGACCAATGCCCCAGCATATTTTGTGGATCTTATGAATAGGGTATTCAGAGATCAGTTGAATAAGTTTGTCCTTGTGTTCGTTGATGATATTTTGGTCTATTCGAGGACAGAGGAAGAACACAAGGAACATTTAAGAGTAGCGATGGATGTATTGAGAAAACACCAATTGAAAGCCAAGTTTTCTAAGTGTCACTTCTGGAAGAGGGAAGTGAGGTTCTTGGGCCATGTTGTATCAGAGAATGGTATTGCCGTGGACCCGGCAAAGGTGGCTACGGTACAAGATTGGCCTACGCCCAAGAACGCAACAGATGTAAGGAGTTTCTTGGGATTATCCGGATATTATCGTAAGTTTATCCAAGGTTTCTCCAAGATAGCAGCACCATTGACCCAGTTGACCAAGAAGAATCAAGCTTTTATCTGGGATGAAAGGTGCGAGAATGCATTCAAAAGTCTAAAGGACAAGTTGACAAGCGCACCAGTGTTAGTCATTCCTAAGGGGGATGAAGAGATGACGGTATACACGGATGCCTGTGGTACCGGGCAGGGTGCTGTATTGATGCAAGGCGGTAGGGTTGTAGCTTACGCAAGTCGACAATTGAAACCGCACGAGAGAAGATACACTACCCATGATTTAGAATTGGCAGCGATCGTGCTCGCGTTAAAGATGTGGAGACACTATCTCTTGGGAGAAAGATTTGAGCTGTTTACAGATCATAAGTTGTTAAAGTATCTCTTCTCTCAGAAAGATCTGAATCTCCGTCAGCAGAGATGGTTAGAGTTCTTAGCTTCCTATGATTTTGACATCGCATACACACCAGGAAAGGGCAATGCGGTGGCTGATGCATTGAGTAGAAGACATGCCAGCTTAGGGGCTATGTTCCTTGAATGGAAGCAACTGGAGTTTATCGCGGGGTTTGATTTCAGACCAAAGTGCGAATTGGATCCAGAAATGTTAGCAAGTTTGACGATCAGACTCACTTTGATAGAGCGGATTGGTTCTAATCAGAGGGACGATCCTAACCTATTGGAAATCATCTCCAAGTTAGAGATGGGTATCGATGAGGAGATGAATGTGTATGGGCTTGATCGAGATGGATGGCTTAGAAAGAATGGAAAGCTTGTTGTACCCAATGTCAATGGATTGAGAGATGAAGTGCTTAGAGAATGTCATCACTCAAAGTTGACTATACACCCCGGTGGTAACAAGATGTATCGAGGTATGAAGCGGACTTACTACTGGGAAGGGATGAAAAGAGACGTTGGGAAGTTTATATCCAAGTGCATGAATTGCCAGCTAGTTAAAGCCGAGCAAAAGAAGCCTAGTGGGCTGTTACAGCCATTAGAAATTCCCGAATGGAAATGGGAGCAAGTCTCGATGGATTTCATCGATGGTTTACCAAGGACTAGATCGGGATATGACAGCATTTGGGTAATTGTAGATCGACTGACTAAAAGTGCAAGGTTTATACCAGTCAAATCGACCAGAACGGCAGCTAAGTTAGCAGAATTGTATATGAAGTGGGTAGTGAGATTTCATGGAGTACCTAAAGGCATTGTGAGCGACTGAGACCCGTTGTTCACTAGTGGGTTTTGGAAGAGCTTACAAGAGGCTCTAGGGTCAGAGTTACATCTCAGTACCGCCTACCATCCTCAGACCGACGGTCAGACGGAGAGGGTGAACCGTATTTTGGAAGATCTCTTGAGAGCATGTATATTGGATTTTGGTGGATCATGGGATGACCATTTGCATCTAGTAGAGTTTGCATATAATAATAGCTACCAATCCAGTATCGGTATGGCTCAGTTTGAAGCTTTGTATGGAAGACCGTGCAACTCACCATCATGTTGGATAGAGACTGGCGAGAAGTTTATGCTTGGACCAGATGTGGTGAGGGAAACTTCAGATAAAATCAAGACCATTCAACAACGAATGAAGGCTGCCTAAGATAGGCAGAAGAGCTATGCTGATAAGAGGAGAAGAGACTTAAAATTCTCCATTGGCGACTTGGTGTTTGTCAAGATTTCTCCGTTGAAGAGCGTAATACGATTTGGCAGGAGAGGCAAATTAGCACCAAGATTTGTTGGTCCATTCCCTGTTCTTGAACTAGTCGGGAATTTGGCATACATAATTGACTTACAAAAAAAGATGGCGGGAGTTCACAACGTATTTCATGTTTCCCAACTAAGGAAGTTCGTTCACGACTCAGATATGACTATTTCACCTGATCAGTTAGAGGACTTCGAAGTAGAACCCGAGGCGGTTGGGAACCGCAAGCCGGCCCGTATTGTCGCGCACGACATGAAACAACTTCGAAGGAAGGCGGTGAAGCTAGTCAAGGTACAGTGGAGCGAGGACGAGAATGATTGTACTTGGGAGATAGAGGAGAACATTAGGAAGTCATATCTAGAACTCTTTGCCTGGTAAGATTTTGACTTCGATTTAGTTTTCCGCATGCTAGGATAGGCTTGTTTGCTTGTTTTGCTTGTTTGATTGTTGTATGAGGTTGTTAGGCATGCGGGATCCTTTGTATGTTTTGGGTTAAGGAATTTCGGGGACGAAATTTCTTAAGGGGGGGAGAGTGTAACGACCCGCATTCTACGCATCATAGGATCGTAGAATATTTATTTCATTCACATACGAAGTCGTATGGTCATGTAACTTTGGGAGACGACTATTGGGGTGATTTCCCATGTTCATGATTTTTCCCGATTTCTAAATGACCATTTTACCCCTAGTTGGCACTGTTTTGGCCATAACTTTTGACTGGAAAGGAATTTTGACCTGAAACCACTTCCATTGGCTCCGGATGATGGTTTCTCTTTCCGTAGAGTGGTCACATTAACCAAACGGACTCACCATTTGGGAGATATGGCTGAAACAAGTTTCAGATGGTGAAAAACAGCTTAATTGGGCTTAACCGGGTGATTAGCAGCTAGGCCCAGAGGGGAATTTCGGTTTTAGAGGTATAGGAGGACTGATTAGGGTTAGGAAATCATTTCCATTTCAGTTTTAAGCCGCCACAAACCTTCTTGGGACCTTGGTAATGGCTTCCATCCTCTAAAACCACTCCTAAACACATTTTTAGTGATGATTAAGCCTAGACTACATCGAAACAAGGCCAAATAGCAACAAAGCAAGGTTGGAGCTGCTGCTATACATAGGAATTCGACCCAAACAGAGAGTATTTCAGATTTGGTGTTTTACTTTGTGGCCAAGGTGAGTGATTTGCATAGTTTTTGCACTAATTACGGTAATTAAGGGTAATTAGTGAAGATTAGCGAATTTATACACAAATAAATTCTGGAAAAATGTTTAGAAATTCTTAAATAATATTTTATGCTTCTGTTAGAAATTTGGTTCGATTTGATTAAGTTTTGTTAACCATATGATTAGTTCTACTTAAACATGCTATGGAAAAATATGAAGTTTAGTCACTTTTGATCCATTTTGATTCATTTGAATTGTTGTTTGCTGTTTGTGGTTGCTATTACATGTTGCTATGACTCTATGGTATGTTTTATGATTGATTAGAATAGTTAAATTGGTCGAAAACGTCGTCGAATGGCGTAGAAAGCTTGCTGGAAAATTGCAGAAATGTGTAGGTTCCTAACCGGTTCGGATCGGATGAGGCTCGGATCGGATATGTGAACTGGGCAAGAAAACCGACCCGAACTGGAGTTTGGCACATAGGAGACTTGGCGAGAAGGAAGGCCGTTTACTTAGAGTTGGGGCGGACAAAAGGGATCGGATCGGAGAATAATGGAGACCAGATCGGATCGGCTCAAGAATGGAAGGCTACAACTGGAGCAAGGCGAAGGGAGCGGATCGGATCAGGGCAGATGAAGAATGAGAGCAGATCAGATCAGAGTAGATGGGAAACGAGGAAGCTAATCGGAGAAAACTGGAAGGAAGACAGTGACCCGACCCGACCCGGAGGAGGACACCGACCCGACCCGAAGTGGAGTATCCGACCCGAACCGATGAAGGTGATGACTCCCGACCCGAACCGATGAAGGTGATGACTCCCGACCCGAATCGATGAAGGTGATGACTACCGAACCGAACCAAATTCTAGGACTGTTAATGCGCGACAACTCTTCTGAAGTCCCACTCCAATTCGACCAAACCCGAGATGCAAAGGAAGTCCAAATGAGAAGTTAGAGCTTAAGATTCAGATGGGAATCAACGAGTTCGCTTCATGGTTGGGCTTTGCTGCGGGGCGCGTGCCAAGGAGTTATCGACGTCTATAGCTTTGGACCATTATGGTAGGAGGTACGAAGGCGGATTCAGGGCCATTATGGCATCGGTAGGACCAAGGGCTACAACCAATGAAGTGGGTCATTGAAATGTTTGGTCATGACTCCATATGTTTAGCTTGGTCATAGCAGGGTTTCTACAAGTCGGGATTCGTCGTTACCTCAGTTTGTCTAGTGTTCCAAAGTGGTAGATATCGTATGCTTTACGCACTGAGTGAGAAATGTGAGGATGGTTGCTATGGATGATTTGTTTGCTATCATTATGACATGCACACCCCACCCCCGTATTCTTACACTATTTATTATGGCACCTTAGAGTACTGTACGGTATGTGGTACTAACTCTTTGGTTGCAGGTCCAGGTTCAGGTATGGTTTAGTATACCTGTTATTATTCTGTTTAGATGCTTATCGCTCATACCAGGCTTTATGTCTGACCCAGAGTTTTATGTCTCCTCTTATTACTCTGGGTGCTCACACGAGCAGACTAGAGACAGGTTAGCTGGTGATGCACGGGTAGATGATCCGGAGACGAGCAGGAGGCTTCCACGTAATATATATAATATTCTCCCTGTGTTGTTGAAGATCACTGCTAGGGCATTGGTGGTGCATCTTCTACTTTAGCTTTCTTCTGTTTAGAGACAGTAAATTTGGAAAATTGTAATAAGCTGTATATGGATTTCCGCTGCTCTGATGATTGATGTTGATTTTAGTTATCAGCTTATGCATTGTCTCACCTGTTTTATGTCAAGTATGTTGTTATTGTATTTTATTCCATGCGCTGTGAGACATTCTACAGGTTCCTTGATTAGTTCATTTCCTTCTCCCCTTTTCTTTGGCGACTGTTCCATGCTAGTCGGGGCATGTGTACAGCGCACTTCCGGAGGAAATGCAGGCTGGTGCGGAGCGGGCCGTTACATGGTAGCTTGAGGAGAGATAGTCGGATTTGTGTCCTTAGGATTGTGGACCTTAGGAAAGAGATTCTTGAGGAATGTCATAGGTCAAGAATGGCCATACACCCTGGAGGTGACAAATCGTTTAGGAACATAAAGAAAAGCTTTTATTGGGAAGGAATGAAAAGTCACATGGCTGAGTTTGTTTCTAGATGCTTAACTTTTCAAAGGGTGAAGGCAGAGCAAGGGAAGCCTGGAAGACTATTAACCTTAGAGATTCCAACTTGGAAATGGTAACACATTTGATGGATTTTATTGATGGGCTTCCTAGGAGTAAGAAGGTAAATGAAGCCATTTGGGTAATGGTGGACCAAATAACGAAGAGCTCCCATTTTGTTCTGGTCAAGAAGAGTAGGACTACCAATTTACTATCCCAGTTGTATGTTAAGGAGATTGTTAGGCTATATGAGATTCCAACTATTATAGTCAGTGACAAAGACCAGTTTTTACAAGCGAATTTGGAAGAGTCTTCAAGGAGCTTTAAGAACGACACTGATTTTGAGTACATCCTATCATCCACAAATACATGGCCAGACAGAGGGAGTCAACAGAGTCTTGGAAGATTTTCTATGAGCCTGCATAGTTGACTTCGGAGGAGCATGGGAGTACCACTTGCCTTTGGTAGAGTTTTCGTACAATAACAGTTACCAAGCGACAATTAGTATGGTCCCTTACAAAGCTTCGTATGGACGGCCATGCAAATCGCCAACTTATTGCTGGGAAACTACCGGCAAGGTTTACATGGATCAGACCTTATGAGTGAGTCTACGAAAATTATCGCTTTGACTCGGTAGAGAAAGAGGGCCGTCAGAGACCGATAGAAGTCGTACGTACATAGAAGGAGCAAGGAACTAGAATTTTATGTTGAAGATTTGGTACTCGTTAGGGTTTCCCATCTAAAAAAATTATTTTAGTTTGGGAAGACTGGGAAGTTAGCACCCAGGTTTATTAGGCCTTTAAGGATTTTGGATAGGTCTGAGAAGATGGCTTACCGCGTGGATCTTTCCAAGCATTTTTCAGGAATCCACAACATTTTCCATGTTTCTCATCTTCACAAATGCCTTCAAGATTCAGCTGACAGACTGGAGCTTAATGATATATGGGACATAAGGAGCTTAGAGTTGAAGTTAAGCGTGCCCCGGGCCACTGCAAAGATCGTAGAGCACTAAATCAAACAATTCCACGACAAATCTATTCTCCTAGACTGGTTAAGTGGCGGAGATAACCCTATGGAAAGCACCTACAATACTGAGGATAAGATTAGACTAACTCATTCAGATATTTTCTCGGGTAACTAATTTCTCCTAAATTCTTGTTGTTGGTTGCATTGTGGTTTCTAGATTGGATGGTAGGAGACGGATGCAACACAAATGCACTATACACTCATATAGAATTATATGTATGTTAGGGTGCTTTTTCATACATATTGCATCACTCATTACACATACATGCTAGGACTGAGCTTATTGTTAGCAAGTTTGTAGTTCATAATCACTACGAGTTATGGAAGTTTAGAGCGAGTAGTGTTCTTCACCCTATCAGAAGATTTTGGGACGAAATCTCCTATCGGGGAACGGAGGAGAATCTAATACCCCGTAAAATAAACATAAATTAGACATATTATAAATAAGTTAAAATAAATAAGGAAAATCAATAATAAGATAACGAGCTGATAAATGAAATTTTGAGCAATTAGGAATTGTGCCACGAAAAGAGTGTAGATGTGTTCGTGGCAAGATTCTGATCCGTTTTCATATTTTATTTATAAAATGGAGTTCGTACACAAAAGATATCAATAAATCGAGTTGTGTGTATATATTAACATACAAAGTTTGAATTTCAAACAAATAAATATACAAACTTGGAATATAGTAGTTGAATTGGCATGAAAAAGAATATTACTTTTGTATTCAAACGTGTGTGTATATATTTATACACAATGAGGACAAGAATAATTAACATAAGGTAAGTAATCAATCAAATCAATTTAGTAATTAATTAAAATGTAATGTACAGGAGATGTAATCTCCTGAGATCGACCCAATAAGGGGGATCAACCTCCCCTCTTAGAGGGGTGTCAACCACTGCGGTCGATCGCCTTCCTATAGAAGCGGTCGACCACTGTCCTGTTGGGTGCTTAGTGAAGTTTTTTTTAAAGGAGAATTATTTATATTTTTCATCAAACAAACTGCTTAGATTAAACCTATTGAATCTAACGATCCATATACATGATGTCAACCATAAATAAGACCCCAAACTTTCACTCAAACCCTTACATCTTTCTTCTCCATGCCTCCATGATTCCTTTCTGCCATTTCTAATTCCAGAAAAGAAAAGGATTTAGGTTTTTCTTTTATCTTCTTAACCTATTTTATCTCTTCTAATCTATCATAATATAGACTTAGATTTGGTTTGGAATTTAGATTTACAATACATGACTCTTATATATATATATATGTATGTATGTATGTATGTATATATTTAAAAGGTTGGAGCATGATTATTCACAAATGCCAAATCCAAAACTTATTCTACTCAATTCAAATGTTTCTCATTCTTAGTGCACTGTGAGTGGAATTCATTTAAGTTACTATTTTCAATTATTTTTTAATTTAAAGTTGGATTATTGTGCTTAGGAAGATTTGAGTTATTACGAAAAGAAAACAATAAAAATACTTCAAATCTTCCATTTGTTTTATGTTTGTACGAAGAAATTATCAGTCTACTTGTATATGTGGTTTTGGATTATTGAATTAATGGAAGAGAAGCATGATTAGTGTTGTATATTTCTCTATATTAGTCGGATTCATTTTATTTTATTTGGTGTAAATTCATACATATGGTTTTTTGCAAAAAAGTTATGATTTGGATGGAATTGTAAATTTGAATAGGCTTAAATCTCTATTTTCTAAATAGAGTATTTGAACGTATTGTTTATAAGATGTACAAGTATTAAGGTTTTAGGTGTAAATGTACATAAAAATGAATCCATTTAAAATAGGAATTATATATATATATATATATATATATGTATAATATGGCACATTGTTCATATTTTATTATTGAGATAATCAAGTCAAAACTAGGTTACAAGTTATGTGTTGTTATTATTATTTTCCTATTTTTATTGCTACATGTCAATATGTATATTTATGCCATGATTGAAGGGAATATGGTAAATAACTTGTACACCCTTAAATTAAAATATGGATTGACATTTCAAACGTGGTTAGGATGTTAATCATGTTCGCTTAATTCATGCCTATATATATAGCATAAATAGTGTAATATTAATACATATTAAGTGCATAATAAATATAGTTAAATTAGGAATTTGAATTTGAATGCCCCTATAGGAATTTGGGTGTTTGTGTGTGCTAATGATTTTAGATATATTAGTGACACATAAACATGAGGTTAACCATTGCTTGTAGTAGAAGCCTGCTTGGAACAGACTATCATATCCAGCACTTATAGTTAAGCTTGATTAATGTGAGCGGTCTAAGTGTCATGGGCCATTATAATTAGAACACTATGATACGAGGTTAGGCCCAACTTATAGCAGAAGTCTGCTCGGAACTGCCCGACAAATCTAGCATCTACAAGTGATTGGTCTAATGTGAGATGTTTAATGCATACATATATATATATATATATATATATATATATTTCTGAAGGTAGGTCTGCCATGGAGAAAAGGTATTAAGTGACTGATCTACCTTGATTTGGGTATTAAGTAGTTAGGACTAGGTACATTCATAAGGTTCACTCCTTGGTTTAGAACCCATGTCATGGGACTCTCCCTTTCAAATGTCTTAAATGGTTATTGGTTCTGCCTTCCTTCTATAAGGTATTAAATGGCCTTAATAAACGATAACGTGAGTAGGGTAGTTGTCCAAGTAATGTCTGCTTCTTATCTAAGGGATGGCGAGGGCTGATCTAAAGGGCAGATATTATATATATATATATGGCCTAAATGAACCATTAACTAAGATAAGTATTAACTGGTTAGGAGTTCACCCGTGGGGACAGCTAAATAGTAGCAAGAGGGTCTGCTAGGAGGGTTCTCTTGAAATGATGTTGATTTTCTGACTTCAAACCTAGCAGTAAGTGGCTATTTCTATTTCTCAACCCACAGGAGGAATTATTTATAACATTGATGCTAGAGACGAGGTCTTAAGTGGTCGGCGTCCGCCATAAGGTATTAAGTGACTATATGGATATCCACCTTTATTAAATTAGTAAATGGCTTTTAGTGACCAGGAATATCCCACTTCATGGGGTATTAAGTGAGCGTAAGAATGTCCGTCCTAAAATTACCTTGTGCGACATTAAGTGACTGTAATCATGCCATCCCTTATATTTACATATAGGCCTTAAGTGGCTATAGGTTGTCCGCCTCATATGTATAATTTTATGTATGTTTTTTGCATAGTCATAACATGAGGAGTTTATACTGCCAAATATAGGATATAGTTATTCCTAATCTTATATGTATTTCATTGTCTAGAACTTTATGTTATGATCTCCCACCTCTTCACATTAACAGGTTAGTAGGTGATATTGTTGATTGAGGATGAGGAATGATTGCTTGAAGAAGGAGCCTCTCTAAGATTAATTTATTGTGGTAGTAGCCTTAATATTGTTGTTGTTATGTACTTGGGATAATGAATGATGTACCTGTTATCATCTATGAGACTTATTATGTTTGAATTTGTGGTTTTTAAATAATGGTACATCTATTTTATGCTATTATATTTTATCCCTTTCAATGTGTGAGATTCTGATTTTCTGTTTAGACTACTCTGTATATCTATTTTAGTAATTCTTTTTAGGAACCAATGATCCGTTTAGAGTGGCTCTAAGTTCTGATGGGTCATTTTAGGGTCGGAATTTAGGCCCATTCAGGGCGAGTTGTTACAGAAGCATATGACTAAGTTGAGTGATTAACCAAGAAGGAAATTGATTTCTTTAGGTGGAAGAGTGATGGCTTGGAGGAGCTAAGAAAATCTCATAATGTTCAAGCTTATACTCAGTGCTGAGAGTTGTCATGTTGTTTAAGAACCAACGATATAGGCTATACATTAATTGTTTTTCCTGTCACCTTGATTGCTCCCTTGATGACAAAGATGAGAAATCATAACCTCTTTGAAGATATGTTTCCCACTAATGGTGCTTCCATGCGTGTTTCATTTTAACATTGAGGTTTCATCGTTTCATCTGGTCTTGCGGTTTGATGACTAGAATGTGAATCGAGACTCCAGGTAATTAGTTTGCTTTTTTTATTATGACTTATTATGTCGCATGCTCAATTAGATTTTATGTGCGTAATACCCTGTATTTGGTCTCTAGAGATTAATGTGTAGATGACTGCAGTATCCATAACACTTAGTTTTGGACCTTGAGGTAAGGACTGTTATATATTGCTTATTTATACTTGGAAGTATACATGCTTAGTCAAGCTTAATCTCATCGAGTCATATTTTCTATTGGTTGATTTAAGGTTAATAAATTTATTAATAGAGTCTAGGAATTAACTTGATATGAGGATATAAAACATCAGTAACTGTGAGAGACTATTGATGATGACAGTAGATTAGGACATTTTTCTCTTTAGTAGTAAGTCACCATCGATTTAACGATAGTGGCATATGACCTTGACCTTCAGTAGGTTAGTCACTTATGATTGGATGATAGCGGTCCAAGATATTGAGTTCTCTGATAGCGAGTCACCATCTGAGCTCGTCGCTTGGGAGTACCTGTTCGATGAGCTAATCAGATTACCACCATACTTGAATCAAGTTGTGTATCCATTTGGCTATAGATATTAAACAATTTGCTATGCCTTTAAGGCATATGATACTCAAAGAGCGGAAGATGAGAAAGCATACATTCCCTTCCTAGATGGCTTCTCCTATCTGCTATGGGATGAGGTGTTCTCTCAAATGTACTTTCCAAAGAGATTTTACAAGCTGATAGTAGTTAGATGGTGTGTTGATTATACCATTTCACACTGCTTTCGTTTGCATTAGTTGGTTATGTTGTTTGAGTTAACGGACTAACAAGTCAACATATTTTGTGGATATCTTAGACTGTATTCTAAGATGCTATCTGGATGAGCTATGCTTGTGCTACCTGATCATATTTTCATTTTTCCAACAACAAAAAGAAAACATAGGATATGGTTGATATTCATATATTTGGTGTTGAGGAAATAATAATTGGTGGTTTGTTTTTAAAGTATCCTGATAAGGGCAGCGAGATGCTTGGGTCACATTGCCTTGAGTAGGATATCACTATTGATCCTTTAAAGATTATAGAAGTTTGAAGTTGACACAAGGGAGATATAGAAGCATGGTTGAGAAATTGGAAATTATGTCAACATCAATCATTCCAAGAATGAGGAGTCGACAACACTCCCTTATTATCGCTTAAGTAAGCGTTGTGTTGATGCTAAAAGGAAGATTATCGCATCTTTAGTTGGTGACCAAAACCACATGAGAATGAGTATCCGAGTCCTGATGAAGAGTCGGCAGCGATAGAGTTTGCTATGGAGATTGGAAGCACCTTCTATTAGGAAAGGAGAAGGATGTCTGTTGATGTCGCATTATATAAGTACATCTTCTTCTGAAGCAATCTTGATCCTCGCCAATATCGACGCTTACAACCCTTAGCTTTCTAGTGTAGTAGTTGTGTTTGAGTTAGAATTATACCTCTTTTGTGGAAATATCCCATATACGAACTTGCTCATATTCATTTTTGGTCATGACTTTAGAACTTAAGATAAAGTAGTGTGGATCCAGTCATGGTGGTTAGTTATATGGAAGAAATGTTGTTGCTCCTGGCATCATTGGAGAAGGATGATTGGATGTTCATTTCACGATGAATGAATGATCAACCAATTAATGCTGAATGGGATGTGTAAAAGTATTACCCTGTAATGACTTGAGGCTCTCATATGGATGCGAGAATAATCATCAGTGGTTCACCACGGATTTAAGGATCATATGGTAGTTCTCGAGTCATATATGATTCACTGACAAGAAATACTGGATTTAAATTCCTTATTTACAGTAGAATGATCACCATATTTGACGAGTTATACGTATAGTAGATATCATATTTGATGTCTAATAGTAAATAGGTTTGACCGCATGCTAGGGTAGAAATGGATATTATTTTTGAATTTTGCTCTTATTTTGTCTATAATTGTTTGATTATTGATATTTGACATAACTATTTATGCTCATATGTTTGCTAGGCATGAAAAATAGTTTTATTTTTGCGTAGCACATTTATTTGAGTTAAATTCCATTTATGATTTGACATATTTATGTTAGATAAATTTCATTATTTATCATGCTCATTCCTTGTGAATATTTCTATTATTATGATTATTCCTTTTTTCTAATCACATCTCCAAGCACAAAGAAAAAAGATTTGGTTATTTGAATGTTTTCTCGCTTTTATTTGCACCTAAATTCTAAGTTTGCTATTACAGATGTATGTAGTAGATGTAGAGTTATGATTTATTTCTTGGTGATTTTATGCCTTAGATATGGGAGATCACTTTTGGGTTTTATTTTCCTTTGTTTGATTGGTCCATATTCGCCAAATTGTAGTTTTTTTAGATTAAACCATGCAAACGAGATGCTACCAAATTTTTCCTTGAATTTTACCAAAATTGGAAAAAAGCCAATTTAGGATTCTTAGTTTCGATTTTTTTTCAATTATTGAGTTGTCACTTCTATTTTTCATTATCAATTCATTTGAAAATAAGTGTATAACTTAGACATTTAGCTTAGCTACACCAATATTGGTGTAACAACTCACTCGGATGGGCCTAATTTTTGACTCAAAGAAGGCGCACCAGAACTAAGAGCAATTCTAAATGGATGTAACATTAACTAGAACCACAATAATATCAAATTCTATCTGTCATAAAAAGTAAATCAATAATAATAATATCCCATGGTTACAATAATATTACCAAACATGATAATAACAAATATAGCTCCTCCTTCGTCAGGCTCCAGTCTCCATGACTTCATCCCTTAAGCGTTCTTACCTACTAACATTTTCAATTTTATATGGAGGGAGTATGGAATAATAAGTTCTGGTGAATGAAAATCACATAAGTTTAAGAAATATCTATTCCTATATTTGGCAGTAGAAATTCATAAAATTATGTCCACACAAATCCAACACACAAACTCATGTATACATTATGCGGACTATCCTAAAGTCACTTGTGGCCAACATACTTATTTATATGAGCAGATTCTATTATCTTTTAACAACCGATGAGGTGGACTACCATTTGGTCACTTAAGGCCATTAGATAAGTATATATTTATGGGTGGATCCCTTTAATCACTTAAGACCCTATGGAGGACCCTAGTCACTTAAGACCTCGCTTTATAATTGTCGACGCTATTTAATATTTTCTCTCTTATAACACGAGAAATAGTAATCTTCCGCTTAATAATAGTTTAGGTAGACACTCATTGTCATTTAAGACCCTCTGACAGACCCATGTGTTACTATTTAACTGGTATTACGGGTGAACTCCTAGCCACTTAATATTTCCCAATAGTACAAAATATGCCTGTTGCATCGCCTCATTTGCATCAGTTGTCGTTACAACCAATGCAAATAACGTTATTTGCATCAGTCTTTAAGCAATCGATGCAAATAGACAGAAGCAAATAGCATTATTTGCATCGGTTGTCTTTACAGCCGATGCTTATAACATTATTTGCATCAATTTATAGGAACTGATGCAAATGAATCCATGCAAATAGTGTTATTTGCAGCATCTCCCAAGAACCGTTGCAAAGGCGCCGAAGCAAATAATATTATCTGCATCGTTGTTTAAGAACTGATGCAAATGCGCCGAAGCGAATAATATTATTTGCATCAGTTTCCTAGGAACCGAAGCAAATGTGAATAATTTTAATTGGAGCAAATGCACATACTAATAATTATAAACAATATCTTATATATGTCATTGTTTATAATTTATCTAAATTACTGATTAGAAATAAACAATTTTTAGTTAATAGTTATCAGAAAAGCTCAAAAATTATTTTTATATTTTTAATATTATGGTTAATTGTTAATAAATAGTAAACTATAGTTAATAATTCTTAATTACATTTAATAATTAATTAAAATTAATAAATAATTTTTAATATTTAGTTAGTAAGTAATAATTAATTATTATTTTAATAATTATTAGCTAATAGTTTACATTAAGTAATAATTATACAATAATCAAGATTATTGTATAATAATTAGTAACTAATAATAAAATTTAATACTTATGAAGTGATATTTAATACTTGCTAATTAATTTTAATTATTTATTAATAATGACCGTTGAAAATAATAATTGATAAATAATGAAAAGTAATAGGTAACAATCAATAAACTAGAGGTAAACTAGTAAAATTTATTTAATAAATTAGAAATAAATAATAGTTTATGAAGTAAAAGTAAACTAGTTGATTATAGCTAATAAATTATAAATAAGTAAATAATAGCTCATAAACTTGAAAAAAATAATAGTTAATATAGAATAACTTATTTTCGTTAATTATTAATAATTGATAAATTATAGTTGATATCTACCAATTACATTTAATAATTAATATAATTAATAATTATCATTATAAAATTAATGATTATTGTTAAATAATAACATTAAATGGTTATCAATCAACGCTTAATAATTTATTCTAAATCATTACTGTTTTACATTTAAATTTTTGTATAGTTTAGTATTTAATAATTAATAATAATACCTATTCACTATTCAATACGATATTTAGTAATTGATAATTAATAACTATTATTAATAATTAATTTTTTTATATACCATAATAATTAATATTTAATTATAATTAAGAAGCAAAAAGTAATAATTAATGATTAATAATTTATAAATAAAAATCAAACTTTAATAATTTATATTTAATAACTAATAATTATACGTTACCGTTAAATAATTAATACTTAAAGGTTGAAACTAACTTTCAATAACTAATAATCAATCGGTACTTAATATTTAATGACTAAGAAAACAACGTTTATTATTTAATATTTGATAATTCATAATTATTTTAATACTTTAAATAAAGGTAAGTTCGGAAGGGTATGCACGAAATTCGAATGAGATAGCCAAGATCCGCATAAACAATCCCACTCAACTTTTTGTTTTCGCCTCCTTTAATTTTCGTTTCCCGCTTCATTATTTCATTTCCCTCCGTTTCATTCTCTAATTTATTTTTATCATTTCACCTTTTTCTCTAGCACTCTCAGATCTGAAATCACATTATTGCTTAATTTCTTGATTTTATTTTCTAATTTCTTCCTATCCTTTCCTGCGGATGCCAAGAGAGATACCTCAATTTAAAAAAATACGAATAAACCGAATACAAGAGGGAAAGGAAAAAATGATTGGGATGTTATCAGTTGGGTGACTGATTTGAATAGGAGCATGCGGCGGTTTCAAGCTGTTGAATTAGGGATTGGCATAGGAATTGAGGTGGCCGTGTGTCATGATTTGAAGTGGAGGAAGTCGCGATTGCTGTTGCAATAATTGTGGAGTCGGATTCGATGAGACGATAGTGGTGTTTAAGGAGCAAGGAATCAGGTGGTTTCAGATTGTTTGATTGATGTATTATCATGTGGTTTAAGGGACTATACAGAGATGTCTACTCGTGTAGGCATCAGAGTTTCAAGGGACCGTTTTCTTAAAGGAAGCAGCTGTGTTTGGACTCTACCTTGCTGAACTCGGTGAAATGTGATCAGAGAATTTACTGGTAGAGAAGAATAGCGTAGTGAGCTTGAAGTTGTGTGTATTGAACCGAGGAAATTGGTACCTGAAAAGGAGGCCCTAGCTCTTTCTCCTCATTCTGAGTTTGGAGATGAAGATGAAACCCAGTTAAGAGGCTTCACCACCTTTGACTAATCATTATAGGAATCCATATTCTATGCTGGAATGGTGGTGGAGGAGGAAGAATACCGTGACGGTGAAGATACCAACATTTCAACGCTTCAGGCTAATAGAAACCCGCTTCCTTCTAATCCTAATCTATCAATGACGTTAAGGACAATGAGTCTATCAAAGAAGGCAAAGATCAACATTAATACTAGCAGCAGGAGTGTGGATCAGAAGCTTCCAGCTGTAGTGAGCTTTTTAAACTAGCAGATATGAGTGAAAAAGTGTGGGGAGCTTTTCTTGAGAAGTTCCAAGAGCATATAATTAAGCATCATCCTTGTCACGGTATCTTTAGGTTAGAGCAAGTGAGTTCTTTAGAATTACAAAAATCTATCACACCAGAGGACATAATTTCAGATTAAGAATGAAAATTTCAGTGGAATTTTCCTGAAAACGACAGTAATCTGTAGGCCTTGAGATTGACACAGTAAGTATTATTTGCTTTTACGTATTTCCCATTTTGGGATATTCATCCCTCTCGAGTTTAGTTGAGAAGATCAAAACAAGAAATATATTAGAGGAGCATCAACATTTTAGAGGAGAAGAGTTTGAAAACTTAGACGTCTTTATTGCTTATTAGCGATTTCGGGATCGTCTGTCCTCATATTAAAATAATTGGTGATCATTACTTTCCAAAGTGGTTTATAAGGTATTTTCCTCTAGAATTAAAGAAAATAAATGAGAACTACTGACTTATTGAGTGACCTATGCAAATCGTACAAGTAGTGGATCTTTGAAATGGTCACGCTTTGGTATCCTTTCTTCCAGTATAAGATTTCTTAAGCTGATAGATTAATGCATATGGAGATTCCAAGCTGCACAGTGCTTTCAGGGACAGAAAGAGCGGCCTTGGAAAGCAGAAGCAGAGGCTGGGGACCTCTTGCCACTGTTGGACATAGGTATAAATATACACATTAACGAAACAGGTGAAGTCTGGTTCTTGTAACTCTCTTATAAATGATCAAGAGGTGATGTGCATGCGCCCACTAACTCAACTTTGTCATTGTTTAATTTTCAAAAATACACATTCACTATTAATCCTGCTAATAATTGATTTTGTAGATGCTTTCCTTTATCTGTGAAGAGAAATTCAATATATATATGAGAGCTTCTAAACAGGGAAAAAGTATGATCCGTTTGCTGAGAACAAAGATAAGATATTACTGTTAGCATTGTTATTCATTTTATTTCTATTGTGTTTTGGCTGCCACTCATATTCAAGTCTTTTAGAGGGTAATAGCGAGTACACACATTCACAAGAAACCATTTAAAATAAGATACGAAGTGGAGAAATAGAATGTACAAATTTGTAGCTTTCCATGTTTTTTTTATGTATATTTGTACTAAAGTATACACGTATGTTGAACTTGTTCTTTTATTCTATTAATTTGCACTAACGGTAGATGACAAGGTGTTAGTAAGAAAATCCAGGTCTTAGCATTACCATTGACCGTCAATTTAATTACACTAGCATGCGGCATGTATAAGATAGGCAACCTATATTTCTAGTTAAGGAATAATAATAAAAAGTGGGGAATCGAGCATATGCTTTTGATCAACAAAAATTGTTTGTAGATGAATTGAGCATATGCTTTTGATCACAAGAATCGAGCATTTGTTTCTAAATGCCACTATAAAGCTTTCACATTTCAATTGTAGTTTGCAGATTTCATGTATAATCTGACCTATACCATGTATGAAAAGCGAATTGTCTTGCACTGCTACATGCTTTAGTTATGTGTGATTATAGAGTTTTTATGTGCAATATTGGAGGTTACTGAAGCTGTTGAATGGTAGAATGCTATTTATAAAACACGCAGTAAAATTTCTTCTATTGTTTTTTAAAGATGTCATTCATGATTATATGTACAATATATTAATACAGAGATAGGACTAGAGCAAAAAAAATTGTTATTTCTTAAATGACTGAAGTACGCAGAACATGTACTGCTACACTGTTTTTTAACTTATACAGATCACATTGATAATTCAATGCATGATTCATATAGATTGATTAAATTTATATGAGTAGATTGATAAGTCAGTGCATGTAAAATGTATAGTAATGTTTTAATTTCAGAGTTTCAAATGCATTTTTATTTATTGACATTAAATCTATTATCTCAACTCAGGTTCTTGTTTTGGACTAAAGTGAAGACTAATGTCGAAAGTGTTGCTGTATCAGGGTATTTCATACTTTAGGCAATATTCCTTAATGATTGTACACATCAAATGTTTGAATTATTGTGCTAAAATTTTTAAATGACTTTTGTATGGATTATGGAGACCATAATTCAATTTTTTGTGGTATTATTTTATTCAATATGCATTTGTCTTCAATTTTATTTAAATGATTATAATATTGCATACAATAAATGTTTGTTATGAGAAGAGTTTCTTTTATTGGCATTTAAAGCAATACCGTGATATTTTGCATCGATGGTCAGAAACAACCGATGCAAATAAGGGTGATCAAAGCAATGCCCTCTATATTGCATCGGTTGGTAGTAACAAGCGATGCAAAAATTTAAATTTTGCATCGGTTATTACCGGTGGCCGATGCAACATAGTAACTAATTTTAAGCCGAAAACCTTCTTTTTGCATCGGTTATTGTTAACAACCGATGAAAAATTATAGTTATTGCATCGGTTTTGAAACCGATGCAATTTTTTTAAACCTTATTGCATCAGCTGCATATGCATCGGTTGTTGAACTAATGCAATAAGGGGGTAAACTACCGATGCAATTGACCTGTTTTGTAGTATTGTCCCTTAGACATGCAGTCTCTTAAAAAATTTCGTTCTACCCATTCCTCTAAGTATGTCCTCACACAACCCTTAGAGAAGAAGTTGACAACTTCCGGAGAACTACCCTACTCAAACGTAATGTTTATCATTTTAATTTAAGACCATTTAATTACTTTTTAAGAGAAAGGCAAACTCAATGACCACCTAAACCTTTGTGACAACAGGTTCTATAACTTGGATCCTAAACCAAGGTGTAAACTTTAGGAATGACCTAGTCTTAACCACTTAATAACCCAAACATGGTAGGTCGACCACTTATTACCTTATGGAGGTAGGCCTACTTCACAATATATACATAAAACATCTCACATCATATTTTAAACAATATATTTACAATTTTCTAGAGCTCTCTAGCGATCCAGAAATTGTGACAACATCGAGTCTCCCTCTCTTCCATTCACCCAGAACCTTCTCGATTTTGACCCGCTCCTCCTCCTTTGTCTCCTTCTTTCACTAATGTTGCTTTCAATATGCCTGGGACTCCAAAGTAGCTTCTGACTCGAATCCTTTAGTAACATCCCAGATCTAAATCGCGGTGTTATTTTTTAGCCTCGATCTAGCTTCTGATAATCCTCAAGTGGTCGTTTCTTGCGTGGTGACTCGTATCTTCTCGAAATCCAACAAGGCCACTTTCATGTTGTCGTACCACATTCGTGACTGGAGACAGCTGGCGTGGCATAGGTAAGGCTTATTTAGGTGTTTGGATTTTAGGTTAGTATGGGTTATGACTGTATGTGGATTGTCTTGTGGTTTGCATCTCGTTTGGTTGGGGTCTTGAGAAACTCTCTGTCGTTTTTGCTTCTGCCTTTTCTGGTATGGGTGAGACTTGAGGTTATGTTAGCATTTCTTTTAAGTTATATCATCACATCTGCACAATATTTGAAGCTTCTACTCGAGACCTTGTTGTTTTGTGGTGGTGTTTCTACGTTTTGCCTCTCCTTCACCTTCTTTGTCATCGAGTTATGCCCAGATTGCCAGTTTTGGCCTCTACCTTTTTTTCTACTCTTATCCTTTGGTCGGAGGCTCTGCCGATTTGATGTCAAATTAACATGTCAAGCTTCCTTTTATTGAGTTGTCTTCTCTCTCTGTGTTGCTATAATGACAATTTAACCATGTTGTTTGGGAAGTTCTCTTGTATGCTTGCTGTATATCGGTGAGTAGGTGCAAGTTGCTTTCCTCCTCTTGTCATGCTCTTTGGCAGTGTATGTTGGTTAGGTTATACATATTTGAAATGGTCCATTGTCCTGTCCATTTGCTGTTTTTCACTTGAAATAAGGCCCAGCGGATCGAAACTATTGCATGTTTATGATGCAAGTACGGCCAGTGGGTGAAGTTAGTTTGGTATGTCTTCTGGTGTAGCCATGCTCTGGTGATTTCCTTGATGTGAAGGGCCTTTGGGTTCTCCATGCTACCTGTCCTTTTGGACTGTGGTTCTATGCTATGTTTAGTCTTTGTCCTTCCAGTTGGTAAAGGCTGCTACTATGTCATATCTACTACAATATAGCCTTGTCTTGTGTGGCATGTTTCTGCTGTCATTTTGTACTTCTATTTTATATTTTTGCTTTTGACATTATAAGTATGCTTTGTCTATGTATGAAATGAGACTCCCTGCATGGAGTATGTAATTATTATAGTCTTGAAATAGTGTCTAGCTCTAGTGTTGTTACCTAGTTAAGATGGTGGTGGACGGTCCACCTTAAAAACCGAATGTGGTGGATGGTCCACCTTAAAAACCATTATAGTAGGTTGGTAATATGCCAATCTCTTAGTTTATTTGTAATTATTATTTTTTATAATAATAAGTGTTTTCTATCACTATAAAAGTTCATCGACTTTGCCAAAAAAGATATCTCACATTAAACTGACCACTTGTAGATGTTGGATTTACCGGGCAGTTGCAGGCATGCTTCTACTACAAGTTGGGATTAACCTTGCGTCTTTATGTAAAAATTATATTGGTTCATAGAACGTAGACATCTCAAATTAACCCGACTAACTTGTAGACATTAGATATGCCGGTCGGTTACGGGTAGGCTTTTGCTACTGCATCGCTTTTTATATGATTAACATATATGTACAAAAATTTAAGACTTTAGTGATTTGTATATAATAGTTCAAACTATCTATTTTAGAATATAAGCTTAAACTTATTTAATCTACAATATTGAACTCTTATGCCTTTGTACACACACACACACAAACACACACACACACACACACACATATATATATATACATATATATATATATATATATATTTGGAATTTTTACAAGAAAAAGAATCGTAACATTATCAGAAACTGTACAACACCTAAAAGCATATCTTTTATTACCTCAATAACCAAAACCCAATAACCAATTGACCATTTTGGCAAATTATAAGGGATTTAGAGAATTTATTAACGTTTTTTTGTATAAATACAAACCCCTTTAGGCATAGCAATCCAAATCCACACTAACATCATATAGAAAATAGAAAACTGATGTAATTTCCACTAACGGAGATAGTAAGATAAGAATAGTGAATTCATTCTATAATCCAACAAATTTGGATTGAGCCTTTCAAATTAGCATACTCTAAATCCTACACAATATATATATTGAGACAACTCCAATCCCCATAAGACGGTGGCAAGGGTAATCTTTGGAATATAACACATAAACAGATAACAACATAACAGAAATAAATAAATACACCAGATAATGTACAATAGAAAATACTGGATAAATATAATCATCAGAGTTACACAGTATACAGGATCATACTTAGTACAAAATACAGTTCAACTATACATAAATGTCTACAGCGGAAAACAAAACATAATATGTACAACAGGAGCTGAACAGCATAAAAAGAGATAAATGATAGAATCCATCTTCAGCTCCAGCTATCCAGAAAGAGCCTGCTAAAACCTGAATACAAAGCTTCCAGTGTAGAAATAGGGGCACCAGAGTTTGCAAGTGAAACGAACTACGAGTCAGTCATGGGACTGGTATGAGAAATCTACGTAACACATTTCATAATATGGCCAATCACAGGACCACGCCACTTTCACGGAACGGGTTTGCTCCGTTGGATTGCCAGTGCTTTAAAACATATAAATCTTTTAAACATCACAATGCTTTTTATAAAAATGAAGCCATTATAAGACTCAATTCCCATCACACAATGCAACACAAACCGGAGGATAGAGTTTTACCTTATAATGGCCAAAATATGCTTGATACGAGCAAAACAAATCATTGGATATTATTGCTAGTGCATATATGTTTCAAAAACAATTTCAATCACAAGTATCAATCATAGACGGCATTAATGCCCCATACCACTATGTCGCTATATATATATATATATATATATATATATATATATATATATAATCAAAACCGCATGGTGTTGTATCTGGAAATTGGATTTTCATCATGAACCAAGGCAAAAATAGTCCTTACTGAATTTGAGACGCTCTAGCCCGTGTCTCAGGCAAGCGCGCAGGCAAGCCTTGGATCGTCAGGGCCGGTCCACCGATGTGGATTAAAATTCCTGAACACTACGTTTCCCCGCCCTGTGGGGCGTCACTGGTCATATCTGACCACACCATCGGCTCCGAAGAGACCGAAGCAAACCAAGTCCTCGCTTTCCATCATCCACATAAGTAAAATACCCGGGCGTGCAAAACCCAAAGCACCACTCCTAGCTAGAAGGAAACACATGTCCTCCCTGAAGTCCTTCTCCCGTTTCTGGCTCATACCGGGGTGTGAGGCTCGTGAATTCACGTTATACACAAAGCTATGCCACACAGACCGTGCTTTGATCATCAACCATGAGACTTTGCTTTTTAACAGAAGCCTTGATCATATGCCACTTAGGCATGCCACACAGGCAATTCACTTCATGCTACTGATTTCTATCGATATACAACCTCTGAGCTCGTACGTCTCAGAGAAGGGCGTTAAGCAAGAGAATAAATTCTCCACCGTCAAACAGATATATATTTAATAAAGATCAATCAATACAGAACAAAATCCAATGTCAGACACACAGTCCATTTACAAGTTCGTTCTGGGTCTGAACGAAACCGGAGGCACTCATTACCTCGCATATTCGTACAATCTACAAGTACGTCCGGACGGCTACTACTTCAGCCCCTTCAAAGTAGCTACTCCTATCATGAGTATCAGTAGCACCACTCCATTCGACGTGAAGATCATCGGTCTTGCACCATCTTCATATTTTCGACTTTCACTCGTCGGTCCATTATTTGAAATGAGAATCAACTCGGCCTTTTCAAATAATTCACGTATATTTAGAATTTCAAATCAATTCATTTCAATGGTTAAATTATTCGATATCACTAATTCTATTCTTTAATGTGATTTCACGCCAAACACATTCAACCATCAAATATCATATAAATCGAGCAAATTCAGTTTGTTTCCATTCCATATCGTTTATAATATTTTATCATGATTTATCACTATTTTTATTTATTTTAAAAATAGCAATTCATTCAAACAACGCTTCAGGCCATAACGCGGCTGTGGCGCTGTTTCTCTTCAGAATTGATTTACATATATCTAAAAATCTAACCGTTGGATCTTCACAAATTTTATATCATTAGAAAGATCTTTTCAAAACGAATCCAACGGTTTCAGTTTTGGGAAAATCCGACGGTCGGATCTCCCGCACTTATCGTTTGAAGTTACGATTTCAAAATACGAACTACAGCGTCGTTATTCGATTTAATTTAATTTTATATATATATATATATATATATATATATATATAATCGATTCTGGCGCTGTTTTTTTTCAGATTTGAATTAAACATTCCAGATAATCCAACCGTTGGATCTTCACAAAGTTGGTGTCGTTGCAAAGATATTTCCAAAGCGAACCCAACGGTTTCGGTTTCGGGAAAATCCGATGGTCGGATCTCCTGCACTAATCGTTTGAAATCACGGTTTCAAAACATGAACTGCAGCTTCGTTATTCAATTTATTTTAATTATATTTATATAAATATAATTCTTTCTTCGATTTCAAAACTATCTTCACTTTATATATTTGATAAAAATGATATTTTTATCATCAAAAATCTTGATTCAACACATGAATATTTTTAGCACTTCATATTCACAATAAAAATGTAGATTTTATTGTTCAATCTATATATTCAACACATGAATGTTTTCGACTTCACACATACGATAAAATTATGATTTTTATCGTTCTAGTCCTTTATTCAACACATGAATATTTTCTATAGTTTATATATATAATAAAAATGTAATTTTTATTGTAAAACAATTTATTTCAATAAAACGATTATTTTATATAGTCTATACATAAGGTAAAAATGTTATTTTTGGTGTTAAAACAATTTATTTAAAATACTAATATTTTATATAGGCTATATATATAATAAAAATGTGATTTTTATCTTTCAAATAATTTACTCAACACATGAACTCATTCAACACATGAATTTCTACTCAACACATGAATTTCTATTCAACACACGAATATAGTTTCAACACATGAAAATAATTCTAACACATGAATATTATTGAAAATTTCGGCAGCATAACGGCAGGGTAGTTAAAACCGGGACCGTCCCTAGTACGACTCCTCGCTCTACCTTAAAACCTCGCGGTTTTTGACAATGGGGATTTCATGCATCTAATTCGTACGCAGACGAGCATGCCAATTTTTCTTTTCCACAAACTAATCCTATGTGGTTTCATCCAAAATAATTCTCAACATCAAACAGGTATTTTTCAACCACAATCAATCATTCATGATTTTCACCAAATTTCACATCTACCAATAATCTAAACAATATCACAACCAATAAATATCGTCCATGGTCTGTGGACGAGGGGAGTGTGTGTGTGTGTATATATATATGTATATATATATATTCATATATAAATATATTTCAATTTCATTTCAATCATTTCAACGCACATATAATTTTTACAACGCATATATAACTTATCCATCCAACGTACAACTTATACAACGCTTATACATGAGGTGTACAATGCTTATATAACTCATACATTAACTGTATAACTTATACATCGTTGTTTTCCATATCGTTTATAAATTAGAAATCTCACAATGGGTTCCACTCCACCAAAAATAACAGAAGGCTCAGAAAAATATGCGGTCTCTTCTAGAATGTAGAAGACGTCCACACGAGTCCACTGTCTCTTGTTTCGCTGAATTTCGACCACATAGCAAAAAGATATGATTTTTATAAGTTTGCAACGCTTTTATTTATCGAAATCAATTTAAATTAAAACAGGCCGTACCTTTCACGCTGAGGTTCAAAACTAGGTTAAGGATTTTTTCCAATCCGTTGCTCGAGGTGACGATCAGCAGGCACGACGTCGAAGAGCTACGAACGGTGCCCAGATCGCCGGTGGTGGGGCCAGGTGCGACGATGAATCCATGTGGTGGCGGCGCTTCAAACTGGCTGTGACGGCCAGCCCCGCACCAGTCGACATTTCCACCCATAGTGCGCTGTACACATGCCCGACTAGCACGGAACGGTCGCCAAAGAAAGGAAAGAAGTTGAAGGAACTAACAAAGAAACCTGTAGAATGTCTCACAGCGCATGGAATAAAATATAATCATAACATATACCTGACATAAAACAGGTGAGACAGTGCATAAGCTGAAAACAAACTATCATAGCAGTGGAAAATCCAAATACGGCTTATGTTCCACATCATCATTATTACAACTTTTCAAACTGTCTCTAAAGGTAAAAGCAAGTTAAGGGAGGTACACTACTAATGCCCAAGTAGTGACCACCAACGACACAGGGAGAATATCTACATATATCATACGTGGAAGCCTCCTGCTCGCCTCCGGATCAGCTACTCGTGCATCACTAGCTAACCTATCTCTAGTCTGCTCGTGAGAGCACCCAGAGTAATAAGAAGAGACATAAAACTCTGGGTCAGACAAAAAGTCTGGTATGAGCGATAAGCAGCTAAACAGAATAATAACAGGTATACTAAACCATACCTAAACCTGGACCTGCAACCAAAGAGTTAGCACTACATACCGTACAATACTCTAAGGTGCCACTGAACAAATGGTGTAAAGATAACGGGGTTGGGGGTGTGCATGTCATAATGATGGCAAACAAATCAACCATAACAACCATCCTCACATCTTTCACTCAGTGCGTAAAGCATACGATGTCCACCACTGTCAATCACTAGACCCATCGAAGTAGTGACGGAGTTCGACTTTGTACAACTACTGCCAAGCTTACCACATAGAGTCATGACCAATCTTTACAAATGACCCCACTTCATTGGTCTATAGCCCTCTAGTCGTACCTAGGCCACTGTGGCCCTGAATCCGTTCACGTACTCCCTGCACATAGTGATTCAAAGTTACAGACATCAACAACCCATTAGCACACGTCCCGCAGCAAAGCCCAATCATGAAGCCCACTCATTGGTTCCCAACTGGATCCTGAGTCAAAGCTCCTCATTTGGACTTCCTTGGCATCTCGGGTTTGGTCGAATTGGAGTTGGTCTTCAAAAGAGTCGTCGCGCGACATTAGAAACATTTGGTCATTCGGCTCGGTATATGGGGTCCTGCATGCCACATCGGTTCGGTTCGGATGTCCTCATCTGATTTAGTTCGGTGCTCATAGCTCACGCCTAGGTTCGGTGGTTTCTCTCTCCTGGATGTCCCGATCCGATCCGGTGCTTCGCTCCAATCCCAGCTCCAAGCTTGGTCTTCCGATCCGATCCCTACACTCTTGCTTCCGATCTGATCCCTACGCCCTTGCTTCCGATCCGTTCCCCTGCCCAACTCCAATCCAAAGCAATTGGCCTTCCTTCTTTCCAATTCTCCTTTAGTGCGAGGTTCCAATCCGGGTCAGTTTCTCTGCCCAGTTCACCATCCGATCCGAGCCCCTTATCCCGATCCGATCCGAAACCCAGCACATTTTCCTGCAACTTTTCCAGCGGCTGTTTTATGCCATACGACGGCGTTTTCGACCAATCTAACTATTCTAAACAATCACAAAACATACCATACAGTCATAGCAACATAGAGAATCAACCATAGACATCAAAACAACAACCATAGCATGTAATTTGGATCAAACCTACCCAAAATCCCATATTTTCCCCTAAGCATGTTTAGGCAAAACTAATGATATGATTAGCATAACTTAATAAAATTAAACCAAATTTATAACAGAGGTCTAAAACATCATTTAAGAATTTATAAATATTTTTCCAGAATTTATTAGTGTATAAATTCGCTAATCTTCACTAATTATCCTTAATTAATCGTAATTAGTGCAAAACTATGAAAATCACTCACCTTGGCCACAAATGAAACCTTTAGAACTAAAACTCTACTGTTTGGGCGCGAATACCATTGTAACATAGCAGCTCTACTACTGATTTGGTGAAGATCTTCCTTGATTTGATGTTGATTAAGCCAAAACTCGATTAGAAAGTGATTAGAAGTTGATTTGAGTGTTGGAGGTCATTGTAAGGGTTTCAAGAATGAAAGTGGCGGCTGAAAATGAAAATAAGATCGTTCTCTAACTGATTTCAGCCTCCCCATAACCCTAATCCCGAAATTCCCCATTGGGCCTAGCTGTTAATCACCTGGTTAAGCCCAATTAAGCTATTTTTCACCATCTGAAACTTGTTTCAGCCATATCTACCAAACGATAAGTCCGTTTGGCTAATGTGACCACTCTACGGAATTGTAAACCATCATCCAGAGCCAATGGAAGTGGTTTCAGATCAAAACTCCTTTTCAATCTAAAGTTATGGCCAAAACAGTACCGACTAGGGACAAAACGGTCATTTAAAAATTGGGAAAAATCATGAATATGGGAAATGACCCCAATAGTCGTCTCCCAAAGTTAGATGACCATACGACTTCTTGTGTGAAAGAAATAAGTATTCTACGATCCTGCGATGCGTAGAATGCGGGTTGTTACATTCTCCCCCCTTAAGAAATTTCGTCCCCGAAATTCCTTAACCCAAAACATACAAAGGATTCTGCATGCCTACCAATCACATATATAACAATCAAACATGCAAAACAACCTATCCTAGCATGCGGGAAGATTAAATCAAAGTTAAAATCTTACCAGGCGAAGAGTTCTGGATACGTCTCCCTAATGCTTTCCTCTGTCTCCCAAGTACAGTCATTCTCATTCTCGCTCCACTGAATTTTGACTAGCTTCACCGCCTTCCTTTGAAGCTGCTTCGTATCGTTCTCAACAATATGCATAGGCATGCGGTTCCCAACCCCCTCGGGTTCAACTTCGATATCATCCAACTGATCAGGTGAAATAATCACATGTGGGTCGTGTACGAACTTCCTTAATTGGGAAACATGAAATACGTTGTGAACTCCTGCCATCTTCTCTGGTAATTCAACTTTATATTCCAAATTCCCAATTTGCTCAAGAACTGGGAATGGACCAACAAATCTTGGTGCTAACTTGCCTCTCCTGCCAAATCGTATCACGCTCTTCAACGGAGAAATCTTGATAAACACCAAGTCGCCAACGGAGAACTTTAAATCTCTTCTCCTTTTATCAGCATAACTTTTCTGCCTATCTTAGGCAGCCTTCATCCATTGTTGAATGACCTTAATATTGTCTGATGTTTCTCTTATCATATTTGGTCCAAGCACAAACTTCTCACTAGTTTCTAACCAATATGACGATTAGTTGCACGGTCTTCCGTACAAAGCTTCAAACGGAGCCATACCGATACTTGATTGATAGCTATTATTGTATGCAAACTCTACTAGATGCAAATGGTCATCCCATGACCCAACAAAATCCAATATACAAGCTCTCAAGAGATCTTCCAATATATGATTCACCCACTCTGTCTGTCCGTCGGTTTGAGGATGATATGCGGTACTGAGATATAGTTCTGACCCTAGAGCCTGTTGTAAGCTCTTCCAAAACCCACTAGTGAACAACGGGTCTCGATCACTCACAATGATTTTGGGTATTCCATGAAATCTCACTACCCACTTTATATATAGTTCTGCTAACTTAGCTGCCGTCCTGTTCGACTTAACGGGTATAAACCTTGCACTCTTAGTCAATCGGTCCACAATCACCCAAATGCTATCATGACCCGATCTAGTCCTTGGTAACCCATCAATGAAATCTATTGACACTTGTTCCCATTTCCATTTTGGAATTTCTAATGGTTGTAACAAACCACTAGGCTTCTTTTGCTCTGCTTTAACTAGCTGGCAATTCATGCATTTAGATATAAACTTCCCAATGTCTCTTTTCATCTTTTCCCAGTAGTAGGTATGTTTCATGTCTCGATACATTTTGTTACCACCGGGATGTATAGTCAATTTTGAGTGATGACATTCTCTAAGCACTTCATCTCTCAATCCATTGACATTGGGTACAGCTAGTCTTCCATTCTTTCTAAGCCATCCATCTTGATCAAGCCCATACTTGTTCATCTCTCTATTGATTCCTATCTCCAACTTTGAGATGATTTCCGATAGGTTAGGATCGTCCCTCAGACTGGAACCAATTGGCTCAATCAAAGTGGGTTTGATCGTCAAACTTGCTAATATTTCTGGATCCAATTCGCACTTTGGTCTGAAATCATACCCAACGATGTACTCCAGTTGCTTCCATTCTAGAAACATAGCCCCTAAACTGGCATGTCTTCTACTAAATGCATCAACCACTGCATTGCCCTTTCCTGGTGTATATGCGATGTCGAAATCATAGGAAACTAAGAATTCTAACCATCCTTGCTATCGGAGATTTAGATCCTTCTGAGAGAAGAGATACTTTAACGATTTATGATCGGTAAACAACTCGAATCTTTCTCCCAAGAGATAATGTCTCCACATCTTCAATGCAAACACGATCGCTTCCAATTCCAAATCATGGGTAGGGTATCTTTTCTCATGCGGTTTCAGTTGCCGACTTGCATAAGCTACAACCCTACCTCCTTGCATCAATACAACACCTATCCCTGTGCCACATGCGTCTGTATATACCGTCATCTCTTTATTCCCTTTAGGAATGAATAATACTGGCACGCATGTCAACTTTTCTTTTAGACTCTTGAATGCATTCTCACACACTCCGTCACAGACGAAGGCTTGATTCTTCTTAGTCAATTGAGTTAACGGTGCCGCTATCTTGGAGAAGTCTTGGATAAACTTACGATAATATCCAGCTAATCCCAAGAAACTTCTTATATCCGTTGCATTCTTGGGCGTAGACCAATCTTGTACTGTAGCCACCTTCGCAGGATCCACGGCAATACCATTCTCTGAAACAACATAGCCCAAGAATCTCACTTCCCTCTTCCAGAAGTGACACTTGGGAAAACTTTGCCTTCAATTGGTGTTTTCTCAACACCTCCATCACTGTCCTTAAATGTTCCTTGTGTTCTTCCTCTATCCTCGAATAGACCAAAATATCATCCACGAACACAAGGACAAACTTATTCAACTGATCTCTGAATACTCTATTCACAATATCCACAAAATATGCTGGGGCATTGGTCAGTCCGAATGGCATGACCAACCACTCATAAAATCCAGACGGCGTTTGAAATGCCGTTTTAGCTATACTCTCAGCTTCCAATCTAAGCCGATGAAAACCTGTCACGAGATCCAACAGAGAGAATACTCTCGCGCCACTCAGCTGATCAAACAAATCATCTATCCGCGGTAGAGGATATTTGTTCTTCCTTGTCACTTTATTCAACTCGCGGTAGTCTACACACAATCGAAGGGAACCATCCGCCTTGGTAGCAAACACAACTAGTGCTCCCCATTCAAAAACACTCCTTCTGATAAATGCTTTCTTCAAAAGATCGCTGACTTGCACCCCGAGCTCTCGCTGCTCCCTTGGTGCCATACGACGAAGTAACATCACTATAGGTCTGGCATCTTTGACTAGACCAATACGGAACTCAATCTCTCGGTGTGGTGGAAGCCGGTCACTTTCTCGAAAACATCCGGATACTGGCCAACCACGGGCAAACCTGACAACTCACTGTGTGGGATGTCGAGGGAATTTAGAAAACTAGTCATTACCCCATCACCGGGTAGACCACCAAAAACTACCCTCCGCCCATCATCCGCTCTAGCTATCACCAAAAAGCCCTCACAGTCTACCACTACCCCGTATCTTTGGAGCCATTCGACTCCCAAAATAATGCCAAAACCCAGTAAAGCCCAAAACAAAGCAATCACAAAAAAACATGCATCCATGACTCGATAAGACCACATTACAAAAAATCATGCTAAGTTTAGTTGAACCACCAATCGGGTTCGTCACTACTAAAGGTCTATCAATAATCTCGTGCTCCAATCCCAACCTATCTACCAGGTCACTAGATATGAAAGAACTGGAAGCCCCAGTATCAAACAAAACTCTAACAGGAACATCATAAACAGAAAGCATACCTTGAATGATGACATTCTTTCCCTTCTCCACTGCGGTTGGGCATTCGACGAAGAAGGAATAGCATTAAGGGCATATGCTTTCACCATCTACTTTTCTTTAGGGGGTTGCGGACATTTGTCCTTTTGACGTCCCACTTGGCCACAGTTGAAGCACTTCCTATCCGCTGGCTTGGCCCGACAATTGCTAGCATAATGGCCCTTCTTACCACAGCTGAAGCACTCAACCTCTTTCTTATTCTTTTTCTGGCCATCCTTATTTTGGTTCTGCTTCCTCTTATTTTGAGAACCACTCTTGCCTTCACCACTTGCTTGTGGTTTTGGCTCCTCTGCGAATGCAACCTCAGTCTTCTACTTAGGGTAAAGACTTTCTGACCTCAATGCTTTCCCCACAATCGATTCAAACGTCTCATCGATGTGGTTAATGAGCCTTTCTCCCAAGTATTGATCCAAACCAGTTATGAACTTCTCGTTCTTCTTCTCGGTAGTATCAATAAGAGATAACCCATATTTCGACAAAGTGTCGAATTCGGCAACATACTTCGAGACAGCTCTGCCATTCTGCTTGAGCTCCAAAAATTTCTTAAACAACACTGACTTCTGAGCAGCTGGAATGAACTTCTCACTAAAGCGAACCTTAAACTGTTCCCAAGTAATCTAATCCTCGGGAGTAGCTGCCTTTATAGCATTCCACCAATTCATTGCCCATCCTTGCAGCTGACGAGATGCTAGCCTTCTCTTCATCGCATCCTCGATACCCAAATCTTCGAAGATACACTCACAGTTATACAACCAATCCTGAACATCCGTGGCCGACTCCGTCCCGTGGAATAGCTTCCCACAAGACTAGTATAATCCTTGTTTAGCTTGGCGAAATCGGACCTAGGCGCCTGCACTATTGGACCACCACCATTACCACCATTGGGAGCTGCCCTCTGCACATCCCTAAGCATTTCCCCCATGAGATCAGTAAACATCGTTCTCATGTCAGCGGCATTCCCATTATTGGCTCCTCCACCGGCACCTCTTACGTATCGGCTCATCGTTCAATCTGTAAAGAGAAAACGATTAACCATCTCCATGGTGGTTCTAGTGCAGTGCGACTTCATCCTTAGCTATACTAATAATACATATATAGCGTTGAAAACCAAAATAATTACAAATACGCGCTCTCATATACATATACTATCTCTCCCTGATGACTCCCCTAAGTTAACTACGCAACCTAGAGCTCTGATACCAAATGTGACAGCCCGCCCCGCACCAGTCGACATTTCCACCGATAGTGCGCTGTACACATGCCCGTCTAGCACGGAACGGTCGCCAAAGAAAGGAAAGAAGATGAAGGAACTAACAAAGAAACTTGTAGAATGACTCATAGCGCATGGAATAAAATATAATCATTACATATACTTGACATAAAACAGGTGAGACAGTGCATAAGCTGAAAACAAACTATCATAGCAGCGGAAAATCCAAATACAGCTTATGTTCCACATCATCATTATTACAACTTTTCAAACTGTCTCTAAAGGTAAAAGCAAGGTAAGGGAGGTGCACTACTAATGCCCAAGTAGTGACCACCAACGACACAGGGAGAATATCTATATATATCATACGTGGAAGCCTCCTGCTCGCCTCCGGATTAGCTACTCGTGCATCACCAGCTAACCTGTCTCTAGTCTGCTCGTTAGGGCACCCAGAGTAATAAGAAAAGACATAAAACTCTGGGTCAGACAAAAAGTCTGGTATGAGCGATAAGCAGCTAAACAGAACAATAACAGGTATACTAAACCATACCCGAACCTGGACCTACAACCAAAGAGTTAGCACTACATACCGTACAATACTCTAAGGTGCCACTGAACAAATGGTGTAAAGATAACGGGGGTGGGGGTGTGCATGTCATATTGATGGCAAACAAATCAACCATAACAACCATCCTCACATCTCTCACTCAGTGCGCAAAGCATACGATGTCCACCACTGTCAATCACTAGACCCATCGAAGTAGTGTCGGAGTTCGACTTTGTACAACTACTACTAATGCCAAGCTTACCACATGGAGTCATGACCAATCTTTACAAATGACCCCACTTCATTGGTCTATAGCCCTCTAGTCGTACCTAGGCCACTGTGGTCCTGAATCCGTTCACGTACTCCCTACACATAGTGATTCAAAGTTACATACATCGACAACCCCTTAGCACACGTCCCGCAGCAAAGCCCAATCATGAAGCCCACTCATTGGTTCCCAACTGGATCCTAAGTCAAAGCTCCTCATTTGGACTTCCTTTGCATCTCGGATTTTGGTCGAATTGGAGTTGGTCTTCAAAAGAGTCGTCGCGTGATAGTAGAAACATTTGGTCATTCGGTTCGGTTCAGTGTATGGGTTCCTGCATGCCACACCGGTTCGGTTCAGATGTCCTCATCTGATTTAGTTCGGTGCCCATAGCTCACGCCTAGGTTCGGTGGTTGCTCTCTCCTAGATGTCCCGATCCGATCCGGTGCTTCGCTCCGATACCAGCTCCAAGTTTGGTCGTCCGATCCGATCCCTACACTCTTGCTTCTGCTCCGATCCCTACGCCCTTGCTTCCGATCCGATCCCTTACCCAACTCCAATCCTAAGCAAGTGGCCTTCCTTCTTGCCAATTCTCCTTTAGTGCGAGGTTCCGATCCGGTTCGGTTTCTCTGCCCAGTTCACCATCCGATCCGAGCCCCTTATCCCGATCCGATCAGAAACCCTGCACATTTTCCTTCAACTTTTCTAGCGGCTGTTTTACGCCATACGACGGCGTTTTCGACCAATCTAACTATTCTAAACAATAACAAAACATACCATACAGTCATAGCAACATAGGGAATCAACCATAGACATCAAAACAACAACCATAGCATGTAATTTGGATCAAACCTACCCAAAATCCCATATTTTCCCCTAAGCATGTTTAGGCAAAACTAATGATATGACTAGCAAAACTTAATCAAATTAAACCAAATTTCTAACAGAGGTCTAAAACATCATTTAAGAATTTATAAATATTTTTCCAGAATTTATTAGTGTATAAATTCGCTAATCTTCACTAATTACCCTTAATTAACCGTAATTAATGCAAAACTATGCAAATCACTCACCTTGGCCACAAATGAAACCTTTAGAACTGAAACTCTACTGTTTGGGCGCGAATACCAATGTAACACAGCAGCCCTACTACTGATTTGGTGAAGATCTTCCTTGATTTGATGTTGATTAAGCCAAAACTCGATTAGAAAGTGATTAGAAGTTGATTTGAGTGTTGGAGGCCATTGTTAGGGTTTCAAGAATGAAAGTGGCGGCTGAAAATGAAAATAAGATCATTCTCTAACTGATTTCAGCCTCCTCATAACCCTAATCCCTAAATTCCCCATTTGGCCTAGCCGTTAATCACCCGGTTAAGCCCAATTAAGCTGTTTTTCACCATTTGAAACTTGTTTCAGGCATATCTCACAAACGGTAAGTCCGTTTGGCTTATGTGACCACTCTACGAAATTGTAAACCATCATCCGGAGACAATGGAAGCGATTTCAAGTCAAAACTCCTTTTCAATCAAAAGTTATGGCAAAAACAGTACCGGCTAGGACAAAACGATCATTTAAAAATCGGGAAAGATCATGAACATGGGAAATGACCCCAATAGTCGTCTCCCAAAGTTACATGGCCATATGACTTCGTGTATGAAATAAATAAGTATTCTACGATCCTGTGATGTGTAGAATGTGGGTCGTTACACTGGCGATCTTCACGGAGGTGATTCCGGCAATATACACGACGATAGGAGTGGTGGGTATGGATTTGAAGAGGAGAGTGGAATCTTCAAAAAGTTCAATTGGGCTAGGGGCTATCGACGATCGTGGCGGCCTGAAAGTGGAAGGGAAGCGGCAAAGGCTTTTCCACCTTTGATTTGTTCATATCAGGGAGAGAGGAGATTGAGTGTCGCGTTATGATTGGCTGAGGATATTTTATATATATATATATATATATATATATATATATATATATATATATATATATATTTAAAATACCCCTTAACTCATACGAACTCCAATCCAAACCCAACAAATGTCGCCCCTAGCTAGATACCCCCATTCCGAACACAATGGGATATGTTTCGTAGGCCTATTCTACTGGTTCAGTCAGTTTTTCCTCAAATTAAAATATATAACATTCAATATTTGATTTGAACGTACATTCAATTTACTGGGCCACATACTGATTCTAAAAATTCCCGAAAAATAAATCTAGCTATGTTTTGACGATACGGTCCCAACAAAACTAGTTTCGTCGAATTCTGAGACCCTTTGAAAAATGGCCATTTTCTGGTCGATCAAATTTAACAAAAATTCGCCAAACACATTTTCTTTTGCCACGCTCACATATTAACTCCAAAAATTATGAAATTTGAAATTTTTCAATAATTTGACATCCCGGATCCAACAAAAGTGGTTTCGTCGAATTCTGAGGTAGTTTGCAAAATGTCAATTTTCACGGGCTATATATTCTCTATAGCGACCTTTCTGAAAATTCATCTGGCCATAACTTTTGACTCCCGCTATGAAACATTGATTTTTCAGATTTGTTAGAAAGATATTCACTAACAGATTTAAATATTTTTGGTTTCACTAAAATCCGTTTTATTTTGCACCCGGTACAGTCAATCAAAGTTTGAATTGAAATTTTGAAACTACCGCGCCTTTTCAGGCCTTGTTTATAATTCTAAATAATTATATTTATTTTCAAACATCGATTCAACATACTTTTCATCGTTATTATTTAAAATATGTATTTTAAATATTTAAAATCCACTAAAATGGCCAAATTAAAATTTTTAAATTGGCTCAGATTTTCCGGGTTGTTACATATATATAAGAATCAGATATAGAATCTCATATATATAAATATATATATATACACACACACACTATTCTTAATTACAGAATCAAGATATGAATTTAGAATTAAAAGAGATAAATATAGTTTAGAAAAAGAGTAGATACCATACATGTTATTGCAATTAAGAAAAATAGCACAGAGACAAAGTGGAGGTGCAAAAGAGAATGAAGATAGCATTTACGGGAAAGGATAAGGGTCTTTTTATAGTTGCTAGTGTGTTTGTGGACTGCAGGATTAGTTATATTAAATTTGGACGGTCCATTTAAGCAAAACTATTTAAAAACCCAAATTAAAATAGCATTTGATCACACCCTCGGGTGGTAGGCCGATTGACCTCCTCCCTAGGAGGGCGGTCGACCTCCTCCTTTGGAGGACGGTCAACCTCTTCCCTATGAGGGTGGTTAACCTCCTACCTAGGATAGCGATCTACCTCCCTTATGGTATGGCAGTTGACCCCCTTCTATTGGGGTCGTGGAAGATTTATTTTCCCTTTACATTACATTTATATTAATTACATTATAAATCTCATTGATTCTTTCTATTTATGATTCATCCTTGTCCCTCTTATATAAAAATATTAACAAATAAATTTTAATATCAAGGAAAAATTGCATTATGCCAATTTGTATATAATTTCATTCCTTGTTTAAATTTATTCAGCTTGAATCTCAAATTTTGAGTGAATACAATTTCCGTATAACTTGTTTTACTAACTTCTTCATACGGACTCTGTTTTTGATAAATAAAATATGAAAGCGGGTCAGAGTCTTACCATGAATACAATGGTAATGTTCTCGTAGCCAAATTATTATTTTCCTAAAATTTTAATTTTCATCCCATTAATATTTTATTAATTTATTATAGCTAATATTTAATTTAATTATCTATGTCTATTTTGGAATGCTTAGGGCCGATGATTAGAACCGAGAACCGAAAAATAGAATTAAATTAACTCGAGAAGGCCCGGATCCGAACCAAACCCGATGGGTCTCGGGTCGGGTCTAGTTGATGAAAAATACAATGAAGACCCGATCAAACCCAACCTGTATACAAAAGTATTGAAATAATGTATTTTTAGTGTTGTTATCCAACCGGGTCGGGTCTAGTTGATGAAAAATAAAATGAAGACCCGATCAAACCCAACCCGTATACAAAAGTATTGAAATAATGTATTTTTAGTGTTGTTATCCAACCGTACCAAAAAAAACAACCTGATTCAAAATAGATCGAGATGGATCCATATTTTTGAAATATGTAGTTTAAACCCAACATAACCCAAGCCAACTAAAACAGAGACCTATCTGGTCGGGTTTGGGTCCAACGGTCGGGTCTAATTTCCATTCCCAAGTATATTTCATGGTCTGTTGCAATTGGATTTTAATATGGTTAAACTTAGATGATGTGAATTGTGGCTGCTTGCCAAATTGCAATTTTACTTTCTTTGTTGGATCGCTTTTAATAGTTATTATTGATTGTGATGAGCGATGATTTATTTCATATCATCATTTACTCAAAAGCACTGGATTGTGTTGTTTCATCTTGGAGGATTTCGAGAACGTAATCCTTTACGAATGGGAGAATGTAACGACATGTGATTCTTACGCTTAGATATTTAATTAAAATTTTAATCATTACGTAAATGACAACTCTAATATGTGACTTTTTATCTACGATTGAATTATGGCTTAAATCAACTTCCATTGAGTTTGATAGTTCGTTAATATGAATAAAAAGTTAAGACTAGGATCAAAAAATTTGAAGGCTGAAATAGTCTCGAAAAAAACGTAAATTGTCATTTCAAGGTAGAATTTCATATTACAATAAAGCTTACAACTATAATGGTGAGGTGTTGTACGACACTAAGTTTCGAAGTAATCGTACTACCATTTTATCATGGACTTTTTACCCATTAAGGCTTGTTTTGAAATTGTATTACATGATTAGCCATGTTTCAAAAATAATAACTAATATAGACCTGTTTTGTCAGGGGAGCGATATGGGTGAGTTTTCAAAACTCGCCTTTGTGCGCGTTTTCAAAACGCGCCTGTGTATTTGGGGTAATTTCAAATATTTATATATACTCACCAGTCTTCTCATAATTCGGATTCATACTCAACCACATCTTCACAGCCCCGTATATTTTCAAAATGACTTCTCAAAAATTGGTTGAGCAAGAGGTTAACTCGTTCCCAGTTTGCTGCCACTGTGGATATATGGCTGAAATTTTCGTCTATGATGATGGCGAAAACATTGGTCATCGAAGTCTTCTTTGTTCTAATTATTCTCATGGATGCAATTTTTCAGAATGGATTGACGAACCGCTTTGTCCCAGGAGCATAGCATATGCGAATGAGCTGGAGCAAGAAATTAGATGTCTCAAAAAACTCCTAGAGGACTTGCAATTTAAACCTAACCACTAGTTTTTCTATTAGTCGTCGTTGTAGGTTTCTGAAGATTAGTTTGAATTATTGTATTATCCGTTGTCGTTGTATGTTTCTGAAGTTTAGTTTGAATTATTATTTGTGTGTTTGTAGGAGTTGAAAGATCAACACGAAGTATTGTACGTTTGTGTTTTTCTAATGAATTATTTTATGCTTTTGAAGTTTGAATTAAAGCTTTGTATTTTGCTGGTTTGTACAGTGTACATTATGACATAAATAAGAATTGATAACACGCTGCCAAAAATTAAAGCTGGGTCAATCTGTTTCTGTACAGTACGATCTGCCGAAAATCAGGTGATTTGACTAGACATGGGTAAATTTGTCCATTGTGATAAAGCCGTGGCTTGTTTTGTGTGATCAGTATGAGCATAGGACAATTGATTCTGATTCTGCTTTATTTTGAATTGGGTGACATGATTAAAGCTCTGTCAATTCTGACTTGACAACGACCGCACACTGAGTTGAATAAAGTTGATTTGATGGTGACGTTGCTTAGTGGGTTTCCCTATTTCATAGCTCTTCAGCACATTATTTCTCATACACTTCAATCTTGTCTTCAAATAACTTCAAGAAAAATAAACACAGTCAACAATGGCGCCTCCTTTTATTACTGCACTTATCTACTACGACGGTGAGTTGGTCGTGGATGGGCACCAAAATGGAAGATATGTGGGAGGATTATGCAAACCAGGGAGAGTTCGAAGGGGTTGCACACTTGGTGCTTTGAAAGACACAGTTTTCCAAGCAAACAGAATTAACCCTCTCGAATCGAGTTGTCGGTAACCTGGCCTACTGAATCGGGGTCGAGAGCCGTAGCACTTTCAGACGATGAAGATGTACAAGTAATGTTTTCCACTGTGAAGAAATCGTTTGAGTTGTTTGTTGGAAAAACAGCAAAAGAAATCGTGGAAGATGTCGTGGAAGAAATAATCACACCGCCTATAGTGAGTAGCGGTTTCAGATATTTCACAGAAATGTTGCAAACTCATGATCCATCAATCAACTCTAGTTCTCCTTTATACACCAATCCGTATTGTCCACCAAATGTGGCTGAGCAGCAGCAACAGCAACAACAAGAAGAACAACAGACTGATCAGTCAGAATTGTTAGATATGAGCCAAAGGTATGTGTTCCACATCAAGTTAATTTTATAATTACTCATTGAAATGTAAGATCTAACTGAAATGCAATTATTAACAGGTTGACTGTAGAAGCCGAAGAAGAATGGGGTGCAGGTCCTTCACAACAGGCCGAACATATTGACAGCACGGCGGTTGCCACGACAACAGTTGATGATACATGCTGGACCGGAGTCAGCAATGAACCGCTGAACTATGACTATGATACAAATACAGTAGATCCCGAAGAAGATGGTGATGAGCCTCAAATGGAAGTACCCATGGACGATGATCTCTGCACGGCGCAAATGATGGCCAGATCCGTAGTGGGTAATTTAGAGTTTTCTGGCGAAAAATTCTCGGCTTCCTATGTACAAAATGGTTTTGCTATTGGGATGGTATTCCGAAGCAAGGTAGGGTTTCTCAACCAACTTACGGAATGGTCTATTCTGCACGGTGTTTCATACAAGCCAATCAAGTCGAATAAAACAATATATACCGCTGTATGTAGTGTTGATGGTACTTGTCCATGGCGAATACATGCTATAGTGTCGAAGAAATCACAAAACGGATTGTGGGAAATCCGAAAGTTGCCTCATGAACATAACTGTGTCAACCCTACGATTAATTCAAACCACAAGCAAGCCACTTCTGCGTTTCTTGTATCCAAAATCATGGTTTTGTGAAGGCCAACTTGGATATCTCAGCTGGGACTGTGCAAGTGCTTGTCAACGAGCACCTTTTCATCAAAATCTGTTACATGAAAGCTTGGCGAACGTTGAATAAAGCTTTGGAAAAAGTATACGGTGACTGGGCCGAATCATATTCGTATTTGCCTCAGTATTTTGAGGAAATAAAAAGACGCAATCCAGGTTCAGTAAGACATATAGTACACGATGAGTATAGGGTATTTCATCGTGCTTTTTGGGCATTTGGTCCTTCCATTGCAGGTTTTGTACACTGTCGTCCAGTGCTCTCTATTGACAGGACACATTTGTACGGTAAGTATAAAGGAATACTGCTTGTTGCTACCGCTATAGATGCGGACGACTGCCTTTACCCATTAGCTTATGGGGCGGTCGAGTCCGAATCATATGATAGTTGGGTCTGATTCTTTTCATGCATGCGTGAGTTCATTTATAGCGTACAAAATCGACACATTACATTTATATCTGATAGAATGAAAGGGATTCCAAGCGCTTTGCAGGATAAATGGCATCAACCGCACAAACATAGGTTCTGTGCAAGGCATCTTAAAGCAAATTTTCAAGCTGCAGGTCATCGAGACAAGCGACTTATAGGCTTATTTTACGCTGCTGCATGTGCTTCAGAAGTGATTGAATACAATAAACTTAGAGAAGAGATCAAGACAACTAAGCCGGAGGCGCATGACTGGATTGAACGAAGCCTAGGAAATTACAAAGAAAACTGGGCTCTTTGCAAAGATGACGGCGACCGCTTCCATATTATGACGACTAACGCATCTGAAAGTTTTAATGGCGTACTAAAAGGCGCCAGATCCTTGCCTATAAAGGCGTTGGTTGCAAGAATGTTCTTTCGATCAGTTGAGTATTTCTATAAGAGACGAGAAAAAGGGGCGGGTCTGAATTCAAAACTTACTTCAAAATGGGAAGCTAAAATTGAAGCTCGTGCTATTGAAGCATGGCGTTGTAGGCTTGTTCGATTTGGTCGATATAAATGGCAAGTGATTAACAGTTACGATGATGAATATGATGTTGTGATCGACGGTTTTGCTGTCACCTGTACATGCAGAATCCCACTTCTGCAGAAGATACCATGTGCTCATGTGATTGCGACTTGTTCAGCACATGATTTTGGTAGTAATTTAGCACATCACGATTTTGCTAGTGAATGGTACTCCGTCGAAAGTTATAGAGCTACATACGACCCAGAGTTTAATCCTATATGTGATAAGAAATACTGGGACCCGTACAATGGTCCACGAATACTGCCTCCGACTATCAAAAGATTAGCTGGACGACCCAAATCAACGAGGTTCAAAAATGTTATGGACAAGCATCAAACACCCAAAACAAACAGGTGCAGCAAATGTGGATCGCTGGGCCATAACAGAAAGCGTTGTACTTCAGCAGCCTAAACTGGAGATGTTTGTTTGTTGATGAGATGTCAGTGTGTTGCATTTCGTGTATCTGTATTTCTTATGTTTCGAACTTAACTGTCCTTAACCGGACTATGTATCTCTCTTGTATTTGAATATTATAATTTGGTATTTGTTTTACGTTGTTTGGTTAAGCTATATATACTAATTAAATGTCGTGGTAGTTCGAAGTTTAACGTTTACACCTACATTCGAATATATAGGAATCGTTATACGTCTGTTTTCATTGAAACAAAAAACGATCGAATCTATAGAACTATATTTCAGTACTGAAACAGAAAAATGGGAATTTCATATTATAAAAACCGAGTTATGTCCAAATCAAATTTCAAGAAAGTCGCTATGGAGTTTAAAACAAAAGTGTACAGATGAGTTTCCAGAATGCGCTTTGGGCGAGTTTCCAATACGCGCCTTCGTTAATACAAAACAGGTCTACCCCTGTAATTACTTTCAAAACAAGTCTGTTTGCGTTATACAATTCTGAAACAAGCCTAACATTGTAAAAAGTCCTTTTATCATATGGAGTTAAAATGCGTGTTAGAATTCAGTTGGAATTTAAAGTAACCAAATATAATATTATTTAAACTAATTAACCAAAAACACTTGAAGCTGATTGGTCATTGACTATTCAGTTACTCGTCCATTCTCCCTTCCTAAATTCCATGGATGCCACCAACCTATAACTTCAAAAATGGACAACAAGCAAACTAATCCATGATAAATTTTGAAACCAAGATCATCGAACATGTCATGAAACTCTTCACACTCCTATATCAATTTTGAAACCAAGAACATGTCATGAAAATCTTCACACTCCTATATCAATTTTAGAGCATGTATTCACTGTTTAGAGAAGGCTGTACCAACCCATCGACCTAGGCTTTACTGGAATGGATATTCAAATGACGGTTTGCAAATCAGAAACAATGTTGAGTTTCTCACTGCCAAAGATATCTCCCCATCGAGTTTCGTCGAGCTCAATTGCCTATGTTGAAAGCATCCATATGATGGGATGAGATAAGTAACAGGTTGTATTTTGAAGGGCATGACCAAGCTATGGTTCGAAGGGTTCTCTAAGGAGAGGGCATGTAGCAGAGTCCATAGGCAAAAATAGTATGTTTATTTTTTCTCATAAAGGGAAAAAAGCCAGGGATAAGGTGTGGAGTTTAGATGGGTTCATTGTCATATGGATGCACGACATGTACAAATATTTGGAAAGAAAGCGATTAAGAGTAATGATGGAAATTGATTTTGTTAATTGATTACTTAATTAAATTTGTTAATTATTGATTTGACCTTTAACCTGACATATTGCATATCTTTTGCATACAAGTCCTTTTTGGCAATGTCTCTTTAGTTGGACTCGTGATGGGAGCTCTATGCTTTGAAGTAGGTTTGGTCTGATTTGGCTGAAGTAAGTGGTATTATCTCTCATTAAAATGTAATTATTTGTACAATATAAAATTGATAATTCTAGATGATTTCTAGTCTTAAATATAATTACTAGGATAGTTGAACCTAGTTATTAATAAGTAAAAGAATTAAAAACTAAACTGAATAGTTTTAAACAAAATATCACATTTTATCCGTTTACACACTATTACACACTATTTTGACACTATCACTAGATTTGGACTATTATGACATTAAATCCACAACAATTACCTTAGATAGTCTTAACTATTTATGGATGCTATTATGGATGATTATATATTATTTTAGATATTTATCAGATTATTAGTTGCATGGTTGCTTGTTGTGTAGATTGGTTGAAAACCTCATCTGCTAGATATCGATCAAGCACACATGTGGTGCATATTGATTTAGCGCGAAAATGATGATAGGTTCAAATAAATGAGCGACTCATGTACAAACATAAGAGCATGCAGGCTGATTAGAAGACAAAGAGGTATCGCGCGACTGGTTCAATGATGGAACAACAATGGATCTGTAGATGAAGGATGGACATTGTGACAAGATTGGATTTTGCGATGAATGCTAAGCATTTCATTTGATGTATATTTAATTAATTTTGGTTAAATGCATGACTCGAATAGTCATTATCAATTACTATGGAGAGATCAATACTGACTATTATTGATGTTGTCTACTTTGACTAATCCAGTGGGGATGATGATGCGATTAAAAGGAGAAGGACATAGTAGTTGGTTAGACAACAGTTTTGATGTGATGGCTTTTCGACCAGTGGTTTCGGCATGAATCATGGATGTTATGCTTCAATGCATTGATTGTGTCACTCGATGATGCTGGTACCATGATCAAAATAGAGGTTTCTACGATAGATGACTTTTCTCTGAGATGTAGAGAGGGCAACAAATTATCATATTGAGGTAACTATTGAGGAAGAATGGGATGAGCATGATGAGATCCTACGAAAAATGATGATCATTGAGGATACCTTCAGAGCACGATAACTTTAGACAAGAGTCTAACGGACAACCTTGAGATGGATCCTGCTATAAAGAACTTGTGCAAAGAAGTTAATGGTATTCAAGACTTTGGTACATCTTTGAAAGAATGGAATAAGGATTGGATTAGATTCAGTTGTCGTTCTTGACCTTATCTGCCTTAACGCTTGAGTTTGTTGAAGTTTTGGACCAGATAAGATTATAATTCATAGTCCGTGACGTTATAATGTAGCGACAGTCTGCTAGAGTTCATTGACATTAAAACCTACCCGTGCCTCGATCGATTGGGTGGATAGAGTACTGGATACCATATACTTGACGCATTGAGTGTGTGAATGTGAGGAGGAATGTAGATGATATGTTTGCTTGACCATTTATCAAGTTAGGGTTGTAATGTTATGTGGATATCACTTATTTGGATATTTAGACACGCCTAATAATATGATACATAAGTGCACCCATGATGATTATCGTAGAGTAGTATATATTTTATATGTTATAACGCTATGGATGCAGGGACATGTCGAGTATGATTCCCTATACCCTTTATACCTTATACTACTATGACTTTCATAATATTTTGAGAGTTGCTTATCACTCACACCAGAATGTTGTCTAACCCAATATTTTATGTTCCCTCTTATTACTTTGGGTACTCATGGACATTTATTATGATGAGTAAGATAAGTAGCAGGTGTAAGTGTTATTTAGAGTACATAGGTGGATTAGCTACGTTGTGGAAAATTATGGAGCTGCGATAATCTTGACTCTTTATTATTAGAGGCAGGTTATCACTAAGTTTATTTATCTCTTGTATAAACTCTACTACTATTATGTATAACTATGTGAACCTGCATACTCTGATTATTGTAGTTTATATTATTATTACTATCTCACGTATTTTGTACGTATGGTTATTAATATATATTGTCTGATATGCTGGGAGATTTACAATAGTTTTAGTGATCGTATCATGTGTTACTTTCTTCCTCTTCTCATTTGTTTCCTTCTCTTTCTTTCCATTTCTCCTTTTTTATGCTTCCTTTTCTTTCCATTGACAACAATTCTACATCGATGGTTGCCTTTACAGCGCACTACTGAGTTGTATGAGCACTAAGTGTGCAGGGCGATCATCACACATCATCAATCAACACCTTCTTCTTTAATAAGTAAGGCACCTCACCAACATAACCTAAATGAAAATGTCAAAACTAAGTAGATTTTAAAATAGTTGAATTAATAAAAAAAATATTACTTTTTCAAGACCGTCTCTCAATATCTTCCTATCGACTATCATTTTCATGCGAAGTCTACCTGGATCTTCAATTGACATGAGACTTATGACACCCCCAAAATTCATAAGTATCAATAATAAATTAAATAATTAAAAATAAGCAATTAAATCATATGGCTGGAAAATGAGATTTTGCAGCTTTAGGAATTTGGCTAGTAAAATCTTTTATTTGGATTCGTGGCAAAATTCTGAATCGTTTTCATATATAATATGCTGAAAGCGGTCAACATATGAAGAAGTTATGAACAAATGAATTTGGACAGTGCACACAGAAAATATATATAATTATGTGAATATTACATATATTGTCCAAATAATAATTTAAAATAAAAAAGAGGGAAATTCAAAATTTGAAATTGGAGATAAGATTTTGGAGGACAATGCATATTTAATATATGGAAAACAATGAAGCAAATTAAGAACGTAACTAATAAAATTAACAACTCATCAACACAGCAAAATTGGCGTCCCTGCCAAAGGGGGGTCGACCGCTAGTCGGCTAGTAGGCCCAATTCTTCCTACGTGTATTAGGATTTTCTAAGAGGATAGGTTTATATGTAAGGCCCGGATTAAACTTTATTAATCCGACGGCTAATGTCGACACGAACAAGTATAAATAACCCCTCAAACCCCACACTAGAAACCCTAACTATTCTAAATCTATGCCTTCATGCTGCTGAATTCCATAGAAAAATTAAGAGAAAAAGGGTGAAGGTTTCTTCTACTTCTCTACCTCCATTCTATATCTCTCTATTTCAATCTATATAAGTTTAGGAATTTGGAATTTAGCATAAACATTATATATAAGAATCTAATTATATATTTCTTATATGTATATTGTTTAGAGATCAATCAAAGCTCGCTTGAACGCTGAGAACCATCACAGATCTTTAGATTTCTACCACATCTCCACTTAATTTGTGAGTGGTATCTAGTTTTTCTTAAAGGCATATTCATATTATTAAAAGTTTTCCATATGAGTTGTTATTCCTATGAAGATTTGGTTGTGCGATAATATAACATGAAAAACCCTCAAATCTTCTACTTTGTAATCACGTAGGAAATTGTCATGTTGTATTAATTTTGTGGAATTGTGGTTTTTGTACTGAGTTATAGGTAAACACGAGTGTTGTATTATTATTTATATTTTATGCAATTCATTGTTATTATCATTTAATTTAAGCCTAAAAAGGTTTGGATTTGAATTGTTTCATAGTTGAATTGGGTTTGGATCCTAATTTGGGTGTAAATGCATTCACAAATTGGAATGAGTCAAATGTAAACATTTTTGGGTGTATAACAAAATAAAAAGGGTGAACTGGGAGAAATATAGAATGAAAACATACATGTGTGAATGCATGAAATACTCAATTTTTAATTTAATGTTGAAACCATTTCTACATGCCTAGGATACAAGTTGTAATTGTTATGTATATGTATGTTTTCCATTACTGCTATTTGCTATATGTTCGTTATGCCATCGTGTTATGTTGTAGCGGTAAAATATTGAAAAACCTAAATTTGTATGCCTTAATTTGGATAAATGACAATTTCCATCCCGATTAGAACGTTTCCCCATTTATACGAATGTTACGTCAATTGGGCATTATTATTATATTACTTATTTAAACGTAATTAATGTAATCAACGTTATATTAGCGCAATAAATGTGATTAGGTTATAGTTGGAATTTGAAATTTTCCATTAACAAATATACATACACATATAGAATGGCTTATATATATATATATATATATATGACACATAGACATGGGATTAGTTGCCATTTATGGTAGAAGCCTGCCCGGAACCGACCGGCATATCCAGCAACCACAAGTTGGCCCAACTAATGTGAGATGTGTAGGTGCCATGAGCCATTCATAAACTTAGTACACAAGACACGAGGTTAAACCGACTTGTAATAGAAGTGTGCCCGGAACCAACCGGCATATCCAGCATCTACAAGTATATAGTTTAATGTGAGAGGTCTAATGTGTGTATAAATATGAAACACCACACGTCCATTAATGTCACTCACTAAGGGAATGGATTAAGTTTCGTGAAGCGCTATAGGTAAAAAGACACAGAATAATTACAAGATAAAGATAAATAAGGTAGCAGTGGAAAATTTAAACTTTTATTTCAAACATAAGTCATTATACTGTGGTCCATAATTTCATAAGTCACAAAAACCATTACAATAAAAATACTTCTGTCTTGCACCATCAGAGTAGATAAGTAAATAAAAAGCATCATTCCCCTAATAAAAGAGTTAAGCCATAGTAGAGTCAAGAACCTTAGCCATACTTCAAAAGTAGCTCCTAGCAAGTTGATATCTGATTCCTGATTAAGTCTGAGTGTTTCCTCCCTGAGAACCTACGGTGGGGGGGGGGGGGGGGCGAACGGAAGAAGGAACGAGAACAACAGGGTCAGACATAAATTCTGGAAAGTCTATTTACTTTTAGCTAGGAGATAATTAAAAGCAACATGATAGGAATATAAAGTAGATAAGAGAGAGATCACTACATAAATGGCAGGTGTGACAAGGTAAGCAAGTTAAGGTATATGTGCCGCACAATGATTACACTGCATTATTACTAGTATAACTGAAGTGAAATGATCCCTTCCGCTATAAGATGGTAGGCTTAGGTCATACGTCCAAGTATACCCTAACCACTACCCTAATCGATTGGCTCCCTACCTTGCAGATATCCTGTGCTGGCCCTATAGTAGGAGGTATCACTTCCTAAAGTGGCAAACTATGGTGTGCAAAATCATATCTACTGGTGTCACGGTCGTCTTAGCCCCCTCTGCCCGTCCCATGCACGCACATGTCCCCGGTCGGTTTGCGCCGCCCACACCATCCGCCTCGTTTGGATCTCTTACAATTAATCAGTAAGCGTACCCCTTCTCCGCCTAGTATGGAGGTCTTTACTTGATACCAACTTTGGGTTACTGACTGAAAAGTTCCCTCCCAATATGATACAAGCTCCCCTCTTGTCTTGTAACCCCACTAGGTTTTCTATTGACTATGTATACCCTTAGGTGTCTTTAATTACATAGTCTTATACTAGTTATGCTTAACCTAAAGGGTGTCTTTAATTACATAACTTTATTACCTCATCTACCGGTTATGTATACCACTAGGTGTCTTTAATTACATAACCCAGTTACATTATTTACTGGTTATGTATACCACTAGGTGTCTTTAATTACATAAGCTTATTGGGTTAAGTTCGTGGGCCTATATATGCATATTACCCACCCCCTAATTTACTTAACCCACCACTACCTATCCAATTTTACTTAACCTTAACTTAAGTCCATAGTCATATTAAATTAGGTTAAGTAGTCTATTCCATTACCATGTCCAATTATGGTTATAATGGGCTAGACCTAGCACATTAGGCCTACAACGTGTGGATGCTGGATATGTCGGTCGGGTCCGGGCAATCTTATTCCACAGTTGGGTCTAACCTCGTGTCTTAGCCCGATTCGTATTTGCGTACTTAGACGTCCAACATTAGGTTCAACATTAGTGGCTGCTGGATATGTCGGCCGGTTCCGGCAGACTTCAACCACTAATGTAACCTAACTTCATGTCATTCGTACAATTTACAATTCCTAATTGTAAATTACTAAGCATTCAAATTAATCCAAATCTACGTATGTCATTATAGGTAACTACTTCTATGTTTTCCCCATTTGAATTACATGTCCCATTTCCTACTAAACATTACAAAAATCATGCCAATTATAATCCCTTTTTCCTCATTTTCTCTCAAACGTTTTCATACATATTTTGGTGGCATCTAGGCTATCAAATAGCCTAGCTATAATAATAAAAGGTAATATGACAAGGGTAATAGTTTCAACATGTATTGGCATAAACATGAACATTAACTGGCATAATAACAAAGTGAATGAACATGTGATTAATATCATAATAAAGTGGACATCAAACTAGCAACTTGTGGCAATCACTATAATGTTTAATAAAGCATAATGAGATCTAGATTTAACATTAGGTGTCTAATTACCTAGATCTAGCTTAGTTAGGGTGACATAGCAACATGTTTAGATCAAAAGGTAGATTCACATGTCAAGTTTACAACATTTATCGATGTATCACAATATGACAGGTGATTAACATAAAGGTCTAGATCCAAGTAATGTAGATCCAATTAATGTCACAATTATCCAAATTAATAGATGTACTTCCATCATAACATGGTTACAAATCAAGATCCATATAAACATCATAATCAAATCACCACAATTATATTAGATCTAGGAAATTAGATCTGTCATGATATAGAATAGAATTTCATATTAACACAGAATCATACTTTACAACATATCCAATTCATTGACTATCAAAGCATACTTTTATTTTGCTAAGCCTAAAAGTTATCTAGTAACTCACAGCGTTAGGTTTAGAGAATTTAGGAAGAACAGATCTAGAATTATGAATTGGATTTGTAGAGTTTGTCGTTGTAGAAACGGTTCAATTCGCACTCCAGCAGCATATGGACTCCATGGCTCCCAATGAAGAGAATATGAGAAATATGTCATATATGTATTGCTGCCAGACCCCCTGAAACCGAGTGCCAGCTCAGCCCTAGGGGTGTTGACAACCCTGTGGGTGGGACCCCTAGGTCGACACCCCTCTAGGGGGGTCGACCCCTTAGAGCGGGAATTTTGCCGCTCAGAGGAATTTTTTGAATTTGAATCCTCTAGATAGGATTCTGTCTCATCTCTGACTCACCTCTGATACATGGTTATATATAAAATATTTCTATGCGTATACAAACTTAAAACTCTCATAACTTCTTCATACGGTGTCCGTTTTACGCAAACCAAACGTCTATCTTGACCAGACTTTCGAGACAGATGCAATGGTGTAGTCCGTTTCCTCTAATTAGGATTATTAAATTAATTATTATTTAATTTATTCTCTTTAATTTCATTTAAAAATTTGGGGTGTTACATTCTCCCTTACTCCAAGGATTTCGTCCCCGAAATCTCTAAGTTCAGAAGAGTGCATATTTCCTTAAAGATTTCTAATGCTTATATGAATATATGCAAAGGTTTGTGTATATGCCCCAACTCTAAAGTGAAGATTAGGCGGTGTACTGATTCAATTGACCTACTTAATGCAATTTATGTTAGTGCCATGAATCCAATATGTATGCAAATAAACCTATTGTATCATATAAGTTCTATATGTGTGCACACCCATTCATCCAAATCCGACATCCTTATGCCAGTTCATCCATTTTCATTTATAAAAGAAAAGAAAATGCACACACATGTATATGCAATATGAAAGTGATTGAGTCGACCTTAGTGCCTAAGGTGTGTGTATATGCGTCCATAGGCAACCACTAGTAAACACTTGCATCCACTTGCATCCATCAAACATAACATGTTTCAAACACATGTTTACATCCATAGGATTCCTATCTAAAGGTTGAAAATACCATGGATAAGATATATTCTATTGACGGAAACAAGTACTGATAAAATTTAGGAAAAGGAGTTAAGAACATACCCTCGAAAAGAAAAGGGTACGAAGCACGAATCTTGTCTTCGGTCGCCCAAGTCGCTTCTTGACCTCTGACCCAAGAATATGGGTGGGGACTCGTAGGACTGCCGCCTCCCGCTCCACTTCGACTTCTTCCAACATGCTCGACCCAACAACTTCCATGGTGTCATGCAGTCACTTCCGTAGATGAGAGACATGGAAAACATCATGAACACCTAATAAATTTTCTGGGAGCTTTAATCTGTAGGCCATCTGGCCAATCCTCTCGGTTATGAGAAATGGTCCCACAAACCTAGTGCCAACTTCCCCACTGATCCGAAGCGAACCACATTCCTCAGAGGTGACACTTTGATAAAAACTAAGTCTCCCACTTCGAATTCGATGTTAGTCCTTCTCTTGTATGCATAGGACTTTTGCCTATCTTGAGCTATCTTCATTCACCATCGAATAAGGTCAATCTTTTCAGACGTTTCCCTGACCATATCTGGTCCAAGTAACAATCTTTCTGTAGATTCCCACCAACAAGTTGGCGATCTGCAGGGTCGTCTGTACAATGCTTCGAAGGGTGCCATACCGATGCTAGCCTGATAGCTATTATTATAGGCAAACTCTACTAAAGAAAGATGCTCTTCCCAAGTCCCTCCGAAGTCAAGGATACACAGCCTTAAAAGATCTTCTAGAATTATGTTCACCCTCTTCGTCTTCCCATCGGTATGAGGATGATAAGCGATGTTTATACACAACCGTGTACCCAATGCTTCTTGCAGGCTCCTCCAAAATTCGCTGGTAAAGATGGGGTCACAATCGCTTACGATGCTGGAAGGAACTCCGTGGAGACTAACTATCTCACGAACATAAATTGCTGCCAATCATGGTGCCGTCCTTTTACTTTTAGCTGGAATAAAGTGAGCACTCTTAGTGAGTCTGTCCACTATCACCCAAATACTGGTATTACCTTTCTTCAATCTAGGCAAACCATCTATGAAATCCATAGAGACACTCTCCTATTTCCACTGCGGAATCTCCAACGGATGAAGTGATCCACCAGGCTTCTTTTGCTCAGCTTTGACCTGCTGGCAAACTAAGCATTGAGAAACAAATTCAACCACGTCCTTCTTCATCCCATCCCAAAAGAAAACCCTCTTCATGTCTCTGTACATTTTGTTACCGCCTGGATGAATGGTCACCTTAGAATGGTGGGCTTCTTCTAGGACTGCCTTTATCAAGCTTCCAGTTTGAGGAACACAAAGCCTTCCATCTCGTCGCAACCACCCCTTTTCATCTATGGCATATCTACTGAGGAAACTAGAAGTCTCCCCTCTTCTGAGCTTATCCATGATGTCTAGAATTTGTGGGTCACCTTGTTGTGAAGCTCCTATCTGATCCACAAGAGTCGGTCGTATCTCCAAGGAGGAAAATAAATCAGGCAAAACTTCGATGGAGGGTCTAAAATCAAAAGCCGATATGAACTCCAAATTCTTTCTTTCCACAAACAGAGGACTCAAGACCACCCTCTGCCTACTTAGTGCTTCTGCCACCACATTACCCTTCCCAGGGGTATATGCAATCTCAAAATCATATGAAGCTAAGAACTCCATCCACTGTTGTTGCCTTAAGTTCAGATCCTTTTATGAGAATAGATACTTGAGAGATTTATGATCGGTGTATAACTCGAAATTTTCTCCAAGTAAATAATGACATCACGTCTTTAGCGCGAATACTATGACAGCTAGATCTAGATCATAGGTGGGTTAGTTCTTATCATGAACTCTTAGCTGTCTACCCCCATAAAATATTACTTTCCTTTCTTGCATCAGAACCGCACCAAGCCCTGTACCACACGCATCAGTGTAAATAATAAACATTTTACTCCCATCAGGCAAGGTCAAGACTGGGGCTGTTGTCAGAGCCCTTTTTAGTCGTTGGAAAGAAACATCACAGTATATATCCCATGAAAATTCAAATTCTTCTTTGTCAGCCTGGTGAGAGGGGCTGATATCTTCGTGAAGTCCTTAATGAACTTCCTGTAATAACCTGCCAAGCCAAGAAAGATTCTCACCTCGGTTGCATTGTTAGGAATTTTCCAATCTTGTACTGCAACCACCTTCGCGGGATCTATAGTTATCCCTTGTTTGGAGACTACATGCTCCAAGAATCTCACCTCCTTTCTCAAGAAATGGCATTTGGAGAACTTTGCTTTTAGTTGATGGTCACGGAGAGTTTTCAGAACTTCTCCCGGATGCTGGGCATGCTCTTCTTCACTCTTGGAGAAGATCAAAATATCATCAACAAAGACTACGACGAATTTGTTTAGGAACTCCTGAAACGCCCTACTCGTCAAATCAAAAAAATAGGCGGGTGCATTTGTCAACCCAAAAAGGCATAACTAGCCATTCAAAGAAACCGTCTGGAGTTCTGAAAGCACTCTTATCTATGTTATCCTCAGCCACCCTTAGCCGATGGAACCCCATAGCCAAGTCCAACTGAGAAAATACCGAGGCAACAACAAGCATATTAAATAAATCATCAATCCTCGAAAGTGGGTGCCTATTCTTCTTGGTGAGCTTATTTAACTCTCTGTTGTCAACACACAAACGAAGCGAATCATTCACTTTAGTTGTGAATACTACTGGAGCACCCCACTCAGATATGCTTCTTCTGATAAACGCTTTTTCAAGTAGCTCCCCTACTTGCTTACTCATCTCCCTCCTTTCTCTTGGAGCCATGTGGCGCACTGGTAATGCAACTGGCTTTGCATTGTCCACCAGATATATGCGGAAGTCAATTTCGTGCCTTGGAGGTAAACCTCTTACCTCATCAAAAACATATGAATAATCTTGAAACACTGGAAAAAATTGCAAATCATCTATGGATGCATCTAGAGACTCTAGGAAGCTAAGCATGACAGACTCTTGGGAGTCATAAGAAACTTCGAGGGTCTTCCCATGACAAGTCGGGAGTCTAACAACCCTCCTCTCACAATCCAGAATGGCCCCATACGTGGTAAGCCAACCCATTCCTAGAATCAACCCATAGCCCATAAACCCGAGCACATACGCATCGCATTCAAATTCGACGCCCAACATAGATATTTTCAAACCCCGACAAATCATTGATAAATGAGCAGAACCACCTATGGGGTTTGAAACAACAATGGTATCTACTACCATACTAGTAATTAAATGCAGAGATTCAACCACGGAACTAGATACAAACGAGTGTGAAGCACCAGAATCAAAAAGTGTTCTAACTGGATAGTTTGATAGAGAAACTGAACTTTATACAGAAATTTTTCTACCTCGTTCAGGAGCAATGATCTCGAAAGCATACACCTGCCCTCTAGAAGTCCCTGCTCTTTGCCATTGTCCCTGCGCTCCCTGTTTCTTCGGGCACTCCTTAGAGAAGTGTCCGACCTCTCCGCAATTAAAGCAACTGGCCTTCCTTCTCTTGCAATCTTTGATCAGGTGGCCCTCCTTTCCACAATTGTGACATTTTCTCTTATCCTTGCCTTTACCATCTTTTCCCCCTTTCTTCTGTTGTTGTTGTTGCTGCTGTTGCTGCCCCTTCTTGGGCCATACCTTCTTATTCTGCGATGTCCCCTCAGTCTTTGTTTCCTTCTTTTCTCCCTTGTCCTCCTGATACATTAGAGCCATATCAACAAGCTTTTCATAGGTGGCCCCAATTGGAAGATGGGACATAGCTAAACAATGTAGAGGCTCATTCACCCCTTTAGCAAATCGCAAAGCCCTTTTGTGAGGTGTGTCTATCAACTCTAGCTCGAACCTTGCCAGCTGGTTAAACTTGTTCACATATTCCCTCACCGTCAAATCTCCTTGTTTGAGAGTTAAGAACCTCTCCATCTATGTGCTTTGCTCTGCTTAGGAAGAAATTTCATTTCGAACCTCTGTCTAAAGTCTTCCCAAGTTTCTACTGGATGTCTAGCTTGGGTGACTTCCCACCAAAATGAGGCTTCGTCCTTTAACAGCCAAACAGCTAATTGAATTTTTCTTCGGTCCTCCACTTCAAAGATTACAAACAAGTCCTCTGTCTCCTTAAGCCAATTATGAGCTTCTATGAATGTCTCGTTATCATGGAATGGCCTTCCTCCCATAGCCCAGAAGTCTTTGTAGATCTTAGCAAAGTTGTCAGCTTTTGGAGGGGGAGGAGGAGGAGTGACTGGTGCAACTGGGGGAGGAGCGTCCCTTTGGCCTTCGGCCAGCGCCATGGCCTCCAAATACCCCCAGAACCATCCGGGTATTGTGACGCCCTCTGGGAGATTAGGGATGTTTTGTTCCCCAGACATGCTGAAAAAAGGGAAAAGGAAGAAATTTAGAAAGGACCGAAGGATACTACATATGGCTCTTTTAGGGAATGTTTTGCAAAATAGACTTTTCTTTTTGAAATTGCTTTCCTTTTAAAACCTTTTTGAAAATAATTTTCAAAAACTTCTATCTAATCTGGTAACCTTCAGCTCTGATACCAAGTGAAACACCCCATGTCCGTTAATGTCACTCACTAAAGGAATGCATTACGTTTCGTGAAGCGCTGTAGGTAAACATACACAGAATAATTACAATAAAAATTTAAACTTTTATTTCAAACATAAGTCATAACATTGTGGTCCATAATTTCATAAGTCACAAAAACCATTACAATAAAAATACTTTTGTATTGCACCATCATGGTACATAAGTAAATAAAAAGCATCATTCCCCCAATATATGAGTTAAGCCATAGTAGAGTCAAGGACTTTAGCCATACTTCAGAAGTAGCTCCTAGCAAGATGATATTTGATTCCTGATTAAGTCTGAGTGTTTCCTCCCTGAGAACCTGGGGTAGGGGAACGGAAAAAAGGAGAAACAACAAGGTTAGACATAAAGTCTGGCGAGTTTAGTTACTTTTAGCTAGTAGATAATTAAAAGCAACATGATAGGCATATAAAGTGGATAAGAGAGATCACTACATAAATGGAAGGTGTGACAAGGTAAGCAAGTTAAGGTATATGTGCCGCACAATGATTACACTGCATTATTACTAGTATAACTGAAGTGAAATGATCCCTTCCACTATAAGATGGTAGGCTTAGGTCATACATCCAAGTATACCATAACCACTATCCTAATTGATCGACTCCCTACCTTGCAGATATCATGTGCTGGCCCCACAGTAGGAGGTATCACTTCCTAAAGTGGCAATTTATGGTGTGCACAATCATATCTACTAGTATCACGGTCGTCTTACCCCCTCTGCCCGTCCCATGCACGCACATGTCCCCAGTCGGTTTGCGCCGCCCACATCATCCGCCTCGTTTGGATCTCTTACAATCAATCAGTAAGCGTGCCCCTTTTCCGCCTAATACGAAGGTCTTTACTTGACACCAACTTCGGGTTATTGACTGAAATGGGTCTCTCCCAATATGATACAAGCTCTCCCCCTTGTCTTGTATCCCCACTAGGTTTTCTACTGACTATGTATACCCTTAGGTGTCTTTAATTGCATAGCCCTATACTAGTTATGCTTACCCTAATGGGTGTCTTTAATTACATAACTTTATTACCTCATCTACCGGTTATGTATACCACTAGGTGCCTTTAATTACATAACCCTGTAACATTATTTACTGGTTATGTATACCATTAGGTGTCTTTAATTACATAACCTTATTGGGTTAAGTTCGTAGGCTTATATATACATATTACCTACCCCCTCAAATTTACTTAACCCACCACTACCCATCCAATTTTACTTAACCCTAATTTAACTCCATAGTCATATTAAATTACGTTAAGTAGTCTATTTCATTACCATGTCCAATTATGATTATAATGGGCTAGACCTCCCACATTAGGCCTACAACGTGTGGATGTTGGATTTGCCGGTCGGGTCTGGGCAGTCTTATTCCATAGTTGGGTCCAACCTCGTGTCATAGCCCGATTCGTATTTGCGCACTTAGACCTCCCACATTAGGTTCAATAGTAGTGGTTGCTGGATATGTCGGTCGATTCCGAGCAGACATCCACCACTAATGTAACCTAACCTCGTGTCATAAGTACAATTTACAGTTCCTAATTGTAAATTACTAAACTGTAACACCCCGCCTCCGCTAGGGTCACTCGCAAGGGAATGCACTAGCTTTAGAGGGGCATTATTGGTAAACATGCACAGAAATATCACAAGACTATACACATAAAATAGCGGAAGTAAAATCAAACTTTCATAACATGAATAAATAAGGTCTAAAGCCTTTTTACATCAGAGTACATCAAAACCTGTCTTGCAATAGTAAAGAAGCATACAGACTTTTTCATAAATTATTCTCCAAGTAAAAACAGTAAAGTAGCCATAGCCAAGAAAAGCCCAAGCCATCCATGATGACCTTCAAGCAGAAGAAGTCCGAACTTAACAGCAGTATTTCCTACCTGTAACCTGGGGGGAAACGGAAGAAAAGAGGCGAAACAAAACGGGTCAGTCAAAAAGACTGAGTAAGCCCTATCTACTATTAGTATAAAAACTAGTAAAGTTAACTGACATGAGAAACTGAGATGAACATAAGCATGATAACAAGATGGATAAGCTAAATCAAAATAACAGGATGAACTACTGAACTCAGGTAAACTAAGGTGTCATGATAAATTACGATGTCAAGATAAAACAAGGTATCACATCGTCAGGTTTCTATCAAGTATAATATCCCTAAGATATCTATCACGTATAACGTCCCATGGTATCTATCCTGTACATCTGCTCTGCACCTACCGTACTAGTATCCCAACTGTATCACGTGTTATCCGTGAATGACCCTTACTAAAAAGTCGTGTAATGGTCCATGTCAACCTAGTATATCGCATATATAGGTTACTCAACTCGTATGTTTTGTTCCATGTAAATGTTCAGTCCCTTGCCGTAGACCATACGGGCTTTCCCATGAGATTCTATACTACCTTGACATAGTTCTATGATCCTTAAGATCGGTTTGGACTGTTACCCTAAACCTAGCTAGGGTCTTCCAACATGAATTATCGTTTGTACAACTAGGACTTATGCTACATAGGACTACTAGGGATTACGCTTACCTATTGCACGTTTTCGTATCTCGGTTTTGGTTCAACCACCCAGGGCTACTAGGATTTACGCTAACCGTCAACCGCGCCCTTTTTCCTATGCATTCATCGTGAATCGTTTTTCTATGACTGTATGCACATGTATCACATCGTGCCATCTGAGTCCTGTCACAGGGCAGACCAGGAAATACAGGACTCGGTCGGGAGCTTACGATTTATCTGCCGATGCAGATGCTAAGGTCTGTTTTTCTATACGTGGCTATGGTCCCACGCGACCCTTCCCTCAACTAGCGAAAGACAAGACAGGATAAATCCTGTATGAGAACACAACACTGGCCAACCCACATCCGAGCCTTACTGCAACCATAATTAGATAGCAATTATGGTCTATTGGGTGTTCTCTGCCTTTCCGTATGTACACGCTTGACCAAAGATGGTAGGCAGCCTGACGAAAATGCTATCTAGGGCACGACCGTGTATCGTCGACTATCCCCTATCCATCCCCGTCTTTAGGTCGCTCGTATATTAACCAAGGCATACTCTTGGTTCTTCTAACGCAGACCTTAACCTCTCATTAGCCTAGTATAATTACCTGGCAGCCCACAGGGGGATCCCAAGAATATCCTCACGTTCCCCGAAGCCGCTGCTTCGTTACCCAGTTCGCTGGAGCCTTTATCTAAATCAGATACTTGCTCCTACTCGTATACCTAAACGATGACCTACCGTATCAGGTTACTCATCCATCTATGAACTGGTCTAAATTTCCTTGACTAAGAATCATTACTTAGTTATCCTTCAACTAAGGTTTACCACTTAGCCTTATTCCCGTTATCCTTGTTAATTACGGTTACCCACCTAATCCTCCAAATTAGGGTTTATATAACAGATTAAGTGTCACTTAAGTTCATGACTTAATCCCGTCTACAAATCATGTCAAAATTGGCTAAGTATCCAAGTTCGAGACTTAACCCGTCTACAAATCATGTCAAAATTGGCTAAGTATCTAAGTTCAAGACTTAACCCTACAAACCATGCTCAAGTTGGTTAAGTATATATTAACTTGACCCTATCAAATCACTTAGTCAAACCGGTCAAGTGTATTCAAGCGATTCATGACTTAGCCTTATCATGTTTTCACGTTATATTGGTTAAGTATGGGTTAACTTAACCTCAATAAATTCACGAGTTAGATTGGTTAAGTATAGATCACTTAACCACATCAAATTAACGAGTTAGATTGGTTAAGTCTAGGTCACTTAACCACATCAAATTAACGGGTTAGATTGGTTAAGTGTTTAACTTAACCCCATTAAACTACCAAGTGGGATTAATTAAGTCTAGGCTAACTTAACCCCATCCGATTATCATGTTTAGACCAGTTGAGTCTAATCTTAACCCCATCCATTAACTGTATCTTTTGGTTAAGTGTCATTAAGAAAACTTACTTAACCTTACCAAATTATCGTGTTGGATTGATTAAGTGTTGGTTAACTTAATCCCCGTCCACTAGTCGTATAAAAATGGTTAAGTGTCATTAGGCAAATCAAGTTACTTAACCTACCCAACCTTGTCATGTTTTGTTAAGTATCATTAGCCTAATCCAATTACTTAACCCATTTGTCCATGTCATATTTGGTTAAGAGTCATTAATCAAATTAACTTAACCCTATCATGTGGCATTAATTTCTTAATGCACCCCAACCTCTCACATTAGACTTTGTTGTGGTTACTAGTTAAGCCGGTCGGTTCCGGGTAGCTTTACACCACAACTTGGTCTAACCTCGGGTTCAAGCACAACATGACCAACTTCTCACATTGGGTCCTATTGTTTGCAACTACTAGTTAGGCCGGTCGGTTCCGGGTAGCTTTATGTTGCAAACTCAACCCAACCTCGAGTTGGCCACTTTCATGTTTAGTCTAGTGTCATGTTCATATTCAAGTTTTCAAGCAATTGGGTAGACCTAATTTAATAGGTAAATTCCCAATGGGTAGACCTAACTTAATAGGTAAATTCCCAAGCTTATGTTTTTATGCATACTTACATGTCACTTCCATGTTATATTTCAAGTCATGTTTTCAAGTATAAACACATGTCATATTTAACGTTACACGTTGTCATGTTTATACCCATTTACCCAAATCATGTTCATATCATTATGTTTTCCCATAATGTGACCCCAACGCTTTTTAAACTCGCATATACGTTCGCAACAACGTAATGGATTAAAAGAAGAGACTTGGCAAAGGCATGACAAAAATGGATATTAAGCCACAAGTTAATCATGGTGGCAAATGAGGCACAAATGTGTTCCTTAGCTTGCATGTTACATTCTTAAGCCTCAAAAACATGCATAAACCCAAACTTGGCACATAAGCGAATCATGGTGACAAAAGACATGGAAGGATGACTAGAAACTCGCATATATCATCATATAAGGGTTATGACTTCATATGCAAGTTGACATAAAGGTTATGAGGGTTCTCATGTTGCCTAATGCAACATTTCAACATAAAGGTTGTAGCTTTTAGCTCACAAGATCAAGATAATGACTTCATAAACTTGCATGACATGATAGCATGTATCATACTCAATGATCAAACCCAAACTTGCAACATGAACATTTAACTTCATAGTTAATATCTAAGAGTAGGGAAAGGGCTTACATAGTTATGAAGGCCTAAATCGATTAAACTAAAGCTTGTGATGAAGCCTATGCATGCCATCACCCAAAAACCCAAAGATGAACACTCCAAATCAATAAAAACCCCATCTTTATGAACAAAGATCAAAGCTTTAGCCTTGAAATCAACTTGAGAAGCTCTCATACTAACATAGGGACTCTCTAATACTCTCATGATCATGAAACCTCTCATAGAAATGAAGTGGAGGCTAAGATAGTTGAGTGGAGGCCATGAGAGTAGGAAATTTGCCATAGTTTAGTTGCATGAATGAATAATGAGGATTTAGGATAGGTTAGGGTCTTATTTATAGATTAGGCAAGTGTTTTAGGCCATAAGATTAAACCTAGATTCAATCCAAGCCATCAAAGCATGTCTTGGGGAAGAAGTCAAGTGTAGGAACCATCTAGGGCCTTTAGATTAAAGATGAACCATGAGAACCATCCAAATGCAAAATCTGCATTTGAGCGAATCGGCCCACGGGTTGACAGCCAAACACCCTGGATTAACCCCTAGTCGACCCAGCGGGCTTGGGTCGACCTCAAAAATCGGCCGGTTCGGTTATTCTCCTCTCCCAATTCACTGTTTTGAACATTTTTGCATATTTATTTAATTTTCAATTATATATATATATAACAATATATATATATTTCTCTGCGCAACCCATTTCACTTAATTAAGTATACTTTAATTTGGGAATTTTTCGTGAAACTTCGCGAGGCCATATCTTGGTCATACGGACTCCGATTTTCGAAAACTCGGACTCTATTTCGCGTATTTTTCCGAGACGAACGCAATGGCATAGCCCGTTTCCCTTGATTCAGATTTTACAGTTTAATTATGCCTCCATTTATGTTATAACAGGTTATTGAAAATATGGGTTGTTACATTCTCCCCACCTTTTAGGATTTCGTCCCCGAAATCTCCAAGTTAGGAAGAACATATCCTACCATCCATCATCCATCTACTCAAAACATCATCCACAAGCAACCATTGTCCTTAGATGATTTCTAATGCTGTATGAATATATGCAAAACGTGTGTGTACATGTTCCTTAGCTAATGCTAATGATCAGGCCTGAATAATCTTTCTAATGCAAAATATGTATAGTGCCATGAATCCAACATGTATGCAAATAGTCCTAGTCATATAGATACTATATGCGTGCACAATCATTCATTCATATGCAACAACCGCAGGAAAATACATTCGATTTCATCCATAAACAAGTGTAAATACTCGTGCATATGCAATATGAAATGTGACCGAGTCGAGCTAGTATCTAATGTGTATTCGCGCATCCACGAGCAACCACTTGCAACCATATCAATCATAACATGTTTCAAATACATTACATCCATAGGGTTCTACCTAGAATTCCCTGAAACAGGGTCGAGAAGATAAACAGGACAAACTCCTTACAGGGTTTGTAACGGAGAATAGGACCGAGAGGATGTCCACAAAAGTTAGCCTACAAGTAAGCTCTACAGAAAACAGGGATCAAGGATATACTCCCAAAAAGAGATATCATGCGCATATCTAGTCTTTGACCATCAAAGTTGTCTTTTAACTTCGTGATTTCGCAGCTTCTTATTTCATGTTTCCATAACATGGGCTGGAACTCATTTCTTTGTCGCCTCTCGTTCCACTTGCACTTATCCTTTTCCTAGAATACTTGACGCAAACATGACTGCGTACTCATGATCTCATGCAAGCTTTCCAAAATTCACTAGTGAATCTCGGACCTCGTACCACAAGGTATTCCACGTAGAAGAACTTTCTCTTGAAAGTAAACATATGCCAACCAGGTTATCAAGCGCACTTACTAGGGTGATTTCTATAACCCATGCATAAGTGAAATAAACCCTCCGTCTTATCGGCGAACACCACTCGATCGGGCTTCCAATTTCCAATAAAGGCATCAAGGGATTCTAAGTAATTAATCATGACCGAACCTAAAAGGTTACACGAGACTTCGAGGGTATTATCAAGGCTAGTCAAGAGTCTAACTACCCTCCTATCAAAACCGAGAGTGGCACCCCTTACTGGATAACCACTTCATCCCTAGAATCCATCCATAGCTTATAAACATAAGCATTATTTCCAAACTCAACACTTGGCATAGACATTCTCAAATCCAAACAAGTCATGTATAAATGGACTGATTTTCCAATAGGACTTTGAGACAAGAATGGGATTCTCTATTACGCTAGTACTTAAGGTGCAGAGACTCAACTATCGAAGCAGACTTAAATGATACGAACAACGAAGTCCTAACGGGATGATAGAGAAGAAAAGCTAAACCTTTAACAAGATCGTTACCCTCCTTCCGAGGTACTCTAGAAATGAGAGCATACTACTGCCCTCCCGATGATCTTGTCCTTGTCCCATAATACTTAACTATCCGCCCCGTTTTACCATGCCAAAGGTACTCTCTCGTCATGGGTTTCATTGTTCATCTTTCTCCCTCCTTTGAGGACTAAGCCATACCAACAAGTTGCTCATCCTTAAGCTCGTATCCTTTATCCTTCTTTCTCACGATCCTTTCTTATAACGCGGCCACTGGTCTCTCGAGAACCACCTCCATCGTATGGAAAGCACTTTCGTAGGTAGAAAAGACTAGTCGCAGTTAAAACTACTGTGACTACAGATGGAGGAAAGAAAGGAAAAGATACTCAATTAAGGAAACAAGGATAGTGCTAATGGCCTTTGGGGAATAGCCTTTTTCTTTTAAAAGAAAATTTTCTTAAAAAATGCTTCTTTATAAACGATTTTCAAATAGTTTTCAGAAGGTTTTTTAAAAACTTTTGCCCAGTCTGGTAACCTTCTGCTCTGATACCAAATGTAACACCCCGCCTCCGCTAGGGTCACTCGCAAGGGAATGCACTAGCTTTAGAGGGGCATTATTGGTAAACATGCACAGAAATATCACAAGACAGAACACATAAAATAGCGGAAGTAAAATCAAACTTTCATAACATGAATAAATAAGGTCTAAAGCCTTTTTACATCAGAGTACATCAAAACCTGTCTTGCAATAGTAAAGAAGCATAAAGACTTTTTCATAAATTATTCCCCAAGTAAAAACAGTAAAGTAGCCATAGCCAAGAAAAGTCCAAGCCATCCATGATGACCTTCAAGCAGAAGAAGTCCGAACTTAACAGCAGTATTTCCTCCCTGTAACCTGGGGGGAAACGAAAGAAAAGAGGCGAAACAAAACGGGTCAGTCAAAAAGACTGAGTAAGCCCTATCTACTATTAGTATAAAAACTAGTAAAGTTAACTGACATGAGAAACTGAGATGAACATAAGCATGATAACAAGATGGATAAGCTAAATCAAAATAACAGGATGAACTACTGAACTCAGGTAAACTAAGGTGTCATGATAAATTACGATGTCAAGATAAAACAAGGTATCACATCGTCAGGTTTCTATCAAGTATAATATCCCTAAGATATCTATCACGTATAACGTCCCATGGTATCTATCCTGTACATCTGCTCTGCACCTACCGTACTAGTATCCCAACTGTATCACGTGTTATCCGTGAATGACCCTTACTAAAAAGTCGTGTAATGGTCCATGTCAACCTAGTATATCGCATATATAGGTTACTCAACTCGTATGTTTTGTTCCATGTAAATGTTCAGTCCCTTGCCGTAGACCATACGGGCTTTCCCATGAGATTCTATACTACCTTGACATAGTTCTATGATCCTTAAGATCGGTTTGGACTGTTACCCTAAACCTAGCTAGGGTCTTCCAACATGAATTATCGTTTGTACAACTAGGACTTATGCTACATAGGACTACAAGGGATTACGCTTACCTATTGCACGTTTTCGTATCTCGGTTTTGGTTCAACCACCCAGGGCCACTAGGATTTACGCTAACCGTCAACCGCGCCCTTTTCCCCACGCATTCATCGTGAATCGTTTTTCTATGACTGTATGCACATGTATCACATCGTGCCATCCGAGTCCTGTCACAGGGCAGACCAGGAAATACAGGACTCGGTCGGGAGCTTACGATTTATCTGCCGATGCAGATGCTAAGGTCTGTTTTTCTATACGTGGCTATGGTCCCACGCGACCCCTCCCTCAACTAGCGAAAGACAAGACAGGATAAATCCTGTATGAGAACACAACACTGGCCAACCCACATCCGAGCCTTACTGCAACCATAATTAGATAGCAATTATGGTCTATTGGGTGTTCTCTGCCTTTCCATACGTACACGCTTGACCAAAGATGGTAGGCAGCCTGACGAAAATGCTATCTAGGGCACGACCGTGTATCGTCGACTATCCTCTATCCATCCCCGTCTTTAGGTCGCTCGTATAACAACCAAGGCATACTCTTGGTTCTTCTAACGCAGACCTTAACCTCTCATGAGCCTAGTATAATTACCTGGCAGCCCACAGAGGGATCCCAAGAATATCCTCACGTTCCCCGAAGCCGCTGCTTCGTTACCCAGTTCGCTGGAGCCTTTATCTAAATCAGATACTTGCTCCTACTCGTATACCTAAACGATGACCTACCGTATCAGGTTACTCATCCATCTATGAACTGGTCTAAATTTCCTTGACTAAGAATCATTACTTAGTTATCCTTCAACTAAGGTTTACCACTTAGCCTTATTCCCGTTATCCTTGTTAATTACGGTTACCCACCTAATCCTCCGAATTAGGGTTTATATAACAGATTAAGTGTCACTTAAGTTCATGACTTAATCCCGTCTACAAATCATGTCAAAATTGGCTAAGTATCCAAGTTCGAGACTTAACCCGTCTACAAATCATGTCAAAATTGGCTAAGTATCTAAGTTCAAGACTTAACCCTACAAACCATGCTCAAGTTGGTTAAGTATATATTAACTTGACCCTATCAAATCACTTAGTCAAACCGGTCAAGTGTATTCAAGCGATTCATGACTTAGCCTTATCATGTTTTCACGTTATATTGGTTAAGTATGGGTTAAATTAACCTCAATAAATTCACGAGTTAGATTGGTTAAGTATAGATCACTTAACCACATCAAATTAACGAGTTAGATTGGTTAAGTCTAGGTCACTTAACCACATCAAATTAACGGGTTAGATTGGTTAAGTGTTTAACTTAACCCCATTAAACTACCAAGTGGGATTAATTAAGTCTAGGCTAACTTAACCCCATCCGATTATCATGTTTAGACCAGTTGAGTCTAATCTTAACCCCATCCATTAACTGTATCTTTTGGTTAAGTGTCATTAAGAAAACTTACTTAACCTTACCAAATTATCGTGTTGGATTGATTAAGTGTTGGTTAACTTAATCCCCGTCCACTAGTCGTATAAAAATGGTTAAGTGTCATTAGGCAAATCAAGTTACTTAACCTACCCAACCTTGTCATGTTTTGTTAAGTATCATTAGCCTAATCCAATTACTTAACCCATTTGTCCATGTCATATTTGGTTAAGAGTCATTAATCAAATTAACTTAACCCTATCATGTGGCATTAATTTCTTAATGCACCCCAACCTCTCACATTAGACTTTGTTGTGGTTACTAGTTAAGCCGGTCGGTTCCGGGTAGCTTTACACCACAACTTGGTCTAACCTCGGGTTCAAGCACAACATGACCAACTTCTCACATTGGGTCCTATTGTTTGCAACTACTAGTTAGGCCGGTCGGTTCTGGGTAGCTTTATGTTGCAAACTCAACCCAACCTCGAGTTGGCCACTTTCATGTTTAGTCTAGTGTCATGTTCATATTCAAGTTTTCAAGCAATTGGGTAGACCTAACTTAATAGGTAAATTCACAATGGGTAGACCTAACTTAATAGGTAAATTCCCAAGCTTATGTTTTTATGCATACTTACATGTCACTTCCATGTTATATTTCAAGTCATGTTTTCAAGTATAAACACATGTCATATTTAACGTTACACGTTGTCATGTTTATACCCATTTACCCAAATCATGTTCATATCATTATGTTTTCCCATAATGTGACCCCAACGCTTTTTAAACTCGCATATACGTTCGCAACAACGTAATGGATTAAAAGAAGAGACTTGGCAAAGGCATGACAAAAATGGATATTAAGCCACAAGTTAATCATGGTGGCAAATGAGGCACAAATGTGTTCCTTAGCTTGCATGTTACATTCTTAAGCCTCAAAAACATGCATAAACCCAAACTTGGCACATAAGCGAATCATGGTGACAAAAGACATGGAATGATGACTAGAAACTCGCATATATCATCATATAAGGGTTATGACTTCATATGCAAGTTGACATAAAGGTTATGAGGGTTCTCATGTTGCCTAATGCAACATTTCAACATAAAGGTTGTAGCTTTTAGCTCACAAGATCAAGATAATGACTTCATAAACTTGCATGACATGATAGCATGTATCATACTCAATGATCAAACCCAAACTTGCAACATGAACATTTAACTTCATAGTTAATATCTAAGAGTAGGGAAAGGGCTTACATAGCTATGAAGGCCTAAATCGATTAAACTAAAGCTTGTGATGAAGCCTATGCATGCCATCACCCAAAAACCCAAAGATGAACACTCCAAATCAATAAAAACCCCATCTTTATGAACAAAGATCAAAGCTTTAGCCTTGAAATCAACTTGAGAAGCTCTCATACTAACATAGGGACTCTCTAATACTCTCATGATCATGAAACCTCTCATAGAAATGAAGTGGAGGCTAGGATAGTTGAGTGGAGGCCATGAGAGTAGGAATTTTGCCATAGTTTAGTTGCATGAATGAATAATGAGGATTTAGGATAGGTTAGGGTCTTATTTATAGATTAGGCAAGTGTTTTAGGCCATAGGATTAAACCTAGATTCAATCCAAGCCATCAAAGCATGTCTTGGGGAAGAAGTCAAGTGTAGGAACCATCTAGGGCCTTTAGATTAAAGATGAACCATGAGAACCATCCAAATGCAAAATCTGCATTTGAGCGAATCGGCCCACGGGTTGACAGCCAAACACCCTGGATTAACCCCTAGTCGACCCAGCGGGCTTGGGTCGACCTCAAAAATCGGCCGGTTCGGTTATTCCCCTCTCCCAATTCACTGTTTTGAACATTTTTGCATATTTATTTAATTTTCAATTATATATATATATATATATATATCAATATATATATATTTCTCTGCGTAACCCATTTCACTTAATTAAGTATACTTTAATTTGGGAATTTTTCATGAAACTTCGCGAGGCCATATCTTGGTCATACGGACTCCGATTTTCGAAAACTCGGACTCTATTTCGCGTATTTTTCCGAGACGAACGCAATGGCATAGCCCGTTTCCCTTGATTCAGATTTTATAGTTTAATTCTGCCTCCATTTATGTTATAACAGGTTATTGAAAATATGGGTTGTTACATTAGGTTTTACAGTTTAGCCCGATTCGTATTTGCGTACTTAGACCTCCCACATTAGGTTCAATAGTAGTGGTTGCTGGATATGTCGGTCAATTCCGAGCAGACATCCACCACTAGTGTAACCTAACCTCTGTCATAAGTACAATTTACAGTTCCTAATTGTAAATTACTAAACATTCCAAATTAATCCAAATCTACCTATGTCACTATAGGTAACTATTTCTATGTTTTCCCCATTTGACTTACAGTCCCATTTCCTATTAAACATTACATAAATCATGCCAATTATAATCCATTTTCCCAGTTTTCTCTCTAACGTATTTGTACGTATTTTGGTGGCATCTAGGCTATAAAGTAGCCTAGCTATAATAATAAAAGGGAATATGACAAGGGTAATAGTTTCAACATGTCTTGGCATAAACATGAACATAAACTGGCATAATAACAAAGTGAATGGACATGTGATTAATATCATAATAAAGTGGACATCAAACTAGTAACTTGTGGCAATCACTATAATGTTTAAGCAAGCATAATGAGATCTAGATTTAACATTAGGCATACAATTACCTAGATCTAGCATAGTTAGGGTGACATGGCAACATGTTTAGATCAAAAGGTAGATTCACATGTCAAGTTTACAACATATATTGATGTATCACAATATGAAAGGTGATTAACATAAAGGTCTAGATCCAAGTAATGCCACAATTATCCAAATTAATAGATGTACTTCCATCATAACATGGTTACAAATCAAGATCCATATAAACATCATAATCAAATCACAACAATTATATTAGATCTAGGAAATTAGATATGTCATGACATAAAATAGAATTTCATATTAACACAGAATCATACTTTACAACATATCCCATTTATTGTCTATTAAAGCATACTTTTATTTATCTAAACCTAAAAGTAATCTAGTAACTCACAGTGTTAGGTTTAGAGAATTTACGAAGAAAAGATCTGGAATTCTGAATTGTATTTGTAGAGTATGTCGTTGTAGAAACGGTTCACTTCGCACTCCATGGCTTCCAATGAAGAGAATATGAGAATATGAGAAATATGAAACATATATATAGCTGCCAGACCCCCTAAAACCGAGTTCCACCCAATCTTAGGGGTGTCGACACCCCTTTGGGTGGGTCGACCCCTAGGTCGACACCCCTCTAGAGGGGTCGACCCCCTAGAGCGGGAATTTTTCCGCTCGGAGGAATTTTTTGAATTTGAATCCTCAGATAGGATTCCGACTCATCTCTGACTCACCTCTGACTCATGCTTATATATAAAATATTTCTATGCGTATACAAACTTAAAACTCTCATAATTTCTTCATACGGTGTCCGTTTTACGCAAACCAAACGTCTACCTTGACCATAATTTCGAGACGGACATAATGGTGCAATCCGTTTCCTCAATTATGAACATCAAATTAATTATTATTTAATTTATTCTCTTTAATGTCATTTTAAAATTTGGGGTGTTACAATATATATAGCTATATATATAAGTTGATGTGTGAAAACAAATAGGCTTACTACGCCTTAAGAAGGTCTTAAGTGGCTAACCCACATTTTTATCTAATTTGGGTCTTAAGTGGTTAGGACTAGGATCCCTCCGAAGGTTTATTCCTTGTAGAGGAACCCAAGTCATGGGACCCAACCTTATTAGTATTAAGATAAGTTTTTGGGTCCTCCTTCTTTAAAAGTGGTTAGGCATAAAATGGTTAATGGAGTAGGTAGTTCACGGGGGTGTTCACTTCCTCTAAAAGCTTGTAAGGGCTCAACTAGGGACAAACTGGTAATTGAAGGATATGTGGCCATTGCATGCTCACCAACTGTCTAAGGGAAGTCTTAAGCGACATAGGTATCCTAGCGGGTAATATCAGTTAAGTAGTTACGTTCGCAATACTACTTCTCATATTACAATTGAGAGAATAGACTTAAGAACGTTAACTTACTAAGATGGGGTTGTTAAAGGGCCAGGGTCCGCCTTAGGGTTACAAGTGATTGTAAGAATCCACCTTTAATTGGGTCATCAGTGACCGAGAATGCCACCTCGTTGGGTCTTTACCTTAAAAACACTAATGGGCGATTTACTTGGATATCCACCCCATAGGTTAGAAATTTGGTGTTTGTTATGTGTTGCGTAGACATACCTTGATATATGTAACCTGCTAAAAATATAGGATATGGACACTAAGTAACACTATATTTCAGTCACATAGTACTTTATGTTCTGACTCCCTCTCCTTAACATCCAACAAGTCAGTGGATGAGGTAAAGCCATGGATGAAGTCATGATTGAAGCCAAGGATGAAGACGAAGTTATTATGATATTATTAGCAGTTATTGCCTTACTTATTTTGGATGAACTATTTGACGCACCTATTGAATAATGGTAACTGTGGCTATGTATTTATGAGATTTTTGAAATAATGATACATCTTATTTGAATATTATATTATTTTTTTCCGCTGTGTGAGATTTCCATTCGAAGTATATGTTTATTATTATCTGTGCAAATGTAATCCTTACAGGAACCAAAAACCCGTTTAGAATGGCTTTAAGTTTTGATGGGCCTTTTCTGGGTCTAAATTTAGGCCCATTCCGAGTGGGTTGTTACAAGACTCTTACACAACGTCTAAACATGTTCGACATCCAACATAATTCTAACAACACTACCATACATTCTAAACCTCACCCTTTTAACCATAATTTGAGGTTCCAGTCAGAACCATGAGATTCCAACTCGGTTTGGCTCCCACTGATGACAAGACGAGATCAGGCAAAATTTCGTCCTAATCAAAACAACAAAGTAAAATTGAGAAAAATTATAGTTGCATAATCAGTAGAACATAAGAAGCAAGACAATATAAAAACTTATTGAATTAGTTAATTGAAAAAGCATAATAGGAGACATAAGGGTTTACAAAACGTGCTTGAATTGTAAAAAAGGAATTAAAATTTTGCCTAAAAATACATAAGCCGAAAACATATATTATCATAATCTTCTTTAGCAAAATTCCCGTTCTTGAGCATTGTTTGGATACAAGGCAGAGTAAATTAGAAATCAAAAAGGAATTTGTGCAAATGCAAAAGTATACATATCTATTCAAGATTATTGAGAATGGTTCATTCTTCCACTTTAGCGAAGATTCTTTTGCCTTTCTACCTTCAAATTTTTTCGATTTTCTTTTTTGGATTTCAGAGTATCTTAGCTTTTGTTTACGTATGTGGAGCAAGGTTATATGGAAGCCGAAGGTTTCGTATGGGCTTTGTACTTACTAATAATAGTTTTACGTGTTTTTTTTAAATCGCTAATATAAGAGCATATGTCATTTACTAATAGTAATAATCGATGCATATATCATTTACTTCTTACCTAATTAATTGTGTAAATAACGTAGATTTGAATATTGCATATATAAATAGACACGAATATTGGGCTAATCCGAATATACCAAACTAACATGAATATTGGACTTGAATAAGCTGATTTGAATATGATCTTGAATGTGTTCAATTGAGAACATACTAAACTTGAATACAAACTTGTTGATAAACTTGAATATTTTGGACTTGGATGTTGACTTGAATATTGAATATGACTTGAAATACTGGACTTGAATATAGAACTTTGATGACTTCAATAAATGTTTTAATTATTTTTTATTTTATTTTTGACTTGATTAAACTATTAAATTGTTTAGGATTAACTTTTTTTAATTATCAACGCTTATATTGTATCATTTGTTTATAATCTCATGTACGTTATGGTAAGTCAGACTAAATTTGCTAAAATTAAGGTCCTGCAATCGAAGATAAACTAATTAATGACGGTGGTTCAATGGTCAGATTCAAATATTTAGCTTATACATCAACTTTGTGAAAAGATACATAATGAAAATTAATGGAAGTGGCATGGGTTAAATAAGTAGTTATTGCATTATTTCTGATTATGATGGTGAGCCGCATAGATCAATTCAAACATATTTAATAAAAAGAAGTGTGAGCAATATTCCTAACCGAAGATATAATCGTTTAAATATTGAAATTGGATGTCAAAATTATTACAAATGCTACAATTCATACATTTCAAATGATTTGCCAAATTATTTCTCATATTATGGAACAAATGAAACGTACAAAGTCTTCTCGAGTAATCAAAATAGTCAACGTAGTATATAACACGAAATAAAATACCATCATTGTATGATAATAAAATGAAGACATTTATGGGTTTAGGACAAATACAATATTGTTTTCCATCATATTATGCAGAATAAGGTGTTAAAAAAACAATGAAAACAAGGCATTTGTTGCTCAAAGAAATAGTTTCTGTATTTAACACTAATAGTATTTTATACAACAATATTATATTTTTATGTATGAAATTTTTATATGGATTTTCAATGTTAATTGCTGCTTCTTTACCAAAAGTATAAAAAAACTCGATACTTGGACCGAAACTGTATAAAATTGGAATATCTGAATTTGATAGAAACCAGTAAATTTTCAAATGACTGAAATCTAAACCGGAATTAAGCTCTCGGATCATTCTTTCAATGTCCACAATATAAGAAGATATTACATTCACCATATGTACTATTCCATCATCAACCTTTTTTAACTGAAAAAGAAGTTTCTATTTATCCTCACATGACAAGAAACTTCAAAGCCAATCACTGAACTTGCACTCCCTAAAGGTGAAGTACTATTGAGAAATAATGATGTATTGCTACTTTAATCTGCAATCGTTCTAACTGGTATCAAAAAACAAAATTTTTCCCATTTTCTCTTTCTTCCCTATGAGAGTTGGGCATTCATGTATGAAATGTCCTTTTTTATTATTATAATAATAATAATTGTTTCTAGGTCTCATAAAACGAGATCGATGCATAACTCTTTCACGTTCGAGGTGCTTCTGCTTCATATATCTTCTTCTCAACAAGCTATGTTGTTGAAGAGCACCATCATTAGTCTTCACCTTCTATGTTCGCAAAACTCTTTTTTCTGCAAGTTTAATGGTGTCGTAATTGTTCACACAAGTTCTAGAAGAATATAAAACATAGTTGATAGCTCTAATAACAATCTGTCGTGCAAAATCTTTTATTCTGATATTAATATGTTGTGTTGCACTAATGCTGTTCTATTCACTACAAAAAAAAAAACCTTTTTTGCAGCTGACAATTTCTATTGCAGTAGGCCAACTGCAACAAGCGTGCTCCCGTCTAAACGGCCGAAGGTGCAATAGGTTGTTCACTTTTTGTAACTGTTATTTCCAATTGCAATAAAAAGTTGCGGTAGAATGTTTTGTAACTTGTCGTTGTTGTTGCAACAGATCCTTTTGCAATAACAAACGACAGTAGTAGGCACTCAACAAACATGACACTGCAACTATTTTTGATAGTTACAGTAAGCCTAAGCACAACTTTAAATGTCAGTTGCAGTAGCTATTTTGCAACTGCAAGAGCCAATCGAAATAAATCACTTACACGTTGTAGGTTAGTAAAACTAAAAAAAGAAAACAATTAGCTACAATATATAAAATATTATGTATTAAATGTCTTTGCTGTAGAATTATCGTATACCAAAATAGAATAAAATAAACAAGTGAAAAAAATTATTTCAATAATTGTATTCTAATAAAACTTTAATAGTACAAACAATTACGATAAAAGTTCTCATAGTTTTATACAGTATTCGTATACAAATTTCTACTCTCAAACAAAAAAAATTCCCAAATTGAGCATTTTATAACCACTTTTCTACTCTCATACAACTCGGGTCAAGCACCACAACCTGATATATTAAACTAAGATTGATTAGTTACATATTAAGGAAAAAAAGTCTGGTAGACACATGCTTTCCTAGAATTTATTGCAAATTTATTATACAAAGGACTGCCTGTAACTAGATAAATATACTAAATGTAATAGCCCGCACCTCCGTTCACGCAAGATATTGTCCCCAACTTAGCCACCGTATAGGTGTGGGGTTTTGTTCCTCAAAAGACATCGGCGTTAGTAAGAGATGGGCTCTACTATATAAGTGCCCACTTCACATAGGCTTCCACGATGTGGGACTTAGGGGTGTTACATTCTCCCCTCCTATAGAGCCCAACGTCCCCGTTGGCTCACAAACACCTCACCCAGGCGTTGTGGTCCACACAGGAGCCACAATTCCGGCTGGGTATTGGCTCTGATACCACTGTAATAACCCGCACCTCCGTTCACGCAAGATATTGTCCCCAACTTAGCTACCGTATAGGTATGGGGTTTTGTTCCTCAAAAGGCCTCGGCGTTAGTAAGAGATGGGCTCTACTATATAAGTACCCACTTCACATAGGCTTCCACGATGTGGGACTTAGGGGTGTTATACTAAAATAGACATAACTATATGCCAAAAATATTTTAATAACATCCCAGGGAAACTGGAACATCTATACCTCTAACATGAAATGAAATACAACAAATACAAACACTCATATACCAACGTAAACTCAATTAGCTAGGAAAATTTAGGCAGTAGCCTTATCAGCAGTAGAACCCACTCATCGAAGAATGCCAAGGTGGTTTCCGTCTGAATAGATTGGATAAGTTACACAACCATATGGAATGTGTGGTCTGGTAACAAAATTCAATGATAGTCTATAAACTGCAGATATTACCACAGTACTTTCCTATAAAAAACATATTTATAAAAAATATCCCTAAGTCAAACATCAAAGAAAAGGTTTATAGAAGAATAAAACCACCGTGTTTATGAATAACCATGTATAAACAAGCCTAGGATGAGAAATTGTTGTCTGTTTTTATAATATAGACAATATTTTAAAATGAGACAAAAATGCATGTGTGTATAACTAAGTTAAAGCTTGAAGATGTAATGGTATACATCCATAATTGTATAGAGTAATTCTGACTAACATTGTTTATCAACTCAATAAACATAACAGTAAAGAGAATTGGTTGAGTTGTATAGAAATCCAAAAAGTGTGGTAGCAAAAAAACAGAAAAGGACAGAAGACAAATTTGCAGTTGGAGATGTATAGTTCAATATAAGTGAAAAGTTGATTGAAGTAAGTAGATGTGAATGGTAAGAGGTTAAATTTTTTTAAACAATACCCCCTCTTGTCAATAAGTAATCATGATGTCCATTGACAATTATACTATTGCTTATACAAATTTTACACAGAGACGAGTGAATATAATTGGTAGTAATTTTATTTGTCAACTTGAAATAAGTTGTAGCTCTTAGTGCTATATTTCCAACAATGTGTACTACTCCAGCTTCCAGCCTTCTGCACATCTGTTCAAGAATTGCACCTCATCTTTCTCTCTAGTCGAACAAATTGTAAAATGTTCCTAAGTAGCAATTTCCCTTGCCCTTCCTTTTTTTGGCATTCCTTCTGTGCTTTCTTGCCAAAAAGAGAATGAAACATGAGCTTTGATTATGCATCAAAATCATTCATCATATAGATATGAGTTGAAACAGAGTAAAAGCATGAAAAACACATGATTTTTTTTAAATAAAATCCTTTATTTTCTAATTTTCAACCTTATCTTAATTTAAGTCTTGCATATTTCACGAATTGAAATTTGATACCAGTACAAAGTTGTATCGTATTTATGTTTCATTGCAAAAATCCGAAGAATCAAGTTTTGTTATACGTTTATAGGATAATAAAATTTGTCTTATGCAAACGTATAACAAAAATCCGAAGAATAAGTTTAAACTGCCAGGTTTGTAGAGTTGCGGAATCAATTTTTAACTTTCAGGTTATAATTGGTAGGTACTAAGATATACTTTAATAAATATAGAATAAAGCTAAGTTGAAATTCAAAATTGTTCAACAAAATATCTATTGCCGACTGAAGCATCAATCAAGAGAAGAAAGTCCGCTAGAAATTCATTTGAATCGCCTTCATTTGAGTAAAGGTGTTCAGATTCTAAGGAAGCAAAAAAGATGTCATGTCTTATACAGTCGCCCAAAATATTTCATTTGGCAATGTTAAATTCCCTCACTCTTTTGCCTCTGACGCTTCTACTGATGGTGACATCGATGGCGAAAGGAGGAGAAAGGATATATATTACTGAATAGGCACATCTATTAATCACTGCTGCAAATCATGAAGAAGGCAGAGATACATGTGGATCTAGGATTTAGGATTTATGACTGATGAAGTTGGAGGAAGTAGACGTGGTGACTGAATCCAATTTAGGGATCAGTTTTGGATTCTAGGGTTAACTAGGAAATTAAAGGGGAAGACGCGGCAAAACCAAATTAAAGCAGGTTGTAAAAAAAATTCACGATGGCGCTTCTTTTTTCCGCTTAAGAAAGGGAAGTTGGGAGGTACAATCCAATAAGATTTATATTTATATTTATATATATAGTGTTCCGGGGCACCCTTGTTTTGTAGCACCCCTTTAGTCCTCATACCCTATTTAGAGCTAGTTAATCCAAATCCAATAAGATTTTTTGATGTTCAATCAACATATATATTATCATATATCCAGAATTCGAGCGTGTTCCGACATTCGTAAAATAATTTATTTGATGTTTAAATTTAACGGTAAAATATGTGACACCCCACGTCCATTAATGTCACTCATTAAGAGAATGCATTAAGTTTCTTGAAGCATTATAGGCAAACAGAAATAGAAATATTACAAGGCAAATATAAAATGACAGCGGAATTTGAAATTTTATTAAGCAGAAAACATCGTGGTTCAAAACTTAGTTACATCATAAGTCTGAAACACATAAAACCCAGCACATCAACCTAAAACTTTTATCTTGTACTTAAATCATCAGAGTACAATAAAATTGAAAAGAGCATAATCCCCAAAAACATAGCCATAGTGGAAAAGGTACGAAATCAAGCAGTACATCTAAGCAGCTCCAAGTAGAAATAAAGCATAATCCTGATAAAGCTTGAGTATTCCCACCCTGAGAACCTGGGGAATGGGAGTGGGAGGGACGGAAGAGAAAGAAGAGGAAACAAAATGGGTTAGACATAAAGTTGAAGATGCGTGTACGTGCCTAGTATAATACACTCGAATCGTGTAATATGATGTACAACACTCAAGTATGAACTAATAGCTAATCACAGAAATGTATAAAACAATAAAAGCAATAAAATAGAAAAATCACACCAGGGATATTTATACTGGTTCGGAGCACTGTCCTACGTCCAGTCTCAGACTTCTATCTGGATTTTCACTAATAACCACCTCACTTCTCCCGGAGGAACAGTAATACAACACCCGAGCAGACGAACGGGATTTCATGCCTCTAATTACACTGAGGACTTCAACACTTGCCTCCTACAACACCGAGGACTTCAACAAAGACGAATATAATTGTTGTTGACAATATGTGTTCTAGATAACACGAATTTGTCACTTATGGTACAACTATCCTGTAATCTTATTCTCAAATAGAATATTTGTGTATATGAAGATTTGAAAGTGGATATCATATCGAATCAAAAGAATATTAAATAGATTCTAGGATTTAAACGATATTGTATTGAGTATGAGCAATTTAGCACTTGATAATATAGAAATGAGATCAAGAATGTAGATAGCAATAAGTCAAGTTAGTATGATAGAAATCGATGATAGGAATGATGATCTTATGGTGTTTATATAACGAATAAACAGTTGTAACCCTTTGTGAAGAGTTACAAACAATGACCATGATTGTTGGTAAAGAGAAGGAGAAGCAACCATTGATGAAAAGGAAATGTTTATACGAAAGGTTGCTTTCTGGAAGAAAACGGTAAAGAGGTTAAAAAGGACCAGTAGACAGAAATTTGAACATATATATATATACGTTATATTTATGTGTATAAGTTTATTATGGAAACTGGGCAGAAATGGTTGAATGGTAGAAAACTAGGCAGTCGACCGGTTTCACCCAATGTGCACAATTTATGTGTACACACATATATTTGTATATATATTGACAATTTCGAGGTACATGATTATTTGAGGATAGATTTTAACATAGGTAACACTACTAAAACACCAAATAAGCAACCTCTAATGCAAAATACCATATGTAGCTCCTTGTGTCTCTTCAAACCAATGATTATCTTCTTTTTGTCAATCACGACTTATCTCTTTGTCAGAGATCAAAAATCTATGAAATCCTTGACTCAACAAAAGTCCGGCGAGTCCAGTTACTTTTAGCATATAAATAAGTAAAAGCATCATGATAGGCATATAAGCTGGATAAGAGGATAACAACATATAAGTCAGATATGACAAGGTAAACAGGATAAACTGAATAGAACATATATGTATAACGCTTCTCTAATACTTTTCTCTTTCTCTGCACCAATACTAGTAATGTACGAGATGATCCCCAACAAGTATAAGATGACAGACTTAGATGTATACTTCTAGTGAGAGGTTTTATCCCATATAATAACAGACAGCCCAACTGGGCATACCGGCGTTACCCCTAAGGATAATAATGGGCTCCTAAACATACCAGAGTCTAGATGTACCCTAATTACTACACCAATCGATCGGCTACCCACTCCGTAGATATCCTGTACTGGCCCTACAGTAGGACGTATCACTTCTCAAAGTGGCAATCTTTTATTTTTAGGATGTGCACAACCATATCTACAGGTGTCACGACGTCTTATCCTCCCTTGTCTGGACCCATGCACACACATGACCCCATCGGAATGCGTTTCCCACACCGTCCCCTCTTTTGGATCTCTTACAATCAGCCCAGTAAGCGTGCCCCTACTCGCGACCAAGTTCGGAGTACGCGTTTGATACCTATATATGGATTACTAACTAAAACGGGTCCCACACACAAAATGATACAAGCTTCCCCCAAATCTCGCATCCCCACTACTAGGATTTCCACAGGTTATGCCATACCAGTGTAAAAAAGGATTGCATAACCCTATAGGTTAAGTTTGTAGGCCTATATATATTAATATTACCCACCACCCCAAGATATACTTAACCTTCCCACTGTTTCAAGCAAGTTTACTTAACCCTACTCAAGTTAACATGTTCATGTAATCCTTATGGATTCAAACAGGTTAAGTATTCAAGTTCGTTATCATTTATCCATTTATAGTAATAATGCGCTAGACCTCCCACATTAAGCCTACCACTTATGGATGCTGGATATGTCAGGTGGGTCCGAGCAGAGTTCTTCCACAAGTCGTACTTAACCTCATGTCTCAGCACGTTACGTGTTTATGCACTTAAACCCCTCACATCAGATTCACTACTTGTGGTTGCTGAATATGCCGGACGGCTCCGAGCAGATTTCTACCACAAGTGTAATCTAACCTCGTGTCTAAGGGCGGTTATAATTCCTAATTACTGTAAATCTAGGCATTTTCACTGCTTAACAATTATCCTTATTTCATTATATGTTTTCATGCCCCTTTTCCATGTCAAATTCATCATGTACCATATGCCCCAAATTAAGATCTAAATCACAATTTGATTTATGCCCCAAATCCATATTCATGTATTTAATTCAAGTTATGCCCAAATTTCCCATTATAATTTATGCCCCAATTTTAACTTTTTCCCCTCTTTTCCAATTTCACGCGTTCGCATATTTCAGCGGTTTGGCTAGGCTCGAAGGTAGCCTGGACATAAAATAAAAAGGGAAAAGAAGAAGGGAGGAGAACAGAAATAGACATAATAAGAAGATTGACATACGATGACAGAAATAGGTATATCAACTAATAAGCATATAGTGATAGAATTTGTGCATAATGACAAGATAGGCATATAAGAATAGATCTGATGAACATGTGATAATAGAAATGGTTCTAACATAATAGGGACATCATAAATAGACATGATGAGATCTAAATAGTGAATTAGATCTACAAATAATGGCAGATCTGACATGATAAATAGGCATAGGCTAAGATCCAATTCATAGTCATGTCCAAAATAACTTTTAAGTGTTCATATCTAAAAATAACGTATACTTTGTGATTGGATCTAAGAACAGAAGAATAATTGTAGATGTCGAAGTACAGATTTCTAAATATGTCTAACTCTGGTTATAGAAGAAGAATTAGGCTATTTTAATCTAGGCAGAGGTAGCATCTAGTTCTCCATTGTTTTTGAATTAATAAAATAATGAGAATGGGGTCTTATTTATAGTCATCAGCCAAAGAATATAGACCAGAAATCAGTCCAAGTTCAGAAACAGGAATCTGCCCAGATCTATATAGGGGTCGACCCCCCTTGGTGTGTAGACCCAAGGGAAAACACCTCCTTGATGTGGTCGACCCATGGGTCAACACCCATGGGCGGGGAGGTGTCGACCCATGGGTTAACACCCATTGTTAGGAATTTTCCCGTTCCCTTTTGCTTCTTCGTTTCGAAAATTTTTGAATTTCTGGGAAGGTTTGTTTATATATAATTAGCTTATATATGCATAAACTTCAAACCTTAATATCTTCTTCATGCTGTGTCCGTTTTACGCAAACTCGAAGTCTATCTTAAGCAGAATTCCGAGATGAACGCAATGGCATAGTTCATTTTACTTAATTATGAATATTTAATTAAGTATTCTTTAGTTTATCATCTTAATATGTTATAAAATTATGGGGTGTTACATTCTCCCCTACTTAAAAGATTTCATCCCCGAAATCTCCAAGCTAAGAAGAATGTATATCCTAACATCCATCATCCACCAATCACAGGAATCCTTTGTCCTTATAAGTTCTCTAATGCTTGTATGATCATATGCAACGGTGTGTGTATATGTCCTTATACTAATGCGAAAGATCAGGCGGTCTACTGATTCAGTCGACCTCCTTAATGCAATATATGTTAGTGTCATGAATCCAACATGTTTGCAATAATCCTATATAACATGTAAATTCTACATAGGTGCACAAACATCCGTCCAAATGCAACATCCATATGATGATACACCCACTTTGATCCATTGAAAAAAAAATGCACACACATACATATGCAGTATAAGAGTGATTGAGTCGATCTAGTGCCTAATGTGTGTATATGCATCCACGAGCAACAACTAGCAAACACTTGCATCCACTTGCATCCATCAAACATAACAAATCTCGAACACATGTTTACATCCATAGGATTTCTATCTAAAGGTCGAATATTCGATCGATAGGATATCCTTAAATGATAGAAACAAGCATGAACAAAATTCTTGAAAAGGAAGTTAAGAGCATTCCCTTGAAAAGAAAAGGGTATGAAGCACGAATCTTGCCTTCAGTCTCCCAAGTTGCATCTTCTTGGTTATCACCCCACTGAACTTTCATCAACTTGACTTCTCTATTGCGTAGCTTCTTAACTTCTGATCCAAGAGTACGTGTAGGAACCCGTTTAACTGTCGCCTCCCGTTCTACCTCTACCTCCTCAAGCATAATCGGCTCAACTACTTTTGCAGTATCATGTAAGCACTTCTGTAAATGAGAAACGCAGAAAATGTCATGAACACCGGATAGTCTCTCTGGTTGCTTTACTCTATAAGCCATTTGGCCAATCCTTTCTGTTATGGGAAATGGCCCTACGAATCTTGGTGCCAATTTCTCTACAGATCCAAAGCGAACCACATCCCTGAAAGGTGATACCTTGATGAAAACCATGTCTCCCACATCAAACTCAATGTCAGTCCTTCTCTTATCTGCATAGGACTTCTGCCAATCTTGAGCTGTCTTTAATCGACATATAATAAAATCAATCTTTTCGAAAGTTTCTCTAACCATATCCGGTCCAAGTAGAAGTCTTTCTGTAGATTCCCACCAACAAGTCGGTGATCTATAGGGTCGTCCATACAATGCTTCGAAGGGTGCCATGCCAATGCTAGCTTGATAACTGTTGTTGTAGGCGAACTCTACTAAAGGAAGATGCTCTTCCCAAGTCCCTCCAAAGTCTAGGATACACAGCCTTAAAAGATCCTCAAGGACTCTATTCACCCTTTCCATCTGTCTATCTGTCTAAGGGTGATGAGCGGTGCTCAAACACAATTATGTACCTAATGCTTCTTGCAAGCTCCTCCAAAATTCATTGGTGAAAATGGGGTCACGATCACTTACGATATTGGAAGGTACTCCATGAAGATGGACTATCCCATGAACGTAAATTGCTGCCAACCATGATGTCATCCTCTTTCTCTTAATTGGAATGAAATGAGCGCTCTTAGTAAGTCTATCTGCTAAAATCCAAATACTGGTGTTGCCTTTCCTATTTCTGGGCAAACCGTCAATGAAATCCATAGAGACGCTCTCCCACCTCCACCGTGGGACCTCGTAAGAATGAAGTAAACCACTGGGATTCTTTTGCTCACCCTTGACCTACTGGCAAATCAAACATTCAGAAACAAACTTTGCCACATCTTTCTTCATCCCAGGCCAAAATAAAACCCTCTACATTTCTCTATACATCTTATCCCTGCCTGGATGAATAGTCATCTTAGAATAATGGGCTTCCTCCAGGACTGTCTTCAACAAACTCCCAACTCGAGGAAAACAAAGCCTTCCATCCCACCGCAACCACCCTCTATCGTCTATGGAATATCTACCGAGGTGACTAGAAGTCTCCCCTTTACTGAGCCTATCCAAGATGTCTGAAATTGATGGATCCTCTCTCTATGAAGCTCCTATCTGATCCAAAAGAGTAGGCCGCACCTCTAGTGATGCCAATAAATCAGGTATAAACTTGGTAGAGGGTCTAAAATCAAAAGTCGATATAAACTCCAAGCTTTTCTTCTCCACAAACAGAGGACTTAAGGCCATCCTCTGCCTACTCAATGCGTCTACCACCACATCACCCTTACAAAGGGTATAAGCAATCTCAAAGTCATAAGATGCTAGGAACTCCATCCACCTTTGTTGCCTTAAATTAAGATCCTTCTGTGAGAGCAAGTACTTGAGAGATTTATGATCGGTGTACAACTCGAACTTCTCTCCAAGTAGATAATGGTGCCAAGGCTTAAGCGTGTATACTACGGCAGCTAGCTCTAAGTCATGGGTTGGATAGTTCTTCTCATGAACCCTTAGTTGTCTACCTCCATAACATACTACCCTCCCCTCTTGCATCAAAACCACACCAAGCCCTATAGCACGTGCATCAGTGTATACTGTGAAAAATTTGTCCCCATCGAGCAACGTCAAGATTGGGGCTGTTGTTAGAGCCCTCTTCAATCGTTGGAAAGCATAATCACAATCTACATCCCAAGAAAATGTCAGATTCTTCTTCGTCAGCCTGGTGGGTGGGGCTGATATCTTTGTGAAGTCCTTAATGAACTTCCTATAATAGCCTGCTAAGCCCACAAAACTTCTCACCTCCATTGCATTCTTTGGGATCTTCCAATCTTGAACTGCAACTACCTTCGCGGGATCTACTGCTATCCCATCTTTAGAGACCACATGCCCTAGAAATCTCACTTCTTTTCTCCAAAAATGGCATTTGGAGAACTTCGCCTTAAGCTGGTGCGCATAGAGAGTTTTCAAAACCTCCCTTAAATGTAAGGCATGCTCTTCCTCGCTCTTCGAGAAAATCATGATATCATCAATGAAGACCACAACGAACTTATTTAGAAACTCCCGAAACACCCTACTCATTAGATCAACAAAATAGGCGGGTGCATTTGTCAACCCAAAAGGCATAACAAGCCACTCGAAGAAACCATCTGGAGTTCTAAAAGCGGTCTTGTCTATATTGTCATCGGCCACCCCCAATTGATGAAACCCCATGACCAAGTCTAACTAAAAGAAAACAGATGCACCAACAAGCTAGTCAAATAGATCATCTATCCTCGGAAGTGGGTGCCTTTTCATTTTAGTGAGTTTATTCAACTCTCTATAATCCACACATAAGCGAAGCGAACCATTCGCTTAGTTGCGAACACCACCGGAGCACCCCATTCGGATATGCTTCGCCTAATAAACCCTTTCTCAAGTAGCTCCCCTACTTGCTTGCTAAGCTCACTTCTTTCTCTTGGAGCCGTGAAGCGCACAGGCAATGCAACTTGCTTTACATTGTCTACCAAGTATATACAGAAATCGATCTCGCGCCTCGTAAGTAAGCCCCGGACCTCCTCAAAAACATCAGGATACTCACCGACTACTGGTACAGATCGTAGATCATCGATAGATGCATCAAGTGACTTTAGGAAACTAAGCATGACAGACCCTTTTGGGTCACAAGAAATCTCGAGGGTTCTCCCATGGCAAGTCAAAAGTCTAACAACCATCCTCTCACAATCCAGAATGGCACCATACATGGCTAGCCAATCCATCCCTAGAATCAAACGATAGCCCATGAAACCAAGCACATATATGTCACATTCAAACTCGACGCCCAACACAGATATTCTCAAACCCTGTCAAATCATAGACAGATGAGCCATACCACCAATGGGGTTTGAGACAACAAAAGGATCTAAAACCATACTAGTACTAAGGTGCAGAGACTCAACCACAGAATCAGATATTAAAGAATGTAAAGCGGCCATGTAGTAACCCGCATTTTCAGCTGTTGAACAATTTATTTATTTAATTATTAAATATCGATTTATCGATATCGAGAACGTGAATTAAATAATATTGAATATTTAATTTATAATTATAATAAAATATATTATAATGTCGAAATAATCATAAATATTGGAAATACAAATATTCTGTGAATGGGGTCATCCCAAAGATATAATTCAACTTAGAGTTGGATTATATTAACGAATATATTCAATCGACGACAGTTTGAACGTATAATTTTATTTTAATTAAAATCGAGCTTGAAATGGCGCGGCAGTTCGCTATTTGGCGATTTGAACTTCAACTGAATATACAGGATTCGTTTTAAGCCGGATTTCTGTGAAAAAAGAAACGTGTGGAGCTGGTGGAGTATATCTTTCTAGTGGAAGAGAAAAATCGGGATTTCGTCGGGTAGATTTTGATGTACGTCCAAATCAAATTTCAGAAAAGTCGTTGTGGAATTCCTTTATAATTTATAAAGGAATTATTTATATTTTTAAAAGGGATTTCAATATAAATCAAATATCGGATTGACCCATAAGTGAATGTCGAGTTGTAAATACATACAGGAATATTCTAGAGCTGTGTGGTATGCCACTGTGAATATAGACGATAATAATTAATTTTAAATAATTAATTTAATAATATATAAATATATTTATATATTTAAATAGGCTATTTAGAGCGTTAAAAATAGCCAGTTTTGCAAATAAAGTCGGAATTCGACGAAACCAGTTTTTTTAGAGCCGCAATGTCAAATAGTTGTTAGATTCCAAGTTTCTTGATTTTTAAAATCAGTGTGTGGTCGTACGGATTTTTAGAGTGAAAAACAGTCAGTATTTAGACGGTTAAAAATACGCTGTGTGAGCAAACGAAGTCGGAATTCGACGAAACCAGTTTCGTTGGGACCGTAATGACGAACTCTAGCTACATATTCAGTTTCGTGATTTTTGGGTGTCATGTGTGATCAGAGGAATTTTTAAAGACAAGCACAAACAGCGTAAGGATATAAATGAATTAAATAATCCATTTTAAAATAATTTATTTCTTCTATAAATAACCCCACAAAATTTCCTAAAACCCTAAAATCACTTTCTAGTCAACGCTTTCTTTTTTCCGCCACCAAAGTTCTTCCAGGAAAAATCAGAGTTCAATCCTCTTTAAAAAAAATCAAAACAATCAAATACAAAATTCTATAAATCATGAGGTATATACATATGGATTCAGCAGAGAAGAATCTTCGATTCTATGTCAAAATGGTATGGTGCACCGCCAATTTTCTGATGCTCCACTTTTGAGCAATCGAGCTAGGGCACGGCTACGGTGGGTTTAGGAGATGAAGGGGTTGAGGGGGAGCTCACCAGCGAACTTGGGTTGGCGAGGCGCAGCTGATGGCGTCAGGAAGGGGAACTCCGGTCATCGGAGTAAGGGAGCGATGGTGGTTTCGTGGTTTCAAGCAGCAGGGGGGTTTTCAATTAGGGACGTCGGAGGTGGAACCTCGGTGACTGGAAGGTGCGGTTTCAGGCGAGGGACTCGGTGGTGATGTCGGCGTGGGGGTCAGGTGGTCAGAGCGGTTGGCAAAGTCGGTCAAAGGGGGTCAACGACGGGAAAATTTTGATACTGGAAATCTTGAAATCGGTTTAGGGAAAGATGAAAGTCATGGGCTGGTTTTGTATGAGTATGGATGGGCCAAGAGGGATTATAAGGGTGAGGCCCAAAGTGAATTAAAAACTCTAAGTTTTAATTAATTTAAATTCGTATTAACTTGTTTACATCATATCTTTATCATACGATATCGAAATCAGACGAAACAAGTTGCGTTGGGATCATATGGACGGGAGCAACACAATGAGACTGAGTGGGAGTGAATCCGAGCTCGTTAAAATTTATGGCGAAATAAATTGTCCGACTGAGTCGAATAACGCAAACCGTTATTCAACGGTTAACGCGCAACGGTGAGTAAATCTCACTAACTCTGAACAGTTTATAATTTCATGTTGTATTTTTAGAATTGTTAGATATTGGTTGATTGACTGTATGTTGACTGTTTGATTGAACTGCTAGTCAGTTAGTTGAATTTCTATATTGATTCTGTTTAACAGAATGTATCCTATGGAACTGAAAGTGATGTTATCTATATTGTCTAACATCTGTGATGTAGGGAAACAGGTTGGAGGAATCCAACTGGATTCCTCAATAGATATTTTACTGTTATTTTTATATTGTGATATATAGTGTGATATATGATCTGTTGTTGATTATATGTGTATGGACGATATTGAACATCGTGATTTGATATGATTGAATACCATAACATACCGAAATGTTGATAAGGGGATTTTCAAAGTGATATTGAAAACAGAATATTTATGAAATGAAATATTTATAAATAAGAGATATTTATAAAGTGGAATATTTATAAATAAGGAATATTTATAAATTGGGATATTTAAATAGGAGATATTCAAAAAGGAAATAAATTCAAAACATTTCTTTTTGAATTGAAAGGTCTGTGTAGCGAGTTTGGGGATTTTCCCGATGCTCCCGTTACAAAGGAGGTTATGCCGAATTTTCCCGGGAATTTAAGGAGTTAGAATATTTCAAGAATAAATTTGAAAAGGAAATATTTGTAAACCATTTACAATTAGAATTGGAAAGGGAACATTATAAAAAGGAAATCATTTTTAAAGTGTAGAACCGTTATTTAAAAGTAAATCTTTTCAAATGAATAAAACGTTGTTAAAAAGTAAATCTTTTAAAATGAATAAAACGTTGTTAAAAAGGAAGTCTTTATAAAGTGAATAAAGTTAATCGAATATAGACATTCGAAAGGAGAAATCGAATATGGTATTCGAAGTTAGTTAATCGAATATAGACATTCGAAGTTAGTTAATCGAATATAGACATTCGAAGTTAGTTAATCGAATATAGACATTCGAAGTTAGTTAATCGAATATAGACATTCGAAGTTAGTTAATCGAATATGGTATTCGAAGTTAGTTAATGGAATATGGTATTCGAAAGTTAGTAAATCGAATATGTTATTCGAAAGGGGTTAGTCAAGTCGAGTTAGTCAAATAGAGTTAACTAGTTAGAGTTAATCAGTTAGAGTTAACAAGTTGGAGTTAATTAGTTAGAGTTAATCGATTAGAGTTAAAACGAACTAGAGTTAATCAAATATAGTTATTTGAGACAGAGTTAGTCAAGTGAGTCGAGCTAGTTAATCGAATCGAATTGGTCGAACCAAGTAAGTCGAGTTAAGTTAGTCAAGTTAGTCGAGCCTAGTTAATCGAATCGAATTGGTCGAACCAAGTAAGTCCAGTTAGTCAAGTCAAGTTAAGTTAGTCGAGTTAAATAAATCGATGTTAGTTTCATCGAAAGGAGTTATCGATGTTAGTTTCATCGAAAGGAGTTATTGATGTTAGTTTCATCGAAAGGAGTTATCGATGTTAGTTTCATCGAAGGGAGTTATCGATTATAGTTTAATCGAAGTGAGATTTTCAAATATGAGATATTTGAAAAGGAAGAGTTATCAAATATTAGTTATTCGAAGATAGATTATCGAATATCGTTTATTCGAGAAGGAGTTAATCGAATATAGGTTATTCGAAGAAGAGTTAATCAAATAGAGATTTCTCGAAGAGAGCTAATCGGCAAATTCGATTATATCGAATTCGGGAAAGTACTTATACTTTCCAGTGTTTAAATAGAGATTTATTTATTTATAAATAAGTGTTAGGTTAATTATTCACTAATAAGAATAGAAGTTATAATTAAAGTTAGATCATTCGAAAGTAGGGATTATAGCGTTATCGTTATAACCAATGTTTTAAATATAGAAGTAGATTAGTAAAATTGGATCCGAGAAAGGCGTAAAGAAGTTATTAAAGATTTAAAAGATAAATTTTGACCATTTCGAAGTTATAACGTTGTTCAGTTAAGGTCTGAGAGGTAATTATACCCCAACTTGAGTGACTTCCTTCTTAACTAAGAAATGGTAAGGTTTGATCGTAAAGGAGTTTTGGAAATGTTTTCCAAACGAGAATCAGAAATGTTTTCTGATAAAAGAAAATAAGAATTTAGAATATAGGGAAACAGAAGATAAGTAAATAAATGAACTAAAGAGATTAATGTTAAATGATGTTTGTTCGATATAATTTCCATCTGGGAATAATATCGTTGTTTGTACACTTGTTTTTCTTTGATGGTTAAATCACAGACTATCGAAGTTTTGACCATTTTAACGTTGTTAATATGGAGAGACCGGTTGGATTATTATCCAAAGAACCACTCTGTATCGGCATAAGCGTCGCAAATCATATATGCCAAAGATAATTGAAGACGGAGTAAAATGCAAGGGCTATCCTCTTTACAGAATAGTGCCTTCGGTTTGTCCAGTCCCAGGACAACTTGTATGGACGAAGGTCTGACAGAGTATATCCAATGGATCACGTAAGTTGATCTGTTCAAACGTATTCACGTTTGGTGGCAGAGGAATTCGTTTCTCTTAGCTATATACCCGTGTTATTTTTGGATAAGTCAATTTGTGATTTGGCGGGTATGACGATGTGACATTCTAAGTGAATGAAGATGGATGTCTGACAGAGTATTTCCAGAAAGGTCACGTACATTGATTTCTTCAACCCTACCAAGAGTGGAAGCGGAGAAGGAAACTTCTTTTAGCTGACATGTAATGTATTGTTGTAGACGTAAATTAGTGATTTTCGATGGATTTGACAATGTAGCATTCGAAGTGAATCTGATGTAATGATAAAGCGTAGCTTCTAGCCTCATCAACCGGTAAATGACAGAAATCGGGCAGGCAGCATGGCTAAGTCGGTCGCACCGAAGTAGGGTGTATAATCACCTATCTAGAGAATATTCATTTGCTTCTTTAATCTATCAATGCTGTCCCATATATATATATATATATATATATATATATATATATATATATATATATATATACGGGAACGGTTGCTGATCCCAACCGTTGGTGATGTACATTCGATACACTCAAGCGAAATGAGTGGTCGGTCATGTGTGGCTGAGTTGCAAGATGTTCTTGTTGAACTCCAGTGTATCGTTCCTAGAGTACACTGAACGGAAGGTGGTTCCATACCTTGTCATAGTTGGAAATCCAATCATCCAATACGTGCTTGCGATTTTGATTGTATACTATATATGTAGTAACGTGAGATGCAAGCGTTTCTGCTAGATTGATATTTATTTGTACTTAGACATTATTATAATATCAGAATGATATTGCTTTGAAAAGTTATTTGGATTCTCATAAGGGAAAAACCCATTCCGTATTCACGGCGTGGTCTTATGAGATATCATATACCTGTTTAAATGATTTGAGTTTATTCACACCAGTCCCATGACTGACCCGGAGTTTATTTTGTTGTTTTCCCTAAACTCTTGGGTGCCTAAATTTGTACGGGCAGTCAAGTAGTCGGGATTTTACAGATACACTTGGAGAGCTTGGAGCAGGAGGCTTCAGGATTCTATAGCTATTATTATTTCCGCTGTTGTTGTAAGTGTTGTACTCTGATAAGTGTTATTGTACACATATACTGATGTTATTTCAAAGATATGTTATGTTATATTTTATTCGTTCCGCTGTGAGATTCGTGTTTACTTTGATGATGATGTTCTTCTTCTTCTTATATTCTATAAGTTCTATCTTATCTATTCTCACCTTCTAATTTCTTTCATTAATTACCGGGATTTTTCGATGTTTTGGTTATCGACGTCGAGCTTACGTCGATAACCAAAGCCGCCCGAAAATCCGGGTCACTACAGTTGGTATCAGAGCCAGGTTTAGTTATTACCTTGGCTCTGTGGCGTGATTCAGTAGAGATGGGATTAGTAACATCCTAGACTGAGTTTGGGTGTATATATACGAGTGAACGTATTTGTTAGTTAATATAAAATGATTTTATATTGGGGAGTTTTATTAGTTGAGTTGTTTGTGAATTCTGGTCGATCGGTTTGATCCACTGTATCGATAGGGGTTACTAAACACTCGAATACGATGAACCGTCATGGTATGTTTTGAAAGAGGGTAAATGGAATAATTTTACCCGAATATATTTGATATAGTATATTGGTTGTGTTGGTTGTTATTATAATCGAGTAAGATTATAAAAAGGTAAAATGATTATAAATGACTAATCAGAATTCATATAAGTAAAGTATATGAAATAAAATGAAGAAAAATCTGAATTTAAATCAGATTGGAATTAAAATAAGGAAATTTTAAGTTCCTGGGAGATTTTGAAAACGTTTTTCAAACTGAAGGTGATATAGTATTGAACTCACTTCGATAGCTGGAAAATAGATTCTGATGATGAATCGCGACATCATCAGTGTTCATTTTCGAGTTCTAAGTGACGGACTACTACCAAAGGTTTTGTTTTTGAATTGTTTTGAGAAAGCAAGTTGTTTAGAAATTCAAAGGTTTTGAATTGGCATTGTAATTTCAAATTGATTTGAAATAGACCCAGGAAATTAAGTTTCGGAATTTAATTTTAACTTATGAAGTTAAATAGAACAAGATAGTAGAAATAAATTGAAATATTAACTTGAACTGAGTTAAATAGAATTGAATTGGATTAGAGAATAATCTGTTATGGAATTTGGTTGATGAGTTAAGAATTTGAAATTTGATATTCGGGTTCGAATGAAATTCGATTTGGTTTTGAGGATATGAACTGATTGGAATTTGATGGAAATAACACTGGTATATGCTGAGTTGATAGCATATGGAAGTGATAGAGTTGATATTCCCGACAAAAAGGTACCAGTTTATATTATATATGGATATGAGATTTATGAGCCGAATTGGCAAGCCGCTTGGCTGTTTGATTTTCTTTTGGGTTAAAGAAGGCCCAGACAGGCGAGTTGGAGTTTGAGATATTGACCAGTATAAAGGAGGTGCTGGCAATTTTTTTCGAAAAGTTAAGGTGTTAGAAAATTTTCAGAATTTTTGAAAATTTAGTTAGTCGGAATAAATTAATATTTTAGTCGATATTAATTGGTTCAGTTGAAACCGGAGACAAGAGGTAAACAGATAAATTTTTACCCAGAAGGTAGGGTCACCCCCTAGCTTAGCAATTTCGAGGACGAAATTTTATTAAGGGGGGAAGATTGTAGTAACCCGCATTTTCAGCTGTTGAACAATTTATTTATTTAATTATTAAATATCGATTTATCGATATCGAGAACGTGAATTAAATAATATTTAATTTATAATTATAATATAATAAAATATATTATAATGTCGAAATAATCAAAAATATTGGAAATACAAATATTCTGTGAATGGGGTCATCCCAAAGATATAATTCAACTAAGAGTTGGATTATATTGACGAATATATTCAATCGACGACAGTTTGAACGTATAATTTTATTTTAATTAAAATCGAGCTTGAAATGGCGCGGCAGTTCGCTATTTGGCGATTTGAACTTCAACTGAATATACAGGATTCGTTTTAAGCCGGATTTCTGTGAAACAAGAAACGTGTGGAGCTGGTGGAGTATATCTTTCTAGTGGAAGAGAAAAATCGGGATTTCGTCAGGTAGATTTTGATGTACGTCCAAATCAAATTTCAGAAAAGTCGCTGTGGAATTCCTTTATAATTTATAAAGGAATTATTTATATTTTTAAAAGGGATTTCAATATAAATCAAATATCGGGTTGACCCAGAAGTGAATGTCGAGTTGTAAATACATACAGGAATATTCTAGAGCTGTGTGGTATGCCACTGTGAATATAGACGATAATAATTAATTTTAAATAATTAATTTAATAATATATAAATATATTTATATATTTAAATAGGCTATTTAGAGAGTTAAAAATAGCCAGTTTTGCAAATAAAGTCCGAATTCGACGAAACCAGTTTTGTTGGAGCCGCAATGTCAAATAGTTGTTAGATTCCAAGTTTCGTGATTTTTAGAATCAGTGTGTGGTCGTACGGATTTTTAGAGTGAAAAACAGTCAGTATTTAGACGGTTAAAAATACGCTGTGTGAGCAAACGAAGTCGGAATTCGACGAAACCAGTTTCGTTGGGACCGTAATGACGAACTCTAGCTACATGTTCAGTTTCGTGATTTTTGGGTGTCATGTGTGATCGGAGGAATTTTTAAAGACAAGCACAAACAGCGTAAGGATATAAATGAATTAAATAATCCATTTTAAAATAATTTATTTCTTCTATAAATAACCCCACAAAATTTCCTAAAACCCTAAAATCACTTTCTAGTCAACGCTTTCTTTTTTCCGCCACCAAAGTTCTTCCAGGAAAAATCAGAGTTCAATCCTCTTTAAAAAAAAATCAAAACAATCAAATACAAAATTCTATAAATCGTGAGGTATATACATATGGATTCAGCAGAGAAGAAGCTTCGATTCTATGTCAAAATGGTATGGTGCACCGCCAATTTTCTGATGCTCCACTTTTGAGCAATCGAGCTAGGGCACGACTACGGTGGGTTTAGGAGATGAAGGGGTTGAGGGGGAGCTCACCAGCGAACTTGGGTTGGCGAGGCGCAGCTGATGGCGTCAGGAAGGGGAACTCCGGTCATCGGAGTAAGGGAGCGATGGTGGTTTCGTGGTTTCAGGCAGCAGGGGGGTTTTCAATTAGGGACGTCGGAGGTGGAACCTCGGTGACTGGAAGGTGCGGTTTCAGGCGAGGGACTCGGTGGTGATGTCGGCGTGGGGGTCAGGTGGTCGGAGCGGTTGGTAAAGTCGGTCAAAGGGGGTCAACGACGGGAAAATTTTGATACTGGAAATCTTGAAATCGGTTTAGGGAAAGATGAAAGTCACGGGCTGGTTTTGTATGAGTATGGATGGGCCAAGAGGGAATATAAGGGTGAGGCCCAAAGTGAATTAAAAACTCTAAGTTTTAATTAATTTAAATTCGTATTAACTTGTTTACATCATATCTTTATCATACGATATCGAAATCAGACGAAACAAGTTGCGTTGGGATCGTATGGACGGGAGCAACACAATGAGACTGAGTGGGAGTGAATCCGAGCTCATTACAATTTATGGCGAAATAAATTGTCCGACTGAGTCGAATAACGCAAACCATTATTCAACGGTTAACGCGCAACGGTGAGTAAATCTCACTAACTCTGAACAGTTTATAATTTCATGTTGTATTTTTAGAACTGTTAGATATTGGTTGATTGACTGTATGTTGACTGTTTGATTGAACTGCTAGTCTGTTAGTTGAATTTCTATATTGATTATGTTTAACAGAATGTATCCTATGGAACAGAAAGTGATGTTTTCTATATTGTCTAACATCTGTGATGTAGGGAAACAGGTTGGAGGAATCCAACTGGATTCCTCAACAGATATTTTACTGTTATTTTCATATTGTGATATATAATGTGATATATGATCTGTTGTTGATTATATGTGTATGGACGATATTGAACATCGTGATTTGATATGATTGAATACCATAACATACCGAAATGTTGATAAGGGGATTTTCAAAGTGATATTGAAAACAGAATATTTATAAAATGAAATATTTATAAATAAGAGATATTTATAAAGTGGAATATTTATAAATAAGGAATATTTATAAATTGGGATATTTAAATAGGAGATATTCAAAAAGGAAATAAATTCAAAACATTTCTTTTTGAATGGAAAGGTCTGTGTAGCGAGTTTGGGGATTTTCCCGATGCTCCCGTTACAAAGGAGGTTATGGCGAATTTTCCCGGGAATATAAGGAGTTAGAATATTTCAAGAATAAATTTGAAAAGGAAATATTTGTAAACCATTTACAATTAGAATTGGAAAGGGAACATTATAAAAAGGAAATCATTTTTAAAGTGTAGAACCGTTATTTAAAAGTAAATCTTTTCAAATGAATAAAACGTTGTTAAAAAGTAAATCTTTTAAAATGAATAAAACGTTGTTAAAAAGGAAGTCTTTATAAAGTGAACAAAGTTAATCGAATATAGACATTCGAAAGGAGAAATCGAATATGGTATTCGAAGTTAGTTAATTGAATATAGACATTCGAAGTTAGTTAATCGAATATAGACATTCGAAGTTAGTTAATCGAATATAGACATTCGAAGTTAGTTAATCGAATATAGACATTTGAAGTTAGTTAATCGAATATGGTATTCGAAGTTAGTTAATGGAATATGGTATTCGAAAGTTAGTTAATCGAATATGTTATTCGAAAGGGGTTAGTCAAGTCGAGTTAGTCAAATAGAGTTAACCAGTTAGAGTTAATCAGTTAGAGTTAACAAGTTGGAGTTAATTAGTTAGAGTTAATCGATTAGAGTTAAAATGAATTAGAGTTAATCAAATATAGTTATTTGAGACAGAGTTAGTCAAGTGAGTCGAGCCTAGTTAATCGAATCGAATTGGTCGAACCAAGTAAGTCGAGTTAAGTTAGTCAAGTTAGTCGAGCCTAGTTAATCGAATCGAATTGGTCGAACCAAGTAAGTCCAGTTAGTCAAGTCAAGTTAAGTTAGTCGAGTTAAATAAATCGATGTTAGTTTCATCGAAAGGAGTTATCGATGTTAGTTTCATCGAAAGGAGTTATTGATGTTAGTTTCATCGAAAGGAGTTATCGATGTTAGTTTCATCGAAGGGAGTTATCGATTATAGTTTAATCGAAGTGAGATTTTCAAATATGAGATATTTGAAAAGGAAGAGTTATCGAATATTAGTTATTCGAAGATAGATTATCGAATATCATTTATTCGAGAAGGAGTTAATCGAATATAGGTTATTCGAAGAAGAGTTAATCAAATAGAGATTTCTCGAAGAGAGCTAATCGGCAAATTCGATTATATCGAATTCGGGAAAGTACTTATACTTTCCAGTGTTTAAATAGAGATTTATTTATTTATAAATAAATAAGTGTTAGGTTAATTATTCACTAATAAGAATAGAAGTTATAATTAAAGTTAGATTATTCGAAAGTAGGGATTATAGCGTTATCGTTATAACCAATGTTTTAAATATAGAAGTAGATTAGTAAAATTGGATCCGAGAAAGGCGTAAAGAAGTTATTAAAGATTTAAAAGATAAACTTTGACCATTTCGAAGTTATAACGATGTTCAGTTAAGGTCTGAGAGGTAATTATACCCCAACTTGAGTGACTTCCTTCTTAACTAAGAAATGGTAAGGTTTGATCGTAAAGGAGTTTTGGAAATGTTTTCCAAACGAGAATCAGAAATGTTTTCTGATAAAAGAAAATAAGAATTTAGAATATAGGGAAATAGAAGATAAGTAAATAAATGAACTAAAGAGATTAATGTTAAATGATGTTTGTTCGATATAATTTCCATCTGGAAATAATATCGTTGTTTGTACACTTGTTTTTCTTTGATGGTTAAATCACAGACTATCGAAGTTTTGACCATTTTAACGTTGTTAATATGGAGAGACCGGTTGGATTATTATCCAAAGAACCACTCTATTTTGGCATAAGCGTCGCAAATCATATATGCCAAAGATAATTGAAGACGGAGTAAAATGCAAGGGCTATCCTGTTTACAGAATAGTGCCTTCGGTTTGTCCAGTCCCAGGACAACTTGTATGGACGAAGGTCTGACAGAGTATATCCAATGGATCGCGTAAGTTGATCTGTTCAAACGTATTCACGTTTGGTGGCGGAGGAATTCGTTTCTCTTAGCTGTATACCCGTGTTATTTTTGGATAAGTCAATTTGTGATTTGGCGGGTATGACGATGTGACATTCTAAGTGAATGAAGATGGATGTCTGACAGAGTATTTCCAGAAAGGTCACGTACATTGATTTCTTCAACCGTACCAAGAGTGGAAGCGGAGAAGGAAACTTATTTTAGCTGACACGTAATGTATTGTTGTAGACGTAAATTAGTGATTTTCGATGGATTTGACAATGTAGCATTCGAAGTGAATCTGATGTAATGATAAAGCGTAGCTTCTAGCCTCATCAACCGGTAAATGACAGAAATCGGGCAGGCAGCATGGCTAAGTCGGTCGCACCGAAGTAGGGTGTATAATCACCTATCTAGAGAATATTCATTTGCTTCTTTAATCTATCAATGCTGTCCCATATATATATATATATATATATATATATATATATATATATATATATATATACGAGAACGGTTGCTGATCCCAACCGTTGGTGATGTACATTCGATACACTCAAGCGAAATGAGTGGTCGGTCATGTGTGGATGAGTTGCAAGATGTTCTTGTTGAACTCCAGTGTATCGTTCCTAGAGTACACTGAACGGAAGGTGGTTCCATACCTTGTCATAGTTGGAAATACAATCATCCAATACGTGCTTGCGATTTTGATTGTATACTATATATGTAGTAACGTGAGATGCAAGCGTTTCTGCTAGATTGATATTTATTTGTACTTAGACATTATTATAATATCAGAATGATATTGCTTTGAAAAGTTATTTGGATTCTCATAAGGGAAAAACTCGTTCCGTATTCACGGCGTGGTCTTATGAGATATCATATACCTGTTTAAATGATTTGAGTTTATTCACACCAGTCCCATGACTGACCCGGAGTTTATTTTGTTGTTTTCCCTAAACTCTTGGGTGCCTAAATATGTACGGGCAGTCAAGTAGTCGGGATTTTACAGATACACTTGGAGAGCTTGGAGCAGGAGGCTTCAGGATTCTATAGCTATTATTATTTCCGCTGTTGTTGTAAGTGTTGTACTCTGATAAGTGTTATTGTACACATATACTGATGTTATTTCAAAGATATGTTATGTTATATTTTATTCGTTCCGCTGTGAGATTCGTGTTTACTCTGATGATGATGTTCTTCTTCTTCTTCTATTCTATAAGTTCTATCTTATCTATTCTCACCTTCTAATTTCTTTCATTAATTACTGGGATTTTTCGATGTTTTGGTTATCGACGTCGAGCTTACGTCGATAACCAAAGCCGCCCGAAAATCCGGGTCACTACAGGCCAAATCAAAAAGAGTTCTAATAGGATGATTGGAAAGAGAAATCAAACCTTCAATTGAAACATTCCTATCTCTGTCTGACGCACTAGCCATGAGAGCATGCACCTTCCCTCCCGAAGATCCAGCCCTTTGGCCCTGTCCTTGCTTCTTCAGGCACTCCTTAGAAAAGAGTCCAACCTTTCCACAATTGAAACAAGCATTCTTCTTTCTTTTGTAGTCCTTGATCAAGTGAACCTCGCATCCACAATTGTGACACTTCCTCTTATCTCTAGCACCGTCGTCTTTTCCGCCCTTCTTTTGTTGTTGTCCTTTCTTGGGCCACACTTTCTTGTTTTGTTTTTCCTCAACCTTAGCTTCTTTCTTTTCACCTTTATCTTCCTCATGCATTAATGTCATATCTATAAGCTTTTCAAAAGTTGCCCCCATCGGAATATGAGACATAGCCAACCCATGGAGGGTTCATTCAATCCTCTAGCAAGCCACAAAGCTTTCTTATGTAGGGTATCTACTAGCTGCAACCTAAATCTCGCCAGTTGATTGAATTTGTTAACATACTCTTTGACAGTCATGTCTCCTTGTTTGAGTGATAGAAAAATTTCCATTTGCATACTTTTCTCAGCTTAGGAAAGAAACTCCATTTCAAACCTATGCCAGAAATCATCCCAAGTCTCCACTTGATGCCCTGCTTGCATCACTTCACACCAAAATGAAGCCTCATCTTTCAACGGCTAATTGAATCATTCTTCGATCGTCAACTTCGAAAATTCCAAATAATCCTCCATCTCTTTAAGCCAATTTCTTGCCTCAACGAAAGTTTCGGTTCCTCGGAATGGCTTTCCACCCATAGTATAGAAATCTCTGTAGATCTTAGAGAGATTATCTGCTCGTGGAGGAGGAGGGTGAGGAACAGCGGGTGCAGCTGGGGAAGAAACGTCTGCTTGACCACCGGCAGGCACTGTGACCTCTAGATACCTACGGAACCAACCCGATATCTTAACATCCTCAGGAATATTAGGTTCCCCAGACATAATGAAAAGAAAGGAAAAAGGGATTTAAACAGAGAATCGAAAGATATAACATATGGCTTCGGGGAATATGTTTTTCAAAACAGATTTTTCTTTTTTTGAAAATGCTTTCTTTTAAAACCTTTTTGAAAACAATTTTTAAAATCTTTTATCCGATCTAGTAACCTCGCTCTGATACCAAATGTAACACCCCACGTCCGTTGATGTCACTCATTAAGAGAATGCATTAAGTTTCGTGAAGCGTTATAGGTAAACAGAAACAAAAATATTACAAGACAGATATAAAATGAAAGCAGAATTTAAAATTTTATTAAGCAGAAATCATCGTGGTTCAAAACATAGTTACATCATTAGTCTGAAATACATAAAACCCTGTACATCAACATATATGTATAGAGCTTCTCTAATACTTTTCTCTTTCTCTACACCAATACTAGTGTCATATGAACGAGATGATCCCCAACAAGTATAAGATGATAGATTTAGGTGTATAATTCTAGTGAGAGGTTTTACCCTATACAATAAAAGACAACCCAACTGGACATACCGGCGTTACCCCTAAGGATAATAATGGGCTCCTAAACATACCAGAGTCTAGATGTACCCTAATTACTACACCAATCGATCGGCTCCCCACTCCGTAGATATCCTGTACTGGCCCTACAGTAGGACGTATCACTTCTCAAAGTGGAAATCTTTTATTTTCAGGATGTGCACTACCATATCTACAGGTGTCACGGCGTCTTAGCTTCCCTTGTCTGGACCCATGCATGCACATGACCCCGTCGGAATGCGTTTCCCACACCGTCCCCTCTTTTTGATCTCTTACAATCAGCCCAGTAAGCGTGCTCCTACTCCGACCAAGTTCAGAGTACTCGTTTGATACCTATATATGGATTACTAACCAAAACGGGTCCCACACACAAGATGATACAAGCTTCCCCCTAATCTTGCATCCCCACTACTAGGATTTCCACAGGTTATGCCATACCAGTGTAAAAAAGGATTGCATAACCCCATAGGTTAAGTTTGTAGGCCTATATATATTAATATTACCCACCACCCCAAGATATACTTAACCTTCCCACTGTTTCAAGCAAGTTTACTTAACCCTACTCAAGTTAACATGTTCATGTAATCCCTATGGACTCAAATAGGTTAAGTATTCACGTTCATTATCATTTATCCATTTATGGTAAAAATGCGCTAGACCTCCCACATTAAGCCTACCACTTGTGGATGCTGGATATGTCGGGCGGGTCCGAGGAGAGTTCTTCCACAAGTCGGACTTAACATCATGTCTCAGCACGTTACATGTTTATGCACTTAGACCCCTCACATTAGATTCACCACTTGTGGTTGCTGGATATGCCGGATGGGTCCGAGCAGATTTCTACCACAAGTGTAATCTAACCTCGTGTCTAAGGGCGGTTACAATTCCTAATTACTGTAAATCTAGGCATTTTCACTGCTTAACAATTATCCCTATTTCATTGTAGGTTTTCATGCCCCTTTTCCATGTCAAATTCATCATGTACCATATGCCCTAAATTAGGATCTAAATCACAATCTGATTTGTGCCCCAAATCCATATTCATGTATTTAATTCAAGTTAAGCCCAAATTTCCTAATATAATTTATGCCCCAATTTTAACGTTTTCCCCTCATTTTCAATTTCACATGTTCGCATATTTCAGCGGTATACCTACGCTCAAAGGTAGCCTGGCTATAAAATAAAAAGGGAAAAGAAGAAGGGAAGAGCAGAAATAGACATAATAACAAGATTGACATACGATGACAGAAATAGGTATATCAACTAATAAGCATATAGTGATAGAATTTGGGCATAATGACAAGATAGGCATATAAGAACAGATCTGATGAACATGTGATAATAGAAATGGTTCTAACATAATAGTGACATCATAAACAGACATGATGAGATCTAAACAGTGAATAGATCTACAAATAATGGCAGATCTGACATGATAAATAGGCATAGGCTAAGATCCAATTCATAGTCATGTAAAAAATAGCTTTTAAGTGTTCATATCTAAAAATAACGTAGACTCGGTAATTGGATCTAAGAACAGAAGAATAATTGCAGATGTAGAAGTACAGATCTCTGAATATGTCTAACTCTAGTTATAGAAGAAGAATTATGCTATTTTAATCTAGGCAGAGGTAGCATCTAGTTCTCCATTGTTTTTGAATGAATAAAACAATGAGAATGGGTCTTATTTATAGTCATCAGCCAAAGAATATAGGCCAGAAATCAGTCCAAGTTCAGAAATAGGAATCTGACCAGATCTATATGGGGGTCGACCCCCCTTGATGTGTTGACCCAGGGGTCGACACCTCCTTGATGGGTCAACCCATGGGTCAACACCCATGGGCAGGGAGGTGTCGAGCCATGGGTCAACACCCATGAGCGGGAATTTTCCCGCTCCCTTCTGCTTCTTCATTTTGAAATATTTTGAATTTCTGGGAAGGTTTATTTATATATAATTAGCTTATATATGCATAAACTTCAAACCTAAATATCTTCTTCATGCAGTGTCCGTTTTACGCAAACACGAAGTCTATCTTAAGAAGAATTCCGAGATGAACGCAATGGCACAGTTCATTTTACTTAATTATGAATATTTAATTAAGTATTCTTTAGTTTATCATCTTAATATGTTATAAAATTATGGGGTGTTACATTCTCCCCTACTTAAAAGATTTCATCCCCGAAATCTCCAAGTTAAGAAGAACGTATATCCTAACATCTATCATCCATCTACTCATCCACCAATCACAGGAATCCATTGTCCTTATAAGTTCTCTAATGCTTGTATGAACATATGCAACGGTGTGTGTATATGTCCTTATACTAATGCGAAAGATCAGACGGTCTACTGATTCAGTCGACCTCCTTAATGCAATATATGTTAGTGTCATGAATCCAACATGTTTGCAATAATCCTATATAACATGTAAATTCTACATGGGTGCACAAACATTCGTCCAAATGCAACATCCATATGATGATACACCCACTTTGATCCATTAAAAGAAAAAAAATGCACACACATCCATATGCAGTATAAGAGTGATTGAGCCGATCTAGTGCCTAATGTGTGTGTACATGCATCCACGAGCAACAACTAGCAAACACTTGCATCCACTTGCATCCATCAAACATAACATATCTCAAACACATGTTTACATCCATGGGATTTCTATCTAACGGTCGAATATTCGATCGATAGGATATCGTTAAATGATAGAAACAAGCATGAATAAAATTCTTGAAAAGGAAGTTAAGAACATTCCCTCGAAAAGAAAAGGGTATGAAGCACGAATCTTGCCTTTAGTCTCCCAAGTTGCATCTTCTTGGTTATCTCCCCACTAAAATTTCATCAACTTGACTTCTCTGTTGCGTAGCTTCTTAACTTCTGACCCATGCATGCACATGACCCTATCAGAATGTGCCGCCCACACTGTCTCCTCTTTTGGATCTCTTACAATTAGCCGAATAAGTGTGCCCCGACTCCGACCTAGTCCGTAGTACTCTTTTGGTACCTATATATGGGTTACTAACTGAAACGGGTCTCACACACAAGATGATACAAGCTCACCCTACTCTTGCATCCCCACTACTAGGATTTCCACAGGTTATGTCATACTAGTGTAAAAAAGATTGCAAAACCCCATAGGATAAGTTTGTAGGCCTATATATGTTAATATTAACCATCACCCCCAAGATATACTTAACTCTCCCATTGTTTCAAGCAAGTTTGCTTAACCCCTACTCAAGTTTACATTTTCATGTAATATCTATGGATTCAAACAGATTAAGTTTCAAGTTCATTATCATTTATACATTTATGGTTATAATGCGCTAGATCTCTCGCATTAACCCTACCACTTGTGGATGCTTGATATGTCGGGCGGGTCCGGGCAGACTTCTTCCACAAGTCGGTCTTAACCTCGTGTCTCTGCACGTTACGTGTTTATGCACTTAGATCCCTCACATTTGATTCACCACATTTGGTTGCTGGATATGCCGGACGGGTTCGGGCAGACTTCTACCACAAGTGTAATCTAACCTCGTGTCTAAGCGCGGTTATAGTTTCTAATTACTGTAAATTTAGGCATTTTCACTGCTTAACAATTATCCTTATTTCATTATATGTTTTCATGCCCCTTTTCCATGTCAAATTCATCATGTACCATATGCCCCAAATAGACATGATGAGATCTAAACAGTAAATTAGATCTACAAATAATGACAGATCTGACATGATAAATAGGCATAGGCTCAGATCTAATTCGTAGCCATGTCAAAAATAAATTTTAAGTGTTTATATCTTAAAATAACGTAGACTCACTTTGACTGGACCTAAGAACAGAAGAATAATTGCAGATGTAGAAGTACAGATCTCTGAATTTGTCTAAATCTAGTTGTAGAAGAAGAATTAGCTAGGCTATTTTAATCTATGCAGAGGCAACATCTAGTTCTCCATTGTTTTTGAATGAATAAAACAATGATAATGGGGTCTTATTTATAGTCATCAGCCCAAAGAATCTCGACCAGAAATTAGTCCAGGTTTAGAAACAGGAATCTTCCCAGATCTGTATGGGGGTCGACCCCCCTTTTGGTGTGTCAACACAGGGTTTGACACCCCCCTTGATGGGGTCGACCCATGGGTCAAACCCCATGGGCTGGAATTTTCCTACTCCCTCCGGCTGCTTCATTTTGAAATATTTCGAATTTCTGGGAAGGTTTATTTATATATAATTAGCTTATATATGTGTAAACTTTAAACCATAATATCTTCTTTGTGCGGTGTCCGTTTTACACAAACTCAGAGTCTATCTTAAGAAGAATTCCGAGACCAACGTAATGGCGCAATCCGTTTTACTTAATTCTTAATATATAATTAATTATTCTTCAGTTTATCATCTTAATGTCTTATAAAATTGCGGGGTGTTACAGAGTAAATGTCAGAATGATGAATAATTAAGCTAAGATTTTGAAAATGTTACGAATGTCATATATGCATGAGGAGCGTTCTAAGGCATCCTTGCTTTGCAACACCTCTTTAGCATCCCTAGCATATCGTGAGCTACACTAATAATCCAAACTCAACAAGATTTTGTAGATGTTCAGTCCATATATATATTATCATCTATCCAAAATTTGAGCTCATTCCGATAAACACAACATTTTCAAAATCTTAGCTTAATTATTCACCATTTAAACATCAAATTTATTATTATACAAATGTCGAAACGTGCTCAAATTTTGAATAGATGATAATGTATATATGGATTGAACATCTAAAAAATCTTGTTAGATTTGAATTAGCGTAGCTCACGGTAAGGTAGTGGTGCTAAATGGAGATAAAGGTGTCCCCTGATTTGTGTCAAATATTTGTGTTCAAATAGTCGCTTATATATATATATATACATATATATACACACACGAAAATGTTTTGCTACACCGTTATATCCCTATGAATTCCAACCACTCATTTTGATTTTAATATTCAGTTTTTCTCTCTCTTTCCACAACACTATATTATTTAATTCAACCGGAGAGAAAGAATGAATATTAAAATTGGAATGAGTGGTTGGAATTTAGAGGGTGATAAATGTGTAGCAGAACATTTCTCATGTATATATATACACACACACACACACACATGCATACAAAGGCGTACTTATGTTAGGCCCAGTGGAGGCCACCTCACCCACTGAATTTTTGTTTTAACTTTTTTATTACCTCTGTACATAGCCTACTTTATTTGATACAAAAAAAGGAATGCAAACATCAATCCACTTCTTCTTGCTTCGCTTTGAAACAAAAAGGAGGCAACATCAACTTCTGCTTCTCTCCTGGCTCCAGCACAATTCAGATTGAACATAAAAGCCTCCTTCGATTTGATAATCAAATAACTTCTTACTGGTTTTTCGTACTCCACAATCTTATACCAAGCAAAGAGGTAATCCTCTATTTTATTGAAAACTCTAATAAAGTTTATATTTAGTTTTTGTCAGTAATCAATTATTTTGATTCTCATTTTATCAAACATTGTATATGGTTAAAAATCAATGTTATTATCATAAATGTAGTTGGAAATTTGGTGAATTCAGTCTTATAAGCCATTGAAATTGATGATATTATTCAAAAAATTTAAAATATGAAACCTAGAAGGGTTCGTCTGTAAATTTTTACGTAATATTTTATCATACTTAATTTGAATATCAATATATGACTTTTGCAGATTAAAGATGTGTTAATTTGTTGTTATGAAAATATGGTTGTTATCTTTTTTGTTTTCCATGAAGTTCCGCCCCCGCTGATTTTGATTTCTGTGTATATCGCTATGTATATGTGTGTGCGTGCACGTGCGTGCGAGAATCTTACAAATTTAGCTTGCATTCTATTGTAAAATAGGTATACATATATACATATATATATATATATATATGTGTGTGTGCATGTGTATGAGAATCTCACAAATTTAGCATGCATTCCATTGTAAAATAGGCCAGCGACCACTATCGATAGGGGAACTTCAAATTTTCTTGTTGGTGTAACGATCCGAGTATTGAAAATTAACTCTCCAATTTTTTTAATTTATTTTTGGTCAGCGACATTAGCCGGAATGGGCCATAACACCATGAAATACAGTATTCTCAATTCTCACATGGACATTTTTTGTTTGATAATGTCCAAATTTCACAGTTGCTAGTTAACTTAAATTTAGCCAAGGTTAGCTACTAATGTGAACCAATATTTTCTAGGATGTTCTGTTTATACCATTGAGGCAGAACATGAACATGTGGGAGTCAGGGACCAGAGGCGGCTCTGAAAAGAGCAGAGCGAGATTTTGCGGTGGGTAAACCTATAAAGAAAAAATAGGGTTTTTTAAATAAGGTTGGAGGGTAATCGGTAATGTTGAATAGCAGACCTCATAGAGGATATGTTCACGCAAAACCAACTAAAACTAAAATTTCTACCTTCATAATGTTTTATTAGAAATTTATTATTTAGAATTAGCATAATTTTTTCGGTTATTGCCCCTCATCGATGGGTTGCCCCAGTTGGCCATCCTCTATGCCTGGCCTCTAAGCCGGTCTTGTGTGGAACATTCAAATTTGCTATAAATAAATTATCAGATTTTTTTTATGAAAATACAAAAAAAAACATTAGAGCATCACATTGTAAGTTTCCCTATAGTATCACAATTATCAGATCATCTAAGGACTATGAAGTGTATTGTGAATACCCGATTACCCTGTTCGCATTATCCCATTCTAACATGATGTGGGCCGCATCCAATTACTTAAAGCCCATATGCATTAATATCACATTATGTATCAATAATAATACAAGACAGCACGTTACAGTCCATTAACGTTGGCTATAAATGCTTGTATCAGTCTGTACAAAAATTAATTCGGTTGAGAATAATAAAATTACAAAGTCTTTCTTCTCAATAACAGTTCGATCATGGTATCAGAGCAATTGCGCTAATAGCCTCAATAAACTCGATCAAATCCTTTCTGCAAATCTATCAAAAAGAAAGATTATCCATCAGAGTATTATTATCATTTGGATCCTCTCATCCAAGATTATTATTTTGTCATTTGAGAGTTGAGGCAGTGATATCAAAACTGTGCCTCGCCACTATTAACTGGCTGCATCAGTTTCAATCACCACTGCTTGAAGGAAAAGATCCACAAAACTCAAATTCGATCAAAAAAAATCTAAAGAAATCAATCAAATTGAAAGAAAGAGCCATTTAAGAAAGCAATCAACATCAAGATTTAACAAAATAGTTCAAAAGCATCACGTTAAACTTCTGGTTGCTCTTAAATTCAAGTTTGAAGAAATCAGCCAGAAAATACCAATTTAAGAAAAAGAGTTTTGAAATCTGCATCATTCCTATAACCTCTGTGAATCATGGTGGATGGTAACACCCCAACCATTCCAAGATCATCAGCAAGATCCAACCAAACCAGCACCACAAGCACTGAGGATCTCATTAGATCTATCATAAAACCTCAAAGCCAAATCATCTCAATCCAGTTGGATGAATGTGAAGACCTGCAACTTCCCAGTGAAGGAAAGCGCGGGTAGTTCGAGAACAAGCCACAACAGAACGCAGACGGTAGGACATTTCATTCTATACTACAACAATTCCATCAGAATACAAGAATATACATAGTATAAATGAATATTACACAGAAATGTCAGAGATTTAAATTACATTTAAAAACATCGCAGCGGAAAATAATACAATACACAACTGAAGGAGATATACGGATTCAAAGCTGTCCGGATATCATTCCAGCTGTAAACCAGGATCCTGTGAATATAAATCTGCAAAACCAAAACTACTAGCTGCCCGTGTCAAAATAAGGGCACCCTGAGTTTAGGTTAAAACAATAAACTCCAGGTCAGTCATGGGACTGGTGTGAGGACTAAAACAGTTATTAATCTTTATTTTAAAGTTAGGTAAATCAAGGGACCACGCCGTATAACACGGAACGGGTTTTCTCCCAAGAACACCAGTGCATAAAACAAACAGCGCCATGCTAAATAAAGAACAATGAAGCTATTATAAGACCCAGGTCCCATCACACAATGCAACGCAAGCCGGAGGATAGGGTTTTTACCTTTTAATATCCAAATGCTTGATACGTTTAAAACAAATCATTTGATACTATTATAAGTGTATAGTGTCAAAACAATTTCAAATCATAAGTATCAATCCTAGACGGCATGGTTACCATATATCATGTCGCCATACTAGGCTCTACAATCAAAACCGCAAATGTCACGTATTTGGAAGTTGGGTTTCCATCTGTTAACCGAGGCAAAAGATAGTCCTCAACCGATTCGAGACAATCTAGCCTACCATGTCTCAGGATCAGAACGCATCGACCCTTGGAGCGACGGGGTCGGTCCACCGATGTGGATTAGACGAAATCCTGAACACTGCGTCTCCCCGCCCTATGGGGCGCAAATGAGCCAACAAATGACTCCATCGGTCCCGGATCGACCGATATATCTGAGGCGCCTCGCATCAGCAACAACCACATAAGTCAAACTCGCCAGGGCGTGTAAAATCACTGACACCACTTCTAGCTAGAAAGAAACGCAGGTCCTCCCTGAGGTCCTTCTCCCGTTTTTGGTTCACCACCGGGGTGTGAGGCTCGCGATTCAACGTTACACAAAGCTACGCAACAAAGGCCGTGCTTTGATCATCAACCACAAGACTCTGCTTTTCAACAAAAGCCTTGATCATTTGCATCTTAGCATGCCACACAGGCAAACCACTCTATGCAACCGATATCAGTCACACAGAATGAAATCTGATGTTAGACACACAATCCATTTATAAGTCTGTTCTGGGTCTGAACGAAACCGGAGGCACCTAGTACCCCGCACATCCATCGATCTCCAAGTACGTCTGGACGATCACCAACTGATTCCCTCCTCTTGGGTGTACGGCCCAATCAAGATCATCAGTAATTATCCAAACGACGTGAAGACCTCCGGTCTTCAACCACCGTCTTCATCTTCGACTTATCGTCGTATCAGTTATTCAGAATGGGATAAACCTGGTCTTTCCAAATAACTCGTGTATATAATAAACAAGTGTTAAACAAACACAACATACGCCTCATTCCAATTCATCAGTCACTAACCGTAAATTAACAAGAGAATAATTCCCCAAATATTAACCCCGAAGGCCGAAACCAACATCAGATCAATATCCAGAATACCATTTTGCTTAGCTAACTGACAGTTAGTTTCTAAATTTCACCTTCATAGGGGAAGGTTCCCATTAATTTTATCAAAGATAAATCCCTTAAATTTATTCTTTAATCTTCCCTTGAATATCAATTCAAACTAGTCGGGATTAGCGAACCACACCGAAGTAATCATTTATTTTAATTTCCCAATCCCAACCTATTCATCCCATGAAGTAAAACTGGTCATACTTCATATCTAACAACACGGTGTTATCGGTAAATTCAATTACCATTTCACATTCAAATCTAATTGAAGATTTAAATATCGCCTGGAGTAAAACTGGTGATACTCCATTCTCGATCTTTTCAATTTAATTAAAGATTCATTAAAACTCCACTTAGTTTTAATCTTTAACTGGGTTAAAGAATCAGTGTCCTTTAAAACACGGCTCACAATAAACCCAAAATCACATCCCATTAAATATCGGGTTAAAGAACAAGTGTTATTTAAGACACTGTTCACGGTAAACCCAAAAATCAATACCAATTCAATTCCAATTAAATATTACTTAATTGGTACACTTCATTAAATCTAACTAAAAAGATTTAATCTTTTTCTCAACTGGGCTTAAGAAAAGTGTTAATGAAGACACCATTCACGACAAACTCAAATCACATTTGATATTAAATACAAGGCTCTGAATAGAAAATATATCGGCTTATATTCAATATCAAATTCTACGACCAACAAATATCGTATTGGAAATAAAGATATAAATATATCTTTCAAATTTCCATAACTATATCTGTGTAATCACGAAATCCAACATCGAAATAATCCAAAGACAATTTCGATTCAAATCCATTCCAATATAATTATTGGAAATTCTGGTTATTTTCAAAACCATTTCAAATCCAATTTATTTATTTAAAAATAAATAGAATTATAATTCTAGTTCAAAACTAGTTCATTTCGATAAAAATATATTTTTATCTTTTAAAATATGGAGTTTTTCATCCCAATTCTTCCCAAATCATTTCTTATGATTTTGCACAAATTATTGATATTTTTAATAATTTTATCAAGGCCCGTACAGTCGGTTTCCACCAACGGCCATCGAACTGCACTTACAGCGACCTTTTCCAAATTTGATTTGGACATAATTCCAAATCCAACCGTTAGATTTCAAATTTCTAATATTCGTTAGAAAGCTCTTTTCGATATGAACCCAACGGTTCCGGTTTTAGGAGAATCCGACGGTCGGATCTCCCGCAATATCTGTTCGAAGTTAATGGTCGAAATTCGCGAACTGCCGCGGCGCGGCGCGTTCTATTCAGGTCATTATATTATATATATATATATAATATATACTTCGTCGATTTCAATTCAAAACGTGCTTTATAAATCGTTTTAAATTCATTTTCAAAATAGTCTCAACTTCATATTCAATTTCTAATCAAAATTGAATATTCCAATATAAATTCGTTTTAAATTCATTTCAAATTGATTTCAATTCAATTTCAATTTAATTCGAATTTCTTTTCAATTTCAATTTGAATTCAATTCCTATTCAAAATATCAGATTTTGAAATCACTTTCGATGTTCATTATAAAATGAATAAAATCGATATAAATATCGTTCACGTCAAAATGGCGTAAATCTAATCAACACGGCTTCATATATTTCTATTTTCAAATATTCTATTTCAAATATTTCTTTTCAAATATTTCTTTTTCAAAACTGAAATGAGGCCCAATCAATTACCATATAATGTTAATTATATGGATTTTCTACAACACATGTATACAATAACAACGATGAATAATCAACCATCATCCAAAGTGCATTCTACACTGTATAAGCATCAAATATAAATATTCAACGCTTATAACAGTCTGTCAATCAATCGATCGACATACAACTAACTATTGGGATTAGTGTATGTCATATCTCATCCCAATACCCGTGTGGGGTTTTCAAACAATCAAACACAGATTTTATTTGTGCAGTTGGGCGATGTGTAAAATTTATCGTCCCAATCAATATCAGTCAAATGTGTGTATACAAACAAATCATCCGATTTGTTTATTTTTATTTCATTTCATATACACATTAAGAATTCTATTTTTAACGATAAAATATTTTCAACTATATAAATATTTTATTTCACATCACATCACACAATCAACTACACATCAAAATCAAACAAACAAGCATACAAGCCGTCCATGGTCTATGGACGACGGGTGTCGGGTGCTACTAAACACTGTCTGCATCCTAGTATATATTTAACTAGAAAATTCAATAAAAGGTGAGGAGTTCTCACAGAATTGCTAATCCAACGCCACGACTCTTCTTAGGTAGAAATTTTCGTTGTTCTCGCCCTTTTATCAATTTTCACTGCCCGTATTCTCTACATATATAAAAATCGAATTTTTACTTTGCTATTCAATATATAAAAATCGAATTTTTATATTCTCTACCTTATAAAGATTATATTTTTATAATCTCTACTATATAAAAATCATATTTTTAATCTTTCTATAATATAAAAATTATATTTTTAACCTTCCTATAATATAAAAATTACATTTTTATTCGACTAAAATTCATATTTTCTTCTAATCAAAGATTATATTTCTAATTTGATACTAACTATATAAAGATAACATTTTTAATTAGCTACTAACCATATAAGGATAATATTTTTAATTAGCTACTAACCTTTTTATTTTAAACACAATTAAAAACTGAAAATAAAAATAGATAAGTAAATAAAACTTACTTTCCTAAATGGAGGAGGAGGGGTGGCTCATCACTGTTGGCCGGGGGGGTTTCAACATCGCTGTGGTGGCAAGGGAGGAAGAAGAAGAAGCAGCGGCCGCAGCAGCAGGAGGAGGGGGGTGCGTCGTTCGAGGTAGGGGGTGCGTCGCTCAGCAGGAGGAGGGGGGGAAATCGCGCAGCAGGAGGGGGGAATCGCGTAGCAGGAGGAGGGGGAAAATCGCGGCGGCGACGCCGCCTGAGGGGGTTCGCGATCGATTAGGCTAAGTTTTTTTCTTTGTTGACTTTGAATGAAGGGAGGGGGAGAGTAGGAATATATAAATATTTAATTTTAATTTTAATTTTAAATTCAAAAAGCAACTTTTAATCTCGACCTCGAAACCGAACCCACCGCCTGTCGTCTACAGCTAATTACCCCCATTCCGAACATAATGGGATATGTATCGTAAGCTGATTCGGTTGTTTCGATCAGTTTCCGTCAAAATCAACATATGACTCTATATATTGAATTTGAACGCGCATTTCAATTTACTGGGGTCACATACTAACTCGAAAAATTCCAGAAAAATATTTTCTAGCTTCGTATTGACGATACGGTCCTAACAAAACTAATTTCGCCAAATTCTGAGACCATTTGAAAAATGGCCATTTTCCAATCGATTAAAATCAACTAAAACTGGTCAAATGCGTTTTCCTTTGCCACGCTCACATATTAATTCGAAAAATTATGAAATTTGAAACCTAGCAATAACTTTACATCCCGGATCCAACAAAAGTGGTTTCGTCGAAATCCGAGGTCATTTGCAAAATTTCCATTTTTAAGGGCCTGAATTCCATAGCGACTATTCAGAAGTTTCAACTGGACATATCTTTTGATTCCCGCTATGAAATTTTGATTTTTCGGATTCGTTGGAAAGATATTATCAATTAGATTCAAATATTTTTGGTTTCACTAAAATCCGGTTTATTTTGCACTCGGTAAGTTCAATTGAAGTTTGAAATCGAATAATCGAACTACCGCGCCATTTTCCATTCCTTTTATAAATATAAATAAATATTTATATTCTAATGACGATTCAAATGAAAATATACGTTCGAATTCTATTCAAAATTAATTTCTCGTCGATATTATTTAAAATAATTCATTTTAAATAATCAAAATTCGCTAAAATTGCCAAAATAAAAATTTTAAATTGGCCCAGATTTCTGGGTTATTACAATGAATCCAATTATCTTCTGTGGAAACTGCAAGTTGAAACAGCTGCAAAAGGTTACGGGCTTGAAGATTTTCTTTATGGATCAAAAAGTATTCCAGCAAACACTAGAAATACTGATAATGGACTAATTCCTAATAAAGAATTCACAACCTATCAAAGTCAAGACAATCTTGTCGGTGCATGGTTAATGTCATCTGTAAGTTCCTCCCTAGTGCCACAGCTAATAGGCACTAAAATTGCTCATGAAGTATGGACAGCCATGGAAAGATCTTTCATAAGTTAGTCATCTGCTAGAGTTTTACACTTCAAGAAACAGTTACAAACCTTAAAAAAGGATAACTCTAACATGAATGAGTATCTAATGAAGATTAAAAATCTGTGTGATCAATTAGCATGTACAGGAAATAAAATAGAGGAAAAGGAGAAAATTCTATATATTGTTGGTGGACAAGAAGATGAATATAAGGCAGTTATTGCCTTTATCACATCCATTGAACCTACCCCATCCTTACAAAGCATTTATTCTACGTTATTAGCCCATGAGGGGTGGTTACACCAAAAGAAGGAACAAGTAACAGACTTATCTGTTAACTGCATTACCACTGGCAAAAACAAGAATGAACAAAACAATTCAAGAAGTCAGAACTCTTACTGTGAAGACCCGTAACTTCCCCGTAAAGGAAAGCGCCGGATAGTTCGAGAACAAGCCACAACAGAACACATATAAAAGAACATTTCACTATATATTACAACAATGCATCAGATTACAAGAATATACAGAGTATGAATAAATATTACACAGAAATATCAGAGATTTAAATTACATTTAACTACATAGCAGCGGAAAATAATACAATACACAACTAGAAGGAGATATACGGATACAAAGCTTTCCGGATATCGTTCCAGCTGTAAACCAGGATCCTGTGAATATAAATCTGCAAAACCAAAACTACTAGCTGCCCGTGTCAAAATAAGGGCACCCAGAGTTTAGGTTAAAACAATAAACTCCAGGTCAGTCATGTGACTGGTGTGAGAACTAAAACAGTTAATCTTTATTTTCAAAGTTAGGTAAATCAAGGGACCACGCCGTATAACACGGAACGGGTTTCCTCCCAAGAATACCAGTGCATAAAACCAACAGCGCAATGCTAAATAAAGAAAAATGAAGCTGTTATAAGACCCAGGTCCCATCACACAATGCAACGCAGTCGAGGATAGGGTTTTCCCTTATAACAGCCAAAGAATGCTTGATACGTTTTAAAACAAATCATTTGACATTATTATAAGTGCATAGTGTATAAAACACTTCAAATCATAAATATCAATCATAGGCGGCATAAGCGCCCCATCCCACTATGTCGCCATATATAGGATTACAATTAAAACCGCAAATGTCACGTATTTGGAAATTGGATTTCCGTCTATGAACCGAGGCAAAAGATAGTCCTCAACCGATTCGAGACTGCCTAGCCCGAGTCTCAGGATCAGAACGCATCGACCCTTGGATCCTCAGGGCCGGTCCACCGATGTGGATTAAACTTAAACCCTGGACACTGCGTTTCGCCGCCCTTTGGGGCGTAAGCGAGCCAACGAATGACTCCATCGGACCCGGATCGTCCGATCTAACCGAGGCGCCTCGCAACAGCAACAACCACATAAGTCAATCTCGTCAGGGCGTGTAAAACCACTGACGCCACTTCTAGCTAGGAGGAAACGCAGGCCCTCCCTGAGGTCCATCTCCCGTTTTTGGTTCATACCTGGTGTGAAACACGCGAGGTAAACGTTACACAAAGCTACGCCACAAAGGCCGTGCTTTGATCATCAACCACAAGACTTTGCTTTTCAACAGAAGCCTTGATCATTTGCATCTTAGCATGCCACACAGGCAAACCATCCTATGCAACCGATATCAGTCACACAGAATGAAATCCGATGTCAGACACACAGTCCATTTACAAGTCCGTTCTGGGTCTGAACGAAACCGGAGGCACCTAGTACCCCGCATATCCATCGATCTCCAAGTACGTCTGGACGATCACCAACTGTTTCCATCTTCTTGGGTGTACAGCCCAATCAAGATCATCAGTTACCACCCAAACGACGTGAAGACTTCCGGTCTTCGACCACCGTCTTCATCTTCGACTTATCGTCGTATCAGTTATTCAGAATGGGATAAACCCGGTCTTCCCGAATAACTCGCGTATATTTTATAAAAGTGTTACACAAACACAACATACGCCTCATTCCAATTCATTAGTCACTAACCGTAAATTAATCAAGAGAATAATTCCCCAAATATTAACCCCGAAGGCCGAAACCAACATCAGATCAATATCCAGAAAACCATTCTGCTTGGCTAACCGACAGTTAGTTTCTAAATTTCACATTCATAGGGGAAGATTCCCATTAATTTTATCAAAGATAAATTCCTTGAATTTATTCTTTAATCCATTTTTGAATATCAATTCAAACTAGTCGGGATTAGCGAACCTTACCGAAGTAATCATTTGTTTTAATTTCCCAATCCCAACCTATTCATCCCATGAAGTAAAACTGGTAATACTTCATATCTAACACCACAGTGTTATCGGTAAATTCAATTACCATTTCACGTTCAAATCTAATTAAAGATTTAACTATCGCCTGGAGCAAAACTGGTGATACTCCACTTTCGATCATTTCAATCTAATTAAAGATTCATTAAAACTCCACTTAGTTTTAATCTTCGACTGGGTTAAAGAATCAGTGTCATTTAAAACACGGTTCACGATAAACCCAAAATCACATTCATTAATTATCGGGTTAAAGAACGAGTGTTATTTAAAACACTGCTCACGATAAACCCAAAAATCAATATCAATTTAATTCCAATTAAATATTATTTAATTGGTACACTTCATTAAATCTAAATAAAAAGATTTAATCTTTTCTCAACTGGGTTCAAGAATAGTGTTAGTGAAGACACCATTCACGACAAACCCAAATCACATTCGATATTCAATACAAGGCTCTGAATAGAAAATATATCGGCTTATATTCAATATCGAATTCTACGACTAACAAATGTCGTATTGGAAATAACGATATCAATATATATCTTTCAAATTTCCATAACAACACCTGTATAATCACGAATTCCAACATCGAAATATTCCGAAGACAATTTCGATTCAAATCCACTCCAATGCAATCATTGGAAATTTTGGTTATTTTTAAAACTCTTTTCGAATTCAATTTATTTATTTAAAAATAAATAGAATTATAATTCTAGTTCAAAACTAGTTCATTTCGATAAAAATCTATTTTTATCTTTTCAAATATGGAGTTTTTCATCCCAATTCTTTCTAAATCATTTCTTATGATTTTACACAAATTATTACTATTTTTAATAATTTTATCAAGGCCCGTACAGTCGATTTCCATCAACGGCCATCGAACTGCACTTACAGCGACCTTTTTCGAATTTGATTTGGACGTATCTCCAAATCCAACCGTTAGATTTCAAATTTCTAACATTCATTAGAAAGCTCTTTTCGATACGAACCCAACGGTTCCGGTTTTAGGAGAATCCGACGGTCGGATCTCCCGTAATGTCCGTTCGAAATAAATGGTCGAAATTCGCGAACTGCCGCGACGCGGCGCGTTCTATTCAGGCCATTATATTATATATATAATATATATAATATATATTTCGTCGATTTCTATTTAAAACGAATTATATTAATAGTTTTAAATTCGTTTCAAAAGCAATTTCAACTTCCATTTCAATTCAAATCAAAATTGAATTCTTCTTTATAAATTTGTTTCAAAATTCATTTCTATTCAATTCAAATTTCAATTCAATTTGAATTCATTTTCAATTCATTTCAAAATCGTTTTCAATTCAATTCATTTCGAAATCGTTTTCAATTCAATTCATTTCGAAATCGTTTTCAATTCAATTCATTTCGAAATCGTTTTCAATTCAATTCATTTCGAAATCGTTTTCAATTCAATTCATTTCGAAATCGTTTTCAATTCAATTCATTTCGAGATCGTTTTCAATTCATTTCTATTCAAAATCGTTTTCAATTCATTTCTATTCGAAATCGTTTTCAATTCATTTCTATTCGAAATCGTTTTCAATTCATTTCTATTCGAAATCGAATAAATCGATATAAATATCGTTTACGTCAAAATGGCGTCAATCTAACCAACACGGCTTCACAAATTTCTATTTTCAAATATTCTATTTCAAATATTTCTTCTTCAAAATCGTTGTTATTATCAAAATATTTCGTTCAACACATGACCAATCTCAATGAATGAAACTGTCAACACATGAACTTTATTTTATATTGATAAAGATGTAAATTTTAATATTAAAATATTTCGTTCAACACATGACCAATCTCTATAGATGAGTACTGTCAACACATGAACTTTTATTTTTTTATATTCTTTATTTTTCAAATTGGAATGAGGCCCAATCAATTACCATATAAAGTTCATTATATGGATTTTCATACAACACATGAATATCATAGCATTGAAAAATAATCAACCATCAACCAAAGTGCACTACACTGTATAAGCATCAAATATAGAGATCTAACGCTTATAACAGCCTGTCAATCAATCGATCGACATATTTAATCAATCAGGATGAGTGAACTGCATATTTCATCCTAACACCCGTGTAGGGTTTCAAACAATCAAACAAATATTTTATTTGTGCAGTTGGGCGATGTGTAAAATTTATCGTCCCAATCAATGTCATTCAAATAAGTGTACATAAACAAACCGTCTGGTTTGTAAATGAATATTTATTTATTCACATTCACGTTAAAAATTATATTTTTAACGATAAAACATTTTATTCCAACATATGAATTTCTATTCAATTCATTTATTCTATAAAAATGATATTTTTATTTTTCTAACTTATTTTAGAAAATTTCGGCGGCATAACGGCACGATACTAGAAACGGGACAAGGCCTAGCCTTATCCCCGGTCTAGTGAAGGCCCACGCCATTCACACATCAATCAAATTCACTTTCGTTATGCAAACCACAAAATTTGGAGTAAGAGTCTAACCTAGCCTTACTCCTTCGCCTTATAACGGCGCACGTCTAATCCTAACCAATTTATCGATTCGACTTTTCACACCACAAACCACATAAGTCAATATCGAAATCAATCACCAAACAGTCAAACAAACAAGTCCATGGTCTGTGGACGATTGTGTCGGGTGCTACTAAGCACCGTCTGCATCCTAGTATATATACATAACTAGAAATAAAATTGAAGAGTGAGAAATTCTCACATATAGCTATCCTAGCTCCACGGCTCTTCATTTGCAGAAGTCTTCGTCGTTTCGCCTTTTTGTCACCTTCGTTGTCCGCTTTCACTATATATATAAAAATCGAGTTTTTACTTCGCTATTCAATATATAAAAATCGAATTTTTAGTTCGCTATTCAATATATAAAAATCGAATTTTTAGTTCGCTATTCAATATATAAAAATCGAATTTTTAGTTCGCTATTCAATATATAAAAATCGAATTTTTATTTCAAAGTTCAATATATAAAAATCAAATTTTTATTTCAAAGTTCAATATATAAAAATCGAATTTTTATTTCACTTCTCAATATATAAAAATCGAATTTTTATTTCAAAGTTCAATATATAAAAATCGAATTTTTATTTCAAAGTTCAATATATAAAAATTCTATTTTTCTATCCTGTTGAAAGTCAGTTCTTTTTGCTTGTTGAAAGTCAATTCTTTTTGCTTCACAATTACATATATAAATATATTTCAGTTTTTAAAATGCTTTAAAAAAAGAAAACAGTTTTATACCAAAAAAATAAATAAATCAGTTTTTAAACTGCTTTAAAAAGAAAACAGTTTTTAAAATGCTTTAAAAAGAAGAAAACAGATTTTAAAATGCTTAAAAAAAGAAAACAGTTTTATACCTAAAAAAATAAATAAATCAGTTTTTAAACTGGGTTTTAATAAAACAAAAATAAAATAATAAAATACAAAGAAGTACTTACAGCGGGGGGGGAGGGGTCTTCGTCGATCGTCAGTCGGAGGAAAAGGGGCTTCGCGGTGGATGGGGGCGCGAGCGGTGGAGGTGTGGTCGGAGGGCTTGCGGTGGCTGCTCCTCGTCGTGGGGGATGTCGCGATGGATTGAAGGGCTTTGGGGGGAGGGGTTTTTAGATCGACGAGAGGGGACGGGGGGGGGGGGGGGGGGGGGGTTCGCTTGCGAGGAGGAGGCGTCGGTGGCGGAGGGCTTTGGCAGTCGGGTCGGCGGCAGGGAAAGGGGAGGCGGCTTCGCTTCGATTAGGTTTTCTCTTTTTTTTTTTCTTTTTCTGGTAAATGAATAACGAATCGGGGGGGGGGGGGCAATGAAGAAAAGGAGGGAAGAAATTATATATATATTTTTTATTTATTTATTTAATTATTAAAAAGTTGACTTTCACATACGACATCTAAACGAGGTCCACCGCCTGTCGTCCATAGCGTTTTACCCCCATTCCGAACACAATGGGATATATATCGCAAGCTGATTTGATTGTTACAATCAGTTTCCGTTAAATTTACATTTAAATCACTATATTGAATTTTAAACGTACATTTCAAATTACCGGGGCCACATACTAACTAGAAAAATTCCAAAAAATATTTTCTAGCTTCGTATTGACGATACGGTCCTAACAAAACTAGTTTCGTCGAATTCTGAGATCGTTAGAAAAATGGCCAATTTCCAGTCGATTAAAATCAACTGAAACTGGTCAAACGCGTTTTCCTTTGCCACGCTCACATATGGATTCGAAAAATTATGAAATTTAAAACCTAGCAATAACTTGACACTGCGGACCCAACCAAACTGGTTTCGTCGAAATCCGAGGTCATTTGCAAAATGTCCATTTTTAAGGGCCTGAATTCTATAGCGACTATTCAGAATTTTCAACTGGACATATCTTTTGATTCCCACTATGAAATCTTGATTTTTCTAATTCGTTGGAATGATGTCATCAATTAGATTCCATTATTTTTGGTTTCACTAAAATCCGGATTGTTTTTCACCCGGTATGTTCAATTGAAGTTTGAAATCGAATTATCGAACTACCGCGCCATTTTCAATTCTATTTATAATTATATATAATTATTATATATTCTAACGACGACGTATATAATATATACGTTCTAATTATATTCAAAATAAATTTCTCGTCGATATTATTTAAAATAATTCATTTTAAATATTCAAAATTCACTAAAGTTGCCAAAATAAAAATTTCAAACTGGCTCGCATTTTACGGGTTGTTACAATCTCCCCCACTTAAAACTTTTCGTCCCCGAAAAGGAACAAAGTCGAAAGTGGTTTGATTAATCAACTCTACGTTCGATCAGGCTTCCATTCTCCAACTCTTTAGTTTCTGAGAATTTTCAAAATTTCAAAAATTTGGCTAACACCCTAAATTTTCGAAAAATTTCGCCATAACCTCCCCTGCACCGGGAGCATCGGGGAATTTCAAATAGCTTCCCCGGTCCTTCAGATCTCAAAAAGAAAAAGAAAAAGCCAAGCGGCTAGCCAATAGGCTCACAAAATCATCATCACCCAAACAAAACCGGAAATTATGTAGTAAACATGTACCTATTTGTCGGGCAAACAAATTTTATTCTCTGCTCTAGCCTCCTTGCTATGACCTGTTCAATGATATACATGTATATGCAAGCAAATGCGACCAATTTTCAATATAATTCAATATTTGATGTTATTAGGCATAATGGTTCAAAATTAGCAAACAAATGAACAAACAACACAAACATCAATCAATTAGTGAATTAGAGTTTCAAATTCATAATTTTGATATATATATATAAGAAAATCATGTTTTTGATGCCAAATCACAACAATAAGCCCTATCTAATTTTGGTTCTCACACCAGTCAATAGGAAATATATAGAAATCACACCTTCGGAGCACGAACATAAATATTGATGATGCCATGGTCATTATCAACATCATCTCCGGGCGACTAGGGTGTGATGCTATATCTATCCAATATATTAAAACTTCGAATACACGCTAGCTAGGCGCATACGCAAAAATCTTTATATTTTGGATTGTCCTAATCAATATAAAATAAATAATCAAATACGAACAATTGATTTAAATTTTCAAAACAAAAATTAGTTTTTATTTTCAAAAATATACTCTTCACACTCGTTCTAGAATACTACTGATCCCATCTCTAACGAGTCATTCTCATTGGATATTACTAATCCAATATCTGATGAATTCTTTCGTACGGTTCTAATGTGTCTTGTTCTCTGAGCTTTGTAAACCAAAGCTCTGATACCAACTGTGAAGACCCGTAACTTCCCCGTAAAGGAAAGCGCCGGATAGTTCGAGAACAAGCCACAACAGAACACATATAAAAGAACATTTCACTATATATTACAACAATGCATCAGATTACAAGAATATACAGAGTATGAATAAATATTACACAGAAATATCAGAGATTTAAATTACATTTAACTACATAGCAGCGGAAAATAATACAATACACAACTAGAAGGAGATATACGGATACAAAGCTTTCCGGATATCGTTCCAGCTGTAAACCAGGATCCTGTGAATATAAATCTGCAAAACCAAAACTACTAGCTGCCCGTGTCAAAATAAGGGCACCCAGAGTTTAGGTTAAAACAATAAACTCCAGGTCAGTCATGTGACTGGTGTGAGAACTAAAACAGTTAATCTTTATTTTCAAAGTTAGGTAAATCAAGGGACCACGCCGTATAACACGGAACGGGTTTCCTCCCAAGAATACCAGTGCATAAAACCAACAGCGCAATGCTAAATAAAGAAAAATGAAGCTGTTATAAGACCCAGGTCCCATCACACAATGCAACGCAGTCGAGGATAGGGTTTTCCCTTATAACAGCCAAAGAATGCTTGATACGTTTTAAAACAAATCATTTGATATTATTATAAGTGCATAGTGTATAAAACACTTCAAATCATAAATATCAATCATAGGCGGCATAAGCGCCCCATCCCACTATGTCGCCATATATAGGATTACAATTAAAACCGCAAATGTCACGTATTTGGAAATTGGATTTCCGTCTATGAACCGAGGCAAAAGATAGTCCTCAACCGATTCGAGACTGCCTAGCCCGAGTCTCAGGATCAGAACGCATCGACCCTTGGATCCTCAGGGCCGGTCCACCGATGTGGATTAAACTTAAACCCTGGACACTGCGTTTCGCCGCCCTTTGGGGCGTAAGCGAGCCAACGAATGACTCCATCGGACCCGGATCGTCCGATCTAACCGAGGCGCCTCGCAACAGCAACAACCACATAAGTCAATCTCGTCAGGGCGTGTAAAACCACTGACGCCACTTCTAGCTAGGAGGAAACGCAGGCCCTCCCTGAGGTCCGTCTCCCGTTTTTGGTTCATACCTGGTGTGAAACACGCGAGGTAAACGTTACACAAAGCTACGCCACAAAGGCCGTGCTTTGATCATCAACCACAAGACTTTGCTTTTCAACAGAAGCCTTGATCATTTGCATCTTAGCATGCCACACAGGCAAACCATCCTATGCAACCGATATCAGTCACACAGAATGAAATCCGATGTCAGACACACAGTCCATTTACAAGTCCGTTCTGGGTCTGAACGAAACCGGAGGCACCTAGTACCCCGCATATCCATCGATCTCCAAGTACGTCTGGACGATCACCAACTGTTTCCATCTTCTTGGGTGTACAGCCCAATCAAGATCATCAGTTACCACCCAAACGACGTGAAGACTTCCGGTCTTCGACCATCGTCTTCATCTTCGACTTATCGTCGTATCAGTTATTCAGAATGGGATAAACCCGGTCTTCCCGAATAACTCGCGTATATTTTATAAAAGTGTTACACAAACACAACATACGCCTCATTCCAATTCATTAGTCACTAACCGTAAATTAATCAAGAGAATAATTCCCCAAATATTAACCCCGAAGGCCGAAACCAACATCAGATCAATATCCAGAAAACCATTCTGCTTGGCTAACCGACAGTTAGTTTCTAAATTTCACATTCATAGGGGAAGATTCCCATTAATTTTATCAAAGATAAATTCCTTGAATTTATTCTTTAATCCATTTTTGAATATCAATTCAAACTAGTCGGGATTAGCGAACCTTACCGAAGTAATCATTTGTTTTAATTTCCCAATCCCAACCTATTCATCCCATGAAGTAAAACTGGTAATACTTCATATCTAACACCACAGTGTTATCGGTAAATTCAATTACCATTTCACGTTCAAATCTAATTAAAGATTTAACTATCGCCTGGAGCAAAACTGGTGATACTCCACTTTCGATCATTTCAATCTAATTAAAGATTCATTAAAACTCCACTTAGTTTTAATCTTCGACTGGGTTAAAGAATCAGTGTCATTTAAAACACGGTTCACGATAAACCCAAAATCACATTCATTAATTATCGGGTTAAAGAACGAGTGTTATTTAAAACACTGCTCACGATAAACCCAAAAATCAATATCAATTTAATTCCAATTAAATATTATTTAATTGGTACACTTCATTAAATCTAAATAAAAAGATTTAATCTTTTCTCAACTGGGTTCAAGAATAGTGTTAGTGAAGACACCATTCACGACAAACCCAAATCACATTCGATATTCAATACAAGGCTCTGAATAGAAAATATATCGGCTTATATTCAATATCGAATTCTACGACTAACAAATGTCGTATTGGAAATAACGATATCAATATATATCTTTCAAATTTCCATAACAACACCTGTATAATCACGAATTCCAACATCGAAATATTCCGAAGACAATTTCGATTCAAATCCACTCCAATGCAATCATTGGAAATTTTGGTTATTTTTAAAACTCTTTTCGAATTCAATTTATTTATTTAAAAATAAATAGAATTATAATTCTAGTTCAAAACTAGTTCATTTCGATAAAAATCTATTTTTATCTTTTCAAATATGGAGTTTTTCATCCCAATTCTTTCTAAATCATTTCTTATGATTTTACACAAATTATTACTATTTTTAATAATTTTATCAAGGCCCGTACAGTCGATTTCCATCAACGGCCATCGAACTGCACTTACAGCGACCTTTTTCGAATTTGATTTGGACGTATCTCCAAATCCAACCGTTAGATTTCAAATTTCTAACATTCATTAGAAAGCTCTTTTCGATACGAACCCAACGGTTCCGGTTTTAGGAGAATCCGACGGTCGGATCTCCCGTAATGTCCGTTCGAAATAAATGGTCGAAATTCGCGAACTGCCGCGACGCGGCGCGTTCTATTCAGGCCATTATATTATATATATAATATATATAATATATATAATATATATTTCGTCGATTTCTATTTAAAACGAATTATATTAATAGTTTTAAATTCGTTTCAAAAGCAATTTCAACTTCCATTTCAATTCAAATCAAAATTGAATTCTTCTTTATAAATTTGTTTCAAAATTCATTTCTATTCAATTCAAATTTCAATTCAATTTGAATTCATTTTCAATTCATTTCAAAATCGTTTTCAATTCAATTCATTTCGAAATCGTTTTCAATTCAATTCATTTCGAAATCGTTTTCAATTCAATTCATTTCGAAATCGTTTTCAATTCAATTCATTTCGAAATCGTTTTCAATTCAATTCATTTCGAAATCGTTTTCAATTCAATTCATTTCGAGATCGTTTTCAATTCAATTCATTTCGAGATCGTTTTCAATTCATTTCTATTCGAAATCGTTTTCAATTCATTTCTATTCGAAATCGTTTTCAATTCATTTCTATTCGAAATCGTTTTCAATTCATTTCTATTCGAAATCGAATAAATCGATATAAATATCGTTTACGTCAAAATGGCGTCAATCTAACCAACACGGCTTCACAAATTTCTATTTTCAAATATTCTATTTCAAATATTTCTTCTTCAAAATCGTTGTTATTATCAAAATATTTCGTTCAACACATGACCAATCTCAATGAATGAAACTGTCAACACATGAACTTTATTTTATATTGATAAAGATGTAAATTTTAATATTAAAATATTTCGTTCAACACATGACCAATCTCTATAGATGAGTACTGTCAACACATGAACTTTTATTTTTTTATATTCTTTATTTTTCAAATTGGAATGAGGCCCAATCAATTACCATATAAAGTTCATTATATGGATTTTCATACAACACATGAATATCATAGCATTGAAAAATAATCAACCATCAACCAAAGTGCACTACACTGTATAAGCATCAAATATAGAGATCTAACGCTTATAACAGCCTGTCAATCAATCGATCGACATATTTAATCAATCAGGATGAGTGAACTGCATATTTCATCCTAACACCCGTGTAGGGTTTCAAACAATCAAACAAATATTTTATTTGTGCAGTTGGGCGATGTGTAAAATTTATCGTCCCAATCAATGTCATTCAAATAAGTGTACATAAACAAACCGTCTGGTTTGTAAATGAATATTTATTTATTCACATTCACGTTAAAAATTATATTTTTAACGATAAAACATTTTATTCCAACATATGAATTTCTATTCAATTCATTTATTCTATAAAAATGATATTTTTATTTTTCTAACTTATTTTAGAAAATTTCGGCGGCATAACGGCACGATACTAGAAACGGGACAAGGCCTAGCCTTATCCCCGGTCTAGTGAAGGCCCACGCCATTCACACATCAATCAAATTCACTTTCGTTATGCAAACCACAAAATTTGGAGTAAGAGTCTAACCTAGCCTTACTCCTTCGCCTTATAACGGCGCACGTCTAATCCTAACCAATTTATCGATTCGACTTTTCACACCACAAACCACATAAGTCAATATCGAAATCAATCACCAAACAGTCAAACAAACAAGTCCATGGTCTGTGGACGATTGTGTCGGGTGCTACTAAGCACCGTCTGCATCCTAGTATATATACATAACTAGAAATAAAATTGAAGAGTGAGAAATTCTCACATATAGCTATCCTAGCTCCACGGCTCTTCATTTGCAGAAGTCTTCGTCGTTTCGCCTTTTTGTCACCTTCGTTGTCCGCTTTCACTATATATATAAAAATCGAGTTTTTACTTCGCTATTCAATATATAAAAATCGAATTTTTAGTTCGCTATTCAATATATAAAAATCGAATTTTTAGTTCGCTATTCAATATATAAAAATCGAATTTTTAGTTCGCTATTCAATATATAAAAATCGAATTTTTATTTCAAAGTTCAATATATAAAAATCAAATTTTTATTTCAAAGTTCAATATATAAAAATCGAATTTTTATTTCACTTCTCAATATATAAAAATCGAATTTTTATTTCAAAGTTCAATATATAAAAATCGAATTTTTATTTCAAAGTTCAATATATAAAAATTCTATTTTTCTATCCTGTTGAAAGTCAGTTCTTTTTGCTTGTTGAAAGTCAATTCTTTTTGCTTCACAATTACATATATAAATATATTTCAGTTTTTAAAATGCTTTAAAAAAAGAAAACAGTTTTATACCAAAAAAATAAATAAATCAGTTTTTAAACTGCTTTAAAAAGAAAACAGTTTTTAAAATGCTTTAAAAAGAAGAAAACAGATTTTAAAATGCTTAAAAAAAGAAAACAGTTTTATACCTAAAAAAATAAATAAATCAGTTTTTAAACTGGGTTTTAATAAAACAAAAATAAAATAATAAAATACAAAGAAGTACTTACAGCGGGGGGGGGGGGGGGAGGGGTCTTCGTCGATCGTCAGTCGGAGGGAAAGGGGCTTCGCGGTGGATGGGGGCGCGAGCGGTGGAGGTGTGGTCGGAGGGCTTGCGGTGGCTGCTCCTCGTCGTGGGGGATGTCGCGATGGATTGAAGGGCTTTGGGGGGAGGGGTTTTTAGATCGACGAGAGGGGACGGGGGGGGGGGTTCGCTTGCGAGGAGGAGGCGTCGGTGGCGGAGGGCTTTGGCAGTCGGGTCGGCGGCAGGGAAAGGGGAGGCGGCTTCGCTTCGATTAGGTTTTCTCTTTTTTTTTTTTTTCTGGTAAATGAATAACGAATCGGGGGGGGGGGGCCAATGAAGAAAAGGAGGGAAGAAATTATATATATATATTTTTTATTTATTTATTTAATTATTAAAAAGTTGACTTTCACATACGACATCTAAACGAGGTCCACCGCCTGTCGTCCATAGCGTTTTACCCCCATTCCGAACACAATGGGATATATATCGCAAGCTGATTTGATTGTTACAATCAGTTTCCGTTAAATTTACATTTAAATCACTATATTGAATTTTAAACGTACATTTCAAATTACCGGGGCCACATACTAACTAGAAAAATTCCAAAAAATATTTTCTAGCTTCGTATTGACGATACGGTCCTAACAAAACTAGTTTCGTCGAATTCTGAGATCGTTAGAAAAATGGCCAATTTCCAGTCGATTAAAATCAACTGAAACTGGTCAAACGCGTTTTCCTTTGCCACGCTCACATATGGATTCGAAAAATTATGAAATTTAAAACCTAGCAATAACTTGACACTGCGGACCCAACCAAACTGGTTTCGTCGAAATCCGAGGTCATTTGCAAAATGTCCATTTTTAAGGGCCTGAATTCTATAGCGACTATTCAGAATTTTCAACTGGACATATCTTTTGATTCCCACTATGAAATCTTGATTTTTCTAATTCGTTGGAAAGATGTCATCAATTAGATTCCATTATTTTTGGTTTCACTAAAATCCGGATTGTTTTTCACCCGGTATGTTCAATTGAAGTTTGAAATCGAATTATCGAACTACCGCGCCATTTTCAATTCTATTTATAATTATATATAATTATTATATATTCTAACGACGACGTATATAATATATACGTTCTAATTATATTCAAAATAAATTTCTCGTCGATATTATTTAAAATAATTCATTTTAAATATTCAAAATTCACTAAAGTTGCCAAAATAAAAATTTCAAACTGGCTCGCATTTTACGGGTTGTTACACTTACCAGAGAGGGGGACAGTCTAATAGAGGAAGAGGAAGAGCTGGAAGATGGAATCCAAACAATTGGCCAAAGTGTCAAATTTGTGAGAAACCTGGTCACACAGCCAACAGACGTTATTTCAGATTCAATAGCAGTTTCAATGTCAATCAACAGGGCAACAATAACAATTAAAATAACAATCCAAATGCAAATTTGGTCAAAAGTCAAACAAATAGCAAAAATAATCAAGATTCTACATCAAGTTCAACCACTATTAATGATATTCAAGATGACGCATGGTATCCAGATTCAGGGGCAACTCATCATGTCATAAACAATTTAAGCAATCTGAATCTTGGCAACCGTGAGTACAAAGGTAAAAAATCTCTAATTATAGGTAATGGTAATTCAATAATCATTTCACACACTGGACATGCTAGCATTAAGGGTGCAAAACAACCTTACCTTAACAATTTATTATGTGCACCACATATTAGAAAAAACTTAATCAGCGTGTCATAGTGTGCAAAAGACAATCAAGTATCTTTTGAATTTTACCCTAAATACTGTATAATTAGGGACATGCTGACTAGGAATATCTTATTGCAGGGTAGAGAACAAAACGGGCTGTACAATTTTGGTTCTGGAAACTCAGGGACAAATGACTTAGAAAATAATTTTTGTAATATTTCAAAATCTGATGAAAACAATGATTGTCTAAATTTTGAAATGTGGCATTGCAAACTTGGACATCCAAGCCCTAAAATTGTTCAAGAAATTCTAAAAAATGATAGCATTACTGTTGATATTCCAAATAATTTCATATGTACTTTTTGTCAAACGGGAAAAATTCACCAATTACCATTCCCAAATTCTGAAACAAAATAATTAAACCCTTTAGAATTAGTTGTTGTTGATCTGTAGGGTCCAGCACCAGTTGACACTGATTATGGGGACAAGTATTATATCTCATTTATTGATGCACACTCAAGATATGTATGGATATATTTTTTGAAATCAAAGTCTGACAGATACAATGATGTTATGAAGTTTATATCCAATGCTGAAAACCAACTAGATTATAAAGTGAAAATTATTCAAAGTGATGGTGGTAAAGAATTTTTACCACTAAAGGATTATTTCAGCAAAAAAGGCATCACTCATAGATTAACTGAGACGACCCCAAACCCCGTACTGACGGTGACAAGGGTAATCCTTGGAATATAACACATAAACAGATAATAGCAGAACATAATTAAATAAATACACCAGATAATGTACAATAGAATACACTGGATAAACGTAATCATCCGAGTTACACAGTATACAGGATCATACTTAGTACAAATACAGTTCAGCTATACATAAATGTCTGCAGCGGAAACAAACAAAATATGTACAATAGAAGATGAACAGCATAAAAAGAGATAAATAATAGAATCCATCTTCAGCTCTAGCTATCAAGAAAGAGCCAGCTAAACCTGAATACAAGGCTGCCCGTATAGAAAAAGGGGCACCCGAGTTTGAAAGTGAAACAAATTACGAGTCAGTCATGGGACTGGTATGAGAAATCTACTCAACACATTTAATATATGGCTAATCACAGGACCACGCCACTTTCGTGGAACGAGTTTACTCCATTGGATTGCCAGTGCTTTAAAAACCAATATTTCTTGAAACATCGCAATGCTTTTTCTAAAAATGAAGCCATTATAAGACTCAGTTCCCATCACACAATGCAACGCAAACCGGAGGATAGAGTTTTACCTTATAATGGCCAAAATATGATTGATACGACTAAAACAAAAGCATTTGAATCATAACTATCAATCATAGGCGGCATGGGTACCATATATCATGTCGCCATATATATATATATACAATCAAAACCGCACAGTCACGTATTTGGAAATTGGATTTCCGTCATGAACCAAGGCAAAAGATAGTCCTTACCGAATTCGAGACGCTCTAGCCCGCCCCTCAGGATCAGAACGCATCGACCCATGGAGCGACAGGGCCGGTCCACCGATGTGGATTAAAATTCCTGAGCACTATGTTTCCCCGCCCTATGGGGCGTAGGTGAGCCAACGAATGACTCCATCGGTCCTGGATCGACCGATATATCTGAGGCGCCTCGCTATCCATCATCCACAAAAGTAAATGTCTGGCCGTGTAAAAACACCGACACAACTCCTAGCTAGAAAGAAACGCATGCCCTCCCTGAGGTCCTTCTCCCGTTTCTGGTTCATACAGGGGTGTGAAGCTCGCGAATTTACTTTATACACAAAGCTACGCCACACAGGCGGTACTTTGATCATCACAACAAGACTTTGATTTTCAATAGAAGCCCTGATCATTTTCCACTTAGGCATGCCACACTAGCAATTCATGCCATGCGACTGATGTCCATCGATATACAACCTCTGAGCTCGTACATTTCAGAGAAGGGCGTTAAGCAAAAGAATAAATTCTCCGCCGCCAAACAGATGTATATTTAACAGAGATCAATCAACACAGAATAAAATCCAATGTCAGACACACGGTCCATTTACAAGTCCGTTCTGGGTCTGAACGAAACCGGAGGCACTATATACCTCGCAAACCCATCGACCACCACGTACGTCTGGACGATCACCACTCATTATCCATATTTCCGGATGCCTCCCAATCAGGACCTCGGTTACCATCCAAACGAGGTGAAGATCTCTGGTCTTCTACCACCGTCTTCATCTTCGACTTTCAATCGTCGGTCAATTATTTGAAATGAGAATTAACTCGGCCTTTTCAAATAATTCACGTATATTTAGAATTTCTAATCAATTTATTTCAATGGTTAAATCATTCGACATCACCAATTTTGTTCTTTAATATAATTTTCACACCAAACACATTCAACCATCAAATACCACATAAATCGAGCAAATTCAGTTTATTTCCATTCCATATCGTTTATGATATTTTATAACGATTTATCGCTATTTTTATTTATTTTAAAATAGCCAATTTATTCAAAACGACGCTTCGGGCCATAACGCGGCCGTGGCACTGTTTTTCTTCAGATTTGATTTACACATATCTGAAAATCTAACCATTGGATCTTCACAAAATTTACATCATTAGAAAGATCTTTTCAAAACGAATCCAACGGTTCCAGTTTCGGGAAAATCCGACGGTCGGATCTCCCGGTATAATCATTTGAAGTTTCGATTTCAAAATACGAACCGTAGCGTCGTTATTCGATTAATTATAATTATATTTATATATAAATAAATATAATCGATTCTGGCGTTGTTTTTCTTCTGATTTGAATTAAACATTCCAGACAATCCAACCGTTGGATTTTTACAAAGTTGGTGCCGTTGGAAAGATATTTCCAAAGCGAACCCAACTGTTGCGATTTCAGGTAAATCCGATGGTCCGATCTCCCGGTATAATCGTTTGAAATCTCGGTTTCAAAATACGAACTACAGCGTCGTTATTCGATGTATTTCAATTCTATATATATATATATATATATATATATATATATATATATATATCGATTCTTCGATTTCAAAGCTATATTCCTTTCATACATTTGATAAAAATGATATTTTTATCTAACTGTCTTCTATTTCCACACTTCACTATATTTAACAATTCATGTATATAATAAAAATGTGATTTTTATTGTAAAACAATTCATTTCAAAACACTATTATTTTATATAGTTCATATAGGTAATAAAAATAGGATTTTTATTATAAAACAATTTATTTCAAAACAAGGTTATTTTATACATTTCATATTGATGTTAAAATTGGGATTTTTATATTTAAAACACGAATACCATTCAATACATGAATTTCTATCCAACGAATGAATATCGACTCAACACATGAAGGTTTTCTATTCAACGAATAAATATAGTTTCAACAAATGAAAATAATTCAAACACATGAATATTATTCAAAATTTCGGCAACATAACGGCAGGGTAGTTAAAACTGGGACCGTCCCTAGTATGGCTCCTCGCTCTACCTTAAAACCTCGCGGTTTTTGACAATGGGGAATCATGCATCTAGTTCGCACGCAGGCGACATGTATATTTATTTCATTTCCACAAACTAATCCTATGTGGTTTCAACCAAATATTTCTCAACCGCAAATGGGTATTTTTCAACCACAATCAATCAATATCAACCACAAAACTTTTCCAATCAACCATTCGCTAACAATCAATTTTCCCACCAATCACAACCAATAAATATCGTCCATGGTTTGTGGACGAGAGGCGTATATATATATATATATATATATATATATATATATATATATATATATATATATATATATATAGCAATTCACTTCTATTTCAACACATATATATAATTTTTACAACGCATATATAACTTATACATCGAACGTACAACTTATACAACGCTTATACATGAGGTGTACAACGCTTATATAACCCATACATCGACTATATAATTTATACATCGTCGTTTTCTATATCGTTTATAAATTAGAAGTCTCACTTTGGGTTCCACTCCACCAAAAATAGCAGAAGGCTCAGAAAAATATGCGGTCTCTTTTAGAATGTAGAAGGCGTCCGCACGAGTCCACACTCTCTTGTTGCACTGAATTTCGTCTAGAAACGAAAAAGATATGATTTTTACAAGGTTTGCAACGGTTTAAAGGTGTTAAAACAGTTGAAAATAATAAAGCCGTATACCTCGTTTTGATGTTCAAAACTAGGTCTTCAATTCTTGACCAAACCATGAAGTATTACCATGATCGGACCACGCAGCGTTGACCAGCCTCGAGAGGCGCGCCTGAGGTGCTGACGGCGTCGAACTCGGAGGCTCCTGGGCGGCGCGATCGGCCTTCGAACGACGGAGCTTCACGAGGTCGGTTCTGGCGATATACACAACGAAAAAAATCAAACTATATATGGATTTGAAGCTCGTCTGACGATCTACAAAAACCTCAACTGGGGCATAGGTTTTTATTGAGTGTGGAAGGAGAAAACAAAGGGGAAAGCTTTAAAGAGGAGCCGCCGTTCGTATCGGGGAGAGAGAGTAAACAATGACCAATGATTTTTTTTTGTTTATTTATATATTTTAAAAATCTGAAAATACCCTCTTTCCCACACGAACACCAATTCAAACCCAACGACTGTCGCCCCTAGCATTTTACCCCCATTCCGAACACAATGGGATATGTTTTGTAGGCCCATTCGACTGTTTCAGTCTGTTTTCCTCCAAATTAAAATATAAAACATTTCATATTCGATTTGAACGTGCATTTCAATTTGCCAGGGCCACAAACTAATTCGAAAATTTCCAGAAAAATAAATCTAGCTATGTTTTGACGATACGGTCCCAACAAAACTAGTTCCGTCGAATTCCGAGACCGTTTGCAAAAAGGCCCATTTCTGGTCGATCCAATTTAATTGTAATTGACCAAAACACATTTTCCTATGCCACGCTCACATAATACCTTCAAAAATTATGAAATTTGAAACCTAGCAATAACTTCACATCCCGGATCCAAAAAAAGTGGTTTCGTCGAATTCCGAGGTCGTTTGCAAAATGGCCAATTTCACAGGCTATATAAATTCCATAGCGACTTTTCTGAAAATTCATTTGGCCATATCTTTTGCTTTCCGCTATGAAACTTCAATTTTTCAGATTCGTTAGAAAGGTATTCACTAACAGATTTAAATATTTTTGGTTTCACTCAAATCTGTTTTGTTTTGCACCTGGTACAGTCAGTCGAAGTTTGAATTCAAATTTTGAAACTACCGCGCCATTTCATGCCTTGTTTATAATTAGAATTAATTATATTCCTTTTCAGTTGTTGATTCAAACTCAGTTTTCGTTGCTATTATATAAAATATTTATTTTAGATATTTAAAATCCACTATTTTAGCCAATTTAAAAATTTTAAATTGGTTCAGATTTTCCGGGTCATTACAATCTCCCCCACTTAAAACTTTTCTTCCCTGAAAAGGAACAAAGTCGAAAGTGGTTTGATTAATCAACTCTACGCTCGATCTGGCTTCCATTCTCCAACTTTTCAGTTTCGGAGAATTTTCAAATTCTTCAAAAATTTGGCTAACACCTGGAATTTTCGAAAAATTTCGCCATAACCTCCTTTGTACGGGGAGAGGTTTGGAAATTTATTGGGCCGTATTAGGTACCCAATAAATCCTAATAAGCATACACATATTTATAGTGATATATTCCGGTGTTTACAGGGGAGCGTGTATTGATAATAACTCCAGAGAATAAATTCTCGTCACCCTGTCAAAGCCTGAGGGAGTGTGTATTTTAAATGCTCCAGAGCATAAATCCTCATCACCTCGTCCCGTGTGGGAAATAAATAGTCCATGTGCCGTATCTAATAACTAGATAGACATGATTATTGTCAACTCCAGACCCGTGTGGTTTTTTTATTAATCTGGCATTTTATCGTTACAATTTAAATAGTCCATATCAGTCATCAGTTCAACCTGTAAAATATAGTCATCGCCATACAAGCCTCTCGCTCGTATGGTAAATCTTCCACCTCGTCACACAAGCTCCAAATGCTTATGTGGTATATGATGAAGTATGCCTATCTTCAGAAGTATGCCATGTAATGTAGTTCAAAATTAATTGTTACTATCCTATAGCGATGTTTATTATTTCACACAGAACAACCAGCACTCCGCATCCAATGGCATTCACAGGAGTTGATATAATAATATTTCGCATCCAACTCAATAAGGTTTACCTATTTGTCGGGCATGCAAATAAAATCTTTACTCAACAGCTAATCCATTTACCTGTTGAAACATATATAATGCACAAGTATATATATTTCTATCTATTTTTAACTCAGTCAAATGTGTGATATAATCGAATAAATTCTACCCTTCATTCTATTATTGATTAAATTAACTATCGTTTTAATAATTTTAATTAATCAGATCTACTATCACACAACACAAACAACAATCAAATTGTTTTTAACTTTTCAAAAATATCTAATTAATTTCTATACTCTTTTAAAAATCATCCAGACTATAGAACTAAAGGTGCACATCCATGGAAAGAAAATAACAACAAAGTAGAGAACTAATTGGTAATGCAAAGTATGGTGAATGTACCTTGCACCGAAGTCAATCAGAGATATCCACTTGGCATCTAGGATAGGCTTTCTGAATGCTCTCCTCAGTTTCCCAAGTACAATCTCGCGGATCTCCACTCCATTGCACTTTGACTAAGTGAACCTTCTTGTTCCTCAGCTCTTTGGTTTCTTTGCCGATAATCTTGAGCGGCTCTCTTCTCACAGCTAATTCTGGAGTAATTTCAATATCTTGTTGAGATGCTTCTTCCACGATCAAGTCTGGATCATGAACGTGCTTTCGAAGTTGAGATATATGAAATACATCATGCACCCCAGGCAACCAATCTGGCAATTTAACCATATAACCAAGAGTTCCGATCCGTTCCAGAATTGGAAACGGGCCAATGAATTTGGGTGCCAACTTTCCAGTTTTACCGAAACGGATAACTCCTCTCATCGGCGATACTTTCAAATATACATAGTCGCCAACAGCAAATGATATATCCCTTCTTGTCCTATCGGCATAGCTCTTTTATCGGCTTTGAGCAGCAAGTAATCGCTTCTTGATAAAATCGACTTTGTCGGCAGCTTCTCGGATCATATCGGGCCCTAACACGAGTCTATTACCGGGTTTGACCCAACAAGCAGGAGATCGGCACGGTCTACCATACAACGCTTCGAATGGTGACATTGTCAGGCTCGCTTGGTAGCTGTTATTATATGAGAATTCATCCAAATGCAGATGGTCTTCCCATGACCCACCAAAATCTAGAACACAAGCCCGCAATAGATCTTCTAAAATACGATTCACCCTCTCAGTCTGACCATCTGTCTGAGGATGATAAGCGGTGCTTAGATTCAGCTTTGTCCCCAGTTCAACTTGAAACGCCTCCCAGAATTTGCTAGTAAATATTGTATCTCTATCACTGACTATAATGAGCGGCACTCCATGTAGTCTAACTATTTCTTTGAAATAAATCTGCGCCAGACTCTGAGCAGTTCTGTTTGATCTGACAGGTATGAAATGGGCGGTCTTCGTGAAGCGATCTACGATCACCCAAATACTGTCATTTCCTTTTCTGGTTTTGGGCAAACCATCAATGAAGTCCATGGAAATATGTTCCCACTTCCAACCAGGAACGTCCAGCAGTTGCAATAATCCAGCCAGTTTCTGTTGGTCGCTTTTGACTAGCTGACAAGTAGGGCATCGGCTAACATATAAAGAAATGTCGCTCTTCATCGATTTCCGCCAGAAAGTGCATTTGATGTCATTATACATTTTGCTTACTCCCGGATGGATACTAAGTTTTGACTTGTGGCATTCATCCATAACTTCCTTTCGGAGCTCAGCAATGTTAGGAACACAGATTCGACCTTTCAGCCTTTGAATCCCCTAATTATCAACCTGAAAACTCGAGGGTTCGCCCTTCTGAATTATATCTCTGATCTTCTGAATGAAGTGATCATCCTTCTGAAGAGGGGATATTTTATCTATCAGTGAAGTCGTGATAATAAAACTGGCGATCATTTCATTTTTTCGGCTTAACGCATCGGCCACGACATTGGCTTTCCCTGGAGTGTATATAATCTCAAAGTCATATGCTGCAAGAAACTCCAGCCAACGTTGCTGCCTCAGATTCAAGTCCTTCTGGATGAACAGATACCTTAATGACTGGTGATCTGTAAACAGTTCAAATCTCTCACCCAGAAGATAGTGTCTCCAGATTTTCAAGGCGAATACTATGGCCAATAACTCAAGATCATGAGTGACATAGTTTTTCTCGTGTGGCTTCAGCTGACGGCTAGCATAAGCAATCACTTGACCTCGTTGCATTAACACTGCGCCAAGGCCTTCTCTAGAAGCATTTGTCCAGACTTTTAAATCCTGATTGTCGTCGATTATGGTTAACACTGGAGCAGTTGTTTACCTTAACTTTAGCTCTTCAAAAGCCTATTCACTTTCTGGAGTCCATTTGAATTTTGATTGCTTCTTTGTAAGCTTCGTTAAGTGACCAGATATCTTCGAAAAGTTTTTAACGAACTTCCGGTAATAACTAGCCAATCCGAGAAAACTGCAGACTTCTGTAGGAGTACTGGGTTGTTTCCAATTTTGAATAGCTGTGATTTTATTTGGATCCACAGCAATTCCTTCTTTTGATACGACGTGGCCCAGAAATTTCACTTCATCTTGACAGAATATGCATTTGGACAGTTTGGCTTTCAATACGTTCCGTCTCAGAATTTCTAGAACCTGTTCCAGATGCTTTTCATGTTCGGCCTTTGATTTAGAGAAGATTAGAATATCGTCAATAAAAACCAGAACAAATTTATTCAAAACTCCTCTGAACACTCTATTCATCAGATCGACGAAGTATGCTGGAGCGTTACATAAGCCGAACGGCATTACTAACCACTCGTAGAATAAGTCTGGACCTCTGAATGCTGTCATTGGAACACACTCTTTGGCAATTCGAAGCTGATGGAAGCCTGTAGCTAGGTCCATTCTTGAAAATACCTGGGCTTCGTTAAGACGATCCAATAAGTCGTCGATTCGCGGCAATGGATATATGTTCTTTATTGTTTGCTTGTTCAAATCACGATAATCCACACATAGTCGTAGAGTACCGTCAGATTTTGGGACAAACACCACTGCTACGCCCCAATCAGAGAAACTAGGCCTGATCAGACCCTTCCATACGAGCTGTCGTGTTTGATTGTCAAGTTCTTCTTTCTCTTTCAAGGACATTCTTCGAATAGCGTGAACTATCGGCCTCGCATTGGGAATCAAAGCAATCTTGAAATCTATTTCTCTCTGCGGAGGTAAGTGAACAACTTCTTCAAACACATCTGCATAATTCTTGATGACAGGAATGTCTTTGATGAGGTCAGGAATATTCTCTGTGACTTCAGGGATATTTTCTATTTGAGCTGGAGAAACATCCAAAGCTGCCCAGAAGTTCTTTCTATTTGAAGTCGGGCCATCACATGGTATGGTTATATAATTCCCCAATTGGGCCTTTGCCTTAACAACTCTCTCGGCGCATCTAACCTCTGCCTCATATTTGGTTAACCAATCCAATCCCAGAATAAGATCGAATTCATTAAAATTCATGACGATAGAGATAGTAGGGAATTTATAGCAGGAAAAAGAGACAGGCACCCCACAAACCCAACTGAGATCGATGGAACCCCCAACTGGATTTCGGACAGTCATTGGTTCTTTGAGCTTCTTCAATTTCAAATCCAACTTCTTGACTGCACTTTTTGCAATAAAGCTTCACGACGCGCCTGTATCAAACAGCACTTTAACTGGAATGTTATTAACATTGAGCATGCCTTCTAAAACATCAGACCTTTCCTGAGCAGACAAAGATGCAGGTACTTCTACCACTTCATTTACATGCACTGTTTTGGATTACTTAAATTGCCTGCAGTCCTTTTCAAGATGACCAGTATGATGGCATTGACAGCATTTTCTATTCTCTAGGAACTTGTCCTTGGATTTAAATTTATCCTTTCTTCTTTTGTTCCAAGATTTACAACTTATCGCCAAATGTCATTGCCTATTGCAGCTTGAGCATGTGGCAGTCACTACCGGGTCCTTGTCAGATTTAGCCCTTTTTCTCTTGGCACTGGGCTTCTTACTGACTTCCGACATCTTACTGGCCTCAGGAAGATCAGTTTCTGATTCAACCTTATTATTAGAACTGACTTCCTCTTCGTCGCGCAACATGCCTTTCTTATGGAGATCTTCATACTGATAAACCATATAAATCATTTCTGAGAAAGGAAGCTTCACATGCCCATTACTTTATTCTGGTATTTCCTTTGAATCCTGTTAATAAATCTTAGATTCTTTCTCTTCGTATTCTGAATTGGATGGGGAGCAAAGTGAGAAAGTTCATTGAATTTCTTATGATATTCTGGAATGGTCATATCTCCTTGTATCAGATAAGAAAATTCATCGCATATTCGCTCAATCACTTTGGGAGGAGTAAATCTTTCCAGGAAAATCACTTTGAATCTGTCCCAGGTGATATCACCTTCTGGATTATCCTTGATAACTGAATCCCACCAGAACAAAGCTTCATCTTTGAGTGCCCAAGATGCTAGTAATCTTTTCTGGTCATCCCTCAGCTTTAAACCATCAAAGATCTTTTCAACAGAACGAATCCAAGCCTGTGTCTTCATAATAGATTCTTCACCAAAGAACGGTATTCCACCCATATTTCGATATTTGATTAATAGGGCCTCAATATCCGGTTCTGCATTCCTTCTGTTTCTGACACTCATTTTCTAGTACTTCTGCAAATAGCAGATCAAGTGTCAGGTCAAAGAAAAGATATTTTAAAACATAGAAACAAATACTTCAAATGTAAATGTGTCTATCGAGGTGTAATTTCATTCTTCTTTACTCATACTAGGATATTACTGATCCTATCTGTATAGAGTTACCCATCCTAGAACACTACTGGTTCTATTTATGACGAGTTCGTTAATATGTTATATTCCAGAACTAAGCTTAACCAAAGCTCTGATACCAAATGAGACGACCCCAAACCCCGTACTGACGGTGGCAAGGGTAATCCTTGGAATATAACACATAAACAGATAATAGCAGAACATAATTAAATAAATACACCAGATAATGTACAGTAGAATACACTGGATAAACGTAATCATCAGAGTTACACAGTATACATGATCATACTTAGTACAAATACAGTTCAGCTATACATAAATGTCTGCAGTCGAAACAAACAAAATATGTACAATAGGAGCTGAACAGCAAAAAAGAGATAAATAATAGAATCCATCTTCAGCTCCAGCTATCCAGAAAGAGCCAGCTAAACCTGAATACAAGGCTACCCGTATAGAAAAAGGGGCACCCGAGTTTGAAAGTGAAACAAACTACGAGTCAGTCATGGGACTGGTATGAGAAATCTACTCAACATTTAATATATAGCTAATCATAGGACCACGCCACTTTCGTGGAACGGGTTTACTCCATTGGATTGCCAGTACTTTAAAAACAAGTATTTCGTGAAACATCGCAATGCGTTTTCTAAAAATGAGCCATTATAAGACTCAGTTCCCATCACACAATGCAACGCAAACCGTAGGATAGAGTTTTACCTTATAATGGCCAAAATATGATTGATACGACTAAAACAAAAGCATTTGATATTATTACTAGTGTTTATATGTTTCAAAAACAATTTGAATCATAACTATTAATCATAGGCGGCATGGGTACCATATATCATGTCTCCATATATATATATACAATCAAAACCGCACAGTCACGTATTTGGAAATTGGATTTCCGTCATGAACCAAGGCAAAAGATAGTCCTTGCCGAATTCGAGACGCTCTAGCCCGCCCCTCAGGATCAGAACGCATCGAACCATGGAGCGACAGGGCCGGTCCACCGATGTGGATTAAAATTCCTGAGCACTATGTTTCCCCGCCCTATGGGGCGTAGGTGAGCCAACGAATGACTCCATCGGTCCCGGATCGACCGATATATCCGAGGCGCCTCGATATCCATCATCCACATAAGTAAAATGTCGGGCCGTGTAAAAACACCGACACAACTCCTAGATAGAAAGAAACGCATGCCCTCCCTGAGGTCCTTCTCCCATTTTTGGTTCATACCGGGGTGTGAAGCTCGTGAATTTACTTTATACACAAAGCTACGCCACATAGGCGGTGCTTTGATCATCACCACAAGACTTTGCTTTTCAATAGAAGCCCTGATCATTTGCCACTTAGGCATGCCACACTAGCAATTCATGCCATGCGACTGATGTCCATCGATATACAACCTCTGAGCTCGTACATTTCAGAGAAGGGCGTTAAGCAAAAGAATAAATTCTCCACCGCCAAACAGATGTATATTTAACAGAGATCAATCAACACAGAATAAAATCCAATGTCAGACACACGGTCCATTTACAAGTCCGTTCTGGGTCTGAACGAAACCGGAGGCACTATATACCTCGCAAACCCATCGACCACCACGTACGTCTGGACGATCACCACTCATTATCCATATTTCGGGATGCCTCCCAATCAAGACCTTGGTTACCATCCAAACGAGGTGAAGATCTCTGGTCTTCTACCACCGTCTTCATCTTCAACTTTCAATCGTCGGTCAATTATTTGAAATGAGAATTAACTCGGCCTTTTCAAATAATTCACGTATATTTAGAATTTCTAATCAATTTATTTCAATGGTTAAATCATTCGACATCAGCAATTTTGTTCTTTAATGTAATTTTCACACCAAATACATTCAACCATCAAATACCACATAAATCGAGAAAATTCAGTTTATTTCCATTGCATATCGTTTATGATATTTTATAACGATTTATCGCTATTTTTATTTATTTTAAAATAGTCAATTTATTCAAAACGACGCTTTGGGCCATAACGCGTCCGTGGCGCTGTTTTTCTTCAGATTTGATTTACACATATCTGAAAATCTAACCGTTGGATCTTCATAAAATTTACATCATTAGAAAGATCTTTTCAAAATGAATCCAACGGTTCCAGTTTCGGGAAAATCCGACGGTCGGATCTCCCGGTATAATCGTTTGAAGTTTCGATTTCAAAATACGAACTGCAGCGTCGTTATTCGATTAATTATAATTATATTTGTGTATATATATATATATATATAATCGATTCTGGCGCTGTTTTTCTTCTGATTTGAATTAAACATTCCAGACAATCCAACCGTTGGATTTTTACAAAGTTGGTGCCATTGGAAAGATATTTCCAAAGCGAACCCAACGGTTGCGATTTCAGGAAAATCCGATGGTCGGATCTCCCGGTATAATCGTTTGAAATCTCGGTTTCAAAATACGAACTGCAGCGTCGTTATTCGATATATTTCAATTCTATATATATATATATATATATATATATATATATATATATATATATATATATCGATTCTTCGATTTCAAAGCTATATTCCTTTCATACATTTGATAAAAATGATATTTTTATCTAACTCTCTTCTATTTCAACACTTCACTATATTTAACAATTCATGCATATAATAAAAATGTGATTTTTATTGTAAAACAATTCATTTCAAAACACTATTATTTTATATAGTTCATATAGGTAATAAAAATAGGATTTTTATTATAAAACAATTTATTTCAAAACAAGGTTATTTTATACATTTCATAATGATGTTAAAATTGGGATTTTTATATTTAAAACACGAATACCATTCAACACATGAATTTCTATCCAACGAATGAATATCTACTCAACACATGAAGGTTTTCTATTCAACGAATAAATATTGTTTCAACAAATGAAAATAATTCAAACACATGAATATTATTCAAAATTTCGGCAGCATAACGGCAGGGTAGTTAAAACCAGGACCGTCCCTAGTACGGCTCCTCGCTCTACCTTAAAACCTCGCTGTTTTTGACAATAGGGAATCATGCATTTAGTTCGCATGCAGGCTGCATGTATATTTATTTCATTTCCACAAACTAATCCTATGTGGTTTCAACCAAATATTTCTCAACCACAAATGGGTATTTTTCAACCACAATCAATCAATATCAACCACAAAACTTTTCCAATCAACCATTCGCTATCAATCAATTTTCCCACCAATCACAACCAATAAATATCGTTCATGGTTTGTGGACGATGGGTGTATATATATATATATATATATATATATAGCAATTCACTTCTATTTCAACACATATATATAATTTTTACAACGCATATATAACTTATACATCGAACGTACAACTTATACAACGCTTATACATGAGGTGTACAACGCTTATATAACCCATACATCGACTATATAATTTATACATCGTCGTTTTCTATATCGTTTATAAATTAGAAGTCTCACTTTGGGTTCCACTCCACCAAAAATAGCAGAAGGCTCAGAAAAATATGCGGTCTCTTTTAGAATGTAGAAGGCGTCCGCACGAGTCCACACTCTCTTGTTGCACTGAATTTCGTCTAGAAACGAAAAAGATATGATTTTTACAAGGTTTGCAACGGTTTTAAAACAGTTGAAAATAATAAAGCCGTATACCTCGTTTTGATGTTCAAAACTAGGTCTTCAATTCTTGACCAAACCGTGAAGTATTACCACGATCGGACCACGCAGCGTTGACCAGCCTTGAGAGGCGCGCCTGATGTGCTGACGGCGTCGAACTCGGAGGCTCCTGGGCGGCGTGATCGGCCTTTGAACGACGGAGCTTCACGAGGTCGGTTCTGGCGATATACACAACGAAAAAAAATCAAACTATATATGGATTTGAAGCTCGTCTGACGATCTACAAAAACCTCAACTAGGGCATAGGTTTTTACTGAGTGTGGAAGGAGAAAACGAAGGGGAAAGCTTTGAAGAGGAGCCTCCGTTCGTATCGGGTAGAGAGAGTAAACGATGAACAATGAAATTTTTTGTTTATTTATATATTTTAAAAATCCGAAAATACCCTCTTTCCCACACGAACACTAATTCAAACCCAATGACTATTGTCCCCAGCGTTTTACCCCCATTCCGAACACAATGGGATATGTTTCGTAGGCCCATTCGACTATTTCAGTTTGTTTTCCTCCAAATTAAAATATAAAACATTCGATATTCGATTTGAACGTGCATTTCAATTTGCCAGGGCCACAAACTAATTCAAAAAATTCCAGAAAAATAAATCTAGCTATGTTTTGACGATACGGTCCCAACAAAACTAGTTTCGTCGAATTCCGAGACCGTTTGCAAAAAGGCCCATTCCTGGTTGATCCAATTTAACTGTAATTGATCAAAACACATTTTCCTTTTCCACGCTCACATACTAGCTTCAAAAATTATGAAATTTGAAACTTAGCAATAACTTCACATCCCGGATCCAACAAAATTGGTTTCGTCGAATTCCGAGGTCGTTTGCAAAATGGCCAATTTCACGGGCTATATAAATTCCATAGTGACTTTTCTGAAAATTCATTTGGCCATAACTTTTGCTTTCCGCTATGAAACTTCGATTTTTCAGATTCGTTAGAAAGGTATTCACTAACAGATTTAAATATTTTTGGTTTTACTCAAATCCGTTTTGTTTTGCACCTGGTACAGTCAGTCGAAGTTTGAATTCAAATTTTGAAACTACCGCGCCATTTCAGGCCTTGTTTATAATTAGAATTAATTATATCCCTTTTCAATTGTTGATTCAAACTTAGTTTTCATTGCTATTATTTAAAATATTTATTTAATATATTTAAAATCCACTATTTTAGCCAATTTAAAATTTTTAAATTGGTTCAGATTTTCCGGGTTGTTACATTAACATGTCCATACACATCTGAACAAAATGGTTTAATAGAAAGAAAGCACAGACACATAGTAGAAACCAGACTGACACTACTAGCACAGGCATCATTGCCACTAAAATTTTGGCCAGATGCCTTTGCAACTGCTGTTTATTTGATAAATAGGCCACCAACAAAAGTTCTAGAAATGAAATGTCCTATGGAGATATTAACTCAATCAAAACCAAATTATACTGACCTAAAAATATTTAATTTTTGTGTTTTCCTTACATTAGACCATTCAATAAGCACAAACTCGATTTTAGATCTATTCCATGCACTTTTCTGGGTTACACATCTAACCACAAAGGGTTTAAATGTCTAGACAATAATGGAAAAATTTATATATCTAGACATGTCATATTTAATGAAAAGGTTTTCCCATTTAAAAGTCATATGTGCAAACCCACAAAAAAAGATCTATAACCCCAAATATTCTATTCCAAATGTTCCTGAATAGATAAATGATATTGTGTATGCACCAAATCCTAATAATAATAAAGTGACACAAACACAAGTCATATAAAACACTAGCACAACACAGCATACACAACCTAGCACTGAATCAAGTGAACAAAGTGATGCTACTGCAAATTTGGACAATACCTACTCTTGAGATGAAAATGTGAGCAATAATGAAATTGACAACTCAGCAAACAATCAGGCAAAGGTGAGTAATGAAGACAATTAGGTGCAAAATCAACATCTTTTGGTTACAAGGGCTAAAAGTGGTATATTCAGACCAAAAACTTTTTCTGTTGAATTTAATGATACTGGACCTTCTACTTATCATCAAGCTATACTAAATGATAAGTGGAAGTCAGCCATGCAAGAAGAGCTAAATGCCTTGAACAAAAATAAAACATGGTGTTTAGTTCCAACACCCAAAAATAAAAATATTATTGGGTGTAAGTGGACTTATAGAATTAAGAGACAAGCTGATGGTACAGTTTCTAAATACAAAGCCAGGTTAGTAGCTAAGGGGTACTCACAACAATGTGGAATTGACTTCAAGGAGACATTCTCGCCTGTTGTGAAACCGACTTCTATCAGAATAGTACTAACCATAGATTTATACAAAACTGGACCATTAAACAACTTGATGTGAATCATGCCTTTTTGAATGGTGATCTACAGGAAGAAGTGTACATGGAGTTGCCATCGGGATTTGAAGGAAAATCTGAAAAGAAAATGATGTGCAAACCAAACAAAGCCATCTATGGTCTAAAGCAAGCACCTAGGTTCTGGTTCAACAAGTTGAAAGCAACATTGTCAAAGCTTTGTTATGTCCCTAGAAGATCTGACAACTCACTGTTTACAAAGTTCACAACAAGAACTGTCACTTATGTACTAATCTATGTGGATGACCTCATAATTACTAGCAATAACAAGTCTAAAATTGAAAGTCTCACAAATAAATTAAACTGTGAATTCTCAATTAAAGATTTGGGAGAACTATCATATTTCTTGGGAATAGAAGTGTGCAGAACAGAAGGGGGTGAGCTTCAATTAAGCCAAAGGAAATATATCACAGAAATTTTGTCAAGAGCAAATATGGACAAGGCTAACTCACTACCTACTCCTATGATAACCAACCTACACTTAAGCAAAGACAAAGGGGAACCTACTTGTAATGAAAAGTTGTATAGGAGCATCATTGGAGCTCTTCAATATGTCACTATAACTAGGCCTGACATATCATACAGTGTCAATAAAGCAAGTCAATTCATGCAAAGACCCATGAGTGATCACTGGAAAGCAGTCAAACAAATTCTTAGATACTTGAAAGGCACAATCAACCAAGAACTGATTTTAAAAACAAGCAACAATCTACATATCAATGCCTATTCAGATGCAGACTGGGCAAACGACTATGACGACAGAAAATCAACAAGTGGTTACTGCATATTTTTGGGAAAAAAAACCCTATATCATGGTGTGCAAAGAAACAAAACACAGTCTCCAGATCTAGTACTAAACCTGAGTATCAAAGTATTGCAAGCACAACAGCAGAAATAATATGGATTCAATCCCTATTAAGTGAATTAAAGATCAGCAATAACTCAAAAGCAACTGTGTGATGTGATAATATGAGTGCAATAACACTTACAGCCAATCCTGTACTACACTCAAGAACCAAACATCTAGAACTTTACATATACTTCGTGAGAGGGCTAGTATAAAAAGAGAAGTTACAGATAAATCACGTACCTTCCACTTACCAGACTGCCGACATATTGACAAAACCCCTATCAAAAGCCAAATTTGAAGCCCTAAGAGAAAAGCTAAGTATAGCTGAAATTACCATGTCAACTTCCAGCAAAGGTCAAAACGCAAAAGCAGATGAAAGCTCAAGCGTCAAAGAGGAAACCGCTTCAAGCAAAACTGTGAAATCTGCAAGCAAAAATAACAAATTAGTCACAAATTATGAAGACACTCAAGGATCCGAAGTATATCAAACAACAGCTCACAACGGGAGAAAACTTAGCTCAAGAGAACACAAATCAATCACTGTTGAGATGCAAGCACAAGGAAAAGGACATGATTTGAAGCAGAAATCAGAAGATATTGCAAGGCAGAAAGCTCAGAAGGAAGAATCGTGACGGCCGCCATTTTGTATTTTCAAACTTTAATTTGGCATATAGGGAAGTGTATTGTGAAATACACGAATACCCTGTTCGCATTATCCCATTCTAATGTGATGTGGGCTGCATCCAATTACTTAAAGCCCATATGCATTAATATCACATTATGTATCAATAATAATACAAGCCAGCACGTTACAGTCCACTAACGTTGGCTATAAATGTTTGTATCAGTCTATACAATAATTAATTCATTTGAGAATAATAAAATTACAAAGTCTTTCTTCTCAATAACAGTTCGATCAAGGACTAACGGTTCTGGAGATGCCTAAATTCTCTGCAATTTCAGAGTATGATTGTGCTGGCAGTTATTGCTTTGAACTGTTATCGAAGTTCTGAAAATTATTGTGTAAACAGTAAACTCATGTTAGATAAGGTCTAGCTCTATACTTGGAACCTTTTTTTTTTAATTATTATTGACCTCATTTTGATACTTGCAGAAAATAACCTGTGGCTTCGAATAAGTATTTTTAGATGAATACACAAGCTTAGAAAAGGACCTACACTCAATCACGCTTATCCAAATACATCTAGTTGTCACTGTGGTATTTGCCCAAGTCACCAACTACAACATCCATGCAATCTATCAAAATAACGAACACCACAAACTTGAACTCAAAAATCCCAGTCATAAACTCATATTAACTTGTATCAATATACTGAACTCCACACTTTTATACTTACAGCATTGTATCCGTTCCGCGCATATAGCTAGATCAAATGGCAGCCATGGGATCTCCGGTTTGCATGACACGACCTTCCCTTAGCTCCGGTACACCATCTTAATTCTGAAGTTCAATGAAATTGTTCATGTATTAGTATGTATATATGGTATGTCAAGTTTTTTTCTCATGTAATGTAGGTTTTTTGAAGTCCAAGGTGGCTGCGAGAAACCCACTACAGGTTAAATCAGCTTCAGGAGGAAAATTTACATGGTGAGATTATTGTTTTTGGTTTTAGATACAATATATCTGTACAGACAGTGTACTTACCTGAACTTGAAAATGAAAGCTTTGAGAGGGACTGGCTACGTAGAGATCTAAACGTTATCGGGTTTGGATTGGTAGGATGGCTTGTTCCTTCTAGCATTCCGGCAATAGATGGTAAGAGCTTAACGGGTCTGTTTCTCGACAGCATTGGAACAGAACTTGCTCACTGGCCAACCGGACCGGCTTTAGGTTCTCAGTTTTGGTTGTGGCTTGTTACATGGCACCTTGGCCTTTTTATCTGCCTCACTTTTGGTCAGATTGGATTTAAAGGCAGGACTGAGAAGTATTTCTAAGTTTTTTTTGTTCTTTATAATCTTGGCTTGGCCACTGCATGTATTATATGTTACTTTGAGATTGCATGTATACGCTGTTGTTAATTATCTCTCAATGCAAAGTTAATTGGCAATAACTCGGCTTCATGGGTTCCTTTTGATTATGGCGTATTATATCCTTTGCATACTTGGAAATAATTTCGACTTGTGTTGTGTTATCCTGAAAATTATGCGGTGGGTTTGTAGATACAAATTATGACTGATAACTGATGAATTATGATATGAGTTGCGTTAATGGGAACAAATCCTTTTGCTAAATTTGTTGCATACAAAGGCTCTTGGAAATCATAGTAGAAAAAAAAAACTTTCTTGAGACCTCCATGGTTAACGGCGACCGACACTTCAAAAATTCCCAAATCGCTCTCAAAAATTGTTGATAAACTTGATTTAGATCAACGATTTGCTATTCCTCCCGACCTCCGTCTATCTAAGCAACATGCAAATCGTGGAAAGTCTCCGACTCAAAATAATCAATCTTTTCCAGGTCTTGGTTCTATGGACGATTTTCCAGATCTTACTTCAAGAGATCGAGATCTAAGCTCTAAGGCTGGTTTTATTCAGTCAAAGGCTTGGATTGAAGTGATAACAGAGAACAATTACCATAGAAATTCTATTCAACTCAGCTTTTATGAACCTACAGTTAAAGATAATGTAAAGCTGGCGATTATCAGTGAAGAATTGACAGCTAAAGCTAGAGAAAGGTGGATGAATTTGATAATCTTCTACATCTTTGGAGGTAAACCGTATTATAATTTTCTTAAAAGGTATATTGACCGTAGTTGGAACATATAGGAAAAGTATCAGTTGTTTTCAAGAGAAAATGAGTTTTTCATACTCAAACGTGATGACCTTGCAAGCTGCGAAAGAGTTTTAGAAATGGGGCCATATTATTATAACAAACATTTAATCTATATGAAAAAATGGCAGCCTGGTTTAAAGATTACTCGTGAAGTACTGCATTCTTTACCCATTTGGATACGTTTGCCAGATTTAGATTTAGACTTTTGGTCGATCGAGGCAATTAGTAGAATTGCATCTACTTTGGGTAACCCGTTAAAATTGGATAATTTTACAGAGAATGTAGCTCGAATTTCATATGCTAGGATTTTGGTAGATAAAATTTGATTTTAATTTTCCAAATGCAATTCCTATTCAGTGTAGTAACAGAGAGGTCATCTGGTAGAAGGTAGTTTATGAATGGATTCCTCGAATATGTTCTAACTGTAAAGTATTTGGTCATTTAAGTGAAGTTTGCAAAGCTAATAAGGTTTGGATTCCTAAAGGGGAAGGTGATGATGTGAATTATAGTAATATGGATTTAGATGATAATCTGAATAGGCATGATAAGCATACAAATGGGAATGTTAAGGAAGTTAGTTTTTCCAATAAAAATATTGCATTAGATATCGAAGAGGATAACAATGCTCATGGTGAAAAGATAAACATAGATAATCCTTTTAGAGTACTTGCTGATAACAATATTTGCATGCAAGAAAATATGGAAGTTGTGAATGATAATAGTGTTCAGAATCATAAAACACATCCTAAAAACATCTCGGGTGATTCTCAAGAAAATTTGAAAGATACATCTAAATCTTTAGGATCTACTGCTAAGTTGAGGAAAGACAAGAAGAAGTTAAAGGGAAAATTTGCTAATGAACAACCTAAAACGAATACTGAAGTTGATGAGATGTTGGATAGTGAAAATTTTAATGTATTTCAGTCTAATGAAGACATAAGAAGTGAGGATTTCTTTATTGAGGATTCTGATAGTTCTATTTGTATTTTTAGTAGTAAAAGATCAAAACTGGAAAAAAGTGGCAAATACAAGAGTATTCATAAGATCATGGGCGGCGAAACTTTGGTAGTTGAAAATCCAGAGTGGGTGAAATTAGCATCTCAATTCCAAAAGAGATCGAAGTCCAAGAAAGTTAAAGAAAATGACAACTCTCCTGGTGGAACCATTCATGGTGGAATCTCTAACAAGTGATATATGTGCTCAAGGCTTTTTTGGAGAGGATCTGGGGTTTGTTGTGTCTCCTGGTGTTGTATGCTAATGTGTTGTTTAGTGTCCTTTTTTTGTTGTGTTGTAGTCTTATTTTAGATGGAACCAGGTTAGTTTCAGTAGTTGTATAGTATTTGTTTATGTGCGTGGGTGTCATTTATATCCATCTCTATCTTTTCTTTGTAACCCTTTTATTGTAATATAAGTACCCTTTTATTTCAAAAAAAAAAAAGGCTCTTGGACAGAGATTTTATGCTAGCTGCGTTGTTTTTTAGGTGCTCAATTCTAAATAACGATGGTTGAAATGCTATGTTTTAAATGCTAATTGATTACGTTAAATTAAGTACCCGTTTGGTAGGATTCTAAAACTTTACTAAAAAATATGTGTTTCCAATAATAACTAGTGCAAACTGACGCTACGTGCCCGTTTTTTCTTATAATAATTATCGTTCGAGTTTGAAGGACTTTCTATGGTTTACATATAATTTTACTCTGGACATCCCCAAATTATCTTACACTACGTGTTTGATCTTGTAATATATGATATATTCTCCAATATTTGTTGTTGGGCAAATAAAGAGACAGCCGAGACAATATATATGGATGTATTATAATTTTATCATTATACCTTTAAAGTATAATAGGCTTTTTGAGTCATAACTTCTTTCCGTACACGGATGCGGCCATCCAACATTATCATTTTTCTGTGTCCACATGTAAAATATTCATTCGATATCTTTTATCGTTTAATGATAATATTTTGGTTTGATATCCATCATAGAGTAACTTTACGTTATTTAGAAAATAAATGATTAAAATTAGTATGGATTATTATTTAAAGTATTGTCTAATGACAAAATATTTTACTTCTAGGTAAAATTCAAGAGTGTAAGCTAAAGTCCAATGTCATTCGACATGTCATTCCAAAGTCCAAGTACCCACTGCAAAGTAACTTAGACGTATTATCCAATCTATATGCAAATTACAATTTATATTTTCATAATTGGGGATGCATGAAATTTTTGGGATTTATTTTCTAACTACTAATCTGCCTAGCTTACACGAAATGAGTCGAAGGATACTTGTAAATAGGTAGCAAAAAAAAAAAAAAAAAAAAACTATCTCCTAAAACAAATATTGATTTAACAATCATTATTTTGGCTTACTTAAAATTAATGTAATGCACACAACTTAATTTGGATCTAAATATGCTTGTGAAATAAAGCACCATTGGCATCTTTTAATTGAAGTTGAATTTAAGCAATGTTCCATGGAAAAATAATAAACCTTATGTAGAAAAAAAAACCAATAAATTATCTATTTTGATCTGTAGCTTACATATTTTGGTAAATTTTAATTAATCTTGCCCTAACCTTAAAATATATTTAATTTTAGATAACCAAGGTAGCCTAAATGGCTGTCATTTGTAGTATTATGTTAAATTTCCTCTTTCTTCCAGATATACATTTCATATTTGAATCAGTGGTTTCATATGCATTAAATTTGATGCTCGGAATGAGAATGTAAAGATAACCATGTATAATGACCCAACTTTTCCATACAGTTTAAGCCGACATTTAAATACTCATGTCCAACTTAAAAGCACAGAAAAGAGGACAGTTATGAGAAAGAATAAAAAGGGGTGAAAAAGGAAGAGAGAAATATTAGAATAGAATTATACGAAGATCAGAGTCACACAGCGAAACGCATAAAATATAATACATCAATACTCTTTACACAAAGAGAAAACTGAATATATATACATACATATATATATATATATATATATATAAAGAGAGAGAGAGAGAGACACGTACACATATAATACAACATCAGAGTACACAAATTCAACTCACACAGCGGAGATAAATTAATACCATAATATACGGGGGTACGTCTCGACGCCAACTTCTTTCTTGAAGCTTCAAGCAAAACCTAACCTGGAAATATACTCGGTATGACCGAGCACATTTAAAGCAAAACAAAATTCATCCGGATCAAAAACTGGATGGTGCTTATTGGAGATTGGATTTCCAACATGACAAGGTATGGGACCACCTTCCGATCAGTGTACTCTAGAGAGGATACATTGAGTTCAACAAGAACATCTTGCAACCCGGCCACACATGACTGACCACTCATTCAACTTCAGTGTACCGAGCATATTATCATCCACGGTTGTGATCAGCAACCGTTACTGAAAGCATACAACAACGAATAAAATAAGAAGCAAATGATTTTTTTCTAAATTAGGTGAAAATACCTCTAATGGGAATGACCCACTTAGCCATGATGTCTGCCAGATTTCTGTCATTTCCCACGTGATGAGGCTTGAGGTCACAATTACCTTTCTGAACAGCAGATTCAAACTTGAAATGCCACATTTTCAGATCAGTCGAATCACCAATTGACACCCACAAATACACTCTGGGTGTTAAGCTAAGAGAAAAAAATCCTCCACCAAACTTGGTATATTTGTGAATATAAACGTAAGTGATCTTAAGAAATACTCTGTCAGACATTCGTCCATATAAGTTCATTCTGGGACTGGACGAAACTAAAGATACCTTAGAACAAGAGGTTTACTACCACGAGTTCTCGGTAATTAACCAGAGACTTCAGCGAGTAATGTTCTCACTCCGAAGATATATGTCTTCAAATCATCTTGTAAGATACCTGCAATGTTAGTTCATAAATGCAAAGTTAGTTCGAAGTGGTTTTGGGTCTAGTTCCCATCCCGATCTCTTCGAACTAACACGTCAAAAGGTCACCAAGAAAATTCATTGATAGTTGGTTATTCAACTATCAACTCAACACAGTATAGTCAAGTCCATCTACAGCTTCGGCCCTTTTATCAAAACATTCGTTAAAACCCTTTTATATCGATTCTTACAAATCAATTTCATATACTTGTCTCAACTAGATAATACATTCATAAATCCCTTGTTTTCATTACTTTGGAAACAATATTTATTCACTTCTCTTACCAAAAACCCTTGCATTTTCATTATCTCGAAAATATTGCTATATTATCACAAACCCAATCTTATTTCCTTTATTTTGGAAATATCCATACATGCGTGTTCACAAAATCTCTTTTATTTCCTTATCTTGGATTTTCGTACAAAATTCTTTTATCGAATCGTACACAAACCCCTTTTAGTAACATGAAAATATTTACAAGGACAAAAGCCAAGGCCTTTTTATCCATAAGGACAGCCCACTAAAATTTTACTCAGAAGGACAATATTTTGAAAAAAAAATTTGGCCGCTACTTTTATCTTCTCCCTCTCTCACGTCGGCCGCTACTTTCAACTTCTCCCTCTCTCACGTCATTCTCGATTTCATCTTAAATCATGAAATCATAAAATCAGAAAACGCGAAATCACGAATTTCAGAAAATAGTTAAATCGAAATTCGAAATATAAGAAAAACAACACGAAATCAAAATCGAGAAGAAATTCGTTCGAAACCCTAAAAAATTGAAAAAAAAATGTCGATCAACAAAATCCAAATGGAAATCGATTGCGATTGGAAAAAAAATATGTAGCAGACGACGGAAATCACAATTGAAGAAGTCGAAATTGTTGAAACAATTTTTTTAGATTGGAAATGTTTTTTTTTTTTTTTTTTTTTTTTACCAGTACAGCAGTTCGTAGGTATCATTTTTGTATTTTTGTAGTTATCATTTTTTTTTTTTTTAACTTTAAAGCATAGCAGCAGTTTTTAGTTATCATTTTTCTATTTTTTAGTTATCATTTTTCATGTTTTAACTTTAAGAACATAGCAGCAGTTTTTAGTTATCATTTTTCTATTTCTGTAGTTATCATTTTTACCGTTTTAACTATGTTATATTTTTTTTTCATGAAATTTTGTTGTTGTGTTAATTTTGAAGTTATATTGTTGTATCAGCTAAGAAACTAAGTCGAACTTATTTCAGTTTAATCAATCAAACTGTGATATAATTTTTTTTTTCATTGTTTTATCTTCAAAGCATTGCATCAGTATTTAGTTATCAATTTTCTAATATTTTAGGTATCATTTTTATTGTTTTAACAGTGTTATGTGTTGTTTTGTTTTGATTTTATTGCTGTGTTATGTGATGTTTAACATAACACATAAATCACAGTAAAAATGATAACTTAAAAAATATAAAAATGATTCCTTCAAACTGCAGTAATGTTTGACATAACAGAGAAATTACACTAAAAATGATACCCTAAAAAATATAAAAATGATACCTTAAAACTGTTGTGATGTTTAACACAACACATAAACTGCAGTAAAAATGATAACTAGAAAAATAGAAAAATGATAACTAAAAACTGCAGTAATGTTTAACATAACAGAGCAGTTCTACAAAAAATGATAACTAGAAAAATAGAAAAATGATAACTAAAAACTGCTGCTATGTTTTTAAAGTTAAAACAGGAAAAATGATAACTAAAAAAATAGAAAAATGATAACTAAAAACTGCTGCTACGTTGTAAAGTTAAAAACAAGAAAAATGATAACTAAAAAAATACAAAAATGATAACCACGCGCTGAAAGGTTAAACATCAAAATTGCCGAACGAGAAAAAAAATCACGAATCACCTTTCGAAATAGGTTAAAACTAATCGGTAGAAATCATCATTAAAGTATAATGATTATAGCAACAAATAAAAATCCATTCGATTTTTGCTGTTCGTCCTTTTTCTGTTGTCGACTTTTTCCTGTTTCGAGCGATTTAGGGTTTTGAATTTTTGGGTTCGAACGTTGATTTCGATTCTGATGATTTCAATTTCCTGATGTTTGAATTCGATTTCAAATTTCGTTTTTGGTATATTCTGAAATTTGTGATTTTGCAATTCATGATTTCGTGAATTTTATATTTCGTGATGACTGGTGCGCAAGAGGAGAGAAGAAGAAAGAAGCGGCCGATTTTTTTTCTTTAGTGTATTGTCCTTTAGGATAAAATATTAGGCGGCTGTCCTTATGGATAAATTTTAGTGGGCTTTTGTCCTTCAAATTTTTTTTCCCTTTTAGTAACTAATTATAACTTAACTTGGCTTGGCTTCAATTAAATAGTCCATTTACCACATCTTTTACAGGAATCCTTTTAACATTCTTCCTTGGCATTTTGTGAATTTTCTTTTCAGTTCCAGTCGTTTTACTTAATTCAGTTTTGAGTAAATTCCCACTTAAACCATTTCATCTGCTTTTATTTTCTTTTATAACATTTGTTTATAAACTTGGATTTATTATCAAATCCTTTCGCAAATTTTTTCACAAACTTCACTTAATATCTCGTTATAACCTGATTACTTTCTAGAAGTAATCACTTTAATTATTATTAATTAAAATAATGATGAACTTAATTCTTCACTACAATAAACAGTTAACTTCTTGATTAACTAAAAATAGAATAGTTAATCATTTTAGTTATTAAAATAATAATCAACTTAATTAATAATAAGAAATTTAATAGTTATGTTAAACACAATTTATTTAAAAGATTTATTACCATTTAAGAATATTTATTAAGTTTGAATAACTATTCATCAAAACCTTTCTTTATTAGATTAATTTTAGACAAATTAATCTAATAATCGATTTCAATTCAAAACACTTGGCTCAGTCAACTGAAAATCATTAGTTAACTTGTTAGCTGATTCCAGCTAATTTCTTTCCTTGAATAGTATAACTAATTCAATAAAATCACTTAATTATTCTATACGAACAATTATTTCAAATGATTAACTCATAGGTTAATTTCTAACTTCTTGCTTATAAAAACTTCCTAAAACACAAGAATTGCTATAACAGTTCATTTTATAATATTTTATGAAAATAAACATTTGTTTATAAATAAAATTTCTAATTTAAATAACTTATAAAAATATAAGTTAAAATCTAGCTTCAATTATAAAAATAAATTTTATAACTTCAAACTTCATCAATTCGCCTAACGACAATCGACGTCTTTAAACATGGATTTTAGGCCATTTGCTGCCAATCATTTAATCAATATTGTCTACTGATTAAAAACATGTCAACATTGAATGAAATTCAATAATCAACATCCAATTTAACCATTAACATCCAAAAAGATTTAATATCATTTGAAATAAACGATTTATATATATAAATATAGGGAAACGAGCAATGTACGGTTTATTTGGGGAATCCGATTAGATCCCTCCAACAGGTTCTTCCCTGCATCACAACTTATGATGTCATTATATAACTTCATATAAAATAGAATTTATATTTAAAATCATTAAATATATACAACGATAAATATCAACCAAACAACAATCAACCAATCAATCAATAAATCATCAAATTCATCCAATCACACAATTTATATTATCAATGACGAATATGAATTTAACACATCATAGTATTTCAGAAAGTGTGAGAGTTAACTCGCAATTTGTTTCGGTTAACAATTCTGGTTGATTTATATAGTTTCAAGCGAGCGTTTGAAACTACATAAATTCCAATGAACTCCGATTGATTCATTCCAGCCAGTACGCGTAGGCTTCGCGATTACAGACTCAATGATCCTTGTTTCATTCAATTTTGTACATGTGTGAAATAATAATTGATGTTACAAGTTTTAACTTAAATTAAACATAATTAACATCATTAATAATACTTAACTATTTCATTAACGTTAAAATACCACGTCTTAATCCTCGCTCTCTCAAGTTAAATCTGTTAGGGAATGCGGATTAAGGACTTAAGGCAAAACTAACACTAAAGGGGGTTAATAATGTTTTAAAGTGATTATGGAAATCTTAAACAATCTTGAAATACTATATAAATCACACAATGATTATCACACCAGAAACAATCACAAACACAGATATAAGTAATAAAAAATGCAAAAAAAGAAAGAACACATCGAATTTTATACTAGTTCGGATTACTCCTACGTCCAGTCCCATGCAACACTGTATTGCATAGAGTTTTATTAATACTAGTATCAATCTCACAACACCCTTAATTTTACGACTACAAGGTTAACACTGATTCCACCACCCTTGATTTCATGGCCACAAGGTTAACACCGATCTCTTTCCTTGATTTCTGGGCTACAACGAACACACCCTTTCCCAAAAAATTCCCTACAACATGGCTACAACTCTTCAATAGAACTTCAAATAAAGAGTAGTTGATAAAGATTAGAATCAAGAAATCGGCAGAGTATAAGTGTAGAATCAAGAAATTTATGTATAATAATGGCGGTATAAGATAGGATGATAATGGAGAAGAAGAAGTGATAAAAAATTCGAAATTAACTCCTGTTTATAGAGGTTGAAAGGTTGCAACATTTCTGAAGCGTTTCAAATATGAAAAGTCACTTCCTTTGAATTTTAAAAATATGAAAATTATATGTCAACATGTGCATTATGGTATGTCGACATATATACTATAGTTTTGAATTTTTAATCATTTTTAAAAGTATTTAAACCAATATATATATTGTAAATTCCTGAAACAAAACTTGTTGTTAAAACATTATTCTTTAAGTATAAAAACATAAGAAAATAATATTTAAACATATGATTAAAAACTTAATATATAAGTGATATAAAAACTATGTATAATATAACTATAAACATACATATAGGAATTTATAAAGTGATATTTATAAACTATATAAACAAAAAGGTTATATGAAAACTTAGGGTTTAAATAAGAATATTTGAAATTATAATCAAATATAAACTTAGTAAAAAAAATATAAAAATGATTTAATAAAACTATAAAAATAAGAATACTTATAAATTAGGATATATATTTGAAATCATAAGTTTGAAATCCTTGGATGATTAAAAATCATTTTGAGAGAAGTTTGAAATCAATTTGAAAATAGTTTGAAATCAATTTTGAAAAGAGATAATTTGAAAATAGAGTTTGAGTGCTATTCAGAGTTTTACGTAATTTCTAGACTTTATTACCCTGATAGCCTTGGACTCTTGAACTCTTGATATCATAATACTCACGCATTTTGATTCTCTTTTGAAATCCTGAATCTCTTTACTCTTGAAACTCTTAACTATACAGTGTTCAATATCTTATTACCTACATATAAATATTGTATATATATATATATATATATATTCTGGATAAAAGGGTTAGTATATATTTTATAATCAATAATGATTGAAACAAGGTTGTTGTCATCAAAACATCATTCATATTCCATTCTCCAACAATCTCCTCCCTTTTTTATGATGGCAACCTTGGTTCATAAAAATATTCATACCTAATATTACCGGTAGATCTGCTTCCTTGATTACTCCCCTTTTCATTATGAATTCCTTCTGACTCCCCCATAAACTGTGTCTATCTTTACTATATCTTATTCTATATTTTCTAGTTTCTCCCCCTTTGTCATTATCAAAAACTATCCTATACTAAACCAAACTATATTATACTAGATTAGACTATACTAAACTATACTTCCCCTAAATTTATGCTACAACTGATCCTAATGACTAATTCTATGTACAAGTTCCACTTAATTTATAACTCTCCCTAAACCTATAATTCTACCTAAATCTATATATTTCTATAACTCCCCCTAAATCTATGGCTACAAATATTGTACAATTTAAGCCAAACAAGCAATTCAGACAATATTCAGACTAATAATTAAGTCAAACCAATTCAATACAAATTTTCTGTATAAACAAGCATCCAATCAATCCAAACAAATTTAAATCTTAGTTATATTAAATTCAAGTTTTAAGTTAGTCAAACCTCATCATCCATAATTATGTTTATTATGTACAGATTATTCCAATTAAATCAACAATCCAGACCAAATCAACCAAATCAAAATTATATATGTCAATTCAAAAACACTTCTTGAACCTTCAACTAATCCTTAGAAACTATAAAACTCCCCCTCAATCTAATACAAGACTAAACCTAGCCTAAACTCTAATTCCCTTAAAACTATAATATGACTTTAATCTAGATTAAGGAATAATTCTGATAAGATATCCTTAAAACTATGATATAAGTTAAGTAAAGCAATTTAATCCAAACAATCAATCAATTTAAGTGTTGTCGTCACAAAACATCAATTCAAATAAATTTAAACACAAAGACAAACATTACTTGTAACTTCTATTTATCCTAAAAACCTATAAAACTCCTATTAACCACAAATGCATAAGTATATTTCTAACACACCTATCAACCACTAATGAAATTCAACCATGTCAAACAAGTCAATCAAGTTATTCATGTCAAACAAATCAGACAAGTCAATTAAGTCAAACAATTCAAACAAGTTAACCAAATAAATCAATCATGCCAAACAAGTCAATCAATCTAATCAATTAAATCAAGCCAAACAAGTCAATCAAGTCGAAGTAAATATGTTATGTATTTGATTAATAATCCTATATATTTCTAATTAGACAAAAACTCCTCATATAGTATACTTGTTATGTGGAGTTAAAGTTAACATGTAATGTAGTGAGTGTAGTGTGTTGGTTATAATGCAGTATGTCGTATGCAAAGCTATATGAAGTGATATATTGAATGAAATGCAACTTGTGATATGAATGATTTAAATTTGAGATGCACAGTAATTTATAATAATGATGTATGATATGAAATAAGATGTGTAATGTTAATATGCAGAATGATTTGGTGATGATATCTATTTTGGTAAAAGATATTCAATGTACTACATATATTATAAATTATTTCAGTCAAACAAAGGTAATATTAATTTATATACTTAAGTTAACAATACTAATGAAAGAAATTAAGAGTTTGATGGTAATTAAAAATATATTCATGATAGGTAGTAAAATATTTAGAATAATCCTATGAGAAATATGGAGTTAAATAATCTTAGTAGGGTGCTTCTTTTAAAATAATATAGTAAATATTAAAGATCATTTTAAAGGGAATATAAAGTTTTATCATATGAAGTAAACTATTTTGATATAAACATATATTCATGATTGTGTGTGTGTGTGTGTGTGTGTGTATATATATATATATATATATATATATATATATATATATATATATATATATATATAACTAACAAAAATTAATGTATTGTGAAATATACATCAATCTTTTAATACAAATTAACTTTAAATTTATACTATAGAGTAAATTAATTTACTAAAGAACAATTAAAATGTTAAAAGTTCAAATTAGAACATTATTATAATATAAAATATATAATTATAACAAAATTAATTTTTTGATAAAATCTGGTAACATAGAGTAAATTATAAAAATATGTTTTATATATCAAAGTTTAAATATACAAGTTTTATAAAAATAAGATAATCAAAATTAGTATTCAATTTACAATGTAACCCAAATCTTTATGCAATCATAGGTGAAAATAATAATATAAGTTAGACTACGTATGTTTAAACTATATATAAAAGATATATAAATTTATATTTTATAACAATATCAAATATTTGAAAATTTTAAATTATTTCAAGCATATATCTATGTACTATATATAATTTTATTAATTTATATAATTTCAATATATATTTTTGAAACAAAATATATGAAACAAAAATATATAAATAAAATTGATAATTAGAGTTTGAACAGACACTTTCATATTGAAAAGATTTCCTTTCAAATTTTCAAATCCAAATCAAATAGTAATGAAAATTAAATTCAGAATAAGAAAAGATTTTAATTAGATTGGTATATTGATAAGTATACTATGGTGTATCAACATATGAACCAAATTATCTAAAATTATAAAAGAGATAAATATCTATATCTTACTATATGCATAAATGTATATTCCTAAATATAATGATAATTATGGAATTATTGTAAAGCGTATTTCTTTTTGCAATCCTCCATTTTGTTTTTCTTCCATTGCCATGAACCATACATTTATATCTTTCAGAATTTGATGATGAGATCTGCTTTATTGCGATAGGCTCGTTTTTCTGATCAGCATTGTATATTCATTTGCTGAGTTTGAAGACCATATGAGAAGGATACCGATGATTTAGTAGTTTAACCAACTTGGCTCCAAAATTTGAATTTAAAATTTGAATTTTGAATGAATGGACACTTCAACTACTATAAGCCCAAAAGTCACATCCTTTTATAAACTTTTCTCTTCTTGATTGATGAATGATCATCTTGGTGTCTTTCGGCCGTTAGTCATCAGACATAATGTGATGACCCGCATTTCAGCATCCTTTGAGCTGATTGAATACAACTCATGTCTAACTCAAATTGCACGAAAATACGAATCATTTATAGAAAGAAGTTAGAGGATGAGAATGGATAAGATAGAAAATTTAGAATAAAAGAAAAAGAAGAACTCAATAACAGAATCAGAGTAATCCCGAATCTCACAGCGGAAAGGATAAAATATAATATATATATATAATCACTTTTGAAATACAAATTGGATTTGAACTTACATACGTCATCAGAGTATAATACATATTCATTACAGCAGAAATTAACTCTATGTATCTAGCGATGAAGCCATCTACTCCAAGATCCTTTCAGAAAATCTGTAAAATCCTAAACTACTTGATTGCTCGTACAAATTTGGGCACCAAAGAGTTTAGGGAAAATATGGAAAAATAAACTCTACTTCAGTCATGGGACTGTTGTAAGTAAACGATTACCAACAACTTGATTTTAACTGTCAAAAACCTTTTGAAAAAAAAGATAATCGTAAGAACGATCCACACATAAATACAAATAGTTTTAATTTTACGATAACCCAAAGCATTCTTTGAAAAATACATTATTCTGATATTATAATAGTGTCTAAATTACAAATAAATAGCAATCTAGCAGAATGCTTGCATCTCACGCTCCACATACATAGTATACAATCAAAACCGCGGGCGCTTATTGGATAATGGATTCCAACTATGGCAAGGTATGAGACCACCTTCCAACAATGTACCTCCGGAGATGAATACATTGGGGTTCAACAAGAACATCTTGCAACCCAGGCTAAACATGGTCGTTCCCTCATTTCTCTTGAGAGTACCGAATATATCATTACCATCGTTGGGGGGCCAGCCAACCGAACCGATAACATACAAACATAAAGAACAATCGAAGGCATTTGATTTCTCTAGATCAGGTAATGATATACCCTTTCGATAGGAGCGACCCACACAGCCATGCGACCTACCCGATTTTATACCATTTCCCGGTTGATGAGGCTTGAGGTTATAGATCTTTTGGAACATTTGGCCACCATTCAATTTGAATGCCACATCGTCAAACCCATCAAATCATAAATTTGATTTCTCCAATCCCATGGGTATAAATCTAACAGAAACGAATTCCTCTGCCACCAAACATAGTTTGAAGGGATCAATCATGTGATCTGTTAAGTATACTCTTTCAGACATTCGTCCATACAAGTTGTCCAGGGACTGGACAAACCGAAGGCACTATCATGTAAATCCATCTTAGGCAATTGCTACCTAGGATTAACAGAACAACCCTTACATAAACTTCATCTTCAATAATCTCTGACTTGAAACGTATAAATCGAATCGATGTGGAATTAAATCCCGGACTCTTCGAAACAATAACGTAAAAGGCCAAGATTTGATAGTTGGTGATTTAACTATCAAATATAAAATAAAATGAATAGATTTATTTCCATTGGATCTGCTAAGCCTTATTTAAATAACCTTCAATTATTTAAATTCAAGTATTAACTTTTATTACATACTTATCTAGAAACATAAGTATTTCTTTTAACATCGAAAATTCTCATTATAAGTCTTACATTAAAACACACTTGAATATACATTTCATAGCTGAAAGTGATATCCAATTTTAACACTCATTTCAAATACAAACTAATGTTATTTATCGGTGAAATCTTTTAAGTTGGGGTATTATAATTACCTCTCAAACCTTGAGTCGAAATCATTCTTATCGTTTAAGATTTGTAGGAGTTCGATATCTAAAATATTCGATAAAACCGAATTTGTAGATCCAATTGATTTTCAAAATATTAAACCATTTTCAAAATAACATTTTTGTTTTGGGAACATTTATCAAGTCAATTGGGTTAACTTAAATATTTAAAACCAAGGAACTTAATCGACTTAAATTTCTTTTCTTCTATAATTAAATTATCTTAAAAATATAACTTAATTAAGAGATTAAGTAAGTTTAAAGCATCATCTTGGATAATTTATCAAATTTTAACTTCTCTATTTCACTGCACAATTAGCTTACCCAAACTATTAACTGAAATATTCATTAATTCTATGTAAAACATTTCTATGTTTAACACTTACTTGTTAAACTATCTCTATTAAATTAATTAGAAACAAATTAATTTAATAATCACATTCCATTTATAACAGTTGATTTAAATCAACCTAAAAACAATTTGATTAACTGATTACATTTAATCTTCCCTCTTTAAATTAATTAATAATATAATTAATTTAAATTAATCACCTTTCATTGTTTCTTAAAAACAGTTATTCAAAACTATTAAGAACTTAAGTTGATTCCTGATTTATTTTACCTAAATTATCGCGTAGCAGTCCCAATGGCATATAACAGTTCTTTAACAGATGACATTCATTTTGTTAACCAGTTTACACAAACAGTCAATGTAACTATATTATCAATTGATAAATCAACATATATTTATTGATAAAAATATGTCAAACTAATATAATAGCTGAACGGTGTTGATTTCTGCTAATAGGGTGTCCAATCAATTTAGTCAATACAGATTATAGTGGAATGGTGTCCGTTTCCACTAACGAATGTCAATACATAATATATAATTACGGTCAACGAAATTAAACACAACTTAAATAATTAAATAATAGTTGAACAACAATTCAGTATTTATTACAGATCAATTCGTAATATTTTACATGTTAATTTAGTTCACGACTAAATCTACGTTTGATAAATTTTAAATGACACTTAGTACTACAACCATCTTGATTTTCTTAATAAATTATTTCATTTTAATTCAAATTGTTTAAAATTAATAACTTCGTCGAGTTACTTACATACACCACCGATCAATATAACCACACATATATGAGCAAAACTATTCAATCACCTTTTCTTGATCTAAACATATATTTATTCACATCAGTATATTTGTATATAGATTATATAAATATTTATATAATATTTTCACTTGTATTTTAACTTAAACATTTTCTTTTTTCTATTATTAAAAATGGGCCGAGCCAAATGGAAACAACCTACTTACACCATATAAATATATTTAATAATATATAAATATATATTTATATTTAAACTTAAATTATAACCTTTTTTTATATAAAAACTGGGCCAAGCCTAATACCCAACGTCACATATTAAAATGACGCAACCACTTGTTTAAACCTACCAGGCAAAAAGTGCCCATGTCTTCTTTCCCTCATCCTTGAATTTCTACCCAGTTCTCTATTCTTCCTTTACTGCTACTCTCCATTCCATTTTCCTACTTCCTGTGTTTCTTTACTTCGGTTTGATTTGTTTTTCTTCCTAAAACTGGGCCGAGCCCAGCCCTAAATAACGCACCTATGCACAAACGTCCGCACCCTTTTTTCTTGGTGATGCTCCCCTTTCTCTTTAATTTGGCTGCTACTTCCCATTTCTGTTTCATGTATTTATTTTCTTACCTTATTCCTGTTCCTTCACCTTCTTGTTTCTTTACGTTTTGTTTTTTTTTATAAAAAATTCCGAGCCCATTTCCACGCAGCAGCTTCAAATGACTCAAACCCCGAAAGCCAAACATACCAATTTGACAACAACGCAAAAACATAATCCGCCATCCATTTCTTTGACCTGCTACCCTTACGTCTTTTTTTATTATATTTAAAAAAAAAAAAGGTTTGACAGGGTGACATGTTACCAGTTTAACACAACAGATATGAATACCAAAGAGTGTCACAACGTTTCAATGCAAACATACAATTGGAGATTTGATTCGGAAATGTTTAACAGTCCACACAGGCACATATATGTATAAATGTTTAGCAAAATAATCATGGCATGACTAACAATGGAAATATAGTGGATGTTTTACTCACTATAATATGTTTTCACTATCGTTTGCTCACTGTTTCATTCTATTGTTTTCATTTTCAGGTTGGGTCATTTCAGATTTTCAACAAGAAAATATGTATGCATGAATGCATATAAATACATATATATGTTTACTTAGTATATAGTGAAAATAAAGGGAATGATTTACTCAAACTTCTTTACTGTTCTTAGGTTTTAGTTCCAGATGTGCATATCAATTTCCAGTCATATGTCAGGGTATTATATTTATACGCAAAGGTAATCAATCATATGCATGTGAGGGCATATGCAACCAATTTCAATCACTAGCATATGGTTTGAAAGAAGAATTTAGATTAAGTTTACTCACAAAACAAAGCTCCTCTGTTTTTACTTGTATCTTGTACTTTTTTTTTAATATATCATGTTTTTGTTATTTAGTTCTAGGCTTTAAGTCTCTTTATACATAGTTTTTAGGTACATTCATTTCCAGTTCTTACTCCAGTCATGAAGATTGAATGAATTAAAATTAATACATACATATATAGTTTCGCATAATCAGTAAACAAAAGGAAAATTTACTCACAAGTTTGATCACTGTTTCATGGTTTTGACTATGGGTGCTTACAGCTTTCCTATATATATGTTTCCAGATTTAACATGTATAAATGATAAACTTATATCCATCAGAACATGTGTACCCACATATTGCTATATATATAACAGAGGCTGTTTACTCCAATGTAATCTGCATGTTAATATTGTATATACGCTAATGGTTGATTCATATGTGATATTATATATATCCCAAATAAGTAAATGCATATATAATATGATCAGAAATTAACCAACAGGGATATATTTAGATACAAAAGCAAGAGTGGGGTTTACTCACCAATGTTTGCTCACAGTCCCTATGCTATTTCCAGGTTTTCTGTAACAACCCGGAAAATTGGAACCAATTAAAATTTTTTATTTTGGCAATTTTAATGAATTTTGAATATTTAAAATGATTTATTTTAAATAATGACGACGAGAAATTTATTTTGAATAGAACTAGAACGTATACATTTATTTAAATCAAAGTTAGAATATAAATATTTATTTTAATTATAAAAGGAATTGAGAACGGCGCGGTAGTTCGAAAATTCGATTTCAAATTTCAATTGAATGTACAGGATTCAAAATAAACCGAATTTTAGTGAAACCAAAAATATTTGAATCTGTTTATAAATATCGTTCTAACGAATCTGAAAAATTGAAATTTCATAGCGGGAATCAAAAGTTACGCCCAATTGAAGATTCAGGATAGCCGCTATGGAATTTTATATAATATATGGCCTTTAAAAATAGCCATTTTGCAAACGGCCTTCATTTTCGACGAAACCACTTTTGTTGGATCCGAGATGTCAAATTATTGCTAGATTCCAATTTTCATAATTTTTGGGATCAATATGTGAGCGTGGTAAAGGAAAACGTGTTTTGACAGTTTTAGTCAATTTAGATCGACCAGAAAATGACTATTTTTCAAACGTTCTTCAAATTTGAAGAAATTAGTTTTGTTAGGACCGTATCGTCAGTACGAAGCTAGAAATAATTTTTCTGGAATTTTTAGAGTCAGTATGTGGCCCCGGCAAATTAAACTGTACGTTCAAATCCATATTTGAATGTTTTATATTTTAATTTGAAGAATAACTGATCATAACAGCCGAATGGGCTCACGAAACACATTCCATTGTGTTCGGAATAAGAGTATTACGCTAGGGGAGACAGTCGTTGGGTTTGATTTAGAGGTCATGACGATACACAAGTAAATTTGAATTAAATAATAATTAAATTATGTTATATATAAGAATTGAATGGTTAAAACCCTAGTTTTCTTATGTCGTGGTCAACCCTTTGATTACGCAGCAGCTCCAACGATGAAAGACCAAATTCGTTCGATCTTTCTTCCCCAAATCCCAATCAAATTACAGAGAATTAAACCCTAGTTCTTTGGGGGATTTTGTTTATATTTCTTCATGCTTTAATTTCATACAAATGTGATTCGATTTCATGAAGTATGGCACTGGAATTTCGAGCTCAAAGACTTGATGTTTGCACACGTTTGCAGGAGGATTCGGGGGTGCGAGTTCAACGCCGTTCGGCGTGGGTGGTGACGGTGCCAAGGCGCGCGAGGGGGGAAGGTCTGATCGGCGCCGGAAGCTCATGGCGGCGGCGGTTGAGTGATGAAGGGTGCGAGGGTTTGGGTTTTCATGTTATAGAGGGGTTTGAACGGGAATGAAGAAGAAAGGTTTAAAATTAATTAATTAATTATATTTAAGAATGTCATTAACACTAATATCTTCGTCATACGGTATCGAAATCCAGTGAAACAGGATCCTTTGGAATCCTCTTGACGAGAGCTTCGCAACAAAACTGACCAGGTCCAAAACGGAGCTAATCAGAATTTCAGGAAAACTCAAATTCAAACAGAATGGAAATTCAGAAATAAAAGGACCAATGTGAGAACTTCTCACTTTAAATTTAATTTCTAGTTGAAAATATATACTAGGATGCAAAAGGTGCTTAGCAGCACCCGACACCGTCGTCCACAGGCCATGTACGACTTGTTTGATTATGATGTGTTGTGAAGTTTGTTTGTGATTTTGATGTGAAATGGATAATAAAACATTCATGTGTGAAATAAAATATTTTATCATTAAAAATATAATTAAAATATAATTTTTAACGTATATATGAATAAAATAAATATTCATTTACAAACCGGACGGTTTGTTTATGTACACCGATTTAACTGTTATGGATTGGGACGATAAATTTTACACATCACCCAACTGCACAAATAACAAACAGTATTTGTTGTTTGAAAACCCCACACGGGTATTAAGATAATATTTGACATACACTGATCCTGATAGTTAGTGGTATGTCAATCGATGGGTTGACAGACTGTATAAGCGTTATTTATTCATTTTAATGCTTGTACAGTTGTAGAATGCACTCTGGATGTTGTCTGAATTTTTAATAATTGTTTGTCGTTATTATTGTATACATGTGATGTTGAAATCCATATAAGTAAAATTATATGGTAATTGACTGTGTCTGGTTCCAGTTCAGAATTAACGAATATTTTAAAATAATATTAAGAAAATATTGAAATGTAAAGCCGTGTTAAGTAGTTAAACGTCATTTTAACACGAACGGAAATTTGGTCTATTTTATTCATTTTATAAGGAATATCGAAAAGGGATTTCAAAATCTGATACTTTGAAAATATTATCATTTTAATATTGAAACGATTTAGACTATTCAAAACAGATGGAAATGGAATAGAATTGAAATCGATTTAAAATGAATTCAAAAGGGATTGAAATGGAATTGAATTAAAATCGATTTAAAATGAATTCAAAACAGATTGAAATGGAATTGAATTAAAATCGATTTAAAATGAATTCAAACCAAATTCAAATGGAATTGAATTGAAATCGATTTAAAATGAATTCAAAACAGATTGAAATGGAAATAGAATTGAAATCGATTTAAAATGAATTCAAAACGGATTGAAATGGAATGGAATTGAAATCGATTTGAAATGAATTTAAAACGAATTTATATTGGAATATTCAATTTGGATTTGAAATTGAAATGGAAGTGGAAATCATTTTTAAACCGAATTTAAAATGATTTATAAAATTCGTTTTAAATGGAAATCGACGAAATATAATATATATATATATATTATTATAATGGTCTGAATAGAACGCGCCGCGCAGCGGCAGTTCCCGAATTTCGACCATTAACTTCAAATGGACGTTACGGGAGATCCGACCGTCGGATTCTCCTAAAACCGGAACTATTGGGTTCGTATCGAAAAGAGGTTTCCAATGAATACAAGAGATTTGAAATCTAATGGTTGGATTTGGAGATATGTCCAAATCAATTTCAGAAAAGGTCGCTATGGATGCAATTCGGTGGCCGTTATTGGAAACCGACTGTACAGGTGATGATAAAATTATTAAAATATGGAAAAATTATGTAAAATCATAATAAACGATGTGGAAATAATTTGGATGAAAAATTCCAGTTTTGAAAAGATAAAAATATATTTTTATCGAAATGGACTAGTTATTAACTAGCATAATTATTTATTTATTTTTAAATAAATATATTGGATTTGGAAATGGTTTTAAAATAACCAGAATTTTCCAACGAATAAATTGGAATGGATTTGAAATGAAATTATCTTCGGAATATTTCGATATTGGATTCCGTGATTATATGGATATCGTGGAGGAATTTGGAAGACATATATATATATATATATATTGTTATTCCAATACGATATTTGTTGGTTTCAGAATTTGATATTGAATATAAGCCGATATATTTTCTATTCAGAGCCATGTATTTGATATCAAATTGGATTTTGGGTTTGTCGTGAATGGTGTCTTCATTAACACTGTTCTTTAACCCAGTTGAGAAAAGATTATATCTTTTTATTAAGATTTAATTAAGTTTACCAATTATTTAATATTGAATTGGAATTTGTTTTCGGGTTTATCATGAATGGTGTTTTAAATAACACTTGATCTTTAACCCGATTAACAATGGAAATGGGATTTTGGATTTGTCGTGAATGGTATCTTTAAAAATACTATTCTTAAACCCAATGGAGTTAAGAGAATTAGAAACTAACCGGAGATTAGCTAAGTTGAATGGTTTCCTGGGTATTGATCTGATGTTGGTTTCGGCCTTCGGGGTTAATACTTAGGGAATTGTTCTCTTACTAATTTACGGTTAGAGACTAATGGAATGGAATGTGATTTTGGGTTTATCGTGAACCGTATTTTAAGTAACATTGGTTGTGTAACACCCCGGATTTTTGAATAATTTAATTAACTAAATTAAAGAATAATTAATCTCAAACGTGATAATTAAGGGAAATGGGTTGCACCATTGTGTTCGTCTCGGAATTCTGGTCGAGATAGAATCCGAGTTTGCGTAAAATGGATATCAGATGAAGAAGATATGGACGAACAAAGTCAGAAGGGAAAAGAGAAAAAAAGATTGCACTGGCGCACTTGGGAAGTGCGCCAGTACAAATTTGCACTGGCGCCCTTGCTTAGTGCGCCCAGGCCGAGCAGCAGGCCTGCACAGCTTTCTGGTTCAGTCTGACCCATGTTGCTGAGTCCTTTCTGACTCCTTGCGGAGTCATTAGGGATGAGGTGTCACCCTATCTTGACTGAATGGTTTTGATTAACCCTAAGATCCTCCGATGACTATAATTAAATTAAAATTCTATATAAACATGGGTAGACTCAAACCCTAAATCAAAATAAAAACTGAAACTATGGCCGTCATGCTGTCATCTTGTAACCTAGAGTAGCCGCCACCAACTAAAGGGAAATCAAAGCTAATCAATTCAGTTCTATTCAACCCTAATCTAAACAACAACGAATCTACTACAAAGGCGAGCTAATACAACTTCAAAACTCAGAATTCAAAACTCAAGACCTTCTTTGAGTTGTGAGTTCGATTTCTTTAATAAAATAATTAGCAAATTAATTGGATTGAGTTATGATGTGGATTATTTGGATATGATGTGAATTATTGATGTTATCATATATGTTGTAAATTCTATGATGTTATGTTGTGATGTTATCATCTATGTTGTGAGTCATCATCTATGTTGTAATAATATAATTGATCGATTCATGATAATGTTCCGTATGCTAGTTTGGTTATGTTGATTCATATGATAAATCATAAGTATGTATGCAAGTTTAGGCGTTGATTTAGATGTGGATCATATGCAAGTTAGTAAATTTTATGCATAACCTTACATGTTTCATGACACCTATTTTATGTGAATTGGATCTAAAAGTTAGGCTATGACATGTGTGAGTTATATGCTAAATTCTACATGCTAGTTTACATGTTTAGATGTAAGTTTAGACCATTGTTATGTTGCATAAATCACATATGCAAGTTTATATAAATATATGAGTTTGGAATATGAATCATGTTATGCAAGTTTGTGGTTATTGCCTATGCAAGTTTACACCTTTGGATGTAGATCTATGACATACATGATTTATGCAAGTTTGTGACCATTATCTCAACAAGTTTACACCTTAAGATTTGGATCTATGACATATGTAATTTTATGCAAGTTGTAACTTAGGCCTATGCAAGTTTTAGATGTAGAACATCATTCACACATGCAAGTTCACCCCTTAAGTTTAGATCTAGTTTTAATTATGTGTATGTTGTGATGTTTTCTCTTTATTCCATGAGTTAGACTATTCGAGTCTAATGTATATTTTACGTTAAACGAACGAATGTACAACGTGGGGGTAAAGGGGATAATATTAAAAGATTTAATATTGAGAATTGGCATAAACGCCTTAAATGGCATAAAATAAATTTGTGATGAAATTTGGTATGATTTTACTTACCATAAATAAATGGACATAATTGAGTCAATTATGGCCATATTTAAATTTGGAATTAATTAATAATTTGAATAGGGAAAGTAATTCAAATTGGGGGATGATTAATTAGGTGTAATTAATCGTCTAAGACACGAGGTTAGCTCTTTTATGGTGTAAGACTGCCCGGACCCGCCAGGCAAATCCAGCTGCCACAAATGCCAGTCTAATGTGGGAGGTCTTAGGCATAAACTAAATGTGTAACAGTTGTAAAGACACGAGGTTAGGCTCTTTTGCGATGTAAGACTGCCCGGACCCGCCCGGTAAATCCAGTTGCCACAAATGCCAGTCTAATGTTAGAGGTCTTTATGAGGTTACAATCTTGATGAATTAAGAAACACTTAACCAGATAAACATGTAGTGGGACATGAGGGGGTTAAGTGGGTGCCTTGGGTGGCATGTGGAATCTAGTGAGTGTAGGATCGATAATAACCCTAGAGGGGGGGGTGAATAGGGTTTTTAACGATAAGTTTAATAAAAAAAATAATAATAAAGAAATGCAGTAAAAAATAAAATCACACACGGATATACCCAGCTTCGGCAAACTGTGCCTACTGCTGCCTTTCTAAGATTTTTACTAGGAGATACAAACAGATCCCGCTTACAATCCTGTGTAAACTCGCAACTCCTGCTCCTGTTTATCCCTAAGCTCAAAATCCTAGACTAGTCTGTATACCCTAGACTAGATTTTCTCAGATTACACTTCAATATTCTGTGCTTCCTAGTTTTACAATAAAACTAGAAAAGAAAAATTTAAAAAAAAAATAAAAAAAAAACTTTAGAGGAAATAGGAAGAGGAGTTAAAAGTGGGGGTCATCCCCTTTGTCATTCAAGTTCACTTGGTCGGCCCATTTGTAAACCCTTAACACAATATCCCGATTGCTTTGAGAAAACAGAAATGGCGGCGCCTCCAAAAACTAGGGTTTCAAGCTTCTTATTTCAAACCGTGGTTTCTGGAATTTGATGAAATTGTTCCTCTGATGGCTTGAATATTTGTCTTGCTCTTGGTCACCTCGATTTGGAACTTGCGATCAAAAAGTGAGTTTTTTTTTTTAAAACTCTTGTAATCTAGGGTTTTTGGATTTCTTCTGTGTGATTCTAATTATCTTCTGTCGATGATGAAGTAGTGTGAATTTATAGGGGTTTTTCAACCCTTTCCTCTGATTTCACTTTTAAAAAAGGCTCGACTGAATTGTGTGTTTGTTGCCTTCTTTGAGATGATTTCCTCGGCTTTGATTGTTCCCATGATTGTTGTGATTGAATTTCAGAAAGAATTAATTTGGTTTCATGCCTTAAAACAGTATTGGTAATAAAATCATGCCGTGAATTCCCTTTTGATATACTTGATGTGAATTTGATTTCTTGGCAATAAAAACTTGGCCCCAATGTGATTATCCCTTGCGTGAAAACTTTTATTGATAAGTTGCCGAGATAATATCTTGTCTGAGCTTGATTTTCTGAAAAATAAATTCCTTGCTAATTTTGCTCAAAATCCTCCTTTTTGATTTTGCTTGTTGCCTTGTATGATTAAAAAAAAAACTTGCCATAAATCATGATTGAGTTTATTGCCCTGATTGACTGTTTTTAAAAAAAACTTGCTTTGAATCTTTGCCAAACATATTGATTGACAGTTGCTAAAAAACATTTGAATACTGATTTCTTGGAACCACATAAACACTTGCCACAAATGACACTACAATTCCTGGAAATCAAATGTTAACTCTGAAATCATTTTCCATTTTACTTGATGTATGATTAGCTCCTGCCTTGCCTGGAAAAAACTTCAGGAAATTGTTGACCATGCAATTTTGTATAACTTGACAACCCAGTTTTGAATATCCTATGTTATAGCTTTGCAAAATCCTCTTGCATGATTTTCTGCACTTCATTCCTCCCATAATTGTCGAGTTAGAATACTCTGACACAACCATATCAAAACTGCTTGTCCATTTGTGCTTGTTGTTACTTGTATCCAATTTTACTGTCATGTTACTATGTATTTGAATCATGCTGTTTGACTTCTTCATACATATTAGCATCTGATCATGAAATTGTTGCATTGTGGCCATGCCTAGATGTACTTGCTTCTTGACCATTCTTGTTTCCATGTATATGCTGGCCACTTTATGTTGACTGCACCATTGTGAATTTGCTGTCATGCATTCCATGCTGGCTCGACTGCTTGGGTCCACTATGTCTTGGCTTTGTACTTGAATCATCATTTTGCATTTGATCTTTTGATCTTGTACTTGCACTTGTTACAGTCTGTTTGCACTTGTTTTGATATGTTCTGATCTGCCACCTTATTTGAGCACACCACATTGCCATGATCACCATGTTATGTTTTGATCTGTTTGCTGAAGCATTGCCTTGTTTTGCTGATTTCTGATGTATACCTTTATATATATTTTTTTTTTTTTTTGATTTTTATCTTGTCTTTTGATTCTGAAAAAAAAACAAAAAAACAAACAGCAGTCAAACTGTACTGAGTTGAGGCTGGTCAGAATCAGTTGGTTCTGATCAGCAAACCAGTATGGTTTTGATGTGGCTGTTCAAGTCTGAAATATGATGAGAAAAACACACAAAAAGCTGAGACAAAAAAAATGAATCAATCACACAGAGAATCTATTTTGTCAAAAGTATTTGTTTTAGTTCCAGTGTACTGTGTATTTTTCTTTCTTTTGTGACAGGTTATAGGATGATGCTCTGGACAGCTAAGGTGTGCTTGACAAGAATAAACCAGCAAGAAATGAGAAGAAAAAGAAAAAAATGAATTGCTTGTAAAAAAGAAATGTATGTACTGAAATTATGTGTAAAGGGATTTGTGAAGTCTTGTGTGTAGATGAATTGTAAAATAAATAATATTATTGGAAATAAAACTTATTTGATTTTTCTATATTCTGTATAAATTCTATTTTCCAATAATACTAGACATTCCACAATCAAACACTCCAGTAACAAAAATCTATTTGTTATCATCAAACAAAATATTAGCATCAACAAACTCCCCCTTTTGATGATGACAAACAGACTTAAGATTTTTGTGAATAACCAGATGTGTTTGAGCACTCCCCCTACCTTTGAGCTCCCCCTATCAGTTGTAAACAGACATGAGTAAAGAATTTGAAAATAACAAAAAAAATTAAACACTTAGCATTAACGGCAAAACAAAATCTATAGACGTCTGTAAACAACACAAAATCTTAACTTCTTCTCCCCCTTTGTAATCATCAAAAGAAGAACAATCCTGGACATTTGTAAAGAGTATGGACTGTACTTAGTAATCAAGTCATTTGACAGTATCAAATTCAAACACTCCGAATAATCAAACAAAAGGATTAGAATAATCTGTAAGAAAGGAACACATTTCACCAGATAGGAAATGGAATGATGAAATATTCAATATATATCAGGGAGAAATAATCATATATATATATATTTTTATATATATATATATATATACATTTTTTTTTTGTTTTTTTTTTATTTCAATAGCAGACTAACCACGCATGACCAGAGCTTGGATTTTTAAATTGGATTAGCTGCAACATGAACAAAAATTCAATACTATACTGACCACGCATAACCAGATCTTGGATTTTTAAATGAGATCAGTGATAGCATGAAGAATAAGTATTCTCATAACCATGCATGACCAGAGCTTGGATTTTTAAATGAGATTACAGAAATACTTATTATTTTTTTTTTTTTTTTTTTTTTTTTTTTTGTATACTTAAATCCCCTTGATATATATATAAAATAATAATGATTGATAGAAGGGTGAAAGAAGATGAAAAGAGAACAAAAGTTCCTCAATTACTCATATTATAAAGCATATTTGATCGTATCAGAGCTACAAATTTTCAACCATTTCATATTCTGAAAACTTACACACTCACAAATTTATCATAAATGTCCAAAAAAAAACAAACTGGTCTTTTCTTGATGATTTGAGGCATGGATTATTTGTCAGAAAGATAATTGCCAACAGAACGTCTTAAGAGAAAATTTATCCAAAAATGCTAAGAGATTAATTTATTTCTATAATTCCCAAATCCAAGCGTAATCTGCAAAATCTGTCTTCAGGAAGGGGTTTTGTAAAAATATCAGCAAGTTGAGATTCGGTTGGAATAAATTCTATACAAATATCTTCACAAGCAATATGATCTCTAAGAAAGTGATGTCTTACATCAATGTGTTTTGTGCGTGAGTGATGAACTGGATTATTTGATAAGTCAATTGCACTCTTACTGTCACATTTTAAAGGAACTCGTTTATAACAAAGTCCAAAATCAGATAAAGTCTGCATCATCCATAAAATCTGTGCACAGCAACTTCCTAAAGCAATATACTCTGCCTCAGTGGTGGATAAAGCAACACAGTTTTGTTTTCTACTTGACCATGACACTAGTGAATGACCTAGCATGAAGCATGTTCCACTAGTACTTTTTCTATCTGTGAGTGAACCAGCATAATCAGCATCAGTATACCCAACTAAACTGAAGTTATCACAGGAAGGATACCATAAGCCCAAATTTGGTGTGTGTAACAAATATCTTAGAATTCGTTTTGTGGCTTTTAGATGAGATTCTTTTGGATTTGATTGAAAGCGAGCACACAAACAAACAGAAAACATAATATCAGGTCTAGAAGCGGAAAGATAAAGAAGTGAACCGATAATACCGCGATATTTCTTTTGATCCACAGCAACACCTTTTTCATCTTTGTCAAGTTTGGTTGTTGGACTCATCGGTGTTTTCATTGGCTTTGCATCTTGAACTCCAAATTTCTTTAGCAACTCCATCACGTACTTCGTTTGAGAGATAAAGATCCCTTTGCTACTTTGTTTGATTTGGAAACCAAGGAAGAACTTCAGCTCTCCAACCAAACTCATCTCAAATTTGTCCTGCATAACTTTTTCAAATTTTTCACACAAGACATTATTAGTAGCGCCGTATATGATATCATCAACATAAATCTGGACAATTAAAAAATCATCACCATCATGAGATAAAAACAAGGTTGTGTCAGCACTTCCCTTTTTAAAACCGTTTTCCAAAAGATATGTACACAAACAATCATACCAAGCTCGAGGGGCTTGTTTAAGTCCATACAATGCTTTTTTCAGTTTGTATACATGATTTGGATAATCGTGACTCTCAAAACCAGGGGGTTGTTCAACATACACTTCTTCTTTTAGTTCTCCATTTAGAAAAGCACTCTTTACAACCATTTGCTTTAATTTGAACCCCTTAAAGCACGCAAAACTTAACAAAATTCTGATTGCTTCAAGCCTGGCAACTGGGGCAAAAGTTTCGTCAAAGTCAACACCTTCGATTTGATTGTATCCCTTAGCGACCAGCCTAGCTTTGTTTCTTGTTACGTTTCCAGATTCGTCAAGCTTATTTTTGAACACCCATTTTGTTCCAACAACTGGGTAGTCATTTGGCCTGGGTACCAAGTTCCAGACCCTATTTCTCTCAAACTGGTTAAGTTCTTCCTGCATAGCCAACAACCAAAATTCATCATTGAGTGCAACATCATAAGAACTTGGTTCTATTTCAGATACAAATGCATTATGAATACAAAGAGTACAAACTTCCCTATTGAGAGAGGATCGTGTACGAACACCAGCAGTTGGATTTCCAATTACCAAATCTGGAGGATGACTTGGCTTGAATTTTAGTCTTTCGATATCTGTTGCTGCTTCAGTGGCTTTTTCATTGTTTGTCTCAACCTCATTGTTTTCCTGTTCAATTTCTTGTGCATCAGCATCATCTTTATCATCTTCAGGTATCGTATCCACATCTGATTCATTGAACTTGACGTTGACAGTCTCCACGATTGTTCTTGACTGTTTATTGAAGATTCTGTAAGCCTTACTTCTTGAGGAATAACCCATGAAGATTCCATCAACCGTTTTTGACTCAAATTTCCCAATCTGTTCACCTGTGTTCAAAATGTAACAAGGACATCCAAACACTCTAAAATATGAGATGTTAGGCTTTTTGTTAGACCACAGTTCATATGACGTTTTATTAAGTATTGGTCTAATCATAACTCTGTTCATTACATAGCATGAAGTATTGACTGCCTCAGCCCAGAAAGTTTGAGGCAATTGATATTCACATAACATAGATCTAGCCATTTCTTGCAATGTACGATTTTTCCTTTCAACCACCCCATTCTGTTGAGGTGTTCGAGGAGCGGAAAATTCATGTTTGAAACCATTTTCTTCACAAAGTTTTTCAAAGTCTAAATTTTCAAATTCACCTCCATGATCACTTCTTAAAGTTTTAATTGAAACCCCTTTTTCATTTTGGACAAGTTTTGCAAACTTTAAAAAATAATCAAAAGTTTCAGACTTTTTGGCTAGAAAGTAAACCCATGTAAACCTAGAGTAATCATCAACCAATACATAACAATAACGTTTACCATTTAAACTAGCAGTATCAGTAGGTCCAAACAAGTCCATATGAATTAATTCAAGCACTCGTGAAGTGCTAACTACATTTTTTGGACGGAAAGATGAACGACAAAGTTTCCCCATGGTACAAGCTTTACATACTTTGTTATTTTTGTAATTCTGGTGTGGTAAACCCCTGACAAGTTCATTTGCTTTCAGTCTTTCAAGAAGACCCATACTTGCATGTGCCAACCTTCTGTGCCATAAGATTGCTTCTTCTTCTGTTGCTACTAAGCACCTAGATACTGTTACATCATCGAAAGAGAGAGTATAGACATTTCCTATCCTTTTCCCTGTAAACACAACTTTTCCAGAGGAGATCTCAATGATTTTGCAACTATTACTATCAAACACAACATTCATTCCTTTATCACAAAGCTGACTGATAGAGATAAGATTGTGAAACAGATTATCAACATATAAAACATCAGTTAAGGCAAAGATACTGTTACCTACTTTTCCTTTACCAATAATTTTACATTTGCTGTTGTCACCTAACGTCACATTCCCACCTTTATGTTTTTCCAGGCTAAGGAACAGTCTTTTATCACCTGTCATATGTCTGGAGCAACCTGAATCCAAGTACCATTTTTGTTGCTCCTTAGCCCGCCAACATACCTACATAAACAGAGAAGAAGATGACCTAGAGAAACTTCTAGGTCTAATCATGTCAGTAGTAGAGGAATGATAGTCATACGATTCTTTTGGAATCCAAATTTGATTTTTCTTCTCATTTGTGTTCCAATCTTTGTGATAGTTGTGTGCCAGGTGTTTAGGGACCCATACCTTTTTGAACTTCTGAATTTTACTGTTAAACTTGGAATTTTCATGACTGTGACCAATCACCCCACATTTTACACATTTGGGAAAAATACTTTTACCTTTAGCATTGTCACTTCCAGTTATTTCTTGTATCTTCCCAAAACCCAGTCCTTTTCTATTATTCCCAACCAATTGGTTTCCAAGTAACATTTTAAAAGATGTTTGTCCGATTGAGAATTTATTCAATGTGACTTCTAGATCTTGGACTCTTGTTTTTAAGATTGTGTTCTCATTCACAAGTGAAGTGCATCGTTTAATGTAGTTCTTTCTTTTAGTGTCATCTTCAACTTTTAGAGTCAAGTTTTCTTTTTCAAGATTCTCAATGGTGATCTTGAGTGATAAGAGTTCCAAATTCACAGTCTTACAAATTTCACAATCTAGATCATTGGTCTTTGAAGCATTTTCAAGTTCAGATTTCAACTTCTTATTATTGTTAACAAGATCAAGATTTTTCGCTTTCAGTTTCTCTGCGTCTGATTCTAACGTGTCAATAATTTCAGAAAGATGTTTACACATTAAAACTAGATTGTCATAACTGTATACCTCAGTGGTTTCCTCGTCAGTATCTTCTAGGTCTGATTTTGCCATGAAGCACAAATTGCTTTCCTCCTCACTGCTGTCTGAATCTTCTTCTCCTTCCTCGTCATCCCAAGTTATGGCAAAAGCTTTCTTTTTCTTCTTGTTTCTTTGGAGGAGTGGACAATTTGGTTTTATGTGTCCAGGCTTTTGACAATTGTAGCAGAGTGGTTCGTCTTCTGAATTGTTGGTTTTTGGTTTATTTCTTCGAGGTTTGAATTTTCTCCACTTCGTGAGTTGTCTGACTGCCATGGCAAGTTGTTCAATAGGATCTTCACTATCGCTAGTGACAGTGTTGGACAAAGCTATTGACTTCTTTTTCAGATCTGAGTTGTTGCGATCTTCTCTTGCTTTCAGCTCCATTTCATATGTCATCAGATTCCCGATAAGCTCTTCCATGCTTAGCTTGCTTAGATCTTTGGATTCTTGAATGGCTGTGACTTTTGCTTCAAAGTTCATGGGTAAAACACGCAGAATCTTCCTCACAAGCTCTACTTCTGTATAGATCTTTCCAAGGGCTCTGGCATTGTAGACTAGTACGGAGAAGCGACCATACATGTCCTTGATGCTCTCGTCCTTCTCCATGTTGAAGTTTTCATATTCATTACTGAACATGGCAAGACGGGATTCTTTAACCTGGGAAGTTCCTTCGTGTGTGACTTCCAGAGTATGCCAAATTTCCTGGGCTGTATTACAATGAGAAATTCTGTTATATTCTGTTTTATCAAGAGCACAAATCAGAGCATTCATAGCTTTAGAATCTATAGAATATAATTTTTTATCATTTGCATCCCACCTATTTTTTGGTTTAGGTGTTACAATACCATTAACAGTTTCAGTCGGAGGTGTATATCCAGTTTCAATGATATCCCAGACATCATAATCAACAGACACTAGATAAATTTTCATCCTAGCTTTCCAATATGCGTAATCACTACCATTGAACATGGGTGGTCTAGCAATAGATTGGCCTTCTGAAAAAGCATTGTTCATTGAAGTCATGATTCTAGGGTTCAAACACAGGCTCTGATACCAATTGTAGGATCGATAATAACCCTAGAGGGGGGGGGGTGAATAGGGTTTTTAACGATAAGTTTAATAAAAAAAATAATAATAAAGAAATGCAGTAAAAAATAAAATCACACACGGATATACCCAGCTTCGGCAAACTGTGCCTACTGCTGCCTTTCTAAGATTTTTACTAGGAGATACAAACAGATCCCGCTTACAATCCTGTGTAAACTCGCAACTCCTGCTCCTGTTTATCCCTAAGCTCAAAATCCTAGACTAGTCTGTATACCCTAGACTAGATTTTCTCAGATTACACTTCAATATTCTGTGCTTCCTAGTTTTACAATAAAACTAGAAAAGAAAAATTTAAAAAAAAAATAAAAAAAAAACTTTAGAGGAAATAGGAAGAGGAGTTAAAAGTGGGGGTCATCCCCTTTGTCATTCAAGTTCACTTGGTCGGCCCATTTGTAAACCCTTAACACAATATCCCGATTGCTTTGAGAAAACAGAAATGGCGGCGCCTCCAAAAACTAGGGTTTCAAGCTTCTTATTTCAAACCGTGGTTTCTGGAATTTGATGAAATTGTTCCTCTGATGGCTTGAATATTTGTCTTGCTCTTGGTCACCTCGATTTGGAACTTGCGATCAAAAAGTGAGTTTTTTTTTTTAAAACTCTTGTAATCTAGGGTTTTTGGATTTCTTCTGTGTGATTCTAATTATCTTCTGTCGATGATGAAGTAGTGTGAATTTATAGGGGTTTTTCAACCCTTTCCTCTGATTTCACTTTTAAAAAAGGCTCGACTGAATTGTGTGTTTGTTGCCTTCTTTGAGATGATTTCCTCGGCTTTGATTGTTCCCATGATTGTTGTGATTGAATTTCAGAAAGAATTAATTTGGTTTCATGCCTTAAAACAGTATTGGTAATAAAATCATGCCGTGAATTCCCTTTTGATATACTTGATGTGAATTTGATTTCTTGGCAATAAAAACTTGGCCCCAATGTGATTATCCCTTGCGTGAAAACTTTTATTGATAAGTTGCCGAGATAATATCTTGTCTGAGCTTGATTTTCTGAAAAATAAATTCCTTGCTAATTTTGCTCAAAATCCTCCTTTTTGATTTTGCTTGTTGCCTTGTATGATTAAAAAAAAAACTTGCCATAAATCATGATTGAGTTTATTGCCCTGATTGACTGTTTTTAAAAAAAACTTGCTTTGAATCTTTGCCAAACATATTGATTGACAGTTGCTAAAAAACATTTGAATACTGATTTCTTGGAACCACATAAACACTTGCCACAAATGACACTACAATTCCTGGAAATCAAATGTTAACTCTGAAATCATTTTCCATTTTACTTGATGTATGATTAGCTCCTGCCTTGCCTGGAAAAAACTTCAGGAAATTGTTGACCATGCAATTTTGTATAACTTGACAACCCAGTTTTGAATATCCTATGTTATAGCTTTGCAAAATCCTCTTGCATGATTTTCTGCACTTCATTCCTCCCATAATTGTCGAGTTAGAATACTCTGACACAACCATATCAAAACTGCTTGTCCATTTGTGCTTGTTGTTACTTGTATCCAATTTTACTGTCATGTTACTATGTATTTGAATCATGCTGTTTGACTTCTTCATACATATTAGCATCTGATCATGAAATTGTTGCATTGTGGCCATGCCTAGATGTACTTGCTTCTTGACCATTCTTGTTTCCATGTATATGCTGGCCACTTTATGTTGACTGCACCATTGTGAATTTGCTGTCATGCATTCCATGCTGGCTCGACTGCTTGGGTCCACTATGTCTTGGCTTTGTACTTGAATCATCATTTTGCATTTGATCTTTTGATCTTGTACTTGCACTTGTTACAGTCTGTTTGCACTTGTTTTGATATGTTCTGATCTGCCACCTTATTTGAGCACACCACATTGCCATGATCACCATGTTATGTTTTGATCTGTTTGCTGAAGCATTGCCTTGTTTTGCTGATTTCTGATGTATACCTTTATATATTTTTTTTTTTTTTTTTGATTTTTATCTTGTCTTTTGATTCTGAAAAAAAAACAAAAAAACAAACAGCAGTCAAACTGTACTGAGTTGAGGCTGGTCAGAATCAGTTGGTTCTGATCAGCAAACCAGTATGGTTTTGATGTGGCTGTTCAAGTCTGAAATATGATGAGAAAAACACACAAAAAGCTGAGACAAAAAAAATGAATCAATCACACAGAGAATCTATTTTGTCAAAAGTATTTGTTTTAGTTCCAGTGTACTGTGTATTTTTCTTTCTTTTGTGACAGGTTATAGGATGATGCTCTGGACAGCTAAGGTGTGCTTGACAAGAATAAACCAGCAAGAAATGAGAAGAAAAAGAAAAAAATGAATTGCTTGTAAAAAAGAAATGTATGTACTGAAATTATGTGTAAAGGGATTTGTGAAGTCTTGTGTGTAGATGAATTGTAAAATAAATAATATTATTGGAAATAAAACTTATTTGATTTTTCTATATTCTGTATAAATTCTATTTTCCAATAATACTAGACATTCCACAATCAAACACTCCAGTAACAAAAATCTATTTGTTATCATCAAACAAAATATTAGCATCAACAGTGAGTGCCTTGGGTGGCATTTGAAATACGATTAGAAACACTTAACCAAAATTGAAACATGTAAGTGAACATGAATAAGAAGTGGGTTAAGTGGGATGTTCTAGAGGGGACCAAGCTTAGGTGGATAGCTTGTGTCAAGTAATGGGGCCCCATTTCAACTAGTGACCCATACGTATCTTTGGTGGCTCGACCCAAGTCGAGGACGGGACATGCATACTGGGTTTGACTATAAGAGGCCAAAACGGGTTAGCGGTGGCAACGCAAGTCCAACGGGTTCATATGCGTGTGTGGGCCCGGGCTGGTAGGTAAGACGTTGTTGCATCGTGTAGGTATAAACTGTGCATTATTTGTGGTATCGGGTTGCCACTTTGGGGAGTGATACACCCCACTGTAGGGCCAGCACGGGTATCTACGAGTTAGGGAGCCGATCGCTTGGGGGTAGTGGGTACACCTAGTGGAGATAGGGGCAGGCGGCACCTATGAAGGCAGCTAGGGGTGCACGAAACTACCATTATCATTATTAAGTTTTGTAGGCGGGATCAACCTTAGGGTGACTAGTGGTGGTGCAGTACAGTATAGTAGTGGTGGTGCAGTATAGTAATTATCTTATAGTGGGTTAGGAGCGCTTTAACGTTATCTTAGTTCATCTTGTTTCCTTGTTTACTCTGCCATACTCAATTATTCACAGTCATTTCCTTATTTTCCAACTTATGCCTTAGCCTAGTTATTTTGGTAATTATATTGTTAAAGTTATCGCACTCGCCAGACTTTATGTCTGACCCCCTTTGTTTCCTCCTCTTTTCTTCCGTCCTCCCTCCCCCCAGGTGCTCAGGTTGGAACTAGCAGCAGTGGAGCTTGATTTTGGACAGCTGTATCTCTTGCTTTTAGAAGTTGCTTGGATCGCTGAAGTAAAGTTCAGCCTCTCTTATTTATGGCTATTTTGTATTGGGGATTGTGTCTTTCAATTTATGTACTTTGGTTTAGTCAAGATGGATATTATGTACTTGACTCTGGTTTTGATGATGTAATCAAACTTATGTATTTTCCGCTGCAATGAAATAAAGTTTTTAATTTTTCAAGTACTGTTTATATATGTCTTGTTGTTAAGTTTCTGTTCTATACTCACTTAAAACGCTCCATAGAAGTTAATGCATTCCCTTTGTGAGTGACATTAACGGATGTGGGGTGTTACACGTGGTATCAGAGCTGAAGGCTACCAGAACAGATATGAATTTTGAAAAACTGTTTTTCAAAACAACTTTTATAAAGAAGTACCTTCAAAAGTATGTTTTAAGGAAAGTATTTTCATGAGAAAAGCTTATTTTAGAAAGCATAACCCCAAGAGCCATATATCTTTCCTTCGGTTCTTTTGTATTAAATCTTTCCTTTTTCGTTTTAGTATGTCTGGAATTCCCGAGATACCCGAGGGAATAACAATACCAGGATGGTTTAGGAGGTATTTGGAGACTAGGGCCACCACTGCAGGTCCAACAAATGCTCCTCCTCCTCCTCCCCCTCCTCCTCCTCCTCGCATCGATACTTTCGCAAAGATATGTAAGGACTTTAGGGCAATGGATGGAAAATCTTTTCACGGGACGGAGACGTTTGTTGAAGCTCGTAATTGGTTAAAGGAGGTGGAAGAATTGTTTGGAATCTTTGAAGTGGAAGATGGAAGAAAGGTTCAATTAGCTGCCTGGCTAATGAAGGATGAGGCCTCGTTTTGGTGGGAGGTCACTAATGGAGAACGTCCAGTTGATACATAGCCAGATTTTAGGTGGAGGTTTGAGGCGAAGTTTCTCTCACGGGCTGAAGAGAATCAATACATGGAAAGGTTTCTAGCATTGAAGCAAGGGAATCTATTGGTGAAAAATTCGTCAACAAATTTAATCAGTTGGCGAGATTTGGCTTGGACTTGGTGAATACACCAGAAAAGAAGGCATTAATATTTGTTAAGGGTTTGAACGAGCCGGTTCATAGGTTAACTATGACCCACCTCCCTATGGGGGCTACCTTTGAGAGACTAGTTGACATGACGCTTATGCATGAAGAGGAGAAGGGCGTCAATGCTAATAAGGCACCCGAGAAGAAAGGGGATCAAAAGAAACCGCAATAGCAACAATAGAACAAGAAAGGTGGTAAAGGCAACAATGCTAAGGGAAAGAAAAGATGTTTTAACTGTGGGACACCATGCCATCTAAGCAAAGATTGTAGGAAGAAAAAGAAGACTGGTTGTTTCCACTGTGACGAAGCGGGACATCTCATTAAGGAATGCCCAAAGAAAGGGAAGAGGGCAGGGTCTACCTCGGGAGGACAGGTGTAGGCTCTTATGGCACCAGGGCAGGCAAGGGGACAAGTTCAGGCTCTCGTGGTCCCACCGCTGCAAGAACGAGGTAGAGCAATTTCCGTTGAAAGTTTAGTTTTTCTGTTTGATCATCCTGTCCGTACTTTATTCGATTCTGGCGCATCACATTCGTTTATTTCTACATCATTAGTTGAAACACTACACCTAGATACTAGTCGAGTTACGGATCCCTTAGTAGTCTCAAATCCTATTGGTGGTTCGGCTCATCTTTCTATGATTTGTCGGGATTTGAGAGTGTTTATCTTGGGCGTTGAGTTTGAATGCAACGCCTTTGTTCTTGGCTTCATGGGCTACGGCTTGATTCTAGGTATGGATTGGCTAACTAGATACGGAGCCATCCTAGATTGTGAAAGAAGGGTAGTTAGATTGTTGACTCGTTGTGGAAAGACCCTTGATATTTCTTGTGACCCTAGAGGTCCAGTAATGCTTAGCTACCTAGAATCCCTTGACGCATCCAATGATGATTTGCATTCTGTTCGCATAGTCCGTGAATATGTTGATGTCTTCGATGAGGTGAGGGGTTTACCCCCAAAACGTGAGATAGACTTTCGAATATATCTAGTAGATAATGCAAAGCCAGTTGCATTACCAGTGCGCCACATGGCTCCTAGAGAGAGAAGAGAACTCAGTAAGCAAGTGAAAGAGTTGCTTGAGAAGGGGTTCATCGGATGTAGTATATCGGAGTGGGGTGCTCCAGTAGTATTTTCCACGAAGGCGGATGGGTCCCTTAGACTTTGTGTGCACTGTAGAGAACTTAATAAGCTTACTAAGAAGAATAGACACCCACTGCTGAGGATTGACGATCTCTTTGATCAATTAGTTGGCACCTCAGTGTTTTCGCAGTTGGACTTAGCCACGGGTTTCCATCAGTTGAGAGTGGCTGAGGATAGCATAGACAAGACTGCCTTTAGGACTCCAGACGGCTTCTTCGAGTGGCTTGTGATGCCCTTCGGTTTGACAAACGCCCTCGCATACTTTGTTGATTTGATGAGTAGGGTGTTTAGGGAGTACCTTAATAAATTCGTGGTAGTCTTTGTGGATGACATCTTGATATTTTCTAAGAGCGAGGAAGAGCATGCCCTACATCTTAGGGAAGTGTTGGAGACTCTTCGAGCGCATAGCCTTAAAGCTAAATTTTCTAAATGTCACTTTTGGAGGAAGGAAGTGCGATTCTTAGGGCACGTGGTTTCCAAAGAAGGGATAGCTGTGGATCCTGCGAAGGTAGTGGCCATCCAAGATTGGAAGGTCCCTAAAAATGCTACTGAGGTGAGGAGTTTCTTAGGGTTGGCTGACTACTATAGGAAGTTTATCAAAGACTTCGCAAAAATATCAGCCCCATTAACACGCTTGACGAAGAAGAATCTAGTTTTCACATGGGACGTAGATTGTGATGATGCGTTCCAACGTTTGAAGAGAGCTTTGACCACAGCCCCAGTCTTAGTGTTGCCAGATGGGAGTAAGCCATTTACCGTTTATACCGATGCGTGTGGGACAGGACTAGGCGCAGTCTTAATGCAAGAGGGAAGGGTAATAGCCTATGGTGGAAGGCAGTTGAGAGTGCATGAGAGAAATTACCCTACACATGACCTAGAGTTGGCTGCTATTGTTTTCGCGCTTAAGTCTTGGCGTCATTATCTTCTTGGCGAGAAATTCGAATTGTTCACTGACCACAAATCGCTAAAATACTTGTTCTCTCAGAAGGACTTGAACTTAAGGCAGCAAAGGTGGATGGAATTCTTAGCATCCTACGATTTCGAGATAGCATATACCCCTTGCAAGGGTAACGTGGTGGCAGATGCCTTAAGTAGGAAAAGGTTATCCTTGAGTCCGTTGTTTGTTGAGCGGCGAAGCTTAGAGTTCATCTCTACGTTTGACTTTAGACCATCCGTTGACTTTGTACCCGGTTTGCTAGCATCCTTAGAGGTCAGACCTACGCTTTTGGGATGGATCGGTGAGGCACAGCGAGATGACCCACAATTGGTTGAGTTAGTAGAGAAGCTCAAAAGGGGGGAGTCATCAAGCCATCTCAGTAGGTATACCCTGGATGATAAGGGTTGGTTACGTAGGGATGGTAGACTTTGTGTACCACGGGACGAGAATTTGAGGAAGGCCATTCTTGATGATGCACATCGTTCGAAGATGACCATCCATTCGGGCGGGGACAAGATGTACATGGACATGAGACGAGTTTACTTTTGGGCCTGCATGAAGAAGGATGTGGCCGAGTTTGTCGTTAGATGCTTGGTGTTCCAACAAGTAAAAAGCAGAGCAAAAGAAGCCCGTTGGACTGCTTCACCCATTGGAGGTCCCACAATGGAAGTGGGAAAGTGTCTCGATGGACTTTACCGATGGGTTACCGAGACCGAGGAAGGGTAATACGGGGATTTGGGTCGTGGTAGACAGACTTACTAAGAGCGCCCATTTCATTCCCGTGAAGAGTAAGAGGACTGCTCCATGGTTAGCCTCTGTATACATTCGAGAGATAGTTTGTTTGCATGGTGTTCCTTCTAGCATAGTGAGCGACCGCGATCCTATCTTCACTAGCGAATTTTGGAAGAGATTGCAAGAGGCGGTTGGGACTCAGTTATGTTTGAGCACCGCATATCATTGTCAGACGGACGGCCAGACCGAGAGGGTGAATCGTATTCTAGAGGACCTATTGAGGTTATGTGTCTTAGATTTCGGAGGTACATAGGAGGAACATCTTCTGTTGGTGGAGTTCGCATATAATAACAGCTTTCAGTCTAGCATTGGCATGGCACCGTTCGAGGATCTTTAGGGACGGCCGTGTCGTTCGCCTACAAGTTGGTGGGAGTCTACATATAAGATCTTGCTTGGGCCCGATATGATTAGAGAGACTTCGGAAAAGACCGATTTGATTCGAAGGAGGATGAAGACGGCGCAAGATAGGAAGAAATCTTATGCAGACAAGAGGAGGTCAGATTTTGAGTTTGATATTGGGGACATGGTCTTTGTCAAGGTGTCTCCATTACGGAACGTCGTTCGCTTTGGGTTCGTCGGGAAGTTAGCACCAAGGTTCGTAGGGTCGTTTCCTATTAAGGGGAGGATTGGGCAGATGGCGTATAGAGTGGAGTTTCCCGAGAGACTTAGTGGTGTACACGATGTATTCCATGTATCACATTTGAGGAAATGCTTGCACGAGACCGCGGAAGTGGTAGAGCCGAGCTTGCTTAGAGAGGTGGAGATAGAGCGCGATGCGGCGATTCGACGAGCTCCTACGTGCATTCTTGGGTCGGAGATTAAGAAGTTGAGGAATCGAGAGGTCAAGCTAGTCAAAGTGCAATGAGGAGACGATGAGAGCAACTCTACTTGGGAGACGGAAGATAAGATGCGTTCATTGTACCCTTTTCTTTTCGAGGGCATGTCTTTTAATTTCTCCTTTATCGCTTAGCTTGTACTTATCTTATCATTAGTATGTCTTCTCGCTAGTATCTTTGACCTTTAGATAGGTTTATCCTATGGTTGAAACATGTGTTTGAGACATGTTATGTATGATGGATGCACGTAGATGCAAGTGTTTGCTAGTGGTTGCTCGTGGATGCATATACACACACTTTAGGCACTAGATCGGCTCAGTCACTTCATATTGCATATTGCATATAAATGTGTGTGCATATTTAAGTTAATGGATGTATAATGGTTGCACCATCATATGGATGTTGCATTTTGGTGAATGGTTGTGCACACATGTAGAAATAATATGTATCGATAGGATTCTTTCACATACATAATGACGCATGGCACTATCATGGTTTGCATTAAGGAGGTCAACTGAATCAGTAGACTGCCTGATTTTGCATTAGATAAGGAACATATACACGCACTTTTTGCATATGTTCATACAGCATTAGAAATTCTATAAGGACAATGGATGTCTGTGTTTTATGGTTGAGTAGATGGTTGTTTGGATGTTAGGATATGCATTCTCCTTAACTTGGAGATTTCGGGGGCGAGATCCTTTAAGGAGGGGAGAATGTAACACCCGGATTTTTGAATAATCAAATTAACTAAATTAAAGAATAATTAATCTCAGACGTGAGAATTAAGGGAAATGGGTTGCACCATTGTGTTCGTCTTGGAATTCTGGTCGAGATAGAATCCGAGTTTGCGTAGAACGGATATCAGATGAAGAAGATATGGACGAACAAAGTTAGAAGGGAAAAGAGAAAAAAAATTGCACTGGCGCACTTGGGAAGTGCGCTAGTACAAGTTTGCACTGGCGCACCTGCCAAGTGCGCCCAGGCCGAGCAGCAGGCCTGCACAGCTTTCTGGTTCAGTCTGACCCATGTTGCTGAGTCCTTTCTGACTCCTTGCCAAGTCGTTAGGGCTGAGATGTCACCCTATCCCGACTGAATGGTTTTGATTAATCCTAAGATCATCTGACGGCTATAATTAAATTAAAATTCTATATAAACATGGGTAGACTCAAACCCTAAATCAAAATAAAAACTGAAACTATGGCCGTCATGCTGTCATCTTGTAACCTAGAGTAGCCGCCACCAACTAAAGGGAAATCAAAGCTAATTAATTCAATTATATTCAACCCTAATCTAAACAACAACAAATCTACTACAATGGCGAGCTAATACAACTTCAGAACTCAGAATTCAGAACTCAAGACCTTCTTTAAGTTGTGATTTCGATTTCTTTAATAAAATAATTAACAAATTAAGTGGATTGAGTTATGATGTGGATTATTTGGATATGATGTGAATTATTGATGTTATCATATATGTTGTAAATTCTATGATGTTATGTTGTGATGTTATATCTATGTTGTGAGTTATCATCTATGTTGTAATTATATAATTGATCAATTCATGATAATGTTTCATATGTTAGTTTGGTTATGTTGATTCATATGATAAATTGTATGTATGTATGTATGCAAGTTTAGGCGTTGATTTAGATGTGGATCATATGCAAGTTAGTAAATTTTATGCATAACCTTACATGTTTCATGACACCTATTTTATGTGAATTGGATCTAAAAGTTAGGCTATGACATGTGTGAATTATATTTTAAATTCTACATGCTAGTTTACATATTTATATGTAAGTTTAGACCATTGTTATGTTGCGTAAATCACATATGCAAGTTTATATAAATATATGAGTTTGGAATATGAATCTTGTTATGCAAGTTTGTGGTTATTGTCTATGCAAGTTTACACCTTTGGATGTAGATCTATGACATACATGATTTATGCAAGTTTGTGACTATTATCTCAACAAGTTTACACCTTTAGATTTGGATCTATGACATATGTAATTTTATGCAAGTTGTAACTTAGGCCTATGCAAGTTTTAGATGTAGACATCATTCACACATGCAAGTTCACCCCTTAAGTTTATATCTAGTTTTAATTATGTGTATGTTGTGATGTTTGCTTTTATTCCATGAGTTAGACTATTTGAGTCTAACGTATATTTTACGTTAAACGAACGAACGTACAACGTGGGGTAAAGGGGATAATATTAAAAGATTTAATATTGAGAATTGGCATAAACGCCTTAAATGGCATAAAATAAATTTGTGATGAAAATTGGTATGATTTTACAATCCATAAATAAATGGACATAATTGAGTCAATTATGGCCATAGTTAAATTTGGAATTAATTAATAATTTGAATAGGGAAAGTAATTCAAATTGGAGGATGATTAATTAGGTGTAATTAATCGTCTAAGACACGAGGTTAGGCTCTTTTGTGGTGTAAGACTGCCCGGACCCGCCCGACAAATCCAGCTGCCACAAATGCCAGTCTAATGTGGGAGGTCTTAGGCATAAACTAAATGCGTAACAGTTGTAAAGACACGAGGTTAGGCTCTTTTGTGGTGTAAGACTGTCCGGACCCGCCCGGCAAATCCAGCTGCCACAAATGCCAGTCTAATGTGAGAGGTCTTTATGAGGTTACGATCTTAATGAATTAAGAAACACTTAACCAGATAAACATGTAGTGGGACATAAGGGGGTTAAGTGGGTGCCTTGGGTGGCATGTGGAATCTAGTGGGTGCCTTAGGTGGCATTTGAAATACGATTAGAGACACTTAACCAAAATTGAAACATGTAAGTGAACATGAATAAGAAGTGGGTTAAGTGGGATGTACTAGAAGGGACCAAGATTAGGTGATAGCTTGTGTCAAGTAATGGGGGCCCGTTTCAACCAGTAACCCATATGTATCTTTGTGGGCTCGACCCAAGTCGAGGGCGGGACACGCATACTGGGTTTGACTGTAAGAGGCCAAAACGGGTTAGCGGTGGCAACGCAAGTCGAACGGGTTCATATGCGTGTGTGGGCCCGGGCTGGTAGGTAAGACGTTGTTGCATCGTGTAGGTATAAGCCATACATTATTTGTGGTATCGGGTTGCCACTTTGCGGAGTGATACACCCCACTGTGGGGCCAGCACGGGTATCTACGAGTTAGGGAGCCGATCGCTTGGGGGTAGTGGGTACACCTAGTAGAGATAGGGGCAGGCGGCACCTATGAAGGCAGCTAGGGGTGCACGAAACTACCATTATCATTATTAAGTTTTGTAGGCGGGATCAACCTTAGGGTGACTAGTGGTGGTGCAGTACAGTATAGTAGTGGTGGTGCAGTATAGTAATTATCTTATAGTGGGTTAGGTGCGCTTTAACGTTATCTGAGTTCATCTTGTTTCCTTGTTTACTCTGCCATACTCAATTATTCACAGTCATTTCCTTATTTTCCAACTTATGCCTTAGCCTAGTTATTTTGGTAATTATATTGTTAAAGTTATCGCACTCGCCAGACTTTATGTCTGACCCCCTTTGTTTCCTCCTCTTTTCTTCCTTCCCCCCCCCCCCCAGGTGCTCAGGTTGGAACTAGCAGCAGTGGAGCTTGATTTTGGACAGCTGTATCTCTTGCTTTTAGAAGTTTCTTGGATCGCTGAAGTAAAGTTCAGCCTCTCTTATTTATGGCTATTTTGTATTGGGGATTATGTTTCAATTTATATACTTTGGTTTAGTCAAGATGGATATTATGTACTTGACTCTGGTTTTGATGATGTAATCAAACTTATGTATTTTCCGCTGCAATGAAATAAAGTTTTTTAATTTTTCAAGTACTGTTTATATCTGTCTTGTTGTTAATTTTCTGTTCCATACTCACTTAAAACGCTCCACAGAGGTTAATGCATTCCCTTTGTGAGTGACATTAATGGATGTAGGGTGTTACAGGTTGTTTAACCCAGTTAAAGATAAGATTAATTTCTCAGCTTTGAATAATCATTGATATTGATTTTTGGGAAAATTAAAACTAAATTGAGTTTTAATGAATCTTTGACTAGATTGAAAAGTGAATGTGATAACTAAAATTATCAATTCAAGAAAATGATCGAAAATGGAGTACCACCAGTTTTACTCCAGGCGATATCTAAATCTTTAATTAGATTTGAACGTGAAATGGTAATTAATATTTACCGATAATACCGTGGTGTTAGATATGGAGTATTACTAGTTTTGCTCCATGGGATGAATAGGTTGGGATTGGGAAATAAAATAAATGATTACTTCGGTGTTGTTCGCTAATCCCGACTAGTTTGGAAAACCTTGATATGGTTTGATATCCAAAGGAAGATCAAAGAATAAATTTAAAAGAATTTGTCTTTGATAAAATTAATGGGAACCTATTCCCTAATGAAAAGAATATTTGAATAAAAGGATATTCTGGATTGGAATGAGGTGTATGATGTGTTGTTATAATACTTGATTATAAGATACGCGGGTTATTCGGAAAGGCCGGGTTTATACCCATTCTGAATAACTGGTTTGGTGATAAGTCGAAGAGATTGAAGATAGTGCAAGACCGACGATCTTCACATCGAATGGATGGGTGCTACCGATGTTCATGATTGGAGTAGCTACCTTGAAGGGGCTAAGTGGTAGCTGTTCGGACGTACTTGTTGATTGTACGGATATGCGAGGGCCTCTCTCATGTATTGGACATACGGGACGAGGAATAAGGTGCCTCCGGTTTCGTTCAGACCTAGAATGGACTTGTAAATGGATGGTGTGTCCGACATTGTATTCCTTTATACTATATTTGTTGATCTCTGCTAAATATATATCTGTTTGGTGGCGGAGAATTTATTCTCTTGCTTAACACCCTTCTCTGAGACGTACGAGCTTAGAGGTTATATATCGGCAGAAATCAGTGGTACGATATGGATTGATAGTGTGACATTCTGAGATGCAGTGATCCAAACTTTTGTTGAAAAGCAAAGTTTGGTGGATGATGATCAAAGCGCAACTTTAATATAGCACGGCTTTGTGTAGCGTTAATTCACGAGCCTCACACACCGGTATGGTGTTAAACTGATGGTTAGATCAGTATGCTTTTTTAGAGGATGGGCACCTTAGTGGTGTCGTGGATTTAGTCGACCGAGGTGAGCGATAGGGCACACACCCCGATTCCTATATTGGATAGGGTATACGGCGTTTTCGCATGCCTGCGACATAAGCCTTTGAGATACTTGGTTTCCAGGATAGTGTGGATGTGCATTACGGTGTTTTCGCATGCCTGCGACTTAAGCCGTTGGGAATTGTACTACGCGATCGATCTTTCGAATCAGTAACCACCAGTATGGAAATCCAATTTCCAAATACGACATTTTTCGGTTTTGATTGTATACTATATATGGCGACATAATGGGATGGTGCGCTCATGCCGCCTAGGATTGATACATTTATATTTGAAGTTGATCTCTTAACTTATAGTAATAATAAAAGATGAAATTTCACGTATCAAGCATATTTGGCTATTATAAGGGAAAACCCTATCTTCCGGCTTGCGTTGCATTGTGTGATGGGACCTGGGTCTTATAATAGCTTCATTTTTCTTTATTTAGCATTGCGCTGTTTGTTATATGCACTGGTATTCTTAGGGTTAAACCCGTTCCGTGTTATACGGCGTGGTCCCTTGATTTTCCTAACTTTAAAAATCAAAATAATAACTGCTTTAGTTCTCACACCAGTCACATGACTGACCTGGAGTTTATTGTTTTAACCTAAACTCTGGGTGCCCTTATTTTCCACACGGGCAGCTAGTAGTTGGGTTTTGCAGATATTATATTCACAGGATCCTGGTTTACAGCTGAAGTGATATTCGGAAAGCTCTGTATCCGCGTATTTCTTTCAGTTGTGTTTTGTGTTATTTTTCCACTGCTATATATTTAAATGTAATTTAATTCGCTGATATTTTTCTGATGTATAATATTTATTTATACTTTACTGTACTCTTGTATTCTGATGGAATTGTTGTAATAAGCAATGAAATGTTCTTCTGTTTATGTTCTGATTTGTCGTGTTCTCAAAACAATCCGGGCTTTCCTTTACGGGGAAGTTTGGGTCGCCACAGGTGGTATCAGAGCTTTGGTTTATAGAGCTAGAGAACAAGGCACATTAGAACCGAACGAAAGAATTCATCATAGAATGGATTAGTTATATCCAATAAGAATGGCTTGTTAGAGGTAGGATCAGTAGTATCCTAGAACGAGTGTGAAGAGTGTTATTTTTAAAATAAAAATGAAACGAATTTTGTTTTGAAATTTATATCAAGTTATATATATTTGAAACGTTAATCAACTAATTGATTGTTGATTGTGTTGTTTGATTATTGATTCAACTAATAAAAAATACTGGAATGATAAATAAAGTATAATCAAGATATTTGTTAAGTGAAAAATAATGCAAACTCTTTTGATAAAATCCTAAAAATATTATATAGGATATGGAGGACTATGGCTTATCTCATACTGAATTCTGCATGACTCTGAAACTAGCAAGGAGAGCTCAGTAGAAAGCAGAAAGAGATTTGAACTTAGGAACACACAAGGTTAATTACTGTCGTAAATGTAGAAAAGAAGGCCATTATGCAATTGTGTGTCCTGAGAAAATGAAGAAGAAGGAGAAACAGGTAAGACCGGATATATCTTGTTTCAAATGCAAAGAGACGGGCCATTTTATGCATAAATGTCCAAACATAAAGAAAAATCCCAAAAATCTAGGAAAGGAAAAGAAATGCTTTTGATGCAAAAAAATAGGGCATCTAGCCCGAGATTGCCCATTAAGGAAGGTGATAAGAAATCCAAAGGAAAAGAGGTATCAACTTTGGAAATTGTAGCGTCCTGAAATTCCGGTACAATTTGAGCTGACCAAATAACACAAATCCAACCCAAATTACACTGGAAACCAAAAAAGTAATAGAAAGAAAACAGAGGGTGAGAATAGATAAGATAGAATATTGGAATAGAAGAAGAAGAAGATCACCATAGAACAGAATCAGAGTAATATGAATCTCACAGCGGAACGAATAAAATATAATATGTAACATAACTTTGCAATAAAACAGTATATATATATATATATAATAACTTTATCAGAGTACAACACTTACACACAGCGGAACTAACAATAGCTATATAATCCTGAAGCCTCCCGCTTCAAGCTCCTCCAAGTATATCTGTAAAGACCTGAACTACTTGACTGCTCATACAAATTTGGGCACCCAAGAGTTTAGGAAAACAAAACAAAATAAACTCTGGGTCAGTCATGGGACTGGTGTGAGTAAACTCAAATCATTTGGTTTAACTTTCCAAAATCCTTTTCAAAAGAAAACGTAATCGTAAGACCGATTCACACATAAACACGAATGGTTTTTACCTTACGATAACCAAAACACTTTTGGAAATCAATACTTCTCTGATATTATAATAATGTCTAATCACAAGTAATTTACAATCTAGCAGAACGCTTGCATCTCATGTTCCACATATATAGTATACAAGAAAAACCACGGGCTCTTATTAGAGATTAGATTCCGACTATGACAAGGTATGGGACCACCTGCCGATAGTGTATCTCTAGAGGCGAATAAACTGGGTTCAAAAAGAACGTCTTGCAACCCGGCCCACACATGACCGACCACTCATTTCGCTTGAGTGTATCGAATGTATATCACCAACGGTTGGGAGCTACCCGCCGTTTCCCGAAAAGGGACAACATCGAAAATAGATTAAAAAAAATGAAATGGATTTTCTCTAGATAGGTGATATACACCCTAATGGGAGCGACCCACATAGCCGTGCTACCTGCCCGATTTCTGTCATTTCCCGGTTGATGAGGCTTGAGGTCGTAACGTATCTTTAGGAACACCTGACCACCATTCACTTTGAATGCCACATTATCATACCCGCCAAATCACAAATTGATTTCCTCAAAAATACTACGGGTATAAAGCTAAGAGAAATAAATTCCTCCGCCACCAAACATAAGTACGTTTGAAGAGATCAACTTCCGCATTCCGTTAGATATACTTTGTCAGACATTCGTCCATTCACGTTGTCCTGGGACTGGACAAACCGAAGGCACTATTTTGTAAAAAGGATAGCCCTTGCATAACTCCGTCTTCAATTATCTTCATCAAATTTGATTGCAACGCTAACGCCCATATAGAGTGGTTTTCAGATAATGAATCTGATCCCAGTCCATCCGTATTGACAACGGAAAAATGGTCAAAAACTTCGATAGTCGGTGATTTAACTATCAAAGAAAAATAGGTGTACAACCAACGATCTTATTTCTAGATAGAAATTCGATCGATCAATCATCAACCAACACTGATCTCCTTTAATTTAATTTATCATTAATTTATTCATTTTCCATTTCTATATATTTGTAAATTCTTATTTTCTAAATTTAGAAGATATACTTTATTAATCATTGGAAAACGTTCCCATATTTAGGGCTGAGCATTATTTGGTTAAACCGGTTTGGTTTGGTTTTGAAATTAGAACGGTTTGTAATCGGTTTGGAAAAATATTTAGTTTGGTTATCAGTTTAACCGAACTTTTATTATATTTTCAAAATTATTGATATTATAGTAAATATTTTTGTTTAATTTAGTTATCTAAATTAATTTTAATAATCATATATGTAACATAATTACTTTTGAGAAGCATAAAAATCATAAATAATAATAATTTAATCATATATTTATAATTTATTTCAAATTATAGTTAATATTACGAGCATAAAGTCTAAAATAGTTTAAGTTCGGTTAAATCGGATAACCAACCGAACCAACCAATCTTAAATTGGTCTGTTTGGTTTGGTTTTCATTTTTATCGGTTTTAGTTTAGTTTGACAATTTTCATCATCGGATAAACCAAACCAACCAAATGCTCACCCCTACCCATATTTGCTCCATTCCTTATTTCCTATATTAGAAAACATTTCTGATTCATATTTGGAAAACATTTCTAAAACTCCTTCATTTGATTTAAATAGATGTTTAAATAAAACATCTCTAAGCCAATTCAAACCATTACACTCATTAACTAAATTCACTTAACCAACCTTCATTATCGAACCATAACCATTCCTTAGTTAAAAACGAAGTCAATCAAGTTGGGGTATAATTACCTCTCAGACCTTAACTGAACAACAATTCTAACCTTGAAATAGACAAAGTTCACCTTTTAAATCATTAACAACTTCCTTACGTAGCTCTCAGATTCTATTTACGAATATACTTCTTTTACAGAAATCATTTGGATTATAACAATAGTGTTAAAATCACATACCTTCTAAATATAATAACTTAAATATAACTTTATTTCTTAATTTGAATAAACAAACAAACAACTAATTTATAAATAAATAAATAAACCTTGATTTAAAAACAGAAATAGAATAGCACTTTCCCTAATTCGATATAATCGAATTTCAACTTAAAACTCTCTCTCTCTCGAATAATCTCTATTCGATAACTCCCTTTCGAATAACCATATTCGATTATCTCTTTTTTTTGAATAATCTATATTCGAATATCCCTTTCTGCGAATAACTTATATTCGATTAACTCTCTTCTTCGAATAACTTATATTCGATCAACTCTCTTCTTCGAATAACTTATATTCGATCAGCTCTCTTCTTCGAATAACTTATATTCGATCATCAAATATCGGTTTCCAACCGAATACTCATTATCTGGTTAAATCCTGATTTTTTATTCAATATATACTTCCTTAAATAAATTATTTCATAACATCTGGCCCAGTTGAAATCTAATTACCAATCTTTATATATTTTATTTAATTTTATTCATATTTCGATCATCGAAATACATTCCATCCTTTCCTTTTTTAAGACAACTCAACCTTCCCATTTTACACTCACTTTTGGATTTGAAATCTCAATTATCCACTGATAATTATATTTTTAATTCATTTACAAACATTGTTTATAAATCACAACACTTGCCTTCATTTTTAAACAAGTTATTTATTTCTAACCATTTTAAATTCCATTTCTATCTAACTTCTATTTCAAAAACCCAATTTCCTTTACAAATATTTTTATTTCTAAAATCTTTACTCAATTCCATTTTTCACGTTGAATGTGAAGAATATCCCTTTATACAATCCCTTTAGTTTGATTTTGTATTTTAAAACAATATCCCAATTCCAACTTCTATTTATAGATTTATCTATACGAAATCTTCTTTTTATTTCTAACACTTAAATCTCATTTAAAATTCCCTTTATAAATGCTGAGTTCACATCAGTGTTAAAAACCGATCTCTACTTCTCTATAGCAGTTCAGACTTATATTTTCCATTTATCAAAAGATAAATATTCTTTTTAATTTATAAACATCGTTTATAAATTATTTGCTCAATTTATTTGTTAAAACAATTTTCTATTTAAAATCTACTTTGTAACCATCTCCTCATTGTTCTTTTATATCTTCTCAATTCTCTTTTATAATTCTATTTATTTCCCAAATAATTTCTTTTATAATTCAATTTGATTTCCGAAATAATTCCTTTCAATTCTATTTGTTTTCCTAAATATTATATTTACTCCATAATGTTCTTTATTTACTTCTTATTACTTTCATTTAGTGTTTTAACAAAATCGGTCTTTCAAACTTCAATATAACTGTTGTTTACTTCATACAGAAGTTTTTTATTTAATTTTCAAATATCTCCTTTTAATAAGTCCATTTGATTTTATAAAATTCCAAAATCTCATATTCACTTCATACATTTCTTATTATAAAATACTTTGATTTTGTACGAATATTTTTATTTCAATATACACTTTGAAATTTTCCTTTTTATATAAAATCTTTTGATTTTATATAAATATTTTATTTCAAATTATAGTTTTGAAATTTCCCTTTTTACACTCTAGTATTTCCTTTGGTATTTAAAAGTACCAAATAACAATGATCAAACACACATAATCAACAACAGATTATATATCACATCATATATCACAATATATGAAAAACAATAAAATAATTGTTGAGGAATCCAGTTGGATCCCTCCGACCTATTTCCCTGGATCCACAGATGTTAATCAACATAAATAACACGAATATGAAATATTATGAAAACAGAATCAATATTCGATTAACGATTTATATCTATATCATTTTCTATATTTTCAACCAATTAAATAGCAGTTCAACCAAACAGCCAACACACAACAAACAATCATCATTTATAGATTCTAAAAATATTTTATAAAAATATAAATTGAGCAGAGTTAGTGAGATTTACTCACATTGGATGGTTATCGTTAAATAACGATAATTGGTCATTGATTTGATTCAGGTGTTTAATTTCACCATAAATCCAAACGAGCTCCAATCCACTCCCAGTCAGTTCCACTGTGTAGTGTCCGTCCATACGATCCCAACAGATCTTGTTTCGCTGAATTTGGATAACATACGACAAAGTTACGATGTTAATAAGTCTCTACTATTTTTAATTAGAATAAATTCAATTCCCTTTGTAAAATTGGACTTTCACCTTTTATCCTCAGCCCAACATCCCTTAAAAGTCCGACCCGCAATCCTTATTCCCAAATTAAATCCTTCACTTCAGAAAACATCATACCCGAACATCGTTATTCCCTTGCCTCAGAAAACAACGTTGACCCCTCTTTGACCTCCCATCACCCCTTCCAAGATCGCTGACCAACCCTTCCGACCCCACCATCCAACTCGGCACCTCATCCTCTTTCCAACGGACACCCCCCCTTTTTAATCTCGAGCATCATCGTTATATATCCGATGCTCAGACTTCACGCATGCTACAAAGAAAGGATCGAAATCCTATGCCACTGTATTCCACCAAATTAAGTAGCAAGGTGCTAATCGTTCCCTTCAATCCAAATCAAAACTCGAAATCATCAACTGCTGCTTCAATCCGTCGATATGATCAACCCTAGCTCGCGCTGTACAAAACCGCTTCGACAAAAACAGAATCGCACCATTCAAAATACATACGGAAAGGAAGAGAAATGCTTGAGGATCTCAGATATATATGTTTTAGGATTTATTGATTTTAGTTGGATTTATTTTGGATTTTTGAAGAGGATTTTTCCTATTTGAATTTCTTCGGTGGTGGCGGTGCATTTTTGACCGAAGAGAAAATTTCTTAGGGTTAAGAAGGGTTTGAGGATATTTATAGAGAGAAAAATGTATATTTTTATTGATTATTTAATTTTGTTTTAAGTAAACGCTATATTTTCTTATTGTTAAAAATTCCTATAATCACATACGATACCCAAAAATCACGAAACTGGACATGCAGCTACAGTTCGACATTACAAACCCAACGAAACTGGTTCGTCAAATTCCGACTCCATTTGCTCACATGGCGTATTTTTAAAAGTCAAATTATCGACTGTATTTCACATTAAAAATCCGTGCGGCCACACACTGACTCTAAAAATCAAGAAACATGGAATCTAACAATAATTTGACATTACGGATCCAACAAAATTAGTTTCGTCGAAAACGGAGTTCGTTTGCAAAACTGACTATTGTTAACGCTCTAAATAAATCCATTTTAAATATAAATATATTTAAAATAATTAAATTAAATATTATCGTATATATTCACACAGAATATCATATAGCTCTGAAATAACATATTTGGATTTATATCTCCATATTTCAAATCCAAAGTTAAATCGATATTCAATTAATATTGAAAAATCCATTTAAATATAAATAAACCGATATAAAATTATAAAGGAATTCCATAGCGACTTTTCGAAAATTTGATTTGGGCATAAATCAAAATATACACAATGAAATCCCGATTTTTCTCTTCCATTAGAAAAATATACTTCACCAGCTCCTAATGTTTCTTGTTTCACAGAAATCCGATTTAAAACGGACCTTGTATATTCAGTTGAAGTTCAAATTGCCAAATAGCGAACTGTCGCGCCATTTCAAGCTCGATTTTAATTATATTATAATTCTATGTTCAAACTTTGTTTAAATAATATATTCGTTATTCAAATTCAATTCCAAACTGAATTATATATTTTAAATTGCCCAATTCACACAATATTGTGAATTCTGTTATTTCTAATTATTTCAGAAATTAAATATATTACTCTATTATTTAATTTAATTAAATATTCACTATTATTTAATTAAACAACGATTTAATTCCCTAAATCACTATTTAAATAATTAAATAAATTAATTATTATGTTGTAAATATATGGGTCGTTACAGAAATTATGCTAGAAGAAGACACGACTTCCTAGAAAGTCGGGTTTTAATGTAATAAACTGGTATTTTGGGATATATGTATGATGCTTGTATGAACGTATGGACGCTTTTTTTTTTACGCTTTTTGTTTTAAAAATGTATTGGTACTGTAGAATATAACTAATGTAAGAAAAATGTTGAACCAAGTTGAATTTAGCACCGAACATCAAACTGTTTTGAAATTTGATGGAAATTGCATGCATATATATGTCTATACATTGAACAAGTCATAGCAAGGAGGCCAGAGAAGAGGAATAAAACTGTATACCCGACAAATAGGTACATGTTTACTAATTTATTGGGTTTGGATGATTTTATGAGCCGCTTGGCTTTTTATTCTGAGATGAGAGGGCCTGTGTGGCGGTTTGAGGATTTTCCCGGTGCTCCCGTACAAAGGAGGCCATGGCGAAAATTTTCGAAAATTTAGGGTGTTAGCCAAAATTTTGAGGAATTTGAACATTCTTAGAAACTGAAAAGTTGAAGAATGAACGCCAAAATGAAAGTTAAGTTGGTTAATTAAACAACTTTCAGCTCCGTTCCTTTTCGAGGACGAAAAGATTTTAAGTGGGGGAGATTGTAACAACCCAAAAAATCCAAACCAATTAAAAAAATTATTTTGGAAATTTTAATGAATTTTGAATATTTAAAATGATTTATTTTAAATAATGACGATGAGAAATTTATTTTGAATAGAATTAGATCGTATATATTTATTTAAATCAAAGTTAGAATATAAATATTTTAATTATAAAAGGAATTGAAAATGGCACGGTAGTTCGAAAATTCGATTTCAAATTTCAATTGAATGTACAAGATTCAAAATAAACCATATTTTAGTGAAACCAAAAATATTTGAATCTGTTTATAAATATCGTTCTAACGAATCTGAAAAATTAAAATTTCATTGCGGGAATCAAAAGTTATGCCCAGTTGAAGATTCAAGATAGTCGCAATGAAATTTTATATAATATATAGCCTTTAAAAATAGCCATTTTGCAAACGACCTCCTTTCTCGATGAAACCAGGTTTGTTGGATCCAGGATGTCAAATTATTGCTAGATTCCAATTTTAATAATTTTTTGGATCAATATGTGAGAGTGGCAAAGGAAAACGTGTTTTAACAGTTTTAGTCAATTTGGATCGAGCAGAAAATGACCAATTTTCAAACGGTCTTCCAATTTGACGAAATTAGTTTTGTTAGGACTGTATCATCAATACGAAGCTAGAAATAATTTTTTTGGAATTTTTAGAGTTAGTATGTGGCCATGGAAAATTAAATTGCATGTTCAAATCCATATTTAAATGTTTTATATTTTAATTTGAAGAATAACCGATTATAACAGCCGAATGGGCTCACAAAACATATTTCATTGTGTTCGGAATGGGGGTATTACGCTAGGGGCGATAGTCGTTGGGTTTGATTTAGAGTTCATGATGATACACAAGTAAATTTGAATTAAGTAATAATTATATTATATTATATATAAGAATTGAATGGTCAAAACCCTAGTTTTCTTATGTCGTGGTCAACCCTTTGATTACGAAGCCGCTCCAACGATGAAAGGCCAAAGTCGTTCGATCTTTCTTCCCCCAAATCCCGATCAAATTACAGAGAATTAAACCCTAGTTCATTGGGGGATTTTGTGGAGATTTCTTCATGCTTTAATTTCATACAAACGTGATTTGATTTCATGAAGTATGGCACTGGTATTTCAAGCTCAAAGACTCGATGTTTACACGCGTTTCCAGGAGGCTTTGGGGGTGCGAGTTCAACGCCTGTAACAACCCGCAAATTTTAAACCAATTTAAAAAATTTTATTTTAGAAATTTTAATGGAATTTTAGTAGTTATAATAATTTATTTTAAATAATAACGACGAAAATTTATTTTAAATCGAAGTTAAAAAGAATATATTTATATTAATTATAAAAGGAGTTGAAATAGCGCAGCAGTTTGAAAATTTGAATTTGAACATTAACGGACTGTACAGGATGCAAAATAAATCAGATTTTAGTGAAACAAGAAATATTTAAATCTGTTTAACCATATCTTTCTAATGAATCTGAGAAATTGAAATTTCACTTTAAAAATCAAAAGTTATGTCCAGTTTAAAATTTTAGAATAGTCGCTGTAGAATTTATATATATATACATACATATATATATTTTAATATTAAAAATAGTCATTTTTCATACGAGCTCCGTTTTCGATGAAACCACTTTTGTTGGAACCGGAATGTCAAATTATTGCTTGGTTTCAATTTTCATAATTTCTCGAATTAATATGTGCGCGTGGCGAAAGAAAATGTGTTTTGTCAATTTTAGTCAAATCTGATCAACCAGAAAATGACCATTTTTCAAACGGTCTCAGAATTCGACGAAATTAGTCTTGTTAGAACCGTATCGTAACTAGAAATAAATTATCAAATAGGGTACTATGTCATCTATGATTAACACATTATGATTAACAGGTTTTTAAAGCATATATACACTAATAATAATATCAAATCCATTTTTATCGTATCAAGCATTTTTGACCATTATAAGGTAAAACTCTATTCTTTGGCTTGTGTTGCATTGCGTATGGGACCGGAGTATTATAATGGTTTCATTTTTCTAAAAAGTATTGCGTTGTTTTAACGATTTACTTTATTTATGCATTGGCAATCCAATGGAGTAAACCCATTCCACATTAGCGGCGTGGTCCTGTGATTAGCCTTCTTATTAGATAAGTTAAGTAAAGATTTCTCACACCAGTCCCATGACTGACCCGTAGTTTGTTTCACTTTGCAAAATCGGGTGCCCTCTTTTCCACACGGGCAGTCGAGTAGCTTATTTTGCAGATATATTGAGTAGGATTCTGGATCGAAGCTTAGAGCTATGACCGGAGCATTGGTAGTCTTCTGCTGTGTTAATTTAATTGTTCCGATGCAATGTATTACATTTATTGTAATTTATTTTCCGCTGTATTATATTCGATGTACTCTGATATTCTGTACTTTGATGTTACATTATTATGATGTAATAAAAGTCTTCTGCTATTTGTTCAAATGTGATGTATTCCCAAAGTTAAAGCAATCGAAGATTTCCAACTTTTGGTTCAGACTTGTACGGTTTATGGTCGATTTAAAGGGTGGGAATTTTCAGGTCTTTACATTTGGTATCAGAGCGAGGTTAGCTCAAATCTTTGGGTACAACTCGTTAGAACTGGACAAAAGAATCATCAGAGATTGGATTAGTAATATCCAATAAGAATGACTCGTTAGAGATGGGATCAGTAGTATCCTCGAACGAGTGTGAAGAGTATTAATTTTTAAAATAAGGATGAAAATAAATTTAGTTTTGAAAATTTAAAATCTCATTTTACGTATTTGAATATATTATTTTATTTTATATTGGACAATCGAGTATATAGAGATTTTAATATATTTCTGATCCACGTGTATATGAAGCCTCAGATATACTAGATAGATATAGAATCACACTTTAGTCGCCCGGAGATGTTCTAATGGTGGTTCGAAACATCATCAGAATTTATGTTCGAGTATCGAAAGTGGTATATCTATATATTTCCATCGACTTGTGTGAGAACCAAAACTAGATGGGGTCTATTGCTGTGATTTGCACTAAAAATATGATTTTTGACTATATATAAAAGTTATATATTTAAAAAGTTAATCACCTAATTGATTGTTGGTTGTGATGCTTGATAATTAGTTTAACTAATTAAAATATTGGAATGATAATTAATTTAACAAATATATAAAAGAATGGTAAATTTAACTACATCAAGTTTAATATTGAACTAAAATGAAAATTGATTAAAGTTAAAAGTTGAGTTGGATAATTAAACGACTTTTAGCTTCGTTCCTCTTCGAGGACGAAAAGATTTTAAGTGGAGGAGATTGTAACAACCCGCAAATTCTGAACCAATTTAAAAATTTTATTTTAGAAAATTTAACGGAATTTTAATAGTTATAATAATTTATTTTAAATAATAACGACGAAAATTTATTTTAAATCGAAGTTAAAATGAATATATTTATTTTAATTATAAAAGGAGTTAGAAATAGCGCGGTAATTTGAAATTTTGAATTTGAACTTTGATGGACTGTACAAGATGCAAAATAAATTGGATTTTAGTGAAACAAGAAATATTTAAATCTGTTTAACCATATCTTTCTAATGATTCCGAGAAATTGAAATTTCACTTTAAAAATCAAAAGTTATGTCCTGTTTTAAATTTTAGAATAGTCGCTGTAGAATTTTTATATATATATTAATATTAAAAATAGTCATTTTTCAAAAGACCTCCGTTTTTTACGAAACCACTTTTGTTGGTACCGGAATGTCAAATTATTGCTAGGTTTCAATTTTCATAATTTTTCGAATTAATATGTGCGCATAGCGAAAGAAAATGTGTTTTGTCAATTTTAGTCAAATCTGATCGACCAAAAAATGACCATTTTTCAAACGGTCTCAGAATTCAATGAAATTAGTCTTGTTAGAACCTTATCGTCAAAACATAACTTGAAATAATTTTTCTGTAATTTTTAGAATTAGTATAGGCCCTCGGTGAATTTAATTGTACGTTCAAATTAAATAAATAAATGATTTATAATTAAATTTAAAGGAAAACATATCGTAATAGCCATATTGGGTTACGAAACATATTCCATTGTGTCCAGAATAGGGGTATTTGGCTAGGGGCAACACTCATTGGGTTTGATTTGGAGTTCGTATGGATAAACATGAATTTTTGAAATAAGAAATTAAATAAAACAAGGAAAGTACACTAAATATACCGAATAAATACGGTCCTATACTAACCCTAATCCCTATATGCTCAGCCTCCGCCTTCTTTACAAATCAATGGCGATGGAGCTCCCAATTTGCATCGCTATATTCTTCCTATCCCAACAGAATAAAATGAAACTCCAAACTAAAAATGAAAGAGGGTTCTACGAGCTACAAATCAGTACGGATATGATGGGTTCTAGTGGAGCATAGTGGCGGATTTCTGGCCGTGAAGTGCATGGGTTCGGGGCCGCCTTGTGGGGCCGAGACTGGTGCGAGTTGTACCATACCAGGGGCGCAGGAGGAGGTTGGCAAGGCGTTCCAGGTGGTGGTTGCTGATCTTCTTCCGATGCATCGAGTGGCGTGCAAAATGGAGCCCTAGCGATCAACTATGGGGAACGACGGGTTCTGGAGCATTACAACGTGAAGGAGGCGGCCTTAATTGTAATTAGGAAAGGTTAATTAAATTTAAATAATAATTAAATTATCCAATGTATAAAATTGTATAACTTCTTCATATATCATCAGAATTAAACGTAACGAGATGCGTTGGGATCACCTTTCCGAGATCTACCCAACAGTACGGACCAGATCTGAAATGGAGAACTTTGAAAATTCAGCCAAATTTGAACACGAATGATTTCTGAAAACCGATCGATGTGAGATTTCTTTCTTTTTTATAATTAATTAATTAATTTAATTTATTTGCTATGTGGTGATTGTTTGTTTATGACTTAGATCTGCTATGTGATGAGATTGTGGATGATTTAATATGTTTGTTGGTAATGTATAAACACAGATCTGTATGTGTTGAATATAATAAATCATTTATGGTATTATTGATTTGGAATAGAATTGCCATTTCAATAAAAATAAATCATTTTGTTATGTTATTGAATTGCATTAGATTTTCAATTCAACATAAAAACATTATTTGGATTATTTTTGTTGAATTGAATTAAATTGTAAATTCAATTTGATCATATTTGTTGAATTGAATTAGATTGTCAATTCATTATCAAAAATATCTTTTTAACATCTTTGAGAATTGAAATAGAATTATCAATTTAACATAAAACATTATTTTATCATTCATATTGTATTGAAATAGAATTGTCAATACAATGGAAAATATATCATTTTTGTCTATATCATTGAATTGAGATAAAGTTATTCTTTTACTTGCAGTCCTTGATGCAAATATTTATTGAACTAAAAAGTTGTTCTTTTATTTGCATTCCTTGATGCAGATATTTATTGAATTAAAAAGTTGTTCTTTTATTTGCATTCCTTGATGCAAATATTTATTGAATTAAAAAGTTGTTCTTTTATTTGCATTCCTTGATGCAAATATTTATTGAATTAAAAATTTGTTCTTTTATTTGCATTCCTTGGTGTAAATATTTATTGAATAAAAATTTGTTCTTTTATTTGCATTCCTTGATGCAAATATTCATTGAATTAAAAAGTTGTTCTTTCATTTGCATTCTTGGATGCAAATATACACTGAAATAAAAAGCTATACTTTTATTTGCATTCTTTGATACAGATAAAATATTGAAATTGGAGGTTAAATTTTTATTTGCATTTCTTGATGCAAATAAAACATAGTTTTAAAAAGGTTATACTTTTATTTGTAATTTAGATATAAATTAGAAACATGATTTGTAAAGTTACATTTTCATTTGCAATTTTAGATGCAAACAAAACATTAGAATTAGATTAACAGTAAAAGTCACCTTTTTATTTTGTATGAAATGTTTGATTGGAATAAAATAACATTTTTGTTTAAAATGTTTGAATAGAATAAAATGTCATTTTTGGTACATAATGCCATTAAGGTCATTTTATTTAAAAATGTCATCTTTGTAAGATTGTTACATCGAAATAAATATTTCATTTTGTAAGATGATTACATTAAAAGGGATTACATAAAAATGACATTTTTGGTCAAACATCGTATTTAAAAGTTGAATTTTTATTTGCATTATTTGATGCAAATAAACATCGTATTTCAAAGTCGAATTTTTATTTGCATTCTTTGATGCAAATAAACCATCGTATTAAAAGTTGAATTTGTATTCGCATTCTTTGAAGCAAATAAACTATGAAATTAGAAGTTGCATATTTATTTGCATTCCTTGATGCAAATAAAATATTAAATTAGAAGTTGCATTTTTATTTGCAAATTTAGATGCAAATAAAACCTTGAATTAGAAGTTGCATTTTTATTTGCATTCTTTGATGCAAATAAATCATAAGTTAAAATATTACATTTTTATTTGCATTTTAGAAGCAAATAAAAGCATAGTTTAAGAAGTTACATTTTTATTTACATTTTAGAGGTAAATCAAAGAATAAAAATTAAAAGTATCGTTTTTTTTACTTTTAAATTAGAGAGAATAAAAAGATTATGATAAAGAGAATTCATATTTGTTGTAACTTGGTTATATTAGATAAAATGTTTTTATTGTCATTATAGATTTTAAATAAAAGATTAGAATTAAAAAGATCTATTTTGGTGTCATCTTAGCTTCAAGAAATAGAAAGATAAGTTTCATTTTGTCATTTTGTTGCAATACAAAAAGATGCATTTTTGGTTAAACAAGAATGAGGTATTTTTAGTTCATTAAAATTGATTAAACAAAAAGACACTTTTTTATCATTTAAATAGAATGAGACAAAATTATTCAATTTTGTCATTTTAAAAGATTAAGAAAATATATTAACTTTTGTCAATTAAAAGGAATGAGACAAAATATTCATTTTTGTCATTTAAGAAGAATGAAACAAAAACATTCACTTTTATCAAATTAAAACAGTTAAACTCAATTTGTCATTATTATCAATTTATAATAGTTGAAATCTATTTTTTTGCTTTTGTCAAAGGGGATTTTTGCCACAAGATCAAAAAGAGCAAAAAGTTTGCTCAAAAGGACAAGAGGCAAAAAATTTGCCCAAAAGGACATTTTCTGGTTCAAATGGTGGATTTCAGGGGGGACCCCTTGTTTTTCCACTTTACACTAAAAGTTGGCCTTTTGAGCAACTTTTTTTCCTCTTGTCCTTTTGGGCAAATTTTTTGGTTTTTTTGTCCTTCACACAAGTTTCCTGTTTGGTCAAATTAACGAAGTTAAAACTATTTTGTCGCTTTTGTCAAAATTATCATAGTTAAAACAAATTGGTCACTTTTGTTAAACTATAATGGTTTAAACAAAACATTATCATTTTGTCGCATTAGATCTGACAAAACAAATATGCCACTTTTATTTGTTTTGTTGAATTAAAATTTGTCGATAAACAAATATGCTACTTTCATTTGTTTTGTTGAATTAGAATTATCAACGAAACAAATATGCCACTTTCATTTGTTTTGTTGAACTAGAATCGTCAACAAAACAAACACATCACTTATAATTGTTTTGTTGAATTAGATTTGTCAACAAAACAAAGTCATTATCTTTGTTGTTTTGTTGAAATAGAATAGTTAAATTAAAATATACATTTTGTCAAAATATTCAATTTGTCCAAATAGATTTGTTAAAGCAAACCATAAATTTTTGGTCAAATTATATATTTTTGTCAAGATAAGACTAGTTGAATCAAATACAAATTTTTGTTGAAACCAAAAATTACCTTTTATTAATTAGTTTTGAATTAAGACAAAAAGTTACATTTTTGCTGAATGAAAAAGTTAAACACAAATAGTATTTTTGTGTAATAGGTTTGTGTTACCATAGAAATATCCATTTTGATAAAATAAAATTGTCAGCAAAATGGAACTCTTTATACATTTTGTTGACATAGAATTTATATGCAATTAAAATAATCATTTTTATTTGCATAACATACGATAGAATTTATATGCAAATATAAAAGTCATCTTTTATTGTGCAAACTTACATTGGAGTTTATATTCAATTATAAGAATAATATTATAGGTCAAAACATACATTAGAATGTATAGGTGAGTTAATGTGACATTTCTATATGTTAATGCATACATTAGAATTTGTATGCAATTTAAAATAAACATTTTTAGGTGTTAGGTTATACACTGAAAAACATATACAAATGAGATTATTTCTTTTATGTATTAAAATTAAGAATAATTACATACAAATAAAGTATAATGAAAATTATCTTTTATTTGTCATCCGCAATAATGTCATATAAATAAATTACATTCTATTAGATATTAGTAATGTATAAAGAAATTATACGAGTCAAATGTATTTTATTTCGGCATTAGAAATAAAATATCATGTTTTGTTCATCATCATCAATATGTCGGTAGTATTAAAATTGGGTGAATTCATTAACCAATTGTTTATTCATATGAACTGTTGTTGGCTGAAAACCCCACACGGGTATTGGGATATTGATTGATATACACTAGTCCCAATATTTATTTGTTTATCAATCGATAGATTGACAGGCTGCGATGAGCGTTATTATTTCATTTTAATGCTCACACAGTTGTGAACTTCACTCTTGATGTTGAATGGATGGTTTGATGATTATTTATCAATTGTTGTCATTTACATGCGATGTATGAAATCCATATAACCAAAGTTATATGGTAAATGATTGAGTCGCTTTCCGATTCAGAATATTTTTTATATAAAGAATATTTTAAACATAGAATTTCTTTTAAATAAGGAATATTTTTAAAGGATATTGAAATAAAAGAAATTGGATTTTGGGTTGTCGTGAATGGTGTCTTAAATAACATTGTTCTTAAACCCCGTATGAAAGAGTAAATCTCTTAACTAAGATTATTAGTGTTTTCAAATTATACTTATTAATTGGAATAATTGATATGTGAATTGGGTTTACCGTGAACTATGTTTTTGAATGACATTTGTTGTTTAACCCAATTAACATGATTTTGGGTTTATCGTGAACAATGTTTTTAAATGACATTGATTCTTTAACCCAATTAAAGATAAGATTTATTTCTTAAATTGGAATAATCGTAAAGTAATGACTTTGGATATTAAATTTGAATTGGAGTTTTAATAAATCTTTGGAAAGAAGATTAAAGATTATAATCTAAAAGAATTTATCTTTGATAAAATTAATGGGAACCTTTCCCTAATAAGAGGAATATTTTATTTGAAGAATATTCTGAATTGGAATGAGACATTGGATGTGTCTTTACAGCACTTGATTTTTAATTTATAAAAATACGCGAGTTATTCGGAAAGACCAGGTTTTACCCATTCTGAATAATTACTATAACGATTAAAAGTCGAAGACATTGAAGACGGTGAATGACGACCAGTGATCTTCACATCGAATGGACGACTACTGATGCCTGGCATTGGGTTGCTCCCAATAAAGGGTTAATAGTGGTAGTTTGTCCCAACGTATTTGTTGATCGTCCGGATACGCGAGCACCTAGATGACTCCAGTTTCGTTCGGACCCAGAACGGACTTGTAAATGGACGTGTGTCCGACATTGAATTTCATTATGTGTAATTAAATTGATACCTATTAATATATATCTGTGGTGGCGGAGAATTTATTCTCTTTCTTAACACCCTTCTTTGAGATGCACGAGCTCGAAGGTTATATATTGGTAGTTATCGATCGCATGGTGTGATCTGTCAATGTGACATGCCAAGATGCAATTGATCGAGGCTTTTATTGAAAAGCAGAGCCTTGTGGATGATGATCAAAGCACAGCCTATTTAAGCATAGCTTTGTGTATTACGTTACCTCGCGAGCCTCACACCCCGGTGGAGTCAAAAACAGGACAAGGGAACGCAGGGAGTGCACACGTTTCTTTCTGAATAGAAGTGGTGTTTGGGTTTTTACACAGCCCGACATTTTTACTTATGTGGTTGATGGAATGAGGTGACTCGGATTTTTATTGGTCGCCAATGGCCAATTTGTAGGTCCAATAGGATCGGGAAGCGTGTGTTCAGCCATAACTAATCCACTAAAGTATTTGTGGACTGGCCCTGCAGGATCCAAGGGTTCGCCAGCATCCGAATCCTGAGACATTGCTAGAGTGTCTCGAATCGGTGAGGAGATCGTCCCTAGCCTTGACTCATGATGGAAACCAACATGCAATACAACATTGCGGTCTTGATTGTAAACCTATATATGGCGACATAGTAGGATGGGGTACTATGCCGTCTATGATTAATACATTATGATTGAAAGGTTTTTAAAACATATATACACTAATAATAATATCAAATTCGTTTTTATCGTATCAAGCATTTTTGACCATTATAAGGTAAAACTCTATTCTCCGGCTTGCATTGCATTGTGTGATGGGACCTGAGTCTTGTAATGGTTTCATTTTTCTAAAAAGCATTGCGTTGTTTTAACGATTTACTTTATTTATGCACTGGCAATCCAATGGAGTAAACCCGTTCCGCTTTAGCGGCGTGGTCCTGTGATTAGCCTTCTTATTAGACAAGTTAAGTAAAGATTTCTCACACCAGTCCCATGATTGACCCGTAGTTTGTTTCACTTTGCAAACTCGGGTGCCATCTTTTCCACACGGGCAGTCAAGTAGCTTATTTTGCAGATATATTGAGCAGGATTCTAGATCGAAGCTTAGAGCTATATCCAGAGCATTGGTAGTCTTTCGCTGTGTTAATTTAATTATTCCGCTGCAATGTATTACATTTATTGTAATTTATTTTCCACTGTATTTTATTCGATGTACTCTGATATTCTATACTCTGATGTTGCATTATTATGATGTAATAAAAGTCTTCTGTTATTTGTTCAAATGTGTTGTATTCCCAAAGTTAAAGTATTTGAAGATTTCCAACTTTTGGTTAAGACCTGTATGGTTTATGGTCGATTCAAAGGGTGGGAATTTTCGGGTCTTTACTTTTGGTATCAGAGCGAGGTTAGCTCAAATCTTTGGGGTACAACTCGTTAGAAATGGACAAAAGACTCATCAGATATTGGATTAGTAATATCCAATAAGAATGGCTCGTTAGAGATGGGATCAGTAGTATCCTAGAACGAGTGTGAAGAGTATTAATTTTTAAAATAAGGATGAAAATAAATTTAGTTTTGAAAATTTAAAATCTCATTTTACGTATTTGAATATATTATTTTATTTTATATTGGACAATCGAGTATATAGGGATTTTAATATATGTCTGATCCACGTGTATACAAAGCCTCAGATATACTAGATAGATATAGAATCCCACTTTAATCACCCGGAGATGTTCTGATGGTGGTTCGAAACATCATCAGAATTTATGTTCGAGTTTCGAAAGTGGTATATCTATATATTTCCATTGACTGGTGTGAGAACCAAAACTAGATGGGGTCTATTGTTGTGATTTGCGCTAAAAAATATGATATTTGACTATATATAAAAGTTATATATTTAAAAAGTTAATCACCTAATTGATTGCTGGTTGTGATGTTTGATAATTAGCTTAACTAATTAAAATATTGGAATGATAATTAATTTAACCAATATATAAAAGAATGATAAATTTAACTAAATCAAATTTAATATTGAACTAAAATGAAAATTGATTAAAGTTAAAAGTTGAGTTGGTTAATTAAACGACTTTTAGCTTCGTTCCTTTTCGAGGACGAAAAGATTTTAAGTGGGGGAGATTGTAACAACCCGCAAATTCTGAACCAATTTAAAATTTTTATTTTAGAAATTTTAATGGAAATTTAATAGTTATTGTGAAGATCCCAAAATCCGAGGGGCGGTATTAAGGATAATCATTGGGAAATAACACATTAATCATCATAGCAGAGTACAGATAATAGCAGAAACAATAAATAAAAGGATTTTACATGGATATGACAGCGGAATCACAACATGTAGGAATATCAGAATAGCATAACGTGGGATATAACTTAGTAAATAAAAAGGAAAGTGATCAGTCATCATCGCCAGAGGCGGAATACATACATGCAGTGAGACATAATAAGGGTATCAGTCTACATCGCCGAAGGCGGAATACATATACATATAATAAGAAATACGGAAAGTAAATCAGTCTGCATCGCCAGTGGCGGAATCATAATGTAAGTATAGTAATGGCGGAAAAAGTCAAAGTCATCTCTGTGAAGTCAGCCTCGCCATGAGCCAAAAATGCACTCTATGCAGCAGTGCAGAACCAAAAACCACCTGTCACCTGTGTACTAGGCTGCCCGTGTGAAAATAAGGGCACCCGCGTTTGTAAAGTGAAACAAACAACGAGTCAGTCATGGGGACTGGTATGAGGAATCTATTTAACAGTTAAACGACAGTAAATAGCAAATCATAGGACCACGCCACTTTCGCGGAACGGGTTTACTCCAGTGATTGCTAGTGCATTTAAAACAAAGTAAATTCTTTTTAAAACAACGCAATGCTTTTTAGAAAGAATGAAGCCAGTATAAGACTTAGGTCCCATCATACAATGCAACGCAAGCCGGAGGATAGAGTTTTACCTTATAAGGGCCAAATATGCTTGATACGTATAAAGCAAAATCATTTGATATTATTACTAGTGCATATATGTTTCAAAACAAATAGCATCATAAATATCAATCATAGGCGGCATAGCTACCATCTACTATGTCGCCATACTAGTTCTACAATCAAGACCGTTATTTCGTATTGGAAGTTGGATTTCCGTCATGAGTCGAGGCAAGGGGCAAGCTCCTCTCCGCTTCGAGACACTCTAGCAAATGCCTCGGGACTACGCACTCTGGGTAACCCCTGGATGCTTCAGGGCCGGTCCTCACTTACGTTAGAGGATTAATTATGCCTGAACACACGTTTCCCGGTCCTTACAGATCTATAATCGAGGCGCCTCGCATTCCAACAACCACAAAGTGAAAAGTAGATAAATATGTCAGGGCTGGTAAGTCACTGACACCACCATAGCTAGAAAGAAACGTCGTGCTCTCCCTGTAGTCTGTATCCCGTTTTTAACTCATACCGGGGTGTGAGGTTCGCGAATCTACGAAATACACAAAGCTAGGCCACGTAGACCTTGCTTTGATCATCATCCACAAGACTTTGCTTTGCAACAGAAGCCTTGATCATAGCATCCTGGCATGCCACATAGGCAGTCCACTCCATACGATTGATTTCCATCGATATATAACCTCTAAGCTCATACGTCTCAGAGAAGGGCGTTAAGCAAAAGAATAAATTCTCCGCCGCCAAACAGATATATATTTAATAGAGATCAATCAGTATAGAACAAAATCCAATGTCAGACACACAGTCCATTTACAAGTCCGTCCTGGGTCTGAACGAAACCGGAGGCGTCAAATCCCTCGCAAATCCGCACAATCAACACATACGTTCAGACGGCTATTACTTCCGTCCCCTTCCGGTAGCTACTCCGGTTAGGAACCTCAGTAGCGCCCATCCAACCGATACGAAGATCGTCGGTCTTGAATCGTCTTTGCATTTTCCAATTCGAATCGCTCGATAAATTATTTGAAATGAGGGTTAGCTCGGCCTTTTCAAATAATTCACGTCATTAGAATTTAAATCGATTTATTTTAGGGTTGTATTATTCGACATCCATCTTTTGGTTCTTTAGTGTTATTTTCATGTCATACACATACAACCATCAAACATCAAACAATTCGAGCACAATTGGTTTATTTGCAACCTATGTTGCTTATAATATTTTATAGCGATTTTTCGCCATTTTTATTTATTTAAAAATGGCCATATTTAATTAAACGACGTTTCAGGTCGTGTCGTGGCACTGGCGCTGTTTTTCTCCTAATTTGTTTTACACATATCGGAAAATCTAACCGTTGGATTTCTACAAAGTCTATATCAGTGGGAAGATATTCCCAAAGCGAACCCAACGGTTCCAGTTTCGTGAGAATCCGACGGTCGGATCTTCCACACTAGTCGTTTGAAGTTACGGTTTCAAAATTCGAACTGCAGCGTCGTTATTCGATCTAATTTAATTATATTTATATATATAAATATAAACGATTCTGGCGCTGTTTTTCTTCAGATTTGAATTAAACATTCCGGACAATCCAACCGTTGGATTTTTACAAGGTTGGTGCCGTTGGAAAGATATTCCCAAGGCGAACCCAGTGGTTGCGGTTTTGGGAAAATCCGATGGTCGGATTTCTCGTACTAATCGTTTCAAATTACGATTCTGAAACGCGAACTGCACGGCCTCTATTCCTTTTAATTATATTTATATATATATATATATATATATATATATAAATATAGTTCATTCCACTATTTCAACTATAGTTCATTTTATAATTTCAACTTCGTTTTCACTTCAAATATTTCACTAACGCCTTAACATTTCGAAAAATTTCGCCATAACCTCCTTTGTACGGGGAGGGGTTTGGAAATTTATTGGGCCGTATTAGGTACCCAATAAATCCTAAAAAGCATTCACATATTCATAGTGATATATTCTGGTGTTTACGGGGGAGCATGTACTGATAATCACTCCAGGGAATAAATTCCCGTCACCCCGCTTCCATGTGGAAATAAATAGTCCATGTGCCGTATCTAATAACTAGAGCAACGTGATTATTGTCAACTCCAGACCCGTGTGGGGTTTTTATTAATCTGGCAATTTATCGTTATAATTTATATAGTCCATATCAGTCATCAGTTCAACCTGTAGTACATAGTCATCGCCATACAAGCCTCTTTCTTGTATGGTAAATCTTCCACCTCGTCACACAAGCTCCAATTGCTTATGTGGAATATGATGAAGTATGCCTATCGTCAAGAAGTATGCCATGTAGTGTAGTTCAAAATTAATTGTTACTATCCTATGGCGTTATTTATTATTTCACACAGAATAACCAGCACTCCGCATCCAATGGCATTCACAGGAGTTGATATATAAATAAAATTGCGCAGCCAACTCATCAAGGTTTACCTATTTGTCGGGCACGCAAATAATTTCTTTACTCTATAGCTAATCCATTTTTCCTGTTCAACACATGTATATATATGCAGAACCAAGCTAATAATAATGTTTCTAGTAAACTGTTATTTATTTCAACCCATGTGTATTTTTAACTAAGCGTATACATGATAAAAGAAATATTTTTATCATCAAAAATATTTATTCGACACGTGTGTATTTTTAACACTTCATATACACTATAAAAAATATAGTTTTCATTGACGATTCATTTTATTTTTTAAACATGATAACATTCAACACATGAACTTCAACTCAACGAATGAATTGCAATTCAACACATGAATATTCTATATCGTTTGTATATATATAAAAATGTGATTTTTATCGCTAAAGCCATTTGTTTAAATTCAAATAATATTCAACACATGAATTTCAACTCAACGAATGAATTACAATTCAACACATGAATATTCGATATAGTTTGTATATATATAAAAATATGATTTTTATCGCTAAAGCCATTTGTTTAAATTCAAATAATATTCAATACATGAATTTCAACTCAACGAATGAATTGCAACTCAACACATGAATATTCGATATAGTTTGTATATATATATAAATATGATTTTTATCGCTAAAGCCATTTGTTTAAATTCAAATAATATTCAACACATGAATTTCAACTCAACGAATGAATTGCAACTCAACACATGAATATTCGATATAGTTTGTATATATATAAAAATATGATTTTTATCGCTAAAGCCATTTGTTTAAGTTCAAATAATATTCAACACATGAATTTCAACTCAACGAATGAATTGCAACTCAACACATGAATATTCGATATAGTTTGTATATATATAAAAATATGATTTTTATCGCTAAAGCCATTTGTTTAAATTCAAATAATATTCAACACATGAATTTCAACTCAACGAATGAATTGCAACTCAACACATGAATATTCGATATAGCATATGTAAATAATTTCAATGAATGAGAATTATTCTAACACATAAATATTTCAGAAAATTTCGGCAGCATAACGGCAGGGTAGTTAAAACCGGGACCGTCCCTAGTACGGCTCCTCGCTCTACCTTAAAACCTCGCGGTTTTTGACAATGGGGATCATGCATCTAGTTCGCACGCAGGCGGCATGTTTTATTTTCAATTCCACAATCCTATTCTATTTTTGTTTCAACCACAAGAGGGTATTTTCCAATCACAAAGGTATTTTTCAACCATAATATCAACCACAAACAATTATTTCCAACCATTCGTCAAACCATATAATATCACGTCAATCACAAGCAATAAATATCGTCCATGGTCTGTGGACGAGGGGAGTATATATATATATATAATATAATAATTCACTTGCATTTCATCACAATTCAAAGCATATATGTTTCAAACAACGCTTGTATAATTTATACATCGCTAATATAACTTATATAACACATGTACATGAGGTATACAATGCGTATATAATTTACACTTCGCTTATATAATTTATACAACGCGATTCCATTCACACAAATAGTTTAGATTCCTCACATTGGTTATTGCGGTGCTAAAAATCGTAGGAAGGTCAGAAAAATCCGCGGCTTCTTCTAGAATGTAGAGAGCCTCCTTGCGGTCACGGTGTCTCCTGTTTCATCGAATTTCGTTAAAGAACGAAAGAGATATTACTTTTCAAAGTTTTGCAACGCTTTATAGTGTTAAAACAGTTTAAAATTATATAAGCCGTTAGTTTTCAAACCTGCTCAATTCTAGGTTTGGATTTTTCTCTTGATTCGTAGATCTATAGGATGATCAGACCGTTGGACGTCGTCGAGGGAGGGAAGAGCTTTCCGGCGCTGGTAGTTTGAGGGGGTGCGACGGCGAATCGAGGCGGCGGCGGCTCCGGGAAGGCGACGACTTTCTCGACGTCGTTCAGGCGAAGGAACTGACGAGAGGGGGCGACGTTGGGTCGGATGTGGAGAGGAGGCGAAGGGTTGTCGACTGGTGGTGGTGGCGCGGCCTAGCGTCGCCTGTGGCGATCGGAAAAGGGACGAGAAGCTTCGAGCAACGTGGATCGTCCAGAGCAGGGTGGCGGCTAGGGTTCCGTAGTTTTATTTTTTTTTTTAAATGAAAATTTCCTATTGGCCAGAATTTATAGAAAATCTTTAAATAGTGTTTTTGCAAACGGACTCCTTTTTAAACCCAACGACTGTCGCCCCTAGCTAAATACCCCCATTCCGGACACAATGGGATATGTTTCGTTGGCCATTTCGACTGTTACAGTCAGTTATTTTTCAAATTAAAATATAAAACATTCGATATTTAATTTAAACGTACATTTCAATTTGCCAGGGCCACAAACTGAATCAAAAAATTCCAGAAAAATAAATCTAGCTTTGTTTTGACGATACGGTCCTAACAAAACCAGTTTCGTCGAATTCTGAGCTCGTTTGAAAAACGGCCATTTTTAGGTCGACCCATTTTAACAGAATTTGACCAAACACCTTATCTTTTGCCCCGCTCACATACTAGCTTCAAAAATTACGAAATTTGAAACTTAGCAATAATTTGACATCCCGGACCCAACAAAAGTGGTTTCGTCGAATTCCGAGGTCGTATGCAAAATCTCAATTTTCAAGGGCTATATATACTATATAGCGACCTTTCTGAAAATTCAATTGGCCATAACTTTTGATTTCCGTTATGAAATTTCGATTTTTCAGATTCGTTAGAAAGGTATTGATAAACAGATTTAAATATTTTTAGTTTCGACAAAATCCGTTATATTTTCCACTCGGTACAGTCAGACCAAGTTTGTATTCAAAATTTCAAACTACAATATTATACCCAATTCTATATTTTATTGAAATATGCCATTTCAATCATTCAAATTTCTTGTTAATAACCTGATTTAAAAATTTTAAACTGGTTCACATTTTCCGGGTTATTACAATCTCCCCCACTTAAAACTTTTCGTCCTCGAAAAGGAAATAACAGCTAAGCAGGAAATAAAATGTAAATGCAAAGTATTGCAAAGGTACCTTGCACCGGAGTTAGTCCGAGATGTCCACTCTGCATTTGGGATAGGCTTGTTTAATGCTTTCCTCCGTTTCCCAAGTACAGTCCCTAGGATCACTACTCCACTGCACTTTGACTAAATGAATCTTCCTCCTTAGCTCTCTGGTTTCTTTGCCAACTATCTTTAATGGATCTCTCTTGAGTGCTAATTCTGGAGTTATGTCAATATCCTGTTGCGCTGCTTCTTCCACAACAAAATCTGGATCATGAACATGTTTTCTGAGCTGAGATACGTGGAACACATCATGTACACCAGGCAACCAATCAGGTAATGAAACCCTATATGCAAGAGTTCCAATCCGCTCAAGTATAGGAAAGGGACCAATAAATCTCGGTGCCAACTTCCCAGTCTTGCCAAATCTGATTACCCCTCGCATTGGAGAAATTCTTAAATAAACATAATCGCCAACGGCAAACGATATATCCCTTCTTCTCGCATCAGCATAACTTTTCTGTCGGCTCTGCGCGGTTTTCAATCGCTTCTTAATGAAATCGACTTTATCCGATGCTTCTCGAATCATATCGGGCCCTAACACAAGTCTGTTGCCAGGTTCTACCCAACATGCGGGAGATTTGCACGGTCTACCGTATAATGCTTCAAATAGAGACATTCCCAAACTTGCTTGATAGCTATTGTTGTAAGAGAATTCGGCTAAATGTAAGTGATCCTCCCATGAGCCTCCAAAATCAATAACGCAAGCCCGCAATAGATCTTCTAAAATTCTATTCACCCGCTCAGTTTGGCCGTCGGTCTGAGGGTGATAAGCGGTGCTAAGATTCAATTTGGTTCCCAATTCTGTCTAGAATGCTTCCCAGAATTTGCTAGTAAATAGGGGATCTCTATCGCTGACTATACTGAGCGGTACTCCATGAAGTTTAACAATTTCTTTGAAGTAAATCTGTGCCAGACTTTGAGCCGTTCTGTTGGATCGGACAGGTATGAAATGGGCAGTCTTCGTGAAGCGATCTACGATTACCCATATACTGTCGTTTCCTTTTCTAGTTCGAGGCAAGCCATCGATGAAATCCATCGAGATTTGTTTCCACTTCCATCCTGGAATTTCTAATGGTTGTAATAATCCAGCCAATTTCTGCTGATCACTCTTAACTAGCTGACAAGTGGGGCATCTGCTAACATATAATGAGATATCTCTTTTCATAGCTCTCCACCAGAATGTGCGTTTGATATCGTTATACATTTTGCTCACACCGGGATGGATACTTAATTTGGATTTGTGGCACTCATCAAGTATTTCTCTTCTGAGCTCGGAAAGGTTTGGGATGCAGATTCTACCCTTTAATCTTAGAACCCCTTTGTCATCGAGTCGAAAACTTGTGGATTCACCTCCTATGATTCTTTGACTGATTCTTTGAATAAATTCATCGTCTTTCTGAAGAGTCGAGATCCTGTCTATTAATGAAGACGTGATGACAAAACTGGCGATGATTTCATTCTTTCTGCTGAGCGCATCTGCTACAACATTGGCTTTCCCTGGAGTGTATATAATTTCAAAATCGTATGCTGCAAGGAATTCTAACCAACTTTGTTGCCTCAGGTTTAAATCTTTCTGTGTGAACAGGTATTTCAAGGATTGATGATCGGTGTATAGTTCGAATTTCTCGCCCAGTAAATAATGCCTCCAGATTCTTAAAGCAAACACGATAGCTAATAACTCAAGATCATGAGTAGCATAGTTTCTTTCATGCGGCTTTAGTTGACGGCTAGCATAAGCGATCACTTGGCCTTTTTGCATTAGCACTGCGCCTAGCCCTCTAATAGAAGCATCTGTCCATACAGTCAAGTCTTGATTACCTTCTATAATGGTCAATACTGGAGCGGTTGTCAACTTTAGTTTTAGCTCTTGGAAAGCTCCTTCACATTCGGGAGTCCATTTGAATTTCTCATGCTTCTTTGTAAGCTTTGTCAACACACCAGATATCTTTGAAAAATCCTGAACGAACTTCCGGTAGTAACTAGCCAATCCGAGGAAACTTCTAACTTCTGTGGGCGTAGTAGGTTGTTTCCAGTTCTGAATCGCTGTAATTTTGCTTGGATCTACAGCAATTCCTTCTTTTGACGCGACATGGCCAAGGAATTTAACTTCATTCTGCCAGAAGACACACTTAGAAAATTTAGCTTTCAAGACATTTCTCCTCAGAATTTTCAACACTTGTTCTAAATGTTTTGCATGCTCTTCTTCCGACTTAGAGTAGATCAGAATGTCATCGATGAAGACTAGAACAAATTTATTCAATACACCATGGAACACTCTGTTCATAAGATCAACGAAGTATGCCGGAGCGTTGCACAAACCGAACGGCATTACTAACCATTCGTAGAATAAATCGGGACCCCTGAAGGCTGTCAAAGGAACACAGTCTTCGGCTATACGCAATTGGTGGAAACCTGTAGCTAGGTCCATTCTGGAGAATACGGTTGCTCCATTTAATTGATCTAACAGGTCGTCTATTCGGGGCAAGGGATATTTGTTCTTCAGTGTTTGTTTATTGAGATCCCTGTAATCGACGCAAAGTCTTAGAGTACTGTCTGATTTCGGGACAAATACTACTGCGGCTCCCCACGCTGAAAAGCTTGGTCTGATCAGACCTTTCCAAAGTAATTCTCGGGTTTGACTACTTAGCTCTTCTTTTTCTTTCGGGGCCATTCTTCGTATTGGATGTACTACTGGTCGAGCATTCGGAATTAGATCAATTCTAAATTAAATTTCTCTTTGCGGCGGTAAGTTTTCCACTTCTTCAAACACATCCGCGTAGTTTTTCACGACCGGTATCTTTTCTATCGAAGGGGGAGTAACTTCTAAAGAAGCCCAAAATTTTGTTCTATTAATTTCTGAGCCATGGCATGGTATATATATAGGTCCAAGCTTCGTTTCGACTTTAACGATTCTCTCGGCACATCTAACTTCGGCCTTATATTTGGTTAACCATTCCAAACCGATAATAACATCGAATTCCGATAAATCCATGAAAATTAAGTGGATGGGAAACTTGTAACATGAATAAGAGATAGGCACTCTACAGTATGAACTGAGACTAATAGAACCTCCAATCGGGTTTTGAACTTTAATTGGTTCTTTTAGAATTCTTTGTTTCAATTTTAACTTGTGAACAATTTTACCAGATATGAAGCTACGTGATGCACCAGTATCAAAAAGTACAGAAACAGGAATATTTTTAATGGTAAGGGTACCTCCCAAGACATCGGGTTTACCTGATCCATCGGTGGTAGCTGGCGGGGTCTTCCCGTCATAGACATGGGCCACCTGTGCATTCTGCTTCAAAGGGCAGTTCCTGCTGTAATGCCCTTTCTTATGGCAGTTGTAGCATTCGGCTGAGTCATTTGCCTTCGGCTTCTTTGGGGCTTTGCATACATTAGAGAAATGACCGGGCTTCCCGCAATTGTAGCAGTTTCCTTTCGGGATCTTTGCGGATTTTTGAGTAGCGGCCGCGGTAATGCTAGATTCGGGTTGATCGGTTGAAGCCTTGCGCTTATTTCCTGCTTGGCTTTTAGCGCGGTCTTGGCTAGCATGCCTCTCATCCATGTCTTCATAGTTGCAAGCCATCTCTACTAGTTCTGTAAAGGAGAGTTTGATGTTGCTCATAGCTCTATCATGGTATTTGCGCTTCAGCCCAAATATGAACCTCTTGTTCTTTGCTTTGTTGGACAAAATCAGCTCTGGAGCATAGCGCGATAACTGGGTGAACTTATTTAGATAATCCTGAATAGAGAGATCTCCTTGCTGGAGATTAGCAAACTGCTCTCGCATCCTCTCTAGAGCTTGCTCCGGTACAAACTTCTCATTGAACAAAGTCTTGAACTGCTTCCAAGTCCGGATAGTACCAGCTGCATCTTCTGAGGTAATGGCATCCCACCACAGCTCTGCTTCCTCCTGAAGGAGCCAAATGCCAAGTCGGGCTTTGTTGTTAGTTCCCATACCTATGCCTTCGAAGATTTTCTCACAGGTTTTCAGCCAAGCTATTGCCTCGGTCACTGTGCCAGTGCCAGTAAAAGGTTTTCCCCCAAGATTTCTGTACCTCTTTGCTACTTTATCTAGCTCAAAGTCTTCTGGTGCTGGTGGCTGAATAACAGGGCCTTCCACTACTACGGGGATATTCCCCCGTCCTCCTGTTGCTCCTCCTCGGCCTCCACGGCCTCCTCTAGCTGCTGCTGCTCGTGTAGCCATCTAAGAGAATACTGTATAAGCAAGAAATGAGTCAAGCTCACAGATTTGATAATTTTCATAAATGATAAAGCAGGGGAATACAAGGAAAGATAATGATGATGTACTGATCAAATTGTTTTGCTAATCTACTTAGCTCATTCTGGGACATTGCTAATCCTATCTCTAATGAGCTACTCGCATTAGAACACTACTGATTCTATTCTGACGAGGTGTTTAATGTGTTAGATCCCGGAACTAAGGTTAACCAAAGCACTGATACCAACTGTGACGATCCCAAAATCTGAGGGGCGGTATTAAGGATAATCATTGGGAAATAACACATTAATCATCATAGCAGAGTACAGATAATAGCAGAAACAATAAATAAAAGGATTTTACATGGATATGACAGCGGAATCACAACATGTAGGAATATCAGAATAGCATAACGTGGGATATAACTTAGTAAATAAAAAGGAAAGTGATCAGTCATCATCGCCAAAGGCGGAATACATACATGCAGTGAGACATAATAAGGGTATCAGTCTACATCGCCGAAGGTGGAATACATATACATATAATAAGAAATACGGAAAGTAAATCAGTCTGCATCGCCAGTGGCGGAATCATAATGTAAGTATAGTAATGGCGGAAAAAGTCAAAGTCATCTCTGTGAAGTCAGCCTCGCCATGAGCCAAAAATGCACTTTTGCAGCAGTGCAAAACCAAAAACCACCTGTCACCTGTGTACTAGGCTGCCCGTGTGAAAATAAGGGCACCCGCGTTTGCAAAGTGAAACAAACAACGAGTCAGTCATGGGGACTGGTATGAGGAATCTATTTAACAGTTAAACAACAGTAAATAGCAAATCATAGGACCACACCACTTTCGCGGAACGGGTTTACTCCAGTGATTGCTAGTGCATTTAAAACAAAGTAAATTCTTTTTAAAACAACGCAATGCTTTTTAGAAAGAATGAAGCCAGTATAAGACTCGGGTCCCATCATACAATGCAACGCAAGCCGGAGGATAGAGTTTTACCTTATAAGGGCCAAATATGCTTGATACGTATAAAGCAAAATCATTTGATATTATTACTAGTGCATATATGTTTCAAAACGAATAGCATAATAAATATCAATCATAGGCGGCATAGCTACCATCTACTATGTCGCCATACTAGTTCTACAATCAAGACCGTTATTTCGTATTGGAAGTTGGATTTCCGTCATGAGTCGAGGCAAGGGGCACGCTCCTCTCCGCTTCGAGACACTCTAGCAAATGCCTCGGGACTACGCACTCTGGGTAACCCCTGGATGCTTCAGGGCCGGTCCTCACTTACATTAGAGGATTAATTATGCCTGAACACACGTTTCCCGGTCCTTACAGACCTATAATTGAGGCGCCTCGCATTCCAACAACCACAAAGGTGAAAAGTAGATAAATATGTCAGGGCTGGTAAGTCACTGACACCACCATAGCTAGAAAGAAACGTCGTGCTCTCCCTGCAGTCCGTATCCCGTTTTTAACTCATACCGGGGTGTGAGGTTCGCGAATCTACGAAATACACAAAGCTAGGCCACGTAGACCTTGCTTTGATCATCATCCACAAGACTTTGCTTTGCAACAGAAGCCTTGATCACAACATCTTGGCATGCCACATAGGCAGTCCACTCCATACGATTGATTTCCATCGATATATAACCTCTAAGCTCATACGTCTCAGAGAAGGGCGTTAAGCAAAAGAATAAATTCTCCGCCGCCAAACAGATATATATTTAACAGAGATCAATCAGTATAGAACAAAATCCAATGTCAGACACATAGTTCATTTACAAGTCCGTCCTGGGTCTGAACGAAACCGGAGGCGTCAAATCCCTCGCAAATCCGTACAATCAACACATACGTTCAGACGGCTACTACTTCCGTCCCCTTCCGGTAGCTACTCCGGTTAGGAACCTCAGTAGCGCCCATCCAACCGATACGAAGATCGTCGGTCTTGAATCGTCTTTCCATTTTCCAATTCGAATCGCTCGATAAATTATTTGAAATGAGGGTTAGCTCGGCCTTTTCAAATAATTCACGTCATTAGAATTTAAATCGATTTATTTTAGGGTTATATTATTCGACATCCATCTTCCGGTTCTTTAGTGTTATTTTCATGTCATACACATACAACCATCAAACATCAAACAATTCGAGCACAATTGGTTTATTTGCAACCTATGTTGCTTATAATATTTTATAGCGATTTTTCGTCATTTTTATTTATTTAAAAATGGCCATATTTAATTAAACGACGTTTCAGGTCGTGCCATGGCACTGTTTTTCTCCTAATTTGTTTTACACATATCGGAAAATCTAACCGTTGGATTTCTACAAAGTCTATATCAGTGGGAAGATATTCCCAATGCGAACCCAACGGTTCCAGTTTCGTGAGAATCCGATGGTCGGATCTTCCACACTAGTCGTTTGAAGTTATGGTTTCAAAATTCGAACTGCAGCGTCGTTATTCGATTTAATTTAATTATATTTATATTTATATATATAAATATAAACGATTCTGGCGCTGTTTTTCTTCAGATTTGAATTAAACATTCCGGACAATCCAACCGTTGGATTTCTACAAGGTTGGTGCCGTTGGAAAGATATTCCCAAGGCGAACCCAGCGGTTGCGATTTCGAGAAAATCCGATGGTCGGATTTCTCGTACTAATCGTTTCAAATTACGATTCCGAAACGCGAACTGCACGACCTCTATTCCTTTTAATTATATTTATATATATATAAATATAGTTCATTCCACTATTTCAACTATAGTTCATTTTATAATTTCAACTTCGTTTTCACTTCAAATATTTCACTAACGCCTTAATATTTCGAAAAATTTCGCCATAACCTCCTTTGTACGGGGAGGGGTTTGGAAATTTATTGGGCCGTATTAGGTACCCAATAAATCCTAAAAAGCATTCACATATTCATAGTGATATATTCTGGTGTTTACGGGGGAGCATGTACTGATAATCACTCCAGGGAATAAATTCCCGTCACCCCGCTTCCGTGTGGAAATAAATAGTCCATGTGCCGTATCTAATAACTAGAGCGACGTGATTATTGTCAACTCCAGACCCGTGTGGGGTTTTTATTAATCTGGCAATTTATCGTTATAATTTATATAGTCCATATCAGTCATCATTTCAACCTGTAGTACATAGTCATCGCCATACAAGCCTCTTTCTTGTATGGTAAATCTTCCACCACGTCACACAAGCTCCAATTGCTTATGTGGAATATGATGAAGTATGCCTATCGTCAAGAAGTATGCCATGTAGTGTAGTTCAAAATTAATTGTTACTATCCTATGGCGTTATTTATTATTTCACACAGAATAACCAGCACTCCGCATCCAATGGCATTCACAGGAGTTGATATATAAATAAAATTGCGCAGCCAACTCATCAAGGTTTACCTATTTGTCGGGCACGCAAATAATTTCTTTACTCTACAGCTAATCCATTTTTCCTGTTCAACACATGTATATATATGCAGAACCAAGCTAATAATAATGTTTCTAGTAAACTGTTATTTATTTCAACCCACGTGTATTTTTAACTAAGCATATACATGATAAAAGAAATTTTTTTATCATCAAAAATATTTATTCGACACGTGTGTATTTTTAACACTTCATATACACTATAAAAAATATAGTTTTCATTGACGATTCATTTTATTTTTAAAAGATGATAACATTCAACACATGAACTTCAACTCAACGAATGAATTGCAATTCAACACATGAATATTCTATATCATTTGTATATATATAAAAATGTGATTTTTATCGCTAAAGCCATTTGTTTAAATTCAAATAATATTCAACACATGAATTTCAACTCAACGAATGAATTGCAACTCAACACATGAATATTCGATATAGTTTGTATATATATAAAAATATGATTTTTATCGCTAAAGCCATTTGTTTAAATTCAAATAATATTCAACACATGAATTTCAACTCAACGAATGAATTGCAACTCAACACATGAATATTCGATATAGTTTGTATATATATAAAAATATGATTTTTATCGCTAAAGCCATTTGTTTAAATTCAAATAATATTCAACACATGAATTTCAACTCAACGAATGAATTGCAACTCAACACATGAATATTCGATATAGTTTGTATATATATAAAAATATGATTTTTATCGCTAAAGCCATTTGTTTAAATTCAAATAATATTCAACACATGAATTTCAACTCAACGAATGAATTGCAACTCAACACATGAATATTCGATATAGTTTGTATATATATATATAAAAATATGATTTTTATCGCTAAAGCCATTTGTTTAAATTCAAATAATATTCAACACATGAATTTCAACTCAACGAATGAATTGCAACTCAACACATGAATATTCGATATAGCATATGTAAATAATTTCAATGAATGAGAATTATTCTAACACATAAATATTTCAGAAAATTTCGGCAGCATAACGGCAGGGTGGTTAAAACCGGGACCGTCCCTAGTACGGCTCCTCGCTCTACCTTAAAACCTCGCGGTTTTTGACAATGGGGATCATGCATCTAGTTCGCACGCAGGCGGCATGTTTTATTTTCAATTCCACAATCCTATTCTATTTTTGTTTCAACCACAAGAGGGTATTTTCCAATCACAAAGGTATTTTTCAACCATAATATCAACCACAAACAATTATTTCCAACCATTCGTCAAACCATATAATATCACGTCAATCACAAGCAATAAATATCGTCCATGGTCTGTGGACGAGGGGAGTATATATATATATAATATAATAATTCACTTGCATTTCATCACAATTCAAAGCATATATGTTTCAAACAACGCTTGTATAATTTATACATCGCTAATATAACTTATATAACACATGTACATGAGGTATACAATGCGTATATAATTTACACTTCGCTTATATAATTTATACAACGCGATTCCATTCACACAAATAGTTTAGATTCCTCACATTGGTTATTGCGGTGCTAAAAATCGTAGGAAGGTCAGAAAAATCCGCGGCTTCTTCTAGAATGTAGAGAGCCTCCTTGCGGTCACGGTGTCTCCTATTTCATCGAATTTCGTTAAAGAACGAAAAAGATATTATTTTTCAAAGTTTTGCAACGCTTTATAGTGTTAAAACAGTTTAAAATTATATAAGCCGTTAGTTTTCAAACCTGCTCAATTCTAGGTTTGGATTTTTCTCTTGATTCGTAGCTCTATAGGATGATCAGACCGTTGGACGTCGTCGAGGGAGGGAAGAGCTTTCCGGCGCTGGTAGTTTGAGGGGGTGCGACGGCGAATCGAGGCGGCGGCGGCTCCGGGAAGGCGACGACTTTCTCGACGTCGTTCAGGCGAAGGAGCTGACGAGAGGGGGCGGCGCTGGGTCGGATGTGGAGAGGAGGCGAAGGGCTGTCGACTGGTGGTGGTGGCGCGGCCTAGCGTCGCCTATGGCGATCGGAAAAGGGACGAGAAGCTTCGAGCAACGTGGATCGTCCAGAGCAGGGTGGCGGCTAGGGTTCCGTAGTTTTATATATTTTTTTAAATGAAAATTTCCTATTGGCCAGAATTTATAGAAAATTTTTAAATAGTGTTTTTGCAAACAGACTCCTTTTTAAACCCAACGACTGTCGCCCCTAGCTAAATACCCCCATTCCGGACACAATGGGATATGTTTCGTTGGCCATTTCGACTGTTACAGTCAGTTATTTTTCAAATTAAAATATAAAACATTCGATATTTAATTTAAACGTACATTTCAATTTGCCAGGGCCACAAACTGAATCGAAAAATTCCAGAAAAATAAATCTAGCTTTGTTTTGACGATACGGTCCTAACAAAACCAGTTTCGTCGAATTCTGAGCTCGTTTGAAAAACGACCATTTTTAGGTCGACCCATTTTAATAGAATTTGACCAAACACGTTATCTTTTGCCCCGCTCACATACTAGCTTCAAAAATTACAAAATTTGAAACTTAGCAATAATTTGACATCCCGGACCCAACAAAAGTGGTTTCGTCGAATTCCGAGGTCGTATGCAAAATCTCAATTTTCAAGGGCTATATATACTATATAGCGACCTTTCTGAAAATTCAATTGGCCATAACTTTTGATTTCCGTTATGAAATTTCGATTTTTCAGATTCGTTAGAAAGGTATTGATAAACAGATTTAAATATTTTTAGTTTCGACAAAATCCGTTATATTTTCCACTCGGTACAGTCAGACCAAGTTTGTATTCAAAATTTCAAACTACAATATTATACCCAATTCTATATTTTATTGAAATATGCCATTTCAATCATTCAAATTTCTTGTTAATAACCTGATTTAAAAATTTTAAACTGGTTCACATTTTCTGGGTTATTACAGTTATAATAATTTATTTTAAATAATAAGGATGAAAATTTATTTTAAATCGAAGTTAAAACGAATATATTTGTTTTAATTATAAAATGAGTTGGAAATAGCGTGGTAGTTTGAAAATTTGAATTTGAACTTTGACGGACTGTACAGGATGCAAAATAAATCGGATTTTAGTGAAACAAGAAATATTTAAATCTGTTTAACCATATCTTTCTAACGAATCCGAGAAATTGAAATTTCACTTTAAAAATCAAAAGTTATGTCCTGTTTTAAATTTTAGAATAGTCGCTGTAGAATTTATATTTTTTTTAATAGTAAAAATAACCATTTTTCAAACGACCTCCGTTTTCGACGAAACCACTTTTGTTGGTACCGGAATGTCAAATTTGCTAGGTTTCAATTTTCATAATTTTTCGAATTAATATGTGCGCGTGGCGAAAGAAAATGTGTTTTGTCAATTTTAGTCAAATCTGATCGACCAGAAAATGACCATTTTTCAAACGGTCTCAGAATTCGACGAAATTGGTATTGTTAGAACCGTATCAACAAAACATAAGTAGAAATAATTTTTATGTAATTTTTAGAGTTAGTATCGGGCCTCGGTGAATTTAATTGTACGTTCAAATTAAATAAATAAATGATCTATAATTAAATTTAAAGAAAAACATATCGTAACAGCCGTATTGGGTTATGAAACATATTCCATTGTGTCCAGAATAGGGGTATTTGGCTAGGGAAAACACTCGTTGGGTTTGATTTGGAGTTCGTATGGATAAACATGAATTTTTGAAATAAGAAATTAAATAAAACAAGGAAAATACACTAAATATACCAAATAAATATGGTCCTATACTAACCCTAATTCCTTTATGCTCAGCAGCCGCCTTCTGTACAAATCAATGGCGATGGAGCTCCCAATTTGCATCGCTAATTTCTTCCTATCCCAACTGAATAAAATGAAACTCCAAACTAAAAATGAAAGAGGGTTCTACGAGCTACAAATCAGTACGGATATGATGGGTTCTACTGGAGCATAGTGGCAGATTTCTGGCCGTGAAGTGCGTGGGTTCGAAGCCACCGTGCGGGGCCGAGACTAGTGCGAGTTGCACCATACCAGGGGCGCAGGAGGAGCTTGGCAAGGCGTTCCAGGTGGTGGTTGCTGATCTTCTTCCAGTGCATCGAGTGGTGTGCTAAATGAGCCCTAGCGATCAACTATGGGTAACGACGGGTTCTAGAGCATTACATCGTGAAGAACGAGGGGGCCTTAATTGTAATTAGGAAAGGTTAATTAAATTTAAATAATAATTAAATTATCCAATGTATAAAATTGTATAACTTCTTCATATATCATCAGAATTAAACGTAACGAGATGCGTTGGGATCACCTTTCCGAGATCTACCCAACAGTACAGACCAGATCTGAAATGGAGGACTTTGAAAATTCAGCCAAATTTGAACACGAACGAATTCTGAAAACCGATCGATGTGAGATTTCTTTCTTTTTTATAATTAATTAATTAATTTAATTTATTTGCTATGCGGTGATTGTATGTGTTTGACTTAGATCTTCTATGTGATGAGATTGTGGATGATTTAATCTGTTTGTTGGTAATATATAAAAACAGATCTGTATGTGTTGAATATAATAAATCATTTGTGGTATTATTGATTTGGAATAGAATTTCCATTTCAATAAAAATAAATCATTTTGTTATGTTGTTGAATTGCATTAGATTTTCAATTCAACATAAAAACATTATTTGGATTATTTTTGTTGAATTGAATTAAATTGTAAATTCAATTTGATCATATTTGTTGAATTGAATTAGATTGTCAATTCAATATCAAAAATATCTTTTTAACATCTTTGAGCATTGAAATAGAATTATCAATTTAACATAAAACATTATTTCATCATTCATATTGTATTGAAATAGAATTGTCAATACAATGGAAAATATATCATTTTTGTCTATATCATTGAATTGAGATAAAGTTGTTCTTTTATTTACAGTCCTTGGTGCAAATATTTATTGAATTAAAAAGTTGTTCTTTTATTTGCATTCCTTGATGCAGATATTTATTGAATTAAAAAGTTGTTCTTTTTTTTGCATTCCTTGATGCAAATATTTATTGAATTAAAAAGTTGTTCTTTTATTTGCATTCCTTGATGCAAATATTTATTGAATTAAAAAGTTGTTCTTTTATTTGCATTCCTTGGTGCAAATATTTATTGAATTAAAAAGTTGTTCTTTTATTTGCATTCCTTGATGCAAATATTCATTGAATTAAAAAGTTGTTCTTTCACTTGCATTCTTGGATGCAAATATACACTGAAATAAAAAGCTGTACTTTTATTTGCATTCTTTGATACAGATAAAATATTCAAATTGGAGGTTAAATTTTTATTTGCATTTCTTGATGCAAATAAAACATAGTTTTAAAAAGGTTATACTTTTATTTGCAATTTAGATATAAATTAGAAACATGATTTGTAAAGTTACATTTTCATTTGCGATTTTAGATGCAAACAAAACATTAGAATTAGATTAACAATAAACGTCACCTTTTTAGTTTGAATGAAATGTTTGATTGGAATAAAATAACATTTTTGTTTAAAATTTTTGAATAGAATAAAATGTCATTTTTGGTACATAATGCTATTAAGGTCATTTTATTTAAAAATGTCATCTTTGTAAGATTGTTACATCGAAATAAATATTTCATTTTGAAAGATGATTACATTAAAAGGGATTACATAAAAATGACATTTTTGGTCAAACATCGTATTTAAAAGTTGAATTTTTATTTGCATTCTTTGATGCAAATAAACATCGTATTTAGAAGTCGAATTTTTATTTGCACTCTTTGATGAAAATAAACCATCGTATTAAAAGTTGAATTTGTATTCACATTCTTTGATGCAAATAAACTATGAAATTAGAAGTTGCATATTTATTTGCATTCCTTGATGCAAATAAAATATTAAATTAGAAGTTGCATTTTTATTTGCATTCTTTGATGCAAATAAATCATAAGTTAAAATATTACATTTTTATTTGCATTTTAGAAGCAAATAAAAGCATAGTTTAAGAAGTTACATTTTTATTTACATTTTAGAGGTAAATAAAAGAATAAAAATTAAAAGTATCGTTTTTACTTTTAAATTAGAGAGAATAAAAAGATTATGATAAAGAGTTGTAAATTGGTTAAATTAGATGAAATGTTTTTATTGACATTATAGATTTTAAATAAAATATTAGAATTAAAAACATCTATTTTGGTGTCATCTTAGCTTCAAGAAATAGAAGATAAGTTTTATTTTGTCATTTTGTTGCAATACAAAAAGATGCATTTTTGGTTAAACAAGAATGAGGTATTTTTAGTTCATTAAAATTGATTAAACAAAAAGACACTTTTTTTATCATTTAAATAGAATGAGACAAAATTATTCAATTTTGTCATTTTAAAAGATTAAGAAAATATATTCACTTTTGTCAATTAAAAGGAATGAGACAAAATATTCATTTTTGTCACTTAAGAAGAATGAAACAAAAACATTCACTTTTATCAAATTAAAATGGTTAAACTCAATTTGTCATTATTATCAATTTATAATAGTTGAAATATATTTTATTGCTTTTGTCAAATTAACGAAGTTAAAACTATTTTGTCGCTTTTGTCAAAATTACCATAGTTAAAACAAATTGGTCACTTTTGTTAAACTATAATGGTTTAAACAAAACATTATCATTTTGTCGCATTAGATCTAACAAAAAAAATATGCCACTTTCATTTGTTTTGTTGAATTAAAATTTGTCGATAAACAAATATGCTACTTTCATTTGTTTTGTTGAATTAGAATTATCAACGAAACAAATATGCCACTTTCATTTGTTTTGTTGAACTAGAATCGTCAACAAAACAAACACATCACTTATAATTGTTTTGTTGAATTAGATTTGTCAACAAAACATGGTCATTATCTTTGTTGTTTTGTTGAAATAGAATATTTAAATTAAAATATACATTTTGTCAAAATATTCATTTTGTCAAAATAGATTAGTTAAAGCAAACCATATATTTTTGGTCAAATTATATATTTTTGTCAAGTTAAGACTAGTTGAATAAAATACACATTTTTGTTGAAAACAAAAATTACCTTTTATTAATTAGTTTTGAATTAAGACAAAAATTTACATTTTTGCTGAATGAAAAAGTTAAATACAAATAGTATTTTTGTGTAATAGGTTTGTGTTACCAGAGAAATATCCATTTTGATAAAATAGAATTGTCAGCAAAATGGTACTCCTTATACATTTTGTTGAGATAGAATTTATATGCAAATAAAATAATCATTTTTATTTGCATAACATACGATAGAATTTATATGCAAATACAAAAGTCATCTTTTATTGTGCAAACTTACATTGGAGTTTATATTCAATTATAAGAATCATATTATTGGTCAAAACATACATTAGAATGTATAGGTGAGTTAATGTGACATTTCTATATGTTCATTCATACATTAGAATTTGTATGCAATTTAAAATAAACATTTTTAGGTGTTAGGTTATACATTGAAAAACATATACAAATGAGATTATTTCTTTTATGTGTTAAAATTAAGAATAATTACATACAAATAAAGTATAATGAAAATAATCTTTTATTTGTCATCCGCAATAATGTAACATAAATAAATTACATTCTATTAGATATTAGTAATGTATAAAAAAAAATTATACGAGTCAAATGTATTTTATTTCGGCATTAGAAATAAAATATCATGTTTTGTCCATCATCATCAACATGTCGGTAGTAATAAAATTGGGTGAATTCATTAACCAATTGTTTATTTATATGAACTGTTATTGGTTGAAAACCCCACACGGGTATTGGGATGTTGATTGATATACACTAGTCCCAATATTTTTTTGTATGTCAATCGATAGATTAACAGGCTGCGATGAGCGTTATTATTTCATTTTAATGCTCACACAGTTGTGAACTTCACTCTGGATGTTGAATGGATGGTTTGATGATTATTTATCAATTGTTGTCATTTACATACGATGTATGAAATCCATATAACCAAAGTTATATGCTAAATGATTGAGTCGCTTTCCGATTCAGAATATCTTTCATATAAAAAATATTTTAAACAAAGAATTTCTTTTCAATAAGGAATATTATTAAAAGATATTGAAATAAAAGAAATTGGATTTTGGGTTGTCGTGAATGGTGTCTTAAATAACACTGTTCTTAAACCCCGTATGAAAGAGTAAATCTCTTAACTAAGATTATTAATGTTTTCAAATTATACTTATTAATTGGAACAATTGATATGTGAATTGGGTTTACCATGAACTATGTTTTTGAACGATATTTGTTCTTTAACCCAATTAACATGATTTTGGGTTTATCGTGAACAATGTTTTTAAATGACATTGATTCTTTAACCCAATTAAGGATAAGATTTATTTCTTAAATTGGAATAATCGTAAAGTAATGACTTTGGATATTAAATTTGAATTGGAGTTTTAATAAATCTCTGGAAAGAAGATTAAAGATTATAATCCAAAAGAATTTATCTTTGATAAAATTAATGGGAACCTTTCCCTAATAAAAGGAATATTTTATTTAAAGAATATTCTGAATTGGAATGAGGCGTTGGATGTGTCTTTACAACACTTGATTTTTAAATTATAAAAATACACGAGTTATTCGGAAAGACCGGGTTTTACCCATTCTGAATAATTACTACGACGATTAAAAGGCAAAGACATTGAAGACTGTCGATGAAGACCGGTGATCTTCACATCGAATGGACGACTACTGATGCTTGGCATTGGTTCGCTCCCAGTAAAGGGTTAACAGTGGTAGTTTGTCTGGACGTACTTGTTGATCGTCCGGGTACGCGTGCACCTAGATGACTCCAGTTTCGTTCGGACCCAGAACGGACTTATAAATGGATGTGTGTCTGACATTGAATTTCATTATGTGTAATTAAATTGATACCTATTAATATATATCTATGGTGGCAGAGAATTTATTATCTTGCTTAACATCCTTCTTTGAGAGGCACGAGCTCAAAGGTTATATATTGGTAGTTATCGATCGCATGGTGTGATATGTCAATGTGACATGCCAAGATGCAATTGATCGAGGCTTTTGTTGTAAAGTAGAGCCTTGGGATAATGATCAAAGTACAACCTATTTAGGCATAGCTTTGTGTATTACGTTACCTCGCGAGCCTTACACCTCGGTGGAGTCAAAAACGGGACAAGGCAATGCAGGGAGCGCACACGTTTCTTTCTAGCTAGAAGTGGTGCATGGGTTTTTACACGGCCCGACATTTTTAGTTATGTGGTTGATGGAATGAGGCACCTCAGATTTTTATTGGTCGCCAATGGCCAATTTGTAGGTCTAATAGGATTGGGAAGCGTGTGTTCAGGCATAACTAATCCACTAAAGTATTTGTGGACTGGCCCTGCAGTATCCAAGTGTTCGCCAGCGTCTGAATCCTAAGACATTGCTAGAGTGTCTCGAATTGGTTAGGAGATCGTCCCTAGCCTTGACTCATGATGGAAACCAACCTCCAATACGACATTACGATCTTTAATATAAACTTGTATATGGCGACATAGTAGGATGGGGTACCATGCCATCTATGATTAATACATTATGATTGAAAGGTTTTTAAAACATATATACACTACTAATAATATCAAATTTGTTTTTATCGTATCAAGCATTTTTGACCATTATAAGGTAAAACTCTATCCTCCGGCTTGCGTTGCATTGTGTAATGGGACCTGAGTCTTATAATGGTTTCATTTTTCTAAAAGCAATGCGTTGTTTTAATGATTTACTTTATTTATGCATTGGCAATCCAATGGATTAAACCCGTTCCGCATTAGCGGCGTGGTCCTGTGATTAGCCTTCTTATTAGATAAGTTAAGTAAAGATTTCTCACACCAGTCCCACGACTGACCCATAGTTTGTTTCACTTTGCGAACTCTGGTGCCCTCTTTTCTACACGGGTAGTCGAGTAGCTTATTTTGCAGATATATTGAACAAGATTTTGGATTGAAGCTTAGAGATGTGTCCAGGGCATTGGTAGTCTTCCGCTGTGTTAATTTAATTGTTCCGCTGTAATGTATTACATTTATTGTAATTTATTTTCCACTGTATTATATTCGATGTACTCTGATATTCTGTACTCGAATGTTGCATTATTATGATGTAATAAAAGTCTTCTGTTATTTGTTCAAATGTGTTGTATTCCCAAAGTTAATGTATTCGAAGATTTCCAACTTTTGGTTCAGACCTGTATGGTTTATGGTCGATTCAAAGGGTGGGAATTTTCGGGTCTTTACAACGTCGTTCGGCGTGGGTGGTGACGGCGCCAAGGCGCGTGAGGGGGGATGGTCTGATCCGACGCCGGAAGCTCGTGGCGGCGGCGGTTGAGGGATGAAGGGTGCGAGGGTTTGGGTTTTCTCGTTACAGAGGGGTTTGAACGGGAATGAAGAAGAAAGGTTTAGAAATTAATTAATTATTCTATTAATTATATTTAAAAATGTCATTAACAATAATATCTTCGTCATAAGGTATCGGAATCCAGCGAAACAGGATCTGTTGGAATCCTCTTGACGAAAGCTTCGCAACAAAATTGACCGGGTCCAAAACGGAGCTAATCAGAATTTCAGGCAAATTCAAATTCAAACAGAATGGAAATTCAGAAATAAAAGGACCAATGTGAGAACTTCACACTTTAAATTTAATTTCTAGTTGAAAATATATACTAGGATGCAGACGGTGCTTAGCCGCACCCGACACCATCGTCCACAGACCATAAACGACTTGTTTGATTATGATGTGTTGTGAAGTTTGTTTGTGATTTTGATGTGAAATGGATAATAAAACATTCGTGTGTGAAATAAAATATTTTATCGTTAAAAATATAATTTTTAACGTGTATATGAATAAAATAAATATTCAGAATAAAATAAATATTCATTTACTAACCGGACGGTTTGTTTTTGTACACAGATTTAACTTATATGGATTGGGACGATAAATTTTACACATCGCCCAACTGCACAAATAATAAACAGTATTTGTTGTTTGAAAACCCCATACGGGTATTGGGATAATATTTGACGTACACTGATCCCAATAGTTAGTGGTATGTCAATCGATGGGTTGACAGACTGTATAAGTGTTATTTATTCATTATAATGCTTATACAGTTGTAGATTGCGCTCTGGATGTTGTTTGAATTTTTAATAATTGTTTGTCGTTATTTTGTATACATGTGATGTTGAAATCCATATAAATAAAATTATATGGTAATTGACTGTGTCTGATTCCAGCTCAGAATTAACGAATATTTTAAAATAATATTCAGAAAATATTGAAATGTGAAGCCGTGTTAAGTAGTTAAACGCCATTTTAACACGAACGGAAATTAGGTCGATTTTATTCATTTTATAATGAATATCGAAAAGGGATTTCAAAATCTGATACTTTGAAAATATTATCATTTTAATATTGAAACGATATAGACTATTCAAAACGGATTGAAATGGAATAGAATTGAAATCGATTTAAAATGAATTCAAAATGGATTGAAATGGAACTGAATTAAAATCGATTTAAAATGAATTCAAAACAGATTGAAATGGAATTGAATTAAAATCGATTTAAAATGAATTCAAAACAGATTGAAATGGAATTGAATTGAAATCGATTTAAAATGAATTCAAAACAAATTGAAATGGAAATAGAATTGAAATCGATTTAAAATGAATTCAAAGTGGATTGAAATGGAATGAAATTGAAATTGATTTGAATTGAAATCGATTTGAAATGAAATTAAAACGAAATTATATTGGAATATTCAATTTGGATTTGAAATTGAAATGGAAGTGGGAATCGTTTTTAAACCGAATTTAAAACAATTTATAAAATTTGTTTTAAATGGAAATCGACGAAATAATATATATATATATATATATATATATATATATATATATATATATTATATAATGGCCTGAATAGAACGCGCCGCGCAGCGGTAGTTCGTGAATTTCGACCATTAACTTCAAATGGACGTTACGGGAGATCCGACCGTCGGATTCTAGTAAAACTGGAACCATTGGGTTCGTTTCGAAAAGAGCTTTCCAATGAATACAAGAGATTTGAAATCTAACGGTTAGATTGGAGATATGTCCAAATCAATTTCAGAAAAGGTCGTTATGGATGCAGTTCGGTGGCCATTATTGGAAACCGATTATACGGGTGATAATAAAATTATTAAAAATATGGAAAAATTATGTAAAATCATAATAAATGATTTGAAAAGATTTTGGATGAAAAATTCCAGTTTTGAAAAGATAAAAAAATATTTTTATCGAAATGGACTAGCTATTAACTAGCATAATTATTTATTTATTTTTAAATAAATATATTGGATTTGGAAATGGTTTTAAAATAACCAGAATTTTCCAACGAATAAATTGGAATGGATTTGAAACGAAATTATCTTTGGAATATTTAGATATTGGATTCCGTGATTATACAGATATCGTGGAGGAATTTGAAAGATATATATATATATATATATATCGTTATTCCAATGCGATATTTGTTGGTTTTAGAATTTAATATTGAATATAAGCCAATATATTTTCTATTCAGAGCCTTGTATTTGATATCAAATTGGATTTTGGGTTTGTCATGAACAGTGTCTTCGTTAACACTGTTCTTTAACCCAATTGAGAAAAGATTAAAACTTTTTATTAAGATTTAATGAAGTTTACCAATTAATTAATATTTAATTGGAATTGAATTGAAATTTGTTTTTGGGTTTATCGTGAACGGTGTTTTAAATAACTTTTTTCTTTAACCCGATTAACAATGGAAATGGGATTTTGGGTTTGTCGTGAATGGTATCTTTAAAAATATTATTCTTAAACCCAATAGAGTTAACAGAATTAGAAACTAACTGGAGATTAGCTAAGTTGAATGGTTTCTTGGGTATTGATCTGATGTTGGTTTCGGCCTTCGGGATTAATACTTAGGGAATTGTTCTCTTACTAATTTACGGTTAGAGACTAATGGAATGGAATGTGATTTTGGGTTTATCGTGAAGCGTGTTTCAAATAACATTGGTTCTTTAACCCGGTTAAACATAATATTAATTTCTCAGCTTTGAATAATCATTGATATTGATTTTTGGGAAGATTAAAACTAAATGGAGTTTTAATGAATCTTTGATTACATTGAAAAGTGAATGTGATAATTAAAATTATCTATTCAAGAAAATGATTGAAAATGTAGTACCATTAGTTTTACTCCAGGCAATAGCTAAATCTTTAATTAGATTTGAACGTGAAATGGTAATTAATATTTACCGATAATACCGTGGTGTTAGATATGGAGTATTACTAGTTTTGCTCCATGGGATGAATAGGTTGGGATTGGGAAATAAAATAAATTATTACTTCGGTGTAGTTCGCTAATCCCGACTAGTTTGGAAAACCTTGATATGGTTTGATATCCAAAGGAAGATCAAAGAATAAATTTAAAAGAATTTATCTTTGATAAAATTAATGGAAACCTATTTCCTAACGAAAAGAATATTTGAATAAAAGGATATTCTGGATTGGAATGGGGCGTATGATGTGTTGTTATAACACTTGATTATAAGATACGCGGGTTATTCGGAAAGGTCGGGTTTATACCCATTCTGAATAACTGGTTCGGCGATAAGTCGAAGAGATTGAAGATGGTGCAAGACCGACGATCTTCACATCGAATGGATGGGTGCTACTGATGTTCATGATTGGAGTAGCTAATTTGAAGGGGCTAAACTGGTAGTCGTCCGGACGTACTTGTTGATTGTACGGATATGCGAGGGCCTTTTTCCTGTATTGGACATACGGGACGAGGAATAAGGTGCCTCCAGTTTCGTTCAGACCTAGAATGAACTTGTAAATGGATGGTGTATCTGACATTGTATTCCTTTATACTGTATTTGTTGATCTCTGCTAAATATATATCTGTTTGGTGGCGGAGAATTTATTTTCTTGTTTAACACCCTTCTCTGAGACGTACGAGCTTAGAGGTTATATATCGGCAGAAATCAGTGGTACGGTATGGATTGATAGTGTGACATGCTGAGATGCAGTGATCCAAACTTTTGTTGAAAAGAAAAGTTTGGTGGATGATGATCAAAGCGCAGATTTAATATAGCACGGCTTTGTGTAGCGTTAATTCGCGAGCCTCACACACCGTTATGGTGGTAAACTGATGGTTAGATCAGTATGCTTTTTTAGAGGATGGGTACCTTAGTGGTGTCGTGGATTCGGTCGACCGAGGTGAGGGATAGGGCACACCCCCCGATTCCCATATTGGATAGGGTATATGGCGTTTTCGCATGCCTACGACGTAAGCCTTTGAGATACTTGGTTTCCAGGATAGTGCGGATGTGCATTACGGCGTTTTTGCGTGCCTGCGACGTAAGCCGTTAGGAATTGTACTACGCGATCAATCTTTTGAATCAGTAACTACCAGTATGGAAATCCAATTTCCAAATACGACATTTTCTGGTTTTGATTGTATACTATATATGGCGACATAGTGGGATGGGGCGCTCATGCCACCTAAGATTGATACATTTATATTTGAATTTGATTTCTTCACTTATAGTAGTAATAAAAGATGAAATTTCACGTATCAAGCATATTTGGCTATTATAAGGGAAAACCGCATCCTCTGGCTTGCGTTGCATTGTGTGATGGGACCTGGGTCTTATAATAGCTTCATTGTTCTTTATTTAGCATTGCGTTATTTGTTATATGCACTGGTATTCTTGGGGTTAAACCCGTTCCATGTTATACGGCGTGGTCCCTTGATTTACCTAACTTCAAAAATCAAAATAATAACTTCTTTAGTTCTCACACCAGTCACATGACTGACGTGGAGTTTATTGTTTTAACCTAAAATCTGGGTGCCCTTATTTTCCACACGAGCAGCTAGTAGTTGGGTTTTGCAGATATTATATTCACAAGATCCTCGTTTACAGCTGAAGTGGTATTCGGAAAGCTCTGTATCCGCGTATTTCTTTTAGTTGTGTTTTGTGTTATTTTTCCACTGCTATATATTTAAATGTAATTTAAATCGCTGACATTTTTCTGATGTATAATATTTATTTATACTCCGTTATACTCTTGTATTCTGATGGAATTGTTGTAATAAGAAATGAAATGTTCTTCTGTTTGTGTTCTGATTTATCATGTTCTCAAAGCAATCCGGGCTTTCCTTTACGGGGAAGTTTGGGTCGCCACTGTTTCATGGTTCTTGGTTGCTTCTCTTTCCATTTATTTCTTCCTGTTTTTAAATCTGGTTTTAGACTTATGTTTCCATGCTACTGCCATTGTTTTGTTTTCTAGTTTGGTTTGAAATGCCTATGAATATTTACAGTAACTAGGTATATATGTATATATATATATGCAAGAAATTGATAAAATAATGGGCATTGCACATGGGAAAAGAAATATACTTGCTTGATGGAAATGACATAGCCGCTGATATGTTTGATGGAAGAAATACAGCTATGTTTTCTTCTTAACTGCAATTGTGATTGAAGTAATATAGCTATGATTTTGATGTGAGTATAGTTTGATTGAAAGAGATGGGCTTGGTCACTTCTCCATTGAATTCTACCAATTTGTATGCTACGGCCATGTACTAATAAAGCTAGGCTTTGGTACTGGTTTATACTGTCTTTAAATAGATTGAAGGGGTTGTCCTTGGCTGCTACTCTTCATTTGATTGGAAGAATGATGTTATGTCAATAGTTGGCTCTATTTCATTTAGGATGACAAGGCATGGCTTTATGGTACAAATATATGTGTATATCCCTGCGCAAATGGTTTCATTGGATGTAAGATTGCCTACTCTTTAGATGCTATGTTGCCTAGGATATCTGATGTTATAGTTTGATTGAAAGGAATGCAGCTGCTATGTGGTTTGTGTATTGGTTGAGAAAATGTTGCCTACATCCTAGCTGTGTTCTTAGCTGATTTGAAAAAGATGTAGCTGGTTCTAATGCTTCAAAAAGAGTGTATGTTTATGTAATTTATGTACACACTCTTTATACAGTTGTATTCTAACTGATTCTAGGGAATGAATGCAAGGCCATGCTATTTATGTTTTGATTACAATACAAAAGATGTTGCATCCTTATTAATGTATCGTTTATTTCTCTATAAGTAAACTACATTTTACTTAAGTTGTTTTCATTTGAATTTTACTTAAGTGCTGCCTTATTTTAAATTCACATGTTTTTAAAAGCCAATATAAAATATTATTATCTTTTACACATACACATATTCATTTGTTAAGGAATTACAATACACACACACACACAAATATATATATATATATATGATTCATTAAAAGATCATTTTATATTCTCTAATATATTAAATCTAATTTATACAAGGGTTCAAACAAATACAAAACAAAATAGGAAGATTATTCTTTACATTAGTTAAAATATTTTAAACCATTTAAATATATTATTCTTGAAATTTTCCCAATAATTATTATTCATAATTTATTATTTTAAATAAATTATTGAAATAATCCATAATAAACTGTATTACGAACCCAGTCGAAAATCGGGACATTACACATAACTCTTCCCCTGCAAAACAACACAACTTTTCAAAGAATCAAGTGTCTTTTCAAAATAACTAATTGTAATTTCAAATAATAACATAATGATGATTCCGTGGCATATCCATATGAAAAATAGTGTTAAAAATTTACTATTTCAAACTTTTCAAAAAACAGATTATGATAACTTGATTTTTTTAACATAACAAAATGCAGACCTATTTAATACTGATGCAATGCATGAATTTAAACAAGTGTTATAAATCATTTCAAAATTTGCCATTTAATTTTTTCGAAATTCAGATGATGAATTTTTGAAAACCTATGCTCTGATATTAATTGTTAGGGAATGCGGATTAAGGATCTTAAGGCAAAACTAACAGTAGAAGTGGGTGAATAGTGTTGTAAAGAGATTATGGAAAAATTAAACAATCTTGAAATACTATATGAATCACAGAATGATTATCACACCAGAAGCAATCACAAACACGGATATAAGTAAATATAAAATGCAGAAAAGGAAAGAACACACTGGATTTTGTACTGGTTCGGATTACTCCTACGTCCAGTCCCATGCAACGCTGGATTACATAGAGTTTTATTAATTCTAGTATCAATCTTACAACACCCTTGATTTCACGGCTACAAAGTTAACACTAACTCCACCACCCTTGATTTCACGGCTATAAGGTTAACACTGATTTCACCACCCTTAATTTCATGGCTACAAGGTTAACACCGATCCCTTTCTTGATTTTCGGGCTACAAGGAACACACCCTTTCCCAAACAATTCTCAAATGATAACAAAAACCCTAGAATTCTTCTATAGCACTTCAAACAGAGAGTAGTTGATAGAGATTGAGGAGAGAAGTTTGATACAATTTGAGTAGAAATCAACAGAGTATAGGAATAGAAATCAAGAAATTTATGTGTAATAATGGTGGTATAAGATAGGATGATAACGGAGAAGAAGAAGTGATAAAAAAAATACGAAAACTCCTATTTATAGAGGTTAAAAGGTTGCAACATTTCTGAAGCGTTCCAAATTTGAAAACACACTTTCTTTGAATTTTAAAAATATGACAGTTATTTATCGACTTGTGCATTATGGTATGTCGACATATATACTATATTTTTGAATTTTGAATCATTTTTTAAAGTATTTAAACCAATACATATATTCTAGAAATTCCTGAAACAAAACTAGTTGTTAAAATATTATTTTTCAAGTACAAAAGCATAAGAAAATATTATTAAACATATGATTAAAAACTTTATAAGTGATATAAAAACTATATATAATATAATCATAAACATATATATATAAGAATTTATAACGAGATATTTATAAACTACACAAACAAAAAGGTTATATGAAAACTTAGAGTTTAAACAAGAATATTTGAAATTATAATCAAATATAAACTTAGTAATATATATATATATAAATGATTTAATAAAACTACAAAAATAAGAATACTTATAAATTAGGATATATACTTGAAATGGTAAGTTTGAAATCCTTGGATGATTAAAAATTATTTTGAGAGAAGTTTGAAATCAATTTGAAAAAAGTTTGAAATCAATTTTGAAAAGTGATAATTTGAAAATAGAGTTTGAGTGCTATTCAGAGTTTTACATAATTTCTGGACTCTATTACCCTGATAGTCTTGGACTCTTGAACTCTTGATATCTTGATACTAGTCTTGATTCTCCTTTGAAATCTTGAATCTCTTAACTCTTGAAACTCTCAATTGTACAGTCTTCGATACCTTATTATCTGCATATACATACCAACATATATATATATATATATATATATATATTCTAGATAAAAGTGTTAGTATATATTTTATAATCAACAATGATTGAAGGTTGTTGTCATCAAAACATCACCAACATTTCATTCTCCAACAAAATAACAACACCACAAAAACTCGACTTCAACCCCAATATTCCCATTGTTGTCGCTGATTCAAGCAGTCGGACTCTGATTGTCGACCAACACTCCAAGCTCCATCCTACCCCCTTCAATCCCACCTTGGACTAACTCCCAATCTTCAATCTGGCTCCAGCAATCACCAACGACGTTGACGCCTGTTCGAGCTCAATTCCCAGTGACTGGTGATATTACAACCAATCACCACCAATGAATACTAAGATCTCACACCCCTCTACGATATTGATGTTGAAGATTTTGGCTATAAACGAATGGATTTGAAGAGATATCAAAAAGAAAAAGCGAGTGTTTTAGTCGTTCATTGCATTAAGGTGGTGGCGCAGAACGATTAACCGTGCGTCGAAGTGTTGACCCAATTTCTTAGGGTTAAGGCGTGTATATTTATATATGTGCTTTATAATATGAAACTTACGTCTTAAGCTTCACGGTGAAACTACTACATATGAGCTCCGATCGCAATGAAAATTGACATCCTAGCATAATTAAATACCAAACACGTTGGAACTGGTTTCATCGAATTCTGAGATCGTTTGTAAAATTTCTTTTTTAATTTCACCATGTGAATCAATACACGTTTATATTGCGCACGAACACAAAATAAATCCAATTGACTTGAAACTTGAAATGTTACAATAATTAATCATTACAGATTTAATAAAATTAGTTTCATTTATTTTAGAAGTCATTTGAAAATTAACCATTCTTAAGTTTCATATTAAATCGAATAAACGATTAAATAGAAATCTATGCGTTCTCCATTCACACGATCAACTGGAAAGTCCGATCGATACGAAAATCGAAATCTTATAATAACTTATTAATACGAATCCAATGGCATAAGTTTGGTCGCATTCCGAGACTGATCACTCGGAATGATATTTTATATGTAAAACGACGTTATTTTGGATACCAAATTCACTGGTCTCCAAAATTAACGAATTATACATATCCTAACTCTAAACGTCAAAACAAATTCAATGGAATTGGTTCCATATCTTAATTCGATCATTTGCTCAAGTTACGTGCAAAAAAACCCACCTATTTAAAATAATTCATTTAATTATGCACTATACAAAACGACATGGGCGTTTATGGCTATAGTTGTCACATACGACTGTAATGGCCCGCAAATCCGTACTATTTGAGTTGACTACATACATCACACATCCAACCCAAATATCACAAAAATACGAATCATTTTTTTAGAAGAAAAAGGTAAAAGAAGAATATAAATAACAACACAAAATCTCACATCGCAGCGGAACAAAATATAATATATCATATCTTTGAAATACAAAATTTTAACTGTATAACATACACTTATCAGAGTACGACACTTACAACATAGCGGAAATAGAAATACTATATATCTAACACTGAAGCCTCCTGCTCTAAGCTCCTTTAGATAGATCTGTAAAATCCTAAACTACTTGACTGCCCGAAAAAATTTGGGCACCCAAGAGTTTAGGTAAAACAAAACAAAATAAACTCTGGGTCAGTTATGCGACTGGTATGAGTAAACAGTTTGAGAAAATAAATGATATCTCATAAGACCACGTCGTATAACACGGAACGGGTTTTCCCTTTTGAGAATCCAAAACACTTAATTTAACTTTCAAAATCCTTTTAAAAAGAAAATAAAATCTTTATATCAAAACTCTTTTGATATTATAACAATGTCTAAATCAAATAAATAGAAATCTAGTGGAACGCTTTCATCTTATGCTCCACATACATAATATACAATCAAAACCGCGAGCACTTATCGGGTAATGAATTTCCAACTATGACAAGGTATGGAACCACCTTCTAATAATGTATCTCTAGTGGAGAATACACTGGGTCCAATAAGAACATCTTGTAATCCGGCCACACATGACCGACCACTCATTTCGCTTGAGTGTATCGATGTATACCCCCAATGGTTGGGATCAACAACCATTTTCCCGAATGGGACATCATTGAATATAATAAGGAATTAAATGAATTTCTCTAGATAGGTGATAATACACCCTAATGGGAGCTACCCACACAGCCATGCTGCCTGCCCGATTTTTGTTATTTATCGGTTGTTGAGGCCTGAGGCTACGATTACTTACAATTCATTTATAACACAATCACTTTGAATGCCACATTGTCAAATCCATTAATCATTAATTGATTTGCATAAATATATTTTGGATATTAAGCTAAGAGAATATATTCTCCGCCACCATATATATTTATACAGACCAACATATGCGATCATTAGAAATACTCTGTCAGACATTCATCCATATACGTTCGTTCTGGGATTGAACGAAACCGAAGGCACAATTTCCATTAATAGAAAAAGTCCTTGCACTTTACGCCGTCTTCGATTATCTTTGTATAATCTGATTCGCAACGCTACTGCCAATACGGAGTGCTTCACGGATAATAATCCAACCGGTCTCTCCATATTGACAACGATATTGGCAAATACTTCGAAAGTCGGTTATTTAACTATCAAAGAAAAACAAACATTCAAAGCATCAAACAAATCACTGGGCCTTTTAATTAGTATTTCATTAATTAAAACACTTCTCCATTTCCTTATCCATATTCGTTAACACGATATTTTCGATAATCATCTTGACCTCTTACGCTATTCGGAAAACGTTTCCATATATCGCTTTTTTTATTTTCTATACTTAGAAAATATATCCTATTTATAATTGGAAAACATTCCAATTACTTATCTCTTCCATGACCATTCATTTATTTCTATACTCAGGAAATATTTATTATTAAATTTCCAAATTTCTACTTACTTAGGTTAAAACGAATGTTGTGTAAAACATCGTTACAACAACCCAAAACACTACATTCAACTAACTCTTATACAAACATATCTCTTCGAGACTGGATCTTGTTATTTATTGGTTACAAATGAAATCAATCAAGTTAGGGTATAACTACCTCTCAGACCTTGACTGAAAACATCCTTAACTTCAAAACAGACAAGATCATTTACCTTGAATAATTAACATCATGCAAACCAATTATTCATTTTTATACCCATATATGTTTCGCTTTCTAATTTTACTATATTTAATTATAGATTTTCTTTTTGTTTATAGTATTCTATTTTCAAATTCGTTTCCTTATCGAATTCTATATATATATCGATACATTGATTTCTAACTATCAAAATTTCTTAAAAATATTCTAACTCCTTAAATTTCCAAATAAATTCGCTAGCACCTCCTTTATACCGGTTGACAGTTCAAACCTCAACTCGCCTCTCTAGGCCCTTTTCATTTAAAAAGAAAATCAAAAAGCCAAGTGGCTTGCCGATTCAGCGCATAAAATTTCATATGGAATATAAACATGTACCTTTTTGTCGGGCACTAAATTTATGAACTTCTATCTCTTCATTCCATCCCTGTTTAACACATATGCATCCATTTATAATTTATTCCAACTCACTCTGGTCATTTTAACTCAATTCGCTAATTTATTCTTTAATCGGCTCTTTTGCCATTTCATTTTCTATTTGAACATATCATGTTCAAATATATTCTAATTTGTTTATAAACCAATTGAATTCTATTTTCCATTCACGTTTCATATTCGATTTCGAATATAAATTTACAAACTCCTTTTCTGATCCAAAGTCCAATTTCGATTTAAAATTCCCTTAACTAATTTTTCTTCAATTTAGTTAATTCTATTCAACAATTAAACATCTGATTTGATTTTGTTTCAAAAATCATTTCATTACTGCACTCGAGTTCAGATATTATTTATAACTCAAATCTGGATTTTTCCTAAATGAAATTCAGATTTTATTTACTTAAAATCCTTTTATTTTGTTTAAATAAACTATTATGGTCTTATAATGGTTATAGCGTTGTTTTTCTGAAAATTTGGACATAACTTAAAATCTATTTGACGAAATCCAGCCTTTTCTCTTTCATTAGAAAACTATTATCAAATCGGTCCCGACGGTTCTTATTTCAAAGAATTCCGACTTAAATTGAGTTCTATATACTCAATTGAAGTTCGAAATGCCAATTTATGAACTACCGCGTTGCAGTGAGTTCGTTTTAATTATATTTAATATATAAACGTTTTAAACTTCATTTATATATAAATTCTAACTCCATTATAATATATTTTAATATATATGTTAAACCAATTTCCCAATTCAGCTTAATAATTCTGATTATCCCAGTTCGCTAATTATTCCGTATCTCCGTTATAAATTTATTTATAATTAAATATTCTATATTAAATTCTAATTCCTTTATAAATAAATTATTTATAAAATTCGATATAATCGAATTTCAAATTATAAATCCTTCTGATTTATCTCATCTCATTTTATATTCCGAATTCCAGAAATAAACCCGTCGTTCCTTTTTCGAAATGATTTCAAATTTTATTTTAAATTCATACTTGAATTTAGAGTTAACAATTATCTATCGATAATATATTCACCATATTTATAAACATTGCTTATAAATTAACTTGTTTTATATTTAAACAAGTCTACTTCGAAATCTATTTAAAACCAAAATCTTATTTTGGAAAATTCCATTTATTATAACTTATCAATATAAATATAGAATCTATTTTCATATTTTATTTTTAAACTTATATTTAATATAATCCTAATATATTTCGAACAATATTTTATCTAAATAAACTCGATCAAATTGAATTCAAATCATAAATCCATACGGATTTAATTTCAGTTCAATTTACATTCTGAACATCAGAATAAATTTCATTGTTCACTTCTTTAAAACGATTCCCCATTTCTATTTTTAAATTCACATTTTAATTTAAATATTCGAATTATCAAATGATAATTTTTCCACTTTATTTATAAACACCGTTTATAAATTTATTTCAATTCTCTGCATTATTTAATTTATAAACAACATTTATAAATTCAATACTTGTTCAAACAAGTTAATATTTCTATAGCTCATTAAAAATTCAAATTCTATTTTTAAAAATAGATTTCCCCTTTTAAATCTCAAATATCATTTTCACGGTTTTTTTATATATCAACATTTTGGCCCCAGTGATATTTAAACAATCAAACCACTCAATTATCAATCAACACATCATATATGATAATGTATGTGAAAACAAACAAAGAATAATATTATTGAGGAATCCAACTGGATCCCTCCAACCTGTTTTTCCTGCATCCACAGACGTTAGCCAACATAAATAATACCCATCCTGCTTCGAGGCAGGATATCGCGGTATAGAAAGTCATCCACTATCATTGCGTGGGGCATATACGGTCATCCTCTAATGATACTGCGGGCATCCGCTAATGGTACTGCGGGAATCCAACCACCAAACCAATATATATATAATAGCCACAAACACCCATCCTATATGACTAATCTATTTAAATGATAGCAACAAAAATATTTAAATGCAACTAAACAACTAAATTATTTTTAATGATAAAAATAATTTAAATAAAATTCTTGAGTGAGAATTACTCACCGGAATTTTCCATTGCTGAATATCCAAATAAATCCCATTTAATTTCATATCGATATGCTTACGAACTTATCGAATCATCTCAACCAACTTTACCCCGTACCTATGATTAATTAACATTATTTAATGATTAATCAATTATTTATTTAAATTAACTATAATATAAATAAATAATTTATTCTACGTATTTTTAAATTTAAATAAAAAATGTATACCTTACTGTCTTTGATGAACTACGAAGTAACTCGGTGGATCACCGACCAAACTCCCTGAAATCAACCCTTAACACAAACTTCACCATTTTGGCATTTAATCGAACAGTTGATGTGTATCACTTCTACTTCTAAATACAATAACCGAACTCGATTTCCCCTTCTCCTTGCGAACGCTACCATTACGACAGCACCCCAAAAGCATATCCGAACTCCTAACCTTCACTGCCAAACCATCAACACACTCCATTCATCTCTTTTAACACTGTTGTGTTGAACTCCACCTCAAAGCAACCAAAAATATGGCGCTATCAGCACTCTAGAAAAATCGAGATCGACCTGCTATTGATCGAAACTGAGATCTGAAATTTACGTCGGACTTTACATTCTAGAATCTGGCCAATTCCCCTTTTTGCGTTCACTGTCTTTAAAACGAGAACCACTCCTCTAAATCGCGACCACCTCCGACTTCTCTTGGTTCTTCATCGCAAAACAAAACCCCAAAAATACCATACCGTGACTTCCTTGGTTGTGAGCTACCCTCCACTTTCCACTGCTCGTGCTTGAGCTGAAGACTAATTCGCTCGCTCCCTCCTCTTGCGCAAATCCCAAAGATGAATCGCGATAAATTCATGAGATGCTGAATAAGTTGATCGATCGAACCCTGGCGCTTTGTTCGCTATCTATTTTTGAAGTGGAGAAATCACAGTTTGGGATTCAGGCTATTCGATTTGGTTTTTAACTGTGGGAAAAGTGAATTCGATTTGGTAAAGGAGGAACGGAGGAGGACATATAAAAGTGAAGAGCAAGGCTGAGCGAAATCAAAGAATGCAAGCTTCACGAGTTTCAGAGTTTTATTTACATTTGTTTTCAGAACGAAAATCATAAGAGAATGTAAAAAGGAGGTCGCGATTATATAGATGAATAAGACTTAGGAGCCAAGGAATTTACGTCTGTGTTGTTACATCATAGGTGATAGGTTATTAGTTTGATTAGATTTTTAATTAATGCGATTTGATTCGTTCTTATCCGTTTACTTTTTATAATAATATATTTCGGTGTACAGTACTCCAATTTAAACACAACAACTGACATATCTAGGGTTTAATCACTATTTTAAACACTCTGGAACAGGTTCTGAAGCCTTATTCTATCGTCTATAAAAGATATTAATTTAAATCGATATAAATTAAATTCAAAATAATTTATTTCTTGATAATAAAATTATTATTATCATCGATTTTATTCAGATGGAATATATATTCATCACCTGAATTAATTTGACTCTGTTTTAAATTTTGATTTGAATTATTTTTCGTATTACGATAATTTAATATATTCAATATCAAATTGAAATTGATTATTAAATCGATAACTTAATATAAAAATTAATTTATATTATCAACTAAATATTTAAAATAAATTGATAGAAAAATCCGGGTCGTTACAACGACATTGGACTGCCATAAAATTTATTTTCAAACAATAATTTAATATTACAGATCCAACGAAACTGATTTCGTCAAAAACGAAAGTCGTTTGCAAAAAGGCTATTTTTAAGGCTTAAAGTAAATCAATTAAAATATTAATTAATTCCAAAACAATTAAATTTAATAATAATAAATTATTATTATCGTAAATATCCGAATAGAACTTCATGTAGCTCCAAAATAAACATATTTTGATTTACAACTCGATATTTCAAATTAAAACGACGTTCGATTATTTAAAATCGATTTATATATAAAATAAATCGTTTTAATTTATAAACGATTCCATAGCGATTTTCTATAATTTTGATTTGGACATAACTCACAATCTATAAGACAAAATCTCAATTTTTCACTTTCATTTGAAAAATATAGCGAAATAGTTTCAAACATTTCTTGTTTGAAAGAAATCCGACTTATATTGGATCCTGTATATTCAATTGAAGTTCAAAACGTAATATTACGAACCAACGCGATGTTACGAGCTTGATTTAAATTATTTTATAATTTATAAGTTCAATCTTCATTTTATTAAATAAATTCCATATAAATTTCCAATACTGCATTTAAAATAAATTTAAATATTCAAAATTAAATGGCTAAAAAACTGGGTTGTTACACCATGTCACTAAAATATTACTGTATAGTTATCTAATATTATAAATACACCATTGTATATGGCAATGAAATAACATTGTAATGGATCAATGGTGTGAAATAAAAATGTAATGGATCAATGGTCGGTTAGTCTCATAGAGAAAGATATTTTAATTTTGTTGGAGCAATTTATTGATCCTCGTCTATTTACAGGGTCACTATTTAAAAGTTCACTTTTAGTTTGCAAGATGTATTGTTAACCTATCGAATTTTGATGACAAAAGTTGGTATAAATAATTTTAATCTTATATGTACAAAAAAAAGTTGCTATAAATAATTTTAATCTTACGTGTATAAAAAAGGGGATTTTAACACATAAAATTAATTGAATAAACAGATAAAGTCTAGTTGTTTTTCTAATTCTCTAGTAATTTGTGACTTGCGTATTCTATACTTGCATACATCGTGACTTTCAGAATCTGATGTGCAATTGATTGGATGCACAAATGAACTGAATAGTAAATATTGAAGAATACACATGATTATTAAGATGGTTATAAGGAACATACACTATTCATTCATGATTACTTCGACTAGCTAATCTAGGTATGGAAAAAGATGAAATAGACCGATATTTTATAAAATAAGAAGAAATCTGAAATTTATATTAAAGGATGATACTTATAAAAAAATAATTTGAAGATGTAGACAACTATAATGTACAACGTTCCATGCTTATCATCAAAACCAAAAACATAATTTTAATTAAAAATAGTTAATCATATACTTGATTTGAGGGTGGTAGCCACTGTCCTTTATAGCCATTAACTTCAGTATAAAATATCAAACATTGTATATAATCAGTAGGAAAGATAATGTTAAGTATTTTTATATAGTTCTTAGAGTACTTACGTAGATAAAATAATATACATATAAGTGACATTGTTTATCATGAAAAACAAAATATTATATTAACTAAAATTAGTAAAGTTAATTATATCAAAACTTTGGGTGGACGCAACTTTCCCATATAGCCATCAATTGCACTCTACATTGTCAAACACAATATATTCTTCACCATTTTCTATATATACAACATGTTTTACTTTATCTAAGAACACACGACATAGGTGGTCCTATTTTGTATGTGAAACTGAAAATAATTGGACTTTTTTTTCCATTACCTAAATAAAAATTCAAATATATGAAATCCAAAGTGTTTAACTTAAGTAAATACATATAAATCTAATAGCTACACATTGAAACATTAATCCAAAAAAGTGCAAATAGATTGATAAAAAATTTTGAACTCTATTTTTATGATGTTTCAACACTAGAAAAGAATATAAATCAAAAATATTAGTTTTAGTTTTATTGAACTAATGAAAAAAGAGAGAATATAATAAATCTTAAATAAAAAATATGTGCTTAAAATTATTAAGGAAATAAATCTTATAAAACAAGATAATAGTTTGACCTTGATCTTTGATTTTAAGGAGATTGTACAATTGCATTTGAGGCCAAACAGTTGACGGATAAGAGATTTTTTTTTTGTAATTCCTCAAATTATAGAGAATAGATGAAGGTGCTCTCTTTAAATTTGGAATGTATTATTGAGTTTGTACTTTTTATAGATTTAGAAAATAGGAAGAGGATTTGGTTTCCCTCCTTTAAATGTAGAACAAATTATTGAGTATGTATATTTAATCCAAAGACAATAGTAACACCATAAATAGAAGAGTGAATGTAGGAAAGCAAAAATGAGGAAATTATTTTAAAGGAGAAAAGTTAAAAAAAAAAAATTAGATACAGTCGACCATATTCCTCTCCACGACTTTCTTCAAGGGCACTAATTAATCGTTTCTTTTTCATTCACCATTCAAACAATTTACAGTTTTACTACATTCGACAATTTCATCAGTAACAATTAAATCACCATAATCTAGGGTTTCGTTAAAAATATATGAAAACTCGATCAAGATGGACGAGTTCGTCAATGTCAGACACCGATTTGCCAATATCAACATGGATATTCAAGCCTAGAACACAGAAGCAAACAAATCCATCATCGGCTCCATAATCAAAAGAAAATCTGGTGAACATGGAAGATTAAAGTCAATAATTGCAAAATCGAGAGTGAAAAACAACTAGAAATGCATTACTTCAACGAAGAACAAATGGAAAAGTCCATGAACACAAGCACTGTTGTTATTCCTTCAAAGGTATTAGATCTTGTTTAAATGTTGGTTAGGTCTAAAATTATTGAGAAAAGAACAACATGTGCAAATTACGAACCACAATGATAGTCAAACATAGCATTTATGTATTCAAATTGTGTTTAATTTGCTAAATGACAGACTGATATAACACTTCCTTTAAAAATTACAGAGATGTAATGTGAACAGAGAATCTGAATAAGTATAATGATAGTTCAATGTACTATAGGTACACTACAAACAATTAAGCCTGAAATTTTTTTACAAGATGATAAATACTTTTAGTATTTTAGATACAAAGTTTTATGTTGTGATTACAATGAAAAAATGGAATTTATTATATTATTGTAAGCACAAATTTCAATAGCATATTTTATGTATACAAAATGATAGTTTAACATAGCTTTCAAATTAGGAAGTCCACCCCTCGTGTTTAAAATATTCAAAATGAAAGTTTAATCTAACATTTTAGTAATGATGTTTGATATAGCATTTTAATCAAAAAGCCCACTTTCATGCTTTTGTATACAAAATGATCGTTTTAAATAGCATTCGAGTAATGAAGTCACTACTATGTTTATAGTACGCAAAATGATAACTTAATGAACCATTTTACTTAAGAAATCTAATGTTATGAGTAAATGTGCAAAAAGAGATTTAATACAAATTTTAATCTCAAAATACAGCCATGTACATCAAAAATATAGAAAATGATAATTTAAAATAACATGTGAGTCATGAATTCCACTACTATGTTTAAAATAAGAAAATTAATAGTTTAATGCACCATTTTAGTTATGAAGTTCAATATTTGATTAAAATATGCAAAATGATAAGTAAATTTAGCATTTTAATTACAAAATGCACTAGCATATTTAAGGTATGCAAAATGATAGTTTAAATAACATATATTAGTTAAGTGTATCAGGTACCCAAGGAATCTAATATATATCCAAGATATTTTTTTAATTGAATAAAGTACGGAATATATAAAAACATTCGCATTCCAATTCTAGTCAAATACATACGAAAGCAAATCTAATTGGGTATCTATGAGATTTAAAGACAACCAGTGCTAAACATAATCGGGTACCAGTTGGATTCAAAAACTAATTGGGTACCTATGTGATGTAAAAAACAATGAATTCAAAACCTAATCGAGTACTTATGGGATGTAAAAGATATCTAGAATCCAGACCTAATCAAGTACGTATGGTATGTGTAAGAGATTCGAATTCAAAACCTAATCGGGTACCTATTGAATGTAAAGAACATTTGGATTCCAAATATAATTGGGTACCTTCGAAAATCAATCTACCCAAGATACATTGTTTAACCGAACAAACTAAAGAATGCAAAATGCATTTGTATTCAAAACCTAATCGAGTACGTATGGGATGTAAAAGACAGCCGAGTTCGAAACCTAACCGGGTACTTATGGGATGTAAAAGACATCAGAATCCAAACCTAATCGGGTACCTATGGAATGTAAAAAAAAACCAACATCCAAACCTAATCGGGTACCTATGGGATGTAAAAGACATTCAAATCCAAAACTAATCAGGTGTATATTGGATGTAAAAGACATCCCGATTGCAAACCTAATCAGGTAGTTATGGGATGTAAAAGACATCTGGATTTCAAACATAATTGGATACATATAGGATGTAAATGACAATCGGATTCAAAACCTAATTGGTACCTTTGAAAACCAATCAATACCCAAGATATATTGTTTAACTGAACAAACTAAAAAATGCAAAGGATGTCTGGATTCTGAATTTCAAAAAAAAAAACGATGTCATTCACCTCTTCGTTAATGGCGGCCTCTCAAGTAAATCCCTCTTCTTCTTCCACCTCCTTCGCCTTTGACACCGCCTTCCCTCCCCTACCCTCCCCTACCCTCCCGTTCATCTCCTCCTATTCCCCCCAATCCACCACCTCCAATTGCAAACCCCTCTTTTGATAAACCCACCCTTTCAAATTTCAGATCTAATTCTTCAGATCCGCAATCTACCCCTATTAGATCTGCAAATCCTTCATCATCTGACGCCTCCTTTCCGGCATTCACTAAGAAAGACTACGCATCCCTTTTTAATTCACTCCCTTGCAACGCAGGAGCCTATCAGCCTAAGCACTTCGACATTCCTAGGAATCACATTCCACAGCAGATTCCAGAGTCAGTCAGATCTGAAGGTATGCAATACTGGAGCAATTTTTTGGTGGGTTTTTTCATAGATGGTAATTCTTCATACTCCATGGTGGTAAATTTCTTAAATCGTTTATGAAAATTAGATGGGGAAGTTAGTATTAGATTGGATGGTATGCACTATTTTTTCAAATTCTCCAATGTTTCAGATAGGGAAATTTTTTTGAAATCTGATCCTATTTTCGTTAAAGGACGTATGTTCATCATAACTAGATGGGATCCAACAATAGGAAATTCACAGGCTCATATAAAAAAAAATCCGGTATGGGTTCATTTTTATTGTATTCCGTCAATTCTTTGGACTTTATTGGGTATAAATTGGTTAGCTTGTCATGTTGGGAGATTGATATGCTTTGACACTAGCACAGAAAAGCTTCAAAGATTTAGGTATGCAAAAGCATTAATTGAGATTTCCTCAGATTTTGATCTTCCTGATAAGATAGTGGTAGGAGGTTTAGGTAAAGATTGCCCTTTAGTTAAATTATCCTATGATTGGAGACCCAAAATATGCACTGTTTGTAGGGTAATTGGTCATACAACTAGCAGTTGTGAGTTTAATATCCATGCAGAAGATAAACAGGATAAGCATATTGAGGATCCTATTGATCATCATTGGCAATTTAATAGGAAAGATACTACTAATGTAATCCAGGTAATTGGAAATCTGCTAATACAAGAAATGCTAAGTATTGGAGAAAGAAAGGGGTTTAGAATATTAGTAAGACAATTGAAAAAGATGTGGCAAATGTTAATGATAATCCCTTTAATGTTCCGGAATCAGAAGTAGATCATGGTAACAATAGCCATGAAACTGCTGACGTGAATAATGTTAATAATGGTAATGATGCTGATCATATAGATGTTAACACGGATAATGCCCTTGAATCTGCATTAGATTATGATACACCACAAAGAAATAATATTGATAAAGAGGTTCTTAATAATGTGATCAACAATGTTGCTCAGTTTGTTGAAGACACGGCTCTACAGGGTACCATATTAGAAGGCCATAGCAATGAAACTATGCAAACACCAATGTCTTTATTTCGTAATAGCACTTCAAGTTCTTCAGATTCCTCACCAGATTTATCTAGGCCAAATACCTCCATTTCTCCTGTCGATAAAGGTTTGAAGCTTACTCCATCAGCTCCTAATCCTTCACGGTCATCCGTTTCTCCTTATGCTAACTTGAATCCTCCTCGAGATCTTACTTAACCTCCTCCAATGGTCACCGGTTGTGGTTTGACTTTTCCACAAGTTAATACCTCTTTAGCTTCTCTATTTTCTACAATTCCTACGAGTTCTCTTCCTTTTTCATCTAAACCCAAGAAGTTGAAAGGAAAATTCTGGGACGACTCTGATTTAGATGATGGTAATGACTTCTTGCCAGAGGATGTGATGCCGCTCACCAACAAGATGAAACGACACACCAGGAAGAATCTTGGTCCCATGTTTGATCCTTTTTTAAATTGAGTCTCGAGTCACTGGACTCTTTATTAGTGACAACTTTACACAGTTATTGGTAAAATGTGATGAGAACCTTACTGTCCATGCGGTTTGGAATTGGTTTATGGGGATGATTCAGTGAATTATGTTGCATGTTTCTTTCTTTGCAATTTGGATATAGGAATATTCTACTTGGTGTTGCTGCTGTGATTCTCGTGTGACGTAGTATCTTCACCTCGATATGAATAAAGTTGCAATAAGTATGCTTCATCTTTATTTTTGTAATCAGTTTTTGTAAGTTCAAGGCTAGACATTCAAGAGTCTGTATTGCTTTTGCATTTTAAGTCGATGTAACTCTTGTTTTTGTGAATAATAAATTTTGCACTTGACTTTCAAAAATAAATAAACTATAGGGTACCTATGGGATGTAAAAGACAATCGGATTCAAAACCTAATTCGGTACTTATGGAATGTAAAAGACATGCGGAATCCAAATCTAAGCGGGTATTTATAGAAACCATTCTGTACCCAATATATATTGTTTAACAAACCAAATTACAAGTCCAATGATAGTTTTAAGTTGCATGTTAACTATTATTTTCGCTGGCATTATTTATGTGCATAATGATATCATTAAAATGAAAGCTTCATATAGCATTTTTTAATGATATCATTTCTAGTAACATATTTTTCCCATGTGTAATGATAGTTTCATATGACATATTATTGTGAAATTGCTTAGAAAACTGATAGCGTTAAAATTTATAGCTTAATATAGCATTTTTTACAAAGTCTACTAGCATGTTTACTGTATTTGAATGATAGTCTTTTATCTTAATTTGATTTATCGTTATAGTTACAAATTTTAATGGTATTTAACTGATAGTTTGGAATGACAATTAAGTATGAAGTCAACTTCTTTTTTCTATAATGATGAATTATTGGGGAATTTCGAAAATATTATAATACAACTTTAAAAAACACAATAGTATGTTATTCCATGTTACATTCAGTTATATCGAATTGATAGTTTCATTGATCGTATATCATACTGTGTTGCATATCATATATCAAGTACATGTACCATATACCCTATGTCATGTATCACATGTTGTATATCATACACAATTATGCACGAAAATGCTAGTTTCATAATCAAGTATGATACTTTGATGAATTTGTCTACCAGTATGCTGATACTGTCCATTAATAATGCAATAATAACTTGTAAACATCCGTGTATGCACAAAAATCTGCATCAACGAATAAAAGAAAACGAAAGAGGTCAAAATAAAGAAAGGCATTGATACAAATCAATATCGATGTAGTTTAATGACCATAGTCAAAACACTTCAAAAAATAAGAAACAGAAAAGGTATTACAGTTGATCAAATTGAATTCATTAACCAAACCTCTTTTCATGAGTTCATATATTCTATATACCAAGGTTTTATAAAACTGAAAGAATGTAGAAAACCAGTTTTTACAGTGGATATTATTATCGGCCATTTTCAGTTGAAAATAAGGAATTCAAAATTAGCCAAAAAAAATTAAGAATGCTAGCAAAAGATATTGCACTCTTGTTTGGTTTACCTTTGCAGAAAAAAGCCTTGTTTCCACTACCAAAAACTTCTTTTCAAAAGTATTTCTGATTACTATAAGGACTTTATCATAAGAAATTTTGGAAAAGTGATCACATTACCAAACAAAGTATCACTGAAAGTATTAACTTCGTTTATGAAACTGAAAATTATCAATTTCAAACTGGTTTGCCAAAACTAATAATAATTCATGCAATGATTAAAAAAATCTCAGATAACCAAATATATATATCCACCTTGGGGTTATTTACAATACATAATTGATGAAGAAAAACTATTTGACATATCGTGGTCATTAACTATTCAATGTTCACTCTTACGATCATTGAAAGTATTCAACTCTAAGCCGCGTCAAATGCCTGGATGTTCCATGCTTATTCTAGTAAGAGATTTCATATTTTTTTGTCTTGGTTATTTTATTGCAAACTTCTATTTTATGAAGTTGAAGATTTATACTGAAATGATAGTTCGCAGGTAAATGATAGTTCCTTCAGGTCAGGGGCAGGATATCAGTTCTTGTTATTTTCAGTTACACCGAATTAATAGTTGTAGCTATCATTTTTTTTCTCAAAATTTAACAATTAAGCCACCTTTTTTTAATGTTTAATATTTATAAAATTAAATATTAGAGTTCTCTATTCTATATCATTAGTTGTTTAACATTTCATAATGTAATTGAATGATAGTTTCTCATATCATTTTGTATCACCTTCTTTTTTTTACTATCAAAGATTTATTAATATAAAAATAGAAGTTATGTATTTTTGTGACATCCCAGACCCCATGCCACGGTGGCAAGGATAATCATTGGAATATAACACATCGGCAGATTATAGATAATAGCATAACACATGAAATCATAGAATAATATACATCATCATAATAGCGGAATCATAAATGCCATCATCATCGGAGTTACACAGATACATGATACTACTTAGTACATAAAAGGTTCCAACATGTAGGTAATAAGTCAACAACATCATCGAATACATCATACATAAAGTGATGTCTAAATATCCAAAATAAGTGATAAAAGATAGTCTTCGTCTCCAGCCAAAAGAGCACCTCATGCTATGGTGCATATCCAAAATAAATCCAACTACCTGATTACTTGGCTGCCCGTGTAAAAATAAGGGCACCCGAGTTTACAAGTGAAAACATACTACGAGTCAGTCATGGGACTGGTATGAGAAATCTTACTTAACTCATTTAATAGTAAGGCTAATAACAGGACCACGTCGCTAACGCGGAACGGGTTTACTCCATTGGATTGCCGGTGCATAAAATAAGTAAATCATTTAAACAACGCAATGCTTTTTAGAAAAATGAAGCCATTATAAGACTCAAGTCCCATCACACAATGCAACGCAAGTTGGAGGATAGAGTTTTACCTTATAATGGCCAAATATGATTGATACGTATAAAACAAAAATCATTTGATATTATTACTAGTGTCTAGTCAGTTTAAAACACTTTTCAATATAAATGTATCAATCCTAAACGCCATAGCTACCATATACTATGTCGCCAAATATAGGTTTATAATCAAATCTGTAATGTCGTATTGGAAATTGGATTTTCATAATGAGCCAAGGCAAGGGATGGTCTCCTTAACGATTCGGATCACCTCTAGCAAGATGACCCAGGATCACACCTACAAGCAACCCTTGGATCCTGCAGTGCCAGTCCATACGTACTTCAGTGGATTACATATTCCTGAAGAATACGTTTCCCAGTCCTATCGGACCTATCACTTGGCCAGTAGCGACCAATATCTGAGGCGCCTTGCAATCCATCATCAACATAAGTAAAAATATCTGGGCTCCATACCATGACACTACCTCTAGCTAGAAAGAAACGTATGCACTCACTGCGTCCCTTATCCCGTTCCTGACTCATACAAGGTGTGAGTCTCACGAATTAACGCTATACACAAAGCTACGCTAATTAAAGTCGTGCTTTGATCATCAACCACAAGACTCTGCTTTTCAAAAAAAATCCTTGTTCATTTGCATCATAGCATGCCACATTGACAATCCACGCCATGCGACTGATGTCTATCAATATATAACTCTAAGCTTGTACGTCTCAGAGAAGGGTGTTAAGTAAGAGGATAAATTCTCTGCCACCAAACAGATATATATTTAATAGAAATCAATCAAAACAGAATAAAATCCATTGTCGTACACACATCCAATTACAAGTCCGTTCTGGGTCTGAACGAAACCGGAGGCACCTTATCCTCATTCCATATGTCCAATACGGAAGAGAGGCCCTCGCATATCCGGACAATCAACAAGTACGTCCGAACAACTACCACTATAACCCCTTCTTGGGAACTAATCAATCTAGGGCATCAGTAGTAATACATTCGATGTGAAGATTACCGGTTTTGCATCGTCTTTATTTCCTTTGACTTTTCACCGTCGTTCAATTATTTGAAATCGGCTTTTTCAAATAATTTTCGAATATATATAATTCAAATCATTTCTTTCCTTGGTCGAATTCAATTCAATTCTATAGATTACTATTAATGAATCTAACCGTCAATATTTCTTTATAAACCAAGTGAAATTGGTTTATTTCCATTCCATATCGCTTATAATATTTTATAATGATTTATTGTTATCTTTATTTATATAAAAATAGCCCATTTAATTCTAACGACGTTTCAGGTCACTACGCGGCCCTGACGCTGTTTTTATTTAGAGTTGAATTACACATTTCTCAAAATCTAACCATTGGATCTTAATACATTTAATATCATTGGAAAGATCTTTGCAAAGCGAACCTAACTGTTCCAGTTTCGGGAAAATCCGACGATCGGATCTCTCGGTATAATCGTTTAAAATTACGATTCCAAAACGCGAACTGTCGTGCGCGATTCGTTTAATTTTAATTTAGATTATATATAAATTATATAATTTATTCGATGACTTCGAAACCATTTAATTCTTCAAATAATTGGCTAACGCCTTAAAATTCCTCCATAATCTCCTTTGTTCGGGAGGGGTCTGAAAAATTTATTGGGTCGTATTAGGCACCCAATAAATCAATAAAAAGCATACACAATTTTTAGTGATCTATGCCCAAGGGAGAGTGTAAAGATCATATCTCTAGAGATTATATCTCATCACCTTGTCCAGTGTTGGAAAATAAATAATGCATGTGCCGTATCTAAAATCAAGAGAGACGTGAATTATTGTCATCTTCAGACCCGTGTGGGTTTTTCTTATTAATCCTCTCATTTACTATTATATTTTATTTAGTCCATAATAGTCCTCAGCTCAACCTGTAATTCAATCACCGCCATACAAGCATCGCGCTCGTATGGTAATCTCAACCTTGTCATATAAGCACCAATTACTTATATGAAATATGATATGCTATGACATCAATAATCCATCTTCGGTTCAACCTGAAATGTAGTCATTGCCTGAAAGGACACGTAACTTCCCCGTGAAGGAAAGAACGGATTGCTTTGAGAACAACACACATCGGAATACAAACAGAAGAACATTTCATTGTTAATTACAACAATTCCATAAAAATACAAGAATATACAGAGTATGAATAAATGTTATACATTTAATATACATCAGAAAAATATCAGAGATTACAATTTACAATGCAGCGGAAAATAATACAAAACACAACTGAAAAGAATATACGGATACAGAGCTTTCTGAATATCATTCCAGCTGTAAACCGGGATCCTACGAATACAAATCTGCAAAACCAAAACTACTAGCTGCCCATGTGGAAATAGGGGCACCCAGAGTTTAGGTTAAAACAATAAACTCCAGGTCAGTCGTGGACTAGTGTGAGAACTAAAATAGTTATTAATCTTTATTTTAAAGTTAGGTAAATCAAGGGACCACGCCGTATAACACGGAATGGGTTTCCTCTCAAGAATACCAGTGCATTAAACAACATCGCAATGCTAAATAAAGAACAATGAAGCTATTATAAGACCCAGGTCCCATCACACAATGCAACACAAGCCGGAGGATGGGCTTTTACCGTATAATAGCCAAAGAATGCTTGATACGCTAAATTCATGTTTTATTATTACTATAAGTGTATAGTGTCAAAAAAATTTCAATCATAAGTATCAATCATAGACGACATAAGTGCCCCGTACCACTATGTCGCTATATATAGGTTTACAACTAAAACCGCAAAGTCGTGTATTGGAATTTGGATTTCCATCTGTGAAACGAGGCAAGGGATCGTCCTCACCGAATTCGAGATGCTCTATCCCGCCCCTCAGGAAAAGCCGCAACTGCCCCTTGGATCGTCTGGGCCGGTCTACTCGATGTGAATTATAATGCCTGAACACTGCGTTTCCCCGCCCTTTGGGGCGTCAATGAGCCAAATGACTCCATCGGCTCCACATAGTCACCGATATATCTGAGGCGCCTCGCAATCAAACAACCACACAGGTGAAAATAATATAAATGCCAGGGTTGGTAGGTCACTGACACCACCCTATCTAGAAGGAAATGCATGCCCTCCCTGATGTCCTCTCCTGTTTCTGGTTCACAACCGGGGTGTGAGGCTCGCGAATTAACGCTACACAAAGCTATGCCACAAAGGTCGTGCCTTGATCATCAACCACAAGACTTTGCTTTTCAACAGAAGCCTTGATCATTTGCATTTTAGCATGCCACACAGGCAAACAACTCCATGCAACCGATATCCATCAATCACATAGAATGATATCCAATGTCAGACACACAGTCCATTTACAAGTTCGTTCTGGGTCTGAACAAAACCGGAGGAACCTTATTCCTCGCATATCCAACGATCTCCAAGTACTCTGGATGATCACCAACTGATTCCCTCCTCTTGGGTGTACAGCCTAATCAAGATCATCAGTAATTATCCAAACGATGTGAAGACCTCCGGTCTACGACCACCGTCTTCATCCTCGACACATCGCCGAATCAGTTATTCAGAATGGGATAAACCCGGTCTTTCTGAATAACTCGCGTATATAATAAACAAGTGTTACACAAACACAACATGAGCCTCATTCCAATTCAGAATATTCTTTTATTCAAATATTCTTATATTTTGGGAAAGGTTCGCATTAATTTTATCAAAGATAAATTCTTTAAATTTATTCTTTAATCTTCCTTTGAATATCAATTCAAACCAAATTATGGTTTATCCAAACTAGTCGGGATTAGCGAACCTTACCGAAGTAATCACTTGTTGAATTTCCCAACCCCAACCTATTCATCCAATGAAGTAAAACTGGTAATACTTCATATCTAACACCACGATGTTATCGGTAAATTCAATTACCCTTCCACGTTCAAATCTAATTAAAGATTTAACTATCGCCTGGAGCAAAAACTGGTGATACTCCATTCTCGATCATTTCAATCTAATTAAAGATTCATTAAAACTCCAGTTGGTTTTAATCTTCCCAAAAATCACTATCAATGATTAATTAACTTGGGAAATCATATCCTGTCTTTAACTGGGTTAAAGAACCAATGTCATTTAAAACACGGTTCACTATAAACCCAAAATCACATTCCATTCCATCAGCCTTTAACCGTAAATTAGCAAGTGAATAATTCCCTAAGTAGTAACCCCGAAGGCCGAAACCAACATCAGATCAATGCCCAGGAAACCATTCAACTTAACTAATCTTCTGTTAGTTTCTGATTTTCTTAACTCCGTTGGGTCTAAGAACAGTATTATTAAAGATACCGTTCACGACAACCCAAAATCATATTCCCTTTACAATGGAATCTTCGTGGAAAACAAATCGATATATATAATCGATATAAACTTCCATTTCCGACTAATAATATAAATGGAATAACGACAAATCCTTTTAAATTCCAGATATATTAGTTGTCTTCCTCCACAGAAATTCACTTCGATTATTACCAAATCGAATTCCATTCCATTCCAATTTATTTTATTAAATTGGAAAACTTTACTTTGGAAAATCTCCTTTATATCTTAACAAAAGATTTATAAATTCCAAATCACATTTCACTGTAAATCGGGTTAAAGAATGAATGTCGTTAAAACACAGTTCACGATAAACCCAATTCACATTCCATCAATTATCGGGTTAAAGAACAAGTATTATTTAAAACACCGTTCACGATAAACCTAAAAATCAATTCAAATTCAGTTCCAATTAAATTCCATTTAATTGGTATACTTCATTAAATCTAAATAAAAAGATTTAATCTTTTTCTCAACTGGGTTTAAGAATAGTGTTAATGAAGACACCATTTACGACAAACCCAAATCCAATTTGATATTAAATACAAGGCTCTGAATAGAAAGTATATCGACTTATATTCAATATCAAATTCTACGACCAACAAATATCGTATTGGAAATAATGATATAAATATATCATTCAAATTTCCATAACAATATCTGTATAATCACGAAATCCAACATCGAAATATTCCAAAGACAATTTCGATTCAAATTCATTCCAATTCGATTATTGGAAATTCTGGTTACTTTTAAAACCCATTCAAATCCAATTTATTTATTTTAAAAATAAATGGATTATAATTCTAATTCAAAACTAATTCATTTCGATAAAAATCTATTTTTATCTTTACAAATATAGAATTTTTCATCCCAATTCTTTCCAAATCATTTCTTATGGTTTTACACAAATTATTGCTATTTTTTATAATTTTATCAAGGCCCGTACAGTCGATTTCCATCAACGGCCATCGAACTGCACTTACAGCGACCTTTTCCAAATTTGATTTGGACATAATTCCAAATCCAACCGTTAGATTTCAAATCTCTAATATTCGTTAGAAAGCTCTTTTCGATACGAACCCAATGGTTCCAGTTTTAGTAGAATCTGACCCCGTAATGTCCATTCGAAGTCAATGGTCGAAATTCGCGAACTGTTGCGGCGCGACGTGTTCTATTCCGGCCATTTAATATATATAATATATATTATAAATATTTCGTCGATTTCAATTCAAAACGTATTTTATAAATCGTTTAATTTCGTATTCAAAACGATTTCAACTTCATATTCAATTTTAAATCAAAATTGAATATTCCATATCATTAATATATAAATGATAATATTTTCGAAACGTTATATTTCGAAATCACTTCCTTTTCTATATTCATTATAAAAATAAATAAAATCGATATAAATATCGTTCACGTCAAAATGACATCAATCTAATCGACACCGCTATATATATTTAAATATATTCGTGTCCATCCCAAATCGGACATCTGAAATGGAATCGTTATTTCAAAATAATCGTTATTTTAAAATATTCATTCTTTCTGAAATGGAATCAGACACAGTCAATTACCATACAATGTGATTTACATGGATTTCATACACACACGTACACTACAACAATCAAACACAGTCAACCATCACCCAAAGTGCATTCTACACTACATAAGCATCAAATATAAATATTTAACGCTTATAATAGCCAGTCAATCAATCGATCGACATACAGCTAATTATTGGGACTAGTGTACGGCCAATTTCATCCCAACACCCGTATGGGGTTTTCAAACAATCACACAGGTTTTATTTGTGCAGTTGGGCGACGTGTAAAATTTATCATCCCAATCAATATCATTCAAAAGTGTGTACATAAACAAATCGTCCGATTTGTTTACAAATATTTATTTTATATACACATTAAATATTATATTTTAACTATAAAATATTTATTTCCATTCCACATCACACAATCAATTTTTCACAACACATCAATCAAACAACCAAGTCATCCATGGTCTGTGGACGACGGGTGTCGGGTGCTGCTAAGCACCGTCTGCATCCTAGTATATATTTCAACTAGAAAATAAATTAAAAGTGAGGAGTTCTCACCTTTGGGTTCTACTCCGCCAGTTTTACTTCTGAACTTCTGAACCATTTGGATTTGTTTGAAATTCCAATGCAGTCCTTACCACGCTGTTCATAATAAAAATTATATTTTTATTGCTTCATTCCAATAAATAAAAATCACATTTTTATTTCTACTTCATATATTTTTACGACGCTTCTTTCTATATAAAAATTATATTTTTATATTTCTACTTCTTATATAAAGACTGCATTTTTATTTTGATGCTATAAAAATCACATTTTTATCTCAACATATACATAATAAAAATCAGATTTTTATTTCGATACATATATAATTTTTTTTTTATTCTCTATTTTATAAAATTCATATTTTTATAACCTCTACTGCATTAAAATCATATTTTTAATATTCTACAAATATAAAAATCATATTTTTCCTATCTTAAAAATATAGTCCTTTCCATTACAAAAATATAATCTTTTCTATGTTAAAAATAATAACATTATCATAAATAAATTCTAAACTTTAGACAAATAAAAATCTAAACTTTAAATAAATAAAAATCTAACCTTTCTATTGTTAAAAATCTAACCTTTCTATTTATAATCATATATAAAAACTGAAAAGGAAATTAAATGATAAATAAAACAAAAACTCACATTTTTAGTCTAGGGTTCCGATCAGCGGAGAGCTACTGGAGATCGTCGGAGTGCTGGATGCCGGCGGCGAGCCAAGGCGGGTGGTGCAGACCAGAGAGGCGGCGGTCGAAGGAGACCCCGACGGTTTCGGGTTTCGCACTGGGGAATCTCGCGATGATTACTGGGTCATGCGGGTTCGAATGGAAAAGGGAGAGGAAGTGGATCGACGTTGTCGTCGAGGGCGCGGTGGCGCGAGGTCAGGGTGGAGGAGCGATTCGGCGGAGGCGTTGACGTCGTCCGGTTTCCTTATTTTTTTTCTTTTTTCAATTTCTGATTTCAAAGGAAATGGTCAACGGGGAGGGGAGAAAGGGGTAGGGTAGAGGTATATAATAATATATATTATTTTATTTTAATTTTTATCCCCAAAAAGTTACTTTTCAATTTGAACACCAAATCGAACCCAACGACTGTCGCCCCTAGCTAATTACCCTCATTCCGAACACAATGAGATATGTTTCGTAAGCCAATTGGGCTGTTACAATCAGTTTATGCTAAATTTAAAATATAAACCATTATATTCAATTTTAAACGTATATTTCAATTTCCTGGGACCACATACTAACTCTAAAAATTACAAAAATTTATTTCTGGCTTTGTATTGGCGATACGGTCCCAACGAAACTAATTTCGTCAAATTTGAAGACCGTTTGAAAAATGGCCATTTTCTGGTCGATCCAAATTGACTTAAATTGTCAAAACACGTTTTCTTTTGCCACGCTCACATATTGATTCAGAAAATTATGAATTTTGGAATCTAGCAATAACTTGACATCACGGATCCAACAAAAGTGGTTTCATCGAAAACGAAGGTCGTTTGCTAAATTTCCATTTTTAAGGGCTATATTTTCCATAGCGACTATTCTGAATTTTCAACTGGGCATAACTTTTTATTCCCGCTATGAAATTTTGATTTTTCGGGTTCGTAGGAAAGATATTTTCAAATAGATTCTAATATTTTTAGTTTCGCTAATATCTGGTTTATTTTGAATCATGTACATTCATTTGAACTTTGAAATCGAATTTTCAAACTACCGCATCATTTTTAATTCCTTTTATAATTATAAATAAATATTTATATTCCAATGAAGATTCAAATAAATATATACGTTCTAATTCTATTCAAAATAAAGTTCTCGTCGTTATTATTTAAATGAATCGTTTTAAATTTTCAAAATTGCCAAAATAAAAAATTTAAATTGGTTCAGATTTCCGGGTTATTACAATCTCCCTTACTTAAAACTTTTCATCCCCAAAAAGGAACGAAGCTGAAAGTTGTTTTACAAACCAACTCAACTTCCATTATTTTCATTATGGCTTAAGTTCTTCAACTTTTCAGTTTCTAAGAACTTTTCAAATTTTTCAAAAATTTGGCCAACACCCTAAATTTTCAAAATATTTTGCCCTAACCTCCCCGGCACGGGAGCACCAGGAAAATCCCGAAATTGCCACACAAGCCTCTCCAATCCAAAAGGAAAAAGAAACAGCCAAGCGGCTAGCCAATCGACTCATAAAATCATCAAATACCCCAAGAAATATAATAAACATGTACCTATTTGTCGGGCAAACAATTTTATTCCTCTGCTCTAGCCTCTTTGCAATGACCTGTTCACACATATATATGTACATGCATGCATTTCCAAATAATTTTCAATCTTATTCAACATTTGATACAATTTGGCTAAATTTGCCATTCATTCACATAATGGTTTAAAGGAATAATCATACAACACAACCATCAATCAGCAATCAATTAGTTGAATAACGTTTCAATCACATAACTTTAATAAATAGCTAAAAATCATATTTTTGATGCCAAATCACAACAATAAGCCCTATCTAGTTTTGGTTCTCACACCAGCCAATAGGAAATATATAGACGTCCCACCTTCGAAACTCGAACATGAATACTGATGATGCGATCGCTATAGCGATCATCAGAACAATCTTCGGGTGACTAGAGTGTGATTCTATATCTATCCAGTATATTAAGACTTCGTATACACGTGGATCAGACGTATATGCAAAATCTTTATATATACTTGATTGTCCAAATCAATTTAAAATAAATATTCAAATACGTATAATACGATTTAAATTTCGAAACAAAATTTGTTTTCATTTTAAAAATATACTCTTCCGACTCATTCTAGGATACTACTGATCCCATTTCTAACGAGTCATCCTCATTGGATATTACTAATCCAATTTCTGATGAATTCTTTCGTATGGTTCTAATGTGCCTTGTTCTCGAGCAATGTAAACCAAAGCTCTGATACTAAATGAAAGGACCCGTAACTTCCCCGTGAAGAAAAGCACGGATTGCTTTGAGAACAACACACATCGGAACACAAACAGAAGAACATTTCATTTTTAATTACAACAATTCCATCAAAATACAAGAATATACAGAATATGAATAAATGTTATACATTTAATATACATCAGAAAAATATCAGAGATTACTATTTACAATGCAGTGGAAAATAATACAAAACACAACTGAAAAGAATATACGGATACAGAGCTTTTCAAATATCATTCCAGCTGTAAACCGGGATCCTGCGAATGCAAATCTGCAAAACCAAAACTACTAGCTGCCCATGTGGAAATAGGGGCACCCAGAGTTTAGGTAACAACAATAAACTCCAGGTCAGTCGTGGGACTGGTGTGAGAACTAAAACAGTTATTAATCTTTATTTTAAAGTTAGGTAAATCAAGGGACCACGCCGTATAACACGAAACGGGTTTCCTACCAAAAATACTAGTGCATTAAACAACAGCACAATGCTAAATAAAGAACAATGAAGCTATTATAAGACCCAGGTCCCATCACATAATGCAACACAAGCCGAAGGATAGGGTTTTACCTTATAATAGCCAAAGAATGCTTGATACGCTAAATTTCATGTTTTATTATTACTATAAGTGTACAGTGTCAAAACAATTTCAATCATAAGTATCAATCATAGACGACATAAGTGCCCCATACCACTATGTCGCCATATATAGGTTTACAACTAAAACCGCAAAGTCGTGTATTGGAAGTTGGATTTCCATCTATGAACTGAGGTAAGGGATCGTCCTCACCGAATTCGAGACGCTCTAGCCCACCCCTCAGGAACAGCCGCAACTGCCCCTTGGATCGTCAGGGCCAGTCCACTCGATGTGGATTATAATGCTTGAACACTATGTTTCCCCGCCCTTTGGGGCGTCAATGAGCCAAATGACTCCATCGGCTCCACATAGTCACCGATATATCCGAGGCGCCTTGCAATCCAACAACCACACAGGTGAAAATAATATAAATATCAGGGCTGGTAGGTCACTGACACCACCCAAGCTAGAAGGAAACTCATGCCCTCCCTGATGTCCTCTCCCGTTTCTGGTTCACAACCGGGGTGTGAGGCTCGCGAATTAACACTACACAAAGCTATGCCACAAAGGCCGTGCTTTGATCATCAACCACAAGACTCTGCTTTTCAACAGAAGCCTTGATCATTTGCATCTTAGCATGCCACAAGGCAAACCACTCCATGCAACCGATATCCATCAATCACACAGAATGATATCCAATGTCAAACACACAGTTCATTTACAAGTTCGTTCTGGGTCTGAACGGAACCGGAGGAATCTTAATCCTCGCATATCCATCGATCTCCAAGTACGTATGGACGATCACCAACTGATTCCCTCCTCTTGGGTGTACAACCCAATCAAGATCATCAGTAATTATCCAAACGATGTGAAGACCTCCGATCTTCGACCACCGTCTTCATCCTCGACACATCGCCGAATCAGTTATTCAAAACGGGATAAACCCAGTCTTTCTGAATAACTCACATATATAATAAACAAGTGTTACACAAACACAACATGCGCCTCATTCCAATTCAGAGTATTCTTTTATTCAAGTATTCTTATATTTTGGGAAAGGTTCCCATTAATTTTATCAAAGATAAATTCTTTAAATTTATTCTTTAATCTTCCTTTGAATATCAATTCAAACCAAATTATGGTTTATCCAAACTAGTCGAGATTAGCGAACCTTACCGAAGTAATCACTTGTTAAATTTCCCAACCCCAACCTATTCATCCCATGAAGTAAAACTGGTAATACATCATATCTAACACCACGGTGTTATCGGTAAATTCAATTACCCTTCCACATTCAAATCTAATTAAAGATTTAACTATCGCCTGGAGAAAAAACTGGTGATACTCCATTCTCGATCATTTCAATATAATTAAAGATTCATTAAAACTCCACTTGGTTTTAATCTTCCCAAAAATCACTATCAATGATTAATTAACTTGGGAAATAATATCCTGTCTTTAACTGGGTTAAAGAACCAATGTCATTTAAAACACGGTTCACTATAATCCCAAAATCACATTCCATTCCATCAGCCTTTAACCGTAAATTAGCAAGTGAATAATTCCCTAAGTAATAACCCCGAAGGCCGAAACCAACATCAGATCAATGCCCAGGAAACCATTCAACTTAACTAATCTTCAGTTAGTTTCTGATTTTCTTAACTCCATTGGGTCTAAGAACGGTATTATTAAAGATACCATTCACGACAACCCAAAATCATATTCCCTTTACAATGGAATCTTCACGGAAAACAAATCGATATATATAATCGATATAAACTTCCATATCCGACTAGTAATATAAATGGAAAAACGGCAAAGCCTTTTAAATTCCAGATATATTAGTTGTCTTCCTCCACAGAAATTCACTTCGATTATTACCAAATCAAATTCCATTCCATTCCAATTTATTTTATTAAATTGGAAAACTTTACTTTGGAAAATCTCCTTTAAATCTTAACAAAAGATTTATAAATTCCAAATCACATTTCGCTGTAAATCGGGGTAAAGAACGAATGTCGTTAAAACACAGTTCATGATAAACCCAATTCACTTTCCATTAATTATAGGGTTAAAGAACAAGTGTTATTTAAAACACCGTTCACGATAAACCCAAAAATCAATTCAAATTCAATTCCAATTAAATTCCATATAATTGGTATACTTATTAAATCTAAATAAAAAGATTTAATCTTTTTCTCAACTGGGTTTAAGAATAGTGTTAATGAAGACACCATTCACGACAAACCCAAATCCCATTTGATATTAAATATAAGGCTCTGAATAGAAAATATATCGGCTTATATTCAATATCAAATTCTACGACCAACGAATATCGTATTGGAAATAACGATATAAATATATCTTTCAAATTTCCATAACAATATCTGTATAATCACGAAATCCAACATCGAAATATTCCAAAGACAATTTCGATTCAAATCCATTCTAATTCAATTATTGGAAATTCTGGTTACTTTCAAAACCCTTTCAAATCTTCTTTATTTATTTCAAAAATAAATGGATTATAATTCTAGTTCAAAACTAGTTCATTTTGATAAAAATCTATTTTTATCTTTTCAAATATGGAATTTTTCATCCCAATTCTTTCCAAATCATTTCTTATGATTTTACATAAATTATTGCTATTTTTAATAATTTTATCAAGGCCCGTACAGTCGATTTCCATCAACGGCCATCAAACTACACTTACAGCGACCTTTTCCAAATTTGATTTGGACATAATTCCAAATCCAACCATTAGATTTTAAATCTCTAATATTCGTTAGAGAGCTCTTTTCAATACGAACCCAACTGTTCCAGTTTTAGGAGAATCTGACGGTAGGATCTCCCGTAATGTCCATTCGAAGTCAATGGTCGAAATTCGCGAACTGCCGCGGCGCGGCGCGTTCTATTCCGGCCATTTAATATATATTATATATATATCGTCGATTTCAATTCAAAACGTATTTTATAAATTTTTTAAATTCGTTTTCAAAACGATTTCAACTTCATATTCAATTTTAAATCAAAATTGAATATTCCATATCATTAATATATAAATGATAATATTTTTGAAATGTTATATTTTGAAATCACTTCCTTTTCTATACTCATTATAAAAATGAATAAAATCGATATAAATATCGTTCACGTCAAAATGGCGTCAATCTAATCGACATGGCTATATATATTTAAATATATTCGTGTCCATCCCAAATCGGACATCAAAACCAAATTTTGATTCTTTTCTGAATATTATTTGAAAAATATTCGTTATTTTAAAATAATCGTTATTTTAAAATATTCGTTCTTTCTGAATTGGAATCAGACACAGTCAATTACCATACAATGTGATTTATATGGATTTCGTACACACACACGTACACTACAACAATCAAACACAGTCAACCATCACCCAAAGTGCATTCTACACTACATAAGCATCAAATATAAATATTTAACGCTTATAACAGCCTGTCAATCAATCGATCGACATACAGCTAATTATTAGGACTAGTGTATGGCCAATTTCATCCCAACACCCGTGTGCGGTTTTCAAACAATCAAACACGGGTTTTATTTGTGCAGTTGGGCGATGTGTAAAATTTATCGTCCCAATCAATATCATTCAAAAGTGTGTACATAAACAAATCGTTTGATATGTTTATAAATATTTATTTTATATACACGTTAAAAACTATATTTTTAACAATAAAATATTTATTTCCATTCCACATCACACAATCAATTTTTCACAACACATCAATCAAACAACCAAGTCATCCATGTTCTGTGGACGACAGGTGTCGGGTGCTGCTAAGCACCGTCTGCATCCTAATATATATTTCAACTAGAAAATAAATTAAAAGTGAGGAGTTCTCACCTTTGGGTTCCACTCCGCCAGTTTTACTTCTGAACCGTTTGAATTTGTTTGAAATTCCAATGCAGTCCTTACCACGCTGTTCATAATAAAAATTATATTTTTATTGTTCATTCCAATAAATAAAAATCACATTTTTATTTCTACTTCATATATTTTTACGACGCTTCTTTCTATATAGAAATTATAATTTTATATTTCTACTTCTTATATAAAGACTGCATTTTTATTTCGACGCTATAAAAATCACATTTTTATCTCAACATATACATAATAAAAATCAGATTTTTATTTTGTTACATATATAAAAATTATTTTTTTTTTCTCTATTTTATAAAAATCATATTTTTATAACCTCTACTGCATAAAAATCATATTTTTATTATTATACAATTATGAAAAACATATTTTCCTATCTTAAAAATATAGTCCTTTCCATTACAAAAATATAATCTTTTCTATGTTAAAAATAATAACTTTATCATAAATTAAAATCTAAACTTTAGACAAATAAAAATCTAAACTTTAAATAAATAAAAATCTAACCTTCTATTGTTAAAAATCTAACCTTTCTATTGTTAAAAATCTAACCTTTCAATTTATAATCATATATAAAAACTGAAAAGGAAATTAAATGATAAATAAAACAAAAACTCACGTTTTTATTCTAGGGTTCCGATCAGCGGAGAGCTACTGGACATCGTCGCAGTGCTGGATGTCGGCGGCGACCAAGGCGGGTGGTGCAGACCAGAGAGGCGACGGTCGAAGGAGACCCCGACGGTTTCGGGTTTCGCATTGGGGAATCTCGCGATGATTACTGGGTCATGCGGGTTCGAGCGGAAAAGGGAGGGGAAGTGGATCGACGTTGTCGTCGAGGGCGCGGTGGCGCGAGGTCAGGGTGGAGGAGCGATTCGGCGGAGGCGTTGACGTTGTCCGGTTTCCTCATTTTCTTCTTTTTTCGATTTCTGATTTCGAAGGAAATGGTCAAAGGGGAGGGGAGAAAGGGGTAGGGTAGAGGTATATAATAATATATATTATTTAAATTTAATATTAATCCCCAAAAAGTTACTTTTCAATTTGAACACCAAATCGAACCCAACGACTGTCGCCCGTAGCTAATTACCCCCATTCCGAACACAGTGAGATATATTTCGTAAGCCAATTGGGCTGTTACAATCAGTTTATGCTAAATTTAAAATATAAATCATTATATTCAATTTTAAACGTACAATTCAATTTACCGGGACCACATACTAACTCTAAAAATTACAAAAAAAAATTATTTCATGCTTCGTATTGGCGATACGGTCCCAACGAAACTAATTTCGTCAAATTTGAAGACTGTTTGAAAAATGGCCATTTTCTGGTCGATCCAAATTGACTGAAATTGTCAAAACACGTTTTCTTTTGCCACGCCACATATTGATTCAGAAAATTATGAATTTTGGAATCTAGCAATAACTTGATATCACGGATCCAACAAAAGTGGTTTCGTCGAAAACGAAGGTCGTTTGCAAAATTTCCATTTTTAAGGGCTATATTTTCCATAGCGACTATTCTGAATTTTCAACTGGGCATAACTTTTTATTCCCGCTATGAAATTTTGATTTTTCGGATTCGTTGGAAAGATATTTTCAAATAGATTCTAATATTTTTGGTTTCGCTAAAATCTGGTTTATTTTGAATCTTGTACATTCATTTGAACTTTGAAATCAAATTTTCAAACTACCGCACCAGTTTTAATTCCTTTTTTAATTATAAATAAATATTTATATTCCAACGACGATTCAAATAAATGTATACATTCTAATTCTATTCAAAATAAATTTCTCGTCGTTATTATTTAAAATAAATCATTTTAAATGTTAAAAATTCATCAAAATTGCCAAAATAAAAATTTTTAATTCGTTCGGATTTCCGGGTTATTACATCGCCATACAAGCCTCTCGCTTGTATGGTAACTCCAACCTCGTCATATAAGCTCCAAATGCTTATATGGAATATGATAGGATATGCTGTCTTCATGTAGTATGTCATGTGACGTATTTCATGATTTACAGGTTGCTATCCTATGGAGTTGTTTGTAATCTCACACAGAACAACCATCACACCGCATCCAATTTCATTTACAGGAGTTTATATAATAATAAAATTGTGCATCCAACTCATTAAGGTTTACCTATTTGAAGGACACGCAAACAAATTCTTTACTCAACAGCGAATCTATTTACCTGTTTAGCATGTGTGTATGTGTGTGTATATATATATCTAAGCTAAAAATATTATTGTTAGCGAACAAATATTTATTTCAACCCATGACTATTTTTATTACTCCACATAAATGTTAAAAATAATATTTTTGGCGAACAAAAATATATTTCAACACATGACTATTTTTATTACTTCATATACATGTTAAAAATAATATTTTTGGCGAACAAAAAAATATTTCAGCACATGACTATTTTTATTACTTCACATACCTATTAAAAATAATGTTTTTAGCGAACAAAAATATATTTCAACACAAGTCTATTTTTAATGGTTCATACATACAATAAAAATGATATTTTTATTATTCAAACATTTTATTCAACACATGAATATTTTTAATGGTTCATATATACAATAAAAATGATATTTTCATTGTTCAAACATTTTATTCAACACATGAATATTTCTAATGGTTCATACATACAATAAAAATGATATTTTTATTGTTCAAACATTTTATTCAACACATGAATAAATTCTATGGTTCATACATATAATAAAAATGATATTTTTATTGTTCAAACATTTTATTCAACATATGAATATTTTTAATGGTTCATTTCAGAAAATTTTGGCATTATAACGGCAGGTTGTTGTTGCACTGATATAGTGTATGAGCACTACTCCTCTTCTAACCTAGGCTTGCGACATCACAACAATTTATATCCATGAACCATTCCATAATAGGGTTGCCAAATCCATATTCAACAATTTTTCCATAACACAATCAATTAACCACAATCAATGAATCCCAATTTTATACAACGCATATATGTATTTTATATAGCGTATATTTTTTTTTTTATATTGCATTACAGCCACAACACAATACAATCAATTTAAATCGTTCATGGTCTGTAGACGAGGGAGGTGAGCTAACAGGCACCGTATACAATTTATGATGATTTTACAACTCATAAATAATTTACTCCATTTTATTTTGAATTTAGAAATCTCACATTAGGTTCCACCCCTCCTTTATTTGTAGAGAGATCCAAATGCGTTCTAGTCTCTTCTAGAATGTAGAAGACGTTGCCACAATCACAATGGTTCATGTGATTTCGACGCCGTATGAGAAAGATATGATTTTTATTGCGCTAATGACATTATTGAATAATTAATGAAGTAATTAACCATCACCTTCTTCACTGTTCAACTGCAAAACTGACGTCGACTATGGTTCGAAATTAGGTCAGCAAATTCTGCTCAAACCATGTAGCTATAGGACGATCGGACAATGCCATGTGGAGGAGCTTGGAGAGCCGCACTACCCCGTGGAACCACAGCGAACTCAAGCTCAGATCGACGGCACAAATCTACGGCAAACGACGTGACTTTGAGGACTAATTCCGACCCAAACACTCCATGATAGAATATTAGACTTGTTTGGATTTGAAAATGGGGAGATTCTCTACAAAATTCCCTCAAGAATCATCGAATTTCGAGTGGTTTGCAAGAAATCGAAGAGAGAAGTTCTGAACCTATTCCGTCATTCATAATAGAGAGGATCGGGTTCTTACTGAAATGAATTAAGTCAACACTCAATTTCTATTGGTTGTTACACTTATATAATTTATTTTTAATTCATTTAAATCCCAAAATAGTGTCTCCTTATTTGAACTTCAAACGAATCCCAATGAGTGTCTTCCCAAGCTAAATACCCGTATTTTGGATACAATGGAATATGTTTTGTAAGCCCATTCGACTGTTTCAATCAGTTTTTCTCAAAATTAAAATATATAACGTTCAATATTCAACTTGAACGTAAATTTCAATTTATTGGGGTCACATACTGATTCCAAAAATCACAAAAAAATTATAACTAGTAATATCGTGATGTTACGGTCCTAAAAATTAATTTCGTCATATTTGGAGACCGTTTGAAAAATGACCTTTTTCTGGTCGATCCAATTTGCACTGTATTTGTCACGCTCACATATTAATTCCAAAAATTATGAAATTTTAAACCTAGCAATAATTTAACATTCCAGATCCAACAAAAGTGGTTTCATCAAAAAACGGAGGTCGTTTGCAAAATGGATATTTTAAGGGCTTTGTTCTTATTTTAAAAATGGAAAATTTAAATTCTGAAGCATTTTATACCAAATTTACCTTAAAAATAATTTTTAATTTGGTTTTGATTTTCCAGGTTGTAACAATTTTTCTTTGTTATACAATACATACCTTTTTGTTTGTTATTGAAAATGATAGTTGAATATATCATTTTTTAATGTTGACGTTTACATTGCATATTATTACTTTCAGGTGGATAATTAAAAAATTGGCATATAATAATTAGAATTAGTAATGTTACTTACACATAGCATTTTTCTCAAATGTTTTTTCTTTTCTTCTTCTTTTGCGGTATTTTCTTGTGAACATGTTCTTTTAATCAAGAAAAAGAACACAATGCTAATGTCCTAAGATTTGTTAGATGGGATATAAATTGTCTAAAAAATGTTGTCACAAACGATGCATTAAAAAGAATGGATAATGAAAAAGTAATATTCATTTTATATTTTGTAATGTAACTTTATTATAGAAAATTGATAAATTATCGTAAATTCTAAAGTCTTGATACCAAATTTTTGTTATTGAATATTTTTTTGAAAAATTGAGAAATGTAAATAATAAAGAATTTTTATATTTTATATTTTGTTAACCCCGTTGTGAAAACGCGGTTTGAAATAATAAAGTACGTGTGAATGTTGGCATACTTCGTTTAACCTGTGGCTTCTCTAACCCATAAGTGCCTTTAGCTCGTTCATCATATCTGGTTTAGGTCGCTCGCCTAACATAATGGATCAAATTACGTACAAGTGCATATTGTATTATAGTGTGCCATGTGACAATATGGACCAAAGGATTATACACTTTTGGATCATTATGTGTCACTTTGCTTCATCAGCTAATGGAGCTTCATAAAGCATAATGTGAGCAAGCATGGATGACCAACTGACAATACAAAGGGATAATCATGGCTTTAATGCTATGTAATCCATCAGCTATATCCTCTACATCCTCCGGTTCATTATAAAAAAGAAGCTTCAAGGCATTATTATTGGGTCATGACGTTACACATGAAGCCAATAATATAAGCATGGACCAATATACGCATGATCACAATTTCTGAGACCTTCATATTTTAACTTAAAAGATAAGACAGACATGTCCAGATGAAAGTATGAAATGTGAAGGCTGGTGTGACTTTAGGTCGTAATAACCCCTTTAGGTCATTTTGCATTGGCCTTGAACACGTTGATTCACCTTTAAGGCGTTCACCCTCCTTTGGATCGTTCGGCCTTCACGCAATGCTCTTTAGCTCATCTGCCTCTTTGGGTCATTTGTGTAAGGTAATCCATACATGTGGATCGTTAACAAACCAAGTTAGGTCGTTAGTCATTTCAATGTGGGCATGGGACAATGGGAAGTCTCATGGTATACATTATGCAGTACCATGCCTCCAGACTTAGATGCGCCCTCAAATATATGAGGTGAACATGTGGCTTAACATGGCTTAGTAGCGATAATATAATCACTTCATGGATAACTTAGCGTACTGGGTCCATAACTTTCATTTTTGAATGTATGGCCTTCATTTAGATCGTTGGACCATGTATTCAAAGATTAGGTCGTAGCCGCATCATAAAAACCGTTAGTGCATACATGCACATTACACTCAGATCATTGTTTATGTTTCTAGAAGCATGGGACTGTGGCGCCAGGAAATTGCTAGACCATAAGGCATGAAGGACAGTTCACCTCCTTTAGACCGTGCAATATGTATATGCTTAGCTCGTTGACCAAATTAGGCCGCAAGTGCTGTTGGACTGCTCACTTTATTCTTTAGCCTTCATGTTCCTTTTCATTCCAGTGATTGCTTAGGTCGCGTAACATATAATGGAGCGCCAACTGTAAAAGGGGATGTACATATTATGTGAACTACTTATATATATAAACGTACACAGTATAAAGTGGTGAAATAACATAAAGAGGAGCTGTTAGGTCGTCGCACGTGCGTGCCAGCTGTCACCAATAACAGGTCTTTTATGAAGAGAAACAAAGCGGGTTGTCATATGCTGGACCGAGTAAATGTTTTAGGTCATCAGCCTTTTGGGCCGTGACGACATAATTAGTACGCAAAGGTTAGCTCGCGTGGACTGTAGGAGTACTTACAAACAACTTCACATGCTTAGCCCATGCACCATTATTTACAAGTATGCCACTCCACACCAACTCCGACTGTAAATACTCCTCATACTTCACTTGAAAGGGGGACAGAAAAATTCATTCCTACAAGGAGGTGCCACCAAATTCAAAGCTCACCTACAACTTCTGTCCAACTCCATGTCAATGATCTTTAAATCTCTCTCCAATTGAATCTAAGAACCTTCAATCTCATTCAAGCAAATTCATATCTTCTCTAATCCATTCTAAATTCGGATCTAACGCAAAATCCTATCTAAATCATGGAAAAAGGGCCAAGGCACTTGAGTGCTTGAAAATCCGTACTTCTACCACCAGAAAGCTAGAGATCCTATCAATTCCTTGCCAAATTCAAGAGAAATTAGATCATAATGAGATTTACAGGGGAGAAATGAATGTAATGAGTGAAAATCCATATTTTGTAAGCCCAAATATCATAATGAGAATTGATTAGAAGTGGATGTAGATTCATATTGAATTGAACCACTATAAAAAGCTTCTTGTCTTCATTTTTATACTTTAATTTTGCAATTGTGGCCTCATATTTTAATTCTAACCATTATTGGTGAAGTGCACATTTGCACCCTTGGTGTTGTGAACCATTTTCGGTTTCAACATTTGGCGCCCACCGTGGGGCTGCATTTTCATCTTCTCCCTTCATACACTCTCATAAGGTTGAACGCCATGCATTTAAAGTTCTAAACCACTTCCTTCTCTGAAATAACGAAAAATTGGAGCATATCAATTTACTGATCTCGTTCATGTCGTATGCCAATTAACTCATCCATGTCGTCAAACTTTGGGTCACATGGACAAGTATAGTTATCACTGACATACATAAGACCATCAGATTAAGCATCCTCATGGTTTTGGGAATCCATGATTCATTTACCAAGTCATTGCTACCGTGAATGATGTGTTAATGCGTAAAGCAACACGGCTAGTCCCTCACATACGGTTTGAACACCAAGCCATGAAGAGTTGATGACACTAAGTTTTCTAAACAACATGGGTCAAGGCGTCAGAGGGACACCACATTTTGTCTACACACAATCCGAAAGCCACGTGGCAACCTGCGGTAGGAAGATGCAAGAGCAAATTTGTTGTTCACACAATCCCAAGTTTGTCTGTACATAGTTTATGGCGTTCGCAGGACTGAAGAGACCAGGTCGCATCCTGTGTATGACCAAATTATGCCATGCATCATTCCATGCCGTTAATGCATGGAATCATCATGTCGCTAAGTTCATACGCCACGTCAGCAAATGGGGAAAGCATTGATGGCCATAGCATATTCATGTCGCAGACCGTATGTTGATGTGAAGAATGAGCAGCTATCAACAACTATAACATTCTTTGAACCATGCCACCAATCCAGTTGCCGCGCTAGGCAAATATAGAACAATATGGATATCCTTAATACTCTGGTTATGCCGCAAATCTCCAGATGGCTCTTATTCCATGTCTATAAGTTCATTCATGCCATCACTAGACATTCAATTCGTTATTATTGATAAAGCAAGTCATTAAGAGAAGACATTCATGTCATTATATGGAGGACATGTAATCAAGCCGTGAAATGTGAGCAGCAGTTGTCATCGTAAAGGAAAAATGGAATAGTCTATGATTTTACTGAATGACACACACCTGCCAGAAATGGGTCAATAAAGTTATAAAATTCTACTTATAAAGTGCCAGCTGGGCATTTTCGTGAGGTCCTGAGCTGCAAGGAGTAAAATTATATCATACATGAAAGCATGTCGTTAGCCATCCAACAACATCCCAAAAATGAAACTATCCTCATAGCACGACATCATGGTCCAAGTCTGGTTCGAAGATGAATGAGGTTCACCTTGACTAATCATTCTCTCCATCCTGCATCATCATCGCTAGTGGCCTTCGGTTGTGCAAGTTGATACGTCGTCATCTCCATGCACTAAGCAACTCGATTTCATCCAAATCAATCTCATTTTCAAATGGAAACTTCAAACAAAAGATCTAATGGATGTTAATCAAGCTCTCATGAACAAAATGAATGCTCCTCTAAGCGCTCAAGCCAATCCCGCTTCTCCTCAAAAGATCAATGTCGACCTTGAAGAGAACACGGATGCGGTAGCTTCTAGTCAAAATCACCGCAATGGCACAAAAAATATTGGAGGTTGGACGAACGACGAAGACGAAGCTAACGTCAAAGGCACCAATCCACATGCTAAAAGTCATTCCGATCGAAATACTCGAAAGGTTGCTAGTCCCACACAAGGGGCACTTCATCAATTTTTGAACCGTGATAAATTGCAAAGGCAACAATCCGGTAATGAAATCGAAATTGGCCCTGCGGAACAATACGACACTAAAGAGTATATCGCGACAAAACATATCATGAAATAGAATCAAGCTCGCAATGACGATGGAAGTGAATGGGACTTCCCTCCTAGTGAAACTCCATTCATCGAAAGGGTCCTTCAAGCATAATGTCCAGAGGAGCTCACTCCTCTTATCCTACCTCCATACAACGGCTTTATTGGTCTGAACTACTTCCCATTCAGATATGAGTAACAAATGAATGCAGCTAGGGGAATGGATGAGATGGGATACACATACCTTCCACTCTACTTAAAAGGCACTGCGTCATTATGGTTCACGAAGTCGTTGCCTAAGTCCATAGACCGGTCCTCTGATCCGACCAAAAAGTTCAAAGAGCAGTTCTACCTATAGACTACCAAAGCAAAGGACGTTAAGACGTTCTCGTCAAACAACCGAATCAATGAAGCAGGACTCCAGCATGGAATATAGCGACTCCAAAGCTCCGTACCATGACAAGAAGTTTTCGCATAGTTAACCGAACCCGAGAGAGAATGGAAGGTCACTCGGATACTCTGAAATATAGCTCTGTGGATTCAGCAATTCCTACAGATGTAGAGGCATCCATTCATCCAATGATAACCGAACATTTCCACATGAAAATTCAACCAAAGACATTTAGAGTCAGAAATCTTGCTATGAAACTGGAAATGGCTGGGGCAGAAGCGTCTAAACTCAACTAGCATGATCTCTTCAAGATCAATTAAGTATTATCAAATGAGAATTGCGCTTTAAAGACTGTTGATGGAATTCAGATTCCAGAAGTCTTGACCAATTGTGGCATCTCTCTGCATAATGCACTCTTCACATCCAAGGAGAAAACCTATATATTCCCTTATAATAGTAAATCTCCTATGGTAAAACGGAGGGGTTGTAACAGGATGCCAACTTTGTTACTAATGCATTCTTATATCGATCTTATATTTGTGAAATTTTCATTAAAACAAATTGAAAACGAATCACTCATGATCGAATGAATGTTGCAGGTTATTCAAAGAAACCTTGCCCTACCACGAACTGGTAAAATCATGCAACTCTTGCCATGCATTCAAACCATGATAACTCAGGCATCACCTATTGCATTATCCATCAAAAGAAGTACATCACGAAAGGCGAGGTTCAAACCACTGGTTTTATAACCAAGATCGCTCATTAAAACGAGCATCTAATTAAAATCCAATGCCTGCCTCATGGACCGATGCAATAGCATGTAGTACCGCATGGAAAAACTTACAAAAGGGCATCTAGTTGTAAAGATGGGGGCATATACCCAATTCGAACTCCGGAGAATCTGAAACTACCCAGTTCCTAGGGCACAACAAACCGTACCAAGGTTTAAGGAGCATAGTCAAATCATGGACATCATCATAAACCAAGGACCATGGATGACCCCGATCAACTCCTATCTCATTAATGGGAGAACCTAACAAAGCCTAGTGACTGTTATAGCACATCCCGATTGGGATAGCTCAAGCTCCCATTGCTCAATTCTCAAAACACCAGTCGCAACAAATACGAAGGTATGGAGCACAGCTTGACAAATAAGGGAAACTAGGAGCTGAACGGTCAAATAGTGTAACATTCAATAAAAGTTGCAAGTTTCACTGAAGGGGCACCTTCTTAATTGCAAGGTCCTTGGCCCTAGTTATAATAAATCGAAGTAAATCCCGATGAATTAAATAGCGTATGCCCCATGAAACGATGTAACGTAAAACCAAAGACCTCCTAGAGGGGCACCCAGTTGATCGTCAGTGCCATGATTACATGGCCCGATTACGACAAACACCGGGCTTTAAAACCAAAGACCTCCCAGAAGGGCACCCAGTTGATCGTCAGTGCCATGATTACATGGCTCGATTGCAACAAACACTGGGCTCTAAAACCAAAGACCTCCCAGAGGGGCACCTAGTTGATCGTCAGTGCCATGATTACATGGCCCGATTACGACAAATACTGGGCTTTAAAACCAAAGACCTCCCCGAGGGGCACCCAGTCGATCGTCAGTGCCATTAATACATGGCCCGATTACGACAAACCCTGGGCTTCAAAAGACCTCTTCGGGGGCATCCGATCATATGTTGGATCTTCCAAATCCAACTATTGATTCTAGGTCTTCCAAATCTAGTTATTGACGGACTTCAAAAGACCTCTTCTGGAGCAGCCGATCAGATGTTGGGTCTTCCAAATCCAACTATTGATTCTGGGTCTTCCAAATCCAGTTACTAACGGACTTTAAATAACCCTTTAGGGGGCATTCGATCCTAAGCCGAGTCTTCCAAATTCGGTTAGTGACGGACCCAAAGACCTTCTCGGAGGTGCCCTACAAATTCTACAAGTGGCTGAGTCATTCAGTCACAACGAATAACGGGTTTACAAATACCTCTTCAGAGTAACGAAATATAAGACCTCTCGAGCAGGGTCATAAAAACAGAACTTCATCCCTACCAAAAGGTATGAGTTGGATCAACTAAACCAGAAACCTTCAGTCATGATCATGCCAAGAAATTCAACAATGGCCAAAAAACATGACCAAAAGATTCTAAATGAAGTCAGTCACAAAATGTTGTACCTAACCTTTAAAGTTTCTGACAAATTTTGGTATGGGGGCACCACCACCACATTAAAGAAATTTAATAATGCTCACTTCTCAAACATACCACAAAATTCGTCACAATCCTAGATCAAAGGTTTAGCTTCTGCAAGGGTTGCCCTGACCAACAAAGTTGAGCTTTGAAATGGCTATAGCAAACTTGAAAACCTCGATACCGTGATAAGCGCAAAGGTGATTGTTTACGGGAAAGAAGTTTCAAAAATTGCTTTGGCCAGAGTCAAGGAAGTTCAGCAGTGAAATTGGTTAAGTAAATCCAGCTAATAACGATTCGTGACTATAATGAAAACCCAATTTACGAAAAAGTACCATGAAATCATTTCAATACTGAACGTTGCAATAACAAAATACTTGTAAAACATGAAAAAGATAAGTGCATAGACAGGAAAATATGGCAAAGCTAAAGGTGAAAGCTAAAGCACAACGAGTAAAAGATGGTTCAGTGCACCAAAAGCAAGTCTTAGCAAAGTTTGCAAGCACAATACGGTCCAAACACCTTTTCAATGCAAAATCTCCGATGGAATTTTCCAATGTTGCATCTCCGTCAGAGGCTGGGGCATCCAATGCTTTGGGCACGCAACGGAAAGCAAGAAGAATTCCTCAGAAGAGAAAGGATCAAGTTGGTGCAAGTAATCTGAATTCACGGAGGAACCGTTTTGTGATAAGAAACTTCTTAGTTTTCTCTTTCTCTTCGATAGCCTTCAGAGACTCAAGCACATAGTCGGCCGCTAAATCTGGGTTTCCTAGATACATTGTCGTGCTCAGAAACTCTAAATAAGCCGATGAAAGCAAAATAATTTTGCCGGCAAATTAGAAGCTTCTAGTGCGACAATCTAAATCATGGAAATTTGGCAAGATTGGTCGCATTCATTTTGCGCAATTCCATGGCTATAATAAAAGAGTAATAGGACCATACTAAGAATTAGACGATGTACGGAAGTACATAAACCAAAGTATGCAAACAACGGGAAATCCACCCTCATAAGCTAATCAAAAAGACTTTGCCTTCAAAGAAAAGCATATCAAACTATGAAAAAAGCTGATATGGGCAAATGTAGAAATGATGTAAGAAGCAATTCACTAATGTACGACATTCAAACTCCAAAATCCTGGTTCCAAGGCTCGAGATCCTCAGAATGAATACTGTGAAAGCATTGTATAAAATGATGGCCTAGCACAACTTATTAAGTGATGCACAAGGCTACTTAGTTTACCAAAAATCCTGCGGGATTGGCAGTAAACATGAGTCATTATGACTGGGGTGTCGCTAACAATGAAGCAAGGGAGGCCAAATTCGGAATTTCGTCACACAAATTGTCAGTCGACAACGAATTTTCCACTAAATGTGCGCAAAGGCAATTCACTACAAGTTCTCTGAAAGGCCGCTTATGCTGAGGGAAACCCTCCAATGAAGCTGAGCCAGTATTACACCACCGTTCATCGAAATAAGGCAAAAGACACAAACAAAGACAACATGTATCATTACCTTGTTCGAGAGTTATGAGTAAATTCAAACTGAGATTTCCGAGTCCAACCAAATTATTGTAGCAAAGTTAAAAGGTGAACAATCATAAATTGCCAAAAGGACGATGGATAACCAGAAATCGATTCAATAAAAATCCAGAAGCTCCACCTGTTTTAACCTTGGACACCCAAATTAAAGCTTCAATCTGAGCAGAAGCAATCAACTTTCCAGAACGATAACTAAAGTCCTCTGTCCGGTATCCACTCTGCATATGGAACTTCATTTGTCAACAAAGTACAGAAAACAGGGCATGAGGTATTCAGTTCTCAAGACGTAGATGTGGATTGACCAAGTTCTAGAGTGCTCGAATATAACGTACTTCAAAACAGGCTTCGAGTATTAAATACGTCTCCCAACGACCTAGAAATTAGGTCACTCCACGGCTTAGAGCCCAAATTTCTCAATAATCTGAAAAGGCTTAAGTCGTTCAAAGGATTAAAAGCTTAGGCCACTCAAAGGATAGACCACTCAACGATCTAAAGGCTAAGGACGTTGCAGCGTTTCAAGCTCATAAGTTGTTCGGTCGCCTCAAGTCCCCATATCGGGGTCGTGCAAATTGTTCAGATCGCTCAAATGCTTGGGTCGCCCTATAATTGAGGAGTTTGGGTCGTTCTGCAATTCAAAAAGATTATATTGAGGAGCTAAAAATTAAGACCACTAACGACCTAAAGTGTAGGCCGCAATAACGACCTAAGATCCTTGAACGATTTAACGACCTAAGAGCCCCAAACTTGTTAACGATCTAAGACCTATTATGGTTTCTACGGCCTAAAAGCTGACAACCTCTTAGGCGGGGGCATGAATACTCAGAGTTTCTCCAAAAAGAGGCAGAAGATTAGTTACAGATACGAATTTCTTAAATAGAAAAATCGCACATTACCATGAAAGTTAGTTAGAATAACAGCACTTGAAATCCATAGCCAAATTAAGTCAACTAACTGATCTTAAGTGTCAACATGAATCCAAATTAGAGTGCCGTGATTTTGCAGAAAATATTTAACAGATTTTAAACAAGTCTTTGAAAACACTTCATTCAATGAAAATTCGTCGTACCTATACGTTTAACTGTCTAATCTGTTATTGACTTGGGCGGTCAATAGTAAAATTTTAGCCTAGAAATATGCAATGTTTTCGTTGTTGTAAAACTGGTTATAGCGGTGAAAAATAGCCCAATGAAAAATGAGGCAATCAAACCCTAGCACCGCGTTGTTAAGCAACTAATTCAGAAATTCAAAGATGAAGCGTCTGAATGTTAGCGTAACAACAACAAATAACGAATGCGAATTTCATATCAGATCAAGGAAGCCAAAATATATCCACAATAAGTTCATTTCGAAGCCCGCGTTTTCCAAAAGCAGAAAATACAAGCTTCGAGGGGCAATTGTTAACCTCGTTGTGAAAACGCGGTTTGAAATAATAAGGTACGTGCGAATTTTGGCATACGGCTTTGTTTAACTGGTGGCTTCTCTAACCCGCAAGTGCCTTTAGCTCGTTCATCATATCTGGTTAAGGTTGCTCGCCTAACATGATGGATCAAATTACGTACAAGTGCATATTGTATTATAGCATGCCACATGACAATATGGATCAAAGGATTATACACTTTTGGATCGTTATGTATCACTTTGCTTTATCAGCTAGTGGAGCTTCATAAAGCATAATGTGAGCAAGCATGGATGACCAACTGACAATACAAAGTGATAATCACGGCTTTAATGTTGTGTGACACATCAGCTATATCCTTTACATACTCCAGTTCATTGTAAACAAGAAGCATCAAGGCATTATTCTTGGGTCATGACGTTACACATGAAGGCAATAATATAAGCATGGACCAATATACGCATGATCACAATTTCTGAGACCTTCATATTTTAACTTACAAGATAAGACAGACATGTCTAGATGAAAGTATGAAATGTGAAGGCTGGTGTGACTTTAGGTCATAAGAACCCCTTTAGGTCGTTTTGCATTGGCCTTGAACACGTTGATTCAACTTTAAGACGTTCACCCTCCTTTGGATCGTTCGGCCTTCACGCAATGCACTTTAGCTCGTCCGCCTCTTTAGGCCATTCGTGTAAGGTCGTCCATACATGTGGATCGTTAACAAACCAAGTTAGGTCACTAGTCATTTCAATGGGTGCATGGGACAGTGGGAAGTCTCATGGTATACATCATGCAGCACCATGCCTCCAGACTCAGATGCGCCCTCAAATATATGAGGTGAACACGTGGCATAACATGGCTTAGTAGCGATAATATAATCACTTCATGGACAGCTCAACGTATTGGGTCCACAGCTTTCATTTTAGAACGTATGGCCTTCATTTAGATCGTTGGACCATGTATTCAAAGACCAGGTCGTAGCCGCATCGTAAAACCGCTGGTGCATACATGCATATTACACTCAGATCATTGTTTATGTTTCTAGAAGCATGGGAGTGTGGCGCCAGGAAATTGCCAGACCGTAAGGCATGAAGGACAGTTCACCTCCTTTAGACCGTGAAATATGCATATGCTTAACTCGTTGACCAAATTAGGCTGTGAGTGTTGTTGGACCTCTCACTTTATTCTTTAGCCCGCATGTTCCTTTTCATTCCAGTGATTGCTTAGGTCACGTAACATATAATGGAGCGCCAACTGTAATAGGGGATGTACATATTATGTGAACTAATTATATTTATAAAGGTACACAGTATAAGGTGGTGAAATAACATAAAGAGGAGCTATTAGGTCGTCGCACGTGTGTGCCAACTGTCACCAATAACAGGTATTTTATGAAGAGAAACAAAGCAGGTTGTCATATGCTGGACCGAGGAAATGTTTTAGGCCATCAGCCTTTTGGGTCGTGACGACATAACTAGTACGCATAGGTTAGCTCGCGTGGACTGTAGGAGCACTTGCAAATAGCTTCACATGCTTAGCCTATGCATCATTATTTACAAGTATGCCACTCCACACCAACACCAACTATAAATACCCCTCATACTTCACTTAAAAGGGGGACCGGAAAATTCATTCCTACAAGGAGGTGCCGCCAAATTCAAAGCTCACCTACAACTTCTCTAATGGCTTCTATGAATTCAACAACTTTTCTCCAACTTCATATGGATCAAATCCATGGCAATGATCTTTAAAACTCTCTCCAACTGAATCTAAGCACCTTCAATCTCATTCAAGCAACTTCATATCTTATCTAATCCATTCTAAATCCGAATCTAACGCAAAACTCCTATCTAAATCATGGAAAAAGGGCCAAGGCACTTGAGTGATTGAAGATCCGTACTTTTACCACCACAAAGCTAGAGATCCTATCAATTCCTTGCCAAATTCAAGAGAAATTTGGTCATAATGAGATTTAAAAGAGAGAAATGAATGTAATGAGTGAAAATCCATATTTTGTTAGCCCAAATATCATAATGAGAATTGATTAGAAGTGGACATAGATTCATATTGAATCGAACCACTATTAAAAGCTTCTTGTCTACATTTTTATACTTTAATTTTGCGATTGTGGCCTCATATTTCAATTCTAACCATTATATGTGAAGTGCACATTTGCACCCTTGGTGTTGTGAACCATTTTCGGTTTCAACAATGAACATGTTCTTTTAATCAAGAAAAAAACAAATACAATGCTAATTTCCCAAGAATTGTTAGATGGGATATAAATTGTCTAAAAAATGTAGTCACAAAGGACGCATCAAAAAGAATGGATAATGAAAAAGTAATATTCATTTTATATTTTGTAATGTAACGTTATTATAGAAAATTGATAGATTATCATAAATTCTATAGTCTTGATACCAAATTTTTGTTATTGAATATTTTTTTGAAAAATTGAGAAATGTAACTAACAAAGAAATTTTTTTACTGGAGCAAAAGAGAATAAGCATAATGAAAATGTAACTACAACAACTTGAGGGCAGAACTATAATGGAAAATCTGAAAATGATATTCAAATTGACTCTCTTCGGCACTATACACAAGAATTGGAGAATAAACTTAAAAATGTTGAAGAAGAGTTGAATAGTGAGAGAGCTGAAATAAAAAAAGACAAAGAGATAATTATAAAATTGAAAAAAGAAAGGGTTAACTTGAAATAAAAAAATGACAGAATAGGAAAAGGGGAAGAAAGCCAAAATCAAGACTAACAAATTGAAAAAGTTTTAGCATCTAAAACATTTGATCTTAAAATCACAAAACAAGTGCAACTGTTGCAAGAAGAAAAAAAGGAAGAAAACTGATGCTGAAGAAAAAACGAGTAAGGAAAAAATGAAAATGAAGAAACAAAAGTAAGAACTAATATATCAACGAAAAGGAAGTTTAAAATGAAAATACTAAAGCGGAAGAGAAGGAGAGTGAATTGGAATAACAAAACGGACAGTGAATAAGAAAGCTATGAGAGTGATCGTTCAGAAGATACAGTCACACTAGTAGACGTGGATGCATACTCACGAAGTAGGGAAGAGTATTATTCAAATGCAAAAACCGCAAAGAGTAAACTTCTAAATCTCCTTGAAGAAAGTAAGAGAAACATAGTTTTTTCATATATTTTTTGAAAGAAATAAAAATGAAAAGTAAGAATTATATTATCATACATACAATTGCATCACAATTTCCTTAAAATGTTATATGTCAACTTGTTACTCTTTATTTAATATGCAGCACTGTGGCTTTCATGGGAAACAATAATAGAAGAGGAGGGATTACAATAGTAAAATCAACACTTGAAGTTGTACTGCTAGATCAGTTTATAGATGGGTAGGTATATTTGTCTTTATTTTTTATTTTTATATAACTAATAGTCATATTTGATAAGATGGCAAATTAGAAGATAGAAATTTATGTTTAAAATGATATATAAACTTATCATTTTGATATAAAGCCACTACCATACAAACTATGAATAATTGTCCTGGAAAAAATAATGTCATACGTTTTATGATGATAGTTGTGATATAATTAACAGTAAGATTTGAAAGTAAACACATATATTTGAATTGATATATAAACTAATCATTTTGATATAAAGGCACTACTAAACCTGAAAAAAATTAGTAACATACATACTATATTGATTCTCGTATAGGATAAATATGGAAAAGTAAAGATAGATAAATATGTTCAAAATGATATATAAACTTATCATATAAAGCCACTAAAATAGGTATAATAATTTTATTTTTTGATCAATCATATAATAGACTGGTTTGTTCAAAAGCAAGATTGTACGAGCACAATTATAGCTTCAACACAATAATGATGGTAAGCCTAAGCTTTTGTATAGTAAAGTTAAGTGTTAATCAAAACATGCTAACAATTCATAATATACAAAACACTTTCATCACCGATCTGGATAACATGATAGAAGATGTAGTTCATCCTACAATAGAAATAATTATTCTGAATGAATATGCAGAAATCATTTTCTTTCCATTGCATTGTATTAACCACTGGATATTTTTGACATTGAATTATGTCACATTGCAATGGACACATTATTGTTTAAATAAACCATGAAATATATCTATAAATATGTCAAACCCGAGCTATAGGCAAACTCTTTCTCTGATAAGTAAAATTAGTATAAAATATCCATCATGTTATACAAAAAATAAAAAAGCTATATTCAACTATCATAATTAAAATTATTTTCTTCTTATTCAAAAAATAAGATTGAAAATTATTCGAAGAAAATTAGGTAGAAAACCGAATCATGAATAAAAGTTTTGGGAGAAACGGAACAAAATAACTACCATGCAAACTGCAAGAACCAAGCTTGTAAGTAAAATGCTCAACTATTTTTTAAATTGTCTTTATAATAGCTAAATAATTAATTGTTACCAAATGCGTCAATTATATTTAAAAAATTGATTTCGCATGGTTCGTAATGGAGAACATAAAGATACTTAATAATGGAAAGTAGCCTAAGAAGTACGAAATGGAGGAAATCGACCACTTCAAAGAAGAAACACTGTTTCAATTCCTCAACCATGCAGAAAACAGCAATAAATCAAAACTGCAGCAGAGTAAAGAAGACTGATTCTTATTTACAATTTGATAGGATATACAAATAAAATTAACTTTTTAGTTTCTTACAAATTTCAATGCTTTTGTTCTAAAATTCATGGACTTATGTAAAGTCTTGGTCAGTTGAAATGTGTGCGCTAGTAACATCATTTGTATTTTGCTATTGATTGATATTAATTCTTTCATCATCTAATTGTAATATTGTTGTTTTGTTTGCACTACAATACTGTTAAAATTATACATTGCTAGTTCCTTGCATGTATTGATTTCAAAATAATCTATGGTTGTATCACATTGTATTCTACCAAAATGATACTGAAACTATAATTATTTAAAATTTCTTTAATTATTACTGTCGATGACAATATGCTTTAATTTATATATACACAGTTATAATTGTTTAAATCATTATAAAATGTAAATTTTCAAATATTCAAAAGCACAATGCTATATTCAACTAGCATAACATGTTTAAATGCTACTATTAATAAACAAAATGTCATATCTGTTGTAATATGTAAAGTAATAAGGGTGAATATGCTAAGGGACTAAACTGCAATTTACATGGCATGTAGACTCTATAAATAGAGAGATTGTTTACATTGTTTGTACACTTGAATAAACAGAAATGAAAAGTCTCTACCTTATCTATTCTATTCTCTCTAATGGCTTCTCCTCATTTATCTATTTTTTTTATTTTATAACATGTTATAAGCGCGAGACTCCATTAGAGCTATTTGTTGAAATCTTCTGGATCTACATCTATGAAATTGATGTGTAAGTAATTTTTATTTGAGTATTCTTGACTCATGAATTTCTGGATTTGTTCTACAATTATTTTCTGTTTGAGAATCTTTGATTAATGGATATTTTAATTTGTTATATCTTCTGTTCTTTTAGATCTGATTTCTATTATTATTATTTTTAGTTGATCAAGATTGGCTTGTAATGGATCTAATTTTTTTAGATCTAATTATTTTTATTAACCCTAAATATGTGTATAGATTTATTCTTTATATTCTTTACGGATGTAATTTTGAGTTTTTCAAATCCAATTTGACGGAGATTTGATTATATATGTATTGTTTACATTATTGGCGATGTAGAGGTAGATCTAATTTTATCTTTTCTGATCTACTATTAGTTTTCATATGTAATTCTTTTGTAAAAACTGAGGATAATATATCTCTTGATTTATCAATGGATGTGAAATTGAAATATTGATTTTTTTTATGTATACCCAGCAAAATTATGGGTATAAAATACAATGATGTAGCATTTAAACTCAATAGCAACATTGATTTATCACTGGAAGTGAAATTTAAAACTCATGGTGTAAACAAATTCTTTCAAATGAGGAACCTGAAGTTCATATATAAATTCTTTCAAATGAGAAACCTGAAGTTCATATGCAAATGAAAAACCTGAAGTTTATATGCAAATGAGAAACATGAAATAAAGTCTCATAGCATATAATTGCATTTAATATTTGCTTATAACAAATGATTTGTAATAGGAAAATATTTGAAAAATCAATGAAAGGAAAAGTTTCAATTAAAGGCAAAAGGCTGTATTCCAATTTTATGCTACACATAATTTCTTGAAGAAATTTATTGTTAGAAGAGATCATTACACTTATTATAAATACTATTTTCTTGAAGTAAAATAGTGAAAATGACTCTTATATGTGAATAAAAGCACTTTATAGAGAAATTGCTTCAATTTAAAATATGGGTGTTTTTGTCTCACATCCTTGTTTATGTTTTAAATACAAACGGCATCCAGTGTATGTTTACAATTGAAAGTGGGTCCTTGTTTTGGCATGTTATGTGTTTTTCCAAAAAAATTATGAACTATGTTATAAAAATAAAATTCAAAAAATAAGAAGTATTTCCAGAAGCATTCAATAAAAAAATGTTGCATACTTCTGTGCAACTATTACTGATAGTAGCATACATACATGCACATATTTTTCCAGCATTTTTGTTGAAAATCTAGACCAATATACGCATACATGTATGCAACTATTACCAGTAGCTACATACATGTATGCATATAAAGTTGAACTGAGGTGCATGCGTTACGAATAGTAGCATACATGTATGCAACTATTGCGTATATATGCATGAATGTGTGCAACAAATTCAAAAGGGAGGAAGGCTTCTTAATACGTGCATGGATGCATGCATGTATTTTGTATAGGTGCATATGTATGTATACAACAATGTCTGAAAACCGGGAATTGTTTAAAAAACAGCTCAAAAATGAATATATGCGTAAAACGTTGCATATATTGCTGTTTAATTGCATATATGTATGCATTTATAGTGCAGTTTGGTGCAACACTGGGATATAAGCATGAATATATGCAACTATGTACAAATAGGTGCATCTTTTGATGCATAAACCTGCTATTTCGCTGTTTTTCTTATTGTTGGGTTTTGATGTGGTTTTCCATTGTTTTAACACCTGGGTTTTTTTGGTGTATATGTGTTTTATTAAATAATGATTTTTCGTGATTTTTTTATATATTTTTTTACCTATTTTCGAAAAATATAGACCTAATTTACAATAAATTTAGGACCGGATGTGAGTTTGATTTCCAAACTTAATAGGGACCTGTGCCTAATATTCACTTAAAATATACAATAATAGTATATAAATTATGATAAAATTTGAAGATTTATTATAGTAATTTTAGAACATATCATGTTTCCAAAAGAAATATTTTATTGTTTCTTTGTAAAAACTTTATAAGAAAATTTGCATCTTAAAGATCCTATTAAGTTAAGATCTCAGTACTGATCTTAATTTTGCACACCTCAAGTGAATGCAAAAGCAATTTTGCAGTAAAATGGAAAATTTAGATCCCGCAGTTTCAATAATGGCAAGAAGTAATTTTGATGTAAAAAGAAAGAACTAAAAGATCTTTATATGGATTATATAATTTGAATCTAAGACATGTAATTTCTTTTTTTGTGTTTGTAAAATTTATGCACAAGATCTGCAAATTTTTCAAATCATTCATATTAAAGAATGTAATATCTTGGTTCTGTGCTTGTACACTTTGTCTCAGTTCTTGATTAGACATTACACATATTTATGGTATTTTAGAAAATATGATTATTGAGAAATGTAGTACAACTATAATTTTAGTTTTATCATTGATTAATACTGTAGCGAGGCCACATAACGGTTATTTCCATTGTTTTTATAATAAGTGCATTAAATGTATCATTATGATAATATATTGTATTACCATATTAACATAAATGTATTAAATGCATTAGTTATTATAAGTTAAATAAAATATGTTTGTGTTTGGAATAATAATAGACATATGTATTATTATTTGATGTATTTAGCAAGTAATATCTAATGTAATGGAAGAAATAAAAAGGTTAGAACCACAACATGAAGTTGTGCAAAAAATTCAAACAAGAAGTTGTATAACTCAAAGTCTAAGATTTGAAGTCTTGAATTAGGGAAAAAAAACTTTTTTATAAAGTTTACAAGTTTGAAATCTTGACAATTAGCAAGAATGTAAAAGCTTATAAATTAGAAGTATGTTAAAAGATTGAGAACCAAAACTTCATCATAAATTAATAAACTTGATATACATATGTGTGTGTATATGCATAGGAACCTAAAGTTCATCAATCAATGAACATGAAATAATTCATAATTTAAAAACCCGAAGCTTTATTGAAACCGTGTGAAATAATAACATTATACTTCTTAAATAAGTTACACCATACAGGGAAATTATTATGCATCCAAAGCTTTCACAATTTTTAAAATGAGTTGTATCTTGCTTATAAATTTACATTTGCATATTGTATTAAAAAATAAATTTTAACAACTTGCAGTTATTTATGTAGGGGATTGTTAATGAGACTCCAATTTTCGTTAAGGGGGGTTACAATTTTAATTTATTTCAAAATTGTTATGGGAGGACAAAATAAATTAGCCTCCCTTCAAACAATAAATAAAAATTCTTATAATAACCTTATAATCCCAATGTTTTTTCATTAATATACACTGTAACTCTCCATCATTTTCCTCTTCTTCGCCTGAACAGTCGATTCCAAAAAAGAAAAAAACTGATTTAACTTACTTTTCCAAAAGTTGTGCCATTGCATTAGGGTGTAATTGATTTCTCTTTGTTATCTTCGTTCGAACCATGGTGGAGGAATTAGGGTTTAGGTATGCACTTTAATTTGGGTTTTTTTAAATAGTGTTGTTTTATGTCGATCGATGTTTAGAGAATTAAAAAGTTAGAGTTACCAATACGTGATATGTGGAGAAGGGTAGTTCGGTCTCTTTTTATTTTTATTTTTTTTATATGCAATCCACCCCTTAACAAATAATAAATAAGAACGAACCTCCTTAAAATTGTCCTCCCCTTAACCAAAATTGGAGTGCTATTAACAATCCTCTTTATATATTATTTGAACCAGAAGTTTAATACAGTTCCAAACTAGATGTTTTGGACATTGTAATACGATCTTTATGATTCGCATTAACATTGCCTGATAAGCACAAATCAATGATTTGGAACCTTATAAACAATTTGTTATAAAACCAATAACTTGAGTGAGAAAGAATATGCAAATCAATTACATATCTAATACATGGACGCATGTATATACACATATATACGAATATTTAATTAACAACCTAAAGTTGTTATAAGCTCATATTATAAATTATGCATATATTATTTAGTAATTTAAAAAGTCAATTGACATCAATATTAAATAACCTGAAGTCATGTGCATATTCAAATGATCGATATAATTAGAAAATTCCTCCAAGTTACAAGATCAATGAAAGAGAATAAGCAATATAATATGAATGCATCTTGTCAACTAATAAGAATATTATCCCCCTACAATTGAAATACATATAATGTATTTATAAGAATTTATTATTTAATGTGACATTTTTTGTCAATATTGGGGGGAGGATAAAGGGACATAAGTTCATGTTGATCATTGATGTTAAATATTTGCTAACATTTAGAATTATGCAAAGTACCAAGTAACTTGCATAAATTATCAATTATGTTCCTAATAGACCTTCTCCAATATAGATTTGAATCCTAAAGGATCAAAACGTGTAAATCACAGTTGAAAATATGGTATAAAAGTCAGTTAAAATTATTTTGTAGTAAGTCGTAAAGATGTCAAATAATGGAGGTGAGTGTTCTTGATGAATACTTAAAGTGTTTTAAAAGAAATCCATGACATGATTGTCAAATAACCCTAGAAGTGATTTAGTTACCTAAAGCATGATAAGTTTTGAGGTCTCAATAAATCATGTATAGAATTGACAAGAAATAATAATCGATGATAAATTAATAAATAATAAAGTGCTTATATGGATTAAAAATCCCATATTATAGAGAAATATGATCGACCTTCATGAAATTCTCCTAAATAAGATATATGGACCTATAGTCCATAAAATAAAATTAGAAATATATAAAATGACTAAAGCACGTTAAAGTTAATGAAGTACAATACAGTGTCAACAACATGTTATGTGCTATGAGCATTGTGCTTTCAGAGAATGGAATTGATTAAAGTAGTGAAAGTGTTTAAAATACCCTAAAGGTATAAATGATGAAAGTATACAAATTTCGGAAGAATTTAAATAACTTTGGTGGTGATAAAGAATGTAAAGAGAAGGAAATGTAGATTACAACATTCTTTTAAGTATTATTTTGATGAAAATCTTGATATAATTTATGATGAGTAGATCGCTTCCAGCTTTCTAGAACTATTGTAATGAAACTCTTAATATCCATTTAAGTGGTAGTTGCGATATGCAAAATTTATTAAAATATATATGTTCCTGAAGAATATAAATAACATTTGTGGTTATAAAGAATCACAAGGACATGAACGATAGATGTATTCTTGAAGAATATAAATAACATTTGTTGTTGTAATGAAACTTGTCATATTCATCAAATGTGACGACGCCCACAACCCCTGCACTTAACAAGGGAAATAATGCACTGAAAGACGTGCCAGGAAGCTGTGGACGATCATCGAGGTATGATAACACAAGCGGAACATGTCGTATAACTCACAGCGCAAGGACAAAATATAATAGAACATATCCAACAGGTAATAATAGTGAAACACAATTGCATAGAAACTTAAAACCTCCATAACATCTAACAGAATATCCATACATCCTCGACTAACAACATAAGTGTGTGTACAAATTAGCCTCACTACAACCTTCAGAGCAACAACAAACAACGGAAACAAAAATATTAGATAGTAGTGAGAAACTGGTACGCAAGCCTCTAGCCCGCCAACGATCAACATCATCATCCTCACTAAGATATCATCTGCCACCTGCTACTCAGTCTGCCCATCCAACACATGGATGAACAACCCAAGGTAATAAGAGGGAAACATAATACCTTAAGTCAGACAACACTCTTAGTGAGCGATAAAACAGCTATCTAACACCATCAATAAAGTATATAAGAAGAGGTAGATTAATCAACTAATCTACCAACATCAACAGAGAAGAACCCACTTCTGTCTTCCCCACATCCGACAGTGATAGCCTTTACATGCAATCCCTTAAAAATAACAGTATATTTATAGCAATCAATTATCAAGCGTAGACCATTCTAATCAACATTGACATCTCTTAAGCACAAGCCCCAGAGACCTAAACCAATATCAGACAAGCACCAAAGAGATATCTCTCTCGACATCGAATAATCAATACAAGATGATACAAGCAAAACACTCATCATCCATGACTCTGGCTATCATCGCCAATTCTGCTTCGAAACCATCACTAATCGTATGACCGACTCAACACTTGTCGTCCGTCATGGGCTAATGGTAAAAACTATACGCTTTGCAGAAATGTAAGGGGCCCGGTTCTAGCAAAACTCCATACGCCATCGTGACTCGTATCTCTAGGCCCATCGTGACTGCCAACTATACCCCTGCTTTGAGTCCGCTAGAACCTTCGACAACGATAATCCCTCAGCCTTCATCATCTCTAGTCATCAATTCTGATGACTACACAAGCTCAAGCGCCTTCTCGAGCAACCATTATCCACGAACTCACCACCTTGAGTCGTCTGCATATTCATTGCATTTCATCAATCAACGAACATCTCATCACACTTCGAACATTCCGCCTTGAATTCACTTCGAAGTCGCATTCATTACTGAACCAAAACAACATCAATAAAATGGCCCAATATAGTTAGGTCGTCCCACGACCCCACATTCACACGGCGTAACTCATCCCATCATCAAGCCCTTAGGTCGTCCCATCTTGCTAGGCCAACATTCAATACATAGTGTTTCATCCATTTGGTACGAAAACAAACCACAACGTTTATGCAATCAATCATAGCGTTTCTAAGCGCTGTCATAACCTTAGGTCGTTCACGACCTGTCATCATAGATCGACCTACGACCTAACTGAACCATGAGCCCATGACTTGAGATACCAGGACTTCCCAACTGACCGATGCTCCTCGACCTAACATTCCTCCCTAGATGTCTTAGGTTTCCCATCACCTTAGGTCGTCCCTCGACTTACTGTCCACGACCCAGGAATGACGACCCGACCCATTCCTTCCCCAAATGACCTGAGATCGCCAAAACTCCAACCATCCCTTGCCACATCATCGCCACAACCTGCGATCTGGTGCATACGACCCAAAGCATTTCTTGGAGAACAAGAAAAACGATCCGATCTAAGGAAAATGACCTAACTCCCAGATCTGACCAAAATAGCACCAAACTTGACCAAATATTCACCAAACGACAATATCGATGAAATCAACTCATCCAATTCAACTATAAACACTTCATGAAATCATCAGCAACATCAAATGACAATTTTCATCAATAATCGTATAAAATTCACCAAATCATGATAAATCGATAAATAAACTAAAACAATGGATCTAACTTGCATAAACATATGAATTTACATGGAAATTACCGATTTTAAGTTGCTAGATTAGATCCTATGGTGATTCGTATGAAAATATACTTACCATGATGTAGATCTTGGTGAAAACAACTTAAAATGATGAAATTATGATCATACAACCCATATACTTGATTGAATCTGTTTGAGAGATGCATATCACTCACCAATTCTTCAAGTAAGCTTAAAAACAATGAATATCAGATCCGAACAGCGAAGAACTCTCTTCAAATCTTCCAATTGATGAGATCTCTCTTTAAGTGGTGTAGATCTAGCTCCAAACGATGTAGATCTTCGATTATCCTATGTAGATCTAGAATTTTAATGGTGCAAAGGTGTATTTAATTGAGTAAGGAGGATCACGAGCTCAACCAAATAAGAGAATGAAGAAAGTAAACTATTCTCCATGCCTCTAACCCCCTATTTATAGCCTCCCACCAGCCCACTAATGGGCCTCTCCAAATAAGCCCACTAATAGCTCAAAACCCGAACAACAAATTGTGAAACACAAAAGCAGCGATTCCTCCCAAACCGCTGAATCAAATCTTTAACGTGACCACTCTACGGAATTGGCAACACCATTTCCTTTCCAAAGAAACTGACCTCAACACCTGATTCGATTTCAGTCAAAAGTTATACCTTGTACAAAACTGACAGGGGCAAAATGGTTACATACAAAATTGGTAAAAATTATAGACATGTCTCACATCCCCATAAACAACATATCAAAATATGAGAATAATCCAACCCTCAAGGATTTAAATAAAAATATTTTACGATCCTCCGATATGTAAAATGCGGGCTGTTACATCAAATGTGTATTGCAATATGCAAACTTGATTGAAACAAAAGAATGTAAGCACATGAAGTGTATTCATAAATGAATATCAGTAGCATACAAATCGCAAAAAAGAAGGCGCTTTAAATTAGAAATTGAAATGATAAAAATGAAGTTATGAGATACAAGGCACGACTTGTTGCACAAGGTTTCCCGCAGAGACTAGGTTTTGACTTTAGAAAAACATACTCTCCTATTATGAATGTCTTAGCGTTTCGATATTTGATCAGCGCTGCAGTTCCTGAGAAGCTTGATATAAGATTAACTGATGTTATAACAACTTATCTATACGGTGAATTGACACTGATTTTTACATGAGAATCCCAGATGGATTTAAGTTGCCTGAAGCAAAATCAAAGTCGATGTGCTCACTAAAACTGAGACGATCACTATATAGTTTGAAACTATCTGGAAGAATGTGGTATAACCATCTTAGTGAATATTTAGTAAAAGCTGGGTACAAAAACAATCTCATTTGTCTATATGTCTTTATAAAGAAATCGGTAAAGGGATCTGTTATTTTGATGGTATGAATTTGATTTGGACTCTAGAAGAGATTAATGAAGCAACAGATTACTTGAAACGAAAATTTGAAATGAAAGATCTTAGCAAAATTAAATACTGTCTTGATCTATAGATCGAGCATAGTAAAATGGCATACTAACCCATCAATCAAATTACATTGATGAAACTTTGAAGCGTTTTCAAATGGATAAAGCATATCCACTTAGTATACCTATGGTTATAAGATCAATAGATATTAGAAAGGACCTTTACCATCCAAAAGGAGATGATGAAAATCTACTTGATCTAGAAGTATCAACCCAAATAGCAACATTTGAAAATAAGTTATAGTGTACTGTTTTTTCTTATTTAAGATTTTTCCATTGGTTTTTTTTATTAAGGTTTTAACGATGCATTGCATTGATCCGGAAATATCATACTCCTTTTGACGTAGTAAATTATTGAAATATGATATTTTATATTGTGTTTTTTTTCCTTCACTAAGATTTATCCCATCAGGTTTCTTTTTTGTAAGATTTTGATGAGACAGCATTTTGATCTAGAAGTATCAAACATCTTTTGATACAGTAAACTATTATTTATGGAGACATGCAGCTTGGGTGACTTAGATTCAAGTGAATTATATCAAGGATGATAGGACAAAGCACATTTCTTCTAAACTTTTCTTCACACATGAAATATGAAAGGACAACAAGAAAGAGGAGAAACAAATCCAATTTCAAGAAAAGCAGGTAGATCTGTTCTCAATAGCAATCTCCAAATCAATATTTCAGAAGATGGTGTACAAAATTGGCATGCGTTAACTACATCAATATACTAATTGAATAATGTGTTATAAATCAGGAAAAGCATATAAAATTATGCTATAATGTACTCTTTTCCTTCACTAATATTTTTTTCTATTGAATTTTTGTTGCTAAGGTTTCTAATGAAGCATTATCTTGATCCTGAAGTATCAACCCTCGTTGTAAGGATCAAGTATCAACCCTCGTTGTAACAGTTATGGAGACAAAAGACCACCAACGTCAACTCAGATCAAGCAAATGAAATGCAAGAAGATACGGGTGAGAACAGTGCAAGTGGTGACAACAACATGAACTACCAGACTAAAGTGGCGTCCAAAGACAACATAAATGCATGCATGGAAATGGTTCCACTTACAGAAAAAGACAAGTCTAATAGTACAGGTTCATTACATTTTCGTAAATGAGGAAATAAGAAATCATAGTTGCTAAATGCAAAACAAAATCACTCAATGCAAAACGAGAAAGTTACGTTATTGTCCTTCTATTTTTTGTGTGCAAATTTGTGAATCACTCAATGACGCGTGAATTTATGGTAAACTGATCATGTCCTGTACATTAAATTCTTGAAACATAAAGCAAGGTTATCCCATTAATGCATTTTTTTTACCAAAATATCAGCAAGTGAATTAAACGTCCATTTGTTTGGCCATGCATTAAAGGTCCATGCATTAAACGTCCATTAGTTTTCCATTTTTTTTTTAACGGAACATCCATTTGTAAACAGCCATGCTGCACTTAATTCTTGAATGGCACTTGTTGGCAAACATCCATTTGTTTTCCTGTTAACTTTTTTTTTTAATTTAACCATGCATGTTTGTTTTCGCCATACACGTTACGTTGGTAAGAAGGTGGAAGGATATGCAAAGTGCATGGAACGTCAGGAACATATAAAAGTGAATTTGGACACGCTAAAGTTAAAGATGCATTGAAAACACTGTGGCTTTGGAAATAAAAAAATAAATGGGTGGTTTAGTAAAATAAAAGGACGGGTTTTGCAGACTCAAAATGTCTAGAAAATTATGCGGGATCCGAATAGGGACACATCAAACCCAAATGACTCTGTTTCAAAAATGAACTTTGCAAGCCTTTTCGAAATTCCAGCGCGAACCGAGCACCGAAACTTATAAATGAATATATTGTCGTAATCAGCGTGATGAGACGGACACAACGGTATACAGTTTGCAGTGTAACGACGCTCCGTTCAAAAACGCATTATAAACCCCTTTAAACGTAGAAATTTGGATGGGAAAACGGATTCTACATCTCATTGAATTCGAAATTCCGATGAAATTTTCACACAATCTACATCTCGCTGAACGTATTTTAAGTTCAAATTCCCGTTATGAAAAACCATAGAATATACTCACGTTAATACTGTACAGATGCATAAGCCTAGTTTTTTGTGTAATCACTTAATATATTCACGTTAATTATTGCACCTACTCATATATGTGAATTTATTCTGATCAGTTATATCTTTTCATATTCATAACTTTTCATATTCATGTGTGTGTGTATATATACACAACTTATTCCAGTTTCATTATATGTGATCTAAAAATTAACATCATCATACATCCTCCTCAAGTAATCTAAAAGCAAATTCATCAACGTATCATTCTTTTCTTGCAAGCTCGCATGATCTAAAACAACTCCATCAACCTAGTGTGTTCCGAAGGCAACTTCATCATCCTCATCTCATCTGCTTGTCAACTTCATCTGCTGCGTGACCTAACTGTATGTAAACATTACTTTTTTATTCTTTTTATGTGACCAACTACTTTTTTATTCTTTTTATGTGGCCTACTATATTAAATGTACAAAAATAATAATCTCTTCTAGTCTCCTCCTCCTAGTTTAATCATTTTAAAGGCACATATAAGTATTTCACGTATTTGATGTATTCATTCACATTTAGATATTTCACGTATTCCATGTATTTTAGTGATCAATTTCTTATCTTAAATTTAGATATTCAAAATTTTCCACTTCTTTTTACTTCAATTCCAAATTTAATATAAGTTGTGTTAATGCAAAAAAAAAAAAATATCTTCAAGAAATAACATGATAAATAATAATGTGTTTTTTCTTTAGATATTAAGCTCTTACTTTATAATTTACACTAGTTCAATACTTAAAAATATTTACTTTTAAAAAACAACATAATAAAAATACTATTAACAATATGTATATTGATTCAATGAGATTCAAATTTCTTGGATGGAAATAAAGAATTTTGCGATGAGTTCAAATTTAATTTTTGTTGAAAATTTTCTCATAATTATTTTTTATAAAAATTGTGAAAATCTAAACTTAGAAATATAGGAGTTAACCCAATCGATTATTACTAATTTATTTTTATTTGCAGGAAACTTACCATATAACCATGGATGGAAAAGAAGAATTTTCGGTGAGTTCAAAATTAATTTTTGTTGAAAATTTTCTTATAATTCTTTTTTATAAAAATTTTGAAAGTATAAACTTAGAATTATAGGAGTTAACCTGATCAGTTATTACTAATATTTTTTTATGTATATTTTAAATATCTAACAATCGTCAAGTGCATTCATATTTATATTTTTCTTTAAAATTGCAGGATGTTTATTTTGATATTAAGTCAAGCCCATTAGTCAATGTTAGTCACTTATTCAAAACAGATGATACATTTAATAGTAGACGTGACTTGGTAACATTTGTCAGAGATGTTGGGCAAAAAAATAATATTGGCATAGTTGTTATTGCTTCTAAAGGTGGTGAAGGCAAGGGATTGGGCGACGCAGTTGTATATCTTGGATGTGAACGTTCCTTATCATATCGTAGAAATAAATCTAAGGACAATGCATCTGAAGTTAAGAAGCGTAGCAGTGGAACCAAAAGATGTAATTGCCCATTTCGTCTCAAAGGGCAGGAAATTTCTGCAGGAGTATGGAGATTATTTGTTATTGATGGGAATCACAATCATGATTTTCCTTTATATAACGTGGGTCGTTCAATAATGAGTAGGTTGTCCAAGGATGAGAAGCTTAAAGCAAAGGAGATGACACGAGCTCATGTGCCTCCATCTCAGATTTTGATTTCTATAAAGAATGAAAATAAGGAGAACTTAACAACGGTGAAACAAGTGTACAACTACAGGCAAGCGATAAGGAGAGAAGAAATGGCAGATCGATCAGTGCCTCAACAGCTTTTGAGTTATTTGAACAAAGAATCTTACTTTTTTTCATATATAGCTTCACCTACTAATATGGTTACTGATTTGTCTTTTGCAAACAAAAAGGCTGTGCAACTTTTGAATCAATTTTACTATGTGCTGATTATGGATTGCACATACAAGACAAATAAATACAAAATGCCATTGCTACAAATAGTTGGATGCATCCCAACCGGGAAGAATTTTGTCGTTGGATATTCATTTTTACAAGATGAGAAAAAAGACAGTTTTGAGTGGGCTCTTCGGTGTACAAAAGTTCTCTTCGATCCAAATCATCTTCCGGAAGTCATTGTTACTGATAGAGAATATGCTCTGATGCATGTAATTGATGATGTGTTTCCTAGTAGTTATCATATGTTGTGCACACGACATATTACAAAAAATGTGGAAGCACGGGCGAAAAATGATACTAAGAGTCAGATATTTGCACAAGGATTTGTTGGTCGCTGGAATCAGATTGTTTATGCTGAAACAGAAGTCGACTATGAAGAAAAATTACAATATTTTCAAAATACTTATGTTAATCATTCAAAATTATTATTGTATGTGCAGAATACGTGGTTGATTCATGCAAAAAAAATTGTGCATGCTTACACAAATAAGGTGTTGCACTTTGGAAATCGAACCACCAACAGGTATTAATTTATGTTTATCATTATTTCATTTATAGTAATTATGTTGTACCATTTTAATTGTTTTTCTCCTAAAAATAGGGTTGAAAGTGCTCATAACGCATTGAAGAGATTATTGAAGACATCGACTGGAAGTTTGGACACAATTTGGTCGAGGGTGCACTCATTTTTAGAACTTCAGGAGAATGAAATTAAAGCTAGTTTTGTCAGGTCTGCAAACAAAGATCTTCATATTAGTGTTTTACATCTTTTAACTGAGTTGACTGGTAAAGTTTCTCACATTGCCATTAAAAAGATTTTTAAGGAATACAGTCGACATGGAGTAGACACTATTGTTACTTGCGAACATCACATGGTCTCCCATGCGCACACGAGATGAGATTGATGGATAAGGAAGGAAGGGGTATTGAGTTAGATAATGTTCATATTTTTTGGAGAACTCTTCATATGGAAGGTACTACTTATTTTTCCAATGAGCACCAGACACAATTCCAAGATGATGATGAGCTTTTATGGTATTACTTTGATTTGATGATGAAACAATCACCAGAAGTGAAGAAAATGTATATTACTCAATTGGAAAAGATGATACACCCAGAATCAGTTACATTGGAAGAGCCTTTTAGTGATCGAAAAAGCAAAGGTCGCCCGACTTCTAGGAGTTCCACAAAAAGAGATCCTTCTTACTTTGAGCATGTTGACAAAAAACTTAAATCAAGTAATAAGCGTAAAACTTCGGTGATAGAGGAATCCATCCCTTCAGAAATTCCACAATTTGTCATTCCTTATATCCATGAATACCTGAATGTTATTCCGGATGGTAATTGTGGGTATAGATCTGTGGCTCATCAGATTTATGGGTCAGAGGATCAATGGAGAAGGGTGCGTACAGATTTATATGATTTCATAGAGAAGCGTTTAGAATATTGGATGAAAGTATGGCATAAAAGTATAGATGAAGCGAGGATCACATTAAGCAAGGTTAACTACTGTAAAAGTCCTTGTGAGCAAGAGTATTGGATGTCCATGGATGAAATGGGTCCAGTAATTGCGACTATGTATAATGTGATTTTAATCGCTTTAGACCCGATACAAATGGGTACTTTGACATACTTGCCATTATATGTTCCAGAAGGAATTAGTAGTCCAGAGAAATTAATCTGCGTTGCATTTCTAAGAAAATATAAACACTTTGTTTCGGTATGTATATATTATTTTTAATATGATATTGCTTAAATTATTAACTCATATGAAGATACTTTACTAACATTATAATCTTTATTTACAGGTTCCTTTGCTCGACAATTGTCCTATTCCTGAAATTTATGGATTTTGGTTTAGATTTCGTGAAGATTCTGTACAAGGATGGGATGCTCCTTTGATGTCTAGGATTGAGAAGTGGAAATTGATACGTGGCTAAGATAATATGTAATTTATTCAAACATATGTAATATGTTTATCATGCTTTTAATATATGTAATTTTGTATTTTTAATTAAAGGTGTGCTTAGTAGTATTAATTAGTCAATTTATATCTTAGAATAAATTATTTGTTTTCTTATCTTTATAAATAACATTCTTTAAAAAAAAATCTATAAAAATAAAATCATATATTTTATAGAATAAAAATATAAAAACAAATACTAATGAAAACACCTTTTATACTGCATTATAAAAGAAATTATTAAATATTATTCATTTTTTAATTAATACGACAATATTATATATTTTTTTACCTTCGTTTTCCCATCTGAATTTTTACGTTTAAATATTATCCAAAGGCGAAATTAGTTTCGCAAAAATCGAAAGTTTTGAACTTCGTTTTCCATCTGAATTTTTACGTTTAAAGGGGTCCGTAATGCGTTTTTGAACGGACCATCGTGACACTGCAAACTGTATACCGTTGTGTCCGTCTCATCACGCTGATTCCGACAATATATTCATTTGCCAGTTTCGGTGCTCGGTTCGTGCTGAAATTTCGAAAAGACTTGCACGGTTCATTTTTGAAACAGAGCCATTTGAGTTTGATGTGTCCCTATTCGGACTCCGCATAGTTTTCTAGACATTTTGGGTCTGTAAAACCCGTCCTTTTATTTTATTAAACCACCCATTAATTTTTTTTATTTACAAAGCCACAATGTTTTCAATGCACATTTAACTCTAGCGTTTCCAAATTCAATTTTATATGTTCGTGACGTTCCATGAATTATACATATCCTTCCACCTTCTTGCCAATGTAACATGTAGTGGAAACAAAAAAATAGTTTGATGCATGGACGATTAATGTACATCCTTGATTAATGCATGGACGTTTAAATGCACCTGCTGATATTTCAAGAATTAATGGTAATTGTTGATATTTTGGTAAAAGAAATGCATTAATCGGATAACAATGTTTCAAGAATTTAATGTACAGGACATGATCAGTTTACCATAAATTCAAGCGTCATTGAGTAATTCACAAATTTGCACAAAAAAAATAGAAGGATAGTAACGTAACTTTCTTGATTTGCATTGAGTGATTTTGTTTTGCATTTAGCAACACCCGAAATTCTGAGAATAAAAATAGAGTCCCAGCCAGCCCTCCTATCTCGAAAAGGATAGCTCATGTTATAAATAATTCCCAACAACAATCAATAAAGTGGCCAGAAAAATTTACATCCCCTGCGAATATGACTACAATCGACAACACAAATTACAGAGCAAGTGGAAGTAGCTAGCTTCAACACAAAGAGTACGGGACTGCAAACAGATGGTACTCAAATCATGCCTGAAGCTTCACAGACCGATGCAGCGAGGTCAGACCTCACTGAACCGCCTTGCATTGAAAATTCTAGCGCTACATCTGAAAATGAAGGAAACGGAATAATGCAAGTTCACCATCCCAGCTCCAATGGACAGCGAGCGATGAGGAGATCCAAACAGGAAGATTCACCTTTCAAATTCAAATCTTCTCTCTCTCTCTCCGAACGTTGTAGAGAACCCTGAATGGGAAAACATGATTAATCAAATCAAAAATAAAAGTTGAAAATCCAAAAGAACTAAAATGACTAATGGGAACACTCCACCCTTGGAAAGTGGAAGTGAAAGTATCTCACAAAATTAATGTCATTTCTAGTGTGGAATACCAGAGGGATGAATGCATTTTCTAAACAGTTAGATATCAAAATCTATATCAATTGAATTCTAAAAATTTATCGGTCATTGCTCTACTGGAAAACAAGCTCCATCATGTTAAAATTCCAGAAGTCGTTTGAAAAATTAAAAGAGATCGGGAAGTTTGCACAAACTGTCAACAACAACAGAAAAGTAGAATCTTACTGCTATGGGACCCGAAATAGTGGAAGAATTCAGTGATTCACATTGAAGAGCAATACATCACCAGCCACATGAAACAAGTCGGAGGACTAGAGTTTCTACTAACATGTGTGTGTGCTTTTAATTCAGGGGGTGATAGGGAAAGTCTTTGGCAATATATAAAAAACCAAGCACTGCAATTCAATATACCATAGGTGATTGTAGGGGACTTCAACGCCACAATTTACAATACTGACAGATATAACGATGGGGAGGCAAACATATCCTTTGATGTTAATTTCCTAAATTGTATTACTTCGTCTAATTTAGTAGAACCCCAATTCTTGGGTAATTTTTTACCTTTTGCATCCATAGTAAAATTGATAGATTATTTGTTAACAATGAATGCATAAATCGTTTCCATAATTTCAAAGTGCACTTTGTATATCATTCTACAAGCGATCACACTCCAATTATATTTGATTTTAATAATTTCAGGGATTTGTTTATACAAAAGTCTTTTAGATATGATAACTCTTGGTGTATACAAGATGGTTACTACCAGCTGATCGATCATCAAATTCAAATGCAATTCTTTGGTAACCCACTATTCAGATTCATACAGAAACTCAAGGCTATAAAGCAGGCTCTCAAAACATGGAACAAACTCAAAAAAACATGGAACAAACTCAAACCAAATTCAAAGGAGCAATGCAACATTCTTAGAAGAGAAAATGACATCGTATATAAGGAACTAGTCCAAAATCCCATGAATCCGAAATTTTTAAGCAAATATAAACAAGGAATACGACAACTAAATGACCTATTGCAGGTAAAAGCAACACAAAACCTAAGGAGAATAAAATTCAGGTGGTTAACTCAAGGTGACAGACCTACCAAAATTTTCCATTCTAGACTGGCTGAAATGTCCTCAGGTATAAAAAAGTCCAACTATCAGACCATGAAGGCAACATGTCTTCATCTATTGATATAATAGCAAGAGAGGCTATAAACTTCTTTTCTAACTTATATAATGGGAATGATAGTAATATCAACTTTCCAAATGCTATTTGTAAGAAGATTATAGCCCCTCGCATGAGAACGGAAATGGACAAACCTTTTGATGATGAAGCACTCAAAAAAGCAGTTTTTCCAAATAGATGATAACAGTACTCCAGGACCGAACGGTTTTAGTGCTAAATTTTATAAAACACATTGGGAGAGGATAAATGGGCATCTTCTGGATTCAATGAATAGCATTCTTCACTCAGGGAGAATAATCAAAGAATTGAATCACACACACATTTGTTAAATCCCGAAGATACAAAACCCTCAGAAGTCAGACCATCTCTGATTATAGACCTATATCACTGTGTAATGTGTTATATAAAATTTTGGCTAATTTATTATGTGACCGAATGAAAAACTTGCTAAATGATCTTATCTCAATTAACCAAAATGCATTTATTCCTGGACGAAACATTACTCAAAACTCTCTTCTAGCGCATGAGCTAGTTAGAAGTTTCAATAAAAAAAACTTCCAGGAACCTATGTGTTAAGATTGATTTAAATATAGCTTATGACAGAATTAGTCGGGAATTCATTATACACATGATGAAATTGATGGGTTTTTCAAATAAATTTTCAGATTTATTTTTCACATGCGTATCCTCCCCATCATTTTCAATCATGATAGATGGACAACCCCATGGTTTCTTCAAAAACAATAAAGGATTGAGACAAGGGGACCCTTTGCCACCTTATCTATTCTTTATTGCAATGGAATATCTCACAATTCAATTGGATTTGGAATATTTTAAAGATAACATCAAACCAATTTACAATACGGAGCCATTCCTAACACATTTGTTATAAGCCAATGACATACTTATCATGACAAAAGCTAGGGAACCAAATGTGACGGCAATTCATGAAGTGCTAAGTAATTTAAAAATCACAACTGGCCTGGCCTTAAATGAACAAAAGTCGGTGATTTTTTTTTTTTTTTTTTTTTTGGAAAGGGAGTAAGAGATAAGGAACAATTAAGGAGCATTTCAAACATGCAAATAGGAAACCTCCCAATTATCTATTTAAGGGTTCCATTATCCTCTAATAAACTTAAAGCGAGTGATTTTGGAATTCTTATAGATAAAATCAACAAAAAATTCAACAATTGGAATAACAGACTACTAAACATTGGTGGTAGAATTGAACTCATAAAATCTGTTATATTTCCAATTGTTGAATTTTGGATGCAAATTTTGTCAAATACCACCAAGTATAATACACAAGATTAATTCATTATGTGCTAATTTCCTCTGGAAAAATAAAATGCACAACATGAATTGGTCAGATGTTTGTAGACCAAAAGAAGAAGGTGGACTAGGACTAAGAAATTTTGAGGATATGCTTCAAGCAATTTCTATCAAATTGATGAGGAAATTCCTCAATGCTTCAAGTCTGTGGGAAATATGGACCAGAAATTGATACTGTAAGAACAAAAATACCTGGATAGTGCAAATGAATAATAATGCATCATCGATATGGAAGTCTCTATTGAAAAACAGAGTGACTTGCAAAGGGGAAATTACAAAACAAATCACTGATGGTGAAGAGACACATACATGGACAGACCCTTGGATTAACGGATACTCGCTAACTGATAAAATGGGGTGGAACGGTTGGGAAATGACAAGTGATACAAACAGAAAAGTGGAGGCTATTATAACTAACAGATAATGGAAATCGGATCTCTCATACAGTTCAGCTCAACTATGCTCAGAGATGAGGCGAATTCACATAGATAAGAATGCTAACAGAGATTATTGGAAATGGTTACCGGACCCGCTAGCAAATTCTCACTGAAATCAGCTTGGAGTATGGTCAGAGCCAAATCAAGTGATCACGAATTGGGAAACATTATATATGTTAGAATTTGTGATACAATATTTCCATTTGCTGAAGATTAGAAGATATTTATGGTGATAGAATATTTCCAATTAGAGAAGATTTGAGAAATATTGTTAATTTGGGAATATAATATTTCCAATTTGCAGAAGATTTGGAAGATATCAGAAATTTATTGCTTTTTTATTTGTAAAAGGGATAGACAATAAATTACCTACATAAGTGGAATCGATTTGAAGAAGGTTTCTTTTTGGGATAGTGAAGTAAGGAATTAATTCCCTAATTGGTTCGTTAAATAAGGAAGTCTATCAAGAGAATTAGAGAATTAATTAGGCGTTGATTTATATCATAAATCGATTACTTCAACCCCAAGCATTAATCCTTATATAAGGATAGGAATTAAGTGAATGTATTATCATCTCAAAAATGTGAGGTGGATCATCTCTAAGAGTTCTTCTTCTTCCCTACTATCAGCCTTGTAATTTTTCTTATTGAGAAAAGTAATAAAATATCTTCTCTCCAAGTGGACGTACACTAACAAGACGTTAGTGGAATCACTATAAACCTCTTGTGTTATTTATTTTATTGTTAGATCTGTGATTGTTTTGCTGATGTTATCTGTTGTTTGTTTTGCCTCATCATCAATCTGTTCCTATTCGTTTTTTTTTTCCGCAATAATTGGTATCAGAGCTACGAGGTTGATTGAGAAAGGGTGTTAGACATTATGACAGAAGATAAGAAGAATTCAGCAATTGTATCAAGGTTATATGTCAAAGGGACGTATATGGCAGCAGGATCTCAGTTAGCAATAGAAAGATGGAATGGGGATAAAACTTCGAGAAGTGGCAATGGAGGATGAAAGCTGTTCTGATGAGGAATAATGTTCATGCTGTGGTATTTGCTCATAAGGAGTTGACGGATGATATTTCAGCCGTGGAAAGGAAGGAGATGGAACAATGAGCATTTACTACTTTACAATTAGCAATGGGAGAAAATGTCATTTCAGAGATTAGCGGTGAGACAACTGCTAAGGACATTTGGACCAAGCTGGAAAAAATCTATCTAAAGAAGTCACTAACCAACCGTCTGATTTTGCTGAAGACGTTTTTCACCATGTGGATGAGAGAGGGTACTTCAGTGAAGGCACGTCTTGATGTGAAGGCAAGTCTTCTATCTGAAGACTTGAAGGATCAGATGAAGGGGTTGAGTGAAAGTAGAGGAGGAAGTAGTACGAAAGCCTTATTAGCTGGTATGGAGAAAGGGGAGAAGAAGAAGAAAACAAAGTCAAGAGATGGAAAGTGATACATTTGCAAGAAACCAGGCCATTGGAAGAGAGATTGTCCGGACTTGAAGAAAAAGATTGTAGCTGGAAACATAGTTGTCATAGCGAGCGCTATAGCGCAAAATAGCGCATAGCGCACAGGTTGCGCTATTTTGGTTCTTATAGCGCAGGGGTCCCGTGTAGCGCAAAAATAGCGCGCTATTTTATTATAGCGCAGCCATGAATAGCGCGCTATTTTGCTTTTTCTTTTTTGAACATGCATTTTCGTTTTTTTTTTCTTTTTGGAGATTTTAAACATACAGTTTTTTCCTTTTGTGCCTTTTTCCTGTGTTTTTTTTTTAAGATCTTCTTTTCTGTAAGCAAAAAAAAAAAAAAAAAAAAAAAAACATTATAGCGCATAGCGCAGGCCTTGCGCTATTCGCTATTGACAACACTGGCTGGAAATTCATCGGTTGCGATAGAGGAATTTTTGTCTGACGACTTGTTGACAGCGGTAGTATCAGATATATCAGACCATTGGGTGCTAGATACGGGGGCGTCTTTTCATATGACACCTAATAAGAATTATTTCAATTCTTTTAAAAGAAAAAGAGGGAAACTAATTCTTATGGGAAATGATGCTAGTTGTAGAGTCATGGGCGAAGGAACTGTGCACATTCACATGTATGACGGGGTAATACGTACTTTGACAGGTGTCCGTTATGTTCCAGGTCTTCGGAAGTCAATGATATTTCTTGGGCAGTTGGCATCGAAAGGATGCGAAGTGACTATTGATAAGGATAGTCTAAGGGTTTCTAAGGGTGCATTTGTAGTGATAAAGGGAGATTTGCTTCATAATTTGTATCTCCTGAAGGGAAGCACTGTACTTAGAGAGTCAAGGGTTGGAGCCTACAGTTCTCGTGGAGAAGATGTCAAAGCTAGGCATACGAGAAGGGAACTTTGAGTTTCTGCATAGGCAGAATATGATCAAAGGGGAAAGCTTCAACAAGGTGAGATTTTGCCAAGAGGAAGTGCTTAATAAGCGGAAGAAGGGATCGTCTGAAGTTGGTCAGAGATCAAAGGAGAAAGCAGTGGATATGCATAAGTCTTTGCATACTGCTAAGTTCGGGCGTTGCTCGAACTGGAATTGCTTATCGAAATGCTAGGTGCCACGTGGTGGCACGGTGTGGGGAGAGGGTTGAGATGGTTCATGGAGACGTTTGTTTTCATGGTGAAGATTGATAGGTCTTACTTGAAGGGGTTACTTTGCACACTTTGTTGGCAGGCGGTGGCGTTGCCGGAGTTTGTTAACAAAGTGCAATGGGTGATGGCCATGCCGAAGCTCATTGGGGAAGTGACCATGGTGTCTTGTCCAAGAAGATGCTTAGAGTAAGAGGATGTAGGTGGAGTTGGTATGTTTCAAGGAAATATAGTATCAAGATGGAGATTGTTAGAATTTGTAATACAATATTTTCATTTGCTGAAGATTGGAAGATATTTATGGTGATAGAATATTTCCAATTAGAGAAGATTTGGGAAATATTGTTAATTTGGGAATATAATATTTCCAATTTGCAGAAAATTTGGAAGATATCAGAAATTTATTGCTCTTTTATTTGTAAAAGGGATAGACAATAAATTACCTACATAAGTGGAATCGATTTGAAGAAGGTTTCTTTTTGGGATAGTGAAGTAAGGAATTAATTCCCTAATTGGTTGGTTAAATAAGAAAGCCTATCAAGAGAATTAGATAATTAATTAGGCGTTGATTTATATCATAAATCGATTACTTCAACCCCAAGCATTAATCCTTATATAAGGATAGGAATTAGGTGAATGTATTATCATCTCAAAAAATGTGAGGTGGATCATCTCTAAGAGTTCTTCTTCTTCCCTACTATCAGTCTTGTAATTTTTTTTATTGAAAAAAGTAATAAAATATCCTCTTCCCAAGTGGACGTACACTAACAAGACGTTAGTGGAACCACTATAAACCTCTTGTGTTATTTCTTTTATTGCTAGATCTGTGATTGTTTTGCTGGTGTTATCTGTTGTTTGTTTTGCCTCAAAATCAATCCGTTTCTATTCGGTTTTTTTTTTTTTTTTGCAACAATATATAACATAAGCTGTGCTCCTAAGATGTTAATCTGTACCGTAACGGCTATTCAAAACAAACTAAACACTAAAGACAGAATGGTGAGATGGAATACTGGAATAGATCTAACTTGTGTTCTTTGTTATAATCACGTAGAAGATAGAGACCACTTATTCTTCAAATGCGAATACTACTCGGATATTTGGAGACATGTGAACGATGGCTTTCTCAATCAGACAACAAACATATCTATTGATGAGGTTAACTCAAATTCTCGCCGCAAGAAGGAGGACAACACACTCAGACTCAAGATAACTACTGCAATCTGGCATATTTGGACTGAAAGAAACATAAGAACTTTTCAAAGGGGTTAACACTCCTTACCAGATTCGCGCAGCTCAAATGAAAGAAGACATTGATGGCCTACTGAGAAGTTCCTCCTCCAGCTAAGCAATAGGGTATGCGTCATTCAGGAGAGAAATTGAGAAGTTTCACAGAGGAAATTTGTGAATTTGGGGGAGAAGGGGACATTCGATTTGACTGGACGAGAGAAAGGAGAAGAAATATCTGCGGTTTTGAATTCTTCTGTAACACTCTTTTGTACTTGCGAAAATAATTGTACGGTTTTAGTTACCATATGGGAGTATGTTTACACAATGACTTTGTAGTTCAAGCTACTCGTTGTTCGGCTCAATTTGTGTTGCCGTGCAGGTGTTTTTGAGTACATACTAACGGCTACTACATATGCTTGTAACACGAACAGCTTACTGTACCTCTTATGTTATGTAAATAAAGTACTCACCATAACATTATAAAACATGTTACCTAAAAATAAAATAAAATTGTTCTTTTTTCTTTGTTTATGATTTTTCACACGGGTTTTTTCATAAAAAAGTTTTTAATGAAGCAATTGATTTGATCATCTTTGCATACACATATTCAAGAGGGAGTGTTGTAATATGTAAAAGTAATAAGGGCGGATATGCTAATATGCTAAGGGGTTTTACTGCAATTTACATGGCATGTAGACTCTATAAATAAAGAGATTATTTACATTGTTTTGTACACCTGAATCAATAGAAATGAAAAGTCTCTCCCTTATCTCTGTTGTTCTCTCTAATGGATTCTCTTCTTTTATCTATTTTGTTTTATTTTATAACAATATCGCAGAATATAAATAACTACACATTGTTTCAAACATAAAAAACTGTAAATCATACGCTTAAACATACAATATTAGATGTATCATACATAAACTAAGAAATGTAAATAAAACGATATTTGCAGATAGCATTAGTAGTTGACAAATAATAATACGTCCACAAAACATAGACAAAGCCCAAAAACACACCAAACTTAATTCAGTCACTAAGACAACATTATTATAATATTCAAACAGTTTACAAATTCAAATTACGTGGTAGAAGAAAAATTGCCAAATAAAAGTATCATTACAGTATAAAAATGGTCAATGAGAAAAAACACAATATTAAACTTTAGGGTTTTGAAGAAGCCTAACAATTCCTTTTGTTGTGGTCTGTTGTATTACATTGGCTACATTTATTTCTTTTATTTTGAGAATAGCCAAAGTCACCACGTCTCTTGGTAGATGGTCTTCCTGCCCTACGAACATTTTTAGGAAGCCTAATAACAACATCAAATTTAGCATTATTTGGCTTATCAAAATTGGGAATATGATTAATAGCTCCAGCATATGAAGATCGAAAAGCATCAACAGTAAAGTAGTGCTCCACATAGTCGTAAACTGGTAATCTTGACTTATCAATACATCTAACTGTATAAGCACGTGGAAATCCGGTAACTCTCCATTGATTACAACTATAAGAATGATTTTGAAGATCAACAACTTGGGACTTTGGCGATTTCACTTCAAAAACAAACTTTGAAGACTTGAAAACATCCCAACCAAAACCGTCATCAACTAATTTTGATAAATGTTCCTCCATAACACGACAAAGAAAGTTGTTCCATAATTGGATTTCCTCTCTCCTTTTATCCATCTGCTTTATTATTTTCACTCGAGTGCCATCTAAACAAGTAGTAATTGACATAATTATGTCTTCCAAAATCCATGAGTTAAAACTTTTGGCAACATTAGACGAATACTCACCATAACGTTTGCCATTAAAAAAAAAATCTTCTCAATGATCAAAAGGTTTATGTTTTAAAAAATTATCTACAGCAGCTTAGCCAATTTTCTTAAACTTATCAACATATCGATCAGAATCATAGATAATAGAAACTTTTGCACCAAGCCTAAACAGCTCAACAATTGATGAATCACCTTTATTAGCCTTAACAAAATTCATCAATCACCTTTATTAGCCTTAACAAAATTGCCAATGCTCTGCTCCATGTGAAGTAAACAATAACTATGACAAGAAGAAGGAAATATTTTTAACACCTAAAATCTAACCCCACTAGCGATCCGATATTTAAACCATAGGATGATCTTCATTAAGCATATCTTTTAAATGAGATAAAAACCAAAACCAATTAGCTTTATTTTCATGTGAAACTATACCCATTGCCATAGGAGAAAACAATCTATTTAAAAAAAGTGAACAATAAAGGATTCATAACAAATATAAATACTGTTAAGTATTCGACATTATTGTTACCGTTACTACTACACTATGTTCTACTGTTTAAAATGATAATATTTAGTATCATTTTGCTTTAACAACAATAAAACAATAATGTCAATAATGTTATACTCAAATATATCGTTTGAATTTAAGTTATTACAGACAAAGGAAAATATAAATAAACTTAATTAAAATGATAGTTATACCTTGATTACCATTTTTTGTTGTAGTAACTAGCAATACACTAGGTCGTTCCTTTAAAGTAGTTGCATGTAAAAAAATCAATGATCGACAATACTTGAATCAAACTAAACATGCACACCAATAAAAACCTTTCAAATTGATTGGTTGAAGGATTAACTTCTGTAGCTGCATAACTACCATGATTATATTTTGCAAAGCTGTAACACCCCGTAATTTTATAACATTAAAATTCACAAATTAAAGTATACTTAATTTTTAGAAAAGAATTAAGTGAAATGGGTTGCGCAGAGAAATATATATATATTGATATATATATAAATTAAATAAATAAATAAATAAATATGCGAAAAAGTTCAAAACAACGAATTGGGAGGGGAAATAACCGAACCGGCCCATTTTTGAGGTCGACCCGAGTCCCACTGGGTCGACTAGGGGTTAATCCAGGGTGTTTGGCTGTCAACCCGTGGGCTGATTCGCTCAAATGAAGATTTTGCATTTGATTGGTTCTCATGGTTCATGGTTAATCTAATGGTCCTAAATAACTTCCTACACCTATAAATACATCCTAATGCTAACCCTAAACCTAATTAAAATAGAATAGTTATCGTCATACCATCGCCATGGAAATTAATGGAGCCGCCGCCAACTAAGGAAGAAGAAAAGCAAATTCAATTCTAATTCTCTCAACCCTAAAGCAAAGCAAAACTCTCTCTTTTCTTCTATAAATTGTGAGTATGATGATCTTAACAAGATTATTATCATTTTAATTAGGTTGAGTTATGAATGGATTATGAGTAGATGATGTGAATTATCATATATGTTGTTGTAACCCCTTTTGCTATCATGTATATTGTAAATCCAATGTTATGTGATGATGATATCTTATATGTTGTAAATCATGCTATGATGATGTTATGTATGTTGAAAGTTTCTATGCTAAGTTGTGATGAATCATACATGTTAAAAAGGCCATGATGTTACCATCTATGCTAGTTAGTTCATATTAATTAAATCATCATGTTTGGGTTAGGTTGATCAATATGACAAGTCACATATGCAAGTTAGATTGATTAGAAAAGTTATAAACATATGCCAAGACATCTATTATGACACCTAGAATTATGCTATGACATATGTGATATCCTATGCTAGTTCACACCATCATTATGTTGCCTAAAAACCCCATATGCAAGTTTATGTATAGATTTGGGCTATGATCATATCATGTAAATTGAAACATTTAACAACTTGACACCTTTTGATCCTTAACATGTGTAGTTTATGCAAGTTTCACCCCTATTATGATTAGATTTATTTTAATTGTCTATATGTTGTGATGATTTATCTTTGTGCTAGGTGTTAGACTATACAAGTCTAGCCTATATTATGCTTTGAATAAGCGAACGTATAAACGTGGGGTAGGGGTAATATTAAGGATTTAATATTAAAAAGTTGGGGTGCAATTGATATGATTTTGCATGCCATAAGTGGATGGCCATAATTGATTCAATTATGGACATCAATAAAAGTTGACTTAATTAATAATTTGAATAGGGAATTATTAAAACTGGGGTAAAAGATTTTAAGTGTTAATCAATGCTTAGGACACGAGGTTGGACTCGTTTGTGACGTAAACCTGCCCGGACCCGCCCGGCAAATCCAGCGGTCACAAATGTCAGCCCAATGTGAGAGGTCCTAGGCCTAAACTAAAGCATAACGGTTGTAAAGACACGAGGTTAGACTCTTTTATGGTGTAAGACTGTCCGGACCCGCCCGACAAATCCAGCTGCCATAAATGCCAGTCTAATGTGAGAGGTCTTTATGAGGTTATGGCCTGAATGAATTAAGAAATACTTAACCAGATAAACATGTAAGGTGGGACATAAGGGTTAAGTAGGTGCCTTGGGTGGCATGAGGAATCTAGGGGGTGCCCTTAGTGGCATGTGAAATACGATTAGTAAGACTTAACCAAACACACATGTAAATGAACATGACTAAGAGGGTTAAGTGGGATATACTAGTGACAAGCTTAGGTGGGTAGCTTGTGGGGGCCCATTTCGACCAGTATCCCAAACGTATCTTTGTGGGCTCGACCCAAGTCGAGGACGGGACACGCATGCTGGGTTCGACTGTAAGAGGACAAAACGGGGAGCGGTGGCAACGCAAGTCGAACGGGTTTATTATGCGTGTGTGGACCCGGGCTGGTAGGTAAGACGTTGTTGCATCGTGTAGGTATAAGCCGTGCATTCTCAAGTTGTATCGGGTTGCCACTTTAGGGGAGTGATACACCCCACTGTGGGGCCAGCACGGGTACCTACGAGTAGGGAGCCGATCGAAAGTGGGTAGTGGGGTACACCTAGTGGAGATAGGGGCAGACGACACCTATGTAGTCAGCTAGGGGTACGTAAGGCTATTTATAAAGTTTCTGTGTGAAGCAAGTGGGATCAAACAATAGGGTGACTGGTGTGGTGCAGTGTAGTAATGTGCGGCGCAGTGTAGTAATCATTCGTTAGTAATTAGGTGTGCCTTTACCGTTATCTTTAACGTTATCTTAAACGCTATCTTTATCTTCCTAAGAGTTCATAGACATTTACTTGTCTTCCAGCTTATGCCTTAGTCTAGTTATTTTGATAATAGTATTGTTAGAATTATCATACTCGCCAGACTTTATGTCTGACCCCCTCTATTTCTATCCTTTTTCCCCCTCCAGGTCCTCAGGTTAGGCCCAGCTCTAGTGGAGTTTGATTAAATTGCTTCATCTCTCTTTGGAAAGCTTGGACCGTTGAAGTAAAGTCCAGCTTGTTATCTTTTTAATGGCTATTTATGTAATGGGATTATATATTTTGTTTTTATGATGATGGATATTGTACTTGGTTATGATCTATGGTTTTATGATGTAACAAACATGTTTAATTTTCGCTGCAATAAAATGAAGTTTTAGATTTCCAAGTACTATTTATTATCTGTCTTGTTGTAATTTTTCTGTTCTATATTCACTTATAACCTCCATGGAAGTTAATGCATTCCCTTCGTGAGTGACATTAATGGACGTGGGGTGTTACACATGGTATCAGAGCTTAAGGTTACCAGAACAGATAAAAATACTTTAGAAAAATAGTTATTTTTGGAAGAAGTGCTTTCAAAAGCATGTTTTAATGAGAAATTTAAAGAGAAAAGTTTTTAAGAAAAAAAAAACATAATCCCCAATAGCCCATATCTTTATCTTTCGAATTCTCCATTCTGAATCTTTCCTTTTTCGTTTCAGCATGACTGAAGATCTTAATCTACCCGACGGTGTAACGATACCAGGATGGTATAGGAGGTTATTAGAGGCTAGGGCCGCTGCAAGTCCATCCAATGTTCCTCCACCACCAGTTGCACCCGTTCCTCCTCCTCGCATAGATACTTTTGCAAAGACTTGCAAGGAATTCAAGGCTATGGGTGGAAAACCATTTCAAGGGTCAGAAACGTTTGTGGAAGCTAGAGATTGGCTTAAGGAGGTGGAAGAATTGCTAGAAATCTTTGAAGTAGAAGAAGGGAAGAGAGTTCGTTTAGCAGCTTGGTTGATGAAGGGAGATGCCTCGTTTTGGTGGGAGGTCACTAATGGGGAGCGTCCTGTTGACTCTTGGGCGGATTTCAGACGTAGGTTCGAGGCGAAGTTTCTCTCAAGGGCAGAAGAAAATCTATATATGGAAAGGTTCTTGACATTGAAGCAAGGAAGCTCATCAGTGAAAGAATATGTTAATAAATTTAATTAGTTAGCAAGGTTTGGCTTGGACTTAGTGAACACGCCGGAGAAGAAGGCGCTGAGGTTCGTGAATGGCTTGAATGAACCATTGCAAGGGTTGGCTATGACCCACATCCCTATGGGGGCCACCTTTTAGAAGTTAGTAGAAATGGCGCTTATGCATGAGGAGAAAAGCGCTAAAGCTGATAAGGCACCCGAGAAGAAGGGGGATCATAAGAAACCACAACAGCAAAACAAGAAGGGTGGTAAAGACAATAACGGCAAGGGAAGAAGAAATGTTTTAACTGTGGGACACCAGGCCATCTCAGCAAGGATTGCCGAAAGAAAAAGAAGACAGACTGTTTTCATTGTGGTGATGCGGGACATTTAGTGAAGGACTGCCCAAAGAAGGGGCAGAGGGCAGGAGCTACCTCGGGAGGACAGGTGCAGGCTCTTATAGCACCAGGGCAGGCAAGGGGACAAGTTCAGGCTCTCGCGGTCCCACCGCTGCAAGAACGAGGTAGAACCATTTCTGTTGAAAGCTTAGTTTTTCTGTTTGGTCATCCTGTCCGTACCCTATTCGATTCGGGCGCATCGCATTCGTTTATCTCTACATCATTAGTTGAATCACTGCACTTAAACACCAGTTTAGTAGAGGATCCCTTAGTTGTTTCGAATCCAATTGGGGGCTCAGCTTATTTGTTTATGATGTGTTTGGATTTGAAAATTTACATACTTAGCGTTGAATTTAGATGTGATGCTTATGTGTTGGGCTTCACGGGCTATGGGCTAATTTTAGGAATGGATTGGTTATCCAGAAATGGGGTCGTTCTTGATTGTGAAAGGAGAGTATTTAGGCTCGTGACTCGCCTTGGCAACACTCTCGAAATCTTTTGTAATCCCATAAATTCGGTTATGCTAAGTTATCTAGAATCGCTTGACGCGTCTGAGGAAAATCTACGATCTGTGTTAGAGTGGTTCGAGAATATTCGGATGTGTTTGAGGAGGTGAAGGGCTTGCCTCCGAAGCGGGAGATAGATTTTCGAATATATCTTGTGGATAATGCGAAACCAGTATCTTTGCCAGTATGCCACATAGCTCTACGTGAAAGGAGGGAACTCGATAAGCAAGTGAAGGGGTTCATAAGACGAAGTATATCGGAGTGGGGTGCTCCAGTAGTATTTTCCACGAAGGCGGATGGGTCCCTTAGACTTTGTGTGGACTATAGAGAACTTAATAAGCTTACTAAGAAGAACAGACACCCACTGCCGAGGATTGACGATCTCTTCGATCAGTTAGTTGGCGCCTCAGTGTTTTCGCAGTTGGACTTAGCCACTGGTTTCCATCAGTTGAGAGTGGCTGAGGATAGCATTAACAAGATTGCCTTTAGGACTCCGGACGGTTTCTATGAATGGCTAGTGATGCCCTTCGGTTTGAAAAACGCCCCCGCATACTTTGTTGATTTGATGAGTAGGGTGTTTAGGGAGTACCTTAAAAAATTTGTGGTGGTCTTTGTAGATGACATCTTGATCTTTTCTAAGGATGAAGAAGAGCATGCCCTACATCTTAGGGAAGTGTTGGAGACTCTTCGAGCGCATAAGCTTAAAGCTAAATTTTCTAAGTGTCACTTTTGGAGGAAGGAAGTACGGTTCTTAGGACACGTGGTTTCCAAAGAAGGGATAGCTATAGATCCCGCGAAGGTGGTGGCCATCCAAGATTGGAAGGTTCCCAAAAATGCTACCGAAGTGAGAAGTTTCTTGGGATTGGCTGGCTACTATAGGAAGTTTATCAAAGACTTCGCAAAGATATCAGCTCCATTGACACGCTTGACGAAGAAGTGCCTAGTTTTCACATGGGACGTAGATTGTGATGATGCGTTCCAACGTTTGAAGAGAGCTTTGACTTCAGCCCCAGTCTTAGTATTGCCAGACGGGAGTAAGCCGTTTACCGTTTATACTGACGCTTGTGGGACAGGACTAGGCGCAGTCTTAATGCAAGAGGGCAGGGTAATAGCCTATGGTGGAAGGCAGTTGAGAGCGCATGAGAAGAATTACCCCACACATGACCTAGAGTTGGCCGCTATTGTTTTCGCGCTTAAGTCTTGGCGTCATTATCTTCTTGGCGAGAAATTCGAATTATTCACTGACCACAAGTCTTTAAAATACCTATTCTCTCGAAAGGACTTGAACTTAAGGCAGCAAAGGTGGATGGAGTTCTTAGCGTCCTACGACTTCGAAATAGCATATACCCCTGGCAAGGGTAACGTGGTGGCAGACGCCTTAAGTAGAAAAAGATTATCCTTTAGTCCTTTGTTTGTTGAGCGGCGAAGTTTAGAATTCATTTCGGTGTTTGACTTTAGACCTTCCGTTGACTTCGTACCCGGTTGATAGCATCCTTGGAGGTCAGACCTACACTTTTGGGATGGATTGACGAGGCACAGCGAGACGACCCACAGTTAGTTGAGTTAGTAGAAAAGCTCAAAGGAGGGGAGTCATCAAGCTATCTCCGTAGGTATACCCTAGATGATAAGGGTTGGTTACGTAGGGACGGTAGACTTTGTGTACCAAAAGACGATGACCTAAGGAAGACTATTCTTGACGAAGCACATTGTTCGAAGATGACCATTCATCCCGGCGGGGACAAGATGTACAAAGACATGAAGAGAGTTTACTTTTGGGCTGGCATGAAGAAAGACGTGGCCGAGTATGTCGCTAGATGCTTGGTGTGCCAACAAGTAAAAGCGGAGCAAAAGAAACCCGGTGGATTGCTTCACCCATTGGAGGTTCCACTATGGAAATGGGAAAGCATCTCGATGGATTTTGTGGATGGATTACCGCGATCGAGGAAGGGTAATACGGGAATTTGGGTTATAGTAGATAGACTTACCAAGAGCGCCCATTTTATTCCCGTGAAGAGTAAGAGGACTGCTCCATGGTTAGCTTCTGTACACATTCGAGAGATAGTTCGTTTGCACGGTGTTCCTTCTAGCATAGTGAGCGACCGCGATCCTATTTTCACTAGCTAATTTTGGATAAGCTTACAAGAGGCGGTAGGGACTCAGTTATGTCTGAGCACCGCATATCATCCTCAGACGGACGGCCAGACTGAGAGGGTGAATCGCATTCTAGAGGATCTGTTGAGGCTATGTATCCTAGACTTTGGGGGTACATGGGAAGAGCATCTTCCATTGGTTGAGTTCGCATATAATAATAGCTTTCAGTCCAGCATTGGTATGGCACCATTCGAAGCTCTATATGGACGACCTTGTCGTTCACCTACATGTTGGTGGGAATCTACGGATAAGATCTTACTTGGGCCCGATATGATTAGGGAGACTTCGGAGAAGATCGACTTGATTCGAAGGAGGATGAAAGCAGCGCAAGATAGGCAGAAATCTTATGCAGATAAGAGGAGGACAGATCTCGAGTTTGAAGTTGAGGACATGGTCTTTGTCAAAGTGTCTCCATTACGAAACGTTGTTTGCTTTGGGTCCGTTGGGAAATTAGCACCAAAGTTTGTAGGGCCGTTTCCTATTAAGGAGAGGATTGGACGGATGGCGTATAGAGTGGAGTTGCCCGAGAGACTTAGTGGTGTACATGACGTATTCCATGTGTCACATTTGAGGAAGTGCTTGCACGAGACTGTGGAAGTGGTAGAGCCGAGCTTGCTTAGAGAGGTGGAGATAGAGCGTGATGCGACAATTCGACGAGCTCCTACGTGCATTCTTGGGTCGGAGATCAAGAGGTTGAGGAATCGAGAGGTCAGACTAGTCAAAGTGCAATGGGGAGATGATGAGAGCAACACTACTTGGGAGACAGAAGAGAAGATGCGTTCACGATACCCTTTTCTTTTTGAGGGTATGTCCTTTAATTTCTCCTTTATCGCTTAGCTTGTACTTATCTTATCTTTAGTATATCCTCTCGCAAGTATCTTTGACCTTTAGTTAGGATAATCCTATGGTTGAAACATGTGTTTGAGACATGTTATTTATGGTGGATGCAAAGTGGATGCAAGTGTTTGCTAGTGGTTGCTCGTGGATGCATATACACACACTATTAGGCACCAGATCGGCTCAGTCACTTCATATTGCATATATATATGGATGTATTTAGTAAAATGGATGTATAATGGTTGCATTATCATGTAGTTGCTGCATTCGGGTGGATGGTTGTGCACGCATATAGAATTAATACGTATCATTAGGAATCTTTTGCATACATATTGGACGCATGGCACTATCATGAATTGCACTAAGGAGGTCGACTGAATCAGTAGACCGCCTAATTTTGCATTAGATATGGACATATACACACTGTGCATATAAACATTAAAGCATTAGAAGTCTTTTAAGGACAATGGATGCTGGTGTTTGATGGTTGAGTAGATGGACGATTAGATGGTAGGATATACATTCTTCTTGACTTGGAGATTTCGGGGACGAAATCCTTTAAGGAGGGGAGAATGTAACACCCCGTAATTTTATAACATTAAAATTCACAAATTAAAGTATACTTAATTTTTAGAAAAGAATTAAGTGAAATGGGTTGCGCAGAGAAATATATATATATATTGATATATATATATATAAATTAAAAAAATAAATAAATAAATATGCGAAAAAGTTCAAAACAGCGAATTGGGAGGGGAAATAACCGAACCGGCCCATTTTTGAGGTCGACCCGAGTCCAACTGGGTCGACTAGGGGTAAATCCAGGGTGTTTGGCTGTCAACCCGTGGGCCGATTCGCTCAAATGCAGATTTTGCATTTGATTGGTTCTCATGGTTCAGGGCTAATCTAATGGTCCTAAATAACTTCCTACACCTATAAATACATCCTAATGCTAACCCTAAACCTAATTAAAATAGAATAGTTACCGTCATACCGTCGCCATAGAAATCAATGGAGCCGCCGCCAACTAAGAAAGAAGACAAACAAATTCAATTATAATTCTCTCAACCCTAAAGCAAAGCAAAACTCTCTCTTTTCTTCTCTAAATTGTGAGTATGATGATCTTAACAAGATTATTATCATTTTAATTAGGTTGAGTTATGAATGGATTATGAGTAGTTGATGTGATTTATCATATATGTTGTTGTAAACCCCTTTTGCTATCATGTATATTGTAAATCCAATGTTATGTGATGATGATATCTTATATTTTGTAAATCATGCTATGATGATGTTATGTATGTTGAAAGTTTCTATGCTAAGTTGTGATGAATCATACATGTTAAAAAGGCCATGATGTTACCATCTATGCTAGTTAGTTTATATTAATTAAATCATCATGTTTGGGTTATGTTGATCTGTATGACAAGTCACTTATGCAAGTTAGATTGATTAGAAAAGTTATGAACATATGCCAAGACATCTATTATGACATCTAGAATTATGCTATGACATATGTAATATCCTATGCTAGTTCACACCATCATTATGTTGCCTATAAACCCCATATGCAAGTTTATGTATAGATTTGGGCTATGATCATATCATGTAAATTGAGACATTTAACAAGTTGACACCTTTTGATCCTTAACATGTGTAGTTTATGCAAGTTTCACCCCTATTATGATTAGATTTATTTTAATTGTCTATATGTTGTGATAATTTATCTTTGTGCTAGGTGTTAGACTATACAAGTCTAGCCTATATTATGCGTTGAATAAGCGAACGTATAAACGTGGGGTAGGGGTAATATTAAGGATTTAATATTAAAAAGTTGGGGTGCAATTGATATGATTTTGCATGCCATAAGTGGATGGCCATAATTGAGTCAATTATGGACATCATTAAAAGTTGACTTAATTAATAATTTGAATAGGGAATTATTAAAACTGGGGTAAAAGATTTTAAGTGTTAATCAATGCTTAGGACACGAGGTTGGACTCGTTTGTGACGTAAACCTGCCCGGACCCGCCCGACAAATCCAGTGGTCACAAATGTCAGCCCAATGTGAGAGGTCCTAGGCCTAAACTAAAGCATAACGGTTGTAAAGACACGAGGTTAGACTCTTTTATGGTGAAAGACTGCCCGGACCCGCCCGGCAAATCCAGCTGCCATAAATGCCAGTCTAATGTGAGAGGTCTTTATGAGGTTATGGCCTGAATGAATTAAGAAATACTTAACCAGATAAACATGTAAGGTGGGACATGGGGGTTAAGTAGGTGCCTTGGGTGACATGAGGAATCTAGGGGGTGCCCTTAGTGGCACGTGAAATACGATTAGTAAGACTTAACCAAACACACATGTAAATGAACACGACTAAGAGGATTAAGTGGGATATACTAGTGGCAAGCTTAGGTGGGTAGCTTGTGGGGGCCCATTTCGACCAGTATCTCAAACGTATCTTTGTGGGCTCGACCCAAGTCGAGGACGGGACACGCATGCTGGGTTCGACTGTAAGAGGCCAAAACGGGGAGCGGTGGCAACGCAAGTCCAATGGGTTTCGTATGCGTGTGTGGACCCGGGCTGGTAGGTAAGACGTTGTTGCATCGTGTAGGTATAAGCCGTGCATTCTCAAGTTGTATCGGATTGCCACTTTAGGGGAGTGATACACCCCACTGTGGGGCCAGCACGGGTATCTACGAGTAGGGAGCTGATCGAAAGTGGGTAGTGGGGTACACCTAGTGGAGATAGGGGCAGACGGCACCTATGTAGTCAGCTAGGGGTACGTAAGGCTATTTATAAAGTTTCTGTGTGAAGCAAGTGGGATCAAACAATAGGGTGACTGGTGTGGTGCAGTGTAGTAATGTGCGGTGCAGTGTAGTAATCATTCGTTAGTAATTAGGTGTGCCTTTACCGTTATCTTTAACGTTATCTTAAACGCTATCTTTATCTTCCTAAGAGTTCATAGACATTTACTTGTCTTCCAGCTTATGCCTTAGTCTAGTTATTTTGATAATAGTATTGTTAGAATTATCATACTCGCCAGACTTTATGTCTGACCCCCTCTATTTCTATCCTTTTTCCCCTTCCAGGTCCTCAGGCTGGGCCCAGCTCTAGTGGAGTTTGATTGAATTGCTTCATCTCTCTTTGGAATGCTTGGACCGTTGAAGTAAAGTCCAGCTTGTTATCTTTTTAATGGCTATTTATGTAATGGGATTATGTATTTTGTTTTTACGATGATGGATATTGTACTTGGTTATGATCTATGGTTTTATGATGTAACAAACATGTTTAATTTCCGCTGCAATAAAATGAAGTTTTAGATTTCCAAGTACTATTTATTATCTGTCTTGTTGTAATTTTTCTGTTCTATATTCACTTACACAACACCAAAAAGGATAATTTATAACGCATATAGTCGTGACAATGATGATTCGTAACGACGGTACCCGTGAGTACCAGGTGCGTTGCTAATGTTGTTACAATGTTTTATAACGAGAATAGTCGTTATACAATACACGCATCTCATAACGAGCATTTCCGTTGTAAAATAAACATGTTATCACGATCTGGACTGTTGTAAGATGCATATTTTGTAACGACGTAACCCGTTATAACTAGGTTACTGCGTAACGAGTTTATCCGTTGTAAAGCTGAGATGTTGTAACGATCATGATTGTTATAACAAACATATTTTGTGATGGCAGTACCCGTTATAACTAAGTCATATTATAACGAGGTTATCCGTGGTAAATTTAATATCTTGTAACGAATATAACTGTTGTAATGTACATATTTGGTCACGATAATATCCATTATAAGCTTGTCTTTTTGTAATGAGTATATCCATGATAATGATAATATATTGTCATGATATATTCCGTTGTAATAACTAGTATTTATCACGATCATAGCTGTTGTAATAACGAATACTGCAACTACCCCCAAACAATATATACACATACTGGACCATATACATGCATACACACAGAATTCACATGAAATAAATATATAATTCAGAAGCAGGTAACAACAAAACTACCGAAATAACGATTGATTTTGTAGCAATACATTCTCCCATAGAATTCATAGTACGATACATAACATCAATGTTAACATTTAAAGTTCTAAACAACATAGTTCCAACATAAAACTAAATAAAAATGAGACAAAATACTACGTTAACACTTATGCTGAAAATTCTACAAAGTACGTAGACGACGCTCGGACCAAATAATGAAACCACAATCAATTATGTCAGAAAGCTTGTAGTTACCATTTTGAGGCGCTTTGTAAATAGGTGCTTCCGGATCATATACTTGCTCCACCCATACAACCTTTTCACCTTGTAACACTTCTCTATGATGACATATCTTTTGTGTCCCTAAATGTCCTTTTGCTACCTCTGTCAAATTGTCAGACAATAGCACAATCGATTGTCTTTCCCTTGATGAGGATCCAATAGCATCATCAGAGTGAACTCTCATGCTAGCTCCCACGCATTTATGATGGCTATTATGATTGTGCTCCGTATTGGATGTAGCGTCAGGTCTAGGTGTCTGATTTCCTCCAAATTGACTCATAAATTGCATCAAACTTTGTTGCATACTTTGCATGGTAGAATTCACTGATTTGAGATTATCAGCTAGTTGATTTGTTTTTTCCTCCATGTTCATTTTCCACTTTCTATCTTCCTCCTCCTTGAACTTAGCTATCGCTTTTGAGGCTTGTATGACCTTCACTTGCTTTAGAGTTGCTCTAGAGCTAACAGCACGACAATAACTCTTTCTTTTCTCATCATCAAAAACTTCGGCAATCAGATCATTATCAAAATCTTCAAAACTTCCACTTCCATCATCATCGTTCAAACTAGCTCTCGCCTTTTGCCTTTCTTCTGCTGCTTCTACCAACGCCTGTACAAATGAATTAACATTTAAATTAGATCATTTGCATTTTGAAACGTTGTTTGTGTATGTTTGCACATTTACAAAATTAACATAAATGAACCAGCTCAGATGATATCTTAAAAGGTTGTAGCATTTGAGAGATGAAGTGATATTGGTTCGGCTCGGCCTCATCAAAAATACACAGACAGAATTATTGCAATACAAACATATATGTTAAAACATTATATATGTTTATGCGCTATTTTGACGAACTTTTTGAAAATTAGGCTGCAAAAATAATTTTATTTCAGTTTTAGAAGATTTGTTTGATATTAATGTGAGGATGAGGCTGAGGCAAATCAATATCATGCCATCTCTGTACCTGCATTATTTTCAAATGAGGGGTCTTGAAAATTATAACATATGGTCATTTTTAGTCATAATGCATGATTTTAAATTATAGCATATGGTCATTTTCAGTCATAATATATGACTTTAAATTATATAGTCATCATTCCATTGTTCAGGAATTTCCTGACTTATTTGTGTCAGTTTTCAATAAAAAGATCATTCCATTGTTCATCACATCCTATAATCAGACTGCAAGGTGTGGCTTGTGTTAAAACCTTTTTTGTAAACTTATAAAACTCCACACAATAATGAATTTGTTCAAGCATACAAGACATAAAGTTATACGGTTTTGTTAACATGTGCTTTTGTTATAAAAAAAACCTAGTTAATAAATTTTACTTACATATTTCTCTACTGCGCATGGAATAACCATCCCAGTTTTTTTTCTTGTATGTCCAACTTTCTAGACCATAGTACGTGTAACCTTCTTTCCCGAATTCTCTGCTTCCTACACAAACAAACGTAAACAAATTATTTAAATATACTATATGTTAGTAATGTTCATGAAAAAGTTGCTACGTACCAGCTCTTCATATAACCTGCGATAAGATTTTCTTCCCAAGGTATGAGTCACCGTACTTTTTCTTTTATTGTTAGCATTAGTTTTGCATTGTTTCCTCTTTTTGTCCGTGTACTCAATGTCAAGAAATCTTTTCCACCAAACCTTATCAATGTCATCGGGACGGTTCTCATACGCAATTTCTTTGGGTATGAGTTGTCCATCATCTTGTTTAAGGTAGGTTTTACGCACTTTCGACTTCATTGATCTATAATATTGTGGAAAAGATTTCTCTAATATTGGTCTAGCAACCTTGGGACTGATATTCAACTCAAACTCCCTCTACATGCATAAAAGAAAATTATTAATTAGCATACAACATACCCATAATAAATATACCTCAAATATACAACTGAAAACCTTTAATGTCAAAAGCCATAGACAGTCATACAATTTTGTGCAATCTCAAGCCATACATTCATACGACTTCGTGCAATCTCAAGCCATACACATTAATGTTTTGTGCTTTTTTTCTTTTCTTTTCTTGTATAAATAATTCAGAATAAAATTTACTGAATATCAATTGCAACTTAGTTGAATCCAAACCCGAGCAACCAATACAAAAGAAAAACAGTAGTATATTAGGGAGTAAGCTAAATCTCTAGCACTTCTTTCATCAAAAATTTGAGTGTAAAATCTTATCTGTTGTTTCATCTGAACATATAAATTAGGAATACAATTGATAATTTAATATAGCCATTTATGGTATGTGATAACATGCCGTTGCCATACATGAACAATAAAATTGACTTGCATGTTCAAGAATTTGGCGTTTTTAGTTTTTTCTTGATTAGCATTTTCGCATGGATATAATTAATATATCCATTGTTTCCAATGCTTAATATTTTTGAATGTAAATATGACAAACTTCACATAAGTTCCTGTGTTAAGCCGTAGCTACGTTTCTGGTTCCTTAAACGGAGAGGAAATTGTGAGATGCTGAATAATAAACTATGTTTATGGCAAGATTGAGACTACAGTTTTCAAGACAAAAATAAATGAAATATCCAAAGCACTGGATGTGAAGTTCTGTTAACTATGTATAATTTATGAAAGCAGTGTTTATTCCGCCATTTCCATCTCATTTTCTCTCGTTATCGAAATAACCAAAAACCCAAAATAAAGAAAAGTGGATAAAGAGAGAGAAAGCAAAAGAAACAGTTAAAGCTCAGTGCATTCGTTATAAAGAAAGAAAATCGAGATTAATCACAGGTCCATAGTGACAAATGGAGAAGAAGCAAGATCATGGTGCACGCATTCCAGTTGGAGAATTTGAACTGCAGGAAATCAACTCGGAAACTACAGCTTCAAGAATCGTTCAGACCGCACCAAACCAAGTAAAAAAAAATTCCCTTGCATCTTCTTTTGACAATGTATATTCTTGATTACCTTTTACATGATATGTTTTCATTTATCTTCTTCTTATTTTGGTTATGTGCGTTCTTGATGATCTCCATCTGAATTTTATTGGATGTGTCATTATCTGTGACTTCCTACGCAAATAGGATTCATTTATGCTTTATCATGCATTCTATTACTAATGTACACTATATAGCTTGATTCCATTGTTCGGTAAAATGAATGATCCCAGTGGAAAAAATGAAATCCTGAATCATTACTAGAGTTTCGCATCAATTTATTCTTTGGCTTTTGAATTTGGTTAAATAACAAAGCTTGTTTGGTTTGTAATTATAAATTTTGGATTTTCGTATGACGAACTATATCTGATTTTGAAAAACAATCAATTCGAAAATTTGTTTTAACAGGTAAAAATGAAAATGATTTTATGCAAAACTTAAAATTTGGTTTTCAAACCGAATAGACCCTGCAATTTATAAGTTTGTGTGTTATGTTGTTTATTTTTAATTTGACTTCATTTAGTGAGAAGGCATTTGGTGTTATTAATCTTAAGGCAGCACTTGTCTTCTCTTTCACGGAAAAGAAAATATACACGTGGAGAAGCAAGCTATATCTAAGATAAAACTTGAAATGCAAATATGTAGGAAGAAAATGGACAAATTGGTTATTCCAATACCCAAAATAATTGTACAATACAAATATATAGTTTGCGAACTTTTCCAAATGCGCAAGCTATATATGTTTATTAAAAAAATTGTGTATTCCAAAAAATGCACAAGCCCATTATTTTAATATATGTTGCGCAATTAATAAGTGAGCAAGCTGAATAAAAAAGACCTATTTTTACATTAGCTCTTTTTAGTATGTCCATTGTTGCACTATGTTTTTCTCAGGATCCTAAATCAAAAATCTGTCATTCCTGCACAGATATATTCTCTCTTTACATTTTCAGAAAAGACAGCACTTCAACAATGTGCATAAATTCAAGTAATCACTGTCATGATAATTTTGTTGAAACCTTTATTAAAAATTACTTGAAGTCAGCAGAAGTTGAGCTGCAATTCTATGCCCAATCCCTGAATCTCTTAAAACAATTTTGAAAATTCGGCCAAGAATACAATAAAAATAGTAAAATTAGAACACATGGCCATTTTTGAAAATGCATATGCAATTTCTTTATCTATTTATTTAATATATATTTTTCTCCTTTTCTTTTTCTTTTAAAATTTAACGGGTACGGTTAAGCACTAAGTCAAAAATCATGTTCTTTCAGTTGATTGATTGCATATCAAAAGTTCAGAAGGTACAACTGAGGGAAGTCACGCCGAAGTTAAACGGGGTCCTCTCCAAAAAAATTTAAACCACCAATTTAAACGAAAATCTAATTCTCGTTTATCTTCTAAACGGTGAAAAGAAATCCTACACCTTTTAACTATGTTGCTGGTGATTTCTGGCGTTGCCTGTAAATGGCAATCATATTCCTGATTTCTTCAATTAAAATTGAACATGCGCTAGCTCCTACATAACAAACTATTGTTAGCACAGTATCCCAAAAAACACAAATATTCGTTTTAAGATCAAATCTAAAACTGATAAGCTAAGCGCTACTGATAACCTAAGCGCTGCCATTTTAAAAAGGGTAGATATGGCAGGTATTTAAATCAAACGTATAGGCTTTGTGGCTAGAAGCTATGGATGGCAATAAACGCTAGACAAATATTATGTCCTGCTATATCCCAGGGCCGATGTTTGCACCTACGTTTTCCTTGTTACTGCACGTACTAATTAACATAAAATGTTCAGATGTGCAATGTCCACATTTCAAAGCTATTAAATGGTGCAACAGTACACTGTTTTCTTCGACTTTTTAATGAGAAGCAGTTTGTCATGAAATCTAAATGAAGGAAAGATAGATGGGGATATCCCTTTCAGAATCTCCGTAGCATATAGATATACATATATAAATAGTGAATGCACGTGCAACACTTTCTCGCTTTCATAGCAGATGATGTCGAACAATAAGTACATGGCATATGATTTTGTTGCGCACCAGAAGGAAAAATAAGTACTAGTGCATGGGTTACATGACCAGGAAAGGATAACGAAACATGTGTAGATATGATTTTGTTTAATATTTATTCTGGAGTATTAACTTTTGAAAAATATACAATTCCTTGTTTCATTTGCTAAATTACACAATCCGAACTCCATAAAACATAATATTATTCAGTTTGGTTCATAAGACAAAATAGTATTTCTTTCCCTCGTAAAATGTCATTAAAGGATGATCGACTCCAAATATTTAACTCTGTATCGAATGATTTTTTTCCACATCTAATGATTAATTAATAAACCCCAGGGAGCAGCTTACTTTGTATCTTATTAATGAAAATAATGCACAGTTAAGCATGTTTTATTTGAATCATACACAATATCATGTGTCTGAAGCTTGATCTCCTTAATAAATGGATGGTTAAATTTGTAATCTTTAGCTACTTTCCACTAAAATATACGTCCCATTTAAACATTCTGTTAAAATGAACATGCTGAATGTAATCTTTAGCTACTTTCCACTAAAATATATGATAAACTGAAAGCATATATATTTTTACCCAAGAACTTATGCGCTTACATTCCGATTTATACCATCAAAGCCTTGCAAATCTTAAGCTAAACTGAGATAGTAATTTCCATAAACTGAGACAGTTATTTCCATAAGCTAAACATTGTTAGTGAAAATATAAAATGACAGTTAAAAGAAGTACCATTAATGCTTTCCATAAATTATTTTTGTAGATGACATCTACATCATTCCACTCTGCGTAGCCAATGGGGACGAGAGAACGAAGCAAGACACCACAACGGGAAGACCACTTTTTTACATCGCCACCTTTAGCGCCTTCCAAATCAACAAATATTGAGTACTTTTTGCTTGATGGAGGAGGAACATCTACGTCCGATGTATTATCTGTATTCAGTGATCCAGTACTACAACCCTCTGTCATTCTGTAATGAACAATTTGTACGCAATTAATTAGATATCCCTTAAATTAACATAAAAGCCTGATTCTATTATATGCTAAATAAACAAGCTAGTAGGAGGACTGAGTATTACTTACCATCATAAAATCAACTGACTTAGTTCATATTACAAAGATGTTCTACTGTAACAGACGAGCATCGAAATAAGTTATTGCAAACAAAGTGTATTTGAGACAGAAAGGTATAGTTTAAAAGCTAAAAAGAGAATGCCCAGAAATTGAACACAACATAACACAAATGAATGCAAAGGCTAAAATACAAAAACTGAATGGATGCCTAGAAATTGAACACAATCATAAGTTATTGCAAACAAAAACTAAACACAGCATAACACAAATGAATGCAAAGGCTAAAATACACAGTGAATGACAAAACTGAATGGCAAATGCAAAGATTGAAGAGTGTAATAATATTGGCGCTAACAAGTATAATGTAAAAACACCAATGTAATGCACAAATCAAGTACAAAAATATTAAAATGACATGATAACTAATAAAAAAAACTAAAACTCAATCCTGCCTATCTATTTTGATTCAATACACTTCAACAATCTTGTAAAGTTTGGTTGCTCCTTCAAAATGGATTGGAAGTCTGCTGATATCTCGAAATCATCTATGCTATCAGTCATGCGTTTAGGTGAATGTCGTACAATGAACCAATCTGGATTATGAATGTCACTTATGTAAAAGACTTGACTTGCTTCAGATGAAAGAATGGCAGGTTCTTCGTATTCTCCGTTACAGCTTTTGAACTTGCTTAGATTCACCATCAATAAATTAGAGTCTATGCAAATCTTACAACCATTTGTTTTATCTGCAATATTGATCCAATCACAGTAGAATACTACGTGTTGAGATATGTAATAATCAACCTCTATGATCTCCTTAATAATACCATACCATGTAGTATCATCATCCGTGGGATTTAAATCTTTTGCACTTGCAACGAACGTTGTAATAGCATTCATGCAAACGCCGCTATTTTGTGATGAAAGAGTACTGTCATAATGTTTAGGAGAGAATACATATCCATTGATCCTATACTTAAGGTGGGTTTTTGCTTCCCATTTCGGTCCACTAACATAATGCCTTAACATTGAGTCCATGCATTTTTCTTCGATTAGCTGTTAAACCAGCCAAAATACATTGGTGTTATTTTTATTAATATGTATACATATACGATTTAGAAATAAAGTTTGACAAACCTTATTATGCAACCAGTCAATAAATTCAGATTGTACAACCACTTCTGCCTTTGTATGAAGTCTTTTCTTACCACGATGAGCACCTTCTAACGACAATCGATACGCACTACAAAACCATTCGTAATAATTTTAAAAATAATAATAATATGAGCTACAGAGCGTAAAACAAGCAAAATACATACCTATAATAATCATCTCGATCTGGTATGTCGATTCGAAAAAGTATCCATCTTCGGATTTGTATACGTTGTACATTAGATAACTTGATAGTTTTGCCCTCAATGATAGAACGTTCATATGTATCACCATCAATTTCATCCAAAAATGATGCTTGTTTAGAACTATGATTACCAGTACGTGGATTAGGCATATACTCCATTGCATATCTAATAGATTCCGTAACAAGGTATGCTTCAGAAATTGATCCTTCTACATATCGCTTATTACTTCGTATATTCTTGCACTCCTTCATAGCTCTAACAGAAAGACGAAATAAAAATTATTTATATATTATTATTTAAATATAATTGCATAGTTATATTATAAAAATCACACCTCTCAAATGGATACATCCATATATAATTAACGGGTCCGCATAGAAGTGTTTGATCAGCTAAATGGACCATCAAATGTATACTTATATCAAAAAACTGAGAAGGAAAATAATGAACCAAACACATAATGCCTCGGCAATCATATCTTTAGCGGCTTGGACATGCTCTCGGACTAAAACCTTTGAACAAATAATGTTGAAAAATAAGCATATTTGCAAAATTGCACGTCTCACTTCACGGAACTTCGGGTAGGCATGTTGAACCATAATCGAAAGAAAATATTGGAGTATAATATGATAATCATATGTCTTTCTAATATTCAAAGTAGGCGGTTGAACATTAACAAGGTTTCCTATCTTAGTTGAAAAACATGATGGAAGTTTTGTTTCTTTCAGAACTTGACAGCACTTAATTTTATAAGCTTTATCAAATGTAAATTTGGAACACAATTTGGTTCTACCGAACAACAAATTAATAAGATGTTCTGCTACATTCTTCTCGGCATGCATCACATCAATAGTGTGTCGTACTTTATCAGTACCCCAATACTCTAAAGTGAATAAAATTGACTTTTTGTACCATGCAAGTCTTTCTCCATCTTCAATCTCACTTACAAAATCTTCATCAATATCAACATTATCAGCCTTGCGTTTTGTGTTTTTTATCTTTTTACCTGGTATATATATGATATGAGCAAGTTTCTCTAAAAGTGATGGTCCTACTAATCGAGTTGGAGGTTCCTTATGCTCTATATCTCTATACCAACCATGTTTCAATTCTCTGTATGGATGATCATTCTGTAGAAATATTCTATACTTGGTATAAACTATCTTATTACCAGCACGCTCTGACTCAGTCTCCGTCGCACATATTGGGCATGCTTTATATCCATGTGTTACACAACCGGATAAATTCCCAAATGCAGGTAAGTCATGAATTCCCCATAATAACATTGCTTGTAGAATAAAATGCTCTTTTCTATCCATGTCAAATGCAGGTGTTCCTTCAGTCCAAAGTTGTTTTAACTCATCTACAAGTGGTTGTAGATATACATCAATGTCTTGACTTAGTGCTCTTGGTCTAGGAATTAACAAGCAAAGCATTTGAAACTCTGGTTTCATGCATAATGAAGGAGGAAAGTTATAAGGAATCATATACACAGGCCAACAACTGTAACCATTTGACTGAGCTCCACTAGGATTAAGCCCATCAGTAGCAATGCCGAGCCAAACATTTCGTCCATTTGTAGCAAACTCTGGCCATCTATTTTTAAGAGATCTCCATTCAGCTGAGTCAACAGGATGACGCATGGAGTTCCAACAAGGTTTTTCTTCGGTATGCCATAACATTTTTTTAGCTATCCATGGTATGGTGTACAACCTTGTTAGTCTAGGTGCTAGTGGGAAATATTTCAAAACTTTTCTTGGTTGTTTTGTGACTTCCACTTGTTTTCTTTTTTCTTTGACTTTAAACCTAGAAGTATGGCAACGAGGACATTCCAGTGCATTCTCATACTCTTTCCAAAATAATATGCAATCATTTTCACAAGCATGTATTCCTTTTACATTCATTCCCAAATCTTTTATCATTGTTTTCATTGTAGGGTACTTATCAGGTAGTGTATTTTCTTTAGGAAGCCATTGTTTCAACCGCCTTAATAATTCAGTCATACTATTTCCAGACCAATTGAATTCCTTTTTCAAATTATGGATCTCTATAATGACGCTTAATGTTGTAAGACCATCTTTGCAAGAAGGATATAATTTTTCATTGGCTTTGAATTTGTATTCATGGTATTTCTTCCCCTGGTTATCACCATAACTACCACGTAATCCATATGCATCTTCAATCAGGTTCCCAAGATCACTTTCTATATGTGTTTCCTCTCTATATTTATGGGACGTGTAAGTGTCACTAACATCATTAGGCGCATTATCAACTACTATTTCAGTATCGGTACTCTCCCCATGGAAAAACCACTCATCATATGTTGGGTCCATACCATAAATAATCAAGTGTTTTTCAACTATTTCAAAAGCCAACTTTTTAGAATTTCTACACTTTATACAAGGGTAACAACATACCCTAAAATCAGGCGGTGAATGCTGCTCCACGAAATTCATAAAAGATCAAACACCTTGTATGTATTCATCTTTGTTTCTATGTCGAATTTTAATCCACTCTCTTGAGGATGGTTTTGACATTGAAAAATACTCTTGGTTTTCCTAAATAATTAAAAACATAAAAAAATATGAATATATAATTGAAATTATATAGATAAAATGGAAATGACTATTTATGCTATTTCAACATTCCTTATTTTTACAGTAGTGATTATTTATGTTGTTACGTATTTTAAAAAATAAATTAAATTTGTCTTACTTGTGAATTGAAAATGAGGCTATTAGACATTATACACATCTACCGAACGATCATACTAACTTGTACTACTTGGAATTTCGAAGTAAATCTACTTGCATGAAGAGATGCAGAAGGCAGTTTTTCTCGGTACAGCAATTAATGTCCAAGCCTAAATGGAATAAAGTCTAAATTGATGAAGTTTCACTAGGGCATTATTAACCAAATATATTGAATATTTAGCATAACTAACCAAATATATAGCTAGTTTAAACTATAATTTGTACAAACTTTTATCCAGTGTTAACTTTACATTATCATACAACTGGTTCAGGAATTGTAATTTGTGAACCCAAGACATTAATAGCCTTTACTATCATATCACCAAAAACAGTCTTTGCTTCAACCTGAAAGTTCCATTCTATTTATGGCAACTGACAATCCGATTCTATATTGAAGAAAAAAAATCAGTTATATGAGAAATATCTTGATGGATCTCATCACCATAAGCGATATAGAAGAATTTTAGAAAACAAATTATGATAATACCAGCATTATGGAGGGCCTAAATAAGAAAAAAAACAATTTTTTGAGGATGTATAAAATGAATTTTAGTGCCATGGAAATCCAAGCGAAATTTTAGTGACCATTTTTATAATGCCAAAATTATGGTTATGTTGTGACAAAGTAAATTAATTTTCTTCTCCTTTTCCTCTCTTGGTTATATCCGTTTTCGAAGCGTCGTACATGCATATTGTTTTGAATAAGGCAGATCTTTGTTCCTATTCACAAAGATATCCATTGGTGTCTAGCTGTTTTCATTGTCAGGAACAAAACATTCCAATACCTTGATTCACTTGCAGGCAAGGATGCTACTATATTGGGAATATTGGTAAGTTTGTTATGCTCAGTTTTCGTAAAATGATCAGTACTTTCAGCAATCATATAGCTCTAAGATAGCTCAATGAAAAATTTCAAGTCACATTACATTTTTTTTGGTAGAGTTGGCACATGTATTATTTCACAAGGTGAGCAAGGTTGAATAGACCTTTCACTTTTTATTCAAAATTCAAAATAACAATGAGTTGACATTCGGCTATAAACAAAATAGAGGAGAAACAGTTTTTTCAAACAAACATAACCGCATAACAAAAACTGATGATAAAACAAATAGCCTAGCAAAAGACAGTCCAATAGAAACCTAACGAAAATTCTACCACTTGACCTTGTCACAGGACTACCTAGCAAAATTGAAAAGAACAATAATATAGTTTTGAATTTTAATTCAAAATTCAAAATAACAATGAGTTGACATTCAGCTACAAGCAAAATAGAGGAGAAATAGTTTTTTTTTTCAAACAAACATAATCGCATAACAATAACTGCTGACAAAAACAAATAGCCTAGCAAAAGACAGTCCAATAGAAACTTAACGAAATTTCTACCACTTGACATTGTCACAGCACTGCCTAGCAAAATTGTAAAGAACAATAATATATCTCTTATAAGTGATACAATTTTGATCTAGTCATCATCCAGAACTTGGTTTTTAATGCTAGAATTATGGTCATGCTGTCATGTAAAACAAATAACGTTTGTAGTGCAGTTACATACTATAAAAACACCAGGATTATAAAATATCAGGGTACTTGCATGCTATTAAAAAATGATTTTCTCATATAAAATGTAGCCAAAGCAATCAATAATTTAATTAGGATGCCTCAAGATGTTTTTTATATGCAATTTCGTTGTAGGCTGTCACAACTGTTGATAAGAAAATGAAATAGTTAAAACTGAAACAACAGCTAATAAGGATCCACTGATAAATAAAAGAGCATTCATATTTCAATAGCCGGAATCAGCGACGAAACTAGAGTTTTAATTAGTGGTGGGCGAAATTAGAATATTGTTCGAATATTTGATGAAAACAAAAAACTAATGGAAATGTATTGAAATATACAACTATTGTACATGCATAGAAATAGGAAAGCTTACAAATTTGGGTTAGTTAAGTCAATCTTGGTAAGTTTGCATACAAGAACGTTGAATACTAAATAATCTATTTAAGTCATGCTCTATGACTCCACGAAAATCAAATTCATCAACAATTGCTTCAAGATCAAGATTTTTAACAATTCAATTCTAGGCAATTTCAACTTCAACAAGTTTGTATAAAAACAAACGGATTTTGTTTTAGCACCAAAATTGCAAAAAAATATAAAATTGTATTAAACCCGACAAAGTGACAAAATTCACACACAACAAAGTGGCAAACACAACAAAATGACAGGCATATCGAAACGACACAATTCACACACATGCAAAGGTCCAGAAAGTACGAACAAATTTCACGTAAGGTATGCCTGCAAAACAAAATTAATTGAGTTTTGCACTATTCGCATGTGATTTGTTGGTATTTGGCATTAAATAGGTTTCGGAAATTGTACTTGATCAACGATAAAAATTAAAATGGATATTTATTTCTGCAAGTAAGTTTGAGTTAACCAGCTGCGAAATTAAAACAAAACGGCAATTTCTAATTAAAATAATAGTGATACCAAAGTTCAATGAACTATCAATTATGCAATGATATCACAGTCATTCAAACAACTGATAGTCTACTTGATCATATTCTGAATCGACTTTTAGTAAAAAAAAGATCATAAATTTGTAACTAACATTTGAAGTTGGTATCATGAGCGTACTTTCTAGTGTTAACTGGAAAAATGCATAGGTTTACCCTATTACTGTCGTCAATGTTACAAGGCTGAGGCAAAGTTTGCTCATACAGGGCACATACTCGATTTTTATTTTTTCCTTGTAAAATATATGGTACTTTAACAGTTTTCTCTTTTTCATTAAAAAATGACTATTGGCATAGTTTCAGAAACTGCAAACAAAATACATGCACAGTCCTACAAACAAGATGACTTCAGATTCAGCTCCAAATGAGGAAGCAAAATAAATATGATAAAAATATCTTAGAATTTCTACGAAAAAAAACTAGGAGCTGACCGAAATAGGAAGCAAGATGCCAAAAGGCAACTGAGGACCCGAGGTGTGGAGACGAGATGTGAAGGAGCTGAAGCGAGAAAAGGTGCTGCCTTTTTTTTAGCGACATAATTTCTGGAATAGTTTTTCCTTAGTGATGTTAGGCCTTTTCAGTTTAGCGTTGGTATTAATGTTTTGTACAGATCTTGGGTAGGGCAATTGCTCACCCTGCACACAACTCTAGGTTCATCACTGGCCGGAATAGAACGGTGGGAACATGTTCACTACTTCTAATATAGTAATATTAAAGTGGAAATTTTGCAAAATAAAGAGAAGGCTTTTTGTTAACATTAAATAGGGAAGAAATGATCGAAAAGAAAGCAAATGGACCAAAAGTTGTTCTCGCGGTTATATTCACCCATTATATAGGTTATCAAATTTATCTCGCAGCATAGACAAAGAAAGACTCGGATTTTTGCGCAGATATCATTTCATTCGCACGAGGTAATAAAATTGTGTAAAAAAAACTGTAACTTTACTCCAATAATATAAAATTGTTCTTCATTCAATATCTTACAATGTTTATATTCAGACATTTATATAGAACAATCCATTGGGATTCAAATATAGACAGAAATATTAAAGGGAAAGAAATATGCACAGGTTTGAACAGTAACAGCACGTTAATCACTGCCATGAAGGAATTAACAACGGCAATGTCTAAATCAACAAATACCTTAAAAATCCGAAGCTAAACAAATATATTCAAAAGGAAAACTGAATTGAGGTAATATCTGGCCAAGATTTACATAAGAATCATACAAATAAGTATAAAAATTGAAATCGAATAGAAGAAATTACCTGATAATCAGATGGCGTTCGAGATTCACACAATTCAGACTCAAATAATGCTTCAGATTTGACAGGCAGCAAGGATTCAACTTGAAATTTGGTAGCGTGAACTTCAGGAGATCGGAATTGATTTTGAAAATAAAAATTTGGGGAGTAATTTGAGTTAGGGGAACTAAAAAACCTAAGTTTAATAAAAGTGATAACGCTTTGGGAACCGCGGGAAAAGAAGGAAAAAGGTAAAATTACGACATCTCCCTCGTTGTTTATTTAATGTGCGCGCCATTAAATTTTATCACGATACATGTCGTGATACATTGGTAATCACGAAATAAATCGTTATTTCGTTATAACGAAAGTAATCGTTCCAATTTCTGACGAAATTCTGTTACAAAAATGCTAATTTGGTGTTGTGTTATAACCTCCATGGAAGTTAATGCATTCCCTTCGTGAGTGACATTAATGGACGTGGGGAGTTACAAAAGCCTCCTTGTAACAACCCGGAATTTCAGAACCAATTTAAAATTTTTATTTTAGCAATTTTAATGGGTTTTGAATATTTAAAATGATTTATTTTAAATAATAATGACTAAAGATTTATTTTAAACGTAGTCAGAACGTAATAAATTTATTTTAAAAATAAATAGAGTTTGAAATGGCGTGGTAGTTTGAAAATTCGATTTTAAATTTTAATTGAATGTATAGAATTCAAAATAAATCGAATTTCAGTAAAACCAGAAACATTTGAATCTGTTTAATGATATCTTTCTAATTAATGTGAAAATTGAGATTTCATAATATAAATTGAAAGTTATGTCCAGTTTAAAATTTAAAATAGTCATTATGGAATTTATATATATTTTAATATAATATAAAGCCCTTAAAAATAGCCATTTTGCAAACGACCTCTGTTTTCGACGAAACCACTTTTGTTGGATTCGGAATGTCAAATTATTGTTAGATTTCAAATTTCATAATTTTTGGAATTAATATGTGAGCGTGGTAAATTTAAATGTATTTTGTCAACTAAGTTTAAATTTAATCGACTAGAAAAATGCCATTTTTGAAATGGCCTCCAAATTCAATGAAATTAGTTTTGTTAGGACTGTATCATCAAAACATAGCTAGAATTGTTTTTCTATAATTTTTGTAGTACGTATGTGGCCCCAGTAAATTAAAATGTACGTTCAAATTCAATATCGACCGTTATATTAATTTATATTTTAATTTTAATAAAAACTAATCGAAACGATCGGATTGGCTTACGAAACAAATTCCATTGTGTTTGTAATGGGGGTATTTGGCTAGGGGTGACAATCGTTGGGTTTGATTTTGAGTTCGTGTTGATTTTGAGTTTTAAATGAATTAAATAATATTTAAAATATATATGTATACATTCAAAGGGGTCAAACCCTAGTCCAACATTACCCGGGTCAACTCTATTTTGAAGTCATCGCTCTCCTGAGTTCGATGGCCAGATTCGTTAATTTTTCCTCCCTTAAAATTTTCCAATCCGCAAGCTTACTTCCAAAACTTATAAAATAAAAATTGTAAATCTATTCTCGAGCTTGTAGTTCATATGGTGATGATCGCCGTTAGCAAACTGAGGTGATCGGAATTCCCCTAGGAAGTTGCGCCATTCGAATTGAATTGGGGGGCACATCAGGCCACCGAGTGCCACGTTGGCACTGGAACAAGGGGGAGGGGACGTGGAGCTCTATCATGTGGGCATCTCTGATCGACGGTCAGGGGGTAGTAGGGAGGTGTGCGGTGGCTAGGTTTGTACGATGATGGGTTTCAGCGATTTAGTTTTGGGTCCACATGGAGTAACGACGAAGGGAGACGCGGGCGGGCCTTTGGACCAAGATTTGAACGGCGGATTTTAATTAGGGTTTAAAATTTATTTAATTATCATGTGATTATATAATTAATGTGTACTAACTTTAAACGTCAATATCTTGTACATATGTGATCGGAATTCAGCAAACCAAGTTGTGTTGGAATCATTACAATGAGCACTACGCAATGGAACTGACTGGAACAAATTTGGAGCAGAATCAGAGGCGAATTTAAATTCAAACAGAATCAAATCATCAAATAAAGAATGGAGGAGTGGAAACCAATGTAAGAACTCCTTCTCACTCAAATTCAAATTATTTTACAGTTATTATATAATAGGTTGCGGATGGGGCTTAGTAGCCCCTGGCACTATTTTTTTGTACAAACCATGGTTAATTATTTGTTTGGATTGTGATTGGGAGTGTCATTGATTGATATTGTTGTATATACAAAATTATTTATATAAAAGAAAATTTATCATGAAAATAAAATAAATATTCATTTACAAATTAGACGGTTTGTTTATGTACACCCAATAAACTGACATAGATTGGGAAGATAAATGTTACACATCGCCCAACTACATAAATAATAATCAATATTTGCTGTTTGAAAACCCCACACGGGTATTGGGATGATATTTGGCATACACTGATCCCAATAATTAGTGGTATGTCAATCGATGGGTTGACAGACTGTAAAAGCATTATTTATTTTAATGCTTAAACAGTTGTAAAATGCACTATGGATGTTGTATGAATTTTTAATGATTGTTTATCATTATTATTGTATACATTGGATGTATGAAATCCATATAAATAAAATTATATGGTATTTGGATGAGTCTGATTCCAGTTCAGAATTAATGAATGTTTTAAAATAATATTCAGTGAATAATCAAAATGTGATTTTGATGTCCGATTTTGGATGGATACGAAAATATTGAAATGTGAAACCGTGTTAAGTAGTTAAACGCCATTTTAACATGAACGAGATTTTCTGTCGATTTTATACATTTTATAATGAATATCGAAAAGTGATTTCAAAATCTGATATTTTGGAAATATTATCATTTTAATATTATAATGATATAAAATATTCAATTTTGATTTAAAATTGAAATAGAAGTGGGAATCGTTTTTAAAACGAATTTAAAACTATTTATAAACTACGTTTTAAAAAGGAAATCGATAATATTATATATATATATATATATATATATATGACCTGAATAGAACGCGCAGCGCAGCGACCGTTCGCGGATTTCGACCATTAACTTCAAATGGACGTAATGGGAGGTCTGACCGTCGGATTCTCCTAATACTGGGACCGTTGGGTTCGTATCGAAAAGATCTTTGCAATGAATATAAGAGATTTAAATTTGAATGGTTAGATTTGGAATTATGTCCAAATCATTTCAGAAAAGGTCGCCATGGATGTAGTTCGGTGGCCGTTATTGGAAACTGACTGTATGGGCCTTAATAAAATTATTAAAAATATGGAAAAATTATGTTAATTCATAGTAAATAATTTGGAAAATTTTTGGATGAAAAATTCCATATTTGAAAAGAAAACAAATATATTTTTATCGAAATGAACTAGTTAATAACAAGAATAATAATCCAATTATTTTTAGAAATAAATAAATTGGATTTGAAAATGGTTTTAAAATAACCAGAATTTTCCCATGAATAAATTGAAATGGATTTGGAATGGAAATAATCTTCGGAATGGTTCAATATTGGATACCGTGATTACACGGATATTGTTGAGGAATATGGAAGATACAGATATTGTTATTCCCAATACGATATCCGTTGGTTTCAGATTTTGATATTGAATATAAGCCGATATAATTTCTATTTAGAGCCTTGTATTTGATATCAAATTGGATTTTGGGTTTGTCGTGAACGGTGTCTTAAATAACACTGTTCTTAAACCCAGTTGAGAAAAGAATAAATCTTTAAATTAAGATTTAGTGAAGTTTTCCAATTAATTAATAGTTAATTGGAATTGAATATAAGAATTGGATTTTTGGGTTTATCGTGAACGGTGTTTTAAATAACGTTGGTTCTTTAACCCAATTAACAGTGAAGAATATGATTTGGAATTTATAATCTTTTAATTAAAAATAATGAAATTTTCCAAAGTAAAGATTTCCAATTTAATATATTAAATTGGAATTGAATGGAATTCGATTTGGTAATAATCGAGATGAGCTTCTGTAAAGGAAAACCGTTACTATATATGGAATTTATAAGTTTCTTCCATTATTCCATTTATAGTATTGATTTGATACGGAAATTTATATCGACTATATACTGTTATGATTTCCGTGAAGATTCCATTTTGATGGAAGATGATTTTGGGTTTATTGTGAACGATGTTTTAAATAACATTAGTTCTTTAACCCAATTAACAGTGAAGAATACGATTTGGAATTTATAATCTTTTAATTAAGAATAATGGAATTTTCCAAAGTAAAGATTTCCAATTTAAAATATTAAATTGGAATTGAATGGAATTTGATTTGGTAATAATCGAGATGAGCTTCTGTAAAGGAAGACCATTACTATATATGGAATTTAAAAGGTTTTATCATTATACCATTTATAGTATTGATTTGATATGGAAATTTATATCGACTATATACTATTATGATTTCCGTAAAGATTCCATTTTGATGGAAGATGATTTTGGGTTTATCGTGAACAATGTTTTAAATGACATTGGTTCTTTAACGCAGTTAAAGAAAAGATTTATTTCTTAAATTTGAATAATCATTAAAAAATGATTTTTGAGATTAAAACTAAGTGGAGTTTTAATGAATCTTTAATTAGATTGAAATGAGAATGGGATAATTAAAATTATCAAATTCAAGGAAGTGTTTAAGAATGGAGTATCACCAGTTTTACTTCATGCGATAGTTAAATCTTTAATTAGATTTGAACGTGAAATGGTAATTGAATTTACCGATAACACAGTAATGTTAGATATGGAGTAATACCAGTTTTGCTCCATGGGATGAATAGGTTGGGATGGGATAATAAAATGAATGATTACTTCTGTAAGGCGTTAATCCCGAGTAGTTTGATAAACCTTAATTTGGTTTAAACTGTGAAAAGATACAATAAAGTCTTTTGAAATGATTTCCAAAGAAATGGATTAAACAGTGTATTTAAAAGTGATAATCCTTGATAAGATTAATGAGAACCTTTCCAGAATAAAGAAATACGAATAAAAGAATATTCTGGATTGGAATGAGGCGTATAATGTGTTGTTATAGCACTTGATTATAGGATACGCGAGTTATTTGGAAAGACCGGGTTTAACCCATTCTGAATAATTGTTACGACGAGTAACAGTCGAAGAGATTGAATACGGTGCAAGACCAACGATCTTCGCATCGAATGGATGGGTTGCTACTGATGCCCATGATTGGAGTAGCTACCTGGAAGGGGCTACAGTGGCAGCCGTCCGGACGTATTTATTGATTGTTCGGATATGCAAGGGCCTCTCTCCTGTATTGGACATACAGGACAAGGAATAAGATGCCTCCGGTTTCGTTCAGACCCAGAACGGACTTGCAAATGGATGGTGTGTCTGTCATTGTATTCCATTATGTTGTATTCGTTAATCTCTGCTAAATATATATCTGTTTGGTGGAGGAGAATTTATTCTCTTGCTTAACGCCCTTCTCTAAGACGTACGAGCTTAGAGGTTATATATTAGTTGAGATTAATGATATGGTATGGATTGATAGTGTGACATGCTGAGTTGCAGTGATCCAAGCTTTGTTGAAAAGCAGAGCTTGGTGGATGATGATCAAAGCATATCTTTAATTAGCATAGCTTTGTGTGGCGTTAATTCGCGAGCCTCACACATCGGTATGATGGTGAACTAATGGTTAGATCAGTATACTTTCGAGAGGAGGATGGATTCGGTCGACCGAGATAGGCTAGGTGTGGTCACTCCACATCTGGTAGGGATAGGGCACACCCCCCCAATTCCCAGAAGGATAGAGTATACGACGTTTTCTCATGCACGGTACGTAAGCCGTTGAGATACTTGATATCCTGGATATAGTGCGGATGTGTATTACGGTGTTTTCTCATGCACGTGACGTAAGCCGTTGAGTATTACACTACATGATCGATCTTTCGGATCAATAGCCATCATGATGGAAATCCAACTTCCAATACGACATTTTACGGTTTTAGTTGTATACCATTGGCGGCATAGTGGTATGGGACATTCATGTCGTCTATGATTGATACATTTATATTTGAAGTTGATTTCTTCACTTATAGTAATAATAAAAGATAAATTTCGCATATCAAGCATATTTGGCTATTATAAGGTAAAAGTCTATCCTCCGGCTTGCGTTGCGTTGTGTGATGGGACCTGAGTCTTATAATAGCTTTATTGTTCTTTATTTAGCATTGTGCTATTTGTTTTATGCACTGGTATTCTTAGGGGTAAACCCGTTCCGCGTTAGCGGCGTAGTCCCTTGATTAACCCAACTTCAAAATAAAGATTAATAATTGTTTTAGTTCTCACACAAGTCCCATGACTGATTCGGAGTTTATTGTTTCTACCTAAACTCTGGGTGCCCATATTTTCCACACGGGCAACTAGTAGTTTTGGTTTTTCGTAGATATTTCTTATCCCAGGATCCTGGATTACAGCTGGAGCTATATTCGGAAAGCTTTGTATCCGTGTATTTCATTCAGTTGTGTTAGTCATTATACATATACATTTTAATTCCGCTGCTATGTATTTTAATCTTTGATATTTTCCAATGTATATTATTTATTTATACTCTGATATCTTGTACTCTGATGTAATTGTTGTAACAGCAATGAAATGTTCTATTATTTATGTCTGATGCATCGTGTTCTCAATTCAATCCGGACTTTCCCGTAAGGGGGAGTTTGGGTTGTCTCTTAAATATATGTTTGGATTGATAGTGAGTTTAAGGTTTTAGGCCTAGGCAATAGCCATATTGTTATCGCAATGCAAATCATTGGATCAACAATGAATTAAGTTCAATTACGAACTTCTTAATCCAAACATTTTCTTTCTTCGAATCAGTATTTATTTCTTGCTATAAAGCTAACATTATTTAGAATAATTAATGTATTATTAAATAACATTAGAATTATTGTGTCACTCCCACTCAACTTCTTGTTTATACAAGATTCAATGGCATTCTGTGGTTTTCGAAACATTTCGATTGCTATTTCATTCCCATCGGTATCTTAGAGACTGGCTCTCCTTTAAATGGATACCAATTCCAGCAATAAACATTTTATTCTCTGAGGATTTATATAAATTATATCCATTTGTTTCTTGTGGATATTACACAAAATAGTTATCTGATTTGGGTCCGATCTCATCAGAGGAAGGACGTTTAACAAACGCCTTACATCCCAAATCTTCGCATTAGACACACTAGGACATTTTCTAGTCCATATCTTATATGGCATCTTTAGATCGTTTTAGTGGGATTTAATACAATTGTTCTAAATTTAATTTATTGGAAGATCTCTATGACTTATCATTAATCGTATTTTATCTTATAAGGTACGATGTCTCCTTTCAGACACACCATTCCAATATGGTCTTCTAGATGGAGTAAGTTATGAAACAATTTCAAACTCATATGGACAATCATTAATTAATTGGCTTAAATATTCTCTTTGATCCATTCAGAGAGAATTTATCTTCTATTAAAATTGGTTTTTAACTTCACTTTGAATTCTTTGAACTTTTCAAAGGATTCTGATATGTGTTTCATAAGATACATATATCTATATCTACTGACATCATCAATAAATATAATGAAGTAATAAAACCTACCTCTAGCTTATGTATTCATTGCTCCATATACATCATTATGTATGAGACCCAATACTTATCACTAATTCGTCGTGTCAAGTGAAAGGTGATTCAGTTATTTTGCCTAATAAACGAGATTTGTATTCTTCATATAATTCAAAAATCAAATGATCTCAAAATTCCATCATTATGGAGTTTTGATATACTTTCTTATTTATATGGGCTAACTGGTAATGCTAAAGATATGTTGGGTTTAAATCACTAAATTTAATCCACTCATTATTTATGTCAAGTACATTATAGTTAAGAATTAACAAAGATCTATTTGTGAAATTCCGTACGATATTTCATTTAAATAAAATGAATAACAATTGTTCTTTTATTACAAATGAAATTCAAACTTGTCTAAACAAGATTTATTATAACATTTATCTTAAGTTGAATTTCATAATAACAATTATTTTATTTATTTAAATAAGCTAGTATATTCAACAAGAATCAACTTCTTATGGATAATCCTGCAACATTTGCTTCATTTCCAATCGTAAGTCCACTTGTCCTTTTAATCAAATTTCTACTTATTCTGCAATTTCTGTAAATCAACATACATTTATGTGACTTAAATCTAGTATATAATACTAGAAATGTATAAGTAGATTATTATAACATTTATATCTTATTCAGCTGAAGTCACACTTTAACTTTTATTTTAGATCCTCTATATTTGTTAGAACAATTACATCTTAATCTGTTTGAGTACAATCCTCAAATTTCAATGTTAGTCATGAAATTTGATTTAATTCAATTTATCCTTTTTAAGGTTTAATTTAAATTATCGCAGTTATTTATTATTTAATATCTACAGTAGATAATAAATAATAACTGATTCTTTAATATTTACTTAATACAAATTTTGACAATCAAAATTTTATATTAACATAAATGTGTAATTTAAACTAAAATACGCTCCCACTCAAATTAACATCCCTCTATTTATATAAATATATCAGTATATATATAATGGCGTTCCAAGATCCATATATAGTCATGCCTTGACCTAGCTTTGGCTAATCCCTAAAATATAACCTTTTAGGTAGACATCTTATGTCAATTATATTGTGTACATAATTTTTGGATCGCATGATGAACATTTTGTTCAGTATTATTCATTTGCTCAATATATAGAATAATTCATGCTATTGTCTCTAAGGCCATAATCCTATTATGTAGCCTTAGTTAAATTAGACCCAATAATACAGTCGAAGCACCACAATTACTCCTACCGCATATAACCAAAATAAGAGGATGCACAATGCTTTGGCGTTACCTACATCAAATGAGATCGGGCATTGATGGGTGTACTATTGGAAGACTTCACCATGATTTAATATAACAAAATTTTTGCTTTTAAAGGGAATTTTATAATTCATAGTGGCAAACAATATTAAAGTCATTTATACATATCAAAATACATGTATTTTATATTAATGTATATATCCGATATATATATATCTAATAAATGTGAATAAATATTTTGAATTTTATATCATAATAAAATTTATTTTTCTATGTTTTTGAACATTTCAATATTTTGCGTTTAAGCTATTGTGAGAATATGGACAACTAAGAAATTATTTAATGGGGTATCATTTTATAGCATCCTTTAAGAGGAAAGAATAAATACAGATATATGTATGTAACGACCCGAAAATTTCCGATCTCGATTATCGATACAAATACGTTTCTTGTTTCACATGTCGACCAATCAACCATCAGAAATTAACAGATCGTTAGTAGAAAGAAGTCAGTGGGTGAGAAATAGAAAGAAGGAAATTAGAATAGAAGAAAAGGAAGAACATTACACAACAGAATCAGAGTGATCACGTGTCTCACAGCGGAACTGAATAAAATATTTTATAAAACAATACTTGAAATACACAACTGGTGTTTACATTTACATGCATCATCAGAGTACAACTCATATTCAATAAAACAGCGGAACTAACTCTATATATATCTCATGTTGAAGGCCCTTGCTCCAAGCTTCTTCAAGTGAATCTGAAAAATCCTGAAACCACATGAATGCCCATACAAATTTGGGCACCCAAGAGTTTAAGGAAAACACAGTAAAATAAACTCTGGGTCAGTCATGGGACTGGTGTGAGTAAACGATTTTAAAACAGGATTATTTACGTTTAAAAATCCTTTTGAAATAAATGATAATCGTAAGACTGATCCACACATAAATACGGATGGTTTTTACCTTCCGATAACCCAAACCATTTTTGAAATCATATCTGGTCTGATATTATAATAGTGTCTACATACAAATAAATAGCAATCTAGTGGAACGCTTGCATCTCACGCTCCACATACATAGTATACAATCAAAACCGCGGGCGCTTATTGGAGATTGGATTCCGACTATGACAAGGTATGGAACCACCTGCCGATAGTGTATCTCTAGAGGGGAATACACTGGGTTAAACAAGAACGCCCTGCAACCCAGCCCACACATGACCGACCACTCATTTCGCTTGAGTGTATCGAATGTATATCACCAACGGTTGGGCTCAAACCACCGTTTCCGGAAAAGGAACAGCATCAAATAGATTAAAGAAGGAAATGAATTTTCTCTAGATAGGTGATTATACACCCTAATGGGAGCGACCCACATAGCCATATTGCCTGCCCGATTTCTATCATTTCTCGGTTGGGGAGGCTTGAGGTTAGAATTTACCTTTAGAACTTCTGGTCATTATTTACTTCGAATGTCACATTATCAGATCCGTCAAATCACTAATTGACATCCACAAATATACTCTGGATGTAAAAGAAGTTCCCTTCTTTGACATCAACTTGGTACATTTGTAAAAATCAACGTACGTGGTTTTCAGGAAATACTTTGTCAGGCATTCTTCAATATAAGTCATCCAGGAACAGGATGAACCAAAGGCACTCTCCTACTGCATCCAATATAGGAATCACCCTATGGATCAGTAGCGGGTAGTCCTAACAAATCCGGAGATTTCACTCATGATAGAATCACTGCTGAGATATCTGGGAGATAACCAGAGAATTTCAACAAGTAGTTCTTTCGCTAATGAAGATCTATGGCCTTCAGTTCTTCATATTGTATAGTCATCCCTGCAAGTTAGTCTACGTAAAGTTGGTTCAAAGTGGTTTGGGGTCCAGTTCCCAACCCGGTCTCTTCGAACCAACGCGTATGGGATACTAATTTGATAGTCGGTGTTTTAACTATCAAATTTAAGCAGTGTAGATAAGTAAAGTATTTTTTACAAATTATTCAATATCATATGTAATTTCACAACTCATCCATTTAGACTTATTAGCTAACAAAAATCTAGTTCCTGATTCTGGGACAGTAATCAACACAAGACGATAAAAATGCAATACAACTCGTCAACATTTTATTTTAACTAATTTGGATTCGTTTGGTCATTTCATATTATAATAAATAATTAACAAGTATTATTCGTTACAACGATAACAATCAACAATGATCCGACGTTCAATTTTAAACTTAATAACAGTTCAAAAATATTTGATCTTGTATAACAATTTATTCCAATCCTTCAGAATAGATTAATCGACTTACTTAAATGTTTACCTTATTTCCAATATATTATATACAAATGTAAAAATAGAAATAGTGTAGGTTCGGATTTAAGGTTAGACGAGGACGTCTATTCTACAGTTATGACTTAACTCGGTATCTTTCTGATCCTTTCTCTTATTTATTTATATATATTAGCTTCAAACTTTAACTTGGAATTTAAATAAACATTCATTTATTTATTCCACTTTAGGGTCAAGTAACTCGAAACAGCAACCGGTCCAAACCAACAGCCCATCATGCCAACACAGCCCTTCTTGTTCTTCTTCTTTTATATATATATATATATAAACGTTCAAAAGGAACTACAAATATAAACCAAACATATTACTCTTCCCTACCCTCTCCAGGCCCAAGGCCCAATTGTACGAAATCAGCCCCTATCATATTATTCCCAAGCCCGCACCTCTTGAAAGCAATTGTTACACTGTGAATATTAGTATAACCTTATTTGTCCTCCATGCATTCCTGATATCTTATGTATTTTCCCAAATACGGTTCTTTATCTACTCCTAGCGATTCCAAACATTTGTTCTGATATGAATTTCTCATGGCAACAGCAAAGTGTAAATATATACCACATGACAATATCAAAAGGGCTGATCATAGTCAAAAGAAACCAATGTCTTTCATGTACAATTGAACATGAACCCAACTCCCCGGACACGTTTCTTAACCGCAAGAGAAAAGGACAAGTTTGCTCACGTGTTTGGAGAAGATAATGAATCAAGAACCATAGGAGATATTGATAAGTTGATCACTTCTTAGAATTTAAAACATATTCACAGAAAATGTCGTTATCGTGATCTAAATTCATATTTACATTTTTGTGCTTGAACAAGATATAATTTACCATTTGGTGGTCTGAAGTCTTATCAATCTAAGAGGTTGTTCTACTTATTGTCTGTTTTAATATATTCATTTGTGCTGTTCTTTCATCGTAACATTTTGTATTATAATTTACTTTCATGAAAACATTACATACTTGGAAATCACTAATCAGGCCTATTCGTTATGTCTATTTTCCAAGTAACTAGCATCGTTTCTGATTCCAGGTATACACACAATGTTTGGCAGCAACACCAAGGATCAACCAGACTGATCTCTTTTATTTATTTATTTTATTTTTTATTTTTACATTACTAAGAACATGAAAATGACTGCAAAATCACAAGGCATCATGGAAACAGTTCTTATATGTTCTCATATATATAATATAAGTTCATATATTGAAAACTAGCAATGGATACTAAATCCGAACAAGGTTATACATATAAGTATATGACTGTCTATAAGAAGCAAACGAAGCAGTGCTTGTTAAGTAATTTATCAACACTAATATAGAGAATCATATTAGTAGTTCCCTAAACAAACAAACAAAAAAAACCACGCATCAGCTATGCAATACATCCTCAGGAGCAGCTCTTACAATCACAAGGAATGGCAGCTTCACATTTGTATAAAACAGAGTATGATGGATGGCCTTATCCATCAATCATTAGCTGAAGATGATGCTAACAGGAAAAACAAATTTTAGTCTCCAAAAACAAGTAAGTGGATGATTACTGTAAGGATTTCCAGGAATTGATAATGTCGGACCAAGGATTCATAACAAAGGTTGGTTAAGTTCAAGAAATAAGTTTAAGTAATTTGCAAAGGAATTCGATATGCTGAACTGAATAAAGGATAACATTTAAACAAGATTTTCTGCTGGAATTATGATCGAATCAATGCAAGGAGAATTTGCGAAAACAAGTTACACAAGAACAACCATAGTGTGTAAGACCAACTTGAAGTAAATTGCAATAAAAATGCAGGAATTAAGCTGAATATTAGGTAGGACGTTAACCACTAAATGAAGAATTCAGAGGACTATTTTGATTCGGAAATGAACAAAATCCTGCATTAATATGAAAGGCAGTAGCATCGTTCAAGAATATTACGTTAGAAAATTACTTCATAGATCAGTTTCCTCTATCTCAACAAGAATAACCATGTATATAATGTTATGCTAATCAGTAGCAACAAAATATGCCGATGTTGAATCAGATAGCCATATAACTATGTAATGATTTCAAATAGAAAATTGTAGTTGTTTGCTTCACATCATACGCTTAATCCTCCAAATAACGTGTTATATTACCCTTGCATAACTAAAAGTCTTTTTGCTGATTTTTTTCTTACAGGTGTTGATTTTATAACTTAGACTATCATCCGAATATTTGTAGTAAATTTTAAATTTTTCCAGCACATTCAAATAATTGATTCCTAGTACTCCAACGAAAGACTCATTTTAGTTCCATCTGGACCATCACTTTTCTTTTCGTTGACAAATGAAAAACCACTCATAATTAGCTTGATCAATCAAGACTAGCCTCACAATTATAACAAGTTGCATCAGCATATTAATTGCTTCTACACCTTTTTCAAAATCTAACTACGTTACACTGTTAACCCAAAAGAAAGAAATAGTTACTGGTATGAATCCATAAAAATAAAACCATATATATAATAATAAACAGTAAATGGACTATATAAATGTTCTGCTCAAAAGTACGTTACTGTGTTTCTATTTGTATAGCGCCATTCTACTATGTTTCCATGTTCCTCATCTAACTAGTTAAGAAATTATTCCTTAAACAATATCAACCTCAATGTTTGAATCAATGATGACACATATACTAACACACATGATAAATTATAACCAGTAAAGATTACTATAAGTGTTAACTCACCGGATTTATCCATTGTTTTGCCATTTTCATTTCAGGCCTTCACACATTTGTTCTCTGCGGGTTTGCTCTATGTATTCATTTCCTTTTCAAGCTTTGATCCCAGTTTTAACACACTATACTATGGCTGCCTATCTCTCAGGTTTTTGCTTCATAGTTCTTGCCATTTATCTTTTAGACTTTGATGGTGAACTAATGTGTGTGAAGTATATTTATAGATGGCGAGTTTAAGGGCTTACCTAAGGTAGGTGGTTCAAGCAAGTTGGCACATTCTATGCAGCAGTGTGATGTATGATGTTTTGATGTTACAATCCTACACTGTCTTCACATTGCTCCTAAGTTTTCATAGCATATATATGTTTTCTTACTGCAAGTGTTTACCTTTTCTATATATAAAGTAAGCTTAGCCACAAAGGCAAGATCACTCATAAATGACTTGATTTCCTATTAAGATCTTGTGTACTTCAATTACCATTTCTCCTCTCAATTGTGCTTGTCAATAGAGTCTACAGAGATTTGCTTCACATGGCTAGAGATGCTCTGTCATTGATGTTTCTCTTCCCTTTTAAATGACTGTGTTTCTTTTTGTCACTAGCAGGCCCTTATTCATCACTCCCTTTCAAATTAATCCCTGAGCCAAAGATTTCTTGCTTTCATTTCTTATTAAATGCGCAGTTTTACACTGCGCATGCCTTGATATATAGATATATATGCTATGTTATCTAGCCTATCCTTTCCCGTGCTACGACTTCCAATATATATTTATATTCTTGTTTTCAGATTTTGCCTAGCAATCACCTCATGTATGTGTTTTACAATATCTCCTTGCTTTATGTCACATTTCCCTTTTAAAATTTGTTTGATTTTGCATATGTTATCGATGCTAGGCTTTCCAATCTTCTAATATATTTATATATTTGTTTTTTTCTGTATAAGATCATGTTTAAGTTTTCCCACTCAATTCATCTTTATTTAATGACTACATGTATACATTTTGATGTATGTACGTAGTGTGAATTCATACAATTCTCATGTATCATTTATATATTTACATATATTGCACAAGAATGGATGGATTTTAAATATTGCAATATATAATATTTTCCTAAATCAATATGCAGTACACAAAATATTTTTAAATTATAAACTTCTACTAAAGGAAAATTACACACACACGCACATATACATATATATATATCACTTATATACTTTTATTTGTTCAAATATTATAAGTCACTTGCTTTAGTTTGGTTTTACTAGATTTGATTTCTAGTTTGATTTGCATTTTTGCAAGATAATGAAATTCTAAAATTACAATACTACAAGGAAAATTGTTTGAGAAAATCTATTTTGATTCGTTACCAGAATTCTATAATAATCATTATTAATAACAATATTTGGATTTTATCTTGTTTATAAAACAAATCTAAAGTTGTACTTGTTTAATACACATATACGGATGAATATAATGAATTTGAATATATACTTAGACAATTTTATAATAATTGTTTTATTCTGAATTTTCTATAATATTTAAATCAAATTTATTCATTTGAATTCAATTACCAGTATTATCTATAAATTATAGATTATAAAATTAGTCCAGAAACTGGGTCGTTACAATCTACGCCCCTTAAAAGAATTTCGTCCCTGAAATTAAAGAGTAACGAGGAGATTCCAATTATATTTAACATCTTTAGACTTATATCAACAAAAACATGGATCATCCCCTCATAACCATAACAACCAAGGCGTCCAGGACACACCGTTTATTTACCCAAAAAAATAAAATTTAACTGTTGTTAATACATCAACATTTAGCTATACATCAAAGCCATATTCATAACTTACGAGTATTTGTTAGTTGTAAAACATTTCCAGTCCATATTTATCAGCTCCTAACTGTAAACCGTTAAGAAGATAATTCGCTAAGTATCAACCCCGAAGACCGAAATCAACATCAGATCAATACTCAGAAAATCATTTAATTCATCCAGTCTCTAGTTAGGTTCCAATTTCTTAACTCTTTATCTTAATTCTTAACAATCCCGAATGTATCTAATTATAGTTGGAAATTTATTCCAAACTCATTGGTTTGAATCAAATCTGTCCAACCATACTTATCGGCTTCGAATCCTCCTATTGAACCCCAATCTAGTTTGATCTTATTCACTTAACTTCAGTCATCTCTAGTCCATTCAGTTAACCTTTACTGCCTTAATCCACTAGGCTTGTATTATTTAAATTGTCAAGCTCCTGAATCTAAACTCTCGATTTTATTTCAAATCAGTTTGAATATAGTTTGGAAATCAACTTTCTTATTTTCAAAACTTTTGAATTTCCCACGACAATCTATTTTTCCAAACAATCTTCCATCAAAAATAGTTCTAAGTTCCCAGATTTCAAATTCAAGTTCCAGGTTGAATTTAGTTTTTTTTTGGGTTATCCTATTTGTATATTTTAGTTTATACAATTTCGATTTGGTTTCATTAGACTATCTTCATGTTATTTTCTGTTACCAGATTATAATAGCAATCAACACAGCAATTTATAATAATTTCTGAAAATTATTCTTTTATATCAAAATATAATTTTGGATAAAACTATTTCATTGATCTAGCTTTTAAAACAATTCTGTGTCGGATTACTCTACTCAAGAGTTTATAAACACCTATCGTTACAGTTTGCAATTCCGTATCGATCAGAATTCATAATCCGCTCGACAAACCAATCAACACAATATAAAACATTTTTTATATCAATTTTACAAATACACGCTAATATATATACATTCAAACTCAGTGTAGGGTATTACTAACCATATCTCTATCAAGTTACGCCACCGAGCCAAGGTTATTTCTAAACCTCGCTCTGATACCAACTGTAATGACCCGAAAATTTTCGATCTTGATTATCGATACAAATACATTTCTTGTATCACATGTCGACTAATCAACCATCAGAAATTAACAGATCGTTAGTAGAAAGAAATCAGAGGGTGAGAAATATAAAGAAGAAAGTTAAAATAGAAGAAAAAGAAGAACATTGCACAACAGAATCAGAGTAATCACGTGTCTCACAGCGGAACTGAATAAAATATTTTATAAAACAATACTTGAAATACACAACTGGTGTTCACATTTACATGCATCATCAGAGTACAATTCATATTCAATAAAACAGCGGAACTAACTCTATATATATCTCATGTTGAAGCCTCCTACTCCAAGCTTCTTCAAGTGAATCTGAAAAATCCTGAAACCACTTGACTGCCCATACAAATTTGGGCACCCAAGAGTTTAAGGAAAACACAGTAAAATAAACTCTGGGTCAGTCATGGGACTGGTGTGAGTAAACGATTTTAAAACATGATTATTTACGTTTAAAAATCCTTTTGAAATAAATGATAATCGTAAGACTGATCCACACATAAATACAGATGGTTTTTACCTTACGATAACCCAAACCATTTTTGAAATCATATCTGGTCTGATATTATAATAGTGTCTACATACAAATAAATAGCAATCTAGCGGAACGCTTGCATCTCATGGTCCACATACATAGTATACAATCAAAACTGTGGACGCTTATTGGAGATTGGATTCCGACTATGACAAGGTATGGAACCACCTACCGATAGTGTATCTCTAGAGGAGAATACACTAGGTTCAACAAGAACGTCTTACAACCCGGCCCACACATGACCGACCATTTCGCTTGAGTGTATCAAATGTATATCACCAACGGTTGGGCTCAAACCACCGTTTCCCGAAAAGGGACAACATCAAATAGATTAAAGAAGGAAATGAATTTTCTCTAGATAGGTGATTATACACTCTAATGGGAGCGACCCACATAGCCATGTTGCCTGTCCGATTTCTGTCATTTCCCGGTTGGTGAGGCTTGCGGTTAGAATTTACCTTTAGAACTTCTAGTCATTATTTACTTTGAATATCACATTGTCAGATCTGTCAAATCACTAATTGACGTCCACAAATATACTCTGGATGTAAAAGAAGTTCCCTTCTTTGCCATCAACTTGGTACATTTGTAAAAATCAACGTACGTGGTTTTTAGGAAATACTTTGTTAGGCATTCGCCCATATAAGTCATCCAGGAACAGGATGAACCGAAGGCACTCTCCTACTGCATCCAATATAGGAATCACCCAATGGATCAGTAGCAGGTAGTCCTTGCAAATCCAGAGATTTCACTCATGACAGAATCACTGCTGAGATATCTCAAGGAGCTAACCAAAGAATTTCAACAAGTAGTTCTTTCTGTGACGACGTAGAAATTTCGATGAGTTAGAAATAAAATTTGTTGAAAATTTAAAACATTAACAATCAATTGGATGTTTGGTTTAGAGATTTCAAATCAAATATTGTTTTGAATAAAAATTAAAACTCAATATTAATTCAGAATGATTGGTTGAGAATCAAATATTTTTGTCAAATATTTGAATTGGATTTGATTGGATATTTGATTTGGATTTCGACTAAAAAATTAATGGTTGAAATTTAAAATAAAACGTTGTTGACATTAAACAAATCAAAGATATTATTTGTTGAAATATATATATATATATATATATATATTGATTTGGGTATGGATGTATATCGGTGGATATAAAGAAATTGAAATTTGATGTTTCAAGTTTGAAACGAAATGAATTTGTTGATGAATAAATGAAATAAAATCAGTGAGAGGATAAATAATTTAATAATATCGTATAAAACCGGAGTCGGATTTCGACCGAAATATTTTTATTGAATTCAGAATGTGAAACCATAGCAGCACGTTAAGTTTTGTAGCGGTTGGAGTTTGTTTGCGACAAAACAAAAAAAAACGTATAACATAAATTAGGGTAGAATTAAATTACGAAGGGTTCACACTTTCAGTTTCCTCATCACCAAGTAATTTCGTACTGAGAAGCAACCCACCCCAGTTCAGTATTTTTCTTTGCCTTGGCTCCCACGGATACTTGGACGCCACACTTCGTTCTCCCTATAAATCGAGGGTTTTCTTCCATTTCTTTAGACAACAAAGATATTTCCTTTTTTTTTCTTTTAATGGCCTCCTTACAGACCGAATCCATCGGAAACCATCCTCCTTAAATTAAAAATTGATTCTTTCCCTCTTTGCACGACAAAAGCTATTGACTTGAAAGCCTCTCGCTTCCTCTCTCATCGAATCAGAACGCTTCCATCATAAACGGGCATCGCTCGCCTACGAATCAATTCCCATCACGAATTGAAGCTGCCACCTCCGGAGATCGAAGCCGCCTTTTGCTCCAATCGTCGACGCTAGCTGCAGCCATCGCTGCGTGGAGCCTCCATGAAGCAAAGACCAGAATAGCGTCACTACTCCTTTCCTCTGCAGATTTAAGCCACTACCATCGATCAATTGGAAGCACCACTGGTAGCCACTACTTTCAGTCATCCCCAAGTCATAGGTCACCTGAGAACCGTCAAATCGAAGTCATTTCAAACCCTATCCTTTCCAGCCATCGTCTGCGTTTTAAGGTGAGTGTTAACTCACGATTGATCTTTGTTTCAAGTAGTTAATTTCAGTTTAAGCTGAAATTTTAATGATTAATGACCTTGATGAATTTTTGTTTTTGCACTTAATCTCTGTTTAAATGGATAAATTCAACTGGGTTCCTTTGAAACAATAGCAATACCCATATCCAATTTGTTACCTTGTTGTGTCGACTGGGCTGCCTTATGTGCTTCGTGTTTACAGACCATATACCATAGTAAGTTGGTTAGCTTGCTGTCCTTTTATTATACACATGACTGGCTTACTCATGAAACTGGCTTTGGGGTTGGTTGGGTGTTGTTCACGTGGAGGCCCGTACATGTATATGTACACCCCGTGTGCATATATATGTGCCGATGGCATACGCAGAACAAGTTGGAGTTTTGTACCGGTTGACCTCGGATTTGTTGAAACAAAATGTTTACATTTACCGGCTATTGGCCTTTGTTCTTTCGTGCTGATATAACAAATATATATACATGCATAAACACTGTTATACTCTTATACATTGACCTCCGGTGAAATATGCGTATGCACCGACCGAGACTGTTATATATATTCACTGTCATGATTGCTAATTTGGGTTTACGACTATGGTAGGGGCTGTTTGGGCTTACGGCTTTCGTATTTTGTTTTATTTTCTAATTGTTGATTTCAGTAACTAAATGGAGGTAACTTGGTTGCTGATTATATCTGTATGACACTGAAAATCCAGAAAAGAAAAAACTCTGAATGCTTTTTTTTCCTCTGAAATGATAAAGTTTGGATATTTAGTCTAAATCTTAAGTAGGAAGAAAATATTTCTTTCTATGGTTTTGATTAAGCTTAAGTTATTATATTTTAAATCTTTGTTATCTAGAAAACTTGGTGCCATCATTTCCTTACATTGATCATACACAGTAAGCACAATTGACATGTACAGGTTAGTGCATGTAGGAAACATATGAATAAGTTTGCTTGGAAAAATTAAATGGGAAATAGGATGTTTATGTGATGCATTTGGGGATGTCATTCTTCATATCATAACCAAGTGACACGTCAGTTTTCGTGTAGTATAAAAATACTTGGTCTTTTGCTATGGAACTGGAAATTTCTCACATGAATGGTCAAATTTTGTGCCAGTTTGTCTTGAATACATTGCTTTAGGGACATATCAATTTGTTTGTTACTTATAGTTGAAATTTTGGACTGTAAAAATTATTTGCATGTCACCTTTAGTTCAGTAAAACAATTTGGTAAAGGTTTTATTGTCTTGTGTACCTTTCTGGTTTACTGTTGCCACCAAGTTGTACCAGTCCAATATGTGTTGCACCTATGCAGAAATTAATTTTTACATGTTGCATTATTTTGAATAGTTTGAGAAAATGTTGGTGTATACTTTATGATCTGTTGCGCACCCTATATTGATGGAAACTGAACAGAAATACCCATGTTCCTTGGGTCAATTTGAACATAGCCTAGTTGTGTCAATTTCATACTGCATGCCATTATTTGTGTTCAACATAACTAGGGATGTGGCATTCGGTCTATAACCGGTAAAAGAAATCTATCACTAAGTTAGAGTTAATCATTTTATTTCAGTTTTTATTGAAATTAATTTACCTGAACAAAAGATCCTGACTCGAGTATTTTATGTTTTTGCATGATATGCTCGGGTCAGACCCGAGCAATACAGATTTAAAGATCACAGCTTAGAATTCGAAGATTGGGTAGCTGGGGATTCCGAAGACGGCGCACTCTGAAATTTTCAAATAGTAAATATTTTCTTGTATTCAAGTTGTTTAAAACTCCGCTGTATATAGAAAAATCTTGTATTTAAAGTTTTGATTAAATATAAAAGTTTATTTCGTTTTTCAATACTGTGTTATTTATCTATTCTGTGTTGATTCTGTCTTTAAACTCTGTAAGCTAAATAACGATCCGTCAATTTGGACGTATTAAATTGGTTTAATTACTGGTTTAAAGCGGTCAAAAAGACGGGACGTTACAGTTGGTATCAGAGCTTTGGTTTATTCAAAGCATAGCTTATCGAGTTTGAAATAGAATCAACACTGGAAAAGCGGATTTTGGAAATAAAAAGATTTCGAAATATAATTTTGAAATGTGTAAATAATTTTAAATAAATTTGAAAAAAAAAATATTTTGGAAATATTATATATATATATATATTTTTGAAAATTAGTATTTTGGAAATAATGCAGCAGAAATAAAAATTTATTTTGAGATTTGAAATTTCTATTCGGAATCCCCAGTCTTCGGAAGTCTTCGAATCCAGGTTTGCGAGAATTATTCTTCGATAAGATTCCTTTGTATTTGAATCTCGAACCTATCATCAAACGACATTTAAGGAAGATAATTATAATAGAATCGATGAATCAATTGTGTGTTTTGGCGATAAAAAAATAATTGAAATTTATTGGAATAAAATTTCAGATAAGAATTTGATTGAGGAGAGGAAATTGGAAATCGTTTCGGAAATGAGACGATGAATTTTATTTTGAATTCGGAATATAAAATAATAAAATTGGAAGGGGTATAATTATAATTGTGTCGAAGTTTATTGGCAAGATAATTTATAATTAGTATAATCGAATACATGGATTCAATATTGAGGTACAAACTTGTTAATTAATTATCAAGAAGCGAAGTATGAACGAGAGTTGTAAATGGAGCAAAATATGAATAAAGATTTGAATCGAGGTTCAAGTGAAATGAAAGCTAATTGGATGTGACGAGTTTAGATTTTGATAAAAGAAATATTTACTTTTTTTTGAAGTAAATAACATTTGAAAGCGAATATGTTGCGATTGAAATTGGAGATGGAGGTGATAAAGTTAACCAGTACGGTGAGATTGTTCTGAAGTTCAGAATATTTTCCGAAGTTCGGAATATGGTATTGAATAATAGATTATTCGAAAAGAAGTTATTTATGGGAGACGATTATGTCGGGTTTCAGGAAAATATTATTTAATTATGTATTCAATGGATAAAGTATATTTTAAAGTTAAATATTTCGAGGCATGAACGATTGTTACAATCAACGATTTTCGTTAAAAAAGTAAAATTTTAATTTGAATTTGAAAGTTATGAGAATGAAAGTTTCGAAGTTGCGAACTTATCTGTTTCAAAGTTAATAATATTGTTCAGTTAAGGTCTGAGAGGTAAATATACCCCAACTTGATTGACCTCATCATTGACTAAGAAATGGATAAGATTCGATAGCAAGAATGGTTAAGTGAAGTAAGTAAATGAGTGCTAGCAGTTAAGTGAAAATATCAGTGTTTTATTTAATTACTGTTTAATGCAAATAACGAATTTAGAAATATTTCCCCTGAGAATAAAGTGATTTTGTAGAATTATAGAAATAAAATATGAAAATTGGAAATGTTTTCAAAAGTTCATGGGAGGTGAGCGAATTTTGGAAAGAATGCCGCACGTCGAGAACGAATGATGACAGAACATAAAAGATGTATGTTCGTAAACTGAATTCGAGAATTTGCATAAACAATGATTTGATAAGAAATTAAGAACTGGCTAGAGATTAGTCGAGTTGGATGACTTTCTGAGTGTTGATCTGATGTTGGTTTCGGCCTTCGGGGTTGATACTTAGGAAGTTGTTCGCTTACTAATTGACGGTCGAAGTATGAATGTGAAGAAGTGATAATGCGTGAAGGAAAAATTTGTGATAAGAAGAAAAAATCCGGAGTTTTGAGCAAATAAAGATGTTGATGAAGTGACGAATTTTATAATTAGAAATTGAAAGAAAAATTTGGTTTATAGCCAGTGGATTCAGAAAGCCGAGTTTGAAGTGATATCAATCAATCATTTGAATTGATTAAGAGTTTAAAGCTAAAATTTTAAGATTAGAATGGAAATTGAGGGATGTTCGAGTTTAGATATTTAGCATAGAAGTTTCGAAACTTATATGGAGAAAAATGTGATATAATCAGTTTGAAATAAAGTCTTATATAACAGAATTTATATAAGAATGAGATGTTTGATTTGGAAAGAGAATCTTATGTAAAGTATGAATTATGAAAAGTATGAGAATTAGATACTATATGTATATAGTATTATATGTTTTCAAGTCAAGATAAGGGAAGTACCATCCTTCTTCTTTGAATTTCGAGCTTATGTAAAAGGACTGCAGATAGCGCAATCTGCAGTGCTGCTGGTGGCGGTAGGTTGTCCGGACATAAAACTCATGAGTTGCCATTGAGTACGACTGCTAGCGCAATTCGCAGGGCTGCAGATAGCCTACGGCGGTCGGATGTTTCCTGAGGGAATCAGGCGTAACCATTGTGATCGCTATGATCTAGAGTCGTCGGAATTCGACCGTGTAGCGAAATTCGTAGGGCTGCAGATAGCCTACAGCAGACGGATGTTTCTTGGGGGAACCAAGCGTAACCATTGTGACTGCTGCGATCTACAGTCGAATTGTAAGGGCGAAATCCGCAGAGCTGTGAAAGCTTACGGGTATGGATGTTTCTTGGGGGACCCAGGCGTAACCATTGTGTACCTGCGGTCCACTGTATTTGAGATATCTTAGTGATAGTGAGCCACCTGTTTGATGCAGCAGTTAGTCTTCGTGACTTGATTGGTCCTCGTGACCTGATTTATCTTCATAATTGGATGATTTGATTTCATGATCCTGAGAGAGAGCAACCAACGTTCAATGACCTCAGATCGTCTTTTGATTCTTAAGTATCTTCCGTTGATCTGTCCATGACGAAATTCGCAGGGAAGTGAATTCCCACGGATACAGATGTTTTCTGGGGGATCCAGATGGAACCATTGTGTATCTGCGATTCATGAACAATCAACGTATCAACATCACATTGGTACTTTCCGTATCTGTTTTTGAAAGGAATTATTAAAATATTTTCACTGGAAGTTGAAGCAAGAATATTTAGTGCTCGGAGATTTTAGTCATGCGCCTGGCCAGCGTATGCCTAACATCTGTAAGAACGACAATAGACTTGTCAAACTTCGAGTTATGTAAGTATTTTCAAATCAATAATTTAAAAATTATAAAGTTAAGAAAGTGAATTTCGAAGAATTTTCTAGTCTATATCTTTAAGATAACAATACAAGTGTTTTCTATATAAAAATACTAAAAGATTTCGGATTTTTGGAAATTTTCAAAATCGACAAATTTGTGACTTGAAGAGGAGATGTTATTTACACACTTCAGTAAGTGTTGGAAATGATTAAATGGATTGAATGTAAGGAGATTGGGTTGATGATTGCTAAGCCTAGACCCATTACAGTAGCAAAGATGGATAAGTAATATTGACAAATGATGATTATGAAATTTGGAATAATTTGAGAAGCAAGAGTCCAACTTATGCAGAATTTGTAAATTAAAAAAGAGATTAGTTTTGAAAGGGGAATTTGAATTTTTCGAGTTGAGTGAATATGATAAACGAAGAGGATCGATGACGAAAATATCGATGTTTAATCTAGCACTCAAATATGAAAATTTGAAGTATACATTGGTATGACTCTAACGATCTCTCCTTTTCGGGGACGAAAAGTTTTAAAGGGGGGAAGATTGTAACGACCTAGAAATTTCGATGAGTTAGAAATAAAATTTGTTGAAAATTTAAAACATTAACAATCAATTTGATGTTTGGTTTAGAGATTTCAAATCAAATATTGTTTTGAATAAAAATTAAAACTCAATATTAATTCAGAATGATTGGTTGAGAATCAAATATTTTTGTCAAATATTTGAATTGGATTTGATTGGATATTTGATTTGGATTTCGACTAAAAAATTAATGGTTGAAATTTAAAATAAAACGTTGTTGACATTAAACAAATCAAAGATGTTATTTGTTGATATATATATATATATATATATTGATTTGGGTATGGATGTATATCGGTGGATATAAAGAAATTGAAATTTGATGTTTCAAGTTTGAAACGAAATGAATTTGTTGATGAATAAATGAAATAAAATCAGTGAGAGGATAAATAATTTAATAATATCGTATAAAACCGGAGTCGGATTTCGACCGAAATATTTTTATTGAATTCAGAATGTGAAACCATAGCAGCACGTTAAGTTTTGTAGCGGTTGGAGTTTGTTTGCGACAAAACAAAAAAAAACGTATAACATAAATTAGGGTAGAATTAAATTACGAAGGGTTCACACTTTCAGTTTCCTCATCACCAAGTAATTTCGTACTGAGAAGCAACCCACCCCAGTTCAGTATTTTTCTTTGCCTTGGCTCCCACGGATACTTGGACGCCACACTTCGTTCTCCCTATAAATCGAGGGTTTTCTTCCATTTCTTTAGACAACAAAGATATTTCCTTTTTTTTCTTTTAATGGCCTCCTTACAGACCGAATCCATCGGAAACCATCCTCCTTAAATTAAAAATTGATTCTTTCCCTCTTTGCACGACAAAACCTGTTGACTTGAAAGCCTCTCGCTTCCTCTCTCATCGAATCAGAACGCTGCCATCATAAACGGGCATCGCTCGCCTACGAATCAATTCCCATCGCGAATTGAAGCCGCCACCTCCGGAGATCGAAGCCGCCTTTTGCTCCAATCGTCGTCGCTAGCTGCAGCCATCGCTGCGTGGAGCCTCCATGAAGCAAAGACCAGAATAGCGTCACTACTCCTTGCCTCTGCAGATTTAAGCCACTACCATCGATCAATTGGAAGCACCACTGGTAGCCACTACTTTCAGTCATCCCCAAGTCATAGGTCACCTGAGAACCATCAAATCGAAGTCATTTCAAACCCTATCCTTTCCAGCCATCGTCTGCGTTTTAAGGTGAGTGTTAACTCACGATTGATCTTTGTTTCAAGTAGTTAATTTCAGTTTAAGCTGAAATTTTAATGATTAATGACCTTGATGAATTTTTGTTTTTGCACTTAATCTCTGTTTAAATGTACAAATTCAACTGGGTTCCTTTGAAACAATAGCAATACCCATATCCAATTTGTTACCTTGTTGTGTCGACTGGGCTGCCTTATGTGCTTCGTGTTTACAGACCATATACCATAGTAAGTTGGTTAGCTTGCTGTCCTTTTATTATACACATGACTGGCTTACTCATGAAACTGGCTTTGGGGTTGGTTGGGTGTTGTTCGCGTGGAGGCCCGTACATGTATATGTACACCCCGTGTGCATATATATGTGCCGATGGCATACACAGAACAAGTTGGAGTTTTGTACCGGTTGACCTCGGATTTGTTGAAACAAAATGTTTACATTTATCGGCTATTGGCCTTTGTTCTTTCGTGCTGATATAACAAATATATATACATGCATAAACACTGTTATACTCTTATACATTGACCTCCGGTGAAATATGCGTATGCACCGACCGAGACTGTTATATATATTCACTGTCATGATTGCTAATTTGGGTTTACGACTATGGTAGGGGCTGTTTGGGCTTACGGCTTTCGTATTTTGTTTTATTTTCTAATTGTTGATTTCAGTAACTAAATGGAGGTAACTTGGTTGCTGACTATATCTGTATGACACTGAAAATCCAGAAAAGAAAAAACTCTGAATGCTTTTTTTTCCTCTGAAATGATAAAGTTTGGATATTTAGTCTAAATCTTAAGTAGGAAGAAAATATTTCTTTCTATGGTTTTGATTAAGCTTAAGTTATTATATTTTAAATCTTTGTTATCTTGAAAACCTGATGCCATCATTTCCTTACATTGATCATACACAGTAAGCACAATTGACATGTACAGGTTAGTGCATGTAGGAAACATATGAATAAGTTTGCTTGGAAAAATTAAATGGGAAATAGGATGTTTATGTGATGCATTTGGGGATGTCATTCTTCATATCATAACCAAGTGACACGTCAGTTTTCGTGTAGTATAAAAATACTTGGTCTTTTGCTATGGAACTGGAAATTTCTCACATGAATGGTCAAATTTTGTGCCAGTTTGTCTTGAATACATTGCTTTAGGGACATATCAATTTGTTTGTTACTTATAGTTGAAATTTTGGACTGTAAAAATTATTTGCATGTCACCTTTAGTTCAGTAAAACAATTTGGTAAAGGTTTTATTGTCTTGTGTACCTTTCTGGTTTACTGCTGCCACCAAGTTGTACCAGTCCAATATGTGTTGCACCTATGCAGAAATTAATTTTTACATGTTGCATTATTTTGAATAGTTTGAGAAAATGTTGGTGTATACTGTATGATCTGTTGCGCACCCTATATTGATGGAAACTGAACAGAAATACCCATGTTCCTTGGGTCAATTTGAACATAGCCTAGTTGTGTCAATTTCATACTGCATGCCATTATTTGTGTTCAACATAACTAGGGATGTGGCATTCGGTCTATAACCGATAAAAGAAATCTATCACTAAGTTAGAGTTAATCATTTTATTTCAGTTTTTATTGAAATTAATTTACCTGAACAAAAGATCCTGACTCGAGTATTTTATGTTTTTGCATGATATGCTCGGGTCAGACCCGAGCAATACAGATTTAAAGATCACAGCTTAGAATTCGAAGATTGGGTAGCTGGGGATTCCGAAGACGGCGCACTCTGAAATTTTCAAATAGTAAATATTTTCTTGTATTCAAGTTGTTTAAAACTCCGCTGTATATAGAAAAATCTTGTATTTAAAGTTTTGATTAAATATAAAAGTTTATTTCGTTTTTCAATACTGTGTTATTTATCTATTCTGTGTTGATTCTGTCTTTAAACTCTGTAAGCTAAATAACGATCCGTCAATTTGGACGTATTAAATTGGTTTAATTACTGGTTTAAAGCGGTCAAAAAGACTGGACGTTACACTTTCGCTCATGAAGATCTACGGCCTTCAATTCTTCATATTGTATAATCGTCCCAACAAGTTAGTCTACGTAAAGTTGGTTTGAAGTGGTTTTGGGTCCAGTTCCCATCCCGGTCTCTTCGATCCAACGCGTATGGGATACTTATTTGATAGTCGGTGTTTTAACTGTCAAATTTAAGCAGTGTAGATAAGTAAAGTATTTTTACAAATTATTCAATATCATATGTAATTTCACAACTCGTCCATTTAGACTTATTAGCTAATACAAATCTAGTTCCTGATTCTAGGACAGTAATCAACACAAGACGATAAAAATGCAATACAACACGTCAACATTTTATTTTAACTAATTTGGATTCGTTTGGTCATTTCATATTATAATAAATAATTAACAAGTATTATTCGTTACAATGATAACAATCAACAATGATACGACGTTCAATTTTAAACTTGGTAATAGTTCAAAAATATTTAATCTTGTATAACAATTTATTCCAATCCTTCGGAATAGATTAATCGACTTACTTAAATGTTTACCTTATTTCCAATATATTATATATAAATATAAAAATATAAATAGCGTAGGTTCGGATTTAAGGTTAGACGAGGACGTCTACTCTACTATTATGACTTAACTCAGTATCTTTCTGATCCTTTCTTTTATTTCTTCAAACTTTAACTTGGAATTTAAATAAACATTTATTTATTTATTCCACTTTAGGGTCAAGTAACTCGAAACAGCAACCGGTCCAAACCAACAACCCATCATGCCAACACAGCCCTTCTTCTTCTTCTTTTATATATATATATATATATATATATATAAATGTTCAAAAGGAATTACAAATATAAACCAAACATATTACTCTTCCCTACCCTCTCCAAGCCCAAGGCCCAATTGTACGAAATCAGCCCCTATCGTATTATTCCCAAGCCCACACCTCTTGAAAGCAATTGTTACACTATGAATATAAGTATAACCTTATTTGTCCTCCATGCATTCCTGATATCTTATGTATTTTCCCAAACACGGTTCTTTATCTACTCCTAGCGATTCCAAACATTTGTTCTGATATGAATTTCTCATAGTAACAACAAAATATAAATATATACCACATGACAATATCAAAAGGGTTGATCATAGTCAAAAGAAACCAATGTCTTTCGTGTACAATTGAACATGAACCCAACTCCCCGGACACGTTTCTTAACCGCAAGAGAAAAGGACAAGTTTGCTCACGTGTTTGGAGAAGATAATGAATCAAAAACCATGGGAGCTATTAATAAGTTGATCACTTCTTAGAATTTAAAACATATTCACAGAAAATGTCATTATCGTGATCTAAATTCATATTTACATTTTTGTGCTTGAACAAGATATAATTTACCATTTGGTGGTATGAAGTCTTATCAATCTAAGAGGTTGTTCTACTTATTGTCTGTTTTAATATATTCGTTTGTGTTGTTCTTTCAGCGTAACATTTTGTATTATAATTTACTTCCATGAAAACATTACATACTTGGAATTCACAAATCATGCCTATTCGTTATGTCTATTTTCCAAGTAACCAACATCGTTTCTGATTCCAGGAATACACACAACGTTTGGCAGCAACACCAAGGATCAACTAGACTGATCTCTGTTACGCTTAATCCTCCAAATAACGTGTTATATTACCCTTGCATAACTAAAAGTCTTTTTGCTGATTTTTTTTTCTTACAGGTGTTGATTTTATAAGTTAGACTATCATCCAAATATTTGTAGTAAATTTTAAATTTTTCCAACACATTTAAATAATTGATTCCTAGTACTCCAACGAAAGACTCATTTTAGTTCCATCTGAACCATCACATTTTTTTTTCGTTGACAAATGAAAAACCACTCATAATTAGCTTGATCAATCAAGACTAGCCTCACAATTATAACAAGTTGCATTAGCATATTAATTGCTTCTACCCATTTTTCAAAATCTAACTACGTTTCACAGTTAACCCAAATGAAAGAAACAGTTACTCGTATGAATCCATAAAAAACCATATATATAATAATAAACAGTAGATGGACTATATAAATGTTCTGCTCATAAGTATGTTACTGTGTTTCTACTTGTTTAGCTCCATTCTACTCTGTTTCCATGTTCCTCATCTAACTAGTTAAGAAATTATTCCTTAAACAATATTAACCTCAATGTTTGAATCAAAGATGACACATATATTAACACACATGATAAATTATAACCAGTAAAGATTACTATAAGTGTTTACTCACCGGATTTATCCATTGTTTTGCCATTTTCATTTCAGGCCTTCACACATTTGTTCTCTGCAGGTTTGCTCTATGTATTTATTTCCTTTTCAAGCTTTGATCCCAGTTTTAACACACTATACTATGGCTGCCTATCTCTCAGGTTTTTGCTTCATAGTTCTTGCCATTTATCTTCTAGACTTTGATGGTGAACTAGTGTGTGTGAAGTATATTTATAGATGGCGAGTTTAAGGGCTTGCCTAAGGTAGGTTGTTCAAGCAAGTTGGCACATTCTATGCAGCAGTGTGATGTTTTGATGTTACAATCCTACACTGTCTTCACGTTGCTCCTAAGTTTACATAACATAGCCATGTTTTCTTACTGCAAGTGTGTACCTTTTATATATATAAAGTAAGCTTAGCCAATAAGGGAAGATCACTCATAAATGACTTGATTTCCTATCAAGATCTTGTGTACTTCGGTTACCATTTCTCCTCTCAATACTGCTTGTCATTAGAGTCTACAGAGATTTGCTTCACATGGCTAGATATGCTTTGTCATTGATATTTCTCTTCCCTTTTAAATGACTGTGTTTCTTTTTGTCACTAGAAGGCCCTTATCCATCACTCCCTTTCAAATTAATCCCTGAGCCAAAGATTTCTTGCTTTCATTTCTTATCAAATGCGCAGTTTTACACTGCACATGCCTTGATATATAGATATATATATGCTATGTTATCTAGCCTATCCTTTCCCATGCTACGACTTCCAATATATATTTATATTCTTGTTTTCAGATTTTGCCCAGCAATCACCTCATGTATGTGTTTTACAATATCTCCGTGCTTTATGTCACATTTCCCTTTTAAGATTTGTTTGATTTTGCATATGTTATCTATGCTAGGCTTTCCAATCTTCTAATATATTTATATATTTGTTTTTTTTTCTGTATAAGATCTTGTTTAAGTTTTCCCACTCAATTCATCTTTATTTAATGACTACATGTATACATTTTGATGTATGTACGTAGTGTGAATTCATACAATTCTCATGTATCATTTATATATTTACATATATTGCACAAGAATGGATAGATTTTAAATATTGTAATATATAATATTTTCCTAAATCAATATGCAGTACACAAAATATTTTTAAATTATAAACTTCTATTAAAGGAAAATTACACACACACACGCACATATACATATATATATATATATCACTTATATACTTTTATTTGTTCAAATATTATAAGTCACTTGCTTTAGTTTGGTTTTACTAGATTTGATTTCTAGTTTGATTTGCATTTTTGCAAGATAATGAAATTCTAAAATTACAATACTACAAGGAAAATTGTTTGAGAAAATCTATTTTGATTCGTTACCAGAATTATATAATAATCATTATTAATAACAAGATTTGGATTTTATCTTATTTATAAAACAAATCCAAAGTTGTACTTGTTTAATACACATATACGGATGAATATAATGAATTTGAATATATACTTAGACAATTTTATAATAATTGATTTATTCTGAATTTTCTATAATATTTAAATCAAATTTATTCATTTGAATTCAATTAACAGTATTATCTATAAATTATAGATTATAAAATTAGTCCAGAAACTGGGTCATTACAATGTATATGTATCCCATCTATCCCAGTGTAATTTAAGGCCCATTTATATATCAAAAAGCATATATCAACCCCTTAACCCATAATTTCATAAACCCAGGCAAGTGTCATACCCAAATCAATATTCAAAGTACATACAAACAAAACATAGCTTCATACACACATGCCACTGAACTAAAATTTCATATTAATATAGCATACATTGGACATATGACCAGGAGTATATACATGTATATATGTTGGGCCAGACTTTCGAAAAGAAAAGAAAAAAAATATTACATGACTGGATCAAGGACTATCCTTTATTTTGAGTCTGCTGAATGCATACTATAAGTTATTATACATGCATATATGATATATAAATTTAATTCATACATTACATAACATGTCATACATACATATTTTGTATATATTACATAAAATATACATACATATATATGAACTACATTTACACATACATCACCACATTCATTTTATGTCATCCAGATTCAGCAAGTCCAACATGACCCTTCATCCTTGACTTAGATGCTGCTTGTATTAATAGTTGTTTTGCCGCAAAACCAGTTTTCATCACAATTCTTTGAATAGAGATAAAATAAAATTAACCAATGATCAAGACAATCTTGACATAAATAGGAATTTTATTTAGTCTATATTCAAGATTTGGTTCATCAGCTATGAACCGTGCACACAACTCTTATGTGCTCTATCAAACTTTTGCAAGCAGTTTAAAGTTAAATAAAGGTGTGAATTCTTTGTCATACATTGTAGGTATACATCATAATGTTGTGAGAAAAATGATTTTGTTTTGAATGTAAAACTTGTAAAATGATTCTTTCAAAAAATAATACACTGGTCTGTACAAGCTTATATAGCTAAGTAAAACGGTACTGGGCTAAAACAGACGTGGCCCAAATATAATACATAAACCCAATAGGATATAACCGTTCATTTTGTTGAAGCAGCGAAGTCCAATACACTTTAACACCCCGCCTCAAAATGAATTAGGGTTTTGTTCTCAATTCTTCAGCGTCGCCGTCGTAAACTCTGAGATCTTTCCTTTATCTCTCGAAATTACTTCGTGATAGGGCTTTAGTTAGGATATCGCCTTTTGATAGAAGGCTGGTATGTGATTGATCTTCATCTTCCCAGCTTCGGTCCTTTCTCTGACGAAATGAAGATCTATCTCGATGTGCTTCGTTCTGGAATGTTGGATTGGGTTCATCGATAGTCCAATTGTTCTCTTGTTGTCACACCAAAGCGTCGGCTTCTTTGTCAGGCTTAACCCTAATTCCCTAATTAGGGTTTCCACCTATATGACTTAGGCGGTGGCAGCTGCAAGCGCTCTATACTCCGCTTCAATACTCGAGCGAGAGATGGTGGGCTGTTTCTTAGTACACCATGATATGGGGTTCGGTCCCATGAACAAGCAGTAGCCAGATGTGGATCTTCTGTCATCCGGGTCGTTTGCCCAGTCAGCATCACTGCAAGCGTTTATATTCATGTCTTGGCTTGCTTTAATTGTCAATCCGTAGTCTAGGGTCCCCTTTAGATAACGTAGGATCCTTTTAATAGCAACCCAGTGTTTATTTAAGGGATTTGCCATGAATTGACAAACTTTATTGACACTAAAACAGATCTCTGGTCTTGTAATAGTTAAGTATTGTAAGGCCCCAACTATGTTATGATACTGACTGCAATTTTTAATAGCTTCACTGTCGTTTTTAGAAAGTCTTAAACTGCTGGTCATAGGTGTAGCTATTGATTTTGCATTATCCATGTTTGCTCTTGATAAAATTTCTTAAATGTATTTCCTTTGTGAAAGAAAAATTCCTGTATTTGATTTTCTCTGAACCTGAATGCCTAAAAAATAATTGACTTCCCCCATATCTTTAATTGCAAATATCTGGTCCCGCTGATTTATCATGTAGTCAATCTCCTTTCTCTCACTTCCTGTAATTAAAATATCGTCAACATACACTAAAATATATGTGGTACTCTTGTCAGTGATTTTAGTGTATAGGGAATTGTCTGGTATAGTTCTCTTGTATCCCAGCTTTTCCAGAGTGTTCCTTAACTTTATGTACCATGTTCTTGATGCCTGCTTTAATCCATAAATAGCCTTGTGAAGTTTGCACACATAGTTTTCTTTTCCTTTATAGACATAGCCTGTTGGTTGCTGCATATAGACTTCTTCACTTAGATCACCATTTAAGAAAGCATTGCATACATCTAATTGTCTAATATTCCATCCATGATGTAGTGCAATAGTCAGAACAATTCTGATGGTTGTGGGTTTGACTACTGGGGAAAGGTTTCATTAAAGTCAAACCCATACTGTTGTGAGAACCCCCTTGCCACTAATCTGGCTTTATATTTAGATATACTGCCATTAGCATCTTTCTTCAACTTGTAGGTCCATTTACAACCCACTATGTTCTTGTTTTTGGGGGATATAACTAAACTCCAAGTCTTGTTTCTGACTAAAGCTTCATACTCTTCATTCATAGCATCACCATTGTTTGTGTTTAACTGCCTGGTCAAATGTTAGAGGTTCATCTGTAGGCTTTATGTCTTTGATAGCTGCATTGTAGACTTTCGGTTTGAATATGCCCCTTTTAGATCTAGTGATCATATGATGTCCAGGTTGTGTTTGATGTCTTTCATTATCACAGTTGCTGCTATCATCAGATGTGGTGTTATTGTTCCTGTTATCTTGATTGCCATCTTCTGATGCAGTATTGCTATCTCTATTGTCTTGATTACTGTCAGTATCACTGTTGCCATTTGCATGTTGTTCATCATCAGTCATGTGTTCACTTGAACTATATCCAGACCTTGTGCTTGATACTGTTGGGGTAGACCTTATGCTTGATACAGTTGGGGTAGCTTGTGTCTGATGTGGTGCATCTCCTTGATTTGTTTGCATTGTGTGATCAGTTAGTATAGGAATTGTCCTTATTTCCAGTCTCGACTGAACATGCTTTTGCTCATTTGTGTCGCTTTTCTCTGTAAAAGGAAAAACACCTTCATTAAAAACAACATGCCTTGAAATAATAATCTTTCCTCTACTATCCATGCATTTGTACCCTTTTTGATTGTTTTCATATCCTAAAAAGGTACACTTGTTGGATCTTAAAGAAATTTTATGGCTGTTATATGGTCTGAGACATGGGTAGCACAAACACCCAAAAGTTCTTAAAATGTTGTAATCTAGTTTCCTTTTATACAACATTTCATAAGGACATTTGTACTGTAAAACCTTAGTTGGCATGGTGTTTATCAAATACACAGCTGTGTCAAATGCCTCATACCAGTATTTCAGCGGCATAGATGCCTTAGATAGTAGAGTTAGTGTAACAACCTGTATTTTTAATAACCTGTTAAGATATAAATCGAGGCAGAATTTAATTTAAAAATCTGAATCAAGGGAAATGGGCTATGCCATTGCGTTCGTCTCGGAAAAATACGCGAAATAGAGTCCGAGTTTTCGAAAATCGGAGTCCGTATGACCCAGTTAAGGCCCATTGAAGTTTTCAGAAATTTCCATGTCAAAAACAGATTTGAATTTCAAATTCAAAGTTGGAAATTAGGGCAAACTGGCGCAGGCGGGAAAACTCCCGCCAGGACCCCCATGTCGACAGGCATGTCGACAGGGTCCCCAGGGTGTCGACAGCCCTGTCGACACAGGGTGGCCGGGCAGTTTTGCCTGGCGCACCATTTTGGGTCTTGGTCTGGTTTTGTGGCTGTGTTCTGGAGACTTCCGAAATCTGATGGACCTAAACTAACCTAGGGTTAATCCTAAGGCTAAAAACACTCTAATCTTCTATAAATAAGACCCTAATCCTACCCTAAAACCTCATTTATTCATTCTAGCAACCAAACTATGTCAAATTGATTTCTCAAATGGCCTCCACTTAAAAACCCTAGCCTCCACCCTCTTCATAAATCATTCCTATGAAGATTATGATGTTCATACAAGCATTTCTAAGTTGTATGAATGATCATTAGCTTGCATACATCATCAAGTTGCAAGTTTTATTTGCTAAGCTAGAGTTTTTGGGATTTTTGTTAAGGGTGTTTCTTATTAGAGCTTTGTTTTGGGTTTCTATGCTTGCATAAAGGGCTTCTCAATCTTTACTTGTAGATTTGTGTCTTCATAATATTTGTAAGCCCTCTTACCTTCATTTTAGAAACTCTAAAGTTAATATGTGATGAAAGTTGGGATTTATGCATGTTTAATAAGTTATGCATGCTTATGCGAGTTCACTATGCCATGTTACATATGTTTGATAAGTTATGCATGTTTATGCAAGTTCACTATGCCATGATTTGCAAGTTTAACAAGTTATGCATGTTTATGTAAGTTCACTATGCCATGATTTGCAAGTTTAACAAGTTATGCATGTTTATGCAAGTTCACTATGCCATGATTTGCAAGTTTAACAAGTTATGCATGTTTATGCAAGTTCACTATGCTAAGTTATGCAAGTCCAACATGTTATGCATGTTTAGTATGATATGTAAGATTCATCATGTATGTTGTGCCAAGTTCCCTCTTCCTATCCTTTATGCGTTATGACGAATATGTAAGCGATAGAATGACGTTGGGGGGTTTGGGTAAAACTTAAAATACATGAAAATATAAGATTGGGAATTTACCTATTAAGTTAGGTCTACCCCTTGGGAATCTACCTATTAAGTTAGGTCTACCCAAGTATTTGTTAAACTTGTAATTATGCTTTGAAAATAAAGTGGACATGACACTTAGAAAACATAAGTGTGGCCAACTCGAGGTTGGGTTGAGTTTGTAGCGTAATTCTACCCGGAACCTACCGGCTTAACTAGTGGCTACAAACAATAGGATCCAATGTGAGAAGTTGGTCATGTGGTGCCAAGACCCGAGGTTAGACCAAGTTGTGGTGTAAATCTACCCGGAACCCACCGGCTTAACTAGGTAACCGCAACAAAGTCTAATGTGAGAGGTTAAGGCACAATTAAATTAATTAATGCCTCATGATTAGGGTTAAGTCATGGCCCACTAATACTTAACCAATTTTGGGGATACGAGGGATTAAATGGGGTTAAGTGGTGAACTGTTGGTTACACTTAACTAATTTAATCCATGATTAGTGAGGGGTTAAACCACACTTAACCCTCTTAGAAAACCCTAGCAACGTGGTCTGTTCCAGCAGTAATCCCAGTTTGGTATCATTCACAACCCTAGAGGCTAGGCTAGGGCGGGGCACGATTACTGGACTGATGTAAGCGACCAAAGCGACGGCTGAGTGGTACAGTGGTGCGGGTCCAGGCGGGCTACGGACGTGCACGTAGTCCGGTGTTGGACAAACTCGAGGCACGGGTACCAGTAGGTTTAGACTGTGCATTATTGCTTAGGTGTCTGGGGTTGACACCCGAGGGCTTGATACACCCGAAGGTGGACCCAGCACAGTCTGACTACAACCATATGTGGGCCGTATGGACACCAACACTTGACGTGTTAGGTTTATAGGGAGCCGATCGACTAGACCGTTGGGCTGGACCTTGTATTAAGGTCACCTCATGTTATTGGGCCAAAGTTTGGGCTGAGGGATCAATACCTGTTATGTTAGTTTGCTAGTACACTGTGGTGCAAAGCTTAATCTTCTTTATGTGATGACACCTTTATCTATTGCCAGTATGTTCATCTCAGTTTCCATCATGATGCTAACTTTATTAGTTTATATACTGATCGTAGTAGGGCTTACCAGTCTTTTTGACTGACCTGTTTTCTTTCGCTTCTTTTCTTCCGTTCCCCCCCCCCCCCCGGTTCTCAGGGAGGGAATAGTGGTGCTTAGCTTGGATCGCTTGCTTGCTTGCTGGATAGCTCATGTATGTCTGGACATTGAGCTCGCTATGGTTTATCATCTTTATTTTGGGGATAGCACTATGTATTTCAGTATTTCTGTTTATGATGTACTAGACATGTTTATTTTGGCAGTTGACTTTATGATGTACTAGACTTGTTTTGAGATGGTTTGAGATATTCCGCTATTTTATTCTCACTTACTCTGTTTTACATATATATTATGTTCTTGTTCTGCCTTAATATATCATTATGCATGCTTACCCAGTTCTAACGCCCCCCAGAAGCTAGTGCCCCCGAAAGAGTGACCCTAGCGGAGGTGGGGTGTTACAATTTTGGTATCAGAGCATATGGTTTACAAGAAAGAACAAAAAGTTTTTAAAAGACTTTTGAAAAACTATTTTCAAAACAAGTATAAAGTTTTTTCCAAAGAAAAGTCTAGTATTTTAAAAGGCTATTCCCCAAAAAGCCATTAGCGTTATCCTTCGTTCCCTTGATCTAATCTTATCTTATCTTTCGTTTCAGTATGGCTGAGAATCTTGCCATCCCGGATGGAGTAAACGTACCACTCTGGTATAGGAGACTTCTAGAAGCTAGGGCGGCAGCTGGCCCCGCAAACCCTACTCCCACTCCTCCTCCTGTAGTTGAGAATCCTCCCCCTAATGTCCCTCCTCCGGTGGTTCCTGTTCCTCCTCCTCCAGTTGCTGAGGCTCCTCTTCCTCCTCCTCCCCCTCAGCATCCTCAGGTTGAGTTCACGAAGGTTTGTAAAGACTTCAAGGCGATTGGAGGCAAGAATTTCCTAGGCACGGAATCTTTTGTTGAAGCTAGGAATTGGCTGAAAGACACTGAGGACTTGTTTGCTATCTTTAGGATTGATGACGAGAGGAAGATCTTATTGACAGTGTGGCTTTTGAAGGACGAAGCAGCCTATTGGTGGGAGGTCACCAATGGGACGAGGCCCGTCGAGACTTGGGCCGATTTGAGGGCTAGATTTGTGACCAAGTTTCTATCTTCTGCTGAGGCGAATTTACAGATGGAGAAGTTCATTGCATTAAAGCAAGGTGATATGTCTGTCAAGGAGTATGTGAACAAGTTTAATCAGCTGGCCCATTTTGGTTTGGATATGGTGAACACTCCTGAGAAGAAGGCTCTTCGATTTGCTAGAGGGTTGAATGAGCCGCTGCAGGGTTTGGCGATGTCACATATTCCGCATGGGGCTACTTTTAAGAGTTTGGTCGATATGGCTCTACTTCAGGGAGATGGAAAGAAAGAGGTCAAGTCGAGTGATACTCAAGCAAAGAAGACTGATTCTCAGGGTAAAGGCAATCAAGGTGGTCAAAGCAGTCAGGGGAATCAGAGCAAGAACAAGAAGGGGAACAACAACAAAGGCAAGGGAAAGTGCAATTACTGTGGTGTGCCTGGACACTTTGCTAAGGATTGTAGGAAGAAGAAAAGGAAGCTTAGTGGTGGATGTTTTTCCTGTGGTGAGACTGGACACTTCAGCAAGGAATGCCCGAAGAAGAAAGGGCAGGGTCAGACTCAGCGTGCTGGACCTTCAGGAGGGCAAGTTCATGCTCTCAATACCGCTCCAGTTCCCGATCGAGGTAGTGTTTCTGTTGAGAACCTTGTTTATGTTTCCGATCTTCCAGTTCGTACCTTGTTTGATTCTGGTGCATCACATAGCTTTATTTCATCTGATCTTGTTGATAGTTTGCACCTTAGTACTAGCTTAGTGGATGATCCCGTTTGTGTTTCGAATCCCATTGGGGGTTCTGCTCATCTATCTATGATATGTGAGGATCTGAGGATCTCTATACTCAGTGTAGAGTTCTTTTGTAGTGCGTATGTTCTTGGTTTCAGGGGATACGGATTGATTTTGGGCATGGATTGACTGTCTAGACATGGAGCCATTCTTGATTGTGAGCATAGGGTTGTGAGGCCTGTGACTCGCCTTGGCAACACCTTAGAGATTTCATGCAATCCGAAGGATCCCGTCATGTTGTGATATCTTGAATCTCTCGACTCGTCAGAGGAAACCCTTCAGTCTGTAAGGGTGGTCCGAGATTATCCAGATGTTTTTGAAGAAGTTAAGGGGTTGCCCCCTAAACGAGAGATTGATTTTCGCATTTATCTGGTGGATAATGCTAAGCCTGTTTCTTTGCCCGTTCGGCACATGGCTCCGCGTGAGAGACGGGAGCTCAGCAAGCAAGTAAAGGAGCTGCTTGAGAAGAACTTCATCAGACGAAGTATATCCGAATGGGGAGCGCCTGTGGTGTTTGCTACTAAGGCAGATGGTTCTCTTCGACTTTGTGTGGACTATAGAGAGTTGAATAAGCTGACTAAGAAGAACAGACACCCATTACCGAGGATTGATGATCTTTTTGACCAGCTTGTTGGTGCTTCTGTTTTCTCTCAGCTTGATCTTGCTACTGGATTTCATCAGCTCAGAGTGGCTGAAGATAGTATAGACAAGACTGCATTTAGAACTCCAGATGGATTCTTTGAATGGCTTGTTATGCCGTTCGGTTTGACGAATGCACCCGCGTATTTCGTGGACTTGATGAGTAGGGTGTTTCGAGAGTTCTTAAACAAGTTTGTCGTGGTCTTTGTGGATGGTATTCTGATCTTCTCTAAGGATGAAGAAGAGCACGCGAGGCATCTTGTAGAGGTGATGGATACGCTTAGAGCGCATCAGTTAAAGGCCAAGTTCTCCAAGTGTCACTTTTGGAGAAGGGAAGTTCGGTTCCTTGGGCATATAGTATCTAAGCAAGGCTTGGCGGTGGATCCCGCTAAAGTAGTTGCTGTGCAGGATTGGAAGACTCCAAGGAATGCAACCGAAGTGAGAAGTTTTCTAGGTCTTGCAGGTTTTTACCGGAAGTTCATCAAGGACTTCGCGAAGATATCCACTCCTCTTACTAAGTTGACGAAGAAGAACTTAGTTTTTGCTTGGGATATGGACTGTGAGCTTGCTTTTCAGAGACTCAAGAGAGCCCTTACCTCAGCACCAGTTCTAGCTTTACCCGATGGTGGTAAGATGTTTACCGTGTACACTGATGCTTGTGGCATGGGATTGGGCGCCGTTCTGATGCAAGAAGGCAGAGTTATATGTTTTGGTGGTAGGCAACTTAAGGTGCATGAGAAGAATTATCCCACTCATGATCTAGAGCTGGCAGCGATAGTATATGCACTCAAGGCTTGGCGTCATTATCTTCTGGGAGAGAGATTTGAGCTGTATACTGATCATAAGTCTTTGAAGTATCTCTTTTCGCAGAAGGATCTGAACTTGAGGCAGCAAAGGTGGATGGAATTCTTGGCGTCCTACGATTTTGATATAGCCTATACCCCTGGCAAGGGGAATGTTGTAGCGGATGCGTTGAGTAGAAAAAGGTTGACACTAAGTCCTCTATTTGTTGAGATGAAGAATTTAGAGTTCTTGGCAACCTTTGATTTCTCTTTGACAGTTGAGTCGATGACCGGTTCTTTAGCATCTCTTGAGCTCAGGCCTACCCTTCTGGATCAAGTTGGGGCTTCGCAGAAGGAAGACCCTCAGATAATTGAGATTATGGATAAGCTGATTCGAGGGGAGACATCTAGTCACCTTGCTCGATATTCTATAGATGATAAGGGTTGGCTGAGGAGAGACGGAAGGCTTTGTGTTCCGATGGTGGAAGACTTGGTGAGGAAAGTTCTTGAGGAAGCACATCGCTCCAAGTTGACTATACATCCGGGTGGAGATAAGATGTATAAGGATATGAAGCGCATTTTCTTCTGGCCTGGAATGAAGAAGGATGTGGCAGAGTTTGTCTCTAGATGTGTTGTTTGTCAGAGAGTAAAAGCCGAGTCGAAGAAGCCCGGTGGGCTAATGCATCCACTAGAGGTCCCACTATGGAAGTGGGAGAGTATTTCTATGGACTTTGTTGACGGATTGCCAAGGTCAAGAAAAGGGAATACAAGCATATGGGTCATTGTGGATAGGCTTACGAAGAGTGCTCATTTCATTCCGGTGAAAAGCAAATGGACCGCATCTGGACTAGCATCAGTATATCTTCGTGAGATAGTACGACTACATGGAGTCCCTTCTAGCATAGTCAGTGACCGAGACCCCATCTTTAATAGTCAGTTCTGGAACAGTTTGCAGGAAGCTATGGGCACGAGGTTGAACCTGAGTATGGCTTATCACCCACAAACGGACGGTCAGACAGAAAGGGTGAATAGGGTACTTGAGGACTTGTTGAGGCTTTGCATTCTGGATTTTGGTGGTACTTAAGAAGACCATCTTCCTCTTGTGGAATTTGCTTATAATAACAGTTATCAGGCGAGCATTGGGATGGCACCATTTGAGGCTTTATATGGGAGACCGTGCAAGTCACCTACATGTTGGTGGGAGACTACAGATAAGCTTATACTTGGACCTGACATGATTAGAGATACATCCGAGAAGGTCGAGTTGATTAGAAGACGGATGAAGGCGGCCCAAGACAGACAGAAATCTTATGCTGATAGGCGAAGGACTGATTTGGAGTTTGATGTTGGGGATATGGTTTTCGTGAAGGTTTCTCCTTTGCGGAATGTGGTTCGGTTTGGAGCAGTAGGAAAGTTAGCACCAAGGTTTGTTGGACCGTTTCCAGTTGTAGAGAGGATCGGGCAGATGGCCTATAGAGTGGAATTGCCCGAGAAGCTAGCTGGAGTGCATAATGTTTTTCATGTTTCGCATCTTCGGAAGTGTTTACATGAGTCAGCAGAGGTTGTTGAGCCAAGTGTTCTGGAAGATGTGGAAGTGGAGAAAGAAGCTACTTTGAGGAGAGCTCCGATTCGTATCTTGGGGACGGAGACCAAGAAGCTAAGGAATCGTGAGGTCAAGTTGGTGAAGGTTCAATGGGGTGAAGCCGAGGAAGACGCAACTTGGGAAACTGAAGAGAAGATGCGTAGGCTTTATCCATTCCTTTTTGAGGGTACACTCTCAATCTCTTTATCTTTCCATGTCTATCTAGTTTATCTAGTTCATCGTGTCTATCTTATCATGAGAACCTTAGGTAGAATCCTTTGGATGAAACATGTGTTTGAGACATGTTATGTTTGATGGTTGCAAGTGGTTGCAAGTGTTTGCAAGTGGTTACTCGTGGATGCATGATACACATTAGGCACTAGATCGGCTCACACACTCCTCATATTGCATGTGCATGAGTGTTTATGCTTATTCTTGGATGAAATTTGTATGCTATCACATGGATGTTGCATATGGATGTATGATTGAGCACGCATGTAGATATTATACATTATGTTAGGGATTTGCATACATATGGATACATTTCACTAACATATTTTGCATTGATCTTTGCATTAGATAAGTACATATACACACACTTTTGCATATGTTCATACAGCATTTAGAATCTTTTAAGGACAATGGTTGCTCGTGGATGATGTTTTGAGTAGATGGATGTTGGATGGTAGGATATGTTCTTCCTAACTTGAAGATTTCGGGGACGAAATCCTTTAAGGAGGGGAGAATGTAACAACTTGTATTTTTAATAACCTGTTAAGATATAAATCGAGGCAGAATTTAATTTAAAAATCTGAATCAAGGGAAACGGGCTATGCCATTGCGTTCGTCTCGGAAAAATACGCGAAATAGAGTCCGAGTTTTCGAAAATCGGAGTCCGTATGACCCAGTTAAGGCCCATTGAAGTTTTCAGAAATTTCCATGTCAAAAACAGATTTGAATTTCAAGTTCAAAGTTGGAAATTAGGGCAAACTGGCGCAGGCGGGAAAACTCCCGCCAGGACCCCCATGTCGACAGGCATGTCGACAGGGTCCCCAAGGTGTCGACAGCCCTGTCGACAGCCCTGTCGACACAGGGTGGCCGGGCAGTTTTGCCTGGCGCACCATTTTGGGTCTTGGTCTGGTTTTGTGGCTGTGTTCTGGAGACTTCCGAAATCTGATGGACCTAAACTAACCTAGGGTTAATCCTAAGGCTAAAAACACTCTAATCTTCTATAAATAAGACCCTAATCCTACCCTAAAACCTCATTTATTCATTCTAGCAACCAAACTATGTCAAATTGATTTCTCAAATGGCCTCCACTTAAAAACCCTAGCCTCCACCCTCTTCATAAATCATTCCTATGAAGATTATGATGTTCATACAAGCATTTCTAAGTTGTATGAATGATCATTAGCTTGCATACATCATCAAGTTGCAAGTTTTATTTGCTAAGCTAGAGTTTTTGGGATTTTTGTTAAGGGTGTTTCTTATTAGAGCTTTGTTTTGGGTTTCTATGCTTGCATAAAGGGCTTCTCAATCTTTACTTGTAGATTTGTGTCTTCATAATATTTGTAAGCCCTCTTACCTTCATTTTAGAAACTCTAAAGTTAATATGTGATGAAAGTTGGGATTTATGCATGTTTAATAAGTTATGCATGCTTATGCGAGTTCACTATGCCATGTTACATATGTTTGATAAGTAATGCATGTTTATGCAAGTTCACTATGCCATGATTTGCAAGTTTAACAAGTTATGCATGTTTATGTAAGTTCACTATGCCATGATTTGCAAGTTTAACAAGTTATGCATGTTTATGCAAGTTCACTATGCCATGATTTGCAAGTTTAACAAGTTATGCATGTTTATGCAAGTTCACTATGCTAAGTTATGCAAGTCCAACATGTTATGCATGTTTAGTATGATATGTAAGATTCATCATGTATGTTGTGCCAAGTTCCCTCTTCCTATCCTTTATGCGTTATGACGAATATGTAAGCGATAGAATGACGTTGGGGGGTTTGGGTAAAACTTAAAATACATGAAAATATAAGATTGGGAATTTACCTATTAAGTTAGGTCTACCCCTTGGGAATCTACCTATTAAGTTAGGTCTACCCAAGTATTTGTTAAACTTGTAATTATGCTTTGAAAATAAAGTGGACATGACACTTAGAAAACATAAGTGTGGCCAACTCGAGGTTGGGTTGAGTTTGTAGCGTAATTCTACCCGGAACCTACCGGCTTAACTAGTGGCTACAAACAATAGGATCCAATGTGAGAAGTTGGTCATGTGGTGCCAAGACCCGAGGTTAGACCAAGTTGTGGTGTAAATCTACCCGGAACCCACCGGCTTAACTAGGTAACCGCAACAAAGTCTAATGTGAGAGGTTAAGGCACAATTAAATTAATTAATGCCTCATGATTAGGGTTAAGTCATGGCCCACTAATACTTAACCAATTTTGGGGATACGAGGGATTAAATGGGGTTAAGTGGTGAACTGTTGGTTACACTTAACTAATTTAATCCATGATTAGTGAGGGGTTAAACCACACTTAACCCTCTTAGAAAACCCTAGCAACGTGGTCTGTTCCAGCAGTAATCCCAGTTTGGTATCATTCACAACCCTAGAGGCTAGGCTAGGGCGGGTGTAACACCCCGTGTATTCTATAACTGTGGAATTAACAAATTAAAGTATAATTAATTTGAAATCAAAGAACTAAGGGAAACGGGATACGCCATTGCGTTCGTCTCGGAAAAACACGCGAAATAGAGTCCGAGTTTTCGAAAAACGGAGTCCGTATGAAGAAGATATAGCCTTCGGAAGTTTCTGAATTAAGTTTAAAAATTAAAACCGGGCCCAATTGGCCAAGGCGGGAAAACTCCCGCCTAAGACACCCAGGTCGACTGGGCTGTCGACCTGGTCTAACCAGGTCGACAGGGCTGTCGACAGGGCTGTCGACCTGATCCAGAGCCAGGTCGAGCCCAGTCCAACCTGGCTGGCCTATTCTATGTTGGTCGATTTTCTGTGGTCTGCTTTGTCATTAGGGCTAGGTGGCAGGCTCTAATTGGTCTCTCTTGCGAATGAATGGCTACGATCAATCCAAGCGACATCAATGGTCCTAATCAGTTTATAACCTCTATAAAATGACCCTAGACTCTACCTAGGTTTCTTACACAATTCTCTAGCCTCCATTGCTCTCTTCTTCTAATAAAAAAATAAAAATGGCGTCGCTGCTCTGCTGGAATTAAAACTAGAAGATAATCAACATCAGCCTAAGCAACTCAATTCAAACTAGAGATTAAAGTTTCTGCAAAGATTCTACAACAAGTTAAAGTTCTTTCTTTAATCCAATCAAGGCAAGTACAGTTATTTTCCGCTATAAACGTTAATTATAATTTTGATATGCATTTAAAACTGAGTTTGAGGTTGTATATATATTCTCTTCTGTTGGATCTGTTTTCTGTGACTGTTCTGTATTCCTTTCTTCTTTTCTGTTTCTATAGCCAGGCTACCATGAGCCTGTGCCCAATCTCATAAAGAGATTAACGTATGAACGCGAAATTTGGGACAATTAATGAACGATGCGAAATTTGACAAGACTAAATTGAATGTATGACTTTAGGTCTGAGGCATAAAATATATTGGACATGTGACTTGGAATTGGATGCATAAATTTGACTATGAACATGTAATTTATGCATGTTGTATGCATAGTTATGTTGTAATTTAGATCTGTAATTAATTAGAAAAATAAGCATATTTTAGACCTATGCATATTCTGTGATAAAAGAAGAAGAGGAACCACTGTAAGATTACATATGATTTGAGACTTTGAACAAAATGCATATAAAAGTCAAGATTTGATTTTTAGAAGATATGATTTAGATTGTTGGGTATAGTTTGCATAATGATTCATGACTTAAAAAGAAGAAGATATGGAAGCTTAGGTGTAAAAGATTTGCATTAATTAGGATATCTATTATTGTGATTACACCTAAATAGGGATTTTTGGATATATGGCATGCATTGGAATTAATGGTTATATTTGGTATAATTTATATGTGAATCTGCTATAAAATGCTAGTTTAACAAAAATTGGAACATATGTTATAGGATAAATTATGTCCATATTCTGCGCTATGTAAATGTATGCAAACATGGAAGTATATGATCATATTGTGAATCATGACATTATTTAGGCATATGAACTTAGGCCTAATTTATGGTTAGGCAAGGCATGTAAATAGAACCTTTAGAAATATTAAATTTGCTAAATCTGCTAATTTGCCAAGTTGCCTAAACTGCTAGTTTTGTTATATTGCCTAGACTGCTAATTAGATTGAAATGCCTAATCTGTTAAATTTGTCGGTTGAAATGCCTAACCTGTTATATGCCAAAATCTGCTAAGTTGCTAAATCTGTTAAATCCGTTAAGTCATATAAAATCTGTTATCTGCTATGTTGATATAATCATCCTGTTATTGATATAATCTGAATTGGCATATATATTGGGCGTGCGCATAAACGGTAAATTATTAATTAATTGGCCGCAAAGATAAACATGGCTAACTCGAGGTTAGAATGAGTTTGCGGCGTAAATATGCCCGGAACCGCCCGGCACATCCAGTGGCCGCAAACAATAGGTTCTAATGTGAGAAGTTAGTCATAACATGCGTAAGACACGAGGTTAGGTCTGGCTTGTGGCAGAAGTCTGCCCGGAACCGCCCGGCATATCCAGCGGCCACAAGCTACCGACCTAATGTGAGAGGTCTGTGCATTAATAATTAATTAATGCAAATCTAAGATAAGAATGACGTCTAAAACGTATTGGGGAAAATAGGGTTAAACCAAAGGGATTAATAGATGTAGTAAAACCCGTCCATGAATCTGTAGGCCCAATACAAAGTTAGACAAATCTGAAAAATCTGTACATCTGACCCATTAGTCTGAAAACTTGTTAACTTAATTTATGAATTAGAAAATCTGAATTCTGTATGTCTGAACTTGTAAACAAGTTAATCTGAAATCTGTTAGTCTGGGGACACAAGGTTAGGAGGGGAAGTACTTGTGTCATCTGTTGTTTGGGACCCATATTAGTCAGTAACCCTTTCTGGTATCAAAACTTTGACCCAACAGTAGGTAGGGTCCGGGCACGCTTACTGAACTAATTATAAGAGGTTCATTCTGATAATGGCGAGGGGTGTTGATGGTGCGTTCCAACCGGGTCATGTGCGTGCATGGATCCCGGTCTGCCTCTGAGGATGTAAGACGCCGTGACATCTGTAAATAGGTCTGTGCCAATTGGTTGTCACTTTAGGGAGTGATACACCCTACTGTGGGGCCGACACAGGATATTTATGTATTAGGGAGCCGATCGCTTGGGGTAGGGTTTTAGGGTACGCTTATTTCTGTCTGTTGCTGTTGGTACCGTCTGTTTCTGTTGGGTGGTAACACCTGTCTGTTTCTGTATGGTACCGTCTGTTCGGGTGGTAAAGGCCCATTACCAGTGTACACCTAATTCCACATTCTGTCTCCATAGGGATAAATCTGTTTCTTCTTCTGTCTGTTTCTGATCGGGTAGTAAAGGCCCATTATTAGCATTCTGTTTCTGTTAAAGTATTCTGTACCCATTCCTGCTTCAATTTAGACATTAGGGTGACACCTAATTCTGTTATACTAGTATTAGTGCAGAGAAGTGTAAAACAATAGTTTATATCATTCTGTTTTTCTGTTAAATCTGCTACACCTGTTACAGTTATCTCACATCCAGTTTTATGTTCATATCATATTATTATTATCTGTTCATATGCTGAAAGTCACTGGACTTGCCAGACTTTTTGTCTGACCCTTGTTGTTTCGCCTCCTTTCTTCCGTTTCCCCCCCAGGTTATCCAAGGAGGGAAATACTTTTGCTTGATCCGGATTTTCTCTTTGCTTGAAGTGCTTAAAGTATGGCTTGGCTCTGTATAGCTTCCGTTCCATGGGGATTATGATTTTAAACCATGCATTTTGAAGGCTTTTGTACAAGACTGATATTTTGTACTTGAATTCTGAAATTGAAAGAATGTAACCATATTAATTTATGTTTCCGCTGTAATAAAGTTAAAATTTTTCAAGTACTGTTTTATCTGTCTTGTAAGTTTCTGTTCTGTTTACTAAAATGCTCCACCAAAGTTAAGGCATTCCCTTTGTGAGTGACCGTAACGGAGGTGGGGTGTTACACTTGGTATCAGAGCTGAAGGTTACCAGATTGGGTAAAGTTTTTGAAAACTATTTTCAAAAAGGTTTTGGAAAGGAAGTATTTTCAAAAATAAAGCTTATTTTGAAAAACATGATCCCCAAGAGCCATATATCTTTCTTTCAGTCCTTTTTGTATTGAACCTTTCCTTTTTCGTTCCAGCATGTCTGAAGCATCCGAGATACCAGAGGGTGTTCATGTACCCGGTTGGTTTCGTCAATATCTTGAGGCTAGGACCGCCGCTGCAGGTCCAGCCAATGATCCCCCTCCTCCACCCCCTCCTCGTGCAATTGCTTTCTCAAAGATCTGTAGAGATTTTAGGGCCATGGGTGGGAAGGATTTCAAAGGAACTGAATCATTCGTAGAAGCAAGGAATTGGCTCAAAGAAACTGAGGATCTATTCGTTATCTTCGAGGTGGACGATAGGCAGAAGGTACAGTTGGCAGTATGGCTGCTCAAAGACGAAGCTTCCTACTGGTGGGAAGTCACTAACGCCGAGAGGCCGGTTGAGACATGGATGGATTTCAGAACAAGGTTTGAGACAAAATTCCTCTCGCAAGCTGAACGAAGTTTACAATTGGAAAAGTTCTTGTCTCTTAAGCAAGGAAGTATGACGGTCAAGGAATACGTCAACCAGTTCAACCAACTAGCAAGATTCGGACTGGATTTAGTCAACACTCAGCATAAAAAGGCTCTCCGCTTTGTTAAAGGATTGAATGAGCTACTGCACAGCCTAGCCATGACCCATGTACCCATGGGAGCAACTTACGAGAAATTGGTGGATATGGCACTACTGCACGAGGAAGACAAGGGCCCGAAAGAGACAAAGAAGGAAGAACCACAGAATAAGAAAGCGGGGCCCAAAAAGGAAACACAAAAGAAGGATGAGAAGTCTGAAGATAAGAAGGGGAAAAAGTGCTTTACTTGTGGGAGCTCAACTCATCTGAACAAGGATTGCAGAAAAAGGAAGGGCGCTTGCTTCAACTGTGGGGAGATGGGACAATTCACTAGGGACTGCCCAAAGAGACGAGGACAAGGAGGGAAGGCGAACACTCTTGAGGCTAGTGGCTAGGATAGAAATAGGAAAATTTCTATAGTAGGTTTAATTTATTTATCTGATTATGAAGTCAAGACTTTTTCTGATTCTGGTATTTTGATTTTGTAATCGATACTCTGCACTTTAATACTAGTATTATTTCTGAATTCCGCTGTAGACTCAGACCCATAAGGGTTATGGATCATCTGTTTGGGACTGGGGTTTGAGGGATATCTGTGTTAGGCGTCAAGTACGACGCATACATTCTGAGTTTTCGTGGGGTATCAATTTGATGTTGGTTCCGGTCTTTGGGGCCGATACTTAGGACCCATGTGTAATGGGAACCAAATTTTCGTTCTATCTGTACTCGCTTCCATCATTCGACTGTATCCTATCGATCGAATCTTCGAACTTTAGGTAGAAACTAATGGGTGTAAACATGTGTTTGAGACATGTTATGTTTGATGGTTGCAAGTGGATGCAAGTGGTTGCTAGTGGTTGCCCGTGGATGCATATACACACACTAGGCACTTGTAACACCCCACCTCCACTAGGATCACTCCTTAGAATGTATTAGCTTTGGAGGGGTGTTATTGTGAAGGTAAACATGCACAGAGATATCGCAAGACAGGATGTATATAAATAAATATAAGTAAAGCAGCGGTAGCAGATAAAAACCCATCATCATCATCTCACAAAACATACATAGTATCAAAATGTCATGATCCAAAATACAACATAAGTCTAGATACGTAGAAACAAGGTACATGGTAAAACATCCGTACTAATCCCCAAAAATAAAAGATAAGCCATAGCTAGCTCTGATCCATACATGAGCTATCCAACAAGCAAGCCAAAGATCCACTAAGCAGATGTAGCCCCTCCCTGAGAACCTGTGGGGGGGGGGGGAAACGGAAGAAAAGAAGCGAAAGAAAACGGGTCAGTCAAGAAGACTGGTAAGCCCTACTACGATCAATCTATAAACTAATAAAGTTAACAGCATGATGGAAACTGAGATGAACATACTGGCAATAGATAAAGGTGACATCACATAGATGAGATTAAACTTTGCACCACAGTGTACTAGCAAACCCCCAAAACAGGTCTTGATCCCTTAGCCCAAACTTTGGCCCAATAACTTGAAGTGACCTTAGTATAAGGTCCAGCCCAACGGTCTAGTCGATCGGCTCCCTATAAACCTAACACGTCAAGTGTTGTTGTCCATACGGCCCACATGGATGTAGTTAGACTGTGCTGGGTCCACCTTCGGGTGTATCAAGCCCTAAGGTGTCAACCCCAGACACCTAAGCAATAATGCACAGTCTAAGCCTACTGGTACCCGTGCCTCGAGTTTGTCCAACATCGGACTACGTGCACGTCCGTAGCCCGCCGGACCCGCACCGCTGTACCACTCAGCCGTCGCTTTGGTCGCTTACATCAGTCCAGTAATCGTGCCCCGCCCTAGCCTAGCCTCTAGGGTTGTGAATGATACCAAACTGGGATTACTGCTGGAACAGACCACGTTGCTAGGGTTTCTAAGAGGGTTAAGTGTGGTTTTAACCCCTCACTAATCCTGGATTAAATTAGTTAAGTGTAACCACTTAACCCCATCTAATCCTCGCATCCCCATCATTGGTTAAGTATTAGTGGGCCATGACTTAACCCTAATCATGAGGCATTAATTACTTAACGCACCCAACCTCTCACATTAGACATCCGTGGTTACCTGGGAAGATTTACACCACGTCTAGGTCTAACCTCGGGTCTTATGGTGCAACATGACCAACTACCCACATTAGACCCCACGTTGTGGTTACCTGGGAAGATTAACACCACAACTAGGTCTAACCTCGAGTTGGCCATATCATGTTATCTAATGTCATGTCCACTTTAGAACATATTTACAAGTTAACATATACTTGGGTAGACCTAACTTAATAGGTAAATTCCCAAGGGGTAGACCTAACTTAATAGGTAAATTCCCAATCCTTTAGTTTCATGTATTTTTAAGTTTACCCAAACCCTCCCAACGTCATTATCTCGCTTACATATTCGTCATAACGCATAAGGGTATAAAAGGTAACTTGGCATAACATACATGATGAACTTCACATATCATAATAAACATGCATACATGTTAAACTTGCAAATCATGTCATAGTGAACTCGCATAAACATGCATAGCTTATTAAATATGCATAACATGGTAAGGTGAACTTGCATAAGCATGCATAATCCATTAAACTTGCATAACATGGTAAGGTGAACTTGCATAAGCATGCATAATCCATTAAACTTGCATAACATGGTAAGATGAACTTGCATAAGCATGCATAATCCATTAAACTTGCATAACATGGTAAGGTGAACTTGCATAAACATGCATAACCCATGAAACATGTAGAACATGGCATAATAAACTCACATAAGCATGCATAACTTGTGAAACATGTAAAACATGACATAGTAATCTCGCATAAGCATGCATAACTTATGAAACATGTAAAACATGGCATAGTGAGTTCGCATAAGCATGCATAATCAAATAAACTCACATAAATCTCAACTTTCACCACATATTAACTTTAGAGTTTGTAAAGTGAAGGTAAGAGGGCTTACTAATATAAACAAGTCACAAATCCACCAAATAAGATGAAGAAGCCCTTTAAAAACCCAAAACAAAGCTTCAAATAAGAAAACCCTTTTGCAAAATCCCAAAAACACAAACTTAGCAAATCAAACTTGCAACTTAATGAAGTATGCAAGTTATTAAGCATTCATACAACATAGAAAAGGTTGTATGATCATCATATCTTCATAGGATTAAACTTTGAGGAAGGTGGAGGCTAGGATTTTTAGGTGGAGGCCATTTGAGGATTCAAATTGACATAGTTTAGTTGCTAGATTGATTAATGAGGCTTTAGGGTAGGATTAGGGGTATATTTATAGGGAATTAGAGTGTTTTAAGCCCTAGGATTAACCCTAGGTTAGTTTTGGCCCGTCAGATCTCGGAATTCTCTAGAACCAAGCCACCAGACCAAGCCCAAATCAGAAATGGTGCACCAGGCTAAACTGCCCGGGCACCCCCTGTCGACAGGGCTGTCGACACCCTGGTGGCCCTGTCGACATGCCTGTCGACATGGGGCCCCTGGCGGGAATTTTCCCGCCTGACCCCGATTAGCCCTAATCCCTGCTTTTAATTCGAAATTCAAATCTGTTTTTTAGCATAGAAATTTCTGAAAACTTAAATGGGCCTTAACTGGGTCATACGGACTCCGATTTTCGAAAACTCGGACTCTATTTCGCGTATTTTTCCGAGACGAACGCAATGGCATAGCCCGTTTCCCCTGATTCTGATTTTTAAATTAAATTCTGCCTCGATTTATGTTATAACAGTTTATTGAAAATACGGGTTGTTACAGCACTAGATCGGCTCAAAAACACTCTCATACTGCATATGGATGAGTGAGCATTTTTCAATTCTTGTGGATGCAAAATGGTTGATTCAGCACATGGATGTTGCATTTGAGTGAATGGTTGTGCACTCATATAGAAATAATATATATCATCAGAATTCTATTGCATACATGTTGGACTCATGGCACTGACATAATTCGCATTAAGGAGGTCAACTGAATCAGTAGACCGCCAGATCTTTGCATTAGGTAAGGAACATATACACACACTTTTGCATATGTTCATACAACATTAGAAGTTTTTCTAAGGACAATGGATGCTTGTGGATGATGGTTGAGTAGATGGGCGATTGGATGGTAGGACACATTCTTCTTAACTTGAAGATTTCGGGGACGAAATCCTTTTAAGTGGGGGAGAATGTAACACCCCGTGTATTCTATAACTGTGGAATTAACAAATTAAAGTATAATTAATTTGAAATCAAAGAACTAAGGGAAACGGGATACGCCATTGCGTTCGTCTCGGAAAAACACGCGAAATAGAGTCCGAGTTTTTGAAAAACGGAGTCCGTATGAAGAAGATATAGCCTTCGGAAGTTTCTGAATTAAGTTTAAAAATTAAAACCGGGCCCAATTGGCCAAGGCGGGAAAACTCCCGCCTAAGACACCCAGGTCGACTGGGCTGTCGACCTGGTCTAACCAGGTCGACAGGGCTGTCGACAGGGCTGTCGACCTGGTCCAGAGCCAGGTCGAGCCCAGTCCAACCTGGCTGGCCTATTCTATGTTGGTCGATTTTCTGTGGTCTGCTTTGTCATTAGGGCTAGGTGGCAGGCTCTAATTGGTCTCTCTTGCGAATGAATGGCTACGATCAATCCAAGCGACATCAATGGTCCTAATCAGTTTATAACCTCTATAAAATGACCCTAGACTCTACCTAGGTTTCTTACACAATTCTCTAGCCTCCATTGCTCTCTTCTTCTAATTAAAAAAATAAAAATGGCGTCGCTGCTCTGCTGGAATTAAAACTAGAAGATAATCAACATCAGCCTAAGCAACTCAATTCAAACTAGAGATTAAAGTTTCTGCAAAGATTCTACAACAAGTTAAAGTTCTTTCTTTAATCCAATCAAGGCAAGTACAGTTATTTTCCGCTATAAACGTTAATTATAATTTTGATATGCATTTAAAACTGAGTTTGAGGTTGTATATATATTCTCTTCTGTTGGATCTGTTTTCTGTGACTGTTCTGTATTCCTTTCTTCTTTTCTGTTTCTATAGCCAGGCTACCACGAGCCTGTGCCCAATCTCATAAAGAGATTAACGTATGAACGCGAAATTTGGGACAATTAATGAACGATGCGAAATTTGACAAGACTAAATTGAATGTATGACTTTAGGTCTGAGGCATAAAATATATTGGACATGTGACTTGGAATTGGATGCATAAATTTGACTATGAACATGTAATTTATGCATGTTGTATGCATAGTTATGTTGTAATTTAGATCTGTAATTAATTAGAAAAATAAGCATATTTTAGACCTATGCATATTCTGTGATAAAAGAAGAAGAGGAACCACTGTAAGATTACATATGATTTGAGACTTTGAACAAAATGCATATAAAAGTCAAGATTTGATTTTTAGAAGATATGATTTAGATTGTTGGGTATAGTTTGCATAATGATTCATGACTTAAAAAGAAGAAGATATGGAAGCTTAGGTGTAAAAGATTTGCATTAATTAGGATATCTATTATTGTGATTACACCTAAATAGGGATTTTTGGATATATGGCATGCATTGGAATTAATGGTTATATTTGGTATAATTTATATGTGAATCTGCTATAAAATGCTAGTTTAACAAAAATTGGAACATATGTTATAGGATAAATTATGTCCATATTCTGCGCTATGTAAATGTATGCAAACATGGAAGTATATGATCATATTGTGAATCATGACATTATTTAGGCATATGAACTTAGGCCTAATTTATGGTTAGGCAAGGCATGTAAATAGAACCTTTAGAAATATTAAATTTGCTAAATCTGCTAATTTGCCAAGTTGCCTAAACTGCTAGTTTTGTTATATTGCCTAGACTGCTAATTAGATTGAAATGCCTAATCTGTTAAATTTGTCGGTTGAAATGCCTAACCTGTTATATGCCAAAATCTGCTAAGTTGCTAAATCTGTTAAATCCGTTAAGTCATATAAAATCTGTTATCTGCTATGTTGATATAATCATCCTGTTATTGATATAATCTGAATTGGCATATATATTGGGCGTGCGCATAAACGGTAAATTATTAATTAATTGGCCGCAAAGATAAACATGGCTAACTCGAGGTTAGAATGAGTTTGCGGCGTAAATATGCCCGGAACCGCCCGGCACATCCAGTGGCCGCAAACAATAGGTTCTAATGTGAGAAGTTAGTCATAACATGCGTAAGACACGAGGTTAGGTCTGGCTTGTGGCAGAAGTCTGCCCGGAACCGCCCGGCATATCCAGCGGCCACAAGCTACCGACCTAATGTGAGAGGTCTGTGCATTAATAATTAATTAATGCAAATCTAAGATAAGAATGACGTCTAAAACGTATTGGGGAAAATAGGGTTAAACCAAAGGGATTAATAGATGTAGTAAAACCCGTCCATGAATCTGTAGGCCCAATACAAAGTTAGACAAATCTGAAAAATCTGTACATCTGACCCATTAGTCTGAAAACTTGTTAACTTAATTTATGAATTAGAAAATCTGAATTCTGTATGTCTGAACTTGTAAACAAGTTAATCTGAAATCTGTTAGTCTGGGGACACAAGGTTAGGAGGGGAAGTACTTGTGTCATCTGTTGTTTGGGACCCATATTAGTCAGTAACCCTTTCTGGTATCAAAACTTTGACCCAACAGTAGGTAGGGTCCGGGCACGCTTACTGAACTAATTATAAGAGGTTCATTCTGATAATGGCGAGGGGTGTTGATGGTGCGTTCCAACCGGGTCATGTGCGTGCATGGATCCCGGTCTGCCTCTGAGGATGTAAGACGCCGTGACATCTGTAAATAGGTCTGTGCCAATTGGTTGTCACTTTAGGGAGTGATACACCCTACTGTGGGGCCGACACAGGATATTTATGTATTAGGGAGCCGATCGCTTGGGGTAGGGTTTTAGGGTACGCTTAGTTCTGTCTGTTTCTGTTGGTACCGTCTGTTTCTGTTGGGTGGTAACACCTGTCTGTTTCTGTGTGGTACCGTCTGTTCGGGTGGTAAAGGCCCATTACTAGTGTACACCTAATTCCACATTCTGTCTCCATAGGGATAAATCTGTTTCTTCTTCTGTCTGTTTCTGATCGGGTAGTAAAGGCCCATTATTAGCATTCTGTTTCTATTAAAGTATTCTGTACCCGTTCCTGCTTCAATTTAGACATTAGGGTGACACCTAATTCTGTTATACTAGTATTAGTGCAGAGAAGTGTAAAACAATAGTTTATATCATTCTGTTTTTCTGTTATATCTGCTACACCTATTACAGTTATCTCACATCCAGTTTTATGTTCATATCATATTATTATTATCTGTTCATATGCTGAAAGTCACTGGACTTGCCAGACTTTTTGTCTGACCCTTGTTGTTTCGCCTCCTTTCTTCCGTTCCCCCCCCCCAGGTTATCCAAGGAGGGAAATACTTTAGCTTGATCCGGATTTTCTCTTTGCTTGAAGTGCTTAAAGTATGGCTTGGCTCTGTATAGCTTCCGTTCCATGGGGATTATGATTTTAAACCATGCATTTTGAAGGCTTTTGTACAAGACTGATATTTTGTACTTGAATTCTGAAATTGAAAGAATGTAACCATATTAATTTATGTTTCCGCTGTAATAAAGTTAAAATTTTTCAAGTACTGTTTTATCTGTCTTGTAAGTTTCTGTTCTGTTTACTAAAATGCTCCACCAAAGTTAAGGCATTCCCTTTGTGAGTGACCGTAACGTAGGTGGGGTGTTACAGCGGGGCACGATTACTGGACTGATGTAAGCGACCAAAGCGACGGCTGAGTGGTACAGTGGTGCGGGTCCAGGCGGTCTACGGACGTGCACGTAGTCCGGTGTTGGACAAACTCGAGGCACGGGTACCAGTAGGTTTAGACTGTGCATTATTGCTTAGGTGTCTGGGGTTGATACCCGAGGGCTTGATACACCCGAAGGTGGACCCAGCACAGTCTGACTACAACCATATGTGGGCCGTATGGACACCAACACTTGATGTGTTGGGTTTATAGGGAGCCGATCGACTAGACCGTTGGGCTGGACCTTGTATTAAGGTCACCTCATGTTATTGGGCCAAAGTTTGGGCTGAGGGATCAATACCTGTTATGTTAGTTTGCTTGTACACTGTGGTGCAAAGCTTAATCTTGTTTATGTGATGACACCTTTATCTATTGCCAGTATGTTCATCTCAGTATCCATCATGATGCTAACTTTATTAGTTTATAGACTGATCGTAGTAGGGCTTACCAGTCTTTTTGACTGACCTGTTTTCTTTCGCTTCTTTTCTTCCGTCCCCCCCCCCCCCCAGGTTCTCAGGGAGGGAATAGTGGTGCTTAGCTTGGATCGCTTGCTTGTTTGCTGGATAGCTCATGTATGTCTGGACATTGAGCTCGCTATGGTTTATCATCTTTATTTTGGGGATAGCACTATGTATTTCAGTATTTCTGTTTATGATGTACTAGACATGTTTATTTTGGCAGTTGACTTTATGATGTACTAGACTTGTTTTGAGATGGTTTGAGATATTCCGCTGTTTTATTCTCACTTACTCTGTTTTACATATATATTATGTTCTTGTTCTGCCTTGATATATCATTATGCATGCTTACCCAGTTCTAACGCCCCCCAGAAGCTAGTGCCCCCGAAAGAGTGACCCTAGCGGAGGTGGGGTGTTACAGTTAGGCCTGTATCTACTATATGCCTGTGTTTTCTTTCCACAATGCCATTTTGTTCAGATTTAGAGGGGCAAGTGACCCTATGAATTATCCCTTTATTATTAAAAAATCTTTTTAGGGGTAGGAACTCACTGCCCCCATTTGTTTGTATGATTTTTATGCTGTAGTTCAATTGTCTTTCTATGAAATTGGTGAACTGTAGCATAGCATCATATGTATCAGATTTGGTTTTTAGAATGAAAATCCAGGTGTACCTGGTGCATGCATCTACTATAGATAGATAATACCTGTATCCTTGTCTCGAGCTCAATGGTGTAGGATCCAATAAATCTGCCGTTAGTAATTCAAGTGGTTTGGAATATATTGTCTTGGATCTGCCAAAAGGCAGTTTGTGGCTCTTGCCAACTTGACAGTGTGAACATATGGTGGGAACAGGTAAATTTTTATATAAAATGTTATCATCATTCAGTACCTTCATCACTATGTCATAACTAGGATGCCCTAGTTTACAGTGCCAAATGTCAAGATCATTTCTCATGTTATTACAATCATTCCAAACAGAATTACAATTATTATCACTAGAATTTACTCTGTTAATATCATTGCTAAATTGAATATTGGCATTACAGCACCAAGTATTATTCTCATTCTCCAGACTTGATTGCAAATTGCTGAATCGATATAGGCCATTATCCAATTTACCCTGTAATAATATGTTCTTATTTAGAGAGTCTCTAACAAGACAATATTCTGGGTGAAACTCAAAATATACCTTATTGTCACTAGTGAATTGGGAAACACACTGATGAGATTTTTCTTGACATTTGGAACCCTAAGTAAGTTATTAAGGAAAAAGTTTCTTTATCCTTTTATCAAACCTGTTCCAGTGTGTGATATATTCATTGTTTCACCATTGCAAGTGTGTATAAGTTGCTGACCTGAGTAGTTCTTGTTTCCAAGATTCAGATTTTGCAAATTGTTGGTGATGTGATTAGTTGCTCCAGAATCTGGAAACCAGTCCTCAGTGTTGATATCATCAAGTTTGCCAGGTTCATCACTGTTGATTGTCATTGCAGAGCTTTCTGCATTGGATCCGCCTTGATTTCCTTGTGCCATGTTTACATTAGCTCCTCTTTGATTGAATTGGCTCTGCTGTGCATTATTTACATCTGTATTAAACCTGAAATAACATATGTTTGCTGAATGCCCAGGTTTTTCACACATATGACACTTGATTCTTGGAATGTTGTTGGATCTGCCTCTGCCTCTTCCTCTCTGATTCGAATTACCTCTTGGTCCTTGACTATTGCCTCTGCCAAATCCAGGTACGTTTCTTGTTTGATTTGTGCTTACATTTCTGGCATTTGAGGCAAGATTTATGCTATAATATGCTTGTGTAGCTTTTCTTTGCTCTACTCTGCCCTCATGCGCTAATAATGCAGAGTACACAGTCTGGATATCAGGTAACGTTGATTGAGTGACTATAAAGGTAACAATCGACTCATACTCTTCATCTAGCCCATTTGTGAGAGTAAGAATTTGTTCATTGTCTGATACATGATGTCCCACAGCCTTTAATTTGTCACATAGAGTCTTGACTTTAGAAATGTATTCTCTCATAGATAGATCCCCTTTTCTTGCGTTTTGAAATTCCATTCGATAATGCATTATCCTCGCTGATGACTGCGAGTTAAAGATCTGTTGTATTGTTGACCATATTTCATAGGATGAGCTACATCCTATGACTTGAGATAACAAACCAGTGCCGATGGATGAGAGAAGCCATGAGGACAACAAACTGTCTTGTTTCTGATGATGTGTGTATGCTGGGTTACTGACCATATTTCCGTCTTTGTCATTGATCATTACAGGCGGCACTGGCCTTGTTCCTTTGACATAATCTTGAAGGTCATAACCTTTCAAGGCTATTTCAATCTGGAACTTCCATAGAAGGTAGTTCTCTTCATCAAGAGGGGTCGTTATCACTTGAGTCTTCGGCTTTACAAGGGACGGAACGGTAGAGGCTGGTTCAACAACACCAACACTTGAGTTTGTAGAAGAATTTACATCTGATGGTCCTGCCATGGCGATGAGGGAAGGTAAATGCGTATGGCGAGGCCACCTGATTCAAGAGGGTGGCAGCCTGTGCAGAAATACGAGGGAAAATAAGGCTGTGAAGGAGGTTCTTGTTTTCTTGCTTCTTTACAAGATGCAAGAATTGATGAATTCACGCCAAGAAGGTCAAATGATGAGACTTCAGATCTCAGATGGCCAAGAAATGTTGTTGTAGCCACCTTGAAATTAATTTATGGCTTGGCACGCACAGCAAGATGAGAATAGGCGCTGCACGATCATAGAGGTTTGATCTCCGATGATGATACTTATCTGAGAAGACAACAATCACTCCCCTCTATCGTTGCAAAAGAACTGATTCAGGATTCAAATGCCATTTGGCGAATTTCGCTCCGATACCATGTGAGAAAAATGATTTTGTTTTGAATGTAAAACTTGTAAAATGATACTTTCAAAAAATAATACACTGGTTTGTACAAGCTTATATAGCTAAATAAAACGGTACTGGGCTAAAACAGGCGTGGCCCAAATATAATACATAAACCCAATAGGATATAATCGTTCATATTGTTGAAGCAGCGAAGTCCAATACACTTTAACAAATGTAATATGATCATGCATCATATCACAGAATACAGTTTTAAAACACATTTTAAGTTCAACATTATCGTCCAGCTGCATACAAGACATGTATACTGGTATTACAAATCTACATCTTATCATATAGAACATCACATTGGTTCAAACATAGATAAATGTCATAGATATCTCAAATACTTCAAGTATAAAAGATACTTTATTTGCAATATTCATATAAGATTAACAAAACAACTATTTTTTTATTAACTTACATATTTTACATTGTCCTTTATCAATTGATTCAGAAATCAAATAATGTCAATGCAGATTTAGCCTATATAAGATATAAATTTAATGTACTTTGGTATTAGACTCTACATATAACTGTTATACATATATATACGAATATCATCATGTCTTAATATATAAATCACACATCACATGTATACTTATTCAATATGGTATAAAATACAGGCTATAAACCATATTTCTACATTTAAACCTAAATGACCAGACTAATATTATGTACATGTCTAGTTAAAACATAACTGTATATATCATGGACGTAGATGATTTTAAGTTTAGACATATGTGACTTCATTTCAGTTTGGCAGAAAATATGTAACTAGTGATGAACAGGGTACTCAACTCATCTTATCTAATAACAGATCAACCCTGGTTCTTAAATTGAACTCTTCTGCCATAAGCTAAATGAGGTGAAATGATTTATCACATGAATATACAGATTCATCGGATCTAAGTTGGATCAATCAGTCAAAAGAACATTGATCCATAAATGATAAAACAGGGTTATCACATTTTAGAAGTTAATCATACACTTAAAATTAAATATATACACATTTGTATCCAGTAAACAAACTTAACCAGGTTCGTAGAATGTAACAAAGCACAGTGATCATATAAAACATAGTTAACTGAAATTAACCATGATATTTATTTATACAAAATTTCTGTATCATATACAAAATTTATTTATACACATAATTTTTAATCCGATTTGAAACTCAAAAGTGTCTTAAAAGGGAAAATAAATAAAATGAAATCTTTGATTGCTTTCATGTAACAATAATCTTGTATGAGAAAATGATCAAATCCAAATGTGATTATTTCTCGAGAAGTGAAAATATATGTAAACACATATCATCAAGTGTGAATGTTTATGTATATATACATAACAATTTTTATAATACAAAACATATTTGGATATCTATATTTATATGCATATATATATATATATGAAAGGAAGTCAACTCACATAAAAACACGATGATTAATAAATCTGTGATACTCCAGGTTCAACCACAATACTTAATTTATATAAGGCAATCATATTGCCTTTCAATGTATTCGAATAATACAAATTGGGCAAAGATACAAAGTGGCCCATCATTAACATTTATCAAATGAACCTGAAGTCATTTTAATATCTGGACTGTCGTATAAAATTAAAGTAAAGTGGAAATCATATTTCTTGTAGGTTTTTGAAATCAGATTATCACATAAACTTATCATTATAAACATATAATAATTACATTTCAGTCCTAATGAAGTTTTACATAACTGGTTATTTACTTAGGGTGCTACTATTAACACCTCGGTTTACACTTCCGGCCAACTTTCTAAATTTAATACAAATGATTATTTTTTGTATACTTCTGGCTACCATACATTATTCTTTCACTCAGTTATTCACCACCGTACTTCTCCTAGGAAAAACACGTACTTCTCTACAATTTCAAAGCCTAAACCCTAACAAAAGCAGATATTCTTTTGTGACTAGTAGAGATGGAAGATGAAGATAAAAAAGAGGTTAAAATTTCTTAATTTTTATTGTTTTCTATTATGTTATAGAACATGTTGTTAGGTTTTTTTAATGGTTCTAGGTTTCCATTGCATTTTAGGATATTTTTTCCGCTCTGTTGGAAATTTCAAACCTGGAGGATATTAAATTTGATGACGTTGTATAGAGAATGACAATATAAATTTTGATTTGTAGGATTTTTATCCGTATAACTTACGTATCTTTTTTTATAGATTGATACATTAACTTTTTTTGTCATTTGATAGATGGAGTATTTGAATGATGATAAATTGGATGATAAACATAATGGTTTTGATAATATGATGCAAGATGTTCGATCAAATGACTTAAAAAAATAAATGCATGATGTGAGGAAGGAAGTGCTCATGTAGAGGAAGGTGCTGGTGGCCTCTCCACTTTTAGGTTATTAATTTAGACAGCGGCCAATAGAGGAAATTTAAAATATTTGGGGTGCTTTTAGTTTTGGTGGCCAGAAGTGTAAATCTGGGTATAAATAGTAGCACCCTTTACTTATGTGTCAATGCACAAAGGCAATGTTTGTAATCATATAAAACATAGCATATATGCGTTTTACAGATTCTACAAGTCATAATACATATGTTACAACTTGAACATATACGATTGTTTATCTATATAATGTTAGTTTAAAACCACGAGGACTTATGTTTGAATCTCAAACATCAGAGAATTCTTTGAAATAAACCAAATATCTGTAACCAAAATTAATCATGCACTTAAAAAAATTGTCTAAATAATAATCAATTTCTGTGAATCAAATATTATTAAAACTAAATACTTGAATTATCATATAATTAAAACGGGTCCATGATCAAAATCGAACACAAACATAATTGAGACAAAACATTTATCCTTGAGTCAATTAAACAATTTTGATTATGGGTTTAAGAGTTTATGCATGCAAACGTACCTATACATTAACCAAAACACATATGGTTAACAAACCAGTCTTTATCAATGCAGTCTAACACTTGATTAATTCATGTCTAAATGAAAACACTTTATTTTAGATCTGAATCCGTGTAATATTCTTATTTTACCACTGCTTATCCGTATAAGCAGATCAATACATTGCTTTAGGCAAATCCACAATTTCAAGATCTGTCTCGTTTATAATCCAGTATTATTAAAAGGAAATAATATCTGATGTTAATTCAGTTTTAAATAAGACATTTTATTTCATAGATAAATACAGTCAATGACGGACGCACATCAGGCCCAGTGGGGTCTTCCGCCCCCACTAGGATTTTGGAATTGTTTTAATACCTTGACTTATCTGCATAGGCTTCTACCTAAACGGCTAAACACAACATTTTCTACCCTTAAATTAAAAAACAAAAAGGTTCAAAAATGGCGTACAGCAGATCATTTCTTCCATTCATCTCCACTACGTCTAACCTCAACTTAATCTCAGCGCCGCCTCCTTCTTCTTGACCGCACCCTAAATCTCCTTACCCACTCTCTCCTATGTCGAAGAATAAAAAGCTAAAGCCTCGATTCTCCAAAAGCGTAACAAGATCTAGACGCAGCTATCGAGATCCCTTAGAATCAACTGCAGATCTAAAAAGCTCAACACCGATTCAAGATATAGCAAGAAAACTAGCGACACCAAGCAGATTCAGGAATAACGTCAATGCTTGCCTCGCCTGTTACAAATATGAAAGCTGGAACACAAATGGATGAAAGATATATGAACTTAAACACTACAGCAAACAATGAAGACATGCACGATCGAATTACACAGGTATTACCTCTGATAGACCTATTTTGATTCTGAGAATGTTGGGGCTGATGATGACAGTAGTGAATAAACTGAGACTTTCAAATCTGCTGGAAATAGTGATGCAGCAAATGAAAGTGTAGAATGTGTTGTAGTGCCACCCAACGCCGGTTCAAACCCAATCCCTTCTCCTGTCACTAAGAGCAAGCAAAGTGTTTGTGATAATACCTCTAAGAAACCAGTTGAGCCAAACTCAAACTTCCCCATCCCACTGTGCATAATAAGCCAGAAATCATGAATACCAAACCAAGATACTTCTCATTTTTTTCTTAGGTCCCTTCCTCGATGTGCCGGAGCATATACTCCGGAGCATATGAAAGCCTTAATAATAGTTCGTTGTATGATGAGACAGTGGACGCTTGTTTGTTTGAATTCATCATATGAAATATTATAAAAAATTATTACTTTGTTTTCTTTTCTATTGTATTAAGCTTGTACATAACAAACAATTCACTTTGTAATATTTTCTATGGTTACATAGGATATTAGTACCCATATATTTTGAATCAAAGATGCAATATCCCTGAACATGAGAATCTGTTTACATTATAAAAAAATTATCTTTTTAATTTTCTGCCCCCACTGGATGAGATTTATGCGTACGTCCCTGCTGACGGTTGAAATGCTAAGATTTAAATGCTAATTGATTACGTTAAATAGTTGTTTAAGTACCCGTTTGGCAGAATTTTAAAACTTTACTAAAAAAATATGTGTTTCCAATAATAACTAGTGCAAACTGACGCTACATGCCCGTTTTTTCTTATAATAATTATCGTTCGAGTTTGAAGAACTTTCTATAGTTTATATATAATTTTACTCTGGACATACCCAAATTATCTTACACTACGTATTTGATCTTGTAATATATGGTATATTCTCCAATATTTGTTGTTAAGCAAATAAAGAGACAACCGAGACAATATATATGGATGTATTATAATTTTATCATTATACCTTTAAAGTATGATAGGCTTTTTGAGTCGCAACTTCTTTCCATACACGGATGCGGCCATTCAACATTATCATTTTTCTGCGTCCACATGCAAAATATTCATTCTATATCTTTTTTGTTTAATGTTAATATTTTGATTTGATATCCATCATAGAGTAACTTTACATTATTTAGAAAATAAATAATTAAAATTAGTATGGATTATTATTCAAAGTATTGTCTAATGACAAAATATTTAACTTCTAGGTAAAATTCAAGAGTGTAAGCTAAAGTCTAATGTCATCCGACATGTCATTCCAAAGTTCAAGTACCCACTGCAAAGTAACTTAAATGTATTATCCAATCTATATGCAAATTACAATTAATATTTTCATAATTGGGGATGCATGAAATTTTTGGGATTTATTTTCTAACTACTAATCTGCCTGGCTTACACGAAATGAGTCGAAGGATACTTGTAAATAGATAGCAAAAAAAAACTATCTCCTAAAACAAATATTGATTTAACAATCATTATTTTGGTTTACTTAAAATTAACGTAATGCACACAACTTAATTCGGATCGAAATACGCTTGTGAAATAAAACACCATTGGCGTCTTTTAATCGAAGTTGAATTTAAGCAATGTTCCATGGAAGAATAATAAACCTTATGTAGAAAAAAAACCAATAAATTATCAATTTTGATCTGTAGCTTACATATTTTGGTAAATTTTAATTAATATTGCCCTAACCTTAAAATATATTTAATTTTAAATAACCAAGGTAGCCTAAATTGGTGTCATTTGTGGTATTATGTTAAATTTCCTCTTTCTTCCAGATATACATTTCATATTTGAATTGGATAGACCAAATTATCTAATAAAATGGTGTAAGGGTTGGTCGGTTTTGTATATCATAAAAAGGAATTAATTATCTCCTTTAATAACAAAGCTTAACCCAAAAATAAGATCCAACCGATTACTTGTTCCAACTGCAAATAAAATATCAACAAATTAATATTTTATTCATCCAAAATATTTTCCTTTTTATAATGTTCTATACTGTGTGACCCTATAGGTTATCACAATGTTGGTTATGATTTTTAAATCGTATTTAAAATCATAAACAGTGATTGGCATCTAGCAATACATCGCTGCTACCCAAGTTATAATAAGATCAATGATTCGATACAGCCTTTCCGTGACTAGTGTATCAATGTAATATAATCCTTTTAACCAATATATCCTGGATTAAACTCGAGGCATGGAACGTATCACCCCCTTTTGTGATTTTTTTTGAGTAACACATGGAACCTTAAGATCACAACATACATAAACGCTCACTTAAGTAAACCCCGCGTCGTGTGTCTACCCCGCTTTTGTATAGGCATCGCACACGGATGCGTAACGTCCTAGCACCCCAAGTGGTTCACAGCGGGATTCGAACCTGCCCGCACACAGTACTTAGATCCCCATCTCCCACTCCTGAACCACCCAAGCTACAAACGACGGGTCCCCCTTTTGTGATTTAATTCGTTTATCTTGATCGATGAGTAGACTGTTAAAACAAATCAATATCTGAGCACGGCCATGCATTTCACAGTCTCACTCAATCAAGAGGCCCATGGATATCACTACGAATATATCGTAAGGTTAAATTCCATCTAGATCATTCATAATTTTCATTTGATTCGAGATGTATCCAATAATCACCGTTATCGTTACTCTATTACGAATAACTTTAGATGATATCAAAAAACAAATATCCTCGAATAAAATTATAATGATTTCAGGTCTGAGGACCATTACATCACTGTCACTATGAGAACAACTTATGATATTGTTAATTATATTCCATGTAGTTATCTCACGGTGGGTCAGCCCAATACGCTATTCTCCAACACGTATTTATATCTTAACTTTAATATCACATATATTAATGATCAATGAGATGTGATCATCAGTCAATCAATATACTAGTCTCAATGCTTTTCATTGTCCTATATAAACAAAAAAACTCGACTATGGACATTTAAGAATTATAATACTTATCATATTATATAATCTCAAATTCAAGTCTTACTCGAATTATATAATTTCATATTATAGTTCTAAGGACTTCTATTATATTAATATTTATATTAAGCAGTAAATATAATATAATAGAATATTATTTTATTCCAAATAAAATAATAACAACAACATTTTTATCAATATCATCAAATGGATTGCCTCAAAGCAATCTGCCTTCGGCTGATCAACTTTGGATCGCCTACATGTTTTCACCAAGCGCGCCTTGTGTCGATCCGACTTTTCTGCGTAGCGCTCCATTGATTTTTAACTTGTAGTGATCCACTTGCAGTAATCTAAGCTCTTGCCCAATCCACTCAAATGCACACGTCCACTTTTAGTGATCCAGGCTTTTTCGCAGAAATCAACCACTTACCATACATGTTGCGATCCATCATTTTCCTTGATTTAATCCTCCAAATGACCGTGCTCTACCCTTGCCAATCCATCTATGCAATTTCTTCAATCCATCAGCATGAACTCGCCAAACCCGATCGACATACAATCTGATCCATCTGTTCTTGCACAACACTCTGGGTGATCTACACTCCGACTAATCCAATCCATCCCCATCGTGCAATCCATGCCCAGATTCACCTTTTCGCCGAGCCAATCCACATGATCTACGATTTAACGAAAAACATCTATGCATCCATCTCATCCAAATTGGCCGATTTCATCCAAACTATCAATATCACAACAAATCAATCATCAGAAAACATTAGCACATCAATAATCATCATACAATCATATGAATTTCACCAAATCATGAAAAAACAGTGAATAAATCAATAAATGTATCTAAACTTGCATAAACATAGAATTAGCATATGAATTTAGCGTTATAATCTTGCTAGATTAGATCTTATGATGATCCGAATTAAAAATAGACTTACCTTCATTAGATCTTAGTGAAAATGACTCAAAATGATGAAATTAAGATCAAACAAATCCATATACTCGATTGAATTCGTGTGAGAGATGTTTATCACTCACCAAATCCATAAAATCGCTTGAAATCAATGAATCTATAATCCAGTCTGCGCAGAACGACCTCTGAATCAATCAATTTGATGTGATCTGCCCTTCTTCGATGTTGATCTTAAATCTTCTTATGTAAATCTAGGAATTTAATGGAGTGGAGGTGTATTTGGTTGAGCCGGAGATTACTGTACCCAACCAATGAGAAAATGAAGAAACTAACCATTCTCCTTACATTTATCCTCCTATTTATAACCAACAACCCCTAGCCTCAATGAGCCTCACTAGTCAGTCCACCAATGACTAATTAGTCTGCCCAGAAAATGTGTAACACTTAAACAACGATTCCTCCAAAACTGCTCAGCCAAATCTTTAATGTGACCACTCTATGGAAATGAAAACACCATTTTCAGTCCAGTGAAATCAATCCTATCACCTGATTCGATTCTTATTAAAAGTTATGTCCTAAACAAAAAAATAGGAGCAAAATGGCCATAAATAAAAATTGAAAAAAATCATGGGCATGTCCCACATCACCATGAACAACATATCGAAAGTTGAGAATGATCCGACCCTTGGAGAATTAAATAAAAATATTTTACGACCCTTCAATGCGTAAAATGTGGGTCGTTACATTCTTCTCCCCATTAGGAATTTTGCCCCCGAAATCTCCATCAAGCACAAGCAACAAAAACCATTCTGCACACCTACCATATATGAGCATCCAATCTACCACTCAATCTAGCATCCAATAAGCCATGAATCCATAGCCTTAACCTTGCACGTGGAATTCTAACAATAGCACAAATTACAAGTGTGTAAGGTGACATGACATTAATGGGTCATACCAACGAAGAGTTCTGGATGGACCGTGTAATAACCCGGAAATTCTGAACCAATCTAAAAAATTTATTTTAGCTATTTTAATGGATTTTGAATATTTAAAATAATTTATTTTAAATAATAACGACTAAAAATTAATTTTAATTGAAGTTAGAATGAATAAATTTAGTTTAATTATGAATAGAGTTTGAAATGGCGCGGTAGTTTGAAAATTCGATTTTAAATTTCAATTGAACGTACAGAATTCAAAATAAATCGGATTTCGGTAAAACAAGAAATATTTGAATCTATTTAATCATATCTTTCTAATGAATGTGAAAAATCCAGATTTCATAATGAGAATTGAAAGTTATGTTCAGTTTAAAATTTAAAATAGTCGCTATGGAATTTATATATATTTTATATAATATATAGCCCTTTAAAAATAGCCATTTTACAAACGACCTCCGTTTTCGATGAAACCACTTTTGTTAGATCCGGAATGTCAAATTATTGCTAGATTCCAAAATTCATAATTTTTGAAATTAATATGTGAGCATGGTAAATTAAAATGCGTTTGGTAGTTTCTGTTGAATTGGATTGACCATTAAAAAGCCCATTTTCCAAACGGTCTCCAAATTTGACGAAATTAATTTTGTTAGGACCGTATCGTCAAAACATAGCTAGATTTATTTTTAGGAAATTTTTGGAATTAGTATGTGGCCCCGGTAAATTAAAATGTACGTTTAAATATAATATTAAATGTTTTATATTTTAATTTGAAGAAAAATAGGCTGAAACAGTCAAATGGGCTTACGAAACATTGTCCATTGTGTTCGGAAAGGGGGTAATTATCTAGGAGCAACAGTCGTTGGGTTCGATTTGAAGTTCAAATGAAAAAGGGACTTTTTGGGAAATTAAAAAAAAATTATATAAATACCCCCTTTGTTCAAAACCCTAACCCCAAAATAACACAGCCGCCTCTCTTCGTTTGTATGGCAGAAAATGATCAATTTAAAATCCCTAATTGATCCCAATCCGTACATTAATTTCTGAAGGCCATAAAACAAAAATCGAAGAGAGGCTCGTGATATTTAAATCCATAAGGACGTGATCAATTTTAGTGAAGAAACGAGTGCGAGTTTGGGCTGCAAACTTGTAGCGTTGGGGCGCCAATCGAAGGCATTATAGGCCGTCACGCCACCGACGTTGGCACCTATAGGGAGGCGATGCCAAGGCGCTCGGTGTGGTGTCATGTGATGGAGGTCCGATCATCAATACAAGGAGCAGGGCGGCGGATTTTCTTGAGTGCAAATGGGTTCACGGTTATAGGCAATTCACGAAGAAGAAGATAAAGGCAACGACATTTGGATCCAAAATCAATGGTAGATTTTAATTGGGGGCTTATCTAATAATTAATTATATTAATTAATGACCGTATAATTGTTTAAAAACTTGTAAAATTAATATCTAGGCGATACGATGTCAGAATTCAGCAAACAAGGGCTCGTTGGAATCCTCTTCTCGAGCACTTCACAATGAAATCAACTGGAACGCAATTGGAGCTATCTACAATTTTTGAAGGACTAAAACCGATGTGATATTTCTAATTTAAAATTAAAATTAATTGTGATTGCGATGTGAAATTTATATATGTACACTATTAAAATTCATATGTGTGATGTATGAGATTTGAATTGATTAATTGATTGAGGTTGCATGAATTGATTGGATTGATTAATTCATATGTGTCATGTGGTGGCAAAGATCCCGAATTCAATGGATAAAAGAAGGTGATAATAACACGAAATTTTTCCATAGTATAGCTAATAAAAGGAGGCGTGATAATTTGATTCATTCCATTTTTATTAATGATGTAGAGGTGTCTGTCCAGAAGGACTTAAATGATGCTTTTACTAGGTACTACAAGCAGATCTTAGGTACTAGGATAAATAGAAGGATTAATATTAGATGGAATGACATTTATCTGTCGGGCTCTAGGATTGATTTAACTGACTTAGATAGTCCTTTCACTAAGAATGAGATATGGAAGGCAATCTGTGATATGCCTAGTGACAAAGCCCCAGGACCTGATGGCTTTTCAGTTCTTTTTTATAAACAATTTTGGGAGGTTCTAAAGGCTGATATTATTAATCTTTTTAATGATTTTTATAGTGGTAATCTGCGGTTAGGGAATTTTAATTTTCCCAATGTCATTCTCATACATAAGAGAGTGGGAGCGAAGTCACTTAAGGATTTCAGCCCTATCTCATTAATTAATGTATCGGTAAAGATCATCTCAAAAGTTCTTGCCAACAGACTAAGCACTAAGATGAATGGCCTAGTAGACGTTTCACAAACAACGTTTATTAAGGGTAGGAATATAGTGGATGGGGTAGCGGCAGTACAGGAGTATATTAATGTCTGTGTTAAAAATAATTTTACATGTGCCATTTTGAAGTTAGACTTTGGGAAGGCGTTTGACTCCGTAGATTGGGATTTCATCTGTGAACTATGTCTTGCTAGGGGGTTTAGTGTTAGATGGACCAACTGGCTTATGCTTCTGCTTAAGTCTGGTTGTTCCAGTATTGTTGTTAATGGAGTAGTTGGCAAGAAGATTCAGTCTAAGAGAGGTCTTAAACAAGGTGATCCTCTTTCGCCTTTTTTATTTAATTTAGCGGTAGATGTTTTCTCAAGAATTATTAAGAGGGCTGGGAATTTAGGGGTCTTAGGTAGTGTGGGTAATGAGGAGTTCTATAATGAACTATCCATACTCCAATTTGCAGATGACACACTATTATTTTCGTCTCATTTACCTAAGCATGTTATTGCACTTAAGTTTATATTATATTGCTTTGAGATGTTGTCTGGCCTTCGAATCAATTTTGATAAGAGCGCTGTCATGGTCCTTAACAATAGTAGTAATGTTGAGTCCTTAGTAGCTAGCACCTTAAACTGTTCTATCATGAAATTTCCGTTTGACTATTTAGGTTTTAAAATTAGACCGTCCAAGCTTAAAAATGATGACTGGATAATCATTATTGATAAAATCAATAATAGACTATCGAGTTGGAATAATAGATTTCTTTCTAGAGCCGGTAGACTAGTATTAGTAAATTCGGTTTTATCAGCTATCCCCACTTATTGGATGACAGTTCATCGATTTCCTAAGTGGGTCATTGAGAAAATAGACAGAATTAGAAGGAATTTTCTTTGGAATGGTGGTCCTAATTGTAGTAGTAATAAATGTTTAGTTAATTGGGAATTATGTTGCAAGCCCAAGAGGGACGGGGGTTTAGGGATTATTAATCTTTTTAATTTTAATTCCTCTTTATTAACTAAATGGTTATGGAAATTTAGAAATTCTGATATAGTGGCTACTTGGAAGAATTTAGTTTCAAAATCTTATTATTCTAGGGGAGAGTTTCTTGTGGGATCGGGTGTTAGTTGGTCAAATAGATTATCTTATTTCTGGAAGGCAGTATTAAACTGTTTTGACTTTTCATGTTAGGTTACAAGATGACAGTCCATTCCGGTAATTCTACCTTTTTTTGGCATGATGCTTGGATTTCTAATATACCTCTTAAAACCGAATTTGTTGAACTTTTTAATATTTGTGACTTTAAGAACTCCTTAATTGCGGATGTTTATAAAAGGAATTTAGACTCCCATGGGAATTTTCATTCATCAATATTTTAGAGGGGGGATTGTTAAGACAATTGGCCTTATTGAAAGCAAAATTAACATTATATCATCTGGACGAGTATAGGGATACAATTAGTTGGGGATTGGATAAGAGTTTAGTGTACTCCGTCAATTCAATGTACAAACTTATTAATTTTTCTGGTATGTCCTTGCTCCCTTTTAAGTTTATTTGGAGTTCAAATTCTCCTCCTAAAGCTAAGTTTCATATGTGGTTGATTGTTCATAAGAAGCTTAACACAGTGGAGCTTTTAAAGAAGAAGAATGTTTTGTTTGATGTTAAATGTTGTTTTTGTAGTCATTTAGAGGAAGATGTTGATCATTTACTTTTTTCTTGTAATTTTACCAATTATATTTTAACCATGGTATTAAGGATTTTTGTTATGATTAGATTGAACACATTTAATAACCGTGAGAAATATTGGAATCATTATAGACTTACTTATAAATCAAAACAGAGATATGTAATGGATTCTTTAATTGTTATCATTAGTTGGTTCATTTGGTTGGAAAGGAACCAGAGATTTTTTCACTCTATTTCAGTGCCCCCTGATAAATTAATCATCAAGATAGTTTATTTCTGTTTGGACTAGATGACCACTTCATGTCATAAGTACTTTAGAGACTTGAGTTTTGGTAACTTTTTGCAAAAAGTTAGGTCAAATTTGGGGTTATTTATGAGTATCAATGGATATTTTAGAAGCAATAGTTTCCGTATTTGTACATAGAATTACAGTTTTGACAATGATAGCTTATTTACTTTCAGCATCTTTTCTGTTTATTTTGTTACATATATGTATGAATATATAATGGTATATATATATTCTATATATATATATATACAAAATATATGTATACATATATGTGATGGCAACTAATGGTAGGTGTTGTAGTTACTTTTCAGGTTTTCAGGTGGAAGGAATCATTGGAGAATTATATGGATAGCTTCAAAATTGGGGTTATTTATGAGTATTAATAGTTATTTTAGAAGCAATAGTTTTTGTATTTGTGCATAAATCTCTAGCTTTGATGATGATTGCTTATTTCTTTTCAGCATCTTTTACTTCTCATTTTACATATATGTATGGATATATTATGGTGTATATATATTTATATACAAAATATATTCATACATATATGTGATGGCTACTAATGGTGGGTGTTTTAGTTATTATTCAGGTTTTTAGGTGGAAGGTCATATTGGTGAACTATATGGATAGCTGTCTGGTCTGGATGCTCGGTCTTTTCTCCTGGAGTTCTTTTTGTGACTGTATTTAGAGAGTTATTGTGGGTTGTACTTCGCTATTATACTTCCTGGGATGTTTGGATTATAGTATTGGAGTAGATATACTTCTATATCGGGTGGTGGCTTTGCCGGAATTCGATATAGGAGTAGATGAGCGGTGGTTTATCCGGAGTTCATCTATCTACAATCCTTTATTATTATTATTATTATTATTTATTCTTTTTAGAGTTGAGTTGATGTTCGAGTGTTGTTTTACTCCTAGGGAGTTGTATTGGGACTCTGTACTTATTGATATTATTATATACATGTGTGCTCTCTTCTTCTTAGAAGATCACACATTTGGTTTTTTTCAAAAAAATGTTTAGGTTGATAAAAATGACATTTTTAATATGTTATGTTAGAATAAAAAGGAATTTATGTTAAACATGTTGTGTCATTAAAAATGACATTTCTAATATGTTATGTTAGAATAAAAAGGAATTTATGTTAAACATGTTATGTCAGTAAAAATGACATTTTTAATATGTTATGTTAGAATAAATAGGAATTTATGTTAAACATGTTGTGTAATTAAAAATGACATTTTTAATATGTTATGTTAGAATAAAAAGGAATTTATATTAAACATGTTGTGTCAGTAAAAATGACATTTTTAATATGTTATGTTAGAATAAAAAGGAAGTTATGTTAAACATGTTGTGTCAGTAAAAATGACATTTTTAATACGTTATGTTAGAATAAAAAAAATTATGTTAAACATGTTTCATTAAAAATGACATTTTTAATATGTTAAGTTAGAAATAATAGAAATTTATGTAAAACATGTTATGTTATAAGAAATGACATTTTCAACATGTTGGATTAAAATAAAAAGGATTTTAGGTAAAACATGTTATGTTATTAAAAATGACATTTTTATCATGTCAAATTAGAATAAAAGAATCATATGTTAGAATACGATCTTGTTTGATTAAAACATTATTTTTAACATGTTAGTTGAAATCGTCGAACGAATTATATATATATATATGTATGTATGTATGTATGTATGTATGTATGAATTAAAATTAAACGAATCACGCGCGGTAGTTTGCGTTTTGGAATCGTAACTTTAAATGATTATACCGAAAGATCCGACCGTCGGATTTTCCTAAAATGGGAACCATTAGGTTCGCTTTGGAAAGATCTTTCCAACTATATTAAGTTTGTTAAGATCCAAGGGTTAGATTTCGAGAAATATGTAATTCAAATATGGATAAAAACAACGCCAGGGCTGCGTAACGACCTAAAACGTCATTCGAATTAAATGGGCTATTTTTATATAAATAAATATAGCAATAAATCGTCATAAAATATTATTAACGGTATTAAATGATTTGAATTATATATATTCGAGAATTATTTGAAAAGGCGGAGTTAAATCTCATTTCAAATAATTATATGACGGTTTAAAAGTCGAAGACATTGAAGATGGTGATTGAAGACCGACGACCTTCACATCGAATGGACGGCTACTAATTCCCTGAATTGGGTAGCTCCCAGTAAAGGGTTAAAGAGGTAGTTGTCTGGACGTACTTGTTGATTGTCCGGATATGCGAGAACCTCTCTTCCGTATTGGACATACGGGACGAGGAATAAGGTGTCTCCGGTTTCGTTCAGACCCAGAACGGACTTGTAAATGGATGTGTGTCTGACATTAGATTTCGTTCTATGTGATTTGATTTCTATTAATATATATCTGTTTGGTGACGGAGAATTTATTCTCTTGCTTAGCACCCTTCTCTGAGACGTACGAGCTTAGAGGTTATATATTGATAGACATCAGGCGCATGACGTGGATTGTCAATGTGGCATGCTAAGATGCAAATGATCAAGGCTTTTGTTGAAAAGCAAAGCCTTGTGGTTGATAATCAAAGCATAGCTTTGTGTATAGCGTTACTTCACGAGCCTCACACCCCGGTAGGAGTCGAAAACGGAATGAGGACCATAGGGAGGACTTGCGTTTCTTTCTAGCTAGAAGTGGTGTCATGGTATGGAGCCCAGACATTTTTACTTATGTGGATGATGGATTGTGAGGGCCCTCGGATATTGGTCGCTACTAGCCAAGTGATAGGCCCTATAGGACAGGGAAAGGTATTTCTCAGGGGTAACCAATCCACTAAAGTATGTGTGGACAAGCCCTACCGCTAACCAGGGCTCTCCAGCATCCGAGTCCTGAGGCATTTGCTAGAGTTTCTCAAAATCGGTGAGGATGATTCCTAGCCTCGACTCATGATGGAAACCCAATTTCCAATATGACATTACAGATTTGATTGTACACCTATATATGGCGACATAGTAGGATGGGGTACTATGCCATCTAGGATTGATACATTTACTTTGAAAATGTTTTAAACTGACTAGACACTAGTAGTAATATCAAATGATTATTGTTTTATACGTATCAATCATGTTTGATCATTATAAGGTAAAACTCTATCCTCCGGTTTGCGTTGTATTGTGTGATGGGACTTGAGTCTTATAATGGTTTCACTTTTCTAAAAAGCATTGCGTTGTTTCAATAGATTTACTTTATTTTATGCACTGGCAATCCAATGGAGTAAACCCGTTCCGCGATTGCGGCGTGGTCGTGTGATTAGCTTTATTATTAAATAGATTAGGTAAGATTTTTCATACCAATCCCATGAATGACTCGTAGTTTGTTTCACTTGCAAACTAGGTGCCCCTATTTCCACACGGGCAGTCGAGTGGTTTGTTTTGTAGATATTTATTTATTGAGCAGGATTCTAGATGAAAACTTAAAAATGCGTCCAGAGCATTGATAATCTTCCACTGTGTTAGTTTATTGGTTTCGCTGCATTATATTACATTTATTGTAAATTAAACTTCTGCTGTATTATTATTTTTCGATGCATTCTGATATATTATGTACTCTGATGTAACATTATTATGATGTTTATAAAAGTCTTCTGTTATTTGTTATGATGTGTTGTATGCCCAGAGTTAGCGTATGCGGGATTCGAACGGTCTTGATCGATTTTGCGATCGATTAGGTCTAAGCGAAATCCGTATCGGTACAGGCTGTCTTCATACTCTCTTATGTTTCCCACGTACAATCATCACCATTCTCACTCCATTGCACCTTGACTAGCTTAACCTTCTTCTTCCTAAGTTGTTTCGTGTCATTCCCCACAACGCGAAGCAGCTTACGAGATCTCGAAACTGCTGACTCATCTTCTAAGTCTTCGTACTGATCCGGAGATACCACTACATTCGAATCGTGCACACACTTCCATAGAAAGGACATATGAAAAACATTGTGCACACTCGATACCTTCCCAGGTAAATCCAATCTGTATGTGAGCTTTCCAATCCGCTCGACCATCGGAAACGGTCCAACAAACCTTAGAGCTAACTTTCCTGTATTTCCGAACCGAACAACATGCTTTAACGGTGAAATATTCACAAAAACCATATCACCCACGGCGAACTCCAAATCCTTTTGGTGCTTATCAGCATAACTATTCTGACGATCTTGGGCTTCCTTCTTTCTTTGCCGAACGATCTTGATACAATCTGATGTATCTCTTATCATATTAGGCCCAAGTATCAGCATATCTCCAGTATCTAACCAACATGCCAGTGAATTACACGGTCTACCATACAATGCCTCGTATTGTGGCATCCCGATGCTCGACTGGTAGCTGTTGTTGTATGCGAACTCAACTACATGTAGGTGGTCTTCCCATGATCCCCCAAAGTCCAATACACAAGCTCTGAGGAGATCTTCCAACACTCGATTAACTCTTTCGGTTTGACCATCGGTCTGGGGATGATAAGCCGTACTCAAACATAGCTCGGTTCCTAAATTTTCTTGCAAACTCTTCCAAAATCCACTTGCGAACAATGGATCTCAATCACTTACTGTGCTTCTCGGGATACCATGGAATCGAACTATCCATTTAATATATAGCTCAACCAATTTCAATGTCGTCCTAGTCGATCTGACAAGAATAAACCTTGCGCTCTTGGTCAAGCGATCCACTATAACCCAAATTCCTTCATTTCCTGCCCTGGTCCTAGATAGTCCACCGATATCTTCTCCCATTTCCACGTAGGAACTTCCAGTGGTTGAAGCAATCCGCTCGGCTTCTTCTGTTCATCTTTCACCAACTGACAGTTCATGCATTTGGAAATAAAATTTCCAACATCTCTCTTCATACCTTCCCAGTAATAAGCTCTTTTCATGTCCTGATACATCTTGTTACCACCAGGATGAATTGTCAACTTTGAGTAATGTCATTCCCTTAGAACGTCATCTCTCAATCCATCAATATCAGGAACAACCAGTCGTCCTATCTTTCGAAGCCAACCTTCTCGATCGACCTCGAATTCCTTATCCTTTTCTGGATCCACTCTCGCTTCTAACTTCTGGATGATCTCGACAAGCTTCTCATTACGCTTTTAGCTTTCGTCAATCCTTTCGATGAGAGTAGGACTTATCGATAAGTTTGCTAACATTTCAGGCTCTAAATCACACCTTGGCCTGAAATCAAATCCTGCTAAGTACTCGTGGTGCTTCCATTCCGAAGACATAGCTCCCAAACTTGCATGTCTTCGACTCAACGCATATGCCACTGTATTACCTTTACCAGGAGTATGGGAAATGCCAAAATCATAAGATGCCAAAAACTCTAAACACCATTGTAGCAGCCCGTATTTACGTATCGGAGGATCATAAAATCTTTCTATTTAATTCCCTAAGGGTTGGATCATTCTCATATTTCGACATATTGGTTATGGGGATGTGAGACATGTCCATAATTTTTACCAATTTTATTTATGACCATTTTTCCCCTGTCAGTCTTGTACAGGGCATAACTTTTGAATGTGATCGAATCAGGTGTTGAGGCCGGTTTAATTGGAAAGGAAATGGTGTTGCCAATTCTGTAGAGTGGTCACATTAAAGATTTGGTTCAGCGGTTTGGGAGGAAACGTTGTTTTTGTGTTTCACAAATTATGTTCAAGTTTTTAGAGCCATTGATGGGATGATTTGAGGAGGCCCATTAGTGGACTGGTGGGAGGCTATAAATAAGGGTTAGAGGCATGGAGAATAGTTTACTTTCTTCATTCTCTCATTTGGTTGAGCTCGTGATCCTCCTTGCTCAATCAAATATACCTTTCCACTATGAAAATTCCAGATCTACATAAAAGAATCGAAAATCTGCATTATTTGAAGCTAGATATACATCAAGTGAAGAGAGATCGCATCAAATCAAGAGGTTTGAAGCATATTCTTCGCTATCTAGATTGAGAATTTAGGGATTTCAAGTTAATTCAAATAATTGGTGAGTGATAAGCATCTCTCACACGGATTAATCAAGTATATGGGTTGTTTGATCATCATTTTAATTTGTTTTCACCTAGATCTACATCACGGTAAGTATATTTAATTTGAATCACCATAGGATCTAATCTAGCAACATAAAACCAGTAATTCTTATGTTAATTTATATGTTTATGCAAGTTAGATCCATTGTTTTGTTTATCCATACATTTATCACGATTTTGGTGAATTTTATATGATTATTGATGAATAATTGTCATTTTGATGTGGTTAATGATCTCATAAAGTGTTGATTGTTGAATTGGATGATTTGGATAAGTTGTTTGCATCGACGTTGTCGTTTGGTGAAGATTTGGTCAAGTTTGGAACTATTTTGGTCGGATCTGGAGTCGAATCGTTTCTCTTAGGTCATTGATGATGTGGCATGAAGTTCAGGTAGTCTGGCTTATGCTCCAAGAAATGAAGCTAAGGTTTTAGGTCGGTTCGTCGAAAAGCATGGGTCGTCCGAAACATGTTGATGTTTCAGGTCGTTCGGAGATAGGTCAGGTCGCAGGAGTTTCTCTGAAATCGGGTCGTTGGTCTTCTCCATATTGTCGGGTTGTTAGGTGACCCATGAAGTTAGGTCGTTGGTGACCCATAAGTCGGTTCGTTGGGTGACCCAGGAAGTTAGGTCGTGGGTGACTCATGATGTCGGATCGTTGGGTAACCCAGGAAGTTAGGTTATGGGTGGCCCATAAAGTCGGGTTGTTGGGTGACCTAGGAAATTAGGTCGTTGGTGACCCATAAGTCGAGTCGTTGGGTGACCTGATGAGTCAGGTTGAAAAACTATGAATCGAATATTGACCAAATGATGTATGTTTTTGGCCCGATGGTGGTTGTGATTTCGAAGTGAATTCAAAGGGGAATGTCGAAGTGATGTGTTCATTGATCGTCGTAATGCAACGAATGTGAAAACGACTCCAGATGGGTGAGTTCGTGGATAATGGTTGCTCGAGAATTGAACTTGAGCTTATGGATAGTCATCAGGCTAAATGTCTAGAGATATTGAAGGCCGAGTAATTATCATTGTTGTAGGTTCTAGAGGACTTAAAACGGGGTATAATAAGGATCAAGGTTTTAAATCTCGGGTATCGGTTGCGTTTCGTCTCGGGGATTTTATAGACTCGGCCTCGTATTGGGCGAGATCTCGGACGAGATGAGTCTAACTCGGGAGTTCGTCTCGGATTTTCATCTCGGGTCTGAAAGTTCATATCGGAACAGTCTCGGGGTACATGATATGTTAAAAATGATATTTTAACAAAATGATTTTTATGAATGCTATTAAAAACATAGTAACTTAAACTTAAAATGCAAAATGACTTTATTGTTCTTTATTTTGCGAAAGATCATTCATACTCTAAATCGTAATATGCTTAAAATAGAAATATTGTTAGACAGGAAATATCAAAATGATCCAAAACATTAAAAAAATTCAGCATAAATAGACTATAAATACATAATTTCATAAGTAACATGTATGTAAAAAGACGAATATGAAAATCATAAGCATTGTAAAACATATACGAACATACAATATAGTCATTTAACATGCAAAATGTAAAATAACAAAAGATTGTTATGGCTAGATTTGAATTTTTTAATTATAATTCTAGTTCAGGCACAAATTTAAATTTTAACCAAAAAAACTAAGATCTCGGACGATATTCCAGTATTTCGTCTCAGTCGATATATTGTTCAATATTGCATATCTCGTGTGATATATTCAAAAGGAGATTTAGGGCGATATTTGCTGTTTTGTTTCAGAAGGAGCCCAAAACGAGATCTCAGAGGAGATCTCGGGCGATATTTGTGAGATTTGAAACAGTGATAGGGATTCCTAAAAGACCGATTGTATGGTCGAGTACCCTGGGTAGCTTGACGAGCCTAGTTACGTTTCGTTGTATGGCGTTTGGAGCTTTGCTAGATACGGGGTTACCATTAGCCCTTGACAGTTGTTGGCAAATTGTTTAACCGGTCATACGACTAACAATGGTTTCAAAGAGGATTGGCGGTGATAGCCAGAGTCATGGATTATGATTGTTTTGCTTGTATCGTCTTGGGTAGATTATTCGATGTCGAAGGAGATATCTCTTGGGTGCTTGTCTAATGTACGTTTAGGCCTTCGGGGCTTGTGCTTAGGAGATGTCGATTAGGATGGTCTATGCTTGATAATCGATTGCTATGGAACTGTTGTTGTTTCTAAAAGCTTGTTGTGTAATGGTTATCACTGTCGGATGTGGGGAAGATGGGCTTTGGGTTTCTTCTTTGGTGTTTTGGTAGATTAGTTGGCTAATCTGCCTATCCTCATATACTTTAGTGATGATGTTAGATAGTTGTTTTACACTCACGAAGATTGTTGTCTGGCTCAAGATTTTATGTTTCCTCTTATTACCTTGGGTTGTTCATCTATTTTTGGATGGGCAGACTGAGTAGCAAATTACAGGTGAAAGATCTTAATGAGGACGCGGATGCTGTACAGTGGCGAGCTGGAGGCTGGCGTATTATTTTCTATTATCTAGTATTTCTGTTTCCGTTATTTGTTGAGTGTTGTAGTGAGGCCAGTTTGTACAGACATTTATGTTGTAATCCAAAGTCATATGGATATACTTTCTAGTTGTTATGAAAATTCAAGTTTCTGCTCAGATATGCTTCACTATTATTGCCTGTTGTATATGTTCTATTATATTTTATCCTTGCGCTGTGAGTTATACGATAGGTTCTGCTTATATTATTCTACCCTGATGATCGTCCATAGCTTCCTAGCACGTCTTTCAACACATTATTTCCCTTATTTACTGCAAGAGTTGTGGGTGGTCGTCACAACCGTTGCTGCCAAAGATTCAAATACTTTTGGGAGAAAAGATACTTCAATGACTTGTGATTTGTAAACAACTCGAATCGAACTCCCAACAGGTAATGTCTCCACATCTTCAGAGGAAACACGATCGCTGCTAACTCCAAATCATGATCGCATAATTCCTCTCATGCGGCTTCAGCTGTTGACTTGCATATGCCATAACCCTATGTTTCTGCATCAGCACTGCTCCGAGTCCAGTACCACATGCATCGGTGTATACCACCATTTCCTTATTCCCACTTGGAATAGTCAAAACAGGAACACTCGTCAGCCTCTCCTTCGGGATTCCAAAAGCTTGCTCACACTTCATGTCCCATGTGAACACTTGATTTTTCTTCGTAAGTCATGTTAATGGTGCAGCTATCTTGAAGAAATCCATGATAAAACGACGATGATATCCCACCAAACCAAGGAAACTCCTCACGTTTGTCACATTCTTAGGTCTATCTCAGTCCTGGATTGTTGCCACCTTAGCGGGCTTTGTCCCTATTCCATTTCCAGAAACAACGTTGCCTAAGAACCTCATTTCATTCTTCCAGAAGTGACACTTCGAAAACTTAGCTCTCAGCTGATGCTTCTACAAGATTTCCAAAACAACTCTTAAGTGCGTCTTATGCTCTTCCTCATTCTGGGACTAAACCAGAATATCATTCACGAACACGAGCATGAACTTGTTTTACTGATCTCTAAACACCCTATTCATAAGATCCACGGAATATGTTGACGCGTTAGTCAATCCAAATGTCACCAACCACTCAAAGAAACTGGATGGTGTCCTAAAAGGTGTCTTCGACACACTATCATTTGCCACTCTCAACTAGTGAAATCCTATTGCCAAATCCATTTGGGAGAACACCTTGGCTTCATGGAGCTGATCAAATAAGTCATCTATCCTCGGAAGTGGATACTTGTTCTTCTTAGTCACCTTGTTCAGCTCACGGTAATCCACACGCAATCTCAAAAATCCATCAGCCTTGGTTGCAAACACAGTTGGTGCATCCTATTCAGACACGCTCCGTCGAATGAATCCTTTTCCCAAAAGGTCACCATCTTCCACCTATAACTCTCGTTGTTCTCTAGGCACCATTCGTTTAAGGGGCATAATGATAGGTCTATTACGTTTGACCAAATCGATCTTGAACTCAATCTCGCGATGTGGCGGAAACCCTTTGATCTCTTCAAAGACATCATCAAATTCACTCATGATCGGCACAGACGACAAGCCTTCCCATGGAAACACAAGTGAATATAAAAAGCTTACGAAGACCCCATCTTCTGCTTACATTGGATCACAACCATTCGCCCTTCCACATTCCCAACTGTCACCTCGAGCTTCTCGCAATCCACTTTAGCTGCATACCCCTTCAGCTAGTCCATACCCAAAATGATCCCAAACCCAGCGAAGTTCAACACAAAGCAATCACACACAAAAGAGCTACCATGACTCGACAACACTAGACCATGACAAATCATACATAAACTAGACGAACCCCTACTGGATTAGGCACAACCAATGGTCTATCACAAATCTTGGGTTCCAAACCCAATCGACACAAAATCTCATTGCAAATGAAAGAATACGATGCTCCAGTATCAAACAACACTCAAACAGAAACACCTCCGATAGAAAGCGTACTGTAACAACCCGTATTTCAAATAACATGTTAAAACGAGAATCAAGGCAGAATTTAATTTTAAAATTCTGAATCAAGTGAAACAGGCTATGCCATTGCGTTCGTCTCGGAAAAATACGCGAAATAGAGTCCGAGTTTTCGAAAATCGGAGTCCGTATGACCCGGTTAAGGCCCAAAGAAGATTTCTGGAAATCTGAATTTCGGAAACAGTTTTGGAAATCAGATCTGGGGCTAGGCGGGAGGTTTCCCGCCTAGGCCATGTCGACAGGGCTGTCGACAGGCCTGTCGACTTGGGCCCAGACCAAGTCGACAGCCCTGTCGACTTGCCTGTCGACAGGGGGTGGCCGGGGCAAGTAGCCTGGCGCACCTGTTTGTCTCACCTGGTCTTATTCTTGGGCTGGGTCTGGAAGCTTCCGAGATCTGATGGTCCTAATCTATCCTAGGGTTAATCTAAGGGCCTAAAACTATCCTAATCTCTATAAAAAGACCCTAAACCTAACCTAAATCCCTAAAAATCAAACCTAGCAACTAAGTGCTGCCAAAATCAATTTTGATCATGGCCTCCATCTCCAATCCCTAGAACCTATGCACTCAAATCAAGTTCAAATCAAAAGGTGCAAGCTTGCTACACCAAATAGAGGCCAAATCAACGTTGCTATGCGAGTTTCATGACGGATCTTCATCAAAGGAGCCACTTTTCTTCGCCAAAACGATTCATGCTCCTAGTCCTCTTGCCATGCTAGGTAAGTTCTAGCTACGTTTAGATGGAAACGGTAGTTTTGATAATGACATGGGATAAATTGAGGCTAAGCATGATTATGCGAACCTATATGAACCTTACCTTGCCTCTTGTGTTCATGTTTATGATTTTAGGCCATGTGAGTGACTTAATTATGCCTCTCATGCTATGCATAACCTAGTTTAACTTGCAAGTTTGGATCTTTATGCATGAAATGCTAGCATGAACCTTTAGAAACTATTTTACTTGTGAAACATTGGCTAAGACAAGATTTTGGGGCTTATGCATGTTTATGAACCCAAACCCCTTATGCTAACATGCAAGTTTGTGGCCAAATCCTTTATGAGATTATGCATGCTCGTGGCCAATCCCCTCTTTTAAGTTGTGCATGTTTATGGCCAAACCCCTTTTGATAATATGCATGTTTGTGGCCAAATTACCTTATGACACTATGCATGTTTATGGCCAACCCCTTTATGATGTTATGCATGTGTAAGCCAAGCCCTTTTTGGCATCATGCATGTTTTGAGACCAATATGTGACATAGTATCCTTACTATGTTGACTCGCTTTGCTTGCGTTGGGAAAACACGATTTTGGGTAGTTAGATAAACATGAACATGTCGCAAAATCTTAACTTGAATATGACATGTGTTTATACTTGAAAGTATGACTAGAAAGATAACATGGAAGTTGGCATGTAAGTATGCATAAAACATGAGCTTGGGAATTTACCTATTAAGTTAGGTCTACCCTTTGGGAATTTACCTATTAAGTTAGGTCTACCCAAATGCTTGAAAAACTTGTAACATGTTTTGGGAACATGATGAACTTAGATAATATAAGTGTGGCCAACTCGAGGTTGGGTTGAGTTTGCAACGTAAAACTACCCGGAACCGACCGGCCTAACTAGTAGTTGCAAACAATAAGACCCAATGTGAGAAGTTGGTCATGTCGCGCTTAAGACCCGAGGTTAGACTAGGTTGTGGTGTAAATCTACCCGGACCCGCCCGGCTTAACTAGTAACCACAACAAGGTCTAATGTGAGAGGTTAAGAGTGCATTAATTAAATTAATGCCACATGATAAGGTTAAGTAAATTTGACTAATGACACTTAACCGATATGACACGAATGGGTAGGTTAAGTGGGACCGGGCTTGATTTCCTTAATGACACTTAACCATACAAGATGATTAGGAGATGGGGTTAAGTAATTTACACTTAACTAATCCGACTGGGTAATTAGATGAGGTTAAGTAATTAAGACTTAACTAACCTAACCACGGTAATTAGATGGGGTTAAGTAATCCACACTTAACTAATCTAAACACGGTAATTCGATGGGGTTAAGTTAAACACTTAACCAATTTAAACTTGGTAATTCAATGAGGTTAAGTAACCAATACTTAACCAACTTAACGTGATAATTTAATGGGGTTAAGCAACTTATACTTAACCAATTATACATGAAGATTTGATGTGGTTAAGTGACCTAAACTTAACCAATCTAACTCGTTAATTTGATGTGGTTAAGTGAACTAAACTTAACCAATCTAACTCGTTAATTGGATGTGGTTAAGTGACCTATACTTAACCAATCTAACGTGAAAACATGATAAGGCTAAGTCACGAATCACTTGAATACGCTTGACCGATTTGACTCGGTAATTTGACAAGGTCAAGTTAATTTATAACCAATCTAAAATGATAATTAGACGAGGTTAAGTTATGGATTGCTTAATATACTTAGCCAACTTGACACATGGTTTGTAGGGTTAAGTCTTGGACTTGGATACTTAGCCAATTTTGACATGGTTTGTAGACGGGCTAAGTTATGGACTTAAGTGACACTTAACCCATTAGATAAACCCTAATTCGGAGGATTGGGTAAATAACCATAGTTAACAAGGATTATGGAAATAAGGCTAAGTGGTAAACCTTAGTTAAGGGAAACTAAGTAATAATTCTTAGTCAAGGAAATTTGGACCATTTCTTAGATAGATCAGTAACCCGATACGTTAGGTCAACGTTTAAGTATGCGTGTAGGAGCAGGCTATCTGATTTAGATAAAGGCTCCAACGAACTGGGTAACGAAGCAGCGACTTCGGGGAACGTGAGGATATTCTTGGGATCCCTCTGTGAGCTGCCAGGTCATTATACTAGGCTCACGAGAGGTTGAGGTCTGCGGTAGAAGAACCAAGAATATGCCTTGGTTGCTATGCGAGCGACCTAAAGACAGGGGTGGATAGCAGTGAGTCGGCGAATACATAAGGTGCCCGAGATAGCAAGTTCGTCGATCATCTACCATCTTGAGTCAAGCGTGTACGTACGGAAAGGCAGGGAACACCCAACATACCATAATCTGCTATCTAATTATGGGTGAGGTAGGCCGTAGGATGTGGGCTGGCCGGAGTGTAGTTCTCATGCAAGATTTTCTCTTGTGTTGCCTTTCACTAGTTGAGGGAGGGGTCTCGTGGGACCATAGCCACGTGTAGAAAAGCAGACCTTAGTATCTGCATCGGCAGATAAATCTAAAGCTCCCGACCGAGTCCTGTATTTCTTGTTTTGCCCTGGGACAGGACTCGGATGGCACGATGTGATACATGTGCATACAGTTATAGAAAAACGATTCACGATGAATGCGTGGGAAAAAGGGCGCGGTTGACGGTTAGCGTAATCCCTAGTGGCCTAGGTGGTTTAACCCAAACTGAAATACGAAAGCGTGCAATAGGTAAGCGTAATCCCTAGTGGTGCTAGGTGGCGTAAGTCCTAGTAGTCCAAACGATGATTCATATGGAAGAGCCTAGCTAGAACAAGGGTGACAGTCCAAACGATTTCAAGGATAATACGACATGAGGAAGCCCGTACGAGGTACGGCAAAGGACTGAACTTGTATACATGGAAAGAAACATATGATTTGAGTAACCTATATATGCGATATATTAGGTCGACATGGACCATTACACGACTTTGAGCAAGGGACATTCATGGTTAATACATGACGCGGGTAGGGATACTAGTACGAGAGGTGCAGAGCAAATATACATGTTAGAACTAGGAAGAATATATATATAATAGATACCGTGGGATGTTAGACGGGGTAGATACCTTGGGATAATGTACTCGATAGAAATCTGACGATGTGATACCTTGACTCATCATAACACCGTAGTTTATCACGATACCTTAGTTTACCTTGCCACAGTAGTTCGACCGGCTACCCTGGTTTATCTATCTTGTAGTTATCCTTATGTTTACTTTCAGTTTATGCATGTCATGTTACCTTTACCTGTTTTTATACTGGAAGTAGATAGGACTTACTCAGTCTTTTTGACTGACCCGTTTTGTTTCGCCTCTTTTCAGGTTTCAGGGAGGAAACAATGCTGTTTAGTTCAGACTTCTTCTGCTTGAAGGTCATCATGGATGGCTTGGACTTCTCTTGGCTATGGCTACTTTACTGTTTTTACTTGGGGAAGAATTGCATAAAAAGTCTTTACGCTTCTTTACTATTGAAAGACAGGTTTTGATGTACTCTGATGTAGAAGGCTTTAGACCTTAATCATTGAATTTATGAAAGTTCGATTTTACTTCCGCTATTTTATATGTTCTGTCTTGTGATATTTCTGTGCATGTTTACCAATAATGCCCCTCTAAAGCTAGTGCATTCCTTTGCGAGTGACCCTAGCGGAGGCGGGGTGTTACATTTGGTATCAGAGCAGAAGGTTACCAGACTGGGCAAAAGTTTTTAAAGACCTTCTGAAAATTATTTGAAAAACCGTTTATAAAGAAGCATTTTTCAAGAAAGTTTTCTTTTAAAAAGAAAAGGCTATTCCCCAAAGGCCATTAGCATTATCCTTGTTTCCTTGATTGAATCTCTTTTCCTTTCTTTCCTCCATCTGTAGTCACAGTGGTTTTAACTGCGACTAGTCTTTTCTATCTACGGAAGTGCTTTCCATGCGATGGAGGTGGTTCTCGAGAGACCAGTGGCCGCGTTATAAGAAAGGATAGTGAGAAAGAGGATAAAGGATGCGAGTTTAAGGGTGAACAACTTGTTGGTATGGCTCAACCCAGAATGAGAGAGAAGGATGAACAATGAAACCCATGACGAGAGAGTACCTTTGGCATGGTGAAACGGGGTGGATAGTTAAGTATCATGGGACAAGGACAAGATCATCGGGAGGGCAATAGTATGCTCTCATTTCTAGGGTACCTCAGAAGGAGGGTAACGATCTTGTTAAAGGTTTAGCTTTTCTTCTCTATCATCCCGTTGGGACTTTGTTTTGATCACCGCATCTTTTTAAGTCCGCTTCGATAGTTGAGTCTCTGCACCTTAGTACTAGCGTAGTAGAGGATCCCGTTTTTGTCTCAAGTCCTATTGGAAGATCGGTCCATTTATTCATGACTTGTTTATGTCTATATCAAGTGTTGAGCTTGGAAATAATGCTTATGTTTATAAGTTGTGGATGGATTCTAGGGATGAAGTGGTTATCCAGTAAGGGGTGCCACTCTCGGTTTTAGAAGGAGGGTAGTTAGACTCTTGGCTTGCTTTGGTAATACCCTCGAAGTCTCGTGTAACCTTTTGGGTTCTGTCATGGCTAGTTACCTAGAATCCCAGGATGCAGTTGTTGGTAATCCGTTTGAATAGAATTCGCCGCTAAGGCGGATGGTTCGTTTCGATTATGTATGAGTTATGGGAATCACCCTAGTAAGGACTCTTGGCAATTTGGATTGGCATCGGAAAAACGAGATCCAGAATTCACTAGTGAATTTTGGAGAGTTGGCTTGAGTACGTAGATATGGTTGAGCCAAGTATACTAGGGAAAGAATAAGTGCAAGTGGAACGAGAGGCGACGAGGAAATGAGTTCCAACTCATGTTATGGAAACAGGAAGTAAGAAGCTGCGAAATCGTGAAGTAAAAGGGGGCGGTCAAGGCACGATGGAACTAAGCTCAAGGTAATGCGACGCAGGAGACTGAAGCCTAAATACATGCATGATATCTCTTTTGGGAATATATCCTCGACCCCTGTTTTCTGTTGAGCTTGCTTGTAGGGTATCTTTTATGGATATCCTCTCGGTCCTGTTTCTGTTACAAACCCCGTAAGGAGTTTGTTTTGTTTATCTTCTCGATCTTATTTTAGGGAATCTTAGGTAGAACCCTATGGATGTAAACATGTATTTGAAACATGTTATGGTTGATATGGTTGCAAATGATTGCAAGTGGTTGCTCGTGGACGCGCGAATACACGTTAGATACTAGATTGACGCGATCACATTTCATGTTGCATATACACGAGTATTTATACTTGTTTATGGATGAAATTGAATGTGTTACCATGTGGACGTTGCATATGGATGAATGTTTGTGCACGCATATAGTGTATATATATGACTAGGACTATTTGCATACATGTTGGATTCATGGCACTATACATATTTTTGCATTAGAAAGATTATCCAGGCCTGATCATTAGCATTAGCTAAGGAACATGAACACACACGTTTTGCATATATTCATACAGCATTAGAAATCATCTAAGGACAATGGTTGCTTGTGGATGATGTTTTGAGTAGATGGATGATGAATGGTAGGATATGTTCTTCCTAACTTAGAGATTTCGGGGACGAAATCCTAAAAGGTGGGGAGAATGTAACAATCCGTATTTCAAATAACATGTTAAAACGAGAATCAAGGCAGAATTTAATTTTAAAATTCTGAATCAAGTGAAACAGGCTATGCCATTGCGTTCGTCTCGGAAAAATACGCGAAATAGAGTCCGAGTTTTCGAAAATCGGAGTCCGTATGACCCGGTTAAGGCCCAAAGAAGATTTCTGGAAATTTGAATTTCGGAAACAGTTTTGGAAATCAGATCTGGGGCTAGGCGGGAGGTTTCCCGCCTAGGCCATGTCGACAGGGCTGTCGACAGGCCTGTCGACTTGGGCCCAGACCAAGTCGACAGCCCTGTCGACTTGCCTGTCGACAGGGGGTGGCCAGGGCAAGTAGCCTGGCGCACCTGTTTGTCTCACCTGGTCTTATTCTTGGGCTGGGTCTGGAAGCTTCCGAGATCTGATGGTCCTAATCTATCCTAGGGTTAATCTAAGGGCCTAAAACTATCCTAATCTCTATAAAAAGACCCTAAACCTAACCATAATCCCTAAAAATCAAACCTAGCAACTAAGTGCTGCCAAAATCAATTTTGATCATGGCCTCCATCTCCAATCCCTAGAACCTATGCACTCAAATCAAGTTCAAATCAAAAGGTGCAAGCTTGCTACACCAAATAGAGGCAAAATCAACGTTGCTATGCGAGTTTCATGACGGATCTTCATCAAAGGAGCCACCTTTCTTCGCCAAAATGATTCATGCTCCTAGTCCTCTTGCCATGCTAGGTAAGTTCTAGCTACTTTTAGATGGAAACGGTAGTTTTGATAATGACATGGGATAAATTGAGGCTAAGCATGATTATGCGAACCTATATGAACCTTACCTTTCCTCTTGTGTTCATGTTTATGATTTTAGGCCATGTGAGTGACTTAATCATGCCTCTCATGCTATGCATAACCTAGTTTAACTTGCAAGTTTGGATCTTTATGCATGAAATGCTAGCATGAACCTTTAGAAACTATTTTACTTGTGAAACATTGGCTAAGACAAGATTTTGGGACTTATGCATGTTTATGAACCCAAACCCCTTATGCTAACATGCAAGTTTGTGGCCAAATCCTTTATGAGATTATGCATGCTCGTGGCCAATCCCCTCTTTTAAGTTGTGCATGTTTATGGCCAAACCCCTTTTGATAATATGCATGTTTGTGGCCAAATTACCTTATGACACTATGCATGTTTATGGCCAACCCCTTTATGATGTTATGCATGTGGAAGCCAAGCCCTTTTTGGCATCATGCATGTTTTGAGACCAATATGTGACATAGTATCCTTACTATGTTGACTCGCTTTGCTTGCGTTGGGAAAACACGATTTTGGGTAGTTAGATAAACATGAACATGTCGCAAAATCTTAACTTGAATATGACATGTGTTTATACTTGAAAGTATGACTTGAAAGATAACATGGAAGTTGGCATGTAAGTATGCATAAAACATGAGCTTGGGAATTTACCTATTAAGTTAGGTCTACCCTTTGGGAATTTACCTATTAAGTTAGGTCTACCCAAATGCTTGAAAAACTTGTAACATGTTTTGGGAACATGATGAACTTAGATAATATAAGTGTGGCCAACTCGAGGTTGGGTTGAGTTTGCAACGTAAAACTACCCGGAACCGACCGGCCTAACTAGTAGTTGCAAACAATAAGACCCAATGTGAGAAGTTGGTCATGTCGCGCTTAAGACCCGAGGTTAGACTAGGTTGTGGTGTAAATCTACCCGGACCCGCCCGGCTTAACTAGTAACCACAACAAGGTCTAATGTGAGAGGTTAAGAGTGCATTAATTAAATTAATGCCACATGATAAGGTTAAGTAAATTTGACTAATGACACTTAACCGATATGACACGAATGGGTAGGTTAAGTGGGACCGGGCTTGATTTCCTTAATGACACTTAACCATACAAGATGATTAGGAGATGGGGTTAAGTAATTTACACTTAACTAATCCGACTGGGTAATTAGATGAGGTTAAGTAATTAAGACTTAACTAACCTAACCACGGTAATTAGATGGGGTTAAGTAATCCACACTTAACTAATCTAAACACGGTAATTCGACGGGGTTAAGTTAAACACTTAACCAATTTAAACTTGGTAATTCAATGAGGTTAAGTAACCAATACTTAACCAACTTAACGTGATAATTTAATGGGGTTAAGCAACTTATACTTAACCAATTATACATGAAGATTTGATGTGGTTAAGTGACCTAAACTTAACCAATCTAACTCGTTAATTTGATGTGGTTAAGTGAACTAAACTTAACCAATCTAACTCGTTAATTGGATGTGGTTAAGTGACCTATACTTAACCAATCTAACGTGAAAACATGATAAGGCTAAGTCACGAATCACTTGAATACGCTTGACCGATTTGACTCGGTAATTTGACAAGGTCAAGTTAATTTATAACCAATCTAAAATGATAATTAGACGAGGTTAAGTTATGGATTGCTTAATATACTTAGCCAACTTGACACATGGTTTGTAGGGTTAAGTCTTGGACTTGGATACTTAGCCAATTTTGACATGGTTTGTAGACGGGCTAAGTTATGGACTTAAGTGACACTTAACCCATTAGATAAACCCTAATTCGGAGGATTGGGTAAATAACCATAGTTAACAAGGATTATGGAAATAAGGCTAAGTGGTAAACCTTAGTTAAGGGAAACTAAGTAATAATTCTTAGTCAAGGAAATTTGGACCATTTCTTAGATAGATCAGTAACCCGATACGTTAGGTCAACGTTTAAGTATGCGTGTAGGAGCAGGCTATCTGATTTAGATAAAGGCTCCAACGAACTGGGTAACGAAGCAGCGACTTCGGGGAACGTGAGGATATTCTTGGGATCCCTCTGTGAGCTGCCAGGTCATTATACTAGGCTCACGAGAGGTTGAGGTCTGCGGTAGAAGAACCAAGAATATGCCTTGGTTGCTATGCGAGCGACCTAAAGACAGGGGTGGATAGCAGTGAGTCGGCGAATACATAAGGTGCCCGAGATAGCAAGTTCGTCGATCATCTACCATCTTGAGTCAAGAGTGTACGTACGGAAAGGCAGGGAACACCCAACAGACCATAATCTGCTATCTAATTATGGGTGAGGTAGGCCGTAGGATGTGGGCTGGCCGGAGTGTAGTTCTCATGCAAGATTTTCTCTTGTGTTGCCTTTCACTAGTTGAGGGAGGGGTCTCGTGGGACCATAGCCACGTGTAGAAAAGCAGACCTTAGTATCTGCATCGGCAGATAAATCTAAAGCTCCCGACCGAGTCCTGTATTTCTTGTTTTGCCCTGGGACAGGACTCGGATGGCACGATGTGATACATGTGCATACAGTTATAGAAAAACGATTCACGATGAATGCGTGGGAAAAAGGGCGCGGTTGACGGTTAGCGTAATCCCTAGTGGCCTAGGTGGTTTAACCCAAACCGAAATACGAAAGCGTGCAATAGGTAAGCGTAATCCCTAGTGGTGCTAGGTGGCGTAAGTCCTAGTAGTCCAAACGATGATTCATATGGAAGAGCCTAGCTAGAACAAGGGTGACAGTCCAAACGATTTCAAGGATAATACGACATGAGGAAGCCCGTACGAGGTACGGCAAAGGACTGAACTTGTATACATGGAAAGAAACATATGATTTGAGTAACCTATATATGCGATATATTAGGTCGACATGGACCATTACACGACTTTGAGCAAGGGACATTCATGGTTAACACATGACGCGGGTAGGGATACTAGTACGAGAGGTGCAGAGCAAATATACATGTTAGAACTAGGAAGAATATACATAATAGATACCGTGGGATGTTAGACGGGGTAGATACCTTGGGATAATGTACTCGATAGAAATCTGACGATGTGATGCCTTGACTCATCATAACACCGTAGTTTATCACGATACCTTAGTTTACCTTGCCACAGTAGTTCGACCGGCTACCCTGGTTTATCTATCTTGTAGTTATCCTTATGTTTACTTTCAGTTTATGCATGTCATGTTACCTTTACCTGTTTTTATACTGGAAGTAGATAGGACTTACTCAGTCTTTTTGACTGACCCGTTTTGTTTCGCCTCTTTTCTTCCGTTCCCCCCCCCCCAGGTTTCAGGGAGGAAACAATGCTGTTTAGTTCGGACTTCTTCTGCATGAAGGTCATCATGGATGGCTTGGACTTCTCTTGGCTATGGCTACTTTACTGTTTTTACTTGGGGAAGAATTGCATAAAAAGTCTTTACGCTTCTTTACTATTGAAAGACAGGTTTTGATGTACTCTGATGTAGAAGGCTTTAGACCTTAATCATTGAATTTATGAAAGTTTGATTTTACTTCCGCTATTTTATATGTTCTGTCTTGTGATATTTCTGTGCATGTTTACCAATAATGCCCCTCTAAAGCTAGTGCATTCCTTTGCGAGTGACCCTAGCGGAGGCGGGGTGTTACACGTACCTTGAACAACAGCACTCTTCCCTTTCTCCTCTGCCGTAGGAGATCTCTAAGAAGATAGCACAACCTCCAAAGCATACGCCTTCACAATCTGCTTACCCTTAGCCGGTTCTGGACAATCCTTCTTGTTATGCCCAGGTTTACTACATTTATAACACTTCTCTCATCTTTCGGATTCTTACAATCCTTGGAAAAGTGGCCCTTCTACTTGTAGTTGAAGAAAATCACCTCGCTTTTCTGCTTCTTCTGACCATCTTTTCCTTTCTGCTGTTGTTGCTTCCTTTTTTTGTTATTACCACCCTACTGTGGTTTTGGTTCCTCTTTGGCTGCAACAACACTCTCTTCCTTAGGAAACAAACTTTCATGCCTCAAAGCTTTCTCCATGATCTTCTCGTAAGTGTCATCCAAACGATCAACCATCTGATTCCTAATATATTTATCTAGGCCCATGACGAACTTCTCGTTCTTCTGGTAAGAAGTCTCAATATAAAAATGAGCATACTTGGACAAAGCTTCAAAATTAAAAGCATACTCCAACACTAGTTGACCATTCTGCTTTAGGTCAACAAACCACTAGAACAGAATAGAATTCAAGACGGTATGAATGAACTTCATATCGAACTTGACTCGGAATTGATCCCAAGTGATCTCAACCTCTGGAGTGTCTAAAGTAATAGAGTTCCACCAATCCATAGCTCTGTCCTGTAGCTGTCTCGATGCAAGCTTCCTCTTAGTCACATCATCAATCCCTAAGTCTCCAAATATCAGAATACAAGTATCAAGCCACCCTTGAATCTCTACAGTCGACTCTGTCCCCCTAAACATCTTTCCTCCTAGAGTAGTGAAGTCCTTACACAGCTTAGAAAAATCAACCACCGTAGGCACTTGCACTTGAACGCCAACAACTACCCCTGCTGCTTTTGAAGTGGGTACCCTCTCAATGATCGATGCTACCATGGCCTCGAACATAGCTGGGTAATCTGGTATATGGCCATCTCCCCCACTTGGAATAGACTCTTCCCTAGCAGTATGTCTCGAAGATCTGCTACTCATTCTAAATTTGAAAATAGAATGATTAGTCCACACATGAGAATAACTGCAATTGAGTTCAAGCGCTACTATATTATACACTATAATATAGTAATCATCCATTTGCAAAGTACAAATCCATTTCTCATACATGTTTACATCCACGAACTTTGGATAAAATCGCTCAATCAAAGCTCTGATACCAAATATAACGACCGCCTCGTATCTCTCGCACAAACCAAGGAGAAATGCGTTGTATGATGTGCCAGGACGATATGGGACGACCATTAGGAATTGAAAACACAAGTGTAAACCTGTCGTATAACTCACAGCACATGGAGAAAATATAATATAACATATACAATAGATAGTGATAGTGAAGTGTCATTGAATAGAATCTTAAACTTTCGTATCATCATGAGAATATCCATACATCAAACTGGATTATATCATCAGAATATGTACCATAAGCCTCATTACAAGTTCACTTCGAGTAGCACCCAAACAATAGCAGCGGAAAATAACGTAATATGTATAGTAGAAAAGTAATACATAACCCTTCTCGTGATCACTTAGCAGCATCGTCCTCAACAAGATCTACTACCCGCTACCTGCTACCTAGTCTTCCCATCCACAACCGGATGAACAATCCGAGGTAATAAAAGGGAAATATAAAATCTTGAGTCAGACAATAGACTTAATAAGCGATAAGATAGCTATCTAACATCATCAACAAAGTATATGAGAACTATGCAGATCAATTGTCTAATCTACCAACACATTAACAGAGAAGTAACCAAAACTCGTCTCCTCCACATCTGACAGAGATAGCCTTTCCCATAGAATTAGAGAAGAAACAAACAAACATCCATAGTAACCAATTATCAAGCGTAAACCATCCTAATCGAGTTCAACATCTCCTAACCACAAATCCCGAAGGCCGAAACCAACATCAAATAAGCACCCAAGAGATACCTCTCTCGGCGTCGGACAATCCACATAAGACGATTCAAACAATAACTTCCATGACTCTAGCTATCACCGCCTATCTTGTCTTGAAACCATCATTAATCGTGTGACTGGCCTATCTTTCCATCCGCCAAGGGCTAATGGTAACTTTGGTTCTAGCAAAACTCCATATGCCTTCGCGACTCGTATCTATGCCCATCGTGACTACCTAGGGTATTCGATCCATCTGGCCTTTTGGGCGTCCCCATTATACCCCTGCTTTGAGTCCGCTAGAGCCTCCGACTAATGATAATCCCTGGGCCTTCAATATCTCAAGCCATCCACCTTGATGACTATCCATAAGCTAAAATGCCTTATCGAGCAACCATTATCCACGAGCTCGATCATCCTTGAGTCGTCTTCTCAACTTTGTTGCATTTCATCGATCAACAAACACTTCATCATGCTTCGAACAATCCATCTGAATTAACATCGAAGCTAAGCTTATTGTCAAACCAAACACAAACTTCATTTGGTGACTACTGATGAATCGTTCACCGATTCATCCCTATGGATCACTCTACGTTTATAATCCGTACATTTTTTTGCACAATGTTTCATCCATTTGCTATGCACAACGACCCATAGTTTTCTCCGATCCAACATTCTGGAAGATCCATCGGGTTTGTGCGATCGAACAGTCGCCACTCGACCCGATCAATGATTCCACCATGTGCGCTTCATGTCCCAATCCACCTCATGTTGCAAAGCAACCCGTCTTCAGCTGATCCATCATGGATCGCCTCCATGTTTTCACCATGCAAGCCTTGTGGCGATCTGACTTTTATGCATAGCGCTCCATCGGTTTTTAACTTGCAGCGGTCCACTTGCAGTGATCCAGGCTCTTGCCCGATCCATTCAAATGCACATGATCCACTTGCAGCAACCTAGGCTTTTTGCGTAGAAATCAATCACTTTACCATGCCATTACGATCCATCATTTTCCTTGATCTGATCCTCCAAATGACTGTGCTCCACCCTTGCTGATCCATCCATGCCATTTCTTTGATCCATCAGCATTCACTCACCGAACCCGATCGACATACAATCTGATCCATCTTTTCTTGCGCAACACCCTAGGCGGTCCACGCTCCGACCAATCCAATTTATCCCCATCGTGCGATCCATGCCCAGATTCACCTTTTCGCCAAGTCAATCCACACGATCTACGCTTTAACGACCACATCTATACATCTATCTTATCCAAATCGACCGATTTCATCCAAACAATCGATAGCATAACAAATCAATCATCAACAAACATTAGCACATCAATAATCATCATAGAATCATATGAATTTTACCAAATCATGATAAAATAATGAATCAATCAATAAATGGATCTAAACTTGCATAAACATAGAATTACCATATGAATTTATTACTATAATCTTACTAGATTAGATCCTATAGTGATCTGAATTGAAAATAGACTTTACTTCATTAGATATAGGTGAAAATGACTCGACATGATGAAATTAAGATCAAACAAACCCATATACTCGATTGAATCCGTGTGACAGACACTTATCACTCACCAAATCCACAAAATACTTGAAATCAATGAATCTCTAATCCGAAAAACGAGGAACAGCGAGGAATAGCGAAGAACGGACTCTGAATCAATCAATTTGATGTGATCTACCATTTTTAAATGTTGATCTTCAATCTTCTTATGTAAATCTATGAACTTAATGGAGTGGAGGTGTATTCGGTTGAGCCGGAGTATCACAGTCACCCAACCAAATGAGAGAATGAAGAAACTAAACCATTTTCCTTACCTCTACCTTCATATTTATAGCCAACAACACCTAGCCTTAACGAGCCTCAATTATCATCCCACTAATGACTAATTAGTCTGTCCAGAAAATGTGTAATACTAAAATAGCGATTCCTCCCAAACAGCTCAGCTAAATCTTTATGTAACCACTCTACGGATTGGAAACACCATTTTTGGTCAAATCAAATCGATCCCAGCACTTGATTCGATTTTTGTCAACTGTTATTCCCTAAAAAATAACAGGGGCAAAATGTCACAAATAAAATTAACAAAAATCACGCACATGTCTCACATCCCCATAAACAACATATCAAAAGTTGATAATGATCCGACGCTTTGGGAATTAAATAAAAATATTTTACGACCCTCCAATGCGTAAAATGCGGGTCATTATAGTTGGGATTAAAAACTAGCATAAGTAAACTCTAATCGTAACTAATTTATTTCTTTACCTTGTAAACCTTTGAAATCAAAGGTATCTCGTAAGACCACGCCGCACATAAACACAGACGAGTTTGCGATAACCAAAACACTTATTATAAATTCAGTAATATTATAATAATGTCTAGACTCCACAAATAAATATATTTAAAAAGTCATAATGCTTGCATTTCACGTTCCAACATAATACATATACAATCAAATCCGAAGGTTCATACTGGGTCTACCCTTCAAATCTGTACATCTCTAAATAAAATGTATGGAAGGCTACGTTAATTTTCACCTTAGCTACTCAGGACCTTAACTATCATTAAAAACTGGATGACGCCGTGTTCACCACGGTTGATAAATAACCATATAGGGGACCCCAAGAACAAAGATAATCGACTCTAGATATGGAATCATTACATCGTAATGGGGGCGACCAACAACCGTGTCACTTCCCCCTGCTTTATTCATTTTCTGGCTGATTATGTTTACCTTATACCTTGGAATGCTAATATTGCCTTCCAGAGAGATATGTAATGCTACCATTTGTCCATATAATTCATACTTGGTTCAGAAGAAACTAAATAATTCCATCTACCATATCTTTCAAAATATTTCAAATTCAAAACACATCAACCAAATCGAAGTGGTTTTTAGGCAAGTAGGCCTACTCCCGGTCCGTTCGAAACAACCAATCGATTATTACATCCAAATTTGAGAGTTGATTATTTAACTATCAAATATATAAACAATGATCATCCAAGGATTTAAATTCCCATAATAATCACCATGGCTTTGTAAAATGATTGTTTCATGTCTAAAATCTCATTACAAAATATTTATTTAAAATATTCATATACCCATCTCAATGACCTAAGAATATCAAATAAACGTTATATTTTCAATACTTAGGAATTATACTCGTAACTTATTTTATTAATAAGCATATTCAGAAACATCTGAAAGATTTCTTATTTAAAAATCATATTAAAGGATCAAATAAAGTAACTTAAAAAAGAAACGAATAAAATAATAAACTCAAACATGATTCCTCCGATGTTAAGGGCAGAACAAATTTCCACCATTTAAACTAAATAAACAGCAGCCATTATTGTAAATAATGATACTTAATTTTATAAATTCTTATCAAGTAAATAGTAATTGTTTACCGTTTAACAATGTAAATTGTTGATTATAATCATTAATAAAAAAACCATTATACTTAAAATATTGTTAATAAAATAATTATTAACTTTAAATCCTATTAATGAAGACATAATTTAACTTTTATGTAATAATTATTAACTATTAAATCTTCATTTAAATAGAAGTTAATTAACTTCAAATCTTATTATAAAATTATTTAAAACATTTTTAAATAAATAATTATTAACTTGAAAACATGATTTAAATATAAACCAATTTTTATTTTAAAACTTATTAAAAATAATGATTCTCTTTTATAAATATTATGAGATATGGATAAATAATGATTTCCAAAACATTTGCTTTAAATGAACTGAATGACTACATTTATGCGATGTTTACATCTCTATCTCAAAGAAACCATAAGCAACTATAGCCTCAAAATTCATATATTTAAAACATTTATTCTTTAATGCTTAGAAATTATAATGGTACTTAAATAAGCCACCATATACTCAATTTATCATCTAGTCAACATGCTATTTACATAAACAGACATGTATAAATAATTAACAATTAGCAATCAATGGCTAATATAACACTTATTCAATAATGATTAGTCGGCATAAATAAAATGTCCAAATTAATATAAATAAAAGAGCAGGGATTTATTTTGCTAACATGATGTCAATTAAATCAAGTTCAATCAATTTCTAAATTGTGTTAATTTGGCCTAATAGATAACAGTAAGTATGTGACTTAGATTAACAATTCTATAATTAAATAACGAAATCAATAATATTTTGTTCAACCATTCACGTAAAATCAATACTTGTAATAAATATTGAATAAAAAAACTCATAAATATCTAATAGCAATTCGAGATGCTGACTTGTAATCCTAATTAGATTCAAACAGACTTTCAACATTTCGAGATGTTATCTCACAATCCTTAATTTAGTTTCAAACAATCAATCAATTTGATCAATTCCCACAGACAATTTAAAATATAATAACTTATCTAAACCATTAACACAAATTTCAAAATAAGGCAGATAATAAATATTTTCATCTGCTATATTTTATACTATTAGATAGAGCGGTGAGTTTTACTCTCAGTTTTCGTTTGCACATTTTGAATCTGTTAAATTCTGAACGTCATTCGAAATTCTCCAAAATTGTAACTTGTTCGAAATGTCTCAAATTCAATTCCAAAATGCAGATATCATCATTACGAATCTAATGTGACTAAACGTGTTAGATTTGGACCTAAAATAAGCGAGTCATTGCATTTATAAGATTTTGGGTTAATTAAGTAACACTATCTCAAGATAAAAAGGTCCTTTCCTCTGCTTGAGAGAGTGTTAATGGCGTCAAGGATTTTTCCCCGTCTTTCTATTTTCTTCTGCTCGCTCCCTAATCTACACGCAATCAACTCTTCCCTCTCTTCCATCTCCCCAAAATCTCATCTTCCCTCTACCCTTGCTTACGCTACGCGTGCTCTCTCAACTGGTTTCAATTTCTTACCTTTTCGATTTGAGTTTTTCCATGTAATCCTTCTGCACCCGTATAATCTCCATAATCTTCAACCTAATTTTTTTAAACCTCCTCACTACGAAATCGATTCCGACATCACTTCCTACCAAAGTTCGGTGTCGCTTCAGGCAATTTCTTGCTTCAGGTTAGCTGGAGGCTTATTTTTCAACTAGTGGTCTTGGCGATGGACGGAAGTCTGGCACTAACACGGAAGTCCATGGTGAGTAGCATCTCCCAGTGGTTTGTTTTCTTTATGCGTCTCAACGATCCTGTTTGTGATGGGACTAAATGACTATTTGGGTCTTCAATGGTTGCCATGTATTGTCTTGTTGGTTAACCGAGTTTGTTGGCTTTGTATTTTTTCTGGTTTGTGAGCTTTGCTTAGATGTTTGGTTTCTTCTTCCTTTGGTTAATCGGGTGCAGAACTTTTAATGTAAGGAGCTTGCTCTTAATCTTATTACTGTTGTATGTAAGTACATGTTTGGTGTTTGTATGGGTTGAACGCCATAATTGAATGACGACATACTACGAGATGCCTAGGCACTGATCCATGTCATTGTTCTCTGGTGGTAGTTCTAATTTCCTACGAACACTATTAAATTGTTGCTTGTATTCAATTTAGTTCTTATCGAGCAAGTTCTTATGTGGTTTTTGCTGTATCTATTATGAGTTTGGTGTATTGGATCATAGTTTGGTCATCGTTTAAGCGGTGAAGCAGGTGAAGCTTTCAGCTCTCAATTTTGCTGTCTTAATCGGCGTGTAGAGAAAATCCTTCCTCACCCATGACGTCTACATTATGGCCACAAACTCAAGACATCTGAAACTGTGCTAGACAATGCACTGTCACGTATGCTTTCTTTAGCACTTCCTACGCAATTTGTGTTTTCTCACGTGCTTGATGGAACTTATGAGGCAACTCCAGCATTTGGGACAGTAATGACACTGTTGCAGCAGCCAATGGTCCTTTTATCTTAGCTTTGTTTTGTATTTATTATTATAAAACACATGTAAAATGAAATGTCATCACAAGTATTAAATGTAATAGGTCACAGCCTCCCTGCGTGGAGATTTTAACATCGGACGACCCACTATAAATGGCGTTGATGGTGGACAGTCCACCTTAAAAACCGAATAGTAGTCTTGGAGAAGTATCTAGCTCTTGATCTGTAACCTAGTTAGGATGACGGTGGGCGGTCCACCTTAAAATACCGAATTAACTGACTGCTAACTATGGTCACCTGAACTATATTGTAATTTTATTATTAGTCATAATAAAAAATGTTACGGAACACTATAAAAACTGGTCGGCTATACCAAAAAAAAGTAACACTATCTTCACCAATTGCATAATTATCCTACTTAATTACCCTTATTAAGTTAATCCTTCTTCCTTCTCCACTTCCAATTCAAACACCCACTCATGCCTGTAGCTTACCAACCATTTTCGTGACTTCTCTTCACCCTTTCTCTCTCTCCAGTGGATGGAATCGACCATCAACTTCACCAACGACAACCTTTACTCCTCCTCTACACGAACTACCACACCAAACCCAGCTTGCACTACCATCTCAAAAAGCATCCATAACCTATAAGCAACGACTCAACTACAACACACGACAAAAACAATCATATCCTCTACGAAATCTTATCTCCAAGTGCAACTCGATGCTATAAACTTAAAACCAGTCCCCAATTCAAACATCATTACCCAAATTACTCAATAACTCAAACCCAAGATTATTTCTCCATTTTGACATTCACCGTCAAATTCTCAAACTATTGTCATGCCCTTCAAATCACCTACCAGATTGAAGACAGTGGCTTTTCTAACTCAAAGATATAAGTTTTATAATTTTTAGACTTTTATTTGATCTTATTTTGAATTTCGAATGATGGGAGACTTCATTTTTTTGTGGTGGCACATACTTTCTTTTGTCGTGAAGAAGAAAAAGGTAGAGGTGGAAAAATAGTGAATTAGGTTAGAGTTTAGGATTATATATAGGCAAGAATTTTAATATATTTTATTCACTTGTTTTTCGTTGAACATTTACAAGATCGCACGATCAGAAAAATCGTCAGATCGCAACGAAAATTGAAATCCTATAATAATTTACAATTCCGGACCGATGAAATTGTTTTCGTTGAATTTCGAGATAATTTGAAAAATGACTATTTTTACGTGTTATTTCAAATTAAATGAAAAATAAATCGATTTTAGAACAATTAATTTATTTATAATAATTTATTATTATCGTTCACATTCAAATAGAATTTTACATAAGTTTAAATTAACCTTGATTTCATTTTAAATTCAAGATTCAAAAATTCATGTTAATTCAACATTTAATTTCTCATTCAAATTTAATTTAAGTTATTAAACTATAAAATTGACCATTTTTAATATTTAAATTAATTAAATATTTATGTATTAAAAATCTAAGTTGTTACAACAAGTCAAAGGAATATACATGATATTACAAGTCAATTAAACATATAGCAAATGCATTTGTAAAAACATATAGCAAATGCATATGTAAATTTATCATCTCTAAAAAAACTTGTAAAACATAAGTAATACTTCATATGACTACTCTTGTTTGCTTAAATCCAAGCTCACCAAGTCCCTATACCTGTCAAGTTTTGATTTAACCCGAATATTATAAAAATAGTAGACGAGTCACACTCTCTTTAAATATGAACAGGGTGAGAGCATATGCTTGTAATTATAGGAATAAGCATGCATAACATCATGGATATAGTATCCCAAATAATGTATTACACTAAACATCAACTGTCTCACCATGGTATTGCATAACACAAGACCTAATAACAACTAAGGAATAAATTTGATAAGCAAATGGAGGGTTTAGAAATCAAATCATCATGTCAAACAAATTATACTAATAATTATTCACTAGCAGTTTATTCGATTGTTGACACTATACAAATACCACCCTAGTTCATGCTAGTTGTTTATCGATCGCTAGTCACCGCACTAATATTACATTAATTGTTTATCTGTTGCTAGCCACCATAATAATATAGTAGAGGACGTTTAACAATTGCTAGTCACCATATATACTCTACTAGCCGTTTATAAGTTATTGGTCACCATGCTAATGCTATTGAAGAAACAAAATTATAATCCTTTAAGGATTTATCAACCCAGGATGAACATCAAAAGTGAATATAACCTAAAAGTGTTAAATTGCTTCCTAAAAACAATAATAAAAAATAACCAAGGCATCCATACCACGCAATGAAATTCAAGTATTCTCAAATGGTTTAGTAAGAACCACTCAACGTTCCATTTGACGAGTTGTACGATATTCCACAAAACATTACTCAAGAGCATTTAAACCAATTGGTTACACTAAACTCACTACATCAGGAAGACCTTTAGTAACATTGAAAAAACGTTACCCATTACAATTAAATGTTAGGATTGCAAACAAAAGCACGGATTTGGTTTTATTAACGCTTGTTAATGGCGATAGGGGAGTTTCCTCCATTTTCTTTTCTTTGATTCACCTCATTTTCTTCTCGTTTCCTCTGCCATCTCCTTCATATAAAATCTCTTTTCTTGCCTTTTCTTCCATCGGTCCCCTGTTTTCTCCATCGTGGGTGTTCTACCGAACCAGCTTTCCACCGCTTAGATCTAAATCCTTGTGCCTCCAAACTTTCCTCTTTTCCGATCCACTGCCTAATGTCTTCCTTTTTCCCGATATCACTTCTACCTGCCTTTTTCTTCCTTAGCGTGCTGGCTTTCCAGGATTTCTCTTATTTTTTTGTTGAAACCACTGCAGTGCTATTCATGTCTTCCCGTTCGAATAATTACCTATAATGTGCGGTGATCCCTCTCGAGTTTGAGCCTTTCATTGCTTGGTGTATATGATACACATACTGATAATATACAGGATAGTAGCACACATTCAACCAGCAACGCACAACAACGGAATCATGTTGATAACATACAAGAAAATAATGCACATCCCAAAAGGCTTACAAGGATTCCTAAGAAGTTTCTGGACTAGGGGACCATCAATTTGTTATGCAGCTGTAATTTTCTTTCTGCTTTTAGGGGCAACTTTAATTTCTGTTATTTTACTTTTGGCGCAATTGTTGTATGGTTTTGGCGCCTAAACAATGCCACATCCTCAAAGTTGGTTAGAGGAAAGATGCTATATAAGTGTACCCATGTGATTAGAAATGATAATGAAGAATTTTTTGTGAACTTTTCACTCTCTCGTAAGTTTTCTTTTCCAACCTCCATCGCCTTCCTCATCTTATTTTTCTTCCTCCTCTTCCCTTAGCAATCTTCATAACATTTTGGTGCTTTCACCACTGACCTCCAACTCCATCCCTAAATATCCAAACAACCATCCCCATGACTCGACTCGAAAACGCTGTTAATCAGCTCAACCACCACGCTGACACCATTTTCGCCATCCAAACCACCCGAGGCAGTCATGGCACTTTGATCGAATCCCAAAACACTAATATTATTGATATAAAATCAGCCATAATCACCCTCACTCAATCCACACAGAACCTTAACCAAGCGATGGCCGACCTGACTCAAAAGTTTGATACCATTCATCCACAATCCCCATCGAATCGAACTGCAGCTTCCCACAACCAGATCCAACCCAACAGACAACCACACCTACCCACAATCGCCATCCAAAGATCACCCTCATAACCTTTGACGGAACTAATCCTCACGACTGGATTTTTCAAGCTGAATGATATTTCACATATTATTTGACCCCGGAAGATCAGCGAGTGGAACTCGCAAGCTTTCATATGCAGGGACAAGCTCTTACATGGTTCCACTGGATGCATCGAAACAACCAAATCACCACTTGGCTAGCTCTATCAAAAGTCGTTGAAAAATGGTTTGGACCCCCAACGTTTTTAAACCCTCAGGCAACCCTTTTTAAACTCAAAAAACTAACCACAGTTGAAAACTATCAAGCCACATTCGAGACCCTATGCAATCGTATCACCACACTAAACCCAGATTCCATTCTCCAGTGTTTCATTTCTGGCCTTAAATCCCACATTCAACATGAACTCCTTCTTCTTAAACCAGCATCACCTTTTGATGCCATTGATACAGCCAAGTTGATTGAACGTAAGCTCAATGACCATCCTCGAACCCTATTCACCAGATTTCCTCCACAAACAACCAAACCAAACTCAACATACACACCTCAATCAATTCCTCAAACACCTCCTGTGCAATCATCCAAACCATCAGTACCCATAAAACACCTTTCTCAAACCGAAATAAACAACCGGCGACAGCAGGGTCTCTGCTTTAACTGTGATGAAAAATATCAATTCGGTCACCGTTGTAAACCAACACACGCCCTAATGATACTTCCTGATGTTAACCCAGATGACACCAAATCACCGGACGATACCAGCATCGAACCCATATCTGCAACCGATAATACCCACATCATTGAAAATACAGAAGAACCACCACAGGAAATTTCATTCCACGCCCTCACTGGATCCTCACACCCAAGAGCCATCCGCCTACCTGCCTTCGTCAATGGAAACCCAATTTCCATTTTAGTTGATTCGGGTTCCATACATAATTACTTACATCCCAAAACAGCGAACTTTCTGGGACTTGACATCAACAGAGGAAGCTCTTTTGCAGTAACAGTAGGCTATGGCGAAAAATTACGAAGCTCAGGATGTTGCAAGCAAGTAGCGGTGGACATTCAGGGGTATAACTTATTCATTGATTTCCATTTACTTGATATAGTGGGTTTTGATGCAGTATGTGGAATATAATGGTTAGAAGAGCTTGGCCCAATAACAATGGACCACCTCAAACTGACAATGTCATTCAAGGTTAATGATAAACCAATTTGCTTAACTGGGCTAGGCCCATCATCTGATCCAACCCCCATCTTTCTTCAACAACTCAAAAGATGTGAAACCACCTCTTCAATTACCGGGTTCTTCTATTTACAACTACAGCCCAACTCTGGCCCAATAATCCATTCCGACCCAAATTCTGCTAAACCCGAACTCCAGGATATTTTACACACATTCAAGCATATTTTTATCGTACCCACACAACTTCCACCCAACTGTAAATTTGACCATCACATTAACCTTCAACCAAATATCGATCCAGTGAATATAAAACCATATCGTTATCCATATTTCCAAAAAAATGAAATCGAAAAACAAATCCACAAAATTCTTAACTCCGAAATTATCCAACCATTAATAAGCCCATTTTCCTCTTCCGTTCTTTTGGTAAAAAAAAAAGATGGTTCATGGCGTTTTTGTGTTGACTATCGTGCACTAAACGCGATAACTATCAAAGATCGTTTCCCAATCTCGACTGTTGATGAGCTATTAGATGAGTTATATGGATCTATATGTTTTTCTAAATTAGATCTTCGAAGCGGATATTTTCAAATCCACATCCACCAACCCGACATCCCAAAAACATCTTTCCGCACCCACGAAGGCCACTATGAATTTCTCTTAATGCCATTTGGCTTAACTAACGCACCATCCACTTTCTAAGCAACAATGAACCACATATTCCGACCACACCTAAGAAAATTCATACTAGTTTTCTTCGATGATATCCTCATTTATAGTCCCTCTTGGACCGACCATTTAAATCATCTTCCTCAAACTCTCACCATTCTTGATCAAAATCAATTCTATGCAAACCAAAATAAATGTATCTTTGGGCTAATGGAAATAGAATACTTGGGCCACATAATTTCTAGAAATGGCGTTAAAGTAGGCCCAACAAAAATTACCGCAATGCTTACTTGGCCCACCCCAAACTCCCTCACAGCAGTACGCGGATTCCTAGGCCTAACAGGCTACTACCGCAAATTCATCAAAGGCTATGTAGAAATTGCCGGCCCAATTACTGATCTGTTGAAACAAAAAGAATTCAAATGGACCTCTGAAGCCCAATTAACATTCGAACACATGAAATCCGCTTTAATCACCACACCAATTCTATCTCTTCCTAATTTTACTCAACCCTTCGTCGTCACCACCGACGCATCTGCAACCGCCATTGGCACTGTTCTCTCCCAAAACAACCATCCGCTTGCATTTTTCAGCCTTAAATTACCTCGACTTCTCCAAAAATCATCAGCTTACTCGAGATAAATGTTCGCAATAACTTCTTCGAAAAAAAATGGCGTCATTATCTTTTAAGCCGCCCATTTCAGTTTATCACCGACCACCAGAGTCTTCGAGAGCTCACATCGCAGACCATCCAGACATCGGTGCAACAAAAATGGCTAACCAAATTATTGGGCTTTGATTTCACCATTAAGTACTGACCAGAAAAGCAAAACACAGTAGCAGATGGACTGTCACGATTCTCTGCCGCCGCCACCATGCTAGCAATATCAGCACCATCCTTTCCATTGTTAGCAACAATTCAATCTTCACTGAGTAAAGACACAGCAGCACAGTCACTCATCCGACAACTATCCAAAGGTATATGCCCTAACCCAAAAATTCAATTTCGCAACGATTTAATATTTTGGGATAGTAAGATTTACATTCCTAATGATGATGAACTAAAAAAACAAATCATGAGTGAGTTACATGCTTCTAAAATTGGAGGACACTCCGACATCAAGGCCACTATTGCGCGAGTATCCAACAATTTTTATTGGCCAAAGCTAGCTGCAACAGTTCATGAGTTTGTTCGCCAGTGTCAAATTTGCCTCCAAACAAAGCCTGATAATACTCCTTACAAAGGACTACTTCAGCCCCTGCCAATACCAACTCAAATATGGGAGGATATTGCAATGGATTTTATCACTAATCTACCTCCTTCCCACGGCCGAACAGTGATATGGGTAATTGTTGATCGACTTTCGAAATATGCACATTTTTGTGCTCTGCCAACATCAGTGTCAGCACATCAACTTGCAACCTATTTCCTTCAAGAGTATGTCAGACTTCATGGCTTTCCAAGATCTATAGTGTCTGACAGGGATAAATTGTTTACAAGTCAGTTTTGGTGGGAGTTGTTCCGGCTACACGGCACTACTTTGAAAATGAGCTCCGCTTACCACCCACAAACGGACGGACAATCAGAGGTAGTGAACCGCTGTTGGAGATGTACTTACGCGCAGTAGTCGGAGACACACCAACCAAGTGGGCGAACTGTTTACCATGGGCAGAGTAGTGGTACAACACCACGAAGCATACGGCTATCAGGATCTCACCATTTCAAGCCGTTTACGGCAGGCCACCACCAGTTTTAGCTGACTACATCAACCGATCTACTACCACCCCTGCCTTACAAGACTGGACAGCTGCAAGGGACAACTTAATTCAGCGCATCAAAACAAACCTGCAACGTGCACAACAAAGAATGAAAGCACAAGCCGATCAACAAAGAAGTGATAAACAATTTGATGTGGGTTCCTGGGTCTTCTTGAAATTGCAACTCTATCGTTAACAAACAATACGAAACAATCACCACAAGCTAATCAAAAGGTACTATGGACCTTTCCAGATTGTCGAAAGAATTAGTCCAGTGGCATACAAGTTGCTTTTACCATCCACAGCTCGTATACATCCAGTATTCCACATTTATTTACTCAAATTTTGTCCAAATCAGACTGCCACACATCCAGTTCAGCTCCCAGATACTTGGACTGACCTTGAGGACAAGGTCCTTCTTGATGGGATAGGCACTGATACACAACTGATAATATACAGGATAGTAGCACACGTCCAACCAGCAATACACAGCAACAGAATCATGTTGATAACATACAAGCAAATAATGCACGTCCCAAAAGGCTTACAAGGGTGCCTAAGAAGTTTCTGGACTAGGGGACCATCAATTTGTTATGCAACTATAATTTTATTTCTGTTTTTAGGAGCAACTTTAATTTCTGTTATTTTACTTTTGGCGCAATTGCTGTATGGTTTTGGCGCCTAAACAATGCCACATCCTCAAAGTTGGTTAGAGGAAAGATGCTATATAAGTGTACCCATGTGATTAGAAATGATATTGAAGAATTTGTTGTGAACTTTTCTCTCTCTCATAAGTTTTCTTTTCCAACCTCCTTCGTCCTCCTCATCTTATTTTTCTTCCTCCTTTTCCCTTAGCAATCTTCATAACAGTATATTGTCCGGCATATGTCTGACTTCAGTCAGAAGGTATAGGGACATTGCGATGTATGATGGGTCTCCTGTGATGGTACTGAGAGTGGTGTAGAGTTAATTTGGAGTTGGTTTCGGCTTGCCTTGAATCTAAATGTTACGGATCTGTCGCGGAGTTTTCTTCGTATGCGATAACTTCTCGCATCTCGAGATATTTCGCGTCTTCCTATCTAATGTATTGGTATGCTATGTTTTGTCTCTTTTAATATTGAATATCTGTGGGTTGAGTTTCTAGCTTGGGAGAAAACAAAAGGAAATCTTAGTGTCTTTGAATGTTGGGTAGGTTGTGATGGTATATTTTCTTATGCTTTATATTCAATGTGTATGTAGAATGCCGTCTTGATGGATCTGTTTTGTAGTCTCTTTTGCGTTGTTTGGGTTGAAGTCTTGTAGGTTGATTTTTTTGGATTATACTCTTTGGAATTTTGGATGTTTGTCATGTTGTATGGTTGTTGGTCATGGTTGGGGAATGTCAAGGTGTGATGGTATGCACCATTACAACACCATGGTGAAGCTTTTGGCTCTCGACTTGCTATTTTTGGTAGTTGGACTCCTTCTACCTCCTTGTTGCTTCCTAATTATGGCCGGAACCTACTTGAGATTGCCTTGGCTTCCTTACCATAGCAGTTGCTCAGTTCATGTCCTTTTCGGCTTGCTAGAATGTCTCTGCCTTTACTTACTTGTTACATGTCGTAGCAGTAGGAATGGTATGTTTGCATGGCTCGAAATAAGGTACTGCTTGCTGTAGTATGTCTCATCATGTGATGTTGTTCTCTACAGTGCTATGTTATGGATTCATTGTGGGTTTTCCCTAATCTTTGCGAAGTGGTGTTGCTAAGCATTGTTGATTTATGAGATGCTGTGTTTTGTCACTTGTACCTTTGTCAATAATGATCATGCAATTTTTTTTCTAATTCATGTAACTTGTACCAAGTTATTTCTCAATATGTAATTTTTTTACTCCCTGTGTGGAGTATAAGAATTTGTAGCCTAGTATTTATAACTAGCTCCAGTGTTATAACCTAGTTAGCATAATGGTGGACAGTTCAGTTTAAAAATCAAACCATAGTAGATTGATGATCTATCACTCTCCTGTAATATTGTAATTATTATTTGTTATAATAATAATTGTTTGCAATTCATATCAAAAGTTGGAAAGACAAAAAGCTTCGGAACGTGTGTTTTCACTGTAATGGCGACAAGGTCTACCTTCCCATCTTCAACCCTCTCTCTCATCTCGCATCGCCTTTGATTTCTTCTCAAATCTCCTTATCCCCCACTAATTCCTACCTTGCTTTCGTTTCAGCGTGGTGATTTCCACGGTTCTCGATTTCTTCATCTTCAAACCTAAGCTTTTTTAAAGTAATCGGATTTGAGAATCAGTAGCCCTTTTTTTAATCTCTTTAGGGTTTCTTGTAAGCATATCTTTGTTATGTTATTAACTGTCTGCTTGTGCTTTGATGTTGTTCGATATGATCGGGTTTTCACCTTGTTATTCGGCTATACCTGAGATGCTTGATGCACTGATTTTAGTTGGGTTTCATTGTGGAGTTTTCCTGTTCATACTGGTCCTTTTTATAATCGGCGATCCAGTTCATGTAATTGTTGGCTACAAGTTTGGGTTTGCCAGAGTTTGGTGTTCTGGAACATTTGTTGATTAACTCCTGCCTTCTCTGGTTTTCTGCCTTCTTCGGCCATCTGATGGGACTCATCCGTGGAGCCGCGCAAGGTCTTTTCGTGCCTCACCGTTGTTGTGGTACTCGAGATATTACTGCTACAGCTGTGTTCTAATGTGTTTTAGCTGGGATTTTTTTTTGGATTTGGCCCCCTTTTATAAACTTATAACACATTTAGCCTTGTTTGAAAAACTTATTACGACCGTAGCCTGGTTTATGTCACATCAGCTGGAGACAGTTATTTAACACAGCGTTATTTGAAATAACGCGTGAAGTGTTATTCAAGATAACGCAAACATGTTTTTAAGTTTAACCCCCGTGTTTCTCTGTAGAACACAGGAGCGTTATTTAAGATAATGCTAGTGAGCGTTATCTTGAATAACGCAAATGATTAGTGGTAATTATTTTTGGAAGAACACAGTTTAATGCGTTATTTAGAATACCGCTTTAAAGCGTTATCCTAAATAACGCAAAAATAAAATAATGGTGTGTTAAGTCTTATAGTTTCCTTTTGCGTTATTTCAAATAACGCTTCAAGCGTTATTTGAAAAGACACGCAGACGTGATATACAGTCAGCCGAGAGTCTCTTCCTCCTCACTTATTTACTTTCTACATATTGAAAAAAAGAAACCCAATACCTTAAATCAAATTCCAAAATTAAACCAGTCATTAATTTTAGCTCTGATCTATCAGCAATTTCAGATTTACGTCAACTGGACTTTATTCTTCGTCGTTTGATTCATCACAAGGTTTTAATTTCAAAACCCTAAATCTTAGTTTTTCTGGATCTATAACTTTTGGTAACATATTCTTTTATGTTATTGTAAATTAGAATGGCTCCTAAGTTTATTGCGATTCTATGCTACTTTGATGGTGAGTTGGTTATTGATGATAGAAAGTGTGGGAAATACGAAGGTGGATCTTTCAGACCTGTAAAAGTTCTGATAGGTTGTAACTGGAAGCAATTAAAAGCCTCAATATTCAAGTCAACAATGATTAATGCAGAGCAATTTGATATTGAGTTAGTATGCAACTGGCCGATTGATTCTGGTTCTATGGCATGACGGTTGCTTCGATTCCCGATAACAATCATGCAAGGTTTGACAACATGCAAGTAAATAATGATTCGTTGAACTTTGACTTCGGAGCTGAAGAGATGGATGATGAAGATGATGAAGAAGATGGGGTTAATGACGAACCTGCGATGGAGATTCCCCTTGATGAGGACATGTGTACTGCGCAAATGTTAGCCAGATCTGTTGTCGAGGACTTTCAAAGTAGGGGAGAATTATTCTCATCCTCCTGCGTTCAAAGTGGCTTTAAACCTGGTCTTGTATTTGAGAGCAAAGCTAAATTTCTGCAACAACTAAGTGAGTGGTCCATTTTACATGCTGTTTCTTTTAAGCCCATTAGGTCCAACAAAGAAATGTATACTACCATTTGCAATATCGACGATACTTGCCAGTGGAAAATTCATGCAATTGATTCCAAAAAATCGCAGGCTGGGTTGTGGGTTGTTAAGAAGTATAGAGGGGAGCATACTTGCGTTAATCCAACGGTCAATTCAAGCAATCGCCCAGCAACATCAACATTTCTGGTTTCGAAGATCATGTCTTTTGTGAAGTCTGATTTAAACATATCAGCTAGAAGAGTTCAAGTGTTGGTTGAAGAACAATTTTTTATTAAGATTGGTTATATGAAAGCTTGGAGATCTCTGAGCAAGGCAATTGTTATGGTTTACGGGGATTGGGCGGAGTCATATTCACTGTTACAGGTATATTTTGATGAAATTAGAAGATAAAATCCCGGTAGTGTAAGCCGTATATTAACAGATGAAGTTGGTGTATTTAAACGTGCATTTTGGGCATTTGGCCCTTCCATTGAAGGATTTCTACATTGTCGTCCATTGCTTTGTATCGATGGCACCCATTTGTATGGCAAATATAAAGGTACACTACTCGTAGCCACTGCAACGGATGCAAATGATCAACTCTATCCGTTGGCGTATGCCATTGTTGAGTCTGAATCGGCTAAATCTTGGGCTTGGTTTTTTTCCTGTATGAGACGGTTTATACATGGTGTAAACAATCGTCGTATTACTTTCATATCTGATAGAATGAAAGGAATCCCTATCGCATTGCAGGAAAGATGGGTAGAGCCACATAAGCATAGATTTTGTGTGAGGCATCTAAAAGCAAATTTTCAAAAAGCAGGCTATAGAGATCAACGTTTGACTGGTTTATTCTATGCGGCGGCATGTGCATCAGAAGAGGTTGAGTATCGTAAGCTTCGGGAGGAAATTAAGACGGCCAACGTAAGAGCTCATAACTGGATTGAGAGAAGTTTGGGAGGAAAAGAGGAAAATTGGGCTTTGTTTAAAGACGATGGCGGAAGGTTTCATGTAATGACGACAAATGCTTCTGAAAGCTTCAACGGTGTGCTAAGAGGTGCACGATCGCTTCCAGTTAAGTCGTTGGTTGCGCGTACCTTCTATAGATCGGTGGATTATTTCTGTAATAGGCGGAAAAATGTTGTTGGTTCGGTATGCAAATTAACCCCAAAGTGGGAGGCAAAAATAGCTGAAAGAGCTGCGAATATGAATGGGTTGTAATACACTACTACAGTGATGAATTTACAGTAAAGATAGAAGGTAATACTTGTTCGTGTACATGTAACATACCAATGCTACAGCACCTTCCTTGTGCGCATGTTATGGCTGCATGTTCGGCAGTGGCAAATGGGGCCAAAAGAGCTCATCACGACTTCGCCTCCAACTGGTACACAGTTCAAAGTTATCACGCGGCCTACACGCCTGAGTTTCATCCAGTTCGTGACAAGCGCTATTGGCCGCAACCTTCAGGACATATGGTTTTTCCCCCGCAAGCTCGGAGAGCACCAGGCCGACCTAGATCTACTAGAATTAAAGGCACCATGGACGAGGGGCAGTCTTCTAGATCTAATAGGTGCAGCAATTGTGGAGTAAATGGCCATAAGAAGAGCCGTTGTACTACAGTGACATAGACTTTACTAAGTGTTATGTAGTACCTACCTATCCTGTTTTATTACATTGCGTACGTTTCTATTTGGTTTTATTATGTATAAGACATATGTCGTAACTATTTATCCTGTTGTTTTATGTGTGTGGTAACATTTATCTTGGTTGTTTTATGTGTGTGGTAACATTTACCATAGCTACAAAGAAATTTGATAAAGAAACACGACATGCCAAAAAAAAGCAAATAAGCGTACGAAAATAAAGTACTTGTATCAAAGAAGGACAACCTCCCATATAAGGGCTTTCAAGCAAAACGGTCCTGCTAAGTTCCGTATATGTGTATGCTAATGTCGCACTGCCCCAAGAATATTGCCGACAATGATCAAAATCCTCAATAAAATGCAACCATTTCAGTCACACCCGAGTCTTAGAATGATCGCAGATCAGGCGTTGAGTAATGATCCAGAGTATGATAGCTCTAGCACGTTGTTCTATCTGCTCCTGCGTGGCATTATGTGGAATGTCATGCTCAAACTGTGCTTTGTACCAACTAGTTATAATTTGCTCATTTCCCATCCACTGGTCCGCGGGAGGCGTAATACCTAAAAGCCGCTGGCACATCTCCATATAGTCTTCGGCCTCTGGAGTCCTCAAAGGAACGCCATCAATCGGCAAGCCTAGCAGGACCGCCACATCACCCAAAGTGATGGTCATCTCTCCACCTCTAAAATGGAATGTCGATGTATCCGGTCTCCATCTATCGACTAAGGCAGTGATGAGATAACGATCAAGTTGAACGTATTTCTACCCGTGTACTAGTCGAAATCCAGCGCGATCAAGCAAGGCTAAAACTTCTGGACGTGCGGAGGTCACCGTGCCAACGGAAACTGTGTGATCTATAATCCGAACGGGATCTTTTCCCTGTAAATAAAATTTAACATACAACATAAGACATGCATACTAAAAAAAAAGAAATTACTTTAGGCCAACATACAAACACCGTATATACATACCGCCATCAAGACGTTATTGCTCGACCTATGCCTGTGTTGCAAATATAGGACACTTTCATCTACAGGTCCCGGTTCCATCTCAACAATCTCTACACAAATGTAGCGAAAAAACCAAAATCAATGTTGAAACTTATATAATTTCAACTACATTGAACCCATTAAAGCAATTACAAGCTATTTCACAAGTTTCCTCAATCATGGACAAACCCTAAATTTTATAAGAAATCAACAAAATGAGGAATTTTTTACCTCCGGAGCTTCTTGTGTTGATGAGCTTGCCATGGCGATGAATTTCGATCAACAAACCCTAAAATTTGATGTTAGGTTGAGCAAATAGGGTTAGGAGCTTAGGGTTTTCGGTTTTGAAAAAATAGGTTTTAAGAAAAAGTGAGGAGGAAGAGACTCTCGGCTGACTGTATATCACGTCTGCGCGTCTTTTCAAATAACGCTTGAAGCGTTATTTGAAATAACGCAAAAGGAAACTGTAAGACTTAACACACCATTATTTTATTTTTGCGTTATTTAGGATAACGCTTTAAAACGGTATTCTAAATAATGCATTAAACTGTTCTTCCAAAAATACTTACGGCTAATCATTTGCGTTATTCAAGATAACGCTCGCTAGCGTTATTTAAGATAACGCTCCTGTGTTCTACAGAGAAACACGGGGGTAAACTTAAAAACATGTTTGCGTTATCTTGAATAACGCTTCACGCGTTATTTCGAATAACGCTTCACGCGTTATTTCAAATAACGCTGTGTTAAATAACTGTTTCCAGCTGATGTGACATAAACCAGGCTACGGCCGTAATAAGTTTTCAAATAAGGCTAAATGTGTTATAAGTTTATAAAAGGGGGCCAAATCCAAAAAAAATCCATTTTAGCTGTGTTCTAATGTGTTTTGTCTTTCCTGTAGCAGTATGCAATTTCACACGTAATTGTACCCATGTAACAGTTCACCCATGTTATTTTTTATTTGTTTACAACATTTTTTTATAACTGTTGAATTTTAAAATAAAAGATCATATATGAGATATGGATGGAGAGAAACTGTAGAGCTTTTGGGCGAGGGAATCATAGTGCTTCTGAAGTTTTTAATACGATATAGAGAAGGATATTGAGAAGCATCAACCAATAATTCTATTATTTTTTACCTGGTTGCTCACGGTGGATGCTCTTTTTTGCAATGCTTTAGAGTTTTTGGTACTGTTGTTTTGTAACCAGTATTGAGTTTTTTCTAGTTTCAATGTATATATCATATTGTTTTTTTTCTCAACGCTGGTAGAAGTGTAACTAGTCATTTCTTTGTATGTATTCAGTTTTGCTATGTACAGTTTACTGTAATTTGTTGTAACTGATGACGGATAATAAAAAATTTACTTTGCCTTTCAAAAAAACATTTTTTTGTAACTGATGGTGTAATACTTTGTAGTTCGTTCTTTGCTGTACGACTCCAGTGTTGTAATCCTATTGGACACAGTGGACGGTCCACTCCAAAAACACCTATAGCTGATAGGACAACTACTTATCACCTGTATTTTCATGTGATCATTACTAGTTATATTGAAAGTGGCACGGTCCACTTTAAAAAACCGGTTGGTTTTGCCAAAAATAATAATAATAAGTGTTTGCGGTCACTTTAAAAATCAGTTGGCTTCGCCAAAAAAAGGTATATAAGCTTTTAGTAGCATTGTAGAGAATACTGTGACGCGACGTGCATATAAAAATCTGAATTTTTTGTCGCATTTTAGTAAACATTATCAAAACTTACTGTACTATAGCACTTTTGAAATGCAATAGAAGTTTTTCCAATACGCTACCAAAATTAACATTTTTTTGGTTGTTTTGCATGATTTTTCGGTTTTCTATAGCATTTTACATGCAACTATATTTTTTTGTACTAGTTTACATTTGTTTTTATAGCAATTTTAAAACACTACTAAATGTTATCGGTTGTTCAATAGTATATTTTAAATGTTGTTATTTGCCGTTAATGGCATGTATCATTTCCAACAATTGCTTATGTAATATCCATATTATAACTAGTGATCAATCACATAATTGTCATATTAAAATCGACAATCAAACATTTAATTATCATATTCAAACGAACAAGCAGTTGATCATATGATCATCTTATTTAAATAATGGTAAAAACATGCTAATCGCGCAATCAAATATATCCACAATCAATTTGATTGCTATTTTTGATAAAATAAGTCACATACCACTAGCATTCACAAAAAAGTTTACACAAATAATACTAACAAAATATCATAGTATATATAACAACAAAAGCCATTATCCATTGCTTGATTTCCAATAATTCTTTGTTGTTGCTAGTCTTGACGTTGAAAAAGCTAATTAACTGCAAATGAGTTTAACAATCAACAATAAGAATATGCCATGAGTTACTTATAGAAATATGAATGAAGTTCTATATTTGTTCGGTTTTGAATGTGCACACTGAATATGACTACGTGTTGTATAACTTCTAACTATGTATGGATGAAGGATTAGTTTGAAGAATCATGTATTTGTTTAGTTATTATTTGCTTGCTTAAATATACCAGCCACAAACAAAAAGAACTAGAATTATAGGCAAAAAAAACTAAATGACATCATAATTTGCTTGCTTAATTATGCTTGTTACTAAGAAGGACATCAGTAAGAACCATGTAGTACTAAATGATATCATAAATTTGCTTGCTTAAGTATGCATGTTACTGAGATTTGTTGGGAAATGCGGATTATAGGTCTTAAGGCTAACTTAACACTAGAGGAGGGGTGAATAGTGTATAATGGAATTTATAAAGTTTTGAAATCTTTTTGAATTTAATAGAATCAAATGGAAATCACGAATATAAATGTAACAAAGATGAAGATAATAAGTAAAAGCAGTAGATTAAGGAAACAACACACTAGGATTTTATACTGGTTCAGAGTTACCTTATATCAAGTCCCACACAACTCTGAGTTGTGTAGATTTCTTTTCAAAAAATAATTTTCTTACAATCCTCGATTTCAATGGCCACAAGGTCCACCACCAGCTTCCAAGCAGAGGGCTATCTCTTGATTTAAGTAGGCTATAAGATCACCTAATTGATTTATGGACTATAATCGTGCCTGGTTGATTTGAGCGTACTACAACCACACATTTTCATCGATTTTGGAAGAAAGGCTCGACAGAACTTTGATTTTACAATCTGTGATTACACATAGTCCTATAACTACGAATAACACTTGATTCTTTAAGAAAGAGTGGTTTAAAATCAAACTAGAAAAGATTTGGTTTGGTTCTCTTTGAATATCAGTAGAGTTTAATTATGAAAACTTGAATTTTAAGAGTATAAATGGAGAGGAGAAAAACAAAGAAGAGGATAATGAGAAATTAGTTAAAATAATCGAATTTTAAGAGTATTTATAGTGTATCAATAGTCACATCCTTTCAAGAAAAGATTTAAATGAATAGACACTTCTTTTGAAATCTAATTTTTGAAAATAATGGTAACCATGTCGACATGGGGGTATGGGATGTCGACATGCCTCTTATAATTCTAAAATTTAAAATTTTGAAAATAATGTAAATGATGTCTAAATAAATCAAGGTAATTCTGGAGTTTAAACTAACTATTTTCCTATATATTAAAATAGCATAATAAAGTAAGAATATAAACTAAAAACATATAATTATAATCTTATAAAAATAATATTAAAACATAATAAAACTATAAATAAGAAATTTTAAAATTAAAGATATAAAACAATAAATAATATAAATACAAGAAAATAAGAATATTAAAATTCAAGTACATGTTAAACATATATATATATATATATTAAAAATTAATATAAAATTATTGTGAAACATATATTATAAATAAGGAAATCCAAAATATTTAAATCAAATGTTAGATTGAAATTCAAGAAATAAATTTAAAGATTATGAGATATATATAAAAAAAATTAGGAAGTAATTTTGAAATCAATTTGGTAATAATAAGATTTTAAAATATTATAAGATAAAAATGGTCAGAAAATTGGAATAAAGATTTTAGTACTATTACATAATTTTGACAAAAATACTAGACTCTATTACTTATCTTGATTTCTTGAACTCTTCGTATTCATGAGTCTTCAATCTTGAACTCTTCTTCTTTATAATCTTGAATCTTTAAACTGTACAGTCTTCAAAAATCAGTACCTGCATATACATTTTGCATATGTATGTATGTATGTATATGTGTGTGTGTGTGTGTATATATATATATATATATATATATATATATATATATATATATATATATATATACACACACACACACACTGGTGTGAACCCGTGCTTCGCACACGGTCCTGAAACATACGTAAGAAGATATATCAAATACAACAATTCAAAGATATATTTGCTTGTTTTGGGGAGTTTAAAATAATCATTTCAAGAAGCCGCATTATATAAAATGCTTTTTTTTCCTTACGATCGGCATACGTTTTTGGAAGTGGGGGAATAAATTAGTAGAAGATTAACATGAAACACATTGTCCAAAGTATCATTTAAAAAAAAAAAAAATGTTTGTTTTATAGTAAGTTACTAATTTCGCTGCTATGCGTCAAACTATGTACGTTTAATTTCACAGTTATTTTGATGTTATTCCTGATGTCCTATCTTCAGTTGTTTAATTTCTGGTGTGAACAAAGACAGTACACATGTAGCAAAGATAATATACTTGCTTGTTTAGACGTACAGAAATAAGAAATAATGTGAGCAGACATAAAAAGCATTACTTTTTTTGGCATATGCTAAAACATAAGGACAATAGCCGATAACAAACTTGGAAATCTGTGTTTTGTTTAGAAAAAATTAGTACAATTTATACCATCGTTATTGAGTCATCTATGACTACTTTCAGATAGTCACGTCCTTAATTTTATAGAATTTCGTGTAATAATAATAGCCTGGAAGATATCCATCAAAAAGTAGATATCCATCAAAAAGTAGTACATTAAGTAGAAACACGTTACTTCAATACTGGTAAAGAGAATGAGATGAGAGTAAACTTGAATATAGCTTCCAAAATACTGAGAGAGCTAAAGATGTTTATTGTCGTTACAGCCATGGCAGTAGATGTCATTTATAAAAAAAAAAAAAAAAATATACCAGCTGGAAAGTTATCCATCCTATGAAAAAGAAGTACGAATCAAAAACCAAAAATAATTAAAGGTAGAAAGAGTCAACTGAATCAGCTTTTGATCATCTCCATGCTTATCACGTTAAGCCACCGATGAAGAGGTGAACTTTAGATAGCTTGCGCAATTTTGCACTGTATACTCATTAAATCCCTAGTCATTAGCTTGTAGGAGAGATCTGTCAAAAAAATGCATGTAGATAACAGTTAGGATGATACTATCACTGCAGTGTTCAAAGAACAGCGATAAAATTTGAATGAGATGTGTGAAAAAAAAATGTGCATCTAGTTAATACTTAGAACGATATTACCATTGTAGTGTTCAAAGAACTGTTAGCATAATAAATCTTTATAGATGAATTAAACCGTGTATAAATTTTAGAAGACAAAACCCCAACAAACCATAAATTTGCATCTATGATCATAATCTTGATATCTTAAACCTTTACGTAAATAGACAACAAAAATTTGTCGCTACCATCAAGTAAATAAATAGAGGATCTATAGAAAAATGACCATTATTTGTATGATCAATAGAAAATTGATCTTTATTTGACATGCTAAATTACATTGTATAAATATTACAATTTTAATCAAGGTTATCTTATTAATATACTGCATAACTCTAATTGTAAACATCTTATATTTCATTGGCAAATATTTATCTTGTACAAACATAGTAGTAGTGAAGCAGATATAAATGGCCGAGCAACATCACTCTAGTAGCATGGAAAAAAAAATTGAGCTAGCTGTTTAAGATATAATTGATATGCGAGGTGGTTTTGGAACAGGGATACTGTTCTTCGTTCATTGCATGCAGCTAATTTGAACAATTTTGAACATTATATTGACTATTTATATTCACAAATTTTGACAGCGCATCAAAAAACCATCAACTATCATGCAAAACAAATATATCGGCAAAACCATCAACTATCATGAATGTATACTTCTGCAAACATAGACATGTGATCACCTTACATCAAAACCGCTAACCCCATGATAACTCGCTTACCACTTTCTCCCCTTTCCCACACCCATAACTAACTCAAAAATATTTAATACCAAAATAAATTCCTCGCTAGTATCTCAAAGAGGTACATGCACTTTAGGAGCTATCTTAGCTTGTGCTAAAAGGACTCCATACATGACTTCTCTCGAAATACAGTTCTTCTCTCACTCCCATATGCATGAGTTTTTCTTTTCTTTTCTGAATAATCAAATAAATCTAAAATAAAATATTCAGTTGCTCCTTTCAATGTGTATCAATAACTGAGTAATAAATAAGTATTGATTCTCTCTATCTAACTGAAATGAAATGTGATTCTTTTTTGTTTTTCACTAAATATCAAACAAATAAATTTGACCTCCATGGTTCTAAAGTGAGTAAAGGCCTAACCCCAAGGGAGTATAATACGCTCTCTAACTCAAAAAATAAAGCATTTATTCCATTTGCAAAAGAATGACTGTAATGACTTCAAGAAAAAGAAGGGTATGATACCTTGTATATTTGGCAGTATAAGGCTATGTATTGAAAGAGACATGTTGCTTGCATATATAATGTTGATCTAATGATTAGTTTTTTTTTTCTTTTGCATTTTAGAGACCTAATTCAATGAAGTAATAAATAAATTGACTAGATTTAATCAATTATGATGATGATGGTATTATTTTTCACCACAAAAAATGCAGTTATAACAAACAATCCTTTTACCTTGGTCCTTCCACCAAAGAAAATAACTATACATCAACTTTCCTTAATATAAATTTTTTTCTCAGCTTTGAGATACATAACTTAAAATATATGTTTCCAATAGTAACAATTTTCTAAAAATATTTTTTCAAATTAAGATACTGTGAATAACTCCGCCTGTGTAGTTTTCTATGCAGTCTGTCCTAAGCCAGGGTAAAGGAGGAGGGTTGTGATAGGCTTGGCGAGCCAACGTAAAAACTTAGTCACTCTTATGGATATGGAACCTTATGATATATCGTTGGGGCGTAACCCTCTTAGCGACGCGCTATATCGAGGCTCGGATATGGTGTTAAATATGCAAGGGCTGGGCCGCCATTCTCTTAGTGGCGCGCTACACCGACGCCCCGGTGTGGTGATAAGTGAGCAAGAGTCCTCGCATTTTTCTCGGCGGATGCGAGGAGCAAGGAAGCTAGTCGACGAAGAAAGTGATAGCTCTTCGATCGAGTTGAAAGACTTAGCCGATAGCACCAATAGACATTTTATGCGGAGATTTCAAGAAGCTGAGGTAAAGGGGGCGTTGAAACGTATGAAATCAGGCAAGTCGGTAGGGCCTGATGATATTCCTATTGAGGTGTGGAGATGCTTTGGAGATGCAGGGATAAGATGGCTAACTAAGTTGTTCAACAATATTTTCAAATCAAACAAAATGTCAGATGAGTGGAGGAGAAGCATTTTAGTTCCAATCTTCAAGAATAAAGGAGATATTCAAAGTTGCACAAACTATAGAGGAATTAAGCTTATGAGTCATACAATGAAGCTTTGGGAGAGAGTTTGTCAGCAGCGTTTGAGGAGGTTGACAAGTGTCTCTAGGAATCAATTTGGTTTTATGCCGGGAAGGTCAACCACTGAGGCGATTTTCTTGATTAGGCAACTTATGGAGAGATACAGGGAGCAAAAGAAAGATCTCCACATGGTTTTTATTGACCTGGAGAAAGCTTATGACAGAATACCGAGGAGGGTTATGTGGTGGGCGTTAGAAAGGAAGAGAGTGCCATCAAAGTATATTACCCTTATTAAGGATATGTACGAGGGGGTTGTGACTAGTGTTAGGGCATACGATAGTGAGACCAGAGACTTTCCAATTAACATAGGTTTACATCAAGGTTCGGCTTTGAGCCCCTATATTTTTGCATTAGTGATGGATGAAATCACAAAAGATATACAAAGGGAGATTCCCTGGTGTATCCTTTTTGCCGATGATGTTGTGCTGATTGATGAAAGTAGAATAGGGGTTAATCGACAACTGGAGTTGTGGAGGGAGACCTTGGAATCAAAGGGTTTCAGGCTTAGCAGAACTAAAACAGAGTATATGAAGTGTGAGTTTAGCAGTGTCAGGTCAGACGACGGAGATGTTACCCTGGCCGGTAGAGTAGTACCCAAGAAGGAATCGTTTCGATATTTAGGATCTATGTTGCAGTTTGATGGAGAGATTGATAAGGATGTTAGTTTTAGAATTCAAGCAGGATGGGTGAAATGGCGACTAGCATCTGGCATTCTCTGTGATCGGAAGATTCCTCAGAAGCTTAAAGGAAAGTTCTATAGGACAGCAATCAGACCTGCAATGTTATATGGTGCAGAATGTTGGCCTACTAAGAGGCAACACGTCCAGAAGATAAGTACAGCAGAGATGCGAATGCTGCGTTGGAGCTGTGGGCATACCAGACGAGATCGGATTAGAAATGAGGATATTCGGGAAAAACTTGGAGTTGCACCTATTGAAGAGAAGTTAGTCCAATACCGCTTGAGATGGTTTGGACATATCCAACGTAGACCGTACGATGCACCTGTACGCGCTGGAATTCTAGGTCGCGCCGAAGACCCAAAGAGAGGTAGAGGTCGACCTAAAATGACATGAGAGGAGATAATAAAGAGAGATTTAAGTAACTGGAGTTTATCGGAAGAGCTGGTAGTTGATAGGAGTGCATGGAAATTGGCAATCCATGTACCAGAACCATAGTGTTTTTTTTTCACGTTTACTGAACCTTTTTACTTTTTATTTACTATTTTAGATTTTATTTCACTTTTATTGAACATTTTTACTTATTATTATTATTATTTTAAAAAAAAACCTTTATCGGACGACTTTTTATTTGCTTGGTTATTTTAAACTCTTATATATATATATATATATATATTATCATCATTATTAATTTTATTTTATTTTAATTCTGGGTTCCATATCTAGGCAACCCCAACTTGTTTGGGATATATGGCTTTGTTGTTATTGTTGTTGTAAGATACTGTGAATAGCTAATATTGTTAGACATATTTATGCCATAAATGATAACGGAGCCAATGGTATCTGGAAGTTTAAACCCAAGAAATTGATTAGTATAGAAATACTTTGACTGTTTAGATCCAACCAATTTCGAATTCGCTCTAAGATTACTAAGAAAAAGATGAATAGACGCATTGAATAGTCGCATTGAGGAAGGTTTACCTGGTACTTTTTGTATGAATCAATGTGACGTAGGTACGTCCAGAGAGTTTAACAGTGGAATGATGAGCCTATCATTCAATATGTCAAATTACTACAACAGAAAATGCAAACCCATTTTCCCCATTTTCCCTATTTCCTATCTCAAAATATCAAAAATGGGCATACTTTCTTATCATTCATAGATGAGTACATGAGAAAAATATATGAAAATGTTATTACTTGGTCTTTAGATGTAGATGTTCCCCATATTAAATCATATGCTTTTCATTTTATTCAAACATCTTCAATTTGATATTATGATCTAATCATATGTCTAGCATATTTTAGTTTAACTAAATGATAAAAAGGAAGCAGCTCTATTATGTGAAAGCTATATGTTTGTCAGTTGAAGATTCAAGAATTGGAATGAGTACCTGATTATTATGCTACAGATGACAATGAATCGTTCTCAAAGGCAGCTCATCAGATGACTGAAGAAATAAAAAATATAAACGAACAAATGTTTTAGGTTTACATAACTAAGTAGGAGTAATTATAATAAGAAAGGCTTACAGCAATCTTTGTTTATACAAATGAACGTGGAGCCAACAACATCTGAAAGTTCAAATCTAAGTAATTTTGAACACTAAACTGTTTATTATAAAAACACTTACGGTTTAAAGCCACCTAATGTAGAATACAGTCTTCATATGCTAAGACAAAGCTCCTCCCTTATGTCGCTATTTGTCTAAAAATCCACACTATATCCAACAGATCAGCTACGGATAACTTTTTTCCTCAAATAATGGTGTTATATGGAAAATTTCACTGTTAGCCGATTCTTTTATTCCCTCCAGTCATTTTTTATGTAGAGATATGTGCATATACTTGGTGTCAATATTTGGACCTGCTTTCCAGTGGAAGCTAAAATTATTTGTTAGAGTGCGAAAGTAGATTGTTTCAAAAAAATTAAAAAAATAAATAAATAAAGCCACCTTCCTCATTTGAAAAAAAAACGGAAAAGAATCCTTTTGCAATTCCATACTTGAACTATTCGATTAATAATGTAACATACGCCTAAACAATTAAAAGTGGAAATCTGATGTCCTTTAACCGTACTTTTAGCTAGAAATTGCATAACGTATCTCCTAGTGATGCTATGAAGATTGGTCAATTTGGCACCTCTTTGTTTGTTAATTATTTACCATAAATGACTTATTTTTATTGTCAAGCATGTATGTTAAGTGCAGATAATTAGTTATTAATGGATTCACAGCAATGCGCTGACAAACTTGTTAAACAAACAATTTAAGTTTACAAAGTGAACTCACGAAGAAACCTCAAGTAACTAAAATATCAATCCACAGTAAAATGTGTTTTCTTTGTATTCCAATGATAATATGTGCATGCAATCATGCACTAAAACCCATCACTAAGATAGTAAATGGAAACAAAATTTCCATGTAAGCAAAGCCATTGAAACTGAATTCCCAAATGAAAAAAAATATAACTGATAGACTAAATGGAAACTGAATATTTGAATAGTAAAGTAGTTGAACATTATTCCATAGAAATTCAACTGTTACAGAGAAATAACCATTATGTAAATTTTAGTTAGCACATAAAAGATGTTTTCGCTATGATATTATGAAGGTTCATGTGTTAATATGGTAGCTCTAGTATATTATATGTGAATATAAAGGCAGTCTATTATGGTAGTATATTATATGTGAATATAAAGGCAGTCTATTTTGATTTGAAATATTTGATCAACCCTTTCTTGTTTTGGAATTAAAACTGACTAAATTATTCGTCTTCATTTTGTGGTAGTATAAATGAGACTGTAAACTATATTTTATGAATTCATGATTTGTAATCAGAAATATACCATGAACATCAAGATTTTTCAGAGTTTTGTGGCAATATTAATAGACGCAATTGTTAGAAAAAAACTGAAATAAACACCCGAAAACACACAAAAAGCTGCTGCTTTTCAATATGGAGCTGAAGCTTTTTTTTTCTTATTTCTTCTCACACACAAAAAAAGAGGACGATAACAATTAAATACTAAATAAAACGTAAACCAAGGCTACAAATGTGCATCTACTTATTCAAATAAAAACTAAGACCTAGTCTAAAAAGCTTATCTCAAACTAGAATAAAAATCTGACTTCGTCATCAACATTTATCACTCCCCCTTAATGGAAAGCTGGAAACACCAAGTAAGCTTCTGAACTTCATGAACTTCGGATATGACAGTGCCTTTGTAAACCCATCAGCTACCTGAGCATCTGTAGAACAATATTTCACCACAATTATTCCTTTCTCGATAGCATCTCGGATAAAATGATGACGAAGTTCTATGTGTTTTGTCCTTCCATGAAAGACTGGGTTCTTTGTCATCGATATAGTGGCTTTATTGTCGCAATAAAGTTCAGTGGCTGCTGCTTGTATTTGATGCATATCACTCAATATCCTTCGCATCCAGATGGCTTGACATGCTGCTGCTGATGCCGCCATGTACTCTGCTTAGGATGATGATAAAGCTACTGTCGCTTGCTTCTTTGAAAGCCATGATATGGCTTCGGATCCTAGACTGAACACAAATCCACTTGTGCTTCCTCGATCATCAACATAACCTGCACAATCACTATCAGTAAATCCGATTAAACTGACATCATTAACTGGTTTATACCATAACCCAAAGTTGCTTGTTCCTCGAATATAACGAAGAACTCTCTTGGCTGCTCCAAAATGATGTACTGTAGGACCATGCATGAATCTTTAAATTAAATTAACTGCAAACACTATGTCGGGACGAGTATGAGTAAGATACATCAGCCCTCCTACCAAGCTTCTAAACATTCTCTCATTGATCTTTGGCGTTCCATCATTTAATGATAATTTTTCACAAGTGTTCATAGGAGTCGAAGTGGTCTTGCAGTTTGCCATGTTGAACTTCTTAAACAAGTTCAAAGCATACTTTTCTTGATGTCTGAATATTCCTTCCTCTGTTTGACTAACCTGAATGCCAAGAAAATAATGAAGCAGTCCTAAATCAGACATATCAAACTCTTTCATCATGTTTTCTCCGAATTCATCAACAAGAATTTTAGAAAATGAAGTATATATTATATCATCCACATACACACAAATAATGATCATATCTCCAGCACATGTCATCTTCACATATAACGTTGGCTCACTTTCACTTCTACGGTACCCGTTTTGATGAAAATATGTATCTAATCTGCTGTACCAAGCTCTTGGAGCTTGCTTTAATCCATACAACGCCTTCTTGAGTTTATAGTCTTTTTCTTCTTGACCTTCAACAACAAATCCTTGCAGCTGTTCTACATACACATCCTCTTCTAAAAAACCATTCAGAAATGCAGATTTGACGTCAAATTGAAATACAGACCATCTATTTTGTGCAGCCACAGCCAGAACAGCTCTTATCGTCTCAAACCTTGCTACTGGGGAGAAATTATCAATAAAATCAGTACCTTGTTGTTGCATATAACCTTTGGCGACGAGTCTTGCTTTATACTTTTGAATCTTTCCATCTGGACTGCATTTCACCTTATAAATCCACTTAAGGCCGATCACTTTCTTCTCTTGTGGCAAATCCACCAACTCCCACCTGTCATTTTTTTTAATTGCATTAATCTCCTCTTGCATAGATTGTTTCCATTCTTCAATACCATGTGCTTCTTCATAGTTCATAGGCTCTGCACCTAGCAATGCAAAAGTGCATGATTCATAGATATCAGATAGTGATCGATACCTTCTACGTGTAGTATTTAGATCCGATCCAAAATTTGATCTGCCACTATCTTCATTATTTAGTTCTCCACTTGATAAATCTGTTGATGGAGAAGACTCGGCTAGTGTTATTTGATTTGGCCTTGCTTCTTCAGGTTCTACTACATCTTCAGTAAATGGAACCTGCTGCTTTTGTTCTTCCTCCCAATGCCAGGAACTGTTTTCATCAAAAACAACATCTCGACGGATAATGAGTTTTCTAGTTTTTGGGTTATATAATCGATATCCTTTAGTTTCATTGCAATACCCAACAAAGATGCATTTTTCGCTCTTTTTATCGAGCTTAGAACAGATGAATCGACTAAGGAATAAGCAATGCTACCAAAAATCTTTAAATGACTTACATTGGATTTTCGCTTCCACCAAGCTTCATATGGAGTCATATTTCGCACGGCCTTAGTAGGAGATATGTTAAGAAGAAACACGGATGTCACTACCGCTTCAGCCAAGAATTCATTAGGCAATCTTTTCTCATTTAGCATGCTTCTTGCCATCTCAACTACAGTTCGGTTCTTCCTTTCGGCGACGCCATTCTGTTCTGGAGTTTTTCTAACTGTTAGCTGCCTTTGAATGCCATTTTTTTTGCAAAAAATTGTGAACTCAGCAGATAAGAACTCTCCTCCTCTGTCGGTGCGAAGAGTTTTTAGAGCATGCCCGCTTTCTTTTTCTACTAAGGCTTTGAATTCCAAAAACTTTTCAAAAGCTTCTGAATTGTATGCAAGGAAATAGACCCAACTTTTACGAGTACAATCATCAGTAAAAAGTAAGAAATATCTACTCTTATTCAAGGATAAAGTCCTTGTTGGTCCACATATATCAGCATGAACGATTTCAAGTGGTAGCTTCGCTCTCCATGCTTTTCCCACTGGAAATGGTAAACAGTGTTGTTTACCGTACATGCACCCTTCACAAATCTGATCAATGCAAGAAATTGAAGGCAAACCAAGCACCATTTGTTTTTGATTCAATAATTTCAGCCCATTAAGATGCAGGTGAACATATCTTAGATGCCACAGTTTAGAGTCAGCCTTGAGATTTGCAACTAATGCATAATCATTCAAACAAGACAGATCAAGGGGAAACATTCTATTTTTTGTCATGCAAATTTTCACAAAAGGTTCATTTGACACTGTTTTCTTCTTAATTTCACACATGTTGTTTTCAAACAACACAGAATATTCTCTTTCAACTAATTGACCGACACTTAATAAATTATGTGCCAAATCAGGAGAATAATAAACATCATTTATGGATATTTCAATACCTGATTCAAACCTTGCTCCAATAGTTCCCTTGCCTTCAATTTGAAGCTGCTTGTTATCGCCTAGATGGATCTTTGATTTTTCAGATTCGTCTAAGCTTTAAAAAAGACTTTTCTTCCCCGTCATACGATTGCTACAACCGCTGTCTAGAAACCATACATTACTGTGATTTTCTTTTGTCTCTAGGCATATCAAAAACAAGTTACTATCTTCTTGTTCCCTTTAGCAAAATTTGCCTTTTGCTGAACTTTATTTGGACAAAAATAAGAAATATGCCCATATTGTTTGCAATTATGACACTGTTTTTCCTGATTATCACGTCTCTGGTTACTTCTGCCACCAGTTTGAAACCCCCAGCCAGATCTACCACGTTCTCTTGCACGACCACGATAACCACCACGACCTCTTATTGCTTGTTCAGATTTACCTTCATTGACCTTTTCTTTAGAAAGATCGACCTTTGATTGAAATGCGTTCTCCAAATTCTTACTTTCAGCCCTGTTCATTCTGCTTTCATGAGCTAAAAGAGAATCCGTTAAATCATTCAATGAATAATTTTTCATATCCTTAGATTCTTCAATAGTGGCGACTACATGATCCCATTTAGAAGGAAGACTTCGTAAAATCTTCTCAACTACTTTCTGATCGGAAATTTGCTCGCCAAAAATTTTCATTTTATTAGCTATAATAGTAACTCTAGTGATATAATCTTGCACCGATTCATTACCTTTCATGAAGAGCGTCTCGAAATCTCGACGATAGGTCTGTAGTTTCACCATGGTTACTTTGCTATCTCCATGGAATTCCTACCTCAAAATTTCCCATGCTTCCTTCGATTTGGTGACGCTTGCAATGCGTGGAAAGATGGCCTCTGTTACAGCTTATTGTAGAACAAGTAGAGCCTTCGCATCTTTCTTACGAAGCTCTCTTTGCTCAGCTGCTGCTCTAGTCTCTGCATATCCTGATTCAACAAGTTCCCAAAGGTCTTGTGAAATAAAGTAAGTCTTCATCTTAATGCTCCAGAATTCGTAGTTTTCTCCATTAAAGATCGGCACTAAAGACTGGTTTTGTGAAACATTAAGAGAATTCATGTTAATCGGTATTTGCTACAGCACTTGCTCACTGAAACAAAGACGCACGATTGGATCAACTTGGCTCTGATACCAAAATTGTTAGAAAAAAAACTGAAATAAACACCCGAAAACACACAAAAAGCTGTTGCTTTTCAATATGGAGCTGAAGCTTTTTTTTCTTATTTCTTCTCACACACAAAAACAGAGGACGATAACAATTAAATACTAAATAAAACGTAAACCAATGCTAAAAATGTGCATCTACTTATTCAAATAAAAACTAAGACCTAGCCTAAAAAGCTTATCTCAAACTAGAATAAAAATCTGACTTTGTCATCAACATTTATCAGCAATTGGATACACATTTTCATCCAATTACATGAAGATCTTTCAATTCATGCAATAAGTTAATCGGAAATACCACTTTTTGCATGGTTCAAAACGTATATCAATATAATCATATTTACGAATTACAAACTTCAACTTACTTTGTTAATTTTGGGTAGTTGACTCAGAATATTGTAGAAATGTGGGATACGAATTTCTCCATTCTACTTTCCTTTGTACGCATAACCACATTCATATGGAGAGGAACAAAAAAATCCGTGTTTGTAAACTAAAATTTTCAATTAGGATTTGCTCTAAAAATCAGTGGAAAAAATATAAATTAAAACACCACAACATATAAATTAAAATTTGTCTAAGATTGATTTCATTTAAGAAGATTATTGATGTACAAAAAATATATCTATAGTAATAGCACCATGGAAAAAAGTGTGTAATTTACCTTACCGATGAAGAAAAGTTTTAATATAATATTTGTAGTTGATTGATTTAGCACTAAATACCACAAAAAGACCATTTATTAGTATATTGTGTTAAACACTTAACGTGGCAAAAAAAATACCCGTATTTTATATTAAAAAAAAATGTAGTGTTCTAAAGCACATAGTTTGTTATATGTTATACTATTGTTGTTGCTGCATAATTTCACATCGTAATTATTTTAACTAAAATAACTATACTACAATGCTCATATCCACATGAAATGTTAACAAAAAGTATACATGCATGTCTAAGAAGAAACAATATAAAAGAACCTAGCCTAAAATGTAGTTTAAAAGAACAAAATTCAGAGCATGGTGCCCGTGTCATTCATCCAACAAAAAATATGATTCACCAAGTAAAGTCTATTTACAGGTACGAAAACATAGAGCTGAGAAATAAAAATTATTATATCTAAGCCAAATATCTTCATTAATCTTATTGATTAGATAATTTTAGAAGATAAATATCTTATTGGTTTATTACCATATAAAAAGATTAAACACTTTTAGACAGTTTTTTGCCATAGATATAAAAAGATATACAATCTGAGCAGGCTAGAATACGTAAAAATGATTATATCTTTTTATTGTTTTATTACCATATAAAAGGATAAATATCTAAGCAATGGATTAAACACTTCTTTCATTGTTGCAATGCCCATGTTTGAATGCTAATTACTATGGACTGACAACTAACCCATGTTGCAGTAATGTTTCTAATACATTATTGGCAAACCGACATGGTTAATTCTGTTTTTTCCTACTAATTTATTTAAAAGTGTCCAACTATAAAATTATATGATTTATTCATGTTTGTTTGAAAAGCTTGATGGTGAACATATAAACCTATGTGGATAAAAAAGGGTTTTGTAGCGGCTAAATAGAGAATGTAAGAAACAGATTTAGAAGATTAGAGGAAGATAAAAGAAGAATCATAATAAGTGTCCCATCATTGAATTATAGAATAACTGACCAGTTTTCAAGGTAGCAACTGTTGATGAAAATAGGAGTTGCAAAACACAAAATTTGAAATAGCAACTTAGAGTATAAGTATTGTAAGTGTACTGTAACCGTGATTGTAAGGATATGGAAAATTATTGACTCCAATCCTTAATGCAGCTTAGAATTACATGAAAGAAATTTTATTAACATGAAGTATAATGCTGAATTTTGACAGAATAAAGAAATGAGACTTTAACAAACTGGTAAAAATCTAGGGAAAAAGGAAATATTTTATATGATAAGTATAACAATTATACATAAAAGAAGAAATCATTAAAACAGTTGAAAAGACTTCCTTATATTAACTAAAATACTAAGGCAATCAACGCTAATTATATAATAAGTATATCTTTTCCTATAATTTTAATGGATCTCATGTCCTAATTATATTGATTTAAAATCATCTTCATTATAGGAAATTGTTAACGACAAATGCACATAACGTTCAATATACAACATCTTCTGCAAAATGAGAAGAAATAAATTATGACTTTCTGTTCAAAAGTTACAAAAAAGTCAATTCATGCAGAAATATGGAAAAAAAATGCTATTAGGAACTTCATCTATATCAAATTTGCTTTTATAATGAGAAGTTTTTTTGGATAAAAAAATACATATCACTATGTATCTATCTCTGTAGGCAAACAAATACATAACACATGAATGGACAAAATCAGTTCTTCCTTTAAGTAAAAAAATTATATCGTATGATTTGTTATTATATAAAATCATGGGTTTCCATGCATGAAATTTTAAAGCTAAAGTGTCTAACGGACAAATTGAACTAATCAAATTGCTTATGAAACTGTCACAACATTAATACATGGAACTTTGAAGTCATACCATCCCCACATAAGGTATCAAATTCAATATTTACAGCAAATCATTTCTACAGCTGTTATCTTGAGAAACGTTTTTGACTTAACAAAGTAGGGAGAGCGCTACCTTAGATTTCTCTTAAGATGTCATCACCAACGGTTTTGCACTTGCAGTATATTGATAGATAGCATAGAAGAATTAATGACCAAGTAAAAAATACCTTCGCAATTATATTTCAATCTTCATAGTATGAACACAAATCCAAATTCCATCACACTTTATACCTGACATCCATATGGTATGCAGTTCAAATCTTTTATCATTGCATATATTCTATTCAGCTGAAATTTTTTATAGAGGGATATAGAAACAATGTCTATTAGTTCGCCTTTCAAGTGTCTCATCTTCTCAGTCCGTTTTCGTTTAAGAAGCAAGTATAGCTGGTTGCTCTATTGAGGAATATGTACGAAGAAAAGGAAGTGCATAGATCACGTTGAAGAAGTCTCTCTTCCAAATTATATTACTCTAACTCTCAAGCTTTGCTTCCACTCAGAAGATACGGGTTACACCTACATTTTTTGTACTTATTATAGTCACCATTTTATCTTTGATTATTTCTATCATAAATATTATTATGATGTCGTTTCAATTCATTTCATTCATCTCTTGCCAAACGCTATAAATGATAAACAATGATATTTTTTATCAAGGAGAATAATGCATAAAAGGACAGAATTGTTGAAAGTTAGCAATAAAAAATTTATTTAAATTTCAAAATATTTAAACTAAGTATATAGAAAAATATAATTTAAAAGAAAATCAAATGTTGGGAACTTGGTATCAAAAAGTGTAAAATAAAAAATGACATCTAATGTGTTGATGTATTGAAAACAGGCTAACATATGTATTGTGTCTATAACTTTTGAGAGTGAACAACATCAAATGGGTGCTAGCAGTACCTGTAAGCTCACAATGCAAGATGAAGAAAACAGTCAGTTTTCCTACCCAATCTTTGTATCACAATGGTAGTTATAAATTGATACATCTTTACCGTAATAATGAAATCTAAATATTAACAAACACCCCCGTAAACAATGCTTTGATGATTACAAGGTTATTTACAAAAGCAAAAAACTATCCCTAAGTTGATGATGTTTCAATATTTTTGAACCCAACCTATAATCTAGGTTTACATCAATAGTTCCTTTATTTGACAATGAATGGTCAATCTTCAATGAATGCCAAACCTCAAGTAATAAAAGAAATACATCAAGAATACAACCAGGAAATCAAAATTAAAATCTAACGAAGCTGAATATACGTAAAATTAGAGTAATACATCAAATCCATGTTATAGTATACCTAATTAAAATCTAATTACCGACTGATAATTACCTAATTTTGTCAATTGAAATATATGGACGGTAGTGAGACTAATCCAGCAAGTAGTAAGAATATGATAGATAATAGGGAAACTAACAATTATTTTCAAAATAAAGATGAATTTAAAGGTAAAAAAAAAGGGAAACACATACCAAAATTCATAAATAGATGAAAGGGAAACAACCTAGGTCTCTCAGCAGAAAGCATTTGGGATTAATCTACCAAACATGTACGAATGATAAATGCGTTGCTGATAGAATCAGATAAAAGCAACGATGGCAATTTTGAAGGGAATAAATTTGAGAAGAGGATTCTTCAATTGGCGAAAGGGGATAATGTTCATGATAAGTAATTTAGGGTTTAGTAAGCCAAAAATCGGTGGGGTGAGATAGAAGAAGCGACGATGGAGGAAAAAGAGAGATTCATGCTGCAAACTGTGTCTGTAGATATGATATCAAGGCGTCGGGAAGGAAGGAGGTGGAAGGTGAGATGAAGAGGAACGACACAGAGAGAGGGAAGGAAAAAGGTGGATGAGAATGCGAATGGAAAAAGGTGGATGAAAATAGTATACGGGAAAGGGCAGAGACGATTCAGTAAACAATAAACGCGTGTCCTGCGACCCATCTAAAAACGACTCAGCTTTAATAGTATACAATAGTGTTGGTATATATTTTATAATAATAGTTAAAACAAGGTTGTTGTCTTCAAAACCATCATCATTATCTCAGTCCGTTATAGTCTCCCCCTTTCGATGATGACACCCTTTGTTTATAAAAGATACTTACCTGATACCTTGATTCTTCGTTACTCCCCCAACTAAAATAACTCCTTTTGAAACTACTAACTCCTACTTAATCTAAACCCTATTTTATAATTCACTCCCTCTGTCATCAACAAAAACTATATAACAATGTTTAATCTATATTATTGTAACGATCCGACTTTTTGCCTGGTTTTCACTGGTAATTAAACTAACTTAAACCGTTCATAAAGACGAATTGTTAGGGGTACTTACACATTTGTACAAAATAAAAAGAAATTTTCCATTATCATTACAGTAATATTACATCAGAGTTATGGGAGAAACATTAGAGTACATCGATTACATAGCGGAAAAGATACTAAACTCAGCGGAAGAATATGCATGCTCCAAGATATAATAGCTCCAGCTCAACCGGCATCCTGCTCCAACCACTCCAGGTCTAAACTGCAAACCAAACTACCAGACTGCCCGCGTAAAAATTATGGGCACTTAGAGTTTAGGTGTGGGAATAATAAACTCCAGGTCAGTCATGAGACTGGTGTGAGAACTTAAAACAGTTGTTTTTAGGGTTTATTTTAAAGTTAGGTAATTCACTGTATCACGCCGCTAATGCGGAACGGGTTTACTCCATGTGAATATCAGCGCATAGAAATTCGCAATGACTTTTTGAAAAATGAAACTAACATAAGGTCTCGCTGCAAACGCACGCATGGGCGAGGTTTCTCCTTATGCAGTCAAAAATACCTTTGATACGTAAAATCCTTTTTCAATGCTATAATATAGTGTGAAAAATCCTTTCGAAAGTAAATGTATCAATCTTAGCCAGCATAGGTACCACATACTATACTGACGTATGGTATACAACTAAAATCATACGGGCTCGTAGCGAAGATTGAGTTTCCAATAATGACCAGGCAAAGGAACTTCCTTCAAAACCGAATTTTGAACACCTCTAAAGGGATGTTCGAAAATCAACTAATGCTCCTCATGCTAACACAAGGCCGGGTTACCTCTGTAACTAGGTAACTTAGAGTATGCCTGAGTATGTCATCTTCCGGTCGTTACCGACCTTTCCGAGCGCGCGCCAACAACAACCACAAAAGTAGATGCTTTTACCACATAGGTTAATACCTGAGATCCATACCATAGCACACCTTTTATCTAGAAGGAGACAATACCCCATAACCATGCTGCATTTCTTCCTGTTCTGGCCATTTAACGGGGTGTGAGGCTTGCCGAGATCCCGATATACACAAAGCTACGCTTAAATAAGCCATGCTTTGATCATCCATAGCTCATCACATAATTTAAGTATGCCACATTGTCCAATCACAACGCATCACTGATTACTATCAATATATAACCTCTAAGCTCATACGTCTTAGAGAAGGGTGTTAAGCAAGAGAATAAATTCACCGCCACCAAGCAAATATATATTTAACAAAGATCAGTGCTACGCAGTCAATTACAATGTCAGACACACAATCCATACAAGTATGTTCTGGGTCTGAACGAAACCACAACCCGGAATTCCTTCACATACGTTCGGGCTTCTTGCCACTTAGCTGATACAAAATCCATCTGCAAATAGGAGCTACCCATTTGAGACATTCAGCAAGTCGTCCTTACGATATGAAGGGTCCCGGTCTTCAATACTGCCTTAAATGTCTTTAATTGCTCCACGACATCGTATTATTACTTGGAATGGTTTTTGAACATACATCTGATCCCGGTCTTTCCAAATAATAAGCGCAATTTAAAAAAACACAATTATAGAACACACAGGCTTTCAACCAAATCTCCTACCATCTTGAATTTTGTTAAATTAAACTTCTTTAAATCCATTCTCAAATTATAATAAAATCCAAATTTAACCTTTCTCCTTTAAAACACACCTTTTAAATCAAAGATAATTTAGCCTCAAACCCTTAAAACTTCCCATTTGATAACTCGCTATCAAAACCCCAGTTTCCTTTGAAAATCCTTACCCACATTTCAATTGTAGTTTCCAATTAAATTGGTTTCCCAACATTCAATTCTTAATCTTAACTAAAAGATTATACTTCCTTCCCAATTCCTTACATTCAATTTTCTCAAATCAAAGATTTGATTAAAGCCCAAATTACGATATGAATTTCCATAACTCAATCTCATTGGGTTTCAAGAATGATATTATTAAAGATATGATTCACGACAAAACCCAAATCAATCGATATTGAACATAAGTTACACAGAAATTCTATCTACTTATATTTGATATCAATTCTCATAATCAACGAATACCATAAGTGGAATAATGATGTAATATCTTCCAAATTCCTCAAATAGTATATGTTTACACCAAAGAATTTCATATCAATATCCGAAGATTATTTCTATCCAACTTATCTCAATCAAATTAGGAATCTCATATCTTAATTAAAAGATTTATCGAACTCTTTAACATTAGATCTGGATAGAAATATCATCAACTTATCCTCAATATTAATCTCTGTATTCAACTTGCACTATAAGCAGAATAATAGTGAACTACCTTTATAATTCCCCAAATAGTAAGTGTCATCATCTACCGGATTAATATCAAACATCCGATGATTTATCTCTAATCATATCCAATTATTTAAAATTGAAGAACCAATTTTAATATCAAATAAATCAATTCAATTTCCATATAAAACATTTTCAATACTTTTAAACCTTTGAAAACATTCCACCAATCATTTGCGAATGATTACTTATAGTTCAGAAAATAGCTCGCGGTTTAAAACTTCAAAATAGATTGTTTTCAAAGGAAGAGTTACCATAGTGTTTCAAAAGTGTTACAAAAGCGTTACAAAATAGTTATCTTAACTACTTTGATTAAAAATCGTTTATCTTAGCCAAAACTTAAACTTTACAATTCAAAACACAATTACATAATTTATAATGATTTTACAATAAAATTCATATTTTTAAAACATTTAAAATAGCTGTTTATAGTTATGGTCGACTACTGCTCTTACAGCGACCTTTTCCAAAACAGTTTTAAATATAACTTGAAAATTATAACTCAAAATAAAAATCTGCTTTCATTCATCTCAAAGCACTTCTTAATAGAAATCAAACATTTTTCATTTCATGGAAATCTGGTTTAAATTGCAAAAGTTATAAGCGTTAAAGTTTGCATCTAAAATTCACAAATTGCCGCTGTGCGACAAGCTCTATTTTGACTATAATAACCATTATTCTACGATACTTCAAAATAACTTTGAAAACCATTATATCCTTATATAACCCTTTTAAAATCTTTTAAATTTACTTTCCAAATTGTTTTGGATCTAAAATTCAACTTTTATTTTACACTTAATAAAATGTTAAATTAAAATCCAATTTATTTTTAAATTCAAAAAAACCTTCAAATTAACCATCTCATTCGTCAGATCAGTTAGGAATAGCCAGGGAGAGCAGGAAACTGTATTTCCAAACCCAAGCCTAGACACTATCCTCACTGTCATCCTAAAACGTTCAGGTATTTATTTATTCACTTCAAGAAACTTTATCAATGTATATGAATTTATACACATGTGTCTTTTCTAATTATTAGCCTTCAGTTTCAATAATAATATTGTTTCCAATTACGAAGGAGATTTTTTGATCGCCAATGTGATACCATAATTGTTATGTCATGGTGTGTGCGAAACAACATCAACAACCATGAAAACGACCATAGCAAACATCATCAACATAGTTAAATAAATCATAACCGTGCACAAGCGTTATAACACTAACGCTTAATAGTGTATGTGTTCTAAACTACGCATTCATCATCCATCATAACAAACATCAACCATCATTAACCACTAACAATTCATCACTATATTTAAATTAGTCTAATTACTAATTTAATATATAAATTGTGGTTAAAGAGTTCTCACCAAACAGCTTCCCAAATTTTCTAGTAGGCGATCCTAGCTGAGTGAACCGTCGGACAATATTTCGGTGCAACATCTGTTGTATATGACGTAGTTGTATACACAATTATATTATTTTTTGTTTGATGACGACAACCAAATAAATATTATTTTAAATGTGTTTGTTACTGTACTGTTTTATATATATATATATATATCACAGACATGAATATAATATTTATATTTAAATAGAATACGACTGTACAGACATTCATATATTCATACAGTATTTGATTTAAATAAAATATTATATTTCAACATTCAAACATTACAAATTATATGACTCCACTATTTGTACACATTCATAGATATTACACATGATATTGTACTTGTATATAAACTGAATACGTTAGACAAATTTGTTCGAACATAATAAAAATAATATTTTATTTCAGTCAAATTTGTTTAATACAAACATCAGTACATTTCTCTCATTACATACACAGTTCCTCTCTACATCACTCACACTCAGTCATATAATTTTATATATACATTCAGTTACACTCATATACAGATGCGTTTGTATATTTTTCACTGTCAACTTCTGTCTTCAGTCTTCACAGCTCTTAGTCAGTCCAGTCACCGTCTGCTTACCTATCACAATAGAAACACACACAAAGTATCTAGAACAGAAATAATATTCTAATTTCTAGCAAATATAATTTTTATTTTAAAAAATTTATTTGCCTCAGAATTTCGATGTGTTTCTCATTATCTTTCATGACTTGATCTGATATGTGAATGTAGCACGCACACGATATATGTATACACACATGTGTATGTATATACACATATTATAGTGTAGGGACAGGAAAATCTATACTGAATGGTTGCATATACACACGAGTACAAATATACACGTGTGCATTGTCTCGTAGATCAGCGAGCAACTGAGGAGTAGCCACGAGGACCATCTTGACTCAGTGCACACATGAAAACAACTCAAGTGAAAATACAAGCATGGTCGAACCATATACATGTCAAGGCAGCATGAATCTTTCTAATGGACTGAAATGTGTACAAGGGACAATCATGCATGTATGAAGTATTACTAGAGTACACATCGGTATGAACAAGTTTCAGCAAGATACTCAAGTGTTCGAGCAACATAGGTGCAAAGTAAACTAGCTACAGGGAGCAAGATAATAATGGCCAAGCACAAGTCAAGGTAGGATCAAGGAAGCTCAGACAAGTACATGGTAATATAAACATGTAAACAAGATGCAGGAAAATGGATAATGGGAGAATGCTTCAATGTCAAAGCAGGTATATATAAATGCACAAGTGAAGATGCAACAACCTAGGCGCAGCTCAGTCAATGGTACACATAGTACCAACATAGGTCAAGCAAACACAAACAGTGTGGAGCAAGCACAAGTGCTACAGGTATGAAAGCAATCAACATGAAACATGAACAAGCCATACACAAATGAAGTTGATCAGCAGTAAACTCAGATGCAAGGTACATAGCACAAGCAAGTGCATGAAGTATGAGAGACATGGATGGTTCAAAAGCAAGTGCCACAACAGTTCAAAGATCATTTTTCATAATGAGTGATCAAACAAGTTATACAAATGTGAATATATACAAGGGGAAGTGTACATTCAAGTTTTAGCAAGCATACAAGAGCAATTTTTAGATTCATGGGGTCAAGTTCAATAGTGTAGTCAGCGTATATACAGGAAATGGTTTACAGCAGCTCGAAGATGAACAATGGAGCAAAGTACATTACACCATGAATGTTAAATAAGCACAAGGCAGGGTTATAAATGGTACATGCAGCAATGATTCAACATCAAAGCATTGTAATGATTACATGCATCAAAACAGAAACATGAAGTATAAATGGGGATATCTCTATGGCAAAAATCGAATTCAAATATTCCAAAAATGACCAAACAAATCTGCACATTTTTGAATTACACAGTGACAAACTTGGCAAGTGTTTCAAGGTGGATTTCAAATAATTCAAGGCAACAGAAAGAAATAAATGTTTTGAGGAATTACAGCAAAAATTCAAAACCATTTTCAATTCAGAAAATCTTATTAATTGTTTCCTGTTTTTGAATCAATCAGGAAATTAATTCAAGGCAATAAATCTTTTAAAAGGGGGAAATTTCTTTCATAAATTTCAGCTAAGAACAAGTTGAGATTCACTCATTCAAAGTCGAGTTTTTTAAAGCCAATCAAAAGAGGAAACCCGCAAATTCAGATCGAATCATTAAACGAAATCAGAGAGAGTTAAAGGATTTTCTAATCCTATATAAAGCACCAATATCATCACTGGCAAACCATCGAGACCAACAATAATCAATTCAAGCAATCAAAGATCAAATTTCAGAGGACTTACAAATTGCTAGGGTTTCGATCCCGAGGCATCAGATTTGCAAATCGATCGAGAAAGGAAAACAGAGCATTGGAGCAATCAGAGAAACGACATCAGCAATTCATCAAGCATCAATCCGATTGGGAATTACAAAAACCCTAGTTTTCTTTGAAGCCGCCGCCATTTTTTTCTCCAGATTACAAAAGATATTCGGGCAAATTGAATTACAAAAGGGGTCGGCCTACATGGAGTTAAACTAAGCCAAGCCTATTCTAAAGGGGATAACCCTTTTAATTTAAACTCCTAGGGTTTTTAAATTTGTTTGAATTTGTATTGTTTTAATTTTATTTTATATTCGTTCCATCTGAACAGTTTTCTAGAGTTTGTAAAATTCTAGGGGATTCAATTAGGGATTAACTGATAGTTTACTAGTGTCTGTAAAACAAGGGGAAAATCTGGTCTAGTGGTTATAGACCAGTCTAGGGTTTTGAGCGTAGGATTAGAATAGGAGCAAGGGCTTCGCGAGTGTACATGGTCTTGTATGCGGGATCTGTTCTTTTACCTCGTAGAAACTTTAGGAATGCAGCAGTAGGCAGGATTTTGCCAAAGTTGGGTATATCTGTGTGTGATTTATTTTCTGCACTTTTATTTTTGCTACATTCTGTGATCTGTTTATTATTTTAATATCCTGTCAGTTTTTTTAATTCAACGAAAAACTGTGATAAATCCTATTCACCCCCCACTAGGGTTAATCTAGATCCAACAAGTGGTATCAGAGCAGGTATCTTTATTAACTCTAGAGTAATTGTTATCCCTGGTTGTCAGTCCATAGAGAGTCAGTCCAGTCGTATTCCACCTATTTTTAATGGTACATATTTTTTTAATTGGAAATCAGAAATGGAATCCTAATTAAAATCTGTTGATATTAAATGTTGGAATAGTTTTTTAAATGGATACGATACTGTAAATAGGGTTGATATTGAATTTAATTTTCGCGCTACTCATATTTTATATTCTTATATGGATGATGACCAATATAGCCTTATTTCTCATTGTTTAACTATGCAGGAAATCTGGAGGACTCTCAATGCGCTGTATGGAAAATCGGACGACTGCTCAAAACTGCGAAATGTCAACTCAGATTCAGATCTATGCTTAAAAGGAGAAAAAGATGGATCAAACGATGGAGAATCAACAAATGCTGAAACTGAAAATTTCACATACGAAGATTTAGTTTATATGTGTGTTGATTTAACAAAATTTGTTGATAAACTCCAATCTAAAAATAAATCTCTGAAATCTAAGAATTCTGAGTTGACCAGCAAAATTAACTATTTGCAATCAAAACTTTCAAATGTCATAAAATCAGAAAATTCTGATTGTGAAAATTGTTTGAAATGAAAATTTGATCTCGTTCATTTCAAAAATAACATTGAAAGCCTTGAAGAAGAAATTCTGATTTTAAAAGATAACGAGATTAAGTTGAATGGTGCAAACATTTTTTTACAAAAGGAATTTGAAAATTTTAAGACTACAAAAAATTCCGAATAAGAATTTGCTGAAAAATAGTACTTGTTGAAAGTTGAATCAATTCTAAATGAGCTAGAAAACGAGATTCAAAAATTTAAGAACTTTGAAAAACTTGAATCTGAAAAACGAAAATGGTTTGAATCTGAAATATCTAAATCCAAAGCCGAAATAAAATCACTTGAAAATGAAAATTTGTTTTTAAAACAACATGATGCTGAAAGAAAGATCACTAATAATCGATGTTCATATTTAATGAAAGATAATTGTGATCTTAAATCCAAAATTCAACGATTGTAATTAACTTTGGAAAAATTCTCTAATGGGGAAAAATCATTGAATATGTTGTTACATAACCAAACTTTTGTTGGAAATAAACATGGCCTTAGATTTGGGAAAATAAATGTTTTCGAAAAGCTGAATGCAAATTATTTTAAAAATTCTTCAAACTGTCTTGAAAAGAATCGATATGGAAATTAAAACTTTGATAAAAAAACATGATGTTAATTTGTGTTATAATAATCCATTTGAACAATTCTGGATTCCAAAAAGAAATCAAACAAACTTAATGAAACTCAAACAGATTTGAGTCCCAAAGGGTACAAAGGTAGATTCGAATGGATTGTTATATAAACAAGTATGGGTACCAAAACATATAAATACATTTGTGAGTGGTTTCACAAATTTTGTTAGACCACTTAATCCCTTCAACTGCTAAGTACCGAAGAAGGCTGAGGAACTGCATTGCTAAAGAAAAACTGGATTTAAACCGCCTTATATCTCTGAATCATTCACAATTCCTTAGCCAAATCAGCTGAGTTAGAGATTCATTTGCTTACTTGGATTTCAGGTATATCTCTATACTCATTCCTTTGTATATTCTCTGTTTTTTTTCTTCTAATTTTCTTATTCCCATTCTTTTTTTTTAATTTGATTTGTCACTGCAATATTTTTCTGTTTCTTTCTTCTTGGGCTTCATTAACTTCCAATTGCAGCATTCATGGTCTTCTGGAAATTCACATTATTTGAATAGAACTCTGATGTTTTTTTTAACTTCCCAGATCTTGAATTTTAACGTTGTAAATATCTGCCATTGTTTTGAAGTTTATTTTCTGATTTCTGAGTTCACAACAATGTTGACGTATTCTTGTCATATCTTGAACACTGTTGTTTTGAATACTAAATTTTTGAAGATCTGAAAATTTAATGGAATTTCACACACCTCTACTGTTTTGAGTTTCTTCTAATTCATTTTAGAAAAAGCTTGAAATAATACACTCATTACAGCACACCAATATTTATCAGTTGTGATAATTTCATTATTTTTCAGATTTGCCTAGGTATTTTGAAATGTGTTGAATTACAGTGATACATCAAGAAATTCATATTATATTCATAATCATTTTATGGTTGAAATCTGTTTGTTTGAAATCATCTGAAATACTTAATATTCTGAATCTCACATACCTCTTAAATTTGAAATTATCAATCTTGTGTGAATGATTCATTATATCTCAAACTTGACATTAATTCAAGTGATTTCAAATAAATCATTTTTAATTTTTTGGATCATGAATATCTCTCGAGCCTGATGTAAATGATCTGAAATTACTCTTGTGCTTGACAGAAATTCTTGTGAAAAATTCTTTGAAAATCCGATCTTAAATCTCTCTGTTATTTCATGGTTATTCGATTTAAATATTTGTTTGTTTAAAATCATTTGAAATTATTGATTTATTGAATCTCACACATATCTTGAATCTGAAATTAATAGTCTGATGTGATCGATTCATTGAATCTTGAGTTTTTTCATATTTCTCAAATTATTTCAAATAAACGGTATTTTTAATCATTGGATCATGAATTATCTTATGTGACCGTCATCTTGACAAGTCTGATTTGAACTGATATCTTGTGCTGCTCTGATATTGTTTTGAAAATATGTTGGAAATTGCTTGTTTATGATCTGTTTGCTGCTCTGATACTGTACTTCAAATAACTGCTTGTTCTTGTCTGCAGCTCTGATAAATGTGCCAAATTTGTTGAGCTTGTCTGGTTGGGATTTGTGATTAAAATTTGTTAATAAGGACACCAATTGGTATCAGATGTGCTGAATTTTTTTGTATATATTTTATCCCTCTAATCCTGTATAGCTCTTCATATTCCACTTGTAAGTGATTTTCAATTTTAAGATTATTTATTGATTATTCATTCAGAAACTGAAATCTATATCCAACTTGAACTATATTTATAATTCATCAAAATTAATTTCAAATTTTGAAATTGTAATGAATTATGACTGCAGTATATTTCACAACAAGAGGAGATCTTCATGATGGTTGAATAATTATTATAATATCTTTGAATTCGCAATTATTTCACGACCATCTCCTTTATCTATCATCATTCTGCCATCCATCATGTTTTTTATATTAATTTGGAGAGTTTAATATATATATTTTTTAAAAAAAATCTTTTTGTATAAATATTGAAAATATTTGTGATAAAAATTGGACTATGTTATTATTCAGAATTAGTGATAATTGAAAATTTTCAATGATCCCGGTACAGTCGAGCATATTTCATAATATAATTAATTTAGAAATTTATTTCACAGTCCATTTCTGTACCTACCACATTTCTATCATTCATATAGGTTTCATATACCGAGGAGTTTTTTCTTTAGATGTTGAAAACGATAAATATATAATATTCATAAGTGTTTCTCTAACCTCATTTAAAAATCCAAGCTCTGGTTATGCATGGTTATGAGATTACTTATATTAATTTAAGCTGCAACTGATCTCATTTAAGAATCCAAGATCTGGTTATGCGTGGTCAGTGTGCTCTTAAATAACAATAAAAAGATAAAGAAATGAAAATATTGTGCTATAAATTGAAATTAATCTGAAATTCTCTTTGGTGTATAAAAACTAGCCTATCAATCCATCTTTCTAATATGTGAAATTCGTTAATTGACTTGTTGATTGATAGCTATTGAGATTTGAGATTATTCGATTTTGTCACTTAAATTGAATTAATAATTATAATCCAAATCCAATACTGTTTTTGAGTTTTATTTTTATAAAAAAATCTTTTGAAAATAATTGGAAAACGTTGTGTTTTGAAACTCTCTCCATTATTATAAATTTCATCGTAAATCCGTCATTCTCTACAATGTGAAATATGCCACTTGTTCTTAGAATATTATGATTTTTGTTTGACTGATTGAGATTTATAATGATTGTTCCTCCTCTTACGCTGATATTATATTTTTTAGTCACTTTTCATCTATATTTTAATTTCTGTATACTTTTGATGATAACAAAAGGGGGAGAATGGGTTGAGATTTTGATTTATGAGTGATTTTTTTATAAATATTTTAATTTTGAAAATTCATTCACTCTTCATTCTTTTCACTCATGCACAGTTGTAGGGGGAGCTAATAAATAGGGGGAGTTCAATATTCATTGTCAAACACATTTAGTGTGCTCAAAATCTTTTATTTGTTTGTCATCATCAAAAGGGGGAGATTGTTGTATATGACGTAGTTGTATACACAATTATACGATTTTTTGTTTGAAGACGACAACCAAATAAATATTATTTTAAATGTGTTTGTTACTGTACTTTCTATATATACATCACAGATAGGAATATAATATTTATATTTAAATAGAATACGACTGTACAGACATTCATATATTCATACAGTATTTTATTTAAATAAAATATTATATTTCAACATTCAAACAATACAAATTATATGACTCCACTATTTGTACTCTTTCATAGATATTACACATGATATTGTACTTGTATATAAACTGAATAAGTTAGACAACTTGGTTCGAACACTATAAAATAATATTTTATTTCAGTCAAATTTGTTTAATACCAAACATCAGTACATTTCTCTCATTACATACACAATTCCCTCTACAACACTCACACTCAGCCACATAATTTTATATATACATTCAATTACACTCATATACAGATGCGTTTGTATATTTTTCACTGTCAACTTCTGTCTTCAGTCTTCACAGCTCTTAGTCAGTCCAGTCACCATCTGCTTACCTGTCACAATAGAAACACACAGACAGTATCTAGAACAGAAATAATATTCTAATTTCTAGCGAATATAATTTTTATTTTTAAAAATTTATTTGCCTCAGAATTTCGGTGTGTTTCTCATCATCTTTCATGACTTGATCTGATATGTGAATGTATCATGCGCACGATATATGTATACACACACAAATGTGTATGTATATACATATATTATAGTGCAGGGACAGGAAAATTTATACTGAATGGCTGCATATACACACGAGTATAAATATACACGTGTGCACGGTCTCGCAGATCAGCGAGCAACTTAGGAGTAGCCACGAGGACCATCTCGACTCAGTGCACACATGAAAACAACTCAAGTGAAAATACAAGCATGGTCGAGCCATGTACATGTCAAGGCAGCATGAATCTTTCTGATGGACTGAAATGTGTACAAGGGACAATCATGCATGTATGAAGTAATACTAGAGTACACATTAGTATGGACAAGTTTCAGCAAGATACTCAAGTGTTCGAGCAACATAGGTGCAAAGTAAACTAGCTACATGGAGCAAGACAATAATGGCCGAGTACAAGTCAAGGCAGGATCAAGGAAGCCCAGGCAAGTACATGGAAATATAAACATGTAAACAAGATGCAGGAAAATGGATGATGGGAGAATGCTTCAATGTTAAAGCAGGTATATGTAAATGCACAAGTGAAGATGCAACAGCCTAGGTGTAGCTCAGTCAATGGTACACACAGTACCAGCATGGGTCAAGCAAACACAAACAGTGTGGAGCAAGCACAAGTGCTACAGGTATGAAAGCAATCAACATGAAACATGAACAAGCCATACACAAATGAAGTGGAGCAGCAGTAAACTCAGATGCAAGGTACATAGCACAAGCAAGTGCATGAAGTATGAGAGACATGGATGGTTCAAAAGCAGGTGCCACAACAATTCAAAGATCAGTTTTACATAATGAGCGATCAAACAAGTTACACAAATGTGAATATATACAAGTGGAATTGTAAATTCAAGTTTCAGCAAGCATACAAGAGCAGTTTTCAGATTCATGGGGTCAAGTTCAATAGTGTAGTCAGCGTATATACAGGAAATGGTGTACAACAGCTCGAAGATGAACAATGGAGCAAAGTACATTACACCATGAATGTTAAATAAGCACAAGGAAGGGTTATAAATGGTACATGTAGCAATGATTCAACATCAAAACATTGTAATGAATACATGCATCAAAACAGAAACATGAAGTATAAATGGTGATATCTCTATGGCAAAAATCGAATTCAAATATTCCAAAAATGACCAAACAAATCTGCACATTTTTTAATTACACAGTGACAAACTTGGCAAGTGTTTCAAGGTGGATTTTGAATAATTCAAGGCAACAGAAGGAAATAAATGTTTTGAGGAATTACAGCAAAAATTCAAAACCATTTTCAATTCAGAAAATCTTATTAATTGTTTCCTGTTTTTGAATCAATCAGGAAATTAATTCAAGGCAATAAGTCTTTTAAAAAGGGGAATTTCTGTCATAAATTTCAGCCAAGAACAAGTCGAAATTCACTCATTCATAGTCGGGTTTTTTTAAAGCCAATCAAAAGAGGAAACCCGCAAATTCAGATTGAATCATTAAACGAAATCAGAGAGAGTTAAAGGATTTTCTAATCCTATATAAAGCACCAATATCATCACTGGCAAACCATCGAGACCAACAATAATCAATTCAAGCAATCAAAGATCAAATTTCAGTGGATTTACAAATTGCTAGGGTTTCGATCCCGAGGCATCAGATTTGCAAATCGATCGAGAAAGGAAAATAAAGCATTGGAGCAATCAGAGAAACGACATCAGCAAATCATCAAGCATCAATCCGATTGGGAATTACAAAAACCCTAGTTTTCTTTGAAGCTGCCGCCATATTTTTTTCCCCAGAGGACAAAAGAGATTCGGGCAAATTGAATTACAAAAGGGGCCGACCTACGTGGAGTTAAACTAAGCCAAGCCTATTCTAAAGAGAATAACCCTTTTAAAATAAACTCCTATGGTTTTTAAATTTGGTTTAATTTGTATTGTTTTAATTTTGTTTTGTATTCGTTCCATTTGAACAATTTTCTAGAGTCTATAAAATTTTAGGGGATTCAGTTAGGGATTAACTGACACTTTACTAGTGTCTGTAAAACTAGGGGAAAATCTGGTCTAGTGGATATAGACCAGTCAAGGTTTTGAGCGTAGGATTAGAATAGGAGCAAGGGGTTCTCGAGTGTACATGGTCTTGTATGCGGGATCTGTTCTTTTACCTAGTAGAAACCTTAGGAATGCAGAAGTAGGCATGGTATTGCCGAAGCTGAGTATACCTGTGTGTGATTTATTTTCTGCACTTTTATTTTTGCTGCATTCTGTGATCTGATTATTATTTTAATATCCTGTTAGTTTTTTAATTCAGCGAAAAACTGTGATAAACCCTATTCACCCCCCCCCTTCTAGGGTTAATCTAGATCCAACAACATCTTCTTCACCAAAATATGTATACTAATCTCTCTCTATCTATCATAAGGGGAGGAGGAGAATGACAACGAACTTTTGCAAGGTGGTGGTGGAAAAAAGGAAGACTTCTGCCATGGAAACCATGGCCATAAGCTTAAGAAGAAGAAGGAAGATAGAAAAATGAAAATGGATGATAAAAATGAAGTAAAGAGCTCCTTATATAGGAAAGGATGAGTAAGGAGGTAAAGACACATAAGGGGACAAGTGGAAACCATTCATGAAAGCTTACATGCAAAATTACAAGTGTCCATACACTTGTCTTAAGAAGGAGAGTTAACTTTAGGTAGCATCTTCCCTTAAAATGCTATGAAAACTAAAGGTAACACTCAATTCTAACGCTACTAATTCATGTTATTGTGTGACAAATCCGATCGAATGACAAATTGTGTTAATAAATCCAAACTTATTAATATTCATTCTCATCCGTTAAATTTATAATTCAAATAAAATCTATTACTTAACTAATCAAAATTATTAAATATACTTAACCATATATATTTATGTCAAATTCAAATTTAAATTCAAACTGAGTAATAAAAATTCCAATTTTAAATTGGTTAATAATTCTGGATCATTACATTCACCCCCACTTGAAACTTTTTGCCCTCGAAAAGAAAAGGGAATCGCAATTACTCATTCGACATCTTGTAGATTTTCAGACATAAGATTAAAATTCTTTATACCAAAGCTCCCTGTTCTCATAATGGGTAGAATATTCTTACACACATTTACGGACAACCATATCTATCATGTGCTCCAATGAAAAATTCCAATTACCCTTATATTCGATTCACCTTTTACTGAACCAATAACTTATACTTAACCATTTACTTCTTTCAAAAAAATTCAGAGTTATAAATTTATTCTCTTAGATCTTATCTTCCAAATTAAATGGTTATGAAACTTACTCCCTTTCAGTTCCGTAAAATTACTATTATTCTTCGTACAAAAAACTTGATCATCTTAGAACTCAGCTTGTCTAAACGTTTTAGTTTAGGCAATTTCTTTATTCCTACTTGCCAAAAAATTTGAAACTTAATTCACAAGGTATCCATTCTTACTTAAACAGTTCCTTATATTGTTTAATTTGAGCTATCCTCATTAATTATTTCAATTTCAAGGTTACAAAACATATTTCCTTCAAACTTTAGAGAAACCATTTAGATATATTTTTATTAACATCTTTAACCACCGTAGTCCTTAATCAAAATATCGTCAAATATCTTATAGTCATATTGTGAAACTGAATTCTCAAGATATTTGCATTTTAAATTTAATCAGTTGGGGAGGACTAATTATCAAATATCCTGATTGATTAATTTCAAGTTAGCCTTTAAATCATGCCCAAACTACCTTTTATATTTGGATTGCTTTAGTAAATTACAACTTTACATATACGTCTTTTAATCAACTAAGAAATTCCTATCATAAGATGTCCATGCTCAAGTTTTTATTTCTAAATATTTTCAAAGACTCTTTTTCCTTTATATTGAAAATATATTCTTTCAAAATCAATCCCAAAAATTAATTTCAAAGTAATTGCCAATTCTTACTCAAAATTTTGATTTGAATTCTCAAACTATATATCTTTTCAAAACCATTTTTTTGTATCACAAATACACTTTCTCATATAGTCTCTACTTAATTTACTGGCTTATCCTTATTACAGGTTTACCTAGTATAACTCTTACAACTCTGTCAAATTTCAAGATCTCACTTACTTATTCAAATTCACATCAATTTACCCAACATTTTCAAACACTTATCTAAATGAGTTTAAGTATATATTGATGTTTTAATCGGAATCATATAATCATCCCACTTTCGAAACTCGAAAATATATACTGATGATGATGCAGTCATCAACAGAATTATCTTCAAGCGAGTAGAGTGTGATTCTTTATCTATCTAGTATACCTAAGACTTCGTATATATGTTTGCTAGGCGTATATTCAAATTCTTCTTTTACTCGATAGTCCAACCTCAACATCGAATACAATACTCAAATTATAATTATAATTTCTAATGATATTTATTAGCTACCTTAGGGGAGAATTACCTTAATAAATTTGACCTAAGTTTATCAATATTTCAAAATGTTACCCAATAGTAAAATTAAATCCAAAAGGCATTTATACTCAGGTCATTTTCCAGATCAGTGGAAGGGGATCAATTATCATGCCATAAGAACTATTTTATGTGTATTTATAATCACAAAATGTAAACTTAACCTTAATCGTTTGATTAAGTATCCATGTTTTAATTAACCATATATTTTCAAAATATGTTTCTTTCTTAAAATATAACTTTTCGAAACTCACTTCATATTTCAAATACGCACACTCAAATATAATACTCCAAAATCTCATTCTGGGGTATTACTAACCCTATCACTAATGAGATATTATAACTCTGACGAGTCTTTCCTTTTGTTCAAATGTGTCGTACCCCATAGCTTTGTAAAAACCAAAGCTCTGATACCAACTGTAACGGCCCGGCTTTTTGCTCCGTTTTCGCTGACAAATAAACCAACTTAAACCGTTTACAAAGACGAATTGTTAGGAGTACTTACACATTTACACAAAATAAAAGGAACCTTTCCATTATCATTACAGTAATATTACATCAGAGTTACGGGAGAAACATCTGAGTACATCGATTACACAGCAGAAAAGATACTAAACCCAGTGGAAGAATATGCATGCTCCAGGATATAATAGCTCCAGCTAAACCAGCATCCTGCTCCAACCACTCCAAGTCTAAACTGCAAACCAAACTACTAGACTGCCCGTGTAAAAATTATGGGCACCCAGAGTTTAGGTATGGGAACAATAAACTTCAGGTCAGTCATGGGGCTGGTGTGAGAACCTAAAACAGTTGTTTTTAGGGTTTATTTTAAAGTTAGGTAATTCACCGGACCACGCCGCTAATGCGGAACGGGTTTACTCTATGTGAATACCAGTGCATAGAAATTTGCAATGACCTTTCGAAAAATGAAGCTAACATAAGGTCTCGCAGCACACACACACAATGCAAACACACATATGGGCGAGGTTTCTCCTTACGTAGTCAAAAATGCCTTTGCTATGTAAAATCCTCTTTCAATACTATAATATGGTGTGAAAAATCCTTTCGAAAATAAATGTATCAATCTTATCCAGCATATGTACCATATACTATACTGACGTATGGCATACAATTAAAATCGTACGGGCTCGTTGCGGAGATTGGGTTTCCAACAATGACCAGGCAAAGGAACTTCCTTCCGAACCGAATTTTGAACACCTATAAAGGTATGTTCGAGGATCGACAAATGCTCCTCGTGCTAACACAAGACCGGGTTACCTCTTTAACTAGGCAACTTAGAGTATGCCTGATTATGTCATCTCCCGGTCGTTACCGACCTTTCCGAGCGCGCGCCAACAACAACCACAAAAGTAGATGCTTTTACCACGTAGGTTAATACCTAGGCTCCAAACCATAGTACATCTTTTATCTATAAGGAGACAACACCCTATCTCTACTGCATTTCTTCCTATTTTGGCCATTTACCGAGGTGTGAGGCTTGCCGAGGTCCCGATATACACAAAGCTATGCTTAAATAAGCTACGCTTTGATCATCCATAGCTCATCACATAACTTAAGTATGCCATATTGTCCATGCACAACACATCACTGATTTCTATTAATATATAGCCTCTAAGCTTATACGTCTTAGAGAAGGGTGTTAAACCAGAGAATAAATTCTCTGCCACAAAGCAAATATATACTTAATACATATCAGTGCTATGCAGTCAATTACAATGTCAGACACACAATCTATACAAGTACGTTCTGCGTCTGAACGAAAATACAATCCGGAATTCCTTCACATACGTTCGGGCTTCTTGCCACTTAGTTGATATAAAATCCATCTGCAAATGGAAGCTACCTATTTGAGACATTCAACAAGTCGTTCTTACGATATGAAGGGTCCCGGTCTTCAATACTATCTTCAATGTGTTCAGTTGCTCCACAACGTCGTATTATTACTTGGAATGGTTTTCGGACATACATCTAATCCCGGTCCTTCCAAATAATAAGTAGAATTTAAAAAAAACACAATTATAGAACACACAGGCTTTCAACCAAATCTCCTTCCATCTTGAATTTTGTTAAATTAAACTTCTTTAAATCCATTCTCAAATTATAATAAAATCCATATTTAACCTTTCTCCTTTAAAACACACCTTTTAAATCAAAGATAATTTAGCTTCAAACCCTTAATTAACTTCCCATTTCATAACTCGTTATCAAAACCCTAGTTTCCTTTGAAAATCCTTACCCACATTTCAATCATAGTTTCCAATTAAATCGGTTTCCCAACATTCAATTCTTTAATCTTAACTAAAAGATTATACTTCCTTCCCAATTCCTTATTTTTAATTTTCTCAAATCAAAGATTTGATTAAATCCCCAAATTGCTATATGAATTTTCATAACTCAATCTCATTGGGTTTCAAGAATGATATTATTGAGATATGATTCACGACAAAACCAAATCAATCGATATTGAACATAAATTATACAGAAATTGTATCTACTTATATTCGATATCAATTCTCATAATTAACGAATACCATAAGTGGAATAACGATATAATAATAATATCTTCCAAATTCCTCAAATAATATACGTTTACACCAAAGATTTTCATATCAAATATCCGAAGATTATTTCTATCCAACTTATCTCAATCAAATTAGGAAATTCATATCTTAATTAAAAGATTTATCGAACTCTTTGGCATTAGATCTGGATAGAAATATCATCAACTTATTCTCAATATTAATCTCTGTATCCAACTCGCACTATAAGCGGAATAATAGTGAACTATCTTTATAATCCCCCAAATAGTAAGAGTCATCATCTACCTAATTAATATCAAACATCCGAAGATTTATCTCCAACCTTATCCGATTATTTAAAATTGAAGAACCCATTTTAATATCAAATAAATCAATTTAATTTCCATATAAAACATTTTCAATACTTTTAAAACTTTGAAAACATTCCACCAATCATTTACAAATGATTACTTATAGTTTGGAAAATAACTCACGGTTTAAAACTTCAAAATAGATTGTTTTCAAAGAAAGAGTTACCATAGTTTTTCAAAAATGTTAAGCGTTACAAAACAGTTATCTTAACTACTTTGATTAAAAATCGTTTATCTTAGCCAAAACTTAAAATTTACAATTCAAAACACATTTACATAATTTTTAATGATTTTACAAAAAAATTCCATATTTTTAAAACACTTAAAATAGCTGTTTATAGTTATGGTCGACTACTGCTCTTACAGCGACCTTTTCTGAAACGGTTTTAAATATAACTTGAAAATTATAACTCGAAATAAAAATCTGCTTTCACTCATCTCAAAGCTCCTGTTAATGGAAATCAAATGTTTTTCGTTTCATGGAAATCCGATTTAAATTGCAAAAGTTATAAGCGTTAAAGTTTGCATCTAAAATTCACAAATTGCCGCTGTGCGACAAGCTCTATTTTGACCATAATAACCATTATTCTCTGATACTTCAAAATACCTTAGAAAACCATTGTATCCTTATATAACCCTTTTAAAATCATTTAAATTTACTTTCCAAATTATTTTGGATCTAAAATTCAACTTTTATTTTACACTTAATTAATTATTAAATTAAAATCCAATTTATTTTTAAATTCAAAAAAACTTCAAATTAACCATCCCATTCGTCGGATCAGTTAGGGATAGTCAGGGAGAGCAAGAAACTATATTTCCAAATCCAAGCCTAGACACTATCCTTTCTGTCATCATAGAACGTTCAGTTATTTATTTATTCATTTCAAGAAACTTTATTAATGTATATGAATTTATTCATACGTGTCTTTTCTAATTATTAACCTTCAATTTCCATAATAATATTGTTTCCAATTACGAAGGAGATTTTTCGATCACCAATGTGATACCATAACTGCTATGTCATGATGTGTGTGAAACAACATCAACAACCATTGAAACATCCATGGTAACCATCATCAACATAGTTAAATAAATCATAACTGTGCACAAGCGTTATAACACTAACGCTTAATAGTGTGTGTGTGTGTGTGTTCTAAACTACGCATCCATCATAACAAACATCAACCATCATTAACCACTAACAATTCATTATTATATTTAAATTAGTCTAACTACTAATAAAATTTATAAATTGTGGCTAAAGAGTTCTTGCCAAACAGCTTTCCAAATTTCCTGGTAGGCGTTCCTAGCTGAACCGTCAGACAGTATTTCGGCGCAACGTCTTCTTCACCAAAATATATATACTAATCTCTCTCTATCATAAGAGGAGGAGGAGGAGGAGAATGACGACGAACTTTGGCAAGGTGGTGGTGGAAAAGAGGAAGACTTACGCCATGGAAACCATGACCATAAGCTTAAGAAGAAGAAGGAAGATAGGAAAAATGAAAATGGATGATAAAAATTGAAGTAAAGAGCTCCTTATATAGGAAAGGAGGAGTAAGGAGGTAAAGAAACATAAGGGGACAAGTGGAAACCATGCATGAAAGCTTACATGCAAAATTACAAGTGTCCATACACTTGTCTTAAGAAGGAGAGTTAACCTTAGGTAAGCATCTTCCCTTAAAATGCTATGAAAACTAAAGGTAACACTTAATTCTAATGCTACTAATTCATGTTATGGTTTGATAAATCCGATCGAACAACAAATAGTGTCAATAAATCAAACTTACTAATATTCATTCTCATCCGTTAAATTTATAATTCAAATAAAATCTATTATATAACTAATCAAAATTATTAAATATACTTAACTATATATATTTATGTCAAATTCAAATTTCAATTCAAATTAAGTAATAAAAAATCCAATTTTAAATTGGTTAAAAATTTTGGATCGTTACAATTACTCCCTCTTAAACTAAAATAAGTCTTAACCTAGACTAGAAATGACTCTAGTACTCCCTCTTAAGCATGGTACCACTTATATTAACGGTAAACAAGAAATATTAATATTAAAACAAGCAATATCAAGAATAAATCAAGATCAATCTAGAATAATATTAATGTTAACGATGTTTTTCGTCAACACCGGAATTAGGTCTAAGGATGTGGACCTAGGTAAATTGAAGGGATTATTTAGTTTATACAAGCTTGTGTTAGTTCACCGTTTCCTAGATATCAAGGTCTTTAGCCCGAAGATTAGTTACTCTTCCTTCAAAGAGGTGTGTATCACGCTTACGAGACTCAAGGACCAACAGTTACTTTGGGATAAGGGTTCCCTAAGCGCAGTGCAAGTTGGAAAGCTAAACGGCTCGCAGAAGGGTATTTTGGGTAATTTGGCTTATGCATGGGACGTTATCGTGAAGAAACATTGAATAAACTAGCTACATAGATGATGAAGAAATTCATGACATTGATCTCAAGTATTGATTCACTCTTTATTGATCACTTTGTTGAGTACATGGAAATGTCTAGGAGCTTAACTTTGATTCTGCTTTTTCATAATGTATCGATGCCAAGTCCATTGGTATTGATAGTTTCGAGAGCTGCTTTCGGTTTGGCGATAAGCTTCGGTCTCGGTAGCAAGTCTTCAGTGCTTCCGTTCCTTTTGTCATCCTCATCTGTTTCGGTACCGACACTAAGTAAATTAGTGTGGATAGACCCTCTTCCTATGACTTCGGATTACTTCAGTGCATTCTTAGGTTTAGTTCAGGCCTTGCGATAACATGCTTTTGTAATGCCTTCGAATGGTTTTGAAGATACATCTCGGTGTCGGTATTGATACCAGATACCGATAGCCCTTTGCTTCCTCCTAGCTTGACTTTATGTCTGTCTTTTATGGTTCTGGGTTTCAGGTCATGAGCTTTCGTCTATCCCTTTTTCTCTGCTTTCGGTTTCAAATGGTATGGTTTTGGAAGTGAACCAATGTTTGTTGCCTTTGGTGCTGGCATTGCCTTGCCGCTATCTCTTTTTGTATCGATACCAAGCTTTTTCCACTTGTGTTGGTACCGATAGCACGTTGATAAATCTCCCTCTCTTTGCTTTCGGTATCAGTTGCTTCGGTGATCCGGTATCGGTTGTCTGCTTCCGAATACACTCTTGGTACCAGTAGTGCTTCGATACCCCTTCTCTGGTATCCAACCCCGATGTTGAGTTTGGTAGTAATAGTTAGCAATCAATCAATCCAAACTAATTAATTATACAACCAATTTAAATCATGTTGTACTGCACCATTAATTCAAATCCAAATCAAATCAAATCAAACATATCAAGCATATAAAATTCAAACATAAATTCAAATGTTTCTTGTAACATCTACCTATCCTAAAAAACCAGAAGCAATAAAACCATAAAATTTCCTTTTAAACTAATACTTGAAGAACTATATATAATTTAATGAAATGTGAAAAAGATGATTATAGTTATATTATAATTATTCAATACCTACAAATGTATAATTATATTTCAAACAAACACACTAGCACACATATCAAATCCAATCATGTCAATAAAGTCAAACAAGTCAACCAAGTTAATTAAGTCAATAAAGTCTAAAAAAGTTAATCAAACCAACCAAGTCAATCAAGTCAAAGAAAATATGTTGTGTTAATTAATAATATTATACCTTGTTGATACAACAATACAAAATTTCCATACAATACACTTGTTATGTGTGGAGTTAAAGTTAATATGTAATGCAATGTGTGCAGTATGTTGTTTGTAATGTAATATGAAATGTATATCATATGTGAAGCAATATGAGATGATATGTAGAGTGAAATGCAACTTGTGATGTAAATGATTTAAATATGACATGCATTGTAATTTACGATAATGAAGTGTGATATGAAATAAGATGTATAATGATAATATGGATTATGAATAATACTATGCAGAATGATTTGTTGGTGACATGTATTTCGATAAGAAATATTCAAAATATAATCATCCGATAAGTAGTATCTAATAATCATGCACACACACGCCCCCCCCACATATATATATATATATATATTACTTTAACCAAACAAATTTAATACACACTAGTTCCTAGACTTAAGTTAAAGATACCAATGAATGAGATTAAAAGAACAATAGTGAAGACAAGCGTTAAAAGTTAATTAATGATATTAAAATTATAATATTTTCATGACATGTAATAATCAAAATATTCAAATCAATTTTCTAAGAAATAAGGATTTAAAATATAATTTTGAATTATAAATAATTTAATAAATATTGAAGATCATTTAAAGAGAAGATAAAAAATTATCATATAGAGTAAAACATTATTATATAAACATATATTCATAACAATATAAATACGATATATATATATATATATAAGATATTAAAACCAATGTTATTAAATATATAAAAATTTAAGACATTATAAATAGGTATTAAAAAAATTATTATTTATTTCAAATTATGAAATATAAAGCAATCATTTAATACAAATCAATTTATAGATGTAAACCTTAAAAACTAAAATATATTAATTTCCAAAGGAAAATTATAACTACCATTTACTAGGACAAAAAATTAAAATTAAAATAATATGTAAAAAAATTAATAATATAAATTATTTCATGCACAACAAAATTAGTTTTGATGAAATATAGTAATATAAAGTAAATTATAAAATTATAACTATGCATATACATAGGACATAAAAACTCATTCATAAAAAAACATTAAGTTAAATGTACAAGTTTTATAAATCTAATAAGAATGAGAAATCAAAATTAGTATTATAAATAATATTTATGATAATATAACCGAAATTATAAAAGATAACTGATATATGATTAAACTATGTACAAAAGATATATAAATTTATATTTTACCAAAATATCAAATGTTTGAATTCTAGAAAAAAATTATTTTAAGTTCTATATACTAGATTAACATATCCATGTACTATATATAATTACACTTATTTATATACATTCAATATTTTTGTTGAAATAAAATATACGTAAATTAGTAGACAAACCAGATTTAAAACTAGCGTTTGAACTGAAAATTGTCTATTGAGAAGATGTCATATTAATTTAATATAAAAAAAGAGTAGTGATATTTAAATCTAAAATATAAAATACCTTTAAAAAAATTTAAATTGATATATTTAAATCTAGTGAACCCATACCGCTGTACTTCTTTACTCTGTTACCATCCTGTAAAAAAAGTCCAGTTAAGAAGGTAAGGACCATTGACATCAAACATGAAATGATTAGAAAACCTTTTTTTTGGCTCGTTACCTTTATGGGTAATGAATATGACTCGTAACCTTTAAACTTTAATTTTACAAATTTGACTCAAAGAGGTGTTACAATGATTTCATGTTATATACATAGAAAATTCCAATAGGTGTATTTTGTCCTTTTTGCTAATATGAATTTATATATATCTGCATCAATCATTATGAATTCACAAGCATTCTCGTATATGTGTTAATGTGCTTGCTAATCAAAGTAGACAGAATAGGCAGTACGACACAATTACAATAGCCATCTATCTTGGTTGTAGTTTTAAGATCATGCAGTTTCATGTACTATGGTGTTTAATCCTAACAACACATATTCTTCTGACGTTGTAACCATTTTATTAAATGTATCAAAACTAGCAGAATGCATTTACATTCATATATAGCGTAATACATTAGTATTTTACAAGATTTTTTTAACAATAGCAAATTGTTTATGTTAGGATTTCAATGTAATTTAACAACAACCAATCATGAAACCCTAGATCCAAATATGTAACCTACATTGATTTAATTGAGAACAAATCAGAAAACAGATAAATAGATTAGCGGAAGCGTTCCTAAATCCATAACTGATTACTGATGGAAAGAGGAATTTGGTTGGTCTTTCAAACTGACGCAAACCCTAGATCTAAATTAACTCTCCATATGAGAGGGTAAGAGAGTTTATAAGGCTTGTGTAATTTAAAGACCAAAACTCCTTATTTATAAAGTTGGCAATTTGTAATTTTGCCCTTCAACAAATTAAAAATTCCCCTCTATTAGGCCCATTACAAGTTAAGTTTTAAGCCTTTAATTCTAATCTAAAACTAGATCACTTTAATTAGGCTTTACATCAAAATAGAACAACACATTTTATTTTACATATTTGATCCAATTGTCGAAATATTCCAACAATTTCCCCCTAGGCCACATATGAAATAACTTTAAAAATGTGTTAACTTATTGAGCTCCAAAATTTGCTATTTATAACATATGATGTATCTAAACAATCTTGTCCACTAATTGTGTTGATAAAGGATCAAAGCGGCATATGTTATCTATCGTAACTAAACCCATCATTGGTCACATATATCAATACAATCAAATGACATAGATCAACCATGGATGTGTAGAATGTAAATTATATGAAATGTAATCTATACATGTCTATTTACAACTGGTCCTTCTTTAGTGAGATCAAAACGTTTAATATTTAAATTTTGAACAACCTGAGTGCAAAGAAAAATTTACTACTTTATTTTTAATCAAAAAAAGAACTTGATATATGTATATCTGTATCTAAAATATTGAGCAACGAGTCATACACAATACCAAATACAAACTTCCCCTGAACCAAAATATCTGTACATAAAAGTTACATAGATTGAGTTACATGCTCATGAAAGATATTAAGTGATAATCGTTTGATAAGCGAATTCGTCATAATGGAGTTTGTTGAAGTATGCTCAATGAATTACAATATATATTTCACCCTTCTCTTATTGGAAAACAATATGTTCTTTACTGTCATAATATTACTTGATCTTTCAATTCTTTATCAATAACCGGAGTCTTGTGACAAAATTTATTTATTATTTTCCGTGATAGGATGTCTTATACTTAACCAAAACGATATTTTCAAAGTGGTCTAAGCTATAAGTGTTTAAATGACACTTTGCCTTATATAGTTTCCCCCATAAAATATATTATCATTGCCTAAAGTGGATCTTTTGCAGTAATACATCCAAAATATTAGGATCGTAATTCTATATGATCTCCAACCAAATCCGATATTTTATCTATGAGCATATAATCTTTTATTTTGTTCCTTAAAGATATCACATAACCATTTTGGCTACTAATCAGTGATCCACTTTCAAAATGAGTAAGTTATCTGCCAAATAATACATACATATCCATTTGTGTATATACTTTAACATCACACTACAAATGTATGTGGAAACCATTTCATTTCTTTAGTTTCAAGGATGTTAACATTTTTCTCTTTTAGCAAAAGAGAATCGGCTGAATCACAATTTGAATACAAAACCTTCTAAGCACTTATCTATCAAATTCTTTTGTGATAACCCAAATATCACCAAATGAATAATAATGGTGTATTTGAATCCCAAATGCAAAAGAATAGTCCAAAAGTGAGATCCTTAAGCTATTTCATCAATGTGTCAATTAAGAAACACAACTTTAATCTCCGTCAGATATTGCTTAAAAGTAAAATATGGAAATAACTCCAAAGCGGTTCTAATGAGTCGTTTACTAAATCTAATAGAACGTTACTTCAAAGATAAACAAAAACCTTTCAGAATGAACTTTGAAAAAAATCCTTATATAATTCCATATTACCCACTTGATTTCCTTTAGCTTTGAATAGTTATTCACAATCAATAATATTGTTACTTAAGTTAGAGGAGAAAATTCAAACTTTACTACCCATATAGATTAAACTATATGTTTATATCTTAGGTCCATATTTTAAAATAGCACCTTATATGGATTACTGTAAGTACATGGAGTCATATTCACCATCCATTATTCATCTTTATGAAAAAAATATTACATAGCCATTTGAAATTGTGACAACCCCAAACCCCCATAAGATGGTGGCAAGGGTAATCTTTGGAATATAACACATAAACAGATAACAGCAGAACAGAAATAATTAAATACACCAGATAATGTACAATAGAGTACACTGGATTAACATAATCATCAGAGTTACACAGCATACAGGATCATACTTAGTACAAATACAGTTCAGCTATACATAAATGTCTACAGCAGAAAACAAAACATAATATTTTATCACGATTTATCGCTATTTTTATTTATTTTAAAAATAGCTAATTCGCTCAAACTACGCTTCAGGCCATAACGCGGCCGTGGCGCTGTTTTTCTTCAGATTTGAATTACACATATCTGAAAATCTAACCGTTGGACCTTCACAAATTTTATATTATTAGAAAGATCTTTTCAAAACGAATCCAATGGTTTCAGTTCTAGGAAAATCCGACGGTCGGATTTCCCAGTACAATCGTTTGAAGTTACGATTTCAAAATACGAACTGCAGCGTCGTTATTCGATTTAATTTATTTATATTTATTTATAAATATAATCGATTCTGGCGCTGTTTTTCCTCAGATTTGAACTAAACATTCCAGACAATCCAACCGTTGGATTTTCACCAAGTGGGTGTCGTTGGAAAGATATTTCCAAAGCGAACCCAACGGTTTCGATTTCGGGAAAATCCGATGGTCGGGTCTCCCTCACTAATCGTTTGAAATCACGGTTTCAAAATACAAACTACAGCTTCATTATTCGATTTATTTTATTTATATATATATAAATATAATTCATTTTTCGATTTCAAAACCATAATCACTTCATATATTTGATAAAAATGATATTTTCATCAAAAATATTTATTCAACCCATGAATATTTTTAGCACTTCATATTCACAATAAAAATATAGATTTTATTGTTCAATCTATATATTCAACACACGAATGTTTTCGACTTCACACATACGATAAAAATATGATTTTTATCGTTCTAGTCATTTATTCAACACATGAATATTTTCTATAGTTTATATATATAATAAAAAATGTTATTTTTATTGTAAAACAATTTATTTCAAAACACGATTATTTTATATAGTTCATACATAAGGTAAAAATGTTATTTTTATATTTCAAAGAACTTATTCAACACATGAATTTCTATTCAACACATGAATTCCTATTCAACACATGAATTTCTATTCAACACATGAATTTGGTTTCAACACATGAAAATAATTCTATAGTTTATATCTATATAATAAAAATGTGATTTTTATTGTTAAACAATTTATTTCAAAACACGATTATTTTATATAGTTCATACATAAGGTAAAAAATGTTATTTTTGGTGTTAAAACAATTTATTTAAAATACTAATATTTTATATAGTCTATATATATAATAAAAATGTTATTTTTATTGTTCAAAGAATTTATTCCATATCGTTTATAATTTAGAAATCTCACATTGGGTTCCACTCCACCAAAAATTGTAGAAGGCTCAGATTTTCCGGGTTGTTACAAAAATAATATTTCTTCCTCTACAAGTGTATATCCTTAGTGACCTTACACTTTGAGGTTGTTGAGTTTATCTTCTTGAAATAGTAACCTTAACTTTAGGATATTGTGTTAAACATCGTCTTATCATGGTTCCTAATTTATTTCTTTTTGATGAAAGAAAACATACCCTAAACATTAGCCGAAGAAGAAAATGTAGTTGAATTAAAGATAATGATTCTCTATAAAGACAATGATCATACTTTATTTCTCCCCCAAACTCAACATCCTCAAAAAACCATTGCATTTCCATCATAAAACCTTTCCTTGGTGTGGGTTCATAAAAAAAACTACAACCTTTAAGTTGGGTAGAATGTCAATATGATACTTGTTATCTTCAATATCCCAATATATAATTATTTAGTAAGCTAAAACAAATAATCATATTAGTCATCAAATTCAAAACTTGAACTTTAATATTAATGGTATTTAGCACAACTAGATATATCTATAGTTTAGACACTAGCCGCTTTAAATCCAAGAAAATATTTGAATTTTATTCATAATCAACCTTATTATTTCTAAAAGAACAATAATAACCAAATTTGTTCATATTAAAAATAGAAAACTGTAATTTGCCCAAGTGACAACAAAACAAAAATATCAAATAAATTCAAACAGTAACTGAAATCTTAATAATGACTTTGAAACATCTAGCATACTTTACTTTATGTGTGTCTATATATCTCATTAAAGAGACAACTATAGCATATACGTATGTCATTTCTTTTCTTTTAGATCTTCAGTGACTTCTACATCTTTATATATACAAAAATGTATATCAAATGAGTACTTTCAATCTTATAAGCTTCAATTTCTCTTTGAATTACCAAAGCCCTGAGTTAGCCCAATAAGATGACATCTTATTCTTAAAATGATATTAACCTTAAAATGATCATACTGGAGATAGCACCAGAAAATAACAATAACTTGATTGATTTTAACTTTTGACGCAATATTTTTCCATATAGTACTCACTTATATTTATTTTACTTTGAATTTATAGAATCAATCACCACAAAGAATGCTAGTTTCCCCTTATTGTTTTCACGAATCATTTCCATTATCACTAGATAACTTATCAAAAAATATTTACCGTTACATATAGCACATCCTTGAAAACTTTTGAAATATTTACTTAATGATCCTTTACTTGCCTTTTAAATTATACCACCTTTCAATATTCTTCATAACATTATAAGAATCTAACCGTAATAGGGACGGTTTTAAACCTCTTAATTGCAAGAGCTAAATCTATTAAATCAGGAACAAATAATACACTCCCTTACAAATCCTTATAGTTATTGCAAAATAAGATGAGAATATTCTCAAAATTGGCAAAAAATTCAATTAAATTAGCTGAAAAATGAACAAAAATAAAATGAAGATTAACCGCACATGCTCATAGTAAAATAACAACCATATTAAATTTAAATAATTGGTAAGTCTCTTCTCAAGATACCTAGCACATATTAATATCGAGTTTTTGGTCCGTTATATTAACTGTAAGTGATACTCTTGTTGTAATGATCAAATACAGACAATAAATTCAAGTCAAATAACAATCTTGCTTTGGGCCGATTAATTATTCATTCGTAAAACCTTATAATTTTCATGTATTTACCTTCACATATGTGTAAGAGATTCAACCAATATTAGTCTTCCTTTAGGCCGACAAATACTCGCAAGAACAACTACACGTAAATATCAAATATTTTCATGAACCACCAAAATAAGAGAGGTCACTTTGGTGACAAGTTATTTTAGTTAGTTCGGTATGAATATATATGATATTTACAGTTGCAAAGAGATACCGAACTATATTTGAATTTATTTCTTAGCATATGTACAATGTATATTAGTGTTGCACAACACTTTCAAAAATGCTTTAGGTCTTATTACTACCAGAATTCAACACCGAAAAAGGCTGTCGGTGAGGGGGTATCGGACCCTGCACCAGTGCAAAGCCGAAAGCATAAAAGGGGCAATTAAGACAACATGTAACCGTCATTATCCTGGAAGGAGAAAGCTTGGATACTGGAATGGTAGTTTTGAAACGAGAAACAACTAATGTGAAGTTAAACCCGTAAGCTAATTACCTCAACCTGGAAGCAAGTAAGAAAGAAAGGACGAAAGCCTAGGATCCAAGACCAATGACTTGATAAGAAGCATCAAGCAAAGCCAGAGGAATGATGAAAGGGCTGTCAGCATTAACTTGCTTAATGCCGATACGAAAGTAGATGAAAGCATCGAAGGCACAAGAAACTAAAGCATAAGAGAAACCTTCCGAATGCTAGCTATCAAGACCAAAATTTGATGATCACCAAGGGACAACTTCAGAAATCAATAAGTAATGCACCGAAAGAATCCTTTCGAAAGATCGAAACCCACTCCAAAGATCTACTGAAAGCAAACCAAAGCTTCTAGGAAAAAAGAGCTATCCACACTAACTTGCTTAGTGTCGATACCGACAGGGGTGATGGTTCCCAGAACATGGGAAGTGCGTGCACGAAAGCTAATACCATAAAGACTTGAAGACAAGATCGGAAGCTTATGAGCGAAAGTCGAAAGCCTTTCCCAAAGCTATCCATACCAATGGGCTTGGTGTCGATACGAAAATTGGAAGAAACATCAAAGAAAATCTATAAAGGCCGAGACCAGCCTTCTGAGAACCAAGATTAACATGCCAAAAGCTCCATTATCTCTATTAGCAAGGCCAAAGAACGACCGAGAGCCAAAGCAACCGATACCGAATAATAAAAGGCGACTGACACATAGTTGCGACACCCGAAAGAGAATTCTGCTGACCTAACGAAAAAAGGGGTCCCGATTTGTCTATAAAACAAGACCCTAGGGGTCACAATTTAGGGACCAGTTTCTCATTTCTCAATCTTGTACTTTTTTCTTATGGAGTAAACACTAATTTCTAAATAAGTTTGGGGATTTTTTTTGTAAACGCTTGTGTACTCAATTCACTGAGCAATAAAGAGTTAATCGACACTTAGCATAATTCCTATGAGTTGCTTAGCTACTTCCTTTACATACCACCTTAAGCTTTCTACACGAAAAAGGTTTCTTACACAAGTCTAAACCCTTCCTTAAGATTATTGAGAAACCCATTTCTACAAACTGTTTGGTTTTCTATCTTGTGTTGTGCTTACAGAACCCTTATCTTAAGGCAACTGTTGGTTGTCAGGTTTCGTAAGAGTGATACTCACCCCATGAGGGAAGAGTAATTTATCTTCGGCCTTTAGAACTTGATATCTAGGAAATGGTGAACTAACTTAAGCTTATAGGAACTAAATAATCCCATTTTCCCCTTAGGTCCATTTCCTTAGACTTGTCTCTGATGTTGACGAAAAATGTCGTTAACATTTTGGCACTTGAGAGAGGGGTCGAACCTCCAACCTTGTGGTTAACTTTACCACATATTTAACTGTGTTGTTTCGTCTCGGATTGGACTAAGCTTTGAAGAAGCAAGACTATGGGAAAAGGGTCCCAATAAGAGTCTTCTAGATCTCAAATGGCTACGTCAGATATCACTAACCCGAGAGTGATGGAAGAACAAAGGTTGAGAATGGAAGCCTTATGAATAATCAAATGGAAAAAGGAAACAGGGCAGTACGATCCTGATTATTGGGGTAATAACCCTTCCTACATAGGACAAATCCCAACTGTTACCTTAAGTGAGTCTACATCAAGGGAGTATAACCTATTTTCTCGTATAAGAGAAGTTATCCATGAACAAACCAATGGAATGGAATTCAAACAAGGAATAATGAAGGAATTTAACCATTTTGCTTCCAAATGGACTAAAAGGATTGTACTTTAATCTCAGTACACCTTAAAAAGGAGAAATGAGGATATGGATGAAGTAACAAGGTATAAGTAACAAAAAGGCTAGGTTCGTACGAAAAAGAGAAAACTTTGCATCAAGAATGCCTAATGGGTACCACCTTACCACCTCAATGGAAAATATCTACTTTCTAACCAAACATGAGCTTAATTTATGGCCATCTAAAAAGAAGAAGCCCAAGTATGAAAGGAAATTGGAAGGGCCTTACTACCACTATCACATGGTGAATAGACATTAAACTAACCACTGCAGAGTTCTTGTAAGGATGATCATCAAGTTCCTTAATCAAGGCCAAGTACAAGATTTTGTAAAAGAATCAAACTAAGTTCAAACAAGGTCCGTTGGAAAAGGATTGTTTACGTAACTAAGCGTATGTAAACTCTCTCAAACTTTGGAATAATCCGAAAAGGGTCAAATTACAAACGGATAAAAACCGCCAAGTTGGCCAGGGCAAGGCATCCCTCGGAGGGGGGTGGTGTGTAAGCCTTTTTATGCACCCAAATCAGAAAGGGACAAGTTGTGGCATCGAAAGCGTAAGCCTCAGATCCACCCCAGAATAGGTCAGGACGAAGCATCTAAATTAGCACGCTCTGCCTCTGATCATAGAAGAGTACGCCTTGCCTCTGCTATGACCTAAGAACGTCCTACCTATGCTCGCATAAGAGCACGTCCTACTTCTACTTATGTTCCTTATAACTTGTGGAAAGGAACGAAAACCCTTATCGCCGCCTACGATGGCCAGGGTAAGGCACCCCTTAGAGGGGTGGAGTGTAAGCCTCTATCATCGCCTAAGATAGCGTAGATAGAGCATCAAAAGAGTAAGCCTTAATTCTGTGTCTACGATGACCTGGTTTAAGCATCTAAGCCCTTATCATCACATACAATGGCCGGGGTAAGATGCCTCCTGAAGGGAGGTCGGTTAAGTCCTTAGGCCCTGCTAAAGAATAAGCTAGCCAAGCGCATCGGACGCACAGGCCAAAAGAGTGGCCAACAAAGCACGTACATCCTTTGATTTGACAACTTAAAGCCTAGAGAGTGGCTTGAGAAGCACGTACATCCTTTGCTTACTTAAAATCTAACCCAAAGGGGGAAACAAAGCTAATTACCATAAGTGAATTTCTGGTATTCTATCAAATACCCGAATCTGGGTCGTTTCGGGACTTTTATTAATAACCAGAAGTGGATTTCTGGGCCTATACTCTTAATACCCGAATCTAGGCTAGTTTGGGACTTCTGTTAATTGCCAGAAGTGGATTTCTGGACTTACATATTCAATACCCAATTCGGAGTTGATTTGGGATTTTCACCATTACAAGAAGTGGATTTCTGATCCTTTATTTAATAGACAAATCTAACGCATGGATCGAGACTTATCCCAATAGCCAGAAGTGGAATTTTGGTCTACTAACGAATGTCCAAATCTAAGTTGATGGAAGGCTCCTAATTATTCAACAAAGGGAAGATTTTTGGCTTCTCTAATTAACACCCTAATCTAGATCACAAGACTCTAATTCTTATCTCTAAAGAAAAGATCAATTATCTACGAAAGAAGTGATGACTTAAGTCCATTACCTAAAAGCCTTCAAACGATCATTGTGATCTTCCATCTCGCTCAGGGAGATTTTCTTAACACACTTACATATCAAGTTATAGTTCATTATTCCCAACTAAATAGGTGGCATAAATAATCGCATTACAAGAAAAAAAAATCATCTCAAGAAAGATCATGAGATTAGAGATTACACCTTAAGTTTTCCAAATAGAACCTTATAACAAGGGTTGCACTTCTCTTAAATATTCCACAATGGGGGGTTTCTTAGTAATGCTCATTAAACAAAGATGCTTTTACTTGCGCAGGAAATGTGGATAAGCTTATTACCCTATCATATATTTATTATCACAATACCAATGATTTCAACAAAAGCAGGCAAATTATTGTATACATCTTATGAAAATAACACAAAACAACATGTTAGGTTTGTGCAAAATACAGCAACGGGACTCCAGAAAGGGGGTATTCCTAGAAGAGGAAAGATCACATATCAGGTGACATCCGCACAATCTACAAACTTGTTTACAAAATCATTTCACAAGTTATCATGTACACACTACTGCTATGACAAATGTTTTACATTTAAGTCACATAGACACCACAACACAATTTTCTAGTAGAGAAGTAATGTAATAACTAGGCTTTTAATCCGAATCAGGATTCTTTAAAGAAAATTTCAAAGACGCATAGCCTGCTTTCATTTTCATCAATTCAACTTCTAGTTCGTCAATTCGACGAAGTAATTTGTCTATTACTGCATCTGATCTGGTAGAGGGCTTGGCTTTTAATTGATTTTGTAAGTCAAGGATGATTTTATCTTTCTCTTTTAGTTGATTTTCCAAAAAGGACACTTGCTCTGTTAGATTCGTGTTAGCTATCATCTGAAGATAGTATGTCCTTTCCCGCCCTGCAATGAGAGCATCCTTAAAAATGTATTTTTAACCCACAGTTATCGGTGACTTGTTCCTAGATTAAAGGGGGAGTCTGGAACTGATTCCCCTGTTCATAAACAAGAAAAATAATGATAACATGCAAAAGCGAGCCATCTAATAACAACATTAATAGTATTTTGCTTGCTGATGGAGAACTGATGCATAAACTTTAGGCATACAGATTCCAAATTATGATTACGATCATATACATCCAAAAACTGCAAGAACACAAGTTCACTTATCAATACACTTGTTGCCCTTTTTCACATCAATACGGCAAAGTTAATCATAATTTTTATAATAAAAACTAAATTATGAGTCATGAAGGAGTCAAAAGTACTTCACACTAACATATCTAAGCTTTCCTATAAAGTGATCTTTCCAGTTTTGTGGGGCGAGCTCATTGAAAACCCTTCTTTTAATATATATAAGCAATAGATATGAGGCACTTTTGAAAACTACACCTTTGTGGAAGCAAGGTTCTGTCGCGATGTAAAGAAACTAGTCATTGTTATAAACTCAAGAAGAAAGAAAGCACTTTTAAAGCTATAGCCATACCTGTGCAGTAGGAACGTTGGTTTGAAAGGAAAGCTTTTTCTACTTTAGTCCGGAGGAACCATCCTCCTTGGTTGGAACTTTGACCGTGTCTTGAGCAAAGGAGGCACTTAAAGTGTAAGTATTGATTCCCTCATAAATATGCGTACCTACAGTAGTAGAAGATGGGTCACCACCATCCTTAACAAACTCAACTTGCTGACTCCCACCACCAAACCACCACCACCTGTTTCTTCATCAACAAAAGTCATGTCCTCTTCCTCGTCGTCAAAGTCATCGGGAAGCTCTTCAATGAACAAAAAGTTCTCAGGCTTTATCTTGTCTTTCTTCAAGGCTTTGGCTCCCTGTTTAGCCAACCCAATCCTTTCCATAACCTTACTCTGGACAGAAGGATGGACAGAAGTGAATTCGATTCCCATAAAGTTTTTGTGATTATCGAAAAAGGCGAGGAAAAGAGCATCTTCATAATACTCCATCACAATCTTCTAAAGACGATCTGTCAAAAATTCAGATATCCTGTTGCCGGTCTCTTAAATTATTTGTCTCGCATTGGAGAATTTGTCATTCTCCTTCTCCAGCTGGACGTCATGGTCGGTTGCCATCTCCGCCTACGTATTCTTAAGACTTAAAATCTGCTCGGATAAGCTATTTTTAGCCTGTTTTTCCTCCTCAAGGGAGGCCTTCAATCTCTCACACTCACCGTCGCTCTCTGGGTTCGCTCGAGACAAAATGTCAACTTTGGTTTTCTAGGCATTGTTTTCCTCCCTAAGTGAGGTAATCTCAAAAGAAGATGAATGAAACACCCCACCTCCGTTAAGGTCACTCACAATGGGAATGCCTTAACTTCTGTGGAGCATTATAGTTAAAAGATGCAGATAAATTATGAGACAGACAAATAAAACAGCGGAAAATAAAGTCATTTTATTAACAATGTGGTTCAGTCAAGCTTTTACAACAGTTGTCTCAATCATACTAAAAGTAATACGTAGAACTTCTATCTTGATTTTAAAACTTCCATGAATAAAAGAAGCATAAAAACAATGATATTCCCCGATAAAGCATGAACCAGCCATAGCAGTGAAAGAGAGAGAGTCCAAAGCGATACACCAACTAATCTTCAAACTTGGAAAGAGAAGAGGTGCAAGTTAGGCTGAGTTATTCCCTCCCTGACTACCTGGGGGGGAACGGAAGGAAACAGGCGAAAAACAAACTAGGTCAGACATAAGTCTGGTAATTCCAGTGATCTTTCAGCATGCAAACAAGATAAAGGATCATGACATGAATAAACCGAAATTAGGACAATACCATAAAAACAAGGCAACAAAAGACAAGATAAGTGCAAGGTGAACTGAATGCGATTCTACTTTTTCTCTGCTTCGCTACTACTCTGTTAATCTGATTTCTATATTTATCTCTGCACCACCTAACTAGTGTCCCAACTAGTAGTCTGTATAAAATGATAATCGTGATCCCGACCCCCGTAATTGTGGTAGCCTTCAGGTGTACATCTATCATGAGGATTCCACCTCAATCAGCCTAATTGCCATGAACATGTTAGATGTACCCGTACTACCCTATCGATCGGCTCCCTACTTGTATTAATGTTCCATGGGTCTGTGTCAATCGGCCCTCTCTTGCATGTAGATACCCTATGCTGGTCCCACCATAAGGTGTATCAATCCTTATGATAGCAACCCGACACGATTCAAGATGCACAGTGTATAAGTACTAGTACCCAGTGCCTGCTTTTTCCCACTCCGGAGTACTTGGACGCCCGTACACCGTCGGAACCTACACTGACGTACCCCCTACCGCTGCTTTGACCGCTTACAATCAGCCCAGTAATCGTGCCCCACCCTGCCTAGTTCAGGGTAGCGTGATACATCCATGTGGGTTACTGCTGAAATGGGTCCCCATTACTAGGGTTTCCTATTGGTTAAGTTTGTGGGCCTATATTTACTAATATTACCCACCAACCCGATATGTACTTAACCCTCCCATCGATTCAAGCATTTTTAATAAACGGATAAGTTTTGTGGGCCTATATTTACTAATATTACCCACCTACACGAGATGTACTTAACCCTCCCATTGATTCAAGCATGTTTATTTAATAGTTAAGTTTTGTGGGCCTATATTTACTAATATTACCCACCAACCCGATATATACTTAACCCTTCCACTGATTCAAGCATGTTTATTTAATGGTTAAGTTTTGTGGGCCTATATTTACTAATATTACCCACCAACCCGATATGTACTTAACCCTTCCACTGATTCAAGCATGTTTATTTAATGGTTAAGTTTTGTGGGTCTATATTTACTAATATTACCCACCAACCCAATATGTACTTAACCCTTCCACTGATTCAAGCATGTTTATTTAATGGTTAAGTTTTGTCCGCTCATGTTAACTTAACCCACTCATTCATCATGTCACGTTGGTTAAGCATTTCTTATTAACTTGACCCTCCTTACTTATCATGTTGGATCGGTTAAGTGTTTCCTATTAACTTAATCCCGTTCGTTCATCAAGTTATATTGGTCAAGTGTTTCTTGTTAACTTAACCCCATGTATTCATCTTGATGTATTAGTTAAGTGTCATCAATCAATTCAAGTTAACTTAACCCACCTACGTGTCATGTTACTTTGGTTAAGTGTTGCCTTCTTGTGTTAACTTAACCCTACTACAAATCAAGTTATATTGGTTAAGTGTTGCCCTCTTATTTTAACTTAACCTTTCCATAAATCAAGTTATATTGGTTAAGTATTTCTAAATTTACTTAACCTCGCCCACTTGTCTAATTAACATGTTATAACGTTTAAGTGTTCTAAATTTACTCAACCTCACCCACTTGTCTAATTAACATGTTATAACGGTTAAGTGTTCTAAATTTACTTAAACTCGCCCACTTGTCTAATTAACATGTTATAACGGTTAAGTGTTCTAAATTTACTTAACCTCACCCACTTGTCTAATTAACATGTTATAACGGTTAAGTGTTCTAAATTTACTTAACCTCACCCACTTGTCTAATTAACATGTTATAACGGTTAAGTGTTCTAAATTTACTTAACCTCGCCCACTTGTCTAATTAACATGTTATAACGGTTAAGTGTTTCTAAATTTACTTAACCTCGCCCACTTGTCTAATTAACATGTTATAACGGTTAAGTGTTCTAAATTTACTTAACCTCACCCACTTGTCTAATTAACATGTTATAACGGTTAAGTGTTCTAAATTTACTTAACCTCACCCATCTGTTTAGTTAACATGTTGAATTGGTTAAGTGTTTCCTTAATTGACTTAACCCTACCAATCCTGATTTAGCTTTATTAAAGCACCAACCACTCACATTAGACAGGTGTTGTTGTGGTCACTAGATGTGCCGGTCAGTTCCAGACAGTTTTACACCACAACTCAGTCTAACCCTGGGTTCTATTTGGGCTCATTGCACTAACCACCCACATTAGACAGGTATTGTTGTAGTCACTGGATGTGCCGGTCGGTTCCGGGCAGTTTTACACCATAACTCAGTCTAACCTCGGGTTAGGCATATTCATCTTTTCTAAATTTACATATTTCTTATTTATGACAAATTCCATATGTAAATTATTCCCAATTTAATTATGCCATAATTATCCTTTTAATTATGCTCACAATTAATGGTATACTAAATATACCATTTCATGAACCAATCTATGCCATGTAATTTTCATGTTTATCCTACATATTTATATGTAAATTATAAATCAATTATTGTCATGGCCCACTTTCCTCCTAAATCACGTTCAAAATTTTAGGTAAATAGATTATACCATTTTCATGCCACTTATCATGCTTATGTGTCAAACATGCCAATTACATGTAATTTCATGTTTTCCCCAATGTTACCCCGTTTGTACGTTTGCAAAATTACATAGAATGTTAGGCTCAATATTTTAGCCTAACTTATAAAACAAAAAGGGGAAAAGAGGAACTTTGCAACATTCCAACATCATACAAAAGTATGGATCTAACTACACATATGTCACATGGATTTGGCATAGAACAATATACTTTTTAACTATGAACTTGCAAATTTGATCTATGCAACATGAACCACAAGCATATGAATTTACATAAAACTATACAAGTTAAACTTGGCATGTAGCGGTGAACTTGCAAATTAGATCTATCATAAAGGCATATGGATCTAACATATAAAGTTGTAGATCTAAGCATATAAGGTCGTAGATCTAAACATGTATGCATATTGGCTCAATTAGGCATAAACGACATGACTTAGCCTAAAACTTGTATGTATCATAATATCACCAAACTTACATATGATAATTTCATTCCCAGATTCCTATACAACATCGTAGGTTTACTCACCAATTTCCACATAACATGATAGGTTCGATAGACCACAATAGTTCATAGGCATATATGACAGAATAGACATGAATCAACATCACATACAACTTGATACAATTCTATTTTACAGTTCATTACAAATCATGTCTTTAATTTATTCACATCTGAAAGATAACTACACTTACAAACAAAAGGAAATTCTTGAGTTCTGGGATCTGTATTCTGAAATTGAATTGCTCGCCTTTGATGTAGATCGTTGAATTCTCTTAGTTGAATTAGATTAGATTTAATTTGATTTAGGTTTTAGTAGTGGCTAGGTTTATATGAGAGTGAATAATAGAATTAATTTTTAAGTTTAGGGTCCTTATATAGTTGTAGAGACTGTTTTAGGACCATTAGATTAACCCCGAACCATGAGAACCAATCAGATGCCACATCTGCCTTAGAGCGAATTGGCCCACGGGTTGACAGCCAAACACCCTGAGTCAACCCCTAGTCGACCTAGCGAGGCTCTGGTCAACCTAAAAAATGGGCCGGTTCGGTTATTCCCCCTCCCGATTCGCTGTTTTGAACTTTTTTGCATATTTATTTATTTAATTTTTACAAATATCTATATATATATATATATATATTTCTCAGAAAATTCGGGGTGTTACAATGAAGGAGCCATTCCCCTGAACAAGAGCCAGCCTTTCATCGCCTAGAGGATATAAAAAAATAAAGGGATAGGTTAACCTTAATGTGGAAATAACATGGTAAAAGAGAAACTAAGAAGGATGAACCCGTACCAAAAGCTGATCCTTGATAAGCTGCCAATAAAAGTCATCTAATTCCAAGGGCATGGAGGGTTGCGTAATGTTAGCAACTTCGGTGGAGGAAAGAGCAAGATTCACAAGCTTATCAAAGTCCGGGATCGATGAGGATGGACTAGAAGAACTAACGTGTATAAAAGAGGAAGATGGAGATAAATCATGTTCTCTCATATCAAACTCACTTGGGGCTTTGGTAATTATGGAATCACTGGCGAGTTTGCCCTTGGGAGATGTCTTAAGTAAAAAACTGATATCGACCACATTCCCGGCATCAAGAACGGCAGGACCAGGAGTTATCTGCACCTCAGTCATAATGGTAGCATCTTCAAAAAAGCATACGTACATGTCACGCTTTATCCTTTTAGGCGATGGATTAATAATGGAATCAGCAAGCAACTTTGCACCTTCAGCGTCAGACTGAGCTAAAGCGCCAAGGGCAAAAGTATCTTCAAAAACTAAAGTTCCTGATCAGAAAACAACCATATTAGAAGAATAGAAAAATAATATGTAAAAAGTGAGAAATCATATGTTTGAAAAGAAACGTAGTCATGTACAAAGTACTTGGGAATATGGGAGACGTTGCATTAAAAGTATTGTAACCCCGAGATAAGCCCTTAACGCCAGAAAAATGGATAGACGGCTGTCCTAAAATCTTCTGCCCTGGAGGAAGAAGACCAAAGTGGCGAAGTTTATTCATAGTGAGCAAGGATGACCGATGACCCTTTATCTCAGACGCCTTAAAAATGGCTTCAACAATTTAAGACTCCTCAGTTGATAAAGTAACATTTCTGGAAGAAGGGTCATAACAAAAATGAAAGTCAAACAAAAATGTGATGTGGCGTAATCATTCTTAGAAGATAAGAAACTCACCAAGATCAACAAATTTTCCTAATATACCGGTGGGGTGCCTAACATAAAAGAAGTGGTCTTCCCAGGGATTGGAATTGCTAATGTTATCACTTATAAGCTTCGTTATGGGTTTCACGCACAAGATAGGTGACTCCGCACTTTTGGAGAATCGTATTAAATGACGAATGAGCTTAGGACTAAGGGAAGCCTGGTATGACTCAAGTGCCAAAATCTTAAGGCATAGGAGAAGGGTATAAGTGTTGGGTAAAAACTGGATAGGGAAATCCCCAGATCACACAAAAGCTTGAGCATGAAAGGTGGAAAAGCAAGGAAGCCCCCATGTCAAATATGGATCGCTGAGTATGCAAAGTACCCCTCTAGGGGAGGGTTCTTGGATGGTACCTTGGGTAGTAGATGCAATAGCGTCTATACTAGATGTCCCAAAACTGTGAATGATAGTCTTCACCTCTTCTTGGGAAGTGATTAGAGATTGCTTTAGAGTGAACTCCTTCTTAGTCCGTGGAGTACTGGAACCATTGGACTTCGACTTATCAGAGCCCTTTTTACCAAACATGATGTTGCCAAGTGATATCATTTTATAACCTATGAGTTAGCACCTCATTCTTTAAGATAAATATGCATATAACATCCACGAATGGGTAAACAACATGAAAACTTGCTAATATTAGAGATTGGAACAGTAAAACATCAGGGTGATCATAAGAATTAATTTTAACTAGCTTTTATACATAAACCACGAAAATTTAGGAACAATTAAATCTTTGGTGATGATTAAACTCATTATCTTGACACCAATGTCAAAAGAATGAAAAGCAGGTGTCATAGGGATTAAACTGTCGGTCACATTGGTAACGGCTCAACAAAAACTAAATGATCTGGCATCATCACCAAAAACTTAATTGGTTTTGAGATATGGTACAGGTGAAACCAAAATCAAAATGCTTCAATATGAAAATTTTTAAAAAAATTCTGAAACTAAAACCAAAAGGCAACAGAGCTTTCGACATAACCTTCATATTGAGTCGACACCCACGGGATTGAAAGTTAAGTTAACACAAAAATTAGTGTCGGCAAAATCGGAAGCAAAATGAGTTAAATACAGTGGTGTTGATATCACTCGTACTAGAAGCATAACATCTCACTTTATAATAAAATTAACATTTCATATGTTAGATTTTACATTTTGAACCCCCAAAAGTATATTAGGTAAGGGAATAATCTATCATATATGCCATTAATTGATACCTAAGCTACCATTATTTCTTAACTCACGATTAATACATGAAAACCCTGATTGATTTCCTAGATAGGTTGAAAATGTAATTTGGGTTTCTACTTGTAATCGAAATAGAAATACTTACAGAAAGTTGAATTTGAAATTTTGAAAAACTTGTGCAGTTCTAGAAGAGCAGTGATCTGGTTTAAGCAATGAATTCGCAGGTGAAAGAATAAGAAAAAAGGAGTATTTATGTCAAGATGTATTTTAGATCTCAGCTGCACAGTCAGGATTAAATCAACAAGTCAGATTGAAGGATACCAAGAGGCAGGAAGTCAAGTGCCAAAGGAAAGTCAAAATATGACTTGAAAAGTAAAAATTGCCCCTTCACAAAAGGGGGGCAAATATTACTGCCAGAATTCAACACCGAAACAGGCTATCGGTGAAGGGGTAGCAGACTCTGCACCAGGACAAAGCCGAAAACATAAAAGGGGAAATTAGGACAACATGTAATTGTTATCATCTTGGAAGGAGAAAGCTTGGATACCGGCAATGTAATTCTGAAATGAGAAACAACTAATGTGAAGTAAATCCTGGGAGCCAATTACCTCAAGCCAGAAGAAAACAAGAAAGAAAGGACGAAAACCTAGGATCTAAGACCAATGACTTGATAAGAAGCATCAAGCAAAGCCAAAGAATTGACGAAATGACTATCAACATTCACTTGGTCAATGCTGATATGAAATGAGATGAAGGCGTCGAAGGCACAAGAAACTGAAGCACAAGAGAAACCTTCCGAGAGCAAGCTATCAAGACCAAATTTTGATGATCACCAAGGGACAACTTCATAATCAATAAGTAATGCACCAAAAGCATCCTTACAGAAGACCAAAACCCACTCCAAAGATCTACCGAGAGCAAACCAAAGCTTCTAGGAAAAAAGAGCTATCCACACTAACTTGCTTAGTGTCGATACCGATATGGGTGATGGTTCCCAGAACATGGGAAGTAGGAGAATGAATGCTAATACCATGAAGACAAGGCCGAAAGCCTATGAGTGAAAGGCGAAATCCTTTCCCAAAGCTATCCATACCAACAGGAATGGTTTCGATACGAAAGGTGGAAGAAGTAACTTCAAAGAAAATCTCCAAAGATCGACACTGACCTTTCGAGAATCAAGACCGACACACTTAAAGCTCCGTTATCTCTAATAGCAAGGCCAAAGAATGGTCGAGAGCCAAAGCAAATGGAACCGAAAGATAAAAGGCGATCGACACATAGCTTCTGCACCTAAAGACCCAACGACAAAAGGGGTCCTGATTTGTCTATAAATAAGACCATAGGGGTCACATTTTGAGGACCAATTTCTCATTTCTCAATCGTGTACAATTTTCTTATAGATTAAGCCTCAATTTCTAAATCAATTTAGGGATTTCCTTTGTAAACACTTATGTACTCAAATCCATGAGCAATAAAGAGTGAATCGACACTTAGCATAATTCCTATTAGTTGTTTAGCTACTTCCTTTACATACCACCTTATGCTTTCTACATGACAAAGGTTTTTTACACAGGTCTATACCCTTCCTCGAGATTATTGAGAAACCCCTTTCTACTAATCGTTTGGTTTTCTATCTTGTGTTGCGCTTAGGGAACCCTTATCCCAAGGTAACTGTTGGTTGTCAAGTCCCGTAACCCTTGAGGGAAGAGTAAATAATCTTTGGGCTTAAAACCTTGATATATAGGAAACGATGAACTAACTCAAGCTTGTAGGAACTAAATAATCTCATTTTCCCCTTAGGTCCATTTACTTAGACCTATCTCCGGTGTTGACGAAAAATATCGTTAACGGGTCTATATGACAACTAAAATCCTAAAATTATAATCATGGCACAACAAGTTTTGATCATAACTGCCATAAATTTTTTTGCTCTAGATATGTAGTCATATTCATGACATTTCCTAAATAGACATGATACAATACATCATAAAGGCATCACATGACAATTGTCCTGGATAAACGTCAGAATTAAATGTCACCTTAGATTATATATATAAGGGACACAATAGTTGTCAGAACTGTCGTACTGAATGTAAGGACCCAAAATTTATTAAGAAATATTTGATGGAAATTAATTATTTAAAATGATTTATTCTAACGATTAATGATTTAGTATTTATTTAAAACAAAGTTTGAATATATAAGTTTATATTAATTATAAAACGAGCTCGTAACGTCACGGTAGTTTAAAATATTTGGTTTTGAATTTCAATTGAATATACATAATTCAATATAAGTCGGATTTCTATAGAACAAGAAACGTTAGAATCTATTGAAGTATATCTTTCTAATAAAAGTGAAAATTTAAGATTTCGAGTTATAAATCTTTGATTATGTCCAAGTTATAATTTCAAAAGGTCGCTATGAAATCGTTTATAAATTAGTACGATTTATTTAATTAAATAAAAGGATTAATTAAGAAATCGAATATCGATTTGGCTTGAATTTTTTAAAAATCAAGTTATAAACCCCAATTATATTTGTTTTAGAGATATATGATATTCTATTTGGATATATATGATAATATTAATTTATTATTATTAAATTGAACTATTTTTTAATTTATTTAAGCCCTATAAATTGTCGTTTTGCAAAAGACCTCCGTTTTCAATGAAACCAATTTTGTTGGATCTAAAATATTAATTTATTGTTAGATTTCAAATTTCACACTAATTAGAAATAGTACGTGATCGTGCACAATTTAAATGTAAACTGATCAATAATTTGACTTTAAAAATACGTTGTTGGAGCAAACAGACTTGAAATTCAACGAAACAAGTTTAATCGGGTCCTAATGTTGAAATATAGTTATCTTCCCATTTTCATCGAAAATGAGATTTGTATGTAATCATATGAATTTTTAATCAACAAAAACAAATAGCGATACTATATAAATTAATAAAATAATTGAATTAAAAATTAATTTCCCTACCCTATATAATACATCTAAGTTCCCTAACCTTAAACCCTTATCCCTATTTATTTAGAACTCACGCCGCCATCCAATATTCCCAAAACGTGAGCAATTCCATCTTTGAAAAATCAAAAGAAATCAAAATAAAATCCTTATCTCTAAATAAGTGTTTTTGAGTTCCTTGGATATTTGTCTTCAACCTAGTATGAATTTGGTGTGGTTCGATAGTGCTTTAGTTTGCTTTAATTTTTTACAGTGTGAAGAGCGCAACTTAGGGTTAAAGGATTCGCAATATATATGCTTTAATTCATGGAATAGAGTATATATTTTTGTTGAGGGAGTGATTTAGAGTTTGTAGGGGGAAATGGGGAAAGTCGACGATGGAAAATATCGGACCTGGGTGCCACGACTTCAGGCGATGCATTTCTCGGGGTGACGTCAAGTTCGAGATAATGGGGATGAGAGCGTTGAGCTTGGAAAGGAGATTGCAATGGTGATTGTTGCATGATTTTTCATTGTAATATGAGTGAGAAATGTTGGGAGAAGCTTGCGGTAATGGCATGGGAAGAGTGTTCTACGTGGGGGATTGAGGGAGCAGGTGGAAGAAGGGATTACGATAAAAGATTAAGGTTAATTAATATATCAATTAATTAAGTTAACGAGGTTTATGTTATATATGTATATGTGTCAATCTCGTAAAAATCATAACTTTTTCATACATGATCAGAATTTAGTGAAACAGGATCCATTGGAACCGTATGGACGCAGGCTTCACAATGAAACTAATTTGGAGAGATTTGGAGCTCGTTGTAATTTATGGAGAGAGAAAACGCCTGATTTGAATCAATTGACGATTATCGTTATTTAAGGATAAACGACCAATTGTGAGAACTCCCACTCAACTGAATTTTTATAAGTCATTATAATCTTGTTTTATTATATATATTGATTGCCTGTGATTGCAATGTTTGATTTGTGGTTGATGGACGAGGTTCACAGTTTTTACTGTTGTTATAATTAAACTGTGAATATAAGCATTGTCGATAGAAACGCTTATATTATACTGATTGATTGATGGATGGTAGTTGATATGGATGTTAATGATATTTGAAATCAATATAAACTAAATTATATGGTAATTGGTTGGATCTCATCCCAATTTGGAATTTAATGTGAATATTTTATTAATAAAATATTCAGTCAAAATGGAAATTTGAATTTTAAATTCAAATTAGTTTTAAAAGACCATTTAAATGATTATGAATAAATTTTGTAAAAGAAAGAATTTGATTAGAATCAATTTTAAATTTATAAAGGCATGTTTTAAATTTTATTTTGAAATGAATAGTAATTGCAAAATGTGAATTCGAGTTAGGTATATAAATGGCGTTTTTAACTCGAACGTATTTTTCCATTGATCTTATTTATTTTTATAACGGTTGTAGAGAAAATTTGGTTTCAAAATATTATATTTTGAAAATATTATTATTTTCAGATATAATAATATGGAATATTCAATTTTGATTTAAAATTGAATTGGAAGTTGAAATCGTTTTTAAACGAGTTTATAAAAGTTTTATAAAATACGTTTGAACGGAATCGACAAACATTAATAATAATAATAAATGGTTTGAATAGGACGTGTCGCGCAGCGACCGTTCACGAATTTTGACCATTAACTTTAAATTGACATACCGGAAGATCCGACCGTCGGATTTTCCCGAAACAAAAAAACGTTTGGTTTAGGATGAAAAGAGCTTTTCAATGATATGTTACAATTTAAAATCCGATGGTTAGATTTTGAGATGAATTCAAATCAAATTTGAATAAAAACAACATTATTGCTTTAAATGACCTGAAATTGGTTTTTAATGAATGAAGCTATTTTTAAATTATTAAAAATAGGGAAAAATTATGATAAATCATAAATGATTTAAAAGTGATTTGGACTAGAAATATTCACTTTTGAATAATGTAAAGCTATTTTGTGAAAATTAGCTATTTAACAAAAGTGGTTGAAACAGCTTGAAGTTAATGAATACTTAACCAAGTTTAGTTTTTCCAACATATGAATATTGGATTTGAATGGAAATAACTTCGGATATTTCAATATTGGATTCTGTAATTATACCGACACTGTTGTCAGGAATTTAGAAGATAGAGGTATTCTTATTCTTTATACGGTATCTATTGGTTTCAGAATTTGATGTTGAATATAAGTCCATATGGTTTCTATTTAAAGCCTTGTATTTGATGTCAAATTGAATTTTGGGTTTTTCCTGAATGGTGTCTTCAATAACACTATTCTTAAACCCAGTTTAAAATAAAGTTTATGGAATAAATCTTTTAATTAAGATTTAATGGAATTTTCCAAAGTTAAGTTTCCAATTAATGACTTAAATTGGAATTGAATGAAAATCAACTTAGTGATAATCGAGATGAACCTCCATGGAGGAAGACCTTTACTATTTAAGGAATTTAAAAGCCTTTGTCCTTATTCCACATATAATATTAGTTTGATACAGAAATTTATAATGATTATTAACTGATATGATTTCCGTGAAGATTCCATTTCTAATGGAAGTTTGATTTTGGGTTTATCGAAAACGATGTTTTAAATAACATTTGTTCTCTAACCCAGTTAAAGGAAATATGATTTCTCAAGTTTGAGTGTTAATAAATCTTTCAATGAATATTTAATTAGATAAAATGGAGATTAAAAGTATATAAGAGTTTTAATAAATCTTTCAACAAAGATTTGAACGAATGAAATGTAGATTAAAACCATGTTAGAGTTTTAATAAATCTTTCAGCAAAGATTTGAATGAATGAAATGGAGATTAAAACTAATTTAGAGTTTTAATGAATCATTTAACAAAGATTTGGAATGAAAAAAGGTAATTAAACTTACCGAAACACGAGGGGTACAGATATGAAGTACACATGTTTTGCTCTATAGGATGAATAGACCGTGAATGCATAACAACACGAGAGATTATCTATTTGTGAGGCTCGATAATCCCGATAAGGCTTATAAACCTTAATTTTAGTTAAGTTTATCAAAAGAGAATACATAATCTTCTAAATGATTTTCAAGGAAAGATTTAAAGAAGAAGTTTGAATGATGTAATCTTTGATAAGATTTATGGGAGTAATTCACGATGTAAAGAATACTTGAATAAAAGAATATTCTGTATTGGAATGAGATTCATGACATGTTTATATATCACTTGATTTTAATGAGGCGATAGTTATTCGGAAAAACCGGGTTTCAACCCATTCTAAATAATTAATACGACGATTGTCGAAGATATCGAAGACTGTGGTTGAAGACCGGAGATCTTCACATCGTTTTGATTATTCCTGATGCCTTGGGTAGCTCCCGTTATAAGGTTAAAGTGGTGGTCGTCCAGACGTACTGTGAGATCGGCCAGATATGCAAGGGCCTCTCTCCCTTAGGGGACGTGGAATAAGGTGCCTTCGGTTTCGTTCAGACCCATAACGAACTTGTAAATGGATGGTATGTCTGACATTGTATTCCATAACATAACCGATTAGTTTTTATTGATGATATATCTGTTGGTGGCGCAGAATTCATTGTCTTAGCCTAACGCCCTTCTTGGAGGCGTATGAACTCAAAGGTTATATTATTAATAGAAACTGATCATATGTGTGAATTGACAATATGACATGCTAAGATGCTGATTGATCAAAGCTTTTGTTGAAAAGAAAAGTTTTGTGGATGATGATCAAAGCATGGATGATGTAGCGTAGCTTTGTGTTGAAACGTGACTTCGACAAGCCTCACAGCCTGTGAATGGTTGAAAACATGATGAAAGACCGCAGAGTAAGAACATGCTAACTGAAAGTGATACCATGGTATGGAGCCCAAGAAATTTACTTATGTGGATGTTGGAATTGAGGCACCTCGGATAATAGCCAATCAACGACCAGATTGTAGGTTTAATAAGACCGAGGAACGTTATGTTTCGAAGTAAGCAAAACTCACCAGGAATTGGTGGGCTGGCTTTACCGATCTAGGGCTCACCTGCGTTTGGGCCTGGACATCTTGTTAGAGATGGTTCGAATCAGATATGAAAGATCCTTTGCCTTGGTCATTGATGGAAATCCAACTTCCAATACGAACCTTGCATTTTCAGTTGAACCTATATGGCGACATAATTGGATGGGGTATTATGCCGTAATTGATACAATTATTTTTGAAATTGATTTCTACACTATGTACTAGTGAAAATAAAAGATAAATTTCGCGTATCAAGCATGTTTGGCTATTATAAGGTAAAACTCTATCCTCCGACTTGCACTTGTATTGTGTGATGAAACTTGAGTCTTATAATAGGTTCATTTTTTAAAAAGCATTACAAGTTCTTATGACTGGTATTCATGTGGAGGAAACCTGTTTCGTGTTGTACGGCATGGTCCCGTGATTTACCCACCTTTAAAATAAAGTTTAAAAATTGTTTTGGTTTTCATACCAGTCCCATGACTGACCTGGAGTTTATTATTTCCCACCTAAACTATGGGTGCCTATAATTTCCACATGGACATCTAGTAGTTTTGGTTTTGTACATATTTTTAAAATAGGATCCTGGATTATGGCTGGAGCTATACTCTAGATTATTTTGAGTCTTTCGCTTTTATATATTTATATTTTTGCTATATTGTAATTTACTATCCTCTGATATTTTTCCGCTGTGTATCAATATTTTGCACTTTGATATATTTTGTACTTCGATGCAAAATTGTTATAATAGCAATGAAATGTTCTTGTGTTTTGTTCCGGTGTGTTGTATCCCATAACGGTACTAGGATTTCTGACTTTTGGATTGGACCTATGAGGTCTATGGTCAATTCGAAAGGCGAAGATTTTCGGGTCGTTTAAGTTTGGTATCAGATCTTTGGTTTACAAAACTTTGGTGATACGACGCATTAAAACAACATGAAAGAACTCATCAAAGATAGGATTAGTAATATCCTATAAGAGTGACTCATTAAAGATAAGGTTACCGATGCCCTAGAGTGAGTTTGAAGAGTATTATATATATATATATAGGAAAGAATGAAGTTGCATATATATAAAATGAATTTAGTTTTGAAAAATAATGTCTTATAATAAAAATTTGAATATTTTTTTTACGACCGCCTAACACCCCCGCACTATACAAGAGGAACAATGCGCTGAAAGGTGCGTCAGACAGCTATGGGCGATCATCAAGGTATGATACATACGGGGAACCTGTTGTAAACTCACAGCGCAAGGATATAATAGAACATATACAATAGGTAGTGATAGTGAAGCAGAAAACACTAAACTTTCATGACAACTAGAAAGTATTTCCCATACACATGGATATCAACACCAGTGTTTGTATAATTTGCCTCACAACAACACTCAAAGAAATAGCAAACAGCGGAAACAAATACTAAATAGTAGTAAACTGATACGTGAGCCTCCTGCTCACCATCGATCAATGTAATCGTTCTCACTAAAGCATCACCTGTCACCTGTTTCTCAGTCTGCCCATCCACAACCAGATGAACAGCCCAAGGTAATAAGAGGAAACATAAAACCTTGAGTCAGACAACAGTCTTAGTGAGCGATAAAACATCTAACAAACTTCATCAATAAGTGTATGGGAATGGGTAAATAAACAACTAATCTACCCAGCTCCAGAGAAGACTTACAGCTGCCTTCCTCACACCTGACAGTGATAGCCTTTACGATCCATACATCCAAAGGAATAACAATCTAGTCATGGAAATCAGAACAACCATTCATACCTAGCAAAAGCAACTCAACCATCATCACAACAAAGCATTCAAACATCCATGATTGACTCTGGCTATCACCGCCAACCTTGCTTTGAAACCTCCGCCATCGTATGACTGACCAACAATTATCCATCAACTGTCAAGGACCATACTCGACGCCTCGGTTCTAGCAAAACTGCGCACGCTATACTCAACATGTGTTACACGCTATACTCAACACGTGTCTAGGCCATACACGACTCCCAGGGTACTCGACCTACAATTGGTCTATAATTGTACCCCTACTTTGAGTTCGCTAGAGCCTATGACAACGGAAATTCCTCGGCCTTCTCATCTCTAGTTGTTATCAATTACGAGTATTAATTAGCTCAGAACACTTTAGAGCAATCACTTCACACGAACTCAATACATCCTTGAGTCGTTTCCACATTCGTCACATCCGACGAACAATTCCCCTCACTTCGTCATTCCTCCATGGAATTCACTTCGAAGTCACACCATCGTTAAGCCAATTACATCTCTGCGCTGCAGCTAGGGTTCGAGGGGTTGCCGTCGAAAAAAAAGCACTTTTTCTTCAAATCCGAGTCGTATCCGAAAATATAAGTTTTCAAAAAACGACCCTGTGACTGACCCCTGGCCATGTTTGACCGACCCCTCACCTGGGAGTACGACCGACCCTCCTTGCTCGACCCAAGATATTGCTCGACCGACCCACCTTCAACGTGTAGACCGACCAACCCAAACTTCCTGAGTACAACCGATCTAAATTTCCTCCAAACCCAGAACCTTCAGACCTGTTCGACCGACCCTCACCAGACCGACCCGACCCAGATGACCGACCCGACCCAGCTGAGACCGGCCGACCAGGCATAGCTTCTGGCTTGTTCTCCAAGACACACCTTGGACTGACCCACCATGCTCGACCGACCCACTATGTTCGACCGACCATCATATTCGACCCAAAATCTGCATCCTCCAATGCAACTCCAATTTCGACCAAAACTTCGTCAAACCGATTCGTTCGACGAATCCAGGTCATCCAATACATCCAAATGATCACAAGCATGATATTAAATAAACAATAACACCAATATGACTATTCCATCAACAAACATGTAAAATTCACCAAAATCACTATAAATGTATATATGAGCAAAAACCATGGACCTAACTTGCACATTCACATGAAATGTCATAGAAATTACCTATATAAACTTGCTATATCAGATCATAGGGTGATCTATATAAAAATGAACTTACCAATGCACAGATCTAAGGAAAAACACTTGAATTTGATGAAAAACATGATCAACTACTCATACGCTTCATTGAATTCATGTGAGAATGTAATCCACTCACGTATTCTCCCAAACAAGCAAAAATCAATGAAATAGGAATCTGGACAGCAAGCGCTTCGCACCAAACACTTTGATCCGATGAATCCTTGCCTAAATTGATGTAGATCTATCCTCCAATGGTGTAGATCTATGATTTCCCTCCTTGGATTCGAATTTTTAATGGTAGTAAGGTGTTAGAGGAAGGAGGAGCACAAGGCCTCCAAATGAGATAATGGAAAACTAAAACCATTTCCCATATCTCTTACCCCCTATTTATAGTTTCCACCAACCCACTAATGGGCATACTAATGGGCCTCTCCAAATAAGCCCATTAAGACTCCCAAAACCTAAACATCCAACTGAAAAACCTCAAAACAACGACACCTCCCAAACCGATGAACCAATAATGTAACCACTCTACGGAAAGGCAATCATCATTTCCTTTCCAATGGCACAGGTCCCATCCTCTGATTCGACCTGAGTCAAAAGTTATCCCCTGTACAAGACTGACAAGGGCAAAATGGTCACAACCAAATTCGGTAAAAATTATGGACATGTCTCATTTCCCTATAAGCAATATATTAAAATATTAGAATGATCCAACCCTTATGGAATAAAACAAAAATATTTTACGATCTTCCGATACGTAAAATGCGGGTTGTTACAATTTATTTGATGTTGAATTTGGACTATTGAGTATGAGAAGATTTAGAATACACGCTTGGCTGGTCAATGTATATCTGAACTCTTGAATATACTGGGTAGATATAAAATCACACTCGAGCCGCTCAGGGATGATTCTGATGATGATTGCAACATCTTTAGTGTTTATTTTTTAGTTTCGAAAGTGGGATGTCTATATATTTCCAATTGACTGGTATGAGGACCAAGAACTTAGTTAGAGTTTAATGTTGTTTTTCAACTTTGAAAACATACTTTGAGTATATAAAAGATATGTGACGACCCAAATTTCCCGTACCTTTTGAGCTGACCAAACAACACCAGTCCAACCCAAATTGTACTGGAAACCCAGATGCCAATAGAAAGAATTTAGAGGGTGAGAAGAAGATAAGAGAGAAATATTAGAATAGAAGAAGAAGAATCCACACAACACAGAATCTCACATCGCAGCGGAATAAAATATAATATAGAAATAAATCTTTATAGAGAGCTTTTAAATAAAAACTTACAATCATCAAAGTACATCAACACATCTAGACAGTAATAATAACCTTTCCTTATATACAGTTACACAACGGAATAAATACTAGATATTATATGTACGAACAACTCCAGCTCGTCTCTGGACTTTGCAGCATCCGATAACCTGGACCTATACAACCCGGTCTAACCCGAGCATTTCAAAACAACGGGTCAGTCTGGTGGACCAGAGTGAGAACAACACACTAAGTTTAAGGGGAATCATCCAACTTGATTTTAAAGTTCAAAAATCTTTTCGAAAGAAAATGATAATCGTAAGACCAAATCCACACATAAATACTGACGGTTTTTACCTTACGATAACGCAAAACATTTTGGAAACACACATATATATATATATATATATATATATCTTCTGATATTATAATAGTGTCCAAATACAAATAAATAACAATCTAGCAGAACGCTTGCATCTCACGCTCCACATATATAGTATACAATCAAAACCGCGGGCACTTATTGGAGATTGGATTCCGACTATGATAAGGTATGGAACCATCTGCCGATAGTGTATCTCTAGAGGCGAATACACTGGGTTCAACAAGAACGACTTGCAGCCCGACCCACACATGACCGACCACTCTTTTCACGTGAGTGTATCGAATGTATATCACCAACAGTTGGGATCAGCAACCATTCCCCAAAAAGGGACAACATCGACAGATTAAAGAAGCAAAAGGAATTTCTCTAGGTAGGTGATTATACACCCTAATGGGTGTGACCCACATAGCCATGCTGTCTGCCCGATTTTTGTCATTTCCCGGTTGTGAGGCCTGAAGTTTGAATTCCCCTTTAGAACATCTGGTCATCATTCACTTTGAATGCCACATTATCAAATCCCTAAAATAGCTAATTGACGTCCACAAAAATACCCTGCAGCTAACAGAATTACGTTTGTAAAAATCAATGTACGTGATTCTTAAGAAATACTCTGTTAGACATTCGTCATTACTAGTCATCCAGGGATGGGATGAACCGAAGGCACCCTCCTACCACATCTTACGAATCACCCTAAGGATTGGTAGCGAGTAGTCCTTGTAAATCCATAGATTCCAACCACGATAGAATCACAGGTTATCTCTAGCCGCTAAACTAGAGATTATGAGTAATCCTTCTGCTTATGAAGATCTACAGTCTTTAATGCTCCATCTCCAATGCTCCATCTTCAATCTTCATCTTCACGTATTTGTTGGTTCGGAATTGTTTTCGAATATAATTCGATCCCGGTCTTTCCGTACCAATCAATCGCATAGGTCAGATTTGATAGTCGGTGATTTAACTATCAAATAATAATTGTTTGAATATAATGAGTTCATTGGTTCAGTACTCAGCATAATTTGACCCTTATAATTAATTAACGAATGATTAATTTAAACTTCTAAAAACATTCCATATTTGTAAACATGGTATTCAATTATCATTTCAATATATTAATCTTCACAAAATCATTTTTGATTTAATATTTAATAATCATAACTAATTTCTATTATACTTATTATTTTAAAACATTAATTACAACACTATTTATTATTTATCATCGATTCAACTCATCATTTGTAAAACAATTGTTACGACATCTCTTTTGGTTTTGTCATTTGATCACTATACTCTCACTTACCCTTATAAAATAAACCCATTCTAAATTTCATTCCCTTACCTTGGAAATATCGTTATATTTTCACAATCTCCTTTATTCCTTTTTCTATGAAAATATCATTTCCTATTCTCAAACCCATTTTGATTTCCTTTTATTATATATATTCCCAAATTCCTCAAATAATGTTACATTATTATTTCTCCAAATAAATTCCTTTTAATCATCTTTACCACTACAACTAATATCATCTCTGGATAATCCTGAAGTCATTCAAGTTGGGGTATTTTAAATTACCTCTCAGACCTTGATCAATAGCGTTCTTATCTTAAGATAGAAATCATTTGTTATACCAAAAGCCAATATTTCATTCTCAATATCAAACCAAATCCATTTTAGTTATAACTGACGAAACCTCATCTCTTATTAAATATAGTGAATTTAAATCGCATCTTATACTTCCAGAATTTAGTAACGTTAATTTATTCTTAATGTTTTAGCCTCTCACTCCTTTTATAGCATTGTTTATAAAACTCGGGTTTAATATAAAAACCCATTTTTATTCCACTTCTCTTTTCTTAATTCAAACACGTACTTTAAGCTATCGTCTTGGCTTAAAACCTCTTTTATAACTTAGTTATAAAACTCGGTTTTAATATAAAATTTAGTTTTAATATAAAACTGTTCATCAACACTTTTCAAAAATCCAATTGTGTCCCAATATCTACTTTGATTACTTACCTTAAAGAATCTCGTTTACAAATTGATCACATCAATTATTATTCATTAAAAATAATAATTTACATCATCATTAACTATTATAAAAATAGTTAACTTCTTATTTAACTCAATTAAATGGTAAAATTTCTTTTTAAATCTTATTAAAGTTAAGATAAATATTTGTTAAACTATTTAAATAAATTAGTCAAATAACTAATCCCAATTAGTTTACTTTATCAGCTCAAACCATGGTTTTCATTTATCGACTCCAATTAACCCTACCTTTAAATAAATTAATAATATAATAAATTCCATTTAATTACCTCCTTAAAATAATCCAACTCTTAACCATTTCGGTAATTTATGCTCGTCTGCTCATAACTCTTATGATATAAGAGTTTTACTTTACAAAATCATTTAATAATTACTTTAAAATATTAAATCATACATATTAATTTCCTTTTATTAAACCTTTATTCGAATATATCGATTTCAAATTCACCTTCAGTTATAAACTATATTTAATAACTTCACTACCGTTGATTCACCTGACAATAAATCAATATTTATAAAATGGTATAATTTTGAGCCAACTGCTACCAATTACTCAACCAATACCGTCTATTGGTTAAAAGAGAAAAAACATTGAATTTAGATTCAAAAATCAGTGATCTAATCCATCATCCAATCATACGGGTTAAACAGTTCATGTAATGGTAACATGAAAATAAATAATAAATTTGAGGAATCCAGTTGGATCTCTCCAACCTGTTCTTCCCTGCATCCAAATATGTTATTTCAAATAATATCATTTATTTCAATAAACGGATACAACTTTCAAACAAAAATAACCATTCAAGCATCCATATTCAATTCAATACGTTTATATAATTATAAAGGTAACTAACGAGGTAAGTTACCTCATTTGGAAATAATTGTTATAAATAACGATTGGTTTAAATTAAATTAAACGATTGTTTAATTTAATCAGTTCAGTTAATACATATAAGTATATATTCAGCAATCATCACACAATTAACAACCATAGCAAACAAATATTTAAACCCAACTTATATTAAATATAAGTGGGATAAAAACTAAGTGAGTTGAACTCACCTTGTCGTCGTCAAAACGGTTTGTTTCGCGGGATTCCGGCTGCGTTCAACTTCGTCCGTTCTAACGCTCCTTGTTTGATCCAATACTGCGTACCTATAAACGAATTACACATATACAATCTAATTTAACCAATATGTTTATTCGTTTATTTCTTTATAATTCTATAAACAGGTTCACTTAACTCTTAATTAAAACTAACTGATATACTAACCCATTAAACGCCCGAACTAATTTACACCGGTAAGTAACGTACTTGATAGATATTAAGGCATGTTAAACATACTAGGCCTGGGCACATTACATATTGTTTACCCTTTCTCATGTTATAATACAGTAAATTTTAAACCCGATTAGGCATCTGTATAAGTTTTTAAGTTCAGGTCACGTTAGTTTATACCTCGACTACATTTAAACCACGTTTTTATACTTTTAAGTTGAAACGTTACCGACCAAATCTTTCCAGTCTTATAATAAAACTATCCAATTTATAATAAGCTCAGGCTATTGATCACTTACTGTATGAATTAAAAATCCAAATTTACGTTTTATGTACGATTAATGCCTAGGCAAAATTAACAATGATTTGGTACTTAAACTCGAATTAATTAAGCTCCACCTACTATACTGTTCATGTACTTATATACCAAGCACGGTATACATTTTTAACTATATTTTACCATAAGTTTAAAAGCATGAATTAGGCACGGTAACTAAGTAGTTAGGCACCTACGTAAGTTTGAAAAAAAAACCCATAAACCATACTGTTCATCTCCTCTCCGCTCACGTTTTGTAAACTGCACTTCTCATATCCCTTCCACCTTCCCATCGTCGCACTTGCCCACTGCTGAACCACACCCTCTCCATTTCCGTCCCATCTACACGCCATTTGCTAATTATAACCTCCTCACCTTGCTGCATGTAGTTAGAACGCAAGACCCCCCTTCATGCGATGTACACCTTCCACGTAACTCCACTTACTGCCGCACCAGTACGCAATTGCCAACATGCTGACCCATGCCAGAGACCCTTCATTTCGACTGCCTCTCCATCCCAAAACCGTCCAGTCCCAAAACAACACTCCCTCATACATTTGAATGTCACCCATTCCAATGTCTCGAACACGTGTACAATGCCACCTCACCTTGAAAGTCACTTTCCACCTTACTGTGTACATATGAACCCACGTCTTATATGAGACCGTGAGCGTATTATAAAACAAAATGACTTGCTATGTTTTATTGGTCGGTGAAGATCAATGTTTTAAGTTCTCTTTTCTAGAAGAAAAGGAATACGGCATAAGTTTTTATGTTGCTCCGAAAGAAAGAACACAGCACCTATTTATAGAAGAAGATGAGCCAAGATGAGAACAACGTCATATTTTAGGTCTGTGTAAGTTTTAGGTAGCTATGCACGTTTTTCCTTAAATTTGAAGTTACAGGGTATGGAGAAACTGGTGGTAGGATATGGTTTGTTGCTTCAAAAAAAGCAGGTAGCTCGAAATTTCCTTTCAATCATAGAATAGCTGCATGATTTGTTCAATCGATGGCCAATGTGTTTTCAACTGTGTTTTCATTTGTCTCAATGATGTGGAGAGGCATTGATGTGGAGACGCATGTGCTCAAAGAAGCAGTATTGTGTTTTCGCTTTCAAACTTATTCTTCACGTATGACCGAAACGATGGAGAATAATGGGTTGAAATAAGTAGCAGGAAAAATGGCCTAAGCTTAATAGGATAGCTGTGGAAATTTTGATAGGTTAGGTTTCGCTTTCACATGTGTTTACTGATTTGAAAAGGTAAGACAGAGGACAGGGTAGTGTTGAGTTTTCATATCATGCAATATAGGGTAGCTGGAAGGGCTCTATGCTGCATGTGCCAAGCCTTTAGGTCTGCGGAAGATTCTTGGTACATGGAGCGTGGGTTTTCTTTTCATATGTAGGCTAGGTAGCCGTCCATTGTCAATCAGGTAGTACTTCACTTACTTAAGTATTAAGTTATACTATTTTTAATTTATTTTATACGGTATTAAATTTTATCGTTAACCATTGTTTATCGGTATCCGTAATCTTCGTACCATCACACACAAATTCCAAGCACGGTGTAAACGGATCTACTGCTACGTCTTAACGCTTAAGTCCCATGAAATTAATTTTGTTAAAAACTGACTTTGTTTGCACAACATCGTTATTTTAATTTATCGGTTCACCTTTAAATTGCACGCACCGATAAAACAAATCCGACTGACTCCAAAATGGAAATCTAACAATAATTAGCGATACGCATTCCACTAAAATTTGTTTCGTCGGAAACGGAGGTGGTTTGAAAAGAAAATTATTTTCAAAGCTTATATAACATACCGAATAATTTCCCGTGTGCGAAGCACGGGCCTCATCGTAAGGAAGCAACACATTGGTTTGAACTTTCTATTTCGTATGATTATTTAATTTCATCGTCAATAGTCGTTGGGCGTTTTATATCCGTACCGATATATATGAATTTCAAATCGTAAATTACGAAATACCGCGACAGTTATGAGTTCGAATTATATAAATTTAATGTTCAAACTTTGTTATATAAACGAATTATATATTATGAATCCATTTAAAATTCCAAATCGATAGTCAAAATAGTAAAATATATTAAATATCTGACTAACAGAAAATGTGGGACGTTACTTTCCTTCCCCTTTAAAAGTATTTCGTCCCCAAAATTAGTAAGTAATAGGAATGTTCCAATCCCAATTATTCTCAAAATAATTATTATAAAAATTCTAAGTTATATAAATTTATGAAAAATCCGCCAGTGTGACAACCCGGATTCCGACAGACCGAATTTTTCAAATTCGATCTATCAAAACCCGAGTTGGGTGCTCTGGTATCCTGTAGAAAAAGACAGAGATAAAGAAACATGTCAGAACTCGTAGAGCATCTCACAGCGGAAGGAATTAAAATATAATATATTCAAAAATAGCTTTACCTTATAAATCATACTGTCTAACCAGTATCCCAAGCTATACCATCTCTGTCATGAACCTAACCTGGAAGTATGTAATGAGGAGGCGGTCAGAACATAAGTTCTGTGTGAGAGGACTTATAATAAACTTTTGTATAACACTACATATACCGTTCCGTTTATTTTCTTAGTTATTAGGTTAATCTCGTCATTAGCACCTAATGCTAAACTCATGTCGTTCTTATTCACATACTAGTATATTAACCTAATATCTCGTATATGTGGATACCCCCTACTCGTATTATCTTTTCCATGTATGTGTACAGTCCCTTTCCATTTATCGTACAGACTTCATTACGTAACTATATACTACCTCAGCGTAGTGCCACCATTTCCGTAATTGTTTGGACTGCCACGTTTCCTTAATTCGGTTAGGGTTTATGCCACCTAGGGCTACTAGGGATTATGCTACCTAACGAAATATGCCCTCTAGTCTAGGACACACTACCCAGAGCGATATATGTTCCAAGACCTTCCCCGCGTAAGTATCGTGAACCGTTTTTCGATGACTAGATGCACATGTACTCTGTATGTGCTACCCGAGTCCCGTGGTAGGGCAAGTCAAGAAACATGGAACTCGGTCGGGAGCTTTAAGTTGTCTGCCGATGTAGATGCTAAGGTCTGTTTTTCTAGTGGCTATGGTCCCACTCGACCCCTCCCTCAACTAATGAAAGGCCATCCTTGAAAAATGAGAACTATATGCCGGCCCCTCTATGCCCCACTAACCTATGGCCAACTGCAACCGCAACCTCAACTAGATAGCAAGTATATGGTTCGTAGGAGTTCTCCGCCTTTCCGCGGTGCGTATCTCGACTGACTCAAGATGGTAGGTAGACGACGAGTTGCTATCACAGGGCTACTTGTCTCGCCGAATCACGCTGGTCCATCCTAGTCTATAGGTTGCCATTTATTGCAACCAAGGCATACCCTTGGTTCTTCTAACGCAGACCTTAACCTCTGTGAGCCCAGGAGGATCATCTGCAGCCTCACAGAGGGATACCAAGAGTACCCTCACGCCCCCTCGAAGCCTCGGGCTTCATAACCCAATTCGTTGGAGCCTTCTTTAAAATCAGACGGCCGTACGCTCCTTCTCGTGTTCTACTAAGGTTTACTACTTAGTTTCTTTAACTAAGGTTTACTACTTAGCCCTCTTAGTTTTTAACTAAGGTTTACTTAGTTTCCTGAATCGTCGTTTTCTTAACTAGGGTTTACTAATTAGTCCTTTTAACTAAGGTTTACTACTTAGTTCTATCAATCGTTCATTTTTCTTAACTAAGGTTTACAACTTAGTCCACTTTAACTAAGGTTTACTACTTAGTTTTCTTTCTCGTTATCTACTTAGTTATTTTAACTAAGGTTTATTACTTGATTCTCTTAACCAAGGTTTGATACTTAGTTTATGTTTACCTTTGGTTATCAACTAAATTTATACTTAACTTATTTAAGTCCATTGATAAGCCTTATAACATGTCGTCTTTCAATTTCATAAATTATTCCCTTTTTAGGTCACAACAACATGTTATATTTAATTCATTGTTAAGTATACCTTATCCCACATATATACTGATTGGGGGAACAACCCCCTAAATACCAGCCCCGAAGATCGAGATCAATATCAGACTGACACCTCGGGAATTACTCTACCCAACCAACATATATGATTCAAAATTTACTTCTTCTTCCCTTTCAAACCGCTTAATTTATAATTAAGTATATCTCCTCATATAAGTTATCTTATTCTTCCCTTTTTCGTTCTTATAATTTATCGTATCCCATAAGTCATATTTTCCCCTTTTTGTCCCTAGGACAAGTCTAACCTATTATCCTTCTTTTTTCTTATTCAAATTTGTAATAGGTTATTTATCATTCCCCATATTCCGTCATTAGTTCAGATTAACCTTTTTATTATTATTGTTTCCATATTTTACACATGTACTACGGTTAAGTCTTATACTTACATGTTTATACATATCTTGTCTTACTACAGTTAAGTCTATACTTACATGTACCCACTTAACCCTCTAACCATACCCTTGTCACCCACATGTCTTATTATGGTTAGTATTCCTTAATGCATTCATTATGCCATAACGATGTATGACCACCCACATTGGACTAACATTTTGTGGCTGCTGGATGTGCCGGGCGGTTCCGGGCAGTCTTACGCCACAACTTGAGTCCAACCTCGTGTCATAAACCATTACGCTCAAATTTCCTCCTTCGACCTCTCACATTAGACGTCCAATTGTGGCAGCTGGATTTGCCGGGCGGTTCCGGGCAGTCTTATACCATAATTGCGTCTAACCTCGTGTCAAAGGTTTATTAATATTCGTATTTCACCAAAAACCCCAAATTTCATGTTATGCAGTTCAAATTTACTTTTAAGCCTATTCAAGTGGTCATTAATTAGACCAATTTAATGTTGATTCATACCAAATTACATGTAACCCAATTACCCAACTTTTATTCAAATTTACCAATTCCAAATCACTTATTTCCAATGGTATTCATATTTTTAAATAAGTTCGAGTCCTATAAAAATATGACTAACAATCTTATGCTAAAACCCAAATCATGTTCATACTTATACTTCCCAACTTGGTTTACACATTCAAACCTTGCTAATGGTATACTATACCCAAACCCCTTTGTAATTCATAACCAAACTCTCCAATTTATGTCATATCCCAAAATCTAGTGTTTCCCCTTTTCATTCGCAATATTCAATCGTATTCATTTCATGATAGATCTAGGCTCGAGATAGCCTAATTATAAAGAAATAAAGAGGGAAGGATAAAAGGAGGAACGTGACCATATAATAATTTAACATATGAAAACATTACAGGTCCAATCTTTCACAATAATTTCATCGCATGTTTTACATGGGGAATGTTTGAACGATAAATAATAATCTTATACAAAAGTTGTATTATAAACCACTCACATTGCTTGTCGTCTTCAAAATGAGTACTAGATAACTCTAGTATTGTTTTCCCTCTTTTGCTTAGCTTGGATTTCTGTTTTTGAATCATCTTTGATTTCTCTTTACGGCATAAATTCGCAAATCTGAATCCATTATCTTCTCTTTAGCTTTGAATCTCTTTTCTATTTCATTATTGTTCTAGATCTTATTCTTTTTATTTTAGATGTTGTAGAGAAAAGAGGGGAGAATAGATCCAAGATCTTTTGGAGAAGAAGAAAATAAGAGAGAAGGGAGCCATGGCTTCGCCACAAATTGTTGTGAAGTTTACAATGAGCTTAGGGTTGTTTATATAGGTGCCAAACTACGAATCTAGCCCTCTTTTATTTGTTAAAGAACATTAATAAAGATTTATTTAGCAAAACCATTCCTTTGTTTATACCTTAACCATATAAAATTTGTTTCCCTTTTTCTTTTATTTAAACAAGGTAACAATTTATTTTTCTCTACCTTTTAAACATAATTATTATTTATTTATGTAAATAAATACCATACGTTTACTTACACTCATGTTCTTATCAAATATGGTATCCAACTATGCCTTTATTTTTATTTTATTTTTAATCGTAGAAAATATAGTATGTGTTAACTATTTTACTAAAGGGAATTTAATATCTTTTTATTTTTATTTATTCATTGTTTTTCTATTCATGTCATATTTGAAATGCCTAAATGCATTTACTACATGTACTCTCTTTTTCCATATTTAATGTAACCGTTATATTATCCCTAAATATAACATTAATGTCTTTAATTTACCAATTTCATTTCTTACCAGTAAAACAAATCCCCTAATCTCGAATTAGTGTTGCCTCGTGTGTATATATATATATATATATATATATATATATATATATATATATATATAATACCAAATACTTAACATTTAGTCACCCTCAAGCCAATTTATTAATGTCATAATTATGCATTAACTTTTTTATTTTTATTTACATGTTTGCTATAAATAATCGTAGGTGCATGCATCTAGTCTCCTTAATCACAGGTGTATGCATCTAGTCTCCTTAATCATAGGTGCATGCATCTAGTCTCCTTAATCATAGGTGCATGCATCTAGTCTCCTTAATCACAGGTGCATGCATCTAGTCTCCAAACATTTAAATCGAAAAACGTGCCACATTTATTTCAACCTCTGTCGGTTCCAAAAAGAGTACTTAATGCTTTTTTTTTTCAAATACATTGAACCTTTTAAGTGCATGATAATCTCTACAATTTAAACTAAATTTATGAATGCGCATACGAATGTATTTCCATTCTCCTCTTTAAACGCGCATTCCTTATTGTATATTACTTTTCTTTTCCTTAAATATGTCAATGCATATAAAAAATATATATATTTTATCCTACGTGTATAAAAACTTCTGCGGCTTACAACTTCTTCATATGTTATCCGTTTTACGCAAACTTGGTATCCATCTGAACCAGAATTTTGAGGCGAACGCAATGATGACATCTCTTTTACTTAATTCCTGATATTTAAATTAAGTATCTTTATTTTATTATCTTTTTATGTTACATACATTGTTATCGTATAAATTTTCTTCTTTTCAACGTATGTATTAATTTAAACTGCATATCACTATCATGCATATAAACATTTTTGATTACATTAAAAATGTGGGGTGTTACAGCCAGCACCTCCACCGCATTGCTCGATCAGACCAGCTACAAACGCCACTCCGGACTTCACTTCTTATCAAAGAAAACTCAAACCAAACGACTATCCAACTCAGGGGTATAAAATCAATCACAAATTCGTATAATTAAGGTTTGCCTTTTTGTTGGACACGCAAACTTAAATTCCAAAGCATATCCATTAAAAGCTCATCCTTCTTCAATCATCCTGTGCTCAGCTCATTTCCAATGCCAGAATAAATACAAAGTTATTCAGTTTTGTTTCCTAATCGAATTTTATTCGGATTCATTATACTAGAATTTAGTTTCCAATTCATTTAATTCTGTTATCAAACCATTTATGAACAAATCATCAACAATCAATGCCCAATCATAATCAATACACACCCAATTTAACCAATCCAATCAATTTATATTCTACTCGGTTTCCAAATTCCAAATTTATTTCATTTGACTCCAAAATCCATTTTAACTCAAATATTCGTTCTTAACTCCACTTAACCAAGTTAAGTTCCAAATCCCTATTCAATTAACTATTTAGTTTTTTATTTACTCACCTTTATTTCAAATTCCAGTTCAAATTATATTTACTAATTTCATGTATGAAATATTCTGGTCATATTAAACCATTCAAATTCGTAATCCAATTTGAATTTATTCGAATCAATCAAACACATCAATATCTCAATAATTTGGTAAAATTATTTGTTATCTATACAAAATAAAATTTGGGTAAAATTATTTCATTTACCCTCTTTATAAAATAATATCGTGTCAGTTGGTAGTTCAAAATCGAACTGATCAAATAACATAACACAAAACATTATTACATAAAATTTAAAAATTCGCTCTCATATATATATATATATATATATATATATACACACACACTCTAACTCAATCTTGGGCATTACTAACCCCATCTATATCGAGTTACGCCATAGAGCCAAGGTTGTTACTGAGCCTCACTCTGATACCAACTGTGACGACCCAAATTTCCCGTACCTTTTGAGCTGACCAAACAACACCAGTCATACCCAAATTGTACTGGAAACCCAGATGCCAATAGAAAGAATTTAGAGGGTGAGAAGAAGATAAGAGAGAAATATTAGAATAGAAGAAGAATCCAAAGAACACAGAATCTCACATCACAGCGGAACAAAATATAATATAGAAATAAATCTTTATTGAGAGCTTTTAAATAAAAACTTACAATCATCAGAGTACGTCAACACATCTAGACAGTTATAATAACCTTTCCTCATATACTGTTACACAGCGGAATAAATACTAGATATTATATGTCAAAACAACTCCAGCTCGTCTCTGGACTTTGCAGTATCCGATAACCTGGACCTGTACAACCCGGTCTAATCCGAGCATTTCAAAACAACGGGTCAGTCTGGTGGACCAGAGTGAGAACAACACACTAAGTTTAAGGGGAATCATCCAACTTGATTTTAAAGTTCAAAAATCTTTTCGAAAGAAAATGATAATCGTAAGACCAAATCCACACATAAATACGGACGGTTTTTACCTTTCTATAACCCAAAACATTTTGGAATCATATATATATATATATATATATATATATATATCTTCTGATATTATAATAGTGTCTAAATACAAATAAATAACAATCTAGCAGAACGCTTGCGTCTCATGCTCCACATATATAGTATATAATCAAAACCGCGGGCACTTATTAGAGATTGGATTCCGACTATGACAAGGTATAGAACCACCTGCCGATAGTGTATCTCTAGAGGCGAATACACTGGGTTCAACAAGAATGTCTTGCAACCCGGCCCACACATGACCGACCACTCATTTCGCTTGAGTGTATCGAATGTATATCAACAACGGTTGGGATCAGCAACCGTTTCCCGAAAAGGGACAGCATTGATGGATTAACGAAGCAAAAGTAATTTCTCTAGATAGATGATTATACATCCTAATGGGTGCGACCCACATAGCCATGCTGCCTACCCGATTTTTGTCATTTCCCAGTTGTGAGGCTTGAGGTTTGAATTCGCCTTTAGAACATCTAGTCATCATTCACTTTGAATGCCACATTATCAGATCCATCAAATCACTAATAGACATCCACAAAAATACTCTACAGCCAACAGAATTACGTTTGTAAAAATCAGTGTACGTGATTCTTAAGAAATAATCTGTCAGACATTCGTCCATACTAGTCATCCAGGGACGGGATAAACCGAAGGCGCCCTCCTACCACATCCTAGGAATCATCCTAAGGATTGGTAGCGAGTAGTCCTTCTAAATCCATAGATTCCAACCACGACAGAATCAAAGGTTATCTCTAGCCGCTAAATCAAAGATTATGAGTAATCCTTTCGCTTATGAAGATCTACAGTCTTCAATTCTCCATCTCCAATGCTCCATCTTCAATCTTCATCTTCACGTATTTGTTGGTTCGGAATGGTTTTCGAATATAATTCGATCCCAGTCTTTCCGTACCAATCAATCGTATAGGTCAGATTTGATAGTCGGTGATTTAACTATCAAATAATAATTGTGTGAATATAATGAATTCATTGGTTCAGTACTCAGCATCATTTGGCCCTTATAATTAATTAACGAATGATTAATTTAAACTTCTAAAAACATTCCATATTTGTAAACATGGTATTCAATTCTCATTTCAATATATTGATCTTCACAAAATCATTTTTGATTTAATATTTAATAATCATAACTAATTTCTATTATACTTATCATTTCAAAACATTAATTACAACACCATTTATTATTTATCATCGATTCAACTCGTCATTTGTAAAACAATCGTTACGATATCTCTTTTGGTTTTGTCATTTGATCACTATACTCTCACTTACCGTTTTAGAATAAACCGATTCTAAATTTCATTCCCTTACCTTGGAAATATTATATTTTTACAATCTCCTTTATTCCTTTTTCTATGAAAATATCTTTTTCTATTCTCAAACCCGTTTTGATTTCCTTTTATTATATATATTCCCAAATTCCTCAACTAACATTACATTATTATTTCTCCAAATAAATTCCTTTTAATCATCTTTACCACTACAACTAATATCATCTCTTAATAATCCTGAAGTCGTTCAAGTTGGGGTATTTTAAATTACCTCTCAGACCTTGATCAACAGCGTTCTTATCTTAAGTTAAAAATCAGTTGTTATACCAAAACCCGATATTTCATTCTCAGTATCAAATCAAATCCCGTTTCAGTTATAACCGATGAAACCTCATCTCTTATTAAATATAGTGAATTTAAATCGCGTCTTATGCTTCCATAATTTAGTAACGTTAATTTAATCTTAACGTTTTAGCCTCTCACTCCTTTTATAACAATGTTTATAAAACTCGGGTTTAATATAAAAACCCTTTTTATTCCACTTCTCTTTTCTTAATTCAAACACGTACTTTAAGTTATCGTCTTGGTTTAAAATCTCTTTTATAACTTAGTTACAAAACTCGGTTCTAATATAAAACTGTTCATCGACACTTTTCAAGAATCCAATTGTTTCCCAATATCAACTTTGACTACTTACCTTAAAGAATCTCATTTACAAATTGATCACTTCAATTATTATTCATTAAAAATAATAATTTACATCATCATTGACTATTATAAAAATAGTTAACTTCTTATTTAACTCAATTAAACGGTAAATTTCTTATTAAATCTTATTAAAGTTAAGATAAATATTTGTTAAACTATTTCAATAAATTAGTCAAAAGACTAATCTCGATTAATTTACTTTATCAGCTCAAACCATGGTTTTCATTTATCGACTCCAATTAACCCTACTTTTAAATAAATTAATAATATAATTAATTCCATTTAATTGCCTCCTTAAAATAATCTAACTCTTAACCATTTCGGTAATTTATGCTCGTCTGCTCATAACTCTTATGATATAAGAGTTTTACTTTACAAAATCATTTAATAATTACTTTAAAATATTAAATCATACATATTAATTTCCTTTTATTAAACCTTTATTCGAATATATCGATTTCAAATTCACCTTCAGTTATAAACTATATTTTATAACTTCATTACCGTTGATTCACCTGACGGTAAATCAATATTTATAAAATGGTATAATTTTGGGCCAACTGCTACCAATTACTCAACCAATACTGTCTATTGGTTAAAAGACAACAAACATTGAATTTAGATTCAAAAATCAATGATCTAATCCATCATCCAATCATACAGGTTAAACAATTCATGTAATGGTAACATGAAAATAAATAATAAATTTGAGGAATCCAGTTGGATCCCTCCAACCTGTTCTTCCCTGCATCCAAATATGTTATTTCAAACAATATCATTTATTTCAATAAATAGATATAATATGCAACCATCAAACAAAAACAACCATTCAAGCATCCATATTCAATTCAATACGTTTATATAATTGTAAACGTAACCAACGAGGTAAGTTTCCTCATTTGGAAATAATCGTTATAAATAACGATTGGTTTAAATTAAATTAAACGAACGTTTAATTTAATCAGTTCAATTAATACATATAAGTAAATATTCAGCAACCATCACACAATTAACAACCATAACAAAAAAATATATAAACCCAACTTATATTAAATAAAAGTGGGATAAAAACTGAGTGAGTTGAACTCACCTTGTCGTCGTCAAAACGGTTTGTTTCACAGGCTTCCGACTGCGTTCAACTTCGTCTGTTCTAACGCTCCTTGTTTGATCCAATACTGCGTACGTATAAACGAATTACACATATACAATCTAATTTAACCAATATGTTTATTCGTTTATTTCTTTATAACTCTATAAACAGGTTCACTTAACTCTTAATTAAAACTAACCGATATACTAACCCATTAAACGCCTGAACTAATTTTCACGGTAAGTAACGTACTTGATAGATATTAAGGCATGTTAAACATACTAGGCCCGAGCACGTTACATATTGTTTACCCTTGCTCATGTTATAATACAGTGAAGTTTAAAACCGATTAGGCATGTATGTAAGTTTTTAAGATCAGATCACGTTATTTTATACTTCGATTACATTTAAATCACGTTATTATACTTTTAAGTTGAAACGTTACTGACCAAATCTTTCGAGTCTTATAATAAAACTATCCAATTTATAATAAGCTCGGGCTATTAATCACTTACTGTATGAATTAAAAATCCAAATTTACGTTTCATGTACGATCAATGCCTAGGCAAAATTAACAATGATTTGGTACTTAAACTCGAATTAATTAAGCTCCACCTACTATATTGTTCATGTACTTATATACCAAGCACGGTAGACATTTTTAACTATATTTTACCGTAAGTTTAAAAGCATGAATTAGGCACGGTAACTAAGTAGTTAGGCACCGTAAGTTTGGACAAAAATACCCTTAAACCATATTGTTCATCTGCCATACTGTTCATCTCCTCTCCACTCACGTTCTATAAACCGCACTTCTCATATCCCTTCTACCTTCCCATTGTCGCACTTGCCCACTGCTGAACCACATCCTCTCCATTTCCGTCCCATCAACACGCCATTTGCTAATTATAACCTCCTCACCTTGCTGCATGTAGTCAGAACGCAAGACCCCCCTTTATGCGATGCACACCTTCCACGTAACTCCACTTACTGCCGCACCAACACGCAATTGCCAACATGCTGACCCACGCCAGAGACCCATCATCTCGATTGCCTCTCCATCCCAAAACCGCCCAGTCCCAAAAGAGCACTCCCTCATACATTTGAATGCCACTCATTCCAATGTCTCGATCACATGTACAATGCCACCTCACCTTGAACGTCACTTTCCACCTTACTGTGTACATATGAACCACGCCTTGTATGAGAGTGTGAGCGTATTTATAAAAAAAAATGACTTGCTTTGTTTTATTGATCGGTGAAGATCAAGGTTTTAAGTTCTCTTTTCTAGAAGAAAAGGAATACGACATAAGTTTTTATGTTGCTCCGAAAGAAAGAACACAGCGCCTACTTATAGAAGAAGATGAGCCAAGATGAGAACAACGTCATATTTTAGGTATGTGTAAGTTTTAGGTAGCTATGCACGTTTTTCCTTAAATTTGAAGTTACAGGGTATGGAGAAACTGGTGGTAGGATATGGTTTGTTGCTTCAAAAAAAGCAGGTAGCTCAAAATTTCCTTTCAATCATAGAATTGCTGCATGATTTGTTCAATCGATGGCCAATGTGTTTTCAACTGTGTTTTCATTTGTCTCAATGATGTGGAGAGGCATTGATGTGGAGACGCATGTGCTCAAAGAAGCAGTGTTTTCGCTTTCAAACTTACCCTTCACGTATAATCGAAACGATGGAGAATAATGGGTTGAAATAAGTAGCAGGAAAATGGCTTAAGCTTAGTAGGATAGTTGTGGAAATTTGGATAGGTTAGGTTTCGCTTTCACATGTGTTTACTGATTTGAAAAGGTAAGACGGAGGATAGGGTAGTGTTGAGTTTTCATATCATGCAATATAGGGTAGCTAGAAGGGCTCTACGCTGCATGTGCCAAGCCATTAGGTCTGCGGAAGATTCTTGGTATATGAAGCGTGGGTTTTCTTTTCATATGTAGGCTAGGTAGTCGTCCATTGTCAATCAGGTAGTACTTCACTTACTTAAGTATTAAGTTATACTATTTTTAATTTATTTTATATGGTATTAAATTTTACCGTTAACCATTGTTTATCGGTATCCGTAAACTTCGTACCATCACACACAAATTCCAAGCATGGTGTAAACGGATCTACCGCTACGTCTTAACGCTTAAGTCCCATGAAATTAATTTTGTTAAAAACTGACTTTGTTTGCACAACATCGTTATTTTAATTTATCGTTTCACCTTTAAATTGCACGCACCGATAAAACAAATCCGATTGACTCCAAAATGGAAATCTAACAATAATTAGCGATACGCATTCCACTAAAATTTGTTTCGTCGGAAACGGAGGTGGTTTGAAAAGAAAATTATTTTCAAAGCTTATATAACATATCGAATAATTTCCCGTGTGCGAAGCACGGGCCTCATCATAAGGAAGCAACACATTGGTTTGAACTTTCTATTTCGTATGATTATTTAATTTCATCGTCAATAGTCATTGGGCATTTTATATCCGTACCGATATATATTAATTTCAGATCGTAAATTACGAAATATCGCGATGGTTACGAGTTTGAATTATATAAAATTAACGTTCAAACTTTGTTATATAAACGAATTATATATTATGAATACATTTAAAATTCCACATCGATAGTTAAAATGGTAAAATATATTAAATATCTGACTAACAGCAAATGCGGGACGTTACAAGATATATGTTTTGATAACATGAAACTTAATAAACCAATTGATTGCTGGTAGTGATGCGTTGTAATTAGTTCAACCAATAAAAATTGGATTGATAAAACCAATATGAGAATGGAAGTTAAATTGAACCAATTCAAATTTAACATTAAACTGAATTGAAAATTAGTTCGGATTGGACATGTATATATGTTGTACAGAATATTGCATGGAAGCTGGGAAGAGGAGTAAAATTGTATGCCCGACAAACAGGTACATGTTCACTGTATTGATTGGATTTGATGATTTTGTGAGCTGATTGGAAAGCTGTTTGGCTTTTGGATTTTCTTTTTGATTGATGATGGCCTAGCGTGTCAAGTTGTAGTTGTGACCCGCACAAATAAGCTTATGGTGAAATTTATCAAAAATTTAAGGCGTTAGCCAAATTTCGAGAAATTAGGAAAGTTCTTAGAAACCGAAAAGTTAAAGAACTTAAGTTAGAACGAAGGCTAAGTTGGTTTAGTAAACAACCTTCAGTTTCGTATTTGATTTTAGAACGGAATCCTTTTAAGTGGGGGAGAATGTAACGATCCAAAATTTATTAAAAAAATATTTTATTGAAATAAAATATTTAGAACAATTTATTTAAACGATTTATTTAAACAATTAAGGACTTAAGATCTAATAAAACGAAGTTTTGAACATATAAGTTTATATTAATTATAAAACAAGCTCGTAACGTCGCAGTAGTTCAAAATATTTGGTTTTGAATTTCAATTGAATATAAGTCGGATTTCTATAAACCAAGAAACATTAGAATCTATTAAAGTATAACTTTCTAATGAAAGTGAAAATTTAAGATTTTGAGTTATAAATCATAAGTTATGACCAAATCAAAATTTCAAAAAGTAGCTAGGAAACCTTTTATAAATTATAACGATTTATTAAGTAAAATAAAAGGATTTATTATGAAATCGATTTGACTTGAGTTATGAAAACATCAAGATATAAACCCATGTATATTTGTTTTAGAGCTATATGATATTTTATTTGGATATAAATGATAATATTAATTTATTATTACTAAGTTGAACCGGTTTTTAATTTATTTATATTTTATTGGTTTTATTTAAGCCTTAAAAATAGCCATTTTGCAAACGGTCTCCGTTTTCAATGAAACCAATTTTGCTGGATCTGGAATATTAAATTATTGTTACATTTCAAATTTCGCACCAATTGGAGTTAGTATGTGACCGTACACAATTTAAATGTAAAACGATCAATAATTTGACTTTAAAAATACGTTGTTGGAGCAAACAGACTCGGAATTCGACGAAATAAGTTTCAATGGGTCTAATATGGAAATATAGATGTTTTTTTTTTAAAAACTGCCTGATGAAATCGAAGGCAGCTAGGTTACTCGCCTGTCCACCACAGCGGCTCCCCTTTTGACTAGCCCAGCACGGAGGCTTGATGTCCCCAACCGAGTTTATGGGTTTTATGGGAACCCACCTCCGCGCCTTGAATGGGAGTAGGGCAGACAGGTATCGAACCTGCGACCTCGTTAACAGGAAGCAGGTAACATACCGTTGCGCCACTACTTGTGGACAAAATATAGATGTTTGTCCATTTTCATCGAAAACGGGATTCGTATGTGATCATACAAATTTTTAATCAACGAAAACAAATAGCTATACTATATGAATTAATAAAATATTGAATTATAAATTAATTTTCCTAACCTATATAAGGGAAATTCTATTGGGACACAAAATTTTGACACAATTGGTGACACAACTAATCTCCACCATTTGATCACCCCATGAATTACACCTCTCCACATAAAGACAAAAAGATCCAACGGTTGAGGTTTTGTGTCCCCAAGTTTGTGTCTAATTTTGTGTCCCAATAGCTGCCCCCCTATATAATACCTCTAACTTCCCTAACCCTAAACCCTTATCCCCATTTCTTCAAAACTCGCGCCGCTACCCTTTATTCCCAAAACGTGAGCAATTCCATCTTTGAAAAATCCAAAATAAATCAAAATAAAATCCACAAATCTCCAAACAAGTGTTTTGAGTTCCTTGGATGTTTGTCTTCAACCTAGTATGAATTTGGTTTGGTTCAACCGTGCTTTGGTTCGCTATAATTTTTTCAAGTGTGAAGAACGCAACCTAGGGTTGAAGGATTCGCGATATACATGCTTTAATTCATGGAATGGAGTATATATTTGGGTTGAGGGAGTGATTTAGAGTTTGTACGAAAAAAATAGGGGAAGTCGATGATGAAAAATGCCAGACCTGGGTGTCACGGCTTCAAGCGACACGTTTCTCAGGGTGACGTCAAGTTAGAGATAATGGGGATGAGAGCGTAGAGCTTGGAAAGGAAATTGAAGTAGTGATTATTGCATGAATTTCATTGGAAGAAGAGGGAGAAATGTTGGAGGAAGCATGCAGCAATGGCATGGGGAGAGTGTCCTGCATGAGGGAGTGAGGGAGCAGGTGGAAGTAGGGATTAGGAGAATAGATTAAGGTTAATTGATATATTAATTAATTAAGTTAACGAGGTTTATGTTATATAAATATGTGTTCAATCTTGTAAAAATCACAACTTTTTCCATACGTGATCAGAATTCAGCGAAACATGATCCGTTGGAACCGTATGGATGCGGGATTCATGATGAAACTGATTTGGAGATATTTGGAGCTCATTGCAATTTATGGTGAGAGAAAACGCCTGATTTGAATCAATCAACGTTTATCGTTATTTAACGTTAAACGAACAATATGAGAACTCTCACTCAACTGAATTTTATAAGTTATTATAATCTTGTTTGATTATATATATTGATTGCCTGTGATTGCAATGTTTGTTTTGTGGTTAATGGACAATGTTTACAATTTTTACCGTTAATATCATTAAAGTGTGAATATAAGCGTTGTCGATAGAAACACTTATATTATAATGATTGATTAATGGATGGTAGTTGATATGGATGTTAATGATATGTGAAATCCATATAAATTAATTATATGATATTTGGTTGGATCTCATCCCAATTTGGAATTTAATGTGAATATTTTGTTAATAAAATATTCAGTGAAAATGGAAATTTGAATTTTAAATTCAAATTAGTTTGGAAAGACTATTTAAATGATCATGAATAAATTTTGTGAAAGAAATAATTTGATTTAAATCAATTTTAAATTTATAAAGTCTTGTATTCAGATTTATTTTGAAATGAATAGTAATTTCAAAATGCAAATTCGAGTTAGGTATTTTATCGACGTTTTTGACTCGACCGGATTTTCCCATTGATCTTATTTATTTTTATAATGGATGTCAATAAAATTTGGTTTCAGAATATTATATTTTGAAAATATTATTATTGTAATATTATAATAATATGGAATATTCAATTTTGATTGAAAATTGAACTGGAAGTTGAAATCGTTTTAAAAGAGTTTATAAACGTTTTATAAAATACATTTGAACGAAATCTACAATTTTTTTTAATAATAAATGGTTTGAATAGGACGTGTTGGGCAGCGACCGTTCACGAAATTCAACCATTAACTTCAAATTGACGTACCAGAAGATCCGACGGTCGGATTTTCCCAAAACGAAAAACATTTGGTTTAGAATGAAAAGAGCTTTCTAATGATATGCTAAGAATCCAACGGTTATATTTTGAGATAAATTCAAATCAAATTTGAATAAAAACAACGCTATTGCTGTAAATGACCTGAAAATGGTTTTTAATGAATAAAGCTATTTTAAAATTATTAAAAATAGGGAAAAATTATAATAAATCATAATAAATGATTTAAAAGTGATTTGGACTGGATATATTCACTTTTGAGTAATGATAAGCTATTTTTGTTAAAATTATCTATTTAACAAAAGCGGTTGAAACAGTTTGAAGTTAATGAATATTTAACCAAGTTAAGTTTTTCAAACATATGAATATTGGATTTGAAAGGTGATAATCATGGGATATTTCAATATTGGATTCCGTAATTATACGGATACTGTTGTGAGAAATTTGGATGATAGAGATATCGTTATTCCTTATGCGGTATCTGTTGGTCTCAGAATTTGATATTGAATATAAGTCGATACGATTTCTATTTATAGCCTTATATTTGATATCAAATTGAATTTTGGGTTAGTCCTGAATGGTGTCTTCGATAACACTATTCTTTAACCTAGTTGAAAATGAAGTATATGGAATATTTTTTTTTTAATTAAGATTTAATGGAATTTTCCAAAGTTAAGTTTTTGATTAACGAATTAAATTGGAATTGAATGGAAATCGACTTAGTGATAATCGAGATGATCCTCTATGGAGGAAGACCTTTACTATTTAAGGAATTTAAAAGGCTTTGTCGTTATTCCGCTTATAGTACTAGTTTGATACGGAAATTTATATCGATGTGAACTGATATGATTTCCGTGAAGATTCCATTTCTAATGAAAGTTTGATGTTGGGTTTATCATGAATGATGTATTAAATAACATTTGTTCTTTAACCCAATTAAAGGAAATATAATTTCTCAAATTTGAGTGTTAACAAATCTTTCAATGGAGATATAATTAGATGAAATGGAGATTAAAACTATATGAGAGTTTTAATAAATCTTTTAATAAAGATTTGAATGAATGAAATGGAGATTAAAAACATGTTAGAGTTTTAATAAATCTTTCAACAAAGATTTGAACGAATGAAATGGAGATTAAAACTAAGTTAGAGTTTTAATGAATCTTTTATCAAAGATTTAGAATGAAAGAAGCTAATTAAACTTACCAAAACACGAGGGGTGTAGATTGTTGGAGAATGGAGTTTTGATGACAACAACCTTATTTCAATTATCATTGATTATAAAATATATACAAATACTTTTTGTATATAATATATATATGCAGGAATTATATACAGGAAATATTACAGAAGGCTGTACAGTTTAAAGATGATAGAGATTCAAAGATCAAAGAAATTTCAAGATTCATGAGTATTCAAGGTTTCAAGAGTTCAAGATTAATATAGTTATAGAGTCTAGATTTTGTAAGACTCTAAACATCACTCCAAGTTCAATGTTCAAATTCTAATTTTCAAATTCTGATTTTTAATTCTATCCTCAATCCTCTCTGTTTTATTTTTTATCTTTTCTACTTTTTCCTTTTTTATTCTTCTTTGTTTTTCAAACTTAAATTTTATATATTTATATTCTTACACTTTATATCTATATAGTTTAAAATCTTATAATTTTATATATATGTTTAAATAGTTTAAATTTATGTTTTCATATGATTTTATACTTTATAATATTAATTTACAATACTATATTTTGATTCAAAAATTTCCAGAATTATTTTTATAGCAAAACACTTGAAAAATGTTTTAAAATTCAAAAATACACTAGGGTATGTTGACATAACAAAAACACCATGTCGACATATAACCGTCACATTTTCAATTTTGAAAGGAAGTGTCTTTTCACTATTTGAAACGATTCAGAAACATTGCAACCTTCCACAAACTATAAAAAGGGGTTGAAACCGAAGTTTAAAACATATCTTCTTCTCCACTTTCATCCTCTTTCATTATATTATCATTCTTAATCATTTTTATGATTTATACACTTATACTCTACCGAATTCAATTCTGTTTTGATCAAACTTCTTCTCTCTACACTCTCTTCTCTTCTCTCTCCGAATCAAGTTCTATTGAAGAGCTCTAGGGTTGTTTGTAATTGCTTGGGTTGAGTAAAAGAGGAATCGTTGGTATCCTTGTAGCTAATAAATCAAGGAAGTAGGAATCAATGTTTCCTTTTAGCCGAGAAATCAGGGAAGTAGAAATCGGTGGTATCCCTTGTAGCCGTGAAATCAAGAAGGGTGTACTTGACCATTAATATAGTAATAAAACTCTATGCAATCCTGCGTTGTGCGGGACTGAACGTAGGAGCAATCCGAACCAGTATAAAATCCGGTGTGTTCTTTCCTTTTCTGCATCTTTATTTATGTTTATTTTGCATCTGTGTTTGAATCTATGTCTGTGATTTTGTTTGTGGTGTTTGATTCATCTCGTAGTTCACATAAGTTTTAGATTTTGTTTAAATTCTCGCTAACACTATTCAACCCCTCTCTAATGTTTGTTTTTCCTTAACGATCCATTTCGCATTCCCTAATATAGATATGGAGTACCACCTGTTTTGCTCCATGGGATGAATAAACCGTGAATGGGATAACGATATGAGAGATTACCTTTTTGTAAGGCTGGATAATCCCGATATGGCTTATAAACCTTAATTTTGGTTAATTTTGTGAAAAGAGATTATATAAACTTTTAAAATGATTTCCTAGGAAAGATTTAGAATAGAAGTTTGAATGATGTAAACCTTTGATAAGATTTATGGGAGTAATTCCCAATGTAAAGAATATTTGAATAAAAGAATATTCTTTATTGGAATGAGATTTATGATAGGTTTATATATCACTTGATTTTAACGAGGCGGTAGTTATTCGGAAAGACTGGGTTTCAACCTATTCTGAATAATAAATACGACGATTGTCGAAGATATTGAAGACGGTGGTTGAACACCGGAGATCTTCACATCGTTTAGATTATTGTCGATGCCTTGGGTAGCTCCCATTATAAGGTTGAAGTAGTGGTTGTCCAGACGTACTTGGAGATTGACCGAATATACAAGGACCTCTCTCCCTTAGGGGACGAGGAATAAGGTGCCTTCGGTTTCGTTCAGACCCAAAACGAACTTGTAAATGGATGGTATGTCTGACATTGTATTCTATAACATAACCAATTAGTTTCTATTGATGATATATCTGTTGGTGGCAGAGAATTCATTCTCTTAGTTTAACACCCTTCTTTGAGGCGTATGAACTCAAAGGTTATATTATTAATAGAAACTGATCACATGTGTGAATTGAGAATATGACATGCTAAGATGCTGATTGATCAAAGCTTTTATTGAAAAGCAAAGCTTTATGCATGATGATCAAATCATGGATGATATAGCATAGCTTTTGTTGAAACGTGACTTCGACAAGCCTCATAGCCCATGAATGGCCTAAAACAGTGTAACGACTTGAGAATTCGATGCTCGAATTTTAGACACAACTAAATCTCGTGTCCAAACTCGAGTACCGAACATCCAAAAAGTTACTAGAAAGAATATTAGAGGGTGAGAAAAGAAAAAAAGAAATATTAAAATAGAAGAAATAAGATGAAGAAACACATCGGAAACATGGTCTCACATCACAGCGAAGCAAAATATAATATCGAAAGAAATCTTTATAGAGAGCTCTAAATAAAAACTTACGATCATCAGAGTACATCAACACATCTAAACAATTATATTAATCTATCCTCATATACAACACATAGCGGAATAAATTCTAGATATCATACGTCTGAACACCTCTGGCTCGTCTCTAGACTTCGCAGCATCCGATAACCTGAACCTGTTAAAACTCGGTCTAACCCGAGCATTACAAATGCCGGATCGGTCTGGTGAACCAGAGTGAGAAAAATACACTAAGTTTAAAGGTATCATCCAACTTGATTTTAAAGTTAAAATTTCTTTCGAAAGAAAAGGATAATCGTAATACCAATCCACACATAAATACGGATGATTTTTACCTTACGATAACCCAAAACTTTTTAGAAACCGATATCTTTTCTGATATTATAATAGTATCTAAATACAAATAAATATCAATCTAGCGGAACACTTGTATCTCACGCTCCACATTCATAGTATACAATCAAAACCGCAGACTCTTATTGGAGAATGGATTTCCATGGCAAGGTATGCGCAACCACCTTTCCGACAATGTATAGTCGGAGATGAATACATTAGGGTTCAACAAGAACATCTTGTAACCCAGGTTAAACATGACCGACCCCTTATTTTCCATGAGGGTACCGAATATATCGTGACCACGGTTGGAGGCCAGCAAACCGCTGAAAGCATACAAATAAAAATATAAGGGACAACCGAAGGCATTTGATTTCTCCAGATCAGGTAACGATATACCCTAATGGGTGCAACCCACATAGCCATGCGACCTACCCGATTTTTAGCATTTCCCGGTTGATGAAGCTTGAGGCTACGCTTTACCTTTATAATAAGCACATCACATTCACTTCAAATGCCACATCATCAGATCCATCAAAATCACTAATTAATGTCCATAACAAAACTTTACGTTCCAGCTAAAAGAAGTTTCTTTCTCTTCTTCCACTCTTGGTACGGTTGAAGAAATCAATGTACGTGACCTTTCTGGAAATACTCTGTCAGACATCCATCCATACACGTCACCTAGAAACAGGATGAACTGAAGTAACAATCCTACTACATCCTAGGAATCACACTGAGAATCAGTAGCAAGAAGTCCTTGCAATCCGTAGATTTCAACCTAGACAGAACTACGGTTTATCTCTGCTTACAATCAGAGATTTTAAGTAAACCTTTTTCTTATGAAGATCCACGGTCTTCAATGCTCCATCTCAAATCAGAATCTTTAACGTATTCGTATTTGCTGGACGGAATGAGTTTCGAATATAAATTCGATTCCTTTCTTTCCATACCAACAATCGTATGGGCCAACTTTGATAATTGGTTATTTAACTATCAAATAAAACAACCACTCATCCATATTAAAATTTATTCACTGATTTCTACTTAGTATCATTTAGCCTCTTTAATGAACCGTCTGTTAATTATATTCTTTAAATTTTCCAATATTTGAAACATCCCTTTTTCTTCTTATTATAAAATAAGAATATTCTCCAAATTCATTTTATTCAACTTATAGACTTTCGAAAACAGTTTATAATATCATTTATGGAAATCATAACTTATGTTTCCCTCAACTACTGTCGTTTATAGACTAATACTATCCTTGAATAATCTTGGAGTCATTCAAGTTAGGGTATTTTATTTACCTCTTAGACCTTGACCAAACACATTCATATCCTCAGAATAAATAGAAGTTTATTAACCACACGTTCCTTTTGAAAACCTATTTAAATCACAACCACGTTTACTTAATTAATTATTAAGTAAACTATTATTAAACTCTTTCTATTTACATTAATAATCCTTTACAATATTATATATGAGCTTCGATTCTATTATAAATAGAATCCTTCTGAAAATTCCTTAATATCTCTTTTTTATTATATTACAAATAATTTCAACAAATCAAATTCAGTTGTTTAAAATCGCATAAACAAAGCTTTTATAAGTCTTATATTAATATCTTATCCAATTATTATATTGATATTTATCAAAACAATTCAACTTATCATCTGTAACAAATGTTACAGATTTCATTTCAAAGCCAATTTACGTTCATTTATCACATTCTCTTTAATCATACTTAACAACTTGTTCCTTGTTTAAAAACATATAATAATCCTTTGTAAAACCTTATATCTAAAAATAGTTCATCTCATTTGTAACAAATGTTACAAAACACATTACAAACCACTAATTTTATTTACTGATTCGATTTCATTTCCAAAACTTTAAATTTCCATTTAAAAAATCTTTTGTAAATTAATTATGACAACTTACCATTTGTTTTCATTTCTACGTCTTTAACTTCATTTAAAAATATCATTTGCAATTCATTATCGATAATGAATATTCGTTGTCGTTATCCAAACCTTTAACTTCATTTATACTCCTGACTTTATTTAACATTCCGAATTTTGGAATAACTCTCATATCCAATGAACATTTTCGAACTTTGAAATATCACATTTCGAACCATAGAATAATTCTCAACTCGATTAATCATTCCAAACTTCATAATATCACATTCTGAACCTCAGAATAAAACTCATTTAGCCATTTCATATCATTTCCTAACTTTTCAATTAATACTTATCCAATCCCATTATCTTAGGAATTTATTTACAACTCTTCCAGGTATAAATCAACTCATACTCGTATATCCAATTATATTATATTTTGGGAAAATCTTGATTTAACAATCTATTTCAACTATCGGATTTAAATCCAATTATAAATTCATATTTGTCATTTCAACTGAACCCCATTTATAAATATCAATCCCATTTATAAATCTCATTTATAAATCCATATTCATATTTTCAACTTTGATTTCATTAAAAATATGAAATCTCATTCCCAAATCACTAATCATTCCAATTCCATTGATTTGTTAATCTTAGCCACGAAATGTTATTTAATCACATTCTGTATATTTTAAAACAATGTTTATAAAAAAATCGAACATTTATTACAAAAACATTACTCCTCAATCTCTTGTATACATTCTCGTATGTCCACCATTCAATTATTCCATTTTTATATTTTGAAATCCATTTAAACTTACTTTACGACCGTTAAGGCCTTTACAAAACCATTTAAACATTTAAATAGCCAACCTGATAAATTATATCATTTAAACATTTATTTAATATAATCTTACATCTCTACTAGTTATATTTTATGTATTTATAAAAATTGTAAATTTAACTTTGATATTTATTATTACAATCAAAACTGTATTTCAAATCCATATATAAATACATTTATATCTTTGAAACCACTAGAAATCCATTTAATATCGAGTTCGGCATTTCTTTTAATCGACGATACTAAAGAGGCAAATGGCTCCTATAGTACCAAACCATGAAATATAAACCAATTTCATATTCGGTACAAAAAATATGATCATATTGATAAAAGTTATCAATATCAGTGAGGAATCCGGTTGGATTCCTCTAACCTGTCATTCCCTGCAAAACAATGGGTTACCACAATTCAATTCAATCAATTCATAATGCCCAATCAATATTCATTTTCTGTCTAAACATATGACATAAACAGTTTAATAATAACAGTCGATAATCACTGTAATAGTCAATACTGGGCTAATAACAGAAATTCAAGCATTCAATTGCTTATTTATAACGTTTAAATTGTTATAAACGTAACCACTCAGGTAGGTTACCTCAGTTGGATTTAATCGTTAGAAATAACGATTAGTTTCAGTTAAATTAAACGAACGTTTAATTTAACAGTTGCAGTCAATATAGGAATATAAAATTAATAAACAAACAAACAACCATTAACAACCATAGCACACAATTATAAAACCCAACTTATATAAAATATAAGTGGGAAAAACCGAGTGAGTTTAACTCACCTTGTTTCGATTTGTTGTTGAAACGGTTCGGTTATAATTAAATTAAACAGATGTTTAATTTAACTATAAATTTACAGTGTCTCCTGCTCTATCCTAAATAAATCCAGAATGTAAAACTCGTTGTCACGATCCCAGTGTGACTTGTTTGGCTAAATTCTATTAAGATATAAACAAATTATTGCGTTTAAACTTAATATAATTTAAATTAATTTATCTAGTTCCTTAATCTCTATTTAATATATTAATTACTTTTAATTAACGGTTTCAGGTCTGTCAAATTTCCTTCCTCCTGCTCACGTTCCTTCGTTCTGTAAGCATGTTGTCTTCCTGCATAAATACAGTTTATTTGAAATAATTAGTTTTCCTTAATCTAGCACTGTGCAGTTAAAGCGCTCAGCGGTTCCATAGCGGCGGAGGTGCAAAAAGGTGTCGCGGGGATAAAACGGGGAAATAGCGAAGGCGCAAAAAGGTTCATTAGATGTAAAAAAAATATTTAAAAATTAATTAATCATCTTTCTCACATTATATGTGTACAAGAAACTAATACTCATTAATCATATATAACAAAACAAGGAATATCATAGTTATGCATGCTAAATTTGATGAGTGTAATTGGTTATTACCATATATTAAGGACTGATGCCTTAAATTTAGCCGTTTATGCTAAATTTACAGAATTTTTTAAAAAGAGACTATTCAAATTAAGCCCTATATATTAATACTGCTAAAGCGGATGCTAAAAAGCCTTGATTTAGCGGATGCAGCAGAAAATAGCGGGGATAAAAGTAGTTCTACTATTCATCAACGCTAAATTGAAATAGCATAGCGGTTGAAGAGTGTTATGGTCTATAGCGTGGATATTGAGGGGCTTTAGCGGGGCTTTAACTGCATAAATCCAGCATTTATACAAACTAATCACCTAATTAAAAACTTAATCATGTTTTAATATAAAAGGGGCCGATACGTAACAGTGTCAGGCACGTCTTCTTTCCCTTACGCGATGATGTTCCCATCTGCCACGATAATTGTTTCCTTCCTCATTTTCTACACCACGTAAAGCACTTCTCATTTCTTCTGTTCGAACATACCCATGCACCGATCATTTCACCATTTACGCGTTGATCCTTTTTGTTAATTCCGCCTATTCAAAAATATCACCTTTTGTTTGAATAGAAAATATACTGGCCGACCTCAAATTTTAGTTGTACCCTCCTTTTTATACTCCTCCTTCCCGCTACCCTTCATCATACCAAAACCACGTTTCTCCACCTTCAACGTGCCACCGCAACCCACTCTGACCCCTTGGCGATGATCGGAAACTTCCACCTTTTTCGCCTCAGTCCCCTCCTCCTTTGTCAAGAGCCTTGCTCCACCCAATGACGCCAGTCGACCCCTAAATCCATTCGTACACCGCGACTTTCTAACTAAACTGCAGCCACTCCAGTGCCTTAAACATCATCACCGTCGGTCGACATCATGAGCTCGTCGAGTTGAACATAAATGTTGTTGGAAGTTTATCGAATAGGTTGATGAATTTCGAGATTAAGGAGGAAGAAGTAGGAATCATTTCTGCCGTTAATTTGTTGATGGCGTCGCTTTGTATAGTGGACCACGGGAATAATAGTTTGACCAATTCTTTAGGGTTTGTTAAGGCTATTTATAAGGGAACCGTTTTAATAAAATATTATTTACGAAACTTTATGCTGAAGTAACACGTAAAAACCACAACATACAATCTCTAATTGAGATGAAAATCCTAATCCTAGCATAAAAAAATATTCCGGACACGATGGGATAGGTTTCGTTGAATTCCGAGGTCATTTGTAAAAAGTCCTTTATAATTCATAGGTGAAAAATCACGCATTTAAATTTCCTACGGTCACAAAATAAATCCAATCAACTTGAAACTTTGAAATTTTACTAGACCTTTTCCTTACGGATCCAATGAAATTTGTTTCATCAAAATCGGAGTTCGTTTAGCCGGTCATTTATTCCTTTAAAGTTACCGCTGTCTAAATTAGCCAAAATAATATAAATGATTAAAGCATTTATCGTTGCCACGATCAAACTGTAAGTCTGATTAACACGAAAATCGAAATCATACAATAACTAACTAATACGAATCCAATGGCACAAGTGTCGTCGCATTCCGAGACTGTTTCCTGGTACACTATTTTTATACACCAAACAACGCTATTCTGGACACCAAAATATCCGATGTCCAAAAATAACAAACTGCCAACCTATCCTGACTCTAAACGTCGATACAAACTCAACCGAATTGGTTTCGTGTCTTAATTCAATCGTCTTCTCAAGTTATACACAAATACCCCTCTATTAAATTAAATAAAGTGGAAATTAGGCTAACATCCTCATTTTGAAACTTAATTAGAGCGACATCCTGGGTAATTTAAAATACAAGGCGGGTCCTTCTTTTCATGCTTTCGTGTTTTTCAAAGGATTTTATGCACTGTAATAAAAAATGATTCTAAAATCTGCAAATATTCCCAGAAGACCACAGAAAAAAAATTGCATACATGTATGCAAGTAAACCCAATAGTATCACACATGTATGCAACTTTCATGAAGCAATTTACATTGAAAATCTGCATGAATACTTGCATGCATGTATGCAAGTATTCATTTTCCTTGCATATATGTATGCAAGTAAAAATGAACTGATATTCATGCCTACGGATTGTTGCATACTTGTGTGCATTTATTTTGAATACTTGCATGCATATATGCAAATAAATATTAACTGATTTGCATGTCTACGAATTATAGCATACTTATATGCAAGAATTTTATATTACTAGCATGCGTGTATGCAAGAAAGTTGACACAGATGCATAACTGAAATAGTTGCACAGTTGTGTGCAAGAATTTCAAATATTTGCATCTTACGATGCAATAAACTGTATTTTCGCTGTTTTTATGTATTTTTTGTTTTTGATGTGTTTTTCGGTGGTTTTTTCAACTGATTTTTTTTAATGTTTTCGTGTTTGATTTAAATATGGATTTACGTGATTTTTTTTGATGAATTTTCGAAAAATAGGGACCTAATTAATAATAAGTTTAGGACTGGATGTGAGCCTAATTTTGAAACTTAATAGGGACCTATGCCAAACGCACCCTTAAATAAATTTAATTACGCGATATAGAAAAATAATTGGGCATTTACGGCTGTTGTTGTCACATACGACATCGGTTTGCCACGAAATTTAATATTGTACAATAATTTAACGTTACGGTTCCGATGAAACTAATTTCGAAAATTGAGCCCATTTGCAAAATTGCTATTTTTAAGGCTTATAATAATATCGATAAAATATTATTTAAATTACAAATTAATTCAATTAAATAATAATAAATTATTATTATCGTAAATATCCAAATAGAATAATATATCCAGCTTCAAATATAAATTATACAACTTAATATCATCAATTCAAGTTAAAACGGTGTCCAAATTATATTAAAAATCCTTTAAATATATTAAATAAACGTTATCGTTTATTATCGAATTCCATAGCGACTATTTTAATTTTTGAATTGGGCATAACTAACAATTTATAACGCGAAATCTTGAATTTTCTCTTTCATATGAAAATTATAATCAACAAGATTCTAACGTTTCTTGTTTCATAGAAATTCGACTTATATCGGATCCTGTATATTCAATTAAAGTTTAAAACTCAATATTACGCGTCGTTTCAAGCTCGTTTTAAATTATATATATATTTAACTTTCAAACTTCGTTTTAATAACGAATTAAATATTAAAATCTAATAATATTCCAAATATAATATTTAAATAATAAAATAATTTAAATATTTGACTACCAAAAATACGACCCTTACAAACATGATGAAAGACCGCAGAGTAAGGACATACATTTCCTTCTAGCTGAATGTAATGTCATGGTATGGAGCCCAGGAAATTTATTTATGTGGATGTTGGAATTGAGGCAATCAACGACAAGATTGTAGGAGTAACCGAACTCACCGGGAATTGGTGGGTCGGCTCTGTCGATCTAGGACTCACCTACATTTGAGTCCTGGAAATCTTGCTAGGGATGGTCCGAATCGGATAAGGAAGATCTTTTGCCTTGGTCATTGATGGAAATCTAACTTCCAATACGAACCTTGCGTTTTCAGTTATAAACCTATATGGCGACATAATAGGATTGGGTAATATGTCGTCTATGATTGATGCATTTATTTTTGAAATTGATTTCTACACTATGCACTAGTGAAAATAAAAGAGAAATTTCGCGTATCAAACTTGTTTGGCAACTATGAGGTAAAACTATATCCTCCGGCTTGCGCTTGCATTGTGTGATGGGATATGAATCTTATAATAGTTTCATTTTTCAAAAAACAATGCGAGTTCTTATGACTGGTATTCGTATGGACTTTATTGTTCCCACCTAAACTTCGGGTTCCCATAATTTCCATATGGGCAGCTAGTAGTTTTGGTTTTGCAGATATTTTTAAAACATGATCTTGGGTTATGGCTGGAGCTATACTCTGAATATTTCGAGTATATTTATGTTTCCGTTGTATTGTAATTTATTAACCTTTGATATTTTTCCATTGTGTATCAATTTATTGTACTTTGATATATTATGTACTCTGATGTAAAATTGCTGTAATAGCAATGAAATGTACTTGTGTTTTGTTCTGATGTGTTGTATACCATAACGGTTCGAGAATTTCTGACTTTTGGATCGAATCTGTGTGGTTTATGGTCGATACAGAAGGCGGGGATTTTCGGATCGTTACACCGAATAACCTAAACAAATGAAAGTTCATATAATATATGTTGACATAAAAATAAACATTTTTTACGTGAAAACATACTTATCAAGTATCATAGTAATGAAATATTCAGTATGTACAATAATGTAATTACCATATTTCTTAATATTGTCATGGCTATTTGATTCAAATATTAACTCATAAAATCCGACTTTCAAAATCCTACAATAACCAATATATATGTGGCTATAGGGTTCCACATGTATACTTGTCCAGTGTTGTTGTAGTCTAAGAGAGCAAATCCCTTGTCCACTAAAATTTTTCTATTCCCCTGTACCTAACCAATCAAAGTCATTGATTTTTATTTTTATTTGTAATTAAATCAGAAAAAGAGAAAGGGCTTAATATAAAAGGGTGGAAATCAGGTGGTCCTGATTGGTAGGGTATAGGGGGATAGACAGTTTTGGGGATAAAGGATTTGATTTTGTAGTCTAACCAATTCATATTTTTTCGTGAACAAAATATATAATTTGTACTAGATCCATTCAAAAGCATTGTAAAAATTCTAATTGCATAGATAAAATATCATAGCCATGTATGTATATGGCCCACCCTTGATACTCAAGTTTTTGTATGGAAATATCAAACTTTGACTTTGAATCAATCTTGGGGCATAAGCATGCCACACAACGTACCTCTCATCATATAGAAGTATGACTTTATGGACCTAAATTGCTTATATAACATATAGTACTATTAATTGTATTAAATCATCAATGTGCATGGTTTTATAAATAACCTTATATTTTGGATCTTTAAGAAGTATTCAGTCAAACAAAAATTTTTTAGGTCAAATTGACTGCTGTAACAATATCCCAACAAAATAAAATAAACCGTGAAGAAATGGAAAGTTATCATGTTTTTTTTTTAATGCAGACTGATTACTTCAACATTTTAATCCGTACGAACTTTATAACAATATTCAGATAAGAATGGAAAAATGTGAATATTGCACATCTAAAAGCTTGCAGAAAAAAAAAACAATATAGCAGGATATGTAAAAAATGTTGAACATAACAACATGAGAATTACATGCATTCATACAAGCTAACAATTGTTGAGAAGTCAAACCTCAATATGCTTACATAACCCATTAACATAAATAACTAATTAAAGATATGTAGTCATTCTTCCTTGTGATGAGCAGTTGAAATGAAGTTACGTGACTGGTACCATGCAATGATGTATAAAAAAACACTTTAATGATAACACTATTCCTTGTGTCACTAAATCCCATTTCATGTAGTAGAAGAGCATTATGAGTTTATTGACACACTTTTCTTGTGTGTCATGCTGACTCCCCAATGTGATTGATGGAAATAAGGGGATCCATGGGTTCCCTGATTTCCACCAATCACAGCCCGGAGTCACGGTGACACACATGAAAAGTGTGTCAACAAACTCGGACTCGTAGAAGAGTAGCAATGTTTGTACTTCATGCATAAGGAAACTAGGCTGTTATTGGAAACTGTGAATGGCATGAAACTCAACAATTATAAGTTGCATGCTTTACTTGTTCTTTGCACCGTGAATTCATTATTTTACATCAACCTTCAATCAAACAAATTTGTTGTCTAAGTTAACCAGAAAATTCAGATTTTATTTATTTATTTCTATTTTGAATACATCTTTAATAATTTCCTCAGATAACAATACAAATATTATTTCAATACAATAAATTATGGATAACTTTGATACTATTTGTTAGGACTTCATTATACTTCAACAACAAAAAATCATGAAACCTTAGATCCAAATATGTATGTAACCCATATTAATATAATGGAGAATAAATCAAAAAACAAATAAATAGATTAGCGGAAGCATATCTGAATTCATAACTGATTACTAATGGAAAGAAAATTTTGGTTTGGTAAAATATAAGAATTTAACATGGGCACACAAGAAAATTATCTAATATTTATAAACCCCAGTAGCCTCATGGCTTTCAACAAGGAAACCTCCCATCATAACCTTAGAGGCTCCAAGTGCAATGCTTTAACTAAATGTCCTAAAATACTACTCCACCATCAACAATAACTGGAAGACCATATTTGCTAGCTAATGATGCAACCTTGTAGATTGCTGATGTAACAACCCGTAAAATGCGAGCCAGTTTGAAATTTTTATTTTGGCCATTTTAGCGAATTTTGATTATTTAAAATGAATTATTTTAAATAATATCGACGAGAAATTTATTTTGAATATAATTCGAACGTATATATTATACGCGTCGTCGTTAGAATATAAATATTTATATATAATTATAAACAGAATTGAAAATGGCGCGGTAGTTCGATAATTCGATTTCAAACTTCAATTGAATGTACCGGGTGCAAAACAATCCGGATTTTAGTGAAACCGAAAACATTAGGATCTATTTGATAATATCTTTCCAACAAATCCGAAAGATCAAGATTTCATAGCGGGAATAAAAAGATATGTCCAGTTGAAAATTCTGAATAGTCGCTATGGAATTCAGGCCCTTAAAAATGGACATTTTGCAAACGACCTCGGATTTCGACGAAACCACTTTTGTTGGGTCCGTGATGTTAAGTTATTGCTAGATTCCAAATTTCATAATTTTTCGAATCAATATGTGAGCGTGGCAAAGGAAAACGCATTTGACCAGTTTTAGTTGATTTTAATCGACTGAAAAATGGCCATTTTTCTAACGGTCTCAGAATTCGACGAAACTAGTTTTGTTAGGACCGTATTGTCAATACGAAGCTAGAAAATATTTTTCTGGAATTTTTCTAGTTAGTATGCGACCCCGGTAAATTGAAATGCGCGTTCAAATTCAATATATAGAGTTATATGTTGATTTTAACGGAAACTGATCGAAACGATCAAATCAACGTACGATACATATCCCATTGTGTTCGGAATGGGGGTAAAACGCTATGGACGACAGGCGGTAGGCCTTGTTTCGAGGACATATGTAAAAGTCAACCTTTTTACCAAAATTAAATAATTAATTAATGAAAAAAAAAATATATTATTTTAATTTTCGTTTCCCCCCTTTTTCTTCATTGGCCCCCCCCCCCCCCCGTTTTCGTTTAACAGAAAGAGGAAAAAAAAAAAGAAAAAAAACCCTAAAACCCGCCCCTTCCTCGATAACCTCCGTCGCCCCTTGTATAGCCGCCGCCCACCTCCATCGGACCGCGCCACCACCCACGGACCCCACCCCGTCAGGCCGCACTCCCCCTCTCTCCTCCTCCCCCGTGTAAACAACACCACCCCCCCAATGCCCAAATCGAGGTTCGAGCTCGATTTCCTCCGCCTGAGGACCGCCGAACTGGCAGCGGTGGCCAGTGCTGACAAGCACCGTCGAGGCGCAGGAGGGGGACGCCTCCGATCAGACTTCGGCACCTCGGATTGCGGGCGGGTTGAAGTGCTAATGGATGAGTTCTTCGAAGCAAACGTCTTAAGCGTGATAATCGGGGATGAAGGTGGTTTATTTCTTCTTTTATTGTTATTATTTACAATCATATACCTTGTTGATTGTTTTTGAAGTATATATAAATTTGTTTTGAAAAGAAAATCAACATTTGTTTTGAAAAGAAAATCAACATTTGTTTTGAAAAGAAAATCAACATTTGTTTTGAAAAGAAAATCAACATTTGTTTTGAAAAGAAAATCAACATTTGTTTTGAAAAGAAAACCAACATTTGTTATGAAAAGAAAATCAACATTTGTTTTGAAAAGAAAATCAACATTTGTTTTGAAAAGAAAATCAACATTTGTTTTGAAAAGAAAATCAACATTTGTTTTGAAAAGAAATAGGAGAAAATTTAGATCTTTATATATGAAAGCGAAGAATAAAAATTAGTTTTTTTATATTGAATGGCGAAATAAAAATTCGATTTTTATATATTGAACTTCGAACTAAAAATTCGATTTTTATATATTGAACTTTGTAATAAAAATTCGATTTTTATATATTGAACTTTGAAATAAAAATTCGATTTTTATATATTGAACTTCGAACTAAAAATTCGATTTTTATATATTGAATAGCGAAGTAAAAATGTGATTTTTACGTATGTAGTGAAAGCAGCAACGAAGGTGACAAAAAGGCGAAACGACGAAGACTTCTGCAAAAGAAGAGTCGAGATGGTTGGATAGCTAAAGGTGAGAATTTCTCACCCTTCAATTTATTTTTCTAGTTATATATATACTAGGATGCAGACGGTGCTTAGTAGCACCCGACACCCGTCCACAGACCATGGACTTGTTTGTTTGACTGTTTGGTGATTGATTGTGATATTGGTTTGAATGTGGTTTGTGGTGTGAAAAATCGAATCGATAAATTGGTTAGGATTAGACGTGCGCCGTTATAAGGCGAAGGAGTAAGGCTAGGTTAGACCCTTACTCCAAAGTTTATGGTTTGCATAACGAATTGATTTGATTGATGTGTGAATGGCGTAGGCCTTCACTAGACCGGGGATAAGGCTAGGCCTTGTCCCGTTTCTAGTATCGTGCCGTTATGCCGCCGAAATTTTCTAAAATAAGTTAGAAAAATAAAAATAGCATTTTATTTAACGAATGAACTGAATATAAATTCATATGTTAAAATAAAATGTGTTATCGTTAAAAATATAATTTTTAACGTGAATGTGAATAAATAAATATTCATTTACAAACCAAACGGTTTGTTTATGTACACCTATTTGAATGACGTTGATTGGGTCGATAAATTTTACACATCGCCTAACTGCACAAATAAAATATGTGTTTGATTGTTTGAAACCCCACACGGGTGTTAGGATGAAATTTGAAGTTCACTCATCCTGATTTATTAAATATGTCGATCGATTGATTGACAAGCTGCTATAAGCGTTAAATGTCTATATTTGATGCTTATACAGTGTAGTGCACTTTGGTTGATGGTTGATTATTCATCATTGTTGATATATACATGTGTTGTAGAAAATCCATATAATTAACATTATATGGTAATTGATTGGGCCTCATTCCAGTTTCGAGAAAAAAAGAAATATTTGAAATAGAAATATTTGAAATAGAAATATTTGAAATAGAATATTTGAAAATAGAAATATGTGAAGCCGTGAGGATTAGATTGACGCCATTTTGACGTGAACGATATTTATATCGATTTTATTCATTTTAAAATGAATATTGAAACGTGATTTCGAAATCGAATATTTTGAAATGAATTGAATTGAAAACGATTTCGAAATGAATTGAATTGAAAACGATTTCGAAATGAATTGAATTGAAAACGATTTCGAAATGAATTGAATTGAAAACGATTTCGAAATGAATTGAATTGAAAACGATTTCGAAATGAATTGAATTGAAAACGATTTCGAAATGAATTGAATTGAAAACGATTTCGAAATGAATTGAATTGAAAACGATTTCGAAATGAATTGAATTGAAAACGATTTCGAAATGAATTGAATTGAAAACGATTTCGAAATGAATTGAATTGAAAACGATTTCGAAATGAATTGAATTGAAAACGATTTCGAAATGAATTGAATTGAAAACGATTTCGAAATGAATTGAATTGAAAACGATTTCGAAATGAATTGAATTGAAAACGATTTCGAAATGAATTGAATTGAAAACGATTTCGAAATGAATTGAATTGAAAACGATTTCGAAATGAATTGAATTGAAAACGATTTCGAAATGAATTGAATTGAAAACGATTTCGAAATGAATTGAATTGAAAACGATTTCGAAATGAATTGAACTGAAAACGATTTCGAAATGAATTGAACTGAAAACGATTTCGAAATGAATTGAACTGAAAACGATTTCGAAATGAATTGAATTGAAAACGATTTCGAATTGAATTGAAAGCGAAGTGAAATAAATTCAAATTGAATTGAAATTTGAATTGAATGGAAATGGATTTTGAAACGAATTTATAAAGAAGAATTCAATTTTGATTTGAATTGAAATGGAAGTTGAAAATGTTTTTGAAACGAATTCAAAACTATTTATATAATTCGTTTTAAATAGAAATCGACGAAATATATATTATATATATTATATATAATATAATGGCCTGAATAGAACGCGCCGCGTCGCGGCAGTTCGCGAATTTCGACCATTTATTTCGAACGGACATTACGGGAGATCCGACCGTCGGATTCTCCTAAAACCGGAACCGTTGGGTTCGTATCGAAAAGAGCTTTCTAATGAATGTTAGAAATTTGAAATCTAACGGTTGGATTTGGAGATACGTCCAAATCAAATTCGAAAAAGGTCGCTGTAAGTGCAGTTCGATGGCCGTTAATGGAAATCGACTGTATGGGCCTTGATAAAATTATTAAAAATAGCAATAATTTGTGTAAAATCATAAGAAATGATTTAGAAAGAATTGGGATGAAAAACTCCATATTTGAAAAGATAAAAATGGATTTTTATCGAAATGAACTAGTTTTGAACTAGAATTATAATTCTATTTATTTTTAAATAAATAAATTGAATTCGAAAAGGGTTTTAAAAATAACCAAAATTTCCAATGATTGCATTGGAGTGGATTTGAATCGAAATTGTCTTCGGAATATTTCGATGTTGGAATTCGTGATTATACAGGTGTTGTTATGGAAATTTGAAAGATATATATTGATATCGTTATTTCCAATACGACATTTGTTAGTCGTAGAATTCGATATTGAATATAAGCCGATATATTTTCTATTCAGAGCCTTGTATTGAATATCGAATGTGATTTGGGTTTGTCGTGAATGGTGTCTTCACTAACACTATTCTTGAACCCAGTTGAGAAAAGATTAAATCTTTTTATTTAGATTTAATGAAGTGTACCAATTAAATAATATTTAATTGGAATTGAATTGATATTGATTTTTGGGTTTATCGTGAGCAGTGTTTTAAATAACACTCGTTCTTTAACCCGATAATTAATGAATGTGATTTTGGGTTTATCGTGAACCGTGTTTTAAATGACACTGATTCTTTAACCCAGTCGAAGATTAAAACTAAGTGGAGTTTTAATGAATCTTTAATTAGATTGAAATGATCGAAAGTGGAGTATCACCAGTTTTGCTCCAGGCGATAGTTAAATCTTTAATTAGATTTGAACGTGAAATGGTAATTGAATTTACCGATAACACTGTGGTGTTAGATATGAAGTATTACCAGTTTTACTTCATGGGATGAATAGGTTGGGATTGGGAAATTAAAACAAATGATTACTTCGGTAAGGTTCGCTAATCCCGACTAGTTTGAATTGATATTCAAAAATGGATTAAAGAATAAATTCAAGGAATTTATCTTTTATAAAATTAATGGGAATCTTTCCCTATGAATGTGAAATTTAGAAACTAACTGTCGGTTAGCCAAGCAGAATGGTTTTCTGGATATTGATCTGATGTTGGTTTCGGCCTTCGGGGTTAATATTTGGGGAATTATTCTCTTGATTAATTTACGGTTAGTGACTAATGAATTGGAATGAGGCGTATGTTGTGTTTGTGTAACACTTTTATAAAATATACGCGAGTTATTCGGGAAGACCGGGTTTATCCCATTCTGAATAACTGATACGACGATAAGTCGAAGATGAAGACGATAGTCGAAGACCGGAAGTCTTCACGTCGTTTGGGTGATAACTGATGATCTTGATTGGGCTGTACACCCAAGAAGATGGAAACAGTTAGTGATCGTCCAGACGTGCTTGGAGATCGATGGATATGCGGGGTACTAGGTGCCTCCGGTTTCGTTCAGACCCAGAACGGACTTGTAAATGGACTGTGTGTCTGACATCGGATTTCATTCTGTGTGACTGATATCGGTTGCATAGGATGGCTTGCCTGTGTGGCATGCTAAGATGCAAATGATCAAGGCTTCTGTTGAAAAGCAAAGTCTTGTGGTGATGATCAAAGCACGGCCTTTGTGGCGTAGCTTTGTGTAACGTTTACCTCGCGTGTTTCACACCCGGTATGAACCAAAAACGGGAGACGGACCTCAGGGAGGACTTGCGTTTCTTTCTAGCTAGAAGTGGCGTCAGTGGTTTTACACGCCCTGACGAGTTTGACTTATGTGGTTGTTGCGGTTGCGAGGCGCCTCGGTTATATCGGTTTCGGCCGAATGCATTCTGGTCGGCTGACGGACCAGACTTACACCCCATAGGGTGGGGAGACGTAGTGTTCAGGCATTTTAATCCACATCGGTGGACCGGCCCTGTCGCTCCAAGGCTTGACTGAGTACTTGCCGGTGGCTCGGGCTAGAGAGTCACGAATAGGTTGAGGACTATCTTTTGCCTCGGTTCATAGATGGAAATCCAATTTCCAAATACGTGACATTTGCGGTTTTAATTGTAACCCTATATATGGCGACATAGTGGGATGGGGCGCTTATGCCGCCTATGATTGATACTTATGATTTGAAGTTGTTTTATACACTTATAATAGTATCAAATGATTTGTTTTAAAACGTATCAAGCATTCTTTGGCTGTTATAAGGGAAAACCCTATCCTCGACTGCGTTGCATTGTGTGATGGGACCTGGGTCTTATAACAGCTTCATTTTTCTTTATTTAGCATTGCGCTGTTTGTTTTATGCACTGGTATTCTTGGGAGGAAACCCGTTCCGTGTTATACGGCGTGGTCCCTTGATTTACCTAACTTTGAAAATAAAGATTAACTGTTTTAGTTCTCACACCAGTCCCATGACTGACCTGGAGTTTATTGTTTTAACCTAAACTCTGGGTGCCCTTATTTTGACACGGGCAGCTAGTAGTTTTGGTTTTGCAGATTTATATTCACAGGATCCTGGTTTACAGCTGGAACGATATCCGGAAAGCTTTGTATCCGTATATCTCTTCTAGTTGTGTATTGTATTATTTTCCGCTGCTATGTATTTAAATGTAATTTAAATCTCTGATATTTCTGTGTAATATTCGTTTATACTCTGTATATTCTTGTAATCTGATGCATTGTTGTAATATACAATGAAATGTCCTTCTGTATGCGTTCTGCTGTGGTTTGTTCTCGAACTATCCGACGCTTTCCTTTACGGGGAAGTTGCGGGTCTTTACATTTGGTATCAGAGCTTTGGTTTACAAAGCAGAGAACAAGGCACGTTAGAACCATACGAAAGAATTCATCAGATATTGGATTAGTAATATCCAATGGGATGACTCGTTAGAGATAGGATCAGTAGTATCCTAGAACGAGTGTGAAGAGTATATTTTTGAAAATGAAAACAAATTTTTGTTTTGAAAATTTAAATCACTTATTCGTATTTGATTATTTAATTATATTGAGTTGGACAGTCCAGTATATAAAGATTTTGCGTATACGTCTGATCCGCGTGTATTCGAAGTTTTAATATATTGGATAGATATGGAATCATACTCTAGTGGCCCGAAGATGATTCTGATGGTTGAGTACTCATCGTCAGAATTTATATTCGAGTGACGAACGTGTAATATCTATATATTTCCTATTGATTGGTGTGAGAACCAAAATTAGATAGGGCCTATTGTTGTGATTTGGCATCAAAATCTAATTTTTGACTATATATCAAAGTTATGCATTTGAAAAGCTAATCAACTAATTGATTGATGTTTGTGTTGTTAGTTTATTTGTTTGCTAATTTTGAACTATTATGCCTAATTGAATCAAATATTGAATTGTATTGAAAATTGGTCGCATCTGTTTGCATATACATGTATATCATTGAACAGGTCATAGCAAGGAGGCTAGAGCCAGAGAATAAAATTTGTTTGCCCGACAAATAGGTACATGTTTACTACATAATTTCCTGTTTTGTTTGGGTGATGATGATTTTGTGAGCCTATTGGCTAGCCGCTTGGCTTTTTCTTTTTCTTTTTGAGATCTGAAGGACCGGGGAAGCTATTTGAAATTCCCCGATGCTCCCGGTGCAGGGGAGGTTATGGCGAAATTTTTCAAAAATTTAGGGTGTTAGCCAAATTTTTGAAATTTTGAAAATTCTCAGAAACTGAAAAGTTAGAGAATGAAAGCCAGATCGAATGTAGAGCTTAATAATCCAACCACTTTCGACTTTGTTCCTTTTCGGGGACGAAAAGTTTTAAGTGGGGGAGATTGTAACAACCCGTAAAATGCGAGCCAGTTTGAAATTTTTATTTTGGCCATTTTAGCGAATTTTGATTATTTAAAATGAATTATTTTAAATAATATCGACGAGAAATTTATTTTGAATATAATTCGAACGTATATATTATACGCGTCGTCGTTAGAATATAAATATTTATATATAATTATAAACAGAATTGAAAATGGCGCGGTAGTTCGATAATTCGATTTCAAACTTCAATTGAATGTACCGGGTGCAAAACAATCCGGATTTTAGTGAAACCGAAAACATTAGGATCTATTTGATAATATCTTTCCAACAAATCCGAAAGATCAAGATTTCATAGCGGGAATAAAAAGATATGTCCAGTTGAAAATTCTGAATAGTCGCTATGGAATTCAGGCCCTTAAAAATGGACATTTTGCAAACGACCTCGGATTTCGACGAAACCACTTTTGTTGGGTCCGTGATGTTAAGTTATTGCTAGATTCCAAATTTCATAATTTTTCGAATCAATATGTGAGCGTGGCAAAGGAAAACGCATTTGACCAGTTTTAGTTGATTTTAATCGACTGAAAAATGGCCATTTTTCTAACGGTCTCAGAATTCGACGAAACTAGTTTTGTTAGGACCGTATTGTCAATACGAAGCTAGAAAATATTTTTCTGGAATTTTTCTAGTTAGTATGCGACCCCGGTAAATTGAAATGCGCGTTCAAATTCAATATATAGAGTTATATGTTGATTTTAACGGAAACTGATCGAAACGATCAAATCAACGTACGATACATATCCCATTGTGTTCGGAATGGGGGTAAAACGCTATGGACGACAGGCGGTAGGCCTTGTTTCGAGGACATATGTAAAAGTCAACCTTTTTACCAAAATTAAATAATTAATTAATGAAAAAAAAAATATATTATTTTAATTTTCGTTTCCCCCCTTTTTCTTCATTGGCCCCCCCCCCCCCCCCGTTTTCGTTTAACAGAAAGAGGAAAAAAAAAAAGAAAAAAAACCCTAAAACCCGCCCCTTCCTCGATAACCTCCGTCGCCCCTTGTATAGCCGCCGCCCACCTCCATCGGACCGCGCCACCACCCACGGACCCCACCCCGTCAGGCCGCACTCCCCCTCTCTCCTCCTCCCCCGTGTAAACAACACCACCCCCCCAATGCCCAAATCGAGGTTCGAGCTCGATTTCCTCCGCCTGAGGACCGCCGAACTGGCAGCGGTGGCCAGTGCTGACAAGCACCGTCGAGGCGCAGGAGGGGGACGCCTCCGATCAGACTTCGGCACCTCGGATTGCGGGCGGGTTGAAGTGCTAATGGATGAGTTCTTCGAAGCAAACGTCTTAAGCGTGATAATCGGGGATGAAGGTGGTTTATTTCTTCTTTTATTGTTATTATTTACAATCATATACCTTGTTGATTGTTTTTGAAGTATATATAAATTTGTTTTGAAAAGAAAATCAACATTTGTTTTGAAAAGAAAATCAACATTTGTTTTGAAAAGAAAATCAACATTTGTTTTGAAAAGAAAATCAACATTTGTTTTGAAAAGAAAATCAACATTTGTTTTGAAAAGAAAACCAACATTTGTTATGAAAAGAAAATCAACATTTGTTTTGAAAAGAAAATCAACATTTGTTTTGAAAAGAAAATCAACATTTGTTTTGAAAAGAAAATCAACATTTGTTTTGAAAAGAAATAGGAGAAAATTTAGATCTTTATATATGAAAGCGAAGAATAAAAATTAGTTTTTTTATATTGAATGGCGAAATAAAATTCGATTTTTATATATTGAACTTCGAACTAAAAATTCGATTTTTATATATTGAACTTTGTAATAAAAATTCGATTTTTATATATTGAACTTTGAAATAAAAATTCGATTTTTATATATTGAACTTCGAACTAAAAATTCGATTTTTATATATTGAATAGCGAAGTAAAAATGTGATTTTTACGTATGTAGTGAAAGCAGCAACGAAGGTGACAAAAAGGCGAAACGACGAAGACTTCTGCAAAAGAAGAGTCGAGATGGTTGGATAGCTAAAGGTGAGAATTTCTCACCCTTCAATTTATTTTTCTAGTTATATATATACTAGGATGCAGACGGTGCTTAGTAGCACCCGACACCCGTCCACAGACCATGGACTTGTTTGTTTGACTGTTTGGTGATTGATTGTGATATTGGTTTGAATGTGGTTTGTGGTGTGAAAAATCGAATCGATAAATTGGTTAGGATTAGACGTGCGCCGTTATAAGGCGAAGGAGTAAGGCTAGGTTAGACCCTTACTCCAAAGTTTATGGTTTGCATAACGAATTGATTTGATTGATGTGTGAATGGCGTAGGCCTTCACTAGACCGGGGATAAGGCTAGGCCTTGTCCCGTTTCTAGTATCGTGCCGTTATGCCGCCGAAATTTTCTAAAATAAGTTAGAAAAATAAAAATAGCATTTTATTTAACGAATGAACTGAATATAAATTCATATGTTAAAATAAAATGTGTTATCGTTAAAAATATAATTTTTAACGTGAATGTGAATAAATAAATATTCATTTACAAACCAAACGGTTTGTTTATGTACACCTATTTGAATGACGTTGATTGGGTCGATAAATTTTACACATCGCCTAACTGCACAAATAAAATATGTGTTTGATTGTTTGAAACCCCACACGGGTGTTAGGATGAAATTTGAAGTTCACTCATCCTGATTTATTAAATATGTCGATCGATTGATTGACAAGCTGCTATAAGCGTTAAATGTCTATATTTGATGCTTATACAGTGTAGTGCACTTTGGTTGATGGTTGATTATTCATCATTGTTGATATATACATGTGTTGTAGAAAATCCATATAATTAACATTATATGGTAATTGATTGGGCCTCATTCCAGTTTCGAGAAAAAAAGAAATATTTGAAATAGAAATATTTGAAATAGAAATATTTGAAATAGAATATTTGAAAATAGAAATATGTGAAGCCGTGAGGATTAGATTGACGCCATTTTGACGTGAACGATATTTATATCGATTTTATTCATTTTAAAATGAATATTGAAACGTGATTTCGAAATCGAATATTTTGAAATGAATTGAATTGAAAACGATTTCGAAATGAATTGAATTGAAAACGATTTCGAAATGAATTGAATTGAAAACGATTTCGAAATGAATTGAATTGAAAACGATTTCGAAATGAATTGAATTGAAAACGATTTCGAAATGAATTGAATTGAAAACGATTTCGAAATGAATTGAATTGAAAACGATTTCGAAATGAATTGAATTGAAAACGATTTCGAAATGAATTGAATTGAAAACGATTTCGAAATGAATTGAATTGAAAACGATTTCGAAATGAATTGAATTGAAAACGATTTCGAAATGAATTGAATTGAAAACGATTTCGAAATGAATTGAATTGAAAACGATTTCGAAATGAATTGAATTGAAAACGATTTCGAAATGAATTGAATTGAAAACGATTTCGAAATGAATTGAATTGAAAACGATTTCGAAATGAATTGAATTGAAAACGATTTCGAAATGAATTGAATTGAAAACGATTTCGAAATGAATTGAATTGAAAACGATTTCGAAATGAATTGAATTGAAAACGATTTCGAAATGAATTGAACTGAAAACGATTTCGAAATGAATTGAACTGAAAACGATTTCGAAATGAATTGAACTGAAAACGATTTCGAAATGAATTGAATTGAAAACGATTTCGAATTGAATTGAAAGCGAAGTGAAATAAATTCAAATTGAATTGAAATTTGAATTGAATGGAAATGGATTTTGAAACGAATTTATAAAGAAGAATTCAATTTTGATTTGAATTGAAATGGAAGTTGAAAATGTTTTTGAAACGAATTCAAAACTATTTATATAATTCGTTTTAAATAGAAATCGACGAAATATATATTATATATATTATATATAATATAATGGCCTGAATAGAACGCGCCGCGTCGCGGCAGTTCGCGAATTTCGACCATTTATTTCGAACGGACATTACGGGAGATCCGACCGTCGGATTCTCCTAAAACCGGAACCGTTGGGTTCGTATCGAAAAGAGCTTTCTAATGAATGTTAGAAATTTGAAATCTAACGGTTGGATTTGGAGATACGTCCAAATCAAATTCGAAAAAGGTCGCTGTAAGTGCAGTTCGATGGCCGTTAATGGAAATCGACTGTATGGGCCTTGATAAAATTATTAAAAATAGCAATAATTTGTGTAAAATCATAAGAAATGATTTAGAAAGAATTGGGATGAAAAACTCCATATTTGAAAAGATAAAAATGGATTTTTATCGAAATGAACTAGTTTTGAACTAGAATTATAATTCTATTTATTTTTAAATAAATAAATTGAATTCGAAAAGGGTTTTAAAAATAACCAAAATTTCCAATGATTGCATTGGAGTGGATTTGAATCGAAATTGTCTTCGGAATATTTCGATGTTGGAATTCGTGATTATACAGGTGTTGTTATGGAAATTTGAAAGATATATATTGATATCGTTATTTCCAATACGACATTTGTTAGTCGTAGAATTCGATATTGAATATAAGCCGATATATTTTCTATTCAGAGCCTTGTATTGAATATCGAATGTGATTTGGGTTTGTCGTGAATGGTGTCTTCACTAACACTATTCTTGAACCCAGTTGAGAAAAGATTAAATCTTTTTATTTAGATTTAATGAAGTGTACCAATTAAATAATATTTAATTGGAATTGAATTGATATTGATTTTTGGGTTTATCGTGAGCAGTGTTTTAAATAACACTCGTTCTTTAACCCGATAATTAATGAATGTGATTTTGGGTTTATCGTGAACCGTGTTTTAAATGACACTGATTCTTTAACCCAGTCGAAGATTAAAACTAAGTGGAGTTTTAATGAATCTTTAATTAGATTGAAATGATCGAAAGTGGAGTATCACCAGTTTTGCTCCAGGCGATAGTTAAATCTTTAATTAGATTTGAACGTGAAATGGTAATTGAATTTACCGATAACACTGTGGTGTTAGATATGAAGTATTACCAGTTTTACTTCATGGGATGAATAGGTTGGGATTGGGAAATTAAAACAAATGATTACTTCGGTAAGGTTCGCTAATCCCGACTAGTTTGAATTGATATTCAAAAATGGATTAAAGAATAAATTCAAGGAATTTATCTTTTATAAAATTAATGGGAATCTTTCCCTATGAATGTGAAATTTAGAAACTAACTGTCGGTTAGCCAAGCAGAATGGTTTTCTGGATATTGATCTGATGTTGGTTTCGGCCTTCGGGGTTAATATTTGGGGAATTATTCTCTTGATTAATTTACGGTTAGTGACTAATGAATTGGAATGAGGCGTATGTTGTGTTTGTGTAACACTTTTATAAAATATACGCGAGTTATTCGGGAAGACCGGGTTTATCCCATTCTGAATAACTGATACGACGATAAGTCGAAGATGAAGACGATAGTCGAAGACCGGAAGTCTTCACGTCGTTTGGGTGATAACTGATGATCTTGATTGGGCTGTACACCCAAGAAGATGGAAACAGTTAGTGATCGTCCAGACGTGCTTGGAGATCGATGGATATGCGGGGTACTAGGTGCCTCCGGTTTCGTTCAGACCCAGAACGGACTTGTAAATGGACTGTGTGTCTGACATCGGATTTCATTCTGTGTGACTGATATCGGTTGCATAGGATGGCTTGCCTGTGTGGCATGCTAAGATGCAAATGATCAAGGCTTCTGTTGAAAAGCAAAGTCTTGTGGTGATGATCAAAGCACGGCCTTTGTGGCGTAGCTTTGTGTAACGTTTACCTCGCGTGTTTCACACCCGGTATGAACCAAAAACGGGAGACGGACCTCAGGGAGGACTTGCGTTTCTTTCTAGCTAGAAGTGGCGTCAGTGGTTTTACACGCCCTGACGAGTTTGACTTATGTGGTTGTTGCGGTTGCGAGGCGCCTCGGTTATATCGGTTTCGGCCGAATGCATTCTGGTCGGCTGACGGACCAGACTTACACCCCATAGGGTGGGGAGACGTAGTGTTCAGGCATTTTAATCCACATCGGTGGACCGGCCCTGTCGCTCCAAGGCTTGACTGAGTACTTGCCGGTGGCTCGGGCTAGAGAGTCACGAATAGGTTGAGGACTATCTTTTGCCTCGGTTCATAGATGGAAATCCAATTTCCAAATACGTGACATTTGCGGTTTTAATTGTAACCCTATATATGGCGACATAGTGGGATGGGGCGCTTATGCCGCCTATGATTGATACTTATGATTTGAAGTTGTTTTATACACTTATAATAGTATCAAATGATTTGTTTTAAAACGTATCAAGCATTCTTTGGCTGTTATAAGGGAAAACCCTATCCTCGACTGCGTTGCATTGTGTGATGGGACCTGGGTCTTATAACAGCTTCATTTTTCTTTATTTAGCATTGCGCTGTTTGTTTTATGCACTGGTATTCTTGGGAGGAAACCCGTTCCGTGTTATACGGCGTGGTCCCTTGATTTACCTAACTTTGAAAATAAAGATTAACTGTTTTAGTTCTCACACCAGTCCCATGACTGACCTGGAGTTTATTGTTTTAACCTAAACTCTGGGTGCCCTTATTTTGACACGGGCAGCTAGTAGTTTTGGTTTTGCAGATTTATATTCACAGGATCCTGGTTTACAGCTGGAACGATATCCGGAAAGCTTTGTATCCGTATATCTCTTCTAGTTGTGTATTGTATTATTTTCCGCTGCTATGTATTTAAATGTAATTTAAATCTCTGATATTTCTGTGTAATATTCGTTTATACTCTGTATATTCTTGTAATCTGATGCATTGTTGTAATATACAATGAAATGTCCTTCTGTATGCGTTCTGCTGTGGTTTGTTCTCGAACTATCCGACGCTTTCCTTTACGGGGAAGTTGCGGGTCTTTACAGCTGAAGCCTATAACAACCGAAGTAATATAAAACATATGATAATATAAACTCAACTAAGTTTTGTAACATCATTCTTAAGCAAAACAGAAAAGTATAATTCTATACTCTACAATAATTTCATTACATTGATGGAGGTATGTAGTATTATACCTTTTAATATTAGTTGGTTTAACACTTCTATTCATTTTAGCTTTTTATAGGAATTTCAAAATTAAGTATCTGGTTATTTAAGTGCTGCTGGAACACCCTGTACATACTTTTCGAATCTGTGTTGGTAAGAAACAAATGAATAAGGCATGGATGATGATAGGAAAAGAGTACTAAATATGATATTTAAAAGTTAAAACAACATGAATCAAGAAAGAAAACAATGTGAATTGGTAATTCATGAGGCTTACCCCCAGTCATTTGATCAGGCGGGACAATGAAGAAGAAACAAATGAGTGTGGATAACATAATCTGGGTATACAAGGCAACGAAAGTGGAAGACATAAATATAGGAAATATAATTATAATTGTCCATGACTTACCAAAGAACTAAGGAGATCACCCGTGATGCAAGGCGTGTTCTCACTGCAGCTAAAGGATATGTAGCTGATGTGGCTTTTATTCCAAACAAGCCACCCCCAATAACCGTACACCAACATGTATGGTCATTTTTTCCTTGTGGTTAACTAAAGCAGGCATCAACTGCAAGAACTGCATAATAGAAAACATTTTTAATGGTACGAAATTTGAATAGTAAAAAAACATAAACATACGCTGACCAAAAAATATCAACTCTTGGTTTTATATCACTCATGTTTATTCGGTTTTGAACCGATGCAACTCAAACTAAACATACAGGGCCATACCGTCTCGGATTGGCTTGAAATTTTGATGGGACACTCATAAGACATAAAGGAAGCTTGATAAAAAAATTCATGTGACTTTGAGTCAACCTCATGGGTCGGTACCGACCCATAACTCATTGGTTGAATCTGTCCCATCTATGGTGGGGCCAACATCTTGACATCCATACGATAGGTCTCTTACATCATATAAAAGGCATCCACAAAGCCTCATGTCGATCAGATAAATATTAAGTGAGTTACGGATGAATCATTTCTGAATTATGCTAGTTTCGCGGACCGAATCCGAACAATGAGGGGTGACCCAAATGGCTTGAAATTTATGTAAGAGATCACTCTACTCATGTATAATACATGTTTGAATTTTCAGATCATTTGGTTAAGGCATAAGGAAGTTATGGATTGATCTTCCACTTCGAGTATGAATAAACCAAAAGATATATATGCTAACTCCATGGTTTGGTGCCGACCCATGCAGTTAAAGTATTTTATGACGATATTTTTGGGGGATATGTGTAACAACCCGTAAAATGCGAGCCAGTTTGAAATTTTTATTTTGGCGATTTTAGCGAATTTTGAATATTTAAAATGGATTATTTTAAATAATATCGACGTGAAATTTATTTTGAATAGAATTCGAACGAATATATTTATATACGTCGTCGTTAGAATATATAATAATTATATATAATTATAAAAGGAATTGAAAATGGCGCGGTAGTTCGAAAATTCGATTTCTAATTTCAAATGAATATACAGAATTCAATATAAGTCAGAATTGAACGAAACAAGAAATATTTGAATCTGTATAACTATATCTTTGTAACGAAATTAACAAACTGAGATTTCATCTTAGAAATGATAAGATATGTCCAGTTTAAAATTAGAAATAGTCGCCGTGGAATTTATATATATTTTTATATATATAAGGCCCTTAAAAATAGCAATTTTGCAAACGACCTCGGATTTCGACGAAACCAGTTTTGTTGGGTCCGTGATGTTAAGTTATTGCTAGATTCCAAATTTCATAATTTTTCGAATCAATATGTGAGCGTGGCAAAGGAAAACGCGTTTGACCGGTTTCAGTTGATTTTAATCGACTGGAAATTGGCCATTTTTCAAACGATCTCAGAATTCGACGAAACTAGTTTTGTTAGGACCGTATCGTTAATACGAAGCTAGAAAATATTTTTCGGGAATTTTTCTAGTTAGTATGTGACCCCGGTAATTTGAAATGTACGTTTAAAATTCAATATAGTGATTTAAATGTAAATGCAACGGAAACTGATCGAGACGAACAAATCAGCTTGCGATACATTTCCCGTTGTGTTCGAAATAGGGGTAGAATGCTATGGACGATAGGCGGTGGGCCATAACCCACAGGTCCCAGGATCGAAACCTGGCTCTGATACCAAATGTAAAGACCCGCAACTTCCCCGTAAAGGAAAGTGTCGGATAGTTCGAGAACAAACCACAGCAGAACGCATACAGAAGAACATTTCATTGTATATTACAACAATGCATCAGATTACAAGAATATACAGAGTATAAATGAATATTACACAGAAATATCAGAGATTTAAATTACATTTAAATACATAGCAACGGAAAATAATACAATACACAACTAGAAGAGATATCCGGAAAGCTTTGTATCCGTATATCTCTTCTAGTTGTGTATTGTATTATTTTCCGCTGCTATGTATTTAAATGTAATTTAAATCTCTGATATTTCTGTGTAATATTCATTTATACTCTGTATATTCTTGTAATCTGATGCATTGTTGTAATATACAATGAAATGTTCTTCTGTATGCGTTCTGCTGTGGTTTGTTCTCGAACTATCCGACACTTTCCTTTACGGGGAAGTTGCGGGTCTTTACAATATGCCAACATGTAGTTAGGAGCTCCTGGCTAATGGATTTGGTCCAACTCCCTCCAGAACACCTATAAATACCCCTCAAGCTTCAACATGAAAGAGGGTGGATTCTTTTGCTCTGACAAAGCTCTGCCATGATAGATCATCATCTCCAGCAGCCATTACTTTTATATTACAACAAAGCTTCTTCTCCAGAGATAGAAAATTTAGGTCATCTAGGTTGGTTATCGTGATTCTTCGATAACCAATAGTAGTAGTGATAATCTGTGAATCTCTACTTTGGGGAACTTTGTAATCATCTATAATATATTGTACTTGCCATGACAAGAATCATAATAAAAGATATTCAAAGTGGATGTAGGCCTCGATAATGGATGAACCACAATAAAAATTACGTCTCTCTCTTTATTTTCTGTTTCTTACATTTTACCATTTATTTTTATATGTTCAATACTGTTTTCCCTGTAAAGGGGTGGTGCTTTCGCTAAAATTTAGGGTCAATGCCATTTTTGGCATTAACGACTCATAAGGTTGGAAGATGATAGAGAAATAGGGTTGGCGTTGAGCTATAACAACTAAATTTACTCTCCAGAAAGCTCTAAATCCTTATTCATATACACTTTGTGATGCTTCATGATATAGGCTTCTTTAGAGCTGTAACATCAGGGCGCGTGTTTTGTGCCTAATGGAATGCTACGAAAAAATAGAACACATCAAATTAAGTATACGCATAAAAGACTTAGCAATTAATACCAAAATCGTTCGGTAAAAATGAAGGAAAAAAATTCTCACTAACATTTGGAGGCCTTGCAGAAAGAGACAAAATTAGATAGTAGAAAAAACTAGTAGGAAAAAAAACATTTCCATTCATAGAATTAGTTTAGTGGAAACTAGGATGACACTTTTATCTTGAATGGACGGGAAAAAAAATCCATTTTCACACCTTAAAATGCGCACTAAATAGCGATGAATAATAAAACCAGCGCTTTTAAAAGGAATTCATCACAGAGAGCCGGCAAATAACAGTTATTGCATATGTGAATACTTTCTAAAGAGAAGTGATACTGATACGGCTGATGGGACCTGGTTTTATACACTGAGCTCCTCAAAGAGTTCGGTTTGGCTCTCCTTTTGCTTTGACATAGCTGATAGATTGCCAAAAATCAAAATAATAATTATAATAATAAACTGTCGTGCCATTAAATCATATTTGTTATAAAATAAAACAAAATAAATAAAAGAAGAGAAACCATTAGATAGAACATAAGGTATTAGGGAGAGACTTTTCATTTTTATTGATTCATGTGTACAAGCAATGTAAACAATCTCTCTATTTATAGAGTTACATGCAATTTAAATTGTGGTAAAGTCCCTTAGCATATCCACCCTTATTACTTTTACATATTACAACACTTAGCTCGCCTCTCCATAAATAAGAAGTATTAAATGGCTAATTAGGAGTGATATCGGTACTCTTCGCGATGGTCCGCTTCGTCCTGATAGTAAGTGACTGAGTTGGAGTCCTCATTGGGATAAGGTACTAAATGTCCATGGGACTGCTTATCCAGCGGGAAGCATTAAGTGACTAGGGAATTAACTAATAAGGCCAGCTAGATAGTAACACATGAGTCCATCAGGGAAAGGTCATTAATGATAGTTCATCGCCTACCTCTCCTTTAGGTCATTGGGGACTGCTTACTATCTCTCGCCTTATGGAGGGTTGGGACATTCGTGAATGACGAAAGCCTTAAATTAATAGGACTTACTAGCTAATTTCCTCTAATTTACATTAACATATAGTAAACCACCTATAAGGTATTAAGCGATCAATGGATTCGCCTTGGGCCTTAATGATCGTAGGGATCCACCCTTACGTTGTATTATGAGTGCGGCTATAAATGGATATATAGAATAACCCACCTCCGTCATAGGGTATTGATTAGTGGAGATCCCTCCTCTTAGTGTGGTATTTATTAGAGTGGTGGTTTAAAGGCTTCATACTTATGCATGGAAGTTCTATCTTAGTATATTGCGATAGTGTTATCTTTGGGAAATGCTACCTTGGGTATGGAAGTCAATCGCAATGTGTAATCTTTAGAGGTTAGGTTAGGATTACTAGCCTTGTTAGACACATGACTTGGGTGAGACCAAACGAGATGCATTTGCGTATTATAGATAGTGCTATACATTTTCTACTCACCAGGACTTGTTGTTATGACCCCCTCTCTATAACAACTCTTAGTTTTATCTTGGGGAAGATGGGTCTTCGTAAGTAGCTAGGTTTGGTTTTATGTTCTTGTTCTCTCATGCTCGGTATTGATGTGGCGATTTGCTTTCAAGCTAGTTGCCTTAGTCGAAACTAATTACCCTATCTTGTATCCGTTGTGAGTTAGTTTTATTATACTCTGATTTTGCTTATGCTCATCAATTTTAGGTGTTAGATTTATACTCTCTATACTTGGATGAATTTGAATTTCGATTTTTATAGAAATTCAGGCTTAGAAAAATGAGGGGTGTTACCACATGTAACAGGTCGCACGACTGGAATGACCTACAGCTTTTAGAAAAATTATTTTAATCTTATTTAAAATGTTTTGCTGAATTTAAATGGAATTGGTGAGGTTTCTGTTCTGTGTGCATATATATATATATATATATATATATATATATATATAGGTTTGTTTGTGTGTACATGTGTGCACCAATGTCATGCACAAGGCAGATCCATGAATTCCAAGAAAATAATATGGTATGCCTACACACATATTTTTCTTTTGAATTGAATTAAAATGATTTAGTTAGTAAGCAATGTAGCTAAGGGTCTAAAATACATATACATGTATATATAAAGACAAGTTGCACAAGTTTAAATATGTGCATAGACAGATTTAGAAAGGGGGTTATTATACCCAATTTGCTATTTTGTCATGACATGGTAGGAAGGGGGAAATGATATTAAATGAAAACGGTTTCTCTTTATTTCTGAGAAGTAATTCAGTTTTTGTCTAGTAGCTTTTTCACCCCGGGCATTAAATAGAAAATGAGGCAAAAATAAAATGGATAATATTCACTCATTTGGTATGATTTGTTGAGGGTAAAACCGACTTTAAGCAACCCAAACCCCTAAGAATCAAAGCAGTATAAGTAAGGGTATTCGGGCAGAATTCAGTTGCCTAGTAAACTAAGAGAAAATTTACATAACATATTTGAATACAAAGGAGAAAAGATTGGGGAGCAAGGAAAAGTTCTCTGGTTTTTAGCTTAGAAGGAGAAGGTTTTTTGTGAGCAATCTCACTGATAATGCCTGGCAATAAGTCCTAAATATAGAGGCATCCATTGTTTTTATACCCAATATATTTTTAGGTTTTAAAAATCATGAGTAAAGTCCTTTGTTTATTCTTTTGTATGTATGTTTTATACATTGTTTGACTTTATAACTTGGGTTTGAGATCATTGTTCAAATGTATGCAAACTGCTCTGATTTATTGAATGAAAATATTTTGTAACCTCAAACTGATTATGTAAATGGTAGTGGTATATAGAAAACCGTAATAAATAGAAAGTATGAGCTACAATATACATATGTATAGGTGTTGAGGCTCAATGTTAAATGATCAAGAGTGCAATAGAATCTTCTATCTGTTGAACTCTTTGTCATATGCTAAAAGCTATGTTTCAGCTAGATTTAAGTTTTTGAAACCAGCTTATTCATAGTAGTATAAACAAATGCAAATAATCTAGAAAGCCATATATTAATATCAGATGCAGATGGAACAATATATATTTATCTACTTATTCCATGAAAACCCTTTTTGTTGGATTATCTTGTTAGCTGAATAATTGGTTGCTTGTTTTACTGTGTAACGACCCGGAATTTTGGGGCCAATTTAAAATTTTTATTTTAGAAATTTTAATGGGTTTTAATGTTTAAAATAATTTATTTTAAATAAGAACGACTAAAAATTTATTTTAAAACGAATAAATTTAATTTAATTATAAAAGGAGTTTAAAACAACGCTGCAGTTTGAAAATTTGAATTTGAACTTTGACTGAATGTACATGATTCATTTTAAATCAGAATTGAGCGAAACAAGAAATATTTAAATCTGTTTTATCATATCTTTCTAACGAATCTGAAAAATTGAAATTTCATAGCGAAAATCAAAAGTTATGGCCAATTCAATTTTTAGAAAAGTCGCTGTAGAATTTATATATATATTATATAGGGCCGGAAAGGCTACTTTTCACATATGAAGGAATTTCGACTCGAAACCACTTTCATTGAGTTCAGAATGACGTTCCTGCATTGAAAAACAGTAAACACTTATATATTTTGAGTTTCGAAATTTATTTGTTTAAAAATGTATTTTTAATATTAAATATATTGGCCTTAAAAATAGTCATTTTTCAAACGACCTCGGTTTTCGACGAAACCACTTTTGTTGGAACCGGAATGTCAAATTATTGCTAGATTTCAATTTTCATAATTTTTCGAATTAATATGTGAGCGTGGCAAAGGAAAACGTGTTTTGTCAATTATAGTCAAATTTAATCGACCTGAAAATGACCATTTTTCAGACGGTCTCAGAATTCAACGAAATTAGTTTTGTTAGAACCGTATCGTCAAAACATAACTAGAAATAATTTTTCTGGAATTTTTAGAGGTAGTATGTGACCCCGGTAATTTAAAATGTACGTTTGAATTTAATAATTAACTGATTTATAATTAAATTTAAAGAAAAACATATCGTAACAGCCGAATTGGGTTATGAGGCATATTCCATTGTGTCCGGGACGGGGGTATTTGGCTAGGGGCGACACTCGTTGAGTTCGATTTGGAGTTCGGAATTTTAAACAGCTAATTTGCGAATTAAAATAATTAAAATAGAAAATACACTATTCTATACGGTATATATACTGTTCGCTATACGGAACCCTAAACCGTATTCTTCCAGCCGCCTTCTTCATGGAACAATGGCCAGAAATCTCAGGATTTTAAATGTTAATTTCTTTCAACCAAATTCGAATTAGATCGAAACTCAAACAACAAATAGAAGAGCTTCTCAACCCCTTCCAAATCATACGGCTATGATGTAGTATCAGTACTTGAACTGCTTGATTTTCGAGCCTAAACCAGGCTCGTTCGCACTGGATTTTGGGTCCCCATGGACCACCGAGTTGATCTTGCTCGCTGGGGGAGGTGGAGGCTTCGCCGACGGTCAGCGTGGGCCCACTGGATGGAGATCCGATCGTCTGTAGGCGCCGGGAAGTGGAACCCTAAATTTGGAGTTGGGTTTGGTCAAGGCCTGTAAACGAACGAAGAAGAAGAGCGATGGAAAATAGAAGGAGACCGGTTTACCAAATGTAATTAGTGAAATAATTAATTTATTAATTATTATAATTGTGTAATTAACATATAAAATATCATAACTTTGTCATACAGTATCGAAATCGAACGAAACTAGTTGCGTTGGATTCGTATTTCCGAGCACTACGACATGGATTGAACCAGGACTGAAACAGAGCAAATCAGAAATTCAGGAAATTTCAGTTTTGAATTAAAAACAAGGTGAGATTTCTATATTTTAAAGTAATTAAAATTTAATCATCTTTAGTTATTTAAATTCCATATACATATGTAAATTGATTCAGATCTGCAATGTATGATATTGTATTGGTTGATTGTTGATGATGATTTTGATGTTCATGATTGGTTAGAATATTTTTGTGTAAACAAAGATCACATCTTTGGTTAGGAATGATGATTCGATTTAGAATAACACTTTTGTTAGAATATATGTTACTAGAATTCAAAGGAAAATATTAGTATATAAAATATACTTTTGTATGTCGTTAGAACACTTGGAAAATGTTAATATGTAAAATATACTTTTGCATGTCATTAGAATACTTAGAGAAATGTTTATATATATAAAATGTTATTATATATGATGTTAGAATTCACAGAAAATGTTTTACATATAAATGTTATTTTATGTGATCTTAGCATTAAAATTAGAATTACATTTTTAATGAATTATAAATCATTTAGAAAGAATGACATAGAAAGGGACATTTTTGTCGATTTAAAGAATGAATAAAAAATTAACATTTTGTTTACATAAAAGAATCAACCAAAATTATCATATTTGTTTACATTAAAGAATTAAACAAAATTCTCATATTTGTTCACATTGAATAGAATTTATTAAAAATATACATTTTTATACATTGAATAAAAATCATATTTTTGGTCAAAACTTTATTAGTGAATAAAAATCATATTTTTGGTCAAAACTTTATTAGTGAAATAAAAATCACATTCTTATTAGAACTTGTTTTGTGAAATAAAAAAATAACCTTTTCATCAAAACTTGATTCGTGAAAAAGAATAACTTTTATTGTCAATTTCTTTTTTTTAAATAAAAGGAACTGATTTCAAAGTCGCATTTTTTATGTAATTTTGTGTCATTAAAAAGATTGAAAAAGAAATTTACATGTTTGGTCAAAAGAAATATTAGCGAAGAAATTAACATTTTTGTTAATTAGATTATGTTAGACAAAATTAACATTTTGGTAATAAGAATCATGTTTTGTCAAACTTGTTTTATGAATATAAGAATCATGTTTTGTCAAACTTGTTTATGAATATAAGAATCATGTTTTGTCAAACTTGTTTTATGAATATAAGAATCACATTTTTGTCAAACCATGATTAGAAAACAAAATATCACATTTTGATTGAGTTGAAAAAGATCAAACAAAATATGTTAAGCGAATAAAAGATTATTTTTGTCAAAATATGCTAAGTGAATAAAAGATCATTTTTGTCAAAATATGCTAAGTGAATAAAAGAACATTTCTATCAAATATGATTAGTGAAAGCAATAAGAATAACATATTTTGTTAAGAAGAATAAGAATAACATATTTTGTTAAGAAGAATAAGAATAACATATTTTTTTAAGAAGAATAAGATTAACATTTTTGTTAATAAGAATAAGATTAACATATTTTGTTATATTTGAAAAGATTTAACAAAATCATCTTATTTAGTTGCAATTGAAAGGTTAGCCAAAATCACAACGTTTTTATACATTAAAAAAGGTATGAAATGAAAATGTATATTTCCATACGTTAAAAAGAGTAAAGAGAAATATATATTTTCATACATTAAAAAGAGTAAAGTAGAAATGTATATTTTTATACGTTAAAGAAGAATAAATGGATAATGTATATTTTCATATACAAAAGGAGAATTAGACAAATTATAACATTTTGTTTACAAAAAGAAGAATTAGACAAACTATCACATTTTGTTTACAATAAAAGAATTAGACAAAATTATCAGTTTTGGTCATTCTAAAAGAATGATATAAGAAAAGCCATTTTTATACTTTAAAAAGAATGATATAAGAAAAGCTATTTTTATACTTTAAAAAGAATGATATGAAAAGAGGCATTTTTGTTTATTTAAAAAGATTAGACAAAATTTTACATTTTTGTTTATTAAAAGGGATTTAAAACCAAATTCTCATTTTGTTTACATTGAAAAGTTAATGAACAAAATTCTCATTTTGTTTGCATTAGAAGTAAATAAACAAAATCATCATTTTGTGTGCTTTGAAAGCTAATAAACAAATCATCATTTCGCAAATTAAAGAAGTATGAATTGCAAATGTATATTTTGTATATAAAAAAAAAGTTTAACAAAATATTCATATTTTGTACAATAAAAAAAAAGAGTTCAACAAAATATTCATATTTTGTACATTAAAATGGAATTTGACAAAATATTCATATTTTGTACATTAAAGAAGAGTTAGACAAAATTATCATATTTTGTCAAATTAAAAAGAATGAAGTAAAATATTCATTTTGTCCTTAAAAAATGAATAAGACTAAAAATATACTTTTTGGTCAATAATTAAGAGTTAATATTTTATTGTCATTTGATAACAATAAAAAGAATTGAAATAAAAGTTAAGGTTTTTATTGTCATTTGTACACAATAAAAAGAATTGAGATATGTGTATGTGATGTGGAATGTTTGATGTGTCAAATATATTGTTAGATGAATGTTACACTTCCATTTACAAGTCATCCGACTTGTTTATGTGATTGGGTCGATAATTTTTACACATCGCCCAAGTGCACAAATAATTTATTATCTGTTTGTTGGATGAAACCCCACACTAGTCCCAATATTTAGTGTAGAATCCACTTTGGTTGATTATTTGGATGTGCGATAATTAATTATTATGATTGTTGATTATATGCAATATATGGATGTTGATTGAGTCGCATTCCAATAAAGAGTATTCTAGAAAAAAATATTTTAGAATATATTTTAGAAAAGAATATATTTTAGAAAAATATATTTATTTGAAATGAACTAGTGATTTACTAGTATAAATCATTAAGATTAGATTTAATGAAGTTTTTCCAACTTGCTTATATTTAATTTAAGTTAAATTAAATAAATGAGATTTTGGGTTTGTCGTGAATAGTGTTTTAAATAACACTGTTCTTAAACCCCGTATGGAAATAATAATCTTTTAATTTAGATTATTAAAGTTTTCAATTATATTTAGTAATTGAAATAAGAAATGTGAGTTGGGTTTATTGTGAACCGTGTTTTTAAGCGACATGTGTTCTTTAACCCAACCGACAGTGAAATATGATTTGGAAATTATAATTCTGTTATTAAGATTTAAATGGGAATTTTCCAACAGTAAAGATTTCCAATTTAATATATTAAATTGGAGTTGAATGGAATTCAAATTTATTATAACCGAGATAAGCTTCTGTAGAAGAAAACCGATACTACATATGGAATTTAAGAGGCTTTGCCGTTATTCCATTTATATTATTGGTCGGATACAGAAATTTATAACGAATATATGTTGATTTGAATTCTGTGAAGATTCCATAGTTTTATGGAAGATGATTTGGGGTTTACCGTGAACTATGTTTTTAAATGACATTAGTTCTTTAACCCATTTGAAATTAAGATTAATTTCTTAAATTTAAATAATCATTGAATAATGATTTGTGATATTTAAAACCAAATTGTGTTTTAATAAATCTTTAAAAGAAAGATTTAATGAAAAAAATAAAGAATTTATCTTTGATAAGAATAATTTGAATATTTTATATATAAGAATATTCTGAATTGGAATGAGGCGTTGGATGTGCTTTTTTATAGTACTTGATTTTTAATTATAAAAATACGCGAGTTATTCAGGAAGACCGGGTTTAGCCCATTCCGAATAATCACTACGACGATGAAGAGTCGAAGTTGAAGACGGTGATTGAAGACCGACGATCTTCACATCGAATGGATGTGTTGCTACTGAGACCCTGATGGGAGTAGCTACCTTGAAGGGGCTTCAGTGGTGGCCGTCCGGACTATTGTTGATTGTTCGGATTTGGTTTAAGCTCAGACCCAGAGCATAAGCTAATAAATGGATGCGTGTCTGACATTGGATTTCGTTCTATGTGAATTAAATCAATTTCTGTTAATGTATGTCTGTTTGGTGGTGAAGGATTTATCCTCTACTTAACACCCTGGTATATATTAATAGGGATTGATCGCATGGCGTGAATTGTCAATGTGGCACGCCAAGATGCAATTGATCAAGGCTTTTGTTGAAAAGCAGGGCCTTGTGGGATGATCAAAGCATAGCCTATTACGGCATAGCTTTGTGTATATCGTGACTTCGCGAGCCTCACACCCCGGTATGAGTCAAAAACGGGATATGGACCGTAGGGAGTGCACACGTTCCTTTCTAGCTAGTGGTAGTGTCGGTGCTTTAACATGGTCTGGCATTTTACTTATGTGGATGATGGATTTTGAGGCGCCTCGGATTTTTATAGGCCGATAGTGGTCATATTATAGGTTCAAAAGGACTGGGGAACGTGTGTTCAGGCATAACCAGTCCACTGCCGATAGGCGGGGACCGGCCCTACCGCATCCAAGGGTTCACTGCGGGGGATCCTGAGGCATTTGCTAGAGTGTCTCGAATCGGAGAGGAGCTTGTCCCTAGCCTCGACTCATGATGGAAATCCAATTTCCGATACGACCTTGCGGTTTTGATTGTAGAACTAGTATGGCGACATGATATATGGTACCCATGCCGTCTATGATTTATACATTATGATTGAAATGTTTTTATTATAACATATACACACTAATATTAAATCCGTTTTATCGTATTAAGCATCTCTTGACCATTATAAGGTAAAACCCTATCCTCTGGTTTGCGTTGCATTGTGTGATGGGACTTGGGTCTTATAATGGTTTCATTTTTCTAAAAAGGCATTGCGTTGTTTAACGATTTACTTTATTTTATGCACTGGCAATCCAATGGAGTAAACCCGTTCCGCGTTAGCGGCGTGGTCCTGTGATTCGCCTTATTATTAGATAAGCCTAGTTAAGATTTCTCATACCAGTCCCATGACTGACCTGTAGTTTGTTTCACTGGCAAACTCAGGTGCCCATATTTTTCCACACGGGCAGTCGAGTAGCTTTTTGCAGATATATTTACAGGATCCTGGTTTACAGCTGAAGCAGTATTCGGAAAGCTCTGTATCCGTGTATTCCTTCCAGTTGTATTTTTGTATTATTTTTCCGCTACTATTCAAATATAATTTAAATCTCTGATATTATTGTATTTCCAATGTATATTATTCATTTATACTCTGTTATATTCTTGTACTCTGATGTAATTGTTGTAATCAGCAATAAAATGTTCTTCAGTTTGTGTTCTGATGTGTGTCGTTCTCAAAGCAATCCATGCTTTCCTTTACGGGGAAGTTTGTGTCGTCACATACTGGTTGAATGATTGTTTGATCCACTCATGCAAACTACTAACTGTTAGTATAGGACACCATGTGATGATTTATGACTGGTATATTAAACCATATTCATTTTAACTGACGATAGAAATTTAATAAGAACACTTAGTAATTAAACTAAGGAATTTTTGGTCAAGAAGGCTGCTGAATGGCTTGCACTTGAGCTGTAGGTTTGACACATGGCTATATTTAGTCCTGAGAACTTTGTTAATGGTGTGAACTAGATCATTACAGTGTGTCCCAATGATTCATATATGAAGATGAGACCAGGGTTAAACTAATTAAACTATGATTGAAAATGATAGAAAAGAACTTGAGTTTTCCTGAAATTTTTATGGTAATCTGATAACAATGTGTATATGACTCATGATTATGATCAGGTTGGTTTTACCATGTTTATGTATGGTAGAAACGGTTATATGCATTTGTATGTGTTTCATCTTTAAATACTTATTGATTTAAGAAAACATTGTGTGCACATGCACAATGATGTCAAACATGTATACCAGAAACATGCTTTTCAAAACAGAATTTCTTTATAATTTTTACCCCAGTTTCATTGCTTAAATTATGATAGAAGATGCTCATATCAGACAAATAGTCTGGCCCTATTTTACTCATGGCATATGGGGTGTCTCATTTTATAATGAGGCGGCCTCTACTGCTTTTTCAGGTAATGAAGGTGCTAAGTAATTTGGATTAGAGTTATGGCAGATTTTCATGGAAATTAGCATGCTAACTTAGGTAACAAGTGCTTAAACCTGCATGAATTTCTAAGATATATTTTATATCAGTTATGTAAGGAGATGATGCATATATAGTTATTCTGAGTATGGTTTTGTAATGATTTTGGCAAACCTAATGTATTAGCTAATGTCTGGCTTTGAATTGTATTTTCTGTGGTCATTTTGTTAACTGAAAATTAGGTAAAATATATTTTGAATTATAAAAGATTTACTAATGTTATATATTAGTCAATCTTGAGTCATTAAACAAATTTAAGTGTGTACGTATGCATCTCTAAATGTCTGGGATTATTGTTGCATTCACTTTTAATCTCACTTCAAAATGATGCACATTTGAACCACTTGCCTCAGCACAAACCATTTGGGCTAGCCACGGTTCCAGTATTGCATTTGCATCAAGAATCCAGAAATTTAAGCATGCACATGGCACTGCTATAGTTTGAATCTGACTCCATTATTTTTAGAAAAATGTTGTAATCTTTAAATAAAGATTAAATTTCTTAAAGGTGTATATAACGTTATTATATGTATACAACAAAACTATATGAAGTTTTATCTATATATATTAATTCATTTTATTATTCCAGCAATACTCTTATCAAAATTGTTAAGTAGTACAAGCTCATGAGTTATGTAATGTTCACAGAAATATCCTATTAGAATCTGTGTGATAAATTGATCCAAGAAAGGTCAACGTAACTCCTACTTTTTTTCTAGACTCTGATTATAAGCGAGAGGAATATATATGTCCACACACACACACACACACATATATATATATATATATATAATATCAAAACACTTTTTATAAACTGATATTTTTATATTAGAAAAAATTTAAGATCCTGTATATTATGTTCAAGAGCAATGGCTCTGATTTTAGCTATATATATATATATATTTACACATATAGTAACACATTTACCTTGACATGTAAAAAAAATCACACCAAAATTCAATAATAAATCAGGGTCATTCCATTTGGTATCAGAGCTGTGTTGGCATAAAACACAGACTATAATTGCTTGAAAACTAATACTGGATGGTAGGATAATTTGTTTTGAACTTGTGTGATTGGTTGCATATATGTGCTTAACTGCTAATAATAAAATACATAAAGAATTAATATATATATAAAGGAAAATTAAGCTAACCCAAGTCCATTATCACCCAAGAATCATGGCAGGAAGAGCAAGAACACCACTTGTGGTAAATATGCAAGAATTGGTAAATGCTTTGAGAGAAGGGATAGGGCATAGGCCAGAAAATCCACATGAAGAACTCTCAAAATTGTTAAAGACTTACACTAATACGGAAGGCAAAAACTTTGAAGGAACAGAAAGTGTAATGGAAATGTAAGTTTGGCTTAGAACTTTGGATAGAATTTTTAGATATTTGCAATTAAATGACTAAAGAAAGAGGCAAGTAGCTTCAAGACAATTGAAAGGAGCAACTTTGAGTTGGTGGGAGGTAATCATTGCTTGGAGAGCTGAGAATGACATTACATGGAATCAATTCAAGGAGCTAATTGAAGCCAGGTTTGTGCCTGCATCTGCTAAAACTACATTGCTTGAAGAATTTTGTGATGGCCCGCCCCGCACCAACCGACATTTACTCCAAAAGTGCGCTGTACACATGTCCAGTTGGCACGGAACGGGTCGTCGGAAGGAAAGGGAAGAAGGAAATGAACATATAAAGAACCTGTAGAATGTCTCACAGCGCATGGGATAAAATATAATAATAATAATATACTTGACATAAAACAGGTGAGACGGTGCATAAGCTGATAACTAAAACCAACATCAACGTCAAAGCAGCGGAAATCCAAATACAGCTTATTACAACTTTTCAAAATCTACTGTCTCTAAACAAAAGAAAGCCAAAGTAGAAGATACACCACCAATGCCCAAGCAGCGATCTTCAACAACACAGGGAGAATACTATATATATATATGTATTACGTGGAAGCCTCCTGCTCGTCTCCGGATCATCTACTCGTGCATCACTAGCTAACATGTCTCTAGTCTGCTCGTGTGAGCACCCAGAGTAATAAGAGGAGACATAAAACTCTGGGTCAGACATAAAGCCTGGTATGAGCGATAAGCATCTAAACATAACAATAACAGGTATACTAAACCATACCTGAACCTGGACCTGCAACCAAAGAGTTAGTACCACATACCGTACAGTACTCCAAGGTGCCATAATGAATAGTGTAAAGAATACGGGGGTGGGGTGTGTATGTCATAATGATAACAAATAAACCATCCACAACAACCATCCTCACATCTCTCACTCAGTGCGTAAAGCATACGACATCTACCACCTTGGAATACTAGACAAATTGAGGTAACGACGGATCCCGTCTTGTAGAAACCCTGCTGTGACCAAGCTAAACATACGGAGTCATGACCAAACATTTCAATGACCCATTTCATTGATCGTAGCCCTTGGTTCTACCAATGCCATAATGGCCCTGAATCCGCCTCCATACCTCCTACCATAGTGGTCCAAAGCTATAGACATCGATAACCCCTTGGCACGCGTCCCGCAGCAAAGCCCAACCATGAAGCGAACTCGTTGATTCCCATCTAAATCTTGAGCTCTAACTTCTCATTTGGACTTCCTTTGCATCTCGGGTTTTGATCGAGTTGGAGTGGGTCTTCAGAAGAGTTGTCGCGCAATAACAGTCCTAGAATTCGGTTCGGTTCGGTAGTCATCACCCTCGTCGGTTCGGTTCGGTGGTCATCTCTTCATTCGGTTCGGGTCGGATACTCCACTTCGGGTCGGTGTCCTCCTCCGGGTCGGGTCGGGTTACTGTCTTCCTTTCAGTTTTCTCCGATCAGCTCCCTCGTTTTCCATCTACTCCGATCCGATCTGCTCCCTCTGCCTTACTCCAGTCGTAGCCTTCCATTCTTGAGTCGATCCGATCTGGCCTCCATTATTCTTCTGATCTGATCCCCTTGTCCACTCCAACTCTAAGCAAACGGCCTTCCTTCTCGCCAAGCCTCCTCCAGTGACAAGTCCCAATCCAGTTCGGATTCCCTTGGTCAGTTCACTAATCCGATCTGACCCCTGCTCCAATCCGAACCGGTTCGGAACCTGCACATTTCTGCAACTTTCCGTCGAGCTTTCTACGCCATTCGACGACGTTTTCGACCAATTTAACCATTCTAATCAATCATAAAACATACCATAGGGTCATAGAAACATGTAAGAGCAACCACAAACACCAAAACCATGAATTTACGTGTCAAAATGGATCAAAGATGCCCAAAATCCTATTTTTCCCTTAAGCATGATTAAATAAGACTAATCATAGAATTAATAAAACTTAACTAAATCGAACCAAATTTCTAACAGAGGCATAAAATATTATTTAAGAATTTCTAAACATTTTTCCAGAATTTATTGGTGTATAAATTCGCTAATCTTCACTAATTACCCTTTATTAACTGTAATTAGTGTCAAGAAGATGCTATCACTCACCTTGGCCACAAAATAGAACACAAAATCTGAAATATTCTCTGTTTGGGTCAAATTCCTATGTATAATAGCAGCTCCAACCTTGCTTTGTTGCTATTTGGCCTTGCTTTGACGTAGTTTAGGTTTAATCTTCACTAAAATGTGTTTTGGAGTGGTTTTAGAGAATGGAAGCCATTACTATGGTCTCAAGAAGGTTTGTGGCGGCTTAAAACTGAAATGGAAATGATTTCCTAACCCTAATCAGTCCTCCTATACCTCTAAACCCGAAATTCCCCTCTGGGCCTAGCTGCTAATCACCCGGTTAAGCCCAATTAAGCTGTTTTTCACCATCTGAAACTTGTTTCAGCCATATCTCCCAAATGGTGAGTCCGTTTGGCTAATGTGACCACTCTACGGAAAGAGAAACCATCATCCGGAGCCAATGGAAGTGGTTTCAAGTCAAAATTCATTTCCAGACAAAAGTTATGGCCAAAACAGTGCTAACTAGGGGTAAAATGGTCATTTAAAAATCGGGAAAAATCATGAACATGGGAAATGACCACAATAGTCGTCTCCCAAAGTTACATCACCATATGACTTTGTATGTGACAGAAATAAATATTCTACGATCCTATGATGCGTCGAATGCGGGTCGTTACACTCTCCCCCCCTTAAGAAATTTCGTCCCTGAAATTCCTTAACCTAAAACATACAAAGGATCCCGCATGCCTAACAACCACATACAACAATCAAACATGCAAAACAAGCAACCAAGCCTATCCTAGCATGCGGAAAACTAAATCGAAGTCAAAATCTTACCAGGCAAAGAGTTCTGGATATGTCTTCCTAATGTTCTCCTCTGTTTCCCAAGTACAATCATTCTCGTCCTCGCCCCACTGAACGTTGACTAGCTTCACCGCCTTCCTTCGAAGTTGCTTCATGTCGTGCTCGACAATACGGGCCGGCTTGCGGTTCCCAACCGCCTCGGGTTCTACTTCGAAGTCCTCCAACTGATCAGGTGGAACAGTCATATCTGGGTCGTGAACGAACTTCCTTAGTTGGGAAACATGAAATACATTGTGAACTCCCGCCATTTTCTCTGGTAAGCTAACTCTATATGCCAAATTCCCGACTAGTTCGAGAACAGGGAATGGGCCAACGAATCTTGGTGCCAACTTTCCTCTCCTGCCAAATCGTATTACGCTCTTCAACGGAGAGATCTTGACAAACACCAAGTCGCCAACGGAGAATTTTAAGTCTCTTCTCCTCTTATCAGCATAACTCTTCTGCCTATCTTGGGCAGTCTTCATTCATTGTTGAATGGTCTTGATTTTATCTGAAGTTTCCCTCACCACATCTGGTCCAAGCATAAACTTCTCGCCAGTCTCTATCCAACATGATGGTGAGTTGCACGGCCTTCCGTACAAAGCTTAAAACGGAGCCATACCGATACTGGATTGGTAGCTATTATTATATGCAAACTACACTAGATGCAAATGGTCATCCCATGATCCACCAAAATCCAATATACATGCTCTCAAGAGATCTTCCAAAATACGATTCACCCTCTCCGTCTGACCGTCGGTCTGAGGATGATATGCGGTACTGAGATGTAACTCTGACCCTAGAGCCTCTTGTAAGCTGTTCCAAAACCACTAGTGAACAACGGGTCTCAGTCACTCACAATGCTTTTAGGTACTCCATGAAATCTCACTACCCACTTCATATACAATTCTGCTAACTTAGCTGCCGTTCTGGTTGATTTGACTGGTATAAATCTTGCACTTTTAGTCAGTCGGTCCACAATCACCTAAATGCTATCATGCCCCGATCTAGTCCTTGGTAAACCATCGATGAAATCCATCGAGACTTGCTCCCATTTCCATTCGGGAATTTCTAAGGGCTGTAACAACCCACTAGGCTTCTTTTGCTCGGCTTTAACTAACTGGCAATTCATGCACTTGGATATAAACTTCCCAATATCTCTTTTCATCCCCTCCCAGTAGTAGGTATGCTTCATGTCTCGATACATCTTATTACCACCGGGGTGTATGGTCAGTTTTGAGTGATGACACCCTCTAAGCACTTTATCCCTCAATCCATTGACATTGGGTACCACGAGCTTTCCATTCTTTCTAAGCCACCCATCTTGATTAAGCCCATATTTGTTCATCTCCTCATCGATACCCATCTCTAACTTGGAGATGATTTCCAATAGGTTAGGATCGTCCCTCTGACTAGAGTCGATCCGCTCAATCAAAGTGGGTCTGATCGTCAAATTTGCTAACATTTCTGGATCCAATTCGCACTTTGGTCTGAAATCAAACCCCGCGATATACTCCAGTTGCTTCCATTCTAGAAACATAGCCCTAGGCTGGCATGTCTCCTACTCAATGCATCAGCCACCGCATTGCCCTTTCCCGGTGTATATGCGATGTGAAAATCATAGGAAGCTAAGAACTCTAACCATCTCTGCTGACGGAGATTCAAATCTTTCTGAGAGAAGAGATACTTTAACGACTTATGATCTGTAAACAGCTCAAATCTTTCTCCCAAGAGATAGTGTCTCCACATCTTTAACGCGAACACGATTGCTGCCAATTCTAAATCATGGGTAGGGTATCTTTTCTCGTGCGGTTTCAATTGCCGACTTGAATAAGCAACAACCCTACCTCCTTGCATCAATACAGCACCCAGTCCGGTACCACAGGCATCCGTGTATACCGTCATCTCTTCGTTCCCCTTAGGAATGACTAACACTGGTGCGCTTATCAACCTGTCCTTTAGACTCTTGAATGCATTCTCGCACCTTCCATCCCAGACAAAAGCTTGATTCTTCTTGGTCAACTGGGTCAATGGTGCTGCTATCTTGGAGAAACCTCGGATAAACTTACGATAATATCCCGCTAACCCCAAGAAACTTCTTACATCTGTTGCATTCTTGGGCATAGGCCAATCTTGTACCGTTGCCACCTTTGCCGGGTCCACCGCAATGCCATTCTCTGACACAACATGGCCCAAGAACCTCACTTCCCTCTTCCAGAAGTGACACTTAGAAAACTTTGCTTTCAATTGGTGTTTTCTCAACACCTCCATCACTATCCTTAAATGTTCCTGGTGTTCTTCCTCTGTCCTCGAATAGACCAAAATATCATCAACGAACACAAGGACAAACTCATTCAACTGATCCCTGAATACCCTATTCATAAGATCCACAAAATATGCTGGGGAATTGGTCAGCCCGAATGGCATGACCAACCACTCATAAAATCCAGACGGCGTTCGAAATGCCGTTTTAGCTATACTCTCAGCTTCCACTCTAAGCTGATGAAAACCTATCGCGAGATCCAACTGAGAAAATACTCTCGCGCCACTCAACTGATCGAACAGATCATCTATCCGCGGTAGAGGATACTTGTTCTTCCTCGTCACTTTATTCAACTCGCGGTAGTCTACACACAAACGAAGGGAACCATCCGCCTTGGTGGCAAACACAACTGGTGCTCCCCATTCAGAAACACTCCTTCTGATAAATCCCTTCTTCAAAAGATCGCTGACTTGCACCTCGAGTTCTCGCTGCTCCCTTGGTGCCATACGACGAAGTGGCATCACTATAGGTCTGGCATCTTTTACCAAATCAATACGGAACTCAATCTCTCGGTGTGGTGGAAGTCCGGTCACTTCTTTGAAAACATCCGGATACTGGCCAACCACGGGCAACCCTGACAACTCACTATGCGGAATGTCAAGGGAGTTTAGAAAACTAGCCAATACCCCCTCACTGGGTAGACCACCAAACACTATCCTCCGCCCATCATCCGCTCTAGCTGTCACCAAAAAGCCCTCACAGTCTACCACCACCCCGTATCTTCGGAGCCAATCTACTCCCAAAATAATGCCAAACCCAGCAAAACCCAAAACAAAGCAATCATAAACAAACATGCATCCATGACTCGATAAGACCACATTACGACAGATCATGCTAAGGCTAGTCGAACCACCAATCGGGTTCGTCACTACTAAAGGTCTATCAACAATCTCGGGCTCCAGTCCCAACCTATCTACCATGTCACTAGATATGAAAGAACTGGAAGCTCCGGTATCAAACAAAACTCTAACAGGAACATCATAAACAGAAAGCATACCTTGAATGACGACATTCTTTCCCTTCTCCACCGCAGTTGGGGCATTTGACGAAGAAGGAATAGCATTAAGGGCGTAGGCTTTCACCATTTGCTTTTCTTTAGGGGGTTGCGAACACTTGTCCTTGTGATGTCCCAATTGGCCACAATTGAAGCACTTCCTATCCGCTGGCTTGGCCCGACAATTACTAGCATAATGGCCCTTCTTACCACAGCTAAAGCACTCAACATCTTGCTTATTCTTTTTCTTCTGGCCATCCTTAGTCTGATTCTGCTTTCTCTTATTCTGGGAACCACCTTTTCCTCCACCACTTACTTGTGGCTTTGGCTCATCTGCGGATGCAACCTCAGTCTTCGGCTTAGGGTAGAGACTTTCTGATCGTAATTCTTTCCCCACAATCCACTCAAACGTCTCATCGATGTGGTTAATAAGCTTTTCCCCCAAGTACTGATCCAAACCAGTTATGAATTTCTCATTCTTCTTCTCGGCAGTATCAATAAGAGATATCCCATATTTTGACAAAGTGTCGAATTCAGCAATATACTCCGAGACAGCTCTGCCATTCTGCTTGAGCTCCAAGAATTTCTTAAACAGCACTGACTTCTGAGCAGCTGGAATGAACTTCTCGCTAAAGCGAGCCTTAAACTGCTCCCAAGTAATCTGATCTTCGGGAGTGGCTGCCTTTATAGCATTCCACCAATTCATTGCCCGCCTTTACAGCTGATGGGACGCTAGCTTCCTCTTCATCGCATCCTCGATCCCCAAATCCTCGAAGATACGTTCGCAACTATCCAACCAATCTTGAACATCCGTGGCCGACTCCGTTCCGTGGAACGGCTTCCCACCAAGGCTAGTATAATCCTTATTCAGCTTGGCGAAGTCGACCCTCGGCGCCTGCACTATTGGACCACCACCATTTCCACCATTGGGAGCTGCCCTCTGTATATCTCTAAGCATCTCTCTCATGAGGTCAGTAAACATCGTCCTCATGTCAGCAGCATTCCCATTATTGGCCCCTCTACCGGTACCTCTAACATATCGGCTCATCGTCAATCTGAAAAAGGAAACGATTAACGACTCCATAGTGGTGCTAGTGCAGCACGACTTCATTCTTATACTACTAATAATATATATATAGTTTTTGAAAACCAAAATAATCACAAATACGCTCTCTCGTATACGTATATTATCTCTCCCTGATAACTCCCCTAGGTTAACTACGCAACCTAGAGCTCTGATACCAAGTGTGACGGCCCGCCCCGCACCAACCGACATTTACTCCAAAAGTGCGCTGTACACATGTCTAGTTGGCACGGAACGGGTCGTCAGAAGGAAAGGGAAGAAGGAAATGAACATATAAAGAACCTGTAGAATGTCTCACAACGCATGGGATAAAATATAATAATAATAATATACTTGACATAAAACAGGTGAGACAGTGCATAAGCTGATAACTAAAACCAACATCAACATCAAAGCAGCGGAAATCCAAATACAGCTTATTACAACTTTTCAAAATCTACTGTCTCTAAACAAAAGAAAGCCAAAGTAGAAGATACACCACCAATGCCCAAGCAGTGATCTTCAACAACACAGGGAGAATACTATATATATGTATTACGTGGAAGCCTCCTGCTCGTCTCCGGATCATCTACTCGTGCATCACCAGCTAACCTGTCTCTAGTCTGCTCGTGTGAGCACCCAGAGTAATAAGAGGAGACATAAAACTCTGGGTCAGACATAAAGCTTGGTATGAGCGATAAGCATCTAAACATAACAATAACAGGTATACTAAACCATACCTGAACCTGGACCTGCAACCAAAGAGTTAGTACCACATACCGTACAGTACTCCAAGGTGCCATAATGAATAGTGTAAAGAATACGGGGGTGGGGTGTGTATGTCATAATGATAACAAATAAACCATCCATAGCAACCATCCTCTCATCTCTCACTCAGTGCGTAAAGCATACGACATCTGCCACCTTGAAATACTAGACAAATTGAGGTAACGACGGATCCCGTCTTGTAGAAACCCTGCTGTGACCAAGTTAAACATATGGAGTCATGACCAAACATTTCAATGACCCATTTCATTGATCGTAGCCCTTGGTTCTACCAATGCCATAATGGCCCTGAATCCGCCTCCATACCTCCTACCATAGTGGTCCAAAGCTATAGACATCGATAACCCCTTGGCACGCGTCCCGCAGCAAAGCCCAACCATGAAGCGAACTCGTTGATTCCCATCTAAATCTTGAGCTCTAACTTCTCATTTGGACTTCCTTTGCATCTCGGGTTTTGATCGAGTTGGAGTGGGTCTTCAGAAGAGTTGTCGCGCAATAACAGTCCTAGAATTCGGTTCGGTAGTCATCACCCTCGTCGGTTCGGTTCGGTGGTCATCTCTTCATTCGGTTCGGGTCGGATACTCCACTTCGGGTCGGGTCGGTGTCCTCCTCCGGGTCGGGTCGGGTTACTGTCTTCCTTCCAGTTTTCTCCGATCAGCTCCCTCGTTTTCCATCTACTCCGATCCGATCCGCTCCCTCCGCCTTACTCTAATCGTAGCCTTCCATTCTTGAGTCGATCCGATCTGGCCTCCATTATTCTTTCGATCCGATCCCCTTGTCCACTCCAACTCTAAGCAAACGGCCTTCCTTCTCGCCAAGCCTCCTCCAGTGACAAGTCCCAATCCAGTTCGGATTCCCTTGGTCAGTTCACTAATCCGATCCGACCCCTGCTCCGATCCGAACCGGTTCGGAACCTGCATATTTCTGCAACTTTCCAGCGAGCTTTCTACTCCATTCGACGACGTTTTCGACCAATTTAACCATTCTAATCAATCATAAAACATACCATAGGGTCATAGCAACATGTAAGAGCAACCACAAACACCAAAACCATGAATTTACGTGTCAAAATGGATCAAAGATGCCCAAAATCCTATTTTCCCCTTAAGCATGATTAAATAAGACTAATCATAGAATTAATAAAACTTAACTAAATCGAACCAAATTTCTAACAGAGGCATAAAATATTATTTAAGAATTTCTAAACATTTTTCAGAATTTATTGGTGTATAAATTCGCTAATCTTCACTAATTACCCTTTATTAACTGTAATTAGTGTCAAGAAGATGCTATCACTCGCCTTGGCCACAAAATAGAACACAAAATCTGAAATATTCTCTGTTTGGGTCGAATTCCTATGTATAATAGCAGCTCCAACCTTGCTTTGTTGCTATTTGGCCTTGCTTTGATGTAGTTTAGGTTTAATCTTCACTAAAATGTGTTTTGGAGTGGTTTTAGAGAATGGAAGCCATTACTAGGGTCTCAAGAAGGTTTGTGGCGGCTCAAAACTGAAATGAAAATGATTTCCTAACCCTAATCAGTCCTCTTATACCTCTAAATCCGAAATTCCCCTCTGGGCCTAGCTGCTAATCACCCGGTTAAGCCCACTTAAGCTGTTTTTCACCATCTGAAACTTGTTTCAGCCATATCTCCCAAATGGTGAGTCCGTTTGGCTAATGTGACCACTCTACGGAAAGAGAAACCATCATCCGGAGCCAATGGAAGTGGTTTCAAGTCAAAATTCATTTCCAGTCAAAAGTTATGGCCAAAACAGTGCTAACTAGGGGTAAAATGGTCATTTAAAAATCGGGAAAAATCATGAACATGGGAAATGACCACAATAGTCGTCTCCCAAAGTTACATGACCATACGACTTTGTATGTGACAGAAATAAATATTCTACGATCCTATGATGCGTAGAATGCGGGTCGTTACAAATTTATACAGCTTAAGCAAGGAAATTTAAGTGTTACAGAGTACATTCAGAAATTTGAAGGGTTATCTAAGTATGGAGCTATTTTTATAGCTGATGAAGCTTCCAAAAATGGCAGATATATTAAGGGGTTGAATCCAGGCTTAAGTAGAGCTATGTTACCATATGCTGATAAAACTTTTGATTAGGTCATAAACCTAACATTGAGTTTTGAATAGCATGACAAGGAAAGGGAGAAATACAGAAATTTCAAGAATAATAATAACAAAAAGGGCAAAGGAAGGTATCACCCCTATGACAAGAAACATGAAGATACTGGAAACAAGAAGGCTAGTGATACAAAATTAGGTGAAACCAAGAAGAAAGTAGTGTGTCCTCACTATGGTAAGGAAGGACATATTAAGCCAAAATGTTTAGAACTGAAAGGAAGAGCTTTTAAGTACTACAGTTGTGGAAATGAAGGCCATATGAAGAAGATTTGTCCTGAGAATAAGCAGCAAGGAAAAGTGGCAACTCTAGAGACAAAAGGCAAATTTGTAGTGGAATCTAATGCAGAAAACATGGAACAAGTCGAAGGCGCATTATTTATTTGCCAAATGCCTATACCAGTAGTATTTGACACAGAGGCAACTCATTCTCTGATTTCTCATGTCATAGTTAAGATGTTAAAATTAAATTGCATCTTGATAGAAAAACCTTTACTCATCAAAAGTCCTATAAGAAGTTCTTGTGCCTTGGATAAAATACCGAGATATATGTGTTATATTGGGTGTAGACTGGTTAAAACAACATAAGGCAATAATTAATTTAGAGACATCCACCATTTCATTCCAAACCAGTAGAAAACAAAGAGTTGTAGTTCCCTGTGAATCTGCAAAAGAAAGAAGGTCATTATATATATATGGACTAAGTGGTGAAACTTCTGAACTTTCAATTAAGAAAATACCCATAGTAAATGAGTATTTGGATGTATTTGGGGAAGTTAAGGGTACCCACACCATAGGCCAGTGGAATTCCAGATTAACTTGCTTCCAGGAGCAAGTCCAGTGATTAAGAAACCCACAAGAATGGGACCAAGTGAGCTAATATAATTAAAGAAACAGTTAGACAAATTAGAAGAGAAAGGTTTCATTAGACCAAGCAACTCTTGCTGGGGTGCACCTGTGGTGTTTGTGTAGAAGCAAGATGGTTCTCTAAGGTTATCCATAAATTATAGAGAATTAAATAAGTTAACCATTAAGAACAAATATCCATTACCAAGGATTGATGATCTTTTTGATCAATTAGCTGGATCAAAAATATTTTCAAGGCTTGACTTAGCCTCTGGTATTCATCAAATGAAAGAGGAAGAGTCTAGTTTAAAGTACATATCATTTAACACTAGATATGGGTTGTATGACTTTTTGGTTATGCCTTTTGGATTAACTAATGCACCATCATATTTCGTTGATTTAATAAATAGAACATTTAGAGATTATCGAGATAAATTTTTGTTGATTTTTATATATGATATTTTGATTTATTCAAAAGCAGTGGAAGAGCACAAAAACCATTTGCATTTAGATTTATGTAGGTTGAGAGAAGAGGTAAATTTTCTTGGACATGTTATCTCTACACAAGGCATCTCAGTGAATCCAAGTAAGGTAGTGGTAATACAAACTTGGAAAATACCCAAAACAGTGAGTGAGGTAAGGTCATTCATGGGGATGGTTGGATACCATTGGAGGTTTAATAAAGATTTTTCTAAAATTTCAACACCACTTGCTAATTTAACAAGAAAAGAACAAGCTTATGATTGGACAAAAAAAATGTGAAAAAGCCTTTGAAGGATAAAAAGAAGCATTGGTGAATGCTCCCATATTAAAGGTACCTGAAGGAAATAATGATTTAGTGGTGTATACAGATGCTTATGGATATGGTTTAAGGGCAGTATTAATGCAACAAGGACAAGTGGTGGCATATGCATCAAGGCAACCGAAACCCCATGAAATTAGATATGCAACACATGATTTAGAATTAGCAGCAGTTGTGCATGCTTCGTGTTTATCCCTTAAGGATCATATACGCATTGAAGAATTAAGTCCACATTAGAACCATAGGACGAGCATCCATAAGATTTGTACATGTATGCCTCAACCAAGATCGTTCGTGCGTAACAAAGTCAAACATGGACTACAGCTCGAACACGAGAGCAAAGGATGGTTATAAGGTGCAACACGATTATGCAGAAAGGTCGCACATTAATAATGGTACTACCTAAAACTGTGAGGCCTGCACACTCTACGGAGATCACTCATATTAAGAAAGTCACTTATTCTCGCATCAAAGAAATCGATCGTACAAGGCAAAGAAGGAAACCGGCTTCAGTCGCACGATCCATTCTGCAGATGTTCGACCGCGAAACCATCCATGGACCGCACATCCGCTCACGAGATTACAACCTTGAACTCACGCTCTTCCCGTGATTTTTCACTAGTACCACAATTAGAGCAATCGCACACACACCAGCTTTACAGGTTTTGATCAAATGCTCGTCTACCCATCAAATATTAGCATTTCAATCAGTTGATAAACGTGCGGAGGCCTCAAACGTGATAACACATCACTCATTCCTATGCATTCGCTCCAGCAGGATAGCTGGAAATAGCTGGCTACAACCGGGCGGTGGCATGTTCATAATAAATGGGATGAGCGACTCGGATGAATTGAAGTTCAAATCTCCACAGGGGTTCACCTACAAATAGGACACACCCCTCCCCTAACCAAGAAATGGGGATCCGACGACCACGAAGTGCTGCTAAATTCCATCCTTAGCCATTCCTTAAACATTTCCAGCCATCACCATCATCATCATCCAAAGATCGTTCATCAATTCAGTCATGGCGTCTGTCAAAATCTGATAAGAGTGGAAGATCCAAGACATCCTCTTCCTCCTCCGTAGCCTATCTGTCCTTCTTCATCACTAATCCTTCCATTCCTCCATCGAATCTCGTGAATCTAAGTGGAATTTGTATGTAAATTAAAACTATATTGAGTGGATGAAAAGATGTATAAAGAACAAGAGCTGATATGTCTTGTAATCATCATCATGATAATGCAAACTCTATTCACAGTGGATGTTGGCCTAACACAAGGCTGAACCACTATAAAACCTCATCTCCATTTTGTTTCCTTTGCGTTTTTAGTTTCAATTGTTGTTGAGTGTGGCTCCACTTATCTTTTAACCATATTGATGAAGTACATTCATTATACCCTTGGTGTTTGAACCATTTTTGGTGAAAACATTTGGCGCCCACCGTGGGGCCGTATTTGAGTCCTTCCCTGTATAAATTCAAAGAGATCTCCTTGGAAAACTTTTCTTGAAGTCATGGGTATACCAAAGGAGACCATCCGCAAAGTTAATGGACCGCCGATAATACTAATATTGTCACATCGCCTGCCACCCATTTCGAGACAGGAGAATCATCAAGAGTTGAGATTGCTGTAATGAAAAGAGAATTGGAAGAAGCAATGGCGGGATTGACGAGACAGATAACCATCGCAAATAGTGCAATGATGAAGAAACTTGAGTCAATGTTCGCTATTTAAGCCGCTACTGCAAAAGCCACGCTGAGTGCCACTCACTTTCTACCTGCAGGAACAAGTCAAGCCTATAATACAGAATCCTCTGCTTCAAGCACAAAACAAGGAAATTCTATTCGGGGAGTTACATATCATGCTGATCTGGACCACGGGAAAGCTAAAGCACCTATGTACAATTCTTCCAAGCGCACAATCTCTCCACGATCGGATGATCCTACGAAAGAGGCATTACTCTCGAAGGATACCCCATATTCCTCTACTCCAAATTGTAATTACATGCTTAGGCAAGGAATTGGCAAGGAAGAAGATGTTCGTTCCATGAATCAGAACAAAGAACAAGAATATATTTTAGAAATGGCATGTGAAATCATGAAAAAGAACTTGAAACAAGTGGACAATCGAAAGGAGTGGGAATTTCTTCCTACTAAGACCTCACTCACCGAAAGAATTAAAATGGCTATATATCCGTAGGAATTTAAGCCTCCAACATTGCGACCCTATGAAGGAACAAGCGACCCCAATGTATTCCTATGCAGATATGATCAGCATATGGATGGGGCGCGTGCCACTGACGAGATCGAATGCCTATATTTTCCGACTTATTTGGAGGGGGTGGCCTATCTCTGGTTCACAAAGCTGTCGTCGAAGTCAGTGGACAACTTCGCTACCTTGGCCAAATTATTCAGTAAGCAATTCAAATTCCAAGCAGCTAGAATCCGAGATGTCATGGAGTTAAGTGAAATACAACAAAGACCAGGAGAGTCTATCAAAGATTTTCTCACTCGCTTTAACATGGCAATGACCGAAATTGAAAATTATGAGCCCCGACTGGTTCTGATGGCCTTGAAGGGGGTCGTATGTAAGAAGACCAAGCTAGGACGATGGATTAAGAAAAAATCCAAGTACACTCGAACAGATACTTAATAAAGCTGGAAAAAATATGAGCATTGAAGAGAACTCGGTGTGCGACATGGTAAACACGAAAGATAGTGCACAAGGTAGTTTTGGAAGTCGGAAGAGGAGCAATGAAAGAAAAGATAACTGGGCCAAGAAGAAGCCGCACTTCTTTATAAATTCTGAGTTCACTCCCCTCAATGACACCATAGGGAATATTTTCATGGCAACCAAGGATACGGAAAAATATCTTATCCCGAAACAAATACAAGTTAAAGATAGTGCTCTAAGATCAGGAAGGTTTTGTCGTTTCCATTACCGGCCAGGGAACGACAAGATGATTGTAGGCATCTAAAGTCATTAATCGAGGAGTTGGTCAGGAAGAATCATTTGCAACAATACGTACAAGCGCATGAACACTGCTCCAACTCTCCACATGCAATGAGTAATGAGAAGGTCACTCAAACCGATCCAAGGCCGGCATTCACTTGAGGATCAGTTATCAGCACCCTAATTACGGTTGTTCTAAAAATGACATCTGTTATTTTACTTTGCTTTACTACTTAAGAACAAGTTGTCATTTTACTCTACTCTTTTACTTGCGATGTTCTTAGCAAATGATTCACTTATGATGTATTAAACAAAAGTTATGTAAACCAAAAGTTATATGCCAATCTAAACGATATGATGGTAAGACCATACTAAGGACCAATTTCTTAATTTCAGGCATAGTTGGAGCAATCGTTCATCCCCAATTAAACCATAATAGAAAACTTACCAAAGCACATTCCAAGCAAAGAAACTTAAAGACCGGGAACATCATACCAAATAACAATATCGTTTCGAGAAGATAAGCTGCTCTGGGGCAAATAATGGAAAGCATGATAAATGAATAACAAGTAAGAAAGCTGCACTTTTCACTATGAAACATGCCAAACCCTTAGCAACCATTAATTGAAGGAGCTGGCATCAAGCTTTGAGGAAAATACAATGACAGTATTAAATTTGTCCCACGGATTTGAAATATCTTTTTGCCAATCCCAAAAGAGGCACCTTGTTAGGTGTAGGGCATGAATTCTTCGAATCGAATAAAAAAACTCGATAAGAAGAGTTAGTGTCTACCTCCTGGGCCGAAGCATAAAGATTTTTAAAAAGCTTGGCTGGAAGCACCAGTCCTAGCGAGGGAAGGATCATAACAAAATCAAAAATCCTAGCCGAAAGAGGGTAACAAAATCAAAAATCCTAGCCGAAAGGGGGTAACAAAATCAGAAATCCTAGCCGAAAGGGGGTATCCAACAAGGTCTTTTCATTTCTAGAGAAATTAGAACAAACAAGACCAAACTTGGATCGAAACCCAAGACCTCCCGTGGGGGCACCCAAAAAAACAACAATGTAATAACCTTGCGTATCTAAAATCTAATCCCCGAAGAGCTTGTACTACTAGGTTAGCGGGAAATACGATTGAATACCAACCTAATAAACACAAGCTGACCGACCAAAAATGAGGTCGCGGCTACAAATAAGAAAACTCGCAAAAAAATGATCGTTTCGCAAGTTCGTTGCGACGCTACAACGAGAAACGAACATCCAACAGAATCATCGGACTAACAAGAATGAATTCCTAAATGATATTGTCTTCCATAAAAATGAATGACGAAGCCATCATAATATCAAACACGACAACGTAGGCATACGAGCTTAAAATATCAGGCGAGGGCCGGCACTCGCATATACAACCGGTACAAGCACACGACAGTAAGAAAATAAGTTGAGATCAAAACATAAGGGTTACAACTATTTAACATCTATCTTTTGCTCTTTTTTCTATGCAAGGACTATTCGGTGATGATAGGGTGATAATTTCTGAGCTTTTTGCAACGGATTTCCTTCTGCGCGTCAGGGTGGACACGGCATTAGTACTCCAAGCTTCATCCTCTTCTTCCAAGTCGGACATGTCAAGTAATGTTGGGTCGCCTGGCAAAGGTGTGGTGCATGGACTAATATTGGTTGACACAAAAACTGAATCAACAGTGGCAGTTTGAACAGCAGCACCGCTAGCAGACAAAAGAAGTGGCAAGGGCGGACCTAGTACAAATGGATAACAAGCACAAAATTCAGCAAACCCAGGTGAAGAGGTAAGGTAATCCAAATCTGTCACGGACTGATAGATATCAATTTTACCTGGAGTTATTGGATGTGTAAAATCGACCCCGTGGTCATTTAAAGTAGTATCATCATGACTCATGCGTTGTTTAAGAACATCCTCTTGAGTGATGTGTTCCCCAATGGGTCGAATACCGACAACATCTTGGATAGAATAATTCGTAGAGGGAGTATGAGGGCTTGAAGCTCCGATGTCGATAAGACCAGACGGGTTACGAGAGGTAACAACTGGGGGTTTCCCCCTGAAATATCGAGCTCGTTCATCTGCCAAGATCTTCCTACCTCTAGCCAAAGCATTGCGATCTTCTTCTTCCAAGAGATTCTCCTGCAGAAATTCGTCATCAACACCACTAGAGTATGAGAGCACTTGTTCCCAAACAAGAGCCAAAGTCCGTGGAAATTCCTTTTACAGATAACTCAAGCTTCCGCGGCTCATAACACTGTAAACATAAAATTGGAACAAGTTATTGTCAGCCCTAATCCTGGCTTCATTAAGCTCTTTGCGCAGCTCGATTTTGTTCTCTTTCAGAGTTCTAAGAGCCTCATTTTGGGAATTAATCCTGCCTTCCAGAACCGCCTTCTCTTGCTGATAAGAGACCGAAGCTCGCCTCTCCAAAGGCAATTGACGTTCAACAAGTTCTTGGGCAGACCGAGCCTCTCGAAGTTCTCCCCTTACAGCCTCGAGCCTCCTTTTGAGTTCCTCATTTCTAGCCTCCAAGTTGTTCACTCTAACACTCCCACTTTTTAAAGAGGCGATATCAGATTCCTGAAACTTGATCAGATGAACCAACCCAGCCTTGTCATTCTCCAAGACGTCAATATGGTCAAGATGACGGGGATTCAACCTTTGGAACTCATACCCAAACTTAGCCCAATGTTCTAACCGCCTATCAATTGTGCTCATGGCCAGATTTAACCGTGTTTCAAGTTGACTTCTGGCTGTGTTAAACAGCGTAATCATGCAGTTTTTGATAGTGCTTGAACCCTCAACAGCATCTCGTCTATCGTTTGGATGCAGATCTAAGTCAAAATGCATTCCTCTTAAATCCCAACCTCCGAAACGATCCTTAAGGATCAAGTTACCAGGCGAAACCCTGTAAGAAAGTCGATCAAGAATTGTTTGTATTTGAGCAGAGGTTGGAACGATGGATTGCCCGGGGAAAGTAGAGACATCAAGGTCTAAAAAATCAGATGATGAAGAACGTTCATGAATTCCACTTTTTCCACGGTCGTTCCTGCTCCTTTTCTCCTTCTATAAGGTGTCCACTCTTGTTGCCCTTATCTGATGCCCCTACATAATTGGATTCTTCCCTCCTTAAAGAATCAATCGGCGAAAATTTGAGAATGTGTTGAGGTTGAGAACATGAGGACGACAGGGAGAGCTTCAAATGACGGGAAAGGCGAGATTCTAGAAGACTTTGCGGATTAATAGAGCCAGCATGTTGGAAAAAATTATCTGATACTGAGTGTAGCATACCCATACCTGGCCAAGGGAATGAAACGAGACATCAGCAAGCATACAAAGAAATTGTAAGGTGTGCAGAAAATGCCTATAATAGTTATTTCAGTGCACATCCGATAACAAACCAAAGTCAAGAGGAGCTCCTGAGTCAAATGCCTCCCCAGGTCGTTTGGCACTCTCTTGGGTTTTCTCCATGGCATACCTTGCAAGATCAGAAGTCACAGTATCACCCTAACTAAGATAGTTAATGGTGTCTAAATCTCCCAAGCCTCCAAAAGTTCATGTAGAATTCTCCTCTTGGGCAAAAGGGGGGACAGGTTTTCAACAATCTTTTTGGAGAGTATATCATCCATCGTACCGTCTATTTCACTTTCTTCAATGACTGGAGGCAAGGGAGATCCTAGGGAAGACTGGCTGCTATCACCCAGGACTAAGCGCTTCTTTTTGGTAAAGGATTTTCCTTCGGCACTTTGCGTATAAGCCAAGGTTTTCTTAATGGACCTTGAAGGATGGAGTAGCTGATATTTGCGAAGGTTTTCCTCTTAAAGCAGCACTTGTCTACTCCTCTCAGCTTTGTCAACAGCAACCAAAGACTCAAAAAGAGCCTGGTCAAGGATGAGGCCTTCGTTGGAAGAAATTTCTGCAAGATAGAAAGAGAACCTAAAAAAAGAAAAAGAAAAAACTCCAAGCAGGGGGCAGTTACCTCCTTCCATCCACCGCCCATAGAAGCTCGGGGGACAGCGAACATAAAAGTATTGATCTAGAAATCCTTTGACACCATCTGTTAGGCCTGTAATAATCCTACAATATCTTCCCTCCGTTGAAATGAAAGAAGGACCATCTTCCTCCTTTCTTTCGAAAGCATATAAGGAACAGATGTCCCGAAACGTAGGTACTTGTTGCTTGACTCTCATAAAAAGTATGTATAGCCCCATTAAAATATGATATCCAGTGGGATACAATTGATATGGGGTAATGACCAAATACTGTAAGATGGACTCTAAATAGGAATTAAAAGGAGGAACCGCTTCGTTGGACAACATACGATAGTTGACCGCTACATACTCAAGGGGAGGACGATCAGCCGAATCTCCTTTCCTGGGAAACCTAGCTTCATCTTTCGAGAATTTGAAACGAGCACACATTTGTAAATACAAGTCGAATAGGAGCATCGATTTACGATTGGCAGAAGGCACCCATTCATGGAGTCGGGGTTTAGGATAAATCTGACTAATAGAGCCAACAGTTGGGGCAACCTCAGCCACCTAACCAGAACTTCTGGCTTCTTCAGACATACTACTTTCATTGAGACTTTGACTAGCTTGGTTTTTGGTTTGCATCTCTACATGGATAGACATGAAGTATGCTTTAGCCAGATTGTTAATAGAAAAGGAAGAGCAACTTTTAAGCAGATATGCCCTTCAAACCAAGCATTACATCAAACATACCTAGTTCTTAAGACTTACCAGCAATACAAACAAGATCAAAGGTATGCGATGAGGTTTACCATTACAGCATTACAAGGAAAGTTTAGCCAACAAAAGCAAATCAGGTTCGACTGGTCACTCGTAACCCTTACATATATAAAGGTTTTGGCCCAGTCGCTTATCAAATGGTTGTTGGATGCTTATAACAAATAAACGCTACTAGCAATAAACAAAGCATAAAGTAACGACAACAATATTAAAGATTTATGACACAGACATTTCATTGAGTATTTGGCAAAAGCAGGGTAAATCAAAATCGTCATTCAGAAACATTTTAACAAGCAACCTGTAAACATTTCGTTGCAATCAAAGAATAAGAAGTGGCTGTTATGCAAATCGAGTCTGTCAAACAATTGAGTTCAATCCCCTGGACATTTTAAGCCAAATTGGATAAAGCTTCAATGCATGGTCATATGATTCATGTTTTACCAATTGGGAACTTTTATGGGGCAATCGAGAAGCAGAGTTAAAGGAAAAATTTATTTACATACCAGCAAGCAAGTTCGATCAGAAAGAAGAAGCGCTATAACCAATCTCGAAGTTAACAGAATCTGGGCGAGATAGCAAATTAAGAAAGGTGGTAATCAGAAGTAATGAGGAATTTCCTATAGCAGAGCCTCCATTAAAGCAAGTTTTTAGGAAAATGGAATGCATAAAGAGCAGGAAAATGAAGAGACGATACTTAAAGAGGACTAAAAGGTCCTTTCAGGGTTACAGTGATGCGACAACTTCGTCAGGCCCAGATAAAACACTTAGTTATCCCGGAAAATAGCCCGTCAGACCCAGTCAACAAAACAGTTATGCATGTACACATACGATCATAAGAATATTCAATAAGCACAGAATGCTAGTGAGTGTGCTCGTCTCACAAGGAATTGGACTTAATCTGTCAATTAATATTACATTTCATTATTTCGAAGCATGTAATCTTCGCAAGCTAAGAATTACAAACTTCGAGGGGCAAATGTTTATCTCTTAAGGATCATATACGCATCGAAGAATTAAGTCCACACTACAACCATAGGACAAGCATCCATAAGATTTGTTCATGTATGTCTCAACCAAGATCGTTCGTGCGTAACAAAGTCAAACATGGACTATAGCTCCAACACGAGAGCAAAGGATAGTTATAAGGTGCAACACGATTATGTAGAAAGGTCGCACATTAATAATGGTACTACTTAAAACTGTGACGCCCGCACACTCTATGGAGATCACTCATATCAAGAAAGTCGCTTATTCTCGCATCAAAGAAATTGATCGTACAAGGAAAAGAAGGAAACCAACTTCAGTCGCACGACCCTTCTGCAGATGTTCGACCACGAAACCATCCATGGACCGCACATCCACTCATGGGATTACAACCTTGAACTCACACTCTTCCCGTGATTTGTCACTAGTACCACAATTAGAGCAATCGCACGCACACCAGCTTTACAGGTTTTGATCAACCGCTCATCTACCATCAGATATGAGCATTTCAATCAGTTGATAAATGTGCGGAGGCCTCAAACGTGATAACACATCACTCGTTCCTATGCATTCGCTCCAGCAGGATAGCTGGAAACAGCTGTCGATAGTTGGCTACAACCGGGAGGTGGCATGTTCGTAATAAATGGGACGAGCGACTCGGATGAATTGAAGTTCAAATCTCCACAGGTGTTCACCTATAAATTGGACACACACCCCACCAAGAAAGGGGGATCCAGCGACCACGAAGTGCTGCTAAATTTCATCCTTAGCCATTCCTTAAACATTTCCAGCCATCATCATCATCCGAAGATCCTTCATCCATTCAGTCATGGCGTCTGTCAAAATCTGATAAGAATGAAAGATTCAAGACATCCTCTTCCTCCTCCATCGCCTACCCGTCCTTCTTCATCACTGATCCTGCCATTCCTCCATCGAATCTCGTGAATCTAAGTGGAATTTGTATGTAAATTGAAACTATATTGAGTGGATGAAAAGATATATAAAGAGAAAGAGCTACTATGTCTTGTAATCATCATCATGATAATGCAAACTCTATTCATAGTGGATGTAGGCCTAACACAAGGCTGAACCACTATAAAATCTCGTCTCCATTTTGTTTTCTTTGCATTTTTACTTTCAATTTTTGTTGAGTGCGGCTTCACTTATCTTCTAACCATATTGATGAAGTACATTCATTATACCCTTGATGTTTGAACCATTTTTGGTGAAAACATTTGGCGCCCACCATGGGGCCGTATTTGAGTCCTTCCCTGTAGAAATTCAACGAGATCTCCTCGTAAAACTTTGCTTGAAGTCATGGGTATACCAAAGGAGACCATCCGCGAAGAGAATGGCCCCGCCGACAATACTAATATTGTCACATCGCCCGCCACCCATTTCGAGACAGGAGAATCGTCAAGAGTCGAGACTGCTGTAATGAAAAGAGAATTGGAAGAAGCAATGGTGGGATTGACGAGCCAGATAACCATCGCAAACAGTGCATTGATAGGTTGACCAAAGTGACACATTTTATTCCTGTAAAATCAGAAAGAAATGCACCAAAACTTGCTCAAGTATTTATGAAAAAGATAGTAAGGTTGCATGGTATACCCAAGACCATTGTGAGTGATAGAAATAATATCTTCCCATCAAAGTTATGGAAAAGTTTTCAAGAGGCCATGGCAGTGAGCGTTGCATCAGCACTGCTTACCATCCTCAATATGATGGGAAAACAGAAGTGGTTAAGAAAGTATTAGAGGATTTGTTGAGAGCATGTATATTGGACTTGTGGGTGATTGGGAAGATCACCTCCATTTGGCAGAATTTACATATAATAACAGTTGTCAAAGCACCATAGGAATGACACCATTTGAAGCTTTATATGGTAAGCCATGTTTATCTCCTGTATGTTGGGTCGAAACTGGAGAAAGAGCAATTTTAGGACCAGAGTATATAAAAGAAACTACTGAAAGATTGCATTGATTAGAAAGAGAATGGCAGCTGCACAAGATACGTAGAAGAAATTTGCAGATAGAGAAAGGAAACAAGTAGAATATCAGGTTGAAGATTTTGTTTTCATTAAAATTTCACCAATGAGAAAGGTGTTGGGGTTTGGAAAACAAGGCAAATTAACATCAAGGTATATAGGAACCTATGAAATTATGGAAAGAATTGGCTCTTTCGCACACAAATTAGAATTTCCTAAAGATATGAAAGGGATGCACAATGTTTTTCATGTATCATAGTTGAGAAAATGGGTTCATGATAATAATGACATTCTGGAAACACCATCTTAGGTTCAAATCAAATCAGACTTGATTTATGAGAAAGAACCAGTGGGGATTTTGGCTAAAGAAGTGAAGAAATTAAGGAACAAGACTTTAAAGCTTGTGAAAGTGAAGTGGATTCTTGATCCAAATGATTGCACATGGGAATTAGAAGACAAAGTTAGGGTGAATTATCCTAAGTTGTCTGCAAATTAGAGGTTTTTTTTACTTTTGAAATTATCTCACATGTATGTGATTTGGAATTGCTAAACTTAAATTTATTGGTTGGCTAAATGTGTATATGTTTAATTAGAATTAAAGTCTCTGAATTTAATAAATAATCATGCACAATATGGAGAAATTGTGAGGACACAATCCCGAAAAGGTGGGGAGTCTACAATGACCCAAAGCTTTTAGTAAAATTATTTTAATCTTGTTTAAAATGTTTTGCTGGATTTAAATGGAATTAGTGAGGTTTCTCGTCTGTGTGCGCATATATATATATATATATATATATATGTGTGTGTGTGTGTGTGTGTGTGTGTGTGTGTGTGTGCGCGCGCGCGCGCGTGTGTGTGTGTGTGCGCCAGGGTCATGCACAAGGCAGATCCATGAATTCCAGGAAAATACTATGGTATGCTTACATACATATTTTCCTTTTGAATTAAATTAAAAAGATTTGGTTAGTAAGCAATGTAGCTAAGGGTCTGAAATACATATACATGAATATAGAAAGACAAGTTGTACAAGTTTAAATATGTGTATAGACAGATTTAGAAAGAGGGTTATTATACCCAATTTGCTATTTTGTCATGAAATGGTAGGAAGGGGGGAAAATGATTTTAAATGAAAACGGTTTCTCTTTATTTCTGAAAAGTAATTAAGTTTTTGTCTAGTAGCTTTTTCACCCCGGGCATTAAATAGAAAATGAGGCACAAATAAAATGGATAATATTCACACATTTGGTATGATTTGTTGAGGGTAAAACCGACTTTAAGCAACCTAAACCCTAGGAATCAAAGTAGTATAAGTAGGGGTATTCAGGTAGAATTCAGTTGCCTAGTAAACTAAGAGAAAATTTACATAACATATTTGAATACAAAGGAGAAAGGCTTGGGGAGTAAGGAAAAAGTTCTCTGGTTTTTAGCTTAGAAGGAGAAGGTTTTTTGGTGAGCAATCTCACCGATAATGCCTGACAATAAGTCCTAAATATAGAGACAGCCACTGTTTTATATCCAATATATTTTTGGGTTTTAAAAATAACGAGTAAAGTCCTTTGTTTATTCTTTTATATGGATGTTTTATACATTGTTTGATTTTATAACTTGGGTTTGAGCTCATTGTTCAAATGTATGCAAAATGCTCTGATTTATTAAATGAAAATGTTTTATAACATCAAACTGATAATGTAAATGATAGTGGTATATAGCAAACCCTCATAAAAAGAAAGTATGGGCTGCAATATACATATTTATAGGTGATGAGGCTCAAATTTAAATGATTAAGAGTGCAATAGAGTCTTCTATGTGTTGAACTCTTGTCGTATGCTAAAAGCTACGTTTCAACTAGATTTAAGCTCTTTGAAACCAGCTTATGCATAGTAGTATAAACAAATGTAAGTACTCCAGAAAGCCATATATTAATATCAGGTGCAGATGGACCAATATATATATATATATATATATATATATATATATATATATATATATATATATATATATACACACACACTTATTTCATGAAAACCTTTTTATTGGATTATCTTGTTGGCTAAATAATTGGTTGCTTGTTTTACTGGTTGAATGATTGTTTGATCCACTCATGCAAACTGCTAACTGTTAGTATAGGACACCATGTGATGATTTATGATTGGCATATTAAACCATATTCAGTTTAACTAATGATAGAAATTTAAGAAGAACACCTAGTAATTAAACTAAGGAATTTTTGGTCAAGAAGGGTGCTGAATGGCTTGCACTGAGTTGTAGGTTTGACACATGGCTTGATTTAGTCCTTAGATCTCTGTGTAATGGTGTAAATTAGGTCATTACAGTGTGTCCCAATGATTCATATATGAAGATGAGACCATGGTTAAACTAATTAAACTATGACTGAAAATGATAGAAAGGAACTTGAGTTTTCCTGGAATTTTTATGGCAATCTGATAACATTGTGTATATGACTCACGATTATGATCAAGTTGGTTTTACCTTGTGTATGTATGGTAGAAACGTTTATAAGAATTTGTATGTGTTTCATCTTTAAATACTTATTGATTAAGAAAATAGCCTACGCACCTGCACAATGATATCAGACATGCACGCCAGAAACATGCTTTTCAAAACATAATTTCTTTGTAATTTTTACCTCAGTTTCATTACTTAAATTATGATAGAAAATTCTCATACCAGACAAATAGTCTGACCCTATTTTTCTCATGGCATATGGGGTGTCTCATTTTATAATGAGGCAGACTCTATTGCTTTTTCAGGTAATGAAGGTGTTAAATAATTTGATTAGAGTTATGGCTCATTTTCATGAAATTGGCATGCTTACTTAGTTAAATAAGTGCTTCAGAAGTGCTTAAACCTGCATGAATTTCTAAGAAATATTTAATATCAGTTATGTAAGGAGATGATACATTATGGTTATTCTGAGTATGGTTTTGTAATGATTTCGGCAAACCTAATGTATTAGCTAATGTCTGGCTTTGAATTGTATTTTCTGTGGTCATTTTGTTAACTGAAAACTGGGTAAAATATATTTTGAATTATAAAAGATTTACTAATGTTATATATTAGTCAATCTAGAGTCATTAAACAAAGTTAAGTGTGTGTGTATGCATCTCTAAATATTTGGATTATTGGTGCATTTACTTGTTTAAATCTAGCTTCAAACTGATGCACATTTGAACCACTTGGCTCAGCACAAACCAATTGGGCTAGCTTGGGTTCCAGTATTGCATTTGCATCAAGAATTCAGAAATTTAAGCATGCACATGGCATTTCTATAGTTTGAATCTAACTCCATTATTTTTATAGAAATGTTGTGATATTTAAATAAAGATTAAATTTCTAAAAGGTGTATATAGTGTTATTATATGTATACATCAAAACTGTATGAAGTTTTATCTATAAATGTTAATTCATTTTATTATTCCAGCAACACTCTTATCAAAATTGTTAAATAGTACAAGTTAATGAGTTATGTAATGTTCACATAAATATCCTATTAGAATCTATGTGATAAATAGATCTAAGAAAGGTCAATGTAACTGTTGCTTTTCTTCTAGACTCTGATTGTAAGCAAGAGGGATATAATTTTTTTTTATATATATATATATATATATATATCTTCACATGTATATATACGTATATATCAAAACACTTGTTATAAACTGATATTTTTGTATTAGTAAAAATTTATGATCATGTATATTATGTTAAAGAATAATGGCTCTTATTTTAGGTATATACATATTTACACATGCAGTAATACATTTACCTTAACATGTAAAAAGATATCACACCAACATTTAGTAATAAATCAGGTTCATTCCAACAACCCAACCCTCAAAGGGCATGGTTGCACATGGTCATCCCAGATTCACTTTTTTTAAGGCCAGCCTCTCGACTTCTTTAAGCAACCTATTCACTCGAAGGTGTATGGGTAAGAGACAAAGCTTCACCATTGTTAACAATGCGAGAACCCCCTATCACCTAAGCTTAAACATGCCAACAAGATCTGGTGAACTAATCTAGGCTCTGATACCACATGTAACAACCTCCACTGAATGAGCCTGAATTCGGATCCAGAAAAGGCCCATTCGAACTTAAATCCATTCTAAACAGGTCGTTGGTTCTTATAAGGAATACATATGCAGAGTCAAACTAAAAACAAAATCATAATCTCACAACGAAAGGGATAAAATATGATAGTAGAAAATAGATGTATCATTAAATAAAACCATAATTATGTTGATTACATAAAGTCTCAACTGTCATAAAAGGTACACCAATAATAATAATATCCCATTGGTAAAGTAATACTACCAAACATGACAATAATAACTATATATCCTCATTCATCAGGCTCCAATCTCCATGACAACATCAATCAAGCATCCTCGCCTACTAACCTATTTATATGTTAAGGCGGGGGAGGTCAGAACAATAAGTTCGGGTGAATGAAAATCACGTAGGTTTAAGGAATATGTATTTCCTATACTTGGTAATATAAATTCATCAAATTATATCTATGCAAATTCAATACACAAATATATGTATTAATTAGGCGGAATACTCTAAAGTCAGTTAAGGCCCATATGTTTATTTATAAGGGCGGATTCTATTATCACTTAATACCCTACGAGGTGGACTACCGTTTGGTCACTTAAGGCCATTATATATGTTTATTTATGAGTGGATTCCTTCGATCACTTAAGACCCTATGGCAAACCCTAGTTACTTAAGATCTCGTCTTATAATTGTCAACACCGTTCAATATTCTTTATATTGTAATACAGGTAATAGTAATATGTCACCTAATATTGGTTTAAGGTAAACACTCGTCCTCATTTAAGACCTCTCCGACAAACCCATGCATTACTATTTAACTAGTATTACGGGTGAATTCCTAGTCACTTAATACTTCCCATAGACAGACAGTCCCTTAGAAATTTTCATACTGCTCATCCCTAGGTATGCCCTGACATAGCCCTTAGATAAGAAGCGGACACCATCTGGAGAATTACCCTACTCATATGTATATCTTTTTAATTAAGACCATTTAATACCTTATTGGAGAAAGGCGGACCCAATGACCACTTAAGACATTAATAAGGGCGAGTTATATGTCTTTGATCCTAAACCAAGGAGTGAACCATAGGAACAGACTTAGCGCTAGCCACTTAATACCCAAACAAGGTTGGTCAACCACTTAATACCTTCTCGAGGCAGACCTACTTCACATATACGCACACATATACATATATGCACACAAAAGACATCTCACATTAAACCTACCATTTGTAGATGCTGAATTTGTAGGGCGGTTCCGAGCAGGGTTCTACTACAAATTAGGTTTAACCTCGTGTCCTTGTGTAATAATTATAATGGTCCATGGCACTTATACCTCTCACATCAACCCGACCTACTTGTAGATGCTGGATATGCCAGTCGTTTCCGCATAGGCTTTTACTATAAGTTGGGATTAACCTCGTGTCTATGTGTCATTAATACTAATAAAAGCCATTAATACTCTCACACGTAAAAATTTCCTAATGGGACATTTAGTCTCTGAGTTCTTAAATTAAACGTATTTAGTACGCATTTATAATACATTAATTACGCTATAAATAGTAATAAATAAAACATAAATCAAGCTCATGTAAGAAACGTTCTAAGCCGTTGAAATGCCAATCCTAACATTAAAATAAGGTTTTCAAGTTTTTCCCTAACTTCATCAATATGGCATAAACAGGCATATTCACATTCAATCAACGACCGGGAAATAACAAACATATATATAATAACATGTAACCATGGTTTATAAGATTATTTCAATAAAAAAACAAGGTGCAATAATATATATATATATATATGTAAAGTCTCCATTTTGGTACTGCTTCACTTTTCCTATCATTTTATATACAAAAGGTCAAAGACTATAGTGATCTGTACATAATATGTTCATAGATGCTTAAATCTACAATACTCAAATCTTATGCTTTTTGTATATACATATATGAATTTACAATTTAAAAGAAAATGAATCAGGCCATTATCAGAAACTGCACAGCACCCAAAAGTCTATCTTTTATTACATTAATAACCAAGACCCAATATACACCATTTGATTGACTATTTTCGCAAATTATAAGAGATTTAAAGGTTTTGTTTATATCCTGTTTTTGTGCAAATCCAAACTCCTTTAAGCATGACAATCCAAATCTACACTAACAAAATATAGAAAGTACAAAACTAATATAATTTGCACTTACTATAACATAAGGAGAAGGATGAAGATGCTACGTAGAATCAATTTCCGGATTATTTCCTCGCGATTACCATTTTCCAAACTTCCTTATAAACCAATATATGCATATAAGAAGTCGATTAAAGTCTTATATATATATACACACACATTCTAATTCCAGATTTACTACAATAAAAATAGATTGGAAAAGTAGAGAAATAGGTTAAGGAAGAAAAAGAATCCTAACCTGTTTTTAGAATTACAGAGCAATGGTGGGGAGGCAAAGTGGAGGCGCATAGAAAAATGAAATACAGGGTTTTAGTGGACATGCTAGGGGTCTTTTTATAGTTGCTAGAGTGTGCATAGACCATAGGATTTGTTATATATAATGTGGACAGTCCGTTTAAGCAAAACTATATAAAAATCCTCAACAAAATAGCCTCTAATTCACACCACGATCAGGAAGGCAGTCAACCTCCCTTATGGGTCAAGCACAGGGAATTTTATTTCCCTTATCATTAAATTTTTATTTAATATGCTAAACAATGGGATTGATTCTTTCCGTTATTTCTTCGTTCTTGCCCCCACTTGTTTTTGAATATATACACAAAAATTCAAATTTCCAAGGAATATTCTATTATGCCGCCAACATATATTTTTATTTTAGATTTATATTCAATCAGTTTGAATCTCATTATTTACATCAAACTTGCTTTATTCATAACTTCTTAATAAGGACTCCATTTTTGATAAATAAAATACGAAAACGGATTAGAATTTCACTATGAATACAATGGTAATATTTTATGGCCTAATTCTCTATTGCTCAAAATCCTTATTTTCAACCTATTAATATTTTATTATTATTTATATTTCATTCAATTATCTATGTCTGTTTTGGGTATATTTTACGGGATGTTATATTCTTCCCCCCTTAAAAGAGATTTCATCCTAAAAATTTTTTGAAGGGGCAAAAAATAGAACTTGATTTAACACACATGTTATACATCCATGTTGTTTATAAAACATCCATTACTCGATGTGGTTATGCATTCAGACTTGCTAAAGTGAGATCAGCCCTAGTATGGAAGTGTAATATGTGATGTTGAATGTATACAAAACACCCTAGGACTACAAGAAAACCAGTATTACTTACACAATGTAGCAGCGTTTGTAGCCTATGTGCAACTATTATTTAGCAAAGTAGACATGTTGATGGAAATGAAATGCTGCTTAAAGGAATATTAGGCGGGGCATGAAAATTTAGGCAGCTACGTTCGCTCCCATCGACATTAATCACTTCATTAACACAGTTTTTAGTTTTGATATTTGTTCAGGGAAAAGTGCTAAAGAATGGAGAACTCCTCTGCTTTCCCGATCCAAACCTTGATTTTTCCAACTCGACTGTTGACATTCAAAATCTCAATTCCATCGATGTTTTGAGGAAACCTTTTAGATTTGGAGGAGTATGGTTATCCATGGTCTAGGGTACGTGAATCACTCATCTTCGCTTATAGCTTAGTTGTTTTTTCTCAAGCGAAGGCTAATTAACTCAGTGTCAATCTTAGACGGCCTTAAACTACCTCAGTATCTCCATCTCAGACCGCTTCAATAGCCATCATTCAATTCAACTTATATTACTCAGGAATTCAACAATCGATTGAGTCCTAAATTTTTGATCTAAACAGGTTATTATTTCTCATAATTTCTGTTATATTGATTATATCTATTTTAGATTTGTCAGTTGCAATGCCTAAATTCAAAAGTTCATTTGATGTATCATTATTTCATCGATTATATTTTTCACTCAGAAATTCAACGATTATAAACTAGTAAATCAAATTCTAGTTACGATCTTTTTGCGTTGTAGCAAATTAAACTTCAAGTAAATATATTCAGACTTGCAATATGTGATTCACGATTAAATATGATGATTTGTGTCAAATATGATTGAAGTCCTATTTTAGTTTTGATAGTTTGTCTTTAAATGTGTCAAATATAATTTCAGAAATATACAATTTATCGCATCATCGGTGAATGCATACTGTTATGTTTTGGATAAACTCATGATAGTTAGTATTATTTTCTATTTGAACATTTACAATATTTGTATCTAGGAAATTATTTTTATATATAAACTTTTATTGAACAATTTTGGTTGTACGATTTCTCTGATCTAGCAACTGTCAAGTGGAGAAAACAATCTCCTTTATATAAACATTAAAGAATGTAACATAAATTAATGTTTGTTTAAACTGATGAAGATATTAGTGTTTTGCTCATCGAAGCACATTCTCATCCCATTTTAAATTTTGCATTTTTAAAAGTTGCTCCTTCTGGTTACCGTTTCTTTACCAAATTCCCTGCCCCTTGCATCTCTAGGCTTTTAACAATAGGCTCATGTAAAAACTGTTATAAACAATCATGCACGAGTGTTGGCTAATCACAACTGAATTTTTGAAAGGCAAAAGCATTTGTGATATGAGATGCAAACCTCAATGTGTTAAGTTTTTCAAATAAATGTTTAATGCAAGGCATAAAAGGAATTAGTTATGTGAAATAATCAGCTAATTATATTAAAATAATAAACATGCATTAACCTATAGTTCAAGCCCACTGCCTAGCATGCATCGGCCTCATTCTGAACTCTTGGAGCATCATTTGATAAAATAAGCTGAAGGGTGAAACTGCAACGTCTAAGCATATGTATCTATTGTAGAATGGAATCCATGTGGGGGTTGTGCATTTGTTGGATTGGAGAAGTAGGAAGCATGTCATTCTGAAGGATTCCATGCTACCATCAGATGATATAAAGCACCTTTGCAGTTAGGATAATAGTCATCTTCTCAGGTAGATCATCTAGAGCTCGAAGGTTGATACACTCATGTACCGGAGGACACACATCTTCAAATGGAATGACCATCCTCTGAAGCTTTACAGGGTTATCTATCTAGTTACAGAGGCTGCAAAAGTAGAAGCTTGCACTGTCATAGAGCAAACCTCGGGAGGAGTATGTGTACTGGCACCGGTCTGAAGATATGGAGATTGACAAGTTATTTTGAATATGAAAACTCAGAGTTCAACACGGTCAAGTTTATTTTTAGTTTAAATCATAAAACCATATGATCAACACGGTCAGTATGATTCCTATGTCGTGTGCATAATGAATTGACCACCCTATGTAAATAGCCCATTCTTGTTAGAAAAATGAGTCATGCCACTTAAAGTCCCATAAAAGCATCATTTGTACCTATCTAAACTTAATTCAAGTTTATGCATTAGCTATCATTTAATAACAAAACGCTTAGTTTTCAAGTTTAGTCACATTTCAACAAACTTTCCATGCTTAGAAACACAAAAATTAGATTTTAACATATAAAACAGAATTGTTGCATAATGAGTTAGCTATCCAAAATATTTTTTGAATTCTAAAATTGTTGATTACAAGCGATGCTGCGGGGATTTTCCATGCATCATCAATTCAGGTTTTTGCTTAAATACACAGATCTGCTCAATAAAATAATATTTTTTGTCTAGAATACTCCAACCTCTTCTCCAACCACAAAACCATGCAGTTGCGGCCATAAATTGAGTTGTTTGCTCGAAATGAAAATGTGAGATAGTCTTCATAATTCATCTTCTTCATGTTTATCTCCTCAGCGCTAGGTGTAGGAGAGTCGAGTACATGGTAAACGGTATAGTATGTTAAACAGTGCAAAAGTAGAAACATAAAATAAATGATGTAAGAAGTGAAATTAGTAGCATGTGCAGTTTTAATTTGAGATTCGAACGTGGTAACGTAGTGTAGAGTGTGTTCCTTTTATAATAAAAACCATGTTAACCAATGATTAGACATATAGTTGTAGACAAAGCAAATAACATTATCGAATACTCACCATGAATACAAGAAAGAAGGCATAAAAGAAGACTACGAGTTTAGTGATTTTGTCAGAGTAAAGAATATACGATGATGCTTAGATGAAAAATTATGGATAAATAACAAATTGTGGGAACAGGGAAGGTGAAAAATATAAAAAGCCATGCAGTAGAGACAAAAAAGCGTATTATTATAGCAATCAAGAGTCATTCTTGTGCTTGTCATGCTGAGTTCTAGACTTTGTTGCCGTGTTGGGTCTGTTATCTTCAATATTATGAAATAAGGCAATGTATAGAAATAGCGTTAGGCAGTGTATATCAATTTAGGGATCTCAAATTAAAACTGCACAGCTATTAGTTTCACTTCTTACATCATTATTTTATGTTTCTGCTTTTGCACTAATTAATATACTATACCATTTATAACAACCATCCTCGACCAGAGTTACTAATTGCTCGCCTACATATAATTATGATGTAAATAAGCCTGGTTACTGAGCCTACATGACTGCTCGTTCGAGAGTATATAATATATACAAATAATTATGGAAAACTCAACCTGAGTGAGTCTTTCTTTCATAGTATGACAAAGTATGGTAAATAATTAATATATCACTTCTCTACAAAAATAGGTAAGCATGTCCTCGTATGAAGAAAAAACCAAGATAAGCTAATGGTCGGCAATCACGTCATGCTTCTTGACCTAAATTCCTGGTAAGATTAAACACGCTACTCTTTATATACCTGTAATGAGAACCCAAGAAATTGTCATATATTGAGAATAAACTCATCTCATTTATATCTTGACACTTTCTTGTTCAACAAATGATTATGTTAAGTGATTAGTGACTCATAGATTACGAATAGTAATGAATAGGCTAGGTAGTTCAGAGTCTGAAACAAGAGTACTTTAATCCTTAACTATCCTTTGTCTTAACTGAAAGAATGAAACTTTGCATGGCATAGGGATTGGAAACTAATACTGACACATCTCCTTACTTCATATGTGCATGCTTTTTCTTATATGGCGCTTCTTTTGGTTTCTTGATGCCTGTTGGTATACTCCTGATTGGAATGTCTTAGATAATTGATAGTGCTAACAAAATCAATGTTCTCTTCTACTCTCATGTAATTATATAGGTTAGTCTATCTTAATCTCCTCTAACATAATTTTTATGTTTTTTTAAACCTGAACGCCATTATGGATAAATGATAGTGTTACTGTCTCTTGTTATAATTTTTTTAATGAATAATTAATTTTATGTACAATAATATGACTAAGTATATTGTGATATTAAGATAGACTAGGTATGACTAGGTATATTGTGATATTAATTAATATTTCTTTTATCTTGCAAATACGTGCAGTTTTTCTTGCCACTATTGCTGCAATTTTCTCAATTAAGAAACTTGAAAAAAAAACTTTAACAACACTCTATTAAATGATAACTTAGATACGATTGTCACTATGTGTCATTATGGATTCAACCCTTGACTGGCTTTTGCAGACCAAATAAGTACATAATTAAACTTATTTACCATTACCCTTGATATTTTCATTTTCTACTCCTAATTATTCTTTTTCATTTCACAAACTAGAGGGGGAAAATTAAGAAGAATATATGGAATTTTTTGCATTGGCTGCTTGGTGTTGGAATAATTATAGCCGGAATGTATACATTAGTCTGTATGTCTACTAAATGAAGACCTCCCGAGAATTGAATATATGGATTCTGTTTTTCACTGTAGAGACAACAATAGTGGCGTTCATTTATTTGCTTGAAGATTGATGTAATTACATGAAAAACCAAGGAGTTAAATTTAAATTTGCAAACTAGATCAAACAAACATGAGGCATGTCCAGGTTTTAACAACCAAAAAGAATTTTGTAATCATTCCAGTTGGATGAAAGCATATAAATATTGGTTATATTAGCTTAATGCCAAAAATAATAATATGTTTCTAGTATTTAATTTCTTCCATCACATTTAACATCATCATTTGTTAATATGAGAAGTTGAACTATAGCCTTATAGGACTTTCTGTTGGTTTAGTATGGCAACTTCCACATATTTGTATCGTAGTATAACTGGAAGGATAGCAGCTGAAGCCCTTAAGGTAATTTTTTTTCATTATTTGTGTATCTTTTGTATTACTAGTACTTTTATTGTTCTGAATGCTAAAAGGACTGACTTAAATTACATGTAACTCAATGCTTATTGTCATATTTTTTGTTAATGACCCATGCTCATCATTTTTCTTGTTTAGTGATACCATCAAGAAACTTATATTCACAATTTGTTATGGAAACAGGAAGGAAAGACCAACACATTAAACCTAAGCCATAATGTTCAGAGGACCGCATTAGTAAAGGCAGATGGGTTGAATTGAACAAAGTTAAGTGGTTTTCAGGGGACCCATGCTGTTTTTGGTGACAATAGCGCTCTCGCTGTTGGGGACGTTCGTATTGGTAAGAAATAGTTGAACCATCCAATTGTATAATTTCATTCGAGGTTTAACTAATTGGGTTACAATATAGCTCAGCTCCATTCACCGATGAATAGTTACTAATCTACACCATCTGATGTATTTTTAAGATGAGTTATAGAAGCTACTAGGTGACTTCATTGATCCGAAGCTAATACAATATCATAGGTGCATTAATTTACGAGGCTAGATCGTTAAGACTGTAACAACAATACTCTAATATGTTGACATTGACTGCATTGTTCACTCATAGAAAAAAGATTAAATTTCACTCCGCTTGAAAGTCAAGCTAGGTCGATAATCATGAAGATGTTGCCTTCTCATGTGTTAAAAATCTATATTAACGATGTTTAATTATACATGGCATGCTAAACCTTACCAGTTTAAATAGGGCCAAGTTTTTATTTTGTTCATATTTTATCTAAGTTGTTGTAATTGATACAGAGCTAAAACTAATATTTTTTCCTAATGTTGATAGGTACTGGTTGTGAAGACGGAGAAGAATGGATGATTTGCTAAAATGTTGGACATGTAATAATCATGTTTTTTATATTTAAGTTGGAAGCAAAAAAGACAAGAAGTTAAAATGTGTGTTTTATTAAGAGTATTTAGTTCTTTCTAAATTTCTGCAGTAATGTTTTGTAAGAATAATTGGTCAGGATGTGGCTGGAGATTCGATGACTGAAGTCGTTCAGAGATATCAAGGGCTGGGCTTGGCCAAACAGATCTGGCAGCCTTGGATTTTGTTCTTTCATCTTATGAACCTGTAAGTTTTTCTATAGAAACCTATAATGTCATAGGCTTGCTGTTGCAAGCTTGGAATTGGAACAACAAACATTGACAGAGAATATTACTTGCAATATATAAAACAGTCCATCTAGAGCCGAAAAGTATCCCTATAAACCCATATCAAGATAGGTAAATCACAAAAGAACATGGACATTAATGTGTTCTAGATGGGTAGATGGTGTCATTTACTTTGAACTCTATCATTGCAGTAAATTATGTAGTTCTGAAAAGAAAACATCTAAAACATTAATTCTGTCGCTTTCAATATATATGTTATTTTTCGTATTGCTTTGTGACTGAAATCCCTTCTTATAACAAAAAAATAAATGCTTTTAATTTGTATTCCTTTATTTATACTAACATTTGGTAGTGTGCTATTTTGAACAGTTTAGTCCCATGGGTCACTACATTAGTAGTGCATCGCATGATCAAACTATCTGACTGTGGTTAGTGGAGAGAGGCCAACCACTACGTATAATGGCGGGAAATCTATATGCGTTGATGTAAGTGCTAATACTATGTTTCTAACGATCATTATATAATTCCAAACCACCTATTAAAAGAATTGAAATTAATCATCGCACATAAAGATTGATTGTTTTTACAATTGATTACTATCAGCTGAATTTATGTGGGATTTATTACCTGGAAATTTCAGTATATAAAATGCACATTTTAAAGGCTTATTGAAAATTTGTAGGTGATGTGTAATATAATTGCCAACATAGCAAGTACCCGGTTGCCTTAGAATGAGTTGCTTGAAGAGACAATAATGAAATTTGATGGTGTGTTTTATGTTTAAAATTAACATTTGGAATATAGAATTTCATTTTAAGCATTTAGAATTACCTGTCCCTGCTCTTTGCATTAAATTATCCACATGCGTAGTTTTCTAAAATATATGATTTCTAAAATATATTATTTCTAAAATCTATGATTGCCAAAGTCCCCAAAGGATAAATGTTTATTTTATGTATATCATATATTGTGCTTATTTTGCAATTGTATTCATTCACCATAGAGCGTTCATAAATCTTGAGAGTGCATCTGGAAGATTCTGTGAACAATTATGTTATATATATATATGATATGTGATTAATGTTAAATTAATTTACCTTACAAATATGATGTGTGATAAATATTAGATTGGAACTGATTAGTTAAAGCTGGCATTGATGTTTAAGTTCTGGTAAATATAAAACTATATGTTAATTCCTTATATATAGTTGTAGTATTAGTTTATTTGAAACGAGGCAACTTCAACTCATCCAATTACACTTAGTTATGTCAATTTTTCTTTTGAGTGTGTGTGTGTGTATATATATATATATTGAAAATTGGTTACTATATATATATGAGGGAGGTTCTATGACACCCCAAATGCCCCTCATCCTAGACCACCCATTTATATTTAAATAAGTTAGTGGGGGGGAGAGAGAGTTAGTGGGAAGAGAGAGAAACGGGAATGTGTGGTGGAAATCAGGGGGCTAAAGGGGTGCTGCACTATTTAGGGTGCTCTTGATCCTATCTCTCTCTCTCTCTCTCTCTCTCTCTATATATATATATATATATATATATATATATATATATATAACTGAATTTTAGTTGTTATTGATTGTAATAAGAATTGATATTTAAGTTTGTGATATATATTAAATTATCGGTTGATGCTTGATAAGTGGTAACATTAGTCAATGGAATAACTTCTATTCTTCTATTACAATTTTTTTATGTCACTATTTCTTTAATAAAAATTAAAGACTAACTTTTAGTTGTTTAGGTGGCATGTTTTTCCTTTGGAAAAAGTCTCATAGGCACAACTCAAAATAAAAGCTGGCATCACCATAGCACATAAACCAGCCTCATTATCAAATTTCCTTTAATGTTTTCTAAAAACCAAGAAAAAAACAATGATGAAACGTGCACAAAACTTACCTGCTGATCTGGAAAACCTAATAGATCAACTCGAGCAACATTGCCTTGCTTCTATGGCTCGCACATGTCCAAATCTACTCATTCTGAACTCCAACAGGTAATTACCTTTTAGTTTATTTTTAGATTTAATTGTAATTATATTGTTTATGATGTTTATCTTGTAACAATACATGTAGGCAAGAGAGGAGATGTACAAAGAGAGAACTCAATACTTGGAAGCTATGGCTAGTGAACTTATATTTGTCATTTCAACATTGAATTGAATATGGTTTGTTTCAGGATTGGTTGTATTTTTGTATTCTGTAGGCAGATTACTCGGAGGCAATAAGGATGGTAGAGCAATACCAACAAGCCACGTCTAATGGAAATCATGGAGGTTCTAAAGATATCCAAAATCTTTATTCTCATGGTTTGGGTTGCTCTGCTGAGGTTTTAACTAGATTTTAATTTAGTGGAAAGGGACTTCTTCTTTAATTAAGTTTTTGAAATGCACATCCCAACTAATCCTAGTGTTTAGTAAGCATGATCCATACTTAAATGAAAAAATCTTTTGCAAATGACGTATTAAACTAAATAATACTTTACACAGGCATTGTCTACTTTTTATATATGCAGAATATCGGCATAGAAAGGTTATGTTGTTCATGAAACTATATATATAAATAATAAGAAATCAAGTCCCACTGTTCATGTTTCCATTCAATACTAATTTAGACCTTTTCATACCTTTCCTTTCTTGCGTGTTTTTGTGTGTGTGTGTGTGTATGAACAAAGCATGTAGAATTCTATGTGAATAAGTTGTCACAGTTGTTCTTGATGACAGTTAAGTGAAATTATGTAATCAAACTTCACGAATAGGATAAATTTTTTGGTTTACTTCCATGATACCAAAATGCTTATAATAACCATGTGTACATTTCCCTTGAACATCGGTTGATTGTGCTGAGGCAGGTCAAAGGCTAAGGCTTCCTCTTATTTCAAAAGATGGAGAAATCTACGAGGAAGAGATTGAGAAGTGCAGTATCATGTCAAGGAGATCTTTGATAGTTCAACAACTAGCACTGCACCAAGCTTTGCATAAATGAGCTATAATAACAGTTACACGACTATGAGCAAACTTCAACAACATCGTATTATGAGCAATTCAATTGATATTTAACTGTTGGTGTTTTGCTGTTATGTTGATGTTTTCACATGTTATACTTGTATGTAATTCTAATTGTTGGCCTTAAACTTTTATACAGGTAATTAGTATTTCCGAAGTGAAGAACAACCGCATCAAAGAACTGACGGAAATTAAGCAATGAACAAGACTTTAGCTATTATGTATTATAACGTTTTGTTCATATTAGTTGTGTAGATTTGTTTATAAATGATTCTAGTATGTGAATTCATTTATTTTGTCGAAATACTAATACTGAAATGATGATTATGGCTATTATACTTGATTATGCGATTAATGCGTTTTTAATTATTTAAATACGGTGATTATCAATGCTGGCTTGAAATGATTATTATGTGATTGATTACTTATTTTAATATTGCTATTATATATAAGTGATTGTTGGAAATGATACAAGTCATTAATAGTAAATAACAAAAAAAATATTAATTGCCTTTGGTAGGGTTTTTGAAATGCTACAAAAATATTATAGTAGCATAGAAAAAATGCTACAGAAAATAAAAAAAAGGTGCAAGTACCACTTTGGTTGCATTTTTAAGATGCTGCCAATGAACATTTGGTAGGGTTTCTGAAACGCTACAATATGTTTATTTTTGGGCGCATTTACTGCAATGCAACTAAAATTTTTGGACTTTTGGTTGCATGTCATGTCGTAGCGTTTATAACAATGCTACGACAAGTTTTAGTAGCGTTTTTACAATGCTATGAAAGGCTTTTTCTGGTGTAGTGTAATATGCATGTAATTTCTATGTGAGTGCTCTGCGCATTTGTGCTGCAACCATCTCCTACCATACAATCTAGAAACCACGATGCAACCATAAAGGATTTTAGAGAAAATAATTACCCGTGAAAAGCTTTAGATGAGTTTGCCACATCTTTCTTTCGTTTCCCATGTGCTTTTCACAGGGTTATTTCCCCATTGTACTTGTATTGGGCTGATGAATTTATTGCGAAGCCTTTTGATTCTGTGCTCCACAATCTTTGCGGCAGCATGGGGCACCCTAGACTCCAACTCGAAGCTCTCTAAGTCCCCAATCTGATCAAGTTCAAGTCTAACGGCAAAATCGTGAAGGCACTTCCTAAGGTGAGAAACATGGAAAATGTTATGGACTCCGGATAAGCACTCGGGAAGATCCACACAATAATCCAGTTTCCTAATCCTATCAGCAATCATGAATGGCCCGATAAATCTGGAATCCAACTTCCTAGTCTTTCCAAACCAGTTGGCCTTCCTAAAAGGAGAAACTTCTATGAAAACCAAATCACCTACACTAATTTCTAGTTCCTTCCTCCTTATATCAACGTAAGATTTCTGCCAGTCTTGAGCTACCTTCGTCCTTTTCCATATCAAAAGAATTTTCTCTGTAGAATCACATATAAGGTTGGTTCTGATTGAACCTTGCCAGTAGTTTCCAACCAGTAAGTAGGCGATTTGCATGGTCGTCCATATAATGCTTTGTAAGGGGCCATACCAATTGTCGCTTGAAAACTATTGCTGTATGAAAACTCTACTAAAGCCAAATACTACTCCCAAACTCTACCAAAGTCGATGATGCAGGCACTAAGAAAATCTTCAATAACCCAATTAACTCTTTTCATCTGTCCGTCGGTCTGCTGGTGGTATGTTGTGCTTGAATTAAGCGTCGTCCCCAACGCTGCTTGTAGGCTTCTCCAGAACTCACTCATAAACAAAGGGTCTCTATCACTTACTATGCTCATTGGAATTCCATGTAGATGCACTATCTCCTTGACACACACACACACACACACACACACACACACACACACACATATATATATATATATATATATATGCCAATGAAGCTACAGTTCTACTCCTTTTCACTGGGATAAAATGGGAATTCTTTGTTAAACGATCCACAATGACCCAAACGACTTCATTCCCCTTCTGACTCCTTGGTATCCCATCCACAAAACCCATCTGGACATGTTTCCATTTCCAAGTGGGAATCTTTAAAGGTAACAACAACCCTTCAGGCCTACCTTGCTCTTCCTTAACCTTTTGACAAGTCAGACATCTTGCCATAAATTCAGCAACGTCCCTTTTCATACCTTTCCAATAAAAATTCCTTCTCATGTCCTTGAACATTTTATCCCTTCCGGGATGTATGGTCATCTTGGAATGATAACATTCCTCTAAAACTTCTCCTCACAGACTCATATTCTTAGCGACATAAAGTCGGCTATCCCTTCTCAAACTCCCATATATATATATATATCAACTGAATACCTATTAGAATGAAGAATGTGTTCTCCCTAGCAATCCTTTCCCTCAACAGTTTTTACTCATCATTGAGACCTTGCTCATGCTTAATTATATCTAATAAAACCGGTCTCACTTCCATAACTCCAAGAAATCCGTCAGATGCTTCAATTAGTGGCTGAAGATTAAAACAAATAATATCTCCACATCTTTAGGGCAAACATCATAGCTGCAAGCTCCAAGTCATGCACAATGTATCTCTTCTCAGGATCATTTAGTTGTCTACTTGTGCAAGCAACTACTCTACCCTCTCGAACGTGCTACTACACTTGTTGCTCCAAACAAACTCAAGATTATAGCAAAGGATTGACTAACGAAGAAGGCATGGTGGACCATATAAAATGGAGCAATGGATTGTAGTAGGGAGTTTAAGGTTTTGAAATTGATTGATCCACACGTACTACAGGGAGAGAATTAATGTTTCGGGTTAGTATGGCTATATTCCAATTAAATTTCAAGAAAAGCCAAACATTTATGTAATTATTCAGTAAATAGTTTGAAATATTTATGCAATTATATCCAAAGATCGCAATTTCCATAATTAATCAATGAAAATTTATGCAATTATTCATCAAAAAATTTCAGAAATTCCAGTAAACTTTTGAAAAATTTGTAGAAATTTATGTAATTATTCACCAAAGATCGTGGAAGTTTCCGCAATTATTCACTAAATAATTACAGACATTTATGCAATTTTTGGATATAAGTGCATAAATATCTGCGATTATTTATTGAGTATTTGCATAATTGTATACGTTATTTAATAATTAAATTTTAGGGACCTAATTTATAAAATAATTTAGGGAAGTAGTTTTCGTGTATAAGTTTGATTATAAGAACCTAAAGTCTAATATTCATTAAAAATCGGATACGATGGGATATTAAGGCAAGTTTCTATTCCACCCATATGTTGCCTAGCTCTCCAAAATTCAAAAAACAGAAAAAATCCATCATTTTGTTGATTTTGCCCCATTAGAGATACCCTAAGGATAAACCCAGTGCTAAAGGTGTATAAAAATTCCAAAAAAAAAAGAACAAGTTTTGAGTTTAGACAAAAATGGTGAGAGGGGTATTTTTATCATTGATTTTTTGTAAAATTTGGGCAACTCTACATAATCATATGTTTGAATAGAATTTGCCAACATTAAATGATTGTTATGGAACGTGTAGTGAAACCGGAAGATAAAGTAAATGACAACTATTGGTCTAGGTATATAATGTTACAGAAAATAAATTTATAACCTGATTTCAACATTTTCTTTGAGGCAGACCGGCCGATGCGCTATCACTGCTCAAGAAGCATCTGGCAAGGTAAACGAATAAGAACTTGTCGAAGGAGGAGTTTGTTGCCATAGTCACCTTCACCGTCTAATATTCTAAGTAACTCTGAAGAGCTTCTGGGATGCTAAGGTGCGGATCAAAGCCTCAATTATGGCATTTATGTGGAGTCTTTAGCCTCTACCCGTTCCGAGCATCCAAACTAACCTAATATTAGGAAAATTGGAGAATTAGAGCACTAGTGGCTCCTATTTACACCTGAGTCGATAGCCTGAGAACGATGTATGATCAATGTAACAACTATTTCTATGGACCCCTAGTGCCAGTCAAATGCAAAGTTCGTGACAAGCAACCAAGATCCAAGAGCAGTGGTTCGAATTGCAATCGATAAACATTATTTGACGTCTAATAATATTTTCTAATCCTAGCTTATGCTAAGAAAATTTTCAAACAAATTTGGTAAAATGCTAACTGCTCAAGAGAAATGGAAAACTAAAGTAGCAGCGTTGAAATTCCATTATTTACCAAAAGAAAAAAACACTACAAAGTTTAAGACTATAAAATAAATTACATAGACAAAGCATCACGAAAAAAAGCACAAAAGAAGGGGGTATTTATGCATCTCTCCCTTTAGTAATAGCCATTGTACTCGGAAAAATAATTTATTGCTCAAAGATGATAAACTCTATGACATATCATACACTCTAAAAAAAGACGTCACCCACATCTCGAGAAGCACAACCATCATAACTAATTGAATATTGCATTTCCCGCACAACAAGATTATTAGTTGAGGGAGTAATAGCTAAACGGTTTTATAAAAATCGTATCTACGTTAAATGGTTTTCATAAAACTAAACGGTTTTTAGAGAACCGTTTAATGTTTATATGGTTTTCATAAACCCTTTTTGTGTTCTACGGTTTATGAAAACCATATAACATGTATGATATTTTTTTCCCAAAGCATTTTTTGATGTTTTTTTAATACATTTAAATTAGTTTGTAAAGAAAAGCACAAAGACGTTTTAATGAATTAAAACTTGCCTATTTTCAAGTTTTAAATTTGGATTTTTATTGTTTTAATTATGTTTGAATCTCATATATGCATCAAAAATAAATATATAAATTCCTTCAAACTAGTTATTTTTTATGATAATCCATAAAAAATTACAACCAATATAGAAAATTAAAATAGGATATAACAAGCTAGAATAACAACATAGAAATCGTCTACATCTCAGAACTTCCTTCTTATTCCTGATATCGTTTCTTTTGAGCCCTCAAAATACTACACTTTTTTGCTACAACATAGTCAAGGGTTTCTCCAGTCAAATGAGATAGATCTCTTGCTAGATACTCCTCATATTTTTCTTCCATCAATCGTCTTTCACGTCTTTCTTCATAATCAATTCTTTTGTTGAGAGCTTTAGTTCTATTGGCATCTTGCTGTAGTTGCATCTCCATGATCTTCAGCTGCTTATCTTTTTGCTTGTCATGGTCTTCTTTTTTGGAGGCAAATGCAAGTGATGTATCACTCAACAACGAAGTTAGTCTATCACTAGACGCTGCCAAATCCGTTGCTTCCTTATTTCTCAACAATGTTCTCTTGCTTGATTTTATTCCTTCTGGCCTTGTTCCAACCCCACCATATAGCATTCCCAAATTAGGAGTCACATGACTACTATTGTTGCCATCTCCGTCCGTAGCCATAGGTCATTCAAATGAATTTCTCGGGGATGATTCCATTAAAAGTCTAGAAGCTACATTTCTCAAGTTAGAACCTTCGGTGTCTCCAAGGTCTACAACATCTGTTTCACATAGATTGTCCTAACGTGGACACAATGAAAGAATTTCCAATGCTTTATGAGCATTGAATTCACTATTACAAGTGTCGCGGTAGATCGTATCGCAATCTTCTTTTAAATCTCTGAAAGTTTGACCGCTTAAAGCGAATCCACCCTTTGTGCTTTTTTCCCTTTGTACTTGGTACACATAGTATTTAGATTATACCATGCAGTCTTTGTGCTTTCAAATGATCTTCTTGTTACGCATTTAGGATCTTTATTTTACAGATCATTAACCCGGAGGTAGAAAACTTACCGCCGGAACGGCCTGCTGGAACGACAGATGCATTTACCCATGCATTGGCTAGCACTTTATAATCAGTTGCTCTACATTTTTTACCAGTAGTTGTAGTTGCTTCCACACTACTTTGACCTTGAGTTTCCTTTAGCTTTCGCTTGTTGTAAGTCCATTTGGCCTTAGTTTGTCCTTTGTTGGGTACAGGGGTCGGCGAAGGCATCTCTTGGTGTATATTTTGATTAGGAATCATGGGTTGTGACCCATAGTAGTTGTTGGTTTGAGGAATTTGGCTGTACATGTTACCGTACTGATGAGCAAGGTTTAATTGGTGGAGATATTGACTTCGTTGGGAAGTTTGAAAAGGGGTGGAATCATTGATGGGGCTTCTGCTTGAGATAGTAAACTAGTAAAATTAGCAATGTTATCATCGTTATAGCCAGAGAAATTGTTGTTATTTGAATCGGCCATTGTTGTTTGTTTATACTTGGATTTGTTTGTGAGTTTGAAGAAAATATAAACCCATACCACATATTTATGTAGATAAAGGACTCAACTTAGCTTGATCATTAAGAAGCCATTCATTATTCTGCATTGTGTCATCAAATCAAATGTTGAATATGGCAGTAAATTTAATTGCCTTGACCAATAAAGTTGTTCAATCCAATCAACTTTAATGATTCTATTGAAGGAAGTGATATGCTTTACTAGGTTGAGTGCGAAACAGTATGCATTTATTACAGTGCGCGTGTTGTTTATAAAACTTGTTTGGTGTGCCTAATTTGTCTAGACTATTATGACAATTTCTGTATTTTCCTTTATTGATAGCCGTGCATACAGTGGTTGCCATTGTGCTGTCGACTCATCTGGGGAAGGGTTATTTGAATATACATTTGACAAGCTGTTCCTTTTATGCCTATATAATCATTTGAAAATTTTGTTTGCCTTAACATTTCAAAATGGCAAACGAAAACTGGACTGCATCGGATTACGTCGTTTTGATAAAGGCTTACATTGAATCAGATACACTACATATGGAAGAAGAAGTAAATCAAGATTTTTGGGCAACCCTCAATGAAAAATACAATAATCTTACGAGTTGTAGAATAATGTGAACCAACTTAGTCACCAGAAGTGCACTTGGCTTATTTACTGCAGATTGTACGAATTACCGCAAAGTAATCGATGATGCAAAAAAGGATGATGTTTTTCAACTGGCACGGTCGACGTACGACTCACTCTATCATTTCAAGTACCGGTCAAACTTCGTCGGCCACGAAACGTACGAGTTATGGTACAATCATATTATATAGTTTGAGTAATACATCATTAGATTATGTGCTGCCTTCAGTAGGTATCTTTTGGTTTATGTAATGTAGGAATGTATCCATAGAGTTTAATTTAAATTCATTCGCTCTAAGAAGAGTATATTGTCCCACGCGCTAACATGACTAGTTTATGAACATTAAAAGTCGTGCTGACCCGTACATTGGACTAAGAGCTGACAAGATTAGCCAGTATAATGCTGGCAATAATTAAAGTGGTCTTTCAATTGATTTTAATCAATTAAAGTGGTCAGTATAATGCTGACAATATTTGAGGGAGTTAAAAAATTTGGGTCGTTCTCTTGTGAATTGTGAATATTGACTACAACAGAAAATAGAAATGAGATATATTTTAGTACATAATACAATCATCGAGTACTACAATGTTAATATAGTTCAACAAATGCATAGCCTACATCTAAGCATTCCCTTTCAGATGCCATAAATGTTCAACTAGGTCATCTTGCAGATTATTATGTGTCTCTATAGATCTACGTAAACCGCTCAGAAATACCTCAATAGTCGCTGGATTTCTATCAGCAACAACTGTTGCAGCGTTATCTGGATCATATCCCAAATAAGATGGAAATTTTCCTCTTTCTTATTTAGTGATCATATTATGCATTATAATACAAGCTCGCATAATGTTTCTCAAAAATTGTGGCTTAAACAATTTGGTAAGGTTTTTAACAATGGCAAACCTTGCTTGTAGAACCACAAAAGCAAGTTCTACGTCTTTTCTCGCTATCTCTTGCCTTTTTGCTAGTATTTTTCTGTTTTTGGAGCTGAAATTGTTTTGACGGGAGTACCCCAAGAAGGATAGATGTCATCTGCTAAATAGTACCCCATGTCATATGTATTTCCTACATATTAAAATCATACGCAAGTGCTTTTTCATGTGTAAGATTCTTAAACAAATGTGATTGGTGAAGAACGTTAATATCGTTCATTGAACCAGGACATCCGAAAAATGCATGCCAAAACCATAGATCATGTGAAGCAACAACTTCAAGTATCATTGTCTCTTTGGAGTAATGTCCAATAAACTGACCGTGCCATGATGTGGGACAATTTTTCATTCCCAACGCATATAGTCTAGACTTCCTAACATGCCAGGAAATCCTCTTTTGGCTCCTAATGTTTTCAATTTGTTGACATTGCTTTGCGTTGGAGCACGTAGATACTCTTCACCATACAATTCGATGATGGCTACACAAAACCTTTCAAGACTTAAGCTAATAGTACTCTCACCCATTCGGACAACCTCATAAAACTCATCTGGAGCTATTTCATATGCTAAAACACGTAACGTGCCTATTATTTTTTGGTATGGTGAACACCCTAAGTTCTAGCACTATTACGTTTCTGAACAAAATAATTATCGTGTCCAATAACTCCATCGAGACTGCGCATAAATATATTATTGCTCATACGAAAACGACATCGAAAGTCGTTAGGACCATACGTACTGGGGGTGTTGAAATAATCTTTAAGTAATCTAGCAATACCTCCTTGATGATCCCGCATCTTCCGTCTGTCTACCCAGCCGAACACACTACCGCCTCGAGTACCGCTAGATGATCGTTCCGTTAGGAATTGGCGAATCTTTAATTGTTGAACGGTAACAACTTGCATCATTAGTTCTAACTCATCGCTATCATTCGTGTTACTCGAAGATATCTGAAGATAGTTTGTTCGTGCCAAGACTTCGTCGCCTTCGTCAGAACCAGAGTTGGCATCCTCAGGACCATTTTGGCTCAAGTAATTTGAATCATCACTCTACGTACACATTTGATTCGTAAACTGCATCTTAGTTATAAACATTATGAGATATTTTTGTGTTCTGAATCTAAGTGTGCACACTATATTAGGTTTTATAGCTTCTTCAATCCGATTTTGCAACGACTATAAGTATATTCTATATCTTTATATTCGTCAATGGCTATGAATTTAAACTATATTTTAATATTCGGCAACCTTTATAATTTTAAACTATATTTTAATATTCGGTAACGACTATATTTATATAACTTATATTTTTATATTCCAGAACGACTCTATGCATATAACGTATATTTTTAATATCCAACAACTGATATATTTATAACTTATATTTATATATACGTTGAAGTAAAATAATATATAACTTACAAATTAATATTCGTCAACGTATAAATTAATTAATTTAAATTTAATTTTCATTAACATCTCGACAATTTTACTGATATTTTTATGTTTTATACGCTCAACAATTTATATTATAACAAATGCAAAGAGGAAAAAAATAATTAAACAAAATGATTTTCTGAAAACCCTTTATGCATTAAACGGTTTTTTGAAAACCGTTTACCACCTAAACGGTTTTCAGAAAACCGTTTAGGGATAATTAAAAATTAATTAATCGGGCGTCCCTCCATCCACTGTTGGAACGGTGGGGGGGAGTTACCATTTGCAAACACGATTCTCATACAGATTCACGCTTAAGTGCTAGGAATGCTCTTAGTGGGTGGAATGTTAATTTTCTCTCAAATAAGAAGAAGAGCAAGTCTATTTTTTTATTCCCCTTCTCTTTCATGGATGAATTATCCCTATTTTCACATCTAGGATTTACATATACAACACATATCATTGTCAAAGGGGATTTTTTTCTTAGTATTTTTTTCGATTCAAAATGGAAAGTGCCCAAATTCAATTATAAACTTGAAAAACAAGGTCTCGAAAAGCAAGTAATTTTCTGGGCCTTTATTCCTTTTTAAGGTTCACTGGAATTCTTAGTGGTTGGAATTTCTAGTTATCTTGGTAGGAATCTGATACCTGGATTTCCTTCTCAAATCCGTTACTTGAACGAAAATAGATCTTGTGGAATCATATTAAATATTTGACAATACATTCCGTACCTTGCTAAAAAAACTAATCCTTGTTTTGAGGAAATTTCGTTTCTGATAATTGAACACCATTATAAGTACATTTAACATGCATTTCTTCATTCCATTCCTTCCAATCCTCATACCATTTAGGGAATTGAAACGATAACATACGACTAATATTTGCGTTGAGTTTCTCGACCTTTGCTTTAGGATTAGTTAGTTCTATTTCTCGATGGGGCCGGGAAGGGATATAACTTAGTGGTAGAGTGTCACCTTGACGTGGTGGAAGTCATCGGTTTGAGCCTGATTGTCCCTAAACCCAATAGGAATTTTTCTATTTTGACTTGTTCCCCGCAGCGATCAAACGAGTTCCCCTTCTTATGCCTTTGAATCCAGAAGTACCGGCGGAGGCCCAAAAAACCACTAGACCTCGTACATCTGTAACAGTTACAATGGTATTGTTGAAACTGGCTTGAACATGAATAATTCCTTTTGGTATTCTACATCCAGTTTCAAAGATTTTATTTGACTTTCTGAATATATTCCTTGCACACGTTTAAAATCAAAATTTGCAATTGAGATCAAGAAATTCTCAGTAGGATTTGATAAAAATTTCTCATCAGAATAAAATCCATTATATCCAAATGTTTGAGAATTTTTAGAAAATAGACCATGAATTTTATTTATCCACGATATTTCTAAGAAATCGTCTTGGTTTCTTAGCTTAATCTGTTTCAATTAACCGACTTAGGCATAGACCAGCGTATCACAAGCTACTGGAGAGTTAAGAGACAAGACAAGCCAGGGGTCTACTTTTCTTTGGGTCCAGAGAATCAGCTCCCCTATCAGTGCACATCGTGGCAATGCCAGGGGTCAAGTCGTCAAGCAAAGCATCTTAACTACAGTTATCAAAACTGCAGCCAGCCATTACCGCCTCCTCAGATGATTCGGGCCTGTAGCAACTTCAGAAATCAAACCCGCTTCTTCTAATGTTGACCTAATTTCAAAATTATTTCAATTTTCTGAATTCTCTCTAAACCTCGCTGCATATCTCCCCGTTAATACATAAGTAATTTCAAGTTCGATTGTTCTCAGCTTTTGGTTTCCTTTGTGGTGCTAAAAAAATATGTCATCAATTATCCAGTCAAAACCAAATTCATTCAAAAACCTAGTTCTCAACCCCATAAAGCGTTCCTCTACTCTTCCAAGGTCTTTAAATTTTCGCTGTTCTGCGAACACTCGCTGTAAATACAACATTACTCTGCTCCCTGGTGATGGAATAGGACCAGAAGTCATTTCTGTGGCTAAAGATGTTCTTATTCTAGCCGGTTCTTACGAGGGTAGTTATATATTTTGAAGATTATTTCTCTGATGTTATACTACTATAATACTGAAATTTTCCTGTGCTATAAACTTCCCTGTGCAATAAAAGTCACTTTGTTATAGTACTTCATTAAATTAACCCGTTTATGTTGGAGTAGTAGTACAAGTAAGTTGAGTGTTCTTTTTTTGTTAAATGTTTATTTATTTGTTAATATTTTGTCAGCCTGTTCCGAATTTCATATGGTGCTTTAATAGAATTGACCTACATATGGAATATTAACCTTTGAGTTTGTTTTGAGTAATTGTTAATTGAGTTTGAATTTATAAGGGTCATTTACTTTTTCTTAGGGATTAATTTCGAATTCAAAGAAATGCCAGTTGGAGGAGCTGCTCTCGATGCAGTTGGTTTGCCATTACCCGATGATACATTGGTTGCAGCCAGAGAATCTGATGCTATTTTGTTAGGAGCTATTGGGGGGTTGGTATATTTTCTATTATCAGTTTGAGTTTTTAACGATGAAATCTGAACTATTTTATATGGGTTCTGTAGTGTATTTTTGGCAACTTCTTGTAAGTAGTCAAAACATGAGTGCTCTACCACTCTTATGTTATAAAAAATATAATACCACTCTTATATCATAAGCAAGCTTATTTGAGTCTTGGTGTTTGGGAAATTTTACAGGGAAGTAGCTTAAAAATTAAAACCAAAAAATCAGTTATCTATTGCGTATAACTTATACTAAAATTTCATAACAGTTTTCACGTAGAAATTACAAGCAGAATGGCACTAAATTTATGTATGTATGTGTATCTCTCTCTTTATACACGCACACACATATATACATACACATGCACATACATGTCTCTGTTTGTAGTCGCCATCCGTTACTTATGAACATTGTGCCCAACACTAACTATTTATAAGTTGCTAAAACAACTTATTAGTTACTTATGTTTCAAGTAACAAGTAACAGTTACTTGTTTATGACTTATTTCAGTTTTTACAACTAAATTTTACTACCATTCAGCTCATCTGTCCCAACATTTTTTCCTATTACTATTCACATAAATCTGCTTTAAAGTTGCTATTCAAAACTAGTTTTAAGTGGGAAAAAAAAGATAAGCCGTTACCAAACAGGCTCAGTGCGTTAGGCATTATGAAAAATGCTCTGTAGTATCAAATTTTAGGTTGTATTTATAGAAGCATGCATTCGTCTGATTATGCAATGTTTACAACCACAAAAAGGAAGTTTATAAGAGAAGATGAAATGTATGATAAAGAATGCAATCAATAATGCTGACTAGCTACTTAGAATGACAAAACATAATAATAATAATAATAATAAAAAAAAAAACCGTAAGAAAGTTCAACTGAACCAGACTATGAATTCTGTAGAGGCTCTACAGAATTCCCAGGACTCAATATATTCCATCCAGCTTGTAACCAAGGATATTTGTAGTCTTTTAGATATGATGGTCATGCAATTGATCATAGAAAATTTCAACATTCTTCTTGTTTTCTAGAGAATTTCAACATTCTTCTTGTTATCTTAAGATGGCAAATAAGGTGGTAAGGTGGAATTACCGATTCCTCTAAACTCTAAGCTGACAAGTACTCCAGAAAGGAAATGAGAGCAAACTAGTTAATAGCTACATGTTAGTTCAAACTTTATAAATTATTTTATATAATTCTAACACCTGTAAACGATGAAGAGAATGTCTTATCACATGCCAAGGGAGTTTTCTGAATGAATTTGATCTATTCAATTACCTCATTTTAACAATACCGATGCAATAAAATTATACATATATCCATACCTATATGTAGTTTTTCAAGTCCTGAATTTGGTATGTTATTCTTAGTTATAAATGGGATGCAAACGAGAAGAATTTGAAGCCCGAGACAGGTTTGCTGCAACTGCGAGCTGGGCTTGGAGTATTTGCTAATTTGAGGCCTGCTACTGTATTACCACAAGTACTGTTTGAGCTGCATTTTTGTTCATAATACATGCAATTATCAAGTTATATCTTGTTGTCCCCCCCCCCCCCCCCTTTAGGACTTGATGCTTTGAACATGATAATATGGAAACCATACCAGAGTATTTATGTGATGCATTTAACAACGGTGTATTAAGCTGATGGATTTACAGATGGATTGCACTCAATTAATGGCTAAAAGTAATTTATCTAAAGCCTCTTAGAACAAAATAGTTGCAGGTGCTCCTCGTTGTCGAATTGAAAGTTTGGAAAACTTTTCTTATTTGACTAAATCTACAGAATGATTTTTCAGTTGCAGGTCAATTATATTGTGTTGTTATTTGGTTAAGGTCTGTTCTTTTTATGGCTAACTGGTTATTCTTTCAACATCAAGTGATTATTAACATTTTCCATGAATGATAACCCATTTTATATCTTTAATTGTCTTCATTGCTTCTTGTTATTTACTCAAGCTATGGATATTAAACAGGATTTTCTTCATGTTTTGCTGCAGCTTATGCAATAAGGTTTCAGTATTGTGCATGGCTAGAATATGTTTACCGTTGTTAATATATTGTTTTTCTGTTCCCTATGCTTTACAGCTTGTGGATGCTTCTACTCTAAAGAAAGAGGTCGCCGAGGGGGTTGACATTATGGTTGTCAGAGAGCTCACTGGAGGTATATTTGTCTCATAATTTTTATCTTATTTTTATTTTTTAATCTGATTTTGCATGCTTGCAATCTTTTGAATTTACCTCACAGGAATTTATTTTGGAAAGCCAAGGGGTTTTGGAACTGATGATAAGGGTGAAGAGATTGGTTATAATACTGAAGTGTATTCTGTTACTGAGGTATTAATCAGTTTAGTATTTATCTTGCTTGTTGAGATGTCATTCTAAATCTTTTTAGCTTCTAGTTCATAATGCAGTCCACAAAGCCATTTTGTGAACCTTTCAACCTGTCATTAATTTTGCACTGAACACAGTTTGTTGGGTGCTTTCATCCTCTTCTAATCTTTTATCATATGTTCATAAATGTTTGGCAAAGTCGATACTGTCTGCAACACTGGTAAAAAATTTACAATTCAAAATTCTCATTTCAAATTGGATCTGTGCATTTTAATTTCTAAATTCAGATTCAAACCTAAACTAAAACCGCATTTGAGAAAAAATAATCCTGTCCATGCTGTACTCAAGATATTACATGAAAATACAATTTAAAATTTGTTGTTCTCAATGAGTGCCAAACAACATAAGACTCCTTTTAGAAAAAAAAATTCAACTGAAATAAAAAGGTATGTCTTTACTCTCAGCTGAAAGCATCAATATTACTAGAATATCGAAATAAAAAGACAGAACACGGGAGATAATAAGTTTTGGTTCTAGATGTGGAAAGCATAAAAATCTATTTCAGAATATGAACAATCACCACGGAAAGGAAAATCAGTGCTAAAATTTGTAGCGTACAAACATGTGTACATACTACATATAAGAAATATATTTCACACAATCAAATCTCATTTAAAGGAAAATCAGTGCATAAAAATATATTTCAAAATATATTTCATACAATCATATCTCATTTAATAATCCATATGAGCAAAATTTGTAGCGTACAAACATGTGTATATACCACATATAAGAATATGGATCCCTTCAATCTGTGATTTATGGTTTATATTTAATTTCAATTTAAAATCTGAACATTACGATATGATACGCGATTTGAATTCCATTTTTGAAAACGTTCGTCTGTGAGCGCTTTTATATTCGATGGTTTGCTTGCATCATCAATTTTCAATGTCAGTACTCAGCAGCCCTTTAAATGTTAAAAAAACCACCACAGGCTTCAGCTAAAAACTCAGGGGTGAATGCTGTTTTAGCATATAACTTTCTACATTATTTTTTAATGGGTAAACAACTTAATAAGGTTGTAGAATTGATCAATACTAAACTGATGTCTGTGATATGAATGCTGAACAAGTCATCTTATTGCACCATAAAATAAGTCTGACAATTCCAGTAGAATTTCATGAAGGCACATTCTACATGGTTAAATTTAATTCATTGCATATGTTCTTTTGTAGTCAACACAATCGTGATCTATCTTTAAGCAGTAATGGCACAATCCTTCGCTTTATATAATTGTTCGGTAGTAAATAATGGTATTGTCATTGAAACAAAAGATTCAAATGGACCAATTTTTGAATGATTGATTACACGTTTAGCCGTATTTTTTACTTTTTGGTTATAAATATTACCATGTTTTCTTCATTTATCAAAATTTATGTTACATCGTTTACTGCAGGATTAAAAATCCTTTTACCTGCAACAATTTTCTTCTGATTACTGGCTAATTTAGATGCTTGTTAGATTGACAGGATTGCACGTGTTGCATTTGAGGTTGCTCGCAAACGTGGTGGCAAACTATGCTCTGTTGATAAAGCCAATGTTTTGGAGGTATTTTTAACAACTCTTATTAGAGTGTGAGTGTGTGTGTGTGTGTGTGTGTGTGTGTGTGTGTGTAATTTTCATTCAAGTGTTTTAGTGAATTTTTTTCAGAGTCAAATGTTGGGACATAATATTGCTCTGTTGCATTATTTTATTTTCCTTTCAGAGTCAAATGTTGCTGAACCACTCTATGTTTGATGTTACATGCCTTTAGCTGCTTACTTTATTTTCTCACACTTTTATGCTGGTGTTTTCAAGTAAGCTTTGCGAATTAGTTTAATTCGAGGACAGTTACCACTGCATTAAATAATTAAAAGTTTTTAATTAACGTCATGAAATTTGGTTGATATGTATACACCAAATGGATATTGTCTGATTTATGTATATGATTATGAATATCCTATTAGAACTTAGCGTTCATTTACAAAAAGTTATCGACCTTGTTAAATAGGGTTACAGAACTTCTCATGTTTCTGATATACGTGTTTCTCATGTGGGTAGATATTTGGTAGAAAAGTTTTGCTTAAGCACCTATTTGTTCTAGTTCAGCATCCTTCCATGATACTGCATTCTTTTTTGCCGAACTTTTAGTGGTAGTTTATTTTGCAGCTCTCTTTTGCTTAGCTAGACCAAAAAGTAAATAAATAATACAGTATTACAATTCAATATTGTGCTTAGCGTATCTGGTGTAGTTGCTAAAAGACGATGATTCATTTTCTCTTTTCTTTTGAAGTCATCTATGCTATGGAGAAAAAGAGTGACTGCGAAAGCTGCAGAGTATCCTGACATTGAGCTTTCACACATGTATGTAGACAATGCCGCCATGCAGCTTATCCGTAACCCAAAACAGGTTTCTTGATGAACTTTTTTACTTCATAAATGACAGTACTGAAATTGTGCGGGAGAGAAAACAAAACTACTGTAGGGAACTCAAAGTTAAGTTTACTCTCCAGAGCACTTCTTTCATTGAAATCAACCCAACAAACCGAATTAAATTATATTCAACTTGCATTAGGTCGGTGATCAGTGTCAGTAACTGAAGAGTACACAATTCAAACAATTATGAATTCCAGTCAAATCAAAATGGATAAAGATAAACCACTAGATTCAGATAATTTTACTGATTGCTAACATTTTTATATAGAGATATATACAAAAGCAAATCTTCAAGAGTTTATTTTTGTGAAGGGCTAACCTTTATAATATTTTTGCAGTTTGACACGATTGTAACAAACAACATCTTTGGTGATATATTGTCAGATGAAGCATCCATGCTTACTGGAAGTATTGGTATGCTGCCATCTGCTAGTATTGGTGAATCTGTATGTGATAACATTAAAACTAAATGATATTCAGTAGTTACTGGACTTTAGTATATTAATTATATCAATTTTAATCATTCAGGGTCCTGGACTCTTTGAACCTATACATGGTTCTGCCCCTGATATAGCTGGACAGGTGAATTTTTGAATGCAAGATACCCTAAGTTGTTAAAAATGTATCGAGGTACAATACAAGAAAAAATATTTTTACAGGACATAGCAAATCCACTAGCAACAGTGCTTAGCGCTGCAATGCTTTTAAGATATGGACTAGGGGAGGAGAATGCTGCCAAGATGATAGAAAATGCAGTCATTGAAACTCTAAACCGGGGTTTTAGGACTGGGGACTTGTATTCTGTTGGAACGGTTAGTACACACTTTTTCCTGTACTTATTTTGTTGAACATATGTATCTAGATGCCCGATATAAGACTTCAATATTATTAAACATAAGAAGCCTAGTGATGGTATATAGTTACTGGACCTTTGTGTTTATGCACATGGAAAGATCTGGAATCACGATTATCACCATATAGTTGAATTTTATGTAAATAATATCAACAATGCACGATTTTAAAGAATCATTCTTGATTCTCATGTGAAATGTGCTCAGTGTGCATTCAGAAAAGATTTGTCCCTTTTTTCTGAAACTAAGCTTGGTTTCTTAATTTATGACTTTCACTTTTGAATTCAGACACGGGTAGGATGTAAAAGAATGGGTGAAGAAGTGCTCAAATGCGTGGGCTCTAAATATGCTGTCGCTTCTCTGCATTAATCAATGGGATGAGAGAACGAACCAAGTCATATTTGTATCACTGAGGACTATTACCATCAAGGTTGGTATTCATTAGAATACTAAATTTTGTAATTTATTAGTTTGTGTTCTATTCGGTTTCCAGCTGTTTAGATCACATGTTTTCATTAATAAAATTGCAAGTTTATATTTTGCAGTTCACTATTTTTTGTAGATTGCATTCTTTGGCTTTGCATTATTTTTCTTATTTTGTAACAGAGTCATGAATATGGAAAACAAAAGTCTGGCATTGTGTTCTTAGATTTATTCTGCAATCATATTTAGCAAACGTGGTTATATATATGTATACGTTAAGATGCACAGAATAAAGTTGGATCACATATTCTTAGAGTAAAGTCCAAATAATCATGGACATAAAATCCGCTTTTCAAACAATATAAATAACATAAGATAATGTAATAATAGGATATAATTTAGCATGTTGAACCATTTGTGCTGGATATACAATTGAGGAATGCATCAACATTGAAGGCTCGACGTGCAAAAGTAACATATATAATTTATCCTTTTTAGTAGGTAAATTAATTAACATTTAATACAAAGCTTGAGTGGTTAACATATGTAACTTGGTCAAAATGCCATTGTCACTTGTATTTCACTATAGGCATAAATCAGAAAAATCCTCACTCTTTTCTATATTCGTAAGATCCGTAGTAAAATTATAGTCTACAACCAAAGTCTGAAACTGGATGCATAGCCTCTTGCTATCTAATTTGATGTAAGAATTTCAGAAAGAACCGCATATTATTAGTACAATCTGGACAACATACATACAATTGAAGTGGTACACATATAGAGCCAAGCGTTTATTAAAAGTTTGATGATGCATATACAATTGAAAATAAGATAACTAAGTGAACCGCATTTGTGATTTTAATAAGGATTTGATATGGTGTGATAACGTGACACCTGCAGCTAGACCCAATCGCGTTATGGACAAGCCAGCAACATATCAAAGTTAGGAGGCATTAGCTAAATAGAAGCAGAACGGTTACGCATGGCATCAAAAACAACTATTAGTTATAAATTTTCTTTATTTTAAATATTATTAAAGGTACGTGAATCACCAGATGAAGGCTATTTTAAATATTATTAAAGGTACGTGAATGCACCAGATGAAGGCTAATTGTATGAGCCACATGTCCTTAGTTTGTTAGAAATGACTAGCCGTAAATGTGTAGCAACTATGCATAGTTAGGTGGGGAAACCCAAATGAATTATGAAATGAACGAAAACAATTTTCTTTTCCAACTGCTTTTCTTCCTCCCTTCTAATCTTAACCTCTTCTTCTTTCTCCTTCCTCAATTCTTGGTTGTTACAAAATGTTATGCATACCAATTGGTGTTTTCACCAATTTGGACATGGATGTTGCCTCCCCTTCCACCATCTACCAAACCGACAAATAGATCTTAGTCCAAACCACCTTCATCGGCACATTCTGCCTCTTCTACCATGGCTGCTTCAATAGTAGTTGTGACACCCAATTGGAATCTCGTCCATACTCACAAATCTGATCCGTTCCGTACACCGATCAGTTCAGATCTGGGCCTGTCTATAACAACAACCTCCTCTTGCTTCTTGTAGTACCATCCATCTCCTCATGCTCATGCCTCAGCTCCGTTCTCAACCTCGTTAAAGAGCACTGTATCCCTGGCCTCTTCTCCCAACTTCACATCTCCCTCAACCCCCTCCAGGTCCTCGACCGACACAACAAAAACCTCACCGACGACCTCCCTCTACGCCCTGTTGATTTGCCTAATCCTCTCCACCTTCATCTCAGCGGCAACTTCTTCTTCGGCTCTATTCCTCCTCAATACGACAACTGGAGGTATTTGCAATACCTCGCTCTCTCCGACAACCAGTTGAGCGGCCAAATCCCTCCCGAAATAGGGAACCGATCCAGTTTGCGCGAGCTCTTCAACAGCTGTGAAGGTGAGATTCCAGCTGCCATCGGGACGCTGAAGAGTTTGAAATCACTGGATTTGAGCAACAACGCATTGAAAATGATGAAAATGAAAGTAAGGTTAGCACCTACCTTAGTCATAAACAGCCTGGAATCAGAAGAATACCACCAAACAGTAAAAATTACAGGAGATGTAGTAATGCTGAAGAATGAGGTGATGGTTGCAAGCAGAATAGGTATGCTAGTGAATGATGATATGTTTGCAATATTTACTGGTATTAAGACAAACCTGCTGCCAAATGTCTTAAATGCACCATGCGAAGAGGCATTGAAATTGCTCGATACAATGCCGCACTTAAAACAAATCCCAAGCCCCATTACCTATTCACTCAACCACGCTGTTATCGTCCTCCCACCCGTAAATATTGACCTCGGTCAAGTCGTGGACAGCCTCCCTACCTCCCTTGACATTGCTCTCTCCCTCCTCGTTCCCCATTCATATAGCAACGACATCAACTTCTCTCCCAACATCTCCCGTGTTAAGCGCTACAATTCTAACTGTCAAATATGTATGCTCTTATGCTTTTCCCACATCAAGTTCACCACTGTCATATCTAGGACCTCCATTACCTCCTTCGACGGCAATAACGACATTGCTATATTTGTTATCTTCACCTCTGATATCACCATGACCACCGGATGCTCTATCTATTCCTTTTCCCTTGTCATAGATGTCACTTGCACCTACTTTTTACTCGACACATTCGATTACACTACACGTATATCCTTCTTGACCTCCATCTACGTCGTTGCTTCCCCCTCATCAATTGCTCCACCCGACAACATCCCTCTCTATGCCATTTCTTCTCACATTCGGAACACTAACTTTGATGTCCCCTTTTCTCCACGTATAAGCATCCTCCTTACTTCCAAAAGCATTTCCTTCGACAAAACATCATCTGTTTTCAGCAATAGCAAATATATCCTTCTCTTCTCCATGCAAAGTATCACCGACCTTGAGAACAAGGTCGATTTCACGGGGTCCGTAATGATACGGTACGGTAATGTGGCACCTGCAGTGCTAGACCCAATCGCGTTATGGACAAGCCAGCAATATATTAAAGTTAGGAGGCATGAGCTAAATAAAAGCAGAACGGTTACACATGGCATCAAAAGCAACTGTTGGTTATAAACTTTTCTTTATTTTAAATATTATTGAAGGTACGTGAATGCGCCAGATGAAGGCTAATTGTATGAGCCATGTGTCCTTAGTTTGTTAGAAATGACTAGTTGTAAACGTGTAGCAACTATATATAATTAGGTGGGGAAATCGAAATGAATTATGAAATGAATGAAAACAATTTCCTTTTGTTACTGCTTTTCTTTCTCCCATCTACTCTTAACCTCTTCTTCTTTCTCCTTCCTCAATTCTTGGTTGTTACAAAATGTTATGCGTATCAATTGGAAAATGATACGGCCCATTAGGTAGAACTCACCCTTAAAAGCTAGCTTGTAGGGGGAGGGTGTCCAATGAGCTATACACTAGCATGTTATCCCATATTTTAGGGTACGAGACATATCATTTCACCGCTCTTCGAAAGTCCGACGTCCGCATCGGTCCACTCTATCGGCACTGATCCGATGGTAGCCCTTTTCTCTCTAGATGACTTTCACTCACCTATCAGTATTTTAATCCAGCCTATAGGTCGCCCCTCTCGCGATTCGAACTACCGTCAAACGGTTCTTAGTGAAAGCACTAAATAATACGACTTGTTAGGTAGAATTCACCCTTAAATGCTAGCTTGTATGAGGAGGGTGTCTAATGGGCTATATACTAGTATGATATCCCATATTTTAGGGTATGGAACATATCATCAATTAATTTCTATCGTTCTATGCTTGAAGAACATTAATAATTAATGCTAGATGAAGAAGATTGTCATAGAGAAGCAATGCTATTTTTGAAAGTCCTATATAGGTTCTGGAGTTAATTAAAAAAAAATCAAGAGTTGATGATAATTGATTCATCGGTACTCTTCAAATACAAAATTTGCTACGTACACTGGTTTGACCAATCAGTTTTGCAATAAACTGAATGCATTTTGTTTTTAGAAAATGAGAGTTATATTTTTATTATCAGCTTTCATTATTTTATAACATGGATGATCTTTTTGTTTATTTAAAGAGTTAATTAGTGATAACACATTGTATAAAATTGTGTGTAAAAACTATTCACTTCCATGCATATGACTAATTGTTTAAAACAAAAATTATTGATTATAGGTTTAAGGGGAAAGAAAAGGTTGACCTTATAAGTCCCCACTGAGCAATTATCCAATGGATATGAGGTTATTAATCGAAAGGTCATTAGTTAAAAAAAGTATTTGTCAATCACAATATCAAATATTCAATAAAATAAACTTCTTGTGCATCTTGAATGTACATCAATAAAAAATTCTTGTATTATACTTTTACTTTATTGTCTGGAAACACTCCAATAGGATTCTAAAGTTTCCCCAAAGACCTTACCTATCCATTTGGCTTTGAGTCGTAGCTACATGCATTAGATAGATGGATATTGCACAAATTTTGGATGGGTCCCAAGTACAAAGCATAAAAGTCGATGAATAAGCTTCATGCACCATACCAATATATTCAAAGTACAAATCATAAAGGTCGATAAATAAGCTTCATGCACCATGCATGCAGGCCCGGCCCGACTAGGTTGGATGCCCTAGGCGAGTGTGGAACTTTTTCAAGTAAAAAATGCACGTAAAAGGAAAATTGCAATGCCCAGATTCGAACCCGACACATTTTTGACAAACTGACGCCCTACAACAACTGCACTAGCTGAACATTTGTCAATCACCTGGAATTTGTTGTTTATTTCTATACTCATATTCATACAAACCTGCTACTTGTTGCCCCTCCTCCTCCCTCCTCCTCCCGCTGCCCTAGGCGGTCGGCTTGCCCGACTTGCCCTAGGGCCGGGCCTGCATGCATGCTAATATATATCTGCAAACTATGATAAATAACATGCATGTTTGGTTGTTGGAAACCAAAATAAATATAAAGATTCCATCCATTTCAAAAACGAGAATATTGTCAAATACATCAACATTGCTTACATTCTAATAATAAACTAACTGGTAATCCACGTTGAATAATACATAATAGTTTCATCGTGTTGTATTTATAATTGAGTATTGATGATAGATATGGGTGCTCTATCCATCTTTATGATCAACAATCGATTTTTTCGCTTACACCTATGAATATTATAATGCCCATTTTGTTTATTAATGCATTAATAACTATACGACTACTAACATAGATACTATCATAGCCTAATTTTCCAAATTAACCACTTCTAGGTCATGCACAAAAAACATAACCATTTACTACTTGAAATAATCCTAGATGTCAAATCAAACAAATAGCTTTTTAAGTAAAATGTCAAGGATGAGAAGCATTAAAAAAAATACGAGTGTTAACATTTTCATTTGCTCCAAGGAAAAAAGTGTAAATGATCAAAGTTTAGTTGGCCATTATCATCAGGCAAAAATAGACAATTTTATCAATAAGAAAATTACAGATGCTGCAATAATGATGTGCCTGCTCCTACCACTTTAAAATTACTTTTTCTTACCACCTACTCTTTATTATTATTATTGTTTTATTTTATTTACGTTACTTTAGTAATAGGGGGTATATCCCGTTTATTGTAGCTTTGTACATATGTTTTTATGAAAATAATATGGGCTAAAGATTTGAAATGTTAAATGGAAATTCAACGGCTCTTCATTATTAGCGGTACGTAGAAATATAAGAACATGCCATATTTTTGTAAATTAGCCTTTTTCTGCTCATTTTAAATAAAAAGACATTGTTTGAAATCTTCGAGAAATACTAACAAAACATACAGGAAGAGATGTGTAGATTCACGTATTTTATACGTAGTTTACATCATTTATTTCAAATAAAATATTACTTATTTCTTGTGATTTTGTATGTGTTAATATTTCATTTAAAAAAAAAATTATTTGGACAAAATTTACAAAGATTATTGTAAATAACATTTTCATGAGATTTTGAATCTCAGCAAGACTGAACACAAGATTGTTCTAGTTGGTAGTTTGGACCAGAATGTAAGATAATAAGAATTTAAAATGATTAGTAACTACGTAAATATCGCGCTAGAAATATACATAAATATTTAATTATATAATAAATTTATCCATCCAAAATTTACGTAAATAACACTATTACTATTATTAAGTAGGTAAACGTGTGTTATAGGTTGAATTTGAATGTTTTCCATTAATGATGGGTATATAATAGTATTTCTCGTAATGAATGGAAATAAATATTTGTAACTATTATATTTATTAGCAATAAATATAATGTTAATTATTGTAATTAAAAAGATTACAATTAGCTTAAAAATGAATTAAGATTGTAACTATGAAGGTTCATGAAGGTTATGGGGAAATAAATAGCAAAATAAATGTCAATTGGTTACTGTAATGGCCTGCAAATCTGTACTATTTGAGTTGACAAAATACACCATACGTCCAACCCAAATTGCACAGAAATACGAATCATTATTGAATTAAGAAGAAAAGATAGAAGAAGAACAGAAACAACAATACAGAATCTCACTTCGCAGCAGAATAATATATATATATATATATATAACAGCTTTTGGAATACAATTTTTTTACTGTATATACATATCATCATCAGAGTACAACATTGGTTCATCACATATACAACACAACGGAATAAACTCTATTTATATCTAATATTGAAGCCTCCTGCTCCAAGCTCCTCCATGGATATCTGAAATTACCTGAACTACTTGACTACCCGTACAAATTTGGGCCTCCAAGAGTTTAGGGTAAAACAAAACAAAATAAAACTACGGGTCAGTTATGAGATTGGTGTGAGTAAACTCCAACCACTTGGTTTAACTTTTAAAAATTCTTTTAAAAGAAATGATAATCGTAAGACCGATCCACACATAAACACGAATGATTTTTACCTTATGATAAACCAAAACATTCTTTAAAATCAATACTTTTTTGATATTATAATAGTGTCTAAAACAAGTAAATAACAATCTAGTAGACGCTTGCATCTCACGCTCCACATATATAGTATACAATCAAAATCGCGGGCTCTTATTGGAGAATTGATTCCAACTGGCAAGGTATGAGACCACCTTCTGATAGTGTATCTCTAGAGAGGAATATACCGGATTCAACAAGAACATCTTACAACACAGGATAAACATGATCGGCCCCTCACTTTGCTTGAGAGTACCGAATGTATTTATTACCAACGGTTGGGATCAACAACCATTTCCCGAAATGGACAACATCGAAAGATTAAAGAAGCAAATGGAATTTCTCTAGATCAGGTGACAATACACCCTACTTGGGTGCGACACACTTAGTCATGCGACCTACCTGATTTTATACCATTTCCTGGTTGTGAGGCTTGAGGTTATGATTACTTACATTTCATTGATAGCACAATCACTTTGAATGCCACATTGTCAGATCCGTTAATCACTAATTGATTTGCACAAAGATATTCTGGATATTATGCTAAGAAAATAAATTCTCCTCCACCAGATGTATATTTTTACAGACTAACATGTGCGATCGCTGAAAATACTCTGTCAGACATTCGTCTATACACGTTCATTCTGGGACTGAACGAAACGAAGACACAATTTCCATTAATCCATCTTAGGCAATTTTCACCTAGGATTAACAGTAAACGCCCTTACACTTTACTCCGTCTTCGATTGTCTTCATATAATCTGATTCGCAACGCTTGCCAATATGGTATGGTTCTCGGATGATAATCCAATCGGTCTCTTCATATTGACAACGATATTGGTCAATACTTTGATAGTCAGTTATTTAACTATTGAAGAAAAACAAACATTCATCCAACGTATCAAACAATCACTGGGCCCCTTAATTAATATTTTATTAAATTAAATCACTTCTCCATTCCTTATCAATATTTGTTAACCTAATATTTTCCACAATCCTCTTGGCCTCTTATGCTATTTGGAAAAAAAATTCATATATCACCTTCTTTTAATTTCGATACTTAGAAAATATTTTCTATTTATGATTGGAATTCATTTCCAATTACTTCTCCCTTCCACGACCATTCATTTCTGTACTTTGGAAATATTTATTATTATATTTCCAAAATTCCACTCACTTGGGTTAGAATGACTGTTGTGTAACATTATAAACAACCCAAAATATTGCATTCAACTAAATCTCTTTAAACATTGATCTTCGAGACTGAATCTTCCTATTTATCGGTTAATAATGAAATCAATCAAGTTAGGGTATAATTATCTCTCAGACCTTGATGAAAACATCTTTAACTTCAAAACAGACAAGACCACTTACCTCGAATAATCAACACCATAAAAACCAAGCTTCTCTCTAGTCCCTTTCCATTTGAAAAGAAAATCAAAAAGCTAAGTGGCTTACCCAATAGGCTCATAAAATCTCATATGAAATTTAAACGTGTATCTTTTTGTCGGGCACTCGAATTTTAATCTTCATTCTCTTCATCCCATGCCTATTTAATATATACACGTCCATTCCCAATTTATTTCAACCCAATCCAATCATTTTAACTCAATTCGCTAACTTATTCTCTAATTAGCTCTTTTGCCTATTTCACTTTTTATTTGAACATATCACGTTCATATATATTTTTAGTTTGCTTACAACCAATCGAATTCCATTTTTAATTCAATTTCGCCACTGTCATATCCAAAAATCAATCCATTTACTTCACTTGAGTTCATATTTATTTTATAACTCAAATCTAGATTTTTCTAATGGAAATCAAATTTTTATTTGCTTAAAATCTTTTATTTTATTAATTAAACCGTTATGGTTTAATAATGGTTATAGCGTTGTTTTTTTTTTGAATTTTTGATTTTAGCATAACTCAAAATCTATAAGACGAAATCCAGATTTTTCTCTTCCATTTGAAAACTATTATTTAGTCGGTCCTGACGATTCTTGTTTCAAAGAATTCTGACATAAATTGAGTTCTATATACTTGATTGAAGTTCGAAACATTAAATTATGAACTACCGCGCTGCGACGAGTTCGTTTTAATTAAATTTAAATATAATGTTTAAACTTCATTTGTTAAATCAATTCCAACTCCGTTCTTATATATATATATATATATATCCAATTTTCCCAGTCCAACTTAATATTTCCGATTATCCTTAATCGTCGATTATTTCATTACTCGGTTATAAATTTATTTATAACTCAATCTATGCTAAATTCAAATTCCTTTATAAATAAATTATTTATAAAATTCAATATAATCGAATTTCAATTATAAAACCCTTGGATTATCTCAACTCGGTTTATTTTCTGAATTCTGGAATAAAATCCGTCGTTCCCTTTTTGAACGATTTCCAATTCACTTTTAAATTCATACTTGAATATAAACTTCTAAATTATCAAATGATAATTTATTTTACTAGATTTATAAACATGTTTTATAATTTAATTTCCTTGTTTTATAAATTAAAATACGCTTTCCCTTCAAATACCCATTTGAAACCTAATTCTAATTTTTGGAATATTTTATTATATAATATATAATTTATTTACATATTTTATTTTAGTTTCTATCGAATACAATTCCAATATCCTTTCTGAAAATAATTTATTTTTATACAAATCGACATTGTCGAGTCTAATCATAAATCTGTATGGATTTATTCCAATTCTATTTACGTTTTGAACATCGAAATAAATTCATCGTTTACTATTTAAAACGATTCCCATTTCTCATTTTAAATTCACATTTGAATTTAAATATTCATATTATCCTATGATAGCTTATTTCCCTTCATTTATAAACACTGTTTATAAATTCATTTCAATTTCCCGCATTATCGAGTCAAAATTATTTCATTTAATTTATAAACACCGTTTATAAATTCACCACTTGTTTTCATTATTCAAAACAAGTTAATATTTTTATAGCCCATTCGAAATTCAAATTCTATTTTTAAAAGAAAAAATAAATTTCCCCTTTTTAAATATCAAAATCCCTTTTCACGATATTTTTATAAATTAACATTTAGGCCCAGTGATATTTAAACATTCAAAACACCCAATTATCAATCATAGGTTTTCTAACGCATCATATTTGATAATATATATGAAAACAAATAATTATAAATATTGAGGAATCCAGTTGGATCCCTCCAACTTGTTTTCCTGCATCCAAAGATGTTAGCCAACATAAATAATACCCATCCTACTTCAAGGAAGGATATCGTGGTATAGAACGTCATCCACTATCGTATTGTGATGCGCATAGGGTCATCCGCTAATGATACTGCGGGCATCCGCTAATGGTACTGCGGGAAATATCCAACCACCAATATATACATATACATATACATATACATATACATATATATATATAGCCACAACCACCAAGCCTAAATAACTAATACATATAATTATCACAACTATTAACAATTAATAAATGCATCCAAGCAGCCAACAATTCATTTTTAACGATAAAATAAATTTATGAGTGAGATTTACTGTGATTTTTATTTGTCGAACATCTGATTTATTTCCATATGTCGCGGCTACACATTTATTCGACTCGTCTTAAATGAATTCAACTAGCACCTATGATAATTAAATTTTGATTTATCGATTAAGCATTATTAATTTATGTTAACTATTTAAACGAATAAATAAATTTTCTATGCATTTTAAATTCGTAAAAACTTATACTTTACAGGTACTCCAAATTACAGTCTCGTTTCAATCACGGCTGCGCATCCTAGAATCACAGAAATCCAAATCCCTTACATCGCACTGCGGAACTGCCTTTAAACCCCTTAGCTTTTATGACCAGACAACTGGCTCCTATTGACAAACCATTTCCTGTATCCCGTAACATCATCCTTCAACCTCACCACCACGTACTCCCTCAAATACCCACTGTCAATCCTCCCCAGACCTTTCCAGCATCACCCAAACAAGATTTCATCACCAACTTCATCAAGTTACCCCAAATCCCATGCTAGCTTCACCCTTCACCAGCGCGTTGAACGTCATACCACCACAAAATCCCTCGAACACCATTTCCAGTATCACCGCGACTTCAGCTACACGCGACAGTCAATGTCAAGACCTTCCATTCCTTGTCGCACTACCCCATGCTTCGTTTACAGTCCTGTAATTACCCCTCAGCTCCAAATCAACGCTCGAATGCGCTTGCCATACACTCAGATCTAAAATCGATGATGAACCCTAGGCCTGAATTGAACCTCGTCGAACCCTCAAATCAAATCGCACGCTCCATTTATATTCGAGTACACATTATAGGCAACGAATTTGGTTTATATTTGATTGATTTTTTATTTTTGAAAGAGGGGAGGGATTTCGATCTTCCGTTTTGCAAAAGTGATGGTTTATGGTCATTTTATTTATTTCGAAGCGTTCGAATGATTTTAATGCAAGGGAGTAAACAATAAATAGAAGCGGCTTTGATTCTTTTGAAGCTCACGATCAATTTCATTTTAAGAAGAATGAGAATGAAAGGAGAAAAGGGGCAGGTTGGTAGCGTATTTATAAATGAAGAAAGGAATTGAGTAGGTCGACATATGGTACAAACATATGTAACTTTAAGTACAACGAAATTAAATTCGATTTGAAATAAAGTGATTTTTAGTTTATTTAAAATGATATCGATTTGATTTCGAGCTTATCCATTAACATATCTAGGGGTTCAAAACTTGAACTCAGGAACCCCTATTTTAACGCAATTACTGACGTTTCAATGTTATAACACTATTCTGAACTAATAGAATAGATTCTGAAATTTAATTCGAACGTATATATATAATAATAACCATATTAAATCGATATAATATAATTTAAATTCAAAACCAATCAATTCCTTGATGATAAATTAGTATTATCATTTATAGGCAATACAATTTATATTGATCATCTGAATAGTCTCGATTCAGTTTTATCTTTGAATTCAATTATTAGTTGTTTTTAGAATTATGATAATTCAATACACATGAAATTTAATCGAAATCGATTATTAAATCGATAACTCAATGTAAAAATCCATTTATATTATCAACTCAACATTAAAACAATATTAAATGTTTATAATTAATCGACCAAAAATCCGGGTTGTTGCAGTTACAGTTCAAAATGAATACGAATAAATGTTTTAACTCCAAATTGGGAAATCTATATAGTAAACTCACATATATTATATATACATATATGAGAACTAATAAAGTAAATAATTATAGTAAAACAAACGTGAGTTACAATAAATAGAATTATTGTGTTTAAAGGTGACTGATGTTAATGGCATTTAATAGGTTGTCCATTGCCTTAGTAAATGTGATTGTTATGGTCATTAATGGTATGAGACTGTTATAGAATTTAATCGATTTAATTTGTGTCCATTGCCTTAGGAAACGTGACCGTTATGGTCATTAATGGTGTGTGACTGTTATAAATATTAATTGAATTAAATGAGGAATTTGAGTATTAACTACCGTAATTAGTACTAAGCCGAATAAGTAGATAAATGAATAAATATAATAAAGCTACGAATCTTAGGAAAATCATTCTTATCTTATTTCTAGTTTAATTCTAGAACAACATCTTTAATTAATATAAGGATTGGACTTAGTAGGTTAACGATTCAAGGTCAGTTGCGTTATTCGACAGAAATCACTTTTCAATAGTCGGATATGATGTGAGATATCATTGACTATAGAAACCTATGACGATAATTATTTGTGTATTGCGAATTTATCCTAAAGATCTAGTTCAAGTGTTGAGGTATTAATTGGCCACAGGGCCCGAGTCCCTTTCGAAAGAGGAAACGTGAAGGAATAATTTAAGTGCGTAGCCTACTTCGAGATTAGAGGTATTATGTAGTGTGATCCACCTATTGAGTATTAAGTGATTGGATTCACTCTTTTCCCTTGAGGGTAGAGTCATAGGGTTTACTCTTATCAGGTATTAAGTGATCAAATAGCTCACCTCCCTATAAATAAGAAGTATTAGATGACTAATTGGGTATGAAATTGGTAATCTCCGCGATAGTCCACTTCCTTTAGGTAGTCAGTGACTGGCTTAGTGTCCGTGTTACGACCCACATTTTACGTATCGTAGGATCGTAAAATATTTTTATTTAATTCTCTGAGGGTTGGATCATTCTCGTATTTTGATATGTTCGTTATAGGAATGTGAGACATGTCTATAATTTTTACCAATTTTATTTATGACCATTTTCCTCCTGTCAGTTTTGTATAGGGGAAATTTTTTGACTGGGATCAAATCAGGTGATGAGATCGATTTCATTAGAAAGGAAATGATGTTTCCAATTCCGTAGAGTGGTCGCATTAAAGATTTGGTTCAGCGGTTTGGGAGAAATCGATGTTTGAGTGTTTCACAATTTCTATACAGGTTTGGCTTGCCATTAGTGGGCTGAATTGGTGTGGCCCATTAGTTGACTGGTAAGAGGCTATAAATAGGGGTAAGAGACATGGAGATGGGTTTACTTTCTTCATTCTCAAATTTGGTTGAGCTCGTGGTTCTCCTTGCACAATCAAATACATCTTTCCTCTATTAAAATTCTAGATCTACGTAAGAAGATTGAAGATCTACATCAAGCAAAGCTAGATCTACATCAAGTGAAGGTAGATCACATCAAATTAGAAGATTTGAAGATTTTTCTTTGCTGTCCGGATTAGAGATTAGTCTTTTTCAATCTATTTTGAAAATTTGGTGAGTGATAAGCATCTCTCACGCAGATTCAATCAAGTATATGGGTTGTTTGATCTTATTTTCATCATTTCAAGTAGTTTTCATCTAGTTCTACATCATGGTATGTATATTTTCATTTGAATCATCAAAGGATCTAATCTAGCAACTTAAATCGGTAAATATTCATATGCTTATTCAAGTTAGATCCATTTGTATTGGTTCGTTTAATTGTTAAATCATGATTGGTGGATTCTATGTAATTGTATGATGATAATCGTTGTTTAATATTTGTTGATTATTGCTTGAATTTGTGGTGGTTGAATGGATCGAGTTGTATGTGAATTGCGTATAAAGTAAGGATTGGAATGCTATGGACCAGAAAGGTGATGGACCAGAAGGCATGTTGATGGATCAGAAGCTTCGATAGCATTTGAGAAACGCTGTGGAAAGTATGGATTCGAATGTTATAGATTAGAATGCTATGGACGGGAAAGGTGATGAACCAGAAGGCATGTTGATGGATTGGAAGCTTTGATAGCATTTGAGAATGTCGTAGAATGTATGGATCGGAATGCTACAAACCGAAAAGGTGATAGACCGAAAGGCCTGTTGATGGATCAGAAGCTTTAATAGAGTTTGAGAAATGCTATAGAAAGTATGGATTAGAATGCTATGGACCGGAAAGGTGATAGACCAGGAGGCATGTTGATGAATCGAAAGCTTTGATAACGTTTGAGAAACAGTGTAGAAAGCATGGATCGGAATGCTATGGACCATAAAAGTGATGGACCGAAAGGAATGTTGATGGATCGAAAGCATTGATAACATTTTAGAAACGATGTAAAAGGCATATTGATGGACCGGAAGGCATAATGATGGACCAGAAGCATTGACAACATTTCTGAAACACTGTAAGAGGTAGAAATGCTGTAAAAGGCATATTGATGGACCGGAAGGCATAATGATGGACTAAAAGCATTGACATCTTTTCTGAAACGCTGTAAAAGTCAAAAACGCTCTGAAAGGTATATTGATCGACCGAAAGGCATAATGATGGACTAGAGGCATTAACAACATTTCTGAAATGCTACAAAAGGGAGAAACGCTGTGAAAGGCTGAAAATGATGTGAAATGGAATATCAACTAAATAAACTATGTTTTTGGGTCGATGATGGTTATGGCTTCGACGGATTTCAAGGAGGAATGATCAAGGTGTTGTGAAGTGTTCATTGGTAATGCAACGAATACGCAGACAAGTCAAAGATGTTGCGCTCGTGGATAATGGCTGCTCAGGATCATTTGAGCTTATGAATGGTCACCGATGATGACAATTAGAGATATTGAAGGCCGAGGAATTATTGTTGTCCTAGGTTCTAATGGGCTCAAAGCAGGGGTATAATAGGGACGCCTAAAAGACTAGATGATTAATAGAGTACCATGGGTAGCGATGAAAGGCCTAAATACGTAGCGATGAAAGGCATATGGAGTTTTTGGTAGAACCGGGTTACCATTAGCCTTTGACGGATGACATGATGATATAGCCATTCATACGATTAACGGAAGCTTGAAGGCAGGATTGTCAGTGATAGCCAGAGTCATGGATGTTGATTGTTCTGCTTGTATCGTCTTGTGTAGATTGTTTGATGTTGAAGAAGACATCTCATGGGTGTTTGTCTGATGTTGGTTTAGGACTTCGGGGCTTGTGCTTGGGAGATGTTGATATCGATTAGGATGGTCTACGCTGGATAACTAGTTGCTATGTTTGTTTGTTTATATTTGGTTGTTTTTAAAGGCTATCACCGTCGGATGTGGAGGAGACAGTTTTGGGTTTCTTCTATGTTGATGTTGGTAGATTAAATTATTGATCTACCTATTTCTTATATACTCTATTGATGATGTTAGATAGCCGTTTTATTGCTCATTAAGACTATTATCTGACTCAAGGTTTTATGTCTCCCTCTGATTACCTTGGGCCGTTTATCCGGTTGTGGATGGGAAGACTGAGTAGTAGGTGACTGGTAGTAGATCTTGATGAGGACGATGCTGCTGAGCGATGACGAGTAGGAGGCTGCCGTATTATTTACTACTATATACTATTGTTGTTTTCCACTATTTGAAGTATCGTCTAAGTAACTTGTAATGAGGCAATTGTACAGAATTTGATGTTGTATCTAGTTTGATGTTTTGATGATTCATGATGATATGAAAGTTAAAATTGTGCTCAATTTTGCTTCACTATTATTGCCTGCTGTATATGTTCTATTATATTTTATCCTTGCGATGTCAGTTATACGACTGGTTTTGCGTGTTTATCTTAACATGATGATCGTCCATAGTTGCCTGTCTTTCAACGCATTATTTCACTTGTTTAGTGTAAGTGTTGTGGGCGGTCATCACATTTGGTATCAGAGCCCTGGTTAATCGATTTTAGCCAAAGTTCAAGGACGTAATAACATATGAGAGACGTATTTGTAGATTTCTGATGGATATATATTAGTGTATAGTATAGTAGCATTTGAACTCCATTTGCAGTTTATCTCATATGTGTACTAATCATTCTATTTTTAAGATTTAGAATGAGTCGTCGAACTACAGAAAGCACTGCTAGGAATGAGCCTGCGATTGGAAGGGTAGGCAATGGTAGCCAGCTGGGAGCTTCAGCGGCTATACCTGATTACCTGGTTCCGTTCGGGGCAATGATGGTTGCGATCATACAAGGGATGCCCATTCCAGAAGCGGCGATAGAGTGTAGTGTTCCTGACATCCTGTGCAAGTACCTAGGGTTGGCCCCGCTAAACGACGGAGGGATTATTCTCCTACGGATGAAGAAGACGAGTTAAGAAGAAGCATAGCTTTGGAGAAATTTCGACGTCGAGTTAAGAAGCGAGAAGAAAGGATCAATGCTGCTTGGGACGAGGATTTCAGAAGTAGGCATGAACCTCTTGAAGAAACTTTTACTAACTCCAATGCTATGAAGAAGCTGAATAAGAGAAAGAAAAGACATCAAAAAGGGAATGGTGGCTAAAAGAAGAAACCAAAGAAGGATGTCATTTGCTATAACTGCCAACAGAAAGGCCATATTTCCGAGGATTGCAAGAATCCAAAAGTCGAGAAGAATTGTTATGACTGTGGCCAGCCTATGCATAAGAAGGAGGACTATATAGGTTTTCTGAAGAATAAGCAGCTGGTGGAAGATTGGGTTTTGGAAGCTATTCTGATTTCCTATTGTATTCCTAATGAGGATTAGAAGACGATGTTGTTGTTTCTATTATGCCTTCTACCGGAAGTGTTTGGTTTGGGTCCTGTTGATGCTACGACATCGCCTTATTTTACTTGTAATAAGCTTATATGTCAATTGGGTTTAGAACTCGAGATTGTAGTGGACCTTTGATTATGACTAATTTGGATGGGAGTTCATTTAATATTTGTATGCTTTGATGTGGTCTAGTTTATTTAGTCATGATTTCTCCTTTGTATGTGATTGTTTTGTTTTGAACTTAGCTGGGTTTGGGATTATTTCGTGTATGGACTGGATCAAGAGGTATGCTGCTAAAGTGGATTGCGAGAAGTTGGAGGTGACAGTCAAGAATGTGGAAGGGTGAATGGTTGTAATTCGATGTAAGCCTGAAGATGGTGTCTTCGTAAGCTACTTATATTCACTTGTGATTTCACGAGAAGGCTTGTCATCGGTGTCAATCGCTAGTGAGTTTGATGATGTCTTTGACAAGGTCAAAGGGTTGCCGTCGCATCGCGAGATTGAGTTCAGACTGATTTGGTCGAAGGTGCTAGACTTATCGTCATGCCTCTTAGGCGGATGGCGCCGAAGGAACAATGAGACTTAGAGGTGCAAGTATGTGACCTTTTAGGAAAAGGATTCATTCGAAGAAGCATGTCTGAATGGGGTGCACCAGTTTTGTTTGCATCCAAGGCTGATGGATCTTTGAGATTGTGTGTGGACTACTATAAGCTGAACAAGGTAACCAAGAAGAACAAGTATCAATTGCCGAGCATATATGACTTGTTTGATTAGCTTCACGAGACCAAAGTGTTCTCTCAAATGAATTTGGCAATGAGATTCCAGCAGTTGAGAGTGGCAAAGGATAGCGTGTCGAAGACTGCTTTTAGGACACCATTCGGTTTCTTCGAATGGTTGGTGATGCCATTTGGGTTGACCAACGCACCAGCGTATTTCATGGATCTTATGAATAGGGTATTTAGGGATCAGTTGAACAAGTTTGTGCTTGTGTTCGTGGACGATATTCTGGTTTTCTCCCATAATGAGGGAGAGCATAAGATACACTTGCGAGTTGTTTTGGAAATCTTGTGAAAGCATCAACTGAGAGCTAAGTTTTCAAAGTGTCACTTCTGGAAGAGCAAAGTGAGGTTGTTAGGCCATGTTGTTTCTGGAAATGGGATAGCGGTAGACCCTACTAAGGTGGCAGCAATCCAGGACTGGGTTAGACCTAAGAATGCGACGAACGTGAGGAGTTTCCTTGGGTTGGTTGGATATTATAGTCGATTTATCAAGGATTTCTCCAAGATACCTGCACTATTAACAGGATTGACGAAAAAGAATCCAGTGTTCACATGGGATGCTAAGTGTGAGCAAGCTTTTGGAATCCTAAAAGAGAGACTGACGAGTGCTCTTGTTTTGACGATTCCAAGTGGGAATGAAGAGATGGTGGTGTACACCGATGCATGTGTATTGGACTTGGAGTCCTGTTGATGCAAAATAGAGTTCTGGCCTATGCTAGTCGACAGCTGAAGCCGCATGAAAGGAATTATCCAACTCATGATTTGGAGTTGGCAGCGATTGTGTTTTCTCTTAAGATGTGGAGACATTACCTGTTGGGAGTTTGATTCGAGTTGTTTACGAATCACAAGTCGTTGAAGTATCTTTTCTCCCAAAAGGATTTGAATCTTTGGCAGCAAGATGGTTAGAGTTTCTGGCATCATATGATTTTGGAATAGCCTATACTCCTGGTAAAGGTAACGCAGTGGCGGACGCATTGAGTCGAAGACATGCAAGTTTGGGAGTGATGTTTTTGGAATGGAAGCACCTCGAGTACTTGGTAGGATTTGATTCAGGCCTCTATGGGAGTTAGAGCCTGAAATGATGGCAAGCTTATCGATATGACCTACTCTCATCGAAAGGATTGGCGAGAGCCAAAAGCGGGATGGGAAGGTTATCAAGATTATCCAGAATTTGGAACCATAGGATAAGGAATCCGAGGTCGATCGAGAGGGTTGGCTTCAAAAGAAAGGACAACTAGTTGTCCTGATATCGATGGATTAAGAGATAAGGTTCTAAGGGAATGTCATCACTCAAAGTTGATGATTCATTTTGTTGGTAACTAAATTTACCAGGACATGAAGTGGGCTTACTACTGTGGGAAGTTCATTTCCAAACAAATGAACTGTCAGTTGGTGAAAGCTGAACAAAAGAAGCCAAGTGTATTGATTCATCCATTGGAAGTTCCTATGTGGAAGTGGGAACATATATCAATGGATTTCACCAATGGGCTACCTAAAACTAGGGCGGGAAACAAAGGCATTTGGGTCATTATGGATCTTTGATCAAAAATGCAAGATTTATTCCTGTTAGATCGACTAGGACAACATCAAAGTTGGCTGAATTTTATATTAAATGGATAGTTCGATTCCATGGTATCCCAAAGAGCATGGTGAGTGATTGAGATCCATTGTTCACAAGTAAACTTTGGAAGAGTCATCAAGAGACTTTAGGAACCGGGTTGTGTTTGAATACGGCTTATCATCCCAAACCGATGGTCAAATCGAGAGGATTAACCGAGTTTTGGAAGATCTCCTGAGGGCTTGTGTATTTGACTTTGGAGGATCATGGGAAAACCATCTACATCTAGTTGAGTTTGCAAATAACAATAGCTAGCAGTCGAGCATTGGGATGGCATCATACGAGGCACTATATGATAAACCGTGCAATTCTCCGGCATGTTGGTTAGAAATTGGAGAAAAGTTGATACTTGGGCCAGAGATGATCAGAGAGACGTCAGATTGGTTCGAGATCGTTCGATAAGGAATGAAAGTAGCCAAAGACTAGTAAAAGAGTTATGCTAATAAGCGTCGAAAAGATTTAGAATTCGATGTTGGTGAAATGGATTTCATGAAGATTTCTCCGTTTAAGCATGTTGTTCGGTTCGGAAGCAATGGAAAGTTAGCTCCAAGGTTTGTTGGACTGTTTCCGATAGTCGAGCGGATTGGAAAGCTCTCATATAGATTGGAGTTACCCGAAAAGATGTCAAGTGTGCATAATGTTTTCCATGTGTTATTTCTACGGAAATGCGTGCATGATTCGGATGTGGTGGTGTCTCCGAAACAGTACGAAGACCTAGAAGTCGAGATCATAGTTACGAAACCTCGTAAGCCGCTTCTTGTTGTGGGGAATGACACGAAACAACTTAGGTGGAAGACGATTAAGCTAGTCAAGGTGCAATGGAGTGAGGATGATGACGATTGTATGCGGGAGACGAAAGAGAGTATGAAGACGATCCATCCAGAACTCTTCATTGGTATGACGCATTAACGTTGTGTCACGTTACACCATTATAACTTGTACTATTCGTTAGTATTCCGCATAGTAGGTTAAGTCTATGGATTCATGGCTTGATGGATGCTAGCTTGGATGGTAAATTGGTTGCTTGTGGATGATAGGAATGCAGAATTGTTTGGTTGCTTATGTTTTCTTAGAATATCGGGGGCGAGATGCCTATGAGGGAGAATGTAACAACCTGCATTTTACATATCAAAGGATTGTAAAATATATTTATTTAATTCGTAAGGGTCGGGTCATTATCATATTTTGATATGTTGGTTATGGGAGCGTGAGACATGTCTATAATTTTTACCAGTTTTATTTGTGACCATTTTCCTCTTATCAGTTTTGTATATGGCATAACTTTTGATTGAGATTGAATCAGGTGCTAAGATCGATTTCATTAGAAAGGAAATGATGTTTCCAATTCCATAGAGTGGTCACATTAAATATTTGGTTTAGCGGGTCAGGAGGAATCGATGTTTTAGTATTTCACAATTTCATACAGGTTTGGCTAGTCATTAATGGGCTGAATTGGTGTGGCCCATTAGTGGGCTGGTCAGAGGCTATATATAGGGGGTTAGAGGCATGGAGAAGAGTTTGCTTTCTTCATTCTATCATTTAGTTGAGCTCGTGATTCTCCCTGCTCAATCAAATACATCTTTCCTCCATTAAAATTCTTGATATACGTAAGAAGATTGAAGATCTACATCAAGCAAAGCTAGATCTACATCAAGTGAAGGGATATCGCATCAAATTAGAAGATTTGAAGATTTTGCTTCGCTGTCCAGATTAAAGATTAGTTGTTTTCAAGCTATTTCGAAGATTTAGTGAGTGATAAGCATCTCTCACGCGGATTCAATCGAGTATATAGGTTGTTTGATCATATTTTCATCAATTCAAGTTGTTTTCATCTAGATCTACATCATGGTATGTATATTTTCATTCGAATCACCATAGGATCTAATCTAGCAACTTAAATTGGTAAATATTCATATGTTTATTCAAGTTAGATCCATTTGTATTGTTTTGTTTGATTGTTTAATCATGATTGGTAGATTCTATGTAATTGTATGATGATAATCATTGTTTAATATTTGTTGATTATTGCTTGAATTTTGTGGTTGATTGGTTGAATGGATCGAGTTGTATAAGTGTGAAACGCTGTAGAAAGTATGGATCAGAATGCTATGGACCAGAAAGGTGATGGACCACAAGGCGTGTTGATGGATCAGAAGCTTTGATAGTGTTTGAAAAACATTGTAGAAAGTATGGATCAGAATGCTATGGACTGGAAAGGTGATGGACCGAGAGGCATGTTGATGAATCAAAAGCTTCGATAGCGTTTCATAAACGCTGTAAAAAGTATGGATCGGAATGCTATGGACCAGAAAGGTGATAGACCGGAAGGCATGTTGATGGACCAGAAGCATTGACAACATTTCTAAAATGTTGTAAAAGGCACAATGCTGTGAAAGACATATTGATGGACCGGAGGGCGTAATAATGGACCAGAAGCATTGACAACATTTCCAAAACGCTGTAAAAGGCAGAAATGCGGTGAAAGGCATATTGATGGACCGGAAGCGTTGATAGTATTTCTTAAACGTTGTAAAAGGCAGAAAAGCTGTGAAGGGCGGAAATGCTGTGAAAGGCATATTGATGGACTGGAGGCATTGACAACATTTCTAACACGCTGTTGAATGCTGAAAATGCTGTGAAATGGAATATCGACTAGATAAAGTATGTTTTTGGGTCGAAGATCATTATGGCTTCAACACGATTTCAAGAAGGAATGATCGAGGTGTTGTGAAGTGTTCATTGGTCGTCGTAATGCAACAAACACACAGACGACGCAAAGATATTGAGCTCGTGGATAATGGCTACTCAGGATGATTTGAGGTTTTGAATGGTTCACCGATCATGACGACTAGAGATATTGAAGGCCGATGAATTATCGTTGTCGTAGGTTCTAGCGAGCTCAAAGCAGGGGTATAATATGGACGTCTAAAAGACTAGATGATTATTCGGGTACCCTTCGTAGCGATGAAAGGTATATGGAGTTTTTATTAGAATCTGGGTTACCATTAGCCCTTGACGGATGGCATGATGATATGGCCAGTCATACGATTAACAATAGCTTCAATGCAGGATTGGCGGTGATAGCCAGAGTTACGGATGTTGATTGTTCTGCTTGTATCGTATTGTGTGGATTGTTCGACATCGAAGGAGACATCTCTTAGGTGCTTGTCTGATGTTGGTTTAAGCCTTCGGGGCTTGTACTTGGGAGATGTTGATATCGATTAAGATGGTCTACGTTGGATAATTAGTTGCTATGTCTATTTGTTTATATTTGGATGTTTTAAGGGCTATCACCGTCGGATGTGGAGGAGATGGTTTTAGGTTTCTTCTTTGTTGATGTTGGTAGATTAAATTATTGATCTACCTATTTCTCATATACTTTATTGATGATGTTAGATAGTTGTTTTATCACTCATTAAGACTTTTGTCTGACTCAAGGTTTTATGTCTCCCTCTAATTACCTTGGGCTGTTTATCCGGTTGTGGATGGACAGACTGAGTAGTAGTTGACAAGTAGTAGATCTTGATGAGGACGATGCTGCTGAGCGACGATGAGTAGGAGGCTGACGTATTATTTCGTACTATATACTATTATTGTTTTCTACTGTTTGATGTATTCTCTGAGTGACTTGTAGTTAGGCACATTGTACAGAATTTGATATTGTATCCAATATGATGTTTGGATGATTAATGATGATATGAAAGTTAAAATTCTGCTCAATTCCGCTTCACTATTATTGCTTGTTGTATATGTTTTATTGTATTTTATCCTTGCACTGTGAGTTATACGACAGGTTTTGCGTGCATTATTCTATCCTGATTATCGTCCATGGTTGCTTGGCACATCTTTCAATGCACTATTCCTCTTGATTAAGTGTAGGAGTTATGGTCGGTCGTCACAGTCCGTCTTAAGATAAGGTATTAAATGACCGTTGTGGAGGTACCATAGGTCCGTCTATCCTGTGGGAAGTATTAAGTGACTTGAGAATTATCTAATAAGGCCAGCTATATAGTAACATAAGGGTCTACCGGTAAGAATGTCATAAATGACGATTGGTCATCTATCTAGCATGCAGGTAATAAGTGTTTGTTTACTATCTCTCGCCTTATGCGGAGTTGAGATATGCGCGAATGATGAAACCGTTAAATAAGTAGGACTTGGTAGCTAGTGTCCACTAATTTATAACCCCGTGTTGTAAACTACCCAGTAAGGTATTAAGTGATCAATGGATCTGCCTTGCGCCTTAAGTGATAATGGGAATCCCACTATATATATATATATATATATATATATATAACAAGAAATACAAGCAAATTTAAACCTAACTAACATAAATTATGTAACGTCCCGTAATTTTGGTAGTCACGTATTTAATTTAATTTATTATATTAAATATTTATTTAGAATATTTATGGGTTTAAATTATATATAAGTGAAAAATGTTCCATACCAACAGAATATAAACTTTAACCGTATTTAAGGCAAATAGAAATGCATCTAAATCTTACAGTACAATTTCTTTAATAATATTTACATAAACCATAATAGCTATCACAATGCGGATAGTTGGGCACGGAAAACAAGTATTTCCTCGTGTGAAAGGGAAACGTGTCACCAAAATATGGTTCACTAGCAAAGACGTTGTAGCTTTTGGAGAATTAATAGGTAGACTTAGAACAATGAAGGCTGGAAATTTTATGTCATCCAACATTTTTGTATCTTCAACATAGAGCCACATATATATAATATACTAAAATATAAATTTAAACTAAAATAAGGTTCATTTTGAAATAAAGTGTACAGCAAGCAAATCATGCTAGAATATATTATTGTACCTATAATTCAACAAAAACCAAAACTGTACAGCGTGCAATATAATGAACGAAGTAATGTATAAAAGAAAAAGTATGACTAACATCCAAAGATTCGCTATACATTTACATCCCGAAAATAGTTGGAGAAGACCAAGATAAATCATGCAAATACAAGAAACAAATAAGTATATACCATCAAATCTATACCGACAATAGAAACAACAAAAACTTTTTTATATACAATTGTTTCAAGTGCAAATCCTTACAAAATATTCTGCCATCTAATAAAAAAAATAAAAAAAATGTGCAACTTAGATTTGATTTTGCACATGCCTTGGCTTCAGAAGATTTCACTTCACTGCTTAGCACCACTCTTCCATCATCAAAATCAACCTAAGAAGGAAAATGAAAACAACTATTAATAGCTAGTACATATATATATATATATATATATATATTGATGTGTATAAAGTGAAAAGATTTCAAATCAAAGAAAAAAGAAGAAGAAACAATGGATTCAACAGCAAATCAGAAACAGTAAAGATACAACAGCTATAAAAGCTAAATAGGAAGACAGTACACGGATCATTCAAAGGAAACCATATATATATATATATTATACATGTGTTTTCAAATCCTGAAACGAAATAAACAAATCAATAGCTAACAGTAACATGAACAGATCAATGAACCTTTTTCTACATAAAATCCGCAAGGACAAACAGAGGGGGACAACATCTATATAACTGAGCCAAGATTGCAAACAAGAAAAAAAATCTGAAATCAAATATGATGGTTGTACTCAGGCAGTACAATATAAACAAGACAATACATAGCTAACAGTTATAGTTACAGCTAAAACCCTATGCAAGACAGCTTGGACATGTGTTTATATATCCAAGAAAAATCTGCACTATATCTAAGGGTAGAGTAGAAAATCTCTGATAAAAAATCCGTAGCCTTCACTATTGAACACCACACGCAAGATGAGTCCATCATAAACAGTTCGGGGGTATATATCCAAGCAGGTTCGCACATGGAAAAAACAAAATGCAAATCTCACACAATCTGTACCATCACGCACACAACCGCAGTTTCAATCACCAATAGTTTGATCTCACAGCAAAAGTAAACGCCTAAAATATAGGAACAACTAAGCCTAAAAAAAACCTATGATTCGAAATCATAGTAAACTACAAGTATAAATACGCATCATGTCCTCAGAACAAACCAGATCAACACAAGGGTAAAAACCGAATTCAAATCAAAAAAGGGAAAAACAAAACAGAAATTTAATTTGAGTAAATCACTTAGCTTTTTCGTGATTGGGTTCGGCCTCGGCTTGAAGATCGAAGGATGGAAGGAAGGTAGGGAGGGAGGGACAAGGCTCGGCTCGAAATACTGGTGGCGGCGGCGAGTTTTTGAGGAGCAGCTGCCATTAGCCGATGAATTGGGAAGTAGGGTTTTGTTTTCTAATTTTTGTGGCGGTGGAATAATGAAGAAGAGAAAGAGGAGTCGATGGTTAAGTAAAGGAAAATGGGTGCGGGCCTATTCGAGTGGGCTGAACAAAGTTATGGTATGGCCCAAATTTATTTTTATACACTAAGTTTGGTTTAAAATTTAAACTTAAATAAGGTTCCTTAGTTAATTTACTTAAGGGATTTCTAATTAACAGAAATTAAAGATAATTAATGAAATTTAAAACCTTCTCATACTGTTACTTAGTTAGTCAAGTTGATCGTGTGAAACTTTATTAGTCATTTATAATTAAGTTATTAATTAAAGGTGATTAAGGTTTATTTTAACTAAATTATGTAAACCTTAAACGGAATTAATTATTTAAAACATAGTGGGTTAAGTATGGGTTAGGGTTTGCAAAATGGAATTAGTTATTTAATCTATAGTTAAGGGTTTGATGAATTTGCTTTAAATCATTAATGTTCAAACATGGGCAGAATCGGGCAAATCAACTTGTGTTACAATCATGGAAACAAGCAGAATTTTATGGAACAAATCTAGGCGGAGCTGGAGATAGTGAGGATTACAGTTAAATTAAAACGACTGTTTAACTTAACTGTAACCAGACCAGTCCAGAAATAAATGGGATCAGATCAAGGTGAGTTAAACTCACTCAGTTACTTCCCACTTATATTTTATAAATTGGGTTTTAATTTTTGTGTGCTATGGCTGCTAATGATTGATTGGTTGGTGATATCTATTTTGAACTGATGAAATTAAACATCGTTTAATTTCAATGATATCCAAATCGTTATTTTTAACGATTGGTTCCAATTGAGGTAAGTTACCTTATTGGTCACGTTTATAAAATAAACGTGTTATTTTGATTGATTGTTGTGGTTGACATTGAATTGTCGTTATAAACTATTATTAGACCATTATTGAATTGTTTTGATTTGATGGTTGAATATTGACCTGAAATTTACCATTTGTTTGGTTTAAACCAATGGGTATTATTGGTTGAGTGATTGGCAGTACATGGCCTGTGAATTCACCGTTTTATAAATATCAACATACCGTCAGGTAAATCGACGAGTTAAAGTTAAAAAAATTATTTTACAACTGAGAATAGATTTTTAAATCTATTATATTAAATTAAAGTTTGTAAAAAGCAAATAAATATTTATTATTTATTAATTGAGTTTATAAGTGGTTTTTAAATGATTTTATAAAGGAAAATGATAAATAAAGGGTTATATAGAACCATGTTTTATAAACGAAATTATAAAAAGAATTGAGGTGTAAAGGATTTAATAAATGTTACTTAATAAGGGAATTAAGTGAGATTTATGGAATAAGACTTTAAGAGAAAGGCTTAAAGGTGATGTGGTAAGCAATAGGATTTTAACAAAAATCCAAGTGATAAGAAGTATCGATTAGAAAGGTAAAAGAGAAACATGATGGTTTATAAAATAATTTTCTTAATCAATGGATAGGAATTTATGGTTATACTCGAAATGGAGGATTCAAAAGATAATAAGTTTTATCAATAAAATAGCTAAGGGGAGTGTATTTGAGATCAGAATAAATATCTGTTTGGGTTACAACTAATGTTATCTGAAGGTAAAACCGTTGTTGGTCAAGGTCTGAGGGGTAAATAAATACCCCAACTTGAACGACTTCATGAATATCTGAGGATGATATTAGTGTGTAATGGGAAAGTAAAAATGGTATTTCCGAGATTTAAGGAAATTGAGAAAGTAAAGTTTGGGAATAATTTATACTAAGGGGATAATAGTTGGTTATTTTCAAGTGATAAAATAAAAGAGATTTCAAAATGTTGTTTCATTTGAAATAAGATGAGTCATTTTCCAAATATGGTTAATTAGAAATAAAATAAGTAAATGGGTTTGAAACGATAGTCGAATAAAGAATTGAGTATGATTATTGAATATTTTCTTAAATATGAAAGTGATGACCTTACGTCAAATATGTTATATTTGAAATATTGAAACGGTAAAGAATTTAAGATTAATTATCGTTAATCGTTTTTAATTAAAAGGTCGTTAATCGTTTTTAATTAAAAGGGCCAAGTGGCGTTGAATACCCAACCGGTGAATCCATTGGATTGTCATGATTGAAACACTGATTATTTTGATAGTTAAATCACCGACTATCAAATCTGTCCAATACGATTGCTGGTACGGAAAGACCGGGATCGAATTTATATTCGAAAACCATTCCGACCAACAAATACGTGATGATATCAAGAGATGAGCGAGATGGAGCATTGAAGACCGTGGATCTTCATAAACGGAAGAATCGCTAAGAATCTCTGGGATTGCAACCAAAGATAAACCGTGGTTTCGTCGTGGTTGGGATCTACAGGTTGCAAGGACTACTCGCTATTGATCTGTACGGTGATCCCTGGGATGCAGTAGGAGGGTGCCTTCGGTTCATCCTGTTCCTGGATGACTTGTATGGACGAGTGTCTGACAGAGTATTTCCAAAGGAGATTACGTACGTTGATTTCTTCAAACGTACCATAGTTGATGGCGGAGAAATGGTTTTCTCTAGCCAAATAACTAGAGTATTTTTGTGGACGTCAATTAGTGATATCCAGAGGATCTGACGATGTGACATTCAGAGTGAATGGTGGCCAGATGTTTGGAAAGGAATTCTAGCCTCAAGCCTCATCAGCCGGGAAATGACAAAAATCGGGCAGGCAACATGGTTATGTGGGTCGCTCCCATTAGGGTGTATGATCACCTATCTAAAGGATTTCCATTTGTTTCTTTAATCTATATTCGATACTGTCCCTTTTTGGGAGGCGGTTGCTGATCCCAACCTTCGTGATATACATTCGATACACTCAAGCGAAATGAGTGGTCGGTCATGTGTGGGCCGGGTTGCAAGACGTTCTTGTTGAACCCATTGTATTCGTCTCTAGAGATACACGAGCGGCAGGTGGTCCCATACCTTGTCAGAGTTGGAATCCAATCTCCAATAAGCGCCCACGGTTTTGATAGTATACTATGTATGTAGAGCGTGAGATGCAAGCGTTCTACTATTTTGTTATTTACTTGTATTTAGACATTATTATAATATCAGAAAAGATATTGGTTTCAAAACTGTTTTGGGTTATCGTAAGGTAAAAACCGTCCGTGTTTATGTGTGGATTTGGTCTTATGATTATCCTTTTCTTTTGAAAAGATTTTGAACTTTAAAATCATGGTTAGATGATTTACCCTTAATACTGTGCGAGTTTATCTCACTCTGGTTCACCAGACTGACCCGGTATTTTGTAAATGCTCGGGTTAGCCCGGGTTTGCAGGTTCAGGTTATTGAACACTACAAAAGGCGTGCTGGAGAAGTCCAGACATATTTAATGTTATTCCGCTGTGTGTATAAGGGCAGATTATTATAACTGTCCAGGTTGTTGATGTACTCTGATGATTGTAAGTTTTATTTAAAGCTCTCAATAAAGATTTATTTCTGTATTATATTTTGTTTCGCTGCGATAAGAGACTCTTTGTTGTGTTCTTCTTCTTCTTCTATTCTAGTATTTCTTTCTTTCTTATCTCACCCTCTAATTTCTTTATGAACGTTCCAATATTCTCGATGTTTGAAAGGTCGGCATGAGATACAGTAAAGGTATTTATGTCGATTCTCGGGGCCGAAAACCTTGGGTCGTTACAAATTCGGCCCATGATGAGGCCTTCATCCCACTGTTGCGTGCAATTTACTGCACCACACACGAGCCAAGACCTCCACTTGTGCATCAGCCTACTAAATACACAACCTTGTGCATGATACTGCACCTATCTCCCTCCATAAACATCTTAAAACCAGCAATCACGTCCCAAAAATGCTCCTAAAAAACAACACCCATGTTCGTCAAATAGAAGGCTGTTAACTATCCCTGCGTCTTTGAAGAAACAAATAACTTATAGTTTTTGGAGTTAAACTGAATTTTCCAAGAAGAAAAAATATCATTCCCCTTAGCTGTCATACCTTATGTATATAATGGAAGTGTCAATGTGGTATCTTGTAGTAACTGAAGTCAGATGAAGCATCTTCTCATTATTGAAATTCTAAACATTAAAGCTCAAATCCAAGTACACAATGGGACATGATTTCATTAAAAAGCAGGAGATTGATCAAAGAAAATTTAACCTTAACTGCCATTCGATTTTCTAACTGCACCGTAACACTCCACAAGTTATGCAACAAACCATCCATCTGCCACATGAACTTGTTGTTGTAACATTCACTATACGGGGGAGGTTTTATGTGATATTATGAATTGCATGAACCAAAATATGTTGCTCTGGTTCATCCGTGCCAAATCAAAACAATTTGAATCATTCCCGCTTCATGGTCGTGTTCATGAATATTGATGGTGAAAAACATACAAACCCAACCAAGAATTCAAGATGAACTCAGAATGACTGTTACAACTTTGCGCAAAAACTGTTGCTAACAAACCGTGTAGTTATCCCCTCAAACACTCTGCAAAATATGAATATGTACATGGTGGTGGAATCCAAGAGTAATATAGTGTGATTGTTTCCCATAAAATGATAAACAACCCATACATAGATGTGAACTTCACCTATATTATCTGTAGTTTCAACGAGGAACTCATTCCTCATCAAAATATGCCAGAAGATCCAATACCAAATACTTTATAATAATATCATTTGGAGTAAGATTTACTTCAAGTTACTAGAACATGGCTTTGGGTATAATAATAATAAAATAGATGAAAGGAAAATTATTACCATCAATTCAAACTAGAATGACCATGTCTTCTGATAAACCAAACTGCTCATGTACACTAAAAAAAACCATATACCAATTCTAATAATATCCAAACACTGCATTGCAATCTCATAAACACATGAGGTTGATCAATAGGCTAAATATTGGTTAACACTAGTAAAATAGGATTCAAGTTCAGACGGCAGACATCTGTAGACACAGATCTGAATATATATGCTAGTAAACTAAGAATCCAGAACCAACAACATATTTTACTTACTGATCTACTCCATACTTCCTTGTGAAAACATATACAACATGTTTATATTGATCATAGATAAGGATAACCTCAACAATAACCCATAAAATAAAATAAAAGTATGTAAGTATATTCCATAACCTAAATGAACTTTATGGATCCGCTGAAATCATCACCACTTAGAAGGTTATTGGGGGAAACGAGTCGTAAACAATCAGGGAAGAGGCCTTACAACTGATAAAACTCTGCTTAACAAGATCTAAGTGAAAAGTACCCATAATCCATTAACCCAAGAACAAAAATAGATTAATCTTAACCAATACAAACTAAAATCAAACTAGCTCAAAGAAATGGAAGATCAGTTGGATAACTTGGAACTGAAGCTTGTTCAATTGTGTCGATCATGCTGAATCCTAAATTAACAGTGGCTTGATAATCCATAATCAAACTAATCAGATCCATAAATTGGGAAGATTGAAAGTGAATCATATAGATCTCAAGGTGGTAAATAGATCTGGTATTTTGCAATCGATCTACAACAAAACTAGGAAAATGCCTATCTGTCAAAAAAAACCTAGATCTGGCTTTGCAACAGATCATAGACGATCTGGATGAAATCAATTGAGATCCGACTTTTGATTGTAAAAATAAAACGAAAATCAGTTGTCTTATCAACGAATAAAGAAAGTTAATTCGTTGAAGGTTAAAATAAGAAATCGGATAAAAAGAAGATGAAATCAAAAGGATAGGGGAGAACTCATGCTTGATGAAAGCAAGGGGAATAAAACCGTCTGTCGCCATTAAGGATCTTCCTTTTCCCAATATGATATATATATATATATATATATATATTACATTGTGAGTGGGACCATAAGTGACTATATAACCCACCACCTTTATTTGTAGAGTATTAAGTAGTTGGAATCTCGCTTCTTGGTTTTGGTATCGGTTTGTGTGGTGGTTTAAAGTCTTCATATTTATGCGTCAAAATTATATTTCAGTATATTGTAATAATTTATCTTTGGAAAGTGCTACCTGGGATATGGTAGTTAATCGCCGTGCGTAAGCCTTGTAAGGTTAGGTTTGAATTACTAGCCTTGTTAGATATATGATGGATGAAACCAAAGAAGATTCATTTGTATTTTATGGACAAGATTATATATATACTCACCAGGACTTGTTGCCCTTACCCTGTCCTCATAGTAACTCTTAGATTTATCTTAGGGAAGATAGGTCTTTGCAAGTTTGGTTTTCTTTTCTTGTTCACTCATACTCGATATTGATGTGATAATTCACTATTAAGGTAGTTACCATAGTCTATACTTGTTATCCTGTCTTGTTTCCGCTATAAGTTAGTTTTATTACATTTTGATTATGCTTATGCTTATTATTTTCAAGCACCAGATTCACACTATCCATGCTTGGATGCGTTTGAGTTTCATTTTTTATCGAAATTCGGGATCAGAAAAGTATGAGGTGTTACAATATGGGTCTCCGGGTGGGACGTCACAATCTCAAAATCGATAGACTAAAAAATAATTATAAAATACTTTTAATAATATTTTAAAATTGTTAAATAATATTTTTAAGCTTTTTAAATATTCATTGAAAAATCTACAAATATAGATATTTTTATATATAATTATGGTGTAAAATTGCTCCATAAACATATCAACTGACATTACTATCAATTTCGTGTGACCCGAGTCGAATTCCATCCAAAATCGATTATCCATAAAATTCACACGTCAAGACACAATTGAATATTTAGTCCAACTCACAACTGGACAAGGTTTTTTGTTAGCATCAAAATAAGTAAGGAAAAACCGGAGACCAAAACCCAAGGTTAAGGGGTGCAAATGCCAGCATCCCTTCGGAAGAAACAAAACCAGAAGCTCATTATACACTTTTGGAACCAAGGGAAGTAAGGTAAGGAGTTACCAATCCTTTCAGAAAGCCCCATATCGGCTTAACCCGAAGGGCAATAGCCATATACGCTCTTTCCAAGTGTAAAGGGCTAAGCTTAGTATACCTTTCAGTTACCCCAAAATGGAATTCAATAAAGCTCGAGCTCTGACTAACAAGTAATTAAAGAATAAAGGGAGAAAAAGCTGTTGACATCACCATCTAAGAACGCTCCATCAAATATGTCTCCGCAATATTCTGTTAAGACTTCCACCTTCGAATGTATCTATTCAAAGGCTCATGCAACAAACCTAAAATAGCTCTCCCAAACATGGATAGAAGGCGCACCTATAAAAGCATAGTTATGTACCTCCAAAAGAAAGCCAGGACAGAGCCACTACACCAGCGGAAGAGCCAACCCGCACCTATAATGTGGTCCCAGAAGTCCAGAATCGGGGACCAACTTCTCATTCTCAATCTTGTACTCTTAAATCTAAGTTATAAACCCTAATTTGTTAATCAATTTGGGAAAAAGCATATGTAATTCTTAAAGTTCTCAATGAAGAATTTCATCAGGCCCTTAAGGTGATAAATGAGTAATTATTTAATTAATACGTGACTATTCCATCCTAACTTTGCAGGTTTGATATGAGATTTGAACGGAAATGTTACAACACTACTGACAACCCATTTCGCCCATTTCCGCAGGGTCTTAAGTGGTGAAATTAACCACCTTCGTTCACTATTGGTACAAATAATTCGAAACCCTATCCAAACTCCCTTCTCGATGGTTCCCAAATCTCTTCAGCTTACCATTAACTTTAATCTCCATTCCAACCGTCTGATAAATTGTTCGTAGGTCAACCGAAACCACACAAAGCGATGGTTATTTAAGATTACTTATTCGTTTCAAGGGGTTTGATATCCTTTCGTTAGGATCTATTTGATGAATTTATTTAAATCTATCTGAGCATGTCAACATTTCTAAAATGATAGCAGAACTGATCAACCATCTCTTTATTGGTCAGTTGCTAGCAGTTGACCGATGCAAGTTTAGGGTTGATCAATCATATCTAATAATGGCAATTAATTTTCTATGTATAATTTTGTTAAGTGGAAATTAGGCTGAAGGAAAAACCTGAGAACAATTTTAGGTTGAAGAACATAAATTCTAAAATTTAGTCTGAAGGACAAAAAAATGATATATTCATATAGCATTACCGAAATATAATTCTATGTTCATATAGCATTACACGTGATATTTCAGTTTTTTCCTGCAGATTAAAAAGTTATACTGCAGATCCAACATTCGATAAATATTTTCATATGTTATCTTTGGTATAATTAAATTGTAAACATGACAAGTTACAAAATTATACATTTAGAACAAACATTTTCCTTCAGTCTAAAATATACATTTAGAACAATTTAACATAAACAAACATTTTCCTACTTAATTCATGAAATTTTTCGCACCAATAATCATACCATAACAGCAAGTAGGCAGCATATCATAACAAAATGTTGAGATTCAATCCATTCCATAGTCCAATCTCTAAGTACTTAGTTTACTCGTTACCGTCCATGACAAAAAAGAAGGTAACTTACAAGAAAGCATATGCATTATGATAACTAGTGGTGATATTTACAAAAAATGCCACCTTATGGTACTAATATTTAGTTGTTCTATATAACGAAGTGTCATTTTCATCTTAAGACACGTGCAAAACTTGCTATACACCATACGGTAAGAGTGTTAGTAAGTAAAATAAATAAGAATGGCTACTAGAGCTGAATGGTTTTTGAACATAGTCATAAGAGCAATTGCTTCTTCTAGAAATATAAATTTACATGTGTAATGCTATATGAATATAACATTATATATGTGCAATGCTATATGAATATATCAATTTTTGTTCTCTAGACAAAATTTTAAAACCTGTGTCCCTCAGCCTAAAATTGTTTCGGGTTTATCCTTCAGCCCAATTCCCTCTTTTGTTAACTTGTTTCCAAATTCGCCTAACTAAGATAATTTATTTCAACATTATTTTTTCTTAAATCCTAAGCAATTTTTTGCCCTAATTAATTTTTGTTGATTAATTTTTTTCCTTAACTACATACATACATATACAAACATACATACATACATACATATATATATCTAACTTGAATTATTTAAATATTAATACTTTTTCATTTGAACTCTAAATGGAAAACGATATGTTGACACACTTTTTAGTCGAAGCGGTCATACATCAAGAATATCGTCAGAAAACACAAAGCGATTCGGTTGAAGTCATGACATATGCAGAAAAGTTTGGAAATTGCGTCAAAATTCATAAAATCGTCATCGACGGACTCGAAAAAGCTGACGTAGTGAAAATACATGATCGACATTGTCAAATCAGCTCAAAATGGTTGAGAATGTCGGTTCGATCACATGGCAGAACTCGTCATGCAAAAATATATGAATTCATTAAAAAAAACCGTGTTGTGCACTCAAAAATAGCTGATCAACACGCGTTGATCCCGAAAAATGGCTTGCGTGACTCACGGCGTCAAAATATGGTAAACTGAGAAAAGATGACCTGACATGTCAAAACAGCTGATCGACGCGTGATAATCATGAAAAATCATGTGTTTTACTTTGGTCGATCAATCTGGTAAATCTGGCAAGCTCAGGGTTGGCACAGTGAAAAACAGTCAAAAAACATGGTGGATCACTTGAAAGTCATGTGTGCACCCTTGCAAGATCACTCTAGGAACTTGGCTGATCATCTGGTAAAAATGGCAAATCTGGCATTTGGCATGATAGAAAACGTGGTGGATCCCACAAAATCCACGTGCGCACCTTTGTCAGGTCACACCGAAAAACTTGACAAAAATCATTGCTTGGAAAACTTGCCTGAATTTCGAATCCCTCAGGGGATTTGAAATTTTCATGGCACACACTCGGTCCCGACTAGAAAAATCTCGAATCGCACAAAGGGATCCAAAAATTAGTAAAGTGGTAGAGGAGTTCGAATTTCTGGAAAATGGCTGATCAATCTGGCACGACCGAGAACTCATGCTGATCACTATTTTCCACGTGTGCAACACATGATTTTTGGGATACGAATTTCTGGATTTGGCAAATGTTCTAGAAAATGGCAGACCACTTTGTCACGACCCAAAACTCGTGCCAATCACTTTTTTCACATGTGCAACACATGATTTTGGAAGATTTTGGGGACTCGAGTTTTTCGAACCCCGGGATAGGAAATTTTGACAGAACACTGATTTTTTGACTCCGACTTTGGGATCCGAATTTCGTATCTCCTAGGGATACGAAATTCTGCTGTGTGGATCCCATTTCTCACCTACTCCACTATAAACTCACCTATAAATAGTCTCTTACTTGGCATTCAAATGGGTTGGTTCTCACTTGGTATTTTGGACTTCTTAGAGCTCCTAAGCATCATTAATGGTAGCCACCTTCTTCTTTATGACCATTGGACATGGCATGGACCTCTCAAACGTTACATAAACATTTTCCGTCAACTTTTAGACATCTATAAGCATAAAAACACCATTTTTGTGTTGTTTTGGATATTTCTTGTGTTCCTTCAACATTGAAGCTGCTTTTTGGACACAGTTGACCAAGTCAACAAATTTTTCACTCAACGAAGAAGAAGAAGGGCATTTTGGTCAAAGTTTAGAATTAACAAATATTTTGTTGTTTAATTGTAACACTTTGCACACAAATATTATCAGAACATGTAAGATAATTGTAATTGAATATTATTGGACGAATGATTACTATAAAGTGGATGTAGGCGTTAGTGCCGAACCATTATAGAAAGTTGTGTCTTAACCGCGTTATTTATGTTGACGTGGGGAATTGTTGTGGAATCAGCGCATGCCAACCCTCGAAGTATACGTGTATTAGAAACACAGTAATCCAAAAGTAATGTAGATTAATGCAGGGAAGTCATAACTTTTTATAGTGGTTCGGCACTAAATCCTACGTCCATATTATAATAATCGTTCATCATATAATATTCGATTATAGTTGTTGTACAAGTTCGGACAATGTTTGTGTGCAAAGCATTACAATAGAACAACAAAATATTTGTTAATTCTAAATTTTGACCGAAATGCACTTCTTCTTCTTCGTTGGGTGAAAAATACGTTGACTTGGTCAACTGTGTCCAAAACGTAGCTTCAATGTCAAAGAAATCCAAGAAATATCCAAAACAACCCAAAAGTGGTGTTTTGTCCTAGTAGATGTCCAAAAAGTGATGTAAAACCTTTATATAACATTTTAGAGGTTCATGCCATGTCCAATGGTCATGGGGAAGAAGGTGACTGCCGTTAATGATGCTTGAGAGCTCCAAGAAGTCCAAAATATCAAGTGAGAACCAACCCCTTTGAATGTCAAGCAAGGGGCTATTTATAGGTGAGTTTGCAGTGGAGTAGCCGAGAAATGGGACCCATACAGCAAAATTTCGTATCCCTGATGGGTACGAAATTCAGTTCTCAAAATCGAAGTTGAAAAATTAGTGCTTCATCAAAATTTCGTATTCCTGGGTTCGAAAAACTCGAATCCCCAAAATCTGCCAAAATCGCGTGTTGCACACATCAAAATGAGTGATCGACACGAGTTCTAGGCTGTGCCAAAGTGATGCCATTTTCTGGAACGTTTGCCAAATCTAGAAATTTGTATACCAGAAATCACGTGTTGCACACGTCAAAAAGAGTGATCGGCACGAGTTCTGGGCTGTGCCAAAGAGATCTACCATTTTCTGGACGTTTGCCAAATCCAAAAATTCGTATCCTAGAAATCACGTGTTGCACAAGTGAAAAAAAGTGATCGGCATGAGTTATGGACTGTGCCAGAATGATCAGCCATTTTCCAAGAATTTTGAATCCCTCCACTTTACCAAATTTTTGGATCCCCGAGTGCAATTCGAGATTTTGCTAGCCAGGGCCGAGTGCTTGCCATGAAAATTTTGAAATTCTAGCAAGTTCGCTAGGCCATGATTTTTACCAAGTTTTTCGATGTGTCTAGTAAGGGTGTGCACATGGATTTTGGGTGATCCACTACGTTTTTCATCGTGCCAAATGCCAGATTTACCATTTTTACCAGATGATCGACCAAGTTCCCGGAGGGATCTGGCAAAGGTGCACACATGATTTTCAAGTGATCCACCATGTTTTTTGACTGTTTTTAACTGTGCCAACCCTGAGCTTGCCAGATTGATTGACCAAGGTAAAACATGTGATTTTTCATGATTTTCACGTGTTGATCGTCTGTTTTTGATGTGCCGAATCAACTTCCGCCAGTTTACCATATTTTGATGTTATAAGTCGCGCAAGCCATTTTTTGTGATCGACGCATTTCGATTAATTGTTTTTGAGTGCGTTACACTGTTTTTTTTTTACCAAATCGATATATTTTTTAGCGACGTTCTGCCACATGATCGGACCAATGCACTCAACCATTTTGAGTTGATCGGACAGTGTCGATCACGTATTTTCACCACGCCGGCTTTTTTGAGTCCATTGACGATGATTATACAAATCGACGTCATCTTCAATCCTTTTTTGAATATGTTGCGACTTCGATTGGATTGCTTTGTGTTTTCCGATGATATTCTTGATGCGTGACAGCTTCGACTAAAAAGCATGTCAACATTTTATATTACTTTTGGATTACTGTGTTGCTAATACACACACATCGAGGGTTGGCGTGTGCTGAATAAAGCGACAATTCCCCATGTCAATATGATATATATGAAATTTGATTAGAAAATCATTATGAACCTGCTGTGCATGTTTCTAGCTAATTTTTGAAATTTGTAAAAATTCTATATTTTAGTATTGTTATTTATCATTTAATTTCTTTTTAATTAATTATTGATAAAAATTATGGAGTGTTACAGTGCCCTCTACAACCATGAGAAATACGCTGTCCAACATTTGAAAAGCATTACATACCCTAGTCTCAAATTTATCGATATCCATTCTTGATGCATTTTGGCTGTAATTATTTAAAATTGCATATTAATTTTTATTGATAAATTATCATGGTTACAATTCATATCTACTATCACAAGACATATTATTTATGAAATTTCTATTAAATGTACTTTTAATTATAATGATTAGTTAACATAAAACGTTATATCAAGTATATAGTAGAAAAAATATTGATTTTTTTCTTTTAATAATCGGAATAAGCTCTATATCCCTATAGCGAATAGGGTAGTTGTATTCTCCCAGTTTTCATTTTTCAGACCTATCTCTTCCCTTGCTCCCCCCCTTTCATGTCGCCAATCGCCCTTCGGTCACCTCCTTACTCCTATTATCCCTAGCTTTCTCCAATGTGGAATAGTTGCTTTACCACCAGATCTTTATTAAGCCTTTCACTACTAACCAACTTCCAACCTACAGTGTTTTCCTTCGCTTCAGTCTCCCCCCAATCCTCTTTTTTGACAGCCTATCACTACTTCCCTTTCTTTTCCTTTCCCAAACCCTATATCTATAGTCCCTTGGATCTATTTCGAATCTTCTCTGGCTCCTATCCCTACTGCCATACCCATTTTGCGGATAGTAACTCCTTAGAATATTCCTCTCTTCAGGCTAGTTTCGACACTAGAGTCGATCTAGTAGGTGATAGTGCTCTTCACTATCTCCTCCTCTGGTTGTCCTCCCCTATCAGACCGACACTGTTGCTAGTGACGAGTTGGTGCCATATCGGTAAGGCTTTGTGTTCTTCTTGGATTTGGTTTGCAGTGTTGTATCTATAGGGTAATTCTGGTTTTCAGTTCCCTAAGAGTGGTCGAACCTTTCAGTTTATTTTATCGTAGAGTTTATCGGGATGGTGACGTGAGTTTCTTTGGTTTGTTGCATTTGTTGGTTGTTGTTTCTTTGTGGTTTAATACTAATTTGGCATAGAAGTCTTAAATTGAGTAATTCCATGAAGCTGTTTCTTTTCATGGTTGTTTATTCAGTTATGAGCTAGCTTTCAATCTTCTACATCCTTGTTTCAACCCTTTGCAATTAAGCTTTCTTCAATCTTCTGTTATTACGCTTTTATCTCAGCCCATTGGGTTCATGTGAACATTGACATGTTCGGTTGCTGCTTCTTTGTGCTTATGTCTTGGAGTCCTCTAATACAATTGCTCATTTGTCCTATTCCAGTGAATCTCCTTTGTGCTATAGTGTCAGCTTTCAACATCTGCAATAGCTTCTTATAGCTGATCTATATGCTAGAATTGGCCATGAGTATAGTTCTTACTAGATTATAGCTTTGTTAATTCAATAAGACTGCTAGCAGCCGTTTAATGTGTATGATATGGGTTGCTATGTGTATTGTATGGTATTGTTTCCGCCTTTTAACTATTGTTTGTAACTCATCTCACCCTGCATGGAGATAGATAATAGTTTAGGACGTAGTTAAGGCAATTATGTCTGTAGAAGATAGGCGAACAACCTATCTCTATTTTATTATATACTCATTACTAGCTGTAATGAAAAAGTGGTACGGTCCACTATAAAAATTGGCTGACCAAAAAAATATCGATTTTATTTTGAACAAGATTGGTTATCGAGTTAGATAATGTAACAAATTACAAAATTTCCCTTAAGGCATACCTCTAATTCTATGACACAGAGTAAATATGGCCAGTAATTCAATTGCTTTATTTAGCTTGAGCGAACCTCATGCGCAGCTTATGCATTTGACCAAGTAGATGTGGACATGCATTGTTTGATTAGATTATGTACAAGGACCAAGGTTACATTGTGTACCGTTTGATATTACATGTCCTTGGAAATGTGTATGGAAGTACTATATTAGATATCCACTTATGCTAGTAAACGAGATTTGACATGCGATGGAAATATTTTTCGGATACTATCCGCTAATGTAGGAATTGTTTTACCGCACTAGATAAAATAGAAGGTGTAAAGGGCTTTTCTTTATAGGATAACATATATTTGATGTTCATTTTAAGTGTCGATAAGATGTATGTCCTAGGCCCCACAACTCTCAAATTCGTCGTATGTCAAAATGAGGAGATTGCTTGAACCATCTCAATTAAATGCAAGACCAACAAGGCACAATTGAAATTCAACCCAAAAAGGTTTCTCTTCCCTCATTATCTCCACCTTATGTCGATGTTGGAGTTTACAACCGTTCACAAGTTGTAAGAGGCATCGATGATGAAGAGTAGCGTAGGTCATTACATGGACTAGCGACGTTGATCGTGACATCAGAAAGAATGGAGCAACAATGATGATCAGATACTGTACGTAACAAAGATCCACCTTGAATAGTGAAGATCCAAAAGTTGATGTCAATGATTAAGAAAGCAGTGAGATTGAGTTCAATTCGAATGAATGGGTCAGTGGTGCTTGCCTTTATATATCGGTATTAGCAACTTGGCTGAAATATGGCAAGGTTATGGTGGCTATTGAAGCTTGATGCAACATTCCAAATGAGAAAGACGAGATCGCATGAGAATAGGAAATGCTAAAGGCTTATATGAGCAGGCTATTTTGAAATCTTCTTTGCGTTACTTATGCATTACAATTTTCTAGTTGGTCGGTATCAATCAAATAATATTGATTGATATGAATGTTCAGAATTGAAATAGTGGAGTGGAACATAATTTACCAACCCAAAGAAATAAATAGCTTTTAAGAATCCTACATGGAAATTAAAGATTTTGATTAAGAAGCTTTAGTAATAATAAGTGCTAAAGGAAGTGATATACAATGATTATCTGAAATGATATGCTGATATCCATAAAGAAGATGTAGTGCTTCATGAAAACGGTCCAAATGACAGGGGCATCTTCACAATTCTAAATTCGGTCCCTTCTCGATCTAAAATAAGTTCTTTTTCATAGAAACATAATTTAGGAGACAAGAGTTATTTGGTCTTTGAATTAAGTGACATTCCATGAATCTGGACTTTGAAACGATGAACGAATAGATTAAGATGCTTGGAATATGCCGAGAAAGAAGTCTGACTAAGTACTGAACAATTATTGATTGGTATCAATCGATATGGATCAATATTAATCGATTATGTTATAGTTATGGGTTCTTTTTTGCTATGTCTATGACTACATGTAAAATAAAGAAAAAGACTAGTTGTGACAACAACATCATACCATTTGCACAAAATAGAATACAAGAAGGGATGTCTACATACCAAGATGATATAAGATGATCATTAGAGAAGAAACAAAAAGTAAAACTTGTTGTATATCTTATAGAGCATGGAAAAATACATAATTAAACCATACACAACAAATTAGCAGTGTGTCATAACAAAGTGAAAAAGAATCATTTCTAAAGAATCCTAAGTCGTGTATAGCATGTAATAATATTTGGTACATCAAGTCCTCACTATAATCCTCTCAAATACGATGAAATATCAGTGGAAATTTCTAAAAATATAGAGTAATTTTCCATGTTCTCTTAGCTTGTCTCTAGGACAACAATAAAGACACTAAGCCTGTCATCTCATATACTCATTTTAGAGTACCCAAGAAAATAAAAAGTAAAACATAAAACCTTGGATCAGACAACAGTTTAGTGTGAAAATAAATGACTATCAGAAGCTATATTGGAAATATGGTACTAGACAGAGGTATAAATCATACCTTACTTGTCCCTGCAACTAAAGAGTTGGTACATAATAATAAGATAATAAATGCTACTTAAATAAACAAAAGAGAATGTTATAACAAAATATGATATGATAATCTAATTAACTTTATTCATTGGGCCTATTCCATATCCCTTCTCTAGTGTCGTATAAGTGATATTCTCACCAAGAAAGAGAAGCAAAAGCAACTATATCATCCAATAAACAAAGCCTAACCATCACCTTCTAAAGCATTGAATACACGATAACCTATATGGCAGTCCTTACATCTATCACAGGATAATGGGAAATCTCATTTCTAGTTGTACCCTCGTACCTTTAAGTTCCAGTATATGGTATATGCCTTTATGACCCAATGTCTAACACTAGACCCTCATACGAAGTGGTTTAGGGTACACAACCATTTCCATTAGTCCTTTAGGCATCTCCACATTTAGTATCCTGCTTTTGCATTACAACTAGAACACTCCAAGTTATCAAAGATTCCTTAACACAACTAATCTTGAGAGTCTCTTCACAACCTCATTCTATGCACGAGCCATACCACTCAATCAAGTCCATTATCGCACAAATACATTCCGTTCCAAGCTTCATGTCATAACTGCTTTGATTCAGCCTACAATCTTAGCTTCTAACCAAAGAGTCAAAACTTCATCATGTTATAACTTCCTCATTGTAGAAGCTATAAATGAGCAACTAGCTCTAGCATGATTGTATGAAACTGCTCTTCCCGCATCTGGATCGTACCGTCATCCAGATCCTTCCATTTGGATCGGTGTTAATCCGTTTCCCTTTTATTGGCTCCGATTCAATTACTTATCCAAATTTTGCTCCACCTTTCTTCAGGCCTCTTTTTATTCTCCCCCAATGCTAATGACCTCGACTTATCCCTCCTAGCCTTCAAGTATTCTCTTTTATGCATCACAGTTCAATTCATTAAAGTTGACTGATATACCTTCAGCACTTAGCTTATCCAATTTCAGTTGATACTTCAGAATAACTTCTACTAAGCATGCTCTTCCTAACAGTATGAGTCGTTACAACATCGAAGCCACGATTTAGACTCCGCGCTTATCCAAGTACTAAGGATTTACATCGACCCGGTTCTTTAGGCCTGATCTTTGTGCGGCCCAAATGGTTTTCTTTTGCATTACTCCATAGCATATCTTGCAAGTTTTGTATGATTCAAACGAACTTTGCTCCTTGTTCTATTCGTCAATCTAAGTCCTAATTCAAGAACAACACTAACAAAAAATCAAGCATAATATCCAGTTCACTTATATCAATGATTCAAACAACAAATTACATGCAATTTCATCCAAGAGCAAGCAGTCGATCATTCCAATACAAGATCAATCACTTATGAACACAAGCCTAACATTAAACATGTATAATATATACACTTCTTACAATCAAATTAACAATTTTTTCTGTATTTAGACTATTTTTGGGTGTCTCGATCTAAAATTACCTAGATCTAATCAATTTTAGGATTAATGTGGTAATTATAATGTAGATTCGCCTAGTTACTACATACAATCCTTCATGGACAAGTGATAGATTATTACTGCTATTAAATCACATAATTCAATGAATTTGGGATGAGATCTAATCTAAACAGCTAAATATCGGATAAGGTTTCAATCAAAATGATGATGCCTAGCCACTCGATTTAGATCCAGCCTCTAATTTGAAGTTAAATATGATTTGCGATGAACCTGGTAAGAACTGATGATTATATTGGAGTATTAGAAAATATTTGGGTTTAGGGATGATATGAAACGAGAGGGAAACATGCAAATAGCCTATTTCATCCTATACTTATAGGGAAAGGTCATTAGACTAATAGGCTTGCTTCTTCAGCCCACATAGAGCTACTCTAATTCTAGCTAGTAGTTTTTAAAACTTAAAAATACCATAGCTTCCTAACAAGTTATTCGATTTTCTTACAACCACTCTACAGAATGCAAAACCACCATCCGCAATGAAATTGCTTAGAGTATCTAATTCAGCTTTTGCCAAAATTCATGGTCGAAATATGATTCTAAGGGGAAAAATGGTCACACAGAAATTCGTCATAAATCATAGAAGTGCAAAACTTCCCTAAGATCTGTACCCTAAAATTTTAGAGCCATAAGACCTCAAAAGAATTAAATAAATTTATTTTACGATCCTTCAACATGTGAAATATTGATTGTTACATTTTCTTACTTTAGGAGTTTTGCCGTTCAAATACATAAACAAACACAAGCAACCAAAGTAATTATGCACATCTATAAACTACAAATGATCAAAAAATCATGCAAACATCTGCAACTAATACTATTCTGGCATGCAGAACTCTAATAACATAAGACACAATGGCCCAAGTAAATATGATAAATGGGTTTCACCACTGAAATAATTCTAGAAGGTCATTCTCACACTCTCTTCTGCCTCCAATGTGCAATTTCCATCGTCCTTGCGTATTTCACCTTAACTAGCTTAATTATCATCCTCCCCCTTAGTTATTCCTGTCATTCCTAATGACTATAAGCGACTTACGAGGTCTTGAGATTTCTTACTCCACCTCCACATCTTCTAACTGACCAGTGCCACTACAATACTCGAGTCGTGCACAAACTTTAATAGATAAGAGATATGAAAAATATTGTGCATACCTGCCATCTTTTGAGATAGGTCCACTATATAAGCCAATTTTCCAATGAGTGCCAAAAACAGTGCTACAAATTTGGGAGCTTACTTGTCTTTCCTTCCAAACCGGACAACATTGCTAAAATGATTTTTTTTTCATAAATCATGTCTCCAATAGAGAATTCCAAATCTATTCCTATCATATTTGCATAATCATTTTGGATGATCCTGAGTACTTTGATTAATAATCAAAGGTTTTTTGTCTTCTCTAATGTCTCTCTAATCATATATGGCCCAAGTTTCCACTTCTAATCAACTCCGCACCAATAAGAAGTGTATTACAAGGTCGTTCATACAACGCTTCATATGGTGCCAAGCCAATACTCGTCTGATAAATATTATTATAAGAAAACTTAACTAAGTACAAGTGGTCATCCAAATATCCTCCAAAGTCCAAAACATAAGCTCGAAGGAGAGATCTCTAACATTAGATTCACTCTTTTAGTCTATGTATTTGTCCGAGGATGTTAAGTTTTACCCAAATACAGCTCGATTCCTAACATCTCTATTAAACGCTTTCAAAATCAACTAGTGAACCGTGATCTCTATCACCCACTATACTCTTAGGCACACCATGGAATCGAATAATTCACTTAACATACAACCCATCCAGCTACGATTCTGTTTTAGTAGAGTTAACAAGTATGAGTTTTACATCTCTTGGTCAACCCGTCAACAGCTACCCATATACTATCATAACATGCTCTAGTCCATAGCGATACATCCATTAAATCCATAAATATTTATCTCCATTTCCATTTGAGAATTTAAGCAACCCTCTAGGCTTATTCTGTTCCATTTTCATTAACTGACAATTCTCACATTTTGAGATGAACTTGCCAACATCCTCTAAATTCCTTTCCTAAAATAAATATTCTTGACATCTCTATACATCTTACTACCATCAGGATGAATTGTCAGTTTGGAATGATGACACCTCCTTAAGACTTCATCTCGTAGCCCACAAACATCTGCAATAAATAGTCTTTCGTCTTGACAAAGTCAACCATCTTGGTTAATTTCATATTGCTTCACATCTTCGGATTTCACTCTCATCTCATTCTTTTCTGTAGTCTCTATTAGTCTTGCATCTTACTTCCAACTAATTATATTTTTTTCTATAAGAGTAGATCTTATTGATAAGGTTGCTAATATCTCAGGGTCTATCTCATAATGTGGTCTAGAATCAAATCTAGCTATATACTCCAATTATTTCCTTTCCAAAAATAGCCCCCAAATTAGAATGCCTTTTACTTAAGGCATCTTCGAATGCATTACATTCTTGAAACGCCAATCACCGCTTATGTCATTTATGGTCCGTGAATAGCTCAAATCTTTATCCCAACAAGTAATGCCTCCGCATCTTCAAAGAACAAACAACCACTGCTAACTCTAGGCCAAGAGAAGGGTAATTCCTAATTTCATGCGACTTAAACTCTTGACAAGGATAAGCGACAACTCTTCCTTTCTACATCATAATTGCTCTTAAAGCAATATCAGTATATAAGGTCATCTTCTCATTTCTTCTCAAAATAGTCAGTACATATGGAATCATCGACCTCTCCTTCAAAATCACAAAAGCACACTCATATCTAGCATTATAGACAATGTTCTGATTCTTCTTTGTTAAGTTGGTCAATAATGCTACAATCATGGAGAAGTCCTTTTGAAGCATCTATAGATACCATCCAATCCATGGCAACTCATAACATCTATAACATTTTTGAGCTAGTTTCAATCTTGATTGTTGTTACCTTCACAGGATCCACTTTTATCCTTTATCCATAAACTACATAGCCCAAGAACTGCATTTATTACTTCTAGAAGTGACGATTAGAAAACTTAGCTCTCAACTTATGTTTCTTTAAAATCTCAAGCACAACTCTTAAGTGCATCTTAATTTATTATAATTCCTCTATCCTAACTTTTTCAAATCGGGATAGAGTTACATATTATCTACCAACACTAGTATGAACTTGTTCAACCAATCTATGAAAATATATTTATAAGATCCATAAAGTATGCTGGGACATTAGTCAATTTAAGAGGCATCACCAACTACTCATAGAAATCTAACGATGTTTGAAATATAGTAACAAGTCCGTCTCTTTGGCTACTCTAAGATGATGAAATCTAATTGCTGGATCCATCTGAAAAAACATCTTAGCCTTGAGCAACTTATCAAACAAATCATCAATTCACAGAAGATGATACTTATTCTTTCTTGTCGCCTTATTTAGCTCACGGTAATCTACACACAATCGTAAAGATACACCCGTCTTTTTGTGAGTATAATAGGTGCAACCTATTCAAATATGCTCATCCGATTGAATCATTTCCTCAATAAGTCATTATTTACACCTCTAACTCTTCTTTCTCTCTATGTGCCATATTCCATAAAAGTATAATTGTGGGTCTAGCTTTCTTCAGTATGTCGATCTGAAACTCGATCTCTTTATGCCGCGATAATCACGTCACTTCTTCGACGATCATCGTACTCTCTAGAGACAAGCACAGATGATAACCCCTTCCATGCATCCTCAAGCGGATATATAAAACCGACTATCCCATCATATGATAAATACCGTATCATTGACATTCACCCTTCTGTATACCTAATTGTCATCTTGTGTTTCTCGCAATTCAATATAGTCGCATACTTCCTAAGCTAGTCCATACCCAAATTAATTATGAACCCAGCGAAGGTCAAAATGAGGCAATCTCAAACAAAAGGTCATCCATGACTTGATGTGACTAAGCCAGCAAAAATCGTATAAAGATTAAAAGATTTTCATTAAGGTTTGTCACAACCAAAGTTCGATGTACTATGTGTAGTTCCAAACCTAATCTACATGCTAGGTTAATATAGATAAAAGAATGTGAAATTTCAGTATCAAATAAAACTCTAACAGAAACATATATAATGGAAAACATACCTTGCACCATAACCCTTTTTCTCTTATCCTTAGCAGAAGGAGCACAAAAAGAAGTAGAAATTACTCTAGAGCATAAGCCTTCACTATCTGCTTATTCTTAGGAGGTTCTGAGCAATCATTCTTCATATGCCCAGTCATATCACACTTATAGCACTTAGTCTCCTTAGGATACCCGCACTATCTAAAATAATGCCCTTTTTCCTTGCAATTATAGCAAACCATTTCAATCTTATTCCTTTTCTGTACCCTTTTTCCTTGATTTTGTTTTCTTTTACCATTTTATTTCTTATTTTCTCCATCGTTCTGTTGTGGCTTTGGTTCCTCTTTCTTAGCAACCACAATAACTGTATTTTCTTCTGGGTGTAGATTCTCATGCCTTAAAGCTTTTTCCAAAATTTTCTCAAATGACACTTTAATATAATCAGTAAGCTTCTCTCTTAAGTAATCATCCCAACAAACAATAAACTTCTCATTCTTCTTTAAAAAAGTATTAATGGAAGACATTCCATACTTAGGGAGGGCATCAAATTCAGAAACGTATTCTAAGATAGACATATTCCCTTGTTTCAACTCTGCAAACTTCCTGAATAGAACAAACTTTTGTGCTATAGCGGTAAACTTCTCTTCAAACCTAGCCTTAAATTGATCCCAAGCAATGGTCCTTTGGAGCAATCATGGTAATGGCATCCATTAATTTGTGGCTTGGCCTTGAAGTCATCTAAAGGCTAACTTACTTTTGATAGCATACTCCACTTCCATATCCCTAAAGATGCACTAAAAAATATTCAACCAATCCTGTATGTCCATAGCTGAATCAGTCCAAACAAATAGCTTGCCTCCCAAAGTAGCGAAAATTTTGCACAACTTAGCAAAGTCAACCCTAGGTGTTTGCATAGAGGCACCTCCACATATCACCACTAAAGAACTAGATTGAGATCTCCTCATCGTCGATGCCATCATAACATCAAACATAGTCTGTATTAGTTCCTAGATGATAGTTTTGACAATAAAAATCTCATGTAATAATGTGAAATATATTTACACATGTTATTGATGATAATCTATATATATTGTATATAGTACATGTTATTAGGTAGGTGTTGATAAAGGAGACCGTATAGTATCAAGATAGAAGATTCAAATTGATGGTTATATGAAGCAAGTATTGATAATGAAGACTATACAACATCAAGATAGAAGATTCAAATTGATGCTAATATAAAGATTCAAAAGCCATGGATTGAAGATTCATGAGAAGAGTTCAAGAATTAAAGATGTTCTAAATAAATTATTGAGTCTTAGATTAAATGTTAAAGATCTAATTGCACTTACCTGATCTCTTTCTATAACTTTTACAAAATGTTTTCAGCGTATTCCTATTTTTAAATATTTTCAAAATGATTTCCTCAAAGTGTTTTCAAAAAGGAATTTTAAGTTTTTAATATTTTCACTTAGAAATACTTTTATATACTTTTTACAATATTGATTTTGATACTAATATTATACTTGTAAATTTTTATTTTAAATTTTGTACTTTGGTTTTTATACTTATACTCTGATTTCAAATTATATGTTAGACTTTTGTTCTGTATTATAATTTAGCCTTAACAATTATAATATGATATTATAGTTGATACTATAGCTTTGACATTTAAAAGTTTTGATATAGTGATTATATATTGTTTTTGAGTATATATCATACTTTATTTTAAATTCTATAAAATTATTTTGATAAGTTTTCTTGTGCTTTGGTAATGTTTGAAATATGCATTTACTATTTTTAAATAGTCCCATAAAATTTCAAATCAGGTATTAAATCATTATATACAGTTTTATAATTTCAAAATATTTTTAAATAAAAATTATTTTCTGAATATACTACAGGCATATATATGATGAGTAGGTCGGCATACTTCCTGGTTTCAAAATTCAAATTTGAATTAAAGTGTCTTTTTATCGTAACATTTCATGGATGGTTTCTTTTCTTCACTCCTATATAAATCCTTTTCCAGAAATGAACTTTGATAAGAAATTTATTCTTTCTTGATTCCTCTCCCTTCTCTCTCATTTTCTAAGAAATCTAATACTAAATTCTACCGATTTTGAAACTGGATGAAGTCAATTTAACTCTTATTTGATTCTATGTCACTCTCTCGTTATTCTTACAAGATCCAATTGAAATTCTAAGTTATATCAAAAGATCCAAGTTTGTATACTTTGTAAAACAATATCAAATATATACAATGTTGTGACTTTTTAGCCCTATGCCTAAAAAGCAATTAGGAGTGACTTGTTTTCCTGAAAATCAAGTTGGTTATGCAAAAGACCTGATTTTTTAGAGGGTGTTATTTGTATCCTTGAAATCGGGAAGTGTAAATGAATTGATAGTGAAAAACTTCATGCGGGATTTGTACGAGACTAGAAGTAGAGGTAACTCTGAACTAGTATAAAAATCTAGTGTGTTCTTACCTTTTTACTTTGTTACATTTACTTTACTTATTATTTAATTTATGATCAATAAGCACATATTTATAAACATAATCCAAAAAGATTGGTTCATAAACTTAAGTTAACATTATTCGTCCTCCTCTAGTGCTAATATAGCCTTATTCCACATCACTTTCGTTTGGTATCAGAGCAAAGCTTTTAAAAGTTTCATAATATGGCTTTTGGAAAAGTTTTCAGATGACTACCAACACTGGTGATGTTAACACTATCACTAATTCATTTGCAGAAGAACAATCTACTGCCAAACCACCATTTTTAATGGTAGTACTTATAAGGGCATGTAGGATGAAAATCTACTTGTAGCTAATAGGATTAGATCTTTGGAATGTTACACAAATTAGGTATACTAAACCCAAAACTAGTTATGCATAGTAGATTGTTGACCAAATTGCAATAAGTAATTCAAAGGCTATGAATATATTATTATGTTCATTAAAAAAAAGAGTTTAATAGAGTACTACTTGGCAAGTCGTACATATGAAACTTGTAGAGCTCTACAAATTACACATGAAAGCATGCATAAAGTTAAGAAAACTAAGATTTCAATGTTAAGTAATCAGTTTCAGTTATTTAAAATAAGTCCAAATGTATCAGTATCTGACATGTGTAGTAGATTTCAAGAAAGTCAATGAAATGGAAATGACAGTTAAACTGATATAAATGCTACAACTATGATAAACCAGGACATATGAAGCGAATCCATCCACGGACAAATATAAATTCACACCAAACACCAGTTCATCCAAATAAACGGAGAGAGATTACATACAACATTAGATGATTCGAATTCAGATACATCTTCAAGCGATGGCAATTTAGACACAAAAATCACTATCATGTGCTTTACGATGGTGTACGGTTCAAACGGAAACTGAATCTAAAATAGTACGTGTTTGCAGTAATTATTTTAGTTACTTCCATTATTTTGATTTTTGAATGGTTTGATTATTTTGATTTTTTTTAATGATTTGATTATTTTTGAATTGTTTTTGGTTCATTTAATTTTATTTCAAAAGGTTTGAAATTTAAATTAACATTTGAAATTTTAGGATAGTTATTTTTATAAAATATTAATACAAAAATAGCTTTTAATCTTTAAGTAATATCTAGAGATAATAAATAAACAATCATATAAACAAAAAAAACATTCACAAAAGCATGGATATGTAGACATACATGTTGGATATCTATTTATTTCATCCATATCTATTTATTCATTCATTCCATTTTTCGTTTCAAATTTAAATTTCATTTCAGTCTCCTATCTCTACAAAACTTCATCAATGGCTTCTTTATCAAGCACTTCTTCTACTATGAGACTCTCTAAAACTATTAAGAAAATTATCTTTAATGCCCAAGATCCTATCAAAGTCTATATTAGATACATGAACTATGGCAAAGTTCATAAGGGAAAGTTTGCAATCCTTAGTTATTTTCATATGTATGAAGTAGATGTTCCTTGTAATGAAAATCTGTTCTTTCTTTTATCGATGCAAATAAAAAAAATTGTGTCCTCGTTTAGTCAACATGTTTTATGCAAATTCAAATGGGAAATTTTATGATTGTAATGAAGGAGAAGTATAGAGTAACATTAAATGAATTACAAATTGTTTTGAACAGTGAACTTTTGGGTAATGTTCTTAAATGTAAATCCACTACTATAAATCTTTTTACTTTCAAATTAATGAACAATATAAAGAGACTTTCCATCACATTTTTAAAGGGGACGACAATTTTAAATTTAAAAATTGCAATTTTCGCCCAAAGGCGAGAATTGTAAATCTTCTTTTACAACAAACTATCGCTCGAAGATCGGGAAATTTTAATACCCCAACTTTGAAATTATGTAAATCTCTTTCTCCCTCTATGACCATTACAACATAAATTGGAAAAAAGTTATTTTAGATGAATTTACATTGTAAAAACCATTATAGACATGAAAACACTTTCTTTCACAGAGTTTGTATTACTTGGATTTTAACCTACTTTGGGGTTGATTTCAAAGGCGGGGAGTTTGTTTTTTTGTACTTTTAATCAACCTAATAGTGCTCTTATGCAGATTCCTGTAATTTTTTAGTCTTATAGGACTCTTGCAAAAAAGGAAGAGAGGCTTGCTCATAAGGATGAAGAGGAAATGGAAGAAGATGAGGAAGGAAGTGAAGGAATGAAAATAAAAGAATAAGGAATGGTAAAGGAGGAAAATCCCTTGGAAATTTTTGAATTTCTGCCCCATCCGACAAATAAAGGTCTTCTTATGAACCAAAAGAAAATTGTTAACAACCAAAAGATTCTTAAAAGATCCTTAAATAAGAATTTTGATAAAATTTCAAGAAAAATAGATAAATTCTTTGGAAAAATTGATCGAAAACTTGGTCTGTCATGATCATTGTCCTCCTCTACTAATTTCTAGCATATTATCTTTATATTCAAGAAGAATGTTGTATTAGTTATTTGTTTTACTTTAAAATTAAGCAATATATGTTTGAATTTCCATCATTGCTTGAAACATATGTTGGTATTAATGAAAATCCTTATCTTCTCTATTAACTTACTTTAACAACCCAATTTTTTTAATCAATAATAATTAATTAATAACTTGGTTAATTAAAGAGTATGTTGAAAAATAAATCGGAATTAGGCAATGAGGTTGCGACATTGGGTCTGTTATGACTTTTTGGTTCGGGTAAACTTTTGGTTTTCATAAAACGGATTTAAAACGATTAAGCTATGGTCAATTGAAGTTTTGAAATTCATAATAGGAATTTAAAATAAAATAAATGAATTAAAATAATAAATTATACTTAATCAACATATTTACTGGGATTACCCAGTTCCAGCAGGGTCGACCTAGATGCCAAGTGGGTCGACCCATATGTGGACCTACTTAGGAGGTAGGTCGACCTAGGTAGTTTGGTCAGGCATGATTTCGTGCCCGACACATGCTGGAAGGTTCGAGTTTTTTTAAATTCGACGATTATTAATGAAAACCTAATTATCCTAAGGCCTAAAACTCCCTACCACATCTATTAATAAACTATACTCCTCGCTCATTCCCAACAATTCTCATTCTTCATTTTCCTAGCCTCCACCATACCTTTCCTCTCTAAGATAAAAATAGACTGTTCGCGCACATATTGGAGTAATATTTATTCATATACTTTTGGGGATTTCTACTCAGGCCTTTGGATTTGCATTTCTTAGGTGAGATTTATGTTATTTCTAGATTTCTAATAAGTTGAAGATTAAATCTATAAAATAGTAGTTATAGTTGTTTCAAATCTATTCATAATTCTTAGATTCAGATTCAATTGTCTCTATTCTAGTTTCAGAATTTCTTTTGTCTATCTCTTCAATTTTATTCAGATTTCTGTGAACTTTTTATCAAATCTATTCTTCCCTTTTTCTACTTTTCTTAGATTTTACAGTTAGGTTAAAATATGCCTAAAAGACATATAAATGCGATGAAAATAGGCTTGAACCTATATGCCTGTATTTTTGCATTGGATTATTTCTCTTTTTCGTTTATTCTGCATTTGGATTAGAGAATAAAATTAATTGGAAAGAAATAATCAAAATGGAGGTTTAATTTTAATATGTTGAAACTACAAATAAGAAGGGAATAACTAAATTAAGGCAAATCGAACTGTAAATTACTATTTGACATGCTTTGATATAAATAAACTATATTTGGAAAATTGCATAATTATGGTAATTAGGAATCATATAATATGAATAGTTTATTTTCAATATGGCTTGGAATATTTAAGTAGGACAGTTAGGCTTAATATGTGAATATTGGTTTACAGTGCGTAGGGGTAAATTGCGAATATGGACATATTAATTTATAATGTGTGGGTTAATTATAAACTTAGACTTGACTGTCATGGTTAAGCCTTATATGTACATATTGGTTTAAAGCGTGTTTGTAAATTGCAAATATGAACATATTAATTTACATTGTGTGGGTAATTAGGGGACATATATATATATATGAATTTGTTTGTGGGTGTCAAATAAAGTGTTGGGAATTTGGCCAAGCTATTTGTTGGGATCTATTCCATGTAGCATAACCTTTTATCATTTTCGGTCTCAATATGAGGCAATGGCATGCACCATGTTACGTTATGGATGTAAGTCGGTCCTATTGGAGAGTGTGAGTGTGCTTCGGTGGGTTATTGTGCGTGCATTGGCCCGATTTGGAAATATAAGCCACTTTGACACCTATGGATAAGGTTATGTCTTTTGGATGATGGGCTAGGGCCTCATAAACCCGAAAACATAGTGGGCATAGGTTATCCATTATTCGTTTTAACCAATCAATTCGGTAGTATTAGGAACTTCTTCCTAATTATTGTTTTATTTCGAATTTGTGATAGTGCAAAACAGTCTTCGTCATCAACTATTGAATCTTGCAAATGATAATCACTACACCATTATGTCACTTTTAATATGCATATTCCATATGTCACTTTTAGGTATGCACAGACGCTTACCCTTTTATAACACTAGAACTATTGTTTTATCTACTTTCTTTCGTTTCTTAGTCATGCTAGAAATCTCTACAGCTCACCAGACTTTTTGTCCAACCTATTTTCTCCTTTTCTTCTTTCCTTTTTCTTTCCTCCAAGCTCTCAGGAGGAAGTGCTTAGCTTGGACTGCTTTGTTGATCTTATCTTGGAAGACTCTTGTAGAAACATATTGCTTATTTCTTTTCCATGGCTTGTTTGTACCTTTCTGTCCATTTGGGGATATTACTATTATTGTACTTTGATATTAATATTTTGACTGGGATTTGAGACATGGTATTTTAAGTCAGTTAGTTTTGGTTGAAATAATAAAGATGGTTTTGTTATTTCAATGTAAATTATCTTTTGCTTTCGCTGTGAATTTATTTTATGTCTTGTGATATCTTAGTCTCTGTGATGTTATTTTGTCTTTATACCTACAACGCTCCATATTTCTTTATGAGATTTCTATGTTAGGATAACGTTAAGGTGTGTGGGAGTGTTACATTTGGTACTAGCGCCACAGGTTACAAGATCACTAAAAATTTGTTTTAAAACAAAACTTTTTAAAGAAAAAATTGTTTTTCAAAAGCCAAACGTTATTTTTGAAAATAAAATATATCCTTTCTAGTCAGGCTACAACATTCCTTTGATTCCTTCGAATTCTAAATTTCTATCCTTTCTTTTGCGCAGCATGTTGGAAGCCTTTAATCTTCCTGTGGTCATTCCAATTCCTAGAAGTTCCATAGATATTTAGAAGCTACGACACCTCCTGACGGACAAGAACATGCGCTGGCTCCAACATCAGCTATAGTGGTTCCTCCCAACCCACATACAGCTGCAAAGTTCTCAAAAATTTTAAGGACTTTTCTAACTTGGGTGCCAACACTTTTTCGGGTACCGAGACATTTGTGGAGGCACACACTTGGATTAGAGAGACCGAGTGGATTTTCGAGCTTTTGGAGTTGGAAGACAGAATGAGAGTTCTACTTGCAACTTGGCAACTTAAGGAGGAAGCCTCGTTTTGGTGGGAGACTGTAGTGGCCGAGAGAAACATTTCGGATTGGGTTGGATTCAGGAATTGGTTTGAGAGGAAGTTTCTTTCTTCTGTTGAGGAAAGGATGTAGTTGGAGCAGTTTTTGAGCTTGAAGTAAGGATACTTGTCAGTAAAGGAATACATCAACCAATTCAATGAGTTATCGAGGTTTGGCATGGATTTGGTTAATACTGTACTCATAAGAAAGCTGTCGTTTTGTAAGAGGGTTGAATCAACCTCTCCAAGGTTTGTCAATACTCACATTCCTATGAGAGCGACATATGAGGCTTTTATTGAGACGATGTTGATGCATAAGGACAAGAAAGAAGAGGTTATGGATAATACAGGTAAAGCTTCTAAGTTTTCTGGCCCTAAGAAGAATTTCTAGAACTAGAAAGACAAGAAGAAGCAAGTTGGAAATCCTGAAAAAGGGAAGATCAAGACCGAGATCAAGTGCTATGGGTGTAGGACACCAGGACACCTCATTAGGGATTGCAAGAAGTTGAAATGAAAATGCTTTAATTGTGGGGACCCAGGACATCTGACCAGGGCATGTCCACGGAGGACTGGACAGAGTACTTGTACAACAACATCTCAAGTGCATGTATTGGAGGAAGCACCAACTAGCAGTGGCTCGGATAGTGGTAGGAAAGTCTATGTTGAAGGTTTGATATCTATCTCTGATTTTCCTATTCGAACTCTTTTCGATTCGGGAGCTTCTCTTTCGTTTGATTCTAGTTCCTTGGCTGACGGTTTGCACTTAGAAATCTCATTAGTAACCGATTCTATAGTAGTTTCAAACCCTATAGGTGGTTTGGCACACCTATCTATGGTTTGAAAATTTCAATTTTTAGGCATTGACCTTGATTGTGAAGCCTATGTATTGATATTTTCGGTGTATGGGGTGATCTTAGGGACGGATTGGTTAGCAATGTATGGAGCTAAACTTGACTGTGAGAGGAGGGTCATTCATTTGATGACATGTAGTGGTAGGACCCAAGAGATTTCTTATAACCTGTGAGGGTCAGTCATGTTGAGTTTTCTTTACTTCCTAGATTCTTCTGTTGATAGCTATTATATGCCCATTGTCTTTGAGTATCTGAATGCATTTGTGGAGGTTAAAGGATTGCCATCTAAGCGAGAGATCGATTTATGGATTTATCTTAGTGAGAACGCGAAGCCTGTAGCATCACCAGTTCATCATATAGCTCCGGGGGAATGAAAAGAGTTGAGAAAGCAAGTGGATGAGCTTCTAGAAAAGAGTTTTATTAGATAGAGTATTTATGAGTGGGGAGCACTTGTTGTCTTTGCCACTAAGGCTGGTGGTTCCTTCCGTTTGTGCGTGGATTACCGAGAATTGAACAAGCTCACAAAGAGGAATCATTACCCACTCCCTTGGATAGATGATTTGTTTGACCAGTTGGTAGGCCTTTCTGTATTCTCTCAGTTAGATTTGGCTACTAGTTTTCATCAGTTATGCATGGCTGAGGATAGCTTGATAAAACGATGTTTCAGACTCTTGATGGCTTTTTTGAGTGGTTGGTTATGCCTTTTGGGCTGGCCAACACACTAGCATATTTTGTGGATCTGGTGAGTGGGGGTATTCAAGGACATTATGAATAAGTTTGTGGTGGTTTTTATGGACGATATCCTTGTCTTCTCCAGGAATAAGGACGAGCATGCTTCGCATTTGGGAGTGGTTCTCCGTACTCTCCGAGTTCATCAACTGAAAGCGAATTTCTCTAAGTGTCATTTTTGAAGGAAAGAGGTGTGTTTCTTGGGGGAATATGGTCTCTAAGGATGGGTTGGCAATTGATCTCGCCAAGTTAGTAGTGGTACAGGATTGGAGGACCCTCAAGAATGCGACTGAGGTAAGGAGTTTTCTTGGCTAAGCGGGTTACTACAGGAAGTTTATTAAGGACTTTGCACGAATCTCAGCACCATTGACCCGACTTACTAAGAAGAACTTGGTTTTCTCTTGGGATGTTGATTGTGAGGATGCTTTTCGGGGACTAAAGAATGCCCTCACTAGTGCACCAGTTTTGACATTACCCAATGGAACTAAGATGTTCATAGTTTATACCGACTCTTCTAGGACAGGTCTACTACGATATTGATGCAAAAGGGTATAGTAGTGTGCTACGGTAGTAAGCTGCTAAGGGTTCATGAGAGGAATTACCCTACACATGATTTGGAGTAAGCTGCTATAGTATTCACATTCAAGTCTTAGAGACACTACCTACTTGGCGAGAGGTTCGATCTGTTTATAGACCACAAGTCACTCAAGTATTTGTTCTCTCAAAGGGATCTCAATTTGAGGCAGAAAACGTGGATGGAGTTCCTAGCATCATATGATTTTGAGATTTCTTATGCCCCTATCATGGGAAATGTAGCAGCTGATACTTTGAGCAGACTGAGGGCGACATTGAGTCCTTTATTTGGTGAGTGGCGGAGTTTAGAGTATATAGCCGCATTTGATTTTCGACCATCTATGGATTACACTCCAGGATTGTTGATATCTTTAGAGGTATGACCTACTTTGCTTGAGCAATTTGGGAAGAGGCAGATAGAGGATCCCTAGCTTTCAGATATTTTTGATCGATTGAGTAGAAGAAAAGTTTCTAGACACCTCCTTAGATATACTGTGGATTGTAGAGGCTGGCTTCAATGGGATGGTAGGTTATGTGTACCCCACACAGATGATTTGACGAGTGCGATATTGGCCGAGGCTCACTCTCGGATGACTATCCATCTAGGCGGTGATAAGATGTATCATATATGAGGCGAGTCTTTTATTGGACCGATGTAAAGAAGTGTGTGGACGAGTATGTAGCTAGATGTGTGACTTGCCAAAGAGTTAAGGTAGAGCAAAAGTAGCCCGATGGACGACTTAGCCTTTGGATATACCATTGTGGAAATAGGAGATTATTTCTGCGGATTTTGTGGATGAGTTTCCCAGGTCGAGGAAGGGCAACACCAACGTTTGGGTCATCATAGATCTATTAAGTAAGAGCGCCCATTTCCTTCCCGTTAAGAGTAAGAGGACAACTGCATGGTTGACTTCTTTGTACATTCGAGAGATTGTTAAAGTCCTTGGTATTCCTTCAAGCATCGTAAGTGACAGAGATCTGATTTTTACTAGTGGGTTTTGGAGAAGTCCGCAAAAAGATTTGGGGACGCAACTCAGGCTGAGTACTACTTGCCACCCTCAGATGGATGGACAAACTGAGAAGGTGAATAGGATTTTGGAGGACTTACTGAGGATGTGCATTTTAGACTTCAGAGGGACATGGGAGGATCATTTACCCCTCGTGGAATTTAAGTATAATAATGGCTTTCAGTCTAGTATTGGAATGACACACTTCGAGGCCTTATATTGAAGACCTTGCAGATCTCCGACATGTTGGTGGGATTCGACTAACATATTGCTTCTTGGGCCGGAAATGATTAGGGAAACCTATGATAAGGTTGAGTTGATCAAAAAGAGTATGAAGGAAGCACAAGATAGAGTGTTACACATATAAGAGAAGGATCTATTTGGAGTTTGTCATTGGAGATTTAGTCTTCATCAAAGTTTCAACACTAAGGAACGTGGTAGGATTTGGTTCTGCGGGAAAGTTGGCCCCGAGGTTGTTGGACCATTCCCAGTCATAGAGAGGATAGGACTGATGGCTTATAGAGTTCGACTACCAAAGAGACCATCAGGTGTTCATGATGTGTTTCATGTATTACACTTACGGAAGTGTCTACATTATTCAGCGGTAGTATTAGACCTCAGTGCATTAGACTATGTAGAGATCGAGCGAGAAGCATCCATCCGACGAGCACCCTTAAAGATCTTAGATTTTGAGACCAAGAAGCTGAGAAACAAGGAAGTAAGATTAGTCAAGGTGCATTGGGGAGATGATGATGGTGAGGCCACCTGGGAACCAGAAGAGAACATGCGTATATCTTCTATTTGTTTGATGGTATGTTCTTACCTTTCATTTTTGATATTAAGTTCATTAGCTCTATCTTTAAAAATCCTTTGAACTTGATCCTAGGAGAAACCTATAGATGATAGGATATGGTTGTAACATGTTATGTTTGATGTTTTCAAGTATATGCAAGTGTTTGCAAGTGGATGTAGTGAATACATATACACACACTAGGCACTATTATCGGCTAAATAGGACACTTGCAAATGCATATGGATGTGTGTGCATTCTTATTTTTATGGTTCTAATATATAAATGACATCATATGGTTGTTGCATATGGGTGATGTTTGATGCACACATATAGAATTATTTGTTATCATTAGGATTTTTTCATACGTTTGGATTCACGACACATACATAATTGAATAAAAAAAAGGTTGATTGAATCAGTAGACCGCTTAATCTTTTTCATTAGTTAGGGTCATATACACTACACTATTGCATAAGTACATTTATTGCATTAGATAAATTAAGGACAATGGTTACCTGTAGATGATGGATAAGTAGGTGGATGTAGAAGATACTTATGTTATTCTTCTATCTTAGAGATTTCGGGGGTGAAATTCTATAAGGAGGGGAGAATATAACAACCCAATTTTTTTAACCACTTGGTTAATTAAAGAATAAGTTGAAAAATAAATCAAAAATTGGCAATGAGGGTTGCACCATTGGGTCTATTACGATTTTCTGGTTCGGATACACTTTTGGTTTGCATAAAACGGCCTTAAAACAAATAAGTTATGGCCAGTTGAAGTTTGAAATTCAAAATCGAAATTTAAAATAAAATAATAAATTACACTAAATTTGCATAATTACTGGGATGACCTAGTCCCATCTGGGTCGACCCCTGGTTCAACCTGGACCCCAAGTGGGTTGACACCTGTGTCAACCCTCCTGGGAGGTGGGTCACCCCAAGTAGTTCAGCTAGACACGATTTCGTGCCTGGCATATGCTGAAAGGTTCGAGATTTTTTTAACTCGACGTTTGTTGATGAAAACCTAATTATCCTAAGGCCTAAAACTCCCTACCACATATATAAATAAACTATAATCATCCCTCATTCCCCGTAATTCTCATTCTTCTTTTTCCTAGCCTCCACCATACCTTTCCTCTCCAAAATAAAATAGATTATTCGCCCACATATTGGAGTAATATTTATTTATCTATTTTTGAGGATTTTCTACCTGGGTCTTTGGATTTGCATTTCTTAGGTGGGATTTATGTGATTTCCAGATTTCTAATAAGTTGAAGGTTTATACTTGTTTCATATCTATTCATAATTTTTAAATTCAGATTCAGTTGTCTCTATTCTTCTTTCTGAATTTCTTCTATTTGTTTTTTCAATATCATTCAGATTTTTATGAACTTTTATATCAATTTCATTCAGATTTCTATGAAAATTGCATAATTATGATAATTGGGAATCATAATATAATATGAATAGTTTATTTTCAATATGACTTGGAATATTTAAGAGGGACTGTTAGGCTTAATATGTGCATATTGATTTACAGTGTGTAGGTAAATTGCGAATATGGACATATTAATTTACAGTGCGTGGATTAGTTATAAACTCAGACTAGACTGTAATGGTTAAGCCTTATATTCACATATTGGTTTATATTGTGTGGGTAAATTGTGAATATGAACATATTAGTTCACAGTGTGTAGGTAAATCAAGGGCCTAATATATATGAATTTGTTTATGGAGGTCAAATTAAGTGTTGGGAATTAGGCCAAGCTATTTGTTAGGATCTAATACATGTAGCATAACCTTTTATCATTTTCGGTCTCAATATGAGGCAAGAGCATGCACCATGTTACGTTGTGGATGTAAGTCGGTCCAATTGGAGAGTGTGAGTGCGTTTCAGCTTATTAATGTGTGTGCATTGGTCTGATTTGGAAATATAAGTCACTTTGACACATATGGATAAGGTTATGTCTTTTGACTGACGGGCTAGGGCCTGATAAACCCAAAAACGTAGTGGGCTTAGGTTATCCATGATTCGTTGTAGCCGATCAATTAGGTAGTATTAGGTACTTCTTCCTAACTATTGTTTTGTTATGAATTGTGATAGTGCAAAACAATCATCATCATCAATTATTGATTCTTGCAAATGAAAATAACTACACCATTATGTCACTTTTGTTATCCATATTCCATATTTTAGGTATGCACAGACACTTACCCTTTTTTCTAACCTATTTTCTCCTTTTCTTCTTTCCTTTTTCTTCCCTCAAGGCTCTCTAGGAGGAAGTGCTTAGTTTGGACTGCTTTGTTGATCTTATCTTGGAAGACTCTTGCAGAGATGTATTGCTTATTTCTTTTCCACGGCTTGATTGTACCATTCTGGCTATTTGGGGATAACAGTTATTTTACTCTGATATTTCTATTATGATTGGGATTTGAGACATGGTATTTTAAGTCCGTTTGTTTTGGCTGAAATAATAAAGATGGTTTTGTTATTTCAACGTAAATTGTCCTTTTCTTCAGCTGTGAATCTATTTTATGTATTGTGAAATCTTAGTCTGTGTGATGTTATTTATCTTTATACCTACAACTCTCCATGTTTTTTACAAGATTCTATGTTAAAATAACGTTAAGGGGTGTGGGGTGTTACACTTACTATATATAGCCTGTGGATATCCCAAATTTAATGATAATCAACTTAAAAACTCAAAAATTAATCAATTTCTGTAAACATACAGGATATGTCGACATACATATTCCCTAAATGTCTACATATGATGGGAGTTTCCCAAATAATTTAATTTCAAACTTTTGATTACCAATTTATGACATTCAATTCAAACGACTCTCTACATTTATAAATACATCTTTAGACCATAAAACTTATTAAAACAATGTTATCTTTTTTCTCCTTTCAACTTCAAATCAAAATAATGCATACTCACATCCTTATTTTAACCGAAAATCTTGAAAAAACACTAGAATCATTCAAAAATATGCTCTCTTTTGTTCTCCAAAATTAAAGATATTTAGGGCTAAGTTAAATGCAGACGATCACTTTAATGTGATTTGGTGAATGATTTCATCTCTTATCAAAGACGAACCACCAACCAATCCCAAGTGTACTACAACCAAAGGCAATGAAGACCTGGGATGTAAAAAGACAGATCCTATCTTTATCAAAGATGATTGTTTGAAGTTCCTTGTGATATATAATTAAATAAGTTTTATTATCTAAAATAATACTTAATTTGGATTAAAATGATTTTCTAAGACCTATAATTAGATTGAAATAATTTTCAGATATATTTGGATTGGATTGAAATGCATTTTGAAAATTGTATGCTTTATGATAATAATTTATATATGACACTTTTAAATTCTTTCATTGCATATTTTATAGTTTATTGGTAATTGAGTCAAGTCAATAATTGAGTGAAAAAATTAGATTAATATTTAGGACAATTAGTATTTGATTCAAATGGTAGTTTTGGAGTAGAGTCGTTTCTGTTGGTGACAAAAGGGGAGAAATATAAAATATGCACAGATTTAGGGGGATTTAAAATATATTTTATAATGAAGGTTGTCATCATCAAGAAAAAGGAGATTGTTAGTACCATGGATGGTAGTATCGATGATAACAACCCCAGGTTATAATATAAAATATATTTACACATGTTACTAATGATTATCTAGACATATATTATATATAGTGTAGGTTACTAGACAAGTGGTTGATAATGAAGACTGTAATATATCATGATAGAAGATTCAGGTTAATGTTGATATGAAGATTATTAGATAGATGTTGATAATGAAGACGGTAAAGTATCAAGATAGAAAATTTAGATGTTGTAAAGTACAAGTACATATATATATATATATATATATATATATATATTTCTACAGAGCATGCTCTTCACAAGTGTTTTAGTCTATACTGCCCCAAAGCCATGATTTAAACTTTACATCGATCCAAGTACCATGAATCTACATTGATCTAATTCCTTAGCCTTTACCTTTGTGCGACCCACATAGTTTGCTCTTCCTTGCTGTAAGAGCCTACCGTCCAAGTTTCATGCGGTTTCGATGAAACACCAAAAACTAGTACAACACCCAAAAGACAAATTTGTAGAGATTAAATGAAGACAAATAAATGAAAAATGCAGGGGAAAATGATAAAATATAGGTTTATAGTGGTTTGGCATTAACGACCCTACGTCCACTTTACAATCTTCTTATATCAAATGATTTATTACAGTCAAATAGTTACACTAATGATATAATTAGAAGTCTGCCCAAAAAAAGATCTTTCTTCTGAGTCGAGAAGGTCTATTTATAAGTGCTATAACATTTAAACTAGATGAGATACGTGCCTTCTGATCCAAGACTATATGAGATCCTGAAGAGAAGTTCTTTTCGAAGATGGCGGCGTGATTTGAATCAACAATGATAGGTGGCACCTGATCCAATTATTAAGGATGGCTAATAGCGTTCAAGTAGGAGCAAGACCAACTCTTAAGGAGGATATTTTTCATAGCATTGGAATGAATCTGACCCATTCGGTCCGCGGATCACGAATTCCAAATGGCTTGCACATTGGGTTATTGTGCTTAAGTCTTAAGCGTCGGTCGACTCGTTCCTGGGTCAATCAGTTCTTTTGCCGGGGTATCACAGGCTTCCTCGTCATAAAGTCTAGATTCCATGGTATCAATGAATCTTGACGGCCTTATCAAAAGGCTGGTTAACACACTTCCCCCCAAATATGTCGTGTTAAGAACATGGCATGCTTTGAATATTGCTAGTGAGAGAGAGGAATTATCTTGGTGAAGAGATGCTTCGCCTTTCAAAACTTTCCTAACTTCGAAGCGCCATCAAGTCTTAGGACACATGGAAGTAGAGGAGAGGGAGTGATTGTACGGATACATACAGGAAAGGATGATGGCTCTTGGCATGGTCAGACAGAAGATAAGAGAAGATATTCAAAATCGATGCTTGCCAACTCAGCGTCATAGACTAAGTGGTTGTTTTCATGATGTTTGGGAATGTTACCCGACCCAGAGTCAAAAATGTTGTTGGTCGGCCTCTTTAGGGTCGAAGGCCATAAAGCTGAATACGATCTTGATCATTGCCTTTAACTTAGTTCGTCACTTTCTCTTGTATACAATTGTAAATACATGTGTTCTGATGTTAAGATCTCATCAATCTGACCGAGTTTTTTTTTTTTTTTTTTTTTTTTTTTGCAGAATAACTCACAATAGCCATGTAACAGCCCGCATTTTACATATCAGAAGATCGTAAAATATTTTTATTGTATTCCCGGAGGGTTGGATCATTCTCATATTTTAATATGTTGCTTATGGGGATGTGAGACATGTCCATAATTTTTACCGATTTTGCTTATGACCATTTTGCCCCTGTCAGTCTTGTATAGGGAATAACTTTTGATTCAGGTCGAATCAGGTGGTGAGATCTGTGCCATTGGAAAGGAAATGATGATTGCCTTTCCGTAGAGTGGTTATATTAAAGATTTGGCTCAGCGGTTTGGGAGGAATCGTTGTTTTAAGATTTTTCAATTGGTTGTTCAGGTTTGGAGAGCCACAATGGGCTGATTTGGGAAGGCCCATTAGCGGGCTAGTAGAATGGTATAAATAGGGGGTGGGAGGTATGAGAAATGTTTTAGTTTCTCTATTCTCTCATTAGATGGCCTATGTTCCTCCTTCCTCTAACACCTTTCCACCATTAAAAATCAAAATCCAAGAACGGAAATCATAGATCTACACCATTGGAGGCTAGATCTACATCAATTGAAGCAAGAATTCATCGAATCAAGGGGTTTGGTGTGAGGTGCTTGCTGTCTGGATTCATATTTCTATCATTTTAGCTTGTTTTGGAGAATCAGCGAGTGATTTACATCTCTCACATGGATTTAATGAAATTTTATTAGTGTTTGTTCATATTTTTCATCAAATTCAAGTGTTTAACCATAGATCTATACCATTATAAGTTCATTTTCATATGAATCACCCTATGATCTCATTTAGTAAGTTTAAATCCATGATTCTATGTTATTTCTATGCTATTCCATATTATTATGCAAGTTAGATCCATAGTTTTGTTCATATTTAAATTTATGGTGATTTTGGTGAATTTTACTTAATTGTCGACGAAATTTGCCAAATTGGTCATGTTATTGACTTCATAACATGCTTATGGTTGTGTTGAATGGATTGGACGAGTATATTTCGTCGATTGGAGCAATTTTTGGTCGAAATTGGAGTTGCATTAGAGATTGCAGGTTTTGGGTCGTTCATGGGGGGTCGCTCGAACCACGGCGTGATTTCTTGGGAAACAAGACAGAAAGCAGGCTTGAGATAGCCAGGTAGTCGATCGGTCAAGCGAGCAGGGTGTAAGGCAAGTGGACGAGCGAGCCTGGAGGAGAAAGGGTTCGGTCGCACATTCTTGGATGGTTACTTCGGTCGAGCAAGCCTATAGAAGAGGGTTGTTCGCTCCTATTATGAAGTGGGTCAGTCGGCTGTTGAAGGGTCGGTCGGTCTTATGTGTGGGGTTATTGGGTCGATCCTAGTGAAGTGGGTCCGTCGCTTCTGAGTAGAAGGGACGGTTGGCTACTAATGGGTCAGTCGGTTGCTGAAGGGTTGGTCAGTTATATGGAAATAAGCGGGTCAGTCACTCCTGGGGTAATGGGGTCAGTCGGTCTTCTAAAGGATGGCCTGGTCTTTCGTGATGACTAGGGTCTAACTTGGTTGTTGAAGTTTAGCTTTGTTTTGATTGTTGTTCGATTCAATGGTGTGGTGACTTCGAAGTGAATTCAAGGAGGAAGGCTCGCAGTGTTGAAATGTGTTCATTGATCGGTGTAGAACAACGAATGAGGTGACAACTGAAAGGTTGTGAGTTGGTGAATAATGGTTGCTTGAGCTATGAAAAGTCATTGGGTTGGATGACTAGAGATGTGAAGACCGAGAATTTATCATTGTTGTAAGTTCTAGCAGGCTCAAATCAAGGTTATGATAGGGGCACCTAAAAGACCGGTTGTAGGTCGAGTATCCTGGGTATCGTTGAAAGGCCTAGTTGTCGAGGTTGGACATACATACGTATCGTTGAAAGGCGTATGGAGTTTATGCTAGAACTGGGGTTACTATTAGCCCTTGACATATGGCAAGGTTGGTCGTCATATGATTAACGATGGTTTCAAAGCAGGATTGATGGTGATAGCCAGAGTTAGTCATGGATGATTGGTTTTCTGTTTGTACCGTCTCATGTAGGTCATCCAACGTCGAAGTAGATGTTCCTTGGGTACTTGTCTGATATTGGTTTAGGCCTCTGGGGTTTGTGCTTGAGGGATGTTGAATTCGATTAGGATGGTTTACATGAGATATAAATAATCTGGATGTTATGAGTGTTTTACCATGATTGAACGGGTGTTCTAGTTTCAATGGATGAATGGTTGAATTTTTTTATTGTAAAGGCTATCACTGTCCGATGTGGGGAAGATAGGGTTGAGTTCTTCTCTGGTGTTATGGGTAGATTAGTATGTTTATATATCCATTCTCATATACTTTATTATTGAAGTATGTTAGCTGTTTTATCGCTCATTAAGACTGTTGCCTGACTCAAGGTTTTATGTTTCCTCTTATTACCTTGGGTTGTTTATTAAATTGTGGATGGGTAGACTAAGTAGTAGGTGACAGGTGATTAGTGAGGACGATGTTGCTGTGTGAAGGCGAACAGGAGGCTAGCGTATTACTTTTACTACTATCTAGTATTTCTGTTTCCGCTGTTTGAGTTGCTCTATGAGTGTTGTAGTGAGGCCTTATGTACATACTTGATATTTCCTATGATGTTGGAATAATCTTTCAGGATGTTGCGAAAGTTTGAAAAGTTTTCTATATGATGCTTCACTACTATTACCTGTTGTATATTTCTATTATATTTTATCCTTGTGTTGTGAGTTCTACAACAGGTTCCGATGTTGTTTGCCCACTTTGATGATCGTCCATAGTTGCCTGGCACACCTTTCAGCGCATTATTCCTCTTGTTTAGTGCAGGGGTTATGGGCGGTCATCACATTTGGTATCAGAGCTCTGTTTAACGATTTTAGCAAAAGTTCAAAGACGTAATTACGTATAAGAGACGTACTTGTAGATTTCAGTTGGATGCTTATTATATATATTAGCATATATAGTAGTAGCTGTTGTATTCCTATAGCAATTTTTCTTGAAAGTGACTAATTATTCTAAATTACAGATTTAGAATGAGTAGACGACCATCAAGACACGCCGTTAGGGGAGCTAATACTAGAGGGGGAAATGGCAGTGAACCAGACTAACCTACCATGTTTGAAGCCATGATGAAGGCATTCACGCGAAGGGTCCCCGCTCCAGTGGCAGCTACGGTAGACGTAAAATTTCAGTTGCCCAGGGTTGTGGATTTTGCGAAGCTGTGCAAAGTTTATACATCTCTTGGAGGGTAACCATTCAAAGTAACTGAGCCAGCTGAAGAGGTTCAGAGGTGGATGGATTCTTGTGTTCATATCTTTGGAGACTTGAGTTTGGATGGTGCAACCAAGAAATAGCTTGCATCAAAGCAACTGCAAGGCAAGGCCATGGAATGGTGGAATTCAGTCACACTTGAGACTCCAGAGGAGGAAATTTTATAGGAGCAATTCCAGGCTAAGTTTAAAGTAAAGTTTATCTCCACTGCTCAGAAGTCAGCTTTGTTCAAGAAGTTCGTAGAGCTGAAACAGAATGGTCGTTCTGTGCTTGACTATGTTTCTGATTTTGAGGCCTTATCCAGATATGCTTGTTCCTACATTGATACACCCTATTAGAAGAACGAGAAGTTTGTTATGGATTTGGATACCTATATTGGAAGGCTGTTGGTGGATCATCTTGACGATTCATTCAAGAAAATTATGGAAAAAGTTGTTCGACATGAGAGCTTATTTCCTAAGGAAGCTAATGTTGTCGCTGCAACCAAAGAAGTTCAGAAACCACAACAAGGTGGTAATAATAAGAAAAGGAAGCAGCAACAACAAGGGAAAGGACGACCAGAAGAAGCCTAAGAGTGAGGTGGTTTGCTTTAACTGCCAACAGAAGGGTCATTACTCGAACAAGTGTAAGAATTCTAAAGCTGAGAAGAAGTGCTTCAAGTGTGGGAAGCTCGGGCATGAGAAGAAAGACTGCCCAGAATCAGCTAAAGGCAAGCAAGTTGTGAAGGCATATGCTTTGGAAGCCGTGCCATGTTCTTCAAGAGCTCCTACTGCAGAGGAGAAGGGAAAGGGTGGCGTGGTGCAAGGTACTCTTTCTGTTAATGGTGTCTCAGTTCGAGTTTTGTTTGATACTGGAGCATCGCAGTCATTCATTTGCAATGAGCTTGTGTGTTGCTTGGGTTTGGAACCCGAGATTTGTGATAGATCATTGATCGTGACTAATCCAATTGGGGGTTCATCCAGTTTTTGCATGATTTGCCATGGTCTAGTGTTGTCGAGTCATGGTTGCTCTTTTGTGTGTGATTTTTGTTCTTAACTTCGCTGGGTGTGGGATCATCTTGGGCATAGATTGGCTCAAGAGGTATGCGGCAAGGGTGAATTGCGAGAAGCTTGAGGTGAGGGTCGGGGATGTGGAAGAGCGGAAGGTGTTAACTAGATGTACGCGCGAGGACGGGGTCTTCGTGAGTTATCTATATTCGCTTGGGATTCCACAAGAAGACCTGTCATCAGTGTTGTTCGCTAATGAGTATGTAGATGTCTTTGACGAGGTCAAAGGGTTGTCGCCGCATCGTGAGATCTAGTTTAGGATCGATTTGGTTGAGGGTACTAGACCAATCGTTTTTCCTCTTAGGCTGATGGCTCCTAAGGAACAACGAGAGTTGGAGGTGCAAGTTAGAGACCTTTTGGGAAAAGGATTCATTCGGAGGAGTGTTTCCGAATGGGTGCACCAGTGGTGTTTGCTACCAAGAAGATGGCTCGTTAAGATTGTGTATGGACTATCGTGAGCTGAACAAGGTGACTAAGAAGAACAAGTATCCATTGCCAAGGATTGATGACTTGTTTAATCAGCTTCACGAAGCCAAAGTGTTTTCTCAAATGGATTTGGAAACGGGATTTCACCAATTGAGAGTGGCTAAGGATAGTGTACCAAAGATTGCTTTTAGGACACCATCTGATTCCTTTGAGTGGTTGGCGATGCCATTCGGGTTGACTAACGCGCCAGCGTATTTCATGCATCTTATGAATAGGGTATTCATAGATCAGTTGAACAAGTTCGTGCTTGTGTTTGTGGATGATATTTTGGTTTACTCCAGAAATGAGGAAGAGCACAAGACGCACTTGAGAGTCGTGTTAGAGATCTTGTGAAATTATCAGTTGAAAGCTAAGTTCTCGAAATATCACTTCTGGAAGGATGAAGTGAGGTTCTTAGGTCATGTTGTTTCTGGAAATAGGATAGCAGTGGACCCCGCTAAAGTGGCAGCAGTCCAGGTCTGGGATAGACCTAAGAATGCGATAGATGTGAGAAGTTTCCTTGGGTTGGCTGGTTATTACCGACGGTTTATCAAGGATTTCTCCAAGATAGCTGCACCGTTGATAGGATTGACGAAGAAGAACCAAGTGTTCACATGGGATGTAAAATGTGAAAAAGCGTTTGAAGTCCTGAAGGAGAGATTGACAAGTGCTTCTGTGTTGACCATTCCAAGTGGGAATGAAGAGATGGTGGTGTACACCGATGCATGTGGTACCGGACTTGGAGCAGTGCTAATGCAAAAGGGTAAGGTTGTGGCCTACGCGAGTCGACGGCTAAAGCCGCATGAGAAGAATTACCCAACTCATGATTTGGATTTGGCAGCGATTGTATTTGCTCTGAAGAAGTGGAGACACTACCTGTTGGGAGTTCGATTCGAGTTGTTCGCGGATCACAAGTTGTTAAAGTATCTTTTCTCCCAAAAGGATTTGAATCTTCGGCAGCAACGATGGTTAGAGTTTCTGGGATCGTATGATTTTGATATAACCTATACTCCTGGTAAAGGCAACGTAGTTGCAGATGCGTTAAGTCGAAGACGCGCGAGTTTAGGAGCGATGTTTTCAGAATGGAAGAGCATCGAGTATTTGGCAAGGTTTGATTTCAGGCCAAGGTGTGAGCTGGAACCTGAAATGTTGGCAAGCTTATCGATAAGACCTACTCTTATCGAAACGATTGGCAAGAGCCAAAAACGAGATGCAAAGCTTATCGAGTTCATCCAGAAGCTGGAACCGGAGAATAAAGACTTTGAGGTCGATCAAGAAGTTTGGCTTCGAAAGAAAGGGCGATTAGTTATTCATGATATTGATGGATTGAAAGATGAGGTTCTAAAGGAATGTCATCATTCAAAGTTGACGATTCATCCTGGTGGTAATAAGATGTATCAGCACATGAAGCGAGTATACTACTAGGAAGGGATGAAGCGAGATATTGGAAAGTTCATTTCCAAATGTATCAACTATTAGTTGGTAGAAGCTGAACAGAAGAAGCCGAGTGGTTTGCTTCAGCCATTGGAAGTTCCTACATGGAAGTAGGAGCAGATATCGATCGATTTTATCGATGGATTACCTAGAACTAGGGCAGGAAATGAAGGGATTTGGGTTATTGTGGATCGTTTGACCAAAAGTTCAAAGATGTAATTACGTATGAGAGGCGTACTTGTAGATTTCAGTTGGATACTTGCTATATATATTAGCATATATAGTAGTAACGGTTGTTTTCCTTTAGCAGTTTTTCTTGAAAGTTGCTAATTATTCTAAATTGCAGATTTAGAATGAATAGACGACCATCAAGACATGCTGCTAAGGGAGCTAAAACTGGAGGGGGAAATGGAGGTGAACCAAATTACCCGACCATGTTTGAAGCCATGATGGATGCATTCATGCGAAGGGTCCCCGCTCCAGTGGCAGCAACGGTAGACGTAGGAGTTCAGTTGCCTAAAGTTGTGGACTTTGCGAAGCTATGCAAAGATTATACATATCTAGGAGGAAAACTATTTAAAGGGTCTGAGCCAGCTGAAGAGGTTCAGAGGTGGATGGATTCTTGTGATCGTATCTTTGGAGACTTAAGTTTGGATGGTGCAACCAAGAGAAAGCTTGCATCAAGGCAACTATAAGGCAGGTCCATGGAATGGTGGAATTCAGTCACGCTTGAGACTCCAGAGGAAGAAATTTCATGGGAGCAATTCCAAGCTAAGTTCAAAGCAAAGTTCATCTCCACTGCTCAGAAGTCAGCTTTGTTCAAGAAGTTCGTGGAACTGAAACAGAATGGTCGTTCTGTGCTTGATTATGTTTTTGATTTCGAGGACTTGTCTAAATACGCTCGTTCATACATTGATATACCTTATCAGAAGAACGAGAAGTTTGTTATGGGTCTGGATACCTAAATTGGAAGGCCGTTGGTGGATCATCTCGACGATTCATTTGAGAAGATTATGGAAAAAGCTGTTCGCCATAAGAGCTTGTTTCCTAAAGAAGAACTTGTTGCCGTTGCAACCAAAGAGGTAAAGAAACCACAGCAGGTTGGTAAAAATAAGAAGAGGAAGCAGCAACAACAGAAGGGAAAAGATGGCCAAAGAAGCTTAAGAGTAAGGTGGTTTGCTTTAACTGCCAGCAGAAAGGCCATTTTTCTAATGAGTGAAAGAATCCCAAAGCTGAGAAGAAGTTCTTCAAGTGTGGGAAGCCTGGGCATGAGAAGAAAGACTGTCCAGAATCAGCTAAGGGCAAGCAGGTTGTGAAGGCATATGCTTTGGAAGCCGTGCCAACTTCTACGAGAGCTTCTACTGCAGAGAAGAAAGGAAAGGGTGTCGTCGTGCAAGGTACTCTTTCAATTAATGGTGTTTCAGTTCGAATTTTTCTTGATACTGGAGCATCACATTCATTCATTTGCAATGAGCTTGTGTGCCGCTTGGGTTTGGAACCCGAAATTTGTGATAGATCATTGATCGTGACTAATCCAGTTGGGGGTTCGTCCAATCTTTGCATGATTTGCCGTGGTCTAGTGTTGTCGAGTCATGGTTGCTATTTTGCGTGTGATTGGTTTGTTCTTGACTTCGCTGGGTTTGGGATCATCTTGGGCATGGATTGGCTCAAGAGGTATGCGACAAGGGTGAAGTGAGAGAAGCTAGAGGTGAGAGTCGGGGATATGGAAGGGCTAAAGGTGTTGATTAGATATAAGCGTGAAGACGATGTCTTCGTGAGCTATCTATATTCGTTTAGGATTCCACAGAAAGACTTGTCATCTGTACTGATCGCTAATGAATATGAGGATGTTTTTGACAAGGTTACAGAGTTACTGCCGCATCGTGAGATCGAGCTTAGGATCGATTTGGTCGAGGGTGCTAGACCAATCGTTATGCCTCTTAGGCGGATGACACTTAAGGAACATCGAGAGTTGAAGGTGCAAGTTCATGACCTTATAGGAAAGGGATTAATTTGGAGAAGTGTTTCCGAATGAGGTTCACCGGTCGCGTTTGCAACCAAGGCAGATGGCTCGTTAAGATTGTATGTGGACTATCGTGAGTTGAACAATGTGACTAAAAAGAACAAGTATCCATTTCCAAGGATTGATGACTTGTTCGATTAGCTTCACGAAGCCAAAGGGTTTTCTCAAATGGATTTGGTAACGGGATTTCTCCAGTTGAGGGTGGCTAAGGATAATGTGCCAAAGACTGATTTTAGGACACCATCCAGATTTTTTCGAATGATTTGTGATGTCATTCGGGTTGACTAACACGACATCGTACTTTGTCAATCTTATGAATAGGGTTTTCAGAGATCAGTTGAACAATTTCGTGCGTGTGTTCTTAGATGACATTTTGGTTTACTCCTGGAATGAGGAATAACACAAGACGCACTTGAGGGTTGTGTTGGAAATCTTGCGAAAGCATCAGCTGAGAGCTAAGTTTTCGAAGTGTCACTTCTGGATGAGCAAAGTGAGGTTCTTGGGCCATGTAGTATCTGGAAATGGAATAGCGGTTGACTACGCTAAAGTGGCAGCAATCCAGGACTGGGATAGACCTAAGAATGTGATGGATGTGAGAAGTTTCCTTGGGTTGGCCGGTTACTATCGACGGTTTATCAAGGATTTCTCCAAGATAACTGCACCGTTGACGGGATTGACGAAGAATAACCAAGTGTTCACATGGGATGCAAAGTGTGAGCAAACGTTCGGGATCCTGAAAGAGAGACTGACGAGTGCACCTGTGCTGACCATTACGAGTGGGAATGAAGAGACGGTGGTATATACTGATGCATGTGGTACTAGACTTGGAGCAGTACTGATGCAAAAAGATAAGGTTGTGGCCTATGCAAGTCGACAACTAAAGCCGCATGAGAAGAATTACCCAACTCATGATCTGGAGTTGGCAGCAATTGTTTTTTCTCTGAAGATGTGGAGACATTACATGTTGGGAGTTAGATTCGAGTTGTTTACGGATCATAAGTCGTTGAAGTATCTTTTCTCCCAAAAGGATTTAAATCTTCGGCAGCAACGATGGTTGGAGTTTCTTGCATCATATGATTTTGGTATAGCCTATACTCCTGGCAAAGACAATGCAGTGGCGGATGCGTTAAGTCAAAGACACACAAGCTTGGGGGCGATGTTTTTGGAATGGAAGAGCCTCGAGTACTTGGCGGGGTTCGATTTCAGGCCAAGATGTGAATTGGAACCTGAAATGTTGGAAAGCTTATCGATAAGATCCACTCTGATCGAAAGGATTAGCGAGAGCCAAAAATGAGATGCAAAGCTTGTCGAGTTTATCCAGAAACTGGAACCAGAAGATAAAGAGTTCGAAGTCGATCGAGAAGGTTGGCTTCAAAAGCAAGGGCGATTAGTTGTTCCTGATATCGACAGATAGAGAGATGAGGTTCTGAGAGAATGTCATCACTCAAAGTTAACAATTCATCCCGGTGGCAATAGGATGTACCAGGATATAAAGCGAGTCTACTGCTGGGAGGGGATGAAGTGTGATATTGGAAAATTCATTTCCAAGTGCATGAACTGTCAGTTGGTGAAAGCTGAACAGAAGAAGCCGAGTGGTTTGCTTCAGCGATTAGAAGTTCCTACGTGGAAGTGGGAGCAGATATCGATGGATTTTATTAATGGACTACCTAGAACCAGGGTAGGAAATGAACGAATTTGGGTCATCGTGGATCGCTTGACCAAAAGTGCAAGTTTCGTTCCTGTCAAGTCGATTAGGATGGCATCGAAAATGGCTGAACTTTATGTGAAATGAATAGTTTGATTTCACGGTATCCCGAAGAGTACAGTGAGTAACTGAGATCCATTATTTACGAGTGGATTTTGGAAGAGTTTGCAAGAAGCTTTGGGAACCGAGTTGTATTTAAGTACGGCTTACCATCCCCAATCCGTTGGTCAAACCGAGAGGGTCAAGCAAGTTTTGAAAGATCTCCTAATAGCTTGTGTCATGGATTTTGGGGGATCATGGGAAGACCATCTGCATCTAGTTGAGTTTGCGTATAATAATAGCTACCAGTCTAGCATTGGGATGACACCATACGTGGCATTGTATGGGCGACCGTGCAATTCTCTAGCACATTGGATAGAAACCGGAGAAAAGTTGGTACTTGGGCCAGAGATGATTAGAGAGACTTTGGATTGTATCGAGGCGTTCGACAAAAAATGAAAGCAGCCCAAGAACGCCAGTAGAATTATGACGATAAGAATTGAAAGGATTTGGAATTCGACTTTGGCAATATGGTTTTTGTGATGATTTCTCCATTGAAGCATAGGTCAGATTCGAAAGTAAAGGAAAGTTAGCTCCTAGGTTTGTTGGAGCATTTTCAAGAGCCGAGCAAATTGGAAAGCTCGCTTATAGATTGGAGTTTCCTGAGAAGATGTCGAATTGTGCATAATGTGTTCCATGTGTCATTTCTACGGAAGTTCGTGCATGATTCGAATGTGGTGGTATCTCCAGAGCAGTACGAAGACCTAGAAGTGGAAACTGTAGTTGCGAAACCTCGTAAGCCGCTTCATGTTGTGGTCGGAAATGACACGAAACAGCTCTTCAAGGTACAATGGAGTGAAGATGGAGACGATTGTACGTGGGAGATGGAAGAGAGCATGAGGGCGACTCATCCAGAACTCTTCGTTGGTAGGACCCTTTGAGAACGTATCATCATTATATTGTTGTATCTTGTTGATTATTTGATAGAATTCCATGTGCTAGGATTAGGCTATGGATACATGGCTTGATGGTTGCCAGTTTGGATGATAGAATTGGCTTCTCACGGATGATGGGCATGCGAAATTATTGTGGTTGCTTGGAATTTCGGGGACGAAATTCTTAAGGGGGAAGAATGTAACAACCCGCATTTTACGTATCGGAAGATCGTAAAATATTTTTATTTTATTCCCGAAGGGTTGGATCATTCTTATATTTTAATATGTTGCTTATGGGGATGTGAGACTTGTCCATAATTTTAACGGATTTTGTTTATGACCATTTTTCCCATGTCAGTTTTGTACAGGTAATAACTTTTGATTCGGGTCGAATCAGGCGGTGAGACCTGTGCCAATGGAAAGAAAATGATGATTGCCTTTTCGTAGAGTGGTTAATTAAAGATTTGGCTTAGCGGTTTGGGAGGAATCGCTATTTTAAGGTTTTTCAGTTGGCTGTTCAGGTTTGGAGAGTCACAATAGGATGATTTGGGAAGGCCCATTAGTGGGATAGTGGAATGGTATAAATAGGAGGTGGCAGGTATGAGAAATGTTTTAGTTTCTCTATTCTCTCATTAGGTGGCATATGTTCCTCCTTCCTCTGACACCTTTCCACAATTCAAAATCAAAATCCAAGGAGAGAAATCATAGATCTACACCATTGGAGGCTAGATCTACATCAATTGAAGCAAGAATTCAGATCAAGGGGTTTGGTGCGAGGTGCTTGCTATCCGGATTCATATTTCTATCATTTTAGCTTGTTTTGGAGAATAGGTGAGTGATTTACATCTCGCATGGATTCAATAAAGTATATGAGTGTTTGTTCATGTTTTTCATCAAATTCAAGTGTTTAACCATAGATCTATACCATTATAAGTTCATTTTCATATGAATCACCCTATGATCTCATTTAGTAAGTTTAAATCCATGATTCTATGTTATATCTATGTTATTCCATATGATTATGCAAGTTAGATCCATAGTTTTATTCATATTTACATTTATGGTGATTTTGGTGAATTTTACTTAATTGTCGATGAAATTTGCCAAATTGGTGATGTTATTGGTTTCATAACATGTTTGTGGCTTGTTGAATGGATTGGACGAGTATATTTTGTCCATTGTGTCGAATGGAGAAGTTTTTGGTTGAAATTGGAATTGCATTGGAGATTACAGGTTCTGGGTCGTTCATTGGGGGGGTCGCTCGCACCACGACATGATTTCTTGGGAAACAAGACAGAAAGCAGGCTTGAGCGAGCCAGGGAGTCGATCGGTCAAGCGATCTAGGTGTAAGGCAAGCGGACGAGCGAGCCTGGAGGTGAAAGGGTTCGGTCGTGCGTTCCTGGATGGTTTGTTTGGTCGAGCAAGCCTATAGGAGTGGGTCAGTCGCTCCTAGTATGAAGTGGGTGGGTTAGTCCTATGTGTGGGGCTATTGGGTTGGTCCTAGTGAGGTGGGTCGGTCGCTCCTGAGTAGAAGGGACGGTTGGCTACTGATGGGTTTGTCAGTTGGTGAAGGGTCAGTCGGTTATATGGAAATAGGAGGGTCGGCCGCACCTGGGGTAATGGGGTCGGTCGGTCTTCTGGAGAATGGCCTGGTCGTTCGTGATGACTAGGGTCTGACTTGGTTGTTGAAGTTGAGCCTTGTACTGATTGTTGTTCAGTTCAATAGTGTGGTGACTTCGAACTGAATTCAAGGAGGAAGGTTCGAAATGTTGAAATGTGTTTGTTGATTGGTGTAGAACAGCGAATGAAGTGACAACTGAAAGGTCGTGAGTTGGTGAATTGTGGTTTCTTGAGCTATGAAAATCATCGGGTTGGATGACTAGAGGTGTGAAGGCCGAGAAGTTATCGTTGTCGTAAGTTCTAGCAGGCTCAAAGCAAGGGTACGATAGGGGCACCTAAAAGACCGGTTGTAGATCAAGTACCTTGGGTATCGTTGAAAGGCCTAGTTGTCAAGGTTGGACATACATACGTATCATTGAAAGGCGTATGGAGTTTATGCTAGAACTAGGGTTACCATTAGCCCTTGACATATGGAAAGGTTGGCCGTCATACGATTAACAATGGTTTCAAAGCAGGATTGGTGGTGATAGCCAAAGTCAGTCATTGATGATTGATTGTTCTGTTTGTACCGTCTCATGTAGGTCGTCCAACATCGAAGTAATGTTCCTTGGGTGCTTGTCTGATATTCGTTTAGGCCTCTTGGGCTTGTGCTTGAGGGATGTTGAATTCGATTAGAATGGTTTACATGAGATATATATAATCTGGATGTTATGAGTGCTTTACCATGATTGAACGGGTGTTCTAGTTTCCATGGATGAATGGTTGAATTGTTTATTCACTGTCCGATGTGGGGAAGATAGGGTTGAGTTCTTCTCTGGTGTTGTGGGTAGATTAATATGTTTATCTATCCATTCTCATATACTTTAATGTTGAAGTATATTAGTTGTTTTATCGCTCACTAAGACCGTTGTCTGACTCAAGGTTTTATGTTTCCTCTTATTACCCTGGACTGTTCATTCGGCTGTGGATGGGCAGACTTAGTAGCAGGTGACAGGTGATTCGTGAGGACGATGATGCTGTGCGAAAGCGAGCAGGAGGCTGGCGTATTACTTTTACTACTATCTAGTATTTTTGTTTCCATTGTTTGAGTTTCTCTATAAGTGTTGTAGTGAGGCCTTATTTACATACTTGATATTTCCTATGATGTTGTGAAAGTTTGAAAAGTTTGCTATATGATGCTTCACTACCATTACCTATTGTATATGTTCCATTATATTTTATCCTTGCACTGTGAGTTCTACGACAGGTTCCGATGTTGTTTGCCCGCTCTGATGATCGTCCATAGCTGCCTGGCACTCCTTTCAACGCATTATTCCTCTTGTTTAGTGCAGGGGTTATGGGCAGTCGTCGCAGGCCGAACGATGCCACACCCACAGACTCGAAGATGAGAAGAAAAAGATTATATCCACTCTTATAGACTTAGAGAGTTCCTCGGCTTCTACGTCCAGGACCGACCCTGAATCTTAATTTAACATCGGCACTCACAGCCGATCGGTAGGACAAGTCAAACGAAGTGTGGCTGGTGGCAGTCTTACGGGTGGTACGGTACGCCCAGTGGGCTAAATGAAGCTCGTCGACCCATTTGCCTTTAGCTCTTTCCAATCACTTCTTCAAGATAGATTTAATAATTTTGTTAACAACTTCGACCTGTCCGTTGGATTGTGGATGCACAACTGCCATGTATTTTTTCTCGATGTGATATCGTTCACATAAGTCCGTGAATTCCGAGCTGTTGAACTGAGTACCATTCTCAGTTATGATAGTTCGGGGTAAACCAAATCGATAGATGATATTCCTGACAATAAAGTTAATGACTCGCTTTGTCGTGATCGTGGTTATGTGTTCGGCCTCTGGCCATTTTGTGAAGTTCTACCGCCACAATCACATACTTTGCATCCCCTTTTGAGATTGGAAGACACCCAATGATGTCTATCCCCCAAACAGCGAATGGCCAAGGGTTGACCATCTAGGTGAGCTCTATTGGTGTTGCTCGTGGAATCTACGCAAACCTCTAGCATTTATCACATCGTCTGGAATAATTAGTTGCATCCTAGCTGACAGTCATCCAGAAGTATCCATATCGCAGTACCTTCTTAGCCAGGGTTTGTCCTCCTGTATGTGCACCACACTCTCCTTCATGCACTTCTCTTAATATTCTTTTAACATCACCGTTAGCCACACATCGAAACATTGGAACAAAAAACCCTTTTGTAAAGTTGGTCCTCCTAAATGATGTGTTTGGAGGCATGTCGCATGAGAGGTCATCTCTCATTTCATCTTTCGTGGAGAGTGTCGTGTAGGAGAAATTTTTAGATGGGGGTCATCCATGATTATTTTTTAGGTTCGGCTTCTATTTGATCGACCTCCATTTGATCGATGCTCGGAATGCTTAAGGTCTCTATAGGAACCAATTCTGCTTCACTTGGTTTGTCGGAACTAGCGAGTTTTTCCAATATATCCGCCTTTTGGTTTTCCTCTCTAGGAATATGGGAGATGCTATTTTGATCGAAGTCATGCAGCAATCTTTCGACTTGCTTGAGATAGGCAGAAAGTCGGACCCCTTTAATCTGATATTCCTTCCGAACCTGAAATACAATAAATTGTTAATCACAAAAAATATCAAGCAATGTTATTCTTAAGTCCTCGCGAGTTTTAGCCCGACAATCAAGGCTTCATACTCAGAGTCATTGTTGGTAGCCAAGACATTCGATCTTAAGGCATAATAGATTGATCGTCCTTCAAGAGATAATATACTATGTCGGCACCGGAACGTCGATCGTTACGGGATCCATCTGTGTATAACTTCCAGGTGTTTGATCTCAACTAAATATCCGGTGGCTCGGTACTATCCTCTAAGCTGTCATCCTCCATATTGGTAAATTCAGCTATGAAGTCCACTAGTGCTTGCCCCTGGATGGATTTCCACGGGACAAAAATCAGGTCGAACTGACTCAGCTTAATGTTCCATTTGAGCAGTCTCCCACTTTCCTCAGGTCGTTGCAAAACATGCCGAAGTGGTTGGTATGTGAATACTTTGATAGGGTGAACCTGAAAGTAATGTCGAAGTTTCCGTGATGCAATCAACTGGCTGTAGGCGAGCTTTTCAAGCTTTGGATAGTTGTGTTCAGCCCCTGTCAATTTCTTGCTCACATAATAAACCGGTCGTTGTATCCGGTCTTCATCTCGGATTAGGACCGAAATGATTGGATGTGCGATACTGTCAAATACACAAAGATCTTCATGGTCGATCGGCTTGGACAGGGTGGAAGGTTTCTCCAGGTGACCGAGCAAGTTCTGAAAGGCTTCGACATAGTCAGGTGTCCAAGCGAAGTTTCGTTTTCCCTCTTTTGATCAATTCAAAGAAGGGTAAGCACTTATCAGTTAACTTGGATATGAATCGACCCATTGCTGCGACCTTTCCTACCAAGCTTTGCACGTCTTTGACTCTCCTCGGTTCCTGGATTCCTTTGATGGACAAAATTTGATCGGGATTGATTTCAATCCCTCAAGAGCTAACTATAAAACCCAACTTTCCCGATGTTACCCCAAAGGAACATTTCAAGGAATTGAGCTTCATCCCATACCTTCGAAGAATGTCGAACATATCTGATAAATCAGTAACATGATCGGATGACTGTCTCGACTTCATCCACATATCATCTACAAATACATCCGTTGTTCACCCTATTTGATCGTGAAACATCTGGTTGACCAAATGCTGATATATGGCCCCAACGTTCTTCAAGCCGAAAGGCATGACAACATAACAGTATAATCCAAGCTTTGTTACGAAGCTGGTATGTTCTTGGTCCGGGACGTGCATTGCAATTTGATTGTACCCTGAGTAAGCATCTATAAATGAAAGGGGTTCATGCCCTGCGGTTGAATCGACCAGTTGATTAATCCTAGGCAATGGGAAGTTATCTTTAGAGCAAGCATTGTTTAAGTCGGAGAAGTCGATACAAGTTCGCCATTTTCTGTAACGGCCTAGACTTTTAGTTGATTAATTTTAAATATTTAATACTGTTTTAATTGTTGAGTTGATAATATAAATTATTTTTTATATCGAGTTATAGATTTAATAATAGAATACGATTTAATTTCAAGTATATTGAAATATCATAATATGAAAATGACTAATAATTGAATTCGAAGATAAAACTGAATAGAAATGATTTAGATGATCAATATAAATTGTATTTTATCATAAACGATAATAATAATTTATTATCAAGGAATTTGTTATTTCTGAATTTAAAATTTTATTATATCGATTTAATATGGGTATTGCATATATATATATATATATGTTCAAATTAAATTTCTGAATCTATTTCGTTGAATTCAGAATAGCGTTATAACATTGAAACGTCGTTCGTTACGTTAAAATAGCGGTTCATGAGTTCATGTTGTGAAACCCAAGATATTTTTAGTGGATAAGCTTAAAATCAAATCGATAACGTTTTAAATAAACTAAAAATCTCTTTATTTCAAATCATTTTTAATTTAAAAATCAAATCGCATCGAATACTATGTACTTAACCTACCCTAAGCCGTCTCCTAAAATGGTACCTTACACAGACATAAAATTCTTAATGCTTAAGTTCTCTTCGTTTATATAATCACACGCAAACCCCTCTCATTCCTTTTTGCTGAAAACCAAAATCGAAATGGCAATAAAATACAGGAAGAAGAAATAATACCATTTCCTTTTAGAAACCGCTACTTCAATCTGCCTCAAAGCAAAATAGAAGCTTCGATAAATCGTGAAATAAAATTCCACCATTATAAAAGAAATCAAAAACTGTCTTTTTAAATAAAAAAAGAGTAAAGATCGCGATTCCATTTACGGTCACAACCGAAGATCTCGAGTCCTCTAAAGCTCAACAAAATCTGGAGCGTTCATGTTGGAGGGATTTGGGTGATGGAGATGTCACGTTCGAGGGGAGGTTTGCATGAAATCACGATTGGGTAGAAAGGGGGAATCGAAATCGCTTTTGAGATAGGGTTGCGATGAAAAAAACCTTGGAGCTCGATTTTATGGTAGGGATGTAAGGCTTCGATTTTGAGAAACTAGGGTTGTTCAAATTGAAAGATGGTGAGGTGCTGACTTGTTTGTGAGGGGGCAAGTTGATCTGGATGGGTAGGAGGCGCTCCGGCCTTGTCTTGGTTTGTGCGGCATCGATATCTGAAGCTCAAAGAGTTCCAAGTCGTTACTTACATGTGGAGCTAAGTTTGTGGTGTGTTCCTGAGATGTAAATTTCGACAGAGAGCATGGTGGGGGAAGGCAACGAGAGTCTAGGTGTGAGGTTTGGGCTGGTAATATTGTTATGAGGGCACCGTAATGGGTTTATAGAAAGACGGAGGATGCTGTTACAAAATTGGAGGAAGAGATCAAGTGATAAACGGGTATGGCTTTGTTTAAATTTTTATATAATTAAGTTAGTTAATTGAATTATTTCGCTGATGACGGTCAATTCAAATATATCTTATAAAAGCAATTACTCTATCGTACGATAACAGTTTGTGATGAGACCGATTGCATTGGAATCGTGTTTACGTTATCTACACATAGGAGCTGGAATGAGGTGTTTTGAAGACGATTGGAATTTTTGATTAAATGTAAAATTTATCGTTAAATCATCAAATAAAATCACAGTGAGTAAACTCACTCTCTAGTTCATTTATAATTTTATTATAAATGAATTTTCATTTATTATTTTTATATGTCGCTTGTTGGTTGTTTGGATTCATTGAAATATTACTATGGCTATTATATATATTAGTTATATATATGATTGGTGGTTGTGTCTATGATATATATATATATATATATATATATATATTGGTCGTTGAATATTTCTGGCAGTACCATTAGCAGATACCCGCGGTATTATTAGCAGATGAATCTATGTGTCCCACATTATATATATATATATGTATGTATATGTATGTATATATATAGTGGATGATCATTTATACCGCGATATCCTACCTTGAAGCAGGATGGGTATTACTTATGTTGGCTAACATCCGTGGATGCACGAAAACAGGTTGGAGGGATCCAACTGGATTCCTCAAAATTTATTATTTGTTTGTTTTCATATATATATATTATCATATATGATGTGTTAGAAAACTTACGATTGATAATTGGGTGTTTTGGGTGTTTGAATATCACTGGCCCTAAATATTGATATATAAGAAACATACCGTGAAAAGGAATTTTGAGATTTAAATGGGAAAATCTATTTTTATAAAATGGAATTTGAATTTTGAATGGGCTAGGAAATATTAAATTGTTTTGAATAATAAAACAAGTAGGGAATTTATAAACGATATTTATATATTAAAAGGAATAATTATCATTGGATATTTGGGAATTTAAATCCAAATGTTAATTTAAAAAGGAGAACTGAGAATTGTTTCAAAAGAGAACGATGAATTTATTTCGATGATCGAAATGTAAATATAATACGAATAAATCCATATTGATATATGATTTAAATTCGACTATATCGATTCTATAATAATAAATTAGTTTCAAAAAGGATATTGGAATCAAATTAAATAAAGAATAAGATTTAGAAGTAAATATAAAATGGATCTTATGTTTATGTATATTAGTTATAATAATAAAATATTCCAGAATAAGAGTTGTGTTTCAAATAAATATTTGAAAAGGGAAGCGTGTATTAATTTATGAAACAAGAAAATTAATTTATAAACGATGTTTATAACAATAGCGAAGTAAATTATCATTTAGTAATTCGGAATTAAAGGGACGATAGATTTTATTCCGGAATATAAACTGAATTGAGATAAGTTTAAAGAATTTATAATTGAAATTCGATTTGTATCTAATTTTCTAAAATGATATATTTCCAAGGGGATTGGAATTTACTATAGAAGATTGAGTTATAAATAAATTTATAACTGAATAATAAAATAATCAACGATTAGGAATACTCGGGAATATTAAGTTGGATTGGTAAATTGGATGAATTTATATTAAAATATATATAAGAATGGAATTGGAATCGATTTAATAAACGACGTTTTAATGTTTACATTTAAATACAATTAAAACGAGCTTGCTACAGCGCGGTAGTTCGTAATTTGACATTTCGAACTTCAACTGAGTATATAAAACTCAATTTAAGTCGGAATTCTTTCAATCAAGAATCGTCAGGACCAACTAAATAATAGTTTTCGAATGGAAGAGAAAAATCTGGATTTCATCTTATAGATTTAGAGTTATGCCAAAATCAAATTTCCAGAAAAACAGCATTATAATCATTTGTAAATTATAATGATTAAATAAATAAAATAAAAGGATTTTAAGTGAATAAGAATTAGATTTCCATTAGAAAAATCCAGACTTGAGTTATAAAATGAATATGAACTCGAGCGAACTAAATGAGTTGATTTTGAAACAAAAATCAGATTTTGGATTATGAAATGATGTTAACTAATTAGAAAATAATTAATTAATGGGGTTTTTAAGATCGACTTAACCTTGGTTATGTAAATGAGATTTGTGAATTCATATTCGAAATCGAATATGAAACTTGATTTGAAAATGGAATTCAATTGGTTTTTAAGCAAATTGAATATATATATATATATATATATATATATATATGAACATGATATGTTCAAATAATGAGTGAAATAGGCAAAAGAGCTAATTAGAGAATTAATTAGCGAATTGAGTAAAAATGACTGAATTAAGTTGGAGTAAATTGGAATTGGATGAGTATGTGTTAAGCAGGTTTGAAATGAAGTATATTAGAGAAATAAATTGAATGCCCAACAAAAGAGGTATGTATTTAATTGAATATGAGCTTTTATGCGCCGAATCGGCAAGCCACTTGGCTTTAAGATTTTCTTTTTGATTGGAAAGGGCCTAGAAAGGCAATTTGTAGTTGTACCGAGTGACCCATACAAAGGAGACACTTGTAAAATTTTCCGGAAATTTAAGGAGAAAGTAAAACATAAAAAAAGATTGACAACTAGAAATCGACTTATCAATTATATATAGAATTTAATAAGCGAATAAACGTTTAATGGAATTTTATTTGAAAGAAAGAGAATTTATAAAATTAAATCTTAGGAGATTGGAAGGAGAAATGTTTACACATTTTAAAGTGAATGATGGTTTAAAAGCAAAAGTTTTGCAGATTGAAAAGATTATGTTAAGAAATGAAGTTAAGAAAACTAGAAAATGACTGGATATTTGTTGAGTTGAATGGCTTACTCAGTGTCGATCTGATTTTGATATCGGCATTCGGGGTTGATACTTAGGAATTTGTGGCTATCCGAGAACCACTCCGTATTGGCAGTAGCATTGCAAATCAGATTATATGAAAATAATCGAAGATGGAGTAAAGTACATGCGATCTTTCTGTTAATCCTAGGTAGAAATTTCCAAAGATGGATTAATGGAAATTGTGCCTTTAGTTTTGTTCGGTCCCAGAACGAACGTGTATGGACGAATGTCTAACAGAGTATTTCCAATGATCGCATATGTTGATCTATACAAATATACATATGGTAGCGGGGAGTTTATTCTCTTAGCATAATATCCAAAGTATATTTATGCAAGTCAATTAGTGGTTAACGGAACTGACGTGGCATTCAAAATGATTGTGCTATCAATGAAACGTAAGTAATCGTAGCCTCATGCCTCAACAACTGGGAAATGGAAAAAATCGGATAGGCAGCCTGGCTAAGTGGGTAGCTCTCAGTTAGGTTGTATTATCACCTATCTAGGAAAATTCATTTCCTTCTTTAATCTATCGATGTTGTCCCTTCCGGGGAAAATGGTTATTGATCCTAAACGTTGATGATATGCATTCGATACACTCAAGCAAAATGAGTAGTCAGTCATGTATGGTTGGTTGCAAGATGTTCTTGTTGAACCTAGTGTATTCCTCTCTAAAGATACACTAACGGAAGGTAGTTCCATACCTTGTCATAATTGGAAATCCATTACCCAATAAGCGCCCGTGATTTTGATTGTATATTATGTATGTGGAGCGTGAGATGCAAGTGTTCCGCTAGATTGCTATTTATTTGTTTTAGACACTATTATAATACCAGAATAGTATTGATTTTAAAGAAATGTTTTGGGTTATCGTAAGGGAAAAATCATCCGTGTTAATGTGCGGGTCGGTCTTACGATTATCTTTTCCTTTAAAAGGATTTTTAAAAGTTAAACCAAGTGATTGGACTTTACTCACACCAATCTCATGACTGACCCAGAGTTTATTTTATTTTGTTTTACCCTACACTCTTGGGTTCCCAAATTTGTACGGGCAGTCAAGCAAGTCAGGTATTTTCAGATATCATCAGAGGAGCTAGAAGCAAAAGGCTTCAGCATTAGATACTTATGTTTATTTTCCGCTGTGATGTTTATGATATGTACTCTGATAATGTATGTAAGTACAATTTTGTATTTCAAATGTTATATATAATATATTTTATTCCGCTGCGATGAGAGATTCTATGTTGTCATTTCTATTCTTCTTCTATCTTTTTCTTCTTTAATCCATAAGGATTCGTATTTTCCTGCAATTTGGATTGAACGTGTGTTTCATTCAGTCAGCTCAAATGGTACTGATTTGCGGGCCTTTACACTTTCCATTATCCTTTTTCACAAGTATTGGGTTGGCTATCCATTAGGGTAAGTCGCATCTCGGATAAACCCATTTGCTTGGAGCTTTCCAATTTCCTCTTTCAAAACCGCAAATCTTTCTGGGTCGAGCATCCGCCTCTTCTGCTTCACAGGAGTATACTTCGGGTTGATACTGAGATGGTGAATCATGATGGAGGGTGAAATCCCACACATGCCAGTATGGGTCCATGCAAACACGCTAAGGTTTGCACAGAGGAATTCTTCTAACTCCTTCATCCAGAGGGGTCAAGATGGGATCTGATCTTCAAGATTCTAGTTGGGTCGTTGATCGAAATCTCTATGGTAGTTTCATTTGGGACTGCCTTCCTACATCCCGTTTTTTGGTCCTCCCTTGGATCGATGTCCTCGGGTTGGTAGATGGACGGTCCTGACCAGGATGTTTTTTATAGTTGCTATGCTTCCTTCCCCTCCGTAGGGGGTGGGGTACCTTCTGATTCCTTGCTACTTTTTCTTCGTAGCTCTTTCCATTCATCCAAGTAGCAAGCTCTCCCTGTTACTTGATATCCTCTCACCATCCCGATCCCTCCATCGGTTGGGAATTTTAAAAGCAGGTACCAAGGAGCAATACAAGCAATGAACTCAGCTAGGGCCGCCCACCCTAAGAATGCATTGTGTTGGGAATTTATATTCATCACAATGAACGACATGATTCGTACTATCCTGCGGTCTCCATCTCCCAATTCTACCTATAGGTCAATCACTTCAACCGGCTCAGAGGACGACCCATTGAAACCACGTATTTGACCTGTGCATGGTTTCAAGTCCTTTAACTCTAACTTCATCTAGTCATAGGAAAGTATGAACAATATGTTTACCAAGCTCCCATTGTCCACCAAGATCTTTCATACTGTGTTTGGGCCAATGATGGTTGTTATGATCAACAGGTCGATGCTTGGGGTTTCTACACCGATCGACTCCCGATCGTGGAAAATGATGTCATCAGTCACCGTCCTTCATTGCTTTATGGGACTTGCAGCTTAAGGGGTGCTTGTCTCTGCTACATCCATATGCTTGGCGGAGTTTATATAACGTTCCATAGTCCAAACGCTGTGCCCTGCTGGGTGACGTCCTCTAACAATGACATTGATCACTATCCCCTTCCCCTTTTCTTGGACTGTAGGGCCGCCTGCTTTGCTTAGGTACCGAAGTCGCTTGCCTCTGTCTCTTGAGGACACTTTGTATTCATCAAGCTTTCCCTTTCGAATCATCTTCTCAACAATATCCCGAAGGTGGCAACACTCGTTAGTCGTGTTCCCATAAATCTTATGGAAAAGACAAAATTTCCCAGTCTCCCGTTCTTTCTCGGCAGGTTCTCGCAAGGGCGGCTTCTTGTACTGAAGTGTACTACACATGTAGAGATAAATGTTTTCCATCATGTCATTCAACACCGTATAACTTTCAAAGACTTGGAATCGAGGTCGCTTTCTGGGATTCTCCCTTTGTCCTGGGTTTCCATTGGATCCCTTCGATTCATTACCATCCCGCTTGCCGCGATTTCCATCATTCACCTCCACCTTCCCAGAATTGTCTCCGGACTATTTGACTGCTACATTACTCTGAATGGGTTAGGTGGATACGTCTTTTGACCCATCTTTTTCATCCAATTGTGCATCCTCCTGCCATAATTGAATATTAGACTTTTCATAGAACATTTCAATAGTCGTGGGTGGCTTCCCAATTAGATATTTCCCAAACTCCGTCCTTTTTCCAATGCCGTCTACCATGGCCATCAAAACTATCTCGTGATTAGGATTGCTTACTTTGATGGCTACCCGGTTGAACTGATTAAGGTAGTTCCTCAAGGATTCACCCTTTCCTTGCTTTACTGCAGAAATAGCCATGACATGCTTCGACTTAGAGGTGTGGAGACAGAACTGGTTCAGGAATTTCTTACTTAAGTCTTTGAAGCTTGAAACCGACCTTGGTGGAAAACGAGTGAACCACATGAGTGCTACAACACTTAGAAAGATTGGAAAGGCTTTACATTTGATGATATCTGGAGCTACAACCACTTCCATATGCCATGAATACCTTATCAAATGTTGTTGTGGGCCGGTGGTTCCATCGTAATGGTTCATCTGGGGCATGTTAAATCTTTTTGGGAATTCAGCCTGTAGATTGTCATGTGTGAATGGCATATAGCTTCGTCGATTCCCCAATCTTTATTTTTATATCCTTTGTTGTCACTCATGTCTGTTTTCCCATGGCAGTCAAATCTGGAGGGATAAGTGTACACCAATCGGCCTTTTCGATCAACCGACCCCTCTGTACCTCCTCTCTAGGAAACGTTGCCAGACTTACCATCCGGGCATCTCGGTCATTCACAAGACATCAAAGAGGAAAATTAGGAGCTTGGGCTGTCTGAGCATTGTTTTGGAGAGCTGAGGGAGAGGCACTTCGGTCCTGTCGACCTGTGGTTTCGATTGCCTCCACGCTGGTCAAATCGACCTAAGTTTGACCTACTGTTCCTGGCTGGCCAGAACGCCCTTTTAAATGCAACTTTCGCACATTTTCTGGCATTTCCAGTGGACGTCGCGGTTGACGTTGGCCTTTGCTTCCCCCGGATGATGATGAGCTCTCCGAGTTCTGGTCCAGTCGCCAAGAGGAAGATTGATGATTTTCGAATTCTTCCAATTACCTTGACATATGATTCATATCCTGCCTCGTTATAGCATTCTCTCGAGCACGAGCCTTTAAAGCCTTCGTGGTTTCCCGAAGTTTATTTATTGCAGTCATGAACTCGTCACGGGTGGCAAAAACTAAGAGGGAAGCAGGATCTTCTGTGGAAGGTTATGCCAAAGATGAAAAAATGGGTTGATCTGAATTGGGGTCAGGGACGGTCGACCCTCCAACCGCATCTGCTGATGTTGTAGCAAAAGGCTGCTTTCCAGTGGCACGCGTTGAGGATTTGGCAACCATGATTCAATGGTGTTGGAAAAAGAAAATGTTGGATCTCATCTTGGACTTGGCGATTCGAAAGTAGAGCAAAATCCTCCAAACGCTGAGAATATCAATTTCTCAGCGAAAGCACCAAAGTGTTGACACCAAAAACTGGTACAACACCCAAAAGAAATTTTTGTAGAGATTAAACGAAGACAAATAAATGAAAAATGCAGGAGAAAACGATCACATGCGGGTTTATAGTGGTTCGGTGTTAACGAGCCTACGTCCACTTTACAATCTTCTAATATCAAATGATTTATTACAGTCGAATAGTTACACTAGTTATATAATCAGAAGTCGGCCCAAATAAAAGATCCTTCTTCTGGGTCCAGAAGGTCTATTTATAGGTGTTATAACATTTAAATTGGATGAGATACGTACTTTTTGATCCAAAACTTTAGGAGATCCTGAGGAGAAGTTCTTTTCGAAGATGGCGACTTGATTTAAATCAACAATGATAGGTGGCACCTGATCCAATTATTAAGGATGGCTAATAGCGTTCAAGTAGGAGCGAGACCAACTCTTCAGGAGGATATTTTACGTAGCATTGGAATGAATCTGACCCAATCGGTCCACGGGTCACGGAATCCAAATGGCTCGCATGTCGGGTTATTGTGCTTGGCTCAAGCCTTAAGCATCGGTCGACTCATTACTGGGTCGATCGGTTTTTTGGTTGGGGTATCACAGGCTTCTTCATCATTTGGTCTGGATTCCATGATATCAATGAATCTTAACAGCCTTACCAAAAGGCTGGTCAATAGATAAGATTTGATCAAACAATCGAAAACCTAATTCAAGCCCAACACTAACAAAAAAATCAAGAATAAAATTCACTTCAGTCATATTAACTATTTAAATAGTAAATTACATGCAGTTTCATCGAATTATAAGCATTCAATCATTCCAACGCACGATCAATCACTTTTAAACATAAATCTAGCATAAAGCACCTATTATCATGCATTAATTACACTAAATCTAATAAAATAACAATTATATGCATAATTAGGTTATATTAGGGTGTCTAGATCTGAAATTACCTTGATCTAATCAATTTTAGTGTTGGTTTAATAATTCTAACATAGATTCACCTATTTACTACATAAAATTCTTTATGGTCAACTGAAAAAACACTAACACTCACCAAATCACAAAATTCAATGAAATTGGGATGAGATCCAATTGAAACTTCCAATAAGCGGGTGAGAATTCAATCAAAATGATGTGGTCTAGCCTCTAGTTTGAAGTTAGAGATGACTTAAGATAAAACTAAGTGATAATTGATGGTTATATTAAAGAATTTATGTAGATCTAGCATTAGGAATGATATGAAATGAGAGGTAAAATTCCAAATAGTCTCGGTCGTCTTATATTTAAAGGTAAAGGTCATTATTTTAATGAGTTTGCTAATTAAACTCATTCGCGTTACTCTAATTATGACAGGAAATTTTTTAAATTTAAAACAAGCATTACTTCCTAACCACCAATTCAGTTTTCTTATTTGATCATCCTACGGGGTGAGAAGCCAACATTTGAAATCAGTGAAATATATTTGAGAATCTAATTCAGTGTCTATCAAAAGCTGTAGTCAATTTATGATTCTCAAAGGCAAAATGGTTGCTAAGAAATTCAACAAAAAACATGGATGTGCAAAACATCGTTTACATTTATATCGTAAGATATTAAAGTCATATAACCTCAAATGTATTGAATAAAATTGTTTTACGATCATTTGACACTAAAAATACAGACCGTTACACTAGTTAATGAGACATTTCAATTGATAGTGTGAACCTGTTTCATGTTCAAACATAAACCATTCAATGGTAGTGGTGAATTTACTAATACGGTAAAAAAATACTTGTATTAAGGCTTTGGTGATGATAAAAGGCTAATTTAAAGTTTAAGGTAAATGGTGAGTCCACCACCGATCATATATCAATGTTCAATTTCAGAAAGTGTGAGAGAAAAACAAACAATTGAAAAAACAGTAGTTATCAGAGTTTTCAAAGACATTAATGGCTTCCACAAATTGCATAAGTCCTCTCTTCTCTCAAGATTATTTACAAAATTCGAATTAATTCGAAGCTGTACAGCATGATCAAACATGTTGTTCTCCTCACCATGTCTCTCCGTCCACTTCTAGTCATGATCCTTCCCTTGTACTCAAAGATAAACTAACATATGTAGAAGATGAGGGGTTCACTTTTGTCGAAAACAGAAAGAGAAACGGCCTTGTTTCTTTACAGAAAGCATCATCCCAAGATAATAAAAAAATACAGTTTTTCTCAATCAAGAAATTGGCAAGAAACCACCACAAAATGCAAAGAAAACTCTGAACTTGAATCAAAGTTCGAATTCAGACAAGAAAAGTGGATCTACATATGCAAAGTTGGTCAAAAAACTGTCACAAATTTAAGAACTGATAATCTCAAGTCCAATTATCAGGAAAATTTTCAGCGAAATCATCTACTTGGTCTGATATGATTAAAACAAAGGGAATCAGTTCTGAATACGATTTATAGTATGTTGCTCGTATCTTCATTAATGAGAAGATCATTGCCATGAAAGAGGCTACAAGTATATGAACAACAAACAAATGGGATCAGTCCATAATTGCTTATTTTTTGGGCACATGGCCAACATATCATCATTTCAGGACTTACATTACAAGAATGTGGAACCCTCCAGTGCTTGCGAAATTTTCGCTAGAAATAATGGTTTATTCATATATAGATCTGCTAAGAATGAAGACTGTGAAAACGTCTTAAAGGGAGGCCCATATTTATAAACACAAAACTCATTATCTTGAAAAAATGGAGCGACTCAATTAAATTTGATAAAGATTTACTCTAACAATGCCTATTTAGATTAGACTCCAAATTTAAATCTCAAATTATGGGATAAGGAGGCCTTTAGTGTTATAGCCAACATAGTGGGAAAACCATTAAAGTTAGATGAATATATTGCTAGAGAAAATAATTAATTTTTGCTAAAATTTTGGTTGAAATTAATGCTGACTTAGACCTCCTTAGTGAATCTACTATTTATACGTATGTTGGTGATTTTTTTTTTTGAAAATTGGTACACTTTATTGCAAATACCAATCATATACTTTGTACATATGCCTCATCAAAACCGTATGCCCCCTAACTTATATGGGTGCGACATAAGGAAAAAGAGCACATATATACTCCATATATTAACAATACAACTTTAACGTCATTACATCAAAACCAACTCTCTATCCTCCTCACAATCAAAGTAACAGTAAATCAAATATAAACTATGTACAATGTTAACCCGTATCAAATAATTCAATGCCCCGTCTCTTCAGCAAGTCCATCTTCCATTGCAAACGATTCGTCTTTGCACCATTGTCTTTAACCAAATGAAACACTTCCCTTTCTATCATCTTTAGTCTAGCTTCTTTACATATTCTTCTATTATTAAATTGCCTCGCATTTCTTTCTTGCTATAACTGATAAACTGTAACTGTATAAGCACCACATGCTACATCTAACACTGATCTTTGTCTCTAAACCAGTTATGTATCCTCATTGCTTCATCTTCTAGTGAGCTAAGATTATTCCCATCAAATCCAAGTTTATGTAATACTGCTTTCCAAATAAAACCAGAATATTCACATGAGAAAAATAAATGACTAGCAGATTCAAATCCATTGCCACATAACAAGCATATGTCATCTGAAGTTATACAAAACTTCATCAGCCTTCCCTTGGTATTAAGTATATTCTACACTGCTAAAAAGGAGATAAATGACATTCTTTTCGAATTTTTTGCATGCCAAATTACCTTATAAAATTGCTTCATTGGTACTTTCTTTCTACTCCAACTCCAAGCTTTATGAAATGTAAAATTTCCACCTTCAAACCATTCATAGAAATCCTCCACCATGTTGCTATTCAAATTAATAGAAGAGATCATATGTTGTACTTCTCTCATAGCCGCATGAAGATTAGCATTCAACCTGCCATCACAAATTGTAGCAGACACATACTTGACTTGCCTTCCAATTTGCTGAAATCTAGAGAGCCCCAGTAAAACCACTAAACATTTACTGTTTATCCATGGATCGAACCAAAGTAGAGTAGAAGCTCCATTTACTATCATCTTATTGAACAGTTGGCTACTACTCTTTCTTAGTCTCATCATTGTCTTCCAAGAACTTGGTGCATTGTTATCTACACTCATATTCTAGAAATTCTTTCCATAGCAATATTTCCTATCCATCCATTGACTCCATAGAGAGGATTTAGTCAAAAATTTCCACATTATTTTGATTCTAGCTACTCTTTTTAAATCTGAGAAAGATTTAATACCAATGCCCCCTTCATTCATAGGTAAACACAATTTATCCTAGCTTATTTTGTGTAAAGCACTACCCAAAAAGAAATCACTACACATTGTATGCAATTTATCTATGGTATGCTTTGGTAATTGGTATACAAATAGCCAATGAAGTACAGTAGAGGTGATAACAGATCATATGAGTTCAACTCTACTAGCGAAGCTTAAGAACTTAGCATCCCATGCTTGTATTTTTGACTGAACTTTATGTAGAAGAGCTCGGCAATCATTATAATGTATGTAGTTAGATGATAAGGGTACACCCAGATATGTAACAAGCAATTCACCCCTTTGTACCCCAAGAATCGAAATAATCTCATTTCTGTATCTAGCCACTGTACTGAAGTAGACTTTAGTTTTCATAATGCTAACAGTAAGCCCAGTATAATATTTAAATTTCTCAAATACTTTTTCAAAGAAACAACACAACTAGATAAGCACTTACCAAATACCGTGAGATCACTGACATACAGAAGATGTGTAATCACTGGATCAAAATATTGTGTACAGGTAGAAACGGATTCTGATAGAATACTTCGTTCATACTGTAAGAAAAAAAATTCCATGGTTATAAAAAAGAGGTATGGAGATAAAGGGTCTCCTTGCCGTATACCTCTATTTGAATTAATAAACCCTTTTGGAACTCCTTTAATCAAGATTGAGAAAGTTGGAGTCGATATACATCCGTATAAGACATTTATGAAATGAATTGGAAATCCCATCTTCAACATTATATGACATATAAACTCTCTATTGATCATATCATACGCTTTTTTAAGATCCACTTTCGCATGAAAAAAAATTCACCCCTGGTTTTTTGAAATCTCTCAATAATTCATGCGCAAGGAGTATGTTATCACCAATGTACCGTGAAGGAATAAAAGCAACTAATTAACATATATTAGATATGATAAATACCACTTAATTCTATTACATAGAATTTTGCTAAAAATCTTGTAATACATGTTACAACATGCAATTGGTCTATAGAGTGTTATTTCACTCGGCCTATCAATTTTTGGGATCAACATTATGAAGGTGTGATAACATCCTTTTGGCAATTTAGCATGCATAAAAATGTCTTGTAAAGCATTCAAGAAATCCACTTTAATCATATCCCAATGTAGTTTAAAAAACATAAAATTCAACCCATCGGGCCCCGGGCTTGAATCAGTATGTACATAATCATTTGCCTTATTAACTTCATCTAAAGTAAAAGGTTGAAGAAGTACCTGATGTCCATGTGTATTTAAAACATGCGTGGACTGGAATGAAGGAGGCTCTGAAAACGTATTGCCATTAAACATGTTACTGAAATATTCAAGAGCTTCAGTTGTTACTTCCTCTTGCTTGTATAGCAGTTCTCCATCATTCTTTACAAGTGCTTTTAAATGATTTGTATATCTTCTGGAAGACATTTTAGAGTGAAAAAATTTCGAATTTGTATCTCCATCCGGAAGCCATGCCACCTTAGACTTCTATTTAAAACTACAGTATCTGATATGCTTTTGAACTAGCACTGAATGTTTCGCTTCATGCATTTTTCAATATAAATCAATATTTTCAGGATCGACATCTGAAGCTAATTCATATTCCCTGAAATAAGCTTCAGCTTCCATCAGTAAGACATTGTATTTAGGTCTAATCCTTTTCCATGTTTTCAATTCATTCTTTCATGCTTGTAACTTTTGCTGGAAGATATAGCTAGGAAAACACCAACCACAAGCCTGTCTAATAATACATTCATTATACCCATCTTTTAAGTGTCATTCATTAGAATATCTAAACAGAAAGCCTTAACATGAAGAAGATAAAACCAAGTCTAATAGCCGAGGGTTATGGTCACTTGAGAGTTGAGAAAGGGATATATCTTTCATATCATTAAACTTATGCAAGCAGGAATGATTAACAAAAATTTTGTCTATGTTATTCGCAATACCTCTTCTCCTATATGTATAATTGAAGCCAACAACCTTGATTTCAATTAAACCTACTTGCAGAATACAATTATTAAAGGCTCTTAGTTGTTGAAATGGAACTGGAGACCACCTTTTCTATCAATATGATAAGTTGCATTATTAAAATTCCCATTAACAACCATTCTCCATCTATATCTTCTTATTCATGAATTATTTGCTGCCATAAAATCTGCCTATCATAGAAGCCATTACTAGCGTATACTATAGTTATAAACATTGACAAACCTCCAGTATTAACTACCTGAACTGTAGCAAGTTGATTATAAGAGGATATTAACGTAATATTCCATACATTTGCATCCCACAATAATAATATTCTTCCTGAAAAAATAGAATGATTACGAGGCATATAATCCCCGTGAGTACGATATTAATCTACTAATCTGCTTTAAATTGAACTCATTAAGCTTATTCTCAATCAATCCAACAAACATTGGCTTGGTTTTAGTCAGTAGGGATAATACTACTATCATACGAAGAGGAGTATTCATCCCTCTGACATTCCATGTTAGAGTCATTTAATAGAGGAATTTCTCCTAAGATCTCTTTTATGAGGAGCAATTGTAGAGTTAAGTTAACCTTCTTCTTCCCTTTGAGTTGAGCCAAATATTCAGTGTCCATAGATATACCTATAGATACATCATTGATTTCTTCTTCCATTGCAACTTCTGCCAAATTATCAGCTATATGACTAAGATCCTTAGGTAATATGTCATTTGGAAGTTCAGAAACTAAAAAACCCAAATCATCAGTATCAATTTCATTTGGACTATCACCAAACTGAGAATTCTTATCATTGATATCATCCTCTTTTGAATTCAAAGTACTAGGATTGTCTGCATGTGACTGATTATCCATCGATTGTTTAAACGTCCAGGAAGGTTCATTTGACATATTATGAATTATAGATTTGTGTCCAAACTTTTGGCAATGATCACATCTAAAAGGGACATATTCATAATCAACTGTTACCTCCTTCTTTATACCATTATGAAGAAATACAGGAATCTTATCTAGTAATTTAGAGTCCAAACCAATCCCAACTAACATTCTATCATACTTAATTATTCTCTTATAAGCAGTATTATCACCAATGCAAATCAGATCTCCTATGTAGCTAGCAATAGCAGAAAACGAATTAATCGACCATATATCCATGTCCAAGTTATGCAGTTTGATCCAGATCTGGGCATTCTTAGCATTAAATTTCTAAAATTCATATCCAGGGAACCACTTAAACACCATCGGTAATCTACCAAAGTAAGAATACGTCGAGGTTCTCAAAACCGGCAGATAATCAAACACCTCCTTGAAATGCACAATATAATGATACCCCAGTGCAATATGAACTCGAAAATTATCTTTGAGCTTCCATACCTTCTGTATATAATCCTTCAGCTTGATAACAGCTAATTTGAAATCCACTAGATGCAGAGCAACCGTGTTTTTCCATGAATCTGCAGAACCCTTAAACATTTCTTCAGAAATAGCAATGTAGTCTTCAAGGGGTTTATCAAAATAAAGTGAAGTTAGATTTGATTCCATTGATGAAAGTGGAGTTGGATCAACTAAATTGGTGACATGCGATGTAACACCCCGCATTTTTAACTCAAGATAATAAAATAAGGATAACCTAATTAAATATTCTGAATTAAGTGAAACGGACTGCGCCATTACATTCGTCTCAGAATTTTGGTCAAAATAGACACCTGGTTTGCGTAAAACGGACACCGTATGAAGAAGTTATTAAGGTTTGAAGTTTGTATATGCATAAAAGAGTATATATGAATAAAATAAGTCCAGAAATTCAAAAAAGTTCATATTCACGTGGAAAAAGGGGAGCGGGAAAATTCCCGCCCAGGGATGTCCACCCATCAAGGGGGTGTCGACCCATTGGTCGACTCCAGAAAGAGAGGGGGTCGACCCCCTTACAGTAGATCTGGGCAGATTATTTCTGCGCGAACGTGGACTATTTCTTTTACCAAATACATTGCTGAACACCTACAAATAATCTTGTAGAGCCAACCCTAAATCTCATATTTCTGAGACAAAACAGAAGCTCTGCCATTCCTCTTCCTCCTCAAATCTATTCAGAAAATTAAGATTATTAGTTTAGGAAAAATTCTGAATCTAGATCTGAAGGAAAGGAACGTATGTTTGTAAATGAGTATTCAGATCTCTTATCGAAGTGAGGTAATTCCTAGCTCTGGTCTATTTTCCATTATCTTCTCTTTCTTCTTTTTCTTTCTTTCTTTTAGTAAAAATTATGAATCCATGGTTGTTAGGTTCTGAATCTAATTAGGTAAAAACCACAGAATGATAGATCTGGACCAGATCCAGGATTTGGAAAGCATATGAGGTGAGTGGATTTAAGTTATATCATTTTTGATAATGATATATTATCATTTAACATTCCCCGTTATCGTATAATGTGAATTTGTTAGAATAATTAAAAGTATTGAATTGCTATTATGACATGATATGTTGAAATGTTTAAACATATGTTAAAAGTATTAAAGTGACAAATATGACCTGCTGGAATATTAATATGCTAAGGTATTATTATGTTGGGAAAATTTGCCAAAATATGTGTAGTAATTACTATTGTTTCAATTCCATGTTAATTTGTGACATTTATGAACCTAGACCATTAACGATAGAAATTGAGAAAAATCACATGTTAAGTTAGGATAATTACATGATTTGGCGATCACATGTTACTGTTAAATTTGAAAAATTATCTGATTAGTTGATTACATGTTAGAATAGAATTGATTATATCTTAGAAAGAACATGTGACGTAAAATAGGCATAATATGACATGAAAAATTATATATTTCGGTGAAAATTGAAACAATATGATTGTCTAGATTATATAGAAGATTTACATTAAATGAGAAACTGTAATCAGGCTTAGACACGAGGTTAGATTACACTTGTGGTAGAAATATGCCCGCAAACGCCCGGCATATCCAGCATCCACAAGGGGTAAATCTAATGTGAGGGGTCTAAGTGCATAAATAAAAGATGTAATGGTGTTAAGTCAACTTATGGTAGAAGTCTGCCCGGACCCTCCCGGCAAATCCAACGTCCACAAGTGTAAGCTTAATGTGAGAGGTATAGTACACACACACACACACACACACACACACACATATATATATATATATATGTGTGTGTGTGTGTGTAAATGGCAGGACTGATAAACATCATTAATTGTAATTAATGGAAATAAATTGAATTGAATGAAAAATAATTACAACAGTAAAGGAAAGAGAATAAACGGGGAATGATAATAACCTATTATAAATAAATTACATTAATGAGAATGTTGTATAATAGGTAGACTTGTCCTAGGGACAAGTGAAGATTATAACTTAGGTTATAATAAACAAGTAAGGACATGAGATAATTGGTGAAATGAGATAAGTGACACTTAATTATAAATTAAGTAATAAGTAAATGGGGAAAACTAAAACCAGTTGTTTGTAATAAGTAGAGAAAAGGGGGGAAGTTTATGAAATGTAAGAAGTTGTACTTAATTATAAATTAAGTAATATGTAAACTTGGAGGTATGAAATCTGCTGATAAGAGTAACATGTTTATACTTGTCCTAGGGACAAGTAAAGATTATAACTTAGGTTACAATAAACGGTAAAGGAAATTGAATAACTTATGTAAGGAGATAAGTTGTACTTAATTGTAAATTAAGTTATTTATAAGAACAAGAATCTGAAATCTATGGATGAGGACAACATAAGTTATATTTATGGGAAGAGAAACTTATTAGTGGACCTTAGTTAAAAGAACCAAGTTAATAAGTAAACAACGATTAGTTGTAGTGACAATGAAAGATGGAAGTATGATTAATAATAAAGGGTGAGGCAAACTAATATGAAATAAGTTATATTTAATCATAAATAATAAGTGACATGTTAAATAGAAAACATGTGAATTGAGATATACATAATTACATATTAAGTAGGACATGTTATTGTAACCTTGAATTAAACAAAAATATAAAAGGGATTGTGGATTACATGACCTTGGACCACAATCTAGAGAATAACATGTTGTGGGCTTATTAATAAACTCAAATGGGTTAAGTTATATGACTGAAATTAATAAGCAAGAGAAACTTGGTAACTTGAATGAGAAGTCAATGTAAACGGGGATAACCAAGTTAAATGGAAAACTGGTGAGGTAAAGCAAGCGCGTAAAAGAATGTTTAGACATAGGGTCTAATGACACATTAAAATGAGGCGCTTGGACCAGTCCGTACGTTTGAGGGTGAATAACCCAACTGGGTAGATCATCATGGTGTCATGAGGTATGAGGGAAGCACACGTTCATATGATTATTCTGTCTACTCCGAAGGACTAGAAGGGGAAGCATGTGGCTTTCTGAGATACGTAAGATGCTCCTGGTAGTCCTCTGTGCGGTGGTAGATGTTTAGGTTGTGCCTGCAGAGGTTGAGTCTGCGTGTAACTACCAGGTAGGTGGGTCTTGACTGTAAAAGTTGCTCTGCAGTCATAATGTTGTGACATAGTGACACTAGGGTGATTTGGCGGTCACCTCAATGGGGAGGCAGAGGTCAGGACCAACCGAGATAGTAGATAGTCGGGGACCCGTCATCGATAGCCAGTGGGATACGAAAAGACTAGAGCTAAAACCAATAGACCATTCACCTTTCACTATCGAGGTACGGTGGTTGAGGGAAGACGCCAACTGGATCTTTAGATTGTTTGTTAGGGACAAGTCGTTTAGCTCTTTTAGTCTTTACTAATTGAGGGAGGGGCCGGGGTGGGGCCATAGCCACCGTGAAATCAGACCCTAGGAATACCTGAATTTAGAGGCTCTTAAAGACGGGCTTGTACAAATATGAAAAAGCTCCTGACCGAGTTCTGTGTTTCTTGTATAGCCCTGCCACGGAACTCGGTGCACATTATCTGTGGTTAAGGCATCAAATACGATTGATGATACGTACGTGGGATAGTCTGATACATGCATGTCGTCTCTGGGTGGTGTATCGTAGACTTGAGGGCATTACTCCGGTTTGAAATCTGATTCGATTGACAGTGACAGTCTGTACGCTTGCGTAGCATAGTATAGACAGGTATATGTGGTAAGTAACATTGTTATATAGAGATCCTTATGTCACTCCGGCGTAGGATGTGGGACTGCGCACATTTCTATGGCATTACGGCGGAGACCGTGTGAGTGGGGTACCATGGGATGTACCTTAATATTGGGGGTAGCTACATATATACAGTATTAGGTTAATCAACTGGGAAGTAAACGGGTACGACGTGTGTGTAAGCCTTGAGTGTTGTTAACCCAAGTAAGCTAATAAATAAGAAAATGTGATTAAACGGTATATGTAGGATTATCCAAAGTGTGTAGTTTAAATCCAATCACTAGAACTTGTGTTCTGACCCCCTCCCCATAACTTACTCGCAGGTTAGATTTGTGGCAAAGACATGGTAGCTTTGGATGCCAGTTATCCAGTATTATTAATACGGTAATGCTATATGTTGAGTCAAGGAATTTTGATTTATGCCAAATTAATGTGCAATGATTGACAAAAAGGCAACGTTCATTGTTTTAAGGAGATAAGCAGCTTCATATGGTATTAGTCATTAGAAATTGATTATTTGGTATAATAATTGTGTTCATTAATGTTAAAATCTATCCTCAAATAATCAACGTATATATATATATATATATATATATATATATATATATATATATATATATATATGCACATAAATTGTGTAAACTGGCAATACTGGTCGACCGCCCAAAACAGATCAGTCGACCGTTTTTACCCAGTTTGCACAATGAATGTGCACACATATACATATAACGTGTGTGTATATATATATATATATATATATATATATATATATATATATATTTAAATTCCTGTCTACTGATCATTTTTGACCTGTCGGCCGTTTTTAAATAGAAGCAACTATTTGAATGGTCACTTCCATTTCTCCAAGGGTTGCTTCTCTTCCTCTTCATCAATGGTCATATATATTGATTGTAACTCTTTACTAATGGTTACAACTATTTATCTCCTATATAAACACCTTGAAATCATCAATTCTGACCACCAATTCGTTCTATCTACTCTCTATATTGTTGATTTCATTCTTGAACTCTCAAGCACTCAAATGCTCATATTCTTCACAATATCGTTCTTGAATCCTAGAATTTATATATTATTCTTTTGATTCAAACACGATATCATCTTCCAAAATCTTCACAAACACAAATTCTATTTGAGGATAAGATTATAGGAAGGTTGTACAAGAATTGACAAATTCGTGTTATTGAGAACACACATTGTCAAATTACAAGTCTACTCGTCTTGTTTGAAGTACTCCGTGTTGTTGGAGGCAAGTATTGAAGTCCTCCGTGTTGTAACATGCAAGTTGTGAAGTCCTCGTGTTGATAGAGGCGTGAAATTCCCATTCGGGTGTTGTATACCTGTTCCTCCGGGTGAAGTGAGGCTGTTGATTAGTGAAAATCCAGATAGAAGTCTGGGACTGGACGTAGGACAGTGCTCCGAACCAGTATAAAAATCCCTGGTGTGATTTTTCCCTTTTTACACCATTTACTATTATACGGTTCTGTGATTATCTATTATTCCATACTTGACTATTGTTCGTCATATTACATGGTTCTTGTGTGTACTATACATGGCAAGTACACATGCACTTTTTTCATTTGGTATCAAAGCACGGTCATCATATAACCGTAACACGGTTATTTGATATATTCTTGTAATATGGCAAATAACGCAAGTTCTAGCACTCAAAACACCACTTACACGGAAGGTCAATCAACACAAATACCTCCATTTTTCAATGGCCTTAATTATAGCTATTGGGCAAAACGTATGTCTTTTTACATGCAGTCATCTAGCTATGATGTCTGGAATGCTACACAAAAAGAAATAGTGAATCCAACAACTGAATATTCAGAATGGACACCGGCTGAGAAAACGGCAGCAACCATAAATGCAAAAGCAATAAACATGTTGTTTTGTGCATTAGACCAAAATGAATATAACCGTGTAAGTATCTGCACCACTGCTTATCAAATTTGGCAAACGCTAAAAACCACTCATGAATGTACTAACAAGGTTAAACAAGCCAAAATAGCCATGCTGAAAAGTCAGTTCCAAAATTACAAAATGAAGTCGAATGAGACAATCAATGATATGTATTCAAGATTTCAAACTATTCATCATGCACTTATTGGATTAGGACAAAAATATTCCGATTTTGATGTTGTTTCAGCAGTCCTACATTCTCTGACTGGTGAATGGGAAGGAAAAGTATTATCAATTGAAGAAGTTAATGAACATTCCGCCATGAAGCCAAATGAATTGATAGGAAATCTAATGTCCTATGAAGCAAATTTGCAGGCTAGAAAGGAACACAAAGAAGAAAAGAAAAATGTAGCATTTCGTGCTGAGAAAGATGAAGATAAAGACTTAGCTTTTATTGCAAAAAGTTTCAAAAAAAATCTGAAACAACGAAAAGCTAGTCGATATAACAAAAGGAAATCTAGTTCAAATAAACCTTCATCATCAGCTATAGAATGTTTTAACTGCCATAAAAAGTGCACATGCACAAAGATTGTCCGGAACTAAAGAAGAAGTCAGAAAATGACAAGTTCAGATACAAGAAGGATAAATCAAAGAAACGAGCTTTCTCAGTTACATGGGATAATTTAGACTCGTCTTCATCAGAGAGTGAAAGTGATTCAGAAAATGAACAAGCAAATGTTTGTTTCATGGCAACTAAAGATGAGGTACAAATTCCTACATTTGAAGAGTTCTTGATATTATGCCGAATTGATAGTTAAATTTAAAGATATGAAACAACAATGCAAAGAAGTCAAAGCAGATTTAAGTAGAGCAGGGTTTTGAATGAGATATGCTAAAAGACGAGAAGAAAATATTAGAAGAGGAACTTGAAAAGTTCAAGAATCATCATCTAATATTGATTCTCAATTATCTCTTTTGAGTCAAGAAATTGAAACTCAAAAAGAGAAAAATGATGCTCTCACTACTGAAAATCATGAGCTTAAGGCAAAAGTCAAAATTCTGGACCTAGAAAAAGCTAGTTTACAAACCAAGTTAGATAATATTACTTAGAATGTTTCTAACTTCAATAAAGGTTGATAAAATTTGACAAAAATCATTGAAAGTTCACAATATGCTTCAAATAAACATGTCTTGGGATATAAGAAACAAGAAACCCAGAAACACCCTGGTTTCAAAAGGAAAAATGTAAGACAGAATAAAGCTAAGAAAATCTTAGTTTGTTATATTCCAAACCAAAACCGGATGTGAAGTTTCATAAGAAAAATATCAAAACTATCAAAATATGGGTTCCTAAAACAAATAATAATTTGATTAGGAACAAATACATTCAGCATTTTATGAAAACTGTGCATTTTAACTCTAATTATGTATATAAAGGGGATATCGGACCCATATGGGTTTGGACTCCTAAGACCTAACTCTTAGGACCCTATATAAAAGTGGGTACCATGGACTTAGTTTTATTTTTTGCAGGTCCCACTTAAGAAAAGAGGAAAAAGGATATCGGATAGTGGTTGCTCGAAACACATGAATGGAGACAAGAGCTTATTGACGAATATTACTTATTCAGATGGAGGCTCCGTCACTTTTGGAGATAATTTAAAAGGCTATATTATCGGCAAAGGCGATGTGAGCAATTGCGGTACATCTAACTTACCTCTTATTACTAATGTCATGCTAGTTAGAAATTTGAAGCATAATTTACTTAGTATTAGTCAGTTATGCGACAAGGGTTTTACCATTTCCTTTTCGGATAATGAGTGTAGTATCTTAGATAAAGATCACAAGTTAGTTTTCGAAGGATATAGAGACAGCAATATTTATTTTCTGAATATGAATGTCAATCATAATTCAGATATGTGTCTTGTAGCAAATGATAATGATCCATGACTATGGAAAAAACGTTTCTGTCATATAAACTTCAGAACTATTGACAAGCTAGCCAAAAATGATCTAATTAGAGGACTACCCAAAATAAGCTTTATGGTTGGTAATATTTGTGATGCATGTCAATTAGGAAAATTGACTAAATCATCTTTTAAATCCAAGAAAGTCACATCAACATTACAACCACTTGAGCTACTACATATGGATTTATTCGGACCAACACGGGTTCAGTCAATAAATCATAGTCGATATGTGTTTGTAATTGTTGATGATTACTCTCGTTACACTTGGACGATTTTCTTGAAAAACAAAAGTGACACCTTCGATCATTTTAAATCTTTCATCAAAAGAATTCAAAAGTTGAAAGGGCTTAAAGTTAAAAATATAAGAAGTAATCATGGCGGAGAATTCGAAAATAATGAATTTGAACATTTTTGTACAAAGAAAGGTATATATCATAATTTTCATTTCCTAGAACTCCACAACAAAACGGAGTTGTAGAACGGAAAAACCGGACTTTACAAGAATGTGCAAGAACATTATTAAATGGAACTACTTTACCAAAACCTTTTTGGGCAGAAGCTGTTGTAACTGCGTGTTATGTTTTGAATCGTGTATCCATTCGACCTCTCACCAAGAATACATCTTATGAATTACTCAATCAAAAAAAGTCAAATATCTCATACTTCAAAGTTTTTGGTTCTAAGTGCTTTATTTTAAATACGAAAGACCATCTCGGAAAATTTGATCCAAAATACGATAAAGGTATATTTGTCGGTTATTCGGAACGAAGCAAAGCCTATCGTATATTTAATAAAAGAACCAAAACTATTGAAGAATCACTTCATGTTTCATTCGATGAATTCTATAAACCATCTCATAACATATCAAATGATGACGAAATTATAGTCATTGAAAATCCGATCATCACAAATACTGATTCTGACTCGGAAAATATTGAGAATATTCCCCAACCAGTTGTGATACCTTCTCCACCAAGATTACGATCTCCTCCAAGGATACTAAGAGATCATCCGATTCAAAATATAAGAGGAGAAGTAACATCACAAATTAGAACAAGGAGTCAACTCAACCAAATGGGTCACATTGCGTTTCTTTCAAATATCGAACCTAAGAATCCAAAAGAAGCTGCTACTGATGATTACTGGATCATTGCCATGCAGGAAGAACTAAATCAATTCAAGCGCAATGATGTCTGGGAACTTGTTCCAAGACCAACTGATCAGTCGGTTATTGGTACTAAATGGGTCTATAAAAATAAGGCCGATGAACAAGGAAATATAACCAGAAATAAAGCAAGATTAGTAGCACAAGGTTATACTCAGGAAGAAGGTATCGATTACGAAGAAACTTTCGCTCTAGTTGCTCAACTAGAAGCTATTAGAATCTTATTATCCTTTGCTTGTCATCATAATTTCAAACTTTATCAAATGGATGTCAAAAGTGCTTTTCTAAATGGATTTATCAAAGAGAATGTATAAGGCGAACAACCTCCCTTGTTTGTACATGAAAAACATCCTGATTACGTATACAAACTTAAGAAAGCTTTGTATAGTTTAAAACAAGCACCTCGTGCTTGGTATGAACGATTATGCAGCTATCTTACTGATTCAGGATTTCAAATTGGTAATGTCGATCAGACTTTATTCGTTAAACATTTTCGAAAAGATATATTAGCTATCCAGATATATGTAGACGATATTATCTTTGGTTTGAAAAACGATAAACTCTGCAAAGAATTTGCGGATATTATGACCAAAGAGTTTGAAATGTCTCATATGGGAGAACTATCATATTTTCTTAGTCTTCAAATCAAGCAACTTTCTAATGGTATTTTTATTAATCAAGAAAAATACTGTGGAAATCTTATCAAATGCTTTGGTTTAGAAAATACATCTGGTAAACCTACTCCTATGAGTACAACTACACATCTTGAAAAAGATGAAAATGGTAAGAGTGTTGACCAGAAATTATATCGAAGCATGATTGGTTCTCTTCTTTATCTTACAGCAAGTCATCCAGACATAATGATGAGTGTTTGTCTATGTGCACGATTTCAAGCAAATCCTAAGGAATCACATTTACGAGCAGTAAAACGTATAATTCGTTATCTTAATAATACCAAAGACTTCGGTCTCTTCTGCCCAAAAGAGTGTCCATTCGAATTAGTATCATATAATGATGCTGATTTCGGAGGCTCTCGTACGGATAGAAAGAGTACAAGTGGTACATTCCATTTTATTGGAAAATCACTTGTCTCTTGGTTCAGTAAGAAACAGAATTGCGTTTCACTATCGACATGTGAAGCCGAGTATATATCAGCAGCTCTTGCTTGTACTCAAGTGCTATACATGCAACAAACACTTAGAGATTTTGATATTCAATTATCAAAATCTATTATATACCGTGATAACACCAGTGCTATAAACTTATCAAAGAATCCTGTAAATCATTCTCGAACTAAGTATATTGATATCTGTCATCATTTCTTGAGAGACAATATTGAAAAAGGAAACATATGTCTCGAATATGTCCAAACTGATCATCAACTAGCGGACATTTTTACTAAGCCTCTACTTGAATCAAGTTTTATTACATTGCGTAGAGAGGTAGGCTTGATTTCTAGAAATGAACTTGATATGTAAAACACTAATGTTATATATATATATATATATATGTATATATATATATATATATATATCGTAAAGTTCTTTTCTATAATCTGATTAATCTCTTTCAAAAGCTTAGCTATTTTATAACTATTTCTATCTTTAGTAAAAGAATATGAGCTATTCATTGTTTGTACGGCAACTATTCTTTGACATTTCTCATCCACTAATCTATATATAGACAACTCTATATATAAGCTTATCATTCATTCTCTTTTTTGGCATCTCCTCCAATCCGAGTCTATATTTTAAAAGGTTTAAATACTTCATTATGGCTCATATCTGCGACAAGTGTGCACAAAAGTCTCACATTTCCGTAACTAGTTCAGAACCAGAGGAGTATTACTCTCCTGAGACTCCAAAGAGCAAATCACACTGCACTCATACTCCCCGTGTTACACTTTCATCTAAACGTGCAAAGAAAGCACTATTTTGCTCTCCCCGAACAAGAGAAAAGATCAGTGAGATACATCATTATCAGAAGCATCAAATGGATCTTCAGCGACAACTTCATTATGAGCAACAACTTATTTCCGAAAGATTATCATTACTAGAACGCATGGCATCATTTTTCTGTAGCACAAACAAGCATGGATTTTATGAACTAATGCCACATGCTCCTTCAACCACTAGGAGTCCAAACTCTTGGGATCGTAACTATAATCGTAATGAAGGTGCAAAGGGAAAATGGTCGCCATGGACATCCCGTATTAACGAGGCTAAGGAAGAGTCAACCGAGCATAATTCGTTTACATCTCATTAGTTTTTGCTTTTAATTTTATTATATTTCAGTATTTCTTTCCTATGTTATAACATATATGTACTTCTTTTTGAATAAATTCAATAAAGTTTAGACCGTTCAAAACCAGAAGAAGAGCAAAAAGCTAGAAAAACAAAAATCTGGAACACCAGTCGACTGTTGAAAATGGACTAGTCGACCGTTTTGCTCTCGGGTTAAAAACGGTCGACCGGTCATTTCTCACCAGTCGACCGGTCAAGTACTCATTTGTTTTTTAAAACTTTCCCATAACCGGTCGATCGACCAATTAACACCAGTCGACCGTTTTGTTGTCGGGAAGAAAACAGTTGACCGGTGCAAACTGACCGATCGACCAATCGCGTGCTGAAACGTTTTAAATCCATCATACGGTCATTTTTTTCCACATCTCTTCATTTTTAACTTTACCGTTTCCAACCTCCAAAAATTCTCAAACCCTAGAACTCAATTTCCAACTTCAAAAAATCCTTCATGGCTCTTCCGCAGAAGAAAATGAAGAAATCTTCCTCCTCTTCTACCGAACTCCAACCGATAGATAGTTCAATTAAGAAATGGCTTGTTGATCCAGTTGCTATCAAGAGATGGAATCAGATGAAGGATTTCAACATACATCTAGGTTCGTTTATCAAATTTCCTGGTTTCTCAAACTATCGTGTTCAAAGATTAGCTAGAAATGCTCATATTGAATCTCTACTTGATTTTGATCGTAATAATGTTGAAATTAATCAAGTTATGATCAAGCTTTTCTACGCTAACCTTAATCTGGACAAATACAAACCAGAAAATCCAACTCAGTGTCTTTGGTCGGTTGTATGTGGACAACAAGTTTTTATCTCTTGTGAAAGGATGGCAAATGTCCTTGGTTCGGACTTCAGAGGAGAAAAATTTTCGAGTACCTTTTGCACTATTCACGTCCGAAATCGAATAAGTCATGAATTTATTGAAGATGACAAGGACAACACAAAATCAATTAATTTACGTCCTACGGCTAGAGTTCTTCACCATACTATAATGCATTCTCTTTTACCTTGGGTTGGAAATTTTGACGTTGTTTACAAGGAAATTTTCAAAGCTTTATATGCAATTTATGGGGGGATTCGCATTAACTGGATTGAAATGATCTTCGACGAGATTTTACAAGTTAATGAGTTAAATAGGCCGCATCTCTTCTACAATGAATATATTATGCGGCTTCTACTTGATTGTGGCATCAATCCTCTCCAATCACCTATTTCAAAGCCAAAATGCATAAACAAAGCTTCGATCAAGCGTATGAAACTTCCTGAACCATGTTTTAATATCATTCCTTTCGAACAATGGAAGGAACAAGGCCACCAAGGAACATCTTCTCAACTTTCCCGTCCAAAACCCGAAGAAGTAAAACTTCTACGCTCGACTTCCTCCACAAAAGAAAGTCTTGACACCATTGCTCAAAACCAATTTCTACTTGAAGCTCGACTTAAGCGTATGGACACAAAAATGGATAAGTGGTTTAACAAACTTAAGTCGTTCTTCACGTCTATATAGGAAGCAATATCGTGTGGAGCATCTTTTTCCTCTATGCAAGCACAGGACCCCGGCAAACGTCCAACTCCTCCATCCTTTACTTGAACATCTTCAAAGGAGGGAACTAACACTGACACTAGTCACGGACGAGGTCGAGGTAAATCTCAAATGGTTGAGGTAGAAGAAGAAGAAGAAGAAGAAGAAGAAGAAGAAGGAGAGGAAACGGAATCCGAGTAGTTTTATTTCAACGTTTTTTATGAACTTATGCTTTTAATATTTTCAGACTTATTCCGGCATTTGTATCTAAATGGTGTCGTTGTTTTTTATTCGTAGTAAGACCTATGTATGCTCGTACTCTATAACTCTTTTGCTCTATGTTATGTATTGTATGTTGCTTTAATCTCTGATAATATCAACTTCATTGTTTATCTGCTTATTTAGACCTTTTTATCGATGAAAAAAGGGGAGAAATATGGTACTAACATTATATATGAAGGAAAAATTTGTACTAACATCGTATATGCAGGAAATATAGTCAATATACAGGCACAGAGTCAGGGGGAGATTATATACAGGGGGAGAATCAGAGCTATATTGTCATCAATCAAAAAGGGGGAGAATGTTGAGTCAAGGAATTTTGGTTTATTCCAAAATAATGCGCAATGATCGACAAAAAGGCGACGTTCATTGTTTTAAGGAGATAAGGAGCTTCATATGGTATTAGTCATTAGAAATTGATTATTTGGTATAATAATAGTGTTCAATAATGATAAAATCTATCCCCAAATAATCAATGTTTATATATATACACTTATGTATATATATGCACATAAATTGTGCAAACTGGGCAATACCGGTCGACCGCCCAAAACAGACCGGCCGACCGTTTTTACCCAGTTTGCACAATGAACGTGCACACATATACATATAACGTATATATATTTTCCTGTCTACTAGTCCTTTTTGACATGTCGACCATTTTTAAACAGAAGCAACTATTTGAATAGTCACTTCCATTTCTCCAAGGGTTGCTTCTCTTCCTCTTCATCAATGGTCATATCTATTGATTGTAACTCTTTACTAATGGTTACAACTATTTATCTCCTATATAAACACCTTGAAATCATCAATTCTAACCACCAATTCTTTCTATCTATTCTCTATATTGTTGATTTCATTCTTGAACTCTCAAGCACTCAAACGCACATATTCTTCACAATATCGTTCTTGAATCCTAGAATTTATATATATTATTCTTTTGATTTAAACACGATATCATCTTCCAAAATCTTCACAAACACAAATTCTATTTGAGGATAAGATTATAGGAAGGTTGTATAAGAACTGACAAATTCGTGTTATTAAGAACACACATTGTCAAATTACAAGTCTACTCGTCTTGTTTGAAGTCCTCCGTGTTGTTAGAGGAAAGTATTGAAGTCCTCCGTGTTGTAAGAGGCAAGTTGTGAAGTCCTCGTGTTGATAGAAGCGTGAAATTCCCGTTCGGCTGTTCGGGTGTTGTATACCTGTTCCTCCGGGTGAAGTGAGGTTGTTGATTAGTGAAAATCCAGATAGAAGTCTGGGACTGGACGTAGGACGGTGCTCCGAACCAGTATAAAAATCCCTGGTGTGATTTTTCCCTTTTTATAGCATTTACTATTATATAGTTCTGTGATTATCTATTACTCCATACTTGACTATTGTTCGTCATATTACACGATCCTTGTGTGTATTATACTTGGCAAGTACACACGCACTTTTTCACTATATTTTGATTACATTATATTTTATCCATTCTGCTGTGAGATATTTTCTGAGCTCTGACATGTTTTATGTCTCTGTCTTTTCTGCATAATACTAGAGCAAAGCAACACGAGTTTCGATAGATTAGAATTTTGAAAAAAATCGGTCTGTTGGAATTCGGGTTGTTACATCTGGTATTAGAGCAAGGTTTAGGATTCCTGTATAAATAGTGAGTGAACGTATTTGTATTTTTAAAAATATAAATATTATATATATACCTAGATCCATAGAGGAACCCACTAACTAGAAAGAGTATAATACGGTAAGAATTGGGTTGACTGTTTGTGCACTAAAGGAATGAATATGGAAATCTGAGACCCTTAGGAAATTTGGGTGGGAAGTGTACAATATATTTTGAAATAGAGAAAGGAGGATCCCATATGTTAGTACTTTGGATTAGTGGGCTTGATGGTAAAACCTTATAAATTGGAAAAGGTTAAAAAGAGAAGAATGGATTAGGAATATATATAGTTGAGAGAATTGACTTTGTGGGAGTGTCTAGGAAAGCCTAGAAAATTTGAAACCCGCTTTAAGTTTAACCCCATTGTTAACTTTTAAGAACTTGAAATTGTAAAAGTTTGGGAAAATGGTTTATGGTGTTTTTGAGTTTTAATCTTAAAAGTCATAATTTTAAAATATGTAAAGAAGTACATATTGAGTTTTAAAGTAAAATGGGGTATATTTTTTAAATAGTGATTTCTTGCGAAAATTTTGTCTAAAGTAAAATTCTCTCAGTAAAAGGTACATAATATAGAGCATGTATAGCTCGTTAGTTTTCTTGTTATATTTCATACAAGAAAATTTAATAAAGAAAGTTTTGAAATGTCTATTGTTTTGATAATCATTTTTGATAAATTGTTCAAAAGAGAAAATTTTGTCGAGTGAACAAAATAAGTTGTAGAAATCAAGAATAAAGTAGATGGTTGCACCGAGACTGAACCGACCTTATAGGTAGGAACAAGTTACAAACCCAATTGAGGAATAATTGTCCTTATCTACACCAGTTTTTGTGATTTGAAAAAAAAATGACTTGCATTTTTTTAAGATGGCATGTTTTTATGGTTTGGCAAAAGAAGGTTTTCATGAGGAAAATAAAATTTTGACCCTTTTAATTTTAGGAAGAAAATTTTAAATGAAAATGCCAAACCGTTTTTTAAAAAGTATGGAATAGGTAAGGATTAGAGCATAGGACAGACGGGAAAAGTTTTGAGGCTATGAAGAAGAAAGCAAGAATTATCTTAGAATAATAGTAAGTTCTCATAGAACGCGTAAGCATTGAAAAGCCTAAGGTGTTGCTTGGAATAATTGTTGGTATACAGCTAGGACTAGTGGTGACTACTACATAGTAAAAGGGCAAGTAATTATTTAGATTTTCATGTTAGAGGTAAAACTCGTTACTACATTTCTGTTGGGATCGTTCCATTATTTTTGTTCTTGTTGGGTAACACCTAAACCTATCGTGGATCCCATAGTTTGGACTTTTTTGTCTAAGTGGGGACATAGTCCCGAGATTCTTGGTCCTTAGTAGTAGCTGTATAGGGTGTCTGTTCTTCTGTTTTAGTTGAAAGACTAGAAGGCTTATTTAAATTTAAACTAAGATCTGATGATTAAATAAGCTAAGGAAAAAGAAATAATACAACTAAAAAGGAAATAATGAATTTAGTAAAGCAACAAACATGATAAATCATGAGAAAATATGGATAAAGATAAAAAAAATCTTAGATAAGATGAAAAAGAAAATCAGTAACAAAAGAAAATTTTCTTATGTAAGTTGTGCTCCGATAGGAAAATAGGGGAATTTTTATTAATAGTTACATAAAATCCAAGTACGGTTGGAAAAAGGTTGAAAAACAAAAACAGGAAATGTGAAGTTTTCCTTTTTCTGCCATTTGTAACATAAGAAATCGAATTTAGAAAATTAGATTTTTCTGAAATTCGAGAAATAAAGTTGGTTGGTAGGATTTTGGATGCAACAATTGGATGAACTACGCTCTTATTTAGTAACAGTGTAGGAAAATTTGGATGGAAAAGCATTTTGAGTTTCAAAATGTTGCATTTATGTAGAACTGCCAGTATATTAGGATGTGAGCAACATATTTTAAAAAGGATTTTTGGAAAACTTGCATACACATAGGAGGTACCGCTTAGGCATACATGTATTATTATGATGTATTTCACTTTGCACAAGTGCCCAATGTTTGCAAAAATTAGATGCACACATGATGGATGTATATTATGCGAGGGGTTAATTGATTTTTACCCTTATCAAATTTCGGGAACGAAATTTCCGAAGGGTAAGAGAATGTAACACCCTGCATTTTTAACTCAAGATAATAAAATAAGGATAGGTTAATTAAATATTCCGAATTAAGTGAAACAGACTATGCCATTGCATTCGTCTCGGAATTCTAGTCAAAATAGACACCTGGTTTGCGTAAAACGGAGAATGTATGAAGAAGTTATTAAGGTTTGAATTTTGTATACACATAAGAAGAGTATGAATAAAATAAGTCTAGAAATTCAAAACAGTTCAAATTCACGTGGAAAAAGAGGAGCGGGAAAATTCCTGCCTAGGGGTGTCGACCCCATCAAGGAGGTGTCGACCCCTGGGTCGACCCCATAAAGGGGGAGTCCCCCCTTACGGTTGATCTGGGCAGATTATTTCTGCGCAAACGTGGACTATTTCTTTTTCCAAATACGTTGCTGAACACCTATAAATAAGCCTGTAGAGCCAACCCTAAATCTCATATTTCTGAGATAAGGCAGAAGCTCTGCCATTCCTCCTCCTTTTCAAATCTATTCAGAAAATAAAGAGTATTAGTTTAGGAAAAATTCTGAATCCAGATCCGAAGGAAAGGAACGAATATTTGTAAATGGGTGTTCAGATCTCTTATCGAAGTGAGGTAAATCCTAGATCTGGTTTATTTTCCATTCTCTTCTCTTTCTTCTTTTTCTTTCTTTCTTTTAGTAAAAATTATGAATCCATGGTTGTTAGATTCTGAATCCAATTAGGGGAAAAACCATGGAATGATAGATCTGGACCAGATCCAGGATTTGGAAAGCATATGAGGTGAGTGGATTTAAGTTATATCATTTTTGATAATGATATGTTATCGTTTAACATTCCCCATTATCGTATAGTGTGAATTTGTTAGAATAATTATATGTATTGAATTGTTATTATGACATGATATGTTGAAATGTTTGAACATATGTTAAAAGGATTAAAGTGACAAATATGACATGTTGGAATATTAATATGCTAAGTATTAATATGTAGGGAAAATTTGCCAAAATATGTGTAGTAATTACTATTGTTTCAATTCAATGTTAATTTGTGACATTTATGTACCTAGACCATTAACGATAGAAATTGAGAAAAATTACATGTTAAGTTAGAATAATTACCTGATTTAGCGATCACATGTTACTGTTAAATTTGAGCAATTATCTGATTAATTGATTACATTTTAGAATAGAATTGATCATATCTTAGAAAGAACATGTGATGTAAAATAGGCATAATATGACATGAAAAATGTAGATTTTAGTGAAAATTGAAAGAATAGGCATGCCTAGATTATATAGAAGATTTACAGTAAATGAGAAACTGTAACTGCGCTTAGACACGAGGTTAGATTACATTTGTGGTAGAAATCTGCCCAGAACTACCCGACATATGCAACATCCACAAGTGGTGAATCTAATGTGAAGGGTCTAAGTGCATAAATAAAACATGTAATGGTGCTAAGACACGAGGTTAAGTCAACTTGTGGTAGAAGTCTGCCCGGACCCGCCTGGCAAATCCAGCATCCACAAGTGTAGGCTTAATGTGAGAGGTCTAGTACATAAACATATATAAATATATGTAAATGGCAGGAGTGATAAACATCATTAATTGTAAATAATGGAATTAAATGAAATATAATTACAACAATAAAGGAAAGGGAATAAACGGGGAATGATAATAACCTATTATAAATAAATTACATTAATGAGAATGTTGTATAATAGGTAGACTTGTCCTAAGAACAAGTGAAGATTATAACTTAGGTTATAATAAACTAGTAAGGACATGAGATAACTAGTGAAATGAAATAAGTGACACTTAATTATAAATTAAGTAATCAGTAAATGGGGGAAACTAAAACCAGTAGAGAAAAGGGGGAAAGTTTATGAAATGTAAGAAGTTGTACTTAATTATAAATTAAGTAATATGTAAACTTGGAAGTATGAAATCTGCTGATAAGAATAACATGTTTAGACTTTTCCTAGGGACAAGTGAAAATTATAACTTAGGTTATAATAAAAGATAAAGGGAATGGAATAACTTATGTAAGGAGATAAGTTGTACTTAATTTTAAATTAAGTTATTTATAAGCACAAGAATCTGAAATCTATGGATGAGGACAACATAAGTTATATTTATGGGAAGAGAAAATTATTAGTGGAACTTAGTTAAGAGAACTAAGTTAATAAGTAAACAACGATAAGTTGTAGTGACAATGAAAGATAGAAGTATGATTAGTAGGAAAGGGTGAGGCAAACTTATATGAAATAAGTTATATTTAATCATAAATGATAAGTGACATGTTAAATAGAAAACCTGTGAATTGAGATATACTTAATTACAGATTAAGTAGGACATGTTATTGTAACCTTGAATCAAGCAAAAATATAAAAGGGATTATGGATTATATGACCTTGGACCACAATCTAGAGAATAACATGTTGTGGGCTTATTAATAAACTTAAATGGGCTAAGGTATATGACTGAAATTAATAAGCAAGAGAAACTTGGTAACTTGAATAAGAAGTCAATGTGAATGGGGATAACCAAGTTAAATGGAAACCTAGTGAGGTAAAGCAAGCGCGTAAAATAATGTTTAGACATAGGGTCTAATGACACATTAAAATGAGATGCTTGGACCAATCCATACGTTTGAGGGTGAATAACCCAACAGGGTAGATCATCGTGGTGTCATAAGGCACGAGGGGAGCGCACGTTCATCTAATTATTTTGTTGGCTCTGAAGGATTGGAAGGGGAAGCACGAGACTTTCTGAGATACGTAAGGTGCTCCTGGTAGTCCTCTGTGCGGTGGCAGATGTTTAAGCTATGCCCGCATTGGTTGAGTCTGTGCGTAACTAACAGGTGGGTGGGTCAGAATGCTGTGATGTGGTGACTCTAGGGTGATTCGGCGGTCGCCTCAATGGGGAGGCAGAGGTCAGGACTAACCAGTGGGATGCGAAAAGAACAGAGCTAAAACCAATATCCCATTCACCTTTCACTATCGAGGTACGGTGGTTGAGGGAAGACACCAACTGGATGTTTATATTGTTTGTTAGGGGCAAGTCATTTAGCTCTTATAGTCTTTACTAGTTGAGGTAGGGGTGCCACCATGAAAGCAGACCCTAGGAATATATGAATTTAGAGGCTCTTAAAGACGGACCTGTACAAATATGAGAAAGCTCCCGACCGAGTTCCGCGTTTCTTGTATAGACCTGCCACGGAACTCGGTGCACATTATGTGCGGTTAAGGCATCGAATACGATTGACGATACGTACGTGAGACAGTCTGATACATTCATGTCGGCTTTGGGTGGTGTATCGTAGACTTGAGGGCATTACTCTGGTATGAAATCTGATTCGATTGACGGTGGCAGTACGGACGCTTGCATAGCATAGTATTGACAGGTATATGCGGAACGTAACATTGTTATATAGAGATTTGTACGTAACTCCAGCATAGGATGTGGGACTGCGCACATTTCTACGGCATTACGGTGGAGACCGTGCGAGTGGGGTACCATGGGATATACCTTAATGTTGGGGGTAACTACATATATACAGTATTAGGTTAATCAACTGGGATGTAAATGGGTACGACATGTGTGTAAGCCTTGAGTGTTGTTAACCCAAGTAACCTAATAAATAAGAAAATGTGATTGAACAGTATATGTAGGATTATCCAAAGTATATAGTTTAAATCCAGTCACCAGAACTTGTGTTCTCACCCCCTCCTCATAACATACTCGCAGGTTAGAATTGTGATAGAGACATGATAGCTTTGGATTCTAGTTAGCCAATATTATTAATACGGTAAGCCTATATTTTGATTACATTATATTTTATCCATTCCCCTATGAGCTATTTTCTGAGCTTTGACTTGTTTTATGTCTCTGCTTGCAGGATATCAGAGCAAACTAACACGAGTTTCGATAGATTAGAATTTTGAAAAAAATTTGGTTTGTCGGAATTCGGGTTGTTACATGCGATGTCGATTTGGAAGGTTGAGGATCAATTGGTAAAGTAGGAGAAGGTTTAGGCAGGTCATTATCGACAAAATGATGGTGAATTTATTTCACAATCAATATAGTATGAGTGGGTTCCACAGAGATGTAAGCTCTGTAAATGCTTCAACCATGAAACTAAAATATGTTATGCAATCAAAAAAGGTCGTAGAGAAACAAAACCCAATCAAAAAACGAAAAGAAAATTATAGAAGAAAATGGAAAATGTGGACACTGAGCTCACAACTCTAAATATGTTTCAAAGGAAAAAGAACAAACAAATATGGAAAATAATATTAAAGAGCAAGAAATTAAAGACCAAATAATGGCTCAGTAAGAAAATCAAGAAATTGTATCAACCCAATTCCCTGAATTGGATCTGCCTTTAAATATTGATAAAGATTTCCTCAAAACTGAAATAGAGAAATCTATCTCTTTGGTAAACAACAAAGCAAATGCTAGAAAATACATGGTAATTGAGGACAGTGATGAAATAGAAGAAGACAAATCAATTTTTCAAAGTGAATAAAAAAACAGCACCAGCTATGAATGAAGAGACCCTTCTAGCTAGAGCAGAATACATCATTTCCAATTCCCCTTTAATTAAAATGTCATCAAAGACCAAAAAGAAAAAGAAAAAAGCAGAATAAAGAATTTGAGTTAGATTAACCCTAACTCTAATGAAGTAGGCAGTAGCAAAGTAAATATTGCTACCGACATTGATGATTTCAAAAACAAATACATTACAGAAAATCCAAAGTGCAAAGCTTAATTCAGTGTAATAAATAAAGCTTCATACAAGAAATCAGGGAAAAACCAAGGAAAAGAAGCAAAATTTAAAGCTTCTATGCGATTTATATCCTTTATCGTATCCTTTATTATATAATGATGATAATTTATTGAAATGATAGGGAATTGAATTCCCTTGAAAGGCAGTTAGATTTATCAAATTTGATTTATTCTTATAAGCCTACCATCGTTAGCTTATTAGAGAATAAATTAAATGATAATAATATTATGGCCCTTCATTATAAATTGTTGTCTAATAGGAAATTAGTTAAGTAACAACAAGAGTATGGGTGGTAATAGCAGAGTGGTAGTGGCATGGGATCCTAATATTTGCGAATTAGATAAATTTTCATGGACCACTTTAAGAACAAACGTGGACTTCATTTAAATGCTACTTTTCTTTATGCTTCAAACAATGAGAATGGTAGAAAATTTTATGGAATCACTTAGATCTCTAAAATAATAAAACCATCAATGCTTAGGTTATCTTAGGTGACTTCAGCATTGTTATGCATTTGTCTAAAAAAAATTTAGGGGTTTTATTATTCCTTTTAAAAGTGGAATTCTTTTCCAATTTCTTATTAAAAACAGGTTTAACTAAACCCTTTATATATGGCGATAAATTCACTTAAAAGTAGAAGAGTTTAAAAACATTCACTGCAAGTTGGATAGGATTCTTGTTAATCAAAATTTTGTTAACAATTTCCCTAACTTTAAATGTTCAACTTTAGCTCAATGTACCAATGATCATGCCCCCCTTACATATATCTTTAACTTCTTATCATAATGGTAATGTAAAATTTCCTTTTAGTTTCGAGAATGCGTGAAAATATGAAATAAAGTATAAAAATATTGTTAGCAAAATTTTTAATCTTAGGTATTCTGGAACTACTCAATTTAAATTTACAAGATTTTTGCAAAACACTAAAGGGAACCTCAAAATTTTGAACAAGCATAAGAATAATAATAAAATTAACAATCTTAGATAGGAATGTTTGAGGCTACAAGACAAATTGGACTGTGATGGATCCGACTGTTAGAATGCTTAATTTTTTCAGTATTCAAACAGATTTAATCAGAGAGCTGCATGTTGATGCTATGAATTTAAGACAGAAAGCCAAGCGGACTAGCTTACTACTGGTGGTACAGCTAGTAAAATTTTCTATGTCGAATGTCTAATAGAAAGCACGATAATTAAATAAGAAAAGTTATAAATGTAAAAGGTGAGGTCATGAATGACTTTGATAAGATTAAAGATGACACCATTTCCTAATTTACAAATTTATACAATCTCAATGATAATACAGATAACTTCCTTCTATTGCTACAAAATTTGTTTTGCTTCCAAATAGTAATGAAATTCTATTACCTCAGATTGATTTGGATACAATTAAGAAATTGTATTTAATGCTAAAGATGATAAAAACCAAGGTCCAGATGAGATTGAGGCTAAATTCTACAAGACACACTGGGATGATATTAAAACATCTCTTTTTTATATTGTTAACAAATTTTTCCTATATGGTAAAATTCTTAAAAGCATGAACCGTACATTTATCACTTTAGTCCCTAAAGTGAAAATCTTTAATTGTCTTGGGGACTACAGACCTATAACATGCTGCAATTTTATTTATAAAACCACGGCTGATATTGTTAGTAATGGGATTAGGTTTTTTTTAAAAGTACCTTATTCCTGAAAATCAGTCTGCCTGTATTCCTGATAGACTTATTACTGAAAATGTTTTTTAGCTCATGAGATGCTTAGGATTTCAACTATAATGATAAGAATAAAATGTGCATTAAGGTGGATCTTCAAGAAGCCTTTGATAAGATTAATAGAATTTTTATCATTCATATGATGTAGCAGTTTGGATTTGATGATCAATTTTGTAATCTAGTTGTGGAATGCATTTGCAATGTATCATATTCCATTCTTATAAGTGGTTCCCCTTGTGGCTTTATATACAGTAACAGAGGAAATAGCTAGGGGGATCCACTTTCTCCTTACTTATTCACTTTAACTACTGAATACTTTACATTACAAATGGACATTGAGCTTCTTAATAAAAAAATATTAAGCCTATTAGAAATATTTCTCTATGCATCTCCCATCTATTACATGTTGATGATCTTTTTTTCTTAATGTTGATTTACAAAATGCTAAGGTTACCAGGAATATTTTTGAAAACTTGAAAATTTATGTCGGGCTTCTGGTTAGTGATAATAAAACAAAATTTTATTTTAGCAAAAATTGTAGCAGCAAAGAGGATATTTTAAACTTGCTAACGTTTTAGCAAAAATTCTTATAGTGCCAAGATTCATGATATTATTCACACCAAAATAGATCAATTGTCTAGTAAGTGTTGGGGATGCAGATTAAGGATCTTAAGGCAAACTAAACACTAGAGGGGGTGAATAGTATTTTATGGATTTTATTGATTTTTTGAAATCTTTTTAAGTTTATCAGAATGTTATGCAAATCACATATATCAACAATCACAGAATCAATCACATATGCAGAAAATAAATATAAAAAGCAGTAAAAGGAAAGTACGCACATAGATTTTATAATGTTTTGTAGTTGCCTTACAACTAGTCCAACACAACTCTGGGTTGTGCAGATTTCTTTTCAATATAATCTTTAGATTACAATCCTCGATTTAATGGCTACGAGACCCACCACCACCTGCTTATGAGCATTGGGAGCTCTCTTGATTAACCAGACTATAAGAATACCTAATTGATTTTCAGGCTACAATAATACCTTTTCTCAGTATTAGTTTTGAAGTATTGACTCGATAAAACTTGATTTTGCGATTCTTCATTACAAACAACCTATAACTATTGAGTAGCACTTGAATTTCAAAGAGAGTTTGATGGAGATTTGAAAGAGAAAGAGTTTGATACAATTCTCTTGAAAATTGACAAATTATAAGTATTGATTTTTTAAAAAATTAAAAGAATAATGGTAAGAAGAGAAAGGAAGAAGAAGATGATTAATTATTGAAAAAATCAAAATCGGAAGCCTGTTTATAGTTTTCCAATAGCCACAACCATTCAGAAAAGGTTTGAATTCAAAAGACACAACTTTTCAAAATTTAAAATTAAAATCAATGGCACATATGTTGACATACACATGTATTTTTTGAAAAATAAAATTTTAAATCAATGAAAATTATTATTAAATAAATCATGGTGATTTCTAAGTTAAAACAAACTATATTCCTTCATAGCCCACAAGTAGTGGCGCAACAGTATGTTACCTGCTTCCTGTTAACGAGGTCGTGGGTTCGATACCTGTCTGTCCTATTCCCATTCAAGGCGCGGAGGTAGGTTTCCATAAAACCTATAACTCGGTTGGGGGCAAAAGCCTCTGTGTTGGGATAGTCAAAAAGGGAGCTGTTATAGTGGACAGGCGAGTCACCTAGTTGCCTTCTATTTCATCAGACAGTTTTTTAATTAAAAAAGCTATATCCCTTTATGTTTAAATAGAGTATTTGAAGTAAAAATATATATTAAGACGATTTAAAAATGATTAAAAACTAAATATAAAATGGTATAAAAGTATATATATTTAAAACTATGAAGATAAGAAATATTGAAACTTAATAAATATAACTAAGGAAATTGAAAGTATAAATAACAAGGAAATTAGTATTAAATTATAGGTAATAAATTTTTGAATTGGACGTTAAAATATATTAAGTATAATTTTAAAACAGAAGTTAAAATAAATTTCAGGAGTTAAAATAGATTTAAGAATAAAGAGATATAGATTTAAAATAAGGAAGTAATTTTGAAATCAATTTGAAAATAGATTTAAAAACAAAGAAGTAATTTTGAAATCATTTGAAAAGTTTGAAATCAGAATTTAGTGCCAACTAGAATTTTAATAATAGACACAATTACTTTGTATATGTGACGATCGCCCATAACACCCGCACTAAACAAGAGGAATAATGGGCTGAAGGGTGTGCCAGACAGCTATGGACGATCATCAGAGTAGGTAAACAACATCGATACCTGTCGTAGAACTCACAACGCAAGGATAAAATATAATAGAACATATACAACAGGTAATAGTAATGAGGCATTATATAGCAAACTTTTTGAAAATTTTCTCAACATCTTCAAAGGTTATCCAACTGATAACAAAGTTTGTACATAAGGCCTCACCACAACCCTCATAGAGCACTCAAACAGCGGAAACAAAATACTAGATAGTAATAAAACTGGTACGCCAGCCTCCTGCTCGCCTTCACACAATAGCATCGTCCTCACTAGTAACCTGTAACCTACTACTTAGTCTGCCCATATCAAGGGCTAATGGTAACCCCAGTTCTAGCATAAACCCCATGCGCCTTTCATCGATACGTATGTATGTCCAACCTTGACAACTAGGCCTTTCAACGATACCCAAGGTACTCGACCTACAACCGGTCTTTTCGGTGCCCCCATCGTACCTTTGCTTCGAGCCTGCTAGAACTTACGACAACGATAATCTCCTGGCCTTCGCATCTCTAGTCATCAAACCCGACGACTTTCCATAGCTCAAGCAACCTTCTTAAGCAACCATTATCCACCAACTCACGACCTTTGAGTTGCCACCTTTCTCGTTGGTCTACACCGATCAACGAATCCATTCAACACTTCGAATATTCCCACTTGAATGCTCCTCGAAGTTATCACCATTGTCGACTCAAAAACAAGCTTCATTCAGTCGACATTCTTTAGCTCTTAAACCCCTTAAATCTTACACCTTAGGTCTTACTCCTTAGGTCTTGCCCCTTAGGTCTTAAAACGACCCAAAGCCAAGAAAAACGACCCAAAGCTAAGAAAAACGACCCAAAGCTTGGAAAAACGACCCAAAGCTTGAAAAAATGACCCAAAGCCAAGAAAAACGACCCAAAGCTTGGAAAAATGACCCAAAACTAAGGAAAATGACCCAAAGCTTGGAAAAACGACCCAAACCTTGGAAAAACGACCCAAAGCTAAGAAAAATGACCCAAAGCTAAGTCTGACCAAATTAGCTCCAAACTTGACTAAATCTTCACCAAACGACAACAATGATTCAAACAACTGATCAAAGTCATCCAAATCAGTCATAACTAACTCAACAAATCCATAACAACATCAAAATGACAATTATCATCAAATTATGCAAATTCACCAAAAATCATTATGAATGAACATATGACCTAAATTACGAATCTAACTTGCATAAACATGTAAAATGGCATAAGAATTACCGGTTTAAACATGCAAACTTAGATCATAGGGTGATTCATATGAAAATGGACTTAATAATGCATAGATCTATGGAAAAACATTTGCACTTGATGAAAAACATGAACAAACACTCAAATGCTTTATTGAATCCATGTGAGAGATGCATATCACTCACTATTCTCCAAAACAAGTCAAAATTGATGAAATAAGAATCCAGACAGCAAGCACCTCGCACCATACACCTTGATCCGATGAATCCTTGCTTCAGTTGACGTAGATCTAGCCTCCAATGGTGTAGATTTTCAATTCCCCTCCTTGGATTATGATTTTTAATGGTGGAAAGGTGTTAGAGGAAGGAGGAACTCAAGACCTCCCAATGAGAGAATGAAAAATTCAAACCCTTTCTCCTATCCCTTACCCCTATTTATAGTTTCCACGTACCCCCTAATGGGCCTTCCCAATTCAGCCCATTTTGGCTTACCAAACCTGGACTACCAACGGAAAAACCTTAAAACAGTGATTTCTCCCAAACCGCTGAGCCAAATCTTTATTGTAACCACTCTACGGAAAGACAATCATCAATTCCTTTCCAATGGCACAGGTCTCACCCACTGATTCGACCTTAGTCAAAGTTATGCCCTGTACAAGACTGATAGGGGCAATATGGTCACAAACAAAATTAGTAAAAAATATGGACATGTCTCACATCCCCATAAGCAACATATTAAAAAATGAGAATGATCCAACCTTTAGGGAATAAAATAAAAATATTTTACGATCTTCCGATACGTAAAATGCGGGTTGTTACATTCTCCCCCCTTAAGAATTTCACCCCCGAAATCCCAAGCAAACATAAATAATCACAACAATTCTGCATGCCTATCACCCATGAGAAGCCAATTCTATAATCCAAACTAGCAACCAGCAAGCCATGCATCCATAGCCTTATCCTAGCACGTGGAATTCTATCAAACAACAACAAAGTATAGCGATGATACGATATCAAAGGGTCCTACCGACGAAGACTTATGGATGAGTCTCTCTCATGCTCTCTTCCGTCTCCCATATACAATCGTCACCATCTTCACTCCATATGCAACTGCGGTCTCAACTTCTAGGTCTTCGTACTGCTCTGGAGATACCACTACATCCTAATCATGCACGAACTTCCGTAGAAACGACACATGGAACACATTATGCACACTCAAAATCTTCTCGGGTAACTCCAATCTATATGCGAGCTTTCCAATTCTCTCGACTATTGGAAATGGTCCAACGAACCTAGGAGCCAACTTTCCTTTATTTCCGAGTCGAACCATATGTTTCAACGGCGAAATCTTCACGAAAACCATATCGCCTATGTCGAATTCCAAGTCTTTCTGACGTTTATACGCATAACTCTTCTGACGGTCTTGGGCCGCTTTCATTCGTTGCCGAACAATCTCGATACAATCTGAGGTCTCTCTAATCATATCTAGCCCAAGTAATAACTGATCTCCAGTTTCTAACCAACAAGTTGGAGAATGTCACGGCCTCCCATACAATGCCTCATATGGTGTCATTCCAATGCTAGACTGGTAGCTATTATTATATGCAAACTCAACTAGATGCAGATGGTCTTCGCATGATCCTCCGAAGTCTAACACACAAGTCCTCAGGAGATCTTCTAAAACTCGATTGACTCTCTCGGTCTGACCATCGGTTTGGGGATGATATGTTGTACTCAAGCACAACTCAGTTCCCAAAGCTTCTTGCAAAATTTTCCAAAATCCACTCGTGAATAATGGATCTCGGTCACTCACTATACTCTTTGGGACAACATGGAATCGAACTATCCATTTTACATAAAGTTCAGCCAGTTTCGACGCCGTCCTCGTCGACTTGACAGGAATGAATCGCGCACTTTTAGCCAAACGATCCACAATAAACCAAATCCCTTCATTTCCTGCCCTGGTTCTAGGTAATCCATCGATATCTGCTCCCATTTCCATGTGGGAACTTCCAATGGCTAAAGCAAACCACTCGGCTTCTTCTGTTCAGCTTTTACCAACTGACAGTTCATACACTTGGAAATGAACTTTCCAATATCTCGCTTCATTCCCTCCTAGTAGTATACTCGCTTCATGTCCTGATACATCTTATTACCACTAGGATGAATTGTCAACTTTGAATGATGACATTCCTTCAGAACCTCATCTTTCAATCCATCAATATCAGGAGCAACTAGTCGCCCTTGCTTTCGAAGCCAACCTTCTCGATCGACCTAAAGGTCTTTATTCTCCGGTTCCAGCTTCTGGATGAACTCGACAAGCTTTGCATCTCGTTTTTGGCTCTCGCCAATCCTTTCGATAAGAGCAGGTCTTATCGATAAGCTTGCCAACATTTCAGGTTCCAGCTCACACCTTGGCCTGAAATTAAACCTTGCCAGATACTCAAGTGTGACGACCCCAAACTTCCACGAAATGAAAGTAAGGAATAATCATATGGAATACAACATAAATATAACAACACAGATCACATATACAACATAGCAAAGGAAAACCATAGAATAACAACATCATAGCAGCGGAATATGAATGTCATCAAACACAGAATCCCACAGTCACAGAGTTATAAATTATTACATCAGGTTTCAGCAAAGGGAAATAAGTTTCAAGCTCTAAATAGTACAACTTGAAAATAAAATAAGTCTGGATGTCTCAGAGTCTAAAGATAAAATGTAAACAAAAGATAAAAGATAGATAGTCTTCGTGGTTCAACATAAGCACCTCCAGCTAAGCAACACCAAGAAAGCTCCAAAGACAGCAACTCCAAAGAAAGCCAAACCTGTTACTTGGCTGCCCGTGTGGAAAAGAGGGCACCCGAGTTTGCAAAGGTGAAAACAAACTACAGGTCAGTCATGGGACTGGTGTGAGAATTCTTAACTAATTTAACTACTAGTAATAAGGCAAATCCAAAGACCACGCCGCTAACGCGGAACGGGTTTACCCCAATGGATTGCCGTGCATAATTTAAAGTGACATAACAAACAATAAGTAATTCGTAAAACAACGCTATGCTTTTGAGAAAAATGGAATCACCATAAGACCCAAGTCCCATCACACAATGCAACGCAAACCAGAGGATAGGGTTTTACCTTATGGTGATTAAACATGCTAAATACGATAAATACGATATAATATTATTATTAGTGTATATAAAAACATTTCAAAATAAATGTATCAATCCTAGGAAGCATAGCTACCATATACTATGCCTCCGTACTAGTAATACAATCAAATTTGAAGGGTCGTATTTGGAATTTGGTTTCCAACATGAGTCAAGGCTAGGGAGGAGCTCCTTACCGATTCGAGACACTCTAGCTAATGTCTCAGGATCCCCCGCAGAGAACCCTTGGAAAGCTGCAGGGCCGGTCCACACTTGCAGTTTGTGGATTAGTTATTCCTAAACACACGTTTCCCGGTCCTATAGGACCTAACATCCGAGGCGCCTCATTCCATCATCCACATAAGTAAAATATCAGCCAGTTTAAGCACTGACACTACTTCTAACTAGAAAGAAACGTGCTGCTCTCCCTGCGTTCCCTTCTCTCGTTTTAGACTCCACCGGGTCGTGAGGCTCGTGAAGTTACGAAATACACAAAGCTATGCTTATTCAAGCTGTGCTTTGATCGTCACCACAAAGTTCTGCTTTTCAACAAGAAACCTTGATCATTGCATCTTAGTATGCCACACTGTCACTCCATATCCTACTATTAATCTTTTGCCAAAATATACAAAAGGGTGTTAAGCAAGAGAATGAATTCTCTGCCACCAATCATTCATACATTCGACAGAAAATTTATAACATGATATTTAACGGAGTACGATGTCAGACACACAATCCATTTGTCAGCTTATGCTCTGGGTCTGAGCGAAAACCAAATTCGTGCAATCAACATGTTCGTTTGGACAATGAACATGACCCTTGAATTGGGAGCAAGTCAAATCAGGGCCTCGATCGTTGTCCTCTCGATGGAAGATTTACGGTCTTCATACGTCATCTTCATACTTCGATTCTTAACGTCGTTTGATTATTTGGAATGAGAGAAACTCAGACTTTCCAAATAATTCTCGTATATATATACATATTGAAAATCCTTCCTATTCGTTAATATTATTTTATAATGATTAATTCCTATTTTAATTATTTAAAATAATTAAATTTTATATAACGACGCCTCAAGTCAATGGGCGACTATGGCGCTGCTTTCAACCAATTTTGATTTTCACATTTCTCAAAATCTAACTGTTGGATCTTAACGTAGTTTATATCGTTGGAAAGATCTTCCCAAGACAGTCCTAACGGTTTCAGTTTTGGGAAATTTCGACGGACGGATCTTTTGGTATAATCGTTTAAAGGTTCGATTTCAAAACGCTAACTACTGTGCTTGATTCGATTAATTTTAGTTATATATATATATATATATATATATGTGTGTGTGTGTGAATCTTTTAACTTTTATTTTACATAAGAATGTAAATTCTATTACAACATCTACTTTCACCATCATTTTTCCATTCCTCTGTTTACATGGAAATGTAAATTATAATTCAACATTTCCTCCTACCTTATATTCTTCTATTAAAAAGGTAAATTCTATTCCAATGTAAAATTTTATTTTCCTTCCTAATCCTTAAATTACACTGTAGAATCTCCTCTTTAATTACATTAAAAATATAATTAGCATTATAATGTAAAATTCCTACCTTTCAATTGCATTGTAAAATTTCCCTTTTTTAATTACATTGTAAATGTAATTAACATTACAGTGAAAATTTCTAACTTTTTACATTAAAATGTAATTTCGATTCTAATGTCCAATTCTTTTCCTTAATCACATTGAAATGTAATTTCCAATATAATGTAAGCCTTTCTTTTTAAATTACATTAAAAATGAAAATTTCCTAACAGTGTAACTTCTATCTTTTAATTTGCCCTTTTATTTTCACTATAAAGTCCTACCCTTTTTATTACATTACAAATGTAATTTTATTTTACATGTCAAATTTGGTCTTTAATTTCCAAGGTAAAATCCTACCTTTAATTACATTAAAAATGAAATTTTATTTTCCATACAAATTCTCATTCTTAGTTTACAAATAAAAGTGTACATTTAATCTACCATGTAAATTCTTCTCTTTAATTTCATAATAAAAATGCAATTTACATTTGCAATGTAAATCCTCTTTCTTAATCAACATATAAAATGTGTTTCTAATTTGCAATGTAAATTCTCATCTAAACTACATAATAAAATGTAATTTTTATTTACATGTCAATCCTATTCTTACTTTACATATGAAAATGTGTTTTTAATTAAAATGTCAATTCCTACTTTTTATTTACATATAAAAATGTAAATTTAATTACATTGTCAATTCCTACTTTTTATTTACATAAAAAAATGTAAATTTAATTACAATGTCAATTCCTACTTTTTATTTACATATAAAGATGTAAATTTAATTCCAATGTACATTTGCATTTATGAATGCAAATAAAATAGCAAACTTTATTTCAATGTTTTATTTGTGTTTGAGAACACAAATAAAAAGACCGTTCATTTTTCTATGATATATTTGTGTTGGAGAATACAAATAAAAATGCATATTTATTTTTCTATATACTATTTGTGGTTGAGAACACAAATAAAAGTACATCCATTTTCCCATGTCATGTTTGTGTTTGAGAACACAAATGAAAAGCATATTTATCTTCCTATATACTATTTGTGTTTGAGAACACAAATAAAAGTGATCATTCATTTTTCTATGATGTATTTGTGTTTTGAGAAAAATAAGGCCTAACATTTAAATTGACAATTTAAATCATCTCAACACAAATGAATCCAAATAGCATTTTTATACTGAATTGACAAATATATCCCATTAAACAAAAAGGTGACAATTTTTAATCTTTATATTTTATATTGAATCGATAAACTAAATCAACTCAAATAAAGTGACAAAATATGAATTGATGAACTAAATCAATCCAATAAGAGTGACAAACTACATATTTTGATATTGAATTGATAACCTAAATCAATTCAATGAAATAAAAGGATGAATCATAATATTTGTCTAAGCATACGGATCTATAATTATCCATTATATATCTTGATCTTGAATCGATAATCTAAATCAATTCAATAAAATAAAGGGATAAATAATCATATTTACTTAACACACACGAATCTTATAATTATCCATCGCAACCAACAGAACAATCATCATACAATATCAGCACAAACAGATCTGAAATATATAACTATAATTAAAAATAAATGAATTGATTATTTTAAAACAAAAGGAATCTCACACTTAATAACATGTAAACAAGATGATATTTTTACATCCCACACATGAAAGAAAATAAAATGAATTCAAAGATGTAACTTTTACATCCCACACTTAATAACATGTAAACAAGATGAGATTTTTACATTCCACACTTGAAAGAAAATAAAATGAATTCAAAGATGGAACTTTTACATCCCACACTTAATAACATGTAAACAAGATGAGATTTTTACATCCCACACTTGAAAGAAAATAAAATGAATTCAAAGATGGAACTTTTACATCCCACACTTAATAACATGTAAACAAGATGAGATTTTTACATCCCACACTTGAAAGAAAATAAAATGAATTCAAAGATGGAACTTTTACATCCCACACTTAATAACATGTAAACAAGATGAGATTTTTACATCCCACACTTGAAAGAAAATAAAATGAATTCAAAGATGGAACTTTTACATCCCACACTTAATAACATGTAAACAAGATGAGATTTTTACATCCCACATTTGAAAGAAAATAAAATGAATTCGAAGATGGAACTTTTACATCCCACACTTAATGACATGTAAACATGATGAGATTTTTACATCCCACACTTGAAAGAAAATAAAATAAAATAAAAATAGCAGCGCAAAGAACAAAAAATAGCAGCGAGTTCACAGACCCTAACCGACAGATCTGGAATAATATGTATATAAAAAAAATAACAGCGCGAATCTCAGATCTAAAATGGATCTGGAATAATATGAATAAAATAATAGCGACGCGTACAGATCTTAAATAGATCTGAATAAATTGAATAAAATAATAGCAGCGCGTACATGAATCAGAACAAATAAATAAAATTCAATGCAGAACACAGATCTACATTACTACATATATATAGATATACAATTTTTTTATTCACAATAAAATAGTTAAAAAATTTAATTTAAGATTCAGAATTCTTACCTTTATTTATATGTCTGAATCTTTTTTTTTCTCTTGCGCAATATCTGAGTCTCTCCTTTGTTTTAATCGCAGTAGTTGAATTCCTAAATCTTTTTAATTTAGGAATAGATTATGGAGAGACATGAGAGAAGATAGATTTTTAGATTTAGGGGAGAAGAAGAAGAGAGGTAGCCGCCATTGGAGAGATGTAGGAAGAGAAGTTAGGGATTTTGTGGAAAGATAGGATTAGGTTGTGTGGGAGATATTATATAGAGGTGCTGTGTTTTTAATTTAGCCCTTGCAAGGTTTAATTTTCTTATTTACATATACGTCCATTTTAATATTAATAACTTACCGATTTTTTTTTAATTCCATTGTAACGTTTCGCACATTACTCCTATGGTTATTTTGAAAAATTTGTTGCTCAAAATGCGGTGTGTTACAATGTTTATTTATCATTCAAATTTCAAAAGCAAATCAAAAAGGGAAAAGAGGATAAGTAGAAAGGAATAAATGCATTTATTATAAAAAAAATATTTATTACAATAATTATTAAATGGCAGAATATATTATTTTGATCTATTCTATTTTAAATATTTAATGAACTGCAATCTTATTCGGTAAATTCTTTAATGGGGAAAAAGTAAGATATGAATTGGAATTGCAATTGCCATTATGAAAGGTTATCTACAAAAGTAAATGTAAGGTTACTTAAATTGTTTATTTACATCTAATTCACTTAACCTTGAATCAAAAATAAATGGGAAATTGTAATTCTTCGAAATTAAGAAATGAAATAAGTTTATTTCATATTTTGGAGTTCGTTAAATATTTCATTCGTTAGAATGATTGTTGACAAGTGGATTTCCATGTTTTAATTAGGTCAAAACCTTATAAATTACAATATGTTAAAGTATAAGAGATAAATATATATAATTACTCCCAAGGGAAAGATATATACAAAATAAGGATAAGTATCATATATACATATATACATATATATATATACCACCCTAAAAAAAGATTTCTTATAAATGCATGCTGTTTCACATTCAAGGCTGGAACGGAAGAATAGGTATTCAATTCTTTCCATTTCAGAGTTACGTGATTTCTTCTCGTTATAAGTATATAAATTAATACATACCATTAATTATAATATGATTTTAATGTAAGAACAAATTTCATCTCAAAACCATTTATTTCTTTGCATGTAAAAAGAGTAACAAAAATATATTTTATTACATGTAAATTGTATACGCTCCGTATTTACATTTAAAAGAATATTTTTAATGTAATAACATATTTTAATATATATTTCTTTCTTCCTTTTTTTCTTTTCTAGCAGGTATTTTCAAGCAATGTTAATAATAATATTTTCAACACTTCCATATTTTCTAACATACGTCTTACTTCAAATAACATAAATTTTTAATCGTGATTATTTAAAATAAATTATTTTAAATATCAAAAACTCATTAAAATTACTTAAAATAAATTTTAAATTTACCCCAAAATTCAGGGTTGTTACAGTCTCCCCCACTTAAGAACTTTTCGTCCCCAAAAAGGAAAAGGAGAAATAGAAGAGTAGGCACCAACACAGAGAATGTAAAATGCTTTAAGCGTACCTCAAAACAAAATCTAATCGGAGATATCCACTCTGCAATTGGGATAGGCTTGTTTAATACTCTCCTCGTAGCGACATGCAAACTCAATCCGCTTATTGAAAGGAAGGTCAATGTGAGCAGTAACCCTGTCAGTGTACTTTCTAGCAAGTCCATTAATGAACCTCTTGTTCTTTTGAAAATCATCATGAATCAATTCTGGGGCGTAGCGAGAGAGGTCTTCAAATCTTCTCACATACTCAGAGATAGTTTTGTCGCCTTGCTTCAAGTTGGCGAACTCGTCATGCAGCCTTTCCACTTCTTGCCTGGGAACGTACTTTTCATTGAATAGCTCTTTAAACCTGTTCCAAGTCACATTTTCTTCATCGCCTCCTATATTGACCAATTCCCACCAATTCTGTGCTTCGCCTTGGAGCAGCCATGAAGCCGTAAATCTCTTTCTTTGATCATCTAGCCCTATCCCTCCAAATATCTTTTCACAATTCTTAAGCCATGCCTGAGCCTGTGTCACGTTCTCTGTACCAGTGAATGGAACTCCACCTAAATTCTTGAATTTCTTCGCTACCTTATCCAAGTCAAAGGGCTGCGGTGGTGGCTGTTGAACTGTGGCCTCCTCAGTTTTAGCAATATTTTGCCTCCTTGCTCTAGCTCTAGCGGCTCTAGCAGCAGCGGTACTCATTTTTAGTTAGTTCTGTACGATCCAGGAAAGAGTCAGAACAACTGTAATGGTGATTTTAAGAAATGATAAAGATAAAAGGATGGCAATAAAATGACTGACTATTATGTATTCTCATGAAATGTTCGCCATAGAATATTGTGATTCTATGTAAACGAATTGCTATAAGTATGTTATACTCCAAAGCTAAGGTTAACCAAAGCTCTGATACCAACTGTGACGACCCCAAACTTCCACGGAATGAAAGTAAGGAATAATCATATGGAATACAACATAAATATAACAACACAGATCACATATACAACATAGCAAAGGAAAACCATAGAATAACAACATCATAGCAGCGGAATATGAATGTCATCAAACACATAATCCCACAGTCACAGAGTTATAAATTATTACATCAGGTTTCAGCAAAGGGAAATAAGTTTCAAGCTCTAAATAGTACAACTTGAAAATAAAATAAGTCTGGATGTCTCAGAGTCTAAAGATAAAATGTAAACAAAAGATAAAAGATAGATAGTCTTCGTGGTCCAACATAAGCACCTCCAGCTAAGCAACACCAAAAAAGCTCCAAAGAAAGCAACTCCAAAGAAAGCCAAACCTGTTACTTGGCTGCCCGTGTGGAAAAGAGGGCACCCGAGTTTGCAAAGGTGAAAACAAACTACAAGTCAGTCATGGGACTGGTGTGGGAATTCTTAACTAATTTAACTACTAGTAATAAGGCAAATCCAAAGACCACGCCGCTAACGCGGAACGGGTTTACCCCAATGGATTGTCGTGCATAATTTAAAGTGACATAACAAACAATAAGTAATTCGTAAAACAACGCTATGCTTTTGAGAAAAATGGAATCACCATAAGACCCAAGTCCCATCACACAATGCAACGCAAACCAGAGGATAGGGTTTTACCTTATGGTGATTAAACATGCTAAATACGATAAATACAAATATATTATTATTATTAGTGTATATAAAAACATTTCAAAATAAATGTATCAATCATAGGAAGCATAGCTACCATATACTATGCCTCCGTACTAGTAATACAATCAAATTCGAAGGGTCGTATTTGGAATTTGGTTTCCAACATGAGTCAAGGCTAGGGAGGAGCTCCTTACCGATTCGAGACACTCTAGCTAATGTCTCAGGATCCCCCGCAGAGAACCCTTGGAAAGCTGCAGGGTCGGTCCACACTTGCGGTTTGTGGATTAGTTATTCCTGAACACACGTTTCCCGGTCCTATATGACCTAACATCCGAGGCGCCTCATTCCATCATCCACATAAGTAAAATATCAGCCAGTTTAAGCACTGACACTACTTCTAACTAGAAAGAAACGTGCTACTCTCCCTGCGTTCCCTTCTCCCGTTTTAGACTCCACCGGGTCGTGAGGCTCGTAAAGTTACGTAATACACAAAGTTATGCTTATTCAAGCTGTGCTTTGATCGTCACCACAAGGTTCTGCTTTTCAACAAGAAACCTTGATCATTGCATCTTAGTATGCCACACTGTCACTCCATATCCTACTATTAATCTTTTGCCAAAATATACAAAAGGGTGTTAAGCAAGAGAATGAATTCTCTGCCACCAATCATTCATACATTCGAATGAAAATTTATAACATGATATTTAACGGAGTACGATGTCAGACACACAATCCATTTGTCAGCTTATGCTCTGGGTCTGAGCGAAAACCAAATCCGTGCAATCAACATGTTCGTTTGGACAATGAACATGACCCTTGAATTGGGAGCAAGTGAAATCAGGGCCTCGATCGTTGTCCTCTCGATGGAAGATTTACGGTCTTCATACGTCGTCTTCATACTTCGATTCTTAACGTCGTTTGATTATTTGGAATGAGAGAAACTCGGACTTTCCAAATAATTCTCATATATATATATATATACATATTGAAAATCCTTCCTATTCGTTAATATTATTTTATAACGATTAATTCCTATTTTAATTATTTAAAATAATTAAATTTTATATAACGACGCCTCGAGTCAATGGGCGACTATGGCACTGCTTTCAACCAATTTTGATTTTCACATTTCTCAAAATCTAACCGTTGGATCTTAACGTAGTTTATATCGTTGGAAAGATCTTCCCAAGACGGTCCTAACGATTTCAGTTTTGGGAAATTCCGACGGTCGGATCTTTTGGTATAATCATTTAAAGGTACGATTTCAAAACACGAACTACCGTGCTTGATTCGATTAATTTTAATTATATATATATATATATATATGAATCTTTTAACTTTTATTTTACATAAGAATGTAAATTCTATTACAACGTCTACTTTCACCATCATTTTTCCATTCTTCCATTCCTCTGTTTACATGGAAATGTAAATTATAATTCAACATTTCCTCCTACCTTATATTCTTCTATTAAAAAGGTAAATTCTATTCCAATGTAAAAATTTATTTTCCTTCCTAATCCTTAAATTACACTGTAAAATCTCCTCTTTAATTACATTAAAAATATAATTAGCATTATAATGTAAAATTCCTACCTTTCAATTGCATTGTAAAATTTCCCTTTTTTAATTACATTGTAAATGTAATTAACATTACAGTGAAATTTTCTAACTTTTTACATTAAAATGTAATTTAGATTCTAATGTCCAATTCTTTTCCTTAATCACATTGAAATGTAATTTCCAATATAATGTAAGCCTTTCTTTTTAAATTACATTAAAAATGAAAATTTCCTAACAGTGTAACTTCTATCTTTTAATTTGCCCATTTATTTTCACTATAAAGTCCTACCCTTTTTATTACATTACAAATGTAATTTTATTTTACATGTCAAATTTTGTCTTTAATTTCCAAGGTAAAATCCTACCTTTAATTACATTAATTAAAAATGAAATTTTATTTTCCATACAAATTCTCATTCTTAGTTTACAAATAAAAGTGTACATTTAATCTACCATGTAAATTCTTCTCTTTAATTTCATAATAAAAATGTAATTTACATTTGCAATGTAAATCCTCTTTCTTAATCTACATATAAAATGTGTTTTTAATTTGCAATGTAAATTCTCATCTTAACTACATAATAAAATGTAATTTTTATTTACATGTCAATCCTATTCTTACTTTACATATGAAAATGTGTTTTTAATTAAAATGTCAATTCCTACTGATTGACATAGAAATGTGTTTATTTTATGCTCTTATATCTTATCTTCTGTATATAAATAAATATTACTTGGGTATTGTTTTGTTACTTTTACAGATATTCCAGCCCAGCCCGCATGCAACCATAAATGTAGAGAAATAGAGTTCAATTTGCTGTGTATTTGCATTTTGAAGAATTATAGATGAAGATATCACATCTAGTTGCTGTTGGACAAGAAAAAGATTGATAACAAGGCTTTGCACATCACAAATCAATGAAGAAGTGTCAAGGAAACAAGAGGAAAAGAGAAAAGGCCCAAATTTGCTTTAATTATCAAAGGCCCATTTATGTTTTTCATTGTAAACTAATTAGTGATGTAATGACCAGGCCCATTTATCATTAGGGTTAGGGTTAGGGTTTGGCTATCTACCCTATATATACCCTTGTAATGGCATTGTAGCCACCATCCTATCATATATCTCATTCTATTCTTTTCTTCATTAATAAAACTCATTTTTCTTTTTATCTTATGCAATTTTCTATTTCTTAGCAATTAGTGTTGTCTACACGATTAGATTCGGTAGAACACTATTTGTATTTTGCATTTCTTTTCATTAGTGATTGACCGTCTGATTAGATTCAGCGGTAATCCTAATTTTATTTCCTGTTGTTATTTATATTCTGCACTTTTATTTTCTGTATTTTAATCGCGTTCATAGGTTAAATTGGATTTGATTAGATTTGAATCTGATTCATAGTTTCATTGCTTTTCCATTGAAATTGTGATTTGATCGTCGGTTCAGTTAGATCTGTTCTGAATCAAATTACAGTTTTAATTTTGTTTTGTTTAATTTTCAAAATCAACCTCCAAAGTTTTGTCTAACTCGTCCAAGAGATTAGATAAATAATTTGATTTAATTCACCTCCCTGTGTTCGACCTGTATGCTACACACCTGTATGCTTGCAGAATTTAATTTAAATGTCGCGCTTTTCTAATTCATAGACTAGCGTCGATCAAGTTTTTGGCGCCGTTGCCGGGGAGGTAACGGTTAAATTTTGTTATTTGTTTAATTTCTGATTCGTGTTAGTTTTATTTTATTGTATTTTCTTTTGTTTTCTTGTATATTTAGAAAAAAAAAATTCTTGATTGATTTGATTTGGCATTATTGAATGATGCTACAATCTTCATAACAAGAGAAAAAATAACATACCATTTTCATTGATTTTCTGCTCTTGCCATTTCTATTTTCTTTTATTTCTTTCTTTTCTTTCCTAATCAATTCCCTCCTTTATACAAATTTATTTCTTGTTTTACAAGTTCAAAAAAAACAAAAAAAACAAAAAACAAAAAAAAAATATACAAAATTCCTTCTTTCTCTGTCATTTTTTTGCTTTTTTTTGTATATATAGAAAAAAAAGTTCTAGTTTGGTTGATTGAGTATTAAAATATTGATACTACAATCTTCTAATAAGGGGAAAAAAATTCTTGCCTTTTTGTTTTTATTATTTCTTTCCTCATTTTGATTCCTTTTCCTTTTTGTTTTCCCTTCTCCCATTTATTACTTTCCTTTTTTTATATACATCCATTTTCTTCTTCTTACAACTTTCAAAGCAAATAAAAAAAACTTACCAAATTTCCTTAATTTTATCTTCTTCTTTCTCATTTATTTCTTCCCCCTTTCAATTTTTTCCTTTTATATTTCTTTTTCCTTTCCTACTTTCAAAGCAATGAAAAAAACAAAAACAAGAAAAACTCATCATTTAATTTCTCAAACTCTTTCCCCTTTTTCAATTTCATTCCCAGTTTCTACAACCTCTCTTTCAATAGCTTTCATATAAAAAAAAAATTGAAAACTTTCCATTCTTTCTTCCTTGTAGTTAATTCTCTGCTTTGTCATTTGATTACTACCCTCTTTTGCTATTTCTTTATTTCTTTCCATTCTTTTTCTTTTTGCAATTACAACAGCAATCTCTTCTCATCTTCTTGTCATTCCGTACATCTTCTCCTCTTCCACCAAAACCAAAACCATCTTCACGCATACCCATAAAAATCCATATATCTTGCACCAATGAAAACTAATACAGCAAGTCATAACCTCCCCAAAACCATCCTTTCTCACAACCACCAACATCAGCACGTCACCCTCTTCCATCACAAATACCCCACGCACAACTTCTGCGCACCATCACCGCCATCAAATCCGATCACAACGCACTACTCAGCAGTTCCACTGCATTTACCAGCCTCTATCCACTAAAACCACTCCACAATACCACCAATACCCACTCCAAATCCGATTCTCCGATCACGACATCATCCTCCAACCTCACGTTCGAATTCCAACACCACCTCCACCACGCAACAGATCCAAGAAACCCATAAATCGCCAATTCGAAACCAAGCCAAAAATCCCAAGTCAACAACGAAAAAGCAAATCGGAGGGGCCTTGAGTTTCATATTGAAAATTTTCCTTTTTTTTGGATCTCGAATAGCTTAGTTGTGGAGATTGATTGTGGGTGGAGTCTATTAGGGGAGTTGCGTCCTATTTTCCAAGAAAAGGAGGAGGCACGTCTCAGTGAGATCTCCCGTGAATTTTTTTTTGGGGCACTGTAAATTTTTTTTTGGTGAACATTGAAGTTTGTGCATGGTGTTTAGCAATAGAGTAGGCAATTGATTTGTTTTCATTTTCTTTTTGATGTGGTCTCTTCGTGAAAGGTAAATTATACTACACACATTAAAAAAAAAAAAAATTGGGACTACCATTTTTGGTTTCTGAGATATTTTGGGAGCGCATATCCTGTATTTTGTTTTTGGCCTATTCGACTGTGCCAAAACAAATAGCAAAAAAAAAAAAAAGTGGTTTGAGGAGCATAATTAAGGCGAGAATTGGATTGTGTTGCCTATTTTTGGGTGCGTGCGTTTTGATTGAGAATTGACTTTCCAGGAGCAATTCTTTATTTAGTGCGTTAGTGCTTGTTCCCTACTTTTTTATTTATTTTTATTTCTTTTGTTAGGCTTAGCTTTTATTTTAAGTTTAGTTTATTTATTTTGTTTGGTTTTATTTTTATTTTTATTCTAGGTTTTTATCAGTTTGTAGTTTTCTTTTGATTTTACTTCCTTTCTTTTTCTTAAAAAAAAAAAGTACTTTTTTTTAGGCTTAATCGAGTAGGTTCGCTTGTTTGTTTGTTTGTATTTTTTTTCCTTTTTTTTCCTTTGTTAGTTTTTTTTTCTTTTTCTTTTTAGGTTTTCTCCCTTTCAATTGTTTATATTTTTATTTTGTTTTATTTGCGTCTCTTTATTAAAAAAAAAAAAGAGGAAACCTCATTCAAATCAAAGGCAAAAAGCAAAGAATTCGAGCAAAAAAAACAAGAAAACTCGGAAGCCAAGCAAATTTGCAAATCGCCAACGCTACTCAATTGCACTGGACGAACTGCCATACCCCGCTGTAAAATTCTCTTAACTCTACAGGTGCTCTGCTGCAAAATAAAAATATAGAAATTGTTGTAAAAATCTTCTGTAGGGGCAGCGGCTTGAATGTAAAAAAATTTAATTCTGCAATTTATATTTCTGTGACTGTTCTGTGACTGAAATTTCTGAATTAGTTGGGTACGGACTGATATTTTCATAACTGTCATCATTCTCATCGTTTCTCAACAATAAAATCCGATTAGATATTTCAAAATAATATAATTGAAAAGTGGTGCTTTGTGAAGTTGACTGTCTCGTATAATTGGATCACGGATATATATTAGTTCAATTTATTGGACTATTAACAAAAGAGGTTGCATACTACCCGTAAAACATTGGTCGTATCCCTTAGTATTTATACTATACGTGAACGGCCATAAGACCCTCTTCCCCCTTCTAATTGAGTCAGTTAATTAATAGAGCACTACTCAGTATTTTATACTATTTTGAAGTGAGAATATTTTCTGTCTTGCATTGACTTTATTCAAATGTCTGATTCAAAAAAATCCTTGAGAGAAACGTGGGATAATAATCGGAGTAAACGTCCTCTTGAAGAGTATGAATATGAATTACAACTCATGAGGCAAAATTTTCCAAAATTTCATGAGCTCAATGCCAACAGTTTTCAAAAATTTCCAACTGACCAACAATTTCAAAATCATGATAATAATCGAAATGACGATTTCAATTCAAATTTCGATTATGGGCCACATCCACATGAAAATAGTTTTGAATCCCAATATAACTTTGATCCACATCAATATGGGGTTGTAAACCAAAATTTTCAAAATTATAGCCCATATCAACATCTTGAAAATGACCAAAATTGCAATTTTCACTCGAATTTTAACAGTTTTGGTTATGAACAAAATTTCTATGATCAAAATAATTTCCAATATCATTGTCAGTTTCCTGAAAATTCAAACAACTACCACATTGGAAATAATATTGATTGTGAAATTAATGTGGACTATAATTTTGAGAATCAAGAAATCCAAAACGAGAGCTCTCAAATCAACGATCGTCTTAACATTCTTAGAGAGAGGGAAGAAAGACTAAATAAAAAGGCCGATGAACTTCTTTGTTTATTGACATCTTTGAAAGAACAACAAGAGCAACAAAATCAAATTCAAACAAGCGATGAATCAGAAAATAATCAATTTTTTACTGATGGTGAAAATTTTCAAATAACGACTTTTGAAATTGAGAATAATCATCTTGATGAAGTTTTTCAAAATTCAACAAATGATTTGGACTTCAGCTCTTTTCAAAAAAAAAGATTTAAGCTTGGATTTTGATCTTCCTCTTTCAGACTGTGAGAAACTTGAAATTCTAGAAATTGAACAGAATAAAAATGTTGAATTTTTCAACTCAAAATTGGAAAAGGATTTTAACGAACATGAATTCCTTGGTTTGTATGAGGATGAGTTGGCAAATGAGGATGAAATAGAGTCAAGCCACCAATCTGAATTTGAAAATTTTGATTTTGAGGTTTTTAACGAACTTGAAATGGTCAGTGTCGAAAATACCTTGTCAATTAATGATGAGAAAGGTGATCACATAATCTTGAACAACACTCAGAATTCAAATTTCACTGAATTTCTATACGATCACAAATTTTTGAAAAATTACACTGACAAATTTGTTGAACACATGAACTATCTTTGGAATGCTGGCTTGGTTGAAAAACTTCATGTTAGGACGACCCTGGATATTTACCTCCTGGACTATAAATCTAGGTTTAAAGATGATATGGTTTTCAAGAACTCTTGCTTGTTAGAAAATATGCCTAGGCATAGTGGGAATGGGACTCATAGGGCAAGAACCAAGTGTGGGGGAAAAAGTTGGTGGCAATCCTTGCGTCGCAAACACATTTATCATTGTACATATGATCCTTTCTTACATATAGTTAAATTGCATTTCGTTTTACAAATCATTTTACATTTAATCCATCTTTGGGTTCTATTTTTCACATTTAGGAAACGTGTTTACAGTGTGGACACTGTTTAGTTCTAGTGTGTGTGTGGGGGGGGGGGAGTCTGCATTTCACTCATTTACGTTTTTTTTTTCTTTTTTTCTTTTTTTTCTTTTCATTTCCATCCATTTAGATAGGACCATCATGCATTCTAGATTGTACGAACATACCATAATTTTTTTTTTTTGGAAAATACGACTCATATTCAATTGATACAACAAAATAAGTTTACAATTTTTAGCCAGTTGATAGTATTTTTTTCTCTCAACTTAGATCGAATAAGAAATATAATGAAAAGTTTAATTTTGAGGGATAATAGTGTAACCGGTACATAGGGAGATTCTTAGGTGATGGCCATGAAATCTATTCTATATTGTAGACTTTGTTTAAATAAGTGGAGGACTTAAAATACTTATATTGGCTTTTCAAATCTTTAAAACTAAGTTGTGTTAAGTTGAATTCGCGTAACTCTCTTTTGTGCTTATATTTTCGATAATAATAATAATAGTATTCCAAGGGTATCCAACATTGCTTGTATATCGAGCGTTGGTGTGCAAACCCGCCAAGCTCTATCCGACACGTTGTTGACAAAGTCAGCGTTGGAATATCTTGGTCTCATTTTATGAGATTGGACACCTAAGGATTACCGACACGTTGTTGACAAAGTCAAAGTCGGCCTGCACAATCCGCCAAGCTCTTTACCTACTCTCCGTTAGTCCGCGAGGCAGTGCATGGGTGGTAAACCTTGGTCTTTTTAGTTAGGTGTATGTACTTAATCATAAATCTTAAAATTTTATAGAATAAAGAATAAGTGATGATACCCAAATACTTCTTGACCTTATTGATTTGACTAGCCATACATGAGAAAATTAGAATACCACTTTGCAAACTGTGCCAAGCAAACTAGGAATTTATTTCATGGCTGCACTATGTTATCGACCGAACTAACTGGCCAAACTGGAATTTAACATTTGAAAACTTGATTTATATTGAAAATTTGTGACAAGTCGAGGTATCTAAAATAAAATCATCTGGTTTGAAATTATTAACTTAATTTGTTGTACCACCTTCCTGAAATAAGTCGTGTTGTCATTTTTCGTTTTTATTTTTTGCATATGTCCATTGCATTCATGTAGTTTCATTAGAGTCATAGCATACTGCATTTGGATTTTGTGGGTAGTATCCGCTGAAAACCCTCACGAGACACCACTCGTCCTACTAGGGACACCTAGAGGTTTAACGGCTTGTTGCATGTGCTCAATGCAATCGTGTTTCCTACGAAAGTGTGACCTATCTAGTTAGTTTTCCATTTTCTTTTTACTCGAGGACGAGTAAAAGATAAGTGTGGGGGTATTTGATTGACATAGAAATGTGTTTATTTTATGCTCTTATATCTTATCTTCTGTATATAAATAAATATTACTTGGGTATTGTTTTGTTACTTTTACAGATATTCCAGCCCAGCCCGCATGCAACCATAAATGTAGAGAAATAGAGTTCAATTTGCTGTGTATTTGCATTTTGAAGAATTATAGATGAAGATATCACATCTAGTGGTTGTTGGACAAGAAAAAGATTGATAACAAGGCTTTGCACATCACAAATCAATGAAGAAGTGTCAAGGAAACAAGAGGAAAAGAGAAAAGGCCCAAATTTGCTTTAATTATCAAAGGCCCATTTATGTTTTTCATTGTAAACTAATTAGTGATGTAATGACCAGGCCCATTTATCATTAGGGTTAGGGTTAGGGTTTGGCTATCTACCCTATATATACCCTTGTAATGGCATTGTAGCCACCATCCTATCATATATCTCTATCTATTCTTTTCTTCATTAATAAAACTCATTTTTCTTTTTATCTTATGCAATTTTCTATTTCTTAGCAATTAGTGTTGTCTACACGATTAGATTCGGTAGAACACTATTTGTATTTTGCATTTCTTTTCATTAGTGATTGACCGTCTGATTAGATTCAGCGGTAATCCTAATTTTATTTCCTGTTGTTATTTATATTCTGCACTTTTATTTTCTGTATTTTAATCGCGTTCATAGGTTAAATTGGATTTGATTAGATTTGAATCTGATTCATAGTTTCATTGCTTTTCCATTGAAATTGTGATTTGATCGTCGGTTCAGTTAGATCTGTTCTGAATCAAATTACAGTTTTAATTTTGTTTTGTTTAATTTTCAAAATCAACCTCCAAAGTTTTGTCTAACTCGCCCAAGAGATTAGATAAATAATTTGATTTAATTCACCTCCCTGTGTTCGACCTGTATGCTACACACCTGTATGCTTGCAGAATTTAATTTAAATGTCGCGCTTTTCTAATTCATAGACTAGCGTCGATCACCTACTTTTTATTTACATATAAAAATGTAAATTTAATTACAATGTCAATTCCTACTTTTTATTTACATATAAAAATGTAAATTTAATTCCAATGTACATTTGAATTATGAATGCAAATAAAATAGCAAACTTTATTTCAATGTTTTATTTGTGTTTGAGAACACAAATAAAAAGACCGTTCATTTTTCTACGATATATTTGTGTTGGAGAATACAAATAAAAATGCATATTTATTTTTCTATATACTATTTGTGGGTGAGAACCCAAATAAAAGTACATCCATTTTCCCATATCATGTTTGTGTTTGAGAACACAAATGAAAAGCATATTTATCTTCCTATATACTATTTGTGTTTGAGAACACAAATAAAAGTGATCATTCATTTTTCTATGATGTATTTGTGTTTTGAGAAAAATAAGGCCTAACATTTAAATTGACAATTTAAATCATCTCAACACAAATGAATCCAACCATTCAACAAAAAGGTGACAATTTTTAATCTTTATATTTTATATTGAATCGATAAACTAAATCAACTCAAATAAAGTGACAAAATATGAATTGATGAACTAAATCAATCCAATAAGAGTGACAAACTACATATTTTTATATTGAATTGATAACCTAAATCAATTCAATGAAATAAAAGGATGAATCATAATATATGTCTAAGCATACAGATCTATAATTATCCATTATATATCTTGATCTTGAATCGATAATCTAAATCAATTCAATAAAATAAAGGGATAAATAATCATATTTACTTAACACACATGAATCTTATAATTATCCATCGCAACCAACAGAACAATCATCATACAATATCAGCACAAACAGATCTGAAATATATAACTATAATTAAAAATAAATGAATTGATTAATTATTAAAAAACAAAAGGACTCTCACACTTAATAACATGTAAACAAGATGAGATTTTTACATCCCACACTTGAAGGAAAATAAAATGAATTCAAAGATGGAACTTTTACATCCCACACTTAATAATATGTAAACAAGATGAGATTTTTACATCCCACACTTAATAACATGTAAACAAGATGAGATTTTTACATCCCACACTTGAAAGAAAATAAAATGAATTCAAAGATGGAACTTTTACATCCCACACTTAATAACATGTAAACAAGATGAGATTTTTACATCCCACACTTGAAAGAAAATAAAATGAATTCAAAGATGGAACTTTTACATCCCACACTTAATACCATGTAAACAAGATGAGATTTTTACATCCCACACTTGAAAGAAAATAAAATGAATTCAAAGATGTAACTTTTACATCCCACACTTAATAACATGTAAACAAGATGAGATTTTTACATCCCACACTTGAAAGAAAATAAAATGAATTCAAAGATGGAACTTTTACATCCCACACTTAATAACATGTAAACAAGATGAGATTTTTACATCCCACACTTGAAAGAAAATAAAATGAATTCAAAGATGGAACTTTTACATCCCACACTTAATAACATGTAAACAAGATGAAATTTTTACATCCCACACTTGAAAGAAAATAAAATGAATTCAAAGATGGAACTTTTACATCCCACGCTTAATAACATGTAAACAAGATGAGATTTTTACATCCCACACTTGAAAGAAAAAAATAAAAGAAAAACAGCAGCGCAAAGAACAAAACAATAGCAGCGAGTTCACATACCCTAACCGACAGATCTGGAATAATATGTATATAAAAAAAATAACAGCGCGAATCTCAGATCTAAAATGGATCTGGAATAATATGAATACAATAATAGCGGCGCGTACAGATCTTAAATAGATCTGAATAAATTGAATAAAATAATAGCAGCGCGCACATGAATCAGAACAAATAAATAAAATTCAACGCAGAACACAGATCTACATTACTACATATATATAGATATACAGTTTTTTTATTCACAATAAAATAGTTAAAAATTTAATTTAAGATTCAGAATTCTCACCTTTATTTATATGTCTGAATCTTTTTTTTCTCTTGCGCAATATCTGAGTCTCTCCTTTGTTTTAATCGCAGTAGTTGAATTCCTAATTCTTTTTAATTTAGGAATAGATTATGGAGAGACAGGAGAGAAGATAGATTTTTAAATTTAGGGGAGAAGAAGAAGAGAGGTAGCCGCCATTGGAGAGATGGAGGAAGAGAAGTTAGGATTTTTGTGGAAAGATAGGATTAGGTTGTGTGGGAGATATTATATAGAGGTGCTGTGTTTTTAATTTAGCCCTTGCAAGGTTTAATTCTCTTATTTATATATACATCCATTTTAATATTAATAACATACCGATTTTTTTTTTAATTCCGTTGTAACGTTTCGCACATTACACCTATGGTTATTTTGAAAATTTTATTGCTCGAAATGCGGTGTGTTACACTGTTTATTTATCATTCAAATTTCAAAAGCAAATCAAAAAGGGAAAAGAGGATAAGTAGAAAGGAATAAATGCATTTATTATAAAAAAATATTTATTAAATGGCAGAATATACTATTTAGATCTATTCTATTTTAAATATTTAATGAACTGCAATCTTATTCGGTAAATTCTGTAATGGGGAAAAAGTAAGATATGAATTGGAATTGCAATTGCCATTATGAAAGGTTGTCTATAAAAGTAAATGTAAGGTTACTTAAATTGTTTGTTTACATCTAATTCACTTAACCTTGAATCAAAAATAAATGGGAAATTGTAATTCTTCGAAATTTAGAAATGAAATAAGTTTATTTCATATTTTGGAGTTCGTTAAATATTTCATTCGTTAGAATGATTGTTAACAAGTGGATTTCCATGTTTTAATTAGGTCAAAACCTTATAAATTACAATATGTTAAAGTAAAAGAGATAAATATATATAATTACTCCCAAGGGAAAGATATATACAAAATAAGGATAAGTATCATATATATATATATATATATTTACCACCATAGAAAAAAGATTTCTTATAAATGCATGCCATGTTGTTTCACATTCAAGGCTGGAACGGAAGAATAGGTATTCAATTCTTTCCATTTCAGAGTTACGTGATTTCTTCTCGTTATAAGTATATAAATTAATACATACCATTAATTATAATATGATTTTAATGTAAGAACAAATTTCATCTCAAAGCCATTTATTTCTTTACATGTAAAAAGAGTAACAAAAATATATTTTATTACATGTAAATTGTATACGCTCCGTATTTACATTATAAAGAATATTTTTAATGTAATAACATATTTTAATATATATTTCTTTCTTCCTTTTTTTTCTTTTCTGGCAGGTATTTTCAAGCAACGTTAAAAATAATATTTTCAACACTTCCATATTTTCTAACATACGTCTTACTTCAAATAACATAAATTTTTAATCGTGATTATTTAAAATTAATTATTTTAAATATCAAAAACACATTAAAATTACTTAAAATAAAATTTAAATTTACACCAAAATTCAGGGTTTTTACATCAAGGCTCTTCCATTCTGAAAACATCGCTCCTAAACTCGCGTGTCTTCGACTTAACGCATCTGCAACTGCGTTGCCTTTACCAGAAGTATAGGCTGTATCAAAATCATACGATGCCAGAAACTCTGACCATCCTTGCTGTAGTAACCCGTAACTTCCCCGGTAAGTAAAGCCCGGATAATCTTGAGAACACGACAAAATAGAACGCAAACAGAAGAACATTTCATTGTTTATTACAACAATTCCATCAGAATACAAGAATGTACAGAGTATGAATAAATATTACACATTTACTAAATACCAGAGATTTAAATTACATTTAAATACATAGCAGCGGAAAAATAATACAAAGCACAACTGAAAGTAATACACGGATACAAAGCTTTCCGAGCATCGTTCCAGTTGTAAATCAGGATCCTGTGAATATAGATCTGCAAAACCAAAACTACTAGCTGCCCGTGTGGAAAATAGGGGCACCAGAGTTTAGGTTAAAAAATTAAACTCCAGGTCAGTCATGTGACTGGTGTGAGAACTAAAACAGTTATTTAAAACTTTACTTTAAAAGGGAGTAATTCAAGGGACCATGCCGTATAACACGGAACGGGTTTCCTCCCAAGAGTACCAGTGCATATAAATGAACAGCGTAATGCTTTTTCGAAAAATGAAGCTATTATAAGACCCAGGTCCCATCACACAATGCAACGCAAGCCAGAGGATAGGGTTTTCCCTTATAATAGCCAAACATGCTTGGTACGTTTAAAACAAATCATTTGATACTATTATAAGTGTATAGTGTCAAAACATTTCAAATCATAAATATCAATCATAGGCGGCATGGGTACCATATATCATGTCGCCATACTAGGCTTTACAAATAAAACCGAAATATCTCGTATTGGAAATTGGATTTCCGTCATGAGTCGAGGAAAGGGGCAAGCTCCTCTCCGCTTCGAGACACTCTAGCAAATGTCTCAGGACTACACACTCTGGGCAACCCTTGGATCTTCAGGGCCGGTCCACACTTACGTTAGTGGATTAGTATTCCTGAACACACGTTTCCCGGTCCTAACAGACCTAAAATCGAGGCGCCTCATCCAACAACCACATAGGTGAAAAGTATATAAATGTCACCCAGTTTAAGCACTGACACCACCACTAGCTAGAAAGAAACGTCGTGCTCTCCCCGCAGTCACTATCCCGTTTTTGACTCATACCGAGGTGTGAGGCTCGCGAATTCACGTTATACACAAAGCTGCGCCACACAGGCCGTGCTTTGATCATCAACCACAAGACTTTGCTTTTCAACAGAAGCCTTGATCAATTGCCACTAAGGCGTGCCACACAGGCAATTCATGCCATGCGACTGATGTCCATCGATATACAACCTCTAAGCTCGTACGTCTCAGAGAAGGGCGTTAAGCAAGAGAATAAATTCTCCGCCGCCAAACAGATGTATATTTAATAGAGATCAATCAACACATAATAAAATCCAATGTTAGACACACAGTCTATTTACAAGTTCGTTCTGGGTTTGAACGAAACCGGAGGCACTTTCCTCGCATATCCATCGATCTCCAAGTACGTCTGGACGACCACCAACTGATTCTCTCATCTTGGGTGTACAGCCCAATCAAGATCATCAGTAGTCACCCAAACGATGTGAAGACTTCCGGTCTTCAACCACCGTCTTTATCTTCGACTTATCGTCGAATCGGTTATTCAGAATGGGTATAACCCGGCCTTTCTAAATAACCCGCGTATATAATAAACAAATGTTACACAAACACACATACGCCTCATTCCAATTCATCGGTCACTAACCGTAAATTAGCAAGAGAACGATTCCCCAAATATTAACCCCGAAGGCCGAAACCAACATCAGATCAATACCCAGGAAACCATTCTTCTTAGCTAAACTACAGTTAGTTTCTAAATTTCGCATTCTTAGGGAAAGGTTCCTATTAATTTTATCAAAGATAAATTCTTTCAAATTTATTCTTTAATCTTTCTTTGGATGTCATTTCAAACCAAATTATGGTTTTCCAAACAAGTCGGGATTAGCGAACCACACCGAAGTAATTATTTATTTTATTTCACAATCCCAACCTATTTATCCCATGGAGCAAAACTGGTAATACTCCATATCTAACACCCCGGTGTTATCGGTAAAATTAATTACCATTTCACGTTCAAATCTAATTAAAGATTTAACTATCGCTTTGGAGTAAAACTGGTGATACTCCATTCTCGCTCACTTTCCAAATTTGATAATTTGAATTATCAATTCACATCTCAATCTAATTACAGACTCATTAAAACTCCTTTTACTGGGTTAAAGAACTAAAGTCATTTAAAACACAGCTCACGATAAACCCAAATCACATCCTATTTATTGTCGGGTTAAAGAACAAGTGTTATTTAAAACACGGTTCATGATAAACCCACAAATCAATTCTAATTCAATTTATTTATTTAAAAATAATTGGATTTTAATTCTAGTTCAAAACTAGTTCATTTCGATAAAAATCTATTTTTATCTTTACAAATGTGGGATTTTTCATCCCAGTTCTTCACAAATCATTTCTTATGATTTTACACAAATTATTGATATTTTTAATAATTTTATCAACGCCCGTACAGTCGATTTCCATCAACGGCCATCGAATTGCACTTACAGCGACCTTTTCTGAAATTGATTTGGACATATCTCCAAATCTAACCGTTAGATTTCAAATTTCTAATATTCATTAGAAAGCTCTTTTCGATACGAACCCAACGGTTCCGGTTTTAGGAGAATCCGACGGTCGGATCTCCCGTAATGTCCGTTTGAAATTAATGGTCGAAATTCACGAACTGCCGCGGCGCGGCGCGTTCTATTCAGGCCATTATATTATATATATAATATATATTTCATCAATTTCTATTTAAAACGAATTTGATAAATAGTTTTAAATTCGGTTTCAAAACGATTTCAACTTCTATTTCAAATCAAATCAAAATTGAAATTCTCCTTATAAATTCGTTTTAAATTCATTTCAAATTGATTTCAATTCAATTTCAGTTTCAAATCTATTTCAATTTCAATTCGAATTCATTTCAATTCAATTTCAATTCGAATTCATTTCTATTCAATTTCAATTCGAATTCATTTCTATTCAGTTTCAATTTATATTCAATTCAATTCGAATTCGTTTTATATTCAATTCAATTCAATTCGAATTTGTTCTCTTTTCAATTTTCATTATAAAAACAAATATAATCGATATCAATATCGTTCGCGTCAAAATAGCGCATCTCTAATCAACACGGCTTTATATATTTCAATAATTCCGTTATTCTATTCAACAAATGAATATTTATCCTATTCAATACATGAATCTATATTTCTGTCAACACATGACTAATCTCAACGAATGAGTACTGTCCACATGTGACTATTTTTGTTATTCAATATATTTTATAAAATTATGATTTCTATCGTTTAATTTCTAATCAACACGGCTTTATATATTTCAATAATTCCGTTATTCTATTCAACAAATGAATATTTATCCTATTCAACACATGAATCTATATTTTTGTCAACACATGACTAATCTCAACGAATGAGTACTGTCCACGTGTGACTATTTTTGTTATTCAATATATTTCATAAAATTATGATTTCTATCATTTAATTTCTAATCAACACGGCTTTATATATTTCAATAATTCCGTTATTCTATTCAACAAATGAATATTTATCCTATTCAACACATGAATCTATATTTTTGTCAATACATGACTAATCTCAACGAATGAGTACTGTCCATGTGTGACTATTTTTGTTATTCAATATATTTTATAAAATTATGATTTCTATCGTTTAATTTCTAATCAACACGACTTTGTATATTTCAATAATTCCGTTATTCTATTCAACAAATGAATATTTATCCTATTCAACACATGACTAATCTCAACGAATGAGTACTGTCCACGTGTGACTATTTTTGTTATTCAATATATTTTATAAAATTATGATTTCTATCGTTTAATTTCTAATCAGACTCCAACCGTAAATTAGTAAGAGAACGATTCCCTAAGCATTAACCCCGAAGGCCGAAACCAACATCAGATCAATACCCAGGAGACCACTCATCTTATCTATTTTCCAATTAGTTTCTAATTTTATATATGATAAAGATGTAAATTTTATTGTTAAAATATTTCGTCCAACACATGACTAATCTCAACGAATGAGTACTGTCAATACATGTATCTATATTTTATAATATTCTTTATTTTCCCAATTGGAATGAGGCTCAATTAATTCCCATATAATGTTAATTATATGGATTCCATACAACACATGTATATAATAGCAACGATAAATAATCAACCATCATCCAAAGTGCACCACCCAACTGCATAAGCATCAAATATAAATAATTAACGCTCACACAGTCTGTCGACCTATCGATCGACATACAACTAAATAATTGGGATTAGTGTATACCAAATATCATCCCAATACCCGTGTGGGGTTTCAAACAATCAAATATAAATTTTATTTGTGCAGTTGGGCGATGTGTAAAATTTATCGTCCCAATCAATGTCCTTCAAATAGGTGTACATAAACAAACCGTCCGGTTTGTAAATGAATATTTATTCCTTCACATTCACGTTAAAATTATATTTTTAACGATAAAATATTTTTAACTATATAATTATTTTATTTTATTTCACATCACACAATCAATTCAATCAAAATTATCAACCAAACAAATAAATCAATCACCAAACAATTAACTAAACAAACAAGCCGTCCATGGTCTGTGGACGACGGGTGTCGGGTGCTACTAAACACTGTCTGCATCCTAGTATATATTTATAACTAGAAAAGGAAATTTAAAGTGAGAAGTTCTCACAGAGGGTTCCACTCCGACGTGCTTTGCTTTTGAACTGCTGAATCTTTTCGATCTGCTTGAAATTCCAATGCAGCTCTTTTCACGCTGTTCAAATAAAAATTATATTTTTATTACTTCATTCAATAAATAAAAATCATATTTCTATTTCTACTTCATATATTTTTTCAATGCTTCATTCTATATAAAAATTATATTTTTATATTTCTACTTCATATATAAAGATCGAATTTTTATTTCATCGCTATAAAAATCACATTTTTATTTCAACATTCATATAAGAAAGATCAGATTTTTATTTCGTTAACTATATAAAGATAATATTTTTATATTCTTTATTATATAAAAATCATATTTTTAATACTTCTACTTTATAAAAATTATATTTTTATTACTTTTACTTTATAAAAATTATATTTTTATATTTCACATATGATAAAAAACATATTTTTAATCTTCACATCTAATAAAAATCATAATTTTATTATCATACTTATATAAAAATTATATTTTTAACATTACTACCATATAAAAATTATATTTTTATACTCTTCATATATAAATAAAAATCACAATTTTTAAACCTCTACTTTATATGTAAACATCTCATCTTTATTCGCTACTTAGATTTTTAAAAATCGCTTCTTTTGCAAAGTACAAATCATTTCTTTTGCAATGTACAGTTTTTATTTCGATTTATATATATTTTAAAAATCATATTTTATAATAGGATGAAATAAATAAAATGAAAGAAATCAAAGTTTACCGTGGTTTAGGAGGGGGATTGGAGCAGTGGGAGGCGCTCAGGGGGTTGCGCAGGGGCTGGATGGTCGGAGGTTCGACGCTTCAGGCGGCGGTGGGCCAAGGGGGGCATGGCTTGAATGCGTCGGGGCTTGGACTCGCGACCTAGGACGTTGCGGGCTGTTTTCAGTGGAAGGAGGGAAGAGAGAGGAGCGCGAGAGGGTGAGGGAGGCGATGGCGCCCCGCCCTGAGCGGCGGTGGACGAAATCGGGGAGGGGGGGATCGCGATCACCCCCTTCTATTTTTTTTTATTTCCTTTGATTTCTGAAAAGTAAACGGGGAAGGGGGCTGAGGAGAGATAAAGGGTATTTTTTTATTTTTAATTTAATTATTTAATTTCAAAAAGCAACTTTTATTTTCGAACTCGAAATCAAGCCCACCGCCTATCGTCCATAGCTAATTACCCCCATTCTGAACACAATGGGATATGTATCGTAAGCTGATTCGATCGTTATGATCAGTTTTCGTCAAAATCAACATATAACTCTATATATTGAATTTGAACGCACATTTCAATTTACTGGGGTCACGTACTAACTCGAAAAATTCCAGAAAAATATTTCCTAGCTTCGTATTGACGATACGGTCCTAACAAAACTAATTTCGTCAGATTCTGAGACCGTTTGAAAAATGGTCATTTTCCAGTGATTAAAATCAACTGAAACTGGTCAAACGCGTTTTCTTATGCCACGCTCACATATTGAATCGGAAAATTATGAAATTTGAAACCTAGCAATAACTTTACATCCCGGATCAAACAAAAGTGGTTTCGTCGAAATCCGAGGTCGTTTGCAAAATGGCTATTTTCGAGGGCCGAAATTCCATAGCGACTATTCTGAAATTTCAACTGGACATATCTTTTGATTCCCGCTATGAAATTTCGATTTTTCGGATTCGTTGGAAAGATATCCTCTATTAGATTCCATTATTTTTGGTTTCGCTAAAATCCGGTTTATTTTGCACCCGGTATGTTCATTTGAAGTTTGAAATCGAACTACCGCGCCATTTTCAATTCCTTTTATATATATAAATAAAATTATATATTCCAACGACGACGTATATAAATATATACGTTCGGATTCTATTTAAAATAAATTTCTCGTCGCTATTATTTAAAATCATTCATTTTAAATATTCAAAATTTATTAAAATTGCCAAAATAAAAATTTTAAACTGGCTCAGATTTTCCGGGTTATTACACTTGCTGCCGAAGATTCAAATCCTTTTGGGAAAAAAGATACTTTAACGACTTGTGATCCATGAACAACTCGAATCGAAATCCTAACAGGTAGTGTCTCCACATCTTCAGAGCGAGCACAATCGCTGCCAACTCCAAATCATGAGTTGGGCAATTCTTCTCAGGTGGCTTTAGCTATCGACTCGCGTAGGCCACAACCTTATCCTCTTGCATTAGCATTGCTCCAAGTCCAGTACCACATGCATCAGTGTACACCACCATCTCTTCATTCCCACTTGGAATGGTCAACACAGGAGCATTCGTCAGTCTCTCCTTCAGGACTTCAAACGCTTTTTCACATTTTACATCCCATGTGAACACTTGGTTCTTCTTCGTCAATTCTGTCAACGGTGCAACTATCTTGGAGAAATCCTTGATATACCGTCGGTAATAACCAGCCAACTCAAGGAAACTTCTCACATCAGTCGCATTCTTAGGTCTATCCCAGTCCTGGACTGCTGCCACTTTAGCGGGGTCCAGTGCTATCCTATTTCCAGAAACAACATGACCTAAGAACCTCACTTCATCCTTCCAGAAGTGACACTTCGAGAACTTAGCTTTCAGCTGATTCTTTCGCAAGATCTCTAACACGACTCTCAAGTGCGTCTTGTGCTCTTCCTCATTCCTAGAGTAAATCAGAATATCATCCACAAACACAAGAATAAACTTGTTCAACTGATATCTGAATACCCTATTCATAAGATGCACGAAATATGTTGGCGTGTTAGTCAACCCGAGTGGCATCGCCAACCACTCGAAGAAACCGGATGGTGTCCTAAAAGCAGTCTTTGATACACTATCCTTAACCACCCTCAACTGGTGAAATCCCGTTGCCAAATCCATCTGAAAAAACATGTAACAACCCGAAAAATCAGAACCAATTAATTTTTTTATTTTGGATATTTTATTGAATTTTGAATAGTTAAATAATTTATTTTAAATAATAACAATTAAAAATTTATTTAAATCGAAGTTAGAAAGAATATATTTATTTTAATTTTAACAGTGTTAGAAATAGCGCAGTAGTTTGAAAATTTGAATTTGAACTTTGACGGACTATACAAGATGCAAAGTAAATCGGATTTTGGTGAAACCAAAAATATTTAAATCTTTTTAAAAATATCTTTCCAACGAATCCGAAAAATTGAAATTTCAAAGCGGGAATCAAAAGTTATGGCCAGTTGAATATTCAGAATAGTCGCTATGGAATTCAATATAATATATAGCCCGTATAAATAGCCATTTTGCAAACGACCTCCGTTTTCGACGAAACCACCCCGGTTGGATCCGGAATGTCAAATTATTGCACGATTCCAATTTTCATAATTTTTGAATTAAAATGTGAGCGTGACAAAAGAAAATGTGTTTTGTCAATTTCAGTCAATTTGGATCGACCAGAAAATGGTCATTGTTCAAATAGTCTCCAAATTCGACGAAATTAATTTTGTTAGGACCGTATCGTCAAAAAATAGCTAGATTTATTTTTTAGGAATTTTTGGAGTTAGTTTGTGGCCCCATTAAATTAAAATGTACGATGAAATTAAATAATAAAATGTTTTATTATTTAATTTAAAGTAAAAATGTGCTGAAACGATCAAATGGGTTGATGAGACCTAGTCCATTTTGTCTAGAATAGGGGTATTTGGCTAAGGGCAACATTCGCTGGGCTGAAATTGGAGAAGGTAGGAATTAATGGGCCTTGATGAGATTTAATAATTTAAAATTATAAAAATTGGATTAATAAAAAATACAAAACCCTAATTTTTCTTTTGAAGTCGCCATCTTCTAAACCAACAACCCAAATGCTCCGTACTTCGATCCAAAATTCGTCCTTCCCCATGGCAAATTAATTCATGAAACTAAAACAAAAATCAAAGGGGCTCGAGAGATCTTTGAAACCATACGGGTTTGATCGAATATAATAGCGTGGATTGTCTGAAATCGACCCTCAAAGAGGCATCATTCAACTGGAATCGCCGGGCTCCTGGAGCCATCGAGTTCATCAGAACTCATGGAGGAGGAGGGTGTCATGTAGGCGCAGTGAGGTGTGAGGTTCGATCATCGTCTAGGCGAGCGGTTGAGGTGCGGGTTGAAACCCTAATAGTTGATGGCAGTTTTAGAGTATCGATCTGAAGGAAGAAAACAAGGAGAAGGGTATTAAAGTAATTAATTAATTATTTAATTTCCTTAATAAAGTACTTAACGTAAAAATTACCATAATTTTCTCATACAGTAACGAAATTCGATGAAACAAGATTCGTTGGGACCGTAAATTCGAGATCTACATTTCAGAAGAGACCGCAGTATTTTTGGAGCATTCTACAATTTTGGAAGAAATAAAAAGCAAAGTGAGATTTCTGTATCCAAATTAATTAAATAAAATTATATTAGGATGTAGATGGAGTTTAGAAACTCCCGACACCCATCATCCACAGACCATGGACGACTTGATTGTATTGTGATGTGGAATTGGTTGAATTTTGGTGATTGATTGTGGTTGAAATGAAATTGTTTGATATTGTGGCATTAGATTGCCTAGAAAAATGTATTAAGAAATTAAACCCCTTGAAAACGTCGCGAGGCCTAAGGTAGTGCGAGGAGCCGTACATCGGGACGGTGCCGGTTTTAATTACCCTGCCATTATGCTGCCGAAATTTTCTGAAATATTTTTATGTTATAAAATATTCATGTTATTATATATTAATTGTTTGAATAATATGAAAATTATATTTTTTTTAATATATATATATATATATGAATATGAAAATGATCATTATATGTCAACATAAAATCTACATTTTTAATGTAATAAAAAATGGTTATATGTTTTATAAAAATGAATTTACATTTGATTTTACATTTTTAATGTAAATGTGACATTAAAAATAAACATTTAGATACAAAAATGAATTTGCATTTGATTTTACATTTTTAATGTAAATGAAACATTAAAAATAAATATTGTAATATAAAATGTATTTACATTGCATTTTACATTTTAATGTATATGAAACATTTAAATAAAACATTTTGAAATAAAAATGTTTTGATATTGGATTTTACATTTTTAATGTATATACAACATTAAAAATAAAACATTGTGAAAAAAAAGTACTTACATTAGATTTACATTTTATTGTATATAAAACATTTAAATAAAACATTTTGAAAATAAAAATGTATTGATATTGGATTTTACATTTTTAATGTAAGTGCTACATTATAAAAATGCTACATTTTGAAAAATAGAACATATTTCCATTGAAATTTACATTTTTAATGTAAATGAAACATTAAAAATGTCCGTTGCTATATAAAATATGTTTTCTTTGAAATTTACATTTTTAATGTAAACAAAACATTAAAAATGACCACTGTTATACAAAAATGTATTTATATTGAAATATACATTTTTAATGTAATTCAACATTAAAAATAGTCATTTGTTATCTAGAAATGCATTGATATTGAAATATACATTTTTAATGTAATGCAACATTAAAAATAGTCATTTGTTATCTAGAAATGCATTGATATTGAATTATACATTTTTAATGAAAATGCAACATTTAAAAATAAACAGTTTGAAATAAAAATGTAATTTGACGTACATTATCTGCTGTAACTCTATATTTCTGTTCTACTGTTATTGTTTACGTGTTATATTCCAATGATTATCCTTGCTTTCGTATTACGGGAGTTTGGGGTCATCACAAAACACTTTGGCTTCGTGAAGCTGACCAAACAAGTCATCAATCCTTGGCAATGGATACTTGTTCTTCTTAGTCACCTTGTCTAGCTCGCGATAGTCCACACACAATCTTAACGAGCCATCTGCCTTGGTAGTAAATACCATTGTTGCACCCCATTCGAAAACACTCCTCCGAGTGAATCCTTTTCCCAAAAGGTCTCAAACTTGCACCTCCAACTCTCGCTGTTCCTTAGGCGTCATCCCCCTAAGAGGCATAATGATTGGTCTAGCACCCTCAACCAAATCGATCCTAAACTCGATCTCACGATGCGACGGCAACCCTTTGACCTCATCAAAGACATCTACATACTCATTAGCGAACAGCACTGATGACAGGTCTTCTTGTGGAATCCCAAGCGAATATAGATAACTCATGAAGACCCGTCCTCGCGCGTACATCTAATCAACACCTTCCTCCCTTCCACATCCCCGACCCTCACCTCTAGCTTCTCGCAATTCACCCATGCCGCATACCTCTTGAGCCAATCCATGCCCAAGATGATTGTAACACACCATGGCCATTAATGTCACTCACAAAGGGAATGCATTAATGTCATGAAGCGTTATAGTAGAATAGAACAGATAAATTACAAGAGTAAATAAATAAAACACAGCGGAAGATAAAAATTATTTCATAGCATCATAACTTCAAAACAAGCTTACATAAGTAGTCTCCAAAACCATTACAACATGATCAATTGTCTTTTCCAAAAACTTCAAAGTACATAAAGAAGCAAGTACTTAAATAACATAAATGCATAAATCCCTACTGAGCATAAGCAAAGCCATAAAGATGAGAGAGTCCAAAGCGATACATCTACTCTTTTCAAGCAACTGAAAGAAATCGGCACTAAGCTGTAGTATTCCCTCCTTGAAAACCTGAGGGGGGGAAAGGAAAGAAAAGAGGTGGAAACAAACGGGTCAGACATAAAGTCTGGCGAGTCCAGTAATTTTAACAAATAATAGGTAAGGTAAATGATCAAGACATAAATAGGCATCATGATATGGTTGTAACTTAGATAAGGTAGATAAAAAGGATGGACAAGATGATTTCGTTCCTAAGTACTAAGACAATCCTACACCTTGGCTAAGTGAACAACCCTCCAAGTACTAACCCCGAAGACCGAAGTCAACATCAGACTAGCACCCAAAGGACTATCCAACTCAACCAACATGTATTTCATTACACCACACTTTTGCTAAGTTACACCACATTACTTAATTACACCGCACATCTACTAGTCTCTATTTACTAAAGGTTGATCCCTCCCCACTAACTGTACCCACATGACATACTTGGTAGTTACTTGTACCTAACTGCTATCGTAGGTGCCGGCTTACTCCTACAACCGCTAAGGTACCCTTACCCTACCCATTCGATCGGCTCCCTAAACCCCGTAGGCACCCGTGCTGGCCCCACAGTGGGGTGTATCACTCCCCAAAGTGGCAACCCCGATACAAACATAAAATGCAAGGCCATACCTACACGATGCAACAACGTCTTACCTACCAGCCCGGACCCATGCACACACATGAACCCGTTGGACTCGCGTTGCCACCGCTATTCACGTTTTGACCTCTTACATTCAAGTCCAGTAAGCGTGCCCCAACCTCGGCCTAGTACCGGGCCCAATTAGATACTCAAACGGGTTACTGGTTTAAACGGGTCCCCCATCTGACACAAGCCTCCCACCTATGCTTGGTCCCCACTAGGTTTTTCTCCCACTTAACCATTTTAATTTAAATGTCCATGTCTTACACATGCTATGGTTAAGTCCATACTTACATGTCATAATTCACACGTCTTATCTTATACCGGTTAAGTCCATATTTACATGTCATAATTTACATGTCACCCCACTTAACCCTCTAACCATACCCATGTATTATTATGGTTAGTATTCCTTAATTTATTCCTTATGACGAACGGTGCATGACCTCCCACATTAGACCGAACGCTTTGTGGCCGCTGGATTTGCCGGACGGTTCCGGGCAGTCTTACGCCACAAACCGGGTCTAACCTCGTGTCATTAACCGTTGCGCCTACAATTCATTCCTTTGACCTCTCACATTAGACGTCCAATTGTGACCGCTGGATTTGTCGGGCGGTTTCGGGCAGTCTTACGCCACAATTGCGCCTAACCTCGTGTCGAAGGTTTATTAATAATCGTATTTCACCCATACCCAATTTTCATGTCATGTATATCCAATTAAACATATAACATGTTTATAATATTGCCTATTCCAAATTGTCACTAATTACATATTAATTAGCCTCAATTACAAATTTACAATTATAGGCAATTTTATCAATTCCATGTAATTCATACCCAAATATGCCAATTTCACATATTATCTAATTATCCAAAATATCCAATAATATCCAATTTTCCATATTTCACATATTCCCATCGTTCCCACGTATTTGCATTCGCGCGTATTTTCAACATAGGCTCGAAGGTAGCCTAGATCCAAAAATAAAAGGAATAAGGATAAGAAGAGAAAATCAAATCGTAAAAAATTGGAATTAACACAACATCATGAAATAAAGGGGCATGTAAACTGGCATAGAGGCATAATGATAGATTCAACATGAATAAACTGATAAAGGGTATGAACTTTACATAAAAACATAGGCATATGATGACATGAATCAAAAAGGTGAAGACTTGGATGAGATTTAAATTACATACATACATATGAATCCGCTTTACAACTTCATCATATTACTTTTAATCCCATTATATTGTGAAAATCACTGTACTCACCTTTCGTGGCTTAAGAAAAGGATTAATGAATTGAAATTGGTGCAGAAACGTTGAATTGACGTTGATTAATCTTCTTTAATTGTTGTTGAAGCTCTAAACTTTGATTTGAATTGTGTATGAACACTTGAGATTTAATTTAGAGGCAGCGGCTAGGGTTTAAAAGAGAGCTTGACAGCATAATGGTGTCATAGATAATATTTTATGAATTAGGGTTAGGTCTTAAGGTGTATATATAGATGTCTAGGATCGATTTGAGCTCTTAGATTAACCCAGAAATCATCAGGACCACTCAGATGCAACATCAGCCCTCAGCGTGAATCGGGCCACGGGTTGACAGCCAAACACCCAGGAACGACCCCTAGTCGACCCAACAGGGCTCGGGTCGACTCCAAAAATGGTGCGGTTCGGCTATTCCCCCTCCCGATTTGTTGTTTTGAACTTTTTTGAATATTTATTTATTTAATATATATATATATATATTTCTCTCATATGCATACAAACTTCAAGGCTTAATAACATCTTCATAAGGTATCCGTTTCGTGCAAACCAAATGTCTATCTTGACCCAAAATTTTGAGACGAACATAATAGCGCAACCCATTTCACTTAATTCTTCTTCTAAAATTTAAGTATACTTTAATTTGTGAATTTTAATGTTATAAAATTACGGGGTGTTACAATGGTCCCATACCCAATGAAGTTAAGAACAAAACAATCACACACAAAAGAGCAACCATGACTCGACAACACTAGACCATGGCAAATCATGCACTAACTGGACGAATCCCCAACTGGATTAGTCACGATCAATGGTCTATCACAAATCTCGGGTTCCAAACCCAAGCGACACACAAGCTCATTGCAAATGAATGACTGCGATGCTCCAGTATCAAACAAAACTCGAATTGAAACACCATTAACGGAAAGAGTACCTTGCACCATGACACCCTTTCCCTTCTCCTCTGCAGTAGGAGCTCTTGAAGAAGATGGCATGGCTTCCAAAGCATATACCTTCACAACTTGCTTGCCTTTAGCTGATTCTGGACAGTCTTTCTTCTCATGCCCGAGCTTCCCACACTTGAAGCACTTCTTCTCAGCTTTAGGATTCTTGCACTCATTCGAGTAATGACCCTTCTGTTGGCAGTTAAAGCAAATCACCTCACTCTTAGGCTTCTTCTGGTCGTTCTTTCCCTTCTGCTGTTGTTAATTCCTTTTCTTATTATTACCACCTTGTTGTGGTTTCTGAACTTCTTTGGTTGCAGCGACAACATTAGCTTCCTTAGGAAACAAGCTCTCGTGGTGAACAACTTTTTCCATAATTTTCTCAAATGAATCGTCAAGATGATCCACTAACGACCTTCCAATATAGGTATCCAAACCCATAACAAACTTCTCGTTCTTCTGATAGAGTGTATCAATGTAGGAACGAGCATATCTGGACAAGGCCTCGAAATTAGAAACATAGTCAAGCACAGAACGACCATTCTGTTTCAGCTCTACGAACTTCTTGAACAAAGCTGACTTCTGAGTAGTGGAGATAAACTTTGCTTCGAACTTAGCTTGGAATTGCTCCCATGAAATTTCTTCCTCTGGAGTCTCAAGCGTGACTGAATTCCACCATTCCATGGCCCTGCCTTGCAGTTGCCTTGATGCAAGCTTTCTCTTGGTTGCACCATCCAAACTTAAGTCTCCAAAGATACGATCATAAGAATCCATCCGCCTCTGAACCTCTTCAGTTGGCTCAGACCCTTTGAATGGTTTTCCTCCTAGATATATATAATCTTTGCATAGCTTCGCAAAGTCCACAACTTTTGGCAACTGAACTCCTGCATCTACCGTAGTTGCCACTAGAGCGGGGACCATTCGAATGAATGCCTCCATCATGGCTTCAAACATGGCCGGGTAATTTGGTTCACCTCCATTTCCCCCTCCAGTATTAGCTTCCCTAGCAGCGTGTCTTGATGGTCATCTATTCATTCGAAATCTGCAATTTAGAATAATTAGCCACTTTCAAGAAAAACTGCTAAAGGAAAACAACTGTTACTACTATATATATGCTAATATATATAATAAGCATCCAACTGAAATATACAAGTACGTCTATCATACGTAATTACGTTTTCGAACTTTGGCCACAATCGATGACCAGAGCTCTGATACAAAATGTGACGACTGCCCATGACCCCCGCACTAAACAAGAGGAATAATGCACTAAAGGGTGTGCCAGGCAGTTATGGACGATCATCAGAGTAGGTATACAATATCGAAACCTGTCATAGAACTCACAGCGCAAGGATAAAATATAATAGAACATATACAACATGTAATAGTAATGAGCCATCATGTAGCAAACTTTTTGAAAATTTTCTCAACATCTGTAAAGGTTATCCAACTGATACCAAAGTTTGTAAATAAGGCCTCACTACAACCCTCATAGAGCACTCAAACAGCGGAAACAAAATACTAGATAGTAATAAAACTGGTACGCTAGCCTCCTGCTCGCCTTCGCACAACAGCATCGTCCTCACTAATAACCTGTAACCTGCTACTTAGTCTGCCCATCCATAACCGGATGAACAACCTAAGGTAATAAGAGGAGACATAAAACCTTGAGTCAGACAACAGTCTTAGTGAGCGATAAAAAAACTAACAAACTTCAACAATAAAGTATATGAGAATGGATAGATAAACATACTAATCTACCCACAACACTATAGAAGAACTCAACCTTATCTTCCCCACATCGGACAGTGATAACCTTTACAACAACAAGTCAACCGTTCATTTATGGAAACCAGAACACTCATTCAATCATGGTAAAGCACTCATAACATCCAGATTACATATATCTCACGTAAACCATCCTAATCAAATTCAACATCCCTCAAGTACAATCCCTAGAGGCCTAAACCAATATCAGACAAGCACCCAAGGAACATCTCCTTCGACTTTGGATAACCCACATGAGACGGTACAAACAGAACAACCAATCATCCATGACTGACTCTGGCGATCACCGCCAATTCTGCTTTGAAACAATTTTTAATCGTATGACGGCCAACCTTGCCATGTGTCAAGGGCTAATGGTAACCCCAGTTCTAGCATAAACCCCTGCGCCTTTCATCGATACGTATGTCTGTCCAACCTTAACAACTAGGCCTTTCAACGATACCCAAGGTACTCGACCTACAACCGGTCTTTTGGGTGCCCCCGTCGTACCTTTGCTTCGAGCCTGCTAGAACTTACGACAACGATAATCTCTCGGCCTTCGCATCTCTAGTCATCAAACCTGACGACTTTCCATAGCTCAAGCAACCTTCTTAAGCAACCATTATCCACCAACTCACGGCCTTTGAGTTGCCACCTTTCTTGTTGGTCAACACCGATCAACGAACCCATTCAACACTTCGAATGTTCCCACTTGAATGCTCCTCGCAGTTATCACCATTGTCGACTCAAATACAATATTCATTCAATTGACATTCTTTAACTCTTAAACCCCTTAGATCTTACTCATTAGGTCTTACTCCTTAGGTCTTGCTCCTTAGGTCTTGCTCCTTAGGTCTTGCCCCTCGGGTCTTAAAATGACCCAAAGCCAAGAAAAACGACCCAAAGCTTGGAAAAACGAAGCTCGAAAAAATGACCCAAAGCTAAGAAAAATGACCCAAAGCTTGGAAAAACGACCCAAAGCTAAGAAAAATGACCCAAAGCTTGGAAAAACGACCCTAAGCCAAGTTTGGCCAAATTAGCTCCAAACTTGACCAAATCTTCGCCAAATGACAACAATGATTCAAACAACTGATCAAAGTCATCCAAATCAGTCATAACCACCTTAACAAATCCATAACAACATCAAAATGACAATTATCATCAAATTATGCAAATTCACCAAAAATCATTATAAATGAACATATGACCTAAATTGCGAATCTAACTTGCATAAACATGTAAAATGGCATAAGAATTACCGGTTTAAACATGCAAACTTAGATCATAGGGTGATTCATATGAAAATGGACTTAACAATGCATAGATCTATGGAAAAACACTTGCACTTGATGAAAAACATGAACGAACACTCATATACTTTATTGAATCCATGTGAGAGATGCATATCACTCACAAATTCTCCAAAACAAGTCAAAATTGATGAAATAAAAATCCAGACAGCAAGCATCTCGCACCAAACACCTTGATCCGATGAATCCTTGCTTCAATTGACGTAGATCTAGCCTCCAATGGTGTAGATCTTCAATTTCCCTCCTTGGATTATGATTTTTAATAGTGGAAAGGTGTTAGAGGAGGGAGGAACTCAAGACCTCCCAATGAGAGAATGCAAAATTCAAACCCTTTCTCCTATCCCTTACCCCCTATTTATAGTTTCCACAACCCCCTAACGGGCCTTCCCAATTCAGCCCATTTTAGCTTACCAAAACCTGGATAGCCAACGGAAAAACCTTAAAACAGTGATTTCTCCCAAACCGCTAAGCCAATTCTTTAATGTAACCACTCTACGGAAAGGCAATCATCAATTCCTTTCAAATGGCACAGGTCTTACCCTCTGATTCGACCTGAGTCAAAAGTTATGCCCTGTACAAGACTGAAAGGGGCAAAATGGTCACAAAAAAATTGGTAAAAATTGTGGACATGTCTCACATTCCCATAAGCAACATATTAAAAGATGAGAACGATCCAACCCTCAGGGAATAAAATAAAAATATTTTACGATCTTCTGATACGTAAAATGCGGGTTGTTATAGTATTTCTTGTACTCTTGAATTTTTGATACTCATGAGTCTTTTATCTTGAACTCTTGAATTCTTGATACTCACGAGTCTTGTATCTTGAACTCTTCTACTTTGAAATTTCGATTCTCTGAACTGTATAGTCTTCTGTAATCATTACCAGCATACATTTCCTGTATATATATATATATATATATATATATATATATATATATATATATATATATATTCTAGATAATAGTGTTAGAATATATTTTATAACAATAATAATGAAACAAGGTTGTTGTCATCAAAATCTTCATCATCAACATCTTAATCCCTAAACATCTCCCACTTTTTGATGATGACAACCTTGGATTATATAATATTCATACATGATGTCTTAATTCTCCGATTACTCCCCCTTTTCTCCATTAACTCCTACTGAAACTATATTTGAGTTGTATAAAATGCTTTCACTGTAAGAAATTTTATTATGTGATTTTGTGTCCGATTCTGTTTAAACCTCATAAGCTAATAACAATCTGTTATTTTGAACGGTTTGAGTTGGTTTAATCACCGACTTGAAGCGGTAATAAAGGCAGGTCGTTATAAACTACCAACCCCCCTTTAATACAAGTCTTATTTTATAATTCTCCCCTTTATCATAAACAAAAATTATATAATCCTAACTAGACTATGAGACTCCTCTAAAAACTAAGGCATAGTTCTAAAACTAAGACTAATATGATTTTATTACCTAAAACTAATCTAATTTAGAACAAATTCTAATTTCTAATACTACTCCTAAGTAAATAAACTAGAAAACTACTATAAATGAATATAAACTTTTATTATCGTGATTTTTTTTTTACAAATATACCAATTGTTGTTTTACAAATACACAAGAACATTTAACGAATATTTACACGAATAGTTATGAATAATAGCGAATATACGAAACTTGACTATTAATTGTCTTTTAACAATTGGGGACTTGTGAATTGGACAATTTAGGTAATGGAGGCAGAATTATCCATTTTGTTCAATCACATTTCCTTTCTTGTCAAAACAAACTTCGCCGACACAAATCACTTGATCGTCTTCGTCCATTCCTTGATTTTCTTCCTCTTCTTCTTCAACCTCTTCTTCATCTTCATCTTCCTCCATTGGATTGTGGACTTGAAAATTGGAGGAATCATCATCAGTAATAACTGTATTATTTTGGTTATCCATTATGTATTTATGAAGATTCTAACAAACTTCCCTTGCTTTTCTTGTTTTTTATTCATCTAGAGTTGTAGAAGTTGTATTTTAGCAAGTAATTGCAGGGTATCTTTCCTAATTCTTCTAATTTGTAACCCATGCATGCGTAGATCATTAATCGGACCAGAAATAGGAGAACAAAACGAAAAGGAGTTGTTTTGGTTATTATTCGAAGTGGAAGCCATTGTTTTGTTGTTTCAAAAATTTTGTTGCAGAGAAAATGAGTGAGAAGAGAAGGATTTTTGAAGTAGAGATTTTAAATAAGATCAATAACTAACTTTGGAGGGAATATAAAATTTTAAAGAAATTCAGATATATTCAACATATATGTTTGTGTATGTCGACATATATGTTTGTGTATGTCGACATATATGTTGAATTTTGAAATTTTCAATTTTTCTTATATTTTATTACATATTTATACTAATATATTTAATTATTTTACTTAGTTAATGAACAAATGCCTAGTTTTCTTCTTAATTTAATAAATGTTGCTTCATTCAATGGTTAGTTAATTTATCTACAATTTGATTTTTTGTGTTAATAAATTCTACTGAAATATTTTTTTTATTTATGTTTTATCTAAGAAAATGATGTCTCACTTCAATATGTTTTGTTCTAGCATGATGTGTAGGCTTTTTAGATAACACTCGTATTGTCGCAGTAAATTGGTGATTTAGTTATATTTAATCCGAAATCTCTTAGAGTTTGTTACATATATATTACTTGAGAACAAGCTAAATAAGTAGATATATACTCTGCTTCAATCATTGACAAGAAAACGGTATTTTTTTAACTAAATTAGGAAACCAAAGAATGACCCTAAAAGTGACAAGTTCCCCTCGCACTTCTTCGATATGATTAACAACCAGCATAGTCAGCATCGCAATATGAAACCAAATTGAATGAATCATTTTTAGGACAAAATAGACCAAAGTCCAATGTATGTTTAATATATCGTAGAATACGTTTTACAGCTTTTAAATGAGTTTCCTTAGGTTGTGATTGATATCTAGCACAGAGACAAACACCATGCATTATATCTAGTCTACTTGCAGTTATATATAATAAAGAACCTACCATACCTCTATATAATTTTTTATCTATATATTTTGAAGAGTCATCTTTAATTAAGGCTTCATTGGTTGCCATAGGTATGGGTTTTCCTTTTGTACTAGCCATGTTAAATTTATTAATTAAATCCCTAAAATATTTTTCATGATTAATAAATATTCTATTATCTAACTGTCTGATTGTAATTCTAAAAAGAAAGCGAGTTCCCCTATATGACTCATTTCTAATTCTTTCATCATGATTTCTGAAAATTCTTGATTCATTTTACTATTTATCCAAAAATTATATCGTCTACATAGATTTGTACTAATTGAATATCATTTTCATTAATAAATAGAGAATCGCCTACTTTACCAATTCCAAAGTTTGATTGTAACAAATAAGTCCTTAGTCGATAAAAATAGACTCTAGGGGCTTTTTTTAATCCGTATAAGGGTTCTTTAACTTATAAACGTGGTTTGAAAAATTTTCATCCTCAAATAATGAGGGTTGTTCAATATAAACATCTTCTTTAACGAATCCATTTAGAAACACACTTTTTACATTGAAATAGTTTGAAATTATTATGATTAGCCAAAGCAAGTAGAATTCTAATAACTTCTAATCTTGCTGTAGGGGCAAAGGTTTTGTTGTAATCTATTCCTTCTTCATGACAGTATCCTTAAGCAACTAATCATGCTTTATTTCTAGCGACCTCAACAAGTTCATTCATTTTACTTTTATAAACCCATTTTTTTTTTATTGTTTTATCCTCTGGTCTAGAAACAAGTTCCCATACATCATTTCTGGTGAATTGATTCAATTCTTCTTGCATAGTAAGTATCCATGAATCATCAGACGATGCTTCCTTTGGATTTTTCGATTCAATAGTTGATATAAATGCTATATTACTCATGTTATTTAATTGATTTCTAGTTCTAACTACAAATTCAATATCTCTTGTTAATTTTTCTACATGATGTTCTCTTAAAAAGTCTAGTTCTTTTATTGGGTTGATTAATCATCATTGATTTCATTTAATTCATTATCATTATCACATTCATCTTCATTATGTTTTTGATTTAAATCTTTATAATTTTCATCAAAAGATACATTCAGAGTTTCTTCAATATATTGGTTTTTAAATTAAAAATTCTGTATGCTTTACTTCTATTTGATTATCCAATAAAAATTCTTTTGTCTGATATAGGATCATATTTATCTAGACTTTCTTTAGTATTTAAAATAAAACATTTACCCCTAAGAATTCTAAAATAAGATACCTTTGGTTTCTTATTATAAAGAAGTTTGTACGAAGTTTGTTAGTTAATGGTCTTATTAAAATTCTATTTAAAATATAATAAGCTATAGTAACTGCATCAACCTAAAAACTTTTTGGTAAATTACTATCAAAAAGCATAGTTCTTGCAAATTCTTGGATTGTCCTATTTTTTTGCTCAACTGCACCATTTTGTTGAGGAATTCTCGAAAAAGAAAAATTATGAGTAGTTTCCTTTTTATTATAGAAATTCTAAAAAAAATCATTTTCAAATTCTCCACCGTGGTCACTACGTATAGTTTTAATTTTTAAAGATAAATAGATTTTGAGTTCTTTTAGCAAAAAAATTAAATAAATCAAAAACATCACATTTACGTTTAAGAAAAAGAATCCAAGTAAATCTAGAGATATCATCGATAATTACATAAATGTATTTACTATGGTTTATTGATTGTGTTTGAGATAGACCAAATAAATTCATATGAACCAATTATAATGGATTTGAAGCAGTAATCTCATCTTTTAACTTGAATAAATTTTTTCTTAATTCCCCTAATTAGAAAGCATCATATAAATTATTTAGTTTGAAATTCATTTTGGGTAACCCTCTAATTTGGAAATTCTAGATAGGTTCCTGAAATTTAAATGACCGAATCTTTTAAGCCAAATCCAAGGGTCACTTGTATTGGCCAAAAGACATAAATTATCGTTTGAAAATTTCATACTTAAGATGTAAATATTTTTCTTTCTAATTCCTTTAAAAATTATGCTTGAATTATTATCTTCGATAAATCACTTATCTTTTTCAAATCTAATAGCCTTATCGCATAATTGACTTATACTAAGTAGGTTATGTTTTAAATTCTTAACTAATAAAACATTAGAAATAGTAGGAGTTTTATAATTACCGACTTTGTCGATGCCAATCACATATCCTTTCAAGTTATCACCAAAATTGATGATTCCTCCATCTTCATAGACTATATTATTCAGTAAGTCAGAATTTCCGGTCATATGCCTCGAATAGCCACTATTTAGAATCCATTTATCTTTCTTAATTTGCATCATTTGTATGTAAAGTTTCGAATCATCAGTATTCATGTAACACATCTGTTCCTGTACAACACACTGATTCGGTAGACAACTTGATTTTTTAATAAAATTAAATGCAAACTTATGAAACAATGATAAAATGCATATTTTCAAAAAAAAATCATTTAAACTTTTCAAAAATTCAGATTACGAAAACTTTGAAAACCAATGCTCTGAAACCAATTATTATGGATGCAGATTAAAAATCTTAAGGCAAGCTAAAAACTAGAGGCACGTGAATAGTGTTTTATGGATTTTATTGATTTCTTGAAATCCTGTTAAGTTCATCAGAATGTTATGCAAATCACATATATCAACAATCACAGAATCAATCGCACATGCAGAAAATAAAAATAAAAAATAGTAAAAGGAAAGCGTACATAGAGATTTTATACTGGTTCAGAGTTACCCTAAATCCAGTCTCACACAACTCTGGATTGTATAGATTTCTTTTCAATGTAGTCTTCAAATTACAATCCTCTATTTCAATGGCTATGAGGTCCACCACCACCTACTTCCGCGCATAGGGCGCTCTATTGATTTAACCAGTCTACAAGAACACCTAATTGATTTTCAAGCTACAATCACACCCAATTTATTTCTGAGCTACAATCGCACCTTTTCTCAATATTAGTTTTGAAGTATTGACTCGATAGAACTTGATCTTGCGATCTTTGATTACAATCAACCTATAACTCTTAAGCAGCACTTGGATTTCAGAGAGAGTTTGATGGAAACATTTTGATATAATTCTCTTGAAAATCGGCAGAATATAAGTATAGTTTTTTTAAGAAATTAAGAAGAATAATGGCAAGGAGAGAAAGGAAGAAGAAGATGATGATTACTTATTAAAAAAAAACAAAATCTGAAGCCTATTTATAGTTCTCCATAAGCCACAACCAATCAGAAAAGGTTTGAACTCAAAAGACACAACATTTCAAAATTTAAAAACAAAACCAACAGCACATATATCGACATACATAAATGTATATGTTGACATATACATGTATTTTTCAAAAAATAAAATTTTAAATCAAAGCAAATGATTATTAAATAAATCATGGTGATTTCTGAGTTAAAAAAAACTATATTCCTTTATATTAAAATATAGTATTTCAAGTAAAAATATATATCAAAAACATATATTAAGATGATTTAAAATGAGTAAAAACTAAATAATAAATGATATAAAAGTAAATATATTTAAACTATGAATATAAGAAATACTTTGAAACTTAATAAATATAACTAAGGAAATTAAAAATATAAGTAACTATGAAATTAGTATTAAATCTATAAGTAATGAATATTTGAATTGGGAGTTAAAATTTATTAAGTGCAATTTTGAAATAGAGGTTGAATTTAATTTCAAGAGTTAAAATAGATTTAAGAATAAAGAGATATAGATTTAAGACAAGGAAGTAATTTTGAAATCAGTTTGAAAATAGATTTAAATATAGGGAAGTAATTTTGAAATCATTTGAAAAATTTTGAAATCAGAATTCAGTGCTAACCAGAGTTTTAACAAGATATATAAACACAATTACTTTATATTTCTTGAAACTCACGAGTCTTGTATCTTGAACTCTTGAATTCTTGATACTCAAGAGTCTTGTATCTTGAACTCTTCTACTTTAAAATCTTGATTCTCTGAACTGTACAATCTTCAATAATCAATACATGCATAGATTTCATGTATATATATATATATATATGAATAATATAATACAATATAACAAAAGGGAGAATCACGCCATTCTCCAATGGCTCACAAAACGGTAATTGTAGAATGCAGATACCGTGCACACACACTGCCGGAATGTACAAAGCAATATACAATAGATAAACCACAGAAATACATCACACGGGTCTAATACTAAGAAACCCCAACAACTAGGCGAGCTTGATGAAAAAGCAGAAGTTAGACACCAAAAGCAAGACCAATGCTAAAGTCGCAAAGTCTCCATTACAGATGAGAAAGTGGCCAGAAAAACAAAGTGCCCTCCAAGGAATCGAGCTCTACTAAGCTGGAAATCCCCATCCTAACGCTCCAAGGTCTCCCTCTCTACAGCGCTCAAATCCATCCTAAAGACAACAATTTTCTCTAGAAGGAATCCCAACCGATGACGAGACCCAAAATCTAAAAATATCAAGACCTACAGCACTAGAAAACAACATAAGATCGGGAGGAGGATGTGAAAAGAGTGGACTGCCAACAAACGCCACCCAACATAAGGAATCATCTGATTCCCTCCCTGGGCGTGGTCGGTACCTCAGAAATACCATAAATACTTGTTAATCCCTTGGATCGGAAACCAATGACCGGAAAGCTAGGAAAACATCATCCCTAACTCTCCGGATAATGGAAAGGGAATCCATAGGCACATCATCGAAAATTGCTTTATTCGTCGAGCACCAGTGGTGCTAGCAGATAAGACAAGGGATTAGCCGAAACAGAATCGAACGAATGGATTTACGTGAGATGCCCATCCACTAGATTCTCAGCAAATCCGATAGCGAAGACACATTACCTCGGCAACCAACCACGCATCCGAAGTAATTCCAGATCGGCTCGGCACAAGTGCCAAGGAATAGCAGATGAAACAAGGATTCAAGAGGACCAGAGCTGCAGCACCTACAGCGGGAAACGATTGGGATTCATATCCTCTGAAGGTTGTCGTCTAGGGGTAACCCTTCGTGAAGGGTTCTCCACATGAACAACGAGACCTTCGGTGGAATACGCATGTCCCAAATGAAAGAGAACAGAAAAAGGCGAGGTGTCAGGGTCCTAGCTGAATTCCAAGCCGCCTTGATGGAGAAGGGGCTACCATCCCAATCGGCTCCACCCCCATGAGAATCTAATAGAGCCTTAATAGATTGCATCTGTTTCTACGTCTCACTAGCGTAGGAGGCAACACCACTGTAACTATTGCCAAAAATCCTGAGGTACTTAGCATGGAGGAACGATGCCCAGAGGGAGTCGTTCGCTCCAAATCTTGTCCATAACTTGCAAGCAAAGGCAGTGCAAATGTCCTTAGGGTGACGGAGGCCCAACCCTCCCTCACTCTTTGGACGACAAATGGTGCTCCATGAAACCCAATGATGATGAAGCGCACTATCCTTGTTACCCCAAAAAAAATGACGCCAAAGAGCGGTAAGAGCGGAAGAAGGAAGAGGTAGGAGTCATGGCAATAATTAAAACTACGTTGTTGTCATCAAAACCATCATCGTCAACATCTTAATCCCTAACAGTAAGCTTCTATATATAGAAGGTGGATTAGAACTTACTCACACAGTCATTAGAGCCATTGTCCTATATTGAATATAGTCTCAAAACATTCATGCTAAGGCTATGGATAAAATAGAATAAACATGTGTTAATTTCATTTGGAACGGCAAAAGTCATAAAGTTTCTTGGAGTATTATAACAAAACAAAGGAGCAGGGGATTTAGACCTTCGAGACTTTAGGGACTTAAGCAATGCATGCAATTTAAAGCTTTTTTGGAAATTCATTAATGGAAAATCTCTTTGGGATGAGTGGATGAAAGTTAAAAACATGAGAATCTTGGGTAGTTGGTCACACTCACAACATTTTTTTTATTCTCATTTTTATTCTCAAATTATATCAGAAAGTTTTGCAATTATTGTGGAAATTCCATTTTCCTTGCGATTAGTATCTTATTTAGAAAAAAAAGTTAATATGCAAATTAATATTAATAATATATTTAATAAATAAATAGAATAACTCTCTATCAATTCGATATACATATGAGACTTCCACCACCCCCCGGGCAAACAATTGAAAGATTTTCCATACATCTCGATCGGAAAAGAATCAATCGAAAAAGAAAGAATCAGAATTGACTCCCACTCCAGTCGTTGCTTTTCTTTCTGTTACGTAGTTGCCCTTCTCCGGCCTGAGAAAAGAAGCGAACTCTAGAAGCTAGGCGCTTCTTTTTTGTTTTACCTTTGCTTATTACCCTAAAAAAAAGAAGACCCGGAAAGAAGTGAGGAATCCTCTTTTCGACTCTGACTCTCCCACTCAAACATTCATGATCTGTATGTGAATGAGTCGAATTACACAACGAAAGCACTTTTTCATTCTTTCATATACTAGGGGCTTAGCCTAGCCCTATGGGAAGAGTTAGTAATTGAGCGTTCAGTTCAAGCGAGAGCGACCGATCTCTTTAATAAAGGACTCTTTCTTTGCGTTTAGCGAGCTTAGATAATAATTTACTTTTTTGTATCCCCTTGTTCCTCGGATACAATTCGTTTTTATGGAGTATGCCATTGAGAATCATTATTCCTTTACTTGGAAAAACATTATGAGAAACAGGGAAATTGGCTCCAAATCAATTGAGAGAAAATTCAAGGATGGTAAAAAAAACACTAGTTTATGGTTCAAACCATCGTTATTTGTTAAATCTCTTATTAATTTATTAGGTTGGAAAAATCTTTATCATCTAAGTGGAGCTGAATTCAAAGTTGATGCTACAATTCATAATTCCACTTAGAATACCATTTCTCATCGAGCTGCTCAGATATTTAATTCCTCTATCAATAAAATTGTTGTTGATAGCATCATAAATGAGGACAACGGGAATAGAGGCTCAATGTCAAGGATAAATTCTCATTCAAAAATACATGGAATTACATCAAAGGGAATGAGAGTGAAGTTGAATGACAGAAATAAAGTTAATTGTCCTAAGATGACACACTGCTCTTATTTTGTAGTTATAAACAGACTCCCCACTAGAGATAAGTGTGTAAAGTGGTATAATCAGTAATATTAGTTTATCCTATAAATCAGAGGTCAAAAATATTGATCATCTTTTCTTTGAGTGCTTATATTCTTTACATATATGGCATATAGCCAAAAACAAGTTGAATATTAATCAATGCACTCAAATGAAAAATATAAGGGAAAGTGTCATGCAAATACAAAAAATCTTCAAATGAGTTAAAACTCATTGTAATAAAGCTTGCATTGTGTTCACCTCTGTCATCTACTTTATATGGAAAGAAAGAAAAAAATACTGCACATTGGAGTTGAATCAAGCTATATTCAAATTTGAAATGCATTTGAAACCGAATTCAATATTCTTTGTGCTAACTCCAATAAAAGCATCAAGCATCTATCTAAAGCTCAATATCAAAACTGTTGTGAGTTAGATAACTATTAGGAGAGAGTGGGAGGTTACCTTCTTAACAACATAAATTCTAATGAAATTTCTCGTATTAGAGATAGCCAATATCATTTTAAAGATATAGTTATCAATACCAGGAGAAGCACTCACCACTCCAAGTATTCTTCGCTTGACTTCCTAATTGGAGATAAGCGTAATATCAATCAAGATAGTTATCAGGCCAGTAAAGGGAGTAATACTAACTTACTTAATTATAGAATATACTGCAAATGCTACTCATGCTTTACTTGAAAATTTCAGGGAGAAATCTGATATCTCCAACAGTGTTCCAGATAGAGCTATGCTGAAGGGAAAATGCATCCTCCAACATAACCCAATTGACTCCCTTCTTGGAGACTCAAAGTATAAATCGAAGGCCTATAAGGGAATTAACATGGCAAAATTAGAACTTTTTACTAATTATATGATAATTAAAGATATTAAGAAAGGTTTTTCACCTGATTTTGCCAGGAAATTGCAGTAAATACCCAGTGGTGATTCAAGCGAACTGATTTAAAGCAATACGATGTTTAACCATCAATTCAATATATCTAATCAAAGTATAAATGAAATTCTATACTTTAGCATGTTGGATAATCAATTACACCACTTGTCTGAGAAATGCAGACAGGATAGCAGTGGTACCCATGATTTGGGAGTTTCGAACATCAGAGAATCAAGAGATGGTAGTAACCATAAGAGCTCCGTTGATATTCGTAAAGACACTGACAAATGTGGTATGTCAGATCAGCCTTCTGGCAACGTCTCCAAAGATAAAGGCATCTTTGGCTCAAGGAAGTATTTTGGCAAGAAGAGGCATAAATTTGAGAACTGAAAGCCTCCTTAATTGCCCAGATCAATGTGGAAGAAAAATGATTTTGTTTATGATGGAGCTATTAGGGTTTTGCATTCCCTTTGTTGAATTATTTATGTCGGCTAGCGTTTGAGCTAATGCAGCTATTTTTACCACTTCGTGTGGGCTGGGCTTAGGCCCTTTTATTTTTATCATTTTTTTATATATAAAATTGTGTTTTGGTATATTATAGACTATTTGCAATAGTATATGAATGAATATTTGTACTTATTTTAAATTTATATAACTCAAAAAAGTACATATCAAAAATAATATTAGGGTTGTTATGGTAATAGTTACCGTTACCATTAGGCAAATACCGTTACCGTACCATTTTACAGGTAAGCCAGAATTGCTTACCACTACTGCTACCGATCGATTGGTATACCGAAGGCTGTATACCAATAACTGGTAACTGTTTCACTAGTAACGGTAAATTACCGTTTGTCCGTCAAAAGTCTTATCTTGACATGTTTTTTGTACACAGTGCATATTTATTATATTATATGTACTGTTACTTTATAAAAAAACCATAAATGAGAAAGAAAATAAGTGTACTTGGAATTATTTTACCTGATTATTGAACTAAATATTCATTTATTTGGTTCTAAATGCATGTAATAAAGCATATCAGATGAATATACCTATATTTAAAATTAACTGGTAGAATTACCATTACGGTGGTATTGAAAAAATAGTAACAATAATTTACCGTTAAAAATGATAAATTTACCGTTATCATACCATTTTGACAGGTATACCGATTTCAATCAAAAATGGTTACCGATTGACTGGTAATGGTAAATTTTCGATTATCATAACAATCCTAAATAATATTGTAAGTATATTCTTAAAATGATAAATGTTCAAAAGTATCCGTGGTTGGAATAAATAAAACGATCAAAATGAAAATTTAATATAATTGATGAAATTCTAGTTACTACTGATATTCGTTTAGTGCTACATTTGCTTTTACCTTTTAACTATTAAATTTAATGTTCTCATAAATTTAATGTTCTCATGCAATAAGACCAGTAAACCGTGCAAGTTTGCATTCATAACGGTAAACTTGAGAGTACCATGATGGATTTTTTTAATACAGTGAACTGTAGGTTAAGAAATTTTGGTCCTTTTTCACTTAAAAAACTAAATTAAGTTCATTTGGAAACCCTACCCATACACGTTAATACTTAAAAGGGTCCGGCTATTGCCATCCCATTATTTGCTCTTCACCCCCCAGTTAAAAGTTTTAACTTTTATTTCCAGTTTTACCCTTTAGTAGTAAAATAAGTATCTTGCCTAATGTTATGAGAAGATTAAAAATAATAAAATCAACCATGCAAGATGTTTGAGGTTAAATTACAGACAGTATTTAAAATAAAAAACCATTGTTGTATGTGACTTTAAAAAAAAACAGAAATTACAGACAACGATTAAAATCTGCAAACAATTATTAAAATTCAAAAATGGTAAAGTCAACGGTGTATGTAATTATGTATTTGGAGATCGAATAGATCGACAGTGCACAGGAATTGAAAATGCCTAAGTTGCAAATAAATAAAATATCACTTTAGTAGGCGTTAACTTAAATAAATTAATGCTCGGCTGAAGTATTAATTATCATAATCAATGCTAAGCAATCAATGACGCCGTCTACGAACATTTATTAATTCGATCAAGATGTTAAGAAAAGAGCTGTACAAACAAACTGCAAGCTTGAAATAAGAAGTAAAAAACAAAAAAATTTAATATCTAGTAAGGGCATTTTTGGAATAAACGAGGTGAGAAGAGAAAATGTTGAGGTGTGTATTTTATTTTTTATGTTATGGTGTGTGTGTGGGTGGGGGGGTGGGGGGGGGGGGGGGTTTATTTTGGTTGAAGAGTATATAGCGGGTGTCAATAGACGGACACATACTAAATTAAGTTTACAACAAATGAGTTCGCCTCTCTTTCATGTGTCCAACGCTTCTTCTTCAATCAGGCTCTATTATTCTATTAATCAACTGCAAAAATATCAAAACTTCAAAACAAATCAACACTCAAATCATTTGCAAGGACTTGGAACAAAATCATGCTATACGCTCTCGCTTGCTCGCACTATGCAACAAACTGTCATTTCCAGACTCCGTATTCAATCGTATTTTGATACCAAACTTATGCCTATACAACTGCATTTTCAAGTTACATTCTGACCATGAATTTTCTATTGCCAAGACTCTATCTTTGTTCAGCTTCATGCAAAAAGACAGAATTTTAATCCCCGATGAGTACATATTTACGTCATTGGTGAAGTCTTGTGCTAACGAGTGCGACTTGGGACACGGTTCTTGTCTGCATTTTTCTATCATCCATTATGGTTTAAGCTTTGATGTGTATGTGCAAACTTCTTTGATTATGGCAAGTGTAAAAGGATTCATTCCGCACGTAAGGTATTTGATGAAATGAAAGACACAAAAAATGTCGTGAGTTGGACAACCATGTTGTGTGGCTATCTTATTTTTGGTAATATATGTGGCACTAAGAAGTTGCTCGACGAAATGACAAAGAAAAATTTGCTCATGTGGAATGTCATGATTTATGGGTATGTTAAAGAAGGTGACATGATCAGTGCCAGAAGTTTGTTTGAGGAAATGAATGAAAAGAATTCAATTTCTTACACTTCAATGATTAATGGGTATGCAAAAATTGGTGATATGGCAAGCGCAAGGTATTTTTTTGAGGAAGGAAAAAAAATTCAGAGATATGTTTGCTTGGTCGGCACTGCTTTCAGGCTACGAACAGAATGGCATGCATGCAGAAGCATTAAAGGTATTCCTCGAACTACGAGAAAATAATATAAAACTGGATGACCATATCATGGTGGGTTTCATATCAGCTTGTGCTCAAATGGGCGGCCTTTCATTAGCAAAGTGGGTAGATTCATACATCGCAAACGGTAAAATCAACTTTAACAAAGCTTTTATTATATCCTCTCTAATAGATATGCGTGCAAAGTGTGGAAACATGGAAAGAGCATCAGCTTTGTTCGAATCAACGGGTAATAGGGATTTGCATTCCTATTGTTCCATGATGCAAGGCTATTCTCTTCATGGAGTTGGAGTTAAGTCTATAGAGATGTTTACTAGGATGATTAGAGAAGGAATAGCAGCGGATAGTGTAGCATTTACAGTAGTTCTCAACGCTTGTAGCTTTGGTGGTTTTGTTGAAGAAGGAAAACAATATATTGAGTTGATGAGGTGCAAATATCAAATAGATCCTACTCTTGATCACTATTCGTGTATGGTTGATGTACATGGAAGAGCTGGAAGATTGAAGGAGGCTTATGAAATTATAGAAACTATGCCTATGGAACCAAATGCAGGAGTTTTGGGGGCTAGGTTAGGTGCTTGTAGATTGCATTGTAATACAGAATTTGGTGAGACTGTAGCTAATTGATTGTTTGAAATAGAGCCTAACAACCCAGGTAATTATGTGGTGTTATCAAATATTCATGCTGCGGCAAATAACTAGAAAAAATTTGCAGAGGTAAGAACAACAATGAGTGGGAGGGGGCTTAGAAAAATACCTGGTTTTACATGGATGTAGCTGAGATTAATCTTGTGTTCCTTTGTAACTGCTGGGGCTAAGCTACACATGATACCGCCTTTTATTATGACTGATATCTATCTTGATTGAGAAGGTATTAATCTATGTCAGATTTGAATTCTGAAAGGGATGGCCCAAGAGTTTTAGTGCATGGCTAAGCCTCGAATGCACATGGCAACATTTTTTTAGCTGTGATATCTCTGAAACTGGAGCCTCTTAGGATGTTTATTAGTTTATGAGGCCACTTTGCAATTGTGTCAACGGGGAGAATGGTGATTATACCTGGTAATGTATTTATGATCATTATGCTGAAAATATAATGTTATGTAACATATGTTATTATATTTGTACTGTATGCATAAAGTCAAAAAGAGTGAAGAACTGAAGATGCATAGTTACTGCTGTTATGGAAACGATCAACGAATTCACTATTCATTTTTTTTTTCCGGATCATTTGATTATAAATCATTATTCTTCTAGATCATTTGTATGCAGGCATCAATGAATTCACACTTCTGTGTTGTAGACCGAGGGGTTGGCAGCATAACATGTTATTCTTACTTTTTCAAAAGCGTTGTATTTATAGATCTTACTAAAGGTCATGTAAGTTTTATTAGTATCCAACTCCAAGCCAGCATGCTTGTGCATCTAGTCAAAAATCATCTTAAGAGTAAGACCTTTACCAGCAGCAGTGAATAGTCACCTTAACAGTAAGACCATTACCAGCCGCAGCTATGCGGTTAAAAGCCCCGCAAAATACCCGTTATATCCCGTAGCGTCCTTCAACTGCTACGCTATTTCTATTTAGCACTCATGAACAGTAGTTCCGCTTTAAGCCCCCGCTACTTTCCGCTACATCCGCTAAATCAGCTCTTTTTAGCACTCACTTTAGCAATATTAATATACGAAGCTTGATTTGACTATTCTCTTTTTAAAAAAAATCAATAAATTTAGTTCAAAGAGATAATTTTAAGGCATAAGTGTCTAATATATGGTAGAAATCTATTATAGTAATCAATTCAGATGTGTGTAACCGTAATATTCATTGATTTTATTATATAAGATCAATAAACATTAGTTTCTTCTGCACAAATGATATGAGAATGATGATTAATTAATTTTAAAATACTTATTTTTACATTTAATGTGCATTTTCCCACCTCCGCTATATTCCCATTATTTCCCCGTTTTATCCTCGATGTACCTTTATGCACCTCCGCCGCTACAAAACTATTAAACGCTTTAACCGCAGTGAATAGTCATCTTAACAGTAAGACATACCCCCATTTCTCTTCATTTTATACTTAAATAATAAATTACGCATTATGGTACGTTTAGTTAAAAAGGAAAATAAGAAAGAAAATATTAATCTTGATTGTATTGACGTTCAACTAATTTACGATGAGGTGTATACACTATACAGAAACTTATAACGCAATAAAGATTGTTCTAGTAAAGGTACTTAAAAAGTACCTCTAATTTTCCTTTTTTAGAAAAATCAGTAACTGAATAGTACTATTTGACTGACCAATTGTTAGCTGTCATCATCAATATTATTATGGTCTTCCATTTCGGTTATGCCAACTCCATTATTTTCAGCGCGCCCCCTCAAATTGTGCTATGGACAAAATGAAATTGTCAGCTTATTTTTTAGATACAGGAAACTACTTACAAGGACAATTGACCTTAATATTTTATCCATAAGGACACGCGCTTAAAATTTTACTTAAAAGGACAATTTTTCGTTGCCCCTTTCTCTCTTTTCTTATTTCTTCTTCCGCTCCTTTCTCTCTTCTCCGATTTCTTCTTCCACGAAATCAGCAAATTAAAAAATAACGAAATCATCTCAACTGAAAATCGCATGAAATCAAATCCATACCAAAATCGATTATGCGCGTACTGATTTGGGAATTCGGCCGAGAGATTTGCCCTAATTTTGTCGATTTGCCCTAATTTTGTCTGAAAATCTTCATCGATTATTGTAGGTGCCGCGGATTTTGATTTGATAGGCAGTAAAGATGATTTCGTGTTTTTTGAATTTGCGAATTCGGCGTAGAAAATCGAACGAGAGAGATGAAGGAGAAAAAATTCGTCGCTGTATACTTTTTTTTTACGGTGAAGTTATCAACAGTTTTTAGGTATCATTTTTCTATTTTTTTAGCTATCATTTTTCGTGTTTTAACAGTGTTGTGCTGTTTTGTTTATAATTTTGGTGCTATATCAGTTTTCTACATGTAGTGTTGCATTAGCTTTGCAACTTAATCGAAATTATGTCATTTTAATCAATCAAAGTGGGATGTAACATTTTTATTCATTAGTTTTCCTTCAAAATATCAAAGCAATTTCTAGGTATCATTTTTATATTTTTTTAGGTATCATTTTTATTTTTTCTAGTTAAGTTTAAATCATAGCAGTTTTTAGGTATCATTTTTCTATTTTTCTAGTTATCATTTTTATATGTTGTAGCTGAATTTACATCATAGCAGTTTTTAGGTATCATTTTTCTATTTTTCTAGTTATCATTTTTATATGTTGTAGCTGAATTTACATTATAGCAGTTTTTAGGTATCATTTTTATATTTTTCTAGTTATCAGTTTTATATTTTGTAGCTGAATTTACTTTATTATGTTGATATAAGTTTTGATTATGCATGAAATTCTTGCAGATACTGCATGCTGCTGGAATTTACTTGAATTCAAGACTGGATTGAGTACAAGTAAAAGTAAATGCTTGAATGCATGCTTGGAATGTGGAGTAGTGTTGTATGTACTTATATTGTGTAGGAAAACAATGTATCCTAGTATATCAGTTATGCATAGTTGTAGATATCATATGATATGGTACAAGCGTGTATTATTGTGAATAATCTCATTTTTGTGATAATTGAATTGAATTAAGTGCTATTTTTATGATACAAGTTTGATTGTATAAAATTAAATAAATTTGATTGAGTTAAAAAGTTGATGCAACAATATAACTTCAAAATTAACACAACAATAAAATCACATGAAAACAACACATAACATAGTTAAAACTGTAATAATGATACCTAAAATATTAGAAAAATGATAACAAAATACTGATACAATGCTTTGAAGATAAAATAATGGAAAAAAAATTATATCACAGTTTGACTGATTAAATTGAAATAAGTTCGACTTAATTTCTTAGCTGATACAACAATATAACTTCAAAAATAATACAGCAACAAAATCTCATGAAAAAAAAATATAACACAGTTAAAAAGGTAAAAATGATACCTAAAAAAATAGCAAACTGATACCTAAAAACTGCTGCTATGTTTTTAATGTTAAAACATGGAAAATGATAACTAAAAAAATAGAAAAATGATAACTAAAAACTGCTGCTATATGTTAAAGTTAAAACCGGAAAAATGATAACTAAAAAAATAGAAAAATGATACCTACGAACTGCTATACTATTAACGATAAAAAAAAACATTTCCAATCACGAAAAAATTGTTTCAACAATTTCGACTTCTTCAATTGTGTTTTCCATCGTCTGAAAAATATTTTTATTCAATTCAAACGTGATTTCCAATGGATTTTTGTTGTTCGACAATTTTTTGGTTTTCTAGGGTTTATGTTTCGAGTGGATTTCTGAATTCGAATTTTTGGGTTCGATTGCAATTTCGAATCCGATGTCCTTTTGATTTTCGTGATTTATGAATTGTTATGGATTCGAATTTTTGTGATTTTTGGGTTCGATTGTTTTAAAGATGGAGCGGACGTGAATTGGGATCGGAGGAAGAAGAAACAAGCGCATGTGAAATCGAGATACGCGACTGAGGGAGAAGATGGAAGCATCGGCCGAAATTTAAATTCAGCGTATTGTCCTTATGGATAAAATATTAGGCGGGTGTCCTTATGGATAAAATATAGTAGCCTTTTGTCCTTATAAATTAATATCCCTTTTAGATAATGGAATTGTAAATTGCTGAGAGACTTGGTAGGTACATCAGCTATTTGCTCCTCTGTTGGAATGTACCTAACCTCCACTTTTTCATTTAAAACTTTCTCTCTAATGAAATGCACATCAATTTCTGTGTGTTTTGTTCTTGAATAAAAAACTGGATTAGATACTAACTGAATGGAATCAGAATTGTCACACCACATTATGGCAGATCCTTTGTATTCAATACCGATTTCAGTGAACAAGGGTTGCAACCACACCACCTCGATGCAGGCTTAAGCTAAGGTTATATATTCAACCTCAGTGCTTGAGCAAGCCATAGACTTTTGTCTTCGAGAGCTCCAACTGGTTAGGTTTTTGCCAAAGTATATGCAATAACCGATTGTGGATTTTCTAACATCAAGAGAGCTTTCCTAGGCCGAGTCATAAAAGCCGTCAATGGTTAGAGTGGAGGCAGGAGTGAACATGATCCCTTTTACAATTGATCCAACAAGATAGCATAGAATTTTCATACAAGCGCTCCAATGGTTTTGAGTGGGAGCTTGAAGAAATTGACTCGACTTATTCACTGAATAAGCAATGTCAGGTCTACTAAGAATAAGACATTGGAGGGCACCAGTAACACTTCAGTACAGAGTGTCATGGTCAAAAGGCGCATTATCTAGAAGACTTAACTTATTGTTTTTATTCATGGGAGTAGGGTAAGGTTTGGCAACAATCCTATTAGTCTTTTTTAAGAGATCTATGGTGTATTTGGTTTGAGATAAGTGAAGACCATGATGCCCCCTAGTTAGCTCAAAGCCAAGGAAATATGTGGTAGAGCCGAGAGATCCGAGAGCAAATAGAGATTGAGGTTTTGAGACAATAGTAGAGACACAAGTACCATTATTTCCTATACGCAGAATGTCATCAACGTATACTAAAACATTGCAATAGCTTCTCCATCATTGTAGAAAAACAAAGAAGTATCGGCTACTGAGTTTTAAAATCCAAGAGTAGCAAGATAACCTTTGAGTTGGTCAAGCCAATCTTGAGGCAAGACGTAAAGGGCCTTGTCTAGTTTAGACATAGCAGTGGGGTAATTAGGATCAATGAAGCCAGCTGGTTGCTCTATGAAGACTTCCTCTTGAAGGGTTACGTTTAGAATGACGTTGTTATTGTCGATTTGTTTAATACCCTAACTATAGGTAATAACTAAAGAAAGTATAACACAAATCGTGGAAGGCTTGAAAACATGGCTAAATGTCTCCCTGATTGTAGTTGAAAACCCTTAGTAATAAGGCGAGCTTTGTAACGATTTATGATGCCATATGCATTATATTTGATTCAAAATACCCATTTGTTGTCAACAACATGCATGCGTGGTTGTCGAGGCACAGGATACCAAGTTTGATTTTTCAAAAGGGCGGTGTTTTTCATCATGCACTGCTAAGTACCACTATGGAGAATTGAGTGCTCGATCAACTGAGGTTGATACAGTGTCTTCAAAATCGAAACTAATGGATGAGTGAGGTGAAGTTGTTAGAAAGATTTTTCGTAACAACCCAAATTCTGACAAACCAATTTTTTTCTCAAAAATTCCAATATATCGAAACTCGAGTTGGCTTGTCTGATATCCTGCAGAAAATATATCATAGCTCATAAAACATCTCATAGCGGAACAGATAAAATAGCCTTACCAAAGTAATAATACTGCGTAACCAGTAAACAAAGCTATCATATCTTTGTCATAAACCTAACTTGCGCATGTGTTATGAGGAGGGGTTAGAACACAAGTTCTGATGACTGGACTAAATTATCTGAAATAACCCTACATATACCGTTCAGTTACATTTTTTCTTGTTTATTAGGTTGTTTTATATTAATAGCACTAAAAGCTTTACACACACGTCGTACCATCTACCTCTCAATAGGATAACCTAATATAGCATATATTGAGTTACCACCAGTATCAAAGTACTTCCCTTGACACCCTTCTCGCACGGTCACCGCCATCACGCCACGGAAACATATGCAACTTTCATCCTACGCCTAAGCGATGTACGGACCCCTATATAACTACACCACGTTCCGCATAGAATTATCATCAACAAGCTACGTAAGCGTACAGACTGCCACATCCAAACTCCTCAGCCAAGCTCAGTCTTAACACGGAGTAATTCCCACTCGTCTACACTATATCACCCAATGTGTGTACCTAGACCCTCACACGTACGTACTGTCTACTGTACTCAGAGTCCGGTAATAGGGATGCATTTGAATACACGAAACTAGGTTGGGAGCCTTTCCATATCTGCAAAGGTCCACTTGAAAGGACCCGAGGTACAAATATCTAAACTATGGTCTGCATTTTCACGGTGGTTATGGTCCCACCAGACCGCTCCCTTAACTAGTGAAAGACTACATCAAGAGCCAAGTGACATGCCCCTAACAACCAATCTATCATCCAATTTGGAGTGTCCCACAACCAACGTCTCAATAGTGAAAGATTGATGGTATCTTGGTATAGCTCTATTCTTTCCGTATCACAGTCACACTGACTGCCGATGACAGGTATTCGACGATTACTATCCTATATTGGTCGTGACCCAGCCTATCTGAAGGCAAAATCGTCGAATCACCTACGTCATCACGCCATAGCCTTCTAGCTGCCAACTACCATGCAGTCAAGGTATACCCACTGGGTGGTAACGTGCAGACCAAAACCCTACGAGTGTAGCTCGGACGCATACACTGCAACAGAGGACCAACACGAAGTACGCTACCACGTCCCCCGGAAGCAGCGTGCTTCCTTCCAGTCCCGCAGAGGCAGCAAGCAGAATAATCAGATGGATGTGCTCCTCTCATGTCTCTAGACACCCCAATGATCTACTCCATTAGGTTCTTCACCTTAAGACATGCAGAATGGTCCAAGCGCATTACACTAACGTGTTATTAGACCATATGTCTATTTGTTTAATCACACGCTTGCTCTATCTTATCAACTTACCAGTTAACTTGATTATCCATATTTTATCTTTTTATTCAAGTTACCAGGTTTTCTCTAAGCCCCTTATATCTCGAAGGAATGGATCACTTTCGCTTACTAATTCAGTGATATTGCTTAACCCATTTAAGTTCATTAATGAGTCCATAACATGTTATTCACTAGATTGTAATTAACAAAAGTACTCTACAATCGTTTTACATTATTACCATGCCATTCAATGTCCAATTTCATGTTTACAAGTTACAATAACATGTTCTACTTAATGTATAATTAAGTATATATCTTATCTCAATCCAAATGTTTTTCTGTTAACATGTTACTTAATATATATAATTAAGTACAACTTATTTCCTTCCATAAGTCTTCTTACTTTACTTTTTCTTATTCCATCATAACTGTCACAACTTATTGTTGTTGTTTACTTATTAACTTAGTTCTTCTTAATTATGGTTTATTAATCAGTTTCCTTTTCATTCGTTATAACCTATGTTATAATTTCCACTTGTCCCTGAGACAAGCCTACCTATTATATTCCATTCTCATTCGTGCAATTAATTATAATAGGTTATATTCCTCGTTCATCACATTTTCCTTTGTTCTTTAATGTTTACCAAACTCTTACTATTGTAGCATTTATCTCTTTACTGTCTTGTAAATTTTCACACATACCATTTATTACAATTAATGTCATTTACACATTCATGTTGCATACATATATGTTTATACATATTAATGCACCGGACCTCTCACATCAAGCTGACCACTTGTGGATGCTGGATTTGTCGGGCGGTTCCGGGTAGACTTCTACAACAAGTTAAACTTAACCACATGTCTTAGTGCAGTTATCTATAATTTCCCAATTACTGTAAATTTTACATACAAATTAGGCATATCTATTCTTTACTTACTGTCAGATATGTCCCTTATTTCTTCGGGAAAACATTTCACGCACTTTATTAGTTTGATTTACAAAAAGATACAGTGGTTTATTTTCATAATGTGGACCTATATAGATCCGTAGTTGTAATCTATTTATTTTATTTTCTTTGTGGTCTTCTTGCAACTACATTCTCAGGAATATGTTACTTATGAAAATATATCACTTTTCCTCAAATCAAAATAACTCAGTCCACTACATACCTTCCTTTCTTATTTTCTGAGTTAGACATTGAATTTCTGTTTCATTTAGTATTCACAACTACTGCAATCTTCACTTTGAACCAAAACGGGCATATTGATCCTAATTTCATTATTTTTACTTCTTAATTCAAGTGTCATGGTCATAGTACTACAGAAGTTTCCCAATTTAAACAGAGGACATAATAAAATTTATGTCTATTACAATGGTAATGATTTCAACATATTCCCAAATAGGTTTAATAGCCAATTTCCATAATTACCAAATGTTTAGCATATTAAAAATAATGGGGAGTGCAAACGATAGATATATTGTTACTTAAAAACGTACAATTTGAATCCACACAACTAACAGCTTTCCAATTCATGAATCCGATCCAGATTTATTGTTCTGTGGCATCCCTAACTGAATCTATTATTAAAACAGCTATGGATTCACAAATCTGATGCTAAAAGAAGAGGTAAAGAGAGAGAGAGAGAGAGAGAGAGAGTAACCTATATAAATCAGATTCAAGAACTTACCTCACGTTGAATAGAATTCTGAACAGCTATTTGTAGATTTATATCTCTTATCTTCAAATCTTGAATCAGAACCCTTATGAACTAATATTCTAATTTTCTAAAAAGATTTGGAGGAAGAAGAGAATGACAGAGCTTAGGCAGCATCTAAGAAAATATGAGTTTAGAGCTAAGCCATGCTAGTCTAGTTATAAGTGTACACGGAAGTCTGGTCCATCGGACTTAATAAAATAAAATCTGAACCACTGATATTAGAAATCCACGTCGCACAAAACAAATCTTGGCCCTCTCGGGTCGACCCCTGTGTCAACCCACCATAGAGGTGGGTAGACGCATGGCTCGACCCAGGCCGAACGTGGATCGACCCATTCAGGGTCCAAGCCGATATTCGGCACACTACGATTTCTGAGTTTAAACGTTACTTAATAACGTTAATTACATGCTTTATATAATTCTCTTGATTTATGTTGTTCCAGTTATAACTTACCTTTAAGCTTGAATTTGGAATTTGCATGTATATATACGCATGTAGTCTTTTGGTTACTAATTCATTGATAACTTTCCCATGCAAGCTCCATTTTATAGCGGCTAAATTAATGTATTATTTTATTCCTTTTAATGCATCGTTTTATTCCCTTTTTAATGCATGCATCCTAATTTCAATTTGCAGCTAATTTCTTGTCTACTTTTCATGCATGTATTTATTTATGCGTTTATTCCTCCCTATTTTTAACTTGCACTTTTTATTTCAACATTTATATTCATGCGTATATATGTATTCACATTCTTTTCACATTTTAATGGAGGAAACGGGAAAGCATTCCTGCTTCCTTCTTAAATCTTCTTCAATTCCAAATCGTATTCCTTCTCAATCAAATCTGGATGCTAATTCATCAAATACTAAAGCGATTTCATCTCCAGATGCAGATCCAAACAAGCTACAGTTTATGAAACCATCGGTGGAGCATATTTTTATACCAGAAGAGATTTTCAATTCTTCTGTAGAGGTGTGGCATGATAGTATTGCTCTTCATCCAATCTAATTCATATTATCAGTTGTAAAATTAAAGGATTATATACACAAAGTATGGAAGCCTAAAGGTAGTTGTGTGGTTCACATAGTAGCTAGATTTCATTTTACTGTTCAATTTGAGGATTCTGTAGATTTTTCATCAGTTATAAAGTCATCAACCTATTCATACTTTGGAATTTTGTTAATGATTGACAAATGTATCCTGGCTACGAGTTTGATAAATTTACAGTTGATAAAGTACAGATCTGGGTTATACTACATAATTTAGATATGGAACTGTGGTCGAACATATCTTTTTCTATGATTGCCAGCTTCATAAGTGAACTGATTTGCATTGATGATTTCTCTACCATTAAGAAAATCACAAGATATGTTAGAGTACTTATCGCAATCGATTTGGCATCTGAGTTGCATGATAAAATCCTTATTCAATTGCAAAATGGCACTAAAAAGGAGATAACAGTCGAGTACGAGTTTATTCCTCCACGTTGTGATCAATCATGGGTAAATAAGGATAATGTAAATGCTTCTTTCTTCAGAGGTTTTTTTTCCATAAGGACAAAGTCAACCAAAACTTTACCCATAAGGACAGCCAACAAAAACTTTAGCCTCAAGGACAAATTTACACTCAACTTTGAATTCAGGGGCCCACTATCATTTCAAAGTTTACACTACACTTTGTCCTTTTGGCTAATTTCTTTGCCTCTTGTCCTTTTGGCATAATTTTTTCTTCTTTTTGTCCTTCACATAATTTTCCCTACCACATAATATATTACCTGTTGAAATTAACCATGTTGCTGATAGTCTAAATGAAGATCCTCCTGATGAAAAGAACCATGATGTTCCAAATAGGGTTAGTAAAAACAATGAATATCTTGCTCATATCAAAGGCAAACAACAGTCTACTTCTATTGATTCTCCTAAAAGGAATTTAAGGAGCTCTTCGACGATTAAATGACAATAATTACGTGGAATGTCAGGGGGATGAATTCACCACTTAGAATGCGTGAAATATTATCCCTCTTGATAAATACCAAATCAACGTTTGTTGGTTTAGTGCAAAGTAAGCTAAGTGAAGACAATTTATGTTCCTTTAGAAAATTACTTCCTAAAAACCGGAATTTAATGCCACAATAACCCACTATCTTTTCAGGCAGAATTCTTCTTCTATGGAATTCAGATATATGGTCTACCTGTTTGATTTCGTCTTCTAAACAGCATCTAACCGTTCAGGCAAATAGCACTGGAGGTATGTCTGTATGTATCTCGATTATCTATGCAAGTAATTGTTTCTATGAAAGACAAGTTTTATGGCAGCAAATCGTACAAGACGCTGATGTTATAAATGGTGATTGGATTCTAATGGGGGATTTTAATAATGCTACATCTCCTATTGACAAAAGAGGTGGTTTGCCAGTTCCTTTTCAACATTTAAGAGTATTCAATAATTGTTTATCTTAATCAGGGCTCATTGAAATTAAAGCAATTGGCTTTAACTACACTTAGAAGAGAAAAGGTATTGCCAACCACATACATAAAATTTTTGTAAATCATTTTTGTTTGCAAATATACAATTATATGAAGGTTCTTTCTCTATTGCAATTATCTAGCGATCATAATCCACTGTAACTTGATTTAATACCCACTTCTGCATCTAAAGGATTTCCATTTAGATATTCGAATGAGTGGATTTCAAGCATGGATATTCGGAGTTTATAAGCAAACGTTTACAAGCTAGTGTGTGGGGATACCCTACTTACACATTTCAATAGAAATTGCATGCTTGTAAAATTGAGCTGAAATTATGGAACAAAATAAGGCCGAAAGATGATGTTATGTTAATGGAAGCATAATCCAGATTTAATGACATAGAAGCTGAAGTCGATTTAGATCCAGAAAACATAGAATTGTGTGAATTAATGCTGGAAGCAAAATATCAATTAATGGTTCAACGGAAAATTAAATTTTGGAGTTATAAGCAAAAAGCCAAAGTCTCTTGGCTTAAAGAGGGAGACACTAACTCAAAAAAAAATCATTCTATAATGTCTTCTCGTAGACATTGTAATAATCTTAAGGCATTAATTAATTCTACAGGTGAACTTTTGTATAAACAGGAAGAGGTTGAAGCTGATGCTATTGAATTCTTCAACTCTTTATTTAATGGTACGAATAACAGTGAGATGCCTTTCTTTTAGTCTTCATTTGTTATCAATCATTAGGGTCAACAAGATTTGCTTTGTCTAGTTTCAATAGAGGAAATCAAAAAGGCAGTGTTTTCGGTGCATGAGGATACTAGTCCTGGACCAGACAGGTTTAATTCAAAGTTCTTCAAATTACATTGGGAGGAATTGAAATTTGAGCTTCTAGCTCCTGTTCAAGACATGTTTCATTCTACGAAGATTCCCAAAGGTTGTAATCATTCTTTTATTACTCTAATTCCAAAAACTGATAGACCGACATAAATTTCTCATTATCGTCCTATTTCATGTTGTGATTAATACTACAAATTCTTTAGTAAAATTTTATGCAATAGGATCAAATGGTTTTTACCGCATCTCATTTCTTCTAATCAATGTGCATATATTCCTACATGATACATTGGTGACAACATTTTGCTTGCACATGAATTGATTAGAGATTTTAAGAAGCCGGGAGCGAATAAATTTTGTGTTAAAGTGGATCTTCAGAAGGCATACGATACGATTAACAGAGAATTCATATGTCATATTATGAAATATATGGGGTTTCCTATTTATTTCATAAATGTCGTATATGAATGTATATCACGCCAACTTTTCCTATTATGATTCAAGGGGTTCCTAATGGCTTTATATCGTCTAATAGAGGCATTCGACAAGGTGATCCGCTATCACCATATTTGTTTTCTATTGCAATGGAATTCTTCACATTTTGCATGAATGAGGCGGTAATGCAGCAATCGTTTCTCCTTGTTCATGCACTTGAATCGGTTATCACTCACTTATTATATGCAAACGATTTGATGGTATTTGGAAAATGTTCAACTGGTTGTGATGTTACTTTGAAAGCAGTTTCTGACAAATTAGAAAGGTATAGTGGGCTATCGGTTAGTGTTCTTAAGACGAAGATTTTTTCCAATTCTCATGCTTCTTATTCAAATGAAATTGCTAAAATCATTGGAGTTAATATAGGGCAGCTTCCTATTAAATACTTAGGCGTCCCATTGTCTTCTAACTACATCCATTATCAAGATTGTAATGATTTAATACACAGAATTAAGATAAGCTTAAGTCTTGGGACACCAAGTTTCTCAGTTTTGAGGGAAGTGCTCAGTAAATTCAATCATTAATTACTCTAATGGTGCATTATTGGCTATTCGTATATCAACTGCCTGATTATACAACTGAGAAATTGCATATGATGTACGCTGGTTTCTTCTGGGGGAGTGCGAAGCATAAAATTAGATGGGAAATTTTATGTACTCTAACAAATGTGGGTGGTATCAGACTCAAATCATTTAAAGATCTCAAGAAAGCGGCGTATATTAAGTTAATTAATGTGGAAATTTGTTGCTGATTCGTCTTTATGGAGTAAATGGATGGCCATGAAATATTATAGAGGTAATTTTTTTGGAATATTAGCATTGATAATGATGCATCTTGTACGTGGAAAGCAATTTTAAGATTGCAATCAAATGGGAAGTAGTTGTTCAATAAGGTCATCGCTGACGGTTCTTCAACCTCGTTGTGGTTTGAACCGTGGTTATATAGTAGATGTTTAGTTGATCTAATTGATATTCCGAGAGTTCAAGCTCTTGGCAGGCAAAGTGAATTAGTTTATGCTATTATTTGTGATGGAGGTCATGCAGCAACCCGCACGCATCCACAAGAGAGGTTCATCAGCAAGTTGGGAGCATTATCGTAAATCATAGTGCACAGAATGATTTTTATAAGTGGGGAGACGAAGGAGACGTAGGCGAATGTCAGAACAGTACATTCAGTTCAACAATTTTTCGAAGTGATATGGCATCCACAAAATTCATGGAGAATATCTTTTTTTACTTATCTTGCAGCCATAGATAGATTGTATAGGTTTGGTGTGGTTGAAGATGATAGATGCTTACTGTGTGGCAATCAGGTAGAATCTGCAAGTCATCTTTTTTTCAGGTGTGAATATTCTAAATTCATATGGTGTTCCATTAAAGGAAAACTTGGTTTGTCTGCGTACATTGATGGATCTTTGGCTGAAGAAGTGTCCCATCTTTTGCAAACTTTTAAGGAGAAGAATCAAATTAAGCATGTGGTTTATGCAACTTTGACCACGACAATTTACCATATTTGGCTCAAAATGAATGCAAGATAGTTCCAGAATCGTGCAAGCGACAAAGTGATAAGGATGAAATTAATAGAAAAGGAAGTCTTCTATCTAGTGAAAGGAAATGGTAGTAAGACATGTCGATCAGTGAATAATGTTGAGTTTCTTAGAAGGTGGGGCATTGAGCTAGTGGATACAGATTGATGAATGTGCGTTATACTGGTTTTGATGATCCATAGTTTTATATTTACTTGATGTACTGCAATTTATATTACAGTTCATAGTGGTATATGAGATGATTGTACTGTGAATATATGGAGTTTATATGTACTCTTTTTCCTTGTTGTCGCGCACCCATTTAGGTTAGGGCCACAAGGTTTTAGTGAGGCATATAGATGAAGTATATGATTGGTATTTGTAATAAAGTGAACCAATTTTCAAATATATATATATATATACATATATATATGCTCAATCTTTTTTCTTACCTAATTTATTATTTAATTAAATGCGGGGTGCTACGTTCTCCCACCCTTAGGAAATTTCGTCTCTGAAATTTGGTAAGGGTAAAATTAAGTAATTCCTCGCATAATTCACAACCATCAGGTGTACACCCAAATTTTCAACCATTTCTGCATTTGTGCAAAGTGTAAACAACATAGTAATGCATGAATGTAATGAATGCCTGAGCGGTACCTCCTATATGAATGCAAATTTTTCTTGAAAATCTTTTGAAAACATGATGCACACACCATACATATACTGACAATTTCTATATGAATGTAATATTTTGAAAATCAAAATACTATTCCACCCAAAATTTCCTACACTTTTATAGAGCAAGGGCGTAATTCATTCAGTTTTTGCATCCAAAATCCTACCAACCATCTTTAAATTTTCGAATTTTCAAAAAAAATCTAATTCTTTAAATTCCATTTCTTATGTTACAAAAAGGTGGAAAACGGAAAACTTGACATCTTCCGTTTTTCTTTTATGTACCTTTTCTATTTGTACTTGGATTTTATGCAACTATTATCTAAAGGTCCTTACCTTCCTACCCAAGCACAGTTCTCAAAAGAGAATTTTCTTTGTTATAGATTTTCTTTTTCAACTTTCTTTGGAAAAATCCATTTTTCTCAACTGTCATGTTTATTGCTTTGGTGGATTTGTTGTTTTCTTTTTAGTTATGTCACTACTTATTCTTACCTTATTTAACTTAATCCACTGATCTAAGTTTAGTCTTCAAATAAGCCTACTAATCCTTCAACTAAAACAGGAAAACAAGCTGTCTACACAGCTACTATCAAGGACTAAAAATCCTAGGACCATGTCTCCTATGACAAAGAAAAGTCTAAACCAAAGGATCTAGACATTTACTTACCCTTTTCCATCAAGTAGCCACCACTAGTCCTTGCTATGTACTAACAGTCTTTTCCAAGCAACAACCTAGGCTCTATAATGCTTACGCATTCTACAGAAATTTACTATTATTCCAAAATAATTCTTGCTATCTACTTTATAGCCTCAAATTATTTCTCGACTTCCCTAGGTACTAATCCTTACTTACTCCATGATTATAAACATGGTTAGGCTTCCTCATTTCATTTTCCTTCCAAAAAAAAATTAAAAGTTTCAAAACTTTATTATTTTTATCCCATTAAAACTTACTTTTTCCAAACCATAAAAAAAATCATCTCATAAAAACACAGAACTCTTTTTTTTTTTCAAATCATAAAAACTGGAGTAGTCAAGGACAACTATTTCTTAATCAATTTCACAATTGTTCATGTTTTACAATGTCAGTTCAATTACTTACAACTAGGTGCAAACATCTACTCTATTCATAATTTTTACAACTTACTTAGTCCATCCAACAAAATTTTATGTCAAAACAATTATAAAAAATTATTGTCAAAAGAATAGAGATTTTAAAAAATTTCTTTACTGAAAATTTTAGTTTTTAAATAAATGCATTCTATTTTATGTTTTTCTTTTTAATCCTTTCATACATTATAGCTTAAAATCGGTGAGCTATACATGCTCTATAATGTGCACATTCTTCTGAAAGAATTCATTTTAAACAAAAATTCCATAAGAAATCATCATTTCCAAAATATACCCCATTTTATTTTATCTTTCAGAACTCAATATGTAACTTTTTTTTCAAATATTTTCCTTACATATTTTTTCAAACATTAAAAAAAAAATACTCCCTTTTTGTTTCAAAAATTGTTTCTACACAATTTAGCTAATACATATTTTGAAACTGTAACTTTTAACATCAAAACTTGAAAAACACCATAAACTATCACCCAAAAGCTATTAATATTTCAAGTTCCTAAAAGTTAACATTGGGGCTAGACTCAAAGTGGGTTTCAACCTTACCTAGACTTTCCTATATATTCTCATAAAGTCATTACTCTCAAATATATATGTTCCTAATCCATTTTCCCTCTTTACTTTTCCCAATTTATAAGGCTCAACTACCAAACCGACTAATCCAAAAATACTGGTACATCAGATACCGATATATGGGATCCATCTTTATCCAATACAAAGCACATTGTACACTTTTTACCCAAACCACCTGAGGGTTTCCATAACCATTCCTTTAGCATACATAACTGATATCCCAACTCTTTGCATAAATTGCTCTTCCTATTTAGTGGGTTCCTTTATGGGTCTAGGCGTATATATATAATATATTTTAAAAAAACACAAATATGTTCACTCACTATCTATATAGGAATCCTAAACCTAAGCTTTGATACCAGATGTAACAACTCGAATTCCGACAGCATGGAATTTTTTTCTCAAAAATTCCAATATATCACAACTCGAGTTGACTTGTGTGATATCCTGCAGAAAAGATAGAAATACGAATATATCAGAGCTCATAAAACATCTCACAACAGAATCGATAAAATATAATATAATCAAATATAGCCTTACCAAAGTAATAATACTGCGTAACCAGTATCCAAAGCTATCATATCACTGCCATAAATCTAACATGCGAGTGTGTTATGAGGATGGGGTTGGAACACAAGTTCTGGTGACTGGACTAATTACACATTCTGCAATAACCTTACATATACCGTTCAGTTACATTTTTTTGTTTATTTGGTTGTTTTGGGTTAATAGCACTCAAGGCTTTACACACACGTCGTACCCAACTACCTTCCAGTAGGTTAACATAATATAGCACATATGTAGCTACCCCCAATATCAAGGTATTTCCCATGGTACCATTCTCGCACGGTCACCGCCATCACGTCACGAAAGCGTATGCAACTTTATCCTACTCTTGAGCGACGTACGGACCTCCATATAACTACGCCACATTCCGCACATAACTACCATCGCCATGCAGCGTAAGCGTACAGACTGCAATATCCAAACTCCTTGGCTAAGCTCAGTCTCAACATGGAGTAATGCACTCTTGTCTGCAATACACCACCCAATGCATGTGTATCGACCCGCATTCTACGCATCGAAGGATAATAGAATATTTATTTATTTCACATACGAAGTCGTATGGTCATGTAACTTTGGGAGACGGCTATTGGGGTCATTTCCCATGTTCATGATTTTTGCCGATTTTTAAATGACCGTTTTGCCCCTAGCTGATCTTGTTTAGGCCATAACTTTTGACTGGAAAGGAATTTTGACCTGAAACTACTTTTATTGGATACGGATGATGGTTTACAATTCCGTAGAGTGGTCACAATAGCCAAACGGGCTCACCGTTTGGGAGAAATGGCTGAAACAAGGTTTAGAAGGGTGAAAAACAGCTTAACCGGACCTAATTTGGGTGATTAGTGAGTGGGCTCATAACCCATTTTGGGATTAGGATTATGGGGAGGCTGATAGGGTTAGGAAATTCAGTTCCTATCATTTTCCAGCCGCCACTTTTTGTTTCTTCAAGTTTAGCCATGACCTCCACTTTCTAAAACACCCCAAATCACCTTCTAATCGCTAATTAAGCCAAATCTACATCAAATCAAGGAAGATCTTCTCCAAATCAGTAATAGGACTGCTGTATTGCCTTGGTATTCGCGTCCAAACAGAGAATCATTTCAGATCTAAAGTTTATTTGTGGCAAAGGTGAGTGTTGCAAAGTTTCTCACTAATTATGGTTAATTAAGGGTAATTATTGTTGATTAGCGAATTTATACATTAATAAATTTTGGAAAAATATTCATAAATTTCGAAATATTCTTTTAGGCTTCTGTTAGAAAATTTGGATAATTTGGTTAAGTTTTACTAATCCTATCATTAGTTTTGCTTAAACATGCTTAACGGAAAATATGAGATTTTGGCTATGTTTGATCCGTTTTAACCGATCAAATTATTGTTTTGGTGTTTGTGGTTGATTATACATGTTGCTATGACTGTTTGGAATGATTTGTGATTATTTAGAAAAGATAAATTAGCCGAAAACGCCGTCGAATGGCGTAAAACAGTTGCTGGAAAAAGTTGCAGAAAGTTGTGTAGGGTTTCGGATCGGATATGGGGCTCATATCGGATCGGTGGACTGGGCAAGAGAGTACAGATCGGACCGGAACCTGGCACAAGAGGATGCAAGGGCAAAAAGGAAGGCCATTAAAACCGAGTGGAGTTGGGGTCGGATCGGAATGGCAGGAAGGTGTGGGATCAGATCTACGTGGGCCGAACCGAAGCGAGAGAGGCACCCGAACCGAGTTAGAGAGTGGCATCCGAACCGAACCGAATGAAGGAGCTGAGTCAACCCACGATGGGGCATCTGAACCGAACTGGATGGGGAGACCCGAGCCAAACTAGAGGACCTGAACTGAACGAGAAATCTGAAGATGATGTATAGCCGAACCAAACCAGACTTAAGCTACTCCTACGCGACGACTCTTTTGAAGATCAACTCCAACTCGACCAAAACCCGAGATGCAAAGGAAGTCCAAATAGGAAGCAGAACTCAGGATCCAGTGGGGAACCAACGAGTTAACTTCATGAGTTGGGCTTTGCTGCGGGACGTGTGCTAAGGGGTTGTCGATGTCTATGACTTTGGACCACTATGTATGGGAGGTACGTGGACGGATTCAGGGCCACAGTGGCCTAGGTACGACTAGTGGGCTATAGACCAATGAAGTGGGGTCATTTGAAAGTGTTTGGTCATGATCCCATGGGATAAGCTTGGTGGTAGCAGTAGCTGTACAAGTCGAACTTCGTCATTACCTCGATGGGTCTAGTGATCAAAGTGGTGGATATCGTATGTTTTACGCACTGAGTGAGAGATGGTTGCCATGCTTGATTTGTTTTCCATCACTATGACATGCACACCCCCACCCCCGTATTCTTTACACCATATGTTAGTAGCACCTTAGAGTATTGTACAGTATGTAGTGCTAACTCTTTGGTTGCAGGTCCAGGTTAAGGTATGGTTTAGTATACCTATTATTGTTCTGTTTTGCTGCTTATCACTCATACCAGACTTCTGTCTGACCCAGAGTTTTATGTCTCTTCTTATTACTCTGGGTGCTCTCACGAGTAGACTAGAGACATGTTAGTTGGTGATGCACGAGTAGCTGTACCGGAGACGAGCAGGAGGCTCCCACGTATGATATGTATATTCTCCCTGTGTCGCTGCTGGTCACTACTTTGGGCATTAGTAGTGTACCCTTCCTTTCTTTTACTTTAAAAACAGTTTTAAAGTTGTAATAATGATGATGTGGAACATAAGCTGTATTTGGATTTTCTGCTGCTATGATGTTTAGTTTTCAGCTTACGCACTGTCTCGTTTGTTTTATGTCAAGTATGTTGTTATTATATTTTATCTCATGCGCTGTGAGACATTCTACAGGTTTTCGATTAGTTCATTCTCTTCTTTCCTTTCTTTGGCGACTGTTCCGTGCTAGTCGGGCATGTGTACAACGCACTTTCAGAGGAAATGCCGGCTGGTGTGGGGCGGGCCGTCACAGCATGTATCTAGACCCTCACACATACGTACTGTCTACTATACCCCAAGTCCCGTAATAAAGCTGCATCTAAATGCCCAGAACTCGGTCGGGAGCCTTTTCCATATCTGCACAGGTCCACTTGAAAGGACTAAAAGTATAGATATCTAAACTATGGTCTGCATTTTCACAGTGCCTATGGTCCCATCCGACCCCTCTCTCAACTAGTGAAAGACTACATCAAGAGCTAAGTGACATGCCCCTAGCAACCAATCTATCATCATATTTGGCATGTCCCACAACCAACATCTCGATAGTGAAAGATCGATGGTCTCTTGGTTTAGCTCTAGTATTTCCATATCACACTGACTGCCGATGACAGGTATTCGGCGATTACTATCCTGTTTTGGTTGTGACCCGGCCTATCTATTGGCAAAATCGTCGAATCACCAACGTCATCCTGCCACAGCCTTCTGACAGCCAACTATCGTACAGTCAAGGTACACCAACTGGGTGGTAACGCGCATACCCAACCCGTGCAAGTGCATACCAGACGCATACACCGCAACATAGGACCACCACGGAGTACCTTACCACGTTCCCCAGAAGCGGCGTACTTTCTTCCAATCCCGCAGAGCCAACAAGCATAATATCAAGCAGAATAATCAGATGGATGTGCTCCTCTCGAGTCCTCAGACACCCCGATGATCTACCCCGTTGGGTTCTTCACCTTCAGACATGCAGACTGGTCCAAGCGTATCAAGCTAACATGTTATTAGACCCTATATCTAATCGTTTAATCACACACTTTCTCTATCTTATCAGCTTACCAGTTAAATTGATTGTGCACATTTTATCTTTTTATTCAAGTTACCAGGTTTTCTCTGAGCCCCTTATATCTCGAAGGAATGGACCCCTTTTTCTTTTTAATTCAGTGATATTACTTAACCCGTTTGAGTTCATTATTAAGCTATAACATGTTATTCCCTATATTGTAATTAACGAAAGTAATCTACATGCTTTTTACATTATGAACATGTCATTCATTGTCCAATTTCATGTTTACAAGTTACAATAGAATGTTATACTTAATGTATAATTTAGTATATCTTATCTCAATTCACATGTTTTTTATGTTAACATGTTACTTAATATATATAATTACGTACGACTTATTTCCTTCTATAACTCTTCTTACTTTACTCTTTCTTATTCCATCATAACTATCATAACTTATTGTTGTTGTTTACTTATTAACTTAGTTCTTCTTAAATAAGGTTTATTAATAAGTTTCCTTTTCATTCATTATAAATTGTGTTATAATTTCCAGTTGTCCATGGGACAAGCCTACCTATTATATTCTATTCTCATTCATGTAATTAATTATAACAGGTTATATTCCCCGTTCATCACATTTTCCTTGGTTCTTTAATGTTTACCAAACTCTTACTGTTGTAGCATTTATCTCTTTACTGTCTTGTAAATTTTCCCATATACCATTTATTTCCATTGATTACAGTTAATGTCATTTACAAATTCATGTTGCATGCATATATTTTTATATATGTTTATGCACCAGACCTCTCACATTAAGTTGACCACTTCTGGATGTTGAATTTGCCGGGTGGTTCTGGACATACTTCTACCACAAGTTGAACTTAACCTCGTGTCTTAGTGTAGTTATCTACAATTTCCCAATTGCTGTAAATTTTACATACAAATTAGGCATATTTATTCTTTACTTACCGTTTGGTACGTCCCTTATTTCTTCAGGAAAAAAAATCACGCACCTAATTAGTTTGATTTACAGATTGGTACAGTGATTTATTTCCATAATGTGCACCTATCTAGATCTTAAGTTGCAAGCTATTTCTTTAATTTTCTTTGTGGTCTTCTTGCAACGACGTTCTCAGGAATATGTTACTTATGAAACAATATCGCTTTTCCCCAAATCCAGCTAACTCTTCCACTACATACCTTCCTTTCTTATTTTTTGAGTTAGACATTGAATTTCTATTTCATTTAGTATTCACAACTACTGCAATCTTCACTTTGAACCAAAACGGGCATATTGATCCTTTCTTTCATTTTTTTACTTCTTAATTCAAGTTTCACGATCACAGTATTACAGAAGTTTCCCAATTCAAATGGAGGACGTAATAAAATTTATGTCTATTACAACGGTAATGATTTCATCATATTCCCAAACAAGTTTAATAGCCAATTTCCACAATTACCAATTGTTTAGCATATTAAATACAATGGGGAATGCAAAGGATGGATATACAGTTATTTAAAAAGATATAATTTGAATCCACTCACCTAACAGCTTTCTAATTCATGAATCTGACCAAGATTTGTTGTTTTGTGGCATCCCTAACTGAATCTATTATTAAAACAATTATGGATTCATAAATCTGATGCTGAAAGAAGAGGGAAAGAGAGAGAGAGAGAAACCTATATAAATCAAATTCAAGAACTTACCTCAAGTTGATCAGAATTCTAAATGCCTATTTGTAGATTTATATCAATTATCTTCAAATCTTGAATCAAAACCCCTATGAACTAATATTCTAATTTTCGGAAAAAATTTGGAGGAAGAAGAGAATGGCAGAGCCTAAGCAACATCTCAGAAAATATGAGTTTAGAGCTAGGCCAATGCAATCTATTTATAGATGTACAAGGAAGTCTGGTCCATCGGATTTAATAAAATAAAATTTGAACCGCTGATATCAGAAATCTGCCTCGCACAAAACAAATCTAGGCCCGCTCGGGTCGACCCCTGTATCAACCTACCTTAGAGGTGGGTCGACCCGTGGGTCGGCACATGGTTCGACCTAGGCCTAACGTGGGTCGACCCATTCAGTGTCTAGGCCGATATTCTACACGTTTGGATTTCTGAGTTTAAATGTTACTTAGTAACATTAATTATTTGCTTTATATAATTTTCCTGATTTGTATTGTTCCAGTTATAACTTACCTTTAAGTTTGAATTTTTAATTCGCATGTATATATACGCATGCAATCTTTTGGTTATTATTTCATTTATGACTTTCCCATGCAAGCTGCATTTTATAGCTGCTAAATCAATGTATTGTTTTATTCCTTTTAATGCATTGGTTTATTCCCTTTTTAATGCATGCATTCTAATTTCAATTTGCAGCTAATTTCTTGTCTACTTTTCATGATGTGTTTATTTATGCATTTATTCCTTCCTTTTTTAACTTACACTTTTTATTTCAACATTTATATTCATGCATAAAATACTAGCTTTAGAGCGAGTTGTCGTATGGTGGCCATCAGTTTGGACAGGTTCAGATGCCATTTTTGGTGTGGCTGAGGTTTAAGGGGGGTCGTATGACTGGAGAGGTGGAGATTGGTAAATGAATTTCAAGTGGCAGGATGGAATATATGTGATTTATATTTGGTGATGAATTTGAGGGGAATTGAGCAAAGTTTTGATTTTTATCATGACTAGATGAAGGCGCCAATCTTGAGGTTAATGCAGCAGGAGATAAATCAGGGATAGGTGAGCATTAGCCATTATCAACATTAGTGTTTTCCAAGTCATCATATCAGACAATAGTTTTTGACCGTTGTAGGATGCTTCACCCATTTTGGGCAGTTCCAAATTTTGAGAGGGTTTCCATACCCTTATTTATGTGAATAATCTCAGGCGACCTCTTATTCACTCATAGTTGGAAAGTATGGTCTCAAGTGTTCTGTGTTCCATGTTCTAGGTATGAGATCGCCATTTGGCTTGCAGACTCGGTATGCTCCGAGTGCGAGTTCTTGATGAACGATTAAATGTCCCTCACAATTTGGGTCAAGTGGACCATCTGTTGGATTCTTAATGTTGGCTATTACCCTTCGTAAAACCAAATCTCCTTTCCGAAAGGTTCTCGTTCTTACTCTTGAATTGTGGTATTCGGTAATTCTTCTTCGATATTCAGCCGTTCTAATGGTTACTTCATCTCTCAACCCTTGAATTAGGTCTAAGGATTCCTTTTTCAATTCTTGATTGGGATCAAATGCATAAGCTATGCTTTTGTGTTAAGGGGTCTCAACTTCGACTGAAAGCATAGCTTCGCATCCGTAGGTTGGTGAGTATGGAGTATGTCTTGTTTCGTTTTCTGTAGGCCCAAAGCACTATTGCAGTTCGTCTACCCAATTCCTTTAGCTTGGTTTAGTCATTTCTTTAATATCATCTTTATAGTTATTTGCAGCTTCGATGGCACCATTTTCCCTTGGATGCGCTACGGAAGAGAAGCTTTTTACGATTCTATCTTTATCACAAAAACGTGTGAATATCTCGCTCTCAAATTATGTTCCGTTGTTTGATATGATCTTATAAGGGATCCCAAAGCATGTGACAATGTTCTTTATCACAAATTTCAACACCTTCTTAAATGTAATGGTTGGGAATGGTTCCGCTTCAAACCATTTAGTAAATTAGTCGATGGCTACTACTGCATAATTAGCTCCTCCTTTAAAGATTGGTAAGGGTTCAATTAAGTCTATTCCCCATATATCGAAGGGCCAGGGGCTTGAGATGGTGGTCAAGTCATTTGGAGGTAGTCGGGGTATCTTAGAAAACCTTTGGCATTTCTCACATTTTCTGACGTATTCAACTTCTTGACTAACATTTTGTGGTTAATAGAAGCCTTGTCGCATAATTTTCTTGGCTAGCTTAATATCGTTTGAACGATCTCCACACAAGCGCTCATGTGCTTCTTTTGACAAAGTGAGCCCATCTTCAAGGCTTACGCATCTCAAGTAGGGGAGTGAATGTCTTTTTTTGTAAAGCACCTTATCCACAATTATGAAGGTAGGAGCTTGGTGTTTAACACTCCTAGCATCTTGCTTATTAGTTGGTAAGGTTTAATTCAAGAGATAAGTTACGATGGGCGCCATCCAAGTATTTTCGTAATGGTAATATCCTTCAACAAGTATGGGTTCCTCATTGGTAGAGACATTTTCCCCCTTTTTAGTTCCTTTTGCTAAAGCTTAGGATCTAGTTAAGACTAGCAATTCTTTTCCCGGTTCGGGTGTAGCTCAATACTAGGTTTCTCCTGATATCCTATAGGAATTATTCGAGTTTCAGGCGCTTCTCTTGAGCTGACCAACTTTGCCAAAGAGACGGCTTGGGAATTTTCCCCTCTTGGGATCTAATGTATAGAAAAATCTTCGAATTGAGTGAGCATCTTTAGTATTCTCTTCACATATAGTGCTAACCGGGCATCCTTGGATTGGTAGGTTTGCTTAATTTGGTTTACCATTAGTTGGGAGTCGCTAAAGATCTCAATTCATGGTATCTTTAATTGTAGTGCTAAACTTAATCCTGCTACCATTGACTCATATTCTACTACATTGTTAGTTGTGACAAAACCCAGCTTCATTGTGTAATGTAAACGGTGCCCGTCAGGGGTGATTATTATATACCCTGCCTTTGCTCCTTGTTCATTTGAAGCTCCATCTACAATAACTGTCGTTTTGCCTTGTGATCGTTTTCCTTTGTGAACTACTTTGTAATGAAGCTTGTACACTCATTTACAAAATCTACGAGAGTTTGCCCTTTAATAGCTGATCGAGGTTGGAACTCGGTTTCATACCGGCTAAGCTCAATCCCCCACTTTACTAACCTCTTTGAGGTTTCTGGCTTACTGGAAACTTGCTTGAGTGGAAAGTTGGTCAAAACCTTAATGGGATGTGCCTGAAAGTAACCCCTATGCATCTGTGTTGTAAGTATTAGACAATAGGCTAATTTCTCCACCATAGAGTATCGGGTTTCGCGTCTTTTAGCCTTTTGCTAAAAAAATAAATTGGGGAACTGCGTTCCATTGTCTTATCTGATAAGAACTGAGCCGATCGCATACTTCGATACAACCATATAAAGGTATAGATCTTCTCCTCTTTCAGGACTTGATAAAATCAAAGGCTTTCCCATATAACCCTTCAGTTCATGAAAATCCTTCCTGCATTCCTCATTCCATTCAAAGTTCTTATTTTGCTTTATTACATAAAAGAAATGGATAAACTTATCAGTTGTTTTGGAAATTAACCGACTCAGGGCTGCTACTTTACCGTTTAAGCTCATAACCTTTTTTCTTGTCTTAGGTTCTTCCATATCCTTTATGACCTTAATTTGATCGGGACTAGCCTTAATTCCCTGTTCGCTGACAACATACCCTAGAAACTTTCCAGATTGAACTTTGAAAGAACACTTTGTGGATTTAACTCCATTTGATATTCTCTCAGGATATTAAACATCTCTTCTAAATCCTTCAGATGACTTTCTTTCTTGGTAGATTTCACTAGCATGTCATCTAGATATACCTCCATGTTTCGTCCTATTTGATCCTGAAACATTCTGTTAACCAACTTATGTTACGTTGCGCCAGCGTTCTTCAATCCAAAGGGAATTACCTTGTAACCATTGGTTCTGCAATCAGCAATGATGCTCGTATGTTCTTTATCGGGTTTGTGCATAGGGATCTGTTTGTATCCTAAGTAGGCATCCATGAGGGAAAATAACTTATGTCTGCTAGTCGCATCAACCAACTGATTTATCCGGGGAGGAGATAGCAATCCTTTAGGCAAGCTTTGTTCGGGCATGTATAATCAACACAACCATTAGACTTTTGCACCAGCACTGGATTAGGCAACCATTTGGAGTAAAAGACTTCCCGAATAAATTTATTCGTAAGAAACTTCTTAAACTCTTCTTTCAAGGCCGCCGATCTGTCTCTACTGTATTGCCTTTTCTTTTGTCGAATGGGGGTTATAGACGGATTAATGTTCAGAGAATGGTTCATGACCGAAGGGGTAATTCCTACCATGTCTGAGTGGGTCCAAGCGAACATATCCTTATTCTGTTGTAGGAAATGAATCAATTCGCTTCTCAATGGTTCTTCCAACCTCTTCCTTACTTTGACAGTTTTAGCTTTATTTGTTGAATCAACACTTATTTCCTCCAAATTTTCAATTAGTTTGATTCTTTCTGTATTCCCTTAGGAATCTAATTCAGTGGCAATTTCTTCTTCTTTTGCCAAGTTTATATCGTCAGCCACCTTCCTCTTTTTCCTTAGAGAATTGTACCTACCATCCATACTATTGTTAGTTTTATTAATTCTTATTTTATCCTCGAAAGTCGAATGTAAGAATCTGTCGTCCGAGGGTTGAAAAACTATGGAATATTCAAAGTAAGCAAGATACTCCCTTTTGTATTGGTCAACGGTTGCGAAATACAATTCACTAGAACTAAACTGTTCCCCCCTGATTGTGCCCTAGCCTTGCTTAGCTAGGAATTTCATCATCAGATATTTGGACGAGAAAATCACCCATTTCATCCAGAGTTGTTCGACCAAAGAAAGCGTTGTAGTAGGATGACTAGTCAATGACGACAAATAGAGTCTCAAAGGTCCTGCAGAGAGGGGATAACCCAACTTGGACTAGAAGCTTGATTTGTCCTATTGGAGTTGATCCTTTGTTGTTGAAACCAAAAATAGGCTCATTGCTTGGTTCCAGGTTCTGTTCGGAAATCCCCATTTGGTCGAAGGCATGTTTAAAGATCATATTTACCGCACTTCCAGTATCAATAAGAATTTTTGAAACTATAGAAAGCCCAATCTGTGATGTTATCATGAGAGGGTCATTGCATGGATGACGAACGCCCTTTTGCATCTCATTTGGGGAAACCACTAGGTTATGCATATTCATGTTGTAGCGGGCATTCTTTAATGATGAATCCTCTTGCACAGAAAATATTCCCTTGTGGGTCTCCTTCAGATATCGGTTTCCAGCCACCTGACTATTCCCAGCAGGGTGTGGCTCACCATGAATCACATTAATTTGGTTTATTGAAGGCCTAGATCTAGTTGTCCCTCCTTAATTGGAGCTTCCACTAAGTTGGCTGAAAACGTTTGGTGCCCGTTGGTGCACTGGTTTGATGGTTGTTTGTCCAAAAAACTCTTTAAAATGTCCTTCACGAATGAGCTTCTGAATTATGCCTTCCAACACCTTGCATTCCTCACTCTTGTGTCCATTCGTTTTTCATAATACTTCCCTCCACTGTATGGTTTCGGGCAATTCTTGGCTTAAAAGACGTCAAAAAGTTGTTGACTCTCTCTTTAGCCACGGCATAGATACATGAAACAAAGCTACTGAGTTAGTGATAGATTCTTCCCATCTTGGTTTCTTCTAGCTTCCGTCAAATCCAAACCTTCCACTTTGCGGTTTTCGATCAAAGCCTGGCTTCTCTCCTTCCCCACGGGAACCAAATTTCTTCTTTGTATAGTACAAACCGTCCATAAGGATAAATATGTCAGCTTGGAAGCTGAAATCTTGCAGGTCTATGCACCCGTGAATATACAACTCCTTCCAGAGAGGAGTGTTTTCGATTAACCCTGAATGAACAACAATGAGCTTGTCTCGATCATTCATGTCTTTGGCCTATAAAGCTTTCACATTGAACCTCTTCAAATAATCTCCCAAGGACTCCCCCTGTCTTTGCTTTATGTTGGTGATGGCGGTATAGTCCACTGTTGGGTCCTTACAAATACAGAACTGTGCGGAGAACTCGTAAGAGAATTTCTTCCATGAGTAAATGGTATTATCGCGATATTGACGATACCACTTACCGGTAACCCCTTGGAGTGTTACTAGGAAGAGACGACATCGGATGGCTCCCGAAGCATTATAAAGGTCGTTTAGCTGTTAAAAGCCATTAGGTGGTCATTTGGATCAGTGGTTCCAAGATACGTTATGGTTGGGATCTTCACACGGAATGGTATTATAGTATTCATGATCGTGTCGGTAAAAGGAGCCACCCTTTCGTTGTCATTAACCCTTTCATCCAGGGTTCTTTTTCCCTTACTCCCTAGTAGATCTTTAACAGCTTTCTTCATCATGTCTTTAAGGTAAGCTTTTGTATTGTCATAGTCTGACCTCTTGGGACTGTACCCTTTGGTGGTAGAGCTTCCGAACTGCTCCTTGTCACATTGGTTTCCTTGATGATTTATTCTTGCCATATGGGACCTTTTCTTCTTAGAGGGAGTTGCTTTGACTTTCTCCTTCCTTTTGAAATGCTGGATAGGAGCTTTTCTTCTCGGGGATTCATCCTCTTCCCTTTGGCTTGGCTTGGTGACCCTTAAAGGTTTTTGCATTTGAATAGCTTCCAAGCGAGATTTCATTTCAAGGACCTGTTTCTCCATAGCCATTAGCATGATAGCATTTTCTTCCGCGAGATTCGGGTTTGGAGGTTGCACTGGAATAGAGGTCGACTCCACTTCGGTGTTGTTCAAGTTGAGTGTTGGACTCACATTCTCTTCAAGAGCAGAATTAAGAGCTGGTTCTTTATTTAGAGCCTCCAATCTTTTTAACTTCATCCATTCCTATCATGAAGCAACAAATTTACCAAATTAATCTATAATTAAACGAAGGAAGTCGGAGGTTCAAGCCCTCCTTCTAACACCAAAATGTTAATGATAAAATTCGTCAACACCCGATCTAAAGTTTGACAATGCATATGTGATGAAATTTAAAGGGTAATCGATCTAAAGGGTGCCGAAAGATAATTCAGCCTCAACAAGCTTAGCTTATTCTGCCATTTCCTAGATATCAAGACCTCAAGTTCGAAGATTAGGTACTCTTCCTTCTAGAGGCGAGTATCACGCTTACGAAACTTAAGGGTTAACAATTGCCTTGAGATAAGGACATTATAGGCTTACAGAAGGTTGAGTACCTTATTACAACAGTGCTCCTTAGATTCAGGATTAAATAATATGCATTGTGTTGAGAAGAAACAGGCTAAAATATCACAACAATCGGTTTTGAGGACATATCATAGTTCTTAATGATTAAAGTGATACTTCTACATCGATCCAACCTACGAAAGGCCTTGGTTGTGTTGGTTATCGAGTCATAAAGCTATAATAGACCACTTTTTAGATCGTTGCACTATATTAGGCTTATGATAACGGATTTGAAGTACGCATAAGCTCCATAAAGGTGAATTCATTGATTTTACTCAATAAATTCCTGTATTTGGATGATTCTGTGTTCAAACCCCTCACAAAAAGAGGTCAATGGTAACTTCCTTTTCAATTCATATAAACACAACAAGATTATCGAATCGAGTAAAATTCAAGTCTCGTTTTCCCTTTTGTATATTCATTTTGAATGTATTACAATTGCTGTGGAAATCCCCAGTTTGATTTTGAAATCAGGGTTTGCTCTCTAAGAAAGGAGTACAGGAATTTAGAATGAGAAAAAATCCCAAAAACGTGACTCCTGAGGTCTATTTATAGACAATTTGGGCTCCCTTTTGTATTACTCCTGCTGGAAGCCCAATTTCAATTTGGGTTATTGGTATCGACCCGCTTTGGCAGCTTTCGGTGTTGGCTGCCAGTTTTCCTAGCTTCCGGTATCGCTTTTTATTAAAACTTCTTTACTTTTTCGCTTCTGCTTCGGCGGTAACTATCGATTGACTGCTCTCGGTATCTCTACCAAGCCTGTTAGTAGCGATAACGCCTTCATTGAAGCTTCTACTTTGTTGATAATACCTTGTCTTTGTTTATTCCTGGTATCGTGTTCTGATAAAAACTTCGTCCTTTCAATGGTATCGATAGTGAATCAACCGATACCGATAGCCCTTCGTTTGCTCTTAAATTGACTATTGCCCTTAACTCTCTTTCGGTTGCACTAGATTTTATGTTTGAACAAGTGCTTTCGGCTTTTCTCACTATTCGCTTTCGGTATCATATTAACACCTTTTATTTTCTTCCCTTTGCATTAGTTTTGAGCTTTTACTTCTTCTTCCTTGGTACCGATACCAGATTAACTATCTCCTCTTTGAGTATCGACATCAAGCTAACTGTTCCCAACACGTTGGTGCCGATAGCATGCTTTCCTCTTTCATGACTTAGGTGCCGACACCGAGTATTTGACCTTTTGTTGATGATGATGTCCCTGCTCTTGACTACCAGCTCCTGCCTTCAGTCATGGCTTACTGCTTTCAGACATTGCTTATCGCTTTCGGAATCGATTTCTACATGATACCCCCTTCACCTTGGCTTTCTTCCAGTGCCAAATTCTGGTAGTAACAAAGTTTGTCCATTTCCCAATGTTCCAAGAATTTCTTAGATTCCTAATCAAAAAATCAATTTCCTCATCATCAACAATTTCTTGTTCTTGATTGTCATTTATAGCGCTGAGTGCCAGTGCTTCATTCTTATTTGTTTGAGTCTCTTTGATAGCCTGCAACTTTAGTTCATAGGATATTATATTAGCGATTAAATCTTATATTTTCATGGTATTAATAACATTGTCTTTTTCGATTGCTAGGGTATAAGATTTCATTCGCTTGAAAGTGAATTCAAGATCTTTCCGACTTAATCTTCTTCAACAATTTTCTTTTTTAATGATATTGGCGCATGTACTATATCCTGAAATCTAGAATATATATTAGAAATAAGCTCTTTTGGTTTCATTTGAAAAAGTTGAAACTAGTTAGTTAGCATAGATATCTTAATTTATTTTACTTTACTAGTGCCCTCATGTGTAACTTGTAGTGTTCTCCAAATTTCATATGCAAATTTACAAACAGAATCTCGACTAAATTCATTTCTATCTAAAAAGCAAAATAAAATTTTCATGGCCTTTCAGTTATTAAGTGCTTGTGTCTTTTGGTCTAGCGTCCAATTTGAGTATTCGGTTTGGGGCTCAATGTACTCAGTTTGAGTAATGTTCCAACTGTCTAAACCATTAAGCTGCAAATAAAATTTCATCACGCATGCTCAGTATGCATAATTACTACCGTCAAATAGAGGAGGTCTATCGGCAGATTGTTCTTCTACAAAGGTGTTACCAGTGTCACTAACAATTTATACTTGTCAAAAATAAGATTATGAATACTCTGAAAAACCTTGCTCTGATACCAATTGTTGGTTTGCGAAATATGGATACTAAGGTATCTGAACACTGGAGAGGATGAATTATATATTTCAAACTATAAAACTAACTTACGAGTTTAACGCTATATCTACTCGAACTGCAAATATAAAGAAGCAAGTAATGAAATGCAGTCAGGAAAATAACACCTGAATTTTTATACAAGTTCATATTAACCAATCCTACATCCAGATTTACATTCCATCATGCAGAGTTTTGCTATAATTGTTTGCTTTACACAGGTGGTAAGAACACCTTTACAATTTTGATTTCACAGGCTGCAAGATACACCCTCTTGATTTCACAGGCTACAAGAATGCTTCCTCCGTTTCACAAACAACAACAGACTATAGGGAGTGGTCATATCTTCAATACAGACTGTAGATTTGGTACAATGATCTTATAGACCTCCAATGACAATATATATTTGGATTTTGAGGAAGGTTGAAATCAGAGAGAGAATGATATAAATTCAAATAAAACTCTCTGACATTTAGTGATTTGCAAATCGGTGAAGAATTAAAGAGAAATAGTATCGATTTGCAAAGAAAATAAAAGAGAATTCAGTGGATTTCTTATGACAAAGTATGGAAAAGTAAGAGTATACGAATGACGTGAAAATTGATTAGAAAATTCGCTTTTTAGAGGCTTATATAACAGTTGAAGAGACATGCCCTTCGAAGAAGAAGTGACGATTAAATATCTTGATTTGAATTTTAAAAAACTTATTAATGAGACATATCTTGACATACAGGGACCAGATATGTCGACATACTTGCATTGCAAAGGGAACCGTCAACACCAATAAGTGTCGCAAATTTCATATTTCTAAATTGGCTTCCATTTGTCAATTTTTTATTCGATTGAAGTCGAAGTCCTTCAAGTGTAATTGCTATGGGGACTTTAACTAGAGTTTCTACGCTTTAAGAAACTACTCATCACTTCAGACACCTCTGCCTTTCAGTATTCTTCTTCCATCAATTTTGTTCTTTCATTGTCCCAATTATCCTTCATATATAATTAACTTGCTTCCACTAAATCATTGTTTATCTCTATAAATGTCTATGTGATATATCTAAAATAACTGCACAACTTAAAGATACGTTAATAGTAATATTTATATGGTTGTCGTCAAAATCAATACTTGGAGTTACTTGGAGTACTAACATTTTGTTGCGTAGAAGCACAAATGAGTGTAGAGTGTTAACCGGATGGATGTAGATGGTAACGCACATTTCTTATGAGTGCAATGTGCCCTTTTTCAATCAATTTTCTATTTAATTAAAAATTAATATCATATAGTAATATTTATCCAAAAGGAGCGCTCTGTGGCACTTCTGTTTGGAAGCAAGCACCCTCTTTAGCACCATATCGTATCGTGAGCTATACTTTTCCAAATCTAACAAAATTTTGTGAATGTTCAATCCGTCATGCGCGCACACACACACATATTGATTTTATACATATGTGTGTGCGTGTATTTTTTATATGTGTACGTATACATATTGATTATATATGTAAAATTTGGGTTTATCTTGATAATTGTAGCATAATTATATTTGATTGTCAAATTTAGTGGTTCAAATAAATGTTTGAATGGTGAATAATATGTTCTGAGAAGGCTACAAATATTGCAATGATCCAAATTTTATATAAATGATTCTCTATATGCGAATTCAACATCTATAGATATTTGCTAGATTTGAAATGATGTAGCTTACAATATGAAAGTGGTACTAAAGGAGGTGCTGCAAAACAAGGGTGTCATTTCATATTATGCTTCTCTTTATCTATCTAAAGATGTATGAAAACAAATTAAGACCAACACGGTCAGGATCTCTAGCTCAAATGGTTTGAATGTAATGCTTTTAGACAGAGGTTTTAAAAGTAATGAGTTCGGTCTTTCAAAATATCAAACGTGTGCTATGCTTGAATAGAGTATAACTCATATTATAAAAAATTGAAATAAATATATACAAAAAGAACATTCCTTTTTTTGTAAAAAAATTCAGTGTTATTCAACAAATAATCATCTTTCATGTCATTTCCAAAGTCCTCTTTTGTGTGCTTGTCAATAAATCATTCAAAGAAACTATATGGTATAGCGATTTCGGCCAGAAAATAAGAAAAAAGAACAATTTTAGTTTTGTTAATCTAGTCACACTTAGTCAGGCTCGGTCGAAAGGGCAGACCACCAAACGCTTGGGATAATAAGGGAATCGACTGGGTTGGGGCAATAGAATAAAAGAATTATGTTTGAAACCTTTATCATAGATTAATCAATATTAAAAGTGTAGTGTGGTTTGATGGTAAGCTAGGTGGAATAGGTAATGAGGATCTAGGTTCAAAACTGATATGACGCAACGTTTATTTACGTATAAAATTTCTTCGAAACAGTTACATTTTTGGGTTTAGGCAGCTAATATAGTGGGTCGGCTCTGACTTAGTTCTTCTGTATCTTTTTAAATGTTTTTATTCAAATCTAAATTTAATTGTTCTTTTGGCAATGGATACCTTAAAAATTCAAAATCTAATTCGATTGAAATCCAATGCAGATATTATCCCATATTCCAAAAGTGTATGTGAATATCGAATGTTTGAAACTACTTTCGAAATGCATAAATAGATGCATCTGTATCGTAAAAATATCCATCCAACTCAAAAATAAGTAAATTTTCTATAGTTCTTTTATCATTCAAAATAGACTATCTATTTTAAACTTATTTCTATAATTGTTTTCCATTTTGTTAAATCTGAACGATTTAAATCTATTTCGAATTCCAAATGTATAATGGAGAAGATATTGATTGTTCCCGTAACCAATCAAATGAAAAAACAAATTAGACAATAATAAATTAATATCAACAGATATATTAATCGATTGGAGCAATTAATCAATTAAGGACATACGTTAGAAAGGCACTAATATGCTAAATTTGTGTTGAAATCAAATCAAGTAAAAAAGAAGAAGAAAATCATCTCTTTTTCCAAGAAGTCTTCATCCTTGCACCTATAAATATGAAGACATTTGCTTATGTTTTCATCATAAAAAACTAAGAACATTGTTCTTCATCAAAATATCCTCGATAAAATCTCTATTTTCACAATTTTTAGAGTGAGAAATTTATTCTTGATTGAGTGATTCATACGCTTCTCATGTTGTGTTCTCTCTAATTGAAAAAATAATAAAGTGTTGTTGAGTCTGAATGAACGTAGAATACTTACATTTGAACCGCATTAAATCCTAAATTATCCAGCCACTACCAAACTCGATGGACATACAATAAAACATTCAAAACACGTCACTTTCATCTTTCTACTTCCTCAGTAGCATACAAACTCTACCTCAATATAATTGAAAAAAAAAGATCTAATTATTGAATTACATTGTTGTTCTTTATTTTTGCTAAGTTCACCCAAATTGCAATACTATCAGATGAAGTGACTAATTATTCATACTGTCATACTCATTACAATATTATGTGAACTTTTTCTTGAAAATTCGAAGTGCATTGGTTTTATTAGTTTTTATGTTCGACTGCATGTTCTTTCTTTATTTTTGCTAAGTTATTGGAATTGTAATAATTAATTATGCATGTAATTAACTAATTATACTTATTACTGCATTTTGTGGAATATTTTTTACTTGAAAAATTGAAGTATCGTAGTTTAACTACTATCTTGTTTCATTGTTTGTTTAACGGCTCGTGAATTAAGACATTTTTGGTTTTAAAAGTGAATATAAAATCAATGTTCAACTTTCAGATGTGGATATTTCAGATATGTTTAGATATATGGATACATTCGTATCCTCATTTTGGAAGTAGATATTTTTAGATATCCAGTTATGGTCTTCTACTAATGCAGACACGAACATGAATTTTGAGATATTTTCTGGTATTGGATCTGGATACCAATTTTAATTTTCGGATACGGAAACAAATTCACTAATATCCGTCTTTGGTTGATATGTGTACTTCTAGTGAATAATGATATAGTTATTATTATTTGTAATAATACAGTAGTAATAATATTTGAATGGTTTCAATACATTACGTTCACTATCTTGCTTAAATTATTGAATAATTAATAGGGTGCACCATTAATGGTATGATTCATGTTGCCATTATTGTTGGATGTCATTACACTATCTGCATTTCACGCTCGACTTCTGTAGAAAATAAAATATTTGTTTTGCTATGCTTTTTTTCTTGAAATTTATGCTTTTATATACAAATTTGTAGTATATAACATACTATATGAAAAGTGGATATAACCCGACAGAGCAGAAATCGAACACATGACCCACATTATGTTCAAACATATTAACTAGTTTGAATAAAGTGTTTGTCATTGCTGCCTTTATATGTTCATCATCCACATTTGTTTAGACTGCAATGACGAATAACTTTTTCTTGATGTAATCATGCGGTTGCATGCAAGGGCGAATCCAAATCTAAGGTCAACTGGGTTACAGCCCAAGGTGAGAAAAAAAAAAAAAAAATTCAAATTTTAAGCCTGAAATGGAAGAAAGCCTCAATGCATTATCATCCATGTTCCTTTCGTTCTCTATTTCGCTTCGAAATACATCAATTCAAAGGCAAAAAAGCATCTCTCAAGTCCCGAGGCTGTCATCAACTCTAGCTTATGCTCAATATTTAAGACAGATTCATTAAGCAATTCAAGTGATTTTTCATTTGTTTGCAACTTAATAGACATTAGATTAGTAATTTAAATGAAAAAACCCTAATTTTGGGTTTTTTGACGTCTCGTGGTATTGGTCTCTTCCTATTTGTATCCTTAAAAGAAATGTCTTTAACTCTGAAATTGATCTAGTACCTTTTTGATTAATAAAAGGAACAAAGGATACAACTATTTGAAATGCCAAAAAAAATGCATGTTGAATGTTTCGAAGAGACAATGAAGCATGTTCAGTAAGCCTCATGTAATTATTGCACTTATTCTTGATTGAAATATAATTTAGTTAATAATCTTAACATCAAACGTCAGATTTGGTTGCAATTGATTTCTATCCCATTATCATTCGCCGGTTTATCCCATTACTCATTGACTGGGCTACAACTAATTTCGTAGCCCTAGGTAAATAGTTCACAAAATTGTATTTGGTTGTTTTCTTTAAATGATCGTCAAAACCGATTGATTTCAGTTAAAACAACTTTTGGAAAATTATTTTAAAAATGGTTGATAGTCTTTAGAAGGTTGTAAATTATTATTGAGATTCATTTATGTATAAAAAAATTATTACATTAGTTGATTAATAAGATTTGTTATATTGTTGAATTTTATAATGTTTAGTTTTGCTAGTACAGATATAATAATTCTTGCTGATTGCATGTCTTTTTATTTAGAGTGATTTTTCTTGAAAAAATAATTTGGCTTTTGTACTTAAAGAATTTGACTCTACAAAGATTCGTCGAGCATAGTAAAACTAAATATTATGTATTGAATGTGTAACATGAACTTACTTATTATTGTTTGTTATGATTTTTCTTTTTAATTACTGCTTTGTAATAGTAATCGAAATTGCATTATAATAAATAAATAAATAAATAAATAAAACATTAAAATTAGCCTACCCTAACCTTGGTCCTTAGGTCCAGGCCCGACCCGGATTAGGGAGAAGCCCACCAAGTTCATAGGCTGAGATAACCTTGGGATTAAAGGCAACATTAAACAAAAATAACAAAAATGTTATTGACATATACACATATAAAACAGAGTTATTAGGGTTATAGATTGCAGCCCGCTAGCTCATTGTTCTAGGTCCACGCAGAGCTGGGTTCGATTTCAGGCCTAAGGGGTAACTTTTGTTTCTTTTATGCCCTGCAATGTCCCAGCAACTGGATTCCGATATAGCTGGGCTTGGGCATTAATTTGTATGGACCGGTTATATCTCCATAGGGTTTCATGAGCAATGGCAGGTCCTAAAGGTGAAACTCCCAGTGGTACGGACACGGTACTGGACTAAAATTATACCATGTAAGGAAAAACATTTTTATCAAAGCCGCTAGACATGATTTTAAAAGGAACCACAGCAACATTTGTATTTCTTCAATTTCTTTCAAATACAATATTATGGCATTTCAAGAGAGAATTGTTTTTGTCGTGGTTGCAGAAAGGGAGTCCAAAGGCCAAAATGCAAATAAATAAATCTAAACTCTATTGGAACACTTAAACAGAACAAAGTAAAAAAATTATCAGTAACAAAATATGTTTAGGCAACTGGTCTAAGGTTGTTACATATTTACACAAGTATACAGCCTGTGCAAGTAAACAAACAATAACTGAAGAACGTAAGGATGGATCTGTGTACATGTGGCTAAAAATGTGACTGGTACATGAGCCGTAAATGATGCTATCTTGATTATGTACCATCCTCTGGGGTTTGAGCAAACCAGTTTACCCCCCTAAAAAAATATTCGAAATCATAACTCAGTGATTAGAAACATGCAGAAAGATACGACAATCCTAAACTAAGTACACACTAGAACCTAAAGGAATACCAGGGGGTTTGTAGGCATAAAGTCTTAGATGTGGGCAAATTGCTAGTACTAACTAAACACAAAGGGGAATTAGAATCAGGTTTCTATTTTCACTGAGATTTTGATAGGATATGATTCGCTCAACTTTCTATGACAAAAAAAATAAAGACTTGCTAAATCTTTGTTAGCAATAAAGTGGATCCATCTCAAATCATATGGCAACGTCAATACTCAGCATTTATCTTTGCTGATTACAAAAAACATTAATAAATAAATAAAAAAATAAAAAGGGGGGAAAAAATTGGACTTGCAAGGACTATCTGTGCTTCGCCCATTGATATGTTGTATATTTTACAAGACAACGGATTATGTGAAACCGAAGTTTGCACCCAAACATTCCAGTAGTAGTGTGAACAAAACACTACTTTTTGATTGTTGAAAATCAGAGGGACCCATATGGATTCCCCTGATTTTCACCAATCTCAATCGGTGTTTTGTACACACTACCTTGAATAGTGTGAACAAACTCGCACTCCAAACATTCAGGGAAGTTAAACCTATTCATATTAGATCCCATCCAATAACTTGGTTGGTGCTATGATCACTGGAAGATAGGGAACAAAAGTAATAATACTTATTTACTTCATTTTAACTTTTTTTTTTTTTTTTTTTTTTTTTTTTTTTTTTTTTTTGGAAATTGGATACTTTACAAGTCTAAATAATATATAATACACTACATAACAAGTGGGTTAAATCTCGCAAGGCATGATTCGAACTTGTGACATCTTACACTATGTCGGAGTGTCTTAACCACTTGGACACTAGTGTTTGTCACATTTTAACATTTTAATACAACAACTAATACATTAATCACAAACAAGTTGGGGTTGGCTAGAGATGAAACCAAAACCAATAGACAAAGTCAATTCAAATGTGATAATAATAACAATAGACTTAAAGGTGAAAGCATAAATAAAAATAAAACAAATTTTAAAAATTAAAATTAAATTTATAATAATCAAACAAATAATAATAATAATGAATGTATAAACCATGATGCTAATGGTGATGAAGATAATAATAATAAGTATTGAAGACCAACACTACGCCTTATACCCCTATATATTAGTCTTGTCATTTAAAACTAAAATCACTCTCCTTAAATTAACCAAGAGCTCAAGCATCTGGAATAGATTTAAAGGTGTAAGCATAAATACGGATAAAATAAATTTATAATAATTAAACAAATAATAATAGTAACGGTTCATCTAAAATAGAAGTGTTGAGAAACTGAATGGGGAAACTGAAGTTATAGAGGGCGAAGATGGAGGATTTTATGTACCTTAATGATCTTCACCAACCGTTGAAGAACAATGTGGAGAAACTTGCTAATCTATCTGAAGCAAAATGGAAGATTCTACATAGAAAGACAACAGTGGCTATTCGTGATTTTTTTGGAGAATACAGCGTTTCACATTGTTACTAATGAAACATCTGATTTTGAAGTTTGGAAGAAACTGAAAAGAATCTAAGAAAAGAACTCCACAACAAACAAGACATTTTTTATGAAAAGATGGGTGAATCTAAAGCTTAAGAAATGTTGATAAACAAAAGAGCATTTCAATGATTTTCAGCAAATGTAAATCAACTAACAACTATAAATTACAAAGTGGATGATGAGACGCAAGCCTTGATGTTAACGAGTTCATTATTAGAGAGTTGAGAAACACTTGTGGTTGCACTGAACACCTTAGATTCAGATGAAGTTGCTTCAATAAAATCAATGAGTGGTAGCATTCTTAACGAGGAGATGAGAAGAATGAATCTAATGAAAGGAAAGGATAAGAACGAAAAGTAAAGTAGAAATACAATCAAAAAGTCAATGTTGCAACTTGCAAGAAGGGTTAATCGTCCAGACATAGAAAGACGGTCAAACAAATCAAACATAGAAAGAAAATATCATTTGCTCTTACTATGAAAAATCTGATCATCAGCTGAGATTTTGCAATAAGCTTAAAAAGAACAAGGGGAGGATGAAGATGTTGGAAGAAGGCCAAAATGAACAAAAAGACAATACCGATGATGATGTGCATTTTGATGGAGAATTTAATGATATTGTCTTATGTGTGGATAAACGCAAAAGGAAAAGATTAGGCGTCTCAGATGCTTGTTTCCAATTATGCAATCATAAGGAATCATTTATTGATTATGAAGATCAAGAAGCAAAGATAAAATCTGCTAACAGTGAAAAATTGGATGTTAAGAGTATAGGTTCTGTTAGATTGAAGATGCAAGATTGAAGGATGGTAAAGCTTACAAAGTTACGCATGTCCCGGAAATTAAAGAACCTTGTTTTTGTAGGATGATTGAAGGTAAAAGAATGTAACTTTTCAACACGAGAAAGAGTTACAAAAGTTTGGAAGGATAATATGGAAGTACTGCATGCGAAAGAGAAAGCAACAATATATCCAGGTAGCTTGAAAGAACTATGAAGAATAAAAAGAGAAGATCATGAAGAATAAAAATACTTCTCTCAAAGCAGTTTTGGAGAGATAAATTTGATTGAATCTAGTGGAGCATGCAATGGAAAACTATAAAGTTTACTTGTAGACCTTTGTGCTATTACAAGCAATTTTGTTTTCCTGATGATATGCTTGTTCAATTGAGGGACATGCGTATTTACCTGATTTGGGAGTTTGTTAAGCTTTTTTGGATGGAGATATTTGTTTCCATTGTATTATTGGAGAGCATTTGAAGTTTAAAGTTCTAGGTGCAATTTGGATGACATGTACGAAATATAATATAAAGAGGGGATTGTTATATTTTTTTGATACAATATTTCATATTTAAGTAGATCTCAGAGATATTTGAATAAAGGTGAGATTGTGTCTCAAATACATTGCCACTTTTATGGATTTTGTGGATTTGGTAGAATGATTAGTTGCTTTTTAATTGCTTTAAAAAAGACAATGAATTATCTTTATGGGAAATAGCTTCTTAAAGAAGATATTTTGCCAAGATTATTGTAAATAGGCATGTATAGGGTTCATTAGATATGTGCAAGGAAAAATTTATCTTTTTATGGCTTTGAGGATTGAGATTTCTTCTCGATTTCAAGCCTTGCTTTTGTAATCTTTATGGTGGAATTAATAAAGTTTTTGTGACAAGAATCGTATGTCATTATTTTTCTTCACTTCTTATCTCTTCTAAAATATAAGATTCTAGGAAAAACCGTACCACTTTAAAAAGGAATTGTTAAATGGACTCCACTTTTGTGTCAGGGGATTACATTTTTAATTTATGTACAATCGTTTGGGGGGGGGGGGGGGGGCGCAAAATAAATTAGTCTCCTCTTAATAATATAAATAAAAAATCTAATTAACCTTATAATCCTTCTTAATGTAAACCTTAAAACATAAACCCTAATTAATGAGTAAAATTTAATGTTGGATATGAAAAAAAAATTTAAAATTGTTAACGTAATGAAGACATAGGAAAGTGGTATGGGTAATCAGAAGGCATCAAATCGGGTAAGTGAATGTAATATCGTATTGGAATTGGACGGTTTAATTTAAAATAGATGAATAATCGAAAATTTTGATCGAATATGTATAATCGAAATCCATAATTGAGATGAGTACATATTCGCACATTCGTAATGATCAAAAATTGGACAAAGTAGAAATTGGTATGCTATTTCTTCTGATTTTTAGAAGCGCGGTTTACTTTTGATCGAACAGTGGAGAACTTCGAAGTTTAGGATTTACCAAAACACGTGATAGTCAAGGGTAGTTTAGTCTATTTTTATTTTTATTATTCAAACCCTAAACCCCCCCACCCCCCTCCTTTTAACAAATAAAAATTGAGAAGTCCCCTTAAAATTATCCCCTCAACCAAAAGTGGAGTCCCTATAACAACCCCCCTCCAAAAAGACATGCTAGCTCTGAAAGATTAATTGCTACTATCAGAATTTAAATCTTTCAGATCGAATAATATTAGTTGCTTCTATCAAATTTATTATTATTATTTACACTGTATTAGAACATACCTTTTCTAAATATTCCTAGCTCTTTAGTTTCATCTTCACACATTCAGGTACTTGACTCTCAATGCAAACGATTTGCTTAAAACTACTTAAATCAATTGGTTTGTTTACTACTTCAACATTATCAAGTAATATTTAAATTCGTCACACTTATATTTTCATACTAAATAATACAATTAATATTTTATAAACAAAATTAAAATTTTGTATTTGAAAATTTCCATTTACTTTCACATTTCTAAATTTTTTGCCGAAGATGCAACAATGCATTTCTAGATTTTCCCAAATTATGAGTAATCAAATTCCATTCAAAATAACTACTGATCATTTGACATCAATGCATTTCTTAGAGTATTTGCATGCAAAGGTGCCATCTCATGTGTAGGAAGTATTAGTTTAGGCAAATTCTATTTCAACCCATAAATATGCTGAGTAGCCCCCCGTTTTAACAAAAAAATACAAGGACGAAAATGCCCTTTCTATGTTATATTTTTTTTCTGAACATCTCGTAGTCCGCTTACGTGGTTCATCAGTGTACCTCGTAGTAGCACTACGTGGTCTTTGAAAGAACCATGGAGAGCTGCTACGAGGTACACTGATGAACCACGTAGGGCTGTTACGAGGTACATTGATAAACCACGCATTCTCTCTACGTGGGAGGGTATTTTCGGATTTTTTTTAATTAGTGGGGGGCTACTCAGCTAAATTGGGGGTATACCGGTTTTTTCATGCTTTGGGGGGGCTACCCAGCATATTGTTGGGTTCGAATAGAATTTGCCATTAGTTTATGTCAACTATTTTTTAGCAGAGTTTACGCCAACTATACATCAAAGCTTTAAATTATATTGCAAAACGATTATATATATTACCTACGTTACCTTTAAATACGATGAAGCCAAATCATTCACTTGAATTTGCAAGACCAACCATCTTGAGCATGTTCCTGTCCTCCTTAAATCTCTCAAGAACAGAACCTTTAACAGCGTCATTTTTCTCATTTTCTGCCCCTTTCAGTTTAATACCCCAACATTCTAGTACTTCTGGTTTTATTTTGTTCGTTTTGGAGAGACAAGGGCTGTTAAAAGTTGTGCATTCAAATGTATAGCCAAGATCGAAATTCGCAGATATGAACAGGCCAAAGTGATTTGCTTTGCCTCCAAATCCAATCCCATTTGGGATGCTATCGGAGCTGAAATTCATAGCACACTATAACAAATAACGAATTAGAAATTTAAGTTAGTATTGTGTCATAATTGTTTACAAATGAGTACACAGCAGGAAGCATTACAAAATTCGGTGATCGTTATTTGTGATACCAATTTGCTTGGAAGGGCTACAACAGTACATATTTCTTCCTAATAACCACACTACCAACTCAGACATTATTATTTTTGCACTCAAGTTAGAAGTGATTGCTTCTGCAGAATATGACATCAAAAAAATACTAAAATTGCAAAAGATAGCAAATCGTTGCTGTTAGAACTTGGAACTAAATCCAAAGTTCCCATAAGCATATAATCTTGGATTGTCACAGACATAAAATGCATGACCAACACCTATAATAACATGATTAATATTTTATAATCAAGGCTTTGACCAACCAAAGATGTATAACAACTTCTATTAGCACAAAAGGCTGTTTATTTAACTAAACAGTTCAATTAGTCGGGTCCACAATACCTGAGATGTCAATCAGAGGGGGGTGTGTGTGGACATGCATGTGTGTGAACTTTCTATCACATATGCGTCTCTTATGCGTGTGTGTGAAATTCGATACATAATCATGCACTGTATAAAGTAACACTATCATAGAAAATAATAATAGTGAAATTCATTCCATCTCATAGGAATGAGACCGAGTCAAAGAAGTACCCATTGTAAATTGCTATTTGCCCCGGTTGGTCGATAAATAGATGCTTGCGGATACAACTGAAAGACAAACGATTTCATGTCGCCATAAAAATCGCTTTGCCTCTCCCAAGGCTGAGATGCATATCCACCATATATATAACCTTCAGTATCTTTTATTACTAGCACAGTGGGTCCATCTCCACTACTGCAAAAATGAAGAAAAACTTACAGCTGACAACAGCATCATGTAAATTACTACAGGGACATATTGGAAATAGCTAATGATACATTAAACTTAAATCATCAATGGTAAAACATGCCACTTCGGTCTATGTGATGGTGACTAAATTGGAGGGTTTTAACTTTATCCATGGTTGCCAACCCAAACACCAGGAAAAATCACAACAGGTAAAATGGTAGATGATGCCAGATTTTATGCCGTCATATGTCAGAATAATAGATTTTAATGTAGAATATGAGCAAAAAATTCATCATTAACTAAGAAATTGTGGACAGATGGTGAAGAAAGAAGGCATTTTTATGAACCTACTGGCTCTAAGAAGTTGAGTTTCATTTGTTGACTGTGTAGTGCATGAATGTTACAACATAAAAATGATGCTTACGAGACATTTCCCATGAAAGTGTTGAAACTCAGACCATTGATTCCGCTATGGTATAGAAGTCTCCATTCTTCCAACTCGCTTTGAGGGAGGGCTCCTCCAATTTGCCATGCATACTCTTTCTTTAAAACGACCGCATCGCTACTTAAGTTCTCAGGAAAAGTTAAAATAGGGACCTGAAATCCTGGTCTACCTACAACAAACCATGTCACAAAAATAAGGTATCATCGGATTCGTGGTCGAAATAACTGTATAAAAAAAGTACCGCTACCACTAGGACTATTTGAGGAACTATATAACGTTATACAGAACTGGCATATGATCCGAGTTGCAGGTAATGATTTGGCAGTGTGGAGATTTAATATTATTAACATAGCATATCAGAGGCTAAAATGATGATTAGCATATGCAAACTTCGTACCATTATCAGTGTACCATAAACCTATCCAGAATATAAGTCTGTAAAACAACTAAATGAAATTCAATAGGCTAATAAAGACAATTGATGAAAGACACAAAAATATATTGATCCAACAAATGTTTTTAATTAGTTGAAGAGCCGGGAAATGCTAGTCATTCGATTCGAGTCAGCCATATAAACTAAAATCACCAAGTTGTTTTTGCCATATCTCAGCATAACAAGTAAATACTCCTAAAAAATTTAGATAGGTTGACTACCAACCAAAATTTGACTGTAAAAAAAATCCTCAAATTTCTAATCTAGCAACATTTCAAACATTAAACCAAATTTAGAAGTGGACAGGTACTTTATACCACATAGTCATCAGATACCTGAAAAAAAAATGCATCGCTGTAATGTTGTTCGTTTAAACACTAAGAACACTGTTACACCCTACTATCTGTAGTTCACTCAGCGGTTATTATATGGAGGATAAATGCTCAACTTTGAGACATGAACGTAAATAGAAACGACTTGGATAAGAAGAAGAAAATGCACGAAGGTATAATGAAAAATGAGTAAAAAAGTTCCATTATGTTGATGTAACCTTTAACCAATGCAAATATAAACAAGTTGTTCGTCAGATTGAGCAATTCATAACCGTAGCTTTGTGATAGAAATTAAGAATGTTTTCAGTCTAGAATCTAGATAATATTCCATTGTTTTCTTCATTTTGTATTCCACTATTAACTGTAATCATTGTTTTTTTTTAAACACCTTGATATTTGCATCGAGGAGCCAAGAAAATGAGAGATAAAATACATTGAGGCTATCCTCAAAAGGCTTTTCACCTCAAAAGCTTGAGGCGTACATCTGGTATAAAGCATGCACCTTCCACGTCTCAAGCTGCTTAGGCATGTGATTCAATAATATTTTTATCAACTGTACAGAAGTTATTGAATTTCAACTATTTAATGGAAAATAAAACTGAATAGAACTTTAAAAAAAATGGAAATTAGTGTTTCCTCACTTTTCATTTTATGTAGTTCGATTTTGGAGCAACGATCAAGGGTTATCTAATGAATTTTCTCATTGCGACTTAAAGAAAATTTCTTAATAAACTACATTGAATCTCCAAATAAATTTTGCAGATCGATATGAAATAGTATGAGGAATCGAAACCGAAATTTTGCTGAGTTGGAACTGAAATCATATAAATTCCAGTTATTTAATTTTAATTTCTAAAAGAATACAAGATGGTACATGTTCATAGCCAGACTTGAATGAATTTTTTTTCATTTTTTGCATAGATTAATTTAAAATGTCAACTTTTGTTATATGTTGTGTGTTTATTTTTACCTGAAAAGCTTACGCCATTAACATTTTGAGGCTTACGCATTGCCTCACCGATCTAAAAACGCCTCACGTACGCTTTCGCATTTTAAAACAAAAAGAAAAAAAAGTGATTGGTTCAGTAAAATTTTAATTGAGATTCTGTGAATTGGTTGTGTTAAAGGCATGATGAGATCACTCATGTTTGGGTGCTTTTGCATAGTATTTTTTAATTTTCTTATTATTGCTTAGGTATTTTAAAGCTCTTGACAGCGTTTACATGAATCTTTCTATCATCGGGTTTTGTTGCTCTGTAACATGCAGGAAAAAATAATACTCCAGATAAACTCACAGATGAATACAAGACACATTGAACTATTAAACTTTATTTACTATCAGTTCTCTTTTTAGTTATAAGTGTGTCAAAAGGAGAAATACCAGAATCAGGATTCATCAGCAAATTTCCAAGAAATTTCCTGGCAGAAGGCAAAGCTCTGCACCAAATTTTAAAATCTTTCAAGTTCACACTGCCTTCATTTTTTACACGAGCACTAAGAAATGTTTCTTCCATATTTTGCTGTTCCACTGACGTCTGTGTACCCTCTTTAGAGAATATAGTTTCATATATTGAACTCCAAACAGCTTTCATGTCAGATCTGAAGATGAATCTAATATATTAATTACACAGATCCTACAGCTGCATTTTCTCTAGGTTTCATACCTCAAAATTAGACGTACATAGCTTGCTTTGTGTACAAAACTTTCACTAAAGACAACATACGTGAAATCAAATATTCCAAAATGTTGTAAGTGGATCTAGGCAGAGTAAGTATTCCCAAGTTGTTTGCATGATTCATAGCTACCTACATGTCACACTACTTGCATGAAATATCATTGCAAAGTAATTGATATGATAGAACAATATAAGTGTCAGAAAATTGTGGCTTGATGAGTTAGGACTTGAGACTAACCTAAGTGGCTTAGGTTGTGAGTACTAGAGTTCAGTCTAACAAAACAATCGGAAAATATTTATATATGAAAAAATGCTTTTTAAGCGCATGTTTTTTGGCAACTCCGTATATGTAGTTGAGATTACTTACAAGTAACTCAAAAGTAGCTAATAAGTAGAGATTTGGAAAAAATTATTTGTTGTTATGACTTAGGAAGAAATTTTAATCTAGAATTTCTACTTAGTAGTCAAAAATATATCCAAACACTTCTAATCCTAAGTTGATACTAAAAATTACTAGGAAATTTTCATCACTCCTTCAAAGGAGTTCGAAAGTAGGTTGTTATCAGTCGAGCTCTAAGTAGGCTTATATCACATGTATCCCTATTTTTCCCTGGACGTAACTTCAACTTCAAAATATTACCATTCAATGGCATGATATCAAATCTAGAAAATAAACTATATACAATGTAATAAATCATTTATAGCACATGTAAACAAGTAACGTATGGTATTTGAAAATATAAATAATGGAACAAAGTATTACCTTCCAATGGTGCCATCGCCATCTATATCACATAACTGGTAGATAAACTCGTCAATTTCATCTGGACTTCCCTTTTCATATGTTCCCTTCCATGAAATAAACATAACCAACTAAGTAAAAGATAACTAAAGCAAAGAACCCCGGACCAAGCGGTCCGGGGCACCCTTGTTTTGCAGCATCTCTATCATGCCGTGAGCTACACTAATCCAAATTCAACAAGATTTTGCAGATGTTCAATCCACATATATATTATCATCTATCCAAAATTTGAGCTCGTTCCGACATTCGTAGAATTATATATTTGATATTTAAATTTAACGGTTCGAATAAATGTCTGAACGGTGGATAATTGAGCTATGATTTTGAAAATGTTACGAATGTCGGAACGAACACAAATTTTGGATAGATGATAATACACATGTGGATTAAACATATACAAAATCTTGTTGGAATCTTGGATTTGGATTAGTGTAGCTCACGATAGCGTAGGGGTGCTAAAGGAATGCTGCAAAACACGGGTACCCCAGAATGCTCCTTATATATATATACATATACATATATAGGTGTGAAAAGATACAAACACAATTTAAGTACTAGCTGGGAAAGAAAACTATTTTCTTATTTAACTTGATATGCACATTGAATGGTCGCGATATGCAACAATATTTCTTCAATACATCTTAGGAGGAAATATATCGTGGTTTATAATTTATAAGTGAAATCCTTTATAGAGATTTGCAAGAAAGACCGGCTGAACAATTTATCGGATGCACAGATCTAGAATTTAACGGGAAGGATGATAGGATGCTACAAATTTGCAAGGTGCATATTAGAGACGTACTTCACCATGTCTGAATTCGCCGGTTGAAAGAGAATAATCATTCTTTATAAGGTTCTCATAAGTTGTTGAAGACAATGACCTTCGCTTAAGTCGCGTACATCGTCACTCTCTTCAAGACGTTTTGACGTTCTGTTCGAAAGTGCAAAGTAGTCTACAAAAAATGTCGTTGCCTCTAAAATAAAACATTCGCTCTTTATTCTGTTTGATGTATCGACTCGTCGACACAAAGCGAAGCCGACTCTAATGTTGATGCACTCTCAAATATATTGTTTTAGTATGGTGTGAAGATAACTTTGAGTACAGAACAAGATGAGCTCGGATTAAGGAAAAAGTGTATCTTTCTATTTTGCCTACTTATGTTTAAATATATAGAATAAAAAATATATTGTTGTTATATGGGGGACGTGGCCAAGAAATGCGGATCTGAAAAAGAACGGGTCCAAATCGAATGCTACAAACATTCTCTAATATAGGATGGTCTAATTTGACCATTCCAGCCCGATCAATTACCATTCAAAAATGATTAAAAACTTTGTACCAAAAACATGAGTGTTACACCACAATCAAACTTAGTCAAGCCTGATCTGGGTAAGGTCGAGTCCAGCGCGCGTGCATGGTGGTGAACTTTGGTCTTTCTTCTCACAAAAGAGCATCACTATATGTTCAAAGGACCCAATTAAGCATATAAGAATCAAGTATAAACAAGGTTTTAAATCTCGAATATCGGTCGCGTTTCGTTTTAGGGGAGATCTCGGACAAGATGAGTTTAGCTCGGGAGTTCGTCTCGGATTTCCATCTCGAGTCTGAAAGTTCATATCGAAACAATCTCGGGGTACATGATATGTTAAAAAATGATTTTTTTACAAAATGATTTTTATGAATACTATTAAAAACATAGCAACTTAAACTTGAATTGCAAAATAACTTTATTATTTTTTATTTTGCGAAAGATCATTCATATTCTAAATTATAATGTGCTTAAAATAGATATATTGTTAGACATAAAACATTAAAAAATCCCCAAAAAAAAAAAATCAGCATAAATAGACCATAAAATACATAATTTCATAAGCAATATGTATGTAAAAAAGACGAATATGAAAATCAGAAGCATTGTAGTACATATATGAACATACAATATGGTCATTTAACATGCAAAATGTAAAATAACAAAAGTTTATTATGGCTAGATTTGAGATTTTTAATTATTGTTCTAGTTCAGGGACAAATTTAAATTTTAACAAAAAAACTAATATTTCGGACGATATTTCAGTATTTCATCTCGATCAATATATCACTAGATATTGCAATATCTCAGGCGAAATATTCAAAAGGAGATTTAGAGTGATATTTGCTGTTTCTTTTCGGAAGGAGCCCAAAACGAGATCTCATAGAAGATCTCAAGCGATATTTGAAACAGTGAGTATAAATACTTAATTCTTCTCGACAATCCTACAATGTGGGGAAATTTACAAAATATGAGGCATATATACTTATTCTACTTTTAACAATTCACTTTAAATTAAAAACATTTCCAACCATCCCCACTTCAATTTTTTAAAATATTTTTTCAGCAATTTCTGAAAACATAACAATGTGCAAAAGCAGAAGCGTCTTTCGACTCGAACCTTTGCATAATGAACATGATTCAGTTTTTATTAGAGTGACGTGCAATTTTGAACTCTATTTCTGACAATAAACCACACACAAACTCTCTAAAGTGCAACCAAATAAATCTGTGCTATTATGATCATCTACGTCTATCCCAGTTTAATGAATTTCATATGAATTTTTCCCGAAATACCATTAGGAAACGGCCATATTTTCAAATACACATGTGATTCTATCAAGGAGCATTTTAAAAGCAGGTACTCCACTCCATACGGAAGTATATATCTCATTAAAAGTTATTATCAACTCATCATATAATCACTTTGGGAACACATAATTCTAAATATATAAATATAGCATATTCAATCTATATCACTTCACAACTTTGTTATTATCCATTGAACCTAGTTCTTAAGATCTTCAGTCATTAAATTGGGTTACCAGTCTGCGTGACTCAACAATCTAAGTGCAATAGTCTCGTTCTTTTAGAAGTTATAAAGACTTTCTACCTAGCTAGTCCTTTCGTCAATAGAACTACCAAATTCTCATTACAGCGCATGTGATCCCTTCTAATGGCTTCTAAAGAGAGCAGTTGTCTAAAAGTGATGTGCTTACAATGTATTTGTCGTCTTTTATCTTTGTAATAACGATTTTGTATTTTTGCAATAGTTGTGATATTATCGCAATGGATTAACACAGCCAGTATCGATTTTTCCTATAAGCGAATCTCAACTAGCAAATTTCTTAACTAATCTACTTCTTTACTAACTGTGATTATTGTTATCATCTCCTATTTCTTTCCAGACTGAGCCAAAATAACTTATTTTTGGATTTCCAAAACGCATCTCCACCTACAATGCTAAAAATATAGTCACCAGTTGTCTTAGAACCATCAGATAAAGTATTCTAGTATGCGTTGATGTATCCTTCAAAAACAGCTCGAAACTTCTCATAACGTAACCCAAACTTCATGATTCGTTTTAGGTATCCGTTGACCCTCTCAATAGTGTGTCAATGCTCTATATTAGGTCTACTAGTAAACATGTACAATAATCATAAGACATAGGCAATGTCAGATCTATTACAATCAATGACAATACCGAAGGCTGTCAATGATGCTCGCATGATCAAATTGTCTTACACCTTCACCGGTGTTCTGAAATAATTTTACATTATGATCATACGGTGTATATGCAGGTTTACAGTTAAAGTTAGGGGTGAGCAATATTCAGTTCAAACCGAATTAACCGATCAAACTTGTTCATTTCGGTCGGTTCGGTTTGTTTTTAAAACTAAATCGGGTTTGAGTTCAATTTGTAAAATATATTTTTTTTGTTATCGGTTTAACAGAATTAACCGAACTTTTAATTTATTATCTAAGTTTATGATATGGTAGTACTTTAAATAACTAGATTAGTTATATAATATAAAGACATTTGTTGCAAATAGATCAAATCTTATCAAAAACATAAAATTTACTATGCAAAATTTCTACAAACATGAATTTAAGTTTTACTTTTAGTGAATTGATCATTTGAAATATGATACATCCTTCAAGTTCGGTTAAACCGGTTACCGACCGAATTAACCGAAATTAATTTGATTCGGTTGATTTGGAAAATTTTCGGTACCAATTCGATTTGAGTTTTTTGGCCTCCAAACCAAGTACCAACCGAACCGACCGAACGCTCACCCCTAGTTAAAGTAACTGTATCTTATTAAGATCTTCTCAGTATAGTGAGATGATCCAAAAAAAGCCTATTTGAATCTAATAATCTTAATATCAAGGATTACACTTTTTCACTTAGATCTCTCATACCAAAATTAACACTTAACAAAGATTCAACATTGTTTATGACATCAATGTTTGACCCGAAAATAAGTAGATCGTCGATATATAAACACAAAGTTATGCAAATGTCGCTCTCAGATTTATAATAGATCATTTATCATTTTATTAACTTAAAAACCATATGAGATTATTAAGTAATCAAACTTTTCGTGTCATTACTTAGTTGTTTGTTTTAAGGCATATGAAGATTAATCTAACTTGCAAACTTTATGTTCTTGACTATGAACTACAAAACATTCAGGTTGATTCATATAAATTTCTACTTACAATTCACCATTTAAAAAAATAGTTTTGACATCCATTTGGCATATTATCAAATGATGAATAGATGCAAGTGAGATTTATATTCAAATGGATGTAATCCTTGTTAAAGGTGAAGAAGTGTCCAAAAAAGTGTATTTTCCCCTTGCTTAAAATTTTTAGCTACCAAACAAATTTTATATTTATCAACTGTACCATTTGGATTTAATTTTTTTTAAGTAACCATTTACATCCTATAAAATTACAACCAGATGGTAAATATGCCAAGTGTCCAGTTTTATTCGATTTCAAAGAATTCATCTCATCATTTATAGCTTCTTGCCAAAATCGACATCTAATGAAAATAAGGCTTCTTAAAGGTTTATGAGATCCTGCTCTATAGTAAAAGCACAAAAATCTAAACTAAAATCCTTTGTGGTTTTTTCTCTTTTACTTCTTCCAGATTCAATTTCAGAAAAATCATCAGGTTTTGTTCTAATTAGGACTACACAAAGTATGAGTTGGGTCGGGTTAGACCAAATATTTCATCCGACCCACGTGTGTATGGGTTTAAGGTGGGTCAACTCGTACCCGACCTCATATGAGGTTGGATATGAGTTAGATTGAAATATGGGCTGAGTCGGGTTTAATAGGGTTGCGTTAGGTTGCTTGAATATAATAAAAAATGAGAATATGAGAGAGATTTTTTTAAAATAATATTAAAATATTCAACATAATTTATCAAATTTTAGCTAGCATAATGCATTTAAAATAATTGATTCATTATAAGACATTTTTTATTAAAATTTCATTGTAAAACACATCATATGAAATTAATTTACTACATAGTAGAACAAGTGTTTCATTTTAAAATACATTAAAATGCTCTTTAAAATATATTTGCCAAATTCTATCTAGTTTGGATTGACATGAAATATGTTTTTTGTATATTTACTATAGAACACATAAACATTATTATAAGATTATAATATTCTAATTTTAAGTGGACAGATATTAAATTAGTTTTTTAATATAGGACTGGGTTCGATTAAAATAAGGTTGAGTTGAACAAAATATCAAACCTGACCCATAAATAGTATGGATTACAAATAGAGATGGAAATTTAATCCGCGGGAATGGGTACCCGCGGAGACCCGCGCATAATCGGGTGGGGATTCCCCGACTTAGCGGGTAATGGGGCGGGGTGGAGGATGATTTCAATACCCGAAGCGGGTACGGGGCGGATACGGAGGTAATACTATTCACCCCATATCCGACCCGATATATATTTCCTGTTAAAGAATATGTACATTAGGCATATATACATTAAGTAGAAACATAGATTGTTGTGCACTTGTGCTGTGTCTATTCAGTTTAACAAATTGTATCCTTTCACATGCCGTTGTGCTTATTAAATGCTATTTAATAATAACACATGCACATATCATGCATGTTGTTTGTTGTGCCTGTGTCCATTCATTTTCCTTACTTTTTATCTTATATATAATAAGAAAAATATATTCATAGCACAAGTTGTTGACGTGAATATACATATTTTTACCATTTTTTCTAAGTTGTTAACGTGACAGTGACATTGTCAAGACCATTTCTTTAGCATTTAAGTGTACTGTTATACGCTTGTGTTAATGGTTATTGGTTACCCGACGGGTCCTCCATAACCATTGGGTATTCCCCTACCCGAATCCGTTGGGTATTAAGGGGGGATATGGTGGGTACGGAGGACATAATTGGGTAGTGGGGATGGAGGCGGAGGATGTATTCCCCGCATATTATCCGCCCCATTTCCATCTCTAATTACAAATTGTAGTCCATATCCGCCCCGAACTAGGATAGGTTGACTGGGTTTATGTGGGTTGGATCGGGTTGGTGGGTTGGATCAGATTAGATATGGGTTGTGTGCAGCCCTAGTTTTAATAGGCAAAACATTACTAGATGTGCCTCCACTATTTCTCAATTTAAAGAAAATATCAATTCATAAAAATCAGCATCACTAGATCCTATTATGTGCATTCAGGACATAATATATATATATATACACACACATATACTTTGCTATTAAAACTATAACCAATAAATACACATTCATATGCTCTACCTGCTAATTTAATTTCTCTTAGGGTCGGCTATACGAACATATGTCAAATATTTCCAAGTTCTAAAATAAGACACATTAGGTTTATAATTTCATAAGCTTTCAAAAGGTGCAATTTTATTTTGACTTTGGGATTCTATTCAATACATCATATACAGTCAATGAAATGTTTCCCCGCCAATGTGTAGGTGTACTAGAATTAAGTAAAATAGTAACAATTATTTTAGTTAAAGTTATTTTTTTTCATTCAGCTTTACCATTCATTTTAGATGAATATAATGCAATTCATTAACGTATTATTCCATGTGTGTTGTAAAATTTAATAAACACATATGATTCATATTCGGTTCCTCTAGCACAACACGATCTTTTATATTTCTTAAGGTGGATACCTAGTGCCAAAGGCTCCCGTACTCAAACGCGAGAAGACTTCTAGGCAATCTCCCATCCTAGTACTATTCCCACGGTTTTCCGGGCTCTGGGGGTGGTCGATTAGTGCGCACAGCATTTTCCTCACATATGTGAAGAGGCCGGGACTCGAACCTGCGCTATGAAAATGGTAAAGTAACAGTGCTCATTTCCATTCAAAGTTTCATCATGCTCACATATATCATAATGAATAAAGTTTAAATTCCTGATTCTTTAATTAACATTTATGAGGGGTTTTATTATTTTTGCTTAAATGTAAGATTCACATTTTTTTCAGAACCATTAGTCACATATTGGAAATTAAACCTAAGCTGGGTTTTTTTTTTTTTGGTTATTCGTTTACTCACATGACATAATCTAGAGTGCTAGATATTAAACCCACAAACATGCCACCGTTAGCAATCAACGCCAACAGTTCAGGTTTTTAGGGTATACATATCCCACCATCACCCCCATTTTCTCCCACTAAACCCAAAAATAACCCTTTTCTCCACCATTTTTCGAATTTTTTCGACACGATAGTGAATTTTTTCAAGCAGATTTCTCCGCTGATATACTTATTCTTTTTGTCCTCTACCGCATTTTTTTCGCTTTTTCTAACAATTTTGTCTTTTTAGTATATTATTGCGTACTCATCCGCTTCCGGTTAAACCGCTTCTTCATATACACATGTCATGAACACACCGAAGTGTTCATTGACATATATGTCAATCACCCAGGCCTAAGAGGAAGCATCTGTTCATTAATATTAGCTGTAACCGTGGATTTCAACTATAGATTCAATGATAGTTGCACAGAGACAAAAATGAATAAGAGGGACAAACTGAAGTGTCTCTAGACTCTGAAGGGATTAGAATAGGTTGTTAGAGATGAGTGGGAAGTGGGGGCATGATTTTCTCGATGGATCTGATGAATACTGCTAGACCGGTGTTGCGCGGAGTACCAGGGATTTAGAAGAAATGTTTCTCTTAAATTCAATGTACAAAGGGATACTTGCTAGTATCAAATACATGTAGCTCCACCTCCCCATTCTCAGCCTCAGCTCCAGTCCTCCAGTGTTGCTAACACATTTCTATATGATGATTGGATGATTAGCGGCACCTCACTAATGCATCCCAGACGTCCCTTCTCCATAGGTCTGTGGGTTCTATCAGACCACGACATTTGGTTTCGACAAATCGTTTCATTGAAATGATGACACGATGCTATTCTTTTCTGTCTTTTGTTACCAACGCTCGAATGTGGGAGATTATGAAGATATTTCGCAACGATTTATCAGTCTTGGATATGCTAAAGATGCTTTCTGATCTCGAGCTGACTGAGTATTTTAGTATCTGTTGAGAAGATTCCGCAATAGTCAGTAACAGTGTATCTTTAGTCTGTTTTGTTTGTTGTAAATTGTTTACTCCTCAAGTTTGCTCGGTTTGTTTTTGTAGTCCATTTGGTTCGCTAGTATTTTAGTTACAAAAAGGGTTATTGTGATTGAATAAAATATCAAGTTTACTCTGTTCTGTTTTATTTGCAATTATAAATGAATATTACACAACAAAACAAATAATTAATTAACTGCACGTTAATTAAATTAATATCGCAATTAAAATACTTCGCTTAAATGCCATGTTTAAAACAACAAACGCATACCCGTTTCACTTCATTCCCCGCTTGAATGACTCGTTTAAATAACCCGCTTAAATTTTTATCTTCCTTTACGTCCAAACGCACTCTTAGCAAGTGTGTATATGCCTAATAAATATTATAAATCATATATCAACAGCAAAATGCAAGTCATGGTATATCACAGAAATAACAACAACAACGATGACAATATCGACGATGGCAGCAGCAGATAATTGTTGTTGTTGTTATTACTGCTACTATTATTCATGTCCAATCTAGAAACAAAATATTTAAGGTTACCTTAACAACTACAAGGTTTTCATAAGCAAGTGTCTCATCATTTCTGCGATGATGAAGACGGCGATCTTAGTCGTAATTATAATAAATTATTGCTATTATTACTATTATTATTTCGGAAGTGGCTATTTGGACACAAAAGTAGATACAAATTGGAAGACACGGAACCTCGATCGTTCGATCTTTTGGTCCCTACATGGAGAGGTGGAATTCAGGAGATGATTCAACCGTTGAGATCAATTGTGTCACCAATTATGTCAAAATGTTGTGTTTATATAGACTTTCCCTATTATTATTACTATTATTCCTGTCCAATCTAGAAAACAAAATATTCTTACTTTAGCAATTACAAGGTCTTCATAAGTAAGCATCCTATCATCTCTGCTCTGGGTAACCATTTCAAACATTCTTGAGCCAAGCGCACCTTTAACACCAAAGTAGCCCTAAAAATCGAAACCATATGTTAATATAAACTTTCACAAATTAAACGCAACAAAGATTCTATAGATTTCATAACTTGAAACACAGATTGGGATACGAATTTCCCGCTGCTTTGTGATTGAGCAGCTAGTGAATTGAATAGAGTTTCCAGATCATCTAGCTCTTGTTTCGTAAATGCCCTGGTTATTTAAAAATGAACATTGATTGCAATATTAAAAAACTGAGCAACTCCGACCTTTAAATGCTGACGTAGTACCTTGAAGCCATGGCGAATCGTGGATTCGACGGAGAAGCAACAGAGTTGCCCATTGCTTTTCCTTCTTTAAATAGACTGAATGTAATTGTTTTATTAATAGAGTTGATTCAAATGTAGATTATGAGATATTTATTTCGCGACCCATGGAAATCTCAAAAGACAGGACGACATAACGGGCTTTTATTTTATGGGCTTTAAGACATCTTCCGATAAAGAATCTAATTATTTGGTTTTACTACAACAGATACCCATGGAGAGGCCCTCGTGTCGTGCCCCTTCGTTTTTAACATCTCACATCTCTTGAAAATTAAAATCAACCACTGAATTTGAAATTAATTACTATTACACCAATACAATAAAGAAAAGTACGAAAGAATTATGGAGAATAACACAATTATACTTATAATGTTGTCAATGAATACCTGAAAACTCATAAATTTATATGTATTCAGATGTGAAAAAAAGAGAATAAATATTTGTTCAAACAACATATGCGGATAATTGACGCATCCACATCCAAAAATTATCCATTCGTTTTTTTTTTTTTAAGATTATAGTTGTGTTTTAGTACGAGGAAAGATACTTATTAATTGTTTTATAAAATTAAAAGTTTATATTATACGCGCTATGTGCATTTGATTGCTAAAAACTATTTATTACCATAATATTTATTTATTTTTCAGTATTCTAATAATCAACTAGATTGAAAAAACGTTTTATAAAACTAAGGTTTGTTTGGTTTATAATTTCCAATTTTGGATTTATAATAAAATACATTTGATTTCCAAAAACAATTAATTCAAAATTGGTTCTAACATATGAAATTGAAAATGATTTCTTTTTATTTCCCATTTCATCCCCCCCCCCCACGTCATTCGCTCATTCACGCCCTCCAATCCACTGTCCATCGCCGTTGTTTGTATATTCCATACCTTTATTTAATAAATAATGGAATGCAAAACTCAAAATTTCATTTTCATGCCACATGCATTAAATTTCTCTATCTATGTTTTTAATTTACCGATCGTTAGCGAATGGGATATCCAATATTCATTTATATCGTGGATGCAGATATCTGGTAATTGTTTGTATATGTGGATGTGGATATCCAATATCCAAAAAATTCAAATGTGGATATGAATATGACATTATCTGCATTCGAAAAGCATCTATTGGTAGGCCTACCTGTTGAGATTTTGTGATATTGAATCACATGTCCATTGAAGTCGGCTATGTGTGTTAGTTATGGAAGTAGCTTCAAGACAGAGAAGATGGTTCGCAAATCAGAGCTTGAAGTAGGAATGTTGAGTTGTTTCAGCTCAAACATCTGTGGTATGACCATATGTCAGAGCATAGGGTCTGGAATTTTTAGAGACTCAATTCAGACGTCTGGTCCCTCATCCCAGACGTTTGATCCCGAAAACATCTGTTTTGATTGGGTTTTTCTCAGTTTTGATTTGTGATATTTCTGATGGGCAATTCGGGTATTTGCCTATGTTTTTTACTCTTCTATATAAGCTACTTTTATGATATGATCAAGATGAGGGAGTGACCGAATTGAAGCATTGAATTAGAGGATCTTAATCTTAAGATAATATCTAGAATTAGCCGTCGTTCTTCATGGTTCTTCTTCTTCAACAGTATTAGTCATCTAAATGTTTTTTTTTTCTTTTTCAATTTGGTTATTGATTCATTTTGTGGTTTGTTTACTTTGGCTTTGTTCAATTACTTATAAACAAAAAATTTGGTGAATCAATAAGGAGAGTGGTTGGTTGAAATATCCTATGTTAATGCATTTTTTATTTCAATTTCGCCTTGTCTTCAATCCAAGTTATTTTTTTGTGATTTGGGTGACAAAGATCCTGGTATAAGCTTCTGCAAAGCGCTATCCTATTTTGCCACAACAATTGGTATCAAAGCACGGATCATCGCAAAGTTTAGAGTAATTTTGGTTTTTTGAAAAGTTATTGAGGTTGGATATGATTTCTTAAATCAACATTTTCAAATTAACCTAGACAAATATTCATATATAGAATAATGCCACAACCATCTGCCCAACCTCTTCTACTCATGCTCAGTTCTGAAACATCGAATATTTACCGTTGTACTATTGGATCAATTCGTAAACCCAATCGATGAATGAATAGCACTAATGGATTCATGTAATCGAGAACTAAACTTTTAAAATATATTATGCCTGCTTTGGGGCATTTGCATTTTTAGCACTTTTTAAATGTAAACGGAGACTAACTTTAGTAATTACCATTAACAAAAAATAAATTTTTAATCAACTAGCAATAGTATAGTAGATCGTAATTACATGCACATATAAAGAGTAGTTTTTAATTCTCGATTACATCATTTTAATTCGGTTTAAGATCATAAGAGTGAGTTGTTTCATCTTTCTAATATTATATCACACTTATCGATTAGTCTTGCTTCCTTTCTTATTTAACTATAATTCACCTCAATCTTAAATACCCAGAAATCTGTTAGGGAATGCGGAATGGATCGTTAAGGCAAAACTAACACTAAAGGGGGGTGAACAGTGTTTTTGAAAAATTTAACAAAATCTAAAACTTATATGATCTGCTATATGAATTACACACCATAGAGATAATCACAGACAGAATCAAACACAAACACAAAGATAAACAAAAATAAAATGCAGAAAAGGAATGAACACACCGGATTTTATATTGGTTCGGATTATTCCTACGTCCAGTCCCACGCAACGCTGGATTGCGCAGAGTTTTATTACTATATCAATATCCAAGTACAACACCCTTGATTTCATGGCCACAAGGTTACCAACGATTCCACACACCCTTGATCAAGTATCTTCCCCTTGATTTTCCGGCTACAAGGTTAACACCGTTCCGTTTCCTTGATTTCAAGTCTACAAGGAACACACCGTTTCCCAAACAATTACAACAGCCTTATAACTCTTCAATAACACTTTGATTCAGAGAGTAATAAGTATAGAGTGAGAAGAGAAGTTTTATATAAATAGAATTGAATTCGGCAGAGTATAATTGTAGAAATCATAAAAATATGAGATATTAATGGTGTAAAGAAAGGAGATGAAGATGGAGAAGAAGAATGATGAAAAATTTCGAAATCAGCCCCATTTATAAGATTTAAAAGGTTGCAACGCTTGTGGAATGTTACAAATAGTGAAAAGACACGTCCTTTCAAAATCAAAAATATGACAGCTATATGTCGACATAGGGAACTATGTATGTCGATATATACTTGTTCAAAATTGTAATTTGAGTTTTTTAAAGTGTTTTGATATATATATATATATAATTCTGGAAATTCTTGGATTAAAACATAGTGATATAAATGAATATTATAAAGTAGAAAATCCTATGAAATCATAAGTATAAATTATATAAACATATTTATAAAATTATAAAGTTTAAAACTATATAAATATAAAGTATATAAATATATATAAAACTTATAGATTTAAAACATGAGTAAAGTAAAATAGAGAAACTTAATTAGAATAGGATTTGAAAATAGAAATTGGAATTTGAAAATCTGAAATTAAAAAACAGAAATTGAATTTGACTTTGAATTTGAACCTGGAGTGTTATTCAGAGTCTTGCATAAGTTAGACTCTATTACTATATTTATCTTGAACTCTTGAAATCTCGATTACTCATGTGTCTTGAATCATCTCTGAATTCTGAATCTCTAGAAGCTCTTGAACTGTACAGTCTTTATTACTAATTCTTGCATATAAACCCTGCATATGTATATATGTATGTATTATAGGTAAAGGTGTTAGTATATATTTTATAATCAATTAATATTGAAATAAGGTTGTTGTCATCAAAACTCCATTCTCCAACAATCTCCCCCTTTTTGATGATGACAACCTTAGTTTTATAAAATATCATACATGTTTATACATGTTGATGTTGATCCTTCTAATACTCACCATGTCTATATGAATCCGATAAACTAATTCTATATTTTATAATTTCTCCCCCTTTGGCATTATCAAAAAGAAATTCTAAAAATACTCCCCCTAAATTCTATAACTATCTAAATAATTCCTGTACTAAAGTAAAATACTTCCCCTAAATTCGATATATATTTAAACTGTATTATTCTATACTAAACCTATAAGTGTATAACTTATTATAATACTTAATGTATATGACTCCCCCTAAATTCTTGCTTATTTAACAAAGTAATAGAATACTTATGATAAACAAAATAAGCATTATATTAAACTTAGTTTTTTTTATAAGCGATATTACACGAAATACTATAAACGCAATATATCGAATGAATGTAAAGGAACAAAGATAAAAGAAAAGCCTAAATTCTAATTAATTTTTACGATGGGAGACTTATGGATTGGACAATTTGGGTAATGGAGACAAAAATCCCCATTTCGTTCAATCACATTTCCATTTTGATCGAACAAGACCTCTCCCACACATACGACTTGATCTTCTTCTTCCGTAACTTCTTATTGAATCTCCTTGGGTTCCTCTTCCTCTTCTGGTTCCTCCTCTTCTTCCATGACTTGATTATCATCTTCGATGATATTTGGATTCACTTGATTATCCATTATGAACTTAAGAAGACTCCTTATCATTTTTCCTTGTCTATTTTGCTCTTGGCTCATTCGAAATTGGAGTACTTGTATTTCAGCAAGCATTTGAAGAGTATAATCCACTTTTTGTTCAAGTTTGATGACACATGACAGGGTAGAACATTGAAACGGATCTTCGGATAGTCCAGCGGATAATTCGGGATTAATTTCGGTGTTAAAATTGGTGGAGGCCATTGTTTATTTTAGTTTATAATTTTTATAGAAGTGAAATGAGAGAATGAAGAAGAAAATTTGAAGTAGAGAGTTTAAACGGTTATTATAACTAACTTTTGGTGGGAATTAATTTTTGAAACCTGACAGTTACATGTCGACATATGCAAGTATGTATGTCGACATAATTACATTTTTTATTTTATTTTTCTCACTTTTAACGTTGTTCTTATAATATTAATATATTTAATTATTTTAATTCACTTAATGAATTAATACCTAAGTCTCTTCTAAATTTAGTAAATGTTGCTTTGTTTAATGGTTTTGTTAATATATTTGTTGTTTGTTTATCAGTTTCTATAAATTCGAGTGAAATTTTCTCTTTGCTTACATTATCTCTTAGAAAACAATGTCGTATATCGATATGTTTAGTTCTTGTATGATGAGTTGGATTTTTAGATATATTTATAACACTCATTATCATAGTATATTGGTGAATTGTTTATATTTAATCCAAAATCATTTAGAGATTGTTGCATATATATTACTTGTGAATAAGCCAAAGTAGCAGAGATATATTATGCTTCAGTTCCTGACAAAGATACGATATTTTGCTTTTTACTAAACCACGAGACTAGTGAATGTCCTAAGAAATGACATGTTCCACTAGTACTTTTACGGTCGGATTTACGTCCCGCATAATCAGCGTCACAATAAGAAACTAAGCAAATGAATCATCCTTAGGATAAAATTATCCGAAGTTTGATGTATGCTTTACATGCCTTATATATGTTTTACGACTTTTAAATGTGTTTCCTTAGGTTGCTATTGATATCTTGCACAGAGGCATACGCTAAGCATTATTTCTGGTCTACTAGCGGTTATATATAATAGTAATCCTATCATTCCTTTATATAATTTTTGATCAACGTCTTTAGACATATCGTCTTTACTTAATGCTATATTAGTCGCCATCGGTGTTGGCCTCCCATTAGTTGTTGTTAAATCATATTTTTTTTAATTAGATCTCTTGCGTATTTTTCTTGATTAATAAATATTCCATTCTTTAATTAATGAATTTATAAGCCTAAAAAGAATGTTAGTTCTCCCATATGACTTATCTCAAATTCTTGGGTCATAATATCTGAAAATTCTTTAATCATCTTATCGTTTGTTGATCCGAAAATTATAACGTCAACGTATATGTGTACGAAATGTATATTCTTATTATTATTTTTAACAAACAAATTATTATCTAATTTTCCTATTTCAAAGTTGGATTGTAATAAATAATTTCTTAATCTATCATTTTAAGCCCTAGGAGCCTGTTTTAAACCATATAACGCTTTCTTAAACTTATATACGGGATTTGGTAATTTTTCGTTTTCAAATAAAGGTGGTTGCTCTACATATACGTCTTCTTTAACAAATCCATTTAGAAAAGCACTAACATCCATTTGATATAATTTGAAATTATTGTGGTTTGCAAAGGCTAATAAAATTCTAATAGCTTTTAATCTATTCCTTTGGATTCTTAGGTTCAATAATTGAAATAAATGTTGAGTTACTTATATTATTTAATTGATTGCGGGTTCTAACTACGGATTCAGTATCTCCTAAGATATTTTCTATAGGATGGTCTCTAAGTAATCTAATTTGTTTATTTGGTTGACTATCTTCATGATTTGTTTTATTAATTTCATTTTCACATTCATCTTCAATGTTTTGTGTTACACTTTTATAATTTTCGTCAAACGATACGTTTAAGGTTTCTTCTACAGTATTGGTTATAGTATTGAAAACTCTGTATGACTTACTTCTTTCTGAGCATCCAATAAATATTCCTTTATTGAATTTTAAGTCAAATTTATCTACAATTTCTTTGGTATTAAGTATAAAACGTTTACTTCCAAATATTTTAAGATATGATACTTTCGGTTTCTTTAGTATACAAAAGTTCGTACGGAGTTTTATGAGTTAAGGGTCTAATTGAAATTTTATTTAAAATATAACAAGCTATTGCAACTGCCTCAACCCAAAAATTTCTTGGTAAATTACTATAAGATAACATAGTTCTCGCACACTCTTGTATCATCCTATTTTTGTGCTCAACTACTCTATTTTGTTGAGGGGTTCTTGAAATAGAAAAATTATGGGTTATTTCCTTTTTATTACAAATTTTTTCAAAATTTTCGTTTTCGAATTCTCCGCTATGGTCACTATGTATTATTATAATTTTTAGTGATTATAAGTTTTGAATTCTTTTAGAAAAAGTTTTAAATTGATCAAAAGCATCACTATTTTTTTTAAGAAACAAAGCCTAAATAAATCTAGAAAAATCGTCGACTATTACGTAAACATATCTATTATGATTCATCAATTAGGTTTGAGATGGACCAAATAAATCCACGTGAATTAACTCTAATGGTTTCGAGGTTGTAATTTCCTCTTTTGACTTAAATGAACTTCTTTTTAATTTTCCGAATTGACAAGTGTCACATAAATTGTTAATTTTAAATTTCATTTTGGGTAATCCTCTAATTGAATCTAATTTAGAAATCCTAGAGATGCGTTTGAAATTTATATGACCAAATCTCTTATGCCAGATCTAGGGGTCACTTGTATTGGCCATAAGACATAAATTATCGTTTGAGATTTTCATACTCAACATATAGATATTTTTCTTTCTATCTCCTTCGAATATTACTTTTGAATTCTTATTTTCTATAAAACATTTATTTTTTTCAAATTTTATTTCAAAACCCTTACCACAAAGTTGACTTATACTTAGTAGGTTGTGTTTTAGATTCCTAACTAATAAAACATCAGTAATAGTGGGAGTTTCAGAATTACCGACATTGCCAATCCCAACAATGTATCCTTTAGTTATTTTTCACCATTCCATCATCTTCATATATCAGATTATTGAGTAATTCAGGATTTCCCGTCATATGTACCGAACAGCCACTATCTAATATCCATTTGTCCTTTTTTATTTCCACTAATTGCTTTCTAGAATTTGAATTCTCAATAGCCATGTAACACACCAGTTCGGAATTTGAATTACCAATAGCCACTTTATCCATCTTTACAACTTTTGAATTTTCAAAAGCCATATAACACATCTTTACCTGTATTAAACAATATTTTAGTAGATCATTTGACTTTTCAACACAATTATATATAGACTCTTTCAATATTGGTACAATGCATGAATTGACATTTGTGTCAATAATTATTTCAAAATTTTCAAAAATCAGATTACGAACTTTTTGAAAGACCAGGCTCTGATACCAATTGTTAGGGATTGCGGAATGGATCGTTAAGGAAAAACTAACACTAGAGGGGGTGAATAGTGTTTTTGAAAAATTTAACAAAATCTAAACCTTATATGATCTACTATATGAATTACACACCACAGAGATAGTCACAAAAACAGAATCAAACACAAACACAAAGATAAACAAAAATAAAATGCAGAAAAGGAAAGAACAGGACGGATTTTATACTGGTTCAGATTACTCCTACATCCAGTCCCTCACAACGCTGGATTGCGAAGAGTTTTATTACTATATTAATATCCAAGTACAACACCCTTGATTTCACGGCCATAAGGTTACCACTGATTTCAACCACCCTTGATCAAGTATGTTCCCCTTGATTTCCCCGGCTACAAGGTAAATACCGCTCCATTTCCTTGATTTCAAGGCTGCAAGGAACACACCTTTTCCCAAACAATTACACCAGCCCTATAACTCTTCAATAGCACTTCGATTCAGAGAGTAATGAGTAGAGAGTGAGTAGAGAAGAAGTTTTATATAAATAGAATTGAATTCGGCAGAGTATAAGTGTAGAAATCATAAAAATATGAAATATTAATGGTGTAAAGAAAGGGGATGAAGATGGAGAAGAAGAATGATGAAAAAATTCGAAATCAGCACCTATTTATAAGATTTGAAAGGTTGTAATGCTTCTGCAATGTTACAAATAGTGAAAAGACACTTCTTTCAAAATAAAAAAACATGACAGTTATATGTCGATATAGGGAACTATGTATGTCAACATATACTAGTTCAAAATTGAAATTTGAGTATTTTTTAAGTGTTTTGATATATATATATATATATATATATATAATTCTGGAAATTCTTGAATTAAAACATGGTGATATAAATGAAAATTATAAAGTAGAAAATCATATGAAATCATAAGTATAAACTATATAAACATATTTGTATAATTATAAAGTTTAAAACTATATAAATATAAAGTATATAAAAGTATATAACTATATAAATATATATATATAACTTATAGATTAAAACTTGAGTCTAAAATCAAAAGTAAAATGGGGAAACTTAATTAGAATAGGATTTGAAAATAGAATTTGGAATTTGAAAATTAGAAAATAAAAAACAGAATTTGAATTTGAATTTGAACCTGGAGTGTTATTCAGAGTCTTACATAAACTATACTCCATTACTATATTTATCTTGAACTCTTGATGTAACATACCATCTTTCGTCCACTTAAAGCTAGTAATTAAACCAACTCAAACCGTTCGAAATGACAGAATGTTATTAGCTTCTGAGGTAAATAGAATACATCACAGAATCACAGCTACAGAAAAATTTAATATCTCATAGCGGAATAATAAATTATACAATAGTAGTTCATGAAGCTACTAAATAAAAGTCAAAATTTATACATAATATTATGGTTACAAAATTAAATACAGCGGAAGTCTAAATACGATAATTTCTAATACAAAAGAGAAATAGCTAAAATCAACAGGTAGAGGTGATATCTTCAACGGTCTCCAACTTTAAAAGGTGAAATCTCAACACTGCAATACTCGATCTGACCCGAGCAATAATGCAAAATGAAACAACTCGGATCAGGACTAACACTCTCATAGAAGTAAATCAACTCAAATGAAATGTTTAATAAAATGCATCAGTAACTTAAAGGATGTTGGGATCACCATCCTCTAAGGATCCGTTAAACTAATATCATATAATATAATACACTATTATAATAGTGTCTATGGTTAAATATAACATATTAAAATAGCGTAAGCAGGATTACATTTTTACCCTTACGCTGTTTATAATACCATAGTCTATACAGATACCGTAAAGTCCACAGTAACATAGTGGCTATCAGAGGGCACTCCATAGGTACAGTACGAATCAAATCGTAGGGGTTTCGATCAGGATAATATGACAAGGCATCGAGGCAATACCCATTAGTAGTGATTCTACCGGATTGCAGACCCAGGCCGGTGGTAACACATAGCCGCGACTACCGCCCACCCCAGACAATGCTCCCAAAAATCAAAGGCGCCAATCAATCACAAACTAATATATATGGTATCAAAGAAGCATGTCTACTAAAAGGAGCTAGCTCATATTAACCTGGGTATGGCTCCTGTTTTAGTCATTTTAATTATGACCCGAAGGTCAAGGCTATCCATCATCATTCTCTTTCTTCAAATCTAGTAATCGCCACCAAACCATCCTACTTCATTCTGGAACTCTACCGCGTACACAGTTGTTAAAGTGGTTTTCGGTATTGGCAAAGAGTATGACAATATCCGATCCCGGTCTCTTTAACAACTAAACGTTTACATTTTTCACACCGTGACCATTTTATAAACTCATATCTTGAAATAAATCGATTTAAGAAATTTCTTTAATTCAAACCAAACAGTTTATGAATCATTTTAATTCATATTCAGTCAATTTATAATCGAATTCACGTATTCATATCAATTATAAATTCGATTTCAAATCAATTACGCAATTCACGTTCATTTCCTATAAAGTTCAATATTTAAGTCAATTCAAAATCGCATTTAGTTGATTTAAAATCAAATTCATTGTATCAAGTATCGTTATATAAATTTAAATCTTTAAACTTTGAATTTAAATCGCAAAATCAAAACTTATCCACCTATTGAGTTTATTATTAAAGTTTATAAAATATATATAAAATAAACATTGAAAATATATTTATAAGTTATAAATTTGTATAGAAAATAACTTTATAAACATATATAGGTTTAAAATAATTTGGAAATAGGTTTTAAAAAGAATAATTTATTATAATATATTAATTTAAAGTTAAAAATACATATGTGATTAAGTTATACAATTAAAAATAAATAAATTATAAGTAAAAACTTAAATAAGCATTTAAATACATTTTTACTCATAAAATCATTTTAAAACATATATTTTAAAATTTACAAAATTTAAGTATAAATCTTTAAAATATAAATATAAGATCTTAAATTACGTATTAAATACGCTGAAGTGACCCGTCAATTTTTACCTAAGGAAAGACGAATAAAAAAAGTAATGGCGGCGGCTCCTCCTTTTTCCTCTCGTTCTAGTTTGGAAAATTCTGATTTTCTTTCTTTCACTAGATCTCATTCTTTTATCGATTCAAGGAGGGAGTATCAGCGTTCCTACTCTGAAGTGACCCGACAATTTTTACCTAAATATGTTCTCGCTTCTAAGCGGATTTCTTCCTTAAATAGGAGTTCTTCTATTAAGAAGCATCTCAAGAATCGTATTTGCTTTAGATGTTGGGATTCTAGGCATATTGCGAGAGATTGCAGAAACGAGAATTGTTGTTTTCATTGTGGAATTTAATGCATCGGAGGAATCAATGTCTAGGGTTTTTTTTGGAGGAAAATCAATTCTTGATCTTATGCGCTTCAACTGTTCGATATTTTGCCAGAATTGATTTCTCTCTTGGACTTATACATTTTGGATTTTTCTAAGCCGAAGAATGAAGGGGCGTATCTGATGCTCTTATTGGGATGGCATATGGAGGGTCTTGTTGATGGTTTACTGTGGCTAAAGCGAGATATTGATCTTCAAGAACTGATGTTTTTCCTCCATTGCCTCACTCATTGGATAGGAAAGAACATGCTTTCATGTTTTGCTTAAATTCCCTGAAATTAAGGAGGTTTTCTCTGATTCTTTTTCGTATTACAATAGTAAGGCATTACGGATGTTGGATGAGATTTTGAAGCATTTTGACGCTATAAATACTGCTATGAATGTTGATGGTGTGTAGTCGAATATCAAGTATATTCAAAAGGTAATGATGCCTTAAATTTGAAGCTGGGGGGTAACTCAAATACATTGGGAGTGGATATACAGAAGGTGGTGGTTTGTGAGGATGAATCGGGGTTTGATATTGTTGACGGTGGAATTTTTCTGGAGGAAGATTTGGTGGGTTTTACAGGGAGGTTATGCGATGTTAAGCAGCTGGATCCTATGTCTTTTGACCCTTCATTTCAGAGGTGCTTGGATAATTCTAATGTTGGGTGGATTAATATGGATTTGGACTATGAGGATATGATCATTAGAGAGGGTAAGGAATCGATGTCTGGGCATGACTGGGTGGATTTTCAGTGTTGTGGTTCTGATAGTGGAGTTGAGTGTCCTTCTTCTAGTTCTGATCTACTTTCTTGCATAGTGGATGGTGTTAAATGGTATGCAACTAGTGAAATTGGTCTGTATAATCGCTTTGGGTTGTTGGCGGATTTCGAGGAAGAGAGGGATTCAAGGAAGGGAGTTTTATGTGGTGTTTTAGCTGCTAAGGTGGTGGTACATCGCAGTTTTCATTCTCGAAGCCAATGAGGAAGAGACGTTTAAGGGGTGTGTGTACTTCAGTGATTAAATCTATAGGAACTCAGTTCGCTGGTAATCTGAAGGGTATAAGACTTTCTATCCGTAGTGGCTCTATTGTTGGTAAGTATTTGGCTTTGATAAAGGTGTTGGATTATTTTGTTGGTGAGAAGTGGGGTTTTGAGGACAGTCGTTGTTCGAGTAACGGCGGTGCTGTAGCCTTCGCTAGGGGTGTTTAGGTGGATGGTCAGGTCTTATATGATGGAGTATATGGTAGTGGGTTTTTTGGCAATAGAAAAGGATGTGAAAGGGGTGAGTCTTCTATATAAAAGACTATGTTGGATTGTCTGGTTGGATATGATGTGTGCGGTTTTAAGGTCCTTTTTGATGGTTTTTGTTGTTCGTTGTTTGGGAGTGAGACGACTGTGAGGTTCTTTTCTTTGTGTTTGAGTCCGTGTTTTTGTGTATTTCAAGCGGAGTATGGGTTGCCTTGTTCGGTGATTGAGTCGCTTGGCCAGTTTAGTGCTTCTGATAGTGTTAGTTTTCTTGAGGTTGGCAGAGGGATTTCTACGGATAGGGATGTGTCCTCTTCTTTATCTAGGAGGGGGAGGCGCATGAGAGCTACACCCATTTCAGGATTGGTCCGTCGCAGCGCTAAGATTAGATCCAACTCTTTGGCATATCATGGTAGGTTCCCAAACTCGAGTTCTAGTAGTAGCACTTTGGGTTTGGGCTCAGGTGTGGTCCATATTTATGGTAGCGACTATTCACCTTTTGCTTTGAGTAGCCTTTCGACTAGTCGGTTATTTCATCTTGCTAATGATACTGCTTTTATCTTTACTGATGTTGAATTAGATGCGGATTACATTAGAAGTAGGGAATTAGAGAGAGTTAATTCTATGACATGTTGAGGATTGTTAGTTGGAATATTAGGTATCTTAATGATCCTAAAAAATGTGTTAAGCTTAGGACCTTTTTTTTTTATATAGATTATCATATTGATATTGTTTTGCTTCCGGAAACTAAAATTGAGAACCCCGATTTTAGTTTTTATTTGAGGTTAGGTGGGTCTCTTTTCCACAATTGGGCTTGTCTCCCGGCAAATGGTAGTGCTGGGGGACTTATGATTGGTTGGAAGGATAATCAGTTTAGACTCATTCAGGATATTCCTAAATTGTATTCTCTTCACTTCATTTTGGCCTCTCTTACTGATAATTCTTTGTTAGGCATTTCTAATGCATACGGTCCTCATACTGAAATAGAGAGGAGATTTTTGTGGGTTGAATGTTCTAAGTTCAGGAATCTTATCCCTAATCAATGGATTGTGAGGGGATACTTCAATGTTACTAGGTATTTGGGAGAGAGATCGCCTAGTGAAGGAGCTTTCTCTGATATGGAGGAATTCAATGAGTCCATATTGGCTAACAATTTCACTGAGATTCCCCTTAGTAATAGATCATTTACTTAGTCTAATGTGAGAGATAGTCCTTCTTTTGCATTATTAGACAGATTTTTTTATTAGTAACGAGGTTGAGGATAGTTTTTCTATTTGTAGGGTTAAGGGTTTTCCTTTTTTGTATTCTGACCATTGTCCCATCATCTTTTCTTGTAATTCGAATATTTCCACTAGTAATATTTTTAGATTTGATAAGATGTGGTTGTTAGATTCAAATTTTATTAATTTAGTTTCAGTTAAGTGGAACTCCTTGTTTTATTTTAATAATTTGTATAGTGGTTATTCTGCTAAGATTTTTGTTGCGAAGTTAGGTAAGCTAAGGTTTTTTCTTAAGCTTTGGAATAAATATATTTTTGGTAGTGTTATAATTAGGAAAGACAAGATTATGTGTGAGATGTTAGATTTAGAAAAGATTAGTGAGTCCAGGATTCTTAATTCTTCTGAGAGGGATAAACTTTGCTTTCTTAGGCATGATCTTAAGTTGATTTTGGAAAAAGAAGAGATCATGTGGAGGCAAAGAGCCCGGGTTCAATGGATTAGGGAAGGGGATAATAATACGAAATTCTTCCATAGTGTGGCTAATAAAAGGAAGAGTAATAGTTTGATTCATTCTATTTTTGTTAATGACGTGGAATTGTCCATTCAGAGTGATTTAAATTAGGCTTTTACGAGGTATTATAAGGAGATTTTTTGTTCCAAGATTAAGAGGAGGATTAATGTTAGTTGGAATGATTTATATCCTATAGAGTCTAGGATCGATTTAGGTGATCTAGATAAGCCTTTCTCTGAGCAGGAGATTTGGAAGGCTTTTAATGATATGCCTAGTGACAAAGCTCCTGGTCCTGATGGATTTTCTATTCTTTTTTATAGGCGTTTTTGGGATGTCTTGAAGTTTGATATTATCAACTTATTTAATGATTTTTATAATGGGGATTTGCGTTTAGGTAACTTTGACTTTTCCAATGTTATCCTTATTCATAAGAGGCAAGGCGCTAATTCTTTAAAGGATTTTAGGCCTATTTCCTTAATCAATTGTTCGGTAAAGATTATTACCAAAGTCCTAGCGAATAGGCTTAGTTCCAAGATGAATGATCTTATCGATTGTTCTCAAACTGCCTTTATTAAAGGTAGGAACATAGTGGATGGAGTGGCCGCTGTGCAAGAGTATATTAATGTGTGTTGTAAGAATGATTTTTCTTGTGCTATCTTGAAAATAAATTTTGAGAAGGCCTTCGATTCAGTTGACTGGGATTTTATTTTCGAGTTATATTTAGCTAGGAGATTTAGTGTTAGATGGATCAATTGGATCATGCTTTTGCTCAGATCTGGTTGCTCTGGTATTGTTGTTAATGGGATTATTGATAAGAAAATGCAGTCTTAAAGAGGTCTTATACAAGGTAATCCCTTGTCACCTCTTCTTTTTAACCTCGCTGTTGATGTTTTTTCTAAGATTATTAAGAGAGCTGGTAGATTTGGTATTTTAGGTTTTGTTGGTAATCAGGTTTTTAATAATGAATTATCTATCCTTCAATTTGCAGATGATACATTATTATTTTCCTCTCACTTACCTATGCATATTATTGTTTTGAAGTTTATTCTTTATTGTTTTGAGATGTTATCTGGTCCCAGAATTAATTTTGATAGGAGCTCTATTATGGTTCTTAATGACTTTGACAATGTTGAGAATCAAGTTGCTGACACTTTACACTGTTCTACTATGATATTTCCTTTTGATTATTTAGGTTTTAAAATTAGGCCGACTAAGATCAAACATGAAGATTGGCTTTTTATTATTGATAAGATTAATAATAGATTATCTAGTTGGAATAGCATATTTCTATCAAGAGCTGGTAGACTAGTTCTGGTTAACTCTGTGATGTCTGCTATTCCTACTTATTGGATGGTCGTTCATCGATTTCCTTAATGTGTAATTGAGAAAATCGATAAAATTAGGCATAATTTCCTTTGGAGTGGCGATAACTTGTGTCGGGGCTATAAATGTTTAGTTAACTGGGAAGTTTGTTGTAGATCTAAGAAGGATGGGGGTTTAGAGATCATTAATCTTTACAATTTTAATTCTTCCCTGTTAGCCAAATGGTTATGGAGATTTAGGAGTCCAGAAGTGACGGCTACTTGGAAGCAGATTGTTTCCAAATTTTATTATTCGGGGGGTGATTTTATAGTTCATTATTAAAGTTTATAAACATATGTAGGTTATAAATTTATATAATATATAATATATAAGTTATAAATTTATAATATATATATATAATATATATAGTTATAAATTATTCGGGGGTCGATAACTTATCCACCTATTGAGTTTATTATTAAAGTTTATAAGATATATATAAAATAAGCATTGAAAATATATTTATAAGTTATAAATTTATATAGAAAATAACTTTATAAACATATATAGGTTTCAAATAATTTAGAAATAGGTTTTAAAAAGAATAGCTTATTTTAATATATTAATTTAAAGTTTAAAATACATATATGATTAAATTATACAGTTAAAAATATATAAATTATAAGTAAAATCTTAAATAAGCATTTAAATACATTTTTACTCATAAAATCATTTTAAAACATATAATTTAAAATTTACAAAATTTAAATATAAATCTTTAAAATATAAATAAAAGATCTTAAACTAGTATTATTACAATCAAATTTTCCAAATCATTTTAATTTGAGAACATGACCAACGGTGTCCGTATATAGTTTTCTACCCTATGGTCAAGTGATACGGAAATTTATCATTTCAAACCGTAATTTAGAAAATTTCTATGGGTTTATCATTTCAACCTGTAATCCCAAATTCAGTGAAAATCGTTCAGGTCTATCATTTCAACCCATAACGATTTTTCTCTAATCTAATGTCTGTTTGGGTATGTATCAACCCTTAGTGATTTTTCCTAAACTAGGGGTATCTACAACATAACAAATCATCACATATCATCAATCACATCATAATCATATATAATCAGTGTACATACATGTCATATGAACATCGTGTCACATATGAAAGTGTGTATTTTAAACAAACAATTTCTACCGGCAATCCTATTCACTTCATAACAGTTCATTTAGTTGATCTAACATCTATGAAATAATGTGAGTCAGGTGTGAGGTAAACTCACCTTTCATGGCCCAAAAAGAAACGACGACTTACAGGCATGATTCAGAATGGATTTTAACTCGATGATCACTCAATATTGTATTTTATTTTATAAAAGGAGGCTAGGGAATTTTCAATGGATCGGTACGGCTATTTGGTTTTTGGAACGGTTCTCAAACTCAACACCAAACTTGACTCAAAATAAACCTAATAAATTCTTTGCACAAAAAATATATTTTTTTATATACAAACACATAGAAAATTTTAACATATATATATATATATATATATATTTAAAATTTGACGCACAAAAATATATTTTATAAATTATACATTTAAATAAAACTCAACGCTAATGCATACTAAATCATATACACTTATATAATATATAATTTGAAACACACACATAAACTCATATACACCCCCCTCCCCCCCGTACACACAACACAAATTATAACAGTATATATATATTATAAATTATACATAAACACACGACAAATCCTTTTTCAAAATTATATATATATATATATATTATATAAACGTATACACAGTAAAATTTATATATACCTATATATTTAAAATTCGACACATTCCAAATCACTTATTTAAATATATATATTAAATTATATAGCACCAAACCATATTTATTTTTAAATTACATACAACGCAAAAACACCCAAATAAAACCATAAAAATGGTATATATATAAATAAATATTTAAAACAAAACATAATAAATATATATAGTTTATAAAATATAAAGTCTTAAAGTATAAACATCAAATCCTTTCAAAATATTAGTATTACCAAAACATACTATTATTTACGAATATATATATATATATATATATATATATATATATATATAAATTTCTATAATGTATCAAGAATTTATATATTATAATACCTTTCAAAATAACAATTTCAAATCAATATTAAATAAGAATACCCTTCTTCTACTTCTTTACTTGTTATGACCAAGGATAAGTTGTAAAATTCGAGTTAAAAGCCGAATTAATCAAAGAACCTAATCAACAAGGATCTATAAAGGAAGATGGACTCAATTAGAAAGGAAATTTCAGAAAAAATTAAATATTAAAAAAAATTATACCCAAAATATTTAAATACATTTTAAAACCATTTTGAAAACCATTTATACTTTCAAAATACGCTCTCTCAAGAAGGATTCTACGGTTAATTCCACTCACTCTAGGGTATTACTACCCTATCTCTAATGAGCTTTTACCACATAGGCTAAAGCTTTGAAAAACCAAAGCTCTGATACCAAATGTAACATACCGTCTTTCGTCCACTTCAAGCTGATAATTAAACCGACTCAAACCATTCGAAATGACAGAATGTTATTAGCTTTTGAGGTAAATAGAATAAATCAAAAAATCACAGCCATAGAAAAAATTAATATCTCGCAACGGAATAATAAATTATACAATAGTATTTCATGAAGCTACTAAATAAAAATCAAAATTTATACATAATATCAGGGTTGAAAATGTAATAACCCGGAAAATGTGAACCAATTTAAAAATTTTAAATTAGGTTATTACCAAGAAATTTGAATAGTTGAAATAGCATATTTCAATAAAATATAGAATTGGGTATAGTATTGCAGTTTGAAATTTGGAATACAAAACTTTGTCTGACTATACCGGGTGGAAAATATAACGGATTTTAGCGAAACTGAAAATATTTAAATCTGTTTTTGAATATCTTTCTAACGAATCTGAAAAATCGAAGTTTCATAACGGAAATCAAAAGTTATGGCCAAATGAATTTTCAGAAAGGTCGCTATATAGCATATATAGCCCTTGAAAATTGATATTTTGCATACGACCTCAGAATTCGACGAAACCACTTTTGTTGGGTCCGGGATATCAAATTATTGCTAAGTTTCAAATTTCATGATTTTTGAAGCTAGTATGTGAGCGGGGCAAAAGAAAATGTGATTGGTCAAATTCTATTAAAATGGGTCAACCTAAAAATGGCCATTTTTCAAACGAGCTCAGAATTCGACGAAACTGGTTTTGTTAGGACCGTATCGTCAAAACAAAGCTAGATTTATTTTTTTGGAATTTTTCGATTCAGTTTGTGGCCCTGGCAAATTGAAATGTACGTTTAAATTAAATATCGAATGTTTTATATTTTAAATTGAAAAATAACTGACTGAAACAGTCAAATTGGCCAGCGAAACATATCCCATTGGTTTTGGAATGGGGGTATTTAGCTAGGGGCGACAGTCGTTGGGTTTGATTTCGAGTTCGTGTGTGGAGGGGGGTATTTTTGGAAATAAATAAATTAAAAATTAAAATAAAAAGGGAGCGGCCAATCACAATTCATCTCCCTCATCGTAACCTCCAGATGTAACGCGGAAAAGGGATCCGAACTTCTCTCTTCAATTTCTCCACAACCACACAACGAAATCAAGCAAACTCAGATCCATTTTGAAGAGCGTTCAGAGATCTTCAAATCCATAGCAATTTCAAGAATTATCGTTGAGTGTAGAGGGAGATATCGCGCTGAGAAACCCCGAACTTCGCGCCGCCGCCGTGGGTGCTGGGGACCACCGAGCCGATCATCTCGGGTAGCGTTGGGAAGCTCTTCCCTTCCTCTTCGACGCAGCGCTGGCCGTTCGTCCTATCGCTTCGCAGTTTTGCCGAAAAGTTTAACCCTAGTTTTCGAATTCAAAAGAGGTATACGGCTAAACCCATTTTCAACTGATTTTTACACTATAAAGCGTTGCAAACTTGTAAAAATCGTATCTTTTTCGTTCTTTAACGAAATTTGATGAAACAGGAGATACTGTGACCGCAAGGAGGCTCTCTACATTCTAGAAGAAGCCGCGGATTTTTCTGACCTTCCTACGATTTTTAGCACTGCAATAACCAATGTGAGGAATCTATACTATTTGTGTGAATGAAATCATGTTGTATAAATTATATAAGCGAAGCGTAAATTATATACGCATTGTATACCCCATGTACATGTGCTGTATAAGTTATATTAGCGATGTATAAGTTATACAAGCGTTGTTTGAAACATATATGCTTTGAATTGTAATGAAATGCAAGTGAATTATTATATTATATATACATACATATATATATATATATATACATATATATATGCACTCCCCTCGTCCACAGACCATGGACGATATTTATTGCTTGTGATTGACGTGATATTATATGGTATGACGAATGGTTGGAAATAATTGTTTGTGGTTGATATTATGGTTGAAAAATACCTTTGTGGTTGAAAAATACCCTCTTGTGGTTGAAACAAAATAGAATAAGATTATGGAATTGAAAATAAAACATGCCGCCTACGTGCGAACTAGATGCATGATCCCCATTGTCAAAAACCGCGAGATGTTAAGGTAGAGCGAGGAGCCGTACTAGGGACGGTCCCGGTTTTAACTACCCTGCTGTTATGCTGCCGAAATTTTCTGAAATATTTATGTGTTAGAATAATTTTCATTCGTTGAAATAAATTACATAAATTATATCGAATATTCATGTGTTGAGTTGCAATTCATTCATTGAGTTGAAATTCATGTGTTGAATATTATTTGAATTTAAACAAATAGCTTTAGCGATAAAAATCACGGTTTTATATATATACAAACTATATAGAATATTCATGTGTTGAATTGCAATTTGTTCGTCGAGTTGAAATTCATGTGTTGAATGTTATCATCTTTTAAAAATAAAATGAATCGACAATTAAAACTACACCTTTATTGTAAATATGAAGTGTTAAAAATACACACGTGTCGAATAAATATTTTTAATGATAAAAATATTTCTTTTATCATGTATACGCTTAGTTAAAAATACACACGTGTCGAATAAATATTTTTAAGGATAAAAATATTTCTTTTATCATGTATACGCTTAGTTAAAAATACACACGTGTCGAATAAATATCTTTAATGATAAAAATATTTCTTTTATCATGTATACGCTTAGATAAAAATACACACGTGTTGAAATAAATAATAGTTTGCTAGAAATATTATTATTAGCTTTGTTCTGCATATATATACATGTGTTGAATAGGAAAAATGGATTGGCTGTAGAGTAAAGAAATTATTTGCGTGCCCGACAAATAGGTAAACCTTGATGAGTTGGCTGCGCAATTTTATTTATATATCAACTCCTGTGAATGCCATTGGATGCGGAGTGCTGGTTATTCTGTGTGAAATAATAAATAACGCCATAGGATAGTAACAATTAATTTTGAACTACACTACATGGCATACTTCTTGACGATAGGCATATTTCAAGCAACTGGAGCTTGTGTGACGAGGTGGAAGATTTACCATACAAGCAAGAGGCTTGTATGGCGATGACTATATACTACAGGTTGAACTGATGACAGATATGGACTATATAAAATATAACGATAAATTGCCAGATTAATAAAAACCCCACACGGGTCTGGAGTTGACAATAATCACGTCGCTCTAGTTATTAGATACGGCACATGGACTATTTATTTCTACACGGAAACGGGGTGACGAGAATTTATTCTCTGGAGTGATTATCTATACATGCTCCCCCGTAAACACCAAAATATATCACTATAAATATGTGAATGCTTTTTAGGATTTATTGGGTACCTAATACGGCCCAATAAATTTCCAAACCCCTCCCCGTACAAAGGAGGTTATGGCGAAATTTTTCGAAATATTAAGGCGTTAGTGAAATATTTGAAGTGAAAACGAAGTTGAAAATATAGAATGAACTATAGTTGAAATAATAGAATGAACTATATTTATATATATAAATATAAATATAATTAAAAGGAATAGAGGCCGTGCAGTTCGTGTTTCGGAATCGTAATTTGAAACGATTAGTGCGAGGAATCCGACCATCGGATTTTCCCGAAACCGCAACCGCTGGGTTCGCCTTGGAAATATCTTTCCAACGGCACCAACCTTGTAAAAATCCAACGGTTGGATTGTCCAGAATGTTTAATTCAAATCTGAAGAAAAACAGCGCCAGAATCGTTTATATTTATATATAAATATAAATATAATTAAATTAAATCGAATAACGACGCTGCAGTTCGAATTTTGAAACCGTAACTTCAAACGACTAGTGTGGGAGATCCGACCGTCGGATTTTCACGAAACTGGAACCGTTGGGTTCGCTTTGGGAATATCTTCCCACTGATATAGACTTTGTAGAAATCCAACGGTTAGATTTTCCGATATGTGTAAAACAAATTAGGGGAAAAAACAGCGCCAGTGCCACGGCACGACCTGAAACGTCGTTTAATTAAATATGGCCATTTTTAAATAAATAAAAATGGCGAAAAATCGTTATAAAATATTATAAGCTACATAGATTGCAAATAAACTAATTGGGCTTGAATTGTTTGATATTTGATGGTTGTATGTGTTTGACGCGAAAATAACACTAAAGAACTGAAAGATGGATGTCGAATAATATAACCATAAAAAGAATCGATTTAAATTCTAATGACGTGAATTACTTGAAAAGGCCGAGCTAACCCTCATTTCAAATAATTTATCGAGCGATTCGAATTGGAAAATGCAAAGACGATTCAAGACCGACGATCTTCGTATCGGTTGGATGGGCGCTACTGAGGTTCCTGACCGAAGTAGCTATCGGAAGGGGACGGAAGTAGTAGCCGCCTGAACGTATGTGTTGATTGTACGGATTTGCGAGGAATTGACGCCTCCGGTTTCGTTCAGACCCAGTGTAACAACCCGTATTTTCAATAACCTGTTATAACATAAATGGAAGCAGAATTAAACTGTAAAATCTGAATCAAGGGAAACGGGCTATGCCATTGCGTTCGTCTTGGAAAAATACGCGAAATAGAGTCCGAGTTTTCGAAAATCGGAGTCCGTATGACCAAGATATGGCCTCGCGAAGTTTCACGAAAAATTCCCAAATTAAAGTATACTTAATTAAGTGAAATGGGTTGCGCAGAGAAATATATATATATATTGATATATATATATATATAATTGAAAATTAAATAAATAAATATGCAAAAATGTTCAAAACAGCGAATTGGGAGAGGGGAATAACCGAACTGGCCGATTTTTGAGGTCGACCCGAGCTCACTGGGTCGACTAGGGGTTAATCCAGGGTGTTTGGCTGTCAACCTGTGGGCCGATTCGCTCAAATGCAGATTTTGCATTTGGATGGTTCTCATGGTTCATCTTTAATCTAAAGGCCCTAGATGGTTCCTACACTTGACTTCTTCCCCAAGACATGCTTTGATGGCTTGGATTGAATCTAGGTTTAATCCTATGGCCTAAAACACTTGCCTAATCTATAAATAAGACCCTAACCTATCCTAAATCCTCATTATTCATTCATGCAACTAAACTATGGCAAAATTTTACCTCTCATGGCCTCCACTCTCTTCATAAAATTTCTAAATGGTTTCTATGAGAGATTTTCCATGCATGCAAGTGTTTTCAAGCTTGTATGAGTGTCATTAGCTTGCATTCAAGTCAAGTTTCTATCTTTGCATCATAAAGCAAGGGTTTTGATCATTTTGGCTCAAGGGTTTTTATGTTAGAGCTTGCATTTTGGGTCTATTTGATTGCATAAGGGCTTTGTCATATCTTTTGTGCCTTCATAGCAATGTAAGCCCTTTCCCTACTCTTAGATATTAACTATGAAGTTAAATGTTCATGTTGCAAGTTTGGGTTTGATCATTGAGTATGATACATGCTATCATGTCATGCAAGTTTATGAAGTCATTATCTTGATCTTGTGAGCTAAAAGCTACAACCTTTATGTTGAAATGTTGCATTAGGCAACATGAGAACCCTCATAACCTTTATGTCAACTTGCATATGAAGTCATAACCCTTATATGATGATATATGCGAGTTACTAGTCATCATTCCATATCTTTTGTCACCATGATTCGCTTATGTGCCAAGTTTGGGTTTATGCATGTTTTGAGGCTTAAGAATGTAACATGCAAGTTAATGAACACATTTGTGCCTCATTTTCCACCATGATTAACTTGTGGCTTAATATCCATTTTTGTCATGCCTTTGCCAAGTCTCTTCTTTTAATCCATTACGTTGTCGCGAACGTATATGCGAGTTTAAAAGCGTTGGGTTATGTTATGGGTAATTTCTAATGACATGAAAATACAACTTGAAAACATGACTTGAAATATAACATGGAAGTTGACATGTAAGTATGCATAAAAACATAAGCTTGGGAATTTACCTATTAAGTTAGGTCTACCCTTTGGGAATTTACCTATTAAGTTAGGTCTACCCAAATGCTTGAAAACTTGTAACATGTTTTGGGAAACATGATGGACATGACACTTAGATAATATAAGTGTGGCCAACTCGAGGTTGGGTTGAGTTTGCAACGTAAAACTACCCGGAACCGACCGGCCTAACTAGTAGTTGCAAACAATAGGACGCAATGTGAGAAGTTGGTCATGTTGTGCTTGAACCCGAGGTTAGACCAAGTTGTGGTGTAAAGCTACCCGGAACCGACCGGCTTAACTAGTAACCACAACAAAGTCTAATGTGAGAGGTGAAGGTGCATTAAGTAATTAATGCCACATGATAGGGTTAAGTTAATTTGATTAATGACTCTTAACCAAATATGACATGGACAAATGGGTTAAGTAATTTGATTAGGCTAATGATACTTAACAAAACATGACAAGGTTGGGTAGGTTAAGTAACTTGATTTGCCTAATGACACTTAACCATTTTTATATGACTAGTGGATGGGGTTAAGTTAACCAACACTTAATCAATCCAACGCGATAACTTGGTAAGGTTAAGTAAGTTTTCTTAATAACGCTTAACCGAAAATTACGGTTAACGAATGGGGTTAAGATTAGACTCAACTAGTCTAAACATGGAAATCGGATGGGGTTAAGTTAGCCTAGACTTAATTAATCCCACTTGGTAGTTTAATGGGGTTAAGTTAAACACTTAACTAATCTAAACATGATGAATTGATGTGGTTAAGTGACCTATACATATCCAATCTAACTCGTTAATTTATTGTGGTTAAGTTAACCAATACTTAACCAATATAACGTGAAAACATGATAAGGCTAAGTCACGAATCGCTTGAATACACTTGACCGATCTGACTAAGTAAATTGATAGGGTCAAGTTAATATATACTTAACCAATCTAGAATGATAATCGAACGAGGTTAAGTCGTGAATTGCTTAATATACTTAACCAACTTGAGCATGGTTTGTAGGGTTAAGCCTTGAACTTGGATACTTAGCCAATTTTGACAAGATTTGTAGACGGGTTAAGTCATGAACTTAAGTGACACTTAATCCATTATGTAAACCCTAGTTCTGAGGATTAGGTGGATAACCGTAGTTAACCAGGATAACGGGAACAATGCTAAGTGGTAAACCTTAGTTGAAGAATAACTAAGTAATGATTCTTAGTCAAGGAAATTTAGACCAGTTCATAGATAAATGAGTAACCTGATACGGTAGGTCATCGTTTAAGTATACAAGTAGGAGCAAGTATCTGATTTAGATAAAGGCTTCAGCGAACTGGGTAACGAAGCAGCGGCTTCGGGGAACGTGAGGATATTCTTGGTATCCCTCTATGAGCTGCCAGGTGATTATACTAGGCTCATGAGAGGTTAAGGTCTGCGTTAGAAGAACCAAGAGTATGCCTTGGTTGCTATACGAGCGACCTAAAGACGGGGATGGATAGGGGATAGTCGACGATACACGGTCGTACCCTAGATAGCATTTCGTCAGGCTACCTACCATCTTTGGTCAAGCGTGTACGTACGGAAAGGCAGAGAACACCCAAAAGACCATAATTGCTATCTAATTATGGTTGCGGTAAGGCTTGGATGTGGGTTGGCCAGTGTTGTGTTCTCATACAGGATTTATCCTGTCTTGTCTTTCACTAGTTGAGGGAGTGGTCTCGTGGGACCATAGCCACGTATAAGAAAAACAGACCTTAGCATCTGCATCGGCAGATAAATCTAAAGCTCCCGACCGAGTCCCGTATTTCTTGATTTGCCCTGTGACAGGACTCGGATGGCACGATGTGATACATGTGCATACAGTCATGGAAAAGCGATTCACGATGAATGCGTGGGAAAAAGGGCGCGGTTGGCGGTTAGCGTAATCCCTAGTGGCCCTAGGGGGTTGAACCCAAACCGAGATACGAAAACGTGCAATAGGTAAGCATAATCCCTAGCAGCCCTAGGTAGCATAAGTCCTAGTTGTACAAACAATAATTCATGTTGGAAGACCCTAGCTAGGTTTAGGGTAACAGTCCAAACCGATCTTAAGGATCATGGAACTATGTTAAAGTAATATAGAATCTCATGGGAAAGCCCGTATGTTCTACGGCAAGGGACTGAACATTTACATGGAATAAAACATTCAAGTTGAGTAACCTATATATGCGATATATTAGGTTGACATGGACCATTACACGACTTTTGAGTGAGGGTCATTCTTGGTTAACACATGACACGGTGGGGATACTAGTACGGTAGGTGCAGAGCTAAAATACAGGATAGATATCACGGGGCGTTATACGTGACAGATATCTTGGGGATATTATACTTGATAGAAACCTGACGATGTGATACCTTGTTTTATCTTGACATCGTAATTTATCATGACACCTTAGTTTATCTGAGTTCAGTAGTTCATCCTGTTATTTTGATTTAGCTTATCTATCTTGTTATCATGCTTATGTTCATCTCAGTTTCTCATGTCAGTTAACTTTACTAGTTTTTATGCTAATAGTAGATAGGGCTTACTCAGTCTTTTTGACTGACCCGTTTTGTTTCGCCTCTTTTCTTCCGTTCCCCCCCCAGGTTACAGGGAGGAAATACTGTTGTTTAGTTCAGACTTCTTCTGCTTGAAGGTCATCATGAATGGCTTGGACTTTTCTTGGCTAATGGCTACTTTACTGTTTTTACTTGGGGAATAATTTATGAAAATGTCTTTATGCTTCTTTACTATTGCAAGACAGGTTTTGATGTACTCTGATGTAAAAGGCTTTAGACCTTATTTATTCATGTTATGAAAGTTTGATTTTACTTCCGCTATTTTATATGTTCTGTCTTGTGATATTTCTGTGCATGTTTACCAATAATGCCCCTCTAAAGCTAGTGCATTCCTTTGCGAGTGACCCTAGCGGAGGCGGGGTGTTACACGTGGTATCAGAGCCAGGTTACCAGACTGGGCAAAAGTTTTTAAAGACCTTCTGAAAACTATTTGAAAAAAAAACCGTTTACAAAGAAGCATTTTTCAAGAAAATTTTCTTTTAAAAGAAAAAGGCTATTCCCCAAAGGCCATTAGCACTATCCTTGTTTCCTTAATTGAATCTCTTTTCCTTTCTTTCCTCCATCTGTAGTCACAGTAGTTTTAACTGCGACTAGTCTTTTCTACCTACGAAAGTGCTTTCCATACGATGGAGGTGGTTCTCGAGAGACCAGTGGCCGCGTTATAAGAAAGGATCGTGAGAAAGAAGGATAAAGGATACGAGCTTAAGGATGAGCAACTTGTTGGTATGGCTTAGTCCTCAAAGGAGGGAGAAAGATGAACAATGAAACCCATGACGAGAGAGTACCTTTGGCATGGTAAAACGGGGCGGATAGTTAAGTATTATGGGACAAGGACAAGATCATCGGGAGGGCAGTAGTATGCTCTCATTTCTAGAGTACCTCAGAAGGAGGGTAACGATCTTGTTAAAGGTATAGCTTTTCTTCTCTATCATCCCGTTAGGACTTCGTTGTTCGTATCATTTAAGTCTGCTTCGATAGTTGAGTCTCTGCACCTTAAGTACTAGCGTAATAGAGAATCCCATTTTTGTCTCAAAGTCCTATTGGAGAATCAGTCCATTTATACATGACTTGTTTGGATTTGGGAATGTCTATGCCAAGTGTTGAGTTTGGAAATAATGCTTATGTTTATAAGCTATGGATGGATTCTAGGGATGAAGTGGTTATCCAGTAGGGGGTGCCACTCTCGGTTTTGATAGGAGGGTAGTTAGACCTTTTGACTAGCCTTGGTAATGCCCTCGAAGTATCGGGTAACCTTTTTGAGGTTCTGTCATGACTAGTTACTTAGAATCCCTTGATGCCTTTATTGGAAATTTGAAGCCCGATCGAGTGGTGTTCGCCAATAAGACGGATGGTTTACTTCATTTATGCATGGGTTATAGAGATCACCCTAGTAAGTGCGCATGATAACCTGATTGACATCTGTTTACTTTCAAGAGAAAGTTCTTCTACATGGAATGCCTTATAGTACATAAACGAGATCCAAGATTCACTAGTGAATTTTGGAAAGCTTACATGAGATCATGAGTACGCAGTCATGTTTGCGTCAAGTATTCCAGCAAAAGGATAAGTGCAAGTGGAACGAGAGGCGACGAAGAAATAAGTTCCAGCTCATGTTATGGAAACAGGAATAAGAAGCTACAAAATCGCGAAGTTAAAAGACGACTTTGATGGTCAAAGACTAGATACGCGCATGATATCTCTTTTTGGGAGTATATCCTTGATCCCTGTTTTCTGTAGAGCTTACTTGTAGGCTATCTTTTGTGGACATCCTCTCGGTCCTATTCTCCGTTACAAACCCTGTAAGGAGTTTGTCCTGTTTATCTTCTCGACCCTGTTTCAGGGAATTCTAGGTAGAACCCTATGGATGTAAACATGTATTTGAAACATGTTATGATTGATATGGTTGCAAGTGGTTGCTCGTGGATGCGCGAATACACATTAGATACTAGCTCGACTCGGTCACATTTCATATTGCATATGCACGAGTATTTATACTTGTTTATGGATGAAATCGAATGTATTATCATGCGGTTGTTGCATATGAATGAATGATTGTGCACGCATATAGTATCTATATGACTAGGACTATTTGCATACATGTTGGATTCATGGCACTATATTTTGCATTAGAAAGATTATTCAGGCCTGATCATTAACATTAGCTAAGGAACATGTACACACACGTTTTGCATATATTCATACAGCATTAGAAATCATCTAAGGACAATGGTTGCTTGTGGATGATGTTTTGAGTAGATGGATGATGGATGGTAGGATATGTTCTTCCTAACTTGGAGATTTCGGGGACGAAATCCTAAAAGATGGGGAGAATGTAACAACCCGTATTTTCAATAACCTGTTATAACATAAATGGAGGCAGAATTAAACTGTAAAGTCTGAATCAAGGGAAACGGGCTATGCCATTGCGTTCGTCTTGGAAAAATACGCGAAATAGAGTCCGAGTTTTCGAAAATCGGAGTCCGTATGACCAAGATATGGCCTCGCGAAGTTTCACGAAAAATTCCCAAATTAAAGTATACTTAATTAAGTGAAATGGGTTGCGCAGAGAAATATATATATATATTGATATATATATATATATATATATATAATTGAAAATTAAATAAATAAATATGCAAAAATGTTCAAAACAGCGAATTGGGAGAGGGGAATAACCGAACTGGCCGATTTTTGAGGTCGACCCGAGCTCACTGGGTCGACTAGGGGTTAATCCAGGGTGTTTGGCTGTCAACCCGTGGGCCGATTCGCTCAAATGCAGATTTTGCATTTGGATGGTTCTCATGGTTCATCTTTAATCTAAAGGCCCTAGATGGTTCCTACACTTGACTTCTTCCCCAAGACATGCTTTGATGGCTTGGATTGAATCTAGGTTTAATCCTATGGCCTAAAACACTTGCCTAATCTATAAATAAGACCCTAACCTATCATAAATCCTCATTATTCATTCATGCAACTAAACTATGGCAAAATTTTACCTCTCATGGCCTCCACTCTCTTCATAAAATTTCTAAATGGTTTCTATGAGAGATTTTCCATGCATACAAGTGTTTTCAAGCTTGTATGAGTGTCATTAGCTTGCATTCAAGTCAAGTTTCTATCTTTGCATCATAAAGCAAGGGTTTTGATCATTTTGGCTCAAGGGTTTTTATGTTAGAGCTTGCATTTTGGGTCTATTTGATTGCATAAGGGCTTTGTCATATCTTTTGTGCCTTCATAGCAATGTAAGCCCTTTCCCTACTCTTAGATATTAACTATGAAGGTAAATGTTCATGTTGCAAGTTTGGGTTTGATCATTGAGTATGATACATGCTATCATGTCATGCAAGTTTATGAAGTCATTATCTTGATCTTGTGAGCTAAAAGCTACAACCTTTATGTTGAAATGTTGCATTAGGCAACATGAGAACCCTCATAACCTTTATGTCAACTTGCATATGAAGTCATAACCCTTATATGATGATATATGCGAGTTACTAGTCATCATTCCATATCTTTTGTCACCATGATTCGCTTATGTGCCAAGTTTGGGTTTATGCATGTTTTGAGGCTTAAGAATGTAACATGCAAGTTAATGAACACATTTGTGCCTCATTTTCCACCATGATTAACTTGTGGCTTAATATCCATTTTTGTCATGCCTTTGCCAAGTCTCTTCTTTTAATCCATTACGTTGTCGCGAACGTATATGCGAGTTTAAAAGCGTTGGGTTATGTTATGGGTAATTTCTAATGACATGAAAATACAACTTGAAAACATGACTTGAAATATAACATGGAAGTTGACATGTAAGTATGCATAAAAACATAAGCTTGGGAATTTACCTATTAAGTTAGGTCTACCCTTTGGGAATTTACCTATTAAGTTAGGTCTACCCAAATGCTTGAAAACATGTAACATGTTTTGGGAAACATGATGGACATGACACTTAGATAATATAAGTGTGGCCAACTCGAGGTTGGGTTGAGTTTGCAACGTAAAACTACCCGGAACCGACCGGCCTAACTAGTAGTTGCAAACAATAGGACCCAATGTGAGAAGTTGGTCATGTTGTGCTTGAACCCGAGGTTAGACCAAGTTGTGGTGTAAAGCTACCCGGAACCGACCGGCTTAACTAGTAACCACAACAAAGTCTAATGTGAGAGGTAAAGGTGCATTAAGTAATTAATGCCACATGATAGGGTTAAGTTAATTTGATTAATGACTCTTAACCAAATATGACATGGACAAATGAGTTAAGTAATTTGATTAGGCTAATGATACTTAACAAAACATGACAAGGTTGGGTAGGTTAAGTAACTTGATTTGCCTAATGACACTTAACCATTTTTATATGACTAGTGGATGGGGTTAAGTTAACCAACACTTAATCAATCCAACGCGATAACTTGGTAAGGTTAAGTAAGTTTTCTTAATGACGCTTAACCGAAAAATACGGTTAACGAATGGGGTTAAGATTAGACTCAACTAGTCTAAACATGGAAATCGGATGGGGTTAAGTTAGCCTAGACTTAATTAATCCCACTTGGTAGTTTAATGGGGTTAAGTTAAACACTTAACTAATCTAAACATGATGAATTGATGTGGTTAAGTGACCTATACTTATCCAATCTAACTCGTTAATTTATTGTGGTTATGTTAACCAATACTTAACCAATATAACGAGAAAACATGATAAGGCTAAGTCACGAATCGCTTGAATACACTTGACCGATTTGACTAAGTAAATTGATAGGGTCAAGTTAATATATACTTAACCAATCTAGAATGATAATCGGACGAGGTTAAGTCGTGAATTGCTTAATATACTTAACCAACTTGAGCATGGTTTGTAGGGTTAAGCCTTGAACTTGGATACTTAGCCAATTTTGATAGGATTTGTAGACGGGTTAAGTCATGAACTTAAGTGACACTTAATCCATTATGTAAACCCTAGTTCTGAGGATTAGGTGGATAACCGTAGTTAACAAGGATAACGGGAACAATGCTAAGTGGTAAACCTTAGTTAAAGAATAACTAAGTAATGATTCTTAGTCAAGGAAATTTAGACCAGTTCATAGATAGATGAGTAACCTGATACGGTAGGTCATCGTTTAAGTATACGAGTAGGAGCAAGTATCTGATTTAGATAAAAGCTCCAGCGAACTGGGTAACGAAGCAGCGGCTTCGGGGAACGTGAGGATATTCTTGGTATCCCTCTATGAGCTGCCAGGTGATTATACTAGGCTCATGAGAGGTTAAGGTCTGCGTTAGAAGAACCAAGAGTATGCCTTGGTTGCTATACGAGCGACCTAAAGACGGGGATGGATAGGGGATAGTCGACGATACACGGTCGTACCCTAGATAGCATTTCGTCAGGCTACCTACCATCTTTGGTCAAGCGTGTACGTACGGAAAGGCAGAGAACACCCAAAAGACCATAATTGCTATCTAATTATGGTTGCGGTAAGGCTTGGATGTGGGTTGGCCAGTGTTGTGTTCTCATACAGGATTTATCCTGTCTTGTCTTTCACTAGTTGAGGGAGTGGTCTCGTGGGACCATAGCCACGTATAAGAAAAAAAGACCTTAGCATCTGCATCGGCAGATAAATCGAAAGCTCCCGACCGAGTCCTGTATTTCTTGATTTGCCCTGTGACAGGACTCGGATGGCACGATGTGATACATGTGCATACAGTCATGGAAAAGCGATTCACGATGAATGCGTGGGAAAAAGGGCGTGGTTGGCGGTTAGCGTAATCCCTAGTGGCCCTAGGGGGTTGAACCCAAACCGAGATACGAAAACGTGCAATAGGTAAGCATAATCCCTAGCAGCCCTAGGTAGCATAAGTCCTAGTTGTACAAACAATAATTCATGTTGGAAGACCCTAGCTAGGTTTAGGGTAACAGTCCAAACCGATCTTAAGGATCATGGAACTATGTTAAAGTAATATAGAATCTCATGGGAAAGCCCGTATGGTCTACGGCAAGGGACTGAACATTTACATGGAATAAAACATTCAAGTTGAGTAACCTATATATGCAATATATTAGGTTGACATGGACCATTACACGACTTTTGAGTGAGGGTCATTCTTGGTTAACACATGACACGGTGGGGATACTAGTACGGTAGGTGCAGAGCTAAAATACAGGATAGATATCACGGGGCGTTATACGTGACAGATATCTTGGGGATATTATACTTGATAGAAACCTGACGATGTGATACCTTGTTTTATCTTGACATCGTAATTTATCATGACACCTTAGTTTATCTGAGTTCAGTAGTTCATCCTGTTATTTTGATTTAGCTTATCTATCTTGTTATCATGCTTATGTTCATCTCAGTTTCTCATGTCAGTTAACTTTACTAGTTTTTATGCTAATAGTAGATAGGGCTTACTCAGTCTTTTTGACTGACCCGTTTTGTTTCACCTCTTTTCTTCCGTTCCCCCCCCCCAAGTTACAGGGAGGAAATACTGTTGTTTAGTTCAGACTTCTTCTGCTTGAAGGTCATCATGGATGGCTTGGAATTTTCTTGGCTAATGGCTACTTTACTGTTTTTACTTGGGGAATAATTTATGAAAATGTCTTTATGCTTCTTTACTATTGCAAGACAGGTTTTGATGTACTCTGATGTAAAAGGCTTTAGACCTTATTTATTCATGTTATGAAAGTTTGATTTTACTTCCGCTATTTTATATGTTCTGTCTTGTGATATTTCTGTGCATGTTTACCAATAATGCCCCTCTAAAGCTAGTGCATTCCTTTGCGAGTGACCCTAGCGGAGGCGGGGTGTTACACCTAGGACGAACTTGTAAATGGACTGTGTGTCTGACATTGGATTTTGTTCTATACTGATTGATCTCTGTTAAATATATATCTGTTTGGCGGCGGAGAATTTATTCTTTTGCTTAACGCCCTTCTCTGAGATGTGCGAGCTCAGAGGTTATATATCGATGGAAATTAATCGTATGGAGTGGACTGCCTATGTGGCATGCCAAGATGCTGTGATCAAGGCTTCTGTTGCAAAGCAAAGTCTTGTGGATGATGATCAAAGCAGGGTCTACGTGGCCTAGCTTTGTGTATTTCGTAGATTTGCGAGCCTCACACCCCGATATGAGTTAAAAACGGGGTACGGGCCGTTGGGAGAGCACGACGTTTCTTTCTAGCTATGGTGGTGTCAGTGACTTACCAGCCCTGACATATATATCTATTTTTCACCTATGTGGTTGTTGGAATGCGAGGCGCCTCGATTATAGGTCCGTAAGGACCGGGAAACGTGTGTTCAGGAATTGCCAATCCTCAAACGTAAGAGAGGACCGGCCCAGCCGATCCAGGGGTTGCCCAGAGTGTGTAGTCCCGAGGCATTTGCTAGAGTGTCTCAAAGCGGAGAGGAGCTTGCCCCATGCCTCGACTCACGACGGAAATCCAATTTCCAATACGAAATAACGGACTTGATTGTAGAACTAGTATAGCGACATAGTAGATGGTAGTTATGCCGCCTATGATTGATATTTATGATGCTATTCATTTTTGAAACATATATGCACTAGTAATAATATCAATTGATTTTGCTTTATACGTATCAAGCATATTTGGCTATTATAAGGTAAAACTCTATCCTCCGGCTTGCGTTGCATTGTATGATGGGACTTGAGTCTTATAGTGGCTTCATCCTTTTTTAAAAAGCATTGCGTTGTTTTAAAAGAATTTACTTTGTTTTAAATGCACTAGCAATCACTGGAGTAAACCCGTTCCGCGAAAGTGGCGTGGTCCTATGATTTGCTATCACTGTTGTTTAACTGTTAAATAGATTCCTCATACCAGTCCCCATGACTGACTCGTTGTTTGTTTCACTCTGCAAACGCGGGTGCCCTTATTTTCACACGGGCAGCCTAGTACACAGGTGACAGGTTGTTTTTGGCTCTGCACTGCTGCATAGAGTGCATTTTGGGCTCATGGCGAGGCTGACTTCACAGAGATGACTTTGACATTTTCCGCCATTATTATTCTTATATTATGATTCCGCCACGGGCGATGCAGACTGATTTACTTTCTGTATTTCTTATATTATGTATATGTTCCGCCTTCGGCGATGTAGACTGATACCCTTATTATGTCTCACTGCATGTATGTATTCCGCCTCCGGCGATGATGACTGATCACTTTCTTTTTTATTTACTAAGTTATATCCCACGCTATGCTATTCTGATGTTATTACATGTTGTGATTCCGCTGTCATATTCATGTAAATTTATTCTATTTATTGTTTTTGCTATTATCTGTTCTCTGCTATGATGATTTATGTGTTATATTCCGATGATTATCCTTAATATCGCCCCTCGGATTTTGGGATCGTCACAGAAAAATTAAATACAGCGGAAGTCTAAATACAAGGATTTCTGATACAAAAGAGAAATAGCCAAAATCAATAGGTAGAGGTGATAACTTCAACCGTCTCCAACTTCAAAAGGTGAAATCTCAATATTGCAATACTCGATCTGACCTGAGCAATAATGTAAAACAAAACAACTTGGATCAGGACTAACATTCTCATAGAAGTATTTAAATCAACTCAAATGAAATGTTTAATAAAATGCATCAGTAACTTAAAGGATGTTGGGATCACCATCCTCTTAGGATCTGTTAAACTAATATCATATAATATAATATGCTATTATAATAGTGTCTATGGTTAAATATAACATATTAAAATTGCATAAGCGGGATTACATTTTTACCCTTACACAGTTTATAATATCGTAGTCTATACAGATACCGTAAAGTCCAAAGTAACGTAGTGGCTATCAGAGGGCACTCCATAGGTACGGTACAAATCAAATTGTAGGGGTTTCAATCAGAATAATATGTCAAGGCATCGAGGCAATACCCATCAGTTGTGATTCCACCGGATTGCGGACCCAGGCCGGTGGTAACGCATAGCCGTAACTACCGCCCACCCCAGACAATGCTCCCAAAAATCAAAGGTGCCAATCAAACACAAAGTAATATATATGATATCGAAGAACCATGTCTGCTAAAAGGAGTTAGCTCACATTAACTTGGGTATGGCTCCTGTTTTAGTCATTTTAATTATGACCCGAAGGTCAAGGCTATCCATCATTGTTCTCTTTCTTCAAATCCAGTAATCGCCACCAAACCATCCTACTTCATTCTGGAACTCCACCGCGTACACAGTTGTTAAAGTGTTTTTCAATATTGGCAGAGAGTATGACAATATCCGATCCCAGTCTTTTTAACAACCAAACGTTTACATTTTTACATCATGGACATTTTATAAATTCATATCTTGAAATAAATTGATTTAAGAAATTTCTTTATTTCAAACCAAACAGTTTATGAATCAATTCCATGTAAAAAAATATTTCAATTCATGTTCAGTCAATTTCTAATCGAATTCCTATATTCATGTCAATTATAAATCAAATTCAAATTCAAATCAATTACGCAATTCACATTCATTTCCAATAAAGTTCAATATTCAAGTCAATTCAAAATCGCATTTAGTTGATTTAAAATCAAATTCATTGAATCAAGTATCATTATTTAAATTTAAATCTCTAAACCTCGAATTTAAATCGCAAAATTAAAACTTATCCATCTATTGAGTTTATTATTAAAGCTTATAAAATATATATAAGATAAGCATTGAAAATATATTTATAAGTTATAAATTTATATAGAAAATAACTTTATAAACATATATAGGTTTAAAATAATTTAGAAATAGGTTTTAAAAAGAATAATTTATTATAATATATATTAATTTAAAGTTAAAATACATATATGATCAAATTATATAGATAAAAATAAATAAATTATAAGTAAAATCTTAAATAAGCATTTAAGTACATTTTTACTCATAAAATCATTTTAAAACATATAATTTAAAATTTACAAAATTTAAGTATAAATCTTTAAAATATAAATATAAGATCTTAAATTAATATTATTACAATCAAATTTTCCAAATCATTTTAATTTGTGTTAGCCCACTTTGTGAACTGGGCAACACAAAGTCGAGGTGTGAAGTGTTGAAGAACTTAGAAAGCATCATAGCGGATCGGATCAGAGAGATGTAGCGGATCGGATCGGAGAGATGTTGCGGATCGGATCGAAGAGATGTTGTTGTTCGGATCGGAGGGCTGCTACTATTTAGATCAAAGAGACACTGCTATTCGGATCGGAGAGCTACCTACTGTCATTCAGATCGGAGGGCAACCTACTATCGAGTCGGAACGGAGAAGAGCAAGGTGGATGAGAACTTAGTTTCAGCATAATTCAGGTCGGATCGGATGTCCCGATCCGAACCCCCTCTGCAGGCTCCTCCGATCCGAACCCCCTCTGCAGGCTCCTCCGATCCGAACCCATATTCCACACCACTTTCCCCCATGATCGCCTGGTTATTCGGAGCGGTTATGACCAGTTCCAACCCACGAAAACCACTACTCTAATGCGCTGTCAGCACTAGAACCCATCCGAACCCGAGGACAATGGGATGGAAGACACGTGGATCCGATCCGGATCGGGTTCTGAGCAAATTTTCACCTATAAATACCATGTCTGGAGACAATTAAAAGGATCTTCTTTTTGGCATTTTGAGAGTTCGACCACCTTCATAAACCGAATTCCAGCACTCCCGGATAATCCAAATCGTCTTTCAACATTTGTTTTGAGACAAATGAGTGAATGTATGTGAGTTGTGAGTGAAATTGAGTGAATATCTCATTGTATTTGCAACTATATCATCGAGAATAGTGATTGACAAGTGGACATAGGATTTTCAACGCCGAACCACTATAAATTCTATGTCTCTATTTTACTTTCAATCTTATTTCATTCTGATTGTATTTGCAACTCAGTATCTTTTGGCGGACTTCTCTCCCTGTTGCGCTTTTCTTGAGAAGAGGTGGAGTCTTTCGGTTGCGGCATGTCCTCTTCCCGACGGCCTTGGTAACCTTTATATCTCTCTGGGTCCATCCGAACAGGAGAGCGAGAACGCGAGGTTCGAGAGCGATAGGGTTCATAAGGCCTTCTCTCCTCCCTACTGCGATCGCCGCGGCGATCATACTCAGTATCATAAGGTGGATTAGACATACTGCGGCGGAGTCACCTGATATTATAGTAAGATCGGGACATCGTGCCTGCACAATAAGACAAATAAAATTCAGGATCAATATTTTCACAAAGAGAAAGATGCAGTGAGTTGTGATGTTATTGTGTAAAGTGTGTCCTAAGTGGTGTTTTTCCCCCAACCAACCCGAGTCCGAAGCTAGACTATGTACGGGCGGGCTCTTTGGCCTTAGCAGGAGTGGTCTCTTCGGAAGAAGTGAAAACTAAAGGATTCTTCCTAAAATCCTCTGAAGTGTAAATGGTTTCAGGTAAGGGGAGGTCCCCCAAACAACCTGAAACAGTGGGTCATCGGTACTAGGGACATCTCCCTCAGAAGCATCGATCAGTGACTCTTTGGAAGACGTTGACTTTTCTGGAGAAATGGCATCCTCGGGAACAGTATACCCTTCGCGATGCTTTTCCGCCGTGTTAGCCAATTCATCATCTTGGGTAGAAGAAGGAGAGGGTGAAGCTTGAAGAGGCATTGTAGGAGCTCTCGAACTTTCGCCCGTTTCAGGGATTACATCCACGGGGGAAATATAAACATATGGAGCCGTCCCGTGACCAATGCTACGAGTAACAGATAGCAACCCATGAAAATGAAGATATTCATCCTTAAGGACTTCATCAATAGTCAAGAACTTTTGATCGCCATCAAGGAGCTGGTGCATCCGGTCAAAGAATACTTGGTCTGATATTTGTTTTGGGTTATCGACTGCAAATAAAAAGAAAAACGAGTTAAGGCGATGACTTGAATGTATAGAGCCGAGATTTAGAAAACCAGTGCTTTACTTGATTTCGTCCACCTCCTAGCACACCCTGGTTGTCGCTTCACATAAAACCATTCCAGCCTGGAATCTCCAGCTTTACTACTGAATGGCGCTGAAATTATCTTCCTCTTAGGGACAGACTCAAAATAGCAGAAAGAAGGAGTCTCTCGAGTCCGATGCTTGAAGTTGTAGAAGAAATGAACGTCATCGAAAGTGAGCTCTATGCCTAAGATCTCACGATATGCTACATATAAGGTGTATAAGTAAGCATAAGAATTAGGGTGCAGCTGCATGGGGGCAATCCACATTTGTCTTAGAAAATCGACGATGAAAGGAGAAAATGGGGGGATAGCACCGACCATGCACATCAACCGAGTAATTGCCATATACCCTTCTGGAGGGTTGTGGGGACGGTCAGTTCTCGAAGGCACCAGGGTGTCCCTTTTTAGTATCCCGTATTTTAAACAAATTCGGATAAGTCTGTTGTAACACCCCACCTCCGCCAGTGCCGTTCTTGCAAGGACACCGGCTTTGGAGGGGCGTTTAAACAAGGTAAACATGCATGCAGATATCACAAGACAGAACATATAAAACAGAGTAAATATAGCAGCTGATAAAACTAGCATATCAAAACCATAAATTAAGTTACAGCACAGTACTTGATCATTATTTTTCCATAAACAAGTCTAGAAACATAAAACTGGAAACTGGAAAGGAAAACATAAAGTAGCTATCCCCAAGGTAGAAAACCATAGCAAGCTCAAGTCCCAAAGCATACATGAACTATCCAAGAAAAGCGGCTAAGATCCAAGCTAAGTGCCGGTATTCCCACCCTGTAAACCTGGGGGGGGGGGGGAACGAAAGAAAAGAGGCGAAATAAAATGGGTCAGTCAAAAGACTGGTAAGTCCTACCTACTATTGTACAACAACTAATAAAGTTAACTGTATATGTAAACAAGGATGAGTCATAAGATGATAACTGGCAGGGTGAAAACTTAACTAGATAGACTAAGTGTGGCACCGCATATACAAGGTTGAGGTTTGCACCAAGTGTACTAGTATTACAAGTCATGTCAAGTGTAACCAAGAAGTGATCCCCGGGCCCAAGTTTGGCCCATTATCAGGAATGACCTAATCCAAGGTCCAACTAGTACGGTCTAGTCGATCGGCTCCCTAAAGCCTAACTCGTCAAGTGTCGGTGTCATACAGCCCAACTACGAAGTGTAGCTAAACTGTGCTAGGTCCACCCTAGGGTGTATCAAGTCCTAGGGTGTCACCCACTGACACAAACCAAGCACGCACAGTTTAAACCTACGGGTGCCCGTGCCTGCTTTTTCAACTCCGGACCATGTGCACGGCCATGGCCCGCCTGAACCTACACCGGCGCACCTACTCAGCCGTCGTTTCGGCCGCTTACATGTCATCCCAGTAATCGTGCCCCACCCAAGCCTAGTCCCTAGGGTATCATGATACAACCAAGAGGGTTACTGGTGCAAAGGGTCACGTAACTAGGGTTTCCTTAATGGGTTAAACGTGGTTAACCCAACTCATCCAAGTACCAAGTTGGTTAAGTGTACCCAAGGTTCATGACTTAACCCTACCAACCCATCGTGTTTAATTGGTTAAGTATTCAAGCGGTCCATGACTTAACCCTACCATGTGGCATTAATTAATCTAATGCACCCAACCTCTCACATTAGACCTTGTTGTGGTTACTAGTTAGGCCGGGCGGGTCCGGGTAGGTTTACACCACAACTTAGTCTAACCTCGGGTTTCACGTGCAACATGACCAACTACTCACATTGGGTCCTATTGCTTGTAGCCACTAGTTAAGCCGGTCGGTTCCGGGTAGGTTTATGCTACAATCTCAACCCAACCTCGAGTTGGCCATTCTCATGTTTTCTAAGTGTCATGTCCATCATGTTTCCGAAACACATTACATGTTTTCAAGCAATTGGGTAGACCTAACTTAATAGGTAAATTCCCAATGGGTAGACCTAACTTAATAGGTAAATTCTCAAGCTTATGTTTTTATGTCTTTTAAGTTTACCCAACCCCAAACGCAATCCCATCGCTTACATATCGCAATAGCGCATTAAGGATAGAAAGAGGGAACTTGACGTAACCATGACATAAAGGTGTTGGAGCCACAAGTTAAACATGGTGGCATATGAGACAAAGATGTGATCATAAAAATGCATATCATGTTATCAACTTGCAAAATATTCATAAGCATGCATAACATCATTTTAACTTGCATAGTGTTCATATGCATGCATAACATGGTTTTCAACTTGCATAAGGTTCATATGCATGCATAACATGGTTTCAACTTGCATAAGGTTCATATGTATGCATAACATCAAACTTGGCAAATAGGCGGAACATGGCCATAGATAGCATGAGATAAGGACTAGTAACATGCATATAACATTATATGCATGTCAATACAAGGTTTATGGGAGTTTCAAAGTTGCATCATGCAACACTTCCAACCAAAGATCATATCTTTCTATGCCTAAAGCCAAGGTAATGACTTTACTAACATGCATAGAGTAAGCTTATGCATAATATCATAAGATCAAAGCATATATCATGATTAACCCCAAACTCAACTTGCAACACAACATATTAGCTTCATAGTTAAAATACAAGAGTAGAAATAGGCTTACTATGCTTATGAGGACTCAAGTGGGTATAGCAATTGTAAGAAAACCCTTATGCAACCAATAAAACCCCAAAATGCAAGCAAGATTGATCAAGACTCTTCCTTTATGATGCAAATATAGCAACTTGAGTTGAATGCAAGCTAAAGAGGATCATACAAGTCTAAAAATACTTGTATGCATGGAAAATCACTTAAAAATTGATTTAGGAATTTATGAAGAGAGTGGAGGCCATGAGAGGATTGATTTTGCCATAGTTTAGTTGTAGGATAGATTAATGATAATTTAGGGTAGGTTAGGGTCTTATTTATAGATTAGGCAAGTGTTTTAGACCATAGGATTAAACCCTAGTTCAAATCTCAACCCTCTAAACCGAATCTGGCCCCCCTAGCTCAACACATTCTCAAAATGGTGCACCAGGCAGGACTGGTCGTCTGAGCCAAGTCGACAGCCAAGTCGACAGGGCTGTCGACCTGGTCAGACCCAGTCGACTCCCAAGTCGACAGGGTTGTCGACTTGGGTACTGTGGCGGGAATTTTCCCGCTTGGCCCAACTGGCCCAATTTTCCAAATTCAAGTTTGAATTTGAAATCTGTTTTTACTTAGAAATTTTCTGAAAACTTCGTTGGGCCTTAATCGGGTCATACGGACTCCGATTTTTGAAAACTCGGACTCTATTTCGCGTATTTTTCCGAGACGAACGCAATGGCATAGCCCGTTTCCCTTGATTCAGATTTATAAATTAAATTCTGCCTCGATTTATGTTATAACAGGTTATGGAAAATACGGGTTGTTACATTCTCCCCTCCTTAAAAGGATTTCGTCCCCGAAATCTTCAAGTTAGGAAGAACGTATCCTACCATCCAATCATCCATCTACTCAAAACATCATCCACGAGCAATCATTGTCCTTACAAGATTCTAAATGCTGTATGAACATATGCAAAGGTGTGTGTATATGTCCTTATCTAATGCAAATATCATCAATGCAAATTATGTTTGTGAAATGAATCCATATGTATGCAATTCCTAACATAATGTATAACATCTATATGTGTGCACATCACATACATCCATATGCAACATCCATGTAATAACACCAAGATTTTTCATCCATGAATAAGCATAAGCACTCATGCATATGCAATATGAGGAGTGTGTGAGCCGATCTAGTGCCTAATCGTGTATAATGCATCCACGGGTAACCACTTGCAACCACTTGCAGCCACTTGCAACCATCAATCATAACATGTTTCAAACACATGTTTCATCCAAAGGGTTTCTACCTAAGGTTCTCATGAAAAGATTAGCACGATAACTAGATAAACATGGATAGCAAAAGAAAGATATGCTAAAGAGGAAAAAAAAGATCAAGAATGTACCCTCAAAAAGAAATGGATAAAGCCCAAGTATCTTCTCCTCTGTCTCCCAAGTTGCATCCTCTTCGGCTTCACTCCACTGAACCTTCACCAGTTTGACTTCTCGATTCCTTAGCTTTCTGATCTCCGTTCCAAAAATGCGAATCGGAGCTCTCCTCAAGGTTGCCTCTTTCTCTACCTCCACGTCTTCAAGAATGCCAGGTTCAACCACCTCAGCGGACTCATGTAGGTACTTTCGGAGATGCGAGACATGAAAGACATTATGCACTCCGGACAGCTTCTCGGGCAATTGCACTTTATAAGCCATCTTCCCAACTCTCTCTATAATAGGGAAGGATCCTACGAATCTGGGTGCCAGCTTCCCAACTGCTCCGAAGCGAACCACATTACGCAAAGGAGAAACCTTTACGAAAACCATGTCTCCCACTTCGAACTCCAAATCTGTCCTTCGCTTATCAGCATAGGATTTCTGTCTATCTTGGGCCGCTTTCATCCGTCTTCTCACCAATTCAACTTTCTCAGATGTGTCCCGTATCATATCGGGCCCAAGTACAAGCTTATCTGTTGTCTCCCACCAACAAGATGGTGACCTACACGGCCTCCCATATAAAGCTTCAAATGGTGCCATCCCTATGCTAGCTTGATAGCTATTGTTGTAAGCAAACTCCACAAGAGGAAGGTGGTCTTCCTAAGTACCACCAAAATCAAGAACACAGAGCCTCAGAAGGTCTTCTAGCACTCTATTCACCCTTTCGGTTTGGCCATCCATCTGGGGGTGATAGGCTGTACTTAGATTCAATTGCGTACCCATCGCTTCCTGCAAACTTTTCCAGAATTGGCTAGTGAAGATTGGGTCACGATCGCTGACTATGCTAGAAGGGACCCCATGCAATCTTACTATTTCTCGAAGATAAACAGACGCCAGCCATGATGCGGTCCTTTTGCTCTTTATTGGGATGAAGTGAGCACTCTTCGTAAGTCGATCGACTATGACCCATATGCTCGAATTCCCTTTTCTTGATCTAGGCAATCCATCCACAAAGTCCATAGAGACGCTCTCCCACTTCCATTGCGGGACCTCCAATGGATGTAATGGCCCACCTAGTTTCTTTGACTCAGCTTTTACTCGTTGGCACACCATGCACTTTGAAACATACTCTGCCACATCCTTCTTCATTCCAGGCCAAAAGAAAATGCGCTTCATATCCCTGTACATCTTATCTCCACCAGGGTGTATAGTCATCTTTGAGTGATGTGCTTCTTCGAGAACTTTATGCATCAAATCTCACACTTGTGGAACGCAGAGTCTCCCATCACGCCTTAGCCAACCCTTGTCATCAACAGTATACCTAGCAAGGTGACTAGATGTCTCGCCACGAACCAACTTACCCATGATTTCAACTATCTGTGGGTATTCCTTCTGCGAAGTCCCTACTTGATCAAGAAGTGTGGGTCTAAGCTCGAGGGATGCTAACGACCCTGTCATCGACTCAACAGCTGTCGTGAAATCAAAGGTTGCTAGGAACTCTAGGCTCTTCATCTCAACAAACAAGGGACTCAAAGTCAACCTTTTCCTGCTTAGTGCATCCGCCACTACATTACCCTTGCCAGGGGTATAAGCTATCTCGAAGTCATATGATGCCAAGAATTCCATCCACCTTTGCTGCCTAAGATTCAGATCTTTCTGCGAGAAGAGATACTTGAGTGATTTGTGATCAGTGTACAACTCAAACCTTTCGCCTAAAAGATAGAGGCGCCAGGACTTGAGTGCAAAGACAATCGCTGCTAACTCCAAGTCATGAGTGGGATAGTTCTTTTCATGAATTTTAAGTTGCCTACCCCCATAACATATCACTCTTCCCTCCTGCATCAGAACGGCGCCTAACCCCGTGCCACATGCATCGGTGTACACGGTAAACATCTTACCGCCATCGGGTAAGGCCAAAACTGGAGCTGTGGTAAGGGCCCTTTTTAGCCTTTGAAAAGCAAGCTCACACTCTAAGTCCCATGCAAAGACTAAGTTCTTCTTCGTCAATCTAGTGAGAGGGGCCGAAATCTTGGCGAAGTCTCTAATGAACTTCCTATAGTAGCCTGCCAGACCAAGAAAGCTTCGCACTTCGGTTGCATTCTTAGGAGTCTTCCAGTCTTGAACTGCAACCACTTTAGCGGGATCCACAGCTATACCCTGCTTAGAAACTATATGCCCAAGAAACCGGACCTCCTTTCTCCAGAAGTGGCATTTGGAGAACTTGGCTTTCAACTGATGGGCTCTAAGCGTATCCATCACCTCCTTGAGGTGTCTAGCATGGTCTTCCTCGTCTTTTGAAAAGATCAGAATATCATCCACGAAGACAACAACAAACTTGTTAAGGAACTCCCTGAACACCCTACTCATCAAATCTACAAAGTAGGCGGGTGCATTAGTCAAACCGAATGGCATGACAAGCCATTCAAAGAATCCGTCTGGAGTCCTAAATGCAGTCTTATCAATGCTGTCTTCGGCCACTCTAAGCTGATGAAATCCGGTGGCTAAATCAAGCTGAGAGAAAACAGAAGCACCAACAAGCTGGTCGAAGAGGTCATCTATCCTCGGTAATGGATGCCTATTCTTCTTGGTCAGCTTGTTCAACTCTCGATAGTCAACACATAGACGAAGCGAGCCGTCCGCCTTAGTAGCGAACACCACAGGAGCACCCCATTCGGAAATGCTTCGCCTAATAAAATTCTTCTCAAGAAGCTCCTTGATTTGCTTACTGAGCTCTCTCCTTTCACGCGGGGCCATGTGCCTAACTGGTAAGGAGACTGGCTTAGCATTATCAACCAGATAAATGCGGAAATCTATCTCTCGCTTAGGGGGTAACCCCTTAACTTCTTCAAAGACATCAGGGTATCCTCGCACCACCCTTACAGATTGCAGATCATCGATGGACGAGTCAAGAGATTCAAGATAGCATAGCATGACGGGATCTAGCGGGTTGCAAGAGATCTCTAGGGTATTACCAAGGCAAGTCATGAGTCTCACCACCCTATGCTCACAATCGAGAATGGCTCCATAGCTGGACAACCAATCCATGCCCAAGATCAACCCGTATCCCGTGAACCCGAGAACATAAGCATCACACGAGAATTCCACGGTCAAGATAGAAATCCTCAAGTCCATACAGATCATAGATAAATGGGCTGAACCCCCAATCGGATTTGAAACACTAACGGGATCCTCAACAAGACTAGTACTTAGGTGCAAACTTTCAACAATATCAGAAGAAATAAAGGTAAGCGATGCGCCAGAATCAAACAAAGTGCGAACAGGAAAACCAGAAATATAAACAAGACTTTCCACATAAATAGTACCTCGGTCCTGAACTGGAGCGGCGTTGAGAGCATGCACTTGCCCTCCAGATGAACCTGCACGTTGAGTCTGTCCATGCCCCTGCTTCCTAGGGCATTCCTTGCTAAAATGTCCCATCTCTCCACAGTGAAAGCACCCACCTAATTTCCTTTTCTTCTTCCTACAGTCCTTGACTACGTGCCCAACAATCCCACAGAAGTTGCACTTTCTCGTTTCCTTTGCCTTGTTCTTGTTGCCCTTGTCATTCTTGTTGTTCTTATTGTTCTGATTACTCTGATTCCCTCCCCACTTGGAGTCTGTCTTCTTAGGCTGAGTTTCCTTGGGCTTGACTTCTTTCTTCCCATTCTTATCCTCTCCCTGCAGCAATGCCATGTCTACTAGGCTCTCGAAAGTGGCCCCCATGGGTATGTGTGACATAGCTAGACCTTGTAATGGCTCATTTAACCCTCGTGCAAAACGTAGAGCCTTCTTCTCGGGAGTATTGACCATGTCCAAACTGAATCGGGCAAGCTGGTTGAACTTATTCACATATTCTCTCACCGTCATGTCTCCTTGCTTCAAGGCTATGAACTTCTCTAGTTGCAAATTTGCCTCTGCAGATGATAGAAACTTAAGCCCAAACTTTGCCCTAAAGTCGGCCCAGGTTTCTACGGGCCTAGTAGCATTGGTGACCTCCCACCAATAAGCAGCTTCCTCCTTTAGTAGCCAAACTGCCAACAGAACCTTTCTACGGTCCTCTATATCAAAGATGGCAAAGAGATCTTCGGTCTCCTTCAACCAGTTTCTTGCCTCCACAAAAGTCTCGGTCCCAACAAAATTCTTGCCACCCATTGCCTTGAAGCCCTTGCAAACCTTGGCGAAATCAGCTTGTGGTTGCTGAGGAGGAGGAGGGGGTGGAACCTCAGTGATAGTGGGAGTGGTTGCTGGACCTGCATTGTTGGCCCTAGCTTCCAAGTATCTCCGGAACCATCCGGGAATGGTGACTCCCTCAGGAAGATTGAGATTGGCCATGCTGAAAAAGGAGAAGATAGATTTAGAACGAGGAAACGAAGGATAGTGCTTATGGCTCTCGGGGGATAGCCTTTTAAAATAAACTAGACTTTTCTTTGGAAAATACTTAATTGGTTTTGAAAATAGCTTTTAAAAGTAACTTTAAAACCCTTTTTTTTTCCAATCTCGTAAACCTTATGCTCTGATACCAAATGTAACACCCCACCTCCGCCAGTGCCGCTCTTGCAAGGACACCGGCTTTTGAGGGGCGTTTAAACAAGGTAAACATGCATGCAGATATCACAAGACAGAACATATAAAACAGAGTAAATATAGCAGCTGATAAAACTAGCATATCAAAACCATAAGTTAAGTTACAGCACAGTACTTGATCATTATTTTTCCATAAACAAGTCTAGAAACATAAAACTGGAAACTGGAAAGGAAAACATAAAGTAGCTATCCCCAAGGTAGAAAACCATAGCAAGCTCAAGTCCCAAAGCATACATGAACTATCCAAGAAAAGCGGCTAAGATCCAAGCTAAGTGCCGGTATTCCCACCCTGTAAACCTGGGGGGGGGGGGAACGAAAGAAAAGAGGCGAAAGAAAATGGGTCAGTCAAAAGACTGGTAAGTCCTACCTACTATTGTACAACAACTAATAAAGTTAACTGTATATGTAAACAAGGATGAGTCATAAGATGATAACTGGCAGGGTGAAAACTTAACTAGATAGACTAAGTGTGGCACCGCATATACAAGGTTGAGGTTTGCACCAAGTGTACTAGTATTACAAGTCATGTCAAGTGTAACCAAGAAGTGATCCCCAGGCCCAAGTTTGGCCCATTATCAGGAATGACCTAATCCACGGTCCAACTAGTACGGTCTAGTCGATCGGCTCCCTAAAGCCTAACTCGTCAAGTGTCGGTGTCATACGGCCCAACTACGAAGTGTAGCTAAACTGTGCTAGGTCCACCCTAGGGTGTATCAAGTCCTAGGGTGTCACCCACTGACACAAATCAAGCACGCACAGTTTAAACCTACGGGTGCCCGTGCCTGCTTTTTCAACTCCGGACCATGTGCACGGCCATGGCCCGCCCGAACCTACACCGGCGCACCTACTCAGCCGTCGTTTCGGCCGCTTACATGTCATCCCAGTAATCGTGCCCCACCCTAGCCTAGTCCCTAGGGTATCATGATACAACCAAGAGGGTTACTGGTGCAAAGGGCCACGTAACTAGGGTTTCCTTAATGGGTTAAACGTGGTTAACCCAACTCATCCAAGTACCAAGTTGGTTAAGTGTACCCAAGGTTCATGACTTAACCCTACCAACCCATCGTGTTTAATTGGTTAAGTATTCAAGCGGTCCATGACTTAACCCTACCATGTGGCATTAATTAATCTAATGCACCCAACCTCTCACATTAGACCTTGTTGTGGTTACTAGTTAGGCCGGGCGGGTCCGGGTAGGTTTACACCACAACTTAGTCTAACCTCGGGTTTCACGTGCAACATGACCAACTACTCACATTGGGTCCTATTGCTTGTAGCCACTAGTTAAGCCGGTCGGTTCCGGGTAGGTTTATGCTACAATCTCAACCCAACCTCGAGTTGGCCATTCTCATGTTTTCTAAGTGTCATGTCCATCATGTTTCCGAAACACATTACATGTTTTCAAGCAATTGGGTAGACCTAACTTAATAGGTAAATTCCCAATGGGTAGACCTAACTTAATAGGTAAATTCTCAAGCTTATGTTTTTATGTCTTTTAAGTTTACCCAACCCCAAACGCAATCCCATCGCTTACATATCGCAATAGCGCATTAAGGATAGAAAGAGGGAACTTGACGTAACCATGACATAAAGGTGTTGGAGCCACAAGTTAAACATGGTGGCATATGAGACAAAGATGTGATCATAAAATTGCATATCATGTTATCAAATTGCAAAATATTCATAAGCATGCATAACATCATTTTAACTTGCATAGTGTTCATATGCATGCATAACATGGTTTTCAACTTGCATAAGGTTCATATGCATGCATAACATGGTTTCAACTTGCATAAGGTTCATATGTATGCATAACATCAAACTTGGCAAATAGGCGGAACATGGCCATAGATAGCATGAGATAAGGACTAGTAACATGCATATAACATTATATGCATGTCAATACAAGGTTTATGGGAGTTTCAAAGTTGCGTCATGCAACACTTCCAACCAAAGATCATATCTTTCTATGCCTAAAGCCAAGGTAATGACTTTACTAACATGCATAGAGTAAGCTTATGCATAATATCATAAGATCAAAGCATATATCATGATTAACCCCAAACTCAACTTGCAACACAACATATTAGCTTCATAGTTAAAGTACAAGAGTAGAAATAGGCTTACTATGCTTATGAGGACTCAAGTGGGTATAGCAATTGTAAGAAAACCCTTATGCAACCAATAAAACCCCAAAATGCAAGCAAGATTGATCAAGACTCTTCCTTTATGATGCAAATATAGCAACTTGAGTTGAATGCAAGCTAAAGAGGATCATACAAGTCTAAAAATACTTGTATGCATGGAAAATCACTTAAAAATTGATTTAGGAATTTATGAAGAGAGTGGAGGCCATGAGAGGGTTGATTTTGCCATAGTTTAGTTGTAGGATAGATTAATGATGATTTAGGGTAGGTTAGGGTCTTATTTATAGATTAGGCAAGTGTTTTAGACCATAGGATTAAACCCTAGTTCAAATCTCAACCCTCTAAACCGAATCTGGCCCCCCTAGCTCAGCACATTCTCAAAATGGTGCACCAGGCAGGACTGGTCGTCTGAGCCAAGTCGACAGCCAAGTCGACAGGGCTGTCGACCTGGTCAGACCCAGTCGACTCCCAAGTCGACAGGGCTGTCGACTTGGGTACTATGGCGGGAATTTTCCCGCCTGGCCCAACTGGCCCAATTTTCCAAATTCAAGTTTGAATTTGAAATCTGTTTTTACTTAGAAATTTTCTGAAAACTTCGTTGGGCCTTAATCGGGTCATACGGACTCCGATTTTCGAAAACTCAGACTCTATTTCGCGTATTTTTCCGAGACGAACGCAATGGCATAGCCTGTTTCCCTTGATTCAGATTTATAAATTAAATTCTGCCTCGATTTATGTTATAACAGGTTATGGAAAATACGGGTTGTTACATCTGTCGTTGTCGATTGTTGATTCAACAGAATCTTGGGGTGATTCCAATATGACAGCCGATTCAAACTCATCAGGAGCCCGGTCGTCACCAACCCCTCCTTCCTCTTCAAAACCTAGAGAAACTTCACCCTCCGAAGACACATTGTCACTTTCGCGATTTCCAACCTCGTAGTCTGAACCTTCATCATTCCATTCTGGATCCGAGGGAGAAGATATATCCTCGAGAGTAACTTTGTTGGATGTCTCCGGGGCCTCTTTCTTCTCAGCAAGTCTAGAAGAGCGTCTGGGTCTCATGGTCACAAAACTATTGAACAAGCAATAACATAGGTTAGAGTAAATTAGCCCGTATCACCCCGTGCAAGTGTGCAAACTAAAGTGTAAACAGTGTATGCGGAAAGTGTAAAGTAAATGTTTAAAAGTGCGACACAAAATTTTGGCAAAGTATAAAGGATCGAAGTAGTTCTTGATGTCCAGTTATGTTCGCAAGACACTATCCTAACTGTCCATTAAACTGAAGATTATGCCAAAAGTTGATTGGGCCAGTTAAACGAGTTTTTATGCATTAAGATAGACTGCACTTCGGTTCGGTTCGGGCGCATTCATTGGGATCGGATCGGGGGCGTAGCCTTGAGCTCAGATATCTCATTGAAACTCAGAAATCAAAATCGGATCGGCTCGAAAGTGGGTTCCCCGAACGGTTCGGGTCGGACCACGTAGTCATGCCTCTCCACCTTTATCTTACAGACCGACCGATCCGGTTAGGTGAGCTCCATTTCTCCCTTCTTTAATTACTTGCCCCGACCCGATCCGACCTTCTGGACTTCTTTTCTTTTTTCCTTTTCTCTACTTGCCCCGACCCGATCCGATCTCCTGGATTTCTTTTCTTATTCCTTTTCTCCACTTTCCATACTCCAACGCCCGAACCGACTCCCTGCGATCTTCTTCTTCCTCCTCTTCTGTAGCTTTAGACCCAATATCATCTCCAACGCCCCAGTCATGATCGAACGAACCACAACTCCCTCTCCCAATGCCTCGAAGCAGCAACGAAGCCACCAACAACAATAATGAAGGGAGAGGGTGTTGTAGCAAGGAAGCCACATCTAAGTCGGTCGAATCGACCGTAGATTTCGATTAAAACCTATTATCACAAAGTCGATCAAGGATTCAAACCTACCGAGGTGTATAAGTTGAAGATTCGCACGAGAATGGTAAAGAGTTCTTATTTCTTTTTCTCTGAATTCTGGAGTTCCGAAGCAGAATTTGTAAAACGATAAAGTAAAAAGAAAGTTGGAGGAAGATGAAGGCTGAACTTATATAGAAAAATAGGGTGACTATTCGTCTCCCCGTTCGGACCGGATCGATAGTCCAGTAGCAAAGCTTGGCCCAATAGTCCAATGAAAAATAGAAAGAAGAGAGGGATCTGTTCGGATCGGAATCCGAACCGAACAGAATGTTGTAACTCAACATTGAATTAAATTGAAGTTCGAAGAAAAAGATGAAAGCACAAAGAAAATCAAAGGGAAAATTATCTAGAAGACATTATGCAATGATAATCAAAGCATGCTCCATTTCCAACAGGAGCATCCTTTGAGGGGGCAAAATGTTAGCCCACTTTGTGAACTGGGCAACACAAAGTTGACGTGTGAAGCGTTGAAGAACTTAGAAAGCATCATAGCGGATCAGATCAGAGAGATGTAGCGGATCGGATCGGAGAGATGTTGCGGATCGGACCGAAGAGATGTTGTTGTTCGGATCGGTGGGCTGCTACTATTTGGATCAAAGAGACACTGCTATTCGGATCGGAGAGCTACCTACTGTCATTCGGATCGGAGGGCAACCTACTATCGAGTCGGAACGGAGCAGAGCAAGGTGGATGAGAACTTAGTTTCAGCTTAATTCAGGTCGGATCGGATGTCCCGATCTGAACCCCCTCTGCAGGCTCCTCCGATCCGAACCCATATTCCACACCACTTTCCCCCATGATCGCCTGGTTATTCGGAGCGGTTATGACCAGTTCCAACCCACGAAAACCACTACTCTGATGCGCTGTCAGCACTAGAACCCATCCGAACCCGAGGACGATGGGATGGAAGACACGTGGATCCGATCCGGATCGGGTTCTGAGCAAATTTTCACCTATAAATACCCTGTCTAGAGACAATTAAAAGGATCTTCTTTTTGGCACTTTGAGAGTTCGACCACCTTCATAAACCGAATTCCAGCACTCCCGGATAATCCAAATCGTCTTTCAACATTTGTTTTGAGACAAATGAGTGAATGTATGTGAGTTGTGAGTGAAATTGAGTGAATATCTCATTGTATTTGCAACTATATCATCGAGAATAGTGATTGACAAGTGGACGTAGGCTTTTCAACGCCGAACCACTATAAATTCTGTGTCTCTATTTTACTTTCGATCTTATTTCATTCTGATTTTAGTTAATTTGGGTGTTAGAACCACTTTTTGGTCTAACAGTTTGAGAACATGACCAACGGTGTCCGTACATAGTTTTCTACCCTATGGTCAAGTGATACGGATATTTATCATTTCAACCCGCAATTTATAAAATTTCTATGGGTTTATCATTTCAACCCACAATCCCAAATTTAGTAAAAATCGTTCAGGTCTATCATTTCAACCGATAACGATTTTTCCCTAATCTAATGTCCGTTTGGGTATGTATCATTTCAACCCTTAGTGATTTTTCCTAAACTAGGGGTATCTACAACATAACAAATCATCATATATCATCAATCACATCATAGTCATATATAATCAGTGTACATACATGTCATATGAATATTGTGTCACATATGAAAGTGTATATTTTAAACAAACAACTTCTACCGGCAATCCTATACATTTCGTAACAGTTCATTTAGTTGATCTAACATCTATGAAATAATGTGAGTCAGATGTGAGATAAACTCACGTTTCGTGGCCCAAAATGAAACGACGACTTGCAGGCATGATTCAGAATGGATTTTAACTCAATGATCGCTCAATATTTTATTTTATTTTATAGGAGGAGGCTAGGGAATTTTCAATGGATCGGTAGGCCTATTTGGGTTTTGAAACGGTTCTCAAACTCAACACCAAACTCGACTCAAAATAAACCCAATAAATTTTTTACACAAAAAATATATATTTTTATATACAAACTCACATAAAATTTTAACATATATATATATATATATATTTAAAATTTGACGCACAAAAATATATTTTATAAATTATACATTTGAATAAAACACAATGCTAACGCATACTGAATCATATATACTTATATAATATATAATTTGAAACACACACATAAACTCATACACACACATATCGTACACACAACACAAATTATAACAGTATATGTATATTATAAACTATACATAAACACACAACAAATCCTTTTTCAAAATACTGTGTATGTATATATATATATATATTTAATATAAACATATACACAGTAAAATTTAAATATACCTATATATTTAAAATTCAACACATTCCAAATCACTTATATAAATATATATATATATATATTAAATTATATAGCACTAAACCATATATATTTTTAAATTACATACAACGCAAACACACCCAAATAAAACCGTAAAAACGGTATATATATAAATAAATATTTAAAACATATATATATATATACATATTTTTTTTTCAAAATAATTAAATTTCCAAAGCGACTCAACGCCGCGCATTCAAAACTGAAATATATGTTTCTTTTATATATAATCATAGATTTATAAACACACACAAACATTTGTCACACAAAACCATTTATATAAAATATACAAACACTTCCCAAAGTATATGTATATATTCATTTATAAACTTTTTAAACAATATATATACATATATTTAAACATTTAAACACAATATATGTGAACTCACACGAATATATAAACATTTATTTTTTAATATGATGTCAAAAGAAGTACACACACAATACAATATAACACGCACACATAGACATATACGTACACGCACACAACCATAACACTCTAAATAATCTCACTCACGCCACCAAAATACATATACACATATACTCACTAACATAGTATATAACACACTCACACAGCAATACCATACTCACATTCAAACGAATAGCACACAATATATACACAGGGACAATACGTTTGAACCCAAACTCACGCAAGGCACCAAGGCGCTAAGGGGAAGGAGATGGTTCAGGAGGCTCGGTCATTCTGAAGGGTGGTTGCAGGGTTCGATTAGCAAAAAGGGAAGAAACAAGGCGTCTAGGGGGTTGTCAAGCTGGCGGTGCGGGTTCAGGTGGAGGTTAGGTTGGCAAGACTTGGGGTGTGGCACTGGGGAAATGGAGACAAAGGGGGAAACTCAAGATGGGAAGGCTCCAGGGCAGAACGCAGGTTGGCATGGCATGGGATGGGAAAAAGGTGCGGACGCAGAGTGAAACGACCCAAACTCGCTCTTACGGGAAAGCCTGGATGAGTTGAGAACACGACAAATCAAAACACAAACGACAGAACATTTCATTGCTTATTACAACAATTTACATCAGAGTACAAGAATATAACAGAATATGAATAAATATTACACATTGAAAAATATCAGAGACTAAAATTACATTTAAATACAGAGCAGCGGAAAAATAATACATAACACAACTGAAAGAAATGCACGGATACAGAGCTTTCCAAATATAGCTTCAGCAGTAAATCCAGGATCCTGGAAAAGAAATAATCTGCAAAACCAAAACTACTAGCTACCAGTGTGGAAATAGGGGCACCCAAAGTTTAGGTTAAAATAATAAACTCCAGGTCAGTCATGGGACTGGTATGAGAACTAAAACAGTTATTTAAAACTTTACTTAAAAAATAAAGTAAATCAAGGGACCACGCCGTATAACACGGAACGGGTTTTCTCCCAAGAATACCAGTGCATAAACAGTTACAAACAACCCAATACTTTTCTAAAAATGAAGCTATTATAAGACTCTGGTCCCTTCACACAATGCAACGTAAGCCGGAGGATAGAATTTTCCCTTATAATAGCCGAACATGCTTGGTACATTTTAAAACAAATTATTTTGATACTATTATAAGTGCATAGTGTTTAAAAACAACTTCAAATATAAGTGTATCAATCATAGATGGCATGGATACCATATATCATGTTGCCATACTAGTTCTACAATTAAAACCGCACAATGTCGTATTGGAAATTGGATTCCATCTATGAACCAAGCCAAGGGATTGTCCTTACCGAATTTGAGACAATCTAGCCTACCATGTCTCAGGCTACAGCCGCAACTGCACCTTGGATCTTCAAGGCCGGTCACCCATCGATGATTAGTAATACCTGAACAATATGTTTCCTTGCCCTATGGGGCATAAACCTGGTCAGTATGTCGACCATCATATCCATCGGCCCCGTAGTGACCAATATATCCGAGGTATCTCACCATCCATCAAATAATAAGCAACACCCACATGAGTAAAATGTCTGGGCTCCATACCATGACACCAGCTAGAAAGAAACGCATATTCTCCCTGTAGTCCTCTCCCGTTTCTAGTTCATACCGGGTTGTGAGGCTCGCGAATTAACGTTATACACAAAGCTATGCTATTTAAAGCCGTGCTTTGATCATCAACCACAAGGCTAAGCTTTTCAACAAAACCCTTAATCATTTGCATCTCAGCATGCCACACTGACAATTTACGCCATGCGACTGATGTCTATCGATATATAACCTCTAAGGTCGTACATCTTAGAGAAGGGTGTTAAGCAAGAGAATAAATTCTCTGCCACCAAACAAATATATATTTAATAGAGATCAATCAACACAGAATAAAATCGAATGTCAGACACACATCCAATTACTAGTTCGTTCTGGGTCTGAACGAAATTGGAGGCACCTTGAAACGACCCGAACTTCCCCGGTAAGGAAAGCCCGGATAGAGTTGAGGACAACACACATCGGAACGCAGACGGAAGAACATTTCATTGTTAATTACAACAATTCATCAGAATACAAGAATATACAAAGTATAAATGAATAAACTACACTCGATAAATATCAGAGGTTAACAATTTATTACATAGCAGCGGAAAATAATACAATACACAACTAGAAGTAATACACGGATACAGAGCTTTCCGAGTATCGTTCCAGCTGTAAACCAGGATCTTGTGAATATAAATCTGCAAAACCAAAACTACTAGCTGCCCGTTTCAAAATAAGGGCACCCAGAGATTAGGTTGAAACAATAAACTCCAGGCCAGTCATGAGACTGGTGTGAGAACTAAAACAGTTATTAATCTTTATTTTAAAGTTAGGTAAATCAAGGGACCACGCCGTATAACACGGAACGGGTTTCCTTCAAAGAATACCAGTGCATAAAACAACAACGCAATGCTAAATAAAGAACAATGAAGCTATTATAAGACCCAGGTCCCATCACACAATGCAACGCAAGCCGGAGGATAGGGTTTTCCCTTATAATAGCCAAAGCATGCTTGATACGTTTAAAACAAATCATTTGATACTATAATAGGTGTATAGTGTTTAAAACAAATTCAATCATAAGTATCAATCATAGACGACATGGGTACAATATATCATGTCGCCATACTAGGCTCTACAATCAAAACCGCAAAGTCACGTATTTGGAAATTGGATTTCCGTCTGTGAACCGAGGCAAAAGATAGTCCTCTACCGATTCGAGACGCTCTAGCCCGCCCCTCAGGAACAGAACGCATCGTCCCTTGGATCGTCAGGGCCAGTCCACCGATGTGGATTAAAATGCCTGAACACTGCGTTTCCCCACCCTTTGGGGTGTCAATGAGTCAACGAATGACTCCATCGGCTTCACATAGTCACCGATATATCTGAGGAGCCTCGCAACATCAACAACCACATAAGTCAAACTCGTCAGGGCGTGTAAAACCACTGACGCCACTTCTAGCAAGAAGGAAACGCATGCCCTCCCTGAAGTCTTTCTCCCGTTTTTGGTTCACAACCGGGGTGTGAGGCTCGCGAATTAACGCTACACAAAGCTGTGCCACACAGACTGTGCTTTGATCATCAACCACAGGACTTTGCTTTGCAACAGAAGCCTTGATCATTTGCCACTTAGGCATGCCATACAGGCAATTCACTCCATGCGTTTGATATCCATCAATATATAACCCCTGAGCTCGTACGTCTCAGAGAAGGGCATTAAGCAAGAGAATAAATTCTCCGCCGCCAAACAGATATATATTTAATAGAAATCAATCACACAGACTGAAATCCAATGTCAGACACACAGTCCATCTACAAGTCCGTTCTGGGTCTGAACGAAACCGGAGGCACCTTGTACCTCGCATATCCATCGATCTCCAAGCACGTCTGGACGATCACCAACTGATTCCCTCCTTTTGGGTGTACGGCCCAATCAAGATCATCAGTAATTGTCCAAACGACGTGAAGACCTCTGGTCTTCGACCACCGTCTTCATCTTCGACACCACGTCGAATCAGTTATTCAGAATGGGATAAACCCGGTCTTTCTGAATAAATCGCATATATAATAAACAAGTGTTACACAAACACAACATACGCTTCATTCCAATTCAGAATATTTTTTTATTCAAATATTCTTATACTTTGGGAAAGGTTCCCATTAATTTTATCAAAGATAAATTCTTTAAATTTATTCTTTAATCTTCTTTGAATATCAATTCAAACTAGTCGGAATTAGCGAACCACACCGGAGTAATCATTTATTTTATTTCCCAATCCCCACCTATTCATCCCATGAAGTAAAACTAGTAATACTTCATATCTAACACCACTGTGTTATCGGTAAATTCAATTACCATTTCACGTTCAAATCTAATTAAAGATTTAACTATCGCCTGGAGTAAAACTGGCGATACTCCATTCTCGATCTTTTCAATCTAATTAAAGATTCATTAAAACTCCACTTAGTTTTAATCTTTAACTGGGTTAAAGAATTAGTGTGATTTAAAACACGGTTCACGATAAACCAAAAATCACATTCCATTAATTATCGGGTTAAAGAACAAGTGTTATTTAAAACACTGTTCACGATAAACCCAAAAATCAATACCAATTCAATTCCAATTAAATATTATTTAATTGGTACACTTCATTAAATCTAAATGAAAAGATTTAATTTTTTTCTCCACTGGGCTTAAGAACAGTGTTAATGAAGACACCATTCACTACAAACCCAAATCACATTTGATATTAAATACAAGGCTCTGAATAGAAAATATATTGGCTTATATTCAACATCAAATTCTACGACCAACAAATATCGTATTGGAAATAACGATATAAATATATCTTTCAAATTCCCATAACAATATCTGTATCATCACGAAATCCAACATCGAAATATTCTAAAGACAATTTCGATTCAAATCCATTCTAATTAAATTATTGGAAATTCTGGTTATTTTCAAAACCATTTCAAATCCAATTTATTTATTTCAAAAATAAATGAATTATAATTCTAGTTCAAAACTAGTTCATTTTGATAAAAAACTATTTTTATCTTTTCAAATATGGAGTTTTTCATCCCAATTCTTCACAAATCACTTCTTATGATTTTACACAAATTATTGATATTTTTAATAATTTTATCAAGGCCCGTACAGTCGATTTCCATCAACGGCCATCGAACTGCACTTACAGCGACCTTTTCCAAATTTGATTTGGACATAATTCCAAATCCAACCGTTAGATTTCTAATTTCTAATATTCGTTAGAAATCTCTTTTCAGTACGAACCCAACAGTTCCAGTTTTAGGAGAATCCGACGGTCGGATCTCCCGCAACGTCAATTCGAAGTCAATGGTCGAAATTCACGAACTGCCGCGGCGCGGCGCGTTCTATTCCGGCCATTATATATGTAATATATATATATATATATATATATATATTATATTTCATCGATTTCCTTTTAAAACGTATTTTATAAATCGTTTTAAATTCGTTTTGGAAACGATTTCAACTTCCCTTTCAATTTCAAATCAAAATTGGATTTTCCTTTATAAATTCGTTTTAAATTCATTTCAATTCAAATCGATTTTTAATTCAATTTCAATTCAATTTGAATTTCAAATTAATTCAATTTCAATTCGAATTCATTTCAATTCAATTTCAATTCGAATTCATTTCTATTTGATTTCAATTCGAATTCATTTCTATTTGATTTCAATTCGAATTCATTTCTATTTGATTTCAATTCGAATTTATTTCAATATGTTCGATTTTGAAATCACTTTTCGATATTCATTAAAAAATGAATAAAATCGATATAAATATCGTTCACGTCAAAATGGCGCATCTCTAATCAACACGGCTTTATATATTTCAATAGATTCGTTATTCTATTCAGTAAATGAATATTTATTCCATTCAACCCATGAATCTATGTTTTATTCTATTCTTTATTTTCCCAATTGGAATGAGGCCCAATCAATTACTATATAATGTTAATTATATGGATTCCATACAACACATGTATATAATAGCATTGACAAATAATCAATCATCATCCAAAGTGCACCACACAACTGCATAAGCATTAAATATAAATAATTAACGCTTACACAGTCTGTCGACCAATCGATCGACATACTATTAAATAATTGGGATTAGTGTACACCAAATATCATCCCAACACCCGTGTGGGGTTTCAAATCAACAAACACATATTTTTATTGGTGCAGTTGGGCGATGTGTAAAATTTATCGTCCCAATCAATATCCTTCAAATAGGTGTACATAAACAAACCATCCGGTTTGTAAATGAATATTTATTTATTCACATTCACGTTAAAAATTATATTTTTAACAATAATTTATTTATTTCAACACATGAATATTTTATTATCGATTTCACATCAACATCACAAACAAATTTCACAACACATCAAACAAGCATACAAGCCGTCTATGGTCTGTGGACGACGGGTGCCGGGTGCTGCTAAGCACCGTCTGCATCGTAGTATATATTTTTAACTAGAAAAGAAGATTTAAAGTGAGAAGTTATAACTGGCTAGCTAAACCAACGCCACGACTCTTCTTATGTAGAAATCTTCGTCGTTCTCGCCTTTCGTCAATTTCACTGTCCGTAGCCACTACATATATAAAAATCACATTTTTATATTGTTGCTATGTATATGAAAATCACATTTTTATATCGTTGCTATGTATATAAAAATCACATTTTTACACCGCTACTATGTAGATTAAAAAAAATAATCTATTTTTACCTCTCTACTATATAGATAAAAATTCTATTTTTATATTGCTCTTCTCCTAATAAATATTATTTTTTATTGCTCTACATGAATAAAAATCCTATTTTTACTATGCCACTAGTATAAAAATTATATTTTTAACTTACTACTCGAATAAAAAATATATTTTCATCTCCTTTCTTTTCGCTTTCATATGATTAAAAATCCCACCTTTTCATGATTAAAAATCGTTTAACTTCCTAAATAAAATCATATGCATTTCTAAATAAAAATCATATATAAAATCGAAATCAGAAAATACATACATAAAATTTTCTAGGGTTTTGGGGGTCTTCGAGGCTGAAACCGCGGATGGAGGAAGCGGAGAGGGAGGCGGAGTCTTCTGCTGCCGGCGTCGGTCTTCGAAGTTGGAGCAAGGGCGTCTGTCCTCGTGGTGATGGCAGGTGGGAGGCGAGGGGCGAGTGGCGGTGCTGGACTTCGTGGTAGAGGCGGTGGCTGTGCGATGTGGTGACTCGCGGTTTCGATCTGGGGTCTGAGAGGGAGGGGGGTCGATGACTAAGGAGGAGGTGGAGCAAAGGGGAGAACGGAGGAGGAGGCGATGGCGTGGAGGGCTGAAATCGCGATGGGTCAACGCTTGTTTTTTTTTTTGATAAGAGAGGAGAGAGAGAGTAGAGAGGAAGGTGGGGTTTTATTTATAATAAATATTTTATTTTATTTTAATTTTAAAAAGTAACTTTTTCATTCGAACTCGAAACGAGACCCATCGCCTATCGTCCATAGCTAATTACCCCCATTTCGAACACAATGGGATATGTATCGTAAGCTGATTCGACTGTTTCGATAAGTTTTCGCCAAAATCAACATATAACTCTATATATTGAATTTGAACGCGCATTTCAATTTACTGGGGTCACATACGAACTGGAAAAATTCCCGAAAAATATTTTCTAGCTACGTATTGACGATACGGTCCTAATAAAACTAATTTCATCGAATTCTGAGACCGTTTGAAAAATGGCCATTTTCCAGTCGATTAAAATCAATTAAAACTGGTCAAACGCGTTTTATATCGCAACGCTCACGTATTAATTTGAAAAATTGCGAAATTTGAAACCTAGCAATAATTTGACATCACGGATCCAACAAAAGTGGTTACGTCGAAATCCGAGGTCGTTTGCAAAATTCCCATTTTAAGGGCCAGAATTCCATAGCGACTATTCTGAATTTTCAACTGGACATAACTTTTTATCCCCGCTATGAAATTTCAATTTTTCTGATTCATTGGAAAGATATTATCAATTAGATTCTATTATTTTTGGTTTCACTAAAATCCGGTTTATTTTGCACCAGGTACATTCATTTGAATTTTGAAATCGAATTATCGAACTACCGCGCCATTTTCAATTCCTTTTATATATATGTAAATAAATATTTATATTCTAACGACGATTCGAATAAATATATACGTTTGGATTCTATTCAAAATAAATTTCTCGTCGTTATTATTTAAAATAATTCATTTTAAATAATCAAAATTCGCTAAAATTGCCAAAATAAAAATTTTAAATAAGCTCGAATTTTTGGGTCGTTACACACCTTATTCCTCGTCCCGTATGTATAATACAGGAGAGAGGTCCTCGCATATCCAGTCGATCTCCAAGTACATCTGGACGATCACCACTTATTACTCTGTCTTGGGTGTACAGACCAATCAAGACATCAGTAATCATCCAAACGATGTGAAGACCACTGGTCTTCAACCACCATCTTCATCATCGACTTATCGTCGTATTAATTATTCAGAATGGCATAAACCCGGTCTTTCCGAATAACTCGCGTATCTTATAAACAAGTGCTATAAAAACACAGCAGACGCCTCATTCCAATCCAGAATATTCTTTTATTCAAATATTCTTTTCACAATTTAAACCAAATTAAGGTTTTCCAAACTAATCAGGATTAGCGAACTTTACCGAAGTAACCATTTATTTAATTTCCCAATCCCAACCTATTCATCCCATGGAGAAAAACTGGTAATACTCCATATATAACACCATGGTGTTATCAGTAAATTTGATTACCATTTCACGTTCAAATCTAATTAAAGATTTAACTATCGCCTGGAGTAAAACTGATGGTACTCCATTCCCGATCATTTCCCAAATTCGATAATTTAAATTATCCATTCACTTTCCAATCTAATTAAAGATTCATTAAAACTTTACTTGGTTTTAATAATCTTCCCAAAAATCAATGTTAATGATTATTTAACTTTGGGAAATCAAACATGTCGCATCGACAATCTACACCGTAACATTGATTTCTGCCAATATATAATCTCTGAGCTCGTACGTTTCAGAGAAGGGTGTTAAGCAAGAGAATAAATTCTCCACCACCAAACAGATATATATTTAGCAGAGATCAACAATACAATTCAAAATACAATGTTAGACATGTAATCTTTTCTTTAACTGGGTTAAAGAACCATTGTCATTTAAAACACAGTTCATGATAAATCCAAAATCACATTCCATTAATTATGGAATCTTCACGGAAAACAGATCAATATATATAATCGATATCAATTTCCGTATCCGACTAATAATATAAATGGAATAACGACAAAGCCTTTTAAATTCCATATATATTAACAGTCCTCCTCCTCGGAAGCTCACTTCAGTTATTACCAAATCGAATTCCATTCCATTCCAATTTATTTTATTAAATTGGAAAACTTTACTTTGGAAGATTTCCTCTAAATCTTAATAAAAAGATTTATAAATTTCAAATCACATTTTATTGTTAATCGGGTTAAAGAACAAGTGTTATTTAAAACACCATTCACGATAAACTCAAAAATCCAATTCTTTATTCAATTCCAATTAAATATTAATTAATTGGTAAACTTCTCTAAATCTTAGTTAAAAGATTTATTCTTTTCTCAACTGGGTTTAAGAACAGTGTTAATAAAGACACCGTTCACGACAAACCCAAAATCCCATTTGCTATTAAATACAAGGCTCTAAATAGAAATTATATTGGCTTATATTCAATATCAAATTCTGAGACCAACAAATATCGTATTGGAAATAACGATATATATATATATATATATGTCTTCCAAATTTCCATAACAATATCCGTATAATCACAGAATCCAATATCGAAATATTCCGAAGATTATTTCCATTCCAATTTGTTCATTGGAAATTTTTTGGTTATATTAAAACCATTCACAAATCCAATTTATTTTATTTAAAAATTATTGGATTTCAAATCTAGTTAATAACTAGTTCATTTTGATAAAAATATATTTTTATCTTTACAAACATGGAATTTTTCATCCCAATTCTTTCTAAATCATTTATTATGATTTTACACAAATTATTAATAATTTTATTAAGGCCCTTTCAGTCGATTTCCATAAATGGCCATCGAACTGCATTTACAACGACCTTTTCCAAATTTGATTTGGACATAATTCCGAATCCAACCTTTAGATTTCAAATCTGTTATATTCATTGGAAAGCACTTTTCGATATGAACTTAACGGTTCCAGTTTTAGGTGGATCCGACAGTTGGATCCCCCGTAATGCCAATTCGAAGTCAATGGTCAAAATTCGCGAATGTTCGCGGTGTGGCGCGTTCTATTCAAGCCATTTAATATATATATATATATATATATATATATATATATATATATATATATTTCGTTGATTTCCATTTAAATCGTAATTTATAAATCGTTTATTAATTCGATTTAAAACGATTCTAACTTCATTTTCAATTTTAAATCAAAATTGAATACTCCTTATCATTCTAATATTTAAATGGTAATATTTTCAAAATATCATATTTTGAAATAATTTCCTTTTCGATATTCATTATAAAAATGAATAAAATCGATATAAATATCGCTCGCATCAAAATGGCGCATATCTAATCAATATGGCTTCATATATTTCAATATTTTCGTGCCCATCCAAAATCGGACATCAAAATCATATTTTAATCCTTTATAGAATATTATTTTAAAAAATTCGTTATTTTAAAATATTCGTTCATTCCGAATTAAAATCAGACCCAGTCAATTACCATATAATGTTAGTTATATGGATTTCATACAACACATGTATATAACAATAATGATAAACAATCAACCATCATCCAGAGTGCACTACTCAAATGCATAAGCATCAAATATAAATAATTAACGCTTACAACAGTCTATCAACCAATCGATTGACATATAACTAAACAATTGGGATTAGTGTACGCCAAATATCATCCCAATACCCCTGTGGGGTTTCAACCATCAAATAATTATTATTATGTGTGCACTCAGGCGATGTGTAAAAATTATCGTCCAAATCGTTATCGCAAAAACAGGCGAACATAAACAAGTCGCCCGACTTATAAATGGATGTGTAAATTTATTCATTTATTTACTATCCAATAGTTATTTTATTTATAGCCGTTATAAGCTAAAAATAATATTTTCAACTAACTAAATTTTTCTAATACTTTTTATAAAATTTCGGCAGCATAACGACACGATACTAGAACCGGAATAAGGTCTAGCCTTATCCCTCGCCTAATACTGGCTCGTGCCATACACAAACCAAATTCAATCAATTCTACTATAGTACTGTCAATTTCACAAACACAATCAAATCACGTAGAACATCCAAATAAATAAATACTCAACTACCCCAATGCCATTTACGGCGCCATAAGTGGCTATTCGCGGAGTATGAATTTCGTGTATCGGTAATATCCATACATCGCTTTCAATTTATGTGATTGTGCGAATTTGAGTGTTGAACTCCATATAATTCAAATCAAATAACATGGTTTGTACGATAAATAGTGTCGGGGGCTTCTAAGCCCCGCCTGCATCCTAAAATATATCAACTGTAAATTAATTGAGTAGGAAGGAGTTCTCACATTTGGTTTCCACTCCACCCTTCTTTGATTGTTAATTTTAAATCTTTCCAGAAATCCGGCATGTCTATTTTATAAATAACATACATACGTTAAAAATCAGGTTTTTAACTAACAAACAATTTTCCTTTGTATGACCATTTTATAAATAGTATACATAAGCTAAAAATCATATTTTTATCTTTTTAAAAATATTTTCATGTCATACACTAGTTAAAAAATCATATTTTTAACTTACTAAAAATATTTCCTTTATACGATAAAAATCATATTTTTACATCACTAAAAATCATATATTTATATCACTAAAAATTATATTTTTATATCACTAAAAATAAAAATAAAAAATTCCTTTATACTATAGAAATCATATTTTTACATCACTAAAAACCATATTTTTATATCACTAAAAATTATATTTTTATATCACTAAAAATAATAAAAAATTATTTCCTTTATACGAAAAAAATCATATTTTTACATCACTAAGAATCAAATTTTTGTATCACTAAAAATTATTATTTTATATCACTAAAAATTATTTTTTTATACTGTTCCATATATATAAAAATCACATTTTTAGTTAAAGCTATTTCATTAATAAAAATCACATTTTTATTTAAAGCTATTTCATTAATAAAAATCACATTTTTATTTAAACAAAAATCATTTACAACAAATCACATTTTTATTTCAAAACAATGCAATCTATATTTACAAAATTAATGCTATTTCTATTTAAAAAATAATGTTATTTCTATTTACAAAAATAATGCTATTTCTATTCACAAAAAATATTGTTGTTTCTATTTATACAAATTAATTGACTAATATAATTAAAAAAAACAACCTTTTCCTAACGTTTAAAAACGTGTTACTGCGCCTTCTTCTTCTCTGTTTGCTACTGCCGAAAATTGCTCCAACAACTGCCCCTTCTACACGCCGCTTGCACCAGATCTGGACCCACCACCTCGAAGACCTTCGTGAGAGACCCCAGCGGCCAAAGTCGCTCGAAATTCGATCCTCCCATTGACCAGAAAACCCACTTCGAACGGATGACGTTTTAGCCGCGATTTCCACCCCTCTGGAGCTCGAAACTCCATCAGCCCCCTATGAATCGAAAGATCCTGAGGAGCTCTCCCATATATGTTTATAAATCTTTGGGAATTAATGAGCGAATTTAAAGATTTTACGGGGAGAAGTTTGAATCGTTTCCACCGTAGATCGATGGAGAGAGTAGCGCGTTTTTCTGACTTTAGAAAAAGTTGGTTTTCAGATTTTTTTTTTTGACTAGCCAGAAATGTTTATATATTATATTTTTAATAATATTTTATTCGAAAAAGTATGTTTTTGCATCCGGATTCCAAATCAAACCCACCGACTATCGTTCCTAGCCATATACCCCCATTCCGAACGCAATAGGATAGGTTTCATAAGCTAGTTCGGCTGTTTCGATGGGTTTTTATCAAAATTTAAATATAAATCAATATATATTGAATTTAAATTTACATTTCAATATACCGGGGCCACATACTGACTCCAAAAATTATAGAAAAATAAATCTAGTTATGTTTTGACGATACGGTCATAACAAAACTAATTTCGTTGAATTTGGAGATCGTTTGAAAAATGGTCAATTTCCAGTCGATTAAATTCAAACTGAAATTACCGAACGCGTTTAAATTCACCATGCTAAACATATTAATTCCAAAAATTATGAAAATTGGAATCTAGCAATAATTTGACATTCCGGATCTAACAAAAGTGGTTTCGTCAAAAACAGAGGTCGTTTGCAAAATGGCTATTCTAAGGGCTATATATTATATTAAAATATATTTAAATTCCATAGCGACTATCTTAATTTTAAGCTGGACATAACTTTTTACTCCCATTATGAAATCTGAAATTTTCACATTCGTTAGAAGGATATAATTAAACAAAATCAAATATTTCTAGTTTTACTGAAATCCGATTTATTTTAAATCCTGTACATTCATTTGAAATTTAAAATCGAATTTTCAAACTACCGCGCCATTTCAGGTTCATTTTATAATTAAAAAATTATTCATTTTAACTTCGATTTAAATAAATTTTTAGTCATTATTATTTAAAATAAATCATTTTAAATATTCAAAATCCATCAAAATAGCTAAAATATTTTTTTTTTTAAATTGGTTCTGAAATTCTGGGTTGTTACATGGAGGGAGGTCGTAGTTGTTGGCGTGCGGTTTCAGTAGGGATCACGACAAGAGATGACTTGGTTCAGGGAGGCGGGTGAGGTGAGGCAGATTGGTGAAAAGAATGGTGCAGGGAAAAAAGAAGTTGCAGCTTCGGGTGAAGCTGCCTTTGCGATGAGATAAAAATAAAGGAGAATTAAGAGATGAATACAAAAAGGGAGTAGCTTTTAAAATGGCAATGGGAACATAAATAAAGTAATAAATAGCGACAGTTGAGCTTTCAAAATTTGAACGGTAGGGAGTTCTTGACTGTTTCAATTCATGAAGGATAAGGGGAAACGCACTAATTTGAGCACAGTAGACCGCTTCATTATTATTATTATTTATTAAGAATCCATGCGTTGTTTCATTCCAGAATTGGAAACGAACAAGTAGAAATTTCATGTGCATCAGTATTGAAGAAAAGGAAGGTAAAATGAATGGTTTGAATTATTTGAACATAAAGAATTAAATAATGGGAAGAATCAAGGGAAAAATGGTAAGAATAAGTAAAGAAATTGGAGGAGCTTTATTAAGTAACAAATGGAATGTATATGCATAAATTTTGGGAACAAACGGATTTAATTTTGAAAACAACGAACATGCAAGGAAAGAAATTAAACTAATAGATGGACGTCATTTTTAAATGGTAAACATTGATTACCAAAAAATAATAATATAAATATTAAATACAACGGTTTTTGGTAATATAAAATTAACAACAATTTTGTGAATCAAATATAAAATAAATGATATCAAGAATCTGACAATTAAAACTTTATTTACATCAACAACAATTGATACGAATTGAAATTAAATTAAAGATATAATTCCATATTGAAAACGGAGGGTATAATTATACAAATTAAATATTTATATAAAAATTCAAGAGTGAATGCAAATAGATAACTCGATCAAAATTTGCCATAAATAAGATTCTAAAATATCAAATATTGAATTGTATTATTAAATTGTATTCATATCAAAAATAAATTTCATTTGTTTTATAAAATCCAAACAAATTTAGTTTTAAATAATCTAAAAATGCAAACAAATAAAATAAATAAACCTAAATTTTAAATTAAATCATAAACTAAAACAGTCTAAAAATTGAGGTTGTTACACTTGAAATCTTGATTATTCATGAGTCTTGAATCATCTCTGAATTCTGATTCTCTAGAAGCTCTTAAATTGTACAGTCTTCAGTATTAATTCCTGCATACAAATCCCGCATGTGTGTGTGTGTGTGTATGTTCTAGATAAAGGTGTTAGTACATATTTTATAATCAATTAATATTGAAATAAGGTTGTTATCATCAAAACTCCATTCTCCAACAAAATCTCCCACTTTCCAAACTCCAAATTTCCATTGACTTTGATTTATTTGTGTGGCCATCTTCACGATGGTTAATTTTGTATATAAATTTTTCAATTTAAATTTGATCTTAAGAATTTACAATTGATTTTATGATTAAGAATTGATTTTGTGATTGTGTTTTAGAATGGAGGGAAGATCAATAGAGCTGAAGGATTAGGGCTTTAGATATATTCATAGGCTAAAAAATAGTATCTAGGCTAAGATTTTGTATTTATTATACTATGAAAATGTCACTTAGTTTGACTTCTTATAATTTTCAGTCTATTTAACCAAATTCAATAAATTATATATTTTTTCTAATTATTTGGGTAGACTGGAATAGATCTTAAGGCATAAATTCAACTACTATAGAAATTTAGTATTTTGTCATTTATGTTAGAATTACAATTTGGCTCTTTTATTTAATTATTTGGTTGGCAAAATTATAGGGAGTTACATATTAATGCACACATAGATCCCCTAATATACACAAACACACACATCAAATCATCAAAAATTCATTTTCAAAAATAGAACCAAATGAAATTTTCAATTTTTATCTCATAATCAAGATAGGGGAAGGGGATCGAGAGAAGTTTATAGGAATTCAAGTTGAAATCAAATACATGTACATTCTCAATACCATATGTCAACAACACATACATATATAAATTTGAAAATAAATTATTTAATTAATCAAAGTCATATATGAAAACCAATTCCAGAATCATGATAGTTTTTATAAAAGTAGTACCTTGCTATACATAAGAGAATACCTCGAATGTTGAATCTTCGTTACCCCGTTTGAATGCTTATACATTTGAAAATAAATTATTCAATTAATCAAAGTGATACATCAAAACCAATTCCAGAATCATCATAATTTTTATAAAAGTAGTACCTTGCTATTACTTAAGAGAATACCTCGAACGTTGAATCTTTGTTACCCCGTTTGAATGCTTATTTAACACCTCCAAAGGGCACGACCACTTTGAGAAATCTACACACCAATTTTTTTTATTTTAATTGAATTTATGTTTAGATTTTGTTTGATTGAAATTTAAAGAGGAAGAATAAGTGATTTCAACCATGGAAAGTGAGGAAACGTGGAGGCTAAAACCCGGGAGGAAGAAAAGGATAAAAAGGGTAAAAGAGATGTTTAGATAGGATGGGGAATGAGGTGGTCAAAGGTACAAACATGTATTATTTTCCTTGGCTATTTATACACCTTTTTACAATCAAATTACGAATCAAATTCTCTCCATTTTAATTTTCATATATGTCACCCTATCATTATTCGAATCATTTCAAATCAAATAAATTTCATTTAAATTATACTTAAACCTATATCAATACCGTATATCGACATGTGCATACATAACTTTTATTTATGCACTTGTTTCATACTGACCAACAAAATTTAAATAGAAGTATAATTAATATTTCATAAATTTAATTAGTTATAACATTTATAGTCTTATTAAATTAGATGGCAGACGAAGAATTCAATGATTAATGTTGAACAATATGAGTATTAACGTTAACATGTCACTTTAGCTAATAATGTTACATCTTGGCCAAGTTTATCGTCTATATAGCTTTGGTGAAAATCAAACGTGTTAATCATTATTTGGTAGTAACTTTATTTTATATCGACTATCTTCGTCAAAACTACATCACTTTGAACTTTAGGAATCTGATAATGGTCAAATTTTCAATAACAACCATATACAACTTTACACATATCAAATACAAAGTCCTTGGTTCAGTAATAACAATTACTATTGTAATGACCCAGGGATTTTCAACTGGGAAATCGACATAGAAACACCATGTCAACTATTCAAGTATCGAAAACACCGAATCATTAGTAGAAAGAAGTTAGAGGGTGAGAAATAGAAAGAAAGAAAGTCAGAATAGAAGAAGTAGAAGATCACAACAGAACATAATCAGATTAAACATGAATCTCACAGCGAACGAATAAATATATTATATAACAACTTTGAAATATTTTTACTTACATATATCATCAGAGCGCATCACATGTGTGTGTGTGTATATCACAACGGAAATAAAACTATACATATATATATCTAACATTGAAGCCACCTGCTCCAAGCTCCTTCAAGTGTATCTATAAAATCCCGACTACTTCACTGCCCGTACAAATTTGGACACCTAAGAGTTTAGGGTAAAACAAAATAAAGTAAACTATGGGACAGTCACGGGACTGGTGTGAGTAGACTCCAACCATTCGGTTTAACTTTAAAAAAATCCTTTTTAAAGAAATGAAAATCGTAAAACCGATACACACATAAACTCAGATGGTTTTTGAAATGACCCAAACTCGCCCTTACGGGACAGCCCGGATTGAGTTGAGAACACGACAAATCAGAACACAGACAATAGAACATTTCATTGCTATTACAACAATTACATCAGAGTACAAGAACATAACAGAGTATGATTAAATAATATACATCAGAAAAATATCAGAAATTAAAATACATTACATAGGAGCGGAAAAATAATACATAACACAACTGAAAGTGATACACGGATACAAAGCTTACCGAATATAGCTCCAGCTGTAAATCCAGGATCCTGGGAAAGGAAATAATCTGCAAAACCAAAACTACTAGTTGACCATGTGGAAAATATGGGCACCCAGAGTTTAGGTTAAAACAATAATCAGTCATGGGATTGGTGTGAGAACTCAAAACAGTTATTTAACTTTACATTAAAATAGGGTAAATCAAGATGCCACGCCATATAACATAGAACGGGTTTTCTCCTAAGAATACCAATGCATAAAACAAACAGCGCAAAGCTTTTTGGAAAAATGAAGCTATTATAAGACTCAAGTCCCTTCACACAATGCAACACAAGCCGGAGGATAGAGTTTTACCTTGCAATAGCCAAATATGCTTGGTATGTTTTAAAACAAGTCATTTTGATATTATTGTAGGTGTATAGTGTCAAAATCACTTCAAATATAAATGTATCAATTATAGATGGCATAGTATCCCATGCTACTATGTCACCATACAAGTTCTGCAATTAAAACTGAAATGTCATGTATTGGAAATTGGATTCCATCTATGAGTCGAGGCAAGGGATAGCTCGTCACTGATTCAAGCACTCTATCAAATGCCTCAGGATCCCCCGCAGTGAACCCTTGGATGCTTCAGGGCCGGTCCTCCCTTATGTTTGAGGATTAGTTATTCCTGAACACACGTTTCCTGGACATATCCATCAGCTCCGTAGTGACCGATATATTCGAGGCGCCTCACAATCCATCATCCACATAGGTACAAAAAATATAAATGTCTGCGCTCCATACCATGACTCCACCCAAAGCTAGAAAGAAACGTCGTGCACTTCCTGTAGTCCGATCCCATTTTTGACTCATACCGAGGTGTAAGGCTCGCGAATTAACGCTATACAAAAAGCTATGCTATTTGAAGCTATGCTTTGATCATCAACCACAAGACTCTGCTTTTTAATGAAAGCCTTGATCATTTGCATCTCAGCATGCCATACTGACAATTCACGTCATACAACTAATGCCTATAAATACATAACCTCTAAGCTCGTACGTCTCAGAGAAAGGTGTTAAGCAAGAGAATAAATTCTCCGCCACCAAATAGATATATATTTAATAGAAATCAATCAACATAGAATAAAATCCAATGTCAGACACACATCCATTTACAAGTCCGTTCTGGATATGAATGAAACCAGAGGCATCTTATTCCTCGTCCCATATGTCCAATACAGGTGAGAGGTCCTCGCATATCCGGTCGATCTCCAAGTACGTCAGGACGATCACCACTTATTACTTTATCTTGGGCGTACATCCCAATCAAGACATCAGTAATCATCCAAACGATGTGAAGAACTCTGGTCTTCAACCACCGTCTTCATCGTCGACTTATCGTCGAATCAATTATTCAGAATGGGTATAAACCCGGCCTTTCTGAATAATTCGTGTATTTTATAATCAATAATGAAGTGCTATAAAAACACATCATACGCGTCACTCCAATTCAGAATATTCTTTTATTCAAATATTCACGTCTTTAGGGAAAGGTTCCCATTAATCAAAGATAAATTATTTCAAATTTATTCTTTAATCTTCCTTTGGATATCAATCCAAAACCAAATTAAGGTTTATCAACTAGTCGGGGTTATCGAGCCTTATTGAAGTAATCATTTATTCATTATTCTCAATCACAACCTCTTCATCCCATGGAGCAAAACTGGTAATACTCCATATCTAACACCATGGTGTTATCGGTAAATTTAATTACCATTTCATGTTCAAATCTAATTAAAGATTTAACTATTGCCTGGAGTAAAAACTGGTGGTACTCCATTCTCGATCATTTCCCAAATTTGATAATTTGAATTATCACATTCTCATTTCAATCTAATTAAAATGCATTAAAACTTCACTTAATTTTAATCTCACTAATCATTACTCAATGATTATTTAACTTTGTGAAATCAAACATGCCACACTCGACCATCTACACCTTACCACTGATTTCTGCCGATATATAACCTCTAAGCTCATACATCTCAGAAAGGGTGTTAAGCAAGAGAATAAATTCTCTGCCACCAAACAGATATATACTTAGCAGAGATCAACAATATGGTTCGAAATACAATGTTAGACATGTAATCATGTCTTTAATTGGGTTAAAGAACTAATGTCGTTTAAAACACAGTTCTGGATAAACCCAAAATCACATTCCATGAACCATGGTATCTTCACGAAAAAAAGATCAATATATAATCGATATCAATTTCCGTATGCAACTAATAACATAAATGGAATAGCAGCAAAGCCCTTTTAAATTCCATATATATTAACAGTCTTCCTCCACAAAAGCACATCTCGATTATTACCAAATCGAATTCCATTCAATTCCAATTTAATATATTAAATTGGAAAACTGTACTTTGGAAAATTTCCATTAATCTTAATTAAAAGATTTATAAATTCGAAATCACATTTCCCTGTCAATTGGGTTAAAGAACGAATGTCGTTAAAACACAGTTCACAATAAACCCAATTCACATTCCATTTTATTCCAATTTACTAAATATAACTGGAAACTCTAGTAATCTTGATTAAAAGATTTATTCTTTTCACAATGGGGTTTAGGAAGTGTTACTGAAGACACCATTCATGGCAAATCCAATTCGATATTAAATATAAGGTCTGAATAGAAATTATATCGGCTTACATTCAATATCAAATTCTGAAACCAACACATATCATATGGGGAATGACGATACATACCTATCTTCCAAATTCCTCCACAATATCCGTATAGTCACGGAATCCAATACTGAAATATCCCGGGGATGATTTCTATTCAAATCCATTCCAGTTTATAGATTGGAAATTTCTGGTTATATTAAAATACTTTATAAATCCAATTTATTTATAAAAATTAAATGATTGGATTTCAAATCTAGTTAATAACTAGTTCATTTTGATAAAAATATATTTTTATCTTTACAAACGTGGAATTTTTCATTCAAATTCTTTCCAAATCATTAATTATGATTTTACACAAATTATTAATATTTTTAATAATTTTATCAAGGCCCGTACAGTCGGTTTCCAATAACGACCACTGAACTACCTCCGTAACGACCTTTTCCAAATTTGATTTGGACATAATTCCAAATCCAACCGTTAGATTTCAAATCTCTTATATTCGTTGGAAAGCTCTTTTCGATACGAACCTAACGGTTCCGGTTTTAGGAGAATTCGACGGTCTAATCTCCCGTAATGTCAATTCGAAGTCAATGGTCAAAATTCGCGAACGGTCGCGGCGCGACACGTTCTATTCAAGCTATTAATAATATAAATAATATATATTTCGTCGATTTCCATTCAAAACGTATTTATAAAATATTTATAAATTCATTTAAAACGATTCCCACTCCTATTTCAATTTTAAATCAAAATTGAATAATCCTTATCATTATAATATTTAAATGATAATATTTTCAAAATGTCTGATTTTGAAATCATTTCCTTTTCGATATTCACTATCAAAATGAATAAAATCGATATAAATATCATTTGCTTTAAAATAGCGCAAATCTAATCAACACGACTTCACATATTTCAATATTTTCATGTCCATCCAAAATCGGACATCAAATTCATATTTTAATCCGTTACTGAATATTATTTTAAAATATTCGTTATTTTAAAATATTCGTTCTTTCTGAATTGGAATCAGACCCAATCAATTACCATATGATTATTTATATGGATTTCATACAACACATGTATGCAGAAACAATCAACCATCATCCAGAGTGCATTACACAACTGCATAAGCATTAAATATAAATAATTAATGCTTACAACAGTCTGTCAACCAATCGATTGACATACAACTAAACAATTGGGATTAGTGTACGCCAAATATCATCCCAATACCTGTGTGGGGTTTCAACCAACAAATACTGAATATTATTTGTGAAGTTGGCCGATGTGTAAAATTTATCGTCCCATTCAATATCAGTTAAATAGGTGTACATAAACAAATTGTCCGATTTGTAAATGAATATTTATTTTCATTTCAGAAGAATTTTATGCCATTCATATATACGTTAAAAATTATATTTTTAACGATAAAATATTTATTTCAACACTTGAATATTTTTAATAGTTCACACATTCAATAAAAATGATATTTTTATTGTTCAAACATTTTATTCAACACATGAATATTTTATACAGTTCATATACACATTAAAAATTATATTTCTAATGATTAATATTTATTTCAGAAAATTTCGGCATTATAATGGCACAATATTAGAACTAGAGTAATGTCTAGCATTACCCCTCTCCTGATACTGGCTCGCGCCATACACAATAATCAATCCAAACAACAAAACCCCAATACAATCAATTCAACACATTATAGCCAATTTCACCACAATTCAATTCAAACAAACAACCATGGTTTGTACAAATAAATAGTGTCAGGGGCTACTAAGCCCCATCTGCAGCCTAGTACATATTTAACTGTAAAATAATTCGAGTGAGAAGGAGTTCTCGCATTAGGATCCACTCCGCCGTTATTTTCTGACGCTTTGATTTGTTGTTCTGATTCCAGACTTTGCAAACGAGCTCCAATCTTTACGCCGCCTATTTTTCTGGCTTAAGCGCGCCATTTCGGGCAACTTTCGCCTAATGGACTTTTCCCGAAAATGCTCCCTTTCACCGGAAATCGCGAAAAGACAGTATTTGGACAGCAGACTTTGGACGCGTTTTCTGAACAACTCCGCAATCCAAAATATGACTTCCATATACTCAGATCGAAGAGAAAATCGTGCTTTTTGATTTTGGTACTGTTGAGTTTTGGCCATAGGGGCTCGGATTGGAAGATATTGGTTGTGGACGCTCTGGGACTTAAACACGAAGCGGGAAATTTGTGAAAATCGAATCTTTGGTGGAGGGTGGTCCATTGACCGGTGGTCTGAGGTGGCGCTGGGATAAGGGGAGGGGACAGGGGAGTCGTGGCGGTCGCTGATGGTCGTGCAGTGGTGGTTGGCCATGGGTTTTAGGGGAGATACGGGTTGCGGTTCGATTTGGGGAAAGGAGGCGATGGGGCGGATCGGAACGATGGCGGCGCGGCAGGGGGGTGCGACGCAAGCGGCGGCGAAGGTTGGCTGATGGCAATGGGCTTCGTTGGTTTTTTCTTCTTTTTTTCTAATTCGGTTTTGAACGATACATGAGGGGAGGGGGGGGGGGGTTGACCGGTTATGGAGAAATAAGGGCTTTGACCTATTTTATATAATTTAATTTTAAATTCCCAAAAAAATATTTTTTCATTTGAATTCCAAATCAAGCCTAATGACTGTCGCCCCTAGCTAAATATCCTCATTTCGAACACAATGGGATATGTCCCGTAAGCCAATTCAACTGTTTCGATTAGTTTTCATTAAAATTAAAATATAAAGTAATATAACATTCAAAATTGATTTTAATGTACATTTTAATTTACCGGGGCCATGTACTGACTCCAAAAATTCTAAAAAATAAATCTAGCTATGTTTTGATGATACGGTCTGAACAAAACTAATTTCGTCGAATTTGGAGACGGTTTGAAAAATGACCATTTTCTAGTCAGTTAAATTCAAACTGAATTGACCAAACGCGTTTAAATTCATCACACTCACATATTAAATCCAAAAATTATAAAAATTAGAATCTAGCAATAATTTGACATTCCGGATCCAACAAAAGTGGTTCCGTCGAAAACGGAGGTCGTTTGCAAAATGGCCATTTTAAGGGCTATATATTATTTAAAATATATATAAATTCCATATCGACTATTTCAAATTTTAGTCTGGACATAACTTTTAATTTATATTATGAATTCTCATTTTTTTTCACACCCGTTAGAAAGATATAGCTAAATAGATTCAAATATTTCTGATTTTACTGAAATCCGATTTATTTTGAATTTTATACATTCATTTGAAATTTAAAATCGAATTTTCAAACTACAGCGCTATTTCAGGCTCGTTTTATAATTAAAATAAATTTATACGTTCTAAATTCGATTTAAATAAATTTTTGGTCATTATTATCTAAAATAAATCATTTTAAATATTCAAAATTCATTAAAATAGCTAAAATAAAAATTTTAAATTGGTTCTAAAAATCCGGGTTGTTATAATCTCCCCCACTTAAAATCTTTTCGTCCTCGAAAAGAAACGGAGATGAAAGTTATTTAACTTACCAACTCAACTTTCATTCTGGCTTTCATTCTTCAACTTTCAATTTCTAAGAATTTTCTAATTTTTCAAAAATTTGGCTAACACCCTTAATTTTCAAAAAATTTCGCTATAACCTCCTTTTTACGGGAAGACCTTATAAACGCAACTTGCCTCACAGGGCCCTCATCAATCCAAAAGAAAAAGAAAAAGCCAAGAGGCTTGCTAATCGGCTCATAAAATCACCAAACCCCAATAAATACAGTAAATAGTACTTATCTGTCGGGCATACAATTTTATTTCTCTTCTTAACTTCCTTGCTATGACCTGTTCATTATATACACATGTATATATATGCAATTTCAATCAATTCATTTCAATAATAAATTCAATTTGGCTAAATTACCTTTCATTTGCATATTGGTTAAATTAATTATCATTCTAATAATTTTAATTAGTTAAATCAATTATCAAACATCACAACCAACAATCAGTTAGTTGATTAGCTTTTCAAATATATATAATTTTATACATACTCAAAAATCATATTTTTAAGGCCAAATCACAGCAATAAATCCTAACTAAGTTTTGGTTCTCACACCAGTCAATTGGAAATATATAAATATACCACTTTCGAAACTCGAATATAAGCACTGATGATGTTTCGAACCATCATCAGAAACATCTCTGGGCGATTAGAGTGTGATTCTATATCTATCTAGTACATTTAAGACTCCGTATATACGTTCATGATGCATGTATGAAAAATATTTGTATACTCGATTGTCCAAAACAAAATAAAATAATATACTTAAATACGTATAACAAGATAAAAATTTCAAAACTAAATTTGTTTTTAATAGATAATACCCTTCTAACTCATTCTAGGATACTTCTGATCTCATCTCTAACGAGTCATTCTTATTGGATGTTACTAATCCAGTCTCTAATGAATTCTTTCTTCGATTCTAACGTGTCTTGTTCTCAAGATTTGTAAACCAAAGCTCTGATACCACGACTGAAACGACCCAAACTCGCCTCTACGGGAAAGCCCAAATTGAGTTGAGAACACGACAATCGTAACAAAAACAATAGAACATTTCATTGCTATTACAACAATTACATCAGAGTACAGGAATATAACAGAGTATGAATAAATAATATACATCAGAAAAGTATCAGAGATTAAAATACATTACATAGCAGTGGAAAAATAATTCATAACACAACTGAAATAGATACACGGATACAAAGCTTTACGAATATAACTCCAGCTGTAAATCCAGGATCCTGGGAAAATAAATAATCTGCAAAACCAAAACTACTAGCTGCCGTGTGGAAAATATGGTCACCCAGTGTTTAGGTTAAAAAAATAAACTCCAAGTCAGTCATGGGACTGGTGTGAGAACTCAAAACAATTATTTAACTTTATATTAAAATAGGGTAAATCAAGGGACCACGCCATATAATATGGAACGGGTTTTCTTCCAAAAATACCAGTGCATAAAACAAACAGCGCAATTCTTTTTGGAAAAATGAAGCCATTATAAGACTCAAGTCCCATCAGACAATGAAACGCAAGCCGGAAGATAGAGTTTTACGTTATAATAGCCAAACATGCTGGGCATATTTTAAAACAAATCATTTTGATATTACTATAAGTGTACAGTGTCAAAATCACTTCAAATATAAATGTATCAATCATAGACGATATAGTATCCCATGCTACTCTGTCGCCATACTAGTTCTGCAATTAAAACCGAAATGTCACGTATTGGAAATTGGATTTCATCTATGAGTCGAGGCAAGGGATGGCCCCTCACTGATTCGAGACACTCTAGCAAATGCCTCAGGATCCCCCGCAATGAACCCTTGGATGCTTCAGGGTCAGTCGTCCCCTACGTTTGAGGATTAGTTATTCCTAAACATACGTTTTCTGGTCCTATCGAACCAATCCATCGACCCCATAGTGATCGATATATCTGAGGCGCCTCACAATCCATCATATACATAGGTGAAAAAATATAAATTTCCCAGATCCATACCATGACACCACCCATAGCTAGAAAGAAACGTCGTGCACTCCCTGCAGTCCGATCCCGTTTTCGACTCATACTGAGGTGTGAGGCTCGCGAATTAACGCTATACACAAAGATATGCTATTTAAAGTCGTGCTTTAATCATTACCCACAAAACTCTGCTTTTCAACAAAAGCCTTGATCATTTGCATCTCAACATGCCACACTGACAATTCACGCCATGCAACTGATGTCCATCAATATATAACCTCTAAGCTCGTACGTCTCAGAGAAGGGTGTTAAGCAAGAGAATAAATTCTCCGCCATCAAACAGATATATATTTAATAGAAATCAATCAACACAGAATAAAATCCAATGTCAGACACACATCCATTTACAAGTCCATTCTGGGTCTGAACGAAACCGGAGGCACCTTATTCCTCATCCCATTTGTCTAATATAGGAGAGAGGTCCTTGCACATCCAGTCGATCTCCAAGTACATCTTGACGATCACCACTTATTACCTTTTCTTGGTATTACAGCCTAATCAAGACATCAGTAATCATCCAAACGATGTGAAGAACTTCGGTCTTCAATCACTGTTTTTATCGTCGATTTATCATCGAATCAATTATTCAGAATGGGTATAAACCCGACATTTCCGAATAATTCACGTATTTTATAATCAATAATCAAGTGCTATAAAAACACATCATACGCCTCATTCCAGTTCAGAATATTCTTTTATTCAAATATTCACATCTTTAGGGAAAGGTTCCCATTAATTTTATCAAAGCTAAATTCTTTTAAATTTATTCTTTAATCTTCCTTTGGATATCAATCCAAAACCAAATTAAGTTTTATCAACTAGTCGGGGTTATCGAGCCTTACCGTAGTAATCATTTATTCATTAATCCCAATCCCAACCTATTCATCCCATGGAGCAAAACTGGTAATACTCCATATCTAACACCACTGTGTTATTGGTAAATTTAATTAACATTACACGTTCAAATCTAATTAAAGATTTAACTATCGCCTGGAGTAAAAATTGGTGGCACTCCATTCTCGATCATTTCCTAAATTTGACAATTTAAATTATCACATTCCCATTTCAATCTAATTAAAGATTCATTAAAACATCACTTAGTTTTAATCTCATTAATCATTACTCGATGATTATTTAACTTTGGGAAATCAAACATGCCACACTCGACCATCTGCACCGTACCACTGATTTCTACCGATATATAACCTCCTAGCTCGTACGTCTCAAAGATGGGTGTTAAGCAAGAGAATAAATTCTCCGCCACCGAACATATATATACTTAGTAGAGATCAGCAATATGGTTTGAAATACAATGTCATACATGTAATCCTGTCTTTAACTGGGTTAAAAAATTAATATCGTTTAAAACACAGTTCACCATAAACCCAAAATCACATTCCATTAACCATGGAATCTTCATGGAAAACAAATCAATATATAATCGATATCAATTTCCGTATCCGACGAATAATATAATTGGAATAACGACAAAGCCCTTTTAAATTCCATATGTATTAACAGTCTTCCTCCACAGAAGCACATCTCGATTATTACCAAATCGAATTCCATTCAATTCCAATTTAATATATTAAATTGGAAAACTTTACTTTGGAAAATTTCCATTAATCTTAATTAAAAGATTTATAAATTCCCAATCACATTTCCCTGTTCATTGGGTTAAAGAACGAATGTCGTTAAAACACAGTTCATGATAAACCCGATTCACATTCCATTTTGTTCCAATTCACTTAATATATCTGGAAACTCTAGTAATCTTGATTAAAAGATTTATTCTTTTCACAACGGGGTTTAGGAACAGTGTTACTGAAGACACCATTCACGGTAAACCCAAAATCCAATTCGATATTAAATATAAGGCTCCGAATAGAAATTATATCGGCTTACATTCATTATCAAATTTTGAAACCAACACATATCATATGGGGAATGATGATATATACTTATCTTCCAAATTCCTCCACAATATATGTATAGTCATGGAATCCAATATTGAAATATCCCGAAGATGATTTCTATTCGAATCCATTCTAGTTTATAGATTAGAAATTTCTGGTTATATTAAAACCCTTTATAAATCCAATTTATTTATAAAAAATAAAATATTGGATTTCAAATCTAGTTAATAACTAGTTCATTTTGATAAAAATATATTTTTATCTTTACAAACGTGGAATTTTTCATCCAAATTCTTTCCAAATAATTAATTATGATTTTATACAAATTATTAATATTTTTTATAAGTTTATCAAGGCCCGTACAGTTAGTTTCCAATAACGTCCATCGAACTGCATCCATAACGTCCTTTGCCAAATTTGATTTGGAAATAATTAGAAATCCAACCGTTAGATTTCAAATCTCTTATATTCATTGGAAAGCTCTTTTCCATACAAACCCAGCAGTTCCAGTTTTAGGAGAATCCGATGATCGGTTTTCCCGTAATGTCAATTCGAAGTCACTGGTCGAAATTCGCGAATGGTCGCGGCGCTGTGCGTTCTATTCAAGCCATTAATATATATAGCATATAATATATATTTTGTCGATTTTCGTTCAAAACATTTTTATAAAATATTTATAAATTCATTTTAAAATGATTCCCACTCCTATTTCAATTTTAAATCAAAATTGAATAATCCTTATCATTATAATATTTAAATGATAATATTTTCAAAATATCTGATTTTGAAATCATTTACTTTTCGATACTTATTATCAAAATGAATAAAAACGATATAAATATCGTTTGCATTAAAATGGCGCTAATCTAATCAACATGGCTTCACATATTTCAATATTTTCGTTCAATCCAAAATCAGACATCAAATTCACATTTTAATCCTTTACTGAATATTATTTTAAAATATTCGTTCTATCTGAATTGGAATCAGACCTAATCAATTACCATACGATAATTTATACGGATTTCATACAAAACATGTATACAACAACAATGATAAACAATCAACCATTATCCAAGTGCATTACACAACTGCATAAGCATTAAATATAAATAATTAATGCTTACAACAGTCTGTCAACCAATTGATTGACATACAACTAAACAATTGAGATTAGTGTATGCCAAATATCATCCCAATACCCATGTGGGGTTTCAACCAACAAATTCTGAATATTATTTGTGCAGTTGGGCGATGTGTAAAATTTATCGTCCCAATCAATATCAGTTATGTAACGACGCGTATTTTCAGTGATATAATAATTAATTTATTTAATTATTTAAATAGTAATTTATAGATTTAAATGGTTTAAATTAATTAATGGTGAATATTTAATTAATATAATAATTAAATAATATATTTAATTCTGAAATAATCAGAATTTGCTGAAATGGCAATATTCTGTGAACTGGACCATTTAAAATGTATAATCCAGTTTAGATTTGAATTATAATCACGAATATATTATTTAAATGAAGTTTGAACGTATAATTATAATCGAGCTCGAAATGGCGCGACAGTTCGCTATTTGGCGATTTGAACTTCAATTGAATATACAGAATCCGTTTTAAATCGGAATTCTATGAAACAAGAAACGTTCGGAGCTGGTGAAGTATATTTTTCTAGTGGAAGAGAAAAATCGGGATTTCATTGTGTAGATTTTGATTTATGTCCAAATCAAATTTTAGAAAAGTCGCTACGGAATTCCTTTGAAATTTATAATTATATATTTATATTATAAAAGGATTTAATTATAAATCGAATATCGATATAACTGAGAACTTTGAAATATCAAGCTATAAATCCCATTGGAGCTGTATGATTTTCTAGTGTGAATATATACGATAATATTTATTTATTAATATTTAATTTAATTATTTTTAAATATATTTATATATTTAAATGGGTTATTTAGAGCTTTAAAAATTGCCAGTTTTGCAAACGACCTCCGTTTTCGACGAAACTAATTTTGTTGGATCCGCAATATTAAATATTGTTAGATTTCAATTTCAGTGATTTTTGAAGTCAATGTGTGGCCGTACGGATTTTTAATGTGAAATACAGTCAGTATTTTAACAGTTAAAAATACGTTTTGTGAGCAAACGGAGTCGGAATTCGACGAAACCAGTTTCGTTGGGTCCGTGATGTAGAACTGAAGATGTATGTCCATTTTCGTGATTTTTGGGTATTTTGTGTGACCTTAGGGATTTAAAAGGACAAATATAAATAGCGGTAGCTTATTATATTGAAATTAATCGAATAAAAAATATATTAAAACCATCCTATAAATAATCTCAACACACTAACCCTAAGTCGTATTCATCCTAGGTCAATAGAAAATGCGCCGCTACCTTTTTTCTCCAGAAACCCAAATCGTGAGCTTTTGAAAATCAAATAAAATCATACAAAATTCCTTAAATCATAATTCAAACATCATTGTGCTCGATTTGGAAAGCTCTTCATTTGGACGTAAGGACCATAGGGTATGATCAACATTCGTGGGTTTGCGTTTTACAGCAGTGAGGCTAGGGTTCACTATACCTTGGATTTGGGGCATCGGTTGGTAAAGTAGAGGTTGAAATCGGGTTTGTGGTTGGATTTGGCATCGATGGGAGAAAAATGGGGTGGCTCGGTGCTTGTGGAGTTCGATGATGTCCTGGAGGCCTCTCGACGACGGGATTTGCAAACGATGTGTGTGTTGAATGAAAGATGTATGAGAAGAAAGAGGATAAAAAGGAGAGGATCGTGGTGAAATTGGTTTTTGAAATCATGTTGTAGTAAGGAAGCAGTCGTAGGATGAAAACTAGAAATGGAGTGGGCAACTCTTTGAAGTTGCAGGATTTTTACAGAAGGGGAAGAAAGGATATATTGCGGTCACGGGTTTTGTAAGGAAGAGTGGGCCGACAACATGGTAAAGCCCAATTTAAAGAAATGAATTTAGATTTAAATTAAGTAATGTATTAACTTGTTAATATCGTAACTTTTCCATACATTATCAGATTAACGAACGGTCAGATCCGTTGGGATCGTATGGACGGCGGCTACGCAATGAATAGACCGGGAGTGAATTGGAGCTCGTTTGGATTTATGGTGAAATTAAACGCCTGAATCAAATCAATGACCAATTATCGTTATTTAATGATAACCATCCAATGTGAGTAAATCTCACTAACTCTGCTCACTTTATATTTTTATAAAATATTTTTAGAATTTATAAATGATGGTTGTTTGCTGTGTGTTGGCTGTTCGGTTGAACTGCTAGTTAATTGGTTGAAAATATAGATAACGATATAGATATAAATCGTTAATGTTTATCAGAATATTTCATATTCGTGTTACTCATGTGATTAACATCTGTGGATGCAGGGAAAACAGGTCGGAGGGACCCAACTGGGTTCCTCAACATTTATTTTACTGTTTTTCATATATTGTGTTATATGATGTGATTTATAATCTGTTGTTGATTATGTGTGTTTGATCATTATTATTTAGTACTTTTAAATACCAAGGAAATACTGGAATGTGAAAAGAGAAATTCAAACTATCTTTTGATAAATAAAATATTTATATAAAATCAAAGGATTTTATATAAAAAGGAAATTTGAAGTGAATATTAAAAGAGGAATTTTATGAAATCAAAAAGGTTTTATAAAAAGATGGGATATGTGAAAATTAAATAAGAACTTCTATATAAAATTAATATCAGTTATTTGGAAGTTTAAAAGACCGCTTTTGGGTAAATTAATTAATAGAAGTGATGAGAAGTAAGTAAAGAAATATATGAAAGAATATATTTATATGAAATCAAAGAATTAAAAAAAATGTTTTTGAAGTAAATATTGAATTTATGGATTTTATAAAAAGAATTACTTAGAAAATTTATAGAATTATAGAAGGGAATGGGCGAGATATAAAAGAATAATAGAAAATTGATTTAAAGTAAATATTTAACAGAAATCTGTTCCAATAGATAACTTGAGAAGAGTAATTTATAATGATGTTTATAAATTAAGGAAATATTTATCATTTGATAAATAAATATATAAGTCTAAATTTATATAGAGAAGTAGAGATCGGTTTTTAACATCGATATTTATAATAAAATGTGAACTTAGCATTTATAAAAGGGAATTTTAAATGAGGTTTAAGTGTTAGAAATAAATAGAAGATTTCGTATAAATAAATCTATAAATAGAAGTTGTAATTGGGATATTGTTTTAAATTACGAAATCAAACAAAAGGGATTGTATAAAAGGGATATTATTCACATTCAACGTGAAAAATGGAATTAAGTAAAGATTTTAGAAATAAACACATTTATAAAGGAAAGTGGATTTTTGAAATAGAAGTTAAACAGAGATGGGATTTCAAATGGTTAGAAATAAATAACTTGTTAAATAATGAAAACAAGTGTTGTGATTTATAAACAATGTTTATAAATGAACTATAATATAATTATTAGTGGATAATTGAGATTGCAAATTTAATAGTGAATTTGGAAAATGGGAAATTTGGAGTTGTTTTTAAAATGAACGATGAAATCCATTTCGACATTCGAAATGTAAAAAGGATTAAATAAAATCCGTAAAGATTTGTAGTTAGAATTCAACTAAGCCAATGTTTTAAAAATGATTTATTTGAAGAAATTATATATATTGAATAAATCAGGATTTTACAAGGAAATTAGTATTCGATTGGAAGTCGATATTTGATTATCGAACATAAGTTATTCGAAGTAGAGAGATAATCGAGTATAAGCTATCCGAAAGGAAGAGTTATCGAATATTGTTTATTCGAAAGAGATATTATCGAATATAGTTATTTGAAGAGTGATAATCGAATATAGTTATTCGAAAGGAAGAGATATCGAATATAGTTTATTCGTAAGAGAGATTATCGAATATAGTTATTTGAAGAAGAGAGATAATCGAATATAGTTATTCAAATGGGGAGTTATCGAATAGAGATTATTCGAGAGAGAATTGTAAGTTGAAATTCGATTATATCGAATTAGGGAAAGTGCCAATTACTTTCCGTTTTAAAACTATGATTTATTTATTTATTAATAAATTAGTTATTTGTTTATATTATCCAAATTAATAAGGAAGAATTATATTTAAGTTATTTTATTTCGAAAGTATAGGATTATAACACCATCGTTATAATAAAATGGTTTTGGTAAAAGAAGTGGATTCGTAAATAGAATCCAAGTTACATAAGGAAGTTGTTAAGGATTTAAAAGGTGAACTTTGTCTATTTCGAGGTTAGAAATGTTGTTCAGTTAAGGTCTGAGAGGTAATTATACCCCAACTTGATTGACTTCGTTTTTAACTAAGGGATGGGTAAGGTTCGATAGTGAAAGTTGGGTAGGTGAATTTAGTTAATGAGTGTAATGGTTTGAATTGTCTTAGTGATGTTTTATTTAAACATCTGTTTAAATCAAATGAAGGAGTTTTGGAAATGTTTTCCAAATAAGAATCAGAAATGTTTTCTAATATAGAAAATAAGGAATGGAGCAAATACGGAAATGTGTCCAATGATTAATAAAGTACATTTTCTAAATTTAGAAAATAAGAATTTACAAATATATAGAAATGGGAAATGGATAAATTAATGATAAATTAAATTAAAAGAGATAAATGTTGATTGATGATTGATCAATCAAATTTCTATCTGGAAATAAGATCGTTGATTGTACAATTATTTTTCTTTGATAGTTAAATCACCGACTATCGAAGTTTTTGACCATTTTCCCGTCGTCAATACGGAGAGACCGGGATCATATTTATTATCTGAAAACCACTCCGTATGGACATTAGTGTTGCGATCAAATATGATGAAAATAATTGAAGACAGAGTTATACAAGGGCTATCCTGTTTACAGAATAGTGCCTTCGGTTTGTCCAGTCCCAGGAAAACATGAATGGACGAATGTCTGACAAAGTATATCTAACGGATCGCGTAAGTTGATCTCTTCAAACGTACTTACATTTGGTGGCAGAGGAATTCGTTTCTCTTAGCTTAATACCCGTGGTATTTTTGGGGAAATCAATTTGTGATTTGGAGGGTATGAGGATGTGGCATTCAAAGTGAATGGTGGTCAGGTGTTCCAAAAGATACGTAATGACCTCAAGCCTCATCAACCGGGAAATGACAGAAATCGGGCAGGCAGCATGGCTATATGGGTCGCTCCCATTAGGGTGTATATCACCTATCTAGAGAAAATCCATTTCATTCTTTTATCTATTTTCGACGCTGTCCCTTTTCAAGAAACGGTGGGTAGCTCCCAACCGTTGGTGGTATATATTCGATACACTCAAGTGAAATGAGTGGTCGGTCATGTGTGGGCCGGGTTGTATGACGTTCTTGTTGAACCCAGTGTATTCGCCTCTAGAGATACACTATCGGCAGGTGGTCCCATACCTTGTCATAGTCGGAATCTAATCTCCAATAAGCGCCCACGATTTTGTTTGTATACTATATATGTGGAACGTGAGATGAAAGCGTTCTGCTAGATTGTTATTTACTTGTGATTAGACATTATCGTAATATCAGAGAAGTATTGATTTCCAAAACTGTTTTGTGTTATCGTAAGGTAAAAAATATCCGTGTTTATGCGTGGATTGGTCTTACGATTACCTTTTCTTTGAAAAGGATTTTGAAAAGTTAAACCAAATGATTTGAGTTTACTCACACCAGTCCCATAACCGACCCAGAGTTTATTTTGTTTTGTTTTCCCTAAACTCGTGGGTGCCCAAATTTGTATGGGCATTCAAGTAGTTCAGGTCTTTACAGATATACTTGGAGGAGCTTGAAGCAGGAGGCTTCAGGATTATATAGCTATTGTTATTTCCGCTGTGTGTAAGTGTTGTACTCTGATAATGTTATCGTATATATATACTGTTTATTACCAAGTTATGTTATATATTATATTTTATTCGTTCCGCTGTGAGATTCGTATTACTCTGATTCAGTTCTATGGTGATCTTCTTCTTCTATTCTAATTTTCTATCTTATCTATTCACACCCTCTAACTTCTTTCTATTAATGATCAGGTATTTCCGATGTTCGATTAGTCAACACGGCAGTTGTGTTTTGATTTTTAGAGTCGAAAATCCCAGTTCGTTACAGTGGTATCAGAGCTGAAGGTTAAGTGATTAACTTGGCTCTGTGGCGTGACTCAGTAGAGATGAGGTTAGTAATGCCCTATATTGAGTTGAGTGTATATATACGGGTGAACGTATTTGTAGATTTTATATAAAAAATGTTTTATATTGTGGAGATTTATTGGTTGGGTAGGTTGTGAATTCTGGTCGATCAGTTTGATCCACTGTATCTATAGGGATTACCAAACACTTGAATACGATAAACCAACACAATATGTTTTGAAAAGAGGGTAAATGAGATAATTTTACCCAAAGTATATTTCGATATAAAGGAAATATATATATATATATATATATATATATATTGGAAATATTATAATATATTAGATGTGTTGTTTGTTATTATAATCAGATAAGATTATAATTGAAGTGGTTATGTAAATAACCAATCAGAATTCAGATAAGTGTAATATATGAAATCAGATACTTTAAATCTGAATTAAAATCAGAATTGGTACTAAAATTCCTAAAAGTTGAAAAAGAGTGTTTGTAAGTGGATTTGGATTAAGTAGACAAGAATTTTAAAATCTTGGGTAGATTTTAAATTGTTTTCCAAACATTATAAAGATATTTCGAAATAATTTCAAAATGGTAATGATTAAGAAATGGTTTTGAAAAGTGGTATAGTATTGAACTCACTTCGATCGCTGGGAAATAACTGTGATGATGCTGGCCACATCATTAGTGTTCATTTTCAAGTTCTAAGTGACGGATTACTACCAAAGATTTTGTGTTGAATTGTTTTTATAAAACAAGTTGTTTTGAATCCTAGAAAGGAATATTTGATTTTTGAAAGAGCTAAACTGTTTAAAAAAAAACTCCCAGGAGGGATTGTTTGAACAAAAACAAATTTAAACCGAAATTTGTGAAAACAAGCCGGAATTGAATTGAAACCAATTAACTGGAAATTGAATTGGAATATAACATATCAAGTAAAATCATATTTTGAATTATGAGATAAGAATCTGAAATGGTGTTGGATTGGTGAGTTAGGAGTTTGGAATCGAGAATGGAACTCGAGTTTGAATGGAATTTGACTTTGGATAAGCGAATAATTGTGTTGAGATTTGATTGATTGAATTTGATTGGAAATCGATTAGTATAGATGGATAAATGATTAGCAGGTATTGGGTAGAAGCAAGTGCAAGAATATAATGATATGTCCGACAAAGGTACATGTTTAAATTTCCATATGAGGTTTTATGTGCCGAATTAGCAAGCCGCTTGGCTTTTTGATTTTCTTTTTGAAAGGAAAGGACCTAGAGAGGCGAGTTGGGGTTTGATCTATTTCAGACTCTTCGTACTAATAGAGGAAAAATGTTTAAATCTGATCCCAGTCTCTCCGTATTAACAGAGGAAAAATGGTCAAAAACTTTGTTACTTGGTTATTTAACTATCAAAGGAAAATATCCATACAACCAACAGTCATATTTCAAAATGAGAATTTTATAGTCAGCTCATCAATCAATATTGAGCCCCTTTAAATAGATTTATCAATAATTTATTAAATTCCCAATTCACTCCAATATCTTTACCCAAATATTTTTCTAAATCGTTTAGCCTCTCTTAATTCTTGCAAAATATTTTCATCTATTTTAAACTATATATTTTCTATATTCCAGAAAATATTTCTAATTAATCTCGGAAAAACTTTCCATTTCTTTTTCACGCATCATTACTCTTCTACATCCATTAGTACCTAACTGTAAACTAGTAAGATAATAACTCCCTAAATATCAACCCCGAAGGCCGAAATCAACATCAGATTGACACTGAGGAAGCCATTCAACTTGACTAATCTCCAGACAGTTTCTAATTCCCTTAACTCCATTTAAATCTGTAAAACGTTTGTTTTAAATCATTATTCACTTTAAAATGTGAATATTATTTCTTTACAGGAAACATGACTCATCTTATCAAATCAAATCTTGATTTTTATAGTAAATACTATTATTGTTTAAAATTTCACCTATCTAGTTATTTTATAAATTCATACTCATATTTCATTTCATAAGTCCGTTTATAAGTTATAACTTAATCACGATTCCAAATTCGATTATAAATTATTGGTTTTGAAACCCTATATTAATTATCCGGTCAAATCCCAAATTTCTAAAATATAAAATTTCTAAAAATAAATTATTTAACTAACATTTGACATAGTCGAATTCTAATTATAATCTTCATGGATTTATTTCCATTCTATATACATTTCAAACATCTAAATAATTTCATCGTTTTCCTTTCAAACGATTTTTCCATTTCCCTTTTTAAATTCATTCCTGAATTTATATTTCCAAATTATTTAATAATAATTATTTCATCTCATTTATAAATATTGTTTATGAATCAAACCACTTGCTTTTATTATTAAAACTGTTATTCCTTTCTTGTCCTTTTAAAACTAAAATTTTCATTTAAAAATATATTTTTCCCTTTTAAAAGTCCGAATTTCTTTTATAATATTCATATGGTATTTAAATACCGATTATGTCAGGTCAATGTTATTCAAACATCCCAATCACACAATAATCAACACCAGATTATTTATCACATCATATAATGTAATATATGTAAAACAATAATATAATTGTTGAGGAATCCAGTTGGGTCCTTCCAAACTGTTTCCCTACATCCACAAATGTTAATTAATATTAATAAATCAATCCCAATTTCATATCAACGTAAACTATAAAAACAAAATTGGTATTAAATCAATGATTGATATATATATAACTGTATATATTATTTCAAACAATTAATTACTAAATCAACCAAACAACCATCACACAAATATTCAATCATTTTTAAATAATGTTTATAAAATTATAAAACTGGACAGAGTTAGTCAGCTTACTCACCTTGGTTGTTAATTGTAGAATAACGAATAACGTTCGAAAGATCTGGTTTAGCGTTTAATTTCACCTTAAATTGTAATGATCTCCAAATTGCTCCAGACTGGTTCCATTATGTAGCCTGCGATCATACGACCCTAACAGATTCTGTTTTGTTAACTTTCGATAATGTATGAGCACGATATGGCATTTATAAGTTTATACATTTAAATAAATTAATTTGAACTTAAATTATTTATCATTGGGCCTTACTCTTTGAACCCGACCCATCATCCATTCACCACACTTGTTTTAAACAGTGCGTCTTCTTCTTATATTAAAAACAACGAAACTCCTGTATTCATTTCCTATGGTCATGACTCCATCATCCTGTCTCTCTCCACCCCACCATTCTACAAATCAAAACCATCATCAAACTCCTCTTTGCATTATCCCTCTGAACATCACCACCGCGCACAACCTCTTCGCTCCCCTCAGTTCACGTCGAACTGCCATATACAGGGAAAATCGAACAAAAATACTCACTGAATACCCAAAAATAATAATTAAACAACTACGGTTCTCCATCCTCATTCCAAATCCAAGCTTCATTTTGTGATTCGATGCATCAATCCCATTGATCGTCCAATCCTAAGTTCACTATTGAAACCGCGTGTTCTTGGAACCACGTCACAACCTTCGAAATGGGTATAAATACAAAGCCCGTGCTCTCGGGGTTGCAATGATATGAGTTTCATGATTTTAGATGAGGAAATGAATTTGATTTCTATTTTTGTTGCGATTGAGAAGTTAGACACTTCACTGTAGATGATGTAGAAATGAAGCCATATTTATACACATAGATACTTCATGGTCAAGGAATAATCTTGTAGGAGGTCAACCTAGGTTTGCAGATTTTAAAAGTTTTTTATTTTCTTTGACATAGCTTAAGCATATAGGCATCAGTGAATTGCTGGCTTGAATTTTCAATAGCATGTATATAGTTCTAGGGTGGCTGCATTTCCTTCTGCATGAAGGATTAGGGGAAACATAGGTCTGTACATAGTTGCTGCGTGAAATGGTAGCTGTAGTGGTAGGTTTGCAGACTTCTTCTGAGCTCAGGCATGTGCTTACCTTAAATTTAATGTGTAATCCATTGGTCATAGCTGCTTCTAAGGGTAAAAATGAGCATGAGGCTAAACCTTACCCAAGGCTAATCATGGTATAAGGGATAAGTATCAATATAGTGTGTTCATGGATGTCATAACGAGTAAAGCAAATGTTGTAAAGCTGCTTTTAAACCTGATAGTGTGAAATGTACATGGGACGTAAGGGTAAATGAGCTATTTTCTCTCTCACCGAACTGAGTGTAAACCTGCTTTGAACAATGATGTGTGTATGTGGTAGTCTTTCCTTGGTAGACAAGGTAGTGGGAATATAGATATTAAATTCTTATTTTTTTTCTTAATATACCCGTTACATAAAACCCCATTTGTTTACGGACTCCTATCGACAAAAATAAAAATACGGTTGTGATTAGCAATGTGCCATGATTCCAAAAATATAATAATTAGATAAGATAACTTACTTTGTGAAATTCCAAAAATGTTGACATATGGCGTAAAATACTTCAAAACGAAAAGTATCTTATTTTCCAAAATAAAAATTATAGAAAAATTATATAAATTAAATTAAAAATACGTCTTAAAAATCTTGTCCAAATCTGAAACCATAATTTTTTATATTAAATAAATCGTTATGCTTTATAAACGATTCCATAGCGACTTTCTTAAATTTTGTTTTGGACATAACTTACAATGTATAAGATGTAATATCGATTTTCACATCCATTAGAAAAATACATTTAATTAATTTCGAACGTTTCTTGTTTCAAAGAAATCCAATGTATAACGAATCCTGTATAATCATTTGAAGTTCAAACTCAATATTACGAACTACCGCGACGTTACGAGCTCGATTTAAATTATATTATAATTAATACATTCAAACATTGTATAAATAATAACTCGTTATAATAATTCAATTCTAGACTGAGTTAAATCTATTAAATTATCTAATTTGCATAATATTGCAAATTCATCTATTTCCGGTTATTTCGGAAATTAAATTTATTATTCCACTATTTGTATTAATTAAATATTCAAAATATTTTAATTCAAACCATTTAAATTATCGAACCAATATATTAAAATAATTAACTAAATTAATTATTAAATCGCTAAAATTCTGGGACATTACATTCCTTCCCTCTTAAAAGAATTTCGTCCCCGAAATTACTATGGTGAGAAAAATGCTACGGACCATATTATAACCAGGTTTAAAATCTTTTATTTTACATTTTAAATTTAGTCTCAATTGAACTAATAAATTTTAATTAAAATATTAATCCAATCCTATTAACGAATATTTTCAAAAATCTCTGAAAATTTTCTAACATCTTCAATCCTCGAAAAAATTCGCTAGCGTCTCCTTTGCATAATTTACTCAATACAACTACAACTCTCCTTTCCAGGCCTTCTCTGATCCAAAAGAAAATCAAATAGCCAAGTAGCTTGCCAAACTAGCTTATAAAATCTGATACCCAATATATAATAAACTTGTATTTTTTTGTCGGGCATCCAATTCTATCCCTTCCATTTGCTATCACTTTAGCATACATCCAGGCATTCCCAATTGATCCCCAATCAACTTACCTTCAATCCAATCATTCGCTTATATCCAAGCCGAATTCAATTTCAAACTCCAGTTCCAATCTAAATTCAAAATTCCTACTCAGCAATCTAATTCCATCCCCGATTATCTCTAATCCAATCCAATTTCATTTAACTTAGTTAAGTTAAATTCCAATTTATTTTTTCACTTTTACCATCATAATCTATTTAACTTCATCAGTTAAATTTTAAATTTCAGAATTCAAATTTCGGGATTTTATTTCAAATAAGTTTGAAATCATATATACTTACATATAATAATAGCAATTTAAAACATTTGAATTTTTTTGTTAACTCGATTCCTCAAAACAATTCGAAATAAAATCTTTGGTAGTAATTCATCACTTAGAAACTCGAAAATGAACACCGATAATGTCCGAATCATCGTCGGAATTATTTTCTAGCAAACAAAGTGAGTTCAGTTCTATATAACTTTCAAAACTTCCTTTTTAAACACTTAAATTTTGAAATTACTTCAAAATATTATTTACCAATGCTTGGAAAACATTTCCAAATACACCCAGGATCTTAAAATTTCCTTATATTTAATTCAAAAGTCAATTTCAAACACCTTTTCCAAATTTCCAATTTTTTAATTCTAAATCTCTTTTAAATTCAGATTTAATCCATCTGATTTCATATATAATACGAATATGTATTTCGATTGGTTATTTATAACCATCTCAATTATAATCTTATTAGTTTATAACCAACACATTCAATATATTATAATAATCTCAAGATATATACTTCTTTTCTATCAAAATATATTTTGGGTAAAATTATTTCATTTACCCAGCTTTTGAAACAATATTGTGTCGAATTATTCTATTCAAGAGTTTAGAAACACCTATCGATACATTTTGCATTACCGTATCAACCAGAATTCATAAACCACTCGACAAACAAATTAACACAATATAAAACAGTTTTTATATCAATTTACAAATACGCTCTCATATATATATATATATATATATATACACTCAGTTTCAATCTAGGGTATTACTAACCCTATCTCTATTGAGTCACGCCACAGAGCCAAGGTAATCACTTAACCTAGCTCCAGGGATTTTCGACCCGGAAATCAATATAATAACACCATGTCAACTATTCAAGTATCGAAAACACCGTATAATTGGTACAAAGAAGTTAGAGGGTGGGAAATAGAAAGAAAGTTAGAATAGAAGAAGATCACAACAGAACAGAATCAGAGTAATAATGAATCTCACTGCGAAACGAATAAAATATACTATATAATAACTTTGAAATACAAACTGTATTTGTACTTACATATATTATTAGAGAACATCACACACACACACATATATATATATCACATCGGAAATAAACTATATATATATATCTATCTAACATTGAAGCCTTCTGCTCCAAGATCCTTCAAGTGTATCTATAAAATCCCAGCTACTTGACTTCCCATACAAATTTGGGCACCAAAGAGTTTAGGTTAAAACAAAATAAAATAAACTTTGGGTCAGTCATGGGAAAGGTGTGAGTAAACTCCAACCATTCGGTTCAACTTAAAAAAAAATCCTTTTTAAAGAAATGATAATCGTAAGACCGATCCATACATAAACACGGATGGTTTTAACCTTATGATAACCCAAACATTCTTTTAAACTAGTATTATTGTGGTATTATAATAGTGTCTAATAAAAGTAAATAACAATCTAGCATAACACTTACAACTCATGCTCTACATACATAATATACAAACAAAACCACGGGCTCTTATTGGAGAATGGATTTCCAGCTATGACAAGGTATGGAACCACCTTCCGATCAGTGTACTCTAGAGGGGATATACTGTAGTTCAACAAGAATATCTTGCAACTCAGCCACACATGACCGACCATTCATTCTGCTTGAATGTTCCGAATACATTGTCACTTTACGGTTGGTATACCAACAAAACCGTTCCCGGAAGATACAGAATCGAAAGAACAACAAAAATGAATATTCTCTGGATGTAACAATATACCCTTATTGGGTGCGACCCACTTAGTCATGTTGCCTGCCCAATTTTTGTTATTTCTCGGTTGATGAGGCTTGAGGTCATAACGTATCCTTTGACAGATCACACCTTCATTTACTTTGAATGCTACATCGTTATACCCGCCAAATCGCAAACTGATTTCTCCAAAAGTACCACAGATATAAAGCTAAGAGAAACAAATTCCTCCGCCGCTGAACGTAAATACGTTTGAAGAGATCAACTTACGCGATCTATTAGATATATTCTGTCGGACGTTCGTCCATTCAAGTTGTCCTGGAACTGGACGAACTGAGGGCACTATTCTGTAAATTCATCTTAGGCAATTTCTATTTAGGATCGCCAGAACATCCCTTGCATAAACTCCATATTCAATTATCTTCATCATATTTGATTTGCAACGCTAATCCCCATATGGAGTGGTTTTCAGATAATAAATCTGATCCCGATCTCTCTGTATTGACAGCGGAAAAATGGTCAAAAACTTTGATAGTCAGTTATTTAACTATCAAAGGAAAACATCCATACAACCAACAATCATATTTCAAAATCGGAATTTTATCGTCCAATCATCAATCAATATTGAGCCCCTTTAAATAGATTTATCAATAATTTATTCAATTCCCAATTCCCTCCAATATCTTTGCCCAAATATTTCTCCAACTCGTTTAACCTCTTTTGATTCTTGCAAAACATTTCCATCTGATTTAAACTATATATTTTCTATATTCCAGAAAATATTTCTTATTAATTTCGAAAAAACTTTCCAATTCTTATTCACGCATCATTACTCTTGTACGTCCGTTAGTACCTAGCCGTAAACTAGTAAGAGAACAACTCCCTAAATATCAGCCCGAAGGCCGAAATCAACATCAGATCGACATTTGGAAAGCCATTCAACTTGACTAATCTCCAAACAGTTTCTAATTTCGTTAACTCCATTTAAATTTGCAAAACGTTTGCTTTTAAAACATTAGTCACTTTAAAATGTGAATATTATTTCTTTGCAGGAAACAGGACTCATCTTATCAAATCTAATCTTGATTTTTATAGTAAATACTATTATAGTTTAAAATTTCACCTATCTAGTTATTTTATAAATTCATACTCATATTTCGTTTCATAAGTCCGTTTATAAGCTATAACTTAATCTCGATTCCAAATTCGATTATAAATTATTGGCTTTGAAACCCTATATTAAATATCTGGTCAAATCCGAAATTTATAAAATATAAAATTTCTAAAAATAAATTATTTAACAAACATTCAACATAGTCGAATTCTAATTACAATCTTCATGGATTTATTTCCATTCTATATACGTTTCAAGCATCTAAATAATTTCATCATTTTCCTTTCAAACGATTTTTCCATTTCCCTTTTTAAATTCATTCCTGAATTTATATTTTCAAATTATTTAATAATAATTATTTCATCTCATTTATAAATATTGTTTGTGAATCAAACTACTTGCTTTCATTGTTAAAATAGTTCCTTTCTAGTCCTTTCAAAACTAATTTTTTCATTTAAAAATATATTTTCCTTTTTAAAAGTCCAAATTTCTTTTATAATATTCTTATGATATTTAAATATCGATTATGTCAGGTCAATTTTATTCAAACATCCCAATCACACAATAATCAATACCAGATTATTTATCACATCATATAATGCAATATGTGAAAACAATAATATAATTATTGAGGAATCCAATTGGATCCCTCCAACCTGTTTCCCTACATCCACAGATGTTAATCAATATAAATAAATCAATCCCAATCTCATATCAACATGAAATATGATAATAAAGAGAATTGGTATTAAATCAATGATTGATATATATATATATATATATATATATATATATATATATATAACTGTATGTATTATTTCAACCAAATAACCATCACACAAACATTCAATCATTTCTAAATAACATTTATAAAATTATAAAGCTAGACAAAGTTAGTGAGTTTACTCACCTTTGTTGTTAATCGTTGAAGAACGATTAACATTTGAAAGATCTGGGTAGGCATTTAATTTCACCATAAATCGTAACGATCTCCAAATTGCTCTAGTTTGGTTCCATTGTGTAGCCTACGAACCTACTGTTTTGTTAAATTTTGATAATTTATGAGCATGATATAACATTTATAAGTTTATACATTTAAATAAATTATTTTAAACTTAAATTATTTATCATTGGGCCTTACTCTTTGAACCCGGCCCATCATTCATTCACCACACCCATTTTAAACCGTGCGTCTTCTTCTTATATTAAAAGCAACGAAGCTCTGAAATCATTTCACATGGTCGCGACTCCATCATCCTATCTCTCTCCACCCCACCGTTCTATAGACTAAAACCATCATCGAACTCCCCTTCGCATCCTCCCTCTGGTCATCACCACCGCGCATAACCCCTTCCTTCTCCTCGGTTCGCGTTGAACTGCCATATACATGGCATCGAACAAAAATACTCACTGAATACCCAAAAAAAATCAAACAAGTGCGGTTCTCCATCCTCATTCCAAATCCAAGCTTCATTTTATGATTCGATGCTTCAATCCCATGGATCATTCAATCCTAAGTTCACTGTTGAAACCGCATGTTCCTGGAACCACATCAACCTTTGAAATGGGTATGAATACGAAGCACGTGCTCTCAGGGTTGCAATGATATGGGTTTCATGATTTTAAATGTAGAAATGAATTTGATTTCTATTTTTGTTACCATTGAGAAGTTGTACACTTCGCTATAGATGATGCTGAAATGAATTCGTATTTATACACTTAGATACTTCGTGGCCAAGGTATAGTCCTGTACGAGGTTGACCTAGGTTTGCAAATTTTGAAAGTTTTTGATTTGATTTGACATAGCTTAATCATACATGCAACATTGAATTGTCGGTTTAAATTTTCAATAGCATGTGTATAGTTCTAGGGTTGTGGCATTTCCTTCTCCGTGAAGGATTAAGGGAAACGTAGCTCAGGCATGTGCTTGCCTTAAATTTAATGTGTAGTCTATTGGTCGTACTGCTTCAAAAGGTATAAATGAGCATGAGGCTAAACTTTACCCAAGGCTAATCATGGTACAAGGGATAAGTATCAAAATAGTGAGTTCATGGAAGTCATAACGAATAAAGCAAATGTTGTAAAAACTGCTTTTAAAATTGATTGTGTGAAATGTGCATGGGATGTAACGCTAAATGAGCTACCTTCTCTCTCATCGAACTGAGTGTAAAACTTCTTTTAACAATGATAAGTGTATGCGGTAGTCTTTCCTTGGTAGGCAAGGAAGTGGGAATAAAGATATTAAATTCTTAATTTTTTTCTTAACGTACTCATTACATAAAACTCCATTCATTTACGGACTCCTATCGACAAAAATAAAAATATGGTTGTGATAAGCAATGTGCCATGATTCCAAAGATATAATAATTTAGATAAGATAACTTACTTTGTGAAATTCCAAAAATGCTAATATATGGCGTAAAATACTTCAAAACGAAAAGTAGCTTATTTTCCAAAATAAAAGTTACAGAATTTTTTTATAAATTAAATTACAAATACGTCTTAAAAATCTTGTCCAAATCTAAAACTAATATTTTATTATATTAAATAAATTGTTATGGTTTATAAACGATTCCGTAACGACTTTCTTAAATTTTGTTTTCACATCTATTAGAAAAATATATTTAATTAGATTCGAACGTTTCTTGTTTCAAAGAAATCCGACATAACGAATCATGTATAATCGTTTGAAGTTCAAAACTCAATATTACTAACTACTGTGATATTACAAGCTCGATTTAAATTATACCATAATTAATATTTTCAAACATTGTTTTAATAATAATTCATTATAATAATTCAATTCTAAACTGAATTAAATCTATTAAATTATCTAATTTGCATTATATTGCAAATTCAACTATTTCTGGCTATTTTGGAAATTAAATTTATTATTCCACTATATATATTAATTGTTGACATGATTTTTGGTTAAAGCCGTCACATGTGAAATCTCTAGTTAACGATACGCTCAAGTATTGGGAACATAGTCAGAAGACAGGAAGAGATTTGGTTGAAATTACATCACCAACATAAAGTGGTCCATAACTCCTAATAGATGACCTCTTTTGGGTCTGAAAACATCAATTGCGGTGCTTCGCATTGTAAATCTTGTAGCGCTCTAAATTAGCTTCAAGTATAAATTTTGTTTTGTCAAAACGGACTTACGGTTTGGAAGTTACGCTCGTTTCCATGAACACGTGCAGAACTGGAAACTTGGATTTTGGACTTGACTCGACCGGGTCGGATCGGAGGAGGACCCGACCCTACAATTTGAAGCTGCCTAGCACCTGGACTTCTCGCATGCAATCTCCTTCAGCGCGGATCGAACTAGACCGACCCGACCCGCCTCGCTTTTACGGCTCAGTAGCACATAGTATATTTGGATTGAAAACATCGGTTCGGATCGGAGGAAGACCCGATCTGACCCCTTGGACCTGTTTCTGCACAACGGCTTTGACCAATTCTCATGGCATAACCTCCTCCTATTTGCATGGACTGACTTCCACTTGGCATAGCACGATTTTGGGATGATTCTCCACTAGTTTCCGAGATCGCCTCCGGTCCACCCTTATTAATACATCACTACATGGCATTTGGAAGGACCTTTTGGCTTCTTCACTACAAGGTCTCCTCGATCATAACAGTGCAGGGGTTCTGCATATTCTAGCATTCAGAATTACTTCTCTCTTCACACATAACGCGTGGATTACATTTATAAATTCTTGTATTCTCATTAAACACATGGATTGTGTGTCTGCATGTAACTGGTTCTTGTAATATGTCAGTATAACAATAAGATTATAAAGTGGGCGTAGGCTACATCTACAGCCGAACCACTATATAAACCTCGTATGTCTCCTCTTTATTTACTATTTTCTGCCTTCTGCGATCTGTGATCTATGATTGTGAGGATTTTACACTGCATTGGGTGTTAGTGCCGTTTTCTGGTCTAACATTGATTAAATATTCAAAATATTTTAATTCAACCCATTTAAATTATCAAATCAATATATTAAAATAATTAACTCAATTAATTATTAAATCGCTAAAATTCTGCGATGTTACAATTATTAGTCAAATTCTTTGGCTAAAGACCTTGACTTGAGTTCTGTGTAGATGACCGTGATACTAATCTCATATAATAGAGGAGATAGATCCACTCTTGAATAGTGTTTCACTGGTATTGCTTCAACTCGAGCAAACTGTAGTCATTCGATGGATGTCATGTCACAATTTAACTATAATTAAAGCGAAGCTTCTACATTTCAAATAAACAACATTCTCAAGTTAAGAGGACCATGTAGATTAGTCACATTCATATTTTCTACTTGACTTTAGTTGTATTAACCAACAAAACTCTATCAAGTGAGCTATTTCATAATTATCTAATAAGTTGTCCATACAATACCCCTTTGTTCCTTCACCTACTCCTATGATGTGTATTATATACTCCAGTCTCAACGGATGTATCGATATCCAGTCTTGAACATTTTGACAAGGAATAATTTTCAATGGCATATTTATTTTCACTATAATTAATTGCTCACGGTTATAATATTTTATTACTGCAATCACAAAACATATCATTTATGGATTTTATATTAAATATACTTCAATTAAAGCTAATTAATTAATATAACATAACATATTACATCAAGTATACAATAGAACTGAAATATATAAAATTGGTATCAAGTTAGATATATAACAAATTGCATAATTTCCCTCGAGCATACCCTTAACTCTATCAGTCGATATGGTTTGTCGCATGCCTCTATGTTGAAATCGTACTAAGGTATATTAAGCACAAGGCCATGTGGCTGAAATAATTCTTTTCATATAATATTGTCTATAACTGTCAAAACCAATGTGACATAATAATTTGGTTTACATAAAGATAACTTTAGAACTTAAGAATATATGAATACTCAAATTGATGGTATTTAGCATCACTACTTCGAAATGGTTGATGCCATCAACTTCGAAACTAAGGCATCTATGTCGCTGACAAAAGAATGTTGATATCCTAAACCCATGGCATCATCGTCTTTTTATATGGTTAATGTCAAAATGAAAAAATGCGACATCTTTGCCACTTTATATCGACGTTGGAAGTAAATATTAGCAACAACTTGCCTTATAGAGTTGATGTAAAAAAAAAAAAAAAGGTAAACATTGAGTATAAAACAACAAGGGTTGCCATATGATGTCAAACACAAGATACATGAAACCACAATGTGAACTTAGAATTTTAAAAAAATCCCATAACCTTGATAACATATGGAATCAGTGCTGGTGTAAGGCGCGGATGTCGTAATCAATTATATACTAGTTTCACTCTTCAACCTAAGTTGATTCTTTCCATACCAACCTAAGTTGATATCGTATACCAGTTGATGTTGAAAAGCATGGATGTGACACAAATTAGGCTTTGGCAACCAAAACCCATGTCATGGCAATTCTATAGTTATCATGAAAACTATTTTGTTTCTTTAAATATCAATTTCCTTTGTCTAACTCTCAACCCGTGTCAAATTTTTATTAGTGAAGATCGTAATTTATCAAATTCTTATCGAAAAAAATGTTGCAAAGTATATTTTCACTCCAAAAACATTTTACAAGCCATTTAGATTATATTAATAGTTTAACATAATTACTAAACCTTTCTAGCTTAACATATGCATAATAAATCGTAATCACTTTCGAAATATCTTTTAAAACTAGTAGAAAACTAAATTGATATATTTTGTCACATATAAAAATTTCGGGACCAAATTTATTATTTAATTAATTTTAAACTTGAAATAAATCCTTTTTCTCACGTAGAAAATTCTAAAAATATTCATATACTTGGGAAATTATGGAACTACAAAACGTTTATCCAAACTAATTTTTTTTGAACATCATATAAAAATTTCAAGTCATCTGGACATTATAAACTAAGTTTACACTTAAAGCCTATCAAATAATTTTTTAATAGTTCCAATAATTTGCTAATAAATCATATAATGAAATAAGCAATTGTAGCATGACATGATATCAAACATTCAGGATTAATCTTAAAACCAAAATCAAGCATGAAAAAGAAAGATAGATGACTATTATTCACCTAACTGATGGGATCAAGAGACTAAGAAGGAATGTTGATTTGATTTCCTTTAGCTTTGCCTAAATGTATTAACTTCTCCTCTATTTAGTTTTCTTAGCAATGGCTTCCCCCTCTTTCTGTTTCGTTCACATCTAATAAAATTTAATAGGGTTAATGTAAGAAGGAAGCTCATGGTCAGGAAATAAGGATCTAGCCATATTTTATCCTTGTTATTATTCCTTTTTTCACTGTACTGTTTCGCTAACCAGATAATTAAGGCTTTACCAATTCTAATTTTCGATTCTCATTTTTGCTTATCTCAACACATTATTTAATTTAATTTATCCAATTAATTTCCTAAATAATGTTACTTAAAATTTAGGTGTTACAGATTCTTCTCCTAAAAGAATTCCATCCTTGAAATTTTGATAAGGTACAAATTTTGATAAGGTACACATAATAAACACGATCATAGATAAAACCATTCCATCAACATAAATCATGATAAGTGTCCCTAATCCAATCCCAAAAGCAATATCTCTCTTTGATACTCCATTAGACCATCGCTAATCTGGTTATCTTATTTCTTAAATTCTTTTTATCCTTTAAAATAAATCAAACCGGTTTCCTAACAATAGCCATGTCTAGTTCCACCACTAAATCTTCTAACGCATAACGGTAGTCTTTGAATCATGAACATATTATTAAGATGGGAAACATAAAAAACTATGTGAATTGCTCTACCTAAAAACTAAAAAGCTATGCAAACTCCTGCCAAATTGCTCGGTAACTCTATAATAAGCAAATTTCCTCATTCTTTTTATAGCAAGAAATAATCCAATGAATATAAGGTCCAATTTACTTGAGTTTTCAAATTAAATTACACCCTTCATCACTGATATTTTGAAAAAGAAAGATCTCTAACTAACAACTCTAAGCCTTTCCTCCTCTTTCTTACATGACTTTTCTGTGTAGATCGATCTTCTTGCATCATTGCTTGAATCAACTCTATCTTATATGTAGCTTCTCTGACAAATATGGACCAATAATTAATTTATCTCTGGCCTCTAACCAACACATAAGTGATTTTCATGGTCTTCCATACAAAACTTCAAATGATGTCATTCTTACATGAGTTTGATAACTATTATTGTAGGAAAACTCAACCAGGTGCAAATGGTATTCCTACGATCCACCATAGTCTAGTATAAAGCTCTCAGCAAATCTTCAAGAATTTTTTAACCTTTTTCTTTTCCCATGCGTTTATGGATGATAAGCAGACCTTATCTTGAGCTTGGTACTCAGTACCTCTTATAGACTCTTCTAGAATTCATTAGTAAAAAAAAAACATCTCCATCACTAACTATACTAATAGTTATTCCATGTAGCCTAATGATCTTCATTCTAAACAACTTAGACAGAACAAGCGTCATCCTTGTTTACTTAACATGAACGAAACGTGTACTCTTGGTTGGTCTATCCACTATAATCCAAATGCTTCCATTTATCATACTCGACCTTGACAACCAATTGAGGAAATTCATAGACACAGAATTCCATTTCCAAACTCATGTATCCGAAGGCTGAAGTAATCTGCTTGGCCTTCGATGCTCATCTTTCACACTGTAAATTTTGGCATTGCTTTAATAAAAGAGTGATTTTGCCTCATGTCCCTAAAACATTTCAAAATACAGCTCACGTCCCTCCCATCTTTTCCATTCAAACCCGTCCACTATTTTCATACTACTTCTGCCTTTTCCCCTTTTTAGCGAGAATTTTTGGCGCTATCAGGTAAAAAAGAAATCCTAAAATCTGGAAATATTCTCGAAAGTCCATGCAAATTTTAAAAAAAAGTTACATACATGTATACAACTATTAACAATAATTGCATACATGTGTGCAACTATTGCATAAAGCTGTTTTGGTTTGAAAATCTGAACCGAAATTTGCATACATGTGTGCAAATATTTAAAATAGTTACACACATATATGCATGTATTTGCACAAAGAAAAATTAAGTGAAATTTAGTCTGCGAATTATTGCACTCTTTTATGCAAGAATTATGCAATACGTGCACAGATGTATGCAAGTAAATCAACAAAGATGCACGACATGAAAAACATGCACGGATATATGCAGGAAAATACAAATATGTGCATACTATTATGCATTTAACTACATTTTTCGTTTTATTTCTTCTTTTTTTGTGTTTTTTATGCCTTGTTTGATAGTTTTTGGATCTGAATTTTTTGTCGAGTGCATGTTAAATTTAAATATGAATTTACGTATTATTAGTGAAGTTTCGAAAAATGGGGCCTAAATTTACAATAAGTTTATGACCGGATGTGAGCCTAATTAAGTTCGGATTTAGGGATGTATGCCTAATATTCACTTAATAAAAAAACCTACATCCTTTTCAATACATTCCCTAAAGTCGCCCCTCTTCATGTAACAACCCGGAAATTCTGAACCAATTTAAATTTTTTATTTTGGAAATTTTGATGAATTTTGGATATTGAAAATGATTTATTTTAAATAATAACGACGAGAAATTTATTTTGAATAGAATTAGAACATATATATTTATTCGAATCGATGTTAGAATATAAATATTTATTTTTAATTATAAAAGGAATTGGAAATGTTTCAAAAATTCGATTTGATTTCAAATTTCAAATGAATGTACAGGATTCAAAATAAACCGGGTTTTAGTGAAACTAAAAATATTAGAATCTATTTGAGAATATCTTTCCAATGAATACGAAAAATTGAAATTTCATAGCGGGAATAAAAAGTTATGCCCAGTTGAAAATTCAGAATAGTCGCTATGGAATTTTGGCCCTTAAAAATGGAAATTTTGCAAATGACCTCTGTTTTCGACGAAACCACTTTCGTTGGATCCGGGATGTCAAATTATTTCTAGATTCCAAAATTCATAATTTTTGGGGTCAATATGTGAGCGTGGCGCAGGAAAACGTGTTTGAACAGTTTCAGTCAATTTGGATCGACGAGAAAATGGCCATGTTTCAAACGGTATCCAAATTTGATGAAATTAGTTTTTTTAGGACTACATCGTCAATACGAAGCTAGAAATATTTTTTCTGGAATTTTTAGAGTTCGTATGTGGTCCCGGTAAATTAAAATGTGTGTTCAAAATTCAATAGATGTATATTTTGATTTTGACGGAAACTGATCGAAACGGTTGAATTGGATGGCGGGACATATCTCATTGTGTCCGTAATGGGGGTAATTAGCTAGGGATGATAGGCGGTGGGTCTCGTTTGAGGTTCGAACTGAAAGTCAACATTTCTTTTTTGAAATTGAAATAAAATATATATTTACATAAACACCTGCAACCCCTTTTTATTCTTCCCAGTTCGATCATTTTAGAATATGAATTAAATAAAAAAAAAACCAACCCGATCCCCAGATCTGCCGCTCCCTAAATCGCCCCTCCTCACATGGAACCACCGCCCGACGTCCACCTTCCCCCATCGGCGCCGGAACCCGCCACATCGCCATCCCTCTCCTCGATCCACGAAACCCACAACCCACCCCTTTCTCCTTCCAATCAAAGAATGCAGCCGCCGTTGCCGGGACCACCAGCGACTGCCGCCAGTCACCATCACCGAGAGCCCCTCCCATCGCCGCCTCAGTTCCGACGAACGCCTCCCCCCTTCGCTAAAGAAAAAAAAAAGACCTGTAAGTATATATGTCTATTTTATTTTATTTATATAGTCAATGGCATTGTTTTCAATAGGATTTTTATGTGTAAAGAATAAAAAGATTTGATTTTTCTACTTTAAAAAGATTTGATTTTTTTCTACTTTAAAAAGATTTGATTTTTCTACTTTAAAAAGATTTGATTTTTATACTTTAAAATGATTTGATTTTTCTACTTTAAAAAGATTTGATTTTTATATATATATGTAGCATAAATAAAAATCTGATTTTTATTTAAGTAGCGGTTTAAATATATGGTTTTTATATATGTGAATGAAGTATAAAAATTGGGTTTTTCTTTATGTGAAAGGAGTATAAAAATCGGATTTTTATTTATTAGGATGGCATAGAAAAATATGATTTTTACATGTGTAGTAACAATAAAAATGTGATTTTTATCTGTATATGACATTAAAATAAAAATAGGATTTTTTATTACGTATAAAGCAAAATAGAAATAAGATTCTTATGGAGATAAAGTTAAGATTTTTAAACTAGAAAAGATTGGATTTTTCAAAATAGAAAGATTAAATTTTTATCGTATGAATCAATTCGATTTTTAGTTAGAAAAGGCAAAAGAGAAATTTCAATTTTTGGCTATATAAAAATATGATTTTTACATATACTGTAGCGAAATAAAAAAAATGGGATTTTTAAATTAAATATATAACGTAGTAAAAATATGATTTTTATATACATAGGAAAATTTAAAGATGCAATTTTTAAATATATGAACAACATATTAAAAATGCTATTTTTAATATGAACAACGTGAAAATGAAGTTGGAATTTCGGGCAAATCCAAACTGTTCGGAAATTCAGAAAGAAGGGTGGAGTGGATCCCAAGGTGAGAACTTCTCACTTTTATTCTATTTTCTAGTTAAAATATATACTAGGATGCAAACGGTGCTTAGCAGCATTCGACACCCGTCGTCCACAGACCATGGACGGCTTGTTTATTTGTTTGATTTAGTTGTGAAAATTGATTGTGTGATATGGAATGGAATAAAATATTTTATAGTTAAAAATATTTTACAGTTAAAATATAATTATTAACGTGTATATGAATTAAATAAATATTCATAAACAAATCGGACGATTTTTTTATGTACACACATTTGACTGATATTGATTGGAACGATAAATTTTACACGTCGCCCAACTGCACAAATAAAAACCTGTGTTTGATTGTTTGAAACCCCACACGGGTATTGGGATGATATTGGACATACACTAATCCCAATAATTAGTTGTATGTCAATCGATTGGTTGACAAGCTATGTAAACGTTGAATATTTACATTTAATGCTTATGCAGTATAGAATGCACTTTGGATGATGGTTGACTGTGTTTGATGGTTGTTGTGTTCATGTGTGTATGAAATCCATATAATCACATTATATGGTAATTGATTGTGTCTGATTCCAGTTTAGAAAAGAATGAATATTTTAAAATAACGAATGTTTTAAAATAACGAATATTTACAAATAATATTCAATAAAAGATCAAAATTTGATTTTGATGTCTGATTTGGGATGTGCACGAATATATTTAAATATATAAAGTCATATTGATTAGATTGACGCCATTTGAACGTGAACGATATTTATATCGATTTTATTCATTTTTATAACGAATATCGAAAAGGAATTGATTTCAAAATCCAATGTTTTGAAAATATTATCACTTATATATTGATGATATGGAATATTCAATTTTGATTTGAAATTGAATATGAAGTTGAAATCATTTTGAAAACGAATTTAAAACGATTTATAAAATACGTTTTAAAAGGAAATCGACGAAATATATATTATATATATATATATAATATAATGGTCTGAATAGAACGCGCCACGCTGCGGCAGTTTGCGAATTTCGACCATTGACTTCGAATGGACATTACGGTAGGTTCGATCGTCGGATTCTCCTGAAACTAAAACCGTTGGGTTTGTATCGAAAAGATCTTTCAAATGAATATTAGAGATTTGAAATCTAACGGTTGGATTTGGAATTATGTCCAAATCAAATTTAGAAAAGGTTGTTGTAAGTGCAGTTCGATGGCCGTTTATGGAAATCGACTGTACGGGCCTTGATAAAATTATTAAAAATATCAATACTTAGTGTAAAATCGTAATAAATGATTTGGAAAGAATTAAACTGTTCTTAAACCCAATGGATTTTGTAAAATCGTAATAAATATCATTATCAAATGAGATTTTGGGTTTGTCATGAATGGTATCTTTAATAATACTGTTCTTAAACCCAATGGAGTTAAGAAAATTAGAAACTGACTGGAGATTAGGTAAGTTGAATGGTTTCCTAGGTATTAATCTGATGTTGGTCTCGGCCTTCGGGGTTAGTACTTAGGGAATTGTTCTCTTACTAATTTACGGTTAGAGACTGATGTGATTTTGGGTTTGTTGTGAGCTGTGTTTTTAATGACATTCGTTCTTTAACCCGCTTTACAGTGAAATGTGATTTGGAATTTATAAATCTTTTTATTAAGATTTAACGGGAATTTTCCAAAGTAAAGTTTTCCAATTTAATATATTTAATTGGAATTGAATGGAAATTGATCTTTGGGTTTATCGTGAACGGTGTTTCAAATAACACTTGTTCTTTAACCCGATTACCAATGGAATGAGATTTTGGGTTGTCGTGAATTATATCTTTAATAATACTGTTCTTAGACCCAACGTAGTTAAGAAAATCAGTAACTAACTGGAGATTAGTTAAGTTGTATGGCTTCCTGAGTACTGATCTGATGTTGGTTTCGGCGTTCGGGGTTAATACTTAGGGAACTATTCACTTGCTAATTCATGGTTAAGGGATGATGGAATGGAATGTGATTTTGGGTTTATCGTGAACTGTGTTTTAAATGACATTGGTTCTTTAACCCAGTTAAAGGCAGGACATTATTTCCCAAGTTAAACAATCGTTAATATTGATTTCTAGGAAGATTAAAACCAAGTGGAGTTTTAATGCATCTTTAATTAGATTGAATTGATATCCAAAGGAGGATTAAAGAATAAATTTAAAGAATTTATCTTTGATAAAATTAATGGGAACCTTTCCCAATGTATATAAATATTTGGATTTCTGGATTGGAATGAGACGTATGTTGTGTTTTTATAGCACATGTTTATTATATATATAGTGATTCAAAAAGACCGGTGTTGGCTAGCTTTTTGACCAAACCACCAAGGTTCACACACAAGAAGAAAGTATGAAACTGTTTCCCTAAGAACATGAAGGAACGGATCGCACCATCGAATCGCCCCTCATCGGATCACACACTATCGGATCGCACCATCGAATCGCCCCTCATCGGATCGCACACTATCGAATCGCCCCTCATCGGATTGCACACCATCGGATTGCACCTCATCGGATTGCCCCCATTTCATCGGCGAAACGACACCTCTATGCGACTCAATCCGTGCAAACATTGCTGCCCCGTATAGACCGATCCGATCCCCTGATGCACGACGAAGCCTCTGACCCGTTCAAGCACGAGCTAGTCTTCAGCGATCCGAGACGCACGGATCCAGCGACACGTGTCCCCAACCGTCATTTTGACTGATTCTCCACATTTGCTCGATCCGATTTTCAAGGGGATCGTGACACCTGTCCACAACGGCTAATTTGACCATTTCTTCATCGGCTGCGATGCGATCCGATGTTCTCGGGATTCGTGCCACGTGTTATCACGATCCGCCTGACAAAATCAGCTATAAATAGCCCGGAGCTTGGCATTTTTGAGGATCCTTTTGGCAATATTGAGGACTGATTCCGCCATTATTGTCATACTACCATTTCTTATCAGATTTATTACTAGATTACTGAGAGAAATCACAATTGTAAAAGTGAGCTAGAGAGAAATCATTGATTGTACCAGCATCCAAAGTATAATCAATAACATATAAAGTGGACGTAGGCTTGTTAACGCCGAACCACTATAAATTCTGTGTGTTATTTTCTTTTTCTTCATTCTTCAGTTAAAACTCTATAACATTCAGAACAATTTGGGTGTTAGGTCCAAATTTTGATCTAACATTTTGGTGCTTTCATTGAAAGTACAGTCCTAAAGCTTCATTATTCAGTTCTTTGAAGATTCCAGCGACTCAGGTATCATGGCTGGAAAGAGATCTAAGGAAGTACGAGCTTCACGAACCAATGAAACCGCGAATGAAGCAGTCGAAGAAAGTGTGCACGAGCTAGGCAATGAGGGAACTTTGGATCGCGGAGTGCCGGGGGGCGAACCGATCCGATGAAGACGCCACGCTCCGAGTCGACGAGAACGAGGCGATCCGGACTGCTGATGGGGTTGTTACTCGATCCCGAGATAACGCCTCGAATCCTCCGCATACCGTAACCACGAACCGATCCCAGGGGGGCGCTGCGAGCCACCATCCTCGATTCACAGCGATCCGAATTGATGATCGGACTACAACTCGACCTGGAAAGGAGCCTATGGCTCGCTCCTACCGTCCTGGCCCCTCCGCTCGACTTGGCTCAAGCTCTTTGCGCATAAGAGAAAGTGATGATGATCAATATGACCCTGCTGCTCCCGTTACTGAGGGGGATCTCTCTCGTTTTTCTGAAATGTGGGAGAGACTGTTTGATGAATTGGCTGCCCAAAGGCAGGAAAGCCCCGTTCTACGACAAAATTTGACCGCTATGGATAGAAGGCTTAATGATCTCGTAAGGCAAAGGACGCCGCCAGTTCGTCCGCTCACTCCAGGATATTTTTCTTCGTCAGAGGAATCGCCGAGACCTCCGCGGCGACCATATGAGAGACTCGAAAACATAGAGCAGCTTCGGTTCGGGACCCTGCCGTCACGAGAAGAAGAGGCACTGGGTGCAAGGCCCTCAAACCATAATGTGAACAATCACGCCGCAACTCCCAGAGCTCGAGGTGCGGACAGTCCTGTACAGAATAGACTACCTCAGCCCCGTCGCCGCGCAAATGCTCACGGTAACAGGGGGCAACGAAGCCCTATCCGAGCCCCGGATTTCTTGACTGCTCCCGGAAGAGAGATTAGAGAACCCCGCCGAGCAAGAAGCACTGACCCTGAACCTCCGCTGACCAGTGCAAATGTTGCAGTTATGATCCATCAAATTCCGGCGGATAGCCGTGGACAACGGAATGAAGATTGGGGAATCGACCGCAGTCACACCCCTTTCACTGATGATATTTTGGACGCGACTTTCCCGAGGCGTTTCAACATGCCACAGATGAACCGATATGCGGGTAGGTCTGATCCCGTCCAGCATCTGATGAGATATTCTTGGTCAATGACCGCTGCCGCAGCTTCTGATGTTATCAAGTGCAAAGCATTTCCCATATTCTTGGAGGATGTAGCATTGTTATGGTTTACTCGCTTACCAGCAAGATCGATTTCTAGCTTCAGGGAGTTGAGTGAAAAGTTCGTAGAACAATTCCGCATCTATGCGCAAAAGACAAAGAGTGTGATTGACTTGTTCCTTATCAAGCAGCGACCAGGCGAAAGTTTGAGGGTGTACCTAGACCGTTTCAACTTGGCCGCTACTGAAGTTAAAGATCCCCATGAGCCAACCGTTGTCGCAGCTCTGATTGATGGAGTAGATAAAGACACTAAATTTGGGAGATACCTGGCAGGCAAGCCACCCCATACTCGAGAGGTATTCTACGAAAAAGCCAACGTACATTTACGCCGGGAAGAAGTATATGCTAACCGAAAGGCAAAAACGACCGATAAGGAGGAAATCCAGAGCAATGTCGCCATTAAGCAGACAGGAGACAGCTAAAGGAAGGTCGAGGTTAATGTCGGAAATCGGAATCAGGGTGGTCGTCAGTCAGGGAACAATGATAATAATAGTAATGGCAACAACCAGAAGAGGAACCGAGGGAATGACTCCCAGAGAAGGACTCGTCCCAGGGCCTTTGAGAGTTATACGCCAATAAATGATACTCTGGAAAATATCTTCATGGATTCGTATAACATCCTCCAGAATAAGAGGCCACCTCCCAGAGAGTCGACGGAGAAAGAACGTGAAACGGGGAAGTTTTGTCTCTTTCATCAGATTCATGGCCATTCGACAAATGAATGCCATCACCTAAGAGATGTAGTCGAGAGGCTTCTTCGAGAAGGAAAATTAGATGAATACAGAGTAACGCCCAGAGATAGGGGGCAAGCCGTAAAGGCCCCAAATCAGAACCAGAATCAACTTGCTGCCAGGCCAACTGCCCAGCAAAAGGGAAAGGACATCGTTATCCATACCGTAATCGGAGGACCTTATCTCGCCGGACATAGTTCCAAGGCATTGGATCAATATGTCAATGCAGCCAAGCAACACCTCGAGGTAGGGGAGTGCAGCAACCCCGAGGACAATATCCCGGTAAAGCAACAAAAGATGATGTCCGATGATGTCGTTTTCCACGAACGAGAAAGCATTGGAGTCCATGCTCCGACTGAAGACCCATTTGTAATCACAGTACCTATTGGACCAGCCACTGTTCATAAGGTTTTAGTGGATAACGGGAGTTCCATCAACATTCTTTTCAAAAGGACATTCGACTAGATGAACCTCGAAATAAAAGACTTGAAGCCCTGTCAAGGATGGATCCGTGGATTTAACGGAGCATCCACTGCTCCAATGGGTTATGTAGAGTTACCAGTTACACTTGGGGAAGGAGAACGCCAGAGAGTGAGAATCCTTCCTTTCATGGTTTTGGATGTTGAATCACCCTACAATGCCTTCTTGGGCCGACTGGCCCTCGCAAAGTTTAGAGCCTGTATAGCCCCCTGGTGCTTATTATTGAAATTCCCCACAGAAGCTGGCGTTGGTATTGTCAGAGGAGATCAGGTTGCCGCACGAGCATGTTATGTTGTCGAGCTAAAGTTACTTCGCAATGGATGAGACATAGAAACCAAGGGCGCTTCTCCCCCTACAAGGGCGGAGACCTTATAGCAACTAAAGAGGATAACCGTTGGAGAGTTTCCCAGAGAGTTGCCCGAGGATATAGATCCCAGAGAGGACCGAGAACCTGGGGGCAGAATGGCAACTCCCAACAAAACAACTGTGGATGTACCGATCAATGATAGTGACCCAGAGAAGGTCCTTAAGATTGGATCCCAGTTAAATCCGAATCTCGCTAAAGAACTGACGGATTTCTTAAAAAATAACTTGGATGTATTTGCTTGGGCCCACGCAGACATGTGCGGGATATCCCTATCAATCATGAGCCATTCATTAAGCATTAACCCTAAACATCCTCCAGTAAAGCAAAAAAAGTGAATGCTGGACCCAGAGAGGTCCGATGCCTTGAAAGAAGAGGTTGGAAAGCTAAAGAGTAATGGATTTATCAGAGACTCGATCTACCCAGACTGGATCTCAAATCCAGTTCTGGTAAAGAAGGCCAACGGGAAGTGGCGAACGTGTATCGACTTCTCGGATTTGAACAAAGCCTGCCCAAAAGACAGTTTTCCGTTACCCCGGATCGACCAGTTGGTGGACTCGACGGCGGGTCATGAACTTCTCTCGTTTATGGATGCTTACTCAGGATATAACCAGATTCCAATGCATGTTCCAGATCAAGAACACACTAGTTTTATCACGGATCTGGGATTATATTGCTATGTAGTGATGCCCTTTGGCTTGAAGAATGCAGGCGCTACATATCAACGTTTAGTCAACAGAATGTTCTATAACCAGATCTGGAAAACAATGGAAGTATACGTCGATGACATGTTGGTTAAGTCCAAGCAATCCTCCCATCACACTACGGACTTGGCAGAGATGTTCGGCATTCTTCGAAAGTACGGAATGAAACTCAACCCAACAAAATGTTCATTCGGTGTCGCCTCCGGAAAATTCTTGGGGTTCATCGTCAGTTCCCGTGGGATTGAGATTAATCCAGTCCAGATCGCGGCAATCAGGGACATTCAGGAACCTAGGCAAATTAAGGATGTGCAAAGCCTTGCAGGAAAAGTAGCCGCACTAACAGATTTATCTCCAGGGCTACGGACAAATGCATCCCATTCTTCGAATTAATAAAGCGGGGAAAGCGCCACTTCAAATGGACGCCCGACTGCGTAGAAGCATTTCAGAACTTACTGAGGCACTGGAGAAACCTCCGATATTATCTAAGCCGATGGATCACGAGGACTTATTCGTGTACTTGGCAGTGTCATCCCACGCGATCAGCTCAGCATTGGTAAGAGAAGAAGATAAGGTCCAAAGGCCTGTGTATTACATAAGCAAAAAATTGACGGCAGCAGAGCGTAATTATCCAAGGATAGAAAAGTTGGCATATAGTTTACTAATCGCCTCTAGAAAGCTTCGACATTATTTCCAGGCGCATCCCATTACCATATACACTGATCATCCACTCAAGCAAGTTTTACAGAGACCAGAGGCGTCTGGAAGATTACTCAAATGGAACATTGAGTTAAGTCAATTTGACCTGAACTTTCAGCCTCGACAATCAATTCGGGGGCAAGTGATAGCCGACTTCATAGCAGAGTTTACCGTCCCGGAGGAGGATATAGCAAACGAAGAAGTTGATCCCTCAAAGTTACTTCTCGATCCCAATGCCTGGAAATTGTATACTGATGGCGCTAGGAATGATGAAAGATCCGGCACTGGAATAGTGCTTGAAATTCCCGAGAAACGATTGATATCCTATGCTATCCGGATGGAGTTTCACGCCACTAACAACGACTCCAAATATGAAGCCCTGATAGCCGGACTCAGGATCACAAAGGAATTAGAGGTCACAAAGTTGAACATCTTTTGCGACTCCAAGTTAGTTGTGAACCAAGTTACTGGAAAATTCCAAGCCAAAAGTGCAAGATTGATTTTATACTTGAAGAAGGTGAAGGAGTTGCTGAACGACTTTGATCATTACAGCATATCTCACATTCCGCGATCAGAAAATCAGCAGGCGGATAAGTTGGCAAAGATGGCTAGTTCCGACGATCCTGAAGAGATCGGGCTAGCCCCCATTGAAGTACTTCGGTCTCCTAGCATAGATCAGATGGAAATTGATCCAGTGCTAGAGACGGAACCGGAAAGGGAGTCGTGGATGACCCCTCTAAAGAATTTCTTGATGAATGGAGCGCTTCCGACCAAGAAAAGCGGGAGGCGTAAAGTAATTCGTAAAGCTGCCCGATACGTTCAGCAAGGCAGAGTTCTTTACAGACAAGGATTTTCGATGCCCCTTCTTAGGTGTATAGCCCACGATGATATCAAGCGTGTGCTGCAGGAGGTACACGAAGGCGAATGCGGCGATCACACTGGAGGGCAAACTTTGGCAAAAAAGGTGTTGCGGTATGGTTATTTCTGGCCTACCATAAACAAGGATGCGGCAAAATATGCACGACGGTGTGATGCGTGCCAGAGATTTTCAAAAATACCTAGAGCACCTCCTAATAAGTTAAAAACAATGACGAGCCCATGGCCTTTCGCTATGTGGGGAATTGATATCATTGGAAGTCTCCCCATAGCAAGGGGCGGAGCAAAGTTCGCTATTGTGGCCGTGGATTATTTCACTAAGTGGGTCGAGGCTGAACCACTGACTACAATCACAACCAAACGAGTGATCAATTTTATCGTTAGAAACATCATCTGTCGATTTGGGATTCCAAAAATTGTGATAACGGATAACGGAACTCAGTTCAATAGCACTGAATTCAGAAATTTCTGCTAGAACTGAGAAACGGTACACCTCTGTGGCGCACCCGCAATCGAACGGACAAGTCGAAGCGGCAAATAAAGTGATTAAGTCCATTCTGAAAAGAAGGCTGAAGCGGGCCAGAGCCATGTGGGCTGATGAATTGCCCGTGGCACTATGGGCCTACAGGACAACATATAAATCGGCAACAGGACATACCCCCTTCTCCCTTGCTTTTGGAACGGAAGCGGTCATCCCGGTTGAGATAAAGGTACCTTCTCACCGAGTGACTTATTATGATCCGATGACCAATAATGAATTGCTCCTTGAGTCTTTGGATATGATCGAAGAAAAGAGGGATGAAGCAGACCTGCGTGCCTTGAGATGCAAACAACAGGTCGCTCGATACTACAACAAAAAGGTTCGAGCCCGAACCTGGGAACCCGGAGACTTGGTTCTGAAACGTGTCTTTCCACCCCCAACTCATATGGGAGCGAAGTGGGAAGGACCGTACTCTATTCTGAGCAAGCTTGATAATGGAACCTTCAAGCTGGCAACTGTAGATGGAAAGGAAATCCCCAGAGTGTGGAATGCCCAACATTTACGGCCATACTTAACATAAAAATTTCAAATATGTTCTTTTGCTTTGTTAAGAACCATGTAAAAGGCATGACTTGCCTAGAATAGTTTGATTTCTTAAAGCAAAAAATTATAAAGTGGACGTAGGTCATGATTCGATCGAACCACTATAAAAATATTGTGTGTCATTTACCTTTATTGCACCTTTATTTATCTGCCTTTTTATTTTTATGGACATCGCTGTGAATAATGCAACGATCCCAGAAGCATATAATCATAAATGCCTTCCATCAGAATGGAATGTAATCACAAGTCAAAATTCTGAGGATGCAATAAAGTAAATTATATCATTGATAGCACTCTAACTCTCCAGAGCCGAGAGAGAGCATAACGGACATGAAGCCGATGTTCATAAGTCATGGCGGTGTACCATGATCGGAACCGCCTTGACGGAACTCGAACTCTCCAGGGAGAGAGAGAGAGAGAGAGAGTATAAAAGCGTCTCCGATTAAGCGCTGAGAAAGAGCTCCTTCCCCGCTGAAGGATCAGGGAGCGATTGAATTGCTGAGCTCGAACTCTAACTCTCCAGAGAGAGAGAGAGAGTATAAAAGCGTCTCCGATTGAGCGCTGAGAAAGAGCTCCTTCCCCGCTGAAGGATTGGGGAGCGATTGAATTACTGAGCTCGAACTCTAACTCTCCAGAGAGAGAGAGAGAGAGTATAAAAGCGTCTCTGATTGAGCGCTGAGAAAGAGCTCCTTCCCTGCTGAAGGATCGGGGAGCGATTGAATTGCTGAGCTCGAACTCTAACTCTCCAGAGAGAGAGAGTATAAAAGCATCTCTGATTAAGCGCTGAGAAAGAGCTCCTTCCCCGCTAAAGGATCGGGGAGCGAATGAATTGCTGAGCTCGAACTCTAACTCTCCAGAGAGAGAGAGAGAGTAAAGAAGCGTCTCTAATTGAGCGCTGAGAAAGAGCTCCTTCCCCGCTGAAGGATGGGGGAGCGAATGAATTGCTAAGCTCGAACTCTAACTCTCCAGAGAGAGAGAGAGAGAGAGAGAGAGAGAGAGAGAGTGTAAAAGCATCTCCGATTAAGCACTGAGAAAGGTGCCAGAAATTCAATACCACAAGAACAGTTATCTTATGAAATTCTCTAAGTCCCCCATATTCAGAAATAGGGGGCAACCTGCGAATAATGCTAATCAATCTTTAGTAAGCCCTAGTTAAGTGCCACATTAACGATTGATTGGGGGCCATATGCATATACACATGAACTTTAATGCAGCAATGCAGCACGAATTTTTTTAATTTTTCTTTCTGTTGTTTGACTGATTTGTAGTTATAATTAATGGTCTATGACTAAACCTGGAAAGTTTATTTGAATACAGGTACACAATGATGCAAAAAGAGATAAACTTTCCTTTATATACGGTAAGCCTACAAAGTGAAAAACAACCTAGAAAACAAAAGTGAGTGTCAGTCTCATAATTACATTTCCTGGCCAGTGGGAAACCTAAAGACAAAATATAAACCAGCGACGATATCCTATTTACGCTTTGACCTCTTCTCCTGCTTTTGTTTCTCCAGCTTCAACTTGTCAGCGTCGGATTGATCTCCTTTCTTCCTCTTCCTTTTGTCTATGAGAGGAACATCCGACTCTTCGGAAGATTCCTCTTCCGCCTCCTTTCTCTTCTTTTATCAGCAAGGGAAGCCGGGAAATCATCAGGATTCGCAAAACGAAGTTGTCTGCTGATGGATTTGGGCTGGATTTTTAAAATCATCCCAGTTTTGGGATCAAGTTTCGCGATAGGGACTATGTTCAGAGGCTCTTGTCCCATCATCTTCAAAGCCATCTCCTTTTCCTGCCTAGCTTTTCTGCTGGCCAAAGTTTCGTCGTCATCGTCTTCGGTCTCTTTGGCGCCAATGATATCCTCCTCATCCTCTACATGGCGCCCATCCATGTCTTTCAAGGCATCGATGGTTTCAGCATCCTTGGGGACATCAGCACTAGGTGCCAGGACGCTTTTTTCTGCTGTTGTATCCTCAGTCTGCATCGATATATCAACACCGGCACCTGGCGAGACAGCCTCCTTCTCCGCCCCCTTTTCTTTTTCAACACCCTTATCGACGGGCTCACCACCTGTATTATGGGGAACACACGTTACTAATTCAATTGGTTGTTCTACCAGACGACGGCAATTCACAATTGCTTTGACAAATTGTGGGGAAAAAAGGGAGATACCTTCCGTAGATCCTCCTTCTTGGGTAGCTGCAGGAGCTCCAACAACCATAGGAGTTAGGCCCAAAGGGATTAGCGGATCATCAGGATGGTATTCCTCAACTCCGGAGGTCTTGGGCTCCACGGCTGAACTCGAACCTTCGTCAGCTTTGCCTTTACCCTTAGCCAGGGCCCTCTCCTTTTCCATCTCCGCTTGAATTAGACGACGACCCTCTGCCAGGTCCTCGGGCTCGTTATCCCTCAAGATGCTCTTCATCAACTCATCTTCATCAATTTCTTCGACTACCAATCTCTGCTTCTCACCCTCAACAATGGCATCCCATAAATTGGCTAAAGTAACGTGGTAATCCGGGATCCACGAGATGTTGCGGGTTTTGAGGACTTGGCCAAGGAAGTCAAAAATCATCTCTTCAAACCCCTCAATATCCTTCTCTCTCTCGAGGAGCTTGTTGTTAGAAGCAGTAGCCATTTCGATGGCACTTTCAACATTCTTTTCGGCGAGAGCTGCCCATCTCTCCGCATCCGCGACTTGATCATTCAAAATCACCTTTTCCGCTTTAGCCAAAGCTAAACTTTCTTTCAAACTTGCTTTTTCTGCCTCCCAAGCAGCTCTCTCAGCTTCAAAATGGCCTTGTGGTGTTTTCAACTCAATGTTGGCCTTTTGAGATCTTCAACTCCTTCTTTAAGGCCATTTTCTCATGGCTATTGGAGTCAAGTTCCGAATGAAAGCGTTTCTTAGCATTCTCCAATTCGGTCTTATAATTTTCAGTATCTCTCCGCGCTAAAGCAAGTTGGGATTGAGCATCTTCCAGGTTCTTCTCCATCTTTGTCCTGGCCCTTTCGTTGTTATCAAGTTTCGCCTTAGTTCTATGTGCTTCTATTTCAAGCGTTCGAATGACTTCCGAAAGGTTAACTGCATGTTTCTTCATCATCTCATACTGCCTGACTACGTGGCGAATGTGCCCGATAACTTCATTATCCCAGTTCCTAGGGACTGGCTCCAAGGCTGGAACAAACGTCATCCTTTCGAAGAAAATGTTTGGGAATTGTTCCCGCAGCTTTTCCAGCCTACCTTGAATCTCGGGACCATGGATGTAATCCCGTGACCCGGGGGCAGCCAACTCTGGTTGGCTGGAAGGGACGATGTCACTCCTCTCCTTTTCAGACTCTTTGATTGGATCCTTGCCTTTATCCTTAGACTCGTGATGCCTTTTTGACGACCTGCTATGATAGGGTGCACTTTTCGGAGGAGTTAACTCTTTAGGAAGTTTCTTTCCCCCTGTAGGAACTACCGGATAACTGGGAAGCTTGGCAGATGTCGATTTCGGTGGAGATCGGGGTTGCGAGGAAGTCGACTTGTGAGAAGGGCCGCGAGGGCGCTCAGTACCCGGATGAAGACTGGGTGTGCCCTCGCGAAGAGAACGATAAGAATAAGATCGCCTGCAGGACATCTTTCCTGCAAAAAAGGAAAGAGCATATTAAAACTTTGAATACTGACGATATAAGGGTGCGGGGTCAGACAGTGTGTGCGATTTGTGCATCCCATATAATTCCCCCTAACAGACCCGGGCCTGAAGACAGGCTCATCTGACTATTTTCTTGTTCTCTAGTTGGAGCGATGGTCTCCTCAGAAGCAGGGAAGAATGGCTCCCCTTCAAAGTCCCTCTCTGTATATACATCGTCGGGTAAAGGAATTTTGCTCAGCTCTTTGAATAGCTGTTCTTCTGTCACGTCATTGGTAGCAACGGGTTCGATCGGAGGAGAAACCCTGGAGGGGGAGCCCCCCGTAGAAACTGGGATTTCCTTGGACTTGTCACCGCGGGCCTCATCCCCTCTGTATATGTTCAGGTCCTCATCGTCTTGGATGACTATCGGGGAAGGACTCTTGCGAAATTTAGTTGTTTCTACTGCCTGCGATGTTCCCTCTCCCTCCGTTGGGGGCACGTATCTATAGGGTTTTCCGCCAGCGCCAAGTCCAAATCTTATATCCAGAAGATGATGCTTATGAAGATTCTCATCAGTGATGCACTTTTTGATCCTTAGAAAGTTGGATCTGCTTTGTAGAAGAATAGACAATCGATTACTGTATAACGGACCCTCCGTTTTCGGGAAGACGTGATCTGTTTAAAACAAAGAAAAAGGGGGGAGAATGTTAATATTTCGGCTTCTTGAATAAGATATTCAATCAAAAGATTAAAGTTTACTTGATTTAAGCCATCTTCTTGAGCATCCGGCCTGTTTCTTTATATAGAACCAATCAGACTTAGGATCCCCTATATTGCTGTATCCGTCATACAGAACCTTCCTATTCGCCACCGATTCAAAGAAAGAGAAATTTGGGGTTGCCGAGGAGCGATGCTTGAAAAGAAAGAAAATGTTAAATCTCTAAATGTGAGTTCGGTATGTAGGATCTCCACGTATGCAACATATAGGGTGTATAGAGATGCGTAGGCGTTAGGATAAAGCTGCATCGGAGCGATACCCAGTCGTTTTAAAGTCTCGATGACGATTGGAGGAAACGGAGGAATAGCTCCTACCAAGCACATAGTTCGACTGACTGCCATATACCCTTCCGGAGCTAAGTGGGGTCTATCTTCGCTACCGGGTGTCATCACATCATCCCAAGGGATCCCATGTCTCAGGCAGATTCTGTTAAGCTTTATATCATCGAGTTTAGATGCCAAAGAATCAGAAAATTTCTCTATCCCGAGCGCGCCAGGAATCTCGTCGGGAGCTCGCCTGTCTGTCTCAGATTCTTCACTAGATGAAGTACTTTCAGACGGATCCGATTCCGTTGCCTCGTATTCAGATCCAGAATCTTCACCTCCTGGGTTAATTGGAGGTACCTCGGGGTTGTACTGCTCAGGAATCTCGGACTCCATCTCTGTAACGGGTCTTGAAGAGGATTGATTATCCGACATTACTGCTAGGCGAGAAAACATGAAAAATGAGATTAAAACTACCCGTCCCCCGTGTGTGCAAGTGCCGGTGTGTGTGCTTGTGCATGCATTAAAGAAAAGTACAAGGGTCAATAAAATCATCCAGACATTGGTCATCGTTCGATTGATAGATTATGCATTTGTTCGACCTGGAATATTCGTATCAAGGGCTCTAACCTAACTGTTCATCGATTTTGTTAAAATCGCATCATATTATTTAGTCAGCAATCGGATCGCAAGACGGGTTCGGATCGCGAAGTGAGGACGGATCGTGGTGAAGGACTCGATACGTGGAAGGGTATTAGGTTAGGGAAAAGCTTCGAACCGCGAGGCACACCAGCTCATTCTGAACGGATCACGATGGCTTCTTGGCGATCCGTATCGCCCCCATCCTCCACGATCCAAAGCTCCATTATCCCCGCGAAACGACACTCATACGAATCGAAGCCTTGTCATTTCCGCGATCCGATCCGCTACCCAAATCAACTTTCCAGTTCAGTACCCTCTCTCCTCGTCTCGCCACCACTCCGAGCTCCGACCTCGCCCACGAATCGACCTGGTAATCTCTTCCTTCTTCTTCCTCAACTCTCCCCTTCGCACCAGGCACACTCCCGTCCATTCTCACTAAATGTTATAAAATCCCGCTGTCCATGCTCTCTAAACTAGTGCGAACACGGTAGAAATTCAAGAGAAATCGTCTAGTTACCTTTTTAAAGTTCGAAATCGAGCAAGAATTTGGAAATCGAAAAAAAGGTTTTTCCTCAATGGAGCTGGCGATACGAAACAAAAGTGAGAAGAAGGAAGAAAGTGGAGAGGAGGGTCGACTTATATAGGCAAAAGGGCGACTGTTTGTCTCCCCTTTTTTGTCTTATTCGATCCGCGAAAATAGACGGGCCACGAACCAAAAGCCCACCACGTCTCGAAGAGAAGCCCATCTCGTTCCGTTCCGTGAAGAGGCCCAAGTGCTCACCAAAAAACGAGGCGAATGACTCGCTAACAGACCACGACTCGCGCATGCAATCCGAATCGATAAATGACCGACAGATTCAGTGATGGAGACTCTGAAAGATCCCAGAAAAGCAATCGTTCACTGATTTTCGTTTCGTAGTGAAAAGACGATTTTATAGCTTCGAAGCATGTTTCATCATCGATAAAACATACTTTGAGGGGGCAAAATGTTGGCTAGCTTTTTGACCAAACCACCAAGGTTCACACACAAGAAGAAAGTATGAAACTGTGTTCCCTAAGAACATGAAGGAATGGATCGCACCATCGAATCGCCCCTCATTGGATCGCACACTATCGGATCGCACCATCGAATCGCCCCTCATCGGATCGCACACTATCGAATCGCCCCTCATCGGATTGCACACCATCGGATCGCACCTCATCGGATCGCCCCCATTTCATCAGCGAAACGACACCTCTATGCGACTCGATCCGTGCAAACATTGCTGCCCCGTATAGACCGATCCGATCCCCTGATGCATGGCGAAGCCTCTGACCCGTTCAAGCACGAGCTAGTCTTCGGCGATCCGAGACGCACGGATCCAGCGACACGTGTCCCCAACCATCATTTTGACTGATTCTCCGCATTTGCTCGATCCGATTTTCAAGGGGATCGCGACACCTGTCCACAACGACTAATTTGACCATTTCTTCATCGGCTGCGATGGGATCCGATGTTCTCGGGATTCGTGCCACGTGTTACCACGATCCGCCTGACAAAATCAGCTATAAATAGCCCGGAGCTTGGCATTTTTGAGGATCCTTTTGGCAATATTGAGGACTGATTCCGCCATTATTGTCATACTACCATTTCTTATCAGATTTATTACTAGATTACTGAGAGAAATTACAATTGTAAAAGAGAGCTAGAGAGAAATCATTGATTGTACCAGCATCCAAAGTATAATCAATAACATATAAAGTGGACGTAGGCTTGTTAACGCCGAACCACTATAAATTCTGTGTGTTATTTTCTTTTTCTTCATTCTTCAGTTAAAACTCTATAAGATTCAGAACAATTTGGGTGTTAGGTCCAAATTTTGATCTAACAACCGGGTTTATCCCATTCTAAATAACTGATTCGACGATGTGTCGAGGATGAAGACGGTGGTTGAAGACCGAAGGTCTTCACATTGTTTGGATGAGCACTGATGTCTTGATTGGGCTATACACCCAAGGCGAGGTAATAAGTGGTGGTCGTCCAGACGTACTTGGAGATCGATGGATATGCAAGGGCCTCTCCCCTGGATTGGACATATGTGGGAGGAATAAGGTGCCTCCGGTTTCGTTCAGACCCAGAACGAACTTGTAAATCGATGTGTGTTTGGCATAGGATTTCATTCTGTGTGATTGATATTGTAACAACCCGCAAAATGCGAGCCAGTTTAAAATTTTTATTTTGGTAATTTTAGCGAATTTTGAATATTTTAAATAGATTATTTTAAATAATATCGACGAGAAATTTATTTTGAATAGAATTCGAGCGTATATATTATATAGATCATCGCTAGAATATAAATATTTATTTTAAATTATAAAAGGAATTGAAAATGATGCGGTAGTTCGATAATTCGATTTCAAATTTCAATTGAACATACCAGGTGCAAAATAAACCGGAATTTAGTGAACCCAAAAATAATGGAATCTAATTGAGAATATCTTTCTAACGAATCCGAGAAATCGTAATTTCATAGCGGGAATCAAAAGATATGTCCAGTTGAAATTTCAGAATAGTCGCTATGGAATTTCAGCCCTTGAAAATAGCCATTTTGCAAACGACCTCGGATTTCGACGAAACCACTTTTGTTGGATCTGCGATGTCAAGTTATTGCTAGATTCCAAATTTAATAATTTTTCGAATCAATATGTGAGCGTGGCATAGGAAAACGTGTTTGACTAGTTTCAGTTGATTTTAATCGACTGGAAAATGGCCATTTTTCAAACGGTCTCAGAATTCGATGAAATTAGTTTTGTTAGGACCGTATCGCCAATAAGAAGCTAGAAAATATTTTTCTAGAATTTTTCAAGTGGGTATGTGCCCGCAGTAAATTAAAATGCGCGTTAAAATTCAATATATAGAGTTATATGTTGATTTTGACGAAAACTGATCGAAACGATCGAATCAGCATACGATACATATCCAATTGTGTTCGGAATGAGGGTAATTAGCTATGGACGATAGTCGGTGGGTTTGATTTCGAGTTCGAAATGAGAAGTTGCTTTTTGAAAATTAAAATAATAAAAAATATATATATTAATATCTCCCTCACCATCATCCATTCAGAAGTCAACCCCGTTCGATTTAAATAAAAAAGAAAAAAGAAAAAAGGAAAAGGGGATCGGGATCGAACCCTTACCCATGTCCGCCGATCCACCAGCCTCTCCCCGCGCCGGAGCCGACGCCGCCCACCACCTCACCTACGACGCAAGGCGCCAGACCTTCCCCCCAACCCCCCTTCGTGACCGCGACCTCCTTTCCTTCCTCAATTAAAACTGCACGCCCCCTCCCTAAAAGCAGTCGCCGACGCCCCCTACCGTGCCACTGCGAGCTCCGCCAGAGGTCCGACACCGCGCATTAACCCCCCCCCCGACCTCCTCTCCTCCAACCTTCATTAAATAAAAACCGTGAGTTTCTTCATTTTATTTAATTATTTTTGTTGAGTTTATTTTCAGTTCTGTATATAATAACTTAGTGAAATGAAAACCGATTTTCCCTTTGAAATAAAAACTGTAAATAAATATAATTTTTATACAAGCAAGGTTTAAATATATAATTTTTATTCGAGTAGTAAGTTAAAAATATGATTTTTACATTATAGAAGTATTAAAGATTTGATCTTTATTATGTAGAGGAGCAAAGATGTGATTTTTATATATGTAGCGAAATAAAAATTCGATCTTTATATAAGGAATAGAAGTATAAAAATATAATTTTTACATAGAAAAGAAGCATTGTAAATATATATGAAGTAGCGTAATAAAAATCTGATTTTTATTATATATATTGAAATAAGAATGTGATTTTTATAGTGATGAAATGAAAAGGCGAAATCTTTATATATGAAAAGGCGAAATCTTTATATAGAGAATAGCGTGATAAGAATAGAATTTTAATCTATATAGTAGCGGTGTAAAAATAGAATTTTTATCCATATGGAGTGAATATAAAAAAATGATTTTTAAATTGAAAGTGAACAAATAAAAATGTAATTTTTATTTTAAAGACAGCAGTATAAAAATGTGATTTTTATTTTAAAGACAGCAGTATAAAAATGTGTTTTTTATATATGTAGTGGCTATCTATATTTGATGCTTATACAGTGTAGTGCACTTTGGATGATGGTTGATTATTTGTCAGTGCTATTATATACATGTGTGGTGTAAAATCCATATAATTAGCATTATATGGTAATTGATTGGGCCTCGTTCCAATTGGGAAAATAAAGAATAGAATGAAGTATATGTTCATGTGTCGAATAGAATAAATAATCATGTGTTGAAAATTATCATGTGGTGAAAGAAATATTTTAACAATAAAATTTACAACTTTATCATATTTAAAGTTAGAAACTAACTGGAAAATAGATGAGATGAGTGGTTTCCTGGATATTGATCTGATATTGGTTTCGGCCTTCGGCGTTAATACTTAGGGAATCATTCTTTTACTACTTAAAGTTGGAGTCTGATTTAAAAATCAAACGATAGATACCATAATTTTATAAAATATTTTAAATAATATAAATAGTCATGTGTTGACAGTGCTCGTGTGTTGAGAATATTCATGTGTTGAAAGAAATATATATTCATGTGTTGAATGGAATAAATATTCATTTGTTGAATAGAATAACGAATATATTGAAATATATAAAGCCGTGTTGATTAGATTTGCGCCATTTTGACGTGAGCGATATTTATATCGATTATATTCATTTTTATAATGAATATAGAAAAAGAAGTGATTTCAAAATATAACGTTTTGAAAATATTATCATTTATATAGTAATGATATGAAATATTCAATTTTGATTTGAAATTGAATATGAAGTTGAATTCATTTCGAAAACGAATTTAAAATGATTTATAAAATACGTTTTAAAAGGAAATCGACAAAATATATAATATATATATATATATTATATATATAATGGCCTGAATAGAACGCGCTGCGGCAGTTCACGAATTTCGACCATTGACTTCGAATTGACATTACGGGAGATCCGACCGTCGGATTCTCCTGAAACCGGAACCGTTGGGTTCGTATCGAAAAGAGCTTTCCAAAAAATATTAGAAATTTGAAATCTAATGGTTGGATTTGGAATTATGTCCAAATCAAATTTGGAAATGGTCGCTGTAAGTTCAGTTCGATAGCCGTTGGTGGAAATCGACTGTACGGTTCTTGATAAAATTATTAAAAATATCTATAATTTGTGTAAAATCATAAGAAATGATTTGGGAAGAACTGGGGTGAAAAATTCTACATTTGAAAAGATAAAAATAGATTTTTATCGAAATGAACTAGGTTTGAACTAGAATTAAAATCAATTTATTTTTGAAATAAATAAATTGAATTTGAAAGTGATTTTGAAAATAATCAAAATTTCCAATACGTGAGTTGGACTGGAGTTAAATCGAAATTATCTTCGAAATATTTCGATGTTGGATTTCGTGACTATGCAGATATTGTTATGGGAATTTGAAAGATATATTTTATATCGTTATTTCCAATACGATATTTGTTGGTTTCAGAATTTGATATTGAATATAAGCCGGTATATTTTCTATTCAGAGCCTTGTATTTAATATCAAATGTGATTTGGGTTTGTCGTGAATGGTGTCTTCATTAACACTGTTCTTAAACCCAGTGGAGAAAAAGATTAAATCTTTCCATTTAGATTTAGTGAAGTGTACTAATTAAATAATGTTTAATTGGAATTGGAATTGAATTTGAATGTGTTTTTGGGTTTATCGTGAACCGTGTTTTAGATGACATTGGTTCTTTAACTCGGTTAAAGGCAGGATATTAATTTTTGAAAAGATTAAAACTAAGTGGAGTTTTAATGAATCTTTAATTAGATTGAAATGTGAATAGATAATTTAAATTATCAAATCCGAAAGGTGATCGAGAATGGAGTACCACCAGTTTTGCTCCAAAGCGATAGTTAAATCTTTAATTAGATTCGAACGTGAAATGGTAATTAATTTTACCGATAACACCATGGTGTTAGATATGGAGTATTACCAGTTTTGCTCCAAGGGATGAATAGGTTGGGATTGGGAAATAAAATAAATAATTACTTCGGTGTGGTTCGCTAATCCCGACTAGTTTGGAAAACCATAATACGGTTTGAAATGATATCCAAAGGAAGATTAAAGAATAAATTTAGAAGAATTTATCTTGGATAAAATTAATGGGAACCTTTCCCTAAGAATGTGATTTTGTGAATAAAAGAATATTCTGAATTGGAATGAGGCGTTTGTTGTGTTTGTGCAACATTCGTTTATTATATACGTGGGTTATTCAGAAAGGCCGGGTTTATACCCATTCTAAAAAACCAATTCGGCGATAAGTCGAAGATGAAGACGGTGGTTGAAGACCAGAAGTCTTCACATCGTTTGGGTGATTACTGATGATCTTGATTGAGCTGTACACCCAATATGAGGAAATCAGTTGGTGATCGTCCAGACATACTTGGAGATGGATGGATATGCGAGGAAAGTCCCTCAGGTTTCGTTCAGACCCAGAACGAACTTGTAAATGGACTGTGTGTCTGACATTGGATTTTATTCTGTGTTGATTGATCTCTGTTAAATATACATCTATTTGGCGGCGGAGAATTTATTCTCTTGCTTATGCCCTTCTCTGAGACGTACGAGCTCAGAGGTTGTATATCGATGAACACCAGTCGCATGGAGTGAATTGCCAGTGTGGCACGTGTAATTGGCAATTGATCAAGGCTTCTGTTGAAAAGCAAAGTCTTGTCGTTGATGATCAAAGCACGGCCTATGTGGCACAGCTTTGTGTATAACGTGAATTCGCGAGCCTCACACCTCGGTATGAGTCAAAAAAGGGATACGGACCGTTGGGAGAACACGACATTTCTTTCTAGCTATGGGTGATGTTAGTGCTTAAACTAGCTGACATTTATATACTTTTCACCTGTGTGGTTGTTGGATGAGGCGCCTCGATATTAGGTCTGTTAGGACCGGGAAACGTGTGTTCAGGAATAACTAATCCTCAAAAGTAAGAGAGGACCGGCCCAACCGATTCCAAGGATCATAGTGGGGTCCTGAAACATTTGCTAGAGTGTCTCGAACGGAGAGGAGTTTGCCCCTTGCCTCGACTCATGACGGAAATCCAATTTCCAATACGTGATATTGCGGTTTTAATTGTAGAACTAGTATGGCAACATGATGGATGGTACCCATGCCGCCTATGATTAATATTTATGATTGAAATTGTTTTGACACTATACACTTATAATAGTATCAAATGATTTGTTTTGACGTACCAAGCATGTTTGGCTATTATAAGGGAAAACCCTATCCTCCGGCTTACGTTGCATTGTGTGATGGGACCTGGGTCTTATAATAGCTTCATTTTTCTAAAAAGCATTGCGTTGTTTTGTTATATGCACTAGTATTCTTGGGAGGAAACCCGTTCCGTGTTATACGGCGTGGCCCCTTGAATTACTCTCTTTTAAAATAAAGATTAATAACTGCTTTAGTTCTCACACCCGTCACATGACTGGCCTAGAGTTTATTGTTTTAACCTAAACTCTGTCTGCCCCTATTTTCCACACGGGCAGCTAGTAGTTTTGGTTTTGCAGATTTATATTCACAGGATCCTGGTTTACAGCTGGAATGATATCCGGAAAGCTCTGTATCTGTATATCTCTTCTAGTTGTGTTTTGTATTATTTTTCCGCTGCAATGTATTTAAATATAATTTAAATCTCTGATATTTGTCGAATGTATATTTATTCATACTATGTATATCCTTGTATTCTGATGGAATTGTTGTAATAAACAATGAAATGTTCTTCCGTCTGCGTTCTATTATGTCGTGTTCTCAAGGTAATTCGTTCTTTCTCTTCTCTTCGGAGATGGAGAAGTTACGGGTCACGTCAATTTGGTATTAGAGCTTTGGTTTACAGGGCTCGAGAACAAGACACATTAGAACCGAATGAAAGAATTCATCAGATATTGGATTAGTAATATCCAATTAGAATGACTCGTTAGAGATGGGATCAGTAGTATCCTAGAAAGAGTGTGAAGAGTATATTTTTCAAATGAAAACAATATTGTTTCGAAAATTTAAACCATTTTATACGTATTTGAATAATTATTTATTTTGAATTTGGACAATCGAGTATATAAATTTTTTGCATATACGCGTCATGAACGTATATTCGAAGTTTTAATATACTGGATAGATATAGAATCGCACTCTAGTCGCCCGAAGATGATTCTACCGATGACGTACGGCATCAGTAGTTTATGTTCGAGTGCCGAAGGTGTGGTTTCTATATATTTCCATTAGACTGGTGTGAGAACCAAAATATAGCTAGAATACATTGTTGTGAATTGGCATCAAAAACATGATTTTCTGTGTATATATACCAAAATTATGAATTTGAAACGTTAATTCACTAATTGATTTATGGTTGTGTTGTTTGTTTATTTGTTTGAAATATTGAACCATTTTTCCTAATTGAATCAAATATTGAATTGTATTGAAAATTGGTCGTATTTGCTTGCATATACATGTACTTACATTGAACAGGTCATAACAAGGAGGCTAGAGCAGAAGAATAAAATTTGTTTGCCGGACAAATAGGTACATGTTTACCATAGTTTACTGTTTTGTTTGGGTGATGATGATTTTATGAGCCGATTGGCTAGCCGGTTGGCTTTTTCTTTTTCTTTTAGATTGAAGAAGGCCACGGGAGGCTATATGAAATATCCCGAAGTCGCCGGCATAGGGAAGGTTATGGCGAAATTTTTTCGGAAATTTAGGGCGTTAGCCAAATTTTTGAAAAAATTGAAAAGTTCTTAGAAACTGAAAAGTTAAAGAACTTAAACCGTAATCAAAATAGTGGAAGTTGAGTTGATTTGTAAATCAACTTCGGCTTCGTTCCTTTTCGGGGACGAAAAGTTTTAAGTGGGGGAGAATGTAACAACCCGCAAAATGCAAGCCAGTTTAATTTTTTTATTTTGGCAATTTTAGCGAATTCTGAATATTTTAAATAGATTATTTTAAATAATATCGACGAGAAATTTATTTTGAATAGAATTTGAGCGTATATATTATATAGATCGTCGTTAGAATATAAATATTTTTTTTAAATTATAAAAGGAAGTGAAAATGGCGCGGTAGTTCGATAATTCGATTTCAAATTTCAATTGAACATACCAGGTGCAAAATAAACCGGAATTTAGTGAAACCAAAAATAATGTAATCTAATTGAGAATATCTTTCCAACGAATCCAAGAAATCAAAATTTCATAGCGGGAATCAAAAGATATGTCCAGTTGAAATTTCAGAATAGTCGCTATGGAATTTCGGCCCTTGAAAATAGCCATTTTGCAAACGACCTCGGATTTCAACGAAGCCACTTTTGTTGGATCCGCGATGTCAATTGCTAGATTCCAAATTTCATAATTTTTCAAATCTATATGTGAGCGTGGCATAGGAAAACGTGTTTGACCAGTTTTAGTTGATTTTAATCGACTGGAAAATGGCCATTTTTCAAACAGTCTCAGAATTTGATGAAATTAGTTTTGTTAGGACTGTATCGTCAATAAGAAGCTAGAAAATATTTTTCTAGATTTTTTCGAGTGGGTATGTGCCCCTAGTAAATTAAAATCCGCGTTCAAATTCAATATATAGAGTTATATGTTGATTTTGACAAAAACTGATCGAAACGATCGAATCAGCCTACGATACATATCCCATTGTGTTCGGAATGGGGGTAATTAGCTATGGACGATAGTCGGTGGGTTTGATTTCGAGTTTGAAATGAGAAGTTGCTTTTTGAAAATTAAAATAATAATATATATATATATATATATTAATATCTCCCTCACCATCCTCCATTCAGAAGTCAACCCCGTTCGATTTAAATAAAAAAGAAAAAAAGGAAAAGGGGATCGGGATCGAACCCTCCCCCATGTCCGCCGCTCCACCAGCCTCTCCCCGCGCCGGAGCCGACGCCGCCCACCACCTCACCTATGACGTAAGGCGTCAGACCCTTCCCCCAACCCCCCTTCGTGACCGCGACCTCCCTTCCTTCCTCAATTAAAACCGCATGCCCCCTCCCCAAAAGCAGCCGCCGACGCCCCCTGCCGTGCCACCGCGAGCTCCGCTAGAGGTCCGACACCACGCATCAGCACCCCCCCGACCTCCTCCAACCTTCATTAAATAAAAACCGTGAGTTTCTTCATTTTATTTAATTATTTTTGTTGAGTTTATTTTCAGTTCTGTATATAATAACTTAGTGAAATAAAAACTGATTTTCCCTTTGAAATAAAAACTGTAAATAAATATAATTTTTATATAAGCAAGGGTTAAAAATATAATTTTTATATCATAGAAAGGATAAAAAATATAATTTTTATATAAGCAAGGTTTAAAAATATAATTTTTATTCGAGTAGTAAGTTAAAAATATGATTTTTACATTATAGAAGTATTAAAGATTTCATCTTTATTATGTAGAAGGAGAAAAGATGTGATTTTTATATATGTAGCGAAATAAAAATTCGATCTTTATATAAGGAATAGAAATATAAAAATATAATTTTTACATAGAAAAGAAGCATTGTAAATATATATGAAGTAGCATAATAAAAATCTGATTTTTATTATATATATGTTGAAATAAGAATGTGATTTTTATAGTGATGAAATGAAAAGGCGAAATCTTTATACATGAAAAGGCGAAATCTTTATATAGAGAATAGCGTGATAAGAATAGAATTTTTATCTATATAGTAGCGGTGTAAAAATAGAATTTTTATCCATATGGAGTGAATATAAAAATATGATTTTTAATTTGAAAGTGAACAAATAAAAATGTGATTTTTATTTTAAAGACAGCAGTATAAAAATGTGATTTTTATTTTAAAGACAGCAGTATAAAAGTGTGATTTTTATATATGTAGTGGCTACGGGCAATGAAAGTGACAAAAGGCGAGAACGGCGATGACTTCTACATATGAAGAGTCATGGCGGTTGGTTTAGCTTGGGTGAGAACTTCTCACCTTTTAATTCTTGTTTTTCTAGTTAAAATATATACTAGGATGCAGACGGTGCTTAGTAGCACCCGACACCCGTCATCCACAGACCATGGATGGCTTGTATGTTTGATTGTTTGTTGTGATGAAAATTGATTGTGTGATATGAAATAAAATATATATATATAGTTAAAAATATTTGATTGTTAAAAATATTATTTTTAACGTGTGTGTGTGAATAAAAATGTGTGTTTGTTGATGTGAAGCCCCACACGGGTGTTGGGATGATATTTGGCATACACTAATCCCAATAATTAGTTGTATGTTGATCGATTGATTGACAGGCTGTTATAAGAGTTAGATATCTATATTTGATGCTTATATAGTGTAGTGCACTTTGGATAATGGTTGGTTATTTGTCAGTGCTATTATATACATGTGTGGTGTAAAATCCATATAATTAACATTATATGGTAATTGATTGGGCCTCATTCCAATTGGGAAAATAAAGAATAGAATGAAGTATATATTCATGTGTTGAATAGAATAAATAATCATGTGTTGAAAATTATCATGTTGTGAAAGAAATATTTTAACAATAAATTTTACATTTTTATCATATTTAAAGTTAGAAACTAACTGGAAAATAGATGAGATGAGTGGTTTCCAGGGTATTGATCTGATATTGGTTTCGGCCTTTGGCGTTAATACTTAGGGAATCATTCTCTTACTACTTTACAGTTGGAGTCTGATTTAAAAATCAAACGATAGATACCATAATTTTATAAAATATTTTAAATAATATAAATAGTCATGTGTTGACAGTGCTCGTGTGTTGAGAATATTCATGTGTTGAAAGAAATATACATTCATGTGTTGAATGGAATGAATATTCATTTGTTGAATAGAATAACGAATTTATTGAAATATATAAAGCCGTGTTGATTAGATTTGCGCCATTTTGACGTGAGCGATATTTATATCGATTATATTTGTTTTTATAATGAATATAGAAAAAAAGTGATTTCAAAATATAATGTTTTGAAAATATTATCATTTATATAGTAATGATATGAAATATTCAATTTTGATTTGAAATTGAATATGAAGTTGAATTTGTTTTGAAAACGATTTTAAAACGATTTATAAAATACGTTTTAAAAGGAAATCGACGAAATATATATAATATACATATTATATATATAATGGCCTGAATAGAACGCGCCGCGCTGCGGGAGTTCATGAATTTCAACCATTGACTTCGAATTGACATTACGGGAGATCCGACCGTCGGATTCTCCTGAAACCGGAACCGTTGGGTTCGTATCGAAAAGAGCTTTCCAATGAATATTAGAAATTTGAAATCTAATGGTTGGATTTGGAATTATGTCCAAATCAAATTGGGAAAAGGTCGCTGTAAATGCAGTTCGATGGCCGTCGGTGGAAATCGACTGTACGGGCCTTGATAAAATTATTAAAAATATCTATAATTTGTGTAAAATCATAAGAAATGATTTGGGAAGAACAGGGGTGAAAAATTCCACATTTGAAAAAATAAAAATAGATTTTTATCGAAATGAACTAGTTTTGAACTAGAATTAAAATCAATTTATTTTTGAAATAAATAAATTGAATTTGAAAGTGGTTTTGAAAATAATTAGAATTTCCAATACGTGAGTTGGACTGGAGTTGAATCGAAATTATCTTCGGAATATTCCGATGTTGGATTTCGTGACTATGCAGATATTGTTATGGGAATTTGAAAGATATATTTTATATCGTTATTTCCAATACGATATTTGTTGGTTTCAGAATTTGATATTGAATATAAGACGGTATATTTTCTATTCAGAGCCTTGTATTTAATATCAAATGTGATTTGGGTTTGTCGTGAATGGTGTCTTCATTAACACTGTTCTTAAACCCAGTGGAGAAAAAGATCAAATCTTTCCATTTAGATTTAGTGAAGTGTACCAATTAAATAATGTTTAATTGGAATTGAATTTGAATGTGATTTTGGGTTTATCGTGAACCGTGTTTTAGATGACATTGGTTCTTTAACCCGGTTAAAGGCAGGATATTGATTTTTGAAAAGATTAAAACTAAGTGGAGTTTAAATGAATCTTTAATTAGATTGAAATGTGAATAGATAATTTAAATTATCAAATCTGAAAGGTGATCGAGAATGGAGTACCACCGGTTTTGCTCCAAAGCAATAGTTAAATCTTTAATTAGATTTGAACGTGAAATGGTAATTAATTTTACCGATAACACCGTGGTGTTAGATATGGAGTATTACCAGTTTTGCTCCAGGGGATGAATAGGTTGGGATTGGGAAATAAAATAAATAATTACTTCGGTGTGGTTCACTAATCCCGACTAGTTTGGAAAACCATAATACGGTTTGAAATGATATCCAAAGGAAGATTAAAGAATAAATTTAGAAGGATTTATCTTTGATAAAATTAATGGGAACCTTTCCCTAAGAATGTGATTTTGTGAATAAAAGAATATTCTGAATTGGATTGAGGCGTTTGTTGTGTTTGTGTAACATTCGTTTATTATATACGTGGGTTATTCAGAAAGGCCGGGTTTATACCCATTCTGAATAACCGATTCGGCGATAAGTCGAAGAAGAAGACGGTGGTTGAAGACCGGAAGTCTTCATATCGTTTGGGTAATTACTGATGATCTTGATTGGGCTGTACACCTAAGATGAGGGAATCAGTTGGTGATCGTCCAGACGTACTTGAAGATGGATGGATATGCGAGGAAAGTGCCTCCGGTTTCGTTTAGACCCAGAACGAACTTGTAAATGGACTGTGTGTCTGACATTGGATTTTATTCTGTGTTGATTGATCTCTGTTAAATATACATCTGTTTGGCGGCGGATAATTTATTCTCTTGCTTAACGCCCTTCTCTGAGACGTACGAGCTCAGAGGTTGTATATCGATGGACATCAGTCGCATGGAGTGAATTGCCAGTGTGGCACGCGTAAGTGGCAATTGATCAAGGCTTTTGTTGAAAAACAAAGTCTTGTGGTTGATGATCAAAGAACGGCCTGTGTGGCGCAGCTTTGTGTATAACGTGAATTCGCGAGCCTCACACCTCGGTATGAGTCAAAAACGGGATACGGACCGTCGGGAGAACACGACGTTTCTTTCTAGCTATGGGTGGTGTCAGTGCTTAAACTGGCTGACATTTATATACTTTTCACCTGTGTGGTTGTTGGATGAGGCGCCTCGATATTAGGTCTGTTAGGACCGGGAAACGTGTGTTCAGGAATAACTAATCCTCAAAAGTAAGAGAGGACCGGCCCAACCGATTCCAAGGATCATAGTGGGGTCCTGAGACATTTGCTACAGTGTCTCGAATGGAGAGGAGCTTGCCCCTTGCCTCAACTCATGACGGAAATCCAATTTCCAATACGTGATATTGCGGTTTTAATTGTAGAACTAGTATGGCAACAAGATAGATGGTACCCATGCCGCCTATTATTGATATTTATGATTGAAATTGTTTTGACACTATACACTTATAATAGTATCAAATGATTTGTTTTGACGTACCAAGCATGTTTGGCTATTATAAGGGAAAACCCTATCCTCCGGCTTGCGTTGCATTGTGTGATGGGACCTGGGTCTTATAATAGCTTCATTTTTCTAAAAAGCATTGCGTTTTTTGTTATATGCACTAGTGTTCTTGGGAGGAAACCTGTTCCGTGTTATACGGCGTGGTCCCTTGAATTACTCTCTTTTAAAATAAAGATTAATAACTATTTTAGTTCTCACACCAGTCACATGACTGACCTGGAGTTTATTGTTTTAACCTAAACTCTGGGTGCCCCTATTTTCCACACGGGCAGCTAGTAGTTTTGGTTTTGTAGATTTATATTTACAGATCCTGGTTTACAGCTGGAATGATATTCGGAAAGCTTTGTATCCGTATATCTCTTCTAGTTGTGTTTTGTATTATTTTTCCGCTGTGATGTATTTAAATGTAATTTAAATCTCTGATATTTGTCGAATGTATATTTATTCATACTCTGTATATCCTTGTATTCTGATAGAATTGTTGTAATAAACAATGAAATGTTCTTCCGTCTGCGTTCTATTATGTCGTGTTCTTAAGGTAATTCGTTCTTTCTCTTCTCTTCGGAGATGGAGAAGTTACGGGTCACTACAGATATACATCGGTTGCATAGCGTGAATTTCCTGTATGGCATGTTGAGATGCAGATGATCAAGGTTTCTATTGAAAAGCAGAGTCTTGTGGTTGATGATCAAAGCATGGCCTTTGTGGCGTAGCTTTGTATAGCGTTAATTCGCGAGCCTCACACCCTGGTGTGAACCAAAAACGGGAGAGGACATCAGGGAGGGCATGTGTTTCTTTCTAGGAGTGGTGTCAGCGTTTTGCATTCCCTGACATTTTACTTATGTGGATGATGGATAGGAGGCGCCTCAGTTATATTGGTCGATCCGGGGCCGATGGAGTCATTTGGCTCATTTACGCCCTATAGGGCGGGGAAACGCAGTGTTCAGCCATTTTAATCCACATCGAGTGGACCGGCCCTGACAATCCAAAGGCTTGACAGAGTACTTGCCTGAGGGGCGGGCTAGAGCGTCTCGAAGCGGTAAGGGCGATCCCTTGCCTTGGTTCACAGATGGAAATCCAACTTCCAATACGACATCTTGCTGTTTTAATTGTAAACCTATATATGGTGACATAGTGGTATGGGACACTTATGCCATCTATGATTGATACTTATGATTGAATTTTTTTTGACACTTATAGTAATAATAAAACATGAAATTTTACGTACCAAGCATTCATGGCTATTATAAGGTAAAATCTCTATCCCCCGGCTTGTGTTGCATTGTGTGATGGGACCTGAGTCTTATAATAGCTTTATTGTTCTTTATTTAGCATTGCGCTGTTGTTTTATGCATTGGTATTCCAGGGAGGAAACCTATTCCATATTATACGGCGTGGTCCCTGGATTTACCTAACTTTAAAATAAAGATTAATAACTTTTTTAGTTCTCACACCAGTCACATGACTGACCTGGAGTTTATTGTTTTAACCTAAAGTCTGGGTGCCCTTATTTTCTGCACGGGCAGCTAGTAGTTTTGGTTTTGCAGATTTATATTCACAGGATCTTGGTTTACGACTGGAATGATATTCGGAAAGCTCATATCCATATATTCCTTTCAGTTGTGTTTTGTATTATTTTCCGCTGCATTGTAATTTGTAAATCTCTGGTATTTTTCTGGTGTATAATATTTATTTATACTCTGTATATTCTTGTATTCTGATGGAATTGTTGTAATAAGCAATGAAATGTTCTTCTGTTTGTGTTCTGATTCGTCTTATCCTCAAAGCAATCCGTTCTTTCCCTTCTCCTCGGAGACCGGGGAAGTTCCGGGTCCTTACAGTGGTATCAGAGCTCTGGTTTACAGAGCTTGAGAACAAGACACGTTAGAACCATACGAAAGAATTCATCAGAGATTGGATTAATAATATCCAATAGGGAATGACTCGTTAGAGATAGGATCAGTAGCATCCTAAAACGAGTGTGAAGAGTACATGTTTCAAATAAAAATAGAAACAAATTTTTGTTTTGAAAATTTAAACCATATACGTATTTGAATATTTTATTTGTATTGAATTTGGACAATCCAGTATATAAAGGTTTTGCATATACGCCTTGCAAACGTGTATTCGAAGTTTTAATATACTGGATGGATATAGAATCAAACTCTAGTCGCCCGGAGATGATACTGATAATGACAGCGGCATCATCAGTATTTATGTTTGAGTTTCAAAAGTGGGATGTCTATATATTTCCATAAGACTGGTGTGAGAACCAAAGCTAGATAGGGCTTATTGTTGTGGATCGGCATCAAAAACATGATTTTCTGTATATGTATCAAAATTATGTGTTTCAAATGATAATCAACTAATTGATTGATGGTTGTGTTGTATGATTATTTGTTATCTAATAAAACCATTATGTGAAAGAAAGGTAAATTTGGGCCAAATTGAACCAAATATTGAACTGTATTGAAAATTATTTGAAATTGCATGCATATACATGTGTATCCATTGAACAGGTCATTGCAAAGAGGCTAGAGCAGAGGAATAAAATTGTATGCCCGACAAATAGGTACATGTTTATTGTATTTCTTGGGGTTTTTGATGATTTTGTGAGCCGAATGGCTAGTCGCTTGGCTGTTTCTTTTTCTTTTTGGATTAAAGAGGCCAATATGGAAATTTCGGGATTTTCCCAGTGCTCCCGTATAGGGGAGGTTATGGTGATTTTTTTTGAAAATTTAGGGTGTTAGCCAAATTTTTGAAAAATTTGAAAAGTTCTTAGAAACTAAAAACTTGAAGAACTTAAGCCATATTGAAAATAATGAAAGTTGAGTTGGTTTGTAAAACAACTTTCAGTTTTGTTCCTTTTCGAGGATGAAAAGATTTTAAGTGGGGGAGATTATAACAACCCGGAAAATCAGAACCAATTTAAATTTTTTATTTTGGCAATTTTGATGAATTTTGGATATTTAAAATGATTTATTTTAAATAACAACGACGAGAAATTTATTTCGAGTAGAATTAGAATGTATATATTTATTCGAATCGATGTTAGAATATAAATATTTATTTTTAATTATAAAAGGAATTAGAAATGGCGCGGTAGTTCGAAAATTTGATTTCAAATTTCAAATGAATGTACAGGATTCAAAATAATCCTGAATTTAGCGAAATCAAAAATATTAGAATCTATTTGAGAATATCTTTCCAACGAATCCTAAAAATTGAAATTTCATAGCGGGAATAAAAAGTTATGCCCAGTTGAAAATTCAGAATAGTCGCTATGGAATTTTGGCCCTTAAAAATGGAAATTTTGCAAATGACCTCCGTTTTCAACGAAACCACTTTCGTTGGATCCGGATTGTCAAATTATTGCTTGATTCCAAAATTCATAATTTTTGGGGTCAATATGTGAGCGTGGCGCAGGAAAACGTGTTTGAACGGTTTCAGTCAATTTGGATGGACCAGAAAATGGCCATTTTTCAAATGGTCTCCAAATTTGACGAAATTAGTTTTGTTAGGACCGCATCGCCAATACGAAGCTAGAAATAAATTTTCTGGAATTTTTAGAGTTCGTATGTGTCCCCGGTAAATTAAAATGCGTGTTCAAAATTCAATATATGGATGTATATTTTGATTTTGATGGAAACTGATCGAAACGGTCGAATTGGCTAGAGGGACATATCTCATTGTGTTTGGAATGGGGATAATTATCTAGGCATGACAAGCAGTGGGTCTCGTTTGGGGTTCGAATTGAAAGTCAAAATTTCTTTTTTGAAATTGAAATAAATAAAATATATATTTACATAAACACCCTCACCCCCTTTTTATTCTTCCCAGTTCGTTCATTTCAGAATACAAATTAAAAAAAACAACCCGATCCCTAGATCCGCTGCTCCCCAAATCGCCTCTCCTCGCATCGAACCACCTCACCATCGCCCGACGTCCACCTTCCCCCATTGGCGCCGGAACCCGCCATCCCTCTCCTCGATCCACGAAACCCACAACCCACCCCTTTCTCCTTCCAAACAAAGAACACAGCTGCCGTTGTTGGGACCGCCAGCGACTGCCGCCAGTCTTTGTCACCGAGAGCCCCTCCCATTGCCGCCTCAGTTCTGACGAACTCCTCCCCCCTTCGCTAAAGGAAAAAAAACTTGTAAGTATATATGTCTATTTTATTTTATTCATATAGTTAATGACATTGTTTTCAATAGGATTTTTATATGTAGAGAATAAAAAGATTTGATTTTTCTACTTTAAAAAGATTGGATTTTTTCTACTTTAAAAAGATTTGATTTTTCTACTTAAAAAGATTTGATTTTTCTACTTTAAAAAGGTTTGATTTTTCTACTTTAAAAAGATTGATTTATATATATATGCAGAGTAAATAAAAGTCTGATTTTTATTTAAGTAGCGGCTTGAATATACGGTTTTTATATATGTGAATGAAGTATAAAAATTGGGTTTTTCTTTATGTGAAGGAAGTATAAAAATCGGATTTTTATTTATTGGGATAGCATAGAAAAATATGATTTTTACATGTGTAGTAACTATAAAAATGTGATTTTTATCTGTATATGACATTAAAATAAAAATAGGATTTTTTATTACGTATAAAGCAAAATAGAAATAAGATTCTTATAGCAATAAATTTAAGATTTTTAAACTAGAAAAGATTAGATTTTTCAAAATAGAAAGATTAAATTTTTATCGTATGAATCAATTCGATTTTTAGTTAGAAAAAGAAAAGGAGAAATTTCAATTTTTGGCTATATAAAAATATGATTTTTATATATACGGTAGCGATACAAAAAATGGGATTTTTAAATTATATATATAACGTAGTAAAAATATGATTTTTATATATGTAGGAAAATTTAAAGATGCGATTTTTAAATATATGAACAGCATATTAAAATTGTTATTTTTAATATGAACAGCGTGAAAATGAAGTTGGAATTTCGGCCAAATCCAAACTGTTCGGAAATTCAGAAAGAAGGTCGGAGTGGATCCCAAAGGTTAGAACTTCTCACTTTTATTCTATTTTCTAGTTGAAATATATACTAGGATGCAGACGGTGCTTAGCAGCACCCGACACCCGTCGTCCACAGACCATGGACGGCTTGTTTGATTTTGTTATGAAAAATTGATTATGTGATATGGAAAGGAATAAAATATTTTATAGTTAAAAATATTCTACAGTTAAAATATAATTTTTAACGTGTATATGAATTAAATAAATATTCATAAACAAATCGGACGATTTGTTTATATACACACATTTGACAGATATTGATTGGGATGATAAATTTTACACATCGCCCAACTGCACAAATAAAAACCTGTGTTTGATTGTTTGAAACCCCACACAGGTATTGGGATGATATTGGACATACACTCATCCCAATAATTAGTTGTATGTTAATCTATTGGTTGACAAGCTGTACAAGCGTTGAATATTTACATTTAATGTTTATGGAGTGTAGAATGCACTTTAGATGATGGTTGACTGTGTTTGATGGTTGTTGTGTACATGTGTGTATGAAATCCATATAATCACATTATATGGTAATTGACTGTGTCTGATTCCAGTTTAGAAAAGAATGAATATTTTAAAATAACGAATGTTTTAAAATAACGAATATTTTCAAATAATATTCAATAAAAGATCAAAATCTTATTTTGATGTCCGATTTGGGATGGGCACGAATATATTTAAATATATAAAGCCGTGTTGATTAGATTGACGCCATTTGAACGTGAACGATATTTATATCGATTTTATTCATTTCTATAATGAATATCGAAAAGGAATTGATTTCAAAATCTAATGTTTCAAAAATATTAACACTTATATATCGATGATATGGAATATTCAATTTTGATTTGAAATTGAATATGAAGTTGAAATCGTTTTGAAAACGAATTTAAAACGATTTATAAAATACGTTTTAAAAGGAAATCGATGAAATATATATATTATATATATAATATAATGGCCTGAATAGAACGCGCTGTGCTGTGGCAGTTCGCGAATTTCGACCATTGACTTTGAATGGACATTACGGGAGATCCGGCCGTCGGATTCTCCTGAAACTGGAACCATTGGGTTCATATCGAAAAGAGCTTTCTAATGAATAATAGAGATTTGAAATGTAACGGTTGGATTTGGAATTATGTCCAAATCAAGTTTGGAAAAGGTCGCTGTAAGTGCAGTTCGATGGCCGTTTATGGAAATCGACTGTACGGGCCTTGATAAAATTATTAAAAATATCAATAATTAGTGTAAAATCATAATAAATGATTTGGAAAGAATTGGGCTGAAAAATCCCATATTTGAAAAGATAAAAGTATATTTTTATCGAAATAAACCAGTTTTGAACTAGAATTATAATCCAATTATTTTTAAAATAAATAAATTGGATTTGAAATGGTTTTAAAAATAACCAGAATTTCCAACATATAAATTGGAAATGGATTTGAATCGAATTGTCTTCGGAATATTTCGATGTTGGATTTCATGATTATACGAATATTTTGGAGGAATTTGGAAGATATATATATATATATCGTTATTCTAATACGATATTTGTTGGTTTTGAATATAAGCCGATATATTTTCTATTCAGAGCCTTGTATTTAATATCAAATGAGATTTTGGGTTTGTCATGAATGGTATCTTTAATAATACTGTTCTTAAACCCAATCGAGTTAAGAAAATTAGAAACTGACTGGAGATTAGATAAGTTGAATGGTTTCCTGGGTATTGATCTGATATTGGTCTCGGCCTTTGGGGTTAGTACTTAAGGAATTGTTCTCTTACTAATCTACGGTTAGAGACTGATGTGATTTTGGGTTTGTTGTGAACTATGTTTTTAACGACATTCGTTCTTTAACCCGCTTTTACAGTGAAATGTGATTTGGAATTTATAAATCTTTTTATTAAGATTTAATGGGAATTTTCCAAAGTAAAGTTTTCTAATTTAATATATTTAATTGGAATTGAATGGAAATTGATCTTTGGGTTTATCGTGAACGGTGTTTCAAATAACACTTGTTCTTTAACCCGATTACCAATGGAATGAGATTTTGGGTTGTCGTGAATGGTATCAGAAACTAACTGGAGATTAGTTAAGTTGAATGGTTTCCTGAGTATTGATCTAATGTTGGTTTCGGCCTTCGGGGTTAATACTTAGGGAATTGTTCACTTGCTAATTCACGGTTAAGGGATGATGGAATGGAATGTGATTTTGGGTTTATCGTGAACCGTGTTTTAAATGACATTGGTTCTTTAACCTAGTTAAAGGCAGGATATGATTTCCCAAGTTAAACAATAGTTAATATTGATTTTTGGGAAGATTAAAAGCAAGTGGAGTTTTAACGCATCTTTAATTAGATTGAATTGATATCCAAAGGTAAATTAAAGAATAAATTTAAAGAATTTATCTTTGATAAAATTAATGGGAACCTTTCCCAAAGTATATGAATATTTGGATAAAGAAATATTCTGGATTGGAATGAGACGTATGTTGTGTTTTTATAGCACTTGTTTATTATATACGCGAGTGATTCAGAAAGACCGGGTTTATCCCATTCTGAATAACTGATTCAGCGATGTGTCGAGGATGAAGACGGTAGTTGAAGACCGGAGGTCTTCATATCGTTTGGATGATTACTGATGTCTTGATTGGGCTGTACACCCAAGGCGAGGTAATAAGTGGTGGTCGTCCAGACGTACTTGGAGATCGAAGGATATGCGAGGGCCTCTCCACTGTATTGGACATATGAGGGAGAAATAATGTGCCTCCGGTTTCGTTCAGACCCATAACTAACTTGTAAATGGATGTGTGCCTGACATCGGATTACATTCCGTGTGATTGATATACATCGGTTGCATAGCGTGAATTACTTGTGTGGCATGCTGAGACGCAAATGATCAATGTTTCTGTTGAAAAGCAGAGTCCTGTGGTTGATGATCAAAGCACGACCTTTGTGGCGTAGCTTTGTGTAGCGTTAATTCACGAGCCTCACACCCCGGTGTGAACTAGAAACGGGAGAGGACATCAGGGAGGGCATGCGTTTCTTTCTAGCTAGGAGTGGTGTCAGCGTTTTGCACGCCCTGACATTTTACTTATGTGGATGATGGATAGGAGGCACCTCAGTTATATCGGTCGATCCGGGGCCGATGGAATAATTTGGCTCATTTACGCCCCATAGGGCGGGGAAACGCAGTGTTCAGGCATTTTAATCCACATCGGGTGGACCGGCCCTGATGATCCAAAGGCTTGACAGAGTACTTGTGTAATGACCCGTATTCTACACATCATAGGATCGTAGAATATTTATTTCTTTCCCATGTGAAGTCGTATGGTCATGTAACTTTGGGAAACGTCTATTAGAGTCATTTCCCATGCTTATGATTTTTGTCGATTTTTAAATGACCATTTTGCCCCTAGTTGGTACTGTTTTGGCCATAACTTTTGATTGGAAAGGAATTTTGACCTGAAACCACTTCCATTTGATTCGTTTGATGGTTTCTCTTTCCGTAGAGTGGTCACATTAGCCAAACGGACTTACCGTTTGGGAGATATGGCTGAAACAAGGTTTGGAGTGTGAAAAACTGCTTAACCGGGCCAAATCGGGTGATTAGTGAGTAGGCCCATAACCCATTTCGGGATTAGGGTTATGGGAGGGCTGAAATGAGATGGAGAATCATTCCATTTCAGTTTTCTAGCCTCCACTTATCACCAAGGATCCCTAAAAATGGCCTCCAACCTCTAAATCACCTCCAAATCACCCTTAGGTTAAGGATTTGGCTTAGCAACCCCTAATCAAGAAGGATCTTCACCAAATCAACAAAGGAGCTGCTGTTTGGTATTGGAATTCACATCAAATCAGAGAATCATTTCAGATCTTAGTTTATTTTGTGGCTAAGGTGAGTGATTTGCTTAGTTTTGCACTAATTATGGCTAATTAGGGTTGATTAGTGTTAATTAGCGAATTTAAACATGATAAAATTCTGGAAAAATATTTATAAAATTCGGAATGATGTTTTAGACCTCTGATTTGAATTTGGGTTAATTTGGTTAAGTTTTGATAATCCTATCATTAGTTTCACCTAAATATGCTTAAGGGGAAGTTTGGGATTTTGGGTATGTTTGATCCCTTTTTACCTATCATATTGATGTTTTGATGTTTGTGGTTGATTATGTATGTTGCTATGACTGTATGAAATGCTTTGTGACTGTTTAGAATAGTTGGAATGGTCGAAAACGCCGTCGAGGGGCGTAAACAGCTCGCTGGACAAGGTGCAGGGGTTCGGATCGCATAGGGGGGTTGAGGGACGATCGGATCGCCCTATGGGATCGTGGGGGCATCCCCACGAGTCGAGTCACCTCCTCCGAACCGAACCGTCTGTGCAAGGCCACGAAGCGAATCGATGCAGTGCCGTGCCAAACTGAAGTACTCCGATCCGGATCGCGAATAAACATTACGACCCGATCCGATCCACTCGTGCTTCATATCACGATTTGAATAGAGGAAGGTAGCGTCCACGATCCGATGCATAACGAGACGATGGAGGAGTGCGATTCGATCCGCATGGGGTATTCACGATCCGATCAGAAGTGGAGACTGGATTCACGAGATGATGGGGAAGTGCGACCTGATCACCTGGAGGACCACGACCCGATCCGACGTAAGAGGCGCGACCCGATCCGATGAAAAATGTGAAGGCTGATCCGATCCGATTCGGTTGTGATGACCAATAACCCGAGATGCAAAGGTAGTCCAAATGGAAGTTAGAGCTCAGAATCCCGGAACCAGTTGGGATCCAAGGAGTTAACTTCATGGTTGGGCTTCGCTGCGGGACGTGTGCTAAGGAGTTGTCGATGTTCATAACTTTGATTCACCACTAAAAAGGAATGATGGGCTACTTATCAGTGCAGTAGGGTCATTATGACCTGAGGGGCAAAGTGATGGTAGCAAGACTACGTTATCAGTGCAGTAGGGTCATTATGACCTGAGGGGCAAGGTGATGCGTAGTAAGACTATGAGCCAGCGCAGATGGGGTGAATAACTCCATGGGGCAAGTGGACATAGTAAGGATTAGTAAGGCTATGAGCCAGCGCAGATGGGGTGAATAACTCCATGGGGCAAGTGGACATAGCGAGGAATTAGTGGCTACGTTATCAGTGCAGTGAAGCCACTTATGACTTCATGGGGCAAAGTGATCGTAGCACGGAATGTTGGGTGATCGAAGTGGTGAATATCGTATGCTTTACGCACTGAGTGAGAGATGTGAGGATGGATGCTATGCTTGATTGTTTGCTATCATTATGACATGCACACCTCCCCCACCTCCGTATCTTTATACCGTTTGATATGATACCTTAGAGTGTTGTACAGTACGTAGTGCTAACTCTTTGGTTGCAGGTCCAGGTTCAGGTATGTTTTAGTCTACCTGTTATTGTTCACTTTATATGCTTATCGCTCATACCAGGCTTTATGTCTGACCCAGAGTTTTATGTCTCCTCTTATTACTCTGGGTGCTCACACGAGCAGACTAGAGACAGGTTAGCTGGTGATGCGCGAGTAGCTGATTCGGAGGCGGGCAGGAGGCTTCCACGTACTATATATATACACATTCTCCCTGTGTCGTTGGTGGTCACTACTTGGGCATTAGTAGTGTACCTCATTTACCTTACTTTTGTTTTGAGACAGTTTGAAAGTTGTAATAAGCTGTATTCTGAATTTCCGCTGCTATGATGTTTAGTTCTGATTTTCAGCTTATGCACTGTCTCTCCTGTTTTATGTCAAGTATGTTACTATTATATTTTGTTCTATGCGCTGTGAGACATTCTACAGGTTCCTTGTATGTTCATCTCCTCCTTCTTTTTCCCTTCTGGCGACCTGTTCCGTGCTAACTGGACATGTGTACAGCGCACATTTGGAGTATGTGTCGGTTGGTGCGGGCGGGCCGTCACATTTGGTATCAGAGCTCTAGGTTGCGTAGTTAACCTAGGGAAAGACACTAGGGAGAGTTAGTACGTATATGAGAGCGCGTATTTGTGATTACTTTGGTTTTCAAAAGCTATTTATGTATATACTATTAGTAGTATGAAGATGAAGTCGCACTGCACTAGCACCACTATGGGGTCGTTAATCGTTTCCCTTTTTACAGATTAACGATGAGCCGAGAGACGAGAGGTGCTGGTAGAGGGACCAACCAAGGGAATGCCGCTGACATGAGGGCTATGTTTACTAACCTCATGAGAGACATGCTTAGAGATGTGCAAGGGGCAATTCCCAATCCCGGAGTTGGTGTTGGCCCAGTAGTGCAGGTGTAATGTCCCGCATTTTTATCAGTTTATAGTTGAATATTTAAATCAGTTTAAATATTGAATTCGTAATATAAGTGGATTTATATAAACGAAGTTGAACGTATAAAAATATATATTAAATATAATCGAGCTCATAACGACGTTGCAGTTCGTAATTTAACGTTCTGAACTTCAACTGAGTGTACAGGACTCGTTTTAAATCGGATATCTGCAAAACAAGAAACATTGGAATCTGTTGAACTGTATCTTTCTGACAGAAGTGAAATATTGAGATTTCGTCATATTTATTGCAAGATATGTCCAAATCAAATATTTGAAAAGTCGCTATAGAACCGTTTATCGACCATAACAGTTTATTTGATATAACTAGATATCGGTTGCAAATATGGACAAGGTTCTTTTGAGGCGCAGCGATAATTTAATTTTTAAAATTTTACTGAAATTTTTAATTAATTAAATATGCAACTTTTTATTTGAAGTATTTTGCACCCTTAATCAATATTTTGGGGTTTCACAATATGAGTTAATCTACCGATATTTTTATATTTTTGGGATCGTAGATCATCACTCGTCATGACCACATTATCATATCTGTCCGTAGTTGTTCGGATATAAACGTAATCCTACACAATAAGATGCACTAAGAAGAAAGGGAAGAAAACAAAACATAAAAAAAACATGTATCATCCTTTGAACTAACCACACGTCTACCACCATATACTTCTATATATGAGAAAACGCTACATTGATTAAAAACTGTTAATAGCCAATTTAAACTAGTCTAATATATTTTGGGATAACTCAAAATTTTGAGGCTTGGACAAAGGAGCAAATCACCCGTTTTTCTCTTGCCTGCTATTAGTTTCATGCTGCCACCTTACCAAAGCCATTGTATTTTGATTAAAACAACTTAACAATATAGATATATAACAATACATTTATAAATCAGAAAAAAAAAATGCTACGGCAGCAAACCCAAAATGTGAGCACCACTCATGTTTTTCAAAACGTACAGACCTAATAGAATTGTTTAATCAAGCAGACCTATATCTTTCTACTCCCTTGAGCTTAAGTTTCACGTGTCCTATGTCTTCACATCTGTAGACCAAAACCTGCAAAGCTAAATCACATCCCATCCTAAACTTGCCTAAGCCGAGCTAGGGGTACCATTTTCCTTGGCGACCACGGTGTTTTAGGCTATAAATAAACAGAGCGCTCCACTCCTTCTTCAGCAAATTCCAATATCCCAATGGCAATCAAAGATCAAAATAAAACCCATACACCCTTCAATAACATAAACCTATACTGTTAAACTCCTCATCAACTAAACCTTCCACTGGAGCATGCGAATACCATTTACAGAGTTCGGAAACTTCTCAGCAGTCAACATGGAAGAACATGGGAAGAAACCGAGTGGATGGTTAGGGTTAACGGCAAGGCGGACGTGAATTGCATGAAGGAGGAAACCGAAGGAGAAAGGTCTGGTACTGCACTGTAGTAGTTTGAACATACACCGGAGACCAACTTTGAAGCAACGCGTCCGATGGGAGGAAAGATCAGTGAAAATGGAGTATAGAGAGGGTATGGACGGTGGAGACAAAGAAGTATTAAGGGAGGAGTTGATAAATAATAGTGCTGTAGCACGGTTTAAACGTGAGCGGCATGTGTTGTGTAAAGAGGGACTGGGTGCATGCAACAGTTGGTTGCGGACAAAACTGAGAAAGACGGGGGGGGCGTGAGTGTGAGGTCAGTATGAAAGCATGAGAGGGTATATACGGTGCAGAGGGATTGGGTACTGGACTCATGGAGTTCATATGGTCCGATATGGTGATATATAGTGGTCCTCCCTATGTGTCGTTACTGGTACTGTGTGCATTTGAGCCGTTAGTGGTAACGTGTGCATCATAATACAAGGGCCAAAGAAAAAGGGGTAGTGGAGAGTGCTGACGTCAGTAGGAAAGGAGATGGGAAGGATTTTCATGTGGTATATAGATTGTTGTTGGTTTTGATTTTAGTGAATCTGTGAAGGAGTGGATTTTTGTTGATGCACAGCACGTTAGGGTGTGGGTTTCGCTAGTGCAAGGTGCACCGTGCCCGGATGTTTGGTTTCGAAAATGTTTCTCTATATGAAGATGTTTCTCCATATGCGATTGTTTGTAAATGGCGACGGCGACTGATGGCCTACTGAAATGCACTGCATTAATGGCGTATTCAATTGGATCGGACGGAGGACGACTGAGCTGCCGGATTTTTGTACGTGCAGTCAAGTGTTTCAGGCTTTTACAGATACGCTTGAAGGAGCTAAAAGCAGAAGGCTTCACCGTTGGTATTTAGAGACTATTTCCGCTGTGATATGATGTATTGTACTCTGATAATGGTATGTATATACAATACAGTTTTGTATTTCAAAGTTATGTTATATAATATATTTTATTCGTTCCGCTGTGAGATTCGTGTTTACTCTGATTATGTTCAGCTGTGTTCTTCTTCTTCTCCTATTCTATTAGTTCTATCTTTTCTATCTCATCCTCTAACTTCTTTCTATTAATGATCTGGTATCTTCGATGTCTGAATAGTCGACGCTGGGTTTTGTGTCGATTTTCGGAGTCGAAAATCCCTGGGTCGTTACAGTGGTATCAGAGCATAAGGTTAAGTGATTACCTTGGCTCTGTGGCGTGACTCAATAGAGATGGAGTTAGTAATACTCCAGATTGAGTTTGAGTGTATATATATGAGCGCGTATTTGTAAATTGTTATAAAAAACTGTTTTATATTGTGTTGATTAGTTTGGCAAGTGGTTTATGAATTCTGGTCGAAACAGTAATGCAAACTGTGTCGATAGGTGTTTCTAAACTCTTGAACAGAGTAATTCGACACAGTGTGTTTTGAAAAGAGGGTAAATGAAATAATTTTACCCAAAATATATTTTGATATAAAAAAGAACTATATATCTTGAGTTCATTATAGTATATTGGGTGTGTTGATCGTTACTATAATCGAATAAGATTATAAGTGCGTTGGTTATGTAAATAACCAATCGAAATTTATATGAGTATAAGGTATAAAATCAGATGAACTGAATCTGAAATTTAAACCAGAATTGGAATTAAAATTCTGAAACATGAAATTGTTTGTAAATGAATTTTGAATGAAGTATATGGAATTTTAAGATCCTGGGGAAATTTTGAAATATTATCCAAGTTTCGAAAAGATATTTTTGAAGTAATTTCAAATAAAAGTATTTGAATATGAGATTTGAAAGTGATATAGTATTGAACTCACTTTGATCGCTGGGAAATGAATTCCGATGATGAAGTCGACCATTATCGGTGTTCATTTTCGAGTTCTAAGTGACGGATTACTACCAAAGATTTTGTTTTGAAATAAGTTGTTCGGAAATTCAAATGTTTTGAATTGCTATGTTATAAGTATATATGTGTATATGATCTCAAACTGATTTAAAATAAAAACCTCAGGAATTTGAATTCTGAAATTTAAAATTTACTTATGAAGTAAATAAACAGCGAATTTAAATAAGTTAAATAAAATTTGAGTTGAATTGAAGCCAAGTAAGTGGAAATCGTATTGGAATAAGGATTTGACTTGACCAAGTAGTTGAGTTGTGAATTGAGATTGGGAATGGAACCAAACTTGGTTGGGAAATTTGATTATTTGGAATTGGAATTGAACTGGAGTTTGAAAAAGAAATTTGAGTTGGGATTATTGATTGAGAATAAACTGACTGGAGATCAGTTGGAGATGCATTTGGGTATGCTGAATAGATTGCAAATGGAAGCGAGAAAGTTGGATGCCGATAAAGGGAGAAGGCCAGAGTGGCATGTGGTAATAGTACCGAATGAACCGTGCAGCAGAGAGGCTGACAAAATTCTCCGAAAATTTAAGTGTTAGAAAATTTTCCGAATTTTGAAAATTTTCGTTACAAAGAAGGGAATGAATATTTTGATCAGTTCAGTTGGAACTGAAATTATGAAGTAAACCAAAAAGAATTTTTAATATGTTTACAACAGAAATTGTAGCATTTTTCCTACCTTAGCAATTTCGAGGACGAAATTATTTTAAGGGGGAAGGAATGTAATGTCCCGCATTTTTATCAGTTTATAGTTGAATATTTAAATCAGTTTAAATATTGAATTCGTAATATAAGTGGATTTATATAAACGAAGTTGAACGTATAAAAATATATATTAAATATAATCGAGCTCATAACGACGTTGCAGTTCGTAATTTAACGTTCTGAACTTCAACTGAGTGTACAGGACTCGTTTTAAATCGGATATCTGCAAAACAAGAAACATTGGAATCTGTTGAACTGTATCTTTCTGACAGAAGTGAAATATTGAGATTTCGTCATATTTATTGCAAGATATGTCCAAATCAAATATTTGAAAAGTCGCTATAGAACCGTTTATCGACCATAACAGTTTATTTGATATAACTAGATATCGGTTGCAAATATGGACAAGGTTCTTTTGAGGCGCAGCGATAATTTAATTTTTAAAATTTTACTGAAATTTTTAATTAATTAAATATGCAACTTTTTATTTGAAGTATTTTGCACCCTTAATCAATATTTTGGGGTTTCACAATATGAGTTAATCTACCGATATTTTTATATTTTTGGGATCGTAGATCATCACTCGTCATGACCACATTATCATATCTGTCCGTAGTTGTTCGGATATAAACGTAATCCTACACAATAAGATGCACTAAGAAGAAAGGGAAGAAAACAAAACATAAAAAAAACATGTATCATCCTTTGAACTAACCACACGTCTACCACCATATACTTCTATATATGAGAAAACGCTACATTGATTAAAAACTGTTAATAGCCAATTTAAACTAGTCTAATATATTTTGGGATAACTCAAAATTTTGAGGCTTGGACAAAGGAGCAAATCACCCGTTTTTCTCTTGCCTGCTATTAGTTTCATGCTGCCACCTTACCAAAGCCATTGTATTTTGATTAAAACAACTTAACAATATAGATATATAACAATACATTTATAAATCAGAAAAAAAAAATGCTACGGCAGCAAACCCAAAATGTGAGCACCACTCATGTTTTTCAAAACGTACAGACCTAATAGAATTGTTTAATCAAGCAGACCTATATCTTTCTACTCCCTTGAGCTTAAGTTTCACGTGTCCTATGTCTTCACATCTGTAGACCAAAACCTGCAAAGCTAAATCACATCCCATCCTAAACTTGCCTAAGCCGAGCTAGGGGTACCATTTTCCTTGGCGACCACGGTGTTTTAGGCTATAAATAAACAGAGCGCTCCACTCCTTCTTCAGCAAATTCCAATATCCCAATGGCAATCAAAGATCAAAATAAAACCCATACACCCTTCAATAACATAAACCTATACTGTTAAACTCCTCATCAACTAAACCTTCCACTGGAGCATGCGAATACCATTTACAGAGTTCGGAAACTTCTCAGCAGTCAACATGGAAGAACATGGGAAGAAACCGAGTGGATGGTTAGGGTTAACGGCAAGGCGGACGTGAATTGCATGAAGGAGGAAACCGAAGGAGAAAGGTCTGGTACTGCACTGTAGTAGTTTGAACATACACCGGAGACCAACTTTGAAGCAACGTGTCCGATGGGAGGAAAGATCAGTGAAAATGGAGTATAGAGAGGGTATGGACGGTGGAGACAAAGAAGTATTAAGGGAGGAGTTGATAAATAATAGTGCTGTAGCACGGTTTAAACGTGAGCGGCATGTGTTGTGTAAAGAGGGACTGGGTGCATGCAACAGTTGGTTGCGGACAAAACTGAGAAAGACGGGGGGGGCGTGAGTGTGAGGTCAGTATGAAAGCATGAGAGGGTATATACGGTGCAGAGGGATTGGGTACTGGACTCATGGAGTTCATATGGTCCGATATGGTGATATATAGTGGTCCTCCCTATGTGTCGTTACTGGTACTGTGTGCATTTGAGCCGTTAGTGGTAACGTGTGCATCATAATACAAGGGCCAAAGAAAAAGGGGTAGTGGAGAGTGCTGACGTCAGTAGGAAAGGAGATGGGAAGGATTTTCATGTGGTATATAGATTGTTGTTGGTTTTGATTTTAGTGAATCTGTGAAGGAGTGGATTTTTGTTGATGCACAGCACGTTAGGGTGTGGGTTTCGCTAGTGCAAGGTGCACCGTGCCCGGATGTTTGGTTTCGAAAATGTTTCTCTATATGAAGATGTTTCTCCATATGCGATTGTTTGTAAATGGCGACGGCGACTGATGGCCTACTGAAATGCACTGCATTAATGGCGTATTCAATTGGATCGGACGGAGGACGACTGAGCTGCCGGATTTTTGTACGGGCAGTCAAGTGTTTCAGGCTTTTACAGATACGCTTGAAGGAGCTAAAAGCAGAAGGCTTCACCGTTGGTATTTAGAGACTATTTCCGCTGTGATATGATGTATTGTACTCTGATAATGGTATGTATATACAATACAGTTTTGTATTTCAAAGTTATGTTATATAATATATTTTATTCGTTCCGCTGTGAGATTCGTGTTTACTCTGATTATGTTCAGCTGTGTTCTTCTTCTTCTCCTATTCTATTAGTTCTATCTTTTCTATCTCATCCTCTAACTTCTTTCTATTAATGATCTGGTATCTTCGATGTCTGAATAGTCGACGCTGGGTTTTGTGTCGATTTTCGGAGTCGAAAATCCCTGGGTCGTTACAGCAGGCGCCTAGGGTCGATTTCGCCAAGTTGTGCAAGGATTACACCAATCTTGGTGGGAAGCCGTTCCACGGAACGGAGTCGGCCACGGATGTTCAAGACTGGATGGATAGCTGTGACTGTATCTTTGATGACTTGGGTCTCGAGGATGCGATGAAGAGAAGGCTAGCGTCTCGTCAGCTGCAAGGGCGAGCGATGAATTGGTGGAATGCTATCAGAACAGCTATTCCAGAGGATCAAGTTACTTTGGATCAGTTCAAGGCTCGCTTTAGCGAGAAGTTTATTCCAGCTACCCAGAAGTCAGTGTTGTTTAAGAGGTTCTTGGAACTCAAGCAGAACGGAAGGGCAGTTTCTGATTATATTGCTGAGTTCGACACTTTGTCGAAGTATGGATTGTCTCTTATCGATACTCCTGAGAAGAAGAATGAGAAGTTCATTACTGGTCTGGATGGGTACTTGGGGGAGAGGCTCATTAACCACATCGATGAGACTTTTGAATCGATCGTGGGAAAGGCTTTGAGGTCAGAGAGTCTTTACCCTAAGTCAAGGACTGAGGCTGCATCTGTAGAAGGGCCAAAGCCGCAAACAGGCGGTGGAGGCAAGAATAATTCTCAGAATAAGAGGAAGCAGGACCAATCAAAAGGTGGCCAGAAAAAGAGCAAGAAGGATGTTGAGTGCTTCAGCTGTGGAAAGAAAGGCCATTATGCTAAGGAATGTCGGGCCAAGCCAACGGAAAGGAAGTGCTACAACTGTGGCCAAGTGGGACATCAGAAAGATAAGTGTCCGCAACCTCTTAAGGAGAAGCAGATTGTGAAAGCATATGCTCTTGATGCTGTTCCTTCTTCGTCAAATGCCCCAACTGCGGCGGAGAAAGAAAAGAATGTTGTTATTCAAGGTATGCTTTCTATTTATGATGTACCAGTTCGAGTTTTGTTTGATACTGGGGCTTCCCGTTCCTTCATATCTAGTGACCTGGTAGATAGGTTGGGACTGGAACCCGAGATAGTCGATAGACCATTGATTGTGACGAACCCGATTGGTGGTTCGACTAGCCTTAGTATGATTTGCAGGAATTTGGTCTTATCGAGTCATGGATGTATGTTTGTATGTGATTGCTTTGTTTTGGGCTTTACTGGGTATGGCATTATATTGGGAGTCGATTGGCTCCAAAGATACGGGGTGGTGGTAGACTGTGAGGGCTTTTTGGTGACAGTGAGGGCGGATGATGGGCGGAGGGTAGTGTTTGGTAGTCTACCTAGTGATGGGGTTATGGCTAGTTTTGTAAATTCCCTCGACATCCCACAAGATGAGTTGTCTGATGTGCCCGTGGTTGGCCAGTATCCGGGCGTCTTCGAGGAGGTGACCGGGCTTCCACCACACCGAGAGATTGAGTTTCGTATTGATTTAGTGAAAGATGCCAGACCTATAGTGATGCCACTTCGTCGTATGGCACCAAGGGAGCAGCGAGAGCTCGGGGTGCCAGTCAGCAATCTTTTGAAGAAGGGATTTATTAGATGGAGTGTCTCCGAGTGGGGAGCACCAGTTGTATTTGCCACTAAGGCAGATGGTTCCCTTCGTTTGTGTGTGGACTATCGCGAGTTGAATAAGGTGACGAGGAAGAATAAGTATCCTCTACGGCGGATAGATGATTTGTTTGATCAGCTGGAAGGAGCTAGAGTGTTCTCCCAGTTGGACCTCGCGACAGGATTTCATCAGCTTCGAGTAGCAGATGAGAGTGTTCCAAAAACGGCATTTAGGACGCCGTCTGGATTTTATGAGTGGTTGGTCATGCCATTTGGGTTGACCATTGCACCGGCATATTTTGTGGATCTTATGAATCGAGTATTCAGAGATTAGTTGAATAAGTTTGTTCTTGTGTTCGTGGATGATATCCTTGTTTACTCAAGGACAGAGGAGGAACACAAGGGGCACTTGAGGATAGTGATGGAGGTGTTGAGGAAACACCAATTGAAAGCGAAATTCTCTAAGTGTCATTTTTGGAGAAGGGAAGTGAGATTCTTGGGTCATGTTGTTTCCGAGAGTGGTATTGCCGTGGACCCTGCGAAGGTGGCTACGGTACAGGATTGGCCTACGCCCAAGAATGCAACAGATGTAAGAAGTTTCTTGGGATTAGCTGGATATTATCGTAAGTTTATCCAGGACTTCTCCAAGATTGCAGCACCGTTGACTCAGTTGACTAAGAAGAATCAGTCCTTCGTCTGGGACGGAGTGTGTGAGGATGCCTTCAGAGGTCTAAAAGAGAGGTTGACGCGTGCGCCAGTGTTAGTCATTCCTAAAGGGAATGAAGAGATGACGGTATACACGGATGCTTGTGGTACCGGACTGGGTGCTGTATTGATGCAGGGAGGTAGGGTTGTAGCTTATGCTAGTCGACAGCTAAAGCCGCATGAAAAGAAGTATCCTACCCATGATTTGGAGTTGGCAGCGATTGTATTTACTCTGAAGATGTGGAGACACTATCTCTTGGGAGAAAGATTTGAGTTGTTTACCGATCATAAATCGTTAAAGTATCTTTTCTCTCAGAAAGATCTGAATCTCCGTCAGCAGAGATGGTTAGAGTTCTTGGCTTCGTATGATTTTGATATCGCGTATACACCCGGGAAGGGTAATGCGGTAGCCGATGCCTTAAGTAGGAGACATGCCAGCTTAGGGGCAATGTTTCTTGAACGGAAGCAACTGGAGTATATCGCGGGGTTTGATTTCAGACCAAAGTGCGAATTGGATCCAGTTATGCTAGCTAGTTTTACGATCAGACCCACTTTGATAGAGCGGATTGGTTCTAGCCAGAGGGACGATCCTAACCTATTAGAAATCATCTCCAAGTTAGAAATGGGAGTTGATGAGGAGATGAATGTGTATGGGCTTGATCGAGATGGATGGCTTCGAAAGAATGGAAGACTAGTTGTACCCAACGTGAATGGTTTGAGAGATGAAGTGCTTAGAGAATGTCATCACTCAAAACTGACTATACATCCCGGCGGTAATAAGATGTATCGGGACATGAGACAGACTTACTACTGGGAAGGGATGAAAAGAGACGTTGGGAAGTTTATATCCAAATGCATGAATTGCCAGCTAGTTAAAGCCGAGCAAAAGAAGCCTAGTGGGTTGTTGCAACCATTAGAAATTCCCGAATGGAAGTGGGAGCAAGTCTCGATGGATTTCATCGATGGCTTACCAAGGACTAGATCGGGATATGATAGCATTTGGGTAATTGTGGATCGATTGACTAAAAGCGCAAGGTTTATACCACTCAAATTGACCAGGACGGCAACCAAGTTGGCAGAATTGTATATGAAGTGGGTAGTGAGATTTCATGGAGTACCCAAAAGCATTGTGAGTGACCGAGACCCGTTGTTCACTAGTGGGTTTTGGAAGAGCTTACAAGAGGCTCTAAGGTCAAGATTACATCTCAGTACCGCATATCATCCTCAGACCGACGGTCAGACGGAGAGGGTGAATCGTATATTGGAAGATCTCTTGAGAGCTTGTATATTGGATTTTGGTGGATCGTGGGATGACCATTTGCATCTAGTAGAGTTTGCATATAATAATAGCTACCAATCCAGTATCGGTATGGCTCCATATGAAGCTTTGTACGAAAGACCGTGCAACTCACCATCATGTTGGATAGAGACTGGCGAGAAGTTTGTGTTTGGACCAGATGTAGTGAGAGAAATTTCCGATAAGATTAAGGTCATTCAGCAACGAATGAAAGCTGCCCAAGATAGACAGAAGAGTTACGCCGATAAGAGGAGAAGAGACTTGAAATTCTCCGTTGGTGACTTGGTGTTTGTCAGGATCTCTCCGTTGAAGAGCGTGATACGATTTGGCAGGAGAGGCAAGTTGGCACCAAGATTTGTTGGGCCATTCCATGTTCTTGAACTTGTCGGGAATTTGGCATATAGAGTTGGCTTACCAGAGAAAATGGCGGGAGTTCACGATATATTTCATGTTTCCCAACTGAGGAAGTTCGTTCACGACTCAGATATGACTATTTCACCCGATCAGTTAGAGGACTTCGAGGTAGAACCCGAGGCGGTTGGGAACCGCAAGCCGATTCGTATTGTGGGGCACGATACGAAGCAACTTCGAAGAAAGTCGGTGAAGTTAGTCAAGGTTCAGTGGGGCGAGAACGAGAATGATTGTACTTGGGAGACAGAGGAGAGCATTAGGAGGGCTTATCCAGAACTCTTTGCCCGGTAAGATTTACTTTGCGATTTAGCTTTCCGCATGCTAGGATAGACTTGCTTTGCTTGTTTGCATGTTTGATTGTTGTTTTATGATTGATAGGCATGCGGGACCCTTTGTGTATGTTTGGATTAGGGAATTTCGGGGGCGAAATTTCTTAAGGGGGGGAGAGTGTAATGACCCGTATTCTACACATCATAGGATCGTAAAATATTTATTTCTTTCCCATGTGAAGTCGTATGGTCATGTAACTTTGGGAAACGTCTATTAGAGTCATTTCCCATGCTTATGATTTTTGTCGATTTTTAAATGACCATTTTGCCCCTAGTTGGTACTGTTTTGGCCATAACTTTTGATTGGAAAGGAATTTTGACCTGAAACCACTTCCATTTGATTCGTTTGATGGTTTCTCTTTCCGTAGAGTGGTCACATTAGCCAAACGGACTTACCGTTTGGGAGATATGGCTGAAACAAGGTTTGGAGGGTGAAAAACTGCTTAACCGGGCCAAATCGGGTGATTAGTGAGTAGGCCCATAACCCATTTCGGGATTAGGGTTATGGGAGGGCTGAAATGAGATGGAGAATCATTCCATTTCAGTTTTCTAGCCTCCACTTATCACCAAGGATCCCTAAAAATGGCCTCCAACCTCTAAATCACCTCCAAATCACCCTTAGGTTAAGGATTTGGCTTAGCAACCCCTAATCAAGAAGGATCTTCACCAAATCAACAAAGGAGCTGCTGTTTGGTATTGGAATTCACATCAAATCAGAGAATCATTTCAGATCTTAGTTTATTTTGTGGCTAAGGTGAGTGATTTGCTTAGTTTTGCACTAATTATGGCTAATTAGGGTTGATTAGTGTTAATTAGCGAATTTAAACATGATAAAATTCTGGAAAAATATTTATAAAATTCGGAATGATGTTTTAGACCTCTGATTTGAATTTGGGTTAATTTGGTTAAGTTTTGATAATCCTATCATTAGTTTCACCTAAATATGCTTAAGGGGAAGTTTGGGATTTTGGGTATGTTTGATCCCTTTTTACCTATCATATTGATGTTTTGATGTTTGTGGTTGATTATGTATGTTGCTATGACTGTATGAAATGCTTTGTGACTGTTTAGAATAGTTGGAATGGTCGAAAACGCCGTCGAGGGGCGTAAACAGCTCGCTGGACAAGGTGCAGGGGTTCGGATCGCATGGGGGGGTTGAGGGACGATCGGATCGCCCTATGGGATCGTGGGGGCATCCCCACGAGTCGAGTCACCTCCTCCGAACCGAACCGTCTGTGCAAGGCCACGAAGCGAATCGATGCAGTGCCGTGCCAAACTGAATTACTCCGATCCGGATCGCGAATAAACATTACGACCCGATCCGATCCACTCGTGCTTCATATCACGATTTGAATAGAGGAAGGTAGCGTCCACGATCCGATGCATAATGAGACGATGGAGGAGTGCGATTCGATCCGCATGGGGTATTCACGATCCGATCAGAAGTGGAGACTGGATTCACGAGATGATGGGGAAGTGCGACCTGATCACCTGGAGGACCACGACCCGATCCGACGTAAGAGGCGCGACCCGATCCGATGAAAAATGTGAAGGCTGATCCGATCCGATTCGGTTGTGATGACCAATAACCCGAGATGCAAAGGTAGTCCAAATGGAAGTTAGAGCTCAGAATCCCGGAACCAGTTGGGATCCAAGGAGTTAACTTCATGGTTGGGCTTCGCTGCGGGACGTGTGCTAAGGAGTTGTCGATGTTCATAACTTTGATTCACCACTAAAAAGGAATGATGGGCTACTTATCAGTGCAGTAGGGTCATTATGACCTGAGGGGCAAAGTGATGGTAGCAAGACTACGTTATCAGTGCAGTAGGGTCATTATGAACTGAGGGGCAAGGTGATGCGTAGTAAGACTATAAGCCAGCGCAGATGGGGTGAATAACTCCATGGGGCAAGTGGACATAGTAAGGATTAGTAAGGCTATGAGCCAGCGCAGATGGGGTGAATAACTCCATGGGGCAAGTGGACATAGCGAGGAATTAGTGGCTACGTTATCAGTGCAGTGAAGCCACTTATGACTTCATGGGGCAAAGTGATCGTAGCACGGAATGTTGGGTGATCGAAGTGGTGAATATCGTATGCTTTACGCACTGAGTGAGAGATGTGAGGATGGATGCTATGCTTGATTGTTTGCTATCATTATGACATGCACACCTCCCCCACCTCCGTATCTTTATACCGTTTGATATGATACCTTAGAGTGTTGTACAGTACGTAGTGCTAACTCTTTGGTTGCAGGTCCAGGTTCAGGTATGTTTTAGTCTACCTGTTATTGTTCACTTTATATGCTTATCGCTCATACCAGGCTTTATGTCTGACCCAGAGTTTTATGTCTCCTCTTATTACTCTGGGTGCTCACACGAGTAGACTAGAGACAGGTTAGCTGGTGATGCGCGAGTAGCTGATTCGGAGGCGGGCAGGAGGCTTCCACGTACTATATATATATACACATTCTCCCTGTGTCGTTGGTGGTCACTACTTGGGCATTAGTAGTGTACCTCATTTACCTTACTTTTGTTTTGAGACAGTTTGAAAGTTGTAATAAGCTGTATTCTGAATTTCCGCTGCTATGATGTTTAGTTCTGATTTTCAGCTTATGCACTGTCTCTCCTGTTTTATGTCAAGTATGTTACTATTATATTTTGTTCTATGCGCTGTGAGACATTCTACAGGTTCCTTGTATGTTCATCTCCTCCTTCTTTTTCCCTTCTGGCAACCTGTTACGTGCTAACTGGACATGTGTACAGCGCACATTTGGAGTATGTGTCGGTTGGTGCGGGGCGGGCCGTCACATTTGGTATCAGAGCTCTAGGTTGCGTAGTTAACCTAGGGAAAGACACTAGGGAGAGTTAGTACGTATATGAGAGCGCGTATTTGTGATTACTTTGGTTTTCAAAAGCTATTTATGTATATACTATTAGTAGTATGAAGATGAAGTCGCACTGCACTAGCACCACTATGGGGTCGTTAATCGTTTCCCTTTTTACAGATTAACGATGAGCCGAGAGACGAGAGGTGCTGGTAGAGGGACCAACCAAGGGAATTCCACTGACATGAGGGCTATGTTTACTAACCTCATGAGAGACATGCTTAGAGATGTGCAAGGGGCAATTCCCAATCCCGGAGTTGGTGTTGGCCCAGTAGTGCAGGCGCCTAGGGTCGATTTCGCCAAGTTGTGTAAGGATTACACCAATCTTGGTGGGAAGCCGTTCCACGGAACGGAGTCGGCCACGGATGTTCAAGACTGGATGGATAGCTGTGACTATATCTTTGATGACTTGGGTCTCGAGGATGCGATGAAGAGAAGGCTAGCGTCTCGTTAGCTGCAAGGGCGAGCGATGAATTGGTGGAATGCTATCAGAACAGCTATTCCAGAGGATCAAGTTACATGGGATCAGTTCAAGGCTCGCTTTAGCGAGAAGTTTATTCCAGCTGCCCAGAAGTCAGTGTTGTTTAAGAGGTTCTTGGAAGTCAAGCAGAACGGAAGGGCAGTTTCTGATTATATTGCTGAGTTCGACACTTTGTCGAAGTATGGATTGTCTCTTATCAATACTCCTGAGAAGAAGAATGAGAAGTTCATTACTGGTCTGGATGGGTACTTGGGGGAGAGGCTCATTAACCACATCGATGAGACTTTTGAATCGATCGTGGGAAAGGCTTTGAGGTCAGAGAGTCTTTACCCTAAGTCAAGGACTGAGGCTGCATCTGCAGAAGGGCCAAAGCCGCAAACAGGCGGTGGAGGCAAGAATAATTCTCAGAATAAGAGGAAGCAGGACCAATCAAAAGGTGGCCAGAAAAAGAGCAAGAAGGATGTTGAGTGCTTCAGCTGTGGAAAGAAAGGCCATTATGCTAAGGAATGTCGGGCCAAGCCAGCGGAAAGGAAGTGCTACAACTGTGGCCAAGTGGGACATCAGAAAGATAAGTGTCCGCAACCTCTTAAGGAGAAGCAGATTGTGAAAGCATATGCTCTTGATGCTGTTCCTTCTTCGTCAAATGCCCCAACTGCGGCGGAGAAAGAAAAGAATGTTGTTATTCAAGGTATGCTTTCTATTTATGATGTACCAGTTCGAGTTTTGTTTGATACTGGGGCTTCCCGTTCCTTCATATCTAGTGACCTGGTAGATAGGTTGGGACTGGAACCCGAGATAGTCGATAGACCATTGATTGTGACGAACCCGATTGGTGGTTCGACTAGCCTTAGTATGATTTGCAGGAATTTGGTCTTATCGAGTCATGGATGTATGTTTGTATGTGATTGCTTTGTTTTGGGCTTTACTGGGTATGGCATTATATTGGGAGTCGATTGGCTCCAAAGATACGGGGTGGTGGTAGACTGTGAGGGCTTTTTGGTGACAGTGAGGGCGGATGATGGGCGGAGGGTAGTGTTTGGTAGTCTACCTAGTGATGGGGTTATGGCTAGTTTTGTAAATTCCCTCGACATCCCGCAAGATGAGTTGTCAGATGTGCCCGTGGTTGGCCAGTATCCGGACGTCTTCGAGGAGGTGACCGGGCTTCCACCACACCGATCACCTGGAGGACCACGACCCGATCCGACGTAAGAGGCGCGACCCGATCCGATGAAAAATGTGAAGGCTGATCCGATCCGATTCGGTTGTGATGACCAATTACCCGAGATGCAAAGGTAGTCCAAATGGAAGTTAGAGCTCAGAATCCCGGAACCAGTTGGGATCCAATGAGTTCACTTCATTGTTGGGCTTCGCTGCGGGACGTGTGCTAAGGAGTTGTCGATGTTCATAACTTTGATTCACCACTAAAAAGGAATGATGGGCTACTTATCAGTGCAGTAGGGTCATTATGACCTGAGGGGCAAAGTGATGGTAGCAAGACTACGTTATCAGTGCAGTAGGGTCATTATGACTTGAGGGGAAAGGTGATGCGTAGTAAGACTATGAGCCAGCGCAGATGGGGTGAATAACTCCATGGGGCAAGTTGACATAGTAAGGATTAGTAAGGCTTTGAGCCAGCGCAGATGGGGTGAATAACTCCATGGGGCAAGTGGACATAGCGAGGAATTAGTGGCTACGTTATCAGTGCAGTGAAGCCACTTATGACTTCATGGGGCAAAGTGATCGTAGCACGGAATGTTGGGTGATCGAAGTGGTGAATATCGTATGCTTTACGCACTGAATGAGAGATGTGAGGATGGATGCTATGCTTGATTGTTTGCTATCATTATGACATGCACACCTCCCCCACCTCCGTATCTTTGTACCGTTTGATATGATACCTTAGAGTGTTGTACAGTACGTAGTGCTAACTCTTTGGTTGCAGGTCCAGGTTCAGGTATGTTTTAGTCTACCTGTTATTGTTCACTTTAGATGCTTATCGCTCATACCAGGCTTTATGTCTGACCCAGAGTTTTATGTCTCCTCTTATTACTCTGGGTGCTCACACGAGCAGACTAGAGACAGGTTAGCTGGTGATGCACGAGTAGCTAATTCGGAGGCGGGCAGGAGGCTTCCACGTACTATATATATATACACATTCTCCCTGTCTCGTTGGTGGTCTCTACTTGGGCATTAGTAGTGTACCTCATTTACCTTACTTTTGTTTTGAGACAGTTTGAAAGTTGTAATAAGCTGTATTCTGAATTTCCGCTGCTATGATGTTTAGTTCTGATTTTCAGCTTATGCACTGTCTCTCCTGTTTTATATCAAGTATGTTACTATTATATTTTGTTCTATGCGCTGTGAGACATTCTACAGGTTCCTTGTATGTTCATCTCCTCCTTCTTTTCCCCTTCTGGCGACCTGTTCCGTGCTAACTGGACATGTGTACAACGCACATTTGGAGTATGTGTCGGTTGGTGCGGGGCGGGCCGTAACAACTTGCCTGAGGGGCGGGCTAGAGTGTCTTGAAGCGGTAAGAACGATCCCTTGCTTTGGTTCACAGATGGAAATCCAACTTCCAATACGACATCTTGCGGTTTTGATTGTAAACCTATATATGGAAACATAGTGGTATGGGGCACTTATGTCGTCTATGATTGGTACTTATGATTGAAATAATTTTGACACTATACACTTATAGTAATAATAAAACATGAAATTTTACATACCAAGCATTCTTGGCTATTAAAAGGTAAAAACTCTATCCTTCGGCTTGCGTTGCATTGTGTGATGGGACCTGAGTCTTATAATGGCTTCATTGTTCTTTATTTGGCATTGCGTTGTTGTTTTATGCACTGGTATTCTGGGGAGGAAACCCGTTCCGTGTTATACGGCGTGATCCCTGGATTTACCTAAATTTAAAATAAAGATTAATAACTGTTTTAGTTCTCACACCAGTCACATGACTGACCTGGAGTTTATTGTTTTAACCTAAACTCTAAGTGCCCTTATTTTCCGCACGGGCAGCTAGTAGTTTTGGTTTTGCAGATTTATATTCACAGGATCCTGGTTTACAGCTGGAATGATATTTCGGAAAGCTCTGTATCCGTATATTCCTTTCAGTTGTGTTTTGTATTATTTTCCATTGCATTGTAATTTGTAAATCTTTGATATTTTTCTGGTGTATAATATTTATTTATACTCTGCATATTCTTATATTCTAATGGAATTGCTGTAATAAGCAATGAAATGTTCTTCTGTTTGTGTTCTGATTCATCTTTTCCTCAAAGCAATCCATTCTTTCCCTTCTCCTCGGAGATTGGGGAAGTTCTGTGTCCTTACACTTCATTACCTAATACATCTTAGTTCCTCCGGGATAAGTAGTAAATTTTGATCGATGTTACTCCTCACAACTTGTTTCCTTAGGTTTTCAACAACTTGAACACACAATCGCTCTCTCTTCCTCAGCCAATCATTGCTGTAAGACTGAAAATTTTCAAATCACCAATCTAGGTTCCACTTTTCAGTCTTCTAATTCGATCAACTAGTAATGGATTATCTCTTTGTTTAAAAGCAATCTTTTTTATCATTACTTGATGGACTTCCAAACATGGCAGGATAACAATTTCTTAACTAGTACTAGCCTTCGATCTTAACTGCATACCACATGTAGTCAATGCCTATAAGTACTTTAGTTTGAAAAACATTGCAACACCATGTTCTGATGTTTCTTGCTAAATACATCTACTGCTTTATTACCATTCCTTGGCATATACTCAATCCAAAATCATAATCTACTGTGAACTATTACTATCTTTGTTGTCTTATATTCAACTCCTTCAGAGAGGATAAGTATCCCAATGACTTTTGATCCATAAACAACTTAAATCATTCTCTCAAAAGATAGTGCATCCACACCTTTAAAATAAAGGTTACTGTAGTCAATCCCAAGTTATGCGTCAGTTATCTAACTTCATGTGGTCTAAACTATTGAGAAGCATAAGCAGTCACTTCACCCTTCTACATCAAAATAACTCATAATTATGTTCCATATGCATCTTTTTACACAACTAGATCCTGATTCCCATCCACAACAAGTAACACGGGCATATTTGTCATATTTATCGGTCTAAACTTACTTCTCGTCCTTCTTGTTAGCTTAGTCATTGCTGCCTCTATATGAGAGAAATCCTTGATGGATCTCCTGTTCTAACTATCAAATCTAAGAGAACTCTTAATCTTGGTCATTGTCACGGGATTCTTCCAATTATTAATATCTTTGATCTTGTCGAGACCTACTTATAAAGCCTTATTTGAAACTACATAACCAAGAAACTTCACTTCTCTCTTCCAAAAATGATGCTTCGAAAACTTTAATTTAGCCGCCTTAGCATCTGAAGCACTATTTTAAGATGAACTTCATACAACCTTAAGAGTAAATTAGAATTAAATCTATAATATCAACATGAACCTATCCAAGTGTTGTCGTAAGATTTGTTTCATCAAGTCTACAAAGAAAGAAGGTACATTAATCAATATGAATGACATGACTAAACTCATATGAATAATATCTCATTTGAAAAGACATCAAAGGAATACTATCATCGGTCACTTTCTATTGACTAAACCCAGTTGCTAAATCCAACTACGAAGATACCTCAGTTAGTCAAACAAATTATCAATTCTCAAAAAAAGATACTTATTCTTTACTACATTTTGATTTGGATTACAATAATCAATGCATATTATCAGCGACCCTTCTGATTCTTTAACAAACACTATGGTCGCTCCTGAAGCGAGCCACTTGGTCTAATCAAACTCTTCCCTTCCAAGTCCACAAGCTACCAATCTTTTCATCTCAATAGGCGGTCTACTTATGGGTTTTACTCCAAGTACAAGATCTGTTTAAAACTCAATAGCTCGCTTGGGATGATGTCCTATAACTACCTAATAAACATCTACAAATTGTCTTACTACAAATCCTGATTCAACTCGCCTTCCTTCTTTGTTGTACCCAGTAAAGCACAAACATCAAAACTTGGATCTCATATTGAATATATAATTGGTTAACGCTATTAGGGTGTCTTAATGATATTATTATATAATGGAAAAAATATCCTACCATCATATATGCTTAACCAATCTGTACCGAATATAATTCCACTGCCCACTAATTTAGAATAAACTAACTACAAGTGAAAATATAACCTAGAAACTCAAACTCTACTTGGTCACACTACATCCCCAGAGTTTCATACCCTCTTACTAAATTCATGTGGTTCTAAACTAACCTTATTTACCAAACAATTAAGGATGAAGGACTGTGATGCACTAGTATCAAACAATACTCTAACAGGTACACTACGAATCAAAAGTGTACCTCTCATCACAACCCTTCCATACTCCTCTACTTATGGTCTCTAAGTAGATGGAGCCAAAGATAATAAATTTTCTTTCTTAACCTGAGCTTGTTCTCTATAATGACCCATATAATGTTCAAACTTGTTGCCATTGTTCTAAATTCTTCCTTCCAATGACCTTCTTTCCATCTTCAAAAGGATACTCATTGACATAGTGACATTTCTTATCACATTTAAAGTAAACAACATTAGAGTTTCCTTTCTTTGCAGCTTCACCCTCTGAGCTACCTTCTTGCAAAAGAACTTCATTTTGTCTTAACTACTATGAATCTCAACTGGCTATTTATTACTAATAAACACATGAATATTTTCATTTCCCAGTGTCATCTTGACTAATGCATCACATAGGTCTCTAAGATGTTGTAGTGTCGTCTTAACAAACTCTGTTTAGCCCCTCTTGCTTGCACTAGCGATATCTACGTGGCCTGGGACACTCTCTGGCAAAATAATTGTAGAAGCCGCAGTTGTAACACTCTAAAGTCTTAAACTATTTGTGTGCTATATAAGAATATGAACTAGATATATGTGGCTTCTTCTCCTTATTTTATTGGAAAGGCTTGAACTTAGAGAAGGGGAACCATTTTTAATTAGGAATTTTATGAACCTGTAACTCATCTCCAATCTCTTTTTCATTCTCGACTGCTTAGAGATGAAAGGCCGCATTTACAAGCTCCTTGAAAGTCAGCTTAAGTTGTAACATAAGGGAATTCTTAAGATATTTCCTAAGGACATTCACAAATTTGAGATTCTTTTTGTAGGAAGTGCTAATATGCTTTAGGACATATTTGGATAAGGCCTTAAAAGAAGTGACATAGTCGGACACATCGACTTCCCTTGCTTAAGATCTCCTTCTTGGACTCAGGCACAAATTTAAGCTCAAAACTCTCTTTGAATTGCTTCCACTCCAAGGTGGAATCATAAATTTCTGCCACTAACAACTCAGACTAATCTAACGTACGATCTTGCAACATGCTCGATGCTACAAGAATGCAGTGATGCTATGAAATCTCCAAATTGGCGAAAATGTGCTTGCAAGTACAGAGCCAAGCCTAAATATCATGAACTGACTTGGTGCCTTTGAACGAATTGCTTTCGAGATGAGTGAAGTCACTGCACATATGCATAAATACGAATTTTCCTGGCTGAATGCTCCTAATAAACTCAAGAATCTGGTCTGCTAACATATAAACACCCTCTGGGTGTAGGCCGCTGATCTGTTCTACTCTGGAGATGTTAGTGGAATTCTTTTAAGCCATTAGCTAAAAGATTTATGATATAATTAATTCAATTCAACTTACAGAATTGGAATACCATGTAATTAAAATTCACATTCCTAGAAATACCCCCACTTGTTTCTACCCCAAATAACAGGGAGAAAACAAGGACACAATCAAGGACATCTTCGATTAGGGATGATGCTTTAATCACATTATATTTTGATGTATTGTATTATGCATACTGTTATGTATTTATCACATTTTTTTTTGACTTCTGTTGTAATACCAAGTAGTGACGCTCCACCTCGAGACCCATATTAACAAAGAGCACGAATTAGTAGTGTCATTCACGAATATGAAGAATAGGGTTGGTTAGGAGGACCATCCGTAATCTTGTATTAAACAAGTATCTAATATTCGATATAAATGTTGTTTGATTTTTTTTTATGTTCTATCTCAAGTGGATCGACATACTTAATTCTTATCTAATGCAATTACTACGATGGATACATGATATGTCCAAAACAAAAACAGTATATACAATATACACATATCACAGAATAGCTAACATAGCCATATCTAGGTACATCATATACAATACAAAGTGCTGCACATAAGTGGTCGTATAAACCACTTTAAATACACGAAGCACACACACATATATATACATACACATAAAGTAGCATGAAAGAATATGTACATAACTACGCCACGATACAAACTAAAAGATGAACTACTCAAGGACTATGCATATTATCTAAAGGGGTTAATAGTGAAAACCAAAGAAGAACGACTAAGCAAGAGCCAAATGAACTAGCCTGCAACTCGGTCTGACCCAAGTAATAAATACATGGGTCAGTATAACTTGAACAAGATGATCGATACATGATGAAGTATATGTAATTTTACTTAAGGGATACATTCCTTTGAATTGTAAAGGAATTATATAAACATAAATTTGCTTAGGTTGCATGAGATGAATTCATAGAATCATGTTAAGGTTTACTTATGAAAGGAAACTATATTAACATAGATGTTTCCTTCAATAGATGCTATTTAGAATATAAATCATATGAAATCTCAAGAAGGAAACCATAAAAGTCCCGAAAATCACAGTTTCTCAGGAACTCAGCTAGGAGTTGAAAATCTCAGAAATAAAACCATCATATATACATAGATTCTCAAATAGCTCTAAGATATATATGTATATAGTAATAATCTCCAAGAATGGTGAAATTATAATTAAAACTCAAAATTTAGAATATAACTCATATTTGGATCTAGAATTCAGATTGGATAGTTGATGCAACGCTGCATGTGCAAATCTAAGGCCCAGAAACATACCAATACTAATATATGTATATAATAGGTACCTTCCTTAGATGACCAAATGGTAATTTATGCCTCAAATGACCCAAAGGTCACAAATGTTTCACATGACTCGAAAGTCATTGCATCCCATATTAGTCCGAAGGTCTATTATTGGTGACACCTTAGAATGTGTCACAAACTCTCAAATAGAAATCCGAATAGTGATAATTGTGCATCTCATACCATACCTTTTTACTTATTAGTTTACTCCCTATAAGTCAATTCCATACTGGAAAATGATGGCCTCGAACAAACAATTCTCGAATTAATTGATATAATAAATCTACGTCCCATGCCATACGGTTTACTAAATCATTGAATTCACAATCTTACTTTCTCGAAGGGTGCAAAAACATGTGGTTTTATAGAGGAACATATTCATTAGAAAAATTAATTTTGGACATCAATGATTTTGAAAAACTCTTTAATAATTTGAAATATTTCTATTCTAATAGTCTAAAATGTTTCTAATAATATAGAAAACATTTTCTAAATCTATAGATTTATACAATAAAAACCTTATTTGAAAACAGTTTATAATAACGTGCACGTCATGAAACTTATGAAATTACTTAAGAAATAACAAACAACATTTACACAAAAACTACGAAATCCAGATCCAGATTCACACAATGTTGGCTTGTTCAAGGATGTATCAAGCCCTTAAGAATTCACATGAATTAAACCTTAGGAATTAAGCATTTGAATAGCCCTGAAACCCAAAAACAAGAAGCAAATCACCCACAAAACACAAGGCTCAGCGTGGCCTAAAATAACATAGGCCCTGACGACCCTATCTTTCTCTAAGTCGAAATAGGGACGCAAATGCCCCCAGGTTGAATTCCTGCTCTAATTGCAACTTCCAACAAAATTTTATGATCAATTTCTAGAAATAATCAGGCTTATTTTCAAGCACATACACAAAGAAACATTCAGACTATATATCAAAAGAGATCTGGCATGATTCAGGCATGTACCAAAGAAGTTACATAGCCTCAAAGATGGATTAAGACATTGCTTGCAGTATTCTCAAAAAACCCAGAAACTACTTACTATAAACAACGAAATTTCCATAGAAACTAACACCGACTTCTTCCACAGAACTTGAGTCAAGTTAGGAAGTGTGATAGAAATCTCATCTTGGATTGTAGCAAGCAATTTGAGAATTTTCCACAAGAAGTTTGATCAAAACCGAAGATAGATGGCTTAAATTGGGGTTTCAACACCTATATTAACATTTACAGTAACATGCAAAGGAAAACTCAACCTATGATGATCAAATTTTAAAAAACCTAAGATAAAATTGACATTAATATGTAGTTTAGAAGAAATTACGTGTATTAGCATTGCTTTCTATCTTTAGTCTCAGTTTTTGATTAAGTTTTGTAGTTGAGATTTGGATTTTTGCAAGAGGATGGTTATTTTCCTTTTGAGAGGAAGGAAATGCTTTTGGGAAGAATACATACCATAAAACATTCTTTTAGATATCTTCTTCCCTAAACCTAAGATTAATGGGAATAATTAGGTCTTAATAGGGTAGTTAGGGGATATGTTACACAATTAGCACTATTTACACTAGTTTTTAAGTTTTCCTTCACTAATTTTATTGTTTCAAACTTTCAACTAAATATTTTCCAACTACTTTAAAAACATATTTATTTATTTTTAACAATTTTAAATATTATTTTGGGCTTAGTTATACTAAAATTATGATTTTTGTCTTAAACACACATTTTACACTTCTTTTGATTAAAGTTTACAATTCTTAATGTTAAATTTATTATAACCCTATTAATTTAGCACAAATAAATTTATAAACATATATAATTTATTTTAACATATATATGTATGTATATATATATGTATGTATGTATGTATTCCAAAAAATATTTACATATTTGCATTTATTTCCAACTCAAACTTTTTCAAAAAAAAAAACTTTTGCCCAAAATTCTTTGTTTTCACTTATATTGCAATTTAATATGGCACATAAGAATTTTACAAATTCATATATTATCACAATTTTCACATTATATGGTTTTCTAGAAACTTTATTTCACATTTTAATTTTTTGTTTACACTTAAAAATTGAGTTGAAACTCAATTCATTTCCAATATTTTGTTGAACGCAATTTGACCACACAAATCCATTTATTTCTTTATTCTTTTCCAAAGCACATTAATTAAACCTATTTTCCTTGATTTTACTCCAACCCACATGTATTTTCCACAAATTCCACTTTTAATCGTTTTCATTAGTTAAACAACCCCTTTCTCACCCCCAAACTCCACATCTTAAATTCAACTTAGATATTTACTCATATTATTTATCCTTGCAGTATTTATTCATTAATTAATAAATTATAATATCAATATAATTTATTTTTATTTCTATTACAGATAATGCAAAATTAAGGATGTTACAGATAAAGAGTGGTATCATGCAACTAGACGGAACGAGTTTACACCCTTTTTAATATCCTTAAACAATTTATCAATTTAAACTTGTTTATGCAACCTCAATGGTTAATATAATAATAAAAAAATCAATCAAATGCATGCATGCCATGTGGGTAATATTGACTATTTGTCTCTACTTCATAATTTTACCAGGGTGGCTACAAATATACAGTTGGCTTAGCCTATCAGATGTAAATTTCTTAACTGTTCGTCTATTCATACCTATTTACGTGACATTCTATTTGTCTCATAGTTTTACTATGTTGATTAAAAACTTAATGGTTTTGTTGAATAACAGGTAATAACCAGTATTCTGCCTTCATATGTATTCCCTTCTATACATAAACTACTTTTAATTTACCTTAATAAAGATCTATGCATTGAAATGTGTGACAAATATCAGCTAGGGGCTAATGGCTGAAGTATAGAGTGCATCCTTACACTAGTCTCATTTAGTTTTCTAATCATATATGTAAAATTTATTCGTATCACAATCTAAATAATGATGATAAGAATACTAATCTCTTCGATAAAATACATGGTTAAATACTCTTATTATTTCCTTGAAAATATAAAACTTCATGAATATTTCAGTTCTTTGAAATCCTGCATTAAAATAAGGAAAATTTATGAGCTTTACTATTCGGATCATTATGCTAAATATTTGTCTTATAAAACTTTGTTGATGAAAGTAAATACCTTTTAGAAGTTAACATACTATAAAACTCTAGGTCTTAAGGCCAAAAAACAAAGCATTCGATAATAGGCAATACTAAAGTGCTAACATAGGGGTACTGCTTGCCATACAAAAATAATACATAACAAAAATTTAGCGATTTAGAAGTTAAAAGGCCTAAGACTAAAACATGATATAAGGAAGTAGGAAAATAAAAAACACCCTTAAATGGATGTCGACATTTGATAATTGCAAATAGTAAGTGTGTCGACCCAATATGGTGTCAGCATCTTAAAACATCAATGTATGCATAAGATGGAAGCATCTTTTCTTTAAAATAAATTTGAAACCATCAAAGTCGATACACTTGTTAGTTGATACAAATAGATTCGATATAAGATAGATGAGACTATTGGTTTTGATGTTTAAAATAAGCAGCATTACCTATGTCAAACATGAGACCATTGCCCCAGCTTATTTCTGCTTGCATCGCTCTTTGTCGACACACTTCATACTTACCTGAGCTGATAATATGAGCATCTCCAAGGAAGGCGATACGAATAGAGAGCGGTAAAAATGAATGGAGACAACCCCGTACTGGTAGTAGTAGTACAAAAACTGCATTTTTTCTATTTAAGGTAATAATGTTCTACAAAATTCATTTTCATGCCAAATCTAATTAGTAAATAAATTTCTTTATCAAATACTTTTTAGACTTGTGTCAAAGATCGTTGAACTCAAAATTTATGTACAAACGCATTAATTTATAATAACATATAAATTAAACTTCTCTAGCTTAAAAAATTCATATTAAATTATAAAATCATGGGAAAATCCCTAAAATTCACAATAAATCACTTTTTATAAAGTCGTCATCTTACAAAATTTTTGGGACGAATAATGTTTATCAAATACCTTTAATTGTTAAATCCTAAAATATATGTATTTTCTAACTTAGAAAATTCACCAAAAAATCATATTTTCTTAGAAAATTATAGTAACCCGCATTTTACGTATTGGAGGATCGTAAAATATTTTTATATCATTCCTGAGGGTTAGATCATTCTCGTATTTTAATATGTTGTTTATTGGGATGTGAGACATATCCATAATTTTTACCAATTTTATTTGTGACCATTTTGCCCCTGTCAGCCTTGTATAAGCCATAATTTTTGACCCAGATCGAATCAGGTGCCGAGATCAGTCTCATTGGAAAAAGAATGATGTTTCCCCTTCCGTAGAGTAGTCACATTAAAGATTTGGCTCAGCGATTTGGGAGGAACCGTTGTTTTAATGTTTTACAGTTTGTTGTTCGGGTTTTTAGAGCCATAATGGGCTGATTTGGAAAGGCCCATTAGTGGGCGGGTGGGAGGCTATAAATAGGGGGTTGGGGCACGGAGAATAGGTTACTTTCTTCATTCTCTCATTTGGTTGAGCTCATGATCCTCCTTGCTTAATCAAATACACCTTTCCACCATTAAAATTCTAGATATACATAAAAGAATCGAAGATCTACATCGTTTGAAGCTAGATCTACATCAATCAATAAGAGATTTCACCAAATCAAAGAGTTTGAAGCTAATTCTTTGTTGTCCGGATTTAGATCCAAGTGTTTTTGTGTTGTTTTGAAGATTTGGTGAGTGATATGCATCTTTCACACGGATTCAATCAAGTATATGAATGTTTGATCATAATTTAATCATTTACAAATGTTTTCTCATAGATCTACATCATGGTAAGTATATTTTCATTTGAATACCCAAAGGATCTAACCCAACAACTTATAAACAGTAATTTCATGTGTTAATTCTATATTTAGATCCATATATATTGATTTAATCATTGTTGAATCGTTGTTTTGATGTTGATGATTTGTTAATGAAATTGATTTATTTTGAGTTGAGTGGATTGGAGAGTTTAGGAGTGTTTGACAACATGTTTGGCAAGTTGAAAAATCATGGTTCGTCAAGAAAAATCAAGCGGATCATGTGAATTTTCAAGAATCGGGCCAAAAATCAAGTTCTAGAAATTACAGCATTTGACAGCGTTAGAAAAACGCTGTGGAAAGCCCCGGAACAAGAACACAACCTAAGGGCTTATGTCATAGGTCGCACATGGCTTATGTCGTATGCCGTGTTAGATTTTATAGCATTTGAAAAACACTGTGGAAAGTCTGGAACAAGAACACGACCTAAGGGCTTACTTATGTCGTAGGTTGCACATGGCTTATGTCGTAGGTTGTATGTCGTATGAGATTTCACAGCATTTGAAAAATGCTGTGCAAAGTCCTGGACCAAGAACAATCTAAAGTCATAGGTCGTAGGTCGCATATGGCTTAGGTCATAGGTCGGACCTGAGCTATGACAGCGTTTCTAATATGCTGTAAAAAGGTAGAAATGTTGTGAAAGCCAGTTTAGTTTTCGCACCATATTGTTGCAGAATTGAACCAGGAGATATAATAGCGTTTCAGGAACGCTGTAAAAGGCTATTTTGATGTTGTGGCCAGTTTTTCATAGCAAAAGAGCTGGAAATGCTATAAAATGCAATATCGACCAAACGAAGCTTGTTTTTGAGTCGATAATGGTCCTAGCTTCGAGACGAGTACAAGAGGAAATGTTTCGAAGTGGTGTGGGACGTTCGTTAATCGTTGAAAAGCAACGAATGTGAAGATAACTCAAGGGTGTTTTAAGTTGGTGGATAATGGTTGCTCAAGCATGTTTTGAGCTTGTGAATAGTCGCAGGTGTCGACAACTAGAGGTGTTGAAGGCTGAGAGATCACCGTTGTCGCAGGTTCTAGCGGGCTCAAAGAAGGGGTACAATAGAGACGTCTAAAAGACCGGTTGTATGGTCGAGTACCCTGGTATCGTTGAAAGGCCTATATATGTATCGTTGAAAGGCGTATGGAGTTTTGCTAGAACCAGAGTTACAATTAGCCCTTGACGGATGGCAGGATAATATGGCCAGTCATACGATAAGCGATGGTTTCAAAGAAGGATTGGCGGTGATAGCCAGATTCAGACATGAATGTTGTTTGTTCGCTTGTACTATCTCACGTAGGTTGTCTGACGTCGAAGGAGATTTTTCTTGGGCACTTGTCTAATATTGTTTTAGGCATCTGGGCTTATGCTTGGGGGATATTGAGCTCGTTTAGGATGGTTTACGTGAGATATATAATTGGTTGTTATGGTTGATATTGTTGGTTACTTCTGAATGCCATGAATGAATGGTTGTCTAGTTGCCATGGATATATGGTCGAAATGCTTGTTTTGTAAAGGTTATCACTGTCCAATGTGAGGAAGATGAGGTTGAGTTTCTTCTCTGGTGAAGTAGGTAGATTAGTTTGTTTATCTACCTATTCTCATATACTTTATTGATGATGTTAGTTAGCTGTTTTATCGCTCATTAAGACTGTTGTCTGACTTAAGGTTTTATGTTTCCCTCTTATTACTTTGGGTTGTTCATCCGATTTTTGGATGGGTAGAATGGGTTGCAGGTAACAGGTGATAGCTTGGTGAGGACGATGTTGCAGTACGGAGGCGAGCAGGAGGCTGGCGTATTATCTTTTCTACAATATAGTGTCTGTTTTTCCACTGTTTGATGATTTACTCTGAGTGTTGTAGTGGGGATTTATGTACAAACTTTGATGTTGTATCCAGTTAATATATGGAAAAATCTTTCAGGATGGTATGAAAGTTTAAAAGTTTGATATATGATGCTTCACTATTATTGCATGTTGTATATGTTCTATTATATTTTATCCTTGCGCTGTGAGTTACGATAGGTTCTTTATGTGTTTTCATATCTCGATGATCATCCATAGCTGTCTGGCACGTCTTTCAATGCATTACTCCTCTTGTTTAGTGCGGGAGTTACGGGCGGTCATCACAAACGTTTTGAATTAAAAACCACTTCTAAACTACTATTTCTAATATCTTACAAAACTTTCTTATCAGTTGAGTTTCATACGATAAGTTTTCAAGTTCAAACCCATGACAAAATTCCATAAATAATTATATACATTATTAACAAGCATATATTATCCTTCAAGAATCAAACATGGCAAAGATAAACATAGAGAATTCAGATTTAAACATAAAAATGAATAAAACACGGTAAACATGAAGATTATATTACTATTTACTTTGATTTGGATTCTAAAGATGAGATTTGATGTAGATTTGAATTTCTAAGTTTTGATTCAATTATTTTCTAGATTTTCTTCTTAATTTTTCCTTGGTCATGGATGACTACAGGTTGTAGTTAATTTGCTTAAATTAAAATGAAGTGAGGATGATGAGAGAATATGGGTCTAAATGTAAGGATGGTGCTCTTGTCTTATTTTACAATAGTCGTAATTCTCTTTCTCATTAAATATTCTAATTACATAGTTAGTATATTATTAGAGCACAACCTACTCAACCAATCAAATCTTATTCTTCTCATCATCACTCACTATTTTAATCAATTTAACTAATAAAATATCCTAAATAATGCTAATCAATGCGAGGGATGCTACAGACTTCCCTCCTTAAAGAATTTTCCTAAAATTACAATAACTTACAGAAGCTAAACCTGCAAGCATGATGTAAAACATATCATCGAGCATTTCAAGATGAGCACTCTAATGTCATCCTCTCTCTTCCAAGTACAATCTCTCTCATCATCACTCTACTGGAATTTCCACAACCTAACCGTCTTGTTCCTTAACTCCTTCACACCTTTAGACGCGGTACATAATGGATTTCTAATAATAGTCAAGTCCTACTCTACCACTAAATAATCCAAAGTAGTCGGTGTGACAAAAGTCCGTTTATCTCAAACACATTTCGTAAGAAGTTAAACATTAAATAAACTATGAAATCCAACAAATTGCTCGGTAATTCTATTATGTAAGAAATTTTCTCGATCCTCTCTATAATAGCAAATAGCCCAATAAATCTAGGTGCTAACTTTCTCGACTTTCCAAATTGGATTACACTTTTCAATGTTGACATTTTAACAAAAACTTGATCTCCAATTGTGAATTCTTAACCTTTTCATCATTTATCTGCATAACTCTTCCATCTAGATTTAGTTCCTTTCATCCTAGATTGAATCAACTCAACCTTTTCTATGGCTTCTCTAACCATATTTGAACAAAAAACTACTTTATCTTTGGTCTCTAATTAACATGCATGTGATTTGCATTGTCTTCCATATGAAGCTTCAAATGGCACCAACCTATATTAGTCAACCACTGTTATAGGAAATTCCACTAAATGCTAACGATCTTCCGCAAAATTCTTCAAAAAGTTAGCATACAAGCTCTTAACATACCTTCCAAGACTCTTTTGATTCTCTCCATTTGACCATCCATCTGTGGATGATAAGAAGTTTTTATCTTGAGCTTGCCATCTAAAAATTCATGTGTACTCTTCCAAAATTCGCTAGTAAATAAAGCGCCTCTATCAATAACTGTACTACTAGTAGTTCCATGTAACCTAATAATTTCTTTATGAATAACTCAGCTAAAATAGATGTTATTCTTATCGATTTTAAGGAAACATAATGTGCACTCCTAAGCAGTTTATCTATCATAACTCACGTACCATCATTTCCCCAAACTGATACATAAAGTCCATAGATATGGAATCACATTTTATTATTGGAACATCCAGAGGATGAAGTAATCCACTTAGTTTTAATAATTATATTTTACTTGCTGACTAGTCGAACATTGCCTTACCCATAGGACAACATCCCTTATCATACCTTCCTAGAATAAACTCTTTCCCATATCTTAATACATCTTTGCTCCTCCATGATAAGTAATAAACTTTGATTGATGACATTCCCTGAGAACTTCTTTCCTTAGACCTTTGTTATCTACAACACATTGTCGTCCTTTCTTTCTCAACCATCTATTTTGGTCAAGACTAAAATCTTAGAAATCCTTAATTTTAGATCATGTTTCTAATCTTCTAATCCATTCTGCTTGTTCTAGATCATCTCTTTGCCTAAAAACAATTATATCGATAATTACAGATATAACTTCCAAACATTACAATATAGCAGTTCTTGATTAGAACTAGCACTATACTTTATCTATATACCACTTGTAATCATTGCTCCATTCAACTATCATATTGGATAGTGCATTTTGATGCTTTTGGCTAAGTGCATTTGCAACTTTATTCCTTTTTCTTGAACTGTACTCAATTTTAAATTCGTACGGCGTCAAAAGCTCTAACCTATTCCAAATCCTTCTTTAAAACAAGGAAAATCGTAACCTTTTACTATTCAGATCATTGAGCTAAATATGTGCTTTAAAATACTTTGTTAATGAAAATAAATAGCTTTTAGAATTTAACATACTTCGAAGCTCTAGGTCAGAGGGACAAAACCTTTCAAAAACTAAGTGTTTAATAATAGGCGACACTAGAGTGTCGACAGAGGGGTATCTTCCTTCATTTAAGTAGAGTACACAGCAAAAATTTATTAATTTATAAGTTAAAAGGCTCAAAACCGAAACATACGGCTTCACACCTATAAGGCGTCAGCAACTAATATTTTTTAAACATAGGATTTGCAATCTATAACATCTAAGGTGATACAAAAATAGGCGACATCCTCATATGGGTGTCGACCTTCAAAACTTATATCATATAAGCGCGTCGACTCAATATAGTGTCAGCACCTAACATCATCAATGTATATTATAAGATGATAACATTTTATCTTTTAAATCAAGGTCGAAACCATCATGATTGATACACTGATTAGTCGATACAATTGGAGTAGATATAAGACATGTGACATTATTAGTGCTTCTATTGAAAATTGTCATTGCGCGCATCGAGCATAAAGCTATCAGCCCTGGCTTTATTCTCCCTGCATGGCCATGCTCGACATGCTCCATACCAATCCTAGTTGATACCTTGTGCATCTCCATTAAATGCGACATAGATAAAGGCACATGAATAAAGGGCGGTAAAATGAATGGTGACACCCCCGTATCGAAAGTTAGAATACCATAATTTTATAAAAGCTGCATTTTCTCTATTTAGAGTAGTAACCTCCTACTAACTCCACATTCTTGTCAAAATCTAATTAGTTAGCATAAATATTTTACATATTTTTCAAAATTGTTTCATTGATCTAAAGTTTGAACTTTCAATTTATTTACAAGCCAATTAATTTTTAATAGATTAATATATTAATTGAACTTTTCTAGCTCAGAAAATTTATGATAATTTATAAACTCATGGGAAATTTCCCAAAATTAAGAATAAATCACTTTTTATATATTCTTTATCATATATAATTTTTGGATCCAAACCGTTAAATCCCGAAATATATGCATTTTTTAACTTAGAAAATTCAACCAATTTCATATTTGCTTAGAAAGTATGAAATTAAAAATTCACCTATAAAATAATGTTTCATCAGACTAAACTTACTTTTTAATTGGGGTTTATATGTTTGGTTTTTCAGCACAAACCTACAATAAAATTCCATAAATAATCCATATAAATCAGTAATACACACATATATTCATTCAATAATCAAAATGTCAAAACCAAACATAAATTCTGATCTAAACATAAAACTGAGTTAGACAAGGAAAGAATTGAGATGGTATTGCTATTCCTCTTGATTCAGATGAGACAGACGATGTTTGATATGTCATAAGCTTTGATTTCCTCATCTTCTAGCTTTACTTCTTGGTTTCTTCTTAGCTATGGCTGGCCTTAGGTTGTATTTACTTTGCTTGATTGAAAATAATGTAGGATGATGAGAGAAGAAGGGTTTAAGGATAAGGATGATGCTTTTTCATATTTTTCCATCCTCATATTCCTAGAAAAGCTAGTTGGATTATAGTGGCCATATCACTTTTACTAAACTTTAAGAGAACATGTGTGTCGCTTATACACAAAACAACTAAATATGGTTTTATAGTGGTCATACCACTTAATAACATACCAAATCAGTATGAGAGTTAAAGCAAAGCACCTAAACTACAAACTAACAAAACTGGCCCTTTCAGAAGAGAAAATTTACTTGTATCATCAGAAGGACGAATAATAGAGGTGTAACTAGGGGAAACCAAAGCAAACTTGGGCACATAACACAGACTAGGGTAACAAAAAATAAAATCTCTAACCCAAGTGGTTTCATAAAACTCTAAATTATTCACCTCACCAACATTACCCTTCGTAATGAGCTTAGTACTATCACCCACAATCTAGTAAAACTATTTCCTATTATCGCATTCAACATCACTGATATACCTACGGAAAGTATCACTAAAAGGAGAATATCTCATTCTAGATAGGCCAGGAATCCAAACTTGTTCTTTAGTGCACCGTAAGACATTAGAATAAAAGACAAGTCATAGATGGAATTTAATCCAACCTCCTCTTTAGGATCAGGAGGAGTCGGGGTGTAGGAAATATCTTGGTGGGACATACCTTAGGAACCCACTTCAAGACCGATGGTCAAGGGAGTGGAATCCGTTCAAGAGGGGCAAAGGAGCAAAAAAAAAAGCGCTAGAGCTAAAAGGACATGCTTCGACTAGATAACCAAAACACTGACGTGACATGACAATATCTGGTTTCCACTCATGACTAACCACCATATCAGCCGCAAAATCCTCTTCTATTCTAACTCTAATCTTGTCTAGAAGAAACATAACAAACGTAATTTAAAAATAAGAGCTTTCACATAAATGAGTTTTACCTAGCAACATTATTATTATCGAAGCATTTCAATTTCTTGGTGTTATTAGAAAACCAATTCAAACCTGTTATAGATTGCATAACAGAAGGAATATAAGAAAAATAACCCAATGTGGGAATCAATAAGACTTACCCAATCAACAGACAGACTCTAAGTAGTAACTATAAATGGCTTGCCATTAATAAAAATAGGACCCACAATTAGCACATGGAGACGTTTATCAGCGTTTGAGAACGTAACAAAGTACATAGATCTATCCATGTGTACTTAATGTCCACCGCCAATTTTCTTAGATATAGACACATTTGTCTTTGACAATCAAATAAGGAAGGTTATCATCCATGAAAAAATCTATCAAAACAATCTTCCAAAATACTGCCGTAGCATTATATACTTTAGGAGGGGATCCATGATACCCTATTACCAATCCTCTCAAACTTGTAAGATTCACAAATTACTATATTCATAGGAATTTTTCTAAAAAAAGAAGCATGAGTGGTAGCACTACAATGACCTAAAGCAACATCTTTTGGATGCTCGTAGTTCCAAAAGTTGGATTTGCTTTGCACCAATCCTCAAATTAGAAACTAAGCTTAGATCATTGGGACAAGTTATAAGAGCCTCAATAACACAGTTCAAAACCATCAAGAGACTCACAAGTCTTACCCAAATTAGAATATGAATTCCTAGCAGCAAAACGTTCCCAAGTTAATAGAAGTTCTAACCTAGTGATTATCTACTTTAGAGATAGCCAAAAGAGGAGAAAAGAAATGTTCACGTGATAAAACTAAAGGAATCGAACAAGGAGCAAGAAATGATTGGATGTCCACTGCCAATGATGAAATATGATTAGGAGTGGTGGTTGACTTAGGGATAATAGGTTCAAGAGCCACAGAAATAAATCTAGAAGCATTCAAGGCAGCTAGCCTCCTTCTTATTACATATTCTAATTAATATAATTAGTTTATTATTAGGTCATGGCCTACTTAACCAATCAAACCTTACACTTCTCATCAACACTCTTTTTTTTAATTTAGCTAATTAAATATCCTAATTAATGTTGATCAAAGTTAGGGATGTTATATTTTAGCTTCCCTTAATTTTCAATAACATTATTATAATACCTAGGAAGATTATAAAAAAAATTAGGATAAGGAGAATGAGAACTAATAATTAGAATTGGTCATGCCTTAGTTGATTGACTAATGAGATTAATTAAACCGTTTAAAGATCGAGGAATAAAATGAGGGCTAAAACAAAAATAGATCCTTACGTCCTAACCATAACCCTCCCTCTTATATTACCTACATCACTTTTCATTATATACAAACGAAATAGAAAGTGAAGGCTGACCATTTGTAAGAAGTCTAAAAGGAGGAAAAGCTAAGAAATTCAAGATAAAGTTAAAGGAAATCAATCCATTATTCATTCTAAAGCTCTTTATCCAACCCAAGTGAATAATAATTATCTATCTCACCTTTTTCATGCTTGATTTCATTTATAAGACCAAATATAATGTGTTTGATCATAGTATTCCATGGTATGATTTTTATTTCATTATATGATTGATTGATGAACTACTAGAACTATATGTTTGAAAAAAAAAATTATGACCCCTAACTGATTTGAAATTTTGGTATGATGTTAAAAATGCTAATTTGGAGATTATTTTTTAATTTTGTAAATTTTAAAGTATGTGTTAATGTTTTGTGAATTTTTCTATGAGAAAAATGCTTTTTTGGTTTAAATTTAGTTAAATAATAATTTTGGCATCAAAAACCTTGTATGCAAAATAATATATTAATTCTGTTTTTACTGGTTTTTAGGGAGTTTTCTTAAGAGATTATGATTTATTATGTATTTATTAAACTAGAAACGCTTAATATATTCAATGAGTAATATAATTTAAATGGTTAGCAACTGTTTCATTCGGCTACTTTCTTTAGAAAGGCTTGATGGACGAAGATTTTAGAGTTCGACAACCTCTTATTGATTTCAAAATTGATGAGTAACCATTTCAAAGAACAATATACATGTTGGCATGATATTTTTATCGAGTAAAAGGCTATATTTTACTTTATCAAGTATGATTTCAAAGGTAAATTATAAGATCGGTTTTTTCAAGGAAATATAAAGAGAAATTAGCCTAAAATGTATATGGGAATTACCGTTCTTCTCACAATTAGATAAAATATGATAAAATAATTTGAATCAAGATTAGATATTGGAGAAAAACAGATAGTGAGGTTGGTGTAGGTCCTGTGCTATTCTTCATCTATTAGCCCCTAATTGACGTTGGTTCATAAGTTTCGGGGGTAAGTCTTTGTTAAGGGTAAAACTAAAAATAGTTTTACACATATTAACTAAATCTATACCTTTGATAGGTAATTGGTTAGCCTATAAAACCATTAGGTTCATAGTGGGACTAACAAAATTATGAGATGGACAGATAGTTAGATTTCCAGTAAGTAGATTTGTTCTTGGACAAAAAATACGATTCCCTCCTGATGGCACCTTAGAGAATTTAATATATCTAGCAGGTCTGAGCCGGCTATATAAGCTTTTCATAACCTTTGAAAAATTATAAAGTAAAGATAAACAGTCAATTAATCTAGGATAGAATGGTTATGCTTACACTATTGCGTGCATGCATGTTATTATTTTAAGATTTTCTATTTTAATCATTATGGTTGTAAGTGCATGATTGATATTTTTTTAAAGATATAGTGAGTGGAAAATTTATCATCTTAGTGATGTGTTTTACTATATATCTATTTGATTTGAGATGACATTTTAGTATTCACACTAGAATTTTTGTTTGATCCACTTTTTTGGTTCTCCCCTTATACTTTAGGCTACTCGTTTGAGTAGTTTGAGAGTGATATTTATGCATTTGAAGAATAAAGATTTAGAAGACCTTACGGAAAGAAAAGCTAGCTATTTAGGAGTTATTATATCTAATGTGTTATGCCATTTCGTATAAATGTAACTTAATGGCAGAAAACGTACCTATCTAGTAGTAAATTCTGATTAACCAAGAAGGCAAATTTATACATTTCTCTTAGAGTATCTTGAACCGGTTATATTATGTCTCAACCTTGGCAATGTGCGAGATTATGTAATGATATCAAAATTTATTAACAAAATGCATATTGAATTTTTTTTCACATTTAAGCTCTTTTGATGCTAATGATATTATTAATTGATCTCATTCTACTATCGAAGAATAATATTATTGATCATCATAATATCAACGTCGCTTATTTTTGGACCTTGGCATATGATGTAACAACCCGGAAATGCGAGCCAGTTTAAATTTTTTATTTTGGCAATTTTGATGAATATTGGATATTTAAAATGAATTACTTTAAATAACAGCGACGAGAAATTTATTTTGAATAGAATTAGAACATATATAGTTATTTAGATCATCGTTAGAATAGAAATATTTATTTTAAATTATAAAAGGAATTGAAAATGGCGCGGTAATTCGATAATTCGATTTCAAACTTCAAATGAATTTACCGGGTTCCAAACAAACCGGAATTTAGAAAAACCAAAAATATTAGAATCTAATTGAGAATATCTTTCCAACGAATCCGAAAAATCGAAATTTCATAGCGGGAATCAAAAGATATGTCCAGTTGAAAATTCAGAATAGTCGCTATGGAATTCTAGCCCTTAAAAATAGCCATTTTGAAAACGACCTAGGATTTCGACGAAACCACTTTTGTTGGATTCGTGATGTCAAGTTATTGCAAGGTTTCAATTTTCGTAATTTTTTGATTCAGTATGTGAGAGTGGCAAAGGAAAACGCGTTTGACCAGTTTCAGTTGATTTTAATCGACTGGAAAATGGCCATTTTCCCAACTGTCTCAGAATTCGATGAAACTAGTTTTGTTAGGACCGTATCGTCGATACGAAGCTAGAAAATATTTTTCTGGAATTTTTCGAGTTAGTATGTGACCCTAGTAAATTGAAATGCCCGTTCAAATTCAATATATAGAGTTATATGTTGATTTTGATGGAAACTGGTCGAAACGATCGAATCAGCTTACGATACATATCCCATTGTGTTCGGAATGGGGGTAATTAGCTATGGATGACAGGCGGTGGGTCTCGTTTAGAGGTCGAAAATAAAAGTTGCTTTTTAGAGTTAAATTAATAATTAATATATATATTTATATAGAGCCCCCCCCCCCCCCCCGTTTCTCTTTTCCCAAATCAGATGAAATAAAAAAAAGGAAGGAAACCGCGCAGCGCAGGCTCGCGATCCCCCCCCCCCCCCACCGACGCAGGAGGCGCCGCCCACCACCACCGCCGTGCGGTCTCAGCCCTCCCTCCCTCTCGTGTTTCTTTCTCCTTCTTCTTCTGAATAAAACCGCCGACCCCCCTCCCTTGAATCCCATCGCCGCCTGCGCCCTCTTCTTCCCCCCTCCACTACCACCGGCGAGAAGCACCCCCCTCCTCAGATTCGAGTCCCTATACCCCCCCTCTCTCCATTAAAGCCCAAAACCCCTTTCTTCTTTGCTCTCTACCATTCGAGACAGCAGCGCCGTGCCACCGGAGTCCGCACCCACTACCTTCTCAGCGATGTAGCAAACCCCTCCTCTCGTAAGTTTTTATATATGATTTTCATTTTTAGTTAGATTTCTTTTTTTAAATAAAAGGCTATAATTTTAAAACTATATATATATATATATATATAATTTTTATATTATAGGAAGGTTTAAAAATATAATTTTTATATCATAGAAAGGATAAAAATATAATTTTTATATAAGCAAGAAGTTAAAAATATAATTTTTATTCGAGTAGTAAGTTAAAAATATGATTTTTACATTATAGAAGTATTGAAGATTTGATCTTTATTATGTAGAAGGAGCAAAGATGTGATTTTTATATATGTAGCGAAATAAAAATTCGATCTTTATATAAGAAGTAGAAATATTAAAAATATGATCTTTATATATATAGCGAATCAAAAATATGATTTTTATATTATAAAAAGAATAAAAATATGATTTTTAGCATATGTGAAGTATAAAAATATAATCTTTTATATTGTAGGAGTATAAAAATATAATTTTTATCTAGGTAAGGTAGTAAAAATATCATCTTTATAAATATATATGAAGTAGCATAATAAAAATCTGATTTTTATTATATATATGTTGAAATAAGAATGTGATTTTTATAGTGATAAAATAAAAATGAAATCTTTATATTTGAAAGGGCGAAATCTTTATATTTGAAAAGGAGAAATCTTTATATAGAGAGTAGCGTGATAAAAATATAATCTTTATTATATGAATACCGTTGTAAAAATAGAATTTTTATCTATATGGTAGCGATACAAAAATAGAATTTTTATCCATATAGAGTGATAATTAAAATGTGATTTTTATATACATAGTAGCAATATAAAAATGTGATTTTTATATATGTAGTCGCTACGGGCAACAAAAGTGACAAAAGGCGAGAACAACGATGACTTCTACATAAGAAGAGTCGAGGCGTTTGGATTAGCTAGTCGGTGATAACTTATCACTTTAAATCTTCTTTTCTAGTTAAGAATATATACTAGGATGTAGACGATGCTTAGCAGCACCCGACACCCGTCATCCACAGACCATGGATGGCTTGTATGTTTGATTGTTTGTTGTGATGAAAATTGATTGTGTGGCGTGAAATAAAATATTTATATAGATCGTTAAAAATATTGTTTTTAACGTGTGTGTGTGTGTGAATAAAAATATATGTTTGTTGATTTGAAACCCCGCACGGGTGTTGGGATGATATTTGAAGTCCACTCATCCCGATTGATTAGTTGTATGTCGATCGATTGATTGACAGACTGTTATAAGCGTTAGATATCTATATTTAATGCTTATACAGTGTAGTGCACTTTGGATGATGGTCGATTATTTGTCAATGCTATTATATATACATGTGTTGTGAGGAATCCATATAATTAACATTATATGGTAATTGATTGGGCCTCATTCCAATTGGGAAAATAAAGAATATAATGAAGTATATATTCATGTGTTGAATAGAATAATTGATCATGTGTTGAAAGAAATATTTTAACAATAAAATTTACATCTTTATCATATTTAAAATTAGAAGCTACTTCACAGTGGAGTCTAATTAAAAATCAAACGATAGATACCATAATTTTATAAAATATTTTAAATAACAAAAATAGTAATGTGTTGACAGTGCTCATGTGTTGAGAACATTCATGTGTTGAAAGAAATATAGATTCATGTGTTGAATGGAATAAATATTCATTTGTTGAATAGAATAACAAATTTATTGAAAGATATAAAGCCGTGTTGATTAGAGATGCGCCATTTTGACGTGAACGATATTTATATCGATTATATTCGTTTTTATAATGAAAAAGAAGTGATTTCAAAATATAACGTTTTGAAAATATTATCATTTGTATATCGATGATGTGGAATATTCAATTTTGATTCAAAATTGAATATAAAGTTGAAATCGTTTCGAAAATGAGTTTAAAACGATTTATAAAATACGTTTTAAAAGGAAATCGACGAAATGTATATAATATATATTATATATATATAATGGCCTGAATAGAACGTGTCGCGTTGCGGCAGTTCGTGAATTTCGACCATTGAATTCGAATTGACGTTACGGGAGAACCGACCGTCGGATTCTCCTGAAACTGGAACCGTTGGGTTCGTTTCGAAAATAGTTTTCCAATGAATATTAGAAATTTGAAATCTAATGGCTGGATTTGGAATTATGTCCAAATCAAGTTTGGAAAAGGTCGTTGTAAGAGCAGTTCGATGGCCGTTGATGGAAATCGACTGTACGGGCCTTGATAAAATTATTAAAAATATCAATAATTTGTGTAAAATCATAAGAAATGATTTGGGAAGAACTGGGATGAAAAACTCTATATTTGAAAAGATAAAAATAGATTTTTATCGAAATGAACTAGTTTTGAACTAGAATTAAAATCAATTTATTTTCAAAATAAATAAATTGAATTTGAAGTGGTTTTGAAAATAACCAGAATTTCAATATATATAAATTGGAATGGATTTGAATCGAAATTATCTTCGGAATATTTCGATGTTGGATTTCGTGATTATACAGATATTGTTATGGGAATTTGAAAGATATATTTTATATCGTTATTTCCAATACAATATTTGTTGGTTTCAGAATTTGATATTGAATCTAAGCCGGTATATTTTCTATTCAGAGCCTTGTATTTAATATCATATGTGATTTGGGTTTGTCGTGAATGGTGTCTTCATTAACACTGTTCTTAAGCCCAATAGAGAAAAAGATTAAATCTTTCTATTTAGATTTAATGAAGGGTATCAATTAAATAATATTTAATTGGAATTGAATTTGAATTGGTTTTTGGGTTTATCGTGAGCGGTGTTTTGAACAACACCTGTTCTTTAACCCGATTAATAATAGAATGCGATTTGGGTTTATCGGGAATCGTGTTTTAGATGACATTGATTCTTTAACCCAATTAGAGTTAGGATATTGATTTTTGAAAAGATTAAAACTAAGTGGAGTTTTAACGAATCTTTAATTAGATTGAAATGTGAATTGATAATTTAAACTATCAAATCTGAAAAGTGATCGAGAATGGAGTATCACCAGTTTTGCTCCAGAGCAATAGTTAAATCTTTAATTAGATTTGAACGTGAAATGGTAATTAATTTTACCGATAATACCGTGGTGTTAGATATGGAGTATTACCAGTTTTGCTCCAGGGGATGAATAGGTTGGGATTGGGAAATAAAACAAATAATTACTTCGATGTGGTTCGCTAATCCCGACTAGTTTGGAAAACCATAATATGGTTTTAAATGATATCCAAAGGAAGAATAAAGAATAAATTTAGAAGAATTTATCTTGGATAAAATTAATGGGAACCTTTCCCTAAGAATGGGATTTTGTGAATAAAAGAATATTCTGAATTGGAATGAGGCGTTTGTTGTGTTTGTGTAACATTTGTTTATTACATACGTGGGTAATTCAGGAAGGCCGGGTCTCTACCCATTCTGAATAACCGATTCGGCGATATGTCGAAGATGAAGACGGTGGTTGAAGACCGGAAGTCTTCACATCGTTTGGGTGATTACTGATGATCTTGATTGGGCTGTACACCCAAGATGAGGGAAACAGTTGGTGATCGTCCAGACGTACTTGGAGATCGATGGATATGCAAGGAAAGTGCCTCCGGTTTCGTTCAGACCCAGAACGAACTTGTAAATGGATTGTTTGTCTGACATTAGATTTTATTCTGTGTTGATTGACCTCTATTAAATATACATCTGTTTGGCGATGGAGAATTTATTCTCTTGCTTAACACCCTTCTCTGAGACGTACGAGCTCGGAGGTTGTATATCGATGGACATCAGTCGCATGGAGTGAATTGCCAGTGTGGCACGCGTAAGTGGCAATTGATCAAGGCTTCTATTGAAAAGCAAAGTCTTGCGGTTGATGATCAAAGCACGGCCTGTGTGGCACAGCTTTGTGTATAACGTGAATTCGCGAGCCTCACACCTCAGTATGAGTCAAAAACGGGATACAGACCGTTGGGAGAACACGACGTTTCTTTCTAGCTATGGGTGGTGTCAGTGCTTAAACTGGCTGACATTTATATACTTTTCACCTGTGTGGTTGTTGGATGAGGCGCCTCGATATTAGGTCTGTTAGGACTGGGAAACTTGTGTTTAGAAATTGCCAATCCTCAAAAGTAAGAGAGGTCCGACCCAACCGATTCCAAGGATTGCTGTGTGCGGTCCTGAGACATTTGCTAGAGTGTCTCGAACGGAGAGGAGTTCGCCCCTTGCCTCGGCTCATGCTGGAAATCCAATTTCCAATACGTGATATTGCGGTTTTATTTGTAGAACCTAGTATGGCGACATAGTGGTATGGGTCATTCATGCCGCCTATGATTGATATTTATGATTGAAATTGTTTTGACACTATACACTTATAGTAATATCAAAATAATGTGTTTTAAACGTATTAAGCATGCTTTGGCTATAATAAGGTAAAAACCCTATCCTCCGGCTTGCGTTGCATTGTGTGATGGGACCTGGGTCTTATAATAGCTTCATTTTTCTTTATTTAGCATTGCGTTGTTTGTTTTATGCACTGGTATTCTTGGGAGGAAACCCGTTCCGTGTTATACGGCGTGGTCCCTTGATTTACCTAACTTTAAAATAAAGATTAATAACTGTTTTAGTTCTCACACCAGTCACATGACTGACCTGGAGTTTATTGTTTTAACCTAAACTCTGGGTGACCTTATTTTGACACGGGCAGCTAGTAGTTTTGGTTTTGCAGATTTATATTCACAGGATCCTGATTTACAGCTGGAATGATGCTCGGAAAGCTCTGTATCTGTGTATTACTTTCAGTTGTGTTTTGTATTGTTTTTCCGCTGCTATGTAGTTTATTGTAATCTCTGATATTTATCGAATGTATATTCATTCATACTCTGTATATTCTTGTATTCTGATGGAATTGTTGTAATAAGCAATGAAATGTTCTTCAGTCTGCGTTCCGATGTGGCTTGTTCTCAAAGTATCCACTCTTTCCTTCACGGGGAAGTTACGGGTCCTTATAGTGGTATCAGAGCTTTGGTTTACAGAGCTCGAGAACAAGACACACTAGAACCGAACGAAAGAATTCATCAGATATTGGATTAGTAATATCCAATTAGAATAACTCGTTAGATATAGGATCAGTAGTATCCTAGAACGAGTGTGAAGAGTATATTTTTCAAGTGAAAACAAATTCTGTTTTGAAAATTTAAACCATTTTATACGTATTTGAATATTTATTTATATTGATTTGGACAATCAAGTATATAAATATTTCGCATATACGCGTCATGAACGTATATTCTAAGTTTTAGTATACTGGGTAGATATAGAATCACATTCTAGTCGCCCGGAGATAGTTCTGGTAATTCGGCCGCATTATCAGTATTTATGTTCGTGTTTCGAAGGTGTGATTTCTATATATTTCCATTAGATTGGTGTGAGAACCAAAACTTATATAGGATTATTTGTTGTGATTTGGCATCAAAAACATGATTTTCTGTATATATATATATCAAAATTATGAATTTGAAACGATAATTCACTAATTGATTGATGGTTGTGTTGTTTGTTTATTGGTTTGATAATTTTGAACCATTACGCCTAATTGAACCAAATAGCGAAGTGTATTGGAAATTGATCTCATTATTATGCATATACATCTATGTACATTGAACAGATCATAGCAAGGAGGCTAGAGCAGAGAATAAAATTGTTTGCCCGACAAATAGGTACATGTTTACCATAATTTACTGTTTTGTTTGGGTGATGATGATTTTATGAGCCGATTGGCTAGCCGCTTTGCTTTTTCTTTTTCTTTTGAGTTGAAGAAGGCTATGGGAGGCTATATGAAATATCCCGAAATCCCCGGTGTAGGGGAGGTTATGGCGAAATTTTTCGAAAATTTAGGGTGTTAGCCAAATTTTTGAAAATTTGAAAGGTTCTTAGAAACTGAAAAGTTGAAGAACTTAAGCCGTAAAATAAAGGAAGTTGAGTTGATAAGTTAAACAACTTTCGGCTTCGTTCCTTTTCGGGGACGAAAAGTTTTAAGTGGTGGAGATTGTAACAACCCGGAAATGAGAGCCATTTTAAAAATTTTATTTTGGCAATTTTGATGAATTTTGGATATTTAAAATGAATTATTTTAACTAACAGCGACGAGAAATTTATTTTGAATAGAATTAGAACGTATATAGTTATATAGATCGTCGTTAGAATAGAAATATTTATTTTAAATTATAAAAGGAATTGAAAATGGCGCGGTAGTTCGATAATTCGATTTCAAACTTCAAATGAATGTACTGGGTGCCAAACAAACCGGAATTTAGCAAAACCAAAAATATTTGAATCTAATTGAGAATATCTTTCCAACGAATCCGAAAAATCGAAATTTCATAGAGGGAATCAAAAGATATGTCCAGTTGAAAATTCAGAATAGTCGCTATGGAATTCTGGCCCTTAAAAATAGCCATTTTGCAAACAACCTCGGATTTCGACGAAACCACTTTTGTTGGATCCGTGATGTCAAGTTATTGCAAGGTTTCAATTTTTGTAATTTTTCGAGTCAGTATGTGAGTGTGGCAAAGGAAAACGCGTTTGACCTGTTTAAGTTGATTTTAATCGACTGGAAAATGACCATTTTTCCAACGGTCTCAGAATTTGATGAAACTAGTTTTGTTAGGACCGTATCGTCGATACGAAGCTAGAAAATATTTTTCTAGAATTTTTCGAGTTAGTATGTGACCCCAGTAAATTGAAATGCGCGTTCAAATTCTGTATATAGAGTTATATGTTGATTTTGACGGAAACTGGTTGAAACGATCGAATCAGCTTACGATACATATCTCATTGTGTTCGAATTGGGGGCAATTAGCTATGGATGACAGGCGGTGGGTCTCATTTAGAGGTCGAAAATAAAAGTTGCTTTTTAGAGTTAATTTAATAATAAATATATATATTTATATAGAGCCCCCCCCATTTCTCTTTTCCTAAATTAGATGAAATAAAAAAAAGGAAGGAAACCGCACAGCGGAGCCTCGCGATCCCCCGCCCCACCGACGCAGGTGGCGCCGCCGCCCACCACCACCGTGCGGTGTCAGCCCTCCCTCCCTCTCGCGTTTCTTTCTCCTTCTTCTGAATAAAACCGTCGACCCCCCTCCCTTGAGTCCCACTGCCGCCTGCGCCCTCTTCTTCCCCCCTCCACTACCACCGGCGAGAAGCACCCGCCTCCTCAGATCCGAGTCCCTATCCCCCCCTCTCTCCATTAAAGCCCAAAACCCCTTTCTTCTTCGCTCTCTACCATTCGAGACAGCAGCGTCGTGCCACCGGAGTCCGCACCTACCACCTTCTCAGCGATGTAGCAAACCCCTCCTCTCGCTAGAAAATGATGTAAGTTTTTATATATGATTTTCATTTTTAGTTAGATTTCTTTTTTTAAATAAAAGGCTATGATTTTAAAACTGTAAATATATATAATTTTTATATTATAGGAAGGTTTAAAAATATAATTTTTATATCATAGAAAGGATAACAATATAATTTTTATATAAGCAAGAAGTTAAAAATATAATTTTTATTCGAGTAGTAAGTTAAAAATATGTTTTTTACATTATAGAAGTATTAAAGATTTGATCTTTATTATGTAGAAGGAGCGAAGATGTGATTTTTATATATGTAGCGAAATAAAAATTCGATCTTTATATAAGAAGTAGAAATATTAAAAATATGATCTTTATATATATAGCGAATTTGAAATATGATTTTTATATCATAAAAAGAATAAAAATATGATTTTTAGCATATGTGAAGTATAAAAATATAATCTTTTATATTGTAAGAGTATAAAAATATAATTTTTATCTAGGTAAGGTAGTAAAAATATCATCTTTATAAATATATATGAAGTAGCATAATAAAAATCTGATTTTTATTATATATATGTTGAAATAAGAATGTGATTTTTATAGTGATAAAATAAAAACAAAATCTTTTTTTTTTTTGAAGGAATCGAAATCTTTATATTTGAAAAGGCGAAATCTTTATATTTGAAAAGGCGAAATCTTTATATAGAGAATAGCGTGATAAAAATATAATCTTTATTATATGAATACCGTTGTAAAAATAGAATTTTTATCTATATGGTAGCGATATAAAAATAGAATTTTTATCCATATAGAGTGATAATTAAAATGTGATTTTTTTATACATAGCAGCAACATAAAAATGTGATTTTTATATATGTAGTGGCTACAGGCAACAAAAGTGACAAAAGGCGAGAACAACGATGACTTCTACATAAGAAGAGTCGAGACATTTGGATTAGCTAGTCGGTGAGAACTTCTCACTTTAAATCTTCTTTTCTAGTTAAGAATATATACTAGGATGCAGACGGTGCTTAGCAGCACCCGACACCCGTCATCCACAGACCATGGATGGCTTGTATGTTTGATTGTTTGTTGTGATGAAAATTGATTGTGTGGCGTGAAATAAAATATTTATATAATTAAAAATATTTTATCATTAAAAATATTGTTTTTAACGTGTGTGTGTGAATAAAAATATGTGTTTGTTGATTTGAAACCCCACACGGGTGTTGGGATGATATTTGAAGTCCACTCATCCCGATTGATTAGTTGTATGTCGGTCGATTGATTGACATGTTGTTATAAGCGTTAGACATCTATATTTAATGCTTATACAGTGTAGTGCACTTTGGATGATGGTCGATTATTTGTCAATGCTATTATATATACATGTGTTGTGTGGAATCCATATAATTAACATTATATGGTAATTGATTGGGCCTCATTCCAATTGGGAAAATAAAGAATATAATGAAGTATATATTCATGTGTTGAATAGAATAATTGATCATGTGTTGAAAGAAATATTTTAACAATAAAATTTACATCTTTATCATATTTAAAATTAGAAGCAACTTCACGGTGGAGTCTAATTAAAAATCAAACGATAGATACCATAATTTTATAAAATATTTTAAATAACAAAAATAGTCATGTGTTGACAGTGCTCATGTGTTGAGAATATTCATGTGTTGAAAGAAATATAGATTCATGTGTTGAATGGAATAAATATTCATTTGTTGAATAGAATAACGAATTTATTGAAAGATATAAAGCCGTGTTGATTAGATATGCGCCATTTTGACGTGAACGATATTTATATCGATTATATTCGTTTTTATAATGAATATAGAAAAAGAAGTGATTTCAAAATATAACGTTTTGAAAATATTATCATTTGTATATCGATGATGTGGAATATTCAATTTTGATTCAAAATTGAATATGAAGTTGAAATCGTTTCGAAAACGAATTTAAAACGATTTATAAAATACATTTTAAAAGGAAATCGACGAAATATAATATATATATATATATATGTATATATATATATATATATAATGGCCTGAATAGAACGCGTCGTGCCGCGGCAGTTCGTGAATTTCGACCATTGACTTCGAATTGACGTTACGGGAGGTACGACCGTCGGATTATCCTGAAACCAGAAACGTTAGGTTCGTATCGAAAATAGTTTTCCAATTAATATTAGAAATTTGAAATCTAACGGTTGGATTTGGAATTATGTCCAAATAAAATTTGGAAAAGGTCGCTGTAAGTGCAGTTCGATGGCCGTTGATGGAAATCGACTGTACGGGCCTTGATAAAATTATTAAAAATATCAATAATTTGTGTAAAATCATAAGAAATGATTTGGGAAGAACTGGGATGAAAAACTCTATATTTGTAAAGATAAAAATAGATTTTTATCGAAATGAACTAGTTTTGAACTAGAATTAAAATCAATTTATTTTCGAAATAAATAAATTGAATTTGAAGTGGTTTTGAAAATAACCAGAATTTCCAATATATATAAATTGGAATGGATTTGAATCAAAATTATCTTCGGAATATTTCGATGTTGGATTTCGTGATTATACAGATATTGTTATGGGAATTTGAAAGATATATTTTATATCGTTATTTCCAATACGATATTTGTTGGTTTCAGAATTTGATATTGAATCTAAGCCGGTATATTTTCTATTCAGAGCCTTGTATTTAATATCAAATGTGATTTGGGTTTGTCATGAATGGTGTCTTCATTAACACTGTTCTTAAGCCCAATAGAGAAAAAGATTAAATCTTTCTATTTAGATTTAATGAAGGGTATCAATTAAATAATATTTAATTGGAATTGAATTTGAATTGGTTTTTGGGTTTATCGTGAGCGGTGTTTTGAACAACACCTGTTCTTTAACCCGATTAACAATAGAATGTGATTTGGGTTTATCGTGAATCGTGTTTTAGATGACATTAATTCTTTAACCCAGTTAAAGTTAGGGTATTGATTTTTGAAAAGATTAAGACTAAGTGGAGTTTTAATGAATCTTTAATTAGATTGAAATGTGAATTGATAATTTAAATTGTCAAATCTGAAAAGTGATCGAGAATGGAGTATCACTAGTTTTGCTCCAGAGCGATAGTTAAATCTTTAATTAGATTTGAACGTGAAATGGTAATTAATTTTACCGATAATACCGTGGTGTTAAATATGGAGTATTACCAGTTTTTCTCCAGGGGATGAATAGGTTGGGATTGGGAAATAAAACAAATAATTACTTCGATGTGGTCCGCTAATCCCGACTAGTTTGGAAAACCATAATATGGTTTGAAATGATATCCAAAGGAAGATTAAAGAATAAATTTAGAAGAATTTATCTTGGATAAAATTAATGGGAACCTTTCCCTAAGAATGTGATTTTGTGAATAAAAGAATATTCTAAATTGGAATGGGGCGTTTGTTGTGTTTGTGTAACATTTGTTAATTACATACGTGGGTTATTCAGAAAGGCCGTGTCTTTACCCATTCTGAATAACCGATTCGGCGATATGTCGAAGATGAAGACGGTGGTCGAAGACCGAAAGTCTTCACATTGTTTGGGTGATTACTGATGATCTTGATTGGGCTGTACACCCAAGATGAGGGAAACAGTTGGTGATCGTCCAGACGTAATTGGAGATCGATGGATATGCAAGGAAAGTGCCTCCGGTTTCGTTCAGACCCAGAACGAACTTGTAAATGTATTGTGTGTCTGACATTGGATTTTATTCTGTGTTGATTGATCTCTATTAAATATACATCTGTTTGGTGGTGGAGAATTTATTCTCTTGCTTAACGCCCTTCTCTGAGACGCACGAGCTTAGAGGTTGTATATCGATGGACATCAGTCGCATGGAGTGAATTGCCAGTGTGGCATGCGTAAGTGGAAATTGATCAAGGCTTCTGTTGAAAAGCAAAGTCTTGTGGTTGATGATCAAAGCACGGCCTGTGTGGCGCAGCTTTGTGTATAACGTGAATTCGCGAGCCTCACACCTCGGTATGAGTCAAAAAGGGATACGGACCGTTGGGAGAACACGACGTTTCTTTCTAGCTATGGGTGGTGTCAGTGCTTAAACTGGATGACATTTATATACTTTTCACCTGTGTGGTTGTTGGATGAGGCGCCTCGATATTAGGTCTGTTAGGACCGGGAAACGTGTGTTCAGGAATTGCCAATCCTCAAAAGTAAGAGAGGACCGGCCCAACCGATTCCAAGGATTGCTGTGTGCGGTCCTGAGACATTTGCTAGAGTGTCTCGAACGGAGAGGAGATTTCCCCTTGCCTCGGCTCATGACGGAAATCCAATTTCCAATACGTGATATTGCGGTTTTATTTGTAGAACCTAGTATGGCGACATAGTGGTATGGGTCATTCATGCCGCCTATGATTGATATTTATGATTGAAATTGTTTTGACACTATACACTTATAGTAATATCAAAATAATGTGTTTTAAACGTATCAAGCATGCTTTGGCTATTATAAGGTAAAAACCCTATCCTCCGGCTTGCGTTGCATTGTGTGATGGGACCTAGGTCTTATAATAGCTTCATTTTTCTTTATTTAGCATTGCGCTGTTTGTTTTATGCACTGGTATTCTTGGAAGGAAACCTGTTCCGTGTTATACGGCGTGGTCCCTTGATTTACCTAACTTTAAAATAAAGATTAATAACTGTTTTAGTTCTCACACCAGTCACCTGACTGACCTGGAGTTTATTGTTTTAACCTAAACTCTGGGTGCCCTTATTTTGACATGGGCAGCTAGTAGTTTTGGTTTTGCAGATTTATATTCACAGGATCCTGATTTACAGCTGGAATGATGCTCGGAAAGCTCTGTATCCGTGTATTACTTTCAGTTGTGTTTTGTATTGTTTTTCCGCTGCTATGTAATTTATTGTAATCTCTGATATTTATCAAATGTATATTCATTCTTACTCTGTATATTCTTATATTCTGATGGAATTGTTGTAATAAGCAATGAAATGTTCTTTCGTCTGCGTTCCGATGTGGCTTGTTCTCAAAGTATCCGCTCTTTATTTCATGGGGAAGTTCCGGGTCCTTACATATGAAATGTTACAATTTAATATCGAAGCAAAGGTTTATGTTAAACCAAAATAATTTTTAAATTTAAACGGGTTTTTGAAAACACGATTCTAATGAATCAGAGGAAGAGCTTAGGGTATGGGATAACCCTACAATAGTGGGGTATATGACTTTCGCATGTCCTAAGAAGCAAAGGAATTTTGGTTCAGGTAGTCTTAATGTAGGTAATGCATCAGGAGGTTCATCTCAGCCCCAAGGTATATTTCCATCTATTTTGTAGGGTCCCCTGTTATTTCACGATTGATCGATTCAAATTTTATTCAGTAAAGATGCATCACATTCATTCGTATTGAAGGAACTTGTTGACACCCTTTCTTGGATGTTACATGCTTGATGACTTTATTATGGATTGTAAACCTATAGAGAGAACCGCAAACGTAGCTTAATATGTAATGACGTTGAGATATGTATATGTGGTTGTTCTTTTCGTGTGTATCTGCACGTGATTCATTTTCTTGGGTTGATATGACCTTGGGTATGGATTGGCTCGTGCCATACGAGGCCAGTATTCTATATTTTAGGAGGATCTTATATTTTCGACACCCCGACTCACCAACTCAGTTATTGTTTATACTTCGTGTAATGACCCAGATTTTTTTTGGCAAAGCCATCCAGTTTTAACGTAACCGCAAACACCTACGACCTAGATTTTTATATAAGGATATTTAATTTATTTAAATATTTTAAACAATCAATTTTAAGATTTAGCGACTTGAAATTTAATTAAATAAGAATTTGAGCGTTAAATTACTTAAAAATAGAAATGCCAAATTTAAAATCCGAATTAATTTATTTTGAAACTATGTAAGATTCTATCTGAATATATACTATGTTAATACTTTATTTTCAATGGATTTGATTATTTTAAAACAATTTATATTCTATCGATTTAATTTAACCCTTAAAAATAGCCATTTTACAAACAGTCTCGGATTTCGATGAAATCAGTTTCATCGGACCTCGAATGTTAAATTATTATAACATTTCTATTTACGTATCAATCAAAGTTGTTATATGAGCGTGCATGATATAAACATGTATTGTAAATCGATTTGAAACTAATAATGGCTTGTAATTTGATTTTGAGAATAAGTTCTAAAGTCTATCGAATTAGCATCTAAAACATGTTCCATTATGTTCAAAATAGGGGTATTTGGCTAGGAACGACGGTCGTCATACTTCGTTTGGAATTCGTGGAATTTTCAAGATATAACATGAACAAAATAATGATAAAACAACCCTTTATAATGCCATAAACTCCCAAACCCTAACCCTTATTCTTCTTCAGCCACTACTACCTGGTTAATGGCCGAAATTCATCCATCAGATCATTAATCTCTCACAATGTTTTCATTTTCAGAAAAACACTCCAACATGAAAGTTTTTAAACTCCAATTCCTTTTAAATCCATACGGATACATCATTGATCGAAGCTTCAGATCACCGTAGATCTGAGCTTAAACATACGAGGTGTAGTTTCGTTCTTTCGCAGATTCGGGCTGTTGGGGGTATTTTTAGAAGAAATTGTCAACTACGAAAATGGTAGTGGAGAGGGAGACGGTGTCGCTAATGAAATTTCGTGACCGTTGGCGGTTGGAAGCGGCTGGTAGGTCAAATCAAACAGTTTCAGGCTAAAGTGGTTTATTGGTGCCTAGGAAGGTCGTTGGGAGTTGTGCTAGTGGCCATGGGGCCAGCGTGGATCGACGGTCATGGAGGACATGTCGGCTTAGGTTCCGACTTAGGTAGTGGGTGCGGTGGAGGATTAAGAGGAGTGTATGTGATGGGTTCGGAGACAGTAGCATTCGAACGAAGGAGAAGGTGGTTAACACATGTTAATCACGTGTTTAGGGTAACTAATTATAATTAATTAAAGTTAATTTTTGTAATTAGTGTTAATTAGGTTCATTAACTAATTTAAGTTTCTTAAAATCGATTGAAGCTTATAATCTAAACAATTCTTACGTGCATGAACAGAATTGAACGAAACAAGATGCAACGGAATCACGTCAGCGAATACTAAAAGATGGAGCTGATTTGGATGAATTTGGAGCAGCTGGGATATTATTTTTAATAAAACATATGTTTAATTCAATCGAAATATAATCGTTATTTCGACGATTAAATCTCGGTGAGAACTTCTTAAATCATATTTGGTGTATCTATTTGTTCAGATAATTTGTTATAATCATAATCTGATTATATATGTTGATTGCTTTGTGGATGCTATGGTTGTTTCGTGATTGATGGATGTTTATTGCAGTTATTATTATTATTATTCATGCACATATAAGCGTTAAGTGTTGTAACACTTATATTACAAATTATAAGATATGGATGAATGGTTGTTATGATTATTATTATGTTTTTTCGAGCATTACACCCACATATATGGAAATGATTTGGTATTGCTTAGGTCTCGTCCCGTTTAGATAATATAAATGAATATTTTATTTATTTAAGTGAAATAAGGTGTAAAAATGGAAGTTGGAATTTTATATCCGAAACTGTTTTGAAATGAAATTAAAGTGTTTATGAAAAACTTTTGTAAATGTAGAAACGAATTTGAAAGAGTTTTTGATTTAAAAATGGCCTATTCAAATTTGAAATCGATTTTTAATAATAAATGATGTTTTAAATTGAAATTGACTGCTTCAGTTATCGTATATACTATTTAATTTGATTTCTACAAAGTTTGAATTTCAAAAAATAAAAATATTATATTAATATTATAATATTCAATTTTGATTTATAATTGAATTTGAGTTTGGGATTTGAAAATATTGCTTTTAAACAAGTGTATATACATTTCATAAAGTTCATAAAAATATTTGAAGTTAATTGAACGAATTTTATTTTTAAATTTAAATATGATAGGGCTAGTCGCTCTACAGTAGTTCGCGAATTTCGACTATAAACATCAAACGATTATAATTAATACAATTTAAACCGGATTTTCCTAATAGTTTTCAAATAGAAAAAGAAATTTCGTAATTCAAATTATAGATATTCAATTATGTCCAAAACAAGTTTTAAATCGTGGTTTTGCAGTTCGGTGATCGTAATTTGAAACCATTAGAAATAGATTTATAAAATTTATTAAAAATATAAAAAGGTTATGGTAAATCATAATAAATAGTTTTAAAGTGATTTGGGTAAGGAATATGATGTTTTGAACTATAATTTGATTTTGGGGTTTTCATCCTAACTAACCGGGTACTATAAAGAATAAACTATTAAATGTTTAATAAATATTTTGATTAACATTAATGGGTATATTGAGGTTTCCTAAGGTTAAGTCAAGAATGGATCTTTGTTAAGATTTAACAAATTTAGTTTAAAAGATAAGGAAATAGATTTTGATGGAATAAACTATTTAAGATTTTTTCAACTTAATAAAAGTTCTTAATTAACCAATCGAAGTGGAAAGTGACTTAGCAAATCATGTGTTTCCATATATTTTCTAAAATTTCGCTTGTTATTCTAAAAGACCGGAATCAATATGGTCTGGCCTGTAGGCAGCATGATAGGGGGTTCTCGCTTCGTGTTTGGTGGCGAACAGGAGACTCTTACCCTTACATGTCCCTGTTTAGGGTTGGTTACGAGTCGAGAGTCCGATTGTAAAATCATTTTCGAGGTACCATTATAATGCCATGGTGGACAGTTACCCGCTGGTTGATGGTTGAAAATCCTATACTCGTTACAATGTGGTAGCAAAGCTTTGGTTTATACAAAGCTTATTGGCTAAGACTCATTAGAACGAATGGAAAAGACTCATCAGAGTATCCTAGGATGAGTACCTCATTAGAGATAAAGTTAGTAATAACCTAGAATTAGTTTGAGAGTATTATATATATGAAGGGGCGTACTTTCAATATGAAATTGATTTTGAAAAGTTATATTTCATAGATAAATGAATAATTTGTTTTCGAAAACATAGATATAATTAGCTATATGTATTATGACATGAATAATGAATTAAAGGTCAAGTTTAAAGATAAATGTTGTGCTTGGGGAAGATTAATTGTTGTACCATGTGAAATTTTTGATAAATTAAACACCCTCAAACTAATTAGATAAACAAATCTAAGTGAAAATGCCTTGTAAATTCAATTTGACTATTATATTTGACAATATAAAGTAGGTCTTGGAATTTTTTATAGGTTATATTTTGAATATAAGAGAGTATGTTTTGAGATATATGTGATTATTTGTAACATATGGTTAAAATTTGAAATATGAACATCTTTAGTCAAACTTGAAATTCTAATCGTTTATGTGGAGTTGTAATTAGTTAGTTACTGTAATAAGTATTTATTAAATAATTAAAATAAATAATCCAAGCAAAAAAACAGAAGAGTTAAAATTATAAATTGGATTAACTTAAAGAGTAGCTAAAAAATATATTTATAAGATAACAGTCAGAAAGGATTTTTTTTGAACGTAGGATGAATTTAAGTTCATATCTAACCACTGAAAAGCTATTAAAGTGTGTAGGTTAAAATAATGTTTGTAATTTGGGAAATGATTAAGATAATTTGAACTTTAAATTTAACTTGCGCAAGTTAAATAGATCGAAACGGTAAAAGTAAGTCAAATGAGATTAAATGAAGTGAAATAAAAATGGATTGAATTTGAAATAATATTGAGTGGAATTGAATATAAATATTGAGTAGTAATTAATTTTATAACATTGGTTTGAATTGGATGGGAAATTTCAACTATCCAAAAATCAAAATTTTCAAGTTAGATTTGAAAACCTAGCTAAATTTTTATTAAAAACTTAAGTGAATATTGTTTATTTATTAAACAAAGTTTGAACGTTATTTGAAATTAAATTAAAAATGAACTGCAACTAGGTTTGAAATTTGACGATTTGAACTTCAACTGAGTATATAGGATTTAACATAAGTCGGAAGATTCTTGTTTCCTTGTCGGAAGATTAATTATTATATCTTCCGAATCTTTTGAATTATAATTTTTTAGTGAAAAAGAATAATCGAAACTTCATCTGATAAATTTTAAGTTATGTCAAAAATCAAATTTCCAGAAAAATCATGGTGAGGAATTTATAAATTATAATGATTTATTTAATAGAATGGAAGAATTTTTAAGGAAATTAAGTTGCATAGCTTATAAATTGGAAAATCGAATGGTAAGACAAATTTAAGAATGGTTCGATATTTTGGTGATGAATGGGAAAATAAGTCGGGCAAAGTTGGATTGAATTAAAGGAAGTAAGTTTAAAACTTTAAAATAAAATCTAGACTTGAATTATTAAATAAATATGAACTCATGTGAAGAGTTGGGTTTCAACTAAGTGAATTTTTGAAAAGTTAACGAGGTTGGAGCATTTTTCCTGTCTTAGCAATTTCAGGGATGAAATTCTTTTAAGGGGCGAGAATGTAACGACCTAGATTTTTATATAGGGATATTTAATTTGGTTAAAATTTAAAACGATTAATTTTAGGATTTAGCGACTTGAAATTTATTAAGTAAGAATTTAAGTATTAAATTACTTAAAAATATAAATGTCAAATTTAAAATTCGATTTAGTTTTGAAGCTATGTAAAATTCTATTTGAGTATATACGATGATAATAATTTATTTTCAATGGATTTAACTATTTTTAAATTGATTTATATTTTATCGATTTAATTTAACCCTTGAAAATAGCCATTTTACAAATAGTCTCTGATTTCAAAAAAATTAATTTCAATGGATCCGGAATGTTAAATTATTATAAGATTTCAATTTTTTATCAATCGGGGTTGTTACGTGAGCTTAAGCGATATAAACGCGTATTGGAAATCGATTTGAAATTAATAATGGTTAATAATTTGATTTTGAGAATAACTTCTAAAACCAATCGAACTATCCTCTAAAACATGTACCATTGTGTTCAGAACAGGGGTATTTGGCTAGGAATGACAGTCTTTACACTTCTTTTGGAGTTCGTGGAATTTTCAAGGCATATCATGAATAAAATAATAACAAAACAGTCCTTTATAATGTCCTAAACTTCCAAATCCTAACCCTTATTCTTCTTCAGCGTCCACTACCCTGTTAATGGCTGAAATTCATCTATCTTCATTTGTTAACCTCTCATAAAGCGTTCATTTTTAGAAAAACTCTGAATCATGAAAGTTTTAGATCTCATCTTCCTTTTCAAATACATATGGATAGATTATTGATCGGGGCTTCAGATCTTCGTAGATCTAACCTTAAATGTACGATATGCAGTTGTGTTCTTTTGTAGATCCCAGTTGTTGGGGCAATTTTAGACGAAGTTGTCAGCTGGGAAAAGGTAAAGGAGAGGAAGGTGGTGTTGCTGATGAAATTTCATGACCCTTGGGGGTTCGAGGCGGCCGGTAGGTCAAATCAAATGGTTTCGGGTAATAGTGGTTTTCTTGTACCTGGGAAGGTCATTAGGAGTCGTCCTAGTGGCCATGAGGCCTGCGTGGATTGGAGACCATAGAGGATAGGTCGGCTTGGGTTCTGGCGTTAGGTGGTGGTCGCGGTGGAGGATTAAGTGGAGCGTATGTGATGGGTTCGAAGACAGTAGCATTTGAATGAAGGAGAAGGTGGTTAACAAATGTTAATCCCGTGTTTAAGGTAACAATCTATAATTGTAACAACTATAATTTTTGGTCGTTCAAATCGACAAAGATCCATGATTGTCGTCTTAAATGAATCAAAAAATACAGATAGTTATTGGGATTAATATAAGAAATGTAGAAAGAAGAAAAACAATCACAGAATCTCGCAGCGGGAGGACAAAATATAATAAATAAATAACAGTTCATAAAGCGGTTAAATTGTACATTCGATTATACATTGCATGAATTATCAAAGTTGACTATCACAAAACATACCAATACATGCAGCGGAAAAATAGTAATAAATACGTCTGTCCAGCTCCATCTTCATCTTCATAACGGTGTCTTGATAACTGAAAAACTCAGGCTGACTCAAGCACAAATGAAAAGACAAAAATACCCGAATTAGAACTAAAATATTCTCATATTAGTCAAATCAAAATCATATAATAATATGAGTGTCACGGCGTCAGAAATTCTTACAGTAATTCACATGTCATATCCAAAGTGTTCGTGAGCGTAGTAACTTAAGAGATGTTATAGGAGTTTCCATCTCCTAAGGATCCGTTAAACTAGATATTATATAATACAATACACTACTATAGTAGTGCCTACGGTAAATATACTACTGAAAATAGTGTAAGCGGCATTACAATTTTACCCTTACACTATTTATACATTGTCGTAAACATTGCATATAAAACACCGGTATATCATCGGTGGATAGGGATGCGCCGCAATATGACAACATTAAATCAAAGTTGTAGGGGGTTCAATCAGGATAATATGACAAGGCACACGAAGAATGCCCAATGTAGGAATCTACAAGTTGTACGCCAGACTGGTGGTAATGCATAGCCGCGACTAACTCCCACCTTGGAACAACACTCTCAAATCAAGGATGCGCATCAAATTAAAACAAACTGATGAGCTATAGTAATAATGGAAGAAGTGTTGTCGATAAGGGTAGCTAACCCACTTAGTCACGGTATAGCCCTGTTTTAGTCATTTTAATTATGAACCGAAGGTCAAGGACATCCTTTTTTGTTCTCTTACTTCATTCCAGTAGTGTTCGTCAAACCAACCTACTTCATTCTGGATCCTCTACCCCGTACATGGTTGTTAAAGTGGTTTTCAGTATTGGTAGAGAGTATGACAATATCCGATCATGGTCACTTTAACAACCAAACGTTTACATTTTTCACACCGCTCGGATTTACACTTCAAAGGGGTTCATACTTCATATCAAAATACCAGATCTTGCTTCAAAAATCATTTCACATTCAAGATAGAATACGCTTTCATATTAAATCTCCTTTTAAAATCAAATTTAGAATCTTGAATTCCAATTTGAACAAGTTGAATATTTAAGATAGTTGAAAATAGTTTTGATATATATTTGAAATAATTTAAAAACAAATGGTTAGCACAATAAAAGTTAAATAAATAATTTTAAATATAAAATATTATTAATAAAAATTTAGTTAAATACATATATATCTAAATAATAAAAAAGTTTGTGAAATAGATAGTTGATTATTAAAAAAGTTTATTTAAAATAATTAATACAGATATAAGTTAAAAATAGAATGGTTTATAGATAAAGTAGTTATTTAGAAAAATAGTTTATATAATGGTTTAAAATACTATAGTTGGAATTTGAGTGGTTTCTTTTAATTTTCAAAGAGACTTGAAGTCTTATTCCAAATTCAAATCAATTCGACTCAATTTCGATATTCCAATTCAAACTGACTTCCACTTTAAATTCAATTCTATTCAATCAGTTCAACTCAAATATTTAGAGTTTTCAATTCAAATTCTCATTTTGAATTATTCAATTTATAACGATCTCGAGTTCACAATTCAAATGTCACTTTTAAATCAAGTTGATTTAAAGTAGATTTCAAAGATGAATAAACAGTTCAATTTCAATAGGTTTAATTCATATTCAGTTTCAAGTTTTAGATTTAGCTTATAACGTTAACTACTTTCCTTTAATTTATAAGTTTAAAAATTCAGAGCTTAGATTTAAGGAAAACAATTTATAAAACATCATTTACATTGCCTTTTAAACAATATTTCCAAGTTCAAGGTTAGACCAAATTTTATTCAACCAACCAATGACCGTATATAATTTTATATCCTATGGCTAAGTAATACTTAATTTTATTTTTAGTATTTTGGGAAAGGATATATATCATTTCAATCCAAATCAGGGTCATGAGTATTTACCAATTCAACCTACGTTCTTGATTCATTTTAATGATTAATCCTGAGTTTATTTGATGCTCGTAATAGGTGAGGTATATGATACGGATTAATCAACCCAAACAAACAATCATATATATAATAAACGTGAATAATGGGTAAAATCACACAATTAAATGTCGTATATCAAACATATCAAGACAAAGCATTCATCAACGCCAACCCATCCAAACAGTTCAACATCACATCAATTTACGAGTAATCAGGCGTCGGGTTTAAACTAGTAGTTAAAGATCAAATTTAACTTAATTGTAAATTTTAAATTAATAGTCACATTAAATTACGCTATCGATGTCAATCAACATAAATTTGCAATTTTTAACTACCAAACAGCAACCAATAAAATCATATAATAACATAACTTTAATTTAACTAACAATCGAATATCTTAGTTAAGCGCAAGTGAGTTTAATCACTCACCTTTGATTTCGAATACGTTTGAAATCCAATTGGAGGCACTAAATTTAACAATCTCAGAATTCATCCAAATCAGTGCCACATCATCCGAAATTTCAATACGGTCCTAACGAAATAAACCGCGTGTCAGTCTAAGTTCGTATGCAAAAATTATTCACGTTAAAACGATAGAAAATTTAAATAAAACAAAAAGCAATTTGTCCACAAAAATACCTAATTACCACGTCATTTGCACCTTTTCTCCTTCTAAGTTTTGTGAATTCTGTAATGTATGTAAGGAAGCAAACAGTCAAACCCAAATGCCTTTTATTCCCTAATTCACGCATTCCCATATATGCCACAGGAAATCGATCAGAAACCGTCATTCGATGTGCCTTAAATAGCTCCACCTATGCCTTAAATGCCAAGCACTGCTTCACCATCGTTTGTCTCGACAAACTTCTCTAACTGCAGCCACTATATACCTAATTTCTGGTGAATCCGTGAAGAAAATGAGATGATCCACCTTATGGATTCGAAGATCTCGCGAAGATCTACAACTTTGCTTTTGGAATTTTTTGATTTTGTCGAACGGATTTAGAGATATTAAGGATTGAAGGCTGGGAGGTTTCTGGCCAATGAATATTAACGAATTGCCAGCTTAAAATCAAATTTCTAGACCAGAAATCTTTGAATTTCTAAAAACATATTTCAACAGAAAAATTGCATCATCGAGACATATTGATTGAGATATCATAAGTCATACTATTGAATTGATTTCTGATTGGCGATTTGCGCAAATTATGCTTTTATTTGAAATTGGATATTAGGTGTACTTTTCTTGGAGTATCTGCCATTGCAGTTGAGGAGTGACAGAAGGTTTATACATTCATAAAAATAAGAATGATGGCTAGGGTTTGAATAAACAAGATTATTTATAATATCATGCATATGGGTTTGGTCGTATAAACCCGATTGGCCCAAATTGTCGTTTAGTTTCAAAAATAACATTTTTACAATTTCGAACAAATTAGAGTAATGTATATATATCAAAAGTTTTGTTTTCGATATCTTTGAATCCAATGGAACAGGTCTCGTGACTAGATTCCATCGTATTCAAAAGTTATCGTTCTAAATCAATCGATGTCAACTTAATTTATTCAAATCAATCTCAATGCGTTTCAGCGCCGCACGACCAAATGGTAAGTCCAATCGCTATGAAATTTAAGATACTACAATAGTTTATCAATATGAATTCTATGAAATTGGTTTTGTCGAAATCTGAGATCGTTTGAGAAATTAGTTATTTTAATTCTCAAATCGTTAATCAAAATGTGTTTATATCACGCACAACACGTAACTACTCCGATTGATACAAAATTTGAAATCTTACAATAACTTAAAATTTCAGATCCAATGAAACCGATTTTAACGAATTCGAAGATCGTTTGCAAACGACTCATTTCAATAGTTTCATTAAAATATGATATATTCATTTTTGTTTTTCAATTCAATTTAAACGTTCATTAACTTACTCAAATCAAAACAAAAAAAATTAGAATAACTTTATAAATCCAATTTCCATTTACTTAATATTCCAATTTTGATTATTTATCAAGTTCATTTTTAATTTCAACTATAATTTAATTAACTCAATTCAATTAAAGTATTTTAATATTAAATTTCAAATCTCAATATTTATCAAAACAAATTCAATAATGGTTTCATACTTAATCAATGAGATAAATCATAAATATAATTAGTGGAAATTCATTCTTAACCCATTCAATTAAGTTTACATCATGCGTTTTTATATAACTAATCATTATATTTAAAATCTAACCACTATTTTAATTAAACTTGTTAAGTTCAATAATTTAAATGGTCTAAAAATACGGGTTGTTACATTCTCCCCTACTCAAAACTTTTCGTCCGTGAAAAGGCGTAGTTAGTAAGCTGTTAATTTACAGGTTTAACCATATAATTTACTACTCAACTTAGAAAACATTTACTTATACTAGTAGTTTATATAAGTTTGAAAATCAAATTTCCACAAACTTTTCTAAGTCTTAAATTCACGAAAAATTTCGGCAGAGTCTCCTTTGTATGGTTAGGTCTGGAAAACAATGGTATATATAGTCACAAATATACATCTCATTTCAGTGATGAGGGATCCCAAACAATGGGGAAACAATATATAATACCAAAATACGATATATGATCCGGTATACATACCTTTCATTAGTGTTATTAGCGATTCAGCTTGTTTTTAAGTAAGCAAAAACAATATTTATGTGCAAGAAGCTCCAGAATTAAGTAAATGCCATTGGTACCTATTTAAAGTACTCAACAAATAATATAAAGACATGCATAGAAGAAATAACTCAATATATTTTAATTTATCATATATGAAATAAAAAACACATCAAAAGTGACAAATAAAAACATTTAAACCATCATATTCATCCAAACGGGTATAATTACAAGTTTGAAATGCTAACATATTATTTATACAATTTAAATTGTTTCATTCCATTTGTATATAATTCACATATCAAAATGTTAATATTTTGGTTTACTAACCTTACTATAAGCATAATCTATTTCATACATGTTTATAATTCATTCAACAGTTATTCCAAATCTATATACACTCTAATATTAGCTAAGTAAAATGATAATGATGATAATAATAATAACAACTAAGTGTATAAATAGTAACATGCTCATTTTACTCAACTCAGCTAGTTCAGAAATTTCAAAACCGGTTTTTACTCATTATTACTCAAATTTTATATTTTAAACATCCATTTCATTAGTATTTTAGTTTTGAAAACCGCAATTTTTTTGAAAACTTGATTTATACATATTCTAAAATCTACAAGTTGAAATCTAAATTTTCTCTTTTATTAGGAAGCTATATTCTAATAGATCCAGAAGATTCTTGTTCCAAAAAATTCTGACTTATTTTGGATCATATACATTTATTTAAACTTCAATTCGGAAAATTATGAACTATCACTATGCGATGAGCTCGTTTTAATTATTTTTTCAACCATTGTTAAGTTTATAAATTATAAACCTATTCCTTATGTTTTCACATAATTAGTAAACATTCATATTCAACTTGGAAATATCCACTATCCTAAATTGTCGAACATCCAGCCATTAATATCAATACATTTAATTTATAACCAAACAATTCACTTTATTAGCTTATTTCATTGATTCGGTTTATTTGCCTTACTTAGTTGAATTCAATTTCATAACATAAGTAAGTATATGTCATTTATTCTCAAACTTAAGTTTCATTCATATTTATAAGCCATCAATTTTAATTCACCTTTCATTATCCAACCAATATCCGTAATTTATTCAATTGCTTATTCCTATAACTTTTTTAACTTCTTAAATAATTGGTAAGTTTTATATGCTATAGAAAAGATTTAGTACTATACAAGTTCAACCATTTCCAGTTTGTTTCAATTTCACCATTAAAAATTTCTAAGACTTTCTATTTTATTTTACACTTCTCTTAGGTTCATTTTATTTATTTATTTCACAATTCAAAAAGTTCCAAAGTTTCAAGTTTAATTCTTTTATTTAATTATTCAAAAATTAAGAATTTAACTTTGGATTCATTTCCAAATCAACTTTAAAATAATATATATTATGACAATACTTTAAAAGATTTAAATGAATTCGATTTTCTTAAAACAAGATATATAAAAGTTCCAAGTGGTCTCCACTCAGCCTCTTGAAATAAACGTCGACAATGCACGCACTCATCGCTGAAATCATTTCCAAAAACAAGAGGGGAGTATACACTTATTTGTAAATTCATTAGGAAGCAATTTCTATTTAACTATTTCCGTAATATTCTAAAATTATTTCAAAATATTTGAAAATCAATTTTTCAAAAGCACCCGAATCTAAATTTTCAATTCTATATTCAAATTCATCTTATTTCATTATCAATTAAATTTCAACATTTCATTTTCTTAAAATAATTCAATAGTCAAAGTTTAAATATATTGACTAATCAAATAATGAACGATGATAATTGACGATTGTCATCTCCTAGCAACCAACAAATCAAAATTTATAGATTTTCAAGATAATTTCTCATATATAAAATATAATCCAAAACAAGTGTCGACCAGTCCTATTCGAGCGCTTAGAAATCCATATCAATTCCTTGACATCCCAAGTATTGATTAGAAAACTATAAATAATCAATCGAACAATTTTTATTTTTTTTGGCAAAGCCGATGGGGTTGAGTGGTCCCCTACCACTTTTATTAATATCCCGAACACGATTACATAGCAATAGAGACAGACTAAAAAACAAAAAAAAAACAGAGACAACGCGGTATATCAACGCTAATAGTAGCTAAATAAAAGCAAGAATTACAAGAACTGCAAGCTGCTCTAGCTATGCTATAGTCATTTCACGAATAGGCTCAAACACGCGCAAGTTTCTTTCAGCCCATATTATATGCACATATTCTTGAGAACATAACTGAATAGTCTTGCTCTCTTACTTCTACCGTTCATCTTTATCTTTATTTCTTCCCATTCATGTTGACTAGAGGTTTGAACACTCTAACTACCAATTTGTGCAAGAATATCATCCCAAAGTGGTCGTTGCATTCAAAGAACAGGTGAGAATAAGTCTCAACATTGGAGCTGCAGAAACTACAATGAAGATCCACCTCCATGCCGGGTCTTCTTAATTTATCTTTGGTTAGAGTAGCCTTGTGCACCATTTTCCAGAGACATAGATTCTCTTTGGTTGTGTCGTCTCTCCTCCACACGGCTTTGTGCCATATGCAAGTAGAAAGATTAGGAGCACAGTGTAAATTATAGTACATATCTTTAATTTTGAACTTAACACCTTTCCAGTTCCATAGCGTAATGGAAAAAGCATCATTTATTGCCCAGTTGCTCTTGATATTGTCCCACAAGTTGGTTACATTAAGGTTAGCAATAGAAGGAAAGCACAGTTGGTTTCCATACACGTAACTCACCACAATACTAGATAAACTGACCCCAGATTGAAGTTTGTCAAGATATGATAGTGAGTTCCAGAGAATAACACCAAAGTCACACCAATGATCTCTCCAGCAATTGATTTTATTTAATGCATTCATCCCATATTTGAAATAGGGCAAAAAGACTGGCTTTAGTTTAATTAATATTTGCCAAGTCCAACTCATACTACTTTTAATTTCCAAAGACCAAAAAGTGTTATTTTTGAGAAAAAATTTATATGACCAGTCTACACATAGTCTGTCATTTTTAATCAAAATATCATTTAGGTGTTTACCAAACGATGCTTTGTTCCACACACATATGTTCATGATGCCAAGCCCTCCCTTATTAATAGGGTATTTTAGTAATTTAAAAGAGGTAGGAGCAAAATATTTCATATGGATGTTGCCTTTCCATAGGAATCTCATAAAAGCAGTCCTCAACATAGTAAGCAGTTTTTTAGGCAAAATGAACATGCATGCCCAATATACATGCATCGCAATGACAACTGATTTTATTAAAGTCACCCTTCCTGCATTCTGGATGACTAGCAATCAAGCCTCTCGGTGATTCTAGCATATAGAGGTAAACATTGACTACTTGTGATTCTTGAAGTCGCCAAAGGCAACCCAAGATATGTCATTGTTGTGTCATTGTATTTTAGACCAGTTTGAGCTTGGATCATAGTGATCTGTTCATTGTTAATTCCCCTAGCAAGGAATTCAAATTTCTTCTGATAGATACACAACCCTGTCATGCTGTAAAACTTTTCGTGAGTGCTCATAATATTTGAGAGTGTGTTGCTTTCTGGTTTGCAGAAGATTACAAAGTCATCTGCAAACATTAGAGAGGTGATCATAAGGTCTCTAAATTTCAGATGTAGTGTAAACTGGGTGTTGTTAACCAGCTCATTCAACATTCTTGTGAGCAGTTCCATAATAATAATGAACAAATAGGCAGAGATGGGATCTCCCTGTTGAATACCCTGCTTACTCTAAAAGAAGCCAGCAAGAGAACCATTCACATTAATTGAGAAATTTGCAGTGCTGATGCATTCGTGTATCCAAGAAGTAAAAAGGAAACTTCATGTATCTCATAATTCTGATCATAGAATTCAATTGGATAGTGTCAAAAGCTTTTCTAATATCTATATTTAACATAATTCTAGGTGATATATATCTAGAATTGTACCCCTTAAGCAATTCATGAGAAAGTACAACATTATTTAGGGTATTCCTATCAGGCAGGAAAGCTGCTTGGTTCTTAGATATGAGTGTGGGCAAAACCTACTTCATTCTAGTTGCTAATGTTTTTTGCAATACATTTGTATATAGTTTTGAAACAAGATATTGTCCTAAAAACATTAACTTTGCAAGAATTGGTGACTTTTGGTGTTAATGCAATAATGATGTTGTTAAAAGACCCCCTACATTTTACTCTTTTTGAAAAATTGTTTAATTGCATTAGTAACCTCTAAATTAACAACACTCTAGCATTTTTGATAAAAGAAGGCGTTAAGCCCATCTAGACACACCACATCAGTTAATATTAAGTGAGAACATAACAGTTTTGCTCTCTACTTCAGAGATAGGTGAGAAAATAAATTGTTGTTGCTCAGAGTTAAGCTGTTGTAGAAGCATTGGGTTAATTTCATCATTTTTTGGAATGAAATTATCAACATTACCAAATTGCTCGGTAGAGTATTTAACAAAGGTACTTTGAATATCAGCTTGAGTATTATATGTCGTACTTGAGAGATCAGTTATCGAGATAATGCTTTCTCTTTTTTGCTTTGCTTTTAGAACTGCATGAAAGTAGGATGTATTTCTATCTTCTTCCTCGGTCCATCTAATTCTGGCCTTTTGTTTCCTCATGAGTGATTCTAGTTGTAGTGCATCCCTTAAATGGATAGAATATTGATTTTCTAACACTGGGTTTGGATTTGTGGAATCCTGGTTCATTTGGATTTGAACTTTCTTAAGCAATTACAACCAATACGTAGATTGATGACTATCATTTCCAAACCTACTACTAGCCCACGCCTTCAGATAATCTTTAACTTTTTTTCAATTCCTTGTATAAAATGTGCATTGTATTTCCAAATGTTGATGAACACCAGGCTTCCAAAATAATATTATGGAACTGAGGATTATCAATCCATGTGTTGAAGAATTTAAAACTTGCATTTCTTTGGTGTTGATACTCCCCTAAATGAAGTATTTGGGGAGAATGATCAGAAAGAATCGGAGGAGGGAGCTCATTAATCAGATTAGGCCAAACACTCAATGTCATAGCATTATAGAAGGCATGATCTATCTTTTAAAGGTTCTTGTACCCTCCCTCTTACTATTGTTCCATGAATATTTCACCCCAAAGGTGTTGATTTCAATAAGTTCAGAGTCATGTAATGCTACATTGATTGGGTTGATTTCAGACAAGGAGACAGAAGTACCCATTATCCTATCAGTAAGCTTAAGTGGTACATTGAAGTCACCACATACAATCCAAGGGTGTGTGCCTTGATTTTGAGCAGGTGACTATTTGAAAAGAATACTCCTTGCATTAGCAGAGTTGTGAGCATATATAAAGGTGAGGTAGTATGATGTAGTAGATGGCAAATGAATGTTATGACAATAGATTTGTTGACTCAATGATGTTATTTTGATGAGCCTATGAATAACTGGGTCAAACAGAATTAATATCTTGCCATAGTTAGCCTCATTCAAGTTATGTATAAATTGTCAGTTTGCATTGATGTACCTCGCAGCTCTCAAAGACAAAGCAACATCCAGTTTAGTTTCGAGAATAGCAAGCATACTCAGATTATGTTTCCTGATTAATTCTTTGAATTGATCCAACTTAAGATCTTGACGTTCTCCTCTAATGTTCCATACGCATAGATTTTGCTGCATTGGTAAACTCTGAAGTTTAGTTGTTGGCATTTGCCATAGATCTGGTTTGTGATCTTCATTGATTCTGAAGTTGTTGGTTTGCTTTTGTTGATGTTTTTTACTTTCTCCACATCACATAAATCTGATTCAGTTGGATCTTTGTGCCCAGGCGGAGGGGTTATATTTCTATATGGATTTTAATAGTTTTTCTTTTTGTGCATTTCCACTGGGGTATGACATAGTTGTTTTAGCAGCTTCATTTTTGTTATGCTTTTGCAGGTTATCATTTTGAATCATATCTTTCAGAAGATTATCTTATTCATGTCCTACCATTGCAAGCACACACGGACCTGGCAGTAGTGCTTTTCAGTGCAGGTTCATGTGCATGTTGTTCGCCATTTTGTGTATTCTCTTTATCATGCACAGTGTGCACATGGTCATCATTTGTTGCAATGAAATTATCTACTTTGTCTAACTCCTTGGTTTGTTCATCATTGTTTTCAAAGCATGATTGTTCCTTAGATTGAATACTCTGCATTCCTAATTCCAAAGAAATAACTTCAATTCTACCATCATTTGGTTCTTCAACAATAACTTCCTTGCTTGCATTTCCTTGCATCGCATTCTTGTTCTGCTGCACTTCACTTTGCTCTTGCAAAATGCAAAAACTGTTGTTTATTTGAAGTCCCCCATTACTGTTTCTCTCAAAACTAAATAGGAGATTGTTAGTTTCATTCAAATTTGTGTTGGGTACCTGTTTGTTTATCTTGTTCATGGAACTTTGGTATTTCTCATTCTTCAAGTATGTTCTCTTTTTGACTTGAAACTGTTTCCTTTCTCTTCTGCCATGGAGTCCTCATTTGAGTTGGCATATAATCCCCTAAAGTACTCTTTTCCTTGCGTTTTTAAAGGTAATATTCTTCTTGTATCTCTCCACTTTTTTCCACGGATGTACTTTGGTGGAAACAACTCTTTTCTGATTAGAGTGTTCGTGTCTTTTCTCATTGTTTGTCACAACTTCCTTCTCTACTACCACATTTTCTTTTGAACTAACAATATTAGCTGGTTGGTTGGTTTTATACTTCTCTTGTCTTCCTGTTCTATCACCATCACTCTCACCTTGTTTACTTCCCTTCTTTGTATTTCCTTCACAACCTTGCATATTATATCCAAACACCTTGCATGTAGTGCAAACAAGCGGCTTCCAAACGTAGTTAACCTTAATTCTATGATTTCCTCCATCTGGTGTCATAACCAAAAATTATCAATTAGTTAAGTACTTAGTTTCACCTCAACAAGGCATTTGGCATACTCCAATCTTTCAAGACTCTCTATCATTTCGTCTAAGCAAATTAGCCTTCCTAGCCTACACGTAAGCCAGTTGATATCTGGATGGGACCAAGCAAAAAAGGGATATTGGAGAACTGAACCCATACTGGCACTGCCTTCATAAATCCACATACATTGGTCACTTGCGAATTTTAAGGTTTAATAATAAACAATTTGTTCTTCATAAGAATGGGATCTCCCATTAATACTTTTTGCCTATCTTCATCATTAGTCAGTAGAAAAAGGAAAAGAAAGCCATCATATTTTACCCTCAGTGATCCCTTCAACTTCCGTAAAGTTGAATTTTTGAACAACAACCGTGAAAGAAAGGGGCTCATCGAAGAAAAAACTAACTAAAGCATCCTTCTAGACTTGTGTTCCAGCGTCAATAATGTCATCTATATATTCCATAGAATCATTCGCGAAAGTAGGGTACATCTCGATGGCTTCATATTTCCCAGCATTACAAGGCAAATGCTGGAACGTGGATGTCCAGTGCTTTTGCTTGTTAAGCATGTGAGTTGCTTGCAGCAAATCTAAAGAGGTAGAAAGGGGCAAGAGCGGGATTGGGGGTGTTTTCGGTAAGGCCCAGAGGCAGACGAGGACAATTAGGTTGGATCAGGAGGTGCCAGTGGTGGAGGTAGGGGAGGATGCTCGAAGGCTAGTTAGGAGGAGAAAGAGTTGAAGTCAGGAGTTGAAAGAGAGATGCCATGGATATTACCGTTGATGATAAGAGAGCTAAGTTTACCTTTAATTATAATTATATCCATTCCGGGGAACAAATTAACACAATACAAACCATTTTTTATTTTTATATCAAAATTACAAGTACACTCTCTCATATACACTCAAACTCATTCTAGGGTATCACTATCCAATCTTTAATGAGTTAACCCCAAATGGAGTCAAGGTTATCGTTAGACAAAGCTCTGATACCAAATGTAAAGACCGGGATTTGATCGTTTAAATCAAAAAAAATCCAAAATCGTCGACTTAAACGAATCCAAAAATACAGATAGTTATTGAGATTAATATAAAAAAAGAAGAAAGAAGAAAAAACACAGAATCTCGCAGCGGAATGACAAAGTATAATAAATAAACAACAGTTCATGAAGCTATCAAATTATACATTTGATTATACATTATATGAATTATCGGAGTTAACTATCACAAAACATACCAATATATGTAGTGGAATAATAATAATAAATACGTCTGTTGAGCTCCATCTTCATCTTCATAACAGCGTCTTCGATAACTGAAAAACTCAGGTTGACCCGAGTACAAATGAAAGGACAAAAATACTTGGATCATAACTAAAATATTTTCAGATCAGTCAAATCAAAATCATATCATAACATGAGTGTCAGGCCACTAGATATGCTTATAGTAATTCACATCTCATATCCAAAGTTTTCGTGAGTGTAGTAACTTAAGAGATGTTATAGGAATTTCCACCTCCTAAGGATCCGTTAAACTAGATACTATATAATACAATATGCTATTATAATAGTGTCTACGATAAATATACTATTGAAAATAGCATAAGCGGGATCACATTTTTACCCTTACACTGTTTATACATTTTTGTAAACATTGCATATAGAATACCAGTAAGCCATCAATGAATAGGGATGCGCCGCTATACGACAAATTTAAATCAGAATCGTAGGGGGATCGATCAGGATAATATGACAAAGCACACGAGGAATGCCCAGAGTAGGAATCTACTAATTGCACCCCCGGATTAGTGGTAATGCATAGCCGCGACTACTAACCACCTCGGAACAATGCTCCCAAATCAAGGATGCACATCAAATCAAATCAAACCAAGAGGCTATAGTAATAAAGGAAGAAGTATTTCCGGTAGGGGTAGCTAACCCACTTGGTCATGATATAGCTCTATTTTAGTCATTTTAATTATGACCCAAGTGTCAAGGACATCTATCATCATTTTCTTACTTCATTCCAATAGAGTTCGTCAAATGAACCTATTTCATTTTGGATTCTCCACCACGTACATAGTTGTTAAAGTGGTTTTCGGTATTGATAGAGAGTATGACAATATCTGATACTGATCTCTTTAACAACCTAATGTTTACATTTTTCACACCGGTTGGATTTACATTTCAAAGCAGTTCATACTTCATATCAAAATATCATATTTTTCTTTAAAAATCATTTCATATTCAAGATAGAATATGCTTTCATATTAAATCGCCTTTTAAAACCAAACTTAGAATCTTGAATTCCAATTTGAACAAGTTGAATATTTAAGATAGTTGAAAATAGATTGGATATTTCTTTGAAGTAATTTGAAAACAAATAGTTAGGATAATAATAGTTAAATAAATAGGTTTGGACATAAAATAGTATTTATCAAAACTTAGTTATATATATATATAAATAATAAAGAAGTTTATGAAATAGAAAGTTGATTGTTAAAGTAGTTTATTTAAAATAATTAATATGGATATAAGTTAAAAACAAAATAGTTTATAGGTAAAGTAGCTATTTAGTAAAATAGTTTATATAATGGTTTAACATACTATAGTTGGAATTTGAGTTATTTCTTTCAAATTTTAAATTGACTTGAAGTCATATTCCAAATTCGAATCAATTTGACTCAATTTCGGTATTTTAATTAAAATCGACTTCCGCTCCAAATTCAATTATGTTCAATCAATTCAATTCAAATATTTAGAGTTTTCAAATCGAATTCTCATTTTGAATTACTTGAATTTATAACCATCTCGAGTTCACAATTCAAATATCACTTTTAAATCAAGTTGATTTAAAGTAGATTTCAAAGCTAGATAAACAATTCAATTTCAGTAGGTTTAATTCATATTTAGTTTCAAGTTTTAGCTTCGGTTTACAATGTTAACTACTTTCCTTTAATTTCTAAGTTCAAAAATTCAAAATTTAGATTTAAAGGAAAACATCATTTATATTTTCTTTTAAACAATATTTATAAATTCAGGGTTAAACCAAAATTTATTTAGCTAACTGATGTCCGTATATAATTTTTTATCCTATGGCCAAGTGATACTTAAAATTTAATTTTAGTATTTTGGAAAAGGATACATATTTATCATTTCACTCCAAATCAAGGTCATAGGTATTTATCATTTCAAACTAGGTTCTTAATTCATTTTAATGATTAATCCCGGGTTTATTTGATGCTTGTAACACCTATGGTAAATGATCGAGATTAATCAACACAAACAAACAATCATATATAATAAATGTGAATAATGGGTAAATTCACAAAATTAAACATTGATATATCAAACATACCAATACAAGGCATCTATCAACATCAATCCGTCCAAATAGTTCAATATCACGTCAATTTACTAGTAATCAAGTGTCGGGTTTAAACTAGTAATAAAAGGTCAAATTTAACTTAACTGTAAAATTTAAATTAACAATCAAATTAGATTACATTATCGATGAACATAAATATACAAATTTTAACTACCAAACAACAATCAATAAAATCATATCATAGCATAATTTTAATTTAACTAACAATCGAATATCTTTGTTAAGTGTGAGTGGGTTTAACCACTTACCTTTGATTTCGAATGCATTTGAAATCCAATTGGAGAACCAAAATTTGTCAGTCTTAGAATTCGTCCAAACCAGCACCATATCGTCCAAAATTTCGATAGATCCCAATGAAGCAAACCGCGTGTCAATCCGAGTTCGTATGCAAAAGTTATTCACATTAACGTGATACAAAATTTAAATAAAGTAGAAAAAACAATTTGTCCACAAAAGTACCTAATTGCCATGTCGTCAGCCCCTTTTCTCCTTCTAAGTTTTGTGAATTCTGTAATGCATGCAAGGAAGCAAACAGCTGTATCCAAACACCTTTTCCTCCCTGATTCTTGCACTCCCATATATGCAATCGGAAATCGATAAGAAACCGTCATTTGATGCGCCTTGGACAGCTCCACCTACGCCTCAAACGCAAAGCACCGCTTCGCCATCATTTTCCTCGAAAACCTCTCCAACTGCAACCAGTATATACCCAATTTTTGTTGAATTTGTAAATAAAATGAGACGATCCACTGTATTGGTTTGAAGAACTCACGAATATCTAAAACTTTACATTTGGAATTTTTTTGATTTCATCGAACGGATTGAGAGATATTAGCAATTGAAGGTCGGGAGGATGCTGGCCATTAAATATTGACGAAATTCTAGCCCAAAAACCTTTGGATTTTGAAAAATGGATTTCACCAAAAAAATTGTATCATCGAGGCATATTGATTGAGATATCATAATGCATACTTTCGAATTGATCTATGATTTGCGATTTGCACAAATTTGACTTTGATTAGGAATTAGATATTAGGTTTTCTTTCCTTGGAGTATTCACCATTAAAGTCGAGGAGTGACAGAAGGTTTGTACGTACAAAAAAATAAGAATGATGGCTAGGGTTTGATGAAACAAGATTATTTATAATATCATGCAGATGGGTTTTGTTATATAAACCCGATTGGCCCTTAGGTTCAAAATCCCATTTTTTAATTTTGAAGAAATTAGATAATCTACATATCAAAAGCAATATTTTCAATATTTCTGAATCCAATGGAACTGGTCTCATGACCAAATTCCATCATATTCAAAAGTTATCATTCTAAATCATTTGATATCAATTTAATTTATTCAAATCAATCTCAATGCTTTTAATCTTCGCACGACCAAATGGTAAGTCCAATCGCTACAAAATTTAAGATCTTAAAATAATTTACCATTACGAATTTTATAATATTGGTTTCGTCAAAATCCAATATCATTTGAGAAATTGGTTACTTTAAATCTTAAATCGTTAGTCAATACGTGTTTATATCACGCAGATCACACGAAATTTAAAATCTTACAATAATTTATATTTTTGGTTCCAATAAAACTGATTTTATCGAATTTTGATATCATTTGCAAATATGTTATTTCAATAGGTTCATTAAAATACAACATATTCATTCTCATTTGTTCACTTTTTAATTTGATTTAAAAGTTTATTAACTTTATTCAAACCAAAACAAAATTTTTAGAATAACTTTATAAATCCAATTTCCATTTACTTTATATTCAAATTTTGAATATTATCGAGTTCATTTTTAATTTCAACTATAATTTAATTAACTGAATTTTCAGTCAAATATTTTGATATTAAATTTAAAATTTCAATATTTATCAAAACAAATCCAATAATAGTTTATACTTAATCAATGAGATTAATCATAAATATAATTAGTGGAAATTCATTCTTAATCCATTCAATTAAGTTTACATCATACTTTTTCACAATTAATCATTAAATTTAAAATCTAACCACAATTTTAATTAAAACTTGTTCAATTCAATAATTTAAATGGTCTAAAAATACGGGTTGTTATAATTAAATTTAATTGTTGTGATTAGTGTTAATTAGCTCATTGGTTAATTTAAGCTTAAATTAAAATCGATTGAAACTTGTAATCTATATAATTCTTAAATGCATGAACAGAATCGAATGAAACGAGATGCCATGGAATCACGTCAGCGAATACTAAGCGATGGAACTGATTTGGATGAATTTGGAGCAACTGGATTATTTTGTTTAAATTAAATGTTTGTTTAATTTAATCAAAATCTAGTCGTTATTTTGACGATTAAATCTCGGTGAGAAATTATTAAATTATATTTCGAATATATATTAATTTGGACAATTTGTTATAATCGTGATTTGATTATATATGTTGATTGCTTTGTGGATGTTATGGTTGCTTCATGGTTGATGGATGTTTATTACAGTTATTATTATTATTCATGTACATATAAGCGTTAAGTGTTGTAACGCTTATATTATAAACTTTGTGATATATGGATGAATGTTGTTGTGATTGTTATTATGTTTGTTCACACAGTACATGCACTATATGGAAATTATTTGGTATTTGCTAAGTCTCAATTTTCGTTTAGATAATATGAATTAATATTTATTCGTTTAAGTGAAATAAGGCATAAAAACGGAAGTTAGAATTTTATATCTGAAACTATTTGGAAATGATATTAAAGTGTTTATGAAAAACTTTTGTAAAGGTAGAAACGAATTTGAAAGAGTTTGATTTAAAAATGGCTTGTTCAAATTTGAAATCAATTTTGAATGATAAATTCAAAATTGAATTTGAGTTAGCTATATAAACAATACTTTAAATTCAAATTGACTATTTCAATTATCTTATATAATGTTTAATTTGATTTTTGCAAAGCTTGAATTTTGAAAAATAATAATATTTAAATATCTGATTTTGATTTGTAATTGGATTTGAGTTTGGAATTTGAAAATATTGCTTTTAAACAAGTGTACATATGTTTTATAAAGTTTATAAAATTATTTGAAGTTAATCAGACGAATTTTATTTTTAAATTTTAATATGGTCAGAATATGGCTAGTCGCGCTGCGGTAGTTCGCGACTTTCGACCATAAATTTCAAACGATTATAACTAACGCAATTTAAATCAGATTTTCCTAAACCGTTTTCTTTCTAGTGATAATAGTTTTCAAGTAAAACAAGAAATTTCGGATTTCAAAATATAGATTTTCAATTATGTCCAAAATAAGTTTTAACTAAAATTGTGGTTTTGCAGTTCATTGACCGTAATTGGAAATAGTTAAAAGCAAATTTATAAAATTTATTGAAAATATGGAAAAATTATGATAAATCATAATAAGTAGTTTTAAAGTGGTTTGGGTAAGAAATATGAAGTTCTGAACTATAATTTGATTTTGAGGTTTTTCAGCCTAACTAACAAGTTACTGTAAAGATTAAGTTATAGTTGGAAACTTAAAATGAATTATCACCTCTTAAATCAAAAGTTAAAGGAAATAAGTGGTTAGCGACCTTTGATTATAATGGTTCTTTTTAAAAGAAAATTGAGATCTTTGTAAATGAAAGTAACAGCTAAAGATTTAATAAATCTTTTGATTAAGATAAATGGGTATATTGAGGTTTTCTAAGGTTAAGTCAAGAATGGATCTTTGTTAAGATTTAACAAATCTAGTTTGAAAGATATGAAAATAAATTCAGATGGAATAAACGATAAGGGTTTTGTAAACTTAATAAAAGGTTTTAATTAACTAATCGAAGTGGAAAGAGACTCAGCAAATCCCGTGTTTCATATGGTTTTTAAAATTGCGCTCATTATTCGGAAGGACCAGGTTCAGAATTTTATCCGAAAACCATTTCGAACAATGATACGATGAAATAGAGCAAATAAAGATATTGAAGACGGTGGTTGAAGACTAGGAATCTTCACATCGAAAGGGCTGCTTGTTAATGTCTCGGGTAACTCCCATTATGAGATTATATTATAGCAGCGTTCTAAACGAACTTGGAGATTTTCTGGATTTTCAAGGGCTTCTCTCCTTTATTGGATGAGGAACAAAGCGTCTTCCATTTCGTTCAGACCTAGAAGGGACTTGTACGGATGTGTGTCTAGCATTGTATTTTGTAATGTATTGATTGACCTTTACTAAACATACTTCTATTTGGTAGCGGAGAACATGTTCTTTTAGCTTAACACCCTTCTTTGAGACGTACGATCTCAAGGGTGATATGGTCAGTGATTGACAATTATATGTTATGAAATGATAGTGTAGCATGCTAAGTTATTGAGCTGTAGATGATTAAAGCATGGCTTTAGGATAAAGCATAGCTTTGTGTAACAAGACTTTGTCAAGCCTCACAACCCGGTAATGTCCTAAAACAGGATTATAGTAGCAAGGCTATATGGGTCATCCCATTAGGGTACGATCATTCCCTTCTAAATAAAAAGTTATACCATGGTATGGAGCCCAGGTATTTACCTATGTGAAAAACTGCTTTATGTGGATGATGGAAAGCGAGCACTCGAATAAAGGTTAGTTATGATTGGGGAATGTCATATTCGTGTTGCCATCTAGCACAATCAGCATATAGAGATGGCCCGGCCTTATGTAGCCTAGAAAGCACGAGTTGTTTAATCATAGGATGCATCCCTCTAGAGGTGTTCCCATCGGATAGGAAGATCTTTTACCTCGGTCATTTTTGGCATCCATTCACCACTACGAGCCTTTATGGTTTTAATTGTATACTATATGTCAACATAATAGGATAAGGTATTATGTTGGCTAATATTAATACGTTTACTTGCAAAGTGATTTTTTACACTATGCACTAATAATAATATCAAATGGTTTTCACGTATCAGGCATTTTTTCATTATCATAAGGACAAAACTCGCCCATAGGTGTGCGCTTGCATTGTGTGATGTGGAACAAGCCTTGTGATAGCTTCATTTTCTAAAAAGCATTATGAATTTTCTGCACTGGTATTCATAAGGGAAAAACCCGTTCTGTGTTTATACGGCATAGTCTTATGTGTTACTTCATTTAATAAATATAACTGTTTCAAGTTCTCATACCAGTCCCATGACCGACCTGGAGTTTATTGTTCTTCTACTTAAACTCTGGGTACCCATATTTTTCCATATGGGTAACCTAGTAGTTAATCTTTGTAGATAGTTTGGAGTAATTTTATAGAGCAGGTGTTTGATTTTGGCTAGAGCTATATTTGGAGCATTTGTATTCTTCCGCTATACTTTTGTTATTTTTCCGTTCTATATTTAGTGTATTCTAATATATCTATGTAACTCTAATGTAAAATATTGTTGTATTAGTAAAAGTTCATTTTGTTTCTGTTCTAACGTCTTACTGCCCCCGATAATTTGTCTTTGTAAACGATTCGAGTTGGTTTAGTTACCAACTTGAACTAGTCAAAAAGGCAGGTCGTTACACTTCGGGACGTCGACAATGAGTCTAAAGCATCTTTATATGCTCTTGAGTCTCAAGATAAGAATGATACATCTAGGATTCTAGTTGTTCATGACTTTGTAGATATCTTTGAACCTATTTCAAGTTTTCCACCCTAGCAGGCCATCTAGCTCCGCATCAACCTCATTCCAAGACCGCATCCAGTTAGTCTTCCTCCTACTAGGATGTTGATTAAAGAGAATGAGGAACTTAATAAGCATGTTTTAGAGCTTGAAGTAAAGCAATTTATTCGGTCTAATTCTCCATTGTGAGGAACCACGATGGTATTTGGGAAGAAATATAATGGGACTCTTAGGCTTTGCGTTGATTACCGCAAGCTTAACGAGTTAACCATTAAAAATCACTATCTGTTGCCTAGGAGACGACATGTTCGAATAATTGAATGGTGCTAATGTGTTTTCTTAGTTTGACCTTACCACGAGATTTCATCAGCTTCGAATGGCGGACGACAACATTCCTCTCATAGGATTCTGTTCTTGATACAGACCATACAAGTGGCTCGTCATGCCATTTGGTTTGATCTTGTATTCATTGATGGCATTCTTGTATACTTTAAGTCTAAGGTGGATCTTGCATGTCATTTGAGAATTGTTTCAAGTACTCGTCACCAACATTAACTCAAAGAAAAAATTTCCAAGTGTCATTTTTGGAAAAAGCAAGCCATGTTCTTAGATAATGTTGTATCATCTGATGGTATTTCAGTTGATTAATTATAGATCGAAGCCATTCAGAATTGGAAAGGGCCCGAGAATGTCACTGAGATTCGTATCTTCCTTAGATTGGCGAGTTATTATTGTCGATTAATCAAAGGATCTTCCCGCATTATGCTTTTCTCACTAGCCTTACTTGTAAAGGCGTTCACTTTACTTGATCTGATCGATGTGAAGCTTCTTTTCAACAATTAAAATAGCATCTTACTCATGCACTGTTTTGATGGCTCCTGAAGGGAACCAAGTTCATATTTTCTATGCCAATCATTATGGTCTTGGTGATATTCTCATGTAGAGGGATAAGGTGGTTGCTTATGATTCTTGGAAATTATGTCCGAACGAGGTTTGGTACGCTACTCATAATTTAGAGTTAGTCGTCATCGTCTTTGCATTGAAGATATGGTGCCATTATTTGTTAGGCGAGCAATTTATCATTTATACCGACTACAAATCACTTAAGTATCCATCACTCAGAAAGGGCTCAACATGCAACAACATCGTTGGCTCAAATTTCTTGCATCATATGATTTCTATATTCATATACCCTAGGGAAAGGGAATCACGTTGCCGACGCCGTAAGTTGTAAGCAATCTATTGTAGTTTCCATAATGCTCGTACAAAAACTTTAGAGACTCTATCTATTCGCGATATCGGAGATCGTTCTTCTACTTCATATTGTCCTATCTTATTATACAACATGGATGCTTGACCCACTTTATTATATCGGATTGCCGAGGCTCGATGGAAAGATGTAGATATTTCTTCTCTCATTTAGAAGTGTAAATCTAAATTCCTCAATTATTGAGTTGAGGTATTTCAACATCAATGCCCATGGATGTCCTCGTAAGAAGAACGGATTGGTCAAGACGCTATTCCAAAGCTTAGGTGGGACATTTTAGTTGAGTGTCACTATTTTAATAAACTATCCATCCTAGCAGCAGTAAGGTGTATACTTACATGTGTTGCTTATATTACTGGGATGGTACGAAGCGAGACATGAAAAATTATATAAGTAGCTGCATGACTTCTCAGCTTATGAAAGCCTAAAATGAATGATCCAACAGTTTCCCTTAGCCCTTCGAGGTCCCATTGTGGAAGCAGGACCAAATCTCTAAAGATTTTATTGATGTCTTACCTCGTTCGAGGTTGGGTCATAGCAGCATCTGGGTTACTATGGATCGTCTTACTAAGTTTGCACACTTTATTCCTATTAAGTCTAATAGGACAACATTACATCTCTCAAAGCTTTATATTAAGTGAATCATGTGATTGCATGGTATACCTAGTTTTATAGTGTGTGATCGTGATCCACCCTTTATGAGTCACTTCTGGCAGAGTCTTCAACAAGCTTTAGGCAAAAAGCTAAATCTCAGCACCGCTTATCACCCACAGTCTGATGGATAGACTGAGCGTGGAAATCACATTTTAGAGCATCTACTTCGAGCTTGCATTCTTAATTTTAGTGGTAGCTGGGAAGATCACATTCATTTAGTTGAGTTCACATACAAGAACAGCTACAAATCTTTTATTTGCATGGCTCCTTTTGAGGCCTTATATGGGAGACTGTGTCGTTCTCCTTCTTGTTGGTTCGAGCCCGGGGAAAAGCTTATTTTAGTCCCCAACTTTATTCGTGAAGCATTTAAGAAGATTACACTTACTCGTGCAAGAATGAAAGAGACACAGAGTCGCCAAAAATCCTATGTGGACAACTATAGGAAGCCTCTAGAGTTTTCAGTTGGTAATCATATCTATATTTGAGCCTATCCTTTGAATGGAGTGATATTCTTTAGTCAAACCAGGAAATTGGCACCATGATACATAGGATTATTTCCTATCACGGAGCGTATCAGAATTGTAGCCAATATAGTAGCACTTCTTGATCGATTTTCTGTATTTCATGACATGTTTCAAGTCTCTCAGTTGAGAAAGTGTTTATGAGATTCTAATTCTGTGATCAATATTCTTTCTTTAGAGGAGCTTTAGGTCTCACCTGATGTGTCTATTTTGCATCATTCTATGCATATCCTTGGTTCGGAGGTTAAATGCCTTCGGAACAAGAACATACAACTCATGAAAGTTCAATGGTTCGATAATCATATAACGATTGTACTTGGGAAACCAAAGAGTTCGTCTAGCTTTCATATATAGATCTTCAATCTTTTAGTGTCGCAGGTGAGAAAATTTTAAACTCAAGCTACCTTATCCTTTTTATATTTGTTCTGTAAATGAGATAAATTGAGTTGAATACAACTCCACTCTAAGGAAATTGTGAGGATACAATTTTTATAATAGGAGAGTCTGTAGCAACCCTAGTTTTGTGATTACCTGTAATTGCAGTAAAAATAAATTATAATTTATTAATCAAGGAATAATTATTATTTAGGATCAACCCTAGTTTGAGTTGAAAATAAATGTAAATATTACTAGGAAAATATTTATATGTGTGTTACAATAAATTTTATGTGTTTTTACTTTTAGTTGTGTTGAAATAATATGTTTTGAATAATTTACATTAAGAACTGTAAATTTTGGTCAAAAGAAGTGTAAAATGATTATTTTTGAAAAAATTGTAACTTTTTGTACAAATAAGCCCAAAATAATATTTAGAGTTGTTAAAAAATTTATTAAACATGTTTTGATATTTTTTTAAAGTAGATGGCGTGAATTTTTTTAGTTAAAAGCCTAAAACATTAAAATTAGTGAAGAAAAGCTTAAAAACTAGTGTAGATAGTGCTAATTGTGTAACTAGCCCCTGGGTACCTTATTAATGCCTAATTAAGCCCTTTAGTCTTAGGGAAGAAGAAATCTGGAAGAATGTTTTATAGTACATATTCTTCCCAAAAGCATCTCCTTCTTTTGAAAGAAAATACAGTAAAAAGAAAAATAACCATCATTTTGCAAAAATCTAAATTTTAACTCCAAAACTTTATCAAAATTGAAACTAAAGTGTGAAAGAAAAGCTAATAGTTAATCTCACCAAAACTGCATATTTATCACAATTTTGTCTTAGGTTTGTAAAGTTTGATCACTATATGTTGAGTTTTCCTCTGCATGTCACTGTAACCATTAATACAGGTGCTAAAACCTCTATTTGAACCATCAATCTTCGGTTTTAATCAAATTTCTTGTTGCGAATTCACAAATTGCTTGCTATAATAAAAAATGAGATTCCTCTTACACTTTCTAACTTGATTCAAGTTTTATAGAAGAATTCTGTGTTAGTTTTCGTGATTTTTTTTGTTTACAATAAGTAATTTCTAATTTGTCTGAGAATGTTGTTAATAATGTCTAAGTCCATCATTGAAGCTATGTAACTTCTCCGTTACATGCCTGAATCATGCCAAATCTTTTTATATTTATTGTCTGAATATTTGTTTGCGTATATGCTTAAAACTGAGTTTGAGTATTCCCTCGAATCGATCACAAAAATTTGTTGAAAGTTGCAGTCATAGTAGGATTGCAAGTTGGGGTCATTTGCAACCCTGGGTCCACCGGAAGAAAGACAAGGTCGACCTAGCTTATATTATTTTAAGTTAGGTCGAGACTTGTGCTATTGGGGTGATTTGCTTTATGTTCTTGGGTTTTGAGACTTGGTTTGGTTGATTTTTACTCTCCGAATGCTTAGTTCCGAAGCGTTAATTCATGTGAATTCTTAAGGGCTTGATACATATTTGAACAAACCAACGTTTGTGTTAATCCGAATATGAGATTTCTTAGTTTTTATGTAAATCTTGTGCGTTATTGCTTAAGTAATTTCATGACTTTTGTGACACCATGCACATTATTGTAAACTGTTTAATATATAAATTAATTATTTTAAAAAATATTTTCTATATTATTAAAAATATTTTAGACTATTAAAATAGAAATATTTCATATTATAAAAGAGGTTTTCAGAATCATTGATTTCTAAATAATTTCCAAAGTCGATTTTAAACCAAATTTTCTAATAAACATTTTCCTATACGAAATCACACTTTTCTGCACCTTTCGAGAAGGCAGGGTTCTTATTTAAACAATTTAGTAAACCATGTGGTATAGGACATATTTATCTATCTTATCGATTAATTCTAGATTTGTCTATTCAAGGTTATTGTTTTCGAGTGTGGAAGTGACTTAAGGGGAGTAAACCGATAAGTGAGGACATGTGGAATGGGACATACAGTTACCACTATTCCTATTATTATCTGAAAGTTTGTGATACATTATGAGATATCACCAGTACTAGACCTTTGGGTCAATTTGAGACACTTAACTTTCCTGGGATTCTGAGACATTCGACCTTTGGGTCATCTGAGGCATTTATGACCATCTGGTCATCTCAGAAAGCTACCTACTATATATATATATGTGTGTGTGTGTGTGTGCGCACGCGCGTGTGTGCGTGTGTGTATGTATATATTTGTATTGATATGGATTTAGACCATTTGAGATTTGCACTTGCGGCGTAGCTTTCGCTAGCCAATCTGAGTTCTGGATCCAAATCTAAGTTATTTTCTGAATTATGAGTTTTTAATTATGATTTCACCATTCTTGGAAATGACTATTATTATTATATATATACAGCTTAGAGCTATCTGAGAATCTGTGTATATGTGGTGATTTCATTTCTAAGATTTTGAACTCTTAACTGAGTTCCTGGGTTTTCGTGGTTTCTAAGAACTTTTTTATATGCTCTCCTTCTTGAGATTCCATATGATCTATAATTTGAGTAGGTTTTGTTGAAGAAGACATTTGTGTTAATATAGTTGTCTTTCATGAATAAAACCTTAACATGGTATGTGCATTCATCTCATGCAATCCGAGTAAATCTTTGTTTATATCATTCCTTTATGATGAATGCTAAGTAAAATTATATCTACTTCATCATATGACTTGTGTATTTATTACTCGGGTCAGACCGAGTTGCAAATTTGGTCATTTGGTTCCTTAATTGTTCTTCCTTGGATTCATCTATCGACCACTTTGGATCATATGCATAATTTTTGGATAGTTCATATTGTAGTTAGTATCATGACATGGTTTTGTACATATTATTTCATGGAACTTGATGTGTATATATATGTATAGTGGTTTATACAACTGCTTATGTGTAGCACTTTGTATTGTATATGACGTATTTGTATATATGACTATATTAGTTGTTCTATGATATGTGTGTGTGTGTGTGTGTGTGTATATATATATATATATTGTATGTGTGTGTGTGCGTGTGTGTGTGTGTGTGTATATATATATATATATATATATATATATATATATTTATAATGTTTTGTTATGAATATCTTGTAGCCATGGTAGTATTGTGTTAGATAATAGTTAAGTATGTCGAGCCCCTTGAGAAAGAATAGAAAAAAATATCAATCAGCAGTTTTATCAATATATTTGATACTTGTCTAATACAAGATTACGAATGATTGATCTGAACCAGTCTCATTCTCTGTATTAGCAGACGACATTACTCGTTAACGTTATTTTTTCATATGGATCTTGGGGTGAGGAACCACAATACTTATTCATAGAGATGACATATTATTATTTTCACTAGACTTTTTTTCTGGCCTGAAGTCTCCCCCTAAACTCTCAGGTGTTTTGTTGAGTGGTTTGAGAGTAAGGATTTAAGGTTAATGAATTATTAAAGAATAAAGCTTCAGAAGATGTGTAGAAGCCAGTGTTAGTTATTTAAGAGTTTATTTACTTCTGCTACGGTGTTATGAATTTATGTTATAAATGTAAATAATAGGAAAGTTGTATTTGTCTAATATCATATTGTGATAAACCAAAGGGTCATCTTCACATATCACTCTTGTAGTATTTTGTTATGTTTATATTTCATCAGGATTTACGAATCATTTTAAGATTCTGCAAATGAATATGGAAATATAAATGACTGAGATTTCCCTATTTTGTGATATGATATTAATGCTGCTGTAAACTGATTTCATATTATCATCGCAAAATAATATTGTTGATGACTACAACATTAGTTACACTTATTTTCGGACTTAAAAACAAAGGATGTTACACAAAGCGTCATATCGTTGCTACTTGACCTTGTGATTCTTGATAAGTCAATTTTTAAAAGAAGTTAAGTTTTGAAATTTAAATTTTAAAAGTTTCAAGTTTTCACTTTCAAATTCAAAATTTCAAGCTTCAAAATTTTTATTTAAATTTTTAGTTGTGATGATTTGAATATTTAAAAAATAAGTTTGAAACGGAAAGCTTATTTGAACACAAACCGATAACAAAAAAATAAGTTTTGAAATTTAGCATGATATTATTTATTTTTGCTTTGTGCCACCGCTCAACTGTTGATAGCGGCCAGATGGATCAGAAAAGGCACCGCATCACAAGCATTAAAACATAAGCGTACAAAGTGTGATGAAATTAACAATAAAAGGGGTAAAGAAGACGCAAGGATTGATTATCGTACACGCATGCAAAGCAGTAAAAAGAAAGAATACGCATGCTATGCGTGGATTCTTCAATTACTCAAAACCATTGCCAAAAAGTGGGAAACGCACTTGCTTCATCGCCTTACCCTTGTTTCTCGTTTGTACTCGACCCATCTTGGCTTCTTTCGTGGACACGGAAAAACGCTTTTCATTCGGCGTTTGGCTTTAGTTATGTGACTTTCCTCGGATAAGGCTGAGGTAATGATTATACAAAGCGTTTTCATGCTCCAAACTGAAGCTACAGAGCGAGGCCTAACTGTTAGTCGAACTTAACCTTTCATTCTACCCTGCTCTGCTTCAGATTCTGGCCTTCGCTGAACGCATGCATACCGTGTATGGTTCAATGTATGTGTTAGATTAAAGAATGGTTGTATAACCTGAAAAGATAAAAGGAATTTATCATTCTCGTCTATATTGTCCATAAAACTAATTATTCATGCATATCCCTAATTGTCTCCTGATTTCCATCACATATCTCATTTCCCTCTCCCTCCATTCATTTTTTTACGTTCCACTAACTTAAACTACTATAATGCTTGGTTTCTGAAGGGGGGCTTTTGGGGTACTCACTATTTGGGGTGTCATTAAACGTTCCTTATATATATATATATATATATATATATATATATATATATATATATATATATATATATATATATATATATATATATAATTCAATGACCAATCTTATTCAAAATAAAAGATGTTTTATCACTGTTATGTACTCAATAAAATGTTTATTTTTATGAAATTGGGTATACTTTTATTAAGACTTTCAACCCAAAATGCAGTACAAAGTCACACCACAAGCGAAACAATCAAACACGAAATAAATACAAATCGATCGGTTAAACTAAACATTCCCAAGTTAAAACAAAATTAAGACAAACCTTGATCATGACAACTGATGAGGAAGAGATGGTGTATTTCGACTACAAACGATCAACTCCTCAAGATCCATGGCTTCAATATCAACTACAGCTACTCCCCAGCTAGAGGTACTCCTTCCCCGAATTCTTCTCAATTTGATTCCCACGTCGTTAAGTATAAATTGACAAACTTCCTATTTCGTTTACAACTTCGCTTGAAACGTTCGACAATTCCTTTCCTTTCAAATCCACCAAACTACAGATGTGAGTACAACGCTATCTACTTTGGATTCCATATTTTTCGGATTCCACTTACTGACCAGGTATACGACAAACTGATTGATATTGGAATTAGTAAGATTTCTGTGCATTTTTTGGAAACGGATACCGACAATCTGAGAAAAGAATGCACATTCAAAAAAATAGGTGTTTATGAGACTCCATAGCAACGTCACATAAAACACAATTCGTATAGTTAATAACGCCCCAATTGCTAAGACGGTCTTTAGTTGATAAACGCCCCTTAATAGCTTTATTAGTAGTGAATGCCATCTTAGGAACATTACATTTACTCCACACAACGTTAGACCATTCACACATAGCACCATGCTCACAAATGCAATCATAGGCGGATCGAAGGATGAAATCTGCACTATGTTTCCAAGCCTATAGATTACTTTCTTGACCATTATAAATAGGGGAAACTTCAATGTACCTTTTTTGTTCCTCAATAAGCGGTAAACCATCCAGGCACCATCGGTTATTATTTAGGATTTGAGCAACCAAAGCATCAGGGATCACATACTCCGAGTAGGCTTCCCAACCAACATAATCAATAATAGAGCACCAATTAATCCAGGGGTCACGCAACAGATTCGTCCTACGACCATTAGCAATTTCTCTAACATATTTTCTAGAAAGAATATCACAAACTTTTAAAATTGCTTTTCACGTACATGAAGCATTATTGTGCACAGCCAAGTCCAGAAATTATGCCTAATGTATCTTTTATTCATAAATCTAGCCCATAAACCATTAGAAGAAATTAATTTCCATGTTAGTTTGAGAGTGTAAGCCTCCTTCAATTCTCTAAGATTCCTCAAACTCATACATCCTTCCTTTTTAGGATGACATAAGTCTTTATACTTAATATTGTGTAACCCCCATCTCCATATAAAGTCAGCACACACACGTTCAATTTTATCGAAAGAAGCATAGGGCAATAGAAAAGTTTGTAACCAAAAATACACTTTAGCCTAGATGACCGTGTGAACTAGCTCAGCAAATGACAACAACTTCAAACTCCAACCATAGAGCTTGTTTCTAATGCTAGAAATAAGGAACACATTCTCTATTAGTAATCTTATTAGTAGAAAGGGGAACTCCCAAGTACTTTACATGAAGCGAACCTTCTCTAACATTAAGAATATCTAGGACTTCTTCAGCCACTCTGCAATGAGTACTAAAATAACATTTAGATTTTTGTTCATTCATTATTAGCCCAACAAAATTTTCAAGATTAAGAAAAATCTCTTTGATGGTCTTGGCAGACTCTTTATTTGATTTGATGCAAATAATTAGGTCATCAACATATAATGTTCTGTTGAAAATTGTTCACGGATTGTATAAGCTTGTTGTGATTGGCTAACTCCATCTATAATGAGAAGTATTTCATGGCAATAGCAAATAAGTATAGTGATAGAGGGTCAACTTGTCTAATACCACAGTTACTCTTAATGAAACCCCTAGGGATACCACTGATTATGATAGAGAAGGTAGGATCGACAAAATGTATTATATTAACTAATTAATTTCATCAAAAATATATTGTCCTCAAAACTAATTATTCATATGTGCTGTTCTTAAAACTTATTATCTTGAAATAAAATGCGCTTTAGCCTAATTCTCAATTATGTAATTATTACATATATTTCTAATTCAATGGCCATTCTTGTTCAAAATAAAAGATGTTTTATCACTGTTATGTACTCGATAAAGTGTTTTATTTTTGGAAATTGGATATGCTTTTATTAAAACTTTTATCCCAAAATGCAGTACATAGTAACCACAAGCGAAACAGTCAAGCACGAAATAAATACAAGTCGATCGGTTAAACAAAACATTCCCAAATTAAAACAGAATCAAGACAAACCCTAATCATGGCAGCTGAGGAGGGAGAGGTGCTGTGTTTCGACTTCGAACGATCAACTCCTCAGGATCCGCGGCTTTAGTATCAACTACAGCTACTCCCCAGCTGGAGGTACTCCTTCCCCGAATTCTTCTTAATTTGATTACAACGTCGTTAAGTATAAATTGGCAAACTTTCTCTTTCGTCCGCAACTTCTCCTGAAATGTTCGACGGTTCCTTTCCCTTCCACCAAACCACAGATGTGAGTACAACACTATCTACTTTGGATTCCATGTTTTTGGATTTCCACTTACTGACCAGGTACGTGACAAATTGATTGATATTGGAATTAGTAAGATTTTTGTGCATCTTTTGGAAATGATACCGGAAATTTGAGAAGAGAACACACATTCAAAAAATAGGTGTTTACGAGACTCCATAGCAGTGTCACATAAAACACAGTTCGTATAGTTAATACCACCTTAATTGCTAAGACGATCTTTGTAATAACCCAATTTTTTGTCAATTTAAAATTTAATTGTTAATTTATTTTAATGAATTTTGAAATAGAAAATGCTGATTTTGGACTCGATAAATTTGAAATAATTTTTGGATTTTATTTTTGCGATTTGTTTAACTTAAAACAGGGTCAGTAAACTTTTTGAATCGGTTTAAAAGTTGAGATTTTAAAAACGATATTTTAAAGCTATTTTATGGGCTATAAAATGACCATTTTTATGATATTCTCAGAATTCGACGAAACCACTTTCATTGGATCTGGAATGTCGAAACATATCGGGATTTAAGATTTCAAGTTAAAAGAAGTTCATATGTGAGAGAATGATATATAAATGTATATTGAAGATTTAGTCACAATTCGATTTAAGCTAAAAATTAGGCGATTTTTCAAACAGTCTCCAAATTCGACGAGACTAGATTATCTGGAAGCGTACTTCTATAACGTAAAGAGATTTCATATTCGGAATTTTTGGAGTCAATGTGTTGTAACACCCCGTATTTTCTGAGAATATTAAAAGAACGAATTAAAGAATACTTAATTTTTAAAGTGAGAATTAAGGGAAACGGGTTGCGCCATTGCGTTCGTCTCGAAACTTTGCTTGGAATAGAGTCTAAGTTTTCGTAAATCGGACTTCGTATGAGGAAGTTATGGCCCTTAGAAGTTTCACGAATTTAAATAAATTAAAATAGCTCAGATTTAAATTCAAAATTCAAGCGAAAACAAAGAAGCAAGCTGGGCGGGATTTTTCCCGCCCCAGGCCAGGTCGACCATGGGGTCGACCTCCCCTATACATGTCGACCTGAGGGTCGACCTACCCCCTCGCCCAGATCCAAACAGTGACGATTTTCTGACCTGTTGTTAAGTCTTTTCTGACTTGCTGCTGAGTCACTAGGGCATATGTGGCAATTCTGGATAACTCTATCTAGTCTGGACGGTTGTGATTGCTCCCAGGATGATCTAACGACTCACATAAGTTTAAACCTCTATAAAAGCAACCCTAGTCCTCAACCCTAAATCACACAAATTCATTCCAAGGAGCCACCATGCTGTCCATGATCGTCCTAGCCTAGCCACCATTTCTTCTTCAACTAGAAAGCAAATTAGAAGCTACGAATCGAATTGAATCAAATCTAAATTAGAGAAATTGATAGTCTACTTCAAGGGAGAGTTATTCAGTTTCAGAAAACAGATTCCAGAAATACAAGAATCATTCTCTTTTTGTAAGTTCAAGTTACTTTCAGATGTGAATTCTTAATTGAAATTCTTGGCATGTAATAATCTGGATCTAAGCTATACTTGATTATGAGATAATCCTTTCAGATTTATCAAATCTAATCTGTTAGATTTATGGCTGCGATGTTATTCAAATCTAATCCATTAGATTTATGCCTGATGTAAGTAATCCTTTCAACTGAATCCATGCTTGTATATGCCTTTGGGAACCATTGTTGACTATGGAATTGGTCCAATCATATTTATCCTTGTTGTTTATCGAAATCGTAATCCTGTTTAAGTTCATGATATAACTCTTGTCAAACCTGTATGTCTGTGACGGTTCACGATAATATTCATATCATACCTATATGCCTGCAATGTATTCAATGCAAAACTTGTCAATTTGGCATATCAAATTTATTGGACCAATAGTTCTTATCGTCATATGCTTATTCTTATGCCTCTTATGTTCCATATTGTTTCTCCGCTTATTTTATGAATCTTGAGTTGAATCTCAAAATACGTACGTTATGAATGTGGGGGTACCTGGGTATAACATAAAATTTACATTATTTGGCATAATTTGGAACTTGTATTATGGCTTGACTGTTAAGATGCAATTTGGGGTAATTTAACATGAATTATGAAATATGTAATTTGACATATTGAACCAAGAATTGGCATGAACGACAAAGTATGTAATTTGGCGTGAAAAAACTTGTTTTGGGCATAAGCTATAAAATAGAACATTAAATCTAGATTGGGCATAACTGTTAGTTGGAACGCCAAGCATAGTGTATATGTGATTTTGGAGCATGACTATTATTGAAAATTTAGGGAAGATTGGGTATAGCCAATTTTGATTAATAACTTGAAATTGGAAATTTGTTGGGCATAACTTGGGAATTGGAACATGACTAGTTTTGGTGAATTTGGTAATTAGCATGTAAAATCTAGATTTGTGTATATATGGTAAATGTGTAAAATAAAGATGAGCATGCTTAACCCGAGGTTAGATTGAGTTGTGGTGTAAAACTGCCCGAAACCGCCCGGCACATCCAGTAACCACAACAATACCTATCTAATGTGAGAGGTTAGTGCATCATGCCTAAGAAAAACCCGAGGTTAGATTGAGTTGTGGTGTAAAACTGCCCGGAACCGCCCGACACATCAAATAACCGCAAAAACACATATCTAATGTGAGAGGTTGGTGCATTAATAAATAAATTAAAGCTAATGAACAAGACATGCTAAAAAATGACTAGGGTTAAGTTAATAAGAAACACTTAACCAATATAACTTGATTTGTGGTAAGGTTAAGTTAAAACAAGAGGGCAACACTTAACCAATTAAACATGCTTGAATGTGTAGGAGGGTTAAGTACATATCGGGTTGGTGGGTAATATTAGTAAATATAGGCCTACGAAACTTAAACATAAAATAAACATGCTTGAATCAGTAGGAGGGTTAAGTATATATCGGGTTGGTGGGTAATATTTGTAAATATAGGCCCACAAAACTTAACCGTTAAATAAACATGCTTGAATCGGTGGGAGGGTTAAGTACATCTCGTATAGGTGGGTAATATTTGTATATATAGGCCCACAAACTTAACCAGTAGGAAACCCTAGTAACGGGGACCCATTTCAGCAGTAACCCACATAAATGTATCATGGTACCCTGAACTAGGCAGGGTGAGGCACGATTACTTGGCTGATTATAAGCGGTCAAAACAGCGGCAGGGGGTACGTCAGTGTAGGTTCCAACGGTTTACGGGCGTGCACATACTCCGGAGTGGGAAAAAGCGGGCACTAGATACCAGTAGTTATACATTGTGCATCTTGAATCGTGTCGGGTTGCTATCATAAGGATTGATACACCTTATGGTGGGACCAGCATAGGGTATCTACACGCAAGAGAGCGCCGATTGACACAGACACAAGGAAAAATTAATACGAGTAAGGAGCCGATCGATAGGGTAATAAGGGTACATCTAATATGTTCATGGCAATTAGGCAGATTGAGGTGGAATCCTCACGATAGATATACACCTGAAGGCTACCACAATTGCGAGGATTGGGATCACATTACAATATGATCATTTTATATAGATTACTAGTTGGGACACTGGTTAGATGGTGCAAAGATATAAAAATCAGAATAACAAGGTAGTAGCGAAGCAGAGAAAGAGTAGAAGCGCATTCAGTTTATCTTGCCTTATCATATCTATACTAATCGTATGTTATCTTGGTCACATGGTATTGTCTTATATTCAGTTTATTCACGTCATAATGCTTTTGCCTGTTTATATGCTGGAAGTCACTGGACTTTCCAGACTTATGTCTGACCTAGTTTTGTTTCGCCTCTTTTCTTCCGTCCCCCCAGGTTCATAGAGAGGAAATGTTACCACTTAGCTCAGTTTTCTTTCTAAGCTCGAAGATAGTCAATGTATTGCTTTGGACTCTCTCTTCCACTTCTATGGCTGGTTCATGCTTTATTGTGGAATATCTTTGTTATTTTTATGCTTCTTTTATATTTGGAAGTTTTTAAATTAAGACAGAAGTTCTATGTATTACTTTTAAGTATGATTGAGACAACTATTGTAAAAGCTTGACTGAACCACATTGTTTATAAAATGACTTTATTTTCCGATGCTTTATTTGTTTGTCTTGTAATTTATCTGAATCTTTTACCTAAACTGCTCAACCGAAGTTAAGGCATTCCCTTTGAGAGTGACCTTAACGGAGGTGGGGTGTTTCACTTTGTATCACAGCTGAAGGTTGAATAATCATTAACTAATGATTCATGAGATTAAAACTGAATTAGAGTTTTAATGAATCTTTAATTAGATTAGAAATGTGATGAAAAAGGGTAACTAAATTTACCATAGCACAATGGGTGTTAGATATAGAGTACCACCAGTTTTAGTCCATGGGATAAATAGGTTGGGATTTGGGGATAAGGATATAAAATATAATCGCTTTTGTAAGATTCGTTTATCTCGATAAGATTTATAAACCTTGAAGCGTGAAAAGATATTATAAAATCTTTTGAAATGATTTCCCAACAAAGTTTTAAACAAAAGTTTGGATGATATGAATCTTTGATAAAATTAATGGGAACCATTCTCGAAATAATGATTATTTGAATAAAAGAATATTCTGAATCGGAATGAGATGTGTGTTATCTTTATTTATCGCTTGATTTTAAAGATATGTGAGTTATTCGAAAATACCGAGTTTAACCCATTCTAAATGACTATTACGAAAATTAAAAGTTGAAGATCGAAGACGGTCATTGAAAACAGGAGATCTTCACATCGTTTGGGCGATTGCTGATGTCTTGATTGGGCCATACACCCAAGGCGAGGCTATAATTGATGGTCATCCAGACATACTTGGAGATCGACCGGATATGCGAGGACCTTTCTCCTATATTGGATAGACGAGGAATAAGGTGCCTTAAGTTTCGTTCAGACCCATAACAGACTCGCAAATGGATTGTGTGTCTGATGTTGTAATTTATGTTGTATCAATTGATTTTTACTATATATATTTTTTTGGTGGCGAGAAGTTATTCTCTTTGCTTAACATTCTTCTCTGAGACGTACGAGCTCAAAGGTCGTATATCGGTAGACGTCAGTTGTATTGTATGAATTGACAATTTGGCATGCTGGGATGCATGGATCAAAGCTTTCGTTGAAAAATAGAGCTTTATGAATGATGATCAAAGCATGACTGATATAGCGTAGTTTTGTGTTATGGCGTTAATTCGCGAGTTTCACACCCCGGTATGAGTCAAAAACGGGATGAAGGACAACAGGGAGACCTTGTGTTTCTTTATAGCTTGAAGTGTTGCCATGGTATTGAGCCCAGACAGTTTTACTTATATGGATATTGGAATCGATGACCCTTGGAGATGGCTGCACAAGGCCATGGTGGTCAAGGTATTGACCCAGATGTCCGATAGGACCGAGAAACATGTTGTTCACGAAATGCCAATCAGCGATGTACTGCTGACCGACCATGCCACTCCAAAGGGATACGTAGTTCCCTAGGACATTTTGCGAGAGATGTTTCCGAAATTCAGACGAGGAACGACCCCTTGCCATGGCTCATGATGGAAATTCAAATTCTAATACGTGATTTTACGGTTTTAGTTGTATACCTACGGCAACATAATAGGATGGGGTATTATGCCATCTAAGATTGATACATTTAATTTTGAAATTGTTCTTTGCATTATGCACTAGTAATAGTAAATAAAGAAGTATCAAGCATGTTTGGCTATTATAAGATGAAATTTTATCCTCCGGCTTGCGTTTTCTTTGTGTAATGGAACCTCAGTCTTATAATAGATTCATTTTTAAAAAAGCATTGCATTGTTTTTGTTTTAAAACTGACATTCATGTGGAGGAAACTCGTTCCGTGTTATATGGCGTGGTCCTGTGATATGCCTCACTTTAAAAATTAAAGTTTAATATATGTTTTTAAGTTCTCACACCAGTCCCATGATTGGCCTGGAGTTTACTATTTTTCACATAAACTCCGAGTGCCAACAATTTCCACATGGGCAACCAGTAGTTTTGGTTTTGCAGATTTTCAATTCACGTGATTTTGGATTATGGTTGGAGCTGTATTCTAGATATCTTTATGGTCCTTCGCTATGTTAGTTGTTTTTATTCGCTATGCATTGTATAATTGTACTTATGTATTTATCTTTCCGCTGCATAGCAGTTTATTTTCTACTGTTTTTTTCACTGGGTATTATAGTATTTTATTCTATTCGTACTATGATGTAATATTGTTGTAATAGCAATAAAAATTTCTCTTGTGTTCTGTTTTGATGTGCCATATTCTCATAACGATACGTCATTTTAAACGGTCTAAGTCGGTTTACCGATCGATTCAGACATGGCAAAATTCGGGTTGTTACAGTTTGGTATCAGAGCTTCGGTTTACAAAGCTTTGAGAATACGACGTATTAGAACTAGATGAAAGAACTCATCATAGGTAGGATTAGTAACATCCTATAAAAGAATCCTCATTGAAGATGGGATCAGTAGTATCATAGAATAGGCTGAGAGTTATATGTTTGTAAGGAATTTCATGCTTCACACATTACCATTTTAGCTTCCCTTCATCGATGGTAGATGGCTAGGAATCGATTGGGTTATCCAAAAATAAGGCTCCCGCAAAAGTATCGGGAGCTCCTTCACCTTCTGCTTCCCCTTCTCCAGAGGATGATTCTTTCCCAGATGGAGTCCTGACTCTTCATCATCGCGCTGAACAACGAAATGTAAGTCGTCGTCTGATTCAGTTTCAAAGTTGGAATGCATTTGAGGACATTACCGAGAAGTTTTTTCCTTCTCAGCCTCAGAGAGTCTAGCCGGGTATCCTCAAGACATTTTTTTTGTGCTACTCATAACACACTTTTGGTTAGAGAAAAAAACCCGTACCCCGTGTGTATGCTAATGTGATGCATGTAGTGAAAGTGGTGTGAATACATTAGCATAAATAAAGCATTTAAAATGTACGATAGAGTTTGACTCAAAAGACCATTATTCCCAACCGTCTCATTGAATCGCGATTGGAACTCGTTCTGTGTCATATTCTTATAGGAAGCGATGCCTTGATATTTAGGCATTCCATAGTCATATTTGTATACAACTCTGGATGTCTTGGTATTCTCTAACCTAACGTCCAAATGTTTAGACGTTCGAGTTTATTTTCAAGTTGCAGCGCAAGGCTTCGAGTTCAAGAGGATGTTCAGAGTTATAGATGCATGAAGATTTCAGAGTTATAGCTGTATCGATTAACATTGGATCGACCTATCCTGATCGACCAGTCCGGATTGACATTTCTTATTCGACAGATAGCTTACTCGATCTGGGCACTACTAGAAAATGTGTCGATTTGACCATCTTAGAATTGACTAACAGTCATATCGATCCGAGTCACCACACTTCATCCAATTTTTTCCTAGCTTCTTCGATCCAATCTCCCTCTAGCTCGACTTATTTCCATATCGAACAAAAACAATAGAACTTCCTTCCATACACCAAATCATCTATTCTTCTCCACTCCCTCTAGCTCGACTTAGTCGGCCCGAGATTGTTTCAGACAAGGAGTGATGCCATCTTGAGTTTATCCTGGCAAGCCTTATTGTTGTTTGAACATACTTCACTCATGCTTAGAGCATTATGAATGTGAACATTTGTGACCTTGACAGCCTTGTCAAAAAGGCAGGTCAACACTTTGCCTCCCAAAGTACCTTGGGTCGCGGACAGGATGTGGTTTGAATATGTTGAGCTGCACCTTCAAGGATGTCATCAGTCCTGAGGAAAGTAATGATGAATAGTAGTGTATTTTTGAGAAGTCGTAACTTTCAGGTTCTTCTTTCCTGTATAAATAGCTAGTCATGCTTCATACCATGTCTGATGATACTCGCAGAGCCAAAATCGTTGATTGGAGTAATCAACAGACATAACTATATATTCAAACCCCGCTGAGTCAAGGGTTGAATATATTTTTCATATAGTTAAACTATGTTGAGACGTTGGCTCCCACATGTGATTGCACACACAGAAGTCGCTACCAAATGACTTCGTCTTTTCGCACAGGCCTAGTGCAAGATGAAGTCAAGTCAATGGTTGTACGTAAGTCAACATGCGCAGGCATTGACCAAAACATGAAATTTTTGAAGAGCCTTCTTCTCCATCTTTCTTTTCCTTTCTCCCCTTCCATTCTCTCTTCTTTTTATATGTATTTGGGTCGACTATCGAACTGAATACCGGTTCAATATTATCGATTCAGACCGAGTCAGCTATCACTTTGGGGAGAAAGCGAAGAGCCTTTTCTCTTCCCTTATATATACTGGGCCTGCACATTTATTTTACTTTTCACTGTATCTAACCAATAACATCGAACCCTTTACAAAATCCTAATCCAATATGAAATCTTGTTAATTCGATCGAGATTCACGGTCATTCTTCCTTAGATCTAAAATTCAGACTGATCTAGGAGGGTTTCGATTGCTTTTATGTGTGGTTTCATGGGAATTAAATCTCGAACTCGTGTTTAGTGCTTGGGCTTGTCATCGGCGGTGATTCTAACACCACGGCGGCATCACGAGGCATGCCATGGTAGGGCAAGAGGGTTAGAGAGGCTGAGGTGGTGAAACAGTGTATGGAGAGGTGTTGAGGTTGCTGGAAACCAAGAAAGACGGTGGGGGGAATCCCTCAATGCTTCTGAAGTTATGTTGTGAGGTCCACGGAGGCAGTGGAGAAGAATAGATGATTTGGTGTATAGAAGGAAGTTCTATTGTTTTTGTTCGATATGGAAATAAATCGAGCTAGAGGGAGTTTGGATCGGAGAAGCTAGGAAAAAATTGGATGAAGTGTGGTGACTCAGATCGATATGACTGTTAGTCAATTCTGAGATGGTCAAGTCGACACGTTTTCTAGTGGTGCCGAGATCGAGTAAGCTATTTGTCGAATTAGAAATGTCGATCCAGACTGGTCGATCAGGATTGGTCGATCCAATGTTAATCGATCCAACCATAACTCTGAAATCTTTATGCATTTATAACTCCGAACATCCTCTTGAACTCGAAGCCTTGCGCTGAAACTTGAAAAAAACTCGAACATCTAAACATTTGGACGTTAGGTTAGAGCATACCAAGACATTCAGAATTGTATACAAATACGACTATGGAATGCCTAAATATCAAGGCATCGCTTCCTACAAGAATATGACATGGAACGAGTTACAATCGCGATTCAATGAGAGGGTTGGGAATAATGGTCTTTTGAGTCAAACTCTATCGTACATTTTAAATGCTTTATTTATGCTAATGTATTCACACCACTTTCACTACATGCATCACATTAGTATACACACGGGGGTACGATTTTTTACTCTAACCAAAAGTGTGTCTTGAGTAGCACAAATAAAAATGTCTTGAGGATACCCGGCTAGACTCTCTAAGGCTGAGAAGGGAAAAACTTCTTGGTAATGTCCTCAAATGCATTCCAACACTGAAACTGAATCAGATGATGACTCACATTTTGTTATTCAGCGCGATGATGAAGAGTCAGGACTCCATCTGGGAAAGAATCATCTTCGGGAGAAGAGGAAGCAGAGGGTGAAGGAGCTCCCGATACTTTTGCGGGAGCCTTATTTTTGGATAACCCAATCAATTCCTAGCCATCTACCATGGATGAGGAGAAGCTAAAAAGGTAATGTGCGAAGCATGGAATTCCTTACAAACATATAACTCTTAGCCTATTCTAGGATACTACTAATCCCATCTCCAATGAGGATTCTTTTATAGGATGTTACTAATCCTACCTCTAATGAGTTCTTTCATCTAGTTCTAATACGTCGTATTCTCAAAGATTTGTAAACCGGAGCTCTGATACCAAACTGTAACGACCCGAATTTTTCCCTGTCCGAATCAATCGCTAAACCGACTTAGACCGTTTAAAATGACGTATCATTATGAGAATATGGCACATCAGAATAGAAAACAAGAGAAATTTTTATTGCTATTACAACAATATTACATCAGAGTACGAATAGAATAAAATACTATAATACACAGCGTAAAAAACAGTAGAGAATAAACTGCTATGCAGCGGAAAGATAAATACATAAGTACAATTATACAATGCATAGCGGATAAAAACAATCAACATAGCGAAGGACCATAAAGACATCTAGAATACAGCTCCAACCATAATCCAAAATCATGTGAATTGAAAATCTGCAAAACCAAAACTACTGGTTGCCCGTGTGGAAAATGTTGGCACTAGGAGTTTATGTGGAAAATAGTAAACTCCAGGTCAGTCATGGGACTGGTGTGAGAACTTAAAAACAGTTATTAAACTTTAATTTTTAAAGCGAGGCATATCACAGGACCACGCCGTATAACACGGAACGAGTTTCCTCCACATGAATGTCAGTTTTAAAACAACAATGCAACGCTTTTTAAAAAATGAAGCTATTATAAGACTGAGGTTCCATCATACAAAGCAAACGCAAGCCATAGGATAAAATTTCATCTTATAATAGCCAAACATGCTTGATACGCTGAATTTCTTTATTTACTATTACTAGTGCATAGTGCAGAAAACAATTTTAAAAATAAATGTATCAATCTTAGATGGCATAATACCCCATCCTATTATGTTGTCGTAGATATACAACTAAAATCGTAAAATCACATATTAGAATTTGAATTTCCATCATGAGCCATGGCAAGGGGTCCTTCATCGTCTGAATTTCGGAAACATCTCTCGCAAAATGTCCCAGGGAACTATGTATCACTTTGGAGTGGCATGGCCGGTCAACAGTACATTGCTTATTGGCATTTCGTGAACAACATGTTTCTCGGTCCTATCGGACCTCTGGGTCAATACCTCGACCACCATGGCCTTGTGCATCCATCTCCAAGGGTCGTCGATTCCAATATCCACATAAGTAAAACTGTCTAGGCTCAATACCATGGCAACACTTCAAGCTATAAAGAAACGCAAGGTCTCCCTGTTGTCCTTCATCCCGTTTTTGACTCATATCGGGGTGTGAAACTCGCGAATTAACGCCATAATACAAAGCTACGCTATATCGGTCACGCTTTGATTATCATTCACAAGGCTCTATTTTTCAACAAAAACTTTGATCCATGCATCTCAGTATGCCAAATTGTCAATTCATACCATACAACAGATGTCTACCGATATACGACCTTTGAGCTCGTGCATCTCAGAGAAGAATGTTAAGCAAAGAGAATAACTTCTCGCCGCCAAATATATATATATATATATATATGGTAAAAATCAATTGATATAACATAAATTACAACGTCAGACAGACAATCCATTTGTGAGTCTGTTCTGGGTCTGAACGAAACCTAAGGCACCTTATTCCTTGTCTATCTAAGACAGGAGAGAGGTCCTCGCATATTCGGTCGATTTCCAAGTATGTTTGGATGGCCATCAATTATAGCCTCGTCTTGGGTGTATGGCCCAATCAAGACATCAACAATCGCCTAAACGATGTGAAGATCTCCGGTTTTCAACGACCGTCTTCGATCTTCAACTTTTAATTTTAGTAATAGTCATTCAGAATGGGTTAAACTCGGTATTTTCGAATAAATCACACATCTTTAGAATCAATTGATAAATAAAGATAACACACATCTCATTCCAATTCAGAATATTCTTTTATTCAAATAATCATTATTTCGAGAATGGTTCCCATTAATTTTATCAAAGATTCATATCATCCAAACTTTTGCTTAAATCTTTCTTGGGAAATCATTTCAAAAGATTTTATAATAACTTTTCACGCTTCAAGGTTTATAAATCTTATTGGGATAAACGAATCTTACAAAAACGATTATATTTTATATCCTTATCTCCAAATCCCAACCTATTCATCCCATGGAGTAAAACTGGTGGTACTCCATATCTAACACCCATTGTGCTATGGTAAATTTAGTTACCCCTTTTTCATCACATCTCCAATCTAATTAAAGATTCATTAAAACTCTAATTCAGTTTTTATCTCATGAATCATTAGTTAATGATTATTCAACCTTAGAAAATTAATTCAGTCTTTAACTGGGTTAAAGAACAAATATCAATTAAAACATAGTTCATAATAAACCCAAAATAAACTTCCATTTAATTCCAATTTAATGTATTTTAAATCGGAAAACTACATTTAATCTTAAATAAAAGATTTATTCAATAAATTGCCTTCCCAACTAGGTTTAAGAACAACGTTATTAAACACACTATTCGCGACAAACCCTAAGTACAATTTGATATTGAATACAGGGCTTTGAATAGAAATCGTATTAACTTATAGTCAATCTCAAATTCTGAAGCCAACAGATATCATTTTGGAATAATGATATCTATATCTTCCAAATTCCTTAACTATATACATATAATTACGAAATCTAATAATGGAATATCTGAAGATAATTTCCATTCAAGTCCATTCCAATTCTGGTTATATCAAAACCAATTACAATCCAATATATTATTTAAAAATCCATTGGATCCTTTATCTTAAGAAAACATGTCTGATCTTAGTCGAATATCCGATGTTCCTTTCGGTTCTTCCCACGCCTCGCCTAATGGAATAATTTCCAATTAGATCTCATGGGTGATACTAGACTGTACTCTAAGGAATCATCGCATATTCCTTTTAGTTCTTTATTCTAGTTGCTAACTAGCTAATTCAGATAAAAAACATCTTTTACCTTTTCAAACTTTGGAATATTTCATCTAAAAATCCTTTCTGTTCATTTACTATGATTTTACACAATATATTTATATTTTTAATAATTTCATTAATGCCCTTACAGTCGGTTTCCAATTTCGGCCACCGAACTGCATTCATAACGACTTTTTCCAAAACAGATTTCGACTTATTTTAGAATCAAACCATTGGATCTTAAACATTCTTATTTAATTAGAAAGTTCATTTCATTTCGGATCCAACGCTTCCAATTTCAGGAGAATCCGACGGTTGGATCTCTTTGTACGTCAATTCGAAATTACGGGCTAACGTTCGCGAACTACCACTGCGTGACAAGTCCTATTCAAACCCGACTCAATTTATAAATTAAAATAAATCGAAAGTCCTTCCAAAATATTTTATAAATTATCTAAAATATATATAATTAACATTGGAAATCCTGTTTCAGTCGTTTTTCCTCAAAATCACATATTTTAACTTTAAGGCATATCTAATATTATTCAAATGATTAAAATAATATATTTTTTCTAAACTCGTTATTTTAAACTCAAAATTTCCTGTCATCCGTACTAAAAATAAACAAGGAACTTTCGAAAATAAATTTCTTTTAAAACGTTTTCTACATAGCCTAACTGAACTTCACTTTAAAAAATAACTATTTATTTCGATTAGAAAACTTTGACATGTCAAAACTGTATGGAAATTAATTTAAAATTACTTGGTTTAGTTACGAAAATTCTTTGATATTTAAATATCTTTTCTTCCATCTAAAATCGAACGTCAAAATCAAACTTTGGTTTTTCATCGAATATAATATTATTAAAATATTCAGTTTTTCCGAATTGGAATGAAATCACAACCAATTTCCATACAAATTAATTTGTATGGATTTTATACAACATATGCATCTAACAATAGTTGTAAACAACTATCAAACATCCAATTCACATCTAGAGTGCAACTACACCCGTACAAGCCTTAAATATATAATTCACGCTTATATCGGTCTGTTAATAAACCGATTAATATACAACTAAACACATGAGATTAGTGTAAAATCAAATATCATCCCAAGACCCGTGTGAGGTCTTCAACCCAAAGTGATTATTATCTGCACATTTGGGAGATGTGTAAAATTATCTTCCCAATACCCGAGTGGGGTTTACATCATAATCCATGTCGCTTATACACACACATCGGAGACATGTGGGATAATTATCATTCCAAGACCCTTGTGGAGTTTTCAACCAGTACTAGTGATTATTATCAACACACTTAGGAGATGTGTAAAATTATCATCCTCTATACCTGTGTGGGGTTTACTTTGCAATCTATGTAGCTTACACATGCACACACACACACACATGGGAGACGTGTGGGCTAATTGTCATCCCAAGACCCATGTAGGGTTTCACCCAATACTAGTGATTATTATCTACACATTTGGGCGATGTGTAAAGTTATCGTCCCAATACCCGTATGGGGTTTACATAGCAATCCGTGTAGCTTATACACACACATATGAGACGTATGGGCCAACTACAATCTCAAGACCCGTGTGGGGTTTTCAACCAATAAATAATCAATTAACAAATTATTTAATCAATCCAAATCAACCACAAATCCGTGAAATTAATCGTAACTTATTCAATTCAAGTTATTATTCAACCCAATCAATATCGCTTAAACAGTGAACATAAACAAGTCATTTGACTTGTAAATGGATATTTAATCCAATATCAACTACCATAAATATTTTAACATTATTTTTAACATGTTAATTATTTCAAATTCAAATCATATCACAATCAATCATCCATCTGATTTTTTAACAACTGTGTATGTGAACTACCATATACCATATACTAATTTGTGATAATTAACCAAATAAAATTCAGAGTTCGTATATAATTTATCATCAACATATTAACAATGTTTAACTTGTTAATTAACTCAATTTCAACCACCAAATTATTTCACAAGTTAATTCTTACTTCATCGTTTACCTAACTAAACGATTTATGGTTTAACTAACATTCACCCTAAGTTTAACTTGTCTAATTAACTAATTAAAGTTAAGTAGCTCTCACCCTGGCCATCCTAACACCAAGATTCTTCAATGACGGACTCAACGAACTTGTTATAAGCTAAATATTTTGCCTTTTTCACTCTAACTTGCTAACGAACACACACACTTGGATTATAGAGTAGAAAGCTAATATTTTTAAGGGTGTAAGGGTATGCAGGAGGGGGAAGGTCACGACCTGGGCTATTCGAGGTTGCGCAGGGCTGACGTGGCAGGGTGGGGTGCTTGCGTGGCTATGTGGGTCCCATAGGAGGAGAATGGAGGAGGTATACTTAGGTTTTAGGTCAAAAAGGTGGTAGCTTTGCAAATAGAAAGGTATTAAGGGGTTTTAAGGAATGATAGGGAGGGTCCACGCATGATCAGGGCTGGGGGAGGTCGGAGGACATCGGCGTAGGCGGAGGTCGGCGGTGGTAGTCCCTAGGTGGCGGCGTGAGGAGCTAGAAGGCGAGAGGCCATTAAAATGTGTTTAAGCTTTAGGAAATGTGCTTTAGCGAATGAAAATGAAATTCGAAATTAATTAAATTAAACTTAAGCCTTAATCATTCATGAAATGACTAATGTAGAAGAAATTGACAAATAACAAAGAGATGGTGGGGTTTCTAATTGTTTTGGTTACGGGAATAAGTTGAAAGTGATTTGACTAATCCATGTATTAGTTATACGTTGCAAACTTCGTTCTGGTCCTACGACCACACATTAACTCCAAAAATTCTGAATATGAAATCTCTTTACGTTATAGAAGTACGCTTCCAGCGAATCTAGTCTCGTCGAATTTGGAGACCATTTGAAAAATCGCCTAATTTTTAGCTTAAATCGAATTGTGACTAATTCTTCAATATACGTTTATATATTGTTCTCTCACATATGAACTTCGTTTAACTTGAAGTTTTAAATCCCGATATGTTTCGACATTCCAGATCCAATGAAAGTGGTTTCGTCGAATTCCGAGACTATCTTAAAAATGGTCGTTTTATAGGCCCATAAAATAGTTTTAAATATAGTTTTTAAAATCTAAACTTTTAAACCGATTCAAAATGTTTACTGACCCTGTTTTAAGTTAAACAAATCGCAAAAATAAATCCAAAAATTATTTCAAATTTATCGAGTCCAAAATCAGCATTTTCTATTTCAAAATTCATTGAAATAAATTAAAAATTAAATTTTAAATTGACAAAAAATTGGGTTATTACAAAGACCGTCTTAGCAGTTGGGGTGGTATTAACTATACGAACTGTGTTTTATGTGACAGTGCTATAGAGTCTCGTAAACACCTATTTTTTGAATGTGCGTTCTCTTCTCAAATTGCCGGTATCATTTCCAAAAGATGCACAAAAATCTTACTGATTCCAATATCAATCAATTTGTCGTGTACCTGATCAGTAAGTGGAAATCCAAAAACATGGGATCCAAAGTAGATAGTGTCGTACTCACATCTGTGGTTTAGTGGATTTGAAGGAAAAGGAAGTGTCGAATGTTTCAGGAGAAGTCGCGGACGAAAGAGAAAGTTTGCCAATTTATACTTAACGACGTTGTAATCAAATTAAGAAGAATTCGGGGAAGGAGTACCTCCAACTGGGGAGTAGCTGTAGTTGATAGTAAAGCTGCGGATCCTGAGGAGTTGATCGTTCGAAGTCGAAACAAAGCACCTCTCCCTCGTCAGCTGCCATGATTAGGGTTTGTCTTGATTCTGTTTTAACTTGGGAATGTTTTGTTTAACCGATCGATTTGTATTTATTTCGTGCTTGACTGTTTCGCTTGTGGTTATTCTATACTGCATTTTGGGCAAAAAGTTTTAATAAAAGAATATCCAATTTCCAAAAAAAAAAAACATTTTATCGAGTACATAACAATGATAAAACATCTTTTATTTTGAACAAGAATGGCCATTGAATTAGAAATATATGTAATAATTACATAATTGAGAATTAGGCTAAAGCACATTTTATTTCAAGATAATAAGTTTTAAGAACAACACATATGAATAATTAGTTTTAAGGACAATATATTTTTGATGAAATTAATTAGTTAATATAATACATTTTTTCGATCCTACCTTCTCTATCATAATCAGTGGTATCCCTAAGGGTTTCAGTAGGAGCATCTGTGGTATTAGACAAGTTGGCCCTCTATCACTGTATTTATTTTCTATTGCCATGAAATACTTCTCATTATAGATGGAGTTAGCCAATCACAACAAGCTTATACAGTCCGTGCACAATTTTCAACCGAACGTTATATGTTGATGACCTAATTATTTGCATCAAATCAAATAAAGAGTCTGCCAAGACCTCAAAGAGATTTTTGTTAATCTTGAATATTTTGTTGGGCTAATAATGAATGAAAAAAAATCTAAATGTTATTTTAGTACTCATTGCAGAGCTGCTGAAGAAGTCCTAGATATTCTTAATGCTAGAGAAGGTTCGCTTCCTGTAAAGTTCTTGGGAGTTCCCCTATCTACTAATAAGATTACTAATGGAAAATGTGTTCCTTATTTCTAGCATTAGAAACAAGCTCTATGGTTGGAGTTTGAAGTTGTTATCATTTGCTGAGCTAGTTCACATGGTCATCCAGGCTAAAGTGTATTTTTGGTTACAAACTTTTCTATTGCCATGTGCTTCTTTCGATAAAATTGAACGTGTGTGTGCTGACTTTATATGGAGATGGGGGTTACACAACATTAAGTATAAAGAATTATGTCATCCTATAAAGTAAGGAGGTGTGATTTTGAGGAATCTTAGAGAATTGAAGGAGGTTTACACTCTCAAACTAGCATGGAAATTAATTTCTTCTAATGGTTTATGGGCTAGATTTATGAAGAAAAGATACATTAGGCATAATTTCTGGACTTGGCCATAGACAATAACTTCATATACCTGAAACGAAATTTTAAAAGTTTGTGATATTCTTTTTAGAAAGTATGTCAGAGAAATTGCTAATGATCATGGGACGAATCTGTTGCGTGACCCCTGGATTAATGGGTGATCCATTATTGATTATGTTTGTTGGGAAGCCTACTCGGAGTATGTGATCCCTGATGCTTCGGTTGCTCAAATCCTAAATAATAACCGATTGTGTCTGGATGGTTAACCACTTATTGAGGAACAAAAAAGGTACATTGAATTTTCCCCCTATTTATAATGGTCAAGAAAGTATTTATAGGCTTGGAAACATAGTGCAGATTTCATCCTTCGATCTGCCTATGACCGCATTTATGAGCATGGTGCTACGTGTGAATGGTCTAACGTGGTGTGGAGTAAATGTAATGCTCTTAAGATGGCATTCACAACTAATAAAGTTATTAAGGGGCGTTTATCAACTAAAGACCGTCTTAGCAATTGGGGTGTTGTTAACTATACGAACTGTGTTTTATGTGACGTTGTTATGGAGTCTCATAAACACCTATTTTTTGAATGTACATTCTTTTCTCAAATTGCCGATATCCGTTTCCAAAAAATGAACATAAATCTTACTAATTCCAATATCAATCAGTTTGTCGCATATTTGGTCAGTAAGAGGAATCCGAAAAATATGGAATCCAATGTAGATAGCATTGTACTCACATCTGTAGTTTGGTGGATTTGAAAGGAAAGGAATTGCCGGACGTTTCAAGCGAAGTTGTAGACGAAAGAGAAAGTTTGTCAATTTATACTTAATGACGCTAGAATCAAATTGAGAAGAATTCGGGGAAGGAGTAACTCTAGCTGGGGAGTAGCTGCAGTTGATATTGAAGCCATGGATCTTGAGGAGTTGATCGTTTGTAGTCGAAATACACCATTTCTTCCTCATTAGTTGCCATGAACAAGGTTTGTCTTAATTTTGTTTTAACTTGGGAATGTTTAGTTTAACCGATCGATTTGTATTTATTTCGTGTTTGACTGTTTCGCTTGTGGTGACTTTGTACTGCATTTTGGGTTGAAAGTCTTAATAAAAGTATGGGTAATTAATTTAGAAGGACAAACGGTATTAATATTTTATCCAAAAGGACACGCGTTTAAAATTTTATCCAAAAGGACATAACCCTAAAAATCTCTGTCGCCCTTTCTCTCCTCTCTGATTTCTTCTTCCACTCCTTTTTCTCTTCTCCGATTTCTTCTTTCACGAAATCAGCAAATCAAAATTAACGAAATCATCTCAACCGGAAATCGAATCAAATCAAATCCGCCTATATCTTACAGTCGAACCTCAATCATCAATCGAAACAGCAAAATTTAGGGTACGAAATCGATCTCAAAAATCAACCTCGATTGGATTTTTATTTGTTGCTATAATCATTATAATTTAATGATAATTTCTGCCGATTAGTTTTAGGGTTATTTCGCAAGGTGATTCGTGATTTTTTCGGTTTTGCAATTTTAATGTTCAACTTTTCAGCGCATGGATATCATTTTTATATTTTTTTAGGTATCATTTTTGTTTATTTAACACTGTTTTATATTCGTTTGTTATGTTTTTAATGTTGTATTTATTTTGTAGTTATATTATTGCACTATCTATGTATTACAGTCGAAATTATTTCGTTATAATCAACCAAACTGTGATGTAAGTAACTTTTGTTTTACTTTTTTTTAAAAAACAATACATCAGTTTCTAGGTATCATTTTTATATTTTTTTGGGTATCGTTTTTACTGTATTCACTGTGCTATGTTTTTTTGTAGTTACATCTTGTTGTTGTATTAATTTTGTTCTTGTACTGCTGGATCAGCTTTGCTACTCAAACGAATTTATTTCATTTTAAACAACCAAATTGTGATTCAAATATTTTCTGTATTACTTTTGTCGTTAAAATATTAAAGGAGTTTTTAGTTATCATTTTTATAGTTTTTAAGGTATCAGTTTTATATTTTCTAGTTGAATTTACATTGTAGCAGTTTTTAGATATCATTTTTATATTTTTTTAGTTATCTGTTTTATATTTTCTAGCTGAATTTACATCATAGCAGCTTTTAGGTAGATTTGTGTTGTTTGCTTTGGCAATTGACTTTTTTTGATACACAACATTAATTCTAACTGATAACCACTGATAAAAAAAAATAACACCCACCTACTCAATTCAAATCTCACAAAAATAATATTTATTCGCAATAATACCCACTGATTAAAAAAATAATATTAATCAATTCAATTCAATTCAATTGTCACAAAAATGAGATTATTCTCAGTAATACACAATAATACCCACTTGTATCATATGATACCTACAATGGTACATAACTGATTTAATGGAATACATTTTTTTCCTACACAATCTAAGTACATAAAACACTGCTCCCCATTGCAAGCATGCATTCATGCATCTACTTTTACTTGTACACAATCCAGTCTTGAATCCAAGTAATCTCCAGCAACATGCAGTATCTGCAAGTAATTCATACACAATCAAAACTTATACCAACATAATACTGGAAATTCAACTAGAAAATACAAAACTGATACCTAAAAAAATATAAAAATGGTACCTAAAAACTGCTATGATGTAAATTCATGTTGAAAATATAAAACTGGTACCTAAAAAATATAAAAATGATACCTAAAAATTGCTATGATATAAATTCAACTAGAAAAAATAAAAATGATATCTAAAAAATATATAAAAATGATACCTAAAAACTGCTATGATGTAAAGCCAACTAGAAAAAAAAAATGATACCTAACAAAAAAAAATGATAACTAAAAACTGCTATGATGTACATTCATGTTGAAAATATGAAACTGATACCTAAAAAAATATAAAAATGTAACCTAAAAACTACTATGATGTAAATTCAACTAGAAAAAATGAAAATGATACCTAAAAAATATATATAAATGATACCTAAAAAATATATAAAAATGATACCTAAAAATTGGTATGATGTAAATTCAACTAGAAAAAATAAAAATGATACTTAAAACAATATAAAAATGATACCTAAAAACTGCTTTAATATTTTAAAATAAAAATAATGAATAAAAATGTTTAATCCCACTTTGATTGATTAAAATGACATAATTTCGATTGAGTTGAAAAGTTAATGCAACAGTACAAGTACAAAACTAATATATCAAGAAAATAAATTAAAACAAAAGCAACCCACTGTTATTACAAGAAAAATGATACCTTAAAAAAATAGAAAATGATACCTACGAACTGCTACTAAATTCACCATCCAAAAAAGTAACTTCCGTCGTTCATCTCCGTCGCTCCTATCTCTCGGTCGATTATCTACGACGAATTCACAAAATCAAAATCACAAGATCATCTTTACAGCCTATCGAATCAAAATCCGCGTGTCTTTATGAATCGACGAAGCTTTTCAATGGATAAAATAAGGGCAAATCAAATAAATTAAGGAGCTCGAACGATTCTGAAGATGATCGAACAAGAGAGATGTTTGAAAATCAAATCATGGAGTTAAATTCGCGCTGGAGAAAAATTGAACGAGGAAAAAAAGCACACGAGATAGAAGCGACGGGGAAGAAACGGAGCACGTGATTTAGGAAATTAAAATGTATTAGTGTATTGTCCTTCTGAGTAAAATTTTAGTGGGTTGTTCTTATGAATAAAAAAGCCCTTAATTTTGTCCTTGTGATTATTTTCCTGTTATTCATTTCACATTACTACATCATAAGACCGATCCTACGGCTAATGGATTAATAAGCAAAGTGAAGAATGCAAAAATAATTTGAGCACCTGCAGTATTGACGAAAGAAACTAAAATACGGTAAATTTAAGTATTTCTTCATTTTCTATACTACAATAATGTCAATTCGAGTATGAAAAATGAAATAAAATCATATATTTGTCTTTTTTCTTTGAACGTGGGCTTATAAACTAAATTCTGAAAGTTATTCATAATTAAACAGATTTCAAATCCCGAATTTCAAGTTTTAACGTTTTTGTTTTTACTGATGTGTGCTGCTATTGGTACCCCGGTTTCCACTACGGACCACCAGTCTCATTCAGCCATTAATCGCCGATCGATATCATCTAAAAATTATATCCGTTCACGCAAAAACACGTGAAGGGAATTTTGTTGTTCACGGTCGAACAACGTTGTGTGATGACCAGAAGAGGAAACTGACGTGGGGATAACAACATACTTTACCGATTATTAGAGGAAATAAATCTTTTATCCCGAATAGGGTTCACTGAACGTGTTTCAAAATATTGTTTTAGTCTATTAATTAAACATAAAAATCATAAATAAATAGAATAAAAAATAGGCGCAGCAACTACAGGAATGGCGTGGATTGCCCACGTCTTTCTTTGATTTCCTCACTCATGTCAAAAGTGGAATCTGTCCTTGAGATGCTTTTAAATGAGTAAAAATGAATATTGAGTGAAAAATGAGGAAACGGCCATCTTCTATAAATGGAACCTAACTTCTTCTAACGTGTTTTAGCAGAAAGTTCCATGAATGTAAGTTGCGGAATGGTTTGCGCCGAAACATACATATGCCAGTTCTCATTTACCTACAAATCCATGGTCTTAGAATTCGCAGCATTCTATTTGGTATATATACTCCTATTCTTATCATGCAAGCATGTTCTAGAATAAAAAATATTCAATCATTCGTAGTCATTCATAGTTTTTGGAAATTGTTTAGAAAATTTGGTGACTAATTCTTCAACTGCTACTTTCCTTCAGCCAGCTTTTCTTCCAGATGCTCTAACTTGGTCCACATTAATACCTAATCGATGTCCATATACCTAATTGAATTGAACAATTTAAATACCAATAAAATGATGCAAAATCGTGAGAAAATAAATTTGAACGTTTGGTTGGTCTGATTAAAAATGAAAATTATACCAAATTTAATCAATTAACTTTGATTGGCTAGGTTGAAGATTAAATTTAACCGAATTAAAAATACTTCATATTTTACATTTCTTTGTTATACTTTAAAATAAAACAAGAATGATTGAAGTTTTCTTATTTAGTATTCTTTTTTAATATTAACATAGATGATATATGGTAAATAATTTTTATTCAGACAATTAAATTAATTGAAATATATACAAATAATGAACAGTTTTAATAGTATAACAAAAGTTTGATTAATTTAGTTAGGCCGATAAACTTACTAAATTGCTTTATGAGACAATTATAATTCGATCTACTTTCAAAATCAAATCAAACCGATTAAAGTAAACAAATTTGGTTTGATTTTAACTGAAGTTTGTTCACCCTGGTATTAATTAGATGTCTATATATTAGATTTCTAACCCTATCCTTATTAATTAGATGCACGAGGACAACCGTGTGTAAATGATGTGTTCATATTGGGTTTGGTCATTTGTTGAAAATGATAGTGAAATGTCGACGTAGACGTATTATTTATGTGCGAAGACAAAGGGAAATTGACACGATTCACATTGCCTTGAAACATAATATGATGATTTTCAATTGACTAACTCTACCTGAGGTTTCGATCGGATGCATTCATTGCATATGAACCACATTGGACTCTATCAAAATATAATTATATATATTTCTACTTTTTTACCGATAATCATAAACCGTAGATCGACGATAAAATGGTAAATATAAATAAATGGTTTGGGTAACAATGATTTGTTAGTTGTACATTAATAATACTTTGTTTTCTATTGTGTAAATTTTACCCCATTCAATTGATTGGTTAGCAATCACAAGGTTCTGCTTGGCAATTTGTTTTCTATCAATTTTGACTATTTTGTATTTCAAGTGTTATTACAATCCTTACTTGTTAGTTTTATTTTCACGTTGTTGTTGGTTATAGAACCGATGAAAACCGATATAGTATAATTTTGGTGGTAATCCTCCATTCCTCAATTCATCAAATATGGATGTTAACTGTTTTTTTTTTTTTTTTCCAATTATATATGCCCCACAAGTATATATCATAGAATTAATCTTCATGAAAGCAAATAATAAATAAGCATTATAAGACGCACTTCGCGTGTGAGTTACTTTAGCTATACCAACGGTATTTTGAGAATTTCACGATCGATCCAAAACTTTGTACTTAATCAACAATTAATAAATATAAGGGACACATGTAACATTTACTTTAGTTGAAAACTCTCAGAATCGATATATACTAAAGCAACTTAACTCTCAAGCATACGTGAAACGATTATAAAAATACTTTACACAGATATAGCACTGTCATTGACACTTCAAAACTCCCTTGTAATTTTAAAATATGTGGTACGTTGTACCATGGAACTCTGAAGTCGAGCCTAAATCATAAATCAGTGGGACTCGGAAGTAAATCAATATCAATATTCAACCGCTAATTTTCGGTTGCCCAACAAATAAAGCCGAACTGAGTGAAAAGAGAAGCTGCGAGTCTAACCTTTTATATAATAAATAAAGCGGGAAACATCCAACACAAGCAACCGCTTCTTTCTCTCCTTTCTTTTGTCTGTCTTTTTATACTCTTACTGCTGGCCGCTCTATAAATCAGTCCAAATCAAACCGAGATCTCGTTTTCTTCTCGAAATCGATACCTTAGCATTTCCATTTGGGAGTTCTAGCCAAGATGTTGAATGAATTCGTGACTAATGTTCTTGCGTGAGTTCTTGATCTATAATCTCTCTGCGTTTTATTTTCAGGCTATCATCGATTTTGATCTGCTCTATTTTGCATGCAGATTGCTGCTGGGATACGCTTATCCGGCTTTTGAATGCTTTAAGATGATGGAGATGAATCGATTGAGCGTTGACAAATTGCATTTTTGGTGTCAATATTGGTAATTTAGTTGGATCTTGCTGTTGATTTCAGACGATTCTTAGAATTTTGAGAGTACGGAATGGTTTGAGCAACTTGGTTTTCTATTTTTTTTCCTGCAGGGTGATTGTTGCAATTTTGACAGTCTTTGAGAGGGTTTTTGATATATTTGTTTCATGGTAATTGATTAATCATCCGCTGTACAATTCAGCTGTTTCAATTATTTAGGGATTATGAAATAATTTTTTGATCATCAACAGGTTGCCATTATATGGTGAAACAAAGCTGGCATTCTTCATCTACCTATGGCACCCGAAAACTCAGGTTAGTAAAGTGTTTGATTATAATATAATTTGTTGTTTCTGGCAAATAAACCAACTTAAAAGCTTGCTTGGTTTGGCTGTATAGCTAAAACTCCTCCTATTTCCAAAACCAACTAGACTGGAAATATCTCCTACGGTCTAATTTGGAAATCAACTTCTTTGGTTGAAGCTATATGAAAAACTGTTTCTGGAGGTGACTAATCTAGTGAGACATTGCAAAATTGTAATTAGGTAGCGCAGTAGCGGGTTGTTTCTTCACTATACCTCATGAGATCAATGCGTTCTGGGTGTTCTATTAACAAAAGAAAATTGTTTTTGTATAGAAAGAGTTGAATCTCGGCACGACAGACTTTTCTATAATGGAAACATAATGGATTTAACTTGATAGGAGTTTCCAATTTGTGCAGGGAACAGTCTGGGTTTATGCAGCATTTCTAAGGCCATTAGTTGTGCAGCATGAGCCAGATATTGAAGAGAAACTGAAAAACTTCAGGGCTAAATCCGCAGACTTGTTGCTGTTCTATATCAAAAATTTTACAGATCAGGGCAAAAATATGTTTCTAGAACTTATGCATATGGTTGTTTCTCAGCCAAATGGGTCAATTTCATCATCTACAGATCAGGTATTTTTTTATAGTAAAGTTTCAATTTGATATGTTCGGTTAGGCTGATTTGGTATGATTAGACGACCTAATAACTAATCTAGATTACAACAGTGTTTCTTTGAAATATATTAGTTATTATGCAACAAGGGATGACAAACAGGAAAATTAGTGTACTAAACTCCAACGTTAAATGTACAATATGTTTGTTTGACTAGACATAGTACAACAACTCACGCTGGATTGAACATTATATGGTATATACAATTCAGGTTTTAGATTCGTTCAACATTAAACACAAAGTAAGGACCAACTGCTATCATCTGTTCAACTAATTACGCTATGCTAACCGCCATTATTGTAGCTACTTAAAATTGGTTTTCTAGAATATAAGTTATGTTCCTTTCAACTTTAGCTTTTTTAATACTATATTTGAAAGGCCAATTGCTTTCGGGATATGAAAATAAATTTCTTGTTAGACAGGAACATCAACATTTCCAAGAACAGATTAACTTCTGGATTAAGTAACATATTATTTGCTTAAGCAATATGGCTAGATGTAAACTTTTGAAAGTAACAAATTATGATATTCATCTTCTAATTTTGATTCTTCATCTTAGAGAGATCTTTTTATATTGCCATGACACTAACACTTTCCGAAATAAAGACCGGCTTGCCTACAAAGTGTAGTAAAGCTGAATATTATAATCCAATATATTTGAAAACCTCTTCCACCCTTGATAATATTTCAAACTAAAATTTGACTTGTTCTATCCAGCTTATAATCTAAACTTAGAAACGTAGACTGTTGCATAGAGTCATCATACTATGGTTGGTTTTGGTCAGGGACAAAGCCTAGAATTTAACAACATAGGGCCCACATTTTTATTTATTTTAAGTTTTTAACCGATTTGTTTAGAATATTTCACAATGAAATGAACAACCTAAAAAATAAACCAAAGAGTCAAGAATTTGAGCACAACTCCACCGTAATTTGTCTATAATATTCCAAAATGAAATGGACAGCCAAAAAAGCAAGTCAATTATAACTAAGTATTGCAGTACTACTCTATCATGTAGACCATCCAAAATACTGTCAATTAGTCAACTTATTTTTTCTAACCTACAACCAAAACAATAAAAATGTAAAAATTTGTTCTTTGTAGACAATTTTGAAATCTGAGGAGGGGGTGTTGGTTTTGCATTGCCCCTGCTTGTCCACCAGCAGCTTCATCCCTGATTTCATAGGAAGTTGCATAGCCTTCGTCATAAAACAAACGGGGGAATTCTGATTTGGTTTTGGCTTGGCTGAAACATTAATTATGGTCCAATGCTAAACAACACTGGGGTAATACCAACAAATAGAGAAACTTCTTTACATCCAGAAATTACTTTTCTTCTGTTTTACTGTATTTCATTCTAAAGGTATACCGGAATTATAAAAGTAGGACAGCCTTTTCAGTTTCATCTTATCCTTAATTTAGAATCAACCAAACTTATATTGGATGGAAGCTCAGATGGCTCTTAGTCATATGCAACTTGATTAACATAATATAATCGTTGGTATGCCAAAAGCGTTGTTAGGAGCAGAAATTTAATTAAATTCAAACAGTAGCTTTCATATGTCATGGCATAAATCAGAATTTTTTTCCTCCATTTCATTTTGATTTATATATTGTGTCAAATGAGCGTTTAAAGATTCATTCATATCCCAACTTTAACAAAATATTGTTGCAAAACCAAAAGTAATCTTATAAAAGCATGTAAATTTTCATCTTCTTCGTAGCAAGGCCATGAAATGCTTGCAGACTCTCCACCAGTCACCGCTATTGCTCTTGAACCAATGAATCATTCTAATTTTTTTCACTACGGTTTATCTTTATGGGTGTAGAAGTAATGTTATATCATTTCTACCTAGTGAAAAAAATGAGATGAGGAGAATTTCTGCAATGAAGTTATATTCCATAACATATTGCACATGGAGAAGATCGCTAGATGTGCAACAAATTTTTGTTCTTTATACACTCCACTTTCTAATGCAATAATGGAACGAAAAAGAAAGGTGAAAAATTAGAATTTTTTTAGTGTGCATTCAAAATAACTGATATAATCACAACAACCTCCACATGAACAGCACATAATTTCAATTTAATTGAACTTTGCTTTATATAGTCAGTGCCTTACCAAATGATATTGACATCAAACTGTACATTGTTTAATCAGCCAAACCTACTCAGTTAAAGGAATTTTAACACAGAGAGCAATGAAAAAAAAAATTTGCTTTGATTGTTTGAACTACCACCACTATTTATTTTGCTAGAATCTACTAAAAAAGCAATTCATCTTTGTTTGCAGTCACTAGGGGCACCACCATCGATGTACCCGGAACCATCAACACCACCTCATCCAATCACAATACGAAGGTCAGACCTCGATCCAGCGTCCAGTAGAGCAGTGAGCGCGGATGAGCTGCATATTAACCCAGAGGTGGAGAAAGCCCTGCGCGCCTCAAAAATTAGTCTTCCTCGATTTCGCAAAAAAAAGTAGTTCTCATTTCATTGTTTTAATTAGTGTAGAGAAAACGATGTACATAGAATAGAAAACATTTGTAACCTTAGAATTTAGTGTACTTGTTTCATTTATTTTTAAAGCACTTTCTTGTGTGTAGTAAGGTGGAACAAACCTCTTTTGTACTAGTTTAGCTGCAGATATTGGAAAATAAACAAATAAAGTCGGTTTTAAATTAACTTTAAAGACAATTATACCAGGAGCATGGATTGAAAAAAATTAATGTGAACTTGAATAAACTATTAGAATTTAGAACTGGAATGAGATTATAGAAAATAAATGTAGCTAAAGATTCAACGTACATTGCTACAACAACCAGTTACTACTTTCCTGGTTTGCAAGTGGTAAAAGATAAATTTTCAGATTTAAAAAGAAGAATTCAAGAGACTATTATCTCTCTAAACAGGTTGAAGATCAGGGCAACCCCCCCCCCCCCCCCCCTTAGCCGTGTCGTGTAACACCTCTCTTGTTGGTGTTGTGGTTCCTCTGGAAGTCATGCTTACATAAAAAGTTGTTTTTAGTTTTGTGTGTTAACTTCATTTTGTAAAACAGTCGTTTTTCACGGTATATGTGTGTCGTCGATGCTTTTATATGCACAAAAACTCAAAATTAAAAAATGTAAACCAAATGTAGCCTAACTTTCTGGTGGTTATCTAAATATGAGAGTTGAAAATCAGGCGAGAATGAACAAGTATTTGTGAAAAGAGAAATTGTATTGAACTGATCAAAAGTTGTACAAGAAAATGTAAAATGTGATAATAATGAAAACGAAATATACAGGTCTATATATATAAAACAGAATAGTGGGCTAGGCCCAACTAATAGCCCAATAAGGCTTTATATAAAATAACGGAGAACGGAGCCGCTATATCATTTATCTCCCCCCCTGAAACCTAGCTAGGGTTTCACAACGAGAGAAAAAAGAAAAGGCGACTCCACTAAAACAGCGACAATTGATTAAGAATCTGCTCGTCAGGCCTCCATGACAGGTAGATCCAGTGAGTCTTGAGCTTCAGAGCTTGAGATCGACTGTGATTTGCTGAGAGAGGTTAAACTGATATGCTTCAATGAATTCAACCTTCGAGTTCGTTGAAGACCTAGCTGAACGAGTAGAATCTGATGTCAATTGAACTCTGTAGCATCGATTCGAGAAGAAGATATCAACAATCAGGAACAAAAATGATTCTGTTGGATCTTTGTGACGAATCAAGAGCTTCTATGTTCAATTCCTCCTTCAGCTTTATGAAATTAGGTTTAGACAAGGGTTTGGTGAGAATATCTGCTTTCTGCTCCATCGACGGTATATATCCAATTTTCAATTTATTTTTCATAACTTGCTCTCTGATAAAATACAGATCTAGCTCGATATGCTTTGTTTTTGAGTGTAAAACTGGATTTGATGATAGAGAAATTGCACTTACGTTATCACACCATATAGTAGGCTGTTTAACTGTAATGATATGTAATTCATTCAGAAGTGATTCAATCCACATAATTTCTGCACAAGCACTAGCAACACTTCTGAATTCTGCTTCAGTACTTGACCTTGAAACTGTACTTTGTTTCTTAGCACACCATGATACTGGATTTTTTCCTAAATATATACAATAACCTGAAGTTGATTTTCTATCATCACAATCAGTACCCCAGTCTGCATCAGCATATGCATTAATGTTTAATGTATTACTGGGCTTAAATATTAATCCATGATTAATTGTTCCTTTAAGATATCTGAGAATACGCTTAACAGCCTTCCAATGTGTATCCAAAGGATCTTGCATGTACTGACTGACCTTGTTAACACTATAAGCTATGTCAGGTCTGGTTATTGTTGCATATTGAAGAGCCCCCACAATACTTCTATATAATTTTCCATTCTGAAATTGCTCTCCTTTATATTTTGATAAATGAATATTGGTAATCATTGGTGTGGGTAGAGGATTGGCCTTGTCCATTTTTGCTCTATGAAGGATCTCTGATATATACTTCTTTTGATTGAGACATATTTCTGAATTTGATCTTTTGACTTCTATACCCAGAAAATAGTTCAATTCTCCCAAATCCTTGATAGAAAATTCTGAATTCAACATTTTTGTAATAGCCTTAATTTCTGAATCATTGTTACCTGTAATGATAAAATCATCAACATAAATTAATATATAAGTTGTAGAGGAAACAGAAATTTTAAAAAAGATTGAGTTATCAGATTTGGCAGATTTATAGCCATGATTCACAAGTGTAGCTTTCAGCTTGTCAAACCAAACTCTAGGAGCTTGTTTAAGTCCATAAATGGCTTTGTTGAGTTTGCACACAAGATTTTTATTGGACTGTTGCACAAAACCTTGAGGCTGCTCCATATAAACTTCTTCCTGTAATTCACCATTAAGAAAGGCATTATTAACATCAAGTTGTTTTATATTCCAATTTCTAAATAAAGCAAGGGTTAAAATTATTCTTATCGATGTTGGTTTCACAACAGGTGAAAATGTCTCTGTAAAGTCAAACCCATACTGTTGTGAATACCCTTTAGCAACAAGCCTTGCTTTGTATTTAGAAATTGATCCATCTGGATTTTTCTTTAACTTGTAAACCCATCTGCAACCAATTATATTCCTATTTTCTGGTTTATCAACCAATGTCCAAGTTCCTTTGTTTATTAAAGCATTATATTCATCTAGCATTGCTGTTTGCCATTTGTCACTTTGTGCTGCTTCATTAAAGGAAGATGGTTCATCAGAAATAATAGCAGTATTATAAATTTTTGGTTTATAAATACCACACTTTGCTCTAGTAAGCATAGGATGTTGGTTTACAGCATCTTTATTTGCAACTGAATTATCATCTATTGCTATGTTTTCTTCAGTCTGATCAATATTAGTGAGACTAACTCCTTCTTCTTGTCTTGATTGATCTGGAACATTTTCATTGCCACTCCTGGAGAAGGATTGCTCTTGACCTGGTCTGCTAGAAGACACTGTGTGTTGAGGGGAAGAGAACTGCTCTTGACCTGGTCTACTAGAAGACACTGTGTGTTGAGAGCTAGAACAGTTGTCATGGTTCTTTTGGTGTACAGGCACCAAAAACTCAACTTCATCAGGTAAATTAACAGTAACCTGTCTTGTACTTACAGATTTTTCATCTGTATTTGCACTTAATTTGCAAAATGGATAAACTTGTTCATTGAATCTTACATGCCTAGAAATGTAAATTCTTCCTTTGCTATCCATACACTTATACCCTTTTTGATTATTACAGTACCCTAAGAATGTACAAGAAGTAGATCTAAAATCTAACTTATGATTATTATAGGGTCTAAGATAAGGAAAGCATTGACAACCAAAAACTTTTAAATGCTTATAATCTGGTTTAACCTTGGTTAGCACTTCCTGAGGACACTTGAATTCTAAAACCTTTGTAGGCATTAAATTAATCAAGTGAACAGCTGTATTAAAAGCATCAGGCCAATATTTAAATGGCATAGAAGCTTGAGCCAACAAGGTTAAACCTGTTTCTACAATGTGTCTATGCTTTCTTTCTATGATTCCATTTTGCTCAGAAGTATAAGGACATGTAGTTCTATGATTAATACCCTTTTTCTCAAAGAATTCTTTTAAAGGCAAAAATTCTCTTCCACCATCTGTCTGAAAATTTATGACTTTATTTCCAGTAATATTTTCAACTCTGTTTATGAATTGAATGACAACATTACTTGTATCAGATTTTGATTTAATCATGTAGATCCAAACAAACCTAGAATAGGCATCAATAAATGATATATAATATTTATAGCCATAGTTAGAACTGTTTGGAGCTGGACCCCATAAATCAGTTGCTATTAACTCAAGTGGCTTAGTATAACATGCTTGTGAATCTGGAAATGCAAGTTTATGACTCTTTCCCAATTGACATGCAGAACAAATATAAGAATTTGGAATTTTACTAATAGAAATATTGTTGCTATTCATGATATGCTTTACAATTTTGATACTAGGATGTCCCAATTTACAATGTAACATATCAAATTCCTTATAGCATTCATGATTGTTCATAACAGACATTATGCACTTATTTCTATTAGAATCAGAATTTTCAGCATTTTCAGAATTACAGATATTAAATCTGTATAGACCCTTATCCTCTCTACCCTGCAAAATAATTTCTTGTGTTAGAATATCCTTAACAATGCATGCATTTGGGTAGAATTCAAAATAAACATTGTTATCTTTAGTTAATTGGGAAACACTCATTAAATTTTTCTTGATTGATGGAACTCTCAATAAATTTTTCAAAAATAATTGCTTGGTTCCATCAACACTTGCATTTCCAGTGTGTGTAATATGTGCTGTTTTACCATTACCAACAATAAGATTTTGCGTACCTTTGTACTCCTTGTTTCCCAAGTTTAGATTGCTCAAATTGTTGGTGACATGATTAGTTGCACCTGAGTCTGGAAACCAGCAGTCATCAGCCAAATCATCATTAGAAGAATTTTCAGTGTTGTTAACTTCTGGAACTTGTGCTTTGCCATCTTTTGACACATTCGCCACATTTATACTTGCACTACTGTTTTGCTGAGAGGGTGTGTAGTTGGCGTTAAATCTGTGATAACATTTGCTTGCAGTATGACCCATTTTATCACAAATTTGACATCTAACTCTGTTGTTATTATTATTGCTTCTTCCTCCTCTTCTACCTCTGCCTGACCAACCTCCCCTCTGATTATTAAATTGATTTCTTGAAACTCCTTTTTCTTGATTCTTTCCACGCCCAAAGGCAGTGTAATTAATAGAAAGATCAGAATTGATATTCCTTTTATGTTCTATCCTACCTTCATGAGATAACAAGGTAGAATAGACATATTGCAAGGATGGAGTTGGATCCATAGACAAAATGATAGCTGTAACAGCCTCATATTCATCATCCAAACCACTGACTATAGCAATTACCTGTTCGGATTCGGGTATTTTTTGGCCTGCTGAATTTAGTTGATCACAAATATTCTTGACCTTTAACAAATACTCATTCATAGATGACTCACCTTTTCTGATACTGTGTAACAGTCTTCTGTGGTGCATCACTCTTGCAGAAGACTGTGCAGAGAAATTTCTTTCTATAGTAGCCCAAACTTCTTGGGCAGTTCTTACCCCAATAAGTTGGGGTAAAATTGCAGATCCAATAGAAGACATGATCCATGCACAGACCAGTCCATCTTGCCTTTGATGAATGGTAAACTCTGGATTAGAAACCAACTTATCTTCAGCATCTCTTATGAATTTTGGTGGAATTAATTTTGTTCCTAAAATATAATCTTCTAAACCATATGCTCTAATGGCTGTTTCCACCTGTAATTTCCACAATAGGTAATTGGTTTCATCAAGTTGAATGGATATCAGTTGACTTTGAGGCTTGATGATGGACTTCATCAATTCTTGAACAGGATCAGTTGGAACTTGAGGAGGAACAGATCCAGATCTGTTGCTGGAAACTTGACCACTGGAATCTGTTTCGACCATGATATAAAATTTGAAAGAAAACACACGGTATGCTTTAAATTTCTAGAAGCTTTCTTGAATTGAGATACAATTCTGGAATTCACACAACTGTTTAATCTGAAGCAACTTTGAGTGCTAGATGACGAAAACAGATTCTGATTTGCACTCTTTGATGGCTCTGAGCAGTTGTGAGATTTTCTTGATGGATCTTGATCGGTTTCTTGAAATTTAAACGTACAGTAGCACAACTTTATGTGTAAATCAGGATGCAGCCACACAAGTACGTAGGCAGGGCACTTGATTTGTATATAAAGCAACAACCCTCAAATGACAAGAGAATTCGATGAGGGGAAGATCCAAATGATGAAATTTTCCTGATGGATCTTTAATAGATCAACACTTCTGATGATCTACAAATCTCAGATGTATACTGAGATTTTCGATGGCTCTGATACCAAGTTGAAAATCAGGCGAGAATGAACAAGTATTTGTGAAAAGAGAAATTGTATTGAACTGATCAAAAGTTGTACAAGAAAATGTAAAATGTGATAATAATGAAAACGAAATATACAGGTCTATATATATAAAACAGAATAGTGGGCTAGGCCCAACTAATAGCCCAATAAGGCTTTATATAAAATAACGGAGAACGGAGCCGCTATATCATTTATCTATGAGAAAAGTTACTACAAGTTTTCTACCATGTCTGCATGTCTATTTCTGGCTTCCTAAAGGTTACAGACGTTGTTATCAAGCATAGAATCTTAGTATGGCAAACCAAATCAGGCTAATTCCTCACATATCTAGTCAAGGCGAGTTGTACGACACACACATCTAGCTTGATCTGATATGCATGCCTGTAATCTGTAATTTGCTGTGATATGTTTGTTTACTGTCAATATTTTCTTTAGTTTTGAGTTTATAGTAAAAACAGCTTGGGTCCATCTTTGAGAGACCATATATCCCTCCTATTGCATCAGATTCACGTCGAGTTAGTTTTAGATTGTAGCTTGTGTATTACTCTTTTAGTATGCTGAAAACCTGATCGAAATCATCCATTAAACATATCAAGTTTAGACCAAAAAATCAGATCGAAGAAAGCAAGTTTGCTGATAGGTTTCGCGTCCTACAGGCCGATCGTGCGGTCGACCTGGACCATAGGTGGTGGTCGACTAGGCTTAGTGCTTGGTCAAGGTCTAGTATCTAGAGTTGTTGTGTTGTTTGCTTCTTTGTTCCTAATGATTTTGGTGACGAAATTTCTGATATTTTGAGTTATTTTTGAGAGGCTTAATCCAACTATGGACAAGCCAATATTAGCATCAATTCGAACTTCGAATCGATAAGTTTTCATATGTATTTTGTATATAATGTTTTCGTTGACTATTCATGGATTTCAGTCGATTTCGTACACGTATTTTTCTAACTGAGTTTCTAAAGGATTTTGAATTCAAAAACTAAGTTTGAAATAATATTTATTCTTGATTTACAAAAATAAAAATTATTTTTATATGCAAATATTCTCTGTTATAAAGAGAATGTTAAAGAATAATTTCCAAAATATCCGTTTCAAACTCGTTTTCTCGAATAAGTATTTTCTATATAAACACTACACGTTTTTGCACTTTTCGAGATAACGAGAGAACGACTTAAACGATATAATAAACCGCGTAGTATGAGACACATAGGTTTGCTATATCGGTTAACTATACACTTGTTTGACTAAAGGTACACTTATGTGGAGTTGATTGTCTAGTAGTAAACCAATAAGTGAGAAACTATGGTATTGGATGTATCGTTACCACTGTTTGAGTTACTATTTAGAGGTTTTTGACACATCTTGATGTTATTGCTAGTACCAGATGTTATTGGGTTTTAGGTGCATATAAAGTTTTTTGGAGTATTAATGGAGTCCGTTAGGTCTCTAATCGATTAATGGGACGGTTGGGTCCTATATAAACATATATGTATATATGAAGCTGTTTGGAACATTAATTGAGGCTGTTGGGTAACAGTTTATTGGAATGTTGAGTCTCAGCTGAGGACTGCTAGGTCTCTTATTAATTAGTACTTGTCGACTTCATCCATTTATTGATGTTGCTTCGGCTTGTCGAAATTGATATGGACCCATATGCTTTTCTAGATTTCGTTGATTTCAAATGTTTTCACTATTGTGGTTGATGCCGATTTTTTTTACACAGTCTTAGAGCTATTATATTGATTATTTATGGTGATTTCATTTATGATGTCTTGAACTCTTGAACAAGTTCTATATGTTGTTGCGTTTGTTTGCTATAGGAACTAGACCAGCTTGCAGCGGAAGATATTAGTGAATTTCAATTTTTCTTACCCTATTCGATCTTAGTTGGGTCTATGAAGCCTAATATATTTAGAACATTTCTAAATATGTTTTTTTTAAAATCATTTATTTTATTTAAATTAGTTAAAGGCAAGATTTAATTTCAAATGTATATGGTATAAGATACACTTAACATTTAGTTAATGTATAGGGAATGAAACCTTTCATTTTTTTCCTATAACAAGAATTAATTAAGGTTATTAATTACATTAAATGAAATAGAATCCTTTCCTTTTCTCTCTTTAATTTGAATTGACATATATGTTACTACCAAAATTAACTCTGAAACAAGCTGACGGTGAAGGGGTATCGGATGACCGTAAGCACATAAGAATTCTCCAAAAGAAGAGTCAAACATTAGAAAGAACCAAAAGCAGGAAAGAATGATCCGAGAACTGCATCAGTCGACACCTTTTTAGGAAAAAGGAGCTCAGAATCTATAGCATACCAGCAGAGTATATCCGATAAGGTATATCCGGCAGGGGGATCCTATAACTGAGGTCATCTAAGCCAGAAGCTAAGAAAGAGGGATGCAAGAGCTCCGCTAATTGAAACCCGAAAAGCCAGAAGGTCTGTCGGAATTAACCTGCTTAATACTGATACATTAGGAGGCGAAGATATCAAGAGTATGAAGCCAAAAGCACACAGAGATTATCTGGAACAGGCTTCTAAAACATCTACTGCATAAACACAGAAAGGTCATATTGATAGACAACAAGCAAATCACCCGAACAACCTTCCGGAAGATTAGGCTATACCCGGAGACTCCACCGGAAGACGAACTGGAACCTTAAAAGGGATACAGGCTATCCATACTAGTCTACTTAGTGCAGACACCGACAGCGGTTCCGAACCGGCAACTATCTACATACATCATGAGGGTAAGCTCCTCTAAGTATTCATGAGAAATCCGAAATCTTATAACCAAGAGCATACAACCGGAAGCTTAAATACCTTCTGAAAACTACTACATCAACAAGCTCGTATCAATCTCAAAGAAGCGCAAACTGACCGGAACCTTCACTGCTGAAGCTATAACCAACACTACAAAGCGGCTGGAAGCCCAAAACATCCAAGACCAAAGAGAAAAGCGGTCGACAGAGGCTCCTACAGTCCCAACGGCCCAACAGCAAAAGGGTCCCCGAATTCTCTATAAATAAGACCCTAGGGGTCACATTTTGAGGACGATTTTTCTCATTCTGATTCTTGTACTCTTTTCTCTGGAGCAACCCCTAATCCTTAAATCAATTTGGGTATTTCTCTTATTTTATTCTTGTATTCTAAATCAAAGATAAAGAGTGAGTCGATACTTATGATATTTCTTTATGAATTTGCTATGCTATTTCCTAGTTATTGTTGCCGCAGCTTACTGTTTGTTACCTACACATACATAAACCTTCGACCAAGCCTTTCAGCAGTTCAAGTGAAACAACCCTTCCCACAAGTTTAAGCCCTTCCCACAAGCTTAGATCCTTCAACAAGTTTAGCGCAAAACCCCTTCCTGCCATCCGTTAAGTCCTTATCAAGGGTTGTGTTTAGAAATTCATCCTCCTGGGATAACTGTTAGTTCTTGAATCACTCAAGCGTGATACTCACCCCATCGAGGCAAGTGTAACTATTCTTTCGGATTTTAGACCTTGATTCCTAGGAAACGGTGAACTAACTCAAAATCACAAAGTTAAAGAACCTATTTTTCTCTTAGGTCCACTTCCATAAACCTTTCTTAGGTGTTGACGGAAAATGTCATTAATATTTTGGCGCTAGAAGGAGGGCCTGAACCTCCGATCCTTTGGTTAAACTTACCACATATCTATCTGTGTTGTTCCGTCCCGGATTGGACTAAGGCTTTGAAGAAGCAAAGTTATGGGTAAGAGGTCCCAACAAAAGCCTTCTGGATCTCAAATGGATAAGTCGGAAATCACTGACCCAAGGATGATAGAAGAATGAAGGTTGAGAGTGGAAACCTTGCGGATAATAAAGAGGAAAAGAGAAATAGAACAATATGCTTCCGTCGCAGGGGATTGTAGCCTTTCCCACATAAGATAAACCCTAGCACCCCCTCCAAATGGCACTACATCAAAGGACGTTTACATTTTCTCTCACCTAAGGAAAACTCTCTACAAGCAAATCAGAGGAACGGTGCTTGTACAAGAAATAATGAATGATTTTGACCACTTCATCAATAAATAGTCCGAAGGGATAACACCCCAACCTTAGTATATTTTGGGAAGTAGAAACAAAGATGTAGGTAAAACAACAAGATTGGGTCACAAAAGGGTTAAGTCCCAGCGACAAGAAGAGCGGCTTACACTAGGATTACCCAAGGAATATTACCTCACAACTTCGATGGAAAATATCTACTTCCTAACCAAACACGAATTCAACTATTGACTAATCACAAAGAAAAAGCCTAAATACGAAAGGAAAGCAGGAGGACCCTACTGTCATTACCACATGATGAATGGACATGAAACTAACCACTGCAGAATCTTTGGGGAAACAGTCATCCAATTCATCAACCAAGGCCAATTGCGAGAGTTTATAAAAAGATCAAATTAAGTTCAATAAAAGTATTTAGGAAAAGGATTAAAAAACATGATCGAGGGTATGGAAAACCCTCCTTTCGAAGCTTAAAGAAACCCAAAAGGGGTCAAACCACGAATGGATCAAATCCCTTGTCATCGCTAAATTGGTCAGGGCAAGGCGTCCCCCGGATGGGGATGGTGTATTAGTCTCTCTCCATGCCCAAATCAAAGGGGGCTAGGTTAAAGCATCAAAAGATTAAGCCTCCGTTTCACACTGGAAATGGTTGTGGCTGTGCATCTAACGTTAGCACGCCTTGCCTCTGCTCGCAGAAGAGTATGCCCTGCCTCTGCTATAAACTAAGCACGTCCTATCTCTGCTCGCAGAAGAGCACGTCCTACCTCTTCTTATGTTCCACGCTACTCGCAGAAGGGAGCGCCAACCCCTATCATCGCCTATGATGGTCAGGATAGGGCACCCCTAGAGAGGGGTGGTGTGTAAGCCTCTGTCAGTACCTACGATGGTCATTGTAGAGCATCAAAAGAGTAAACCTTAATTCTGTGTCTACAATGGACTAGTTTAAGTTTCTAAGGCCTTATCATCACCTAAGATGGTCAGGATAAGGCGCCTCCTGGAGGGAGGTCGGGTAAGTCTTTGGGCCCTGCTTGTGGATAAGCTAGCCAAGCGCATAGGACGCACAGGCCTAGAGAGTGGCCAATAAAGCACGTACATCCTCTGCTTTGACATCAAAACCCCAGAGAGAGGCTCAGGAAGCACGTACAACCTCTGCTTCACAAATCTAATCCAAGTGGGGCACCAAAACATTAATATTCGATTCTTCACAAATACCAGTAGGGAATTTTCGGTCTTCAATCTTTAGTTGTTTGAACAAGGGTTGGTTCAGGTCTTCTATATTAATACCCAAATCTGGGTTGGTTCAGCTCCTCACAAATACTGGAAGTGGTTTTTTGGTCTCCTATTTTAAATAACCCGAATCTGGGTTGGTTTAGGTCTTCACAAATACCGCAAGGGGAAACCCGGTCTTATCTCAACAACGAATCCAGGTTGAGTCAACTTTCAACAAAGGCTAGAAGCGGATTTTTGGCCTTCTATCTTAATGTCCAAATCCAGGTCAATTCATATGTGAATCACAACGGAGGTAGGGTTTTGGTCTCATCACAAATATCCAGATCCGGGTCGATTCAAATGTTCAAAACTGAACAAGAAGGAATTGTTCAACCTTCTCACCAACTCGCACCTGGCTTGGAATCACATTTTCGCTATTACTAGGTGCAAACTTATGGCCTTCTCACTTGCTGAGTGAAGTGTCTTTAACTTATACATTCATCAATTTATTATCCAAGTATATCAAATGTTTGCACTAATGCACAAAACACAAGTAAGCACTATAAACATTTCGTATCTAACACACCTCGGTATTGTTAACCCCACCGAGGATGAATGGCGCTTTGCGAAGGCCTATAAGGCAAGCTTCTAACAAAGTGTGCCGAGTGTGTACGCCATGTCATGGTAAAGACATAACGAGAAAAAAATGTTTATATTGAAATGTGTTATCACACATTAAGTAATACTGTTATAGGCCTTGCATTTGTTCATAAGCACCATCATTATAAATAAAATATTACATGTGACAGATGATATGCCAAATAATTCATATCTTACATAATTATTTACAAGAAAGATCGTAAGATAAACACATCTCTAGAGGAGAGAACACCCATACCTCAATACTAAAGCTTTCATATAAGCATGACCTAGCTCTCAATAAGGCACCATGATAAGTGTTTATCATGAGTATCAAGGCAAGGAGGTAGCCTTCTTCACTTTGTCCAGAATGTCAGCTGTAAGGTCAAGTGAGGAATTAAAGGGAACCCCGGATCCATCAGGTGTATAAACGGAGGACAATTACGAAAGTCCCATTTTTCGGCAGGCGGGCTGTCATAACCACGAACCAACCTCGACTGATATGTGTGGACCTCTCTTAAAAATTGATCCTTGTTCTCTCCCAGGAAATCGAGGCGAATCCAAGGATAACAAGTAGAAACTTTCTCAAGATCCCTTAAAAAGCAATATCATGCCAAAGAAGAAGACTTAATAAGAGAAAGTTTCTCCCGATAATCTCTCTTCAACTTAACATAATCTTCTAGGATGGACCTAGAGAGTAAGTGTGAGGCAGAAGACAGGTTTTGAAGAAAAATGTCAGAGGTAATTAGAGAGAGAGAGCAAATCATTATATTATCAAACAAACAAGTACATTTATCACGGATGTTCCTCTTGCTCATAAAAAACTGATTTTTAAAGGTTTCGGTTACAAATCGATGCTTGTTAAATTTAAGTTTATCTGAAGGAAACTTTCTGAGAACGGAAGTAACTCGTGGAAGGTTCCAGCATTTGCTAGGGTGTAGGTCCATGCCACGTTCATTTAGGAACTTTCTATGAAGATGTCTAAGCAGGCCCCGACTATGATTACCTAAAAAGGAGAAATCTATGGTTTCATATCTACGATAAATTTGACACAAAAAGTTTACTAATTATCTCTGTCTTCAATTAACATCCAAAACAAAGTCACAAGCTTGAAATTTTCTTTTGAAAACCTTTACACCGCAACCGGGCCGCTCGCAGCCTAGGAGCCACTACTTTCTCCTTAGAAAACTATAACTTCGCGACACTTTTATCAAGGAGATGGGGACAATGTGTTATACTCGTCCAACTATCTGTCCAGCTCCCTAGTAAGGCGAATCGCTTTCAATCGAGTCTTTCTAAGGGTGGAATCCCTAAAACTTAACCGTTTTCTTCCCGTCTAGCGAAAAGAATTACTGAGTGATTGTCAAAGGAAAAGCAAAAGAGTCTTCATACAAGAAAAGATGCCATACCTGAGAAGTAGGGACAGAAACTTGTGAATTCTCAACATGAAGGAAACCCAGGGAGTTTGGGCCTTTCCCCATCCTTCGCGCTTCCAAAAGGTCAGGGGGGCCGATTGGAATATGATCTTCTTCAACGGATTTGGTACCTTTGCCACCTACCTTATCTAAAGTATCGGGAGCAGAGAAAGTAACACCAATGGAGGAGTCACCTCTGCCTTCCTCCTCACCCGCAGTAATGTTGGTACACTGGGAGTTGTCATCATTGTCATGAACAACCCGCGATGCCATCACAAGGTCTCCTTCATCATCGACACACAACTCCTCGAGAGGAACATCCTCAATAAACAAGAGTTTAGATATGTCAACCTCCCTCCTAGTAGAAACTTCTTCTTTCTTCCTCATATAAGATATCTTGGACATAAACCTTTCCACCACGGATGGGTCAAGAGAAGAAAAATTTAATCCGAACATTTATCCATGTTGTCTACGTAAATAAGGAGGAAAGCATCTTCGAAGGAATTAACCACGATCTTATCCAAAGTAGACTGAAGGAAACAGGAAATTCTCCATTTAGCATTGCTGACTACGCTAGAAAACTTGGCCAGTAACGCCTTCTTCTTACCAAGTTCGATCTTAAGGGAGCCGTTCTCTTTTTCCAGAAGGAAATTATGATCATGGAAGGAAGAACAACGAGAATCGACCAAGCCGATGTCCTTTTTGGATTTCTCCAGGCTCCTCTGCAAAGCACTATTTTTTTGACCAGGGATAAGTAGGATTCTTTTCCCAAGGCAACAGAACTCCTAGCTTCCGATCAAGCATGCTCCAATTTTTCTTTGCTCTATAGCTAGCCCCTATTTTTCAGGAGCCAAAGCATCTTCTTCCTTCTTCAAGGTCACGATCTCTCTTTTAAGATTCAACAACTTAGAACTAGATCTGGAGTATCGTCTTACATCACAAACCATCGCTTGATAGTCTATAAAGAAAATAACAGTGTGGAACAAAATGCTTGAAGAGAGACAAAAAATAGGAAAGAGGAAAACAAAATACCATAGTAGTTGCTTGATCTAGGGTTAACAGCTTTGGGTGGAATCAAATGAAGAGTCAACACTGGAAAAAGCAGAGGGGGGAATAATCTGGCCAGCCAATTCATCGAATTTACCACCATTAGTGGGGCTGATAAAATCACAAGGGACAATATCCTCAAAGGAAGAAGAAAAGCCCATCGCGTGATGTAACTCATTGGACTCTTCGGAAGACCCAACACAACGGGGGTTCAAACTAGGAACCTTCATTGGAGAAGTAATCTCCAGGATATCAAGGACCGTACCGGAATGAGCAGCTAGGTCCCCACACATTTGGACCTCTTCGGCGGAGAATCTTCTGAACCTTTCTCCAAAAGTTTCCTCTTTACATTTTCCCTAGATTTTGATAATGCATCCTTGAGTGACGAGACCCCAACTCTCGGAGCTAAGGAAATGGAACCAGTCTTACTAGGCCCAGTACAAATAGCTTCAAAAACACACAATGAGAAGAAATGATAAGAAAGACAAAGTGCAATTCCATCTTAAAGATAAGAAAAAGCATACCTGAGCTGTCAAGGGATAGGGGAGAGTTGGAGGAGAAAGGAGCATCTCTCCCCAATGAGAAAAAGGGATTCCTTATTAAGTAGGACCAAAGGCAGTTGGCCAAAGAAGAATTGACCAGATGACAATAAAGAATGCCTCCGAAGGATAGAAGAGGTGAGCAGTAGAGATCGGTTACCAATTTTCCAAAGGCCGCACCCACGACATCAATCAGCTCCTTATCTGCAAAATTTGGCAATTTGGGAACCACATCTGCGAAGAGGAAGACATGATATAATTAAAAAAGGAGGGCTTTCGGGTGAGCATACTTAGGTGTGAAAACCGCCAGTGATACCTGGAAGGCATTAGATAAAGAAAAATTGATTCTCCCAATCTTTGAACCTCGTCGTTCCCTCAGACAACAATTTCTTAGTAGGATTTGCATGAAAAATCTGAGAATTGGCGTCACTAAGTTTGGAAGGACGAACCATATAGTCAAGAGTGGAGGGACTAAGGGAACCATTACCGGATTCTAAAGACAAAAGTTCTAAGCCCAACAGGTAGGTGTAGATGTTGGGAAAAAATTGAATGGGACTAATTCCCAAGTGTTGCAGATAGCGATGAAGAAAATATGGAAAAGGAATGAAACCTCCATGCCAAATATGGACTGCAGTAAAAGAAAAGTAACCCTCCGAAGGAGAGGATATCGTGTCCTTATCACCAGGAGGGATGGCGTCAACCCCCGAAATCCCGAAATCTTGGAAGATAACATCTACTTGCTCTTGAGACATAATCAAAGAGTGTTTCCCAACAATGCTAACTTTCATAGAGGTAGAAGGTTTGATTGACAAAGGGCCATTACTATCAAGTTTGAAAGAAATATGCTTCTTCCCCATAATGACAGGTATGATCTGTTAAATTCAACACAACTAAGGTAAGACCAGTATCCGAAAGGATATGAACTTTATTATTCTACGCAAAACCCATCAGTAACAGGATATTTTGCTTTCAAACGCTACCATAAGAAGCTAAAAACATAGATGGCTTACCGGTATGTTTGTTTAAATAGCTAATACTTCCTTGAGATAACACTTTCAAGAAATGATGAAGGAAAGAAAGGAGCCAATAGAGAGGGAGTACATATACTGAAGGAGAAAGATAACAGGCCCGCCTAAAAATTTGACTTGAAAAGTCGAAAACACCGCTTCACTAAGGGGGGCAAATGTTACTACCAAAATAAACTCTGAAACAAGCTCATTGTGAAGGGGTATCGGATGACTACAAACACATAGGAATTCCCCAAAAGGAAGATTCAAACATTAGAAAGAACCAGAAGCAAGTAAGAATGATCTGAGAACTGCATCAACTGACACCTTCTTAGGAAGAAGGAGCTCAAAATCTATAGCATATCGGCAGAGTATATCTGATAAGGTATATACGGCAGGATATACTCGGCAGGGGGATCCTATAACGAAAGGTCATCTAAGCTAGAAGCTAAGAAAGAGGGAGACAAGAGCTCCACTGATTGAAAAGCGGAAGGCCAGAAGGTCTGTCGGAATTAACCTGCTTAATACTGATACATTAGGAGGAAAAGGCATAAAGAGTATGAAGCCAAAAGCATACAGAGATTATCTGGAATAGGCTTCCGAAACATCTACTGCATAAACACTGCAAGGTCATATTGATAGACAACAGACAAATCACTCGGAACAACCTTCCAGAAGATTAGGCTATACCCGGAGACTCCACCGGAAAACGAACTGGAACCTTAAAAGGGATACAGGCTATTCATACTAGTCTACTTAGTATAGACACCAGCAACGGATCTGAACCGGCAGCTATCTACATACATCATGAGGGAAAGCTCCTCTAAGTACTCATAAGAAAACCGGAAGCTTATAACTAAGAGCATATAACCGGAAGCTCAAATACCTTCCAAAAAGCTACTACATCAACAAGCTCATATTAATCTCAAAGAAGCTCCAACTGACTGGAATCTTCACTGCGGAAGCTACAATCAGCACTACAAAGCGGTCGAAAACCCAAAACATCTGATACCAAGGAGAAAAGCGGCCGACAGAGGCACCTACAGGCCCAACTGCAGAAGGGACCCGAATCTTCTATAAATAAGACCCCATTGGTCACATTTTGAGGACATTTTTTCTCATTTTGATTCTTGTACTCATTTCTCTAGAGTAAACCCTAATCCTTAAATCAGTTTGGGGATTTCTCTTATTCTATTCGTGTACTCTAAATCAAAGATCAATAAAGAGTGAGTCAATACTTATGATATTTCTTTATGAATTTGGTATGCTATTTCCTAGTTACTGTTGCCGCAGCTTACTATTTGTTTCCTACACATACATAATCCTTCGACCAAGCCTTTCCCTAGGTCATGTGAGGCACCCCTTCCCACAAGTTTAATCCCGTCCTACAAGCTTAGACCCTTTAACAAGTTAGCACAGAACCCCTTCCTACCATCCGTTAAGTCCTTGTCAAGGGTTGTGTTTAGAAATTCATCCTCCTGGGATAACTGTTGGTTCTTGAATCGCTTAAGCATGATACTCACCCCATCGAGGGAAGAGTAACTATTCTTTCGGATTCTAGACCTCGATACCTAGTAAACGGTGAACTAACTCAAAATCGCAAAGGCTAAACAACCTATTTTTCTCTTAGTTCCACTTCCATAGACCTGTCTTAGGTGTTGACGAAAAATATCGTTAACAGGATACGTTAAATGTCTTTAATTAATAATTTATTAATGGCAAGGTTTATTACTATGTCCATATATATTCTAACTGTACAAATTGTAGTTTGAAGTTTATCTAATTTTGTTATATATATATAAGTATACAAATATGTGAACCACACATATATATACATATACATACATATACATATACATACACATACATGCATACATATATATATATATGTGTGTGTGTGTGTGTAACATTATATTCCATAAAGGGTATAACGTGCATGTATATAGATGTTGGGATTTACATTGCAACAGACAATTTAGCTCATTTTATGTGTGATGTGGTTTGTTTAAATGTGTGCTTGTATAGTATGTTAAAAATAGGATATTAACATACGTACACGAGTATATATATTATTATTAAACAAAAAAGTTTCTACCATAATAAATTAATATAAAATAAGCATATGATAAAATTACAAGTTTAATAATTTTAGAAAATATGGAAATACATTTCGGACTCAAGATTAATTTACAGAAAATTTACAATTAAAGTAATATTTATTATCAAATAATCGATAATAGTCAATAATTTAATTAATTCTTAAAATTAGAAAACAAATTTAAAAGTTCTAAAAAAATTCTGTAGTTACTTGAGACATATTCTAGGTTGTGAAATTATTTTAAGAATTTTCTTAATCAAAACTATATTATTAATTAAATAATTAATTGCAGTTCAGAACTAAATTAAATTAAAAAATAAGCAAACAAGTTATAAAAATTATGAAACCTTATCTGAGGGTTACAAATACATATAAAAGGCTTAAGAATTTTTTATAAAGTTTTCACAATAGAATTTTATTTTTTAAATAATTAATTTCAAAGAAAAATTGATTTTTAAAGTTAATAAATTAATTTTAAAAAAACTGAAAATTTTAATGTAATCTTATTATATGGTGCAGCAAATATAAAAATTACAAAGTTGAAAGTTTGAGATATTAATTAATACATACATAATAAACAATTCAAAAAATCATTAAATATATACATATTTAATAAATAAATTTTATATTTTATGATTCGCAATAAATACAAATCATCGTAAGAAAATTTTGGATTAAATACAAACATATATATACAATTACACATACAGATAAATTGTAGATCTATGCTAATTTGTGGTTGGGGGGGGGGGGGTTGTGTATCAAAATTAAAATCCCCTTTTTTTCTAGAGAAGATCATTTAACAAAACCAAATAAACATAATATTACAAGCATATAACCAATTTAATTGTTACAAACACATACACCGTAAAAAATCTCACTAATCTAAATAATAAGCAGATCTGAAAACTAATTGATGATTTGGATGAAAATAGAATTTTATATGATAAAATCAAAATCAAAACAATAAGATTAAATAAAATCACACCTTTTTTAGTGAAGCCTTTGAGTCCAAGTTGAACAATGATTTCTCTTTTAATAATGATTCACAATCCGTTAGGTTGCTAAGTCGGGATTTGAGACCTTCTATTATAAATTAGTAATTTTATTTTGGATTTGATTCGATAATTTTAAAGGATAGTTTCTGCCATTAAAATGAGAAAGAGGAATAAGAAAGTGGCGGCTCAAAAACGAATTCACCTATTTCTAGTGTTTTGAGATTTTCCATTTATATAGGTCAGAAAGAGAAAGCAAAAATGATCTTAACCACCCATCTCAAAACCCTAATCTTATGTACAGTATCTTCCACTTTCCTCTTACTAAACCAACGAAATTACTCCCTAAAAATGCATGGGTTCTAAGTCCATTTAATCCAAATTAAATATATACAATCATATTTTACATATTTTGTCATCGATATCTCATATCGATCATTATATTCATAACGTTTATAAATATATGCAACAACTTTGTTTTTCAAATCGAATTCAAATTTCATAATTAATATTTCCTAAGTATTAATTAATTTATAATAATTATAAATAAATTAAATCTTTAGGTCTTAAGAGAAATATCATTTTGACTGTGTGACTCTTGGGTGTAAATTCGATCAACGATTAACGTCAAACTATTTCAATGTTAATGTTCACACTTCACTTAGCAGGTTGTGTGACATTATGACCAAATTAATCACTTATTTATTTTCTACAAAAAAATCTCGTTTTCATTTAATAAGCGTTACCCATTTGTGACAATTATTTATACCAATTTCTTCATCAAAACTATATCACTTTGGACTTATTGAATTTGGTAATTGTCAAAATGTCAACATCGTCCCCATTCAACTCTATAATCCAAACACAAAGTCCTTGGCTTAACAATTACAATTATTACTTACTGAACTACTCTGGCCAGAGATTTTAACTTTGTGTTGACTTGAGTTGACCGTGATACTAACATCATATAATTGAGGAGACGCATCCTCTTTCGAAAAGTGTTTGACTTCCAATGCTTCGCGTGACGACCGCCCACAACCCCTACACTAAACAAGAGGAATAATGCGCTGAAAAATGTGCCAGACAGCTGTGGACGATCATCATAGGTAAACAACAATATTTGTATCGGTCGTAGAACTCACAGCGCAAGGATAAAATATAGTAGAATATATACAATAGGTAATAATAGTAAAGCAAAAAGCACCAAACTTTCATAACAACTAGAAAGTATATCCAACACCAGGATTTCAACACTAGTCTGTACAAATTTGACTCACTACAGCACTCAGAGAAGAATCAACATACAGCGGAAAAAAATACTAGATAGTAATAAAAGTGGTACGTAATCCCCTAGCTTACCATCGATCAGCATCATCGTCTCACCAAACTATCACCTGCCACCTGCTACTCAGTCTGCCCATTCATAACCGAATGGACAACCCAAGGAAATAATAGGAAAACATAAAACCTTGAGTTAGACAATAGTCTTAGCGAGCGATAAATCAACTATCTAACATCATCAATAAAGTATATGAGACTAGGCAGATAACAACTAAACTACCCATAACACCAGAGAAGAACTCAAACTCGTCTTCCCCACATCGGACAGTGATAGCCTTTACATCAAACACTTCAACCATTCATTCATGGAAACCAGAACAACCATTCATTCATGGAAACCAGAACAACCATTCATTCATGGAAATTAGAAGCAAACACCACTAGCACTCATAGCATCCAGATTATATGTATCTTACGTAAACCATCCTAATCGAATTCAACATCCCTCAAGCACAAGCCCTAGAGACCTAAACCAATATCAGACAAGCACCCAAGAAACATCTCCTTCGACGTTGGACAATTTACGTGAGACGGTACAAACAAGGAAACTAACCAACTAGGACAGACTCTGGCTATCACCGACAATCCTTCTTCGAAACCATCGTTAATCGTATAACGGCCAACCTTTCCATAGGTTAAGTGTAACACCCCACCTCTGTTAAGGTCACTCACAAAGGGAATGCCTTAACTTTGATGGAGCGTTTTAGTAGACAGAACGGAAATTTACAAAACAGATAAAACAATACTTGAAAATTTTATAACTTTATTACAACAGAACCGAAATAAGTTTAGTTACATCTTTTCAAATCACAATATCAGAATTCAAGTACAAAATATCGATCTTGTACAAAAGCCTTCAGAATGCATAGTTTTTAAAGTCATAATCCCCAACATAAACTGCCATGGAAAGATAGAGCCAAAGCCAAGCAATACTTCAAGCAGAGAAAATCCGAATCAAGCTCCTATATTTCCGCCCTTAAACCTTGGAGGGGGAGGGGACGAAAGAAAAGGGGCGAAAACAAGCAAGGTCAGACATAAAGTCTAGCAAGTCCAGTGACTTTCAGCATATGAACAGATAATAATATCATGACATCAAATTAAAGCTGGAGAAGAGACAACAACAACAAAAGTAACCCGTATACTTAAGCTAAACAGAAGAAACAGAATGATATAGCCCAAGTTATGCTTCTTACTTATATTTTACTCCTCTGTACTAACACTAGAATAATAGGATTAGGCATTACCCTAATGTCTAAACTGAAACAGAAACGGAACAGAATAATTTATACAGAAACAGAATGCCAGTAATGGGCCTTTACCACCCCAACAGATAGAAGGTACATAAACGGAATCAGAGACGAAAACAGAATAATCCCTACAGAAACAATATGTTAGAATTAGGTGTACACTAGTAAATGGGCCTTTACCACCCCCAACATATGGTACCACGCAGAAACAGACAGGTGTTACCACCCAACAGAAACAAATGGTACCCCAACGGAAACAGACAGAACTAAGTGTACCCTAAATCTACCTCAAGCGATCGGCTCCCTAATACATAAATACCTTGTGCCAGCCCCACAGAAGGGTGTATCACTCCCTAAAGCGGCAACCTTTGAATGACACAGACCTATTTACAGACGTCACGGCGTCTTACATCCTCAGAGGCAGACCGGGATCCATGCACGCACATGACCCGGTTGGAACGCACCATCAACACCCCTCACCATTATCAGAATGAACCGCTTATAATTAGTTCAGTAAGCATGCCCGGACCCTACCTACTGTTGGGTCATAGTTTTGATACCAGAAAGGGTTACTGACTAATATGGGTCCCAAAAAACAGATGACACAAGTATTTTCCCTCCTAATCCTTGTGTCCCTAGACTAACAGATTTCAGATTAACTTGTTTACAAGTTTTAGGTCTACAGAGTTCAGAATCAACTAGTTCACAGACCAGAAAATCAAGTCAACAGGTTTTCAGACTAATGGATCAGATGTATAGTTTTAACAGACTTACAGATTGTCTAACTTTGTATTGGGTCTACAGATTCACGAAACAGGTTTATTAATTCATCAGTCCAGTTGGTTTAGCCCTATCTACCCAACACATTTTAGACATCATATTTATCTCAGATTTGCATTAATTAAATATTAATGCGCAGACCTCTCATATTAGGTCGGTAGCTTGTGGCCGCTGGATAAGCCGGGCGGTTCCGGACACACTTTTGCCATAAGCCAGACCTAACGTCGTGTCTAAGCATATTTTAGTTATGCCTATGACCTCTCACATTAGACTAGCAGTTTGCGGTTGCTGGTTAAGCCGGTTGGGTCCGGGCAGGCTTCTACCGCAAACATGGGTCTAACCTCGTGTCTCAGCATTTTTTATTTTAACCAGTTTATTCCATTACAGATTATACAAATATCAGACTAATTATGTCAAATTAACAGATCTGACTACTTTTCAAGTCGCAGTAGATTAAACAAATTAACATGTTTTACACAAATTACAATCATTCAGCTTTTCAACAGATTTAACAGATTTAGCAGCTCAGGCGGTTCAACAGATTTAGCAGATTAGGCAACTCAACATATTTAGCAGATTGGGCATAATTAGCAGATTAGACGATTCAACATATTTAACAGTTTAGGCAATTCAACAGATTAAACAGGTAACGGATTTAGCAGATTAGGAAAATTTAACATATTAAGCAGATAACAGTTTTAACCGATTTAAACATTCTTTAAAGTCCAATTCACATATCTTGCCTAATTCATAAAGTAGGCCTAAACTTATATGCCCAAATTATGGTCATAATCCGACATATAACATATGTCTCAAATTCTAGTTAAACTTGCATAGTTCAGAATATTCTCCAAAAACTCTAATCGTGATTCACATATAAATTATGCCAAATATAGCCATTGATTACAATGCATGTCACATATCCAAAAAAAAACCATTTAGGTGTATTTACACTTAATAATCATCAAATCTTAACATGGATCTTTACACCTAAGTTATAAGAAAATTAATTCTCCTTTTTCCAAATTACAGACTATAATATATATAGTATGTCCAGATCTAGATCTTGAATTACAGCTTGTACTATGCATCCAAATCAGTTACATGTTCACAGTTAAATTTTACGCCCCAAATCCTATGTCATATGTCCAATATTCTTTATGCCTCAAATCTCAAGACATACGTTAAATACACCTTATGTTTTAAATACAATATGCCCTAATTATATGCCTCAGATTTATGTTCTAAGTTACAACCTATGTTCTTTATCTTCTAAGTCACAATAATCCTTTCCTTCCAAGTCATAGATTGTCTTATGCAATATGCCTCAAATTTATGTCCAGAATTACAACATGCGTTGTATCCTCAAATTAATTACAAATTGATTTTGCCTAAATATGCCTCATTCAATATTCTTCCCAAATTTATCGTTTATGCGTTCATCTCTTATGAGACTTTGCTCAGGCTCGTGGCAGCCTGGCTATCAAACAAAAAGAAAGAAAGGAGGAAGAAATACAGAACAAATAGAATAATAAAACAGAGGAACATATTTGATAAATAGAAAAAGGGCATAATCTCAGATTCAGTTTTATGATTATGTCAAGATCATGATTAAAATTCATATAGGAAAATAACTGCACTTGCCTTGGTTGGATTATAGAAGAAGAGTTGCAGCAGTTCTCTTTTAATCTTATTCAGAATTGGAAGAAGATGCACTAGTTCTAGTTTTGATCCCACAGAGTAGCGATGTCATTATTTTATTTATTTCTAATATTTCAGAGGCAGCATAAGGAAAGAAGAATGGTGTAAAGAGAATGGGGCTAGGTGGTTGTTTATATAGGATTAGGCGGACGAATCTAGAATGAAAACGAGGCCAGATACATCAGAATGAACCCGGGCTCAAAACTGGGTTCGGGCACCAGATCGACCCCCAGGTCGACCTGGTCCCTGGGAGGTCGACCATAGTGTCGACCCCCAAGTCGACCTAGTCCTTAGCGGGAAAATTCCCGCCCAGTTTGCTCTGGGGTTTGAATTCGAATTTCGAATTCGAATTTTGAGCTGTTTTCGATTCTGAAAATTCCCGAAACATCGGAGGGTCATATCTCCCTCATACGGACTCCGTTTTTCAAAAACTCGGACTCAATTTCATGCAGAATTTCGAGACAAATGCAATGGAGCAACCCGTTTTCCCTGATTCTTATTTTAAAATTTAATTCTGCCTGATTTACTGTTTTAACATGTTATAAAAATACGGGTTGTTACATTCTCCCCTCCTTAAAGGATTTTGTCCCCGAAATCTTCAAGTTAAGAAGAATGCATCCTATCATCCGATCATCCATTTACTCAAACATCATCCACAAGCAACCATTGTCTGTAAAAGATTTCTAATGCTGTATGAACTTATGCAAGAGTGTGTGTATATGTACTTATCTAATGCAAAGATCAGGCGGTCCACTGATTCAGTTGGCCTCCTTAATGCGGATAATGTCAGTGTCATGAGTCCAGCATGTATGAAATTTTCTTATTTGATACATATCATTTCTATATGAGTGCACAACCGTTCATTCATATGCAACATCCATGTGTTGAGTCAACCATTTTGCATCCATAAAAAATGCACACACATCCATATGCAGTATGAGAGTGTTTTTGAGCCGATCTAGTGCCTAGTGTGTGTATATGCATCCACGAGAAATCACTAGCAACCACTTGCATCCACTTGCAAGCATCAAACATAACATGTCTCAAACACATGTTTACACCCATTAGTTTCTACCTAAAGGTCGAAGGATAAAGTCGAGTGATAGAAGCAAGTATGATTAAAACTAAAGCTAGGTTCCCATTAGACATCGGTTTAAGAGAATAACTTCTAAGTATCAACCCCGAAGACCGAAATCAACATCAGATTAATACTCAGAGAATCACTCCCATTAAACAAATGCCCAACTGGAAATCTATTTCAGAAACCTACAGACTACTGATACAATCAGATTACCAAATGATTCTTAGGAAACTAAGCATGATAAAAACTCAGAATGTATGCGTCACGCCCAACACAGATGCCCTCAAACCCCAACTTATCACAAACAGATGAGTCGTAACCCTCATGGGGTCTGAGACTATAACGGAAACAGAAACAATACTAGTATTAAAGTGCAGAGTTTCAATTACAGAATCAAAATGCCAGAATCAGAAAGAGTTTTTTAACTCCTCAATCAGATAAGGAAATTAAACCTTCTACATAAATTTTCTTATTTCTACCCTATCTACCAGTCACTTAAGCATTCGCCTGTCCTCCAGAAGTGGGTTCTGCCCTCTGCCTTTGCCCCCGTTTCTTTGGGCAGTCCCTTGTGAAGTTCCCCATTCCTCCATAGTTGAAGCAAGTGCCCTTCCTTTTCTGCAATCCTTGTTCAGATGGGTCGAGCTTCCACAAGTAAAGCACTTCTTCTCTTTCTTATCTTCAGTCTTCTCATCCTTCTTTTGTTTTTTCCTTTTTGGGCCCCGCTTTCTTGTTCTGTGATCCTTTAAGCATTTCCGCTTTCTTTTTTACTTTCGCCTTCCCCTTCATGCATCAATGCCATGTCCACCAATTTTTCGAAGGTTGCCGCTATAGGAATGTTGGACATCGCCAATCCGTGTATCGGCTCATTCAAACCTTTAGCAAACCTTAGTGACTTCTTATGCGGTGTATTTACCAATTCTAAGCCGAATCTTGCCAATTGATTAAACTTGTTGACGTACTCTCTCACTAATAAATCCCTCTGCTTTAATGCCAAGAACCTTTCTACGTATAGACTCTCTTCCGCTCGTGACAGAAATTTCATCTCGAACCTATGCCTGAAATCCATCCATCTCTCTACCAGGCGCTCTCCGTTCGTAACCTCCCACCAAAAAGAAGCTTCGTCCTTAAGCAATCATACCGCCAACTGTATCTTCTGCCTATCGTCCACCTCGAAGATAACGAACAAATCCTCAGTTTCTTTGAGCCAGTTCCTTGCTTCCACGAAGGATTCAGTTCCATTAAAGTTCTTCCCATCCATGGCTCGAAAGTCTCTACATATCTTCGGGAAAGTATTTACGCGTGGAGGAGGAGGAGGAGGAACCACTGCAGCTGGGGGAGGAGGGACGTTTGTTGGGCCCGCATCAGTAGCCCTAGCTTCTAAGTACCTCCTGAACCAACCAGGTATCGGTACGCCCTCCGGAAGGTTAAGATCCCAAGACATGCTGAAACGAAAGAAAAAGGAAAGATTCAAAACAAAGGATAGAAAGATAGGCTATGGCTTTGGGATTATGTTTTTCAAAATAAACTCTACTTTTGAAAATACTTCCTTTTTAAAAACCTTTTTGAAAATAGTTTTCCAAAACTTTTTATCAAATCTGGTAACCTTATGCTCTAATACCAAGTGTAACACCCCACCTCCGTTAAGGTCACTCACAAAGGGAATGCCTTAACTTTGATGGAGCGTTTTAGTATACAGAACAGAAATTTACAAGACTGATAAAACAGTACTTGAAAAATTTATAACTTTATTACAACAGAACTGAAATAAGTTTAGTTACATCTTTTCAAATCACAATATCAGAATTCAAGTACAAAATATCGGTCTTGTACAAAAGCCTTCAGAATGCATAGTTTTTAAAGTCATAATCCCCAACATAAACTGCCATGGAAAGATAGAGCCAAAGCCAAGCGATACTTCAAGCAGAAAAAATCCGAATCAAGCTCCTATATTTCCGCCTGTAAAACCTGGGAGGGGGAGGGGAACAAAAGAAAAGGGGCGAAAACAAGCAAGATCAGACATAAAGTCTAGCAAGTCCAGTGACTTTCAGCATATGAACAGATAATAATATCATGACATGAAAATAAAGCTGGATAAGAAACAACAGCAACAGGAGTAACTGGTATACTTAAGCTAAACAGAAGAGATAGAATGATATAGCCCAAGTTATGCTTCTTACTTATATTTTACTCCTCTGCACTAACACTAGAATAATAGGATTAGGCATTATCCTAATGTCTAAACTGAAACAGAAACGGAACAAAATAATCTATACGGAAACATAATGCCAGTAATGGGCCTTTACCACCCCAACAGACAGAAGGTATATAAACGGAATCAGAGACAGAAACAGAATAATCCCTACAAAAACAGAATGTTAGAATTAGGTGTACACTAGTAAATGGGCCTTTACCCCAACAGATGGTACCACGCAGAAACAGACAGGTGTTAGCACCCAACAGAAACAGACGGTACCCCAACGGAAACAGACAAAACTAAGTGTACCATAAATCTACCCCAAGCGATCGACTCCCTAATACATAAATACCCTGTGCCAGCCCCACAGAAGGGTGTATCACTCCCTAAATTGGCAACCTTTGAATGACACAGACCTATTTACAGATGTCACGACGTCTTACATCGTCAGAGGCAGACCGAGATCTATGCACGCACATGACCCGGTTGGAACGCACCATCAACACCCCTCGCCATTATCAGAATGAACTGCTTATAATTAGTTCAGTAGGCGTGCCCGGACCCTACCTACTGTTGGGTCATAGTTTTGATGCCAGAAAGGGTTACTGACTAATATGGGTCCCAAACAACATATGACACAAGTATTTTCCCTCCTAATCCTTGTGTCCCCAGACTAACAAATTTCAGATTAACTTGTTTACAAGTTTTAGGTCTACAGAGTTCAGAATCAACTAGTTCACAGACCAGAAAATCAAGTCAGCAGGTTTTCAGACTAACGGATCAGATGTATAGTTTTAACAGACTTACAGATTGTCTAACTTTGTATTGGGTCTACAGATTCACGAAACAGGTTTATTAATTCATCAGTCCAGTTGGTTTAGCCCTATCTACCTAACACGTTTTAGACATCATATTTATCTCAGATTTGCATTAATTAAATATTAATGCTCAGACCTCTCACAGTAGGTCGGTAGCTTGGGGCCGCTGGATAAGCCAGATGGTTCTGGGCAGACTTCTGCCACAAGCCTAACCTAACCACGTGTCTAAGCATATTTTAGTTATGCCTACGAACTCTCACATTAGACTAGCAATTTGCGGTTGCTGGTTAAGCCGGCTGGGTCCGTGCAGGCTTCTACCGCAATCATGAGTCTAACCTCGTGTCTCAGCATTTTTCATTTTAACTAGTTTATTCCATTACAGATTATACAAATATCAGACTAATTATGTCTAATTAACAGATTTGACTTCTTTTCAAGTCGTAGCAGATTAAACAAATTAACATGTTTTACACAAATTACAATCATTCAGCTTTTCAACAGATTTAACAGATTTAGCAGCTCAGGCGGTTCTACAAATTTAGCTGATTAGGAAACTCCACAGATGAGACGACCCGCCCCGCACCTACCGACATCTACTCCAAAAGTGCGATGTACACATGTTCGGTCAGCACGGGACGGATCGTCAGAAGGAAAAGGAAGATGGAAATGAACTAACAAGGAACCTGTAGAATGTCTCACAACGCATTGTACAAAATATAATAACAACGTACTTGACATAAAACAGGTGAGACAGTGCATAAGCTGAAAACAACTAACATAGCAGCGGAAAATCCAAGTACAGCTTATGATCCAAAGTTAACATTATTACAACTTTTCAAACTGTCTCAAAAAGCAAAAGTAAGATAGGGGAGGTATGCTACTAATGCCCAAGTAGCGACCACCAACGACACAGGGAGAATATCTATATATCATATGTGGAAGCCTCCTGCTCGCCTCCGAATCCGCTACTTGCGCATCACCAGCTAACCTGTCTCTAGTCTGCTCGTGTGAGCACCCAGAGTAATAAGAAGAGACATAAAACTCTGGGTCAGACAAAAAGTCTGGTATGAGCGATAAGCATCTAAACAGAACAATAACAGGTATACTAAACCATACCTGAACCTGGACCTGCAACCAAAGAGTTAGCACTACATACTGTAGAACACTCTAAGGTGGCATTTCAAATGGTGTAAAGGTAACGGGGGTGGGGGTGTGCATGTCATAGTGATGGCAAACAATCAAGCATAACAACCATCCTCACATCTCTCACTCAGTGCGTAAAGCATACGGTATTCACCACTTCGATCACCCAACATACTTTGCTATGATCACATTGCCCCGTGAAGTCATAAATGGCTTCACTGTACTGATACATAGCCACTAATCCTTCGCTATGTCCACTATGCCCCAAGGAGTCGCAATGACCCCACTGCACTGGATCATAGCCTCACTAATCCTTTACTATGTCCACTCTGCCCCATGGAGTCACAATGACCCCACTGCACTGGCTCATAGTCTTACTACGCATCACTTTGCCCCTCGAGTCATAATGACTCTACTGCACTAATAACGTAGTCTGGCTACCATCACCTTACCCCTCGAGTCATAGTGACTCTACTGCACTGATAAGTAGCCCATCATCCATTTTCAGTGGTGAATCGAAGTTATGAATGTCGACAACTCTTTAGCACACGTCCCACAGCAAAGCCCAACCATGAAGTGAACTCATTGGTTCCCAACTGGATCCTGAGCTCTAACTTCCATTTGGACTACCTTTGCATCTCGGGTTATTGGTCATCACCGGATCGGTTCGGATCTTCCCCTAATCACTAGTTCGGTTCGGATTGGAATGCTTCTTCTTCACTGGATCGGGTCGGATCGTCATCATCCCTGTCAGATCGGGTCGGGGTCTCCAGCTTGCCACGGTTCGGATCGGTCTCTTCTAAAGCACCCCGGGTCGGGTCGTAGTCTCCAAGCCCAGTCGTAGTACATCGGTTCGAATCGGAGCACCATGGCAGATCGGGTCGGTGAACTCCAGGCGGGTCGGATCGGATGATGCATGCCACGAGAAGTGCGAGTGGATCGAAGTGTGAAGTGTTAGAGCGGATCGGGTCCTCCTAACCGATCAGATCCAGTTCGGATGTCTTCCTGCACTTTTTCCAGCAAGCAGTTTACGCCACTCGACGGCGTTTTCGACCATTCCAACTATTCTAATCAATCATAAAGCATACCATACAATCATAGCAACATGTATAATCGACCACAAACACCAAAACAACAACATGATATGTTAAAATGGATCAAACATAGCCAAAAACCTATATTTTCCCTTAAGCATATTTAGGTGAAACTAATGATGTGATTAGCAAAACTTAACCAAATTAACCCAAATTCATATTAGAGGTCTAAAACATCATTTAAGAATTTTTAAATATTTTTTCAGAATTTTATCATGTTTAAATTCGCTAATTAACACTAATTACCCTTAATTAGCCATGATTAGTGAGGAACTATGCAAATCACTCACCTTAGCCACAAATAAAACTTAGATCTGAAATAGATCTCTGATTTGGTGCGAATCCTAATACTAAGCAGCAGCTCTAACATTGATTTGGTGAAGTTCTCCCTTGATTTGATGTTGTTAAGCTTAATCCTTGATTAGAAGATGATTTGGAGGTGATTTAGAGGTTGGAGGCCATTTTTAGGGTTTCCAAGAGGTAAGTGGAGGTTAGAAAACTGAAATGGAATGAGTCTCTAACCCTTTTCAGTCTCCCCATAACCCTATTCCCGAAATGGGTTATGGGCCCATTCACTAATCACCCAATTTGGCCCGGTTAAGCAGTTTTTCACCTTCCAAACCTTATTTCAGCCCTATCTCCCAAATGGTTAGTCCGTTTGGCTATTATGACCACTCCACGGAAAGGTAAACCATCAAACAAATCTAATGGAAGTGGTTTCAGGTCAAAATTCCTTTCCAGTCAAAAGTTATGGCCAAAACAAGATCAGCTAGGGGCAAAACAGTCATTTAAAAATCGACAAAAATCATGAACATAGGAAATGACGCTACTGGTTGTTTACCAAAGTTACATGACCATACGACTTCATATGAGAAAGAAATAAATATTCTACGATCCTCCAATGCGTAGAATGTGGGTTGTTACATCCTCCCCCCTTAAGAAATTTCGCCCTCGAAATTCCCTAACCAAAACATACAAAGGGTCCCGCATGCCTATCAACCATAAAACAACAATCAAACATGCAAAACAAGCAAAACAAGTTTATCCTAGCATGAGGAATAACTAAATTGCAAAGTAAATCTTACCAGGCAAAGAGTTCTGGATACATCTTTCTAATGCTCTCCTCTGTCTCCCAAGTACAATCATTCTCGTTCTTGCCCCCACTGAACCTTGACTAGCTTCACCGCCTTCCTTCGAAGTTGCTTCGTTTCTTGCTCGATAATACGGATCGGCTTGCGGTTCCCAACCGCCTCGGGTTCTATTTCGAAGTCCTCTAACTGATCAGGTGAAATAGTCATATCTGGGTCGTGAACGACCTTCCTTAGTTGGGAAACATGAAATACGTTGTGAACTCCCGCCATCTTTTCTGGTTAGTCAACTCTATACGCCAAATTCCCAACTTATTCGAGAACTGGGAATGGTCCAACAAATCTTGGTGCCAACTTGCCTCCCCTGCCAAATCGTATAACGCTCTTCAACGGAGAAATCTTGACAAACACCAAGTCACCAACGGAGAATTTTAAGTCTCTTGTCCTCTTATCAGCATAACTCTTCTTCCTATCTTGGGCAGCCTTCATCCGTTGCTGAATGATCTTAATCTTGTCTGAAGTTTCCCTCACCACATCTGGTCCAAGCATAAACTTCTCGCCAGTCTCTATCCAACATGATGGTGAGTTGCACGGTCTTCCGTACAAAGCTTCATATGGAGCCATACCGATACTGGATTGGTAGCTATTATTATATGCAAACTCTACTAGATGCAAATGGTCATCCCATGATCCACCAAAATCCAATTTACAAGCTCTCAAGAGATCTTCCAATATACGATTCACCCTCTCTGTCTGACCGTCGGTCTGAGGATGATATGCGGTACTGAGACGTAATTATGACCCTAGAGCCTCTTGTAAGCTTTTCCAAAATCCACTAGTAAACAACGGGTCTCGATCACTCACAATGCTTTTAGGTACTCCATGAAATCTCAATACCCGCTTCATATACAATTCTGCTAATTTAGCTGCCGTTCTGGTCGATTTGACTGGTATAAATCTTGCACTCTTAGTCAATCGATCCATAATTACCCAAATGCTATCATGTCCTGATCTAGTCCTTGGTAAACCATCAATGAAATCCATCGAGACTTGCTCCCATTTCCATTCGGGAATTTCTAATGGTTGCAACAACCCACTAGGCTTCTTTTGCTCGGCTTTAACTAGCTGGCAATTCATGCATTTGGATATAAACTTCCCAACATCTCTTTTCATCCCTTCCCAGTAGTAAGTCTGCTTCATGTCTCGATACATCTTATTACCACCGGGATGTATAGTCAGTTTTGAGTGATGACATTCTCTAAGCATTTCATCTCTCCAACCATTCACGTTGGGTACAACTAGTCTTCCATTCCTTCTAAGCCATCCATCTCGATCAAGCCCATACAAATTCATCTCCTCACCGTCGATGTTCATCTCTAACTTGGAGATGATTTCCAATAGATTAGGATCGTCCCTCTGGCTGGAACCAATCCTCTCTATCAAAGTGGGTCTGATCGCCAAACTAGCTAGCACTTCTGGATCCAATTCGCACTTTGGTCTGAAATCAAACCCCGCGATATACTCCAGTTGCTTCCATTCAAGAAACATAGCCCCTAAACTGGCATGTCTCCTACTCAAGGCAACGACTACCGCATTACCTTTCCCAGGTGTATATGCGATATCAAAATCATACGAAGCCAAGAACTCTAACCATCTCTGTTGACGGAGATTTAGATCCTTCTGAGAGAAGAGATACTTTAACGATTTATGATCGGTAAACAACTCAAATCTTTCTCCCAAGAGATAGTGTCTCCACATCTTTAATGCGAACACAATCGCTGCCAGTTCCAAATCATGGGTAGGATACTTCTTCTCATGCGGCTTTAGTTGCCGACTAGCATAAGCTACAACCCTACCTCCTTGCATCAATACAACACCTAGTCCGGTACCACAAGCATCCGTGTATACCGTCATCTCTTCATTCCCTTTAGGAATGACTAACAGTGGTGCATGCGTCAACTTTTCCTTTAGACTCCTGAATGCATTCTCACACACTCCGTCCCAGACGAAGGCCTGATTCTTCTTAGTCAACTGAGTCAACGGTGCTGCTATCTTAGAGAAGTCCTGGATAAACTTACGATAATATCCAGCTAACCCCAAGAAACTTCTCACGTCTGTTGCATTCTTGGGCGTAAGCCAATCCTGTACCCTAGCCACCTTCGCAGGGTCCACGGCAATACCATTCTCTGAAACAACATGACCCAAGAATCTCACTTCCCTTCTCCAAAAGTGACGCTTAGAGAATTTCGCTTTCAATTGGTGTTTCCTCAACACCTCCATCACTATCCTCAAGTGTCTCTTGTGTTCCTCCTCTGTCCTCGAGTAAACAAGGATGTCGTCTACGAACACAAGAACAAACTTATTCAACTGATCTCTGAATACTCGATTCATAAGATCCACAAAGTAGGCTGGTGCATTGGTCAACCTGAATGGCATGACCAACCACTCATAGAATCCAGACGGCGTCCTAAATGCCGTTTTCGGAACACTCTCACCCGCCACTCGATGCTGATGAAATCCTATCGCGAGGTCCAACTGGGAGAACACTCTTGCTCCTTCCAGTTGATCAAACAAATCATCTATCCGCGGTAGAGGATACTTATTCTTCCTCGTTACCTTATTCAACTCGTGATAGTCCACACACAAACGAAGGGAACCATCTGCCTTAGTGGCAAACACAACCGGTGCTCCCCACTCGGAGACACTTCTTCTAATAAATCCCTTCTTCAAAAGATTGCTAACTTGCACCCCGTGCTCTCCCTGCTCCCTTGGTGCCATACGACGAAGTGGCATCACTATAGGTCTGGCATATTTTACTAAATCAATACGAAACTCAATCTCTCGGTGTGGTGGAAGCCCGGTCACTTCCTCGAAGAAGTTCGGATACTGGCCAACCACGGGCACATCTGACAACTCATCATGTGGGATGTCGAGGGAATTTATAAAACTAGCCATTACCCCATCATTAGGTAGACTACCAAACACTACCCTCCGCCCATCATCCGCCCTAACTGTCACCAAAAAGCCCTCACAGTCTACCACCACCCCGTATCTTTGGAGCCAATCGACCCCCAATATAATGACATACCCAATAAAGCCCAAAACAAAGCAATCACAAACAAACATACGTCCATGACTCGATAAGACCAAATTTCGGCAAATCATTCTAAGGTTAGTCGAACCACCAATCGGGTTCGTCACAACCAACGGTCTATCGACTATCTCGGGTTCCAGTCCCAACCTATCTACCAGGTCACTAGATATGAAGGAACGGGAAGCCCCAGTATCAAACAAAACTCGAACTGGTACATCATAAATAGAAAGCATACCTTGAATGACGACATTCTTTCCTTTCTCCGCCGCAGTTGGGGCATTCGACGAAGAAGGAACAACATCAATAGCATATGCTTTCACAATCTTCTTCTCCTTAAGAGGTTGCAGACACTTATCCTTATGATGTCCCACTTGGCCACAGTTGTAGCACTTCTTATCCGCTGGCTTGGACCGACATTCTTTAGCATAATGGCCCTTCTTACCACAGCTGAAGCACTCAACATCTTTCTTGTTCTTTTTCTGGCCATCCTTAGATTGGTTCTGTTTTCTCTTATTCAGAGAGTTATTCTTGCCTCCACCGCCCGCTTGCGGTTTCAGCCCTTCTGCAGATGCAGCCTCAGTCTTTGACTTAGGGTAAATACTCTCTGATCTCAAAGCTTTCCCCACAATCGATTCAAAGGTCTCATCGATGTGGTTGATAAGCCTTTCCCCCAAGTATCCATCCAACCCAGTAATGAACTTCTCATTCTTCTTCTCAGAAGTATCGATAAGAGATAGCCCATACTTCAACAAAGTGTCGAACTCAGCAATATAGTCCGAGATTGCCCTACCATTCTGCTTGAGTTCCAAGAATCTTTTAAACAACACTGACTTCTGGCCAGCTGGAATGAACTTCTTGCTAAAGAGAGCCTTGAACTGATCCCAAGTAACCTGATCTTCTGGAGTTGCTGTTCCAATGGCATTCCACCAATTCATCGCTCGCCCTTGCAGTTGACTAGACGCTAACCTTCTCTTCATCGCATCCTCGATACCTAAGTCGTCGAAGATACGATCACAGCTATCCAACCAATCCTGAACATCTGTGGCCGACTCCATTCCGTGGAACGGCTTCCCACCAAGGTTAGTGTAATCCTTGCACAACTTGGCGAAATCGACCCTAGGCCCTTCACTACGGGACCACCACCATTTCTGGGATTGGGGACTGCTCCTTGAACATCCCTAAGCATCTCCCTCATGAAGTTAGTGAACATCGTCCTCATGTCAGGAGCATTCCCATTATTGGTCCCCCTACCAGCACCTCTAGCATATCGGCTCATCGTTCAATCTGTAAAGAGGAAACGATTAACGACCCATAGTGGTGCTAGTGCAGTACGACTTCATTCTTATACTACTAATAGTATATATATAGCTTTCGAAAACAAAAGTAATCACAAATACGCACTCTCGTATACGTACTATCTCTCCCTAGTGCCTTTCCCTAGGTTAACTACGCAACCTAGAGCTCTGATACCAAATGAGACGGCCCGCCCCGCACCTACCGACATCTACTCCAAAAGTGCGCTGTACACATGTCCGGTCAGCACGTGACGGATCGTCAGAAGGAAAAGGAAGAAGGAAATGAACTAACAAGGAACCTGTAGAATGTCTCACAGCGCATTGTACAAAATATAATAACAACATACTTGACATAAAACAGGTGAGACAGTGCATAAGCTGAAAACAACTAACATAGCAGCGGAAAATCCAAGTACAGCTTATGATCCAACGTTAACATTATTACAACTTTTCAAACTGTCTCAAAAAGCAAAAGTAAGATAGGGGAGGTACGCTACTAATGCCCAAGTAGCGACCACCAACGAAACAGGGAGAATATCTATATATCATACGTGGAAGCCTCCTGCTCGCCTCTGAATCAGCTACTCGCGCATCACCAGCAAACCTGTCTCTAGTCTGCTCGTGTGAGCACCCAGAGTAATAAGAAGAGACATAAAACTCTGGGTCAGACAAAAAGTCTGGTATGAGCGATAAGCATCTAAACAGAACAATAACAGGTATACTAAACCATACCTGAACCTGGACCTGCAACCAAAGAGTTAGCACTACATACTGTACAACACTCTAAGGTGCCATTTCAAATGGTGTAAAGGTAACAGGGGTGGGGGTGTGCATGTCATAGTGATGGCAAACAATCGAGCATAACAACCATCCTCACATCTCTCACTCAGTGCGTAAAGCATACGGTATTCACCACTTCAATCACCCAACATACTTTGCTATGATCACATTGCCCCATGAAGTCATAAATGGCTTCACTGTACTGATACATAGCCACTAATCCTTCGCCATGTCCACTTTGCTCCATGGAGTCGCAATGACCCCACTGCATTGGCTCATAGCCTCACTAATCCTTTACTATGTCCACTCTGCCCCATGGAGTCACAATGACCCCACTGCACTGGCTCATAGTCTTACTACGCATCACTTTGCCCCTCGAGTCACAATGAATCTACTGCACTGATAACTTAGTCTTGCTACCATCACCTTGCCCCTCGAGTCATAATGACTCTACTGCACTGATAAATAGCCCATCATCCATTTTCAGTGGTGAATCGAAGTTATGAATGTCGACAACTCCTTAGCACATGTCCCGTAGCAAAGCCCAACCATGAAGTGAACTCATTGGTTCCCAACTGGATCCTGAGATCTAACTTCCATTTGGACTACCTTTGCATCTCGGGTTATTGGTCATCACCGGATCGGTTCGGATCTTCCCCTAATCACTAGTTCGGTTCGGATCGGAATGCTTCTTCTTCACTGAATCAGGTCGGATCGTCATCATCCCTGTCGGATCGGGTCGGGGTCCCCAGCTTGCCATGGTTCGGATCGGTCTCTTCTAAAGCACCCCGGGTCGGGTCGTAGTCTCCAAGCCCAGTCGTAGTACATCGGTTCGGATCGGAGCACCATTGCGGATCAGGTCGGTGAACTCCAGGCGGGTCGGATCGGATGATGCATGCCACGAGAAGTGCGAGTGGATCGAAGCGTGAAGTGTGAGAGCGGATCGGGTCCTCCTAACTGATCCGATCCGGTTCGGATGTCTTCCTGCACTTTTTCCAGCAAGCAGTTTACGCCACTTGACGGCGTTTTCAACCATTCCAACTATTCTAATCAATCATAAAGCATACCATACAGTCATAGCAACTAGTATAATCGACCACAAACACCAAAACAACAACATGATAGGTTAAAATGGATCAAACATAGCCAAAACCCTATATTTTCCCTTAAGCATGTTTAGGTGAAACTAATGGTGTGATTAGCAAAACTTAACCAAATTAACCCAAATTCATATCAGAGGTCTAAAACATCATTTTAGAATTTTTAAATATTTTTCCAGAATTTTATCATGTTTAAATTCGCTACTTAACACTAATTACCCTTAATTAGCCATGATTAGTGAGGAACTATGCAAATCACTCACCTTAGCCACAAATAAAACTTAGATCTGAAATAGATCTCTGATTTGGTGCGCATTCCAATGCTAAGCAGCATCTCTAACGTTGATTTGGTGAAATTCTCCCTTGATTTAATGTTGTTAAGCTTAATCCTTGATTGGAAGATGATTTGGAGGTGATTTAGAGGTTGGAGGTCATTTTTAGGGTTTCTAAGAGGTAAGTGGAGGCTAGAAAACTGAAATGGAATGAGTCTCTAACCCTTTTCAGCCTCCCCATAACCCTAATCCCGAAATGGGTTATGGTCCCATTCACTAATCACCCTATTTGGCCCCGTTAAGCAGTTTTTCGTCTTCCAAACCTTATTTCAGCCCTATCTCCCAAACGGTGAGTCCGTTTGGCTATTATGACCACTCTACGGAAAGGTAAACCATCAAACAAATCTAATGGAAGTGGTTTCAGCTCAAAATTCCTTTCCAGTCAAAAGTTATGGCCAAAACAAGATCAGCTACGGGAAGAACAGTCATTTAAAAATCGACAAAAATCATGAACATAGGAAATGACTCTACTAGTTGTTTCCCAAAGTTACATGACCATACGACTTCATATGAGAAAGAAATAAATATTCTACGATCCTCCGATGCGTAGAATGCGGGTTGTTACAACAGATTTAGCAGATTGGGAATAATTAGCAGATTAGGTGATTTAACATATTTAACAGTTTAGGCAATTCAGTAGATTAAACAAGTAACAGATTTAGCAGATTAGGAAAATTTAATATATTAAGCAAATAACAGTTTAAACCAATTTAAACATTCTTTAAAGTCCTATTCACATATCTTGCCTAATTCATAAAGTAGGCCTAAACTTATATGCCCAAATTATGGTCATAATCCACCATATAACATATGTCTCAAATTCTAGTTAAACTTGCATAGTTCAGAATATTCTCCAAAAACTCTAATCGTGATTCACATATAAATTATGCCAAATATAGCCATTGATTACAATGCATGTCACATGTAACACCCCGTAATTTTGGTAACACTAAGATTCACAAATCAAGGCAGAATTAAATTTTAAATTCAAAATCAAGGGAAACGGGCTACTCCATTGCGTTCGTCTCAGAATTCTGCTTGGAAACGAGTCCGAGTTTGCGAGAATCGGAGTCCGTATGAGGGAGATATGACCCTCCTAAGTTTCAGGAAATTTCAGAATTGAAAACAGCTCGAAATTCGAATTCAAAATTCGAATTCAAACCCAGAAGCAGGCTGGGCGGGAAATTTCCCGCCCAAGCCCAGTTCGACTGGGGAGTCGACTGGGTAGTCGACCCCCCATGACCAGGTCGACTGCGCAGTCGACCTAGGGGTCGACCTGGGCACATTTCTACAGATCGGGCCTGTGACGATTTTTACCCCTTTTTGACGAACCGGATGACTTCTGGACCGATCTGATGGCTCTAAACACTCCTATTCTCCTATTTAAACACCCCTAGACTTCATATTTTCTCCTCACAACTTCTCTACGCCTATACTCTGCTCTGATTCTAATTAAAATAAATATAAATAAAATAATACATAAATCTAAGGCGAGGATATGCTGCTCAAATCTTGCAAGAGGAGATTCAAATCAAGTTAGGATTCAAGTAAAGATTCAAACGGCTTCAACGATTATTTTTCTATGAATCTAATCTCTGTAAGTTGGTTACTTTTCAGATCTGAATGCCTTTTTCCTATTTGTGACATGAAATTAAATGAATAAAGGAACATACCAATCTTTCTATTTGAATCGGTGCTTATATCTTTGGACCTGGTTGAGAACCATTGTGATTAATAACTGTGACTCACGACTATGATTCATTGACTATGAGAATTATTGTCTATGACTCTTGAACATAAGAAGACGGCTATGCCTATAATAAGGACTTTGAAAACCATGACTAAGAACCTATTGCCTATGACCATAACGAGGACAATTGTGGCTAAACGCCTATGATTCATGACTAGGAAAGTATTGCCTAGGATTATGACTATAAAAGTGGATCTAGACTTGATTATCTATTCAGCATGTTCTTAATTATCTTTGGATCTTGATTTTGGGAATTTACCTATTAAGTTAGGTCTACCCATATTCTTGAACCCATATTATTACTCAACCTTTTTCATGTCATAATAATACCAGATTCATAGGCCTGCGATGCTTTAATCAATTTATTCAGTGTAATGTGTTAGATCTGTAATTAGTGAATTTGGGATCATCATCTTTTGCCAATTATTATGTCTATCATTTTGGTTCATTCCCTTTTATCTACAAATCTAGATTTATCTATAATCTAGGATGAATCACGATTACACAAACGAGGGGAATACGATTTGGGCAAAACATGGGATTGACTTAAACGTGGTTGTAAACTTGGAAATTTGCTTAATTTGGAACATGAACATGATTATGATTGACATAATTTTGAACATGTATTATAACATGACTATTAAAATGCAAATTGGTCTAATTCAATATGAATTAGAGAATATGTAAATTTATACATTGAATCTAGTATTGGCTAGTAAACTATGTTTTAGGTAAAAATGGTAAACTAGAATAATAAATCTAGTTTGGGCATAAATGATGAACTGGAATATAAAATCTAGTTTTAATATGTACTGTAAATAGGAATACTAGTTCCAAGTTGGCATAAAACTGCAAGTTGGATTAGGTGATAGATAAATCAAGACTTGGGCCTAGAATATGAGTATATTAACGGGCATGACATATGATTATGGTACAGGCCAAATTTGTTAGCAATTTACATATAGACAAAGAGGATAAATATGTAAATCTAGGAAAGACGAATATGCCTAACCCGAGGATGGATTGAGTTGTGATGTAAACCTTCCCGGAACCAACCGGCTGTCCAGTAATCACAACAATACCTATCCAATGTGAGAGGTTAAGGCATTGAGCCCAATAAGGACCCAAGGTTAGACTGAGTTGCGGTGTAAACCTGCCCGGAACCAACCGGCTGTCCAGTAACTGCAACAATACCTGTCTAATGTGAGTGGTCGGTGCTTCAATGAATAAATTAAGACTAGATGAGGATGTTAGGGTTAAGTTAACTAAAACACTTAACCAACTCAACATGTTAACTAAATCCGATGAGTGGGGTTAGGCTAATCTGGACACTTAACCACTTAACATGTTAACAAGACAAGACTTGTAGGGGTTAAGTAAGTTTAATACACTTAGCCAATTTAACATGTTAACTAAGACTAGAAGGTGGGGTTAAGTAAACTTGGAACACTTAGCCATCATAGCAGGATAAATGAACAGGGTTAAGTTAAAAACATGAAGGGACAATACTTAACCATTAGAACATGTTAATTAAACAGATGTTAGGATTAAGTTAGCTAAGGGAACACTTAACCACTATAACATGACAGTTAAAATAGATGGGCAAGGTTAGGTTAAAGGGAACGTTTAACCAATACAAGATGAATGGGTAGGGTTAAGTAACAAGAAAATACTTAACCAATATAACTTGGTTTGTGATAGGGTTAAGTCAACATGAACTACTGATAACACTTAACCAGTCTAACATGACAAAGGAATGGGTTAAGTTAACTTGAACCGACTTGACAAAAACAAGAAATAAGTAGTAAACCTTAGTTAATATGAACTAATTCGTAAACCTTAGTTAAGAAAACGATGATTCATCAAACTAAGTGGTAAACCTTAGTTAGAGAAACTAAGTAGTAATCCTTAGTATATCACGAGTAGGAGAGAACGTCCATCTGATCTTAAAGAAGGCTCCAACGAATTGGGTTACGAAGCCTGAGGCTTCGAGGGGACATGAGGATACTCTTGGTATCCCTCTGTGAGGTGGCAGATGATCCTCCTGGGCTCACAGAGGTTAAGGTCTGCGTTAGAAGAACCAAGGGTATGCCTTGGTTGCAATATAAGGCAACCTAAAGACTAGGATGGACCAACGTGATTCGGCGAGACCATTAGCCCTGTGATAGCAACTCGTCGTCTACCTACCATCTTTAGTCAATCGTTGTACGTATGCGGAAAGGCAGAGAACTCCCAACAGACCATATACTTGCTATCTAGTTATGGGTGAGGCTGGCCAATAGGAAAGTAGAGCATAGGGTGGCAAGAGTACAGTTCTCGCGCTTGATTTTCTTGGATTGCCTTTCATTAGTTGAGGGAGGGGTCACGTGGGACCATAACCACTGGTAGAAAAACAGACCTTAGCATCTGCACCGACAGATATCTGAAAAGCTCCCGACCGAGTTCCGTGTTTCTAGAGTAGCCCTGCCACGGGACTCGGGTCGCACGTTTCAGGACATGTGCATCTAGACAGCGATAAACGATTCGCGATAAATATGTGGGGAAAGTCTAGGAACATATACCACTCTAGGTAGTGTGTCCTAGACTAGGGGCATCATTCGACAGGTAGCGTAATCTAGTGGACCTAGGTGGCATAAACCCTGAATCTGTGAAGCATTAGATAAGTTGCGTAAATCCTAGTTGAATCTAGGGAGCACTCAATAGAAAAACCCTAGATTAGATCTAGGTAATAAATAATAGATGTACACCTGAAACAACCACAACTTAGGGGATTGGGACCACGTTATCATTTTATATAGATTTCTAGTTGGGACACTAGTTAGGTGGTGCAGGGATATAGAATCCAGAATAACAGGGTAATAGCGAAGCAGAGAAAATAAGGAAGCATATCTCATCTTGCCTTAACATCTTGCATAAATCTTATGTTATCTTGTTAACCCTATCATTATGGTATTATCTTATATTCAGTTAATTCATGTCGTGTTGCTTTTTCCTGTTCACATGCTGAAAGTTACTGAACTTACCAGACTTAATGTCTGACTCTGTTTTCTTTCGCTTTCTTGTCTTCCGTCTCCCTCCCCCCCCCCCCCCCCCCAGGTCCGTAGGGAGGGAATGTTATTACTTAGGCTCAGTTCTCTTCCCAAGCTTGAAGACTCTTGGATATATCGCTTCAGACTCTCTTTTCCACTGCTATGGTTTATGCTACGTTGGGGAATACAAATGTTATTTTTATGCTTCTTTATTTTGTAAGACAGATGATACTCTGGTATTGGAAAGCAATTGTTGTACAAACTATTTTATCAATAAAGTAAAGTTTTATTTCCCGCTGTTTTAACTTTGTCTGTCTTGTAATTTATCTGCATCTTTTACCTTAAATGCTCCACAGAACTTAGTGCATTCCCTTTGTGAGTGACACTAACGGACGTGGGGTGTTACATCACATATCCAAAAAAAAACCATTTAGGTGTATTCACACTTAATAATCATCAAATCTTTACATGGATCTTTACACCTAAGTTATATGCAAATTAATTCTCCTTTTTCCAAATTACAGACTATAATATATATAGTACGTCCAGATCTAGATCTTGAATTACAACTTGTACTATGCATCCAAATCAGTTGCATGTTCACAGTTAAATTTTACACCCCAAATCCTATGTCATATGTCCAATATTCTTTATGCCTCAAATCTCAAGACATACGTTAAATACACCTTATGTTTTAAATACAATATGCCCTAATTATATGCCTCAGATTTATGTTCTAAGTTACAACCTATGTTTTTTATCTTCTAAGTCACAATAATCCTTTCCTTCCAAGTCATAGACCGTCTTATGCAATATGCCTCAAATTTATGTCCAGAATTACAACATGCGTTGTATCCTCAAACTAATTACAAATGGATTTTGCCCAAATATGCCTCATTCAATATTCTTCCCAAATTTAGCGTTTATGCGTTCATCTCTTATGAGACTTTGCTCAGGCTCGTGGTAGCCTAGCTATCAAACAAAAAGAAAGAAAGGAGAAATAAATACAGAACAAACAGAATAATAAAACAGAGGAACAGATCTGATAAATAGAAAAAGGGCATAATCTCAGATTCAGTTGTATAATTATGTCAAGATCATGATTAAAATTCATATCGGAAAATAACTGCACTTGCCTTGGTTGGATTATAGAAGAAGAGTTGCAGTAGTTCTCTTTTAATCTTATTCAGAATTGGAAGAGGATGCACTAGTTCTAGTTTTGATCCCAGCAGAGTAGAAACACCATTATTTTATATATTTATTTCTAATATTTCAAAGGCAGCATAAGGAGAGAAGAATGATGTAAAGAGAATGGGGCTGTTTATATGGGATTAGGCGGACGAATCTAGACTGAAAATGAGGCCAGATACATTAGAATGAACACAGGCTCAAAACTGGGTTCGGGCACCAGGTCGACCCCCAGGTCGACCTGGTCCTGGGCGGTAAAATTCCCGCCCAGTCTGCTCTGGGGTTTGATTTCGAATTTCGAATTTCGAGCTGTTTTCGATTCTGAAAATTCCTGAAACTTCGGAGGGTCATATCTCCCTCATACGGACTCCGTTTTTCAAAAACTTGGACTCGATTTCATGCAGAATTTCGAGATGAACGCAATGGAGCAACCCGTTTTCCCTGATTCTTATTTTAAAATTTAATTCTACCTGATTTACTGTTTTAACATGTTATAAAAATACGGGTTGTTACATTAAGGGCTAATGGTAACCTCGATTCTAACAGAATCTCATACGCCTTTCAACGATACGTACCTAGGCCTTTCAACGATACCCGGGTTACTCGACCAGCAACCTTCCGGCCTTTTAAACATCTCTATTGTACCCTGCTTTAAAACTGTTTAAACCTACGACGACGATAATCTCTCGGCCTTCGCATCTCTAGTCATCCAACCCGACGACTTTCCGTTGCTCAAGAAAACTTCTCAACCAACCATTATCCACCAACTCACAACCTTTGGGTTGTCATCTCATTCGTCGTTCCGTACCGATCAACGAACACATTCAATACTTTGAATATTTCTACTTGAACTTACTTCTAAGTCACCACGTCACTGAACCAAATAACATTGATATATGGTTTAACACAATTCATAGCGTTGCATCCATTTGCTATGCCATAAACTACAGCGTTCATGCCATCAACCATAGTGTTTAGAGCGCACCGCGTTGCGAAATGGGTTTGGGAACTTCTGCCTAAATTATTTTAGGCCCTATTGTTCAAATCTGGGTCGTACCCGATTTTTTTTTTCAGAAACGGCCCTATGTCTGCTCGACCGACCATAAGTGACCGACCTGATCCCCTTGCTTCAAGTCATGACCGACCAGAGACCGACCAACCACCCCAAGCTCGACCCCTCCTTGAACGACCGACCCCATTGTGCTTGACCCTCCTTGCACAACTGAACCTATTTCCTTATGACTGACCAACCTCAACATGTTGCGACCGACTGACCTCAATATGTACGACCGGTCGCATCTTTCTGACTCGACCACTTCATGCTCTACCGACTCCATTCTATACTACAGTGTACTTCACTGTATTGCTTTGTACTACCTCTTGTACTACACGCTCGACCCGTGGCCTGTATTGGTCCAATCCATCACCAAAGTTCACCAAAACTTCACCAAATGACAAGATCAACAATATCTACTCAACCAATTCAACCACAAACATGATACGAAATCACTAACAACTTGAATATAACAATTTTTATTAAAAGTTATGCAAACTTCCCCAAAATCATGATAAATGAACATGAGAACTAAATTATGGATCTAACCTGCATAAACATATAAAATAGAATATAAATTTTTGGTTTTAAATTGCTAAATTAGATCCTATGGCGATTCATATGAAAATAAGCTTACCATGGTGTAGTTCTAGGAGAAATCGATTTAAAATGATGAAAATATGTGCATACAACTCATATACTTGTTTGAATCCATGTAAGAGATGCATATCACTCACCAATTCTCTAAAACAATCCAAAAACACTTAGATCTAGATCCGAACAGCGAAGAATTTGATCCAATCTCTTCGATTCAACGATCTCTCTCTTTAATTTGTGTAGTTCTAGCTTCAATTAGATCTTCAATTCTCTAAGCTTTAATGGTGGAAAAGTGAAGAAGATGGAGGAACTCTAGCTCTTCCAAAATGAAAGAATGGAGAAAGTAAACTATTCTTCATGCCTCCTACCCCCTATTTACAGCTCCAACATCCCACTAATGGGCCTTCCCAAATCAGCCCATTATGGCTCACCAAACCTGAACAACCAACTATAAAACCTTAAAACAACGATTTATCCCAAACCGCTGAACAAATCTTTAATGTGACCACTCTACGGAAAGGGAAACATCGTTTTCTTTCCAATGGCATAGGTCTCAACACCTAATTCGATCCCAGTTAAAAGTTATACCATGTACAAGACTGGTAGGGGAAAATGGTCACAAAAAATTGGTAAAAATTATGGACCATGTCTCACATCCCTATAAGCAACATTTCAAAATATGAGAATGATCTTCAAATACCCCGCCTCCGTTACAGTCACTTACAAAGGGAATGCCTTAACTTCGATAGAGCATTATAGGTAAAAGATGCAGATAAATTACAAGACAGACAAATAAAGTAGTGGAAAAATAAAGACATTTTATAAACAACTTAATTCAATCAATCTTTTACAAAAATTTCCCTAATCATACTTAAATGTAATACATAGAACTTCTGTCTTGATTTAAAAACTTCCAAGAATAAAAGAAGCATAAAAACAATGATATTCTCCAACAAAGCATGAACCAACCATAGCAGTGGAAGAGAGAGAGAGTCCAAAGCAATACACCAACTAATCTTCAAGCTTGGAAAGAGAAGAGGTCCAAGCTAGGCTGAGCTATTCCCTCCCTGACAACCTTTGGGGGGGGGGGGGACGGAAGAAAAGAGGTGAAAAACAAACTAGGTCAGACATAAGTCTGGTAAGTCCAGTGATCTTTCAGCATGCAAACAAGATAAAGTATCATGACATGAATAAACTAAAAATAGGACAATACCATAAAAACAAGATAACTAAAGACAAGATAAGTGCAAGGTAAACTGAATGCGCTCCTACTCTTTCTCTGCTTCGCTACTACCTTGCTATTCTGATTTTTATATCTATCTCTGCACCTCCTAACTAGTGTCCCAACTAGTACTCTGTACAAAATGATAATATTACAACGTGATCCCAATCCCCGCAATTGTGATAGCCTTCAGGTGTACGTCTAGTATAAGGATCTTACCTCAATCAGCCTAATTGCCATGAAGATGATAGATGTACCCTTACTACCCTATCGATTGGCTCCCTACTTGTATTAAAGTTCCATGTGACTGTTTCAATCGGCCCTCTCTTGCGTGTAGATACCCTATGCTGGTCCCACCATAAGGTGTATCAATCCTTATGATAGCGACCCGACAAGATTCAAGATGCACAGTGTATAACTACTGGTACCCAGTGCATGCTTTTTCCCACTCCGGAATACGTGCACGCCCGTAAACCGTCAGAACCTACACTGACGTACCCCCTACCGCTATTTTGACCGCTTATAATCAGCCCAGTAATCGTGCCCCACCCTGCCTAGTTTCAGGGTACCTTGATACATCTATGTGGGTTACTGCTGAAATGGGTCCCCGTTACTAGGGTTTCCTTATTGTTTAAGTTTGTGGGCCTATAAATACAAATATTCCCCAACTACACGAGATGTACTTAATTCTCCCATCGATTCAAGCATGTTTATTTAATGGTTAAGTTTGTGGGCCTATATGTGCTAATATTACCCACCTACACGAGATGTACTTAACCCTCCCATCGATTCAAGCATGTTTATTTAACAGTTAAGTTAATGGGCCTATATATACTAATATTACCCACCAACCCAATATGTACTTAACCTCCCCGCTGATTCAAGCATGTTTATTTAATGGTTAAGTTTTGTGGGCCTATATCTACTAATATTACCCACCAACCCAATATGTACTTAACCCTTCCACTGATTCAAGCATGTTTATTTAATGGTTAAGTTTGTGGGCCTATATGTACTAATATTACCCACCAACCCGATATGTACTTAACCCTTCCACTGATTCAAGCATGTTTATTTAATGGTTAAGTTTGTGGGCCTATATGTGCTAATATTACCCACCAACCCGATATGTACTTAACCCTCCCGCTCATTACGTCATATTGGTTAAGTGTTGTCCGTTCATGTTAACTTAACCCACTCATTCATCATGTCATGTTGGTTAAGCGTTTCTTATTAACTTGACCGTCCTTACTTATCAGGTTGGATCGGTTAAGTGTTTCCTATTAACTTAACCACGTTCGTTCATCAAGTTATATTGGGCAAGTGTTTCTTGTTAACTTAACCCCACATATTCATCTTGTTGTATTGGTTAAGTGTCATCAATCAATTTAAGTTAACTTAACCCACCTACGTGTCATATTACTTTGGTTCAGTGTTGCCTTCTTGTGTTAACTTAACCCTATCACAAATCAAGTTATATTGGTTAAGTGTTGCCCTCTTATTTTAAATTAACCTTTCCATAAATCAAGTTATACTGGTTAAGTGTATCTTATTACTTAACCCTACCCATTCATCATGCTATACTGGTTAAGTGTTTCCTATTAACTTAACCCTAGTCATTCATCTTGTTATATTGGTTAAGTGTTTATAAATTTACTTAACCTCTCCCACTTGTCTAATTAACATGTTATAACGGTTAAGTGTTCTAAATTTACTTAACCTCGCCCACTTGTCTAATTAACATGTTATAACGGTTAAGTGTTCTAAATTTACTTAACCTCACCCACTTGTCTAATTAACATGTTATAATGGTTAAGTGTTCTAAATTTACTTTACCTCACCTACTTGTCTAATTAACATGTTATAACGGTTAAGTGTTCTAAATTTACTTAACCTCGTCCACTTGTCTAATTAACATGGTGTATTGGTTAAGTGTTACCTTAATTAACTTAAACCTACCATTCCTGTATTAGCATTGATTCTTTTATTAAAGCACCAACCACTCACATTAGACAGGTATTGTTTCGGTCACTGGATGTGCCGGTTGGTTTTGGGCAGTTTTACACCGTAACTCAGTCTAACCTCGGGTTCTTTTGGGCTCAATGCGCTAACCTCTCACATTAGATCTATATTGTTATGGTTGCTGGATTTGCCGGGCAGTTCCGGGCAGTTCCGGGCAGTCTTATACCGTAACTCAATCAAACCTCAGGTTAGGCATATTCGTCTTTTACTAAATTTACATATTTATCATTTTATGTAAATTTACAACAATTAATTGTCATGGTCCACTTTTCCTCAAAATCAAATTCATAATTTTAGGTATAAAAATTATACCGTTTTCATGCCATTTATCATGATTATGCCAAACACGCCAATTACAGGTAATTTCAAGTTTTCCCCAACGTTACCCCCGTTGTACGTTCGTAGAATTACATAGGATGTTAGGCTCGATGTTTTAGCCTAACTTATAAAACAAAAAGGGGAAAAGAGGAACTTTGCAACATTCCAACATCATTCAAAAGTATGGATCTAACTACACATGTGTCACATGAATTTGGCATAGAACAATATACTTTTAACTATGAGCTTGCAAATTAGATCTATGCAACATGAACCACAAGCATATGAATTAACATAAAACTACCAAAATTAAACTTGGCATGTAGTGGTGAACTTGCATAAAGGTTGGATCAAGTTAACATAGATCTAACATAAAGGCATATGGATATAACATATAAAGTTGTAGATCTAAACATATAGGTTTGCACAATCATGTTTTATCCTATAAACTTGCATGTAGTCATGACATGATAGTTTCCCCAAACTTGCATCTAACATGATAATTTCATTCCCACAATTTCAACATAATAGGTTTATTCACAAATTCCTACATAACATGATAGGTTCAATAAACCACGATAGTTCATAGGCATACATGATAGGATAGACATGAATAGTCATGAATCAACATCACATACAACTTGGTACAATTCTATTTTACAATTCATTACAAACCATGTCTTTAATTTATTCACATCTGAAAGATAACTACACTTACAAACAAAAAGGAAAACCATGATTTCTGGGATCTGTATTCTGAAACTGAATTGCTTGCCTTTGATGTAGACTAATCATTGTTCTAAATTAGATTTGATTTGATTCGAAGCTTCTAATCTTGCTTTCTAGTTGAAGGAGAATGGCGGCTACTCTAGGTTGAGTATTGACAGCATGACGGCTCTAGGAATAGTTTTGTGTGGCTTAGGGTTTCGGTTTAGGTTGCTTATATAGAAGTTTGATTTAATAGGAACTGTTTGATTAACCTAGAGCAAATCAAAGCCATTCAAACAAGATAGAATAGCCACATCAGCCCTTAATGACTCAGCAAAGAGTCAGAATCGCCAGATAAAGAAAAACGCCAGATTTCAGATCTGACCCGAGGGAGCTGTCGACCCCCAGGTCGACCTGTATATAGGGAGGTCGACCCCATGGTCGACCTGGCCTGGGAGAGGTCGACTCCAGGCCGACCTGCCTAGGTATTTAATTTTCTGAATTGTTTTTTATATATATTTCTGAAAGTTCTGAGGGCCATAACTTCTTTATACGAAGTCCGATTTTCGAAAACTTGGACTCTATTCCAAGAAGAATTTCGAGACGAATGTAATGGCGTAACCCGTTTCCCTTAATTCTCACATTTGAAATTAATTATTCTTTAATTCGTTACTATAATGTTTACAAAAAACACGGGGTGTTACATTTACCCCTCCTTAAAGGATTTCTTCCTCGAAATCTTCGAGTTAGGAAGAACTAACATCCAACATCCATCTACTCAACCATTCAATCATAGGCGTCCATTGTCCTTAAAAAGATTTCTAATGCTTTCATGATCATATGCATAGCGTGTGTACATGTCCTTATCTAATGCAAAATTAGGCGGTCTACTGATTCAGTTGACCTCCTTAAGCAGATTATGTTAGTGCCATGAGTCCATCATGTATGCAATTATTCCTAATCGTACTTTATAACTTCTACATGAGCGCATAGTCATTCATACAAATGCAACATCGATATGATAACACATCAAATTTCAGTCCATATATATAAAAGTTCACTCATGCATATGCAATATGACAGTGACTGAGCCGATGTAGTGCCTAATATGTGTATATGCATCCACGAGCAACCACTAGCAAACACTTGCAACCACTTGCATCCACCAAACATAACATGTCTTAAACACATGTTTACATCCGTTGGCTTCTACCTAAGGATCGAGAATAGGACCGAGAGGATATAATTAAAAGATAAAGACTAGCATGCAAATAATTTTTACAGAAAAAGAGGAATCAAGGATATACCCTTAAAAAGGGTATGATGCACGTATCTAGTCTTCAGTCTTCTAAGTCGCATCTTCTTGAGCTTCACTCCACTGTACCTTAACTAATTTAACTTCACAATTGCAAAGCTTCTTGACCTCCATTTCCAAACCCACTAGTAAAGATAGGACCTCGATCACTTACTATGCTAGAGGGTATCCAATGTAGTCGAACTATCTTTCCAAGATAAACAGTATTAACCATGATACCAAGTGTATATACTAAGGTGATTAGAGGTCTCTCTTCTACTTAGTTTATTCATCATGTCACAAATCTGAGGGTCGATATCTCTCACCCATACCATCCTAGTCGAACTTGACATTCCTCAAGTACAAGCCCCAAAGGCCTAAACCAATATCAGACAAGCACCCAAGGAATACCTCCTCCGAATTTGGACGATCTATGTGAGATGATGCTAGCAAAACAACTAAACAATTTAGCACTTAACCGACTCTGGCTATCCTCGCCAATCTTGCTCCAAAACTTTCGTTGATCGCATAACCGGCTTTGCATTGTTGACTAGATATATGCGGAAGTCTATCTCGTGTTTTGGGGGGAAACCCCCTAACCTAATAAAAAACATATACGTACTCATGGGATACTCCAACGGATCAAAAATCGTCGATAAATACATAAAGTGATTCTAGTTAGCTAAGACGAACTGATCCCTTAGGATCGCATGAAATTTCGAGGGTATTCCCAAGGCAAGTCGAAAGTCTAACTACCCTCCTTTCACAATTACTAGCTAATCAATCCATGCCTAGAATCAACCCATAGCCTATGAAATCAAAAGCATAAGTATCTCAAATCCTTACAAACCAAAGATAAATGAGCCAAACCACAAATTGGATTTGAGACAATAATGGGATCTTCTACGATACAAGTACCAAGGTGCAGAGACTCAACTATGGAAGCGGATATAAACGAATGTGAAGCGCTAAAATCAAAAGGAGTATTAACAGGATGATCAAAAAGAAAAAACTAAACTCTTTCAACAGAAACCTTACTGCCTCTCTCTCAGGTATGCTGGCGGTGAGAGCATGCACTTGCCTTCCGGAAAAATCCGGTCCTTTGTTCTTGCCCTTGCCCTTAATTATACGACCCATTATACCAAAATAAAGATACTTCCTTTTGTTTTAGGTTTTACTATTCTTTCCTCCCCTCCTTTGTGAACCAAGTCTATATCCATGAGTTCTTCATCCTTATGTAGTGCTCCTTAGCCAAACTCCTTCATTCTCATCTTTGCCATCCTTGTGTAACTTGTTGACAAGTCTCTTGAAAGCTACCTCCATCGCATGGAAAATCCTACGAAGCTTTAAAGAAAATTGGCCGTAGGTGAAACTACTACGGTTATAGATGGAAGTTGGGCGCCTATTTGCACTTTGACAGGTGTCATAGTCTCTTCAAGCCTACGGGACCATTACACAATGAGGTTACCTCCCAGAAAGCCAGGAGCCCCAATGACTTAGGAAAGAAGGAAACAAGGATTCAAACAGAGGATCAAAAGATAGTGCATATGGCTTTGGGGAATATGCCTTTAAAACAAAAAATTTCTTTTGAAAATGCTTCTTTTAAAACCATTTTGAAAGTAATTTTTCAAATCTTTTATCTGATCCGGTAACCTTCAGCTTTAATACCAAGTGAAACACCCTGCCTCCGTTAAGGTCACTCACAAAGGGAATGCCTTAACTTCGTTGGAGCATTATAGGTAAAAGATGCAGATAAATTACAAGACGGACAAATAAAGCAGCGGAAAAATAAAGACATTTTATAAACAACTTAATTCAGTCAAGCTTTCACCAAAATTTCCTCAATCATACTTAAATGTAATACATAAAACTTCTGTCTTGATTTAAAAACTTCCAAGAATAAAAGAAGCATAAAAACAATGATATTCTCCAACAAAGCATGAACCAACCATAGCAGTGGAAGAGAGAGAGAGAGTCCAAAGCAATACACCAACTAATCTTCAAGCTTGGAAAGAGAAGAGGTCCAAGCTAGGATGAGCTATTCCCTCCCTGACAACCTGGGGGGGGGGGGGGATGGAAGAAAAGAGGTGAAAAACAAACTAGGTCAGACATAAGTCTGGTAAGTCCAGTGATCTTTCAGCATGCAAACAAGATAAAGTATCATGACATGAATAAACTAAAAATAGGACAATACCATAAAAACAAGATAACTAAAGACAAGATAAGTGCAAGGTAAACTGAATGCGCTCCTACTCTTTCTCTGCTTCGCTACTACCTTGCTATTCTGATTTTTATATCTATCTCTGCACCTCCTAACTAGTGTCCCAACTAGTACTCTGTACAAAATGATAATATTACAACGTGATCCCAATCCCCGCAATTGTGATAGCCTTCAGGTGTACGTCTAGTATGAGGATCTTACCTCAATCAGCCAAATTGCCATGAAGATGATAGATGTACCCTTACTACCCTATCGATCGGCTCCCTACTTGTATTAAAGTTCCATGTGTCTGTGTCAATCGGCCCTCTCTTGCGTGTAGATACCCTATGCTGGTCCCACCATAAGGTGTATCAATCCTTATGATAGCGACCCGACAAGATTCAAGATGCACAGTGTATAACTACTGGTACCCAGTGCCTGCTTTTTCCCACTCCGGAATACGTGCACTCTCGTAAACCGTCGGAACCTACACTGACGTACCCCCTACTGCTATTTTGACCGCTTATAATCAGCCCAGTAATCGTGCAACACCCTGCCTAGTTTCAGGGTACCTTGATACATCCATGTGGGTTACTGCTGAAATGGGTCCCCGTTACTAGGGTTTCCTTATTGGTTAAGTTTGTGGGCCCATATATACAAATATTACCCACCTACACGAGATGTACTTAACTCCCCCATCGACTCAAGCATGTTTATTTAATGGTTAAGTTTGTGGGCCTATATGTGCTAATATTACCCACCTACACGAGATGTACTTAACCCTCCCATCGATTCAAGCATGTTTATTTAATGGTTAAGTTTGTGGGCCTATATGTGCTAATATTACCCACTAACCCGATATATACTTAACCTTCCTGCTGATTCAAGCATGTTAGTTTAATGGTTAAGTTTTGTGGGCCTATATCTACTAATTTTACCCACCAACCCGGTATGTACTTAATCCTTCCACTAATTCAAGCATGTTTATTTAATGGTTAAGTTTGTGGGCCTATATGTACTAATATTACCCACCAACCCGATATGTACTTAACCCTTCTACTGATTCAAGCATGTTTATTTAATGGTTAAGTTTGTGGGCCTATATGTACTAATATTACCCACCAACCCGATATGTACTTAACCCTCCCGCTCATTACGTCATATTGGTTAAATGTTGTCCGTTCATGTTAACTTAACCCACTCATTCATCATGTCATGTTGGTTAAGCGTTTCTTATTAACTTGACCGTCCTTACTTATCAGGTTGGATCGGTTAAGTATTTCCTATTAACTTAACCACGTTCGTTCATCAAGTTATATTGGGCAAGTGTTTCTTGTTAACTTAACCCCACATATTCACCTTGTTGTATTGGTTAAGTGTCATCAATCAATTTAAGTTAACTTAACCCACCTACATGTCATATTACTTTGGTTCAGTGTTGCCTTCTTGTGTTAACTTAACCCTACCACAATTCAAGTTATATTGGTTAAGTGTTGCCCTCTTATTTTAAATTAACCTTTCCATAAATCAAGTTATATTGGTTTAGTGTATCTTATTACTTAACCCTACCCATTCATCGTGCTATACTGGTTAAGTGTTTCTATTAACTTAACCCTAGTCATTCATCTTGTTATATTGGTTATGTGTTTCTAAATTTACTTAACCTCTTCCACTTGTCTAATTAACATGTTATAACGGTTAAGTGTTCTAAATTTACTTAACCTCGCCCACTTGTCTAATTAACATGTTATAACGGTTAAGTGTTCTAAATTTACTTAACCTCACCCACTTGTCTAATTAACATGTTATAATGGTTAAGTATTCTAAATTTAGTTAACCTCACCCACTCTTCTAATTAACATGTTATAACGGTTAAGTGTTCTAAATTTACTTAACCTCAACTACTTATCTAATTAACATGTTATAACGGTTAAATGTTCTAAATTTACTTAACCTCACCCACTTGTCTAATTAACATGGTGTATTGGTTAAGTGTTACCTTAATTAACTTAACCTTACCATTCCTGTCTTAGCTTTAATTCTTTTATTAAAGCACCAACTACTCACATTAGACAGGTATTGTTACGGTCACTGGATGTGCCGGTCGGTTCCTGGCAGTTTTACACCATAACTTAGTCTAACCTCGAGTTCTTTTGGGCTCAATGCGCTAACCTTTCACATTAGATCTATATTGTTACGGTTGCTGGATTTGCCGGGAGGTTCCGGCCAGTCTTATACCGTAACTCAATCTAACCTCGTGTTAGGCATATTCGTATTTTACTAAATTTAAATATTTATCCTTTTATGTAAATTTTCAACAATTTATTGTCATGGCCCACTTTCCCTCAAAATCAAATTCATAATTTTAGGTATAAAAATTATACGTTTTCATGCCATTTATCATGATTATGCCAAACATGCCAATTACAGGTAATTTCAAGTTTTCCCCAACACTACCCCCATTGTACGTACGCAAAATTACATAGGATGTTAGGCTTGATATTTTAGCCTAACTTATAAAACAAAAAGGGAAAAAGAGGAACTTTGCAACATTCCAACATCATACAAAAGTATGGATCTGACTACACATGTGTCACATGAACTTGGCTTAGAACAATATACTTTTAACTATGAACTTGCAAATTAGATCTATGCAACATGAACCACAAGCATATGAATTTACATAAAACTATACAAATTAAACTTGGCATGTGGTGGTGAACTTGCATAGGGGTTGAATCAAGTTAACATGGATCTAACATAAAGGCATATGGATCTAATATATAAAGTTGTAGATCTAAACATATAGGTTTACACAATCATGTATCCTATAAACTTGCATGTAGTCATGACAGGATAGTTTTCCCAAACTTGCATATAACATGATAATTTCATTCCCACAATTTCAACATAATAGGTTTATTCACAAATTCCTACATAACATGATAGGTTCAATAAACCGCGATAGTTCATAGGCATACATGATAGGATAGACATGAATAGTCATGAATCAACATCACATACAACTTGGTACAATTCTATTTTACAATTCATTACAAACCATGTCTTTAATTTATTCACATCTGAAAGATAACCACACTTACAAACAAAAAGGAAAATCTTGATTTCTGGGATCTGTATTCTGAAACTGAATTGCTCGCCTTTGATGTAGACTAATCATTGTTCTAAATTAGATTTGATTTAATTTTATTCGAAGCTTCTAATCTTGCTTTCTAGTTGAAGGAGAATGGCGTCTACTCTAGCTTGAGTATTGACAGCATGACGGCTCTAGGAATATTTTTGTGTGGCTTAAGGTTTAGGTTTAGGTTGCTTATATAGAAGTTTGATTTAATAGGAACTGTCTGATTAACCTAGAGAAAATCAAAGCCATTCAAACAAGATAGAATTGCTACATCATCCCTAAATGACTCAGCAAAGAGTCAGAATTGCCAAACAAAGAAAAAAGCCAGATTTCAGATCTGACCCGAGGGGGAGGTCGACCCCTAGGTCAACCTGTATATAGGGAGGTCGACCCCCTGGTCGACCCCATGGTCTACTTAACCTTGGGGAGGTCGACCCCCATGTCAACCTGCCTGGGTATTTAATTTTCTGAATTGTTTTATATATATTTCTGAAAGTAAGGGCCCTAACTTCTTCATACGAAGTTCGATTTTCGAAAACTTGGACTCTATTCCAAGCAGAATTTCGAGACGAAAGCAATGGCATAACCCGTTTCCCTTAATTCTCACATTTGAAATTGAGTATTCTTTAATTCGTTACTATAATGTTTACAAAAAACACGGGGTGTTGCAGATCCAACCCTCAGGAAATAAAATAAAAATATTTTACGATCTTTTGATACGTAAAATGCGGGCTGTTACACTTCCGCTTGACCCAACTATAGTCACTCAATGGACGATGTACCATGATTTGATTATGATCAAAGCAGAGCTTTCATTTTGAAGATTCACAGTATTCTCAAGTCGAAGGAACTGTTTAAATTATTCACATGGATATTTCTGTTTAACCTTAGTTATACTAACCAACAAATACCATCGAATGAACCGTTCTAAAGTTATCCAATAACTATTTGTACATAACCCCTAAGTGTCCCTAACAGTCATGAGTAATACATTGCCCAACATTTGGAGAGCGTTACGTACTCTAGTCTCAACGGATACATCAATGTCCAGTCTTGATGCATCTTGACTAAGAACATTTATAATGGTGTGTTTTGTAATAATGTGATCTAATACTCATGATTACAATTATTTGTAATTGCTATCACAAACACACAATTCATGGATTTTCTGTTAAATATATTTTAATTAAATATTTATTATTTATTACACATTATAACAAATATATAACAAAAAGAAGAAACTCCTTTATTCGAAGTAGAATTGATTTCAGAGTTAATTATTTCACAATAAATTACGGAATTGCCCCAAGGGCATATTCCTAACTCTATCATTTCTATCATGTTGTTTTTAATGTTTGGAGACTTTATTTATATAGCTCAGCTTTAGAGCTAAAGCAACATGTTGTGATGGAAACATTTATAACTGTTATCGTTGCGTATTATGTGAGACCCTTGTTAGTTGATTTAGTATAGTTATCCCATGTATCAATTGTTGATTCAAGTTTATATTATTGCTTTTCTAAAGAAAGGAATATCCCTTCACATGTCTTTATATTTCTTACATACCATGCTCTAACTGATATTTAAGTTACACTAAACCGTGTATTTTGTATTGAAGGTCAGATCGATTTGTTTCAGATTGATAACTTGCTGTACAGATTCATATTTAGCTGCTTTCACCTTATATTATCTCTTTTGAAGAAAGTATTAAGTTGAGTAAATGAGTGATGAGGTCGTTTATATATTTATATGGAACTTGTTGCATTAGTTTATGGTTCTTAAGAACAATTGAGTATGTAGCACATGTAATGTTGTAATTCCGCCATCTATATTTATATGTATTATGTTCTGTGATCTGTTTTTTGTGTCATTATTTTATTATGTTCTGAATAGATCCCCATCCACCATAGTTTAATATACAACATCAATTGAGTATGTCGATCTACTTAAGGTAAGAAAGAAAAATTTATACATCCAATCGATGTATTCAATATTCATTTAATGTAAGGCTTGCATATGGTCGCTTTTAACCAGTCCTAGTTCATTGTGTAGGTACCGCGGAGCAGCATTAAATCTTATCCCTACACATCCCGTTTAGGATTTGTGTTGAGGTCGAGAGCCCGACCATAAAACTAGATGCTAGGGTACTGCTAGTGACAACGTGAGTATAGGCACTGGTATGTGCTTTCACATTTTGGTATCAGGGAAAAATCCAGAATAAAGTATGATAAACATAGAATAGAACCATAATAGTACATGTGTTACAACAACAAATGATAACATTCATGCCTACTTCTACCACTTATTATCGTTATTGTTATCCTTAATCGGTGTTTCTCAATTTTGCGAGTACTTAAAGTAAATAATAGGTTTGCGAATACATTTAGTAATATATTTAATTTCCTAGTATTCCATGAGTTGAATCCTATTATTGGTAGTTTATCTTTGTAGAATTCCCCATCTTATTAAATTCTTCCTATGTCTAATATCTTAGGTCTAAATTTGGCAAAGCTTGATACCTTGTCCCTTAGTACGTAGTTGATAGTTGAATTAAATAACAAAAATGGGATGGGGAAATGAATTAAAAATCAAATATGATAAGTAGAAACTTATATTAAGAGAATAAATTTGAATTAGAGTTGCACAGAGGAAATAAGTGAATTGTTTCGACTGTGCGTAGAATTTAATAATTTATTTGTAGGATTTTTGGGATGGATTATAAATGATTAATTTGTTATTGAGAATTAATTAGAGGGTGAAAATAAAATGGTTGTTTAATTAACGAGACTTAATTGTAGGGTTGAATTTATTAAACATAATATAGGTGCATTTATGATAATAAATAAATACAACCATGAGTAACTAAAACTTCTAATTATCTATTATGTGGAATCGTCCATCAGCTACTTTAAGAGTTCCGGTCGGTATGTCTGATCAACGTTATCGATAAGAATTCCTTAAACACTTGTACCAGATGTTTGAACATAGATTTAGGCAATAAAATGATTAGTTAAAGAGAATGATATATGTTAAAATAGTATTAAACCACTTAATAAGATGAGTAAAGTAGAAAAGATGACTAGACAATATCAATACTATATTGAATTTACTGCCAATTGATGGGATGAATCATTATAAATTTGGTGGTATTATATAATTTTGATACAAATTAAAGCAATGGTTTTAAGATGACATCGTGCCTTATAAAATAAAAGAGTAAATAAGAATGTTCTTATGTATAAAGATATGTTTTAAAAAGAGTTAATATCTTGAACATAAACAATATTTTAGAAATACACTCTCATGTTTAAGTTTAAAAGACGTATGCAACAATTTGTTATAAATAATAAATGGAAAATGGCAAGGCCATTTTGATTTTATAATTAAAATCGCAACCATTATTTGAATAATTGGTGTAACTGATGGCAATGTAGCGTCATGAACTAATCGGGGATTGAAAAAGATGAGCATGTATTTTAAACATATGCTATGTGAAGGATATGATGTAACAATTTATTCTATTGTGTATATAACTTCTTATAATTTAGGGTGGATGATAAAATATTATAAACAATGTTTTTAGAAATATAAACTATCTATTGCAAAGGAGGGAGAATTTCCTTTCAATATAAATATGTTATCGTAATAGAAATTGCAAGGACACAATTTGTTTTGGGTGAGTCTGTAACAATCCTGGTTTTGGGTACCGGAATAAACATATTTTCATAAGATTTTATAATTTAAGACTAGAGAAATATGATACAAGTTCGAAGGAAGAACTCATATAATCATCTAAGTTGTATAAACAAAGGAATATGGGAATTACGTGTAATTGTGTTAAAATGATAAGTTAAAATTAAGTGTTGAGATAAGAAGATTAAACTCAATATGTGTTTTGATAAATAAATTTAAATATGTAGGAAATGAAATTGGAAGTCTTATAATATGTGTTTACAAAATTATTTTATCAAATGTAATAATTTTGGTTGTTAATGTGAATATTAAAAATATGAAATACTGATTAAAAATCAATATTTAAATGTAATATATTTTTAATATGATTTATTAAGTTGGTAAAAATGAAAAAATGGGTGCTTTGGGAAACTCTGTTGTTAAAATTTAAGTTCCAAATAAAATGAAAATATGAATTCTAAGTTGTCTTCATATTTTAAGATTCATGTTACTTACTTAAGGTAAGTTTTAAAAATGTGTATAATATTTTGCAGAGTGAGAAAATATGTCGAAGTAGTTTAAATAAGTGTGTAAAACAAACTTTTTGTGAATACGTGTATTTTTGTTGTGTTAGTAATGAGAATTTGTGTTTAAATTGGCTAAAATAATTATTAAAACATGCGTTCATAACTTGGTAGAGTTAGAAAATGTTTAATGCATCTTATTTGCTGTGTTAAATGTTAAAATGTTGTTAATGATAGCCAAATTCAATTTTCTTTAAGCCTAATTTAATTAACTTAAATTAATTGGGCACTAAATTAGTCCATTAGCAAACAAAGGAAATGAGAAATCTGGAAACCTAGAGTGTACGTACTCTTCACAGATGCTCCTTCTTTCTTCTTGTTCATCATTGGGAAAGGAAAATCCTGGCTCCTTTTCAAATTCATAACATATTTCATATTAAAAGTAGGAAAATTTTACTGAATCAGACTTTTAGGTAATCTAATTAAAGCTAAGAAATTTAATTCCTGGTGGTTTCCTAAATCTTAGAAAACTTACTATAAGTATTCTACTATATTTACATGTCTATTTCCGGCTTCCTACCGGTCACACAAGTTGTTTTTAATCCTAGAATCTTAACGTGGCGAGCTAAATTAAGTTATTTCTTCATAAATCTAGTCAAAATGGGTTGTACAACTCACACATCTAGCTTAATTCGATATGCATGCATGCAATCTATAATTTTCTTTGATAGATTTTCTTACTGAAAATATTTTCTTTCAATTTTGAGTTTACAGTGACAACTTAGTTTGGGTCCATTTAAAGAGACCATATATCCCTCGTATTGCACCGGAATCATGTTACTCTACGTATTACTCTTTCTGTTTGCTGAAAACCATGATAAAAAGCATTCATTAAACATATCAAGTTTAGGCCAGAAAATCATATCAGAGAAGGCAAGTTTGCCTTTAGAATTCACATCCTACAGGTCAAACTGGACCATAATGGGTGCTCGACCAGGCTTAGTTCCAGGTCAAGTTCTAGTATCTGAGTAGTTGTGTTGTTTGATTCTTTATTTAGAATGGTTTTTGTAATGAAATTTTTGATATTTTGAGTCATCTTTGAGAGGCTTAATCCAACTACGGACAAGCCAATATTAGCATCAATTCATAGGATGATAGATTTTCGTATGTATTTTATATATGTTGATTTCATTGAATATTGATGGATTTTTATCGATTTCGTATACGTATTTTTTTAACTCGATTTCTAAAGGATTTTAAATTCGAAAAATAGGTTTGAAATAATATCCATAATTGATTTACAAAATAAGAATTATTTTTATATGTAAATATTCTCTATTATAAAGAGATTTAAAGAATAATTTCCAATTTGTTTTCGAATATCGGCTTCAAACTCATTTTCTCGAATAAGTATTTTCTATATAGAAACTGCATTCTTCGAGAGAATGAGGAAGTGAATTAAATGATATAACAAAACCACATGGTATATGACATGTAGGTTTGCTATATCGGTTAATCCCAGACTTGTTTTATTGATGCTACACTTATGTGGGGTTGACTATCTAGTAATAAATCGATAAGCAAGATCGTAAAGTATGGAACGTATAGTTACCACCATTTAATTTACTGTTTGGGAGTTTGTAACACGTATTGATGTTATTGCTAGTTTTAGGCTATATTAAGTCCTATATGTTTATTTATGTACATATAAAGCTATTTGAAGTATTAATGTAGGCTATTGGCTCTAACCGATTAATAGGGCAGTTAGGTCTTATGTATATATATGCGTATATGTAAAGACGTTTGGAGTATTAACTGAGGTTGTTGGGTCTCTTAATCGGTTTATTGGGATGTTGGGTCCCAATTTAGGGCTTGTTGGATATTTTTTTTAAATAGTACCTGGCAGGCTTCAACTATTTTTTTGTAACACATTTGTGACATTGCTACGGCTTTCCACTCCATATATTTTTCTAGATTTTGCTGATCTAAAATTTGATACTGATTTTATTTCTATAGCCTTAAAGCTATTATATTGATTATTAATGATGATTTCATTTATGACGTCTTTAACTCTTGAACGAGTTTTATATGTTGTTATTGTATTTGTTTCCATCATGTTGTTTTGAGTGTTTCGAGATTTTATTTATGTAGCTTAGCCTTAGAGCTAAAACAACATGTTGTGATGGAAATATTTATACTCGTTATCATTGCTTATTACGTGATATCCTTGTTAGTAGATTTAATTTAGTTATCTCATGTATCATTTGTTGATTTTAGTTTATATTACTCCTTTTCTGAAGAAAGGAATATCCCTTTATGTGTCTTTATATTTCTCACTTATCATGCTTTACTTGATATGTTTAAGCTAGACTAACCCATGTATTTTATACTCGGGTCAGATCAAGTTTTTTTAGGTTAGTAGCTTGTAATAGATTCATGTTTAGCTTAACCTTGGATTATCTCTTTTGAAGCTAGTACCTGAGTTGAGTAATCAAGTGATCGGGTCGTTTATATATTTATATGGAACTTCATGTATTATTTTATGGTTCCTAAGAACCAATTGAGTATATAGAACATGTAATGTTGTAATTCCGATGTCTGTATTTATATGTATTATGTTTTATAACCTGTTATTTATGTCGTTTTTCTATTTTGTTATGAATGAACCTTTCTCCACCATAGTTTTATATTAGACATGAATTAAGTACGTCGATCCACTTAAGGTAATAAAAAACATAGCATACACCTAGTCAACATATTCAACATTCGTTAATGTAGAGCTTACAGATGGTTTCTCTTAGCCATCTCTATTCTATGCACTAGCAGACTGTATTACCTAGTAATTCTCTTTGTTAGTGCGGATCTCTTGGTGGGGCATCAAAATCATAGTACCATGATGGATCAATATAATGGTATCAACTTTTCCGATAAATGTATCTTAGCTAGTAAATTTCTCAAGTAATCAAACACTTCAACCGATGTAGTCAGTGCTATCATTTCTGATTCTACAATGGATTTATCCAAAATAGTTTATTTCCTTTATTTCTTAAGAAATACCTCCTCCTATAATAATAGACATATCCATTAGTTGCTTTGGAATCGTCAGATAATGTATTACAATCTTCATCATTATATCCTTCAAGCATAATGGGAAATTTTTGATGGCATATTTAATGTTCATGGTTCTTTTAAGGTATCTCATGACCATGTTATAATAGCATATTAGTGCTCTATACTAGTTCTGCTAGTTAACCTGCACAATAATCCCATGACACAGACTACGTCAGGTCTTATGCAATCGATGAGATACTGAAGGTTGCGAATGTTGCTCTGATATTCAGATTGTCTTACACCTTCATTAAATAGTTTTACACTTGGATCGTGTGATGTACTAGCAGGTGTTAGTACCTTAGATATTAGTTTTTATGATAACAACTTTAGAAATAATATAAAATATAAATACTAATGTTTTATAAAAATATATAGTATATAGTGCAGGATATTAGCTAAGCATTGATTATAAAGACTATACAATATGAAATGTAGATTCATGATGCTAATAAAATAAAAAAGGCTAATATGGAGACCCAAATATTAGAGAATGAATACTTAAGAGTATTGAAAAGTTCAACAAATTAAGATATCTCGGATAATTTAACGAGTGTTAGATTATATGTTAAAACTCAAATAACATTTCTAATCTCTCTCCATCTAATTTATTTTACGATTTTTAAAATATTCTTATTTTTGAAACTGATTTTCAAATTTCTTTCTCAAAATAGATTTCAAAATCATTTTAGTTTTTATACAAGATTGTTTAAGTTTTAGATTTCCTTATATTTTAATATATAAGTTATTGACTATCTATGAATCATTATAGTTTTATTTTTATGTTTTGGTACTTATACTTTTATTTTTAAATATTTATGTATAGGGACAGCTATTTAGACAAAAAATTAGACACAAATTGAAAGACACAAAATCTCGATCGTTAGATCATTTTGTCTTTATATGAATGGTGAAACTCAAGAGGAGATCTAATGCCCGAGATTTCTCGTGTCTATATTTGTGTCTAAACCGATTTCCCATTTACTTGTACTTTACAATTAAAATAATTACATACATATATATTAATTTATAATAAATATTCCAAAATTATTTTTTATAGTTTTATTAAATTTTATATGACTAAATGAATATAAACTATGTTTATACTAATTTTACGAAGCTTCAATTTGTTTTAAAAATTAATTGATTTTCAAATTTTTAAATAGGTATTTTTCAGAAACATAATGAGTACCTATTTTTGCTCTACATGTCGACATACTTTCAAAAATCAATTTTCGAAGAAGTGCATGTTCATCGTTTCTCTTTACAAATGGACATGGGCATTGTTTCTCTACAAATATCGAAATTCCAAATGATTTTTTAGCAATTATTTCTTCATTTATTTTTCATTTCTTTATACTATACCTTCCTAAATAAAATTATTCCCCAACTTTACCGAATTCAACCAGTTTCAAATTTCACTGCCACTAGTTTGACTCTCTATCATTACTCTTTGATCTCTCCACTCTCTCTCTCTCTCTCATACTCAAATCAAGATCAAGGTGTTATTCAATGGTTATCGAATCGATTTTATAGGGATTAAAGATCCTTGTTTGTAAAAATGTATCAAATCTTACTACTATACCGCGGATGCGGTTGAGCCATGAAATCATTTGGATGTAGTTAAGTATCAGAAATCAACTAAGTGTATTAGTAGCCCTGGATATCTAATAAATGTCGTTGGTTGTTGAAAATAACCTGGGTGTGTGTGAAGACCCGTAACTTCCCCGTAAAGGAAAGCGTCGGATAGTTCGAGAACAAACCACAACAGAACGCATATAGAAGAACATTTCATTGTATATAACAACAATGCATCAGATTACAAGAATATACAGAGTATAAAAGAATATTACACAGAAATATCAGAGATTTAAATTACATTTAAATACATAGCAGCGGAAAATAATACAATACACAACTAGAATGAGATATACGGATACAAAGCTTCCCGGATATCGTTCCAGTCGTAAACCAGGATCCTGTGAATATAAATCTGCAAAACCAAAACTACTAGCTGCCCGTGTCAAAATAAGGGCACCCAGAGTTTAGGTCAAAACAATAAACTCCAGGTCAGTCATGTGACTGGTGTGAGAACTAAAGCAGTTATAAATCTTTATTTTCAAAGCTAGGTAAAACAAGGGACCACGCCGTATAACACGGAACGGGTTTCCTCCCAAGAATACCAGTGCATAAGACAAACAACGCAATGCTAAATAAAGAAAAATGAAGCTGTTATAAGACCCAGGTCCCATCACACAATGCAACGCAGTCGAGGATAGGGTTTTCCCTTATAACAGCCAAAGAATGCTTGATACGTTTAAAACAAATCATTTGATACTATTATAAGTGCATAGAGTATAAAACAACTTCAAATCATAAGTATCAATCATAGGCGGCATGAATGCCCCATACCACTATGTCGCCATATATAGGTTTACAAATAAAACCGCAAATGTCACGTATTTGGAAATTGGGTTTCCATCTATGAACCGAGGCTAGGGGCAAGATCCTCAACCGATTCGAGACGCTCTAGCCCGCCCCTCAGGAACAGCCGCAACTGCCCCTTGGATCGTCAGGGCCGGTCCACACGGAGTGGATTATTATGCCTGAACAATACGTCTCCCCACCCTATGGGGTGTAAGTCTGGTCCGTCAGCCGACCAGAATGCATTCGGCCGAAACCGATATAACCGAGGCGCCTCGCAACAGCAACAACAACATAAGTCAAACTCGTCAGGGCGTGTAAAACCACTGACGCCACTTCTAACTAGAAAGAAACGCATGCCCTCCCTGAGGTCCGTCTCCCGTTTTTGATTCATACCGGGTGTGAAACTCGCGAATCAAACGTTACACAAAGCTACGCCACAAAGGTCGTGCTTTGATCATCAACCACAAGACTTTGCTTTTCAACAGAAGCCTTGATCATTTGCATCTTAGCATGCCACACAGGCAAGCCATCCTATGCAACCGATATCAGTCACACAGAATGAAATCCGATGTCAGACACACAGTCCATTTACAAGTCCGTTCTGGGTCTGAACGAAACCGGAGGCACCTAGTACCCCGCATATCCATCGATCTCCAAGTACGTCTGGACGATCACTAACTGTTTCCATCTTCTTGGGTGTACAGCCCAATCAAGATCATCAGTTATCACCCAAACGACGTGAAGACCTCCGGTCTTCGACCATCGTCTTCGTCTTCGACTTATCGTCGTATCAGTTACTCAGAATGGGATAAACCCGGTCTTTCCGAATAACTCGCGTATATTTTAAATAAGTGTTACACAAACACAACATACGCCTCATTCCAATTCATTAGTCACTAACCGTAAATTAATCAAGAGAATAATTCCCCAAATATTAACCCCGAAGGCCGAAACCAACATCAGATCAATATCCAGAAAACCATTCTGCTTGGCTAACCGCCAGTTAGTTTCTAAATTTCACATTCAAATCTAATTACAGATTTATCTATCGCCTGGAGCAAAACTGGTGATACTCCATTCTCGATCTTTTCAATCTAATTAAAGATTCATTAAAACTCCACTTAGTTTTAATCATTATCTGGGTTAAAGAATCAGTGTCATTTAAAACACGATTCACGATAAACCCAAAATCACATTCCATTAATTATCGGGTTAAAGAACAAGTGTTATTTAAAACACTGTTCACGATAAACCCAAAAATCAATACCAATTCAATTCCAATTAAATATCATTTAATTGGTACACTTCATTAAATCTAAATAAAAAGATTTAATCTTTTCTCAACTGGGTTCAAGAACAGTGTTAGTGAAGACACCATTCACGACAAACCCAAATCACATTCGATATTCAATACAAGGCTCTGAATAGAAAATATATCGGCTTATATTCAATATCGAATTCTACGACTAACAAATGTCGTATTGGAAATAACGATACAAATATATATCTTTCAAATTTCCATAACAACACCTGTAATGTCACGAATTCCAACATCGAAATATTCCGAAGACAATTTCGATTCAAATCCACTCCAATGCAATCATTGGAAATTTTGGTTATTTTCAAAACCATTTCAAATTCAATTTATTTATTTAAAAATAAATAGAATTATAATTCTAGTTCAAAACTAGTTCATTTCGATAAAAATCCATTTTTTTATCTTTTCAAATATGGAGATTTTCACCCCAAACTTTCACAAATCATTTCTTGTGATTTTACACAAATTATTACTATTTTTAATAATTTTATCAAGGCCCGTACAGTCGATTTCCAACAATGGCCATCGAACTGCACTTACAACGACCTTTTTCGAATTTGATTTGGACGTATCTCCAAATCCAACCGTTAGATTTCAAATTTCTAACATTAATTAGAAAGCTCTTTTCGATACGAACCCAACGGTTCCGGTTTTAGGAGAATCCGACGGTCGGATCTCCTGTAATGTCCGTTTGAAATAAATGGTCGAAATTCGCGAACTGCCGCGGCGCGGCGCGTTCTATTCAGGCCATTATATTATATATAATATATATAATATATATTTCGTCGATTTCTATTTAAAACGAATTATATAAATAGTTTTGAATTCGTTTCAAAAACATTTTCAACTTCCATTTCAATTCAAATCAAAATTGAATTCTTCTCTATAAATTCGTTTTAAAATTCATTTCTATTCAATTCGAATTTCAATTCAATTTGAATTCATTTCAATTCGCTTTCTATTCCATTTGAATTCGTTTTCAATTCAATTCATTTCGAAATCGTTTTCAATTCATTTCATTTCGAAATCGTTTTCAATTCAATTCATTTCGAAATCGTTTTCAATTCATTTCATTTCGAAATCGTTTTCAATTTATTTTGAATTCGTTTTCAATTCAATTCATTTCGAAATCGTTTTCAATTCAATTCATTTCGAAATCGTTTTCAATTCATTTCATTTCGAAATCGTTTTCAATTCGATATAAATATCGTTCACGTCAAAATGGCGTCCATACACGGCTTCATAAATTTCTATTTTCAAATATTCTATTTCAAATATTTCTTTTTCAAAATAGTTGTTATTATCAAAATATTTCGTTCAACACATGACCAATCTCAATGAATGAGTACTGTCAACACATGAACTTTTATTTTATAATATTCTTTATTTTTCAAATTGGAATGAGGCCCAATCAATTACCATATAAAGTTAATTATATGGATTTTCATACAACACATGTATATCATAGCATTGAAAAATAATCAACCATCAACCAAAGTGCACTACACTGCATAAGCATCAAATACAGATATTCAACGCTTATAACAGCCTGTCAATCAATCGATCGACATATTTAATCAATCAGGATGAGTGAACTGCATATTTCATCCTAACACCCGTGTGGGGTTTCAAACAATCAAACACAGATTTTATTTGTGCAGTTGGGCGATGTGTGAAATTTATCGACCCAATCAATATCATTCAAATAAGTGTACATAAACAAACCATCTGGTTTGTAAATGAATATTTATTTATTCACTTCACTATTTTCATATTCACGTTAAAAATTATATTTTTAACGATAAAACATTTTATTTCAACCTATGAATTTCTATTCAATTCATTTATTCAATAAAATGATATTTTTATTTTTCTAACATGTTTTAGAAAATTTCGGCGGCATAACGGCACGATACTAGAAACGGGACAAGGCCTAGCCTTATCCCCGGTCTAGTGAAGGCCCACGCCATTCACACATCAATCAAATCAATTCGTTATGCAAACCGCAAACTTTGGAGTAAGGATCTAACCTAGCCTTACTCCTTCGCCTTATAACGGCGCACGTCTAATCCTAACCAATTTATCGATTCGATTTTTCACACCACAAACCACATTCAAACAATATCGCAATCAATCACCAAACTGTCAAACAAACAAGTCCATGGTCTGTGGACGATTGTGTCGGGTGCTACTAAGCACCGTCTGCATCCTAGTATATATATATAACTAGAAAATAAATAGAAAGGTGAGAAATTCTCACCGATTAGCTATCCTAGCTCCACGGCACTTCATTGATAGAAATCTTCATCGCTATCGCATCTTCGTCATCTTCGCTGCCCGTAGCCACTACATATGTAAAAATCGAATTTTTACTATGCTATTCAATATATAAAATCGAATTTTGACTTCGCTATTCAATATATAAAAATCGAATTTTTTTTCTTTTGCAAGTTCAAATCTTTTTCTACTAAAAGATTAAACTTTTTTTCCTATTTTAAAGTTCAAAATAAAATCAGTTTTTCGCTTTCATAAAAATGCAGTTTTTTCATAACTTAAAAAATAAAAATACAGTTTTTGCCTTATTTAAAAATTCAGTTTAAAAATCATTTAAAAATCAGTTTTCTAATCTAAAATAAAATTCAGTCTTAAACCTAAAATAAAATTCAGTTTTAAACCTACCTAAAATCAGAATTTTAAAAACATAAAAATCGGTTTTTAATATTAACAAAATCAGTTTTATAAATTAAGTAAAAATCAGTTTTATAAATAAAGTAAAAACTTACAGTTCGAAAGGGGGGGGTTCACCACCATCGGAGAGGCTTCGGGTGGCTCTGGGTCGGCGGCAGGAGGAGGCGGAGGGTTGGGGCGGCCTTCAGTTCGTCGGCGGTCATCACTGTGGGGGGGGAAAGCTCTGGCGTTTTCGTCTTCGATTCGAAGGGAGGAAGGAGATGAGCTAGAGGGGAGAGGAAGGCGCGACTTTAGGGGGGAGCGGCGGTCCATCGTCGGCGTCAGCAAGGGGGAGGAAGAGGCGTCGCGATCTGAAACTGGAAGGGGTTTTTTTTTTTTTTTTTTTTTTTTTTATATTTTGACCGTGGTTTGACTTGTGAGGAAAGAGAGAGCTCAAGGGGGTTATATAATATTTTAATTATTTAAATAATTAATTTCTCCATAAAGTAACTTTAAATTTCGATCTCCGAACGAGGCCCAATGACTGTCGTCCCTAGCTAATTACCCCCATTCCGAATACAATGGGATATGTTTCATAAGCCAGTTCGGCTGTTACGCTCAGTTTTCGCTGAAATTAATGTATAAATCTATATATTCAATTTTAAACGTACATTTCAATTTACCGGGGTCACATACTAACTTTAAAAATTCTAGAAAAATATTTTCTAGCTTCGTATTGACGATACGGTCCTAACAAAACTAGTTTCGTCGAAATCTGAGACCGTTAGAAAAATGGCCAATTTCCAGTCGATTAAAATCAACTGAAACTGGTCAAACGCGTTTTCCTTTGCCACGCTCACATATTGATTCGAAAAATTATGAAATTTGAAATCTAGCAATAACTTTACATCACGGACCCAACAAAACTGGTTTCGTCGAAATCCGAGGTCGTTTGCAAAATGTCCATTTTTAAGGGCCTGAATTCCATAGCGACTATTCAGAATTTTCAACTGGACATATCTTTTGATTCCCGCTAAGAAATTTTGATCATTCGGGTTCGTTGGAAAGATATTCACTATTAGATTCCATTATTTTTGGTTTCACTAAAATCCGGATTGTTTTGCACCCGGTACATTCAATTGAAGTTTGAAATCGAATTATCGAACTACCGCGCCATTTTCAATTCTATTTATAATTATATATAATTATTTATATTCTAACGACGACGCGTATAATATATACGTTCGAATATATTCAAAATAAATTTCTCGTCGATATTATTTAAAATAATTCATTTTAAATAATCTAAATTCGCTAAAATGGCCAAAATAAAAATTTTAAACTGGCCCAGATTTTACGGGTTGTTACAATCTCCCCCACTTAAAACTTTTCGTCCCCGAAAAGGAACAAAGTCGAAAGTGGTTTGATTATTCAGCTCCACATTTGATCTGGCTTCCATTCTCCAACTCTTTAGTTTCTGAGAATTTTTAAAATTTCAAAAATTTGGCTAACACCCTAAATTTTTGAAAAATTTCGCCATAACCTCCCCTGCACCGGGAGCATCGGGAAATTGCAAATAGCGTTCCCGGTCCTTCAGATCTCAAAAAGAAAAAGAAAAAGCCAAGCGGCTAGCCAATAGGCTCATAAAATCATCATCACCCAAACAAAACAGTAAATTATGTAATAAACATGTACCTATTTGTCGGGCAAACAAATTTTATTCTCTGCTCTAGCCTCCTTGCTATGACCTGTTCAATGATATATATGTATATGCAAACAAATGCGACCAATTTTCAATAGAGTTCAATATTTGATTCAATTAGGCATAATTGTTCAAAATTAGCAAACAATTAAACAAACAACACAAACTTCAATCAATTAGTGGATTAACGTTTCAAATTCATAATTTCGATATATATACAAAAATCAGATTTTTGATGCCAAATCACAACAATTAGCCCTATCTAATTTTGGTTCTCACACCAGTCAATAGGAAATATATAGATATCAAACCTTCGAAACACGAACATAAATGTTGATGATGCGATCGCTATCATCAATATCATCTCCGGGCGACTAGGGTGTGGTGCTATATCTATCCAATATATTAAAACTTCGAATACACGCTAGCTAGGCGCATACGCAAAAATCTTTATATTTTGGATTGTCCTAATCAATATAAAATAAATAATCAAATACGAATAATTGATTTAAATTTTCAAATCAAAAATCGTTTTCATTTTAAAAATATACTCTTCACACTCGTTCTAGGATACTACTGATCCCATCTCTAACGAGTCATTCCATTGGATATTACTAATCCAATATCTGATGAATTCCTTCGTACGGTTCTAATGTGTCTTGTTCTCTGCTTTGTAAACCAAAGCTCTGATACCAACTGTGAAGACCCGTAACTTCCCCGTAAAGGAAAGCGTCGGATAGTTCGAGAACAAACCACAACAGAACGCATATAGAAGAACATTTCATTGTATATAACAACAATGCATCAGATTACAAGAATATACAGAGTATAAAAGAATATTACACAGAAATATCAGAGATTTAAATTACATTTAAATACATAGCAGCGGAAAATAATACAATACACAACTAGAATGAGATATACGGATACAAAGCTTCCCGGATATCGTTCCAGTCGTAAACCAGGATCCTGTGAATATAAATCTGCAAAACCAAAACTACTAGCTGCCCGTGTCAAAATAAGGGCACCCAGAGTTTAGGTCAAAACAATAAACTCCAGGTCAGTCATGTGACTGGTGTGAGAACTAAAGCAGTTATAAATCTTTATTTTCAAAGCTAGGTAAAACAAGGGACCACGCCGTATAACACGGAACGGGTTTCCTCCCAAGAATACCAGTGCATAAGACAAACAACGCAATGCTAAATAAAGAAAAATGAAGCTGTTATAAGACCCAGGTCCCATCACACAATGCAACGCAGTCGAGGATAGGGTTTTCCCTTATAACAGCCAAAGAATGCTTGATACGTTTAAAACAAATCATTTGATACTATTATAAGTGCATAGAGTATAAAACAACTTCAAATCATAAGTATCAATCATAGGCGGCATGAATGCCCCATACCACTATGTCGCCATATATAGGTTTACAAATAAAACCGCAAATGTCACGTATTTGGAAATTGGGTTTCCATCTATGAACCGAGGCTAGGGGCAAGATCCTCAACCGATTCGAGACGCTCTAGCCCGCCCCTCAGGAACAGCCGCAACTGCCCCTTGGATCGTCAGGGCCGGTCCACACGGAGTGGATTATTATGCCTGAACAATACGTCTCCCCACCCTATGGGGTGTAAGTCTGGTCCGTCAGCCGACCAGAATGCATTCGGCCGAAACCGATATAACCGAGGCGCCTCGCAACAGCAACAACAACATAAGTCAAACTCGTCAGGGCGTGTAAAACCACTGACGCCACTTCTAACTAGAAAGAAACGCATGCCCTCCCTGAGGTCCGTCTCCCGTTTTTGATTCATACCGGGTGTGAAACTCGCGAATCAAACGTTACACAAAGCTACGCCACAAAGGTCGTGCTTTGATCATCAACCACAAGACTTTGCTTTTCAACAGAAGCCTTGATCATTTGCATCTTAGCATGCCACACAGGCAAGCCATCCTATGCAACCGATATCAGTCACACAGAATGAAATCCGATGTCAGACACACAGTCCATTTACAAGTCCGTTCTGGGTCTGAACGAAACCGGAGGCACCTAGTACCCCGCATATCCATCGATCTCCAAGTACGTCTGGACGATCACTAACTGTTTCCATCTTCTTGGGTGTACAGCCCAATCAAGATCATCAGTTATCACCCAAACGACGTGAAGACCTCCGGTCTTCGACCATCGTCTTCGTCTTCGACTTATCGTCGTATCAGTTACTCAGAATGGGATAAACCCGGTCTTTCCGAATAACTCGCGTATATTTTAAATAAGTGTTACACAAACACAACATACGCCTCATTCCAATTCATTAGTCACTAACCGTAAATTAATCAAGAGAATAATTCCCCAAATATTAACCCCGAAGGCCGAAACCAACATCAGATCAATATCCAGAAAACCATTCTGCTTGGCTAACCGCCAGTTAGTTTCTAAATTTCACATTCAAATCTAATTACAGATTTATCTATCGCCTGGAGCAAAACTGGTGATACTCCATTCTCGATCTTTTCAATCTAATTAAAGATTCATTAAAACTCCACTTAGTTTTAATCATTATCTGGGTTAAAGAATCAGTGTCATTTAAAACACGATTCACGATAAACCCAAAATCACATTCCATTAATTATCGGGTTAAAGAACAAGTGTTATTTAAAACACTGTTCACGATAAACCCAAAAATCAATACCAATTCAATTCCAATTAAATATCATTTAATTGGTACACTTCATTAAATCTAAATAAAAAGATTTAATCTTTTCTCAACTGGGTTCAAGAACAGTGTTAGTGAAGACACCATTCACGACAAACCCAAATCACATTCGATATTCAATACAAGGCTCTGAATAGAAAATATATCGGCTTATATTCAATATCGAATTCTACGACTAACAAATGTCGTATTGGAAATAACGATACAAATATATATCTTTCAAATTTCCATAACAACACCTGTAATGTCACGAATTCCAACATCGAAATATTCCGAAGACAATTTCGATTCAAATCCACTCCAATGCAATCATTGGAAATTTTGGTTATTTTCAAAACCATTTCAAATTCAATTTATTTATTTAAAAATAAATAGAATTATAATTCTAGTTCAAAACTAGTTCATTTCGATAAAAATCCATTTTTTTATCTTTTCAAATATGGAGATTTTCACCCCAAACTTTCACAAATCATTTCTTGTGATTTTACACAAATTATTACTATTTTTAATAATTTTATCAAGGCCCGTACAGTCGATTTCCAACAATGGCCATCGAACTGCACTTACAACGACCTTTTTCGAATTTGATTTGGACGTATCTCCAAATCCAACCGTTAGATTTCAAATTTCTAACATTAATTAGAAAGCTCTTTTCGATACGAACCCAACGGTTCCGGTTTTAGGAGAATCCGACGGTCGGATCTCCTGTAATGTCCGTTTGAAATAAATGGTCGAAATTCGCGAACTGCCGCGGCGCGGCGCGTTCTATTCAGGCCATTATATTATATATAATATATATAATATATATTTCGTCGATTTCTATTTAAAACGAATTATATAAATAGTTTTGAATTCGTTTCAAAAACATTTTCAACTTCCATTTCAATTCAAATCAAAATTGAATTCTTCTCTATAAATTCGTTTTAAAATTCATTTCTATTCAATTCGAATTTCAATTCAATTTGAATTCATTTCAATTCGCTTTCTATTCCATTTGAATTCGTTTTCAATTCAATTCATTTCGAAATCGTTTTCAATTCATTTCATTTCGAAATCGTTTTCAATTCAATTCATTTCGAAATCGTTTTCAATTCATTTCATTTCGAAATCGTTTTCAATTTATTTTGAATTCGTTTTCAATTCAATTCATTTCGAAATCGTTTTCAATTCAATTCATTTCGAAATCGTTTTCAATTCATTTCATTTCGAAATCGTTTTCAATTCGATATAAATATCGTTCACGTCAAAATGGCGTCCATACACGGCTTCATAAATTTCTATTTTCAAATATTCTATTTCAAATATTTCTTTTTCAAAATAGTTGTTATTATCAAAATATTTCGTTCAACACATGACCAATCTCAATGAATGAGTACTGTCAACACATGAACTTTTATTTTATAATATTCTTTATTTTTCAAATTGGAATGAGGCCCAATCAATTACCATATAAAGTTAATTATATGGATTTTCATACAACACATGTATATCATAGCATTGAAAAATAATCAACCATCAACCAAAGTGCACTACACTGCATAAGCATCAAATACAGATATTCAACGCTTATAACAGCCTGTCAATCAATCGATCGACATATTTAATCAATCAGGATGAGTGAACTGCATATTTCATCCTAACACCCGTGTGGGGTTTCAAACAATCAAACACAGATTTTATTTGTGCAGTTGGGCGATGTGTGAAATTTATCGACCCAATCAATATCATTCAAATAAGTGTACATAAACAAACCATCTGGTTTGTAAATGAATATTTATTTATTCACTTCACTATTTTCATATTCACGTTAAAAATTATATTTTTAACGATAAAACATTTTATTTCAACCTATGAATTTCTATTCAATTCATTTATTCAATAAAATGATATTTTTATTTTTCTAACATGTTTTAGAAAATTTCGGCGGCATAACGGCACGATACTAGAAACGGGACAAGGCCTAGCCTTATCCCCGGTCTAGTGAAGGCCCACGCCATTCACACATCAATCAAATCAATTCGTTATGCAAACCGCAAACTTTGGAGTAAGGATCTAACCTAGCCTTACTCCTTCGCCTTATAACGGCGCACGTCTAATCCTAACCAATTTATCGATTCGATTTTTCACACCACAAACCACATTCAAACAATATCGCAATCAATCACCAAACTGTCAAACAAACAAGTCCATGGTCTGTGGACGATTGTGTCGGGTGCTACTAAGCACCGTCTGCATCCTAGTATATATATATAACTAGAAAATAAATAGAAAGGTGAGAAATTCTCACCGATTAGCTATCCTAGCTCCACGGCACTTCATTGATAGAAATCTTCATCGCTATCGCATCTTCGTCATCTTCGCTGCCCGTAGCCACTACATATGTAAAAATCGAATTTTTACTATGCTATTCAATATATAAAATCGAATTTTGACTTCGCTATTCAATATATAAAAATCGAATTTTTTTTCTTTTGCAAGTTCAAATCTTTTTCTACTAAAAGATTAAACTTTTTTTCCTATTTTAAAGTTCAAAATAAAATCAGTTTTTCGCTTTCATAAAAATGCAGTTTTTTCATAACTTAAAAAATAAAAATACAGTTTTTGCCTTATTTAAAAATTCAGTTTAAAAATCATTTAAAAATCAGTTTTCTAATCTAAAATAAAATTCAGTCTTAAACCTAAAATAAAATTCAGTTTTAAACCTACCTAAAATCAGAATTTTAAAAACATAAAAATCGGTTTTTAATATTAACAAAATCAGTTTTATAAATTAAGTAAAAATCAGTTTTATAAATAAAGTAAAAACTTACAGTTCGAAAGGGGGGGGTTCACCACCATCGGAGAGGCTTCGGGTGGCTCTGGGTCGGCGGCAGGAGGAGGCGGAGGGTTGGGGCGGCCTTCAGTTCGTCGGCGGTCATCACTGTGGGGGGGGAAAGCTCTGGCGTTTTCGTCTTCGATTCGAAGGGAGGAAGGAGATGAGCTAGAGGGGAGAGGAAGGCGCGACTTTAGGGGGGAGCGGCGGTCCATCGTCGGCGTCAGCAAGGGGGAGGAAGAGGCGTCGCGATCTGAAACTGGAAGGGGTTTTTTTTTTTTTTTTTTTTTTTTTTATATTTTGACCGTGGTTTGACTTGTGAGGAAAGAGAGAGCTCAAGGGGGTTATATAATATTTTAATTATTTAAATAATTAATTTCTCCATAAAGTAACTTTAAATTTCGATCTCCGAACGAGGCCCAATGACTGTCGTCCCTAGCTAATTACCCCCATTCCGAATACAATGGGATATGTTTCATAAGCCAGTTCGGCTGTTACGCTCAGTTTTCGCTGAAATTAATGTATAAATCTATATATTCAATTTTAAACGTACATTTCAATTTACCGGGGTCACATACTAACTTTAAAAATTCTAGAAAAATATTTTCTAGCTTCGTATTGACGATACGGTCCTAACAAAACTAGTTTCGTCGAAATCTGAGACCGTTAGAAAAATGGCCAATTTCCAGTCGATTAAAATCAACTGAAACTGGTCAAACGCGTTTTCCTTTGCCACGCTCACATATTGATTCGAAAAATTATGAAATTTGAAATCTAGCAATAACTTTACATCACGGACCCAACAAAACTGGTTTCGTCGAAATCCGAGGTCGTTTGCAAAATGTCCATTTTTAAGGGCCTGAATTCCATAGCGACTATTCAGAATTTTCAACTGGACATATCTTTTGATTCCCGCTAAGAAATTTTGATCATTCGGGTTCGTTGGAAAGATATTCACTATTAGATTCCATTATTTTTGGTTTCACTAAAATCCGGATTGTTTTGCACCCGGTACATTCAATTGAAGTTTGAAATCGAATTATCGAACTACCGCGCCATTTTCAATTCTATTTATAATTATATATAATTATTTATATTCTAACGACGACGCGTATAATATATACGTTCGAATATATTCAAAATAAATTTCTCGTCGATATTATTTAAAATAATTCATTTTAAATAATCTAAATTCGCTAAAATGGCCAAAATAAAAATTTTAAACTGGCCCAGATTTTACGGGTTGTTACAGTGTGGTCAGTTGATATACACGTAAATATGTATATTTTATCCGCTTATTTATCTTGTTTTCTCTTTAAAATAACTGATACTGTGTATTTATAGTTGTGATTTTAGATTATTTAAGAGGAATGGATAGATGCACTTAGTTGTTGAAAAGCTTGAAGAATCGGTGCAAGTAGAGTGTTGATTAGAGCTTAAAGACATGAAGAAATGTTGATGTTCAGTAACTTCTGCTGCATATTTTAAAAGATTCAATGCTTTTTCATAAAGGTCGCTTGTCTTAGACGTTATGAAGTTCTTATTCATGCTCAAAACAATTGAAGTTAATGCCATTTGATGCCCGCAAGCTATGACATTTGCATGTCCATTCACACGCGTTCACACTTAGCTATTTGGTTTATTTGTTAATTAGGAAAAGGGCTTCTGTCCCAAATGGTGTAATTGGCCACTTAGTCTTGGCCATAGCAACTATAAATACACTGTATCTCCTTCATTTGTATTTACATTAGGCTTTATTCTGTAACTTCTCTCTTGGAATAAAACTGTTCTTCCGCATCTCTTCTTAGTTGTTATTTTATTTTACTTATGTTTGTGTTATTTCTTTTCTTTCTTCCTTCTTCTTCTTTAGCTATGTCTAGCTAATCCCCTTTGATTAGGGGGTGATGACGCTTAGATTAGATTCAATATGAATCACATAGCCAAATAGATATGGGCTTTATTTATATAGATTTAGATCTGAATCAACGATTAGATATGGGCCTTCATATTCTGTGTCGTTTAAGAGCTATGCTCATAGGGTATGTTCGAATTCGATCTAACGCTTATCAGATTTAGATCTAATTTTTACGGTTTTAGAAATAAAATAGTGAATCTTCCCTGATAGGCTATGGTTGTTTAAGAGCTTAGCTCCTGCATAGGCTATACTTGTCGTTATTCACATATTTGTTTCTAGAAACCTAATTATCGTTGATTCCTGTTTGTGACAAAAACATGAATTAGATCTGCATTAATCTGTTTGGTTATTAATTCATATTAATTTAGTTTATGTCATTGCTCCCTAATTGTTTTCATTTATTATTAAAAACTCTCTTTTTGTTTATTTTCTGTTATTTTCAAACAATCAAAATTTTGGAATAACTTGATTGGATTTATTATTAAAATAATTTTGGTCCCAGAGTTCGACACGCTTTACAACAACCCTTGTTGTTTAGGAAAGCCGTACAAATTTAACAGTTGTTTACAATTGTTCAATTTGTTTGCAAACAAATTTTTGCGCCGTTGCCGGGGACCAAAATAATTTTTATTAGTAAATCCTTCAAGTTATAATATTTTCTTTTTCCATTAAAAAAAACACAAAAATATTTTTATTTTTGTTTTCTTGTATAGATAGAAAGAAAATTCTTGCTAGTTGATTTGGTATTTGATCATTGTTATCGTAATCTTCCAAACAAGAAAAAATACTTGCCAAATTTTCCTATTTTTTCCATTTGTTTTCTCAATTTCTTTCCTTTTTTTCAAATTTCTTTCCAATTTCTCATATTTCTTCTTTCACAACAATAATAAAAATAAATAATCTCATTTTGTTTCAGTTCCTTTTTTTATTGTCTTTCCATTTTTCAATACATTTCTCTCCCTTTTCTTCTTTTACTAGTTTCTGAAATAAAAAAAATAAAGGAAAAAATTCCTTTGCATTTTCGTCAATTTTTTGTATCTTTCATTCTTTTGTGTTTAGTGCGATCTCATCTTCAACCCTTCACCACATAATCTTGTCTTTCAATTTCTTGCCAATTCTTTTTCGATGCCTTTCCCAGTTTTCTTTTCATTTTTTTCTACAAATTTCTTCTCTTTTTACAATTGATACAAATTTAAAAAAACAAAAAAAAAATCTTGTTTTCATTTTTCTTCTTTTATCTCGTGTTTCTCCAGCTTTTGTTTTTCAGCCGATCAGCACAACAAAAATCACCTACAAAAAATTCCACAGTCACAAATCTTTTCTACTCATCTTCACAATTCCAATCAGCAAAGCCAAAACCCCTCGCAAATAAACAAATTTCCAATCACCATCCCCCCTGCTTTTCAAACCCTACCGCAGTTCGATGTCCAAACCTGATTAGAACACCACACAGATCAACAGAAATCCAACACCACGCAGTGTCCTAATTCAACATCCTCTAAACTCCACCGTCTACTACCTCAATCGATCTCCTCGCTGCACTTCAACTCCAATACCACAATCATTCACAACTCCATCCACTGCCTTTTACTTTGCCCATCTTCAACAAAGAACATTCCACCACATTCCGATCACACAAACCTTCCCTACATCCACTCCGTTCAACGGACCAAACTTAAACTTCCACTAACCAATACACAATCAACTACATCACCTACAACCTGCTCGCCTCCACCAAAACAGTCAAAATCCTCTCCGTCTACTGCAAATACCCACGTATCCTTGCACAAACCACAAACTTCTCCCCTGACAACTCACTACAAACGACATCAGCTAGTCCACTTCAATCGGTCACAAACCACACAATCCGATCCCAAAATCCCAATCGTGATACTCCATCAAAAACCATCACGCATCTCACAAACCCACCACCAACATCATTACATGCAACAACCTCCATCTCCCTTTCACCACACGCAACAGCCTCCATCTGTTCATCCACACACGCTTCCACCTCAAACCGCAAGCCAAACAAAAAAACCACCCAAATCGAAACTCACTTCACCTTCACAACCTCAATTCACCCGAATAAATTAACATGCAAAATCACCAATTGCCAAACCCTAGAAACCATCGATCAGCAAAGACCCGAAACCCCAAACCAGAGCTCAATTCGAGAGTGTTGATCTCGGAATTTTTATTTCGATTTCGGATGTTTAGTTTTGATTTCATCTGAAATTTGGAAATTGGGTTTAACTTTTGAGGAATTGAGGACCGAAATTGTGCTCGCGTTGAGTTTTGAATTTGGGCAGAGGATATAGTAGTTAAGTGATATTTTGTTGGGCTGGCGTGTGGGCTTTCGTGGGCTAGTTTGGCTTCTATTTTTCTATAAGTTATTTTATCAAATTTTTTATTCTTTCTTTTGTTTACTTATTTGGTTTGGTTGCGTTTGTAGCTATGTGCGTTTGGAATAGAGTGCCATTTTTTATTTTCGATGTTAGTTTCTCTTTTGTTTTAAATTTCAAAAAGAAAAAAAAACAAATTTATTTTGCCCTTCGTTTTGTTTTGATTATTCTTTATAGCTCCCTTTAATTAAAAGAGTTTTCATTTTCTTTGTTTGTTATTTATTTCCTTTTGTTTCTCTAAAAAAATAAAAAAAGAGAAAAGAAAATCAAAGATCAAAATCGAAGAAAAGATTCTAGAAATCGATAGAGAAGTCTGAAGTCAAGCGATTTGCAAACAACTTTGGTGAGGAGCGGTTGCACACCTAGTGGGATGTGAACGAGCTAGTGCTACGCAGTTGCACTGGACGGACTACCGATCTAAGTAAGAATTTTTTAAACTCTACAGGGTCTGCTGCTGCTTGAAAAATATATAGAAATTGCTTGTAAAGATTTCGTGTAGGTGTCGCGGCTTGCTTATAAATTTTTTATTTTTGCGATTTATTATTCTATGACTAATCTATGATTGATTATTTTTTTCTGTTGATGTGTGGTTGGAAATTTTTAAACGAACATGGGATAAATTGAATAGTTTGTTTTTGAAATAAATTATTTTTGAAATCAAATCGAGGATTCCCCAAAGCTCATAGGACAAAATATTCGTTAAATTGACAATTAGGATTGATACTCTCTGAGGTGTCTAAGGAACGGTAGAGTTTAGAACTCAATCAGGTTCTTAAACCTTCAGTCGTGTTTCTATGGTGATTCGTGGTACACTGATAATCCATGTCAGAACCTGGCCCAGACTTGTTTTCATATAATCCGAACTTGTTAAACAATTAAGTACATCCTAAGTTTGGCCCAGACTTGCCCCATGTACAACCAAAATTGCAACTCTTTTCAAAATTTAAATGATTTTGGTTACAATTCAAATCAGAATGAATTTCAAGCTAAAATTTTTTCGGTTGAGGAGAATTTATCTAAGGTGAGCTGACTGTTAGCCTAAATGACTAAGCAAAGTGTTGAAAATCAAAACAATTTCAACATGGTTCTCAACGATCAAAACCAAAATGATTTTCGTAATTCGAGTGGAGATATAAGTTTGGTTATCGAATATGAAAAATGTGTTGCGAATAAGCTAAATTTTTGGCAATGTTGGTTGTGGAAAATAAATAATGGATGACATCTAAGAGATGAGGTGGATGAATTTTTTAGGTCAACCAGTGAGGAACACATAGGAACAACGAATCTAAAAACCAACATTTTGAAGTCTAATGTGTCTACCATTTTTCTTGAAGAAAGCATGAGTGAAATTGATCAATTAATGCATGAGATTTGGATTTTCGCTAGGAAATCAAGGAATGGTCGCGAACTTTAGATGAAAAGTAAGATTCTGAAAATAAAAATATCGAAAACATGTGTCTCATTCAACAACTGGCTCAATACACTATTGAACTTTGGAAAAGTCTAAAAAACCAATTATTGGAAGGAATTGATGACGTTGATGAATTTGAGGATTTCATGGAACTTGGCTTGACTTAATTTGAAGGACTTCTTCAAAGAATAATAGATAGCAAACTACGTTGCCCGGAAATTTATAGGATAGAAAATCAAATTTCTCTTCTTATAGCTAAGGTTATGAACTTGTACAATAACTTTAAATCCCAATCTAGTGACAAACAAGTTCCTGCCAATGCTTCATTTGGAAACAATAATCAGCCAGTAACTTCATCACAACATTACATAACGATTATTGATGATTCTGACGATATGACTGTTAATGAGAATGACAATTTTGAAAAAACTTTGATGTAAAACTCTGATTTCTGTGAAACTGAAATTCAAACTCAAACTGATGCTTCTACTGAAAATTCAACTCTTACTGAAATCAAAAATTTTCAACTAGCAACTTTTGAAATTGATAAAAAAATTAATAAAGTTGTTGAAATCTCTGTAACTGATTTGAATTCAAATTCTCTTAAAAACGAAGACATCAATCTTCAATTTGATCTTCCTCTCTTAGATTCTAATTTTTTTGAAAATTTAGCAACTTTAGATTGTTAACTTGAAAGAAATGACGAAGTTGGTAATAATCGTTTAGGTGAGGACGACTTTGATGAGCGAAAACTTATTGAACTGATTGATGATAATGTTGTTGGGTCTGAAATTGAAAATGAAACGTTTGAAAATTTTGAAAATTTTGAGGTTCAAAACAACGGGACTGTTGAATGTAATCTTAAACACAGTGACAATTTTTCTTAAACTATTGAAACTCCTTGCGACTTATTCGTTTCAACTGAACCTCACTTTGATAACTAGATTTTCAATGATAAATTTCTACAATATATGAACTCTTTCTAGGATAAAATTGTTTTTGAGAAAACACGATTTCGAAATTTACTGAATATTCATTTGTTTGGTTTTGACTTTAGGTTTACGAATGAACCTTTAGTTAACAAAATTTCAAATATCAAAGAAAAACTGAACAATATTTCTCAAAACAAGCGTGGAGGTGAGAGTGATGCATATGTCTCTCAATTTATACATCATCTAAACAAATCAAATTTTGTTTTTGAAACTTTTGCTGAACCTCGGCTCGATGATCTCTCTTTAGTTGCTACAAAAATTCAATTTGATTTTAGGATCAATTGTAAGCTCAAAATTTTAAAATTAGCAACTCAAAATTTTGAAAAAACTAATTTTGTTTTTCCAAATCTAAAACGTAATATAAAATCCTTTATGATTTGGTTTTCTGCGCTTAAGCTGTGTCTCACAATCTTAATGAGGCTGATCCGTTGGTCCAGAGACTGGTTCATCTATTCGATGACTGCGTATTTTCTGCACTTGTATCCGGTAAGCCACGCTTACCCTCTTATTTTCTTTCCCCTTCACTAAGATATGTCTGGTTAATGACTGTGGGAATATAGTCTATTTTTAAGTGGGGGGGGGGGGGAGGGGGATTTACATTACATCAACAATCAAATTTTATGAATTTTATGAACTAGGTCATTCTTTAAACAAGGACTAACATAAAATTCATAAATAACACCTTGGTTCTTGTTTGATAAGTTGATTTTTTGGGTGATGGGAATGAACATTATTTATTCGTTGAGTTGTAATGTGTCTTTTAAAGATGCTAGCTTGAGACTGTGCAGACGTTAGTCTTGTTCTGGAGTAAGCGTGTCAACCCTTGTTATACATGTTAGAGTGTGCATGTAAAAATAATCATAAAAAAATCAAATAAAAACGATTTTGCACCTATATTTGTTGGATTTTCTGAGTTCATTTTCATGCATAATATTCTTCTCACTCAAATTTTCAAACTTGTAAGTTCTAAATTCCACTTGGCCCACTTAAGGAGAAATGACTCGTTGTAGCATTCTTCTTCGATACCCCACATTATTCGGATCCAAGTTTTAGTCGATGTATATCCATGTTTCGACAAGTTTTTCTTGTATTGGTATACTTAAGAAACTTTCTACTGATTTATTTTCAAAGGTTAAAAACGCCACTTTTTATACCAATATTACACTACCCACTCCATACGTGCTTTTAAGGTAGGATAACCATATATCACATCTTATTTTATATGGGTTATCTATCTTACGAAACTTTTCTTATCATTCCTTTCAGCTTTTTATATAACATCAACCTAGACTTGTGTGTTGAATTAGGGTTATAGAAGTAGAGTAAATAGGGCACAAAATTTTCCTTTCATGAAGTGTTGGTTATGATTTGCTTAGTAGAGGAGAAATCAAATGAAATAATACGGTATCATTCCGTTCCATCTCCACTCTCAGAATAAAACAATCATTCATCATTCATGACTATAAAGCATTCATTTCCATTCCATCCACATCCATCATACCATTCTTAGAAGCAAGGATTGTAGTAGAGGAGATGAAAGGAAACATAATTTCCATATGTGCCTTAGTATTACTTTATCTTTTGTAGCTTGAAGTTCAACTAATACACTTTCCCTCTTATCTAGAATATTTTTAGAGCTTACAAAATTCTCCTTCATCTATGCATAACTCACATCCAATACATTACAGTTACACTGGTACAAAATTATTCAAAGAAAAAAAAAATGATTATATGATTGGGTTAACATTGTCGATGTGGAGAACTTTGGTTCACACCACGCTCTTAACCTTCAAGAAAATTACAGTGTTATCAAGGAATTACGATTCAACTTAATTTTTTTTTATTCATTTTTGCACCAGTAATGGGATGGAAAATTTAGGACTAAACCGTTGTTAGTGATGTTAGGTAAAGTCCTTGGAAAGTGAAAGACCTTAAATATACCATTTGATTAATCCTTGTACATAAGACGCTTTGGATTTTGCAGGTAGTATCTACAGAAAATCCACACGAGACAACACTCGTCCTACTAGGGACACCTAGGTGTTTAACGGCTAGTTGCATACGCTAAATGAAATCGTGTTTCCTACGAAAGTGTGACATATTCGAGGACGAATAAAAAGATAAGTCTGGGGGTATTTGATATCCACGTAAGTGTGTATATTTTATCCGCTTATTTATCTTGTTTTCTTTTTAAAATAATTGATACTGTATATTTATAGTTGTGATTTCAGATTATTTAAAAGGAATGGATAGATGCAGTTAATTGTTGAAAAGCTTGAAGAATTGGTGCAAGAAGAGTGTTGATTAGACCTTAAAGACATGAAGAAATGTTGTTGTTCAACCACCTTCTTCCACATATTTTAAAAGATTCATTGCTTTTTCATAAAGATCACTTGTCTCAGATGTTATGGAGTTCTTATTCATGCTCAAAACAATTGAAGTTGATGCCATTTGATGCCCACAAGCTTTGACATTTGCATGTCAATTCACATGCGTTCACACTTAGCTATTTGGTTTATTTGTTAATTAGGAAAAAGGATTTTTTCCCACATGGTGTAATTGGCCACTTAGTCTTGGCCATAGCAACTATAAATACAATGTATCTCCTTCATTTGTATTTATATTGGGTTTTATTCTGTAACTTCTCTCTTGGAATAAAACTATTCTTCCGCTTCTCTTCTTAGTTGTTATTTTATTTATGTTTATGTTATTTCTTTTCTTCCTTCCTTCTTATTTAGCTATGTCTAGCTAATCCCCTGTAATTAGGGGATGATGACGCTTAGGTTAGATTCAATATGAATTACATAGCTAAAGAGATGAGGACTTTATTTATATAGTTCTAGATCTGAACCAAGGGTTAGATCTGAACCTTCATATTCTGTGTCGTTTAAGAGCTATGCTCCTTAACAGGGTATATTCGAGTTCGATATAACGCTTATTAGATTTAGATCAAATTTTTACGGGTTTAGAAATAAAATAGTGAATCTGTCCTAATAGCCTATGGTTGTTTAAGAGCATAGCTACTGCATGGGCTATACTTGTCATTATTCACATATTTGTTTTTAGAAACCTAATTATCATTGATTCATGTTTGTGATAGAGACATGAATTAGATTTGCATTAATCTGTTTGGTTATTAATTCATATAAATATAGTTTATGTCATTGCTCCCTAGTTGTTTTCATTTATTACTAAAAACTCTCTTTTTGTTTATTTTCTGTTATTCTCAAACAATCAAAATTTCAGAATAACTTGATTGGATTTATTTTTAAAATAATTTTGGTCCCAGAGTTCGACACCCTTTACAACAACCCTTATTGTTTAGGAAAGCCAAACGAATTTAACAGTTGTTTACAATTGTTCAATTTTTTCGCAAACATCAGTAACCCCAGAAATATATATGACTCTACCTAAAGTTGGAAATTCTAGAGGATGTATTTCGTAGCCTTGAAATCGAGATTGTACATTGACATTATATTACAGAACTCCATACATGAAATTGTGTGGGAATAGAGGAAAGGTAACTCCTAACTAGTATAAAATCCTCATGTGTTATTTCCTTCTACTTTACTACATTTACTTTATCCGTGTTTTGATTCTGTCATTCTCAATTGATGCATTCTAAGTTTAATCTTAAGAGGTTTCGAAAAGATATATATATATATATATATTTGAAAATACTATATACTTCTTCTAGTGTTAGCTTAGCTTTAAGATCCCCTATTCCGCAACCCAATAATTGGTATTATAACACTGATTTTTGAATAATTAATAATTTGAATTTTGAACATTTATAATGGCTTCCAAGTTTAGTAATAATTATGTTAATATCACTGGTAATACACTGGTTAGTAATTCATTTGTTGAAAGTTAATCAACTACCAGACCCTCACTTTTTAATTATAGTAATTATGCTTGTTGCACCAGTAGAATGAAATTGTAACGATTCGTAAATTGATCAGTTGATCAGAAATAAATTATTTAAAATATTTATCTGCAGATTATTTTCAATTAATGTCAACTTTCAAATGACGAATAATAATAATGAACTTACTTTGGAAAAATATTCTCGAAAATATTTCCATTCAGAACATATGGATAAAATAACTAGGAATCATTTTATCAATAAAATTGCTTTTAAACTGTAACACCCCACCTCCGCTAGGGTCACTCACAAAGGGAATGCACTAGTTTTGGTGGAGTATTATCTAGGTAAACATACACAGAGATATCACAGGCAGAACATAAATAAAGCAGCGGTAGAAATTAAAAACCAAATTTTTATTACTTTCAAGAAAAGAGTCAAAACCCCATATATCCAAGGTACAAATTATTTCATTACATCCAGTTCCAAATAAAGAAGCATAAACTTAAGATAACAAAAGTAAATTATTCCCCATAAATAGCAGAAGCAGCCATAGCATAGCTTAAGACCAAACCGTACATGAGCTGTCAGAAAGCAAGCTAAATCCAAGCTAAGAGCTAGTGTTTCCTCCCTGAGAACCGGGGGGGGGGGGGGACGAAAGAAAAAGAGGCGAAAGGAAAAGGGTCAGTCATAAGACTTGTAAGCCCTAGTGACTTTCAGTACAAAAACTAGTAAAGGTAGTATGACATGTGAAAACTGGAATTAAACATAAGGATGATAACAGGACTAGTATGACAATTAAGATAACAAGATAAGTCAAGTCTAGCATCGCATATTCAAGGTTCGCTGCACCAACTATACTAGTATTCTAACCCATGTCAAGTATTAATCATGAAATGGTCCCTTGGCCCAGTATCATGAAGTGACCCATTACGGGGTCCTACGGTACGATCTACTAATCGATCGGCTCCCAACAAGTTCTAGCTCGTCATGTGTTTGTGTCATACGACCCTATCCTGAAATGTAGTTACCTGTGCTAGGTCCACCATAGGGTGTATCAAGCCTTATGGTGCCAACCACCGACACGAATCAAGCACGCACAGTGTAAACCTACGGGTGCCCAATGCCTGCTTTTTCAACTCCGGACTACGTGCACGACCATAGTCCGCCTGAACCTACAATGGCGCACCTACTCAGTTGTCGTTCTGGTCGCTTACAATCAGCCCAGTAATCGTGCCCCACCCTGCCTAGTCCTAGGGTATCGTGATACATCTAAGTGGGTTACTGCTGAAAAGGACCGCGTAACTAGGGTTTCTAATGGGTTAAGTGTTGTCATTCAAATTCGTGACTTAACCCTATTCAGATCATGTATCAAGTTGGTTAAGTGTGTTCAAGCGGTTCATGACTTAACCCTATCAAATCATCGTGTCAAGTTGGTTAAGTATATTCAAGTGGTTCATGACTTAACCCTATCATGTGGCATTAATTCATTGGTGCACCCCAACCTCTCACATTAGACTAACTGTTGTGGTCACTGGATTTGCCGGGCGGTTCTGGGCAGATTTACACCACAACATAGTCTAACCTCGGGTTTTACGTGCGATATGACCAACTACCCACATTGGATCCTATTGTTTGCAGTCACTGGATTTGCCGGGCGGTTCCGGGCAGGTTTACACTGCAAACTCAACCCAACCTCGAGTTGGCCATTTTCAAGTTTATCTAAGTGTCATGTCCAGATTCAAGTTTTCGAGTCTAAATTCATGTCAAGTTTTTGAGTCTAAATTCATGTCAAATCGTGTCAAGTTCATGTCCATATCCAGGTTCAAGTCATAATAACATTCATGTTCAAAGTCAATTCATGTTTTACCTAATCTACCCAAATCGTATCCCCATCGCAAACTCGAATTGATACAAATAAATCTGATTAGGGAATAACATAAAAAGGGACGGGTATAAGGTGGCAAAAGTGATTATTAGCATAGCATGGTATGACTTGAGATAAATGATTATAACATTACTGGCATATGGAATATTGGCCTTAAACATAAAGATTCCAAATCTAGCAAAATAAGATACTAGTCAAGATAACAGTTGTCATAAGGTGATAGTATAGTCATGGTAACGATTGACATAAGGTGATAGTATAGTCATGGTAACGATTGACATAAGGTGATAGTCATAAACTTGTGACTAATAGCAGATTCAACATGATAATATGAGGGGTTTTTCTCTTTGATTTACAACATGAATAGGCCCCAAATCAATGTCATAGTAATATACCCAAATTCAAGATCCAAGATGAACAAGAATGGATGTAAAACAGTCATCATACACAGGTCCAATATTAATTTACAACATATTCATATTACATTTACAGTTTAAATCTAAAAGTAACTGGGGCTTACAGATCGTGGTTCGAGAATTAGAAAAAGAGAGTCGATGTTGAATCTTTATATGCTTAGTCAAATCCTAGCAGAAATCCCCAAATCAGCAATTCTCTTAACGCAGTTTCAACGTAGAAGAAGTAGTCCCTTTCTCAAACTTTTCAACCAGAATCAGAGCAGCATAAGGTCAGAGAGAATTTTGTGTAGAGAGACTAGTGTTAGGGGCTGTTTATATAGGGTCAGGTCAACGAATGTAGACATAAACGAGGCCAGAAACATCAGAGTGAATCCAGCTTCAAAAGTGGGCTCGGCAACCGGGTCGACACCCAGGTCGACACTATGGTCGACCTGGTCCTGGGCAGGTCGACTACATAGTCGACCCCCAGGTCGACCTGGTCCTAGGCGGGAAATTTCCCGCCCAGTCCATTCTGAGGTTTGAAATTCGAAATTTGAATTCGAATTCTGAGCTGTTTTGAACTTGAAAACTTCTAAAAACTTCGAAAGGTCATAACTTGGTCATGCAGACTCCGATTTTCGAAAACTCGGACTCGTTTCCAAGAAGAATTTCGAGAAGAATGCAATGGCGTAACCCGTTTCCCTTAATTCTTATTTTAAAAATTAATTTTGCCTTGATTTATGGTTATTACACGTTATAAAAATACGGGTTGTTACATTCTCCCCTCCTTAAAGGATTTCGTCCCCGAAATCTCTAAGTTAGAAAGAATATATCCTACCATCCAATCATCCATCTACTCAAAGCATCATCCACAGGCAACCATTGTCCTTAAAAGATTTCTAGTGCTGTATGAACACATGCTGAAAGTGTGTGTATACGTACTTATCTAATGCAAAAGATCAGGCGGTTACTGATTCAGTAAACCTCCTTAATGCAAACTATGTTAGTGTAATGAATCCAACATGTATGCAAATTCCCAACATAGTTTATAATCTCTACATGAGTGCACAAACATTCATTCATATGCAACATCCAAGTGATAGCATAATAAGTTCCATCCACGTAGAAGTATAAGCACTCATCCATATGCAACATGAAAATGTGACTGAGCCGATCTAGTGCCTAATGTGTATCATGCATCCACTAGCAACCACTTGCAAACACTTGCAACCATTTGCAAACATCAACCATAACATGTTTCAATCACATGTTTACATCCATATGGTTCTACCTAAGGTTCTCAAGATAAGATCAAGAAGATTAACAAGACAAACGTAGGTAGTAGAAGCATGATACGAAAAAGGTTTTCAAGTTTATAGGAAAAAGAGATCGAGAATGTACCCTAAAAAAGAAATGGGTAAAGCGCGCGTATCTTCTCTTCGGTTTCCCAAGTTGCATCTTCTTAGGCTTCACTCCACTGCACTTTAACTAGCTTGACTTTCGATTCCTTAGCTTCTTAATCTTCGTTCCTAAGATACAAATCGGAACTCGCCTCAATGTTGCTTCTTTTTCCACTTCTACATCTTCCAGGATGCTTGGCTCAACCACTTCGGCCGACTCATGCAAGTACTTTCGGAGATGCGAGACGTGAAAGACATTGTGTACTCCAGTCAGCTTCTCGGGTAAGTCTACCTTATAGGCCATCTGTCCAATCCTCTCAGTGATGGGGAACGGTCCTACGAACCTTGGTGCTAGCTTTCCAACTGCTCCAAAACGAACTACATTGCGTAACGGAGAAACTTTTATAAAGACCATATCTCCGACTTTGAACTCTTGGTCTGTCCTTCTCTTGTCCGCATAAGATTTCTATCTATCTTGGGCTGTTTTCATCCATCTTCGTATCAACTCAACCTTCTCAGAAGTGTCTCTTATCATGTCAGGGCCAAGTATAAGCCTGTCCGTCGTATCCCACCAACAAGTTGGCGATTTGCATGGTCTTCTATACAGGGCTTCGAACGGTGCCATTCCGATGCTAGCTTGGTAACAATTATTATATGCAAACTCCACGAGAGGAAGATGGTCTTCCTAAGTACCACCAAAGTCAAGAACGCATAGCCTCAGGAGATCTTCTAGTACTCTATTTACCCTTTCGGTTTGTCCACCCGTCTGTGGGTGATAGGCCGTGCTTAAATTCAGTCGTGTACCCATTGCTTCTTGCAGACTATTCCAAAACTGGCTAGTGAAAATCGGGTCACGATCACTAACTATACTAGAAGGAACTCCATGCAACCGTACTATATCTCGAAGGTAAATAGACGCTAGCCATGATGCGATCCTCTTGCTTTTCACCGGAATGAAGTGAGCACTTTTCGTGAGTCTATCAACTATGACCCATATGCTGGTATTTCCCTTTCTTGACCTAGGAAGTCCATCCATGAAATCCATCGAGATACTGTCCCATTTCCATTGCGGAACCTCCAAAGGATGTAATAGCCCACCAGGCTTCTTCGACTCGGCCTTTACTTGTTGGCACACCATGCACTTCGAAACGAACTCTGCCACATCCTTTTTCATTCCAGCCCAAAAGAAAATGCGTTTCATATCCCTGTACATCTTATCCCCTCCGGGATGTATAGTCATCTTCGAGTGGTGCGCCTCTTCGAGAACTTTCCTTACTAGGTCTCCCGCTTGTGGGACACATAGCCTTCCATCGCGCCTTAGCCATCCCTTGTCATCTATGGCATACCTACTGAGGTGACTTGACGTCTCACCACTAATCAGCTTGTCCATGATTTTGACTATCTGTGGTTCTTCCTTCTGTGAAGTCCCTACTTGATCTAGAAGTGTAGGTCTTAACTCAAGAGATGCAAACGTAGCAGTCAATGACTCAACAACAGGTGTAAAATCAAAGGTTGCTATAAACTCAAGGCTTTTCCTTTCAACAAACAAGGGGCTCAAAGTCAACCTTTTTCTACTTAGGGCGTCCACCACCATGTTACCCTTGCCAGGGGTATAAGCTATATCAAAGTCATATGATGCCAAGAAATCCATCCACCGCTGTTGTCTCAGATTCAAATCTTTCTGTGAGAAGAGGTACTTAAGCGATTTTTGGTCGGTATACAGCTCGAACCTCTCCCCTAGAAGATAATGGCGCCAAGCTTTAAGTGCAAAAACAATCGCGACCAACTCCAAGTCATGCGTGGGATAGTTTTTCTCATGAACTTTAAGTTGTCTACCCCCGTAGAATATTACTCTTCCCTCTTGCATTAGGACAGCGCCTAATCCTGTGCCGCACGCATCTGTGTACACGGTAAACGTCTTACCTCCATCGGGTAATGCCAAAACTGGAGCTGTGGTGAGGGCTCTCTTAAGTCTCTGAAAAGCAGCGTCACACTCTATGTCCCATGCAAAAGCTAGGTTCTTCTTTGTTAACTTAGTAAGAGGGGCTAAAATCTTAGCGAAGTCCTTAATGAACTTCCTGTAATAGCCCGCCAAACCGAGAAAGCTCCTCACCTCCATTGCATTCTTAGGAATTTTCCAGTCCTGTACCGCAATTACCTTTGCGGGGTCCACGGCTATGCCTTGCTTAGAAACTACATGCCCAAGGAACCGAACTTCCTTCCTACAAAAATGGCATTTGGAGAACTTAGCCTTTAACTGGTGTGCTCTAAGTATTTCCATGGCTTCCTTGAGATGTCTAGCATGCTCTTCTTTATCTTTTGAGAAGATCAAAATATCATCCACGAAAACTACCACAAGCTTGTTAAGGAACTCCCGAAACACCCTACTCATCAAATCCACAAAGTATGCGGGTGCATTCGTTAACCCAAACGGCATGACGAGCCATTCGAAGAACCCATCTGGAGTCCTAAACGCAGTTTTGTCAATGCTATACTCAGCCACTTTAAGCTGATGAAATCTTGTGGCTAGATCGAGTTGAGAGAAAACAGATGCTCCTACAAGCTGGTCAAACAAATCGTCGATTCTTGGTAGTGGGTGCCTATTCTTCTTTGTCAACTTGTTTAACTCACGATAATCTACGCACAGACGAAGCGATCCATCCGCCTTAGTAGCAAATACCATTGGAGCACCCCATTCAGAAATGCTTCGTCTTATGAAATTTTTCTCAAGCAACTCGTTAACTTGTTTACTGAGCTCTCTTCTTTCTCGCGGGGCCATGTGCCTAACGGGCAATGAAACTGGCTTGGCATTATCAACAAGATAAATTCAGAAGTCTATCTCGCGTTTAGGAGGTAACCCCCTCACTTCATCAAAGACATCTGGATATTCTCGGACCACTCTTACAGATTTCAAATTATCGTCAGACGAGTCAAGGGATTCAAGATAACACAACATGACCGGACCCTTAGTGTTACAGGAAATTTCAAGGGTATTACCGAGGCGAGTCATGAGCCTCACTACCCTTCGTTCACAATCAATAATGGCTCCATAATTGGCCAGCCAATCCATACCTAGGATCAAACCGTATCCCATAAATCTGAGAACATAAGCATTACACGTGAATTCTACACTTAATATAGAGATCCTCAAATCCACACACATCATAGATAAATGGGCGGAGCCCCCAATTGGATTTGAAACTATAACGGGATCCTCAACCAGACTAGTACTTAGGTGCAGATTTTCAACAATATCAGAAGAAATAAAAGTATGCGATGCGCTAGATTCAAATAAGGTTCGAACAGGAAAGTCAAAAATGTAAACAAGGCTTTCTACGGAAATATTACTACCTCGGTCAAGAGCTGGAGTGGTGTTGAGAGCATGCAACTGCCCTCCAGAAGGTCCTGCTCGCTAGGTCTGCCCTTGCCCATGTCCTTGCTTCTTAGGGCAATCCTTGCTGATGTGTCCAGTATCTCCACAATGAAAGCATTCACCCAACTTCCTCTTCTTCTTTCTACAGTATTTAGCTAGATGTCCAGTAATACCACAGAAATTGCACTTCCTCGTCTCACGTGGTTTGTTGTTGCTCTTGTTATTCTTGTTATTCTTTTTGCCCCCTTCTTGAAGTCAGCTTTCTTATTCTGAGTCTCATTAGGCTTAACCTCCTTCTTGCTATTCTTGTGTTCCTCATGAAGTAGAGCCATATCCACCAAGCTTTCAAAGGTCGCCCCCATGGGTATATGAGTTATGGCCAAACTGTGTAGTGGCTCGTTCAATCCTCGAGCAAAGCCTACAGCCTTTTTCTGGGCTGTGTTGACCAAATCCAAACCGAACCGAGCAAGCTGATTAAACTTATTCACGTACTCCCTAACAGACATGTCCCCTTGCTTGAATGCTAGGAACCTCTCCATCTGAAGGTTCTCTTCTGCTGACGATAAGAATTTAAGCCCAAACCTCTCTCTAAAATCTGCCCAAGTCTCAACTGGCCTGGTAGCATTGGTGATTTCCCACCAAAATGCAACTTCCTCTTTCAACAACCATGCTGCCAACTGAACTTTCCTACGGTCCTCCACATCAAAGATAATGAACAAGTCTTCAGTCTCCTTTAGCCAGTTTCGTGCCTCAACAAAGGTTTCAGTTCCAATGAAGTTCTTGTCACCCATTGCTTTAAAGTTTTTGCATATTTTGGCAAAGGCGGTACCAGGAGGAGGAGGAACGGCGACCACTGGGGGAGGAGGAGGAGGGATGTCTGCTGGGCCCGCGCCGTTGGCCCTGACTTCTAAGTACCTTCGAAACCATCCAGGCACGGGTATTCCCCCAGGCAGGTTAAGATCATCCATGCTGAAAAACGAAAAGAAAAAGATTCAAACGAGGAAACAAAGGAAAGTGCTAACGGCTTTTGGGGAATAGCCTTTTTAAACATAAAACTATTCTTGAAAAATGCTTCTTTATAAATGGTTTTGAAAATAATTTCAGAAGGTTTTAAAACTTTTGCCCAGCCTGGTAACCTTCTGCTCTGATACCAAATGTAACACCCCACCTCCGCTAGGGTCACTCACAAAGGGAATGCACTAGTTTTGGTGGAGTATTATCTAGGTAAGCATACACAGAGATATCACAAGGCATAACATAAATAAAGCAGCAGTAGAAATTAAAAACCAAATTTTTATTACTTTCAAGAAAAGAGTCAAAACCCCATATATCCAAGGTACAAATTATTTCATTACATCCAGTTCCAAATAAAGAAGCATAAACTTAAGATAACAAAAGTAAATTATTCCCCATAAATAGCAGAAGCAGCCATAGGATAGCTCAAGACCAAACCGTACATGAGCTGTCAGAAAGCAAGCTAAATCCAAGCTAAGAGCTAGTGTTTCCTCCCTGAGAACCTGGGGGGAGGGGGGACGAAGGAAAAAAGGCGAAAGGAAAAGGGTCAGTCATAAGGCTGGTAAACCCTAGTGACTTTCAGTATAAAAACTAGTAAAGGTAGTATGACATGTGAAAACTAGAATTAAACATAAGGATGAAAACAGGACTAGTATGACAATTAAAATAACAAGATAAGTCAAGTCTAGCATCGCATATTCAAGGTTCGCTGCACGAACTGTACTAGTATTCTAACCCATGTCAAGTATTAATCATTAAATGATCCCTTGGCCCAGTATCATGAAGTGACCCATTACGGGGTCCTACGGTACGATCTACTAATCGATCGACTCCCTACAAGTTCTAGCTCGTCATGTGTCTGTGTCATACGGCTCTATCCTGAAATGTAGTTACCTGTGCTAGGTCCACCATAGGGTGTATCAAGCCCCATGGTGCCAACCACCGACACGAATCAAGCACGCACAGTGTAAACCTACGGGTGCCCAATGCCTGCTTTTTCAACTCCGGACTACGTGCACGACCATAGTCCGCCTGATCCTACAATGGCGCACCTACTCAGCCGTCGTTCTGGTCGCTTACAATCAGCCCAGTAATCGTGCCCCACCCTGCCTAGTCCCAGGTTATCGTGATACATCTAAGTGGGTTACTGCTGAAAAGGACCGCGTAACTAGGGTTTCTAATGGGTTAAGTGTTGTCATTCAAATTCGTGACTTAACCCTATCCAGATCATGTATCAAGTTGGTTAAGTGTGTTCAAGCGGTTCATGACTTAACCCTATCAAATCATCGTATCAAGTTGGTTAAGTATATTCAAGTGGTTCATGACTTAACCCTATCATGTGGCATTAATTCATTGATGCACCCCAACCTCGCACATTAGACTAACTGTTGTGGTCACTGGATTTGCCGGGCGGTTCCGGGCAGATTTACACCACAACATAGTCTAACCTCGGGTTTTACGTGCGATATGACCAACTACCCACATTGGATCCTATTGTTTGCGGTCACTGGATTTGCCGGGCGGTTCCGGGCAGGTTTACACTGCAAACTCTACCTAACCTCGAGTTGGCCATTTTCAAGTTTATCTAAGTGTCATTTCCAGATTCAAGTTTTCGAGTCTAAATTCATGTCAAGTTTTCGAGTCTAAATTCGTGTCAAATCGTGTCAAGTTCATGTCCATATCCAGGTTCAAGTCATAATAACATTCATGTTCAAAGTCAATTCATGTTTTACCTAATCTACCCAAATCGTATCCCCATCGCAAACTCGAATTGATATAAATAAATCTGATTAGGGAATAACATAAAAAGGGATGGGTATAAGGTGGCAAAAGTGATTACTAGCATAGCATGGTATGACTTGAGATAAATGATTATAACATTACTGGCATATGGAATATTGGCCTCAAACATAAAGATTCCAAATCTAGCAAAATAAGGTACTAGTCAAGATAACAGTTGTCATAAGGTGATAGTATAGTCATGGTAACGATTGACATAAGGTGATAGTATAGTCATGGTAACGATTGACATAAGGTGATAGTCATAAACTTGTGACTAATAGCAGATTCAACATGATAATATGAGGGGGTTTCCTCTTTGATTTACAACATAAATAGGCCCCAAATCAATGTCATAGTAATATACCCAAAAGTCAAGATCCAAGATGAACAAGAATGGATGTAAAACAATCATCATACACAGGTCCAATTTCAATTTACAACATATTCATATTACATTTACAGTTTAAATCTAAAAGTAACTGGGGCTTACAGATCGAGGTTCGAGAATTAGAAAAAGAGAGTCGATGTTGAATCTTTATATGCTTAGTCAAGTCCTAACAGAAATCCCCAAATCAGCAATTCTCTTAACGCAGTTTCAATGTAGAAGAAGTAGTCCCTTTCTCAAACTTTTTAACCAGAATCAGAGCAGCATAAGGTTAGAGAGAATTTTGTGTAGAGAGACTAGTGTTAGGGGCTGTTTGTATAGGGTCAGGTCAACGAATGTAGACAGAAACAAGGCCAGGAACATCAGAGTGAATCCAGCTTCAAAAGTGGGCTCGGCCACCAGGTCGACACCCAGGTCGACACTATGGTAGACCTGGTCCTGGGCAGGTCGACTACATAGTCGACCCCCAGGTCGACCTGGTCCTGGGCGGGAAGTTTCCCGCCCAGTCAATTCTGAGGTTTGAAATTCGAAATTTGAATTCGAATTCTGAGCTGTTTTGAACTTGAAAACTTCTGAAAACTTCAAAAGGTCATAACTTGGTCATACGGACTCCTATTTTCGAAAACTCGGACTCGTTTCCAAGCAGAATTTTGAGACGAACGCAATGGCGTAACCCGTTTCCCTTGACTCTTATTTTAAAAATTAATTCTGCCTTGATTTATGGTTATTACACGTTATAAAAATACGGGTTGTTACATAAACCATAATGACCATGCATAACTTTGGATGTGTGCACTTATTTTCATAATTAAACAAGAATATGAAGTATAATTATTTTTTTTATTTTTTTGAATTCAATGTATTTATGACATCATCAGTATTACCATTATATTCAATTAAATTGAGATTTAACAATTTATATGTTAATATATTTATTCTAATAATTGTTTTTAAAATTAATATTATTCATTTTAATTGGTTATATAATGATCTATTATCATTTTTAACATTATCTATATATATATTTGGTTTGAATATACGAGGAAAATTAATATCGATGTATCGATATATTACGATTTTTACAAGCAATAAATTAATATTGTTTAATATGGTTTTATTGCTTAAATATGTTGTTTTAATTATTTAAAGATACAAAGAACTTTATATTGAAATTTTGTTTACCTAAATAAATAATTTTACCAAAAACAAAAAATATGACTGAAAATCAGATTATGGATCATCAACTATCAAATTTGTAAGCTACAAGTAACTTATTTATATAGGAGAAGTTTAACAAGAGAGAAACCTCACTTTTTATATTATCAAAGTTTAATTAAACCAAGCGAGAAAAAAAACCAAGATCATTTACTTTGGAATAAAACTAAGACTTACCGTTTCCTTACATACACCATCACCTCCTTACACACCATCATCTCAAGAACTTCGGGATGGGTATTAGTCATGAACATGTAGGAAATGAGTGGGTTGAGGGTATTTAGGTAATTTGTACCTAAAATATTTTTCCAAATTTATTTCTATAAATACACAACCATTCTCTTTATTTTCTTCACCGCTTTCGTAAGTGTAACACCCCATTTTGTTGGCATAGCCGACCAGTTTTTATAGTGTTCCGTAACACTTTTTAATTATAACCAATAATAAAAATACAATAGAGTACAGGTGATTATGGATGACAATCAACTAATTCGATTTTTAAGGTGAACCGTCCGCCGCCTATGGAGTTTAAAGTGTTTCGTCCAATCTACTTATGTAACACCCCAAATTTTGAATGATTGAATTAACTAAATTTAAGAACACTAAATTTTTAAAAGAGGAATGAAGGGAAATGTGTTGCGCCATTGCAATTGTCTCGGAATTCTGCTTGAGATAGAGTCCGAGTTTGCATAAATCAAACTTCGTATGAGGAAGTTATGGGCCTCGGAAGTTTGAGTAATTAAGCAGAATTAATTAAAGTTAAAGCCATCCAGAAAATTCAAATTTAAATTTGAAATTGTAGGTACCCGGATTGGGCGGGAAAATTCTCGCCTAGGACCCAGGTCGACCAGGGGGTTGACCTGGGAGTTGACTTGATCGGATAGGTCGACTAGGGGGTCGACCTCCCTAGGTTTTCCAGGCCCGAAAATTTGGCCTGGTGATGTGTTTTGACAATTTGGATGGTTCAGGTGGGTTCTAGGGGTTAAATCTAAGGCCGTAAATGGTTCTCTACACTTATATATACACCCTAAGACCTAACCCTAATTCATGAATATTATCTATGACACCATTATGCTGTCAAACTCTCTCCTAAACCCTAGCCGCCGCCTCTAATCAAATCTCAAGTGTTCATACACAATTCAAATCAAAGTTTAGAGCTTCAGCAACAATTAAAGAAGATCAATCAACATCACCGCAGCGTTTCTACACCAATTTCAATTCGTTAATCCTTTTCTTAAGCCACGAAAGGTGAGTACAATTATTTTCACAAATTTAATGGGATTAAAGTAACATGAAAAAGTTGTAAAAAGGATTCATATATGTTTGTAATGAAAATCTCACCAAGTCTTCACCTTTTTAATTAGTGTCATCATATGCCTATGCTTCTATGTAAAGTTCATACCTTTTATCAGTTTATTCATGTTGAATCTGTCATTATGCCTCTATGCCAGTTTATATGCCCCTTTATTTCGTGATGTTAATTCCAATTTTTTGTGATTTGATTCTCTCTTCTTATCCCTATACCTTTTATTTTTGGATCTAGGCTACCTTCGAGCCTATGTTAAAAATACGCGCGAATGCGAATACGTGGGAACGATGGGGATATGTGAAATATGAAAAATTGGATATTATTGGATATTTTGGATAATTGGATAATATGTGAAATTGGCATATTTGGGTATGAATTACATGGAATTGATGAAATTGCCTATAATTGAAAATTTGTAATTGAGGCTAATTAATATGTAATTAGTGAAATTAGTGACAAGTTGGAATAGGAAAAAAGTGTATACATGATTATATGTTGAATTGGAAACACATGACATGAAAATTGGGGCTTGGGTGAAATATGATTATTAATAAACATTTGACATGAGGTTAGGCGCAATTGTGGTGTAAGACTGCCCGGAACCACCCGACAAATCCAGCTGCCACAATTGGACATCTAATGTGAGAGGTCAAAGGCATGAATTGTAGGCATAACGATGGGTGACACGAGGTTGGACCCGGTTTGTGGCGTAAGACCGCCCAGAATCGCTCGGCAAATCCAGCAGCCACAAAGTGTTCGGTCTAATGTGGGAGGTCATGCACCGTTCGTCATAAGGAATGAATTAAGGAATACTAACCATAATAAGACATGGGTATGGTTAGAGGGTTAAGTGGGGTGACATGTAAATTATGACATGTAAATATCGACTTAACCGGAATAAGATAAGGCATGTAAATTATGACATGTAAGCATGGACTTAACCGTAGCATGTGTAAAACATGGACATTTAAATTAAAATGGTTAAATGGGGGGAAAAACCTAGTGGGGGTCAAGCATAAGTGGGAGGCTTGTGTCGGATGGTACCTGTTTCAACCAGTAACCCATTTGAGTATCTAATTTGGCCCGGTACTAGGCCGGGGTTAGGGCACGCTTACTGGGCTTGAATATAAGAGGTCAAAACGTGAATAGCGGTGGCAACGCAAGTCCAACGGGCTCATGTGTGTGCATGGGTTCGGGCAGGTAGGTAAGTCGTTGTTGCATCGTGTAGGCAGGGACGTGCATTTCATGTTGGTATCGAGTTTGCCACTTTGGGGAGTGATACACCCCACTGTGGGGCCAACACGGGTGCCTACGGGGTTTAGGGGGTCGATCGAATGGGTAGAGTAAGGGTACCTTAGCGGTGGTAGGTGCCAGCCGGCACCTTCGATAGCAACTAAGTATAAGTAACTACCTGTCATGTGGGTACAGTTAGTGGGAAGGGATCAACCTTGAGTAAAAGAGACTAGTAGATGTGCAGTGTAATTAAGTAATGTGGTGTGACTTAGCAAAAGTGCGGTGTAACGAAATACATGTTGGTTGAGTTGGATAGTCCTTTGGGTGCTAGTCTGATGTTGACTTCGATCTTCGGGGTTAGTACTTGGAGGGTTGTTCGCTTAGCCAAGGTGTAGGATTGTCTTAATACTTAGGAACGAAATAATCTTGTCTATCTATTTTATCTACCTTATCTATGTTACAGCCATATCATGATGCCTATTTATGTCTTGATCATTTACCTTACCTATTAATTGTTAAAATTACTGGACTCGCCAGGCTTTATGTCTGACCCGTTTGTTTCCACCACTCTCCTCCCCCTCAGGTTTGCAAGGAGGGAATACTACAGCTTAGTGCCGATTTCTTTCAGTTGCTTGAAAAGAGTAGATGTATCGCTTTGGACTCTCACATCTTTATGGCTTTGCTTATGCTCAGTGGGGATTTATGCATTTATGTTATTTAAGTACTTGCTTCTTTATGTACTTTGAAGTTTTTGGAAAAGACTATTGGTCTTGTTGTAATGGTTTTGGAAACTACTTATATAAGCTTGTTTTGAGTTATGATGCTATGAAATAAATTTTATCTTCCGCTGTGTTGTTCTATTTATTTATTCTTGTAATTTATCTGTTCTATACAACAATAACGCTTCATGGACATTGATGAATTCACTTTGTGAGTGAAATTAATGGACATGGGTTGTTACACGTGGTATCAGAGCTATTTTACAAGAACAGATAAAAAGTTTTGAAAAGTGTTTTCAAAAATATTATTTTCCTAGAAAGTATTTTCAAAAACTTGTTTTAAAGAAGCTATTTTCAAGGAAAGTTTACTTTAAAGAGCATAATCCGCGCAAGCCATATATCTCTCTTTCGCTTCCCTTGTTTTGAAACTCTTTCTTTTTCTTTTTCAGCATGTCTAGAGCATCTGAGATACCAGAGGGTGTTCATGTACCTGGTTGGTTTCGTCAATATGTCGAGGCTAGGGTCGCTGCCGCGGGTCTGGCCGGTGTTCCTCCTCCTCCCCCAGCTCCAATCATTCCTCCGCGTGGAGATGCTTTCTCCAAGATAAGTAAAGACTTTCGTTCGATGGGTGGAAAACCTTTTAGTGGGTCTGAAACGTTCATTGAAGCTAGAAATTGGTTGAAAGATGTGGAGGATCTGTTCGGCATTTTCGATTTGGACGATTGTAGGAAGGTCCAATTGGCTACTTGGTTGATGAAGGACGAAGCTTCGTTTTGGTGGGAGGTTACTAATAAAGAGTGTGTTGTAGAGGCATGGGCAGATTTTAGGGGAAGGTTTGAGCTGAAATTCCTTTCTCAAGCTGAGGAGAGTATGTACATGGAGAGGTTCTTGACATTGAAGCAGAAAAACTTGACTGTGAAGGAGTATGTGACCAAATTTAATAAGTTGGCGAAATTTGGGCTAGAGTTGGTGAATACGCCTCACAAGAAAGCCTTGAGGTTTGCAAAGGGCCTAAATGAAACGCTTCACAGTTTGGCTATGTCCCTCATTCCAATGGGGGCTACGTATGAAAAGCTTGTTGATATGACATACATGCATGAAGAAGAGAAGGGTGTAAGTACTTTTAGGCCGCAAGATAAGAAGGAGGATCCAAAGAAAGCCCAACAACAAAAGAAAGGTGGTAAAGAAAAGAGGAAGTGTCTCAACTGTGGGATACCCGGCCATTTGAAGAAAGACTGTAGGAAGAAGAAGAAGTTCGCTTGTTATCATTGTGGTGATGCGGGTCATGCAATGAAGGACTGTCCTAAGAAGCAAGGGCAGAGGGCAGGTTCTACTTCGGGAGGGCAGGTTCACGCTCTCATGGCTTTGGGACAGGTAGAAGGTAGAAAAATTTCTGTTGAAAGTTTGATTTTCTTGTTTGATCATCCTGTCCGTACTTTATTCGATTCTGGCGCATCACATTCGTTTATCTCTACATTATTAGTTGAAACACTGCACTTAAATACTAGTCTCGTTGTGGATCCCATTGTAGTCTCAAATCCTATTGGTGGGTCGGCTCATTTATCCATGGTTTGTAGGGATTTGAGATTGTCTATCTTAGGCATTGGTTTTGAATGTAATGCTTTTGTGCTTGGTTTCATGGGCTATGGGTTGATTCTAGGGATGGATTGGCTAGCCAGATATGGTGCCATCCTAGATTGTGAACGAAGGGTAGTAAAATTGTTGACTTGTAGTGGAAAGACCCTTGATATTTCTTGTGACCCTAGAGGATCGGTAATGCTTAGTTATCTTGAGTCACTTGACGCATCCAATGGTAATTTACATTCTGTTTGTATAGTCCGTGAATATGTTGATGTCTTCGATGAGGTGAGGGGTCTACCCCCAAAACGTGAGATAGACTTTCGTATTTATCTTGTAAACAATGCAAAACCAGTATCTCTGCCATTACGCCACATGGCTCCTCATGAGAGGGAGCTTAATAAGCAAGTAAGGGAGTTGCTTGAGAAGGGATTCATAAGACGTAGTATATCAGAGTGAGGTGCTCCAGTAGTATTTTCCACGAAGGCGAATGGGTCCCTTAGACTTTGTGTGGACTATAGAGAACTTAATAAGCTTACTAAGAAGAATAGGCACCCACTGTCGAGGATTGATGATCTCTTCGATCAGTTAGTTGGCGCCTCAGTGTTTTTCGTAGTTGGACTTAGCCACTGGTTTCCATCAGTTGAGAGTGGCTGAGGGGTGCATAGACAAGACTGCCTTTAGGACTCCGGACGGTTTCTATGAGTGGCTTGTAATGCCCTTCGGTTTGGCAAACGCCTCCGCATACTTTGTTAACTTGATGAGTAGGGTGTTTAGGGAGTACCTTAATAAATTCGTGGTGGTCTTTGTGGATGACATCTTGATCTTTTCTAAGAGCGAGGAAGAGCATGCCCTACATCTTAGGGAAGTGTTGGAGACCCTTCGAGCGCATAACCTTAAAGCTAAATTTTCTAAATGTCACTTTTGGAGGAAGGAAGTGCGATTCTTAGGGCACGTGGTTTCCAAAGAAGGGATAGCTGTGGATCTCGCGAAGGAGGTGGCCATCCAAGATTGGAAGGTCCCTAAAAATGCTACTGAGGTGAGGAGTTTCTTGGGGTTGGCAGGCTACTATAGGAAGTTTATCAAAGACTTCGCAAAGATATCAGCCCCATTGACACGCTTGACGAAGAAGAACCTAGTTTTCACTTGGGACGTAGGTTGTGATGATGCGTTCCAACATTTAAAGAGAGCTTTGACCACAGCCCCAGTCTTAGTGTTGCCAGATGGGAGTAAGCAATTTACCGTTTATACCGATGCTTGTGGGACAGGACTAGGCGCAGTCTTAAAGCAAGAGGGGAGGGTAATAGCCTATGAAGGAAGGCAGTTGAGAGTGCATGAGAGAAATTACCCTACACATGACCTAGAGTTGGCCGCTATTGTTTTCGCGCTTAAATCTTGGCGCCATTATCTTCTTGGCGAGAAATTCGAACTGTTCGCAGACCACAAATCGCTAAAATACTTGTTCTCTCAGAAGGACTTGAACATAAGGCAGCAAAGGTGGATGGAATTCTTAGCATCCTACGACTTCGAGATATCATATACCCCTGGCAAGGGTAACGTGGTGGCAGACGCCTTAAGTAGGAAAAGGTTGTCCTTGAGTCCGTTGTTTGTTGAGCGGCAAAGCTTAGAGTTCATCTCTACGTTTGACTTTAGACCTTCCATTGACTTTGTACCCGGTTTGCTAGCATCCTTAGAGGTCAGACCTACGCTTTTGGGACGGATTGGCGAGGCACAGCGAGATGACCCACAGTTGGTTGAGTTGGTAGAGAAGCTCATAAGGTGGAGTCATCGAGCCATCTCAGTAGGTATACCCTAGATGATAAGGGTTGGTTACGTAGGGATGGTAGACTTTGTGTACCACGAGACGAGAACTTGAGGAAGACCATTCTTGATGATGCACATCGTTCGAAGATGACCATTCATCCCGGCGGGGACAAGATGTACATGGACATGAGACGAGTTTACTTTAGGGTCGGTATGAAGAAGGATGTGGCCGAGTTTGTCGCTAGATGCTTGGCGTGCCAACAAGTAAAAGCAGAGTAAAAGAAGCCCGGTGGGTTGCTTCACCCATTGGAGGTCCCACAATGGAAGTGGGAGTGTGTCTCGATGGACTTTGCTGATGGGTTACCGAGATCGAGGAAGGGTAATACATGGATTTGGGTCGTGGTAGACAGACTTACTAAGAGCGCCCATTTCATTCCAGTGAAGAGTAAGTGGACTGCTCCATGGTTAGCCTCCGTATACATTTGAGAGATAGTTCGTTTGCACGGTGTTCCTTCTAGCATATTGAGCGATCGCGATCCTATCTTTACTAGCGAGTTTTGGAAGAGCTTGCAAGAGGCGGTAGGGACTTAGTTATGTTTGAGCACCGCATATCATCCTCAGACGGACAGCCAGACTGAGAGGGTGAATCGTATTCTAGAGGACCTTTTGAGGCTATGTGTTTTAGACTTTGGAGGTACATGGGAGGAGCATCTTCCTTTGGTGGAGTTCGCGTATAAATAATAGTTTTTAGTCTAGCATCGGCATAGCACCTTTCGAGGCTCTTTATGGAAGGCCTTGTCATTCACCTACATGTTGGTGGGAATCTACGGATAAGATCTTACTTGAGCCCGATATGATTAGAGAGACTTCGGAAAAGATTGATTTGATTCGAAGGAGGATGAAGACGGCGCAAGATAAGCAGAAATCGTATGTGGACAAGAGGAGGACAGATCATGAATTTGATATTGGGGACATGGTCTTCATCAAGGTGTCTCCATTACAGAATGTTATTCACTTTGGGTCCGTTGGGAAGTTAGCACCAAGGTTTCTCTTTTAAGGACAATGGTTGCTAGTGTTTGATGGTTGAGTAGATGGATGATTGGATGGTAGGATACGTTCTTCTTGACTTAGAGATTTCGAGGACGAAATCCTTTAAGTAGGGGAGAATGTAACACCCCGAATTTCGAATGAATGAATTAACTAAATTTAAGAACACTAAATTTTTAAAAGAGGAATGAAGGGAAATGGGTTGCTCCATTGCGATCTTCTGGGAATTCTACTTGAGGTAGAGTCCGAGTTTGCGTAAATCGGACTTCGTATGAGGAAGTTATAGGCCTGTGAAGTTTGAGTAATTAAGCAGAATTAATTAAATTTAAACCCAGCCAGAAAATTCAAATTCAAATTCAAAATTGTAGGTACTCGGGCTGGGCGGAGGACCCAGGTCGACCAGGGGGTTGACCTGGGGGTCGACCTGATCGGATAGGTCGACCAGGGGGTCGACCTCCCTAGGTTTTCCAGGCCCGAAAGTTTGGCCTGGTGAAGTATTTTGACAATTTGGATGGTTCAGGTGGGTTCTAGGGTTAAATCTAAGGCCCTAACTGGTTCTCTACACTTATATATACACCCTAAGACCTAACCTTAATTCATAAATATTATCTATGACACCATTATGCTCTCAAACTCTCTCCTAAACCCTAGTCGCCGCCTCTAATCAAATCTCAAGTGTTCATACACAATTCAAATCAAATCTCAAGTGTTCATACACAATTCAAATCAAAGTTTAGAGCTTCAACAACAATTAAAGAAGATCAATCAACATCACTGCAACGTTTCTACACCAATTTCAATTATTTAATCCTTTTCTTAAGCCACGAAAGGTGAGTACAGTTATTTTCACAAATTTAATGGGATTAAAGTAATATGAAAAAGTTGTAAAAAGGATTCATATATGTTTGTAATGAAAATCTCACCATGTCTTCACCTTTTTAATTCATGTCATCATATGCCTATGCTTCTATGTAAAGTTCATACCTTTTATCAGTTTATTCATGTTGAATCTGTCATTATGCCTCTATGCCAGTTTATATGCCCCTTTATTTCGTGATGTTAATTCCAATTTTCTGTGATTTGATTCTTCTTCTTATCCCTATACCTTTTATTTTCGGATCTAGGCTACCTTCGAGCCTATGTTAAAAATACGCGCGAATGCGAATACGTGGGAACAATGGGGATATGTGAAATATGGAAATTTGGATATTTTGGATAATTGGATAATATGTGAAATTGGCATATTTGGGTATGAATTACATGGAATTGATGAAATTGCCTATAATTGAAAATTTGTAATTGAGGCTAATTAATATGTAATTAGTGAAATTAGTGACAAGTTGGAATAGGAAAAAAGTGTAAACATGATTATATGTTGAATTGGAAACACATGACATGAAAATTGGGGCTTGGGTGAAATACGATTATCAATAAACCTTTGACACGAGGTTAGGCACAATTGTGGTGTAAGACAGCCCAGAACCGCCTGACAAATCCAGCTGCCACAATTGGACGTCTAATGTTAGAGGTCAAAGACATGAATTGTAGGCATAACGATGGGTGACATGAGGTTGGACCCGGTTTCTGGCGTAAGACTGCCCGGAACCGCCTGGCAAATCCAGCGGCCACAAAGTGTTCGGTCTAATGTGGGAGGTCATGCACCGTTCGTCATAAAGAATGAATTAAGGAATACTAACCATAATAAGACATGGGTATGGTTAGAGGGTTAAGTGGGGTGACATGTAAATTATGACATGTAAATATGGACTTAATTGGAATAAGATAAGGCATGTAAATTATGACATGTAAGTATGGACTTAACCGTAGCATGTGTAAGACGTGGACATTTAAATTAAAATGATTAAGTGGGGGAAAAACCTAGTGGGGGCCAAGCATAAGTGGGAGGCTTGTGTCAGATGGAGACCTGTTTCAACCAGTATCCCGTTTGAGTATCTAATTTGGCCCGGTACTAGGCCGGGGTTGGGGCGCGCTTACTGGGCTTAAATATAAGAGGTCAAAACGTGAATAGCGGTGGCAACGCAAGTCCAACGGGTTCATGTGCGTGCATAGGTCTGGGCTGGTAGGTAAGACGTTGTTGCATCGTGTAGGTATGGCTGTGCATTTCTTGTTGGTATCGGGTTTGCCACTTTGGGAAGTGATACACCCCACTGTGGGGCTAGCACGGTTGCCTACGGGGTTTAGGGAGCCGATCGAATGGGTAGAGTAAGGGTACCTTAGTGGTGGTATGAGCAAGCCAACACCTACGATAGTAGCTAGGTACAAGTAACCACCGAGTTTGTTATGTGGGTATAGTAAGTGGGAAAGGATCAACCTTGAGTAAAAGAAACTAGTAGATGTGCGGTGTAATTAAGTAATGTGGTGTAACTTAGCAAAAGTGTGGTGTAACGAAATAGATGTTGGTTGAGTTGGATAGTCCTTTGGGTGCTAGTCTGATGTTGACTTCGGTCTTCGGGGTTAGTACTTGGACGGTTGTTCGCTTGGCCAAGGTGTAGGATTGTCTTAGTACTTAGGAACAAAATCATCTTGTCCATCCTTTTTATCTACTTTATCTATGTTACAGCCATATCATGATGCCTATTTATGTCTTGATCATTTACCTTACCTATTAGTTGTTAAAATTACTGGAATCGCCAGACTTTATGTCTGACCCGTTTGTTTCCACCTCTTTTCTTTCCTTTCCTCCCCCTTAGGTTTGCATGGAGGGAATACTACAGCTTAGTGCCGATTTCTTTCAGTTGCTTGAAAAGAGTAGATGTATCGCTTTGGACTCTCTCATCTTTATGGCTTTGCTTATGCTCAGTGGGGATTTATGCATTTATGTTATTTAAGTATTTGCTTCTTTATGTACTTTGAAGTTTTTGGAAAAGACTATTGATCCTGTTTTAATGGTTTTGGAAACTACTTATGTAAGCTTGTTTTGAGTTATGATGCTATGAAATAAGTTTTATCTTCCGCTGTGTTGTTCTATTTATTTATTCTTGTAATTTATCTTTTCTATACAACAATAATGCTTCATGTAAATTGATGCATTCCCTTTGTGAGTGAAATTAATGGACATGGTGTTTTACAACTTATTATGCTTACAACACTGGAGCTAGCTATATTACTAGACTATAATTAATTATATACACGAATTTCGTAACTCAACACGCAGGAAGAGTAAATTACATACTATAAATAATAGAGAATAACATTCGAATACAAAGGTTATAGTACAAGACCATTCGAATTTAAAACATGTATTCAACCAATAACATGACAGGACAACATAGTGGACTGCACAGTAAGTGCAGAAGCTACCAGGCTCCAAACAATTACCTGCTTATACACTCTCGAGCTCCACACCCATGATGGAAGCCACACATGCACTAATTTGACATGATAAAGTACACTGTGTACAACTAACTTTCCATGAGAGAGGAAGGGGACAGTAGATCAACGACAAAGATAGCAGAAACAAGAGCGATTAGCTTCACCTGCACCACTGAGAGCACGAAGACCAAGCTTGAACCAGCACACCACTCATGACAAACATATGTAACCATAAAGGAGGAAACAAGCTGAAGAAGGGTGCATAGCTGTGAGCAGTGTATAGTGTTGCACAAGAAGCACATCACCAGAAACACAAAATCATGGATCAGTGCATAACATCTCGTATTATGACTTCATGCAGTGGTGACGACACTCATACAAACACAAAGCATGCCACAAATAGACAACACCTACTAGAAAGCAGAGCAGTTTATGAAATAATATGAAATGATATTATGGGCTACACTATACCGTAAGGATATCCATGCACCTCAAACAACATCAGAAACCCAATCATACCAAAATCGAAAAGTATAGTTCTAACAAGACGAATTCCAGTTGAACATTGAATACCCAAAAGCAAACAGACCCATCACTGACCAAGATCGAGACGCAAAATCAATTAAGCTTAGGGCAGTTACTGCTTACCAGAGAACTCTGCGTTAGAGCCAAAACCCCTTCCAAAATCGTGACCATCAGTTGAAGATTTCGAGAATACAAGAGTTTGCCTGGAATAATTAACATAGGTGGGGGAATCGCTTCCAGAGATGGTACCAGAAGGATCTGAGTTATTGAGATGAGGATGAAGAATTTAGGGGTAATTGTAGCACAAATAATTCCAAGTTGAAGCTTAGATCTGTAATTATAATACAGTATTCAGAAAAATACTCCATGCGTGTGAAAGCATGTGAGGGATGGTGAAGACATTTGGGAAGATGAGAGTTGGAAGTTGAATTCTTGGTGGAGAAAGATGCATTGAGAAGAATTCAAGAAAGAAGGCCACATGTTGCCATTAACAGAGATTTTCAGAATACAGAGCTTTTTTTTGACATATCTAATATTTTAATACACAATAAATATATAAAGAAGATAATAAAATGAATAATAATTAAATATTCACCATTAGGTAAAACAGACATTACTGTTGCGTTCGTTACGAAATTTTGGTTTAGGTGGACTCTTTTTTTCCGTTAATCAGATTAAGTATAAAGAAGTTTGAACTAAAATAATATATATTATAATTGATTTAAAATTTAATAACGTAGAAATCATTGGTCTGGAGTCGACCTGACCCAGCATGGGTCGACCCCTTTGTCGACCCTAGGGTCGATAATAATGTCTATCCATGGTGAGGTGGGTTGACCCACCTGAGGAACATGGCGGATTCCTATGCCTGAACCTGGTCCATTTTAGGTGTTATATTTGTCGGTGACTCAATGCTAATGTGTATTGTACGGTTTGATTTAATAACCTAGTATTCTACGGTTTAGATTATCCTAACTAATTTATAAATAAGCTAGCAACCTCACCATTTTCCTACACACAAACATTCTTCATCTTCCTCCTCCTCCATGCTATTTCTTATAAAAATTAAGAAAATGTCGAGGTGCTGCCAGAACTTAGTTTGAAGGAATAATTCTTGCTTTTCTTCTACAATAACAATTTTAAGACTTTTCCTTGATCTAATTCAAATCACTATACATTCTAGTTATTTTTTGATCTGATATTTAAAAATTATTTTGACAGTACATAATTCGGATCTGAAAAGTAACAGTGCTTATAAGTTTATATATTATTGTTCTCATTATTGCCATTTACCTATTTCTGTTTTCAGTTATTACCTGTTACATGTACATCTTTCTTGTTCCCTTTCTATTGTAGTTTATTTTGCAGTCTTTTTGCCTACTTATTCAGTTGTTTACTTCTAAGTTGGATCGATTTTTTCTCCTTTTCCTTTTCATTTTGCGCTGAGCCTAGGCCATCGAGAGGCTAGGCCATTTCCATTAGAATTGCATAAAAATGGGATAAATTAGAATAACTTGTAATAACAATTAAAAAGGAGATTTGGGAATATTAGAACTTGAGAACCATTGACTGTATAACTGGGATAATATGTAAACATGTTAATCTGAATAGGTTAAACTTAATTTCATATTAAGTAGAGCATGCTATGAAATATATGAGAATCAGATGTAAATTTTGTAGAACAAGTTACTATAGTCTATATACATCTAAGCAGGTACCTGTTTGTTTTAGGGAAGGGTAGTACATAAAATTACATAGGAACTTCCATTTACAACCATGCTTATTAATGGACTTAAACCTGCTAAGTTAAACCTATTTAATTAATAAGCTAAGAGGTTCTGTGTCTGTTGTTATATCCAGGGACTATTAAAATTCTAGTTTACTCGGGGGACCAAGCCTAGCGGTGACTAATGTTAATTCTGTTGTTATTTGGAATGGAACCCGTGTCACTCAGAATCCCTATTGGTATCATATAGGGGCCTCACACTAGGTAGGGGCCGGGGCACGCTTTACTGATGTGGATTGTAAGAGGTTCAAAATCTTGGACGTGGGTACGGGCGCGTTCCGGATAGAGTTATGAGAATGCATGGGTCCGATGGGGGAAACTAAGACGCTGTAACTCCAGTAAATAGGGCTCTGTCTTTAAAGTTGATGGGTTAGGGACTGATATCCCCTACTGCCATGGCTGACACAGGTTATTCGTGTCTGTAGGGAGATGATCGCTGGGTAATAATTAGGGTAACACCTAATCTTAATATTCCGATAGTTGGTGTAGAAACTTGTTCTTGGGATATGAATGAGAAGCTTACTTGATATTTACCTTGTCACATTTATCTCGCTTATCTCGTACTTTCATATTTTATTGTATTTTCTTCTCTAGTGTTGTTGATCTTTTTTGATAATTTTTACTTATGTCTATGGTAAAAATCACTGGAACTCGCAAGACTTTATGTCTGACCTGTTTTTTCCCCTTCTTTCTGTCCTTTCCCCTAGGTTCTGAGGGTGGTGGACAATAGCAGTGATCATGATTTCTTGTTTCCGCACGGACTTGGATTACTTCTCAGCCTATGTATTACTTTGGTTTCTTTTCAATGTTTATTGTTATGGTATATGAGGGAAATTACTTTATGGCTTTGTAGTCTGATGGTTTATGAGACAGGTGTTTTACAGTTATGATATTTGAAAATATAATGCTATATCTGGTTTGAAATAAAAGTTTGGAAAGTTTTTCCGCTGCATTCTTTATTCTATCTTGCGAAATTAGTCTCTTTGTTATTATTGCGCTTCACAGAACTTAATGCATCATCATATGGCTGACATTAAGGGACGTGGGGTGTCACAATAAGATTCTAAGCCTCTTCCCTTCTTCCTCTTCTCATCAATAGCTTCTTGTCATGACAAGCAATAAAGAAAAATATAAAAAAATCAACTTAGTATAATATACGTATTGTAACGACCCTTATTTTTAATAGTTTGATATTGAACTAATTTACTTAAATATTAATAGTTAATTAATTGATGGTGCAACAAATTTGATTTTTCTCAAATAGTTGCATTGGAACTCGAGACCATTTTCATTGAGTCTGGATAGTCCGTTATGTAAAGAAAAACTACGTGCAACAATATACTCTGATTGGTAGGTTTTTAGTTGGGAACTCGGGGTTCAATTTGTAAAATTAAACACTTGAAAAGGGGACATAGAAGATGGAACTGGGCCTCGAAACATACCCCTTATGTTTCGTAGGTCTTTTTACATGTAGATCATCTGTTGGCACATTGAGTTTGGATTTCAAGTCAATTCATACAATTTTAGACCATCAAATATAGATATTAGCACAAATTTTGAGAAATACTATTATTTTATTCAGTTGGAAACCCTAACCCTGATTCTCAGCTACCATCTGTGCAGTTAAAGCGCTTATCAGCTCTATAGCGGCGGAGGTGTAAAAAGTTGTAGTGGGGATAAAGCAGGGAAATAGCAGGATAAGCATATATGCAAAAAAGGTTCATTAAACGTAAAAATGAATAATTAAAATTATTTTCTATCATTCTTACATGATCTTTATAGACGAATCTAATATTAGTCAAGCTTATGTTACAAATTCAAAGAATATCGTGGTTGTGTGCACTAGATTTAATGTCTATAATTGATTTCTACATTATATTGGACATTTAAGCCTTAAAAATAGATCTTCACAACTACTTTTTTGATTTGTTTTAAAAGAGAACTAGTTATATCAATCTCTGCATATTGACATTGCTAAAGCGAGTGTTATAAATCATTGATTTAGCGGACGCAACGGAAAATAGCAGGGCTTAAAGAGGATCTATTGTTCATCGGGGCTAAATTGAAATTGCATCGCGGTGGAAGGGTGCTATGCCCTGTAGCGGTGATATTGTAGGTATTTAGCAAGGCTTTGACTGCATAGGCTACCACATAACTAATGGCGGAAATCACCTCAACTTTCTTCTTTGATTCTCTTCATTCTTTAATTGAAATGTCGCTACATCAAAAAGGAAGTTTTAAAGCTCGAATTTAGCTTGAAAGTGTCTGCGCTTTATGGATGATCGGAGGTGATTAGAGATGCCAGATGTGGTAAGATTCTGACGTTGATAGAGGAGGAGGAGGACTTTGTCGCTATGGCATTGGATTGTGGATCGATGGAGCATGGTGGCACGCACACGTGAGGAAAAGGATAATGATTGTAACACCCCGTATTTTCGGTAAAAATTAAAGTTACGAATTAAATAATAATTAATTTCAAATGTAAGAATTAAGGGAAACAGGTTATGCAATTGCGTTCGTCCCGGAATTCTGCCTGAGATAGAGTCCGAGTTTGCGTAAATCGGATTCCGTATGAAGGAGTTATGACCTTCAGAAATTCAAGAATTTAAATAAATAGTTCAGAATATAGTTCATAAATTCAAAATTCAAAATTCAAAATTCAAAATTCAAAATATGGAGTGGAAGCGGGCTGGGCGGGAAACTTCCCGTCCAAGGCCAGGTCGACCAGGGGGTCGACCTCCCCCCATACAGTTCGACCTGGGGGTCGACCCACCCCTCCCCGGGAAGATCTGAAAACTGATGTGTTCTGACTCCCTGTTGAGTTATTAGGGCTTATTTGGCTGTTCTATCTTGTTTGGATGGTCTTGATCGCTTCTAGGTTGATCTAACGGCTCTAAATTAATCAAACCTCTATAAAAGCAACCTAACTCTCAACCCTAAATCACAATATTCATACCAAGATTCGTCATGCCGTCAATGGTGAACCTAGAATAGCAGTCATCTCTTTCAACTCAAAGGCAAGATAAAAGCTACATCAAAATCAAATCAAATCTAATTCAGCTAAGAGAATTCAATGATCTACATTCAAGCGGGGGCCGAACGACACACGGGACAAATGTATGCGAATACGAGCCGATCGATAAAAAGGGATCATTTCACCATGTATATGGGGTGCCAGTTGGGACTAGTATAAATAGATGCAGAGAAGTAGAATGGGTGCAATAGTATATTCGGTTTAAACTTCCTTATCTTGGTTTATGTTAGTAATTTATTCTGGTAAGGTCCTATTTTTAGTTTATTCCTATCATGACCCTTTTCCTTATTCACACACTGAAAAATCACTAGACTTACTCAGACTTATGTCTGATCCATTTTCTTTCACTTTCTTTTCTTCCATTCCCCCCCCCCCCCAGGTAGCCAAGGAGGGAATAACTCAGCTTAATTTGGACCGTTCATCTTTCCAAGCTTGAAGACGCTGTGATGTATAGCACAGAATCTCTTATCTTTGGCTATGGCTTTGGATACGCTACTACATTGGGGATTTATGCAGTTTTATTTTGTCTTATGCTCCTTTATACAATAATCAAGACAGAAATTATGATGTAATGATTTGGGAATTGGTTTGAAACAGTTTTCTGTAATATTTTGTTATGAACCATGTTTGAAATAAAGTTAGTTTTATTTGTCTTGTAAATTATCTGTGTCTTTTACCTATAATGCTCCACTAAAGTTAAGGCATTCCCTTTATGAGTGACCTTAGCGGAGGTGGGGTGTTTCACTTGGTATCAGATAAAATTTTTAAAAACTGTTTTTCAAAAAGAAGTTTAAAGAAGCAATTTTCGAAAGAAAAAGTGTTTATTTTAAAAAGGCATAATCCCCCAAAGCCATATGCACTATCTTTCTATCCTTTGTTTTGAATCTTTCCTTTTTCATTTCAGCATGTCTGGGGATCTTAACCTTCCTGAGGGCATGCCGGTACCTGGCTGGTTCAAAAGGTACCTAGAGGCTAAGGCTAATGCCGCAGGCCCAGCAGACGTTCCTCCTCCCCCAACTGCTGCGGTTCCTCCTCCTCGTGCAAATGCTTTCTCAAAAATATGTAGGGACTTTCGAGCTATGGGTGGAAAGTTCTTCAATGGAAATGAATCCTTCGTGGAAGCAAGAAACTGGCTCAATGAAACTGAGGATTTGTTCGATATCTTCGAAGTGGATGATAGGCAAAAAATACAGTTGGCGGTATGGTTGCTCAAAGACGAAGCCTCCTATTGGTGGGAAGTCACTAACGCTGAAAGACCAATTGAAACTTGGATGGATTTTAGGATGAGGTTTGAAATGAAATTCCTCTCACAAGCTGAACGAAGCCTACAGATGGAGAAGTTCTTAGCTCTCAAATAGAGAAGTATGTCAGACAAGGAATACGTTAACCAATTCAATCAGCTGGCTAAGTTCAGATTGGAGTTAGTGAACACTCCACATAAGAAGGCTCTCCGCTTTGTTAAATGATTGAATGAGACACTACACAGCGTAGCTAGGTCCCATATACCTATGGGTGCGACTTATGAGAGACTGGTGGACATGGCACAATTACAAGAAGAAGATAAGGTTGGCAAGAAGGAGACAAAGGTGGAAGCATCTCAGGATAAGAAAGGGGGAGGATCACAGAGCAAGAAGACAGATTCCAAGAAGGGCGGGAAGAACAACAAAACCCATGAAAAGAGGAAGTGTAATTTTTGTGGCATTCCTGGACATCTGGTTAAGGACTGCAAGAAGAAGAAAAGGAAGATCGGTGGCTGTTTCCAGTGCGGTGAGGCATGACACATGGCCAGGGACTGCCCAAGAAAGCAAGGGCAAGGGCAGAGAGATGGATCTACTTCTGGAGGGCAGGTTCACGCTCTCGTGGCACCTCCACAAGAACGAGGTAGAAATGTTTCTGTTGAGAGTTTAGTTTATCTTTTTGATCATCTGGTTCATACACTCTTTGATTCTGGCGCATCGCACTCTTTTATATCTACTGCTTTAGTTGAATCTCTGCACCTAGACACCAGTTTAGTAGAGGATCCCTTGGTTGTTTCAAATCCAATTGGGGGCTCAACTTATTTGTTGATGGTTTGTTTGGATTTGGAAATTTCTAGACTAAGTGTGGGGTTTAGATGCAATGCCTATGTTTTGGGCTTCACGGGCTATGGGTTGATTCTAGCTATGGATTGGCTATCCATTAATGGTGTCATCCTAAATTGTGAAAGGAGAGTGGTTAGACTCATGACTCGCCTCGGTAACACTCTCTAAATTTCTTGTAATCCCATGAACTCTGTTATGCTTACTATCTAGAATCTCTTGATGCGTCTATTGAGGATATGCAGTCTGTTAGAGTAGTCCGTGAATACTTGGATGTCTTTGAAGAGGTTAAAGGGTTACCTTCGAAGCGAGAGATAGACTTCCGCATATACCTCGTTGATAATTCAAAACCCGTGGCTTTACCCGTTAGACACATGGCTCCAAGGGAGAGGAAAGAACTCATTAAGAAAGTTAAAGAGTTGCTTGAGAAGGGGTTTATAAGGAGGACTATTTCTAAATGGGGTGCTCCAGTCGTGTTCGTAACTAAAGCGGATGGTTTGCTTTGCCTATGCGTTGATTATAGGGAGCTAAACAAGCTGACTAAGAAGAATAGGCACCCACTTCCAAGAATAGATGACTTGTTCAATCAGCTTGTAAGTGCATCGGTTTTCTCCCAACTAGATTTAGCTGTCGGGTTTCATCAACTGAGAGTGGATAAAGACAGCATTGATAAGACCGCGTTCAGAACTCCGGATGGTTTCTTCGAGTGGCTTGTCATTCATTTTTGCCTGAAAAATGCACCCGCTTACTTCGTGTATTTGATGAGCAAGGTGTTCAGGGAGTTCCTCAATAAATTTGTGGTGGTCTTCGTAGATGAGATTTTGATTTTCTCAAAGAGTGAGGAAGAGCATGCTCAACATTTAAAAGAAGCCATGGATACTCTTCGAGCACATCAGTTGAAAGCCAAATTCTCAAAATGCACTTCTGGAGAGAGGAAGTAAGATCTCTTGGACACGTGGTATCCAAGGAAGGGTTAGCCGTGGACCCCGCAAAAGTAGTTGCAGTGCAAGATTGGAAGGTTCCACGGATTGCGACCGAGGTCCGGAGCTTCCTCGGGCTAGCAGGCTTTTACTGAAAGTTCATCAAAGACTTTGCGAAAATCTCAGCTCCGCTTACAAAGTTGACAAAGAAGAACCTAACTTTCAATTGGGATTTGGATTGCGATATTACTTTCCAACGATTAAAGAGAGCTCTAACAACAGCCCCAGTTCTGACATTGCCGGATGGGAGCAAGATGTTTACTGTATACACGGATGCTTGTGGTACGGGATTACGTGCTGTCTTGATGCAAGAAGGGAAGGTGGTAGCTTACGGAGGCAGGCAGTTGAAAGCACACGAGAAAAACTACCCAACCCTCGACCTAGAGTTGGTTTCCATCGTCTTTGTGCTTAAGTCTTGGCGCCATTATCTCCTAGGTGAGAAATTTGAATTTTATACTGACCATAAATCGTTGAAGTACCTTTTCTCGCAGAAAGATCTCAACTTGAGGCAACAAAGGTGGATGGAATTCTTAGCATCCTACGATTTCGAGATTTCCTATACCTCTGGCCAGGGCAATGTAGTAGCATACGCCTTGAGTAGAAAGAAGATGACCTTAAGCCCTCTCTTTGTTGAAAGGAATAGCTTGGAGTACATAGCCAATTTTGACTTTAGACCCTCCAGCGATCATGTGACTGGGTAATTAGCCTTGCTAGAGGTACGACCTAATCTTTTGGATTCAATAGGAACCGCGCAACGTGAAGACCCTCAGCTAGTTGATGTGATGGACAAGCTAATTAGGGGTAAGACTTCTAGTCACCTCAACAGATACCCCATCGATGATAATGGATGGTTGAGGCGGGATGGAAGGCTATGCATCCCACAAGCAAGGGATTTGGTGAAGAAGTTTCTCGAAGAGGTGCACCATTCCAAGTTGACCATATACCCCGGTGGAGACAAGATGTACAGAGACGTAAAAAGGGTTTTCTTTTGGGATGGCATGAAGAGGGATGTAGATGAATTCATCTCGAAGTTCTTAGCAAGTCAAGGCTTAGCAAAAAAGGCTTGGTGATTTGCTTCATCCTCTAGAAGTCCCGCAGTGGAAATGGGATAGCATTTCAATGGACTTTATTGATAGGCTTCCTAGATCAAGAAGGGGCAATACCAGTATTTGGGTAATAGTGGACAGGCTCACAAAAAGCGCTCACTTTATACCCGTTAAAGTAGGAGGACTCCATGGGATACCCTCCAGCATTTTTAGCGACCGAGATCCTATCTTTACGAGTGAGTTTTGGAAGAGCTTGCAAGAGGCTATAGGTACACAGCTATGCTTAAGCACGACCTATCACCCCCAAACTGATGGCCAGACGAAAAGGGTGAAAAGAGTGTTAGAAGACCTCTTGAGATTATGCATTCTTGACTTCGAAGGAACATGGGAGGATCATCTTCCTTTGGTGGAGTTTGCCTACAACAACAGCTACCAAGCCACCATAGGCATGGCACCCTTCGAAGCTTTATATGGAAGACCATGCTGATCACCAACTTGTTGGTCGGAGTCTATAGATAAGCTCATACTTGGACTAGATATGATTAAAGAAACTTGGAAGAAAGTGGACTTGATACGAAAAAGAATGAAGACTTCCCAAGATAGACAGAAGTCCTACGCAGATAAGAGAAGGGTCGACCTTGAGTTTGAAGTTGGGGACATGGTTTTCCTTAAAGTATCTCCTTTGAGGAAAGTCGTTCGCTTTGGATCCACAGGAAAGTTGGCACTAAGATTTATAGGGTCGTTTCCTATCATTGAAAGGATTGGGAAGATGGCTTACAGAGTAGAGCTGCCCGAAAGATTGGCTGGAGTTCATAATGTCTTTCACGTTTCTCACTTGCAAAAGTGCCTACATGAGTCTGTGGAAGTAGTGGAACCAAGCATATTAGAAGACGTAGAACTAGAATGAGAGGCGACTATGAGAAGAGTTCCAACTCGTATCTTGGGTACATAAGTCAGAAAGCTACAGAACCGCAAAGTCAAACTTGTAAAAGTTCAATGGAGTGACGCTGAGGAAGATGCGACTTGGGAGACTGAGGCCAAATACGCGCAGCCTACCCTGTTCTTTTTGAGGGTACATCTTTGATCTCTTTTTCCTTAAGTTTGTTCATGCTCATATTTGTCTTTTTAGTATTTTCCTCAGTGCTATTCTTGATCCTTAGGTAGAAACCAATGGATGTAAACATGTATTTGAAACATGTTATGTTTGATGGTGCAAGTGGTTGCAAGTGATTTCTATTTGTTGCTCGTGGATGCATATACACACACATTAGGTATTAGATCGGCTCTGTCACTTTCATACTGCATATGCATATATGTACTTGTATATGATTGAAGCTTGATGTGTTATCATGCGGATGTTGCATTTGTATGAATGATTGTGCACTCATGTAGAAAGTATGATTAGGGAAGATTGCAAACATTATGGATGCATGACACCGAATGACTTGCATTAAGGAGGTCAACTAAATCAGTAGACCGCCTGATTTTGCATTAGATAAGGATGTAACACCCCACCTCAGCTAGGGTACTCACAAAGGGAATGCCCTAGTTTTGGAGGGGTATTATCTAGTAAACAGGCACAGAGATAACACAAGACAGAACATAGATAAAATAGAGTATATAAAGCAACGGATATAAACTTTAAAACCAAATCTCATTACTGAAAAATAGAGTCAAAACCTCTTACATCAAAATGCCAAGTTATTATTTCATTACATCAAGTTCTAAAGAAGCAAAGTACTTAAAACAACATAAGTAAAATACTATTCCCCAAAAAGTGCATGAGTGCAGCCATAGCATAGCTCAAGACCAAACCGTACATGAGCTGTCAGAAAGCAAGCAAAGTCCAAGCTAAGAGCTAGAGTTTCCTCCCTGAGAACCTGGGGGGGGGGGGGGGCGAAAGACAAAGAGGCGAAAGAAAATGGGTCAGTCAAAAAGACTGGTAAGCCCTAGTGACTATCAGCATAGAAACTAGTAAAGTTAACAAGACATGAATAAACTGGAATTAAACATAGGAATGATGATAAGTCTGACATGATAACTAAGCTAACAAGATAACTCAAGTCTAACATTGTGTATTCAAGGTTCGCCATACCAACTATACTGGTATACTAATCCCGTGTCAACTATAAATCAAGAAATAATCCCTTGGCCCAATATCGTGAAGTGACCCAATTCGGGATCCAACGGTATGATCTAATCGATCGGCTCCCTACAAGTCTAGCTCGTCATGTGTCTGTGTCATACGGCCCTATCACGAATGTAGTCACCTATGCTAGGTCCACCATAGGGTGTATCAAGCCCTAGGGTGCCAACCACCGACACGAATCAAGAATGCACAGATAATCCTACTGATGCCCAATGCCTGCTTTTTCAACTCCGGACTAAGTGCACGACCCTAGTCCACCTGAACCTACAATGGCGCACCAACTCAGTCGTCGTTCTGGTCGCTTACAATCAGCCCAACAATCGTGCCCCACCCTGCCTAGTCCCAGGTACCGTGATACACCTAGTGGGTTACTGCTGAAAAGGACCGTGTAACTAGGGTTTCGTTCAGCAGGTTAAGTTGTCATTTAAAATCGAGACTTAACCCCATCTATGTGTCATGTCAAATTGACTAAGTGTGTCTTTCTAGTTCAAGACTTAGTCCTACGAATCATGTGTCAGGTTGGTTAAGTGTGTTCAAGCGGTTCATGACTTAACCATATCAAATCAACGTGTCAAATTGGTTAAGTATATTCAAGTGGTCTATGACTTAACCCTATCCAGTGGCATTTACCAGATTTGATAAAAAAGTTTTGAAAACTATTTTCAAAAAGGATTTAAAAAGGAAGTATTTTCAAAAGTAAAGCTTATTTTTGAAAAACATAATCCCCAAAAGCCATATATCTATCTTTTGATCCTCTGTTTGAATCTTTGTTTCCTTCTCCGGGGCTCCCGGCTTTCTGGGAGGTAACCTCAGCGCGGCATGGTTCTGTAGGCTTGATAAGACTACGACGCCGGTCAAAGGGCAAATAAGCACCCGACTTCCATCTGTAGCTGCAGTAGTCTCACCTACGGCTAATTTTCTTTCGAGCTTTGTAGGATTTTCCGTGCAATGGAGGCCGCTTTCGAGGGACTTGTCAACGTGTTACACTTGGCATCACTCACAAAGGGAATGCCTTAACTTTAGTGGAGCATTTTAGTAAACAGAATAGAAACTTACAAGACAGATAAAACAGTACTTGAAAAATTTATAACTTTATTACAACAGAAACCGAAATAAGCCTGGTTACATCCTTTCAAATCACAATATCAGAATTCAAGTATAAAATATCAGTCTTGTACAAAAGCCTTCAGAATGCATAGTTTAAAATCATAATACCCACAGAAGAAGACAAGTCATACTTTAAGCACTTCAAGCGGAAGAAATCTGGATCAAGCTAGAGTACTCCCTTCTACAAAACCTGGGGGGGAACGGAAGAAAGGAGGCGAAACAACAAGGGTCAGACAAAAAGTCTGGCAAGTCTAGTGATTTTCAGTTATGAACAGATAATAATAACATGACATGAAAGCAAAACTGGATAAGAGATGGCAGTAACATGAGCAGCAAATATACTTAGGTTAAACAGCAGAAACAGAATGATGTAGACTAAGCCATGCTTCTTATTTATATCTTACTTCTCTGCACTAATACTAGTATAATAGAATTAGGTGCCACCCTAATGTCTAAACTGAAACAGAAACGGGTACAGAATAATTTCCACAGAAGATAATGCTAGTAATGGGCCTTTACCACCCCAACAGAAACAGACAGAAACAGGATGCTAATAATGGGCCTTTACCACCCGAACAGAAACAGACAGAAGCAGAATGCTGATAATGGACCTTTTCCACCCGAACAGAAACAGAGAGAAACAGAATATTAATAATGGGCCTTTACCACCCGAACAGAAACAGTCAGATTAATCCCTACGGAAACAGAATGTAGAATTAGGTGTACACTAGTAATTGGGCCTTTACCTCCCGAACAGACGGTACCACGCAGAAACAGATAGGTGTTTCCACCCAACAGAAACAGACGGTACCAACAGAAACAGACAGAACTTAGTGTACCCTAAAACCCTACCCCAAGAGATCGGCTCCCTAAACATAAATACCCTGTGTCGGCCCCACAGTAGGGTGTATCACTCCCTAAAGTGACAACCAATTGGCACAGACCTATTTACAAATGTCACGACGTCTTACATCCGCAGAGGCAGGCTGGGATCCATGCACGCACATGACCCTGTTGGAACGCACCATCAACACCCTTCGCCATTATCAGAATGGACCACTTATAATTAGTTCAGTAAGCGTGCCCGGACCCTACCTACTGTTGGGTCAAAGTTTTGATACCAGAAAGGGTTACTGACTAATATGGGTCCCAAACAACAGATGACACAAGTAATTTCCCTCCTAACCTTGTGTCTCCAAACTAACAGATTTCATATTAACTTGTTTACAAGTTCAGACATACAGAATTCAGATCAACCAGTTCACAGATTAGACAAGTTTTCAGACCAACGGATCAGATATACAGATTTAACAGACTTACAGATTAACCGGTTACAGATTAACAGACTTACAGATTAACCGATTACAGCTTAACAGACTTACAGATTGTCTAACTTTGAATTGGGCCTACAGATTCATGAAACGGGTTTATTAATTTCATCAGTCTAGTTGGTTTAACCCTATCCACCCAAGACGTTTTAGACATCATATTTATCCCAGATTTTCATTAATTAAATATTAATGCCCAGACCTCTCACATTAGACTGACAGTTTGTGGCTACTGGTTAGGCCGGTTGGTTCCGGGCAGGTTTCTGCCACAAACTGAGTTTAACCTCGGGTTTCAAGCACGTTATGACTAACTTCTCACATTAGAACCTATTGTTTGCGGCCACTGGATGTGCCGGGAATTTCCGGGCAGAATTACGCCGCAAACTCATTCTAACCTCGAGTTAGCCATGTTCATCTTTGCGGCCAATTAATTAATAATTTACCATTTATGCCCACGCCTAATATAGATGTCAATTATTCCTAACTATAGCCAATTCAGATTATGTCAATAACAGACTAATTATATTAACTCAACAGATATAGCAGATAACAGATTTTGCAGATTAGGCGACTTAACGGATTTAGCATATTAAGCAAACTAGCAGATTTAGCAGATAACAGATTAGGCATCTCAACAGATTTAGTTTAGCAGATTTGGCATTTTCAACAGACTTAGCAGATGACAGATTTAGCATATTTAATATTTCTAAAGGTTCTGCTTACATGCCTTGCTTAATCATAAATTAGGCCTAAATAATTATCATGATTCACAATATGATCATATACCCCATGTTTGCATAAATTTATATAACACAGAATATAGACATAATTTACCATATAACATATGTTCCCATTTTGGTTAAACTAGCATTGTACAGCAGATTCATCTATAAGTTATACCAAATATTACAATGCATGCCATATATCCAAAAATCCCTATTTAGGTGTATTCACACTTAATAGTCCTCAAATCTTATTATAGATTCAAATTTCTACACCTAAGTCACATATCTTCCCCTTCTTAAAATGTGCCACAAATCTAGGTTTTAATCAGGTATCCTATTCTTAAAATCAGATATTTAATAATGTCCCCAATTCACAGATTATCATACATAGCTTGCTCAGATCCAGATCTAGTTTACAACATGTAATATGTATCTAAACTAATTACATGCCTACGGTCAAATTTATGCCCCAATTCCTAAGTCATATGTCCAATGTAAATTCTATGCCTCAACTTCTCAAGTCGTATGTTCAATATTCTATATGCCACACAAAACTCAAGTCATAGGTTCAATTATATGCCTTAGATTTATGTCCTAAGTTCCAAGTTCAACCTATGTTCTTTCCTCAAATCAGTCACATATTGGTCATGCCCATTTCATGCATTATTCATTTTATTGTCCCAAATATTTTAGCGTATGTTAATCTCTTATGAGATTGGCTCAGGCTCTTGGTAGCCTGACTATAGAACAGAAAGCAGAAAGAAATACAAAATAAGGTAGATCTAAACAGAATACAACATAAATAATCTCAGATTCAGAATTACAATTCATGTCACAATCAGAATTAACGTTTATATCAGAAAATAACTGTACTTGCCTTGATCGGATTCTAAAAGAAAGATAGTTGTAGCAATGTTAGTTGATCTTCTTTAACCGTTGTTGAAGTTTCAAGCTTGAATTGAGTTGCTTAGGTTGACGTTGATTAGCTTCTAGTTTTGATTCCAGCAGAGTAGCGACACCATTTTTATTTTTATTTAGAACAGAGGCAGAGTAGAAGCAGAATAGAATTGTGTGTAGAGGAGGCTAGGTTTGGGGCTGTTTAAATAGGTTTAGGCGGATGAATCTGGACAGAAATCGGACTGGAAACATCAGAACGAACACTGGCCCAAAAATGGGCTCGGGGACCAGGTCGACACCCAGGTCGACTGCCCAGTCGACCTGGTCTGGGGGGGTCGACTGCCCTGTCGACTCCCCAGTCGACCTGGGTCTGGGCGGGAAATTTCCCGCCCAGTCTGTTCTGCGTTTGAAATTCGAATTTTGAATTCGAATTCGAGCTATTTTGAACTCTGAATATTTCTGAAACTTCGGAGGGTCATATCTCCCTCATACGGACTCCGATTCTTGCAAACTCGGACTCGTTTCCAAGCAGAATTCCGAGACGAACGCAATGGAGCAACCTGTTTCCCTTGATTCTTATTTTAAAAATTAATTATCCTCTGATTTGCTACTTATATGTTCACAGAAAATGCGGGGTGTTACATTCTTCCCTCCTTAAAGGATTTCGTCCCCGAAATCTTCAAGTTAAGAAGAATGTGTCCTACCATCCAACATCCATCTACTCAATCATCAATCACTGGCATCCATTGTCCTTAGAAACTTCTAATGTTGTATGAACATATGCAAAAGTGTGTGTATATGTTCCTTATCTAATGCAAAGATCAGGCGGTCCACTGATTCAGTTGACCTCCTTAATGCGAATTATGCCAGTGCCATGAGTCCAACATGTATGCAATTTTCCTATTCGATACATATCATTTCTATATGAGTGCACAACCATTCAGTCATATGCAACATCCATGTGCTGAGTCAATCATTTTGCATCCACAAAAATTGAAAAATGCACACACATCCATATGCAGTATGAGAGTGTTTTCGAGCCGATCTAGTGCCTAGTGTGTGTATATGCATCCACGAGCAACCACTAGCAATCACTTTCATCTACTTGCAACCATCAAACATAACATGTCTCAAACACATGTTTACACTCATTAGTTTCTACCTAAAGTTCGAAGATTCGATCGATAGGATACAGTCGAATGATGGAAGCGAGTTCAGATAAAACAAAAACTTGGTTCCCATTAGACATGGGTCCTAAGTATCGGCCCCGAAGACCGAAACCAACATCAGATTGTCACCCAGAGGATTACCCTCTTTAGATAATGTCAAAACTGGAAATCTTAACCTTATCAGAAATATTCAGATATTTACAGATTACTGGTATAGATCAGATTACCGAATGATTCTTAGGAAACTAAGCATGATAAATCCCAGAATGTATGCGTCCTACTTGACGCCTAACATGAATATCTCTCAAACCCCAATCACAAACAGATGAGTCATAACCCTTATGGATTTGGGTCTACACCGGAATCAGAAGCAATACTAGTATTAAAGTGCAGAGTATCGATTACAGAATCAAAATGCCAGAATCAGAAAGAGTTTTAACTCAACAATCAGATTAGAAAATTAAACCTTCTACTTAAATTTTCTTATTTCTATCCTATCCGTTCGTCTGTCTTCCAGAAGTGGGTTCTGCCCTCTGTCCTTGCCCTCGTTTCTTCGATCAATCCCTAGTGAAATGTCCCATCTCACCACAGTTGAAGCAAGTGCCCTTCCTTTTTCTGCAATCCTTGTTCAGATGAGTCGAGCTTCCACAAGTAAAGCACTTTTTCCCCTTCTTATCTTCTGACTTCTCATCCTTCTTTTGTGTTTCCTTTTTGGGCCATGCTTTCTTATCCTGTGGTTCTTCCTTCTTTGTCTCTTTCTGGCCCTTGTCTTCCTCGTGCAGTAGTGCCATGTCCACCAATTTCTCGTAAGTCGCTCCCATGGGTACATGGGTCATGGCTAGGCTGTGCAGTGGCTCGTTCAATCCTTTAACAAAGCGGAGAGACTTTTTATGCTTAGTGTTGACTAAATCAATCCGAACCTAGCTAGTTGGTTGAACTGGTTGACGTATTCCTTGACCGTCATACTTCCTTGCTTAAGAGATAAGAACTTTTCCAGTTGTAGACTTTGTTCAGCTTGCGAGAGGAATTTTGTCTCAAACCTTGCTCTGAAATCCATCCATGTTTCAACTGGCCTCTCGGCGTTAGTGACTTCCCACCAATAGGAAGCTTCGTCTTTGAGCAGCCATACCGCCAACTGTACCTTCTGCCTATCGTCCACCTCGAAGATAACGAATAGATCCTTAGTTTCTTTGAGCCAGTTCCTCGCTTCTACGAATGATTCACTTCCCTTGAAATCCTTTCCACCCATGGCCCTAAAATCTCTACAGATCTTTGAGAAAGCAACTACATGAGGAGGGGGCGGAGGAGGGGGATCATTTGCTGGACCTGCGGCGGCGGTCCTAGCCTCAAGATATTGACGAAACCAACCGGGTACATGAACACCCTCTGGTATCTCAGATGCTTCAGACATGCTGAACCGAAAAAGGAAAGATTCAATACAAAAAGGACCGAAGGAAAGATATATGGCTCTTGGGGATTATGTTTTTCAAAATAAGCTTTACTTTTGAAAATACTTCCTTTTAAAACCTTTTTTTTGTTTGAAAATAGTTTTCAAAAACTTCTATCTAATCTGGTAACCTTCAGCTCTGATACCAAGTGTAACACCCCACCTCCGTTAAGGTCACTCACAAAGGGAATGCCTTAACTTTGGTGGAGCATTTTAGTAAACAGAACAGAAACTTACAAGACAGATAAAATAGTACTTGAAAAATTTATAACTTTATTACAACAGAAACCGAAATAAGCTTGGTTACATCCTTTCAAATCACAATATCAGAATTCAAGTACAAAATATCAGTCTTGTACAAAAGCCTTCAGAATGCATAGTTTAAAATCATAATCCCCAGAGAAGAAGACAAGCCATACTTTAAGCACTTCAAGCGGAAGAAATCTGGATCAAGCTAGAGTACTCCCTTCTACAAAACCTGGGAGGGAACGGAAGAAAGGAGGCGAAACAACAAGGGTCAGACAAAAAGTCTGGCAAGTCCAGTGATTTTCAGTTATGAACAGATAATACTAACATGACATGAAAGCAAAACTGGATAAGAGATGGCAGTAACATGAGCAGCAGATATACTTAGGTTAAACAACAGAAACAGAATGATGTAGACTAAGCCATGCTTCTTATTTATATCTTACTTCTCTGCACTAATACTAGTATAACAGAATTAGGTGCCACCCTAATGTCTAAACTGAAACAGAAACGGGTACAGAATAATTTCCACAGAAGAGAATGCTAGTAATGGGCCTTTACCACCCCAACAGAAACGGACAGAAACAGGATGCTAATAATGGGCCTTTACCACCCGAACAGAAACAGACAGAAGCAGAATGCTGATAATGGGCCTTTTCCACCCGAACAGAAACAGACAGAAACATAATATTAATAATGGGCCTTTACCATCCAAACAGAAACAGTCAGATTAATCCCTACGGAAACAGAATGTAGAATTAGGTGTACACTAGTAATTGGGCCTTTACCTCCCGAACAGATGGTACCACGCAGACACAGACGGGTGTTGCCACCCAACAGAAACAGACGGTACCAACAGAAAAGACAGAACTTAGTGTACCCTAAAACCCTACCCCAAGCGATCGGCTCCCTAAACATAAATACCCTGTGTCGGCCCCACAGTAGGGTGTATCACTCCCTAAAGTGACAACCAATTGGCACAGACCTATTTACAGATGTCACGGCGTCTTACATCCGCAGAGGCAGGCCGGGATCCATGCACGCACATGACCCGGTTGGAACGCACCATCAACACCCTTCGCCATTATCAGAATGAACCACTTATAATTAGTTCAGTAAGCGTGCCCGGACCCTACCTACTGTTGGGTCAAAGTTTTGATACCAGAAAGGGTTACTGACTAATATGGGTCCCAAACAACAGATGACACAAGTAATTTCCCTCCTAACCTTGTGTCCCCAGACTAACAGATTTCAGATTAACTTGTTTACAAGTTCAAACATGCAGAATTCAGATCAACCAGTTCACAGATTAGATAAGTTTTCAGACCAACGGATCATATATACAGATTTAACAGACTTACAGATTAACAGACTTACAGATTAACCGATTATAGATTAACAGACTTATAGATTGTCTAACTTTGTATTGGGCCTACAGATTCATGAAACGGGTTTATTAATTTCATCAGTCTAGTTGGTTTAACCCTATCCACCCAACACGTTTTAGACATCATATTTATCCCAGATTTTCATTAATTAAATATTAATGCCCAAACCTCTCACATTAGACTGACAGTTTGTGGCTACTGGTTAGGCCGGTTGGTTCCAGGCAGGTTTCTGCCACAAACTGAGTCTAACCTCGGGTTTCAAGCACGTTATGACTAACTTCTCACATTAGAACCTATTGTTTGCGGCCACTGGATGTGTCGGGCGGTTTCGGACAGAATTACGCCGCAAACTCATTCTAACCTCGAGTTAGCCATGTTCATCTTTGCGGCCAATTAATTAATAATTTACCATTTATGCCCACGCCTAATATACATGTCAATTATTCCTAACTATAGCCAATTCAGATTATGTCAATAACAGACTAATTATATCAACTCAACAGATATAGAAGATAACAGATTTTGCAGATTAGGCGACTTAACGGATTTAGCAGATTAAGCAAACTAGAAGATTTAGCAGATAACAGATTAGGCATCTCAACAGATTTAGTTTAGCAGATTTGGTATTTTCAACAGACTTAGCAGATGACAGATTTAGCAGATTTAATATTTCTAAAGGTTCTGCTTACATGACTTGCTTAATCATAAATTAGGCCTAAATAATTATCATGATTCACAATATGATCATATACCCCATGTTTGCATAAATTTATATAACACAGAATATGGACATAATTTACCATATAACGTATGTTCCCATTTTGGTTGAACTAACATTGTACAGCAGATTCATCTATAAATTATACCAAATATTACAATGCATGCCATATATCCAAAAATCCCTATTTAGGTGTATTCACACTTAATAGTCCTCAAATCTTATTATAGATTCAAATTTCTACACCTAAGTCACATATCTTCCCCTTCTTAAAATGTGCCACAAATCTAGGTTTTAATCAGGTATCCTATTCTTAAAATCAGATATTTAATTATGTCCCCAATTCACAGATTATCATACATAGCTTGCTCAGATCCAGATCTAGTTTACAACATGTAATATGTATCTAAACTAATTACACGCCTACGGTCAAATTTATGCCCCAATTCCTAAGTCATATGTCCAATGTAAATTCTATGCCTCAACTTCTCAAGTCGTATGTTCAATATTCTTTATGCCACACAAAACTCAAGTCATAGGTTCAATTATATGCCTTAGATTTATGTCCTAAGTTCCAAGTTCAACCTATATTCTTTCTTCAAATCAGTCACATATCGGTCATGCCCATTTCATGCATTATTCATTTTATTGTCCCAAATATTTTAGCGTATGTTAATCTCTTATGAGATTGGCTCAGGCTCTTGGTAGCCTGACTATAGAACAGAAAGCAGAAAGAAATACAAAATAAGGTAGATCTAAACAGAACAGAACAGACATAATCTCAGATTCAGATTTACAATTCATGTCACAATCAGAATTAACGTTTATATCGGAAAATAACTGTACTTGCCTTGATCGGATTCTAAAAGAAAGATAGTTGTAGCGACGTTAGTTGATCTTCTTTAACCGTTGTTGAAGTTTCAAGCTTGAATTGAGTTGCTTAGGTTGACATTGATTAACTTCTAGTTTTGATTCCAGCAGAGTAGCGATGTCATTTTTATTTTTATTTAGAACAGAGGCAGAGTAGAAGCAGAATAGAATTGTGTGTAGAGAAGGCTAGGTTTGGGGTTGTTTAAATAGGTTTAGGCAGATGAATCTGGACAGAAATCGGACTGGAAACATCAGAACGAACACTGGCCCAAAAATGGGCTTGGGGACCAGGTCGACACCCAGGTCGACTGCCCAGTCGACCTGGTCTGGGGGGGTCGACTGCCCAGTCGACTCCCCAGTCGACCTGGGTCTGGGCGGGAAATTTCCCGCCCAGCCTGTTCTGCGTTTGAAATTCGAATTTTGAATTCGAATTCGAGCTGTTTTGAACTCTGAATATTTCTGAAACTTCGGAGGGTCATATCTCCCACATACGGACTCTGATTCTTGCAAACTCGGACTTGTTTCCAAGAAGAATTCCGAGACGAACGCAATGGCACAACCCGTTTCCCTTGATTCTTATTTTAAAAATTAATTATCCTCTGATTTTCTACTTATACGATCACAGAAAATGCGCGGTGTTACAATTAATTTACTTAATGCACCCCTAACCTCTCACATTAGACTTGGTTATGGTTACTGGATGTGCCGGGCGGGTCCGGGCGGTTTTACACCATAACCTAGTCTAACCTCGGGTTACGAGTGCGATATGACCAACTACTCACATTGGGTCCTATTGTTTGCAGTTACTGGATTCGTCGGGCGGTTCCGGGCAGATTTATACTGCAAACTCAACCCAACCTCGAGTTGGCCACGTTCAAGTTATCTAAGCGTCATGTCCCAAAATCATATTTTCAATTATAATTTCATGTCAAGTTCATGTTTCTATCCAAGCTCAAGTTATAACAATATTCATGTTTTCAAGTTCATACTAAATTCAGGTTTTCCTAAACTACTCAAATCGCATCCCCGACGCTCGTGAATTCGAATCAAGGCAATAGATGTAATTAGGGAATAACATAACAAGGATGGGTATAAAGTGACAAAGGTGATTTCAAGGCAAGCATGGTGTAACTTGAGATATGATCATAACATCACTGGCATATGAAATAGGGTGATAAACATAGCAATAAATGACATAAGATGATAATCCTAAACTTGTGACTAGCAATAGTTTCAACATCACAACATCACAGGCATGTTAAAATAATGATAGGGTTTAGGTTATGACATGAACAGGCCCCTAAATCAAGTTCTTATCAGTATTCCACAAATCAAGGTTCAATATGAACGGTACTAGGTTCAAGGTGAATAGATCTAGGGTGAACAAGAGTAGATCTAAAATAATAGATCAAAAAGGAATAGTCATAGATCAAAGATATACAAGAGTAGGTCTCAAGTAGTTATCATGTTTATGTTCAACTTCAATTTACACATGTCCATATTAAGTTTAGTGTTTAGATCTAAGAGTAACTGGGGCTTACAGATCGTGGTTTTTGAGACTAAGAACAGAAATTGTCGTAGGATCGTTGTTGAGATGTTGATCTATTCCCTTGAATTGTTGTAGAAACGTTGGCCTTCGATTTGGATCTAGTTTGAATGTTTAAGTTTCTAGTTGGAGGCAGCGGCCATGGTTCAAGAGGAGACTTAGCAGCATAATGGTGTTAGAAAGATTTGTTGTGGATTAGCCTAGGTCTTAGGGTGTTTTTATAGTTGCAACAACTAGTTTAGGCCACAGGATAAACCCTAGAATCGATCTGAACCGCCAAAAATCGTCACAGGCCCTCAAACAAGCCAACAGGGTCAAGCAGGAGCAACCAGGCCCAAACCAGGTTCGGGGACCAGGTCGACACCCAAGTCGACTGCGCAGTCAACCTGGTCCTGGGGGTATCGACTGCCCAGTCGACTCCCCAGTCGACCTGGGGTGCTGGGAGGGAAATTTTCCGCCCAGTCTGTCTGTGTTTTGAAATTCGAATTTGAACTCGAATTCGAACTGTTTTGAACTCTGAAAATTTATGAAACTTTAGGGAGCCATAACTTGGTCATACAGACTCCGATTTTCGAAAACTCAGACTCGATTTCATGCAGAATTCCGAGATGAACGCAATGGCGCAACCTGTTTCCCTTGGTTCTTATTTAAAAATTTAATTCTGCCTAGATTTATGGTTATAACACATTATCAAAATACGGGTTGTTACATTCTCCCCTCCTTAAAGGATTTCGTCCCCGAAATCTCTAAATTAGGAAGAACGTATCCTACCATCCATCATCCATCTACTCAAAACATCATCCACAAGCTAACATTGTCCTTAAGAGATTTCTAATGTTGTATGAACATATGCAGAAAGTGTGTGTATATGTTCCTTATCTAATGCAAATGATCAGGCCTGACTGATCTTTCTAATGCAAAATATGTTTAGTGTCATGAATCCAACATGTATGCAAATAATCCTAGTCACGTAAGCACTATATGTGTGCACAAACATTCATCTATATGCAACATTCATATGATAACACATTCAATTTCATCCATAAATAAGTATAAACACTCATGCATATGCAATATGAAAATGTGTCTGAGCCGATCTAGTGCCTAATGTGTGTTATGCAACCACGAGCAATCACGTGCAACCACTTGCAACCATTCGCAAACATCAAGCATAACATGTTTCAAATACATGTTTACATTCATAGGATTCTACCTATGGTTCTCAAGACAGGATCAAAAGGATATACAAGATAAAACAGAGTATCTAGGGAAAAGAAGTTAAAGATGTACCACTAGAAGGTCCTTCTTGCGGGGCTTGCCCTTGCTTCTTAGGGCAGTTCTTGCTGATGTGTCCAGTTTCACCGCATTGAAAACATGCTCCTATCTTCATCTTCTTCTTCCTACAGTCCTGGACTATATGCCCGTCAATACCACAGAAGTTGCATTTTCTTTTCTCACGTGACTTGTCATTATTGTTGTTGTTGTTCTTTCCTCCTTTCTCGGAGTCTACCTTCTTGTCTTGAGACTCATTCGCCTTGACCTTCTTCTTGCCATTCTCGTCTTCTTCATGAAGTAGGGCCATATTCACCAAGCTTTCAAAGGTCGCCCCCATGGGTACATGAGTCATGGCCATAGTGTGGAGTGGCTCGCTCAATCCTCGAGCAAAGCGTAGAGCCTTCTTCTCAGTCGTGTTGACTAAGTCCAAACCAAACCGAGCAAGCTGATTAAACTTATTCATGTATTCCCTAACTGACATGTCCCCTTACTTGAGTGCCAGGAACCTCTCCATCTGAAGGCTCGCTTCTACGGATGATAAAAACTTAAGCCCAAACCTCTCTCTAAAGTCTGCCCAAGTCTCAATTGGCCTGGTAGTGTTGGTGACTTCCCATCAAAATGCAGCTTCCTCTTTCAACAACCATGCTGCCAACTGAACTTTCCTATGATCCTCCATATCGAAAATAACAAACAAGTCTTCAGTCTCTTTTAGCCAGTTTCGCGCCTCAACGAAGGTTTCAGTTCCAACGAAGTTCTTGCCGCCCATTCCTATAAAGTCCTTGCATATTTTGGCGAAGGCGGTACCCGAAGGAGGAGGAGGAGGAGGAACCGTGGCCACCGGGCGAGGAGGAGGAGGGATATCTGCCGGGCCCGCGCCGTTGGCCCTAGCTTCCAAGTATCTTCGGAACCAGCCAGGTATGGGTACTCCCTTAGGAAGGTTAAGATCAGACATGCTGAAAAGCGAAAAGGAAAAAGATTCAAACGAGGAAACAAAGGAAAGTGCTAATGGCTTTTGGGGAATAGCCTTTTCTTAAAAATAAAACTTTTCTTGAAAAATGCTTCTTTATAAACGGTTTTGAAAATAGTTTCAGAAGGTTTTTAAAACTTTTGCCCAGTCTGGTAACCTTCTGCTTTGATACCAAATGTAACACCCCACCTCCGCTAGGGTCACTCACAAAGGGAATGCCCTAGTTTTGGAGGGGTATTATCTAGTAAACAGGCACAGAGATAACACAAGACAGAACATAGATAAAATAGAGTATATAAAGCAGCGGATATAAACTTTAAAACCAAATCTCATTACTGAAAAATAGAGTCAAAACCTCTTACATCAAAATGCCAAGTCATTATTTCATTACATCAAGTTCTAAAGAAGCAAAGTACTTAAAACAACATAAGTAAAATATTATTCCCCAAAAAGTGCATGAGTGCAGCCATAGCATAGCTCAAGACCAAACCGTACAAGAGCTGTCAGAAAGCAAGCAAAGTCCAAGCTAAGAGCTAGAGTTTCCTCCCTAAGAACCTGGGGGGGGAACGAAAGACAAAGAGGCAAAAGAAAACGGGTCAGTCAAAAAGACTGGTAAGCCCTAGTGACTATCAGCATAGAAACTAGTAAAGTTAACAAGACATGAATAAACAGGAATTAAACATAGGAATGATGATAAGTCTGACATGATAACTAAGCTAACAAGATAACTCAAGTCTAACATTGCGTATTCAAGGTTCGCCATACCAACAATACTGGTATACTAATCCCGTGTCAACTATAAATCAAGAAATAATCACTTGGCCCAATATCGTGAAGTGACCCAATTCGGGGTCCAACGGTATGATCTAATCGATCGGCTCCCTACAAGTCTAGCTCGTCGTGTGTCTGTATCATACGGCCCTATCACGAATGTAGTCACCTGTGCTAGGTCCACCATAGGGTGTATCAAGCCCTAGGGTGCCAACCACCGACACGAATCAAGAATGCACAGATAATCCTACTGATGCCCAATGCCTGCTTTTTCAACTCCGAACTAAGTGCACGACCCTAGTCCGCCTAAACCTACAATGGCGCACCAACTCAGTCGTCGTTCTGGTCGCTTACAATTAGCCCAGCAATCGTGCCGCACCCTGCCTAGTCCCAGGGTACCGTGATACATCTAGTGGGTTACTGTTGAAAAGGACCGCGTAACTAGGGTTTCGTTCAGCAGGTTAAGTTGTCATTTAAAATCGAGACTTAACCCCATCTAAGTGTCATGTCAAATTGACTAAGTGTGTCGTTCTAGTTCAAGACTTAGTCCTACGAATCATGTGTCAGGTTGGTTAAGTGTGTTAAAGCGGTTCATGACTTAACCCTATCAAATCAACGTGTCAAATTGGTTAAGTATATTCAAGTGGTCCATGACTTAACCCGATCCAGTGGCATTAATTTACTTAATGCACCCCTAACCTCTCACATTAGACTTGGTTATGGTTACTGGATGTGCCGGGCGGGTCCGGGCAGTTTTACACCATAATCTAGTCTAACCTCGGGTTTCGAGTGCGATATGACCAACTACTCACATTGGGTCCTATTGTTTGCAGTTACTGGATTCGCCGGGCGGTTCCGGGCAGATTTATACTGCAAACTCAACCCAACCTTGAGTTGGCCACGTTCAAGTTATCTAAGTGTCATGTCCCAAATTCATATTTTCAAGTATAATTTCATGTCAAGTTCATGTTCCTATCCAAGCTCAAGTTATAACGATATTCATGTTTTCAAGTTCATAATAAATTCAGGTTTTCCTAAACTACCCAAATCGCATCCCCGACGCTCGTGAATTCGAATCAAGGCAATAGATGTAACTAGGGAACAACATAACAAGGATGGGTATAAAGTGGCAAAGGTGATTTCAAGGCAAGCATGGTGTAACTTGAGATATGATCATAACATCACTGGCATATGAAATAGGGTGATAAACATAGCAATAAATGACATAAGATGATAATCCTAAACTTGTGACTAGCAATAGTTTCAACATCACAACATCACAGGCATGTTAAAATAATGATAGGGTTTAGGTTATGACATGAACATGCCCCTAAATCAAGTTCTTATCAGTATTCCACAAATCAAGGTTCAATATGAACGGTACTAGGTTCAAGGTGAATAGATCTAGGGTGAACAAGAGTAGATCTAAAATAATAGATCAAAAAGGAATAGTCATAGATCAAAGATATACAAGAGTAGGTCTCAAGTAGTTATCATGTTTATGTTCAACTTCAATTTACACATGTCCATATTAAGTTTAGAGTTTAGATCTAAGAGTAACTGGGGCTTACAGATCGTGGTTTTTGAGAACTAAGAACAGAAATTGTCGTAGGATCGTTGTTGAGATGTTGATATATTCCCTTGAATTTTTGTAGAAACGTTGGCCTTCGATTTGGATCTAGTTTGAATGTTTAAGCTTCAAGTTGGAGGCGGCGGCCATGGTTCAAGAGGAGACTTAGCAGCATAATGGTGTTAGAAAGATTTGTTGTGGATTAGCCTAGGTCTTAGGGTGTTTTTATAGTTGCAACAACTAGTTTAGGCCATAGGATAAACCCTAGAATCGATCTGAACCGCCAAAAATCGTCACATGCCCTCAAACAAGCCAACAGGGTCAAGCAGGAGCAACCAGGCCCAAACCAGGTTTGGGGACTAGGTCGACACCCAAGCCGACTGCGCAGTCGACCTGGTCCTAGGGGTGTCAACTGCCCAGTCGACTCCCCAGTCGACCTGGGGTGCTGGGCGGGAAATTTCCCGACTAGTCTGTCTGGGTTTTGAAATTCGAATTTGAACTCGAATTCGAACTGTTTTGAACTCTGAAAATTTCTGAAACTTTGGGGAGCCATAACTTGGTCATACGGACTCCGATTTTCGAAAACTCGTACTCGATTTCATGAAGAATTCCGAGACGAATGCAATGGCGCAACCCGTTTCCCTTGGTTCTTATTTTAAAATTTAATTATGCCTAGATTTATGGTTATAACACGTTATCAAAATACGGGTTGTTACAAAGGACATGTACACACACTATGCATACGATCATGAAGCATTAGAAGTCTTTTAAGGACAATGGATGCCTGTATTCGATGGTTGAGTAGATGGACGATTGGATGGTAGGATATACGTTCTTCTTGACTTGAAGATTTTGGGGATGAAATCCTTTAAGGAGGGGAGAATGTAACACCTCATATTTTCAGTAAACATTAAAGTTACGAATTAAAAAATAATTAATTTCAAATGTAAGAATTAAGGGAAAGGGGTTACACCATTGTGTTCATCTCGGAATTATGCTTAAGATAGAGTCTGAGTTTGCATAAATTGGATTCCGTATGAAGTAGTTATGACCTTCAGAAGATTCAAGAATTTAAATAAATAGTTTAGAATATAGTTCAAAAATTGAAAATTCAAAATCTGGAGTAGAAGCGGGCTGGGCGGGAAACTTCCCGCCCAAGGCCAGGTCGACGAGGAGGTCGACCATGGGGTCGACCTCCCCCCATACAGGTCGACCTGGGGGTCGACCTACCCTCCCGGGCAGATCTGAAAACTGGTGTGTTATGACTACCTGCTGAGTCATTAGGGCTTATTTGGCTGTTCTATCTTGTCTGGATGGTCTTGATCGCTTTTAGGTTGATCTGACGGCTCTAAATTAATCAAACCTCTATAAAAGCAACCTAACTTTCAACCCTAAATCACAAATATTCATACCAAGAGTCGTCATGCCGTCAATGGTGAACCTAGAATAACCGCCATCTCTTTCAACTCAAAGGCAAGATAAAAGCTACATTAAAATTAAATCTAATCTAGTCTAATTCAACTAAGAGAATTCAATGATCTACAATCAAGCGGGGGCCGAACGACACACGGGACAAATGTATGCGAGTAGGAGCCGATCGATAAAAAGGGATCATTTCACTATGTATATGGGGTGCCAGTTGGGACTTGTATAAATAGGTGCAAAGAAGTATAATGGGTGCGATAGTTTTTTTGGTTTAAACTTCCTTATCTTGGTTTATGTTAGTTAGTAATTCTGTTAAGGTCCTATTTTCAGTTTATTCCTATCATGACCCTTTTCCTTATTCACACACTGAAAAATCACTAGACTTACTCAGACTTATGTCTGACCCATTTTCTGTCGCTCTCTTTTCTTCCGTTCCCCCCCTCAGGTAGCCAGGGAGGGAATAACTCAACTTAATTTGGACCGTTCATCTTTCCAAGCTTGAAGACTCTGTGATGTATAGCTTGGAATCTCTTACCTTTGGCTATGGCTTTGGATACACTATTACTTGGGTATTTATGCAGTTTTATTTTGTCTTATGCTTCTTTATATAATAATCAAGACAGAAATTAAGATGTAATGATTTGGGAGTTGGTTTGAAACAGTTTGCTGTAATGTTTTGTTATGAACCATGTTTGAAATAAGGTTAGTTTTATTTTCTGCTGCTTATATATATCTGTCTTGTAAATTATCTGTGTCTTTTACCTATAATGCTCTACTAAAGTTAAGGCATTCCCTTTGTGAGTGACCTTAGCGGAGGTAGGGTGTTTCAATGATGGGATGGGTTGTATTGTCCCGTATTTTTACGGTTAAATAATTTATTTATTTATTTATTTATATAATGGTTTAGTAATTTAAAGTATTGTTTAATTAAATAATATTGAATATTTAATTAAATTAAATAATAGAATAATATATTTAATTTCTGAAATAGTTGGAAATTGTGAATTGACAATATAATGTGAAATGGACGATTTAAAATATTTAATTCAGTTTAGAACTGAATTCGAATAACGAATATATTATATAAATGAAGTTTGAACGTATAATTATAATATAATTATAATCGAGCTCGAAATGGCGTTGCAGTTCGTAATTTGGCGATTCGAACTTCAATTGAATATACAGAATCCGTTTTAAATCGGATTTTAGTGAAACAAGAAACGTTCGGAGCTGGGGAAGTATATTTTTCTAATGGAAGAGAAAAATCGGGATTTCATTGTGTAGATTTTGATTTATGTCCAAATCAAATTTTAGAAAAGTCGCTATGGAATTCCTTTATTATTTATATCTATTTATTTATATTTTTAATTGGATTTTAAATATAAATTTGATATCGATTCAACCGGGATTTGAATATCGAGTTATAAATCCAATTGGAGCTACGATATTCTATGTGAATATATATACGATAATATATATATTTATTTATGTTTAATTTAATTATTTTTAAACACATTTATATATTTAAATGGGTTATTTAGAGCTTTAAAAATATCCAGTTTTGCAAACGAACTCCGTTTTCGAATTAAATTATTGTTTGATTTCAATTTTCGTGATTTTTGAAGTCAATGTGTGGCCGTATGGATTTTTAATGTGAAAAACAGTCAGTATTTTGATGGTTAAAAATATGCTCTGTGAGCAAACGGAGTCGGAATTCGACGAAACTAGTTTCGTTGGGTCTGTAAGGTCAAACTCTAGTTGTATGTCCATTTTCATGATTTTTGGGTATCTTATGCGATCATAGGAATTTTTAAACGGTAAATGAGATAGAAATTGATTTTTTTATTTAACATAATAATCAATATAAAAATATATAATTTTTTCTAAATATCCATACCCTTCCCTTAAACCCTAGTTCACTGTTTCTGTGACCAAAACTTCTCCAGCCGCCTCAAACAAAAGAAGAGAACGTGCAAATTCTTCATACCCACAAAAATTCTATAAATACAAAAATCCTTAATCTAAATTCTTTAGTTTCCCTTCTCTGATCAAAAAGAAGGTACGCCTTCATTTTTACGAGCCGCCACTTCAAGAAATATCTCCAACGAAAAAACGAGAAAATCATCTTTAATAAATTCAATATAATACAAGAAAAATCCTAAAATGTTGAAATAAATGGATTTGAGCTCGCGGCAGAAAGTGTTTTCCACTTATGTCCATAGTTTGGGGTGCGACGCTAATTTCTTGGGATCGAAAAAAATGCCGTGGTCCTAGGGTTAATATCGGTGGGAGATTTAGGCTTGAACTCATGTTTCCGAGATCGTTTTCGAGGTCAGGGTGGAGTTTAGCTTCAACTGGGATTTTATGGTGATTTCTGGAATAAAAAGGGTCGATGTCATTGCTGGTGGGTGCGGTTTAAGGATGCAGAATGGAGTAGGGTTGGGGGCATCGAAGTGTAGTATGGTGGGATGGATTGGAGTTTTACAAGAGGAGTTTATCAGTGGTGGTATGGTTTGATTTGGTGAAGGATGGAAGATGAACGAGGGGGATGAAGTGCGGCAAGGTGGAGTTTGTTGCAGGCGTTCTAAATGGCAATTGGAAAAAGAAGGATTAGCAGTTTTCAATGACGCGGATTAAGGATTTAAAGAGGGGTGGTAGCGTTAATGTGTGTATTTGAATTTCATGGAGAAATTAGTGTATTTGGGCTTGGGAAAAAGTAGAACGGCTATTGTATTCCTAGAAGAGGACGCGGGGAGAAAATGTGATTAGGAGGACGGGATTTTCATCGAGCTAGAAAAGAAGAGAAAAGGAGAGACGGGTATGGGATTTAATGAGTGGATGGGCCATGAAAGGTTGGTGAGGCCCAAGTATTTAAGTGAAGTTTTATTTTAAATAAAAATATGTATACAAATTATAATATCGTTAACTTGGTCATACGATATCAGAATTTGGCAAAACAAGATCCGTTGCGATCGTATGGACGGTGGCTACACCATGGAACTGACTAGGAGCGAATCAGAGCTCGTTACGATTTATAGCAAAATAAATTGTCCGTTTGAATTAAGCGATGGTTATCGTTATTAATGATGATCGTCCAATGTGAGTAAAACTCACCAATTCTGAACAGTTATATTTTTATAACATATTTTTAGAACTGATAATTATATGTTGATTGCTGTGTGTTAACTGTTTGGTTGAATTGCTTATGTGTTGGTTGAAATTATATATATAAATATATATATATATTTTTAAATATATATTGATTCTGTTATCAAAATATTTCATAGTGAAATGAAATTGATGTTGATTATATTGTTTAACATCTGTGGATGCAAGGAAACAGGTTGGAGGGATCCAACTGTATTCCTCAACATTCATTTTACTGTTTTCATATTTATTGTGATATATGATGTGATATACAATCTGTTGTTGATTGTGCGTGTCTAGGTGATACTGAACAGTGATATATGATATTTGAAATACATAATGTAATGACCCATATTCTACACATCATAGGATCGTAGAATATTTATTTCTTTCCCATGTGAAGTCGTATGGTCATGTAACTTTGGGAAACATCTATTATAGTCATTTCCCATGCTTATGATTTTTGTCAATTTTTTTAAATGACCATTTTGCCCCTAGTTGGTACTATTTTGGCCATAACTTTTGATTGAAAAGGAATTTTGACCTGAAACCACTTCCATTTGATTCGTTTGATGGTTTCTCTTTCCGTAGAGTGGTCGCATTAGCCAAACGGACTTACCGTTTGGGAGATATGGCTGAAACAAGGTTTGGAGGGTGAAAAACTGCTTAACCGGGCCAAATTGGGTGATTAGTGAGTAGGCCCATAACCCATTTCGGGATTAGGGTTATGGGAGGGCTGAAATGAGATGGAGAATCATTCTATTTCAGTTTTCTAGCCTCCACTTATCACCAAGGATCCCTAAAAATGGCCTCCAACCTCTAAATCACCTTTAGGTTAAGGATTTGGCTTAGCAACCCCTAATCAAGAAGGATCTTCCCCAAATCAACAAAGGAGCTGCTGTTGGCATTGAGATTCACATCAAATCAGAGAATCATTTCAGATTTTAGTTTATTTTGTGGCTAAGGTGAGTGATTTGCATAGTTTTACACTAATTATGGCTAGTTAGGGGTGATTAGTGCTAATTAGTGAATTTAAGCATGATAAAATTCGGGAAAAATGTTCATAAATTCCTAAATGATATTTTAGACCTCTAATATGAATTTGGGTTAATTTGGTTAAGTTTTGCTAATCCTATCATTAGTTTCACCTAAACATGTTTAAGGGGAAATATGGGATTTTGGGTATGTTTGATCCATTTTAACCTATGATATTGATGTGAATGATGTTTGTGGTTGATTATGCATGTTGCTATGACTGTATGAAATGCTTTGTGATTGATTTCAATAGTTAGAATGGTCGAAAACGTCGTCGAATGGCGTAAACCCTTGCTGGAACAGTTTCAGAAAACAGTGTAGAGTTCGGATCGGATCGGATAAGGGAGCTCGGATCGGATATGTTGAACTGAGCAAAGAATCTGATCGGATCGGAACCCAACACTTGAAAAAGTGGCAAAAAGGAAGGCCACGCTAGCTGAACTGGGATCGGATCGGATAGAGGAAGACGGATCGGATCGAAGAGGATGGATCGGATCGGAAACACAAAGGCGAATCAGAGCAGGAGCAAGAAAGCGGATCGGATAGGAGCATATGAAGAGGAGCATGAAGACGGATCGAAAGCACGAACCAAGAAGGACCCGACCCGACCCGAAAGGAAGCACCGACCCGACCCGAAGAAGAAGAAGCAGCTGACTCGAACCCAGAGGAACGCCAACCCGAACCGCATCAAAAGGGGGACCCGACCCGAACGGATAAAGAACACCGACCCGAACCGATGACCTGAGGAAGAACCCGACCCGACCCAGTATTGACCAATAAACCGAGATGCAAAGGTATTCCAATAGGGGAAGTTAGAGCTCAGGATCCCGGAACCAGTTGGGAACCAACGAGTTCACTTCATGGTTGGACTTTGCTGCGGGACGTGTGCTAAGGAGTTGTCGACGTTCATAACTTCGATTCACCACTAAAAGGAATGATGGGCTACTTATCAGTGCAGTAGGGTCATTATGACCTGAGGGGCAAGGTGATGGTAGCAAGACTACGTTATCAGTGCAGTAGGGTCATTATGACCTGAGGGGCAAGGTGATGCGTAGTAAGACTATGAGCCAGCGCAGATGGGGTGAATAACTCCATGGGGCAAGTGGATATAGTAAGGATTGGTAAGGCTATGAGCCAGCGCAGATGGGGTGAATAACTCCATGGGGCAAGTGGACATAGCGAGGAATTTGTGGCTATGTTATCAGTGCAGTGAAGCCATTTATGACTTCATAGGGCAAAGTGATAGTAGCAAGGAATGTTGGGTGATCGAAGTGGTGAATGTTGTATGCTTTATGCACCGAGTGAGAGATGTGAGGATGGATGCTATGTTTGATTGTTTGCTATCCCTATGACATACACACCTCCCCCACCTCCGTATCTTTACACTGTTTGATATGGTACCTTAGAGTGTTGTACAGTATGTAGTGCTAACTCTTTGGTTGCAGGTCCAGGTTCAGGTATGTTTTAGTCTACCTGTTATTGTTCACTTTAGATGCTTATCGCTCATACCAGACTTTATGTCTGACCCAGAGTTTTATGTCTCCTCTTATTACTCTGGGTGCTCACACGAGCAGACTAGAGACATGTTAGCTGGTGATGTGCGAGTAGCTGATCCGGAGGCGGGCAGGAGGCTTCCACGTATTATATATATACACATTCTCTCTGTGTCGTTGGTGGTCGCTACTTGGGCATTAGTAGTGTACCTCCTTCATCTTGTTTTGCTTTGAGATAGTTTGAATGTTGTAATAAGCTGTATTCTGAATTTCCGCTGCTATGATGTTTAGTTCTGATTTTCAGCTTATGCATTGTCTCTCCTGTTTTATGTCAAGTATGTTACTATTATATTTTGTTCTATGCACTGTGAGACATTCTACAGGTTCTTTGTATGTTCATTTCCTTCTTTCTTTTCCTTCTGGCGACCCGTTCCGTGCTAACTGGACATGTGTACAGCGCACCTTTGGAGTAAATGTCGGTTGGTGCGGGACGGGCCGTCACACTTGGTATCAGAGCTCTAGGTTGCGTAGTTAACCTAGGGAAAGACACTAGGGAGAGTTAGTACGTATATGAGAGCGCGTATCTGTGATTACTTTGGTTTTCAAAAGCTATGTATATATATACTATTAGTAGTATAAGAATGAAGTTGCACTGCACTAGTACCACTATGGGGTCGTTGATCGTTTCCCTTTTACAGATTGACGATGAGCCGACATGTTAGAGGTACCGGTAGAGGGGCCAATAATGGGAATGCCGCTGACATGAGGGCGATGTTTACCAACCTCATGAGAGACATGCTTAGAGAAGTGCAAGGGGCAGTTCCCAATCCCGGAGTTGGTGTTGGCCCAGTAGTGCAGGCGCCTAGGGTCGATTTCGCCAAGTTGTGCAAGGATTACACTAATCTTGGTGGGAAGCCGTTCCATGGAACGGAGTCAGCCACAGATGTTCAAGATTGGATGGATAGCTGTAACCGTATCTTCGATGACTTGGGTCTCGAGGATGCGATGAAGAGAAGACTAGTGTCTCGTCAGCTGCAAGGGCGAGCGATGAATTGGTGGAATGCCATTAGGACAGCTACTCTAGAGGACCAGGTTACTTGGGTTCAGTTCAAGGCTCGCTTTAGCGAGAAGTTTATTCTAGCTTCCCAGAAGTCGGTGTTGTTCAAGAGGTTCCTGGAACTCTAGCAGGGTGGTAGGGCAGTTTCTGATTATATTGCTGAGTTCGACACTTTGTCGAAATATGGACTATCTCTTATCGATACTCCTGAGAAGAAGAATGAAAAGTTCATTACTGGTCTGGATGGGTACTTGGGGGAGAGGCTCATTAACCACATCGATGAGACTTTTGAATCGATTGTGGGGAAAGCTTTGAGATCAGAGAGCCTTTACCCTAAGTCAAAGACTGAGGCTGCATCTGCAGAAGGGCCAAAACCGCAAGCAGGCGGTGGAGGCAAGAATAACTCTCAGAATAAGAGGAAGCAGGACCAATCTAAGGGTGGCCAGAAAAAGAGCAAGAAGGATGTCGAGTGCTTCAGCTGTGGAAAGAAAGGCCATTATGCTAAGGAATGTCGGGCCAAGCCAGCGGAAAGGAAGTGCTACAACTGTGGTCAAGTGGGACATCAGAAAGATAAGTGTCCGCAACCTCTTAAGGAGAAGCAGATTGTGAAAGCATATGCTATTGATGCTGTTCCTTCTTCGTCGAATGCCCCAACTGCGGCGGAGAAAGGAAAGAATGTTGTTATTCAAGGTATGCTTTCTATTTATGATATACCAGTTCGAGTTTTGTTTGATACTGGGGCTTCCCATTCCTTCATATCTAGTGACCTGGTAGATAGGTTGGGACTGGAACCCGAGATAGTCGATAGACCATTAGTTGTGACGAACCCGATTGGTGGTTCGACTAGCCTTAGTATGATTTGCAGGAATTTGGTCTTATCGAGTCATGGATGTATGTTTGTATGTGATTGCTTTGTTTTGGACTTTACTGGGTATGGCATTATATTGGGAGTCGATTGGCTCCAAAGATACGGGGTGGTGGTAGACTGTGAGGGCTTTTTGGTGACAGTGAGGGCGGATGGTGGACGGAGGGTAGTGTTTGGTAGTCTACCTAATGATGGGGTTATGGCTAGTTTTGTAAACTCCCTCGACATCCCGCAGGATGAGTTATCAGATGTGCCCGTGGTTGGCCAGTATCCGGACGTCTTCGAGGAGGTGACCGGGCTTCCACCACACCGAGAGATTGAGTTCCGTATTGATTTAGTGAAAGATGCCAGACCTATAGTGATGCCACTTCGTCGTATGGCACCAAGGGAGCAGCGAGAGCTCGGGGTGTAAGTCAGCAATCTTTTGAAGAAGGGATTGATTAGAAGGAGTGTCTCCGAGTGGGGAGCACCAGTTGTATTTGCCACTAAGGCAGATGGTTCCCTTCGTTTGTGTGTGGACTATCGCGAGTTGAATAAGGTGACGAGGAAGAATAAGTATCCTCTACCGCGGATAGATGATTTGTTTGATCAGCTGGAAGGAGCAAGAGTGTTCTCCCAGTTGGACCTCGCGACAGGATTTCATCAACTTCGAGTAGCGGATGAGAGTGTTCCGAAAACGGCATTTAGGACGCCGTTTGGATTTTATGAGTGGTTGGTTATGCCATTTGGGTTGACCAATGCACCAGCCTATTTTGTGGATCTTATGAATCGAGTATTCAGAGATCAGTTGAATAAGTTTGTTCTTGTGTTCGTGGATTATATCCTTGTTTACTCAAGGACAGAGGAGGAACACAAGGGGCACTTGAGGATAGTGATGGAGGTGTTGAGGAAACACCAATTGAAAGCGAAATTCTCTAAGTGTCATTTTTGGAGAAGGGAAGTGAGATTCTTGGGTCATGTTGTTTCCGAGAGTGGTATTGCCGTGGACCCTGCAAAGGTGGCTACGGTACAGGATTGGCCTACACCCAAGAATGCTACAAATGTGAGAAGTTTCTTGTGATTAGCCGGATATTATCGTAAGTTTATCCAGGACTTCTCCAAGATAGCAGCACCGTTGACTCAGTTGACTAAGAAGAATCAGTCCTTCGTCTGGGACGGAGTGTGTGAGGTGCCTTCAAAAGTCTAAAGGAGAGGTTGACGCGTGCGCCAGTGTTAGTCATTCCTAAAGGGAATGAAGAGATGACGGTATACACAGATGCTTGTGGTACCGGACTGGGTGCAGTATTGATGCAAGGGGGGTAAGGTTGTAGCTTATGCTAGTCGACAGCTAAAGCCACATGAGAAGAAGTATCCTACCCATGATTTGGAATTGGCAGCGATTGTATTTGCGCTGAAGATGTGGAGACACTATCTCTTGGGAGAAAGATTTGAGCTGTTTACCGATCACAAATCGTTAAAGTATCTCTTCTCTCAGAAAGATCTGAATCTCCGTCAGCAGAGATGGTTAGAGTTCTTGGCTTCGTATGATTTTGATATCGCGTATACACCTGGGAAGGGTAATGCGGTAGCCGATGCCTTGAGTAGGAGACATGCCAGCTTAGGGGCAATGTTTCTTGAATGGAAGCAACTGGAGTTTATCGCGGGGTTTGATTTCAGACCTAGGTGCGAATTGGATCCAGTTATGCTAGCTAGTTTGGTGATCAGACCCACTTTGATAGAGCGGATTGGTTCTAGCCAGAGGGACGATCCTAATCTACTAGAAATCATCTCCAAGTTAGAAATGGGAGTTGATGAGGAGATGAATGTGTATGGGCTTGATCGAGACGGATGGCTTCGAAAGAATGGAAGACTAGTTGTGCCCAACGTAAATAGTTTGAGAGATGAAGTACTTAGAGAATGTCATCACTCGAAACTGACTATACACCCTGGTGGTAATAAGATGTATCGAGATATGAAGCAGATCTACTACTGGGAAGGGATGAAAAGAGACGTTGGGAAGTTTATATCCAAATGCATGAATTGCCAGCCAGTTAAAGCTGAACAAAAGAAGCCTAGTGGGTTATTGCAACCATTAGAAATTCCCGAATGGAAATGGGAGCAAGTTTCGATGGATTTAATCGATGGCTTACCAAGGACTAGATCGGGATATGATAGCATTTGGGTAATTGTGGATCGATTGACCAAGAGCGCAAGATTTATACCAGTCAAATCGACCAGAACGGCAGCCAAGTTGGCAGAATTGTATATGAAGTGGGTAGTGAGATTTCATGGAGTACCCAAAAGCATTGTGAGTGACCGAGACCCGTTGTTCACTAGTGGGTTTTGGAAGAGCTTACAAGAGGCTCTAGGGTCAAGATTACATCTCAGTACCGCATATCATCCTCAGACCGACGGTCAGACGGAGAGGGTGAATCGTATATTGGAAGATCTCTTGAGAGCGTGTATATTGGATTTTGGTGGATCATGGGATGACCATTTGCATCTAGTAGAGTTTGCATATAATAATAGCTGCCAATCCAGTATCGGTATGGCTCCATATGAAGCTTTGTACGGAAGACCGTGCAACTCACCATCATGTCGGATAGAGACCGGCGAGAAGTTTGTGCTTGGACCAGATGTGGTGAGAGAAACATCGAATAAGATTAAGATCATTCAACAACGAATGAAAGCTGCTCAAGATAGGCAGAAGAGTTATGCCGATAAGAGGAGAAGGGACTTGAAATTCTCCGTTGGTGACTTGGTGTTTGTAAAGATCTCTCCGTTGAAGAGCGTGATTCGATTTGGCAGGAGAGGCAAGTTGGCACCAAGATTTGTTGGCCCATTCCCTGTTCTTGAACTAGTCGGGAATTTGGCGTATAGAGTTGACTTACCAGAGAAGATGGCAGGAGTTCACAATGTATTTCATGTTTCCCAACTAAGGAAGTTCATTCACGACTCAGATGTGACTATTTCACCTGATCAGTTAGAGGACTTCGAAGTAGAACCCGAGGCGGTTGGGAACCGCAAGCCGATTCGTATTGTGGGGCACGATACGAAACAACTTCGAAGGAAGTCGGTGAAGCTAGTCAAGGTCCAGTGGGGCGAGAACGAGAATGATTGTACTTGGGAGACAGAGGAGAGCATTAGGAAGGCTTATCCAGAACTCTTTGCCTGGTAAGATTTACTTTGCGATTTAGTTTTCCGCATGCTAGGATAGACTTGCTTTGCTTGTTTGCATGTTTGATTGTTGTTTTATGATTGATAGGCATGCGGGAACCTTTGTGTATGTTTGGATTAGGGAATTTCGGGGGCGAAATTTCTTAAGGGGGGGAGAGTGTAATGACCCGTATTCTACACATCATAGGATCGTAGAATATTTATTTCTTTCCCATGTGAAGTCGTATGGTCATGTAACTTTGGGAAACATCTATTATAGTCATTTCCCATGCTTATGATTTTTGTCGATTTTTTTAAATGACCATTTTGCCCCTAGTTGGTACTGTTTTGGCCATAACTTTTGATTGAAAAGGAATTTTGACCTGAAACCACTTCCATTTGATTCGTTTGATGGTTTCTCTTTCCGTAGAGTGGTCGCATTAGCCAAACGGACTTACCGTTTGGGAGATATGGCTGAAACAAGGTTTGGAGGGTGAAAAACTGCTTAACCGGGCCAAATTGGGTGATTAGTGAGTAGGCCCATAACCCATTTCGGGATTAGGGTTATGGGAGGGCTGAAATGAGATGGAGAATCATTCTATTTCAGTTTTCTAGCCTCCACTTATCACCAAGGATCCCTAAAAATGGCCTCCAACCTCTAAATCACCTCCAAATCACCTTTAGGTTAAGGATTTGGCTTAGCAACCCCTAATCAAGAAGGATCTTCACCAAATCAACAAAGGAGCTGCTGTTGGCATTGAGATTCACATCAAATCAGAGAATCATTTCAGATTTTAGTTTATTTTGTGGCTAAGGTGAGTGATTTGCATAGTTTTACACTAATTATGGCTAGTTAGGGGTGATTAGTGCTAATTAGTGAATTTAAGCATGATAAAATTCGGGAAAAATGTTCATAAATTCCTAAATGATATTTTAGACCTTTGATATGAATTTGGGTTAATTTGGTTAAGTTTTTCTAATCCTATCATTAGTTTCACCTAAACATGCTTAAGGGGAAATATGGGATTTTGGGTATGTTTGATCCATTTTAACCTATGATATTGATGTGAATGATGTTTGTGGTTGATTATGCATGTTGATATGACTGTATGAAATGCTTTGTGATTGATTTCAATAGTTAGAATGGTCGAAAACGTCGTCGAATGGCGTAAACCCTTGCTGGAACAGTTTCAGAAAACAGTGTAGAGTTCGGATCGGATCGGATAAGGGGGCTCGGATCGGATATGTGGAACTGAGCAAAGAATCTGATCGGATCGGAACCCAACACTTGGAAAAGTGGCAAAAAGGAAGGCCACGCTAGCTGAACTGGGATCGGATCGGATAGAGGAAGACGGATCGGATCGAAGAGGACGGATCGGATCGGAAACACAAAGGCGAATCAGAGCAGGAGCAAGAAAGCGGATCGGATAGGAGCATATGAAGAGGAGCATGAAGACGGATCGAAAGCACGAACCAAGAAGGACCCGACCCGACCCGAAAGGAAGCACCGACCCGACCCGAAGAAGAAGAAGCAGCTGACTCGAACCCAGAGGAACGCCGACCCGAACCGCATCAGAAGGGGGACCCGACCCGAACGGATAAAGAACACCGACCCGAACCGATGACCCGAGGAAGAACCCGACCCGACCCAGTATTGACCAATAACCCGAGATGCAAAGGTATTCCAATAGGGGAAGTTAGAGCTCAGGATCCCGGAACCAGTTGGGAACCAACGAGTTCACTTCATGGTTGGACTTTGCTGCGGGACGTGTGCTAAGGAGTTGTCGACGTTCATAACTTCGATTCACCACTAAAAGGAATGATGGGCTACTTATCAGTGCAGTAGGGTCATTATGACCTGAGGGGCAAGGTGATGGTAGCAAGACTACGTTATCAGTGCAGTAGGGTCATTATGACCTGAGGGGCAAGGTGATGCGTAGTAAGACTATGAGCCAGCGCAGATGGGGTGAATAACTCCATGGGGCAAGTGGACATAGTAAGGATTGGTAAGGCTATGAGCCAGCGCAGATGGGGTGAATAACTCCATGGGGCAAGTGGACATAGCGAGGAATTTGTGGCTATGTTATCAGTGCAGTGAAGCCATTTATGACTTCATGGGGCAAAGTGATCGTAGCAAGGAATGTTGGGTGATCGAAGTGGTGAATGTTGTATGCTTTATGCACCGAGTGAGAGATGTGAGGATGGATGCTATGTTTGATTGTTTGCCATCCCTATGACATACACACCTCCCCCACCTCCGTATCTTTACACTGTTTGATATGGTACCTTAGAGTGTTGTACAGTATGCAGTGCTAACTCTTTGGTTGCAGGTCCAGGTTCAGGTATGTTTTAGTCTACCTGTTATTGTTCACTTTAGATGCTTATCGCTCATACCAGACTTTATGTCTGACCCAGAGTTTTATGTCTCCTCTTATTACTCTGGGTGCTCACACGAGCAGACTAGAGACAGGTTAGCTGGTGATGTGCGAGTAGCTGATCCGGAGGCGGGCAGGAGGCTTCCACGTATTATATATATACACATTCTCCCTGTGTCGTTGGTGGTCGCTACTTGGGCATTAGTAGTGTACCTCCTTCATCATGTTTTGCTTTGAGACAGTTTGAATGTTGTAATAAGCTGTATTCTGAATTTCCCCTGCTATGATGTTTAGTTCTGATTTTCAGCTTATGCATTGTCTCTCCTGTTTTATGTCAAGTATGTTACTATTATATTTTGTTCTATGCGCTGTGAGACATTCTACAGGTTCTTTGTATGTTCATTTCCTTCTTTCTTTTCCTTCTGGCGACCCGTTCCGTGCTAACTGGACATGTGTACAGCGCACCTTTGGAGTAAATGTCGGTTGGTGCGGGACGGGCCGTCACACATAAGAAATACTGGAATATACAAAGGGATTTTTCAAAGTGTATATTGAAATTTAATTATATTTTTAAAACAAATATAATTGAATTTGAAATATTTGTGAAACAAATATAAAAGGAGTTAATCGAATATTTATTTAGAAAATAAATATAGAGAATTATAAAAGGAGATATTTGTAAACCATTTACAAATAGATTTGAAAAGGAGATATTTGTAAACCATTTACAAATAGATTTGAAAAGGAGATATTTGTGAACCATATTAAATAGAAAGATAAAAGAATATTTATTTGGGAAAGAAAAAGAAATTATAAAAGAAATATTTATTTGGGAAATAAATTGAATTATAAAGGAAATATTTATTTAGAAAATACTTGAAAAATGAATAGAATGATATAAAAAGAGAATTTTACACTAGGAAGGTTTAGACCCGTGCTTCGCACACAAGTATAACGGAATATGAATTCAAAGTGGACATTTAAGAGAAATCTGATTTAACAGATAAAGTAAGAAGATTAATTTATAAATGTTATTTTATAAATAAAATAAAATATTTATCATTGGATAAATGGAATATATAAGTCAGGACTTATATATAGAAGTAAGAATTGGTTTCAACATCGATATTTGAAACTGAATATGGACGAAGAGTAAATAAGTTAGGGTTAACCATTTAGAGTTAACCAGTTAGAGTTAATTAGTTAGAGTTAATCAGTTAGAGTTAACCAGTTAGAGTTAAATCGAATTTGGTTATTCGAGAGGAGTTAATCAAATTTAGTTATTCGAGAGGAGTCATCGAATATTAGTTATTCGAGAGGAGTTAGTCGAATGTAGTTATTCGAGAGGAGTTAATCGAATATTAGTTATTCGAAGTGAGTTAATCGAATATTAGTTATTCGAAGGGAGTTAATCGTTGGATTCAATTATATCGAATTTGGGAAAGTACTTATACTTTCCGGTTTTTAAATCAAGATTTATTTATTTATAAATTAGATGTTTATTTATTTATTCAAATTAAAGAGTAAAAGTAATATTTGAAGTTAGATATTTTGAAAGTAGGGCTTATAATGTTAGCATTATAATAAATGTTTTTCATAAAAGAAGTGGATTCATAATCCGAATCCGAGAATTAGCGTAAGCAAACGATTATAGAAATTGGAGCGGTGAGCTTTGTCTATTGCAAGGTTAAGAACGTTGTTCAGTTAAGGTTTGAGAGGTAATTATACCCCAACTTGATTGACTTCCTTACTTAACTAAGAAATAGTTGAGGTTCGATGGCAAAAGTTAGTTAGAAATACAGTTAAGTAATAAGCGATTAATGGACTGAGTGGTTGTAACGATGATTTAGACAGCGTTAGTTTGAAATCCACATAAATGGGTTTGGAAACGTTATCCAAACATAACCAAAGATGTTTTCTAAACATAGAAAATAAGGAAATATGAATATATATATATAAATATATTTATGGTTGATGATTTGATCGATAATTCCATGTGGAAATAAGATCGTTGTGTGTATACGAACATTTTTCATTTGATAGTTAAATCACTGACTATCAAAGTTTTTGACCATTCTAACGTTCTTAATATGGAGAGTCCGGTTGGATTATTATCCGAAGAACCACTTCGTATTGGCATAAGCGTTGCAAACCAAGTATGCTGAATATATTGAAGACTGAGTAAAGTGCAAGGGGTTATTGTATAAATCTTAGGTAGAGATTGCCTAAGATGGATGTACTGAATAGTGCCTTCGGTTTTCCAGTCCCAGGACAACTTGAATGGACGAAATGTCTGATAGAGTATATCTGGTAGATCGCGTAAGTTAATCGTTTTAAATATATTTACGTTGGTGACAGAGGAATTCATTTCTCCTAGCATATACCCATGGTATTTTTGGGGAAATCAATTTGTGATTTGACGGGTATGATGATGTGGCATTCGAAGTAAATGAAGACGTGATCTGTATAAAGATACGTTATAACCTCAAGCCTCATCAACTGGTAAATGACAGAAATCGGGTAGGCAGCATGGCTAAGTGGGCCGCACCCAATTAGGGTATATTGTCACCATCTAGAGAATATTCATATTTGTACTTCTTTCAATTCTGTATCTCCCGGGAACGGTTATGTTGGACTACAAACCGAGTGGTGGCAATATATTCGATACACTCAAGAGAAATGAGTTGTCAGTCATGTGTGGTTGAGTTGCAAGATGTTCTTGTTGAACTCCAGTGTATCGCTTCTAGAGTACACTGATCGGAAGGTGGATCCATGCCATGTCATAAATGGAATCCATTCCCCTAATAAGAGCCCGCGGTTTTGTTTTTATATTATATATGTAGAACGTTAGATGCAAGCGTTTCTGCTAGATTTCTATTTACTTGATCCAGACATTATTATAATATCAGACAAGTATCGTTTTAGAAATATTTTGGGTTATCATAAGGTAAAAGCCATCCGTGTTTATGTGTGGATCGGTCTTATGATTATCCTTTGTTTCAAAAGAATTTTGAAAGTTAAATCAAATGATTTGAGTTTACTCACACCAGTCACATGACTGACCCAGAGTTTATTTTGTTTTGTTTTCCCTAAACTCTTGGGTACCCAATTTTGTACAGGCAGTCAAGTAGTCGAGATTTACAGACACTTGAAGAGATGGAGCAGGAGGCTTTAGGATTATATAGCTATTGTTATTTCCGCTATGTTGTAAGTGTTATACTCTAATAATGGTATTGTATACAGATAATGTTTTATTTCAAAGTTATGTTATGAAATATATTTATTCGTTCTGCTGTGAGACTCGTGTTTACTCTGATGTTGTATGTTCTTCTTCTTCATTTATTCTAAGTTTCTATCTTATCTATTCTCACCCTCTAATTTCTTTCATGGACTGTCCGGTGTTTTTGATGCTCGAATAGTCAACATAGTGTTGTATGTCGAATACTCAAGATCGCGAATTCCCCGATTCGTTACATTGGTATCAGAGCTTAAGGTTAAGTAATTACCTTGGCTCTGTGGCAAAACTCAGTAGAGATGGGGTTAACAATACCCTTGATTGAGTTAAGTGTATACATATGAGTGAACATATTTGTTATTCAATATAAAATGGTTTTATATTGTGGAGATTTATTGGTTGAGTTGTTTATGAATTCTGGTCGATCAGTTTGATCCACTGTATCGGTAGGGGGTTTATAAACACTCGAATACGTTGAACCGACACTTAGATGATAAATGAAATAATTTATCCAAATTATATTTTGATATGAACAAAGTATAGATATTTGAAGGATTATAGTATATTGGATGTGTTGGTTGTGATTATAATCGAATAAGATTATAAAATGTGAAATGGTTATGTAAATAACCAATCAAAATTCATATAAGTGTAGTATATGAAATCAAATGGATTAAATCAGAATTAAAAATCAGAATTGGAATTAAAACTTTGGACAGTTGGATAAGTGTTTATAGATGGATTGGATAATATATATGTGAATTTTAAAATCCTGGGAGATTTTAAATTGTTTTAAAGCATTGTAAATGGTATTTTGAAATGAATTTCAAAATGAAAGTGTTTAGATATGGTTTTGAAGTGATATAGTATATAACTCACTTCGATAGTTGGAAATAGATTCCGACGTTGATCATGACAACATCGGTGTTCATTTTTGAGTGGTAAGTGATGGATTACTACCAAAGAAATTGTTTTTGAATTGTTTTGGGAGAAACAAGTTATTTTGATACTCCAAAATGAATATTTTGATTTTTGAAAAGGGTAAACTGTTTAAAACTCCCAGGAAGAGATAGCTTGAATTAAAAACAAATTTAAATGGAAATTTGTAAAAACCGAGCAGGAATTGAATAGAAACCAAATGGAAATTGAATTTGATTAAAGTGATATTGAGACAAATTGGATTTGTGAGATAAGGAGTTGAAATAGAATTGGTTTGAAATAAAAATTTGGCTTGGGTATAAGCGAATGGTTGGGTTGGAGACAAAAGTGATTTGAGTTTGATTGGGAATACATTTGTATATGCTAAATTAATAGCAGATTTAAATGCCCAACAAAAAGGTACACTTTTATATTCATATGAGTTTGATGGGATTTATGAGCCTGTTTGGCAAGCTGCTTGGCTGTTTGATTTTCTTTTGGGTTGGAGATGGCCTAGAGAGGCGAGTTGTAGTTGTACCGATTGAGCCCATACAAAGGAGGTGCTGGCGAAATTTTTCGAAAATTTAGAACATTAGAAAATTTTCAGGAATTTTGAAAATTTTCGTAAACAAGAATGAATTAATAATTTCATTGAAATTAATCGGTATAGTGAAACCGAAGTTAAAAGTAAAAAAGATAAATTTTTACCAGTCAATAGGGTTTGTTTTCTACCTTAGCAATTTCGAGGACGAAATTATTTTAAGGGGGAAAGAATGTAATGTTCCGTATTTTTACGGTTAAATAATTAATTTATTTAATTATTTAAATAACGATTTAATGATTTAAAGGATTGTTTAATTAAATAATATTGAATATTTAATTAAATTAAATAATAGAATAATATATTTAATTTCTGAAATAGTCAGAAATAGTGAATTGACAATATAATGTGAACTAGACGATTTAAAATATTTAATTCAGTTCGGAATTGAATTCGAATAACGAATATATTATATAAATGAAGTTTGAACATATAATTATAATATAATTATAATCGAGCCCGAAATGGCGCTGCAGTTTGTAATTTGGCGATTCGAACTGCAACAAGAAACGTTCGGGGGTAGGGAAGTATATTTTTCTAATGGAAGAGAAAAATCGGGATTTCATTGTGTAGATTTTGATTTATGTCCAAATCAAATTTTAGAAAAGTCGCTATGGAATTCCTTTATAATTTATATCGATTTATTTATATTTTAAAATGGATTTTAAATATAAATTTGATATCGATTCAAATGGGATTTGAATACCGAGTTATAAATCCAATTGGAGTTATACAATATTCTGTGTGAATATATATACGATAATATATATTTATTTATATTTAATTTAATTGTTTTTAATTATATTTATATATTTAAATGGGTTATTTAGAGCTTTAAAAATAGCCAGTTTTGCAAACGAACTCCGTTCTCGACGAAACTAATTTTATTGGATCCGAAATATTAAATTAATATTAGATTTCAATTTTCGTGATTTTTGAAGTCTGTGTGTGGCCGTACGTATTTTTAATATGAAAATCAGTTAGTATTTTGACAGTTAAAAATACGCTGTGTGAGCAAATGAAGTCGGAATTCGACGAAACCAGTTTCATTGGGTTCGTAATGTCAAACTCTAGTTGTATATCCATTTTCATGATTTTTGGATATGTTATGCGATCATAGGAATTTTTAAATGATAAATGAGATAGAAATTGATTTTTTTTTCTTTAAAATAATAATCAATATAAAAATATTAAATTTTTCTAAATATCCATACCCTTCCCTTAAACCCTCGTTCACTGTTTCTGCGGCCAAAACTTCTCTAGCCGCCTCAAACAAAAGAAAAGAACGTGGAAATTCTTCATCCCCACAAAAATTCTATAAATACAAAATTCCTTAATCTAAATTCTTCACTTTCCCTTCTCTGATCAAAAGGAAGGTACGCCTTCATTTTTACGAGCCGCCACTTCAAAGAAACATCTCCAGCGAAAAAACGAGAAAACCATCTTTAATAAATTCAATAAACTCCAAGAAAAATCCTAAAATGTTGAAATAAATTGATTTGAGTTCGCGGCAGAAAGTGTTTTCCACTGATGTCCATAGTTTTGATTGCGATGCTAATTTCTTGGGTTCGAAAAAAATGCCGTGGTCCTAGGGTTAATATTAGTGTGAGATTTAGGCTTGAAATCATGTTTCCGAGATCATTTTCGAGGTCAGGGTGGAGTTTAGTTTCGACTAGGATTTTATGGTGATTTTCTGAAATAAAAAGGGTTGATGCCATTGCTGGTGGGTGCGGTTTTGGATGCAGAACAGAGTTGGGTTGGGGACATCGAAGTGTAGTATGGTGGGATGGATTAGTGGAGTTTTACAAGAGTAGTTTATCGGTGGCGGTATGGTTTGACTTGGTGAAGGACGGAAGATGAACGAGGGGGATGAAGTGCGACAAGGTGGAGTTTGTTGCAGGCATTCTAAATGGCAGTTGGAAGAAGAAGGATTTGCAGTTTTCAATGACGCAGATTAAGGATTTCAAGAGGGGTGGTAGTGTTAATGTGTGTATTTGAATTTCATGGAGAAATTAGTGTATTTGGGCATGGGAAAAAGTAGAACGGATATTGTATTTCTGGAAGAGGACGCAGGGAGAAAATGTGATGAGGAGGAAGGGATTTTCATCGAGCTAGAGAAGAAGAGAAAGGGAGAGACGGGTATGGGCTTTAATGAGTGGATGGGCCATGAAAGGTTGGTGAGGCCCAAGTATTTAAGTGAAGTTTTATTTTAAATAAAAATATGTATACAACTTATAATATCGATAACTTGGTCATACGATATCAGAATTTGGCAAAACAAGATCCGTTGGGATCGTATAGACGGTGGCTACACCATGGAACTGACTAGGAGCGAATCAGAGCTCGTTACAATTTATAGCAAAATAAATTGTCCGTCTGAATCAAGCGATGGTTATCGTTATTAATGATGATCATCCAATGTGAGTAAAACTCACCAACTCTGAACAGTTATATTTTTATAACATATTTTTAGAATTGATAATTGTATGTTGATTGCTGTGTGTTAACTATTTGGTTGAATTGCTTATGTGTTGGTTGAAATTATATATATATATATATACATATAAATCGTTAAATATATATTGATTCTATTATCAGAATATTTCATATTGAAATGAAATTGATGTTGATTATATTGTTTAACGTCCGTGGATGCAAGGAAACAGGTTTGAGGGATCCAACTGGATTCCTCAACATTCGTTTTACTGTTTTCATATATATTGTGATATATGATGTGATATACAATCTGTTGTTGATTGTTTGTGTCTGGGTGATACTGAACAGTGATATATGATATTTGAAATACATAAGACACACTGGAATATACAAAGGGATTTTTCAAAGTGTATATTGAAATTTAATTATATTTGTAAAACAAATATAATTGAATTAGAAATATTTGTGAAACAAATATAAAAGGAGTTAATCGAATATTCATTTAGAAAATAAATATAGAGAATTATAAAAGGAGATATTTGTAAACCATTTACAAATAGATTTGAAATGGAGATATTTGTAAACCATTTACAAATAGATTTGAAAAGGAGATATTTGTGAACTATATTAAATAGAAAGATAAAAGAATATTTATTTGGGAAATAAAAAGAAATTATAAAAGAAATATTTATTTGGGAAATAAATAGAATTATAAAGGAAATATTTATTTAGAAAATATTTGAAAAATGAATAGAATGATATGAAAAGAGAATTTTACACTAGGAAGGTTTAGACCCGTGCTTCGCACACGGGTATAACAGAATATGAATTCAAAGTGAACATTTAAGAGAAATCTGTTTTAACAGATAAAGTAAGAAGATTAATTTATAAATGATATTTTATAAATTAAAAATATTTATCAATTGATAAATGAAATATATAAGTCAGGACTTATATATAGAAGTAAGAATCGATTTCAACATCGATATTTGAAACTGAATATGGACAAAGAGTAAATCAGTTAGGGTTAATCAGTTAGAGTTAACCAGTTAGAGTTAATCAGGTAGAGTTAATCAGTTAGAGTTAACCAGTCAGAGTTAACCAGTAAGAGTTAAATTGAATTTTGTTATTCGAGAGGAGTTAATCGAATTTTGTTATTCAAGAGGAGTTAATCGAATTTTGTTATTTGAGAGGAGTTAATCCAATTTAGTTATTCGAGAGGAGTTAATCGAATTTAGTTATTCAACAGGAGTCATCGAATATTAGTTATTTGAGAGGAGTTATCGAATATTAGTTATCCGAGAGGAGTTAATCGAATGTAGTTATTTGAGAGGAGTTAATCGAATATTAGTTATTCAAAGTGAGTTAATCGAATATTAGTTATTCGAAGGGAGTTAATCGTCGAATTCGATTATATCGAATTCGGGAAAGTACTTATACTTTTCAGTTTTTAAATAAAGATTTATTTATTTATAAATTAGGTGTTTATTTATTTATTCAAATTAAATAATAAAAGTTATATTTGAAGTTAGATATTTCGAAAGTAGGGTTTATAACATTAGCGTTATAATAAATGTTTTTCATAAAAGAAGTGGATTCATAATCTGAATCCGAGAATTTTCGTAAGCAAATGATTGTAGCAATTGGAGCGGTGAGCTTTGTCTATTGCAAGGTTAAGAACGTCGTTCAGTTAAGGTCTGAGAGGTAATTATACCCTAACTTGATTGACTTCCTTACTTAACGAAGAAATAGTTGAGGTTCGATGGCAAAAGTTAGTTAGAAATACAGTTAAGTAATAAGCGATTAATGGACTGAGCGGTTGTAACGATGTATTAGACAGCGTTAGTTTGAAATCCACATAAATGAGTTTGGAAACATTTTCCAAACGTAACCAAAGATGTTTTCTAAACATAGAAAATAAGGAAATATGAATATATATATATATATATATATGGTTGATGATTTGATCGATAATTCCATGTGGAAATAAGATCGTTGTGTGTACACGGACATCTTTCATTTGATAGTTAAATCACCGACTATCAAAGTTTTTGACCATTTGAACGTTGTTAATATGGGGAGACCGGTTGGATTATTATCTGAAGAACCACTCCGTATTGGCATAAGCGTTGCAAACCAAGTATGCTGAATATATTGAAGACGGAGTAAAGTGCAAGGGCTATTGTATAAATCTTAGGTAGAGATTGCCTAAGATGGATGTACTGAATAGTGCCTTCGGTTTGTCCAGTCCCAGGACAACTTGAATGGACGAAATGTCTGACAGAGTATATCTGGTAGATCGCGTAAGTTGATCGTTTCAAACGTATTTACGTTGGTGGCGAAGGAATTCGTTTCTCTTAGCTTATACCCATGGTATTTTTGGGGAAATCAATTTGTGATTTGACGGGTATGATGATGTGGCATTCTGTAACAACGCGTATTTTTGAATAACATGTTATAACATAAATCAAGGCAGAATTAAACTGTAAAATCTGAATCAAGGGAAACGGGCTGTGCAATTGCGTTCGTCTCGGAAAAATACGCGAAATAGAGTCCGAGTTTTCGAAAATCGGAGTCCGTATGACCGAGATATGGCCTCGCGAAGTTTCACGAAAAATTCAAATTCAAAACAAATTCAAATTTCAGAGAATTCGGGGTAGGCGGGAAAAATCCCGCCCAGACCAGGTAGACCTGGGGGGGCAGGTCTACTGGGGAGTCGACCCCAGGGTCGACCTGCCTGGTCGGACCCAGGCAACCTGGTGCACCATTCAGGCTGTTTTGACCTGCTTTGTTGGCTAGTGACGGGATTTGATGGCTCTGATTGAATCTAGGGTTAATCCTATGGCTAATACTATCCTAATCTCCTATAAAAAGACCCCTAAACCTAGCTTATATCACCATTATTCAATCCTACAACTAAACTATGTCAAATTGGTTCCTCTCATGGCCTCCACTCTCATGCTAAAATTCCTAAGTTTATTTCTATGACAGATTGTGAGTTCATACAAGTGTTTTCAAGTTTGTATGAGTGTTCTTAGCTTGCATTCAAGTCAAGTTGCAACATTTCTATTTCAAAGCAAGGGTTTTTATTGATTTGGCTCAAGGGTTTTTCATTGGAGCATTCATATTTGGGTCTTTTTGGTGATTGCATAAGGGCTTCGTCTCAATCTTTATAATAAATATTCATTTGTGTCTTCATAGCATTGTAAGCCCTTTTCTACTTTCTTTTTATTGAACTCTAAAGTTAAATGAATGATGCAAGTTTGGGGTTGATCATTATGATATGCAAGTTTGGTTGATCATTATGATATGCAAGTTTGGTTGATCATTATGATATGCAAGTTTGGCTGATCATTATGCTATGCAAGTTGGTTTAATCATTATGTATGACACATGTTGCTATGTTATGCAAGTTTGGGTTGATCATTATACACATGATATCATGTTATGCAAGTTAAACTTGATGTTGTGAGCATAAAGCTCCAAGCTTTATATGAAAGGTTGCATTTTGGCAACATGAAAGTTATCGTATCCCTTATGATAACTTGCATGTGAGGCTAAATGCGAACTTCTAGCAACTTCTACATGTCATTTATCACCATGTATCACTCATATGCTAAGTTTGGTTTTATGCATGCTTTTGAAGCCTAATGATGCAATATGCAAGTATATGAACATATGTACATTTCATATGCCACCATGATAAACTTGTGGCTTCAACACCTTTTTGTCATGATTACGCCAAGTTCCCTATTTTATCCTTTATGCGTTGTTGCGACTATGTAAACGATGGGATTACGTTGGGGTTGGGTAACATTATGACATAAACATGGTTTTTATAACATAACGTGATATGTTAGCTTGTAATTATGTTTTGGAAACATAACGGACATGACACTTAGAAAATATGAGTGTGGCCAACTCGAGGTTGGGTTGAGTTTGTAGCATAAATCTACCCGGACCCGCCCGGCTTAACTAGTGGCTACAAACAATAGGACCCAATGTGAGAAGTTGGTCATGTTGTGCTCGAACCCGAGGTTAGACCAAGTTGTGGTGTAAAGCTACCCGGACCCGTCCGACTTAACTAGTAACCACAACAAAGTCTAATGTGAGAGGTTAAAGCACATTAAGTTAATTAATTAATGCCTCCTGATTAGGGTTAAGTCATGGTCCACTTAATACTTAATCAATTTGGGCTTGATGGGTTAATCGGGGTTAAGTCATGAATCTTGGGTACACTTAACCAATTTAATCCACGTTTGGATCGGGTTAACCACATTTAACCCGTTAAGGAAACCCTAGTTGTGTGGTCCTTTTCAGCAGTAACCCTCTTGATAGTATCAAAAGACCCTAGGACTAGGCTAGGGTGGGGCACGATTACTGGGCTGACATGTAAGCGACCAAAACGACGACTGAGTAGGTACGCCGGTGTAGGTCCAGGCGGACTATGGTCGTGCACTTAGTCCGGAGTTGGAAAATCAGGCACGGGTGCCAGTAGATCTAGACTGTGCATACTTGATTTGTGTCCGAGGTTGACACCCTAGGACTTGATACACCCTAGGGTGGACCTAGCGCAGTTTAACTACATTGCATGTTTGGGCCGTATGACACCGACACTTGACGAGTTAGGCTTATAGGGAGCCGATCGACTAGACCGTGTAGTTGGACCTTGATTTAGGTCATCTCATGATGTTGGGCCAAGCTTGGGCCAAGGGATCAATTCTTGTTTTTACTTGACATGTTAGAATGCTAGTACACCCGTGGTGCAAAACTTAACCTTGATTATGCGATGACACCTTTATCTATCTTGTTAGTTAATCATCATGCTAGTATGTTGTTATCCTTATGTTCATCTCAGCTTCTCATGCCAGTTAACTTTACTAGTTCATGGACAGATAGTAGTCAGGGCTTACCAGTCTTTTTGACTGACCTGTTTTCTTTCGCCTCTTTTCTTCCGTTCCCCCTCCCTACGGTTCTCAGGGTGGGAACATTGGAGCTTAGCTTGGATCTTTACAGCTTGCTTACTGGATTTGCTCATGTACGGTTTTGGACATTGAGCTAGCTATGGTTTATCACTTCACTTTGGGGATAGTACTTTATGTATTTCAGTTTTTCAGTTTATGCTTTTCTCTAGACTTTGTTTGTTGGAAAATAATGACTAAGTACATTGTTGTAACTTAACTATGGTTTTGGAAATGCAAGTTTTATCCGCTGCTTTACTACTCTGTTTTACTTATATGTTCTGTCTTGTGATATCTGCATGCATGTTCACCTTGTTTAACGCCCCTCCAAAGCTAGTGTGCTTGCAAGAGTTACCCTGGTGGAGGTGGGGTGTTACATTTGGTATCAGAGCATAAGGTTTACAAGATTTGGGCAAAAGTGTTTTTAAAACTTACCTTTTGAAAAACTATTTTCAAAACCAATTAAGTATTTTCCAAGAAAAGTCTAGTTATTTTAAAAAGGCTATTCCCCAAAAGCCATAGCACTATCCTTCGTTTCTTCGTTCTGAATCTATCTATCTTTTTCTTCGTTTCAGTATTGCTGATCTTAACCTTCCCGAGGGAGTGACCATTCCCGGATGGTTCCGGAGGTACTTGGAAGCTAGGGCCAACGATGTGGGCCCAGCAAATACCCCCAATATAACTGAGGTTCCTCCTCCTCCTCCTCCTCAGAATCCGCAAGCAGATTTCGCTAAGATTTGCAAAGACTTTAAGGCGATGGGTGGCAAGAACTTTATTGGGACGGAGACTTTTGTGGAGGCAAGAAATTGGTTGAAAGAAACTGAAGATCTCTTCGCCATCTTTGATGTGCAAGATCATAGAAAGGTTTTATTGGCAGCATGGTTATTAAAGGAAGAAGCTGCTTATTGGTGGGAGGTCACCAATGCTACGAGGCCTATAGAGACTTGGGCCGACTTTAGGACAAGATTTGGGCTTAAGTTTCTATCATCAGCTGAGGCGAATCAACAATTGGAGAAGTTTATATCTTTGAAGCAAGGGGACATGACCGTGAGAGAGTATGTGAATGAGTTTAACAAGCTCGCCCGATTCGGTTTGGACATGGTTAATACTCCCCAGAAGAAGGCTTTACGCTTTGCACGAGGGTTGAATGAGCCATTACAAGGTTTAGCCCTATCTCATATACCCATGGGGGCCACTTTTGAAGGACTAGTAGACATGGCATTGCTTCAAGGAGACGATAAGAATGGAAAGAAGGAAGTCAAGGCTAATGAGACTCAAGCCAAGAAGACAGACACCAAGTGGGGAGGAAATCAGAGCAATCAAAACAACAAGAACAACAAGAACAACAAGGGAAACAAGGCCAAGGCAAAGGACCCAAGAAAATGCAACTACTGTGGGGTTGTTGGGCACATAGCTAAAGATTGTCGGAAGGAGAAGAGGAAGTTGGGCGAATGCTTTCATTGTGGAGAGACCGGACATTTTAGCAAGGATTGCCCCAAGAAGCAAGGACAAGGGCAAGGGCAGAATCAGCGTGCAGGACCTTCTGGAGGGCAAGTGCATGCTCTCAACACTGCTCTAGCTCAGGACCGAGGTAGTATTTCTGTAGAAAGTCTTGTTTATATTTCTGATCATCCTGTTTGCACCTTATTTGATTCTGGCGCATCGCATAGTTTTATTTCTTCTGACCTTGTTGAAAGTTTGCACCTAAGAACTAGCCTAGTTGAGGATCCCGTTTGTGTTTCAAATCCAATTGGGGGTTCCGCCCATCTATCTATGATTTGTGTGGATTTGAAGATTTCTATCTTGACCGTAGAATTCACGTGTAATGCTTATGTTCTCGGGTTCACGGGATATGGGTCGATCTTGGGCATGGATTGGTTGTCCAATTATGGAGCCATTCTCGATTGTGAGCATAGGGTAGTGAGGCTCATGACTCGCCTCGGCAATACCCTAGAAATTTCTTGTAACCCTAGAGGTCCCGTCATGTTATGTTATCTTGAATCTCTCGACTCGTCCATCGATGATCTGCAATCTCTAAGGGTGGTCCGAGACTATCCTGATGTCTTTGAAGAAGTTAAGGGGTTACCCCCTAAACGAGAGATAGATTTCCGCATTTATCTAGTTGATAATGCCAAGCCAGTATCATTGCCTGTTAGGCACATGGCCCCATGTGAAAGAAGAGAGCTCAGTAAGCAAATCAAGGAGCTGCTTGAGAAGAATTTTATTAGACGAAGCATTTCTGAATGGGGTGCTCCGGTGGTATTCGCTACTAAGGCGGATGGTTCGCTTCGTCTATGTGTTGATTATCGAGAGTTGAACAAACTAACAAAGAAGAATAGGCATCCTTTACCGAGGATTGATGATCTCTTTGACCAGCTTGTAGGTGCTTCTGTTTTCTCTCAGCTCGATCTAGCCACCGGATTCCATCAGCTTAGAGTAGCTGAGGATAGCATTGATAAAACTGCGTTTAGGACTCCAGATGGATTCTTTGAATGGCTTGTCATGCCATTCGGTTTGACTAATGCACCCACCTACTTCGTAGACTTGATGAGTAGGGTGTTCAGGGAGTTCCTTAACAAGTTCGTGGTTGTCTTCGTGGATGATATTCTGATCTTCTCAAAGGACGAGGAAGAACATGCCAGGCATCTCAAGGAAGTGATGGATACGCTTAGAGCGCATCAGTTGAAAGCCAATTTCTCCAAATGTCATTTCTGGAGAAGGGAAGTTCGGTTTCTTGGACATATAGTTTCTAAGCAAGGCATAGCGGTGGATCCCGCGAAAGTGGTTGTGGTTCAAGACTGGAAGACTCCTAGGAATGCAACCGAAGTAAGAAGCTTTCTCGGTCTGGCGGGCTACTATAGGAAGTTCATCAGGGACTTCGCTAAGATTTCGGCCCCTCTTACTAAGTTGACGAAGAAGAACTTAGTCTTTGCATGGGACTTGGAGTGTGAGCTTGCTTTTCAAAAGCTCAAAAGGGCCCTTACCTCAGCTCCAATTTTGGCATTACCCGATAGTGGTAAGATGTTTACCGTGTACACCGATGCATGTGGTACGGGGTTAGGAGCTGTTCTAATGCAAGAGGGAAGAGTGATATGTTATGGGGGTAGGCAACTTAAAGTTCATGAGAAGAACTATCCCACTCATGATTTGGAGTTAGCAGCGATCGTCTTTGCACTCAAATCATGGCGCCACTATCTTCTAGGCGAAAAGTTTGAGTTGTATACTGAACACAAGTCACTCAAATACCTCTTCTCGCAAAAAGATTTGAATCTAAGGCAGCAAAGGTGGATGGAATTCTTGGCATCTTATGACTTCGAGATAGCTTATACCCCTGGCAAGGGTAATGTTGTGGCGGATGCACTAAGCAGAAGGAGATTGACTTTGAGCCCCATGTTCATTGAGATGAAGAACTTAGAATTCTTGGCAACCTTTGATTTCACGACGGCTGTTGAGTCGATGACGGGTTCATTAGCATCCCTTGAGCTTAGACCCACACTTCTTGATCAAGTTGGGGCTTCGCAGAAGGAAGATCCACAGATAGTCGAAGTCATGGACAGGTTAATTCGTGGTGAGACGTCTAGTCACCTTGCCAGATATACTATTGATGATAAAGGATGGCTAAGGCGTGATGGGAGATTATGTGTTCCTCGAGTGGGAGATTTAGTCCATAGAGTTCTTGAAGAAGCGCATCACTCGAAGATGACTATACATCCGGGAGGAGACAAGATGTATAGGGATATGAAGCGCATTTTCTTTTGGGACGGAATGAAGAAAGATGTGGCAGAGTATGTTTCAAAGTGCATGGTGTGCCAACAAGTGAAAGCCGAATCGAAGAAACCAGGTGGGCTATTACATCCATTGGAGGTCCCGCAATGGAAGTGGGAGAGTATTTCTATGGATTTTGTGGATGGATTGCCTAGGTCAAGGAGAGGGAATACAAGCATATGGGTCATAGTTGACAGACTTACGAAGAGTGCTCACTTCATCCCAGTAAAGAGCAAGAGGACCGCATCAGGGCTGGCATCTATTTATCTTCGAGAAATAGTGCGGTTGCATGGAGTTCCTTATAGCATAGTTAGCGATCGTGACCCAATTTTCACTAGCCAGTTCTGGAACAGTTTGCAAGAAGCGATGGGTACGCGATTGAATTTGAGTACAGCCTATCACCCCCAGACGGATGGCCAAACCGAAAGGGTGAATAGAGTGCTAGAAGATCTCTTGAGGCTTTGTGTTCTCGACTTCGGTGGTACTTGGGAAGACCACCTTCCTCTTGTAGAGTTTGCGTATAATAATAGCTATCAAGCCAGCATAGGGATGGCACCATTTAAAGCTTTGTATGGGAGGCCGTGTAGGTCACCATCTTGTTGGTGGGAGACAACAGATAGACTTATACTTGGGCCCGATATGATACGGGACACATCCGAGAAAGTTGAATTAGTGAGAAGAAGGATGAAAGCGGCCCAAGATAGACAGAAATCCTATGCTGACAAGCGAAGGGCAGATTTGGAATTCGAAGTGGGAGACATGGTTTTCGTGAAGGTTTCTCCTTTGCGTAATGTGGTACGTTTTGGAGCAGTTGGGAAGCTGGCACCAAGGTTCGTAGGACCCTTCCCTATCGTAGAGAGAATTGGAAAGATGGCCTATAAGGCGGAATTGCCCGAAAAGCTAGCCGGAGTGCATAATGTCTTTCATGTCTCGCATCTCCGAAAGTGCCTACATGAATCCGCTGAGGTGGTTGAACCAAGCATTCTTGAAGACATTGAGGTAGAGAAAGAAGCAACCTTGAGAAAGGCTCCGATTCGTATCTTGGGAACAGAGATCAAGAAACTAAGGAATCGAGAAGTAAAACTGGTGAAAGTTCAGTGGGGTGAAGCCAACGAAGATGCAACTTGGGAAACCGAGGAGAAGATGCGTGGGCTTTATCCATTTCTTTTTGAGGGTACATTCTCGATCTCTTTTCCTAATTAGCATATCTTTCTTTTTATCCGCGTTTATCCTGTTTAGCTTATTATCTCGTTAAACTTGTCATGAGAACCTTAGGTAGAAACCCTTTGGATGAAACATGTATTTGAAACATGTTATGCTTGATGGTTGCAAGTGGTTGCAAGTGTTTGCACGTGGATACTCGTGGATGCATGATACACATTAGGCACTAAGATCGGCTCACACACTTTCATGTTGCATATGCATGAGTGCTTATACTTATTCATGGATGAAACTTGTTATGCGATCACGTGGATGTTGCATATGGATGAATGTTATGTGCACTCATGTAGAGATTATAAATTATGTTAGGAATTTGCATACATATGGACTCATTTCACTAACATACATATGCATTAAGGAGGTTTACTGTATCAGTAACCGCCTGATTTTCGCATTAGATAAGTACATATACACACACCTTTGCATATGATCATACAACATTTAAAATCCTTTAAGGACAATGACTGCACGTGGATGATGTTTTGAGTAGATGGATGATGGATGGTAGGATACGTTCTTCCTAACTTGGAGATTTCGGGGACGAAATCCTTTAAGGAGGGGAGAATGTAACAACCCGTATTTTTGAATAACATGTTATAACATAAATCAAGGCAGAATTAAACTGTAAAATCTGAATCAAGGGAAACGGGCTATGCCATTGCGTTCGTCTCGGAAAAATACGCGAAATAGAGTCCGAGTTTTCGAAAATCGGAGTCCGTATGACCGAGATATGGCCTCGCGAAGTTTCACGAAAAATTCAAATTCAAAACAGATTCAAATTTCAGAGAATTCGGGGTAGGCGGGAAAAATCCCGCCCAGACCAGGTCGACCTGGGGGTCGACCTGGGAGTCGACCTGGGGGGGGGGGGGCAGGTCGACTGGGGAGTCGACCCCAGGGTCGACCTGGGGGTCGACCTGCCTGGTCGGACCCAGGCAACCTGGTGCACCATTCAGGCTGTTTTGACCTGCTTTGTTGGCTAGTGACGGGATTTGATGGCTCTGATTGAATCTAGGGTTAATCCTATGGCTAATACTATCCTAATCTCCTATAAAAAGACCCCTAAACCTAGCCTAAATCACCATTATTCAATCCTACAACTAAACTATGTCAAATTGGTTCCTCTCATGGCCTCCACTCTCATGCTAAAATTCCTAAGTTTATTTCTATGAGAGATTGTGAGTTCATACAAGTGTTTTCAAGCTTGTATGAGTGTTCTTAGCTTGCATTCAAGTCAAGTTGCAACATTTCTATTTCAAAGCAAGGGTTTTTATTGATTTGGCTCAAGGGTTTTTCATTGGAGCATTCATATTTGGGTCTTTTTGGTGATTGCATAAGGGCTTCGTCTCAATCTTTATAATAAATATTCATTTGTATCTTCATAGCATTGTAAGCCCTTTTCTACTTTCTTTTTATTGAACTCTAAAGTTAAATGAATGATGCAAGTTTGGGGTTGATCATTATGATATGCAAGTTTGGTTGATCATTATGATATGCAAGTTTGGTTGATCATTATGATATGCAAGTTTGGTTGATCATTATGCTATGCAAGTTGGTTTAATCATTATGTATGACACATGTTGCTATGTTATGCAAGTTTGGGTTGATCATTATACACATGATATCATGTTATGCAAGTTAAACTTGATGTTGTGAGCATAAAGCTCCAAGCTTTATATGAAAGGTTGCATTTTGGCAACATGAAAGTTATCGTATCCCTTATGATAACTTTCATGTGAGGCTAAATGCGAACTTCTAGCAACTTCTACATGTCATTTATCACCATGTATCACTCATATGCTAAGTTTGGTTTTATGCATGCTTTTGAAGCCTAATGATGCAATATGCAAGTATATGAACATATGTACATTTCATATGCCACCATGATAAACTTGTGGCTTCAACACCTTTTTGTCATGATTACGCCAAGTTCCCTATTTTATCCTTTATGCGTTGTTGTGACTATGTAAACGATGGGATTACGTTGGGGTTGGGTAACATTATGACATAAACATGGTTTTTATAACATAACGTGATATGTTAGCTTGTAATTATGTTTTGGAAACATAATGGACATGACACTTAGAAAATATGAGTGTGGCCAACTCGAGGTTGGGTTGAGTTTGTAGCATAAATCTACCCGGACCCGCCCGGCTTAACTAGTGGCTACAAACAATAGGACCCAATGTGAGAAGTTGGTCATGTTGTGCTCGAACCCGAGGTTAGACCAAGTTGTGGTGTAAAGCTACCCGGACCCGCCCGGCTTAACTAGTAACCACAACAAAGTCTAATGTGAGAGGTTAAAGCACATTAAGTTAATTAATGCCTCCTGATTAGGGTTAAGTCATGGTCCACTTAATACTTAATCAATTTGGGCTTGATGGGTTAATCGGGGTTAAGTCATGAATCTTGGGTACACTTAACCAATTTAATCCACATTTGGATCGGGTTAACCACATTTAACCCGTTAAGGAAACCCTAGTTGCGTGGTCCTTTTCAGCAGTAACCCTCTTGATAGTATCAAAAGACCCTAGGACTAGGCTAGGGTGGGGCACGATTACTGGGCTGACATGTAAGCGACCAAAACGACGACTGAGTAGGTACGCCGGTGTAGGTCCAGGCGGACTATGGTCGTGCACTTAGTCCGGAGTTGGAAAATCAGGCACGGGTACCAGTAGATCTAGACTGTGCATACTTGATTTGTGTCCGAGGTTGACACCCTAGGACTTGATACACCCTAGGGTGGACCTAGCGCAGTTTAACTACATTGCATGTTTGGGCCGTATGACACCGACACTTGACGAGTTAGGCTTATAGGGAGACCGTGTAGTTGGACCTTGATTTAGCTCATCTCATGATGTTGGGCCAAGCTTGGGCCAAGGGATCAATTCTTGTTTTTACTTGACATGTTAGAATGCTAGTACACACGTGGTGCAAAACTTAACCTTGATTATGCGATGACACCTTTATCTATCTTGTTAGTTAATCATCATGCTAGTATGTTGTTATCCTTATGTTCATCTCAGCTTCTCATGCCAGTTAACTTTGCTAGTTCATGGACAGATAGTAGTCAGGGCTTACCAGTCTTTTTGACTGACCTGTTTTCATTCGCCTCTTTTCTTCCGTTTCCCCCCCCCCCCTCAGGTTCTCAGGGTGGGAACATTGGAGCTTAGCTTGGATCTTTACAGCTTTCTTACTGGATTTGCTCATGTACGGTTTTGGACATTGAGCTAGCTATGGTTTATCACTTCACTTTGGGGATAGTACTTTATGTATTTCAGTTTTTCAGTTTATGCTTTTCTCTAGACTTTGTTTGTTGGAAAATAATGACTAAGTACATTGTTGTAACTTAACTATGGTTTTGGAAATGCAAGTTTTATCCGCTTCTTTACTACTCTGTTTTACTTATATGTTCTGTCTTGTGATATCTGCATGCATGTTCACCTTGTTTAACGCCCCTCCAAAGCTAGTGTGCTTGCAAGAGTTACCCTGGCGTAGGTGGGGTGTTACACATTCAAAGTAAATGAAGACGTGATTTGTATAAAGATACATTATAACCTCAAGCCTCATCAACTGGGAAATGACAGAAATCGGGCAGGCAACATAGCTAAATGGGCCACACCCAATTAGGGTATATTGTCACCATCTAGATAAAATTCATATTTGTACTTCTTTCAATTCTGTATCTCCTGGGAACGATTATGTTGGAATACTAACCAAGGGTGGCAATATATTCGATATACTCAGGAGAAATGAGTGGTCTGTCATGTGTGGTCGAGTTGCAAGATGTTCTTGTTGAACTCCAGTGTATCGCTTTTAGAGTACACTGATCGGAAGGTGGATCTATACCTTGTCATAGTTGGAATCCATTCCCTAAATAAGAGCACGCGGTTTTGATTGTATATTATATATGTAGAACGTTAGATGCAAGCGTTTCTGCTAGATTTCTATTTACTTGGTCTAGACATTATTATAATATCAGACAAGTATCGTTTTAGAAATATTTTGGGTTATCATTAGGTAAAAGCCATCCGTGTTTATGTGTGGATCGGTCTTACGATTATCCATTGTTTCAAAAGAATTTTGAAAGTTTAATCAAATGATTTGAGTTTACTCACACCAGTCACATGACTGACCCAGAGTTTATTTTGTTTTGTTTTCCCTAAACTCTTGGGTGCCCAATATTGTACGGACAGTCATGATGTCGAGATTTACAGATACTTGAAGAGCTGGGGCAGGAGGCTTCAGAATTATATAGCTATTATTATTTCCGCTGTGTTGTAAGGGTTATACTCTAATAATGGTATTGTATACATATAATGTTTTATTTCAAAGTTATGTTATGAAATATATTTATTCGTTCTGCTATGAGATTCGTGTTTACTCTGATGTTGTGTGTTCTTCTTCTTCTTCTTCTTCTATTCTAAGTTTCTATCTTATCTATTCTCACCCTCTAATTTATTTCATGGACTATCCGGTGTTTTCGATGCTTGAATAGTCGACATAGTGTTATATGTCAAGTACTCAGGATCGCGAATTCCCCGGGTCGTTACATGAGTGAACGTGATGGAGCAGCTCAAGTGCACGTGAAGAAGATGATGACATGGCAAAATCTCATTGGTTTATGTGTTTTTATTTTTCAATTCAAATTCAAATCTTCTGACTTGCATAATGCTTGTAGAAGATATCTGTTTTAAACGTGGTTTCTTATGTTGGACTCATAATAGAGAACTCTACATTTTGACGTCCTTTTGGACAAATTTGATTAAGGCGTGACATTATCTCTTACTTTACTGTAATTATTATTTGCCATAAAATCAATATTTTTGAATGATTTCTGATTTCAAAACGAGATTCTTAGTATAGTTAAACTTAGGTATTATCATATAATAAAATTAGGAAGCAATTTAAATAGTTTAACTTGATTATCACATTTTCGCATACATGCTATTTTGATAATATTGCTAGATTTTGGCTATTTTGATATTAATATCATATTAGTCACTTAAGATAAGTTCTATATGTTTTATGGATACCAGCATGGATGCTTGTATTCTATTTTAGTTATTTATAAATTATTTTCTGCACGATTAATTGGTTTCTTAATGTAGTTAAATAACGTTCGTACATGACTTAACATTAGAAAAATCTCATTTGCTAGGATTTGATGTATATCAATCAAGTGCACAAGTTGATGTACATTGATTAAGCATACAAGTGATGATAGACTCGATCAGATGAGACAAATCTATGAAGCAACATTGAAGTGTGCAGACTGATCCAAGGACGGAGAATCACTGAAGCTTGTTGATTGATCCGAAGGTGAAGTAACAATCGAGTATGTAGATTTATCAGGATATAAAAGAGCACTGGATCCTTGCAAATGATCTAAAGATGGAAGATGGACTTGACGGCATGCTTGGATTTAGGGTTGAATGCCAAATGCTTTCATTTGATGCGTTGCTAACTACTTTTGGGTTAAGTATATGATCATAGTCGTAGTTATAGATTATTGTAGTGGTTGATGTTGACTACTATTTATAATGGCCATTTTTCCAGTTTGACATGGATGATTATAAGACTTTAAGAGGAGGATATAGTGTTTCATTTGATAGTGGTTTCAGTGTGATGGATCTTGACCAGTGGCTTTGACGCTAAGGCATGGCCATGTTTCGTTAACGTGTTGAGTTCATCATTTAACAATAGTGATTACATTACAGTAAGAATTGGTTTCGATGATGGAAGGCTGTATTCTAGGACGTAGAGTAGGCAATGATGAGTCATGGGGATTACTAAAGGAGGGTAGGAGTCCATGAACAAGTTCGTTGACATGTCGGTTGTTTATGTTGGCCTCGATTAAGGTAACTTTTGGCAAGATTCGTAGGGTGCAAAGGGATCATTGATACCCAAGAGTTAGACAGGTAATAAAGAGGGAGTAGTGGATGTGATGTCCATCTAGACCAAGTTGGGTCCTCCTTATCTCCAGGTCGGAAGATTGTTTCCAAGTTGGGAATCTTATGGCATTCATCTAAGCCAAGTTGGCTCTTTACCTTGGGGCATACAAGTTGGTAAAATAATTATCGGCTTACTGAGTGGCACGGGTTCGAATACTAATGAACATAATATTATCATATATTCAATGCATCGAGCGAGTGAATGTGAGGATGGCTGATGGATGTTGTGGTTGATTGATATCTTATCATCTTTGGATATCACACGATGTAGATATCTAAATACCCCTAATACTTTGATGTAGAGTACACCCATGATGATTATCATAAAATAATATATATCTATATGTGCTGACTCTTTGGAAGCATAGAAATGTCAGGTATGATTCTATATATGCTATGTTCCGTATATTATTACCACATGTACAGTACTTTGAGATTTTCTCACCGCTCACACCAAACTAATGTTTGACTCAAGGTTTTATGTTTTGCTTCTTATTATCTTGGGCACTGTTAAACTAGTAGACTAGATAACTGTTTGAAAAATATTTGGAGCTGCGCAGGTGGGGTAGTAGGAGATAACACCTTCTCATATTTATACTTATACTATCATTGTTTATTCTACCGTGTGACACTATGCAGCCTTGATAGTGTTGGCTTAATATTATTAGAGATAGGGTATCAGTTGATTTTATCTATCACTTTTATAAACTCTATTTCCATTTTTTATAAATGTATGGGCATATATAATTTGATTATGTAGCTAAAATCGTTATTACCGTCTCATATGTTTTATATATGATTATTATTATATTTTATATGATGCGCTGTGTGACGAAACTCCATTTCAAACCGTTCAATTCGACAATAAAACCACACATGTCCTACTCGAATCGCTCAAATGACAAATTGTTATTAAATGGGATTTAATAAGAATCAGTTCACATAATTACATACATAGATTAATACAATATCTCGTTGAGCAATAAAATAAAACATAGTAGTATGTGAAGATACTAAATAAAACATATTCTCAAAAGCAGATACATAACATCAGAGTCTCAAACAAATTCAGCGGAAATCAAAATACATAGGAGTTCATTAATACATACTAAAATAAGAAAACGTTTAAAATAGGAAACAAATGAAATAAGAAATAGCTATATATATATATATATATATATATACTAATAATACAAATACTTCTCCATGGTGAAGCTTTTTAGGATTGCCCAAAAAAACCTTTACTCTCAAACCGACAGAAACCACGTACGCAGTTAAACTATGGGCGAAACTGTACTTCCAGCGAGACATACCGTATACCCACTACTTTTTCGGTTGGTCAAACCACGTTTGCCTTCTCTTTTCTTCCTCCACTTTTCCACTCCGGTCTTTCCAGCTTCTTTCTTCTCCTTTATTTTCTGAAAACAACAAAAGGTCCAAATTTTCTACTATGGTGTCAACCGTTTCCTCCGTTTCCACTGACCTCTTCCTCCCTCCGACTCTTCACATTGTCCGCTACCTCCCGCCTCAGTATCATATACGTCCTCTTCACCGACGTTTAGTACTGCTTCCACCTTAAATCCTATGCTCTTCGTGACGTTTTTTACTTCCTTACCCTTCTATACCCGATTTCTGTCCAGATCTGTATGTTCAATTCTTCCCCGACCTTTTTACCCACCGTTACGTCGTTAGCGTAGGTTAATTCCGATTTTACCTTATTTTCTTTACGTTACTGCTGCTTGCTAATGTTATATTCTCCAAATCTGCAGGTACCCATGTTTCTTCTTCAGATCTGCACCCAAACCCATTTATTCGTATGTTTCATGTTCAAAATATGCTGATTTCAAGGTGAGTGTTATGTTACTTCTTCATTATTGCGTCTGGACTTAGTTTAATTTTTTATGGATCTTATTTACCTGCAATTACAAATGTTTTATATCAATTTTGTCCAATTGAACCGTATATGTTAATTACCTGTCATTTTTACAGATAATATTAACTAAAACTGTTACTACTTCAACTGTTTGTTAATTCGTTCGACAAATGGATACACTCAGACTTAAGTAATCAGTATTTACCCATTATTCTTTCGTATTCTCATCATGTATTCAGTGTTATTGTTCACATATAATCACTACTTAACCAAATGTTGAATACTGACAAAGTTTGAGGACCATTGACATGCTGTTAGTTTACCCTAAATAATATATTTGTAATTTATGTTATGTGCACGTATGTTAAACAAGGTTGAATGAGTAAGCTGCACCTGTTGCCTTCCTATGATATGAGCATTTGAACACAACATCTTAGTTCCAATCATGGAAAGTAAAATGTTTCTAATATTCTTAATTAATTTTCTTCTTCTCAGATAATATCAAAAAAAAAAAAAAAAAAAAAGAGTTTCGGTACATGGTACACACACAGACACAAACATATATACACACACACACACATACACATACATACATACATTTTTTAATACTACAAAAAATCATATACAAACAATTACACTTACCTTTATATGCATTTTACCCAAGTATGAAGTAGTCAAATTTTAAAAATAAAAACGTCACCGTATTCATTAAATAATAGTGTAGGTGTAGTAAATAAATGCGTTTGCAAAACGTCTTTTACACTATCCAAGAGATTTCATTATTTAAACGGACAACGTTGTCCGTTTAAATAATGATTGTCCATTTAAATAATGATATTTGTCGGATAGTGTAAACACGTTTGCAAATGCATTTTTTTATTATCCCTACACTGTTGTTTAATTAGTACTCTGACGTTTTTATTTCTTACATTTGACTACTTCATACTCAGATACATCGTACATAAATGTAAATGTACATGTGTATGTATGATTTCTTTTAGTAATAAGGGGTGTGTGTGTGTATACACACACACACACAAGTGTGTTTGTGTGTATATAAACGAAAAATCAAGGTCTTCATCAACTCCTTCAACATATACATTGTCACAACTATTAATTAGTCTTCACATGCACAATCATTTGGTAATGGTACACTTCGAGCTTGCGCGTCCCGGTCACCTAATCGAGTTTAGAACATCTATGTGTTCGTCTTCAAACAACCAGTGGTAAGACTCTGATTTTGTTAACTTCTGTTTTTAATGACTGCGTCGTACCCATTTGATTGTAATTGTACAGATTACACATGACCCATTTGTATATGATTTTTTTACTACATTTATTTTACTATCGTTTACTGTTAATGACAAATTTGGTTTCCAGTCAATGAAACACATGAGTGTACCCTCTGCAAGAATCCACTTTTTTATGACATATTGGCCATTTTTACGGTTTATTTGTACATCTTCCAAAATTATGTACCTATATTATTTTTTAACTCGCTGAAATCTTAAAAATTATTTCATACAAATTCTGCCTACTCGACGCTCCACCTTAATCTATCAAATATGAGGTGTTACCATTTCGATTACTGGGTTGCAACATCTTTTCTTTTATTAATCCTCCGTTACATTGTTTCCAAATAAAATATACATTTTGTTTTTGTCCACGTACTTCTTTGTACCTTATAAGTTTATTAACTAAGCATTCATATCATAGTTATCTGATATATAGTTGTTTTTTGTTGTTAAAACTCAATACTGCTGTTATATAGTTCTATGTTTATATGAATACCATACATTATGCATGCCGTTTACAGTTCATTAACCAAAATATAGTTTACTGTTTACTGTATTTTTCTTTTTTAACCTTTTGTCTTCAAATATTTTAAATTATTCCATGACGCTATGGTTTCTTATGTTTGTTTTGGTTATATTACGGCGAATATTGCAAGTTATATTTGTAGCTGACCTATTGAAATGCATGTGCACCATATTCCTTTTTTTTCTTCTCTAATTTGTATTATGTTGCTATTTTCTTTTGTTTAACACTCATGTGCTTTTCATTCACATCAAATGCTCTCTTCATTTGTTCATTTTTCAGTTATTTTTATTCGCCGAACCCTTTAATTTTAAGGATAATCTGGGATGATGCACTTGAGAGTTCGGCGATTGTACAGGTGTAATAATTTTCGAATATCTTTGCATTATTTCATATAGTTTGAAATATTTTTTTTATATGTGTGAGTCAAACTCTGATTTGATCATTTGCAAGGGATTATGATTAATTCAAGGTGGAATGGCAGAACACCTAGGCCAAAAACAAACATGATTGCAACGAAACAGCAGAAACAAAGGCAAGTTAACCTTCGCTTCAGTCATACTAAATTTGGTCCATTCCAAAGATTTACTTATTCTGGGTTCACGTTTATCGGTGAAGATTCTGATTCACAGCCCGAACATTCAGGCAAAGTTGATACAGCTTCAACTTATAATCAAATTCGGCTCCTAATCAATGGCGATTGCTATGAGTGATGTCTTGATTTACCGTTGGTATGTATAATTTACTTCTGTTAAATTCTCTTGTTTCAATTCCTTCATACAATTAGACATACCACTGATAAATCGATGATCCAAGTAGATGATATTCTACATCCACCCTTTGCTTTATCCAGATTCTTAAATAGTTTTATTGGTACTTTTGTGATTCTACATTAGATCTCAAAATAATTCTCTGTACATTTTGTTTTTGTCCACGTATTGTTTCGTACCTTATAATTTTATTAACTAAGCATTCATATCATACTTATCTGATATATAGTTGTTTATTGCTGTTAATACTCACTACCGCTGTTATACAGTTCTATGTTTATATGAATACCATATATTATGCATGTCGTTTACAGTTCATTAACCAAAAAATAGTTTACTGCGTACTGTATTTTTCTTTTTTAACTTTTATCTTCAAATATTTTAAATTATTTCATCACGCTATGGTTTCTTATGTTTGTTTTGGTTATATTACGTCGAATATTGCAAGTTATATTTGTAGCTGACCTATTGAAATGCATGTGCACCATATTCCTTCTTTTTCTCCTCTAATTTGTATTATGTTACTATTTTCTTTCGTTTAACGCTTATGTGCTTTTCATTCACATCAGATGCTCTCTTCATTTGTTCATTTTTCAGTTATTTTTACTCACCGAACCCTTACTTTATTTTTAAGGATAATCTGGGATGATGCATTTTAGAGTTCAGGGATTGTACAGGTGTAATAATTTTCGAATATCTTTGCATTATTTCATAGTTTGAATTTTATTTTTTATATGTGTGAGTCAAACTCTGATATGATCATTTGCAAGAGATTATGATTAATTCAAGGTGGAATGGCAGAACACGTAGGCCAAAAACAAACATGATTGCAACAAAACAGCAGAAACAAAGGCAAGTCAATTTGACCTTCGCTTCAGTCATACTAAATTTGGTCCATTCCAAAGATTTACTTATTTTAGGTTCAGGTTTATTGCTGAAGATTCTGACTGACAGCCCGAACATTCAGACAAAGTTGATACAGCTTCGACTTATAATCAAATGCGGCTCCTAATCAATGGCGATTGTTATGACTGATGTCTTGATTTACCGTTGGTATGTATAATTTACTTCTGTTAAATTCTCTTATTTCAATTCCTTCATACAATTACACATACCACTGATAAATCGATGATCCAAGTAGATGATATTCTACATCCACCCTTTGCTTTACCTAGATTCTAAAATAGTTTTATTACTACTTTTGTGATTCTACATTAGTTCTCTAACTAATTCTCTGTTCGTAGGAGCTGGATTAGTTAGTTTTATCAGGGTAACATGGACTGTAGACAAGTGAGGTGTGGATTTTTTTTTTTTTGGTGTGCAAACATTTTTTTCATACATCTGCTTTCACCTTTATTGGAACTGCAACTTTTTTTAAACCCTCAACTTTTGGCTGAGGTGCAATTGAAGGTAAAAGCACGAATGGTTCTCATATACAACCATTCTTACCGTATGCTGGAGCTTACAGTATTTTATGCTTTATATATATAATGTGTTTGTGTTTGTATAATTTTATATGACTACTGCTTAGGAAGATAACTGCACGACGACTATTTTTGTCCATAATTTTATGACAAAGTCCTTGCCAGTATATATAACGCACCTTATTCATCTCAAAAATAATATCTAATGCATATGCCTTTACACATGTTTTCCAGTGTGACATTTTATTTTTGTCCTTTCAATTAGCATGTAATATTTTAAATCTGTGCAATACACATGTAAAAGCTTTTATAAATTACCTAAACTATACTATATTTAAAAAACAAAATTCCCATGTTATGATTTAAAATTTGTGTCAACATATTTTGCAAACTTGATTTCAGAGTTACTACTTCGTTACTATGCAAACAATTATATTATTCTCATTTGGCTCATATTTATTATGGAAACACTTCTTTGTTTTCCTTCTAATGTTGTTGACCATTCTCTCCAGGAATTTCTGTCTACTCATATTGCTTAACTTCGTTTCACATCACATTAATTATACACTAAAAGGCTTCGCCAATTCACAGCACAATAGGTTTGCGTTCAATCCCGAAATGTGTTTATTTATGCGACAAGTGTACGTCTTCTTTCTTAATTTCATTATATCTATATCTACGTAGCTACCACTTTCAAAATTTTATATATGAATCTAAAATCATAGACAGGTTTTCTATTTCTTTGAATAACTTGACAATATACTCAATAATGTAAAATGGTAACAAATGTAGCATGAAGATATGGTTTGATTAGCAGCATTGGTTTATTTTTTTCCTCTCTTTAACTGAACTGACCTTTTTTTTTAACATTTGTCAGGGTTTCTTGGACCAATTTATTTGCGACTAACACGGACTGTACCACATGTTATACTCATTTTTTTTCCACAGCTTGAAGAAATTGAGAGAATGGAGAGAGAGTTTATGGCCAGATGATCAAATAAATAGTTATGCAGCTTCCGCAATCAACCTGAATTTCCGTTCTTGCTTTTGTTCTCATTTTCTTTTGTCTTCCACCGTAATAATGAAGTTGTCATCTTTTCTTGGCTGTCTACTGCAATAATAAATGTGCATTTCCTTTCTTTTTACATCATAACTGTGTACTAAAATTGATCCACTGTTTGTACTATTAATTCGACGTTGTTTGTTTCTATTTGTGTACAATTCCTATTTTTATCACTTCAGCTTACGTGTACTACAACTATTGAACGTATTTACTCTCCACTGACCGATGCCTGCCACTTTTACTGCAATAAACAACGTATGCTTCTGTTTTTTTTACACCGCATTTAAATTCTACTTATACATTTTCATCCATTTCCGCTCTCAATCAGTTTTATATCCGGCTGTTTACGCACACGTCCAGCGGATGTGCGTTTGTACTGTTGTAGATATATATATATATATATGTGTGTGTGTGTGTGTGTGTGTGTCTTCAGCAGGTCTCCAGCTTCAAAGGTGAATCTCGAATATTGCGGTACCCAGACGAACCCGAGCATAAAGTAAAACAAAACAATCGAGATAGGACAACTGTACTATGTAAGTAATCAACTCAAGTGAACTATATATAGGTGAAAGATACAAGTAACTCAAAAGGATGTTTGGGATTACCATCCTTTAAGCACCCATTAGACTATTTACATATAATAAAATGTGCTATAATATGTAATGTTTATTAGTAAAATATAATATTGAAAATAGAGTGAAGGGTGTTATCCATATCTCTCTTAACACATTTTATAAAAAAATTCATATAGTTTGCCTATAAAACACCAATAAAACGTCGGTGGATGGGGCTGCGTCGTGAAACGAACAATGTTAAATCAAACTCGTGGGGATCATGATAAATATGACAAGACATGCAAGATAGTGCCCTTTTGCAAAATTAGACTAGTGGTAATGCACAGCCCCAGCTTCTGCTCACCTCAAAAAGTTCTCCCATAATCAAGGGTGGACACTAGTTAGTCATAAAAAATGATATAGTATCCAAAGAAGTGTGTCTGATTATGGAAGTGACATCACCTAGTCACGACATAGCTTCTATTTTAATCATTTTAATTATGACATGGATGTCAAGGCTATCCATCATCGTTCTCTATTTCATTTTAGTAATTATTCACTAATCTATCCTATTTCATTCTAGATCATTCACAGTTGTTAAAGTAGTTCTGATGTTGACAGGGAGTATGTCAATATCCGGCTCCGATCTCTTTAACACTCAATCGTTGTTTTCTATACCGTGGTCATTTTATAAAAATACTTCATAATTTATATTAATAACACAAGTTATAGTCAAAACAATTTATATGAAATAAAAATATTTCAAAGAGTAAATTTTATTTAAAATCATTTAACTTAAACCAATTTTGTTTATTAATAATAATAAATTCATATTAAAGTAAATTTATAATATTAAGTTTTTATTTAAATCAAACACTTTAAATTTTGTAATTATTTCATTACATTAAGTGAAAATTAGGGAGACATCCTTATTACACTTTCATATTATAAAGTCAGTCCCTGTCAAAGTTTCATTGCAAATCCGGTTTCTATTTTCTAGAGACAAAGAAAATTATTGTTGATATGTTAGCAAGTTTTATAAATAATTATTGATATGTCAGCAATTTTTACAAGTAAAGTTTCATTGTAAATTCGCCCTTTGTTTTTCCAGAAACGAAGGAAAAATTATTGCTGAAATGTCAGCAACTTTTATAATTAATTGATGATATGTCAGCATCTTTTATATAGTGTATAAAAAAGTGAAAAATTATTGCTGAAATGTCAACAACTTTTGTAAATAATTTGCTGATATGTCATCAACCTTTATACTGTGCACAGAAAAGTTGTTGATATGTCAGCAACTTCTATGAAATGTTGTTGATATGTCTGCAATAATCGAGGATAAAAAACAGAGACCTAATTTACATTGAAATTTAGTAAAGAACTTTTTGTGTATTTTAAACCTTAATAAAGACCCGTACCAAAACTACCCTTAAATTAATTTAACAACTAAAATTTAAATATTTTATTTTCGATCTCGATTACTCCTATTTTTTGTCTGTTTTCATTTCACGATTCTGACGAAGAGGAGTGCCAAGTGTTCAATGGTCGCCTCTATATCGAGCATTGCTTCTCTAACGTGATCTGGTAAGTGTTTCAATGCCTTTTCTCCTGCCAGCATCTAGGAGATGCCTCGCGTATTTCCTGTAATACCGATGGGTCTTTCACCTGATTTTGATGTTGTTAGCCCTTTGATGCTTACTTCGAATACCGCTAATGTGTTAAGCAATGGAGGAAATTCGCTTACTACATTGATTTAGAAAATTAATAAAATTCCAGCTTAAATTGTCTCCATCTCATCATCGGATTTGGCTCTGTCTTCAATATGCATCCCATTTCCCTGCTTCTTACCGTGCCTTACATTGATTTGCATTTGGAGTTTGAATGTTGATTTAAGGTCAAAAACTGTCGAGGTTTTTTTTTTTTTTTTTTTTTTTTGGTTTAAGCAATGTTTTAGCGGATGAAATGGGTTGTGTTAATATAGCTATTGTGCTTTTCTATGGAAATAAAGTCTATTGTGCTACTGATAAGGTTTTTTAAAGGAGATAATACACATATAGTTTCAATTTCTTTTCGGCCTATGCCGATCACAATACCAAATGTTATTGTTCCTAGTTCTTGTATTGCTCTATCTTTTGTTTCGCTCTTCAAGAATAATCCATTGAATGCTAGTTTTTATAAGCCATGGGAATTTGAAACAATTGTTAAGGATGGAATCGTGGATCCACCCTTTGAAGTTTACACTATTGGGGATGATTTCTAAAAGTATTATTAGGGGTTCCTTTTATTTTCTAACCTACCTCATCCTATAGTCAAAAGAAATGTAGTACTTGCTGCCAAATAAGAGGTGGCTTTCAAGGCCATTTGGATAGAACCATGTACTTCTTTAAATTCTCGAGACCAGATGAGGGTTTTGAGGTTCTTAGTTCAGATCCCATATTTATTTCAGAAAAACCATTTATTGGTACTTCTTGGATCCCAATAGTTGACTGTGCTAGGATCATGTTTTATCGATACTGTTTTGGATTTACTTCTCTCATATCCCTTCTGTACTGCAGCCTTTGACCAGCTTGAAATGGTTGGTTAATATCATTGGGAAATTGAAATGTTTTGATAATACCATTATTTCTAGGGGAGAACTCTTTTATTCTAAGGCGCTTATTGAAATTTCTCCTACTAAGCCAATGCCGAATGAGATTAAAGTAAGGATTGCTGAAGGTTTTGTGACTAAAGTGGAAATCTGTTATGCCGGGATGCCAGAAATTTTTTCAACTTATCAATCTTTTTGTCATCTTGATGCAACCTATCCTATTACCTCTAGTGGACCTTTTGTTAGCTCCTTTACCTCTCTTTGATAGGCTTCCACTTCCTAGGCCTCTAGATGTGAAGTGGGTGCCGAAGCTTTATCCATTTGTGGCTATTCCCCACACCTCCAGACCTTGAAAAGATCGTTTACTCGCGCTCTTCGTCGAAATTGGAATTTGCCTCAGATGATATCTTGTGGTGTGCTAAGAAGAAAGCGTGGATTTATGATTCATTTGTAATACGTTATTCTCCTACTTCTGGCGCTTTCCACAAGTCTATCGGTGATGCTGTTGGTGAGACTAGAAAATTAATGTGTTAGATTGTGAATGATAGTATTGAGCTCATTACAAAATGGGAAATTGAGAAAGTGAATAAATTGGAGTTCTATGGACTATGATAGAAATTTTATTTTCCTTTATCCAAAAATTTGAAATGTGTCAAACCTTGCTTTAACATTCTCGTGTTGCACTCGTGTTGTTGACCCTACTGATGAGACATGTAGATCTTGAGGAGGGATAGTTTTTTGTTATTTAGTAGCTTAGGCAATCTACCAAACTCCATGTAGAGTATGATTTTTAGTAGCAGAAGCAATTTGCTTCTCTTTTGTTTTACTTGTACAGTGTTCTGGCACTTCGAACCAGATCTGATTGTTCTGTTCTTGTGTGGAACGAATTTTCCTTTCTTTCCTTATATAGTAAAGAGTGACACGACCCACTATAAAAATCGGGCTGCTATGCAAAAAAAAAACAATGAAAACTTAATAACCTTATGTCAATTTAAATCTTTAAATTATACTAAATTGAATATTTACATTTAATTGATCTAAAACAAAAAAAAATATTAGAAATAAATCTTTTTGGCGATAATGTCGGCCTTTTTTTTAGATAGAATGACTAACTGTGGTTCAAGCCTCTATTTGGCGATAATGTCGGCCTTCTTTTGGCCATTTTCACTGCCATCTTCATCCATTCCTCCCAACTCTTCTTCGTATTTGCACTGCTAAACCCTTTCCCTTCCACATTCCTCTTCTCGTAACCTAATCTTCGTTTTCCCTTCCCTCTAATGGCGAAGAATTAGAAGTTGAAGCCTCGTTTCTCGAACAACGTCATAAGATCTAGTAGTATTTTTTCACCAATACATTTGGATCTAGTAAGCATCAGTGCTCCCCTAGCCTTGCCCGTTGAACCAGAGACTTCCCCTATGTTGCAGTCACTCAAGAACAATTTAGCTGCTTTAGTCATGGTGTGCCGCTTTTAGGCCTTGTAGATCTAGTTGAAACTCTTATTACCGACCTACTTGCTGATGGAACCCATATTGCTGAACGTTTGTCAAATATCAATGTCTCGATTGTCCTTGTATTTGTCAAAGCGTGAACTCAAACATGTATAGCTTCTGAAACTCAAACTCAAGACAAAGTGGTTGTTGGGGTCGATTTGAGCAGTGTACCTTCAGGCTTGAACAATGTGAATAAGGTTAGAGTGAATGTCAGTTGTGGTGATGTACTTGAGCTCTCCAGTCCCGTTGTTAAGCCTATCTCCAAACCTGTTTCAGCATGCCCACCTAATGTTTGTATGAATGCCGAAACCAGACCAAATGTGCCATCCTTTCAAATTCTATGCCAAATGCTCCTAAATATTCCCTTTTTTAACCTTGCTGCCCAGATGTGCCGGTGCATACCCCCATGTGAATTCAATGCCTTCCCAAATAATCTTGCTCTACCTTCTGATATTGTTCAAGAAGGGGTTAACTATTGGAAGGACTTCCATGTGGGGCTCTTCTTACATTCGAATGTTCCTCATTATGATGTTCGTGAGCATTGTCGTAAAATGTGGAAGTTACGGGTAACCTCCATGTTAATTTTGTGAATGGAATGTTTTGTTTTAAATTCTCGAGTGCGAAAGAGAGAAGAAGATTGTTGGAATATGATCCTGCAATTATAGGAGGTAAGCCATTCGTTATAACTTCTTGGTGTACCTCAATTGAAAGTGCTAGAGAGAGTTCTATCAATTCCTATTTCGACTATTTTCTTTAGGATCCCTTCAGAGCATCAAACGCTTCCATGTCGAAACCGATTAGCTAGTAGAACTGGGAAATTTAAATGCTTTGATGCCAGTACGAAGGCTATAAAAAATCTAGCTTTTGCGAAGGCCTTGATTGAAATTTCTTCGAGTAAGACACTACCTATAAATCTTAAAGTTACAGTTGATGGTTTTGATACATTCGTATTTTTCCAATACTCTTGGCAACCTGATATTGCATAACTTCCACACTTTTTGTCATTTGTCAGACGCTTATAAACTACCTGCTGAAGGTCTCATTTAGGTTAAATCCCTCTTTTGAACCCTCCTCCACATATAAGGGTGCCGAAAACCAATGTATGAGATGATGAGAATATTGCTTCTCTTAGCACAACCTCGCTTGTGGATAAGGGTAAAAATGAACACAATGAAGTTGTGTGAAATTATTACAAGAAATCATGGTATCATCCTCGTTCAAAAATGTGCTATGATCCCTTCCGATAAGTTTATTACTTTATCATTAATTATAGTGATGAAGGAGGCGACATTAGGTGTTTGAACTATGTTGATGATGGGTCTGACTTAAAGCTTCATAAGGAAGGAATATATGGGGAAATCAACAAGTCTATTTTTGACGACGATTCATTAGATAGAAAGTTCATTTATGATGAGAATTACTATGCATATATGCTAAATCTTTCTGCTCTCTTTGCCAATTTGTTGCATGACACAGGTCCTGGGACTCATTCTGCCCGTAGCCTTTCTTATACTTATTCCTTATCCTCTGCGATGGAAGATTCTTAGTGGTCGAAGTAATTTGCTTCACTCCTATTTTCTATATACAATGGTCTGGACACTTCAATCCAACCAATGTAGTTGTCAGAAAAAAGTTTCGACTCTTGTATTTAACTTGTATTCATTATTTGTTGTACTGAAAAGCGGTTACGACCACTATAAAAACTGGCTTAACTTTTCTAAAAAATTGAATCTTTTATTTAAATTAAATTTATTATATTAAATTAAAACTTTAAATTAAATTAAATTAAGTCTTTAAAGCAAATCTATAAAAATAAATAAATCTTTTATTTTAAATTAATTTTTTTAATTAAAATTTTATATTAAATTAAGTCTTTATATTATACTAAATTAATTTAAATTAAATTTTTAAAAAATAAATAAAATCTTAAGTTTAAGTCTTAAAATTAAATATTAAAATCTTAATTAAATTTATAAATTAACTTTGAGCAACATACTTTAATCATAAGATCTAATTTTAAACTTTTCATTAAACCAGTTAACTTAAATTCATAAGTTCAAGTTTAGATATTCCAAACATAAATTTAAATTTAAAAACTATTCAATTAAATTTCTAAATCAGTTTACAAAATCAAAGCATACTTATAATTTTTTAGAAAATAATTTAAACTGACCAACAGTGTCTGTATATTGTTATCTATCCTATGGTCAGGTGATTCATTATATATCATTTGAACCCATAATGATTTTAAACCAGATATGTATCATTACAATTCGTATCCCAATACAATGGCATAATGGTTTCATAAACTGTATATAATGTTGCGAACCTCCGGTGTGATAACATGGATTATGAAAAATAAATAAACAATTACAATCATACAAACATAAATACATATCATAAATCAATTGTTAATATTCATGTGATAATAGCTAGTATGTCATGAGATTAACATTTCAATTGATACTGATTTAACCGGCATACTATTGCTAGTCCTAAATGAGACACTCACCTTTCAAGATTTTAGAGATGGTGAAAGTTATGATATGGCACAAAAATGAACTCGACTCAAGCATGACGCACGACTTGATAGCGACATGCACCAGCAAGATCACAAGCACTACTGTAAGAGGAGATCGATAAAGCATGAACAAGTTTTTTTTTAAACAAAGAAAAGAAGGAAGAGAGAAAATTGGCTCGGATAGGGGTGTTGATGCGGGTCAGGTCAGGGTGTCGGTGGTGCTGCAGATGTTGGCATAGGCAGCTGTGAGGTGGAGGAGGACGTATGATAGTGTTTGGTAGTGGATTTTATGAGTATAGGGTTCAACTATTTTTTTCGGTTTAAGGAGAAAAGAGAAGGGGCGACGAGGCCTGTTGGTGATGGCAATGACGGAGGAGGCTGAACTAGTAGGTGAAGGGTGCCGTCGAAGGCGGAAGGTAGTGCGAAGTGTGGTTTGCGAGTTGTAGTTTTTAAGGGTTGTGTCTTTAGGATTGCCATACTGGGAAGGCGGGTTAGCCAGAGGATAATTTGCGATCCCCAAAGGATGACTAGGCGGCGCAGCTAGGGCGATAGGGTAATGCAGTGAGGAGGTTTATGTAACACTCCGCATTTTTTAGCGCCTAAATTTTCGACAAAAATCGAAACTTGAACACATCCAAGCGTAGGGCGTGTAATCTGGTACCTACAATAAATGAGCATGAGCATAATCAGAGTACAATAAAAGAAAACTCACAGTGGAAACAAAATAGGATAACAAGTATTAACTCAAGAAACCGCCTTTTCGAAGTAAGTCACTTTGCCAATACCGAGCATGAGAGAGAACGAGAACCGAAAGCCAAACTTTAGCACCTGTGGGAACCTGACCTTCTCTATGAAACCTAGAGGTTGTAACGAGGATGGGGGTCAGAACAACAAGTTCTCGTGACATACAAACATACAACATAGACTATAACACAGATATATTCCGTTTGGTTCAACCCAAGCTGTATGCCTGACAAGGTTAGTGATTCTAAACCAACCTTTTTAAAATTTACGCACGACTCTACTACTGTTCCCCAAGTAGTATTCCCAAATTATATTACCGAGATAGGACATTTACATACTTTTTTGTGAAGCCTTCATACTAGAGTTTAACTGGTTAATTATACCGAGAGTGGCCGGCCCCTAATTTTGGGGTTTCTGTCTATATTCTCGTTCTCAAATCTTTATTATTTAACGCATCACTATCAATGATAGATAGGTTGGATTCTCCCTGATCACTTAAGACCCTAGGCGGAACTATTGTCCACTTATTAACCCTTGATAATATCTTAAATGTTAACTTAAAACTAGAGGGAACTAGTTATGGGCCCTACTAGTTAAGGCTTCCGTCATTCACGCATATACCCTTACCTCGCATAAGGTGAGAGTAGGTATTTTGTCATTCGTTATACCTTCTAACTGACCTTATTAGATAACCTCCTTAATCACTTACTACTTCCCGTTGGATAGGCGGCCATATCTGACCCTTTTAGTTTTCAGGTTTGGGTAGGCCAACACACACCTGCCATTCAAGACCCCTATACTAAAAAACCTATGCCCAAGTGGACTCTTTAACCCTAGTCACTTAGCCTTTTAGGACCCAGGAAGTGGACTACATGCGAAGGTTATTCGTTCGTCCCTATTTGCCTTTAACACCTTTCCCTTTTAGGATAAAGCATGCTACATTATTAAGTCATTCTCGTTTAATTCATTTACATGGAAATACTATACCTACACCATTTATTTGTATCATGGGTTTATGTGGTCAATAATGTCTTATATTATTAACCTAGTAAGTCCAACTATATTTTTAATTATAAGTTTTATTGACATAAATAAGAAAGATTATATTCCCTTTTCTCTAGGATATTTATTTAATGTCTTCCCTAATTTGGACTTACTATTTAGACGACAATCAATATCCATTAATCCCTTTTTTGCACCTATTTCTTTTTATTGCCCTTAATGACTCTAATGGTCATATTTTCCTAAGGCAACTATTTATCAGCCCCAAGTTATCAATTTGTTGTACCCCAATAGACAATTCATAATCTTATTTATTTATTTATTTATTGACTGTTATATATATATATGTGTGTGTGTGTGTGTGTGTGTGTGTGTGTATACATACCAGACCTCTCACATTAAGTTGACTACCTGTGGTGGGTATGCTGGTCGGTTCTGGGCAGACTTCAACCACAAGTGAACTTAACCTAGTGCCTTGGTACGATTATACTTACGCATTAGACCACCCACATTAAATTGACTACATGCGGTTGCTGGATTTGTCGGTCGATTCCGTGTAGGCTTACACCACAAGTAGTGTTTAACCTTTTGTCTAAATGTGGTTATAAATTAAGTTTCCTAATTGGGGTCCACAACAATTATCCTAATTTACTTTAGGAATTATAACCATTTTCCTATTCATAATTTATTTTCCCAAATCAATATTGTTTACAATGGTTATCCCCTTATTTATGGTCTCATTTATGGAAATTAATATTTATTGCTACAAATGGTCACCACAAATATATTAATTAAAAATGATTTATATTTACAAATATTTCTATAATTGAGCTTTTTCCAAACAATAAAATATTCCATATAATTTACATTTCACCATTTTACGCTGATTTGGACGGATAATATGTATATATTCATTTTTATATTTTCGTGCGGTCAATGAAGTTATTAGTATTTATTTATTATTTTGCAACAATTATTTTTAATTAATGATTTGGTCAAATCAATTAACAAAACATTCCCTTTTTACATTCAATCTTACCAAAAAGGTTTCAAGTCTCACAAGGATCGTTAGCCAAAATAATTGTAAATCATACCTTTTTTGTGGAATTGACACATTTCCAAATCACAAGAATTATATGTACATTTTGGAATAGTCGATGCAAATTACATACAAAACATGTATTTATTTCTATATGTGCCTTTACACCACTTTTCCCTTTTTAATTTTTTGTCATATTTCTTGTGGTTCTAAAATAATGTCTCTTTATTTAAAAATGAGGAAAACGACATATTTTATAATGTTTAATTCAAAAACCCAACAATACTATAACATAATACACAAATTCATCTTTTCACCCAAATTTACATATTTAATATTTTAGCACTCAACTAAAGATCTAGAACATAATTTCAATAAATTTATGTTTAATGGGACTGATTTCCAGATCCACAGTGCTATACGGCATACACAACATATTTCATAATTCATGACATAACTTGTAGGAATATATGAGAATATATATAAAAATCCTACAATTCATATTTATACATGATCATAACATTCCCATTTACCAATTTCAGACATATTCATAATCAGATCCGATGGTTATCACAATTTACAATTATTTAAATAATAGATCCGACAGGCATAAAACATAGATTGGATTCAAACGAAATAGATAAATCATTATATCTGTATTTGTAAATTTCCCACTCACCTTATAGCTTCCAATTTCTCTATTTTGAACCTTTTTAGGCTTACAATCCCCAGATTCTTTCATATCTACAATTTATCTAGAAAGGGAAATTTTTTAGATCTGTAGAAATGTAAGAAAAAGGGAAAAGAATGAAGAAATCTATCTTTGAGCACCCTCTTCCATTGAATCTATTAATCTTCCCAATTCCATATGAATTTGATTTGATTTGGTATATGAATGAATATATTTTATTTAGAAATTATGTTAGAAGAGGAAGAAAAATGGCAAAGCTCCGCTGCCTTCATAGATTTGAATGGAAAAAGAGCGAGGCTCTACCCCTTTAATTATAGGGGTAGGAATGGCTTAGAACCGTCGGATTAGTTTTAAATTATATCCGTCCATCCGTTATAATAATATAATAAAACAATTCACAAAAACCTAGCCATCACTGGGCAGTTTGATGCCCAGTAGGTCGACCTGGCCGGTCGACCCCCATGTCGACCGCCTGGGAATCAAATTGCCCAGGACGGCTAGTTATAAATGGTAATGGCTAAAGCTTCATATGGACTCCGTTCGCGAAACTCCAAACATTAAAGTTGACCAGAATTCCGAGATGAACGTAACGGTTAAAGTTTCGTGGTCAAATTCCATAATTTGCAAAAATTCATATTTTTGAGCTTCTAATTAAATAACTATTTATTGCCAGAATTCCTGGTTGTTACAATTTCCCCCTCTTAACAGGAATTTCTTCTCGAAATTCTGACAACTAGTAATCATATCCTATACAACCAATTTGTGTACATCCACTTTGCAACCATGTGTACATGTACATGGTGTACATAATGCATTTCAACAATAAAACATGCATGCAAGATGATTTTAAATCATGCCCTCTATATGTATGCATTGAGAGTTTTAAAACACTTTTAAAACATGATGCAAAACATCCTAAATATACAGGCAGTTCCGTATGAATGCAAATTTAGAAAACTCTTTTTCATCCATTATCCTCACACAATTACGAATAAAAGTATGAAACAACCAATTTTTGCATCCAAACCCTACCATCCAAAACGTCATGCAGTCTAATCGTTTCCTATTTAATTTCTCCTAAACTGGAAAAAGGAAATTATGGCGAAGAATTTTAACATTTCCTTCGCTCATAAATATTTCATTTCCCACTCTACAGTAGAATTTCGACCTCAGTTACCCGAATACCCCAACAATTTCCAATTGTAGACTATAAAGGAGCTTAAAACGAGCTCTAAAACGTAAAATGAGTTAATTAATAGCTCGCGCTCATCGTTGACAAGACATGGAAACAACATTTCCAAGGCTAAAACGGACTTTTCCTTTTTACCATTAACGTTTTTATCGCATCGTCAGTCCTATTACACTGCTAAAACGTGCACACAAAGCATCCAAAGTTCTCCCTACACCACTCAAGTGACCTAAAATCAAAATTTTTATAAATTTCTGCTTGAAAGCTTGTCTTATTTATTTTGAAAATTTCTTTTCAAAATCGTTTCATTTCCCTATAAAATAAGAAAATGATAAAAATGTTTTTTTTTTTCAAACAACATTTTCCAAAAACTTCAAAAACGAAATTTGCAGAAATTTAAATGATTCAAGTCAAATGTTGGCGAAAAAGGAAGTCAGCCACGCCAAAAATGCGAAAATTGAGATTATACACAAAAAGACCAAAATAAATTTTAGCTTTAACAAGGAACAGTAATTTATTTATTTATATACCCGTGACGAAAACAATGCAAAACCGGTCCATTGCTAGAATTTATCCAACATAGAATTCTATTCTTTCCAGCCTTAGAACAACTGGTAGTTTAGATAAGGAAAATGAGATTTCATTCAAATAGGCACACATGAATAACATAAACATCTCTAAACATAGAAATCTCGTTAACCTAAGTCGTGCGATTTTAACAACACTAATAGTTACAAGCACGAATTACCACAACCAAGAACCAGATGCTAGAAAGGGATAACAAAAGAACAACACCAAAACTCTCAAAACAACGGTTATAAACAACGAGATGTCTTGCACTGCGAGTGGAGCTTAAACCAATATTTATGATATTTAATTAATCATATCATGGTAGCAAAATGCTCAATCTCGTGTTACCAATATTACTGGTGATGTTGGATGTTTCCACATCACCATCTCATATAAGAGAGAATTTATAATGAGAAAAGAAACCTACCACAAAACTGGTTCTCATGGAAACCCACCTAATATTGCCTACATACAACAGTGAGTAGGCGAATTTACACAAAGTAACTCCATGAGACAACATGCAAGAACACAAGCTGAATCGAGTATGATGCAGTACTAAATGATGGTTTCACCACCGATCAAGCAAATGATTAATTTTCGCATCATGAGATAAATCTAGTCATAACTTCCCACTTATAAAATGATGTGCTAAATGGGTCACACGTCTACATGGATAGTTCGAACATAGATTCCCAAACACAAGAACCGACACTAAGAAAAAGAGATTTGCTACAAAATCTACAAAGCCGGTAAAACAAAAGACCATTCAAGTCCGCGTTCAACACAGATTCCTCTAAAACCTCATCGAGGTTCTTCTCGGAAAAACCATCAAAAGATAGCTTATCTTCATCTCCAAAATGACGATCGCCTTCGAAAGAACCTATTCAAACAAGGTATAGCAAAGGTGGATGCAACACAAACAACAACCCTATTCTATGATCTCAAAGCAATGGGCCGGTGCAAACCCAACTGCCACAACAGATTTTCTTAGTCCTAAAGCGGTGAGACCCTTTTGCTTATTCCGATCCAAACAAATGATCTCTATCCAAGGGTGAGACTTAATTGGTGCGAGTGAGATCGGATAGCTCAATTAGATATTATAGGCCAAGAAATGGTTGGAGAGAAGAAATTAGATCTTGAAGTATTAGTGAGGAAAGATCTAATGCGTAAAACAAGCGTGAAAAAAAGGAGACGAGACGACAACAAAGAAAGGATAAGAATGTGGTTTGTCTAGATGAGGAAGGAAGGACGAAAGAAAGAAGTTATGGGGGTAATTTGGATGCAACTTTTACAGTTGAGTCCTTGATCCAAGTTGTACCAAAACTCACCAATTAATTGACTATCCTAGTATAGCACTAAACGGTCAACTACCAAATGGGCCTTGGACAGAGGTTGGACTTGACCTTATTAGGCCATATTAAAATATTAATCGTGCCACGTTATCTTTTTAGATTTTACGCGATCTGAAATTATTTATCCTCACCACCACGATATTTAAAGACTGTAGTTAAACTCCGAACCAACCCCAAGATTTATAGTCTCTACAACGATGCTTCGACTACACAACGAACGAGCGAATTCCAAAAATTCAGCTAGAAATCCGTAATATAAATTAAAATGGATTTTCCCCTTACTTAGCTGACAACAAACAGACGATTCACGGAATCAAATAACCCAACATTCAGATGAAGTATTTTCCTTAGCCTTTCCGAAGAAAAATTTGAAACTTTTCCAAAAATGGAACTTATTTATAAATTGATGGTTTAATATTTATAAATCCATTTCATTATTACTATTTATAAGTTTTATATTTTAGACTGGAAAAACCTTTTTGTGTTTAAAAACATTGGAGCTTTAAAATAATTCAAATAAATTTTGCTAACTTCAGTAAATTATCCAATATATTTAGGAAAATGGATACTAAAAATCACAAGGAATAGTTATTTATTGTTTTCAAGTTTAGTGGCATATTTCTTGTCCTTCCAAATTCCATCTTTACTACCAATCAAACTATATTTATTAAAATTTCACCATAGCTCTAAAATTTTGAAACACAAATAGATTAAAATTTAAAAACCATATCTTTATAAACTAATTTCCGAAACTGTATTTCAAAACCATTGAAATACATTTTTATTTTTCAAATAGTTTTAAAAATAAATTTCCTCGGATATAAGGTTTAGAACTCAATTGAATATTTCAACAAAGCTAGATTTGGAATTTTAACGAAGTAACAAATGGATAAACCTCGTAATTATATTTTCGAAATGAATACAACATATTAACGTGGGCTCTTTCCCCCATTTTAATCGAGTAATGGTCTTAACTAGAACTACTAATGAAACCATACCAGGAATTTATGACTATCTAGTTGTTGCTAGCTTTTTTATATTAACGTTCATTTTATTCTAGTTTCCAATCTCGAATCAATGGAATCCACCATATGTTGTCTCATGCTCTTCACGATGAGATTGCCAATGTACAGCGGGGTAAGACAGAATTGGCTAGAAACCTGATCTCAACGTATTTTAACTCTTAGTCGCTCAAAGCCGCTCATTATATAAAATAGGCCCACGACTAATTTCTATACTCGAAATAAATTTAAGACGAGTAAGAAAGATGAGGAAAAACAAAAAATAAAATAAAATAACATTCTTTCATAATTACTAATTTAACTAATTCCTCTGATCGTTTATCCTAAGCTCTGATACCAATTGTAACACTCCACACTTTTCAACGCCTAAATTTCGACAAAAATCGAAACTTGAACACATCCAAGCATGGATCATATAATTTGGTACCTGCAATAAATGAGCATGAGCATAATTAGAGTACGATAAAAGAAAACTATCAGCTGAAACAAAATAGGATAACAAGAACTAACTCAAGTAATTACCTTTTTCAAAGTAAGTCACTTTTCCAATACCGAGCATGAGAGAGAGCGAGAACCGAAAGCCAAACTTAAGAACCTGTGCTAACCCGACCTTCTCTATGAAACCTGGAGGTTGTAATGAGGAAGGGGGTCAGAAGAATAAGTTCCGATGACTAAGAAATGTACAACACAGACTATAACACAGATATATTCCGTTTGGTTCAACCCAAGCTGTATGATTGATAAGGTTAGTGGTTCTAAAACAACCTTGTTAAAGTTTACACACGACTCTACTACTCTTCCCCAAGTAGTATTCCCAAATTATATTACCAAGATAGGACATTTACATAATTTTTGTGAAACCATTATACTAGAGTTTAACTGGTTAATTATACCGAGAGTGGGCCCCTAATTTTGGGGTTTCTGTCGATATCCTCATTCTCTATTCTTTATTATTTAATGCCTCACTATCAATGAAATATAGGGTGGATTCTCCCTAATCACTTAGGACCCCAGGAGGACCTATTGGTTACTTATTAACCTTCGATAATATATTAAATGTTAACACAAAACTAGATGGCACTAGCTACGGTCCCTACTAGTTAAGGCTTTCGTCATTCACAGATACACCCTTACCGCGCATAAGGTGAGAGTAGGTATTTTATCTTCGTTATACTGTAACAATTTGGATTTCACCCGGACCTAATCGATCGCAAAATCGACTAAGACCGTTCAAAAACTCGAATATGCTAACTTTGGGTATACAACACATCATAACAGATAACAACGGACTTTTATAAAAATTATAATAATGTTACACCAGAGTACAAAATATCAAAGTACATTGATTATAATAATACAATGGAGGAAGATAATTTACAATGAATTTAATATAATGCAGCGGAATTAATAAACTGATACAACGTAAGTCTATCAATGCTCTGGACACAATTTTAAGCTTCGATCCAGAATCCTGCTCAATATATTCGCAAAATAAGCTACTCGACTGCCCGTGTGGAAAAGAGGGCACCCGAGTTTGGAAAGTGAAACAAACTACAGGTCAGTCGTGGGACTGGTATGAATTTTTTTTCCTAACTTATCTAACAATATGGCTAATCACAGGACTATGCTGCTAACGCATAATGGGTTTACTCCATTGGATTGCCAGTGCATAAATTATATAAATTTTTATTCAAAACAATGCAATGCTTTTTAGTAAAATGAAATCATTACAAGAATCAAGTCCCATCACACAATGCAACGCAAACTGGAGGGTAGAGTTTTACCTTATAATGATAAGATATGCTTGATACGTAGAAAATAATATTTTAATATTATTATTAGTGTCTAATCAGTTTAAAATACTTCAAAGTAAATGTATCAATCCTAGACGGCATAATACCCTATGCTACTATGTCGCTATATATAGGTTTACAATCAAAACCGTAATGTTGTATTGGAAGTTGGGTTTCCATCATGAGTCAAGGCTAGGGACGATCTCCTTACTGATTCGAGACACTCTAGCGATGTCTCAGGATTCGGATGCTGGCGAACCCTTGGATCCTGCAGGACCGGTCCACAAATACTTTAGTGGATTAGTTATGCCCGAACACATGCTTCCCGGTCCTATTTAACCTATAAATTGGTCACTATCGACCAATATAACTGAGCCGCCTCATTCCATCAACCACATAAGTAAAATGTCAAGGCTTGCAAAACCCTGATACCACTTCTAGCTAGAAAGAAATGTGTGCACTCCCTGCGTTCCCTTGTCTCGTTTCTTACTCTTACCGAGGTGTGAGGCTCGCGAAGTAACACTATACACAAAGCTATGCTTAAATGGGTTGTGCTTTGATCATCAATCACAAGGCTCTGGTTTTCAACAAAAGCCTTGATCATTTGCATATTGGCATGCCACATTGACAATCCACGCTATGCGATCGATAACTACAAATATATAACCTCTGAGCTCGTGTGTCCCAGAGAAGGGTGTTAAGCAAGAGAATAAATTATCCGCCACCACAGATATATATTAAATAGAAATCAATTTAATTTACATGGAATGAAATACAATGTCAGACACACATCCATTTACAAGTCCGTTCTGGGTCTGAACGAAACCAGAGACATCTTATTCCTTGTCCCGTATGTCCAATACGGAATAGAGGTGCTCGCTTATCCGAACAATCAACAAGTACATCCAGACAACTACCACTTTAACCCTTTCCGAGACCCAGTGCTGGCCATCAGTAGTCATCCATTCGATGTGAAGATCGCCGGTCTTCAATCACCGTCTTCAATGTCTTTGACTTTTAAATCGTCGTAGTAATTATTCAGAATGGGTTAACCCGGTCTTTCCGAATAACTCGCGTATTTTATAATCAATAATTAATTGCTATAAAGACACATCATACGCCTCATTCCAATTCAGAATATTCTTTTATTAAAATATTCATATCATTAGGGAAAAGTTCCCCTAAATTTTATCAGAGATAAATTCTTTTAAATTAATTCTTTGATCTTCTTTTCAAAGATTCATTAAAACTCCTATTTGATTTTAATATCAAAAATCATTACTTAATGATTATTCTATTTTTAAGAAATTAATCTTGTCTTTAACTGGGTTAAAGAACCAATGTCATTTAAAACACAGTTCACAATAAACCCAAAATCAACTTCCATTAAGTATGAAATTTTCACAGAAATCAAATCAATATATAATCGATATAACTTTCCGTATCATACTAATAATATAAGTGGAATAACGACTAAGCCTTTTAAATTCCATATATAGTAACAATTTTCTTTTACAAAAGCCTATCTCGATTATTATCAAATCGAATTTCCACTCAATTCCAATTTAATATATTAAATTGGAAAACTTGACTTTGGAAAATTTCTTTTTAAATCTTAATAAAAAGATTTATAAATTCCAAATCATATTTTTACTGTTAATTGGGCTAAAGAACAAATGTCGTTAAAAACACAGTTCACAATAAACCCAATTCACATATCATTTTATTTCAATCACAAAATATAACTAGAAACTCTAATAATCTTAATTAAAAGGTTTATTCTTTTCATACGGGGTTTAAGAACAGTGTTATTTAAGACACCATCCACGAAAACCCAAAATCCAATTCTTTTATTTAATTCCAATTAACTAATAATTAATTGGAAGACTTCATTAAATCTTAATTTAAAAGATTTATTCTAGTTAATAACTAGTTCATTTTGATAAAAATATATATGTTTATTTTTTGTGTCCATCCAAAAAGAGACATAGAAATCATCTTTTTATTCTTCACTGAACATTGTTTTAAAATATTCGTTATTTAAAACATTCTTTATATAAAAAGATTTTTTTATGTAAAAATATTCTTTATATTACAATGTTCTTTATTTTAAAATATTCTTTATTTTAAAATATTCTTTATTTAAAAGATATTCTGAATCGGAATGCGACTCAATCAGTTACCATATAATTTCGGTTATATGGATTTCATACATCGCATGTACACAACGATAATGAGAAATAATCATTATACCATCCATTCACATCCATAGTGAAATTTATAACTGTGTGAGCATTAAAATGAATAAATAACGCTCATCGTAGTTTGTCAGTCCATCAATTGACATACAACTAAATATTGGGACTAGTGTATGTCAAATATCATCCCAATACCCGTGTGAGGTTTTCAGACAACAACAGTTCACATAAATAAATTATTGGTTAATGAATTTAACCAATTTTAATCCTGTTAACATGTTGATGGTAATGAACATAATATGTTATTATATTCCTAAGGCCAAATAAAAATGAATTTTACTTGCATAATTTCCTTACATGTATCTAATGTATAATTTGACAATACAAACATCACTTTGATTTGCATACAAATTCTATTGTATAATTTAACAATAAAATGTCACTTTAATTTATATACAAATTCTAATGTATGTTTTGACAAATAAAATGATTCTTATCTTTGCATATAAATTCAAACGTACGGTTTGCAAATAAAAATGATTCTTTATTTGCATATAAATTTTATTGTATGTTTTAACAATAAAAATGATTCTTTATTTAACATACAAATTCCAATGTATGTTTTAACAATAAAAATGATTCTTTATTTAACATACAAATTCTAATGTATGTTTTAACAATAAAAATGATTCTCTCATTTTTGTGGATGATTCTATTTCAACAAAATGATTAAAAATGATCTTTTCATTTTGGTTGAAAATTCTATTTCAACAAAATGATTAAAAGTTATAATTCCATATTGTTAACAACTCTTATTTTAAGCAATTGAATAAAAGTGATAATTCATATTGTTCACGATTCTATTTTAACAAAATGAATAAGCAAAGATAATTTCATATTGTTAACAATTCTAATTTAACAAAATGAACGCAGATGATTTATTCATTTTTGTTGACAATCCTAGCTTTAACAAAAATGACAATACATTTTTGACAATTTTAATTTAATAAAATGGCATATTTATTTACATACATTTTTTCTATGTATTCTACTGACAAATAAAAAAATAATTTATTTGCATACATTATTCTATGTATTCCAATGACAAATAAAATAACAATTTATTTGTATACATTATTCTATGTATTCTAATGACAAATAAAAGAACAATTTATTTGTATACATTATTCTATGTATTCTAATGACAAATAAAAGAACAATTTATTTGTGTACAATATTCTATTCAAAATAACAAATAAAAATGATAATTTTATTTGTTTACAATTTCCATATAACAAAAATGATATTTTTGATTTATCACAAATCTATTTAACAAAAATGTTATTTTGTTTTGGTTTAACTCAAATCTCCTTAACAAAATGTTATTTTTGTTTTAACTCTTATCTAATTAACAAAAATGTAATTTTTGTTTTAACTTTTATCCAATTAACAAAAATGTAATTTTTGTTTTAACCCAATTCAAAAATGTTAATTATGGTTTCAACCCTTCTAATTAACAAAAATGATAATTTTTGTTTCAACAATTCAATTTTGACAAAAATGTATACCTTTTTAATTTACAAAAATGTTTATTTTTGTTTAATCCTTTTTAATTGACAAAAAAATTTATTTTTGTTTAATCCTTTTTAATGAACAAAGATGTTTCATTTTTCTTAATGAATAAAAACGTATATTTCTACAAAAATGTGTATTTTGTTCAACAATTCTAATTTGAAAAAATGAACATTTTTTTATGTTCTTACATTACATTAAAAATGTGAATTTTTAATGTAAACATGTTTTTATTTAAAACTTGAACCTTTTTCTATTTTTATTTTAATTCAACTTGATATTTCATTTTTGTTGAAAACTCTAGTTCAACAAAATGTATAAAAATGAACATTTTATTTTTTTGTTGAAAGTTCTAATTCAAAAAAATGACAAAATTTGATATTTCATTTTTGTGTTGTTGACGATTCTAATTAAACACAAATGACAATTATATTTTCTAAATTTTTAATTAAACACAAATGACATTTATATTTTGTCAATTCTAATTTCACACAAATGACAATTATATTTTGTCAATTCTAATTTAACATAAATGACAATTATATTTTGTCAATTCTAATTTAACACAAATGACAATTATATTTTGCCAATTCTAATTTAACAAAATCGACATTTTGTCGAGTCTATTTCAACAAAACTATTCCATCAAATCAACAGATCAATAAACAACATCAAACAATTTAAATCAAATCATGTACATGTAAGAATTTCCAAAGCACGATAATAATTAATTTATTTTTAATTATTTAAATAAGAAATCTCACATTGGTTATTATTCCTTCTGAATTTTTAGATAGCTCCAAATCAGTTTTCTTCAGTTCCATAGCGTAGAGCTCGTTCAGACGGTTCCAACGCTCCTGAATTTGCTATTTTCTGATATCGTTTTAAAAAGATATGGTCATTTAAGTGTCAATTACATTTATAAACAATTTAAATAATAATAAATCTAATTATTTTCTCTAATCACCATCATTAAGGGGTTAATCTCCTTCCTTTTCGTTACTTTCTGCAATAGGAACCGAACCCAACTTCTCGCATAAACCTTTCACGCCGCACCACCCCAGAGGCCGTTGACCTCCGATCTGCCGCAACCACGAGGAACGCGCAAACACCACTGCCCACGATCCTGCCCAACTGCACCTCCATAGGGCCCCGAAAATTAGCTCAAACCCATCACGTTTGGGTGCGAAATTCGAGAAATCCAAGTCACCAAAATTGATCGTGACCGTTGAATTAGTAGTTCGTGAGAAGCTCTTCGATTCTGTATTTAGAGATTTGAATTTTGTTGTGCGGACTGGAAGAACGCGAGGAAAGAAATTTGGAGCTCCTAGGCCATCGATTTGAACATGGCGGCGGCTGAACTAGGGTATTAGGGTTTGGTATTTTTGACCGTATTTCTCAGGGTATTTATACAGTATATTTTATATTATTTAATTATTAAATTCAAAGAAAAGCCCGTTGCTCTAATTGAACTCCAAATCCAGCCCAACGAAAGTTGCCCTTAGGCATGTACCCCCCTTCCGGACACAATGGACCAGGTCCCGTCAGTCCATTTGATCGTCTCATCCCACTTTTCTTTATTTTAAAATATAAATCATTTAATTATTTAATTTGATCGTGAATTTTAATTTATCGGGGCCACATACTGACTCTAAAAATTCCAGAAAACTTATTTCTAATTATGGTTTGATGATACAGTCCTAACAAAACTAATTTCATCGAATTTTGAGACCGTTTGAAAAATGGCCATTTTCTGGTCGATCCAAATTAACTGAAATTGCCAAAACACGTTTTCTTTTGCCACGCTCACATATAAATTCCAAAAATTATGAAAATTGGAATCTAGCAATATTTTGACATTCTGAATCCAACAAAAGTGGTTTCGTCGAAAAAGGAGCTCGTTTGCAAAATGGCTATTTTTAATATTAAAAAATATATATAAATTCTATAGCGACTATTATGAATATTAAACTGACCATAACTTTTGATTCCCGCTATGAAATTTCAGTTTTTCAGATTCGTTGGAAAGATATTTTTAAATAGATTCTGATATTTTTGGTTTCATTAAAATCTGATTTATTTTGCATCCTGTGCGGTCAGTCATAGTTCAAATTCAAATTTTCAAACTATCGTGTTATTTCTAACTCCTTTTATAATTAAATTAAAAAATTTCTTTCTAACTTTGATTTAAATAAATTTTTAGTCGTTATTATTTAAAATAATTCATTTTAAATATATTAAAATCCACTAAAATTTCTAAAATAAAAATTTTAAATTGGTTCCAAAATTCCGTGTTGTTACATATACCTTCTAGCTGACCTTATTAGATAACCTCCTTAGTCGCTTACTACTTCCCATAGGATAGGCGGCCATATCTGACCCTTTTAATTTCCTGATTTGGGTAGGCCAACACATACCTGCCATTTAAGACCCTATACTGAAAAAACCTATGCCTAGGTGGACTCTCTAACCCTAGTTACTTAGGCTTTTAGGACCTAGGAAGCAGACTACACGCGACAGTTATTCATTCGTCCCCCATTTGCCTTTAACACCTTTCGCTTTTTGGGTAAAGTAGGCTACGTTATTTAGTTATTCCCCTTTAATTCCTTTACACGGAAACACTATACGTACATCATTTATTTGTATCACGGGTTTATATGGTTAATATTGTCTTATATTATTAACCTACTAAGTCCAACTATATTTTTAATTATAAATTTTATTGACATAAATAAGGAAGATTATATTCCCTTTTCTCTAGGAAATTTATTTAACTTATTCCCTAATTTGGAGTAAGTATTTAGATGACAATCAATATCCAGTAATCCCCTTTTTGATACCCATTTCTTTTTATTTCCTTTTTATTACCCTTTATGACTAACGGTCATATTTTCCTAAGGCAATTATTTATCAGCCCCAATTTATCTATTTGTTGTACCACAATGGACAATTCCTATTCTTATTTATTGAATGTTATATGTATATATATGTTTACATACTAGGCCTCTCACATTAAGTTGATTACCTATGGATGCTGGATATGCCGGTCGGTTCCTGGCAGACTTCTACCACAAGTGAACATAATCTTGTGCCTTGGTACGATTATATTTATGCGTTAGTGTAGCAAACCAAGATTTTTACATTTTAAATATGAAACTTATTTGAATTGATATTTAAGGAAAATTATATTTGTTATAATTTTGGAATCTAGTCTATTTAAATTGATTATTGAGTTGATTTTATAAGTGCAAATTTAAAATTTAATATTTGAATTGTCGTGTTAAATTCAATGGTAATAGAAGTATTTTAAAATTTATTAAAATATTTTATTTGAAAGCTATAAATTTAATTTTAAATTTAACTTGATATTTATTTTAATTTATGTAGATTTAATTAATTATATACATGTTTAAAATTGTGTTTTTGGAATTAAACTTATATTAAGACATTATTTATAATTTTAGATTTGTCTATTTTAAACTTGGTTTTGAATTAGTTTTATATAAATTTAGAAATTGAATATTTAATCTAAGTTGTTTTGTTAAATTTAAACGTTAATAATGTTTTAAATCAAATTGACATATATTATTAAGGAAATTATAAAAATTTAAAATTTTCCTTTTCACTTGAGAATTATGATTTAATTTTAAATTTGGTTTTAAATTAAAATTAGGATAGTTTTGTTAAACTTAATGAGAGTAGTATTTTCTAATTTATTGAAATATACAATTTGAGAACTTACAAATTTTTTTAAAATTTAAACTTGAGTTTTATTGATAATTTATTTTAAATTTGGATTTTGATTTAAATGTTAAATGAAGATTTGTATTTGGTAAGATATAAATAAACAATAGTAATGTTTTAAAAACAAATTTAATTATTTTTTGAGAATTCATGATTTTGCTTTTGATTTAATTAGAGATTTATAATTGGATTTAAAGAAATTTGTTTAGTGACGTTGGTTTAAATTAAAATTTGGATATATATATATATATATATATATATATATATATATCCATTGTAGTGTGTTGCGTATATAGTGGAAAATGGTGTACACTTAAAAATATATTTGTTATTTAGTTTTACACTTGTTTAACCTTGTTGAAGTGGGTTATCATCTGTCCGTTTAGTTCTGAGATTGTATGACGCATGCCCCTTTTTGTGTCTTACCGCCCCTTGTTTTATTTCATTCACCATTCCTTTATTCTTTTCCTCAGCCAAGCGAGTCCCCAAATCAAAAACCAAATGGCAAAAAACTTTCCTTCCAAAACTGAAATGCATGATCTCTGGAAAACTACTCCACCCCAATTGAAATCATTTACACCTCCTGTTTTCCACCTGGCCTTGCGCCATCTCCGTTCCCACACCGGTCACGTTCGCACCCGTCGTTCACCTCTCTCCTTGACTAATCGAACCCGCACCATCGACCTTTGTCTTCGCCGGTGTAACAACCCGCATTCTACGCATCGAAGGATCGTAGAATATTTATTTCTTTCTTATATGAAGTCGTACGGTCATGTGGCTTTGGGAAACGACCATTGGGGTCATTTCCCATGATCATGATTTTTGTCGATTTTTAAATGACCGTTTTGCCCCTAGCTGATACTGTTTTGGCCAAAACTTTCGACTGGAAAGAAATTTTGACCTGAAACCACTTCCATTAGATTCGTTTTATGGTTTACCTTTCCGTAGAGTGATCATAATAGCAAAACGGACTTACCGTTTGGGAGATATGGCTGAAATAGGGTTTGGAAGGTGAAAAACTGCTTAACCGGGCCAAATAGGGTGATTAGTGAATGGGCCCATAACCCATTTCGGGATTAGGGTTATGAGGAGGCTGAAAAGAGTTAGGGTTTCATTCCATTTCAGTTTTCTAGCCTCCACTTACCTCTTAGAAACCCTAAAAATGGCCCCCAACCTCTAAATCACTTTCTAATCAGGGATTAAGCTTAGCAACATCAAATCAAGGGAGATCTTCACCAAATCAAGACTAGGACTGCTGTTTAGCATTGGTATCCACTCCATGTCAGAGATTTATTTTAGATCTAAGGTTTATTTGTGGCTAAGGTGAGTGATTTGCATAGTTCCTCACTAATTATGGTTAATTAAGGGTAATTAGTGATGATTAGCGAATTTATACACTAATAAATTCTGGAAAAATATTTATAAATTCTTAAATAATGTTTTAGACCACTGTTAGAAATTTGGGTTAATTTGATTAAGTTTTACTAACCATGTCACTAGTTTTGCTTAAACATGCCTAAGGGAAAATATGGGGTTTTGGCTATGTTTGATCCATTTTAACCTATTATATTGATGTTTTTGTGTTTGAGGTCACTTCTACTTGTTGCTATGACTGTATGGTATGCTTTGTAATTGATTAGAATAGTTAGAATGGTTGGAAACGTCGTCGAGAGGCGTATAAACTATCGTCGGAAGTTGCAGGAAAATGCAGGAAACCGGACCGGATCGTATGGCCCGACCCGACCCGATAGTGGTTAGTCCCTCCGAACCGAACCGCCCATGGATGGTGAACACGAACCGTGTGTACTTGGCCAGGAGGAGTGTTCTCCGAACCGAACCGCCTAGAGTCCTCCGACCTAATCCGCCAAAAGCACCCCTGACCTGATCTGTCAACGTGGTATGGCGACGCGACTTGGAGACTACGACCCGACCCGGTGTGCTCTGATGGAGGCCGATCCGATCCATCATCATATGAAGGCCTCCGATCCGATCCGAAGAAGCTTGGTACGAATCGATCCAGTGAGGGATACTGAAGGCCGATCCAAACCGACAGAGAAGAAGGACTGAGGATCTGAACCGATCTGGTGATGACTAATAACCCGAGATGCAAATGTAGTCCAAATGGAAGTTAGAGCTCAGGATCCAGTTGGGAACCAATGAGTTCACTTCATGGTTGGGCTTAGCTGCGGAACGTGTGCTAAGGAGTTGTCGACGTTCATAACTTCGATTCACCACTGAAAAGAAATGAAGGACTACGTATCAGTGCAGTAGAGTCATCATGACTCGAGGGGCAAAGTGATCGTAGTAAGACTATGAGCCAGTGCAGTGGAGCCATTGTGACTCCATGGGGCAGAGTGGACATAGTAAAGGATTGGTAAGGCTATGAGCCAGTGCAGTGGGGTGTGTACGACTCCATGGGGCAAAGTGGGCATAGCGAAGGATTAGTGGCTATGGATCAGTGCAGTGAAGCCGTTGTGACTTCATGGGGCAGAGTGATCATAGCAAAGTATTGGGTGATCGAAGTGGTGGATATCGTATGCTTTATGCACTGAGTAAGAGATGTGAGGATGGTTGCTATGTTTGATTTGTTTGCCATCACTATGACATGCACACCCCCACCCCCATGTGCTTGTACACCATATGTTAATAGCACCTTAGAGTGTTGTACAGTATGTAGTGCTAACTCTTTGGTTGCAGGTCCAGGTTCAGGTATGGTTTAATATACCTGTTATTGTTCTGTTTAGCTGCTTATCGCTCACACCAGACTTTTGTTTGACCCAAAGTTTTATGTCTCTTCTTATTACTCTGGGTGCTCCTAAATGAGCAGACTAGAGACAGGTTAGCTGTGATGCACGAGTAGCTGATCCGGAGGCGAGCAGGAGGCTTCCACATATGATATATATATAGATATTCCCCCCTGTGTCGTTGATGGTCACTACTTGGGCATTAGTAGTGTACCTCACCTCCCTTATCTTGCTTTTACCTTTAGAGACAGTTTGAAAAGTTGTAATAATGATGATGTGGAACATAAGATGTATTTGGATTTTCCGCTGCTATGATAGTTTGTTTTCAGCTTATGCACTGTCTCACCTGTTTTATGTCAAGTATGTTGTTATTATATTTTGTTCTATGCACTGTGAGACATTCTACAGGTTCCTTGTTGATTCTTCGTCTTCTTCCTTTCCTTCTGTCGACCGTCCCGTGCTAACTGAACATGTGTACAGCGCACTTTTGGAGTAAATGCCAGTTGGTGCGGGGCGGGCCGTCACAGCCGGAGTATCAGTGCCTTGGCCGAAGATGTCACCTTGTTCCACCAGTGAAGGCTTCCGTCCCTTTCTTGCTTATCAACATCGCTGAACCCAACGTCCACCGCACAACCGCAATACCTCTCTCTTCCCCTATCTAGCATGAAGCAATATAGTTGCGAAAAAAGAGCAAACAGGAGCAGCGATTTGTTTCCATTTGTCGACCACCAAACCTGTCACCAGTGCTTCCTTTTCCACCGACCAATGTACAATTAGAATTATTTTCAAGTTGTCAACTTCGGTTTGCACCGATTGAAATTTGTTGTGGGTTGTTCTACTGCTTATTCATTCGATGGTTGCCTTGTTTTGATTTTGGTCCTCCTGATGTTTATGGGTATATGCAATTGCTGTTTACATACACGCCTTCACATGTATATGCATGTATAACAACATCCGCTAGCTATTTCCAACTTGCCTGCTATTAGATTAACCATACAGTTTCACCGCTATGCATGTTTAAATATGTTGATTGACTTAGGTACTTGCTGTAGCTCTTACGCATGTGCTTATGTTATTGTCTGTCACTAATACATGTTACTAAAAGTCGTATGGTGCCTGGGCCAATGTAAATCACACTTATATTTACTGATTAGGTCACAAAAATTTCATATCCAATAGAATATGGAAACACTTCACCTGACTGTTATATTGTTGAAGGCAAAATCCTAACTTCTTAAAACCACATGTTTACAGTTCACTTAACATATATACATACTGGTAAATGGTACACATGAGTAAGTAGTTGACACTATACTATGTTATTATGCCATACAGTGGCTTCATACATGACTAATCCATTGTTGGCTCCCGTGCCTTGTTTATTTTCATTATTGTGCATGGGCTTGGAATATAGTTGTTATACCATGTCTGGCTTGATTAAATGTTATACACATTTTAGTTTGCATACTTACAAAGACCATGTTCATACTGTGAAACTGCACTTGTTGCGTGCTTTGTGATGACCATTGTCGACGGTTTACTAACTAGTATACATGTATTTATTTAATATATGTTCAGGATTAACAATTTTATTTATGTGATTATTCAAAGTTACTAACTTGAAATAATTTTAATCCTGACTCGGGTGTTTTGTGTTTTTGCATGGAGCGCTCGGGTTAGGTCCTAAGTGTTCCCGATTTAAAGATTATAGCTCGCAAACTAGAGAGGAACATGAAGACGCATATGCCGCAATTCTGACTGAAAGTGTAATCTTTATTTTAAAAAAATATGTATACATTATATTATTTTTCCGCTGTACAAATTCTATAAAACTATGATATTATTTATATAAAATTTTATTCTATGAAATTATTATGTACTGTGATTCTGTGTGTAAATTCTAATTAAACCTGCTAAGTAAATAACTATTGTCGTTTTGAACATCCCGATTTGGTTTAAATACCGACTTGGAGCGGTCAAAAAGGTAGGTCATTACAATTAGACCCCTCACATTTAACTGGCTACCTGTGGTTGGAGCGGTCAAAGAGGTAGGTCGTTACAACCACAACTTTCTCATTTACCAATTTCAAACGTATTCATAATCAGATCTGATGGTTATCACAATTTACAATTATTTAAATAACAGATCCGATAGGCATAAAACATGGATTAGATTCAAACAAAATAGATAAATCATTGTATCTGTATTAGTAAATTTCCCACTTACCTTATAGCTTCTAATTTCTCTATTTTGAACCCTTTTAGGCTTACATTCCTCAAATTTTTTCAAATCTACAGTTTATCTAGAAAGGGGAAATTTTAGATCTGTAGAAATGTAAGAAAAAAGGAAAATAGCGAAGAAACATATCGTTGAGCACCCTCTTCCATTGAATCTATTAATCTTCCTAGTTCCATATGAATTTGATTTGATTTGGTATATGAATGAATATATTTTATTTAGAAATTAGGTTAGAAGAGGAAGAAAAATGGCAGAGCTCCACTGCCTTCATAGATTTGGATGGAAAAAGAGTGAGGCTCTACCCTTTTATTTATAGGGGTGGAAATGGCTTAGAGCAGTTGGATTAGTTTTAAATTCTATTCGTCCATCCGTTATAATAATATAATAAAAAAAGCAAAAACCTAGCCGTCACTGGGAAATTTGATGCCCAGTAGGTCGACCCGGGTCGTCGACCGCCTGGGAATCAAACTACCCAGGTCGGCTGGGTTATAAATGATACATTATTAATTAAATATTTGGTTTATTTATTTTTCGTCCGTATTCACATTTCGTTCGTAACATTTTCATATGGACTCCATTTGCGAAACTCCAAACATGAAAGTTGACCAGCATTCCGAGAGGAACGTAACGATTACAGTTTCGTGGTCAAATTCTATCATTTGAAAAAAAATCCTATTGTTGAGCTTTTAATAATTAACTATTTATTGTCAAAATTCCGAGTTGTTACAGTTTAGATGTTAGCCATCAGAGGAGATGAGGTGAGGGTTCGGGATGCTTGCTTATATGAATTTGGAGGAAGAAGGAAGAAGATAATATGCATGATAAGAAAATAAGGGGAAAGAGAGGAAGGTTTGCACTCGAGTTTAAGTTTTAGTACAATGAACCAATGGAAATTCTGTCTATTGGAAAACAGTGAGATTTCTCATAATCCCATGACAGCACAAAGTCTTATATTACACAGAATGCAGGAATTAAATAAATGAATATACAAGAATAGGAAGATAGATTGACTACGATATATGCATCTATGTAAATAGATTTCCTGCATTTTACAGATAAAATATTATATTCAAATCTATGAATGTTCAAATTTTAATGAAGCTGCAAATGACGTCTTCTTTATTCAAAAATCTAATATTTTTTATTTTTTTAATGATTTTTCAACCTTTAGCCAAATTTCATAAACAGAATGAAGTTTATATATTTTACTATGAAATTTATTCCTTCAATACACTTAATTAAATGTATTTCAAATATCAAGATTTTATTACTTAATTTTGATTTTAAGTTAAACTTTAGTTAAAAGCAATATTTAAAATCTTTTGAAATTTCAGGTTGCTATTATCTCCGTCACTTAAAACTTCTCATCCCCAAAAAGGAACGAGACAAGAGAATAGGAAATAATCAAAAAGATATGATAGATTTGAAAAACAATATTACCTGGAACAAAAAAATCAGGATTTAAAGCACGAGTGCTCTTCTCTGTTTCCCACATACAATCTGAATCATCTATACACCATTGTACCTTGACCACATTGACCAACTTTCTTCTTAGCCACTCCATACTTCGATCAACTATACAAAGTTTCTTTCTCTTGACTGTGAGATTCGTCTCAACATACAAATTCTCCAATAAAACAGGTTGGACAATCAACGATTGATCATGCATATATTCGTAGGGATGTTATACATGGAACATGTTATGCACGACTGATAACTTCTCATGCAAAACCATTCTATAAGCCAAAGTACCAATCATTTCTGAGATGTAGAAAGGAAATATAAATCTAGAAGCTTGCTTCCCTTTCTTATCAAATCGAGTCACACTGATCTCCCATTGAAAAGTACAAATCTCTCCTTCACTTATCAACATATTTCTTCTACTTGTCCGGAGCAATTCTTATTTTCTTCTAATTTCCTCAGCTTTTTCAAAAACTTTTAAAATCATGTCAGGACCAAGAACTAACCAATTTCTTGATCAATCCAGTAAGACGGAGATTTGCATGGTCTTCGTAAAGATCAGGGAATAGAGCAACTTCAATACTCTCTGAATTCAAAGATGGAGTTTACTAATTTATGTTTATTATCATCTTAATTTAGATTATATTTATACCTGATAGTTATTATTAAAGTGAATTCAACGGGATGAAGATGATCTTCCCAATATCCTCTATAATCTAGAATAACACAAGCACGAGAAAAATCTTCTAGAATCAGACTCAATTTTTACGTTTGGCCATTTATCTGCAGATGAAAAGCTGTGCTCAGATTCAGCTGAGCACCTAAAACTTCTTGAAAGGCTTTCAGTAAAATATTGGTAAAGATAGGGTTCCTATGAAAAAGAATACTTTTCGGCATGCTGTGTAGTACAACAATCTTCTTTATATAAATCCCTACTAAGCTCAAAGTGGTTCGATTTGACTTGTGTGACGACCCCATTTCCCATACAGATGGTGACAAGGGTAATCTTTGGAATATAACGCAGAAACAGATAACAGCAGAGCAGAATTAAATAAATACACCAGATAATGAACAAATAGTACACTAGATAAACGTAATCATCAGAGTTACACAGTATACAGGATCTTACTTAGTACAAATACAGTTCAGCTATACATAAATGTCTACAGCGGAAACAAACAAAATATGTACAATAGGAGTTGAACAGCATAAAAAGAGATAAATAATAGAATCCATCTTCAGCTCCAGCTATCCAGAGAAAGCCAGCTAAAACCTGAATACAAGGCTGCCCGTGTAGAAAAAGGGGCACCCGAGTTTGAAAGTGAAACAAACTACGAGTCAGTCATGGGACTGGTATGAGAAATCTACTCAACATATTTAAAATATGGCTAATCACAGGACCACGCCACTTTCGTGGAACAGGTTTACTCCATTGGATTGCCAGTGCTTTAAAACAAATAATTCTTTTAAACATCGCAATGCTTTTTATAAAAATGAAGCCATTATAAGACTCAGTTCCCATCACACAATGCAACGCAAACCGGAGGATAGAGTTTTACCTTATAATGGCCAAAATAAGGTTGATACGAATAAAACAAAAGCAATTGATATTATTACTAGTGTTTACATGTTTCAAAAACAATTTCGAATCATAACTATCAATCATAGACGGCATGGGTACCATATATCATGTCTCCATATATATATACAATCGAAACCGCATGATGTCGTATTTGGAAATTGGATTTCCGTCATGAACCAAGGCAAAAGATAGTCCTTACCGAATTCGATACGCTCTAGCCCGCCCCTCAGGCACAGCCGCAACCGTACCTTGGATCGTTAGGGCCGGTCCACACGAAGTGGACTATAATGCCTGAACAATGCGTCCCTCCGCCCTTTGGGGCGTAAATGAGCCAACGAATGACTCCATCAGACCCGGATCGTCCGATCTAACCGAGGCGCCTCGCAATAGTAACAACCACATAAGTCAAACTCGTCAGGGCGTGTAAAACCATTGACGCCACTTCTAGCTAGAAAGAAAACGCACGTCCCCCCTGATGTCCTGCTCCCGTTTCTAGTTCATACCGGGGTGTGAGGCTCGCGAATTCACGTTATACACAAAGCTACGCCACACAGGCGGTGCTTTGATCGTCACCACAAGACTTTGCTTTTCAACAGAAGCCCTGATCACTGCATCTTAGCATGCCACACAGGCAATTCACACCGTGCAACTGATGGCTATCAATCACACAGAATAAATTCCAATGTCAGACACACTGTCCATTTGCAAGTCCGTTCTAGGTCTGAACGAAACCGGAGGCACTATATACCTCACAAACCCATCGATCACCACGTACGTCTGGACGATCACCACTCATTATCCATATTTCGGGATGCCTCCCAATCAGGACCTCGGTTACCATCCAAACGAGGTGAAGATCTCCGGTCTTCGACCACCGTCTTCATCTTCGATTTCTTATCGTCGATTCAGTTATTCAGAATGGGATATAGAGCAACTCGCATATATAATAAACAAGTGCTGCTCAAACACTACTACGCATCATTTCAATTCATTAGTCACTAACCGTCAATCAGTAAGAGAACGATTTCCCAAATATTAACCCCGAAGGCCGAAACCAACATCAGATCAATACCCAAGAAACCATTCGACCTAGCCAACCTTCAGTTAGTTTCTAAATTTCACATCCATATCGTTTATAAAATTTTATAACGATTTATCGCTATTTTTATTTATTTAAAAATAGCCAATTTATTCAAAACGACGCTTCGGGCCATAACGCGGCCATGGCGCTGTTTTTCTTTAGATTTGATTTACACATATCTGAAAATCTAACCGTTGGATCTTCAAAAAATTTAAATCATTACAAAGATCTTTTCAAAACGAATCCAACGGTTCCTGTAACAACCCGTATTTTCAATAACCTGTAATAACATAAATCGAGGCAGAATTTAATTCTAAAATGGGAATCAAGGGAAACGGGCTATGCCATTGTGTTCGTCTCGGAAAAATACGCGAAATAGAGTCCGAGTTTTCGAAAATCGGAGTCCGTATGACCAAGATATGGCCTCGCGAAGTTTCACGAAAATTCCCAAATTAAAGTATACTTAATTAAGTGAAATGGGTTGTGTAGATATATATATATATATATATATATATATATATTGATATATATATATATATAATTGAAAATTTAATAAATAAATATGCAAAAATGCTCAAAACAGCGAATTGGGAGAGGGGAATAACCGAACCGGCCGATTTTTGAAGTCGACCCGAGCCCGCTGGGTCGACTAGGGGTTAATCCAGGGTGTTTGGCTGTCAACCCGTGGGCCGATTCGCTCAAGTGCAGATTTTGCATTTGAATGGTTCTCATGGTCCATCTTTAATCTAAAGGCCCTAGATGGTTCCTACACTTGACTTCTTCCCCAAGACATGCTTTGATGGCTTGGATTGAATCTAGGGTTAATCCTATGGCCTAAAACACTTGCCTAATCTATAAATAAGACCCTAACCTACCCTAATTCATTCATAATTAAACCTAGTGACTAAACTATGGCAAAATGCTAGCTCTCATGGCCTCCACTAATTTTATGAAGAGGGTTGCATACTAATCACTCTCTAATCAACTTCTAATCCCTTCTTAGCATCTTAATCTTCTTCATTTGGTGTTCAAAGTTGCTAGTTGTGAGTTTCTATCACTTTGATGATCTTTTGGTAAACTAATTAGATGAGATGTGATGAGATTTATGGTTTTGTATGTGGGTTAATGAGCTTTGAATCATATGATATGATGTTAGCATTAATCTTATGTTTATGCATGTTGAGTATGTAAGCTTATGCAAGTTTAATATGATGTATGTTATGTTTGCATGATGCTAAATATGCAAGTTGTGGGCTATGTAATCATATGCATGTTATGCAAGTTCATGGTAATATGCTATGCAAGTTACATGTTTGTTAATATGCAAGTTACATGTTTGTTAATATGCAAGTTACATGTATGTAAATATGCAAGTTACATGTTTGTTAATATGCAAGTTACATGTTTGTTAATATGCAAGTTACATGTATGTAAATATGCAAGTTACATGTTTCTTTATATGCAAGTTACATGTTTGTTAATATGCGAGTTACATGTATGTAAATATGCAAGTTACATGTTTATTAATATGCAAGTTCATGATGACACATTATGCAAGTCTATAAGCTAATATGCAAGTTTGTTATGCAAAATGAATATGTAAGTTATGTGACATATTATATGCAAGTTATGTGACATGTTATGCAAGTTCATATGCAAGTTATGTGTTTGTTAATATGCAAGATGGCACCTTTGAAACATGTTCATTCATATGCAAGTTGACACCTTTTATATGTGTTATATCATGAACGAAATTACGTGGGAACGATGGGGTAATTAAATGCATAAGTTAATAAGATTGTGTGAAATTAATATAATTATGCATAACACAAAATAAATAAACATAGTATGGGAATTTGCCTATTTGGTTAGGTGTACCCATACTATGTGTTGGGAATTTACCTATTGAGTTAGGTCTACCCCATGGGAATTTACCTATTAAGTTAGGTCTACCCATGTTAAGAAAACTTGATTAATTAGGGATAATTAATATAAAATTATGAGGGTGATTAATTAGGTGTAATTAATTGACTAAGACACGAGGTTGGACTCAGTTGTAGCGTAAAACTGCCCGGACCCAACCGGCTTAACCAGTTGCTACAAATGTTAGCCCAATGTGAGAGGTCTTAGGCACAAACTAAATACGTAATTAATGTAAAGACACGAGGTTAGACTCTGTTATGACATAAGGCTGCCCGGACCCAACCGGCTTAACCAGCGGTCATAAAAGACAGTCTAATGTGAGAGGTCTTTACAAAGGTTACGTTCTTAATTAATTAATTAAGAAACACTTAACCACATTAGCATGTAGAGGGACATGAGGGGTTAAGTGGGTGCCTCGGGTGGCATGAGAAAATCTAGTGGTTGCCTTGGGTGGCAATAGAAAATACGATTAGAATACTTAACCAAAATAGAACATGTAATTAAAACATGATTAAAGGGTTAAGTGGGATATACTAGAAAAAGGGACAAGCTTAGGTGGGTAGCTTGTGGAGGCCCATTTCAACCAGTAACCCATACGTATCTTTGTGGGCTCGACCCATGTCGAGGACGGGACACGCATACTGGGCTTGACTGTAAGAGGCAAACGGGTTAGCGGTGGCAACGCAAGTCCAACGGGCTTCATATGCGTGAGTGGGCCCGGGCTGGTAGGTAAGCCGTTGTTGCATCGAGTAGATATAAGCCGTGCACCTTTAGTTTCATCAGGTTGCCACATTGGGGAATGATACATCCCACGGTGGGGCCAGCACGGGTATCTACGTTAGGGAGCCGATCGAATGGGAAGTAGTGTGTACACCTAGTGGATTGTAGGGCCCCGTGGCGCCTACTTGGTCACCTAGGGGTACGCAGGTACTAATTAGTAAATTTTATAAGTCCTTGGGTGGGATCAACCTTTAAGTTAGGAACGACTGGTGTGGTGCAGTTTAGTAATTTACCTTAGGGAGGGTAGATGCGTCTTTATCCTTTATCTTCGTTTAGTTGACTGCTTAGGGTAGCCATTCATCCCTATATGTTACCGTATATCAGTTTATGTCTTCTCTGGTTACTTTAACGATTGTATTGTTAAAGTTATAGGACTCGCTCAGACTTATGTCTGACCCTGTTGTTTTTATCTTTTTCCCAACCCTCAGGTCCTACGGTGGATCCTAGCAGTAGTGGAGCTTGATCGGATTGCTGTTCCAGTCTTTAGGAGCTTGGATAGATGTAAAGCTCCAGTTATCCAGTTATCTTTTCTTTTGTTTGGCTATTGTATGAGAGTGGGATTATGTACTTCTTTATTTTGATGGATATTGTACTTGACCTTTATTGTGGTTTTATGATGTAACCAGACATGTTTTACTTCCGCTGTTATGAGATGATGTTTTAAAATTTCAAGTACTATTTATATCTGTCTTGTTGTAATTTTTCTGTTCTATATTCACTAAAATACTCCACCGATGCTATGGCATTCCCTTAGTGAGTGATCATAGCGGGAGTGGGGTGTTACACGTGGTATCAGAGCTTAAGGTTACCAGAACAGATAAAATTTTTGAGAAAAACTACTTTCTAAGAGTATTTTCGAAGAAAGGATTTTTAAAAGCATGTCTTCTAAGAGAAAAAGTTTTTGAAAAAGAAAAGCATAATCCCCAATAGCCATATCTTTATCTTTCGGAATCTCCTTTTTGAATCTTTCCTCTTTCGTTTCAGCATGGCTGAAGATCTTAACATCCCGGAGGGTTTAGTTATACCACTATGGTATAGGAGGTTGCAAGAGGCTAGGGCCGCGGCTGCGGGTCCGGCCAATGCTACTACACCAGAGACAACCGCTCCTCCTCCTCAGCCTAGAGTGGATAATTTTGCTAAGGTTTGCAAGGAGTTCAAGGCTATAGGAGGAAAACCTTTTCTTGGTTCAGAGACTTTCGTAGAGGCTAGAGATTGGCTTAAGGAAGTGGAAGAGTTGCTAGATATCTTTGAAGTGGAAGAGGGAAAGAAAGTCAAGTTGGCGGCTTGGTTAATGAAGGGAGAGGCCTCATTCTGGTGGGAGGTCACTAATGGAGAACGCCCTGTTGACTCTTGGGCGGATTTCAAGCAAAGGTTTGGGGCTAAGTTTCTCTCGAGGGCGGAAGAGAATCTGTTTATGGAGAAGTTCTTGAATTTGAAGCAAGGGAATCTCACGGTGAAAGAATATGTCAACAAATTCAATCAATTAGCAAGGTTTGGCATAGAGTTGGTGAATACACCGGAGAAGAAGGCTTTGAGGTTCGTTAGAGGCTTGAACGAACCATTGCAAGGAATAGCTATGACTCACATTCCTATGGGGGCCACTTTTGAGAAGCTTGTCTACATGGCACTTATGCATGAGGATGATAAGAATTCTAAGGCACCAGAGAAAAAGGGGGATCAGAAGAAACCGCAACAGCAACAACAAGGCAAGGGCGGAAAAGGCAATGGTGACAAAAAGAAGACGAAGAAGAAGTGCTTCAATTGTGGAACACCAGGACACCTCAGTAAGGATTGTCGCAAAAAGAAGAAGACCGGTTGCTTTCATTGTGGTGAAACAGGGCATCTTGTGAAAAACTGCCCAAAGAAGGGACAGAAAACGGGGTCTACCTCAGGAGGCCAGGTGCAAGCTCTTATAGCACCACCTCAGTCAGGGGGGCAAGTTCAGGTTCTCTCAGTTCCACCGATTCAGCAGAGAGGTAGAACTATTTCCGTTGAAAGTCTGGTTTTTCTGTTTGATCATCCAGTTCGTACTTTGTTTGACTCTGGCGCATCGCATTCTTTTATCTCATCATCGTTAGTTGAGTCACTGCACTTAGACACCAGTCTAGTTGATGATCCCTTGGTTGTCTCAAACCCAATTGGGGGCTCCATATATCTGTCTATGATATGTTTGGGTTTGAAGATTTCTATACTTAGCGTTGAGTTTAGATGTGATGCTTTTGTATTGGGCTTCACGGGCTATGGGTTGATCTTGGGCATGGACTGGTTATCCAGTAATGGTGCCGTTCTTGATTGCGAAAGGAGAGTTGTCAGGCTCATGACCCGCTTGGGTAACACTCTCGAGATCTCTTGCAATCCCATGGAATCTGTTTTGCTAAGTTATCTTGAATCGCTCGATGCTTCGGTCGAGAGTTTGTGTTCTGTCAGAGTAGTCCGGGAATATCCGGATGTGTTTGAAGAAGTAAAGGGTTTGCCTCCGAAGCGGGAGATAGATTTCCGAATTTATTTGGTGGATAATGCCAAACCAGTGTCTTTGCCAGTACGCCACATGGCTCCTCGTGAGAGAAGAGAACTTCATAAGCAAGTAGGGGAGTTGCTTGAGAAGGGGTTCATAAGGCGAAGTATATCGGAGTGGGGAGCTCCAGTAGTGTTTGCCACGAAGGCGGATGGGTCCCTCAGACTTTGTGTGGATTATAGGGAACTTAATAAGCTCACGAAGAAGAATAGACACCCATTACCGAGGATAGATGATCTCTTTGATCAGTTGGTTGGCGCGTCAGTATTTTCGCAGATGGACTTAGCTACAGGGTTTCATCAGTTAAGAGTGGCGGAGGACAGTATAGAGAAGACTGCTTTCCGGACTCCGGATGGTTTTTATGAGTGGCTAGTGATGCCATTTGGGTTGACAAACGCCCCCGCATACTTTGTTGATCTCATGAGTAGAGTGTTCAGAGAGTATCTGAATAAGTTTGTAGTGAGTATCTGAATAAGTTTGTAGTAGTTTTTGTGGATGACATCTTGGTCTTTTCCAAGAATGAAGAAGAGCATGCCTTACATCTCAAGGAAGTATTGGAGACTCTTCGAGCGCATAGTCTTAAAGCTAAATTCTCTAAATGCCATTTTTGGAGAAGAGAAGTGCGATTCTTAGGGCATGTGGTCTCTAAGGAAGGGATAGCTGTGGATCCCGCAAAGATAGTATCTATCCAGGATTGGAAAGTTCCTAGAAATGCTACCGAGGTAAGAAGTTTCTTGGGGTTGGCAGGATATTATAGGAAGTTCATCAAAGACTTCGCGAAGATATCAGCCCCATTAACCCGCTTGACGAAGAAGAATCTGGTTTTCTCATGGGATGTAGATTGTGATGATGCTTTCCGACGGTTAAAGAGAGCTTTGACCACCGCTCCAGTTTTAGTGCTTCCAGATGGGAGTAAGCCGTTTGTTGTTTATACCGATGCTTGTGGAACAGGATTAGGCGCAGTCTTGATGCAGGAGGGAAGGGTAATAGCCTATGGAGGGAGACAATTGAGAGTGCATGAGAAGAATTACCCTACCCATGATCTAGAGTTGGCCGCGATTGTTTTCGCACTTAAGTCTTGGCGCCATTATCTTCTTGGTGAGAGATTCGAGTTGTTCACCGACCATAAATCATTGAAGTACTTATTCTCTCAGAAGGATTTAAACTTAAGACAGCAAAGGTGGATGGAGTTCTTAGCATCCTATGATTTCGAGATAGCGTATACCCCTGGTAAGGGTAACGTGGTGGCAGACGCCTTAAGTAGAAAAAGGCTATCTTTGAGTCCATTGTTCGTGGAACGACGAAGCTTGGAGTTTCTTTCTTTGTTTGACTTCAGACCTTCTGTTGATTTTGTACCTGGTTTGTTGGCATCCTTGGAGGTTAGACCTACTCTTTTGAGACGGATTGGCGAGGCTCAGCGAGACGACCCGCAGTTGGTTGTGTTGGTAGAGAAGCTTATAAGAGGGGAGTCGTCCAGCCATTTGGGTAGATACACCATAGATGATAAGGGATGGTTGCATAGAGACGGTAGACTTTGTGTACCGCAAGATGAGGGTTTGAAGAAGGCTATTTTGGATGATGCACATCGTTCAAGAATGACTATTCATCCCGGTGGAGACAAAATGTACCAAGACATGAAGAGAGTTTTCTTCTGGGCCGGTATGAAGAAAGATGTGGCCGAGTATGTGGCTAGATGCTTAGTGTGCCAACAAGTTAAAGTGGAGCAAAGGAAACCCGGTGGGTTGCTACACCCATTGGAAGTTCCACAGTGGAAGTGGGATAGTGTCTCGATGGATTTCATCGACGGGTTACCGAGATCGAGGAAGGGCAATACGGGAATTTGGGTTGTGGTAGACAGACTTACCAAGAGTGCCCATTTTATACCCGTAAAGAGTAAGAGGACCGCTCCATGGCTTGCTTCAGTCTATGTTAGAGAGATTGTTAGATTGCATGGCGTACCATCCAGCATTGTGAGTGATCGAGATCCTATTTTCACTAGTGAGTTTTGGAGAAGTTTGCAAGAGGCGGTAGGGACTCAGTTGTGTTTGAGCACCGCATATCATCCTCAGACGGACGGTCAGACTGAGAGGGTGAACCGTATCTTAGAAGATCTTTTGAGGCTTTGTATCTTGGATTTTGGAGGTACATGGGAAGAACATCTTCCTTTGGTGGAGTTCGCATATAATAACAGCTTTCAGTCCAGTATTGGTATGGCTCCTTTCGAAGCTCTTTATGGAAGGCCTTGTCGATCTCCTACATGTTGGTGGGAATCTACGGATAAGATCTTGCTTGGGCCGGATATGGTTAGAGAGACTTCAGAGAAGATTGATTTAATTCGAAAAAGGATGAAAGCAGCGCAAGATAGACAGAAATCTTATGCGGATCGGAGAAGGACGGATCTTGAGTTTGAGGTTGGGGACATGGTTTTTGTCAAAGTATCTCCATTGAGAAATGTTGTTCGCTTTGGGTCCGTAGGGAAGTTAGCACCGAGATTTGTTGGGCCGTTTCCTATTAAGGAAAGGATTGGACGGATGGCATATAGGGTGGAGTTGCCCGACAGACTTAGTGGTGTTCATGATGTATTCCATGTATCACATTTGAGGAAGTGCTTACATGAGACCGCGGAGGTGGTAGAGCCGAGCTTGCTTAGAGATGTAGAGGTAGAGCGTGATGCGACGATTCGACGAGCTCCTACTCGCATCCTTGGGTCAGAAACTAGGAAGTTGAGGAACAGAGAAGTTCAGCTAGTTAAAGTGCAATGGGGAGATGACGAAAGCAATGCTACTTGGGAGACGGAAGCAAAGATGCGTTCTTTGTATCCATTTCTTTTTGAGAGTATGTCTTTTAACTTCTCCTTTATTGCTTGTCTAGTACTTATCTTATCTTTAGTATATCCTCTCGCTAATACCTATGACCTTTAGATAGGGTAAAACCTATGGTTGAGACATGTGTTTGAAACATGTTATGGTTGATGGATGCATATGGATGCAATTGTTTGCTAGTGGTTGCTCGTGGATGCATATACACACACATTAGGCACTAGATCGGCTCAGTCACTTCATGTTGCATATTGCATAAATGGATGTGGTAGTTAGATTGATGGATGTATCATGGCTGTGTTATCATATGGATGATGCATTTTTGTGTATGGTTGTGCACGCATGTAGAAATTTGTATGTGTCAATAGGGTTTCGCATACATATTGGATGCATGGCACTATCATGGTTTGCATTAAGGAGGTTTACTGTATCAGTAACCGCCTGATTTTCGCATTAGGTAAGTACATATACACACACTTTTGCATATATCCATCCAGCATTTAGAATCTTGTAAGGACAATGATTGCTCGTGGATGATGCTTTGAGTAGATGGATGATTGGATGGTAGGATACGTTCTTCCTAACTTGAAGATTTCGGGGACGAAATCCTTTAAGGAGGGGAGAATGTAACAACCCGTATTTTCAATAACCTGTAATAACATAAATCGAGGCAGAATTTAATTCTAAAATGGGAATCAAGGGAAACGGGCTATGCCATTGTGTTCGTCTCGGAAAAATACGCGAAATAGAGTCCGAGTTTTCGAAAATCGGAGTCCGTATGACCAAGATATGGCCTCGCGAAGTTTCACGAAAATTCCCAAATTAAAGTATACTTAATTAAGTGAAATGGGTTGTGTAGATATATATATATATATATATATATATATATTGATATATATATATATATAATTGAAAATTTAATAAATAAATATGCAAAAATGCTCAAAACAGCGAATTGGGAGAGGGGAATAACCGAACCGGCCGATTTTTGAAGTCGACCCGAGCCCGCTGGGTCGACTAGGGGTTAATCCAGGGTGTTTGGCTGTCAACCCGTGGGCCGATTCGCTCAAGTGCAGATTTTGCATTTGAATGGTTCTCATGGTCCATCTTTAATCTAAAGGCCCTAGATGGTTCCTACACTTGACTTCTTCCCCAAGACATGCTTTGATGGCTTGGATTGAATCTAGGGTTAATCCTATGGCCTAAAACACTTGCCTAATCTATAAATAAGACCCTAACCTACCCTAATTCATTCATAATTAAACCTAGTGACTAAACTATGGCAAAATGCTAGCTCTCATGGCCTCCACTAATTTTATGAAGAGGGTTGCATACTAATCACTCTCTAATCAACTTCTAATCCCTTCTTAGCATCTTAATCTTCTTCATTTGGTGTTCAAAGTTGCTAGTTGTGAGTTTCTATCACTTTGATGATCTTTTGGTAAACTAATTAGATGAGATGTGATGAGATTTATGGTTTTGTATGTGGGTTAATGAGCTTTGAATCATATGATATGATGTTAGCATTAATCTTATGTTTATGCATGTTGAGTATGTAAGCTTATGCAAGTTTAATATGATGTATGTTATGTTTGCATGATGCTAAATATGCAAGTTGTGGGCTATGTAATCATATGCATGTTATGCAAGTTCATGGTAATATGCTATGCAAGTTACATGTTTGTTAATATGCAAGTTACATGTTTGTTAATATGCAAGTTACATGTATGTAAATATGCAAGTTACATGTTTGTTAATATGCAAGTTACATGTTTGTTAATATGCAAGTTACATGTATGTAAATATGCAAGTTACATGTTTCTTTATATGCAAGTTACATGTTTGTTAATATGCGAGTTACATGTATGTAAATATGCAAGTTACATGTTTATTAATATGCAAGTTCATGATGACACATTATGCAAGTCTATAAGCTAATATGCAAGTTTGTTATGCAAAATGAATATGTAAGTTATGTGACATATTATATGCAAGTTATGTGACATGTTATGCAAGTTCATATGCAAGTTATGTGTTTGTTAATATGCAAGATGGCACCTTTGAAACATGTTCATTCATATGCAAGTTGACACCTTTTATATGTGTTATATCATGAACGAAATTACGTGGGAACGATGGGGTAATTAAATGCATAAGTTAATAAGATTGTGTGAAATTAATATAATTATGCATAACACAAAATAAATAAACATAGTATGGGAATTTGCCTATTTGGTTAGGTGTACCCATACTATGTGTTGGGAATTTACCTATTGAGTTAGGTCTACCCCATGGGAATTTACCTATTAAGTTAGGTCTACCCATGTTAAGAAAACTTGATTAATTAGGGATAATTAATATAAAATTATGAGGGTGATTAATTAGGTGTAATTAATTGACTAAGACACGAGGTTGGACTCAGTTGTAGCGTAAAACTGCCCGGACCCAACCGGCTTAACCAGTTGCTACAAATGTTAGCCCAATGTGAGAGGTCTTAGGCACAAACTAAATACGTAATTAATGTAAAGACACGAGGTTAGACTCTGTTATGACATAAGGCTGCCCGGACCCAACCGGCTTAACCAGCGGTCATAAAAGACAGTCTAATGTGAGAGGTCTTTACAAAGGTTACGTTCTTAATTAATTAATTAAGAAACACTTAACCACATTAGCATGTAGAGGGACATGAGGGGTTAAGTGGGTGCCTCGGGTGGCATGAGAAAATCTAGTGGTTGCCTTGGGTGGCAATAGAAAATACGATTAGAATACTTAACCAAAATAGAACATGTAATTAAAACATGATTAAAGGGTTAAGTGGGATATACTAGAAAAAGGGACAAGCTTAGGTGGGTAGCTTGTGGAGGCCCATTTCAACCAGTAACCCATACGTATCTTTGTGGGCTCGACCCATGTCGAGGACGGGACACGCATACTGGGCTTGACTGTAAGAGGCAAACGGGTTAGCGGTGGCAACGCAAGTCCAACGGGCTTCATATGCGTGAGTGGGCCCGGGCTGGTAGGTAAGCCGTTGTTGCATCGAGTAGATATAAGCCGTGCACCTTTAGTTTCATCAGGTTGCCACATTGGGGAATGATACATCCCACGGTGGGGCCAGCACGGGTATCTACGTTAGGGAGCCGATCGAATGGGAAGTAGTGTGTACACCTAGTGGATTGTAGGGCCCCGTGGCGCCTACTTGGTCACCTAGGGGTACGCAGGTACTAATTAGTAAATTTTATAAGTCCTTGGGTGGGATCAACCTTTAAGTTAGGAACGACTGGTGTGGTGCAGTTTAGTAATTTACCTTAGGGAGGGTAGATGCGTCTTTATCCTTTATCTTCGTTTAGTTGACTGCTTAGGGTAGCCATTCATCCCTATATGTTACCGTATATCAGTTTATGTCTTCTCTGGTTACTTTAACGATTGTATTGTTAAAGTTATAGGACTCGCTCAGACTTATGTCTGACCCTGTTGTTTTTATCTTTTTCCCAACCCTCAGGTCCTACGGTGGATCCTAGCAGTAGTGGAGCTTGATCGGATTGCTGTTCCAGTCTTTAGGAGCTTGGATAGATGTAAAGCTCCAGTTATCCAGTTATCTTTTCTTTTGTTTGGCTATTGTATGAGAGTGGGATTATGTACTTCTTTATTTTGATGGATATTGTACTTGACCTTTATTGTGGTTTTATGATGTAACCAGACATGTTTTACTTCCGCTGTTATGAGATGATGTTTTAAAATTTCAAGTACTATTTATATCTGTCTTGTTGTAATTTTTCTGTTCTATATTCACTAAAATACTCCACCGATGCTATGGCATTCCCTTAGTGAGTGATCATAGCGGGAGTGGGGTGTTACAGTTCCAGTTTCGGGAAATTCCGACGGTCGGATCTCCCGGTATAATCGTTTGAAGTTTCGATTTCAAAATACGAACTGCAGCGTCGTTATTCGGTTAAATATAATTATATATATATAATCGATTATGGTGTTGTTTTTCTTCAGATTTGAATTAAACATTCCAGACAATCCAACCGTTGGATTTTTACAAAGTTGGTGCCGTTGGAAAGATTTTTCCAAAGCGAACCCAACGGTTGCGGTTTCGGGAAAATCCGATGTTCGGATCTCCCGCACTAATCGTTTGAAATCACGGTTTCAAAATACGAACTGCAGCGTCGTTATTCGATTATATAAAATTATATTTATATATATATATCGATTCTTCGATTTCAAAACTATATTCTTTTCATACATTTGATAAAAATGATATTTTTATCTAACTGTCTTCTATTTCAACACTTCACTATTTTTAACAATTCATTTATATAATAAAAATGTGATTTTTATTATAAAACAATTCATTTCAAAACACGATTATTTTCTATAGTTCATATAGGTGATAAAATAGGATTTTTATTATAAAACCATTTATTTCAAAACACGACTATTTTATATAGTTCATATAGATGATAAAAATATGATTTTTATTATAAAACAATTTATTTCAAAACACGACTATTTTATATAGTTCATATAGATGATAAAAATATGATTTTTATTATAAAACAATTTATTTCAAAATATGAATACCACTCAACACATGAATTTCAATTCAACGAATGAATTTCGATTCAACACATGAAGGTTTTCTATAGTTTGTATATATAGATAAAAAGGTGATTTTTATATTTAAAAGATGAATACCATTCAACACATGAATTTCAATTCAACGAATGAATATCGATTCAACACATGAAGGTTTTCTATATTTTGTATATGTCGATAAAAAGGTGATTTTTATATTTAAAACACGAATACCATTCAACACATGAATTTCAATTCAACGAATGAATATCGATTCAACACATGAAGGTTTGCTATAGTTTATATATATAGAGTAAAAATGTGATTTTTATTGTTAAAACAATTTATTCAAAACATGATTACCATTCAACACATGAATATGATTCAACGAATGAATTTCTATTCAACACATGAAGGTTTTCTATTCAACAGACGAATATAATTTCAACACAGGAAAATAATTCTAACACATGAATATTATTCAAAATTTCGGCAGCATAACGGCAGGGTAGTTAAAACCGGGACCGTCCCTAGTACGGCTCCTCGCTCTACCTTAAAACCTCGCGGTTTTTGACAATGGGGATTCATGCATCTAGTTCGCACGCAGGCGGCATGTATATTTATTTCATTTCCACAAACTAATCCTATGTGGTTTCAACCAAATATTTCTCAACCACAAACGGGTATTTTTCAACCACAATCAATCAATATCAACCACAAACAATTCCAATCAACCATTCGCTATCAATCAATTTTCACACCAATCACAACCAATAAATATCGTCAATGGTTTGTGGACGAGTGGCGTATATATATATATATATATATATATATATTTATATATAGCATTTCACTTCTATTTCAACACATATATAATTTTTACAATGCATATATAACTTATACATCGAACGTACAACTTATACAACGCTTATACAAGAGGTGTACAACGCTTATATAACTCATACATCGACTATATAATTTATACATCGTCGTTTTCCATCTCGTTTATATATTAGAAATCTCACATTGGGTTGCACTCCACCAAAAATAGCAGAAGGCTCAGAAAAATATGCGGTCTCTTCTAGAATGTAGAAGGCGTCCACACGAGTCCACTGTCTCTTGTTTCACTGAATTTCATCAACACACGAAAAAGATATGATTTTTACAGTGAAATCAAAAACCGTAGCACTTTAAACTGCTATAATATAGTTAAAAATAAAATAGCCGTATACCTCATTTTGATGTTCAAAACTAGGTCAACAATTTGCACGAAATCCGCGAAGTTTCGCGTTGATCGGCCAGCGCCACGAGGTAGTGCTTCGAAAACCGCGCCAGGGGGTGTCCACCGCCGTCAACTCGCGCGCGCCAGGGAGGGGGAATTCACGCTCGAACGGCGCAACTTCAGGGTGCCCGATCTCCCACAATACTGAGCGATAAATTACAATCCCTATATGGATTTGAAGATCTCGAGACGATCTACAAAAACTTCAACTGGGCATGGGTTTTTATTGCGTGTAGGAGGAGGAATCGGAGGGGGAAGTTTTTGAGCACTTCCGCCGTTCGTTTTGGTCGGGGAGAGAGAAGACGCGGGGGGGGGGGGGGTTTCTGACGTGGACAAATCATTTTTTTTATTTATAAAGTTTTAAAAATCCGAAAATACCCCTTGCCTCCTGCGAACCCCAATCCAAACCCAACGACTGTCATCCCTAGCGTTTTACCCCCATTCCGAACACAATGGGATATGTTTCGAAGGCCCATTCGAATGTTTCAGTCAGTTTTTCTTCAAATTAAAATATAAAACATTCAATATTAAATTTGAACGTACATTTCGATTTGCCAGGGCCACAAACTGATTCGAAAAATTCCAGAAAAATAAACCTAGCTATGTTTTGACGATACGGTCCCAACAAAACTAGTTTCGTCGAATTCTGAGACCGTTTGCAAAAAGGCCCTTTTCTGGTCGATCCAATTTAACTGTAATTGACCAAAACACTTTTTCCTTTGCCACACTCACATACTAGCTTCAAAAATTATGAAATTTGAAACCTAGCAATAACTTCACATTCCGGATCCAACAAAAGTGATTTCGTCGAATTCCAAGGTCGTTTGCAAAATGGCCAATTTCACGGGTTATATAAATTCCATAGCGACCTTTTAGAATATTCATTTGACCATAACTTTTGCATCCCGCTATGAAACTTTGATTTTTCATATTCATTAGAAAGGTATTCACTAACAGATTTAAATATTTTTGGTTTCACTCGAATCCGTTTTGTTTTGCACCCGGTATAGTCCGACAAAGTTTGAATTCTATTTTTGAAACTGCAGCGCCATTTCAGGCCTTGTTTATAATTAGAATTAATTATATTCGTTTTCAAACGTCGATTCAAACTCAATTTTCATTGCTATTATTTAAAATATTTATTTTAAATATTTAAAATCCATTACTTTAGCCAATTTAAAAATTTTAAATTGGTTCAGATTTTCCGGGTCGTTACAATCTCCCCCACTTAAAAACTTTTCGTCCCCGAAAAGGAACAAAGTCGAAAGTGGTTTGATTAATCAACTCTATGTTCAATCTGGCTTCAATTCTCCAACTTTTCAGTTTTTGAGAATTTTCAAATTCTTTAAAAATTTGGCTAACACCCGGAATTTTCGAAAAATTTCGCCATAACCTCCTTTGTACGGGGAGAGGTTTGGAAATTTATTGGGCCGTATTAGGTACCCAATAAATCCTAATAAGCATACACATATTTATAGTGATATATTCTGGTGTTTACAGTGGAGCGTATATTGATAATAACTCCAGAGAATAAATTCTCGTCACCCTGTCAAAGCTTGAGGGAGTGTGTATTTTAAATGCTCGAGAGGATAAATCCTCGTCACCTCGTCCCGTGTGGGAAATAAATAGTCCATGTGCCGTATCTAATAACTAGAGAGACGTGGTTATTGTCAACTCCAGACCCATGTGGGGTTTTTATTAATCTGGCAATTTTATTGTTACAATTTAAATAGTCCATATCAGTCAACCTGTAAAATATAGTCATCGCCATACAAGCCTCTCGCTCGTATGGTAAATCTTCCACCTCGTCACACAAGCTCCAAATGCTTATGTGGTATATGATGAAGTATGCCTATCTTCAGAAGTATGCCATGTAACGTAGTTCAAAATTAATTGTTACGTACTATCCTATGGCAACATTTATTATTACACACAGAATAAGCAGCACTTCGCATCCAATGGCATTCACAGGAGTTGATATAATAATATTTTGCATCCAACTCATTAAGGTTTACCTATTTGTCGGGCACGCAAATAAAATCTTTACTCAACAACTATCCATTTACCTGTTCAAACATATATAATGCACATGTATATATTTCTATTTATTTTCTAATCAGTTCAATGTGTGATCTAAATGAAAAAATTCTACCATTATTCCATTATTGATTAAATTAACTATCGTTTTAATAATTTAATTAATCAAATCTACAATCACACAACACAAACAACAATCAAATTGTTTTTAACTTTTCAAAAATATACTAATCAATTTCTATATTTCTTAAAAATCATTTAGACTATAGAATTAAAAATGCACATCCATGGAAAGAAATTAACAACTGAGTAGAGAACTATTGGTAAATGCAAAGTATGGTAATTGTACCTTGCACCGGAGTCAATCAGAGATATCCACTCGGCATCTAGGATAGGCTTTCTGAATGCTCTCCTCAGTTTCCCAAGTACAATCTCATGGATCTCCACTCCATTGCACTTTGACTAAGTGAACCTTCTTGTTCCTCAGCTCTTTTGTTTCTTTGCCGATAATCTTGAGCGGCTCTCTTCTCACAGCTAATTCTGGAGTAATTTCAATATCTTGTTGAACTGCTTCTTCCACGATCAAGTCTGGATCATGAACGTGCTTTCGAAGTTGAGATATATGAAATACATCATGCACCCCAGGCAACCAATCTGGCAATTTAACCCTATAAGCGAGAGTTCCGATCCGTTCCAGAATAGGAAACGGACCAATGAATTTAGGCCCCAACTTTCCATTTTTACCGAACCGGATAACTCCTCTCATCGGCGATACTTTCAAATATACATAGTCATGAACAACAAAGGATATATCTCTTCTTCTCCTATCGGCATAGCTCTTTTGTCGGCTTTGAGCAGCGAGTAATCGTTTCTTAACGAAATCGACTTTGTCGGCAGCTTCTCGGATCATATCGGGCCCTAACACGAGTCTATTACCGGGTTTGACCTAACAAGCAGAAGATCGGTACGGTCTACCATATAATGCTTCGAATAGCGACATTGTCAGGCTCGCCTGGTAGCTGTTATTATATGAAAATTCAGCCAAATGCAGATGGTCTTCCCATGATCCACCGAAATCTAGAACACAAGCCCGCAATAGATCTTCTAATATACGATTCACCCTCTCAGTCTGACCGTCTATCTGAGGATGATAAGCGGTGCTTAGATTCAGCTTTGTTCCCAGCTCTACTTGAAATGCCTCCCAGAATTTACTAGTAAATATTGTATCTCTATCACTGACTGTACTGAGCGGCACTCCATGTAGTCTAACTATTTCCTTGAAGTATATCTGCGCCAGACTCTGAGCAGTTCTGTTTGATCTGACAGGTATGAAATGGGCGGTCTTCATGAAGAGATCTACGATCACCCAAATACTGTCATTTCCTTTTCTGGTTCTGGGAAAACCATCAATGAAGTCCATGGAAATATGTTCCCACTTCCAACCAGGAACGTCTAGCGGTTGTAACAATCCAGCCAGTTTCTGTTGGTCGCTCTTGACTAGTTAGCAAGTAGGGCATCGGCTAACATATAAAGAAATGTCCCTCTTCATCGACCTCCACCATAAAGTGTGTTTGATGTCATTATACATTTTTCTTACTCCCGGATGGATACTAAGTTTTGACTTGTGGCACTCATCCAGGACTTCCTTTCGGAGCTCAGAAATGTTAGAACACAAATTCTACCTTTCAGCCTTAGAATCCCCTCATTATCAACTTGGAAACTCGAGGGTTCTCCCATTTGAATTATCTCCCTGATCTTCTGAATGAAGTGATCATCCTTCTGAAGAGCAGATATTTTATCTATCAATGAAGTCGTGATAATAAAACTAGCGATCATTTCATTTTTTTCGGCTTAACGCATCGGCCACGACATTGGCTTTCCCTGGAGTGTATATAATCTCAAAATCGTATGCTGCAAGGAACTCTAGCCAATGTTGCTGCCTCAGATTCAAGTCTTTCTGGGTGAACAGATACTTTAACGACTGGTGATCTGTAAACAGTTCAAATCTCTCCCCCAGAAGATAGCGTCTCCAGATTTTCAAGGCGAATACTATAGCCAATAACTCAAGGTCATGAGTTACGTAGTTTTTCTCGTGCGGCTTTAGCTGACGGCTAGCATAAGCAATCACTTGACCTCTTTGCATTAACACTGCGCCAAGGCCTTCTCTAGAGGCGTCAGTCTTGACTTTCAAGTCCTCATTGCCATCTATTATTGTTAACACTGGAGCAGTTGTCAGTTTTAATTTCAGCTCCTGGAAAGCTTCCTCACCTACCGGAGTCCAATTGAATCTCGAATGTTTCTTAGTCAGTTTTGTTAAGGAACTAGATGTCTTCGCGAAATCCTTAATGAATTTCCGATAATAACTGGCTAACTCGAGAAAACTTCTAACTTCTGTTGACGTACGAGGCTGTTTCCAATTCTAAATAGCAGTGATCTTACTTGGATCCACAACAATTCCTTCTTTAGACACGACGTGGCCTTGAAATTTGACTTCTTCTTGCCAGAATATACATTTGGAAAACTTTGCTTTCAACACATTCTTTCTGAGAATTTCTAACACTTGTTCCAAATGTTTTTCGTGCTCGCTTTCTAACTTAGAGAAGATAAGGATATCATCAATGAAAACCAGAACAAATTTATTCAATACTCCTCTGAATACTCTGTTCATTAGATCGACGAAATAGGCTGGAGCGTTACATAAGCCGAAGGGCATTACTAACCACTCGTAGAATAAGTCTGCACCTCTGAATGTTGTCAAAGGAACACACTCCTTGGTGATACGAAGCTGATGGAAACCTGTAGCTAGGTCCATTCGTGAAAATACTTGTGCGCCATTTAATCGATCCAACAAATCATCAATCCGCGACAATAGATATTTATTCTTTATTGTCTGTTTGTTCAGATCACGATAATCCACACATAGACGTAGAGTACCGTCATATTTTGGGACAAACACCACTGCTGCACCCCAATCAGAGAAACTAGGCCTGATCAGACCCTTCCATACTAGCTGTCGTGTTTGATTGTCAAGTTCTTCTTTCTCCTTCAAGGACATTCTTCGAATATCGTGAACTACCGGCCTTGCATTCGGAATCAAAGCAATCTTGAAATCTATTTCTCTCTGCGGAGGTAAGCGAACAACTTCTTCGAACACATCCGCATAGTTCTTGACGACAGGAATATCTTTCACTAGGTCGGGAATATTCTCTGTGATTTCAGGGATATTTTCTATTTGGGCTGGAGAAACATCGAGAGCTGCCCATAAGTCTTTTCTATTAGCATTCTGACCTTCACAGGGAATGGTTATATAATCACCTGATTTAATCTTCGCCTTTACGACTCTGTCGGCGCATTTAACTTCAGCTTCATATTTGGTCAACCAGTCTAACCCCAAGATAAGATCAAACTCTTTAAAATTCATGACGACAACGATGGTAGGAAACCGATAACGAGAAAAAGAAACCGACACTCCACAAACCCAACTGAGATCAATGGAACCCCCAACCGGATTCTGGACAGTCATTGGTTCCTTGAGCTTTTTCAAATTCAAATCCAGCTTCTTAGCTGCATTCTTGGCAATGAAGCTTCGTGACGCGCCTGTATCAAACAGTACTTTAACAGGAATATCTTTGACAGTAAGCGTGCCTTCTAAAACATCCGGCCTTTCCTGACTAGCTGAGGGCTCAGAAGTTTCTGCCAATTCATTTACCTGAGCTTCTTTGGTCATTTTTAACAGCCGGCAATCTTGCTTTACATGATCAAACTGATGGCATTGATTGCACCTTTTCTTTCCTTGAAAATCCTCCTTGGATTTAGATCCACTCTTTCTTCGTTTGTTCCAAGATTTGCAACTTATCGCCAAATGTCCTTTTCTATAGCAGCTTGAGCACGTGGCGGTCGTTATTGGTTCGTTCCCAGATTCAGCCCTTTTTCTCTTGGCACTGGGCTTCTTATTGACCTCGGACCTCGTACTGGCTTCAGCAATATCAGTTTCTGACTCTTCTTTTTTACTAGAACAGACTTCCTCTTCGTCGCGCAACATACCTTTCTTATGGAGATCTTCATACTGATAAGCCTTGTATATCATTTCCGAAAAAGGAAGCTTCACATTCCTCATCACACTATTCTGATATCTCCTTTGCAGGCCATGAATAAATCTCAGATTCTTCCTCTTTGGATCTTGAATCAGATGAGGTGCAAAGTGAAAAAGCTCGTTGAATTTCTTATGATATTCGGGAACGGTCATATCTCCTTGTATCAGATAAGAGAATTCATCACATAATCGCTCAGTCACTTCAGGAGGAGTAAATCTTTCTAGGAAAATCTCTTTGAATCTGTCCCAGGTGATATCACCTTCTGGATTATCTTTGATGATTGTTTCCCACAAGATTAAAGCTTCTTCTTTGAGCGCCCAAGATGCTACTAACCTTTTCTGGTCATCTCTCAGCTGGATACGCTCAAAACTTCTTTCGACAAAACTCATCCAAGCTTGAGTCTGAATTATAGATTCATTGCCAGAGAACTGTGCTCCGTTCAGATTTCGATATCTCTTTAATAGAGCCTCCAGATCTGGTTCTGCATTCCTTCTATTTCTGACACTCATTTTTCTAGTACTTCTGCAAACAACAGATCAAGTGTCAGGTCACAGAAAAGATAATTTAAAACAAAGAAACACATACTTCAAATGTAAATGTGTCTATCGAGGTGTAATTTCATTCTGCTTTACTCATACTAGGATATTGTTGATCCTATCAGTATAGAGTTACCCGTCCTAGAACACTACTGGTTCTATTTCTGACGAGTTCGTTAATATGTTATATTCCAGCACTAAGCTTAACCAAAGCTCTGATACCATGTTGTGACGACCCCATTTCCCGTACAGACAGTGACAAGGGTAATCTTTGGAATATAACGCAGAAACTGATAATAGCATAGCAGAATTAAATAAATACACCAGATAATGAAGAAATAGTACACTGGATAAACGTAATCATCAGAGTTACACAGTATACAGGATCTTACTTAGTACAAATACAGTTCAGCTATACATAAATGTCTACAACGGAAACAAACAAAATATGTATAATAGGAGTTGAACATCATAAAAAGAGATAAATAATAGAATCCATCTTCAGCTCCAGCTATCCAGAAAAAGCCAGCTAAAACCTGAATACAAGGCTGCCTGTGTAGAAAAAGGGGCACCCGAGTTTGAAAGTGAAACAAACTACGAGTCAGTCATGGGACTGGTATGAGAAATCTACTCAACATATTTAAAATATGGCTAATCATAGGACCACGCCACTTTCGTGGAACGGGTTTACTCCATTGGATTGCCAGTGCTTTAAAACAAATAATTCTTTTAAACATCGCAATGCTTTTTATAAAAATGAAGCGATTATAAGACTCAGTTCCCATCACACAATGCAACGCAAACCGGAGGATAGGGTTTTACCTTATAATGGCCAAAATATGATTGATACGAATAAAACAAAAGCAATTGATATTATTACTAGTGTTTACATGTTTCAAAAACAATTTCGAATCATAACTATCAATCATAGATGGCATGGGTACCATATATCATGTCGCCATATATATATATACAATCGAAACCGCACGATGTCTTATTTGGAAATTGGATTTCCGTCATGAACCAAGGCAAAAGATAGTCCTTACCGAATTCGAGACGCTCTAGCCCGCCACTCAGGCACAGCCACAACCGTACCTTGGATCGTCAGGGCCGGTCCACACGAAGTGGATTATAATGCCTGAACAATGCGTCCCTCCGCCCTTTGGGGCGTAAATGAACCAACTAATGACTCCATCGGACCCGGATCGTCCGATCTAACCGAGGCGCCTCGCAATAGTAACAACCACATAAGTCAAACTCGTCAAGGCGTGTAAAACCACTGATGCCACTTCTAGCTAGAAAGAAAACGCACGTCCTCCCTGAGGTCCTGCTCCCGTTTTTGGTTCATACCGGGGTGTGAGGCTCGCGAATTCACGTTATACACAAAGCTACGCCACACAGGCGGTGCTTTGATCGTCACCACAAGACTTTGCTTTTCAACAGAAGCCCTGATCACTGCATCTTAGCATACCACACAGGCAATTCATACCGTGCAAATGATGGCTATCAATCACACAGAATAAATTCCAATGTCAGACACACTGTCCATTTGCAAGTCCGTTCTGGGTCTGAACGAAACCGGAGGCACTATATACCTCGCAAACCCATTGATCACCACGTACGTCTGGACAATCACCACTCATTATCCATATTTCGGGATGCCTCCCAATCAGGACCGCGGTTACCATTCAAACGAGGTGAAGATTTCCGGTCTTCGACCACCGTCTTCATCTTCGATTTCTTATCGTCGATTCAGTTATTCAGAATGGGATAAACCCGGTCTTTCTGAGCAACTCGCGTATATAATAAACAAGTGCTACTCAAACACTACTACACATCATTTCAATTCATTAGTCACTAACCGTCAATCAGTAAGAGAACGATTTCCCAAATATTAACCACGAAGGCCGAAACCAACATCAGATCAATACCCAAGAAACCATTCGACCTAGCTAACCTTTAGTTAGTTTCTAAATTTCACATCCTTATCGTTTATAATATTTTATAACGATTTATCGCTATTTTTATTTATTTTAAAATAGCCAATTTATTCAAAACGACGCTTCGGGCCATAACGCGGCCGTGGCGCTGTTTTTCTTCAGATTTGATTTACACATATCTGAAAATCTAACCGTTGGATCTTCACAAAATTTACGTCATTACAAAGATCTTTTCAAAACGAATCCAACGGTTCCAGTTTCGGGAAATTCCGACGGTCGGATCTCCCGGTATAATCGTTTGAAGTTTCGATTTCAAAATACGAACTGCAGCGTCGTTATTCGATTAAATATAATTATATATATATATATATATATATATATATAATCGATTCTGGCGCTATTTTTCTTCATATCTGAATTAAACATTTTAGACAATCCAACCGTTGGATTTTTACAAAGTTGGTGTCGTTGGAAAGATTTTTCCAAAGCGAACACAACGGTTGCGGTTTCGGGAAAATCCGATTGTCGTATCTCCCGCACTAATCGTTTGAAATCACGGTTTCAAAATACGAACTGCAGCGTCGTTATTCGATTGTATATAATTATATATATATATATATATATCGATACTTCGATTTCAAAACTATATTCTTTTCATACATTTGATAAAAATGATATTTTTATCTAACTATCTTCTATTTCAACACTTCACTATTTTTAACAATTCATTTATGTAATAAAAATGTGATTTTTATTATAAAACAATTCATTTCAAAACACGATTATTTTCTATAGTTCATATAAGTGATAAAATAGGATTTTTATTATAAAACCATTTATTTCAAAACACGACTATTTTATATAGTTCATATAGATGATAAAAATATGATTTTTATTATAAAATAATTTATTTCAAAACACGACTATTTTATATAGTTCATATAGATGATAAAAATATGATTTTTATTATAAAACAATTTATTTCAAAATATGAATACCACTCAACACATGAATTTCAATTCAACGAATGAATTTCGATTCAACACATGAAGGTTTTCTATAGTTTGTATATATAGATAAAAAGGTGATTTTTATATTTAAAAGACGAATACCATTCAACACATGAATTTCAATTCAACGAATGAATATCGATTCAACACATGAAGGTTTTCTATATTTTGTATATGTCGATAAAAAGGTGATTTTTATATTTAAAACACGAATACCATTCAACACATGAATTTCAATTCAACGAATGAATATCGATTCAGCACATGAAGGTTTTCTATAGTTTATATATAGAGAGTAAAAATGTGATTTTTATTGTTAAAACAATTTATTCAAAACATGATTACCATTCAACACATGAATATGATTCAACGAATGAATTTCTATTCAACACATGAAGGTTTTCTATTCAACAGACGAATATAATTTCAACACAGGAAAATAATTCTAACACATGAATATTATTCAAAATTTCGGCAGCATAACGGCAGGGTAGTTAAAACCGGGACCGTCCCTAGTACGGCTCCTCGCTCTACCTTAAAACCTCGCGGTTTTTGACAATGGGGATTCATGCATCTAGTTCGCACGCAGGCGGCATGTATATTTATTTCATTTCCACAAACTAATCCTATGTGGCTTCAACCAAATATTTCTCAACCACAAACGGGTATTTTTCAACCACAATCAATCAATATCAACCACAAACAATTCCAATCAACCATTCGCTATCAATCAATTTTCACACCAATCACAACCAATAAATATCGTCCATGGTTTGTGGACGAGGGGCGTGTATATATATATATATATATATATATATATATATAGCATTTCACTTCTATTTCAACATATATATAATTTTTACAACGCATATATAACTTATACATCGAACGTACAACTTATACAACGTTCATACAAGAGGTGCACAACGCTTATATAACTCATACATCGACTATATAATTTATACATCGTCGTTTTCCATCTCGTTTATAAATTAGAAATCTCACATTGGGTTCCACTCCACCAAAAATAGCAGAAGGCTCAGAAAAATATGCGGTCTCTTCTAGAATGTAGAAGGCGTCCACACGAGTCCACTATCTCTTGTTTCACTGAATTTCGTCAACACACGAAAAAGAAATGACTTTTACAGTGAAATCAAAAACCGTAGCGCTTTAAACTGCTATAATATAGTTAAAAATAAAATAACCGTATACCTCGTTTTGATGTTCAAAACTAGGTCAGCAATTTGCACGAAATCCGCGAAGTTTCGCGTCGATCTGCCAGCGCCACGAGGTAGTGCTTCGAAAACCACGCCAGGGGGTGTCCACCGCCGTCAACTCGCGCACGCCAGGGAGGAGGAATCCCAGCTCGAACGACCCATCTTTAGGGTGCCCAATCTCCCACAATACTGAGCGATAAATTACAATCCCTATATGGATTTGAAGATCTCGAGACGATCTACAAAAACTTCAACTGGGGCATGGGTTTTTATTGCGTGTAGGAGGAGGAATCGGAGGGGGAAGTTTTTGAGCACTTCCGCCGTTCGTTTTGGTCGGGGAGAGAGAAGACGTGGGGGGGGGGGGTTTCTGACGTGGACGAATCATTTTTTTTATAAAGTTTTAAAAATCCGAAAATACCCCTTGCCTCTTGCGAACCACAATCCAAACCCAACGACTGTTGTAATGACCCGCATTCTACGCATCGGAGGATCGTAGAATATTAATTTCTTTCCCATATTAAGTCGTATGGTCATGTAACTATGGGAAACATCTATTAGAGTCATTTCCCATGCTTATGATTTTTTTCAATTTTTAAATGACCGTTTTGCCCCTAGTTGGTACTGTTTTGGCCATAACTTTTGATTGGAAAGGAATTTTGACCTGAAACCACTTCCATTAGATTCGTTTGATGGTTTACCTTACCGTAGAGTGGTCATAATAGCCAAACGGACTTACCGGTTGGGAGATATGGCTGAAATAAGGTTTGGAGGGTGAAAAACTGCTTAACCGGGCCAAATCGGGTGATTAGTGAGTAGGCCCATAACCCATTTCGGGATTAGGGTTATGGGAAGGCTGAAATGAGATAGAGAATAATTCCATTTCAGTTTTCTAGCCTCCACTTATCACCAAGGAACCCTAAAAATGGCCTCCAACCTCTAAATCACCTCCAAATCATCTTTTGGTCAAGGATTTGGCTTAGCAACCCCTAATCAAGGAAGATCTACACCAAAGCAACATTGGAGCTGCTGTTTAGCATTGAGATTCATATCGAATCAGAGATTTATTTCAGATCTTAGTTTATTTGTGGGTAAGGTGAGTGATTTGCATAGTTTTACACTAATTATGGCTAGTTAAGGGTAATTAGTGCTAATTAGCGAATTTAAGCATGATAAAATTCGGGAAAAATGTTCATAAATTCTTAAATGATGTTTTAGACCTCTGATATGAATTTGGGTTAATTTGGTTAAGTTTTGCTAATCCTATCATTAGTTTCACCTAAACATGCTTAAGGAGAAATGTGGGATTTTGGGTATGTTTGATCCATTTTAACCTATCCTATTGATGTTTTGATGTTTGTGGTTGATTATGCATGTTGTTATGACTGTATGAAATGCTTTGTGATTGATTTCAATAGTTAGAATGGTCGAAAACGCCGTCGAATGGCGTAAACACTTGCTGGAACAGTTTCAGAAAACAGTGCAGGTTTCGGATCGGATCGGATATGGGGCTCGGATCGGATATGTTGAACTGAGCAAGGAATTCGATCGGATCGGAACCCAACACTTGGGAAAAGTGGCAAAAAGGAAGGCCACGCTAGCTGAACTGGGATCAGATTGGATTAGGGAGTAGGGATCGGAGCGGATAGAGGAGGATGGATCAGATCGAAGCACGTAAAGGATGAGGAGGCGGATCGGAGCGGAAGCATGAACTGGAGGAGGAGAAACACCCGACCCGAACCGAGGAGAAACGCCCGACCCGAACCGATGGAGGACACCCGACCCGAACCGCACCAGAAGAAGACCCGACCCGAACTGATGGAGGACACCCGACCCGAACCGATGGCTTGAGGAGGAACCCGACCCGACCCAGTATTGACCAATAACCCGAGATGCAAAGGTAGTCCGATATGGGAAGTTAGGGCTTAGGATCTAGTTGGGAACCAATGAGTTCACTTCATGGTTGGACTTTGCTGCGGGACGTGTGCTAAGGAGTTGTCGACGTTCATAACTTCGATTCACCACTAAAAATGAATGATGGCTACTTATCAGTGCAGTAGGGTCATTATGACCTGAGGGGCAAGGTGATGGTAGCAAGACTACGTTATCAGTGCAGTAGGGTCATTATGTCCTGAGGGGCAAGGTGATGCGTAGTAAGACTATGAGCCAGCGTAGATGGGGTGAATAACTCCATGGGGCAAGTGGACATAGTAAGGATTGGTAAGGCTATGAGCCAGCGCAGATGGGGTGAATAAATCCATGGGGCAAGTGGACATAGCGAGGAATTTGTGGCTACGTTATCAGTGCAGTGAAGTCATTTATGACTTCATGGGGCAGAGTGATCGTAGCAAGGTATGTGGGGTGATCGAAGTGGTGAACATCGTATGCTTTACGCACTGAGTGAGAGATGTGAGGATGGATGCTATGTTTGATTGTTTGCCATCATTATGACATGCACAACTCCCCCACCTCCGTATCTATACATTGCTTTATATGGCACCTTAGAGTGTTGTACAGTATGTAGTACTAACTCTTTGGTTGCAGGTCCAGGTTCAGGTATGTTTTAGTCTACCTGTTATTGTTCACTTTAGATGCTTATCGCTCATACCAGGCTTTATGTCTGACCCAGAGTTTTATGTCTCCTCTTATTACTCTGGGTGCTCACACGAGCAGACTAGAGACAGGTTAGCTGGTGGTGTGCGAGTAGCTGATTCGGAGGCGGGCAGGAGGCTTCCACGTATGATATATATATATATATATATATATATATATATATATATATACACACACACACACACACACATTCTTCCTGCGTCGTTGGTGGTCGCTACTTGGGCATTAGTAGCGTACCCCCTTTATCTTACTTTTGCTTTGAGACAGTTTGAAAAGTTGTAATAAGCTATATTTTGGATTTCCGCTGCTATGATGTTTAGTTCTGGTTTTCAGCTTATGCACTGTCTCTCCTGTTTTATGTCAAATATGTTATTATTTTATTTTGTTCTATGCGCTGTGAGACATTCTACAGGTTCTTTGTTGGTTCATCATCTTCTTTCCTTTCTTTAGCGACCGTTCCTTGCTAGCCGGGCATGTGTACAGCGCACTTCCGGAGAAAATTCCGGCTGGTGCGGGGCGGGCCGTCACACTTGGTATCAGAGCTCTAGGTTGCGTAGTTAACCTAGGGAAAGACACCAGGGAGAGATAGTACGTATATGAGAGCGCGTATTTGTGATTACTTTGGTTTTCAAAAGCTATGTATATATATACTATTAGTAGTATAAGAATGAAGTCGCACTGCACTAGCACCACTATGGGGTCGTTAATCGTTTCCCTTTTTCAGATTGACGATGAGCCGAGATACGAGGGGTGCTGGTAGAGGGACCAACCAAGGGAATGCCGCTGACATGAGGGCGATGTTTACTAACCTCATGAGAGACATGCTCAGAGAAGTGCAAGGGGCAGTTCCCAATCCCGGAGTTGGTGTTGGCCCAGTAGTGCAGGCGCCTAGGGTCGATTTCGCCAAGTTGTGCAAGGATTACACTAAACTTGGTGGAAAACCGTTCCACGGAACGGAGTCGGCCACGGTAGTTCAAGATTGGATGGATAGCAATGATCGTATCTTTGATGACTTGGGTCTTGAGGATGCAATGAAGAGAAGGCTAGCGTCTTGTCAGCTGCAAGGGCGAGCGATGAATTGGTGGAATGCCATTAGAACAGCTACTCCAGAAGATCAGGTTACTTGGGATCAGTTCAAGGCTCGCTTTAGCGAGAAGTTTATTCCAGCGGCCCAGAAGTCAGTGTTGTTTAAGAGGTTCTTGGAACTCAAGCAGAACGGAAGGGAAGTTTCTGATTATATTGCTGAGTTCGACACTTTGTCGAAGTATGGACTGTCTCTTATCGACACTCATGAGAAGAAGAACGAGAAGTTTATTACTGGCTTGGATGGATACTTGGGGGAAAGGCTTATCAATCACATCGATGAGACTTTTGAATCGATTGTGGGGAAGGCTTTGAGATCAGAGAGTCTTTACCCTAAGTCAAAGACTGAGGCTGCATCTGCAGAAGGGCCAAAGCCGCAAGCAGGCGGTGGAGGCAAGAATAACTCTCAGAATAAGAGGAAGCAGGACCAATCTAAAGGTGGCCAGAAAAAGAGCAAGAAGGATGTTGAGTGCTTCAGCTGTGGGAAGAAGGGCCATTATGCTAAAGATTGTCGGGCCAAGCCAGCGGATAAGAAGTGCTTCAACTGTGGTCAAGTGGGACATTTCAAGGATAAGTGTCCGCAACCTCTTAAGGAGAAGCAGATTGTGAAAGCATATGTTATTGATGCTGTTCCTTCTTCGTCGAATGCCCCAACTGCGGCGGAGAAAGGAAAGAATGTTGTAATTCAAGGTATGCTTTCTATTTATGATGTACCAGTTCGAGTTTTGTTTGATACTGGGGCTTCCCGTTCCTTCATATCTAGTGACCTGGTAGATATGTTGGGACTGGAACCCGAGATAGTCGATAGACCATTGGTTGTGACGAACCCGATTGGTGGTTCGACTAGCCTTAGTATGATTTGCAGGAATTTGGTCTTATCGAGTCATGGATGTATGTTTGTTTGTGATTGCTTTGTTTTGGGCTTTACTGGGTATGGAATTATATTGGGAGTCGATTGGCTCCAAAGATACGGGGTGGTGGTAGATTGTGAGGGATTTTTGGTGACAGTGAGGGCGGATGATGGGCGGAGGGTAGTATTTGGTAGCCTACCTAGTGATGGGGTTATAGCTAGTTTTGTAAATTCCCTCGACATCCCGCAGGATGAGTTGTCAGATGTGCCCGTGGTTGGCCAGTATCCGGACGTCTTCGAGGAAGTGACCGGGCTTCCACCACACCGAGAGATTGAGTTCCGTATTGATTTAGTGAAAGATGCCAGACCTATAGTGATGCCACTTCGTCGTATGGCACCAAGGGAGCAACGAGAGCTCGGGGTGCAAGTCAGCAATCTTTTGAAGAAGGGATTTATTAGAAGGAGTGTCTCCGAGTGGGGAGCACCAGTTGTGTTTGCCACTAAGGCAGACGGTTCCCTTCGTTTGTGTGTGGACTATCGCGAGTTGAATAAGGTAACGAGGAAGAATGAGTACCCTCTACCGCGGATAGATGATTTGTTTGATCAGCTGGAAGGAGCTAGAGTGTTCTCCCAGTTGGACCTCGTGACAGGATTTCATCAGCTACGAGTAGCGGATGAGAGTGTTCCGAAAACGACATTTAGGACGCCGTCTGGATTTTATGAGTGGTTGGTCATGCCATTTGGGTTGACCAATGCACCAGCCTATTTTGTGGATCTTATGAATCGAGTATTCAGAGATCAGTTGAATAAGTTTGTCCTTGTGTTCATGGATGACATCCTTGTTTACTCAAGGACAGAGGAGGAACACAAGGGGCACTTGAGGATAGTGATGAAGGTGTTGAGGAAACACCAATTGAAAGCGAAATTCTATAAGTGTCATTTTTGGAGAAGGGAAGTGAGATTCTTGGGTCATGTTGTTTCAAAGAGTGGTATTGCCGTGGACCCTGCAAAGGTGGCTACAGTACAGGATTGGCCTACGCCCAAGAATGTAACGGATGTAAGAAGTTTCTTGGGATTAGCTGGATATTATCGTAAGTTTATCCAGGACTTCTCCAAGATAGCAGCACCGTTGACTCAATTGACTAAGAAGATACAGTCCTTCGTCTGGGACGGAGTGTGTGAGGATGCCTTCAAGAGTCTAAAAGAGAAGTTGACGTGTGCACCAGTGTTAGTCATTCCTAAAGGGAATGAAGAGATGACGGTATACACGGATGCTTGTGGTACCGGACTGGGTGCAGTATTGATGCAAGGAGGTAGGGTTGTAGCTTATGCTAGTCGATAGCTAAAGCCGCATGAGAAGAAGTATCCTACCCATGATTTGGAACTAGCAGCGATCGTGTTTGCGCTGAAGATGTGGAGACACTATCTCTTGGGAGAAAGATTTGAGTTGTTTACCGATCATAAATCGTTGAAATATCTCTTCTCTCAGAAAGATCTGAATCTCCGTCAGCAGAGATGGTTAGAGTTCTTGGCTTCGTATGATTTTGATATCGCATAAACACCTGGGAAAGGTAATGCGGTAGCCGATGCCTTGAGTAGGAGACATGCCAACTTAGGGGCAATGTTTCTTGAATGGAAGCAACTGGAGTATATCGCGGGGTTTGATTTCAGACCAAGGTGCGAATTGGATCCAGTCATGCTAGCTAGTTTGGCGATCAGACCCACTTTGATAGAGCGGATTGGTTCCAGCCAGAGGGACGATCCTAACCTATTGGAAATCATCTCCAAGTTAGAGATGGGTATCGATGAGGAGATGAATGTGTATGGGCTTGATCGAGATGGATGGCTTCGGAAGAATGGAAGACTAGTTGTGCCCAACGTGAATGGTTTGAGAGATGAAGTGCTTAGAGAATTTCATCACTCAAAACTAACTATACATCCCGGTGGTAATAAGACGTATCGAGACATGAGACAGACCTACTACTGGGAAGGGATGAAAAGAGACGTTGGGAAGTTTATATCCAAATGCATGAATTGCCAGCTAGTTAAAGCCGAGCAAAAGAAGCCTAGTGGTTTGTTGCAACCATTAGAAATTCCCGAATGGAAATGGGAGCAAGTCTCGATGGATTTCATCGATGGTTTACCGAGGACTAGGTCGGGATACGATAGCATTTGGGTAATTGTGGATCGATTGACTAAGAGCGCAAGATTTATACCAGTCAAATCGACCAGAACGGCCGCCAAGTTGGTAGAATTGTATATGAAGTGGGTAGTGAGATTTCATGGAGTACCTAAAAGCATTATGAGTGACCGAGACCCGTTGTTCACTAGTGGGTTTTGGAAGAGCTTACAAGAGGCTCTAGGGTCAGGATTACATCTCAGTACCGCATATCATCCTCAGACCGACGGTCAGACGGAGAGGGTGAATCGTATATTGGAAGATTTCTTGAGAGCTTGTATATTGGATTTTGGTGGATCATGGGATGACCATTTGCATCTAGTAGAGTTTGCATATAATAATAGCTACCAATCCAGTATCGGTATGGCTCCATATGAAGCTTTGTACGGAAGACCATGATAGAAACTGGCGAGAAGTTTGTGCTTAGACCAGATGTGGTGAGGGAAACTTCCGATAAGATTAAGATCATTCAACAACGAATGAAGGCTGCCCAAGATAGGCAGAAGAGTTATGCTGATAAGAGGAGAAGAGACTTGAAATTCTCCGTTGGTGACTTGGTGTTCGTCAAGACTTCTCCGTTAAAGAGCGTGATTCGATTTGGCAGGAGAGGCAAGTTGGCACCAAGATTTGTTGGCCCATTCGTTGTTCTAGAACTAGTCGGGAATTTGGTGTATAGAGTTGGCTTACCAGAGAAGATGGCGGGAGTTCACAATGTATTTCATGTTTCCCAACTAAGGAAGTTCGTTCACGACTCAGATATGACTATTTCACCTGATCAGTTAGAGGACTTCGAAGTAGAACCCGAGGCGGTTGGGAACCGCAAGCCGATTCGTATTGTAGGGCACGATACGAAGCAACTTCGAAGGAAGGCGGTGAAACTAGTCAAGGTCCAGTGGGGGCGAGAACGAGAGTGATTGTACTTGGGAGACAGAGGAGAGCATTAGGAAGGCATATCCAGAACTCTTTGCCTAATAAGATTTACTTTGTAATTTAGTTTTCCGCATGCTAGGGTAGATTTGTTTTGCTTGTTTTGCATGTTTGATTGTTGTTTTATGATTGATAGGCATGCGGGACCTTTGTGTGTGTTTTGATTAGAGAATTTCGGGGGCGAAATTTCTTAAGGGGGGGAGAGTGTACTGACCCGCATTCTACGCATCGGAGGATCATAGAATATTTATTTCTTTCCTATATGAATTCGTATGGTCATGTAACTTTGGGAAACATCTATTAGAGTCATTACCCATGCTTATGATTTTTGTCAATTTTTAAATGACCGTTTTGCCCCTAGTTAGTACTATTTTGGCCATAACTTTTGATTGGAAAGGAATTTTGACTTGAAATCACTTCCATTAGATTCGTTTGATGGTTTACCTTTCCGTAGAGTGGTCATAATAGCCAAACGGACTTACCGTTTGGGAGATATGGCTGAAATACGGTTTGGAGGGTGAAAAACTGCTTAACCGGGCCAAATCAGGTGATTAGTGAGTAGGCCCATAACCCATTTCGGGATTAGGTTTATGGGAAGGCTGAAATGAGATAGAGAATCATTCCATTTCAGTTTTCTAGCCTCCACTTATCACCAAGGAACCCTAAAAATGGCCTCCAACCTCTAAATCACCTCCAAATCATCTTTTGGTCAAGGATTTGGCTTAGAAACCCCTAATCAAGGAAGATCTACACCAAAGCAACATTGGAGCTGCTGTTTAGCATTGAGATTCATATCAAATCAGAGATTTATTTCAGATCTTAGTTTATTTGTGGCTAAGGTGAGTGATTTGCATAGTTTTACACTAATTATGGCTAGTTAAGGGTAATTAGTGCTAATTAGCGAATTTAAGCATAATAAAATTCGGGAAAAATGTTCATAAATTCTTAAATGATGTTTTAGACCTCTGATATGAATTTGGGTTAATTTGGTTAAGTTTTGCTAATCCTATCATTAGTTTCACCTAAACATGCTTAAGGGGAAATGTGGGATTTTGGGTATGTTTGATCCATTTTAACCTATCCTATTGATGTTTGTGGTTGATTATGCATGTTGCTATGACTGTATGAAATGCTTTGTGATTGATTTCAATAGTTAGAATGGTCGAAAACGCCGTCGAATGGCGTAAACACTTGCTGGAACAGTTTCAGAAAACAGTGCAGGTTTCGGATCGGATCGGATATGGGGCTCGGATCGGATATGTTGAGCTGAGCAAGGAATTCGATCGGATCGGAACCCAAAACTTGGGAAAAGTGGCAAAAAGGAAGGCTACGCTAGCTGAACTGGGATCAGATCGGATTAGGGAGTAGGGATCGGAGCGGATAGAGGAGGATGGATCGGATCGAAGCACGTAAAGGATGAGGAGGCGGATCGGAGCGGAAGCATGAACTGGAGGAGGAGAAACACCCGACCCAAACCGAGGAGAAACGCCCGACCCGAACCGAGGAGAAACGCCCGACCCGAACCGATGGAGGACACCCGACCCGAACCGCACCAGAAGAAGACCCGACCCGAACTGATGGAGGACACCCGACCCGAACCGATGGCTTGAGGAGGAACCCGACCCGACCCAGTATTGACCAATAACCCGAGATGCAAAGGTAGTCCGATATGGGAAGTTAGAGCTCAGGATCCAGTTGGTAACCAATGAGTTCACTTCATGGTTGGACTTTGCTGCGGGACGTGTGCTAAGGAGTTGTCGACGTTCATAACTTCGATTCACCACTAAAAATGAATGATGGCTACTTATCAGTGCAGTAGGGTCATTATGACCTGAGGGGCAAGGTGATGGTAGCAAGACTACGTTATCAGTGCAGTAGGGTCATTATGTCCTGAGGGGCAAGGTGATGCGTAGTAAGACTATGAGCCAGCGCAGATGGGGTGAGTAACTCCATGGGGCAAGTGGACATAGTAAGGATTGGTAAGGCTATGAGCCAGCGCAGATGGGGTGAATAACTCCATGGGGCAAGTGGACATAACGAGGAATTAGTGGCTACGTTATCAGTGCAGTGAAGCCATTTATGACTTCATGGGGCAGAGTGATCGTAGCAAGGTATGTGGGGTGATCGAAGTGGTGAACATCGTATGCTTTACGCACTGAGTGAGAGATGTGAGGATGGATGCTATGTTTGATTGTTTGCCATCATTATGACATGCACACCACCCCCACCTCCGTATCTATACATTGCTTTATATGGCACCTTAGAGTGTTGTACAGTATGTAGTGCTAACTCTTTGGTTGCAGGTCCAGGTTCAGGTATGTTTTAGTCTACCTGTTATTGTTCACTTTAGATGCTTATCGCTCATACCAGGCTTTCTGTCTGACCCAGAGTTTTATGTCTCCTCTTATTACTCTGGGTGCTCACACGAGCAGACTAGAGACAGGTTAGCTGGTGGAGCGCGAGTAGCTGATTCGGAGGCGGGCAGGAGGCTTCCACGTATGATATATATATACACATTCTCCCTGTGTCGTTGGTGGTCGCTACTTGGGCATTAGTAGCGTACCCCCTTTATCTTACTTTTGCTTTGAGACAGTTTGAAAAGTTGTAATAAGTTGTATTTTGGATTTCCGCTGCCATGATGTTTAGTTCTGGTTTTCAGCTTATGCACTGTCTCTCCTGTTTTATGTCAAGTATGTTATTATTATATTTTGTTCTATGCGCTGTGAGACATTCTACAGGTTCTTTGTTAGTTCATCCTCTTCTTTCCTTTCTTTGGCGACCGTTCCGTGCTAGCCGGGCATGTTACAGCGCACTTCCGGAGGAAATGCCGGCTGGTGCGGGGCGGGCCGTCACAACTGTCGTCCCTAGCGTTTTACCTCCATTCTGAACACAATGGGATATGTTTGGAAGGCCCATTCGAATGTTTCAGTCAGTTTTTCTTCAAATTAAAATATAAAACATTCAATATTAAATTTGAACATACATTTCAATTTGCTAGAGCCACAAACTGATTCGAAAAATTCCAGAAAATTAAATCTAACTATGTTTTGACGATACGGTCCCAACAAAACTAGTTTCGCCGAATTCTGAGACCGTTTGCAAAAAGGCCCTTTTCTGGTCTATCCAATTTAACTGTAATTGACAAAAACACGTTTTCCTTTGCCACGCTCACATACTAGCTTCAAAAATTATGAAATTTGAAAACTAGCAATAACTTCACATTCCAGATCCAACAAAAGTGGTTTCGTCGAATTCCGAGGTCGTTTGCAAAATGGCCAATTTCACGGGCTATATAAATTCCATAGCGACCTTTCAGAAAATTCATTTGGCCATAACTTTTGCATCCCGCTATGAAACTTCGATTTTTCAGATTCGTTAGAAAGTTTTTTGGTTTCACTCACATTCGTTTTATTTTGCACCCGGTACAGTCCGACAAAGTTTGAATTCAATTTTTGAAGTTGCAGCGCCATTTCAGGCCTTGTTTATAATTAGAATTAATTATATTCGTTTTCAAACGTCGATTCAAACTCACTTTTCATTGCTATTATTTAAAATATTTATTTTAAATATTTAAAATCCATTATTTTAGCCAATTTAAAATTTTTAAATTGGTTCAGATTTTCCGGGTCGTTACAACTTGACCAAAATAAAATGAGCTGATTTGGTCAGTCCGTTGGTGATCACCCAAATACTTTTCATCATCCATTCTTGTCCTCGGCAGCTTATCAGTAAAATTCATGGATATTTGATCCCACTTCCAATTAGGAAATTGAAGAGATTGCAATAATCCAGCGGTTTTCTAATAATCAACTTTGTCCTGTTGGCCAGCGAAAAAATTACTAACGTAAACAGAGTTTCCCTTTTCATACCCCTCTACCAATACACCTTCTTTATATTCTGATACATCTTTGTAACAATAGGATGGATGAAAAGCCTGGACTAATTCATTTGTGGGATGATCCATGGATAAAGAGGGGTTTGATTCTTAGAAATGTGATAACCCACCTCGAATACATCATTTCTGGCTTGCAAAGCAATAGTAAAGTAAGGGATTTCATACATAATGATGTATTATGTTTGCCGCAAACTCCAAGTATAACGATTAACAATTTATGGCGGCAAGTAGATGGACTTAGAATGGATAGTAGTGAAAAAGAAATGACCTTATGGGGAAAGGCTGAACAAAGTTATTCAATTAAAAACGTATACAACTGTTTTACTGGAATCGATGATATGGAGAACTGGAAATGGTGTAAGAAAGTGTGGAAGAAAGACAACAGTGCTCGTGAGAATCTACTATTGTGGAAGGTATTAAATAAAGCCATCTTCACTAAAGAGAAATTATTTCAAAGAGGCATGCTTATTGATCGTTCATGTGTGTTTTGTGAAGTCCAGTTTGAAACTGTTGAACATGTATTCTTTGAATGTCCAATAATATTCAGAATGTGGAAAGAAGTGTCGGAGAATATTGGCTTTTTGAATAGCTCCAGGAGTAGTGAAACTGAATGGAAGAATTTACTGAACCGAACCAGCTTAAGAAGATTGAAGGGAAGATTGTTAAACTACGTTTTAAAGAAATTCTTATATGTTGTTTGGAATCAGAGAAATGCATGGGTTTTTCAATCAGATAATGACAAAAGCATGGATAGGGTGAGAAAGGGAGTGAGGATGCAAATCAGAGAAGGGCTCAAATTCTTGAATTTCACGTTTGATCCTGGAATTTATGATACTTTAATCTAATGTACTATAAATAGCTATCTGTTTCTTGATGTTCCTTCTCTGTGCGTTGTACCGTGTTGCTATGTTCTCTAGTTGTTGTTGTAATTTGTTTTCTTTTCTTCGGTACATCAATAAAGTGGTAGGGGTCCACTCAACCCCGTTAGCCTTGCAAAAAAAAAGGCTGGACTAATGATTTTCTCAACGCACTTCTTGTTGGAGATGTGGATTAAGGATCTCAATGCAAACTAAACACAAGAGGGGTGATGGGGCGAATAGTGTTTTTTTGGAGTTTATTAGTTTCTTGAAATCTTTTTGGATTAAAAAAAATAGTATGTAGATCACAGATATTAACAAACATAGAATCAGTCACAGAATGAAAAAAATAAAAGTAAAAGGAAAGTACACAGCAAGATTTTATACTTGTTCGGGACTCCCCTACATCCAGTCTCAGATGCTGGGTTGATGCAGAATTTTATTCAACAATATCCAGTTATAATCCTTTTTCAGGGCTATAAGGTTACTCCCCAACTGATTCTAAGTACTGTGAGACTTAGTTGATTTATGGACCACAATTTTACACCCAATCAATTTTCGAAACATAATCGCACAAGGTCACTTTATACGGGACAAGTACACACCCTTTTCTTATCATTTTTTGTAGTATTAACTAGATAGGACTTGATCTTTCTATCTATGATTACAGTCAACTTATAACTCTTGAATAGCACTTGAATTCAGAGAGAGTTTGATTTAGAATCGAAAGAGAAGAAAATTGATGTGATTTCTATTGAAATTGGCAGAGTATAAGTGTAGAAAGTTAAAAATATAAGAAAAATAATGGTGAAATGTTCAGAGAGGAAGAAGGAGATGAAAAGTGATTAAAAGTTCAAATTCTAGAAGGTATTTACAGCTTTCCAACCGCCATAACCTTTCCGAAATTGTTTGGTTTTTTTTAGCATAAAATGGTTTGAATTCAAAAGACATTTCTTTTCAAAATCTAAAAAACTACCTAACGGCTAGTATGTCGACATGCAACTTGTATGATGTCGACATATTCTAGTTTGAAATTATAAAATGAATTTTAAAACAAAGTAAATAATGTTTAAATAAATTATGGTGAATCCAGGGTTAAAACAAACTATATCCCTTTATATTATAATAAGGTATTTCAAGTAGAAATATATTTTAAAACATATATTAAAATGATTAAGAAATGATTAAAAAACTAAATATATTATGATATGAAAGTATAAATTTAAAATTATGAATATATTAAAACTTAATATAAATAATAAATTTTAAAAACATAAGTAATTATAATAAAACTACTAATAAACTTATAAGTAAAACTTAAGTTATAATCTATTAAGCATAAATTTGAAAATAAGAATTAAAAATAGATTTCAAGATTTAAAGTATTTATCAAATTAAAGAAGTACATATTTATAAATAAAGAAGTTACTTTGAAATCATTTGAAAACTAGATTTGAAAACAAGTAAATAATTTTGAATTCATTTGAAAGATACTTTGAACTCAGAATTAAGTTTGAAATCAAAATTCAGTGCTAACCAAAGTTTTGACAATATTCCTAGACACATTTACTCTATAATTCTTGAACTCTTGAATTCGTGATACTCGTGAGTCTTGAATCTTGAACTCTTCTACTTTGAAATCTTGATTCTTTGAACTGTACAATCTTCAATAATCAATACCTGCGTAGATTTCCTGTATACACACACATATACATACATACAAATATATATATATGTGTGTATATATATATTTATTCTAGATAACAGTGTTAGTACATATTTTATAATACTAATTGAAACAAAGTTGAAACATAATTGTTGTCATCAAAACAATCATCTTAGTCGTTAACACTTCCTACCCCATCCCGTTAACAATTGAGACACAAATTCAATTATTAATCCTTAGAATCCCATTCACTTTAACTTATGTTCCCAATTCACTTTGGTTACTGCCTTCCCTATTGAGAACACTTTCCTTAATGCGCTTAAGCATCTTGTCTTCTTTCTGTTCAACAACGGCATGATCCATAAGAGTTGAAGAAGCAATAAGTTGATTTAACATCACTTTCTTTCAACTTAAATCATCAACTATAACACAAGCTTTCGCGAGAGTATAGTTGATTTTGACGTCATGGGCAGGTAGGAATTTGACCATCTAACATGCCTTTGATTCAATTCATCTTGGAAGAAAATATACTTCAATGATTGGTGATCTATAAAGATCTCAAACTTGGTTCGCAAAAGATGGTGTCTCCATAACTTCAAGAAAATACTACGGCATGTAGTTACAAATCATGAGCTTCATAGTTCGCTTCATGGGTCTTCAACTGACGAATAACATAAGCAATAACCTTACTGTTTTGCATCAAAGTAGCTTCCATACTTCTGTGGAAAGCATCTGCATATACAGTTAAACCTTCACTTCCGTTGAAAATGGTAAGAACAAGAGCAGTGGTTAGCCCTTGTTTTAACTCCTCAAATGATGCTTTGTACTTACTATCCCAAATAAACTTGGTATCAAATCAGTAAGAGGTGTAGAAATCCAAGCGAAAATCTTAATCAATTTCCAATAATAAACAGCTAAGCCCAAAAAACTACAAATATCAAAAGAAGTTTTAGAAGTTTTCCAATGTTGAATATTCGAATAGGATATTAAATTAAGAGAATAAGATTATTTAAATTATGAAAGAAGAAAGAGGATACATTTACATCGATAGTGGTGAACTTAACTAGATCGATTGAAAAATTATTTTCAAAAACAACATGCTTAAGAAATCTGACTTTATCTTTTAGGAATGGCACATAGAAAATTTAGCTTTCAATTGATGGCTTCTTAGTGTTTTGAGGACAATACCCAAGTGTGATTTGTTCTTCATCACAGTTTTAGAAAAGGCTAGAATATCACCAATGAAAACCATGATGAATTTGTTAAGAACATCACGATCAACAAAGTAAGCTAATGCATTAGCTAAACCAAAGGGGAAAAACTAAGCAACATAGAAACTGTTTTCTATCAGGAAATCCGTTTTGGTAATGATTTCATCAGCTGTTCTGAGCTAGTGGAAACTAGTAGCAAGATCAAGCTGAGAGATCACTTTAGGTCCATGGAGGTTGATTGAACATGCCACTGATAGGTCATAAAATAACTGTTTTTGAAGGTAAGCTTACTCGGTTCTCTATAAGCAACACATATCCTCAGAGAATCCGTTATTAGAACTCGTAATCAATTAAAAACATGAGTAACTCTGCATTTATTTCAACTATTGAACCTAAGAATCCAAAGGAAGCATCTTCCGATGATTCGTGGATCCTTGTCATGCAAGAGAACTGAATCTTACTAGGAATGATGTATGGGAACATTTTCCTGGACCAGAGGATAAGACTACAATAGGAACTAAATGGGTTTATAAAAATAAAATGAATGAACACAATGAGGTTGTATGAAATAAGGCACGACTAGTAGCACATGGTTATACTCAAGAAGGAATAAATTATGATAAAAAAATTTCCCGCATAGCAAGATTAGAAGCAATTAGAATTTTAATAGCCTTTGCAAACCATAATAATTTCGAATTATATCAAATGGATGTTAAAAGTGCTTTTCTAAATGGATTTGTTAAAGAAGACGTATATGTAGAGCAAACACCTCTACTTGAAGACGAAAAATTACCAAATCACATATATAAGTTAAAGAAAGCGTTATATGGGTTAAAACAGGCTCTTAGGGCTTGGTATGATAGATTAAGAAATTATTTATTACAATCCAACTTCGAAATAGGAAAATTAGATAATACTTTGTTTATTAAAAAGAATAATAAGGATATACAATTAGTACAAATATATGTTGACGGTATAATTTTCGGATCAACAAACGATAAGATGATTAAAGAATTTTCAGATATTATGACCCAAGAATTTGAGATGAGTCATGTGGGAGAACTAACATTCTTTTTAGGTTTAAAAATTCGTCAATTAAAGAATGGAATATTTATTAATCAAGAAAAATATGCAAGAGATCTAATTAATAAATATAATTTTACAACAACTAATGGGAGACCAACACCGATGGCGACTAATATATCATTAAGTAAAGACGATACGTCTAAAGACATCGATAAAAAATTATATAGAGGAATGATAGGATCGATATTATATATAACAGCTAGTTGACCTGATATAATGCATAGTGTATGTTTCTGTGCAAGATATCAATCGCAATCCGAGGAAACACGTTTATAAGCCGTAAAACGTATTCTAAGGCATGTAAAGCATACATCAGACTTTGGATTATTTTATCTTAAGGATAATTCATTTGATTTAGTTTAAAATTGTGACGCTGATTATGTGGGATGTAAATCTGATCGTAAAAGTACTAGTGGAACAAGTCATTTATTAGGACGTTCACTAGTCTCGTGGTTTAGTAAAAAGCAAAATACTGTATCTTTGTCAATAACTGGAGCAGAAATATCTCTGCTGCTTTGGCTTGTTCACAAGTAATATATATGCAACAAACTCTAAATGATTTTAGATTAAATATAAATAAATGACCAATATACTTCGATAATACGAGTGCTATAATTATATCTAAAAATCCAACTCATCACTCAAGAACTAAATATATCGATATACGACATCATTTTCTAAGAGATAAGGTAAGTAAAGAGAAAATTTCACTCAAATTTATAGAAACAGATAAACAAATAGCAGACATATTAACAAAACCATTAAACGAAGCAACATTTGCTAAATTTAGAAGAGAATTAGGTATTTGTTCACTAATTGAATTAGAATAATTAAATATATTAATATATAAGAATAACATTGAAAATAAGAAAAATAAAATAAAAAGTGTAAGTATGTCGACATACATACTTGCATATATCAACATATAACTACCAGATTTCAAAAACTAAATCCCACCGAAAGTTAGTTAAAATAATCATTTAAACTCTCCACTTTGAATTATCTTCTTCGTTCTCTTATTACACTGCTGTAAAAACTCTATATCAAAATAAACAATGGCCTCCACCAATTTTAACACCCAAATTAATCTCGAATCATCCGCTGGACCATCCGAAGGTTCTTTTCAATGTTCTACCCTATCATGTGTCATCAAACTTGAAGAGAAAATGGAATATACTCTTCAAATGCTAGTTGAAATAAAAGTGCTTCAAATTCAGATGAGTCAAGAGCAAAATCGACAAAGAAAGATGTTAAGGAGTCTTAATAAATTCATAATGGACAACCAAGCCAACCCAACCATCGTTGAATATGATAATGAAGCCATGGAAGAGAAGAGGAACAGAAGAAGAGGAGGAAGAAGAGGAGAGGAAGTACAACAAGAGTTCACGGATGAAGATGATCAAGTATTTTGCGTGGGTGAAATTTTGTTCGATCAAAATGGAAATGTGATTGAACGAAATGGGGAATTTTGTCTCCATTACCCAAATTGTCCAACCCATAAGTCTCCCGTCATCAAAAACAATTAGAATTTAGTTTTTCCTATTCATTTCTTTGCATTTGTTTGGTGTATTTACGTTCTTAGTAATTCATGTAATATCATTTGTAAAAACTATGTTAATATAATGCTTGTTTTGTCTAACATAAGTATTTTATTACTTAGTTATATATGCAAGAATTTAGGGAGAGTCATATATATTAAGTATTATAATCACAAGTTATACATTTATATATCTTATTATAATAAAATTTAGATAAATATAGAATTTAGGGGAGTATTTTTTAAATTTCTTTTTGATAATGCCAAAGGGGGTGAAATTATAAAATGTAGACTTAGTTTAAATATAGTACATAGGATTCATAAAGACAAGGGGAGTATAAGAAGGATCATCATCGGTAGGTATATACAGGTATGATATTTTATAAACTAAGGTTGTTATCATCAAAAAGGGGGAGATTATTGGAGAATAGAGTTTTGATGACAACAACCTTATTTCAGTATTAATTGATTATATAATATATACTAACACCTTTTTCTAGAATATATATATATATATATATACACACACACACACACACACACACACACATATGCATGATTTATAGGCGAAACTCCTTACCAATCAAAAGTTATAGGCAAAACAAGATTCGCCAGAGGCAAAATGGTTATTTTAAATTTAGCAAAAATCATGAATGTGGGAAATTATCCCAATAGTCATTTCCCAATACTACACTACCACATGACTTCTTATGAAAATAAAATAAATAATCTACGATCCTTTGATACGTAGAATACGGGTCGTTACACTTACCGTTTTACGCCGATTTGGACGGACGATAAAAATATATTTATTTTTATGTTTTTGTGCAATAAACGTAGTTATTTTTTTTATTATTGTTATTCTTGTTTTTAAATTAAATGATTTGGTTTAATCAATAACCAAACATTTCCTTTTGCATTCAGTCTTGGCAAAAGGTTCAAATCTTTCAAAAAGACTTTAAGCGATAATCATTGTAAATTGTGCCTAATTAATGGAATTGGCATATCTCAAAATCACAAGTAATATATGTAATTATGTAATTTGGAATATTTGATGCAAATTACGCACAAATATATATATATATATATATATATATATATATATATATATACGTACATTTGCACAATGTTTCCCCTTTGATCTTTTTATCATACCACTGTGATTTCAAAATAATGTCTTTTTATTCAAAAGGAGGAAAATGACATATTTACAACAATTAAGCAAAAAACCAAACGACATTTAATACAAACTGTTGGAGAATGGAGTTTTGATGACAACAACCTTATTACAAATTTCAATATTAATTGATTATAAAATATGTACTAACACCTTTATCAAGAATATATATATACATATGCAGAATTTATATAAAGGAATTAATGCTGAGGACTGTACAGTTTAAGAGCTTTTAGAGATTCAAAATTCAAAGTAGATTCAAGACTCATGAGTAATCAAGAGTTCAAGATAAATATAGTAATAGAGTCTAGTTTATGTAAGACTCTGAATAGCATTCCAGGTTCAAATTCAAATTCTATTTTGATTTTCAAATTCCAAATTCCATTTTCAAATCCTATTTTAATTCTAATTAATTTTTCTATCTTACTTTTGAATTTAAACTAAAGTTTTTAAGCCTATAAGTTTTATATAAATTTATATAGTTATGTACTTTATATTTATATAGTTTTAAACTTTATAATTTTATAAATATGTTTATATAAGCTATATTTATGATTTCATATGATTTTCTACTTTTAATACTTATTTATAACACTATGTTTTAATTCAAGAATTTCCAGAGTTATATATATATATATATATATATATATATATATATATATATATATATCAAAACACTTGAAAAATACTCAAATTTCAAATTTGCACTAGGATATGTCGAAATCCATTGTTCTCTATGTCGACATATAACTGTCACTTTTTTTATTTTTAAAGGAAGTGCCTTTTCACTATATGTAACGTTACTGAAGCATTGCAACCTTTCAAATCTTATAAATAGGGGCTGATTTTTTTTTTCATTATTCTTCTTCTCCTTTTGCATCCCCTTTCCTGACCCCATCAATATTTCATATTTTTATGATTTCTACACCTATACGGCCGAATTCAATACTATTTATATGTAACTTTTTCTCACTCTCTACTCATTACTCTCTGAATCGAAGTGCTATTGAAGAGTTATAGGGTTGTTGTAATTGTTTAGGAAGTGTTTGGGATATGGTATGTTCCTTGTAGCCTTGAAATCAAGGAAAGGAATCAGTGGTGACCTTGTAGCTGGGGAAATCAAGGAAAATATACTTGATCAAGGGTGTTTGGAGTTTGGAGTCAGTGGTAACCTTGTAGCCGCGAAATTAAGGAGATTGTACTGGGATATTGATATAGTAATAAAACTCTATGCAATCCAGCGTTACGTGGGGCTGAACGTAGGAGAATTCCGAACCAGTATAAAATCCGTTGTGTTCTCTCTTTTCTGCATTTTACTTTTTTATTTATGTGTTTGTGTTTTATTTTGTATCTGTTGTTGTTTCTGTGTTATGCGATTTATATAGTAGATTATATAAGTTTTAGATTTTCTTAAATTCCCGGAAAACACAATTCCTCCCCCCCCCATCTAGTGTTAGTTTTGCCTTAACGATCCATTCTGCATTCCTTAACACAAATTGGCATATTTTTTTTAATATTATAATCACATAATTTACCATTTTCATCTTATTACCCAAATTCATATATTTTAATGTTCAACTAAAGATCTGGAATTTAACTACATCTAATTAGTGTTTAATGGGACTGGTTTCCAGATCTACAGTGTTATGCAACATATAAAACATATTTCATAACATAACTGTAGGAACATGTGTGAACAAGTTTAATAATCCTACAATTTATATTATACATAACCACAACTTATAATTCACAAGTTTAAACCATATTTATAATCAGATCTGATGGTTGTCAATAAATTCACCATATTTAAATGAACATATCAGATAGGGAATAGGCATAAAAACATAGATCTAATTCAAACGAAATAGATAAGTTATTATAACTGTATTCGTAAATTTCCCACTCACCTCATAGCTTTCAAATCCAAAGTTTGAACCCTTTAGGCCTACAATCCCCAAATTCTTATAAATCTACGATTTATCTGGGAAGGGGAAATTCCAGATCTGTAGAGATGTAAGAAAACAGGAAGAGAGGGGAGAATCTGATTTGGAGCGTCAATCTGCATTCTTTTCCATTGGATATGCTAACCCTCTCAATTTCATATGAATTGTATTTGATTTGTTTGTATGGATATATTTTTATTTTAGAAATTAGGATTGGAGAAGGCGGAAAATGGCAGAGCTCCGCTGCCACGATTCTTGTGGAAAAAGAATGAGGCCTTACCCCTTTATTTATAGGTGTGGAAATGGCCTAGGACTGTTGGATTAGTTTTAAGTTATATCCGTCCAACTGTTTTATAAATATTATAACCTAACCTGACAAAAACCTAGCCATCATTGGGCATACTGACGCCACCGCCTGGGCCTTAGATGCCCTGGTCGGCTTGGTTAAATAAGGTAATATATAATTATAAATTTTGATTTATTTATTTTCCGTCGATTTTCGTATTTCATTCATAACTTTTTCATATAGACTCCGTTCGCGAAAATCCAAACATGAAAGTTGACCAGAATTCCAAGACGAACACATCGGTTAAAGTTTTGTGGTCAAACTCCATCGTTTGCAGAATTTTCTATTTTTTAAATTCTAATAATTAATTTATATTGCCAAAATTCTGGGTAGTTCCATTCTTCCCTCCTTTAAAGGAATTTCATTCCGAAATTCTGATGCCTATAGTCCTACTCTACACAACCAATTTGTGTACATCCATTTTGCAACCATGTTTATATGTGCATAGCGTACATAATGCAATCCGGCCATTAAATGTGCATGTAAGATGATTCTAATCGGATCCTCCAACATGTTTGCATTAATTTTTGAAATACTTTTGAAAACGTGACGCATAACATCCTAAATATACTGGTAGTTCCATATGAATGAAAATTTAGAAAACTCTTTTTCATCCATTATCCTCACACAATTACGAATAAAAGTGTGAAACATCCAATTTTGCATCCAAAACCTACCATCCAAAACGTCATGTAGTCTAATCGTTTCCTATTTAATTTCTCCTAAACAGGAAAAAGGGAAATCGAAACGAAGTATTTCAACATTTTTCCTCGCTTACAAATCTTCCATTTCCTGCCCTATAGTGGAATTTTCACCTCAGCTTCCCAAAATGCTCCAAAAATTTCCATCTGTATAATGTAAAGGAGACTTAAAATAAGCTCTAAAAGGTAAAATGAGTTAATTAATAGTTCGCATGCATCATTGACAAGGTATGGAAACAACGTTTCCAAGGCTAAAACAACAATTTTCTTACTCTCGTTAATATTTTTATCGTATTGTCGGTTTTATTGCACCGCTAAAACGCGCACACGAAACATCCAAAAATCTTCCTTATGCTATTCATATGACCAAAAATCGAATTTTTTCACAAAAATAAATTTCCGCTTAAAAACTTGTCATGTTTATTTTGAAAATCTTCCAAAAATCTTCCTTACGCTATTCATGATGAGAAAAGAAACCTACTATAAAACTACTCCTCATGGAAATTCACCTAATATTGTCTAAAGAAAAAAAAGTGGATAGGCGAATCTACAAAGAACAACTCCACGAGATAACACACGAGAACACAAGCTGAATCGAATATGATGCGGCACTAAATGATGGTTATGCCACCAATCAAGCAAAGGATTGAATTCCTGCATCATGGGACAAATGAAACGACCCAAGTTTCCACTTACGGGAAAGCCCGGATTTCTTTGAGAACACGACTCATCAGAACAAAAATAATAGAACATCTCATTTCTATTACAACAATTTTCATCAGAGTACAAGAGTATTCCAGAGTATGAATAAATATTACACATTGGAAATACAATATCAGAGATTTAAAAAATTACAAAGCAGCGAAAAATATAATACAATGCGTAGTGAAAAATACATCACTAGCACAACTGAAAGAAATACACGGATACAAAGCTTTCCAAATATAGCTCCAGCTGTGATCTAGGATCCTGTAAAAAGAAATATCTGCGCTAACCAAAACTACTAGCTGCCCATATGGAAAATATGGGCACCCAGAGTTTAGGTAGAAATAATAAACTCCGAGTCAGTCATTATGGTGTGAGAAATAAAACATTTATTTAGACTTTACTTTAGAAATAAAGTAAATCAAGGAACCACGCCATATAACATGGAATGGGTTTTCTCTCACGGATACCAGTGTATAAAATAGTTTATAGACAAAGCAATGTTTTTTGAAAAATGAAGCTATTATAAGACTCAGGTCCCATCACACAATGCAATGCAAGACGGAGGATAGAATTTTCCCTTATAATAGCCAAACATGCTTGGTACGTTTAAAACAGATTATTTGATATTATTATAAGTGCATAGTGTTTAAAAACAACTTCAAATATAAATGTATCAATCATAGACGGCATGGGTACCATATATCATGTCGCCATACTAGTTCTATAATCAAAACCGCACGATGTCGTATTGGAAGTTGGATTTCCATCATAAACCAAGGCAAGGGATCGTCCTTACGAAATTCGAGACAATCTAGCCCATGTCTCAGGATACAGCCGTAATTGCACGTGGAGCATGCATGACCGGTCCACACTTACGTTAGTGGATTAGTTATTCCTGAACAATACGTTTCCCCGCCCCATGGGGCATAAATCAAGAGCACTAGGGACTCAAATCCGAGGTACCTCGCTTTCCATCATCCACATAAATAAAAATGTCTAGGCACCATACCATGACACCACTCCTAGCTAGAAAGAAACGCGTGCCCTCCCTGCTGTCCTCTCCCATTTCTGGTTCATACTGGGGTGGGAGGCTCGAGAATTAACGCTATACACAAAGCTATGCTATTTAAAGCTGTTCTTTGATCATCAACCACAAGACTCTGCTTTTCAACAAATTCCTTGATCAATAACATCTTAGCATGCCACATTGACAATTCACGCCATGCAACTGATGTCTATTAATATATAACCTCTAAGCTCGTACGTCTCAGAGAAGGGTGCCAAGCAAGAAAATAAATTCTCCGCCACCAAACAGATATATATTTAATAGAGATCAATCGACACGAAATAAAATCCAGTACTAGACACACATCCATTTACAAGTCCATTCTGGGTCTGAACGAAACAGAAGGCACCTTATTCCTCATCCCATATGTCCAATACAGGAGAGAGGTCCTCACATATCCGTTAATCTCTAAGTACGTCTGAACGATCACCACTTATTACCTTGACTTGGACGTACAGCCCAATCAAGACATTAGCAATCATCCAAACGATGTGAAGATCTCTGGTCTTCAACCACCGTCTTCATCATCTACTTTTGGTCATCGTATTAATTATTCAGAATGGGTTAAATCTGGTCTTTCCGAATAACTCACGTATATTATAATCAATAATCAACTCCTATAAAAACACATCATATGCCTCACTCCAATTCAGAATATTTTTTAATAAAATATTCACATTATTAGGGAAAGGTTCCCATTAATTTTATCAAAGACAAATTCTTTTAAATTTATTCTTTAATTTTCCTTGGGATCTCATTTCAAAAGATTTTATATTATCTTTTAATAATTCCAAACCAAATTAAGGTTTAAAAAACTAGTCGAGATTAACGAACCTTACCAAAGTAATCATTTATTATTTATTATCCCAATCCCAACCTATTTCATCCCATGGAGCAACGGTGGTAGTATGGAGTATCTACCACCCACTGTGCTATCGGTAAAATTTATTTCCATTTCACATTCAAATCTAATTAAAGATTTAACTATTGCTTGGAATAAAACTAGTGGCACTCCATTCTCGATCATTTCATGAATTCGATAAATTTAATTATCTCTTTTTCATTTTAATCTAATTAACAATTCACTAACACTCTAGTTTGGTTTTAATCTCAAAATCGTTACTTAATGATCATTCAAATTTTAGGAAATTTAGTCATGTCTTTAACTAGGTTAAAGAATTAATGTCATCTAAAACACAGTTCACAATAAACCCCAAAATCTTCTTCCATCAAAATGGAATCTATTCGGAAATCATAATAGTGTATAATCGATATAAATTCCCGCATCAAATTAATAATATAAATGGAATAGCGGCAAGGCCTTTTAAATTCCATATATAGTAGCGGTCTTCATCCATAGAAGCATATCTCGATTATTACCAAATCGAATTCCATTCAATTCTAATTTAATATATTAAATTGGAAAACCTTACTTGGGAGAATTTCCATTAAATCTTAATAAAAGATTTACAAATTCCAAATTATATTTCACTGTTAACTAGGTTAAAGAACAAATGTCGTTTAAAACACAGTTCACGATAAACCCACAATCAACTTTCATTTTAATTCCAATTAAATATTAATTAATTGGTAAACTTCTCTAAATCTTAATTAAAAGATTTATTCTTTTCTCAATTGGGTTTAAGAACAGTGTTATTAAAGACACCATTCACGAAAACCCAAAATCCAATTTGGTATTAAATATAAGGTTCTGAATAGAAATTATATCGGCTTATATTCAATATCAAATTCTGAAATCAACAAATATCGTATTGGGAATAACGATATATATATATATCTTCCAAATTCCTCACAATATCCCTATAATAACGGAATCGAATATCGAAATATTCCAAAGATAAAATCCATTCCAATTTATATATTGGAAAATCTTGGTTAGATTAAAACCATCTCAAACCCAATTTATTTATTAAAAAAAACATTGGATTATTATACTAGTTAATAACTAGTTCATTTCGATAAAAATATATTTTCACTTTTCAAACGTAGAATTTTTCATCTAAATTCTTTCCAAATTATTAATTATGATTTTACATATTTTTTTCCCATATTTTTAATAATTTTATCAAGGCTCGTATAGTCGGTTTCCAATAACGGCCCCCGAACAGTATCCATATCGACCTTTTTTAAATTGATTTGGACATAATTCCAAATCGAACTGTTAGATTTCAAATCTCTTACATTCATTGGAAAGCTTTTTTCAAAACGAACCCAAGGTTCCAGTTTTAGAAGAATCTGACGGTTAGATCTCCGGTTACATCAATTTGAAGTTAATGGTCGAAATTCGCAAATGGACGCTGCGTAGCGCGTTCTATTCAGGCCATTAAATATATAATATATATTATATTTTTTTTGTCGATTTCCATTTAAATCGTATTTATAAAATATTTATAATTTCATTTTAAAACGATTTTAATTTCTTTTTCAATTTTAAATCAAAATTGAATATTCTACATTTTTATCATATTAAAATGATAATATTTTCAAAATATTAGATTTTGAAATCACTTCTTTTTTATATTCATTATAAAATGAATAAAATCGATCGATAAACCCGTACGGGTTAAAATAGCGTTTAACTACATAACTATTTTTATTGTTCAAACATTTTATTCAACACATGAATATCTTGTATGAAATATTCTTTATTTTAAAATATTCTTTTTTTCTGAATTGGAATGCGACTCAATCAATTAACATATAATTTCAGTTATATGGATTTCATACATCGCATGTATTTAACAACATTGAAAAATAATAATTACACATTCAAACATCATCCAACGTGCAATTTACAACTGTGTAAGCGTTAAAATAAATAAATAACGCTCATCAAAACCCGTCAACCCATCAATTGACATATAATTAAATTCAGGGGAGATGTGGATTAATTATCATCCCTAGACTCGTATGGGGTTTTCAAACAACAATGGTTTATTTAAATAAATTATTGGTTAACAAATTAAACCAATTCTAATTCAGTTTGAATTATTTTTCTAATTAGCCAATTTTCACTGTTTAAATTATAAATAGATATTTATAATTTTAATTTCAACTACCACATTAATGTTAACATTATTTTTAATGTATTAAACATTTCAGCATCACAAAGAAAACACAATACAGTCAATTTAAATCATCTATGGTCTGTGGACGAGGGAGGTGATCTAATAGGCACCGTATACAATTTATAATGATTAGAACGATAAAAATCTACATTGGCAATTCTATATATTTTTATACATGAATACAATAACATGATAAAATATAATTTAGTGAGAAGGAGTTCTCACCTTGACTGGTTATAGAAATCGTTTATATAACGATTGCTTTTAATAAATTTGAACATCGTTTAATTTTATCAAAAATACATGTGGCTTCTGTTTCAGTTCTAGTCAGTTCGAAATGCAGTACACGTTGTCACGATCCCATAGCAACTAGTTTCGTTGAATTCTGTCGAGTATTGAACAAGTTGTGGAGTTTTGAATATTAATTACATAACTAATTTAATTAAATCACAATTAACCTTTTAATTACACTTAAAATAAGCGCTGTCGGTTTTCTTTGTTTCTCCATCGTCCAGGTTCTTGCCAAGAACTGCACCCATCGTTCAAAGCTTAGGGTTCCATGGTGCATGAAGTACGAAGCAGCAGCACTCGATCTGACAACTCCACGAGGTGCGCCGTCCCTCCTCCTCCCCATGCCTGTGCCAGTGTGGCACTCGCACGTGCCCTCTACCCAGAAATCCCCCCGACCGTTGTGCCTTTGAGCACCGATTCTGGCCTCCTTGCGAGATTGATTTAAATCATGACCGTTGGTTACATTGAACTTGCTGAGACGAAGACTTTTCCCTTTAGAAGACCTCGAATTTACTGAATGGATTCAAAGAAAAGGGGAGAGGAATTTAGGAGCACGGTCGCCATTAGTTTAGTTCAGAGCGGCGACAACGTAATGGACAGAATTAGGGTTCTGCATGAAAAGGAATATATATATATATATATTTTTTTTAATTCAATTTAATCTTTAAAAGTGAATTTTGTATCCGAACCTCAAAATAAACCCAATGACACTCGCCCTTAGCTAAATACCCCCATTCTGAACACAATGGAATATGTTTCATAAGTTACTTTGACTGTTTCGATTAGTTTTTCTTTAAATTAAAATATAAATCAATATATTGAATTTTAAATGTGTATTTTAATTTTTCAAGGTCACATACCGACTCCAAAAATTAAAGAAAAATTATATCTAGCTTTGTTTTGACGATATGATCCTACTAAAACTAATTTCGTCAAATTTGGAGATCGTTTGAAAAATGGTCATTTTCTGGTCGATCCAATTCAAACTAAAACTGACCAAACACGTTTAATTTCACTGCGCTCACATGTTAATTCCAAAAACTATGAAAATTGGAATCTAGTAATAATTTGACATTCTGAATCCAACAAAAGTGGTTTCGTCGAAAACGGAGGTCGTTTGGCAAATGGCTATTTTTAAGAGCTATAATATATATATATATATATATATATATATATATATATACATATTCCACAACGACTATTTTAAATTTTAAACTGGACATAACTTTCAATTTATATTACGAAATTTCGGTTTTTCGCATTTGTTAGAAAGGTATAATTAAATAGATTCAAAGGTTTCTTGTTCTACTGAAATCCAATTTATATTGCATTTTGTATATTCATTTGAAAATTAAAACTGAATTTTCAAACTACTGCACCATTTCAAACTCTATTTATAATTAAAATAAATTTATACGTTCTAAATTCAATTTAAATAAACTTTTAGTCGTTAGTATTTAAAATAAATCATTTTAAATTCTCAAATTCCATTAAAATTGCTAAAATAAATTTTTTAAATTTGTTCAGAAATTCCGGGTTGTTACAACAAACCTACTCATAACTTCCCATTTATAGAACAATGTGGTAAATAGGTAACACGTCTAAATGGGAAGTTCAAACATAGATTCTCGAACTCAAGAACCGACATTTAGAAAAGAGACTTGCTGCAAAATCTCTGAATCCGGTCAAACGAAAGGCTTTCCAATTCCGTGTAAGGCACGAATTCCTCTAAAATCTCATAGAGATTATCCTCAGAAAATCAACCAAAAGATAGCTTAATCTTCATCTCTGAAACGACGAATGCCTTTGAAAGAACCCATTCAAACAAGGTATGGCAAAGGCGGATGCAACACAAAAAACAACCTATTTTAAAGCAACTGGCCGATGCATGTCCAACTGCCTCAACAAATTTTCTTAGCCCTAAAGCGGTGAGACCTTTTTGCCTATTCTGATCTAGTCAAATGATCTCTACCTAAGGAAGAGACTTAAATGGTATGAGTAGGATTGAATATTGCAACTAGGTATTATAGGCCAAGAAATGGTCAGAGAGAAGAAATTAGATCTTGGAGTATTAGTGAGGCAAGATCTAATGCACAAACAAACGCGAAGAGGAGGAGGCGACGACAAAGAAAGAGAAGAAGAATAGAGATATGGTTCGGCTAGATGAGAAAGGAAGGACGAAAGGAGGAAGATAAGAGGTTATTTGGGCACAACTTTTAAGGTTGAGTTCTAGGTCTAAGTTGTACCAAAACTCATTAACTATTTGACCATTCTTGTATAACACTAGACGGTCAACTATAAGATGGGATTTGGACAAAAGTTGAACCTTGGCCTTGTTAGGCCGGATTAAAATATTAATCGTCCCGCGTCTTCTTTTAAAATTTGACGCGATCCAAAAAATAATTATCCTCATCACTGCGGTATTTAAAGACCGTAGTTAAAATCTAACCAACTCCAAGGATTTATAGTCTCAACAATGATGTTGCGACTACACAAAAAATGAACGAAGTTCCAAAAATAATTCAGCTAGAAATCCATAATATAAATTAAACGGATTTTCCCCCTTACTTAGCTGACAGCAAACAGACGATTCACGAAATTAAATACCCCAAAAATCAAGATGAAGGATTTTTTTTAGCCTTTCCAAAGAAAAATTTAAAACTTTTCAAAGATGGAATTTATTATAATACTAATGGTTTTGTACTTATGAATCCAATTTACTATCACTATTATATTAATATTGCAGTTTATATTACAAACTGGAAAAACCTTTTTGGGTTCAAAAATGTTGGAACTTTAAAACATCTAGGATTAATTGGGATAATTTTAATAAATTATCCAATATATATAGGGAAAGGGATACTAAAAATCACAAGGAACGAATATTAATTATTTTCAAGTTTAATGGCATATTCCTTATCATTTCAAATTCATATCTCCTACCAATCAGATTAAATTTATAAATATACACTAAATTCCAAAATTTTGAAACACGAATAGATTAAAATTTAAAAATCATATCTTATAAAACTAGGCTTTCACAGAACTATTGCCCGAAACCGTATTTCAAAACTTCTAAAACCCATTTTTATTTTTCCAAATAGTTTTAAAATAAGATTACCTCGAATACAAGGCCAAGAACACAATTGAATGGTTCAATAGAGGTAAATTCGGAAATCCAACGAAGTAACAAATGAATATACCTCGTAATTATATTTCTGAAATGGATACGACATATTAATGTGGACTTTTCCCATTTTAGAGCGAATAATGGTCTTAACCAGAATTGCTGATGAAACCAAAAACCAGGAATTATGACTATCTCGGTTGTAGCTAGATTTTATGTCATTCCAGTTTCCAAACTCGAATCAACGGAATTCACCATATGTCATCCTCATTCTCTTTACGACAAGATTGCCAACGTACTGTGGGGGTAAGATAGAATTGGCTAGAAACTGAACTTGGTATATTTTAACTCTTAGTCACTCAAAGCAACCATTTTATATATATAGGCCCACGACTATCTCATCGTCAAAATAAATTTTAAGTCGAGTAAGAAAGACAAAGAAAAACATAAAAGAAAATCGAATTACGTTCACTCATGAGTCCTAATTTAACTAATTCCTCGAATCGTTTAACATGAGCTCTGATACCAAATGTAATACTACACTCTTTTCTGTGCCCAAATTTCAACAAAAATCAAAACTTGAACACATCCAAGCATGGAGCATGTATATCTGGTACCTGCAATAAATGAGCATGAGCATAATCAGAGTACGTTAAAAGAAAACTCACAGCGGAAGCAGAATAGGATATCTAGTATTAACTTAAGTAACTACCTTTATTGAAGTAAGTTGCTTTGCAAATACCGAGCATGAGAGAGAACGAGAACTGAAAGCCAAACTTAAACATCTGTAAGAACCTGACCTTCTCTAGGAAACCTAGGAGGTTGTAATGAGGAGATAGGTCAGAACAACGAAATCTAGTGACTAAGAAATGTACAATACTATTATAATACCCAGATGTAACCTGTTTGGTTCAACCCAAGATGTATGCCTATCAAGGTTAGTGATTCTAGCCTAACCTTGTAGATGTTTACACACGACTCTACCACTCTTTCCAAAGTTGTATTCTAAAGTATAATACGGAGGTAGAACGTTTACGCATATATTTAGGAATCCCTTTATATTATAGTTTAACTGATTATTAGACCGAGAAGTGGACCCTTAACTATGGAGTTCTCACACACATATATATACCTTTCTATCCACTTTCCCTTTATTGTTTCCACCTCACCATCGAAGATGGACAGGGTGGATTCTTCCGATCACTTAAGATCTTAGGCGGACCTATTGGTCGGTGGACTTATTGGTGACTTAATAACTCTCGATAACTTGTTCCATATTTTCGTGAACTAGAGAGCACGTGCTATGGGCCCTACTAGTTAAGGCTTCCGTCATTCACAAATATACCCTTACCCCGCATAGGTGAGAGATGGTATTTTATAGTTCGTTATACCTCTAGCGACCTTATTGGATAACCCCTTTAGCCGCTTACTACTCATATAGTTTAGGTAGCCATATATGACATTTTTAGTTTCCAGGGACAATACATACACATGCCTCTTAAGACCCATATACTAAAAGACCTATCCCCAGGTGAACTCTCACCCAGCCACCAGAAAGCGGACCATATGCGAAGGTTATTAGGTTCGTCCCCTATTAGCCCTTAATACCTTTCCTTATTTGGATAAAGTGGGCTACGTTATTATGCCCTTTCTGTTTAGTCTCTCTCCACATGATTTATTATCGTCACAGGTTATTATGGTTAATAACATTTTTCATTATTAACCTACCAAGTCCAATTCTATTTTTAATTATAAGTTTTATATTCCTTAATATAAATAATGAAGGTTATATCCCTTTTTCTCTAGGATATTTATTTGATTTCTTCTCCAATTTGGACTTAGTATTCAAACGACAATCAATATCCTTTAATCCCCTTATGACACTCATTTCCTTTTGTTTCTATTTTATTGCCCTTTATGACCATAACGATCATATTTTCCTAAGGAACTATTTATCAGTCCCAAGGTATTTATTTGTTGTACCCCAACAGACAATTACTATTCTTGTTCGTTTATTTATTTATTGGTTGACTGTTGTGTGTGTATATATATATATTTGTACCAGGCCTCTCACAATAAGTTGACTACTTGCGGATGCTGGATTTGTCGGTCAGTACCGGGCAGACTTCTACCACAAGTTAGACTTTACCTCATGCATTAGTACATTTATATTTACACATTTGACCCCTCATATTAAGCTGACTACCTGTGGTTGCTGGATTTGCCGGTCGGTTCCGGGCATACTTATACCACAAGTTGAGCTTAACCTCGTGTCTAAATGCGATTATAATTCAAGTTCCCTCGTTTGGGGTTTACAACATTTATCCTAATTGATTTTAGGAATTGTAACCATTTCCCTATCAAATTTATAATTTATATTCCCCCAATCAATATTGGTTACAATGGTTATTTATTGATTTACGGTCTTATTCATGACAATTAATTATATTAATTGCTACAAATGGTCACCACAATATATTAATTAAATATGATTACATTTACATACAATTCCATGATTGAACCTTATCCAAACATTCAACATTCCATACAATATATGTATTACCGTTTTAAGCTGATTTGGGCAGATTTATATATATATATATATTTATTTATTTATTTATGTTTTTGTGCAGTCAACGTAGTTATTTTTATTTTTATTTTTATTGTTATTCTTATTTTTAAATTAAATGATTTGATTTAATCAATAACCAAACATTTCCTTTTGCATTTAATCTTTCCAAAAGGTTCAAATCTTTCAAAAAGACTTTTAGCCATAATCATTATAAATTGTGCCTAGTTAATGCAATTAGTATATCTCAAAATCACAAGAAATATATGTAATTATGTAATTTGGAACAGTTGTTGCAAATTATGCGCATATATATATATATATATATATATATATATATATATATATATATATATATATATATATATGTACGTACATTTGCACCACTTTTCCCTTTTGATCTTTTTATCATATCACTTGTGATTTCAAAATAATGCCTTTTTATTCAAAAGGAGGAAAATGACATAGTACAATAATTAAGCAAAATCCAAACAATATTGAGTACAAACAGGCATATTCTTTTTAATATCATATAATTTACCAATTTCATCTTATTACCCAAATTCATATATTTTAATATTCAACACTGAACTAAAGATCTGAAATGTAACTACATCTAATTGGTGTCTAAAGGACTGATTTCCAGATCCATAGTGTTATGCAACATATACGACATATTTCATGGCATAACTATAAGAACATGTGTTAACAAGTTTAATAATCCTACAATTTATGTTATATATAACCACAACTTATAATTCACAAGTTTAAACCATATTTATAGTCAGATCTGATGGTTGTCAATAAATTCACCATATTTAAATGAACAGATCTGATAGGGAGTAGACATAAAAATATAGATCTAATTCAAATGAAACAGATAAGTTATTATAACTGTATTCATAAATTCCCTACTCACCTTATAGCTTCCAAATCAAAAGTTTGAACCTTTTAGGTCTACAATCCCCAAATTCTTATTATTTTACGATTTATCTGGAAATGGGAAATTCCAGATCTATAGAGATGTCAGAAAATAGGAAGAGAGGGGAGAATCTGGTTTGAAGCATCAGTTTGCATTCTTTTCCATTTGATATGCTAACCATCTCAATTTCATATGAATTGGATTTAATTTGTTTGTATGAATATATTTTTATTTTAGAAATTATGTTTGGAGAAGGAGGAAAATGGCAGCACTCCGCTGCCACTGCAAATATATGTGGAAAAAGAATAAGGCCTTATTCCTTTATTTATAGAGGTGGGAATGGCCTAGGGCCGTTGGATTAGTTTTAAGTTATATCCGTCCATCTGTTTTATAAATATTATAACCTAAACTTACAAAAACCTAGCCGTCATTGGGCATACTGACGCCCAGTAGGTCTACCGTGGTGGTCGACTGCTACGATCGACTGCCTAGGCCTCAGATGCCCAGATCAGCTTGGTTAAATAAGATAATATATAATTATAAATTCTAAATTATTTATTTTTTTGTCCATTTTCATATTTCATCCATAACTTTTTCATACGGGCTCTGTTCGCGAAACTCCAAACATGAAAGTTGACTAGAATTCCGAGACAAACACATCGATTAAAGTTTCGTGGTCAAATTCCATCATTTGTAGAAATACCAATCTTTGAAATTCTAATAACTAATTTATATTGCCGAAATTCCGGGTTGTTGCATCTTGTTTGGTGATTATCGATGCCTCCCTCACTTTCTTTTTGCTATAGTTGCCCTATGGCGATGTTTCAGCATTGTGCATGGCATGTTTTGTTAGAAGTTTTTTTTTCATATAGCTCATGTCAAATATGTAGTTTTTTGTAGCATGTCCTACCTGCCGCAGGCATACCTGGTGGAGTGGCTCAAGTAAGGACCTTGTAGTGTAGTCCAATTAAGCTAGCTGTTTAGTACATCACAAACAGATGGTATTGTTCCTCTGTGCTACATCATTGGCTTTGTCCACTATATCCCAGGATGTTATATTTTTTTAGAGATTATTGTATTTACTGTTTTGTAACAGTTTGTAATTTTCTTCCTATGTGGAGAATGAAACTATAATAGTCTGGTCAAAAAAGTCTAGCTTCTGTGTTGTAAGCTTTTGAAAGCTATAATGGAAGGACCACTCTAAAAACTGATAGTGGTAGATGATCCACTTTACAAACCGACTCTAGTTGTTGACAATCACCTATATATTTTTTAATTATTATTTTTTATAATAATAGGTGTTTGTAATCACTACAAAAACCGATTGGTTTTGCCAAAAAAACCATATATCAATTTAATCTTTAAATTATACTAAAATAAACCATTACATTTAATTGGTTTTAAATTAATTAAATTCTAAAATTTAATATTTTCTTTAAATTAAGTTTATTAAAGTTATTATATTAAATTAAAACTTTAAATTAAATTAAGTCTTTTATGTAAATCTCTGAAACTTAATAAATTTGTTATATTAAAATAAACTCTTAAATTAAATTATTATATTAACCTGAGTCTATATATTATAGATCAAACAGAGATTCAACAACTAAAAGAGAGATCGATTCTTTGGGATCCTTTCTTTCTTCAAACGGAAACGAATAGAGATAGAATTAGATCGATTCCCAAAATGCCTTTTTGGATCTTCCTCAATTATTAAATTAGTTTAAATTAAATCTTTTAAAACTAAATAAATTTTAAGTTTAAATCTTAAAAATTAATTAAGTTTATAAATTAACTTTAAACAACATACTTTAATCTTAAAATTTAATCTTAATTTTTTTTTAACTAAGCCAATTAACTTAAATTCACAAGTTTAAGTTTAAATATTCCAAACATAAATTCAAATTTCAAATCATTAGATTATAAATCTGTTTATAAAGTTAAAACATACTTATAGTTTTTTTATAAAATAATTTAAATTGACTAATAGTGTCTGTATATAATTTTCTATCCTATGGACATGTGAGTCGGATATGTATCATTTCAAGCCATAGTGATTTTAAACCGGGTATGTATCACTTCAACCCATATCCCGTTTCAATGTCATAAAAGTTACATAAACAATATATAATATTAGGAACTTGTATTATGATAACAGGGACTATGAAATAAAAATAAGGAATTTTAAGCGTACGTACATAACATACATATCATAAATCATTTCGTAACATTCATGTGATAATAACTAGCATGTCATGTGATTAACATTTCAATTGATATTAATTTAAGTGGCATAGGATTGTTAGTCGTGAGTGAGATGCTCACCTTTCGTGGTTTTGGAGATAGTAACAAGCTACGATATGACATGGAAATGAACTCCAATCTAGCATGACACACGACTCGATAGCAACAAGCGCAAGAAATGACATAAGCACAGCTACGATGAGGAGATCAATAAAGCATAAAAAAGTTTGTTTGTTTTAAACAAATAAGAGAGAGGGAGAGAGAATTGGCTTGGATAGGGGTGCTGTTATGGGTTGGGTCAAGGCGTCGTTGATGCTGTAGGTGGTAGTGTAGAAGGCTACGAAGTGGAGGAGGAGGTCCAATGGTGTTTGGGTGCGGGTTTGAGAAGTATAGGTTCAAGTCTTTTACGTGTTTAAGGAGAAGAGAGGAGGGGTTGCAAGGTCTGTTGGGGATGGCGTCGGCGGAGGAGGCAGGTTTAACGGTTGTAGGTGTCTATCGGAGGCAAAGGGTGGTACGAAGTGTGAGTTGGAAGGTTGCACAATATAGGTTTTTAGGGCTTAGGCTGTAGGGTTGTGTGATTGGGAAGGAGACTCGGCCGGAGTAGATTTTACGGGATTTGGAGTATGACTGGGCAGCGCGGTTAGGGCAGTAAGGTGGCATAGTGAGGCAGTTTAGATGCTCGCGGTAGGGAGAGAAGAGGTGAGTGTATGGGATATAGGTTTTGGAGGAGCGAAGAAGATAATATGAGTGAAAATAAAATGAGAGGAAAGAAAGGTTTGCATGCGAGTTTGAGTTTCAGTACAATGAACCAATCGAAATCCTATCTAATGGAAAACTGTGAGATTTCTCAAATTCCCATTACAACACAGAGTTTTATATTTCACAGAATACAAGACCAAATCAATGAACATACGAGATATGGGGAAAATAGATTGGCTAAGGTGCATTTTTACACACATAATCGTATATTCAGAGCTATGAACATCTGAATTTCATGGAACTAAAAATGACTTCTTTCTTAGAAAAAGATATAGTGTCATAAAAAAGAAATATTTAAATTTCAAAACCTTTTTTTATTTCCATTGATTTTTCAACCTTTGACTAATCTTCACAAACAAAATGAACTTGCATATTTTACTATGAAATTTATTTTCAAATATCAATTTTTCATTAATTTATTTTTTTAGTTAAATTTCAGTTAAAAACTTATTTAAAATCTTTTGAAATTTCATGTCGCTACATGCAGTGAGATATACGATTGGTCCTGTAATTCTTTTGGTAATTTCATTCTTTGTCTTCTATCATCTACTCCTCTTTCCCATGTCTTTTCTTTCTTCTATTTCTTTCTCCTAACAATCATCCAATATCGATCAGATGCTTGTATAACATACTATATGGTTATATGTGCATTGTTGGTATAGGATTATCGTCACATATACATTATCAAATCCACTTCTAAACTCTCCTTCCTCCTTCTAAACCCACAACAACCTAAAATGAACGCAAATACCAAGCCCTCCTCCATATGCAAACCAGGTCATAAAGATATAAGGCTAGGTCGAGCTCCTCTAAGCAACCTCAATCGTAAAGTTTGATTCAAGTTAGCGAAGTTATAGCTGCTTCAAACTTAATGCAAGTGAAAATGAAGGTGAGAAATTCAACTAATTTTTAAAGTAAATTATATGAGAATATGATATGAGTTCTATGCCTGAATATGGTGGTTGTTATCATGTTTGAATATGATAATATGTGTTTTTGATTGTGCAAACAAGTCACATTTAATATACATTGAAAATTATAAAGAAAACAATTTTCCTTTTATACAGAAAATGATGTCAATCGAATACTTAAGCCTCTTTAAAACATTAAAAAAATTACTAAAATTTTAAAAGTTTTTAAATAAAATTTGAGTTAAATAAGATGCGTCGCTAATGTAAGTTTGCGATTTCACACCATAGAAAGTTAAATCCATCTATATGATGGATTCAGAATCTGAGTTCTTTCGACAAAAGAATTTTCCAAATCTTATAACTATACAAAAAATTTAGATTTTGTTAATTAAAACTTGAAATGTAAGCCTTAAGTTTTTGAAAATAATCGCAGTTTTGCAGTTCAAAATCCAAGAAAAGAAATTCTTCAAATCTGTTAGCTCAAAAATATGGAAAGACTCTATAAATATTTTAAAAGGATTTAACTTATATGAATGAATTTTCAACTGATAGAAATTTGTTTCGATCAAATAAGCATTTAGAACATTTTTACGGTTTTAATAACATTTGGAATATGGATTTAAACTCGACAACCTTTTCCAATCTTTATAAAATTCAAATGATAAATTAAGCGTTTTGATGATTTAAAGGTTTCATATTTTATATAAAAGAAATTAATTGATTGAATTAAACAAAATCTATGACAAGCAAATATTTCAATCTTGGCTCTAGAAGTCGATGAGTATACCTTATTTTTCTGTTCGTGAGATCAAGGTGTGAGGTACTTCAATTAAGAAGTTGTTCCATAGCAGCCAGTGACCTGGGTCATCTTGCCTCTTTCTTCGACAAGGGATGAATCAGGTCAAAATGTAAGAAATGAATTTGGTATAAAATATTAAACTTCCAAAACACAAACAACTTGGATTACATGGTAATAATCTTCTTATAGGAGAGAATTCGTACTATCTACTGTATTTAAAAGGATATTTCACTATTATCCGACAGATAGTAAAGTTTGAATACTAAAATTGATATTGAGTAAACTGAGCATAATTTATTTGGATCTGTCTTAAACAATTTGATTTACCATCTTAGATAACATGGTTTCAAATTATAAAATAATTATGTTTTGGGAATAAGAAATCTTAGCAGATTTAAATAAGGTATTTTGAATTATTACAAGATTTAAAAAGGGTTTTAAATAACCGAAGAATATGTTGAGTTAGGTTTAAAGATTCCTAACTTATCGGAATTACATGTTTTGAATATATATATATATATATATATATCTGTAGAAGATATTTTTGATAAAGATAAATTAATTAATCAATGGATGTACCTAATAACTTAACATCATATTATCAACGATTGGTCCAAAGGGACCGACATCAAATTTGGGCGAATCTTGTCTGAAAACCCTTCGAATAAATATACATTATCAAAATTGAAAACTAGAAATGATAACGATTTATAAGAAAGAATATAGGGACACTCATCGCTGACCCTGGAGGGAAAATGTCCCTTATTCATATTGTAGTATTTCTTCATTGAAGGTTTTCAATGCTAGAATTTCTCGTTATCGATCCTCAGATTATTCAAAATAGGATGTAGTAGGAGAATGTCTTCGATTTATCATGTTCTTGGATAACTTGCATGGACATATGTTTGAAATTGCATTTCTAAATGCTCACACATTGACTTTTTTGGATTTATATCTATTGGTGGAGTATGAATTAACTCTTATACTTGACACTTTCCTCTTAGACATGTGAGCTCAGAGGTTATACATTTGTGGAGATCGACGGCGTTTGATGGAATTCACAATTTGGCATTCAAAGTGAAATGTGTGCTATGTGAAATATGATTGTTACCTTATGCCTCATTACTTGGTAATGGCTAAGACATGGCATGCTGTAAGGCTATGAGAATTTCCTCCATTAGGGTATATCCATCAATCTTCTTGTCTACTGCGTGTATCTCGAGCATGTTATGTATGATAAAAGTGCACTGATAGGTTCGTTACGATCAAGGTGATGTCATACTCGGTCATTCGCCACCAAAGGGTTTACGTATATGTGGGTCTTGCGAGAATAACAGAGGTTTCAAAGATGTTTATCTCTGACTCATTCGTCTAACTGTTCACTACACGAAAGGTAGTCGATTGCCTTATCATTGTACAAAATCCATTCTCCATAAGTGTGACGATCCCAAAACCCGTACGACGGTGTTAAGGATAATCATTGGAATTTAACTCATTAATCATCATTAGCAGAGTACAGATAATAGCATAAACAACAAATAGAATAATTTTACATAAATATGACAGCGGAATCATAACATGTAACAACATCAGAATAGCACAGCTTAGGGTATAACTTAGTAAATAAAAGGGGAATGATCAGCCAACATCACCATAGGCGGAATATATACATATAGTGAGACATAATAAAGGTATCAGTCTACATCGCCTGAGGCGGTACATAAACATAAGATAATAAATGCTGGAAGTAAAACAGTCTACATCGCCATAGGCGGAATCATATACATAAGATAAGGATAGCGGAAAGTCAATAGCCAAAATACAAATCTAGTCCTCGCCATCAAGCCAAAAGCGCACTCTGTACTGCAGTGCTAAGCCAAAATAACCTGTCATCTGTCAACTAGGCTGCCCATGTGAAAATAAGGGCACCCGAGTTTGTAAAGTGAAACAAACAACGAGTCAGTCATGGGACTGGTATGAGAAATTTACTTAACTGGTTAAACAACAGTAATAAGGCAAATCATAAGGCCACGCCACTTTCGTGGAACGGGTTTACTCCAGTGATTGCCAGTGCATTTAAAACAAAGTAAATTCTTTAAAACAATGCAATGCTTTTTAAAAGAATGAAGCCATTATAAGACTCAAGTCCCATCACACAATGCAACGCAAACCGGAGGATAGAGTTTTACCTTATAATGGCCAAAATGCTTAATACGCGCAAAGCAAAATCACTTGATATTATTACTAGTGCATATATGTTTCAAAAACGAATATCATCATAAATATCAATCATAGACGGCATAGCTACCATATACTATGTCGCCATACTAGTTCTACAATCAAATCTGTTATTTCGTATTGGAAATTGGGATTTCATCATGAGTCGAGGCAAGGGGCAAGCTCCTCTCCGCTTCGAGACACTCTAGCAAATGCCTCAGGACTACACACTCTGGGTAACCCTTGGATCTTCAGGGCCGGTCCACACTTAGGTTAGTGGATTAGTATTCCTGAACACACGTTTCCCGGTCCTAACAGACCTAATATCGAGGCGCCTCATTCCAACATCCACATCGGTAAAAAGTAATATAAATGTCAGCCAGTTTAAGCACTGACACTACTGCTAGCTAGAAAAAAACGTCGTGCTCTCCCTGCAGTCCTTATCCCGTTTTTAACTCATACCGAGGTGTGAGGCTCGTGAATCCACGCTATACACAAAGCCAGACCACGTAGGCCTTGCTTTGATCATCGAACACAAGACTTTGCTTTGCAACAGAAGCCTTGATCACTGCATCTTGGCATGCCACACAGACAATCCACTCCATACGACTGATTTCTATCAATATATAACCTTTGAGCTCGTACGTCTCAGAGAAGGGCGTTAAGCAAGAGAATCAATTCTCCGCCGCCAAACAGATATATATTTAACAGAGATCAATCAGTACAGAAAAAAATCCAATGTCAAACACAAAGTCCATTTACAAGTCCGTTCTGGGTCTGAACGAAACCAGAGGCACCATATTCCTCGCATATCCGTACAATCAACACATACGTCCAGACGGCTACTGCTTCCGTCCCTTCAAGGTAGCTACTCCAATCAGGAACCTCAGCAGCGCCCATCCATCTGATACGAAGATCGTCGGTCTTGAACCGTCTTCGTATTTACAACTTCGAATCGTTCGATCAATTATTTGAAATGAGGGTTAGCTCGGCCTTTTCAAATAATTCACGTAAAATTAGAATTCAAATCAATTCTTTCCATGGTTATATTATTCGACATTCATATTTCAGTTCTTTAGTATAATTTTCATGTCAAACACATACAACCATCAAATATCAAGCGAATCAAACAAAAATGGTTTATTTCCATCCCATGTCGCTAAAAATATTTTATAATAATTTTTCACCATTTTTATTTATTTGAAAATGGCCTTATTTAATTAAACGACGTTTCAGGTCGTGTCGTGGCACTGGCGCTGTTTTTCCCTAAATTTGTTTTACACATACCGGGAAATCTAACCGTTGGATTTCTACAAAGTTTATATCACTGGGAAGATATCTCCAAAGCGAACCCAACAGTTCCAGTTTCGTGAAAATCCAACGGTCGGATCTTCCGCACTAGTCGTTTGAAGTTACTGTTTTAAATACGAACTACAGCGTCGTTATTCGATTTAATTTAATTATATTTATATTTATATAAATATAATCGATTCTGGCGCTGTTTTTCTTCAGATTTGAATTAAACATTCCAGACAATCCAACCGTTGGATCTTTACAAAGTTGGTGCCATTGGAAAGATATTTCCTAGGCAAACCCAATGGTTGCGGTTTCGGGAGAATCCGATGGTCGGATCTCTCGTACTAATCGATTGAAGTTATGATTTCAAAACACGAACTGCACGGCCTCGATTCATTTCAATTTTATTTATATTTCTATATATATAAATATAGTTCATTCTGCGATTTCAATATCGTTTTCACTTCAAATATTTCACTAACGCCTTTATATTTCGAAAAATTTCGCCATAACCTCCTTTGTACGGGAAGGGGTTTGGAAATTTATTGGGCCGTATTAGGTACCCAATAAATCCTATAAAGCATACACATATTTATAGTGATATATTCTGGTGTTTACAGGGGAGCGTGTATAGATAATAACTCCAGAGAATAAATTCTCGTCACCTTGTCTAAGCCTGAGGGAATGTGTATTTTTAATTGCTCCAGATGATAGGTCCTCGTCACCTCGTCCCGTGTGGGAAATAAATAATCCATGTGTCGTATCTAATAACTAGAGAGACGTGATTATTGTCAACTCCAGACCCGTGTGGGGTTTTTGTTAATCTGGCAATTTACCGTTATATTTTATATGGTCCATATCAGTCATCAGTTCAACCTGTAATATATAATCATCGCCATACAAGCCTCTCGCTCGTATGGTAAATCTTCAACCTCGTCACACAAGCTCCAAATGCTTATGTGGAATATGATGAAGTATGCCTATCGTCAAGAAGTATGCCATGTAGTGTAGTTCAAAATTAATTGTTACTATCCTATGGCGATGTTTATTATTACACACAGAATAACCAGCACTCCGCATCCAATGGCATTCACAGGAGTTGATATAAAAATAAAATTGCGCTACCAACTCATTAAGGCTTACCTATTTGTCGGGCATGCAAATAATTTCTTTACTCAAACGCTAAACCATTTTCTCTGTTCAACACATGTGTATATATATGCAGAACAAAGCTAATAATAATATTTCTAGCGAACAAGTATTTATTTCAACACATGTGTATTTTTAGCACTTCATATTCACAATAAAAATGTAATTTTTATTATTAGAGCTATTTATTTAAAACACGAACACCATTCAACACATGGATTTCTATTCAACGAATGAATTTCTATTCAACACATGAATGTTTTCTATAGTTTGTATATATAATAAAAATGTGATTTTTATTGTTAAAGCTATTTATTTAAAACACGAACGCCATTCAACACATGAATTTCTATTCAACGAATGAATTTCTATTCAACACATGAATGTTCTTTATAGTTTGTATATATAATAAAAATGTGATTTTTATTGTTAAAGATATTTATTTAAAACACGAACGCCATTCAACACATGAATTTCTATTCAACGAATGAATTTCTATTCAACATATGAATGTTCTTTATAGTTTGTATATATAATAAAAATGTGATTTTTATTGTTAAAGCTATTTATTTAAAACACAAACGTCATTCAACACATGAATTTCTATTCAACACATGAATGTTTTCTATAGTTTGTATATATAATATAAATGTGATTTTTATTGTTAAAGCTATTTATTTAAAACACGAACGCCATTCAACACATGAATTTCTATTTAACGAATGAATTCATATTCAACACATGAATGTTCTTTATAGTTTGTATATATAATAAAAATGTGATTTTTATTGTTAAAGCTATTTATTTAAAACACGAATGCCATTCAACACATGAATTTCTATTCAACGAATGAATTTCTATTCAACACATGAATGTTCTTTATAGTTTGTATATATAATAAAAATGTGATTTTTATTGTTAAAGCTATTTATTTAAAACACGAACGCCATTCAACACATGAATTTCTATTCAACGAATGAATTTCTATTCAACACATGAATGTTTTCTATAGTTTGTATATATAATAAAAATGTGATTTTTATTTTTAAAGCTATTTATTTAAAACACGAACGCCATACAACACAGGAATTTCTATTCAACACACGAATGTGGTTTCAACATATGAAAATAATTTCAACAAATGAAAATTATTCTAACACATGAATATTTCAGCAAATTTCGGCAGCATAACGGCAGGGTAGTTAAAACCGGGACCGTCCCTAGTACGGCTCCTCGCTCTACCTTAAAACCTCGCGGTTTTTGACAATGGGGATTCATGCATCTAGTTCGCACGCAGGCGGCATGTTTTATTTTCATTTCCACAATCCTATTCTAATTTGTTTCAACCACAAGAGGGTATTTTTCAACCACAAAGGTATTTTTCAACCACGATCCAACAATATCAACCACAAACATTTATTTTCAACCATTCGTCATGTCACATATTTTCACGCCAATCACAAGCAATAAATATCGTCCATGGTCTGTGGACGAGGGGAGTGTGTGTGTATATATATATATATATTATTTCTATATTTCACTTGCATTTCAACACAATTCAAAGCATATATGTTTCATACAATGCTTGTATAATTTATACATCACTCATATAACTTATACAACACATGTACATGTGGTATACAATGCGTATATAATTTACACTTCGCTTATATAATTTATATGACACAATTCCATTCACACATTTTGATTTAGATTTCTCACATTGGTTTTCGAGGTGCTAAAAATCGTAGATAGCTCAGAAAAATCTGCGGTCTCTTCTAGATGGTAGAGAGCCTCCTTGTGGTCATGATGGTTTCTGTGTCATCGAATTTCGTTAACACACCATAGAGATATGATTTTTCAAAGTTTGCAACACTTTTAAGCTGTTAAAATCATTTCAGATAAAACAAACCGTACCTTTCTATAACCTACTCGAAACTAGGTTTTAAATTTTCGCTCGATCCGTGAAGTGTTGTCTCGATCAGGTGCTGCAGCGTCGAAGTGCTTCGAACAGGGTTTCCGGCGGCGGTGGTGGCACCCAATTCGGTGGTCCCTGTAACTCAAGGCGGAGCTCCAAAGTCGACGCCTTCCTCGAGATGATTCGACGAAAATATCCCACTATACCAGGCAAAAGTTGTATGGATTTATAGAGGAGGGAATGAGCTTCAATAAGTTGCAAAGGGAGGGGGTCTAATTCTTCTTGGATCGATCGGAAAATGGGTGGGAAGCTTGGAGCTGCTCCGTCGTTCGTGGGGGGGTTTGATCGGGTTTGACTGGTCAAAGAGGAATGAGAGAGAAAGGTAAGTGATTGGCTATTATATTTTATTTTTAATTTATTTTAAATTCAAAAATATCTTCTTGTCTAAACGAACACGAATTTCAACCCAACGACTGTCGGCCCTAGCTAAATGCCCCCATCCCGGACACAATGGGATATGTTTCATAGGCCAATTCGATTGTAACAGTCAGTTATTTTTCAAATTAAAGTATATAACATTCAATATTCAATTTAAACGTACATTTCAATTTGTCAGGGCCACAAACTGATTCGAAAAATTCCAGAAAAATAAATCTAGCTATGTTTTGACGCTGCGGTCCCAACAAAACTAGTTTCGTCGAATTCTGAGGCCGTTTGAAAAATGGCCATTTTCTGGCCGATCCAATTTAACAGAAATTGACCATTCACATTTTCTTTTTCCACGCTCACATACTAGCTTCAAAAATTATGAAATTTGAAACCCAGCAATAGTTTGACATCCCGGATCCAACAAAAGTGGTTTCGTCGAATTCCGAGGTCGTTTGCAAAATGTCTATTTTCAAGGGCTATATATTATATATAGCGACCTTTCTGAAAATTCATTTGGCCATAACTTTTGATTCCCGATATGAAACTTAGATTTTTCAAATTCATTAGAAAGGCATTCATAAACAGATTTAAATATTTTTGGTTTCACTAAAATCTGTTATAATTTCTACCCGGTACAGTCAGTCAAAGTTTGAATTCAAATTTTCAAACTGACACACTATTTCCAATTCATTATTTTATTGAAATATTCTATTTCAATTGTTTAAATTCTTTTAAAATAACCAATTTAAAAATTTTAAATTGGCTCGCATTTCCGGGTTATTACAATAAGTGCCTTCGATCTTATTTGTAGGACCTAACATACTAGAAATTTAATAATGGTAACTATTTCAGATAAGATTCATAAATTTACCCGTAAAGTATTTTCAAAGAATAGATATTAACAACAATATCAAATGATTTTACATAGCAAATATTTCCATTATCAAAAGGAATAAACATGTTCCTGTTTATGCATGACGTGATATTATCAGATTCCTTTTGTGCTTAAAACATCAAAGTTGAGTTTCTCACACCAATTTCATGACTGACCCAAATTTGATTTATTTTCCCTATAAACTCTAGATGCCATATTTTGTGGATATCCAAATAGATCATGTTTAACATGAAGCAACTTTGGTATAGCTTGAAGTTGAAGATTTCTTTACAGATAGTCACCCATGTTCACTCCCATCAAATTCAATTTTGTTTTTAAGAATTTGTAAGGACATGTATTTATAATGTCCGGACCAACTTTGCATGAACTTTGATAATTGTATTCAAATTTCCCCCATAAAGACTACATATTGAAATAACATACATTTTTCCATTCGGGCATGTTTCTGTTCTGTCTTTATTTTCTTTCTACCCGTGATAATCTGCCTCTTTAGTGCTTATATTTGCGGCATGTGAACTTTATGGATGTATTATTGTCAATTTCCAAGGGCCGAAAAGGAGGGTTGTCAAATTTGATATCGAAATTCGGTTGAGGAATGCCTAATACGGGTGAAGTCTCATCAGAGATAAGGTTATTAATACATTAATATTAGTAACTCATTAAACATAGAGTTAGCTATACCCTAAAATTAATTGAGAGTATTATATACAAGCAAGTATTTGTTATCATTGTATATAAAGAATTTTGTTTCGAAAAATTGGTAAACAAAATAATTTTACCTAGGATCGTATTCTTAAAAAAGGGGAATATCGTTCAAAATGATAAACATGTAGCGTATGATTATTATGGAAACAATAATACTCAATTGTTATAATTTATTGATGTTTTGATTGAAAGATGAAGTGCGAACAACATGTAAATTTAGTTTCACAACTTGAGTATATAATTTTCAAAAATTATGTTGGACTAATATTAAAAGGATTTATTTGACATAAAGAAATTGTATTAATTTACTTTACAAATGTGTTTTATAACTTAGATTTATAAAGTTTTATAAAGGTATTTTTAAAAGTTTAAATCGTGATATTTCTGAAAAGAATCTTAAGTTAAAGAGATAATATGACCATTAATTAATAGATTAATTAGTAATTGTTAATTAATCAAGGTGTTTGCATTTGACATTAGCTAAAACGAGTATATTATAATATAAGGCATTAAGTGATAATACTAAGTTGAAATTAAATTTTAGTAAGAGTTGTTTATTATAATCTAAACAAAGATATACATTTATGAAGTGATTGAGATAAAGAAATTACTTTATATAAATTGGATTTACAAACTTGAAAGGATTCAAAACGGAAATTTGTGAACTTAAATTCCAATGTTTATAAAGATGATTCTAAAGAGTTCAGAAGAAAAGTGTTTTTATGTTAGCTGTCCAAATGGCTCAAAAGTTAAAAAAAATGGGCAAGAGCTGTATCTAATAGGTGAGCGCTTCTCTTAAGTATCAATCTTCTTGGAAAAGATGATCTATGATCCTATTGGTCGTACTCAAGTATTCCTTGATCTATATATATAACTCCGATAAATTTTATTAGGAAATATATACGAGACTGGTTTCGGAAATGATTTTGGTTGAATCCCGCAAAGAAGTTTTGATATGCTATACACATTTACATTAGTATTTCATTTGCATTGAAATCAAGCTTTTGTTTTTCTCTAAAATTTTCTTTGTAAAGAAATATATTATATACTATTTTTGTAGAGAAATATAATATGTATGGCACCCAAGTGGCAGTGACATAGCCCGTAATAAACGACTAAAACCTTTGATAATAATGGGTAACGCATGCTTAATAAATTATTAAGTTTGTAAGTTATTTTATGAACATACATGTAGTCCATATATTAATATTATAAGGATGTACATCATCATGAAAAGTTGTTCGATAGATTTAATTTGTTAATATGAAACAAGTTTCATAAGAGGTTTGGTTCGGTCCTAGCATATGTTAAGAGCATTCCCAACCACACAAATGTGGGAATGGTCTAATCTGTCACTTCTTAGGGATCATTAAAGCAACCGACCCCTAACAGCATATTCTTTAGTTGGCTAATTTTTAGCCGGTTAAGGTTATATTTTATTTTACACCATCCGATGTTGATCCGCGTGACCTTTGATGCAATCCAAAGTTCTTTGTTTCACCGGCTTTTAAAAAGCCTGCTAAACATCCAACCTTCAGCGCTGGGAATGCTCTAATGGCGACCAAACCTTCTTCTTCCTTTCTTCATGTTCTCTTTCCTCCTCATCCTCTCTCGTTTTCCATCCCTTTACTTTTCGATTCTTCTGCCTTCTGCTACTATGCTAATTTTGCCTTGCTTTCGCCTGCGTGGATGCCTCACCGAATCCTGCTTTCTTATGCCAGATCTAAACCTCTCTCTCCAAATTTCCTCCATATTTATCATATCCTTCTACTTTTATACTTTCTTGCTACATCCTTCCCTTCTCTACTGTTGCGTGGTGTCCCTTATAGACTTTACCAATCTTGCGTTTGTTGCCACTGCAGTCTGTTATAGCGGCTTCCTACCTTAACTCGTCCTTGTAATGTGAAACACGAGGTTTCCAAACGACTGTGCCTAGTACATTGCTTGGTGGATTTTTAAATGGAATTGTCTGGCTCTCGCCAGGAGGGATTAGGTTTTTTTCGGTGATGTTGGAGATCTAGCATTGGTTTCGAATGTGGATTTTAGCTACTGTTTGGAAGTGGTTCGACTTACTTGGTAATAGAAGTTTTGGATCCTACGCGGAGTGTTCATGGTGCACAGTTCAGATTTGTTTCTCGACTTGCCTCGCGGTTCACCTACCTCCTTGCCTGTTATGTTTAGTTATGATTTCTTTTATTTATCAAGTCGTTGTGGAGGTAGCAGTGTATTGGCTCTAGCTTGATGAGCTAATGTAGAGATTGCTGGCATCACTGGGTTTTAAGGTTTAGACTGTGTTGGTCCGTTTTATGGAGTTTTATCTTGGTTTTGTTCTTTGTATCTCGTCTTGTAGGTGTTGCATCGTTGGTTGTGTTGCTTTGATTGGGTTATAAGATTGTATTAAGTGTGAGTCTGTGGAGTGTCATCTTGGGAAGTTTGGAGTTTTGTCATTTGCTGGGAGTTCATGCTTCTGCTTTGTGCTTTGCTTTGATGCACAATTCCATCATGTTGGCGATAGCTAAGGCTATGGAGGAGGTCTTAGCTCTCTCGTGTTTGCAGTACAAATTTTCTTTGAATTTGCCTGGCTGTTTTAAGTTATTTTTAGTGGAAATTATGCTATTTTCAATTGGTTTATGTTATCATTTTTTTCTAGCTTGGCCTACTTCATGCTTCGGCTATGTTGGAGGTAAGCTATCCATGTCGTATTTTTCTTGGCGTATTTCATTTTAGTTCCAATGTGATGTCTCCATGGTTGCTTTTGTTCTGGCCTCCCTGTAAGGTATTGTGTGCTTGAAGTGTTAATGGTGGGTTATCCTACTGTTGAGTATTTCCAGGGATGTAATGTTGCCTTTTTGGGGTTATCGGGCCCCACCAATTGTTATGTCCCCAAATTCAGTGTCCTCCCGTGTTTCATTCAATCAGAGCTCCCTGATTTTCACATTTTGCACTTAAACCCCTGAATTGTTGGGGGATTTAAATGCAAAACAGTGCAAATCAGGAGATCTGACTGGAACGGAGGACAGTGGGAATGAGGACAGAAGAGTTGGTCTCATTGTCGAGCTATGCATTATATGCTTCATAGGAAGTTCTGTCCTATTAAGTTTGAAATTCTTGTACAAGTGTACTTTTATAAATTATTTTTTGCTTGTCAGTGTATGAAATTTGACTTCCTACATGGAGTATGTAATTAGTTGTAGTTTAGTATATTAACTAGCTCCAATGATGTAACTTATTTAGGATGTTAGTGAACGGTCCACCTTAAAAATCGAGTGTAGTAGGTTGGTAGTCTGTCAATTTCCTGTATTGTTATAATAATAGGTGTTTGCGGTCACTTTTAAAATCAGTTGACTTTGTCCAAAAAAAATATGAAACAAGTTTTCAACGATTTTGGATAGTTGAAAACTTTGAATTATCATAGGACTTTAAATTAAAAACTTATGAAATATAAACCCGAGTTTATGTAACAGTTTAATTAAGAAATAGATAGATAAAACAAGCTTTTGAATATGTATATATGTATATACTCATGGGATATAATAAGGTATTATACAAGTATGAACTTAAATTATAAAATATGTTTAAGCTTAAAGTAATGATTTATGACAAAATGCATAAACGATTGGTAAAAAGTGACACGCTATTTTTGTAGAAGAATGAATAAAGATATAGGCAATTAAGAAACCAATATGATAAATACGCATATTGTTTAATTTGCATGGCTGACCTTGATTTTACACCGATCCGAAAAAGGATTTATCATTTGATTCTGAATAGTGAACATTGATGAGGTTTTATGGTTGGGTACTTGGTTTTTTTTTTTCATATTTAAGAGCTATGTAAGGAAAACAAAGTTATGTTTAAAGAGTCTGATTAGAGTCCACACAAAAGAATCAAGGGACCGACACTAGTTTGAAAAGTAAAGTTGTGGATTCGATCATTAAATCAAATCAGATATTGCATATGGATGATCTGTATATGTCGTAGGTAAGTAAAATAATCTTTTGGGGAACCACCTTTGGGTTTTTTTGGGGGTGAATTTGATGATTGAATTATTTTAAGGGAGGAGTACGTAGTGATCCATAATTTGATCACTTTAATTAAGGATATTTTAAGTATTCAATTATAGAATATTTCCAACTATTAATCATGTTTTAAGTGATAAATAATATTATTTATTTTTGGCAAAATATTCAAAAAAATATTTCCTTTGTGAAAATACCAATAAAATGATCAAAAATAGTTTTACCAATAAAATTGCTTTTAAACCATATGGATCGCGCACGGCTTTGGATACATACACTAATTTCAAAATTAAATAAGAATATGAAATAAAATTAATTATTTTATTTTTTAGAAATAAATGTATTTATGATATCATCAGTAATATCATTATATTCAATAATTAATTAATGAATTTAAATGGAGATTTAGTGATTTTAATTTTATTATAATCATTCTAATAACTATCTTAAAATGATTATAATTCATTTAAATTAATTATATTATGATATAAAATCATTCATTATAGCTTTATATATATATATATATATTTGATTTGAATATATGAGTAAAATTGATATCGTTGTATCAGTGTCATATCATTTTTTGTAAACAATCAATTAATATTATTTAATATGATTTTATTGCTTAAATAATATTATTTATATCATTTGAAGTTGATAAGAAATTTATATTCAAATTTTCTTTACTTAATAAATTGTTTGATTGAAAACCAATAACATGATTGAGTATTGGATTAGGGATCATCAACGATGTAAGCTACAAGTGACATTTATACATGGACACATTACTAAGAGATAAATTACCCTTTTATATTCATGAAAGACGGATTGAACTAAACAAGATTAGTAAAAATAAGAATAAAAACACAAAGACGGTTTACTTTGGAATAATACCAAATCTTATTGAGAAGGCCTAGAGTTCCCCGATCTCTGAAGAGACGGAGGAGCCCGGATTGCTTTGAGAACACGACGCGTCAAAACACAAATAATAGAACATTTTATTTCTATTACAACAATTACATCAGAGTACGAATAAATATTATACAGCGGAAAAATAATATCAAAGATTAAATTACATAGCAGTGGAAATAAAAATGTATAAATACATAGCACAGTGGAAATACATCAACTAACACAACTGAATGAAATACATGGATACAAAGCATTCTGAATATAGCACTAGCTGTAAACCAGGATCCTGTGAAAAGAAATATCTGCGAAAACCAAAACTACTAGCTGCCTGTGTGGAAAATATAGGACCCAGAGTTTAGGTAGAAACAATAAACTCCGAGTCAGTCATGGGACTGGTGTGAGAACTAAAACAGTTATTAATTTTATGTTAAAATTGGGTAAATCACGGGACCACGCCGCATGTCATAGAATGGGTTTACTTCCATAAATACTCTGAAATAAAACATTTTATAAACAACGCAATGCTTTTTTTAAAAATGAAGCTATTATAAGACTCAGGTCCCATCACACAATGCAACACAAACTGGAGGATAGAGTTTTACCTTATAATAGCCAAACGTGCTTGATATGCTTTAAAACAAATCATTTTAATGTTACTATAAGTGCATGGTGTCAAAAACAATTTCAAATGTAAATGTATCAATCATAGACGGCATAAGCGCCCCATCCCACAATGTCACCATATAGGTTTACAACTAAAACCGAAAAGTCGTGTATTGGAAATTGGATTCCATCATGAACCCAGGCAAGGGATCTTCCTTCCGATTCGAGACACTCTAGCCAATGCATCTGGATTCAGCCGCAGCTGCACCTGAGAGCGGCAGGTTCGGTCCAAACTTACTTCAGTGGATTGGCAATTCATGAACAATACGTTTCCTGTCCCTATGGGGCATAAAATCTGGTCAGTATGTCGACCATATCAAGAGCCACGAGGGACTCAAATCCGAGGTACCTCGCTTTCCAACATCCACATAAGTAGAATGTCTGGGCTCCATACCATGACATCACTCCTAACTAGAAAGAAACGCATGACCTCCCTGTGGTCCCTTATCCCGTTTCTGGTTCATACCGGGGTGTGAAGCTCGAGAATTAATGCAACACAAAGCTATGCTAATTAAAGCTGTGCTTTGATCATCAACCACAAGACTCTGCTTTTCAACAAAAACCTTGTTCCATGCATCTCAGCATGCCACACTGTCAATCCATACCGTACCACTGATTTCCACCAATATATAACCTCTGAGCTCGTACATCTCAGAGAAGGGTGTTAAACAAGAGAACAAATTCTCCACCACCAAATAGATATATATTTAGCAGATATCAATAAATACAATATAAAGGAACACAATGTCAGACATACCATCCATTTGCAAGTCCGTTCTAGGTCTGAACGAAACCGGAGGCACCTTATCCCTCATCCTATATGTCCAATACAGGAGAGAGGTCCTCGCATATCCGGTCGATCTCCAATTATGTCTGGACGATTACCACTTATTATCTTATCTTGGGTGCACAGCCCAATCAAGATATCAGTAATCATCCAAACGATGTGAAGTCTCCGGTCTTTAACTACCGTCTTCATCGTCGACTTTTAGTCGCCATATCAGTTATTCAAAATGGGATAAACCCGGTCTTTCCGAATAACTCGCATATTTTATAATCAATAATCAAGTGCTATAAAAACACTTCATACTCCTCATTCCAAACCAAAATATTCTTTTATTCAAATATTCACATCTTTAAGGAAAGGTTCCCGTTAATTTTACCAAAGATAAATTCTTTTAAATCCCTTATATCAATTCAAAAGACTTGATTTTGTTTCCTTTATCAATTATAAACCAAAATAAGGTTTGTAAAACTAGTAGGGATCATCGAGCCTTACTGAAGTAATCATTTAGTATATTAATCCCAACCCCAACCTATTCATCCTATAGAGCGAAACTGGTAGTACTCCATATCTAACACCCGCTGTGTTATCAGTAAAATTAATTACCATTTTCCGTTCGAATCTAATTAAATCTATTAACTATCGGCTGGAGTAAAACTAGTTGTACTCCATTTCAACCATTTCATGAATTCGATAAATTTAATTATCCCATTCTCATTCCAATCTAATTAAATATTTATTAAAACTCCAACTGGTTTTAATCTTCCTAAAAATCGTTATTTAATGATTTTTCAACTTTAGGAAATCAATCCTGCCTTTAATTGGGTTAAAGAACCAATGTCACTTAAAAAAAATCATGACAAATCCCAAAATCCTATTCCATCAAAATGGAATCTCAACGGAAATCAGATCAGTCAAAATCAATATGAATTTCCGTATCAGTCTAATAAAATAAATGGAATAAAGGCGAAGCCTTTTAAATTCCATATATAGTAACAGTCTTCCTTCACAGAAGCTCATGTCGATTATTACCAAATCGAATCCCATTTGATTCCAATTTAATATATTAAATTGGAAAACTTTACTTTGGAAAATATTAACCTTAATAAAAAGATTTATAAATTCCAAATCTTAACTTCATTGTTGTTAATTGGGTTAAAGAACAAATATTATTTAAAAATAGTTCACGATAAACCCAAAAATCCAATTTCAATTCAATTCCAATTAAATAGTAATTAATTGGTAAACTTCTCTAAATCTTAATTAAAAGATTTATTCTTTTCTCAACTGGGTTTAAGAACAGTATTATTTAAGAAATCATTCGCAGCAAACCCAAAATCCAATTTGATATTAAATACAAGGCTCTGAGTAGAAATTTTATCGGCTTATATTCAGTATCAATTTCTGAAACCAACAAATATCGTATTAGGAATAACGATATTTTTATCTTCCAAACTCCTCAACAACATATGTATAATCACATAATCCAATATCGAAATATTCTAAAGATTATTTCCATTCTAATCCATTCCAACTAATACGTTGGAAAATTCTGGTTATAACAAAACCATTTCAAATCCAATTTATTTATTTAAAATCATTGGATTATTATTCTAGTTAATAACTAGTTCATTTCAATAAAAATATATTTTTATCTTTCCAAATATGGAATTTTTCATCCAAATCTTTCCAAATCAGTTATTATGATTTTACAAAAATTTTCCCATATTTTTAATAATTTTATTAAGGCCCTTACAGTCGGTTTCCAATATCGGCCACCGAACTACATCCATAGCGACCTTTTCCGAAATTGATTTGGACATATCTTAAAATCTAACCGTTAGATTTAAAATCTCTTATATTCATTGGAAATCTCTTTTCGATATGAACACAATGGTTATGATTTTAGGAGAATCCAATGGTCGGATCTCCCGCTACATCAATTTGAAGTTCATGGTCGAAATTCGTGAACAGTCGCTGCGCGGCGCGTTCTATTCAAACCATTTAAATGTATATAATATATATTTCATTGATTTCTATTTAAAACGTATTTTATAAATCGTTTATAAAAATGATTCCAACTTCCATTTTGGTTTTAAAACAAAATTGAATATTCCATATCATTATAATATTAAAATGATAATATTTTCAAAATATGAGATTTTGAAATCAAATCTTTTCGATATTCATTATAAAATGAATAAAATCGATATAAAAATCCGTTCGAGTTAAAATGGCGCACTTCTGCTTAACTCGGCTTCATATATTTCAATATTTTTATTCCCATCCAAAACCGGACATCAAAATCATGTTTTCAATTCTTCTTTGAACATTATTTTAAAATATTCCTTATTTCCGAATTGGAATGTGACTCAACTAATTCCCATATTATTTTAATTGTATGGATTTCATACATCACATGTATTTAGCAATAATGATAAACAATCATTAAACATTCCAACATTATCCAAGGTGCATTCTACAACTGTATAAGCGTTAAATAAATAACGCTTACAACAGTCCGTTAATCGATCGACATACATACAACTAAACAGTTAGGATTAGTGTATGTCAAACATTATCCCAATACCCATGTGGGTTTCTCAAACAACAAATACTTATTATTATTTGTGCATTTGGGCAATGTGTAAAAATTATCGTCCTAATCAAGATCAGTTAAATAGGTGTACATAAACAAGCCGTCCGACGTGTAAATGAATATTTATTCCAATTCGACTACCATAAATATATTAACATTTTTCTAACATGTTAGACACCACAAAATCACCATCATAATACACACATCACTAAGTCATCCATACAAATAAATACTCAACTACCCGATGCCATTTACGGCGCCACAAGTAGCCATCTGCGGAGTATGAAATGCGAGTGTCGCTAATATCCATACATCGCTTCCATTTAAATGATTTGTGTGAGTTCGTGTGTTGAAATCCAAAAATAAATAACATATAAAAATCAACAATGACAATTTATATACTTTCAGTTATAAAACAAATAAATGGTACAAATATTTTAGTAAGAGAATTCTCACATTCATTTCCACTCCATCATTCTTTATTTGAAGATTTCAGTACAGTTTGGGTTAAAGTTTGCCTGAATTTCTAACATGCTCCGTTTCTGTCCTGGTCATTTCCATTGCAAAACTCTCGTTGAGATGATTCCAACGTAACTTAAATCGTTTGATTCCGTTGTTATTTGAACAAGTTACAGAGTTTTAAACTTTACTTATATTGCCAAAATAACTAAAACCTATAATTAGTTTAATCAACTTCCTAATCCTTCCCAAACCATTCTCCAACTCGTCTTCCTTCTGTGTATTTCCTTTAACCGAACCCATCAACCGTAGGAGAAAACTGACCATTGCGCCTCCATCATAAGCCAGCCCCACATCTGAACATACCACGACCTCTGCTGTTCAAACCTCCACCTTCGCCAACGACCATGGCAATTCCGCACCCCTAGCTCCTCGGTATTTGCATTCGAACGCGCCAAATTTGTGGCTTGATTTCTCTCCACTTGTGAAACTACAGACGATCTTCACTGTTGATTGAGATAATCTCCCCTAGTTGATTGTTTTTGCCTACGGAAGTTCTTCGTAAGGGTGTGTGGGTAAGGAGAAAAGGGAGAGGATGTTTCAATTTTTTTTTTGCCATCGATGGAGAAGAAGGCGACGGGTTCCAGAAGTGAGGATTTAGGTTTGGGAATTTACATATATATATAATATAAATTAATATTTAATCCATAAATAACTCGTTAAATTTCCAAACTCCAAATCAATCCCAATGACTGTAGCCCATAACCAAATACCCCTATTCCGGACATAATGGGATACGTTTTGTAAGCTAATTCGACTGTTTTGATCAGTTTTTATCAAAATTAAAATATAAGTTAATATAACGGTCAATATTGAATTCCAATATACATTTTAATTTACCGGGGCCACATACGGACTCCAAAAATTATGGAAATTGAAATCTAGCTATGTTTTGATGATACGGTCCTAACAAAACTAATTTCGTCGAATTTGTAGACCATTTGAAAATGGCCTTTTAATTGGTCAATTAAATTCAAACTGAAATTTCAAACATGTTTAAATTCACCGTGCTCATATATTAATTCCAAAAATTATGAAATTTTAAACCTGACTATAATTTAACATTCTGGATCCAACAAAAGTCGTTTCGTCAAAGATGGAGTTCATTTGCAAAATGGTCATTTTTAAGGGCTTATATATTATATTAAAATATATATAAATTCCACAGCGACTATTCTAAATTTTAAACTGGACATAACTTACAATTTATAAAGTGAAATCTCAGTTTCTTACATTCGTTGGAAAGATATAGTTAAATAGATTTTAACATTTCTTGTTTCGTACAATTCTGACTTATATTGAATTCTGTATATTCAATTGAAATTTAAAATTGAATTTTCAAACTACCGCGCCATTTCGAGTTCGTTTTATAATTAAAATAAATTTATACATTCTAACTTCGATTTAAATAAAATTTTAAATTGTTAATATTTAAAATAAATCCTTTTAAATATTCAAAACCCATTAAAATAGCTAAAATAAAACTTTTAAATTGGTTTAGAAATTCCGGGTTGTTACACTTATCATTGCATTACACACACCACCACCTCTTCACACAACATCATCTCAAGCACACTGGGGAAGGGGGAGGGGGTTATCATCGGCATGAACATGATGAGAGAGGATGGACATGGGTAGAGGATATTTAGCTAGTTTTCACTTAAGACATTTTTTTCAGAATTTTTCTGTAAATACACACCTGTTCTCTTCATTATTTTCACAGCTTCTTCCATAAATTTAGAGGTTCTTTGCCTTCTTCCTCCTTTCATTGATGGATTCTTATCGTGAAAAAATAATATAGAAAAATATGATAAATAGAATTAAAAATAATATATTGCATATACATTATCGAATTCACTTGCAAGCTAGGTCGTGAGCACCCATGGCTTGGTCGAGTCCCTCCAAGCAACCCCAAGTCGATTCGTAGAGTTTACTTCGAAGTTTGCGAAGCTATAGCTATTTAAAATTAACTCAAGTGAAAATATTTGAACATAACAATTCTATGATTTTTGTTTGATGATAACAAACATATATATATATATATAATTGTAAATGTGTTTGCCATTTGTTAGACCAAAAATTGGGCCTAACACCCAAATGCAGATCGCAGATCACAAAATGCAGAAAAGAGTAAATAAAGAGGAGACACACAAGGTTTTTATAGTGGTTCGGCTGTAGATGTAGCCTACGTCCACTTTATAATCTTATTGTTATACTGACAGATTACAAGAATCAGTTACATGTAGACACACAATCCGTGTGTTAATTTTATTGAAAAGAGAAGAATTTGAGTGTATGAAGGTGCAAAGTCCTTGCACTTCAGTAATGGTGGAAGCAGTGAAGAAGAATGGCCAAAAGATCCTTGAAAATGCCTTCAAATGGTGTATTTATAGTTGTTTCCTTAAGGCGGTACATGGGACACATGGCACGTATCCCAAAAATCTCGAAATGTGGTGGAAAACGTCCAGACATCATCTCCAAATCGTCATGTGACATGTGTAATCAGATCCATGCAAGTTGGAGTGAAAATAGCCTTGTGAATAGGTCAGAACAAGCTGCACAGGAGAAGGTGTGGGGATCGGATCGTGGTATGTACCACGGACGGTTCGTGGTCTGAGGAGGGCGATCCGATGAGGGGCGATCCAATGAGGGACGATCCGAGGGTGCGTGATCCATACTTCGATCGTGTGCTGTTTCGTCGCTTTATCCAGGAAATTGCCAGATTACACCAGTTTACGGAAACGGGCATAACTTTCAAACCGTAAGTCCGATTGAGCCAAACCGAAGCTCAAACTGAAGCTAACTCAAAGATCTACCAAAGTTACGGAGCTCAGCTCCGTAATCGCTGTTTTCGGGCCCAAAAGAGGTCGTCTGATAGGAGTTTCGGGCCTGTTTATGTTGAGGATGTGATTTTAACCAAATCTCTCAATATCTTCCGACGTCGTCTCCATCGCTCGAGCATGTTATCATTCAGGAATTCCATGTGTGACGGCTTTTGCCAAAAAATGTGTCAACACCAAAAAATGTGTCAACGCGTTTGCCCCCCAGAACATATCTTGCTGGTTGAAGGAAGATGTGTTCTGGATAATCTGAGAAATCCAAATTCAGAATGCGACGATCACGCCGGATCGTATTAAGGCCAGAAAAATCCAAGAAGACCAGGAGTTTGTACCTGCAAGAAGGTAAAACAAACAATGCAAGAATATTTCCTAGATGGCCTTACCGGAGTAAACCATCCGAGGAGATGTTAGAGGGGTTCGAAGACGGCCTTACGGGAGTTAGACGACCAAGGAAATGCCATGAAAGTTCTAAGACGGCCTTATCGGAGTAAGACGACTAAGGAAAAGAAACGAAGGTTCCAAGACGGCCTTACCGGAGTAAGATGACCAAGGAAAAGCACATGAAGGTTCCAAGATGGCCTTACCGGAGTAAGATGACCAAGGAAAAGAAACGAAGGTTCCAAGACGGCCTTACCGGAGTAAGACGACCAAGGAAAAGCACATGAAGGTTCCAAGACGGCCTTACCGGAGTAAGACGACCAAGGAAAGGCACATGAAGATTTGTTTATACTGGACGGATCCAGTTAGGAGCCGGAGCTCATGTTCATACTGGACGGATCCAGTCGGGAGCCGGAGCTCAAAGCTTATTGCTAATTCATGAAAATGCAGCAGTCATTTGCCGGACACGGCTGGAGACCACGAGTAGGTTCCGTGCGTGTGGGCTGATGTGACAGCTCTTATTACATGCAGGGAAAACAAAGGAGGGCGAGAAGTCGCCTAAAAACCTGAAAACATGAACTGTGAACCGGAGTTCAGCAAACTGAAGAGATCCGCCGAGTGGGATCAACGAATGATAATCCCGCGATTGCTCGATCCAGGATCGTTCCCTCTCTGGGGAATAGGTGGTGGCAGCGCAGGTGTAGGCGTTGTTGGTCGAGTGACATATTCGGGTAACTCTCCTCGTCTGATCTGATCCTCAATAAGATCTCGCAAATGTCTGCAGTCATCAGTGTTGTGACCGTCTATGTCATGAAATATGCAATGTCTGCCAGAATTGCGTTGTGCTAGCGTCGGCTCCCTCTTGGGAGGTCTTGGTTAGGAGGCAGCACCTCCTGTATCTTGTATATGTTGCTCAGAGTGTCATTCAGTTCAGTGTATTTGTCGTATCTGGACCCCCTCCGGGGTGGAGCATTACGATCATTTGTAGCAGGGGTCTTTCCTTTACCCTTGTCATTGCCTTTTCCAGGATTGGGCGGTTCTCCATCTCCGAGCATGTTGACTTCGAGGGTTTTCTTCTCGGAAGTTGCATCTTCTTCCCGCAGAAATCTATCTGCTTCAAGGTAGAATTCGCCGAGATTTCGCGGTGGATTTCGGTACAAAGATTTTTTGAACTCCGAGTTATCTAGAACGCCGGATACTGCTGCCATCAGGACCATCGATTGCTCAGGCCGATCCACTGATGCTGCTGCGACGTTGAATCTTTCCAGGAAAGAACGCAGAGATTCTCTGGGCCTCTGCTTGATTGTAGTGAGTGACATGACGTTCTTAGGTCGGGCGATGTGGACCCGAAACTGTTCAAGGAAGCGTGCGACCAACATGTTCCAACTGTTGATCGATTCTGTTTCCAGCTGCCGAATCCACATGGCTGCTATATCAGTCAGAAAGAGGGGAAAACATTTTGCCATGACGTTTTCCGATGCCGATTGAACTTCCATATGCCGTTTGTAACGCATGAGATGCACGGTAGGATCTGTCCTGCCGTTGTAAGGCTCCAATTGCGGAAGTTTGAAATCTGGGGGATTGCGAGAATTCCTGATTTCCTGTGTGAACGGATTGTGATTGACGTCGTCCACGTCATTCTGATAGGTGCGGCCTCTCGAGAGGCGTTGAATGAGATCAGCGAGTCGATTGCCCTCAAAAAGCTGTTGTAAACTACCAAAATCAGAGCTGGTGCCCCCAGCGTTGAATGCAGGAGAAGATGGAAGTTGGTGAGCTATCGCCTGGGGATCGCGGCTCGCGGATCGTGGATCGAGGGTAGCGACCCGACCCGGTTCGAGGGGGACGGTTCGTGAGGTAGGTTTGTGAAGTCCAGCTCGTGAGGCCGGATCGTGGAGTAGGGGGGCGATCCGACTGGGTCCAGGAGGTATGTCACAAACTGGTTGTTGTTGAGCAGGCGGGAGCGAGTTGTTGGGATCGGTTCGTGAGCCTAGTAGTGTTCCACGATCCGGGTCGCGGTGCAGAGGTGTATCACGAGACGAGTTTTGCTGTTGAATGGGGGGGTTGCCCCCGAGTCCGGGTGATACTCGAGCCGCGTCAATGGCTTCGTTTCCAGTGATTTGGGCGTTGCTCGGCCTTCCATCCATCCGAGCGAAGAATTGGTTGATCATTTCCTGTTGTTTCTGGAGGAGATCGTCCTGCCTTGCCATCTGGGTCCTCAATTCAGCGAGAACTCCATCCATCTCGTCTCTAGTCAGGTATGATGATGGGTCTTCATGAGAGGAAGCTTCCTGGCTTGCCTCGTTCCTTGTGCCTTCAGCATCAGCATCATCGGCATGAGAAGAAGTTCCAGTCTTCTTCCTTTTGTTCGCCATTGAGTTTCCTTTCAAGCTAGAAGTTGAAGTTTTTGTGTGCCCACCTACCTGGCGCGCCAAAATGTTAGACCAAAAATTGGGCCTAACACCCAAATGCAGATCGCAGATCACAAAATGCAGAAAAGAGTAAATAAAGAGGAGACACACAAGGTTTTTATAGTGGTTCGGCTGTAGATGTAGCCTACGTCCACTTTATAATCTTATTGTTATACTGACAGATTACAAGAATCAGTTACATGTAGACACACAATCTGTATGTTAATTTTATTGAAAAGAGAAGAATTTGAGTGTATGAAGGTGCAAAGTCCTTGCACTTCAGTAATGGTGGAAGCAGTGAAGAAGAATGGCAAAAAGATCCTTGAAAATGCCTTCAAATGGTGTATTTATAGTTGTTTCCTGAAGGCGGTTCATGGGACACATGGAACGCATCCCAAAAATCTTGAAATGTGGTGGAAAACGTCCAGACATCATCTCCAAATCGTCATGTGACATGTGTAATCAGATCCATGCAAGTTGGAGTGAAAATAGCCTTGAGAATAGGTCAGAACAAGCTGCACAGGAGCAGGTGTGGGGATCGGATCGTGGTATGTACCACGGACGGTTCGTGGTCTGAGGAGGGCGATCCGATGAGGGGCGATTCGATGAGGGTCGATCCGAGGGTGCGTGATCCATACTTCGATCGTGTGCTGTTTCGTCGCTTTATCCAGGAAATTGCCAGATTACACCAATTTACGGAAACGGGCATAACTTTCAAACCGTAAGTCCGATTGAGCCAAACCGAAGCTCAAACTAAAGCTAACTCAGAGATCTACAAAAGTTACTGAGCTTAGCTCCGTAATCGCTGTTTTCGGGCCCAAAAGAGGTCGTCTGATAGGAGTTTCGTGCCTGTTTATGTTAAGGATGTGATTTTAACCAAATCGCTCAATATCTTCTGACGTCGTCTCCATCGCTCGAGCATGTTATCATTCAGGAATTCCATGTGTGACGGCTTTTGCCAAAAAATGTGTCAACACCAAAAAATGTGTCAACACCATTGTACTATTCTACTACATCATAGACAAAATTAAATACTTATATTTAAATAGAATATTACTGTACAAGAATTTAAATATTCAAACAGTATTTTATTTAAATATAATATTTTATTTCTATATTTGAATAGTACAGATTTCATAACTCCACTATTTGTACATTCTACTGATATTTTACAATTCAATTTTACATTTAGTTTCATTTGTTACAATAGTTCCTTACTACAACACTCTGTCACTCATTTACATCACTTAGTTGTACAAATACATTCATATACAATCACTCACTCATATACAGTTACACAGTCTTGTCTTGTGTCTTCTGCCTACTTCAGTTAGTCTAGTCTTCTACTTACTTGTCATAGAAACACACACACTAATTTGGAACAAAAATATTTTTAAATTCTAGCAGATATAATTTTATTTTAAAATTTATTTGCCTTGGAATTTTGTGTGTTTCTCATCATTTTTCATGACTTGATATGATATGTGTGTATATATTTATATATATATATCCATCTGTGTCTAGACAACTTTTGATATTCACAGTGATTCACTACAAATACCGTAAAGTGGACATCGTTTGTAGTGCTCACTTATATATATTCTACACGTGCACTATACATGTATACACATACATGTGTATGTATATACACAGTGGAGGGCAATATGGTCTGCAGGGGACAAATATATCAGTATGGGGTGTTCAGTGACACACAAATACATACACATATATATATATATACACACATTTTTGTGTATATATACATGAATGTATACAGTGATATATCAAGACAGAGCTCAAAATACTTAAACTCAGCACAACATGCCAAGTACAATAGCCAAACTGGACATGGTCGAACAACAATTACATGTCAAAGTATCAAGTGATAAGGCAAGCCCAAACATGTCGTGCATTACACACTTGAACCAGTTTCAGCAATCAAGACAGCTCAAGATATACATATATATACACACATATTTTTGCGTGTGTGTATATATATATATATATATATGTATGTATATATATATATATATGTATTCTTGCATATACATGTCATGAAAATGACATCAGAGTAAAACAGTAGCGACCACTATCTCAAAATGCACAAGGCAGAAGCAAGTATCATAATGCCACAAATACAAGCAAGATTCAAGTCAGGAAAGATGACAGCAAGTATAAAGCAGTGCATAAAGATAATGTGAAATTTTTATGTGTACACAACCAATATGTAGGATATGTTCTTATCAATAAACAACTCAATGGCATGTGCACAAAAAACATGATGCACACATCAAGGAATTGGAAACATACATGAGCAACTGGGCTCTAAAGAACCAAGCAAGGAATACAGATGAAAGCTTCAAAGTCGAGCAACTCAAATTTCAAGTCCATGACCAAAACAACATTATGCATGGATCAAGAAAGACAACATCTACATATGGTCAAGGATTTCATGGACAGAACAACTAGTACATACAGGTTCAAGACTAAAGTGGCTCGGGTAGAAACCAAAGTGGAACAGCCAAGAAGGGTTTCAAATTCAACATTCATGGGTCAACAGGATTCATGTACATGCTCTCAAGTACGAACTTGTGCTCATACAGCAAGAGACATAAAAAGAAATGAAAGGTCTTATGCAAAACTGTCAACAAGTGATGGCATGAACACATGCAAATGGCATTGCATAAAAAAGAGAGGAAAAATGCATAAGTTTATATGATTCAGCATTGTTCATGTTGACAAGTGCTCAAGTCAAATACAGAAGTTACAAATCTAGATGGACAAGAATACACAAAATATGACAAGGGATAATCAACAAATTATGGAATCATTCTTCCCAGAAATTCAGTAAACAGCTTTTGGAAAGTTTTTTTAATGTGTTCAGAAATTGATTTCCAGAAATACACAATAAGGTGTATCCGACGAACAAACATATGGCATGAATTTATCTTCAAAATTCATGGAAATCATATTGCAGATCTCTTAACGATAAAGCCAACAAATCTTCAAGTGTTTTAATTTGCAAAGACCAAACTGAGATCACAACAAAATAAAAGGCATATTTTATTCTAGAAAGTCGAAAACAGTTTTGGCAAGGAAAGTTTTCTAGAAACCAATATGATCAAGAATGATTGGTAATTTCCAGAAATACCAAATCTAACTTTATTTGTGGAAAAGTCAATCTAGATTTCAAATTTTTTTCTAGATATATGCATGCTCGATTTCGCTGAAATGAAAACAATACGTTATTGTTTCCGCAAATAACAGTGAAGAGTTTTGGGCAAGTTTCTTTTCAAAATAGGCCGTATATATCAGGAGTATCAGGGCAACAAATTCACACAAATTCAAGGCTAGAACGTTTCCGTTTTTCAGCAACAAATCAATCCGAAGTTGCGGCAATGATTCAATCAAGGCAACAACAATCACGCACAAATCAAGCTAGCCATATATGAAATTAGAGATTGTTTTAGATTTTAAAAACCTAGATAAACTACACCATTTCATCGCAGGCGTAGGATCAAAAACATATATGCAACTATTCGAAAGCAAATCAAAAATTAAATTCAGAGAACTCACAGAAGTTTTTCGATCGCACGTACTCTCAATTCGAACAATAGATAAGCAAAAAAAATTCGAGATTTAGAGAATTTCCAGAGCAATCTTTTTTCAAGCATCGCGATTTGGGAGGGAAAGTGAAAAACCCCTAGTTTTTGGGTTGGTTACCATTGAAGAGTAAAAGGGAGCAGCCGGTTTTAAGTGGACAAAGAACAAATGGGCCGACCTATATTTTGTCTTAGGATTTTAAACTAGGGTTTTTCTTTTGTTTGTTTATTTTATTTTATTTTATTCTTATATTGTTTTGTTTTTGTAATCGTTTAACGTTTGTTTTTCTATTTTTTCTGTAAAATCTAGGATTTTATAGCTATGGTATTTTAACTAGGAGTTACAAGTCTGTAATTCAGGAAAAAACTGATTTTGGGGTTTAAAATCAGTACAGGGTTTTGAGCATAGGATTAGAACAGTTGTGAGTGGGTGTTGCGAGTTTACAGAGATTTTGTAAGCGCAGATATTGTTTTAATTCTTGTAAAGAAACTTTAGGGAATGCCGCAATAGGTAGGGTTTGTCGAAGCCAGGTAAAATCTGTGTTGTTTATTTTTGGCATTTATTTTCTCCACTGCAATCTATACAGTGATATTTTTAATATCTCGTATTAATCTAATAACCCTTATTCACCTCCCTCTAGGGTTAATCTAGATCCAACAAGTGGTATTAGAGCAATAATTCTGGAATACTCTCAATGCGAAGTATCGAAGAATTAACAACAATAGCTCAAAACCCTAGAAGGTCAACTCAAATTCAGATCTATGCTTGAAACGAGAAACATATGAAAATTCAAATAGATCAAACTATGGAGACTCATCAGACGATGAGACAGGAAATTTCTCATGTGAAGAATTAGTTTATATGTGCGTTGATTTAACTAAATCAGTAACAAAAAAATAAAACTCTAAAATCTAAAAATCTTGATGACTAGCAAAAATAATAGTTTGGAATTAAAGCTTGAAAATGTCTAGAAATCTGAAATTCTGATTGCAAAAGTTGTTTAAAGTTTGGAAACAATCTTGTTCATCTCAATAAAAATATTCAAAAGCTTGAGAATGAAATTCTGATCTTAAAAGAGAACGGGATTAAGTTATTAAATTCGAACAATTTTCTGCAAAAGGAATTGGATATTTTAAAGACATTTGGAAATTACAAACATGAAATTTTTGGAAAGGAAAATTTCCAGAAACTGAATCTATTCTGAAAGAGCTCGAAAGCGAAATTGAGAAATTCAATAATTTTGAAAAACATGAGCTTGAAAAGCAAAAACATTATTAATTTGAAATCTCTAAGTCCCAAGCCAAAATTAAATTGCTTGAAAATGAAAATTTGTTTTTGAAACAATATGATGCTGAAAGGAAGATCATTCATAATAATTGTTCTGATCTAATAAAAGAAAATGGTGATCACAAATCCAAAATTCAACTAATAGGATCAACTTTGGATAAATTTTCTAATGGGGAAAATCGTTGAATATGCTGTTGCAAAACCAAGTTTTTGTCGGAAATAAATATGGTCATGATTTTGGGAAAATAAATGTTTTTGAAAACGTGAATTCAAATGATTTTAAAAATCCTTCAAACTGCTTTGAAAAGAATTGATTTGAAAATTTGAACTCTGATAATTTCAAAGGGTTTGTAAATCATAAATGAGATGTGAACTTGTTTTGTAGCAATCTGTTTAAACATTTTTGGATACCAAAATAAAATAAAATGAATTCAGTTAAATTCAAACAGATCTGGGTTCTTAAAGGTACAAAGATATATTCAAATGGTTTGTTATATAAATAGGTTTGGGTACTTAAAGTTGTGAACACATTTCCTAGTGGTTTTACTAATTTTCTTAGACCACTCGATCCCTTAAACTGTTAGGTACCAGAGGAGGCTGAGAAAATGCTTTGGAAAAGAGATATTGAATTCAAGTTGTTCCACATCATTGAGTTATCCATCATTCCTTAGCCAAGTTTATTGAGCTAGAGATTCACTAGTTTACATTGATTACAAGTATGATCTCTAAACTCATTCCTGTTAATATTCTCTGTTTTTATTCTTCTTTGTTTATTCCTCCTTCTACCCCTTCTTTTTGTTTTCTTTTGATTATTCTGATATGTCTTGACACTGCTACAATATTCATTTTCTTCTGAGCTTTCTTAAATTAAAATTACAGAATTCATGATTTTCTGGAAATTTGCTTTATGTGTATAAAACTCTGATGTTTTAATGATTCCCAGATCTTGAATTTAAAACTGTAATTTATGTAATTATTTTGAAGTTTGATTTTGTTTTGAATTCCTAACAGTACTGAAGCATTCTTATCATATCTTGAACACTGTTAATTTGCATTCTAGATTTTTTGAAGATCCGAAAAATTAATGAAATTTCACAAATCTTTGCTGTTTTTTGAGTTTCTTTTAATTCATTTTGGAAAGACTAAAAAAATTTGGCTTGATTGTTGTGAGTAGAAAATCATTTTGAATCAAAAATTTTTTGTTGTATCTTGAAACTAATTTTAATTCATGATCATTTGACTTATGTATTTAATTGTTTGAAATCATTTGAAAATTTGATATCTTGAATTTCACACACATCTTGAATGTGAAATTAATAAACTTGTTTGAACGATTCGTTGTGCCTTGAAATTAACACATCTCTTCAAGTGATTTCAAATTAACTGATTATTTAATCTTGGATCATGAATTATCTCTCTTGTGCTTGTTAGAAATAATTCTAGAAAAATTCTCATGTGATTCTTTCTCTGAAATTTGCTGACTGCTGCTTTGATAAAAGGTTCAAAATTGTTTTTTGATTAGCTTAACTATTTTGAATTGAAAATCTTTTGGCATAGATTCTTGTGCTACATCATGAAATTCATTATGAAATCATGATCATTTACTTGAATATTGTTTTGTTTGAAATCATTTGAATTTTGTTTAATATCTTGAATCTCACACACTTCTTGGATTTGAAATTAATATTCTTGTGTGATCAATTCATTTAATCTTGAAGTTGTAACGTCCCTTCAAGTGATTTCAAATAAACCGTTTCTTTAAATCTTGGATCATGATTTGACTTCTTGGACTTGTTGTAATTTTTCTGAAAACTCTCCTATGAAACATGTTCTGAGATTGAAGTTTGCTGCTCTGATAGATGGATTTGATATGCTTGATTTGCTTGCTTGGGCTTGGTGATTAGATATTGTTGTCTGAGACACCTTTGTTAGCCACTAGGGTGGTATTAAAATTCTCATTAATGGAGATAACAAGTGGTATCAATACTAGATGTGTTTGAAAAAAAATTCACATTCATTTGCTTTTGATTGATCCGATTTAAATTGATTTTGAAACTACATAGATCTTTCCAAATCCCTCTCGTAATTGTTTTTCAATTTTTTAAAATAATTTATTGGTTATTTACTTAGAAATTGAAATCAATAACCAAATTGAACTGTACTTACAATTCATCAAAATTATTACCAGATTTTGAAATTGTGATGAGTTGTAACTATGGTATACTTCACAACAAGAGGAAATTTCATTTAAATTCTCATGATATTTTGAATAGTCTTTATAATATCTTTGGATTGGGACTTATTTCACGAACATCTTCTTTATCTACCATCATTCTGCCATCCATCATGATTTTATATTGATTTGGAGAGTTTAATATTTTTTTAAAATCATCTTAAATATACAATGTCAATATTTATGATGGAATTATGGTTATATTATTTTTCAGAAATAGAGATAATTGAAAATTTTAAAAGATCCCAATACAGTTGAGCATATTTCATTACATGATTAATTTAGAAATTTATTTCGCAATCATTTTTATACCTACCATATTTCTATCGTCCATATTGGTTTTATATATTGAGGAGTTTTTAAATAAGAAAATGATAAAAATAAAATATACACAAGTGTTTCTCTAACCCATTTAAAAATACAAGCTTTGGTCATGCATGGTTAAGAGATTACTTATACTTAAGCTGCAACTGACCTCATTCAAAAATCCAAGATCTGGTTATGCCTGGTTAGTGTGCTCTTAAACTGGAAGGAAAAGAAGAGAAATAAATTTGAATAAATAAAAATTAATATGAAATTCTTCTTCGTGTATAAAACCCAGCCTATCAATCCATTTTCTAACTTATGAAATGTGTTAATATCTTATTATATATTATGATTTGTTGATTGATAGTTATTGGGATTTGAGATTACTTGATTGCATCACTTAAATTGAATGTATAATCGTAGTCCAAATCCATCACTGTTTTGTGCTCAATTTTAAATATTTATTTGGAAATAATTGGAAACCATATGTTTCAAAACTCTCTCCATTTTTATAAATTCAATCGTGATTCCATTTTTCCAAAATGTGAAATTTGCATCTAGTTCTTAGAATATTATGAGTTTTGTTTGATTGATTGAGGTTTATGGTGATTATTCTCTCTCTTGAGTTGATTATACATTTCTAGTCAAATTTTTTTCGTTGTTTTAATTTTTTATCCTTTTGATGATAACAAAATAAGGTAGAATACGTTAAGATTTTGATTTATGAGTGAATATTTTATAAATATTTTAATATTGAAATTTCATTCGATTTATTCTTTTCACTCATGCACATATCTAGGGGGAGCATATAAATAAGGGGAGTTTCAATATTCATTGTCAAACACATTTATTATATTCAGAATCTCATATATGTTTGTCATCATCAAAAGGGGGAGATTTTTGTATATAACAATTCTATGATTTTTATTTGATGATAACAAACATATATATATATATATTACTATAAATGTGTTTGTTATTGTACTATTCTACTACATCACAGATAGAATTAAATATTTATATTTAAATAGAATACTACTGTACAAGAGTTTATATATTCAAATGGTATTTTATTTAAATATTTTATTTTATTTCTACATTTGAATAGTACAGATTTCATAACTCCACTATTTGCAGATTCACTGATATTTTATAATTCAATTTTACATTCAGTTTCATTTGTTACATCGGTTCCTCACTACAACATTCTGACACTGATTTACATCACTCAATTGTACAAATACAATCATATACAGTCACTCACTTATATACAGTTACATAGTCATCTCTTGTGTCTTCTGCCTACTTTAGTCGGTCCAGTCTTCTGCTTACCTGTCAAAGAAACACGCAATAATTTAGAACAAAACTATTTTTAAATTCTAGCAGATATAATTTTATTTTAAAATTTATTTGCCTCAGAATTTTGGTGTGTTTCTCTTCATTTTTCATGACTTGATCTGATATGTATATATATATCCATCTGTGTCTAGACAACTTGTGATATTCACAGTGATTCACCATGAATACCACAAGGTAAACATCATCTGTAGTGCTCACATATATATTCTACACGTGCACTATACATGTATACACATACATGTGTAAATATACACATATATTTTCTGTGCATGGGGCAATATCGTCTACAGGGAAAAAAAATCAGTATGAGGTGTTTAGTGACACACACACACACACATATATATATATATATATATATATATATATATACACACACACACACACACGTGTTTGTGTATATGTACATGAATATATACAGTGATATATCAAGAAAGAGCTCAAAAGACTTAAATTCAGCACAATATGCCAAGTACAATAGCCAAACTGGTACATGTTAAAGTATCAAGTGATAAGGAAAGCCCAAACATGTCGTGCATCACACTCATGAACCAGTTTACCAGTTTCAACAATCAAAACTGTCCAAGATATACATATATATACACAAAAATATATGTATATATATATATATATGTATATGCAATCGTGCATTACATGTCATGAAAATGACAAGCCAGAGTAAAACAGTAGCGACCACAATCTCAAAATGCATAAGACAGGAGCAAGTATCATAATGCCACAAATACAAGCAAGATTCAAGTCAGGAAAGAAGAAAAAAAGTATAAAGCAGTGCATAAAGATAATGTGGAATGTGTATATGGCATACATAACCAATGTGTAGGATATGTTCTTGTCAATAAACAACTCAATGGCATGTGCACAAAAAAAACATGATGCACACATCAAGTAATTACAAACATACATGAGCATCTGGGCTCTAAAGAACCAAGCAAGGAATACACATGAAAGCTTCAAAGTCGAGCAATTCATATTTCAAGTCCATGACCAAAACAGCATTATGGACCAGGAAAGACAACATTTACATATGGTCAAGGATTTCATGGACACAACAACTAGTACATACAGGTTCAAGACTCAAGTGGCTCAGGCAGTGGAACAACCAAAACAGGTTTCAAATTCAACATGCATGGGTCAGCAGGATTCATGCACATGCTCTGAAGTACAAACTTGTGCTCATACAATAAGAGACATAACTAGAAATGCAAGGTGTTATGCGAAACCATCAACAGGTGATGGCATCAACATAAAAAAAATGGCATTGGATTAAAAAAAGGCAAAAATGCATAAGTTTATATGGTTCAGCATTGTTCAAGCTAACAAGTGCTGAAGTCAAATGCATAAGTTACAAATATGGTTAGACAAGAATACACAAAACATGGCAAGGGATAATCAACAAATCATGGAATCATTCTGTCTAGAAATTTAGTGAACAATATTTGGCAAGTTTTTTTTTATGTGTCTAGAAATTGATTTCAAAAAAATATACAGTAATGTGTATTTGACAAACACGTATATGGCATGAATTTATCTTCAAAATTCATGGAAATCATATTGCAAATCTCTCAACAACAAAGGCAACAAATCTTCAAGGGTTTTAATTTGCAAAGGCCAAAACAGAGACCACAAAAAATAAAAGTCCTTTTTTATTCTAGAAATTTGGAAACAATTTTGGCAAGGGAAGTTTTCGAGAAAACAATATGATCAAGAATGATTGATGATTTCCAGAAATACCAAATCTAATTTCATTTGTGGCAAAGTCAATTCTAGATTTCAATTTTGTTTCTAGAAATATGCATGCTCGTTTTCAATGAAATGAAAACAATTGTTATTGTCACAAAAATAACGGTGAAGATTTTTGGGCTAGTATCTTTCCAAAATAGGCCGTATATGTCAAGAGTAACAGGGAAACAAATTCACACAAATTCAAGGCCAGAAAGTATTCATTTTTCTACAACAAATCAATCATAAGTCGCGACAATCATTCAAATAAGGAAACAACAATCACGCACAAATCAGATCAACTATATATGAAATCAAAGATTGTTTTAGGATTTAGAAACCTATATAAACTACACCATTGCATCACAGGCGTGGGATCAAAAACATATAGTTGACTATTCGAAAGAAAATCAAAAATTAAATTCAGGGAACTCAAAGAAGTTTTTTGATCGCAAATACTCTCAATTCAAGCAACAAACAAGCATAAAGAATTCGAGCTTTAGAGAATTTCCGAAGCAATCTTTTTTCAAGCATCGCAATTTGGGGGGAAAGTGAGGAACCCTAATCTTTGGGTTGGTCACCAATAAAGAGTAAAAGGGAGCAGCCAGTTTTAAGTGGACAAAGCACATATAGGTTGACCTATATTTTGTCATATGGTTCTAAACTAGGGTTTTTATTTTGTTTGTTTATTTTATTTTATTTTTGTATTTTTTGTTTTTGTAAATCTATCAACATTCGTTTTTCTAGTTTTTCTGTAAAAACTAGGATTTTCTAGTTATAGGATTTTAACTAGGAGTTACAAGTCTATAATTCAGGAAAAATCTGATTTAGGGATTTAAAATCAGTACAAGTTTTTGAGCATAGGAGTATAACAGTTGTGAGCGGATGTCACGAGTTTACAGGGATTTTGTAAGCATAGAGATTGTTTTAATTCGGGTAAGAAAACCTTGGTGAATGCAGCAGTAGGCGGGGTTTGCCGAAGCTGGGTAAAATCTGTGTAATTTATTTTCTGCATTTATTTCTCTACTACTGTCTATACTGTGATATTTTTAATATCACGAATTAATCTAATTAACCCTATTCACCCCCCATCTAGGGTTAATCTGGATCTAACAAAAATGAAGGTGAGAAACTCTAATTGTTTCTATGGGAAGAGAATCTTTACCCCTTCAAAAGTCTTTCTTGAGATCAGAAGAGAGGGAAGCATATTTGGTACCCAAGCCTTTACTTTCGTTTTGGGATTGTTCTAATGCTTAGCTTCAAGCTCTAGTTGGAAAGGGTTTGTACCATGCTTTCCCTCTGAGAAACATTAGCTTCACAATATCCAATTCCTTTAAAGCCTCACTTTTGGCAGTGGATAAATTAGAAACTTGGGCTTTTAGAGTTTGATTCTCAGCTCCAACAAGTCGGCGACATCCCTTTGAGAAGAGAATCAATGTCTAGCAAGCTGCAAAAGTGAAAGGAAGGATATGAGAAAGACATAATAGAATGATTAAAAGGATACCAAGATCAAAGAATTACCAAATGCTGCAGATCAATAATAACCTTCCGATCTGAAAAGGAACCAAGAGGGGTATTTAGGAAAGTGAATAATAGATAATCAACCGCTTTCTTCACCATATTTGGAAAATAAATATCTAAAAGTGAACTAGGTGAGGAATTGGTGATGTTAATGGCAATAAGAGGGAATGGAGAAAGGTCTAATGCCTTTTGTATTTCCTCCAAGGAGATGGGAAGAGCTAGAAGGATAAAAGTGTGGTGAGGGGTCCTTCTTAGTGAGGGGAGAAGCCAAATCTTCACTTTTAGTGATCTATTGGTAGATGGTGGGAGGTGATACGATGAATGTGGTGGAAGCTGTTATGTTCTTACTTTCACTCTTTGCAGCTAGTATTGATGGAAATGGAGTTAGATACTTTGACTTTCTCACTAATTCGATCTTCCACCAAAGATTCGACAAACCTCTTTCATGTCGCCGCCTTAACACTATAAATTTCATATTCTACCCTAGGCTTTTAAGATGGGACGAAGGTAGCGGTGGAGAGAGAGGCGATACCCAAAGCGCCGAAAGCAGAGGCTGTGAAAGGAAAAATGATTGAGGAATAAAATGAAGAAAATCTCTTAAACTGAAGCTTACTAGAATGATGAAGGCTGATGGATGATGAAAAAGAAAAATTATGTGGACCACCCCTTATTAAATAACAAACACCACTGGTAGACCGTCCATCCCTAGAGGATTCTTCAACTTTTTTGATCGGGAGGAAGAATGGAGCGTTTTGTAAGAAGACAAAAGGTTAAAAAGGAAAGTCCTTCCTAGTATTGTGGTTAGCCTTTGTTATTTTGTCTATGATATCTTTAGCTCCAGCACTAGGGGACTTCGGTACAAGACCTGGAAATTAAATCATAACGCAGTGGTTAAGAAAGAGTTGTGCAGAATATAGTTATGAAAAAATTTAGACTAATTACCAAGCTTAGAAAAAGTTCCAGAAATGTTGAGGAGACATTGTACAAAGAAATATTGAATTTCCCAGTCCTTGGACTTGTTGATGCTTCTTTTTGTTAGGGATTGAGATAGTGGTGATGATGGTTTTGATTGCAACAACTTTAAATTAACTATTATTGTTATAAAAAAATATACTGGCACTATTCTCTAGAATATGTGTATATACATGAAATATATGAAGGTATTGATTATTGAAAACTGTACATTTTAACAATTCAAGATTTCAAAGAAGAAGAGTTTAAGATAGAAGATTCATGAGTAAAAAGATTTCAAAAGTTCAAGAAATAAAAAGTAATAGAGTCCAGATTTTTTGCTAAAACTTTGAAATAGCATCGAGTCCTTATTTCAAGTCTTTCTCACTATTTTTAATATTCTTATCAATTTTTAAACTCATTTCAAAATTACTTTCTTATTTCAAATTTATATTTCTTAGTTTTTAAATTTATGTTAACTCTTGGTTTTAAAATATAACTTTTATTTCTTAAAACAATTTAACTTATGGTTCAAATATTTCTTACCTATATGATTGGTATTAATTTTATATTAAGTTTAAATATAGTTACTTAAGTTTTATTTCCCTTTACTAATATTTATATCTTTAGTTTTAAAGTATTTCTTAAATTATTATTCAAAGTTTTTAAATCAATTTATATAGATTTTAAATCATTCTTATATATGTTTTTAAATCATTTTCATATATATATATATATATTTAATATATATTTTTACTTTAAACTCTCTTTTTAACATATAGGAAAATAGTTTGTTTTAACTCAAGATTCACCAAAAGTTATTTAAACATTACATGCCATAGTTTGAAAATTTTATAAGGCATGTCGACATGGGTAAACCCTCATACCGACATGGTGACCATCGGATTCCAAATTCAAATTTGGGAAAGAAGTATCTTTTGATTTCAAATCTTTTCTGAAAGATTTTGACTGCTGGGAGACTATAAATAGAATTCTAAATTCGAGATTTAATAACCAATTTCATTATCTTCTTCGTCCTTTATCTTCTCTCCATTAAAACTTTTAATTTCTTAAATTATATATTTATCCTCTACCGAACTTCAAGGAGAATCACATCAATCTCTTTCTAGTTTGATTCTCTACTGAACCCTCTCCAAATTTCAAGTGTTCCTGAAGAGTTGTAAGGTTTCTGTAATTGAAGATCACAAGATCAAGTTCTATCGAGTCTATCCACCAAAACTGATATTGAAAAGTTGTGGTTGTTGGTCGCTTAACTCGATTATGTGTGATTGTAACTCGAAAATCAATCGAGTCTCGCTATACTCTGGTAACAAGCGGGGTGTGACCTTAAAATCGAGGATTGTAAATTTGGATATTATTTGAAAAGAAATCAGCATCAATCAAGAGTTGTGTGGGACTGGATGTAGGGTAACTCCAAACCAGTATAAAATTCTAGTGTATTCTTTCCTTTTACTTCTTTTTATTTATTATTATCTGCATCTATGTTTGATTCTATGACCATCTCATATCTATGATTTGCATTTCATTCTAAATAACTCAAAAATACTTCAAGAAATTTATAAAATCCATTAAACACTATTCACCCCCTTTAGTGTTTAGTTTGTCTTAAGATCCTTAATCCGCACACCCCAATAATTGGTATCAAAGCATTGGTTTTTAAGGTTTTCATAATCTGAATTTTTGAGAAGTTTAAATAACAATCAACACTAGTATTGTCAACACATATATTTCTAGTTCATTTATAAAGGGTTAGTCCAATGTTTAGCCACCACTTTTTAATGGTAGTAATTCTGCATATTAGGCTTCTCAAATGCAAATTTATTTACAATCAATAGGATTAGACACTTGGAATATCACATAAACTGAATATGTTGAACCCACTATAAATTTTGCACAATGGAATAATGAACAAGAGACCATTACAAAAAATAATTCAAAAGCCATGAATTTTTATTTTCACTAGATAAAAATGAATTTAATAGAGTATCTATTTGTAAATCTGCATATGAAATCTGGAAAACTTTGCAAGTAACTCATGAAGGAAAAAGCAAAGTTAAACAAACCAAGATATCCATGTTAACCAATCAATTTCAATTATTTAAAATGAATCTGAATGAGACTATCTCTGATATGTACTGCAGGTTCCACAAGACTGTGCATTCACTAATAGGCTTGGTAAAAATATACTCTGAGGAAGATCAATTTAGAAAAATTATGAATTCGTTAACTTTAGAATGTGATCAAAAGACTCTGGCAATAGTGGAGGCCAATGACATTAGTGCTACGAAAATTGGAGACTTAATAGGAAATCTAATGTCATTTGATGTTTAGATACAAGAAAGAAAGGAAAATAAGTCATTAGAAAAGAAATCAATAGCATTCAATGTGATAACCAAAGATTTAGACTCAAACAACAAAAATGATAAGGAAGTAACATTAATGACAAGGAATTTCAGAAAATTTCTAAGATATAGAAAGAGGAATATGTAAAAACCTAAATTCCGATAGACCGATTTTTTTTTAAATTCCAATCTACCGAAACTCGAATTGGCTTGTCGTATCCGGCAGAAAAGACAGAGATATAAAATATATCAGAGCTCAGAAAGCATCTCATAGCGGAATAAAATAAAATAAAATATAATCAAATACAGCCTTACCGAAGTAACGATACCACCTAACCATTACCCAAAGCTATCATATTTCTGCCATAAACCTAACCTTCGAGTGTGTTATGTGGAGGGGATCAAAACACAAGTTCTAGTGACTGGTCTAAGTTACACATTCTGAAATAACCCTGCATATACCGTTAGTTATATTTTCTTGTTTATTAGATTAGTTTGGGTTAATATCACTCAAGGCTTACACAAACGTTATACCCATCTATCTCCCAGTAGATTAACCTAATATAGTATATACTAGGACATCCATGTACAGTTGCATGACTGCCTTCAATCGAACATCCATGCAATACTGTGCCAAATAGCTGACACATTGCAAATATAGAAGCCAAATAAAATTTAATATAAAGTTATATATTAAATATGGAAAATAAAAAGATATATAAGCCATAATGTAAAAATTCAACTAACAAAAGTAGCATGGGTGCATCCACTAATAGCCTCAGTAGATATTGTGACATTTTGGTAACAACTCACTATCATATTAAAAAAGCGGTATAAGAAATATTATAAGAGTTTAATAAAGAAAATTTTAAAATATTTACAAAGACAAATCAATGATTGAAACAAAGACTATAAAACTACCACCACAGTATTTATCCCCTCACATTATAACTATCACCAAAGAAATATACAGTTGCAGGTGAATTATATTTTCCACAAGGTTGACGTTAGAGTTGTGTATCCATGAAGTCTAGATGTACTGGGAACGTTGACTGCTTTATATATTAAGAGGATGTAGCATATGCTTTACATTGTTAATAGTTTGATTTTTTTTATGCACGAGTAGGTCGAGGTATTGCATAGAAAAGCATCTTTTATTTCAATGGCATGGTTACACAGTTGAGTAAGCGTAGACCGAAGAGACAGAGAGAATTGCAATTGCTAAAATAATATCAAACGAACAAAGATAACTGAAACTGCATTATATAAATTAACAATTCAAAAATATAAATTACAATCTAGCGATGCACACATATAAAATAATAGTGCGATTCAGTCACTAAATCACAATTCTGAACTGGACAACAGAACGGACAGTAGCTCCAAATATTATAGTGTATAATTGAAAAATTAGGAATAACAACTCAGTCATTGAATAAGTAATCAATTCCAACAGTAATCAAAGCTGCCAATTCGAACAATAGAGCAGGATATAGTTGAAGTCTTTTTGCGAGATGGAGCATCACTTGCGGACTACATCGTCCTGCTACTGCTTATCAGTATTCACTTTCTCTTGTACTACTCCCCATGGTTCAGCAAGGCTGAAGAAAGGAACAATGCATGCGATATGAAAATCATAAATGATAGATAATTTTGAACATCAGTACATGGAAAAAAAGTGATATGCATCAATTTTATTTGCTGACATTGTAAACTTTATGATAGTTTTTGTTTGATGCGAAAAAGAATTGCAGATTTTTATTATGAACTGAATTAATGTACAAACGTTACATAGATGCGTTTATATAATGTACGAAATAACAAATGGGCTAAAGGATAAGTGTTGGCCCATATATCAGAAGCCCAAAGAGAAATAAGTTCGGTTTGGATGATATAACTCGCATATTTTACACTCCCCCTCAAAACGAACTAGGGTTTCTCTTGTATCATTTCATCGCCGCCACGAATAACTCTGAGCTCCTCCCTTAATCTCTCAAAGTTGTTCCTGGACAGAGCCTTAGTTAAGATGTCCGCCTTCTGATAGAAGGCTGGTACATGATTTATCATCAGTCTCCCTGAGCTGGTTCTCTCTCTGACGAAATGAAGATCTATCTCCATGTGTTTGGTTCTCGAGTGTTGAATTGGGTTGACAGAAAGCGAGACAGTTCTCCGATTATCACACTAGAGAGTCGATGTCTTCGTGAATTGAAGCCCTAATTCTCTGATTAGGGTTTCTACCCAAATCACTTCGGCTGTAGCTGAAGCTATAGATCTGTATTCTGCTTCTGTGCTCTGTCGATTGCTTCTTCGTGCACCAGGATATTGGATTTGGACCCATGAATACGCAATATCCAGATGTGGATCTTCGATCGTCTGGATCGTTTGCCCAATCTGCATCACTGTAAGTATTAAGGTTGATATCTTGGCTTGCTTTCATGATTAGACCATGCTCTTTTGTGCCTTGTAAGTAACGTAGAATACGTTTTACTGCTCGCCAACGTTCAGATGATGGATTTGCCATGAACTGACAAACTTTATTCACACTGAAACAGATCTCTGGCCTAGTTATAGTTAAGTATTGCAAGGCTCCCACGATGCTTCTGTATTGCTTTACATTTTCTATGTTGTCACCATCATGCTTAGATAAGCGTAGGTTGCTAGTCATAGGAGTAGGGAAAGGTTTTGCATTGTTCATGTTTGCTCTAGCTAAGATTTCAGTTACATATTTCTTTTGAGAAAGGAAAATTTCAGATTTTGACCTTCTCTGAATTTGTATACCAAGGAAATAACTTGCCTCCCCCATATCTTTTATCCCAAAAAATTTATCAAGCTCTGCAATGATTTTATTTATCTCATTGTTGTCATTCCCAGTCATTAAGATATCATCTACATACACAAGTATGTACACAGCACTCTGGTTGTTGTTTTTCACATATAAAGAGTTGTCTGACCTTATTGCCTTGTATCCAAAACCCTCCAGTGTGTGTTTCAATTTGGTGTACCAAGCTCTTGAAGCTTGTTTTAAACCATATATGGTCTTGTGAAGTTTACACACATGATCTTCCTTGCCTTTACACACATAGCCTCTTGGTTGTTGCATGTACACTTCTTCACTCAAGTCCCCGTTTAGGAATGCATTGCACACATCTAGTTGTCTTATATTCCAATTGTTGTGCAATGCCATGGACAAGATGATTCTAATGGTAGTAGGTTTTACCACTGGAAAGAAAGTCTCGTTAAAATCAGAACCATACTGTTGTGTAAAACTCCTTGCAACCAGCCTTGCCTTGTACTTGACTATGTTGCCTGCAGCATCCTTCTTCAATTTATAAGTCCACTTGCAGGTTACCACATTTTTATCCTTAGGAATGGACACCAAACTCCATGTCTGATTCTTTATCAATGCTTCATATTCTTCATCCATAGTCTTGCACCATTGTTTATATTTGACTGCCTGGTCATATGTATCTGGTTCACTGGTAGGTCTGTGATCATTCTGTAGTGCAGCATAGATTTTAGGCTTGAAAATGCCACTTTTTCCTCTAGTTGTCATGTGATGTCCTGTCTGTGGTTCTTGTATTGGTGTTTCCTGGCTGCTGCTTTCTGATGTGTTATCTTCATTGTTGTCATTCTGATTGTCATTGTCTTCCAAATTATCATTTTGGTATTGATCATCCTCATTCATTTTTCACTTGAACTGTATCCAGACCTGGTGCTGGATACAGTTAGAGTGACTGATGTGCCATGTGTTTGTTCTTGCTCTTTTGAGTCTGTTTTCCATTCTGACAACTTGGGGATAGGTCCAATAGTTGTTTTTCCCTGATTAGTTTCTTGATTGTCTGCATTTCCTTTTTCTGCAAAAGGAAATACAAGTTCATCAAAGACAACATGTCTAGAAATTATGATTTTTCCCTTCTTATCCATGCATATGTACCCCTTTTGATTGTTTGCAAACCCTAGAAAAGTACATGGGCTGGATCTAAAAGAGAGTTTATGATTGTTGTACGGTCTGAGACATGGATAACACATGCATCCAAAAGTTTTCAGAGTGTTATAATCTGGTTTATTCCCATATAACATCTCATGTGGACTTTTGTATTGCAGAGTTTTTGTTGGCATTTTATTTATTAGATATACTGCAGTGTTAAATGCCTCAAACCAATATTTCATAGGTAAGGATGCTTTAGATAGCAAAGTTAATCATGTTTCAACAATATGTCGATGTTTTCTTTCTACAATACCATTTTGTTCAGAAGTGCAAGGGCAAGTGGTCCTATGTATGATGCCTTTATTAGTTAAAAGCCCTTTAATAGGAAAGAATTCACTGCCCCCATCAGTCTGAATAATCTTGATGTTATGATTATATTGTCTTTCAGTAAAATTAATGAACTGTGTCATAACATTATTAGTATCAGATTTGGTTTTGAGAAAGAAAATCCAGGTGTATCTTGTGTAAGCATCAACAATGGATAGATAGTACCTGTAGCCTTGCCTTGAGCACAAGGGTGCAGGACCCCATAGATCTGCTGTCACTAATTCAGAAGGCCTTGTATAAACAGTTTCAGACCTGCTGAAAGGTAATTTGTGGCTTTTGCCAACACAACAGTGTGTGCATGTGCTAGAAACAGGTAAGTGATTATAAGGAATATTATTGTCTTTTAATGTTCTCACAACAATTTCATGGCTAGGATGTCCTAGTCTACAGTGCCAAAAGTTCAAATCATTTTTGGCTTCATTACAATCATTGTTATCATGGCTATTTTCACTGGGAACATCACTAAATTGTATACTAGCATTACAACACCAAGATTTATCATTTTTCAATCTTGATTGAGTGTTGTTGAACTTGTATAAACCGCTATCCAAATTACCCTGTAATAACACATCTTTACTTGGTATATCTCTAATTAGACAGTGATTGGGGTGAAACTCAAAATATACCTTGTTATCTTTTGCAAATTGTGATACACTAATGAGATTTTTTTTAACATCTGGAACTCTAAGTAAATTGTTAAGGATGAGATTTCTCTTACCTTTAACAATGCCTGTCCCAACATGAGATATATTCATAGTTTCACCATTGCATGTCTGAATAACCTGTGTACCTGAGTAGTTCCTATTTCCAAGATTGAGGTTCTGCAGGTTGTTGGTGATGTGGTTGGTTGCCCCTGAATCTGGGAACCAATCGTCACTGTTTGTGTCTTCAATCTTGCTGGAATCATCGCTGACAGCTATAGAGATTTCACCACTTGATTTGCTTTGTTGGTTAGCCTGTGCCATATTGACATTAAGTCCCCTTGTGCCTGGTTGACTTTGTTGAGAATTGTTGACATTTATATTGAATCTAAAATAATATCTATTTGTTGTATGCCCAGGTTTGTTGCAAATCTGACATTGAACACGATTTGCATTGTTGGATCTTCCTCTACCTCTTCCTCTTTGGTTTGAATTTTCTCTTTGACCTGAGTTGTTGCCTCTTCCAAAGCCAGGTAAGTTTCTTGTCTGATTATTGTTCACATTTCTTGAATTTGATGCAAGATTCACATTGTAGTCAATTTGAGATGCTTTCTTTTGCTCGACTCTACCTTCATGTGCAAGTAGTGCAGAATATACAGTCTGAATGTCAGGTAAAACAGGTTGGGTGGCAATGAAGGTAACTAATGATTCATACTCTTCATCTAATCCATTTGTTAGTGTAAGTACTTGTTCACTGTCTGAAATGTAATGTCTCACTGCCATTAGTTTGTCACAAAGTGTTTTAACCTTTGCTATATACTCTCTCATGGTCATCTCTCCTTTTCTTGCATTTTGAAACTCCCTTCTATAATGCATGATTCGAGCAGATGACTGTGAGTTGAAGATTTGTTGTATGGTGGTCCATATTTCATGGGATGAGTTGCATCCTATGACTTATGATAGCAAATTTGTGTTGATAGATGAGAGTAACCATGAGGACAATATATTATCCTGTTTTTGATGATGTACATACGCTGGATTACTGATCGTTTGTCCATCTTTATCCAGGATCATGGCTGGAGGCATGGGTCTTGTTCCTTTGACATAATCTTGAAGGTCGTATCCCTTCAAGGCTGTCTCAATTTGGAACTTCCATAAGAGGAAATTTTCTTCATCAAGAGGGGTGGTTATCACTTGAGTCTTGGGCTTTACAAGAGTCTGGGTGCCACCAGGGGGATCAATAGAGCCTGTTCTTGATGTGGCTGATGAATTGTAGTCACTTGGTCCGGCCGTGGTGATAGTACAGATCAAGAATTGCTAAAAGGCGAGGCCACCTATACAAATGAGTGGCAGCCTATGCAGGGAAAGTTGGGAAAAAAATGATGGAGACGGTTCTTGCCTCTTTTGAGATTCAAGAACTGATACTCTTTGGTCAAGAAAACGCCAAATGATGAGGTCCAAGATCTCTGATGGTCAGAAAAGTCGTTGTAGCCGCTGTGAATGTAAATTCTGGCTTGGCACGCACGACTCGATAAGAACAGTTGCTGCAAGATCAGAGGGGTTGCTCTCCGATGATGAGTTTCAAAAGAAACCGAGGAGACTAAAACAGCACTTCTCTCAATCTTGTTCAGCGAGGAAGGTAAGGGATGAGTATAATATGCTGTTAGGCTTTATTATACTCTGATACCATGTAAACTTTATGATAGTTTTTGTTTGATGCGAAGAAGAATTGCAGATTTTTATTATGAACTGAATTAATGTACAAACGTTACATAGATGCGTTTATATAATGTACAAAATAACAAATGGGCTGAAGGAAAAGTGTTGGCCCATATATCAGAAGCCCAAAGAGAAATAAGTTCGGTTTGGATGAGATAACCTGCATGTTTTACAGACATGAACTCATCACAAACCCATAAAAACATGACTTCATAGCTTAGGAAGGGAAGTGTAAAACATAATTCTAATAAGGAAAAAGTAGGTATGCAATATAAATTATAATTAAACCATCATATGAATTTCAAGTAAATCTCAAATTTTTTAAAACTAAATTTGTAACATAAATATTATTTCTTGAATACAAACATAACAACGTAAAGTAATCTTAACCGTAACCAACAAACTATAATATACATGATTCGTAAACGATAAATTTACTTGAAGTCTACCAAAAATTTGTAAATGATAAATTCCAAATAAACAGAATCAGCTACTAAAAGTGGAAAATCCCGGCAAAGAATTATTTTATTGCTTTGGAGAAAATTATTTCAAGGAAACTTCATTGATGATGAAGAAGATTTTATTACTACTTCCTTTTTCAGTAAGGATCTGATATTAGCAAAATAATAATAATAACTTCTAACTTAATGCAAGTTTAGAAATCATACCTAACCTATTATATCATTCCCACATTTACCACCTGGAAGCATTTAAAAACTACACTGAAAATACGGATAATAAAGTGAACATACCCAAAAAAATTGAAAAAAACATGTCAAAATTATACCGGCATGTTTCTTCGATTGTAAAATAGACTGTCCAGGTTGATTCAATACTGTTTTGACAACCCAACGATCAAGTTGAGGTGTCTCCCTGATTATAAGTAGAACGTCTATTTGCAATGTCATGCGGGGAAAAAAGAGAACGATCAACTTGACATCTGGTGGTAGAAAAGACTGTAGTTTATCAACCATCAGTAGCAATTAATTTACATAAAGAAATAAGACAAACATAAATTAATCAGATTGATGAAAAATTGAAATATTATTGGAAGGAGAACCATATAAGACCATAGCTAGTTGACAACAATATAGATAAAGCATGACGAAAATAGAGAATGACAACATCTTGATTCACTATAGTTAAAGTAATAGGCTTATGTTAAATGGGTCGGTTACCTTACTTCCCCGTTTGCTCCTTTTATTACAATTGGGCATAGCCCATTTAATTGTTTTCGGCTATTATATAAAGCCTGTGCTTGTACATTACTTTGTATTCGCAATTACATTGAAATAATACATTTTTACAGTTGCTATTACAAAGAATTCTCTACACCAAAATCTAACTTGGTATCAGAGCAAACTTCATATGCTTAACAGCATCAGTTTGATTTCTGAATACCTTTAAAATCTCAGATCGTGTTATTACTGAGACTGTTTGTCCATCAAAAAGGTTTCATCATTTGGAATCCTCTCATCAAAGAATTGATCTTATCCCTTGAGAGCTGTTGGCCACTGTAAAGAACTGTGCCTTGCCGAGAATCACTTCTGGCTGCATCAATTCTTCACAGTGAAGCTTTTGTGGTAAATTCATCTGAATTTATCAAGATTTTCGATCAAGATTTTAAAGAAACAATTGTTGTTGATCAGAGAGCCATCCAGGCAAATTCGTCAGCAGTTTTTTTATACCAATTCTATTGAGTTTCATTCAAGAAAAACTCATCATTCGAGTTTTACAAGGTTGCTGCAGTGATCAACCATAAAATTTCTTTGAAATTCTTAATTCAAAGAAAATCTTAATTCAGATTTCATTACCTGTTGTCGGTCTTGAAATTGTTGTCTATCATGACTAACGAAGGTGTTGGTGGCAATGCTACACCAAGTTTATCCACTTCAAGAGGATCAGTTACTCAAGAACAGCATGATCCAGTCCAAGATTTGATGAAAGCTATCATTAAACCTCAGAGTCAACTGATTTCCATCCATCTCGATGAATCCAATTACCTGCTGTGGAAATTACAAATAGAAACAGTAGTTAGAGGGTATGGTCTTGAGGATTATATTTTTGGAACAAAAATCTTACCATCAAAATTTATTCGAGATAATGAGGAAAAGCTTGTGCCAAATCCTGAATTCTTGGCATATCAGAGACAAGACAGCCTTATTTGTTCATGGATGATGTCATCCATTGGAGCAACCATCTTGCCACAGTTGATTTGAGTCAAAACTGCACAAGATGTTTGGTCCACTATTGAGAGAAATTTTTCTGCACAGTCCTCTGCAAGAATCATGTATCACAGAAGACTTCTTCACAGTATTAGAAAAGGTGATTCAACAATGAATGAGTATTTGCTAAAGGTAAAAAATATTTTGATCAATTGAGTTCAGAGGTCAAAAAATTCCTGAGTCTGAACATGTGTTGTCAATTGTGAGTGGGTTGGATGATGACTATGAAGCAGTTTCTGCAATTATCTTGTCTATGGATCCTACACCAAGTCTACAATATGTATGTTCAATCCTATTGGCTCATGAAGGCAGAATTGGTCATAAAAGAAATGTGAACTCAGACATGTCAGTTAATTTTACTACCTATGGAAGGGGTAAAAATCAAGGCAATGCGACAAGAAATCAGAATCAGTCTAACTTTCAAAGAGATGGTCAATCAAATCGTGGCAGAGGCAGAGGAAGAAATAATAACACTAGACCTAGATGCCAAATTTGTGAAAAATTTGGTCACACTGCCAATAAGTGTTATTTTAGATATAATTCTAGTGTTAATCCTGGACAGTCAAGTAATAATTCCAGTATCAACTTGGTGAATGTGCAAAAAGACAGCAACAAGAGCCAATCTCAAAATACTAATGCAGATTCAGTTTCTACTGATGATGCTACTGATGATTGCTGGTATCCAGATTCAGGAGCTACTAATCATGTTACCAACAATTTAAACAATCTCAATTTGGGAAACAAAGAATTCAAAGGTACACAAAATCTTTTAGTTGGTAATGCCAAGATTGCACATATTACACATACTGGAAATGCAAGTTTAAAAGGACGCAAAGAACTTATTCTAAAATTTTTGCTAAGGGGTCCATCTGTTAAAAAGAATCTATTGAGTGTTTCCCAATTTGCTAAGGAACAATGTATATTTTGAATTTTATCCTAATTCTTGCATTGTCAAAGATATTCTGAAACAGGAAATTATTTTGCAGGGTGATGAGATTAAGGGATTGTACAGATTAGATGTTACTAATTCTAGAAATCCTAATTGCTTAAATAAAATGTGCTTATCTACTTTTGTAAATGATTCTGAGTGTAGTAAGCAATTTGATTTGTGGCATTGCAAGTTAGGACATCCAAGTGTTAAAATTGTCAAGCAAATTATGAAATGTAATAACTTGAATGTCAGCAATATTTCTGATTCATATGTTTGTTCTTCTTGTCAATTGGGAAAGTCCCATAAACTTGCATTTCCAAACCCACACATAATTTATACTAACCCACTTGAGTTAGTGGTAACTGATTTATGGGGACCAGCATCCACTAGTTCAGTGTGTGGTTACAAGTACTATATTTCATTTATTGATGCTTATTCAAGATTTACTTGGATATATATGTTGAAATCTAAAACTAAAGTAAGCAATGTGGTGATGCAGTATATTAATAAGGTTGAAAATAGGACTGGTCATCATGTTAAAACCTTTCAAACTGATGGTGGAAGAGAATTCTTACCATTAAAATTATTTTTTGAAAAGAAAGGTATTAATCATAGGATCACTACTTCAAAACAAAATGGATTAATAGAGAGAAAACACAGACATATTGTTGAAACAGGTTTAACTTTACTTGCTCAAGCTTTAATGCCTTTAAAATATTGGCCTGAAGCTTTTGAAACTGGTGTGCATTTAATAAATTTGTTACCTACAAAGGTACTAAAGTTTAATTGCCCTCAGGAGATTTTATTTAAAGTTAAACCAGATTATCATCATTTAAAAAAATTTGAATGTCAGTGTTTTCCTTGTTTAAGGCCATATAATGCTCATAAATTATATTTCAGATCAACACCATGTACTTTTCTAGGATATTGCAACAGACAAAAGGGATATAAATGCCTAGATAATGCTGATAGAATATACATTTCTAGACATGTAAGATTTAATGAGCAGAAATTTCCATTCAATAATATTAACTGTAAGACAACTGAAAAAGTTGTTGAGCCAAGAATGGTTATACCTGATTTACCTGAGGAGGTTCAAGTAATGGTGCCATCTGCTTTAGCTACAAAAGACATCATCACCAGCTCTCAACTCACAGTGCCTTTGGACGGGCCAGGTCAAGAGCATGTAACTAATGACAACATTGACATTCAAGGTCAATCATATCAAGAAACTACTGAAAGCAGCAATCAACCATTTGCTAGAGTACAATCTGAAAAGATCAGTCATGACAGGAAAAATAGAGATAAGTTCAATCAGCATCCAATGTTAACTAGAGCAAAGTGTGGTATTTTTTAACCCAAAACTATTAATACTGTTGTATTACAAGATGAACCCGTTTCCTTTCATGAAGCTATCCAATATGATAATTGGAAACAAGTTATGACTGAAGAATATGATGCCTTAATTAGTAAAGGAACCTGGTCTGTAGTTGAAAAACCAGAGAATAAGAATATTATTGGATGCAGATGGGTTTATAAACTAAAGAAAAAATTTGATGGCTCAATTTCTAAATACAAGGCAAGATTAGTTGCTAAAGGTTATTCACAATAGTGTGGTTTTGATTTTACTGAATTTTTTTCACTTGTTATGAAGCCCACATCTATCAGAATAATATTGACAATAGCCTTGGTTAGGAATTGGAACATCAAACTAGATGTCAATAATGCTTTCCTTAATGGTGATTTACAGGAAGAAGTTTTTTGTGCAACAACCAGAAGGATTCAGTCAAGGCAACAATACAAAACTGGTGTGAAAACTCAACAAAGCAATATATGGACTAAAGCAGGCTCCTAGAGTTTGGTTTGACAAGTTGAAGTCAACACTTGTCAACTATGGATATACTTCTACTAAATCTGACAATTCTATTTTTACCAAATTCTCTGGGACTGATACAACGTATATCCTAATTTATGTTGATGATTTTCTTATTACAGGAAGCAGCAAATTCGAGATTGACAATATCACAAAAAGATTGAATGCAGAATTTTCAATTAAGGACTTGGGTGACTTAAGCTACTTTCTGGGTGTTGAAGTTAAAAGATTTAATTCTGAAATTCATCTCAGTCATAGAAAGTACATCTCAGAAATTCTTCAAAGAGCAAAAATGGATAAAGCAAATTCTCTACCAACTCCTATGATTACTAACAGTCAACTTTCTAAAAACAAAGGAGAAGCATTTCAAGATGCAAAGTTTTATAGAAGTATAATTGGTGCTCTACAATATGCTACCATTACAAGGCCAGATATTTCTTATAGTGTTAATAAAGCAAGCCAATTTATGCAAAATCCTTTGGATACTCATTGGGTTGCTGTCAAGAGAATTTTTAGATATCTAAAAGGAACACTTGATCATGGCCTAATATTTAAAGCTAGCAATACCCTAAATCTAAATGCATATGTAGATGCAGATTGGGGAGCAGACATTGATGAAAGAAAATCAACATCTGGGTATTGTATCTTTTTAGGTAAAAAAACCAGTTTCATGGAGTGCTAGAAAACAAAGTACTGTTTCTAGATCTAATACTGAAGCAGAGTTCAGATGTGTTGCAAGTGCAGCAGCAGAAGTATTATGGATTGAATTTCTATTAAGTGAGCTTAAAATTAAAACCAAGAAGAAAGCTATAATCTGGTGTGGTAATTGAGCGCTATTTCCTTAACTTCTAATCCAGTTCTTCATTCAAAGACAAAGCATATAGAGATTGATTTATATTTTATCAGAGAGCAAGTATTACAAGGTTGAGGGTTGGATATATACCATCGCAACATCAAAAGGCTGATGTACTTACTAAACCTCTTTCCAGACCCAATTTTACTAGGCTGAAGGAAGAACTTAGCGTGGACGTAGCAGATTTGAGCAAGAGATCTACAAGGATGGTTTATATTCCAGATTGAAGTTGATCTAGTGGAATTGATGTCGGTTTTACTCTTTTAGCTAGGGTTTTGTCAGAATTGAAGATAAATCTGTTTCAAAGTCACAAAGTTTTCTTATATATACTTTAGAGTGCTCAATATTTTTTGGTATTCGAGTTATACCTGACGTTTAGAGAAAGATGAAGAGGAAGATTGTCTGTAAGCCTCCTTCTCCGGTCAAATTTGAAATCATCGCCAAGCTTATGTTCTGAGTCGCCGCCATTTTTGTCTTGAAACCTAATTGGAATAATACCCGATTAGGGTTTCGGGGGGATTAAAAGTAATAGGCTTATGTTAAATGGGTCGGTTACCTTACTTCCCCGTTTTCTCCTTTTATTACAATTGGGCTTAGCCCATTTAATTGTTTTCGTCTATTATATAAAGCCTGTGCTTGTGCATTATTTGTATTTGCAATTATATTGAAATAATACATTTTTATTGTTGCTATTACAAAGCATTCTTTACACCAAAATCTAACTAGAATTCTGTTGAATCCCATATTCGTAGACATTGTTGAGGCAAATACCAATAACTTTTCGGAATTTAAGAAATGAAGATGTAGAAGGTTTCAATTTTGGAGGGAAGAATATCCGTAAGAGAGCAAAACTTCTCATATCATGCTACGATGATTTTGTATCTAAAGTGTACAGCAATGACATTAAAAATTCATTCATGGGTACTCCGACAAAGGTGAAACAATAGTATATGATAAACTAACGATGTAACAGGAAATATGAAGTTTGATTGTGGATTTGTCTAATTTGGGAATTTTAACGACACAAACAATAAATTAATTCATACACCATTATTAACTTCATATTTATTTTATGACTAGTTTCAAGATGTTTTCCAACAAATTAATTCCACAAAGATAGCCTGAAAGCAACTATAAAACAATAAACATGAAGCAAAAAAATTATTTTCAATAGATTGGATTTCAATATAGTGGAACTACCTTAGTAAAGACAGAACAAACGAAGAGAAGACACCATACCATGACGTCGAAAATCAGGCAGGAGTTGATCAGTTGAAGAGAGGAATCAAATTTGATTCTCAACTTTTTGCACTGATGAATATCTATGTCTTAGTTATTTGACCAAAAAAATTATAATTTAATTCATACACCATTATTAACTTCATATTTATTTTATGATTAGTTTCAAGATGTTTTCCTACAAATTAATTCCACTAAGATAGCATGAAAGCAACCATAAAATAATAAACATAAGTAAAAAAATTTATTTTCAATAGATTGCATTTCAGTATAGTGGAGTTACCTTAGTAAAGACAGAACAAACGAAGAGAGGACATCATACCATGACGTTGAAAATCAGGCAGGAGTTGATCAGTTGAAGAGAAGAATAAAATTTGATTCTCAGCTTTTTATACTGATGAATATCTATGCCTGAGTTATTTGACCAAAAAAATTATAAGAGCATCACTGGTCATGTTTTTGAATCCGGATTACTAATGATTTAGTAAACTTACACAAACAAAAAAAACTCACCAGCTTCCGTCATATCCATCTTCTCTACCTAATTCAGTAATAGAATTATAAATAAGAGACGAATCAACTTTTTACAGTTTGGACATAAACATGGAACATATCCCATAAATTTGGTTTACTAAGTCATTGCCATATCAATTTATTTTTTATTCTTGAAATGATGTATGGTCGTCAAATATCTGTTATAGTTTGATGAAACTTTGAAAATCGACAGTAAAACTCAATTTTGATCATAAATCAACAATGTAAATCTAAATAGTAAATGGAGAAGAAAGAAATCTGCTCAAATTTTGGATCTGACGTTAATGGAGGTTGTTTTGCTGGATCCTTGCGCAACTCTCGTAATAACAGCATTTCAACTGGAGTCAAAACTGTCCCCTTGCTCTTTTTGATGTCGTGGATGCAGCTGTAGCCACAATAGGAAGCTCCTTCTCCTTCTTTACAATGTTCTCTACCTTTGCCACAACCTTTGTCTTCTTCTCAGCTTCTTTTTTATTTTCTTCCTCCTTAGGTGTTTCTTCCTCTTTGGGATTTTTTTCGGCTTTAGTTGGTTCTTACACCTTGACTTCTGCCTGCTGAACTGGTCATGGTGGCGGTTCAACCTTCGTATATGCCTCCGCAACTGTCACCTCTGCTTTCTTAGGAATGGAAAGAGAGAAAAAAATTGGAATAGATCTGGATTTTAACAGGGGAAGAAGATTTAGAAAATCGTGGGGAAGGGGATTGCAGAACTATGAAATTGGAGAAAACAAATGATCGCCATTAAGAAGAGAGGAAGGCTATTTGTTCGTAATTCAAAATGAAATCGAAGGAGCGAGAAATTAAGAAATCAATGACAGCAGGAGGACGAACAATCGAGAAAATCACGAAGCGTGACACAAAAGAGTGAAAAAAAAACTCGTCGTTTGTGGAGAAAACCCTGGAAACACCATCTGGGTAATAATTTATTATTTAATAGAGGCTCGTCGTTTGTGGAGAAAACCCTGGAAACACCATCTGAGTAATAATTTATTATTATTAAATGACTGTGAGCCTTGATAATTAAACCCAGTATTAATTTATTGCCTTGGAAATCTATCTCAGTAATAATTACTTGCCTTGGAAAGGAAACCCAGTAATATTTTATTGTTTTTGCCTTGTTGGAAATCTATCTCAGCAATAATTAGTATTTTTTAATTAAAATGCAGTGTGCATGTATGAAAAGAAGGCATCTTGGCGGGAAAATGAGCAACGTGGTGCTATCACGTAGCCCAGGCGGTCTCTGTTTTAGTATATAGTAAGATGTAGCTACCCCAAATATATCTAGGTACTTCCCATGGTACCCTTCTCGCACAGTCTTCACCGTTCCACCTTAGATTCGTATGCAACTCTCATTCTACGCCGAACGACGTATAGACCTCCATATTACTACGCCACGTTCTGCATAAAACTGCCATCGCTATGTTATCTACGGACTTCCATATCCAAACTCCTCGATCAAGATTAGTCTCAAATCGGAGTAATGCCCTAACGTCTACGATACACCACCCGGTGCGATGTGCATGCACCTCAACCCTCACACATACGTTCTGTCTACTGTACACCCGTTATAGGGCTGCATCGGAATGCATGGAACTCGGTCAGGATCTTTTCCATATCTATATAGGTCTGCTAAAGAGACCTAAAGTACAAATATGTAAATTATGGTTTGCTTTCCTCGGTGGCTATGGTCCTACCTCGACCCTTCCCTCAACTAATGAAAGACCACATCAAAAGCTAAGTGATGTGCCCCAAGCAAATACTTTACCTCTTAGACCATTATAAAAATAAACTAATCTCGTTATCCTTTACCATTACAAACTAATATCGTTCTTCGATAATAGTGAAGCCATTCAAGTTGAGGTATTTTAATTACCTCTTAGACCTTGATTAACAACATTCTTATCTTAGAATAGATAATAGTTTGTAATTTTATAAGCCATCCTACTTATAACTTCCCCAAATCTATTTTCTTATTTAATATATGGTTTTGAAACCATATCCTTACTCTTTGATTTAATCGATTAGGACCATTTTATTTAATATTAATCTTCTCATTTTAACTTCATTATATGATATCATTTTGACAATCCATTTCCAAATACTTAATCAAACCCATTTTACATCATATCGTAAACAAATTCGTGGATTTTTATAACCAAAATTGCTTAATTACTTCTTTACTTAAATCAGTAAGTAAATTCTGTTTTCATTCTTGAAAGTCTTCCCCTTTTATCCCAAACCTAGTTTAGTCAAAATATTTATTTTAAACTAATCTCATTATCTTGGTCTCTTTAATAAATTCATTTATATTATATTATAAAACAATTCCCTGAATTTTACTGAAATCCAATACAACTCCTTTACCCAGACCATCAACGTTCCTTGTTTTTGCCCTTTTTTACATTTTCTCCCAATCTGAATCTTTTACTTAATTATGTGAATTTTTTGTTAAAGTTATACTTTAGCTCCAAAACCCCTTTTTATAAATCTTTGGAAGAATGTCTCTTTGCAAAACCTTTGTGAACACCCAACACGAAAATCCAATAATCCTATTTCAACTCAATTGGTTTCTTAAATAATTCTTATTTAAGAAATATCCACTTTAATTATTATTGGTTAAAATAATAATTAACTTCCTTATTGCTGAAGTATAAACAATTTACTTCTTCAGTAACTAAATAGATTAGTTAGTTAAAATTGATAAACCATAATTAATTACCTTAATATTCTTTAAACATCATTAAACAAAAGTAAATTATATTTTTAAGAAATCTTATTCAATTTGTATAATTATTTATTAAACTATTTCCACTAGATTAACTGCAACAAATAATCTAATAACTGCTTCTCATTAGCTAGTTCACTTAGTCAACTGACATTATAAGTTAAACGTTACTGATTTCAATTACTTCTTATTTTTAGATTAACAAAATTAATCCAATAATATCACATATCTATTTTCTTAAAATAATTATTTCAAAATATTAACCTGTCGGTTAATTATAGCTTTGTTCGCTTAAAAGTTATTTAATGTCAAAACAAATCATTTTATAATATTATAAATCAATTTATAAATATCAGTTTATTTTAAAACATATAAAATATAATTAAAAACCCTGCTTCAGTCATAAAATAAATTTTATAACCAAACTCCGTTAATTCGCCTAACGGCGAGAACAACATTTTAACAAAAATGTGGATTCTAGGCCATAGGCTGCCAATCCCTCAATTAATACCATTTATTGATTTAAATCACAACATTGAATTACAATTTCAACGTCAATCATTCAAACATGTTTTTAATGTCAATGGGTCCAATCAGTTCATATATAAACTATATAAAAATAAACAACACGCATAATATTTGAGGAATCCGGTCGATTCCTCCAACCTGTCCTTCCCTGCATCACAGTTCATTATAATATTTTATAATAATATGAGAATTTCATCCAATACACTTCAAATGATGTGAATATATTTAACGTCAACTAATATCATACAGATAACATACAAGGCAACCAATTAGCCAGTTTATACTATTAATGATTAAATTTAATCATATGGATTTACCACATCATAGAATTTCAGAAGGTATGAGAGTTAATTCACCTTTATTTCAGTCGATGATTTCAGTGTTGTTTCTTATAATTTTAAACAACATTTAAAATTACATGAAACTCCAGCTGCTTCCAATTCTGATCGAACTAGTCTGTACATGTAGCCTTCTTCGCCACGATCCTAACGGATCCAGTTTCGTGCGATTCTGTTAACGTACAGTTAAGTTATAACTATTACAACAATAAACATTGATTTTAAATAATTATATTTAACTTAATAATAATATTTTCTTTTAATCCTTGTTATTAGGGTTTTAACATTTAATTAACTTACATTAATTCTCCTTCTCTAGTTCTTAAAATGCAGGCCACTGAAGCTCATTTCTTCCCGTACATGCACCTCCATCTTCCTTGTTTCTTCACCAAATTCAACTTCAATTCTACCACTGCTTCTCTCTCCGCGCAAGATCGATCCTCCACACAAACTGTTGTAGGTCGGACCCCCACCCGAGATTGCGGCCATTCAGGGCAAGCCCTATGGTCACCACCCTCAAATTCACTTGCGAGCCCACGTCGAACTCAACCACCTCATCCACGCTGCAGATTTCTCCATCCCATTTTTTTACAAGTCACGCTGCGCTTTTTTTTTTTACTTTCCTTGACATATACCCTGAGTCCATAGCCTATCCAGTTCCAACACGTCGCCCCTTACCTTCTTCTTCCCATTCAACAAGTGCCTGCTCCATTTTTCTAACCATCTTCCTTTTCTTCCTTCACGAATTTCCTTTCACCCATGCACTGCCGAAACACCCAACTCCTCTAGCTTTACGAACCCTCATGAAAACACAGCCGCCTATATCCCTTCCGAACTCTCCTCCTCCGCGTCCGCTCCATGTAACTCCGACCACTGGATTCCCAGCTGACTCTACTAGAGAACTTCCCAACCTCAGTCGCACCTCCCTGCACCTTCCAGTTTTCCTGACATGAAGATACGAACCTAGTAGTCTTCATCACAGTTCATGCTGGAAAATTTACCAGCGTTCTGACATCATGCCAATCTCAGGCGAAGCATCTGATGAGACGAGGAGATTTGTGCTTGTGTCACATATCAAAGATCATATGGTTTTGTGATGTCTTTGTTTTTATTTGATTTCTTGATGATCGGTCGGTTTGGAAATATATGAGGAGGAGAAGCGTCGTTTTGCAGCTGTATTTGTTTTGGGTGAGAAATGAAATGGAGATGTATTATATATGGAAGAAGGAGGATTGCAATCCAAGCCAAAGGGAACATTATGTCAAAGATTTTATGTCCTATTTTTTTTTTATTAATTGACAGATAGCCGAAAGAATTGACCCAATTACAAAGGATCTTGTAGAGAACATGCATTCGATTTGAAACAGCATTGGCGAGATTTTGAAACAATAGGCTTGGATTTGTTTTAGATTTTTAAGGCATGTGCAGAAGAAAAAAAAATTGCCGACGTGTTTTGAAACAGGCAACGTACCTTCCAACATGTTTAAGATTTTGGTCAGGATTCTTGTTAAATTTTCAAAGATTGAAACCAAAATTTTAAAGCTTAGCTGGGATTTGAAAGTGACTTCACGGTATGAGAACAGCTGCGGATTGTGTTTTTGTTTCTCAAAGCTTACTGCTGCACCAAATTTGCCAAATCTTGAAATGACTAGGCAGAGATTGATAAAATTTTATTTTATTTTTTATAAAGTAAACGTACCTTGCTATATAAAACTCCATCCGCATACAACTTGTTATTGAAAAAAGTAAAAATACCATCACGCACAGCAATGTTCTGCGATCACAAACATATAATAAAATAGACACATTAACTAATTCTGTGAAATTTCAAACGTGCTGATATAGGTTGTAAAATACTTCAAAACAAAAATTTATTTATTATTACAATTAAACATTATAGGAAAATTCTATAATTTAAATTATCAATACATCTTAAAAAAATTTATCCAAATTTGAAATCATTGATTTATTATATCTAATAAATCGTTATGGCTTATAAACGATTCCATAGCGATTTTCTGAAAATTCGATTTGAACATAAAACAAAATTTACAAGATGAAAACTCGATTTTTCTCTTCTATTAGAAAAATATTACCCAATAGATTCAGAAGTTTCTTGTTTCGAAGAAATCTGACTTATTTTGGATTATGTGCAATCATTTAAAGTTCAAAACATTATATTACAAACTACCGCGCCGTTGTAGTTCGTTTTATAATTAAATTAAAAAAAATGTTCAGATATCGTTTAATAAATGAAATCGTTAATATAATTCAAAACCAAATAATATCAATCCTTTTAAAATGACAAATCATATAATAATGCAAATTTAGCCAATTCCGACTATTCTGGAATTATTATTTTATTTATTTATATTAATAAAATATTCAAAATTATTGGAATTAAGCTAATTGAATTTCAAAACAATATTTAAACCATATTTAAATATTAAAGTTAAAAATCTGGGTCGTTACATTCTTCCACCTTAAAATGGTTTTGTCCCCGAAATTACTAAGAAGGGAAGAATGTTACAAACTCAACAATTCATTTAGAAATCCAATAAATTAAAACTTCTCTTTCTAAATTTTTAGTTTAACCAAACAATTAGTCATAATAGAAAACTAGTTCCAAAAACTTTTAAAAATACTGAAAATATTCTAACATCTTAAATTTTGGAAAAATTCTGGCAGAGTCTCCCCTTTACGGAGGGACCTCTGCAAAATTGCAGGTAGAAAAATAAATCCATCGACCCGCACGGTCAAAAAAAATTCAAAAACCCAGTCTCAAAATCCGAATCAAACAAAATTTATATTTTGCATAGGCGTACCTTTTTGCGAGCGTTATAATTCGATATGCGATATACTATACTCGAGTTTGCTCAATTATTATGCATCTTTAATCAGACTGGATCTAATCAGCTCCAAAATTTAATCAATATTGGCTCCTGTACCTGTTCTTAACTTATATGGAATTCACTAAAATCATCAAGTTAGATTCAAACATGTATTACGTACAATTCAACTCACATGAATTTCATTTAATCATTTCCAAACATTCTATTTGAATGCACAAATATATTCACTGTATTCTATTCAGGTTCATCATTTGAATTTATTTCAATAAGTTTTAATTTAATTATTCAAGATTGGCTCCAATCAAGTTTAGTTCATAGCCATACAATCAATTTCAACCATTCAATCCAAAGTATTTTATTTGGATTCATTATTTGCACGTATTTCTATATATATAATTTTCCAAACTCAAGTCAAATTATTTATTGACTTGAGTCAAATTAGAATTTATTCACGTACTTCACATTTGAAATTCCTATTTCATAATTAAATTGAATTCTAAATCAAATCAACACTAATAATATTATGAGAAAAATTAAAATTTATATACTGGGTAAAATAATTCAAAATAATTTTATAACAAACTACAAATACGTGTTATTTTATATATATGCACTCAAACTCAATCTAGGGAATTACTAACCCCATCTCTATTGAGTTACGCCACAAAGCCAAGGTTATCACTAAACCAATAGCTCTGATACCAACTGTAACGACCCAGAAAATTCAACGCTTGAATTTTCGACAATAATACATAACTCCGTATTACTTGCCAAAAACCCAAGTATCAAATCCCGAATTGTTAATAGAAAGAAGTTAAAGGGTGAGAGAAGAAAGAAATATTAGAATAGAAGAATAAGAAGATCAGAGTCCCACAGCGTAATGGACAAAATATAATATATCAAATACTTTATACAAAAGAACTGTATATATATTACAACATCAGAGTATACAATCAGATCAATACAACACATAGCAAAAATAAACTAGTACCAGTAAATATATGGAATACGCCTCGACTTCAACTCTTGCTCTGGAACTCCAAGCAAAACCTAACCTGGAAATATACCCGGTCTGACCCGAGCACATTTAAAGCAAAGCAAAATTCACCCGGATTAGTCTGGATTATTTTCAGTCATAAATTCACATAGCAAACATCTTATTTAACTTTATAAATCCTTTTTGAAAGACAGGGATAATAGTAAGACCAACCCATGCATAAACACGGACGGTTTTTACCTTACTATAACTCAAAACATTTTTGATATATCAAAAATGCAGTGATATTATAATAGTGTTTATCAAATCACAAATAAATAAGAATCTAGCGGAATGCTTGCATCTCATGCTCCATATATAATATAAAATCAAAAACCGCATGACGCTTATTGGAGAATGGATTTCCAATTATGACAAGGCATGGAACCACCTTCCAATCAGTGTATTCTAGAGGGTATACACTGGGGTTCAACAAGAACATCTTGCAACCCGGCCACACATGACTACCCACTCATTTAGGTTGAGGGTAGCAAATATATTGTCACCCATTATGGTTTTAAGGGCCCACCGTACATCCGTGGAGATACAAAAAAGAAGAAGAATAAATATGAATTTTCTCGAGATCGGTGACAATATACCCGGCTTGGGAATGACCCACCTAGCCATACTTCCTGCCCGATTTCTGTCATTTCCCGGTTGATATGGCTTAAGGTCACGATTATCATTCTAGAACATCTGACTATCATTCACTTTGAATGCTACATTATTAGATCCGTCAAATCTCTAATTGACGTCCACAAATACACTCTAGGTGTTAAGCAAGAGAATTTCTCTACCACCAAACTTGGTATATTTGTAAAATCAACGTACCTGAGTTTTCAGGAAATACTCTGTTAGGCATTCATCCATATAAGTCATCCAGGAACAAGATGAATCGAAGGCACCCTCCCATCCTAGGAATCAACCTATAGATCAGTAGCGAGAAGTCCTTGCAATCCGTAGATTTCAATCACGACAGAATCACTATCAAAATATCTCTAGGGATCAGCTCGAGATATCCAACAAGTAGTTCTTCCGCTCATGAAGATTTATGGTCTCCAACACTCCATCTCTATACATATTCTTGCAAATGAGTTTCATACGCAATGTTGATTCGAACTGGTTTTGTAACGACCCGAAAATCCGGCAGAATTTGAGCTGACCAAAAACACAAGTCCAACCCCAAATATCACGGAAATTCGAACCATTAATAGAAAGAAGTTAGAGGGTGAGGGTAGATAAGATAGAAACTTAGAATAGAAGAAGAAGAAGAACACAATATCAGAGTAACACGAATCTCACAGCGGGACGAATAACATATAATATATATAACATAACTTGAAATATACATCTGTACTTGAATATACATCAATATCAAAGTACATCACTTACAACACAACGGAACCACTATAACTAGATAACGCTGAAGCCTCCTGCTCCAAGCTCCTTTAGATATATCTGAAAAATCCTGAACTACTTGACTGCCCGTACAAATTTAGGCACCCAAGAGTTTAGGTAGAACAAAACAAAATAAACTCCGGGTCAGTCATGGGACTGGTATGAGTAAACAGTTTAAAACAGTTTCAGAAAACTAAATGATATCTCATAAGACCACGCCGTATAACACGGAACGGGTTTTTCCCTTATGAAAATCCAAACGCTTGATTTAACTTTCAAAAATCCCTTTGAAAGGAACTATAATCTTTATATCAAAACTCTTTTGATATTATAATAATGTCTAAATCAAGTAGATAACAATCTAGTGGAACGTTTGCATCTCACGTTCCACATATATAATTACAATCATAAACCGCAAGCATGTATTGGGTAATTGATTTTCCAACTATGACAAGGTATGGAATCACCTTCCGCTGGTATATCTCTAGAGGAGAATACACCGAGTTCAACAAGAACATCTTGCAACTCAGCCACACATGACCGACCACTCATTTCGCTTGAGTGTATCGAATGTATATCACCAACGATTGGGATCAGCAGCCGTTTCCCGAATGGGTCAGCATCGACAATAGATTTTTAGAAGTAAATGAAACTCTAGATCAGGTGATTATACACCCTAATAGGTGCGACCTACATAGCCATGCTGCTTGCCCGATTTCTGTCATTTACCGGATGTTGAGGCTAGAAGCTACGCTTTGTCATCACACCAGATTCACTTCGAATGTCACATCGTCAGATCCATCGAAAATCACTAATTGACGTCTACAACAGTACATTACGTGTCAGCTAAAAGAAGTTTCCTCCTCCGCTTCCACTCTTGGTACAGTTGAAGAAATCAATGTACGTGACCTTTCTGGAAATACTCTGTCAGACATTCATCCATACAAGTCACCCAGGAACAGGATGAACTGAAGGCACTATTTCTATTTATAGAAAAAGTCCTTGCACTCTACTCCGTCTTCGATTTATCTTTATATAATCTAATTCGCACGCTACTGCCGATATGGAGTGGTTCTTCGGATAATAATCCAACCGGTCTCTCCATATTGACAACGATGGTCAAAACTTCGATAGTCTGTGATTTAACTATCGAATAAAAACAAGTGTTTCGATAGTCGATGATTTAACTATCGAATAAAACAAGTGTTCATCCAAACATCCAACAATCATTGAACCTTTAATTAATATTCCATTAATTAAATCTCTTCTCTATTTCTTATCAATATTTGTTAACCAAATATTTTCAATAACCATATTAGCCTTATACGTTATTTGGAAAACTTTTCCATATATCGCCTTCCTTTATTTTCTAGCTTTAGAAAATATTCATTATTCTATTTCAAAGCTTTGCACATATTTGGGTTAAAACAGATGTTGTGTAAAACATCGTTACAACAACCCAAATACTATATTCGACTAAATCTTATTCAACATTGATCTTCGAGCCTGAAATCTTACTATTCATTTGTTAATAATGTCATCAATCAAGTTGGGGTATAACTACCTCTCAGACCTTGACTGAATAACATTTATAACGTCAAAACAAATATGACTATTTACTCGAACAATCAATAACATACAACTACTTCTTTACCTTTAAAACACGTATACACTTTTTCTTTCTATTCTTACTAGATTTTACTCTTATACTTCCTTTTTGATTATACTATTCTATTTCTAAGTTCGTTTCCTTATCGACTTCTATATATTTTGATATGTTAATTTCTAACTATCAAATTATCTTAAAAATATTCTATCTCCTTAAATTCCCGGAAAAATTCGCCATAACCTCCTTTGTACCGGGAGCATCGGGAAATTTCAAATAGCTTTCCCGGTCCTTCTTATCTCAAAAAGAAAAAGAAAAAGCCAAGCGGTTTGCCGATACGGCGCATAAAATCTCATATATGAAAATTAAATACGTACCTTTTTGTCGGGCATTCTATTTATTTCACTTCTATACTTTATTCCAAACCTGTCTCCTGTATCTATACCTGCCCAATCTATTTAACTATACCAAATCGTTTTAACTCAATTTGTTAATTATCTCTTTAGTCCATTTCTCTTTTAATATTTGAATTCTATATTCAAACTCCAATTCGCTTCTATTATTCAAATTCCATAGTTTAAAGTCCGTTTGAATTTCTATATTCAAATCTATAGTTTAAAGTCCATTTGAATTTCTATATTCAAATCTATAGTTTAAAGTCCATTTGAATTTCTATATTCAAATCTATAGTTTAAAGTCCATTTGAATTTCTATATTCAAATCTATAGTTTAAAGTCCATTTGAATTTCTATATTCAAATCTATAGTTTAAAGTCCATTTGAATTTCTATATTCAAATTCTATTTGAATTCTATGCATTATTTATAAACAACGTTTACAACTTCAATTCAAATCCCACCTTTCCATTTATAAACAACGTTTATAAATTCAATTCAAATCCCATATTTTCATTTATAAACAACTTTATAAATGATTCAAATTCCATCCTTTCATTTATAAACAACTTTATAAATTCGATTCAAATTCCATCCTTTCATTTATAAACAACTTTATAAATTCGATTCAAATTTCATCCTTTCATTTATAAACAACTTTATAAATTCGATTCAAATTCCATCATTTCATTTATAAACAACTTTATAAATTCGATACTCGTTCATATATATTCAAAACAAGTTAATGTTTTCTATAGTCCATTTAAAATTCAAATTCTATTTATAAAAATAGAATTCCCCTTTTAAATTTCAAATACCCTTTTCGATATTTTTTTTATAAATCAATATTCAAGCCCCAATTATATTTTTAAACAATCAAATCAACCAATTTTCAATCATTTGATTTGTAACACACCATATATGAATATATATGAAATCAAACAAACAACAACAGAAAATATATTTTTGAGGAATCCAGTTGGATTCCTCCAACCTGTTTTCCTGCATCCACAGATGTTAGTCAACATAGTAATACCCATCCTGCTTCGAGGCAGGATATCGCGGTATGAAGGTCATCCACTATCATAGCGTGGGGCGTATAGGGTAATCATCCGCTATGAAACTGCGGGCATCCGCTAATGAGACTGCGGGAATCCAACCAATCATCAACCCGATATATATATATAATAGTAAGCCTATATAACTATATATATTTTAAATCAACCAAACAATATTCAAACAAGCATAGCAATTATTTTTAACAACTAGAAATAATTCTAATTAAATGGTGAGTGAGGTTTACTCACCTGATATTTTTAAATTCTGCATTCTGTTTCGATTCCAATTTGGTACTCCATTGCATTGATTCCAATTGTTCTTGATAAAATTCCAGATTGTAAATTTCAACGCTTTACCCTATTTCGTCTTGTTCATGAAATTCGAACCTTAAAAATCTCACGCTAAACCTCTCTCCTTGGATTTCCAATTCGCATAGTTGCTCCTAACTGACGATTTTCAATCACCAATATTTCCTCCAAGTCGAATAGCTCCAGAAGGACGTTCACGAAATTTCCTGACATACTTGGCATCATCATCAACTCGGATTCATTCCCACTTCAGAACATCCACCTAGAAGCCCTTCTTCTTGCGGTGACCATTTGCAGATCGCGACTTCAATTTTCTCGAGGTCGAGCAACACTTTGCCCAAAACGTTGAACACTGGAGTGCCTTAGATCTGACCACCTACTTGGCCCAGCAGTGACTTCGAATTTCAGGTTGCAGGTCGCGACATTTACCTTCACCATTTCACCCATCGCGACCCATCAATCTCGCACAACTGACACGGAAATCATGCGATGATTTCAAGTTCGAATCCCCTCAAAACTTCACAGCGTAGCCCCCTATCGAACGCGATACTCCCTACCCTAACTCGATGTTGTCTTCGCAGTATTCAGAACTTGGATTCAAACGATTAACCCCTTTTATCGCGAGTGTCTTTAGCATTAAGTCGATCGTTGGATTTCTGTTTGGTTTCAGATCGTGATTTCCGGCTTCAAGATCCACGGTATTCCTTGCGATTTGGGTTTTCAAAAGGAGGAAATGGAGCGGCCATTTCTGATTTTTTTTTGTTGAAGCCTCGGTTGGATTTTTTTGAGGGATGAGGCTTCGGATTTTATAAGGGAAAGGTGCGGTCTCAATAACGAACAGCGAGGCCATGTTTGTATGGAGATGAAAGGGACCACGGTTTATTTTCTTTGAGGAAGAAAAGGAGCCACGGTTATGTTTTACATTGTGGAAGAAAGGAAGCCACCGTGCCTTGTTTTGGTCCATACCAAAAAAAAAGATTTATTATATATATTTTTTATTTTAAAATAAACCGATATCCTTTAAATTGAAATGCCGTATGATTCCGGGCTCCTCTCTGAACCCAACAAATGACGATTATAGGGTAATACCCCTGTTGCGGACACACTGGGATAGGTTACGATGTCTAATTCGATCGTCTGTGGAAGATATTAATTTAAATCGATATAAATTAAATGTCCAACCATTAAATTCTTCGATAATAAATTAATATTATTATTTGATTTCAAACAGAAGTCTGAACTGTATTTAATTCAGTTTTAAATCTCGAACTGAATTATATTTTCGCATTACGATGATTTAATATATATTCGATATTAAATCGAAATTGATTATTAAACTGATAACTTAATATAAATATTCATTTAGTTTACCAATTTAATATTTAAAACCGTATTAAATATTCAAATCTAACCGACGGAATATCCGGGTCATTACATTCTTCCCCACTTAAAATAATTTCGTCCTCGAAATTGCTAAGGTAGAAAAAGTGCTACAAACCCATTTATTTTTCCAAAATCTTATTTATGTTGATACTCAACATTTCAAATTTCCTTACGTAACTCTCTTTCGAATAGATCCCTATTCGATAACTCCTTCCTTCGAAAAATTATATTCGATAATCTCTATATCAAATAACTAGATTCGAAAACCTTTCTTTGAATCAACTATATTCGATTTACCCTATTCAATTTACTCTTATCAATTAACTCTATTGGATTTAACTCTTTTCGATTAACTCCATCGAATAACTAAATTCGATAACTCCTTCGAATAGCCAATATTTTATAACTCACTTCGATTAAACTAATCGATAACTCTTTCCGATTAAACTATAATCAATAACTCATTTCGATTAACAAATAATTGATAACTCCTTCCGAATAACCAAAAAAATCGATAATTCCTTTCGAATAATCAAATTCGATAATTCCTTTCGAATAACCAAATTCGATAATTCCTTTCGAATAAACTATATTCGATAAGTCCTTTAATTTTATCTGAATAAACTAATATTCGATTTAACTCCATTCGCTTGACTCTAGATCGCAGCGATCACAATGGTTACGCCTGATTCCTTCAGGAAACATCCGACCGCCCTAGGCTATCTGCAGCCCTGCGAATTACGCTAGCAGCCGTATGAAATGGTAACTTATCCTGAGTAACTATGTTTGACTAACTCTATCTCAATAACTATATTCGATCAACTTTAATTGAATAACTACATTCAATTAAATCCTAATTCGATTTAACTATGTTCAATGAACTCTATCTGGTTAACTCTTTCTCTAATCGATTTATTCTAACTCTAATCGATTATTTCTAACTCTAATCGACTTCTCCTATTCGAATAACTCCTATTCGATAGCGTTTATTCATTTATAAAGATTTACTTTTAGTAACGGTTCTTCACTTTATAAATGTTCTCTTTAATAACTTTACTTCACTTATACAAGTGTTGTGTACCCCTTCTATTTAAAACTATCGGTGTTAAAAAAAACAATATCTCTCATCTATATAAGTTCAGACTTATATATTCCATTTATCGAATGATAAATATTCAATTTAATTTATAAACTGTTATTTATAAATTAATCCTTTCTATTTACCCGTAAAAACAGATTTCCATTTTCTATTCATCTTCTGAATATTCCTTTGATTAAATTCTATTTATTTAACAAATAAATATTTCATCTATAGCATTTTATTTATTTTCTATAAATAAATATTTCCATTTAATCTATTTGTAAATGTTTTACAAATATTCCCTTCTAAATTCTATTTGTAAATGTTTTTACAAATATTTCTCCTTCTATTTGTTTGTACATAATTTCCTTTGTATTTGTGTTACAAATATATTTCCTTTTATATTTGATTTACAAATATATTTTCTTTTTTAACTCTTTTGGTTTTTCCTTTATTCAAACCCAATTCATATTTCATTCACATTGATTTTACTCAATTTATTCAATTCGATCAATTTAACTTACTTAAGTTAAATTTAATTTCAATCATTCAAATTCCCATTAACTAGTTAATTAACCGTTTTGCCTATTTCACCCTTTTCATTTGAATATAACTTGTTCAAATATGTGTCAACTTAATTATAAACTAATCTAGTTATATTTTCAACTTGAGTTATATATTCGATTTCGAATATAAATTTTCAATCTCTTTCACTTATCAAAAACCCAATTTCGATTCAAATTTCCTTTAACTAATTATTCTCCAATTTAGTTAATTCTATTTAACCATTTAAAATATGATTTTTGTCTTAAAAATCATTTCACTTACTTCACTGAAGTTCATATTTATTTTATAACTCAAGTCTATATTTTCCTCATGGCCATTCGGATTTTTTTTTTTTTACTTTAAAAATCCTTTTACTTATATAAACCATTGTGGTTTTTAATGGTTTCTGGCGCTGCTTTTCTAAAAATTTGATTTTGACATATCTCAAAATCTATTTGACGAAACCCGGATTTTTTTCTTCTATTAGAAAACTATTGTTCAACCGGTCCCGACGATTCTTGTTTCAAAGAATTCCGACTTCAATTGAGTTCTGTATACTAAATTGAAGTTCGAATCGCCAATTTACGAACTGCCGCGCTACGACGAGCTCGTTTTAATTATATTTATAAATATAAACGTTTTAACTTTGTTTATAATAAATTCAATCTCCATTCTGATATATTTTTAATATATATCAAATCTATTTTATAATATTCCCGATCTATTTCACTTCAAATATTCAAATCCTATATATTTACAGTATTCAAATTCCATTTGATTTTTTTTTATTCAAACTCTATATTATTTCCTTCTATTCAATTTCTATTTGAATTTTCTTTATTCAAACTCATTTGAAATCCTTTATTCAAATTCCATTTTAAATCCTTTAAATTCTATATTCAAAGTCTATTTCAATTGAATTCTATATTCAAATTTATTTGAATTCACTATATTGAATTTCTATTTGGAATCTATATTCCAATTCCCATTTCAAAATTCCTTTGAAGTTATATAAATATATACATATATTTATATCTATCTCTAATTCAAAACATTTGAATTTTCAAACAACTTGTTTCCCTTCAAACAAATTTCCATCAAAACTTTTCTAAGGCAGCAATTCATCACTTAGAAACTCGAAAATGAACACTGATGACGTTGCGACCATCATCAGAATTATTTCCCAGCCACTGAAGTGAGTTCAGTGCTATATTTCTTTCAAAATCCATTTAGAAAAATATTTTCAAAACTCCCATGATTTAAAATTCTGAATTCTGGTTGGAATTCAATTTTAATTCATCTCATTTGTATATCTTATTTCTATACAAATTCCATTGGTTATATATAACTATTTCTGTTTTATAATTTCATTTGATTATAATCCTAACAATCAACTTAACTATTTAAAAACAATATCGTGTCCAATCTTCTGTTCAAGTGTTTATAAATTCCTGTCGTCTTCGTGGCGTCCCACGATTCGACCAAAATTTATAATCCACTCAACAGAATAGTCAACACAATATAAAACAGTTTTTATATCAAATAACAAGTACGCTCTCTCGTATATATATACACTCAACCCATTCTAGGATACTACTGATCCTATCTCTAATGAGCACATTCCAACAAGCCTAGGTATTCGCTCAACCTAAGCTCTGATACCAACTGTAACGACCCGAAAATCCGGTAGAATTTGAGCTGACCAAAAACACAAGTCCAACCCCAAATATCACGGAAATTCGAACCATTAATAGAAAGAAGTTAGAGGGTGAGGGTAGATAAGATAGAAACTTAGAATAGAAGAAGAAGAAGAACACAATATCAGAGTAACACGAATCTCACAGCGGGATGAATAACATATAATATATATAACATAACTTGAAATATACATCTGTACTTGAATATACATCAATATCAAAGTACATCACTTACAACACAACGGAACCACTATAACTAGATAACGCTGAAGCCTCCTGCTCCAAGCTCCTTTAGATATATTTGAAAAATCCTGAACTACTTGACTGCCCGTACAAATTTAGGCACCCAAGAGTTTAGGTAGAACAAAACAAAATAAACTCCGGGTCAGTCATGGAACTGGTATGAGTAAACAGTTTAAAACAGTTTCAGAAAACTAAATGATATCTCATAAGACCACGCCGTATAACACGGAACGGGTTTTTCCCTTATGAAAATCCAAACGCTTGATTTAACTTTCAAAAATTCCTTTGAAAGGAACTATAATCTTTATATCAAAACTCTTTTGATATTATAATAATGTCTAAATCAAGTAGATAACAATCTAGTGGAACGTTTGCATCTCACGTTCCACATATATAATTACAATCATAAACCGCAAGCACGTATTGGGTAATTAATTTTCCAACTATGACAAGGTATGGAATCACCTTCCGCTGGTATATCTCTAGAGGAGAATACACCGAGTTCAACAAGAACATCTTGGAACTCAGCCACACATGACCGACCACTCATTTCGCTTGAGTGTATCGAATGTATATCACCAACGATTGGGATCAGCAACCGTTTCCCGAATGGGTCAGCATCGACAATAGATTTTTAGAAGTAAATGAAACTCTAGATCAGGTGATTATACACCCTAATAGGTGCGACCTACATAGCCATGCTGCTTGCCCGATTTCTGTCATTTACCGGATGTTGAGGCTAGAAGCTACGCTTTATCATCACACCAGATTCACTTCGAATGTCACATCGTTAGATCCATCGAAAATCACTAATTGACGTCTACAACAGTACATTACGTGTCAGTTAAAAGAAGTTTCCTCCTCCGCTTCCACTCTTGGTACAGTTGAAGAAATCAATGTACGTGACCTTTCTGGAAATACTCTGTCAGACATTCATCCATACAAGTCACCCAGGAACAGGATGAACTGAAGGCACTATTTCTATTTATAGAAAAAGTCCTTGCACTCTACTCCGTCTTCGATTTATCTTTATATAATCTAATTCGCACGCTACTGCCGATATGGAGTGGTTCTTCGGATAATAATCCAACCGGTCTCTCCATATTGACAACGATGGTTAAAACTTCGATAGTCTGTGATTTAACTATCGAATAAAAACAAGTGTTTCGATAGTCGATAATTTAACTATCGAATAAAACAAGTGTTCATCCAAACATCCAACAATCATTGAACCTTTAATTAATATTCCATTAATTAAATCTCTTCTCTATTTCTTATTAATATTTGTTAACCAAATATTTTCAATAACCATATTAGCCTTATACGTTATTTGGAAAACTTTTCCATATATCGCCTTCCTTTATTTTCTAGCTTTAGAAAATATTCATTATTCTATTTCCAAGCTTTGCACATATTTGGGTTAAAACAGATGTTGTGTAAAACATCGTTACGACAACCCAAATACTATATTCAACTGAATCTTATTCAACATTGATCTTCGAGCCTGAAATCTTACTATTCATTTGTTAATAATGTCATCAATCAAGTTGGGGTATAACTACCTCTCAGACCTTGACTGAATAACATTTATAACGTCAAAACAGATATGACTATTTACTCGAACAATCAATAACATACAACTACTTCTTTACCTTTAAAACACGTATACACTTTTTCTTTCTATTCTTACTAGATTTTACTCTTATACTTCCTTTTTGATTATACTATTCTATTTCTAAGTTCGTTTCCTTATCGACTTCTATATATTTTGATATGTTAATTTCTAACTATCAAATTATCTGAAAAATATTCTACCTCCTTAAATTCCTGGAAAAATTCGCCATAACCTCCTTTGTACCGGGAGCATCGGGAAATTTCAAATAGCTTTCCCGGTCCTTCTTATCTCAAAAAGAAAAAGAAAAAGCCAAGCGGTTTGCCGATACGGCGCATAAAATCTCATATATGAAAATTAAATACGTACCTTTTTGTCGGGCATTCTATTTATTTCACTTCTATACTTTATTCCAAACCTGTCTCCTGTATCTATACCTGCCCAATCTATTTAACTATACCAAATCGTTTTAACTCAATTTGTTAATTATCTCTTTAGTCCATTTCTCTTTTAATATTTGAATTCTATATTCAAACTCCAATTCGCTTCTATTATTCAAATTCCATAGTTTAAAGTCCGTTTGAATTTCTATATTCAAATCTATAGTTTAAAGTCCATTTGAATTTCTATATTCAAATCTATAGTTTAAAGTCCATTTGAATTTCTATATTCAAATCTATAGTTTAAAGTCCATTTGAATTTCTATATTCAAATCTATAGTTTAAAGTCCATTTGAATTTCTATATTCAAATCTATAGTTTAAAGTCCATTTGAATTTCTATATTCAAATTCTATTTGAATTCTATGCATTATTTATAAACAACGTTTACAACTTCAATTCAAATCCCACCTTTCCATTTATAAACAACGTTTATAAATTCAATTCAAATCCCATATTTTCATTTATAAACAACTTTATAAATGATTCAAATTCCATCCTTTCATTTATAAACAACTTTATAAATTCGATTCAAATTCCATCCTATCATTTATAAACAACTTTATAAATTCGATTCAAATTTCATCCTTTCATTTATAAACAACTTTATAAATTCGATTCAAATTCCATCCTTTCATTTATAAACAACTTTATAAATTCGATACTCGTTCATATATATACAAAACAAGTTAATGTTTTCTATAGTTCATTTAAAATTCAAATTCTATTTATAAAAATAGAATTCCCCTTTTAAATTTCAAATACCCTTTTCGATATTTTTTTATAAATCAATATTCAAGCCCCAATTATATTTTTAAACAATCAAATCAACCAATTTTCAATCATTTGATTTTTAACACACCATATATGAATATATATGAAATCAAACAAACAACAACAGAAAATATATTTTTAAGGAATCCAGTTGGATTCCTCCAACCTGTTTTCCTGCATCCACAGATGTTAGTCAACATAGTAATACCCATCCTGCTTCGAGGCAGGATATCGCGGTATGAAGGTCATCCGCTATCATAGCGTGGGGCGTATAGGGTAATCATCCGCTATGAAACTGCGGGCATCCGCTAATGAGACTGCGGGAATCCAACCAATCATCAACCCAATATATATATAATAGTAAGCCTATATAACTATATATATTTTAAATCAACCAAACAATATTCAAACAAGCATAACAATTATTTTTAACAACTAGAAATAATTCTAATTAAATGGTGAGTGAGGTTTACTCACCTGATATTTTTAAATTCTGCATTCTGTTTCGATTCCAATTTGGTACTCCATTGCATTGATTCCAATTGTTCTTGATAAAATTCCAGATTGTAAATTTCAACGCTTTACCCAATTTCGTCTTGTTCATGAAATTCGAACCTTAAAAATCTCACGCTAAACCTCTCTCCTCGGATTTCCAATTCGCATAGTTGCTCCTAACTGACGATTTTCAATCACCAATATTTCCTCCAAGTCGAATAGCTCCAGAAGGACGTTCACGAAATTTCCTGACATACTTGGCATCATCATCAACTCGGTTTCATTCCCACTTCAGAACATCCACCTAGAAGCCCTTCTTCTTGCGGTGACCATTTGCAGATCGCGACTTCAATTTCCTCGAGGTCGAGCAACCCTTTGCCCAAAACGTTGAACACTGGAGTGCCTTAGATCTGACCACCTACTTGGCCCAGCAGTGACTTCGAATTTCAGGTTGCAGGTCGCGACATTTACCTTCACCATTTCACCCATCGCGACCCATCAATCTCGCACAACTGACACGGAAATCATGCGATGATTTCAAGTTCGAATCCCCTCAAAACTTCACAGCGCAGCCCCCTATCGAACGCGATACTCCCTACCCTAACTCGATGTTGTCTTCGCAGTATTCAGAACTTGGATTCAAACGATTAACCCCTTTTATCGCGAGTGTCTTTAGCATTAAGTCGATCGTTGGATTTCTGTTTGGTTTCAGATCGTGATTTCCGGCTTCAAGATCCACGGTATTCCTTGCGATTTGGGTTTTCAAAAGGAGGAAATGGAGCGGCCATTTCTGATTTTTTTGTTGAAGCCTCGGTTGGATTTTTTTGAGGGATGAGGCTTCATATTTTATAAGGGAAAGGTGCGGTCTCAATAACGAACAGCGAGGCCATGTTTGTGTGGAGATGAAAGGGACCACGGTTTATTTTCTTTGAGGAAGAAAAGGAGCCACGGTTATGTTTTACATTGTGGAAGAAAGGAAGCCACCGTGCCTTGTTTTGGTCCATACCAAAAAAAAAGATTTATTATACATATTTTTTATTTTAAAATAAACCGATATCCTTTAAATTGAAATGCCGTATGATTCCGGGCTCCTCTCTGAACCCAACAAATGACGATTATAGGGTAATACCCCTGTTGCGGACACACTGGGATAGGTTACGATGTCTAATTCGATCGTCTGTGGAAGATATTAATTTAAATCGATATAAATTAAATGTCCAACCATTAAATTCTTCGATAATAAATTAATATTATTATTTGATTTCAAACAGAAGTCTGAACTGTATTTAATTCAGTTTTAAATCTCGAACTGAATTATATTTTCGCATTACGATGATTTAATATATATTCGATATTAAATCGAAATTGATTATTAAACTGATAACTTAATATAAATATTCATTTAGTTTACCAATTTAATATTTAAAACCGTATTAAATATTCAAATCTAACCGACGGAATATCCGGGTCATTACAGGTTTTGGGTCTAGTTCCCATCCTGGTCTCTTCAAAACAACACGTCAAAAAGGTCCAATAATATTTCATTGATAGTCGGTGTGTTAACTATCAATTATAAACAGTATGATCAAGAATCCCGGTAGTCCAGACCTTCTATTATATCAAAAACATTCTTAAACTTAAAACTCTTGTCGATCTTTAAATATCACTTCATCAATTTAACATAAATTCTATTTGACCAAAACATTCTTTGCTTCCATTAAATATATTCATAAAATTTAAGAATAACATGGTTTTCGAACTCCCACTTATCGCCATACAAAACTCCTTTTAATTTCCTTCACTTTGATCAAATCGCTGCATTTCCATAAACCCTTTTCATTTCCTTCACTTCAGAAATATTGCTTTACATTCTTAGACTCCTTAGTATTTCTTTAACTTTGGAAATATCGATACATACATACATATATATATATATATATATATATATGTGTGTGTGTGTGTGTGTGTGTATGTGTGTGTGTGTGTGTGTATATATAATTATCTCGATGGTGTAAAACCAATTACCAATTCCTTTACGGGACAAACAATGTTAAATTTACATTGTTTATTTCATAACAAATAATCTTATTTGTATTTCAAAATCATGTGAATAACATCGCAATACTATTTATTTTTCAAAGTCTCGCCTCTACTGTTTCACTATCCTTTACCATTACAGACTAATATCATTCTTCGATAATAGTGAAGCCGTTCAAGTAGGGATATTTTAATTACCTCTCAGACCTTGATCAACAACGTTCTTATCTTAGAATAGATAATAGTTTGTAATTTTAAAATCCATCCTACTTATAACTTCCCCAAATCTATTTTCTTATTTAAAATATGGTTTTGAAAACCATATCCTTATTCTTTGATTTGGTCGATTAGGACCGTTTTATTTAATATTAATATTCTCGTTTTAACTTCGTTATATGATATCATTTTGACAATCCATTTCCAAATACTTCATCAAACCCATTTTACATCATATTGTAAACTAATTCGTGGATTTTTATAACCAAAATTCCTTTATTACTTCTTTACTTAAATCAATAAGTAAATTCCCTTTTCATTCTTGAAAATTTTCCCATTTTATCCCAAACCTAGTTTAGTCAAAATATTTATTCTAAACTAATCGCATTGTCTTGATCTCTTTAATAAATTCATTTATATTATATTATAAAACAAATCCTTGAATTTTACGAAAATCCAATACCAACTCCTTTACCCAAATCATTAACATTCCTCGTTTTGCCCCTTTTTACATTTTCTCCCAATTCGAATCTTTTACTTAATTAAGTGAAAACTTTGTTAAAGTTATACTTTAGCTCCAAAAACCCTTTTTACACATCTTTGGAAGAATGCCTCTTTGCAAAACCTTTGCGAACACCCAACGTGAAAATCCAATAATCCTATTTCCATTCAATTGGTTTGTTAAATAATTCTTATTTAAGAAATAACCACTTTAATTATTATTGGTTGAAATAATAAATAACTTCCTTATTGCTGAAGTATAAACAATTTACTTCTTCAGTAACTAAATAGATTAGTTAGTCAAAATTGATAAACCATGATTAATTACCTTAATATTCTTTAAACATCGTTAAAGAAAAGTAAATTATATTTTTAAGAAATCTTATTCAATTTAAATAATTATTCATTAAACTATTTCCACTAGATTAAATGAAAAATAATAATCTGATAACCACTTCTCATTAACCAGTTGACTTAGTCAACTGACATTATCAGTTAAACTTTACTGATTTCAACTACTTCTTCTTTTTAGATTAATAAAATTAATCTAATAATATCACATAACTATTTTCTTAAAATAATTATTTCAAAACATTAACCTGTCGGTAAATTATAGCTTTGTTCGCTTAAAAGTTATTTAATGTCAAAACAAATCATTTTATAATATTATAAACCAATTTATAAATATCATTTTATTTTAAAACATATAAAATATAATTAAAAACCCTACTTCAGTCATAATTTTTTTTATAACCAAACTCCGTTAATTCGGCTGACTGCGAAAACAACAATTTAACAAAAATGTGGATTCTAGGCCATAGATTGTCAATCACTCAATTAATACCATTTATTGATTTAAATCACACCATTGAATTACAATTTCAACGTCAATCATTCAAACAGGATTTTAACGTCAATGGGTCCAATCAGTTTATAAATATACAATATAAAAATAAACAACATGCATAATATTTGAGGAATCCGATTGGATTCCTCTAACCTATCCTTCCCTACATCACAGTTCATTATAATATTTTATAATAATATGGGAATTTCAGCCAATACACTTCAAATGATGTGAATATATTTAACATCAACTAATATCAGACAAATAGCATACAAGGCAACCAATCAACTAGTTTATACTATTAATGATTAAATTTAATCATATGGATTTACCACATCATAGAATTCCAGAACGTGTGAGAGTTAACTCACCTTTATTTCAGTCGATGATTTCAACGTTGTTTCGTATAATCTTAAACAGCATTTTAAATTATATGAAATTTCAACTGCTTCCGATTCTGATCGAACTAGTCTGCACGCATAGCCTTCGTCGTCACGATCCCAACGGATTCAGTTCGTGCGATTACGTTAACATACGGTCAAGTTATAACTATTACAACATTTAACATTGATTTTAAATAATTATATTTAACTTAATAATAATATTTTCTTTTAATCCTTGTCATTAGGCTTTTAACATTTAATTAACTTACGTTAATTCTCCTTCTCCAGTTCTTAAAACGCAGGCCACTGAAGCTCGTTTCTTCCCGTACGTGCACCTCCATCTTCCTTGTTTCTTCACCAAATTCAACTTCGATTCTACCACTGCTTCTCTCTCCACGCAAGCTTCGTCCTCCACACAAACCCTTCTATGTCGGACCCCTACCCAAGATTGCGACTAGTCAGTGCAAGCCCTACGGTCACTGCCCCCAGCTTCCCCTGCGAGCCCATGTCGAACCCAACCGCCTCATCCACGCTGCTGATTCCTCCGTCCCGTTTTTTTTACAAGTCACGCTGCCCTTTTTTTTCCTTTCCCTGACATATACCGTGAGCCCATAGCCTATCCAGTTCCAACACGTCGCCCCTTACCTTATTCTCCCCATTCAACAAGTGCCTGCTCCATTTTTCTAACCATCTTCCTTTTCTTCCTTCATGAACTGCCTTTCACCCATGCACTTCCGAAACGCCCAACTCCTCCGGCTTTACGAACTCTCTTGCAAACACAACTGCCTATATCCCTTCCGAACTCTCCTCCTCCGCGTCCACTCCGTGTAACTCCGACCACCGGATTTCCAACTGACCCCACTAGAGAACTTCTCAACCTCAGTCGCGCCTTCCTGCACCTTCCAGTTTGCCTGACATGAAGATACGAACCCAGCCTTCATCACAGTTCACGCTAGAAAATTTACCAACGTTCTGGCATCATGCCAATCTTAGACGAAGCATTTGATGAGACGAAGAGACTTGCGCTAGTGTCACGGATAAAAGATCATACGGTTTTGTAATTTTTTTTGTTTTTATTTGATTTCCTCAAGATCGATCGGTTTGGAAATATATGAGGAGGTGAAGCTTCATTTTGCAGTTGTATTTGTTTTGGGTGAGAAACAAAATGGGGTTGTATTATATATAGAAGAAGGAGGATTGTCGTCCAAGCTAAAGGGAACATTGTGTCAAAGATTTTTATGCCATATATATATATATATATATATGTATATATATTAATTGATAGATAGCCGAAAGAATTGACCGAGTATACAAAGGATCCTGCAGAGAACATGCGTTCAGATTTGAAACAACATTGGTGAGATTTTGAAATGATAGGCTTGGATTTGTTTTAGATTTTTATGGCATGTGCAGAAGAAAATTTTTTGCCGACATGTTTCGGAACAGGCAACGTACCTTCCAACACGTTTAAGATTTCAGTCAGGATTCTTGTTAAATTTTCAAAGATTGAAACAAAATTTTTAAACCATAGCTGGGATTTGAAAGTGACTTCACGGTATGAGATTAGTTGTAGATTGTGTTTTTCTTTCTCAAAGCTTACTGTTGTGCCAGATTTTGGCAAATCTTGAAATGACTAGGGAGAGATTAATAAAATTTCATTTTATTTTTCTATAAATTAAACATACCTTTCAATATAAAACTTCATCCGCATACAACTTGTTATTGACAAAAGTAAAAATACCATCGTGCACAGTAGTGTTCTGCGATCACAAACATATAATAAAATAGACACATTAACTAATTCTGTGAAATTTCAAATGTGCTGATATAGGTTGTAAAATACTTCAAACCAAAAAATTGTTTATTATTCCAATTAAAAATTATAGGAAAATTCTATAATGTAAATTATCAATACGTCTTAATTTTTTTATCCAAATTTGAAATCATTGATTTATTATATCTAATAAATCATTATGGCTTATTAACGATTCCATAGCGATTTTCTGAAAATTTAATTTGGACATAAACAAAATCTACAACATGAAAACTCGATTTTTCTCTTCTATTAGAAAAATATTACCCAATAGATTCAGACGTTTCTTGTTTCAAAGAAATCCGACTTATTTTGAATTCTGTGCAATCATTTGAAGTTCAAAACATTATATTACGAACTACCGCACCCCTGCAGTTCGTTTTATAATTAAATTAAAAAAATATGTTTAGAAATCATTTAATAATCGTTAATATAATTCAAAACTAAATAATATTAATCCTTTTAAAATGACAAACACTACAAGAAATATGTCTATTCACAGCGTTGAAAAAACGCTGTTATAGCCTTTAACAGCGTTTTGATGAACGTTGTCTAACAACGTGCTGTTATAGGTCCCTGGATATATCATCGCGTTTTCAAAAATATTGTAAAAAATTGACATATTATAGCGTTTCAAATGGTGTTGTCCTTATGTTTATACAGCGTTTTATATTGTTTTAGAAATGTTGTTATTTTCCCTTTTCTACAGCGTTTGCCCACATATCACAGCATTTCTCGAAATTTACAAGTTCTTTCCTATCACAGCGTTTTGCCACATATCACAGCATTTCTGGAAGTTTACACGTTGTTCACTATCACAGCGTTTTGCCACATATCACAACATGTTTTTCATCTATCACCGCATTCACATATTGTAGTATCAAAATATTCATGCACAAACATATCAGCAACATATAAATATTTATCAACCAACTAATTATATAACACAATATTCATACACAAAGACATCATCGATAAACCAACTCTACATAATTTCCATTAAAAAACACCATAAATTAAATTTAAACAATATCTGTTAAGATAGTCACGATATCTATAAATAAAACAAAGTATCCATAAAACAAGTTTGCGCCGAATACCAACAAAATGAACATCTAAAAGTTACCGCTTTCTTCGTAATCAGTTGCCAGAAGCGGTCTTATTGTTGAGGAATCTTCAGAAGCGCCTAACGATATTCTGATTATAGCCGAATGCACAACGATGCCCATCTCCAATACCTATACACATGTCTTCATGTTAGCAATTGGTCATGCTTTCATAATTTTTAATTATTGCTATTATTATTGTAGAATACTTGGTAATATTTTATATTTTTATATACTTAGTTAACTTTTGTAAACTAAACTTCTTAATTTTTATAAAATTAATAAACTTAGTTAATTTTTTTATAATATTTAGTTAATTTTATAATACTTGGTTAATTTTTAATAATTGTTTTTATTATTATTATTATAGAATACTTGGTAATTTTTTTTTATACTTAGTTAACTTTTATAAACTAAACTTCTTAAGTAAACTTAGTTAATTTCTTATAATAGCTAGTTAATTTTTATAATACTAAGTTAATTTTTAATAATTGCTATTATTATTATAGAACACTTGGTAATATTTTATATTTTTTTATACTTAGTTAACTTTTATAAACTAAATTTCTTAATTTTTATAAAATTAGTAAACTTAGATAATTTTTTATAATAGTTAGTTAATTTTGATAATACTTAGTTAATTTTTAATACTTTCTGTTATTATTATAAAATATTTGGTAATATTTTATATTTTTATATACTTAGTTAACTTTTATAAACTAAACTTCTTAATTTTCATAAGGTTAATAAATGTAGTTAAATTTTATGATAGTTAGTTAATTTTTATAATACTTAGTTAATTTTTAATTATTTCTATTATTATTATAAAATATTTGGTATTAATTTATATTTTTATATACTTAGTTAACTTTTATAAACTAAACATACTAATTTTTATAAAATTAGTAAACTTAGTTAATTTTTTATAATAGTAAGTTAATTTTTATAATACTTAGTTAATTTTTATAATACTTAGTTAATTTTTATAATACTTAGTTAATTTTATAAAACTTAGTTAATACTTAGTTAATTTTTATAAATTAGTACATAGTCAATTTTTTATAATACTTAGTTAATTTTATAATACTTAGATAATTTTTAATTCTTGCTATTATTATTATAGAATAATGGAAACAACAACAAATTTAAGACGTCTGGACCAATTTTTAGACGTCTGACCTGGTTCAGATGTCTGAAAATAGGTCTCAGACGTCAGAAATCGATTTCGGCCAACATCCTGAGACCATTTCAGACGTCTGAAATTTATTTCAGACGTCTGAAAATGGTCTCGGGCAATTGCTAGACATTGGATAAGTTTACTGCAGGGAAAAATATGTACCTCAAGTTGTTCATGTAGTCATTTCTGAACTTCCATCTAAAGCCAAAGGGATTTAATAAGCTCGATTCCCCTGATGATGATGTCAATAACATCAATAAATATGTTATACACTCTATTTCTAGTAGTATTGTATTTGTAAAGGTTATCCACTTAAATATGGATTTCAAAACAAGGATTAATCCAAAACTGAGGATGGTCATTCAAGAAATCAAATAGCTCAAACCAGGCTCATTGATCGACTTTATTACAATATGCCACAACAAATTAGTCCAATGTATACAATCAGTACGGTCATGGGGATTAAACTGAAGCCTCAAACAAAACAAGTCAAACTGACATAGTGGTGAAGCAAGAAGACATGTACCCAACAGCTCCAATATGTTTAGTTAAGCTCAAACAAGTGATCTGTGTGCACACATGATGCAACACAACAACATTTAAATTTCAATCTAAACATATCCAGACAAGTAACAGAAATACAAGAGTGCATAAGTAGTGAAATTGACACATGGGCAAGAGCACAACATTAATAAAACTAAAAATGAAATGGAAGTCCAACCTGAGCACAGCAGTCTTGCAAACTTCCTAATTGGGCATGCTTTAGAATATCAATCGAAAAGTCCAATGCAGTTCCAGCCATGTTCTAGGTGTAAGCATGATAAAATATTATAGAACATACAATAAACATGATTAAAATATTATAGAATATAAATATGCAAATCTGCGTACATGATCTTACACGATCTGCAATGATTTATAAAATAGAAGAAAGAAATGTTAATACCTAAATGTATTTATCTAAACTGAAATGAAGTCCCACCGTCAGTGGGGTTGCAAATGAAAAGCACATGGATCACATTCTGCTACTGCTAGCAAACCCCAAGGCCTTGTGCTTGTCATTCATTTTTAAGTTAAAATATATATTTCAGTTTGAACACTTCAGGGAAAATGAACTTCAATACTGGAAGAATATATACCTCATGGCAGTTTTCAGCTCGTTGGGCTCAATAAAGCCTATATGGATTGCTAATTAATACATTTAGTTAGTAGATAGGTTGAAAAAAGGGAGGAAAGTATATGCAAAATGATAGTAATATTGTTATATATGCATGTTTACCGGATCCATCGATATCAAATAGATCAAATGCTTCTATGATCTTTCTATTTTAATAACAAGGAGAATGAATTAGCAGTTATGGATGCTACTTGTATCAATATGTCAATGCACGGTTTTAGTTATTCTGTTAATAATAAAATTATTTATTAAGTACCAAAGTTATCCTTGTTATTAAAAATGGTGTTTTTGGTATTTTCCAGAAACTCAGAACATATAATTTAAAAAAAAAAACTGTCCTATACTAGATTTCCTACCTATGTTTCAGCTCTTCGGGTTTGATTTCCTACCTACAGTAAATCATCACGGATATATACCTGAAAGCGTTGCATAAACCATCTAATGCTAACAATGTTAAGTCCATCCGATTAGAAAATGAAGGAAATCAAACCCGGAGAGATGAAACATAGGTAGGAAATCCATTTATATGATAGTATATGACTGTATAGGAAAGTAGTAATATTTATAAACCAGGTACTTGCATTTAAACAATCTTAGAATTTAAACATAAAAGGAGGAATATTGGGAAAGCAATAAATTCGACAGCTGCATGTATATGTGAACGCATCATAAACCCAAAGTCTGTGCAATTTGTTCTGTCAGATCTACTGTTAACTAAAAGTAGTGGGATCATGCTTATGTAAACGCTAAATGATTATAATGTTTTGAAGAAGAATAAGATAGGAAAAATAAATTGACTACACTGAGTTATATTTACCAGGACAAACCAAGTTGTTGTTTTCACTACATTTAAGCCTGTAGAAATAGTGAATGGATCACGTATCCAATTATGTAAACTTATTCCCAACTACTAACAGAAGTTCCCAATGCTAGAATTTGTTATAGATTTTATACGGTTTAACACTTAAAGTTACTGACTTTTATGTTTATTGCTATATTGCAGGAGAAAGTCCCATAAATTCAAAGATGAGAATTTTGAAAACGGCAGCAAAGAAGAAGTGCAACATTGAACCGTAGGACAGGAAAACAGGGGTTTGTATTTGAAGTTCATATGACCCTTACATGTACTAGTACTAGAAAAAGAATAACATATTTTTTTATTGTGCAAGCTACGATATCGTTATCAAAATAATGCACCCAATATAAACAGGGAACCAATAAATTACTGTCTACCAAAATGGCTATCTTAACACAATAATGCACCCAATATGAAGAGCAATGCAACTAGAGTATGCTATAGTCTAGGAAACATTAAGCAGACATTTGGTTCAAACTTGAAAGGGTAATAATGACATAGCAAGCACTTATTATATCGGACTTGAATAATTTATACCACAAACTAAATTAATCATTTATTTTATTAGGCTTCATCTAAGCTTCAGATTTTAGTTGTTTAAGTTTAGCTCATTCACTTACCTTTCCAACAGGCATGGCGTACTATGTATTGTGTTTAAAAGTTGGATTTATTAACAGATAAAAAAATGATCCCAACCAAAAGGGTAATACTGGTAGATAAAATACAACGTAATCACATTTATGGCACACCCATTTATTAATCCTGTTCCAAACAAATTACACCCTTAAGAATTAAACTCTTCAGATGGTACTCACATAAAGGTTAACAAAAATTCTCCTGCCTTATTCCGCATCATGGAAGAGACAACAAAGTTAAGAGCATGCAGTTCGTGAGAGATCTCAAGTCTCAACCATAAAAAAATTTAAATAAGGATAGGGGTTTAAAGGAAGAACCTTAGAGCTGCTTGACTTGGTCTTATTTTGATTTGTGTTCGGAGCATGGTTGAGCAGTGCTTGTGTTGCCACTCTAGAGTTCCCGACTTCTGCAAAAGAAAGAATGCTACACGGAATATGAAGCAACCATATTCAGCCAAGTATATCAAAAATTAGAAAACTGCAGTGTATATCTTAAATGGCAGTTTAATACCAGCACTAGTAAAAGGGGAAAAATCTCAAGAAGATACTGCATATTTTTCAGACTTATTCAATACAACAGAAATAAATTATCTATTTCTGGGCATTTAAAACAGGGAATGCTCACGTTATAACTGAGCTTTCCTTGGTTTATCAACCGAGCTTGTTCACTCAATTTAAAACTGAACACATCTTTCTTGACTGGATATCACATGCTCCAAGAGTAAATTCACAAGGAAGGCCAATAGAAATACTTTCAAATGAACTAAATCTAAAATCACTTTCAAATGTCCCTTTTTTGGGTTATGAATACACACAAATTCTGAATTTTTTGGTTATTCTCATGTATTCATGCGATACCAAATTACTTGAACAAAAATAAACGAAGAAAAATATTAATATTAATTTACAACAACTATGGTCAGCAGCCTCACAACATATGCACTACCCAAAAGGAATCTTTTGTTCATTTGTTGAGATAATAAAGAAACTCCAGCAGCTAGAAATTCAACTCAAAAACATAATCAAGTTAATAGAATTGCACACCCATCTCAACCATTTATCAATCAATTCTCTGGAACAATAAAACTTAACCTCCACTGTCCAGAAATTCAACTCATAAATGAAAATATCAAAATTTGTGATTGTTGATCTCTAGCGGATGAAACAAGCATTTATTATTCAGCATGTTTTCTCCCCATGGGAAGCAACTTGAACATTCGGACGCCTATCAATCGGAGCATAAAAAGTTGCGCAATTAAAATACACAATGGTTTCATAGTTTCGAAGGTGAGAAAAAAACCTATAACTGACATATAACAAAGATGTAGAAAATTAACAGGAGTGCCAAATTTTTTGAAACAACATGCTATTGCCAAAATAAATTTATCATTATTCTCACATCCTTGTAGCAAAAAGAAACATGGTTTACTTTAATTTAACGAAAGTCAAAATCGTCTCAACTGATAAAGAAACTTCAGGTTGTAAATAGTGATTTTGACATATATTCGTTAATTTGACCTTAAACTCCTATTTGAGATAAATGTAGAATTGACAAACCAAACTTTCAAATAGAATTTCTAAAAAAGATGCATTTGAAACCTAATATATCAAATATTAATTTACAACAACTCAAGTCTAAAAATTGAAATGATTGCCACATTTATAATGATATGGCACTGACCTCTGTAGATTTTCCATAAGCTATGCATTTTATCTTTAAAAACAAGCAGAAAAATAAGATTGTATTACCTGTTCAACCAGTGGAGTTCTTACGAGCCCTGGAACAATACAGTTGGTTCTAATGTTATCTTTATCCCCTTCGCAAACCTAACTCCTCGTCAGTTGATCTATCCCACCTTTGGCCGTTAATCTTAGAAGAGAAACCTGCCCACAAATCGATGAACTATGAATTCAATCAAATAAGACACTTCCGCATTTTTGAACTCAACTAAAAACGAGGGTTAAGAAAAAAAACTCACCAATTTCGGCGAGTTTTGGGGGTTCCGACGCTCTTGAAAAGACGAAGATGCATAATTGAAATCGAAGCGAAGGATGAAGGAAGATGTGGGTTTTAGAGAAGGCGAATTGAAATTAAAATTGACAGCAGAAAATTAACTAAGAACAAAATAGATCGATGATTAAAAGTTGTGGAGGGAAACAGGAGAAAATTAACGAAAAGGAAAATTAACGCGGCCGAAATTAGAAAGAGTGGAGGGAAGCTAAAAAAATTCCCGCTTTAATTTATCTCAGCGTTTCAATGTTAAAACCACATATTAATGGTTGATTTTAACAACAAGGAGAAGAAAACGTTGACTTATGGTATTTTTGATAACCACTTTTCTTGTAGTGAAATCATATAATACTGCAAATTTAGCCAATTCCGACTATTTTGGAATTATTAATTTATTTTTTATATTAATAAAATATTCAAAATTATTGAAATTAAGCTAATTAAATTCCAAAATAATATTTAAACCATATTTAAATATTAAATAAAACGGTTAAAAATCTGGGTTGTTACAAAGAACCTCCAACCAAGCATGTAGGTGTAAGCATAGGGGAGAGCTGGATTGAAGCAATGTTAAGGTGATGAAGGAAATCAAAAACAAAAGAAGAAAAAGGAATAAAGCCTCTATGTTAGATATGGATAGCGGTAAAGGTGAAAACCCCTTTTGGCAGCTTATCGATGGTATCCTCTTCCCCAGGAGGAATGACAATGACTTCTAAGATGTCAAATTTCTCCAATATTGAAGCAATCTCAAATTTGGAGGAAATAAAGGAGAGTTTGTTGATAGTTGCCACCCTTGACGTGACTTCTTCCAGAACCTGTGGCGAAGGCTTACTTTTGCCAGTAGTTGAAGCCTTTAAGCTAGCCTTTTTAACCATTTTCTTTTTGTTAGACGTAGCGCTGCCAGGTGACATCGTTTCAATTATAGTAATACAATATGGTGAAATAATAAGAGAAGGGCCTTTTGTTCTTGCCAAAACCCTTCGAACATCACTATATGTCTCTATGTATCATCAAAACAATCTAAAAAAGATCATTGCAAAAAAAAAAACATACAGAGGGGCTTTCAGTAAGGGTAAAAGGGGTCTTGATACACTAATTTTTAAATATTATAATCTATTCTTTCACATTAGGAATTTTGAGTTAAAACATGAATACATTAAACAAAATCCAAAAATGTCATGTCTGATAGAAATAAGATAAACTAAACTTCGATCCTGGGAAAATTCACAATATAAACAAAATATTTCAAGTTACTGGAGAATAACTGGATCAAAGTTCGAAAATATGCATGAATTTCAGTAAAAGATATGAATATTTATAGTATTCAAAATCAACTTTCCAATCGATTATTAGGAAGTCAATTTAAAATGAAAATCGAGGATTCAAAATTTCAAGGAAAATATCAAGTTCATAATCGATCTTGAAATTTAATATTAAGATCGAAATAGGAATATTTACCTTAATCTTCAATTTTGATGAGCTAGAATAATTTAAAAGCTTTAATTCTCGTATATAGTTTCTTCAGATACATGAAAGTGAATATTTAGGAGAAGATATAACCATTTATAAAGGAAAAGCCAACAATGGTACAATCGTCAGATCGTATCTAGATGGATGATCAAAATTCCAAAAGGCGGGAAAGTTAAATCAACGCCTAAAAGAAACTACCAGATGCAGTTGATGACTTGAAAAGCCAAAAACACCCCATCGCTTATGGAGGGGGGGGGGAGGGAAAATTTTAGCACCTAAAGAACCATAGAAAGACCGGATGTTAACGTTGAGGTGAAGCGATGTTAGAGGCAACAAGCCTTCAGCGCAATCGAAGTTATTCCTTCAACACTTGCTTTCGAACCCAGGACTGAAGACCAAGAACTCCTTCCAACAAGGGAAGCCCATGTCGATGAAATCTGAAGGGCATAAACTTCGTAGCAATCATCTACAAGCACTTTTTCCGACTTCCCGAGAGGAATATTCCTAGAGCTTAAGCCTCCACCAGAAGATTATTACGCAAACATGCACCTTATCTAAGAGAGGGAGATGCCTCAAGCACCGTCAAATGCCGAGAGATCCCGCAAGTTTACTTCTTCGGCAAATACCCAAACATTATAGTTCAAAGAGTTCTCTTTAGAAAATTTGGAGGCATTCCAATAGTTTCTCATCCGTAGGCATTCCAGAGAACCAACTACCCTTCTTGATGACATCAAAGGCACCTAGCTATTTGCCATCAGAGGCGCCTTCATCTGGTCTTCGTATGCACTTCCGTACAAGTACCAGGATGAAGCTCATATGACCAAGATGGTCAACCCGCACCTATAAATATGACCAGAGGGCCCCGAAATCAGGATAGAATTTCTCATTCTCGCTCTAGTATTTGAAAGTCCGAGTCATAAACCCTTATTCAAAATGGATATAGGAAAAACAATCTGTAATACTTGAATTCATGAATAAAGATATTTGCTTGCATAATTGAGGTAATAAAATGGTAATTTCATAACTATTATATTATTATTATCGTCTTATAACTTTGCAGGTCTAATATTTAGAGCACTGAACGAATGTAATTTGATAAAAGTACCTTTTGAAAAAACCAAAATGCCATAATTAACAAAATAATTTGACTATGATCACTTTAAGGATTGAATGTTAGAAACATAATAATTCACGACTCATCGTTGGTTTCTCAAGATATCTGAATTGATCAGAATTCCTAATCCCTTTTGAAATATTTGGGAGGTCCTCATTAAACCTAGCTGCAACCCTTTAAGTAACAGTAATCTACACGGTAATCCGCCTGAGGAAATTTAGGAATTCCAATGCCCTATGAAAGGATCTAACGACCTAAATGAAAGGCTTACTACGAAATCGCAACAAGTTAAATGACAAGAATTTACATATCAAAGAATAAAACTTCTTCTAAATGGTCATTTGAACATCAACCAGCTTACAACGGATCATTATCTCTTGTTTTATTCACGAATTCACTTTTGGAGATTAAGGGAAGCTATCTACAGGAATTATACTGCAGAAGCAGCAGTATAACGCGAGTTACCCTTCCACGGGTAAAGGATTATAAAAGGACTACACCGCTTTCGGTTGTTAACCATATTTTTGGCCAATAATTCATAAGCAAAACAGATTTTCCATCCATATGCATGGCAAGTCTAATGTCCAATATTTAGGAGTCGTACACCACAGAGAGGTATTTAAATTTTCTCTCAAAGGTTTTTTCATATTATGTTGCATAACATTTTGCAGTTTAAATCTGTCCGTAAATGATAATAAATTAGAAATGTTTGTATTCTTAATATCTATAACTAATCTAAAGCAACCATAAAACTAAATACAATTAATTATTGACCTATGTTATTTTATTTTAAAGCAACCATGAAACTAAATACAATTAATTATTTTCTATTGGCATTCATTAAGTGTGATTTGCATTTTAAGACTTTTTAATGTTTTTTTTGGTAAGGCCAACCGGTATTTATAGTGATCTGTAAAACTGAAGTCTTTTAATGTTAATTAGGCACAGGGATATCATGTACTGAATATTTTATATCCATTACAAATTTCAACTTTACAAGCAAATACGTAAATGAATTTCATAAAAGCATTCTTATAGTAGAAACTAATATCCAAAGTATAACTATAAGAATTTAATACATGTCCTTAGTGAATACATTGATATTCTATAATAATACCAGCGAAAAATAATATAACCAATAAATAATATATATATATATATATGGATAATTTTATTCAATTTTCATGCCATAATCACATTAGGATGATTATTCTTTATGCTTTCAATATTATACTAAAGACAACATTGTAAAATAAGATTGCTATGTTATCTTAAATGCATGATAGTCGTATATTATAAGTATTTCACATAGTTGGTGCAAGACATGTAAATATAAAATATTACAAGTATGTGTACTATTGTTGGATTTATACCTTGATAAAATTCACTACATACAACAGTTTGGTACTTTAGAGAAATTCCATGGTCGATGGTTAATGCTACAGTGTTATGTGAAGAGTACAAAGTAGTGAATATTGATTACATGATAAGTTGATAGGAAGAAAGTGAGAAATTGTTGAAAGAAGAGGTGAACTTAAGCCATGTTCGAATGTAGAGTTAGCTATGAATAAAATGAACACATAACGATGTATACTTGCAATAATGTTAGTGGCATGACATTTTTTTCCATCAAATAAAAATTTTAAAGAATTTATAAGGGCATATTGATGATTTTTATTGAACATAATGGATAAACAAGTATTTATCTTTGCACTTTATGTAAAGTATATATAACTTTTCATTAAGTAATATATGGTTTCTACAAATTTTAGTTCATAACAGATGAATTGATTTTCCCTCTAAATTTCACTTTGCTTCATTTACTTGAAAATTTGCTGCTTCACTTCACAATATATACTTTTGTAAATGTTTTTTTTATTCTCAGTAATTTGACTAAATTTGTTTATTATTTCACAAAATCAATATGTATAGAATTTGCTAGACTTACTATTTATTTTATTTCAAAGTTCTTAATTTTGAATTTCTTTTCATAGATCACTTCATTAAGCACATATTTTTATGCCTTGTAATCTTATTTTCATCATTAATATGTCATCCACAGTAATTTAATGTGTCAACTGGTATTTTTTATGATGGCAATTTCTTATACTGCTTTGAGTTATGTTAAGTATTATATTATTTCAATTCTAATTTCATATGAATATCTTAGGTAATGATTAAAAATTAGTTGTTTATTCAAGAAATTAGATTGCACAATGTTAATATTCATGTAGTTTTGTGCCACTGTATAATGATATTTGTAAATATAATGTTTCGGTGCTGTTGAAGTATTTTTGAATTCCATTAGTATCGAATAATGTAAAAATTGTACCAATGCAACTGCTAGAATTTTGTTTGTTCGAAACAAAGTTTGAAACACTATTCCACTACTCGTAATATGCAGTTTGGAACATCCACTACACCAAAACAGGTGATTCCCAATGAGTATAACCGTCGCAAAGAATTTCCACAACGCTTGTAAGCGTTGCTATGAGGGGGTGGCAATTTAGTACCAACGCTTATAAGTGTTGGTAGATTTTCTTTAGCAACGCTTATAAGCATCGGTAGATTTTCTTTAACAACGCTTATAAGCGTTGGTAGATTTTCTTTACCAACACTTATAAGCGTTGTAAGATTTTTGTGCGCAACGCTTATACATGTTGCAATATATTTGTTTGCAACGCCTATACATGTTACAAAATTTTAATTCACAAGAAATATAAATTTTAATAATAATAGAAATATGTATTCACAACCCGCATATTCTAACATTAATAGTCAATTAATAACCAACATGATGATAATATAGACGATATTTAATATGAATCAAAAACTAATATTAAACTCAATGCATACTAATAGATAACATTCATAATCACATAACGACATAGAATATCAGTTAACAATAAACAAGCACAATACATAATTATGATGTCAGATTCAATACATAATTAGTTTTCTAAATTCAACACATAAATGAGATTCTACAAATACCGAATACGAAACTCTGGCCATATAACGAAGCCTCCATCTGAAAATTCACATAACTTGTACAGACCATTTTGATGACCATCATAAATTAGTGCATCCGGTTCAAGAACTTCAACAACCCAAATTACTTTCTCTATATTCGGTACCACTTTCCTAAAATAACAAATTGTTTGTGTTCCAAGATAACCTTTTGCTACCTCCGTCTCAAGATCATGTGACAATAGCATTACGTATTTCTTTTCCATTGTAGATGAATGAAGATCATTAAGTGACACGTTTGGAGTAACGGTTACATTATTATTTATAGGAGGATCCCCTAAATTAGAAGCACCTTCTGTACGAGGAGTGGAAGGACTTGCAACAAGTTTTTCCTGCAAATTAGGTATAAATTTCATAAAATTTGAAGTAATTGAATTGATGGCGTTATTAACTTGAGTAGCTACTTGCCTTTCTATCTCCAATTTCCAAACAGACAAATCCACAGCTTGTTTTTTATTAGTTACAGCTTTTATAGCTCGAGCCACCTTTACTTGTTTTATAGAAGAAGTAGAACTAATTGCTCAAATAATTTTTCTTCCTATCGGAACCAAAAACTTCTGCAATTGGATCATTATCAAGATCATCTACTACACCATTAGAACTACCATCTAATTTTCTCTTTTCTTCCGCTGCCTCTAGAAGTGCCTGCATTTAATGAATATCACATTAAACTGAAAATTTCGGTTTCTTGTTAAAAACAGAAAAACAAGAATTTACATCTCGCACAACAGAAAATTTCGGAGTGACTAACTAATATCAAATGGCTACGACTCAGTTTTTCTGAGCCATAAGGCTCAGCAAAACTGAGCCATACGACTCAGTTTTCTGAGCCATAAGGCTCAGCAAAACTGAGCCATACGACTTAGAAAAACTAAGCCTTACGGCTCAGTTAACCTGAGCCATAGGCTCAGTTTTTCTGAGCTTATGGCTCAGCAAAACTGAGCGCTATAGGCTCAGTTTTTCTGAGCCTTACGGCTCAGTTAACCTGAGCCATAGGGTCAGTTTTTCTGAGCTTATGGCTCAGCAAAACTGAGCGCTATAGGCTCAGTTTTTCTGAGCCGATAAGCTCGGAAAAACTGAGCGCCATAGGCTCAGTTTTTCTGAGCCACAAGGCTCAGCAAAGCTGAGCCATAGGCTCAGTTTTTCTGAAACAAGGTATGCTTCAGTCTTGAGCAAATAAATGATAAATTCAATATATGTTTAATTCAGTTTCGAATATATAATTTCCCAAGAGTCAAGTTTATTGGATTTCACAAAATACTTAGTTTTCAGCATGTATAAACTTTCAAGGGTATGTGTAGTGCTTCAACAAGTTTATTGGATTTTATAAATATATGCCAAACACGTCAATATGAAACATATTGGTTCTGAGCTTTTAATATGTGACTTTTATACATGAAACAAGTATGGTTTTGGGTAAAGGTGTGGGTTTAGGAGTCATATGCATCAGGTTTTCAATATATTCCCTTTTTGTATGAATCAGATTTTGAATATATGTATGCATGCATGAATATAGTTTACATGTATGTATATAAAATTTATAAATGTACAGCTTCATATATTGTGAGTTTAAAGATTTACGGCTTCATTTATATATATTGACATGAGTCCATTTATATAAAAGAACTTTTGTGTTTAAACTAAAGTCAGGTGTTAACAGTTTATCAATTTATCATAGCAAAATAAATATAAAGTAACTTATGTTAGTAACTTATGTTCATATATTGTTATATATTAGACTAAGAAGAAAATCATTTACAAAACTGATTTTTCTTTTATGAAAAACTGAGCCTTACAAAACTGAGTTTTGAACATATATATATATTCCACATATACAGACATGAAACTGAATTCAATTATTCCACATATACATTCAAAGAGCAAGAAGCAATAATCAAAACCAATGAAATATGAAAGCTACAATGATAAAATGTTTTGATGACTTAAATTTTCAAAATATAAAACATAAACAAACTTTCTTTGATGACTTAGATATACCAATACATGTACCCAAAAACTCTTCTTAATCATACATGACTTGAATGAAAAAAAAAACCAGTCAAGCTGTTTTTCAAAATGGGAATATACTAAGTCAGAAGGAAAACAACTGAATGCCATAATCGTGATAATTTAACTAATTAAATTGTAAAAAATGACACCCTTTGTCAAATACAACTCAACTGTAAAAAAAACAGTCATTTATTCGTCTTAAAATGAGAGCATGTAAGACAAAGTGAAAAAGATATGAACATGCACAAGAAGTCATTATAATTTACCAAATGGTACAAAAAATGACACTCTTTGTAGTTATATCCTAGATGCAACACTAAGCTACAAAACAAATAAACTTACTACAAACCGAGTTATAGATTATTGTGAATACAGAAGAAATAACTAACACATAGAAAACAGATGAAGAGTCTAACAATAAAGAAAGTTATGTGGGAACAATAAGCATTCAGCTTGTAGCTCTATCCAACTTCTACTTAGTGCATACAATTGAAAATTTTGTTCAAATAGCACAAACCTACTCAACAGTAATATATGGCAAGTGTAAAAGGATTGGCTCTCAGCGCATACTTAAATAATTAAACAAAATACAGATATGAGCTAATTAATTAGAGTAATTAAACATTAGACAGGCGCAAGTGTGCTCGCAGACTGAGGTGTTACCAGATAATATTTACTTTGACCAAACATTAGTTTACATATAACTAAATCTAACATCACTGCAAAATAAATAAATACTTACAGTATGCATCCAAATGCAAAGACTACCACATATCTGAAGGGAAGATGGCAGCGGACTGTGAGTACCTGCAAAAAATAAGCAACTGCTACTCATTAGGCACTGACCTAACTGAAGATATAGGTTGATGAACCTGAAGATAAGCAGCTGCCAAATCGTTTCTCAAGATTATAAATTCTTCAAAAAATTATAACCTGAATGCGAGTTGTAACCTGAAGTTAAAAATTTATAAATTCTTCAAGCCCACAAATAAACAAAGATCCCCAGGATTAAATGAGATTGAATGCGAGTTATAGCCTGAAGCCTAATTGATTCTCTGATGTCCAAATTGAATGCGCCCCCAAATCCGATTGTTTGATGTTCGATTAGAGAGGAAAGGATTCCAATTTTTAATATTCGGTTCTGGGATTCGTAAGTTTATTGTTTTTTAGAAATCGTGGGATGCATAGTGTATGATTTAGGCGGCCGTTTGGGTAAAAGCGTTGGGCATACGAATGGGAAAGAGGAACTAGGGTTACGGGCGTTGATTTACCGTTTTGCCCTCATAAACCAACCTTACCAACACATATAAGCGTTGACAATAAAAAAATTATAATTATGTATTTTTGGCAACACTTTTTTAATATAGCAACGCATATTACGGTGACTACACTACAACACAAATAAGAGTTGGCAATTGAAAAAAAAAGGGTTACCAAATGGTCGTTATGGTGTAGTGATCACTATGTAGCAAACTATACATATTCACATTTATATGATATATGAAAAGTATACCCATGTTGAGATCATGCACACTTTATACTTTAAAATTAAAATACAATCCCATTAACATAATGATTACCAAGTAAGAAACGATTAACGGTAAATAGTAGCATTTGTTGCATAAAGCTATTTGCTTAAAATAGATTATTTATCCACTTGCCATGTAGTGTGTTATATACTACCTAGACTTGTATATAATGCATCAAATTAAGAAGGATTGTTCCCCTTTATGATTTTTGTCTATCATGGAAACTTTATCAGCAAACATTTGACAACAGAATTTTAGTGTGGTCAGAATAAAAATACTACAAATCTTAAACTTATTCATTGTTTTCAATTGAACAAATACATTTAAATTATATTAATATTAAACTATACCGTGACAACCATGTGTGTAGCATGACTTTATACTACACTAAAACATAAATAAGAAGCAATCAAAAATTCCCTAGACCTACTATTGTGAGGGTGATGTGCTGTTATTTCAAACATACCCAGACATATAAATCTCTTTTGCAATTCTTTGGAATATAACATGATGCATCATTTTGTTAAATTTTGTGGCACTATATAGGCTAAAATTGAAGTGTTTGAAGTAGCTTCGTGAAGGAGAAGACCTTTCGCAAATCGGAGCTCGTATGAGGAAGTTAGGTGTGAAAACATATAGTGGGTTTCATCAAAATTCAGGCAGACACCTGAGCAAAGCGACAGACATAAGAGCCAAGGTGTTAAGCAACCTTAGAATTGTAACAAACGTCTGACAATTCTGGATAGACGTTTAAACTGAAGCATGTGGTATGAAAAATGTATGAACTGTGTAGGAAATGTTTCCCGATCCTTGGGACAGACGTCTAACCACATGGGACAGACGTCTGAGGCAACTTCTGAGCTATTTCAGTCTGAAAACTTGGCAGGATGATTTGAGAAGGTTCAAGGGGAAATTTAGGAAATTGCTAAATATTAATCTCCCCCTATATAAGCTATTTTCAAATTTGAACAGAAATAATGTGGTAATCAAGAGATTAACCTAGGTTTATTCTAATTAGGGTTTTGGTAACCCTAATCTTCTTATATTCTCATCCCCACGAAATCAGAATTTTATGGTGAATTTGATCATTGTAATCAATCTCATGTACTCTTCTATTGATATTAATAAAGATTCTCTCTCAAAAAGGACGTACACTATCAAGACGTCAGTGGAATAACTATAAATCCCTATGTGATTTACTTTCATTATTGATCTATTGTTTCTCTTGTTTGGTGATTGTGATTGGTTATTGGATTGGGTTGACATTGTTTTTGAGATACTGGTTGGTTGTTTTTGCACGTTTACCACGATCTCGTCTTCCGCTGTGTTTGGGAGTTTGATTTGAACGAGCTTGATTCAAAATTCTTCACAACATTTTGTATCGGAGCTTTGTTGTTGGTAGATAGTTGTAAAAATGCCAGAGTCAAATTCAAATCTTGCCTCAACAATTGGTCCAAGTGGTGTAGCTCCTTATGTACATGGTTCGTACGCAAATTCTAGGTCACAATTGGTTATTAACAAGTGGCATAGCGATAAATATTTTCGAAAATTACATTGGAAGATGAAAGCGGTTCTTAGGCGGAATCAGGTACATCATGTTGTGTTTGATACGCATTTATTGCCCGTGGACTTCTCAGATGTGGATAGAGAGATGGAAGAGTGGGGCATTCACTACAATTCAACTTGCTATAGGTGAGAATGTTATCTCTGAAATTAGTGGTGAGTCGACTGCTAAGGGTATTAGGGACAAGTTGGAGGAGTTGTATATGAAGAACTTACTCACAAATTGATTGGTCTTTTTGCGAACTTTCTTTACCTACAAGATGAAAGAAGGAACTTTGCTAAAGTCACGCTTGAATGTGTTTGATGATTTGCTAATGAAGATAAAGGTGGTAGATTTGAAGGTTGGGGAAGAGAAGAAGCTGATGATATTTTTATGTTCATTGTCCGGCCGTTATACGAGTTTCTCAAATAGTTTGATATATGGCCGAGATACATAGACTCTTGTTGATGTCAAGACGGGTCTTCTTAATGAGGCATTGCGAGCTAAGATGAAGGATCTGAGTGACGGAAGTAACGGTGCAGTCAATGGTCATGGTTTGTTTGTAAAAAAGGAGAAATACGAGAAGAAGGGAAACCAGAGGAGCTCTAAGTCCGAAAAGCCCGGTTGGAGAGGAAAATTGAAGGAAAGAAATAGCAAGTACTTCATATGTAAGAAACCTGGTCATTGGAATAATGAGTGTCCAGACAAGGAGAAGTGGAAGAAGGAAGTAACATCTTCATCGGTTGTGGTGAAGAAAGATGTTTGTAAGGAAGAAGTAGATGTTTTATCGGTTGTAGCATCGGATTTTTCAGGCAGCGAATGAATGCTTGATTTGGGGGATTCATATCACATGACATCAAATAGGAATTGTTTTTCTTTTCATGCAAATAAAGAAGGAAACTCAACTGTTATGGGGAATGGTGCTATATGTAAGTTAAAGGGCATTGGTTCCGTGCAAATTCAGATGATTGATGGAGTGGTTCGTACTGTCACTAATGTGCTCTATGCTCCAAGACTACGGAATCACTTATCACTTTGGGACAGCTGGATTCTTTAGGATGCAAGAATTATTGAGAATGATAACTTTAGGGTTTCGAAGGATGTACTTGTGGTTACGAAGGATGTTAGGAGTCATGGTGTTTATTTGCTTTAAGGGGTGACAGTAAAATGCGAAACTTGCGTCGGTGTTGAAAATTCTCATGGCTTAGATGCGATATAGTTGTGTCATTTGAGATTGGGTCATTTCTTGGAGAAAAGTTTGGATGTTCTTCGTAGAAGGGAGATGGTTGATGGAGAAAGTTTGAATAAGCTGGAGTTTTATGAGGAATGTGCCATGAGGAAGCAAACTACAGTGTCATTCGGTGAAGGGAGACATGATTCAAGAGGGATACTTGAGTATGTGCACATAGATTTTTGGGGACCTACACAAGTAGCTTCTTTATGAGAAGAAAGATATTATATTTCTTTTATTTGTGACTTTTCTCGGAAAGTTTGAGTGTATGTAATGAAGGCCAAGTCGGAGGCATTTGCATGGTTCAAAGAATGGTAGGCTCTTGTTGAGAATGGGAGTGGAAGACTTTGAAGGTTCTTAGGTTCGACAATGGCAGGGAGTAAGTTTCAGGAGATTTTCTGAAATTTTGCAAGCGTCAAGATATTCGGAGGAATTTTACTACACCTGGGGATCCACAATCTAATAGAGTAGCGGAAATAATGAACTGAACGCTATTGGAAAAAGCTCGATGCTTAAGATTGACATCAGGTTTGTCTAAGGGGTTTTGGGCCGAAGCTTTGTCAAATGCGGTGCATATTATTAATCGAATTTTGTGCTCGGCTATTGATAATAAAATTCCGGAGAAAGCGTGGAAGGGGAAGAGCGTTGACTTGAGTTATCTTCGTGTATTTGGCATTCCAGTTTATGTGCATGATCTGGGGTGGGATAAGCTTGCGTCTAAAGCTTTCAAGGTGATTTTACTTGGCTATGCGGACGAAGCTAAAGGCTATCGAATTTGAAATCTGGAAACGAAGAAGGTTACGAATTCTCATTATGTTACTTTTGAAGAGTCAGCCATGTTCAAGGAGAATGAGGGCTCGTCAGATGTTCCGGATATGGTTCATAGTGAATCAAAGGAGAAGGAAACTATTCCCACTTTCAGGCCTAGAGAGAGTAGAGTAGGTGGGGGTGCTTGCGAGGTGAAATGTGGTTGATGGTACATCACATAGTCCACAGGGTTCCTCTAAAAGTGTTGGTGATATGCATGATTCTAAAGAAGATTCAGTTCAAGGCGGATTTGAAGGAATACCAGGTAATGGTATTGCTAGTAGGATTGGTCGTCGTGTTATAAGCCCACCAAAAGGATATAGTGATTGGAACCATCTTGGCTTTTGTGATAACTTGGACAATGCTCTTCATGTATTCTAAGATAAGCCGATGGACCTTGATGATGTCATGGGATTGAGTGATAGCTTGAAGTGGATTTGTGCCATGGAGGAAGAGATTTAATCATTGTTGAAGAATCAGACTTGGGATTTGGTTCCACTTCCTAAAGGAAATCATGTTATTGATATACAAGTGAAGGACGGTGGAAGATACAAAGCTCGGCTAAGGGGTTTACATAGAGGAAAGGGAAGGAATATGATAAGATATTTGCACAAGTTGTGAGATATTTCTATCTGAATATTACTTGCTATAGTTGTTATTCACAACTTAAAGTTAGAGCAATTTAATATGAAAATCGCCTTCTTGCATGGTGACTTGGATGAAGACATTTACATGGAGCAACCAGAAGAGTTTGTTGTAAATGGTAAGTCAAGATTGGTTTGCAAGTTGATGAAATCACTATATGGTTTGAAGCAATCACCTAAGCGATGTACAATATATTTGATCAACTTATGCTTTAAAATGGCTTTGAAAGAAGCATTAAGGAGGCTTGTGTCTATTTCAAGAAGTTGAAAAATGATTGTTGGGTATATCTACTCTTACATGTGGACGATATGCTCATTGCCTCCAAGAACAAGGAAGAAATAAGTAAGTTGAAATTGAGATTGAAAGCGGAATTCAAAATGTAATACCTTGGAGAAGCAAAGAAGATTTTGGGCATGGAAATTGAAAGAGATCGAAAGCATTTTTAGTTGAAATTGACTTAAAAGGAATACATTAGAAAAGCGCTTTGCCGGTTTGGCATGGAGAATGCATAAGCATTGAATACACCTTTACCTTTACATGTAAAGATTTTGAGTAAAGGATCACCTATCGAGGAGAAAGATAAAGCTCATACGACAAAGGCATCATATTTAGTGCGGTTGGTAGTTTGATGTATGTCATGATGTGTACAAGGCCCGATATTGCAAATGCCATCAGGGTAGTTAGTCGGTTTATGGCTAATCCAGGGAAATTACATTGGGAAGCAGTAAAGCTTTTTTTGAGATAATTGAAAGGTACAACATAATATGGTCTTGATTTTGGGGGTAGTATAGAGAAGAATTGCAAATTGGTTGGTTACTGTGATTCGGGCTACGCTGGTGATAGGGATTGTAGGAAATCAACTTCCAGATATGTCTTCACTCTTGGTGGAACGACCACAAGTTGAAGATCTGGATTGCAAACCGTAATTTCTTTATCCACTACGGAAGTGGAGTTGATAGCCGTAGTGGAATTGGCGAAGGAAACATACTATTTGAAGCGATTGTTGTATGACTTTGATTTTGAACACGACAGTGTTAATGTGATAGCCAAAGTGTTATTCATTTGGTGTTTAGCTTACAGTCTAAGAAAATTGAAGTGAGAGGGTCATTTATAGTATCCACGGATGAAGACAAACAAGTATGCCTTCGTAAATTACATATAAAAGTTAATGTTGAACATATGTTCACTAAGGCATTGCCAGTTGGAAACTTCGAGCATTGCTTGAACTTAGTTCGCTTGGAGAGGTGCAAGGTGCCATGGGGTGGCACGATTGAGGGGGAAGCTTAGTTATGGATGGAGAAGAGTATCGGTGAGCTGTGCAGTTAAAGCACTTGGTGGTTCTATAGCCCGGAAGGGTGGATGCAAAAAAGTGTAGCGGGATAAAGCGGGGAAAGAGAGAGGACATAGCGGAGGAGCAAAAAGGCTCATTAGATGTAAAACAAAATATTTGAAAATTAATTAATCATTTTTCTCACATTATATATGTACGTGAAATTAATATTAATTATTCTTATGTAACAAAATCACGGAATATCATAGTTATGCATACTAAATTGGATGACTATAGTTGATTGTAACCCTATATTAGGCACTTATGCCTTATATTTAGCTCTTTATGCTAACTTTACTGAATTTTTTTAAAAGAGACTAGTCAAATTAAGTTAAATATACATTAATATTGCTAAAGCGAACGCTAAAAGCCTTGATTTAGCAGATGCTAAAAAGACATGATTTAGCGGACGCAGCGGAAAATAGCGGGGATAAAAGCAGATCTACTATTCATCCACACTAAATTAAAATAGTGTAGTGGTAGAAGAGCGCTATGGGCTATAGCAGGAATATTGCGGTGCTTTAGCTGCATTGTCGGTGAGAGGTTGAAGTTTTATCTTCTTGGTATGTACTCGTTTCACTCTCGAGTATGTTTCTCTTGTGGTGAACTGGTTTAAAATTGGGTGTTTTCAACACTTCAATGGCGGGTAGGGATTTTCCTGAACTCATTGGTGGAGTGCAATGGGCAGTGGCTATACCGGAATTCATCAAGAAAACGTTTAAGCTTGTTTGGTAGGAGGTAGATGATGGTCTGGTACTGTCGATGTTGGAGTTGGAGATGGATATAGTGTTAAGGTGGAGTGTTAATTTTTGTGATGTTGTACATGATAGAATTGAAGTGGTCGGAACTAGCTTCGTAACGGGGAAGACAATTCACAAATTGGAGCTCGTATGGGGAAGTTAAGGGATAAAACATGTAGTGGCTTTTGGCTGAATTCAAGACAGATGTCTGAGCAAAACAACAAACGTCTGAGTCAGGGTGTTCTGCAACTCGAGGGTTGTGACAAACGTCTGACCAATCTGGACAAACGTCTAAACTGAAGCATGTGGTATGACAGACGTCTGAGCTGAGCAGAAAATGTTTCCCGAGACTTGGGACTGATGTCTGACCACATGGGACAGATGTTTGAGGCTACTTCTGAGCTATGTCGGGCTAAAAGGTTGGCAGACTGATTTATGAAGCTTCAAGGGGCAATTTGAGAAATTGCTAAACATTAGTCTTTCCCTATATAAGCTATTCTCATATTCGAAAGGGGATTAATGTGGTAATCAAGAGATTAACCTAGGTTTATTCTAATTAGGGTTTTGGCAATTCTAATCTTCTTCAATTCTTATCTCCACAAAATCAATTTTTTCTGGTGAATTTGATCATTGTGATCAATCTCTTATATTCTTCTATTGATATTAATAAAGATTCTCTCAAAGTGGACGTACACTAATAAGACGTTAGTGGAACCATTATAAATTCATGTGTGATTTTTGCTCTATTATTTTTCTTATTTGGTGATTGTGATTGGTTTTGGATTGAGTTGAGATTGTTTTTGAGATTTGGATGTTTTTGCACGTTTACCACGATCTCGTCTTCCATTGGGTTTGGGGGTTTGATTTGAGTGGTCTTGAGTCTAAATTGATTTCTAAAAATCACTGGGAGTATAATTCAAGTTTTGATCCTACTGTTGCAAAGAGGAAGGGAAAATAGTTTGAGACACTGTGTTTCTAATATATAGCAAGCAACTTAAATTCAATTTAAAGGTTATACATGCTCTTGTTGTCTTGGAAACTGTTTAAGCTATAAACAGACTTCATAATTCCATTTAGAGTTTTGATATTGTGTCATAAAGGCATGCGTTAAGGATTGTAGTTATTAGCAAAGAGACAAAAATAATTATTCTAAATACCTACTTTAACCTTATATAATTAAAAGAACTATTGAATTTACCAGGGTATATTGGTAAATCACTTTCTAAGGACACATTAATATTTTCCTTTTATTTATATCAACAACAGTTTTAGAAAATCATTTATGAAGCAAGTTGTTGGAGATGTCAAACTAGCCATATTCAATCATTCTATACATTGACTAAACAACATGAGAAAAAATTTAAAAGTTAAATAGTGTTAGAGTTTTGTACGCAGCGGAAAAGACAAAACACAAAAAAATGTTCTTTTTCAACCAATCAGTTGAAGATGAATTTGATTGAAAATAACAACATAATAAATCAAAATATTAGCAATACACAACTATTTCACCCAACCACCTTCTTTATTCATTTACCAAAGTTTTGTTCACACTTAATGGAATAAAGCTAAAATATACAAAATACAATTGAATAAATAACCAGATTGAGAAAGGGAAAGAATATCGATATGGCTACAAATATTGTTGGAAAAAAGCAATGAAGAACGACGACAAACCCTTGAATCAACCTGGAGGCATCAACTGTATCTATCAACAATAAATATGAATAACTTCTCTCAACCCTAATTCCCTCATTTTCCTCTCCAGGGCGCGAGTCCTGAGGGCACACAACCTCTCCAGATATCCTCACATGGTTTCTTCTTGTTTTGGTCTAACCAAGAAGACTGCATATATAGGAGAATAGAAGACCTAGACAAGTATCCAAATTTCCCCTTTAAAATATCTCCAAGATATAATCTTTTATTTCTTTCCTTCTATGGTAAAATCAATCAAATAATACATTTCTCTTATAAAAATATTTAAATGAACAAATAGGAACAATGCATATAAAACAAAATAAACTACTAGCAACAGTCGCGTGCGTGACTGCCGCTTTGCATTCGCGGGCCCCACTAAAAGAAATTTATGGGACCCACCGTTTTATTTTATTAATTTTTTTAAATTGTCTTGGCCCTTTAAATCTCTCTCTCTCTCTCTCTCTCTCTCTCTCTCGGGGTCCTCGCGACTGCACAACAATAACTGTTGGCAGTCCTCTAAAACATATCTATAACTATGCAAAAATCCAGTATATACAGGCACACTCCCTCGTATTTCTACATAAATAAAATTACGTGGAAAATAATCATTTCCCAGCCAATCTAAGTAGCATACTTAGTAAACGAGTATCACAGCTTAGAGCATCTCTAGCGGTGGCTAGAGATGCTGGCATGGGGCTTTGCCCCATTTCAATTGCGTTCCCCGCGCTCCAGTAGTAACTGTTCGAGCGTGGGGAGACGATTGAAATGAGGGCACAGTCCCATTTTTTTTGAAGCGGCAATTAAAAACGGGGTTCTGAAACCCATTCATTGTTTAAACTAGGTTTTGAATCCCGCATAACTTGCGAACGATGTTCCAAGTTCCGTTCAAATTAAACACCGTATATTTCTTCTTAAAATTTGAGCAAGAGCCGATATCGTCTGCCATTTGCTATCTTCTCTATGAAAATTGCGTTTGTTATCTTTGAATAAAACGCTGTATGAAAATCACGTTTGCTATTTCCCAGATTCCTCAATGATTTCCCAGAAAATCGTGTTTGCTTCATGGATTCAATCATTCTGGATTTTGCAGATCTTGTTTTTGGGAGTTTTCATTTGATTTTAGGTATTTTGTTGTGTTGGTAGAAATCTGCGCTGCTGCTTACTGTATTGACGAAAGAGTCCCTGAGGCACAATGTGGTGATCGCTATCCCAAAAACTGGAATGTAGTCCAATTTTATAGTGGTGAGGAGTCGCGACTGTTAATTTGAATATAAACCGTCATGTCTCCCGCCATTTTTACTGTTCATAATTTAAAATCTGGGCTGAAAAAATTGCACCCCAGTTCAAAAATATATGTTTGTCCTAAGCCCATACAAAACACAATGACTTGGCACGGTCAGTTAGACGGTAGCGACGTGCGCATTTGTGGTAGAGATGCATGGTTTCTCTTCACGCAACAAAGCAAACATGTGGTATCCTCAAGGTCCCAACACACTTCTAAGAAAGCCCCTTAAGTACCTTGAAACATTTTTCAATTCTCATGATCTGGGACTAATCTTCCTCGTTTTATTTTAAATTTCTTCCAACATGGAGTATGAATCTTCAAGTATAATCATTTGATTTCAGGACTTGTTATTGAAAGAGGAAGTAACGTTTACTGGTGGCTAATTTAACTGTAAAAAACTTTAAACGGTTTGTGTAAGCGGGTTTTGAAAACCCGTTTAAATCTATAATACCGTTTATCTGTAACCAAAAAGAAAATAGAAGTGCTAAGAGCATCTCCAACGACGTTACGGATCATAACATTATGATCCGTAACATTCAGGGGAATATCTTTATGGAACCACTATGGCGATACCTAATTGTGAAGCACCCTTATCCGAACTCGTGTTTTATTTTATGCTTGTCCGAACTTATTGAACATGTATGCAGTAATGATGTTGTTCTTTTCTATTGTACCATCGCGTTCGATTGTATTCGTAAGGGTTATTAATTAGCAATTATTATGTTCCAAATTAGTTTATTTTACGAAAATAATAATGATTTTATTTTGTCATACTAGAAAATAAGATAGGATATGGAAGGAAAAAAAATTAAAATGTAAACTAGTCACGCGCCGACTTTATCGGGTCGTGAAGTCCTGAGCCGATTTTCCTAGCACACGTGAAAAAATTAGCTTGCAACTTAACGAACCGATAAAGTCGGCAGGCGAGCCCAATTCAAAAATCTGAATTGAACCCATGACATTTGCCTGAATGTTATACCACGCAACTATCTGTGGGGACCATTTTTGGCCCAATTCATCATCCCGGGGGCTGAATTCTCCCTTCGAGATGCTCTAGCACCCCACTCGTTGCTGGATGAGATTACTCACATTCACGCTCACTTCACAGCTCGTATAACTCACCAATTTACGCTTTAAAATACCCAAGATGCAACTTCTCCTCCTAAAATTGAATGCGTCTGGAAAACCAACGATAGATCAGCCATTACCGATTAAATTATCAGCCAGCACCATTAATGCCACATCCGTCATCTCCGTCTCCTTTCCCCCAATATCACCAGAAGGAACCACATCATCTCAAGCGATCTCTTCGTGATAGTAAATTTGAGTTGTGTCGTCGTTAGGATAATGGAATCTGGCGGACTTAGGGTTGAAGACGGTCATGTTTAGGGAAGACGATCAGGGAGAGAGTAAAGATGATGATTTAGGATTATGGTCAGGCAGAGGCAGCAATGGCGGCAACAACGGGCTCTTCGATTTTGGAATTGGAACTAGGTTAGTCCCCGTGCGATGCACGGCTGAAAAAAATACACTTTAGATTAATACTTTTAGAAATTTTTATATAAATAATATATTGTTTTAAAATAATTATTTCCAATAATGATTTAAATTAATTCATTTTATATTTAATTTTGGTTACACGTACAATTCGAAGGTAAATCGATAATAACTATTTGAATGCATGAACATTACGTAGATTAAAATAAAAAGGCTAAGAAATAATAAAATTGACTTGAAAATATTTTCAAAGGATAAAGCAGTGAATTGTTCTAATATTAGTATAGTCCCGTGCGGTTGCACGACTACGTTTAATATAACATTCAACAAACACTACACCAAATAAATTGAATGTCAAATATTGCTTCGGTTTAGATTAAACCAACCAAATTAACTGCTACGCTAAAAAAATCCATTAAACAATTTTAGAAATATAGATATAAATAACTGTAGGTGCATGATTACATGCTAATAGATCAATACTAAAAAATTATTATTGTGATGTTATAATATATTATTTTTACAATAATTATTTTCATAAATGATTTAAATTGATGGAAAAAATATTAGTGCGGATGTAGGAGAAAAAAGGTAGTCTAACATTAAAGTTATCACAAGTTCATGCACCTAAATGAACAGATGACTCCAGGCTCTAGTTTCTTAAGCAAAAAACAGGAGAAAACAAATGTAGATAGTATAAACCAAGAAATAACTTTTTCGAACCAACTGCAAAATTACATCGTAACAAAATGAAATATGCAAAAATTAAAAGTTGGGGAAGTAATCAAGTTGATAAAATACACAAAAGTATCAAAATATATCACCCTTCCATGTTTGCCTACAACTTTCAAAGTTAATCAAGCTACTACCCTAAAGGCAGGCATAAAAGCTTATGTTTGCCTTCAACTTAAGATTATGTTTGAAGCATACGGTCTAAACAACCAAATCAGAATTTAGCTGCTCAATTTATTGGACAAAAAAACAGAAGTGGCAACATAGAAGGGGTAACCTAATGACTTAGAAGAGTTTCATACTTGAGAAGGTATCTTAAATGTTTTAAAGGTTCTGACCAAGGGTCAAATGAAACAGCAATACTGAATGATATTAAACTATGTGAAGTAAAATGAACCCACATGACGGTGCCATCTAAAACCAGACAATTCATTTTCAACTAATTAACTTTTAAGCAATTATCTTTGTATTTTTTATGTTGTCATGAATACATGAACAACTGTTAGTGACTCAAATATTTATAACTATTTATCGACGATATCTATGAATGAGTTATATGAAAATTTACAATGACTCAAATATTTATGTTGAGGCCAAGCTGAATTAATATGATCCGATCTTCTATTTCACTTCTATGTATCAGAAGACTTATGTAGCAATTGACACTTAAAAATTTAAAAACATAAAAACATACACCAACACATGCAAGGCCCATCACATTAAAAAAATCTGATTGTGGATTCAGAACTTGGTAAATTAAAATCATCAAAAAAAAATGACTAAAACAGTTACTTGTTAGTATGTCCGAACCTCGGGGAAGTAGAAATAACCAAACATCTGAATTTAGTTACCAAATAGCAAGAAAAGTGAGGTATTTTTACTACTTGCTACCCTTATTGGAATGTTCTAAATTTTTTTCTAAAATGTGCTTCTCATTTTATTGGTAAATTCAGTTGAAGCAAAATGATATTGTCATAGAGTGGTATAAACTGCATTATGGGTTTCACCAAATTGCTGATTAGAGGAAGATCGTTTTTGAGAGTAATATGGCTGAATTGATACCTATATTTTAAAGCACTCAGGATAAACAGTTAATTTTCACTCTTCGTACCTCACATAAGCATGATGTCTTGTCTGAAAGGTTTATAACATGTTACCAATTTGAAATATACATAATATAATTATGGAAATCACTTGTAAATTGAACTGTTCAAAATGGGTTATCTATCATATTTACAATAGATATTTATTTATTTTTAAGAAAGAGGGAAAATACCACAGAAAGACATTAAATGCCCCACCAAAAAATAAGCTTACCAATTACCGAAATACCACAGACAGTCAATAAATTCTTGATTCAAAATAATAATAATAATAAATTCGGTTGAACCTTAAATCGTAAGTGTTGCATACCTGAGAAACACAATCTGATATCTCGGTATCCTCTTACGAAACTGACTATATTTCATTCCAGAACTTTCAGCCATGTTTATTGATCGCTCTCTTAAAATACAGCTAATAAACATTCTTCTTTCTCGCCAAATAGTTTTCATATTACTTAAGTTGGCTTTATACTTTACGTCAATGTTATTGCAATATATTAAATGAAGAAGTAACAATGTAGAAATTTTCTTGTCAATATAAAACATGAAATATCATACAAATTAACTAAAGTTGGAATTTTTTATTGAAGATGATTGCCCATTTTTCCTTTAAAATATTAAGCAATAACTCAAGGTCCATATTCAAAGCATAAGCACATTCAGTGGTAAATCAGTATAGTTGGTAATTGTGTTTACTTAACAATATAGATCATCAAACACAAAGTGATGTCAAAATTGATTCTATAAATAAATAAATGGAATACAACATATTCAAAGGCCAGGAAAATGAGTTGGGTGGCATACAGAAAGTAAGTAAATCTATCTTAAGATAACCCAAAACAAAGGGTAGATTCAGGTATTTAAATAACATTAATGGGAAAATTAAAATTTATAATATGGCTAGCATGAATTTCTTTGTCATGATCTATATTAGCGTTCATTTTTCCCACATTGAAGCAAATATTTTGGTCATTTAATGCTTCCATTTGTAGCAAATCAAAATATCAAAATTTTGTGTAAGGAAAATAAGGCAACCATAAGTCGAAATCAAGATACTAAACTCAATCATCGACTGAACATGTAAAGAAGATTGAATTTTTACACCTATAATAGAATTTAGTAACAACCACATTATTTATAGGACTGTGAACAATTTAAAATAGCTTACTATGAAACGTTTACAATAATGAAGGAGATAACAAAGTAACCAGATTCTTTAATAACATTCAAATCTATATGCCTGCATTGATAAGCACAAAACACTTGCAACAATTATTGAGTACAGATAAATATATGAAATTCTTATAATAATTACATGCTAATACATCAATACTAAAAATCATTATTGTGATGTCATAATGAGATGATTTTCAAACTCAGAGAACCCCTGTGAAATAATCTTAATGAAATGAGAACAATAGAGAGACATACCAATTATTTTCTTCAAGCCAAAGATAAAAACCAAATTGAATCCATAGAACCCAAACTAAACTAGCTAATAGCTGAAACTACAAACGAACAACAGAATAATTATACTATTGTCCCAAAAATCGACAACGATGAATAGTAATAATTATATTAAAATCAACTGAAAGTGAAATGATGAACAGTTCAAACTTGGAATTGAATATTTCCTCCCAGCATTGGAAATTTGAAATGGAAGGAAGACTATCTAAATCCCAATGAGTAGCATCATTGAAAATGAAACTTAAAGAGTAATTTTAAACTCATAAATGTCAAAAAGAAAACATATATCCAACTCCAAAGCAAGTGACATATTTAAAGAGTAATTTATAAGCAATCCAACCAAAAAAATGGACCATAAAAGCATTCATTACCTATTGTATGGAGTGTAACTAAAGTTTTTGCATTTCTTATCCAAATGACAGAAGTATATAATATATATGGCTACAGAACATAGCTGTGGTTATATTGGAAGGTGCAAATATACTTTGACCTAGATACATGTTGGGCACTTTCATAGAAATCTTATATCTGTCAATTATAGATGGTGACATTCACTCCCACTGACAGTAGCTGATCTACCTGTAGACAATTATAAGTAAATAATTTCTGGCTAGTACCAAAACCAGTTGAATTATACTGATTTAAAAAGGAAAAAGAATAAAACAATGTAAATTTTTACCTCAGCAATTCTTGGCTTCATGAAGTCGTTTCCTAATGCACTGAAAACGCTTTGATCTGAAATTCAAATTTCTTGTATGTAATTCAATTCTAGATCAAAATGTTTTTCTTACATATACTTACCTGATTTATTGGCTACCATTTCACTTTTCCAGGCTTTCCAATATACACAAGAAAACCTTCAACTAAGAATTAAGTACACACAGAGAAGATAAATGCTTGAACACCTCCCACTGAAACAAAACAAACAAACAAAAAGTAAATGAAGATTTGATATAATTTAGAGACCATGCAAAAACAAAACCAAAATAGATTAAAAAAATCTCCTGTTAGAACGGTTGGATTTTTGGGTAATAGATAATACTTAATTGATCAATATGTATTAATCTGTTTGTTCCTTACTGAGCATTATCACTACGCCTTGAAGAGTCAGTCAATCCATCAATTGTAATATTGAAACTGTTGGAAAATAATGGTTGAGTCGCGGACTAGGTCACTTTCTTGAAGACGATTCGGCGATCTGGTCAGAGGTGCAAACCCGTTCGTTCCTTCGTCGCCGCCTTTAGGGTAAAACAGCCTCTAAACAGAATAACCGATTTGCTTGCAAAACAAATCAATGCAGATTTGCACTTTCGAAAATAATATTGCTCGATTTTTCTGAAAGAAAGATTTAATGGAGGAGGCTAGAAGAAAACAGATTTTGATATATATTTTTGTGTCTGCAGATAAAAAGTATATATAGAACGAAAATTAGGCTTTGGGAGAAAAAATCGGATCTGCTAAAATTTCGGGGGACAAAGTTTTTACCATTGCAAACTTTTACCGTTGCAGAAAAAATTATCGGTGCAGAAAATAATTTTCCATAAAAAAACGGTTCGAAAACTACAAAGTTTTATGGTCTAAAAATATAAGTGTCTACACCACAAAGCCCAAGCCCAAGCCCGAACCGAACCGGGTCGAGTCGGTCGGTTGGTCACGCGCGTGTGTGGTGTTCATGATGCATGGTCTCCCTCCTCACAACAAAGGATGTATTGGGAGCCCAAGGCCCCAACATGATTTCTTAGAGACAAGTATAAATCCTTGCCTCTTCCATATAATCCCATGATGCGGGACTATTCACACATAGGAGCCATTCATACACTTATTTAACATTTTTAATAATTCACTTAATGTTTGTAAAACATTTCCAACAATCCCCCACTTGAATTTTTAAAAATATTTTCGAGCAATTTCTAAAACCATAAGATTGTGCATAAACAAAGGTGTCATCCGACTTGAACCTTTGCATAGTGAGTAAGATTCAGTTTTTACTAGAGTGACACGTAGTCTTGAACTCTATTCCTGACATCAAACCACACACAACCTTTTCTATAGTGCAATAAATTAAGCCCGTGCATTTATGGCCATGCACGTCTATCCTAGTTTAGTGAATGCTTTAGAAGTTTTGCCCAAAACTCCATAGGAAACGACCATATTTCCACATTCACAAAGATGAGTCTATCAAGAATAATCCTGAAGGTAGGTACTCCACTCCAAATAGAGTATAGATCTCATTAAGAGTTTCTATTAACTCATCCTCTAATCACTTCAGGAATACATGCTTCTTGGTTTATTAAATAGCATGCTCAACTCCTATCACTGCACAACTTGTTTTTACCCATTGAACCTAGTTCTTGGGATCTCCAGTCATTTAAGTCGGGTTACCATTGTGCGTGACTCAACAATCTAAGGGCAATAGTCCCATTCTTTTAGAAGAATTGTGGACTTTCTCTCTTGACAGTCCTTTCGTCAAAGGATCTTCCAAATTTTCTTCACAACATACGTAATCCACTCTAACGGTACCTGTGGAAAGCAGTTCTCTAACCGTGCTGTGCTTACGACGTATTTGTCGTCTCTTACCGTTATAATAACGGTTCTGAACTTTTGCAATAGTCGCGGTACTATCGCAATGTATCAACACAGCCGGTATCGGTTTTTCCCATAAGGGAATATCAGCTAGCAGGTTTCTCAAATACTCTGCCTCTTCACTAGCTGTGGCTAGTGCTATCATCTCAGACTCCATAGTAGACTGAGCCAAAATAGTCTGGTTCTTGGATTTCCAAGAAACAGCTCCTCCAGCGATGCTAAATATATAGCCACTGGTCGCTTTAGAATCATCAGATAAGGTATTCCAGTATGCATCAGAATATCCTTCAAGTACAGCTGGAAACCTCTCATAATGTAATCCAAGGTTTATGGTTCGTTTAAGGTATCTCATCACCCTTTCAATTGCATGCCAGTGCTCTATACTAGGTCTACTGGTAAACCTGCATAATAATCCCACGACATAGGCAATGTCAGGTCTAGTACAATCAGTGGCATACCGAAGGCTGCCAATGATGCTTGCATAATCAGACTGTCTTACACCTTCACCAGTGTTCTTAAATAACTTTACACTGTGATCATATGGTGTACTTGCAAGTTTACAGTCAAAGTAATTATATTTCTTTAGTATCTTCTCAATGTAATGAGATTGATCCAAAGAAATTCCCTTTTCTGACCTAGTAATTTTAATGCCAAGGATTACACTCGCCTCACCTAGATCTTTCATATCAAAATTGGCACTTAATAAGGATTTAACGGAGTTTATGGCATGAATGTTTGACCCAAAAATGAGTAGGTCATCTACATAAAGGCATATAATAGTGCAAATGTCATTCTCAGATTTGTAATAAATGCATTTGTCACTTTCATTAACTTCAAAATCATGTGAGATGATTAAGTTATCAATTTTTTCATGCCATTGTTTAGGTGCTTGTTTTAAACCGTATAATGATTTATCTAATTTGCATACTTTATGTTCTTGACCATGTACCACAAATCCTTCAGGTTGGTCCATATATATTTCTTCGTCTAGTTCACCATTCAAAAATGCGGTTTTCACATCCATTTGGTGTATTAACAAATTATGAATAGAGGCAAGTGAGACTAATACCCAAATGGATGTGATTCTAGCAACAGGTGAAAAGGTGTCGAAGAAATCTATGTTTTCTTTTTGTTTAAAACCTTTGGCTACTAGTCGTGCTTTATATTTATCAATAGTGCCATCAGGTTTTATTTTCTTTTTAAGTACCCATTTACAGCCTATAGACTTACAACCAGGAGGTAAATCTACCAAATGCCTAGTCTTATTGGATTCTAAAGAATTCATCTCATCATTTATAGCCTCTTGCCAGAAATCAGCATCTAAGGAAGATAAGGCCTCTTGGAGGTTTATGGGATCCTCCTCAATAGTAAAAGCACAAAAATCTAAACCAAAATCTTTTATGTTTCTTGCTCTTTTACTTCTTCTAGGTTCAGCTTCAGAATTTTCATTAAGTTCTGTTCTAATAGGCATACTTGAAGTGCCCCCACTATTCCTTAATTTAAAAGGAAATTTAGTTTCATAAAAATCGGCATCATTTGATTCAATTATATTATGTGCAGTAAGGTCATAAAATCTGTATGCGTTGCTATTAATAGCATAGCCTATAAATATACATTCATATGCTCTACTAGCCAATTTTATTCTCTTAGGGTCTGGAATGCGAACATATGCTAAGCAACCCCAAGTTCTAAAATATGAGACATTGGGTTTATGATTCTTTAAAATTTCATAAGGCGAAATTTTATTCTTAGATTTGGGGATTCTATTCAGAACATAGCATATAGTCAATAAAATATCCCCCCACCAATGTTTTGCTGCACCAGAATTTAGTAATATGGAAACTACAAGTTCGATAAATGTCCTATTTTTCCTTTCAGCTTTACCGTTCATCTCAGGTGAATAGGGTGCAGTTCTTTCATGTACTATACCATGTTGTTTATAGAATTCCAGAATTGAAGTGGATTCATATTCTGTACCTCTATTACTACGAAGTCTCTTAATTTTCCTATTTGCTTGATTCTCAATCTCAGTTTTGAATGTTTTAAACATGTCAAAGGCATCACTTTTAATTTTCATAAGGTATACATATGTGAAATCAGAACAGTCATCAATAAAGTGATAAAATAACGATGTTCTTGTCTAGTCAAAGTACCATCAAGTTCATATATGTCAGAATGAATCAAGTCTAAGGATTCAGAAACTCTATCAACAGATATATGAGGTTTCTTTGTGATTTTTGCTTGTGTACATAATTCACATTTCTCAAGTTCAGATTCTGTCAATTTAGGAATCATATCCAGGGTGCTCATGTTGTGAATTATTCGTTTATTAACATGACATATTCTAGAGTGCCAAATATTAAAGTCACATAACATATAAGAAGAAGTAGTCACTTTATTAGTTTCAACATTCAGTTTAAACATACCCTCACAAGCATAACCCTTTCCCACAAAAGTTCCCTTATAAGTTAGGGTATACAAATCAGCCCCAATAACTTGAGTAAACCCAGCCTTATTAAGGAGAAAGCCAAACACCAGATTCTTTCTAATCTCTAGAGTATGCATAACATCTTTCAGAATTACAGTCTTTCCAGAGGTAAACTTAATTTCCACATTGCCAATCCCTGCAATTTTAGTGGTGTGAGAATCTCCCGATAACACTTTCTGATTTTCAGCAGCCGTGTATGTAGAGAACAAGCCACGATCATAGCAGACATAGAGAGAGGCACCAGTGTCTACCCACCAACCCTCTGATCCACTAACAAGGTGAATCTCAGTAATCATAGCCGTAAGAGGCTCTTCAGTCAGGTTAGCCTGTGGTGCAGAACTTGGCCTGTTCTGACACTTTCGTGCCATATGACCTGGTTTTCCACAGTTGTAGCATAGAAACAATTGTCCAGAATCATTCTTTCGGGCTGGTTTCTGCTGTCCTTTTGGGTTTCCTTGCGGATTCCCATTCTGTTTGTTGCGCCTGTTCTGATTCTTAAAAGATTTCTGATTCGGTTTCAGAACAGCGGGTGTGGTCTTTTTAGTGTTGTTGTTATTGACAATCAACATATCTTCTTTCTGGTCTAGTTTGCGTTCCTCCTCTTCAATACGGAGGCGCGTGATCAAGCTTTCTAAGGAATAAATGTAAAACATTTTTAAAATATTTCCAGCCAGGGGGTAATTTGTCAATGATAACAGCAATTTGAAATTGTTCGTCCAGTGCCATACCTTCGGAGATAATCTCATGAGCTATTTTCTGTAGCTCATGAGACTGCATCTCAACAGATCGGTCGTCAGTCATCTGATACTTTAGGTAGCGACTTACAACATATTTCTTTGCCCCTGCCTCCTCTGTATCGTACTTCTTTTTCAGTGCTTCCCATATCTCCTTTGCTGTCTTCTCATCTGAGTTATAGTAATCATACAGATCTTCGCTCAGTCCATTCAGAATAAAGTTCTTGCATAGATAGTCTTGTTCAGTACAGGTCTGCAGTTGTTTTGACTGTTCAGTCCATGATGCCATCTTTGCTGCGTCAGTCTCGTCAGGTTTATCTGGTAGCTGCGGTTTTTCAGCAGTCAGCGCAGCCACAATCTTTCTAATCGTGAGGAAGAACTCCATCTTCTGACGCCATCGCTTGAAATGCAAGCCTTCAAATTTGAATGGAGCAGGAGTCACGAGAGGGTTCTAGAAAGCAGAGGGTGGAGCAGCATCGTCTACGGTTGAGTTCGAAGCTATTGTTTCAAATTCGTCTTCAATTTGTTGGAAAACAATGGCTGAGTCGCGGACTAGGTCGCTTTCTTGAAGACGATTCAGCGATCTGGTCAGAGGTGCAAACCATTTCGTTCCTTCGCCATCGCCTCTAGGATAAAACAACCTCTAAACAGAATAATCGATTTGCTTGCACAGCAAATCAGTGCAGATTTGCACTTTCGAAAATAATATTGCTCGATTTTTCTGAAAGAAAGATTTAACGGCGGAGGCTAGAAGAAAACAGATTTCGATATATATTTTTGTTCTGCAGATAAAAAGTATATATAGAACGAAAATTAGGGTTTGGGAGAAAAAATCGGATCTACTAAAATTTCGGGGGACAAAGTTTTTACCGTTGCAGAAAAATTATCGGTGCAGAAAATAATTTTACATAAAAAAAACGGTTCGAAAACTGCAAAGTTTTATGGTCTAAAAATATAAGTGTCTACACCACAAAGCCCAAGCCCGAGCCCGAGCCGGACCAGGCCGGGTCGGGCCGGTCGGTCGCGCGCGTGTGTGGTGTTCATGATGCATGGTCTCCCTCCTCACAACAAAGCATGTATTGGGAGCCCAAGGCCCCAACATGATTTATTATAGACAAGTATAAATCCTTGCCTCTTCCATATAATCCCATGATGTGGGACTATTCACACATAGGAGCCATTCATACACTTATTCAACATTTTTAATAATTCGCTTAATGTTTGTAAAACATTTCCAACGGAAACTAAAATAATAAGTGAATGCAAAAATAAAACCATGGAAAAACATTGAATTTGTTTGTTCAGTTATTTATTATATCCAACTATATATTTGTATCACTTATTAATGAAACATACTCGTATATTTCCTTAACATGTTTATATATCAATGATATACGCAAAACCATAAACAAAGTAATAATTAAATAATAACAGGAAGAAACTTTGATTCACAAAAAATAAAATTGTTTTGAATTCTCCGCGGCATAAGCAATCTAATGAAAACAACAATGTTAGAAAAAGGATTTATCTTAATTTTTAGTCTTACACACGATGTGTTAAAAATAACTAAATTGATAGAATAAAATATCAGACTCATATTTACAAAATCTTTATATCCCCCTCACGCAAAAGGACTCCTAAATCAAACCCAAGGTACTATATTAACTATATTGACTATAACTCATCTTATGAGTTTGCCTAAAACTACATTGATAGAATAAAATATCAAACTCATATTTACAAAATCTTTATATCCCCCTCACGCAAAACAACTCATAAATTAAACCCAAGGTACTATATTAACTATTTTGACTAAAACTCATCTTATGAGTTTGCCTAAAACTACCCATTAAACAATTTTATTCGACAGTAATTTTACTAAAACAGTAATTAACTAAAACTCTTAACAGTAATGAACTATTAAACCCAAGTTACTATAAACAACTTTACTCGATAGTGATTGACTAAAACAGTAATTGGCTAAAACTGTTAAAAATACCCAAAAACAATAATTGACTAAAACTCATAAAAATAGTTAAATGGTCAATAACTACCCATTAAACTATTGACAGTTTCCTTTTAAACCCTTAAACCATTAACCATAATCATGGTAAAGCGCACAAAGAAGAAATCCCTATATCTAAAACTTTTGCACAGCACTGTATCATGACATAAGTAGTACAATAAAATAGTAAGGACCATAATTAGAAAAGTAATAAAAGTTATAGTTTATTTACAGAAGTTATAGTTTAAATAAGTAAAATACAATTTAGAATTAGTTTACAATTTGCATACTACCATGAGTAGACCACTGCTAAGAGTTATGATTTAGCATACGGTCTTTCTTTATGACAAAATTGAGGAATATGTTTTGTGAACCATCCAAACAAAATATCAGCAGCAAAAGTAGCGGGATCAATGGTCAAGTAGATATTAGATGGCTACCATATTAAATATTCTTCAATAACCGTACAATTAAATCAATAGTCACAAAGGAACTATCCCAAATTTCGTGTAAGTGAATAAAGGAAATCAATTTGCATGTTGAACTTATGTTAAATTATACTCACCTAAAATAAATTGATCATTAGGAGCTAATAAACCTTCAAACTACGTTTAAAATATGAAGGAGAGGACAAAATTATCATGAGAACCTTCACCGAATATTCGAAATAACCGATGAAAAAAGAGATCGATTACCCATCAAGCTGGAAATTGACTGGTTTCCATAGCCGGTCGTTTAACAGGAAAAATTCCTATTTGGAAGCTGCTATTTTAACCAAGTAGTATTTGAAAGCATTGCAATTCCTTTTAATACCGACGTCATCTCTCTACATTTCTGAAGAGTTTATCAACTCTGCATGCTTAAACCTACGATGGTATAGTGCAATAAAATATCAGACGAAAGAAATTTGACAAAGCAAAAAAACAAAACAAAAAAATTACATAATGGAAATCAAATGCTGCATACCTGGCCATGCCATGGATCCTCAAAATAGTGTTGATTCTAAATTTTACCTGCTTGCTCAAAATACAAAAAAAGGAAAAACTTAAAACTTTTAGGTTTAATTAATCGCTTAATCAGCCACGAAAACAATATTGTTTATAGCTAATTGAAGGCAATTAAATCACAAACAAAGTAACAAAAGTAACACAATTAAACATCAAGTCGATATCTAGTTGACCATCAATCAAAAAGAAAAATTACTTCTTCCCACTTTTAAACAATCACTGATATTGCTGCAATAATCACTTGTGTGTAACATAGGAAAACAAAATCTAGCCCATAAGCGGTTTAGTATATTGTATGACAATCAAATTTGTAAAATAAGTAATTGAAAAGAATTAAGTTACACTTACCTGCCAAGTAGTAAACCAAAGAAGTAGTAAATTCATTTAAATAGAACAATCTGGAGTGAATTTAATGCTAGACTTGGATGTTAATTCAAACCCAGATGTTAATCTGCTCCATAATAATAAATCAAAAGTCCCTGCTTCTTCTTCTTTTTGCTAACAACCGAAATCCAAAAATACAAAAAATAATTCATGATAATAATAAAAGATAAGTTATAAGACATCATGAAAAACTGAAGTTATCTTACTACCAATCTAGAGATTGCATTACCTCTACGAATTTTTGAATTCACAATCGCATTAGTCCCCAATTAGCAAACGCCGTGCAGTGGTCGGATTGCGGAATCGAAAAGGCTTTGGGCGACGGCTACAGAGAGTGGAGAGGGGACTGAAAGTTAGAGTTTAGGCTTTCGGTTTGATTTCAAACATTGTTGAAAGCTTAAAAGCGAAAGTGAGACGAAGAGACACCATTGTGTGTAAATCCATGTTGCGATGGTTTTTTTTAGCAGCATGGATAGTTGAGGAAAAATGGAGGTGGAAATAGGAAAAAAGCGGAACCTGCTGACTTAGTAAAGACGAAGAGCACCGCTACGAACAATATTAAAAAAAAGGCGAAGAATTGTGTAGAAACAATATTGGAAAGTGAGATTTTTAATTTTTAATATCTGATTTCACTTTCCCATGAATTATTATCAGAGAGAAGAAAAGGAAACAGTAAATCAGTAATGATTATATGTTGAAGGTATATTTTTTATTATTAAAAGAGGGGCGCGCAGGGAATTGGAGGGATGTGGAGGGAATTAAAGGGATATTATTATTTATTAATGGTGTTGTGGAGGGAATTGGAGGGATATTATTATTTATTAGTGATGTTGTGGAGGGAAAATGGTGAGTTTTGAAGGGAAAGTTGGCCTTACTTTAGTATATTGTAAGATTGGAATTGGAATCGTGCATTTTGTTTGGGCCTTTGGGGGTGTGCAGGGATGTTTACCTAGTTTTTGAGATGTCAGCTCGTTACGGAAAAGAATTAAGTTCGGTACAACATTTGTCACCCATTCTAATTTTTTCATGGCTAATAACCTTATTCTATTCACATGTTGTAAACTATTCATCAATAATGTTGTTATCAAAAATATTAACAAAATATAGGGTTTTTATTTTCAAATTTGGATCTCTACGCTTACTGTAGACCAATAAACGAGAGATCATTTTTTTCTTTTTATAGAAAATATAAAATAAAGCTAATATGTTGCTAAAAGCGTCCGGAAAACTATTTCCTAATACCATTATAAAAAATACCATTAAATCGTATGTTACACACTTTCTAGTACCAACCATTTTAAAGGCTAACAAATTCATTATTCTCAATATTTTTTCACATCCCGAACAATTGCTGACCAACACCGTTCTCTGCGGCAATCAACAACCAGATGATAGTAGTTCAGTGGTTAATGACCGTGGAAAATGAGTAATATAAAATTTATTGAATTGATTATTTTTATCCGTGATATTAGGAAACACATTCCTAAGTGTTTTTGGCAACACTAGAAATTATCCTCATTGCAAACAATGTTGAATTTGTGTTTTTGCGAGTGAAATAATGAAAGGTTGGATCTGTTTTCCTGAAGTTACAAGAAATAAACAAAAAAGATATTTTTGAAATATAAACGAGCATTAAAAAAGGTGGAGTGCTCTTTTTATTTATGAAATAATGAGGTGAGAAAGGAAAAAGAATTAAGGTGAGAATAGATTATACTAAAACAGTCTTACAAGGATGGAACGGAACTGTATTTTGGAAAAATAACAAATTTGGTAATTTTCAATTAGTATTAAGCGTAGTAAATCGAGTATGAACAACTTTTGTCTGTAAGTTTCATATTAGTTTAAATTAAACCAATGATGTAATGACCCGAAAATCCGGTCCAATTTGAGCTGACCAAAAACACAAGTCCAACCCCAAATTAAACTGAAAATCAGGAAATTAATAGAAAGAAAAACAGAGGGTGAGGAAAGATAAGATAGAAACTTAGAATAGAAGAAGAAGAACACAACATCAGAGTAACACGAATCTCACAACGGAACGAAACAACATATAATAGATAACATATCATTGAGATCAAATCATTATATGTATACAATAACATTATCAGAGTACAACACTTACAACACAGCGGAAATAACCTATAGCTATATAATCTTGAAGCCTCCTGCTCCAAGCTCTTCCAGTATATCTGTAAATCCCGACTACTTGACTGCCCGTACAAATTTAGGAACCTAAGAGTTTAGGGAAAACAACAAAATAAACTCCGGGTCAGTCATGGGACTGGTGTGAGTAAAACAGTTTAAAACAGTTCAAGCAGGTAATCGATATCTCATAAGACCACGCCATATAACGGAACGAGTTTTTCCCTTATGAGAATCCAAATATCTTTATATCAAAACCTTTTGATATTATAATAATGTCTATCAACACAATATAATAATCATCTAGCAGAAACGCTTTCATCTCACGTTCTACATATATAGTATACAATCAAAACCGCAAGCACGTATTTGGTAATGGATTTCCAACTATGACAAGGTATGGAACCACCTTTCGCTAGTGTACCTCTAGAGTGGAATACACTGGGTTCAACAAGAACATCTTGCAACCCGGCCACACATGACCGACCACTTATTTCACTTGAGTGTATCGAATGTATATCACCAACGGTTGTGATCAACAACCGTTTTTCGAATGGGACAACATCAACAATAGATTTTTAGAAGTAAATGAAACTCTAGATCAGGTGATTATACACCCTACTTCGGTGCGACCGACTTAGCCATGCTGCCTGCCCGATTTATGTCATTTACCGGTTGATGAGGCTTGAGGTTACGCTTTATCATCACACAAATTCACTTTGAATGCGACATCGTCAAATCCATCAAATCACCGATTGACGTCCTCAACCATACATTATGTGTTAGCAAAAAGAAGTTTCCTTCTCCGCTTCCACTCGTGGTACGGTTGGAGAAATCAATATACGTGACCGTCTGAAAATGCTCTGTCAGACATCCGTCCATACAAGTCATCCAGGAACAGGATGAACTGAAGACACTATTCTGTAAACAGGGTAGCCCTTGCATAACTCCGTCTTCAATTTCCTTTGGCATATATGATTTGCAACGCTTATTCCAATACAGAGTGGTTCTTTGGATAATAATCCAACCGGTCTCTCCATATTAACAACGTTAAAATGGTCAAAACTTCGATAGTCTGTGATTTAACTATCGAAGAAAAACAGGTATGCAAACAACGATATTATTTCCAAATGGAAATTTATATTGATCAAAACATCATTCAACATTTATCTCTTTATTTCATTAATTTACTTATCTCATGTTTCCCTATATTCAATATTTCCTATTTTTCTAAATTTAGAAAATATACGTTATTAACAATGGAAAACATTTCCATTTCTTGTTTTCTTTATTAGAAAACATTTCTGGTTTCTTATTTGGAAAACATTTCCAAAGCTTCTTCATTGGACTTAGACAGATGTTTAAACAAACCATCGCGATGCCAACTCAAACCATTTCCTTTAATTACTAAATTCACTTAACCATCCTTTAATGCCGAACCTTAACCATTCCTTAGTTAAAAATTAAGTCAATCAAGTTGGGGTAATACTACCTCTCCGACCTTAACTGAACAACGTTTCTAACCTTGAAATAGACAAAGTTCACCCTTCTAATTCTTTAACAAACTTCCTTACGTAACTCTCTTTCAAATCTTTTCTATTCGATAATTCTTTCCTTCGATAAGGTATATTCGATAACTCTGTTCAATTAATCCTATTCACTTAATTCTTTTGATTTAACTCTAACTCTATTCACTTAACTCCTATCGAATAAACTATATTCGATAACTCTTTTAATTCTATTTGAATAAACTATATATTTTATTAACTCCTTTTACACTATTCGAATAAACTATATCCGATTAACTCCATTATTCTATTTGAATAAACTATATTCGATTAACTCCTTCATTCTATTCGAATAAACTATATTCGATTTAATCCTTTTACTTTAACTTTAATCGATTAAACTAACATCGATTAGCTCCTTTTACTTTAACTCTAATCGATTAAACTAATATCGATTAACTCCTTTTACTTTAACTCTAATCGATTAAACTAACATCGATTAACTCCTTTTCGAATAACATATTCGATTTACTAACTTTCGACTACCTTATTCGATCACTCCCTTCGAATACCATATTCGATTTAACTAACTTTCGAATACCATATTCGATCACTTTATTGATTTATAAAGATTTCCCTTTTTATAACGTTTATCCATTTTAGAAAGATTTCCTTTAACAACGTTTATTCATTTATAAAGATTTACTTTTAGTAACGATTCTTCACTTCATAAATGATTTCCTTTATCTTTCTATTTATAAGTGCTTTACAAATATCTCCTATTCGATTTCATTTGTAAAGGTTTTACAAATATTTCTTTTTCTATTTGATTTGTAAAGGGTTTACAAATATTTCTCTTCCTATTCTATTTGTAAAGGTTTTACAAATATTTCTCTTTCTATTTGATTTGTAAAGGGTTTACAAATATTTCTCTTCCTATTCTATTTGTAAAGGTTTTATAAATATATCTCTTCCTATTCTATTTGCTAATGGTTTGCAAATAATTCCTTTAGGGTTTTATTTCTAAGTATTTTCTATTTATAAAAATCCATTTATAAATAAATTTCTATTTATAAATTATCTATTTATAAATATTCTCTTTTATAAAATCCTCTGATTTTATAAATAAATCTACTTTCAATATTCATTTTGAAAATTCTCTTTTCACCATTTCGGTATGTTATTGTATTACACATATAATCGACAACAGGTTAATATCACATCATATATTACAATATATGAATTACAGTAAAATAAATGTTGAGGAATCCAGTTGGATTCCCCCAACCTGTTTCCCTGCATCACAGATGTTAACAATATAGATAACGTCACATTCAGTTCCATATGATATATTCTGTTAAACAGATTCAGTATAGAGATTCAACTAACTGACCAGCAGCTCAATCAAACAGTCAACACACAGTCAATCAACCAATATTTAACAGTTCTAAAAATACAACATGAATTTATAAACTGTTCAGAGTTAGTGAGATTTACTCACCTTGGACGATCATCGTTAATAACGATAACCATCGCTCGATTTGATTCAGACGGACAATTTATTTCGCTATAAATTGTAACGGGCTCCGATGGACTTCCAGTCAGTTCCATCGTGTAGTGTCCGTCCATACGATCCCAACGGATTCTGTTTTGTTCGATTTCGTTTACGTATGAGTTAGATATGAATTACACAAGTTAATACGCTATTTGAAATTTAAAAAATGGACTTAAACATTTTAAATGGACTTACTTCCCTCCCGGCCCATCTTCCTCACATTGAAAAACCCGGACCCGAAATTCCATCTTCCCCAAATCCGAATTTCTGCTCCAGTATTTTCCAAAGAAAATGGCCAATCTTCTTCCCTACCGTCCTCCTTCTCCAGTACTTTTAAATTCAATTAAAAATCTCCATAAATCAACTCTTCGAATCCTCTCTAATCTCCACACAGTCATCCCCAACATGAGCTCACTTCACACCCCGACGACAGCAGGTCATCGTAGAATCCATCGACCAAAATCGGAACCGAATCCCACCATAGTTTGACACCAGCTGCGGTTTGATCCTCTGAATCCAAAACCAAGATCGAATCAAACCCAAGCTAACCCAATTTCAAGTATTCCCGAACCCTAGATTCAACAATAATGTGCTGGAAAAACCCGTGGAAAAAAGGAGCATTCGAACTAGCTGAAACCTATAGGAGATTGAAGACAAGCCTGCCGCGAATTCACATACATACACAATGTGATTTATACTATTTTCTTTAAATTGTTTCGGAATTTTGAAGCTTCCATTTCTATTTTTGTGAAAAGAAAAGTGACGGCGGAAAATTCTGTTGACTATGGAAGATAGAAATTAGGTTAGAAAGGAAAGAGGGGTATATATAGGGGTTTTGATTTAGATATTTTTGAGGTAGGGAATATTCTCGAAATATTCTTTTTGTTAATTCGTCTTCTAAAAATTCCTGTGATCACACATGATACCCAAAAATCATGAAAATGGACGTGTAGCTACAGTTCGACATTACGGTCCCAACGAAACTGGTTTCGTCGAATTCCGACTCCGTATGCTCATACATCGTATTTTTAACTATCGAAATACTGACTGTTTCTCACTCTAAAAATCCGTACGACCAAACAGTAACTCTAAAAATCACGAAACTGGAAATCTAACAACTGTTTGACATTGCGGATCCAACAAAATTAGTTTCGTCGAATTCCGATTTCGTTTGCAAAATTGGCTATTTTTAGAGCTCTGGATGACCCATTTAAATATATAAATATATTTAAATATAATTAAATAAAGTATTAATAAATTAATATTATCGTATATATTCACAACAGAATATCATACAGCTCCACTAGGATTTATAACTCGATCCTTCACATCCCGATTAAATCGATATTCGATTTAAAAACGAATTTCCTTTTTTTTTTTAAATATAATTAATTCCTTTATAAATTATAAAGGAATTCCATAGCGACTTTTCTAAAATTTGATTTGGACATAAATCAAAATCTACACGACGAAATCCCGATTTTTCTCTTCCACTAGAAAGATATACTCCACCAGCTCCACACGTTTCTTGTTTCACAGAAATCCAACTTAAAACAAATCCTATACATTTAGTTGAAGTTCAAATCGCCAAATAGCGAACTGTCGTGCCATTACGGGCTCGATTATAATTATATTATAATTTATACATTCAACTGTCGTTTATATAATATATTCGTTATTATAATTCAACTCTAAACTGAATTATATACTTTGAATTGTCCAGTTCACATTATATTGTCAATTCACTATTTTCGACTATTTCAGAATTAAATATATTATTTAATTTATTATTTTAATTAAATGTTCACCGTTATTTAATTCCACGACCATTAAATTCTCTAAACCACCATTTCAATAATTAAATAAATTAATTATAATATCTCTGCCAATGCGGGTCATTACAATCTTCCCCACTTAAAATAATTTCATCCTCGAAATTGCTAAAAGGTAGAGGACGACCCCTTTCGACTGGTTAGAACATATTTGTTCACTTCTTAACTTCAGTTTTAACTGAACCAATTTAATTTCAATTAAATTATATTTTATTCTTATCAATGAAAATTTTCAAAAATCCAGAAAATTTTCTAACGCCTTAACTCTTCGAAAAATTTCACCAGCACCTTCTTCGTGCTGGTCAATCGGTCAAACTCCAACTCGCCTCTTTGGGCCATCTCCAACCCAAAAGAAAATCAAACAGCCAAGCGGCTTGCCAATTCGGCTCATAAATCTTATATCCAATAGGAATATAAACTTGTACCTTTTGTCGGCATATCATTATATCCTTTCCACCTATTATCAATTCAGTGGGTACAAGGGTCATCCCAGTTAAATTCCAATATTCTTTTATCCACAACACAACCATTCGCTTATATCTGAGCCAAATATCATTTCAACTCGAGTTTCTTCTCGATTTCCAACTCTTAACTTGATTATCACATTACTCTTCTAATTTTAATCTCACAATACCATTTGTCTTGATATCATTCTAATTCAACCTCGGTTACCACTTTACTGGCTTTACTTTAATCCAAATTTGCTTTCACAAATTTCTGTTAAATTTGTTTTTAATTCAGACAGTCTTTCCCTGGGAGTTTTTAAACAGTTTACTCTTTTCAAAAATCAAATTTTCCTTTTGAACATGTCACTGAGCCCTTAATTAATACTCCATTAGTTAAATCACTTCTCTATTTCTTTATCAATATTTCTTAACCAAATGTTTCCAATAACCATATTGGCCTTTTACGTTATTTGGAAAACATTTCCGAATATCGCCTTCCTTTATTTTCTAAACTTTAGAAAATATATGCTATTTATAATTGGAAAATACTCCAATTACTAATCTCTTTTCCGATCTCATTTATTTCTATACTTAGGAAATATTTATTAATTATATTTCCAAGCTTACACCTATTTGGGTTAAAACGGATGTTGTGTAAAACATCGTTACGACAACCCAAATACTATATTCAACTAACTCTTATTCAACATTGATCTTCGAGCCTGAAATCTTACTATTTATTTGTTAATAATGAAATCAATCAAGTTGGGGTATAACTACCTCTCAGACCTTGACTGAATAACATTTATAACGTCAAAACAGATATGACTACTTACTCGAATAAATCAATACCATACAACTACTTATTCACTTTTAAACATGTATACGCTTCCTCTTTCTATTCTTACTAGATTTTATTCTTAGACTTCCTTTTTGATTTTACTATTCTATTTCTAAGTTCGTTTCCTTATCGACTTCTATATATATATATATATCGATACGTTGATTTCTAACTATCAAATTATCTTAAAAATATTCTAACTCCTTAAATTCCCGGAAAAATTTGCCATAACCTCCTTTGTACTAGGAGCATCGGGATATTTCAAATAGCCTCCCATGGCCCTCACCAATCCAAAAGAAAAGAAAAAGCCAAGCAGCTAGCCGATACGGCGCATAAAATCTCATATATGAATTAAATACATACCTTTTCGTCGAGCATTCTATTTATATACCTTCATACCCTATCCATACCTATCTCATGTATATTTATTCCTGCCCAATCTATTTTAACTATACCTGATCGTTTTAACTTAATTCGTTAATTAATTTGTTAATTAACTCTTTAGTCTATTTCACTTTTATATTTGAACATGACATGTTCAAATATATTCTAACTTGCTTATTAACTAATTTGAATCCAAATTTCAAATTTAAGTTCTATATTTGATTTCGAATATCCATTTACAAATCCCATTCGCCTTTCAAAATTCAACTTCAAATTCAAAACTCGATTAACTAATTCCTCTTCGACTTAGTTAATTCTATTCAATTTCTATTCAAATTTTATACCACTTCTATTATTCAAATCTATATATCAAATTCTATTATTCAAATTCTTTATATTCAAATTTTATAGTTTAAATTCCATTTGAATTCTATATTCAAATCCTATATTTGAATTCCATTTGAATTCTATACTCAAATTCCATTTGAATTTCTATATTCAAACTCTATTTCAATTCCATTGAATTTCATATATTTAAACTCGCTTTGAATTCCTATATTCAAATCCTATTATTACTCTATATGAATTCTATATTCAATTTTCCATTATTTAAATCTTCTTTATTCAAATCTCATTTGAATTTCTATATTCAAATCCTCTTTGAATTTTCTTATTTAAATTCTGTGTTTGAACTTCCTTTATTCAAATTCCTTTAAATAAGTCTCGTTTGCAATTCCTTTTTGAAATCGATATTTCTACCTTTGGAAAATAGATTTCCCTTTCAATTTCACACTTGTATTTTTATTTCTGAATTATCCAATGATAATTCTTTTCACTTCATTTATAAACTTCGTTTATAAAAGTACTATTTATAAACTTTGTTTATAAAGGAACTTCTCGTTTTATTTCTTTTAAACAAGTTAATATTTCAAATCTATTTAAAAATTCAAATTCTATTATTCAAATTCTATTATTCAAATTTTATATTTTAAATCCCATTTTGAAATTCAACATAACTTGTCTTTCCCAAAACAAATTCAAAACAATATCTCTGGTAGTAATTCGTCACTTACAACTCGAAAATGAATACTGATGATGCAGCTGTCATCATCAGAATCTATTTTCCAGCGATCGAAGTGAGTTCAATACTATAAAACCATTTCTAAACATTTTCACTTTGAAATTCATTTCAAAATATAATTCACACTACTTGTAAAACAATTTAAAATCTCCCAGGATCTTAAATTTTCCTTATTTTTTTATCCAAATCCATTTACAAACACTTATCCAATTTTCTAGAATTTTAATTAAATTTCTGGTTTAAATTTCAGATTTAACTCATCTGATTTCACGTATTTCACTTATATTAATTCTGATTGGTTATTCACATAACCATTTAATTTATAATCTTACTCGATTATAATAATAACCAATATATCCAATATATTATAATTTTGATATATATATCTTCTATATTTAAAGATATACCTTGGGTAAACTTATTTTAATTTACCCTTTTTTCAAAACATATCGTGACGACCCATCGTATTCGAGTGTTTATTTACTCCTACCGACACAGTGGATCAAACTGATCGACCAGAACCCATAAACAACTCAACCAATAAATCACCACAATATAAAACAATTTTTATATCATCTACAAATACGTTCACTCGTATGTATACACTCAACTCAATCTAGGGTATTACTAACCCAATCTCTACTAAGTCACGCCATAGAGCCAAGGTAGTTCACTTAACTTAAGCTCTGATACCAACTGTAATGACCCGAAAATCCGGTCCAATTTGAGCTGACCAAAAACACAGGTCCAACCCCAAATTAAACTGAAAATCAGGAAATTAATAGAAAGAAAAACAGAGGGTAAGGAAAGATAAGATAGAAACTTAGAATAGAAGAAGAAGAAGAACACAACATCAGAGTAACACGAATCTCACAGCGGAACGAAACAACATATAATAGATAACATATCATTGAGATCAAATAATTATATGTATACAATAACATAATCAGAGTACAACACTTACAACACAGCGGAAATAACCTATAGCTATATAATCTTGAAGCCTCCTGCTCCAAGCTCTTCCAATATATCTGTAAATCCCGACTACTTGACTGCCCGTACAAATTTAGGCACCCAAAATTTTAGGGAAAACAACAAAATAAACTCCGGGTCAGTCATGGGACTGGTGTGAGTAAAACAGTTTAAAACAGTTCAAGCAGGTAATCGATATCTCATAAGACCACGCCGTATAACGGAACGGGTTTTTCCCTTATGAGAATCCAAATATCTTTATATCAAAACCTTTTGATATTATAATAATGTCTATCAACACAATATAATAATCATCTAGTAGAAACGCTTTCATCTCACGTTCTACATATATAGTATACAATCAAAACCACAAGAACGTATTTGGTAATGGATTTCCAACTATGACAAGGTATGGAACCACCTTTCGCTAGTGTACCTCTAGAGAGGAATACACTGGGTTCAACAAGAACATCTTGCAACCCGGCCACACATGACCGACCACTCATTTCGCTTGAGTGTATCGAATGTATATCACCAACGATTGGGATCAGCAACCGTTTCCCGAATGGGACAGCATCAACAATAGATTTTTAGAAGTAAATGAAACTCTAGATCATGTGATTATACGCCATACTTCGGTGCGACCGACTTAGCCATGCTTCCTGCCCGATTTCTGTCATTTACCGGTTGATGAGGCTTGAGGTTACGCTTTATCATCACACCAGATTCACTTTGAATGCCACATCGTCAAATCCATCAAATCATCGATTGACGTCCTCAACCATACATTATGTGTTAGCTAAAAGAAGTTTCCTTCTGCGCTTCCACTCTTGGTACGGTTGGAGAAATCAATATACGTGATCATCTGGAAATGCTCTGTCAGACATCCGTCCATACAAGTCATCCAGGAACAGGATGAACCGAAGGCACTATTCTGTAAACAGGATAGCTCTTGCATAACTCCGTCTTCAATTTCCTTTGGCATATATGATTTGTGTAACACCCCACATCCGTTAGTGTCACTCACAAAAAGAATGCACTAAGTTCTGTGGAGCATTTTAAGGTAAAAGATGCAGATAAATTACAAGACAGACAAAAATTAAAATAGCGGAAAATAAAACTTTGCTTTATTGATAAAATGATTTGTACAACAATTTCTTTACAATATCAGAGTATCATCTGTCTTACAAAATAAAGAAGCATAAAACAATATTTATATTCCCCAATGTAGCAAGAGCCAGCCACAGCATCTGAAAAGAGAATCCAAGTAAAACTTCGACAAATCTTCAAGCTGGGAAAGAGTGACAGTCCAACTTAACCTGAGCTATACTATTCCCTCATTTACTACCTTGGGGGGGGGGGGGGAACGGAAGAAAAGAAGACGAAAGAAAAACAGATTCAGACATAAAGCCTGAGTAAGTTCAGTAACTTCTAGCATGTGAACATGGAAAACAAAACGACATGAATTAACTGAATAGAAGATAACACCATGACGATAGGGTCAGCAAGATTAGACAAGATAATCACAAGATATGCTAAGATAAGATAAACTGGATATGCTCTAATACTTTCGCCGCTTCGCTATTTCCTTGTTATACTGGTTTCTATATCTCTGCACCACCTAACTAGTGTACCAACTAGTAATGATAACGTGATCCCAATCCCTGTATTTTCCATTGCCTTCAGGCATACATTTATTATTTATTACCTAGATCTAATCTAGGGTTTTCTATCAAGTGTTTTCTAGATTCAACTAGAGTTTACGCTATTTGCTGAACGCTTCTTGGATTCAGGGTTTATGCCACCTAGTCCAACTAGGGATTATGCTACCTGTCGAACGATGCCCCCAAGTCTAGGACACACTACCTAGGGTGGTATATGTTCCTAGACTTCCCCATGCATGTATCACGAATCGTTATCGCTTGTCTAGATGCACATGTCCTGTAATGTGCAGCCCGAGTCCAGTGGCAGGGCAAATACAGAACTCGGTCGGGAGCTTTCAGATATCTGCCGATGCAGATGCTAAGGTCTGTTTTTATTCCAGTGGCTATGGTCTCACTCGACCCCTCCCTCAACTAATGAAAGGCACACCTTGAAAAATGAGAACTATACACAGGCCCCCTATGCCCCACTAACCTATGGCCATCCTCACCCATAACTAGATAGCAAGTATATGGTCTTTTGGAGTTCTCCGCCTTTCCGCTTCACGTATCTCGAATGACTCAAGATGGATGGTAGACGACGAGTTGCTATCACAGGGCCACCGTTTTCTCGCCGAATCACGCTGGTCCATCCTAGTCTTTAGGTTGCCATATATTGCAACCAAGGCATACCCCTGGTTCTTCTAACGCAGACCTTAACCTCTGTGACCGCAGGAGGATCATCTGCAGCCTCACAGAGGGATACCAAGAGTACCCTCACGTCCCCTCGAAGCCTCGGGCTTCGTAACCCAATTCGTTGGAGCCTTCTTTTTACTCAGACGGACGTTCGCACCTTCCCATGTTATACTAAGAATTACCACTTAGTTTTGCTAACTAAGGTTTACCACTTAGTTTCCAGAATCGTTGTTTTCTTAACTAAGGTTTACTACTTAGCTCTTTTTAACTAAGGTTTACTACTTAGTTCTCTTTCCCGTAAAATTTGGATTGATTAAGTGTCATTAGTCAATTCAAGCTAACTTAACCTTCTTCATTTATCCTGTTAAACTGGTTAAGTGTTATCAGTAATTCATGTTGACTTAACCCTATCACAAAACAAGTTATATTGGTTAAGTATTTCTTATTACTTAACCTTACCCATTCATCATGTATTGGTTAAGTGTTCCTTTTTAACTTAACCTTGCCCGTCTGTTTTAACTAACATGTTATTAATGGTTAAGTATTATCCCTTCATGTTTTAGACTTAACCCTATTCCTTTATCACAACCTAATGGTTAAGTGCTCAAGTTTACTTAACCCTACGGTCTAGTCCAGCTAACATATCAAATTGGCTAAGTGTATTAAATTTTACTTAACCCCAACCTCTAGTCTGGTTAACATGTTAATTTGGCTAAGTGTATTAACTTTACTTAACCCCACCTTCTAGTCTAGTTAACATGTTAATTTGGCTAGGTGTTTTCTTAGTTACTTAACCCCTACAAATCTTGTCTGGTTACCATGTTAAGTTGGTTAAGTGTCCCTATGGACTTAGCCCTCCCATTCTAGCTTAACTGTGTTAAGTTGGTTAAGTGTTCCTATGGACATAACCCTCCCATTCTAGCTTAACTGTGTTAAGGGTCTGTATGAACCTAACCCCCACCCGTCGGTTTTTGTTATCATGTTGAATTGGTTAGGTGTCTTAGTTAACTTAACCCTACCATTCTTGCTCTAGCTTTAACTTAATAAATTAAAGCCACGACCACTCACATTAGACAAATATTGTTGCGATTACTGGATGTGCCGGTTGGTTCCGGGCAGGTTTACATCGCAACTCAGTCTAACCTCGGGTTAGGCATATTCGTGTTTTCTAAGTTCAAAGGGTTTTGATTAATTTTCAAATCAGGTTTTGAAAGTAACCATCCCATCCATCGGATCAGTTAGGGATAGCCAGGGAGAGCAGGAAACTTGTATTTTCCAAACCCAAGCCTAGACACTATCCTCTCTGTCACCCTAGAACTTTCTGGTGTATTATTACAAGAGATGTCGTTAATAAACCTTTAATTTGTCTAAATTTACATTTTCTTATTTAGGACAAATCCTATAAGTAAATCATTCCTAATTTACTTATTTCCTAATTACTCCTTTAATGTAAATTGTCAACATTTATTCTTATGGCCCATTTTCCCCTCTATATCATATTTATGCTTTTTGGTATGTAAACTATACCAAATTAAGTGTCACTAACCATGATTTTTGCCAAACATGACAATTACTCGCAATTATGGCCAATTTCAAATTTATGCCAATATACTTATTATGCCAAATTAGCTAATCCAATTCTAATTTAACATTCTAATTACAGTTCATGTCGAACTAGCCTTATTATTCTAGTTCACAGTTCATGTAAATGTTATATTTACAAGTCAATACTAGATTCAAATTACACATCCTATAATTCATGTCAAATTTATCCAATTTGCATTTTTATAAACATGCCATATTACATGTTCCCAATTTATGCCAATTTCCAAGTTTAAAACTACGTTTTTAGTAAATCTCATATTTTGCCCAAATCGTATTCCCATCGTTCGTATACTCGTTATTCAATCTAGATTATAGATAAATCTAGATTCATAGAAAATAGGGAATGAACCAAAGATGCTATGAAAAAGATAGACATAATAACTGGCATAAAATGATAATTTACTAATTACAGACCTAACGAATTTTACTGAAATTGATCTAAAACATCGAAAGCCTATAGGTCAGAAAATCTTATGACATAAAAAGGGTTGAATAACGACGTAGGTTCAAGAACATGGGTAGACCTAACTTAATTGGTAATTTCCCAAGATCAAAAACCAAAGAAAACCAAGAATAGACAGAATAGATAATCAGGTTTAGACCAAGTTTCACAGTCACAAAACTTAAGCAACACTTTCCTAGTCATGAATCATAGGTGTTTAATCACAGTTGTCCTTGTTATGTCATAGGCAATAGTTTCTGTTTCCTAATCAAAGGCATAGGCTTGTGTTCATAGTCAAGGAAATAATTCTCATAGTCATGAGTCACAGTCATAGGCAGTGTTCATAGTCATAGGCAATGTTCATAGTCAAAGAGGCATAAGGTTTTAAGGTCCATAGTTTCATAGTCACAGTCTCATTGGTCATCGAATCATAACAGTTCTTAATTAAGTCCAAAGATATAAGCACTGATTTGGATAGAAAGATTTGGAATATTCTTTTATTCCTTTAATTTCATGTCACGAATAGAGAAAACGTTCAAATCTAAAAAGTAACCGACTTACAGAGATTAGATTAGATTCGTAGAAAAATAGTCGTTGAAGTCGTTTGAATCTTCACTTGAATCCTAACTTGTTTTGAATCCCCTCTTGATAGTCTTGAGCAGCATTTCCTCGTCTTGATTTATTTTATGTATTATTTTATTTATTATTTAATTTATAGGAGGAGAAGAAGCCATGCCTACCAAGAATCTTTGCAGCATAAGGGTAGAGAAGAATTGTGAATAGAGAAAGAGACTAGGGTTGTTTATATATTGTAGAAGTCAACGAATCTGGTCAGAATGGCGTCCGGATACAGAAGAACGAACCAGGCTGCAGATCTGGAAAAAGCGGGGGGGGGGGGTGTCGACCCCCAGGTCGACCTATGGGGGGAGGTCGACACCTTGGTCGACCTGGGTACCCAGGTCGACCCCCTGGTCGACCTGGGTCCTGGGCGGGAAATTTCCCGCCCCGCCCGCTTCTGAGTCTGTTTTGAAATTTGAACTTCGCTGAAACTTCCGGAGGCCATATCTTCCTCATACGGACTTCGATTTACGCAAACTTGGACTCGTTTTCATGCAGAATTCCGAGACGAACGCAATGTCGCAGCCCGTTTCCCTTGATTTTGATTTTAAAATTTAATTCTGCCCTGATTTGTGAATCTTAGTGTTACAGAATTACGGGGTGTTACTTTCTCCCCCACTTAAAAGGATTTCGTCCCCGAAATCTTCAAGTTAGGAAGAATGTGTCCTACCATCCAATCACCCATCTACTCAACATTTCAATCACAGGCATTCATTGTCCTTAAAAGATTTCTAATGCTTTCATGTTCATATGCATAGTGTGTGTATATGTCTTTATCTAATGCAAAATCAGGCGGTCTACTGATTCAGTTGACCTCCTTAATGCGAATCATGTCAGTGCCATGCGTCCAATCATGTATGCAAGCACCCCTAGTTATGTAAATACTACATGTGTGCACAGCCATTCATCCATATGCAACATCCATATGATAACATATCAAGTTCAACTTACAAACAAATACATATCTGTAAATGCAATATGAAAGCGTTCGAACTGATCTAGTGCCTAATACGTATGCATATGCATTCACGAGCAACCACTTACAACCACTTGCAACTATCAACCATAACATGTTTCAAATACATGTTTACATCCATTGGCTTCTACCTAAGGATCGAAGATACGACCTAGAGGATATACTTTGGAAAGAGAGAAACAATTATGCGTAAAGCTCCTAAAAAGAGAAATCAAGGATGCACCCTTAAGGAAAAGGGTATGATGCTAGTATCTAGCCTTCTTGAGCTTTACTCCACTGTATCTTAACTAATTTAACTTCACGATTGTGAAGTTTCTGACCTCTATTTCCAAAGTAAACAGATGTCAATCACAGTACCAAGTGTATGTACTAAGATGATTAGAGGTCTCCCTCTTATCCACCATGCCATAACTATAAGGATCAAAAGGTCACTACGTGCTTTTTAGAGTGCCCGCCACAACTATTCATCTCTCACGCGAACCTTCCTAGTCGAACTCGACATTCCTCAAGTACAAGCCCCAATGGCCTAAACCAATATCAGACAAGCACCCAAGGAATATCTCCTCCGAATTTAGACGATCTACGTGAGATGATATAAGCAAACTCGATAGCTATTCTCAAATCCATACTAATCAAAAATAAACTGGTCGGAGCACCAATTGGATTTTGAGACTCTAGTGGGATCTTTCTACTATACAAGTACTATGGTGCAGAGACTCAACTATGGAAGTGGATATGAACAAATGCAAAGCGCTAAAACCAAAGGAAAGAGTACGAACAGCAAAACTAGACTCTTACAACAGAACTTTACTACCTTTCTCCTAGGTACGCTTTGGTGGTGAAAGTATGTACTTGCCCTTCTGAAAATCTTGTTCCTCGTTCTTGCCCTTGTCCTTAATTATATGCCCTATCATACCCTAGTAAAGATACTTCCTCTTGTCTTAGGTTTTATAATTTCTTCCCCCTTCGTGAGCTAAATCTACATCCATGAATTCCTCATCCTAGGGTTGTGCTCCCTAGCCAAACTCCTCATCCCCTTCCGTGTGTAACCATGTTGACAAATCTCTTGAAAGGTGCCTCCATCGTACAGAAAACCCTATAAGCTTGAAAGAAAACTAGCCGTAGGTGAAACAACTACGGCTATGGATGGAAGCCGGGGCACTACTTCGCCCATCGATGAGGTTACCTCCCAGAAAGCCAAGAGCCCCAGAGACTCAAGAAAGAAGGGGACAAGAATTCAAACAGGGGAAGAGAAGATAGTGCGTATGGCTTTGGGGAATATGCATTTAAAATAAAACTTTTCATTTGAAAATGCTTCTTTTAAAACTGTTTGAAAAAAATAATTTTTTTAAAATCTTTTATCTGATCCGTTAACCTTCAGCTCTGATACCACGTGTAACACCCCACATCCGTTACTGTCACTCACAAAGGGAATGCACTAAGTTCTGTGGAGCATTTTAAGGTAAAAGATGCAGATAAATTACAAGACAGACAAAGATTGAAACAGCGGAAAATAAAACTTTGCTTTATTGATAAAATGATTTGTACAACAATTTCTTTACAATATCAGAGTATCATCTGTCTTACAAAATAAAGAAACATAAAACAATATTTATATTCCCCAATGTAGCAAGAGCCAGCCATAGCATCTGAAAAGAGAATCCAAGTAAAACTTCGACAAATCTTCAAGTTGGGAAAGAGTGACAGTCCAACTTAACCTGAGCTATACTATTCCCTCTTTTACTACCTGGGGGGGGGACAGAAGAAAAGAAGACGAAAGAAAAACAGAGTCAGACATAAAGCCTGAGTAAGTTCAGTAACTTCTAGCATGTGAACATGGAAAACAAAACGACATGAATTAACTGAATACAAGATAACACCATGACGATAGGGTCAGCAAGATTAGACAAGATAATCACAAGATATGCTAAGATAAGATAAACTGGATATGCTCTAATACTTTCGCCGCTTCGCTATTTCCTTGTTATACTGGTTTCTATATCTCTGCACCACCTAACTAGTGTACCAACTAGTAACGATAACGTGATCCCAATCCCTGTATTTTCCATTGCTTTCAGGCATATATTTATTATTTATTACCTAGATCTAATCTAGGGTTTTCTATCAAGTGTTTTCTAGATTCAACTAGAGTTTACGCTATCTGCTGAACGCTTTTTGGATTCAAGGTTTATGCCACCTAGTCCAACTAGGGATTATGCTACCTGTCGAACGATGCCCCCAAGTCTAGGACACACTACCTAGGGTGGTATATGTTCCTAGACTTCCCCACGCATGTATCGCGAATCGTTATTGCTTGTCTAGATGCACATGTCCTGTAATATGCAGCCCGAGTCCTGTGGCAGGGCAAATACAGAACTCGATCGGGAGCTTTCAGATATCTGCCGATGCAGATGCTAAGGTCTGTTTTTATTCCAGTGGCTATGGTCCCACTCGACCCCTCCCTCAACTAATGAAAGGCACACCTTGAAAAATGAGAACTATACGCAGGCCCCCTTTGCCCCACTAACCTATGGCCATCCTCACACATAACTAGATAGCAAGTATATGGTCTTTTGGAGTTCTCCGCCTTTCCGCTTCACGTATCTCGACTGACTCAAGATGGATGGTAGACGACGAGTTGCTATCATAGGGCCACCGTTTTCTCGCCGAATCACGCTGGTCCATCCTAGTCTTTAGGTTGCCATATATTGCAACCAAGGCATACCCCTGGTTCTTCTAACGCAGACCATAACCTCTGTGATCCCAGGAGGATCATCTGCAGCCTCACAGAGGGATACCAAGAGTACCCTCACGTCCCCTCGAAGCCTCTGGCTTCGTAACCCAATTCGTTGGAGCCTTCTTTTTACTCAGACGGACGTTCGCACCTTCCCATGTTATACTAAGAATTACCGCTTAGTTTTGCTAATTAAGGTTTACCACTTAGTTTCCAGAATCGTTGTTTTCTTAACTAAGGTTTATTACTTAGCTCTTTTTAACTAAGGTTTACTACATAGTTCTCTTTCCCGTCAAATTTGGATTGGTTAAGTGTCATTAGTCAATTCAAGCTAACTTAACCCTCTTCATTTATCCTGCTAAACTGGTTAAGTGTTATCAGTAATTCATATTGACTTAACCCTATCACAAACCAAGTTATATTGGTTAAGTATTTCTTATTACTTAACCTTACCCATTCATCCTGTATTGGTTAAGTGTTCCTTTTTAACTTAACCTTGCCCGTCTGTTTTAACTAACATGTTATTAATGGTTAAGTATTATCCCTTCATGTTTTAGACTTAACCCTATTCCTTTATCACAATCTGATGGTTAAGTGCTCAAGTTTACTTAACCCTATGGTCTAGTCCAGCTAACATATCAAATTGGCTAAGTGTATTAAATTTTACTTAACCCCAACCTCTAATCTGGTTAACATGTTAATTTGGCTAAGTGTATTAACTTTACTTAACCCCACCTTCTAGTCTAGTTAACTTGTTAATTTGGCTAAGTGTTTTCTTAGTTACTTAACCCCTACAAATCTTGTCTTGTTACCATGTTAAGTTGGTTAAGTGTCCCTATGGACTTAGCCCTCCCATTCTAGCTTAACTGTGTTAAGTTGGTTAAGTGTTCCTATGGACTTAACCCTCCCATTCTAGCTTAACTGTGTTAAGGGTCTGTATGAACCTAACCCCCACCCATCGGTTTTTGTTATCATGTTGAATTGGTTAAGTGTCTTAGTTAACTTAACCATACCATTCTTGTTCTAGCTTTAAATAAATAAATTAAAGCCGCGACCACTCACATTAGACAGATATTGTTGCGATTACTGGATGTGCCGGTTGGTTCAGGGTTGGTTTACATCGCAACTCAGTCTAACCTCGGGTTAGGCATATTCGTGTTTTCTAAGTTCAAAGGGTTTTGATTAATTTTCAAATCAGGTTTTGAAAGTAACCATCCCGTCCGTCGGATCAGTTAGGGATAGCCAGGGAGAGCAGGAAACTTGTATTTTCCAAACCCAAGCCTAGACACTATCCTCTCTGTCACCCTAGAACTTTCTGGTGTATTATTACAAGAGATGTCGTTAATAAACCTTTAATTTGTCTAAATTTACATTTTCTTATTTAGGACAAATCCTATAAGTAAATCATTCCTAATTTACTTATTTCCTAATTACTCCTTTAATGTAAATTGTCAACATTTATTCTTATGGCCCATTTTCCCCTCTATATCATATTTATCTTTTTGGTATGTAAACTATACCAAATTAAGTGTCACTAACCATGATTTTTGCCAAACATGACAATTACTCGCAATTATGGCCAATTTCAAATTTATGCCAATATACTTATTATGCCAAATTAGCTAATCCAACTCTAATTTAACATTCTAATTACAGTTCATGTCAAACTAGCCTTATTATTCTAGTTCACAGTTCATATAAATGTTAGATTTACAAGTCAATACTAGATTCAAATTACACATCCTATAATTCATGTAAAATTTATCCAATTTGCATTTTTATAAACATGTCATAATACATGTTCCCAATTTATGCCAATTTCCAAGTTTAAAACTACGTTTTTAGTAAATCTCATATTTTGCCCAAATCGTATTCCCACCGTTCGTATACTCGTGATTCAATCTAGATTATAGATAAATCTAGATTCGTAGAAAATAGGGAATGAACCAAAGATGCTATGAAAAAGATAGACATAATAACTGGCATAAAATGATAATTTACTAATTACAGACCTAACGAATTTTACTGAAATTGATCTAAAACATCGAAATCCTATAGGTTTGAAAATCTTATGACATAAAAAGGGTTGAATAACGACGTAGGTTCAAGAACATGGGTAGACCTAACTTAATAGGTAAATTCCCAAGATCAAAAACCAAAGAAAACCAAGAATAGACAGAATAGATAATCAGGTTTAGACCCAGTTTCACAGTCACAAAACTTAAGCAACACTTTCCTAGTCATGAATCATAAGTGTTTAATCACAGTTGTCCTTGTTATGTCATAGGCAATAGTTTATGTTTCCTAATCAAAAGCATAGGCTTGTGTTCATGGTCAAGGAAATAATTCTCATAGTCATGAGTCACAGTCATAGGCAGTGTTCATAGTCATAGGCAATGTTCATAGTCAAAGAGGCATAAGGTTTTAAGGTCCATAGTTTCATAGTCACAGTCTCATTGGTCATCGAATCATAACAGTTCTTAATTAAGTCCAAAGATATAAGCACTGATTCGAATAGAAAGATTTGGCATATTCTTTTATTCCTTTAATTTCATGTCACGAATAGAGAAAACGTTCAAATCTAAAAAGTAACCGACTTACAGAGATTAGATTAGATTCGTAGAAAAACAGTCGTTGAAGTCGTTTGAATCTTCACTTGAATCCTAGCTTGTTTTGAATCCCCTCTTGATAGTCTTGAGCAGCATTTCCTCGTCTTGATTTATTTTATGTATTATTTTATTTATTATTTAATTTAGAGGAGGAGAAGAAGCCATGTCTACCAAGAATCTTTGCAGCATAAGGGTAGAGAAGAATTGTGAATAGAGAAGGAGACTAGGGTTGTTTATATAGTGTAGAAGTCAACGAATCTGGTCAGAATGGCATCCGGATACAGAAAAACGAACCAGGCTGCAGATCTGGAAAAAGTGGTGGTGGGGGGGGGGGGTCGACCCCCAGGTCGACCTATGGGGGGGGGGGGGAGGTCGACCCCCAGGTCGACACCCTGGTCGACCTGGGTACCCAGGTCGACCCCCAGGTCGACCTGGGTCATAGGCGGGAAATTTCCCACCCAGCCCGCTTCTGAGTCTGTTTTGAAATTTGAACTTCGCTGAAACTTCCGGAGGCCATATCTTCCTCATACGGACTTCGATTTATGCAAACTCGGACTCTTTTTCATGCAGAATTCCGAGATGAACGCAATGGTGCAGCCCGTTTCCCTTGATTTTGATTTTAAAATTTAATTCTGCCCTGATTTGTGAATCTTAGTGTTACAGAATTACGGGGTGTTACAATTTGCAACGCTTATGCCAATACAGAGTGGTTCTTTGGATAATAATCCAACCGGTCTCTCCATATTAATAACGTTAAAATGGTCAAAACTTCGATAGTATGTGATTTAACTATCGAAGAAAAACAGGTGTGCAAACAACGATATTATTTCCAAATGGAAATTTATATCGATCAAAACATCATTCAACATTTATCTCTTTATTTCATTAATTTACTTATCTCATGTTTCCCTATATTCAATATTTCCTATTTTTCTAAATTTGGAAAATATACGTTATTAACAATGGAAAGCATTTCCATTTCTTGTTTTCTTTATTAGAAAACATTTTTGGTTTCTTATTTGGAAAACATTTCCAAAGCTTCTTCATTGGACTTAGACAGATGTTTAAACAAACCATCGCGATGCCAACTCAAACCATTTCCTTTAATTACTAAATTCACTTAACCATCCTTTACTGCCAAACCTTAACCATTCCTTAGTTAAAAATGAAGTCAATCAAGTTGGGGTAATACTACCTCTCAGACCTTAACTGAACAACGTTTCTAACCTTGAAATAGACAAAGTTCACCCTTCTAATTCTTTAACAAACTTCCTTACGTAACTCTCTTTCAAATCTTTTCTATTCGATAATTCTTTCCTTCGATAAGGTATATTCGATAACTCTATTCAATTAATCATATTCACTTAACTCTTTTGATTTAACTCTAACTCTATTCACTTAACTCATATCGAATAAACTATATTCAATAACTCTTTTAATTCTATTTGAATAAACTATATATTTGATTAACTCCTTTTACTCTATTCGAATAAACTATATCCGATTAACTCCATTATTCTATTTGAATAAACTATATTCGATTAACTCCTTCATTCTATTCGAATAAACTATATTCGATTTACTCCTTTTAGTTTAACTTTAATCAATTAAACTAACATCGATTAGCTCCTTTTACTTTAACTCTAATCCATTAAACTAACATCGATTAAATCCTTTTACTTTAACTCTAATCGATTAAACTAACATCGATTAACTCCTTTTCGAATAACATATTCGATTTACTAACTTTCGACTACCTTATTCGATCACTCCCTTCGAATACCATATTCGATTTAACTAACTTTCGAATACCATATTCGATCACTTTATTGATTTATAAAGATTTCCCTTTTTATAACGTTTATCCATTTTAGGAAGATTTCCTTTAACAACGTTTATTCATTTATAAAGATTTACTTTTAGTAACGGTTCTTCACTTCATAAATGATTTCCTTTATCTTTCTATTTATAAGTGCTTTACAAATATCTCCTATTCGATTTCATTTGTAAAGGTTTTACAAATATTTCTCTTTCTATTTGATTTGTAAAGGGTTTACAAATATTTCTCTTCCTATTCTATTTGTAAAGGTTTTACAAATATTTCTCTTTCTATTTGATTTGTAAAGGGTTTACAAATATTTCTCTTCCTATTCTATTTGTAAAGGTTTTACAAATATTTCTCTTCCTATTCTATTTGCAAATGGTTTGCAAATAATTCCTTTAGGGTTTTATTTCTAAGTATTTTCTATTTATAAAAATCCATTTATAAATAAATTTCTATTTACAAAGTATCTATTTATAAATATTCTCTTTTATAAAATCCTCTGATTTTATAAATAAATCTACTTTCAATATTCATTTTGAAAATTCTCTTTTCACCATTTCGGTATGTTATGATATTTAACACATCAATCACGATGACCAATATCGTTCAAACACATATAATCGACAACAGGTTATATATCACATCATATATTACAATATATGAATCACAGTAAAATAAATGTTGAGGAATCCAGTTGGATTCCCCCAACCTGTTTCCCTGCATCACAGATGTTAACAATATAGATAACATCACATTCAATTCCATATGATATATTCTGTTAAACAGATTCAGTATAAAAATTCAACTAACTGACTAGCAGTTCAATCAAACAGTCAACTCACAGTCAATCAGCCAATATTTAACAGTTCTAAAAATACAACATGAATTTATAAACTGTTCAGAGTTAGTGAGATTTACTCACCTTGGACGATCATCGTTAATAACGATAACCATCGCTCTATTTGATTCAGATGGACAATTTATTTCGCTATAAATTGTAACGGGCTCCGATGGACTTCCAGTCAGTTCCATCGTGTAGAGTCCGTCCATACGATCCCAACGGATCCTGTTTTGTTCGATTTCGTTTACGTATGAGTTAGATATGAATTACACAAGTTAATACGCTATTTGAAATTAAAAAAATGGACTTAAACATTTTAAATGGGCTTACTTCCCTCCCGGCCCATCTTCCTCACATTGAAAAACCCGGACCGGAAATTCCATCTTCCCCAACTCCGAATTTCCGCTCCAGTATTTCCCAAAGAAAATGGCCAATCTTCTTCCCTACCGTCCTCCTTCTCCAGTACTTTTAAATTCAATTAAAAATCTCCATAAATCAACTCTTCGAATCCTCTCTAATCTCCACACAGTCATCCCCAACTCGAGCTCACTTCACACCCCGACGACAGCAGGTCATCGTAGAAACCATCGACCAAAATCGGAACCGAATCCCACCATAGTTTGACACCAGCTGTTGTTTGATCCTCTGTATCCAAAACCAAGATCGAATCAAACCCAAGCTAACCCAATTTCAAGTATTCCTGAACCCTAGATTCAACAATAATGCACTGGAAAAACCCGTGGAAAAAAAGGAGCATTCGAACTAGTTGAAACCTATAGGAGATTGAAGACAAGCCTGCCGCGAATTCACATACATACACAATGTGATTTATACTATTTTCTTTAAATTGTTTGGGAATTTTGAAGCTTCCATTTCTATTTTTGTGAAAAGAAAAGTGACGGCGGAAAATTCTGTTGACTTTGGAAGATAGAAATTAGGTTAGAAAGGAAAGAGGGGTATATATAGGGGTTTTGATTTAGATATTTTTGAGGTAGGGAATATTCTCGAAATATTCTTTTTGTTAATTCGTCTTCTAAAAATTCCTGTGATCACACATGATACCCAAAAATCATGAAAATGGACGTGTAGCTACAGTTCGACATTACGGTCCCAACGAAACTGGTTTCGTCGAATTCCGACTCCGTATGCTCATACATCGTATTTTTAACTATCGAAATACTGACTGTTTCTCACTCTAAAAATCCGTACGACCAAACAGTAACTCTAAAAATCACGAAACTGGAAATCTAACAACTGTTTGACATTGCGGATCCAACAAAATTAGTTTCGTCGAATTCCGATTTCGTTTGCAAAATTGGCTATTTTTAGAGCTCTGGATGACCCATTTAAATATATAAATATATTTAAATATAATTAAATAAAGTATTAATAAATTAATATTATCGTATATATTCACAACAGAATATCATACAGCTCCACTAGGATTTATAACTCGATCCTTCACATCCCGATTAAATCGATATTCGATTTAAAAACGAATTTTTTTTTTTAAATATAATTAATTCCTTTATAAATTATAAAGGAATTCCATAGCGACTTTTCTAAAATTTGATTTGGACATAAATCAAAATTTGCACGATGAAATCCCGATTTTTCTCTTCCACTAGAAAGATATACTCCACCAGCTCAACACGTTTCTTGTTTCGCAGAAATTCGACTTAAAAACGAATCCTATACATTCAGTTGAAGTTCAAATCGCCAAATAGTGAACTGCCGTGCCATTACGGGCTCGATTATAATTATATTATAATTTATACGTTCAACTGTCGTTTATATAATATATTCGTTATTATAATTCAACTCTAAACTGAATTATATACTTTGAATTGTCCAGTTCACATTATATTGTCAATTCACTATTTTCGACTATTTCAGAATTAAATATATTATTTAATTTATTATTTTAATTAAATGTTCCCCATTCCATGACCATTAAATTCTCTAAACCACCATTTCAATAATTAAATAAATTAATTATGATATCTCTGCCAATGGGGTCATTACAAATGAAGATTGAGATTACTAGAGATTCATTTTCTGATGAATATGAGTGTCTTGTTCATTGGTTTGTCTGGTGTATTATTTGTATATCTAAATAACAAAAAACATGGGTTGGTTGTTAAAAGACAAACAAGGGTTGGGATTTATTCTCAGCGAAGACAAAGAACAGCTTTGATATGTGCGCACATACCAATTTCTTCTCACGATCTTCCACTATCCCCTCAACCCGCACATGACTCGATAACGTGCTCCCCTTCCTATTCCACCTTTCTTCCTCCACTCTCCATTTCTTCAACCGTTCGATAATTGTTCCCATTGCTATTTGAACTCTAACTTCCTCGCACCGTTCACTCCGTACATCATCGGATCAAGCAATTTGTTCAACGTCTCCCATGCTTTGTCAAATTTTCCTGCAACCAAAGCCTTAATTTGTTCCCTCCCGTTTTCCTATACCAAATGCCATCTGCCCTTAAAACACTTAAAAGTTTATGCTACTATACAATCTACCACGAACTCATTTTTATCCTTCCCGCACAATCTACCACGAACTCCTCATTTTTGCATTATGGATCCGCAATTGCTAATAGCATGATCCATGTTTCTTTCCCATCTCTTCTGTCTTCGAAAAAGAAAAAAATTTACGAATTTGTTACCTCTAATTACAACCGAATCACATACCAACGATCGATGATCTCTTTGAAGCCATGGAAATTTTCTGTTGATAAAATCATAAATCGTGTAAAACCCCTGATTTGGACGGTATCGTATTTGGAAATTACCTATGCAGGGTTTCGAGTTAGGGTTCCGTTGCTTTAATTTCGCCATCGTAGGTAACCAGATCTCCAATCCTCTGACATCAAGGTATTCTGTTTTCACTTAAAATTCTCTACTTCCTATTTTTCCTTACAAATACACTATTTCCTTACAAATACACTATGCAGTTTATGCTTTGCTGTTTTGTTAGTTGATGTTGGTGCATAAATTTTTAATTACATTCTGCTTACAACATGCTTTACTGTTTCAATAATCATTTCTGTTATGGGATTACCTTTTGAGTGACTTATGAATGCAATACTCCAGATATAAATGACCAGCGAATACAATCTATTAAATAATAATAAAGCAGAAGAATTTCTAGCTCTCTCCTTAATTCTCTCAATTCCCCTTAATTCTCTCAGTTTTCTTTTCTGACCTTAAAACTCTCAGGATATTAATTTAAAATTTAATCTCATGAACAAACCTAATTTATACTACTATATTATTATCCAGTTTCCTATCAAGGGCGAACTGCGCACAAGCTATTCTGATTTTTTTTTTAAATCAAGGGTCGCTGTTACGCTCTCTTCTATTCCTGATATCTCTGCTTCCTTTCGACTTCGTCGTTCTCTTCAGGTTCGCTCCCCTTTTTTCTTTCTCATCTTTTCGTTTCAAACTATTATCTTTTTTCATTCTTCTTTCTTTCAGCAAATAGAAACCCTAACTAAATTTCGGTTGCTCACCGCACTAAATCTGATTATCGATAGACGATTGCAACCTGCTCATCATTCCAGCCGTTTGTTCTAATCTAGCTTACAACTTCCCCCAGCCTCAATTGGTTCTTAAAACTGCAGGTAACTTCATTTTTTAATTAGACAGTTTTCGTAATGGAGGATTTTGATCTCCAATGTCAAATTAAGTTTTCAGTATTTAATGTCTGCTTAATTTTCGATATATCTATTTAGGATTTTATTTATTTATTTTCCTATTTAGGATTTTGGACCATCAGTAATTGACTTTCCTCGATCGACTTTAATTTCTATCTATTTGCAGATTTTTTTTAAATTACTTTAGACTATCAATTTTCAAAATATGTAGAAAATTTTCATTTTTCTTAGAACAACATGGAATTAATACAGTTAATTTAAGAAAGCATGTTAATTTTTGTTTTATGTGGTTTCAAATTGATAATGGTTTGGTCGTTTTCTTTAAGTTAACCAAACTTTGAATTCGTAACTATGATTTTCAGTCATCGGCTAAATATGATGTAGTGTGATCCGCAGTTGCTTGGTTCTTGCATGTAAGTTTTTTTCTTAAAATTATTTTTGTGTTTAATGTTGATTAAAATTTTAGATGTCCATGTATTTGATATTTGTAACATATTATGAGAATGTATTTCCTACCTTTAGATCCTAGGATCTTGGAGCTTTGTCAAATCATGGTTTTACACTGTGTTGGTGGTTTTACCATCCCACCGTCAAACTAATTCCTTTTATTTTCCTACCTTTTTTCACATTTTATTCTTTTTGATTTTCCATTTCTTATGCCCTATTCTTCAATGACGTGAATCTGCTTTCAATATGCATTGACCAAAAATCATCACATAATTCATAGGGTTTTTTCCTAACTTTATTCCTGTAAGATTTTTGTCGGCTGCTTGACACCCGGTTTTTAGCCTATTATCTTTGATTTACTTCTTAATATTGAGCTGCGATCAAGTTCATTTTCCATCAATATCACTGCCATTTTTGTATTCATCTGTACTTACGAGCTTAAGTATTTTAGATGTATTTTATATATACCCATGTTAATATACTTGAATCTATTTATGATGCTCATGGTGTTTCCTTCAAAATTGTCATCTATCTTTACATTTATGCTTGAACGTTATGATCATGTCAACCTTCACGTGCTTATGTTGTGATATCACATTGCTATACCCATTTTATCCCATTAATGTGTGATTCCAACATAGTTTTGTTTGAGCATTTTTGCAGAACTAGATATCAAAAGGCTTCGTCATGCAAGTCAATGGTAATCATAGGAAACCCAGTTCTAAAGTTAACATCACCTGGTTTCAATTATTTCCGCACCCAAAATTTGTTTTCGTAATAGTATAAAGTATACCATTTTGTGATAATGATTGTTCTTGCACACCTTTCCAGTTCTGCTTCTTTCCTACATTGGATATGAGTTCATCATTCATTTCTATATTACTCATTCGGGTTTTAACTGAATTTTCATGTGTCCATATTTTTTTGGAACAGTTCTATAAAATATGTGTGTTTGGGTTTTTAATATGCTACATACTTACACGTTTTCATCATGGAATGAACCAACTGGCCAATCGTAACATATTTTCATGTAAATTGCGTATTAAATTACGAGTTAATCTAAAAGAAAATTTATATGATCTTTGTAATCAACATGCACACAAGTTTAAAAGGCAAACTCTATGTAACCAGTAAATAATAATAAGTTAACCATATCCGTCGTTTAACAAAGTGTGACAATGAATTTGGAACAGGCGGTATACATTATAGCATAGCATAAGCCGAAATTCTAAAAGAACTAATACAAGGATTACAAGTGAGTAATAATTCATAATTAATTTTATTGATACATAAGTAACTATTAAATCCAACTAACAGTTTACTGTACAAGATGATTATTAAGGTGAAGGGTGCAAGTAAAGAGGATGTGAGTCCATGGAGATCGAACTTGAGATGATGCACATTAAAATTAAGTGTGAAATATGAACACACAAACGTTCACAGTAGTGCTCCACTTCTACCAGATTTCTAGGTAACCAAGATGGTATTTATTCCATATGTTATAATTTAAGTTTTTTCTGTGATATTTGTTAGCATCCTTTAGTTTGTGTACTTAAGTAGCAACCCTTTTTCGTACTAATTTTTTGTCGGTAGATGTTCACTTACGCTGTTAGATCTATTTACATATTCAAATTATTTATTATTGTTGTACACATTTGCCATCCTCCCATTCTTTATACAACCAACTAAATCAATGAAAGTTTTGTGATGATGATTCTATACGTATAACAGTCATGTGGTAAAATGAACAACATGCATTAATTTTTGCTAATATTATTTTTTCCAAACACATAAGCAAAGCGGTGGAAATTGCCATATTTGCATTACTGTACGAAATAAACATAACGAAATCTTAATTCATTGAACAGAACAACCAGGGTCCTTTCAGTATCTTACCATTATCTCCGCAATCGTTTACTTATTTTAAGTTTAATTTATCCTGGGATGTTAGCTGTTATCTATGACACATACAAGTTAACTTTTATGCACCTAAAAATATATTATCATCTCAATTTTCATGTTCTGCCAAATTTCCATGTAGGAAATGGTGTATCCTGTGAAGCAGTCCTAAAGATAAAATGAAGGGTGTTAACTGCTGGCGTTTAAAATTGGAAATGCACTTCACACGATTTCATAAAAATCAAAATATTTACATTGTGCATATGATTTTCTAAATCTTTTAAGAAGTTCTAATTTTTAACCTTGATTTCTTAGGTGCATGCAAGTGGATGGTCTTTGGTTGCTACAGTTAATGGTTTAATCTATTTAGACCAGAATTTGCATCACAAACAGCAAGATAAGGAGACTAGAATTTCCCATAAAATGACACATTGGTACGGACGTCCCAAAACAAAATTCTAAGGTAAGTTACTTAATACTGAAATATTAATACAATCAGCAACTAAAGCATGGATGCATGAAAAGTCAATAATTATTATTTTGAATTCATTTTAGTAATCAATAATTAATGTGTTGAGAATTTTTTACAGCATACTTATATAAGTTCAGTTCATAGGTGAATCTTAATAATGACAGCATGATGTTCAATATGTCATGATGGCAACAGCTTCAAGTTCAAGAAGTGGGGGAGAGCAAATAATTATGAAGTATAGCAGATCATGTTCAAGAAATTTCAAACTAAGCATTTCTTGGCATTAATGCTTTGTATTGTATATTTTATAGCTGTTAAGATATAAACATATATCTATTAACTTTTTAAGTGTAAATTACATATTCAAGAAATAATTTTAATTCATGATTCTCTTTTCCTGATGCCATAGATTTTTATACTTCTATATAGTTCAGACATTATCAAAAAAATTGTTACTCTACTTTTTGTTATTTATTCATGGGCAACAGAATTATTTAGCAATTCCGCTGTGTCATAGCATAATGTGATCTGTGTGCGTAGCATGGGCTAACACTTTAATAATAATATGTGATTTTTTACCCAACCATCAATTTAATACTCAAAAGCATAGCCACTATTAATTAAAACACGTAAGAACTTGCTTACGTTACTGAAAAGTAAGCATTACACTGCTAATATTAAGAATAAAACACAAATATTAAATGTTCAAAACAATTAAGCCATATCTAACTAAAACACTAGAGACATATTTATTATAAAAGCTTAAATATTGCTTATTTTAAAGTACTACTGCAGTATTTAATATCAACATTACAGTCATTTTTATTATTCAAACACATTACAACATTATAATAAATATAACTATTTGAAGGGATAATTTAACTTTTGACCACTGGCTGCAGATATTAAAATTTAGTTTGCTGAATTTGTGGGGAGTAATTTGATATTTTCAGTAGTGCTTGAAATGCTTCATCTATTATCAAATAAATTAACCGATATAGAATTAGAAGTCTCATACCACATTGTTAAGTCAGTGAAATATAGTGATGCCTGTAAATTTAAATAGAACTTACTTTCAAATATCTAATATGACATTTAATTTAGTGAGATGCTGATACATATCATAATATTGATACGTTGGTTACTGCTAAATTAATGTCCATGTTGCTCGACTACTGTTTACATTATGCATAAATAAATGAAACCTTATTTATTCATTTATTTTTCGTAGGAAATGTAAAGTCAATATCATGGTTTGACTATTCATTGTTCACCGTTTGGGATATGATATCATACTTTTAGTCCATCTGTTGAATAATTATCAAAGATAGAGAGTGAGTTCTCATATGCTATTTTGTGCTACATGTGCGATATAAGCACATACAATTACTCATTGATGATACATCAAATAATTTTAGTTATTAGTAGTGAATGTTAAGTTTCTAGATATTGTTATTATTTTATTACTTCCGTCCATCATCGAATACGTAGCTTGCATTTTTCGTTGTTTTCGTACATGAATAGTTCAATTCATGCAAATCCACAAATCCAACTATATGTTATAAAATCTGAGCCAAGGTTCCTACCTATTTCAAATTCACAAATTCAGAATAATAAAGACATACCATCATCATTCAATAAACATGTGAATTTTCATCATATTAGTTTTTTTGTTCGTTCCTATTTTTTGTGGTTTTGAATCAAATCACATAGAGTTAGATGTGTAAAAATATTTAATCTTTTTCATACTCCTTGGTCTTTCCCGTTACAAGATCTTGAGTAGTTTTAGAGTGGGTCCAAAAGGTTGATTCAAAAAAACGCTCACTACTTCAAAGAAATTTTTAATGTATCCAACGTTTAATAACATTATTTAATACCAATATTTAATCACACCTGATGTTACTTTTCAACACAGATACCGCAGATTCTATAGGGCAGTGCAATGTGCAGAAGCCACATTACCCTTACAAGTAGACAACAAAATTTTCAACTCTATGATTTTCCTCTCTTTTCCTTCATTCTATCTCAATATTTTATTTTTAAATTAGTTTATCACTTTATAGATATCTACTAATTCTACCATATTATTTTACTTTTTTCATCATTTTACATTTTAGTATGAATATTTTAAACTTTGTATAATTATATACGTATAATATATCATTAGTTCCTAATATTTTATATTTAAGTACACGTATTTAAATTAATACATAATCCAAATTTTAAGTTATTTAAATAAATTTAACTAACTAATATTTCTTATAAATACCAAACAATGACAAAATTTAGTTTTTTGCTCCGAATACCTTCACTTTAGATTATCTATGTCACAAAGCTTTAGTTAATTCTTTTCTATTTTACATTCAAGGCCATATATTATAATTGACTACATAATATTAGGATTATGATAATTTGAGCATACCATTATTCACTGATTTATCTAATAAATCAGATCAACATTTATCATATTCATATTAAAAAAAAGGGGAAAAAATCCATTCAAATATATAAATACATGAATCACATAACATAAATTATACATAAATAATAATCACAAGTTTAAAGTTTAGTTCATTTACAACAATATGTTCATCCAAAATTGCGTTGTAATATTAACGTCAAACACTTACATTTCAAAATTTATTTACTTATTTACTCAACAAACTACAATATCACTTATTAATGTATACTTAAGTCAATATATTTAAATTAATTATGTGAAGTCAATATATTTAAATTAATTATTTGATTTTGTATTTAACAAATAAACTCAATCAATAATTAGTTATTAATTCATCTATTTAACATTAAATATGACGTTCTAATATATATATATACCATGTTCATATCAACAACGGTGACAAATATAATGTTAAATAAGTCATAAAATATAAATAATATACATAAACAATAATAAAAATAATAATATATTATTCATTTATCTTAATAAAATTAATATATATCGAAGAGAAAGAATATGAACTTCAAATACCTACAATTTAATGTTTGTACACATATTTCCTGGACCCTCTCAATTCTCTTAACATATTTTATATTAAAATTTTCATGTTTAAGTTACTCATGAAATCATAAACTAAAATTATTTAAATAATTTTGGTGAACATTTATATATGTATGCATATATATATATATTCATATTAAGAAAACTGGTATTATCTCATTCAACTATGAAGATGTATAAAATCGCTAATACAAATTATGTAAATCAACAACAGTAGCAAAGTTATTTTGTAAATCAATTATAGTTCGTTCATATTAAGAATTTATTTATTATATATTGTATCATAAAATGCTTTTTAACACTAATAACTCAACAACAAATTTATATACTTTTACAAATTTATTCTCAATTCTTCCTATTATAAATCTACGTACTTGAATAATTTCATAATTTAACTTTAACTTATTGAAACAAATTACGTTAAATGACATTTGTTAATTCATCCAATAAACTACTGACATGCATCAACATCAATATGTATAGTTTATTCACATTAACAAATTGATAACATTATATTATTTCTCGAAATACATACATATACATATTGTGTGCGTAAGCTTATAGCGTAAATTACACACAAATAATAATAATAATAATTTTAATTTATAGTTTATCTATTTTACACAAAATTATCATATATTTTAACAACTTTCTCATCTTAATATTAAAATTAAAATACTATTTTTAATAATACTATCGTGTGCAACGCATGGGTTACACACTAGTCTATTAAATAATAGTAAAGCAGAATAATTTCTAGCTCTCTCCATGATTCTCTCAATTCTATCAATTGTCCTTGCTTCTCTCAATTTTCTTAATTCTCCATAATTCTCTCAATTTTCTTGATTCTCCATAATTTTCTCAATTTTTTCAGTTCTTCTTAAAACTCTAAGATAGTTTGATGAGATCAAAATTACGCAACCATATAATTCGCCGTGAAAATTAGATCTGAAGGTCGCTCTTTCATCCTACTCTCGCATTCGCAGTTTGACTATCTCATTATACGGCTTTTCTTCCTATTCTAAAAGGCGGAAAAATATCAAAGCGGTGGCTCTTTGCCACCTTCTCCCCAACTTTATTTCTGCCCGTCCTTTGGTGAATTACTCCCTCCCTGTCTGTTTCTCCGAACCCATGGGGATTTCGTCCTTCATTCGTCTCTTTCCCCATCGTTAGGTATTTTCTTCCTCTCTTCAAGCTATGTTTTAGAGGAAACATATACTTATCATTAGATTTCAATTATTTGTTTCGTATTATCTTTCTGACTAATACTACAGTTCAACATAACCTATTTGATAATATTTCTCATAGAATTTATTTCCTTAGTTTACTGTGAGCATTGAGCTTTCTATATCATGTGGATACTATCTAATTGAGTTGCTGCATCTTATAAAATTTGTAATACCGTATCTTCATTTTGCAACATATCCACATGTTAAAATTTCATACAAGGAACAATAGATATGTAATCCATTGGTTACAGTTTTCATGTCATCATTTGTTATAAATTCCTATATTATTTAGTAAGGTAGTATGTAAATTTTTTTTTTCAAGAAAAATGTCTGAACTAGGCTTTGCACGGCATCTTCTCTTGCATAAATATTAAAACCAGTATAATATTTAAACTTCATCTGAAGGTTTTTAATCACAATAGGTCAACGATGATTTGCTGACATATTATTTCCTAGAATAAGTGCGTGATAATTATGGAAGTAATAAATATTTCAGCAAAATCCTATTTTTTGTCTATATGATTTTGGTTAAAAATAGGCTATATTTGCAAAAAAAAAAAATATTTTTGAAACATTTGTTAATAAAAATGCAAAATAAGTGGGACAGTGGATCCTACCTTGCACACACACATATATAGCATAGTCTTCTTTGATTTCTATATGTAGAACCTTTGAAATTTAAAATGTGAGATAATAGTTATATTCACATTAATTATCTTCCATTGACAAGAAAGATTGAATAAAATGGTTTCTCTACTTTGTAGCATTGTGTGTATTTTTGTATTAGCCAAAATTAAGGAGCATTCAATTTTCCAATGTCTTGATTTGAACTTCCGAAAATTGGATTTTGTATGACATTTTATCTAAAACAACAAACAGTTTAGGTATGCTAAAAGGATGTTTATATAAAGCTGATACGAAGTAGCAGCTGGTAGATTATGCTTTCATGTTTCGATCATGATATAAATAGGTTGGACTATCAAATGCAATGTGTAGTGTATGTTTCTGCTATGAATAAGAGAGATTTTTTTTGTTTGTTTTTTTTTTTTTTTTGCAGTGCAGCGACATATAGTCTTGGAACATTTATTCATTGTACCACACATCTGACGGTACTTGATGGAAAAAAAAAATACAATGATTGCTTTTTGGTGGGCCATCTTGAGTATGCAGGTGAACTCGAAACATGGTTTGCCTTCTAATCTCGCCAACTCTCTTTAGTACACGCTAACATGTCAGCATTGGTTAAAATTTCATGTGCCACTTTTTTGTGTAACCAACCTAAGAAAGTTTCAATGTGCTATCTTGAAATTTATGGTATTTATTTGCTTCTTCATGAAGATTAATATTTAGTTCTCTATGTATACTATTATTAGTAGCTAATTTTTATATTATTAAATGCTCTACGATTTATTGAATTAATAAACTTCATCTCATTAACTTTCCAGCTTCTTAACTAACCATAATATTTTGTACGGGCACTAACTTTAACCTTGATTGTTAACTTTCATGTGAAGATAGATAATTTTTTATTGTCGTTCATTTCTGTTTATGGGTACTAATTTTAACCTTGATTGTTAACTTTCATGTGAAGATAGATAATTTTTATTGTCGTTCATTTCTGTTTATGGGTACTAAGTGACATCTAAGGTCGCTCATCAATTATTTTCATGTTTATAAATTATATATTGGCATTTTTATTCATCTGTAATTTGTATTAGTAAGTAAAAATTCAGAATACATTTTCTTTTTTTGTTGACTTTAAATTCCAAAATTTGCTTAATTGGACTTTATGGTGATTATAGCTTTGTCCTTGCACCAAACACGTACCTTTTGGGCTTTTGATTCACTATATCTATACAACAAAGTTCTCATTTTTTAACTGAAATTGCATTATGATGGCTGAGCTCATATTGCATATATGCAAATCCTCTAAGATCAAGTTGATAATACTTCAATCAGCAAAAATATTGTTTAGAAAATTCAATATTTCTTTTATACTCAGCTTGGCCTTAGAGTGCTATTGTAATTTTTTAATCTAAAATCTAAGATAGTCTTTTAATTTTTTTACTTTCATATCATTTACTATGTTTTTGAGTCTCTCTCATTTTGTGAATTGATATGTTATTTACACTTTTTTTTAATAGAGTTTTGCATAGTAGTTAGTTGTGGTGTTCACTATTTTTTTTAATCAACCATCAATATGTTCATTTCAAATTAAAGAAAAAATTTCATAACTTTAAATATAAAATGTGATTATGAGTCATGCTATTAAGTTGGTTTTTAATTTTATAATACATGTTTACCTATGATACTGCTAACACAAGTATTGACAGATATTGATGTGTGTGAAGCATTGGCTCATCCTAAAAATAATTTTTTTGATTTTTTGTTGTTGTCATTACTATTTATCTATGTCATTCGGTAAGACAATAAACTGAATAGTTAAACGAAATACATATTAATCTCTATAGCCATATATTTCTTCCTGCTATATGATTTCTTTTATTCTCTGCCAAGCTCACTAAGAATTCAACCAACATTTAGCATTCTTTTTATTTCCAAGATTTCACTAGCATGGGCCTCACAACATTTTTGGATCCTTCCATTTTGCTGAAAGTAGAGAATACCAGTGTAATATGAAAATCACAATGGTGCCATCTGTATTCATTTCTTCAACTTAGTCAACTTATAAGTTTATTGTTTCTTCCGTGTACCGCTTTTGTTGCCATGTATGTATTCGATTCAATTTAATTATCATCGTAGTTAAAATAAAAGTGTGATTTATATACTATAACTTTGATTACTCAGTAATTGCCATAAACTTCATCTATTATGACCTATGTAACTCTTATGCTAATTTTATCAATATGCTTAGGTATTGTGAACTCTGTGAAATAGTAACTGAACTGGAACTTCAGTGTATTAGTTGTTTGAAATATTAGTTAGCTATAATTTCATTTCATAGGTGATGCATACTATTCTTAACATAGCGGAGAAATCATAGCTTCTCCTTTATACTTTCTTGCATATTAATTTCCTGCATGTTAAAGTTGTTATTTTTCGTATTCCGGAATTTTAGCATTCTTATGATAAAGGGGAAGGGTATGACAAAAGCTCTTCATGTTCGGTTGTGCATGCTTGATTATCCTAACAGGAAGATAAAGGTGACAGTTTAACCTCCCTTATATCGATTAAGGTATATCAGTTTTATTATGTTGCTTCATTGCCCATCTGCATTTATAAAATTGTGTGTTATATCATCATTAGAAAATCTAATTTGCAAGAACTTTTGATGACTGTGAGCAAAAACCAACTGGCATCTTCAATATTGATATTGAAATCATCAGATATTGTTATCTTCATTGATTTTTCTATTGTATTTTACATTGTAAGATGTAATCAAAGAGGTACTATTTGACTCTGGACCATGTATTTTTATTGTTTATGTTGCTTTTAAATTATTTCGTTCAATTTCCTATGTAGTACATCTGTATAGCAAACCTTACACACATTTTCCATTATTCTACATGATACCGGTATTTGGTTAGTTTCACTTTCCATCAGTATAAACTAAATTGCATAGCTACAATCAAATGGGGAAAGTCATGTATAATTTTATAAGCATATGTTTCTTAAATTGCCCAACATTCAGCATTTAATAAACTATTTAGCAACTTTGCATATATTATAGACAGTGTAACTTGCCATTAGAGCTCAAATTGCCACATATTTTTTATGGAGTTGGAGAAGGATCATCTTTCCATGGATTTCACCAGATTTTTTCTTTTCATTTCATTGTGTGATGCCTATAAAATGTTTAATTTAACATGTTGCTTCAGAGGTATACATATACTGTGTCAGTTCCGTTTTTAAGCATATCCGATGTATTTTTCATTATTTAATATCATGACATTTACGATTATGAATCAGTAAGAGGATTGTTATTTTTTGCTAGAAATATGGATACGCTTTTTATTTTCAAATTTAGCGACTACTCTTGAAAAGCAGGTTTCACTGGATACTTCTGTAAGTATGCTGTATATATTTTCAGTGCTAAATGCATTTTTTTTCATAATAATTATGTGTAGTTAAAACTTTAAATGTTTATAGTTAATACAGCAAATAATTTCACATTTTTACTGAACCTAATTACATGAGTAATAAGTTCATTTGGAACGCATGAAGGGTGTTTCACAAAACGGTTTGTATTTTGAGTATTAATATATATAATAACATTCCTTATTAATCATGAGTAACAAATGTGTGTTGACATGAATGGTTTTACTATTGGGTAGCAGCAGCAGTACGTTACATGGTAGCAAAGAGTAACTTAAATTAAAAAACTAAGCAAGACTTTGAATTTTTGAAACTTTGACCAATGCATTATTTTGGATGTAATGGTTGTTTATTTCTTTTTAGCATTTCACTATCTACTCATTCTTTTCCTGCATTCTGACACAGGTGAAGTGGTATATTTTTAGCTACCACCAGCAAATATATGTATTGAATTGAAGAGGTGTCTAAGGTTTCATTTCGAGCATGCGACGTAACCCAATTTACATAGAATACCTACTGTCTTTCAACTACAAACACTTAATATTACAAATGGAATATTAAGGGTAATAAGATAAATAATTTGAGGATCAAATTAACAAGCATCATGTGACATATTTGTTACCTTCAGTGGTCAACTATTAGCCATTATGCATTATTTCGTGTCAAAATTCTAAAACGTAGCATAGTACAAAATATTAGCATTAAAATTATCTATACCACAACTTAAAAGAATTCAATTTTCAATTAACACTTCGAGCAAATGACTATTGTAAGGTGACAAAAAATGAAGTTATAACCCAAGAAGGTTACATGGTCAAACATTTAGATATCAAACAATGCATCACTAATCAAGTTCCAAGATGAATCTGTGCAGTAGCATGGTTTCACCTTAGTTTATGGTAATTAATTAGCTTAATTATCCAAAAATAGTATTAACTAAAACTTATTATTATTATTATTATTATTATTATTATTATTATTATTTCTTAAATTAAAATATTATGGCAAATCATTGTAAAAGAAAATAATCAGTACAAATTCAATACATGTATTATGATACACTTTTGTAAACACGAAAGATCAACGCCATTCAAATGTAGTTTCTATTGATGGAGAACTACTTCTTCAACCCCACATTCTATAACGTAGATTAAGAATATTCTCCACAACTCACTTTTGAATTTTGACATTTAGGTAAATATATATTTTTTAACGAGAAATTATAAAATGTTACATATTCAAAGTAATTAAGTTATCTATATTAATTTATTTGATAAATTATTTCAAAAACGATAATTTCAATTTGCATCCCACTTTCATATTAACCAAGACAAAACTAATTTTTCAATCAAATATAAGAACTTATTAAATACATAACAAAATTATTAACGTGAACAATAATATCAATTTATTCAAATTTCTACTAATCCCCTTTTTTTTAGTATCCACATTTGACTCAACTATGCAAACCGATAACATAACAAAAACTTTGACATATTTTGAAAATATCACTTGATTAAATAAGTAAAAATAACTAAGATATTTTCTTTCTCAAGCCCAATGTGTAAGATATAAACATAGAATTATACAACATAATTTTAAAAAATTTATTCTAAATATCAGTTATTTTGCTTAAATTATTGGATGATGCATAATAAACTTTTGTTTTTTATCACTAATAATGCAAATATTACATTTTAAAAAATAACGTGTGCAACGCACGGATTACACACTAGTTGGTGATTATTTCCAAATAAATGGTGTTGATTACACTTGAAAACTACGCTCCAGTTAAATATATTTGAACGATGGATAACTAGAACCTCAATGTAAAAATAGAAAACAAAAACGTTTGGGTTTTGAGCAAGGTTCCATGCTCCAGTTGGTGGTGGGTGGAATGATATTGTAATTAGTTGGAAAGATGGTACTTTTGGTTTACCATGTCATTTGTAATCGATCAACAATTAGTCGTGAAGTTTGATTGCTCTGTGTTTCATGACCATTTGGTAATTTATTCAACTTTCCTTTAATTTTCACTTTATATACTGGTTCATGATATAATCTTTCCTGTAGTTCTATTAAAAGATTCCTAGATCGGTTAATTAAAGTACTAAGGGTAGATGTCTGCCTAATTGTGGTGCTTTAACCAGATCTGAGATGGACGAACTTATGGTAACTTTTGAAAATTTTATACATAATTCGTTAGTGCCCAGTTAAAACATATATTCAAACTATTAGTTAATGCTAATTAAGAGGTTGCTGACATTGCAAGCATACTACAAAGGCATTAATAATCCATTTGAAGGTTAACAATTCCTATAAAATCTGCCTCTTTAAATGCACTTATCCACTAAACTCATTTAATTTCAAAATTCTACTCATTTGCTGCCATTATTCTACTTGCTAAAATTGCATACATAAATATCAACTTGATTATACCACGTTAAACATATATTGAGATACAATTAAAACAATTATTGCCATATTTGTGGAACTTGTCACTTTATATATACATTAAAGTTTACTATTTTGTACCATTAATGGCTTATACTGCATAATACATCAAGTTGAGGGATTTTCTCATGCTTGGTACAAGTTGATTGGAATTTCTTTTAGTTTATTGGATAAACACCATTAGTTATACCTTCCACCATGCATAACTGAACATATGCAAATGTTAATTGATTAGTGAACACATCATTTACTCGGCTCATCCAAGACATATAATGGAAAAAATAAGATATTTTTTATAGTAACATGATGTAAGGCTTCGTACATGCAATTCATTAAGATGATTATTCAATGGACTGAACTTACAGGTGTGAGATAATTTTCTTCATTATGTCAACACAGAATATAAAATTTGTTGAATTGTTTTTTTACTGAAGTAGACCATGTACTTATGTATAATGTTTTCAACTCCTTCAATTTGCATTTGGCAATTTCATATCTATTTTTTAAATCAATTTTCTATAGGAGGTGCATGAGTTTTCAAAATACAAAACCTCAGTTCATAATGACCAAATGGTCAGATAAATGATTCCCAACTTTCTAATGCTTGGTTATGGAGCCGAGAGGGATTTTGGTTATGCTTCCAAAATTTCTAATGCTTAAACTCTTCTGTTGTAGTGGAAATTGAAACCAGTCTTCTAGAAAAGTGAGCAGTGTTAGGAAAGTAGAAATTTGTTAAATGCATGAAGCAAATGTTCATTCTTTTAACATGCTAAATAAGATATTCTTTTAACGTTGTTTCCCCTCTGATTATTTGATAACCTGATAACTAAATTTATGACAATGAAATTAATTTTATGTATATACATTCAGGAGAAGCCTGCGGGCCGGTTAACTTCTTTCCGAGTATGTTATGTCTGAGCCATTTGACACCATTTGTGACCACTATGGAATTAGATGATAAATCAGATTTGACATCAGAATCAAGGTCTGGATGGTAATGTCGGAGAACAAGTCACTGGAAAATAGATCATTTCATATGAAAGCGATGTAGTCTTAAATCTCAAAAAAAAGCCTTTGACCAAGGAATAGTTGTTAAGGAAGGTGACATAATAAGTAACCGATACATTAAAGTTCATATTTGACTGTATATGAACCTAAGCTCAAGGTGTAGGACTTAACCGTTGTTTTTGCTTATTTACTGCTTATGTTCCTTTTTTTTAATTAACTTTGGAACTCTATCGTTGTATAAGTTAGTTTTATTTCTCTTTTGAGTTAAGACAGCGTTTCGTTCACAAAAATAGGTTTTTTTTCACCAACATGCCAGAACATGCAGTGCAATTTTTCTTGAACAGGCAACATATTACCAACTATAAACCAATCTTTGTAGAGTCTAATCGTGTGTGTGTATACATACATACATACATACATATATATATATGCATACATACATACATACATACATATATATATATACACATATATATATTCGTGTTTTATGTAAGCTTCGCATGCTGGTTTGTTTTTTTTTTTTTTTTTTTTTTTTTTTTTTTTTCGTGTATTATTTGTCTTTTCCAACAGAATCAAGCTAACAAACTATTTTGTGTCAACACAAAAGATATAATTTGTTGAGTTGTTATTCAATGAAGTAGACCATGCGAATATAATTAGCAAATATTTATGTATAATGTTTCAATTTGCATTTCAGAATTTCAAGTCTATTTTCTAAATCATTTTTTTAATAGTACGCGGATGAGATTTTAAAGTACAGAACCTCGGTTCATAACGACCAAGTTGTTAGAGAAACGATTCTAATTCAACAGTGGAGCTGTCGGGGAATTTTGTTTATGCTTCCCAACTTTTTAAAGCTTAAACTTTTCCTGAAGTAGAAATTTAAAGCAGTCTTCCAGAAAAAGTGTTTGGGAGAAAAATGTTGTTAAATGCATGAAGCAAAAGTTTATAGTTGGAACTTGGAAATATTTGATTCGTAAGAATGTGGATCTCTTGTATATAAAAGGTAAAATTGCACTTCAGTACCTGTAGGGAAACATAATATGAATTACCTTGGATTTTGTTATGTTTTGATATATCATTTGCTTGAATATATATTTTTTACACAATATTTGTGGTACAACGGTCCACGTGCGAAGCGCGTGCCTTGATCACGCGCGAAGCACGTGCCATCGTCACAGGAATGGTTAACCACAACACACCCTCCCTTTCTGTAGGATCACTAAATCGTTAATTTCTCACATTTACATCATCTGAATTATGTGAAAGTATAATTAATTAAGCATTTTTAAAAATAAATAAGGTAAAAACTGTAGTAAAAGAATTACTACTTTACCGTATGATCACGGTTGTTTCATGTCTTCTGATATAGCTAAACATATAGGTAACTAATATCCCTTCCTTTCAAACCCTTTCCCCCAATATTATATTATGTATTTTAGCAGCAGTAATTCTTAATTTCAGGTGCTGATGCTGGTGTTTTCATATAAGGGTTACGTGATATTGGGTTGACTCGCACATGGGTGTAAAAGTTGGTGACTTTGGAGCTTATTATGGTTTCATATTTTGGATCCTGTATGCTTTTTTTATTTGTTTATTTCTTCTTCCTTCCTCTTTTATGCTGGTGTATCAGATAAGATTTGGGTTCTGTTTTTCATGTTCTCACGGGTTAATTTAGCCAATATTCATCAGTTGAATTTGCCAACAGAGAATTTAAAACCAATATTGAATTGATTTCATTGAATTGCTCTCACCTGTTGAATCGAGAATCGCTGGGAGATATTTCAGGATATATTATGTTTCTTTTCAAGATAATGAATAATCATTATTTATTAATTATTAAATATAAATTATCAAATGAAGATATTTCAGGATTTATTATGTTTGTTTTCAAGGTATTCCAGAAATGATTTGTAAGTTAAGGTTTCAATTCATCACATGAAAATTAAGGTTCCAAATCATTGTTTATTAATTTAAGATAGTTTCTATTGCAAATCTGTTGTACCTTTGTATGTTTGTTCAACACTTCAGTATTTACAAAAATAATTTAACAAAGGAAAGCATTGCATCTTTCCTGCTGAATGATCAAGTTTCTAATTTTAAATCAGATATTATGGATATTTAAAATTTGGCAAGTGAAATATTTAGTCGCAATTGGAAATGACTAGCTAAGTGGCTGCGAGTTGGAAATTGACTCTATTTTTATGAATATAACTTATAGTAATCTTTCAAGTTTGGAAATTAATATTTGTCCTGTTTCAATTTAAGTTTTCTTTCCGACAGATTAATATTTTCCAAAAGAACTTTGTATTTGATGTTTACTAATGCAAAATCAGATTATTAATATTTTCTGCATCTTAATTTTTCACATTGATCTAATTCAGCACTTGGGATATTTTTCGCTACTGTCAATTTTGAGAATTTTGTCATTCCTACTCTCCACGCTATTATGTAGCTGTCTTATTTCAAATGTTATTATCGTATGCACGTGATGTCTGGCCTCTACTGAAATCACCACCACATATCATCATGCCAGATATACCTGATGAGTTATGTAGTATTGTTCTAACCTACATATAATCATGTTAGATATACCTAATTTGTTATGCAGTATTCCTAAACTTCATCAAATGTAGAATTTTAGTTCACTGTATTGTATTTTCTTTAATCTCATGTTATGTCTTCTTTAATTTCATGTTAAAGCAAATTGATGTTTCTGAATTTGTAACTTAGACATTCATCACTAAAATTAATTCTGTTAATTTCTTAATTAACAGGAAATAGCATGGCACATGATAGAGGCAACAGGTAATCAAAAGAAACATGGTAAGTGTTCATCATAGACTACTGTAAAATTTTAAAGACTGCGTTGTGGTTCATTTTTATTCTGTTATTTTACAATATTTACAAATTTAAATACTGTTATCTCTTTAGCTTGCCAAGAACAATCAACCAGTTTTCTAAAAAATAAATTTACACTTAAAATGCTGTGTATGCTATCACCATAATTCAAGTAGGTACTACTGTGTTTTTGTTTTGTTTTCTACTTTACTTTTATTTAATTATAATACTTCATTTGACATATATAAACAAAGCAGACTATACATCCCGTTTTACTAAACCCAATATTTTTTTATTGGAGTTAAATATTTGCCTTTAGTTAGCTTCTCCATGTTGATTTATGGACATTCTTGGACCAGTTCAGAACTAACAAAACTTTTAAAAAAAGCAAACAATTATTTTAATACACTATAAATTCATTTATATGCTAAAAACATAAAAAAAAAAAAAAAAAAATAAGTTTACTAAGAATGTTTCTACGAACAAAGGTAATTTATGTAATAAATCCATTTTGTTTTTTCTTGGGAAATAGAGTACAAGCTTTGAATGTAATAGGCACTGCCACTGATATCTCTCCATATATGGGTGCATAATCATCCAATATACTGATGGATATATTTCCATGATAACATCGTTCTATTATACTTCACTTATAATCCAGTATTCGTAGCTTCTTCGTATTTTATTTTTCAAACTATGACGGCTTAGTAGGATTTCGATCCTATTACCATCAGATGAAGCAACAGCTATTACAAATATCGTTTATCCAGAGGTTCTATTATGATTGCCAATGAAAGATATGACTAAAAAACATACATTGTTTACTTAAAAGTTCAGCCTTACTAAACCTTTGTGTATCTACAATATAATATAAACATTTAAACTTTTTTTTTCCAGGTTTTCATTAACATTAAAGGGCTCTGGAGCAAATATATTTCCATTGACGAGGACACATTAATTATGATCCTTTGTTTTCTTCATCTTATTTACCTACATGTTTACATTTTCGTTACTGTACTTTGACAATTGTTATTGCATGAACTATTTCTCGTTTTTCTCATCTATGAGTTAATATTGTAATTGTACATCAAAAGGCAATTTTTTAATGTTACTTTTTTATTTATCGTCAATTTATATTGTGTACTATTCCCAAACGAGCGATTGAAATTTGTAAGTATTCATGGTGTACATATATGGAAAATAACATTTTTAGATGCATATTGTATGTGTTTTAACAATACCACAATTTCTTAATGATTGTGTTGTGACAAATTTAACAATGATCAAATTGTACATTTCCAACTTAGTACTATAACTTATATTACCCATAACCTTAACCCATGTCATTGGCACGTGGTACATACTATATATATACATTACACAATATTTGTGATAAACCAGTTCACGTGCGAAGCGCGTGCCATCATCACAATATTTACGCTAAACCATTCCACGCGCAAAGCGCATGCCATTACGCTCGCATTAACACAATACAGACTTTGTAATCATCACTGCACATGCATTAATATGGCATAGTATGAATTTTGTAAAGCATTATTTCTAACTGTTAATATTTATAATTTATTCATATAACCACAAATTGGAATATTATTATTGAGAATGCTGCAAATTTCTAGAGAATTCCAAAGTATTGAAGATAATACAAATTTCTAGAATTCTCAAGAGATTAATAAATTGCTTTGTATTATTAAATAAGTATTTCTTGCTTTATCTAGAGTATTGTATCTAGAATATTCTTATGTATTATTATTAAATAAATTACTTGATGAATGTAGAATGTTCTCTCTAGAGAATTCTACATAATTGTAATGAGATGCCTATAAATATGAGCATGGGCACATTGTAAGGTGGTAGCAAAAACTATAAGCAATAAAATTGTTGTATTACAAAAACCATTGAGTAATTTCTCCATCAAACTTTCTTTCAACTATTCAACTATTTCAATCATTTATCCACAACAACTATTCAACTATTTCCTCTACTACAACTACTAACAAGTGGTATCAGAGCTTCGTTCGTTCGCATATTGGGCGAAAAAACATTGCAACAATTATAAGCTATGACAAACATTGCTCAATCTCCATCACCTTCTGTCCCTATTTTTGCCGGTGAAAATTATGATTTTTGGAGCATAAAAATGAAGACATTTCTTAGCTCTCAAGATCTATGGGATATTGTAGATGAAGGGTTCACTATTCCTGAAGATACTTCAACTCTTAGCCAAGCTCAGAAAAAGGAGATAAAGGAAAATAAACTAAAAAATTCAAAAGCGTTAAGTTTTCTACAACAAGCGGTGACCGACGCTATCTTTCCTAGAATAATGGGAGCTTCAAATGCCAAAGAAGCATGGGCCACATTACAGGAGGAGTTTCAAGGAAGTGCAAAGGTACGCGCCATTAAACTTCAAACATTAAGGCGTGAGTTTGAATTAATAAAAATGAAGGAGTCGGATACCGTAAAGGATTATTACTCCAAAATAAAAGAAATAGTTAGTCAAATAAGAGCTTATGGGGATAATATTCTTGACAAGAGGATTGTTGAGAAAATTTTAATTTCAATTCCCCGTAAGTATGACACAATCGTGACTACGATCGAGCAAACTAAAGATTTGTCTACCTTATCGGTGACTGAATTAATGGGCTCCCTTGAAGCATTTGAACAAAGAATGAGCAGGCATGATGAAGACTCGATTGAAAATGCTTTTCAGTTGAAACTCAAGCTATCATCCCAAAATAAAGCATATGGAGAAGATTCTAGAAACAAAGGAAATTCTAGAAATTTCTCAAAGAATAAACAAGGCAAATATCCTCCATGTGGAATTTGTAAGATGACAAATCACTTGGAGAAGTTCTGTCGGAATCGTGGAAAGCCGCAATGTCGACACTGTAAGAAATTTGGACATTTGGAGAAGAATTGTTTCAGCCTAAATAAGCATCAAGCAAATTTCATTGAAGAGCATGACAGAGAACAACATCAATATGATCGAGATCAACATCTTTTTTATGCTACCCAAGATTCTAGTGAAGAAAATGGAGGAAACTGGTACTTGGATAGCGGATGCAGCAATCACATGGCTAAAGATGGGAGCATCTTCAAGGATATTGATGATACTGTCAAAGTAAAAGTACGATTGGGGAATGGCACCGTCGTGGAATCAAAAGGCAGAGGCACTGTTATGGTGGAAACAAAGAAAGGTACAAAATTTATCAAAGATGTTTTACTTGTTCCAAATTTAAAAGAAAATTTGTTGAGCATTGGTCAGATGATGGAGAAAGGCTACGCTCTTCACTTCGAAGGAGACATTTGCAAAATATATGATAACAACAATAAAAGACTAGAGATAGCTCAAGTAAAAATGGAGAAGTGAAATAGAAGTTTTCCAATAAGTTTTAAATATGCTACTAATATAGCCATGAAAGCACAAGTTGATGATTCATGGTTATGGCATCGAAGATTTGGCCACTTCAACATTCAAGCCTTGAAATTGTTGTATCAAAAGAATATGATGAGAGATTTTCCATGCATAAAAGAAAATAATGAAGCCTGTGAAGGATGTCTTCTCGGAAAGCAACACAGATCATCATTTCCATCACGAAGCACTTGGAGAGCAAAAAACTTGTTGGAGTTAGTTCACACCGACATTTGTGGACCAATGAGAACACCTTCACTTCATAACAACAGGTATTTCATTCTCTTTATTGATGATTTTTCTAGAATGACATGGGTCTACTTCATTAAAGAAAAATCAGAAGTCTTTGGAATATTCAAGAAGTTTAAAGCTCTTGTCGAAAATCAAAGTGGAAAACGTATAAGGAAGCTTCGAAGTGATCGTGGTAAAGAGTACAACTCCCATGAGTTTGATAAATTTTGTGATGATGAAGGCATTGAGAGGCAACTTACAGTTGCATATACTCCACAACAAAATGGAGTATCTGAAAGAAAAAATCGCACAGTCATGGAGATGGCAAGATCAATGCTGAAGGAGAAGGGCTTACCCAACACTTTTTGGGCAGAAGCAGTTTATACTGCTGTCTATATACTCAACCGATGTCCAACTAGAGCAGTTGAAGACAAGACTCCTATAGAGGCATGGAGTGGACGAAAGCCAACAGCCAATCATCTAAGAATTTTTGGATCGATTTGCTACATACATGTTCCAGACCAAAAGAGACACAAACTAGAAGAGAAGACCATACGAGGAATCTTTTTGGGGTATAGCACACAATCAAAAGGATATAGAGTTTATAACTTGCAAACAAAGAAACTGACGATTAGTCGAGATGTCGAAGTTGATGAGAATGCTTATTGGAATTGGGATGAACAAAAAGTTGAAAAAAGAAACATTTCTATTCCAGTACATCAATCTCATGAAGATGTAGAAGTGGAAGAAATGGAAGAACCAACAGAAGAACCAGGTACGCCCCTTTCACCTTCTCAACAACAAACTTCTTCACCAGAATCTACTCCAAGAAGAGTTAGATCTTTGGTAGATATATATGAAACTTGCAACATGGCTATATTTGAACCCGAAAGCTATGAAGTAGCATCTAAACAAGAAGTATGGATCAAAGCAATGGAAGAAGAGATAAAAATGATTGAAAAGAATAATACTTGGGAGCTTGTAGATTGTCCTAAAGATAAAGAAATTGTTGGAGTGAAATGGGTTTATAAGACAAAGCTAAATCCAGATGGCTCAATACAAAAACACAAGACTAGGCTCGTAGCAAAGGGCTACTCGCAACAATATGGAGTCGACTATAATGAGACATTTGCTCCAGTTGCACGTCTGGACACAATTAGAGCTTTAGTTGCTCTTGCAGCTCAGAAAGGATGGAATGTTTTTCAACTAGATGTCAAATCAGCCTTCTTAAATGGAGTATTAGAAGAAGAGATCTATGTGGAGCAACCACAAGGCTTCATAAGTAAGGGCAATGAAGACAAAGTACTAAGACTAAGAAAAGCCTTATATGGCTTGAAGCAAGAACCTCGAGCATGGTACAATAGAATCTACCAATACTTCATTAATCAAGGATTTAGGAGGAGCAAGAGTGAGCCTACATTATACATCAAGACCCAAGGTCAGTATGATACTCTCATTGTCTCTCTATATGTAGATGATCTTATCTACATGGGAAATAATATTAAGATGATAACTGCATTTAAAGAAGACATGATGAAAACATTCGAGATGACCGATCTTGGCTTGATGAATTACTTCCTTGGCATCGAGGTGAAACAACATAAGGAAGGTATATTTATCTCTCAAAAGAAATATACCGAAGAACTATTAAAGAAATTTAGAATGAATGATTACAAACCAGTAGCTACTCCACTCGTAACAAATGAGAAGTTGCAAAAGGATGACGGAGCCCCAGAAGCTGATGCATCTCGCTACAGAAGTTTGATTGGAAGTCTTTTATATCTTACTGCTACGCGACCGGATATCATGTACGCTACAAGTCTTCTATCAAGATTCATGCAAAGTCCAAGTCAAATTCATCTTGGAGTTGCTAAAAGAGTTTTAAGATATTTGCAAGGAACAAAGGAGTATGGAATATGGTACAAGACCATAACCAACTCAAAGTTGATTGGCTACACTGATAGTGATTGGGCAGGTTCAGTAGATGACATGAAAAGCACGTCGGGCTATGCCTTTTCACTTGGATCAGGAATACTCTCATGGGCATCAAAGAAGCAAGCAACAGTTGCACAATCAACAGCTGAAGCAGAATATGTGGCAGCAGCGGAAGCAACAAGTCAAGCTATATGGCTTCGGAGGATATTTGAAGAAATAGGTGAGCATCAAGATCAACCTACTACAATCTACTGTGACAGCAAATCAGCAATAGCAATCACAAAGAATCCGGTTCATCATAATCGAACTAAGCATATAGCTATCAAGTATCACTTCATCAGAGATGCAGAAGCGGCAAAAGAAATTCAGCTCAAGTACTGCAGAACAGAAGATCAAGTTGCAGACATCTTCACAAAGGCACTGCCAAGAACAAGATTTGAGCAACTACGAACTATGCTTGGAGTATCCGAAATTTGCATCAAGGAGGAGTATTGAGAATGCTGCAAATTTCTAGAGAATTCCAAAGTATTGAAGATAATACAAATTTCTAGAATTCTCAAGAGATTAATAAATTGCTTTGTATTATTAAATAAGTATTTCTTGCTTTATCTAGAGTATTGTATCTAGAATATTCTTATGTATTATTATTAAATAAATTACTTGATGAATGTAGAATGTTCTCTCTAGAGAATTCTACATAATTGTAATGAGATGCCTATAAATATGAGCATGGGCACATTGTAAGGTGGTAGCAAAAACTATAAGCAATAAAATTGTTGTATTACAAAAACCATTGAGTAATTTCTCCATCAAACTTTCTTTCAACTATTCAACTATTTCAATCATTTATCCACAACAACTATTCAACTATTTCCTCTACTACAACTACTAACAATTATAATTGTTTCAATACTTGGACTTTCACAGTTAAACTAGCTCAAACGCACCGAATAAAAACGCAAACAGAGAAACCAACGTTCTTCACCTTCACGAATGATCGTGAAAACATGTTTTAGTATACAGATGACCACATGCACCATCTCTGAAAGTAAACACATGCACTTGTCCGGCAATGCACTCACATATTACAATGTAGTGGAGCTTTGCAAGTTGCAATACAGAAGCAGCAATGCAATGCCTAAGGAATGAAAAAACAGATCAGAGACAGTTAGGACAAAAGAATGCTTCGGCCAACCTATACGAGTTATATACTGTCCTTGGAAAATTAATACCATAGCCAAAAGAGGAAAATGCACCTTAATCGCAGATTCACGAGTTCAAATGGAAGACTCGTGAGGAAACAAAGAATATTTCTTAATGTAATCATTGAATTGACATGTAAATGTTTTATTTGTGGGAATATTCGAGATAAGGAAATTTCATAATGTGAATATTAATGGCCTTAAAGGGTCTGAATTCAAGTTTCAAACCTATATATCTCATGATCACACCCAGTAGCACTAGTAAAAGAGGCTTGAACAAGGTCAAGGTATGTTTGGTATAAGAAATTAATTTAAACATGTTAGCAATAACGATATATGCTATATAACAATGCAGAGAAAGAAAGTGTACCCACTAGTTATAGTTGCATTGGAGTCTCAATTTGTGCCTTGTTTGAACAGATGTCAAGCCTATTCTGGCCGGGCTGATTTGGTTGTGACTTGTGAGTAAAGAAAGAGCATAGTATATGTATTGTTATTGTTGTTGTTATTATTATTATTATTATTATTGAAAATGTGTGAACTGCCTCGTTAAAAACCTATACATGTACCCAACGCGAGTATATAATAGAAAAAAAGAGTGCGGCGCTTAAGTGAAAAGAGAGCATAGTATATGTACTTTTATGTAGATAAATATTTCTAGTTGTTCAAAATGGAGCTTAAGCGAAAAGGGGAATAAAATAAAATAAATAAATAGGAGCAAACAAGAACATGACAAACATTGGAATCATAAAAATACAGAACATCAGTTCTTCCGGTTTGTATTTTTGTATGGACATTTCACCTCTAAAATTGCTAAAAATCAGGGGGAAACAAAAATCACTGCCTTTTCGTATATCTAGTCAGAAAATTATGTAATGTAACTAAAAGGATACATCGTTCATTCTAAAGCAATGATATGTTATATATCCACTTCGTGGGGGTTAAAACTTTTCAGATAGTAGGCTTGTATTGGGTATATCACATGTATCATATATTTCGATATAAAAGAACTGTTGTATTTGCTTGTACTGATATCAAATATATCGACATCTGAATTCAATATACAAAGCATTAACACAAAATCTCTCCATCATTTTCTGTTAAATATCAATTCATTGATATACTTCAAAATCAATATCAAAGTTCAACATGGTATCAGAACCGTCTTGCCCATACCAGCTTACCAGTTTTGAGAATTTTGGTCTAAAAGAAAAAACTCATCCGAATGTTTCGTCATTTGAGTTTTCATCTCATTAACAATTAAAATCTCTTTATCTGAGAGTTAATCCAACAAAGAAGAGCTGTGCCTCGTCAGATTCATTCGGCTACATCAGATCATTCTCGCTTAATCAAGATAGAGATCAACTGGAAAAAGTAAGAAAAACAGTTCAAGAATTTAGAGATCAAATCATAAAATATGAAGAAAGTGTCATGTCAAAAAACTCATTAGATAAGAATTACCATTCAAGTTTATTTGGTTGCATCGATTTGATTTTGTGTTTGCTTGCTATCTTTAAAACACGAATCTTTTTTTTTTTTGTGTGCAAGGCTTACGAGGTTGAGTGGACCCCTACCACTTTATTAAAGAACCGGAGAAAAAACCGAAAATTACAACACACACAAGAATACAAGGTAGACACGGCTCTTTAGACGCAACAAACACGACTTAAGAAGAAAAACAGACAAAACACAAATTACAAGAGTTTACAAATAATCCCGGGGTCAAAGGTGAAGTTCAAGAGCTTGATTCCATCTCTTATGACCATGCGTACATATTTCCTGAATTTTTCACCTGTTTTTGCATTGATACTGTCGAACACAAGAGTGTTCCTTTCTCTCCAGACTGTGTATACATACTTTTTGAGTAACAAAGTTAAGGAGTCTTCCTCTCACTTTTCTTCTGCTGGTCTGTTGCTTTAAGGTTCTCCACTGTGTATTTGCTTTTTGACAAGCATCATTCCTCCCCACGTTTATCATAATTTCCTCATATATTGTATACAGCCAAGGACATTCAAAATATAAGTGATCAATTGTTTCATTTTCTTGTTTGCAAAATACACATAACTGTTCACACATAATTCCTCTATGAAGGAGTTTGTCTTTAGTAAACAAGGAGTTATTTAAGACTTTCCATAACATAAGGTTTTCCCTTGGCTGATTGTCTCTCGCCCAGATTTTTCTCCTCCACTGACAGTTTTGCATAATAGAGTTACCAGAAATGTAGTTGTAAACATTCTTAATGCGGTAAATACTTACTTGGTCACACCAACTAGTCACTCTCGATTCCTCTCCATGAATCTTGACCAGGCGAGCTTTTTTCCACAGAGCATTCATGTTCGCTACTGAAGTTAAGGGGACTGCAATTTTACCTTCATGCACAATGTCTTTGATCTTAGCTTGAGCAGGAATACGAGAGGATCTCATTTCAAGGTGAGTTAGTGTGTTACTTAATATCATTCTATTCTCCATCCAAGGATCATTCCATATATGAACTTCAGAATTAGTAGAGACCACATATTTGAAACATGGTAGGATCAATGATCTAAGTTTGAACAAACATCGCCATGTCGAACTTAAGTTCTGAGGTTGTTTCAACGTCCAGAAGCATCTATCTTTAATCACATGTTGCTTTGACCAAGATACCCATAAGCTAGCAGTGTTATTAAGATAGTCATCCAGATGTTTTATGAGAGCTGCTTTATTCCAAATCTTAATGTTAACAATGCCTAGTCCACCTTTAGAAACAGGGCGTTCAACTTTATGGAAAGCAACTGGCGTTAAATACCTCCCTTCTGTCTTACCTTTCCACAGAAATTTCATGAGTGTGGTTCGTATCATAGCGACAAGTTTAGCTGGTAGTAAAAACGTTCTCGACCAGTAAGCTTGCATAGAAAAAATGACTGATTTTACAAGTGTTAATCTGCCGGCTTGGCTCAGAAATCTTGACGTCCAAACGTTAAGCCTTGCAGTGATCTTTTCAAGAAGTGGAAGGCATTGGTTCACTTTGATTTTGGTAGTAGAGAGAGGGAGACCAAGATATGACGTCGATTCCAAGCTGTTTGATAATCCGGTTCTTTCTCGAATTGCTTGTATATGCATTTCAGAAATTCCTGAAGCACGCATATTAGATTTTTGAACATTGATCCTTAGACCCGTCATAGTGTAAAACTCCTCCAGGGCCTCGAAAATGGCTCCGACAGTCTGCATTGAAGGGTTGCAAAAGATGACTAAATCATCCGCGAACATTAGAGAAGAAACCCTTGGTTCTTGGCACATCGGGTGTAGTTGGAACTGCCCTGTATCAATCTTCTTATCTAACATACGCGTAAGCATTTCCATCACTAATATGAAAATGTACGCTGAGATCGGATCCCCTTGCCTTATTCCTTGATTACTCTTAAAGTAACCCATCGCAGCTCCATTGATGATTAGAGAGAAGTGGGCAGAAGAAATGCATGTGTATATCCACGCCACAAAGTGTTTAGGGAAGTTCATATAGCCTAGAATTCTCACAATCGAATCCCATTGAAGCATATCAAATGCTTTCATGATATCTAGCTTGAACATCGCTCTAGGGCTTTTGTTCACATGAGAATAGCCATTTAAAAGCTCATGTGACAGAAGAACATTATCTAAGATACACCTACCCGGTAGGAAGGCAGCATGATTAGGCGAGATTATGTTTGGGAGAATTTTCTTAAGCCTTGAAGCTATTATCTTGGAAATACATTTGTATATGGTGTTACAACACGAAATCGGTCTAAAATCGGAGACATTAGTAGTATTGTTCACCTTTGGAATCAGAGCAATATTCGTCGCATTAAAAGACGGCAGCATACTGGATTTAAGAAATACATGCTTAATTGCGTTACATACGTCATTTCCTATGATGGGCCAGCAAGAGGAGAGAAAAAAGAGTTGAAGCCATCCGGACCTCCCGACGAGTTTTTGTTGAGTGATAGCATGGCTTCTTTGATTTCATTGTCGTAGACCTCAACACTCAAGGATAGCCTATCAGAAGGAGATATTTTAGGAAGTATATAAGGATCAACTAAGTCAATATTAGCGTTGAAGTTGTCATAATTTCCGAATAGGCGTGAGAAATGTAGTATGAAGGCCTTCTGAACATCGCCTTGGTTAGCATGTGTTACACCGTCTTTGTCCACAATTCTAACTAGGTTCTCTCTGCATTGCTTATTCTTTAGAGAGGCATGAAAGTATGCACTGTTGTTATCCCCTTCCGTCCTCCATTTTATGCGAGCTTTTTGCTTTATCATCTCATCCTCTTGTTGCAAGGCACTAAGATTTTGTTTAGTTGTTTCACACTCATTGAAAGAATATTCTGGGTTTGTTGGGTCTGCCATCATATTAGTTTGAACTTGCTTTAATTTTTTTCTCCAATAGTTTCTTTGATTCCTGCCACTGCCATACTTTATCTTCGCCCACTCCTTAAGCTTGGTCTTCATGCTCCGAAGTTTAGCATGCAAAATAACTTGAGGATTACCATATTGAGTTTTCTCCCATGTTCCTATGACAAGGTCAAGAAATTCAGGATCATTAACCCAGTTATTAAAAAAATTAAAACTTGGATAGCCTTTCATGTCTAATTCTCTCAGGTGTAGGATTAAAGGTGAATGGTCGGAAAGGATGGGAGGAGGCAGGACACAATGTAGGGCAGGCCAAATATCTAAAGCTTTTGCATTGCAGAAGGAGTGATCAATGATAGAAAAGGTTCTCGGACCTTCTCTTTCTTTTTGTTCCAGGAGTAAGGCATACCAGAGGATTGTATGTTGATGAGATCAGCATGTTCAATAGTACCTCTAAGAGGAAGGATTTCTGGGAGGGATAACAGATTACCACCGATTCTATGAGAGATTTCGTAGCAGCAGTTAAAGTCGCCAAGAAGAAGCCAGGGGTGGGATGTTTGTCTTAAAGAGATGATGGATTTGAATAAGTTAAGTCTTGGAGGAAGGCTACACGCCGCATAAATGAAGGTGAAATAGTACGAGGTTTGATCACTAAGGTTAACAGCGTGGCAGTGTATATGTTGGTCAGATGAGTGCAAAGCCGTCAGGGTAAGAATATTCGGGTTGAATATAACAAGGATACGGCCGTATGGGGCTTCATTTAGATTGTGAATGTAATTCCAAGATGGGTTTATGTAGCTAGCAGCAAGAGTGGTCAATGCATGGTTAAGTTTCGTTTCGACAAGAGCAAGGATGCTCAGCTAATTTTCGGCTATCAAAAGCTTACATTGATCGAGTTTTATGTCACGATGACAGCCTCTTATGTTCCAAACACAGACTGTTTTCACCATAATTTAACCTTCGGGGGGTTGGGAAGATTTCAGTTTCATACTCCTTGTCAAGTACTGCCTTTGAGCAGAACTAGGAGTGGGAGAGTAGAAGGCATTCACTGATATGTCTAGTGGGATAGAAGGGAAAGAGTCAGTTGGTGGTTCTTTGAATGCTGAAGGCGGTTTAATCTTAGAGTACACATTACACACGTTTGGAGTAAGAGAGGTAGGCAGCCTAGAAGCTAGTGTGATTTTTGGGTCATGGGTTGGAGATAGTAACGTTGGTTATTGCATGCAAGATGCATTAACATTGTTGGATGGGGTAGTAGATGAGGAGTTATGAGAATTATTTGTTTTTGGTAGTTGTGTCTCACTGTTTTGGTTCCCTTCAGTTTCATTAATCACATTTTCCACTTCACCTACTTTTTGTTTCCCTTCCTTTATTAGCCTCCTCCTTTCTTTTATACACTCTTGCATTATTAAATCTTGAAAATGGAGGTTGATTTCTACTTCTGCCGCTATTTCTTCATCATGGAGACTGTCTAGTTTAGGGGGAGAGTGAACACTTTTGTTGTTAATGGGGCTCTCCAGCGACGACATCGGAATTTTGGCGATGTCTTGAGTGTCCAATTCCATGAATTCCTCGTCATTACCATTGTTTACTTCAATCGCTGGTATTACTTCACTTTAATTGTTTTCTTCGTTAATGTTTGTGTCATTTTCTATTTCTCCTTCCTCAAGTATAGTGAAACTATTATTTTTCTGAACGAGATCTTCCATTTGTTTCTTCCTCGCCCAAGTCTGTCCATTACCTTTGTCACTTGCATTAAAAAAAATGTATTCCTCTTAGGTCCTACTGCTTGCCAATTCAAGTTCTCTCTGATGACTCTTGGTGGAATTCTTTGCTGATCGTGTTGTCCTACATTCTTCAGTCCTCTTGATTGCTGTAAATTAGTCTCCTCATTCCCATCTCTAGTTGCTTTTACTACTTCTTCTCTTGTTCTTTCATTTTTGTCACGGCTACCTTTCGTGTGCCCAAATGTCAGACATGAACAACAAATGTCCGGCTTCCATAAATATTCTACATATATTCTCTGCACACCTCCCTCAACTGTCTCAACGAGAAAGTCACTAACCAGTTCCTTGTTCGACTTAACTTCAATTAAACACTTTGCATATTGTAATCTCCTTCTACTTTCAGTCATTTCGTCCATACACAGCAGTCTTCCAAGCATACTGATTATCCAGTTGATGCCGTAGTTAGACCACGCAGTAATTGGAATGTTATAGAATTTGACCCAAACAGGTACTAATTTTACATTTCTGCATACATTGCTAATAAAAGGGTCATACTTCTTGATGATAAATAGCTTATTGTTCATGATAATTGGATCCGCTCTCAGTATTCTCTCTCTATCTTCATCACAAGAAAAATCGAATAGAACACCGAGTAAGAGAGTGGTTTGTCCAAGAAAAACCCAACCACCGAGTCATTCCAGACATCAGTTCCAGCTTCTGTAATTCCATGTTTCAATTTCAGGGTACCGTTTACGACTGAGGGAATTAATTCAACAGGAATGTACTTCCCAGCGTTTAGGGGTTTTCGCTTGAAGAGGAAGGAAGTCCATGGTTGTTGAATTACTTGATTGTTGCTGAGGGGTGGAACATCATAGGAGGGGAGGACTGAGTTTGGAGTACGGATGTTGTTGGGTCTAGAGGGATCGGAGAGGGGGGAGGCGGAAGAGCTAGGGATGGGGTTTGGGTCAAGGTAGGGTTCGGCGATGGGATGGCAGGGATGGGTTGAGCGATGGGACTTGGCAGGAAAGGACGAGAGGTATCAGACATGAAAGACTTTTTTATAAATGCTGTGATTAATGCATATTTAATTAAAACACGAATCTTGTTCTTCAAAGTTAAATGAATCTTCACTGCTGCCACTTTTTCAAAAATAGAGTTTATGTAAAAGGGAATACAAAATTGTATAATGGGAGAAGATAAAATTTGTGTATTATTGAATGAATGATGACATATATAGAGTAACGTATATGTATAATACACGGTGCACGGTCTAATGCATAATGGGCTAAATAATAGTTACGGCCCAATACAATGTATCATGATCCCAGACTAATGTACATAATATAAAGTAGAAAGTATCAGACGCATTCCTCATTCTCTTGATACCCTCGCTCAAACTAGGGTTAGGGTTTAGATGTCCAAACCTATTTTGATGCAAATCAAAATGAATACGGCCTCCATCCTTAGTTAATTTGAGTAGCAACAGGAGAATCTTTAGCAAATCAGCAGCGGAAGTAGGTTGACAATCATAGTTGGAGCAAAATCAGCTTTTATTCTTCATATCTGATCTTTGAGGACTTCTACTAGCTTATGGGTTCTTTAACAGGTTGTGTTGCTCCACGATTTTAAGTTCGTTCCTGAGTCCTATGAAATTTTTAGATGATAAGGCTTTGGTGAAAATATCAGCTCTCTGATGATAAGTAGGCACGTAATTTACTTGTAGATTTTTCCTTTGCACCTGCTCACGCACAATGTATAGATCAATTTCTATGCGTTTTGTTTGCGCGTGTTGGATAGGATTAGCAGTCATATATATTATGCTTTGGTTGTCACACCATAAAGTTAGCTTTTTGCTTGATGAAATCTTTAGCTCTTTCACTAGTGATTGTAAACATAGTATTTCAGCCGTAGCGCTTGCTACACTTCTGTATTCAGCCTCAGTGCTGGATCTGAAGATTGTAGTTTGCTTTTTCGAATACCATGAAATTAAACTGTCACCAATGTATATGCAGCAACCAGTTATTGATCTTTTGTCATCTTCGTCTGTTGCCCAGTCAGCATCACTATATGCACTTATGTTGAAATTGTTGCTAGCTTTGAGTGATAGGCCATAGTAGATTGTCCCATTCAAGTATCTTAGTATTCTTTTGACAGCTTTTTCAATGCTCGTCAAGAGGATTCTACAAAAATTGACACTTTGTTAGCACTGAATCAGGTTGTGAGATGGTTGCATATTGTAATGCTCCCAGTACTCTTCTATATATTATCTATGGCTTCTCCCCAATATTTATTGTAGTTCTGATTTAATATCATAGGTGTAAGCTGAGGCTTTGCTTCATGTATATTTGCTCTGGTAAGTAATTTTGAAATATACTTTCTTTGACTTAGAAGCATTTCTGTTGAAGATACTCTTTTTATTTCAATGCCTAGAAAATATGAAGCACTGCCTGATCATTCAGTTGTTCAGTTAGCTTTTTGATTTCCTTACTGTGTTTCCTGTAATAATAAGATCATCAAGGTATATATATAAGTATATATGTGGTAAATAAATTGTTGATCTTTATAAATAGTGAGGTATCAAATTTAGTTGGATGATAGCCCATTTTATTGAGTGTAGTTTCGAGTTTATCAAACCACACTCTAGGCGCCTGTTTGAGACCATAGATAGCTCTTTTAAGTTTGCAGACTTGATTTTTATTTTGACTGAATCCAGGGGGCTGTTGCATGTAGATTTCCTCCTGCAAATAACCATTCAGAAAAGCATTATTCACATCTAAATGATTTATAATCCAATTTTTGTTTGATGCTATAGAGAGAATAAGTCTAATAGTGGATGGTTTCACCATTGGAGAAAATGTTTCACTGAAATCAAAACCGTATTTTTGAGTGAATCCTTTTGCAATGAGCCTTGCTTTATATCTATTGATTGAACCATCTGCATTCCTTTTTAATTTAAAAGTCCACTTGCATCCAATTATATTTTTGTTGCTTGGTTGATAGACTAGCTTCGATGTATTGTTTCTCATAAGTGCATTGTATTCTTCCTTTATAACAGCACTCTTCTTGTCTTTGATAGCTTGACTGAAATTGTCAGATTCATCAGTGATGATGTTGGCAGTATATGCTTCACTCTTAGTGCTGGTTATCATATGATGTCTGAGTTGATTGGCTTGAGGGTTGACAGGTACATTGTCTTGATTTTTTCCAGTAACATCAGTTTCTATGTCATTGTTATTATTGTTATTACTGTTGTCAATAGTTTGATTTTTACTAGCACTGCTTGCATCAGGTAATTGATTGGTAGGGCTAGATGACTCATGGTAGCCATTAGCATGATTCTGGTAATCATTATGAGGTTCAACAGCCTCAGTGAACATTGTCTTTTCCCAAGTATCATTAATTGATGGCAGTTCAGGTATAGACACATTTTTACTGTATACCTTCATTGTTTTTTTTTATGTTTGACTGTTTGTATGGAAATACACTTTCATCAAAAACAACATGCCATGTAACACCCCGTGTATTCTATAACTGTGGAATTAACAAATTAAAGTATAATTAATTTGAAATCAAAGAACTAAGGGAAACGGGATATGCCATTGCGTTCGTCTCGGAAAAATACGCGAAATAGAGTCCGAGTTTTCGAAAAACGGAGTCCGTATGAAGAAGATATAGCCTTCGGAAGTTTCTGAATTAAGTTTAAAATTCAAACAGAATAAAATAGCTCAGAAAATCAAGTTTAAATTCCAAAATGGGGCCCAATGGGCCAGGGCGGAAGAACACCCGCCTAAGGCACCCAGGTCGACTGGGCTGTCGACCTGGTCTAGCCAGGTCGACAGGGCTGTCGACAGGGCTGTCGACCTGGTCCAGAGCCAGGTCGAACCCAGCCCAACCTGGCTGGCCTATTCTATGTTGGTCGATTTTCTGCAGTCTGCTTTGTCATTAGGGCTAGGTGGCAGGCTCTAATTGGTCTCTCCTTAGGATGAAAGGCTACGATCAATCCAAGCGACATCAATGGTCCTAATCAGTTCATAACCCCTATAAAAATGACCCTGGACTCTACCTAGGTTTCCTACACAATTCTCTAGCCTCCATTGCTCTCTTCTTCTAATAAAAAAATAAAAATGGTGTCGCTGCTCTGCTGGAATTAAAACTAGAAGATAATCAACATCAGCCTAAGCAACTCAATTCAAACTAGAGATTTAAGTTTCTGCAAAGATTCTACAACAAGTTAAAGTTCTTTCTTTAATCCAATCAAGGCAAGTACAGTTATTTTCCGCTATAAACGTTAATGATAATTTTGATATGTTTTTAATTCTGAATCTGAGATTGTATATATATTCTCTTCTGTCAGATTTGTTTTTCTGTGACTGTTCTGTATCCCTTTTCTTCTTTTCTGTTTTTATAGCCAGGCTACCACGAGCCTGTGCCTAATCTCATAAGAGATGAACGTATGAACGCAAATTTTGGGATAAATAATGATGCGAAATTTGACAAGACTAAATTGAATGTAGGACTTTAGGTCTGAGGCATAAAACATATTGGACATATGCATAAATTTGACTATGAACATGTAATTTATGCATGTTGTATGCATAGTTATGTTGTGATTTAGAACTGTAATTAATGAGCATATGTTGTAAACTAGATTTGGATCTATGCATATTCTATGATAGAAGAAAAGAGGAACTATTGTAAGATTACATATGATTTGAGACTTTGGACAAAATGCATATAAAAATCAAGATATGATTTTTAGAAGATATGATTTAAAGAGTTATATTGTTGGGTATAGTTGCATAATGATTCATGACTCAAAAAAAAAAAAAAAAAAAAAAAAAAAAAAGAAGAAGAAGATATGGAAACTTAGGTGTAAAGATTTACATTAATTAGGATATCTATTATTGTGATTACACCTAAATAGGGATTTTTGGATATATGACATGCATTGAAATTAATGGTTATATTTGGTATAATTTATATGTGAATCTGCTGTAAAATGCTAGTTTAACAAAAGTTGGAACATATGTTATATGGCAAATTATGTCCATATTCTGCGCTTATGCAAACATGGAGTATATGTTGTGAATCATGACAATTATGTAAGCATATGAATTTAGGCCAATTTATGATTGGGCAAGGCATGTAAATAGAACTTTTAGAAATATTAAATTTGCTAAATCTGCTAATTTGTCAAGTTGCCTAAACTACTAGTTTTGTTATATTGCCTAGACTGCTAATTAGATTGAAATGCCTAACCTGTTATATGCCAAAATCTGCTAAGTTGCTAAATCTGTTAAATCCGTTAAGTCATATAAAATCTGTTATCTGCTATGTTGATATAATCATCCTGTTATTGATATAATCTGAATTGGCATATATATTGGGCGTGCGCATAAACGGTAAATTATTAATTAATTGGCCGCAAAGATAAACATGGTTAACTCGAGGTTAGAATGAGTTTGCGGCGTAAATCTGCCCGGAACCGCCCGGCACATCCAGTGGCCGCAAACAATAGGTTCTAATGTGAGAAGTTAGTCATAACATGCGTAAGACACGAGGTTAGGTTTGGCTTGTGACGGAAGTCTGCCCGGAACCGCCCGGCATATCCAGCGGCCACAAGCTATCAACCTAATGTGAGAGGTCTGTGCATTAATAATTAATTAATGCAAAATCTAAGATAAGAATGACGTCTAAAACGTATTGGGGAAAATAGGGTTAAACCAAAGGGATTAATAGATGTAGTAAAACTCGTCCATGAATCTGTAGGCCCAATACAAAGTTAGACAAATCTGAAAAATCTGTACATCTGACCTGTTAGTCTAAAAACTTGTTAACTTAATTTGTGAATTAGTAAACCTGAATTCTGTATGTCTGAACTTGTAAACAAGTTAATCTGAAATCTGTTAGTCTGGGGACACAAGGTTAGGAGGGGAATTACTTGTGTCATCTGTTGTTTGGGACCCATATTAGTCAGTAACCCTTTCTGGTATCAAAACTTTGACCCAACAGTAGGTAGGGTCCGGGCACGCTTACTGAACTAATTATAAGTGGTTCATTCTGATAATGGCGAGGGGTGTTGATGGTGCGTTCCAACCGGGTCATGTGCGTGCATGGATCCCGGTCTGCCTCTGAGGATGTAAGACGCCGTGACATCTGTAAATAGGTCTGTGCCAATTGGTTGTCACTTTAGGGAGTGATACACCCTACTGTGGGGCCGACACAGGATATTTATGTATTAGGGAGCCGATCGCTTGGCGTAGGGTTTTAGGGTACGCTTAGTTCTGTCTGTTTCTGTTGGTACCGTCTGTTTCTGTTGGGTGGTAACACCTGTCTGTTTCTGTGTGGTACCGTCTGTTCGGGTGGTAAAGGCCCATTACTAGTGTACACCTAATTCCACATTCTGTCTCCATAGGGATAAATCTGTTTCTTCTTCTGTCTGTTTCTGATCGGGTAGTAAAGGCCCATTATTAACATTCTGTTTCTGTTAAAGTATTCTGTACCCGTTCCTGCTTCAATTTAGACATTAGGGTGACACCTAATTCTGCTATACTAGTATTAGTACAGAGAAGTGTAAAACAATAGTCGATATCATTCTGTTTTTCTGTTATATCTGCTACTCCTGTTATAGTTATCTCACATCCAGTTTTATGTTCATATCATATTATTATTATCTGTTCGTATGCTGAAAGTCACTGGACTTGCCAGACTTTTTGTCTGACCCTTGTTGTTTCGCCTCCTTTCTTCCGTTTCCCCCCCAGGTTATCCAAGGAGGGAAATACTTTAGCTTGATCCGGATTTCTCTTTGCTTGAAGTGCTTAAAGTATGGCTTGGCTCGGTATAGCTTCCGTTCCATGGGGATTATGATTTTAAACTATGCATTTTGAAGGCTTTTGTACAAGACTGATATTTTGTGCTTGAATTCTGAAATTGAAAGGATGTAACCATATTAATTTCTGTTTCCGCTGTAATAAAGTTAAAAATTTTCAAGTACTGTTTTATCTGTCTTGTAAGTTTCTGTTCTGTTTACTAAAATGCTCCACCAAAGTTAAGGCATTCCCTTTGTGAGTGACCTTAACGGAGGTGGGGTGTTACACTTGGTATCAGAGCTGAAGGTTACCAGATTGGGTAAAGTTTTTGAAAACTGTTTTCAAAAAGGTTTTTGAAAGGAAGTATTTTCAAAAATAAAGCTTATTTTGAAAAACATGATCCCCAAGAGCCATAAATCTTTCTTTCAGTCCTTTTTGTATTGAACCTTTCCTTTTTCGTTCCAGCATGTCTGAAGCATCTGAGATACCAGAGGGTGTTCATGTACCCGGTTGGTTTCGTCAATATCTTGAGGCTAGGACCGCCGCTGCAGGTCCAGCAAATGATCCCCCTCCCCCACCCCCTCCTCGTGCAATTGCTTTCTCAAAGATCTGTAGAGATTTTAGGGCCATGGGTGGGAAGGATTTCAAAGGAACTGAATCATTCGTAGAAGCAAGGAATTGGCTCAAAGAAACTGAGGATCTATTCGTTATCTTCGAGGTGGACGATAGGCAGAAGGTACAGTTGGCAGTATGGCTGCTCAAAGACGAAGCTTCCTACTGGTGGGAAGTCACTAACGCCGAGAGGCCGGTTGAGACATGGATGGATTTCAGAACAAGGTTTGAGACAAAATTCCTCTCGCAAGCTGAACGAAGTTTACAATTGGAAAAGTTCTTGTCTCTTAAGCAAGGAAGTATGACGGTCAAGGAATACGTCAACCAGTTCAACCAACTAGCAAGATTCGGATTGGATTTAGTCAACACTCAGCATAAAAAGGCTCTCCGCTTTGTTAAAGGATTGAATGAGCCACTGCACAGCCTAGCCATGAGCCATGTACCCATGGGAGCAACTTACGAGAAATTGGTGGATATGGCACTACTGCACGAGGAAGACAAGGGCCCGAAAGTGACAAAGAAGGAAGAACCACAGAATAAGAAAGCGGGGCCCAAAAAGGAAACACAAAGGAAGGATGAGAAGACTAAAGATAAGAAGGGGAAAAAGTGCTTAACTTGTGGAAGCTCGACTCATCTGAACAAGGATTGCAGAAAAAGGAAGGGCGCTTGCTTCAACTGTGGGGAGATGGGACACTTCACTAGGGACTGCCCGAAGAGACGAGGACAAGGAGGGCAGGCGAATAATCTTGACGCTAGTGGCTAGGATAGAAATAGGAAAATTTCTATAGTAGGTTTAATTTCTTTATCTGATTATGGAGTTAAGACTTTTTCTGATTCTGGTATTTTGATTTTGTAATCGATACTCTGCACTTTAATGCTAGTATTGTTTCTGAATTCCGCTATAGACTCAGACCCATAAGGGTTATGGATCATCTGTTTGAGATTGGGGTTTGAGGGATATCTGTGTTAGGCGTCAAGTATGACGCATACATTCTGAGTTTTCGTAGGGTATGATTTTATCATGCTTAGCTTCCTAAGGATCATTAGGGAACCTGATCTGTATCAGTAGTCTGTAAATATCTGAATAATTCTGATTTCCAGTTTTGACATTGTCTAAAGAAGGTAATCCTCTGAGTGTCAATCTGATATTGATTTCGGTCTTTGGGGTTGATACTTAGGGGAATTATTTTCTCAACCAATGTCTAATGGGAACCAAGCCTTCGTTCTATCTGTACTCGCTTCCATCATTCGACTGTATCCTATCGATCGAATATTTGAACTTTAGGTAGAAACTAATGGGTGTAAACATGTGTTTGAGACATGTTATGTTTGATGGTTGCAAGTGGATGCAAGTGGTTGCTAGTGGTTGCCCGTGGATGCATATACACACACTAGGCACTAGATCGGCTCGAAAACACTCTCATACTGCATATGGATGGGTGAGCATTTTTCAATTCTTGTGGATGCAAAATGGTTGATTCAGCACATGGATGTTGCATTTGAGTGAATGGTTGTGCACTCATATAGAAATAATGTATATCATCAGAATTCTATTGCATACATGTTGGACTCATGGCACTGACATAATTCGCATTAAGGAGGTCAACTGAATCAGTAGACCGCCCGATCTTTGCATTAGATAAGGAACATATACACACAATTTTGCATATGTTCATACAACATTAGAAGTTTTCTAAGGACAATGGATGCTTGTGGATGATGGTTGAGTAGATGGATGATTGGATGGTAGGACACACTCTTCTTAACTTGAAGATTTCGGGGACAAAATCCTTTTAAGTGGGGGAGAATGTAACACCCCGTGTATTCTATAACTGTGGAATTAACAAATTAAAGTATAATTAATTTGAAATCAAAGAACTAAGGGAAACGGGATACGCCATTGCGTTCGTCTCGGAAAAATACGCGAAATAGAGTCCGAGTTTTCGAAAAACGGAGTCCGTATGAAGAAGATATAGCCTTCGGAAGTTTCTGAATTAAGTTTAAAATTCAAACAGAATAAAATAGCTCAGAAAATCAAGTTTAAATTCCAAAATGGGGCCCAATGGGCCAGGGCGGAAGAACACCCGCCTAAGGCACCCAGGTCGACTGGGCTGTCGACCTGGTCTAGCCAGGTCGACAGGGCTGTCGACCTGGTCCAGAGCCAGGTCGAACCCAGCCCAACCTGGCTGGCCTATTCTATGTTGGTCGATTTTCTGCAGTCTGCTTTGTCATTAGGGCTAGGTGGCAGGCTCTAATTGGTCTCTCCTTAGGATGAAAGGCTACGATCAATCCAAGCGACATCAATGGTCCTAATCAGTTCATAACCCCTATAAAAATGACCCTGGACTCTACCTAGGTTTCCTACACAATTCTCTAGCCTCCATTGCTCTCTTCTTCTAATAAAAAAATAAAAATGGCGTCGCTGCTCTGCTGGAATTAAAACTAGAAGATAATCAACATCAGCCTAAGCAACTCAATTCAAACTAGAGATTTAAGTTTCTGCAAAGATTCTACAACAAGTTAAAGTTCTTTCTTTAATCCAATCAAGGCAAGTACAGTTATTTTCCGCTATAAACGTTAATGATAATTTTGATATGTTTTTAATTCTGAATCTGAGATTGTATATATATTCTCTTCTGTCAGATTTGTTTTTCTGTGACTGTTCTGTATCCCTTTTCTTCTTTTCTGTTTTTATAGCCAGGCTACCACGAGCCTGTGCCTAATCTCATAAGAGATGAACGTATGAACGCAAATTTTGGGATAAATAATGATGCGAAATTTGACAAGACTAAATTGAATGTAGGACTTTAGGTCTGAGGCATAAAACATATTGGACATATGCATAAATTTGACTATGAACATGTAATTTATGCATGTTGTATGCATAGTTATGTTGTGATTTAGAACTGTAATTAATGAGCATATGTTGTAAACTAGATTTGGATCTATGCATATTCTATGATAGAAGAAAAGAGGAACTATTGTAAGATTACATATGATTTGAGACTTTGGACAAAATGCATATAAAAATCAAGATATGATTTTTAGAAGATATGATTTAAAGAGTTATATTGTTGGGTATAGTTGCATAATGATTCATGACTCAAAAAAAAAAAAAAAAAAAGAAGAAGATATGGAAACTTAGGTGTAAAGATTTACATTAATTAGGATATCTATTATTGTGATTACACCTAAATAGGGATTTTTGGATATATGACATGCATTGAAATTAATGGTTATATTTGGTATAATTTATATGTGAATCTGCTGTAAAATGCTAGTTTAACAAAAGTTGGAACATATGTTATATGGCAAATTATGTCCATATTCTGCGCTTATGCAAACATGGAGTATATGTTGTGAATCATGACAATTATGTAAGCATATGAATTTAGGCCAATTTATGATTGGGCAAGGCATGTAAATAGAACTTTTAGAAATATTAAATTTGCTAAATCTGCTAATTTGTCAAGTTGCCTAAACTACTAGTTTTGTTATATTGCCTAGACTGCTAATTAGATTGAAATGCCTAACCTGTTATATGCCAAAATCTGCTAAGTTGCTAAATCTGTTAAATCCGTTAAGTCATATAAAATCTGTTATCTGCTATGTTGATATAATCATCCTGTTATTGATATAATCTGAATTGGCATATATATTGGGCGTGCGCATAAACGGTAAATTATTAATTAATTGGCCGCAAAGATAAACATGGCTAACTCGAGGTTAGAATGAGTTTGCGGCGTAAATCTGCTCGGAACCGCCCGGCACATCCAGTGGCCGCAAACAATAGGTTCTAATGTGAGAAGTTATTCATAACATGCGTAAGACACGAGGTTAGGTCTGGCTTGTGACAGAAGTCTGCCCGGAACCGCCCGGCATATCCAGCGGCCACAAGCTACCAACCTAATGTGAGAGGTCTGTGCATTAATAATTAATTAATGCAAAATCTAAGATAAGAATGACGTCTAAAACGTATTGGGGAAAATAGGGTTAAACCAAAGGGATTAATAGATGTAGTAAAACCCGTCCATGAATCTGTAGGCCCAATACAAAGTTAGACAAATCTGAAAAATCTGTACATCTGACCTGTTAGTCTAAAAACTTGTTAACTTAATTTGTGAATTAGTAAACCTGAATTCTGTATGTCTGAACTTGTAAACAAGTTAATCTGAAATCTGTTAGTCTGGGGACACAAGGTTAGGAGGGGAATTACTTGTGTCATCTGTTGTTTGGGACCCATATTAGTCAGTAACCCTTTCTGGTATCAAAACTTTGACCCAACAGTAGGTAGGGTCCGGGCACGCTTACTGAACTAATTATAAGTGGTTCATTCTGATAATGGCGAGGGGTGTTGATGGTGCGTTCCAACCGGGTCATGTGCGTGCATGGATCCCGGTCTGCCTCTGAGGATGTAAGATGCCGTGACATCTGTAAATAGGTCTGTGCCAATTGGTTGTCACTTTAGGGAGTGATACACCCTACTGTGGGGCCGACACAGGATATTTATGTATTAGGGAGCCGATCGCTTGGGGTAGGGTTTTAGGGTACGCTTAGTTCTGTCTGTTTCTGTTGGTACCGTCTGTTTCTGTTGGGTGGTAACACCTGTCTGTTTCTGTGTGGTACCGTCTGTTCGGGTGGTAAAGGCCCATTACTAGTGTACACCTAATTCCACATTCTGTCTCCATAGGGATAAATCTGTTTCTTCTTCTGTCTGTTTCTGATCGGGTAGTAAAGGCCCATTATTAACATTCTGTTTCTGTTAAAGTATTCTGTACCCGTTCCTGCTTCAATTTAGACATTAGGGTGACACCTAATTCTGCTATACTAGTATTAGTACAGAGAAGTGTAAAACAATAGTCGATATCATTCTTTTTTTCTGTTATATCTGCTACTCCTGTTATAGTTATCTCACATCCAGTTTTATGTTCATATCATATTATTATTATCTGTTCGTATGCTGAAAGTCACTGGACTTGCCAGACTTTTTGTCTGACCCTTGTTGTTTCGCCTCCTTTCTTCCATTTCCCCCCCCCCCCCAGGTTATCCAAGGAGGGAAATACTTTAGCTTGATCCGGATTTCTCTTTGCTTGAAGTGCTTAAAGTATGGCTTGGCTCGGTATAGCTTCCGTTCCATGGGGATTATGATTTTAAACTATGCATTTTGAAGGCTTTTGTACAAGACTGATATTTTGTACTTGAATTCTGAAATTGAAAGGATGTAACCATATTAATTTCTGTTTCCGCTGTAATAAAGTTAAAAATTTTCAAGTACTGTTTTATCTGTCTTGTAAGTTTCTGTTCTGTTTACTAAAATGCTCCACCAAAGTTAAGGCATTCCCTTTGTGAGTGACCTTAACGGAGGTGGGGTGTTACATGCCTGCTTATAAAAAATTTCCCTTCTGAACCTGAACATTTGTAACCTTTTTGATGAGGACAATAACCTATGAAGGTACAAGGTCTTGATCTAAAATCAAGTTTATTTGAATTGTATGGTCGTAGATATGGATAACACAAGCATCCAAAGACTTTTAAAATGTTATAATCTAGTTTAACATTATAGAGTTTTTCAAGTGGGCTTATACCATTTAGAGTTTTGGTTGGCATCCTATTTATTAGAAATACAACAGAATCAAATGCCTCTGGACAAAACTTTAATGGTAGAGCAGCTTGTGCTAGTAAGGTTAAACCTGTCTCTACAACATATATGTGTTTACTTTAAATTAATTTTTTTCTCAGATGTATAGGGATAAGTTATTGTATGAATGATTCCCTTATTTTGAAAATATTTACTAAGTGGTTTAAACTTAGTTCCACCATTAGACTGAAATATTTTTACACAGGTGTTGAACTAATTTTCGACCATCTTAATAAAGTTTAAGGTCACATTAATAGTTTCAGATTTGGATTTAAGTGTGTATAGCCAAGTGTATCTAGAGTATGCATCGATAATGCTATGTAATACTTAAATCCAAAATCAGAATTAGTGGGTGTAGGACCCTATAGATCAGTAGCAATAAGATCAAGAGGTTTATTATAGGTAGTCACTGAACCAGTGAAAGGCAGTTTGTGACTTTTGCCCATTTGGCAATATTCAAAAATATATGGCAATTGAACATTATCAAAGGGTATCTTATTATCAAGAAGAATTTTCTTAACTATATTAGCATTGGGATGACCTAGCTTATAATGCCAACAGTCAAATACAGAATTCCTAATACTAGTACTATTATTATCAGATACACTTGTGTTACTAGCACTGTTCATTTTAGATACATTGCAATATGATGAATTGTTATCAGAATTATTGCTAGTTTGCAAATTGAACTTATACACTCCTTTTACTGCATCACCCTACAATAAAATGCTTTTAGTTAGTATATCTCTAAAAGTATAGTAATTAGGAAAGAATTCAAAGAATACATTATTCCTCCCGAGCAAATTAAGATACGCTAATTAAATTCTACTTGATTTCAGGAACCCTTAGTAAATTATGCAAGAATAATTGTCTTTTACCATTAATACTGCCTTTACCTATATGAGAAATATATATGTGCTTACCATCCCCTATGCAAATGGATTTGTTACCTTTTTAATCTCTGTTGCCTAGATTGAGATTTTCAAGATTATTTGTAAGATGATTGGTTGATCCAGAATCTGGGTATCAGCTGTCATCATTAATATGATCTATTCTTGCACTTTCATTCCGGTTTCTTGATGATTCAGATGGAACAGCATCACTTTTTGCTTGGGCTAAGTTGGCACTTGGGTTTGAGCCTTTCTGATTGCTTGTATTTTGATTTACTACATAATTTGCATTAAATCTGAAGAAGCGTCTTGGGGCTGTATGTCCAACTTTCTCGCAAATCTGACATTTTGGTCGATTATTATTGTTGTTCCATCTGCCTCTACCTCTTTCCCTGGATGATTGACCTCCTCTTTGAAAGTTTTGATCGTTTTTATTATTCTGATTCTTGCCTTTATTGCTACTAGTAGCATAGTTAACACTGATATCACCATCTTGAGATCTTTTGCTTTTAATTCTTGCTTCATGAGAACATAGTATTGCACGAACATCATTAATAGATGAAAATTGCTTTTGCGAAGCAATAGTTGCTTCTACTGCTTCATATTTTTCAATTAAACCATTTAGAATGTCAAGAATTTATTCAGAATTAGGCAATCTTTGCCCTGCTGCTTCCAGCATATCACATATTGATTTTGTAACAACCCGCATTCTACACATCGGAGGATCGTAGAATATTTATTTCTTCCTTATATGAAGGCGTATGGTCATGTAATTTTGGGAAACGACTATTGAGGTCATTTCCCATGTTCATGATTTTTGCCGATTTTTAAATGACCGTTTTGCCCCTAGCTGATACTGTTTTGGCCATAACTTTTGATTGGAAAGGAATTTTGACCTGAAACCGCTTCCATTAGATTCATTTGATGGTTTACCTTTCCGTAGAGTGGTCATAGTAGCCAAACTGACTCACCGTTTGGGAGATATGGCTGAAATAAGGTTTGGAAGGTGAAAAAACTTCTTAACCGGGCCAAATAGGGTGATTAGTGAATGAGCCCATAACCCATTTCAGGATTAGGGTTACGGGGAGGCTGAAAAGAGTTAGGGATTCATTCCATTTCAGTTTTCTAGCCTCCACTTACCTCTTAGAAACCCTAAAAATGGCCTCCAACCTCTAAATCATCTCCAAATCACTTTCTAATCAAGGATTAAGCTTAGCAACATCAAATCAAGGGAGATCTTCACCAAATCAAGATTAGAGCTGCTGATTTGCATTGTTATTCACGCCCAAACAGAGATTTATTTCAGATCTAAGGTTTATTTGAGGCTAAGGTGAGTGATTTGCATAGTTCCTCACTAATTATGGCTAATTAAGGGTAATTAGTGTTAATTAGCGAATTTAAACGTAATAAAATTTTGGAAAAATATTTATAAATTCTTAAATGATGTTTTAGACCTCTGATATGAACTTAGGTTAGTTTGGTTAAGTTTTGCTAATCCTATCATTAATTATGCTTGAACATGTTTAAGGGAAAATATGGGGTTTTGACTATGTTTGATCCATTTTAACCTATCATATTGATGTTTTGGTGTTTGAGGTCACTCTATTTATTGCTATGATTTTGTGGTATGCTTTGTGATTGATTAGAATAGATAGAATGGTCGAAAACGCCGTCGAATGGCGTAAAACACTTGCTGGAAAAAGTTGCAGAAAATGGTGCAGGCTTTCGGATCGGATCGGAGGGATGGGCTCGGATCGGATAGTGAACTGGGCAAGGGATCACCGAACCGAACCGAGGTTTGGCACAAGGGAAAGTATGGCAAAAAGGAAGGGCAAATGGTTGAAGTGGGATCGGATCGAGCTAAAGAAGGGGGAATCGGATCGACTGAAGGGAAGAGAAGGGGATCGGAACAGAAGTGGAAGGGGAAGTGGATCGGATCGGAGACCAGGAACCCGATCCGAACCGATGGAGCAAGGGTTCAACGACCCGACCCGCCAGAGAACACCCGAACCGAATCAATGTACTACGAAGGGACTTGAAGGCCATGACCCACCCCGGAGCACTAGGAAGGAGGCCGATCCGAACCGACAGATAAGAAGGACTGGGGATCCGAACCGATCCAGTGATGACCAATAACCCGAGATGCAAAGATATTCCAAATGGAAGTTAGAGCTCAGGATCCAGTTGGGAACCAATGAGTTCACTTCATGGTTGGGCTTTGCTGCGGGACGTGTGCTAATGAGTTGTCGACGTTCATAACTTCGATTCACCACCAAAAAGGAATGACGGGCTACGTATCAGTGCAGTAGAGTCATCATGACTCGAGGGGCATGGTGATTGTAGCAAGACTACGAGCCAGTGCAGTGGAGCCGTTGTGACTCCATGGGGCAGAGTGGACATAGTAACGGATTAGTAAGGCTATGAGCCAGTGCAGTGGGGTGTGTACGACTCAATGGGGGCAAAGTGGACATCGCGAAGGATTAGTGGCTATGGATCAGTGCAGTGAAGTCGTTGTGACTTCATGGGGCAGAGTGTTCATAGTAAAGTATTGGGTGAACGAAGTGGTGGATATCGTATGCTTTACGCACTGAGTGAGAGACGCGAGGATGGTTGCTATGCTTGATTGTTTGCCATCACTATGACATGCACACCCCCACCCTCGTTATCTTTACACCATTTATTCAGTGGCACCTTAGAGTGTTGTACAATATGTAGTGCTAACTCTTTGGTTGCAGGTCCAGGTTCAGGTATGGTTTAGTATACCTGTTATTGTTCTGTTTAGCTGCTTATCGCTCATACCAGACTTTTTGTCTGACCCAGAGTTTTATGTCTCTTCTTATTACTCTGGGTGCTCTCACGAGCAAACTAGAGACAGGTTAGCTGGTGATGCACGAGTAGCTAATTCGAAGGCGAGCAGGAGGCTTCCACGTATGATATATATATATATATATATATATATATATATATATATATATATATATATTCTCCCTGTGTCGTTGGTGGTCACTACTTGGGCATTAGTAGTGTACCTCCTTTATCTTGCTTTTACCTTTAGATACAGTTTGAAAAGTTGTAATAATGATGATGTGGAACATAAGCTGTATTTGGATTTTCCGCTGCTTTGATAGTTTGTTTTCAGCTTATGCACTGTCTCACCTATTTTATGTCAAGTATGTTGTTATTATATTTTAGATACTTGGGAATTGATGATGCGAGTAAGAGAAAGCTTGCATCAATACAGCTATAGGGCATAGCTATGGATTGGTGAAACTCTGTCACTCTAGAGACTCCAGAGGATGAGATCACATGGAATCAGTTCCAAGTCAAGTTTGAGACAAAGTTCATCTCTACCGTTCAGAAGTCTATTATGTTCAAGAGGTTCGTTGAGCTGAAGCGGAATGGTCGAATAGTGTTTGAGTATCTTTCTGACTTTGAGGCCTTGTCCAAGTATGCTCGTTCGTGTATTGAGTCTCCTTTTCATAAGAACGAGAAATTTGTCATGGGTTTGGAAAAATATCTTGGGATTCAGCTGGTTGATCACTTGAATGACACTTACGAGAAGATCATGGAAAAAGCTTTGAGGCGCGAGAGTTTGTTTCCCAAGGAACAGACTATTGTTGCAGTTAAAGAGGAACCAAAACCACAATAGGGTGGTAATAACAAAAAGAGGAACCAGCAACAACAGATAGGAAAAGATGGTTAGAAGAAGCAGAAAAGCGAGGCGATATGCTTTAACTGCCAACAGAAGGGCTATCATTCCAGGGATTGCAAGAATTTGAAAGCTGGGAAGAAATGTTATAACTGTGGCAAACCTGGGTATAACAAGAAGGATTGTCTAGAACCACAAAAGGGAAAACAAATAGTGAAGCCGTATGCTTTGGAAGTTGTTCCATCTTCTTTGAGGGATCCTACGGCGGAGGAGAAAGGGAAGATTGTCGTCGTTCAAGGTATTCTTTCCAATGGAGATGTTTCAGCTCGAGTGTTGTTTGATACTGGAGCATCGCATTCTTTCATTTGTAATGAGCTTGTGTTCCTCTTGGGTTTGGAACTCGATATTTATGATAGACCATTGATTGAGACTAATCCAGTTAGGGGTTCGCCCAGTTTGTGTATGATTTGTCGTGGTCTAGTGATATACACATAAATGTGTATATTTTATCCGCATATTTATCTTATTTTATCTTTTAAATAATTGATATTGTGTATTTATAGCTGTGTTTTCAGATTGTTGACAAGAATCATGGTTTAGAGCATTTGATGAATAAAGCATGAAGAATTTGCTGAAAAAGAGTGAAGTTAAAATTACTAAAGCTCGAAGAGTTTAAAGCTTGAAGAACGGTTGCAAATAGAGTTCAGTTGGGTAGATTTGGCTCACTAAAGACTCATATTGTGTTCACATTGGCTCAATTGCAGACCATTTCACTCATGTAGCGTTCACATTAGCTCCTTTGCAAGGCTTCTCAATCATGCACTGCACGCGTTCACACTGGCTCACTTACAAGGCCTCTTACTCTACAACCCCGTTCACACTAGCTTATGTGTTATTTGGGCTAATTCTTTAGTCCCACATTGTGGAATTTGCCAAGTAGTCTTTGTCATATCAGCTATAAATACCTTGTATCTCATTCATGTAAAAACACACTTAGTTTTATTCTGTAATCCTTTGCTTGGAATAAAAATCTTCTTTCTCTCTTCTATTTAGTTTTTATTTGCATTTTATTTATGTTCATGTCTGTTATTTAATTTCTGTTTTTCTTCTTCTTTAGCTATGTCTAGCTAATCCCCTTTGATTAGGGGGTGATGACGCTAATAGATATGATTCAATATGAATCGCACAGCCAAAAGATTTGAACTTCATGTATGTAGATTTAGATATGAACTAAGGGTTAGATCTGAACCTTCATACCCTGTGTCGTTTAAGAGTTGCGCTCCTTCACAGGGTATATTCGAGTTCGATCTAACACTTATTAGATTTAGATTTAATATTTAGGTTTTAGAAATAAAATAGTGAATCTGTCCTGATAGCCTATGGTTGTAGAGCTGAGCTCCTGCATAGGCTATGCTTGTCGTTATTTACATATTTGTTTCTAAAAACCTATTATCGTTGATTCATGTTTGTGACAGAAACATGTATTAGATCTGGTTAATCTTTTGGCTATTGATGATTATGAATCTGATCTATGTCATTATCCCCTAATTGCTTTCACTTATTGTTAAAACTCTCTTTTATTTAATTTCTGCTATTTTCTTTGTTTTCCACCAATCAAAAGTTAGGGATAACTTGATTGGATTTATTAATAAAATAATTTGGTCCCAGAGTTCGACACCCTCTACAACAATCCTTGTTGTTTAGGAAAGACGAACGAATTTTACAGTTGTTTACAATTGTCTAATTTGTTCACAAACATCTAGTGTTGTCGAGTCGTGGTTGCTCCTTTGTGTGTGATTGCTTTGTTTTGAAATTCGCTGGGTTTGGGATTATTTTGGGTATAGACTAGAGGTATGCGGCAAAAGTGGATTGCGAAAGGCTAGAGGTGACAGTCGAGAATGTGGAAGGGAGAATGATTGTGATTCGATGTAAGACAGAAGATGGGGTCTTCATGAGCTTTTTATATTCGCTTGTGATTCTACGGGAAGACTTTTCATCTATGCTAGTCACTAATGAGCTCGATGATGTCTTTGATGAGGTTAAAGGGTTGCCATCTCATTGTGAGATTGAGTTCATGATCGATTTGGTCAAAGGTGCTAAACCTATCGTTATGCCTCTTAGGTGGATGATGCCTAAGGAACAACAAGAGTTGGAGGTGCAAGTACATGATCTTTTGGGAAAAAGGTTCATTTGTAGGATTTTGTCTGAATAGGGTGCACCATTTGCTTTTGCAACCAAGGCTGATGGATCTTTGAGATTGTGTGTTGGATATCGTGAGATGAACAAGGTGGCCAAGAAGAACAAGTATCGGTTGCTAAGGATAAACGACTTGTTTGATCAGCTTCACAAAGCCAAGGTGTTAGCTCAAATGGATTTGGCAATGGGATTCCGCCAGTTGAGGGTGGCGAAGAATAGTGTGCCGAAGATCGCTTTTAGGACACCATCTGGTTTCTTCAAATGGCAGGTTATTCCATTTGAGTTCACTAACGCACCAGCATATTTTGTGGACCTTATGAACAGGGTATTCAGAGATCAGTTGAATAAGTTCGTGCTTGTGTTCGTGGATGATATTTCGGTTTACTCCCGGAATGAGGAAGAGCATAAAACGCACTTGCGAGTTGTTTTGGAAATCTTGCGAAAGCATCAGCTGAGAGCTAAGTTTTCAAAATGTCACTTCTGGAAGAGTGAAGTGAGGTTCTTAGGCCATGTTGTTTCTGGAAATGGAATACGGTGGATACCACTAAGGTGGAAGCAATCCAGGATTCAGATAGACCTACCAGTGCGACGGATGATAGGAGTTTCCTTGGGTTGGTGGGATATTATCGTCGTTTTATCAAGGATTTCTCCAAACTAGCTGCACCATTAATAGGATTGACGAAGAAGAATCAAGTATTCACATGGGATGTGAAGTGTGAGAAAGCTTTTGGAATCCTGAAAGAGAGATTGACGAGTGCTTCTGTTTTGACAATTCCAAGTGGGAATGAAGAAATGGTAGTATACAACGATGCGTGCGGTAGTGGACTTGAAGCATTACTGATGCAGAAGGATAGAGTTGTGGCCTACGCGAGTCGACAGCTAAAGACGCACAAGAGGAATTATCCAACTCATGATTTGGAGTTAGCAGCGATCATGTTTGCTCTGAAGATGTGGAAACATTACCTGTTGGGAGTTCGATTCGAGTTGTTTACGGATCACAAGTCATTGAAGTATCTTTTCTCCCAAAAGGATTTGAATCTTCGGCAGCAATGGTGGTTAGTGTTTTTGGCATCGTATGATTTTGGTATTGCCTATAATCCTAGAAAGGTAACGCAGTGATGGATGTGTTGAGCCGAAGACATGTAAGTTTGAGAGTGATGTTTTCAGAATGGAAGCACCTCGAGTACTTGGCAAGATTTACCATGAGGACTAGGTGCGAGTTAGAGCCTAAAATGTTGGTAAGCTTATTGATAAGACCTACTCTCATCGAAAGGATTGGGGAGATCCAAAAACATGATGTAAAGCTTGTCGAGATCATCTAGAAGTTGAAACCAGAGGATAAGGAATTCAAGGTCGATCGGGACGGTTGGCTTCAGTGATAAGGACGACTAGATGTTCCTGATATTGATGGATTGAGAGCAGAGGTTCTAAGGGAATGTCATCACTCAAAGTTGACGATTCATCCTGGTGGTAACAAGATGTAACAGGACATGAGGCGAGCTTACTACTGGGAGGGTATGAAGAGGGTTGTTGGAAAATTTATTTCCAAATGTATGAACTGTCAGTTGGTGAAAGCTGAACAGAAAATGCCGAGTGGATTGCTTAAGCCATTAGAAGTTCATACGTGGAAGTGGGAGCAAGTAACAATGGACATTATCGATGGATTATCTAGAACCAGGGCAGGAAACAAAGGAATTTGGGTCAAAATGGATCACTTGACCAAAAGCGCAAGGTTTATTCCTGCAAGATCAACCAGGACATCATCAAAGTTGGCTGAGCTTTATATCAAATGGTTAGTTCGATTCCATGGTATGCCGAAGAGACTAGTGAGTGATCAAGATCCATTATTTACGAGTGGCTTTTGGAAGAGTTTGCTAGAGACTTTGGGAACCGAGTTATGTTTGAGTACTACTTATCATCCCCAAACAGATGGTAAAACCGAGAGGGTTAACCGAGTTTTGGAAGATCTCCTTAGAGCTTGTGTATTGGACTTGGGGGGATCGTGGGAAGACATCTACATCTAGTTGAGTTTGCATAAAACAACAGTTACTAGTCGAGCATTGGGATGGCACCATACGAGGCGTTGTATGGTAGACCGTGTAATTCTCTGGCATGTTGGTTAGAGAGTGGAGATAAGTTGATACTTGGTCCTAAGATGATAAGAGAGACCTCAGATTGTATTCAGATCGTTTGGATACGAATGAAAGCAGCTCAATATCGTCAGAAGAGTCATGTCGATAAACTTTGAAAAGATTTGGAGTTTGATGTAGGAGATATGGTTTTCGTGAAGATTTCACCATTAAAGCATGTTGTTCGGTTCATAAGTAAAGGAAAGTTAGCTCCAATATTCATTGGATCATTTCAGATAGTCAAGAGGATTGGAAAGCTCGCGTATAGGTTGGATTTACCCAAAAAGATGTTGAGTATGCACAATGTTTTCCATGTGTCATTTCTACAGAAGTGTGTGCACGATTTGAATGTGGTGGTATCTCCAGATCAGTACGAAGACCTAGAAGTCGATTCCATAATTACGAGACATCGTAAGCCGCTTCGCGTTGTGGGAAATGACATGAAATATCTTAGGAGGAAGACGGTTAAGCTAGTCAAGGTGCAGTGAAGTGAGGATGATGATTGTACGTGGGAAATGGAAGAGAGTATGAAGACGATCCATCCAGAACTCTTCGTTGGTATGACCCATTAATGTCATGTCATCTTACATTATTGTAACTCGTACTATTCGTTAGAATTTCGCATGCTAGGATAAGGCTATGGATGCATGGCTTGATGGGTGCTAGCTTGGATGGTAGATTGGTTGCTCATGGATGATAGGCATGCGAAATTGTTTCTGTTTGCTTGTGTTTGCTTGTGGTTTCGGGAGCGAAATTGCTGGGGGGGGGGGGGGATGTAACGACCCGCATTTTACGTATCGGACGATCGTAAAATATTTTTATTTAGTTCCCTGAAGGTTAGATCATTCTCATATTTTGATATGTTGATTATGGGGATGTATGACATGTCCATAATTTTTATCAATTTTTTTGTGACTGTTTTGCCCCTGTCAGTTTTGTATAGGGAATAACTTTTGATTAGAATCAAATCGGGTGCTGAGATCAATTCCATTGGAAAGGAAACAATGTTTTCAATTCCGTAGAGTAGTCACATTAAAGATTTGGTTTAGCGGTTTGGGAGGAATTTCTGTTTTAGTGTTACACAATTTATGGACAGAGTAATTAGTCATTAGTGGCTGATTAGTGAGGACCATTAAGATTGGGGGCTGTTGGCTATAAACAGGAGGGTAGAGGCAAGGATAATTGTTTAGTTTCTTCATTTCTCTATTGGTTGGAGTTTGAGATTCTACTTACTCCAATCAAACACCTCCCCACTCCATTAATTTCATAAATCTTGATTAGAAGATTGAAGATCAAGATCGAAGAAAGGTAGATCGCATCAAAGTGATTGATTCGGAGATCATTCTTTGCAGTTCTTCGCTGTCTGGATTTGTAGGTCATTGTTTTCTACCTATGTTGAAGATTTGGTGCGTGATAGTCTTGTCTCACACGGATTTGATCAAAAGTATATGAGTTGTTTGATCTTATTTTCAACATTTCAAGTTGTTTTCACCTAGATCTAATCGATGTAAGCATATTCATTTCACCATAGGATCTAATCTAGTAAGATTTTAATAGTAAATTTGTAAGTTGATTCATGTAATTGTGCAAGTTAAGATCCATTCATCGATTTGTTCATTGTTTTACTATTGTTTGTGAAGTTTTTATGATCATATGAGGGTGCTTGGTGTGTTTATGATTGTTCGATTATTACTTGATTGTGAAATCGATTGGTTGTTGGAGTTGTTAAATTTTGGTTGTGTAAACTTCGAATTCGATTGAAAGAATTTGCAGTCAGAAATGATACCGGTTGGATTGTTCCTTGGAGTAAAAGACATGATGGGTCGGTAGCGAAAATGGCATGGATCGGCAATACCTTGTGGTGATGGATCGGTCACAAAACTTGATGGATCGGGAGTGTGCAAGTCATGATGGTATGGATTAGATTGTGGTTTGTTTCGATGGATCATAGCTCGGCAGGAAAGGATGGATTGACAACGTTCAAAATTCTATCGATTGTTCAAGCTTGTGATGGATCGGCACATCGTGAGATATTGGATCGGGCGGGTTTATTTGATGGATCAAAACGTATTTGCTGATGGATCGATAGAGGATTTGTTAATGGATCAGCACGTCTTAAGTGATGGACTAGTAGCGATTTCTGAAGCGTTGTGGATTCATGGATCGGGCAAGAATGAGTCCATGGATCGGGCAAGTATGAGTCCATGGATCGGTCAAGAGATTTTGGATGGATTGGCATGCACAAACTAATGGATCGGCGTGCCAAACATGGATCGACAAAGCGCAAAAGGATGGATCGTGCATGTCATCTGGTAGACCATAGCGTTTTGAAAACGTTGTGGTAATGGTAGGAAATGGTGTGGATTGTTATTCATAGCAAAGGGATGAATCAAATATCGACCAAATGAAGTATGTTTTTGGTTTGATGATTGGTCATAACTTCGACATAAATTCAAGACAGAATGTTCGAAGTGTTCGTTGATCGTCGAAACGCAACAAATGTGAAGATGACTCAAAGTTGTGAGTTCGTAGATAATGGTTGCTCGAGAAATCGCTTGAGCTTATGGATGGTCATTAAGTCGGATGGTTAGAGATATGGAAGGTCGAGGAATTATCGTTGTGTAGTTCTAGAGGACTTAAAGCTGGGTATAATAGGGATGCGAAAAAGACTAGTGGGACTAGTCGAATACCCTAGGTATCGTTGAAGGGTCTCGAGGTGGCAAATGTACGTGGAACGTGCAATAGTCTAACTAGAACCGGGGTTACCATTAGCCCTTGATGGATGACAAGGTAGGCGAGTCATACTATTAACGATGGTTTCAAGGTAGCATCGGTGGTGATAGCAAGTCATGGATGATGATATTTTTGCTTGTATCATCTTGCGTAGATTATTCGACGTCGAAGGAGACATCTCTTGGGTGCTTGTCTGATGTTTGTTCAGTCCTTCAGGGATTATATTTGAGGGATGTTGATCTCGAATAGGATGGTCTACACAAGATAATTAGTTGCTATGTTTGCTATTGCTTGTTTTCTACTGATTGTTGTAAAGGCTATCACTATCGGATGTGGAGGAGAGGGGCCGGGTTCTTCTCTGATGTGTTGGTAGATTAGTTGATTGATTTACCTGTCCCTTTTATACTTTATTGATGATGTTAGATAGTTATTTATTGCTCATTAAGACTATTGTTTGACTCAAGGTTTTATGTCTCCCTCTTATTACTTTGGGCTATTCATCCATCTGATGGATGGGCAAACTAAGTAGCAGGTGACAGTAATAGATCTTGATGAGGACGATGCTGCTGGGCGACGACGAGCAAGAGGCTGACGGATTATTTCCTACTATCTACTATTTGTTGTTTTCATTATTAGATTTGATGTATTCTCTGAGTGGCCTATGATGAGGCATTTTGTACAGACTCTTATGATGTACTCCAGTGATGTATGGATATTCCGAGATGATATGAAAAGTTTAAGATTCTGCTCAATTCTGCTTCACTATTATTGCCTGTTGTATATGTTCTATTATATTTTATCCCTGCTCTATGAGTTATACGACAGGTTCTGCATGTTTTATTCTACCCTGATGATCGTCTATAGCTGCCTAGCATGTCTTTCAGTGTATTATTCCTCTTGTTAAGTATAGGAGTTATAGGCGTTCTTCACATTCCTTCCTTTATCTTGTAGGTAAAGAAAATCCGCCACAAGATCAGTCGATCTGTCAGTGACTTCTTCATATACAACTCCCCCAACTTGTCCCAAATACCTTTAGCAGTCATCTCACCACTAATTCCGAACATAACATTCTCCCAAATAGCAAGTTGAAGTGTAGTGAATGCCCACTCTTCCATTTCTTCTCTCTCCACATCTGAGATGTTCGCTGACAATAAATGTGTATCAAGCACTACCCGATGTACCTGATTCCGCCAAAGAACCATTTTCATCTTCCATTGCCATTTTTCATAATTATCGCCAATCACTTGTCAATAACCAGTTGTGACCCAGAAGCTACGTATGAACCACGTACATAACGAGCTACACCACTTGGACCTGTTGAGGCACTATTTGAATCTGGTTCTGCCATTTCTACAACAATCTACCAATACCAAAGCTCTGATACCAACTACTTCATATGCAAGTTTACCTTACCCCAAAGTTAAGTAAACTTGGCATCGAAGTTTTATATATATGGCACAAGATCTTATCAAATATCTCACTGAAAGTGGGAAATAAATATATACCCAAATCTCATTATATAGGAAAAGCAATATCTACAAAAATCTCATTAATTAGGGAAAGCAATATTTATAAATATGCCACCGAAAGAGGAAAATATATAACCAAATCTCATTAATTAGCAAAAGCAAAATTTTATTTTTCTCCCCTTTAAAAAAATTTACTTCCTTTTAATGTGTGATTTTGCATCACCAAATTTAACAAAACAATCATAGCCTAAACATGCAAATATACCCTAATCACCAATAAGTTTCTATCAAAATAGGTTGGAGGATACCAGCAGAATGTGTTGCAATGAGTTTTTGTCAAAATCAAGTAAATGTAAAAGACCATACACTAACGGAAGGTTGCTTGCATTTGATGTGGTGTATAAATACCTATATCCTGTTTCCATATAGGTGGATGCCCCAGCATATATGTTTCCACAGTGTGTATAATTTTGTATGCCTATATAAATACCTGTACTATGATCGAGGATCGTTTTACTTCTTTAGCGCTGAAGTTAATTGAGTTCAGAATAAATGCAATATCAAGAATGTTGTCATTGGATCCTTAATCGTGTAAACGACTTCTTCATAACATTGATGCAAATGGAGATCCACTCCATTTTTCATCCGCACTAAGTGACCGCATGGTTTAGCTATTTGTTAAAACGATATAACTTAATACATATCATAATCAAGTAGTATTGTTCTACCTAAACCCTGAACTGATAATATTTGAACCGGTCTATTACTTGAAAATTTAGATACATATATTTGCAAGTCTCGTAATAATAATTGTTGACAGAACCTGTGACTCACTTGAATCGGCATCCTTTTACATAAAATACACATATTGTAGAAAAATTATGTTAGAGATTAAACGATTATAAGCTGGTTGATAAAATAAGAGAAAGGATTATATAGAAGGCAGCACTACGCCATAGATTGCATGCTGCAACACCAGAGAAGTGATGCAGGAGGTGCCAAAAAATGTTGGTATAGGCCAAAAATGATCTGTGACAACATTTTTTCGGGGTTGCCTTTTGTCGCGTTGCCTTAGAGTCAAAGGCAACATCTTTGCGACCCTAAGGCAACATCAGCACAGGTGTTGCCATAGATACTAAATTTACAAAAATGTGGAGCCCACTAAAATCTGTAACCCGGGTTCACGAAATCCTGTTGTGGCTGTAGCCCGGGTTCACGGAATCCTGTTGTGGGGCCCACATGCATTAATCTATGCAACTCTCTTATCATCCAATGGCAACACCATATATAGCAATGGCAACATTTAACATCACATACAACAACATTATATAAAAGCTATGGCAACATTAAATCACATATGGCAACATTACAAAATTTAACATCACACTGAGTTAAACTGCTTCTTATCTCGGATTTACAAGCAACACAAATAGTACTTACAAACATAGCCAAAAAAAATCATGTTCATAGAGCATACTTACAAACACAGCTAGTACATACTAAATATCAATTCCTATTCACTGCAGTTGCACAAAGATCCCCAATATCAATGATTAAGAGCACGTGCCTCCACTGCATTCACTGCTTTCAGTTTCAGTGCCTTCACTGTGAACTGTCACACAAAGATCCCCAATATCAATGTGCATGTGGGTTTGCTTCACCTAATTTCTTAAGCTTCCTTGTCAAGTTCTCCTGAACTTTTTCATTCACCTTTGCATCAAATTCACTTTAGACCATCTTGTTCACCTTTGCTTCGACTTCGTCGGCTATATCTTCTCTTATCTTCGTTGCCAGCTCCTATAGGTATATGCCTGTCGTTGGAGCAGCTTTTGAAACTTTTGGAGACCTTGTATGTCGTCCTATAAGCCATGATGGACCGTGCGACTTTCCATCAGAAACTAGTTCATGAAAAACTCCATCACTGCCTCCTTCACCAATTTCTTTTTCAATCTTCTCCTTCAAAATAAAGCAGTTTTAAAATCTGACATTAAATAAATTAACAATTTTTAAACAAGTTTCTTAAACAAGAATTGCGGCATATAACACACTGAAACCCAAAGTAAATTATCACACCCATTGCTATGATCCTACTATCGGTTTCAACAAAACAGGATCTAATTAATTCTACAGTAATGATGATCGTGTGCAAAATAAAGCATTTTTTTGACACTTAATTGAAGAGAAAATAAAATTCTTACAATTCTGTAGTTCACTATTTAAGCATCAGTCTTGTACACCTTTCCTTCTTTCTGCTTGCGAGTTTTAACATAAAGTTCTCCATTTGATTACTTGGACTGATACAAAAAACATTAGATAGTAAAAGGATATCAAACCAATTGTTCCAGAACATATATCACTAATATTGCTAAACAAGTTAAACAAGGACATGTAGTTTATTCACAAGTTAAACAAGGATACTGCATTTGAGTTAAACAAGCATACCTCCATATGACCTATATTGTTAAACTAGCCAACCATAAAAATAAGCAAAATACATACCATCTTATGTCAAATTTGGGAAAAAAGTTTTGGACCAGCAGTGTGTGTGTCAGTATACGATTTTTGATTTGCAGAATTTGTAAGGGCCTTGGACTACAAAACAACATGAAATAAGGATGTTTATCTTACTGATTTGAATGAATAAAAAGGGAAAACATTCTGTGATGAAACTTAAAATTATACCTGAACCTTTTCATCTCCCCAAAACTCCAAGAGTACTTTTAAATCCTGAAGTCAAATTTTATCCGACCTATTTTCAAGCCTCTGTTCATCAGTTTCATGAGCCGTATAATGTGCCTTTTTAATATGACTCTTATATCCCCTCCAAGCGTCACGCATTGCCCTCAAAGCCCAATATTCACATTCATTAGGAATAATATACCGTTGCTTAAATACAAATCAAACATTAAAAAGAACAGTCATGCTCCTCTTGTGACAAGTTTCATATATTTAAGAAAATTCAGCTAAGTATGCAAATTACCTTCACATAGCTCCACAGCGTGTCTTTCAAACTTGTAGAAACATCAAACCAAGACTTATAAGTAAGTGGAACACTCCTCTTCAATGTTCCTAAAAAATAACTCAGTTCAGTCATTACTTGGTCATCGTCTGAAATAGGTTGGCCCCGATCATTCATTTGGATTACAACTCTTCTGTCATATGGCCTTAAATGAACTTTATCCATCTTTGTTTTTCCCTTGAGCCTTCTAGGAGCTCCAACTACCGTTAAAAAGTACATACAATAGTAATGAGAAGGCTAGGAAAAGCATAAATGAGAACTTAAACTATTAAAATAAGAACTCAATCAAATACTACTTTCATCTTCTTCGTTTTCAATATTTGTCGAGACATTTCTGACAACAGCCTTATTCCTTGCACTTCCACTGCTGTTAATCTTTTGGTGTTCTAGCATAGCCAAATAAGCCGCCATTGTTCCTATTCCTTCATTGTGTGGTAACTCAACGCTACATGGTGGACCATTAGATTGCGCACGAACTGGTACTTCCGCTGCCTTCGGAGTTGCATTTTTATCTGTTGCAGATTCAGCATTGGCTCGTAAACGAGTAGTTGGTCCAGACTGAGGCTTTGTAACCTTAACTTTTTTGGTTCTCTAAAATACGCACACAAAAAAAAAATTAATGAAGCTAGTCTATAATTACCAACATAAAATTAAATCTTTAGCTATAACGCACCTTTGCCTGATTTTTTTGAAGTATCATCTTTAAATTACATAATCTTCGCTTTCCTCATCAAGCATCTTTGATTTTTCTTTAATTTTTTCCAAATTCATTTCTCATTCCAAAAACTAATTTAGGCATCCCAAGTTTTTCAAAAACACTATTCTTCTATGAGACATTTTTGTCTCTCTCCCTTTCGTATGCTGTAAGCCGTGGAGCTGGTGGAGGTGATAGATCATCATTCTGAAAGTAATTAAACAAGCATTATTGTAAATATTAGCAAAATATGTAGATCATATATTAAAAGATCAGATTGTGGTCTTCTTATCAGAAACTCATTTTCATCTGTATTCACTACACCAAAACAGGTGATTGCCAACGAGTATAACCGTTGCAAACAATTTCCGCAACGCTTATTAGTGTTGCTACGGGGGCGTGGCAATGTAGTACCAACGCTTATAAGCGTTGGTTGATTTTCATTCGCAACGCTTATAAGCGTTGGTAGATTTTCATTCGCAACGCTTATAAACGTTTGTATTTTTTGTTTACAACGCTTATACATGTTGCAATATTTTTGTTTGCAACGCTTATACATGTTGCAAGATTTTCATTCACAATAACTAACATGATTATAATATAAACGATATTTAATATGAATCCAAAATAGATATTATTCTCAATTTAAAAAGTATAATTCAATGAATACCAATAGACAACATTCATAATTAAGTAACGACATAGAATTAATATCAGTTAACAATATACAAGTATAATACATAACTGAGTTGCTAAATTCGATACATAATTAAGTCGAAAAATTCAATAGATAAATGAAATTCTACAAATACCGAATACAAAACATGGTAACACTTCTCTCGAATTTCATTTATGTCCAGCCTTCCAAATCGTCGTTCGTGAAATATTTGCTTTTGGATTTGCTAAGGCCTACAAGAAAGATCAAAGTTGACAACAATAATTAATATAACATTCTATAAACAATTTACAAAAGATAATTTTAATACCAATTATTTGGCTTGGTATTTATTTGTGTTTTTGTTGGTTAAGTTAACTAAATTTTTTTAAGACATTGAACTATAATGCATCTATCAATGTGACCACATCAAAACGGAGTTTATCTCAGTTAGAAACTGAGTTTGGAAACTCAGTTTGCAAACTCAGTTAAACTGAGCTTGGCTCGGTTTCGATTCGAAACCAAGCCGGAAAGGCTCAGTTCAAAACTGAGCCTGGCTCAGTTTCTAAACTGAGTCAGGCTCAGTTTAACTAAGCCTTTCCAGCTCGGTTTCGAGTCCGAAACTGAGCCGGATAGGCTCTGTTTCCAAACTGAGTGGCTCAGTTTAGAAATTGCGCCTTTCCAACTCAGTTTTGAATCCGAAACTGAGACAGGCTCAGTTTTGTTCCTTTTAGGTTCACTGATCATTTTCACTACCATGTACACAACATGCTTTTCACTACATATACATACCAAAAGCATTTTCACTACCATGTACACAAACTGCACATACCCAAAGCAGGGAAATACAAGTGTTCTACACTAGTTTGGACTTGAAACGCTAACCTGTCTTAGACGAAGGAGCTGCAGAATCTTCCGAGACTTCGGATCCATATTGAAAGTCTGCAACTGAATTTGAGAGTTGAGTTATAAAATGGGCAGTGGGTTAAATATCAACAATCATTATCTTTTACTGACTGTTATACTTGTTTAGAACAAAAGAAGCATGGGAAATTACCAGAATAAATAATTTATAAGAGTCTATTAAGAAAGATATTTTAGTATAGAGTTGTGTTTAATGGACATACTTAATTGAGTTGGCAAAGAATTGATCTGTTCGGAACAAAAGTTTTCTTAAAAAAAATTAAAATTAAAATTAAAATAGATTCGAAGTTCACCGTAACTGATACAAGGTTTTGTAATGATGACTTATTATGAGTGTTTGTAATGATGGATTATTATGACATGCAGCTATTTAATATCATTCCTAGTAAAAGTGGTAAAGAAAACCATATACCCATGTCATAATTGCTCAAGTTTGAAACAGAAACTATCTGAACGAAAAAGAAAGCTTAGACGAACATAAAAGGCCATTCCTTAGTATAGATATATCATATCCATGAATAACATAACATGGCGGAATAAGTAAATCTTACTTTTAGTAGTTCAAGCGTGGGAAGCTGGGCTTCAAGTGGAAGAGTATGTGGCTTTGCAGACTGAGAAATAATAGTATAAAGTACCATCTGTATTGAAGGTGATTACTTGGTCTTCGCTTTCTGTAGAAATAATAGTGATATCGTTCAGCAACTCAAAATAGAAAAACAAAGACAGCAAAAATAGCCCTAAAAACTGAAATCACTCACCAGAATTATCTTCATCAAATGTGGCACAGAAGAAAAGTCAAGGAGACATACTATTCTAACATTCACAATCTTCATATTATACCTAACATAATGCTATATGTTAAAAAAATTAAGTAACAAATACAAGGATATTCTTCTCTAGGCGGAGAAGCTCTAACCCACAAAAGAAAACAGTAGCATTTTTTGAGGAGTGGAATAACTCGAACTCTTTCTCAAACGGTAGCGAACAACTGCGTGGCAACGAACAGCTGTTGTTCGTTGCCACGCAGCTGTTCGCTTTCGCAGTGAACAACTACTGTTCGCTATCGCAGAGAACAGCAGCTGTTCGCGAACAGCAGCTGCTCTCTCCTGCAGTGAACAACAGCATGTTCGCGAACAGCAGCATGCTCGCGAACAACATGTTCGCGAACAGCAGCATGTTCGCGAACAGCTGCTGTTCGCGAACAGCTGCTGTTCGCTTTCTGCGAACAGTTGCTGTTCGCTTTTACTGTTCGCTCCCGCAGCGAACAGCAGCCTGTTCGCAAATAGCAGCTGTTCGCGAACAGGCAGCTGTTCGCGAACAGGCAGCTATAGAGCGAACAGCTGCTGTTCGCGAACAGCTGTTGTTCGCAAACAGCTGCTGTTCGCATCGCGAACAGCTGCTGTTCTGTTCGTGAATAGCTGCTGTTCGCTTTCGCAGCGAACAGTTGTTGTTCGTTTTCGCAGCGAACAGTAAACTTAATCTCACTTACAAAAAAAATGTAAACATAACAGTAGATAATTGCCAATAAGAAAATGTAAATAGCACTGTTGTCAAACTAATGACACATCTATGTTCATGCTATATATTCTTAATCCAACGTATGCATATTAGGTACGTGTTCACGCAAGTTATTTATGTTCTTAATCTAAGAATCGCAAACCTTAATTCTTCCCAAGCGGGAAGTGGAAGATGTCGTTGAATATAATCCGGAACACAATTTGAATCATTCCGGTACAACACATCAGCTACTTCAAATGCAGTTCTTATAGTTGACATGTCATTGCGTGTGGTAGCAAGGCTAATTGCTGTCTTGAGCTTTCATATTCACATTGCAAAAAAATGAATCACAAACTTACAGTAGTAGTATTAAATTGCAACCAAACTCAATCGCAGGTAAACAAATTAAACGCTAATAATTCAAAAGAGGTGGGAGAGAGGGGTAAGAGATAGTGGGAGAGAAAATGGGAAACAATCTATAGAAATGCAATTCTGTGCTTGCAGGGCATCAAATGAAAAAGATATTCATATGGTGTAATGAAAAGGGCAAGACCATCTCCATTTGATATATATAGCATAACTAAGATCAGTATATCTAATGATATTTAAGTTTTAAAAGATTCATAAGACTGACTCACCAGCTCCTTCACAGCAATAAACTGTTCATCGGTTAAACGACATTGCCATCCCTGAAAATCAGATAGTATTCAAAAAAAAATAGAACTAAAAATGGAAGTTATCTGAAAAATACTGAATGGATGTGTTCACCAATACACTCGACAAATCCAGTGCCACCAATACCATCTGCATCAGACTCAATTAGAGCTGCATAATAATTTTGAATTTGATTAGAAATATGTTAAAGAATAAGAAAGACGAAGCATAACAAAACAAAGTTATCAAGGAAGAACACGCTTCTAGTGAGATATTTAAAATTGATACCAAAAATTGTTCCATATTCAAATGAAGAAAGAGGATCCTCAGTAGCGCTAAGTCTGAGAAGACGCAACCACAATCACTGGCAAAACAAAACACAGAGTCACCTCAGGTGTTGAACAGGTTGTAAAGTAGAAAATTAGAAGTAATAAAAGTACAACATTTCATCAGTAGCTTTATGTCTCAAATAGATCTCTAAAAAGCAGACATGGATACTATAATAACTAATAACACTAAAAAATTGAAACTTTTTGTATCTTAAGGTTGTGAAAACAGATAGAAATTAGAGTTGATTATAAATAATTTCAGATTAAGAAATACAATGAGACAGAGAAAGTGATGGAAACAAAAAGCTGAAACAGATTTTTTTTGTTCCAATGTGATAGTAGTTCATCAAATATCTCAACTGCAATAATCAGAATGCAACTGATAAGATTTCGAATTCAAGGACGATAACTCAAAAACTATGTGATTAAATAACCTATCATTTCGCTTTTTATATATAAAATAAGGACACAACCTAACACTCTACTACTGAACTCTAATCTCTAAGTAGAAACTTGTCTATATGCTTCTACTATTTTTCTCAATTTGATGACCATTTTAAGTTTTTCAAAAATTCAAAAAAAAACTAGGGTTTTGAATAAATTAAAATTTGCTACCTTGATAGATAAATAAATAATAATGTCTTTCACAATTATGTTTAAAGAACTTTTGTCCAGTACGCTGTGTCTTCAAAACTAAATGGAAGAAAAATATAAAATTAGAAATATCCACTTCTACAAAAATAAATCTGTCAAATATCATCTATTTGATTTTACAGTGTCATATGAGAAATTATAATTTTATATCATCATACATGCAATGAAAACATGATAATGTAATCAATACCATGATTTAAACTACTTACAGCTCTTTCTCTGGGACTCAAGCTTTCAGCTTTTGATTCCGGGTCAATAAAAGAAGGCGATCTAAATAATATGAGTATTGATGGTTAGTTACACAACAGCAACAATGTGGAACCTCAGAAGTATTTTATAGTTTCACGGATGTAGTCCAACACTTGTACCTCATATGTCTTCCTGAAATGCTTCCACTTATTGATGCTAAGATTGACCTGCACTTTTCTTCCTGCTCTACAGTTCTAATATTTAAAGGAAACTGCTTGTATAGCGAGTATCTGAGCACAAATTCAAAAGAAATATCCTCAACACAATAATATGGACCATGTTACTGGGAAACCATGGTCCAGTGTAAAACTACCCAATGTACCGCTAAAGAATCAAAGAAGCAATCTAACCCAGATCTCAATTTAGATCAAAAAATAATTTACTAGGCAATATGCGCTAAATAATTATATAGCCGGGAACCCCATGATTTACTTGAAAATTAACAAAATTAACCCAACTCAGATGACAGGTTGCGTGCTATAATATAAAATTTCTTGTTTGGAAAAATCTCTGAAAGTTAACTGAATATGAAAGAACAGAGTTTGGTGTATAAAAGCATGAAAAGAAACCTGCAAGTCCTGTGTCAGGTTCTGTTATAGTTATGATTTCAGGTTCTTCCGATGGAGGAAAGATTGTGAACGGGCTCCGACCCCTCCCAGTTGCATCTTGTAATTTATCAAGAAGACTGTGGCTATTTTCTTCTGATTTAACACATCTCTCAACATAATCTAGGAAGCCTTGAGAGTCTAAAATCCCCAAAAATCGCAGCAAATTACATTGCAACACTCGGCTTCACAAATCGATAAAGATGAGAATTAAATTTATACCTGACTGTGAGAGAATGCAAGCACAAATCGAACAAAATCCCCAAAATCGAATGCGAAAGCGAGTTGAAACCTGATGCCACCCCTAAAATCAGATAGCGCCACGCTCGGATGTTTTTTTTTCTTCTTCTTTAGGATCGTGGGATATGGGATTACTGATTTAAGCGGCCGAAATTGTGAAAGCGTTGGGAGAAAGCAACATGAAAGGGGAAATAGGGTTACACTGCTGAGTTTACGTTTTTATCCCCCGAACCCACCCTTAAAGACCCTAATAAGCGTTGGCAATAAAAAAAATACAATTATGTATTTTTGGCAACACTTTTTTAATACAGCAACGCTTATTCTTGTTATTGCACTACAACACAAATAAGTGTTGGCGATTGGAAAAAAAAGGGTCACCAAATGACCATTATGGTGTAGTGATTTTCCTCTTCATCATGTGGAGAATTATTGAAATCCAATTTACTCCTGACAACTGCTGAGTTGATATTTAAAGTTGCATCACTGACTTCAGTTGGATTTTCCTTCTCTGGTAACTTCATCGAACTACTGACTCTAACGCTGACCACCTTTTTCTTATTCATACGTGGACTCGCAGCAGTTTTGCTGATCACTTCTGGATTATTCGTAACTAGATTATTTAGCCGTGCCGACTTTCTAAGAGTAAAGACTTCAGTCTGCTTGTTGTTGATAGGTAGACTCACAGCAGCTTTGCTGATCACTTGGGAATTGTTTAGCCATGTCGACTTTCTTGGAGTAAAGACTTGATCAGTCTGCTGCTTCTTTTTTGCTACCTGTTGCAGATGGTGAGCGGTGACAAACTGTCGTTTCTGTGATTTCGCAGCTGCAACATACAAGTTCTTTATTATTCTACTAAGTGCACTAAAAATCAAACAAGTCCTAAATAAAAAACATATTCAGCAAAATGACCAAATTCATCAAAATAGTACAAATGAGAAGACATGTTTATACCTCGAAACAGATTATTCCTTGGGCATACGATGACATGTGGATGCATTTGTTTAATTGGCTCGGTACTATCATCGACGACAATGTCAACATAGAAATCAATGTAATCACCATTATTTTTTATTTGCATCATAAACAACAGCTCTACATCATCAGCCATCAATTTCCACCCACACGTTGGACCTTTCTATGCATATATTAGTTCAATTTCGGTGTACTCTAGCTCTTCCTTGACAAACTCCATTAGTACTGTATATGAAAACCTATCCAGATCAACTCCCTTGACAATAGCCTCTTCTCCACCAACATTTCCATTCTCCCCAATTTTTCCCTTGTAGTGGAACCTAAGATTTGCCTCCATCCTACACAAAATGGAGAAAGTAACATTAGATTGAAATAACCACAAAAAAAAAAAAAAAAAAAAAACCAAGCGCATTATGAAATAAAACAACCACTTCACTAACATGTAATATAGGCAGAAACGGTAAAAAAAGATACAAAAAGAAGCCACAAATATGATACATCGATTATAACATTTAATCAAGGCAGAAACAACATTTAATTACTTAAAATAGCAAGTAGTTATTTCCCTTGAAATACCACAAGTTTTGCAGTTATTTTCCTTTTCATTTTTTGCCCAATATAGCATGCAGTCATTTGGACATGCATGTATTATTTGGTAATTGAGGCCTAAATTTACACACAAATAGCATGCAGCCATCTGAACTTAGGAAGTTCTACCCATATATTTTCCTTGTTCATCACTAATTTACACACAAATAACATACACAAATATTATTTTGCCATGACTGTAAGGCAAAAAACACAATAATATCATATAAGCACTCCTCAACATAAGTTTGTTACAAAAATAAACATAATAATGAAATCAGGAATATGATTACACCTGAATACACAAGTAAATCCATATATTAGGCAACATAACAATCAAATTAGGAAATACTTGAAATGTACATTGAGTGATACCTTAAGTAGCAGATTAAATCGAAGCCCTAACTAAAATTTGAGACCCAAACGAACCCCAATTGAAGGCTTAATTGAAACACGAAGCCCTAATTCAACTTGAACTCGAACTTACCGTAATCGAACCCTAATTAAGCTTGTAAACTTAAACTTTTAGCCCAAATTGAAATTGCGAGTGAGAGTCTTTGACAGGTTGAGCGGTGGCGTATTTTGTTAAGTTTTCAATTGAAATCCTTGTAAATTTTGCTAAGTCTTTTGCCGCTTTGTTTTTTGTTTTTTGCTTCACGCATTAAAGATTATTTCACGCGGATTGCTAACGTGGACCGTTGGATCGTAATCGCTCGGATTGATAAATGTATTCATGTGGCTACTGCAACACCATGGATTTTCTATGGTAACACTTTGAAGCGTTTGTTGCACTAGACAAAAATCAGCGTACCTATCGTTACATTGTAGCTAGCAACACCTTGGATTTTCGTTGCGGTAGGCCATCTATGGCGTAGCGTAGAAAACAATCATTCCACATTGCAGTAGAGAAAAAAGAAGAAGAAAAAGAATCCTATTTTTTTAACTTAGAACATCAACCGAATACATCAAAAGTACAAATCCATTTCTTTTCTACTTGCTAAAAATATTAAATAACAAGAGCAGTAGCACCATAAATTATTTTTAGCCATAGAAATGTTTTGATGCTATTATCAAACCGATCGTTAGGGAGGTTTCCCTACTGTAAGAGGAGCTAAATCAATTTGTCCGTGCCAATGAATATCGCCTCAAATCTAGCAGTGTTTACGACATAATTGCTTCTCTTCTCATCTCCATGGATTTCTCGTCCCTTCTCTGCCCTACCGAATCGCATCCTCCTCAAATATCTCCTCTTTCTTCTCATCCATTACGACTAATTCAGATATCTTCCTCCGTTCTATTTTCTCTAATGTTTAATTTTTCTGCCAATTTCTTTCTCCTTAAGTTCACAATTCAAATTTCATATCAGGCACCTCACTCTTTGTGTGCAATTCCTGCTTTCTCTCCTTCTTGAAATCTAATTCCAATTCGCTAGAGTAAACTCAAACCCATGTTCGCCTTCAACCACGACAGGATACGCGAGTTCTGCACCGAACTCGAAACCTTAACGAAGATCCACCACGCGAATTTCATCAAACTCCTCAGATTATGCTCCTTTGGCCCAGATCGTGTCATCATTTACGAGTTCATCCAAACGGTGATAGAGAATTCTACCTTTTTTTGCTGGCCCGCTTCTGCTGGGGTGGATTAAATAATTTAATTTTTTATAATTTGGATGTGAAGTTTGTAATAATTTTATGCTTAAAATTACATTGATGTTATTAATTTAGAATTAGTAGATTCCTTTTTAGGTGAAATATATTAAAATTGGGTATGATTTGGTTGGTTTTAGATGTTTTCCCCATTCGATTATTCTTCCATTTGGTACAAATTGTTGTTGCGTCTATGTTTTAGGTTAAACTACATTTATAAACGTCTTATGGAGATGATGAATTTACTGTTTTCATTTTTACCCTTTTCTTTTAGTTTTTAAAAGTTTGAATATTTAAATTGAACGCGTTTATGTTGAATTTATTGTATTTTATCGTGTTATCGATTCATGGCTCTCTTCATTATGATTCAAATAAGAAGTTTTCTTAATTTATTATGCACAAAAAATGGTTTCATTGGCTAACTATAGAATAGTTAATGAAGATTCAGGCTTTGATAAATTTTGTAGTACCTTCTCATATAAGAATTTATTTTGCTTAATTTGCACTAGGAATATTACAATGTTGTTGGTTATGTTCTCATGGGTTCCCCTTTCATTAAAATAGTATTACTTCATGTGTATTTAACAAACTTATGTCGGCTTGTTATAGTATTTCCATTTCTTAATTTTCATATTATTATATTAGATAATTATTCTATTATCTAATGATTTGATATTGGCGTTTAGTACAATTTTGGGTTTTTAACTGTGTGAAAAGTAACATACGTTGTTCCAATGTAATGTTGCTTCATCATGCACTAACAGCTTGAATTCAAACTTGGCGTAACACAGTGGCGGAGCCAGCAAACTACTCTAGGTAGGGCGTATTTATTATACAAAAAAAAAAAAAAAAAAAAAAAAAAAAAAAGAAACTGCAACATAATACCTGACAGTGCCGAGTCTTTCATTCTTCATGCAGGAGAACACATAGAAGTTTTCCAGCTCAAAAATAACTGAAAAATTATTGTGTAAATAATTTAGACAAACATAGCTAGACAGAAAACTTAGTGCCCAACTAAATGGAGATAATGTACAGATTTAATGTAAGAAGTTCTTGCATCATTCAATCAACTCAGTGCACAACTAAATGGAGATAATGTACATACTTGTTTACCTACAGATAGTTATTAATATTCCTATCATATAATTACAAACTTCATAAACAATATTAATCCCGAATGCTAACTGCATATTATATATTACATTATGAACAAAATGGTATTGATTTTGCCAAAATAAAGATGATGACTTGGGGTTACTGCGAAATATTTCTTACTTGGGAATTCAACCAAATACTTTATGTGCATTAGTTATTTTGCTTACTTGGGGTTACTGCGAAATATTTCTTCATATCGAAGTGAATCAATGCACTGCAGTTTTTTGTCCGTCAACTAACAGTAACCTGCAAAGTTCAAATAAAACATATGAAATCAAACTGAAAATCAAAATATGTTTGTAATTGATAATTGGTTAGAACTTAAAATTTAGAAATTTGGGGAAAACCATTAATCAAGCAAAATGTTTGCATATTAATAATACTATAATCAAAAGCAGAAACTTATATATAGATTAGAGGTTTGGACAATTGAATTATGGAGACTTGCGGTTGCGGTTTCTAAACTTCCAGAAAAACAGAAAGAATAAAATGGTCTGAAGGAAACCTGCTACTTCCATATTGCAGGAGGATGGGAACAAGCAACGTAGGAAAAGTCAAAAAGCACATAGGGCATTTTTAATTCTTTTAGGTAGGACCCAAACATTGTTTAGTCATATTTTATGAAGTAAAATCAAAAGTTGAGGTAGGGCCTTGGCCCTATGTGGGTTGGAGCTGCATCCGCCCCTGGCGTAACAAGTAAAACTTGAAATTGTTCCAATCTTTTCTTGAGTGCATCCAATATTTCACTTTATCGCTTGCCTTTGCTGGTCTTCACCATTTCCATCTTATTTGTAGTTATCATTCTCTAAAAATTACTCAAGTAATCGATCTGTTGAGATAACTTTTTTCCTATGATTGTCAATTTTGTTTGAACTATTTTTTAGCTGATGTTATTCTTCGCATATGCATTGGCCTAGTATTTAGTTAACAAAATCCAAAAAGAATCTTCAAATACCTACACCTTTATCGCTATTATAGACTGTTTGGTTATTTAAACATTAAGAATTATTTCTCATCTTTTAATGATGCGAATTACAAACATCCATGCTCATTTTGTCCTTGCACAGACCCAAAAAAAAACTGACTATCACATTAGAATTTCAATGTTGACTCCATTATACCTTAAGTCAAATTCGTTAAATGAACTCTTTGATTGTACAATATGCAAGTATCATCATAATGAACATCGATTTTGTAACATGCAAGGCAGTAATTCTGTCTTCGTCATTGTGATTCTTTTCATTCTACCAGACCAATAGATTGACCAAACTGTTGATTTTTTTTGCTAGTCCACTGCCCAGATTTGAGGAAAACTAAAAAATATATGTCTTTTCACCGTAAATCTGAATGTAATCAGCAAACATTAGTTCATTCTACCGAACCAATAAATCGACCAAACTATTGATTTTGCGTGCTAGTCCACTGCCTAGATTTAAAGAAAACTAAAAAATATATATCTTTTCACAGTAAATCTGAATGTAATCAGCAAAAACATTAGTTTATTTGCTTACCATAACATAATAAGAAAAGAAAAAAAAACTATTACAGTAAAGAAGATTAAAGTTTGAGAAGAAAACATCAGTATTTTGACACGATTGTGTAATTGGAGCAGGAAAGGTTATTAAAAAAAAGACGAACCTTTCTGGTAAAATGAAAAAATTAGGCTGGACATTGGGAAGCCAGAAAAAGAAGATAGAGAAAATATAAAAGCCACGCAAGCATTGTTTGTATCCTTCTTTAATGTCTAAGATAGGATAAAGCTTTTATATTCAGAAATATAGAGAAATGCAACATATTCAAAACTCCAATGTTGTTAACTGGACACCGTAGTCTTTTTTATATTCATTACTGGTGTTATTGAGTTGTACACCATTGTTAAACTTCCTGCTTCTGTTAGCTTTCTAGGTGTCATTCATGAAAATAAACAAAGTGACATACATGGGAATGATTAATTATTAGCATTCCCAAATATAGATATCATTAACTGAATAAAACCTTCCTTATTTTCCAATTTAGGAAAGTTTTCTAATTTCTGTTTTTATATCAGCATAATTTTAGAAATGATTCCCTAATTATCTGTATCCACCTTGTTGTAGACACATCAATTACAATTTAGAATTAAGACCCAATTCTAAGCTTATTTATTTGGTAAACTGTACCCATGGGTGGTGTTTTTTTTTTTGAAATTGTTTATCGGTGAACTCTTGAGGAAGGAGCTCGCTTGATATCAAAACTGTAAAATGTATCTAGGTGCATCTTGGGATGCATAACTAAAATAGTAAAAAAATAAAGAAAATAAAATAAAATTAAAGGTGATAATCAAAAATAATCTGCGCATTTATGGAATGGTTTTCAAAACAATGCCATATTCTACATGGAAACTTTTGGAGCACATTACCAGTCTGGCAGAAGCTTCGGACCAACTATTCTCAACATGTCTACAATTCTTTTAATGAAAGGTTAAGCAACAAATGTGAAGAAACTTTAGCTAATCACATATTACCACATGACATGGAAAATGCTAGATTAGTTCTTGTGATTTCTTATAGTTGTATATTTTTGGATTTTCACATTTATTTACCTGAACAAAAAGTAAAGAGAATAACATCATTAGCCCCTTTTTTAGGAAAAAGAGTTCATCTTCGACTGATTTTTCTACCAATATCCACTATGAGATTTATAATATGGAATTCGGCCCAAATGTAACCATTGATTTATTAAAAGCTAGGTTGGGCAAAGATGCTAATGTATAGGTAGAGAAGATACTCATTGGAACTCAGATATACACAGACAAAAGACTGGCTGCTACCAAATAAAAATTTATGTTAATAAAATTGCTTGAAGTCCCAAAGACATTAGAGGAGTTGAAGAGATGCATTAACGAGGACGGACTTAATAAGTCCACATGGTTATGTAACCATGTTTGTTTGGAACCGTAAAAAGAATTCTTTGATGATACCTCCTTTAGAACAAAGTGATACTGAACGAGCTAAAAAGGAGCTTCTGGGTATAATGTTAATAGTTTTCATTTAACTTTGATGTATTTGACTTATTCTTTTATTCTTGTGTCTTCAAATGAATACGGATAATGAATAATGTATATTATGTATTATGGTTTAAATATAAATATTGTTTGAATTACAGAAAAGAAAATTCAGAACTTCAAAATATGAAAAACATACTTTAAACCAAACACATTTTTCAGTTTTCATTTTTGAAGCTATGTTTTCAAAATACTCCATACCAAATGCATTTTCTAAAATAATAAAAATTGTCAAAATGAAATATTGAAATTGACTAAAAAAACACAAAACCGAAAATTGTAAACACAAACCAAACGCACCATAAAAAGATTTGTAAGGATTTGAATGCATTACATTCATACTACAATGCTTCCAATGTAGACTACGTCAGTTTAATTGTTGATGAGCAGGATAAATTCTAATGTATTATGTATGAATGTGTAGGATGGCATCTGTTATATCAAAAATGGGGTTTCTGTTTTCAGAGCAAGGCTTCTTCAAATTTCTTATTCCATTATGTATATCGATTAGCATAGGCTGCGGGGACACTGGCTTTGTTTATCAGACTCGAGGCCATAAACATGGGAGAGCAAACATGGTCTCTACATGTGTTGTCGTGTCATCAATTGTTACTGGAGTGCTAGCTGGCATGCTTGCTCTTGGTGAAAAATTACCTTCGACTTCCTTTGCTTGTTTCATTCTCTTACTTGGATGGTAAACATAACTTGTTCCAATTATACATACAACTTAAATCATAACACACATAAAATAAAGGTATATTTTGTAGGTTATCAATCATATTTGGAGTAACACTGTTGGTAAGTTCGACAAGGATAATGGCACACTGAGGCCAGTGAGACGCTTTCTAAGAAGCAACTCCGAAAGGAGTCAAAATATTAGACGAACCCTTTCTGTCCGCGTAAAGAGCTGAACCCTAGTACTATAATTCATACTTCAACTCTTCACCACTCGATTCTAATTCCTGCCAAAGAGAAAGCCTAGTTTTACTGTTTGGTTCTCATACATTCTTTCTTGGTTCCTCGTATTATACAAACTGTGAACATGCTGCAAATTTGCAGCAGTTTGACATTGATATGTGCTTTTTAGCTGTTGGTATATGAGCGATTATTTGCAACATACTGGAAATTTGTGTGGATAGCAGAAATGATATGGATATGTAGAACAATATTATATGTTTTTTGAGTACTATTATATTTGTTTTGTTTTCCGTTTTTCTACTTCCCTTAAGTTGTTTTTCTACTTCCATTAAATTGGTTTTGCTGTGATTTTTTTATTTTTCTTTTCTTGTTGGAATTATTATGGAGAAATATGCTTCTCTAGGAGCTGGTGTGTTGCTCATGGGTGATTATATATATATATATATATATATATATATATATATATATATATATATATATATATATATATATATATAGCTTTCGGTTGATGGTTTGAGTTTGAATTACGCATAAATCTACAGATCTAACATGATTTTTGAGAATCTACTGCACAAAAAAGGATGTTTAAGGGGGAATACGGTGTTCTCTGGGTCTATCAAAATGAAAATATGAAGAAAAAAAATGACTTGCAGTCTATACTTTTAGGTATTTATTGAAATAATATAGTTCATTAATATGTGGTTTATTTATTATACTTATTATTGCTTTACTTATCTTTTTTAACTGAATATTCATAAATATAATAATGTGTTTTAAGCTAATATTTGTTTGATTTGTCATTTCATTTTATAAATTTAGCAATGATTTTGATGTACAAAAAACTCAATCATATGAAATATGCTAATTAATCGAATTTACATTTTATACGCATTTTCATATATATTTTAACTAACAATGAATTTTTAGTTAATTTTTTGTTTAAAAAATTAGTTAATAGAATTTTTTATTTGACATACACAACTTAATGGTTGGTTTTTCCACCGTTGTGCGGTTATATTAGTAGATTATGCACCATGAATACCTAAATAAACACAAACGTTAAAGAGAATTATTAACTTGCTAACTTATGTCACTACAAGAAAACATCAATTTAGCTGTAATTATTGGTTGCGTTTATACTGTATATGCAACTGTTCCGCATCTAATTGAAATTTGGTTGCGTTTCCACACTAAATTATTTAGGGATTATCGCTTAAACAAGGCCGGCCACGTTTTTTTCGTTCCATTTCCCCCCATTGCTCAATTTTTTATTCCCCCGATTTCCCTCTAGCCTCCATCGTTGCCGCTCAAACAAAATTTCGTAGATAGCCGCCTCATTAACGTTGCCGCATAAACATCTGACCGGCTCCATTTCGCAGATCTGCTCGTCAATGGTTCCGCATCAACGTTGCCTCAAACAAAATCTACGGTTCGTCGGTAGTCGCCTTCATTTCGTAGATCTGCTCTGCAACAGTTCGTAGATTGGCTTCGTCTCCGATCAAATCCTGGTACATTATTTTCTCTGCGGTAACTGATTTGTATTCATTTGTTATGTATTTTTGTTTCAATTTAATACGTTATTTTCTTCATTCAGTTTTTCTTGGTCCTTCAATTTCCTTTCATTCAGATCTAGATTTGGATAATAAAGCTAAAGTAGTTTTTTGAGAATGATTTTTGCTGCAATGGTGTGACAATCTTGGTACGTTATCTTCTTCGTTCAATTTATTCCTGGTCGTTATTTTCTATACAAAACTTGTTTTCCGTTTCCATTCAATACGTTATTTGTAGTAAGTTTTTCCTATGACATATTCGTAGATCTGCTCAGATAAAGGAAGGAAAAGGATATACATACTTCATTTTGTAGATCTGCTCAGATAAAGGAGGAGGGAAAATGATATGCATACTTCAAATTGTTGACTTTGGCTCATTTTTATTGATTTCAGATCAGTTTTTATCATTTATTAGTTATGATTCTGAATCAGGTGTTCCATTATCTTGTCAGTTCGCTTTTTGAGTTAATTATTATGATCGCATTCTTTTTTTTATTCACTAGTTTCAACGTTCTCAGCTTTGATGGTATAATGCCTTTTCAGTTAAGCATCAGCATAAGCTGAGAAAAAAGAATGCATAATCTTTAGGTACATGCATATAGGTAAATCACCAAAATTTTGGTTTAAACAATTTTAGATTTGACCAATTTTTTTTACGGCTGGCCATCATTGATAGTGAAGAGTCATTTAGATGTCTATTGTTTTTGATATTGTTTCCTTAAGTCTCAGTTCTATCGGTGATGCTCAAATTATGATAGAAGCACACCATATGTAGATTTAATAGCATGATGTGAAGAAGAGGAGAGTCATGCGAGGTTTTGCTAGAGAGGTTAACGATGAGGAACATGACATCGGAAGGGGATAGGCTAAACTGAAAGTATATTTCAGTGAGTTCTGCTATTGGACCAAAAAAATATGGTGCTGGAATGTACAGTGATTAGACGGATGGTGTGGAATTCAGGTAGTGAAACTTGCTGGGTGGATATTGCTCCTGCATATATTCGGGCTTTTCTCCTTCGAGCCTTATAGCATTTACGTATTTCAGTTGCCTTAAAAAGTTATCACATGCATAGTATATTATTTTTAATAAGTTATGACATGCATAATATATTATTTTTAATTGTTACTGTTGTAAAATAAAAATAAAAATAAAAGATGCATAAATGAGTGTGCTTACAGCAAGTGAGTGAGAAATGATGCAAGCCGAACTCATTGACATCACCCACTCCTCAAAGTAAAGGAAAATAAGAAGAAAGTAAATTACATAAGGGAGCCTATAAGTTTGGCAAATCAAACTCTTTCCTCGATATTGATATTAGAGTTAAAAGAAAAGAGTATTGATCTTGATAAATGTAGCTTAAAACTTCAAGCTTGGAATCCCAACCAACTAGATTCGAACAACAAGTGTGTGCTTGTGTTTGTATGCACACACTTTATTGAGTTCTTTTTGTAAAACATGGAATTCTTGTTGAATGGAAATTTTAAACAAAATTAGATCCTTTTTTTTATAAAGTTGTATGGACAAAATTGATTTAACCTGTGTGTGTATGTGACCAAATACTGCTAGAGTAGACAGAAATGGTACTATATTTATATACTAACCAAGGTTTTATAATACAGGTCATTTCTTGAGCAGTAGTAATTGATGTAAAAATAGGCGCCAATTTTCTGATTTGGCTAGTTTGAAGAAGAAGAGAGCCTTAGAATGAACAAAAAAGATTTCACTCACATCACAATGGGCAAGGGATCAACTGTTGAACTCGTTGACATAAGTGATGTCAAACAGGTATTATTTGTTATCAAATAATATTTCCTAGTTGCACATCAACCTAAATTTAATGTTGTTAAATGTATTTTTGTCAGCTTAGCTTCAATAGATAATCATATGTCATCGTACGGAGGGCTGATGAAACATCATTTTATTTTGTCAATTTGACTGAAAATTGTCGAAACACTTTAAATAACTAGACATAGTAGCTAACTTTGTTACAAGCAAAGCAGCACTAAAGACCATAGGAGAAGCAGATGTTGAATACAGCTGCAGCAGATCAGAGATGCCGCAAATAGAGGCATGCTTGGACCATTTGGCATTCTTGTACTTGTCAATCAAGATCTGAATGAGAATACTACAACTTGTATCTATGTCAGTAAGGGAACCAATGGTACTCATTACTGATTACCATTTTCTTATTTTAAATTTCTTTTTCATTCTCATTTACATGTGTACTTCTCTAGACACGTCAGTAGCTCTAAGGTAGCATCAACAGATGATATTCTTGATATAAGAATTCTTATTTGGATCATATATAGGCATATACTACTACACAACTGTGCATCTTGTCAGCCTCTCTCTTATATTTGTGCACAAAGGATAACTCAACTAAAACATAAGAAAATGTGCTTTCACAGCAATAAAGGTAGTTTCATTAGGGTGAATTCGAACACAACATGCACAATTTTTTTGATGGATTGCAAATTGATTGTTTTATAACAAACAATTTAATTAAACAATATTAGTTGTTGTTGTTCATTATTAGTGATGTTACATGCATAATTGGCCACCTTTATTCAAGGACCTAATAGCTTCTATGATATAGTAACTGTTGCACCAACCATTTAAACAGGATTAATTTAAGGCCATACGCATAACCAATATTATTATGTATATTAGCTTCTATGGCAATTGCATTGCTTATACTATCACTACACCTGCTCGTATTAGATATTTAATTTATATATGAATGAGAGCAAAAACCGGAGAAATCAAAATTAGAGCCTCTTGTAATATAGGGCAATTCAATTAGGTTACATATATTATCAATATTGGGGTAAGACAATTATAGTATTTATTCAGTGTTTTGATGTTGCAAAACTTATTGTTGTGAAATAAACGGTCCAAAAAATAGTTGGTAGACTATGCTTCTATATTAGAATAGGTGGGATGCAGCCAGTAACCATTGATTCAAATGCTTGCACCAGAAAAAAGGTGCTGCATAATGACATTCCGAGTTGATAGAAAATGAGGGAAAACTTTAATTTTGGAGCTGTACAAACATAGTAGACTAATATCTTCCTCATGCACGGTTCAGGTCTTAATTTACTTGAAATGTTGGTTAATTGGGCACAAATTCCATTAATCTAGAGATGATTTCATATGAATTACCTTACTGAGATCCTGATCAATTTTGATGCACTTGTCATGAGTTCGATTAATTTGTTCGGCCTGTTCGTGCAACGTGACTAGAGTTCTTGTTGCATCTTCCTTGATTGCATCAGCAATTTTGACACAACCATTTATGGCATTAGTAGTTTCTTCTGCTTTGGAAGCAGCATACTCTAGTTCTTGAACTGAATCGTTCTCAAAATCCTTGTATCCCTTGTTTGCATTTTTCGGTTTTGTTTATGTGTCTGAATCAGAGTCTAATAGGTTATCAATTTTCTTCTTTATGTCCACTTTCGACATTTTTTCAGATCAAATTTTTTACCCTGGAAACTAAAAGAAAGGAAAATCAAGGGCAAATAATAATAATAATCTAACTGCTGTGCTCTATAAGATCACTTAATAAGAAAACTAAGATATATGTATGCACTCAAGGCATATGGCAAACAATAAGTCAGTTTGAAGCGTATACTTCAACTATGAATTTGAGGGACAAAAAGAAAGGAGAAAATTGAAAGAGATGATCCTCCTTCCAGTTTTGATCTTGTCAGTACACCTGCACCAAAACAAAAAACAAAGAAATGCTTGAATGACAAACTTAAATTTCAGATGGCATTTAATGAGAATATAATAACCTATGACTAGAAAATGGGAAGAATTAGGATTATATCTCTAGCTTTTTCCATTTCAAAAGTAGTGCGAAGCCGTTTGCTTATGTGTGCAATTGTTTTTACCACAACTTTTGCCTTCTGGAATAAGAAGAATAAATACAAAAAAATATAGTATGCTGGATTGTAAATGAGGGTGCATTGTTTGTCTATGAATGAACTTTTATTTATTAGGCAAACAATATTTATATCATTTCATCTTGTTTTATTTTCATCTCTGGTCATTTATGCATAGGATGAATCCATAATGTCCATGGGATATGTTGTAGTGTGAAAATCACACTAGCCTTGGTTTTTGTAATGTGTCATGTTAATTGATTTGGGATTTTCATTGAAAAAAAGTTACTGATGTTGGTTTATGGTTGTCTGAACTAAACGGCAATTATGTTTATGTAAAATAGGATGGTGTGACTGAGTGAGGACATGTAGATGAGAAGATATTTGGTACAAAGATGGTTGTCAGTCTAGGGGTGTAGATATTAATCTAGTTAATGTGTGACCATCCCATATGCAGTTCAATATTTATATCTGCTGCTTCTTCTGAAAACTCAATGTTGCTTCAGCATGAGTTAAATTATAAATATGGGAATTAGTTTGACTGCTAGACATGCAGATATCATAATCGTTGGTTACTTTTTGTACATGTTACAGTATCCTGTTTCATTTCGTTGTAGCCCGACTTATATGCTTTATAATGCTTATATTTCTTATAGTTTTCTTCTTCTTATTCTTCTTGTCTAGTTTTATTATTAATTTTGCATGTTTATGGTTCCACCATATTGTAAATCTTTGTGTTCTAATGGGTGCTCTTCAGGCTAGTAGTTCAAACCATCAACAAATTGTTCCAACTTGTTAGCTATTTTTTCTCCATTATTGTTCCTATTTTCCTTTTTCTTTCTTTTTTTGTAAAAAATTAGAAAGCTCTGTGAAGATTAAACCTGAGCCCAGTCAAAGGTTATAGGATACACTGATAGGCATAGGGGTGTAGATATCTGCATGTCCAGAGGTAGACATGTCTAGAGGTAGTTGTCAATCCAGTTAGTATAATTGGATGTAGCATCCTAGTTGTGTGTAGGAGAAGTCATTGTGAAATTTGGAAATCAATCCAGCTAGTATTTGGTATCTTGGATGCAGCATCTAACGTTACTTTTGTTTAGATACAAGTCCTGGTATCTTGCACTACTTGATATGTTTAATTGAAATCAGTGAGTTATCACTTATGTCCAATGTTAAATTTGACGCTAAACCTGCTGTCATCAAATTTAAAAAATATTATTAAGTTGCCTCATTGGTTTATCAGGGTTTTAAAGGACCAATCTAGGTTTGTTTGAAACTTATTACTACAATTTATTATATGGGTAAGCTTTAGATGTTTTCACATATCAAATTTTTACTGTGCAAACATAAACATGACTGAAGATAAACTTACGACTAAAGTGTATTATATGGATAAACTTTACATGTTTACAATGTATTATAGGGATAGCGGATGGCGTGGACCTTAGGACGTGGCTGCATAAGAAGATATGGCCATACGAGTCCATGGCTGAAGATGATTCTTATATTTCAACTCTCTTTTGTAGAATTGAACTCGTTTGAACTGGAGTAAGACTCGTTTAATATTACTTCCCTTTTACTTCATGTGTTTATCATCCATGATATTGTATTAATGAAGCTTTAACTTCTGTTACGATGCAAACTGCAAGGTGTTATTTTGTTCTGAACAAGTAAAAAAATATGGACTTGCAGGTGACCTGCTTTGCTGAAGCAGGTGATCAACATGTAGAAGGAATGGCAAGAGCAGTGAAATTAATTGGATTGCACGCTTGTTTAGCATAATCAATCATGGATTCAGGCGAAGGATTGCCTGCAAACTAGGTGAGGTCTACTCGTGATTGCATCCAGGTTTGGTGTTACTGTTGTCTTATTAGTTGTAGATCAGTAGCTTAATTTTCCTTTATTGTTTTGTTTATCATTCTTTCTTACATTACAGGATTCATAAATGAGCAAGATAAATAAATGAATTTTATGAAATATAGTCTCAGAAGATCTTTATGAAAAGCAACACAATTCAGCTGATGGGTGCATTAGAATATGGTTTGGATTAAGGCAAATTATGAATGCATCCGATGAACTCTTACTGAAAACGACAGACGTAGCTGAGGAACTGCAAACTGGTATCCATATGCATGTGGAGGAATTCCCTTTTGAGAATGAGCATGTAGGGAATACAAGGGAAACTGAGTATGGTACTGTTACATTCTTGAACAAATTAGCGCTTTTGAGAAGCAATTCATTAGCTGCTCACTCAGTTTGGTTGAATGAGGCTGAGGTAAAACAAGACATCTATAAAATCAAGTTTTAACTATGAAAACATCAAGTTTCAAAGCCCACAATTTAAAGCGTGAATAAAAACCAAATAAACCGTGAACAGAAGCAATAATAAGCAATCAGCAATTAGGGGTTTGTTTTGTACTCTCATTACAGAATTAGTTATTTCTTACGGTTAAAACCTATAAGTCAACAGTTGAGCACCCATCACACTCAAACAAATGTCATATCTGCACATAAATTATCTCTAATTATTGGATCTTATATGGACAACATCTGTACATAATAACAGTTTAGGTTGCCAGCAAGTTTGTGGTAGCCTGTTACTTTTTTCCTATGAACCCAACACATTCTTTTTGAACCATCTCACCTCCATTAGGGTCGAAGCTGCATCTATAAAAACTAAGACCAGAAAAGAACATTTCATCGGTATCAATCTTATTTATATGAGAGACGTAATTGGGGTTAAGAACTCCCTGCTAATTGTTTCTCAATTTTTTTTTATTTATTATGTGAGGGGCGTAATTGAGCAGTACAATAGAAACTAAGGAAACACTAAATGTCCATGATATTGTGGCTTAGATTTCAAATTGAAATAACTGAGCTACCACTACCATTACACAAAATTTGATTTTTAATATGTGGCACATGACGTAACACTGCATATTTTATTTGCATCAGATTGAAATAACTGATAGCCATAGCTTGGCTGAAAGAGTGAGTTAACTGCATGATTCAGTAACACTGGTTATTTCATTTTATTTGCAAGTCAGTTTTTAACGAGGGAAATTATGTTTTTTTAATAATTATAAAGACTAATTTTTAGGTTTCTTTCCTTATGAAATACATCTATGTTTCCATAAAAAAAGGGTGTAATTTAGAAGGTATTAGAACAATTTTACTAACTGCTCATGTTATTATTTTTTATAAGCTATAAACTAAGCAATACATGTCTTGATAATCACTCTTAAATCTATGGTATTATTTTTTATAAGCTTTAAACTAAGCTATAAGTTTTATAAGATTAACTAAGTTTAAGTTAACTAATTTTACAAAATAATGATGATGATGATAATGAATTAACTAAGTTAATAAAACTTTTCAATGTTTATAAAAACAATATATTAAGTTAACCAAGTTTTAATATTAGCTAAGACAATATAAATGGAGGGGGCAAAACATTAATTTCGGGGATTTAGGAAAAAATGTTTAGAAAAAGCCAGTAGCATAACCGGAGAATTTCATGGTAGTCTCTGCATAAAAGATTTAAAATGAAATAAAAATAAACTTTACAGTAACCAAATTGAATCCAATAACAATTGATCAACAAAAAATGAATTTTTTTTTTATAAAACAAACAAGGCTAAGAAGGTCATCAACCCGATATGGATCTGATTAAATCATAAATATGCTCATCATAGGTCTGAAATAAATAAAGAAGCATGTATATTGGTTTAGAAAAGCAAGCTTGGAGGAGAATGGCTGACAAATGAACAAATTCATGAGCTTGGTGCTTTTTATGAAGCATATGAAAATTTGTAATTTATTTTCTAAACATATAATTCAAATATGCAAAAAAAACATGTAGAAGTGTTTGCATGCAAATATGTGTCTGGAATTGTGTGTTGGGCCACTCAATTGTTTACCACAAATATGTTTGCAAACTAAGGTTTAAATAAATAATTTTCATATGCTAAAGTGCCAATTCCAGGCATAAATCATAATTAAGGTTAATATGTTATATCCTAACGTTCTATCATACATACTAAGATAGGTTACTTATTATTATAATAGGAAAGCTCCATACTATAAGTTATAACCCACACAAAGACTTTGAAATACGAAGAGTGATCTAACATGTTATTCAAGAGAATCGTTAACTGGACAATATATAAATTATCAACTGAAAATTACAAAACTAACATATGCAATCAATTTCTATAAATGTTATAGATAGGTGCTCAAAGATAAAACTAATAACAAATCATAAAGACATTATGTTTCATAACTTACATTATATGTTTATGGTCGAGTTCTATTAATATTGTTTATGTGCTTGTTTTAGTAATAACCAGTTAATATTGTCTATAGGTAATTAGCTTTTCTGAAGTGAAGACTATCAACAACAATGGACATGATTTTAATTGTTGTATATATTATGGTATTTGTTAGTACTTATTGTGTAAATTTGTTTTTGAATGCTTGTAGTATGTGAATTTGCTGTTTATCAAATAACTATTATTTAAATGGTATGATAAATACTTGTGTGACTAATGTGTTCTCATTTCTTTGAATATGATTGATCGATTATTGTTTTAAATCAGACTTTTATACAATCGTTGCTGATTTTAATATATCTACGACATAATTAGTTGCCGAAAATAATACAAGCCATTAGTAGTGCATAGTAGCATTTAAAATATGGTACAAAACAATCAATACCTTTTAGTAGCGTTTTAGAAACGCTACAAAAACAAATGTAACATACCACTTGAATTTTTAGTGGCATAAAATAAATGCAACAAAAATTTTTTAGTTGCTCAAAATAAACGCTACAGAAAAGCAAAAAAGTAAACCCTGTACAGATCTTCGGTAGCGTTTGAAAAACGCAACTACGCTAACAATTTAGTAGCGTTTACTAAAATGCAACCAAAAATTTCAGACCTTTAGTTGCGGGACCTGTAGTAGCGTTCATTAAAATGCTACTAAAGGCTTTGGTAGCATTTTTTAAACACTGCCAAAGGTATTTTTTGGTGTAGTGTGTGATGAAACCATGGTCCATCTGGCATTGATCTTGGAACATATGGCTCGAACAATTTTACGCTTGGGTTGATATCATACCGCATTATATCTACTGCTTTTTCGAATTCCTCTCTCGATATTTTAATGCTATGCTTGTCGACCACACGCCCTAGGTCGTGGGAGGTTTCGAATGGATCCTCGATGCACAGTGGCGGACCTAGCCTATTGGGTCAGCTAGGGCCATATTTGTATTTAATTATTTAAAGTGAGGCCCATGTTTTTATATATCTATGCGTGCAAGCATAATAAGAGATGATTAGATGCCAGTGGGATTAAACATTACAAAAATACCCTGGAAAAAGAAGAAAAGAAGGTCCAGTGATTTGTGCATAATCTCTAAGCAGCTTTGTATTAGCAACTGCCAAAAGATTGCTCATGCCGACATTGTCAATTGCAAGGCAAAGATCGATATCACTACTTGAAACCCCAACTGAATTGGCACACGATCCATATAAATGAAGCTGTGCAATAGGCCATTCTTGATTTACCAATTTACCCAGGTTGTGTAATAACTGTTTTTGTTTTCTTTTCTCCTCACCAGCTGATACCAGAGACGCATAAATTGAAAGTAACAGAGTAAAATTATCAATGTCGTAGCACGGCACCTCGATTCTCTTCTACATATCCTTACCCACTGACTGGAAAGTGGAAACATTATGCCCTCTAAACAAATCTATTCTGACATCCTTACTCCTAAGATGGTTTGCTTTTTTGGTTGCACTGCCTTTGGTTGTTTCTTCACTCACCAATAGCAAATCCAAATTCTTCGGTAAATCATCCAAGCAATCATAATCACCATCACTAAAATTAGTATTTAACAGAGAAAATTACCCTTATTTCACTAGAGTACCAATTCACCTATGAATGAAAACTATTTGATTTCTAATTAAGCATCAGTAATAAAGCAGGTTCACATAATTGGTATGTTTTAAACAAGATTTAATAGTGAATATTTAGAGCCAATTACACTTTTCTGATATTTTGATAGAAGTTGTTTTTGTCACAGGAGAAGCTCTTTTCTAATTTCTACGCTACATTATTAATTATCGATACGAGAATGAGAAACCATATTAAACTGTACACTGTATTCTGAAAATTCAAAAAACAGTACATAGCATTTTTCTCTTTATAATGAGAAAAATATATCAATTCCTCCCACTTGGCTGCTGAAGCAGTAGTGGGAGAACGCTTTTTGATCTTCTTTTTACACCGAAAAATTCAGTATAAACTAAGTGTTATCATCGCAACTAGCCAACAACTCAATGTAAACTAGCAATAATAATCCGTGCTGGTTAATTAATACGACAATGATAATAACATGAAATAAATCAAATGAATTTACTTGGAGGATACTGATTAAGAATCTCAGAACCCTTAACTAGATATTCATTTCCATGTACAGGTAGAATCATATTTTCTTTTTTTTTCACATTTCCCCTCCCCTTTTATCCAGGCTTTGGACCGGCAATGTCAAGTAAACATCGGCTGAGTTAAAAAGTGTTATAATTTAAAGATGCAAAACATAGCTGAATAAGAAACTAACATATATGGACTATCATTTTCGGGTTCGAGCTTTAGTTAGACTGTTAATGGCGACAGAATAAAATTTTCTTTCTTTCGCATCTTTCCGATTCGTTTTCGCTTCTCTCCATTTTCTTTCTCTTCAAATCAACTCCAATTCTGCTTTCGTCTGCGTGGTCTAACTAAAATCTCTCGTTATTTTTTCCAGATCTGAACCCCTTTTATGCCATCGCACCTCTAATTTCTTCACTCCACTTCACTACTTCCTCTCCATTTCCCTCCTCACTATCAGACTCCCCTTCGGTTCAGTTCGCGGCGGCCCTTAGTGTGATTTCCGTGATCAAATGCTTTAGATCTGCTAGAAAACGATGAGCAACCATCCGAACGATTACTGTAGTGTGCTACAACTGGTAACCTCGCGACTCTGTGTGATTACATTGCTTGGTGTCTAACGTCCTTGTAGTTTGAGTTTGGGGTTGGTAGTGTTGCTTTTTGGGTTGCCAGTTTGTTTTTAGTGATTGATCTGGTATCCTGTTTTGTGGTTCGGCTTGTCTGTTTTGAAAGGTCTGGATTTTTCGTGTTGTCTTGCAGTAACCACTGGTTATTGTACAATTCGCGTCTTGCCTTATGGTTATGATGGTTTATATGTGGCTAGTTTTTATTGTAAATCATTCGAGAGTGATAGACTGATGTCTGTTTGTGAAGAGAGAATGGTTCTATGTTAGTTTATGGAGTTTGGAGTATCTCTTTTTCTGGTGTATGGTTGTGTAGATAGTTCACCTTATGTTATTGTTGTATTTGGCGCCATGGATGCTTTGCACGAACAGTCATTGTATGATGGTACGGTTTTTGGTGAATTAGCTATGCCACCTTGATGGTTCTCTGAAAAAAGCTCTGTTCGATCATTTGGTGTACTTGTTATAGATGGTTGGTGTTCTGGGTCCTCTCTATGGCCATGCTATGCTCCTCAGGTGAAGCTCTGCTCTCAACGGAGCTGGCAACGTTGGCTAACTAATCCTTCAGTATCTGTTTATGGTGCATCTCCTCTTGATTTGCTTTTCCAGATATGATATTTTCATACGACATGTCACATCCTTGTGGTCAATGTAATTTCCTGATGCAGCTGTTGTCCACTCAATACTTTTCTCTGTAGCAGTATGGTATTACTCATGTAATTTGTACCAATGTAATTCCTTGTTTTGTGTACTGTGTACACTATAGCAGATGTATTTCAAAAGTTTGAAAAGTAACATGGCATATCCTCCTTGCGTGGAGTGAAAGCTTGTAGTCTAGTATGTTAGCTAGCTCTAGAACTGTAAGCCTGACTAGGTAGAGTGGACGGAACACTATAAACTCCGTAGACGGTGGACGGTCCACCTTAAAAACTGAATTAGTTGACTGCTAACTACAGTTACCTGTACTATATTGTAATTTTATTATTAGTCATAATAAAAGAATGTTACGGAATACTATAAAAACCGGTCGGCTATGCCAAAAAAAAAAAACATATATGGACTATGAAATTAGAAAAAACTGAATTCTTAAAACAAAAACATGAATATTCAAACTATATTAAAGCAAGTTTTCAGCTTCTACAGAACTACATAAATATGTGCCTTCACTATCCCTTCTTTCAAAACCATCACTATTATCCATAGCTTCATCGAGCTTTGATACATCAAATGGTTAAGAGTTCGTTTTAGTTATCTCATTATACAACTCTAATTCATGAAACCCTCAGGGTATTGCTTTTATGACATTATACCAATTAGATGAAGTCGTCTCCCTTGCGTAAAAATACTTGTTTGGCTTGTGAAGCTAGGATAAAGGGGTCATTCTGAAATTGATTTTGGAACTAATGAAGGTGTACAAGTGTAAAACCATCTTGTAACACCCCGAATTTTAGTTAATACTAAAATTCACTAATTATAGGATAAATAATCTCAGATGTGGGAATTGGGGGTAACGGGCTACGTCATTACGTTCGTCTCGGAAAAATACGCGAAATAGAGTCCGAGTTTTTGAAAATCGGAGTCCGTATGACCCAGTTAAGGCCCAATGAAGTTTGCAGAAAATTCAAAGTTAAAAACAGATTTAATAATTTAAAACCAGATTTTAAAATAGAGCAAGCGGGGCCAGGCGGGAAGATTCCCGCCCTACCCATGTCGACAGGGCTGTCGACAGGCCTGTCGACAGGGGTGTCGACTTGCCTGTCGACAGGGGGGCGACGCCCAGTAAAACTGGGTGCACCAGTTTAGGTTCTTGGGCTGGCTTGGAGGGCTGGTTCTGGAAGCTTCTTGGATCTGACGGGTCTAAACCAATCTAGGGTTAATCTAAGGGTCTAAAATGCAACCTAATCCTATAAATAAGACCCTAACCCTATCCTAATTCATTCATAATTAGATCTTGTAACTAAACTATGGCAAAATGAAACTTGATCATGGCCACCACAAATCAATGAAGAGGAAAGCAAGCTAATCAACCTCTCTAATCAACCTCTAATCCATTCTAAGCATCTTAATCTTCTTCATTTGGAGTGCAAATTGCTAGTTGTGAGTTTCTATCACTTTAACATCAATTGTTAAAGTAAGTAGATTAGGTGTAATGAGACTTATGGTCTTGAATGCGGATTAGTGAGTTTGAATCATTTGTAATGATATGTTACTCTATGTTTTTCTATGTTTATGCATATTGAATAAGTTGGTTTATGCATATTTAATACGTTGGTTTATGCATATTTAATAAGTTGGTTTATGCATATTTAATAAGTTGGTTTATGCATACTTGATAAGTGGATTTATGCATGATTAATAAGTTGGTTTATGCATGTTTAACAAGTGGGTTTATGCATGTTGAGTATGTAAGTTTATGCAAGTTTAGTATGATGTATGTTATGTTTACATGATGCTAAATATGCAAGTTGTGGACTATGTGATCATATACATGTTATGCAAGTTCATGAAGATATGCTATGCGAGTTACATGTATGTTAATATGCAAGATATGCTATGAAAGTTACATGTATGTTAATATGCAAGATATGCTAAGAAAGTTACATGTATGTTAATATGCAAGATATGCTATGCAAGTTACATGTTTGTTAATATGCAAGTTCATGATGACACATTATGCAAGTTTAAGAGTTAATATGCAAGTATGTGAATGCTTATGCAAGAATGTGAATGCTTATGCAAGAATATGAATGCTTATGCAAGTTATGTGTATGCTTAAATGCATGTTTAACATATTATGCATGTTGTGAGGATGCTTATATGCAATATGTTATGCAAGTCATGTGAATGCTTATATGCAAGATCAACATGTTATGCAAATCATGTGTATGATAATATGCAAGTTTGGGTTATATGTAGTTGGGTTAATATATGCTCATATATGCAAGTTGACATCCTCTTAACCCATGACAAAGTTGTATGCTAAACCCATGATATTTGTGATGATCTTCCCCTTATTTATGTCATGAAATGAGAACGATTTACGTGGGGAACGATGGGGTTGGTAAATATGTTAATAAAAATATAATTGGGTATGATTAAGCATACCATAAAAATAAATTACCATAAGTGGGAATTTACCTATTGAGTTAGGTCTACCCCATGGGAATTTACCTATTGAGTTAGGTCTACCCATGTTATGGAAAATTGGATATTAATTAGGGATAATTAATATGGGGGTGATTAATTAGGTTTAATTAATCAACTAAGACACGAGGTTGGACCATTTTGTAGCGGAAGTCTGCCCGGAACCGACCGGCCATCCAGCGGCTACAAATGATTGGCCCAATGTGAGAGGTCTTAGTCATAAATTAAATACATGATTAAAGTAAAGACACGAGGTTAGACCCTTTTGATGACAGAAGTCTGCCCGGAACCAACCGGCATATCCAGCAGTCATAAAAGACGGTCTAATGTGAGACTTTATGAGGTCATGATCTTAATTAATGAATTAAGAAACACTTAACCATATTAGCATGTAGTGGGACATGAGGGGTTAAGTGGGTGCCTTTGGGTGGCATGATGAGACTAGTGGGTTGCCTTGGGTGGCAATAGAAAAATACGATTAGAATACTTAACCAAAGTGAAACATGTAAATAAAACATGATTAAAGGTTAAGTAAGTGCCATGGGTGGCATGTGAAAATACGATTAGAATACTTAACCAAAGTGGAACATGTAATTAAAACATGGGTGAAGGGTTAAGTAAGTGCTTTGGGTGGCATGTAGAAATCTAGTGGGTGCCCTAAGTGGCAATTGAAATATGATTGATGACTTAACCAAAACTTAACATGTAAGTGGCATGACTATATAAGGGGTTAAGTGGGATGCACTAGATAAAAGTAGCAAGCTTAAGTAGTAGCTTGTGGGGGCCCATTTCAACCAATATCCCAAACGTATCTTCGTGGGCTTGACTCTAGTCGGGTGACGGGACACGCATATTGGGCTTGACTGTAAGAGGCCAAACCGGGTTAGCGGTGGCAACGCGGGACCAACGAGTTTCATATGCGTGTGTGGACCCGGGCTGGTTGGTAAGTCGTTGTTGCATCGTGTAGATATAAAGCCGTGCACTGTTGATATTATCTGGTAGCCACTTTAGGGGAATGATACACCCCAATCGTGGGACCAGCACGGGTATCTACGGTAGGGAGCCGATCGCTGGGGAGTAGTGGGAACACCTAATAAGGATAGGGGCAGACGGCACCTATGTAGGGGTACACGAAACTATTGGGTGAAATTACTAAGTACACCTAGTGGAGATAGGGGCAGACGGCACCTATGTAGTGGGCTAGGGATACACGAGACTACTGGGGAAATTTTCTAAGTCCTTGGAAGGGATCAACCTTTAAGTAGGAATGACTGGTGTGGTGCAGTTAGTAGTTATCCTTGGGTGGGTAGATGCGTCCTTACGGTTATCTTAGTTTATCCTAAGTCTACCAAGCTGCTTAGTGTAGCCATTCATCCCCAGATATTACCGTAGGTCAAGTTTATGTCTTCTCTGGTTACTTTAATGATTGTATTGTTAAAGTTATAGGGCTCACTCAGACTTATGTCTGACCCCGTTGTTTTTATTTTTTTCCCAACCCTCAGGTCCTACGGTGGATCCTAGCGGTAGTAGAGCTTGATCGGATTGCTGTTCCAGTCTTTAGGAGCTTGGGTAGATGTAAAGCTCCAGTTATCCAGTTATCTTTTCTTTTGTTCTGGCTATTGTATGAGAGAGTGGGATTATGTACTTCTTTATTTTGATGGATATTGTACTTGACTTTTATCATGGTTTTATGATGTAACCAGACATGTTTATTTCGGCTGTTATGAGATGATGTTTTAAAATTCAAGTACTAATTATATCTGTCTTGTTGTAATTTTTCTGTTCTATATTCACTAAAATACTCCACCGATGCTATGGCATTCCCTTAGTGAGTGACCATAGCGGGAGTGGGGTGTTACACGTGGTATCAGAGCAAAGGTTACCAGAACAGATAAAAGTTTTAGAAAACTATTTTTCTAAAAAACATTTTTGGAAGAAATATTTTCAAAAACATGTCTTTTAAGAGAAAAGTTTTTGAAAGAAAAGCATAATCCCCGATAGCCATATCTTTATCTTTCGAATTCTCCGTTTTGAATCTTCCCTTTTTCGTCTCAGCATGGCTGAAGATCTTTATCTTCCGGACGGTGTAGCGGTACCAGTATGGTATAGGAGGTTGTTAGAGGCTAGGGCCGCCGCTGCAGGTCCAGCAAATGTTCCTCCTCCACCCGTTGCACTCGTTCCTCCTCGCGCGGATACTTTTGCTATGACTTGTAGGAAGTTTAAGGCTATGGGAGGAAAACCTTTTGTGGGAGCTAGGGATTGGCTTAATGAGACGGAAGAATTGATGGAAATCTTGGAAGTAGAATAGGGAAAGAAAGTCAGGTTAGCCGCTTGGTTAATGGAAGGAGAGGCCTCGTTCTGGTGGGAGGTCACTAATGGAGAACGCCCTATTGACTCTTGGGTGGATTTCAGACAAAGGTTTGAGGCAAAGTTTCTCTCAAAAGCGGAAGAAAATATGCACGAGGAAAGGTTCTTGAACTTAAAGCAAGGGAACTTGTCAGTGGAAGAATATGTTAACAAGTTTGACTGGTTAGCGAAGTTCAATATAGACTTGGTAAACACACCGGGGGAGAAGGCTTTGAGGTTCGTTAAAGGCTTGAACGAACCGATGCACGGATTGGCTATGTCTCACATCCCTATGGGGGCCACTTTCGAGAAGCTAGTGGACATGGCACTTATGCATGAGGAAGAGAAGGGTCCCAATGCTAGTAAAGCACCCGAGAAGGAAGGAGATCAGAAGAGACCTCTACAGCAACAGCAAAACAAGGGTGGGAAAGGCAACGGTGGCAAGGGAAAGAAGAGGTGCTTCAATTGTGGGACACTAGGCCACCTAAACAAAGATTGTCGCAAGAAGACTAAGACTGGCTGCTTCCACTGTGGCGAAGCAGGGCATCTGATGAAAGACTGTCCAAAGAAGGAGCAAAGGACGGGGTCTACCTCAGGAGGACAGGTGCAAGCTCATGTGGCACCAGGTCAGGCTAGGGGGCAAGTACAGGCTCTCGCGATTCGGGAAAGAGGTAGAACTACTTCTATTGAAAGTCTAGTTTTTCTGATCGATCATCCTGTCCGTACTTTATTTGATTTTGACGCATTGAGTTCGTTTATCTCATCATTACTAGTAGAGTCACTGCACTGAGACACCAGTTGGTAGATGATCTCTTAGTTGTTTCAAACCCAATTGGGCTCCATGATGTGTTTGGGTTTGAAAGTTTCTATACTTAGCGTTGAGTTTAGATGTGATGCTTGTTGGGCTTCACGGGCTATGGGTTAGTGGGCATGGACTGGTTATCCAGTAGGGGTGCCGTTCTTGATTTTGAGGGGAGAGTTGTTAGGCTTATGGGCCGCTTGGGTGACACTCTTGAGATCTCTTGTAATCCCATAGAATCTGTTATGCTAAGTTATCTAGAATCGCTTGACACGTCGGTCTAGAGTTTGCAGCGGTCCAGGAATACCCGGATGTGTGTGAGGAGGTGAAGGGTTTACCTCCGGAGCAGGAAATTGACTTCCAAATATATCTGGTAGACAAAGCCAAACCAGTGTTTTGGCCAGTGTGCCACGTGGCTCCTCGTGAGAGGAGGGAACTCCACAAGTAAGTAGGCGATTTGCTTAAGAAGGGGTTCATAAGACGAAGTATATCGGAGTGGGGCGCTCCAGTAGTTTTTGTTACGAAGGCGGATGGGTCCCTCAGACTTTGTGTAGGCTAAAGAGAACTTAATAAACTCACAAAGAAGAATAGACACCCATTGCCGAGGACAGATGATCTCTTTGATCAGTTGGTTGGCGCCTCAATATTCTTGTAGTAGGACTTAGCCACGGGATTTCATTAATTGAGAGTGGCTGAGGATGGAATAGAGAAGACTGCCTTTAGGACTCCGGATGATTTTCTTTAGGAGTGGCTGGTGAGGCCATTTGGTTTGATGAACGCCCCTGCATACTTTGTTGATTTGATGAGAAGGGTGTTCAAGGAGTACCTAAATAAGTTGTGATGGTCTTTGTGGATGACATCTTGGTCTTTTCTAGGAGAAAAATAAGCTTTCGTATGTGCTCAATAGGCTGAGCAAAGCCGGTAAGGGATAAACGATGGTTTTGGAGCGAGACTGGCGAGGACATCCAGAATGGGACAAGGGCTTAATTATTTAGCCATTTTTACTAGTAATATCTCACGTAGGTCGTCTGAATTCGAAGGAGGTATCCCTTGGGTGTTTGTCTGATATTGGTTTAGTCCTTTGGGGCTTGCATTTGGGGGATGCCGAGTTCGACTAGGGTGGTCTGCGTAAGAGACAGTTGTGGTGATTTTGGATGATATCCTGGTAGAGAAGAGCATGCCCTACATTTTAGGGAAGTATTGGAGACTCTTCGAGCGCATAATCTTAGGACAGCAAAAGTGAATAGGATTCTTAGCATCCTATGACTTCGAGATAGCGTATACCCCTGGCAAGGGTAACGTGGTGGCGGACGCCTTGAGCAGAAAGAGATTGACCTTGAGTCCATTGTTCGTGGAACAACGAAGCTTGGAATTTATCTCGATGTTTGATTTCAGACCTTCCGTTGACTATGTACCCGGTTTGCTAGCTTCCTTGGAAGTTAGACCTACTCCTTTGGGGCGGATTGGTGAAACACAGAGGGACGACCCACAGTTGGTTGAGTTGGTGGAGAAGCTCATAAGGGGGGAAGTCGTCCAGCCATTTGAGTAGGTACACCCTAGACGATAGGGGGTGCTTGCGTAGAGACAGTAGACTTTGTGTACCGCAAGACGAGGGTTTGAGGAAGGCTATATTTGATGATGCATATCGGTCAAAGATGACCATTCATCCCGGTAGGGACAAGATGTACCAAGACATGAAGCGAGTTTTCTTTTGGGACGGTATGAAGAAAGACATGGCCGAGTATGTCGCTAGATGCTTGGTGAAAGCGGAGCAAAAGAAACCAAGTGGGTTGCTTCACCCAGTGGAAGTTCCGCTAAGGAAGTGGGATAGTGTCTCGAAGGATTACCGAAATCAAGGAAGGGTGATACGGGGATTTGGGTTTGGTAGATAGACTTACTAAGTGTGCCCATTTCATACCCGTGAAGAGCAAGAGGACTATTCCATGTCTAGCTTCAGTTTACATTCGAGAGATTATTAGATTGCATGATGTACCTTCCAGTATAGTGAGCGATCGAGATCCTATCTTCACTAGAGAATTTTGGAAGAGTTTGCAAGAGGCGGTAGGAACTCAGTTGTATTTGAGTACCGCATATCATCCTCAGATAGACGGCCAGACCGAGAGGGTGAATCGTATTTTAGAAGACCTTTTGAGACTATGTATCTTGGATTTAGGAGGTACATGGGAAGAGCATCTTCCATTGGTGGGGTTGCCCGACAGACTTGGTGGTGTACATGATGTATTCCATGTGAGGAAGGGCCTACATAAGATCGTAGAGGCGATAGAGCCAAGCTTGCTTAAAGAAGTAAGGTAGAGCGTGATGTGATTATTCGACGAGCTCCTACCCGCATCCTTGGGTCAGAGATTAGGGAGTTGAGAAACAGAGAGGTTCGACTAGTCAAAATGAAAAAGGAGAGAAAGTGAAAGCAATGCTACTTGGGAGACAGAAGCGAAGATGCGTTCGTTATGCCCATTCCTTTTTGAGGGTATGTGCTTTAGACGTCTCCTTTATCGGTTGTCTAGTGCTTATCTTATCCTTAGTATGTCCTCTCGTTAGTATCGTTGACCTTCAGATAGGATAGTCCTATGGTTGAAACATGTGTTTGAGACATGTTATGTATGATGGATGCAAGTGGATGCAAGTGTTTGCTAGTGGTTGCTCGTGGATGCATATACACACACTCTAGGCACTAGATCGGTTCAATCACTTCATATTGCATATTGCATAAAATTGTGTGTAGGAAACTATATTTATGGATGTATAATGATTGTGTTATCATATGGATGATGCATTTTTGGTGAATGATTGTGCACTCATGTAGATATTGTATGTGTCGATAGGGTTCTCTCGCATACATAATGGATGCATGGCACTATCATGGTTTGCATATGTTCATACATTAGATAGGGAACATATACACACACTCTTTGCATATGCTCATACATCATTAGAAATTGTTTTAAGGACAATGGATGCCCGTGTTTGATGGATTGAGTAGATGGTTGTTTGGATGGTAGGATATGCATTCTCCTTAGCTTAGAGATTTCGGGGACGAAATCCTTTAAGGAGGGGAGAATGTAACACCCCGAATTTTAGTTAATACTAAAATTCACTAATTATAGGATAAATAATCTCAGATGTGGGAATTGGGGGTAACGGGCTGCGTCATTACGTTCGTCTCGGAAAAATACGCGAAATAGAGTCCGAGTTTTCGAAAATCGGAGTCCGTATGACCCAGTTAAGGCCCAATGAAGTTTGCAGAAAATTCAAAGTTAAAAACAGATTTAATAATTTAAAACCAGATTTTAAAATAGAGCAAGCGGGGCCAGGCGGGAAGATTCCCGCCCTACCCATGTCGACAGGGCTGTCGACAGGCCTGTCGACAGGGGTGTCGACTTGCCTGTCGACAGGGGGGCGACGCCCAGTAAAACTGGGTGCACCAGTTTAGGTTCTTGGGCTGGCTTGGAGGGCTGGTTCTGGAAGCTTCTTGGATCTGACGGGTCTAAACCAATCTAGGGTTAATCTAAGGGTCTAAAATGCAACCTAATCCTATAAATAAGACCCTAACCCTATCCTAATTCATTCATAATTAGATCTTGTAACTAAACTATGGCAAAATGAAACTTGATCATGGCCACCACAAATCAATGAAGAGGAAAGCAAGCTAATCAACCTCTCTAATCAACCTCTAATCCATTCTAAGCATCTTAATCTTCTTCATTTGGAGTGCAAATTGCTAGTTGTGAGTTTCTATCACTTTAACATCAATTGTTAAAGTAAGTAGATTAGGTGTAATGAGACTTATGGTCTTGAATGCGGATTAGTGAGTTTGAATCATTTGTAATGATATGTTACTCTATGTTTTTCTATGTTTATGCATATTGAATAAGTTGGTTTATGCATATTTAATACGTTGGTTTATGCATATTTAATAAGTTGGTTTATGCATATTTAATAAGTTGGTTTATGCATACTTGATAAGTGGATTTATGCATGATTAATAAGTTGGTTTATGCATGTTTAACAAGTGGGTTTATGCATGTTGAGTATGTAAGTTTATGCAAGTTTAGTATGATGTATGTTATGTTTACATGATGCTAAATATGCAAGTTGTGGACTATGTGATCATATACATGTTATGCAAGTTCATGAAGATATGTTATGCGAGTTACATGTATGTTAATATGCAAGATATGCTATGAAAGTTACATGTATGTTAATATGCAAGATATGCTAAGAAAGTTACATGTATGTTAATATGCAAGATATGCTATGCAAGTTACATGTTTGTTAATATGCAAGTTCATGATGGCACATTATGCAAGTTTAAGAGTTAATATGCAAGTATGTGAATGCTTATGCAAGAATGTGAATGCTTATGCAAGAATATGAATGCTTATGCAAGTTATGTGTATGCTTAAATGCATGTTTAACATATTATGCAAGTTGTGAGGATGCTTATATGCAATATGTTATGCAAGTCATGTGAATGCTTATATGCAAGATCAACATGTTATGCAAATCATGTGTATGATAATATGCAAGTTTGGGTTATATGTAGTTGGGTTAATATATGCTCATATATGCAAGTTGACATCCTCTTAACCCATGACAAAGTTGTATGCTAAACCCATGATATTTGTGATGATCTTCCCCTTATTTATGTCATGAAATGAGAACGATTTACGTGGGGAACGATGGGGTTGGTAAATATGTTAATAAAAATATAATTGGGTATGATTAAGCATACCATAAAAATAAATTACCATAAGTGGGAATTTACCTATTGAGTTAGGTCTACCCCATGGGAATTTACCTATTGAGTTAGGTCTACCCATGTTATGGAAAATTGGATATTAATTAGGGATAATTAATATGGGGGTGATTAATTAGGTTTAATTAATCAACTAAGACACGAGGTTGGACTCTTTTGTAGCGGAAGTCTGCCCGGAACCGACCGGCCATCCAGCGGCTACAAATGATTGGCCCAATGTGAGAGGTCTTAGTCATAAATTAAATACATGATTAAAGTAAAGACACGAGGTTAGACCCTTTTGATGACAGAAGTCTGCCCGGAACCAACCGGCATATCCAGCAGTCATAAAAGACGGTCTAATGTGAGAGGTCTTTATGAGGTCATGATCTTAATTAATGAATTAAGAAACACTTAACCATATTAGCATGTAGTGGGACATGAGGGGTTAAGTGGGTGCCTTTGGGTGGCATGATGAGACTAGTGGGTTGCCTTGGGTGGCAATAGAAAAATACGATTAGAATACTTAACCAAAGTGAAACATGTAAATAAAACATGATTAAAGGGTTAAGTAAGTGCCATGGGTGGCATGTGAAAATACGATTAGAATACTTAACCAAAGTGGAACATGTAATTAAAACATGGGTGAAGGGTTAAGTAAGTGCTTTGGGTGGCATGTAGAAATCTAGTGGGTGCCCTAAGTGGCAATTGAAATATGATTGATGACTTAACCAAAACTTAACATGTAAGTGGCATGACTATATAAGGGGTTAAGTGGGATGCACTAGATAAAAGTAGCAAGCTTAAGTAGTAGCTTGTGGGGGCCCATTTCAACCAATATCCCAAACGTATCTTTGTGGGCTCGACTCAAGTCGGGTGACGGGACACGCATATTGGGCTTGACTGTAAGAGGCCAAACCGGGTTAGCGGTGGCAACGCGGGACCAACGGGTTTCATATGCGTGTGTGGACCCGGGCTGGTTGGTAAGTCGTTGTTGCATCGTGTAGATATAAAGCCGTGCACTGTTGATATTATCTGGTAGCCACTTTAGGGGAATGATACACCCCAATCGTGGGACCAGCACGGGTATCTACGGTAGGGAGCCGATCGCTGGGGAGTAGTGGGAACACCTAATAAGGATAGGGGCAGACGACACCTATGTAGGGGTACACGAAACTATTGGGTGAAATTACTAAGTACACCTAGTGGAGATAGGGGCAGACGGCACCTATGTAGTGGGCTAGGGGTACACGAGACTACTGGGGAAATTTTCTAAGTCCTTGGAAGGGATCAACCTTTAAGTAGGAATGACTGGTGTGGTGCAGTTAGTAGTTATCCTTGGGTGGGTAGATGCGTCCTTACGGTTATCTTAGTTTATCCTAAGTCTACCAAGCTGCTTAGTGTAGCCATTCATCCCCAGATATTACCGTAGGTCAAGTTTATGTCTTCTCTGGTTACTTTAATGATTGTATTGTTAAAGTTATAGGGCTCACTCAGACTTATGTCTGACCCCGTTGTTTTTATTTTTTTCCCAACCCTCCGGTCCTACGGTGGATCCTAGCGGTAGTAGAGCTTGATCGGATTGCTGTTCCAGTCTTTAGGAGCTTGGGTAGATGTAAAGCTCCAGTTATCCAGTTATCTTTTCTTTTGTTCTGGCTATTGTATGAGAGAGTGGGATTATGTACTTCTTTATTTTGATGGATATTGTACTTGACTTTTATCGTGGTTTTATGATGTAACCAGACATGTTTATTTCAGCTGTTATGAGATGATGTTTTAAAATTCAAGTACTAATTATATCTGTCTTGTTGTAATTTTTCTGTTCTATATTCACTAAAATACTCCACCGATGCTATGGCATTCCCTTAGTGAGTGACCATAGCGGGAGTGGGGTGTTACACATCTTCAACCTTAATGCCACGGTTAATAATAGCCCACTCACATTTAAATATTGTAATTTGGAGAAAACTGTAGTCCAACATAATAATCTCGCGCAGAACACCATAATAAGCTTTTGAAAGTTGCACAATATTATTTCAATCTGATTCGTTCACGTTACTTGCTTCAATTGAAACACCACTATTTTGTGAGGATTGTTGAACAATCTTTGGTATTAAAATGTAGACCATTAATTATGTATCTAGTATATGTAACTGCTCGTTTAATAGGTTCGGTTGATAACCATTTTAACGTATCTAAAACTGGAATATTCATCTTTATTTGTGATTGGACCTGAAACTTGATTGTATGAGGTTCTTTTTAAATTTTTATACATAAACAATAAAAGTGATCAAATAGAGACCTTTTCTTTGAACCAGTTAGAAAATTCAGTAGAATGTTTACTCCAAAGCAGTGTTTCATCTATACATAAACAATTATCTAACTGCTTCAACTCATCCATATGCATTCTAAAAAAAAGTCATATAGTGATAGTGGATGCATGGTTATAGCCATAAATAGTGCTCAAATTAATTGTTAACATATGAACCTTTCGTATTACTCAATTTCCTTTGTATTAAAAAGAACATGGCGGTGCGCAGATTTCATCATTTCGTCAGGCAATGTTACATGTGTACCTTTACTAATTGCATGACCTATGCCAGGAGAATCTTTTTGAAATCCTTTATTTCTACCATGTCGTATTCCTATTTCAGCGGCTTGTTCCAAATAACCACTGCAATATCTCATACACTCCTCGGTGGTATACCTTTCTGCTATGCATCCTTCTGGTTGTGCTGGATTTTTAACAAATCCTTTAAGTACTTTCATATATCTAGAAAGAAAGAAATCAATAATATCGTTGTTTAGTGCTGTATAGTATAAGTCTATTGTATGAGCATTTAATATGGAGGTGTAGAATAAAAAAGTGATAGCGTAGCACCTTTCAAAATGATACATCCAGCGATACTGTACAGGTCAACACAGACGTAATTCTCGCACTAAATGTATAATCAGATGTACCGTGATATCAAAAAATGATGGAAGAAAATACATTTCTAACAAGCATAATGTTTCTGCAATTTCATTCTCAAGTTGTTCAAGTTTTCTATGATCAACTATTCTTTGGCATATTTCATTAAAGAATGCATAACATTGAAATATTGCAGTCCTTAGGCCTTTCGTTAAAAATCCTTGTAAAAGTATGGGTAATAGTTGTTGCATCAAAACATGACAAGCATGAGACTTAAGACATATTATTTTATTGTCCTTTGAGAAACATCGCTGAATATTAGAGCTATACCCATCGGGCACCTTCAAATTTGTGAGTCGACTATAAACTGTTTGTATTTCTTGTTTTGATAGGTTGATTTTTGATGGAGGAAGATATAGTTTTCCATTCAGTTCTTATGCACGTAACTCTGCTCTAATTTCCATGTGTTGAAGATCTTTGCTAGAATTAAGTCCATCTTCGGATTTTCCTTTTATATTCAAAATGGTGCCGATTATATGCTGGCATACGTTTTTCTCAATATGCATCACATCCAAGTTGTGTCGTAATACCAAATCCTAGAAGCGTCAAACCAAGTTATTTTTTAATGGCAATAGTAAAGTAGAGTTAAGGAATAAATCAGATCATGTTATGTTGAACACAGAGTAAGCAATGAAGTAAGTATATATAAGTTCATAATAAACAAGTAAAACAATACATAAGATAAAATGCAACTTCAACCAAACAAACATGTAAAACAAGACATAAGTTGGCCTTTCATCATTGCAAGTGAGTAAGTATATTATAGAATTTTTTAACACTACGTAATCTAAATATGAACTATAATATTTCAAACAAAATAGTCATAACTTTAGATGAAGAAAAAACATTATGACATGTGTACTATTGTAAACAATTACTATAATAACTATGATGGTTTTACCTTCCAATAAGGAAGTTGGAAAAATATCGATCTCTTCTTCCACATTTTATTGTTTGCAACATTTGTAGCCTTGCTTGGAATTTTTCTTTTTTTGGTTCCATTTCTGTTCTTTCTCATCTCCTGTTTATCATTCTTTCCCCAATCATTTACAATATCAGCCGTATCATTTAACACTTCATTGTCACTCATAATTTTTGGCTTACTTCTTTTTTCATTATTACCGTCAAACCAACTTTTTTTCTCTTTCGATAAGGATGATTTGGTGAAAGAAATCTTCTATGATGCACATAAACACACTTGCAGCTAAACGGTAACCATTTCGACAAAGTATCATTACCATAGATAGGGCATGCTTTCCTTTTTTTGGCATACAGCCAGCCAAATTTCCGTATGCTGGGAAATAGTTAATAGTCCACATGAATATAGAATTCAAATTAAATATGGACTTGTTAACTGCGTCATATACCTCCAAACCATTTTCCCATAAATCTTTCAAATCATTTGTAAGTGGTTTTAAGTATACGTCAATATCATTACCCGGTTGTTTCAGCTCTAGAATCAGTAAAGACAAGATAAGGTACTCTTTTTCATGCATAAACATGGAGGTAGGTTGTATATAGCAAGCATCCCAGACCAACAACTATATGTTGAACTAAGATCATAAAACAGACTGAATCCATTTGTTGCATGTCCAAATCTTAAATTTCTTGCATTAGAAGAAAAAACAGACCATCTCTTATCAGTTGTTTTCCAAGCTAACGAGTTTACAGGATGTCGTATTCTACCATATTTACTTTTATTTGTTTTATTCCATATCAAGTGTTTTGTTGTTTTTCTGACTTAAACATTCTTTTGAGCCTACGTGTGATTGGAAAGTATCGAAGTACTTTATAGGAACTTTTTTCGAGTCATCATTCTTGTTATCTTTCTTCTTATACTGGGAAGTTTTACATTTTGGACATAAATCTTAATTAGTAAGTTCTTTTCTGAATATACAGTAATCATTTACACATGAATGAATTTTTCTCGTAATTCAAACTGAATGTCCTCAACAACTTTTTTTTGTTTCATGGTTGTTTATTGGAAGCAGATTTCCATCCGGTATTATATAATCGTTTATTGTTTTCAAAAGCTCATTAAAACTGTTGGTTGACAATCCATTCATGGTTCTGATTTTATATAATGCTAAGGTAGCCGAAAGCTTAGTAGACTTTGTACAACTGGGATATAAAGGAATTTCAGCATCTTTTGAAACATAGTCGTGTTGTATTTCATTTTCTTGGCTTAAAATATCTTCATCTAGTGTATCTACGTGCATCCTACGTTTATCCGAAATTTCCATATTTTCATGACTGCTTTTAGAAGTAAAAAATGCTCCCCATGCAAAACCCAATTGGTGTACGTTGGATCCACACCATTGCAAACTAAATGATCAATAACATTCTGACATGTTAGCTGAACACCTAAGTTTCGACATTTTGTACACAGACAATTAATATAGTGAAAGACTAGATCATTCTCAGATTTCAGATTTCTGTGATTACTCTTTTGAAGTTGTTCGTTGTATTTAATAGCATCATTTACAAATTTTAGTTCTCCTTCCAGAATCTCTATTTGTGACCCTATTCAAAGAAATAAACATAGAAAAGTATGATAAAATTTTACTTTTTAGTTTTGTTACATAAAAATCAATACCTTGGTAGATGACACCATGCTTTATCCATGAAAATAATGACACGTTGTTGTAGCCAATATTCCTAACAAAATCAATAAGGGAAGTAATATAAATTTAAATGTGTCTATAAGGTTGCTCAATGCATTTAAGTATCAAAAATTAATTAAGCTTTATATGATCACACTGTAAATAAGAACACATGCAAGGATATAGTGTTGATAAGGATAACATGCACAGTTTTAAAATATGATAACATGTTGATATCTTGATATTTTCCAATTACATAGTTGACTGGTTTTGAATTCTTGAAATTATAAATTCTGGAATACATACAAAATTCAAACTTGAAATCTAAAAATGTGAAAAAATACATTACAAAATCTTGAATATAAAAATTTTGAAACACAAGAATTTTTGTTAATTTAAATTTCAAAATTCTAAAATTTTGAAAATAAGACATGATTTCCAAATTTCAAGTTTATGAACATACAAAATCAAAATTTGAATTTGTGACTTAGACAGAAACAAATTCTGAAGTTGGAAAATTTGAAGTTAAAGTCTGAAATTATTAGTTGTAAAATTTGAATAATGAAATTTCTATTTGTATACTTGCATATTAGAAATTTGGATTTATAATTTGAATCTTTTGAAATATGAAATTTTGATTTCTAAAATTCTGAAACCATTACGGGTGTTGCTATATACTACATTGCGTTTTTGTATACATTTCTTAATATGGTTATTTGGGTATCTAATCAAATTAAGTTCACAGCTAGGATTGCGGTAATTCAAAATATTATGATTGCAAATAATTTATGTCCCTATATTGAAAACAATCAAGAACTATATTTATATTTAGCTTGTCTTCGGCAAATTTTGATTTAAGCAATGAATAAATACACTAGTTAACTCCCTTGGCACATCGTTATGTATCCAAGATCATAAATAAATACACTAGTCTGTTTTATGGTAGTAATTATTCATAATGGGCATGTAGAATGAAAATATATTCACAATCGGTAGGATTAGACACATGGAATAGTACACAAAATGAGTTTGTTGGCCCCACAACTGCTTTTGCACAATGGACAAATGAACAAAAGACTGCTGCAAAAAGCAATTCTAAAGTCATGAATGTGTTATTTTGTTCACTAAATAGGATCGAGTTTAATAGAGTGTCAATATGTAAAACTGCTTATGAAATTTGGAGAACTTCACAAGTTACTCGTGAAGGAACTAGTAAAGTTAAACAAACTAAGATATCAATGTTAGTTAATCAGTTTGAGTTATTCAAAATGAACGAGAATGAGTCTATCTTCGATATGTATTGCAGATTTCAAGAGATAGTGCATTCATTAACAACACTTGGAAAAACTTATTCTGAAGAAGATCAAGTCAGAAATATATTGAGTTCATTGACTCTAGAATGTGATGAGAAAACTCTAGCAATTGAAGAAGCCAATAATGTCAATGAAATGAAGATTGAGGAGTTAATCGAAAATTTGATGTCTTTCGAAGTCCAATTACAGAAAAGAAAAGAAAACAGGCCAACTAAGAAGAAATCTATTGCATTTAAAGCAACAACAAATGATTCTGACTCGAGTAGTGAGGATGATGAAGAAATATCCCTCATGACAAGACATTTTAGAAAATTTCTGAAATATAGAAGGAAAAATTATTTTTAAAATGATAACCAAGGAAATTCAAAAAGAAATGATGGTCGATGTTATAACTGCAACAAACCAGGCCATATAACGAAAATGTGTCCATATTCAGATAAATCGACTCAACAAACGGACAACAACAATTCGTCAAGGAAGAGAAAGAAAGCATATGCAACAACGTTAAATGATTCAGATTCAACATCAAGTGATGAAGAGACAGAAACCAGAAATTCAAATATGTTCTTCACGGCAACTCAGAATTCAGAAAATTTCGAAAAGGATCTAAAGCACGGGTACGCCTTAATTAATTTTTTTAATTTTCTTTGATTGAATGGTTGCTTTGTTTGTTTGCCTTTTTTTGAATTTAAAAATTAAAACTTTAAAATTCAGACTTGAAATTTGAAATTCAAATTGAAATTCAAATTTGAAATTCAAAATAATAATATAATAATAAATAAAATATAAAATATATTTTTTGGATGTTTGTTAGGATTAGAATTATTTCAGGAAATCGTTAAACCTGAAATATAAATCGATAATTTAAATCACATTTCACAAAAACCAAAATTCCTTTGAAAATAGATACATATATCGACAAACATATGTCTATATGTTGACATATATGACCAGAAATTTGAAATTTAAATTTTGAATTTCAAAGGTTTAAACTTTCAAACTTCCCTCCAACTCCAATGTCTGAAAAGGTGTCATTGACTTATGAAAAGTTGTGCCTATTTAATTCATATCCATTCAATTTCTATATATACACCTATTATCTCTACCTTTCATTCACAATTCAAAACAATATTCTTCATATCTATTCTCTTCAAAACTATCAATTCAATGGCTTCCTCAAGTTCACTTCAGAAATTGAAGTTAACCAAAACCATCAAAGGTTATCTTCATAATGTCAAAGAAGCTATCAAAACCTATGTTAACTATGTAGCAAACGCTAAAGTTAATACGGGTGCTTTTGCCGTCGTTGGAGACTTTCCTTCTTATGATCTTATCTCTCTCTTTCAACACAATGAAGTCTTGAGTCTAATTGGCTAACGGGATAATGATGAAATGTGTTATCCTAAGCTTGTCAAGATGTTCTATGTGAATCTTAGTCGCGGAATTTACGAAGGCAATGGAGACAAATTTGGAGTAGTATCAAAGGCATGAAATTGTTCTCGATGCCGAACTCTTAGGCACCATTTTAAATTGTAGAAGCACGGGATTAGATTTTTTGGATTTCATAATCGATGAAACCGATCTAGAGACTTATCACGACATATTTGAAGATGATGCTCAAATGGATTTCAAAAATCGCTTTTTCCATCCAAAAACAAGAATTGTTAACCTTCTCCTCCAACATATCATCAATCCTCGTTTCGGAAACATTAATAATCCAACTCTCAAAGTTCAAAAATTCCTCTTTGCTATTATGGGTGGCTATAACATCAATTGCGCTGATATATCTTAAAAGAGATCAAACCCATAGAATTATCATCAAGAGAAAACACTCTCTACTGTAGAGTTTATATCACCCACAATTTCAAATATTTCAGAGTTGATCTTCACGGAGAAGAATTTGTGCCAAGAAAAGTGTTTGACTACTCAAACATACATCTCATGCAAATTCCTCTCACTTTCCAACCATATGAGACATTTGAAGCTAAACAAGCTCGAATGCAACAAGAACAAATACCTATGGAAGTCGAAGAAGAAGAAGAAACTTATTTAGAAAGTGTTGAGTGTCCCATCAACACTAGACACATTTCCAAAGAGACAATTGTTCAAAATCAAGTGAAGATTGTCAACAATCAAAAGAAGCTTAAAAAGAACTTTTCCAAAATGACCAAGTTCATGGTCAAGATTGGAAGAAAGCTTGGAATCTCACCTTCCTCCTCATCATCCGCAAAAAACTATTCTATCTAGTTTAATTTATCTTTATGTATTTGCTTGTATTTGCCTATGTTTGCATTCGAATCTCGTATTTAGTGTGTCTTAATTAGTTGGATGTATTTGCTTTCTATGAAGTAATGAGTGGAGTTTTTTATGTCAAAATCATCTTTAAGTTACTATAAAAACTTTATAATTAATTATAGTTTAATATAAGATCAAAAACTTTAGAACTAATTATAGTTTAATATAAGATCAAAAGATTCAAAATTTGAAAATTTCCAAAAATTTTAATGGGATATGTTGACATACATAACTGTATATGTCGACATAAAGCTGCCAGATTTTCAAATCTTTTCAAATTTTAAAATTAAATAACTAACTCATATCCATTCAAAATCCAACGAACTCCAGACCCTATTTAAGCCTATTTCTTCCAAGAAGTTCATTATTCCATTTCTCATTCTTTATTCATTTCTTCTCAAATCCATGGCAAATCCAATCCATAACTTAAGCGAAAATCTTGAAGAAACATTGAGTTCCTTCAAGAACATTCTCTCTATAATTCTACGAAACTAGCGTGATCTCGAATTAAGCCAAATAAAGATATCCGAAAAGAAAGAGAAGCATTTTGATGCAATTCGGTGGATAATCTCTTCTCTTTTCAGAGATGAAGATAACAATCTCGCTAAGGTACCACTAACCAAAGAAGATGAAGATTGGGAAGTCATCAAGAAGGATCCAATCTTCGGAGAAGACGGCTGGGTAGAAGTCCCAAGAAACGTTTAATTATTTAGTATGGTTGATTTGATTGACTTATTTGAATTTGTATCAAAATCTTGTATATATTAAACATATGGTGTGGTGTGCTTTGATTTATTTGATTTGGTTTGTATATATGACATCAAACATATGTAATTATTGGATTGATTTGTATTGATGATTGATAATAATGAATTTAGGAAGTGTGTAGGATTATATAGATATATTTAGGATTAAGGGGGAGTATTTTACTTTGGTATAGGAATTATTTAGATAGTTACAGGATTTAGAGGAAGTAGTTTTAAAATTTCTTTTTGATAATTCCAAAGGGGAGAAATTATAAAACATAGAATTAGTTTATAGGATTCATATAGGTAGGGGGAGTATTAGAAGGATCACCATCAACAGGTATGAACAGGTATAATATTTTATAAACTAAGGTTGTCATCATCAAAAAGGGGGAGATTGTTGGAGAATGGAGTTTTGATGACAACAACCTTATTTCAATGTTAATTTATTATAAAATATATACTAACACTTTTATCTAGTATATGTATACACACACACACATACACACATATGCAGGATTTACAACATGAATTAATTCTGAAAAATGTACAGTTTAAGAGCTTTCAGTGACTCAGAATTCAGAGATTATAAAAGACTCATGAGTAATCAAGATTTCAAGAGTTCAAGATAAATATAGTAATAGAGTCTAGTTTATGTAAGACTTTGAATAGCACTCCAAGTTCAATTCAAATTTTGTTTTTCAATTTCTGATTTCAAATTCTATTTTCAAATTCTATCTTCAATCTCCATCTTCCCTATTTTATTTTTTTACTTTACTTTTGATTTTAAACTCAAGTTTTATAGTTTATAATTTTTATTTATTATATACTTTATATTTATTTGGTTTAAACTCTATAATTTTAAAATATGTTCATATATCTTATGTTTATGTTTTTATATGTTTTTCCACTTTATATTACTTATTTATAACACTATGTTTTAATTCAAGAAATTTCAGATTATATATATATATATATATCAAAACAATGAAAATTGCTTAAAATTCAAATTTACATGGTGATATGTCGACAGACATATATGTCTATGTCAGCATATAACTGTCACTTTTTTGATTTTGAAAGGAAGTGTCTTTTCACTATTTGTAACGTTCTAAAAGCATAGAAACCCTTTAAATCTTATAAATAGGGTCGATATCGAATTTTTTATCATTCTTCTTCGATATCGAATTTTTTATCATTCTTCTTCTCCGTCTTCATCTCCCTTATTTACACCATTATATTTTCTTATTTTTATGATTTCTACACTTATACTCTGCCGAATTCAATTTTGTTTACCAAAAACTTCTTCTGTTCTACCTCTCTACTCGTTACTCTCTGAATCGAAGTGCTATTGAAGAGTTATAGGGATATTGTAATAATTTGGGAAGTGTTTGGGTAATCGGTGTTTTCCTTGTAGCCGTAAAATCACGGAACAGGATCGGTGTTACCCTTGTAGCCATGAAATCAAGGAGAGTGTACTTGATAAAGTGTATGGAATCGGTGTTACCCTTGTAGTCGTGAAATCAAGAAGATTGTACTTGGATATAGTTGATGGGCCTTTCAGACAACCCATCAAGGCTCGACAATGCAACAAGCTCGTACCTTGAATGCTCGAAGTGGGCCACCCGATGAGGCCTAACATTTAAATTTACTTCCCACATTAGGCATGGTCCAAGAGAAGCTCGGTGTGACCAAGCATGCTCAGCCGTGCTGCATCCAACTATGAACCGAAAGCCCGCGTATAGAATAGCTCATCCCTGATCTTACCCATTCCAAATCATCTAAATCAGACGGATCAGTTTCCCCTTCTTGCTGATAATTCGAGGAATACCAATTCCTTAGGAGATACTTTCAGATTAACTACTCTTGTGGATCCCACAACATGTGTCCAAACCGGATCAAGTACTGTGCTACCTATAAATACCCCTTCTGAATTCAAAAGAAGGGACTTGGGAAGTTTAGAAGCTCTAGCTTTTGAGTACTTTTTATTGATTGCTTATTGTACCGCCATTGTAACTATTCTGTCTAATAGTTGAAATGGTATATAAGAGATTATAATGTGGACATAGGCTGATTAACACCGAACCACAATAAATTCATGTGTGATTTCCTCCGTTTTCGGTTCTTTACAATTATTATTCTTCATTTATTCTCTACATAACCTTTCTTTGGGTGTTGTGCCAAGTTTTGGTGTCAACACTTTGGTGTTTTCATTGAGAATTGATATTCTCAGCCTAATACAGATTTTTGGTATACTTTCGGATCACCAAGTCTGAGACAAAGTCTTATCTTCAGTCTAACGTTATTGAATTATGGCTGGAAAAACCACCCGCAATACCTGAAAAAACACGCAGGTTGGGACATCCGCGGAAGCGGCCGATGGTTTGGCCGCACCCGAAATTGCTTTAGATCAATGTGTACTCCCCTCAACGGCAGATCCAGCCCCATCCTCAGCTTTCGCCACTCGAGATGAATTTATGGCTATGTTAAATCAACTCCGGGAAACCACAGATGCCTTGAAGGTTCATGTTCACGAAAATGCCACGATGCGACAAGATATGAATCGCATGTAAAGGAAATGGGAGGATTTTAGAAACCAGCAAACTCGGGGGGTTGGAGACCATCAACCCCCTCCTCCCAAGTTAGACCATATTTCAGAGAGCTTGTCATCGTCCGGAGGAAGCAGTGATCCACGTTAGTCTCGACGTCCGCTAGAAAGACACGAGAATGTCCGACGGTTATGTCTCGAGGGACAACGAGACTTGGTCAGGGCAGGGAACCAAACTCGGTTCGACCAAATTGAGGTGGAGTCCGTTGGTCCTATGGCCCCACAAAGTTGAGAAGCTTCTCCTCCTGCTCATCAGAATGCTGCCAGGGGTGGTCAGGCCCCTATTCATTCCCCCGGAGATCTTGTGATTGACCGAGATATCTGGGAGGAAGAAGGACTACCCGGATGGTGAATTAGGAGACATTACTTAATGAAAGAACCAGGAGAGGTCGGTCGATCGAGGAGGCTGATCGAGACATAGTCATTCCACCGAATCTAACCGCCATAGTATGACAGATTATGAATGACAGTCGAGGACATAGGAATGAGGACTGGGGAGTAGATTGGAACCATACACTGTTCACCGATGACATCTTATGGGCGGAATTCCCTAGGAGATTCAACATGCCCCAGATGAACTAGTACGACGGCACCTTCGACCCACAAAGGTATTCATGGCACATGGAGGTGGCAGTAGCACCAGACACTATCAAGTGTAAAGCCTTCCTGATCTTTTTGAGCGGAGTTGCACTCACGTGGTTCGTGCGTCTGCCTGCGAGATCGGTCACAACCTTTAAAGAAATAAGTGAGAAATTCCTGAATCAATTCCGTCTCCATGCTACCAAGTCGAAGCATGTCATGGCTCTTTTAGCCGTCAAGCAGGGAAGGGACAAATCCGTAAGAAATTTTCTTAATCGATTCAACCGGGCAGCTACCGAAGTAAGTAACCCCAATCATGAGATTGTCCTTGTTAGACCAAAAGTGGTACTAACACCCAATTGACTATAATTTTTAGAGAATAATGAAGAATATAATATAAAAACAAAGAAAAGCAATCAAACACATAATATTTATAGTGGTTCGGCGTTAACGAGCCTACATCCACTTCATAGTTTCTTAATTCAACATAGAATTACAATTACAAGGCTTTGAATTACTCAAGCACTCGATTACAATGAATTTGTCTCTCTGAATTCATGGATTCTATTGAAGGAGATGACGATTTTTTATAGAGGAATACTAGTCATAAAGGCCATGAATGAACTAAGTGACCAAAAAGCCCCCTGAAATGGCTGCGAATTCATGTATTTATAGGCAGAAATTCGTTTAAGGATGAGCGGTCACGTGGCATGCATACAGCAGATCTTAGGATGTAGTGGAGAGAGTCGAGAAATGGTCTCTTAATCATGTGGTGACAAGTGTCACTCAGTCTGGTGAGGTAGGAAAGCGAATAGGTCAAGCTAATAGGACATGTTTGTGGCATTAGGCGGTTCGGGTAGGGGCTTAGATCCGAATCGGTGCTATAGTCCCCATCCGATCTGATTTGAGCTCTCCCATCCGGTCCAATCCGAGCTTTCCAATCTGATCCGATCCGAGCTCTCTAATCTGATCTGATCCGAGCTTTCCAATCCGATCCGAGCTCTGGTTTTAGAACGTATAAGAGCTTTAACCTCTAATATATGTAACCCTGATCATCTGGGTTTTGGGTGGCCTGGTCACAAATCAGGCTAACAGTCCTGATGGCCATGGTCGATGGCATCGATAAGTGAACAAAATTCGGAAAGTATTTGATTGGAAAGTCGCCCACGACGATTGAAGCATTCTTTGAGAAGACCCATATCCGAATGAGGCTACCATGGTAATTTTGATCGATGGAAGTGACCCTACCAAGGTTCTGAAGATCGGGTCCTACCTTGATCCCCTCCGCACGAGGGAATTGACTGAATTTCTCCGTGCAAACCAGGATGTATTTGCATTGACCATCGCTGACATGTATGGAATTTCACCTTCCATTATAACACATTCCCTCAGCATCAGCCTGATATTTACCCCGATAAAGTAGAAGAGGCGAATGCTTGGCCCCGAAATATCTGTAGCCTTGAAAGAGGAGATCGGAAAGCTGCAAGCTAATGGATTTATTTGGGACTCGACCTATCCCGACTGGATAGTGAACCCGGTGCTCGTAAAGAAGGCTAACGAAAAATGGCGAACTTGCATTGATTTTTCTGGCCTGAATAAAGCATGCCCGAAGGATAGTTTCTCGTTGCCTAGAATAGACCAATTGGTGGACTCGACCGCTGGGCACGAACTATTATCTTTCATGGACGCGTACTCTGGATATAACCAGATCGCCATGAATGTCCCTGACCAAGAGCACACTAGCTTTATCACTGACCTTGGGCTATATTGTTATGTGGTTATGCCCTTGGGTTTAAAGAACGCGGGAGAAACTTATCAATGGTTGGTTAATCCAATGTTTCACGCCCAAATATGGAAAACGATGGAGGTACACGTCGATGACATACTGGTAAAATCAAGACAATCGTCCGATCATGTAAGTGACTTGTCAGAGATGTTCAACATCCACCGAGGGTATGGAATGAAACTGAATCCTTTAAAGTATTCCTTCGGGGTAGCTTCGGGTAAGTTTCTGGGCTTCATTGTTAGTTCTCGAGAGACCGAAATTAATCCAGACCAGATTTTGACCCTCAAAAGAATTCAGGTACCTCGACGAATCAAGGATGTTCAAAGTCCGGCGGGTAAAGTGGCAGCGATGGGTCGATTTATTTCTAGGGCGACTGATAAATGCCTACCCTTCTTTGAGTTGATTAAAAGAGGGAAACAGAACTTTGCTTAGACACCCGACTGTGTTGAAGCTTTCCAGAACCTGCTTGACCACTTAGAGAAACCCCCTATCCTATCTAAACCCATCAGCCATGAAGACCTGTTTGTATATCTAGCTGTATCCGCGCCCGCGATAATCTCAGTCCTAATCCGTGAAGAAGATCGGGTGCAGCGGTCGGTTTACTATATGAGTAAGAAATTGACTAGGGCCTAGCGCAATTATGCGAAGATCGAGAAACTCGCCTACAGCTTATTAATTGACTCAAGAAAACTTCGACACTACTTTTAGGCACATCCAATTAAAGTATTTATCGACCAACCCCTTCGACAGATCTTGCATCGACCCGAGGAAAGTAGGAGGTTGCTCAAATGGAACATCGAGTTGAGTCAATTCGAATTAACTTTTGTTCTGCAAAAATCTATCCGAGGACAAGCCCTAGACGAATTCATAGCTGAATTTACCATCTCGGAAGATGTAGATCAGGAAGATAATACCAATCCCTTGAAAAATAGGTCGAAATAGTCGTTTGGAAGCTGTATACGGATGGAGCTCGTAATGATCGACACTCGGATGTTGGCATAGTGCTACTATCTCCCGAGGGACAATTAGTCTATTATGCTCTACGATTGGACTTTTTGGCAACAAACAATGATTTCGAGTACAAGGCCTTGATTGTCGGTCTCAAACTAGCGAAGGATCTAAAGATAACATCACTCGAGATCTTTTGTGATTCACAACACGTAGTATGCTAGGTTCGGAAAGAGTATCTCACCAAAGGGGATCGAATGACTTTCTACCTTAAATAGGTCAAAAAATTGTTGCGTAGTTTCAACCAGTATAGCATCTCCCACATTCCCATAAGGAGAATCAAAAAGCAGATAGGTTGGCAAAGTTGGCCAGTTCAGATCATCCAGGCGAAACAGAGCTAGTTCCTATGGAGATCCTGAGTGTACTGAGCATCGAACAGATGGAAGTTGACCAACCTGATGCCGAGCTTGAAACGGAATCCTGGATGGCTCCCATTAAAAACTTCCTCCTCCACGACACATTGCCAGAAAAGATAAATGAAAGACGGTTTATAGTGCGACAAGGTTACAGGTACGTTATTCAACAGAACCGGCTATATAGAAGAGGTTTTTTCTGTTCCGATGTTTCAATTTGTGGCCAATGATGATATCAAGAGGATACCGAAGGAAGTGAACGAGGAGACTGCGGGGCACATACCGGAGGACAAACCCTAGCCCGGAAAGTATTGCGATATGGATACTTCTGGCCGACTGTCAACAAAGATGCTGCTAACTATTACAAAATATGTGATAAATGCTAAAGGTTCGCACAGATCCCACTAGCTCCTTCGACAAAGATCAACAAAATGGCTAGCCCCTGGCCATTCGCTGTTTGGGGAATAGACATTATCGGGACCTTGCCCATTTCGAAGGGAGGCACCAGATATGCAATTATGGCAGTAGATTATTTCATAAAATGGGCATAGGCTGAGCAAATGACTACGATCACAACAAAGCGAGTCATCAACTTTATAGTTAGAAACATCATATGCCGATATGGGATACCCCAAACCATTATCACAGATAATGGAACTCAATTCGACAGTCTGGAGTTCAGAGACTTTTGTGAGAAGTATCACATCGAGAAGAAGATACCGCAGTGCATACCCCCAGTCTAATGGCCAGGTTGAAGCGGTTAATAAGATTATCAAAACCATCCTGAAAAAGCGGCTAGAGCAAGTTAAGGGAAAATGGGTCGACGAACTGCCTCTAGCCTTTGGGCATACCGTACCACTCATAAGACGACAGCTGGCCACACTCCTTTCGCCCTATCCAACAGTTCGGAGGCGGTACTCCCAATAAAACTCGAAGTCCCTTCTCATCGAACGACTTACTACGACCCTTTGTCTAATAAAGCACTTCTCTTGACATCGTTAGACAAGATTGATGAAAAAAGAGAAGAAGCAAACCTTCGTGCAGAAGCCCACAGACGAAGGGTCTCACGATACTATAACAAAAAGGTCCTACCAAAGACATTCAATATAGGCGACCTTGTTTTGAAGCGAGTCTTCCCAATCCCCGTCCATATGGGCCCCAAGTGGGAAGGACCCTACGTCATTAAACGAAAGATTGATAATGGAAGCTTCAGGCTGTCAACTGTTGATGATGAACCTTTACAAAGAGCATGGAATGCTGGGCACTTATGACTTTATCTTTCTTAGAATTTCTTAGTTTCTTTACCATTTCATTTCGAACTACTGTTGGTCATGTTTCTTTTTATCGAGAAATAGAAGATTTTTTAGTATTGTAATAAGTAATCGTTTATCGATTACAGTAGCGTATGAATAAAATGTTCCTTTCTTGCTCTGTTTCATTGTTATAAAAGCTAAATGTTGTAACTCAACCAACTGTAGCTTACGTCCTGACACTCTAATGTGCCGGCTCGGGACAAAGCGGGCCAACACCGCTGAGAGAACAAAGGCTCAACCATAACAAAGGTATCGATCTTAAACTTAGACTGATCGAACCGCTTTTGACTCCTACTTTGTTGACTCAAAGAAAGGTTAACACCTAACTGAACATATCGACTGATTGTTTGGACTTAACTCTAATCCCCACGACTTGGGGATGAGTATAAATGACGGAAGAGCGTGAAAGGTGCAATATGACAAAAGACCGCTCGATCCTTAAAATCTCTACCCCTTAACGACTAAAGGGTGAGTACAAAAGACTAAAAGCGCCCCTGCTTAATGGCATCTGGCTCCTGACCAGGGTTGGATCTACTTGGGTATGATTGGAGAGCTCGTTATCCGAACAACTTACCGCGACACCCGGGGCAAGAGGGTCGATGAACAACCCGGACTAGGGTGGCATTCGGGTAACCCTCAAAGGATGAAATAAGATAATAAATCCAAATGACATTTTTTACACATAATTGACATAAGTATTTGCAGACAAATAGATTTTCATTTACGATACCATGGCATGATTACAAAATGTTGCTGCATGGTAGGTACAGTTTAAACATCATCCCCAGAGATACAAAGTTTGATGATCACAAAAACGCGAGGGCCGCACTTGCATGAAACTTCCAAAGGGCCTAAAAAGAAAATTATAACAAAAGAACTTCTAAAATGGAGCTGGCATTTCCCCTCGCTCGATCATTTCCGCCAGCTCCGCCAACTTAATCATTTCCTGCATCTCTTCAGTGGTTGTCTTGTTCCTTGCTCCCCTAAGCGTGCTTCCAAATGAATGAGGAACTGGTGCAGAAACATGGGAGTTAGAGGAGTCCACAAAAGGAGGAACTTCGACCGAGGACAGGAGGGTCGGAGGGATAGATTGGATGGACTGAACATTCAAAGGGTCCTCTGGTGGCTCGGGATTCACAAACGAAATATCCTTCTCACTCTGAGCTTTGATCTCGATCATGGATGGACGATCATTTCTTTTAGACTCCCCGACAATCTCGATATCATCGTCCTCTGATGACTTTATCTCGATATCTTTGTCCTCTGATGCTCTTCTCCCTAGTAACAGTTTATGCCTTTACATTCTCCTTCACCAATGAAGCACCTATCACAAAAAAAGAAAGTACAAGTCAAGGTAGGACAAATAAACTTAAAATTAGCAAACGAGCTTACCTCCAATATCGGACTTAATTAGCCTCTCTTCCACGAATCTGGTTGGTTTGAGTGGAGGGACAGATGATGAACCCTCCTCAATGTTTGTAGAAGCGAAAGAGATGGATGCCTTAGTCCGACTGGTACCAACTTCTTTCTCGGGGTTTGACTTCCCTCTCACTCTACGGCATTCCACCTCTACCGCGCTCTTATCTCGTCTTCTCCTCTTAGCCAAAACTGCTCGTTCCTTGTCATTTAGAATTTGAGTCATCAAAGTTTCCTCATCCACTGGTAGCTCCTGTTCCGCCTCTCTCTTCCCTCAAAACTAGTTTCCATGTATCGACTAGTACAGTGGAATACCTCGGCATCCAAGACAGATCCCTATGACGAAGGAACCTTGCGAAGAATGAGATAGCTTGACGTTCATGACCTTTTCTTAGTTCGGACATCTCCTGAGTGTGTTCGACTTTGATGGTTCGAATATCGATATCATGTTGGACCTTCAGGTGTTGGTCGACTCAATTGCAGCGGCGACATTCTCTTCGGCCATATTTTTGGCCAGCTCAGATGAATGAAGGGCGGCCTTGAGGTTATGCACTTCTAGGCCCAGTCGATCTTTGTCGCCCTTCAGCGATTCAACTTCGCCCATCATAGAGTCACACTCCTGACTTTTCCGTTGAATTTGGGCATTTAAATCCTCGACTGCTTTCTCATATCTCTCTTTATCGGTCGCTGTTTGCAGCTCGTGATCTTTAGTTTTCTTTTCAAAGAACCCGAAGGTCTTCTTATCACGAGCTATTCTCCCTTCAGACCAGCAATCTCGGTCAGTTTGTCCTTCAACACTCCACTAACTTGCCCGGCGTACTTGCGCATCATGTCATATTGAAAAAGTGCATGGTCCATGTTGTTTTGAATACGACGGCGAAATCTGTGCGATAATGGTTGTAGCTTGGGGGCAGGTTCAATCCCTGTAAAGACGAGATCTGGAAAATCTCGTTCCAGTTCTTTAACCCAATCGGTGGAAGAGGGGTCGGCCAAGGGCCTGGGATGACTTAACACACCCCGAGAATGTTCGGTCTTCTCGTCCGCTTGGGGAGTCTTACCCTGAGGATGGGGAGGAAGCCGAAGCTTGGGGGACTTATGCCCTTTTTCCTTCTTGGGCATACTCCCATTCTCTTCCTTTTCCTCTGACATCCGATCATGTTTTCCCAAACTTTTCTTCTTTTGCTTGCCTTGATCTCGGGTCAACTCTTTCTATCTACCTATCTCTCTCTCATTTTCTTTCTTTTTTGCTTTTGTCTTTTTTCTCCCTCTCTTTCTCTTCCTCTCTCTTTCTCTCTTTCTTTGTCTCTTCTTTTGTCTTCGTCTTTCTTCTCCTTCTTTCTCTTATTGCCATCGACTTTACCATTGTCTCCTTGTCCAACGTGCTGTGAAGTGGGCTCGTCTGGCCTGATATCCGTTGGAAGGGAGGCAAAAAGATGGCAAAAAGATAAAATAGTACTGTGACGTGCAGTGCGAATGCTGTGTGACCAGTTATTTAGATAGACCTTGTACTAAGAGTAAGCCCGTACCTTCGACACCTTTCTGTTCAACGGGGGCGAGGAACGAACCGAAGGTCCCCCGACCAAATGAGTCATTTGTGTACCCCCTGATTTCTTCTTGGCTCGGGGCATCACGTCCTGGCTCGGTGTTGTTGACTCGAATCCCTCTTTTGGTGACCTGATTGTTTTATTCTCGTCAAGAAGAGCACATCGATGTAAGTGTGTGTCACTCAAGAAATTCCAAAACCACCGTCGCTCCGGGTCCAACTTGATCAATCGCCTGTGGCATTCTTCAACCACTTCCTCCTCATGCCTTGTTGGGCCATTCCCTAAAAAAATGATGATCGACATAAGAGACTTTACTACGGAAGTGCCAATCGACAAAGAGACTTACTGCATTGAAGCCAATATCGAGCACATCCCAGCTTCCCTTTAATCCAAAACCATTCCCGCTTTGGATCACCCACCATTCTTGGGATCTCTTCAATAATCTTCCAACCTCGGGCAGCTTCGAAGTAAAGAAGGGAGGGGGACTATTTCTCGTTGTGTTTAAAGTGGAAAAGGAAAGCCAAGTCGTCAAAGGTCGGAGGGTGACCCAAATACCTCATGTACAAGTAATAGACTGATAACAGGTTACCATAAGCAGTTGGATGGAACTGCATCAGAGCCAAATCCATCCGCTGTAAGAAATTGACAATGAATGAGGGAAAAGGGGGGATAGCTCCCACATTACACATTGGGAGAGACATTGCCATGTAACCATCTGGGGTATTGTGAGGTCGATCGGTTCTTTGAGGGAGAAGAACATCGTCGAAAGTAATGTTATGTTTACCAGTCAAATTTTGTAGCCTTTTAAGAGTTATCGTGGTCCTTTCTACATCTGGGGGGTTCTCTAGAATTTCCGCACCCGGAAGCATGTCGGGTGCTATGGGAACGGGTGTCGCTTCATTTAACTCGACCGTTAGTTTGGGAGGAGGTAGTGGGGCCAACAACTCAAAAGTGCTATCTACCCTAATGGAAAAAGATAACTCCTCGCCCGATCTTTGCTTAGGGGTACCACGTGCTTTAACCATCGGTAGATGAAAAGATTATCAAGCTGAAGTTAAAGGTTAGTTCAAAATGGGTTAGTGCCACTTTACAGTGCTACCTTAGTAAAAGACAAGCCACATAAATCATGATTTATTCCCATACGTCAGATTATACAAAGTGTCGCTACCTTTTTTACCACCCTCTCAAATACCACCACCTGTTCTAGGGTTCAGCAACACCTTAACACATAAAATGCTATGAATGGGCAGGAAATCTCTCTAGTTCCATGATATAATTAGATTAGATGATCCAACACCGTCAGATCCTGCTCAAATGACATTGGTATCACCATGAACAATCGCATCGCCGTTGACTCCGGCGATTCGATGTTGATGATCCCAATCACGAATTAGGTGAAACCCAAATTGTAACAAGAAAACAGAGAAAAGAGAGATCATATGCAAAACTGACATCTGAGTATTTTGAAAGGGATGAAGGATCGATTTCTACCTGAAAAGGATGACTTTGGGAGAAGATGGCGATCGTCCTTCTTTTTCTTCCTATAGAGCAGTAAATTGGTTCTTGCAATAGTAAAAGTAAAGAGTAAAAGGTGAAAGAAGTTTTACTTTAATAATACGATAGAGTGGCTATTCACATTCGGTTGACATGACCTTCAAACTGGACTCGGCTGATGTGTAAAGCAGTTGGTGTGCCAAGGATCAGCCGATAAGACGGATGACAGTGAGGCGTCATTATTACCTGAACTCGTTTAAGTTTCCAAAATGGCTGATAGATTTATTACGATTAATAACGCTCATTAAATGGAAAACTCAGACCGACCTATCAATTCTTCGGTTGATATGAAAAGATTTGTTCAGGGCACATGTTTATAAAGTATGCCCCGCTTCCAACGTACCATACTTTGAGGGGCAAAGTGTTGATGGGCCTTTCGGACAGCCCATCAAGGCTTGACAGTGTTGTAGGCTCGTACCTTGAATGCTCGAAGTCGGCCAATCGATGAGGCCTGACATTTAAATTTACTTCCCACACCAGGCACGGTCCAGAAGAAGCTCGGTGTGACCAAGCATGCACAGTCGCACTGCATCCAACTGTGAACCGAAAGACCGCCTACATAATAGCTCATCCTTGATCTTACCCATTCCAAATCATCCAAATGAGATGGATCAGTTTCCACTTCTTGACGATAATTCGAGGAATACCAATTCCTTAGGAGATACCGACTCTTTTAGATTTAACTACTCTTGTGTATCCCATGACACATGTCCGAACCGGCTCTAGTACTGTATCCCCTATAAATACCCCTTCTGAATTCAGAAGAAGGGGCTTTGGGAAGTTTAGAAGCTCTAGCTTTTGAGTACTTTTTATTAATGTCTTATTGTACCGCCATTGTAACTATTCTGTCTAATAGTTGGAATAGTATATAAGAGATTATAAAGTGGACTAGGATCATTAACGTCGAACCACTATAAATTCGTGTTTGATTTCCTCCATTTTCAGTTCTTTATAATTACTAATCTTCATTTATTCTCTACATAACCCTTTCTTTGGGTGTTGTGCCAATTTTTAGTGTCAACAGATACTGATATAATAATATAACTCTGCGTAATCCAGTGCTGCATAGGACTGGACATAGGAGAAATTCCGAACCAGTATAAAATCCAGTGTGTTCTTTCCTTTTCTGCATTTTATTTTTTTATCTTTGTGTTTATTTTTGTGTTTGATTCTGTATTTGTGATTGTTTCTATGGTGTTTGATTCATGTAGTTGATCATATAAGTTTTAGATTTTGTTTAAATTCTCAAAAACACTATTCACCCCCCCCTTTAGTGTTAGTTTTGCCTTAACGATCCATTCCGCAATCTCTAACACCTCCCCCGAGATCTTATGTTGTTCTTTATTTGTGCAGGTCCTGGCTTTTTTCAGGTACTTTGTGAGCGTGGAGGGCTTGTACGAGCTGGACATCTTGTTTGGACCATACAGGACCAGGTTTTTCCTCAGACATCCTTCAGGATGCAGCAGCCTAAGGATTCTTTGTGATACCTCTTATGCTGTCCATCCCTGGTTTCTTGCAACTAGCCTTGGTTTGAGGGAGCTGTGGATGTTTGGTTTTTTATCCTCGAGTTAGGAGAGCTTTTTCTGTGGGCTTTTTTGGATCGACCCTTACAGCGTCTTACCTCTGATATTGTCTTGTTTTTTTTGCTTTGTTCCTTTTTTTTGTATGTGTGTGTGCATAAATGCTCCAGATTTGTCTACTAAATTGTTTTTGCGAGCCGTTGGAGAAAAGCTAGTTCTCCTTTGTTTATTTATATATATTTTTGAAAAAAAAGTGATATTAAGATATAAGGGCATTTTTGGAGTTCATATTAATACCAAAGAAGTATGACATTAGACGTTACAATCGTTAATAAAGATTTGCGCTTAACATATTAATGGACATAATTTTTCTTAAATATTTAGCTGCGCTATTGCGTTACAATCATGTCTAATCGAGTTGAATTTTTGTTATATTTTGAAATATTTAATTTATCTTTATTTTTAGTTTTTGTTTCTATGATTAATTAATAAAGAGTGAAACCGCAGGGGAAGTTTGGTTGTCATATTATATACTTAAGTGATATTGGGTTTGATATTGTATGCTGAGAGCGTGTCAAATTTGTGAAAAATAATAAAGTTGCTATATCTTATTTTGAAGTAAAAATAGCACGTACGATGGGGGCTCTAAGTAAAATCAGACAATATAGCTTACATTCAGCAATAGACATATAAACAAAGGTCTATACATCCAATGTCCTTGCGCAAATACAATTTGTAAGTCAATAGCCCATTACGTGATGGATCAATGCAGAACCCTAACTATTCGTAATGTATCTGCAATCTATTCAGGTGCCCACTACATAAACAGAGTTACTGACTTGTCAAAACATAAAAATAAGACCATATGCATTATTATTGTTGACGTGGGGAATTTTCGCTTTATTCAACACACGCTAACGCTCGAGTGTATGTGTGTTATGAACACAATAATCCAAATTCAAGGTAAAGTATTGCAGGAGAACACATCTTTTTATAGTGGTACTAAACTAACGCCTACTTTCACTTCATAGTAATCATTCATCATATACTTGTTGATTACAAAGTTTGTACAAGTTCAGACAATATTCTTGCTCAAAGTGTTGAATAAAGCAAAAAAATATTTATTAATTCTAAACTTTGACCAAAATGCCCTTTTTCTTCTTCGTTGGGTGAAAAATATGTTTACTTGGTCAACAATGTCCAAAAACTAGTTTCAATGTCCAAAAAATCCAAAAATATCCAAAACAGTCCATAAGCAGTGAAATAGTCCTTATGAATGTCCAAAAGTTGATGGAAAATGTGTATGCAACATTTTAGAGGTCCATGCCATGTCCAATGGTTATGGAGAAGAAGGTGGCTACCATTAATGATGCTTGAGGGCTTCAAGAAGTCCAAAATATCAAATGAGAACGAACCCCTTTGAATGTCAAGCAAGAGGCTATTTATAGGTGAGTTTGGATGTGTCAGCCGGAATTTCGTATCTCTGAGGGATATGAAATTCTCACCCCAAATTCAGAGTCGAAAAATTAATGTTTGGGCCCAAAATCGTGAAATATGGAGAAACTGCTAAAAACGCGTGTTGATCAGCCTAAAATAGGTGATAAACATGGTGATAATAAAAAAAAAGCATGATCTGGCACGTTTTTGGCACATTGGTCACTTTGAAAATTCGGATCCTTGGAAATCAGTTGAAAATGTGTGTTGATCAGGCAAAAACAGCTTATCAACGTGGTAAAATCATGTTTGCCACGAAATTTGGCACTTTGCTAATTACTAGATTTCGTATCCCAAAATCCAGTGATCAATGTGTGTCGATCACATAAAATGGCCTGATACGCATGTGCCAGATCCATTTGCCAAATTAGCTTGGTAAAAGCCAAATTTCGAATCCCTCCTGATCAGCCAAATTTCACATCCAAAATCCACGGTATGGACATGGTTAAATTTCGAACCCTTTGTGCTACTCAGCCTTTTTTCGTGTGCCAGATTTTGAATCCATTGATCTGGCAGATTTCAAATCCCTTGCGCGACATGGGAAAAACCTTGCCTGGGCAAGGTGCAATGTGGTGATTCCAAATCCCTATAGGGATTTGAGAAATTTTTGGAGTGCTTGCCAAATCTGATTCCTGAGCCAACTTTTCACATGATCTGACCAAGTGCAACACGCAGATTCAAGCCATTTTCACGTGTTGATCCATCGATATTGAGCATGCCAAGTTTACCAGATTTACCAAATTTGCTAGAGTTATCAACCAAGGTTTTACACATGTTTTTTTCATGATTTTCATGTGCCATCAGGCATTTTTGATGTACTCAATCGGTTTTTACCAATTTTTCATATTTTGATGCCATGAGTTGTGCAAGCCATTTTTTGTGATCTAGCCATTTCGATCAACTAGTTGTTTTTGAGTGCATGACATTATTTTTTGCCAAATGCCATATTTTAATGTCGTGAGTCGTGCAAGCCATTTTTCGTGATCTTGCCACGTTGTTCAGCTGTTATTGAGTGCGCGACACTATTTTTTTCGAATTCCAGCTTTTGATGTTGTGAGTCACGCAAGGTATTTTTTGTGATCGTGCTATGTCGATCAACCGTTTTTGAGTGCGCGACACTGTTTTTTGGCAAATGTTGATTTTACCAAGTTTGATCACACCATGATTCTTGCAATCCAGTTTTCATGATCGTGCCGTGCTGATCAGCAGTTTTGAGGTGCACGAAACACGATTTTGCTGAAATCCATATATTTTTTCCACGATGAGTTTTGCCACGTGATCGGACCGAGGCGCTTAAGCATTTGAGCTGATAGGACCGAGTCGATCATGTGTTTTCATTATGCTAATTTTTTCGAGTCTATTGACGACAATTGTACGAATAAATGCTCTTTCCACTCCTTTTCTGAATACATCGTGACTTCGATTGAATCACTTTGTGTTTTCTGACAATGTCCTTGATGTGTGACAGCTTCGACCAAAAAGCGTGTCAACAATTATAAAATCTACTATTATTAAGATTATAATAAATAGTATAAGTTATTAATTATTATTGTTATTAATATGAACTACTCCATTAAATTATATGGAGAAAGTAAATACAATTACGAAATGGATTTAAAAGACTTAAGTGCATGTCATTATTTTCATATCCAGAAAATGTGTGATCCATACGTGGTGATCCTCCGATTTGTAGTAATCAAGTCGTGCCAGGCACACCGCTCAATGTGCCATGCCAAAACAGGAATTCTGTATTTCATAAGGGATATGACATTTCAAAATTCGTATCCTAGAAATGGAATACGAATTCATATCCCATAGACGTCAAATGAAAAACCATGAAACACAGGGCCCGTCAAGAGAATCTAGGTGATCACCCTGGTGTGATCAGGCCTTTTGAGCTTGCCAAAATTAAACCGAAAGTACCTCGTTTCCAGAAGTTTACCAAGTACCAAAAATGAAAGCACGTGCTGCGCAAGCCAAATTGGGTGAACGCTCCATGAAAAAGCTTGTCGGTGGTAAGCTCGTGATGTTGAGATGGGCCTCATATCCCCAAAGGGGATACAAAACACGTGATTTCGTATATTGGAAGGGGATACGAAATCCCTAGTTCCGTATCCCAGGAGGCGATACGAAATCCTAGTCCAAATCCTTGCCTTGCCATTTGAAGTGACCAGCCCGATGCGGGCAAGCCCTTTTGCGTGATCGTGCCGAGATGATCACAAATTTTGAGTTGGTCCAATCCAAGAGTTGGGACACGAATTCCTGACCTGGATTTTTGCCCTATTTTCTCAGGTGCTCAATGCATGTTGTGCATGTTTTTTTGCCTGATCCGACCAAGTTGATCATAGCCTTTGTCACGCCAAATCCTGATTCTAAATCGATGACAGAACCGAGTTTTTTAGTTGCGTGACATGGTGTTCTGAATTGTTTTTGAGCAATCAACACGTATTTGCCACACGTCTTGAGGAGATGCCGAATCCAAAAGTTAACCATATTTCAAGCTTAATTCTGAATACTTCACGACTTCGACCAAATCGCTACACATTTATCCGAGAGAACGTACTCAAGTCCCGAGTACTTAAATAACGATGAATCCACCATGTGACTATTTTTCCACAAAGAGGGTCAACAACTTTTTTTTGGCAAGGCTAACCGGTTTTTAAAGTGATCCGTAACACTTTATTATTAAAAAAAGTACACTTAACGTAGGTGATATACTATGTATATATCAACTACATCATCCTGTTCCCATGCAGGGGAAACCCATAACTACATCACTGCATTACATCAATAAATTCATAACAAAGAGGGTCAACAACTTTGTTTACGAACAATTATATTTCTCTTGTAATTCAAGGATTATATCACCGATTCATAAGAATAGTTCTTGTAATTCCATATTTTATACCGATCCGATTAGTTGATCGAGCAACACATTGATCCATCTCTTTTCTATGACAAAGTAATGATCCCATGTTTTTGATGTAATCCGTAGGTCTAAGTTCTATATATCAATTTGGTCTGCACGGTTCTATACCGATTCGATTATTTCTGAATGATCGGGCTAAATATTCATGCTTCGATTCGTTGTTTTCACTTTTCATGTCATCTGCTGTCCCAGTCACCACTTTCATGATGATCGAAAGTGCCGTAAGTTATACTGATCTGAGGTATAACTTTTATACAGACCTGCTGCTTAATCGAATGGGGCATAAGTTTTTCATCCATTACATGTATTGATCATTGTTTTCTTGATGATCAGGCCGTGACGATCATGAGTTCCTAAAGGGATTGATCTGATCCTTTACAAGATCGATCAAGTAAGTGTAGAGTGATCCTGCGAGCCGATCAAGTTATTTCCGAGTGATGGGACGATACCCGAAAGCCAAAAACAATCGATTCGACCCGAGTTATTTTCTGATTCCCGAGTAGTGTAGTCCGAGTTGATAGGAATCCGTGCTCGAGTGAATAACGATTCAGATGTCCAAGTTCAAAACGCAACGACTTTTCTAAAGGTTGGTTAACAACTAGAACACATACATGCATACGCACACATGCACGCACACGCGCGCGCGCACACACACACACACACACACACACACACACACACACACATATATATATATATATATATATATATATATATATATATATATGCACACAAAAATACATAACCTATGCATGTTAATTAGATAGTTAACGACATCATGTTTATTTCGCACGCCATATCTGCCAGGTAAAGTAATAAAACTTATCTGTTCCAAAACAAACTTATTTGATTAAGCATCAGAATATTTTTAACAAACTATAATATCAGCCAAATCCAGAAGAATTTAAAAAATAAAAATTCTACATATCTTTTATGATAAAAATATATTGGTAGAAAAAATTGGTAGGAAAAATTAGTTTTTTTGGTAAACATACCAGTAGGTTTGGAAAATCACAATTTTTTTCTTAAACTAAACTTTTTCCATGATATTTTTTTCCTTTTTTATTGCCAATTTACGTAGGTTTGCAGCAACCCGCCTTAACAACAAAAGTAAAATTTATAGCTTAGAGTTTTTTCCCTCGAATGGAGCTAGAAACCTTATCCCCTTCTCCTCCATTATCCTTTCCCACTTCCCCGCGAATAGCTCAACGCGCCAAAGAATTAGTCTTTCCCTCTCAAACTGGTCAACCATCCTGTCACTTCCGCACTATCTCAACATCATGCCCTTTAATATATATGAGTAGCGCCAAATTGGAGAACCGTGAACTCAATTGCTCCAATTTCTGAGGTCAACAAATAGATTCAGGAAAGTATGGTAAAAATCGACTTCTGATTATCTTTCCATTTCTATCAGTAAATTTCTTACCAGGATAATTTTCTTAACTTTCATAATTATCTTACTACTTAGCATTTTGTTTGATTATCAACGATAATGGATCTGTGTCATCTTACTGTAAAATACTTTTTCGTTGTATTTTTACTTAGGTTGTATTGGATGTTATAGATGGGGCAGCTTCAAATTTGACAAAGTGACTTCCATTTATGTGGTAAACTTTTATTTTTTGGAAATTTATGTTAGTTGCAGTTGTAAATGTATGTGGGAGTTGCCGGAATTTCAAACTTGACTCACTATTTACATATTTTTTTACGCACTTGTATTTTTAGACTGGAAAATGTATAACATTTATAAAATAAATACATCTAAACTAATACTATTTTGTTATGAAACCAGTATTTTCGTTTTTCACCAACAATATGTAGAGTACTAATGATACAGTAAGCTGCAGTTTTTAATATAAAATTAGATATAGGATTAGTAAACAGCTACATAATTCTTCACCAACAATATGCAGAGTACAGCTAGTATAGTAGGCTACAGTTTTTTTATATATAAAATTATATGTATGATTAGTAAACAACTATATAATTTGTTAATCAATTGTATTAGCTGAAGTCAGTGTAAAAAATTATAGGTGTTTCTTCATCATAAGCTACTCGTTTAAATTGTTGACCTTCTCTTATTGATATTGATAAATGAATGAAAATGTTAGATTAATATTTGTAGTTTATGTTCTATGTCATTTAGTCCCGATTTGTCGGGTTTAGTCCCAAAAGGTTATTAATTCTGGACAATAACTCTTAATTTTCAATTCGCTGGTTGTTGTATTTTTTTTTGAATTGGTGGAGGGAAACCAATCGGAGTCGTAAAACTCACCCTAGTGCACCTAGCCTCACCACACAAGTGGCCGATCTTAGCATATGCACATGGTACGCTCTTAACACGTTATTCCCGGTTTGGAACCCATGCCACTGTTATCATGGTGCAAAGTCCTTAACCACTCGGCTACTGTTACGGACGTTATAAAAATATTAAAACAACAGTACTATTTTGATGAATTTGTATCCAATATCGATCCCCAGATATATAGTTTGCACCTAATTTTCTACTAATGATTTTCTTTCATATAAAAAAGAACATGTTATATTACTTAATTTGGTAACAACATGTATTATTGAACTTTGTGTTTGCTTGAATTTTTTTTTATAGTAAAACGTAATATACATACAAAAATGCAAAATGATGTGCCATTTCATTTACTTGCATTGATACATCAATGCTCATGTTTCCTTCATTCAAACAACATACATCATGAACATAACGTATACCTTAACTGATATTTTTTATTCACAAGAAAATATATAATACACTTGCAGCAATTTTGTTGCATATTATTTGCTTTACTATTTTCCATTTTTGTTGTAATTTTCAATTTCCATATTCGTGGTTAGTTTATAAATTAATTTTGGATCATACAAATGGATGTAGCAAAGATAGTGATATTAGTTTAATATCGTTCGTTTGATACATAACATTAATTATTTTATTTTTAAGTTAGCACCTGAAAATAGTCATTTTTCGGTTGTTAGAAATTCAAGATTGACAAGGATGATATTCATATTTGACCTCAAGTACTTGCTTGTATCACCTACATCAAGTTTTATTTTCTTTCAAGGTTTAATATTTTCCACTTTACATTCTAAATGATAGTTTAACTTATTGAATTCGGAAAGTATGGGAAAGCGCCCAAGAAGATCTCCACCATTGTCCGTTCCTACACCTTCTTCTCAACCCTCAACGCGATCTTCATCACCTACTATTTCATTGCCTCCTAATAATTCATCAGCCCAGTTTTCACAACCTTCGCCTTCACATATGAATGAACCTTCTTCCCATGCAAATGATCGACCTGAGGAGGACGCCACTTTTACCAACAATGAGAATCCTCTTAAACCCAAAAGAAGAAACGAGGGGAGACACAGTTGAAAGGACTTGGGATACGAGACGATCCAAATATGAAGATAGTCGTACTTTTCATTAAGAAAGGGAAGCCTATAGACAGTTCTTCTGTTACTTTAGCATCTTTAATAGGTGCTTTAGTTCGTGACATTATTCCAATAATTTTGATGATTGGGGAGATATCGATAGCACTATTAAGGATAATCTTCGGACACTTCTATTGATCATATTGTTACCAAATATTTTTATTTTAAATTTGAAATTTATCTAATTTTATTTTATTTTAATATACACGATCTTTTTTCAGCTAGGATATAATCTTGATGAAGCACAAAAAGTTTATGTTCTAAAAAGGATGGCAAACGCCTTAAGTGAGTACAAATGTCTTGTAGGCGGTGATGTAGCAAAAGCTCTTAATTTGGAAGAAGCCAAAAAAGTGGAAAGGCTTGCTAAGCTAAAGCCTGATAACCTAACAGACATTTAATGGACTGAATTTATTGAAAAGAGGACTTCCGTGAAATTTCAAGTTATATTATTATCTTCAGTATTTTAAGTTCAGCAATTGACCCTTAATATCACAACAAAGTTATTGAATAAGACAAATCTCCTCTTCCTTGATATATGGAGAACAACAAAGATGTACAGTTCCTACACAAATTTTCATATTTCATTTCTTCTGGTTTTTGGTCAAGTTAAGTCTAGAATAATGAAACAAAAAGCATACTTCTCTACGCTATTACAGTGACCCATGCTTGATGTTAAACTATCATTTGCTTTAAAATCTGTTATCAATATTTTTACATTTCCTCTTCTTTCTTAGATATATTTTCTCCTTTATTAAACCAAGGCTAAAAGTATTCTGATGAAGCACATACTCATCCACATACGATGAGTCGATTAGGATATGCACGGTTAGAGCAAAAATTGGTAAATTATATAAATTATTATGTCAATTTTTTTGCATTATTTTATGAATTTTAGTCATATCTGATATTACTAAGTATGTTGGCAGAAGAATGAAAAATCCTAGTCAAGGAATAACTAGAGCAATGTTATGGACTAAGGGACATAGGAACACAAATGGAAATCCAACCAGTAGAGCGGTTGGAGACACTATTGTACAAATACAAATTCCTACCATGTATTTTGTGTGGTTTATCACTTACATATTAAATCAACATTACATCAATCATTTTTTTAAAAAAATTGAGTAATTCAACAAGTTACAATCAAACACGACGAAGCACTCGTTGAAAGATGATGCTCTTTCGCATGCTTTAGGCTCATATCGACTTGGTAGACCGAAAGGACTTGGGTTTAGAGTCACAATGTCTAAATTAAAGGCCCAGTCACATTGCAACAAAGCAGTTATTTCCCTTGAAGAGAAAATTACAGAATTGCAGGCCAAAGTTTATTTTCTATGTGAGGTAGTCATATGATTTATTTTATTGCAGTAACGTAATTTATCATATTTTATGAAAACTTTTACATGTCTGTTTTTATTATTGCAGTCCAGTCAACATGTTGATAAGGGCGACTCTACTGAAGTTGAAGATAGAAGAATAAATGTATACGTAACTATAAATATGTTTTTTATTACTCAAATCATTTCCTTTTGGCTGAATCATTTTATTTAATGTTCATCAGCCAAATCTTGTTGGGTTACATAATCCTTTTATTATTGCTAAATGCAAGGAGATGAGTTGGTATAAGGAGGGGGAAGTGTTTGCAAAAGGTGAAATATTCTCAACGAATCCTACCGATCTGGTTCATTTCAAACCCCTAGGGCTTGATGCTTAGGGGTTTTCCGTTGAGTTCGCGGTGAATCTAGAAGCTTTTTTATGGCCAAGCACAGATGAGTTTAGGAATGTGGGAGATGCTATAGGGTCTATGGTTGCATAGAGAAAAAACTATATCTCATTTGATCTGTCTTAGTGGTTAAAAGGATGATTTTCATCAAACAGTTGTGTTATTTCTTTCTATGTTCTGTATTTTTTTTCAGCATCAGGCACTTCTCTAGCATTCTGGTATTGTAGTTGCTCTGACATGCATGGGAATACCACTTTGTATTACCTCATCTTAAGATAGTCTATGGATAAGTACACACCTTTTTGAATCCACGGTGACATCCAAAAGTTGACTCTGCTTTCGCTGGACAGTTGTAACATAGTGTGGGGGTAGCAGCTTGTCTCTAACTTTAAGTATTGTTTTCCACATCCAACTATGTTTGTTGAAAATTAAACTTGACTCGGGCCATGACATTGGGCTACAAATAATTTGAAGAGGAAGAGTTAAAAGAGAAGTCTAGAACAAGAAATATCTAGATAGAAATATCTAGATACATGATGATGTGGAAGGAGCCTAGAATTATCCTTTTTCATGTTGTAATAAAATAATTAGTATCTAGAGTTTTCTACTCTTTAATTATGTAAAAAAAAAGCCTAGATATTTTGTAAGAGAGTTATAGAAAACTCTAGAAAAAGGCTATGTACCGTAGGATTAAATACATCTCAACCATTCATTTGAGATGTGAACTAGTATAAATAGGAGGGGTATGTCTCATTTGTAAGTAAGTAAAAAAATTTGTAAGCAAAGTTGCAATAAAGTATCACTTCCTCTTTTGAAAACAATCTCTCATTTTCACTTGCTATCCAATTCAACATCAACTTGAGAATTTTACTAACATTGGTATCAGAGCTAGGTCTTTGGTTAAAAAAAATATGGCGACTCCATTTCAAGTTCCATTGCTAAAGAAGTACTATGATAATTGGAGTATTCGCATGAAGGCGTTGCTTGGATCACAAGATGTGTGGGATATCGTTGAAATGATTATGTTGAACCCGCCGACATCACCACTTTATCCCAAAATCAAAGGGATAAATTGATTGATTCAAGAAAGAAGCAACCGATCGTGACGCTTTCCAGTTGTGAAGCTGAATATGTTGCTGCTTCAACTTGTGTTCGTCATGCTATTTGGCTTCGAGATTTGTTGAAGGAGTTACACATGCCACATCAAAATGCAACAGAAATCTACATGGATAATAAATCAGCTATCGCTCTAGCCAAGAATCTCGTCTTTCATGAACGGAGTTCACACATCGATACACGTTATCACTTTATTCGAGAGCGAATTGCAACAAAGGAAGTACAAGCAAAGTATATTAACTCAAAAGAACAAGTAGCAGATATCTTTACAAAGGCATTAAAGTATGAAGACTTTCAAAGACTACGAGAGATGCTTGGAGTAACCAAGTCAAGTTTACGGGGGGATATTGAAAAATTAAACTTGACTTGGGTCATGAGATTGGGCTACAAATAATTTGAAGAGGAAGAGTTAAAAGAGAAGTCTAGAACAAGAAATATCTAGATAGAAATATCTAGATACATGATGATGTGGAAGGAGCCTAGAATTATCCTTTTTCATATTGTAATAAAATAATTAGTATCTAGAGTTTTCTACTCTTTAATTATGTAAAAAAAGCCTAGATATTTTGTAAGAGAGTTATAGAAAACTCTAGAAAAAAGCTATGTACCGTAGGATTAAATACATCTCAACCATTCATTTGAGATGTGAACTAGTATAAATAGGAGGGGTATGTCTCATTTGTAAGCAAGTAAAAAAATTTGTAAGCAAAGTTGCAATAAAGTATCACTTCCTCCTTTGAAAACAATCTCTCATTTTCACTTGCTATCCAATTCAACATCAACTTGAGAATTTTACTAACAATGTTACGGTTTAGGTGAAGTTATCCATATTTCTTCATTCTATAAATTATATTGGATTGCCCAATCTACCCACAACATTCTGTTTTTGGTGACAATGTTTAGCAATTGCTTAGACAAAACTACAACATTCCATAACTTAATGTTTTCGATACCTAACTCCCCTTTACTCTTCGGTTTCTCTAGCTTGTGAAAGGCAATTGGTGACAGTTTGGCACTGTGTATCGTTCCAGTCCACAGAAACTACCTCACTGATTTTATAATCTTAAGTAACTTAGTTGGTAGAAAGAAAGTTCTGCACCAGTAAACCGTCATTGAGAAATTAACTGTATTTATGATTATCAACTTCTAGGTTGGGACATATGCATGTTCTCCCATCTCCCGTTATTTTTTCGTATAGTGGCATGCATTGGGTTGCTGTGATTCTATTAGTTGCTAGAGGGTTACCAAGGTATGACGTCATTGTTTGCATATGGATGTTCTGGTTATGGTGTGGCTTACAAGAATATGGGCAGGGGATATAGCAGCAATTAATAATTGGGATTTTTGAGGGTTTATTTGAAGGCCAACGAAGGAATGAAATGAGGATAGGGACTGCATAATGATTTGAAGAGAGGATGATGTAGGCTTAGTAAAGATAAGGAGGTCGTCAGCGAAATCCAAGGAGGTCACCATTGGTTGTTTGCATTTTGGATGTAACACAAATTTTCTTTTGTTGCACTTGCCTTTCTAACTCAATAGTTAATGTTTCCATGATCAACATAAAAAGGTAAGCCATATTGGGTCTCCTTGTCTCTACCGATTTTTACCTTTAAAATATCCTACTGAATGTGCATTATATACCACAGTATACCTTACAGATATATGCATAGAGCCATAGACAGATCCAATGATTGAACTTCTCAGGAAATTGCATTTTCTTTATAACGTGCATCAGAGCATCCCAAGAGACAGAATCAAAGGCTTTTTTAATGTTGATTTTTTGTATTGTCCAGGGGGATATGTTTTTTGTTGAGTATCCATTGAGAAGCTCATGGGTTAGAAGTACATTATCTAATATACTTTATTTTGGAAGGGAGGCTGCTTGATTCTTATAGATAGTGTGTTGAAGCACTTATTTCAGTCTTTTGGCCAGAATTCTTGAAATGGTTTTGTATACGACATTGCAACAAGCAATAGGCCTAAATTGTGTGACATCAGTGGGTTGTTCGATCTTTGGGATTAGTTCAAGGTTTTTAGAGTTGATGGAGCTTAAGATCTTGCCTTTATCAAAGAAGTTGTGCACAGCTTCTAGCACATCAGCAGAAATAATCGAACAACAGTGAGTAAAGAAGGTTACCGTGAATCCATCAAGGCAAGGAGAGGCAGATCTTCTCATTGCGAATATAGCTTCTTTTATGTCGCTGTCAAGTACATTTGTAGTTAAGGCATTCTGCATCTTTGTGGTAAGTGTTGTAAGGGGCAAGTTGGATAAGAATTCGTGATTTATGTCAAGTGGTTTATTCCCCAGCAGACTAGTACAGTAGGTTAGGAAGGATTCATCATTCTGCGAAGGACATGTGTGAGTTTCACCATGCATATCTTGTATACAGCGAATGTGCTCCTTTTCAAGGATGCATGGTAGTGCTTCGTGTTTCTATCTCCTTGTGTACACCATTTCTTCTTGTATTGCTGCTGAATCATCCTCGCTTCTGATTCGAGAGCTTCTTCTAGTTGCTTTATCAGTTTCTTCTCTTTTTTATAGTTGGTGATGTCAGCATTTGGGATGAGTATAAGTTGTTCGACCTGCACCAATTTTTCTGTTAAATCTGTAGAGATTTTGTTACCTTTCCCGTAGATTATTCTGGACCATTTCTTTAGCTCTTCTTTTGTGTTTTTCATCTTCCTCTGCAAGTTAAGCATTGGTTTTCCAATTGTGTGCATTTTCCAAGCATGGTCAACAACCTGCATAAGGGAAATATTCTTTGTCCACTCGTCAAAAAAAGAAAGTTTACCTTTATATTTATAGCAGTTATGCCAAAGGATAAGATGAGGGGACTACGGTCAGACAGGAGGGTCATTGGCATATGTATATGTATAGCATGCCATGTGGTCAGTGCAGTGAGGTTCAGCAGGCCATGGTCGATCTTGGTAAGGGCGTGTAACAACCCGAATTCCAACAAACCGAATTTTTTCAAAATTCTAATCTATCTGAATTAATTGTAATTATGGAAATGTTGAGTGGGGTACCATGGGGTGTACCTCAATATTGGGGGTAGCTACATATATACTTTATTAGGCTAATCCACAATGGAGTAAATGGGTACGACATGTGTGTAAGACATGAGTGTTGTTAACCCAAGTAACCTAATAAACAAGAAAATGTAATTGGACGGTATATGTAGGATTATCCAAAATGTATAGTTTAAATTAAGTCAACAGAACTTGTGTTTTGACCCCCTCCTCATAACATACTCGCAAGTTAGATTTGTGGCAAAAATATGATAGCTTTGGATACTGGTTAGGCAATATTATTACTACGGTAAGACTATATTTTGATTACATTATATTTTATCCATTCCACTATAAGATGTTTTTCTGAGCTTTGATATATTTTATATCTCTGTCTTTTCTGCAGGATACAAGAGCAAACCAACACGAGTTTCGATAGATTAGAATTTTGAAAAAATTCGATCTGTCGGCATTCGGGTTGTTACAGGGTGCGTGGACCCATAAATGCTTCTATTATTCCATGTGAATGTTACGCCTGAAGTGGTGATGCCAATCATGGAGGCTTTATGCATGGCATTGTTTAGTGGGGACAAGTCAGCTAAGGATAAAAGATTACTACCACATTTATGCGTAGATTGGTAGGAGCAATTGAAATCTCTTATCACTATCCAAGGGAGTGTCTGTTGGCTTAGATGAGGTAGGCTATCGAGCGTGGACTATCTGTCAGCAGCAGTGTTACAACCATATATAAAGATTAAGAAAAGATTGGTAGAAGTAGGTTTGTGAGAAGCTTTAATGTGGATGAATTAGTAGTCAAGCTGAGTAGGTGTAAGAGTGAAAATGGTGGGGTCGTAGAGTATAAGAAATCTACCATAGGGGGCATAGGACAGATAGGTTAGGGACATCCAGGTTAGGTTAATGTAAGAAGAAGATTTGGTAGAGAGAGTGGAATCTAGTTTTGTTTCAAAGACTGATAGTATAGAAAGGTGATGCTCATGTATAAGGCTTTTGATTTGATCCAGTTTGGCTTTTTTGTGTGCTCCTCTGATGCTCCATGCAGCTATCTTGTTCAACATAATTATACTACATGGGAGGATTTACCAATGCTTCTTGTTCTTCTTGGGGAAGATGTTGAGGATTGGCAAGGGTATGTTTATTGGATATTATCTTCTTCACTATCAGATTCAATAGGAAATAGGGTAGGTGATGTTTCTTTTGCCTTTTTCCTTTTATTCTTCTTTGTTTTTACTCTTACTTTTCCTTTGTTATCTAATACTCCGTGCTTCCTATTTTTGCTAGTTCCAGATTTTGTTCTGAGTGAGGAGGAGATTTGGTACCAGGAAGTGGAGAAGTGGGTGTGTTGAGTGTTGTTTGATCGGAGAGTTTGTCAGAGTTATTAGGAGGTGGGGAAATGGGAATGTCGGAGGGTTTGGAGTGGGTTTTCGCTAAGGGTAGGATGGCTTGTATGGATATAATAGGTATATTTGGCTTAACCAGTAGAGGGTTTAGTAAAATAGGAGGCAAAGTTGATAAGTTTGAGAAAATTTTGGATTGAAGTGAAAAGGTGGTGGAGGTTTTATTGGATGGTTGATTGGAAAAGGTACGTGAGCTTTTGTTGGCACCTTGTTTGCTTTGCATGGCACTTTCTGTCTCATGCACATGTGCATTAACTATTGCATGAGTTTCAGTTGCAACTGATTTTGCTTTTGGTTATGCCTCAATATTCTCATTTATTTCTTCCTATGTGTCATCATCTATGATTTTCTTTAAGTATGCATCACTTTCTTTTTGTATTTCTTCAATGCGATCACATGATTTTTGCTTTTCACCTTGGTTTTGAGTTGTATTTCCCATTTTTTTCCAGTTCGATTTCTTTCTTCAGTTGCACATTCCATCTCATCATCTCCTTTTTCCTTTGCTTCAGTATTTTGCATTTCTCCATCTTAATCGTCTTATAACACAGTGAATTTGTTGTGTTTCTGTGGTTTAATGTCATAGTTTGTCATCGATTCTGCTGCTGTTACACCGATCTTTTGCACTTTCTTTGTTATATTGGTTGCTCTATCCTTCCTTTCATATTGTTGCTTCTTTGCATTTACTCTCACTGAAGCATTATTTGCATATACATTTCTTCTATTTGTTACAACTTTAGTCCATGTGCTTATTTGCATGTTTATAACATTCTGCCTTTTATTTGGTTCCACTTGTTCTTTTTCTTCATTCTTCTTTCTATCTTTCTCTGCTGTAACCTTTCCAACATCTACTTCACTTGCATTTACTTAACATTAAATACTTTTGTGTCCAAATACCTTGTAGTGTACACAAATGTCGGGTGTCCATAAAAATTTGACTTGTATAATCTGTGTCGAGCCATCTGGGATTTCAACAAGGAAAGATTCAACCAATTCATGTTCAAGCGATATTTCAATTAATCACTTTGCATCTTGTATTCTTGACATCGCTTCAGTTGCTCCATCTAAGCAGATTTAACTTCCCCAATCTGTTCGCAAGCAAGTTAATACCCATATGTGACCATAGATAAATTGGGATATTAGAAAATTTTACCCAAATAGGAACAACCTTTATTCTTCCACACACGTTGCTAACATTGGGATCCCGCTGCTTTATTATGAACCATTTGTTCTTCATGATTACTCTCTCCTTGTCAGAATCATCATAGAAGAGAAACAGAAAGAGAACGCCATCTGACTTCACTTGGAAAGTACCTTTAAGCCTCCAGCGTGACTTTACCATCCCAATCACTATGGTATACGACAACTATTTTATGTCAAAATACAGTACAAACTATTGAACTTTTTTTAACTCTTTTATTTTGATAAGGACTTGACTTTTTTAATGTTATTTCACTCTATATCTATTTGAATATTTCAAAATAAAGACTACGCAATTTAGCGCATTTCTGTGAATATCTTAAGCTAAAATGTTGCTTTTGTAGTCATAGATAATTCTTTAATAGAGGCTTACAATGAAAAGAATGGAAAAACATCTTTGCCAGGGAGTACGAACTTTGTAGCAATTAAAAACTGGTTAATACGTGAATTAAAATTCTTATTTTATCTTCTATGCATACTTTGACAGTACACACTATGCGAATTAGAATTCTTATTTTATCAATTTTGTGATGATGATAATGTGATCATAGACCTCTGGATCCACCAGCTGCACTTATGGTTGCTGTTTTCTTGTCTGGCCACACATTTAGTGGTCTTGATCGTTAATCAATTGCATTTTTTAGTGGTGCTAAAAGCATACACAATAATAACAGATAGTCTGAAGTTCTGACATCTATGACTCTATATTAAGTGCTAAATATATGAGCTTGTGTTTTCCTTAGAGTTGGGCAGTACCTGGAAATAGGATCTTTAGTATATAACATCGACTTCATTGTTATAATTCAATTTCCCGGGTTTTATTGAAAAATATTGACATGTCTGCCTGATCAATCTTTTGACATGTTTATATGTATTTTAAATATGCCTGGTATTTCAAATTCTAACGTAGTGTTCAAGTGTCTAAAGAAGTCCTGGTATCAGCATCCTAAAATGACATATATAAATGGGCTTATTAAACAACAAACTTTTGTAAAGAATACTAAGCTCAGGTTATGTCTTGCTAATGTATCATACAACTTTCTATTTGCATACAATATGAGTTCCTAGCTAGATGCACAAGGTTAACTTCACATTAGTCATTCGTTTTTTTCATCTCCATATGAATGATTGGGACAAATTAGGACACTTAAAAATGTAACAATCACCAGTGAAAGAGTAGTTAAATTCCGGAGAAACACGAAGAATACCATCAACTTGTAGAATCTTTCGTCAGAGTTCCTCCACTAGTTGGAGGATACATGCGGTTTACCTCAAGATCCGTGTCTTGAAATGGAGGCTGTGAGATATCGATGTACGTACTCAATCTGCAAGCCATTAATGGATTATTCTGAAATTTTAGTAGTTTTGCATCACTAAAAAAACAGAAAAAATAGAGAAAAGACAGGAACTCCTGGCTTACTTTTCTGTTTGCTATTAATAAAACTTTACTTTTGAATGTAATTGCATCCACTTAAACTGTCAACTCTAAGTTTACAATTCATAATTCATTTGATTTTGACAGAAACTTACTGCAACAAACAATAATACGGTTAAACATTGATATAATACAGAGAAGCCTTGGAGAAATTTGAGTCTTTGGTCTTTTCCATTTGCATCAAGCTTTCAGAGTTTATCCGGTTTTAAAAGCCATTTTAGACAGTCTCCTCTAATCTTCTTAGTATCTACACATTTTTCTTTCTAGTCCTCATACTTTACAATTCACTTTGATGAGAACCAACAACAACAACAAAAAAACATCATTTTTTAATACCATAAATTCGATAATAGATGTTGTAAAAAACTTCCTTTTATTTCAATTACCTCTTTACTTACATCAGAATGATCCAGTGCATTCTCTGTATACTTGAAACCTAATCAATAACCTAATGCATGCAGACCTATTTACTGACCAGTGCAGGACTTGTATTTCAATATGTGAAAAATCTATCTAAATAACTTCACCTTAATGTGTGTCAATTACCATTGTTTCAATAATCAATTATGTTATATGTCTTATTATAGCATCCAGTTATTCAAATGAAATGTTGAATTCTTTTTCCCATATTCCAAACTAATTTCGAGTGATAAAAAGATTCAACGTTACGATGAAATAGCAATTTTCTAATTTTAATAGTCTTTCTGGTGTGGTTTTGGCAGGACAAGTTTCTTCATCAGTCAGTTGCAACAGTGTTGCTGCTCGAGTATTATGGGCTCATACCTTAGCATTTACTATACTTTAAGATCAGTTAAAATTGGTTTGATTTCTTTTCATTACTATTGACTGTCTGATCTTACATATAGTATTAGTTAGAACAAAAGGAAATAGATTTAAAGTCTACAATGATATGGTTGTTCTACTGAAATAAACCTTAAACTGAAAATTTTAAATCCCCACGAGAATTAACAACTATGCTTGCTTCGATAAGTTTTTCATAAATATTGCACATGTTTGCAAAATAACCATTGTACGGATTGTGTTGGGTAACATGCAAGCTAGAAATGCATGTCTTTGTACTATGCGTTACAGGTCCATTAATGTATGCACAAGTATGTATGAATCCACCTCATTTTCTTTATTTTTCTCAACTGTACATCCTTAAAAGAAATGAAGAGGTATTCATTTTCTGTGTTATGGTCCGTTAATGTATTCGTGCATTTTTTTTGTGTTCCCATCTCCAAAAGTTTCTGATACCGTCCCCGACCATACTCAACAAACGTGGGACTTTAAAAACATGATATGTGTAGCAGACCCATATCACGGTCACTACTTAACAACATTTGCTATGTTCAGAGGAAATATAAGCACAAAAGAGGTGGATGAACAAATGATCAATATGCAGAACAAAAACTCTTCTTATTTTGTTTAATGAATCCCTAATAATCCGAAATCGACTGTGTGCGATATTCCACCAGCTGGGTTGAAAATGGCTAGCACTTTCATTAGTAATTCGACTTCCATTCAAGTGATGTTCAGGCGTACGTGCGAGCAGTTCACTGCTATGTTTAGGAGAAAATCTTTTCAGCATTGGTACACTGGTAAGGGTATGGATGAGATGGAATTCATCAAAGCAGAGAGTAACATGAATGATTTAGTGTCTAAGCACAAGCAATATCAAGATGCAACTGCTGATGAAGAAGAAGATTACGAAGAAGAGGGAGAGGCTGAGTAGGGGTGTCAAATGGGTTGGGTTGGGTCTAAATGGGTTGGGTCGAGTTTTGACCCAACCCATTTATGACCCATTCTCTTTGACCCATTTATTACCCAATCCGTTTGTAACCCAACCCACTAATAAGTGGGTTACCCATTTAACCCAGGTATCTAAAGTTGATTTAGCAAATAAAAACAAATGCTAAATTTTTAAAGTTAAAAAGGTCAAAATTACGAAAATACAGTTCATTTTGAAAAAAAGTGAAAAAAATAAATAAATTTCAAAAAATCCAGAAAATTACAAAATGAAAAGAAAAAAAAAATCGAAAATTACGATTTTTAAAGCTAAATATGTCAAAATTACGAAAATGCCCTTCATGTTGAAAAAAGTGAAAAAAATAAATAAATTTTAAAAAATCCAGAAAATTACGAAATGAAAAGTAAAAAAAGAATTATTCAAAAATTACGATTTTTAAAGCCAAATATGTCAAAATTACGAAAATGCCCTTCATATTGAAAAAAATGAAAAAAACAAATAAATTTTAGAAAATCAAGAAAATTACGAAATGAAAAGTAAAAAAAAGAATTATTCGAAAATTACGATTTTTAAAGCTAAATATGTCAAAATTACGAAAATGCCCTTCATGTTGAAAAAAGTGAAAAAAACAAATAAATTTTAAAAAATCCGGAAAATTACGGAATGAAAAATAAAAAAAGAATTATTTGAAAATTACGATTTTTAAAGCTAAATATGTCAAAATTACGAAAATGTCCTTCATGTTGAAAAAAGTGAAAAAAAACAAATAAATTTTAAAAAATATGGAAAATTACGAAATGAAAAATAAAAAAAGAATTATTCGAAAATTACGATTTTTAAAGCTAAATATGTCAAAATTACGAAAATGCACTTCATGTTGAAAAAAGTGAAAAAAATAAATAAATTTTAAAAAATCCAGAAAATTACGAAATGAAAAGTAATAAAAGAATTATTCGAAAATTACGATTTTTAAAGCTAAATATGTCAAAATTACGAAAATGCCCTTCATGTTGAAAAAAGTGAAAAAAACAAATAAATTTTAAAAAATCCAGAAAATTACGAAATGAAAAGTAAAAAAAGAATTATTCGAAAATTACGATTTTTAAAGCTAAATATGTCAAAATTACGAAAATGCCCTTCATATTGAAAAAAGGGAAAAAAACAAATAAATTTTAGAAAATCCAGAAAATTACGAAATGAAAAGTTTAAAAAGAATTATTCGAAAATTACGATTTTTAAAGCTAAATATGTCAAAATTACGAAAATGCCCTTCATGTTGAAAAAAGTGAAAAAAAAAAATAAATTTTAAAAAATCCGGAAAATTACGAAATGAAAAATAAAAAAAGAATTATTTGAAAATTACGATTTTTAAAGCTAAATATATCAAAATTACGAAAATGTCCTTCATGTTGAAAAAAGTGAAAAAAACAAATAAATTTTAAAAAATCCGGAAAATTACGAAATTAAAAATAAAAAAAGAATTATTCGAAAATTACGATTTTTAAAGCTAAATATGTCAAAATTACGAAAATGCCCTTCATGTTGAAAAAAGTGAAAAAAATAAATAAATTTTAAAAAATCCAGAAAATTACGAAATGAAAAGTAATAAAAGAATTATTCGAAAATTACGATTTTTAAAGCTAAATATGTCAAAATTACGAAAATGCCCTTCATGTTGAAAAAAGTGAAAAAAACAAATAAATTTTAAAAAATCCAGAAAATTACGAAATGAAAAGTAAAAAAAGAATTACTCGAAAATTATGATTTTTAAAGCTAAATATGTCAAAATTACGAAAATGCCCTTCATGTTGAGAAAAGTGAAAAAAAAATTCAAAAAATCCAAAAAAATTATTATTTTAAAATATCTTTTTTATACTTTTCATTTTGTAATTTTTTGGATTTTCTGAAATTTTTTCATTTTTTCTAAAATGAAGGGTATTTTCGTAATTTTAGCATTTTTAGTTTTAAAAATCGTTATTTTGAAATAATTCTTTTTTTACTTTTCATTTCGTAATTTTTTGGATTTTCTGAAATTTTTTCATTTTTTTCACTTTTTCCAATATGAAGGGCATTTTCGTAATTTTGGTTCTTTTAGCTTTAAAAATCGTTATTTTGAATTAATTCTTTTTTAACTTTTCATTTTGTAATTTTCTGGATTTTCTGAAATTTTTTCATTTTTTTTCACTTTTTCCAAAATGAAGGGTATTTTCGTAATTTTAGCATTTTTAGCTTTAAAAATCGTTATTTTAAAATAATTCTTTTTTTACTTTTCATTTCGTAATTTTTTGGATTTTTTTCACTTTTTCCAATATAAAGGGAATTTTCGTAATTTTGGTCCTTTTAGCTTTAAAAATCGTTATTTTAAATTAATTCTTTTTTAACTTTTCATTTCGTAATTTTCTGGATTTTCTGAAATTTTTTCATTTTTTTCAATATGAAGGGCATTTTCGTAATTTGGGTCCTTCTAGCTTTAAAAATCGTTATTTTAAAATAATTCTTTTTTAACCTTTCATTTTGTAATTTTCTTGAATTTTTAAAATTTTTCCATTTTTTTCTCTTTTTCCAAAATAAAGGGTAGTTTTGTAATTTTGACATTTCTAATTTTTAAATTTTAAGTTTTTATAAATGCGTGTTTTTAATTTTAGATTTTAAGTTTTTTATAAATGGGTATAATGGGTTATCCATTTATGACCTTTTTAAAAATGGGTCAACCCAACCCGTTAACCATTTAATAAAATTCATAAATGGGTTAACCCAACCCATTTGTGGATAGGGTAAATGGGTTGGGTAAACGGGTTGGGTCATATTTTGACACCCCTAAGGCTGAGTATGAACCGTAGTATGTCTCTGTTTTATTTGCTAGCAATATCAAGTAATGCCTTGTAATTTGTTCTGGATTTGAATTTCATCCTTTGAAAGTTGTACTTGTAAAAAAATAAACTGAAATAAAAATGAAAAGAATCTTATAAAAAAATTTTGTTTCCATTTATTTAATATAAAACGAACTCAAATTCAAATGAAAATGTTCGCTAAACGGATATTCTATTAAATTAGAAAACCGTTATCACGAAATATTGTGATAATACCGCAAGCGCACGGCGTACAATCGTAGTACGCGGTGAATACGGGTCGATCCGCAGGGAAAGAATTTATTCTAGTCTTACTCAATCAAAATAAACCGAAGGCGAGTGAACTTGTTAACCATAAACTAAACTAACAATGTTAAAATGAATACAAATATGAGGCTAGGAGAAAATTTAGGAGTAGATTCACTATCAGCATCAATCTAATTAACATAAAAAATGGTTCTAACTCTCTTTAATAACTAGCACATTAAGTGTTGTATTCATACAAGCATGATTTATATGCTAGAAAATTCATGCTACATAAATCATTAATTTTTAATACGAACTTAAAGCCATAATTATCACATAGAAAATAACAGTTCTAATATAAATTAGATTGTGATAAAGTATGATTCTATTAATGATATGAGTATAACACATTTGGGAATAATCAACCAGCATGTGCTATCAATTTTCACCATATAAAATCTTTACTTTATCGATATCTAATTGTAGATTAAGCTCAAATAAGAGAGTTAGAAACAAGAAATTCTTATGTTAATTAATCATGAATCATGAGAGCTTCACTACCCCTAAATTGAAGGGGTTTAGCTACTCATAATGGATTCAATGATAATATAAAGATATTTCATTATAAAGGAGAACAAAATAAAAAGCAAATAAAGATAAAAATATATTCTACTTGTAGAAGAGAAAATAACATGTAAATGAAAAACAAAAAATTAATATTGCATTAAAGCGACAGATTACAAAAAGAAATGGCAAAGAAGCCATGGCAGAAAAAGAGAAGTTTTGATTTCAGCCTCACTCTAAACTAAAAATCCAAGAGGCCTTTTACATTCACATACATGAGTTATTTATACATGACTAAACCCTAATTCATTTTTTGCGTGCTACTAACAATGCCCCCTCCTTAAGCTTCATTTTGTCTTTAGCAATAATGATTCATGAAGCCATAATTTTTGTCCCCACTAAAGAAGAAGGGAGAGTGAGTGGGGTCCTCCATTAGTCTTCTATTTGAATTGATTCCCTTTTCATTGATTGATTTCCCTTTTCATTTTTTGGGCAAGACATTGATTTCCTTCTTTTTCCTTTTTATGCATATAAATCTTTATGAAGTCCTCTTCTACATGCATCCAATTTCTGCAAAAATATAAAAAATGTCCAAGTAAACATTCTCAAAATAATACAAGTACAAAAATGACCATTTTCCCCCTATATGATGATAAATGCGTGATATTTTGAAATTAATTCAATTATTGTTTAAACATGATAAAATGCCCATATATGACATTTATTAGCACTAAACAAGAATAAATATGTGAATATAAATGTGCATTTTTACATGCACATCAAATACCCCCACACTTATCTTTTTATTCGTCCTCGAATAAAGTAAAAACTAAGCTAAACCCATTTTCGTAGGGAGCACGATTGCATTGGGCGTATGCAACAAACCGTTAAACCTCTAAGTGTCCCCAATAGGACGAGTGTTATCTCGTGAGGGTTTTCAGCTGATACTACCCACAAAATCCAAAAGTTAAATGCAAAAAATATTTACAAAATGCAAGATGTGAACATATTTACAATATGAATACAAGTTTTTAAAGAAATATTTACAAATGGATAATTTACTTTTAAATACTTCACAAATGAGTTAGCACAAATTTGGGTCGTCACTATGAAATTTAAGTCCGTTACTAATCAAAACTTCAAACAAAAGTCGTGTTATCGTCACAAACTCCTCCAGCTTAGCCAGTTGTTTTGGTAGAAACATAGTGCAAATATGAAATGAATTCTGTAATCGATATCAACGGTCGTAAAATGATATCTCAACTTTCTTTTTGTTAACAAGTTAGGTCGAATAAGTGAAGAGTGTGTTTGGATTTCAAGTGCTTTAATCTCTCTTTATTACAAAATATTTACATTATTACTATTTACAATCACCTAACCAAAAAGACCAAGGTATACCACCCATGCACTGCCTCGCGGACTGACGTGAGAGTTTGGGACAGAGCTTGGCGGATTGTGCAGACCAACGCTGACTTTGTCAACAAGATGTTGGTAATCCTTAGGTGTCCAACTCATAAAATGAGACCAAGATATACCGACGCTGACATTGTCAACAAGATGTTGGTAAGAGCTTGGCGGGTTTGCACACCAACGCCAGATGTACCAGCAATGTTGGATACCCTTGGATAATTATATATATACTTCTTCTTCTTTTTTCTTTCTTCTTTTTTTACCATAAGAGAGAGAATTAAGCGAGAATATCTTAGCACAACTTCATTTAAAAGATCTAAAATGTTATCGCAAGTAGTCAAAATCAACCATTCATTTAATCGGATTACAATTCAGAAAACATTTCATACTCATCACCTACGAATTTCCCAATATACCAGTTACACCAAATTTGCTCAGAATTCAAACTTTCCTTTCGTTATCCGCTAAGAGAAATAAATTTCCAAATATTTAAATCGAACAACCAAAATTATATGCTAACTGCATCATGTCTTATTTAAAAGTAAATAGAAGTGCGAAACTTTTACTTTTTTTTAAAGAAAAAAGAAAAAAATGCAAAAAGAGAAAGGGAAAAAATGCTAACTTAAACTATGCAAAACAGAATGAAAATGAGACTCCCCCCGCACTTGACTTCGACTGTGTCCCCACAGTCAATGCATGACACAATGAGCGAACGGAAGATAAATATTTACATATGTACAAAAAGGGTTAGTGCGACTTACCAAATGTGCGTGCAGAAAATATGCTGTTATCGAATAGATAAACCGGTCCACAATGGACCAATGGATCAGCCTTATCAAGATTATGAGACACAGTTGAAGCACAAAAAACCAAATCATAAAGAATTTTATATTACATTTCAGATTTGGAAAAACAAATTTTTTTTTTCAAAGGTTTTTTGGACGAAGGTTTTTTCAAAGGTTTGAGTTGCTAATTTTAAAATTTTGAGCTTACAATTGATCCGAAAATCAAATTGGATTTCTGTAGCAACTAAAGAGAGGTCATCGAACCGGGGTTCAGTAAAAGTTTCAAAAACAAAGTTTGATTTGTTCAGATGATGTATAAATTGAGAGACGTGTGCATCATTTTCACCCTCAAACTTGATTTGAGAAATATTGTTCAGTTTCGTTTTGATATTTGAAATTTTGTTGACTAAAGGTTCATTTGTAAACCTAAAGTTAAAACCAAACAAATGAAGTTTCAGTAAATTTTGAAATCGTGTTTTCTCAAAAACAGTATTATTCCAGAAAGAGTTCACATACTGCATAAATTTATCATTGAAAAACAAGTGATCATAGTAAGGTTCAGTTGAAACGATCAAGTCGCAAGGAGTTTCAACGGTTTTTCAAAAATCGTCATTGTGTTCAAGATCACATTTAGCAGTTTCATTATTTTCAACCTCCAGAATTTCAAAATTTTCAAAATTTTCATTTTCATTTTCAGACCCAACAACATTATCGTTTGCTCATCAAAGTCGTCCTCACTTAAACAGTTGTTAACAACTTCATCATTTTTTCAGGTTGACAATCTAAAGTTGTTAAATTTTTGAAATTTTAAGAATCTGAGGGAGGAAGATCAAATTGAAGATTGACGTCTTTTTTTTTCAAGAGAATTCAAATTCAAATCGCTTTCAACAACTTCATTAAGATTTTTATCAATTTCAAAAGTTGTTTTTTGAAAATCGTGGATTGCGGGCAAAGGTGGATTATCATTTGAATCATCACACGTTCGGTTTTTATTATTTTGTTTTTCACGAAAATTCAAGTAGTCTTGAAGCAACAAATTCATGTGATTATCGTGAATTTCATTCACTTGCTCAACAAAATCAAATTTGTAATTATTGACATGAGAATTTTCAATTTGAAATTGTTGAGAACAAAGATCGTTAATCGCACCATCATTGAAATTATTACCATTGCCAAAACCATTTGAAAAGTTATTCACATCCCCATTTTGAATTTGAAATTCATTTTTGGAGCTCAAAATTTAATTGGGAAGGGTTATAATCAAAATCATTTGAATTTGGAAGTGAATTCAAATTTTGATTATTTCGAAAACTTTGACTTGAATTGTTGCACATTAATTCAATTAATCTTTTACTTAATTCATTAAATCTTTGACTTTCTTCACGTAGAGCTTGAACACTTATTTCAAGACTTGAGAGTTGATCATCATTTTGAAAATTTGGTGGTGTACAATTTGGATTATTTTGAAAATTTTGAAAAGTTGGTGGCGTAAAATCCAAATTGTTTATACAATAATTGTTATTAAAATATCCATGTGAATTTAGTGTAAAATTATATGGATTATATTGATTTTCACAACTATCGTAAAATCCGTAGGAAGAAGGAATTTGAGACATTTTCAAGAATTTTTTTAAGAGAAAGAAATATTCACAAAAGAGTTTTTATTTATTTATTTTTGAATTTTTTTATGTATGCATGGATCTAATGCAACTATATGAATGCAAGTTACTTATTTACAATTATCCAAAATTATATAATGACGATTAGATTAATTTCAACAAAAGATTTCTCAGCCTGTTAACGGACAAGAGTTATCGATGCACCAGAAATCACCCAAGCAATGCGACCGAACGTTTAAGTACCTTCAGAGGAACAACCGTTATAATATTTATGAATCACCGTAATATTTATAACCGGTTATTACTCTGTCGTAGTTTAGACACCGAGAATAATTTGTTAGAAATAAACCAATTTGTCAAAATATAAAAAGTCCTAAAAAAATGAAAATATAACGAGATGAATGCAAAACAGAAATTAAAAGTGATTTAACGATGCAACTACGAATGAATTTTTTGTTTTGTTTTTGGATTTTTTTTTTTTAAAATGCAAATGCAAGCAGCCAACAATGCGAGGAAAATCAAACAAGAATGAGAAAACAATACCAGAGCATGAAGATTTTTTTTTTTAGCAGCAATTCTTTTATTGGCAAGCAAATAAGCAAGCAAAGCTTCGCAATTCAACAATTCCAAGCGAGTTCAAGCACGACAAATTCAAGCAGTTTAGCAATGCAAAGCAATTTCTCTTCTTTTTGCAACCTGAAAAGTGAGAACAGTGTATATACAATGAAAGAAAAGTGATTTTTTTTATATTAAGCAAGCACAAAGCAATTTAGCCCGAAAAGGAATTCAAAGCAAGCAAGCCTCTTCAATTTCTGCAACCTGAAAACAGATGATTAACAACGAACTTTTTTTTTTGGGAAATAAATAAGCAGCGCTGAGTCAACCAAACAAATTCCTTCCTGCTAAATCCTGCAACCTGAAAAACAACTGAAATATATTTTATCAGAAGAAAAATACCCATACAATTTCAACACCACACAACAAATGCAGATACACAGAACCAAAGAAACCAACAAAGACCAATATAAACATATGCAAATACCCAAGCCGGCCTAATGTAATTTAATTTAATTCACTATTCAAAACACTTAGCAAAATTTATTCTTCGTTCACAACCACTACAAATCTGAAATTTGGCTCAATCAAATTCCGACCTTATTCAGTTACAACTGAAATTTGTTCTTGATTGTATTCTGTGTCGTTTGTTTATATGGTAGGAAGATGGATGTGGACCGTGTAGGCTGAGGGATTGAAGGTATTTGGTTGTTTTATGAATGAAGATGGCAGTATGATGGGTGATGGTTGTTCGTAGTCGGACGGCGGTGAAGTGGTTTTGACAGGGACTGTTTGGTGGTGAGAAAGGTGGCTATGCCCGTAGGTGCTGTTATATTGGTGAATTATGTGTGTTGTGTGGAAGTGGTGAAGAGAAGATGATTATTGATGTTTTACCTTTTAAAGATGAGAAAAGATGAAGGAAAGATGGTAGGAGGCAGAAATTTGGATTAGAAATAAGGCAGAGAAGGGAAAGAATATTAAAGAGAAAGGAAGGAAAAAAAAAATGGCAAGCAATAAATTGGGTTTTAATTTTTTTTGTAAGAATTGTATAAAGGAAAGGAATAAATGAGAGAGATAAAGGGAAAGAAAGGAAATTGAAAACACAAAAAATGGGAAAGAGACTAAAAAAAGACAAATGTTTATATTTTTTTTAAGAGAGAGGAAATAGAAGAGCTAATACAATATGAAATCTATCAACACATATACACATAAAATAAAAACACACAAACGAAAAGAAACAAACACACAAACAAAAGTAAAACAAAACACAAACACAAAATGGAACAAAACACACAACTCCTTTTTTTTATTACTTTCTCTTTTTAATGAACACAAAAACAAGCACACACAAAATGACAAAAAAGATCAAAATAAAACAGAAAAACTATGAACAACACACATTTTTTTTTTAGAAAAACAAACAAGAAAATTAATTTGAGGAATAAAACTAAAATTAAATTCTTTCCCCGGCAACGGCACCAAAAACTTGTTCGCTAAACGGATATTCTATTAAATTAGAAAACCGTTAACACGAAATATCGTGATAATATCGCAAGCGCACGGCGTACAATCATATATAGTACGTGGTGAGTACAGGTCGATCCGCGGGGAAGGAATTTATTCTAGTCTTAATCAAATTAAATCGAGGGCGAGTGAACTTGATAACCATAAACTAAAAGAAAACAAACAATGTTAAAATGTATACAAATATGAGACTAGGAGACAATTTAGGAGTAGATTCACTATCAACATCAATCTAATTAACATAAAAAATGGTTCTAACTCTCTTTAATAACTAGCACATTAAGTGTTGTATTCATAAAAGCATGATTTATATGCTAGAAAATTCAAGCAACTTAAATCATCAATTTTCAATACGAACTTAAAGCCCTAATTATCACATAGAAGATAATAGTTCTAATATGAATTAGATTGTGATAAAGTATGATTCTATTAATGATATGAGTATAACACATTTGGGAATAATCAACCAGCATGTGCTATCAATTTTCACCATATAAAATCTTTACTTTATCGATATCCAATTATATATTAAGCTCAAATAAGAGCGTTAGAAACAAAAAATTCTTATGTTAATTGATCATGAATCATGAGAGCTTCACTACCCCTAAATTGAAGGGGTTTAGCTACTCATAATGGATTCAATGATAACATAAAGATATTTCATTATAAAGGAGAATAAAATAAAGAGCAAATAAAGATAAAATATATTTTACTTGTGTAAGAGAAAATAACATGTAAATGAAAAACAAAAAATTAATATTGCATTAAAGCGACAGATTACAAAAAGAAATGGCTAAGAAGCCATGGCAGAAAAAGAGAAGTTTTGATTTCAGCCTCACTCTAAACTAAAAATCCAAGAGGCCTTTTACATTCACATACATGGGTTATTTATACATGACTAAACCCTAATTCACTTTTTGCGTGCTACCAAGAATGCCCCCTCCTTAAGCTTCATTTTGTCTTTAGCAATAATGATTCATGAAGCCATAATTTTTGTCCCCACTAAAGAAAGAGGGAGAGTGAGTGGGGTCCTCCATTAATCCTCTATTTAAATTGGATACCTTTTCATTGATTGATTTCCCTTTTCATTTTTTTGGGCAAGGCATTGATTTCCTCCTTTTTCCTTTGTATATATATCTTTATGAAGTCCTCTTCTACATGCATCCAATTTCTGTAAAAATATAAAAAATGTCCAAGTAAACATTCTCAAAATAATACAAGCGCAAAAATGACCATTTCCCCCTGTATGATGATAAATGCGTGATGTTTTGAAATCAATTCAATTATTGTTTAAACATGATAAAATACCCATATATGACATTTATTAGCACTAAACAAGAATAAATATGTGAATATAAATGTGCATTTTTACATGCACATCAGAAAACATTGTTAACTTATAGTTGGTTTTATAAATAATTCATAATAAAATTGTTATTGTCTGTAAGACTTTTTTGTTCATATGTGATCTTTAAAATATTTGTTTCTTTGATCATGCACCTGATTGAAACCCGTTCTCTGGTCAACACTAAAAGGATTCACCAGCTGATCTAAATCATTGGATCTCAAAATATGTATGTCATAAAAATACTGCATATAGAAAACTCATTTTAAATCAAAAAGGTGCTTCTGGTATATCTTCATTCATGAAACATAGGTTAACTATGCATTTGTTCATTTTGTTTTATTCTATCTTCTTCTGGACCATTTTTTGCTTTTGATATATTATCATTTGCATGTATGAGAAGATGAACTATGCCATACTTTTTATCTTATTTTCGTTCTTATGTCATTCCTTTTCTCTATATTTCTCAATTTTTAGATTATCGCTTGCTCTTATTTATTTATTTTGATATGCAAGGTTGAAGCGGATATTTGGGAAGACTCCTACATAAAAATTGTAATAAATTTATTTTTGGGTGGATGTAACCATGTTGGATGCAATATATAACATGTTTGTGGATGTAGTCTATAATGTTGGCTTGTATTATGGTTAATCAAGACTGAATAGAGCTTTTATTTTGTGGATGGTTTGTACATTGTTAGGTTGTTTATGTTTCATTATTAATAAAGGCATTTGAATTTTGTTCAGCATGTGCAGATAGGTATGTGTGCATATATATATTTGAATATTTGCGCACGTGTGTGTGTGTAACGGCCCGCAAATCTGTACTATCTGAGTTGACTAATATCACCACACGTCCGACCCAAATTGCACAGAAATACGAATCATTATTAGAAAGAAGTTAGAGGATGAGAAATAGAAATAAAGAAATATTAGAATAGAAGAAAACAAAGAAGATAAATCTCACAGCGGAACGAATAAAATATATTATATAACATAACTTTTGAAATACAAATCAGTAACTTTATATACATACCATTATCAGAGCACAAAAGTTATACCTGGAAGAGTTATAAACACCTGTTTCCAGATACAAACATGGTACACACCGGAATATATGATAGTCTATAGCTAACTGGTGAAGCCTCCTGCTTCGAACTCCTCCAAGTGAATCTGTAAAATCCCGACTATTTGACTTCCCGTACAAACTTGGGCACCCAAGAGTTTAGGGAAAACAAGAAAAATAAACTCTGGGTCAGTCATGGGACTGGTGTGAGTAAACTCCAACCATTTGATTTACTTTAAAAATCTTTTCGAAAGAAATGATAATCGTAAGACCGATCCACACATAAACACAAATGGTTTTTACCTTACGATAACCAAAAATACTTTGATACGAAAATCCAATGATATTATAATAGCGTCTAAATCAAATAAATAACAATCTAGCGGAATGCTTGCATCTCATGCTCCATATATAATATAAAATCAAAAACCGTAGGGCGCTTATTGGAGATTGGATTTTCAACATGACAAGTTATGGAACCACCTTCCGATAGTGTATCTCTAGAGAGGAATACACTGGGTTCAGTAAGAACATCTTGCAACCAGGCCCACACATGACCGACCACTCATTTCGCTTAAGTGTATCGAATGTATATCACCAATGGTTGGGATCAGCAACCATTTCCCGAAAAGGGACATCATCGATAGATTAAAGAAGTAAAAGGAATTTCTCTAGATAGGTGATTATACACCCCAATGGGAGCGACCTACATAGCCATGCTGCCTGCCCGATTTTTGTCATTTCCCGGTTGTTGAGGCTTGAGGCTACGATTACTTTCCATTCATTGATAGCACAATCACTTTGAATGCCACATTGTCAGATCCATTAATCACTAATTGATTTGGACAAATATAATCTGGATATTATGCTAAGAGAATAAATTCTCCGCCACCATATATATATCTATACAGACCAACATATGCGATCATTGGAAATACCCTGTCAGACATTCGTCCATTTACGTTCGTTCTGGGATTGAACGAAACCGAAGGCACCATTTCTATTAATAGAAGAAGTCCTTGCACTTTACTCCATTTTCGATTATCTTCATATAATCTGATTCGCAACGCTACTGCCAATACGGAGTGGTTCACGGATAATAATCCAACCGGTCTCTCCATATTGACAACGATATTGGCAAACACTTTGATAGTCAGTTATTTAACTATCGAAGAAAAATAAACAAACATTCATCCATAACATCCAACAAATCACTGGGCCTTTTAATTAATATTTTATTAATTAAATCACTTCTCCATTTCCTTGTCAATATTTGTTAACCAAATATTTCCAATTATCATCTTGGCCTTTTTCGCTATTTGGAGAACATTTCCAAATATCAACTTCTTTTATTTTCTATGTTTAGAAAATATCTTTTATTTTCTATGTTTAGAAAATATCTTTTATTTATAATTGGAAAACATTCCATTTACCTATCTCTTTCACGACCATTCATTTTTATACTTAAGAAATATTTATAATCATATTTCCAAAATTTCACTTCCTTGGGTTAAAACGAATGCTATGTAAAACATCGTTACAACAACCCAAAATACTGCATTCAACTAACTCTTATTTAAATATTTCTCTTCAAGACAGGATCTTGCTATTTATCGGTTAAAAATGAAATCAATCGAGTTGGGGTATTTTTACCTCTCAGACCTTGACTGAAAACATCCTTAACTTCAAAATAGACAAGACCACTTACCTCGAATAATCAACATCATATAAAGCTAATTATTCATTTTTTAAAACGTATATACATTTCTCTTTCTATTACTAGACTATTGATTTCCTTTTTGTTTATAATATTCTATTTTTAAGTTCGTTTCCATATCGAATTCTATATATATCGATACATTGATTTCCAGTTATCAAAATTTCTTAAAAATATTCTAACTCCTTAAATTTCCAGAAAAATTCGCCATAACCTCCTTTGTAACGAGAGCATCGGGAAAATCCCCAAACCGCCACACAGGCACTCTCCATTCAAAAAGAAAATTAAAAAAAGCCAAGTGGCTTGCCTATTCGGCGCATAAAGCCTCATATGGAATTTAAACATGTACCTTTTTGTCGGGCACTCGAATTAAAATCTTCATACACTTCATCCCATACCTGTCTAACACATGTTCACCTGTTTCAATTCAACTCAACTCAATCCAATCGTTTGAATTCAGTTTCTCCCATTTATCCTTTAATTAGCTTCTTAGCCTATTTCACTTGTTATTTGAACGTATCACGTTCGTATGTATTTTATTTTACTTACAAATCAATTGAATCCCATTTTCATTTCAGGTTTCATATATGAAATTCACAAGTCTCATTTACTTATCAAAGAAATATCTCGATCTAAAATTCAATTAACAAATTATTCTTTCACTTAGTTGATTCTATTCAAAAATACGTAATTGATTTTGTTTCAAAAATCAATCCATTTACTCAACTCGATTTCATATTTATTTTATAACTCAAGTCCATATTTTTCAAGTGGAAATTCGGGTTTTAGTTGCTTAAAAATCCTTGTATTTATATATATAAACTTTTATGGTTTTTAAACAATTTTGGTGCTGCTTTTCTGAAATTTTGATTTTGACATAACTCAAAATCTATACGACGAAATCCAGATTTTTCTCTTCCATTAGGAAACTATTATTCAATAGGTCCTGATGGTTCTTGTTTCAAAGAATTCCGACTTAATTTGGGTTCCATATACTCAATTGAAGTTCGAATCGCCAATTTACGAACTACCGTGCTGCGGCGAGTTCGTTTTAATTATAATTATATATATAAACGTTTAAACTTCGTTTATATATAAATTCTAACTCCATTCTGATATATATTTAATATATATCAAATCAGTTTCCCAATTTAACATAATATTTTCGATTATCTATAATTGTCGATTTTTCCTTACTCGGTAATATATTTATTTATACTTCGATCTTCTATATTAAATTCCAATTCCTTTGACAAATTATATATCCTTTGGATTTATTTCTATTCTATTTAAATATCCGCATTCTGAAATATATTTCTTCGTTCCCATTTCAAAATGATTTCAACTTTCTATTTTCAAATTCTATTTGAATTTTCTATATTCAAATTCCATTTGAATCTTCTATATTCAAATTCCACTTTTAAATTCATATTTGAATTTAAATATTCAAATTATCTCATGATAATTAATTCATTATATATATAAACACCATTTTATAAATTTCCTTGTTTTATATTCAAACAAGTCTATTTCGAAAGCTATTTAAAACCAACATCTTATTTTGGAAATTTCTATTTTATAATAACTTATATATATAACACCCAATTTATTTTCATACTCAATTTAACTCCTATTTAAATAAATTCGGATTAATCGAATTCAAATCATAAATCCTTATGGATTTATTTTAGCTCAATTTATATTCTGAACATTAGAATAACTTCCATCGTTTATTTCTTTAAAACGATTTCTCCATTTCTATTTTTAAATTCACATTTGAATTTAAATATTCAAATTATCAAATGATAATTTTTCCCATTAAATTTATAAACCTTGTTTATAAATTCAATTCAATCCCCCTGCATTTTCCAATTTACAAACATGGTTTGTAAATTTCAATACTTCCATCTCCTATATATTTATAACATTGTTTATAAATTTCAGTACTTGTTTTACCTATTCAAAACAAGTCAATATTTTTAATCCATTCGAATTTCAAATTCTATTTTTAGAAAAATATAATTTCCCGTTTAAAATCTCATAATCTCTTTTACAATATTTTTATATATCAACATTCAGGCCCGAATGATAATTAAACAATCAATCCACTCAATTTTCAATCAACATATCATATATGATAATATATGTGAAAACAAACAAATAATAATATTTTTGAGGAATCTAGTTGGATCCCTCCAACCTATTTTCTTGCATCCACAAACGTTAGTCAACATAAATAATACCCATCCTGCTCCGAGGCAGGATATTGCGGTATGAAGGTCATCCACTATCATAGCATAGGGAGCATAGGGTAATCATCCGCCAATGGTACCGCGAGCATCCGCTAATGATACCGCGGGAAATCCAACCACCGATATATATATATATATATATATATATATATATATATATATATATATATAAAATAGCAACCACCAAGCCTGAATAACTAATATATTTTAACAGCAACAAATAATATTCAAAGCATCCAAACAATCAACGAACAATTATTTTTAACTGGTAAAAATAATTCTAAATAAAATTTGAGTGAGATTTACTCACCGTGATTTTATTTGCTGATTTATTCCAAATTTAATTCCATGCTTGTTAACTTCAAAGATACGATTCAAACTTGCCTTGTCTCATGATTAAACCTTGTACAACAAGATTATAAATTTTAATTAACTAATTATACTATAGCTAACTGATAGAATTTCAAAATTTATTAAATAACTTATTAAATAAATTTTAACCTTCAAATTTCAATTTTAACTTACTAATTCAATTTTAACTTACTATCAAAAAAAATGAATTGGTTACCTAATTCACGAACCATCTTAGCAGCACTCCAAGAATGGTGTGCTTTCATTTGGGCAACTTGTAGAATTCACTCCTTGTCCTGCTGAACTTCATCTCCACTATTTTATCACAACCATCAGAATAGCCTCAAACTAAACTTCCTCCACCATTATTGAACCTTACCAAACCATTTCTGTTTATCTCTATTTAAATCATATTGTCCCTATCCTTACTATCAGCATATGACAATCACCATTTTCTTTGTCATCTCGCTGTCATATCCACTATTGCCATCTAGATTTTCACAGTACCAATCCTTCCTTAGTTGAACAACAACCATCGCATAACCATCTCCAACATCTAACTGCCTCAAAACGCAATCCCACAACATCCAACAAATTCCGACTCCCCACTTAATACCCTCGATACTCCTATTTATGACCAGGTCGACGCCATCCCCAGTTGTCAGCAAATTCCAAATTCGAACCACCATTAAATACCTCATCGTATGTTCATCAGCCCCTTCGTTGTGCTACAAGTAGCGACATCTTCAACTTTGAAATCCCCCTTCGCACAACCATCCCTTCAACTTGCGCATCTCGATAAACTAAAGCCTCGAAAGTCTTTGTAGAAGGTCACGATGCCAGACCCATGAAGTCGTGGCTACTCAATCAGAATGTCGAGCTTTCCCTTCAACTCTACTGACATAGCGTGTTATCTTCCTTGCTTATGATTTGGTCTTAGATTCGAAATCGAACTCGAAATTAATTTCTTTTTCTTTCTTTTTTATTAACGGAGGAACTGGTTTTCATGATTTACTGGGAAGACAAATGAGAATAAATTGAATTTGTTTCAGAAAGGGGAAGATTAACAAGGGTCCTGGTTTTAGAAATTAAATTGAGGAAGCGCCCCTTTCTTTTCTCTTCTGATGCTTGCAATCAAAAATGCATTTCACAGAAGGAAAATGAATAGAGCTACACAGAGAGGTGCCTCGTTTATATAAAGAGGAATGCTTAGCTATTAAGAAATTTTGTCAGTGTATGGTACACATCAAATTTAATATGATTTGATTTAATTTGATTTGATTTCGTATTTAATACGATTTGATATAAAGGGATTTTTATTCCTTTCAAATGGAAATCGATTTAATTAAAGAGATCGTTATTCTTTTAAAACATATTCTAATTTGATTTCAAGCTCATCTACAAATCAAATATCTCAGGTTCTGTTACTTTAATTCACTAACCGCTATTTTAACGTACTGACCGACATTTCAATATTATTGCGTTATTCTGAACTAAACTGAATATATTTTGATATCTAATTTCAACGTATATATCAAATAATCATATTAAATCCATATAATTTAATTTAAATTCAAAAATAATCCATTCCCTAATAATAAATTATTTTTATTATCATTTATAGTCAAATGCAATTTATATAGACCGTCTGAACGATTTTGATTCAGTTTTTACTTTGAGATTAATTATATACCATATTACAATAATTATATATATATATTCGAAATAAATTTTATTTTGATTATTAAATGGATAACTCATTATGAAATTCGATTTATATTATCAACTCAATAATTAAAACTATATTAAATATTTTAAATTATTTGACCAAAAATCTGGGTCGTTACAGTGTGTGTGTGTGTGTATATATATATATGTTAAAGATACCATTTGTGAATGTTACATAAAACACGTATAGGAGTCTCATTGTTTACAAATGTGCAATGTTGTAATTTTTTTATAATAATTGTAAAACGTTGTTAAAAGTTATATCGACATGTAACGTCCCATATTTTCTAGCCAACTATTTGAATTATTTTATTATCCAAAATATTAATTTGAATTTAAGTAATTGAATTTGACCATTTTATTTTTGAATATGTTATTAATATAAATAATAAAATAATATTTTAATTCCAAAATGGTCGGAAAATGTTGTGTTTGCAATATAAAGTGAACGGACAGTTTAAAATGGTTTAATATTGTTTATATTGAAATTATATTAATATATTCGTTTATTAAACGACGTTAGAACTTTTGATTTATAATTTAGTTATAAAACGAGCTGCAGCAGCGCGGTAGTTCGTAATATGGAGTTTTGAACTTTAATTGGCTATACAAGATCCAATATAAGTCGAAATTTCTCGAAACAAGAAATGTCCGAATCTGTTTGATAATATTTTTCTAATGGAAGAGGAAAATTGAGTTTTCATATGGTAGATTTTGTTTCATGCCCAAATCAAATTTTCAAATAGTCGCTATGGAATTCATTTATAAATTATATCGAGTTATTATATAAAATAAAGGATTTTTATTTTATTAAATATCGTTTTGGCTTGGAGTCCAACCTGAATGTTTTATTATGGTAATATATGAATTCTGGTCGTATGTGGCCAATTATAATATTTTATTATTATATTGAGGTATTTTTAAATGGGTTTATTTTAATGTAAATTGGACCCTTGAAAAGAGACTTTATTTAAACGGACTCCATTTTCGATGAAACAAATTTTATTGGAATACGTAAAATTAATTATTGCTATATTTTCGGTTTGAAGCCAAACAGAGTTGTTTGTCAGTAGACAAAATTTAAAGGTGAATCGATGAATTAAAATAACGTCGTTGTGCAAGCGGAGACCGTTTTCGACAAGATTAATTTCATTAGAACCAGAATGTCAAGACATAACAATACGTTCGTTTTCGTTGTGTCTGGAGTATGTGTGCGTCGGTATGAATTTAACGGTTAACGTTAAACAGCGGTAGGGCAAAATTAACCATATAAATTATAAATTTTATTAAGCCCTAAGCAACTAAACAAAGTCCATGACCGCACTAAGTATAGCCTACCCTAATTTTACCTTAGTTGAAAAGCAAGCCACCTACCCTAAAACCAAGGGTATAGCTGACCCTAAATACATACATAATAACATCACATTATGTGTGTGTGTGTGTATATATATATATATATATATATATATACACACACACACACTATACATGCATAGGAAAAAGGACCAAGCAACATGTAGTTTTCTTTTCATCTTAACCAAACTGCACAACTTTCGAATGAGGACTTCTGCACATGCCTAGCCTTCGAATAGGATGCGAAGACACTGCTCTCATTTTATCACCATTAGCTCCTGTTTTATCACCATCGACATGCACCATCCACTCAAATTTTTTTCACCTAAAACACTACCACCCCAAATGAGACCGTATGTGCAGCTCGAGAAATTTTTATCAACTTCCCTAAACTTAGCCGACCTACGATTGTACTGATTGAAGTTACACCATTCTTATCTACTCCTCATGCGCATATATATATACATACACACACACATACACATGCGAACACACTCCCTTTTCCTTTTAGCAATTGAGACCAAACCCAAATTCCTCAACAAAAAGAAAAGAAAAAATGGCAAGCTGAAACTAAACGAAAAATCCTTCTCCTATATAATCAAAATAAAACCAAAACTATTTCATATTTTCTTATATATACGATTCCTTCCATCCTTCTTACCTACTGCGCCCTTTCATCCCCATGATCAAATCTTCCACCTGAAATAAGAATGTGACCATCGACATCACCTCTTCTTTTCCCCCTTTCTCTTATTATATAAGCATTCAAGTTTCAGCTGTCATCACTACACCATCTCTAGTCTTCGCTGTCGGATCTGGGAAGAGCCGAAGGTGGTCGGTGTTGGTCGAGGGGAAGCAGCGTTGGCGCGGACTTTGGCTGCCAATGGTGGCAGGTGGTCTCTGGAGATCGGGAGGCAATGGGATTTCCAGCGGAGTTATGGTTGTCGAGACGATTCCAAATGAGGTGGTATAAGCAGAGAGTAGGGACTATAAGGCACAAATGACGTGGGAATAATGGAGACTCCATGCGCTGGATGTAGTTAGAGCGCATGCATATTAATAATAATGGGATAAGAGAAGGGACGGTAAAGAAAGGGGCATGGTGGCATGGATTTACTTTAGAAAGGATCGGTTTTATGTAGAATGAGATGTATGCATAAGGAATGGAAACAAAAACAAAAGCGAAAGTAGGCTGTGACGGTGTCCGCATGCTTGGGCCTTCGGTAGAGAATTAAAACTGAAACAAAAGGGAGACGTGGTGGGCTTGTAATTATCTGATGAGCTTGGTCTTCATTTGTTAGCTGAAAAAAAAAACAGTGGGAAGGGATGAACGAAAGTAACAAGGGTGATAACGGGGGATGAGCAAAAGATATCTCAAAAGACACGTTGGTTGAGTCTGCTAATGACGAGGTTTAAGAATAAAAAAAGGTAATTAAGAGTTTATTAATTGATTTTTAGTCTAACTAAATTTTTATTAAACAAATTACCTATATTAAATTAAATTAAAACTTGTGTTGCATAACTTATCCATACGATGACAGAATTACGCGAAACAAGAAGCGTTGGAATCGCAGTGAAGAGTACCTCGCAGTCGAGATGATTCAGACAGGATTGGAGACGACTGGAATTTTTATGTAATTTCAAAAGTATTTTTGAAATTATATATAAAAACGACGTGAAAATTGTCAATCGAATAAAATGGTGAGTTAACTCTCACACTTTTCTAGACTGCTATGATGTGGTAAATTCATATAAATACCATTAATATATATTGGTTGATGGACTGCCTTGGTTGCTTATGGTTGAGTTAATGATTGTTGTTAATTATATTATCATCGTTAATTTATTAATTTAAAATTATATGTTAACATGAAATGTTTAATAATATGTGATGCAGGAAAGAACAGGTTGGAGGGATCCGACCGGATTCTTCAAATATTATGTGCGTTGTTTATTTTTATATTATTTACACATGAACTGATTGAACCCCAAATGACATGGAAACCTGTCTGAATGTTGATGGTTGAATGGATATGATCGTTATTGTGATTTTCATCAATCGACAGTATTGATTAAGTGGTTGCCAGTGAGGGCCTAAAATCTATTAGTTCAAGACGTTTTGTTGCCGTTAGGAGAATTGACGCAGTTTTAAGTTATAACAATTATTTTGTAACTGAATTAAAGTTTTGAGTTTATTTAATGAATAAGAAGTTTATAAATATATTTATACGTTTATAATCATGTTTTTAATAGAAATTATTAATATTTTTTACTAAGAATATAATGTCATTAATGAGATTTATGAACTACAGTCAGAAACTAACCTAGAGTTAGTAAAAATGAAATAATTGTTTTTTTTTAAAACAATTAAAGTGATGTTTTTTTTTAAAAATTAATTAAGTTATTAATTAATGTAAGAGGGAAAAATGAATAGAAATCAGTTAGCAGCTTAACAGATGGTTACGATTGACAAAGTCAACTGTTTAGAATTGAGATTTACGATTTGGTTATTAAATCCAATCAATAGTTTCTGAATATTTGAATGTTGTTAGAAGTTAGTTGATCTTTGATTAACTATAATTTTAAGTGATTATTGAATTGTTATTTGTTAATAAATTTAATTATTATTTAATAACATTTGTAAAATCATTTAATTATCCTACCTTTATTTAATAATGGAGTTAATTGATGAATGATTAATTATTGAAATAGACTACTTTATTCGGTTAGTATTGAAGTTAATCATTATGTTAATAATAATTAAAGCTACTGTTCCAATTATCATCATTCCTTACCAATGGGATATCGAATTATAATAATAATCTAATTAGGTAAAGGTTATAAAAGGATTTTGTTGTAAATCCCAGGATTTTGTAAACATAAGTTAATAAAGGACTCTCGAGCTAAAGTGATATTGATGATAAGCTTTGAACTTAATTAAAGCGGTGACTTTTAATTGGGATTCAATTAAGAAGTAAACAAGTGGCGATAGGATTTGATTAAAGGTTAGTAAGGGTATATAATCCAAATTTACAAACAAGGTTTGTAAATAAGATTTGTAAGCTAACACAGTCGTTTCAATTATATTTTATTAACTAAATGAGTATGGATTAATTAAGAAATAAAGAGGATTGGTAAATATTTACTTAACAAATTAAGTAAAGAGATTATAAAGAGGTTTACAAGGTAAGAAATTGTTGTAAAACCATATTGGAATCAAATTGGTTTGGTGAAGGTTTACTCAATCAAGGAAATGGAATTAGCATGTCAAGTGGGTTTCAAAATAAAAGAAAATGGTTTATAAAGGCATACTAAATGGAAATGGGAATGATGTATCAGATTTGGGCATTGCAAACTTGTATTATCTTATGATAAGAACGTTGTCGATCAAGGTCTGAGAGGTAATTTGAATACCCCAACTTGAACGGCATCACTATTATCGAGAGATACTATTAGTTTGTAATGGGTAGGAAAGTGGTTATCGAGTTATTTGCGATTAATAAAATTTATCATTATTTAAATAACCTTTTAAAATGGATTAACTATGCTAGTTTTAATTAATCAAAAAGATAACTACTTCTATTTAATAATAACTAATTCGAGTACTTTACAATTGGAATTCTTTTCTGAAACGAAATACAAGTTATGGAATGAATTAGTATGGAAAGGATTTGAAGTTTATTTCAAATCATATAAACAGAGTTGTAAAAATGGTTTCACCCAAGGCGATGATTTTAAAAATAAGCATTCACCTAGACCAGAATTAAGTGAAATGGTTTAATCGAAATAAGAGAGAGATTTTGGTAATTAATCATATGATGTTTTATTAAATAGAAATATAACAATATGCCCAAATGATAAAGGAAATGGAAGATGAGTTATGAAGCTATAGCGATAACTTTTTAACATAAGAAATTATGAAAAAGGTTTTGAGAATATATAAACAATGGTTCCAAGAAAATGGAAATAAATGATATTTTAATGAAGTAATATTTCGGGATAAAGAAATGTAAGGAAGGGATTTGAGTAAATACATTTAAGATATTGATTAATGTTTTCAAGTAACGGAAACAGAAGAGTTTTTAAGGTAAGAATTATAAATCGATTATAAGAAATCGAGGAAATGGTTTAATGAAATATTTCATATAAGGGACCTGAGCTGCCAATTCACTTAGATATACTATTATGAATTGATAGTTAAATAACCGACAATCAAAATCTGGCCTTTTATCGATTGTTGATATGGAAAGACGGGGATCAAATTTATATTCGAAGACCATTCCGACCAGCAAATACGTAACGTTGAAGAAATTAGAAGATGGTCGAGATGGAGCATTGAAGACCATTGATCTTCATGAGCGGAAGAACTACTAGTTAAATTTCTCTAGCTAGCTACCAGAGTTATGATGACTTGTGATTCTGTCGTAATTGAAATCTTTGGATTTGTAAGGACTTCTTGCTAATGATCCGTGGGTGATTCCTACATAAGGATGCAGCAGGAGAGTGCCTTTGGTTCATCTGTTCCTGGATGACTTGTATGGACGAATGTCTGACAGAGTATTTCCTTAAGAATCATGTGCATTGATTTTTACAAGTATACCAAGTTTGGTGGCAGAGAAATTCTCTTGCTTAACACCCAAAGTTTATTTGTGGATGTCAATTAGTGATTTGGCGGATCTAACGATGTGGCATTCAAAGTGAATGGAGATGTGCTATTATAAAAAGGAAAAATGTGACCTCGAGCCTCATCAATCGGGAAATGGCACAAAATCGAGTAGGCAGCATGGCTATGTGGGTCGCACCCATTAAAAGGGTATATCATTACTTGATCTGGAGAAATCAAATGCCTTCAGTTGTCCCTTTTATTTTTACATGTATGTTATCCATTCGATTGGCTGACCCCCAACCGTGGTAATGATATATTCGGTACTCTCAAGAGAAATGAGGGGTCAGACATGTGTAGCCGGGTTGCAAGACATTCTTGTTGAACCCCAATGTATTCATCTCCGGAGGTACATTTCGGAAAGGTGGTCCCACACCTTCCAGGAAATCCATTCTCCAATAAGAGCCCACGGTTTTGATTGTATACTATATATGTAGAGCATGAGATATAAGTGTTTTGCTAAATTATTATTTATTTGTGGTTTGATAGACACTATTATAATATCAGAAAAGATATCGATTTCAAAAATGTTTTGGGTTATAGTAAGGTAAAAACCGTCTGTGTTTATGTGTGGGTTGGTCTTACTATAATCCTTTTCTTTCAAAAAGGATTTTTTAAAGTTAAACAAGTGTTTGTGTTGTGAATTTATCACTGAAAGTATTCCAGACTGGTCCGGGTGAATTTTGCTTTGCTTCAGATGTGCTCGGGTCAGACCGAGTATATTTCCAGGTTAAGTTTTGCTTGGAGTTTCTAGAGTTGGAAGTAGGAGGCTTCATCACTAGTTATACAAAGTTTATTTCTGCTGTGATTGATGTATGTTGTACTCTGATAAATGGTACATATATATAGTTTCTTTTATATAGAGATTTGTTATATTATATTTATTCCTTCCGGTGTGAGATCCTGATGTGTTCTTCTTTTTCTTCTATTCTAATATTTCTTTCTTTCTACTTCTTATCCTCTAAATTCTTTCTATTAACAGTCTAGGTTTTCGATACTTGGATTTTTGACAAGTAATACAGGATTAAGTATTATTGTTGAAAATTCAAGCATCGAATTTTTTCCGTGCCGTTACACTACATCATTAGGTAAACATGGTTGGAATTTCCAACACAATGTTTGAAAAGAATGGTATTAAGTATTTTAAAAATGTTATAGAATTGTTTTAGAAATTTCAAACACGAGTCATTCGAAATGTTGTATATGCCACTTTTTACAATATTTCAACATCGTTTTAAAATATATATTTTACCATACATAAAAAACATTGTATTAACAATACAAAACGATTTTTGATCAACGTTGAAAAAATTTGTTGGTGTTTGTAATATGTTGTAAATACTATATTTTACAACATATAATGACCGTCTTGCAAAGTCTTCTAATTAACATATAAGAATTTTGCCATGGTACTAAAATGTTGTAAATATATTATTCGTCACGTATTATGCATCATTAAACAAGTATTGTAAAAAAATGTGAATTATGTAATGGTGGATTTCACGACGGCGGGAAAAACGTCATTAATGTGTTTTAACGACATTTTTTCACCATTGTAAGATGCTTTTTTTGTTGTGGTGGTGATCCATTTGACTTGAGAAGCTTTGTTGGCTTGCTATTTGTTCAACCTGTTTGATATATGTCGCTTATGCGGTGAAGCATTTCCAGTACACCCATCAGTTTTATTTCCCCCTCTCAAATCGATGTTAGAGTTAGGGTTTTCATGACCGAAACAGTGGCGATCTGCACCATTTTCCTTCTATTCTTTAGAATCGTAAATGAAATTAGCCTCCTATCCACCTTTATAACTATGGATTCACTCAGATCTAACGATTTGAGTTGGATTTGAGTGGCATCCTTCATCTACAGTCTTTGATTTCTTGAGATTGATGATAGGCGTTCGATCTTTCTGAGTTAATGTGAGCTTGACTTTACTCTGATGGACTTGCTTTGAGGACTGCACTGGTATGCCTTACCTCTAAACTTCCCTTCATTTTCTGTTCTCTCACAAAGTATAAGTCAATCTCTATATGCTTAGTTCTTAAATAAAGTACAGGGTATGTCGAAATGTCTATTGTACTTTGATTGTCACACCATACTATCGATTTTGTTTGTCTTGAAATTGAGTTAAGTAAGCAGTGATTTTAGTCACAATATTTTTGTTGTAGCATTAGCTATACTTCTGTACTTGACCTTGAAATTGTTAACTGTTTCTTTGAGCACCACGACACAATATTGTCCCCAATGTATATATGATATTCAATAGTTGACTTTCTGTCATCTAGGTCAGATGCCTAGTCAACACCAACAAATTCAGTGATGTTGAAAATGTTATTAGCCTTGATAGGCAGTCCATAATTTAGCATAGCCTTTAGATACTATCCTCTTTAATACTTTCCAGTGTGTATCCAGTGGTTCCTATATTAATTGACACACTTTGTTAACACTGAATATTATATCTAGTCCAGTGATAGTTGCATACTGTAAAGCATCGAGTATACTTCTATATTGTTGTAAATTATATATGGATTTATCTCGTTTTTTAGAGTAGTGTTGACTGCTAATCCGTGGAGTTGGCTGACCTTTTGCTTCATTCATTTGAGTTTTTGTTAGTATTTCTGTTATATACTTTCTTTGGGATAGAGTAATCTCTGACGATGAGTTTATCATGACTTCTGTGCTTAGAATTTAATTTAATTTTCCTAAGTCTTCATCTGAAAATTGCTCATCCAAGTATTGCACAAGCTTGTTGATCTCTGAATTATCATTACCTGTATTGATAAGATTAACATGTACCAGAACATATATAGTAGAGAAACCACTAAATTTTGTAAATAAAGATTTATCTGATTTGGTAGATAGAAAACCCATGTTACTTAATGTGATATTCAACCTATCAAACCATACTCTATGTGATTGTTTTAGACGACATATAGCTTTCTTAAGCTTGCACACATATCCTGGTTGTTGAATAAAACCCTGTGGTTGTTCTATATACACATCTTCCTTTATTATTCCATTTAAAAAGGCATTGTTGACATCCAATTGTCTGAGTTTCCATCTCTTGATTATTGCTATATTAAGTACAATTCTGATTGTATATGGTTTTACTATAGAAGAAAAGTTTGCTTGTAGTCAAAATCTTGTTGTTGAGTGAATCCTTTATTCACTAACATTGCTTTGTATCTGTCTATTGAGCCGTCTGGTTTCTTCTTTATTCTATATATAACCACTTGCATCTGATAATATTTTTACCTTTTGGTGGCTTAATTAATTCCCTTGTTTGATTTTGCATGAGAGCTTGATACTCAATATCAATGGCGTTCCTTTAATTGTCATCGGTTTCAACCAAATCAAAGTAGGTTGGCTCTTCATGATAGTATGAGAAGTATATATTTTGGATTTGAAAATTCTATTCTTTGCTTTTGTGATCATTGGGTGAGTAGATGTGACATAAGCTGAGAACAAGGTTGTTCCTCTTCATATGTGTTGCCAAAACTGATATATTGACTTTCTTCCTGTTAATTACTGACGGTTATTTCTTAGCTTTGTAGTGCAGGTGATCCAATGTATTGACTAAGTGGTTGAATAGTAACATTATGAATTGATGTTATACTGTCACATGCCTTGTTTGTTTCACATTCCCTTAAGAACTCAGGTTATACATGTAACGGTGGTACCGATACATTTGTATCATATATTTTGTTTGATGTTTTAATACCTTCAGTGTGATAGCGAAAAAATTCCCATTAAACATAAAATGTCTGCTTGTAAACACTCTTCCACTATCATCCAAGCATTTTACCCTTTTTGTCTTTGAGCATACCCAATAAATGTACATGGTTTTGACCTATAGTCAAACTTGTGCTTGGTGTATGGTCTTAGATAGGGATAACACAAAAACCTATAGGTTTTTAGAAAAATATAGTATTGTTTAACATTAAATAGCTTCTCATGAGAACTAGTTCCTTTAAGTACTTTAGTTTGCAGTTTATTTATTAAATAAACTGCAATATCGAAAGAATCAGGTTAGAATTTCAATAGCATTTTTGCCTGAGCTAATAATGTTATTCCAGATTCAACAACATGTCTATGTTTCCTTTCCACTTGTCAATTATGATCCATAGTGTATGGAAATGTGATTCTATGAACTAATTCTCTTTTTGAGAAAAATAATCCCTCAGTGGTTTGAATTTTGTACCACCACTAGATTGAAAATTTTGACCTGTGAACTAGTTTGCTTTTCAGCTTGTATTATAAATTGTATCACAGTGTCATAAGTTTTGATCTGGACTTTAGAAAATATATCCATGTAAATCTACTATATGTCTATGTAGATGAAATGTAATATCTATATCCTTGACTAGAACAGATTAGGTCAGGACCATACAGATCCGTGGAAATTAAACTTAATGGTTAAGAGTATTCAATAGTAGAGTCATAAAATGGTAATTCATTGCTTTTTCCTATTTGACAATAAGTGCATAGGTAAGGTAAAGGAATATCATCAAATTTAATATTGTTTTCTAGACAAATTTGTTTAACAACCCTTGTATTTGGATGACCAAGCTTATTTTGTCAAAGATCAAACACATTGCTCTCTTTTTCGATTTTGTTTTCACTAAGATTGCATTTTAGTATTCTTTTTTCAGTATTCCTGCAGTTGATTTGATTAGGTCTATAATTTTGGTTGAATATAAAGTAATACTGGAATGTTGCGTGATCCATCTTTTCATGTATCCAACATTTAGGCTATTGCTGTTGTTATTTTTGCCTCTTCCTCTTGATCTATTGCTGTAATCACCACTTTGCACTTGCTGATGTGATCTCTAATCTTTATTATTATAGTTGTTCGCATAATTTATAAATATATCAGATTTTTGAGGCCTTTTGCTCTCAATTCTTATTTATTGTGACAACAATTTTGAATACACTGCATCCCCAGAAGAAGTATCCTTTTGTAATGAAATTATAGCTTCAACTACCTCATATTCATTACTATGACCATTAAGAATGGTCAGAACTTTTTCTGATTCAGGCGTCTTATGTCATGCTGCTTCAAGTTGAATACAGTGTTTTTATATTTGATAAGTAATTCATCATGTTGCTACTGCCTTTTCTTGTATTATGTAACTATCTTCCATAGTGCATGATTTTTACTAAGGACTGAGAATTGAAATTCTTTTCAATGTTTGTCCAAATTTCTTTTGCACTTTTACGTCCAATGACCTGACATAAAAGATTGCTACTGATGGATGATAGTAGCCATGCACAAATTAACCTTTCCTGCCTATGGTGCTTTATGTATTCTTCGCTTCTGACAACTCTATTTTCTTGATCACTTATGTATCTAGAAGGAACGTCTAGAGTGCCATAGATGTAGCCTTCCAATCCATACCCTTGAATAACTATTTCAATCTGAAATTTCCATAATAAATAGTTGTTTCCATCCATCTTTACTATGATAAGCTAACTCTGTGGACTTATTACGGTTTTTACAATATGATCAACTGTTGTGGCCATGATGGTTGGTTGATTTTTAGAGGTTGCAGATGTCTTGGCTGATGATTGATCAACCATGATTCAAAATATTGAGAATGACAGAACAGTGTGGACAACGAGCAGTATTTGATTCAGAAAAGATACTCCAAAATGCCAAATGAAAGGCTTCAATTTCGGTATGAGTTTGCAACCAGATGATCATCAAATGATGATGCACATTTTTGATGAGTTTCACTAATGTGGATACTTCTTGAATTAATTTCTTGATTTCTTGGTGATCTGAATTTTGATTTTCTGAATGCTTTTACTGCTCGGACTTGACGATACAGATAATGATGCAACCAGCAATTTCTTGGTAGCGAGGCACTTATCTATGTTGCCAAGTCAACACTCAAATGATGAGTTTTAAACATAAATGAAAGGAAACCCAAATGATGAAAACTCTGTGATCGGTTTTGAAACCAATATTCTTATGCTCTTGAACGAAGAGTGCTACTAAGCCTATTGGCTCTAATAACATAAAGTTTTGTCGATAATTTGCAATGAACCATTATTTCCAATCTAAAGAAAATTTCAATATAAGAGATTTACAAAAATGAACAGTGGTGAATTGATTTTGAAATGATATAGAAGAATGAAAAACTAGTTACATATCGAATGCTATCACATTATATTTCTAAACTAATTTTCGTTCAGGTTTCGCTTGTTGGGCTTGCAGATCCATTTGACTTGAGAAGCTTTACTGACTTTCTATTGGTTCGACCCATTTGATAAATTTATCTTATGCGGTGATGCATTTCAAGTATACCCATTAGTTTTACTTATCCTGCGTAAATGCAGAACTATTATCTCAAGTATTTGGATACAAATATGCAAATGACATATCAGTAACTACTGAAAAGACTTCGAACAATTAATCTTCAGCAAAGTCATGTACTACAAAAGACAATTGCAAAATAATAGGAAAGTCAGTCTTAGCATAAGTGAATATTTTTTTAAAATATAAACATTTTGTGATTTATTAGAAGTAGTGGTTCATAAAATTTCAAACTCAGAGCAAATTCTGGCTATTTTGAACTGATTAGGAGATTGATATGAGTCTATTATGATAATGATATCTTAACGTGAAGTTTTCCCAATGTTCGCTCAATTTTACTTGCACATGAAGCAAAAAAAAAACAAGAAGTCCCAAGATTATGATTTGTCTATCAACTATGTTGCTAGTAACATAAGCAGTCATAAAAATAATAACAAGGCAATTCAATCTTCACAAAAAAGTAGTTACTCTATAGATCAAAAGAAAGGATAAGATGGATCAACAACAATAGATTATAGTATCAAACATGTAAGAAAAATAGTTACACAACATTAAAGTGTTATTTCACATTCAATCAGAATTATGTGTTGTGAATAATTTCGACTCAAGACCGCTCAAATCAAATCCCCAAACACAGGGAAAGAAGAGATCATGGTAATAGTACAAAATAACCCATCAATGTCTCAAAACAATCTCAACTCAATCCAATAACCAATCACAAACATCCCATAAAAGATATGATAAAGCAATACCGATAAATAAATCACATAGCAATTTATAATGGTTCTACTAATGTCTTGTTAGTGTTCATCCACTTCAAGAGAAAGCTTTTATTGTATACCAATAGAAGAGTATAAGAAACTGAATATAATGATCAAAATTCTCTAAAAAAATAAATTTTTTGGAGATGAGAATCAAATAAGATTAAGGTTTACAAAACCCTAATTAGAATAAACCCTTGATTAAAGTCTTAATCTTCCTTTGAATATAAGAATAACTTATATAGGGAGAGACTTGTTGGGAATGCAAGTTATGGATTTTAAGTCTAACTTAACACTGAAGGAGGTGTAAATAGCGTTTAATTGAATTTATGAATTTTTTTGAAATCTTTCGAATATATTATAATCAAATGCAAGTCATAGATATGAAATAGTTACAGAATCAAACATAGATGCGAATAATAAGTAAAATCAGTAAAGAAATGAATACATCGGGATTTTATACTAGTATAAAGTTAACCTACATCTAGTCCCACACGACTTATGGTTGTGTAGAATTCTTTTCAAATAAGTGTCGATATTACAACCCTCGATTTCAAGGTCATGATGTACACCCCGCTTGTTTTCAGAGGACAAGGAGACTCGGTTTATTTACCGGCTTACAATCACACCCAACTAATTTATCGATCAAAGTCACACCATTTCAAGTTGTTTTGATGGATAGATAGATTAGATGTACTCATGTTGATTACAAATGATTCTATCACTCAAAATAGAACTTAGATCTTAAAGAGGCCAGAGAATTAAATTATAGATGATCTAGTTTGAATCTCTTTGAATTTCGATAGAATTTGGTAAAGGATTCTCGAAAATTTGGAAAGGAAACGGAGTGGAGAAGCAATGAAGAAGATAATTAAAATTTGTTAAAAATTTCGCTTTCGATTACGTATTTATAGGGAAAAAACAGCCATGTCATTCATGAAGAGATTTAAACAAATAGACACTTCTTTTAAAATTTTGAATAGAACGGCTACAATTTCAACATTGTTCATCCCCTTATGTCAACATCCCTATAACTATTTTGAAATTTGAAATTTGTAAAATGATGGAATTGATATATAAATAGATCAAGGTATTTCTATAGTTTAAACAAACTATTTTCCTATATTATAAAATAGTATAATAGAGTAAGAATATAGATTTAAAACATAATTAATATTTATATAATAATAATATAAAACTTAAGTATATATTAAAATTTTGACTATAAAGATTGTTAAAATAATACTGAAACTTGTAGAACATTCTAATCATAATATATGTAAATATTATCACTTGTTAAACATTTTAGAAAGTGATTTGAAAATAATAATAAAATACTTAATATATAAAACTATAAATGATAATATAAGAAAATTAAATTAAAAATATAATTTGAGATTAAGGCTAAAACTTTGAAATTTAAAAACAACAATAAATTACAAAGATAATAAAGAGTAAATTAAAAAAACGAAATATTTAGAAATAAAAAATAAGTTGTTCAAAATAATTTTTATTTTAAGGATAAAAATCGAAAAGGAAACTTGAAAAATAATTTTGAAAAACACTATTGAAAGTTCGTGGGTTCCATTCCATTATTAAAATCCGAATAAATATGTTAGTGCTATTACTAAGTTTCAACATAAATCTAGACTCTATTAATAATCTTGATAACTTGAATTCTTAATACTCATAAGTCTTCAATCTTGAATTCTTCATCTTTGTTATCTTCAATCTTGGATCTTTATACTACTCGGTCTTCATTTTCAATACCTTTTTTATAAATATCCAGATATACATATATAACTCAACTTAAAATGTTAGTATACATATTTTATAATGAGGCATAAGATTGTTGCCATCAAAACCATCATCTCAGGAACTAAAAAGACTAATCTTTGGCAATTTCCCATATTGCCCCTTGAAACCATTAATCAACATGGTGAATCCACAACCCAAAATAACATAGAAGCTGCCTCATACGTCTGAGCAATTTGGTTAGACAGCTGTTTGAAGGCTTGGAAAAATCATCCCTGTAAGACAAGACATCTGGCCACTTTTCCAGAAGATTGGCATCACTTTTTGTTTCAGCTCAAACATCTGACCGAAAAATCAGATGTTTGTTGCAACACTCTGGTTGCAATAGCAGCCCGATCATATGTCTAACCCTTTTGGTCATATGTTTGACTCTTTTGGTTAGACGTCTGAGTCAAAGAGTTGAAATTGTCACTGCCTTTTCACCTGCAACTTCCTCATACAAGCTCTAATTTGCGAACCATCTTCTCCATTACAAAGCTACTTCCAGCCACTTCAATTCTACTACATAGTATCGCAAAATCAAACATTCCACCTCGACACTACATACATCTCCAACATCTTATCCAATGGTACCAAACCATCTTCTACCTCCTACCAAACGAGCTTGAGTGTTTTCCGAATGAACTCAGGCATGGCCACTGACCATTGCACTCCATCAACGAGTTCAAGTAAAGGCCACACCCTCTAATGAAGTGTTGAAAACATCCAACTCCTAAACCAGTCTCACTATAAGACAAACATACTCGGGAGTGTAAAAGTGTACTTACTAAGATAGAATTGCAACCTCTAAGTGATACTCCTCCTCATCCACATTCAATCTTCTACCTGAACCGTGCTACCACGTGGCACTAAGCACTTCTCCAAACAAATTTACTTCGAGAAGTGCTCGAACTGCCCAACTGACAATGCTTTAGTAAACATATTCATCGCATTATCCTTTATATATACCTTTCAAAGACACTTGCATGTATTTATCCATGACTACTAAAAATGACTCTCGGTTCAACATTCTTTATGTAAGAACTAAAAGCCAAATTCTCTGCCAAATGAATAACACTTTGGCTATTACATTGAACATCGACACTACCAAGTTCAGGATCCAAGTCTTACAACAATCGCTTCAAATAGAGTGTCTCCTTTGCCACTTCCACCGCGGCTATCAACTCCGCCTCCATGGTGGATAAAACAACTACGGTTTTCGATCTTCATTTTCAACTTATAGGTGTATTATCAAGTGCGAAAACATATTCGGAAGTTGACTTTCTCCTATCTCTATCATTGGCATTTCCTGAATCACCATAACCAATAAACTTGCAATTCTTCTACTTACTACCCCAAAAACAAGACCAAGAGATGTTTTACCTTTTAAGTATCTCAAATAACATTCACTATTTCCTAATGCGATTTCCCCTGATTAGAAATATACCTTATAATGACCCGCATTTTACGTATCGGAGGATGTAAGATATTTTTATTTAATCCCTTGAGGGTTAGATCATTCTCATATTTTGATATGTTGATTATAGGGATGTGTGACATATCCGTAATTTTTATCATTTTTTTTGTGTGACCATTTTCCCCTGTCAGTTTTGTATAGGGAATATGGAATACCCCGAATTTTTGAATGATCGAATTAACTAAACTCAAGAATAATTCATCTCAGATGTGAGAATTAAGAGAAATGGGTTGCGCCATCGTGTTCGTCTCGGAATTCTGGTCGAGATAGAATCTGAGTTTGCGTAAAACGGATATCGGATGAAGGAGATATGAACGAACGAAGTCAGGCAGGAAAAATTGAAAAAAAAATTGCACTGGTGCACTTGGGAAGTGCGCCAGTACAAATTTGCACTGGCGCACCTGCCAAGTGTGCCCAGGCCGAGCAGCAGGCCTGCACAGCTTTCTGGTCCAGTCTGATACATATTGTGACTCATTGCAGAGTCCTTTCTGACTCCTTGCTGAGTCATTAGGGCTGAGGTGTCACCCTACCTCGAGTGAGTGGTTTTGATTAACCCTAAGATCATCCGACGGCTATAATTAAATTGAAATTCTATATAAACATGGATAGACTCAAAACCTAAATCAAAATAAAAACTGAAACTATGGCCGTCAAGCTGTCATCTTGTAACCTAGAGTAGTCGCCACCAACAAAAGGGGAAATCAAAGCTAATCAATCCAGTTCTATTCAACATTAATCTAAACAACAACGAATCTTCTACAAAGGCGAGCTAAATCAATTTCAGAACTCAGATTTCAGAACGCAAGACATTCTTTTTGTGAGTTCGATTTCTTTAATAACATAATTAACGATTTAATTGGATTGAGCTATAATTTGGATTATATGATTATGTTGTGAATCATTGACTGTATGTTATTATCTATGTTGTAAATTCTATGATGTTATCATCTATGTTGCAAATTCTATGATGTTATTATCTATGTTGTAAAGCTGTGATGCTATCATCTATGTTGTAAATCTATGATTCATAATGATGTTTCATATGCTAGTTTAGTTATGTTGTTGGAACTAATTCATATGTTAAATCATATGTATGTATGCAAGTCTAGATGTTAATTTAGATCTGGATCATATGCAAGTTAATGAAAATTATGTACAACCCTACATATTTCATGATATCTATTTTATGTGTAAATCGGATCTAAAGTTAGGCTATGACATGTGTGAGTTATATGCTAGTATACAAAATTCTATATGCTAGTTTACATGTTTAGATATAAGTTTACACCATCGTTTATGTTGCATAAATCACATATGCAAGTATATATATATATATATATATATATATATATATGTTTGGAGTATAAACCATGTAATGTAAGTTTGTGGTTATTGCCTATGCAAGTTTACACCTTTAGATTTAGATCTATGACATACATGGTTATGCAAGTTTCTGACTATTACTTAAACAAGTTTACAACTTTAGATTTAGATCTATGATATATGTAGTTTTATGCAAGTTTGTGACTTTAGCTTATGCAAGTTTTAGGTGAAGAACCTCATTCACACATGCAAGTTCACCCCTTATGTTTAGATCTATTTTTATTTCTATGTGTGTTGTGATGTTTTCTCTTTATTCCATAAGTTAGACTATTCGAGTCTAACGTATATTTTACGTTAACCGAACGAACGTACAACATAGGGCAATGGGATAATGTTAAAAGATTTAATATTGAGAATTTGCATAAATGTCTTAAATGACATAAAATAAATTGATGATGATAATTGGTATAATTTTGCATACCATAAATAGATGGACATATTTGAGTAAATTATGGACATAGTTAAATTTGGAATTAATTGATAATTTGAATAGGGAAATTAATTCAAATTGGGGATAATTAATTATGTGTAATTAATCCCCTAAGACACGAGGTTAGGCTCTTTTGTGGTGTAAGACTTCCCGGACCTGCCCGGCAAATCCAGCTGCCACAAATGCCAGTGTAATGTGGGAGGTCTTAGGCATAAATTAAATGCGTAACAATTGTACAGACACGAGGTTAGGCTCTTTTGTGGTGTAAGACTGCCCGGACCCGCCCGACAAATCCAAATGCCACAAATGCCAGTCTAATGTGGGAGGTCTTTACCAGGTTACGGTGTTAATGAATTAAGAAACACTTAACCAGATAAACATGTAGTGGGACATGAGGGGGTTAAGCGGGTGCCTTGGGGGGCATGTGGAATTTAGTGGTGCCTTAGGTGGCATTTGAAATACGATTAGAAACACTTAACCAAAAATTAAAACATGTAAGTGAACATGAATAAGAAGAGGATTAAGTGGGATGTACTAGAGGGGACCAAGCTTAGGTGGATAACTTGTGTCAAATAATGGGGGCCGTTTCAACCAGTAACCCATAAGTATCTTTGTGGGCTCGACCCAAGTCGAGGACGGGACACACGTACTGGGCTTGACTGTAAGAGACCAAAACGGCTTAGCGGTGGCAACATAAGTCCAACGGGTTCATGTGCGTGTGTGGGCCCGGGCTGGTAGGTAAGACATTGTTGCATTATGTAGGTATAAGCCGTGCATTGTTGGTGGTATCGGGTTGCCACTTTGGGGAGTGATACACCCCACTATTGGGCCAGCACGGGTATCTACGAGTTAGGGAGACGATCGCATGGGGGTAGTGGGTACACCTATTGGAGATAGGGGCAGGCGACACCTATGAAGTCAGGGGTACACGAAACTACCATTATCATTATTAAAGTCTTGTAGGCGGGATCAACTTTTAGTGTGTTTGGTGTGGTGCAGTGTAGTAATTATCTTATAGCGACTAGGTGCGCCTTTAACGTTATCTTTGTTCATCTTATTTCCTTTAGCTTGCTCTGCCGTACTCAATTGTTCACAGTCATTTCTTTATTTTCCAACTTATGCCTTAGCCTAGTTATTTTGGTAATTATATTGTTAAAGTTATCACACTCGCCAGACTTTATGTCTGACCCCCTTTGTTTCCACCTCTTTTCTTCCTTTTCCCCCAGGTGCTCAGGGTGGAACTAGCACCAGTGGAGCTTGATTTTGGACAGCCGTATCTCTTGCTTTTAGAAGTTGCTTGGATCACTGAAGTAAAAGTTCACTTCAGCCTATCTTATTTATGGCTATTTTGTGTTGGGGTTATGTCTTTCAATTTATGTACTCTGATTTAGTCAAGATGGATATTATGTACTTTGACTTTGGTTTTCGATGATACAATCAAACCTATGTGTTTACCGCTGCAATGAATAAAATTTTAAATTTTTAAGTACTGTTTATATCTGTCTTGTTGTTAAGTTTCTGTTCTATACACACTTAAAATGCTACATAGAAGTTAATGCATTCCCTTTGTGAGTGACGTTAATGGACGTGGGGTGTTACACGTGGTATCAGAGCTGAAGGTTACTAGAACAGATATGAATTTTGAAACATTGTTTTTCAAAAACACTTTTATAAAGAAGTACCTTCAAAAGTTTGTTTTAAGGAAAGTATTTTCAAGAGAAAAGCTTATTTTAGAAAGCATAACCCCAAGAGCCATATATCCTTCCGTTGGTTCTTTTGTATTGAATCTTTCCTTTTTTGTTTCAGCATGTCTGGAATTCCCGAGATTCCCGAGGGGATACCGATACCAGGATGGTTTTGGAGGTATTTGGAGACTAGGGCCACCACCACAGGTCCAGCAAATGCTCCTCCTCCTCCTCGTGTCGATACTTTTGCAAAGATATGTAAGGACTTTCGGGCAATGGGTGGAAAACCTTTTCACGGGATGGAGACATTTGTTGAAGCTCGATATTGGATAAAGGAGGTGGAAGAATTGTTTGGGATCTTTGAAGTGGAAGATGGAAGAAAGGTCCAGTTAGCTGCCTGGCTAATGAAGGATGAGGCCTCGTTTTGGTGGGAGGTCACTAACGGAGAGCGTCCAGTTGACACATGGCCAGATTTCAGGCGGAGGTTTGAGGCAAAGTTTCTCTCACGGGCTGAAGAGAATTTATATATGGAAAGATTCTTGGCGTTGAAGCAAGGGAATCTATCGGTGAAAGAATACGTCAACAAATTCAATCAGTTGGCGAGATTTGGCTTGGACTTGGTGAGTACACCAGAAAAGAAGGCCCTGAGATTTGTTAAGGGTTTGAACGAGCCGCTTCATGGGTTAGCTATGACCCACATCCCCATGGGGCTACCTTTGAGAGACTAGATGACATGGCGCTTATGCATGAAGAGGAGAAGGACGCCAATGCTATTAAGGCACCCGAGGAGAACGGGGATCAAAAGAAACCGCAACAGCAACAACAGAACAAGAAAGGTGGTAAAGGCAACAATGGTAAGGGAAAGAAAAGATGCTTTAACTGTGGGACACCAGGCCATCTAAGCAAAGATTGTAGGAAGAAAAAGAAGACTGGTTGTTTCCACTGTGGCGAAGCGGGACATATGATTAAGGACTGCCCAAGGAAAGGGCAGAGGGCAGGGTCTACCTCGGGAGGACAAGTGCGGGCTCTTATGGCACCAGGGCAGGCAAGGGGGCAAGTTCAGGCTCTCGTGGTCCCACCGCTGCAAGAACGAGGTAGAACGATTTCCGTTGAAAGTTTAATTTTTTTGTTTGATCATCCTGTCCGTACTTTATTCGATTCTGGAGCAGCACATTTGTTTAACTCTATATCTTTAGTTGAAACACTGCACCTAAATACTAGTTGAGTTACAGATCCCTTAGTAGTCTCAAATCCTATTGGTTGTTCGTGTAACAACCCGCATTCTATGCATCGGAGGATCATAGGATATTTATTTCTTTCTTATATGAAGTTGTATGGTCATGTGCTTTGGGAAACGACCATTGGGGTCATTTCCCATGTTCATGATTTTTGCCGATTTTTAAATGACCATTTTGCCCCTAACAGATCTTGTTTTGGCCATAACTTTTGATTGGAAAGGAATTTTTACCTGAAGCCACTTCCATTAGATTCGTTTGATGGTTTACCTTTCCGTAGAGTGGTCATAACAGCTAAACGGACTTACCGTTTGGGAGATATGGCTGAAATAAGGTTTGGAAGGTGAAAAACTGCTTAATGGGGCCAAATAGGGTGATTAGTGAATGGGCCCATAACCCATTTCGGGATTAGGGTTATGAGGAGACTGAAAAGAGTTAGGGTTTCATTCCATTTCAGTTTTCTAGCCTCCACTTACCTCTTAGAAACCCTAAAAATGGCCTCTAACCTCTAAATCACATCCAAATCACTTTCTAATCAAGGATTAAGCTTAGCAACATCAAATCAAGGGAGATCTTCACCAAATCAAGATTAGAGCTACTGTTTAGCATTGGTATTCGCGCCATATCAGTGATTTATTTCAGATCTAAGGTTTATTTGTGGCTAAGGTGAGTTATTTGCATACTTCCTCATTAATTATGGTTAATAAAGGGTAATTAGTGTTAATTAACGAATTTATACATGTTAAAAATCTGGAAAATACTGATAAATTTCGAAATAATGTTTTAGACCTCTATTAGAAATTGGGTTTGATTTGGTTAAGTTTTACTGATCATGTCACTTGTTTTTCTTAAACATGCTTAAGGGAAAATATGGGGTTTTGGCTATGTTTGATCCATTTTAACCTATAATATTGATGTTTTGGTGTTTGAGGTCACTTCAACTTGTTGTTATGACTGTATGGTATTCTTTGTGATAGATTAGAATAGTTAGAATGGTCGAAAACGTCGTCGAATGGCGTAAAACACTCGCTGGAAAAGTTGCAGGAAGACGATGCAGGTTTCAGATCGGATGGATGGGCTCGGACCGGATAATGGGCTGGGCAAGGGATCACCGAACCGAACCGAGGCTTGGCATAAGAGAAAGTTTGGCAAAAAAGAAGGCCATTATGGCTAGACTGGGATAGGATCGGAGGCCAACATCTAAAGGAGGAGAGCTACCGAACCAAACCAAGATGCATCTACCCGACCCGACCCGCCAGAGGGCACCCAAACCAAACCGATGTACTACGAAGGGACTTGGAGGCCACGACCTGACCCGGAGCACTTGGAGAGAGGCCGATCCGAACTGACAGAGAAGAAGTACTAAGGATCCGAATCGATCCAGTGATGACCAATAACCCGAGATGCAAAGGTAGCCCAAATGGAAGTTAGAGCTCAGGATCTAGTTGGGAACCAATGTGTTCACTTCATGATTCGGCTTTTCTGCGGGACGTGTGCTAAGGAGTTGTCGACGTTCATAACTTCGATTCACCATTGAAAAGGAATGATGGGCTACGTATCAGTGCAGTAGAGTCATCATGACCCGAGGGGCAAAGTGATCGTAGCAAGACTATGAGCCAGTGCAGTTTAGCCGTTGTGATTCCATGGGGCAAAGTGGACATAGCGAAGAATTAGTGGCTATGGATCAGTGCAGTGAAGCGGTTGTGACTTCATGGGGCAGAGTGATCATAGCAAAGTATTGGGTGGTCGAAGTGGTGGATATCGTATACTTTACGCACTGAGTGAGAGATGTGAGGATGGTTGCTATGTTTGATTTGTTTGCCATCACTATGACATGCACACCCCCACCCCCGTATTGTTGTACACCATATGTTAGTGGCACCTTAGAGTGTTGTACAGTATGTAGTGCTAACTCTTTGGTTGCAGGTCCAGGTTCAGGTATGGTTTAGTATACCTGTTATTGTTCTGTTTAGCAGCTTATCACTCACACCAGACTTCTGTCTGACCCAGAGTTTTATGTCTCTTCTTATTACTCTGGGTGCTCCTAAACGAGCAGACTAGAGACAGGTTAGCTGGTGATGCACGAGTAGCTGACCCGGACGCGAGCAGGAGGCTTCCACGTATGATATATATATATATATATTCTCCCTGTGTCGTTGGTGGTCACTACTTGGGCATTAGTAGTGTACCTCCCTTATCTTGCTTTTACCTTTAGAGACAGTTTGAAAAGTTGTAATAATGATGATGTGGAACATAAGCTGTATTTGGATTTTCCGCTGCTATGATAGTTTGTTTTCAGCTTATGCACTGTCTCACCTGTTTTATGTCAAGTATGTTGTTTTTATATTTTGTTCTATGCGCTGTGAGACATTCTACAGGTTCCTTGTTGATACTTCGTCTTCTTCCTTTCCTTCTGACGACCGTCCCGTGCCAACTAGACATGTGTATAACGCACTTTTGGAGTAAATGTCGATTGGTGCAGGGCGGGCCGTCACATTTGGTATCAGAGCTCTAGGTTGCGTAGTTAACCTAGGAAAAGACACTAGGGAGAGGTAGTACGTATATGAGAGTGCGTATTTGTTATTACTTTGGTTTTCGAAAGCTATATATATACTATTAGTATAGCTAAGGATGAAGTCGCACTGCACTAGCACCACTATGGAGATAGTTAATCGTTTTCTCTTTACAGATTGAACGATGAGCCGATACGCAAGAGGTGCTGGTAGAGGAGCCAATAATGGGAATGCTGCTAACATGAGGACGATGTTTACTGACCTCATGAGAGAGATGCTTAGGGATGTGCAGGGGGGAGCTCCCAATGCCGGTAATGGTGGTGGTCCAATAGTGCAGGCGCCTGGGGTCGATTTCACCAAGCTGTGCAAGAATTAACTAACCTTGGTGGGAAGCCGTTCCACGGAACGGAGTCGGCCACGGATATTCAGGATTGGTTAAATAGCTGTGATCGTATCTTCGATGACTTGGGTATCGAGGATGCGATGAAGAGAAGGCTAGTGTCTCGTCAGCTGCAAGGGTGAGCGATGAATTGGTGGAATGCTATTAAGACAGCCACTCCAGAGGATCAGGTTACTTGGGATCAATTTAAGGCTCGCTTTAGCAACAAGTTTATCCCAGCTGCTCAGAAGCCGGAATTGTTTAGGAAGTTCTTGGAGCTTAAACAGAATGGTAGGGCAGTCTCGGACTATATTGCCGAGTTCGACACCTTGTCGAAGTATGGATTATCCCTTATCGATACTCCTGAGAAGAAGAACGAGAAGTTCATTACTGGTTTGGATGGATACTTGGGGGAAAGGCTTATCAACCACATCGATGAGACTTTTGAATCAATTGTGGGGAAAGCTTTGAGATCAGAGAGTCTTTACCCTAAGTCAAAGACTGAGGTTGCATCTGTAGAAGGGCTGAAGCCGCAAGCAGGCGGTGGAGGAAGAATAACACTCAGAATAAGAGGAAGCAGAACCAAACTAAGGATGGCTAGAAAAAGAGCAAGAAAGATGTTGAGTGCTTCAGCTGTGGTAAGAAGGGCCATTATGCCAAAGAGTGTTGGGCCAAGCCAGTGGATAGGAAGTGCTAAAACTGTGGCCAAGTGGGACATCATAAGGATAAATGTCCACAACCTCTTAAAGAGAAGCAGATTGTGAAAGCATATGCTATTAATGCTGTTCCTTCTTCGTCGAATGCCCCAACTGCGGCGGAGAAAGGAAAGAATGTCATCATTCAAGGTATGCTTTCTATTTTTGATGTACCTGTTTGTGTTTTGTTTGATACTGGGGCTTCCCGTTCCTTCTTATCTAGTTACCTGGTAGATAGGTTGGGACTGGAACCCGAGATAGTCGATAGACCGTTGGTTGTGACGAACCCGATTGGTGGTTCGACTAACCTTTGTATGATTTGCCGAAATTTGGTCTTATCAAGTCATGGATGTATGTTTGTCTGTGATTGCTTTGTTTTGGGCTTTACTGGGTATGGCATTATATTGGGGGTCGATTGGCTCCAAAGAAACGGGGTGGTGGTAGACTGTGAGGGCTTTTTGGTGACAGTTAGGGCGGATGATGGGCGGAGTGTAGTGATTGGTAGTCTACCTAGTGATGGGGTAATGGCTAGTTTTATAAATTCCCTCGACATCCCGCATGATGAGTTTTCAGATGTGCCCGTGGTTGGCCAGTACCCGGACGTCTTCGAGGAAGTGACCGGACTTCCACCACATCGAGAGATTGAGTTTCGTATTGATTTAGTGAAAGATGCCAGACCTATAGTGATGCCACTTCGTCGTATGGCACCAAGGGAGCAGCGAGAGCTCGGGGTGCAAGTAAGCGATCTTTTGAAGAAGGGGTTTATTAGAAGAAGTGTCTCCGAGTGGGGAGCACCAGTTGTGTTTGCTACTAAGGCAGATGGTTCCCTTCGTTTCTGTGTGGACTATCGCGAGTTGAATAAGTTGACGAGGAAGAATAAGTATCCTCTACCGCGGATAGATGATTTGTTTGATCAACTGGAAGGAGCAAGAGTGTTCTCCCAGTTGGACCTCGCGATAGGATTTCATCAGCTCCGAGTAGCGGCTGAGAGTGTTCCGAAAACGGCATTTAGGACGTCGTCTATATTCTATGAGTGGTTGGTCATGCTATTTGGGTTGACCAATGCACCAGCATACTTCGTGGATCTTATGAATCGGGTATTCAGAAATCAGTTGAATAAGTTTGTTCTTGTGTTCGTGGATGACATCCTTATTTACTCGAGGACAGAGGAAGAACACAAGGGACATTTGAGGATAGTGATGGAGGTGTTGAGAAAACACCAATTGAAAGCGAAATTTTCTAAGTGTCACTTCTGGAGGAGGGAAGTGAGATTCTTGGGCCATGTTGTTTCAGAGAATGTTATTGCGGTGGATCCCGCGAAGGTGGCTATGGTACAGGATTGGTCTACGCCCAAGAATGAAACAGACGTAAGAAGCTTCTTGGGGTTAGTTGGATATTATCGTAAGTTTATCCAGGACTTCTCCAAGATAGCAGTACCATTGACTCAGTTGACTAAGAAGAATCAAGCCTTCGTCTGGGACGGAGTGTGTGAGAATGCATTCAAGAGTCTAAAAGAAAAGTTGACGCATGCTCCAGTGTTAGTCATTCCTAAAGGGAATGAAGAGATGACGGTATACACGGATGCTTGTGGTACCGGACTAGGTGCTGTATTGACGCAAGGAGGTAGGGTTGTAGCTTATGCTAGTCGGCAACTAAAACCGCATGAGAAAAAGTATCCTACCCATGATTTGGAACTGGCAGCGATCGTGTTTGCGTTGAAGATGTGGAGACATTATCTCTTGGTAGAGAGATTTGAGTTGTTTACCGATCATAAATCGTTAAAGTATCTCTTCTCTCAAAAGGATCTAAATCTCCGACAGCAAAGATGGTTAGAGTTCTTGGCTTCGTATGATTTTGATATCGCGTATACACCTGGAAAAGGCAATGCGGTAGCCGATGCCTTGAGTAGGAGACATGCCAGTTTAGGGGCTATGCTTCTTGAATGGAAGCAACTGGAGTATATCGCAGGGTATGATTTCAGACCAACGTGCGAATTGGATCCAGAGATATTAGCTATTTTGATGATCAGACCCACCTTGATTGAGCGGATTGGTTCCAGTCAGAGGGACGATCCTAATCTATTGGAAATCATCTCCAAGTTAGGGATGAATATCGAAGGTGAGGAGATGAATTTGTATGGGCTTGATCGAGAAGGATGGCTTCGAAAGAATGGAAGACTAGTTGTACCCAACGTGAATGGTTTGAGAGATGAAGTGCTTAGGGAATGTCATCACTCAAAACTGACTATACACCCCGGTGGTTAGAGACCGGCGAGAAGTTTGTGCTTGGACCAGATGTGGTGAGGGAAACTTCAGATAAGATTAAGATCATTCAACAACGGATGAAGGCTGCCCAGGATAGGCAGAAGAGTTATGCTGACAAGAGGAGAAGAGACTTAAAATTCTCCGTTGGTGACTTGGTGTTTGTCAAGGTTTCTCCGTTGAAGAGTGTGATATGATTTGGCAGGAGAGGAAAATTGGCACCAAGATTTGTTGGCCCATTCCCAGTTCTCGAACAAGTTGGGAATTTGGCATATAGAATTGAATTACCAGAGAAGATGGCGGAAGTTCACAACGTATTTCATGTTTCCCAGCTAAGGAAGTTCGTGCACGACCCAGATTTGACTATTTCACCTGATCAATTAGAGGACTTCGAAGTGGAACCCGAGGCGGTTGGGAACCGCAAGCCGATTCGTATTGTCGAGCACGATACGAAGCAACTTCGAAGAAAGGTGGTGAAGCTAGTCAAGGTTCAGTGGGGCGAGAACGAGAATGACTGTAATTGGGAAACAGAGGAGAGCATTAGGAAAACGTATCCAGAACTCTTTGCCTGGTAAGATTTACTTTGCAATTTTGTTATTCCGTATGCTAGGATAGACTTGTTTTGTTTGTTTTGTATGTTTGATTGTTGTTTTATGACTGATAGGCATGCGGGACCCTTTGTGTGTTTTGGTTAGGGAATTTCGGGGGCGAAATTTCTTAAGGATGGGAGAATGTAACAACCCGCATTCTACACATCGGAGGATTGTAGGATATTTATTTCTTTCTTATATGAAGTCGTATGGTCATGTGGCTTTGGGAAACGACCATTGGGGTCATTTCCCATGTTCATGATTTTTGCCGATTTTTAAATGACCATTATGCCATAACTGATCTTGTTTCGGCCATAACTTTTGATTGGAAAGGAATTTTAACCTGAAACCACTTCCATTAGATTCGTTTGATGGTTTACCTTTCCGTAGAGTGGTCATAATAGCTAAACGGACTTACCGTTTGGGAGATATAGCTGAAATAAGGTTTGGAAGGTGAAAAACTGCTTAACCGGGCCAAATAGGGTGATTAGTGAATGGGCCCATAATCCATTTCGGGATTAGGGTTATGGGGAGACTGAAAAGAGTTAGGATTTTATTCCATTTCAGTTTTCTAGCCTCCACTTACCTCTTAGAAATCCTAAAAATGGCCTCCAACCTCTAAATCACATCCAAATCACTTTCTAATCAAGGATTATGCTTAGCAACATCAAATCAAGGGAGATCTTCACCAAATCAAGATTAGAGCTGTTGTTTAGCATTGGTATTCATGCCATATCAGTGATTTATTTCAGATCTAAGGTTTATTTGTGGCTAAGGTGAGTGATTTGCATAGTTCCTCACTAATTATGGTTAATAAAGGGTAATTAGTGTTAATTATCGAATTTATACATGTTAAAAATCTGGAAAAATATTGATAAATTTCGAAATAATGTTTTAGACCTCTATTAGAAATTGGGTTTGATTTGGTTAAGTTTTACTAATCATGTCACTAGTTTTTCTTAAACATGCTTAAGGGAAAATATGGGGTTTTGGCTATGTTTGATCCATTTTAACCTATAATATTGATGTTTTGGTGTTTGAGGTCACTTCTACTTGTTGGTATGACTGTATGGTATGCTTTGTGATTGATTAGAATAGTTAGAATGGTCGAAAACGCTGTCGAATGGCGTAAAACACTCACTGGAAAAGTTGCAGGAAGACGGTGCAGGTTTCAGATCGGATGGATGGGCTCGGACTGGATAATGGGCTGGGCAAGGGATCACCGAACCGAACCGAGGCTTGGCATAAGAGAAAGTTTGGCAAAAAGGAAGGCCATTATGGTTAAACTGGGATCCAGATCGGAGGCCAACATCTAAAGGAGGAGAGTTACCGAACCGAACCAAGATGCGTCTAGCCGACCCGACCCGCCAGAGGGCACCCGAACCGAACCGATGTACTACGAAGGGACTTGGAGGCCACGACCCGACCCGGAGCACTTGGAGAGAGGCCGATCCGAACCGACAGAGAAGAAGGACTAAGGATCCGAACCGATCCAGTGATGACCAGTAACTCGAGATGCAAAGGCAGCCCAAATGGAAGCTAGAGCTCAGGATCCAGCTGGGAACCAATTAGTTCACTTCATGATTGGGCTTTGTTGCGGGACTTGTGCTAAGGAGTTGTCGACGTTCATAACTTTGATTCACCATTGAAAAGGAATGATGGGCTACGTATCAGTGCAGTAGAGTCATCATGACTCGAGGGGCAAAGTGATCGTAGCAGGACTATGAGCCAGTGCAGTGGAGCCGTTGTGACTCCATGGGGCAAAGTGGACATAGCAAAGAATTAGTGGCTATGGATCAGTGCAGTGAAGCCGTTGTGACTTCATGGGACAGAGTGATCATAGCAAAGTATTGGGTGGTCGAAGTGGTGGATATCGTATACTTTACGCACTGAGTGAGAGATGTGAGGATGGTTGCTATGTTTGATTTGTTTTCCATCACTATGACATGCACAACCCACCCCCGTATGCTTGTACACCATATGTTAGTGGCACCTTACAGTGTTGTACAGTATGTTGTGCTAACTCTTTGGCTGCAGGTCCAGGTTCAGGTATGGTTTAGTATACCTGTTATTGTTCTGTTTAGCTGCTTATCGCTCACACCAGACTTTTGTCTGACCCAGAGTTTTATGTCTCTTCTTATTACTCTGGGTGCTCCTAAATGAGTAGACTAGAGACAGTTTAGCTGTGATGCACGAGTAGCTGACCCGGAGGCGAGCAGGAGGCTTCCACGTATGATATATATATATATATATATTCTCCCTGTGTCATTGGTGGTCACTACTTGGGCATTAGTAGTGTACCTCCCTTATCTTGCTTTTACCTTTAGAGACAGTTTGAAAAGTTGTAATAATGATGATGTGGAACATAAGCTGTATTTGGATTTTCAGCTGCTATGATAGTTTGTTTTCAGCTTATGCACTGTCTCACCTGTTTTATGTCAAGTATGTTGTTATTATATTTTGTTCTATGCGCTGTGAGACATTCTACAGGTTCCTTGTTGATACTTCGTCTTCTTCCTTTCCTTCTGACGACCGTCCCGTGCCAACTAGACATGTGTACAGCGCACTTTTGAAGTAAATGTCGGTTGGTGCGGGGCGGGCCGTCACAGTTCGGCTCATCTTTCTATGATCTGTCGGGATTTGAGAGTGTCTATTTTGGGTGTTGGGTTCGAATGCAATGCCTTTGTTCTTGGCTTCATGGGCTACGGCTTGATTCTAGGTATGGATTGGCTAACTAGATACGGGGTCGTCCTAGATTGTGAAAGAAGGGTAGTTAGATTGTTGACTCGTTGTGGAAAGACCCTTGATATTTCTTGTGAACCTAGAGGTCCAGTAATGCTTAGCTATCTAGAATCCCTTGACACATCCAATGATGATTTACATTCTGTTCGTATAGTCTGTGAATATGTTGATGTCTTCGATGAGGTGAGGGGTTTACCCCCAAAACGTGAGATAGACTTTTGAATACATCTAGTAGATAATGCAAAGCCAGTTGCATTGCCAGTGCGCCACATGGCTCTAAGAGAGAGAAGAGAACTCAGTAAGCAAGTGAAAGAATTGCTTGAGAAGGGGTTCATAAGACGTAGTATATCGGAGTGGGGTGCTCCAGTAGTATTTGCGACGAAGGCAGATGGGTCCCTTAGACTTTGTGTGGACTATAGAGAACTTAATAAGCTTACTAAGAAGAATAGGCACCCACTGCCGAGGAATGACGATCTCTTCGATCAGTTAGTTGGCGCCTCAGTATTTTCGCAGTTGGACTTAGCCACGGGTTTCCATCAGTTGAGAGTAGCTGAGGATAGCATAGACAAGACTGCCTTTAGGACTCCGGACGGCTTCTTCGAGTGGCTTGTGATGCCCTTCGGTTTGACAAACGCCCCCGCATACTTTGTTGGCTTGATGAGTAGGGTGTTTAGGGAGTACCTTAATAAATTCGTGGTAGTCTTTGTGGACGACATCTTGATCTTTTCTAAGAGCGAGGAAGAGCATGCCCTACATCTTAGGGAAGTGTTGGAGACCCTTCGAGCGCATAGCCTTAAAGCTAAATTTTCTAAATTTCACTTTTGGAGAATGGAAGTGCAATTCTTAGGGCATGTGGTTTCCAAAGAAGGGATAGCTGTGGATCCCGCGAAGGTAGTGGCCATCCAAGATTGGAAGGTCCCTAAAAATGATACCGAGGTGAGGAGTTTCTTGGGGTTGGCTGGCTACTATAGAAAGTTTATCAAGGACTTCGCAAAGATATCAACCCCATTAACACGCTTGACGAAGAAGAACTTAATTTTCACATGGGACGTAGATTGTGATGATGCGTTCCAACGTTTATAGAGAGCTTTGACCACAACCCCAGTCTTAGTGTTGCCAGATGGGTGTAAGCCATTTACCGTTTATACCGATGCTTGTGGGACAGGACTAGGTGCAGTCTTAATGAAAGAGGGGAGGATAATAGCCTATGGAGGAAGGCAGTTGAGAGTGCATGAGAGAAATTACCTTACATATGTCCTAGAGTTGGCCACTATTGTTTTCGTGCTTAAGTCTTAGCTCCATTATCTTCTTGGCGAGAAATTCGAATTGTTCACTGACCACAAATCACTAAAATACTTGTTCTCTCAGAAGGACTTGAACTTAAGGCAGCAAAGGTGGATGGAATTCTTAGCGTCCTATGATTTCGAGATAGCATATACCCTGGCAAGGGTAACGTGGTGGCAGATGCCTTAAGTAGGAAAAGATTATCCTTGAGTCCGGTGTTTGTTGAGCGGCGAAGCTTAGAGTTCATCTCTACGTTTGACTTTAGACCTTCCATTGACTTTGTACCCGGTTTGCTAGCATCCTTAGAGGTCAGACCTACGCTTTTGGGACGGATTGGTGAGGCACAACGAGATGACCCACAGTTGGTTGAGTTAGTAGAAATTCTCAAAAGGGGGGAGTCATCGAGCCATCTCAGTAGGTATACCCTAGATGATAAGGGTTGTTTACGTAGGGACGGTAGACTTTGTGTACCATGGGACGAGAACTTGAGGAAGACCATTCTTGATGATGCACATCGTTCGAAGATGACCATCCATCCCGACGGGGACAAGATGTACATGGACATGAGACGAGTTTACTTTTGGGCCGGTATAAAGAGGAATATGGCTGAGTTTGTCGCTAGATGCTTGGTGTGCCAACAAGTAAAAGCAGAGCAAAAGAAGCCCGGTGGGTTGCTTCACCCATTAGAGGTCCCACAATGGAAGTGGGAAAGTGTCTCGATGGACTTTATTGATGGGTTACCGAGATCGAGGAAGGGTAATACGGGGATTTGGGTCGTGGTAGACAGACTTACTAAGAGCGCCCATTTCATTCCCGTGAAGAGTAAGAGGACTGCTCCATGGTTAGCCTCCGTATACATTCGAGAGATAGTTCATTTGCACGGTGTTCATTCTAGCATAGTGAGCGACCGCGATCCTATCTTTACTAGCAAGTTTTGGAAGAGCTTGCAAGAGGCGGTAGGGACTCAGTTATGTTTGAGCATCGCATATCATCCTCAGACGGAAGGGCAGACCGAGAGGGTGAATCGGATTCTAGAGGACCTATTGAGGTTGTGTGTCTTAGACTTCGGAGGTACATGGGAGGAACATCTTCCGTTGGTGGATTTTGCATATAGTAATATCTTTCAGTCTAGTATTGGCATGGCACCATTCGAGGCTCTTTATGGACGGCCGTGTCGTTCGCCTACATGTTGGTGGGAATCTACAGATAAAATATTGCTTGGGCCCGATATGATTAGAGAGACTTCGGAAAAGATCGATTCGATTCGAAGGAGGATGAAGACGGCACAAGATAGGCAAAAATCTTATGCGGACAAGAGGAGGACAGATCTTGAGTTTGATATTGGGGACATGGTCTTTGTTAAGGTGTCTCCATTATGGAATGTTGTTCGCTTTGGGTCCGTTGGGAATTTAGCACGAAGGTTCATAGGGTCGTTTCCTATTAAGGAGAGGATTGGACAGATGGCGTATAGAATGAAGTTGCCCGAGAGACTTAGTGGTGTGCACGATGTATTCCATGTATCACATTTGAGGAAGTGCTTGCATGAGACCGCGGAAGTGGTAGAGCCGAGCTTGCTTAGAGAGGTGGAGATAGAGCATGATGCGACGATTCGACGAGCTCCTACGTGCATTCTTGGGTCGGAGATTAAGAAGTTTAGAATCGAGAGGTCAAGCTAGTCAAAGTGCAATGGGGAGATGATGAGAGCAACGCTACTTAGGAGACGGAAGAGAAGATGCGTTCATTGTACCCTTTTCTTTTCGAGGGTATGTCTTTTAATTTCTCCTTTATCGCTTAGCTTGTATTTGTTTTATCTTTAGTATGTCCTCTCGCTAGTATCTTTGACCTTTAGATATGGTAGTCCTATGGTTGAAACATGTGTTTGATACATGTTATGTATGATGGATGCATGTGGATGCAAGTGTTTGCTTGTGGTTGCTCGTGGATGCATATACACACACTTTAGGCACTTGATCGGCTCAATCACTTTCATACTGCATATTGCATATAAATGGATGTATTTAGTAGAACGAATGTACATTGAATGTGTGTATCATATAGATGTTGCATTTGAATGAATCGTTGTGCAACATGCAGTAATGATATGTATAGGGTTCCTTGCATACATGATTGATACATGGCACTATCATTATTTGCATTAAGGAGGTTGACTGAATCAGTAGACCGCCTGATTTTGAATTAGTATACGAACATATACACACACCGTGCATATGTACATGAAAAGCATTAGAAACCTTTTAAGGACCATGGTTGCTAGTGGTTGATGGTTGAGTAGATGGATGATTGGATGGTAGGATAGGTTCTTCTTGACTTAGAGATTTCGAGGACGAAATCCTTTAAGTATGGGAGAATGTAACACCCCGAATTTTTGAATAATCGAATTAACTAAACTCAAGAATAATTAATCTCAGATCTGAGAATTAAGGGAAATGGGTTGGGCCATCGTGTTCGTCTCGGAATTCTAGTCGAGATAGAGTCCGAGTTTGCGTAAAACGGATATCGGATGAACGAGATATGGACGAATGAAGTCAGGCGGGAAAAATCGAAAAAAAATTGCACTGGCGCACTTGGGAAGTGCGCCAGTACAAATTTGCACGGCGCACCTGCCAAGTGCGCCCAGGCCGAGCAGCAAGCCTGCACAGCTTTCTGGTGCAGTCTGATCCATATTGTGACTCATTGCTGAGTCCTTTTTGACTCCTTGCTGAGTCCTTTTTGACTCCTTGCTGAGTCATTAGGGCTGAGGTGTCACCCTACCACGACTGAGTGGTTTTGATTAACCCTAAGATCATCTGAAGGCTATAATTAAATTGAAATTCTATATAAACATGAGTAGACTCAAACCCAAAATCAAAATAAAAACTGAAACTATGGCCGTCATGCTATCATCTTGTAACCTAGAGTAGCCGCCACCAACAAAAGGGGAAATCAAAGCTAATCAATTCAGTTCTATTCAACATTAATCTAAACAACAACGAATCTACTACAAAGTCGAGCTAAATCAATTTCAGAACTCAGATTTCAGAACGCAAGACATTCTTTTTGTGAGTTCGATTTCTTTAATAACATAATTAACGATTTAATTGGATTGAGCTATAATTTGGATTATATGATTATGTTGTGAATCATTGACCGTACGTTATTATCTATGTTGTAAATTCTATGATGTTATCATCTATGTTGCAAATTCTATGATGTTATTATCTATGTTGTAAAGCTGTGATGCTATCATCTATGTTGTAAATCTATGATTCATAATGATGTTTCATATGCTAGTTTGGTTATGTTGTTGGAACTAATTCATATGTTAAACCATATGTATGTATGCAAGTCTAGATGTTAATTTAGATCTGGATCATATGCAAGTTAATGAAAATTATGTACAACCTTACATATTTCATGACATCTATTTTATGTGTAAATTGGATCTAAAGTTAGGCTATGACATGTGTGAGTTATATGCTAGTATACAAAATTCTATATGCTAGTTTACATGTTTAGATGTAAGTTTACACCATCGTTTATGTTGCATAAATCACATATGCAAGTGTGTGTGTGTCTATATATATATATATATATATATATATATATATATATATATATATATATATATTTGGAGTATAAACCATGTAATGTAAGTTTGTGGTTATTGCCTATGCAAGTTTACACCTTTAGATTTAGATCTATGACATACATAGTTATGCAAGTTTGTGACTATTACTTAAACAAGTTTACACCTTTAGATTTAGATCTATGACATATGTAGTTTTATGCAAGTTTGTGACTTTGGCTTATGCAAGTTTTAGTTGAAGAACCTCATTCACACATGCAAGTTCACCCCTTATGTTTAGATCTAGTTTTATTTTTATGTGTGTTGTAATGTTTTCTCTTTATTCCATAAGTTAGACTATTCGAGTCTAACTTATATTTTACGTTAAACGAACGAAAGTACAACGTGGGGCAATAAGATAATATTAAAAGATTTAATATTGAGAATTGGCATAAATGCCTTAAATGGCATAAAATAAATTGATGATGATAATTGGTATAATTTTGCATACCATAAATAGATGGACATAATTGAGTCAATTATGGACATAGTTAAATTTGGAATTAATTGACAATTTGAATAGGGAAATTAATTCAAATTGGGGGATAATTAATTATGTTTAATTAATCGCCTAAGACACGAGGTTAGGCTCTTTTGTGGTGTAAGACTGCCCGGACCCGCCCGGCAAATCCAGCTGCCACAAATGCCAGTCTAATGTGGGAGGTCTTAGGCATAAATTAAATGTGTAACAATTTTACAGACACGAGGTTAAGCTCTTTTGTGGTGTAAGATTGCCCGGACCCGCCCGACAAATCCAGCTGCCACAAATGCCAGTCTAATGTGGGAGGTCTTTACAAGGTTACGGTGTTAATGAATTAAGAAACACTTAACTAGATAAACATGTAGTGGGACATGAGGGGGTTAAGTGGGTGCCTTGGGTGGCATGTAGAATTTAGTGGGTGCCTTGGGTGGCATTTGAAATACGATTAGAAACACTTAACCAAAAATTGAAACATGTAAGTGAACATGAATAAGAAAAGTGTTAAGTGGGATGTACTAAAGGGGACCAAGCTTATGTGGATAGCTTGTGTCAAGTAATGGGGGCCCGTTTCAACCAGTAACCCATAAGTATCTTTGTGGGCTCGACCCAAGTCGAGGACGGGACACGCGTACTGGGCTTGACTATAAGAGGCCAAAACGGGTTAGCGGTGGCAATGCAAGTCCAACGGGTTCATGTGCGTGTGTGGGCCCGGGCTGGTAGGTAAGACGTTGTTGCATCGTGTAGGTATAAGCCGTGCATTGTTGGTGGTATCGGGTTGCCACTTTGGGGAGTGATACACCCCATTGTGGGGTCAGCACGGGTATCTACGAGTTAGGGAGCCGATCGCATGGGGGTAGTGGGTACACCTAGTGGAGATAGGGGCAGGCGGCACCTATGAAGGCAACTAGGGGTACATGAAACTACCATTATCATTATTAAAGACTTGTAGGCTGGATCAACTTTTAGGGTGTTTGGTGTGGTGCAGTGTAGTAATTATCTTATAGCGACTGGGTGCGCCTTTAACATTATCTTTGTTTGTCTTATTTCCTTTAGCTTGCTCTGCCATACTCAATTGTTCACAGTCATTTCCTTATTTTCCAACTTATGCCTTAGCCTAGTTATTTTGGTAATTATATTGTTAAAGTTATCGCACTCGCCAGACTTTATGTCTGACCCCCTTTGTTTCCACCTCTTTTCTTCCTTTTCCCCCAGGTGCTCAGGGTGGAACTAGCACCAGTGGAGCTTGATTTTGGACAGCTGTTTCTCTTGCTTTTAGAAGTTGCTTGGATCGCTGAAGAAAAAGTTCAGCCTATCTTATTTATCGCTATTTTGTGTTGGGGTTATGTCTTTCAATTTATGTACTCTGATTTAGTCAAGATGGATATTATGTACTTTGACTCTGGTTTTTGATGATGTAATCAAACCTATGTGTTTACCGCTGCAATGAATAAATTTTTAAATTTTTAAGTACTTTTTATATCTGTCTTGTTGTTAAGTTTCTGTTCTATACACACTTGAAACGCTCCATAGAAGTTAATGCATTCCCTTTGTAAGTGACATTAATGGATGTGGGGTGTTACAGAATAACTTTTGTCTGTGATCAAATCAGGTTCTGAGATTGGTTCTGTTGGAAAGGAAATGATATAGTTTAAAGATATGGGTCAATAGTTTGGGAGGAATTGTTATTTTAATGTTACACAATTTCTGAATAGACTAATTATTCATTAGTGGGCTGATTAGTGAGACTCATTAAGGCTAGGGGTTGTTGGCTAGAAATAGGATGGTAGATGCAAGGATAATTGTTTAGTTTCTTCATTTCTCTATTTGGTTGGGGTTTGAGATTCTCCCTACTCCAATCAAATGCCTCTCTACCTATGTAGTTAAAGCCCCTCTAAACCCCGCAAATATTGCCTATAGCCTCACCAGCCGCTATGCTATTTTTATTTAGCACTGGTGAGAAGTAGATCCACTTCTAGCCCCACTATTTTCTGCTACACCCGCTAAATCATGCCTATTTAGTATCCCCTTTAGCAATATTAATATACAAAGGATGATTTGACCTATTCTGCTCTAAAACAAACTAAAAAAGTTAGTATAAAGATCCAACTTAAGGCAAAAGTTCACTATATAAGAAAAACAAATCTATAATAATTGTCAAATCTAATGTGCAAAACATGATATTCTTAGATTTTGTTATATAATATTAATTAATATTTTTTCTTTTACAAAAATGGTGTGAGAATGATAATTAGTTAATTTTAAATATCTGGTTTAACATTGAATGAACCGTTTTGCACATTTACTATATCCCCGCTACATTTTTTTTGCACCTCCACCGCTATAGAACCGCTAAGCGCTTTAAATGCACAATTATCCACTCCATTAATTTCATAGATCTAGATTAGAAGATTGAAGATTAACATCGAAGAAAGTAGATCGCATCAAAGTGATTGATTCGAAGATAGTTCTTCGCTGTCTGGATTTGTAGATCATTGTTTTCTAGCTATTTTGAAGATTTGGTGAGTGATAAGCATCTCTTACACGGATTCAACCAAGTATATGGGTTGTTTGATCTTATTTTCATCATTCCAAGTTGTTTTCACCTAGATCTAGTCGATGTAAGTGTGTGTTCATTTCAAATCACCATAGGATCAAATCTAGTAAGATTTTAATGGTAAATTCATATGTTGATTCATGTAATTATGAAAGTTTTGATCTATTCATTGATTTGTTCATTGTTTTATTATTGTTTGGTGAAGTTTATATGATCATATGATGTTGATTGGTGTGTTTGTGATTGTTCGATTATTACTTGATTGTGCAATCGATTGGTTGTCTGAGTTGTCAGATTTTGGTCGTGTAAACTTAGGATTCGATTGAAAGAGTTTGGAGTTAGAATTAATATTGGGTTGGATTGTTTCTTGGAGCACAAGACAAGATGGATTGGTAACGAAAATGACATGGATGGGCAATACCTTGTGGTGTTGGATCATCCACAAAACTTGGTGGATCAGGCATGTGCAATTCATGATGGTATGGATCAGATTGTGGTTTGTTTCGATGGATCGGACTGTAATGACCCGGATTTTGGCGACTTTGGTTATCGACATAAACATGATGACGACTAACCAACATCGAAAAATCCCGGTAATTAATGAAAGAAATTAGAGGGTGAGGAAAGATAAGATAGAAACTTAGAATAGAAGAAGAAGAGCACAATATCAGAGTAACACAAATCTCACAGCTATATGATCCTGAAGCCTCCTGCTCCATCTCTTCAAGTATCTGTAAATCCCGACTATTTGACTGCCCGTACAAAATTGGGCACCCAAGAGTTTAGGGGAAACAAAACAAAATAAACTTTGGGTCAGTCATGGGACTGGTATGAGTAAAACAGTTTAAAAAGTTTGAACAAGTAAATGATATCTCATAAGACCACACCGTATAACGAAACGGGTTTTTCCCTTATGAGAATCCAAAATATCTTTATATCAAAAACCTTTTGATATTATAATAATGTCTATCAACCACAATATAATAATCATCTAGCAGAAACGCTTTCATCTCACGTTCTACATATATAGTATACAATCAAAACCGCAAGCACGTATTGGGTAATGGATTTCCAACTATGACAAGGTATGGAACCACCTTTCGCTAGTGTACCTTTAGAAAGGAATACACTGGGTTCAACAAGAACATCTTGCAACCCGGCCACACATGACCGACCACTCATTTCGCTTGAGTGTATCGAATGTATATCACCAACGGTTGGGATCAGCAACCGTTTCCCGAATGGGACAACATCAACAATAGATTTTTAGAAGTAAATGAAACTCTAGATCAGGTGATTATACACCCTACTTCGGAGCGACCGACTTAGCCATGCTGCCTGCCCGATTTCTATCATTTACCGGATGTGAGGCTAGAAGCTACGCTTTATCATCACACCAGTTTCACTTCGAATGCCACATCATCAAATCCATCAAATCATCGATTGACGTCCTCAACAATACATTATGTGTTAGCTAAAAGAAGTTTCCTTCTCCGCTTCCACTCTTGGTACGGTAGAAGAAATCAATGTACGCGACCTTTCTGGAAATACTCTATCAGACATTCATCCATACAAGTCATCCAGGAATAGGATGAACCGAAGGTACTATTCAGTACATCCATCTTAGGCACTGTTATCTAAGACTTATACAATAGACCTTGCACTTTACTCTTTCTTTAATTATCTTTGGCATATATGATTCGCAACGCTTATACCAGTACAGAGTGGTTCTTTGGATAATAATCCAACCGGTCTCTACATATTAACAACGTTAAAATGGTCAAAACTTCGATAGTCTACGATTTAACCATCAAAGAAAAACAAGTGTGCAAACAACGATATTATTTCCAAGTGGAAATTATATCGATCAATCATCATTTAACATTTATCTCTTTCGTTCATTAATTTACTTATTTCCTGTTTCCATATATTCTAAATTCTTATTTTCTATTATCAGAAAATATTTCTGATTCTCGTTTGGAAAACATTTCCAAAACTTCTGAATTGGGATTTAAACAGATGTTTAAAACTATATTGCGATGACGACTCAAACCACTATACTAAATTACTAAATCCACTTAACCACTTCACACTCGAACCGTAACCATTTCCTAATTAAAAATGCAGTCAATCAAGTTGGGGTATAGCTACCTCTCAGACCTTAACTGAACCACCTTTCAAATCTCGAAATAGATAAGATTCACCTTTTTAACTCTTTAACACTTCCTTACGAACCCTCAGATTCTATTTACGATCCCCCTTCTTTTACAAGTTTACGTGATTATAATGGTGTTATAATCTCCTGCATCCGAAATATATTATCTTTAATATGACTTTTAGTTCCTAACTCGGATAATATAACGACAACTAATTTATTTACTTCTATTCGGTTAACTCTAATCTATAACTCTTATTTGAATAACTCCAACCTAATAACTCTTACTGGACTAACACTTATTCGAATAACTTATATTCGATTTGCTTACTTTCGAATACTTATATTCGATAATCTCTTTCTTCGAATAAATCTTATTCGATTTAACTCCTGTCGAATAACTTGATTCGATCAACTCACTTTGAATATTTCTGATTCGATTATCTCACTTCGAATATCTCTGATTCGATTACCTTACTACGAATATCTACTGTTCGATTATCTCACTTCGAATATCTACTATTCGATTATCTCACTTCGAATATTTCTGATTAGATTCACTTTTTCGAATAGCTAAATTCAATTAACTCATTTCAACTCTATTCGAATAAACTAAATTCGATTAACTCCATTTGAATAACTCTAGTTTGATTTAACTCTATTTAATAATTCTAGTTCGATTTAACTCTGTCGATTAACTCTAACTGATTAACTCTATTGATTAACTCTAACTAATTAACTCTACTGATTAACTCTAATTGATTAACTCTAACTGATTAACTCTAACTGGTTTAACTCTACGGTTTAACCTAACTGATTAACTCTAACTGATCAACTCTAACTGGTTTAACTCTACGGTTTAACCTAACTGGTTAACTCTAACTGATTAACCCTAATTGATTAATTCTTTGTCCTTATTCAGTTTCAAACATCGATGTTGAAATCGATTTTTACTTCTTTATATTAGTCCTGACTTATATATTCTATTTATCCAAATGATAAATATTTAACTTAATTTATAAATATCATTTATAAATCAATCTGCTCCTTTTATCTGTTTACTTCTTCATATATAAGTTCAGACTTATATATATCTATTTATCCAAAGATAAATATTTCCTTTATAATCTATTTATTGATAAATGCCTTTACCAATATTCCCTTTTTAATCCTATTTGTAAATGGTTTACAAATATTTCCTTTTCAAATTCTATTTGCAAATGGTTTGCAAATATTTCCTTTTCAAATTCTATTTGCAAATGGTTTGCAAATATTTCCTTTTAGGGTTCTATTTCCAAGTATTCCCTTTATTAACCTTATTTATTTATACTAAGTATTTCCTTTATTAATATCTTATTTATTTATCCTAAGTATTTCCTTATATCTTATCTTATTTATTTAACAAATAAATATCTCCTTTTCTTATTCTATTTATTTAACAAATAAATAATCCTTTTAATAACTTATTCTGTTTCCTAGGTCAATATCTCTTTTATAACTTATTTACTTAACAAATAAGTATCTTGTTCAACATCTCCTATTTATTTAACCAATAAATATCCCATTTATAAGATCTTATGATTTTATAAATATTCCCTTTTCTTTATAAATATTTCATTTATAAACATTTCATTTATAAACATTTAATTTATAAATATTTCATTTATAAACATTTCTTTTATAAATATTTCATTTATAAACATTTCATTTATAAAACCCTTTTGATTTTATAATTATTTTATTTTCAAATACTATTTGAAAATTCCCCTTTTTCACATTTTGGTATGTTATGGTGTTTAACATATCAAGTCATAATGTCAAATATCGTCCATACACATATAATCAACAACAGATTATAAATCACATCATATATCACAATATATGAAAAACAGTAAAATAAATGTTGAGGAATCCAGTCGGATTCCTCCAACCTGTTTCCCTGCATCCACAGATGTTACACAATAAATCAACATCACTTTCAGTTCCATATGATATATTCTGTTAAACAGAATCAATATAGAAATTCAACTAACTGACTAGCAGTTCAATCAAACAGTCAACACACAGTCAATCAGCCAATATTTAACAGTTCTAAAAATACAACATGAAATTATAAACTGTTCAGAGTTAGTGAGATTTACTCACATTGGACGATCATCGTTAAATATCGATAACTGTTGTCAATTCAGATTGGACAGTTTATTTTTCTATAAATTGTAACGGACTCTAATCCAGTCCCACTCAGTTCCACTGTGTTGCTCCCGTCCATACGATCCTATAGGATCTTGTTTCGCTGAGTTTTCGATTACGTATGAATAAGTTATGGCATTTACAAGTTAGTACATGATTTTAAAATAAAATAAAACTATGTTTTATTTTAAAAACTTGGGCCTTACTCACGTTTTTAATGGCCCGTCAACTATTAAATACCCAAACCGAAAGTGCCATGTCTTCCTCAAATCCCAGTTCGATGTCTGCTCCAGCACAACAGCCATCACCGAAAACTTCAATTGCCATAACATCCTCCATTTCATCACTAACACCAAAACAAACATGTTCAAGGATATCTCCATCCAAAACCCTTTCACCTCATCCCATTTCCGCCCCTCTCGATGCTTCCGTCGACAGTCAACCTCGACGTCCCGGATACACAGACATCGACATTACCAAGCACCGAACTACCTCATACTCTCCTGCGTGATGCCAAACTCCAAGCTGAGACCAAAACCAACATCGAAACCCAACACCGATGTCCTAAAATCAAACGAACCCGAACCCTAATTTTTGCTGTTGACTTTTAGTCCTCGAATACGGGCGTCGCACTCCTCCAGTGTATGTAGAATCAAAGGGGAAACACTCAATGATCACTAATACATATATACAGAATTAATAGAAATTTATTTTGCCTTGTTTTGATTTTTCTAAGTGGTGAAATTTCGTTTTCTCGTTTGGCTGAAACGAGAGAAGCAGCGGCTCATTTTGTGCTGAGGAGAATTAGGTTATAATTGTTAAGGGTGGGGTATTTATAAACATTTAAAATATCTAGATATTTTGGACATGGTGTTTGTTTGTGGAGTTAGTTTTTCCATGTATTCTGTGTGGTCTAAAGAAAAGGAATGTGGACCTCTGTTGTTCACCGAAATGAAGGGGTTAGGTTTTAGGATAGAATATTTAAGTTATACATTTTGGTGACCCTTCTACATGAAATTCTGTTCTCATCCGGATGGCCAACGACAGAAATAAATGTACCGTTGTGATGAGCTCGGTGTCATGATCCCAAAAATATAATAATACCGGTAGATTGACTCATATTTTGAAGCTTCAAAATGTTGATTTCAGGGTGCGAAATACTTCAAATAAAAAGTTGCTTATTAATTAAAAATTACAGTAAAATTCTAAAAACTAAATTATTGTTATGTCCCAAAAGAACCTTGTCTAAATTCCAACCCGATCTCTAGTTATATCGAATAAACCGATACGATCGATAAACGATTCTATAGTGACTATTTTAAAATTTGATTTGGACATATCTCAAAATCTACACGACAAAATCCTGATTTTTCTCTTCCACTAGAAAGATATACCCCTCCAGCTCCACACGTTTCTTGTTTCACAGAAATCCGGCTTAAAACGAATCATGTACATTCAGTTGAAGTTTAAATCGCCAAATTACGAACTGCAGCCATTTCAAGCTCGATTTTAATTATAATATAATTATACGTTCAAACTGTCGTTCAAATAATATATTCATTATTCAAATTCAAATTCTAAACTGAATTTAATATCACAGGTGATCCAATTCACACCATATAGGCATTTCAGCCAATTTTAATTATTTCAGAATTTAATATATTATTTAATATATTATTTTAAATTAATTATTCACCATTATTTAATTAAACCACCATTTAATTCACTATATCACTATTTATATAATTAAATAAATTAATTATAATACCTGTGCCAATGCGGGTCATTACAATCTTCCCCACTTAAAATAATTTCGTCCTCGAAATTGCTAAGGTAGAGAACGACCCTATCGACTGGTTAGAACATATTTGTTCACTTCTTACTTCAGTTTCAACTGAACCAACTTAATTTCAATTAAATTATTAATTCTTATTATTGAAAATTTTCAAAAATCCTGAATATTTTCTAACGTCTTAACTTTTCGAAAAATTTCGCCAGCACCTCCTTTGTACTGGTCAATAGGTCAAACCACCACTCGCCTCTCTGGGTCATCTCCATCCCAAAAGAAAATCAAACAGCTAAGCGGCTTGCGAATTCGGCTCATAAATCTCATATCCAATAGAAATATAAACTTGTACCTTTTTGTCGGCATATCATTATATCCTTTCCACCTATTATCAATTCAGCGGATACAAGGGTCATCCCAATCAAATTCCAATCTGCTTTTATCCACAACACAACCATTCGCTTATATCCGAGCCAAATATCATTTCAACTCGAGTTTCTTCTTGATTCCCAATTCTTAACTTGATTATCACATTACACTTCAAATTTGAATCTCACAATCCAATTTGTCTTGATATCATTCTAATTCAATCTCAGTTACCACTTTACTGGCTTTACTTTAATTCAAATTTGCTTTCACAAATTTCTGTTAAATTTGTTTTTAATTCAAACAGTCTTTCCCCGGGAGTTTTTAAACAGTTTACTCTTTTCAAAAATCAAATTTTCCTTTTTGAAATTCAACACAACTTGTCTTTCCCAAAACAAATTCAAAACAGTATATCTGGTAGTAATTCGTCACTTACAACTCGAAAATGAATATTGATGATGCAGCTGTCATCATTAGAATCTATTTTCCAGCGATCGAAGTGAGTTCAATACTATAAAATCATTTCTAAACATTTCCACTTTGAAATTCATTTCAAAATATAATTCACACTGCTTGTAAAACAATTTAAAATCTCCCAGGATCTTAAATTTTCTTTATTTTTAATCCAAATCCATTTACAAACACTTATCCAATTTTTTCCAGAATTTTAATTCAATTCCTGGTTTAAATTATAGATTTAATTTAATTCATTCTACTTATCTGAATTCCGATTGGTTATTTACATAACCATTTCACATTTTTATAATCTTATTCGACTATAATAACAACCAATATATCCACTATATTATAATTTTGATATATATATCTTCTCTATATCAAGATATACCTTGGGTAAACTTATTTTAATTTGCCCTCTTTTTAAAACATACCGTGCAGACCTATCGTATTCGAGTGTTTAGTAACTCCTACCGATACAGTGGATCAAACTTATCGACCAGAACTCATAAACTACTCAACCAATAAATCCACACAATATAAAATTATTTTTGTATCATCTACAAATACGTTCACTCGTATATATATACTCAACTCAATCTAGGGTATTACTAACCCTGTCTCTACTGAGTCACGCCACAGAGCCAAGGTAATGCTTAACCTTAAGCTCGGATACCAACTGTAATGACCCAGATTTTGGCGACTTTGGTTATCGACATAAGCATGATGACAACTAACCAACATCAAAAAATCTGGGTAATTAATGAAAGAAATTATAGGGTGAGGAAAGATAAGATAGAAACTTAGAATAGAAGAAGAAGAACACAATATCAGAGTAACACGAATCTCATAGTGGAACGAATAACATATAATATATGTAACATAACTTTGAAATATACATTTGTATTTGAATATACATCATTATCAAAGTACAACACTTACAACATAGCGGAAATAACTATAGCTTTATGATCCTGAAGCCTCCTGCTCCAGCTCTTCAAGTATCTGTAAATCCCGACTACTTAACTGCCTGTACAAAATTGGGCACCCAAGAGTTTAGGGGAAACAAAACAAAATAAACTCCGGGTCAGTCATGGGACTGGTATGAGTAAAACACTTTAAACAGTTTGAACAAGTAAACGATATCTCATAAGACCACGCTGTATAACGGAACCGGTTTTTCCCTAATGAGAATCCAAAATATCTTTATATCAAAAACCTTTTGATATTATAATAATGTCTATCAACCACAATATAATAATCATCTAGCAGAAACGCTTTCATCTCACGTTCTACATATATAGTATACAATCAAAACCGCAAGCACGTATTGGGTAATGGATTTCCAGCTATGACAAGGCATGGAACCACCTTTCGCTGGTGTACCTCTAGAAAGAAATACACTGGGTTCAACAAGAACATCTTGCAACCCGGCCACACATGACCGACCACTCATTTCGCTTGAGTGTATCGAATGTATATCACCAACGGTTGGGATCAGCAACCGTTTCCCGAATGGGACAACATCAACAATAGATTTTTAGAAGTAAATGAAACTCTAGATCAGGTGATTATACACCCTACTTCGGAGTGACCGACTTAGCCATGCTGCCTACCCGATTTCGGTCATTTATCGGTTGTGAGGCTAGCTACGCTTTATCATCACACCAGATTCACTTCGAATGCCACATCGTCAAATCCATCAAATCACCGATTGATGTCCTCAACAATACATTATGTGTTAGCTAAAAGAAGTTTCCTTCTTCGCTTCCACTCTTGGTACGGTTGAAGAAATCAATGTACGTGACCTTTTTGGAAATACTCTGTCAGACATTCATCCATACAAGTCATCCAGGAACAGGATGAACCGAAGGTACTATTCAGTACATCCATCTTAGACACTGTTATCTAAGACTTATACAATAGCCCTTGCACTTTACTCTGTCTTTAATTATCTTTGGCATATATGATTCGCAACGCTTATGCCAATACAGAGTGGTTCTTTGAATAATAATCCAACCGGTCTCTCCATATTAACAATGTTAAAATGGTCAAAACTTCGATAGTATGTGATTTAACCATCAAAGAAAAACAGGTGTGCAAACAACGATATCATTTCCAAGTGGAAATTATATCGATCAATCATCATTTAACATTTATTTCTTTCGTTCATTAATTTACTTATTTCCCGTTTCCATATATTCTAAATTCTTATTTTCTATTATCAGAAAACATTTCTGATTCTCGTTTGGAAAACATTTCCAAAACTTCTGAAATGGGATTTAAACAGATGTTTAAAACTATATTGCGATGACGACTCAAACCACTATACTAAATTACTAAATCCGCTTAACCACTTCACACTCGAACCGTAACCATTTCTTAATTAAAAACGCAGTCAATCAAGTTAGGGTATAGCTACCTCTCATACCTTAACTGAACCACCTTTCAAATATCGAAATAGATAAGATTCACCTTTTTAACTCTTTAACACTTCCTTACGAACCCTCGGATTCTATTTACGAACCCCCATCTTTTACAAGTTTACGTGATTATAACAATGGTGTTATAATCTCCTGCATCCGAAATATATTATCTTTAATATGACTTTTACTTCCTAACTCGGATAATATAACGACAACTAATTTATTTACTCCTATTCGGTTAACTCTAATCTATAATCCTTATTTGAATAACTCCAACCTAATAACTCTTACTGGATTAACTCTTATTCGAATAACTTATATTCGATTTGCTTACTTTCGAATACTTATATTCGATAATCTCTTTCTTCGAATAAATCTTATTCGATTTAACTCCTGTCGAATAACTAGATTCGATCAACTCACTTCGAATATTTCTGATTTTATTATCTCACTTCGAATATCTCTGATTCGATTATCTTACTTCGAATATCTACTGTTCGATTATCTCACTTCGAATATCTACTATTCGATTATCTCACTTCGAATATTTCTAATTCGATTCACTTCTTCGAATAACTAAATTCGATTAACTCATTTTAACTCTATTCGAATAAACTAAATTCGATTAACTCCATTTGAATAAATCTAGTTTGATTTAACTCTATTTAATAATTCTAGTTCGATTTAACTCTGTCGATTAACTCTAACTGATTAACTCTACTGATTAACTCTAACTGATTAACTCTACTGATTAACTCTAATTGATTAACTCTAACTGATTAACTCTAACTGGTTTAACTCTACGGTTTAACCTAACTGATTAACTCTAACTGATCAACTCTAACTGGTTTAACTCTACGGTTTAACCTAACTGGTTAACTCTAACTGATTAACCCTAATTGATTAATTCTTTGTCCTTATTCAGTTTCAAACATCGATGTTGAAATCGATTTTTACTTCTTTATATTAGTCCTGACTTATATATTCTATTTATCCAAATGATAAATATTTAACTTAATTTATAAATATCATTTATAAATCAATCTGCTCCTTTTATCTGTTTACTTCTTCATATATAAGTTCAGACTTATATATATCTATTTATCCAAAGATAAATATTTCCTTTATAATCTATTTATTGATAAATGCCTTTACCAATATTCCCTTTTTAATCCTATTTGTAAATGGTTTACAAATATTTCCTTTTCAAATTCTATTTGCAAATGGTTTGCAAATATTTCCTTTTCAAATTCTATTTACAAATGGTTTGCAAATATTTCCTTTTAGGGTTCTATTTCCAAGTATTCCCTTTATTAACCTTATTTATTTATACTAAGTATTTCCTTTATTAATATCTTATTTATTTATCCTAAGTATTTCCTTATATCTTATCTTATTTATTTAACAAATAAATATCTCCTTTTCTTATTCTATTTATTTAACAAATAAATAATCCTTTTAATAACTTATTCTGTTTCCTAGGTCAATATCTCTTTTATAACTTATTTACTTAACAAATAAGTATCTCGTTCAACATCTCCTATTTATTTAACCAATAAATATCTCATTTATAAGATCTTATGATTTTATAATTATTCCCTTTTCTTTATAAATATTTCATTTATAAACATTTCATTTATGAACATTTCATTTATAAATATTTCATTTATAAACATTTCTTTTATAAATATTTCATTTATAAACATTTCATTTATAATACCATTTTGATTTTGTAAATGTTTTATTTTCAAATACCATTTGAAAATTCCCCTTTTTCACATTCCGGTATGTTACGGTGTTTAACATATCAAGTCATGATGTCAAATATCGTCCATACACATATAATCAACAACAGATTATAAATCACATCATATATCACAATATATGAAAAACAGTAAAATAAATGTTGAGGAATCCAGTCGGATTCCTCCAACCTGTTTCCCTGCATCCACAGATGTTACACAATAAATCAACATCACTTTCAGTTCCATATGATATATTCTGTTAAACAGAATCAATATAGAAATTCAACTAACTGACTAGTAGTTCAATCAAACAGTCAACACACAGTCAATCAGCCAATATTTAACAGTTCTAAAAATACAACATGAAATTATAAACTGTTCAGAGTTAGTGAGATTTACTCACATTGGACGATCATCGTTAAATATCGATAACCGTTGTCGATTCAGATCGGACAATTTATTTTGCTATAAATTGTAACGGACTCCAATCCAGTCCCAGTCAGTTCCACTGTGTTGCTCCCGTCCATAAGATCCTATTGGATCTTGTTTCGCTGAGTTTTCGATTATGTATGAATAAGTTATGGTATTTACAAGTTAGTACATGATTATAAAATAACATAAATCTAAATTTTATTTTAACAACTTAGGCCTTACTCACGTTTTTAACGGCCCATCAACTATTAAATACCCAAACCGAAAGTGCCCTGTCTTCCTCAAATCCCAGTTCGATGTCTGCTCCAACACAACAGCCATCACCAAAAACTTCAATTGCCATAACATCCTCCATTTCATCACTAACACCAAAACAAACATGTTCAAGGATATCTCCATCCAAAACCCTTTCACCTCATCCCATTTCCGCCCTTCTCGATGCTTCCGTCGACAGTCAACCTCGACGTCCAGGATACACAGACATCGACATTACCAAGCACCGAACTACCTCATACTCTCCTGCGTGATGCCAAACTCAAATCTGAGACCAAAACCAACATCGAAACCCAACACCGATGTCCCAAAATCAAACGAACCCGAACCCTAATTTTTGCTGTTGACTTTTGGTCCTCGAATACGGGCGTCGCACTCCTCCAGTGTATGTAGAATCAAAGGGGAAACACTCAATGATAACTAATACATATATTCGGAATTAATAGAAATTTATTTTGCCTTGTTTTGATTATTCTAAGTGGTGAAATTTCGTTTTCTCGTTTGGTTGAAACGAGAGAAGCGGCGGCTCATTTTGTGCTGAGGAGAATTAGGTTATAAGTGTTAAGGGTGGGGTATTTATAAACATTTAAAATATCTAGATATTTTGGACATGGTGTTTGTATGTGGAGTTAGTTTGTCCATGTATTCTTTGTGGTGTAAAGAAAAGGATTGGACCTCTGTTGTTCACCGAAATAAAGGGGTTAGGTTTTAGGGATAGAATATTTAAGTTATACATTTTGGTGACCCTTTTACATGAAATTCTGTTCTCATCTGGACGGCCAACGACAGAAATAAATATACCGTTGTGATGAGCTCGGTGTCACGATCCCAAAAATATAATAATACCGGTAGATTGACTCATATTTTGAAACTTCAAAATGTTGATTTCAGGGTGCGAAATATTTCAAATAAAAAGTTGCTTATTTAATTAATTAAAAATTACAGTAAAATTCTAAAAATTAAATTATCGTTATGTCCCCAAAGAACCTTGTCTAAATTCCAACCCGATCTATAGTTATATCGAATAAACCGATACGATCGATAAATGATTCTATAGCGACTATTTTAAAATTTAATTTGGACATATATCAAAATCTACACGATGAAATCCTGATTTTTCTCTTCCACTAGAAAGATATACCCCACCAGCTCCACACGTTTCTTGTTTCGCAGAAATCCGGCATAAAACGAATCATGTACATTCAGTTGAAGTTCAAATCACCAAATTACGAACTACAACGCCATTTCAAGCTCGATTTTAATTATAATATAATTATACGTTCAAACTGTCGTTCAAATAATATATTCGTTATTCAAATTCAAATTCTAAACCGAATTTAATATCACAGGTGATCCAGTTCACACCATATAGGCATTTCAGCCAATTCTGATTATTTCAGAATTTAATATATTATTTAATTTATTATTTTAAATTAAATATTCACCATTATTTAATTAATCCACCATTTAATTCACTATATCACTATTTATATAATTAAATTAATTAATTATAATACCTCTGCCAATGCGGGTCATTACACGGACCTTAGCAACAAAGGATGGATCGGCAACATTCAAAATGTTATGGATCAGTCAAGTTTTTGTTGGATCGACACATCGGGAGATACTAGATCGGGTGAGTTTATTTGATAGATTGGAACGGATTCGCTAATGGATCGGCAGAGGATTTGTTTATGGATCAAACGTCTTATGTGATGGAATGGTAGCGATTTCTGAAGGTTTGAGGATTCATGGATCGGGCAAGTATGAGTCCATGAATCGGTCAAGAGATTTTGGATGGATCAGCATGCGGAAACCAGTGGATCGGCGTGCCAAACATGGATCGGTAATGCACAAAAGGATGGTTCACGCATATCATCTGGTAGATCATAGCATTTTGAAAACGCTGTGGTAAAGGTAGGAAACACTGTGGATTGTTATTTATAGAAAATATCGGCTAAACGAAGTATGTTTTTGATTTGACGATTGGTTGTGGCTTCGAACGTGAATTCAAGACGGAATGTTCGAAGTGTTGCGAAGTGTTCATTGATCGTCGAAATGCAACGAATATAAAGACAACTCAAAGTTGTGAGTTCATAGATAATGGTTACTCGAGAAGTTGCTTGAGCTTATGGATAGTCATCAAGTCGGATGGCTAGAGATATTAACGTCTGAGGAATTATCATTGTCGTAGGTTCTAGAGTACTTAAAGCTAGAGATAATGGTTACTTAGAACCGTACCATTAGCCCTTGATGGATGGCAAGGTCGGCTAGTCATATAATTAACGATGGTTTCAAGGCAGGAGAGGTGGTGATAGCCAAAGTCATGGATAATGATTGTTTTGCTTGTATCATCTTACGTAGATTATTCAGCGTCGAATATGACATCTCTTGGGTGCTTGTCTGATGTTGGTTTAGGCCTTCGGGACTTGTATTGAGAGATGTTGATCTCGATTAGGATGGTCTACGCAGGATAATTAGTTGTTATGTCTGCTGTTGCATGTTTTCTACTGATTGTTGTAAAGGCTATCACTATCGGATATGGAGGAGACATGTTGGGTTTTTCTCTGATGTGTTGATAGATTAGTTGATTGATCTACCTATCTTATATATACTTTATTGATGATATCAGATAGATGTTTATCGCTCATTAAGTGTATTATCTGACTCAAGGTTTTATGTCTCCCACTTATTACCTTGGGTTGTTCATCCATGTGATGGATGGGCAAACTGAGTAGCAGGTGACAGGTAGTAGATCTTTTTGAGGACGATGTTGCTGAGAGACAATGAGCAGGCGGCTGATGTATTATTTCCTACTATCTACTATTTGTTGTTTCTGCTATTAGATTTGATGTGTTTTCTGAGTGACTTGTAGTGAGGCATTTTGTACAGACTCTTATGATGTACTCCAGTCATGTATGGATATTTCAAAATGATATGAAAATTTTAAGACTCTGCTCAATTCTACTTTACTATTATTGCCTGTTGTATATGTTCTATTATATTTTATCCTTGTGCGGTGAGTTATACGATAGGTTCCGCATGTGCTATTCTACCCTGATGATCGTCCATAGCTGTCTGGCACATCTTTCAGCGCATTATTCCTCTTGTTAAGTGCAGGAGTTATGGACGTTCATCACATATGTACTAACCATTCCGACAACATTTGCAATATTGAGCCTTGTGCACACCATGGCATATATCAAACTTCCAACCATACTTACATATGGAACCTTCGCCGTATAGACCTTGTCTTTCTCCTCAATAGGTGATCTCTTACTCGAAATCTTCATATGCAATGATAAAGGTGTATTTAACGCCTTTGCATTCTCCATGCTAAACCGACAAAGCATTTTTCCAATATATTTCTTCTGAGTCAATTTCAACTCAAAATGCTTTCATTTCCCAAAAATTTCCATGTCCAAAATTCTCCTTGCTTCTCTAAGATCATTCATTTCGAATTTCCATTTTAAACTCAGTTTTAACTTGTTGATTTCTTTTTCTTCACCATAGAAGCTTTGGGCATGTCATCCACATGCAAGAGTGAATACATCTAACAATGATTTTTCAACCTCTTGAAATAAACACAACCATACTTGATGCTTATAATAACACCATTTTCAAGCATAAAAATGATCAAATCTCTTGTGCCATTGCCTAGATGATTGCTTCTAGACATATAGTGATTTCTTTAACTTGCAAATCAACTTTAACTTACCATCTACCACAAACCCTTCTAGTTTCTCCATGTAGATGTCTTCATCCCAATCACCATGAAAGAAAGCGGTTTTCACATCAAGTTTCTCCAACTCTAAGTCATGAATATCAACTATGACAAATAATATCCAGATAAAAGTATGTCCCACAACCAGTGCGATTTTTTTTATCATAATCCTTCCTCTTCCTTTGTGAAAACTCCTTTTCTACTAGCCTAGCTTTGTATCTTCCATCTCCTTCACCCTGTATATCCATTTCCACCTAATAGCTTGGTTTCCTTTAGGATGTAGAACTAACTCCCATGTTTGGTTCTTCATTAACGATTGCATTTATTCCTCCATGGCACAATTCCACCACGAGCTATCACTCAAATCCATGACGTCATCAAGGTTCATCGGATTATATTGGACTACATAAAGAGCACAGTCTAAATTATCATAAAAGTTAAGCCAGTTCCTAACCATATTTTTCGGGTGGTCTTATTGCACGTCGACCTACCCGAGTTGCAATTCCTTCATATGGCCTTCGTAACACCCCGAATTTTTAACGATATTAAAGTGGATAAATTAAAGAATAATTAATTTAATATTCAGAATTAAGGAAAACGGACTACGCCATTGCATCCGTCTCGAAATTCTAGTCAAGATAGACACCTAGTTTGCGTAAAACGGATAACTTATGAAGAAGTTATGGACGATCGAAGTTTGGCAGAAAAAGCAGAAATTCCAGGCGCATTTGGCAAGTGCACCCATGTATTTTTACACTGGCGCACCTGTAAAGTGCGCCCAAGTATGTTTTTGGGCATCCGGACCCAATTGGGTGTCGGTCCATGGCCCGATTCACTTTAGGGCTGAGGTGGCATCCGAATTCTGTAACCTAGCAGCTATAAATATACCTCAATTCCTTTATTTTCTTCATAAAGAAATAATTGGTGGCTGAACTCTGCCGGAGTGCGAACTAAGTTGGATATGTTTTCTTCAGCAACGTACAATATTTCAGTTTTGCAAATCAAATCCAGAAATTCAAGATCCATTCTCTCTATTCTCTAAATCTAACGCTGTGAGTTTCTAGTTGCTTTTAGGTTTAGATAAATAAAAATGAGTTACGAAAGACTGTGATTTGGATACATTGTAAACCGTGAATCTATGTTATTATAAGATCTTATGTTATGTCATGATAGATCTATTTCTCTAGATCTAATTCAATTTTGATTATTCTACTATGTTATTATGGTGGATCTTGATTTGTAACTATATTGTGGTTAATATAAATCTATTAATTTGGACAGTTATATCATTGGATAGATCTAATCACTTATGTAAACCATGAACATCTGTCACCTTGAATTGGTCAGGATTGGATCTATATCTTTATCTTAATTGTAACTTCTATGACATGCTAATATGTGCATTTGTGTAGATCTATTTCTAAACTAGTAGATCTAGTTTATGTGAACATTGAAACTGTTAGTCAGATCTAGATTATCACCTTGTGTTATCATGTTAGATCTATTTTATGTGATCTAATTTATTACCTTTTGTTATCATGTTAGATCTATTTTATGTGATCTAATTTATCACCTTGTGTTATCATGTTAGATCTATTTTATGTGATCTAATTTATCACCTTGTGTTATCATGTTAGATCTATTTTATGTGATCTAATTTATCGCCTTGCGTTATCATGTTAGACCTATTTTATGGATCTAATTTATCACCTTGTGTTATCATGTTAGATTTACTTAAACCTCTAGATCTGAATTATGTGATCTAATTTATCACCTTGTGTTATCATGTTAGATCTAAACCGATTGGACATATAAATTGCTAATTTAGATCTTACTACGCTTATTATGACATCATAGTTATGTTAGAATCAATTGACTGCCAGCCATTCATCATTTTTATGTCCACCTTGTTATGATGACAATTTCATGTCCATGCCAGTATGTATGTCCACCTTATTATCATGCTAGTTTATGTTTATGCCAAGATGATCATTTTAGTTATATTCCCATTAATTTCCCTATTATCATTTATGACTAGGCTATTATCTAGCCTAGGCATGTTGCCAATTTTGTGAGGGCGCTAGTTAAGGAACGGGGGAAAAAGGGTTAAAAATGGCATGATTTGAATATGAACATTTTTGGATATGTAATTCAAATTATTGGGTAAAACAGGTAATGACACCTAAAAAATAGAAAGGATCAATTAATTGGTTAATTAATTAAAAATGGAATGTTTAGTAATTAAAATTAGGAATTGTAATTGTACTTATGATACGAGTTTAGGTTGCATTAGTGGTGGAAGTTTGCCCGGACCCGACCAGCATATCCAGCAGCTACTAATGTTGAACCTAATGTGGGAGGTCTAAGTACGTAAATATGAATCGGGCTAAGACACGAGGTAAGGCCCAATTGTGGAATAAGACTGCCCGGATCCGACCGGCATATCCAACATCCACACATTGTAGGCCTAATGTGGGAGGTCTAGCCCATTATAAACTATAAATGGACATGGTAATAAATTGGACTATTTAACCTAAAGTAATCCGTAAGGTATTGTATGAATAAGAACTGAAGTTAGGGTTAAGTAAAATTGATTGGATCAGTGGGACGGTTAAGCAAATCTTGGGTAGGTGAGTAATATTAGTACATATAGGCCCACAAACTTAATCATTAAATAAACATGCTTAGATCAGTGGGAGGGCTAAGTAAATGTTGGGTAGGTGGGCATTATTTGTATGTATAGGCCCACAAACTTAACCCGATGAAGACACCTAGTAGTATACATAATCGGGGAAAAAAATCAAGTTATGTAATTAAAGACACCTTTTAGGGTAAACATAACTTGTAGAAATGATAGGGTTATGTATTAAAGACACCTATAGGTAGGCATAACCGGTTGAAAGATTAGGGGTTATGTATTAAAGTCACCTGTAGGTAAGCATAACCGGTAGAAAGATTGGAGTTGTGTAATTAAAGATACCCATTAGGGTAAGCATAACTGGTAGAAATAAATAAAGCTATGTAATTAAAGATACCTAGTGGTATATATAGTCAGTGAAAACCTAGTGGGGGATACAAGACAATGGGAGAGCTTGTATCATATTGTGTGGGACACATTTCAGTCAGTAACCCGGAGTAGGTATCAAACAAAGTACTCCGTACTAGGCGGAGAGGGGGCAAGCTTACTGACTGATTGTAAGAGATCCAAACGTGGAGGACGGTGTGGGCGGTGCAAACTGACCGGGCCATATGCGTGCATGAGCCAGGGAAAATGGGATAAGACGACTGTGACACCTGTAGACATGGTTGTGCACATTATTACGACGAGGGGTTGCCACTTTAGGAAGTGATACCTCCTACTGTGGGGCCAGCACAAGGTATCTACAAGGGTTAGGGAGCCGATCGATCAGGGTAGTAGTTACGATACATTAGGTCGTATACCTAAGTCTTCCACCTTATAGTTGAAGGGATCATCTCTTTCTGGATATACTAGTAACAGTGTAGAGTAATCATTAGAAGCATATACACCTTATCCAGTCAACCTTGTTACACCTGCCATTCATGTAGTGACCTCTCTTATCCACTTTATATGCCTATCATGTTACTTTTATTTATTTACTGGCTAAAAGTAACTAGACTCTCCGGGCTTTATGTCTAACCCTTTTTGTTTCCTCTTCTTTCTTCCGTTTCCCCCCAGGTTCTCAAGGGAGGGAATTCTCAGGCTTAGTCGGGATTTTGCTATCGTCTTGCTTGGATCTTCTAGATGTATTACTCAAGCTTCTATCTTTGCTACTATGGATTATGATGTGGGGATTATGCTTTCTTTGTCATTGTACTCTGATATTTAAAGTACAAGATAGAAGTTTTAATGATGTATCGAGTTTATGTATTTTCAGACATATGGTGTTACCATGCTTTATGATTAATAAAAGTTTTTAATTATGCTGCTATTTTATATCTGTCTTGTAATGTTTATGTTCTGTTTACCTATAATGCTTTATGAAACTTAATGCATTCCCTTAGTGAGCAACATTAACGGATGTGGGGTGTAACACTTGGTATTAGAGCTGAAGGTTACCAAATTAGATAAAAGTTTTTGAAAATTATTTTTAAAATGATTTTTAAAAGAAAATATTTTCAAAAAGAAAAGTCTATTTTGAGAAACATTCCCCAAAAAGCCATATGTAATACCCTTCGGTCCTTCGTCTAAATCTCTTCCTTTTTCTTTTTAGCATGTCTGGAGAACCAAATATTCCCAAGGGAAGCACTGAATTGGTTCCATAGGTATCTTTAGGCTACAGCACCAACCGGGAGCCAAGGAGACGTCCTTCCCCCAGCTGCAGCCATTGTTCCTCCACCATCGCAAGTAGGTGATCTCTCTAAGAAGAAATGTAATGGTTGTAGACGTAAGGGTCAGTTGTCCAAAGATTGCAAAACCCGAGAAAAAGAGGAAGTGTCATAGTTGTGGGCGCAGGGGCCATTTGGTAAAAGATTCCAAGAAAAGGAAGAACCCTTGCTTCAACTATGGTGAGGTCGGACACTATACGAGGGAATGCCCGAAGAAACATGGACAAGACCAAAGGGCAGGATCTTCTGAAGGGCAGGTGTATGTTCTCATGGTAAGTGTATCGGATATAGGTAGTAAAGTTTCCTTTGAATTTTTAATTTCCCCTTCTCAAATTATCCAAATATAACTCTTTTCGATTCTGGTGCTACTCATTCGTTTATATCAAGTTCTGTAGTTGAATCTCTGCACTTAATTACTAGTATGGTAGTGGATCCCGTAGTTGTTTCAAACCCTATTGGTGGTTCGACTCATTTATCTATGATTTTTCGGGGTTTGAGAATATCTATGTTAGGCATCGAGTTTGAGTGCGACGCACATCTTGTTTCATGGGCTATGGTTTGATTCTAGGGATGGGTTGTCTAGCCATGTATGGTGCCATTCTAGATTGTAAGAGGAGGGTCGTTAGACTGATGACTTGCAAAGGGAGGACCCTCGAGATTTCTTGTGAACCCAAGGGGTCTATTATGTTGAGTTTCCTAGAGTCACTTGACGCATCTATCGATGATCTAAAATCAGTTCCAGTAGTCCGTGAGTATCCTGATGCCTTTAATGAGGTTTGGGGTTTACCCCTAAGGCACAAGATCAATTTTCGCATATATTTGGTGGACAATGCAAAGCCGATTGCATTGCCCGTGCACCATATGGGTCCAAGAGAAAGAAGGGAGCTCAGTAAACAAGTGGGGGAGCCACTTGAGAAAGGGTTTTCTTTTGGGATGGAATGTAGAAAGATGTAGCAGAGTTTGTTTATCAATGTATGTTTTGCCAGCAACTCAAAGTTGAGTAAAGGAAGCTCGGTGCCTTACTCCATCCTTCAGAGGGCCCATATTTTGGAAGTGGGAGAGTGTCTCCATGGATTTCATAGATGGTTTGCCTAGATCAACGAAGGGCAACACCAGAATTTGGGTGGTAGTAGATAGACTTACTAAGAGCACCCATTTTATTTCCAGTTAAGAGTAAGAGGATGGCACCATGGCTGGCAGCAATTTATGTCCGAGAGATAGTTCGTCTTCATGGAGTACCTTCCAGCATCATAAGCAATCGTGACCCCCTCTTCACCAGTGAATTTTGGAGGATCTTGCAAGAAGCATTAGGTACACAATTGTGTTTGAGCACCGCTTATCATCCCCAGACCGATGGACAGACGGAGAGCGTGAACAGAATTCTTGAAGATCTTTTACGGCTGTGTATCCTAGACTTCGGAGGGACTTGGGAAGAGAATCTTCATTTAGTAGAGTTTGCCTATAACAATAGTTATCAAGCTAGCATTGGCATGGAACCCTTCGAAGCATTATATGGATGACCCTGTAAACCACCGACTCGTTGGTGGGGATCTATAGAAAGATTTTACTTGGATCGGAGGTTTAGAAGCTACGCAAATGAGAAGTTATGTTGGTAAAGGTCCAGTGGGGAGACAACCAAGAAGATGCAACTTGGGAGACCGAAGACAAGATTTTTGCACTTCGTACCCTTTTCTTTTCAAGGGAATGCTCTTAACTTCTCTTCCAAAAGCTTTTATTCGCACTTGTTTCTATCATTTGAGTATATCCTATCCATAGTATTTTCGACCTTTAAATAGGAATCCTATGGATGTAAACATGTGTTTGAAACATCTTATGTTTGATGGATGCAAGTGTTTGCTAGTGGTTGTCTGTGGATGCATACACACACACACATTAGGCACTAGATCGGCTCAACCACTCTCATACTGCATATGGATGTGTGTACATTTTCTTTTCTTTCATGGATGGAAATGGATGTACTAGCATATGGATGTTGCATTTGGACAAATGAGTGTGCACACATATAGAACTTACATGTTATAAAAGGATTATTTGCATACATATTGGATTCATGGCACTAACATACATTGCATTAACGAGGTCAACTGAATCAGTAAACCGCCTGATCTTCGCATTAGTATTGGGACATATACACACACCTTTGCATATACTCATATAAGCATTAGAAAATTTTAAGGATAATGGAAGCCAGTGATTGATGGATGAGTAGATGGATGGTAGGATATGCATTCTTCTCAACTAAGAGATTTCGTGGACGAAATCCTTTGAGTAGGGGAGAATGTAACAACCCGAATTTTTAATGACATAAAAGTGGATAAATTAAAGAATAATTAATTTAATATTCAGAATGAATGGAAACGTACTATGCCATTGCGTTCGTCTCGAAATTCTGCTCAAGATAGATACCTGGTTTGCGTAAAACGGATAACGTATGAAGAAGTTATGGACGATAGAAGTTTGGCAGAAAAAGCAGAAATTCCCGGCGTACTTAACAAGTGTGCCCATGTAATTTTACACTGGCGCACCTGTAAAGTGCAACCATGCATGTTTTTGGGCATCCGGACCCAATTGGGTGTCGGCCCGTGGCCTGATTCACTTTAGGGCTGAGGTGGCATTCGAATTCTGTAACCTAGCAGCTATAAGTATAACTCAATTCCTTTGTTTTCTTTACAAAGAAACAATTGGCGGCTAAACTCTGCCGGAGTGCGAACTAAGATGGATATGTTTTCATCAGCAACGTACAATATTTCAGTTTTGGAAATCAAATCCAGAAATTCAAGGTCCATTCTCTCTATTCTCTAAACCAAACGCTGAGAGTTTCTAGTTGCTTTTAGGTTTAGATAAATAAAAATGAGTTACGAAAGACTGTGATTTGGATACGTTGTAAACCTTGAATCTATGTTATTGTAAGATCTTATGTTATGTCATGATAGATCTATTTCTCTAGATATAATTCAATTTTGATTATTCTACTATGTTATCATCGTGGGTCTTGATTTGTAACTATATCGTGGTTAATATAAATCTGTTAATTTGGACAGTTATATCATTGGATAGATCTAATCATTTATGTAAATCATGAACATATGTCACCTTGAATTGGTTAGGATTGGATCTATATCTTTATCTTAATTGTAACTTCTATGACATGCTATGATGTGGATTTGTGTAGATTTATTTCAAAACTAGTAGATCTAGTTTATGTGGACATTGAAACTGTTAGTCAGATCTAGATTATCACCTTGTGTTATCATGTTAGATCTATTTTATGTGATCTAATTTATCACCTTTTGTTATCATGTTAGATCAATTTTATGTGATCTAATTTATCACCTTGTGTTATCACGTTAGATCTATTTTATGTGATCTAATTTATCACCTTGTGTTATCATGTTAGATCTATTTTATGTGATCTAATTTATCGCCTTGTGTTATCATGTTAGACCTATTTTATGGATCTAATTTATCACCTTGCGTTATCATGTTAGATTTACTTTAACCTCTAGATCTGAATTATGTGATCTAATTTATCACCTTGTGCTATCATGTTAGATCTAAATCGATTGGACATCTAAATGGATAATTTAGATCTTACTATGCTTATTGTGACATCATAGTTATGTTAGAATCAATTGACTGCCAACCATTCATCATTTTTATGTCCACCTTATTATGATGACAATTTCATGTCCATTCCAGTATGTATGTTCACCTTATTATCATGCTAGTTTATGTTTATGCCAAGATGATCATTTTAGTTATATTCCCATTATTTTCTCTATTATCGTTTATGACTAAGCTATTGTCTAGCCTAGGCATGTTGTTAATTTTGTGAGGGCGCTAGTTAAGGAATGGGGGAATAAGGGGTTAAAAATGGCATGATTTGAATACAAACATTTTTAGACATGTAATTCAAATTATTGGGTAAAATAGGTATTGACACCTAAAAAAAGAAAGGATTAATTAATTGGTTAATTAATAAAAAATGGAATGTTCAGTAATTACAATTTGGAATTGTAATTGTACTTATGACACGAGGTTAGGTTGCATTAATGGTGGATGTCTGCCCGGACCCGACCGGCATATCCAGCAGCCACTAATGTTGAACCTAATGTGAGAGGTCTAAGTACGTAAATACGAATCAGGCTAAGACACGAGGTTAGGCCAACTATGGAATAAGACTGCCCGGACCCGACCTCAGCATCCACATGTTGTAGGCCTAATGTGGGAGGTCTACCCCATTATAAACCATAAATGGACATGGTAATAAATTGGACTACTTAACCTAAAGTAATCCATAAGGTATTGTATGAATAAGAACTGAAGTTAGGGTTAAGTAAAACTGATTGTATCAGTAGGGGCTTAAGCAAATCTTGGCTAGGTGGGTATTATTAGTATATATAGACCCACAAACTTAACCATTAAATAAACATGCTTGGATCAGTGGGAGGGTTAAGTAAATGTTGGGTAGGTGGGTAGTATTAGTATGTATAGGCCCACAAACTTACCTGATGTGGACACCTAGTTGTATACATAACCAAGGAAAAAAATAAAGTTATGTAATTAAAGACACCTTTTAGGGTAAACATAACTTGTAGAAATGATAGGGTTATGTATTAAAGACACCTATAGGTAAGCATAACCGGTTGGAAGATTGGGGGTTATGTATTAAAGACACCTGTAGATAAGCATAATTGGTAGAAAGATTGGAGTTATGTAATTAAAGACACCCTTTAGGGTAAGCATAACTGGTAGAAATAAATAAGGCTATGTAATTAAAGACACCTAGTGGTATACATAGTCAGTGAAAACCTAGTAGGGTATACAAGACAAGGGGAGAGCTTGTATCATATTATGTGGGACCCATTTCAGTCAGTAACCCGAAGTAGGTATCAAACAAAGTACTCCGTACTAGGCGGAGAAGGGGCACGCTTACTGACTGATTGTAAGAGATCCAAACGTGGAGGACTGTGTGGGCGGCGCAAATCGACCGGGCCATGTGCGTGCACGAGCCGGGAAGAAGGGATAAGATGACCGTGACACCTATCTACGAGATTTAGGGAGCCGATCGATTAGGGTAGTAGTTACGATACATTAGGACGTATACCTAAGTCCACCACCATATAGTTAAAGGGATCATCTCTTTAAGCATATACTAGTAACAATGCAGATTAATCATTAGAAGCATATACACCTTATCCTGTCTACCTTGTCACACCTGCATTTATGTAGTGACCTCTCTTATCCACTTTATGTGCCTATCATGTTACATTTATTTATTTACTGGCTAAAAGTAACTAGACTCGCTAGACTTTATGCCTGACCCTTTTTATTTTCTCTTCTTTCTTCCGTTTCCCCCAGGTTGTCCGGGGAGGGAATTCTCAGGCTTAGTCAGGATTCGACTATCGTCTTGCTTGGAGTTTCTAGATGTATTGCTCAAGCTTCTACCTTTGCTACTATGGCTTATGATTTGGGGATTATGCTTTCTTTGTTATTGTACTCTGATATTTAAAGTACATGATAGAAGTTCTAATGATGTACCGAGTTTATGTATTTTCAGACATATGGTGTAACCATGCTTCATGATTAATAAAAGTTTTTAATTCCACTGCTATTTTATATCTGTCTTGTAATGTTTCTGTTCTGTTTACCTATAACACTTCACGAAACTTAATGCATTCCCTTAGTGAGTGACATTAACAGACATGGGGTGTCACACCTTGAACTGAATCTTCTTTAGTGTCACGTACATGACTAACATCACTAGCGGAACCATGTGGACTATGTGATATACCATAAATCATTACCTCCCCACAACCATCTTTAACTACTCCATTCCTAGGCCTGAAAGTGGGAATAATTTCTTTCTGCTTTGATTCTCCATGAACCAAATCTGGAACATTCGATGAGCTTTCATTCTTCTTGAATAAAGCCGACTCTCCAAAAGTAACATGATGAAAATTCACAACCTTCTTCTTATCCGGATTTCAAATCTTATAGCATTTTACGTCATCCATATAACTAATTAAAATCCCCTTGAAAGCTCTAGCCTCTAGCTTATCATTCCTTAGATCATGCATATAAACTAGTCTGCCAAATACATGAAGATAACTCATGTCAATGCTCTTTCCCTTCCATAATTCCTTTAGAATTTTGTTGTCAATAACCAAGAACGTTACTCGATTAATAATGTGCGATGCAGTTGACAAACCTTCGGCCCAAAATCCGTTTGACAAACCCGATGTCAATCTCAAACATCGAGCTTTCTCCAGTACAGTTCGATTCATTCTCTTCGCAACTCCTTTAAATTGTGTATCTAATGATGTAGTAAAATGCCTTTGAATACCATGACACTTGCAAAATTTCATAAACACTCTAGAAACATACTCTCCTCTACTGTCAGACCCAAGTACCTTTAAGGATTTACCACTCTCATTCTCAGCAAGAGCCTTCTATTCTTTGAACTTTGCAAATGCCTCTGACTTGGCCTTCATTACATACACTAAAATCTCCGAGAAATGTCATCAATAGAAGAAATATAATATCTTGCTCCTCTCAAAGAAGCTACTGGTGCCAGTCCCCAACCATCTATGTGCACATATTCAAGAATACCTCTTGAATCACGTTTTCCTTCACCGAGTGATACTCTTATTTGCCCCTGAATGACACATTTCTCGCAAAACTCTAACTTGTTGAAACTTTCTCCATCAATCTTCTCCCTTCTATGAATTATATCCAAACTCCTCTCCGAGATATGACTCAATTTCAAATGCCACAACCGTGTCGCATCCAAGCCATGAGAACTATCAACATCCAGACAAGTTTCACAGCCTACTGTCACTCCTTGAAGCAAACAAACACCATGAGTCCTTGCATCCTACATAACCACAAGCGCACACTTCGAAAACCTCAAGCTATTACTCACTATATCGATATTGCATCATAAAGAATCTAGCTTTCCCAAAGAGATAAACGGCTTTCATAGTCCCAGAACATAATGCACATTAGTGAGAGTTCGAACCACCCCGTCAAAAATCCGAATTTGCACGAAACCAATGCCCTTCGACTTACAAGTAACACCATTTTACATAGAAATTGAGTTTCCATCATTGTTAATATAAGAAGAAAAACAATTCCTATTTGGTGTCATATGATAAGAAGCCTCTTAATTGAGTACCTATTCACTGGCCGAAACATCTGATGCTACCACCAACAAAATATCTACTTCTCCCTTGCCAGCACCACTCATCACTGCAATCGAAGATGATGATATTTCCTTTTTTTCCTTTTCCTTGTCTGGACACTCATTCTTCCAATGACCAGGTTTCTTGCAAATGAAGCATTTGCTATTTTATTCCTTCGAATTTCCTCTCCAACCAGGCTTTCTTGACTTAAAACTCCTCTGGTTTTCCTTCTTCTCATATTTCTCCTTTTCCACAAATAAATCATGACTATTTCCTGTACTACTTCTTCCATCACTCAACTTCTTTATCCGATCTTGCAATTCCTCACTAAGAAGACCTGTCTTGACATCATCAAGAGTCAGTGTATTCTAGTCGTAGATCAAACTATTTGAGAAGCCTGTATAACGCTCTGACAACGAGCACAATAATAACATTGTCTTTTGTTCTTCCTCAATTTTCAAATCTATTGCCTTCATCTTCATTAGCAAATTGTCAAACACATTTAAGTGCACCTTTATCAAAGTTCCTTCATTTTTTATGTAAAGAACGTTCGCAATAAGATCAAATGATTTGTGAGTGACTTCTTCATATATAATTTCTCCAACTTGTCCAAAATTCCTTAAGCAGTCGTCTCACCACTGATTTCAAAGATAACATTCTCCCTCATAGCAAGTCGAAGTGTAGTGAATGCCTACTATTCCATTTCCTCTCACTCCACATCTAAGATGTCCGTTGGCAATAAATGTGTATCAAACACCACTCGATAGACTCGATTCCACCTAAGAATCGCTTTCATCTTCCATTGCCATTTTTCAAAGTCATTATCACCATTCCACTTGTTAATAGCAATTGTGATTCAGAAGCTGTACGAGCCACTTACATAAGGAGCTAGATCACTAGGTCTAGCTGTTGAAACACTATTTGAATCTGAATCCGACATTTTTAAAACTATCTACGAGCACTAATGCTTTGATACCAATTGTTGTGGAGAATCTCGACTCAAGAGATCTCAAATCAAATCCCCAAACACAGCAAAAGATGAGATTGTGGTAAAGCGCAAAAACAATCAATTAATATCTCAAAGCAATCTTAACCCAATCAAATAATTAATCACAATCACGAAACAAGAGATATAATAATAATAAAATAATGGTAAATAAACCATATAGCAATTTATAGTGGTTCCATTAATGTCTTGTTAGTGTACGTCCACTTTAAGAGAGAATTTATATTATATACCAATAGAAAAGTACAAGAGACTGAATACAATGATCGAAATTCTTAGAAAAACTGATTTTATGGAGATGAGAATTGAAGAAGATTAGAATCTCCAAAATCCTAATTAGAATAAACCCTTGATTAAAACCTTAATCTTCCTTTGAATTTGAGAATAACTTATATAGGGAGTGACTAATCTTTGAAAATTTCCCAAGTTGCCCCTTGAATCACAAATCAAAATGTTGAGTACACAGGCCAAAATAACACAGAAGCCACCTCAGGCGTCTGAGCAATTTGGTCAGACGTATGTCTGAAGGCTTGGGAAAATCATCCTTGTAAGATCAGACGTCTGAACACTTTTCCTAGATGTTTGGCATCCCCTTTTGTTTTAGCTCAGACATCTGACCAAAAAAATCAAATGTTTGATGCAACACTCTGATTGTAATAGCAGTCCGATCAGACATTTGACCCTCTTGGTGACGTCTGAGTTGAGGAAATGAAATTTCCATTGCTTTTCACCTGCAACTTCCTCCTACGAGCTCCGATTTGTGAACCATCTTCTCCATTACAAGCTCCTTGCAGCTACTTCATTCTACCATATAGTGTCCTAAAATTCAGTATTATGTTCCAAATCATAATAATAGTAAAGAAAGTGGAACTCCCAATGTTCATATAGCTCAAACACACCAAGAGACCAACTTACAAGTAGACATTCGTAAAATTCATAATAAAAATGAAGTCGTAAAAGTTGAGAATATACCAGATGAAAGATGGTTACCTTGTTCTAATGCAACTAACCATATAATTAGCAATCTTGATAATTTGAATCTTAACAACAAGAAGTGTATATGTAGATAATGAATAAGAGAAGTAAATGGTGAGTATGTTAAAATTTCTCATATTGGTAGTACATATATTAAAGGTAACGAAACAAATGTTTTTACATAATTTATGAAGAGTGCCAAAGATAAAGATAAATCTCATTAGTGTCTATATTTGCAAAAGACAATAATGTTTGCTTTGAATTTTATCCTAAACATTTCTTAGTCAAAGATATAGTGATAAGTGATTCTTTTTACATGGTGAAGCAGTCAAAGGACTATACAGGTTAATCTTTATTAACAACAACAACTCTGCAAGAGAGCAAAAATATTGTAATTTGTCTTAAATGATTGAAACTAAAAAAAGATATTTTTAATCTTCAACAGTACAAACTTGGTTATCTATGTGAGAAAGTTGTAAAATAGGTTCTTAACGAAAAAGAAATATCTTTTGATGATACATAATTACCATATGTATACGCATACTACCAGTTGGGTAAAAGTCATAAGTTACCAACAAACATATATAGAAAAACAATCAGCTTTCATCCTCAAGAAATAAACGAAAAAGATATATTCTTTTAGCTCATGAATTAACAAAATGCCTTAAAGCAAAGGGTTTAAAAAAACTCTATATGAAAGTTTTTTTTTACCAAAGCACTAGATCGTATTAAGGAATGTATTACTACCCATCATATTCCATCCTAGTCCAAGGTGTTCAAAAGGTTTTTTCAATAAAAATGGTGGAATCAGACCTTTCACATTATCATTTCTACATAGCCGAGGAATACTTTTCAACTCCAATTGAATATTATACGGATGAAATCTTTATTTCTCTAGTTATAAAATTCCTCCAATCATTACACATCTTTTATATGTAGATGACCTGATGACTTTATGTAAAGCAAATGTTGAAAGTGCAAATAATCTTTTGGAGAATTTTAATACTTTGGAAAAAGAATTTTGTTAAGCATAAACAAGAACCAGTAAAAATATTTTTCACTCACGAGTGTAGAAATAAAATTCTTATGAAATTTATACTAAAAGCAAAAGAAGATACTCCACCTGTAAAATATTTGGAATTTCTGTTATCTTCTAATTATGTGCATTAATCTGTCTTTTGGTATATTCACTCCAAAAAAAAAGAGGATGTATAAATAAAACAACAAACTTTTATGGGTTGGAGGTAGAGCCGAGCCAATGAACATAGAAGCTTTTATCAATTGTTATCACTCCAGTAGTCTTATACTTCCATTTGAGTCATGATCTATCAAATTCAGTTAGCTATCATTTAGAAAATTAATAAACTACGAGCTGTTTTTTAGGGAGTAATTGCTTGGAGTATGATCAGCGGTCCATAATAGAGGGAAACAAAGGTTTGAAAAACATTACAAAGATACGAAAGCTACAATTGTGAAACTAACATGCCATTTTTAAAATTAAAACAACCTATGATCTAAGATGGCTTAGTAACAAGTATTATTCAAATAATTCTTTTTAAACTATAATTATAGACGATAGTAATTTTTATACCTGAAAAACTATTCTTAAAGTTAGAGTGATAGGAGTTCAGTATACAAGAAGAATTATCACAAATAAATAAATGACCACTTTACGGTTTAATAGTTAGAAAATACATTGTAGCTGAATAGGGTTATTCATTGTTATATTTTGTAATTGGGTGTTATATTCTGTAATTGGGTGCTTGGGCTTTAAGGCCCAATACCACTCATGTACAACGCAGTTATATATATTTCTGTATTCACTCTATACGAGGTTAATGTTTCATCAACATACAAGTATTTCTCTCTTCTTCTAATCAATATTACAATATCAAATCCGAGAATTACAAAATACAAATCTATGCATTTATTTTAATATGGTATCGGAGCTAAAGACCTAACGATACACAGTCATCATCCAATCGTCGCATCAAAGTATCTTCAACATCTGTGATGATGTCGCAGCTGGTGGCAGTTCATCAGAAATCATCTTTTCATCTGAATCTGCAGAATTTTTCCCTTTTCCCACTGTTTTGTGCCTCAACTTTCGATCATTGAGCCTCGCCAAAACCATTTTTCACAATCTACATCAGGTTGCTCTCTCATATTTGAGACACAAATTTATTTTACCTGTTCTTTATTCAAGAATCATATTCTTTTCCTTTATTTCATCATTTTCAACAATTTTGTGCCCATCTGTTCACTCTTGATTCATCAGTTTTGCCAATGCTCACTGCTGTTATCCCCATCAATGTATCAACGACATAATAACATGATCACCTCTGATAATTCGAGAACCCCAAATCCATCTTAAGTCAGCCAACCCGAGTATTTATCAAAGATAATCATAAGTCCACAAAATCAACTCCTACCAATTCAACTTGATGAAAATTACTATCTACTGTGGAAATATAAAGTAAAAACGGCTATCGAAGGATATGGGTTTGATGAGTATATCAACGACGCTAAGATTATCCTTGAACAACATGTAATTGGTGTTGGGTGTAATACTACAGTGAACAAAGATTACACAATCTACAAAAGACAAAATAGATTGTTATGTGCTTGGATTTTATAATCAATCATCCCTAGTATTGTCCCATAATTAATTGGTTGTAAAACTACATATGACACATGAAATACTATGCAAAAGGTGTTCAACTTGCAATGATCTATGAAAATGATGCAATTTAGAAAGCAAATGCAGAGTATTAAGAAGGATAACAAGTTGATGAGAGAATACTTGCTGAATGTAAAAAATATTTGTGATTGACTTGCTTCTGCTGCCAAAGCATTCCTGACTCCGAACAATTTGTGTACATGTTGAATGGAATAGATGATGATTACGAGGCTGTCGTAGTCATCATATCATCTATGGACCCCACTCCACTTGTCTCCTATGTCCACTCCACTCTCCTTGCCAATGAAGGAAGAATAAATTACAAATGAAGCTAGTGCTACTGATCTATCTGTCAACCTTGTCTCACTAAACAAGGTAAAAATCAAGAAAATCCACAAAATTTTTAGAGAGGGTTTTTTAACCTAACTCAAGAGGCAGAGGTGGAAGATGGAATAATAACAACATGCTACGATGTCAAATATTTGAAGAATTCGATCAGATAGCCAACAAGTGATATTTTAGGTTTGACTCTAGTTACAATCCAACTCAAAGCAATCAAAAAGGAAGCAACATTAGTGCCAACCTAGCTAATCTACAGCAAGACCCAAGAAACCAGACATGAAACACACGGAATATTGATGCAACAAAAGCAAAAAACATTACTGATGTTGCCTGGTTCTTGACTCAGGTTTTACCGATCATGTCACTAATTCTCTCACAAACTCTTGTAAATAAATACTATAAAGGTAAGAAATGTATTCAAATGAGTAATTGTCAGTCTACTGCTATCACTCATACTGGGAGTGCTCACATTCAAGGTGACAGAAAACTTTATTTAAACAATATTCTCAGAGTTCCATAAATAGAGAAAATTTTGATAAGTGTTTCTCAGCTTGCATGTGATAATAATATTTATTTTGAGTTCTATCGTAATTGATTCTTAATAAGAGACATTTTGACAAAGAAAATTTTATTGCAAGGTAAACAAGTGAAGAGTCTCTACAAATTACAACTATGGACTCAAGACAGTCGCAAAAGAGAAAGATGTCTTGCAATATGATTGAATGTACTGGTTTTAATTTCTATGAATTGTGGCATGCTAAACTTGGTCACCCAAGCATGGGGATTGTAAAGAAAATTATGAATGATAACAATGTTCATGTTACTAGTGCACATAAACACTTGTACTTACTGCCAGTTAGAGAAAAGTCGTAAACTACCCTTAAAAAAATCTAAAACTGTTTACACTACTACTATCGAGTTAGTTGCAGTTGATCTACGGGATCCATCACCTATTGACTCTAATTAAGGATTCAAGTATTATATTTCTTTTATTGATGCCTACTCTAGATTTATATGGATCTACTTATTCGAAAATAAATTTGAAACATGCAATATTGTTCTTTAATTTGTCAACTATGCTGAAAAACAAACTGAATGTAGTATAAAGTTATACAAATTGATAATGGTGCTGAATTTAGTACTTTAAAAAAATTCTTAAAAAGGCTTAATGCATAGGTTAATTTGCCTTCATTCTTTAGAGAAAAATGGTTTAATTGAAAGGAAGGACAGACATGTGTTAGAAACAGGTATCACCATACTTGCACATGCATCAATATCATTAAAGCTACAGACTGATGCTTTTGCCATAGCAGTCTACCTCATTAATAAACTTCCAACCAAAACTCTATAGGGAAAGTGTCCAACAAAAGTTTTGTTCAATCAAAAACCTGATTACACAAAGTTAAAAGTATTTGAATGCTTATGCTTTCCTTGCCTAAGAATGCACACGAAACGCAGATTAGATTTTAGATCTTCCACTTGTACGTTCATATTGTATGTTAATTGTATTAAAGGCTAAAAGTGTCTTAAAAAAAATGGTAGCGTGTATTTCTCTAGACATGTCACTTTCAATGAACATGTTTATACATTTAAAGATAAAAAATTCAAAACAATCAAGACAACTAGCAAAATTCACAATGCTAAATTTTCTATTTCACCAATACAAATATACACTGATATAATGTCTAATGTGCACAAAAAAATCATGTGAATGATACACATAAACATAAAAATTAAATATAGTCTGAGTTGAGTCACATTGGGTCACAGGAAGTGAAAATGGTGTCAGTGGTCACTTAACCACTTCTCATTCTGAAGGTGAAAGCTCAGACAATTAAAATGGAAGTGACAGCTACACCAGTCAACCAACTCCTTAACTTATAGATCATCTTATGCTAAGAAGGGCTAAATGTGGGATTTTTCAACCAAAGGTCTACTTGACAAATATGGACAATGAAGAACCATGCACTATGAATAGGCTCTGCAGAATAGAAAGTGGAAAGCAATTATGAATGAAGAATACAGTGTACTAATCTCCAACAACACATGGTCTCTAGTTGAACTTCCAAAGCATAGAAATGTGATAGGGTGTAAATGGATATTCAAACTTAAGAGAAATGCAGATGGAACCATCCACAAGTACAAAGCCAGACTTGTTGCAAAAAGTTTCGCAACAACCAGGCTTTGACTTTAATGAGACTTTTCCCGTGTGGTTAAACCAACAAAAATACGGATACTTTTAACCATTGCACTACATAGAGACTAGAAAATATGGCAACTTGATGTTAATAATGCCTTTCTTAATATGGGTGTTATAGGAGGATGTTTTCATGGAACAACCACTAGTGTACCACAAGAAATGTAACACCCCACCTCCGCTAGGGTCACTCACAAAGGGAATGCACTAGTTTTGGTGGAGTATTATCTAGGTAAACATGCACAGAGATATCACAACGCAGAACATAAATAAAGCAGCGGTAGAAATTAAAAACCAACTTCTTATTATCTTAAAAAAAAAGAGTCAAAAGCTCATATATTCAAGATACAAATTATTCCATTACATCCAGTTCATAATAAAGAAGCATAAACTTAAAACAAAAGTAAATTATTCCCCATAAACAGCAGAAGCAGCCATAGCATAGCCCAAGACGAAACCGTACATGAGCTGTCAGAAAGCAAGATAAATCCAAGCTAAGAGCTAGTGTTTCCTCCCTGAGAACCTGGGGAGAAGAAACGAAAGAAAAAGAGGCGAAAGAAAAAGGGTCAGTCATAAAGACTGGTAAGCCCTAGTGACTTTCAGTATGAAAACTAGTAAAGGTAACATGATATGTGAAAACTGGAATTAAACATAAGGATGATAACAGAACTAGTAGGATAATCAAGATAACAAGTTAAGTCAAGTCTGGCATCGCATGTTCAAGGTTCGCTGCACCAACTGCACTAGTATTTTAACCCATGTCAAGTATTAATCATGAAATGATCCCTTGGCCCAGTGTCATGAAGTGACCCATTACGGGGTCCTACGGTACGATCTATTAATCGATCGGCTCCCTACAAGTCCTAGCTCGTCATGTGTCTGTGTCATACGGCCCTATCCAGAAATGTAGTTACCTGTGCTTGGTCCACCATAGGGTGTATCAAGTCCTATGGTGCCAACCACCGACACGAATCAAGCACGCACAGTGTAAATCTACGGGTGCCCAATGCCTACTTTTTCAACTCCGGACTACATGCACGACCATAGCCCGCCTGAACCTACAATGGCGCACTAACTCAGCCGTCGTTCTGGTCGCTTACAATCAGCCCAGTAATTGTGCCCTACCCTTCCTAGTCCCAGGGTATCGTGATACATCTAAGTGGGTTACTGCTGAAAAGGACCGCGTAACTAGGGTTTCTAATGGGTTAAGTGTTGTCATTCAAATTCGTGACTTAACCCTATCCAGATCGTGTATCAAGTTGGTTAAGTGTGTTCAAGCAGTTCATGACTTAACCCTATCAAGTCATCGTGTCAAGTTGGTTAAGTATATTCAAGTGGTTCATGACTTAACCCTATCATGTGGCATTAATTCATTAGTGCACGCCAACCTCTCACATTAGACTAACTGTTGTGGTTACTGGATTTGCCGGGCGGTTCCGGGCAGATTTACACCACAACATTGTCTAACCTCGGGTGTTTACGTGCAATATGACCAACTACCCACATTGGATCCTATTGTTTGTAGCCACTTGATTTGCCGGGCGGTTCCGGGCAGATTTACACTGCAAACTCAACCCAACCTCGAGTTGGCCATTTTCAAGTTTATCTAACTGTCATGCCCACGTTCAAGTTTTCATGTCTAGATTCATGTCAAGTTTTCAAGTCATGTTTCATGTCAAATCGTGTCAAGTTCATGTCCATATTCAGGTTCAAAACGTTCATGTTCAAGTTTAAAGCTAATTTATGTTTTACATAGTCTACCCAAATCGTATTCCCATTGCACGTAAGTTCGAATCGATACAAATAAATCTAATAGGGAATAATATAAAAAGGAACGGGTATAATATGGCAAAAGTGATTACGAGCATAGCATGATATGACTTGAAATAAAAGATTAAAACATTACTGGCATATGAAATATTGGCCTCAAACATAAAGATTCCAAATCTAGCAGGATAAGGTACTAGTCAAAATAACAGTTGTCACAAGGTGATAGTATAGTCATGGTAACAACTGTCATAAGGTGATAGTATAGTCATGATATGATTGACATAAGATGATAGTATAGTCATGGTAACGACTGTCATAAGGTGATAGTCATAAACATGTGACTAATAACAGATTCAACATGATAATAAGAGGGGTTTCTTTTGACTTACAACATGAATAGGCCCCAAATCAATGTCATAGTAATATTCAAGAGTCAAGATCCAAGATGAACGAGAATGAATGTAAACAGTCATCATACATAGGTCCAATTTCAATTTACATCATATTCATAATACATTTACAGTTTAAATCTGAAAATAACTGGGGCTTACAGATCGTGGTTCGAGAATTAGAAAAAGAGAGTCGATGTTGAATATGCTTAGTCAAGTCCTAATAGAAGTCCTCAAATCAGCAATTTCCTTAACGCAGTCTCAACGTAGTAGAAGCAGTCCCTCTCTCAAACTTTTCAACCAGAATCAGAGCAGCATAAGGTCAGAAAGAAATTTGGTGTAGAGAGACTGGTGTTAGGGGCTGTATTTATAGGGTCCGGTCAACGAATGTGGACAGAAACGAGGCCAAATACATCAGACTGAATCCAGCTTCAGAAATGGACTCGGGCACCAGGTCGACCCCCAGGTCGACACTATGGTCGACCTGGTCCTAGGTAGGTCGACTACATAGTCGACCCCCAGGTCGACCTGGTCCTGGGCGGGAAATTTCCCGCCCAGTCCATTTGGAGGTTTGAAATTCGAATTTTTGAATTCGAATTGAGTATGTTTTGAACTTGAAATTTCTGAAAACTTCGAATGGTTATAACTTGGTCATACGGACTCCAATTTTCGAAAACTTGGACTCGTTTCCAAGCAGAATTTCGAGACGAACGCAATGGCGCAACCCGTTTCCCTCGATTATTATTTTAAAAATTAATTCTTCCTTGATTTGTGGTTATTACACGTCATAAAAACACGGGTTGTTACATTCTCCCCCCTTAAAGGATTTCATCCCCGAAATCTCTAAGTTAGGGAGGATGTGTCCTACCATCCAATCATCCATCTACTCAAAGCATCATCCACCGGCAACCATTGTCCTTAAAAGAATTCTAGTGATGTATGAACATATGCAGAAAGTGTGTGTATATGTACTTATCTAATGCAAAAGATCAGGCGGTTACTGATTCAGTAAACCTCCTTAATGCAAAATATGTTAGTGTCATGAATCCAACATGTATGCAAATTCCTAGCATAGTTCATAATCTCTACATGAGTGCACAATCATTCATCCATATGCAACATCCAAGTGATAGCATAACAAGTTTCATCCATGTACAAGTATAAGCACTCATGCATATGCAACATGAAAATGTGCCTGAGCCGATCTAGTGCCTAATGTGTGTCATGCATCCACTAGCAACCACTTGCAACCATTTGCAAACATCAACCATAACATGTTTCAATCACATGTTTACATCCATATGGTTCTACCTAAGGTTCTCAAGATAAGATCGAGAAGATAACAAGACAAACATAGATATTAGAAGCATGATACGAAAAGGTTTTCAAGGAAAAAGAGATCGAGAATGTACCCTAAAAAAGAAATGGGTAAAGCGCATGTATCTTCTCTTCGGTTTCCCAAGTTGCGTCTTCTTGGGTTTCACTCCACTGCACTTTAACTAGCTTGACTTCTCGATTCCTTAGCTTCTTAATCTTCGTTCCTAAGATACGAATCGGAACTCGCCTCAATGTCGCTTCTTTTTCCACTTCTACGTCTTCAAGGATGCTTGGCTCAACCACTTCGGCTGACTCATGCAAACACTTCCGGAGATGCGAGAAGTGAAAGACGTTGTGCACCCCAGCCAGCTTCTTGGGTAAGTCTACCTTATAGGCCATCCGTCCAATCCTCTCAACGATAGGGAACCGTCCTACGAACCTTGGTGCTAGCTTTCCAACTACTCCAAAATGAACTACATTGCGTAATGGAGAAACTTTTATAAAGACCATATCTCCGACTTCGAATTCTAGGTCTGTCCTTCTCTGGTCCGCATAAGATTTCTGTCTATCTTGGGCCGTTTTCATCCGTCTTCGTATCAACTCAATCTTCTCAGAAGTGTCTCTTATCATATCAGGGCCAAGTATAAGCCTGTTTGTCGTCTCCCACCAACAAGTTGGTGACTTGCACGGGCTTCCATACAGGGCTTCGAACGGTGCCATTCCGATGCTAGCTTGGTAACTGTTATTATACGCAAACTCCACGAGAGGAAGATGGTCTTCCCAAGTACCACCAAAGTCAAGAATGCATAGCCTTAGGAGATCTTCTAGTACCCTATTTACCCTTTCGGTTTGTCCATCCGTCTGTGGGTGATAGGCCGTGCTCAAGTTCAGTGGTGTTCCCATTGCTTCTTGCAGACTATTCCAGAACTGGCTAGTGAAAATCGGGTCACGATCACTAAATATACTAGAAGGAACTCCATGCAATCGTACTATCTCTCAAAGGTAAATAGACGCTAGCCCTGATGCGGTCCTCTTGCTCTTCACCAGAATGAAGTGAGCACTTTTCGTGAGTCTATCAACTATGAACCATATGCTAGTATTTCCCTTCCTTGACCTAGGCAATCCATCCACGAAATCCATCGAGATACTCTCCCATTTCCATTGTGGAACCTCCAAAGGATGTAATAGCCCACTAGGCTTCTTCGACTCGGCCTTTACCTGTTGGTACACCATACACTTCGAGACGAACTCTGCCACGTCCTTTTTCATTCCAGCCCAACAGAAAATGCGTTTCATATCCCTGTACATCTTATCCCCTCCGGGATGTATAGTCATCTTCGAGTGATGCGCCTCTTCGAGAACTCTCCTTACTAAGTCTCCCACTTGTGGGACACATAGTCTTCCATCGCGCCTTAGCCATCCCTTGTCATCTATGGCATACCTACTGAGGTGACTTGACGTCTCACCCCTAATCAGCTTGTCCATGATTTCGACTATCTGTGGGTCTTCCTTCTGTGAAGTCCCTACTTGGTCTAGAAGTGTAGGTCTTAGCTCAAGAGATGCTAACGTAGCAGTCAATGACTCAACAACAGGTGTAAAATCAAAGGTTGCTATAAACTCAAGGCTTTTCATTTCAACAAACAAGGGGCTCAAAGTCAACCTTTTTCTACTTAGCGCGTCCGCCACCACATTACCCTTGCCAGGGGTATAAGCTATATCGAAGTCATATGATGCCAAGAACTCCATCCACCGTTGTTATCTCAGATTCAAGTCTTTCTGTGAGAAGAGGTACTTAAGCGATTTGTGGTCGGTATACAGCTCAAACCTCTCCCCTAGAAGATAATGGCGCCAAGCTTTAAGTGCAAAAACAATCGCGGCCAACTCCAAGTCATGCGTGGGATAGTTTTTCTCATGAACTTTAAGTTGTCTGCCCCCGTAGCATATTACTCTTCCTTCCTGGATTAGGACATCGCCTAATCCCGTGCCGCACACATCTGTGTACACGGTAAACATATTACCTCCATCGAGTAATGCTAAAACTGGAGCTGTGGTGAGGGCTCTCTTAAGTCTCTGAAAGGCAGCGTCACATTCTATGTCCCATGCAAAAGGTAGGTTCTTCTTTGTTAATTTAGTAAGAGGGGCTAAAATCTTAGCGAAGTCCTTAATGAACTTCCTGTAGTAGCCCGCCAAACTGAGAAAGCTCCTCACCTCCGTTGCATTCTTAGGAATTTTCCAATCCTGTACCTCAACTACCTTTGTGGGGTCCACAGCTATGCCTTGCTTAGAAACTACATGCCCAAGGAACCGAACTTCCTTCCTCCAAAAATGGCATTTGGAGAACTTAGCCTTTAACTGGTGTGATCTAAGTGTTTCCATGACTTCCTTGAGATGTCTAGCATGCTCCTCTTCATCTTTTGAGAAGATCAAAATATCATCCACGAAAACTACCACAAACTTGTTAAGGAACCCCCGAAACACCCTGCTCATCAAATCTACAAAGTACGCGGGTTCATTCGTTAACCCAAATGACATGACGGGCCATTCGAAGAACCCATCTGGAGTCCTAAACGCAGTTTTGTCAATCCTATCCTCAGCTACTCTAAGCTGATGGAATCCTGTGGCTAGGTCGAGTTGATAGAAAACAGATGCTCCCACAAGCTGGTCAAATAAATCATCGATTCTTGGTAGCGGGTGCCTATTTTTCTTTGTCAGCTTGTTTAACTCACGATAATCTACGCACAGACGAAGCGATCCATCCGCCTTAGTAGCGAATACCACTAGAGCACCCCATTCAGAAATGCTTCATCTTATGAAATTTTTCTCAAGCAACTCGTTAATTTGTTTATTGAGCTCTCTTCTTTCTCGCGGGGCCATGTGCCTAACGGGCAATGAAACTGGCCTGGCATTATCAACAAGATAAATTCGGAACTCTATCTCGCGCTTAGGAGGTAACCCCCTCACTTCATCAAAGACATCTAGATATTCCCGGACCACTCTTACAGATTGCAAATTGTCGTCGGACGAGTCAAGAGATTCAAGATAACACAACATGACCGGACCCTTCGAGTTACAAGAAATTTCAAGGGTATTACCAAGGCGAGTCATGAGCCTCACTACCCTTCGTTCACAATCAAGAATGGCTCCATAATCGGACAGCCAATCCATACCTAGGATCAAACCATATCCCATGAATCCGAGATCATAAGCATTACACGTGAATTCTACGCTTAAGATAGAGATCCTCAAATCCACACACATCATAGATAAATGGGCGGAGCCCCCAATTGGATTTGAAACTATAACGGGATCCTCAACCAGACTAGTACTTAAGTGCAGATTTTCAATAATATCAGAAGAAATAAAAGTATGCGATGCGCCAGAGTCAAATAAAGTTTGAACAGGAAAGTCAGAAATGTAAACAAGGCTTTCTACGGAAATATTACTACCTCGGTCAAGAGCTGGAGTGGTGTTGAGAGCATGCAACTGCCCTCCAGAAGGTCCTGCTCGCTGGGTTTGCCCTTGCCCTTGCTTCTTAGGGCAATCCTTGCTGATGTGTCCAGTATCTCCACAATGGAAGAATTCACCCAACTTCCTCTTCTTCTTTCTACAGTCTTTAGCTAGATGTCCAGTAATACCACAGAAGTTGCACTTCCTCGTCTCACGTGATTTGTTGTTGCTCTTGTTATTCTTATTATTCTTATTATTCTTGTTGTTTCCCTTCTTGAAGTCAGCTTTCTTATTCTGAGTTTCAGCAGGCTTAACCTCCTTCTTGCTATTCTTGTCTTCCTCATGGAGTAGAGCCATATCCACCAAGCTTTCAAAGGTCACCCCCATGGGTATATGAGTTAGGGCCAAGCTGTGTAGTGGCTCGTTCAATCCTCAAGCAAAGCGTACAGCCTTTTTCTGGGTTGTGTTGACCAAATCCAAACCGAACCGAGCAAGCTGATTAAACTTATTCATGTACTCCCTCACAGATATATCCCCTTGCTTGAGCGCTAGGAACCTCTCCATCTGAAGGTTCTCCTCCGCGGATGATAAGAATTTAAGCCCAAACCTCTCTCTAAAGTCTGCCCAAGTTTCAACTGGCCTGGTAGCGTTGGTGACTTCCCACCAAAATGCAGCTTCCTCTTTCAACAACCATGCTGCCAGCTGAACTTTCCTATGGTCCTCCATATCAAAGATAATGAACACATCTTCTGTTTCCTTTAGCCAGTTTCGTGCCTCAACAAAGGTTTTAGTTCCAACGAAGTTCTTGCCGCCCATTGATTTAAAGTCTTTGCATATTTTGGCAAAGGCGGTACCAGGAGGAGGAGGAACCGCAGCAACTGGGGGAGGAGGAGGAGGGATGTCTGCCATGCCCGCGTCATTGACTCTAGCTTCTAAGTACCTTCGGAACCATCCAGACATGGGTATTCCCTCAGGAAGGTTAAGATCGGCCATGCTGAAAAACGAAAAGAAAAGATTCAAACGAGGAAACAAAGGGAAGTGCTAATGGCTTCTTGAGGAATAACCTTTTTAAACATAAAACTTTTCTTGAAAAATGCTTCTTTATAAATAGTTTTGAAAACAGTTTCGGAAGGTTTTTAAAACTTTTGCCCAGACTGGTAACCTTCTGCTCTGATACCAAATTGTAACACCCCACCTCCGCTAGGGTCACTCACAAAGGGAATGCACTAGTTTTGGTGGAGTATTATCTAGGTAAACATGCACAGAGATATCACAAGGCAGAACATAAATAAAGCAGCGGTAGAAATTAAAAACCAATTTCTTATTATCTTCAAAAAAGAGAGTCAAAAGCTCATATATCCAAGATACAAATTATTCCATTACATCCAGTTCATAATAAAGAAGCATAAACTTAAAACAAAAGTAAATTATTCCCCATAAACAGCAGAAGCAGCCATAGCATAGCCCAAGACGAAACCGTACATGAGCTGTCAGAAAGCAAGCTAAATCCAAGCTAAGAGCTAGTGTTTCCTCCCTGAGAACCTGGGGGGAAGAAACGAAAGAAAAAGAGGCGAAAGAAAAAGGGTCAGTCATAAAGACTGGTAAGCCCTAGTGACTTTCAGTATGAAAACTAGTAAAGGTAACATGATATGTGAAAACTAGAATTAAACATAAGGATGATAACAGAATTAGTAGGATAATCAAGATAACAAGGTAAGTCAAGTCTGGCATCGCATGTTCAAGGTTCGCTGCACCAACTGCACTAGTATTTTAACCCATGTCAAGTATTAATCATGAAATGATCCCTTGGCCCAGTGTCATGAAGTGACCCATTACGAGGTCCTACGGTACGATCTATTAATCGATCGGCTCCCTACAAGTCCTAGCTCGTCATGTGTCTGTGTCATACGGCCCTATCCAGAAATGTAGTTACCTGTGCTTGGTCCACCATAGGGTGTATCAAGTCCTATGGTGCCAACCACCGACACGAATCAAGCACGCACAGTGTAAATCTACAGGTGCCCAATGCTTGCTTTTTCAACTCCGGACTACGTGCACGACCATAGCCCGCCTGAACCTACAATGGCGCACCAACTCAGCCGTCGTTCTGGTCGCTTACAATCAGCCCGGTAATCGTGCCCCACCCTGCCTAGTCCCAGGGTATCGTGATAATCTAAGTGGGTTACTACTGAAAAGGACCGCGTAACTAGGGTTTCTAATGGGTTAAGTGTTGTCATTCAAATTCGTGACTTAACCCTATCTAGATCGTGTTTTGAGTTGGTTAAGTGTGTTCAAGCAGTTCATGAATTAACCCTATCAAGTCATCGTGTCAAGTTGGTTAAGTATATTCAAGTGGTTCACGACTTAACCCTATCATGTGGCATTAATTCATTAGTGCATGCCAACCTCTCACATTAGACTAACTGTTGTTGTTACTGGATTTGTCGGGCTGTTCCGGGAAGATTTACACCACAACATAGTTTAACCTCGGGTGTTTACGTGCAATATGACCAACTACCCACATTGGATCCTATTATTTGCAGCCACCGGATTTGCTGGGCGGTTATGGGCATATTTACCCTGCAAACTCAACCCAACCTCGAGTTGGCCATTTTCAAGTTTATCTAACTGTCATACCCACGTTCAAGTTTTCATGTTTAGATTCATGTCAAGTTTTCAAGTCATGTTTCATGTCAAATCGTGTCAACTTCATGTCCATATTCAGGTTCAAGTCATAATAATGTTCATGTTCAAGTTTAAAGCTAATTTATGTTTTACCTAGTCTACCCAAATCATATTCCCATCTCACGTAAGTTCGAATCGATACAAATAAATCTAATAGGGAATAACATAAAAAGGAACGGGTATAATGTGGCAAAAGTGATTACTAGCATAGCATGATACGACTTGAAATAAAAGATTAAAACATTACTGGCATATGAAATATTGGCCTCAAACATAAAGATTCCAAATCTAGCAGGATAAGGTACTAGTCAAAATAACAGTTGTCACAAGGTTATAGTATAGTCATGGTAACGACTGTCATAAGGTGATAGTATAATCATGATACGATTGACATAAGGTGATAGTATAGTCATGGTAACGACTGTCATAAGGTGATAGTCATAAACATGTGACTAATAACTGATTCAACATGATAATAAGAGGGGTTTCTTTTGATTTACAACATGAATAGGCCCCAAATCAATGTCATAGTAATATTCAAGAGTCAAGATCCAAGATGAACGAGAATGAATGTAAACAGTCATCATACATGGGTCCAATTTCAATTTACATCATATTCATAATACATTTACAATTTAAATTTGAAAATAACTGGGGCTTACAGATCGTGGTTCGAGAATTAGAAAAAGAGAGTCGATGTTGAATATTCTTAGTCAAGTCCTAATAGAAGTCCTCAAATCAGCAATTTCCTTAACGCAGTCTCAACGTAGTAGAAGCAGTCCCTCTCTCAAACTTTTCAACCAGAATCAGAGCAGCATAAGGTCAGAAAGAAATTTGGTGTGGAGAGACTGGTGTTAGGGGCTGTATTTATAGGGTCAGGTCAACGAATGTGGATAGAAACGAGGCCAAATACATCAGACTGAATCCATCTTCAGAAATGGACTCGGGCACCTGGTCGACCCCCAGGTCGGCACTATGGTCGACCTGGTCCTGGGTAGGTCGACTACATAGTCGACCTGGCCCTGGGCGGGAAATTTCCCGTCCAGTCCATTTGGAGGTTTGAAATTCGAATTTTTGAATTTGAATTGAGTCTGTTTTGAACTTGAAAATTTCTGAAAACTTCGATGGTCATAACTTGGTCATACGGACTCCGATTTTGGAAAACTTGGACTCGTTTCCAAGAAGAATTTCGAGAAGAACGCAATGGCGCAACCCGTTTCCCTCGATTCTTATTTTAAAAATTAATTCTGCCTTGATTTGTGGTTATTACACGTTATAAAAACACGGGTTGTTACAAGAAAGGAAGTATTTGTCTTGTATGCAAGTTAAAGAAGGCTATTTATGGTACCAAAAAAGCACCAAGGGTATGGTTTGAGAAACTCATGTCAACAATGATCAAGTTAAAATCTAATGTTTCAAAATCATATAACTCTCTATTTGTTAAATTTAGCAAGGGAGTTACTATCTATGTGCTTATATATGTGGATGACTTCACTATTGTTGGAGACAAAAATAATGGAATCAGAACTCTTGTCAAGCAACTAAATAGAGAGTTTACTATTAAGGACTTGATTAGTTGAGTTATTTATTGAGTATTGAAGCCAATAGAATTTCAGATAAGATGATGCTACCAAGTCAGCAGAAGTAGATATCTGAAATACAAGTGAAATCAAAAATGGATCTGGCAAACACTCCACCCACACCTATGGTCACTAACCTACGCTTATCCAAATTTTAAGGTGAAGAATTCAAAATGTAACTCAATACAAGAGCATTGTAAGGGGCTCTTCAATATGCAGCAATTACATGATCAGAGATTATTTACTCTGTGAACAAAGCAAGTTAATTCATGCAAAACCCTCTTGATCAACACAAGAAAGATGTAAAGAGGATCTTACGATACTTAAAAGGAACAATAAATCATGGATAAATTTTAAGTTTAGTACTAGTCTTAATTTATCTGAATTTGTAGATGCTGATTATGGTAGTGATTTAGATGATAGAAGGTCGACTGGTAGATACTACAGTTTTTTGGACAAAACCTAGTATCATGGTGCTAAAAAATAGACTATATATCAATGTCAAGTACAGAGGCAGAGATTAGAAGAGTGGCTAGTACAGTAGCAGAAATAATATGGATCGAATCACTTCTAAGTGAACTCAAAGTCAACAGTGAAAAAAATACTCTATGGTGTGACAACCTAAGCACAGTGACACTATCTACAAACCTTATTCTACATTCTAGAACAAAAAATATTGAGTTGAACCTATACTTCATCAGAGAGCAAGTTCTGAAAGGAAAAAATTGACATCAATCACTTAGTGAATACCTACCAGAAAGCATACATCCTTACCAAGGCACTGTCTGCATCAAACTTCAATTGGCTCAAGAAGGAACTTTGCATCGGTAACACTAGTGACAGTGGGGTTCCCAACACCACTATTAACTATCATCCATCTAGTCCAGCTCCATCTCCTCACATAGCATGCCGAAAATCATCGAGAAAAAGTAGATTTGGTTCATCGGCTTCTCAAACATCACTTCAAAGTCTTTCTCTCCTCTCTTCGGTTCCCTCAAATCAGAAGCTCGAACATCTTTCACACGATTCGCTAACTACAAACCAGAAGATTATTCAACTGATTTGAGGCCAATTGAGCCGCCATGAGAAGAGGCGAACGAAACCTTAGTTATAATTGAGGAAGGGAATTAGAAAATACATTTCAGCCGAATGGGTTTATTCACTATTATATTCTATAATTGGGTACTTGGCTTTAAAGCCGAATACTACTTATGCACAATGCGACTATATATATTGCCGTATTCACTCTGTCCAAAATATAGATATGTGCATTTATTTTAATATTAACCCTTGAATTAATGATAAACTGACCGTCGATCTTCCAAGGATGGGATGCGGTATAATTAAGTGGACATGCTATTCATAAAGTGAGAAATATAACTAAGAGGCAACCAATTGATTTCGACTCTCCTCACTAAAACTAGGGAGATTTGAGGCCTTAATCAAGTATCAATATGCGAAGATAAAAACAAGTATTTTTGGTTATGAGATCATGGAAAGAATACATTCCAACATTATTAGAATTAAGCGAGAAACCAGTACAAAGAATTATTTTGGGCTAAAGTGGTATGGCACAATATAAACAGAAGAAAATAGTCATTTTGTCCGTATCAAGCTTTGATGGGAAATTTAATACTAAGGATAAAGTACTAAAATTGGATAACTCCATTAATAAAAATGTGTCATATGCAACAATGCTGACGATAATGTAGACCATTTATTCTTTAATTGTGATAACAATACATTTATTTGGGTGAACATTAGACTTAAACTTATCTCATGGTTGCACTCAATTACTGGATGAAACTGGATATTCATTATAATTTTTATCCAATAATGAATTAAGGGACATTGATTATTTTGGCTTGGTAACTTCAGGATACCATACTGAGGTATATACAGTAAAAAAAGGCAAATTCTACTAGAACCATAAATTTGTATAGTTCACCCATACTTTTACTAAAAAAATCAAGAACAAACATATCCCCTTTATGTTAATTCTTTTTTAATTTTTGTATACACCACGCATTTGCCCTACATTATAATGGCCCGCAAATCTATATCCTTTGAATTGACTAAATACACCACACGTCCAACCCAAATTGCATAGAAATACGAATCATTATGGCCTGCAAATCTGTACCTTTTGAGTTAACTAAATACACCACACGTCCAACCCAAATTGCATAGAAATACGAATCATTATGGGTAAAGAAGAAAAAGCAAGAAGAAACAAAAATAACAACACAAAATCTCACATCGCAGCGGAATAAAATATAATATATAACAACTTTTGAATACAGAATTATGTACCATATTATACATATTGTCATCAGAGTACAACACAACGCATTATAGCGGAAATAAACAATAGATATCTAACGCTGAAGCCTCCTGCTCCAAGCTCGTCCAAGATATCTGTAAATACCTGAACTACTTTACTGCCCGTACAAATATGGGAACCCAAGAGTTTAAGGTAAAAACAAAACAAAATAAACTCTGAATCATTCATGGGACTGGTGTGAGTAAACTCTAATCACTTGATTTAATCTTAAAAATATCTTTGAAAGAAAATATAATCGTAAGACCGATCCACACATAAACATGGATGGTTTTTACCTTACGGTAACCCAAAAATTCTTTGTATCAACACTATTCTGATATTATAATAGTGTCTAATCAAATCAATAGTAATTTAGCAGAATGCTAGCATCTGATGCTCCACATACATTATGACGACCCAGACTTCCCCTACCAGGAAGGCCCAGATTGCTTTGAGAATACGACTTATCAGAACACAAACACAAGAACATTTCATTGCTATTACAACAATTACATCAAAGTACAAGAATATATCAGAGTCCAAATAATTTACAGCAGAAAAATATTTGAGATTTAATTACATAACAACGGAAAAATATATACACAAATATAATGTACAGCGGAAAATACATTAACTAACACAACTGAAAGAAATACACGGATACAAAGCTTTCTGAATATAGCTCCAGTTGTAATCCAGGATGCTGTGAAAAGAAGTATCTGCGAAAACCAAAAATACTAGCTGCCCATGTGGAAATAGGGGCACCCAGAGCTTAGGTTAAAACAATAAACTCCGAGTCAGTCATGGGACTGGTGTAAGAACTAAAACGTTTATTAAATCTTTACTTTAAAAATTAGGAAATCACGGGACCACGCCGTATAACATGGAACAAGTTTACTCCACATGAATCTCAATTTAAAATAAAACAATTTATAAACAACGCAATGCTTTTCGAAAAATGAAGCTAAGATTAGGTCCCACCACATAATGCAACGCAAGACGGAGGATAGAGTTTAACGTTATAATAGCCAAATATGTTTGATACATTTAAAACAAATCATTTTGATATTACTATAAGTGCATAGTGTCAAAATCAACTTCAAATATAAATATATCAATCATAGATGGCATAAGTACCATATATTATGTTGCCATACTAGTTTTACAATCAAAACCGCACAATATCGTATTGGAAATTGGATTTCCATCATGAACCAAGCCAAAGGATCTTCCCTATCTGAATTCGAGACACTCTAGCCCGTGCCTTAGGAAGAGAACACATCGTCCTTGGAGCGGCAGGGCCGATCCACACTTACTTTAGTGGATTGGAAATTCCTGAACAATACGTTTCTCAGCCCTATGGGGCATAAAAACTGGTCAGTATATCAACCAATATCAAGAGCCACTAGGGACTCAAATCCGAGGTACCTCGCTTTCCAACAACCACATAAGTAAAATGTTGGGCTCCATACCATGACACCACTTCTAACTAGAAAGAAAAGTTTTGGTTTTGGTAGTACTCCAAATTCTATATATTTTTATATATTTCTATACATGAATACTAACTCTAACAATTCTAAACCAAATTAAGGTTTATAACAATTCTAAACAAAATTAAGGTTTATAACACTAGTCGGGATTATCGAGCCTTACCGAAATAATCACTTATGTACTAATCCCAATCCCAACCTATTCATCCCATGGAACAAAACTGGTAGTACTCCATATCTAACACCTACGGTGTTATCGGTAAATTTAATTACCCTTTTCATGTTCTAATCTAATTAAATATTCAACTATCGTCTGGAGCAAAACTTGTGATACTCCATTCTCGATCATTTCTCTTGTTTGATAAATTTATTTATCTCATTCACTTTCCAATCTAATTAAAGATACATTAAAACTCCATATTGGTTTTAATCTCTAAAATCATTACTTTATGATCATTCAACTTTAGGAAAATTAATCTTGTCTTTAACTGGGTTAAAGATCCAATGTCATTTAAAACAAAGTTCACGATAAACCCAAATCACCTTCCATTAACTATGGAATTTTCACGGAAAATAGATCAATATGTAATCGATATAAATTTCCGTATCATACTAATAATATAAATGGAATAACGACATAGCCTTTTAAATTCCATATATAGTATCAGTCTTCCTTCAAAGAAGCTCATCTCGATTATTATCAAATCGAATTCCATTCAATTCCAAATTAATATATTAAATTGGAAAACTTTTCCTTGGAAATTTTCCTTTAAATCTTAATAAAAAGATTTATAAATTCCAAGTCATATCTTTACTGTTAATTGGGTTAAAGAACAAGTGCTATTTAAAAAATCCTACACGATAAACCCAAAAATCCAATCTTAATTCAATTCCAATCAAATATTAATAAATCTGGAAAACTTCGCTAAATCTTATTTAAAAGATTTATCCTTTTCTCGTCGGGGTTTATGAATAGTGTTAATAAAGACACCATTCACAACAAACCCAAAATCCAATTTGATATTAAATACAAGGCTCTGAATAGAAATTATATTGGCTTATATTCAATATCAAATTCTGAAACCAACAAATATCGTATTGGGAATAACGATATATATATATATATATATCCATATGCCTCAACAATATCCGTATAATTACGGAATCCAATATCGAAATGTTCCGAAGATTATTTCCATTCAAATCTATTCCAATTTATTCATTGGAAAATTTGGGTTATTTTAAAACCCATTTTTCAATCCAATTTATTAATTTAAAAAACCATTGGATTATTATTCTAGTTAATAACTAGTTCATTTCGATAAAAAAATATTTTTATCTTTTCAAACTTGGAATTTTTCATCCAAAGTCTTTCCAAATCATTTATTATGATTTTACACAATTTTTCCATGTTTTTAATAATTTTTATAAGGCACTTACAGTCGGTTTTCAAATCTCTTATATTCATTGGAAAGATCTTTTTGGTACAAACCCAACGGTTCTGGTTTTAGGAGAATCCAGCGATCAAATCTCCCGTTACATCAGTTTGAAGTCAATGGTCGGAATTCGCGAACGGTCGCTGCGCGGCAGTTCTATTCAGGCCATATATATATATATATATATATATATATATCTTCGATTTCTATTTAAAACTATTTTATAAATCATTTTAAATTCGTTTCAAAAACAATTCTAACTTCCATTTCAATTTTAAATCAAAATTGAATATTCCATATATTTATAATTTTCAAATGATAATATTTTCAAAATATCAGATTTTGAAATCCATTTCGTTTTCGTATTCAATATCAAATGAATAAGGTCGATCGATAAACCCGTTCAGCTTAAAATGGCGTTTCTATACTTAACCCGGCTTCATATATTTTGATATATTTTCGTGTCCATCCAAAATCAGACATAGAAATCATATTTTGTTTTTTCACATAATATTATTTCAAAAATATTCATTATTTCTAAATCGGAATGCAACTCAATCAATTACCATATAATTTCAGTTATATGGATTTCATACATCACATGTATTCAACAATAATGATAAATAATCCTCCAACAGTCAATTCACATCCAGAGAGCAATTTACAACTTTATAAGCATTAAATAACTAAATAACGCTTATCACAGTCTATCGATCAATCGATTGACATATAATTAAATTCAGGGGAGATGTGGACAAATTATCATCCCCGGACCCGTGTGGGGTTTCCAAACAACAACAGTCGATTAAAAATAATCACTGGTTAATAAATTTAACTAGTTCTAATTCGATTTGAATTATTTTTCTAATTATCCATTCTCTACTGTTTAAATTATGAATAGTTATTTATAATTTAATTTCAACTACCATAAAATAATATTAAATTATTTTTAATATTTTAAACATTTCAGCATCACAATCAAAACACAATACAGTTAATTAGATCGTCCATGGTCTGTGGATGAGGGAGGTGAGCTAACAGGCACCGTATATATTTTATAATTATTAAAACTGATAAAAATCTATAATAACAATTCTATATATTTTTATACATGAATACAATAACATGATAAAATAATTTTGAGTGAGAAGGAGTTCTCACATTGGGTTCCACTCCGTTATTCTTTTATTGATGATTTTATTTCTGTTCGGGTTCAAATTTGCCTCAAATTCCAATGTGTTCCTTTTTGGTTCTGGTCAGTATCATAGCGAAGCTCTCGTTCCCACGATCATAGCGCAACTTGAATCACTTAATTTCGATCTAATATGAAATAGTTATGATAATTTATACGTTTTATCATTAAAGGAGTAATTAACTAAATATTATAATTTAATTAAACCTTTAATTAGTTGCCCTCCTCCTTCTTCTATCTGTAACACGACAAAAAAAAATCGACCCATTTCTCGTCACCAAGCTTCATGTCGCGCCCCCTCCTGGAGCCGTCGGAGCTCGATCCTTCGTCGCCATCAGGAAGAGCGTCCCGCCGCTGTCCTCCGCCTAGCACCCGGGGGCCCATCGGCCAAGAAAACCGCGCCTAAAAACGCGACCTTCCAGCTCTGAAATCGACCAGACCAGGCCACCAGAATCGATCATTGGCATCCCATTTTGAAGACCATACATTGCTCTTTAATTTTTCTTTTGGTTCTAAGTTTTAATTCTGAGTAGATCAAGAGAATTTTGGGAAAGAAAATCCGAACTCCTACACTGTTGAAAGCAAGCTGGCGGCGACATTTATCTAATTAGGGTTTTAGGGTAAAATGGGGTATATTTAATTCAATTGTTTGCATTTTTTGAAGTTTAAAATTCTGAACTCCAACGCCTGTCGTTTCTAACCAAATATCCCCATTCCGGACACAACGGGATATGTTTCGTAAGCCAATTCGATTGCTTTGATCAGTTTTTATTTAAATTAAAATATAAATCAATATATATTGAATTTGAACATACATTTTAATTTACCGAAGCCACATACTGACTCCAAAAATTACAGAAAAATAAATTTAGCTATGTTTTGACGATACGGTCCTAACAAAACTAATTTCATCGAATTTGGAGACCGTTTGAAAAATGGCTATTTTCCAGTCGATTAAATTCAAATTGAAATTACCAAACACATTTAATTTCACCGTTTGCGCTCACATATTAATTACAAAAATTATGAAATTGAAACCTAATAATAATTTGACATTCCAGATCCAACAAAAGTGGTTTCGTCGAAAATGGAGGTCGTTTGCAAAATGGCTACTTTTAAGGGCTATATATTATATTAATATATATGTATATAAATTCCATTGCGACTATTATAAATTTTAAACGGGACATAACTTACAATTTATGAAGTGAAATCTTAGTTTCTTACATTCATTTGAAAGATATAATTAAACAGATTCAAATATTTCTGGTTTTACTGAAATACGATTTATTTTGAATTCTGTACATTCATTTGAAATTTAAAATCGAATTTTCAAACTACCGTGCCATTTCAGGCTCGTTATATAGTTAAATTAAATAAATATTTTCTAACTTCGATTTAAATAAATTTTAGTTGTTATTATTTAAAATAAATCATTAATCAAAATCCATTAAAATAGCTAAAATAAAAATTTAAATTGGTTCAGAAATTTCGGGTTGTTACATACATAGTATACAATCAAAAACCATAGGTGCTTATTGGAGAAAGGATTTCCAGTTATGACAAGTTATGGTACAACCTTCCGATAGAGTTTCTCTAGAGAGGAATACACTGGGTTCAACAAGAACATCTTATAACCCGACTACACATGATCGGCCACTCATTTCGCTTGATTCTTTCGAATGTATTATCACAATAATTATGATCAACAACCTTTATCGAAATAATATAGCAGCGTAAAAATAAGAAACAAATGAATTTTTCTCTAGATCAAGTGATAATACATCCTAATGGGTTCAACCCACATAGTTATGATGTCTTCCCGATTTTAATCATCTTTCCAGTTGGTGAGGCATGAGGCTTTGATTACCTTTTTGACATCACATTCAGCTTTGAATGCCACATTGTAAGATCCGTCAATTACTAATTGAATATAATTGCACAAATATACTCTGGGTGTTAAGCTAAGAGTAGTAATCTTCTCTGCCAACATACTCGATATATTTGTAAAAACCAATGTACGTAATCATTGAAAATACTATGTTAGATATTCATCCATACAAGTTCAATCAATCTTAGGCAATTTCTACTTAAGGTCAACAGAAATAACACTTGCATTTTATTCCATATTCAATTATCTTCAAAACAATCTAATTCGCAATGCTTATGCCAATATAGAGTGGGTTCGGATAATAAATCCAACCGGCCACTCCATATTGACAACGATACTATTTAATTGGCCAAAATTTCGATAGTTAGTTATTTAACTATCGAAGAACAATCATTCATCCAAATACCCCATTTCCAAAAGGAAATACTATTGATTAGCACTAAACAATCACTGAGACCATTTTAATTCATATTTCATTAATTAAATCATTCTCCATTTTTCTTTCAATATCTATTACCCAAATATTTTCAACTCGCTTTGGTCTCCTAGATATTTGGAAAACATTTCCATATCCCACATTCTTTTATTTTTTATACTTAGAAGATACCTTCAATTAATAATTGGAAAACATTTTCATTTTCTTATCCCTTCCATGAAACCATTCATTTCTATACTCAAGAAATATTTATAATTATATTTCCAAAATCACAGTTACTTAGGTTAAAATAGATGTTGTGTAAAACATTGTTATGACAATCCAAAATACTACCAGTTATCCACCTTTAAATATGTGTACGTTTCTCCTTCCAACCCTCCAAGATTTAATCTTATAAATTTCCTTTTACTTATAAAATTCCATTATAAGTTTATTCTCCTATCAAATTATGTATATAATTTATAAATCAATTTCTAATTATCAATTTTTTCTTAAATTTTTCTATCTCCTTAAATTTTCAGAAAAATTCACCAGCATCTCGTTTGTGCGGCTCAATCGGTACAACTACAAATTACCTCTCTAGTCCCTGTCCATTAAAAAGAAAATCAAAAATCTAAGTGGCTTACTAAATTGGCTCATAAATTTCTCAAACTGAATTAAACTCGGACTTTTTTAGACCATTCAATTAATTTCCTTTATCCACTTCATTCCATACCTGTTTAACATATATTCAACCATTCCTAATTTATTCTGAATCAATTAAACATTTTTTATTTAATCACTTTCCATTCGCTAATTAGTTTTCTAATTTGCTTCTTTGCCCGGTCCACTTTTAGTTTGAACATATCACGTTCAAATATATTTTAATTATCTTATACATAAATCAAACTCAAATTCCATGTTCAATTCAAATTTTTGTATTCAATTCCTAATTTTAATTCATAAATTCAATTTACTCAACCAAAGTCAAATTCAATCCAAAACTCCATTAACTAATTACTTTTGTAATTAGATAACTTCATTCAATAGTTAAAATTTTGATTTTTTTTCAAAAATCAATTCATTTACTCCACTGGAGTTCATATTATTTTATAAATCAAGTCAGGATTTTATTAATGAAAAATAAAGTTTTATTCACTTAAAACCATTTTATTTTATTAAATATATCGTTATGGTTCATAAATGATTATACTGCTATTTTCCAAAAATTTGATTTTGACATAACACAAAATCTATAAGGCGAATTCTAGATTTTTCGCTTCCATTAGAAAACTATATTTTAGTGGGCCCGGAGGATTCTTGTTTCATAGAGTTCTGACTTATATTGAGTTCTATATAATCAATTGAAGTTTGAAACGTAAAATTATGAACTACCGTGCTGCGGCGAGCTCGTTTTAATTAAATTTAAATATAAACATTTAAACTTTATTAATGAAATCAATTCTTATATATTTTAATATAAATTAGACCAGTTTTCCAAATCCAACTTAATATTTCCGATTTCCTAAAATCGTCGAAAATTTGTAACTCAATTATAAATTTATAACTCACTTTTTATATTCAATTTCATTACAACTTCCATCTAAATTCATAAATATTCTTTCTTATGAATTCTCCTTATAATAATCCATTTCTTGCTTAAAGCAAATCATCTCCGATGTTTCTAAAAGTGTAACCAATTCCCTTTTAATTTTAATAACTTCTATTTATAAATATTCTTTCACTTACAACATCCTTTTACAAGTTCAAATCCTATTCAGGACTCAACATCACTCGAAATATGGATTATAGTCGAACAACCCTAAAACAATCCTTCCATCCAAAATGTTCCATGCTTGGAAAGAAAACATGTCAAGCGAGTTTGGGTCGATCCACCCAACTAGTGGGCCAACACATGGGTCGGCCGACTTTCCATCTGGGTCGACCCATGTGTTGACCCAGTGGTTGTTGGGTTGCCCCATGCAAGGTTTATTTATATTTTATTTTTTCTATTTAAATTTCTGATTTAAATTTTGAATTTCGAATGGCCATAACTCCTAAGTTTTAAGTCTATTATACGCAAACCAAATATGCATATAATCAGAAAATCATAACGGACATAATGGCGCAATCCCTGTTGCCAAATCCCTACAATTTTCCAACTTACCATTTATTAATTTGTTTGTTAATTATTTTTCGCTAAAATTTGGATTGTTACATTCTCCTCTCCTTAACAGATTTCGTCCCCGAAATCTCTAAGGCTAGGAGTATAGGACAAATGTTTCATACAAATATCTACAATCATCTACTCTTACATAACCATAGTCCTTATATTTTCTAATGGTCTTCATGTACTTATGCAATAGTGTCGTGTATATGTCTCTAACTATTGCAAAAGACTAGGCGGTCTACTGATTCAGTTGACCTCCTCTTAATGCAAATATGCAAGTGCCATGAATCCAAATGCATGCAAAAAGACCTAATGACAACATATAGTTCTAAATGTGTGCTTCAATCATCATTTATATGCGATAATCATATGAAAACTCCCATTTATATCATCCATAAAATAATATAAAATGTGCACACATCTATATGCATATGCAAGTGTCCTATTAAATAACCATTAATACCTAGTGTGTGTGCGTGTGTATTTATATATATGTGTGTGTGTCCATTGCATCCACTTGCAAACACTTGCATTAATTTGCAAACATCAAACATAACACGTTCTAATAACATGTTTCAACCACATCCTATCATCCATAGCTCAAATCCTAAGATTCAAGGTTAGAAAGGATATAAACTATTCAAAACTAATGATAGAAATAGGATGATTGAAGCATACCATCAAAAAGGTATGGATAAGAGACACGTATATTCTCCTCCGGTTCCCAGGTGGCTTTGTTAGAATCTTCACTCCATTGAACCTTTACAAGCTTCACCTCCCTTTTTTTTTGAAAGTTAAGAGCTAATTTTATTAATCAACATAATATTTACAATTTTAAGCTCTCAAGCATACACAAGCATATGCAAGGCTTACAAAATGAATAATCTCAAAACATTACTAATGTCACTGTAGCAAATTACATGACCCATAAATCAAAAGACTACTGTGGTAAATGCCAATAACAAATAACAGTAACTTGCTGCATAGCTCACTAAATCTTGATGTATCCGATTAGTCGACCTCAAACATCTTCCAATTTACAGAGTGTTCCATGATAAGTTTGCTAGCCTCAGGTCTACATTCCGATAAACAACATAACATGAAATCTGAAAAATGAAGCCTCGTGCAACCATAAGAGATCCCAAAAACCAGCATATCACTTAACATCAATGAATTTTCATTGCAGCTACATCAATTAAAATAAGTATAGCCTTATCACATCATGTAAGAGAAGAGTCATACAACGGATTTTTCCTCATATGCCTTATGGTAGATTTCAGCTTACTACTGAGAGGCATCACATCCTCTGGACCGTAATCATTACCTTCACGTAGATTATCATCAGCCCAAAATTTTCCTTTCAGTTTGTTGTTCTCGGAATTATATGATGGAAGGGAGGTAGTGGGCACCGCAGTTGAAAGCAGGGCTTTGTTAACAATGGGAAATGTCAAACTGCGCCTGTTACATTAGGAGGAGGCAGTTGAAAGTTTGAAGGAGGTTTCAAGTTTCCGTATGGGGAAGATTTGAGGGTGTAGTTGCTAAAGGTGCTGATTTTGTGGCAATAGGAGAGGATTTAGAAGAGACTGGATTTATTACAGTGGTATGCATCAGACCACATGATGCAGAAGTATTGCGCATGCCTGAATTTCCTTTTGGGGATTTGTCAACATTAACAAAATTTTCATCAAAGAGATTACCTAGCAGATCCTCCTCCTCTTCAACTTGATTGATTTACTCTATATTTTGGGTTGCAGCCTCCTAAATAGTATTGATTAATGCTACAAAGCCAGTAGCAGCTTTAGCATTACCTTATATATTATGATCAACCTATGGACTATTAACTTTCACATTATTGTTAGTATTAACCTCATCATTAACCACCTCAGTATTACCATTTCCATCATTCTCATTTGCTAAAGCATCAAAAGGATTTGCATTAACATTAGTCACGTCAGCGTCAACATTAACATTAGCCTTATCATTAGCAAACCTCTTCTTTCTCCAATACTTTTTAGCTTTTGTATTAACTGATGTCCAGTTACTTTTATTAGTATTTGCTGTGAACCTCCTATTATTCTGTCTAGTTTGATCATGAGGAATATCGTGAAAATTATTTCCAAGATCCTCGACATGGTCTCCATCCACATCTGCCTTTGCATTAAATTAACATTTATTAGTTGTGTGGCCAAAACCTTACAAGTGGTACATATATTGGGTCGCCAATCATAGGATAACCTAATTGATGGGTAATCCGTACCTAAACCATCAACCACTATTCTATCTGGTAGTTCAAACTCAGAACAGATCTCAATTAAAGCCTTTGCATATCTAAATCTCTGAAACTTTTCAGTGCTATTATCAAAACATATCAATCTCCCCACATGCCAAGCAAGCCAGTTTATACCCAATAACGTCCAATGAATAGTCGGGATTCGATAAAAATGGACCCATATAGGAACTTTTTTAATCTGCGCTTGTGAATTTCTTATAGATGGGTCCCATCTAGATATAATAAACATTTGATCTCTTATAAAAATAGGATCAGATTTTAGAGTTCTTTCTCGATTTGATTCATTTGTAAACTTGAAATGGAAATGAACTCCATCTGATTTAATACTAACTTCACCATCTAATTTCCAAAACCGGTTTAAGAAATTTACCACTGAAGGATACGATTCCATGCCATCCAGGAAAAAGCCAACCAAGAAATTGCTCCAATAATTCATACCTTCCTCCCTGACCGTTTCTGGAATCTTCTTCAGAATACCATCCCTAGGGATGTCGAAGTATTGTGGTTGAAATACTCCAGCATTTCGAGGGAGATAACTAAAAAGGGAAGCATAGTCCAACTTCCTGAAGGTAGGATACGAGGCATTTGATGAGGATATATTAGCATTCACCAAATTGACATTAGCCAGAGGAGGGGAAACATTAGGAGTGGATCTAAAGGAAGAATTTCTTGGATCTGGAAGGTTCGATCCTTGATTTGTATTAGATCTTGGATGTAGGAGGCTCGATCCGTGATTTGCATCGGATCTTGAATCTAGGAGGTTCGTTCCTTGATTTGTATCAGATCTTAGATCTTGAAGGCTTGATCCTTGATTTGCATTGGATTTTGGGATGTTCGATCCTTGATTTTCTTTATAGGGTTTGACCGATGAGGGATTCACCACGGCGGGGGGTGGATCTGGGGGTATAGGTGGAGAATTATGAGAGGGAAGAGGAGGGAAGGCCATGTCGAAGGCAAAGGTGGAAGAAGAGGAAGGAGAATGTTTCGTGGATGCCATTGTCAACAAGGAGTTTAATCCGCATGTGAATTCTCCGCTTCATCTCCTTATTCCTTAGGTCTTTGTTCTCAAAGTCTAGGTTCTGCGTAGATGGTTGTCAAATAGATGCCTTTCGCTTAAGCTCTACATCCTCCGATGAATAAGGCTTACTATTACTGAGTCATGTAAAAACTTTTGCAAGTGTGAAACATGAAAGACATTGTGAACACCCGAGAGCCTCTTTGGTAGCTGGACCCTATATGTCATATCAACCACTCTCTTTGTGATTAGAAATAGTCCGACACATCGTAATGCTAACTTGTCTATGGAGCCAGATCTCACCACATTCCTCAGCGACAATACCCTAACGAATACTAGGTCTCCAATATAAAACTCAAGATCAGTCCTCCTCTTATTTGCATACAATTTTTGTTGATCCTGAGTTGCCTTGATTCTCCTCCTAATTAAATCAATCTTCTCGGAGGTCACTCTAATCATATATTCCCCAAGAATGAGTCTATTTGCTGACTCCTACTAACATGAGGGATATCTACAGGGTCGTCCATATAGAGCCTCGAAGGGTGCCATGCTGATGATAGTCTGAAAACTATTATTATATGCAAACTCCACTAGGGGTAAATGCTCCTCCCACTTCCATCCAAATCCAAAATACACAGCCTCAGTAGATCGTCTAAAATCTGATTCACCCTCTCAGTCCATCCATCTGTCTGAAGGTGATAAGTTCTTCTCAATATGATCTGTGTCCCTAAAGCCTCATGTAGACTCTTCTGAAACTTGCTAATAAAAATCGAGTCTCTGTTGCTTACAATACCCGTGGGAATACCATGGAATCGGACCGTCTCTCAAACATAGATAGAAGCTAACCCCAAAGTCGTTCTCTTACTCCTAACTAGGATGAAATGGGTGCTCTTCGTTAGTCGGTCTACAATAACCAAATACTAGAATTGCCTTTTCTCGTCCTAGGAAACCCTTTAATAAAATCTATAGACACACACTCCCATTTACAAAGCAGCACATCCAAAGGCTGGAGTAATCCATTGGGTTTCTAGTTCACTGCCATTACACTTTAACATGTTATACATCTCACTACAAAATCGGTTATGTCCTCTTTCATGCCAGCCTAGTAGAATACTCGTCTCATATCACGATACATCTTATCACCGCCCAGATGGATACTTATCCGAGAGTTATATGCCTCATCCAATACCGCCCTGGTCAGGCCACTCATAAGGGGAACACAAAGTCTACCATTATGTCTTAACCAATCTCTACTATCCACCGTATATCTAAAAAGATGTCTAGAGGTCTCTCCCTTTCCAAGCCTGTGCAAAATATCCACTAGCTCGGGATCCTTATGCTGCTTTGACCCAATTTATTCTAGTAAGGTAGGCTTCATCTCCATTGATGCTAACAATCCTGGAGTACAGTACATATATGGTATAAAATCAAATGTAGATATGAACTCTAAGCTTTGCGACTCTACAAACAAAGGACTCTACAATTCCCTCCACCTAGTCAAATCATTCACTGCCATATTCCCCTTTCCGTGGTGCAAGAATTCTCAAAGTCGTAGGATGCTAGAAACTCCATCCAGTGTTGCTGCCTCAGATTAAGGCCCCACTATGAGAACACATACTTCAAAGACTTTTGGTCTGTGAAAAACTCAAACCTTTCACCTAGTAGATAATGCCACCTAGACTTAAGCACAAACACTTTCACAGCTAGCTCCAAATCGTGAGTAGGGTAATTTATCTAATGAACCTTCAGTTGTCTGCTACCTAGCATATAACCCTACCGTCCTACATCAACACTACGCCTAAGCCAGTCCCACATGCATATGTACATACAGTAAATGTCTTAGAGCAATCAAGAAGTACCAAAACCGATGCACTAGTAAAGTTCTTCTTGGTAAGATGGGTGAGCGGCACTGAAATTTGTGCAAAGTCCTTAATGAACTTCCTATCGTAGCCCACCAATCCACGAAAACTCCTCACCTCTGTTGCGTTCTTGGGGTCTTCCAATCCTGCACCACCACTACTTTGGCCGGATCCATTGCAAATCCATCCACCGAAACTATGTGCCCTAAGAAACGCACTTCCCTACGCCAGAAATGGCACTTGTGAAACTTCGCCTTAAGTTGATGCATATGGAAAGTACGGAGAACCTCTCCCAAATGGAAGGCATGTTAATCTTTGCTCCTCGAGAATACAAGAATATCATCTGTTGGAGAATGGAGTTTTGATGACAACAACCTTGTTTCAATTATCATTGATTATAAAATATATATACTAACACTTTTTGAATAATATATATATATATATGTACACATATGTAGGAATTATATACAAGAAATATTACTGAAGACTGTACAGTTTTAAAGATGATAGAGATTCAAAGATCAGAGAAATTTCAAGACTCATGAGTATTCAAGAGTTTAAGATTAATATAGTTATAGAGTCTAGATTAAACTCTAAATAGCACTCCATGTTCAAATTCTAATTCTATCCTCAATCCTCTCTTTTATTTTCTATCTTTTCTATTTTTCCTTTCTTATTCTTCTTTGTTTTTCAAACTTAAATTTTATATATTTATATCCTTATACTTTATATTTGTATAGTTTAAAACCTTATAATTTTATAAATATGTTTATATAGTTTAAATTTATGTTTTCATATGATTTTCTACTTTATAATATTAATTTACAATACTGTATTTTGATTCAAGAATTTCCAGAATTATATTAATATCAAAACACTTGGAAAATGTTTTAAAACTAAAAAATACACTAATTATGTCAACATAACAAAAACACCATGTCGACATATAACTGTCACTTTTTCAATTTTGAAAGGAAGTGTCTTTTCACTATTTGAAACGATTCAGAAACATTGCAAGCTTTATACACTATAAAAAGGGGTTAAAACCGAATTTCTAAACATATCTTCTTCTCCACTTTCATCCTCTTTCATTATATAATCATTCTTAATCATTTTTATGATTTCTACACTTATACTCTGCCGAATTCAATTCCATTTTGATCAAAGTTCTTCTATCTACACTCTCTTCACATCTCTCTCTGAATCAAGTGCTATTGAAGAGTTCTAGGGCTATTTGTAATTGTTTAGGTTGAGTAAAAGAGGAATCGGTGGTTTCCTTGTAGCAAAGAAATCAAGGAAGTAGGAATCGATGTTTCCTTGTAGCCCAGAAATCGGCGGTATCCCTTGCAGCCGTGAAATCAAGGAGGGTGTGCTTGACTGTTAATATAGTAATAAAACTCTGTGCATTCAAGCGTTATGTCGGACTTAACATAGGAGTAATCCGAACCAGTATAAAATACTTTGTGTTCTTTCCTTTTCTGCATTTTCATTTCTATTTATTTTGCATTTACGTTTGAATCTGTGTCTGTGATTGTGTTTGTTTCATTCTGTTATTCACATAAGTTTTAGATTTTGCTTAGATTCTCAAAAACACTATTCACCCCCCTCTAATGTATGTTTTGCCTTAACGACCCATTCTGCATTCATCATCCACAAAGACAACTGCAAACTTATTTAGGATATACCTGAATACTAAACTCATCAAATTCATGAAATAAGTTGGCATGTTGGTCAGCCCAAATGGTAAGGCCAACCACTCAAAAAATCCATCAAGAGTCTGAAATGTTGTATTGTCAATACTATCATCTGCCACATGCAACTAATGAAATCCAATGACCGAATCCAACCGAGAAAATACAGACATTCCCACCAACTTATCAAAAGATCATCTATCCGAGGGAGTGAGTAAAGATTCTTTTTCATGAGCTTATTCAATTCTCTATAACCCACATAAAGCCGAACAAACCATATGCCTTGGTAGCAAAGACGATCGGTGCTCCCCACTCGGAGATACTGCATCTGGTAAACCTTTTTTCTAAAAGCTCGCCCACTTATTGGGAACTGCAAATTAAGGATCTTAAGGCAAACTTAACACTAGGGGGAGTGAATATTGTATAATGGAATTTTATAATTTTAATGAATTCTTTTTGAATTAATAAAAAATATATGCAAATCACAGATATGTAACAATCAAAGAATCAAATACTGATGCATAATAAAAAGTAAAAGTAGTAAAGGAAAGAACACGCCAAGATTTTTATACTGGTTCGGAGTTGCCCTACATCCAATCTCATATGACTCTAGGTTGATGCAGATTTATTTTCAATATAATCTTCAAATCACAATCATTGATTTCCTTGGCCATAAGGTACACCATACCTGTTTCCAGAGTATACTCAGGCTCAATTGACTTCCGGGCTACAATCACACCCAGTTGATTTGCACGACAACCACACCTTTTTCAATATCGTTTTGGATGGAAGACTCGATAGAATTTCTTGTGATCTTTAACTACAAAAACTCCTGTAACTATGAATTGCACTTGAATCTTTGAGAGAGTTAATAGCGAATGAAACTAGAATTGAATTAGTTTAATACTATTTTGAATTTTGGCAAAGTTTGATTATATAAACTTGAAAATTTAAGAGTAAAATGGAGAGGAGAAAAGAGAGAAGAAGATAAATGAAGCTAGTTATGAAATTTCGAATTTAGAAGCCTATTTATAGTGGTTCAATAGTCATATTCTTTCAGGAAAAAAATTAAAACCAATAAAACAACTTTTGATATTTGAATTTCTGGATTAACGGCCACAATGTCAACATGGGGGGTACTACATGTCGACTTGCCTTAGAGAAATTTTGAAATTTGATTTTTTTTTAAAAACAATGTAAATGATGTTGAAATAAATCAAGGTAATTTTGGAGTTTAAACATATTAGTGTTCTATATAATAAAATAGTGTAATAGGGTATAAATATAATTTCAGAACATATATTTATGATATATATATATATAATGATTATTTAAAACTTATATAAATCTACAAAAATAACTATTATAAGAAATATTTTAAAACTAAAATATATAAAACTATAACTATGAGTATAAGGAAATTGAAACTTAAGTAAAATGTATGTTAAAACTAAAATATAGGTAAGTAAAAATTTGAATTAGTTAAAAACTTATATATAGATAATCAAACCTGATTATTCAAATTAGGAGTTAGATTTAAAATCCAATAAAATTAAAAGATACACACACATACACATCTTAAACTGGAAGTAATTTTGAAATCAATTGGAAATTAGAGATAAGAAGATTTAAAATGATAGGAGATTTGAAAATAGAAATTTTAGTGCTATTACGGAGTTTTAACAAAAAATATAGACTCTGTAACTTATCCTATATTCTTGAACTCTTGTTACTCATGTGTCTTAAATCTTGAACTATTCTTCTATGAAATCTTTAATCTTGAATCTAAAAACTAAGCAGTCTTCAAATCAATATGTGTACATAATTCCTGCATACACACACACACACACACACACACATATATATATATATATATATATATATATACACACAATAGTGTAAGTATATATTTTATAACAGTAATAGTTAAAACAAGGTTGTTGTCATCCAAACCATCATTACCTAATCTCAGTCCCCAGAACCACTTGCTTACTAAGCTCTCTCTGTTCCCTTAATGCCATATGATGAACATGCAATACAGCAGGCTTTGCATCCTCACATAAATAGATCCATAAATCAATCTCTCGCTTAGGGGGCAGTCCTCTAACCTCCTCAAAGACGTTCGAATACTCGTGTACAATGGGTGGAGAATCAATGTCATCAACAGAAGATTGAAAGGAATATAGGAAACTCAACATGACTGACCCCGAGGTCTCAAGAACTCTTCAGGGGGCTACCACTACAGGTCAAAAATCTAACGACCCTCCTCTCACACTTAAGGATAGCCCCGTACATGGCTAACCCGCCATCCTTAAGATCACACCATACCCCAAAAATCTCAATACATAGACATCACAATCAAACTCAATGCTTAAAATATAGATTTTTTAAACCCATACAAACCATAAATAAGTGTGTTGAACCACCTATGGGGTTTGAAACTACTTCGGTATTGGTAACAAGAGAAATACTAAGTGCAAACAGTCAACCAAGGTACCAGAAATAAAGTGAATGAGAAGCGCCCAAAACAAAAAGAATACGTATAAGAAAGTCAGAAATGGAAATCAAACCTTATACAACCACTTTCCTACCTCTTTTCGGACCACCTCTAGTCAGAGTCACCTCTAACATATGAATAAGAGATGTTGACGTACCAGTTCTTGTCCAGGCCTCTATGGGTATATCCTACTACAATGCCTCATATGTCCATAAGTAAAGCACTTGCCTTCCACCTTTCTGCAATCCTACAGTAAATAGCTTGCATCCCACATCCATGACGATTTCAGTCTTGATCTGCACTTTCCGAAGACCACCTTCTTGCTTATTCTTAACCTTCTTATATTCACACCATTTCTTCTTAGAATTAGCAACCTTTGGCACTTCTCCCTTAGCATCCTTAACCCTTTCCTTTTTTCATTCATGCATCAAAGCCATATCTACTAGGTGCATCAGAACACGGGTCATAACCAATATGTGGAGAGGTTGATTCGGCCCTCTCGCAGATCTTTTAGCTTTCTTATTAGTAGGTACCAACAAAATTCATCCCAAATTGCGATTAATCATTAAATTGGTTGATGTACTCCTTGACTGAAAGATCTCATTGCTTTAGATTGAGAAACCGCTTTAACTTCATACCCTTTTCTTCTTGCGACATAAATTTCCGCTCGAATCTAACTCAGAATCCAGCCCAATCCATAAGTCTTCCCACAGCCTCAATAATCTACCACCAAGATGATGCCTCCCTCTTAAGCGGCCACGTGGCCAACTGAACTCTATACCAATCCTCAAGCTCTAATAACTCAAAGACCTGCCTGTATCTCTATGCCAAGTGAGGGACTCCACGAAAGTCTCTATGCCCATAAAAGTCATGCTTCCCAAATTATAGAAATCCTTGCAAATCTTGAAAAATTCAGGAGTTCCAAGTGGATTAGGAGGAACCACCATGGAGGGTGCTGAAACTGGGCATGCTCTTGTCCTTCGGCTAGTGGCATGGCCTCTAAGCATCTATAAAACCAACCAGTAATAAGGACACACTCAGGAAGATTAGGGGTGCCTAACATACTGCGTAAGAGAGAGAAGACAGATATTTTAGAACCCGAGAGAGTCAAAGGAAGGTCGTAACTAACCGAGGGGATATCTTTTTAAAGTAATTTTTTTTTTGCATGGATGATGGGGTAGTAAGGACCCCTACCTTTTTATTGAAGCATCATAGAAAAAAGGAAAAAGAAAAACTAGAAAAAAATCTTCTAGCAAGAGAACAGAAGGAAAACAAGATGCTTTAAGGAACCAGAAGCACAACAAATATATACAACACAAAAAAAAAAGCAGAATAAAACAGAGAGCTCAAGAAGCAAAGCAAGAAAAATCCTAGGCTCTATAACAAAGTTGGCATACTCCAATCCTTGACGTATTACAAGCTTTAGCCATTTCATCGTGTTAACAACATCCTTCTTTTTTTCAAGAGAAAAAAGCAAACAATTCCTCTCCTTCCAAATGCCAATGAGGATTTTTTTTTTCAAAATGTAGTTGAGTAACCTGTTACTATCATTTTTAGTGTCAATTTCTTGAAAGAGCTCTTCCCATTCAGCAGAGTGAGAAACAACAACCATCCTTCCAATTTTTATCATGATGTCACTCCAGTATCCATGTATTACATGAAAATCATAGAATAGATGTTGGACAATTTCTATGTGTTGAGAACAAAAAAGGAAAGGCTGTCAACATTCATACCTTTGCTAATCAGATTGTCTTTAGTGTTCAAAGCTTTATTTAGCACCTTCCAAAGGAAGAAGTTTCCCTTAGCATTATTATCACCTTTCCAAACATTTTTCCTTTATCTCCATTTAGTAAACCCAATTGAGTTACTAACATGAGAGTAAGTTGATGGTATAGAAAATTTACCTCCTTCTACCTTCCAGCTGAGGTGTTCAACATGGTCAAGCCTTGCTTGTATCTTCTAATTTGGATCCATAAGTCACTGACCCTCTGGTTAGAGTAAGTTGAAAGCATGCCAACTGTAGACATTGTTCAATGAGGAGGAAAAAAGGAATGCCAGTCTACATAATGTCTTCATAGGACAGCTCTCCATTTAATATTTTTCCAAAGTCATGCCATAGATCCTGCCAAACAGAAATGTGACTAATGTTGTTCATGTTGTACTTAACGATGGAGAGAAAGACTTCCCTCATTTTCAGCAGGCTCTTCCACCTCCAGATGCACTTCTGCGGAGAGACCATGCTCCAAAAGGGTTTATCTTTAAGTAAATGTTTATGAGACCATTGAACCCAAATGCTTTTCCTATTGTTGAGGAAGTTGTCCAAGTGTTTAGCGTAGACAGCTTTGTTCTAGGCAGAAATGTTGAGAATACTTAGGCCAACAAAATCAATAGCCTTATATATAGTTTTGAAGGAGTTGTGAGGGAGGTACTTACTGGTAGTATTACCCTTCCACAATATTCTCATGGAGAAAGATTTAACATTTTGTCCAGTTTAGTGGGCATTAAAAAGGTTTTGGCCTAATAGACTTACATTGCGAAGGTGATTGATTTCAATAGAGTAATCCTACCAGCTTGCCTGATAAACCTCGTAGACCAACAGTCTAATCTAGCTAGATTCATACAATGGATTGCATTGTGTTAAGGGAATTCTAGATGTTACAAGAGGTAGACCCAAGTGTGACATAGTTGCATGGTTATGTTTTAGACTAGTAGCATTAACTAAATTTTCAACTTTTTGACTACTCAAGCCAGTAGAGGCAAATTCAGACTTGTCTAGATTTATTTAAGGCCTGTCAAGAGATAGAATTTGTCAAGACATAGAAGAATAGCTTGAATTGTTTGTATTCTAGGCTTGCAAAAAATTACTAAATCATCAACAAACATAAGGGAAACTATATGAGGATCTCTAAACTTAGGGTGGAGCTTGAAAAGTTTTAGATCAAATAACTTGTTTAACATTTGGGTTAACAACTCCATGAAAATTATAAAGAGGTAGAACGACACAGGGTCCCCCTTCCTAATACCCTATTCCCATTAAAAAAGCCAAAACATGTTCCATTAAGAACAATCGAGCAGTTAGCAGCTAAGATACACTCATATATCCAGGAGATTATAGAGATGGGAAAGTTCATATATCCCATGGTTCTTACAATGGCGTCCCATTACAAGGAGTCAAAATCCTTTTTTAAGTCCAATTTTAAAATAGCCATAAGGGAAATTTGTGTTGAGTTATACCCATTCATGATTTCATGAGATATTAGCACAGTATCCAATATATTTCTTTGATAGAGGAAAGTAGTCTGGTTACTAGAAATTATGCTATAGACACTACTACAAAAGTGGGCATATTCGACGCTATTTTGCTGTGGTCGTAGATCCAAAAAGCGTTGCTGTATGCCCTTTTTTCAAATAGGCAACACCAGGGGGGTGTGGCATCCGCAGTCGTTGCATTAGCCATCTAAGGCAACAGTTTCTCCCATCTACGGCCACGGACAGAAAGTGTTGCATTATAGCCGTAATGCAACACTATTTGCACGTAATGCAACACTATTCAGCGTTGCCTTAAGCATTAGTTTGGGCCTAGCTTCCAGTGGGGCCTCGTCAGCTTTCCACGTCTGCTGTCTACGTGTCACATGACACGTCATCTCTCCATGTTAGTTGCCCATATGTCACATGCCACATCAGCTATCCACATCAACTGTGGGGTCCATGTGCGACGGGTAAGTAATTATATTTAATGTAATGCAACACCACTTCAATATGTAATGCAACACCATTATCATGAAATGCAATATCAATAAAAGCTAATGCAATAGTAGAAGAAGGAAAATGCAACACTAAAAGATAGCAAATAAAATGCTTTAATTAAAAATTGTGCAATACATGTTTTGTATAAGAAACTCATCCAAAGTAATTGTTTTAATTATCCAAATATCAAAACTCAAAAATCAGCTACACCGTTTTCTTCATTGTATACAGTAAACTCGAACTACTTCAAGAATCGGTGCACGACATAAGGGACATTATCCTCCATTCCAGGCCTATTCATTAGCACATTCTGAACATGTACACATGTGTCCACATCTGCAAAATGTATTACTCATTTATATATATGAATCATATATATGCAGCAATCTGACTGCAATAGGAAATATATATGTATGTACCTATACAAGAAGGTGGCATCGAATATATGTATGTGTGTCACATCTGCAAAATTTATCCCTCTGCCTTCCAGAATTAAATATGCACCTGATCAAATGATAACAAGTTACTTAAGTGGTGGAATTGAATGGCTATTGGCCTTCTTAACAAAATGTTATGAACATAATTATTACAATTGACTTACTGACCATTGGCGATTGGTCACTCATGCCAGCCAAGCCCAACAAATAAGCAATTTCAGAATGCTTCTTCTTTTGAGCAAAAAGTTTCAGTTTGCATATTACTACCATGTACATTGTGTCATTTCATATCCTTTCAAGCTTCAGAACCATATTGTCATCTACATCTTCAACTCCTAAACAAATCTCCATCGTCAAAAGTTTCAAAAAAAACAACAATGGAGGACTCTTCACTATGCATCACTGCCACTGTTCTTACAGGACATTGGACTTACAAATTTGTGCGTCTCATGCTTAGGCATACTCTGAAGCATAATGAGTGGGGCATACGGGTTATACCCAAAAACTCTTTTCTAATAACATGCCCATCTTACAGTAAGCATGATCATGCGCTAATGTTGAAACTTTTTACAAAATGTGGAGGTACTTTTTATGTACAACAATGGTCTGGTGAAGAATTTGAGCCTGAACCAGCATTCGAGGCAGAATCATGGGCTAGAGTTGTTGGCTTTCCCGGGTTCCTAAAGAAAAATGTTCCTGCAATTAAAGAATAAATGATGCCAATGGGAAATGTGCGTGAAATTGATGACTGTCATTGGTCTCGAATTGACCATAGATCATTATACCTGAAAATGGAATTTTATGAAGGCATTGGCTCGGAGAATACTTTTGCTGCTCGATTCGACAACAAAATTTACCTCATTAGGGTTTAGCGCACCACACATGCTCATCCTGGGACAAGGCCTGAAATTTTGTTTGTGAGCAATAGAGAGGAACCAGTGGTACCATTTTTTTGTGATCATAGGTAAATTTTACTTCCATCCACAGTTTCTTTTAGTTAATCCATAATACGTTTGGCCAATCGATGTAAATTTGCCAAAGAACACAATTAAAAAGTGTTCATTCAACTATGCTCTATCCTTAATAGACTTATAATGAGACACAACCAAACATGCACACACTCACATACATACATACAAGGTTATAATGCCCCACCCAAGATTCTGAAATAATAATACAAACTGGTGCTCTGTTATTTGTACATAGATGTGGTTGTATGGCTTGAATTGAATTTACCTATAAATGTGTATGGAAATAGAATTTACCTATTAATGTTTGCTGCATCGATATGACTAATTCCCATCGAACTCTTTTACAAATGTACGTTACTGTTATATTATTGAAGTTTGATCATGTACATTACTTTGTAACTTTTTGCCCTCCACACCTAGAAATTCTAGTTCCATCGCTGACTATGCTCTATCCTTAACAGCCTTATAATGAGACACAACCACACATGCACACACTCACATACATACATATAAGGTTATAATAGCCTACATTATGAATTTACCCATTAGTTTCTCAACAAAGTATATGAAGTCACAACCAGATGACCGACATTCAACTAGAAAGTAGTTATACCAACATTAGCATAAAACAACACAATATCACAAGTGGATTTTCTTATCTAGAAGTAATCATTTCTTCTTAAAACTATGATCATTTATATGAGGTGCTAATTGGAATATATCAATGATCATGTAATCCCCTTTCAGTCACTCTGACATGGACACTGACTCTGAAGAAGAAGAAGCAAAAGAAGAAGATTAACATGCCTCTTGGTGGAAAACTATTTATGTATTATGTATGTATATATTCAGTTATGTTTTATGTAAGACTGCTTTACGATACTTTGTGCTGCCTTTTGACGCTCGCTGACGGAGTTTGAGAATGGTAGTGAATGCTGGTGATGATGCTGGTGATGATATTTGTGAAACTTTATGAATGTTGGTGAATGTTGTAATGAATGCTGGTGATGATTGTTGGCTTGAATGTTTGTGGAAGTTTGTGATTATTTGTAACAACCCGGAAAATACGAGCCAATTTATGAATTTTAAATTGGTTATTTCAAAGGAATTTGAACAATTGAAATAGAATATTTCAATAAAATAGTGAGTTAGAAATAGTGAGTCAGTTTGAAAATTTGAATTCAAACTTTGACTGACTGTGCAGGGTGGAAAATATAACGGATTTTAGTGAAACCAAAAATATTTAAATCTGTTAGTGAATACCTTTCTAACGAATCTGAAAAATCGAAGTTTCATAACGGGAATCAAAAGTTATGGCCGAATGAATTTTCAGAAAGGTCGCTATATAGAATATATAGCCCTGGAAAATTGATATTTTGCAAACGAGCTTGGAATTTGACGAAACCACTTTTGTTGGGTCCGAGATGTCAAACTATTGCTAGGTTTCAAATTTCATTATTTTTGAAGCTAGTATGTGAGCGTGGCAAAAGAAAATGTGTTTGGTCAATTTCTGTTAAATTGGATCGACCAGAAAATGGCCATTTTTCAAACGATCTCAGAATTCTACGAAACTAGTTTTGTTGGGACCGTAGCGTCAAAACATAGAATTTTTCGAATTAGTTTGTGGCCCCGGCAAATTAAAATGTACATTCAAAGTTAGAAATTAAATGTTTTATACTTTAATTTGAAAAATAACTGACTGTAACAGTCGAATTAGCCAACGAAACATATCCCATTGTGTCTGGGATGGGGGTAATTAGCTAGGGACGACAGTCATTGGGTTTGAATTGGTGTCCGTGTGGAGAAACACTATTTAAAAATTTATTAAAACCATGGGCCAATCAGAATTTTCCTTTCATTATTTTTAAAAATAAAAAATATATCAGAAAACCCTCGTTTTCTCTCCCGATCAACGATCGACGTCGTTCAATCCTTCACCGCCAAATCGCCGCTGCCACAGGCGATTTTAGCCTGCGCCACCCCCCTTCCTCGACGCGCCTCCCTCTCCTCTTCCAATCCGACCCTACCCCGACCCCTATCGCCTCCTCCATCGCCAGAATCGACGACCCAAACCCCGGCGCTTCCCATCGCCGCCACGTGTGCCACCGACCACCGAACCACCTCAAACCACCCTGCGCCGACTCCCCTCTTCTCCCTCTTCCACGTCATCACCTCTGTTCATCCCATCGTGCCTTGGTTTTCGCGAAAACTGCAACCCTAGTTTTGAACCATCGTTAAAGGTGAGTTCTTTTTGATGTTTGCACTTTGAAAAATCATATCTTTATGGTGTGTTGACGAAATTCGATGAAACAGGAAACATCGGGACCGCAAGGAAGCTCTCTACCACATAGAAGAGACCGCGGATTTTTCTGAGTCATCTACGATTTTTAGCACTCCGAAAACCAATGTGAGAAATCTAAATTAAATGAATTTGAATGGAAAATGTCGTGTATAAATTATATAAGCGAAATATAAATTACACACGTGTTGTATACCTCATGTACATGCGATGTGTAAGCTATATAAGCAAAGTATGAATTATACATGCATAGTATAATTGATATATGTGTTGAAATGCAAGTGAAATATAGAAATATATATATATATATATACACTCCCCTCGTCCACAAACCATGGACGATATTTATTGTTGTGAATTGGTGTGAAATATTGGATGAAAATGCGAATGGTTGAATAATTGTTTGTGGTTGATATTGATTGGTTGTGGTTGAAAAATACCCATTGGTGATTGAAATGAATTGGAAATAATTGTGGAAATAAAAATAAAACATGTCTCCTGCGTGCGAATTAGATGCATGAATCCCCATTGTCAAAAACCGCAAGGTTTTAAGGTAGAGCGAGGAGCCGTACTAGGGACTGTACCGGTTTTAACAACCCTGCCGTTATGCTGCCGAAATTTTGAATAATATTCATGTGTTAAAATTATTCTCATATGTTGAAATTATCTTCTTGCGTTGAAATTAAAGTCATGTGTTGAAACTATATCCATGTGTGGAGGTGCTCATGTGTTGAGAAGTGAGTGTATTGGAAAAGTTCATGTGTGGAATAAAAAGATTGAACAATAAAAATTACATTTTTATTGAAACTATGAAGTGTTAAAAACATTCATGTGTTGAATAAATATTTAGAATGATAAAAATATCATTTTTATCATATATGTGATATGCTAAAGATATGCGAGCGTTGAAATAAATATTTGTGAAAGAAATATTATTTTTAACATGCATAGGAACTAAATAAAATAGTCATGTGTTGAAATATATTTTAGTTCACCAAAATTATCAATTTTGAAATGTGAAGTGTTAAAAATAGCCACTTTGTCAAATAAATATGCATGAGTTGAAATATTCATTAATTAGCTAATGATATGATTTTTGCCTATGCATGCAACATTAGAATGAATGGTGTTTTTAAACCAAATTGAATCAAATATGAAGTTGAATGGAAAATGATAAGTGATAAGAATTGCATATATGTACATGCATATTTATTAAACAGGTTATAGCAAAGAGGCTAGAGAAGAGGAATAAAATTTTGTGCCCGACAAATAGGTACACGTTTACTGTTTTGTTTGGGTGATGATTTTATGAGCCTATTGGCTAGCTGCTAGGCTTTTTCTTTTTCTTTTTGACATGAGACGCCTGTGTGGCTATTTGGGAATTTTCCCAGCCCCTCCCGTACAAAGGAGGTTATGGCGAAATTTTCCAAAATTTAAAGGCGTTAGTGAAATATTTGAGGTGAAAACGATACAGGAATTTTTGAATGAACTATATTTATATAAATATATAAATATAAATAAAATTAAAACGAAACGTGGCCGTGCAGTTCGTGTTTTGAAACCGTGATTTCAAACGACTAGTGCGGGAAATCCGACCATTGGATTTTCCTGAAACCACAACCGTTGGGTTCGCCTTGGAAATATCTTTCCAACGGCACCAACTTTGTGTAGATCCGACGGTTGGATTGCCTGGAATGTTTAATTCAAATCTGAAGAAAAACAGCGCCAGAAACGATTATAAATATATATAATTAAATTAAATCGAATAACAACGCTGCAGTTCGTAAATTGAAATGGTAACTTCAAATGGCTAGTGTGGAAGATCCGACCGTCGGATTTTCCCAAAACTGAAACCGTTGGATTCGTTTTGAAATGATCTTTCTAATGATATAAAATTTGTAAAGATCCAACAGTTAGATTTTCAGATATGTGTAAAACAAATTTAGTGAAAAACAACGCCAGTGCATCGGCGCGACCTGAAACGTCGTTTAATTAAATATGGCCATTTTAAATAAATAAAAATGGCGATATATCGTTATAAAATACTATAGATGATATAGAGTGGAAATAAACCAATTTTGTTGTGTTTGCTTGATATGTGATGGTTGAATGTATTTAACATGAAAATCATAACTAGAGAACTGAAAGGTGAATGTTGAATAGTCCAACCATGGGCTAAATTGATTTGAAAATCTAAATATACGTGGGTTATTTGAAAAGCCGGAGTTCATCTCATTTCAAATAATCGATCGACGTTGAGAAGTCGAAGAGTCGAAGACGGTTGAAGACCGACGATCTTCACATTGGATGGATGGGCGCTACTGATGCTCGTGATTGGAGTAGCTACCGTGAAGGAGCTGAAGTAGTAGCCGTCCAAACATACTGTTGATTGTATGGATATGCGAGGAATTTGGTGCCTCCGGTTTCGTTCAAGCCCAGAACGGACTTGTAAATGGACTGTGTGTATGACATTGGATTTTGTTCTGTGCTGATTGATCTCTATTAAATATATATCTGTTTGGCGGCGGAGAATTTATTCTCTTTCTTAACGCCCTTCTCTGAGACGTACGAGCTCAGAGGTTATGTATTGATAGAAATCAATCTCATGGAGTGGATTGCCTATGTGGCACGCCTAAGTGGCATATGATCAAGGCTTCTGTTGCAAAGCAAAGTCTTGTGGTTGATGATCAAAGCATGGTCTGTGTGACGTAGCTTTGTGTATAACGTGGATTCGCGAGCCTCACACCTCGGTATGAGTCAAAAACGGGATAGTGACTGCAGGGACAGCACGACGTTTCTTTCTAGCTAAGGTGGTGTCAGTGACCTACCAGCCCTGACATTATATATACTTTTCACCTGTGTGGTTGTTGGAATACGAGGCGCCTCGGTTATAGGTCTGTAAGGACCGGGAAACGTGTGTTCAGGAATTGCCAATCCTCAAAAGTAAGAGAGGACCGGCCCTGAAGATCCAAGGATCATAGTGGGGTCCTGAGACATTTGCTAGAGTGTCTCGAATCGGAGAGGAGCTTGCCCCTTGCCTCGACTCATGAAGGAATCCAATTTCCAATACGAAATATGCGGACGTGATTGTATTACTAGTATGGCGACATAGTAGATGGTAGCTATGCCGCCTAGGATTGATATTTATGATTTAATTTGCTTTTGAAACATATATGCACTAGTAATAATATCAAACACTTTTGTTTTATAAGTATGAAGCATTTTTGGCCATTATAAGGTAAAACTCTATCCTCCGGCTTGCGTTGCATTGTGTGATGGGACCTGAGTCTTATAATGGCTTCATTTTATAAAAAGCATTGCGATGATTTAATCATTCACTTTATTTCATGCACTAGCACTCATTGGAGTAAACCCGTTCCGCGAAAGTGGCGTGGTCCTTTGATTTGCCTTATTATTGATGTTAATAAGTTAAGTAGATTTCTCATACCAGTCCCATGACTGACTCGTAGTTTGTTTCACCTTGCAAACTCGGGTGCCCTCATTTTCACACGGGTAGCCTAGTTACAGGTATCTGGTGCACTTTTGGGTCATGGCGAGGCTTGACTACACCGTGCTGACTTTGACTCTTTCCGCCATTACAGTATATGTATTATGATTCCGCCATTGGCGATGTAGAGTGACATTTATTTTGTGTACTCTTTATGTATGATTCCGCCTCTGGCGATGGTGACTGATTATGTATTATTATGCACTAAGTTGTATCCTGCACTGTGCTCTCTGATGTGATGATATCTATATGATTCCGCTGTCATATGTGTCTAAATTATCCTATTTTATGTTTATGCTATTATCTGTGATCTGCTAATGATGATTAATGTGTTATATTCCAATGATTATCTTAACACCGTGTAATGGGGTTTCGGGATCGTCACAGTTGGTATCAGAGCTTTGGTTAACCTTAGTTCTGGAGTCTAACACATTAAACACTTCATAAAAATAGAATCAGTAGTATTCTAAGGCGAGTAGCTCATTAGAGATAGGACTAGTAAAGTCCTAGAATGAGCCAAGCAGAATAGCAAAAACAATTTGATCAGTCCATCGTTATCTTTCCTTAAATTTTCTGCTTAAGCATGCAATAAATTATCGTTTCTGTAAGCTGACTCTTTTCTTGCTTATACAGAATTTGAAAAATGGCTACCCGAGCAGTCGTCGCTAGAGGACGCCGTGATGGTCGTGGCAGAGGACGTGGAGAAGTCCCAGTTGAAGAAGGACCTTTGATACAACCCCCGGCCGCTCAATACTTCGAGCTGGACCGCGTAGCTAAGAGATACAAAAACCTAGGAGGCAAGACCTTCTCGGGAACTGGCACGGTAATAGAGGCCCTTGCATGGCTCAAAACATGCGAGAAGGTACTAGAAGGCCTAAGGCTTGGAGATCAAGATAAAGCTATTATGGGTGCCTGGCTTATGCAAGAACAAGCTGAACTATGGTGGGAATCTCTTACCGCCGGGAATAGAGAAGCTGGAAGAACCTGGGATGGATTCAAAGAACTCTTCAAAGAGAAATATGTCCCGGAACAAGCCTTAGAACGCATGCACGATGACTTCGCTAACCTCCAGCAGGGGGATCTTTCAGTGTAGGATTATCTGAATAAATTTACACAGTTGTCCCCCTATGCTCCGGAGCTCGTCGCCACTGCAAAGTCCAAGAATAAGAGGTTTATCCTCGGGCTAAAGCGACAGTATCATGATAGAGCCATGGCCCACGTCAAGCTGGGATTTAATGAATTGGTGGAAATGACGTGCAACTACGAAGACCTTGACCAAAGGCACCTGGAGCAGGATCGCGCTAAAAGTCAAGCCGGAAACAAACATAAGCATGTTGCGAATCAAGCTGAGTCAAGCCAAGCAGCCTCCTCGAAACCACAGACTGGCAAGCCGCCAAGAGGAAGCTGTTATAACTATGGCAAAATGGGGCACTTCTCTAATGTGTGCACAGCCCCGAAGAGGTAGAAGACAAATTCACAAGGTTCAAGCCAGGGCTCTCAGAACCCTCGCTCCTGCTTTAATTGCCGTAAGACGGATCACCTTGTCAAAGACTGTCCTTTGCTGAAGAAGACCGCAGTAGCTCACGTGTATGACGGGTCGAGCCCGCCAGCTGCTTCCGAAGGAGCAGGTAAACCCGATATTTTGGGAGGTACCCTTACAATTAAAAATATTCCTGTCTCTGTATTGTTTGACACGGGTGCATCACGTAGTTTTATTGCTAGTAACACAGTGCACAAATTAAAGTTAAAAAAGAGAAAGCTTAAAGAATCGGTTGAAGTACATAACCCGATAGGAGGATCTCTTATTCTCAGTTCATATTGTAGAGTGCCAGTCTCTTATTCTTCCTACAAGTTTCCCTTTGATTTAATCATCATGGATTTTCCCAAATTCGATATCATTCTCGGGCTTAATTGGTTAACGAAATACGAAGCCGAAGTAAATTGTGTGGAAAGAATCGTTAAAATTCGAACGAAGCTTGGATATATTATTGTACCATGCCATGGTTCGAATCCTAATAGAGAAGAATTTTGGTCTGCATTAGAAGTTATCCGCACTTCCATAGAAAAGATTCCGATTGTTAGAAACTATGCGGATGTGTTTGAAGAAGTTGAAAACTTACCTCCGCAAAGAGAAATAGAATTCAGAATCGATCTAATTCCCAATGCCAGACCAGTGGTACATCCAATTCGCAGAATGACTCCAAAGGAAAAAGAAGAATAAGGCGATCAAACTCGTCAACTATTGTGGAAGGGTCTAATCAGACCTAGCTTTTCTAATTGGGGTGCAGCTGTTGTGTTTGTCCCAAAGTCAGACGGTACTATTCGATTGTGCGTTGATTACCGAGACCTCAACAAACAGACGCTCAAAAATAAATACCCATTACCCCGCATCGACGATCTGCTAGACCAATTAAATGGGGCGAGAGTATTTTCCCGAATGGACCTAGCTACAGGTTTTCATCAATTGAGAATAGCAGAGGAGTGTGTTCCTTTGACAGCTTTTAGAGGTCCAGACATATTTTATGAATGGTTAGTAATGCCGTTCGGCCTGTGTAACGCTCCAGCATACTTTGTCGATCTAATGAATAGAGTGTTCAGGGGAGTTCTGAATAAATTTGTCCTCATATTCATCGATGATATTTTAATCTACTCCAAATCAAAACCCGAGCATGAGAAACACTTAGAACAAGTATTGGAGATTCTAAGAAAGAACGTCTTCAAAGCCAAATTCTCTAAATGTGTCTTCTGGCAAGAAGAAGTGAAGTTTCTTGGCCATGGTGTCAAAGAAAGGGATTTCTGTAGATCCGAGCAAAATAACAGCGATTCAAGACTGGAAACAACCCACTACACCCACATAGGTTAGAAGTTTTACGGGGTTGGCTAGTTATTATCGAAAGTTCGTTAAGGATTTTTCGAAGATATCCAGTCCATTAACGAAGCTCACGAAGAAGCATGAGAAATTTAAGTGGACTTCCGACTGTGAAGAAGCTTTCCAGGAATTGAAATCGAAACTGACGACTGCTCCAGTGTTAACCATTATTGATGGCAATCAGGATTTAACGGTTTGGACAGATGCTTCTATTAGAGGTCTTGGTGCAGTGTTAATGCAAAGAGGCCAAGTAGTCGCTTATGCAAGCCGCCAACTGAAACCACATAAGAAGAATTATGTAACTCATGATCTTGAGTTGCTAGCTATCGTTTTTGCGTTGAAAATCTGGAGGCATTATTTATTGGGCGAGAAATTTGTATTGTACACTGATCATCAATCATTGAAGTATTTATACACCCACAAAGATCTGAATTTGAGACAGCAGCGTTGGCTAGAATTTCTTGCAGCGTATGATCTTGATATCCTGTATACGCCGGGAAAGGCTAACGTTGTAGCGGATGCGCTTAGTAGAAAAACCACAATCATTGCCAATCTTATAATTACGCCTGGATTGATTGATAAGATTTCAGCCCTTCAAAAAGACGATGAATTCATTCAGAGAATCAGTCAGAGGGTCAAGGAAGGTGAAACCACAAGTTTCCGTATTGACGATAAAGGGGTTCTCAGGTTAAATGATAGGATTTGCATTCCAAATATTCCAGGCTTCGAAGAGAAGTGCTAGATGAATGCCATAAATCCAAACTTTGCATCCATCCTGGTGTGAGTAAAATGTACAACGATATCAAACGCACTTTCTGGTGGAAGGCAATGAAAAGGGATATTTCTTTGTATGTTAGTAGATGCCCTACTTGTCAATTGGTCAAGAGCGACCAACAGAAGCTAGCTGGATTGTTGCAACCGTTGGAAGTCCCAGGTTGGAAATGGGAACAGATTTCCACGGATTTCATAGATGGTTTTCCGCGAACCAGGAAAGGTAATGACAGCATTTGGGTAATCGTAGATCGCTTCACGAAGACTGCCCATTTCATACCTGTCAGATCCAATAGAACCGCTCAAAGTCTAGCACAGATATATTTCAAAGAAATCGTTAAGCTGCGTGGAATTCCCATCAGCATAGTCAGTGATAGAGACCCAATATTTGCTAGCAAATTCTGGGAGGCATTCCAGACAGAATTAGGAACGAAACTGAATATGAGCACCGCTTATCACCCTCAAATAGATGGCCAAACTGAGCAGGTGAATAGAATTCTAGAAGATTTATTGTGGGCTTGTATAATTGATTTTGGTGGGTCATGGGAAGATCACTTGCATTTGGCAGAATTCTCATATAACAATAGCTATCAAGCAAGTTTGGGAATGTCGCCATTTGAAGCATTATATAGCAGACCGTGCAGATCTCCAGCATGTTGGGTAGAACCTGGCAACAGACTTGTGTTAGGACTTGATATGATTAGAGAAGCATCTGATAAAGTCGACTTCATCAAAAAGCGATTGAGAACCGCGCAAAGCCGACAGAAAAGTTATGCAGATTCTAGAAGAAGAGATTTGACATTTGTTGTTGGTGACCATGTTTATTTGAAAGTTTCTCCGATGAGAGGAGTAATCAGATTTGGCAAAACTGGGAAGTTGGCACCGAGATTTATTGGTCCCTTTCCTATACTTGAACGAATTGGAACTCTTGCTTATAGGGTTCAATTACCAGATTGGTTGCCTGGAGTGCATGATGTGTTTCACGTATCTCAACTTAGAAGACATGTGCATGATCCGGATCTTGTTGTAGAAGAAGCAGCGCAACAGGATATAGACATAACTTCAGAATTAGCAGTCAGAAGAGAGCCATTAAAGATTGTTGGCAAAGAAACTAGAGAACTAAGAAGCAAAAAGGTTCATTTAGTTAAAGTTCAGTGGAGTAGTGATCCTAGAGACTGTACTTGGGAGACTGAGGAAAGCATTAAGCAAGCTTACCCCAAATGCAGAGTGGACATCTCTGACTAACTCCGGTGCAAGGTACCTTCACAATACTTTGCATTTACATTTTGTTTCCTACTTTACTGTTGTTTCCTTTTCGAGGACGAAAAGTTTTAAGTGGGGGAGATTGTAACAACCCGGAAAATACGAGCCAATTTAAGATTTTTAAATTGGTTATTTCAAAGGAATTTGAACAATTGAAATAGAATATTTCAATAAAATAGTGAGTCAGTTTGAAAATTTGAATTCAAACTTTGACTGACTGTGCAGGGTGGAAAATATAACGGATTTTAGTGAAACCAAAAATATTTAAATCTGTTAGTGAATACCTTTCTAACGAATCTGAAAAATCGAAGTTTCATAACGGGAATCAAAAGTTATGGCCGAATGAATTTTCAGAAAGGTCGCTATATAGAATATATAGCCCTGGAAAATTGATATTTTGCAAACGACCTCGGAATTCGACGAAACCACTTTTGTTGGGTCCGGAATGTCAAACTATTGCTAGGTTTCAAATTTCATAATTTTTGAAGCTAGTATGTGAGCGTGGCAAAAGAAAATGTGTTTGGTCAATTTCTATTAAATTGGATCGACCAGAAAATGGCCATTTTTCAAACGATCTCGGAATTCGACGAAACTAGTTTTTTTGGGACCGTAGCGTCAAAACATAGCTAGATTTATTTTTCTGGAATTTTTCGAATCAGTTTGTGGCTCCGGCAAATTGAAATGTACGTTCAAAGTTAAAAATTAAATGTTTTATACTTTAATTTGAAAAATAACTGACTGTAACAGTCGAATTGGCCAACGAAACATATCCCATTGTGTCCGGGATGGGGGTAATTAGCTAGGGACGACAGTCGTTGGGTTTGAATTGGTGTCCGTGTGGAGAAACACTATTTAAAAATTTATTAAAACCATGGACCAATCAGAATTTTTCTTTCATTATTTTTAAAAATAAAAAAATATCAGAAAACCCTCGATTTCTCTCCCGATCGACGATCGACGTCGTTCAATCCTTCACCGCCAAATCGTCGCCGCCACAGGCGATTTCAGCCTGCGCCACCCCCTTCCTCGACGCGCCTCCCTCTCCTCTTCCAATCCGACCCTACCCCGACCCCTATCGCCTCCTCCATCGCCAGAATCGACGACCCAAACCCCGACGCTTCCCATCGCCGCCACGTGCGCCACCGACCACCGAACCACCTCAAACCACCCTGCGCCGACTCCCCTCTCCTCCCTCTTCCACGTCATCACCTCTGATCATCCCATCGTGCCTCGGTTTTCGCGAAAACTGCAACCCTAGTTTTGAACCATCGATAAAGGTGAGTTCTTTTTGATGTTTTCACTTTGAAAAATCGTATCTTTATGGTGTGTTGACGAAATTCGATGAAACAGGAAACATCGGGAACGCAAGGAATCTCTCTACCATATAGAAGAGACCGCGGATTTTTCTGAGTCATCTACGATTTTTAGCACTCCGAAAACCAATGTGAGAAATCTAAATTAAATGAATTTGAATGGAAAATGTCGTGTATAAATTATATAAGCGAAATATAAATTACACACGTGTTGTATACCTCATGTACATGCGATGTGTAAGCTATATAAGCGAAGTATGAATTATACATGCATAGTATAATTGATATATGTGCTGAAATGCAAGTGAAATATAGAAATATATATATATATATATATATATGTATATATACTCCCCTCGTCCACAAACCATGGACGATATTTATTGTTGTGAATTGGTGTGAAATATTGGATGAAAATGCGAATGGTTGAATAATTGTTTGTGGTTGATATTGATTGGTTGTGGTTGAAAAATACCCATTGGTGATTGAAATGAATTGGAAATAATTGTGGAAATAAAAATAAAACATGTCGCCTGCGTGCGAATTAGATGCATGAATCCCCATTGTCAAAAACCGCGAGGTTTTAAGGTAGAGCGAGGAGCCGTACTAGGGACGGTGCCGGTTTTAACTACCCTGCCGTTATGCTGCCGAAATTTTGAATAATATTGATGTGTTAGAATTATTCTCATATGTTGAAATTATCTTCTTGAGTTGAAATTAAAGTCATGTGTTGAAACTATATCCATGTGTGGAGGTGCTCATGTGTTGAGAAGTGAGTGTATTGGAAAAGTTCATGTGTTGAATAAAAAGATTGAACAATAAAAATTACATTTTTATTGAAACTATGAAGTGTTAAAAACATTCATGTGTTGAATAAATATTTAGAATGACGAAAATATCAGTTTTATCATATATGTGATATGCTAAAGATATGCGAGCGTTGAAATAAATATTTGTGAAAGAAATATTATTTTTAACATGCATAGGAACTAAATAAAATAGTCATGTGTTGAAATATATTTTAGTTCCCCAAAATTATCAATTTTGAAATGTGAAGTGTTAAAAATAGCCACTTGTTCAAATAAATATGCATGAGTTGAAATATTCATTAATTAGCCAATGATATGATTTTTGCCTATGCATGCAACATTAGAATGAATGGTGTTTTTAAACCAAATTGAATCAAATATGAAGTTGAATGGAAAATGATAAGTGATAAGAATTGCATATATGTACATGCATATTTATTGAACAGGTTATAGCAAAGAGGCTAGAGAAGAGGAATAAAATTTTGTGCCCGACAAATAGGTACACGTTTACTGTTTTGTTTGGGTGATGATTTTATGAGCCTATTGGCTAGCCGCTTGGCTTATTCTTTTTCTTTTTGACATGAGACGCCCATGTGGCTATTTGGAAATTTTCCCAGCCCCTCCCGTACAAAGGAGGTTATGGCGAAATTTTCCAAAATTTAAAGGCGTTAGTGAAATATTTGAGGTGAAAACGATATAGGAATTTTTGAATGAACTATATTTATATAAATATAAATAAAATTAAAATGAAACGTGGCCGTGCAGTTCGTGTTTTGAAACCGTGATTTCAAATGACTAGTGCGGGAAATCCGACCATTGGATTTTCCCGAAACCGCAACCGTTGGGTTCGCCTTGGAAATATCTTTCAAACGGCACCAACTTTGTGTAGATCCGACGGTTGGATTGCCTGGAATGTTTAATTCAAATCTGAAGAAAAACAGCGCCAGAAACGATTATAAATATATATAATTAAATTAAATCGAATAACGACGCTGCAGTTCGTAAATTGAAATCGTAACTTCAAATGGCTAGTGTGGAAGATCCGACCGTCGGATTTTCCCAAAACTGAAACCATTAGATTCGTTTTGAAATGATCTTTCTAATGATATAAAATTTGTAAAGATCCAACGGTTAGATTTTCAGATATGTGTAAAACAAATTTAGTGAAAAACAACGCCAGTGCATCGGCACGACCTGAAACGTCGTTTAATTAAATATGGCCGTTTTAAATAAATAAAAATGGTGATATATCGTTATAAAATACTATAGACGATATAGAGTGGAAATAAACCAATTTTGTTGTGTTTGCTTGATACGTGATGGTTGAATGTATTTAACATGAAAATCATAACTAAAGAACTGAAAGGTGAATGTTGAATAGTCCAACCATGGGATAAATTGATTTGAAAATCTAAATATACGTGGGTTATTTGAAAAGGTCGAGTTCATTTCATTTCAAATAATCGATCGACGTTGAGAAGTCGAAGAGTCGAAGACGGTTGAAGACCGACGATCTTCACATTGGATGGATGGGCGCTATTGATGCTCGTGATTGAAGTAGCTACCGTGAAGGAGCTGAAGTAGTAGCCATCCAAACATACTGTTGATTGTACGGATATGCGAGGAATTTGGTGCCTCCGGTTTCGTTCAAGCCCAGAACAGACTTGTAAATGGACTGTGTGTCTGACATTGGATTTTGTTCTGTGCTGAATGATCTCTGTTAAATATATATCTGTTTGGCAGAGGAGAATTTATTCTCTTGCTTAACGCCCTTCTCTGAGACGTACGAGCTCAGAGGTTATGTATCGATAGAAATCAGTCACATGGAGTGGATTGCCTGTGTGGCACGCCTAAGTGGCATATGATCAAGGCTTCTGTTGCAAAGCAAAGTCTTGTGGTTGATGATCAAAGCATGGTCTGTGTGACGTAGCTTTGTGTATAACGTGGATTCGCGAGCCTCACACCTCGGTATGAGTCAAAAACGGGATAGTGACTACAGGGACAACACGACGTTTCTTTCTAGCTAAGGTGGTGTCAGTGACCTACCAGCCCTGACATTATATACACTTTTCACCTGTGTGGTTGTTGGAATACGGGGCGCCTCAGTTATAAGTCTGTAAGGACCGGGAAACGTGTGTTCAGGTATTGCCAATCCTCAAAAGTAAGAGAGGACCGGCCCTGAAGATCCAAGGATCATAGTGGGGTCCTGAGACATTTGCTAGAGTGTCTCGAATCGGAGAGGAGCTTGCCCCTTGCCTCGACTCATGAAGGAATCCAATTTCCAATACGAAATATGCGGACGTGATTGTATTACTAGTATGGCGACATAGTAGATGGTAGCTATGCCGCCTAGGATTGATATTTATGATTGAATTTGCTTTTGAAACATATATGCACTAGTAATAATATCAAACACTTTTGTTTTATACGTATGAAGCATTTTTGGTCATTATAAGGTAAAACTCTATCCTCCGGCTTGCGTTGCATTGTGTGATGGGACCTGAGTCTTATAATGGCTTCATTTTATAAAAAGCATTGCGATGATTTAATCATTCACTTTATTTCATGCACTAGCACTCATTGGAGTAAACCCGTTCCGCGAAAGTGGCGTGGTCCTTTGATTTTCCTTATTATTAATGTTAATAAGTTAAGTAGATTTCTCATACCAGTCCCATGACTGACTCGTAGTTTGTTTCACCTTGCAAACTCGGGTGCCCTCATTTTCACACGGGCAGCCTAGTTACAGGTATCTGGTGCACTTTTGGCTCATGGCGAGGCTTGACTACACCGTGCTGACTTTGACTCTTTCCGCCATTACAGTATATGTATTATGATTCCGCCATTGGCGATGTAGAGTGACATTTATTTTGTGTACTCTTTATGTATGATTCCGCATCTGGCGATGGTGACTGATTATGTATTATTATGCACTAAGTTGTATCCTGCACTGTGCTCTCTGATGTGATGATATCTATATGATTCTGCTGTCATATGTGTGTAAATTATCCTATTTTATGTTTATGCTATTATCTGTGATCTGCTAATGATGATTAATGCGTTATATTCCAATGATTATCCTTAACACCATGTAACGGGGTTTTAGGATCGTCACATTATTGGTGATGAATGTTGGCTTGAATGTTTGTGAATGGCTTGAATGTTTATGAATGGTAGTGAATGTTTGTGAATGCTGGTGATGATTAGTAACCGTAAGCATTTTAATAGTATCTTTCTTTTACTTTGGGTAGATTTAACTTTGGGTTTATCATTTATGTATGCTCACTACTAACTGACTTACATTGAAAAGTAATTTGCAAACCCAAATATAACTATCCAAGTACATAATTACTTATGGATAAATTAAGGATGTTGGTACATAATTACTTATGGATATGGCACATAATTACTTATGGATAGATTAAGGATAAATTAAGGTACATAATTACTTGTGGATAGATTAAGGTGGAAGAACTCCCCCTAACCTGCATTTTCTTCCTTTAAATGGACCGTCTATTGCTCCTTCAATTATAAGGTGAAAGAACTCCCCTTAATCAGTGCAGTAGCAATAACAAATGGACTGTCTGTCTCTTATATTTATTTATGTTGCTCCTTCCTCCGATCTGTAATTCGTGAGTGTTAAATCGACATGGCGATATGGGAATGGAAGCTGACGTGAATTTAGGTTTACAATTTGGTCAATGGAAAAAAGGGGAAAGTTAGGAGAGAGAAGATGAACGATGAGATTATTTTTAGATGTTTTTCGTGAGGGGGAATTGTCGCGCCAAAATTTCAGCGGAATGCAACGAGGTGGCTATCCTTGATTGGATAATAGGGTAATGTTTAGATAGGAAACATGGATTGATTTTAACTGTTGGATTAAATATGCATCTACGGTTGTGGCTTTATTTATGCTGGTAACGCGGATCACTGACCTGAATTGTATTTATGTAAAGCTACACTTTGATCTGGTGTTGCACGCCACAACACAAGATTTCTAACCGCAATAGTGCATTCACGTTAACGCAACAACATATGAATACTGTTGCAGAAGATCAAAGAAAGCATAACTTTGGCCACACTTTTCATGCAACGCACACAAAATAGTGTCGAATATGCCCACTTTTGTAGTAGTAAGAGAACCAACTTTAATTTAGAAGATATAATTTTAGAAATATCTTTATAAATCACATTGCGACATGAGCTGGGTCTAAAGGATTGCACCTTGTTTGGGTTAGTGCCTTTGGGAATGAGGCCAATGTTAGTGTTATTATATGCATGCTGCATTTTGGCTCTCTTGAAAAAAATGCTTTACAAACTTGTTAATAGTAGGACCAGTTGTGCTTCAAGCGGTAGTGTAGAAGTGCAAATTAAAGCCATTGAGCCCTCCATAAGAGTCTTTGTTCAAGGTGGATAAGGCTTGGAAAATTTCCTCTTCAGTAACCTCTTCATAGAGTTTAATTTTATCCTGCATAATTTGTTGAGGGAGTAATAGAGCGTCAAAACTGTCTATGTTTGGAGAGAAATTTTCGGCATTGCCAAGCAAGTCTGAAAAATGCTAATAAAAGAATTTTCAATTTCATTTTGGGAGGATCTGAGCAGCCAATCTTAATCAATGATTTTTGTAACGACCCGTATTTTTGGCTGTCAAGTATTTAATTTAATTTATTATTTTAAATATTATATTTGGGATAGTAATGGATTTTTAATATTTAATTCGTTATTCAAAACGAAGTTTGAACGTTATATATTTATATAATTATAAATCGAGCTCGAAATGGCACGACAGTTCGTAAAATGGAGTTTTGAACTTCAACTGGATATACAGGATCTGATATAAGGCGGATTTCTACGAAACAAGAAACGTTGGAATCATGTTGATGATAGTTTTCATATGGAAGATAAAATTTTAGATTTCGTGTTATAGATTGATAGTTATGGCCAAATCAAATTTGTAAATAATCGCTATAGAATCATTTTTAAATTTTAACAAGTTATTTTTAAATATTAAAGAAATTCAATACAAATGGAATACCATTTAAAATCTGAATTTTTAATATTGAGTTTTGAATTTCAATATTTGAAATTGAAACCGTTATTTTAATAACTATGATGATATTAATTTAACTGTTTGAATTTAATGTATATTGTATCAATATTATATACGATTTATAAATAAACCCATCCGAAGCTGGTGTACTACATACGGTTTATGTCTTCAGCACAAACCCCTGAATGTATATATATATATTTACATACCATCAGCATTTTCAGGTGGTTCGAAAATACGAGTAAAACCCGATTACATATCATACATGTCCAACAAAAATACAAAGCTGCTCTATCCAATATGAAACGGGGAGAAACACATATACAATATGAAAAGAACTAAGAGGTAATCAATAAAAGGCAACATATTTATATATATAGTTGTTTGTACAAATGCAACTGAATATATAAAACGCATTCAGCCTAAATTTCAATAACAGCATACCTTGTCCTTTCAAAAAGAAAAAAAAGAAAAAAAAAGTAATACACCATCTTCCCATAAGCACAGTTGAACAGAAGGAAGATAGACAAGGCGCAGCTAAGCTACAATCAACAGAATTGTCATTTTAAATTTCAGTGTCAACATGACATGTTCTTTCAAGAATAGAAAAGCAATCAGAATAGACAGGGAGCTAAAATAGCAATGAACAGTTAAAAATAGTCAACAACCATTATAAGAAAATAATATATAAAAAAATCAGCCAAAAATAGCCAAAAGCTAAGTAACTAGGCATATGCATACATCAAATCCTCACGGATCATAATCAGCTATAGAAACGAGATAAAAAATTAAGAATTCATTTTAAAATTTAAAGTCAGCATGAATGTTTCTTTCAAGAAACAGTATAAAGCATAGCTGAAGAAATGGATACATTCATATATCAAATCAAAACAGAAAAATAAATAGCAAAATGGGAAAAAACAGCTTTATGTACATGGCAACTGTTAAACAATTAAATATATGTATACATTTCATCCAATATACAGACAATGAATTAATATACGTATATATATATATATACAGGAAATTCACAAACTCATTGTTTCCATACATTTAAAAACCCAAACACCAAATCTAACAATACAGTTCAAATCTTTGATTTGATAAAACAATTCATAACTATACCTAATCTACTTGGAACATCTCGATTTGGATATGACTGATCAGAAGCAGTACATTGAATCCAACGCAAATCTGCACCCTTCCATGTCAAACATCACGCAGCAAACTAGTTTCCATCACCAACAGTTAGATCCTACAGCTGAAACGAATAGAAAACAACACCTAAGAAAATACAGCTAAACCTAACCTATGATATTACCATTCGATTTTGACAAGGATCCTATCTGTATCATCCACCATTATAAATACACATGGTTCCACAGTCCAGAATGGAAAACAGACCGAACCAGAAAGCATGTTCGAACGATTGAAACCAACTTAGATACAGGAATTTATAACCACAAAAATTACTTATTTGTTCATATTTGCTTGAACCGGAAGAACACGGGTTTGGCAAATCTTCATATGGGAGCCTCGATCTGAATTTTCTGAAGTAGCAGTAGGTGTGGAGCTCGTTAATTTCTGGAAATTTAGTACTTAAGGTTTCACGAGGGGTTGCTCGAGGAAGTTAGGCGAAGCGATAGAGATAGGAAGGCCAGGAGGTGACGGAAGCGTGGTTGCGTAGAGAAGGGTTCGATTTCACTAAAGCAACGAGGGATGAAGGAGAGAGTTCGGCATGAAAGTGGGTTTTCTGATTTTTTTTGTGGCGACGGAAGGTTGTAAACTGGAAGAGGGTTTCTAATGGTTTTAAGTGGATGAGGGGGGTTTAGATGTGGGTTTTAAATTGGTGATGGGCTGGACAAATAAGTAAGGCCCAAAGTTTAATTAAATTTAAGATTTATTTAATTTAAATTTTTGAATAAACTTAGAACATTTATTCTGTATATATACACGATAGGAATGTGATGAAATAGAAAACATCGGAACCGTGTCAATGAGTACTACGCAATGGGAAGGAACCAGATAGGATAGGAAGCAGCTGGATTTTTCAGTTAAATTAAACACCGTTTAATTTAACTGGAAAAAAAAACTGATTTAACAACAGAACCAAATCAAGATGAGTTAAACTCACTCAGTTCTCCCCATTTATATTTTATATAAATTGGGTTTTTTATTTTGTGTGCTCTGTTTGCTATGGTTGACTGTTCGCTCATTATATATCTATTTAGTGATTTAACTGATGAAATTAAACCGTCGTTTAATTTCAGTGAAATACCAAATCGTTATTCTAAAGATTGGTCACGTTTATAAGATAAACGTGTTTAATTGGTTGAATTGTTTGAATTGCTTGTGAATTGGTTGATGTTAAATGTTCGTTATTTATTGTTATCAGTTAAATGAAATTGAACGATTTGTTTGGAGATAACCGTTTGTATACAAGGAAGAACAGATTGGAGGGATCCAACGGGATTCCTCAATATCTTATTTATTTCATATTATCAACATATGAACAGTCCTGTTTAGGTGATTGATTTGATTATGGATTGTTGACAGAAAATTCAACATCTGTCTAGTTTAAACCAATGGGCAATATTGATTGAGTATTTGGCAACATATGGCCTATAGAATCAATCGTTTTATAAATATTGATTCACCGTCAGGTGAGTCGATAGAGATGAAGTTATAAAATTTATTTTTATAACTGGAGATAGATTTTGAAATATGTTATTTTGAGTAAAAGTTTATAAAAGGGAAAATAAATATTTTATTTATTAAAGTCTTTGATTTATTATAAATTGATTTTTACAAAGTAAATATGAGATTAATCAAATTTATGAATATGGGAATAGAAATTAACTGTAACGGTTAAAATGTGGAAGATTGGTTTGTTAAGAATTTATCTAATGAAATTTATTTAAATTAATTATATTATTAATTAGTTTAAAGTGAGAACGAATTGGAATGGGTTAACAAGATAACCGCGCCTTGAGTTGACTAGGTCAACCATTGTGATTGGAATTGATTTTAAATTAGTTTGATTTGAATTAATCCAATAAAATAGCTTAATGAATAGTGTTTAAATTTAAATAAAGAATTTAAAAGGATTTACTATTTATTTTAGTTGATAAAGAAATTAACTACTGAAGTAGTTAATGATCGAAGTAAATTATTATTTTAATTAATAATAATTTAGAGAATTACTTTTTAATTGAAAATCACATAGAAAGTAGCTGCAATGGAAATGAGATCTAATGGAATGGTGAAAGAAGTTTGTGAACAGGTTTTGTTTAAAATCTGAGTTTTTTTAACAAAGTTATAAAAGGATTTTTTAAGCGACTATTATAGCTTAAATTAAATGTAACTTAATTATTTGAATTAAGTAAAGGGTAATTTAGATAAAAGGGGTTTATATAATAAACCAGAGTTATATAAAAGAGATTTGAGGTGTTATATCGTTAATTTTAAATTAACGTTACTTAATAACGAGATTAAGTAAGAAGGGGAAATTATAATAAAATTTCCAAAGCAGGAATGGATAAATGGGTTTTGAGGGAGAATTAGTGGAAGTGAAATTGGTAAAAGAAATGGATTATCGGATTTTGTAAACAAAAATCTGAATTATGGAATGAAATTGTTTAAAAAGGGGTAGAGGTTAAAAGTGGTGTTCTATACTAGATTATGTAATTATTAAACAAAGTAATAATGGTTATACTAAAGAAAGAAATTTCAACAAGTTAGAAGATTTTAGGAAACCGTAATTTGAATAAATTAGTTAAATAGTATTTGTATTGATATTAGAATGGAATATTGATTTTTAAATTACAACTCGTATCCATCTTGAGGTATGAACGTTGTTGATCAAGGTCTGAGAGGTAATTAAAATACCCCAACTTGAACGACTTCAGGATTATCTGAAGATAATATTAGTTGTAATGGTGAAAGAGGTTGGTAGTAATTTATTATTTCATTAGAGAAATAATAACACAACATTTTGGTGGAAATTTGGGAAATATACATAATAATGATCCCAAGGGAAAAGGGAAATCAAAGGGGGATGGCGTGAAGATTTAGCGATATTCGCAAGATTAAGGGAAATGTAAAGGATGGGCTTTATCCTATCAGGATAACATTTGTATTGTTTCAACGATATTTCATAACATCGTTTTACGAGTAATAATTTAATAAATTTCCCAATAACAGATAATAACGTAGCTAATGTTTGAAAGTGAAAATAGAAACTGAAAATGATATAAGATTTTCCTAAGTGTTAAAATGAATTTGTTTATAGAATAATCTTATGTTAAATAAGAAGCGAGAAAACTATATTTATAATATCGAAATATTTAAGAGTTTGAATTTACATTTGTTTTAATTGAAAGGCCAAGTGGTGCTGAATGCTGAACCAGTGAACTCATTGGGTTATCATGATTGAAACACTATTTAATTTGATAGTTAAATCACCAACTATCAAATCTATCCAATACGAATGTTGGCACGGAAAGACCGGGATAGAATTTATACTCGAAAACCATTCCGACCAACAAATACGTGGAGATATTAGAAGATGATCGAGATGGAGCATTGAAGACCGTAGATCTTCACAACGGAAGAACCGCTACTAATCTCCGATTTAACGACCAGAGAAAACTGTGGTTCTGTCGTGGTTGAAATCTACGGATTGCAAGGACTTCTCGCTGCTGATCCATTGGGGGTGATTCCTATATTGGATGCAATAGGAGAGTACCTTCGGTTCTTCCTGTTCCTGGATGACTGGTATAGACGAATGTCTAACAGAGTATTTCCAAAAGGATCACGTACGTTGATATTTTCAAACATACCAAGTTGAGGGAGGAGAAGTGCACATTCTCGTAGCTTGATTACTAGAATGTTTTTGTGAACATCAATTAGTGATATCTGGCAGATCTGACGATGTGGTATTCAAAGTGAATGGTGACCAGATGTGTCAAAAGTAAATTCTGACCTCAAGCCTCATCAACCGGGAAATGACAAAAATCGGGCAGGCCGCATAGCTATGTGGGTCGCTCCCATTAGGGTGTATAATCACCTATCTAGAGAAATTCCTTTTGCTTCTTTAATCTATTTCGATGCTGTCCCTTTTCGGGAAACGGTGGTTTGAGCTCAACCGTTGGTGATATACATTCGATACACTCAAGCGAAATGAGTGGTCGGTCATGTGAGGGCCAGGTTGCAAGACGTTCTTGTTGAACCCAGTATATTCGCCTCCAGAGATACACTATCGGCAGGTGGTCCCATACCTTGTCATAGTCGGAATCCAATCTCCAATAAGCGCCCGCGGTTTTTGATTGTATACTATATATGTGGAGCGTGAGATGCAAGTGTTCCGCTAGATTGATATCTACTTGTATTTAGACACTATTGTAATATCAGAAAAGATATTGACTTCGAAAATGTTTTGGGTTATCATAAGGTAAAAACCGTCCATATTTATGTGTGGATTTGGTCTTACGATAATCCTTTTCTTTCAGAAAGATTTTGACTTTAAAATCAAGTTGTGTGATATCCTTAATATTTTGCGAGTTTTTCTCACTCTGGTTCACCAGACTGACCCGGTGTTTTGTAAATGCTCGGGTTAGCCCGGGGTGTACAGGTTCGGTTTATCAAATGTTGTAAAGAGACGAGATGGAAGAGTCCTGACGTATGATATAATATAGCTACTATTCCGCTGTGTGTTGTATATGGGACAGATTTTCTATAACTGTCCAGAGATGTTGATATACTCTTATGTTGTAAGTATTTTTAAAAGCTCTCAATAAAGTTTTATTTATGTATTATATTTTGTTCCGCTGCGATGTCAGACTCTGGTTCTGTGTTGTGTTGGTTCTTCTTCTTCTATTCTTATGTTTCTTTCTTTCTTATCTTACCCTCTAAATTCTTTCTAATAACGTTCAGGTGTTTTCGGTGTTTGGAAGGTCGGCATGAGGTACGGTAAAGGTATTTATGTCGATTTCCGGGGCCGAAAATCCCTGGGTCGTTACAGTGGTATCAGAGCTATTGATTTAGTATTAACCTTGGCTCTGTGGTGTAACTCGATAGAGATTAGTTTAGTAATACCCTAGATCGAGATTGAGGGCATATATATAGAGAGTGTTTTTGTAAATTTTATATACAAATGTTTTGTATTGTGTTTGTTGATCGGTTTTGAGAAGCATCGGACTGATAGATAAATGCAGTATTGTTTTTAAAAGGGGGGTAAATGAAATAATTTAACCCAAAATATATTTTTGTATAGAAAAGAAACAATTTTATTAAATTATTTAGATATTGGTTAGTGTGTTTGACTGATTTGAATGGAATTCAAATTGGATTGAAAATTTGAATTGAAACCTAAATTTGATAAGTATAATTAAATTAATAATGATATTGAAGTTGAAATAAATTGGAATTCAAATAAATAATAATCAAATAGAAATCAATCGGATATTAATCGATTGATGTTCAAATATGTGAAACCAAAATAAAATATTAATATTGAACTTAAGTTCAATTGATTTGGTTGTGTATTGGTCGTTGATGGTGGATTGTTTGTTATTGGATGATACTTTCTTGAATGGAATAATCAATGATTTAATGAGCTAAAAGAATTCTAAACTAAAGAATAATTTCCGGTATAATTAAAACTAAAATGAAACTACATATGAATTGGAATTTATGGTTTAACCCTGTATTTGATAACGAATTGATCCTATGTGTTTGACTTTGCAATTGGCATAGTTATACCAATTGATTAGTGAAATATTATTTCAGAATTTCATATATTTATTACTTATATATGAATTGAGTTAAGTACAGGTGCCAGATGGCTAAGCCGATTGATATTTGTTGAGTAAATCGCGTATATGTTAAACAAATATGCTCAATAGCGCTCGAAAAGGTACGCCTAAGAGAAATATAAAATTTTGGTTTTGATTTTTGTTTTCCGACCATGTTGGTCGATGTATATATATTATTTGTTCTTGCCATATCGCAGATGTCACTACGTATAGGGGAGACTCTCCCGGAATTTAATGTGTTAGAAATTTTTTGATATTTTTGAAAATTTATATTGATTATAATAAAATGGTTTTGATTTAAAATAAAATGGATTTAGATATTAATGGGTTGTAACGTTCTTTCTTAACTTAGCAATTTCGAGGACGAAATTATTTTAAGGGGGGAAGAATGTAACGACCCGTATTTTTGGCTATCAAGTATTTAATTTAATTTATTATTTTAAATATTATATTTGGGATAGTAATGGATTTTTAATATTTAATTCGTTATTCAAAACGAAGTATGAACGTTATATATTTATATAATTATAAATCAAGCTCGAAATGGCGCGACAGTTCGTAAAATGGAGTTTTGAACTTCAACTGGATATACAGGATCCGATATAAGGCGGATTTTTGCGAAACAAGAAACGTTGGAATCATGTTGATGATAAATTTCATATGGAAGAGAAAATTTTAGATTTCGTGTTATAGATTGATAGTTATAGCCAAATCAAATTTTTAAATAATCGCTATGGAATCGTTTTTAAATTTTTAACAAGTTATTTTTAAATATTAAAGAAATTTAATACAAATGGAATACCATTTAAAATCTGAATTTTTAATATTGAGTTTTGAATTCTACTATTTGAAATTGAAACCGTTATTTTAATAACTATGATGATATTTTTTTAACTTTTTGAATTTAATGTATATTGTATCAATATTATATACGATTTATAAATAAACCCATCCGAAGCTGGTGCACTACATACGGTTTATGTCTTCAGCACAAACCCCTGAATGTATATGTATATATTTACATACCATCAGCATTTTCATGTGGTTCGACAATACGAGTAAAATTCGATTACATATCATACATGTCCAACAAAAATACAAAGCTGCTCTATCCAGTATGAAACGGGGAAAAACACATATACAATATGAAAAGAACTGAGAGGTAATCAATAAAAGACAATAACATATTTATATATATAGTTGTTTGTACAAATGCAACTGAATATACAAAAAGAATTCAGCCTAAACTTTCAATAACAGTATGCCTTGTCCATTCAAAAAGAAAAAACAAAAAGTAATACACCATGTTCCCATAAGCAAAGTTGAACAGAAGGAAGATAGACAAGGCACAACTAAGCTACAATGAACAGAACAGTCATTTTAAATTTCAATGTCAACATGCCATCTTCTTTCAAGAACAGGAAAACAATCAGAATAAACAGGGAGCTAAAACAGATAATGAACAGTTAAAAATAGTCAACAATCAGTATAAGAAAATAATATATAAAAAAATCAGCCAAAAATAGCCAAACAACAAAGTAACTAGGCATATGCATACATCAAATCCTCACAGATCATAATCAGTTATAGAAACGAGATAAAAATATAAAAATTCATTTTAAAATTTAAAGTCAGCATGAATGGTTCTTTCAAGAAACATTACAAAGTATAGCTGAAGAAATGGATACATTCATATATCAAATCAAAACAAAAAAAATAAACAGCAAAATGGGAAAAAATAGGTTTATGTACACGGACAACTGTTAAACAATCAAATATATGTATACATTTCATCCAATATAAAGACAATGAATTAACATATATATATATATATATATATATATTCATATATATATAGGAAATTCACAAACTCACTGTTTCCATACATTTAAAAACCCGAACACCAAATCTAACAATACAGTTCAAATCTTTGATTTGATAAAACAATTCATAACTGTACCTAATCTACTTGGAACAGCTCGATTCAGATATGACTGATCAGAAGCAGTACATTGAATCCAACGCAAATCTGCACTCTTCCATGTCAAACATCACGCAGTAAACTAGTTTTCATCACAACCAGTTAGATCCTATAGCTGAAATGAATAGAAAACAAAACCTAAGAAAGTACAACTAAACCTAACCTATGATATTACCATTCGATTTTGACAAGGATCCAATCTGGATCATCCACCATTATAAATACACATGGTTCCAGAGTCCAGAATGGAAAACAGACCGAACCAGAAAGCATGTTCGAACGATTGAAACCAAATTAGATACATGAATTTATAATCACAAAAATTATTTATTTGTTCGTGTTTGCTTACTGGAAGAACACGGGTTTGGAAAATCTTCATATGGGAGCCTCGATCTGAATTTTCTGAAGTAGAAGTAGGTGTGGAGCTCGTTAATTTCTAGAAATTTAGGACTTATGTAATAACCCGAAAATCTGAGCCAATTTAAATTTTTTATTTTGGCAGTTTTAGTGAATTTTGAACATTTAAAATGGATTATTTTAAATAATAACGACGAAAAGTTTATTTTGAGTAGAATTAGAACGTATATAATATACGTCGTCGTTAGAATATAAAAATTTATTTATAAATATAAAAGGAATTGAAAATGGCGCGGTAGTTCGAAAATTCGATTTCAAAGTTCAAATGAATGAACAGGATTCAAAATAAACCGGATTTTAGTGAAACCAAAAATATTTGAACCTATTTGAAAATATCTTTCCAACGAATCCGAAAATCAAAATTTCATAGCGGGGATAAAAAGTTATACCCAGTTGAAAATTCAGAATAATCGCTATGGAATTCTGGCACTTAAAAATAGAAATTTTGCAAACGATCTCGGTTTTCGACGAAACCACTTTTGTTGGATCCGTGATGTCAAGTTATTGCTAGGTTTCAAAATTCATAATTTTCTGAATCAATATGTGAGCGTGGCAAAGGAAAACGCGTTTGACCAGTTTTAGTTGATTTTAATCGACTGGAAAATGGCCATTTTACAAACGGTCTCAGAATTTGATGAAATTAGTTTTGTCAGGACCGTATCGTCAATACGAAGCTAGAAAATATTTTTTGGGAATTTTTAAAGTCCGTATGTGGCCGCGGTAAATTGAAATGCGCGTTCAAATTCAATATATAGATTTATATTTTGATTTTGACGGAAACTGATCGAAACAGCTGAATTGGCTTACGATACATATCTCTTTGTGTTCGGAATGAGGGTAGTTAGCTATGGGCGACAGTCGGTGGGCTTGATTTCGAGGTCGAAATAAAAAGTAACTTTATAGATTATAAATTAATAAAATAAATATATATTATATAAACTCTCCTTATCTCTCCCCTCCCATACCCGTTGACCAAATCAAAAAGAAAAAAAACACTCTTCAAAATCCGTCGCCCACCCACATCGAGACCCGCTGCCTTCAACTTCTCTTCCCCCTCCTTCGCCTGCGCACCTACGCCACCCATCTCCCCCGTCGTCGGCCATCCCCTCCCTCTTACCGTTCTCTCTCATCTTACCTCTCCTCCCCTTTCTCTTCGAAAACCTGAAGGCCCCCCCATCCCTGAAACCTCGCCGTCGCCACCCTGTTGGCCCCGCCGACCACCAGAGGAAACCCCCCCAACCGCCTGCAAACCCCTGGTCACTTCCTCCCCATCCAGTTAGCCCCGGTGAGTTTTATTTTAATTATTTTATTTTCTTTTTGAGGTAAATAATTTAGTAAAATAAACGGTGGTTTAAACTTTGATGTTGAGTTATAAATATATAAACAGATTAGAAGTATAAAAACATGATTTTTATAGAAAGAGAACGCATAAAATTTTTAGATTTTTATAAGTGGAAAGAAATGATTTTTAATTTGAAAAGCTATAATTTTTATTCATGAAAAGTTGTGATTATTCATTATACAAAGATAAGATTTTTACATGAACAAAAACTGGATTTTTAGCAGTGAAAAGATTGGATTTTTATATATATGTTAACATAAAATGAAGTTAGAAAAAGAAATGATTTTTACGCTATAAAGATTCAATTTTTACAATGTTTTCATTGTGATAAAAATATGATTTTATTATATGAGTAGTAGCGTTATAAAAAGTTAAGATTTTTATATACAAAAAGTTATGATTTTTGCCTATAGAAAGATATGATTTTTAACACCATAAAAATATAATCTTTAGCGAAGTAAAAATATATTTTTTAGCGTCATAAAAGATATGATTTTTCTTATGTAGAAAGCAAAGCAAAATATGATCTTTATTTATTCATATAGCAAAGAAAAATTCGATTTATATATATATATATATATATATATATATATATGAAGTAGCGATAAAAATTTGATTTTTATATATATACAGTGGAAATAAAAATATAATTTTTATTATAAACAGCGGGACAAGGACTGCATTGGAATTTCAAACAGATCCAGACGGTTCAGCGGTTCAAAAGCAAAGCACGGCGGAGTGGAACCCTCTGTGAGAACTCCTCACTTGTATTTTTATTTCTAGTTTGAAATATATACTAGGATGCAGACGGTGCTTAGTAGCACCTGACACCCGTCGTCCACAGACCATGGATGGCTTGTTTGTTTGATTGCTGTGTAGTGAAATTTGATTGTGTGGTGGTGAATAAAATAAAATATTTTATAGTGGAAAATATTTTATAGTTAAACATATGATTTTTAACGTGTATATAAGATAAATATTTATAAATAAATCGGACAATTTGTTTATATACACTGATTTAACTGATATTGATTGGGACGATAAATTTTACACATCGTCCAACTACACAAATAAAATATGTGTTTGTTGATTTGAAACCCCACACGAGTATAGGGATGAGATTTGACGTACACTAATCCCGATTGTTTAGTTGTATGTCAGTCGATGGATTGACAAACTGTGTAAGCGTTAATTAGTTATATTTAATGCTTGTGCAGTTGTGTGGTGCACTCTGGATGATGGTTGATTATTTACCGTTGCCATTATATACATGTGTTGTAGAAAATCCATATAATTAACATTATATGGTAATTGATTGGGCCTCATTCCAATTTAGAAAATAAATTCATGTGTTGACTTGAAAATAAATTCATGTGTTGAATAGAAAATAAATTCATGTGTTGAATTGAAAATAAATTCATGTGTTGAATTGAAAATAAATTCATGTGTTGAATAGAAAATAAATTCATGTGTTGAATAGAAAATAATTTCATGTGTCGAAATAAAATAATTTCATGTGTTGAATAAAAGCCGTATTGATTAGATTAACGCCATTTTGACGTGAACGATATTTATATCGATTTTATTCATTTTTATAATGAATATAGATAAGAAAGTGATTTCAAAATATAACATTTTGAAAATATTATCATTTGTATATCGATGATGTGGAATATTCAATTTTGATTTGAAATTGAATATGAAGTTGAAATTGTTTTGAAAACGAATTTAAAATGATTTATAAAATACGTTTTAAAAGGAAATCGACGAAATATACATAATATTATATATATATATATATATATATATATATAATGGCCTGAATAGAACGCGCCGCGCTGCGGCAGTTCGTGAATTTCGACCATTGACTTCGAGTGGACATTACGGGAGATCCGACCGTCGGATTCTCCTAAAACCAGAACCATTGGGTTCGTATCGAAAAGAGCTTTCTAACGAATATTAGAGGTTTAAAATCTAATGGTTGGATTTGGAATTATGTCCAAATCAAATTTGGAAAAGGTCGTTGTAAGTGCAGTTCGATGGCCGTTGATGGAAATCGACTGTACGGGCCTTGATAAAATTATTAAAAATAGTAATAATTTGTGTAAAATCATAAGAAATGATTTGTGAAGAATTGGGGTGAAAAAAATTCCAAATTTGAAAAGATAAAATAGATTTTTTTTCGAAATGAACTGGTTTTGAACTAGAATTAAAAACCATTTATTTTTGAATTAAATAAAGTGGATTTGAAATGGTTTTGAAAATAACCAGAATTTCCAATAATTGAATTGGAATGGATTTGAATCAAAATTGTCTTTGGAATATTTCGATGTTGGATTTCGTGGTGATACAGATATTGGTATGGGAATTTGAAAGATATATTAATATCGTTATTTCCAATACGATACTTGTTGGTCGTAGAATTTGATATTGAATATAAGACGATATATATTCTATTCAGAGCCTTGTATTTAATATCAAATGTGATTTGGGTTTGCCATGAATGGTGTCTTCATTAACACTGTTCTTAAACCCAGTTGAGAAAAAGATTAAATCTTTTTGTTTAGATTTAATGAAGTGTACCAATTAAATGGTATTTAATTGGAATTGAATTTGAATTGATTTTTGGGTTTATCATGAATGGTGTTTTAAATAACACTTGTTCTTTAACCCGATAATTAATGTAATGTGATTTTGGGTTTATAGTGAACCGTGTTTTAAATGACATTGGTTCTTTAACCCAGTTAAAGACAGGATGCGTTTTCCCAAGTTAAATAATCATTGATAGTGATTATTGGGAAGATTAAAACAAAGTGGAGCTTTAATGAATCTTTAATTAGATTGAAATGATCGAGAATGGAGTATCACCAATTTTGCTCCAGGCGGTGGTTAAATATTTAATTAGATTTAAACGTGAAATGGTAATTGAATTTACCGATAACACCGTGGTGTTAGATATGAAGTATTACCAGTTTTACTTCATGGGATGAATAGGTTGGGATTAGGAAATAAAATAAATGATTACTTCGGTGTGGTTCGCTAATCGCGACTAGTTTGAATTGATATTCAAAAGAAGAATAAATTTAAAGAATTTATCTTTGATAAAATTAATGGGAACCTTTCCCAAAGTGTAAGAATATTTGAATAAAAGAATATTCTGAATTGGAATGAGGTGTATGTTGTGTTTGTGTAACACTTGTTTATTATATACACGAGTTATTCAGAAAGACAAGGTTTATCCCATTCTGAATAACTGATTCGACGTGGTGTCGAGGATGAAGACGGCGGTCGAAGATCGGAGGTTTTCACATCATTTGGGTGATTACTGATGATCTTGATTGGGCTGTACACCCAAGAGGAGGGAATCAGTTGGTGATCGTCTAGACGTACTTGGAGATCGATGGATATGTGAGGTACAAGGTGTCTCCGGTTTTGTTCAGACCCAGAACGAACTTGTAAATGGACCGTGTGTCTGACATTGGATTTTATTCTATGTGATTGATTTCTATTAAATATATATCTGTTTGGCGGTGAAGAATTTATTCTCTTGCTTAACGCCCTTCTCTGAGACATACGAGCTCAGGGGTTATATATTGATGTATATCAATCGCATGGAGTGAATTGCCTGTGTGGCATGCCTAAGTGGCAAATTGATCAAGGCTTCTATTGAAAAGCAAAGTCTTGTGGTTGATGATCAAAGTACCGCTTATGTGGCATAGGTTTGTGTAACGTTGATTCGCGAGCCTCACATCCCGGTTGTGAACCAGAAACGGAAGAGGACCTCAGGGAGGGCATGCGTTTCTTTCTAGCTAGAGATAGTGTCAGTGCTTAAACTGGCTGACATTTATATTATTTTCACCTATCTGGTTGTTGCTGTTGCGAGGCGCATCGGTTATATCGGTCGACCCGGGACCGGTGGAGTCATTCGTTGGCTCGTTTACGCCCCCAAAGGGGGGGGGGGGGGGAAACGTAGTGTTCAGGCATAAGAATCCACATCGGTGGACGGCCCTGATGATCCAAGGCTTGTCTGCGCGCTTGCCTGAGGCTCGGGCTAGAGAGTCTCGAATCGGTAGAGGACGATCCCTGGCCTCGGTTCATAGATGGAAATCCAATTTCCAAATACGTGACTTTGTGGTTTTGATTGTAGAGCCTAGTATGGCGACATGATATATGGTACCCATGCCGTCTATGATTGATATTTATGATTGAAATTGTTTTGACACTATGCACTTATAGTAATATCAAAATAATCTGTTTTTAAACGTATCATGCACTCTTTGGCTATTATAAGGTATAACCCTATCCTCCGGCTTGTGTTGCATTATGTGATGGGACCTAGTCTTATAATAGCTTCATTTTTCTCTATTTAGCATTGCGCTGTTTGTTTTATGCACTGGTATTCTTGGGAGGAAACCTTTTCCGTGTTATACGGCGTCGTCCCTTGATTTACCTAACTTTAAAATAAAGATTAATAATTGTTTTTAGTTCTCACACCAGTCACATGGCTGACCTGAAGTTTATTGTTTTAACCTAAACTCTGGGTGCCCCTATTTTCGACACGGGCAGCTAGTAGTTTTGGTTTTGCAGATTTATATTCACAGGATCCTGGTTTACAGCTGGAATGATACTCGGAAAGCTCTGTATTCGTGTATTACTTCTAGTTGTGTTTTGTATTATTTTCCGTTGCAATGTATTTAAATGTAATTTAAATCTCTGATATTTTCTATGTAATATTTATTCATACTCTGTAATATTCTTGTATTCTGATGGAATTGTTGTAATAAACAATGAAATGTTCTTCTGTCTGCATTCTAATTTATTGTGTTCTCAAAACAATCAGGCATTTCGAACGGTCTTGGTCGGTTTAGCGATTGGTTCGGATCGAGCGAAATTCCCGATCGTTTCAACTTAGGGTTTCACGAGGGGTTGCTCGAGGAAGTTAGGCGGAGCAACAGAGATAGGAAGGCCAGGAGACGACGGAAGCGTGGTTGTGTAGAGAAGGGTTCGATTTCACTAAAGCAACGAGGGATGAAGGAGAGAGTTCGGCATGGAAGTGGGTTTTCTGATTTTTTTTGTGGCGGCTGAAGGTTGTAAACTGGAGGAAGGTTTCTGATGGTTTTAAGTGGATAAGGGGGGTTTAGATGCGGGTTTCAAATTGGTGATGGGCTGGACAAATAAGTAAGGCCCAAAGTTTAATTAAATTTAAGATTTATTTAATTTAAATTTGTGAATAAACTTAGAACATTTATTCTGAATATATACGTGATTAGAATGTGATGAAATAGACAACATTGGAACCGCGTCAACGAGTACTACGCAATGGGAAGGAACCAGACAGGACAGGAAGCAGTTGTATTTTTCAGTTAAATTAAACACCGTTTAATTTAATTAGAGAAAAAAAAACTGATTTAACAACAGAACCAAATCAAGGTGAGTTAAACTCACTCAGTTCTCCCCATTTATATTTTATATAAATTGGGTTTTTATTTTGTCTGCTCTGTTTGCTATGGTTGACTGTTCGCTAGTTAAATATCTATTTAGTGATTTAACTGATGGAATTAAACCGTCGTTTAATTCAGTGAAATACCAAATCGTTATTCTAACGATTGGTTCCAATGAAGGTAACTTACCATGTTGGTCACGTTTATAAAATAAATGTGTTTAATTAGTTGAATTGTTTGAATTTCTTGTGAATTGGTTGATATTAAATGTTCGTTATTTTTTGTTATAAGTTAAACGAAATTGAAAGATCTGTTTGGAGATAACCGTTTGTATACAGGGAAGAACAGGTTGAAGGGATCTAATGGGATTCCTCAATATCTTATTTATTTCATATTATTAACATATGAACTGTCCTAATTAGGTGATTGATTTGATTATGGATTGTTGACAGAAAATTCAACATCTGTCTAGTTTAAACCAATGGGCAATATTGATTGAGTATTTAGCAACATATGGCCTATAGAATCAATCGTTTATAAATATTGATTCACCGTCAGGTGAGTCGATAGAGAAGAAGTTATAAAATTTATTTTTATAACTGGAGATAGATTTTGAAATATATTATTTTGAATAAAAGTTTATAAAAGGTAAAATAAATAAATATTTTATTTATTAAAGACTTTGATTTATTATAAATTGATTTTTACGAAGTAAATACGAGATTAATCAGATTTATGAATATGGGAATATAAATTAACCGTAACGGTTAAAATGTGGAAGATTGGTTTGTTAAGAATTTATCTAATGAAATTTATTTAAATTAATTATATTATTAATTAATTTAAAGAGAGAACGAATTGGAATGGGTTAACATGATAACCGCGCCTTGAGTTGACTAAGTCAACCATTGTAATTGGAATTGATTTTAAATTAGTTTGATTTGAATTAATCTAATAAAATAGCTTAATGAATAGTGTTTAAATTTAAATAGAGATTTTAAAAGGATTTACTATTTATTTTAGTTAATAAAGAAATTAACTACTGAAGTAGTTAATGATCGAAGTAAATTATTATATTAATTAATAATAATTTAGAGAATCACTTTTTAATTGAAAATCACTTAGAAAGTAACCGCAATGGAAATGAGATCTAATGGAATGGTGAAAGAAGTTTGTGAACAGGTTTTGTTTAAAATCTGAGTTTTTTTTAACAAAGTTTTAAAAGGAATTTTTAAGGGACTATTATAGATTAAATTAAATGTTACTTAATTATTTGAATTATGTAAAAGGGAATTTAGATAAAGGGGTTTATAATAAACCAGAGTTATATAAAAGAGATCTGAGGTGTTATATCGATAATTTTAAATTAACGTTACTTAATAACGAGATTAAGTAAGAAGGGGAAATTATAATAAAATTTCCAAAGCAGGAATCGATGAATGGTTTTGAGGGAGAATTAGTGGAAGTGAAATTGGTAAAAGAAATGGATTATCGGATTTTGTAAACAAAAATCTGAATTATGAAATGAAATTGTTTAAAAAGGGGTAAAGGTTAAAAGTGGTGTTCGATACTAGATTATGTAATTATTAAAGAAAGTAATAATGGTTATACCAGAGAAAGAGATTTTAAAAAGTTAGAAGATTTTAGGAAACCGTAATTTGAATAAATTAGTTAAATGGTATTTGTATTGATATTAGAATGGAATATTGATTTTTAAATTACAACTCGTATCCATCTTGAGGTATGAACGTTGTTGATCATGGTCTGAGAGGTAATTAAAATACCGCAACTTGAACGACTTTAGGATTATCTGAAGATAATATTAGTTGTAATGGTGAAAGAGGTAAGCAGTAATTTATTATTTCATTTGAGAAATAATAACACAACATTTTGGTGGAAATTTGGGAAATATACATAATAATGATCCCAAGGGAAAAGGGAAATCAAAGAGGGATGGCGTGAAGGTTTAGCGATATTCGCAAGATTAAGGGAAATGTAAAGGATGAGTTTAATCCTATCAGGATAATATTTGTATTGTTTCAAGTAATGAAATAGACGATATTTCATAACATCGTTTTACGAGTAATAATTTAATAAATTTCCCAATAATAGATAATAACGTAGCTAATGTTTGAAAGTGGAAATAGAAACTGAAAATGATATAAGATTTTCCTAAGTGTTAAAATGAATTTGTTTATAGAATAATCTTATGTTAAATAAGAAGCAAGAAAACTATATTTATAATATCGTAATATTTAAGAGTTTGAATTTACATTTGTTTTAATTGAAATGCCAAGTGGTGTTGAATGCTGAACCAGTGAACTCATTGGGTTATCATGATTGAAACACCATTTAATTTGATAGTTAAATCACCGACTATCAAATCTGTCCAATACGATTGTTGACATAGAAAGTCAGGGATCGAATTTATATTCGAAAACCATTCCAACCAACAAATACGTGGAGATATTAGAAGATGATCGAGATGGAGAATTGAAGACCGTAGATCTTCACAAACGGAAGAACCGCTACTAATCTCCAGTTTAGCGGCCAGAGATTAACTGTGGTTTTGTCGTGGTTGAAATCTACGGGTTGCAAGGACTTATCGCTACTGATCCATGGGGTGATTCCTCTATTGGATGCAGTAGGAGAGTACCTTTTGACTGGTATGGATGAATGTCTGACAGAGTATTTCCAAAAGGATCACGTACGTTGATATTTTCAAACGTACCAAGTTGATGGCAGAGAATTGCACATTCTCTTAGCTTGATAACTAGAGTATTTTTGTGAACGTCAATTAGTGATATCTGGCGGATCTGATGGTGTGGCATTCAAAGTGAATGGTGACCAGATGTGTTAAAAGTAAATTCTGACCTCAAGTCTCATCAACCGGGAAATGACAAAAATCGGGCAAGCAGCATGGCCATGTGGGTCGCTCCCATTAGGGTGTATAATCACCTATCTAGAGAAATTCCTTTTGCTTCTTTAATCTATTTCGATGCTGTCCCTTTTCGGGAAACGGTGGTTTGAGCCCAACCGTTGGTGATATACATTCGATACACTCAAGCAAAATGACTGGTCAGTCATGTGAGGGCCAGGTTGCAAGATGTTCTTGTTGAACCCAGTATGTTCGGCTCTAGAGATACACTATAGGCAGGTGGTCCCATACCTAGTCATAGTCGGAATCCAATCTCCAATAAGTGCCTGTGGTTTTTGATTGTATAATATATATGTGGAGTGTGAGATGCAAGCGTTCCGCTAGATTGATATCTACTTGTATTTAGATGTAGTATCAGAAATGATATTGACTTCGGAAATGTTGTGGGTTATCGTAAGGTAAAAACCGTCCATATTTATGTGTGGATTTGGTCTTACGATTACCCTTTTCTTTCAAAAAGATTTTGACTTTAAAATCAAGTTGTGTGATATCCTTAATATTGTGCGAGTTTTTCTCACTCTGGTTCACCAGACTGACCCGGTGTTTTGTAATTGCTCGGGTTAGCCCGAGGTGTACAGGTTCAGGTTATCGAATGCTGTGAAGAGACGAGCTGGAAGAGTTCAGACGTATGATATTATATAGCTATTATTCCATTGTTTGTTGTATATGGGACAGATATTCTATAACTGTCCAGATATGTTGATGTACTTTGATGTTGTAAGTATTTTTAAAAGCTCTCAATAAAGTTTTATTTCTGTATTATATTTTGTTCCGCTGCGATGTGAGACTCTGATTTTGTGTTGTGTTGGTACTTCTTCTTCTATTCTTATATTTCTTTCTTTCTTATCTCACCCTCTAAATTCTTTCTAATAACGTTCAGGTGTTTTCGGTGTTTGGAAGGTCGGCATGAGGTACGGTAAAGGTATTTATGTCGATTTCCAAAGCCAAAAAATCCCTGGGTCGTTACAATTTTACTTATATTATTGTGAGTGTGGTTTCACTTTTAAGGCAGCATGAAAGTAGGCAGTGTTGCGATCTCCTTCATCATTCCAATGTTGCCTCGCTTCCTATTTTATCATTTTACTCTCAGTAATCAAGGACTCAGTATAGAGCCTAGTGATCTCTGTTTCTTCTTGAGCATAACTTGTATTTAGAACATCAAACTGCACTTTAGTTTGAATGTTAGCAAGCTTACGTTTCTAGATTTCAGATTGTTTGTTGCCTTTTCCAAATTATTCCTATCCCAAGTACAAAGCATACTCTTAGTGTCTCTGAGCTTCTGCTACAAAATAAGCATGGGATTGCCAAAGTTAGTTTTACTCCATTCCTTAGAGATAATAGAATTAAACTCTAATTTCGCGAACTAGCTATTTAAATATTTAAAGTTAGGTTTTCCCCTATAGCATTGTTACCAATTTGGAGGATCTGAGGGGGATGATCAAACAGAAGAGGAGTGGGTTTATGGTTGTTCATATCCAACCATTTCTTGAGAGATGGTAAGTTTGAAAAAGCAATCTTGGTGAAAGTTCGGGAGCCCTGCTTTTTTTGTTATTTCAAGTGAAATAAGCACCCGATGTCCTTATTTTAACAAGGTTGGAGGAGTGGAAAAACTTTATTAAGTGGATTGAATTTCACTCAAGGAGAGAGTGTTGCCACTCGTCCTATCAACAACTTTCACAAAGCAGTTAAAATCACCATACCTTATCATAGGGTGGGTTACTTTCCTAAGAAAAGAAAAAGTGTGGAAAAGATGTTCTCTAGTATTACATGTATTATTAGCATAGATAAAGGTGATATAGTATGAAGTGGAAGAAGGAATGTATTAAGTCGTGGTAGTGTATCAATTGTCTATCAGAAAGAAGAGCAGATAGTTGGTGAATTGATCGATCATAAACAATGAAAATCCTACCATAAGAGGAAGATTCAAGGTTGTGAATGAGTTTCCAACTAAGGTTGATATAGTTGGAAGCTCGCAGGGTTAGTGTTATACTTTCTAATACAGCAAGCATACTTAACTGATGATTTCTAATTAGATATTTGCACAAATCTAGTTTGATATCAAGGCGTGCAACCCTAATATTCCAGACTATAAAATTTGTGTCATTGATTAAACTCTTTGATTTTAAGAGCCTTATTTAACCCTCTAGTAATAGCCATGCTAGTGTCAGCATAACCAGGGTATGTTTCAGAAAGTGGGGAGTCAGTGAAAACATTAGGACCATCATTTTGAGTCGTATCCGGATTCAATATACTGTGAGTGTTGTCTTCATTGTTGTCTTCTTGTGTGAGAGTTTAACCATCAGCATTTTATTTTTCTATATCAATTAGGTTGGGAGGGATTTGTAGGATTTAGGAGGAAGTATATATGCATAAGGCGTTGTGATGGAAGTTGACTTGGATGTGTCTATTGAAATGCTCTTTTTTGTCTTAAAACTTTGCTTTCTTCTTTTAATTTGGCTGTACACGTGCACAGGGTCTACTGAGTGCTTGTCTTGATTGTGCTTTTTGTTGCTTTCATGTTGCTTACCTGAGTTAACTGCCTAAAAAGTTCGCATTTTGCTAGAAGAATCATTAGAAACAGAATCGAGATGTTGCACAGAAGTTTCATTGGCAAGAATGACACTGCTGGTTTGACCCTCTTGCAATGTTGCATTTGAGGCATTATCTATGCTCATTACTATGATGTCCTCTCAAAAGTCATGATTAGTTACTTTTCCATAAGTAACTCTTTGTTGATTTAGAACACTTTATTTCTCATTTATCCCTGCAGCACTATTAATAAGAAATTCCCTAGCAGTAGTGACTGCTATATCTTTCTGGTGAAAAGATTCTTCTTCCAAGATAAGAGTCTCCTCTGCATCTAGAAGGGCTTCAAAACTATTGAAGTGACAAATATTGAGCAAAATTCCTTTTGTTTACTACACTCCCCCTTAAAGAAATTTAGTTCCTTGTTTTTATCTTTGTTTATGTCTTGTTCAGTTAAAATGACATCAGTTAAGACATTGTTTTCATTTCTTAAAACCCTTTCCTCAACATCATTTTCTCTTTGAACTATCACATTTTAAAGTTTATTCTTGAATTGCAAATAGCTGCATTATTGAGACGACCCCAAACCCCGTACTCACGGCGGCAAGGGTAATCCATGGAATATAACACAGAAACAGATAATAGCAGAAAAAAATTAAATAAATACACCAGATAATGAACAATAGAATATACTGGATAAAAGTAATCATCAGAGTTACACAGTATACAGGATCTTACTTAGTACAAATACAGTTCAGCTATACATAAATGTCTACAGTGGAAATAAACAAAATATGTACAATAGGAGATGAACATCATAAAAAGAGATAAATGATAGAATCCATCTTCAGCTCCAGCTATCCAGAAAGAACCAGCTAAACCTGAATACAAGGCTGCCCATGTAGAAAAAGGGGCACCCGAGTTTGAAAGTGAAACAAACTACGAGTCAGTCATGGGACTGGTATGAGAAATCTACTCAACACATATATAATATGGCTAATCACAGGACCACACCACTTTCGTGGAACGGGTTTACTCCATTGGATTGCCAGTGCTTTAAAACCAATCTTTCTTTTAAACAACGCAATGCATTTTATAAAAATGAAGCCATTATAAGACTCAATTCCCATCACACAATGCAACGCAAACCGGAGGATAGAGTTTTTACCTTATAACGGCCAAAATATGCTTGATACGAATAAAACAAAGGCATTTGATATTACTACTAGTGTTTATATGTTTCGAAAACGATTTCAAATCATAACTATCAATCATAGGCGACATGAGCGTCCCATGCCACTATGTCGCCAAATATCTATACAGTCGAAACCGCACGATCACGTATTTGGAAATTGGATTTCCGTCATGAACCAAGGCAAAAGATAGTCCTTACAGAATTCGTGACTCTCTAGCCTGAGCCACAGAACCCAGACTCAGGTGGGCCCTTGGAGCGACAGGGTCGGTCCACCGATGTGGATTAAAATGCCTGAACAATACGTTTCCTCGCCCTTTGGGGCGTAAACGAGCCAACGAATGACTCCATCGGACCCGGATCGTCCGATCAAACCGAGGCGCCTCGCAACAGCAACAACCACATGGATGAAAAGTATGTAAATGTCAGGGCTGGTAGGTCACTGACACCACCCTAGCTAGAAAGAAACGCATGCCCTCCCTGAAGTCCTCTCCCGTTTCTGGTTCATACCGGGGTGTGAGGCTCACGATTTTACGTTATACACAAAGCCACGCCACACGGCGGTGCTTTGATCATCCCCACAAAACTTTGCTTTTCAACAGAAGCCCTGATTACTGCATCTTAGCATGCCACACGGGCAATTCATTCCATGCGACTGATGTCCATCGATATACAACCTTTGAGCTCGTGCGTTTCAGAGAAGGGCGTTAAGCAAAAGAATAAATTCTCCGCCGCCAAACAGATGTATATTTAATAGAGATCAATCCACACAGAATAAAATCCAATGTCAGACACACAGCCCATTTACAAGTCCGTTCTGGGTCTGAACGAAACCGGAGGCACTAAATACCTTGCAAACCCATCGATCACCACGTACGTCTCGACGATCACCACTCATTATCCATATTTCGGGATGCCTCCCAATCAGGACCTCGGTTACCATCCAAACGAGGTGAAGATCTCCGGTCTTCGACCACCGTCTTCATCTTCGACTTTCAATCGTCGGTCAATTATTTGAAATGAGAATTAACTCGGCCTTTTCAAATAATTCATGTATATTTAGAATTTCAAATCAATTTATTTCAATGGTTAAATCATTCGACAACACCAATTTTGTTCTTTAATGTAATTTTCACACCAAACATATTCAACCATCAAATACCACATAAATCGAGCAAATTCAGTTTATTTTCATTCCATATCGTTTATGATATTTTATAACGATTTATCGCTATTTTTATTTATTTTAAAATAGCCAATTTATTCAAAACGGCGCTTCGGGCCATAACGCGGCCGTGGCGCTATTTTTCTTCAGATTTGATTTACACATATCTGAAAATCTAACTGTTGGATCTTAACAAAATTTACATCATTAGGAAGGTCTTTTCAAAACGAATCCAACGGTTCCAGTTTCGGGAAAATCCGACGGTCGGATCTCCCGGTACAATCGTTTGAAGTTACGGTTTCAAAATACGAACTACAGCGTCATTATTCGATTAAATATAATTATATTTATATATAAATATAATCGTTTCTGGCGCTGTTTTTCTTCAGATTTGAATTAAACATTCCAGACAATCCAACCGTTGGATTTTTACAAAGTTGGTGCCGTTGGAAAGATTTTTCCAAAGCGAACCCAACGGTTGCGATTTCAGGAAAATCCGATGGTCGGATCTCCCGGTATAATCGTTTGAAATCACGGTTTCAAAATGCGAACTGCACGACCACGTTTCATTTTAATTTTATTTATATTTATATATTTATATAAATATAGTTCATTCAACAATTTCAATATCGTTTTCACTTCAAATATTTCACTAACGCCTTTAAATTTCGAAAAAATTCGCCATAACCTCCTTTGTACGGGAGGGGCTGGGAAAATTCCCAAATAGCCACACGGGCGTCTCATGTCGCAAAGAAAAAGAAATAGCCAAGCGGCTAGCCAACAGGCTCATAAAATCATCACCCAAACAAAACAGTAAATGTGTACCTATTTGTTGGGCACAAAATTTTATTCCTCTTCTCTAGCCCCTTTGCTATAACCTGTTCAATAAATATGCATGTACATATATATAGTTCTTATCACTTATCATTTTCTATTCAGCTTCATATTTAATTCCATTTGGTTTGAAAACACCATTCATTCTAATGTTGCATGTATAGGCAAAAATCATATCATTAGCTAATTAATGAATATTTCAACTCATATATATTTATTTGAACGAGTGGCTATTTTTAACACTTCACATTTCAACAATTCGTGTATATAATAAAAATGTGATTTTTATTGTTAAACAATTCATTTCAAAACACTATTATTTTATATAGTTTATATAGGTGATAAAAATAGGATTTTTATTGTAAAACAATTTATTTTAAAATATGAATACCATCCAACACACGAATTTCAATTCAACGAATGAATATCGATTCAACACCTGAATGTTTTCTATAGTTTCTATATATAGATAAAAATGTGATTTTTATAATTAAAACACGAATACCATTCAACAATTGAATTTCTAATCAACGAACGAATATCGATTCAACACATGAAGGTTTTCTATTCAACGAATAAATATAGTTTCAGCAAATGAAAATAATTCAAACACATGAATATTTTTCAAAATTTCGGCAGCATAACGGCAGAGTAGTTAAAACCGGGACCGTCCCTAGTACGGCTCCTCGCTCTACCTTAAAACCTCGCGGTTTTTGACAATGGGGATCATGCATCTAGTTCGCACGCAGGCGGCATGTATATATTTATTTCATTTCCACAAACTAATCCTATGTGGTTTCAACCAAATATTTCTCAACCACAAATGGGTATTTTTCAACCACAATAAATCAATATCAACCACAAACAATCCCAAACAACCATTCGCTATCAATCAATTATCACACCAAACACAATCAATAAATATCGTCCATGGTTTGTGGACGAGGGGCGTATATATATATATATATATATATATATATATATCAATTCACTTCTATTTCAACACATATATAATTTTTACAACGCATATATAACTTATACATCGAACGTACAACTTATACAACGCTTATACAAGAGGTGTACAACGCTTATATAACTCATACATCGACTATATAATTTATACATCGTCGTTTTCCATATCGTTTATAAATTAGAAATCTCACATTGAGTTCCACTCCACCAAAAATAGCAGAAGGCTCAGAAAAATATGCGGTCTCTTCTAAAATGTAGAAGACGTCCACACGGTCACGATGTTTCCTGTTTCATCGAATTTCGTTAATGAACGAAAAAGATATGATTTTTCAAAGTTTGCAACGGTTTAAAGGTGTTAAAATCAAATTAAATAAAATCAGCCGATACCTGCTTGATTTCTTCAAAACTAGGTTTTAATTTTTCTTTCAATCCGCGCAACTTGGAGACGATCGGAGTACACCACCTTGTAGTGCTCGGAACGGCGCTCAGGCGGAGGTAGGTGGGGCCCACTTCGACGCAGGGAGGAGGATGCGGCGGCGGTTCGAAGTGCTGCACTTCGCGACGTTGGTTCTTCCAATCCACACAATGAAAAAATCCAAACTATATATGGATTTGAAAATCTTCTCGTGCTCTTCAAAATCTTCAACTGGAGCTTCTGATATTAATGAGTGGACGAGGAGAAATTGAAGAGAGAAGGTCTCAAGCAGCTTCCGCCGTGCGTCGCGATATACGGGGAGAGAGAAAATTAGATTTTCTTTTTCTTTTTTTTTATAAAAATTTTGATTGGTCGGGGAGGTTTTAAAGGGGTTTTCTGACACGACCACCAATTGAAACCCAACGACTGTCGTCCCTAGCATTTTAGCCCCATTCCGAACACAATGGGATATGTTTTGAAGGCCCATTCGACTGTTTCAGTCAGTTTTCCTTCAAATTAAAATATAAAACATTCAATATTTGATTTGAACGTGCATTTCAATTTGCTAGGGCCACAAACTGATTCGAAAAATTCCAGAAAAATAAATCTAGCTATGTTTTGACGATACGGTCCCAACAAAACTAGTTTCGTTGAATTCTGAGACCGTTTGCAAAAAGGCCCATTTCTGGTCGATCCAATTTAACTGTAATTGACCAAAACACATTTTCCTTAGCCACGCTCACATATTAGCTTCAAAAATTATGAAATTTGAAACCTAGCAATAACTTCACATCCCGGATCCAACAAAAGTGGTTTCGTCGAATTCCGAGGTCGTATGCAAAATGGCCAATTTCACGGGCTATATAAATTCCATAGCGACCTTTCTGAAAATTCATTTGGCCATAACTTTTGCTTTCCGTTATGAAAATTTGATTTTTCAGATTCGTTAGAAAGGTATTCACTAACAGATTTAAATATTTTTGGTTTCACTAAAATCCGTTTTTTTTGCACCCGGTACAGTCCGACAAAGTTTGAATTCAATTTTTGAAACTGCAGCGCCTTTTCAGGCCTTGTTTGTAATCATAATTAATTATATTCGCTTTCAATTGTCGATTCAAACTCACTTTCCATTGCCATTATTTAAAATATTTATTTTAAATATTTAAAATCCATTATTTTAGCCAATTTAAAAATTTTAAATTGGTTCAGATTTTCTGGGTCGTTACAATTATTGTTCAATTTAAGTTTACATTTTCTTCAATTTCATTATCCTTATGTATCTCCCCTTCTTTAAGTTCTATATAACACTTAACATATTCAAGTCTACCCATTTTTTATGTCATCTCATCCATGCATGCGAGTTTCCCTAAACGACTCGAGATCCAATTTGTACCTATATGCGACTAAGCAAAAATTGGTATATTATAGAAATGTACCTAGACCACTACAGAATTTATACTTCCATGTACATTACTAGTCGTTGTATCGTACTATTTAATAATGAAGAGCTTGCTTTTCATTGTGATGGGGTCTCCTTGCAAGATCATATCTCTATCCTTTTTACATGAGAATCTGAAGAGGAAGAGTGTTCCGTTGGATTAGATTTTAATATCCCCTTTCAATCTCCAAATTGATTTCAACTTTAGGATTACAGTAGTGTAAGACAACGGTTTGTCCAAGAAAAAAACCCATAAGATCCTCACACCATTGTTTTTTTTCTAGCTTCAATGACATCAGCTGTGAATTCCCTAGCTTCATTTGAGAATGTAGGCACCATCTCAACCAGAATGTACTTTCCTGCATTATGAGGATGATGCTTAAACAACAGGTGATTAATCGTAGAAGCCCATGCTGGATGAGGCTTGTCTTTCGTTTGTTGACCGACAATCTGGCCAAAGGTGAGAAGGGCAGTGGAGGGTGAGGAGGGTCGGGGGGTCAGAGGGAGCACGAGAAACGGTCAAGGGGATAGGCGATTTGACAGGAGTAACATTCGAGGTGATGGAAGTGAGAGATGAGGGAGCAACAGTAATGTGAGATGGTGGTTGAGCAGCAGACATTATTAAAAAGTAAGTAATTTTGGTTTTGGGAATATTTTTTCTTCAATAAGTTTTATTTTTAAAACAAAATTTTAGTGATCTTGTAACCTTTGGCTCTGATACCAAATGAAACACCCTACACCCCTTAATGTTACCCAAAATAAGATTCCGTTAAGAAATATGAAGTATTATAGGAATAAAAAACATAAATACATCGCAGAAACGAAGATTCACAAGACATAAATAATTTAAACATAGTGGAAGAAGAAGAAAATTTACATAAGTGATAAAACCATTTTTATTTCAGAAAGAAAAACCAAACTGTCACAAAACACCATTTCTCAGTCATAAAATAACATTAAAGAACATAAACAACACCCCTAAAGTGGGCAATAGGTACAACCAAACCATGGAAAAGAAATAACAAAGACTAATACATTTGCTGCAAAGAAAAACCTCTAAGACAAAATCAGTTGAATAATCCATACTACGCACTTCCTCCCTGCGAGCCTTGAGGGAAGAAAAGAGGAAAGAAAAAAAAAACGGAAAATTGGTCAGATATAAAGTCTAGGGCACGCTCATGATTACTAGCACGATTAATAATTAAGGGAAAGAGATATAATAGTAATTCTAGTGTCATATATGGTAAGTGTATGTGTGCACCTAAAGTGAATATATAGGATAACCAACTATTCTCATTCAATATTTGACTCTTTGCACTTCTACCAATTCAGAACATAATATAATTAGGAAAAAATTTCCTAATACTACCCGTTGATAGATTATCAAAGCCATGGAGTGACAGTCTATGCCTATTATGGCCTTGGGCTTATTAGGCCCAAGCCATCAGCGAAAGACATAGCGTTAGTTATAGGTGTCGCAATGTCTCATTTTTCACTCATCGGCTAAATGCTCGCACATTGACCCATTAGAGCGCACCCATACCAATCTCAATTTGGACCATCTTACTACAACCCACAACATGTGTGTGCCCTGGCCTTTTATATGAGACCATATGCGATAATAAAGGTATGCCGTAAGGCATCGATCCCCAACGATAATATTCAGGCCAAATCCCCACCGACTTGACCCCACCCTACCATCCCACCCCCTCCCCAAAGATTAATCATATTACTTTTAGGCTCGTAATTTACCCCTTGTAAATCAATATGTTCATATTAAAGCATAACGCCTAATCATAGTGCCGTTATAAAAAAATTTGATCACAACTTAACAACTTTTAAGTCAATATTTTCATATTAAGGCCTAATTATCTTTTCAACCACGTTTGTTTTATTATGATTTCCTAATTATCATGTTTAGCCTCGTAACTTAACACCTTTTAAGTCAATTTGTGAATATTAAAACCTAACGCCTAATCATAAGACCACCATAGAATTTTAGGCTCATAATTAACACATTTTAAGTCAACATGTTTATATTAAAGCCTAACTGTAATTTGAACCATTTCCTGTCATTTTCATATTTGCAAATAAACTATGTTCGTTTAGTATGATTCTCAAATAGTCATATTCATGCAAATATAAGTTATTATTCACTTTTCTGTCATAAGCTTCACCATAGTCATTTTTACGAACTTAATCAACATTGAATCTTATCAACCCAACATTTCCTTTTTATTACAGTTTTACAACATCTGTCCAATTATCCCTAAATTATTCAATTATCCCTATTTAATTAACTTTCAAATATGTGCATAATAAAAGATAATAGTCTATCGTAGACAATTAGGCATACCAGTATTTGCCTAAATCGGTCGTATATGTTTGCCTTTTAGACATATTTGGGCATAACCAAAATAAACCATAAAAAACCTTAGAATAATGGGGGAAACATGACCGAAAATATAATTTACAAAATTCTGAATATTAATTAAACAGACTCTGTAAGAAAAGACAAAAATTTTATAGAAAAACTACTTATAGAAAAAATTAAATGAAATAGGAATAAAAATTGACTGTAGATGAAAGAACTAGAAACAAAAGTATACCTATAATTATTATTATTCCTTTTTAATCCTAAAATTAATCAAAAGTATAAATAATCATAAAAAACTCACTAGAAAGCTTTTCCTTGCAGATCCGACAAAACCACCACCCAGAACAAAATAAGATAAAAAATATTTTAATTTAATCTCAGCCCTGAAATTTAGATTAAGGTAGTCTGTCTTCAAAAGAAGACTAGCCTAAAATCAAAACTAGGGTGAGCTGTCTCTAGAAGAAGACTAGCCTAGGCATGGAAGAGATGTGTTGTAAGGACATGGGGAGGGGCTGGGGCTATATTTATTGGTTGAGCAAAAGACCCTCAAACGTTAGATCTAGATTTTAAATCTGAACCAATATATCCTTAGGTCAATCCGGATTAACCACACCAACCAATAAAAACAAGACTCATCAGATCAAAACAGCCTCAAAACAAGCCATCCATCCAAAAAGTTCCATTCCTGGCAAGGCAATGTGGCATGCACATTTTGATCGACCTACCCAAAAAGTGGGCTGATACTGGATTAACTCTTGTGTCAACCCAGTGGTTGCTGGGTCGCCCCATGCAACGTTTATTTTTTTTCCATTTTTTTCATTTAAGTTTATGATTTAAATTTCAAATTTTGAATAGCCATAACTACTTCGTTTTAGGTCCGTTTAAAATATGCATCAGAATCTAAAAGTCATAACAGACACAATGGCTTAATCTCCATTGCCATATCCCTATAATTTTTCTACTTATCTTTAAATAAGTTTTATTCGTTAAAATTTGAGTTATCACATAAAGTATTGAAAACAAATGATGAATGATAATTCAATTGACCATCATCTCCGACCGTCTTATTAAATCATGGTCACTAATGACTCTAGACTATTAGTTTTGTGGACAAAGATGTTCTTTTATCCAAGCAAGTCCAACAGTGTTCATATGTAGATGTGAACGTCTAGATATGCTCTATCCTAACAATATAGAAGCTTGAGTAAATGAGTTCAAGTTTATATTATGTCATCATCATTATTATTCCATGCAAGATCGTTAGGTTTTGAACCACTCGTGATTAAGCTCGGTCATCTAGCATAGTTGTGCATTGGAATATTTGTCAAGTGCAAAAACCGGTTAGGTCAAGTCTGGATCGACCTTTCCAGTTTGATCAATTCCTAGTCGACCCTTCTGGTTCGACCTCCCCGGATTGACCATCTCAGATCAATCTTTCCGAATCAACCAATCCGGCTCGACCTCCCCGGTTCAACCTTCCTCCAGATCGATTATGGGCAATGTTGATCTGGACATGTGAACACTTCTCTGGCTTTTTCCCAAATCCTGCATAGCCTTCGAGAATCATCTATCTTCCTCCACTTTCTTTCTCAACGAACTAGCTCATCCAATGTTTATATCCCTCCATCATCACCAGTCCCTACCTAGCACTACTCCTCACAACGCTGTCGTGATGTCAAATCATCATCTTCATCGCCTCTAACACTGACGACAATGATTTTAGCCATAATTCTCAAAGGCAGGATTCAATACAAGTGAAAACACTAAACAAATCCAGACAAACCCACTTAGATCAATTCATGGTTGGGAATCAAGGAAGCGGATGTGAATTATTTCGGTGATGATGAGATTTAAGATTCGAGTATTTAGGGTTTTGGGAAGCACATGAAAATCTAGGTTCGGTAGTGGATAAGTAAAAATAATAAAAAATGGGTCTGAGCCCGTATTTATAGAAAAAAGAAGACTTTTCATCTTTCTATGCTTGACTTAACAGCCATACGCTCTAAATCGGCCATGTCGATCTGAAGTCCAGTTTGATCATTGAATCGGATTTATATTAAAAAAAGTGAAGAGAAAAGAAAAGAGAGAGGGGTAGAGAAACCACAGTGATCATAGTTAGTTAATGAAAGACTCTCAACACACATGAGTGTGACTTCACATAATTATAGACTAATCAGATCATGAAGCATGATAGACGACGGCATTTGGAAATGACCTGCACGTGTTTGAACATAAGCAGGAGCCAGCGATTCAACATAACATGACTGAATGATAAATATATTCAACCTCTTGACCCGACGACGTTCAAACAATCACATGTGACTTTGAGGATCTTTAATTAAGAACTCCAATCCGACAAGTACCACTAAAGAAAAACTTAAAATGCTTGACTATTTTTACATATAAGAAGGAGTTCAAGCATCATTACTATACCATAGGATGAAACCGTTCCTAATCGTCATTTTGATAACGAAGACTACCACTTCAAGAGTGATGGCAATAAAGGCATGCAATTCAACTTGTTCAACGCACATCCAGTCTATAATGTGACATACTTTGGGGGATAGGGTAAAATGTTGACCTACTTTTTGACAAGGTCGTCAAGCGTGTAGAGATAAATATTCAAAGCAATCCTGACGTGGAAGCAACTTCAAGCTCTCATCAGAATCCGGATCAGCCAAGCCCCGGATCGGTCAAATGACAGTTAGCAGGAAATCAGGTTTGATCTTTCTCTGGATCAGCAAAACCAGAAGGGAAAAGAACATCTGGTTTGACATTATCTTCGATCGACTAGGTAGAAAGGTGGAAATATAGGTCGGCAAAAACCCGGTTTGACAAAAATAAAGGTTCCATTTCTTGATCGACTAACATTTGGTTCAACTATGTCGAACCGGACTTAGGTCAAACTAGATTGGCAGTTTTTGCTGACGTGGCCTACACTTTCCACTTACTCCACTACTCCTATTTTCCCATGCACGTCCTATGTCGAACCAGATCCGTACTTCATCTATAAATAGTCCCATGAAGCATCAAAAATCGATCTTCAAACTTCTCTTACGTATCTTATTTACTGTGAAAACTCTATACTCAAGATTTCATCATCTCAAGCTCCGTATTCTCAATTTCTTGTACTAATTTAAGAGAGGTTATAAAGTGGATGTTGGCAAACTATAGCCGGATCACTATAATTTGTGTGTACTTTTTCCTCACTTTTGGATCAAACAACCCTCTCATGTGTTTTGTCTAGTGGTGAACTATCCGAAAGGTAGTTCCTACCTTGTAATCATGGGAAATCCAATTTCCAAGATGCCTTTACAGACTTAGGTGTATACATTTTTTGTTTAAATGTGAGATGCAGACATTTTGCCTATTTAATATATTTATTTCCAACCTTTAGACGTTATTATAACATCAATTGACTTTTATGTAAAGTGTTTTTTTTTGTCGTAAGGTAATAACCTATTCGTACTGATGGGTGTCATAGTATTACTAGACACATTTTTTTTGAAGCATTTCAAGATATATAAAATAATTTCATTGTGATTTGAGTTTTATCATGCTGATATTTCATATAGACTTGGGCGCTAGTTTCTTATAATGCTCAGGTTAGACCTGCATATCTTTTAGATCAGATATGGATGCTTTGGAACGTCAAGAGTAGAGTTGGAGGCCTACGACGTACTTCTGCATATTCTTTTTCTTTTGTTGTATGCATTTGTGTATAGTTATCAGCAATTTTAAGGAAGATGTTATAACTGTCAAGTTTTGAGCATAATTTAATTTATACCCTGATGTGTGCATGTATATAAAGGATTTTTGTAAAGTCTCGTATATATTATAAACTATTTGAAACAATCATGAGCTTTTATTATATATTCACTTCTTCATTTTCCTAAATACATATCATTCAGACTACTAAATGTTTGACATAAGATTACCGAGGGTATGTAAAGTGTTGTCTTTTGTAGTAAGAATGATGGATTGTTACACTGAGCCTTGACTAGTTGGAGGTGGAGGAGGGAGAAATGGTTGACCTACAAGAAGTGCAATTCTTCTGTACCCAACTCGGATGTTCCCGTGTGCCCGACAAATCACAACCACATATCACATATTATTAATAATCTAATGAACGAGTCCTACAATCCACTCAAAACCATTAAATTTTGTGCAAATCAGTGGCTAAGATTGATCCGGCACATGGGAACACCCAATTTGGGCATAGAGCAATTATCTGACCTACAAACTGACATACATATTGATATAGTTTAATGATAGATTCTTCCTAGAATTGTATCTTCTCGAAGACCATAGAGACAATACATGCACCAGTATACATCAAGAATTTGCCTTCTACAATCTCGTTCTCCTTGAATGGAACTATGAAAGATGGTACATAAGTCTCAACATAAGTATCTACTGTAGAAGATGGAACAGTTTAGGTGTTTAAGGATATAAACCCGTAGACTCTAGGTTAACTACCATCGGGTCTTAGGGATTTAAAGCGGATGTTTCAGCTTACCCCGATGAACTGGGATATGCAAAAACACTACAAATGCAGCATTAGCAACAGTAGCATCATTAACAACATTTCAACTGATAAAGCTTTGTCAATAAGGAGAAGTTTTATGTTTTTAAGGCTGAGAAATGCGACAATCAATTCTTCCTAAGAGCGCATATCACCATCCCGCTCATCATTCATTAAACTTCTTTCCAAACACTAGCAACAGTTAGGGTAATTATTGCACAATCGTTTCAAGTTCTTATTCATGATGAAGTAGGTATAAAAGTGTAAAATATTTGCATGGTATTTCTTATGCATTTTTATTCTCCTATCTTGAGTCTCCTTAATCTCCTTTCAAGAAATTGCAAGCTCGAGCTTGTTAGCAAACTTCACAATGGATAAATTCTCTAACTCTTCATCCGGCTTCTTCTTCTCTTTAACGGGATTATATTTCTCCTTAGGAAGTCTGACGTGTTCAACATCTTTGTCAACGATGATATGATCCCAAGTCCGAAAATATCATTCTTTTTATTAAGCTCCTCATTATTTTCATCTAGTCTCTTATTTAGTTTAGTGCTTCCAAATAATAGCAGACGCCAATATTTTCAATTTCAGAAATCAACTTCCCTTACAACTCACACACCCCGCCTATTTATAGGCTTTAGACAGACATGAGCCAACACCGGTAGCAGTAATGAAACAAAACTAGAACTATACAAACTGGGACCAAAAGTAAAGACAAAAAAGAAATAAGGAACAACAAGTTAGGATTTCATTATACTTTATCAATATCCAATTGTGGAACCCTAGATCTAAATATTTAATCCATATTGATTTAATTGAGAACAAAACAGAAATAGATTAGCTTGATTAGCGGAAGCGTACCTGAATCCGTAGTTAATTATTGCACTACCTGAATTCCATAATCGATGGCCAAGGAGAAGATGAATTTGGCTCAGTCTTCCAAATTGACACAAACCCTAGATTAGATTCAGCTCTCCGTAGAAGAGGTTAGAGAGTTTCTAAGGCTTGTGTAATTCGGGGACCATAACCCTTTATTTATAGAGTTGGCATTTTGTAATTCGACCCTTCAACAAATTATAAAATGCCCCGGTATCTACACATTAGGCCCATGATAACTTAAACTTTAAGCCTATTAATTCTAATCCAAAATTAGACCACTTTAATTAGGCTTTACACCAAAATAGCACAACACATTTTATTTTACATATGTGACCCAACTGACGAAATATTCCAACAATCTCCCACTGGATCACATATGAAATAACCTTAAAATGTGTTTAACTTTATGAGCTTCAAAATTTGCTATTTATAACATATGGTGTATCTAAAACAATCTCGTCCATTAATTGAGTTGACAAAGGATCAAAGCGGCATTCATTACATTTATCGTAACTAAACCCATTAATGGTCACATATATCAATACAATCAAATGACATAGATCAATCATGGATGTGTAACATGGAAATTATATGATACGTGATCTATACATGTCTATTTCCAACTGGTCCTTCTTTAGTGAGATCAAAACGTTTAATATTTAAACAACCTGAGTGCAAAGAAAACTTCATTACTTTATTTTTGATCAAAAAAGAACTTGATTTACATATATCTGTAACCGAAACATAGAGCAGTGAGTCATACGACAATACCAAATACAAACTCCCCTTGAACCAAAATATCCTTACATAAAAGTTACACCAATTGAGCTATATGCTCATGAAAGACCTTAGGTGATAGTCTTTTGGTAAGCGGATCCGCCATAATGGAGTTTGTCTAAATATGCTCTATGATTTACAATATATTTTGCACTCTTCCCTTATTGGAAAATAATATATACTTTACTATCACAATATTACTTGGTCTTTCAATTCTTTATCAATAACTGGAGTCTTGTGACAAAATTTCATTATTATTTTCCATATTTGGATGTCTTATAATTAACCAAAGACGATATTTTCAAAGTGGTGAAAACTATAAGTGTCTAAGTGACACTTTTCCCGTATGTAGTTTCACCAATAAAATATATTATCATTGCTAGAAGTGGATCTTTTACATTAATGACATCCAAAATATCTGGATCGTAATTCTTTATGATCTCCAACCGATTCGATCTTTTATCTATGAGCATATGATCTTTTATTTTATTCCTTAAAGATATCTCATAACCATTTTGGCTACTAAATCAGTGATCCACTTTTAATATCAGTAAGGTATCTGCCAAATAATACACGCATATCCATATGTGTATATACATTAGTATGCATTGGAATTCAAACTGCAAATGCATGAAAAATCTTTTGTATTTCTTTAGTTTCACGGATGAAAACATTTATTTGTTTTGGTAAAAGAAAATCAACTGAATCGCTGTTTACATACTTAACCTTTGAAGCATTTATCTTCCTAATTCTTTTGTAATAATCCAAAATATCACCCTATGAACAATAATGGTGAATTTGAATCCCAAATACAAAAGTCTAATCCATAAATGAGTTTATTAAGTATTTTCACCAATGTCACCATTGAGAAATATAACTTTAATCTCCATCAGATAATGCTCAAAAGTACAAACTGTAGTAAGCTCCAAAGTGATCGATTCAGAATCATTTACCAAGTCCAAAATGAAACATTCTTAAAAGAAAATAAATTTTCCTTCTAATAATAGTGCTTTCGACAAAGTGCCTTATAAAATTCAGTATTACCCACTTGATCCCTTTTGGTTTTGAACAGTTATTCATAACCAATGATCTTATGACTTAAGTTAGAGGGAAATTTTGAACTTTATTATCCATATAGATTTATACTATATGTTCATTTCTTAAATCCACATTTTAAATTAGTACCTTACATGGATTGATGTAAGTCCGTAGCATCATCTTTATCAATCCATTATTTATCTTTACAAAGAAATACTACACAATAATCTGAAATAGCGTTTCTTCCCATTTAGGTGGATTTCCTTAGTGATCTTGCATCTTTGAGGTTGTTGAGTTTGTTTTTCTTGAAGAAGTATCCTTAGCTTAAAGAAAAAATTATCTTCAACATCGTCTTATTATGGTTCTTAATTTACTTCTTCTTAATAAAAGAAAACAAATCTTAAACTTTAAGCGAAGAAGCAACCGCAGTTGAATCAAAGATAATGATTCTCTTTAAAGACAATGATATTACTTTATTTCTCCCCCCAAACTCAACATCCTCAAAATAACTATTGCAATTCCCGCTTTAAAACTTTTCCTTAGTGTGGGTTCATAAAAAAATTATAAGCTTAAAATCCCTTAGAATATCAATAAAGCATTTTCTTTCTTTATGATATCTCAATCTATAACTCCTCAGTAAACTAAAACAAAAATTATATTAGTCACCAAAACAAAATTTGAGGTATTATTACATAAGTTATTTAGCATAAGTAGCCATAACTTATATGAGCTTCAATTACATAAGATTTTGAATTTATTCATAAATTAACATTATTATTTCTTAATGAACAATAATAACCTAATATGTCCACAATAGAAATATAAAACCGAAATCTGTCTAAATGACAACATAAAAAAAAATCCAAAAATTTTGACTTAAATCTCAGTAATAACTATAAAATATCAAGTATATTTTACTTTATATGTCTGTATATCTCATTAAAGAAACAACTATAAAAAAAATCCGTATGTTATTTCTTTTCTTTGAAATCCTTAGCAACTTCTTAATCCTTATTCATACATTTATTTACAATGTATATCAAATGAGTACTTTTCAATCGTAAAAACTTTAATCTTTATTTTACTTAGCAAAGCGCTAAATTAGCCCAATAAGATAACATATTATTCTTAAAATAATTTTAATCTTTAAATGAATATACTGAAGATAACACCAAAAATAACAAAAATTTGATCGTCTTTAGCTTTTGAAGCAGTATCTTTTTCCGTATAGTACTCATTTATATTTCTTTTACTTTGACTTTATGTAATCAAGCACCACAAAGAGTGCTCGATTTCCCTTATTATTTTTACAAAAACCGTTTCCATTCTCAGTAGATAACTTATACAAAATTAGTTATCGTTACCTATAGCACATCCTTGAAAACTTCTGAAGTATTTACTTAATGATCATTTAACTCTTGCCTTTGAATTATATCACCTTTCAATATTCTTCATAACATTATAAGAATATCTAACCGTAGTAGGATTGGGTGTAACCCTCTAGTTACAAGAGTTAAATCTATAAAGTCAAGAACAAATAACATGCTCTCATACAAATCCTTATATTTATCCCAAAAGATGGGAATATTCTTTAAACTGGCAGATAATTCAGTTAAATTAGCTGAAAATGAACAAAAATAAAATGAAGATTGACCGTATATGCTCATAGCCAAATATCAACCATAGTAAATTCAAATAATTGGTAAGTCTCTTCTCAAGATACCTAGTACACATTAATATCAAGTCTTTGTACAGTAATATTAACTGTAAGTGGTACTCTTGTTGTAATGGTCAAACACTGACAATAAATTCAAGTCAAATAACAACCTTCCTTTGGGACGATTAATTATTCACTCGAAAAACCTTATAATTGTCACGTATTTATCATCACACATGTGTAAGCGATTTGGCCAAATATTAGTCTTCCCTTGGGCCGACTAATACTCGCATGAACAACTACACACAAATATCAAACATTTTCATGAACCACCAAAATATAGAGGTCACAAAGTGACATATTATTTCAGTCAATTCACTATGCATGTAGGATATTTACGATTATAAAGAGACGCCAAAATTATATTTGAATTTACCCTTAATATATGTACAATATAGTTTGAGTGTTATAAAACACTCTCAATGTTTTAGGTCTATATGACATTTGAAAAACTCAAAATTATAATAATAGCATAACGAGTTTTAGTCATAGTTGTCATAATCTGTTGCTTTAGGTATGTGGTTACATTCATGACATTTCCTTAATAAATATGATATAAGACATCATAAATAAATCACGATATCATAGTTGAATGTCATGATCAATTACCACATAAAATTATGTGTAAATGACATAATAAATATCATACTGAATAACCTGAATGACTGAAGTAACCATGATGTATATCCGAAGCATAATACAACATGTGCTTTTTTTATACTGTCGACCGAACCAAAAAGAAAAAAAAACTTTTTTTAAAACCGTAGAAGTTACTGTAGTTTGACCATAATAAAGTAACCTACTGATCATCATCCTAAAACGTAGGTGAAATGGTCAAAGATTCAAACATGATAGCTAATTAGATTAAGCAACACAAATGCAAAATATTATATACCAAACCCAAAAGGCATAAAATAAAAGCATCATGACAGGTTACCGAAACATCATACACATGCCATGAAACATTATTTGCATATGACAAATAAGTTAATGTGGCATGTCCTACATCCATACAATAAGCAATAATTGTTCCAAACAGTACACATGGTATATAAAAAAAAACTTTTTTTTAAGCCTGTAAGGATAGCATGAAATTCGCTCAGTAGAGCTTCCGAAACTTTATGCATAAAACGGGTTCAAGACTTGGTCAAAACAAATAATATAGTATAATATATGACATCAGAAGTAACAATAGACCAACGGCTGCAGAATGCAACTTACAACTAGACGTAATAAACATATATTTTTAAACAAAAAACCAGAACCCGTTGAATTAACATATTGACAAACTATGTTATATTAACATTATTCATGCTGGATCCATAGAACCAATGAATGAACGTGAAGGAGATAATAGATCTTAATCCATATAGATCTGAAACTTAACCCAAATAAAAAAACTTTTTTTTTAAATTATATGCCGTAGTTAATAAACTCAACCAGTTGTGAAATGAAAACATAACATATAAACCGTATGAATTGAAAACACAATTCAACCTTGATTCTCAAATGGCAAAACAACATGTGTAAAAAAAACAAAATTTTCCCAATAGAATCAATAATGGTTGGCTCTGATACCACTTGTTAAGATTTCATTATACTTTATCAATATCCAGTTGTGGAACCCTAGATCTAAATATGTAATCCATAATGATTTAATTGAGAACAAAACAGAAATAGATTAGCTTGATTAGCGAAAGCGTACCTGAATCCATAGTTAATTATTGCACTACCTGAATTCCATAATCGATGGCCAAGGAGAAGATGAATTTGGCTCGGTCTTCCAAATTGACACAAACCCTAGATTAGATTCATATCTCCGTAGAAGAGGTTAGAGAGTTGCTAAGGCGTGTGTGATTCGGGGACCATAACCCTTTATTTATAGAGTTGGCATTTTGTAATTCGGCCCTTCAACAAATTATAAAATGCCCCGGTATCTACACATTAGGCCCATGATAACTTAAAATTTAAGCCTATTAATTCTAATCCAAAATTAGATAACTTTAATTAGGCTTTGCACCAAAATAGCACAACACATTTTATTTTACATATGTGACCCAATTGACGAAATATTCCAACACAACACCGACACAACAATAACATCGAAAGCTGTAATGACTGAAGTTAGAACCTTTGACGCCGAGAGACTCTTTCCGAAAGTATATATTCTTTGTTTTGAAATTAAACACAGAGGCTCTATCGGCAAACCAAGAGACTTTATTAATAGAACTGGAATAGAAATAAAGGAAACTTTCCAACCGGCGATTTTTGACACCAATAGCAACACTTGCGGTAGGTGTAAAAAGATTCAGCTGACGGAAACCCAAGGGGGAAGAAGAACTTTATTGTGGAACCAATAACAGAAATAAGCCGAGACCCCTGCCGGTCAAGTATTAACATCGACGCTTAACTGAGGCCGAAAGGCCTGTCGTTTCAACACCAAAAATGCAATTGTGGGTTTCGGAATGACTATTTCCAAACCTTCATGTTCTTGTGCTGCATCACTTCGTTAGACCATCTATAGGATAACCTGTCAAGGCTTACACACAAGTAGAGTTTTCAGATCTTTTTATGTTAAACTTAAGATTTTGGATGTCAGTAAACCCGTTTAGGTCCATTATTTGCAAGTCCTATATCAGTAGGAAGTTAGGAGATAAATTTACAACTTAGCAACTAGTATGAAGACTTTAGAGGCCAAGGATGGTGAGATGACATCGAATATCTCCAAAAAAAAATAGGAAAAGAAAAGATTCTTGGAGGGATAAGAGAAATGAGACTAGTTTTCCATAAAGATAATGTTGGAAATATTAATCAAACGGATCAAGTAATGTAGAAGGGAAGAACAAAGAAAGAGGTTAACAAAAAAAGTGTTATATATCCATAGTGCTTTCTTGTTTTCCTATTCGTGCTTTATTTGATTTTAGAGAATTCCACTCCTTTACCTTTAGCAGACTAGTTGATTTTTTTCACTTAGACATTTTTCCATGATAATCCCAGAAGTAGTTTCTAATCACATGGGAGGATCGGCACAGTTATTTATGGTAAGTCGTGGTTTAAGAATTGAGGCTTTAGGTATATAGTGATGCTTAGAGCAAATCTGGGTATGAGTTGATCTTTCGTTCTAATAGTTTGGCCTTATGATAGGCTATCCCAGTTTTTGATAGGGAGTAGCTGTTTGGGAAAGTACAGTGGACATGCCCAAGAATTTCGGACGAAGGATCAGTTGAGTTGAGTTATTTTTACTCCCTAGACCTGTCTTCTGATAAGTTGAATCTCATACCTATGGTTATTAGTTTTCAAGACATGTTTGAGGAAGTAGTTAGAATATAACCTCATGGAGAGATTGAATTTATAATACTTTTGATAATGCTAGAACCGTGACATTACTAGTAAGATATAGGACTCTAATGGAAAGGTACGAGCTAAGTAAATATATTAAAGGGATTTTGGAAAACGGATTGATGATTTAGTATGAAAATGATTTATAAGAAGAATCATTATCCTTTTCCTTGCATAGACCGTCTCTTTGATTAATAAGGGCCAATATCTTTCACATAGCTAGATCCATGTCAACGGTTTCCACCAGTCATTAGTAATAGAAGGAATTTCGCACAAAAACGCTACTAGAACACCCAACTGATTTTATGAACAGTTATTCATACCTTTTGGACTAACAAATAATTCAACCTCATTGTTGACTTGATGGGTAGGGTGTTTAGTTAATAAAATGATTGGAGTCTTTGTTAAAGACATTTTGGTCTAAAAAAAAGGTAATGAGGAATAAGTTTGGTATTTAGTGAAGGGACTTTGTACCTTATAAGCATGTAAATCTTATACTAAATTCTCTAAGGACATTTTTGAAAGGTAGGGAATTTTCTTGGATTAGCAGGTTATCACAAAAAAGGCTACCATAAATTTTTCTAAGATGTCAGTTATCTTAACCTACCTCAACGATAAAATGTTTAACTTTTATCAACACAAATTATTGTAGGATTTAAATTAACCCTAGAGGGGGGGTGAATAGGGTTTATCGCAGTTTTGCAAAATATAAAAATTATCACATCACAGATCATAGCAGAATAAATAAATGTAGAAAATAATCGACACAGAATTTACCCAGCTTCAGAAAACCCTTACATACTGCTACATTCCCCAAGGTTTCTTACTAAGTATTAAAACAATATCCCACATACAACACATGTACACTCGCGAGCCCTCGCTATTGTTCTAATCCTGTGCTCGAAACCCTATATTAATCCCGAACCTCGAGATCATATTTTAACTAGAAAACATTTGATGCATTACAATAGTAAAACACTTAAAACAAAAACAAGATAAACAAAACCCTAAATACTTTAAATAAAACTTAGACTCATTTTCAGATAAATTAGACCGCCTCTTTTTATTTCCTTTGACACTTGATCGGGTTCCTTTTTCAATGGTGATCGAAATAACAAGATTAAGGTTTTGCCACTTTTCCTCAAATCACGAATCTGAATTCTCTGATAAACTTTTTTCTCCGATGGATTTAATTAATCGTTGCTCTCTAGTTGGCGATTTTGCATTTTCAATTTAATTAAAAAAAACTCTAAAGGATGTGAGTATCTATGATTTAATTTTTTGATCGATTTGCTTGTTGTTTTCCAATGCCTGTGATGAATGGTGAATTTATAGGGTATTAGAAACCCTTTGATTTCTATGATTTCACGTGTAGACTTTCCATGATTTACCCATTTGATTTATTGGAAATTTTGATCGAATTTCTTTATTCAAAAAATGCTCTTGTGATTTTGGAAGGTTTTGAAACTAGAAATCCATTCTTGCTCAAAATAACTTTGAACACGTTTGATATATTTTTATGTTATTTTTCAGTGTTGAAATTTGTTTACACCTTTTCCTGAAATAACAATTTGCTGTTGATTCCCATTTTTGATTCCCGGAAAGATTTCTTCTTACCGTATATGCATGATTGCATTTTTTTTAAAATGCCAACTTTATATTTGCTAGGGATGCAATTAAGTTCTTTCCCATTTTTCTTGCATGTTGTTCGAACAAATTTCTCACTTGATTTGTATTTAAAGATTAATTTGTTAAAGAGAAGAATCTTTCCTTTTTCATGTAGACATTCTGGGACGGAAGGATTCGAACCTCCGAATAACGGGACCAAAACCCGTTGCCTTACCACTTGGCCACGCCCATTCTTAGATTTGAACAGACACAACACTTTATTTTTATTCTATGGCCTTGAGTGGTGCATCACTGATAAGAACATATGCTAGGTTTGCACATGTTACTGGTCTTCATGTTGCAGCGTCTCTTTGCCATGACACTTAAGCTTGCAGTATTGTGTAAGTCATTCCCACTTATGCATATTTACTGTCTTGGCCATTTATGTGCATTCCCTTGTTACATTTTCCACTTCTCTGCCATGCATGTTTTACCCTTGTATTATCATTGTGTGCTTTCTGGTTTGCTTGACTTCTCCATGCTTGTTTATGCGCATGTTTTGAAATGTGCTCTGGCTCGTTTCCTTGCTACACCTATTTCACTATGTTGAGCAGTTGTGAGCTGCTGCACATATGTATTGTTGTTTCCATTTCCCCGTCACTTGTTCATATTGCAAACATGCCGCTTGTTGCTGCTGAGACAATCTTCTAATCATCCACTATTGCTTGCACGACGACTTTATATGCATATATATATATATATATATTCTGGCATGATGACCTTGTGTATTGGTGCTATGTAAAGCTGCACTGCATTTGTTGCATTCGAAACTATTGTGCACTCTAATTATTTTGGACTGTGTATTCCTGGACCAACCTGCATGCTTGATTTTGGGTAGTTGTTCCTTACATATTTGCTACCCATGCACCTGACATTTTGTTGTTTTGCGTATTGTTGCATCAAACTGTGTTCACTTGCCAAGTTATTCCCACTATACTGCCTTTTGCACCTTAGCTGTTGTGTTCCTTGTGCATGTCTGTCCTTGTGCCATGTTTGTAGATTTGATCACTCTTCTTGATATTGCACCACTTGTAATTTGTTGCATATGCGATACTCTTTGTTGATTTGAACTTGTGCACTTATGTTCATAAATCACTTTGTTGATGGATGCACACTACTTGGTAGCAATGACTTGAAATATACTTGAGTTGTTGGCACTTTGCTATGCATGTGCTTCTGAAATTGTAACACCATGAATTTGTACCGACACTAAAAGAGGATAAATTAAATGATAATCAATTTAATATTCATAATTAGAGGAAACGGACTGCACCATTGCGTCCGTCTCGAAATTCTGGTCAAGATAGACATTTGGTTTACGTAAAACGGACACCGTATAAGGAAGTTATGGGAGTTTTAAGTTTGTATACGCGTAGAAAAATTATATATATATATATATATATATATATATATATATATATATAAGTCAGAGCTGAGTCAGATTTTTATCCAGAAAGATTCAAATTCGAAAAATTTCTCAAAGCGCCAAAATTCCCGCTCTAGGGGATCGACCCCCTTAGAGGGGTGTCGATCCCCCTAGAGGAGTGTCGACCTAGGGGTCGACCCACCCACAGGGGTGTCGACACCCCTAGAGCTGAGGTGGCAGTCGATTCCAGAGGGCTCCACAGCTATAAATTATGTGGCCCTTTCTCATAATTTATTCATTGGGAATCATGGAGGCCATATGTTGTTGGAATGCAAACTGAACCGTTTTTTGCATACTTTGTGAATCAAATCCAGAAATTCAAGATCCATTCTCTCTATTCTCTAAACTTGATGCTGTGAGTTCTAGTTGCTTTTAGGTTTAGATAAATAAAAGTAAATTATGAAAGACTGTGATTTGGATATGTGTAAACCATGAATCTATGCTATTATCATATATGATACTATGTCATGATAGATCTATTTCTTTTTATCCAATGCAATTGTGATTATTCTGCTATGTCAGGATAGATCTATTTCTTTGGATCCAATTCAATTGTGATTATTATACTATAATATTATTGTGGATCTTGGTTTGTAACTATATTGTGGTTAATATAAATCTGTTAATTTCAATAGTTAGGTCATTGGGTAGATCTAATCATTTATGTAAATCATGAACATATGCACCTTGAATTGGTTAGGATTGGATCTAAATCTTTATCTAAATTCTAACTTCTATGGCATGCTATTATGTGGATTTGTGTAGATCTATTTCTAAACTAGTAGATCTAATTTATGTGGACATTGAAACTGTTAGTCAGATCTATATTATCACTTTGTGTTATCATGTTAGATCTATTATGTGTGATCTAATTTATCACCTTGTGTTATCATGTTAGATCTATTTTAACCTCTAGATCTAGATCATGTGATCCAATCTATCACCATATGTTATTATGTTAGATCTAAACAAAAGGAACATCTAAACCGCTGATTTAGATCTTGGTGTGCTTATTGAGACATCATGTTTTGTTCACTAGCTTTATGTTCATCTTGTTATGATAATAATTACATGACCATGCCAGTATGTGATCATGCTAAGTTTATGTTTATGCCAAGATGATCACTTTTGTTACATTCCTATTGTTTTTCCCTATTATCGTTTATGACTAGGCTATTGTCTGGCCTAGGCATACTGCCAGTGAGGGTGCTAGTTAAGGAACGGGGGGAAAGGGGTTAATATTGGCATAATTTGAATATGAACATTTTTGGACATGTAATTCAAATTTTTGGGGTAAGATAGGTATTGACACCTGTAAAAGGAAAGGATTAATTAATTGGTAAATTAATTAAAAATGGAATGTTTAGTAATTACAATTAGGTATTGTAATTGTACTTATGACACGAGGTAAGGTTGCATTAGTGCTGGAAGTCTACCCGGACCCGACCGTCATATCTAGCAGCCACTAATGTTGAACCTAATGTGGAAGGTCTAAGTACGCAAATACGAATTGGGTTAAGACACGAGGTTAGGCCCTACTGTGGAATAAGACTGCCCGGACCCGACCGACATATCCAGCATCCACACGTTGTAGGCCTAATGTGGGAGGTCTAGCCTATTATAAACCATAAATGGACATGGTAATGAATTGGACTACTTAACCAAGTTTAATCCATTGGGATTGTACGATATAGAACTGAAGTTGGGGTTAAGTAAAATTGATTGGATCAGTGGGAGGTTAAGTAAATCTTGGGTAGGTGGGTAATATTAGTATATACAGGCCCACAACTTAACCGTTAAACAAACATGCTTGGATCAGTGGGTGGTTAAGTAAATCTTGGGTAGGTGGGTAATATTAGGATATATAGGCCCACAAACTTAACCGTTAAATAACCATGTTTGAATCAGCAGGAGGGTTAAGTAAATCTTAGGTAGGTGGGTAATATTAGTATATATAGGCCCACAAACTTAACCCGATAAGGTTATGTAATTAAAGACACCTAGTGGTATACATAATTGGTGGAAACAATAAAGTTATGTAATTAAAGACACCTTTTAGGGTAAACATAACTTGTACAAATGATAAGGTTATGTATTAAAGACACCTATAGGTAAGCATAATTGGATGGAAGATTGGGGGTTATGTATTAAAGACACCTATAGGTAAGCATAACCGAGAGAAAGATTGGAATTATGTAATTAAAACACCCTTTAGGGTAAGCATAACTGGTAGAAATAAATATGGTTATGTAAGTAAAGACACCTAGTGGTATATGTAACCAGGGGAAAAATATAAAAAGTTATGTAATTAAAGATACCCTTTTAGGGTAAGCACAACTTATATAGGGCTATGTAATTAAAGACACCTAAGGGTATAATAGTCAGTGAAAAACCTAGTGGGGATACAAGACAAAAGGGAGAGCTTTTATCATATTGTGCGGGACCCATTTCAGTCAGTAACCTAGAGTTGGTATCAAGTAAATAACTCCGTACTAGGCGGAGAAGGGGCACACTTACTGATTGATTGTAAGAGATCCAAACGAGGCGGATGGTGTAGGCGGCGGAAACCGACCAGGGATATGTGCGTGCACGGGGCGGGCAGAGGGGGCTAAGACGACCGTGACACTAATAGATATGGTTGTGCACATCTTGAGTTGCCACTTTAGGAAGTGATACCCCCTACTGTAGGGCCAGCACAGGATATCTACGGAGTAGAGAGCCGATCGATTAGGGTAGTGGTTAGGGTATACTTAGGCGCATGACCTAAGCCTACCAACTTATAGTGGAAGGGATCATCTCTTTCTGGATATACTAGTAATAGTGTAGAGTAATCATTAGAAGCATATACACCTTATCATGTCTACCTCGTCACACCTGCCATTTATGTAGTGGTCTCTCTTATCCAGTTTATATGCCTATCATATTACTTTTATTTATTTACTGGCTAAAAGTAACTAGACTCGCCAGACTTTATGTCTGGCCCTTTTTGTTTCTCCTTCTTTCTTCCTTTTCCCTCCAGGTTCTCAAGGGAGGGAATTCTCAGGCTTAGTCAGGATTCTGCTATCGTCTTGCTTGGAGCTTCTAGATGTATTGCTCAGGCTTCTATCTTTTCTACTATGGCTTATGATTTGGAGATTATGCTTTCTTTTTTAGTGCACTCTGATATTTAAAGTACAAGACAGAAGTTTTAATGATGTACTTAGTTTATGTATTTTTAGACATATGGTGAAACCGTGCTTTATGATTAATAAAAGTTTTTAATTCCACTGCTATTTTATATGTGTCTTGTAATGTTTCTGTTCTATTTACCTATAACGCTTCACGAAACTTAATGCATTCCTTTAGTGAGTGACATTAACGGACGTAGGGTGTCACTATCAGAGCTGAAGGTTACCAGATTGGATAAAGTTTTTGAAAATTATTTTCAAAATGGTTTTAAAAGAAAGCATTTTCAAAAAGAAAAGTCTGTTTTGAAAAACATAATCCCCAAATCCATAAGAAGTATCTTTCGATTCTCCGTTTGATTCCTTTTTCCTTTTTTTATAGGGGACCGATTCTTCCCGAAAGGTGTCCCCATTCCGGCATAATGCCATAGGTTTGTTTAAACTGCGACACATATCGAAAGGAAATTTAGTGCCTAACCTCCATCTGTAGTTGCAGTATTATCATCTACGGCTAATTTTCTCGAGCTTCGTAAGGATTTCCATGTGATGGAGCCAACTTTCGAGAGACTAGTTAGCTTGTTACGCAAATATGGTAAAAAGAAGAATAAGGGAGTTAGGGCTAAGGAGCACGACCCAAGGATGATAAAAATGATGGCCCGAGAAGGGAACATAGATAAAGTTCAAATAAAGGTGAAAACGAAAAAGGTTGAGGAAATACAAAATAAAAAGGTATGGCCCCAGAAAAAATGACAACAACAACAGTAGAAGGGCAGAAAGAATGACAAGGCAAAGGGTAAGAGGAAGTGCAATAGTTGCGGGCGAGAGGGTCACTTGGCCCAGGACAATAGGAAAAGGAAGAATGCTTGCTTCGTTTGTGAACAGGTTGGATACTATTCTAGGGAGTGCCCAAGGAAGCAAGGGCAAGGTCAAAGGACAGGAACCTCTGGAGGGCAAGCGAATGCTCTCGTGGCTAGTGCACCAGACAGAGGTAGGAAAGTTTCCATGGAAGGTTTGATTTCTCTTTCTAATCTTCCTATAAGAACTCTTTTTGATTCTAGTGCTTCACATTCGTTTATATCTAGTTCGGTAGTTGAACCTCTGCACTTAAATACTAGTATAGTAGTGGATCCTGTTATTGTCTCAAACCCCATAGGTGGTTCGGCTCATTAATCTATGATTTGTCGGGGTTTGAGAATATCTGTGTTAGACGTCGAGTTTGAGGGCGACGTATATATGCTCGAGTTTATGGGCTATGGGTTGATTCTAGGAATGGACTGGCTTACCACATACGGTGCCATTCTGGATTGTGAGGGGAAGGTCGTTAGGCTTCTGACTTGTCATGGGAGGACCCTCGAGATTTCTTGTGACGCACAAGGGACGGTTATTGTAACGGCAAGGAATTTCGCTCGATCCGAATCGATCGTTAAACCGACTAAGACCGTTCGAAACCCCTGATCGTTTTGAGATCAGGACAAATTGGAACGCAGACGGAAGAACCTTTCATTGTTATTACAACAATTCCATCAGATACAAGAATATACAGAGTATAATTGAATAAATATTATACAACAAATATTAGAGATTTAAATTACATTTAAATACATCGCAGCGGAAAATAATACAAAAGCACAACTAGAAGTGATACACGGATACAGAGCTTTCCGAGCATCGTTCCAGCTGTAAATCAGGACCCTGTGAATATAAATCTGCAAAACCAAAACTACTAGCTGCCCGTGTGGAAAATAGGGGCACCCAGAGTTTAGGTTAAAACAATAAACTCCAGGTCAGTCATGTGACTGGTATGAGAACTAAAACAGTTATTTAAAACTTTACTTTAAAAGATAGTAATTCAAGGGACCACGCCGTATTACACGGAACGGGTTTCCTCCCAAGAATACTAGTGCATATAACAAAACAGAGCAATGCTCTTTGAAAAATGAAGCTATTATAAGACCCAGGTCCCATCACACAATGCAACGCAAGCCAGAGGATAGGGTTTTCCCTTATAATAGCCAAATAATGCTTGATACGTTTAAACAAATCATTTGATACTATCATAGGTGTATAGTGTCAAAACATTTTCAATCATAAATATCAATCATAGACGGCATGGGTACCATATATCATGTCGCCATACTAGTTCTACAATTAAAACCGCAATATCACGTATTGGAAATTGGGTTTCCGTCATGAGTCGAGGCAAGGGGCAAGCTCCTCTCCGCGTTCGAGACACTCTAGCAAATGCCTCAGGACCCCACTATGATCCTTGGATCTTCAGGGCCGGTCCTCTCTTACTTTTGAGGATTAGTTATTCCTGAACACACGTTTCCCGGTCCTTACAGACCTATATCTGAGGCGCCTCGTATCCAACAACCACACAGGTGAAAAGTATATAAATGTCAGGGCTGGTAGGTCACTGACACCACCCTAGCTAGAAAGAAACGTCGTGCTCTCTCTGCAGTCACTATCCCGTTTTTGACTCATACCGAGGTGTGAGGCTCGCGATTTCACGTTATACACAAAAGCTACGCCACACAGGCCGTGCTTTGATCATCAACCACAAGACTTTGCTTTTCAACAGAAGCCTTGATCAATTGCCACTTACGCGTGCCACACTGACAATTCACTCCATGCGACTGATGTCCATCGATATACAACCTCTGAGCTCGTACGTCTCAGAGAAGGGCGTTAAGCAAGAGAATAAATTCTCCGCCGCCAAACAGATGTATATTTAATAGAGATCAATCAACACAGAATAAAATCCAATGTCAGACACACAATCCATTTACAAGTTCGTTCTGGGTCTGAACGAAACCGGAGGCACTTTCCTCGCATATCCATCCATCTCCAAGTACGTCTAGACGATCACCAACTGTTTCCCTCATCTTGGGTGTACAACCCAATCTAGATCATCAGTAATCACCCAAACGATGTGAAGACTTTCGGTCTTCAACCACCGTCTTCCTCTTCGACATCTCGTCGAATCGGTTACTCATAATGGGTATAAGCCCGGCCTTTCTGAATAACCCACGTATATGATAAACAAATGTTACACAAACACAACAAACGCCTCATTCCAATTCAGAATACTCTTTTATTCACAAAATCACATTCTTAGGGAAAAGTTCCCATTAATTTTATCCAAGATAAATTCCTCTAAATTTATTCTTTAATCTTCCTTTGGATATCATTTCAAACTAGTCGGGATTAACGAACCACACCGAAGTAATTATTTATTTCCCAATCCCAACCTATTCATCCCATGGAGCAAAACTGGTAATACTCCATATCTAACACCACGGTGTTATCGGTAAAATTAATTACCATTTCACGTTCAAATCTAATTAAAGATTTAACTATCGCATTGGAGCAAAACTGGTGGTACTCCTTTCTCGATCACCTTTCAGATTTGATAATTTAAATTATCAATTCACATTTTAATCTAATTAAAGATTCATTAAAACTCTACTTAGTTTTAATCTTTTCAAAAATCAATATCCTACCTTTAACTGGGTTAAAGAACCAATGTCATCTAAAACACGATTCACGATAAACCCAAATCATATTTGATATTAAATACAAGGCTATGAATAGAAAATATATCGGCTTATATTCAATATCAAATTCTGAAACAATCATATATCGTATTGGAAATAACGATATAAAATATATCTTTCAAATTCCTATAACAATATCTGTATAGTCACGAAATCCAACATCGAAATATTCCGAAGATAATTTTGATTCAACTCCAGTCCAATCCACGTATTGGGAATATTGATTATTTTTAAAAATCACTTTCAAATTTAATTTATTTATTTCAAAAATAAATTGATTTTAATTCTAGTTCAAAACTAGTTCATTTCGATAAAAATCTATTTCGATAAAAATCTATTTTTATCTTTTCAAATATGGAGTTTTTCATCCCGGTTCTTTCCAATTCATATATTATGATTTTACACAAATTATTGATATTTTTAATAATTTTATCAAGGCCCGTACAGTCGATTTCCCATCAACGGCCATCGAACTACACTTATAGCGACCTTTTCCAAATTTGATTTGGACATAATTCCAAATCCAACCGTTAGATTTCAAATTTCTAATATTCATTGGAAATCTCTTTTCGATACGAACCCAACGGTTCCGGTTTAAGGAGAATCCGACGGTCGGATCTCCCGTAACGTCGATTCGAAGTCAATGGTCGAAATTCGCGAACTACCGCGGCGCGGCGCGTTCTATTCAGGCCATTATATATATAATATGTATATATTATATATATATTTCGTCGATTTCCTTTTAAAACGAATTTTATAAATTGTTTTAAATTCGTTTTCAAAACCATTTCAACACTATATTCAATTTCAAATCGATTTGATTTCAATTCAATTCGAATTCATTTCAAATTGATTTCAATTCAATTTCAGTTCGTTTTAAATTTCATTCAAAACGATTTCAGTTCGTTTTTAATTCAATTTTAATTTAATTCAATTTGAATACATTTCTATTCAATTCGAATTCAAATTCACTTCCTATTCAATTCGAATCGAATTCATTTTCTATTCAATTCGAATCGAATTCATTTTCTATTCGATTCGAATTCATTTCAAATTGATTCAATAAAATTTCAATTTGAATTTTAATCTAATTTAATTTGAATTTCATTTAAAAATATTAAATTTTGAATTCACTTTTCAATATTCATTATAAAATGAATAAAATCAATATAAATATCGTTCGCGTCAAAATAACGCATCTCTAATCAACACGGCTTTATATTTTTCAAAAACTTCTTTATTCTATTCAACAAATGAATATTTATTCTATTCAACACATGAATCTATATTTCTTTCAACACTTGACTAATCTCAACAAATGAGGACTGTCAACACATCACTATTTTTGTTATGTAAAATATTTTATAAAATTATGGTATCTATCGTTTGATTTTTAAATCAGACTCCATCGTGGAGTAGTTCTAATTTTAAATATGATAAAGATGTAAATTTTATTATTAAAATATGTTACTCAACACACGAATATTTTCAACACATGAACATCGTCAACACATGACTATTTTTATATTCAACACATGAATTTTCTTTTATAATATTCATTATTTTCCCGATTGGAATGAGGCCCAATCAATCACCATATAACGTTAATTATATGGATTCCATACAACACATGTATATAATAGCAACGACAAACAATTGACCATCATCCAAGGTGCACCACACAACTGCATAAGCATCAAATATAAATAATCAATGCTTACACAGTCTGTCGACCAATCGATCGACATACAATTAAATAATTGGGATTAGTGTATGCCAAATATCATCCCAATACCCGTGTGGGGTTTCAAATCAACAAACACAGATTTTATTTGTGCAGTTGGGCGATGTGTAAAATTTATCATCCCAATCAATATCAGTCAAATCAGTGTATATAAACAAATTGGCCGATTTGTTTATAAATATTTATTTATTCACTTTCACGTTAAAAATTATATTATTATTTTTTACGATAAAATATTTTTAACTATATAAATATTTTATTTCCTTTCAACACATTAATTTATATTATCGATTTCACATCAACAACACAAACAAATTTCACAACACATCAAACAAGCATACAAGCCATCCATGGTCTGTGGATGACGGGTGTTGGGTGCTGCTAAGCACCGTCTGCATCCTAGTATATATATATAACTAGAAAAAGAATTTAGAGTGAGAAGTTCTCACCGATAGCCATCCAATCATCTTGACTCTTCTTTTGTAGAAGTCTTCGTCGTTCTCGCCTCTCGTCACTTTCGCTGCTCGTAGCCACTACATATATAAAAATCGAATTTTTACTTCGCTATTCAATATATAAAAATCGAATTTTTACTTCGCTATTCAATATATAAAAATTGAATTTTTACTTCGCTATTCAATATATAAAAATTGAATTTTTACTTCGCTATTCAATATATAAAAATCCTATTTTTACACCGCTACTTTATAGGTAAAAATTCTATTTTTACATCGATACTATATAGATAAAAATTCTATTTTTACATCGATACTATATAGATAAAAATTCTATTTTTACATCGATACTATATAGATAAAAATTCTATTTTTATCACGTTATTCTATACATAAAGATTTCGCCTTTTCAAATATAAAGATTATATTTTTACTACAAATAATTTAGCCTTTTTCTTATAAAAAAAGCGAATCTTTTACTTGTTAAAAATCGAGTCTTTTACCTATTAAAAATCACGCCTTTCACATATTAAAAATCACACCTTTTATATATTAAAAATCACGTCTTCCCTCGCTTTTTCAAAGCGTTATACATAATAAAACCAAAAAAATTCTCTACCCAAAATCATGTTTTTACTTCGATAAAAATCGTATTTTTACTTCCAACGATTAATTACTTTAACTAATCAATAATAAAACAAAGAAAACAAAGTTTTTAAATTTAAATAAAATACTCACAATGTTTTTTTTTCAGCGAAGAGGGGGTGGTGGTGGACTGTCGGGGGCGCGACGGGGCTTGGACGCCGGAGATGGCGCTGGAGGCGGCGGAAATGGGCGAAGGTGGATTTGCTAGGGGTCGTAGGGTGGTGCTTTGGGCCGAGGCGCCGTCGCTAGGGCAAGAGGGTCGGATTTGGGTCTGGAGGCGCGAGGGGTACTGCGGGTTTGGGGAAATCGCGGCTAGGGTTAGGCGGGGTTGCACGAGGGAGGAGATGGACGGGAGGAGGGGGAAGCGGCGCCTCGCCAGGCCGCGACGGCCTCTGGTAGAGGAGCGACAGCTCCTCCCCTTTTTTTCTTTGTTTTTTCTTTTTGATTCGAACTGATTTACACAGGGGGGCAGAGGGATTTAAGGGGAGAGAGGTTTTAATTTTTTTTATTATTTTAATTTCAAAAGGTTGACTTTTACATACGACCTCTAAACGAGGCCCACCGCCTGTCGTCCATAGCGTTTCACCCCTATTCTGAACACAATGGGATATGTATCGTAGGCTGATTCGATCGTTATAATCAGTTTTCATCAAAATCAACATATAACTCTATATATTGAATTTGAACACGCATTTCAATTTACTGGGGTCACATACTAACTCGAAAAATTCCAGAAAAATATTTTCTAGCTTCGTATTGACAATATGGTTTTAACAAAACTAGTTTCGTCGAATTCTGAGACCGTTAGAAAAATGGCCATTTTCCAGTCGATTAAAATCAACTAAAACTGGTCAAACGCGTTTTCCTTTGCCACGCTCACATATTGATTCGAAAAATTATGAAATTTGGAATCTAGCAATAATTTGACATCACGGACCCAACAAAAGTGGTTTCGTCGAAATCCGAGGTCGTTTGCAAAATTCCCATTTTTAAGGGTCTGAATTCCATAGCGACTATTCAGAATTTTCAACTGGACATATCTTTTGATTCCCGCTATGAAATCTCAATTTTTCGGATTCGTTGGAAAGATATTTCCAATTAGATCCTAATGTTTTTGGTTTCACTAAAATCTGGATTGTTTTGCACCCGGTACATTCAATTGAAGTTTGAAATCGAATTATCGAACTACCGCGCCATTTTCAATTCTATTTATAATTATATATAATTATTATATTCTAACGATGACGTATATAATATATACGTTCGATTTTCTATTCAAAATAAATTTCCCGTCGATATTATTTAAAATAATTCATTTTAAATGTTCAAAATTCGCTAAAATTGCCAAAAAAAAAAATAAACTGGCTCAGATTTTCGGGTTGTTACAGTTATGCTTAGTTTCCTAGAATCTCTTGATGCATCTGTCAATGATTTGCAATCTGTTCCGGTGGTTCAAGATTATTCTGACGTTTTTGATGAGGTACGAGACTTACCTCCGAGGCACGAGATCGATTTTCGTATATATTGGTGGACAATGCAAAGCAAATTGCATTACCAGTGCGCCATATGGCTCCAAGAAAAAAGAGGGATCTGAGTAAGCAAGTTGGGTAGCTACTTGAGAAAGGGTTTTCTTTTGGGATGGGATGAAGAAAGATGTAGCAGCATTGTCTCTCAATATCTGATTTGCCAGCAAGTCAAAGCAGAGAAAAGGGAGCTCGATGGTTTACTTCATCCTTTAAAGGTCCCGCAGTGGAAGTGAGAGAGCGTCTCTATGGATTTCATAGATTGGTTGCCTAGATCAAAGAAAGTTAACACCAGTATTTGGGTAGTAGTGGATAGACTCACTAAGAACGCTCACTTTATTCCTGTAAAGAGTAAGAGGACGGCATCATGGTTGGCAGCAATTTATGTCCAAGAGATAGTTCATCTTCATGGAGTTCCTTCCAGCATCGTGACCCCATTTTTACCAGCGAATTTTGGAGGAGCTTGCAAGAAGCATTAGGTACATAGTTGTGTTTGAGCACTGCTTATCATCCTTGGACCGACGGACAGACGGAGGGGATGAACAAAATTCTTGAAGATCTTTGAGGCCGTGTATCCTAGACTTCGAAGGGACTTGGGAAGAGCATCATCCTTTAGTAGAGTTCGCCTATAATAACAGCTATCAGGCCAGCGTCGGCACGACACCTTTAGAAGCATTATATGGGTGACCCTGTAGATCGCCAACTTGTTGGTGGAAATCTACAGAAAGAATATTACTTGGGCCAGATATGGTTAGGGAAACATCCGAAAAGATTGACCTTATTTGACGGCGGATAAAGACGATTCGAGATAGGCAGAATTCCAATGCAGACTAGAGAAAGACTAACATCGAATTCGAAGTGGGAGACTTGGTTTTTATCAAAGTATCGCCTTTAAGGAATGTGGTTCGCTTCGGATCAGTAGGGAAGTTGGCACCTAGGTTTGTGGGACCATTTCCCATAACCGAAAGGATTGACCAAATTACCTACCGAGTAAAAGTACTAGAAAATCTATTCGGTGTTCATGACGTTTTCCACGTCTCTCATCTGCGAAAGTGCCTACATGACACCGCGGAATTTGTTGAGCCAAGTATGTTGGAAGAAGTCGAAGTGGAATGGGAGGCGACAGTCAGATGAGTCCCTACCCGTATTCTTGGGTCAGAAATTAAGAAGTTGCGCAATAAGGAGATCAAGTTGTTAAAGGTTCAATGGAGAGATAACCCAGAAGATACGACTTGGGAGACCGAAGACATGATTCATGCTTCGTACCCTTTTCTTTTCGAGGGTATGCTCTTAACTCCTTTTCCTAAGTTCTATCAGCACCACTACAAAACAGGCATGTTGCTTCAGTTATTTACCTCATATTGCTTCAGTTCAGCAACCGAAGCAAATGCAGCAGACGCAACAGGTCAAAATCTGTTGCTTCGGCTGTACGTCTGAAGCAACAACTATTTTTTTGCTTCGGTTGTTTGTACAACAGAAGCAAAAAAGTGTAGCGTGGACAAAAGAAATGGCCTACTTCTTGCTTGTGATGTGGTTAAAACCGAAGCAAAAGGCCTCCCTCAACCAGATAAGAGTACCCTCTTAAAAACCACTATAATTCTCAAATGTACAATCAATATATATGTATATAACAAATAACTATCGCTGGCAATTATATAATCACTGAATAACAATATAAATTGGACAAGACAATACACAAATGCATATAATATTTTATTGATAGCATTAATTATCTTTACATTCAAGAGGAACATAATAGAAAACAATATAATTCACTGATAGTGTTAATGATACGACTTTAATACAACAAAATGGAACATCTATTAGAATCAAAGTTGTATAAAACAATTTACAAGAAAGAACCAAATACAAAAATAAAATTCAGTCTTACTAACTCCATAGCTCCAAGAAGATGAAGACAATGTTGTATTTACAAAATGCAGCGCCCACTGTAAATATAATATGAGCTGCATCACATTATAGTTTACATGTAAGAATTGCGAACATAATGCAAACATACTACAAACTGAAAGATCTATTAAACATATAATTTACATGTATGTAATAATTATTATATTTTGAAAGATCCACTGAACATAATGCTACTCTTGTCATTGAGCTGGTACAATAATAATTATTATATTAAACATGTATGTAAATCCATTTTGTTACTAGCTTCGGACCTATCTAGAAGTCACGTTTCCCCTTATTTGTGCCAATATAACATTCCACACATGTTTCTGCTTTGGGCATCTAAGCCAATATTATAATAGCCAGTATCAAAGGGTTATATCATTCTTAACTAAGGTTTGAGTGAAAACTACAAAATATGATTTAACATGAAAAAACACATTTTTGCAAGCAAACCAATAAGCACGCAGGATTATTTGTCGCGAGAAGAATGTGCTAAAACTAAGGCCTGAGGTTTCTACAGCAACAACGAAATTCTGGTTGTTTCATTCCGGTTTCAATAGGGACTGAAACCAAACTAAAGTTCCAGTACAATAAAAGAAACTATGAAATACAAATTTACAGCAAAAAGGAATTTTAAGTTTTGAATATATAAATATTCAAAATCTGAATACTTAACCTCCTTAATGAATATTATAGCAAAAAAGGTAAAATATGAAGTAATCAATAAAAAATTGTTAGTGTTACAGATATTTATAATTGATAAATATTGTTCATCTACACCTTATTTTTCAAAAAAAAATACACATCTTATTTCAATTAATTAAACAAATATATGTGTAATTATACAAAAAATGAAATCCAAAACTGAAACTTGAATCAAAGTTTATGAATTAGTCCAAAATTCCTGAAAACACAAGACTGAAACCAAGACCAAACTCAAAATCTCAACCAAGGTTAGTGCCAATGCATGATTTGTCCTTAATAATAGACCCATAAAGCCATGGTTTTCTAACAAGTGATACTTGAAAAAGCATATTCAGTACAAGAAATATGTTGCTGCTAATGTATTTGAATTTCTTCTAGTTTACTTTTCCATTTTGTATGGTTTATTTTGTGACATATCTGTATAAAAATAATTCCCTTTTCTGCACATGCGCTACCTCCATGCAAAAATAAATTCCATATATACCAATAAGCAAGTAATTTCACATTTCTCAGGTATCATTTATAACTCTAGTTTCCAATTTGCAGTAATGAAGGAAGCGGAATACACTGACTAAATAATGAAGGAAGCAGAAACCAACAAATAGAGAGAGATCATACCTAAAGACATAATACTCATTGTCAACTCTAGCCCCTTCTCCCCAACCCCTTCCCTCTCCGCAACGATCGTCAACCGATACAAACTCCGCAGCTTCAACCTGTCTGGCATGGGCTGTAGCGCCAGGCTCATCTCCATCAATCTGGCATGTGACCTCTTGCAGGTCCACCCCAATTCCAATGCACTTGTCATCTCCACCAAGATCATAACCCTTACCCACTACAGCACGAACCAGCGCGCCATGCTTCTCCCCAGCTGCCTATTCCGGGCCGGAGTCGTCGCCATCCTCCTCTCCAACCGCTGCAAGGACCGAGCTCGTGCTAAGTACATGAAGATATGGAAGGCGTCGGATCAACTGATGTTTACGGCGAGTTGGTGTGCAGGAAGGTATGGAAGGCGTATTTGAAGACGTAATAACGAGGGAGGGATTTGAAGCGATTTCATTTTTGCAGATATGAAATAATGAGTGGGGGAGGCGTCGGAAGTTAGGGTTATAGCATTGGGTTGGGCAGGTTTTATTAGTTACGCATTCCAGGCCCACTAATGCAGCGTTGGAAACTACAAACTATTTGCCTGCGTAATTCGTTTGAATTGCAACTGCCTCTTTTATGTCTTTCATAAGACCGTAAGAGATTAAGTATGCGTTAGGATTATTAAATATTATTCTTAATTGTTGATTATTCCTTAGTTTTAATGTTTTAATAGTCATTATCAAATAATTAAATAAATAAAATTAATTATAAACCATCAATTCATAAGTATTAAATTTTATTGTTAACTAATTAATATCAAATATCACTTCATAAAGAAAATTATTTATTATCCCTAGATTTTATTGATGACCAAACGAGTGAAATAATCATTTAATATAACATTTTTAACCTTTGTAAATTTTCGCATTTTTTTCTATATTTGATGAATTTTGTCGAATTTATTTCAGATATTTGAAAAATATTAAATATAATTATTGTTTACCTAATACTAAATACAAAATTCTAACATTACTTCTTTATAATTAAAATTTAAGTAACAGTAAATTATTAATTATTTAATATTAGCCTATCTTGTTATGTACTAATATTTTAATAATAATTTATAGTTATCAATTATTAAATATGATATTGAATAGTAATTTTTTTAATATGTAGATTAAATATTATCATTAGTTTTCTTGCTTCTAAACTAGCATCTCTTTGCTAAAAATATTATTATAAATAAATAAAATGTTAAATATTAACAACAATTCCCCAATTATTAGTAGTTAATTGTAATACTATAAATACAAAAAGTTAATTATTGATTATTTATAACAGCAGGGAAATATTAATTATTTAGTGATAATCGTTCATTATAATAAATTACAAATAATGATATATGTAAGATATTGTTTAAGATTATTGATATTCTGTCATTAAAATAATTTACAAATGCTTATGTTCCTAAGGAACCGATGCAAATAACAATATTTGCTTCAATGCATTTGCTTCGGTTTCTAAGGAACTGAAGCAAATAACATTATTTGCTTCAGTTATTATGTGAGTAGAAGCAAATAAAGCAATTTGCTTCTGTACATTAGCTTTAGTTGCAAACGTAAAAGAAGCAAATGATACTATTTGCTTCGTTTGTACACACAACAGAAGCTAATTACGTTATTTGCTTCTATGCATTTGCTTCAGTTGTTAGTATGTCTGAAGCAATTGATACTATTTGCTTCTGTTATGAGCAAAACTGAAGCAATTAAGGCGATGCAACAAGCACTTTTTGTACTAGTGCAGTGCATGTTTCTGTCAATAGAGTATATCTTATCCATGGTATTTTCAACCTTTAGATAGGAATCCTATTGATGTAAACATGTGTTTGAAACATGTTATGTTTGATGGATGCAAGAGGATGCAAGTGTTTGCTAGTGGTTGCCTGTGGACACATATACACACACATTAGGCACTAAGATCGGCTCAATCACTCTCATACTGCATATGGATATGTGTTCATTCTCTTTTCTTTTATGAATGGAAATGGATGAGTTGGCATATGGATGTTACATTTGGAAGAATGAATATGCACACATATAGAACTTATATGATATGATAGGTTTATTTGCATAGATATTGGATTCATGGCAGTAACATACATTGCATTAAGGAGGTCAACTGAATCAGTAGACCGCCTGATCTTCGCATTAGTGTTGAGACATATACACATACCTTCGTTTATATTCATATAAGCATTAGAAATCTTTAAGGACAATAGATGCCAGTGAGTGGTGGATGAGTAGATGGATGATGGATGGTAGGATATGCATTCTTCTCAACTTAGAGATTTCGGGGATGAAATCCTTTGAGTATGGGAGAATGTAACACCCCGAATTTGTACCGACACTAAAAGAGGATAAATTAAATAATAGTTAATTTAATATTTAGAACTAGAGGAAATGGACAACACCATTGCGTCCGTCTCGAAATTCTGGTCAAGATAGACATTTGGTATGCGTAAAACAAACACCGTATGAGGAAGTTATGAGAGTTTTAAGTTTGTATACGTGCAGAAAAATTATATATACATACATACATACATACATATATATATATATATATATATATATATATATATGTATGCATGAGTCGGAGCTAAGTAAGATTTTTATATAGAAAGATTCAAATTCGAAAAATTCCTTAGAGCGCCAAAATTCCCACTTTAGGGGGTCGACCCCTCTAGAGGGTGTCGACCTAGGGGTTGATCCACCCACAGGGGTGTCGACACCCCTAGAGATGAGGTGGCAATCGGTTCCAGAGGGCTCTACAGCTAAAAATATGTGGCCATTTCTCATAATTTCTTCATTGGGAGTCATGGAGGCCATAGGTTGCTGGAATGCGAACTGAACCGTTTTTCGCATACTTTGTGAATCAAATCTAGAAATTCAAGATCCACTCTCTTTATTCTCTAAACCTGACGCTTTGAGTTCTAGTTGCTTTTAGGTTTAGATAAATAAAAGTAAATTATGACAGACTGTGATTTGGTTATGTATAAACTATGAATCTATGCTGTTATCATATCTGATAGTATGTCATGATAGATCTATTTCTTTAGATCCAATGCTTTGTGATTATTCTGCTATGTCATGATAGATCTATTTCTTTAGATCTATTTAAGTTGTAATTATTCTACTATAATATTATTATGGATCTTGGTTTGTAACTATATTTTGGTTAATATAAGTCTGTTAATTTCAATAGTTATGTCATTGGGTAGATCTAATCATTTATGTAAATCATGAACATATGCCACCTTGAATTGGTTAGGAATGGATCTAAATCTTTATCTAAATTGTAACTTCTATGGCATGCTATTATGTGGATTTGTGTAGATCTATTTCTAAACTAGTAGATCTAATTTATGTGGACATTGAAACTGTTAGTCGGATCTAGATTATCACCTTGTGTTATCATGTTAGATTTATTCTATGTGATCTAATTTATCACCATGTGTTACCATGTTAGATTTATTTCAACCTCTAGATCTAGATCATGTGATCCAATCTATCACCATGTATTATTATGTTAGATCTAAACAAATGGGACATTTAAACTGCTGATTTAGATTTTACTGTGCTTATTGAGACATCATGTTATGTTCACTAGCTTTATGTTCATCTTGTTACGATAATAATTACATGTCCATGCCAGTATGTATGTTCACATTATCATGCTAAGTTTATGTTTATGTTAAGATGATCACTTTTGTTACATTCCTACTGTTTTTCTCTATTATCGTTTATGACTAGGTTGTTGTCTAGCTAGGCATACTACCAATTTTGTGAGGGCGCTAGTTAAGGAACAGGGGAAAAGGGGTTAATATTGGCATAATTTGAATATGAACATTTTTGGACATGTAATTCAAATTATTGGGGTAGAATGGGTATTGACACCTATAAAAGGAAAGGATTAATTAATTGGTAAATTAATTAAAAATGGAATGTTTAGTAATTACAATTAGGAATTGTAATTGTACTTATGACACAAGGTTAGGTTGCATTAGTGGTGGAAGTCTACTTGGGCCCGACCGGCATATCCAGCAACCACTAATGTTGAACCTAATGTGGGAGGTCTAAGTACGCAAATACGAATCGGGCTAAGACACGAGGTTAGGCCCAACTCTGGAATAAGACTTCCCAGACCTGACCGGCATATCCAGCATCCACACGTTGTAGGCCTAATGTGGGAGGTCTAGCCTATTATAAACCATAAATGGACATGGAAATGAATTGGACTACTTAACTAAATTTATTCCATAGGGATTGTATGATATAGAACTGAAGTTAGGGTTAAGTAAAATTGATTAGATCAGTGGGAGGTTAAGTAAATCTTGGGTAGGTGGTAATATTAGTATATATACGCCCACAACGTAACCATTAAGCAAACATGCTTGGATCAGTGGGAGGTTAAGTATATCTTGGGTAGGTGGGTAATATTAGGATATATAGGCCCACAAACTTAACCGTTAAATAAAAATGCTTGAATCAGCGGGAGGGTTAAGTAAATCTTGGGTAGGTGGGTAATATTAGTATATATATGCCCATAAACTTAACCCGATAAGGTTATGTAATTAAAGACACCTAGTGCTATACATAATTGGTGGAAATAATAAAGCTATGTAATTAAAGACACCTTTTGGGGTAAACATAACTTATAGAAATGATAGGGTTATGTATTAAAGACACCCATAGGTAAGCATAACCGGTTGGAAGATTGGGGGTTATGTATTAAAGACACCTGTAGGTACGCATAACCGGTAGAAAGATTGGAATTATGTAATTAAAGAAACCCTTTAAAGTAAGCATAACTGTAGAAATAAATAAGGTTATGTAATTAAAGACACCTTGTGGTATACATAAGCAGGGGAAAAATATAATAAAATTATTTAATTAAAGACACCTTTTTAGGGTAAGCATAACTGACATAGGGCTATGTAATTACATAACTGACATAGGGCTATGTAATTAAAGGCACCTAAGGGTATACATAGTCAGTGAAAAACCTAGTGGGTATACAAGACAAAGGGGAGAGCTTGTATCATATTGTGTGGGACCCATTTCAGTCAGTAACCCAGAGTTGGTATCAAGTAAAGAACTCCGTACTAGGCGGAGAAGGGGCACACTTACTGATTGATCGTAAGCGATCCAAACGAGGCGTATGGTGTGGGCGGCGGAAACCGACCGGGGATATGTGCGTGCACGGGTCGGGCAGAGGGGGCTAAGACGACCGTGACACCAGTAGATATGGTTGTGCACATCTTGAGTTGCCACTTTAGGAAGTGATACCCCCTACCGTGGGGCCAACACATGATATCTACGGAGTAGGAAGCCGATCGATTAGGGTAGTGGTTAGGGTATACTTCGTATGACCTAAGCCTACCAACTTATAGTGGAAGGGATCATCTCTTTCTGGATATACTAGTAACAGTGCAGAGTAATCATTAGAAGCATATACACCTCATCATATCTACCTTGTCACACCTGCCATTTATGTAGTGATCTCTCTTATCCACTTTATATGCCTATCATGTTACTTTTATTTATTTACTGGCTAAAAGTTACTAGACTCGCCAGACTTTATGTCTGACCCTTTTTGTTTCTCCTTCTTTCTTCCGTTTCGCCCCCCACCCCCCACCCCCAGGTTCTCAAGGGAGGGAATTCTCAGGCTTTGTCAGGATTCTGCTATCGTCTTGCTTGGAGCCTCTAGATGTATTGCTCAAGCTTCTATCTTTGCTACTATGGCTTATGATTTGGGGATTATGCTTTCTTTGTTAGTGCACTTTGATATTTAAAGTACAAGACAGAAGTTTTAATGATGTACTGAGTTTTTGTATTTTCAGACATATGGTGTAACCGTGATTTATGATTAATAAAAGTTTTTAATTCCGCTGCTATTTTATATCTGTCTTGTAATGTTTCTTTTCTGTTTACGTATAACGCTTCACGAAACTTAATGCATTCCCTTAGTGAGTGACATTAACGGATGTGGGGTGTCACAGAAAATTCTGATCCTGTTCCATTACTTGCGTATGCACAATAAACACACACACACACACACACACACACACACACACACACACACACACACACACACACATATATATATATATATAGGCACACATACATTAGACCAAGTCTAGAAAGATGTTAAGAAACACACCAAAATTCCAAGGAAAATAAAATTTAAAATAAATTTATATTTGACTACAATAAATTGTATTTTGTTCCAATATCCTGTGTGTATTTCTGTGGCAAGTATATAGGTGACTATACTAGGTATAGAAGCAGTTGAAGACTCAGTTTGTGTGTTAGAGTGAACTAAGTGAAATACAGTGAGGAATATATATATATATATATATATATATATATATATATATATATATATATATATATATATATATATATATATATGAGACTATATGTGACATTGAATATGTAACTGAGAGAAATCTGAGTGAATTGAGTGTTGTAGTGAGGAGTGAATGTAAATGTGAATTAAATGAATTAAATGAATTATATAATAGTGGAATGTACAATAGTGGAGTTAGAAATATGTACCAATTCAAATGTTCAAATAAAATACTTATTTGAATAAAAACACTGTTTGAATACTAAATTCTATGCAAAAGTATTTTATTGAAAAATAAATGTTTATTTCTGCATGTGATAAAATATGGAATATTATAGATAGAATCACATTTATATATAATAATATATATGTTTGTTATCATCAAACAAAAATCATATTTTTATATTCAATAATCTCCCCCTTTTGATGATGACAAACATACACTTAAGATTTTGAACACAATAAATCTGTTGACTGTGAAGTATGAGAACTCCCCTTATTTGTATACCCCCTACAACTGAACTCTTACTATATATATTCATATGAGTGAGTTTATAAAACATCTGAATTTCCAATATTAAAATATTCTTGAATTATTCACTCATCAATCAAAATCTTAATTATTCTCCCCCTTTTGTTATCATCAAAAGGATAATAGAAATCGAAATAGTGATAAATATAGACTAGAAATATGAATTAATATCAATAAAGAGATTATATATGTATATATATATCATAAACTTCATCTAGTTAAACAAAAATCAAAATATTTTTCAAACTCGAAGAAAATTTCACATTTCAGAATGATGGATTTACAACGGATTTTATAAAATGGAGAGAGTAATAAAACTTGAAATATACGAACATGAATCCCAAAATTTTCAAATAAATTTTAAAAAATTAAGCACAAAATAGCAACGGATTTGGACTATAATAATAAATTTAAATCAAGAGAAAAAATCAAATATCATAAATCCCAAAACTATACCAACTAAAAAAAGTAAACTCTCCACATTGTATAGACTATGATAAATGACAGAAAGATGGTAGAAAAAGAAGATGATCATGAAATAAGCACCAATTCAAAGACATTATAAAATCTGTCCAATCATCATGTGAATTCAAATAATATCTCCTCTTGTTATGAAATGTACTATAGTCACAACTCATCACAATTTCATAAATCTAATAATAATTTTGATGAGTTCCAAAAATAGTTCAATTTGGTCAATAATTTTACTTTTTTGAATAAATAACCAGAAATGATTTTAGAATTGAAAAAAAAATCAATTTCAAGAGGGATTCTAAAAGAACTATGCAAGCTGAAAACCAGTTTCTAAAGTCAATCAGTTGAATATAAAAAATTTCAATATTTCTAAGACTGATACCACCTGTAGGTCGGGGATGCCCATATAAGTCAATACAGTGATTTTTAATAAATCATCCAAATCCAAGCCTAAGCAAACAAAACTATCACTTTAAATTCTTTTATCAGAGCAGCAGCAAATCAGGACAAGCTTCACAAGAGAATTTTTCACAGTATTTACAGCAAGCCCAAGAGACAATCCATGATCCAAGATCAAAAATGTTCAATTGATGAGATGTATTTTCAGAAATTCAAATCCAAATAAAGTACCCATGAGGTTCAACATATCAACAATTGCAAATGATTTCAAAAATAAATATCTAAGCCAAACCAAAAGCTATGAAATTATCACAACTTATCAAAAATAGTTTTCAAGTAGTGTGTTATAATGAGTGCAGTTTTTAAGGACTTTCCATGATGAATTAGAAGAAACTCAAAATAGCAAAGTTGTGATAAATTTCATTATCTTTCCAGATCATCAAAAACATTTAAGAATTTTGAGAGACAATGTTAAAGACATATACAAAATAATATAGCACTGTCAGAAATTCAAGGAATTGTCAAAAAGTTAAACTTCAAATGAATTGTAGATATTCACAATTTTAAGTTCAAAATATAGAAATCATCAAAACATGAAAGTTTTAGATAAATGAACTTAATTTCCAAAAAATCAAGAATTTTGCAATTTGATGTTAAGAACCTCAAGAAGTGTCAAAAAAATTGTGGCAGTGTCGATACAAATCAGTATAAACAGAAAGGAAGAACATAAGGGAGAATGAAAGGAAGAATTAAAAAATAGGAAAAGAAACATGAGTTTAGAGATCATACCTGATTTATCATTAACGATGTGGAATCTCTAACTCAACGAGGAATTCTTAATGATTCAATAATATCGAACAACTTGAATTCACTCTCTCTTTCGCAAAGTTGCTCCTACGCCTCCTCCAATACCTAATTGTTTATAGTAGCGAGTGGTCTAACAAAGATTGTTTTACCACTCATTTCGTTGTTTACACATTTTGGTACCAAAACCCATTCATATAACAATCCATTAGCATTCACTAAAGTTCCCTAAGGAACCCAAATTTGTTTAGTTTTCCTCGAATTCATTTTGATATCTTTTGGGATACAAATTCGTTTAATTGGATTATTTCTAAATGTATTCCCATATCGTTTATGATTTAAAAGCCCTTTGAAATTATTAGATTCCAAATTTTCAATTTGATCTTTTCTAAAGCTATTTAAAGGATTATTTAAATCATTTGAATTCAGCTTTTCAAAATCATCAATTTTTCCAAAGCCAATTCCACTCATATTTCCAAAAGATTGGTTTTTCAACAACATATTCAATGAATTTTCTCCGTTAGAAAATTTAGCCAAAGGTAATTCAAGTTGTTGAATTTTGGTTCTAAGGTGACTATTTTCTTTCATCAAAGTGGAACAAAGATTTATAGCGAACTTCCTCTTTTCAGCTTCAATTTGTTTCAAAACCAAAATTTCATTTTCAAGCAATTTAATTTTGGTCTGGGACTCAGAAATATCATATTCAAATTGTTTGCGCTTTTCAAAATGATGTTTTTCAAAATCCTTGAAATTTTGATCTCACTTTCCAAGTCATGAATTATTTTAAAAATCTCAATCTTATTGTTTTTCAAAATCTCATTTTCATTTTTAAGAATTCTGAAAATCTCTTTCATTTCAAACAACTCCTTTTGAAAAGTCACACAATCTTTACAATTGAGATTTTTGATTTTCTCTTTTTCAATTTCAAGCTCATTCAAAATTGATTTGGTTTTCAGCAACTTTTGTTTCTCATTAACTTCATGTTTTGAATTTTTAGTAATCATAAAATTTTCCAACTCCTTTTGCTAAACATTATATTTATGAATTAGCTCATCCTCATGATTTTTCAAAATCAAATTTTCATTTTCAAGCTGTCTAAAATTTTCATTAAGATGAGCAAAATCCTTTTCTAATTTTGAATAATTTTTGCAATCGGAGATTCAAATTTCTTGACGTTTCCAAGTTTTAATTCCAAAACATCGTTTTTGCATCGTAACTCAAGGTTTTTAGATTTCAAGTTTTTATTTTTCGATTTGAGGCTATCAAACGCATTCCATGTTCGATTATTCAATAATATTGGAATTGGATTAACCACTTCAACATGAATAATTGCTTTCGCCGCTTCATGAGAGCCTGAAACCGGGGTTTGGTTCATTAATTTTTTTATCTGAAAGCTTTAGTTAAACCATTACAAAGATGAACTAAATCTTCATATGAAAAGTCTCCATCGCTATTGTCATATGTTTCTCCATCTGTAATTCCTTTCAAGCATAATTATGAAACTGAGTTGATTTTTGAGGGTTTTGAGCCCTTGTTGTCTTTTCCATCATATATTACATCGAGAGCTTTCCAAATTTCCTGCGCAGTTGAAAAATGAGAGATACATTTAAACTGATCAATACTAAGATAAAAATAAATAATATGCATAGCACCAACATTGATAACTTTCTTTTAATTTAACATATCTCCTACATTTTCAGTAATGTTCCAACATTCAGAAGTAACAGATTTTAAGCAAAATTCAACTTTTGATTTCTAGTTTAAAAAATCTGCTCATTGAAAACAATTGGAATGTTACTGGTACAACTAGGAAAGACATTGTTTGATAGAACCATGACTCTAGAGTTAAAAAATACCTGCTCCAATACCACTTGTAGAATCTAAATTAACACTAGAGGAGGGTGAATAGGGTTTATTATAGTTTTGTGGAATATTAAAATAATCACAGCATAGATCACAATAGAATAAATAATTGCAGAAAATAAATGACACGTAATTTACCCAGTTTCGACAAACCCCTGCCTACTTCTGCATTACCCAAGGTTTCTTACAAGATAATAAAACAATATCCCGTATAAAACACTTGTACACCGCGACCCCTCGCTATTGTTCTAATCCTACGCTCAAAATCCTGTATTGACCCCAAGATCAAATTTTCCTTAACTATAAATTCTATAGCTAGACTGCCTAGTTTAGAAAACTAGAAAACATTTGATAGATTAAAAAATAAAAACACTTAAAACGAAAACAAAATAAACAAAACCCTAAACACTTCAAATAAAACTTAGACTCATTTTCAGATGGATTAGGCCACCCCCTTTTATTTCCTTTAAACTTTATCGAGTTCCTCTTGCAATGGTGAACGAAATAACAAGATTAGGGTTTTGCTACCTTGCCCCAAATCATGACTTTGAATTCTCTGATAAACTTGTTTCTCTGATGGCTCTGATCGATCAAAAAAAGGACTGAGCCGAGTTTAATTGCAATCAATTAGTGGAACAAACATAAATTGTTGAATTATGTTTGCTCTCTAGTTTGCGATTTGGCGTTTGCAATTTGATCGAAAAACTCTAAAGGATGTGAGTATTTATGATTTACTTTTTCGATTGATTTTTTGTTATTTCCGATGCCTAAATGCCTGTGATGAATGGTGAATTTATAGGGTATTAGAAGACCTTTAATTTCTCTTATTTCACGCATAGACTAGCCATGATTAACTCATTCGATTTATTAGAAATTTTGATTGAATTTCTCTGTTTTGAAATTGCTCTAGCTATTTTGGAAGGTTTTGAAACCAGAAATCCATTATTGCCAAAAAAACTTTGAACATGTTTGATATATTCATGCGTGATTTTCCAATGTTGAATTTTTTTTACCTTTGCCTGAAATAACAATTTGCTTTTAATTCCCATTTTTGATTCCTAGAAAGATTTCTTTTTACCAGATATGCATGATTTCATATTTAAAAAAAAATTGCCACTTGATTTGTGCATTCGTAGATCTAAATAGGCAGATCACATTATTTACATTTTATGGCCTTAAGTGATGCATCAGTGATAAGAACAGATGTTAGGCTTACACATATTACTAGTCTTCATGTTGCAGCGCCTCTTTGCCATGACACTTGAGTTTGTATTATTGTGTGTGTCATACTCACTTGTGCACATTTCTGTCTTGGCCATTTATGTGTACTCCCTTGTTACCTTTGCCACTTCTCTGCCATGCATGTTTACCCTTGTATTATCATTGTGTGCTTGTGTAATAACCCGGAAATCTGGGCCAGTTTAAAATTTTTATTTTGGCAATTTTAGCGAATTTTGATTATTTAAAATGAATTATTTTAAATAATATCGACGAGAAATTTATTTTGAATATAATTCGAACGTATATATTCGTTTGAATCGACGATAGAATATAAATATTTATTTATATTTATAAAAGGAATTGAAAATGGCGCGGTAGTTCGATAATTCGATTTCAAACTTCGAATGGATGTACAGGATTCAAAATAAACCGGATTTTAGTGAAACCAAAAATATTGGAATCTAATAGAGAATATCTTTCCAACGAATCCGAAAAATCAAGATTTCAAAGCGGGAATCAAAAGTTATGTCCAGTTGAAATTTCAGAATAGTCGCTATGGAATTTCGGCCCTTGAAAATAGCCATTTTGCAAACGACATCGGATTTCAATGAAACCACTTTTGTTGGATCCGTGATGTCAAGTTATTGCTAGATTCCAATTTTCATAATTTTTCGAATCAATGTGTGAGCGTGGCAAAGGAAAACGCGTTTGACCAGTTTCAGTTGATTTTAATCGACCGGAATTTGGCCATTTTTCAAACGGTCTCAGAATTCGACGAAACTAGTTTTGTTAGGACCGTATCCTCAATACGAAGCTAGAAAATATTTTTCTGGAAATTTTCGAGTTAATATGTGGCCCCAGTAAAGTGAAATGCGCGTTCAAATTCAATATATAGAGAAATTTTGATTTTGATGAAAACTGATCGAAACGATCGAATCAGCTTACGATACATATCCCATTGTGTTCGGAATGAGGGTAATTAGCTATGGACGACAGTCGATGGGTTCAATTTTGAGGTCGAAATAAAAAGTCAACAATTGGAGAATTAAATATAATATTAATTAAATAATAAAACACTTAACCTCCCCCCCCCTTACCTTCATATTCTCTCTCTCCCTCCCTCATATGTTCAATTCAAACGAAAGGAAAAAAATATAGAACCCTAATCGACGCGCTACCCCCTCCCCCCCCCCTCCCCTGTTAGAGCCGCCACCGCGCTACCCCCCTTCCACCTACGTGCTACCCCCCCTTCCGCCTGCACGCAACACGCTACCCCCCTTCTCTTCCGCCTGCGCGCGACGCGCTACCCCCCTCTCTTCCGCCTGCGCGACCCCCTCTGCCTCCATCTCCTCCCCCTTGGCCTTCCTCCCCTCCAATCCGCCCTGAGGAGCCTCCCCGCCACCTCAGCAACTCCTGTGCTACATCTTTACCCTCCTCGCCACGTGCTGTAAGTTCTTCCATTTATTTTATCTTCATTTATTTATTAAAAATCAGTTTTATTTTTATTGAATAAAAAGATTTGATTTTTATAAGGGAAAGATTATATTTTTCTATATGAAAAAATTACATTTTTACAGAAGAAAAGATTACAATTTTATTCATATGAACGGTATGTAAAAATTAGATTTTTATTCATTTGGAAAGGTTCGATTTTTATTCATTAGAAAGATTTGATTTTTAATCGTTAGAAAAATATAATTTTTATATTATAGAAAGAATAAAAATTCGATTTTTATATATTGAATAGCAACGTAAAAACGCGATTTTTATATATTGAATAGCAAAGTAAAAAAAACGCGATTTTTATATATTGAATAGCAAAGTAAAAAAACGCGATTTTTATATATTGAATAGCAAAGTAAAAATTCGATTTTTATATATTGAATAGCAAAGTAAAAATTCGATTTTTATATATTGAATAGCGAAGTAAAAATGTGATTTTTATATATGTAGAGAATACGGGCAGTGGAAAGTGACAAAAGGCGAGCACGACGAAGATTTCTGCAAAAGAAGAGTCGTGGTATTGGATTAGCTATCTGTGAGAACTTCTCACCTTTTAATTTAATTTTCTAGTTAAAATATATACTAGGATGCAGACAGTGTTTAGTTGCACCCGACACCCGTCGTCCACAGACCATGGACGGCTTGTATGCTTATTTGTTTGATTTTGATGTGTGGTTGATTGTTTGATGTGAAATGAAATAAAATATTTATATAGTTGAAAATATTTTATAGTTAAAAATAGAATTTTTAACGTGTATGTAAAATGAAATAAAAATAAACAGATCGAACGATTTGTTTATATACACATGTTTGACTGATATTGATTGGGACGATAAATTTTACACATCGCCCAACTGCACAAATAAAATCTGTGTTTGATTGTTTGAAACCCCACACGGGTATTGGGGTGATATTTGACGTATACTAATCCCAATTGTTTAGTTGTATGTCGATCGATTGATTGACAGACTGTTATGAGCGTTAAATATTTATATTTGGTGCTTATATAGTGTAGAATGCACTTTGGATGATGGTTGATTATTCATCGTTGTTATTGTATACATGTATTGTAGAAAATCCATATAATTAACATTATATGGTAATTGATTGGGCTTCATTCCAGTTTTGAAAAAGAAATATTTGAAAAAGAAATATTTGAATAGAAATATTTGAAAAAGAAATATTTGAATAGAAATATTTGAAAAAGAAATATTTGAAATATAATATTTGAAAATAGAAATATATGAAGCCGTGTTGATTAGATTGACGCCATTTTGACGTGAACGATATTTATATCGATTTTATTCATTTTATAATGAATATCGAAAGTGATTTCAAAATCTGATATTTTGAAAAGAATTGAAATTCGAACTGAAATTGAATAGAAATGAATTCGAATTTAAATTGAATAGAAATTAATTCGAATTGAAATTGAATTGAAAACGAACTGAAATAGAATTAAAAATCGATTTGAATTGAAATCAATTTGAAATGAATTTAAAACGAATTTATAAGGAAAGATTCAATTTTGATTTGAATTTGAAATGGAGTTGAAATCGTTTTGAAAACGAATTTAAAACGATTTATATAATACGTTTTAAAGGTAAATCGACGAAGTATATATTATATATATTATATATATATATATAATATAATGGCCTGAATAGAACGCGCCGCGCCGCGGTAGTTCGCGAATTTCGACCATTGACTTCGAACGGATATTGCGGGAGATCCGACCGTCGGATTCTCCTGAAACCAGAACCGTTGGGTTCGTATCAAAAAGAGCTTTCTAACGAATATTAGAAATTTGAAATCTAACGGTTGGATTTGGAATTATGTCCAAATCAAATTTGGAAAAGGTCGCTGTAAGTGCAGTTCGATGGCCATTGATGGAAATCGACTGTACGGGCCTTGATAAAATTATTAAAAATAGTAATAATTTGTGTAAAATCATAAGAAATGATTTGGGAAGAATTGGGACGAAAACTCCATATTTGAAAAGATAAAAATAGATTTTTATCGAAATGAACTAGTTTTGAACTAGAATTATAATTTATTAATTTTTAAAGTAAATAAATTGAATTTGAAAAGGGTTTTAAAAATAACAAGAATTTCCAATAATTGAATAGGAGTGGATTTGAATCGAAATTGCCTTCGGGATATTTCGATGCTGGATTTCGTAATGATACAGATATTGTTGTGGGAATTTGAAAGATATATTAATATCGTTATTTCCAATACGATATTTGTTGGTCGTAGAATTTGATATCGAATATAAGCCGATATATTTTCTATTCAGAGCCTTGTATTTAACATCAAATGTGATTTTGGGTTTATCGTGAACCGTGTTTAAAAATGACACTGATTATTTAACCCAGTTAAAGATTAAAACTAAGTGGAGTTTTAATGAATCTTTAATTAGATTGAAAAGATCGAGAATGGAGTATCACCAATTTTACTCCAGGCGATAGTTAAATCTTTAATTAGATTTGAACGTGAAATGGTAATTGAATTTACCGATAACACCATGGTGTTAGATATGAAGTATGACCAGTTTTACTTCATGGGATGAATAGGTTGGGATTGGGAAATTAAAATAAATGATTACTTCGGTGTGGTTCGCTAATCTAGTTTGAATTGATATTCAAAGGAGATTAAAGAATAAATTTAAAGAATTTATCTTTGATAAAATTAATGGGAACCTTTCCCAAAATATAAGAATATTTGAATAAAAGAATATTTTGAATTGGAATGAGGCGTATGTTGTGTTTGTGTAACACGTGGTTATTATATACATACGCGAGTTGTTCAGAAAGACCGGGTTTATCCCATTCTGAATAACTGATTCAACGTGGTGTCGAAGATGAAGATGGTGATTAAAGACCGTAGGTCTTCATGTCGTTTGGGTAATTAATGATGATCTTGATTGGGCTATACACCCAAGAAGATGGAAACAGTTGGTGATCGTCCAGACGTACTTGGAGATCAATGGATATGCGGGGTACTAGGTGCCTCCGGTTTCGTTCAGACCCAGAACGGACTTGTAAATGGACTGTGTGTCTGACATTGGATTTTACTCTGTGTGATTGATTTCTATTAAATATATATCTGTTTGGCGGCGGAGAATTTATTCTCTTGCTTAACGCCCTTCTCTGAGATGTACGAGCTCAGGGGTTATATACTGATGGATATCAAACGCATAGAGTGAATTGTCTGTGTGACATGCCTAAGTGGCAAATGATCAAGGCTTCTGTTGAAAAGCAAAGTCTTGTGGTTGATGATCGAAGCACGGCCTTTGTGGCGTAGCTTTGTGTAACGTTTACTTCGCGAGTTTCACACCCGGTATGAACCAAAAACGGGAGAAGGACCTCAGGGAGGGCATGCGTTTCTTTCTAGTTAGAAGTGGCGTCAGTGGTTTTACATGCCCTGATGAGTTTGACTTATGTGGTTGTTGCTGTTGCGAGGCGCCTCGGTTTGATCGGACGATCCGGGTCTGATGGAGTCATTTAGTTGGCTCACCTACGCCCCATAGGGCGGGGAAACGCATGTTCAGGCATTTTAATCCACATCGGTGGACCGGCCCTGACGATCCAAGGGCCCACCTGAGTCTGGGTCCTGAGGGGCGGAATAGAGCGTCTCGAATCGGTTGAGGACTATCTTTTGCCTCGGTTCATAGATGGAAATCCAATTTCCAAATACGTGACATTTGTGGTTTTATTTGTAGAGCCTAGTATGGAGACATAGTGGGATGGGGCGCTTATGCCATCTATGATTGATACTTATGATTTGAAGTTGTTTTATACACTATGCACTTATAATATTATCAAATAATCTGTTTTAAACGTATCAAGCATTCTTTGGCTATTATAAGGTAAAAACCCTATCCTCCGGCTTGCGTTGCATTGTGTGATGGGAACTGGGTCTTATAATAGCTTCATTGTTCTTTATTTAGCATTGTGATGTTGTTTTATGCACTGGTATTCTTGGGAGGAAACCCGTTCCGTGTTATATGGCGTGGTCCGTTGATTTACCGAACTTTAAAATAAAGATTAACTGTTTTAGTTCTCACACCAGTCCCATGACTGACCTGGAGATTATTGTTTTAACTTAAACTCTGGGTGCCCCTATTTTGACACGGGCAGCTAGTAGTTTTGGTTTTGCAGATTTATATTCACAGGATCCTGGTTTACAGCTGGAATGATATCCGGAAAGCTTTGTATCCGCATATCTCTTCTAGTTGTATATTGTATTATTTTCCGCTGCTATGTATTTAAATGTAATTTAAATCTCTGATATTTCTGTGTAATATTCATTTATACTCTGTATATTCTTGTAATCTGGTGCATTATTGTAATATACAATGAAATGTTCTCCTGTCTGCGTTCTGTTTTGTCGTGTTCTCAAAAACAATCAGGCATTTCGAACGGTCTAGATCGGTTTAGCGACTGATTCAGATCGGGCGAAATTCCTGGTCGTCACAGCTTGCTGGTTTCCTTGACTTCTCCATGCTTGTTCATGTGCTCTGGTTAGTTTTCTTGCTACACCTATTTCACTATGTTGAGCAGTTGTGAACTGGTGCACCTATGTATTGCTGTTTTCATTTCCCCATCACTTGTGCATGTTGCACTCATACCCCTATTGCTGCTGAGACAATCTTCCAATCATCCACTTCTGCTTGCACAACGACTTTTCATGCACGCACACACACACACACACACATATATATATATATATATATATATATATATGTGTGTGTGTGTGTGTGTGTGTGTGTGTGTGAGTGTGTGTGTGTGTGCATAATGGCCTTGTGTACTGGTGCTATGTGAAGCTGCATTGTATTTGTTGCATTTCAAACTCTTTTGCATTGTGATTGTTTTGGACTGTGTATTCCTGGACCAAGTTGCATGCTTGACTTTGGCTTGTTATTCCTTGCATATTTGCTACCCATGCTCCTGAAGTTATGTTATTTTGCACATTCTTGCATACAACTATGTTCACTTGCCAAGTTGTTCACACTACACTGCCTTTTCCACTTAGACTATTGTGTTCCTAGTGCATGTTAGCTCTTTTTCCATGTTTGAAGCTTTGATCACTCTTCTTGCTATTGCAAAAATTGTAATTTGTTGCATGTATGATAGTCTTTGCTGATCTGAAATTGTGCATTTGTGTTTATGAACCACTGTGTTGATGGATACATCATTACTTGTTAGCTATGACCTGAAATACGCTTGAGTTCTTGGCACTTGGCTATGCATGTGCTTTTGAAATGTGCCATGTCTTTTGATCCTGTTCCATTACTTGCATATGTACAATGAACACCTATATACACACACATCAGACCAAGTCTAGAAAGATGATGAGAAACACACCAAAATTCTGAGCCAAATAAAATTTAAAATAAATTTATATTTGTCTATAGTAAATTCTATTTTGTTCCAGTTTACTATTTGTGTTTGTGTGATAGGTATATAGGTGACTGAACTGGATATAAAAGTAGTTGAAGACCCAGCGTGAGCCAGTGTGTGTTAGAGTGAACTGAGTGAAATGTAGTAAGGAGATATATATATATATATATATATATATATATATATATATATATATATGAGAGAGAGAGAGACTGTATGTGACAACAAATATGTAACTAAGAGAAATATGAGTGAATTGATTGCTATAATTAGGAGTGAATGTAAATGTGAATTGAATGAATTATATCATGATGGAATCGACAATAGTGGAGTCAGAAATATGTACCAATTCAAACCCATTTAATATATATATATATATATATATATATATATATACTTGTTATCATCAAACAAAAAATCATATTGTTATATTTAGTAATCTTCCTCTTTTGATGATGACTAACATACACTTAAGATTTTCAATATAATAAATGTGTTTGACTGTGAAGTATGAGAACTCCCCCTATTTGTATGCTTCTCCTACAACTGAGCTGCCCCTATATATGTGCATATGAGTGAGTTTAAAAAATAATTGAATTTTCAATATTAAAATATTCTTGAATTATTCACTCATCAATCAAAATCTTAACCATTCTCCCCTTTTGTTATCATCAAAAAGATAATAGAAATCGAAATAGTTATAAATATAGAGTAGAACTATGAATTCAAATCAAGAGACAGAATATATATCACAAATCTTAACTAATCAAACAAAATCATAATATTTTTCAAACTATAAGCAAATTTCTCATTTTAGAATGATGGATTTACAATGGATTTTATAAAATGAAGAGAGTTATAAAACTTTAAAAATACGAATATGAATACCAAAAATTTCAAATAAATCTTAAAAAATTAAGCACAAAATAGCGATGAATTTGGACTATAGTAATAAATTTAAATCAAGAGAAAAAAAAATCAAATATCGTAAATCCCAAAACAATGAACCAAAATAAATAAACTCTCTTCATTATATAAAACCATGATGAATGACAGAAAGATGGTAGGAAAAGAAGATGGCTGTGAAATAAGCACCAATTCAAAGATTTTATAAAATATGTCCAATAATCATGTGAATCTAAATAATATCTCCTCTTGTTATGAAATATACTATAGTCGCAACTCATCATAATTTCATAAATCTATTAATAATTTTGATGAGTTCCAAAAATAGTTCAGTTTGGTCAATAATTTTGATTTTTTTGATTAAATAATCAAAAATAATTTTAAAATTGAAAAAAAATCAATTTAGGAGGGATTTTGAAAAAACTATGCAAGTTGAAAATCAGTTCCAAAAATCAATCAGTTGAATGTAAAAAAAATTAATACTTCTAAGACTGATACCACTTGTAGGTCTGGGATTCCCATAGAAGTCAATGAAATAAATACACTGATTTTTCAACAGATCGTCCAATTTCCAAGCCTCGGCAAACAAAACTAGAAATTCAATTTCCTTTATTAGAGCCGCAGTAAATCAGGACAAGCTTCACAAGTGATTTTTTCACAATATTTACAATAAGCCCGCAAGAAAATCCGTGATCCAAGATTAAAATAGTTCATTTGTAATCATTTTATGAGATGTATTTTCAAAAATTTAAATCCAAATACATCACCCATGAGGTTTAATATATCAACAATAGCAAATGATTTCAAAAACAAATATCAAGCCAAACCAAAGCAATGAAACTATCACAACTTACCAAAGGCAGTTTTCAAGTAGTGTGTTGTAATAAGTGCAGTTTTTAAGGACTTTCCAAGATGAATTAGAAGAAACTCAAAACAGCAAAGTTGTGAAAAAATTCATTATCTTTCCAGATCATCAAAAACATTTTAGAATTCCGAGAGACAATGTTCAAGATATGTACAAAATACTATAACACTGTTAGAAATTCAGGGAATTATCGAAAAGTTAAACTTCAAATTAATTGTAGATATTCACAATTTTAAGTTCAAAATCTAGAAATCATCAAAACATGAAAGTTTTAGATAAATGAATCTAATTTTCATAAAATCAAGAATTTTGCAATTTGAAGATAAGAACTACAAGAAGTGTCAAAAATACCGTGGCAGTGTCAGTACAAATCAGCATATAAAAAAAGGAAGAACATAAGGGAGAATGAAAGGGAGAATTAAAAAACCAAAAATGAAACATGAATTTAGAGATCATATCTGATTTACCATTGATGATGTGGAATCTCTAACTATTTCTTCATATGCCTTTCGACCTTCGAATTTCGTCGATATCATTCTAGTTTACTAAATAATTTATAGGAACCATTCAATGTTAGGGTACCCTCCCGTGGCTTATGGATTAAATATCCCTAATAAATTTGTGTAGTAGCCCTTCAATGGATGTTGGGTTACTGCTAGGAACCTCTTAATTTTATTCGTAGGTTGACTACGAACCTGGTAGTTTTACACCGTAAGATAACTACAAAGCAGGCAGTTTATGTTGTATGATAATTATAAACCTTTCACTTATTGTGGATTATCTATCGCACATTTCATAGTCTTATCTGTACGAATAACTAAGAACCTGGTATATTTATGTCATGGCATGACTATAAACCCTTCACCCGACGTGGATTATCTATCGCACATCTCATAGATTTATGCATCGGTTAACTTAGAATTTGGTAGTATTATGCGGTGGGATGAAAGTAACCCTTAAAGGTTTATGCCATGGGATAATTATCAACCCTTATTCAAAGTTGTTCAGTTTTATAGGTAGGGTTATTATAAACCTTATATATACCTGATGTGAAACATCTGTCGACATCACATAGTTTATCCTAGGTTGACTAAGTACCCATCAATTTGTTTTACACTTACCTCCTAGTAAGCGTTCATGTTAAGCTGTTAAATCCCAATTTATCCCTCACAAAGGTGCCCCCGATCAAGTGAAATTACATAGTACGGTTTACTTCCATTTCATATAAGAGCCCAACCTACCACAAGATGGACATAACAATTATAATAATGCAATCTGCTGGCTACAAAAAGCATCGAGAAAATTAATGGGTTTGAAAAATCCCTCTGATCTATACCCCTTTCGACTCCTTCTTTAGGTTTTTAATTCACATGGTAAAACCCCATGAGAAAACAAAAATAACATCCCTTGCAAGAAAACATGCCTAAGAAAACATACAACAATCTTCCCCTTCGGTTCCGCCGAAGGATATTGAGGCAATAACCTCTTACATATCGGTTTTTAAAGTGAACCCCCTTCGACTCTTTCCTTAAGGGTCGAAGTAAAAGATAGGCAAAACCCTATCGACATTGTTCAAACAAGCAAGAAAACAAGACCTGCCGTCATAAACTATAGAGACAAGGTATGAAGGCGATAACCTCTAGCTAGTTTCAAAAATAATAAAAGGTTCTCCTTGACAACGCTGTCGATGCCAATAAGTCATGGAGGCAAAGCCTCAAAACATCTTTAATAAGAGTTCCCTTGACTACAACAGTTGTGTTAAAGGTAGGGGTGTTAATCGGACAGGATAGTCCGATGTACGACTCGGTCCGAAGGGGTAAGGTGTTTGGTTCGTATCTGTATGATTCTCAATTAGGATATGATTTAGGACAAGAGAAAGTGTTCGAAAATATGTCCGTTCGAAAATGTTCAATGGTTTCTATTGTCTGAACCTTATCCATTCGTTGTCTGACACGTACGAACAATGTCCGAGCCAACTCCGGTCCATGTACGTCCGAAAGTCTTATAGGATAGGACACGAATACTCCTCTATCCGGTCCGATCTTACCAATTAACACCCCTAGTTGAAGGAAATAAGTTAGAAAAAAAATTTAGAAAAACCGTCTTCATAAGCAATCAACTTCAAGGGTTTCTAGAAATAAGTATAAACTGCTCTTTTCTACACTAACGGTGTCGACCAAGACATAGGCAATTTTGAAACTAGTTTGTAAAATTATAAAACAAACCTAGCATATCAATCCCTTCGGTACTATGTCAAAGGAAACTATGGCAATAAGCTAACATGATCTTTAAAATAAACCTTGTCGACATTACCCATGTCAACATGACTCTAAAGCAATAGGTTATTGTTAGCCATAAAAATGGTTATAACCCTAACTAAATGGATTTTAACAAGTCTAAAAGGGTTATTTCCTTTAATGTGGTTAATATATGAAAGTTTACTTTAAAGGGACCAGATTCATGACTTTCGGATCTTCCAAAAATCTTAAAAAATAATAATGATATAATGAAGTTTCAGGTTTTGGAGTCCTAAAGGTCTAAGAATTTGGTACTTTACATATTTACTCTTAATAGTGATAAGTAAGCTAGAGTTTCATCTCCTTTTGGCGGTTACTACCTCTATTGGGGGATTCTATTTCGAGCTTATTCATAAGACAAGTGAATAAAGAATCTCGTATTGTAGGGCTCACTAAAGTAAGAACGAACTGATCCATCCTTTAAGTTGGGTTTCTGGTCCTGAAAACAACTGATTTCCTTTCCTCTTTGGGTGAGATTGAGTTGTTGTCAGCTTCTTACATTTCATTCTCCCTTATGAACTATGTAATATGACTTTGGATATAAATAAGAAAAATGAAGTTTAATTATATGTAATGGGCTATTAGTTAGGCTAATAGCTAAAATGATTAATCCTTCTCTCTTAGAATTAAAATCCATATGTTGTGATTCTCAATCTCCACCATTTATTAATTGCAGAATAAGATTACAAGAATCCAAAAATTCCAAAATTAATTTCAGAAATTAGGCTTACCACCCTCCAATTATTGTTACAAACTTTGAAATGAAATTCATCTGCATAGATTTTGGACCCCTATGGTCGTATTTATCAGTGTGGATTGACCGCCTTTCGCTGTATGTGCTTCATTCTGATGATTTCGTAGAGGTAGCTCTAAAGGCTTATTAAAGGTGCATCTGGCTAAATACGAATCGCCCTTCCAATATAGCATGAGGTGATAGTATGTTACTTTATACGCATTTTGAGGGGAAACCCGTTGGGGGGCTTATGTGTTCTCCGAATAGCCTCTTACGAACAATAGACTTGACCTCGGCGGGGAATGTGAGCTTCTGATGCTAGCAACATTTTCTTCTTTTCTACGTGAAGTATCTTCTTATGTAATAGATACCTTGTGAAGGATTCTTTGCATAATAACCACTTATGGTGTTAGCTTTGATGAATACTTCCTTGGAACCATTTTGTTTGAGGTTTACTAAGAGATTCGTCTTTTTCCTAATCCAAAAGTGAACATTTCAAGAAGGTATGCCCTTAGGTTTTATCGAAAGGTGTTTCTCTTACAATTTCAGAAATCCTTTGTATTTTTTTCCTTTTGGTTGTAAATGTAATCTTTTATTTTTTTTATTTAAGGTTAATACATTTTTGGTTTTGGCACAAAATCCTTGATTTCTTCAGAAGTGTTTATTCCTTTTCAATTACTCTTCAAGAATTTTTTCACTTTCTCGATTTTCTTAAGAATTTGCCTTCATATTTTGTTCTTCTTTTACAATGTCTGCTTTGGTGAATATTTTTGGTAATAGTACATGAACAATCCTTGCCCACATCAACAATGTCGGTAGGTTTCACAGACAATAAGCCAGTAAACCATCATCAACCAATAACCAAAACTTATACTAGAAAACCCACCCTTCTGAATCCACTGAAGGTGTTGAAGCCATAGCCCCTATCCTAAGCTTAAGATTATAAAATAGAACCCCGTTCCAATTCCTTATGAGACAACGAGGTGATAATCTCTTCTTCTTTTTAAAAGTAAAGTCTACAATATGACAAGTCCTTCCAAATCCTCCAAAGAACATTAAGGCGGTAGCCTTAGGCTAGGTTAGACAATCAATCCTTCATAATGCAAAGGAACCCTTCCAACATCGTTGGACAAGTCTATATGTTTTGGATCCTTAAAAAACATAGTTTTGAAAAATATATCTCTTTGACCTTATTGAGAGATATCGGGACGATAACCTCCTTAGCTTTTATGAATCAAAAGTTTACACAAAGAATCCCTTACGATGGGATCCTACCGACTCCGTGAAAAGGAACTCAATCGTTGTGCCTCTAACCTTTGTATAAAGAAACTTCATAAGACCTTACTCCTTTTGTTGCCCACGAAAGGTGTGCAGGTGATTGCATTAATCTTTTTGAGGGAAATCCTTTATATTCCAAAACTTTATACAACCAACTCCTATGTCCCGACCGAAGAATTTTAAGGCATTACCCTTTCAAATTAACGTAAATCCTGAGGATCCTTTCGATTCTACCAAAAGGTTCCAAGTGTTATGTTTTTATCTTTTTTATTATCCATAGTCTGGAGAAATAGGCATAATTCAACACCATCAAAAGGTGTCAAAGAGTAAACCTTCATCCTTATAAAACAATAATAAGGAAAATAATTTCTTTCGACTATGTCAAAGGCTTTGGGTCACCTGATTCCCTTATCCAAATAAATTTTAAAAAAAGCTCCTTTCGACACTCGAAAGGTTCGTAGGCTATATATAGGCCTTTAATCTTCACAAAATCATAACTTCAAAGAAAATAACCATTTTGACCATAACAAAAAGGGTATCAAGATTTCATACCTTAAATTCACTCAATAAATCATTTCTCATAGGAAAATAATCCTATTGACTCAACATAGCAACCTAATCCCATATGCGAAGGTGACAGGCCATTCTGGAGTTAACACTTTTTAAAGCCAATGGTCAATGACCTAAGACGAAAGCCAAAGCCTTTTTATAAGAAAGCTGATGCTTGAGTGCTTTATATGCATACCTGTGACACTACAAGCATTCGATACTTATCAGAAGGGAGCGGAAGGTGCTTTTAACCATTCTGATAGGCATGAAAGTTTCTTTCTATCTTCAGGATGATGACACTCGTCGTAAATAAAAGGGAAAAGTGACTGACTCCTTTACATTTGTTGAACTTTCATTGGTCTATTTGAAAATCATTTTGACCAAAGTACAGTTCTTTATGTATTTTTCTAGTTCAAAGTATAGAATATTTGTATTTATGCATTATTATCCTGTTAACGCATAAGCTTCCTAACTAAAATCAACCTTAGAAAATTCATAACAATTTGGGAAAACGTGGAAAAAATCCAGAATGTGACAAAATGAGGAATATAGCTTCCTCTATCATTCATAAAAATTCTGAGTTCAAAATAATTAATTAACCCACTTAATTAATTAATCTCGTTAGTAACAAGAAAACTTCCATAGGAAATCCACAGAATATTCCTAATTACTCAGAAAATTATGAAACTGAAAACCCATCTTCGAAATTATATAACATACAACTTCCAAATTTCATAAAATTGTAGATCTTTGACTGTAGGATTCTCCTTAGAACCTACACGTTTTTATTTAAAACAAGCATATAATCCAAAAGGAAAACATGGGCATTACTAAACAATCAAGTAACAACCATTAAAGATGGAAAAAAAATTAATAAACACCAAAAATTCAGGTATAAGCAAATAGTTGAATCAGAACATGAGTAGAGATTATTATTCACCTTGTTTAGATTGAGAGCTTGAGATTTGTGGATGTTGATTTCCAAAGCTTTGATCTCTAGCTTTCAACTAACCTTTCTCTTTTAACGGTCGGCTTCCCTTAGGTTTATTTTAGGATTTGGGAGAATGAGAAAAATGAGAGATACACTACAACAAAACAGATCTATTACAACGTCCATTTTACAATGGGCGTTTGCTGCCCGTTGTAATAGACTTCTGTTACAACGATCATTTTCTGGACCGTTGTAATAGATGCCTGTACAACACCCTTTCTACAACAGGCATATAATGCCCGTTGTAATAAATGTTATTATAACGGTCATTTTTAGGCCCGTTGTAATAGATATCTATTTTACAACGGTCACGAAATGTCCGTTGTGATAGATTTCTACTTTACAACGGTCACGAAATGTCCGTTGTAATAGACGCTAATTTTTTACAGTCAATAATTAATAATTACAGCACTTCCATAAAATTAATTTTGATTATTTAATAATTAATCATTAATCATATATTACTTATTATCAAGTATAATATTATATTACTAATCATTAATAATATTATATTATTTATTAATATTTAATAACCTATCATTAATAATATTATATTAATCATTTATTAATTATAATAATTAATGATTATTAATAAATAACCTCTAATTATTAATTATTATATATAATCAATATTCCAACAAACTTACTTTTACTTCCCAGTTATTAGTAAGTAATATATATCCAGTAATCAATATCAATAATTTATAATTAACAATAAACATTAATAATTTATGATTAATAATATTACTACACTACATGAAAAATAATTATTTTAACCGATGTTAATTTTACAACGATCATAAAATGCCCGTTGCAGTAATCATTATTTATTAATATACGATTATATATTAATTAACGATGACTTTTTTAAAAGTTGTTATTTTCAAAAATAACCTTTTCAAACGTTGTTTTAATTATTATAGATTTGCATTAAATTTTCTAATTTTTTTTAGTGTTTATTAAAATATTGTAATGAATAATAATTTATAATCAAAAACAATTATTTAATACTTACTAGTTTAGTAAACTTTAATAAATAAATAGATCTATTTTATTCAATATATTTCATTATTTTAAGCATAAGTTTATTTACATATTCTGCAATATTGCAGTGTTGTCTAGTAAGGTTTAACACCTTCGAAAATCCCATCATTATTTTTTTTTCTTGAAATTGTATAATAGTACAATTTTTTTTGGAATATGACCACGAAATTTCTTTAAAAAGCGCGAGAGGTAACGGTAGAAATATCGGTTTTATTTGAAATGGAACACATGTTTAATTTTTCTATTTGTATATTTCAAATACACTGATAATAACAAAATAAAAACGTCCTATGTAATACTATGCCCAGATCACTTATCCGTGCCCGACCCAGCACTACAACAAAATGACTCTTTAGCTACGTAAGCATTTGCGACATAAGATTATTTGCTGTAAAAATTCAATATTTACTATAGTTTGGTATGTCGCAACTAATATGAGTAGTGAATGCTCTATCAAATCAATTTCCATTACTTGCGACAGTATTATGCGTCGTAAATAACCACATAATTAATAATAAAGTAATTCATTTAAATTCAAGTTCATTTAAAACGTATGACATGCGTCGCAAATAAAAATGATTTCGTTTTTCACATTATTTCTATTTCTTCATATCATTAAAAGCAAATGTTAATAAACCAGCTTACATTGCAATTTTGTGGTCTTTGTATATTTTCATTAATTGGCACTAGTTTTTTTTTTAATTAATGAAAACATGGTCCTTAAAATTGATGTGTGTGGAGGAGCTTTACTAATCGAACATTTCTACATATACTTTTTTTTATAAAATACATTATTAATGCAATCGTCTGAAAGTTCAAAAAGAAAAAAAAATTATCATAAATTTTATCTTCGAATTTACAAAATAATTTCTGAAAATATAATATTAACTATAATAAAATTTGAATTTTTTTTAGATATAGAGATAATAGCATTTCTTCCTTATTTTCTAAAGCATATAGCTTTAATATATACGGACCCACACACACCACAAATTTTTGGGGGGGTTTCCAAATTTTTACAACAAAACCAAATTAAACGCTTTACTCTTCCTGATAGATCATTCCAGGAATCTCAAAATACGACGTCATCTAGGGTTTTACCATCCTCGTTCCACCGACTTCGTCTTCTTGAATCAACCAGTCTTCATCTTCTTTCATCTATAGCAGCAAGTTTCTAATTTCTCAATCTTCTTAGGTATGTTTAGATTTTTGTTTTCCCTATTATTAATTTATCATGTTTCTTCCATATGCTTAAAGTTTGAATCCTTGATTTCCCCTCTTTCTGATTTCTCCTTTTTTTTAACGAATACGGAATAACAAGATAGGCAACATAGTTTTCTTAAATCTGAGCAGAAAGAAAATTTCTTGTTAACTTTTAGAATCAGTTTTAATCCTCTACTAATACTGTAGTTTACAAATTTATCTTTGGATGTAATGACTAAAGATGCTCATAATCATCTTTGATGAAAGAAAGATGACTAAAGATGCAGGTATTTATGTAAATATCAAAATTGGTTTTGGATCTAGTTCTTGTAAAGAGTCTTAACATGTCATTGATTAAGGTAATGGCATAAATTATCTGATTATCTCTGTTGCTTGTTCTGTTTGCTCTGAATTATTTTAAGTAAATGCATGGTAGGAGGTGAGCTATATTTGCATATATCATGAAGAAGAAGAATTAGTTTACTGGTATACATATGTTCAACAAAATGAAATGTTTACGCTTTTGATGAAGAAATCAGTTATCATTATTTTTTGCCAAACAATGCTAGGCTTTTTTACACAAGCTATAAATTTATAGCATTTTTGCAAAGATTGAGTTGTTCCGTAGAAGTAGCCTGAAATGAAACTGAGAATTGATTTTATTTTCTATTTTAGTTTAGAGATGAATCAGAAAGTTCAAATATGGCTTGACTTGTTTATGAGGTATGACCACACATATAATAGGAGCATTCTGTAATTTTGATTTGAAACTCTACATATGGATTTTACAGTATTTTGACTATTTACATGCTCTCTTGACTTCTTCTTCTTCTTCTTCCTTTTTTTTGTGAGAATTTGACATTCATGCTCACTGATTACAGATGCATCAACATAAATGATTACGACACTGAACATGGAGAACACAATGTAACTTCAGAGTGGTGCTCAACCTGGTAAATAACATACACTGTGGTGATCAACCTGGTAAATAATGAATGAAGAGCTGTAAATGTACAGAAGCAGTTTTCTAAGGGCCCAGGTGCATGTGAGAAAATGATTTGTACAGTATGTTTCTATAAACATATAAATGTTTTACTTGTTTGTATTTTTTTTTCCGTTTCCTTTTGAAGTACTGCAAAATTGTTTTTTTTAATTACATGCTTGGATAAACTTGCACTACTAAGTATATGCTACCACTATTACGGGGTTTCTCTTCTTGTTGAACATATAACAGTTAACTTTTTGTACACATTCCCAATTTAGTGCAATGCTGCTCCTACAAAGTATGTCTGCATTGTATGTTTCAGTTTTGTGATAAATGCCAGAAATATTTTATTAAATACAAAGTTAACCATAATGAATTGCCGCATGGTCAAAGAATTTAGCACAAGACATTCTGTAGACATTAAGGATGGCTTCTTAATTCTTCAAGTAGAAGAGCCAAATGTTTTCTGTTGTAAGCCATTGATGCAAGATGTTTAAAATGGGACTGAAATATTATTTCACGGAGTTCAATTTTTAGACTGAAAATGCTTGATTCAAAACTTGAATCTTAGATCTTTAAAATATGCAAATACTACGATCGTAAATTTTCTGCTTTATATATGTTATTAAACGATGTTTAAATATTTTAAAGTTTCTTCTCTTCATTGTAATTATATTTAATTTTGAACCTGATTTTACAGAATTCAACTCGTCTTCCCAAAGCTTGATCTTCCATCGATTTGATTTTCAGGTAAGCATTCGGTTAATCAGTCATATGTATTCCACATAGTACCTCTTACGGCTGATATATAATTTATATAGTGAAGGGGAGTTAAATGAAGACTGCTTCCATTATTTGCTCCCTTTCATAATTCAAAGCACAACTAAAAGCCAAAAAGAAGAAGTCTAGATTCAAACTCACATAGTTAATCTTCATGCACTATCTAAGGCCCAAATTTGTTTTTTATAATTTCTACCCATGTTTATGGCATCAAAATACTGAAAGAATTCCTCTAAAAAATTGATTCCTTTATTTCTTTGAATTCACAAATGATCTAGGAGAATTCTTGTCGCACTCTGCAAATTTTGATTTCTTAGGACTTCTTTTTTCCTTATATATTGCTTTAGTTGTTACACAGCCTGCTCGGAACTCATCTCCAATGCTTTGGCAACTTTACAGCGCTCTGTTGTTTCAGTGAACGCTTCAACAGCATAGGAGCACTCTTATACGGTAACATTCTGCCCACTTTAGCTCAAGCTTTCACTTGCTCGGTTGCTCCCTACAGCTTGATGTTGTCATATCTATTACTTAAATAAGAAAAGAGAACAACCAAACCTTTAGTTTTCTACCACGTGTCATTTTTAAACAATTTATGCGCTTTTTCCCCAAACATGTCTTCAATAATCTGCTTTTGGAAGTTCCCCTCTTCTTATTTTTTGCTTTTATATTGCATCCTATAGCAGATTTCTTCTTCAACTTTCTGAAATAATCAATGCATCAATGCTTCGATTGAATGATTCAACAACCATCAAATTCTGCTCCGGAACATATTGAACACTTCATAGCAATGGCGTAACTAGAAAATTTTCCATATATATTAATTAAACAAGAAAAGAGAACAACCAAACCTTTAGTTTTCTACCACGTGTCATTTTTCAACATTTTATGCGCTTTTTTCCCAAACATATCTTCAATAATCTGTTTTTGGAAGTTCCCCTCTTCTTATTTTTTGCATCTATATTGCATCCTATAACATATTTCTTCAACTTTTTGAAATAATCAATGCATCAATGCCTCAATTGAATGATTCAACAACCATCATTTTGCTCTGGAACATGTTGAACACGTCATAGCAATGGCAGAACTAGAAAATTTTGGGACTTGTATAAATGCAGGTAGTGCATTGCCGACTTGATATATTTCCCAAATTTATGTGTTATTACGTTTTCAAACATAGATTTTGTCGATGTCTGCATTGCTTTGACGTTGAACCTTTCGTTCTATAAGGGAATATTTGGAATTTTTTTCTTTTGTTTTAATCATCCACGAAGCAAGAAAAATGTTTGCAGGTTCGAATCGAATAGCATTTTGGAAACTATGTTCAATTCATTGAAAGTTGGAAAATTCCAAATATGTGAAAATGAAAATTGATAACATTATTATGACAAATTCCAAGTTGGAGAATTCATTAAAGAGAATGTGATTCTATGCAAAGTCTTTTTTGTTATGTAAACTATGGAGTAGCATGTTAAATTTATCCTGCTTGTATGTTGGAGAACGTCAGATATAACTTGCATGGTGTTGAAAGTTTACCTAAAACTTAATGTAATGGAATTATATGTTAATATGATTGTCCCAATTTAAATTCAATTGATGATGTTGGTTGTTTTAGGCTTTCTGCCTTTTGTTGTTGAGTGGTTAACATAGCTTTCCATCCATGTAATAGACTTAGTCTGTTTGCCCCTAGTGGAGATTGCTTTCTCCAGAGATGAGGTAACCATATCATTTTGTTCTGCATTTACTATAATAAAAACACTTAAATATTTCTTAGTGTCTGCATTAGAAAGGTTTAACTTAAGAGGCGTTGAGGACGTTGCTTGACTGTGCATTTCTTTGTTATGGTTTATAGTTTTACAACCAATTTTTGATTGACCTGATCCTTTGTCATTTAAATTATGATTTATTAATTCAAACCATTTACCAAACTGGAAATTGATATTTTCCTGATATATGCATTTATTATGCAGATTTAGTCCGATGTCAATGGATAACCTGAATGATGAAGTGCAGAACCATAATGAGACTGGGTATGCCTCTGAATGGACGTGATGTTATCACAGCCGTGTTAGCCTTTGATATGTATCTCCTAGTGTGTATGGTACTGCAAAATTTTCTACCAGAAGCTGATGTTTGGAAGATGTGTGAATGTAGCGGAGGAACCAGAAGTTTTTTTGTTTAGGCCAAATTCGGAGATGTCCATTATCAAACATGCCGTTTGATCTACCGTCACGTAGCACAAAGATTACGTTTCCTTGGTCTAGTGTAGGTACTTATGAAACTAGTTATGTAATTTATGTTAGAACTATGTCGACGTAACTTATCTAACCTTTTGTAATGTAAACTTATATAGTCTTTTGAAGTATAAACTTATCGAACTTTTTGAAATGTGTTGGAATTATATGACTTGCTTTCGTCTTTTAGTATGTGTTATTATGTGATTTTGATTGTTGCATTACAATATTTGTTGCATGTTAAAATATTCATTATTATTATGGATGTATATCACAGTAATTATATTTAAATCTGTATTTATTTCGCAACGGGCAAAAACCGTTGTTATATACTGTATTACAACGGGCAGAAGCCGCTTGTAATTAATCAGCTATTACAACGGGTTTATAGCCATTGTCATAGAGCCCGTGCACGTGATAAAGGCACGTTATTACAACGGTCTTTTACAACAGTCAGCGACCGTTGTAAATTAGAAAGGACCTATTACGAAGGTTTATATTAGGGCGGGCTTTTGCCCGTTGTAAAAAGCATATAACAACGGTTTTTGCCCATTGTAAAAGGACTGTTTTGTTGTAGTGATAAGTGGTAGGAATAATCTTATATAGGATGCTAAATGTTACCCGCTGTACCACTTTCGTATTTAATTCATTCTCATGGCCGAACTACACTATTATTTGTCCATAAGTACAAATCTAAACCCAACAATCTAACTACATTATGCGCACTTAATTCATTCGATTATATCTCATGTATAATGTTTACAAAAATGAGGGACGATACATATCACTTAGAATGGTATATCCTAGGATCAAGCATATGGACAGTATGGTTTGGTGTACACATGTTATGTTTGGTGGACGCAAGTGATTGCGAGTGGACGCATATAGATGCCCTAGGCACTAGTATCTTTTAGGGATCAGCCAAAAATCACAAGCGTGTGCATACAGATGTACTTTGCATTTTTTTATTTATTCCACGGATATCATAAATGGGTGATTAAGCATATGGATGTTACACATGGATGATCGTTGTAACACACGTATATAAATATTAGTCATTATTATGATCTTTTCATATATTTGGATGCATGATACGAGCATATTTGCATAAAAAGGAGTCGAACGAATTAGTACACTGCCAAGTCTTGTAGACAAATAAGAGACATATACACTATACTATTACACAGTAACATAAATTACATTTAAAATTCTAAAAAAAGTGGATGAAATAGAAGATGTTTGAGTTAATGGATATAGATTTTCATTGTGTTTGTTAATTAGTTGTTCTATTCTTGAAGATTTCAAGGAAAACATCATTTAAAAAAGGGAGAATGTAACACCTTGATATTTTAATAATAATATTAGTAACGAAAATGAATTTAATAAGAAGGACTTAACTGTAAAAGAAGAAAAGAAATTAAAATATTTTAGAGGTGTTGGATTTTGGTTACAGAAACTTTTCCGTTATGTCTATGGAGATTTTTTGGATAATTTTCATATATAACTTGTCAAAATCTGAGTTAAAGTGAAGAAGCTATGAAGAAAAGGACATAAGCAAAACTTAGAGTTTTAAATAATAATAATAATAATAATAATAATAATAATAATAATAATAATAATAAGGAACTAATGGGATTTGATTTTTGGTCTCATTGGAGGAAGGCAACTTCTCCAACCACTACGCCAGACTCTTGTTCTCAAATATATGGGGCCACGGCTAATTTTCTAGCCAAACACGTAATTATTTACAACAGATCTAAGAGTTGAATAAACTAAGACGTTGATTTCTGAAATAAAAGGTTAGATGTGGACTTGTGATGTAGCAAACTTAGATCTAATTAAGCTAATTGTATGGTATTATTTTTATTTTTATTTGGCTACGAAATTAAAAAATATATTTTTTAACAAAAAAAACATATATAATATAACAAAAAGGGAAGAATCTAGCCATCCTCCAAAGGCTCACAAAAATGGTTTCTACAGAGTGCAGAAACCGTGCACACATAGAAAAACAATAAATAAATGTATGAGAACAACAAACATCTAAAACCAAACTGCAGACAAAAGATAAAATCAAGCTCATCAGCTGCAAAGGCAGAAGAAGCCTCATCAGGTGAGAGCGGCAGTGAAACCTCAAGCTCTACATAAGACGAACATAGAGCTAGTGTGAATGACGAGCCCTTAAAGAAGGGCTAAGGCAAAGGCTGGGAAGTCCCAACAGACGTCCCAAGAACCATCGATACCTCCAGCTCGACCAGCTCCATCATATCCATGGTGGCAAGCGAGACCAGAGAAAAAACAGCTATCCTCCCGCTCCATGAAAGCACCAGAAGCTTCACCTACTCCAGCAAACTCACCTAGGTATCAGTAGTAAAAGCACTTACCAACTCCAGATAGCTCATAACCAAAGACCTATAACCTAAAACCTGCACAACTAGCAAATGAAATAAGCTCGATGGGGAAGGGGATAGTGTAAAAACAAACAGTAAACTTAAACAACAAAAAACCAACAGCTGAAATCAACCAATACCTTCTTTGGGAGTAGCTGAAACTGTCAAAACCTCCAAGGTAACAACCAACCTCCTAGAGCGGGGACTGAAGAGACCGGTGAAAGGCCTACCATGGAACACATCGTTCCTTACTTTTTGGATTATGGTAGGGGGTCCAGAGCCACTTCGTCAAATACTGCCTTATTCCGGGAGCACCAGATGTGCCAGTAGACAAAACTAGGAATTAGACGAAGAAGGATTGATCTAAGAGATTTTCCTAAGATGTCAGACCACCAAATTCTCAATAAACCTTCAAACAAGGTGGCATTCCTCGGCATCCTAATAGATTGAAGTAATTCCAGACAAATCTGGCACAAGACCCAGAGAACAACAAATGAACAGACGACTCAAAGCATCCAGAACTGCAACATCTACACCTGGACACGAGAGGGATACCGATTATAAAAAGGTATCATCCATTTGTAAACCGTTATGCAAGGCTTTCCACATAAACAGAGAGACCTTAGGGGGAATACGGACATTCCAAACGAAAGAGAAAAGATGGAGGCGCGGACCTAGAGTACACACCGAACTCCACGCTGCATTAAGCGAAAAAGGATTGTCGTCCCAAGAGGTTTCACTTCAAGTGCATCCGATAAATCCGTCACAGATTGCATATGTTTCCATGTCTCACTAGCGTAGGACAGGACACCGGTGTAATTCGTACCTGCTATCCTATGGTGCTTGGCATGGAGCAACGTTGCCCACGGTGATTTGTTCGCTCCAAACCTTGCCCATAGTTTGGAAGCAAAGGCCAATCAGATGTCCTTAGGTTTACGGAAGTCCAGGCTTCCCTCATCTTTGGGACAACAAATGGAGTTCCAAGAAATCTAATGGTGGCGGGAAGCATTGTCCTTGGTTCCCCAAAAAAAGGAAGAAGCCAAAGAGTGGTAAGAGCGGAAGAAGGAAAGAAGTGGGAGTCATGGCAGCGAATATATGGGATCCCATAGAGTTGAGGATAGACTTGATGAGAACCAATCTGCCAGCCTGAGAGAAGAGGGTAGTAATCCACCTAACGATTTTTCCCTTGAGTTTGTAAGTAAGGGGATCGAAGATGGCGTTGAGCTTCCGAACTTGATATAATACGATACCGAGATAAGGAAGACGAAGCGAGGTCGCCTTGAAACATGTATACGACTCAATACAAGAAGATCTAACTATTTATAGGTCTTTCACAGGCACAAAACAACTTTTTGAAGAGTTAACGAGTTTCCCTGAGCATCTCTCGTACTGTTGAAAAAGACCCACCAGGCTGCGAATCAACCGACGACTACCATTAGTGAAAATGATGACGTCGTTTGCGAAAGATTAGGAAGAGATAATCAGACAACCCCTAGGGATGCCGAACCTATGAGTCTGCCCAACTATTTTTAGAGAATGCAGCCCTCGAATGAAAGCCTCGGCAGCGAGGACGAACAGAGAAGGGGAGAGGGAGTATCCCTGCCGAAGCCCCCTCCCATACCTGAAATAACCGGTGGTTGATCCGTTGATGAGAACGAAAAACCTATAGTTGGAGATAAGCCTCCAAACAACATCGATAAGTGGTTCTTGAAAACCGAAAGCCCTTGGCACCTTGATGATGAAGAACCATGACATGCATTCGTAAGCTTTAGCCGTATCTAGCTCAACGGATACATTAGATCCTCGAACCTTCTTGTCGATCTGAGAAACCCGGCCTGCGAAGATGAAATAAGACGCTCGATAAATGATGCTAGCCTAGAGGTTATGACCTTAAATAAAACCTTGCTAGTGAAATTACACAAGCTGATCGATCGGAAATCCGCATAAGAGCTCGGTTGGTCACATTTTGGTATAAGGACCAAATTGATGGAGGTCCAACCTGCAGGAAGATCTCCACTAGAGAAGAAGGACTGAATGGCAAGACAGAAGTCCGCCTAAATAACTAGCCACACACTCCTGTAAAAAAAACCGTTCAACCCATTTGGCCTACTCGCACTGTCCTTACTTAGAGCAAACACGCAAGCACGTATTTCATCCGAGGAAAGGGTGCGACAAGGTCGGAATAATCCGACAGGAGGATCGGTCTAGGAATGAAAGCGAGAAGGGTCGGGTCAGAAACCGAGACCAAGGGAGAACCAAGGAAAGACTGAAAGTGGGACAGAATGGTATTCTTCTTACAAATAGCCGAGTGAAAAAACTTGGAGTCTAAGTCTCCTTCGACAACCCATTTGATCCTAGTTTTCTTACGAAGATGGTCTAGTTCGATACAGAGCTCCAACGAGAAGGCAAGTTAAGCCAGTGCCCATGCCTCCTTATTGGCAGCCGAGGGTTCCTCATCAAAAGACGCCTCCGCTAGTCCAAGAGACTCTTTAGCCTCCCAGATGCGGTCCAAGATGTTCTTGAAAACAAGAAGATTCCACGCCTTAAGACAAGTTTTAAGGCGATTCAGCTAACGAGAAAACACCATGCACAGGGCACCATACACTGGGGAGGTCCAGGAATTTTCCACAACACTGTGGAAGGCATGGTGAGATCTCCACATACTCTAGAATCTAAAGGAAGATGGGCTAAAGCAGGAAAGGAGATACCATCTTAGAAGCGTAGGAGCATGGTCAAAAAAGGAGCGATGCAGATGGAAGATAGTGAACGTGAAGGATAGACTGAACCACACTTCTGAAGCGAAAACTCTATCAAGCCTAAAGAGAATCCAATTAGGACCTTCTTGGTTGTTACACCAAGTAAATGTTGAGCCAAAAAAAGAAACCTCAAAAGGGCCCGAGCGAATGATGAAAGCATTGAAATCCACGACCGTGATTTTATAGTCTTAAATCTGCAAACTCTATTATAAACAAGACTTCGAGTCTAACCATTTCTCTCACACACAAAATTTCTCCTTTTGGGTTCTTTTAGCCTAAGGCAGAATCCTAAACCTAAATATTTTTTGGGAGAAGATTTCCAAATAAAAATTAGTAGATAGCCTAAGGGAGAGATCAAGGAGGACTGTGGACTACAGCTAAGGACAACAAGTGAGTGTTAATAATTATTTTAGATTTTAAAGTAATTTAAATAATAGGGTTTTAAATAGTTGTACTTTTACGGTTTTTCTTTCTGTTTTAAGTTATTTTCTATGAGTTTATTTTCAGTCTTTTCCTTTACAGTCTTTCCGTTTTTCTGTAGTTCTTTTACATTTGTTTCCAATTGAACATCAGTTTAGAAAGTAAATTTAATCCTCATTCTAATGTAAAAAATAGTAGAAAAAGCGTGAAATTCACGAACATGGATTGAAATAAAGAAACATTTAATTTTGAGTAATACAGTTGTGTAGTGCGTCACTACACAACCAATTAGGTAATAATAATGTTAGTAGTAAATAGTGTTTTCAGTTGACAGGCCGGACCAATGGCTTAAAGCATTAATAAACGTTCGAAAGATAATGTACAAAGCTATAATGTAAACAGATCATAAAACAGAAACTACATGGGCCAAAAAGAAACTTTTAATTTGTAGATAAACACTATAAAATCTGTAGATCTGAAATAAAAAAGAAATAGGCTGAAATTACAGATGAGATCTAAACTCTATAAGAAAAAAGTGAAAGTTAGAGCTTTGCACTTACGTATAAAAAATTATACTTTTGCAATTAAGTAAAGAAAGTTATAGTTTTGCACTTAAGTACAGAAAATTTATATTTTTGCAATTAAATGCAGAAAGTTATAGTTTTGCACTTAAGTACAGAAAAGGTATTTTTCTTAATTACGCATAAAAAGTTATAGTTTTGCACTAAAGTACCAAAAAGTTATATTTTTACAATTATATATGGAAAGTTACAGTTTCGCACTTAAGTATAGAAAAGTTATATTTTTTTCAGTTATGTACAAAAAGTAATATTATTTGCAATTAAGTACAGTTAATTTACATTTCTTCTACATGTATTAAATGGTTACAATTCTAGAAGTTTATATTTAAAAGTAAATTTAAATCTATTCAGATTATATAAGAAAAAGAAAAGATTCAGCGTATAGCGTAAAATATAGAATTAATAGAAAAAAAATTGGTAATACATGTAATGTAAATTAGTAGTAGAACATTAACCGTAGTAAAAAAGGTAAAACAGGAGTGAATGAACAACTTTTAGAGATTTATAGGAAAACTATGACACGCATTATAATTAAAGGAAAGGAAGACCAAGAAATTTATTATGATATTAAAAATTGTCTTGGGAAGTTAAAACATCATAAAAAATTGAATGAAATGGAAAGAAGTAAACTAGTTATGTATTATATATAAAATTGCATTAATAAAAGTAGGATATCATAAAAATGGCTCAGGTCAAGGACTAAGGCAATAGGTTATATACTTATAACGTTGATTGGGTCAACAAATAAAATTTAAATAATGGATTAAGTTAATAAATAAAACTTAGGTCATGAACTTACATGGGGAGTACCATAATCTATAAAGGTCTGTAATAGCGGGAAACATATGTCGAATATGGTACATAACCGACCAGTATATGAATGATGGAGCCATATTAGTTGCATATCAGACACGAGTGCTAATCATGGTAGATAAATGGCTAATAGACAAAAAGTGGAGGATCATACAAGTGGAAAATTCCAAATTGTTGTAGATAACATACTAACAGATAATGCTCAGTCATGGGGACTGAGGATGGAAAAGCAACTAGGATATTGTTTGGAGGAGTATGTACCAGTAGCAAATAGGACACGCATGTCTAATCGGGGTAGATAATTGGCTCGAGGCATGCACCAACAGTGTTAATGGGGAGGCACACTTGCCGAATTATGGTAGATAATTGGCCAATTAGAATAAGGATCCTAGGTCAATGCGTACCAGTGATGGCGAAGCATGCAATCAATCGAATTTTGGTATATAAAACATTGTTGGTCCTAGCGCTAGATAGATGTTCATCTGAAGGTGAATCTGTGGATGAGTGATGTTAAGAACATGATCCATTTCACATCCGGGAAGGGTTGATACAGTGTAAGGGGCATGTTACCATGCTAGTTAAGAAAAGTTATTGATTTGGGTAATATTAAGAATTAATCATTAAAATGCTCCTTTGGTAGGAATTGTAAAACAAACAATTGAACAATCCACTTGAACTAATCTAATTTTCATAGAAGCCATCTTTAGGTTATGCATGAGCACGTTTCCTTGTAACATTAGACCTATTATCAAGTTATTATCTTTAATTTGCTTAACCATGCCAGTAATTACTTTTATCCATCAAACTTTATGTCTGACTCGCTCTCCTTTCTTTCCCTTCTTTACCTATAGAAATACAGGGTAGTAGCAGATTTCTTAATAGGCTTGGAGAATGGACTCAGTACACCATTCTTATATGTTCTTAGCTTCTATTTTTTATTCAGTTCTTGTATTTATTGAGTTTGGTTTGAGAGGGGGATGTCTTGATATAAATTATGTACTCTGATAATTAAGTGATTTTGAGACATTGATGTTATGACATTTTGTTCAGTTATAAAACAATGTTTTTTCTAAAAGGTTTGAATAAGATATTATGTTTCCATTGTAATATATTTTATTTCATGTGAATCTTAGTCTCTGTAAAGTTCTAGTTATACTGAAAGCTCCACATTCCTTTGCATGACTCATTTATGGTGCGCTAAGAGGTGTAGGGTGTTACAACACTCATTATACAGAGGGACGAGAAGTGAAATAATTTACGTGGAAAATTTGGCTAAGTGTTTGTTTGTATGAGCTTATAGGGCAGCAAAAGCATTCGATACTTGGAAAAACCTCTTGGTACATTAGGATTTTCACTATAAAAATTCATAGAATTTACAATAAAGTGAAAGCAATCCCATTTAAGGCAATATATGGTCTTTGTGGCATAGGATTATCCTTAATGTGAAGTATTTAATTCTAACCATTCAAAAGAGTTAAGGGATCGACCAACAAGAAGTAAGTTTTGAAGAAAGTATTTGAATGGTCAATCAAAATTCAAAATATCACACTTAAGGTTCTCTCTCGATCTAAAACGCAATTTTTTTAATGAAAGCATAATCTAAGGGCAAGCGACCTAGTTTTAACTAAGCAGGATTCAACTCCAAATACAAGGACAAGAAAAAAAGAATCAAGAACATAAAAAATGGACAGAAAGATAGAAGAAATGGCACATAAAAAAATTGTACATAGATTTGAGACTAAGACAACAAACTGTACCAAGAGTTCCTTCTTATTCATATAGGCTACAAAAAGTTTATGTACTGCGTACTCAACATTGTGGTCAAGTGCTTTTTTTTGGGGAATAGTTGAGAAATTCTAAAGACTGATGAGAAGAAAGCCAAGAAATCAAGATAGTTCAAGTATTATTAGGACCATCAGAATTAGCTCAAAGTTATGGAATGGATCCTAGAAAACATCAAGTAAGAGATTGAGGAACACAAAAAAGCTTTAGTAAAAGCTCTATACTGCGTACAAGGTGGTTTTTAAAGAAAGTGGGTCCACGAGCTCGCATGTGTGGCAGCGAGTGGATTCTTAGTCATAAAAGCGATTCTGACTCCATGCTGGTGTTTTTATATAAATACCAGTTGTTAAATCATTTTTTTGCTAGGTAGTAACACCATGGATTTGGCTTAATAGGTAGGAAGCCTAAAGAGATGGTTGATGTTGGATATGTTTTATATATGTAATGAATTTATTTGAAAATTAATTGTAGTTACCAAAAATTTATTTTTGAGCAACTAATGCAATTGTGCCGTTGAAAGTTATAATGGTAATATATTTACATATATGTAAATATATTTATGAGATATTATTGTGATTGAACCGTCACAGTCGAATATGTATGTGACCTATTATAGAGCTATTACAAAAATAAATGTTATTAAATATTAGTATGAATGATAATCAATTAAGATTATTATCATTTATCTCTTTTGAAACATATGCAATTTACATGTAAAAAAATGCAACTTTTTTAAACGTTTCTTTTATTTAAAATGGTATTGATTGTGGTCCAATTTTCCTTCCACTAACCTAGCTAATGTTACTCTTTTCTTCTTTTTATAATACGAATATGATAGACAAAGCTTAATACATAACAATTTTTTTTCTTTGCTCTCTTTCTCAAAAACTCTCTTGTCTTCATTGAATTTTTACTAAAATACAAAAAGAGCTTTACAATTTTTTAACTTGAGTGCTAATAAGGCTCAATTTGTTGTGCAAGCGAATTGATATATTAGAAGATGCTGTTTTATCCTAGAGGCGATGACGAAAGGTACAAACTGCTTTGCACCATTGAGCAGATAGCCGAAACATCTTCAAGAGAGTGACTTTGTATGTGACTCAACCATTAGTTTTCTAATGAACTGAAGACGTTCAGACAACTGATAGCTTTCGCTTCCTCTATCGCTGCAAATAACACTGATGATCTCGCGCCTGCAACAATGTACCAAATCTCACTTGTCACTACTGCACCTTTCAGGTTTAAAGATCTCCAATTCAAACGCTGACGACAAAAAATGGAGTTTTTTCTAACAATGTGAAAAGTCGTTAGCGCTTTATCAACCAAGAAATCGCAATTGCAAGAGAAACCAAATGAAACCTATGCAGATTAGATGGCGGTTTGGACTAAGAAATAAACCAATTGCAGACTTGGATTGAGCAGGACTACATGTGAAGGAACTTCATCTACAATGGCCTTACCGATTATTCATACGACTATTACAATTCAGACAAATCAGCAAAGAAGATCTACGAGGCTCTGAAGAAGAAGTATGACACTGAAGTGGAGGCGCAAAGAAGTACACAATTAGCCGCTACCTCAAATATCAGATGACGGATGACAAGTCAGTAGAGATGTAGTCTTATGAGCTTTAGAAAATAGCTCATAAGATCATCTCTGAAGGTATGGCTTTAGATGAACAATTTCAGATTGCTGTAATAATTGACAAATTGTCCCCAGGATGGAAATATTTTAAGAATTTGCTGAGCCACAAGACCAAGGAATTTTTCTTAGAGAGCTTGATCATTCGCCTCCGTATTGAGGAGGAGGCATGCAAACAGGACAAGAAAGTGGAAGTGCTGGCTTTCACAAACAACAACACTAAAAAGACCAAACCAGCTGTTTTGAAACCAAATACGAAAGCATTCAAAAATAAAAATCTTCGCAAAAAATAGAATTGGAACCCGCAAGGGAACCAAAAAGGAAAACAACAACTAGCCTAAAAGAGTGAACTTAGACAGTTGTTGCCCTGTACAACTGTGGAAAACCATGTCATATGGCACGTAAGTGTCAAAATAGACCAGGCCCTACACTGCATGCTAACCTGACCGAGGAGCCTTTAACGGCTATGATTTTTGAGATTCACCTTATTGGTGGATCAGAGGGTTAGTGGGTAGGTAATGGTGCTTCTCGCCATGTCTTCTATGATCGTGATATGTTTACTACATACACGGCTGCTGATAATCAGAAAACGCTGTTGGGAGATTCTTACACCGCTAAAGTTGTTGGGGTTGGAAATGTGGAAATCAAGTTTACCTCTAGAAAGACAGTGATTCTGAAAGACGTGATGCATACTTTAGAGATGAGAAAGAATCTGGTTTCTGGCTTTCTTCTAATAAGGCTGGCTTTACTTAAGTTATAGGGGTTGCTTTGTATACCTTAACTTATAAGGGAACTTTTGTAGGAAAGGGTTATGCTTGTGAGGGTATGTTTAAGTTGAATGTTAAATATAATAAAGTAATTAGTTCTGCTTATATGTTGTGTGATTTTAATATTTGACACTCTAGATTATGTCATGTTAATAAACGCATAATTCGCAACATGAGCACCTTAGATATTATTCCAGAAATGTCAGAAAATGATTTTAGTAATTGTGAATTCTGTACTAAAACTAAAATCACAAAGAAACCTCATGATTCTGTTGATTAAGTATCTGAACCCATAGATTTAATTCATTCTGATATATGTAAGCCTTATGGCATATTGACTAGACATGGACACCGCTATTTTATCACTTTTATTGATGATTGCTCTGATTTCACATATGTATATCTCTTGAAAAATAAAAGTGATGCAATTGATATGTTTAATACATTCAAAAATGAAATTGAAAATCAGTCTAACAAGAAAGTTAAAAGACTTCGTAGTGATAGAGGAACATAATATGAATCTAGTATATTCTGGATTTCTACAAACTACATAGTATTATACATGAAAGAACTGCACCTCATTCACCTGAACTGAATGGTAAAGCTAAAAGAAAAATAGGACCTTTACCAAATTAGTAGTTTCCATTTTATTAAATTCTGGTGCAGCAAAACATTAATGGGGGGTATATTATTAACGGTGTGTTATGTACTAAATAGAATCCTTAAATCAAAAAGTAAAATTTCACCTTTTGAAATTCTGAAAAATTACAAACCCAATGTCCTATTTTAGAACTTGGGGATGCATGGTGTGTGTTCGTATTCCAGACCCTAAGAGAATAAAATTAGCAACTAGAGCATATGAATGTGTATTTGTTGGTTATATAGTTAAGAGATTTTATAACATAAATACACATAATATAATTGAATCAAATGATGCTGATTTTTATGAAACATAAATTCCTTTTAAATTAAGGAATAGTGGGGATTACATCAAGTAATTTATTACCTATACGAACAGAACCTAATGAACATTATGAAAATGAACCTAGATGAAGTAAAAGAGTAAGAACTACAAAAGATTTTTGTTCATATTTTTGTGCTTTTACTATAGCGGAGGATCCCGTAAACCTCCAAGAGGCCCCTTACTAGATGGCGATTTTTGGCAAGAGGCTATAAATGATGAGATGGATTCTTTGGAATCTAGTAAGACTTGACACTTAGTTGATTTACCGCTTGGTTGTAAATCTGTAGACTGTAAATGAGTGCTTAAAAAGAAATTAAAACCTGATGGCACTATCGATAAATATAAAGCCCGTTTAGTAGCAAAAGGTTTTTAACAAAGAGAAAATATAAATTTCTTCGACGCTTTTTCACATGTAATAAGAATTACGTCCATTTGGGTATTAATCTCACTTGCTTCTATTTATAATATAATAATACACAAAATGGATGTCAAAACAGCATTTTTAAACACTAAATTAGACGAAGAAATTAATATAGACCAGCATAAAGGATTTTTAGTACATAGTCAAGAACATAAAGTATGCAAACTGGATAAATCATTATATGGTTTAAAACAAGCACGTAAACAATGGCATGAAAAAATTGATAACTTAATCATATCACATGCTTTTAAAGTTAATGAAAGTGACAAACGCATTTATTACAAATATGAGAATGACATTTGTACAATTATAAGTCTTTGTGTATATGACCTACTGATTTTTGGGTCAAATATCCATGCTATGAACAATGTTAAATCTTTTCTAAGTGCCAATTTTGATCTGAAAGATCTAGGTGAGGAGAGTGTAATCCTTGGCATTAAAATTACTAGGTCCAAAAAGGGACTTTCTTTGGATCAATCCCACGATATTGAGAAGATTCCAAAGAAATACAAATACTTTGACTATAAACTTGCATGCACACCATATGATCCCAGTGTGAAGGTATTTGAAAACACTAATGAAGGTGTAAGACAGTTTGACTATGCGAGCATCATTGGCAGCCTTCTGTATGCCACTGATTGTACTAGACCCGACATTGCCTATGTCGTGGGATTATTGTGCAGGTTTACCAGTAGACCTAGTATAGAGCACTGACATGCTATTGAGAGGGTCACGAACAATGAACCTTGGATTACATTATGAAAAGTTTCCAGCTGTACTTGATGAATATTTCTATGCAGACTGGAATACTTTATCTGATGATTCAAAAGCGACCAGTGGCTACATATTTAGCATTGTTGGAGGAAATGTTTCTTGGAAATCTAAGAAGCAGACTATTTTGGCTCAATCTACTATGGAGTCTGAGATGATAGCACTAGCAACAGCTAGTGAAGAAGCATGGTACTTGAGAAATCTGCCAATTAAGATCCCCTTATGGGAAAAACCAATACCAGCTATGCTGATACATTGCGATAATACCACAACTATTGCAAAAGTTCAGAACGTTATAATAATGGTAAGAGATGATAAATACTTCGTAATCACTGTACCGTTAGAGAGCTACTTTCATCAAGTACTGTGTTAGAGTAGATTACATACGTAGTGATGAAAATATGGCAGACCCTTTGACGAAAGGATTGTCTAGAGAGAAAGTCCTTAATACTTCTAAAAGAATGGGACTATTTCCCTTAGATGGTTGAGTCACACACAATGGTAACCCGACCTAATGACTGGAGAACCCAAGAACTATGTTCAATGGGCAAAAACAAGTTGTGTAGTGATAGTAGTTGAACATGCTATTTTTGTATATTAAGAAGCATGTATTCCTGAAGTGATTGGAGTATGAGTTGAAAAAGAAACTGAGACAACCCAAACTTCCCCGTGAAGGAAAGTGCGGATTGAGTTGAGAACACGACAAATAAGAACATAAACAGAAGAACATTTCATTGCTTATTACAACAATTCACATCAAAGTACAAGAATATACAGAGCATGAACAAATAATATACATCTGATAAATATTAGAGATTTACAAATTACAATGCAGTGGATAATAATACAAAACACAACTAAAAGGAATGTATGGATACAGAGCTTTCTGAATATCATTCCAGCTGTAAACCAGGACCCTGTGAATATAAATCTGCAAAACCAAAACTACTAGCTGCCCGTGGAAAATAAGGGCACCCAGAGTTTAGGTTAAAACAATAAACTCCAGGTCAGTCATGTGACTGGTGTGAGAACTAAAACAGTTATTTTAAAACTTTACTTTAAAATGGAGTATATCAAGGGACCACGCCGTATAACACGGAACGGGTTTCCTCCCAAGAATACCAGTGCAAAAACAAACAGCGCAATACTTTTTTGGAAAAATGAAGCTATTATAAGACCCAGGTACCATCACACAATGCAACGCAAGCCGGAGGATAGGGTTTTCCCTTATAATAGCCAAACATGCTTGGTACGTTAAAAAAATCATTTGATACTATTATAAGTGTATAGTGTATAAAACCACTTCAAATATAAATGTATCAATCCTAGACGGCATGGGTACCATATATCATGTCGCCAATACTAGGCTCTACAGTCAAACCACAAATGTCATGTATTGGAAGTCGGATTCCCGTCTATGAACCAAGGCAAGGGATCGTCCTTACCGCTTCGAGACGCTCTAGCCCATATCTTAGAAACATCCACAACTACACCTTGGATCGTCAGGGTCGGTCCACCCGATGTGGATTAAAATGCCTGAATGCTACATTTCCCCGCCCCATGGGGCGTCAATCTGGTCTGTATCCATCGGCTCCGCAGACCGAAATAACCGAGGCGCCTCGCTATCCATCATCCACATAAGTAAAACATCTGGGCGTGCAAAACCTAGACACCACTCCTAACTAGAAGGAAGCGCATGCCTTCCCTGAGGTCCTCTCCCATTTCTGGTTCACACCGGGGTGTGAGGCTCGCGAATTAACGCTACACAAAGCTATGCTATATTAAAGCCGTGATTTGATCATCAACCACAAGACTCTGCTTTTCAACAGAAGCCTTGATCATTTGCATCTCAGCATGCCACACAGGCAATTCACGTTATGCAACCGATGTCTATCAATCACACAGAATGAAACCCGATGTCAGACCCACATCCATTTACAAGTTCGTTCTGTGTCTGAACGAAACCAGAGGCACATCATTCCTCGTCCCATATGTCCAATACAGGAGAGAAGTCCCCGCATATCAGGTCGATCTCCAAGCACGTCCGGAACGATCACCACTTATTACGTCGTCTTGGGTGTACAGCCCAATCAAGACACCAGTATCATCCAAACGATGTGAAGACCTCTGGTCTTTAACCACCGTCTTCATCGTCGATTCATCGCCGATTCAGTTATTCAGAATGGGATAAACCCGGTCTTTCTGAATAACTCGCATATATAATAAACAAGTGCTGTAAAAACACAACATACGCCTCATTCCAATTCTGAATATTCTTTTATTTAAATATTCATATCCTTTGGGACAGGTTCCCATAAATTTTATCAAAGATAAATTCTTTAAATTTATTCTTTAATCTTCCTTTGGATATCAATCCAAATCATATTAAGGTTTTCCAAACTAGTCGAGATTAGCGATCCTTACCGAAGTAATCATTTATTTTATTTCCCAATTCCAACCTATTCATCCCATGAAGCAAAACTGGTAATACTTCATATCTAACACCACGGTGTTATCGGTAAATTCAATTACCATTTCACGTTCAAATCTAATTAAAGATTTAACTATCGCCTGGAGTAAGACTGGTGGTAGCCCATTCTCGATCATTTCTTGAATTTGATAATTTCAGTTGTCAAATTCACCTTTCAATCTATTTAAAGATTCATTAAAACTCTCATTCAGTTGTAATTTCCAAAAATCATTACTTAATGATTATTCAAAGTTAAGAAATAAATCTTATCTTTAGCTAGGTTAAAGAACTAATGTCGTTTAAACCACAACTCACGGTAAATCCAAAATCACATTCTATTAACAATGGAATCTTCACGGAAAACAGATCAACATATATAATCAATATAAACTTCCATATCTAATCGGAAATATAAATGGAATAACGGCAAAGCCTTTTAAATTCCATATATAGTAACGATCTTCCTCCATAGAAAATCACTTCGATTATCACCAAATCGAATTCCATTCAATTCCAATATAATATGTTAAATTGGAAAACTTTACTTTGGAAAAATCCCCTTTAAATCTTAACAAAATATTTATAAATTCCAAATCACATTTCACTGTAAATCGGGTTAAAGAACGCATGTCTTTAAAAACATAGTTCACGATAAACCCAATTCACATTACATTTTATTCCAATTATTAAATATAATTGGAAACTCTAACAATCTTAATTAAAAGATTTATTCTCTTCACATGGGGTTCAATGAAGACACCGTTCACGACAAACCCAAAATCCCATTTGATATTAAATACAAGGCTCTGAATAGAAAATATATCGGCTTATATTCAATATCAAATTCTACAACCAACAAATATCGTATTGGAAATAACGATATAAATATATCTTTCAAATTTCCATAACAATATCCGTATAATCATGAAACCCAACATCGAAATATTCCGAAGACAATTTCGATTCAAATCCATTTCAATTCATATATTGGAAATTCTGGTTATTTTTAAAACCATCTTAAATCCAATTCATTTATTTAAAAATATTGGATTATAATTCTAGTTCATAACTAGTTCATTTTGATAAAAATATATTTTTATCTTCTCAAATATGGAATTTTTCATCCCAATTCTTTCCAAATCATTTATTATTATTTTACACAAATTACTAATATTTTTAATAATTTTATCAAGGCCTATACAGTCGATTTCCATAAACGGCCATTGAACTGCACTTACAACGACCTTTTCCAAATTTGATTTGGACATAATTCAAATCCAACCGTTAGATTTCTAATTTCTTGTACTCGTTAGAAATATCTTTCCGATACGAACCCAACGATTCCGGTTTCAGGAGAATCCGACGGTCGGATCTTCCGTAATGTCCATTCGAAGTCAATGGTCGAAATTCGTGAACTGCCGTGGCGCGGCGCGTTCTATTCTGGCCATTATATTATATATAATATATACTTTGTCGATTTCCATTTAACACGTATTTTATAAGTTGTTTTAAATTCGTTTTCAAAACGATTTCAACTTTATATTCAATTTTAAATCAAAATTGAATATTCCATATCATTAACATATAAATGATAATATTTTCAAAACGTTAGATTTTGAAATCACTTCATTTTTTGATATTCATTATAAAAATGAATAAAATCGATATAAATATCGTTCACGTCAAAATGGCGTTAATCTAATCAAAGCGGCTTTATATATATTTAAATATATTCGTGTCCATCCCAAATCGGACATCAAAATCAGATTTTGATCTTTTACTAAATATTATTTTAAAATATTCAGTATTTTAAAATATTCATTCTTTCTGAACTGGAATCAGACACAGCCAATTACCATATAATGTTATAATATGGATTTCATACAACACCCATAATAAACAATCAACCATCACCCAGAGTGCATTCTACACTGTATAAGCATTAAATATAAATATTTAACGCTTACAACTATGTGTCAACCTGTTGATTGACATACAAGTAAACAGTTGGGATTAGTGTACATCAAATATCATCCCAACACCCGTGTAGGGTTTCAATCCACAAACACAGAATTTATTTGTGTCGTTGGGCGACGTGTAAAATTTACCGTCCCAATCCATATCAGTCAAATAGGTGTACATAAACAAATCGTTTGATTTGTAAATAAATATTTATTTTATTCATATACACGTTAAAAATTATATTTTTAGCGATAAAATATTTATTTCAACACATGAATAATTTATTTTATTCAACACATGAATCTTTTATTTTATTCAACACATGAATATTTTTTGTTTTCCATTTCACATCACAAACCAAATTCACACAACATATCAATCCAAACACACAACCAAACAAGTCATCCATGGTCTATGGACGATGGGGAGCAGTTTATATACGCAGTTATAAAATAAATAACTAAATAGAAAATTTCAGTGAGGAGTTCTCACCTTGGGTTTCCACTCAGCCAGTTTATTTCTGAATATCAGAACAGTCGGGATTTGCCTGACATGCTAACGCAGTCTTCTCTATGCTGTTCATAGTAAAAATCACATTTTTAATATGATGTTTATACATTAAAAATCATATTTTTAATCAACGATATTTATATTTAAAAAACACATTTTTATATCGCTTCATACATTACAAAAATCGAATTTTTATTTCTCTTCATCTATAAAAAAAATCAAATTTTTATTTCTCTTCATATATAATAAAAATCGAATTTTTATTTCTACTACATATGTAAAATCCTCTACTTTTTATTTTTAAAAATCTAATCTTTCTATTTTTAAAAATCTAATCATTACGTTGTAAAAAAAATCAAAGCTTTTCATAAATAAAAATCGAATCTTTTTATACCGCTACTATAAATATAAAAATTGCTTTTTTATCTCGTTGTTATGTATATATAACAATCTAATTTTTCTTCCAAAACTAAACCTATAAAAATCATATTTTTATTATTCTAAAACAATACTATTTATAATTAACAATTGAGAAGAGAAATCAGTGTTATTTACATTTTAAAACAGAAAAGAAATTTAATAAATAACTCACAGAGTTTTTCCGGCGAATAGGGAGGGTATACTGCTGGCGAAGGTGAGGCGTAGGGGGTTGGGGTAGCGCCTGAGGCCAGTGGCGGCGGTGCACTGGCCATGGCGGTCGGATATTGGGGAAAAGGGGCTTAGGGTTTCGATTAGAGGAGGAGGGAGGCAGCTGAGGGGGCTAGGGATGGTGGTGGTGGAGCGGAGGCGAAGGATGGCGGGTGAGGCAGCGGTCACGGCGGGGGTGGGGCCCCAAAAACGGCGGCGGCGGCATAAGCTTCCATTATCTTTTTTTTTGTTTTTATGTTTTTGAACGACGGGAGATATTGAAGAAGGGGTGGCTTACTTTATTATTAATATATATATATATATATTAATATTTTCAAAAGTAACTTTCTAACTCGAACTCCAAATCGAATCCACCGACTGTCGCCCCTAGCTAATTACCCCAATTCCGAACACAGTGGGATATGTTTCGTAACCCAATTCGGCTGTTACAATTAGTTTTCATTTAATTAAAATTTAATTCAATAAATATTCAATTTAAATGTACATTTCAATTTACTGGGGCCACATATTGACTCCAAAAATTCCAGAAAAAATATTTTTAGCTTTGTATTGACGATACGGTCGCAATAAAACTAATTTCATCGAATTTGGAGACCGTTTGAAAAATGATTGTTTTCTGGTCGATCCAAATTGACTAAATTTGACCAAACACGTTTCCTTCGCTGCGCTCACATATTAATCCCAAAAATTATGAATTTTGGAACCTAGCAATAATTTGACACTACGGATCCAACAAAAGTAGTTTCGTAGAAAACAGAGGTTGTTTGCAAAATGGCTATTTTTAAGGGCTATATTTATTCCATAGCGACTATTCTGAACATTCAACTGGCCATAACTTTTTATTCCCACTATGAAATTTCAATTTTTTAGATTTGTTGGAAAGATAAATTAAACAAATTCCTATATTTCTTGTTTCACTAAAATCCGATTTATTTTGAATCCTGTACATTCAGTTAAAGTTTGAAATCGAATTTTAAAACTACCGTGCCATTTTCAATTCCTTTTATAATTAAAATAAATATTTATATTCTAAGTTCGCTTTAAATAAATATATTCAGTCTAATTCTATTCAAAATAAATTTCTAGTCGTTATTATTTAAAATAATTCATTTTAAATATTCAAAATTCATTAAAATTGCCAAAACAAAAATTTTAAATTGGTTCTGATTTTCCGAGTTGTTACAATCTCCCACACTTAAAATCTTTTCGTCCTCGAAAAGGAACGGAGCTGAAATTTGTTTAACTAATCAACTCAACTTTCAGTTTGGCGTTCATTCTTCAGCTTTTCAGTTTCTAAGAATTTTCCAATTCTTCAAAAATTTGGCTAACACCCTAAATTTTTGAAAAATTTCGCCATAACCTCCTTTGTACGGGGAGCACCGGGAAAATCCCCAAACCGCCACACAGGCCCTCTCATCTCAAAATGAAAAAGAAAAAGCCAAGCGGCTCATAAAATCATCCAAGCCCAATAAATTAGTAAACATGTACCTAATTGTCGGGCATACAATTTTATTCCTCTTCTTAGCTTCCCTGCTATGACCTGTTCAATATATATACATGTATATGCATGCAATTTCAAACAATTTTCAATTCATTTTCATATTTGACTTGATTTTGCTACATTTCTCTTATTGGTATTATTATTCCAACATTTTATATCAACCAAACTAATAATCATTCAATACAACCAGCAATCAATTAGTTGATTAAATTTCAAAACACATAACTTTAACACATAGTCAAAAATCATCTTTTTGGCGCCAAATCACAATAATAAACCCTATCTAGTTTTGGTTCTCACACCATTCAATTGGAAATATATAGACATCCCACTTTCGAAACTCGAACACAAGCATTGATGCTATAGCGATCATCAGGATCATCTCCGGGCGACTAAAGTGTGATTCTATATCTACCCAGTATATTAAAAATTCGAATATACGTTCATGATGCGTACATACAAAATCTCATATACTCGATTGTCCAAAATCAAATAAAACAATATACTCACATACGTATAATTAGATTAAATTTTCAAAACTAAATTTGATTTTAAAATTTTCACTCTTCACACTCGTTCTAGGATACTACGGATCCTATCTCTAACGAGTCATTCTCATTGGATATTACTAATCCAATCTCTGATGAATTCTTTTGTTTGGTTCTAATGTGTCTTGTTCTCCGAGCTCTGTAAACCAAAGCTCTAATACAACCTAAGACGACCCGAACTTCCCCGTAAAGGAAAGCCCGGATTGAGTTGAGAACCACGACAAATTAGAACACAAACAGAAGAACATTTCATTGCTCATTACAACAATTTACATCAGAGTACAAGAATATACATAGCATGAACAAATAATATACATTTGATAAATATCAGAGATTTACAAATTACAATGCAGCGGAAAATAATACAAAACACAACCGAAAGGAATATACGGATACAGAGCTTTCCGAATATCATTCCAGCTGTAAACCAGGATCCTGTGAATATAAATCTGCAAAACTAAAACTACTAGATGCCTATGGAAAATAGGGTCACCCAAAGTTTAGGTTAAAACAATAAACTCTAGGTCAGTCATGTGACTGGTGTGAGAACTAAAACAGTTATTTTAAACTTTACTTTAAAATGGAGTATATCAAGGGACCACGCCGTATAACACGGAACATGTTTCCTCCCAAGAATACCAGTGCGAAAACAAATAGCGCAATGCTTTTTTTGGAAAAATGACGATATTATAAGACCCAGGTCCCATCACACAATGCAACGCAAGCCGGAGGATAGGGTTTTCCCTTATAATAATAAAACATGCTTGGTACGTTAAAAAAATCATTTGATACTATTATAAGTGCATAGTGTATAAACCCACTTTAAATATAAATGTATCAATCCTGGACGGCATGGGTACCATATATCATGTCGCCAATACTAGGCTCTACAATCAAAACTGCAAATGTCATGAATTGGAAGTTGGATTTCCGTCTGTGAACTAAGGCAAGGGATCGTCCCTACCACTTCGACATGCTCTAGCCCGTGTCTCAGGAACAGTCGCAACTGCACCTTGGATCGTCAGGGCCAGTCCACCTAATGTGGATTAAAATGCCTGAACGCTACGTTTCCCCACCCAATGAGGCGTCAATCTGGTCTGTATAAAGACCATCCGTCGGCTCTTCAGAGACCAAAATAACCGAGGTGCCTCGGTATCCATCATCCACATAAGTAAAACGTCTTGGCGTGCAAAACCCAGACACCACTCCTAACTAGAAGGAAACGCATTCCCTCCCTGAGGTCCTCTCCCGTTTTTGGTTCACACCAGGGTGTGAGGCTCGCGATTAATGCTACACAAAGCTATGCTATATTAAAGTCGTGTTTTGATCATCAACCACAAGACTATGCTTTCCAACAGAAGCCTTGATCATTTGCATCTCAACATGCCACACAGGCAATTCACGCTATGCAACCGATGTCTATCAATCACACAGAATGAAATCCGATGCCAGACACACATCTATTTACAAGTTCATTCTGGGTCTGAACGAAATCGGAGGCACCTCATTCCTCGTCCCATATGTCCAATATAGGAGAGAGGTCCTCGCATATCCAGTCGATCTTCAAGTACGTCTGTAACGATCACCACTTATTACCTCATCTTGGGTGTGCAGCCCAATCAAGACAATAGTAATCATCCAAACGATGTGAAGACCTCCGATCTTCAACCACCATCTTCATTATCGACTCATCGCTGATTCAGTTATTTAGAATGGGATGAACCCGGTCTTTCTGAATAACTCGCGTATATAATAAACAAGTGCTATAAAAACACAACATACGCCTTATTCCAATTCTGAATATTATTTTATTTAAATATTCATATCCTTTGGGAAAGGTTCCCATAAATTTTATCAAAGATAAATTCTTTAAATTTATTCTTTAACTTCCTTTGGATATCAATCCAAATCATATTAAGGTTTTCCAAACTAGTCGGGATTAGCGATCCTTACCGAAGTAATCATTTATATTATTTCCCAATCCCATCCTATTCATCCCATGAAGCAAAACTGGTAATACTTCATATCTAACACCACGTTGTTATCAGTAAATTCAATTACCATTTCACGTTCAAATCAAATTAAAGATTTAACTATCGCCTAGAGTAAGACTGGTGGTACCCCATTCTAGATCATTTCTTGAATTTGATAATTTTAGTTATCAAATTCACCTTTCAATCTATTTAAGGATTCATTAAAACTCTCATTCAGTTGTAATTTCCAAAAATCATTACTTAATGATTATTCAAAGTTAAGAAATAAATCTTATCTTTAACTGGGTTAAAGAACTAATGTCATTTAAAACACAGCTTACGGTAAACCCAAAATCACATTCCATTAATCTTCACGGAAAACAGATCAACATATATAATCGATATAAACTTTTATATCTAACCGGTAATATAAATGGAATAACGGCAAAGCCTTTTAAATTCCATATATAGTAACGGTCTTCCTCCATAGAAATTCACTTCGATTATTACCAAATCGAATTCCATTCAATTCCCATTTAATATGTTAAGTTGGAAAACTTTACTTTGGAAAAATACTCTTTAAATCTTAACAAAAGATTTATAAATTCCAAATCACATTTCACTGTAAATTGGGTTAAAGAACGCATGTCGTTAAAAACACAATTCACGATAAACCCAATTCACATTCCATTTTGTTAATTATTAAATATAATTGGAAACTCTAACAATCTTAATTAAAAGATTTATTCTCTTCACATGGGGTTCAAAAAGTGTCACTGAAGACACCGTTCACGACAAACCCAAAATCCCATTTGATATTAAATAGAAGGCTCTGTATAATCATGAAACCCAACATCGAAATATTCCAATGACAATTTTGATTCAAATCCATTCCAATTCATATATTGGAAATTCTAGTTATTTTTAAAACCATCTTAAATCCGATTCATTTATTTAATAATATTGGATTATATTTCTAGTTCATAACTAGTTCATTTTGATAAAAATATATTTTTATCTTCTCAAATACAGAAGTTTTCATCCCAATTCTTTCCAAATCATTTATTATAATTTTACACAAATTATTAATATTTTTAATATTTTTATCAAGGCCCGTACAGTTGATTTCCATAAATGGCCATCGAACTACACTTACAACGACCTTTTCCAAATCTGATTTGGACATAATTCCAAATCCTACCGTTAGATTTCTAAATTCTTGTATTAGTTAGAAAGCTATTTTCAATACAAACCCAACGGTTCTGGTTTCATGAGAATCCGACGATCGGATCTCCCGTATTGTCCATTCGAAGTCAATGGTCGAAATTCGCGAACTGCCGCGGCGCGTTCTATTGAGGCCATTATATATATATAATATATATATTTCATTGATTTCCATTTAAAACATATTTTATAAATCATTTAAAATTCATTTTCAAAACAATTTCAACTACATACTCAATTTTAAATCAAAATTGAATATTCCATATCATTAACATATAAATGATAATATTTTCAAAATATTAGATTTTGAAATCACTTCATTTTCGATATTCATTATAAAAATGAATGAAATTGATATAAATATCATTCACGTCAAAATGGCGTTAATCTAATCAACGCGGCTTTATATATATTTAAATATATTCGTGTCCACCCCAAATCGGACATCAAAATCAGATTTTGATCTTTTACTGAATATTATTTTAAAATATTCATTATTTTAAAATATTTTTTATTTTAAAATAATCATTCTTTATGAACTGGAATCAAACACAACCAATTACCATATAATGTTATTATATGGATTTCATACAACACATGTATACAACAGCCATGATAAACAATCAACCATCATCCAGAGTGCATTCTACACTGTATAAGCATTAAATGTAAATATTTAACGCTTACAACAATCTATCAACCTATCGATTGACATACTACTAAACAGTTGGGATTAGTGTACGTCAAGTATCATCCCAACACCCGTGTGGGGTTTCAATCCACAAACACAAAATTTATTTATGCCGTTGGGCGACGTGTAAAATTTATTGTCCCAATCCATATCAGTCAAATGGGTGTACATAAACAAATCATTCGATTTGTAAGTGAATATTTAATTTATTCATATACACGTTAAAAAATATATTTTTAAGGATAAAATATTTATTTCAACACATGAATATTTTATTTTATTATATTCAACACATGAATATTTTTGTTTTCCATTCCACATCACAAACCAAGTTCACACAACAAATCAATCCAAACACACAACCAAAGAAGTCGTCCATGGTATGTGGACGACAGGGAGCAGTTTATATACGCAGTTATAAAATAAATAACTGAATAGAAAATTTCAGTGAGGAGTTCTCACCTTGGGTTTCCACTCCGCCAGTTTATTTCTGAATATCAGAACAGTCGGGATTACATGTTAACGCAGTTTTCTCTACGCTGTTCATAGTAAAAATCATATTTTCAATATGATGTTTATACATTAAAAATCATATTTTTAATCAACGATATTTATATTTAAAAATCACATTTTTATATCGCTTCATACATAACAAGAATCGGATTTTTATTTCTCTTCATCTATAATAAAAATCGAATTTTTTTTCTCTTCATATATAATAAAAATCGAATTTTTATTTCTACTACATATGTAAAATCCTCTTCTTTCTATTTTTAAAAATCTAATCTTTCTATTTTTAAAAATCTAATCTTTAATTGTAAAAAAATCAAATCTTTTCATAAATAAAAATCAAATCTTTTTATACTACTACTATAAATATAACAATCGCATTTTTATCTCATTGTTATATATGTATATATATATATATATATATATGTATATATATATATATATAAATCTAAATTTTCTTCCAAAACTAAACCTATAAAAATCATATTTTTATTATTCTAAAACAATACTATTTATAATTAACAATTGAGAAGAGAAATCAGTGTTATTTACATTTTAAAACAGAAAAGAAATTTAACAAATAACTCACAGGGTTTTTCCGGCGAATGGGGAGGATTCACGGCTGGCGGAGGCGAGGCGTAGATGGTTGGGGTGGCGCTCGAGGCCGGTGACGGCGGTGCACTCGCGATGGCGGTTGGATTTTGGGGAAAAGGGGCTTAGGGTTTCGATTAGAGGAGGCGGGAGGCGGTTGGGGATGGCAGTGGTGGAGCGGAGGCGAAGGAGGGGGGTGAGGCGGCGGTCGCGGCGGGGGTGGGGCCCCAAAAACGGCGGCAGCGGCTTCAGCTTCCTTTATCTTTTTTTTATATTTTTAAATGACGGGAGATAATGAGGAGGGGTATCTTAGTTTATTATTAATATATATATATATATATATATTAATATTTTCAAAAAGTAACTTTCTAACTCGAACTCCAAATCGAACCCACCGCCTGTCGGCCCTAGCTAATTACCCCCATTCCAAACACAATGGGATATGTTTCGTAACCCAATTCGGCTGTTACGATCAGTTTTCATTTAAATTAAAATTTAAATCAATAAATATTCAATTTAAACGTACATTTCAATTTACTGAGGCCGCATACTGACCCCAAAAATTCAAAAAATATATTTTTTGCTTTGTATTGATGATACGGTCCTAACAAAACTAATTTCGTTCAATTTGGAGACCGTTTGAAAAATGACCATTTTCTGGTCGATCTAAATTGACTGAAGTGAAAGTTAGTGTCACATCTCTATTATGTTTCAAAATTAGGCTCAGGTCGGGTCTTAAACTTATTATAATTTTGGTCCCTGTTTTCATTTTTATGTGTTATTCATAATATTCGCATACATGTATGCAAATATTCTGAATGAATTCAGAATATTTGTATACAAATATACAAATATTTTGAGTTTTTGCATATATGTATGCAACTATTCTAATGAATATTTGCATACTTGTATGCAAATATTCTAAATTTTTGCATACATGTATGCAACTAATATGATGAATATTTGCATACATGTATGCAAATATTCTAAATTTTTGCATATATATATATGCAACTATTTTGATGAATATTTGCATACATGTATGCAAATATTCTAAATTTTTGCATACATGTATGCAACTATTCCGAACGAATATTTTCATACATGTATGCAAATATTCATCATAAATAGTTGCGTACATGTATACAAATATTCAAAAAAATTGCATACATGTATGCAACTATTCTGAACAAATATTTGCATACATGTATGCAAATATTCTAAATTTTTGCATACATGTATACAACTATTCTGAACGAATATTTGCATACATGTATGCAAATATTCTGAATTGTTGCATACATGTATGCAAATAAAGTTGAACTAATGCTGATGAATTGTTGCAGAAATGTACGCAATTTTTTTAAATAGAAAAATAGGGACCTAATTTACAATAAGTTTAAGACCGGACGTGAGCCTAATTTTGAAACTTAAAAGGGACCTGTGCCAAAAGTACCCTTGACTGAATTTGACCAAACACGTTTTCCTGTGCTACGCTCACATATTAATCCCAAAAATTATGAATTTTGAAATCTAGCAATAATTTGACACTCCGGATCCAACAAAAGTGGTTTCGTCGAAAACAGAGGTCGTTTGCAAAATGGCTATTTTTAAGGGCTATATTTATTCCATAGCGACCATTCTGAACACTCAACTGGCTATAACTTTTTATTTCCGCTATGAAATTTCAATTCTTCAGATTCGTTGAAATATATTATTAAACAGGTTCTTATATTTCTTGTTTCACTAAAATCGGGTTTATTTTGAATCCTGTATATTCAGTCAAAGTTAGAAATCGAATTTTAAAACTACCGCGCCATTTTCAATTCTTTTTATAATTAAAATAAATATTTATATTCTAACTTCGCTTTAAATAAATATATACATTCTAATTCTATTCAAAATAAATTTCTAGTCGTTATTATTTAAAATAATTCATTTTAAATATTCAAAATTCATTAAAATTGCCAAAATAAATTTTTTAAACTGGTTTTGATTTTCCGGGTTGTTACAGAAACTCTTAATGAGATCTATACTCCATTTGGAGTGGAGCACCCACCTTCAAGAGTGCTCTTGATAGTTTCACCTATGTGACTGTGGAAATGTAGTCGTTTCCTTTGAAGTTTTGGGCAAAACTTATAGCCCATTCACTAACCTGGGATAGACGTGCAATACCATTAATGCACGAGCACATTTGATTGCACTATAGAAAAGGTTGTGTGTTGTCTGATGTCAGGAATAGAGTTCAAGACCAGATGTCACTCTAGTAAAAGCTAAATCTTATCCACTATGCAAAGGTTTAAGTCGGAAGACACATTTGTTTATGCATAATCTTATTTTTTTTAGAGATTGCTCAAAAAAATATTTTTAAAAATTTCAATTGGAGAATTATCGAAAATGTTTTATATCTGTAATGAATTTATTTAAAAATTAATTGCAGTTGCCAAAACTTTATTATTGAGAAATTAATGCAATAGAGTCATTGAAAGTTATAACAGTAACATATTTACATATATGTAAATATATTCATGAGCCATTATTGTGATTGAACAGTCACGGTCATATACGTATGTGACTTCTTATGGAGCTGTTACTAAAATAAATAGTATTAAAATATTGCTATGAATGATAATCAATTAAGATTTATTATCATTCATCTCTTTTGAAAAGTATGAAATTTACATGTTAAAATTTGCAACTTTTTTAAGGTTTCTTTTATTTAAATGATATTAATTTGCAACTTTTTTAAGGTTTCTTTTATTTAAATGATATTTTTAAGGTTTCTTTTATTTATTTAAATGATATTATTTGAAAAGTATGAAATTTCCAGTTTTCTTCAGTGTATATTAGGTGATAGACAAATCATAATACACAACAATTTTTTTCTTTGCTCTCTTTCTCAAAAATTCTCTTGTCTACATTGAATTTTTATTACAATACAAAAAGAGCAATACAATTTTTTAACTTGAGTGCAAATCGGGCTCAATTCGTTATGCAAGCGAATTGATATTATAGAAGAGGTTGTTTAATCCTAGAGGCGGCGGCGAAAGGTCTGAACTGCTTTGCACCATTGAGCAGATCGTTGAAACGTCTTCAAGAGAGCGACTTTGTACGTGACTCGGCCGTTAGTTTTCCAACAGTTGATTAGCTAAGAAATCAAGTATGGATAAGGATATAATATTACGAACAAGCTGATTCACTCAAATGAATTTTTTTGAATTGGCTAAATATGGATCAACATTTCACCTTGATAGGGATCGGTAACAGCCCCCTTCCCTTAGAAAGCGCATCAAACCTGATCATCGTAGCAACGAGCAACTTAAACCAGAAGTTAGACTCAATATAAATCACTCGATTACTCAAAATTTCACCTATGTAGCATCATCATAAAACAATGGATATTTGAAGAACAAACAAGGATTGAGGAAATTCAGCTTTGCTTCGAGTGGCTCAAAGAAAGGATCATTTTCCAGTTAAAATAGGACAACAAGGTTCAAAACGATCTGCTTCGCATTGCAGTCGATTTGGATTCAAATGGCATCTTATCAGTAGAAGGGTATCACATTGCAATAGCATCTAAAGTTCTTCAAATCGATATGAAATTGCTTTACGAGTAGAACAACCATTCCTACGTAACCAAGATTCTAGATGTTATTTCCTTTGAAAAAGTTTCTTCAAAGCCTGAACATTCGAAGCTAATCTTTTTAAGGCCGGATCCTTCAAAACCAGTTCGTTCAAAGCTAAATCCTTCGAAGCATAAGATTCTAGAGGAAGGAAAAGCCGCATCCAAAATTGACCTTCAAAGCCAAAGCCAACAAAGCTGTCAAAGCCAAATCATTGAACCTGGGATTTTCGAAATGAAGAGCTTCAAAGCAGCTTCTGCATATTCCAAGTTATGCCTGCTCATCTAAAGCTATACACAATCCTCACTTATAAATAGAGGTAGAGTAGTGCCAAGAAAGGGGTCTATCAGTTTATTCTCTTAATCCACTATATTTTTTCATTCAAAACCCCTAAACTGATTTAGGGAAACTCTATCAAAATTGAACCAGAACTTATACTTAAACATTTGAATAAACTTTGAGATTGACATAACATATATATTGAGCATGAATGCAATCATCTGTACTAACCTTGCCCTTGAATGTTGATGAACTTTTTGACCTTTTAAATATCCTAGCATATATACATAATTAGACCACATGATCAGTTAACTAACATCTTTTATGCATACTGCATTGCTTTGCAACCTGTTTAAAACATACTGAACCATTTCGACTTGACCTTATTTGGGTTTGAAATAATCTAATATAATATGCCTATGTTTAAACAACTGGATAGGTTTTTTTGCCTTAAAGTAATTTTTGGCTTCATTCATAATACTCACTCCTTTGAAACAGTATTATATAGTTTGGACTAGCTTTCAACCCATTTGAATCAGGCTTTAGGCTTCGAATCAACATTTTTTATCTTCGAAACAACTTATTAACTTTTAGCTCATCCATATGGCTTCGAGCCAAACCTAAGACTTCACTCACTTAACATTGCTAAGGGCATTGTGTTATAACATTTTTGGGCTAATGGCGATGATCCTTTGAGGCATAGTGGCCTATATATTTTGAGGTTGTTAAAATCGATCTTCAAACTTTCTCTACAACTTTCCAGTCGGGTTTCATCTCACTTTCACCAGTAACTTTCGATCTTCTATCAAAGGAAGAGGATCTTCTGCTCTTCGCTCTACCAACATTCTGCCATTTTTATTCTTTGATTTGCCATGTAATAACTCTAATTAAACAATATGTATAAATAAAAGTAAATCTTTTGGGCTGGACATAGGGCGAGTACACAGAACCACTATAAATATCTTATATTCATTTCTATCTATTTTCAAATTTTACTTCTTTGTTTTTATTCAACGCTACTACTTTTTATAGTTGGTGCCAACATTTTTAGTATTGGAGACCATTTATAGGATTTTGGTAGTTTTGGATGAATTTGGGTGTTGATACATTTTCAACATCAACATTTTGGTACTTCCACAGGTAAAAATTCTTACACTTGTTAAACCTTAAGACGATTATAACAATGGCTAAACAATCTATAAGAAGGTCTATCACTTAAGAAAATCAAGGAACCTAGCATGGGGATGGTATGAGGTATCTTCGAGGAAAATAAGTCCATCTACCTTCATCACGAGGGATGCGATGCATACCATAATAGGTAACATTTAAACTAAAGTAATGGAAAGGAACACTATATAGCAGGAAAAGATGATGGATTGCCTCCTTCAAATGATGGGACAAACTGGAGCAGCTGGAACAACTGGATTTAAGATTTAAGATCATAAAGCAAGTCCAAGCAGAACGAGGAATGGGCTGGATCATCCAAGGACAAATCATAGAGAAGGATGTGAGAACGACCATGATCCTCTTACGGGGACTGGCGTCGAACCCCAATAAGGGTGGAGTACCGCTCTGATTTATGTTGGTGGGAGAGTGGATTGATTTGTCACTAGAGTTATACATGTTGATCAAATTAAACTATGAATGAAAGTAGCCAAGAGATTTGAATTGGCGGCCACCTACAAATTATGGTGAGAGATTAGCTAAGGCGATAAGGGGTATCATGAATAGCAGATAGTAGGACTAGAACCTGGAGAATGTTAACAGGATTACATTCGCTCCTATCATCGATAATTCTAGGAATCTAACGAAGTTCACATTTCCAACATTGGTAATGTATGATTGGAAATTAGATTCTACAATACATGTAGTGATGTGTATTAGGTATATATATATTAATGCTAGAGGCTTTGGAGAGGTTATGGTGCAGTGTTTTCTTTATACTTGATGGAGTTGGTTGATGAGGAAATTTTAGGTCCACATCTCAAGGCCCAAAATGTGATGGTGTTAACGACAGTGAAGCAAAGGGTAGGCGAGTCCCTTTGGAACTTCGGGATGAGGTTTCGCGATTACTTTGGTAGAAAGTTAGATCTATTAATGGTATTAATCATTCTAGTATATATAGGTTCAAAAGAAACATAATTTGAGGTATTAATGCAACGAAATCTCTAAATGGATCACTGGGAATTTTATCATGAGGCTAAGAGGTTCTTATGGCAGGAGGATTCACAAACAGACAAAAAGGAAGAGGTAAACGCTATAAAAGATGAATGACTATCTAATTAAGGGCCAAGAAAGGGTAAACGAAAAGGAAGCCCAACGATGGACATGATTGTTCGAAAATACAATACAGAAAAATAAATTTCTCTTTATATACTGATTTGAACGACACATTGGAAAGGATTTGCATGGATATTAGGAGAAACTACTACATCGGGAATTATCTTGGAGGTATCAACGTAGTAGGGAGGAGATTGGAAAATTATTTCCCTTCCATATGGATGAGGATACTATAAACGAATGCAAGTACTAAAAGGATATGATTGAGGAGCATTTGAGGAATGGTCAGTTTCCTCAATATGTTAGGAATCCGATTGTAGTGATAGAATAATAATGGTCGTCATCCACCAAAAAATCGAAGCAGGCTCGTCTGAAAGGCGTATATCATCTTCTCTTGATTGGGATGGCATGAAACTGAATTAATAAAAAAAAACTCTAAAATAAACTTCTTCTTTACTTGCATATGTATGAGATCTGGATAAGTCCTTATGAATGTCCAAGATGACAATACGCTACCATACCTGGAGAGGCAACATTAGGTCTTCTGGTTTTCTATTTTTTTCTTGATAAAAATGCAAAATTAATAGTGGAATCTAAAACAAATAAATCAACATTGATGAGGTGAAATAATTTGGCCGTGGTTGTCCCGAGCAGGGAGACTGGGCAATATTCACAAGTACGTGTCCATTCGTCGAAGAATGACAGGATGGACTCGTACGACTTAGGTCACGTCCTCATTAGGAGAATTGGGGTCGAAGAAAGGAATTTGGTACAATATTGGTCAGACATGTCCTTGATCAGAGAGTTGAGACCAAAAAGCAAGAAGTGAGTCACTTCATTGGAAAGCATAGGATCGACTTACTTATTGCTATGCTGCTTCGTCGAAGAGCTTGTATCTGGGGTCTAATTAGGAACTAAAGAGACTGGGATTAGCTAGGAGAGCCATGACATCGCATTATGTTCTAGAACATGTAATTTGTGTGTAGGAAGTAATGTCACTTCATCGAAGAGTTATACGCTCGACTTCCTTGTGATTGTTTCTCCTTCATTAGAGAGTGACAATACCAAGAATAACTAAGGCCCAGTGAGACCATGGTCATTTCGAAAAGACCAGGAACATCACTATATTCCCCATCGAGATTGTAATGAAGGGAGCATGACTCTTCTCGATAAAGCCATATGATTGGATTACTTGTTGTTAAGTATCTTTCGCTAGACTGCATTAGGCTTAGTAAGGGTTTGAATAGAAATCAATCTATCAGGGGAGGCAATGAGCTTGGGAATCAATCTGGAGACATTGCAAGACTTAGCATTGGTTTCCCATGGTTATGAACAACGATCCACGAAGATTGAGGATATGGATAATGTTCCAAACAGATTGAGGATTTGGATAATGACCTAAAGAGATTGTAGGTTAGAGCATTGAATTTAAATGAGTATGTATTTGGATTATGATCTAAAGAGATCGTCATATTTGTTTATTGGTTTAAAACAGACTGCAAGCTCAATTGGTAATCAACAGAGATTAAGGCTTGGATATTCACATATGGATGGTACAGAATTGAATCTTAGACAAAGCATGCTTTCCATACAAAAAGCATAAAGTATTAATAAATCTTTTTGCAAGCCACTTACATTAAGGGTCTAGCTAAACAGACTTCTCGGTCATTAAGATAGGAAGCCCGAAAAGATGGTTGGTTGGCTGGAAATCAAGTGTAGATAAGGATATGAAGTTGTGATCATGCGGATGAACGACATTCTGGAATTGGCCATGCACGGATCAGCACTTTCCTTAGGCAAGAAATTGGTACCTATCACTTCCTCTAGGAAGGGATCGGATCGAATCCTCATGGTAGTGGACAATTTAAACCAGTACTTCAGCTCAACCACTTGATTGCTTAGATTTCACATAGGAAATATTTTCAAACAACATTAGAGATCTGGAGAATAAACAACGAGGGGCCATGTTAAGGATCTTCGACCTGCTATCCACTTATTGAGGGATCGAAGTTGATCCCTCCCATACGGGTCAGTGTCAGTCTTATATAATTGGTCCATAGTGGAACATATTTTTCAAGGGTACATTACTCAGTCTTTAATCTTTCTCTACAAATTTCCAATTAGAAGTGTTTGAAGGTGTAGATTTGTGTCAGATGTGTTTTTAAAGTGTATTCCATGGATATACTACCATGCATTAAAGACACTAAGGTTGAAACAACCAATTTGGGTTCGTTCTGAGTTCCAGGCTGATTCGTTGAATCATCGTCAGTGATATTCATCCTTATGGGAACTCGTTGATGATATGAACACGACGATGAATGCTTATGGTATGGCACAGTGTTGTCAAGTTACCATGTTAAGATGTGTATTATGGAATGGCGAAAACGCTATCTCGGCAATGTATCTCGATTATATGGAACCGTGTATCAATGGGGTTTAAGATGACACTCATTTAAAAACTTGTTTAAATTCATGTTTTGAAGACTCTAATTGTAAGGAATTCGTTGCAATCACAATGGAAGAAAAAAAGAACTATTTGGAGTTACAAATAAAAATTTATGGTCGATTGAAGTATGGAAATGCATTTGGGAAGCTTCCAGGCAGCTAGACGTTTGGAACTAAGAATTTAGACGCCTAGCCAGATTCACAAAATGGCCGAAAAAATGGGTCGTACGTCTGACCTGAAGATCATACATTTTGGTTTTGGACTGTTTGCGAACAAATTAAACAATTGTAAACAACTGTAAAATCCGTTTGGCTTTCCTAAATAACAAGGATTATTGTAGAGGGTGTCTGTCGAACTCTGGGACCAAAAATATTTAAACTAGTAAATCCAATCAAGTTATTCCAGGATTTTGATTGATTGAAAACACAGAAAATAATAGCAATTAAATAAAAAAGAGTGATTTATATAATTAAAGAAAGCAATTAGGGGATAATGACATAGATTGGATTCATACTCATCAATAGCCAACAAATAAATATATATCTAATTCATGTTTCTGTCACACACATGAATCAGCGATAATTAGGTTCTTAGAAACAAATAAGTAAATAACAACAAGCATAGCCTATGCAGGAGCTGAGCTCTTAAACAACCATAGACTATCGGGACAGATTCACTAATTAATTTCTAAAACCCAAAAAATAGACCTAAATATGATAATTGTTAGATCGAACACGAATATACCCTGTGAAGGAGCATAGCTCTTAAACGACACAGAATATGAAGGTTCAGATCTAACCCTTGAATCAGATCCAGATATACATGTATAAAGTCCTCATCTATTGGCTATGTGATTCATTTTGAATCATATCTATTAGCATCATCACCCCCTAATCAAAGGGGATTAGCTAGATATAGCTAAAGAAGAAGAGAAACAGACACTACAAGAAAAACCGAGATTAGCGACATGTTTTTAGCAGCGGAAAATTCCGTCGCTAATTAGCGGCGGAGTTCCGTGGGCTTTGTAAGAGAAAAATATTTTGGATTTTATATGTCATCTTATTATAAATTATTACCGTCGAATACAAATTCTGTCGCTAAATCGGTGGAAATTGCAGCTCTTTACCGTCATATAATATTTAACGCTAAATTCCGTTGCTAATAGAGTCGGATTACCGTCGACATACTTTTGATGCTATTTTCCTGCTGTTTTCCAAGAGATTTGAAACAAACTTTTATATTTAATACTTATAAAATGTTTTAAATTTGTGTTATTACTTAGTAATTAATTAGTAAATTTAAATTTTAAATAATTAATGTTAATAATACACTAGTAATTAATAGTAAATAATAACTATTAGAAGTAAATAAAATTCAATAGTTAATGTTGATTATTATTATTTTTTTGAAAATTAATGCTGATTACTTATTAATTACTATATAATATAAATAAGAGGTAATAGTTATTAATAAAATACATTGTTGTTCGATGTTTATTAAATTTGCTTTGATAATCAATGATTATTTAATAGTCTTTAATACGATTAATTAAATTAATATCAAGAAATTATTAATACATATTTGTTTTTAAGAAATTGATTAATACGTATTATTTGATAAATAATTATTAATTAAGAAAAACAAAATGGTCAATGTTCTAAAATAAGAAGTTAAACAAATATTAAAGAATTTCGAAATTCAAAAAATTCAAACATTACCATACAAGTTATTATTTTCATGCGTATTAATGTACTATTAAATAATTACCACACATTTTGGAGTTCATGTGAATGGAAATACATGGGGGAACGCTAATAGAAATACTGGATGTATACATTGAACATTTATAACTTGACATCAGCAATTCGCTTTTTATCTTGCAACCCTTGGTTAATTCTATTTTGAAGTGGAAGGTAACTTAACTGCATTTTCTCCAAATTATTTATCGATCTACTGTTGTACTGAAGCAAGCTTAGTTCACATTTCTTTCTTGTGTAAAAGAGACGGTTAATGTTTTGATTGGGCCACATGTTTTGTTATTTTCGTAACTATTTTTTTACGGTATTTTTAATCAAAAAATGAGATTGAAGTAGTATCGTTGACGCTTAAGTAATAAATACTGATGTTTTTATATAGTTGACTGATTATTTTAACTTAATTCTAATGTTTCAATTTAGAAAAAACTATATAAATATTAGCACAATAGTTGAAGACATGTATTGAATTTAAGTTTATACAAAAAAAATTAGCTTGATTATTACTTAGTGACATGAAATAGAAATCCTCTTAATATAAATTTGTATTTATAGTTTTTGTTTAAATAATAATCCAATTGAACATTTATACCTTTTTAAGACAAAATAAATCAAAAATGTTAAAAAAGAATGTTTCAATAAAATGTTTAATCCTTTTTGAAAAACTCTAAGAATTTTTTTTATTAGCTATAAACAATGAGAAAGTATATATGAAATGCTCGACATGACATTTTCTTCAAGTTTTTTCAACTAAACAATGGTAAGAATTATAATGAAATTTGAATCTCCAACTTTTCCCTTTTAATTTGGTCAATTGTCGAGTGAAAATGAAATTATGATTAAAACAACACTTGAAAGTGAAACTGAAATATTGATAGAATTTTTATATCATGTTATAATTTAGTTGAAAATTACCATATCGATCAAATTTAAATATGTTTCTAAATAGTATTGAAATTTGAAGCATAAATATTAGGGTAAAATAATAGCTAGTTAAATGTTAAAAACATAGTATTTGTTATCTAAAGATTACCAACACGATTCTAGTCTCATTCCAATTGATATGTGATAGCTAATATAAGTATATAATAGTTATTATAAATTAATATCTACTATCACTCGCCAGTGTGACCATATCTATATTTGTATTTATTTTTGCAATATCAGATATTTTTTTTAAATTTATGGTATGAATGAATTTTGATTTTTTTGAATATTTACTATAGAATTGTTATATATGGTGGGGGCATACAAATTTTCTTTTTGGCTCCAAATTCAATTTTCCCTTTGGCTCCGAAACAAAAAATTTGGGATCCAGATTGGTATTTTATCGTATAATTTTTCAGTCTCCCGCTTCTCTCTTTTTCTCTAACTTCTACTCCCGCTAATCTCCAAAAGCTCTTTAGCCAAATCCAAACCCAAACCCGTTAAGAAACAAAACCCTAATCCCATTATTTCACGCCCAATCTAAACTTTCATGGTACAACGACCCGTGTTAATCCCATTATTTCACGCACAAACTAAAACTCCATCCCAATTTTCATAGCATCGATCCGTCGAACAAAATCCCAAAACAAACGACGCTCCTCAGATCTATTTTCCATGATTCCTTTCCAAAAGAATTCACCATCGACGTCGAATTCACCGTTTCCAGTTGTTGTTGCAGGAAAGCTTTCCAACCCTGCATCTCAAAATCGTCCATCCATCAACCTCGCGCCTTCTGATGTCGCACGACGCCCTTCTTGGTCAGTTCAAATTCGTCGCATCCAGGTTCGGTCGTCCTCGACGACGATGGTGCTTCCATTGCATATCAATTTTGTGCTCATATTTTTTTTAAATCTTTTGCGATTTAATTTGGATTTTAGGGCTCAAGAAGATAACATAATGTCCACTTCAGTTCCATACGGTCAACGTCGAATTAAAATTTGAGCTTTCATGTGTAGTATTGATTTTGTTTTTATCTACTTGTCACTCATGTGGATGATTATCACTTTATCAGTCTTCAAAGACATTTTAGCTATTGTATGATGTGCCTGTAATCCTACTTTTAAAGTGTTATGATTTCACAGTTAGAAGTGTTATGAATACTTGTCATGTTTTACTTGTTATCAGGTCCATGAAGCACTTCCAGGAAGTAAATTCAATAGCTTGCTTTTGAACTATTACAGAAGTGGTTCGGATTATGTTGCATGGCATTATGATGATGAGAAATTATATGGACCTACTTCTGGAATTGTATCCGCCTCTTTTGGGTGCGAGCTTGAGTTTCAAGCATAGAAAGAGAACCCCAAAAACTACCCCAGGTATATTTAATTGCTTTTGGCTTGATTGGTTTTTCTATTGGTTTCGTGAATATGATGCGTTTGATGCATAGAAACATAGAGAAATTAGTATTTAAATTGCTGGCATCGGTTTGTCTATGGTACGTAAAAAATAAGCTAATCTTTGTTGCAAGTGGCGCTTATAGATATAGAGTTCAAAAATAATATAGATTCAGTATCTAGCTTCTTAACATTACTGAATGAGACTATCAACCGCACTCAGCAAATACTTTGCTGATCAAAATATGGGCAACATGCGGTAAATTCTGTGTGTACATGAAAGTTCTCTATCTTCCCTTGCATACAAAAAAAACTTGAGTTTCTAAAACTGATGGTTGCTACCTCCTAGTACGACACAGTTTGGATATATTCTTCTGTACACTATGTTTTTACTCATTATGGCTAATTGAGAGTTTGGAGTTTTTAGTTGGACTAAGCAACCATTTAAAGATGTCGTAATCTGATGTGAATACAGTCTTCTAACGAATTATCAAACACAATCGAATTAAGTAAGAATTGCTTTTGAAGAGATTATTATCCGTTGTTAATTGTATATTCTCTACTGCTCGGTTATATGTCAAATAGCTTACCTCATTATATTGATATGTGCCATTTTTCTTACATGGGAGCATAGACATACATTGAACTGTTTCTTTAATGTAATTTTTAAGTCTTTTAATCTTTATGGAAGTCTATCAGCCTTCACCTGTATGTAGCAGTGTGTTAGAATCTTTGATATTTTTTTACAGATGTACATCGATGGCAAGATGGAGCCATTGTAGCTAATAATCCAATGATTTTTGAGATAAGAGAAGCACAGCTTTTGTGGCCTGATGCGAAGATTGATTGTCCAGTTTCTTTAGGATGTGGTTCTGTTCCAACAAAGGTATGTACTTCTTTTTGTGCATGATTCAAACTTAATATTTCTTGTGTAATTTGTTTTCTGTATATCATTTATCTTGTACCTGTATGCTTTGAAAAAGTGTATATGATAGATGCATTTCATACACTCCTGAAAAATACCTAAACTGCTTGCATAAGCTCAGAGAAGGCCGAACAGTGTTTTCAAAATGGTATCCAAATCGTTGTAAGGTTCAGTTCTTTTAGGTTAAAGCAGAATTTACCATGGATTTGGACCAAAACAATTCAAAATTTGATGTTTTTTATACATGTATATTGCAAATTCTAGTCTAGGTAGGTTTTAATCAACACTTAAGTGTGCAGATTATTATTAATAATAATACATCTAGAAAGCAATGCTATTTCCCTCTTAGTTACTCTTTTATCTTTTAATAATCCTTGGGTCACTGGTAGAAGATTGTTCGGTAGTGCTACTTCTATCCTCATAGCGTATATTCAGGTTACATTTATACTTATGCTCAGTAGTGCTTTCTAAGATTTTAACTGGAAATTTGATCGTTCTTTCACATATTATTTGAACAGATTGACACAAACACAGATGGAGAGGTTGGCTTTTCAGAATTTGTAACTGAAGCGTTGCATGTACATCAGCTTGAACGTTACAGTTTCACGTTCGCCTCCGGTTTCGTGTTTGCTTGCAACTTCGTCATCGTCATCATCTTTGTAAGCTGATAGGGTATGTTAGATTTATTTTGGTGTAAATATGGTGTTATGTGGTTTTAGTATGGTAATGGATGATATGTGTTTGTATTTAGCATAATGTTAGCACCAAATGAATAGTTTTGTTGTTCATAATTCAGCTTGTTGTATGAATTTATGAAGAATTAAGGATGTTGTGGTTTTTTTGTATGTGATTATGAATGTTCTTTTTGGTTCTAAATTAATATTATTGGCTAATTTATTTTTGTTTTTTTAATATGTTATTTATTTCAGTGTTCATAGCTGGATGATGTTTGTTGTATGTGTGTGTGTGTGTATATATATATATAATATATATATATATAATATAATAGGCAGATCAGAAGGGGAATAGCGGCGGATTTCCAACAAAAAAAGTGAGGTTAAGCTTACCCCAATTAAATTTCCGTCGCTAATCCCATGATGTTTAGTAAGGGTTTAACAACACCTTTTGTAAATGATAATTTATTATAAATTAATTATCCATCGGTAAAAAGTCGGTAAATAAATTAAAATTAAATTATTAAATAAAATTATATTTTTATTAAATAAATAGTAAAATGACGGAAAACTGTCGGAAAACTCATGCTATATTCCGTCGCTAAAACTGACACAATTACCGTCATGGTTTTTACCGACCACCAAGTTATGCGGGAAATCCGTCGCTAAGATCAATTTAGCGACGGATTAGCAGCGGATATTGCCGTCGCTATATGCTGTTTTTCTTGTAGTGAGAATATAAATAACATGAACATAAATAAAATAAAATAGTAACTGAGAGAAAGGGAGAAGAAGAGTTTTATTCCAAGAAGAGAATCACAGAAAAAAACTAAGTGTGTTTTTACATGAAGAAGATACAATGTATTTATAGTTGCTTTGGCCAACACTTAGAGGCTAATTACACAATGCGGGACTAAAGATTTAACCCAAATAACACATAAGCCATTGTGAACGCAGCTGTAGAGTGAGAGGCTTTGTGAGTGAGCCAATGTGAACACAATGTGAATGGATTTGCAATTGGCATAGCTTGCGGGCATCAAATGACATCAATTTCAATTGTTTTGAGCATGTATAGGAACTCCATAACATCTGTAACAAGCTATCTTTATGAAAAGGCATTGGATTATTAAAATATGCGGCAGAAGGTGGATGAACAACAACATTTCTTTAAGCTTTAAACTAACTCTCAAAATCAACACTCTTCATACACCCATTCTTCAAGCTTTTCAACAATTATGTGCATTAATCCATTTATCATAAATAATCTGAAAACACAACTATAAATACACAGTATCAATTATTTTAAATATAAAATAAGATAAATAAGCAGATAAAATATACACATTTACGTGTATATAAAATACACCCACACTTTTCTTTTTATTCGTCCTCGAATAAACTAAACTAAGATATGTCACACTTTCATAGGAAATACGATTGCATTTAGCGTATGCAACAAGCCGTTAAACCCCTAGGTGTCCCTAGTAGGATGAGTGTTGTCTCGGGAGGGTTTTCATAGGATACTACCCACAAAATCCAACGCGTCTTATGTACGTGGATTAATCAAACAATATATTTAAGGTCTTTCGTATTCCAAGGACTTTACCTGACTTCAATAATAATGGTTTAGTCCTAAATTGTCCATCCCATAGTTGTTGCAAAAATGAATAAAATGTTTCAAGCTGATTCGTAATTCCTTGATAACACTGTAATTGTCTTGAAGGTTAAGAGCATGGTATCAACCAAAGTTTTACACATCGACAATGTGCACCCAATCATTTATTCTTTTTTTTTGTGAATAATTTGCACCAGTGTAACTATATTGTATTGGATGTGAGTTATGCATAGATGAAGGGAAATTTTGTAAGTTCTAAAAATGTTATATATAAGAGGGCGAGTGTATTAGTTGAACTTCAAGCTACAAAAGATAACGTAATACTAAGGCACATATGAACATTTTTATTTCCTTTCATCTCCTCTACTACAATCCTCGCTTCCAAGTACGGTATGATGGATGTGGATGGAATGGAAATGAATGCTTTATAGTCAAGAATGATGAATGACTATTTTATTCTGAGAGACTCTCTCTTTATTTCTTTTTTTTCCTTTTTCTTTTTTTTAGAAAAGAAAAAAGGAAATGTAAGAGAATTGGTTGGAAGGTTGATAAAGTGAAAGAACTCAAAGGAAATTTGGCATTTTTTTTCTTAATTAGAAGATCATGGTATAAATCAGCAATACCAAATCCAAGCTAATCTAGAGATTTTTTTTTATATATATAAACAAAACAAAAATTAGAAAATAAATAAAAACAAATCAACTAACAAGAATAAAATATTTTTGTGTTTTTTTAATGGAAAATAAAAATAAAAATATACTAGAAAAAATAAAATAAAAATTATAACATGAAGAATCTTCTAATTAAAATTATTTTTGTCCCCGGCAATGGCGCCAAAATTTGTTTACGAACAAATTAAACAATTGTAAACAACTGTAAAATCCGTTCGACTTTCCTAACAACAAGGATTGTTGTAGAGGGTGTCGAACTCTAGGACCAAAAATATTTAAACTAGTAAATCCAATCAAGTTATTCTTGGATTTTGATTGATTGAAAACACAGAAGATAATAACAATTAAATAAAAAAGAGTGATTTATATAATTAAAGAAAGCAATTAGGGGATAATGACATAGATTGGATTCATACTCATCAATAGCCGACAAATAAATATAGATATAATTCATGTTTCTGTCACACACATGAATCAACGATAATTAGGTTCTCCGAAACAAATAAGTAAATAACAATAAGCATAGCCTATGTAGGAGCTGAGCTCTTAAACAACCACAGACTATCAGGACAGATTCACTAATTAATTTCTAAAACCCTAAAATTAGATCTAAATCTGATAATTATTAGATCGAATACGAATATACCCTGTGAAGGAGCATAGCTCTTAAACGACACAGAATATGAAGGTTCAGATCTAACCCTTGAATCAGATCCAGATCTACATGTATAAAGTCCTCATCTATTGGCTACGTGATTCATGTTGAATCATATCTATTAGCGTCATCACCCCCTAATCAAAGGGGATTAGCTAGACATAGCTAAAGAAGAAGAGAAACAGAATATAAATAACATGAACATAAATAAAATAAAATAACAACTGAAAGAAAGGGAGAAGAAGAATTTTATTCCAAGAAGAGAATTACAGAATAAAACTAAGTGAGTTTTTACATGAAGAAGATACAATGTATTTATAGTTGCTTTGGCCAAGACTTAGAGGCTAATTACACAATGTGGGACTACAGATTTAACCCAAATAACACATAAGCCAGTGTGAACGCAGCTGTAGAGTGAGAGGCTTTGTGAGTGAGCCAATGTGAACACAGTGTGAATGGATTTGCAACTGGCATAGCTTGCGGGCATCAAATGACATTAATTTCAATTGTTTTGAGCATGTGTAGGAACTCCATAACATCTGCAACAAGCTATCTTTATGAAAAGGCATTGGATTATTAAAATATGCGGCAGAAGGTGGTTTAACAGCAACATTTCTTCAAGCTTTAAACTAACTCTCAAAACCAACACTCTTCATACACCCATTCTCCAAGCTTTTCAACAATTAAGTGCATTAATCCGTTCATCATAAATAATCTGAAAACACAACTATAAATACACAGTATCAATTATTTTAAATATAAAATAAGATAAATAAGCGGATAAAATATACACATTTACGTGTATATCAGGTACAGGTGTCTGGCTCAAACATTTGACATACTACAAGTTGCCCCGACCGCTAGATTTGGTAGAAAATTGAAAATGGGATAACTTCCGCATACAAAGTCGGATTGTGCAATAACCCAGATTTTTCACCTTTGAAAATTGGCACTTAACACATCCAAGTATTCAAATGTCGGAGATTCAAAAGTTGGAATCTACATTGCTTAGGGTAATAACACATCAGAACAAAAATAAAATGAACTTTTATTATCATAATGATATTTTTACATCCGAGTTACAATGATCATTAGAGTACAATAGAATCACATCAGAAATAAATATAAACCTTTAGTGAAAGAATAATGACCCAAGATATAGCTCTAGCTTTGATCCTGAATCTTGCTCTAACTAACTCCAAAACTAAATCTGGAAGCCAAAACCACTAGCTACCCGTGTTGAGAACAATGGCCACCCAGAGTTTATGTGAAGGTACAACAAACTCCAGGTCAGCCATAGGACTCGTGTGAGAACTAAAACATTAGTCTTTTAGGTTTATTTTAAAGTAAGGTAAATCACAGGATCATGCCGTATAACATGGAACGGGTTTACTCCTTACGAATACCAGTGCATAGAAATTCGCAATGACTTTTTAGAAAATGAAGTTATCATAAGGCTCATCCCACATCACATAATGCAAGCACACACCAACGGGTTATGATAACAAAAAATGCTTGATATGTAGAAAATCCTCTGATACTATTATTAATTCATGGTGTGGAAAGCCATTTCGCAAGTAAATGTATCAATCTTAGCCAGCACAATGCCTCATCCCATTATGTTGACATATTCCTACCGGTATCCAGTAGGCTATACAACTAAAACAGTAAGGGCTCGTAGTGGAGATTGGGTCTCCACCATGATGGTTCCTGGTATGAAAGATCATTGTAGACTCACAAACTTTTGCAAATCATTCGAGTACTCGTGTTTACACGTCCATACTCGTATACCGTTATACTATCCCACATCACATGAATCAGAGTACCCGACAAATAGCATCCCAGACTCGGGACTTCGTAAACCCTTTCATCATCTCATCCTGGCGCATTGAAAGAAATATACAAATCTAACCACCGGTTTACCATCATACCTGGGTGTGACGAGGTCACGTTAAACAAAGTTATGCTTATACAAAGCCATGCTTTGATCATCCATAGCATAGTCACTTAGCATGCCACATTGTTGGTTCATAAGACATAATTGATGTCTACAAATATATAGCCTCTGACCTCGTATGTCTCAGAGAAGGGTGTTAAGCTAAGAGAATAACTCTCCGCCACCAAATAGATATATATTAGTAAAGATCAATTGTTATGTCGTAAATTGCAATATCAGACATACAATCCGCACAAGTCCTCTCTGGGTCTAAACGAAACCGAAGGCACCTTATTCCTCGTCCAATTAATTATAACCCAAAAATCCATATTTCGAAAATTCATTTCACAACTTTTCTCTTTAAAACGTATCTTTTTAAATCAAAGATAATTTAGCTTCAAAATTTTCAATTAACTTTACACCCAGATTCATTAACTCTTCATTCTTTTACTTTCCTCTTAAAACCCATATCCAAATCAAGATCGTTAAGTATCATTTCAAGTAACCTTTACAAAATATTAATCCTCTATAAATTTCAAATAATAACTATATCTTTAGTACATTAAAGAATGATGTTATTTTAGACACCATTCACAATAAGCCCACAAACCAATCGATATTGATTACTAGATTTAAACAAAAATTATCAAATTATATCTGATACCAATTCTCAAAATCAATGAATACTATAGGCCGAATAACGATATAAATATCTTTCAAATTCACTAGATATCATATGTCCAACAACGAAATTCAATATCAAATATCTGAAGATTAAATCTACCCAGTCCGATCTTATTAGTTCTCGAAAAACTTCAATCAAAAAGATTAACCTAAAATCCTATTACATAGGAATTGGATAAAAGATACATTACACATGTTCGATACCAACTTCCATACTTGATGTTACTATAAGCAGAATAACGGTAACTTTACCTTTCAAATTCCTCAAATAGTACAAGTCTACTTGAGGACTTAATAGCGACATTTGAAGATTACTTCCTACCATTTTCAATTTCATTAATAGTTAGAAAACCCTTCTTCAAATCTTACTTAAAACCAATATGTTTTAAGTACTATAAATATTATAAAAATATTTCATTATTCCTTAAAAAATGATATTTAAGTTTCAGAGAATGATTCATAACTTTAAAGTTTCGAAATGTACTATTTTCAGAAAAACATTGCAAAAGCGTTTCAAAAGCGTAACAAAAACATCGCAAAATAACTTATGTTGGCTAGTTTGATCAAAATAATCTGTATACTATCCAAAACTATCATTTTCCACTTCAAATTACTTTTAAATAATTTATTATGATTTATCATAATTTTTCCATATTTTTAAAAACATTTTCCATTTATCTATTTAACTCAACTTCAATTTCCAAATTTACGATTTCAAAATTTAAGAAGCTATTTATAGTCAAAACTGTTCTCAAAATTGTTTACACATTTACAAAGTAGTTCATGTATACATCAATTTCATTTCCAAATTGTTTTGGATTTCAAATTCAAAATTTATTTTCATGCTCAACTCCCAATATTTTTTTTGGCAAGGCTGACCGGTTTTTATAGTGCTCCGTAACATTTTATTCTTAAAAAAGAAAATACATGCAAAACAGGAGTTATGCTGACATAACAACTGAAAAGTCATAAGTTCCCATATAGGGGATACTAGGTTTACAACTACATATCACTTACCAGGATGCAAAGCAACACATTACACATTAGAGAAAGACTATGTAATTTCCTAGTGCAACAAAGGTGCACACTCATCGTCACAGAGGAAATTAGCCTTTATCTTGTTTCATTCTCATCATCTCTCTCTTCTTGATATGGGTAAGAGTGGTATTCACCGTCTCTTCACTTGATGGTGCAGCTTCCTTAGAAGTAGACACAGCTAGAGGCTCAAGGGGAGCCTTATATGTAACGAACTGCAAGAATTCAACGTCCAAATTCTGACAATAATACATAAATCCTGTATTACGTTCCAAAACTCAAGTATCGAAAACACATATAGTTATTAGAAAGAAATTTGAGGGTAGGATAAGAAAGAAATATTAGATTAGAAGAAGAAGAAGAACCAACACAACACAGAGTCTCACATCGCAGCGGAACAAAATATAATATAGAAATAAATCTTACCGAGAGCTTTGAAAACACTTACAATCATCAGAGTACATCAACACATCTGGACAGCTATAATAATTTGTCCTCATATAGAACACACAGCAGAATACATACTAAATATATATCATATGTATGAACTCCTCCAGCACGTCTGCAGCATCCAAAACTAAACCTGTAAAACCCGGTCGAACCCGAGCATTTCAAACATCGGATCAGCCTGGTGAACCGGAGTGAGAAAACACACTAAGTTTAAGGGATCACACAACTTGATTTTAAAGTCAAAATCTTTTCGAAAGAAAAGGATAATCGTAAGGCCAAATCAACACATATATACGGACGGTTTTTACCTTACGATTACCTAAAACGGTTTTGAAATCAATTTCTTTTCTGATATTATAATAGTGTCTAAATACAAATAAATAACAATCTAGCAGAACGCTTGCATCTCACGCTCCACATAAATAGTATATAATCAAAACCACGGGCGCTTATTGGAGAATGTATTTCCATAGCTAGGTACGGGCAACCACCTTTCCGACAATGTACCTCCAGAGATGAATACATTAGGGTTCAGCAAGAACATCTTGCAACCCAGGCTAAACATGACTGTCCCCTCACTTCACTTGAGAGTACCGAATGCATCATCACCATGGTTGGGGGCCAGCCAACCAAACCGATATCATGCATACAAAAATAAAAGGGATAACCAAAGGCATTTGATTTCTCCAGATCAGGTAATGATATACCCTTTTGATGGGTGCGACCCGCAAAGTCATGCGACCTACCCGATTTTATACCATTTCCCGAATGATGAGGCTTGAGGTTATACTTACTTTTTAGAACATCAGGCCACCATTTACTTTGAATGCCACATCCTCAAATCCGTCAAATCACTAATTGATGTCCACAAATATACTCTGGGTGTAAAAGAAGTGCGCCCTTCTTCGCCATAAATTTGGTATGTTTGTAAGAATCAACGTACGTGGTTTTAAGGAAATACTCTGTCAGACATTTGTCCATACAAGTCATCCAGGAATAGGATGAAACGAAGGCACCCTCCTACTGCATCCGGTATAGGTATCACCCAAAGGATCCGTAGCAAATAGTCCTTGTTATCCGTCGATTTCAACCATGACATGATCACCATTAGAATATCTCCGGGCGCAACCCTAGAGAATTCGGTAAGTAGTCCTTCAGTTTATGAAGATCCACGGTCTGCATCTTTCACGTATTCATTGGTTTGGAATAGTTTTCGAATATAAATTCGATCCCGGTATTTCCGTACCAATAATCGTACAGGCCAGATTTGATAGTCGGTTATTTAGCTATCAAATAAATGATCATGAGAATAAAATGAGTTCACTGATTCAGTCCTTGGCATTTCTTGGCCTCTTTAATTAAAAATAATTAAACGAGGTTAATTCAAAACTCTTAAATCTTTCTATATTATCATTTCTTATTCCACATAAGATTTAATTTCAAAACTATTTTATTTTTATACATAGGAAAATATATCCTATAATCATAACTAATTTTCTATTTTACTATCATTTTCAAAACATTTTCTACTTCATTACTCAATATCTATGATTGGGAAATCAACTTATCCTATTACTCGTAAAAAACGTTACGAAATCTTTTTAGTTTTCATTACTTGAAAACAATAATCACCCTTGTTCTTTTAGAATAAATCCATTCCAAAACTCTCTTTTTCATTTACTTTTACCTTGAAAATATTATTATAATTCTCACACTCTTCTTTTATTACTTTTGCTTCGGGAATATCATTATATATATATATATATCCAATCTTTCCATTTCCGTTACTTTGGAACTCTCATTATACAAATTTCAAATATTTTCATTACCAATGCGTTATTATTTCTCATATAAAAATAATAAATCATTCTATACCATTTACCATTACAACTAATATCATCCTCAGATAACCCTGAAGTCGTTCAAGTTGGGGTATTTTAATTACCTCTCGGACCTTGATCAACAACGTTCTTATCTTATGATAGAAATGAGCTGTAAATCAAAAACCTGTATTTCATTCTAATATCAAAACAAATCCCATATAACCATTTTGCTTAAAACATGATTTTATAATCTATTTCTGATTTTTGAAAATCTCCTTTTCCAAATACAACTGTTATTACTTAATTCGCTGATTAAATAAATTCTTACTAACATTTCCTTCTTACTTTAAATTCTTTTAACAAATTTGTTTTATAACACAGATTTTTATAACAAAATCTTATTCTTAAATCCTTTACCAAATTCACTTTTTCTAAACCATTTAATCCTTTCCCGCTTGGATTATCTTATTTTGATTCCATTCATTACGCTTAATTCTATTATTAAATAGCGTTAATTTAAAATTAACACTTTACACCTTATCTCTTTTTATAAATCTCGTTACATAACCCTGGTTTAAAATAAGCCCTTTTTATCTTAATCTCCTTCTACTTAATTCAAATATTAAGTAAATATTTAATTTAAGCTATTGTATTTGCTTAAAATCCCTTTTATAGCTTCATTATAAAAACTTGGGTTTTAATATAAAAACCGTCGTAAACTCCTTTCACGATTCAATTAGATTTCATTACAACACTTTAATTATTATTAATTAAAATAATAATTTACTTCTTCTTTAACTACTATAGTAGTTAACTTCTTCAATAACTAAATAAATAGTAAATTCTTTCTTAAGTCTTATAAAAATTTAAACAATTATTCGTTAAACCGTTTCATTAGATTAATTCGAACAAACTAATTAAATAATAATTCTTAGTTAAAATGGTTGTCCTGGTGAACTCAAAAGACGGTTATCTCGTTAATCAATTCCAATTAGTCCTTCCTTTAAATTAATTAATAATATAATTAATTTAAATAATTCCATTTAATTATTTCTTAAAAACAATTATCCAGCCCTTAACCGCTAAGTTAATTTTCTACTCACGTGCTTTTAAATCTGATAAATATCAGAATTTGCTTAATTAAATCATTTAATAATTAAAGATAAACTTAAATAATAAATAATAAATAATTATTTTCTTTTAATAACTTATTATTTAAAATAATGGATTTAAAAATCTATCTTCAGTTATAAAATAAATTTTATAACTTCACTTCTATCGATTCACCTAACGGTGAATCCATGTTTAGAAAACGATTAATTTATAGGCCATATACTGCCAATTACTCAACCAATATTGCCCATCAGTTAAAAATAAAACAATCGTTGAATTTCAGGTCAACGGTCAACAATCAATCAATCATTCAATCTGAACAGCTCATCTAATGATAATATGAAAATAAATAACATTAAATGTATTTGAGGAATCTAGTTGGATCCCTCCAACTTGTTCTACGCTGCATCAAAATATATTATCTCATATAAATTCATTCAATTCAATTTAACTGATAATTTCTATAATAGTAAATAACGATTATTGAATATCAACCAATTAACAAAACAATTCAAACAATTAAACATGTTTATTTAATAAACGTGACCAACAAGGTAAGTTACCTCCATTGGATCCAACCGTTAAAATAACAATTTGGTTTTCACTGAAATTAAACAACGTTAAATTTCATCAGCTCATTCAATATATAGATATATATATTTAACAAACAATCAACCATTAGCAACCATAGCACCCAAAACAAAAACCCGACTTATATAAAATATAAGTGGAAAGAACTGAGTGAGTTTAACTCACCTTGATCTGATTAAATATTGAAATGGTTCGTTTCAGTTAAATTAATCAAGCGTTTAATTTAACTGAAAAATCCAGTTAATCTCAAACATGTCCAGATTGGTTCCATGATGTAGTTCTCACAAATGCGGTTCCAACAACATCTGGTTTGTCCAATCTTGTTAATCTATGTAAGAGTTATCATTGATATAAGTTACGGTTTTTAATTGAAAATAATATCTTTCAAATTAAATAGTTTATTTTTCTAATTACATGGATTATTCAATATTAACGGCTGAATACTGTTTCGGACCATTCCGACTTGTTTCTCGTATACTTCTCCTATCCATGACATAAAAATAATACATGTTTTAGTATAAAGTTTAAATTAAATTCCTTAATTAGATAATTAGTTAAATTAACTACTTTACTTTAAGTTATTTACTGTTAGGCAAAACATTTCCTTCTGCATGATTTTTCCCCAGGTTTGATCTCGTTCATGCTACCATTCATTCTTGTTTTGAATCCCACTGCACTTGTTTAAACATTTATAATTAATAGATTTAAGTTTAAAAAAATCCTTAATTATAATATAAATGGTTTAATTACGTTTTAAGTTATCCAAACCGATTATCGGGTCTGTCATTCATGCGATAAAGCATTTGGAACCCTCCCTACTTCTTCACACCAAACTCTCCCCCCTCTTCTGCTATGTGCCTAATAATCCCATGCACTTCCTGACAAAATGTGCCTCATCTTTCCTTTAGCTGCCAAAAACAGCCCGCTTCAAAGAAGATATACCCCGAACCAACTTCCTTCTGCACTGTACACGCTGAAAATAAAACAACAACCCCTCCTCTAACTCTGTCATATTTTTCTCTCCGAGAACAAACCACGCAACCTTCAATCCTTATCACGCCGCTTTCACTATGGTTGACCGGGTTTGCATCCATGACCTCGACCTCTTCGCCTGAACCCCCTCTGCATGCGCCACCAATCACGACCTCCCCCGCATCACCATTCTCCAGTAAAAGTTGTTCCATCACCGCGACTTTCAGGCCGAATTCTGGCCAATACCGACGTCTAACACCGATTACCACCGCTCCGATTAAAGCCCTCACCATGCTACACAAGTTTGTAGTTGGAATAATTGCAAAATATTTTACGGATTTGTACAGATCGGGGGATGAAATAATGAACTGTTTCTGCCGTTGGTTTTTATTTATTGGCCGCAGTATTTTAGGTTGGCTATAACTTAGGGTTTGACCAGAGCAAGGGTGAATGGTAGTTGTTGTATTTATAAGGTGTAGTACTTTATATTTATTATTTTCCGAAACTTCGTTCTGAAATAGTACACAAAAATAGCAACAAACGACTTCCGATAAAGATGGAACTCCTATCTTAGCATTGAAAAATATTCTGAATCCAATAGGACAGGTTTCATCGAATTCCGAGGTCATTTGTAAAAAGTCCTTTATAAATCACAGGCTAAAAATCACGCATTTAAATTTCCCACGATCACAAAATAAATCCAATCAAATTGAAACTTTGAGATTATATTAGAGCTTTTCCTTACGGATCCAATGAAATTTGTTTTATTAAAACCGAAGTTCATTTGGCCCGTCGTTTATTCCTTTAAAGTTACCTCTATCTAAATTGGCCAAAATATAATAAATGATTAAATAAAAACAAGGGCGTTTGACGCCGCCACGATCACATGATTAATCGGATTGTTGCAAAATTTGAAACGTTATAATAACTTACTAACACAGATCCAATAAAACTCGTTTTGTCGAAATCCGACTCTGTTTGGAAAACGACGATATTTTATAATTTAAATTGTTTGTCGGTTTACCATTAAATTCAGTATGAACACATATAAACTCCATTGGGCCCCAAAATTTGCAGCACGCTGTGTTTTGATGTTCCGGATCCAACAAAATTCATTTTATCGCAAACGGAGATCGTTCGAAAATTGGCTATTTCTAAGGCCTTTAAAATATCAATAAAATATTAGTTAAATTCCAAAATAACTAAATAAAATAATAATAAATTATTATTATTCATAAATATCCAAATAGAATAAATGTACAATTTCAAATAAAAATTATACAACTCAATATTATCATTTTCGATTTTATCCAAAATATATATAAACCCTATTAATTTATTAAATAAACGTTATATTTTAATAACGAATTCTGTAGCAACTATTTTTATATTTTAATTGGGCATAACTAACAATCTCTAACACGAAATCTCGATTTTTCTCTTCCATGTGAAATTTATAATCAACAAGATTCGAACATTTATTGTTTCAAAGAAATCCAACTTATATTAGATCCTATATATTCAATTGAAGTTCAAAACTCAATATTACGAACTACTGCGCCATTTCGAGCTCGTTTATATTTATATATAAATTTAACATTTAAATTCATTTTAAATAAACGAATTCAATATTAAAATCCATTAATATTCCAAATATAATATTTAAAACAATTTTTTTAAAATTTTATAGTACCAAAAATATGGGACATTACATTCTTCCCCCCTAAAAAGAATTTTGTCCCCGAAATTACTAAGGTAAGAAAAATGTTATGAACCTATTCACCTTTCAAAAATCCAATTAATTCTAAACCGAAACCCAATTCGTTATAATCAATATAAATTTTCAAAAATATCGAAAATTTTCTAACACATTCAATTCTCGAAAAAATTCGATAGAGTTTCCCTTTTACGGAGTGACATCTGCGATATCGCAGAAACAAATAATATATATACATCGACCCAGACGGTCATAAAACAAAAATAAAAACCTAATATTTATACTTTCACGTAGGCGTACTTTTTACGAGTGCTATTGAGCATATTTGCTTAATTTACGTGCAATCTACGGAATAAAAATCAATCCTCAAGATATCTGGTACATGTACTTAACTTAGTCTAACACATAAGTAACATATATATGAAATTCTTAAATAACATTTCATTAATCAACAAGTATAACAACATGAATTCAAAAATCAAAAAGGTAGCATCAATTCATTTTCAAATACTAGGTTTTAAACATTAATTTCAATTCATATGCAGTTTTATTCCAATTTAATTATACTAGAATTTATTCTTTAGTTTATAATTCATTCAACTCCATTAAACTGTACCTCAATCCAAACAATCTACCATCCAATAATAAACAATTCGCCATCAGTAACCAATACACAACCAAATCAATTGAATTTACATTTAATATTAACATTTAATTTGGTTTAACATATTCGAACATCAATCGGTTAATATTTGATTGATTACTATTTAATTGTTATTTATTCAGAGTCTAAATTCTAAATTTATTTAAATTAATTTCAATATCATTATTAATTTAATTTCACTTAACCAGGTTAAGTTCTAATTCAAATTTTAGAAAACTAATTTGAATTTCATTCAAATCAATCAAACAAACAAACCAATATCTCAATAATTTAATAAAAAGTTTCCTTTTCTATACAAAAATATATTCTGGGTAAAATTATTTCATTTACCCTCTTTACAAAACAATATCGTATCCATTACCAGTTCAATGCTTCTCAACACTTGTATCGATCAACTAACACAATACAAAATAGTTGTATATAAAATCAACAAATACGCTCTCATATATACACTCAACTCGATCCAGGGTATTACTAACCTTATCTCTATCGATTTACGCCATTGAGCCAAGGTTATTACTAGACCAATAGCTGTGATACCACCGGAACGAATTGCATGAATTTGATGTCGGAATTCTAACAATAATACATAAATCCAGTATTACTTTCCAAAACTCAAGTATCGAAAACACAGATAGTTATTAGAAAGAAATTTGAGGGTGGGATAAGAAAGAAAGAAATATTAGAATAGAAGAAGAAGAACCAACACAACACAGTCTCACATTGCAATGGAACAAAATATAATATAGAAATAAATCTTACGGAGAGCTTTGAAAATACTTACAATCATCAGAGTACATCAACACACCGGGACAATTGTAATAATCTATCCTCATATAGAACACACAGTGGAGTACACATAAATATATATGATACGTCCGATATCCTCCAGATCCAAATCTAAACAAGTAAGACCTGGTCTAACCCAAACATTTCAAATGCCGGATCAGTCTGGTGAACAAGAGTGAGAAAAACACACTAAATTTAAAGGTATCACACAACTTGATTTTAAAGTCAAAATCTTTTCGAAAGAAAAGGATAATCGTATGACCAAATCCACACATAAATACATACGGTTTTTACCTTAGGATAACCAAAACGTTTTTGAAACCAATATCTTTTCTGGTATTATAATAGTGTCTAAATACGAATAAATATCAATCTAGCGAAAAGCTTGCATCTCACGCTCCACATACTTAGTATACAATCAAAAACCGCAGGTGCTTATTGGAGAATGGATTTCCATCGCAAGGTATGGGCAATCATCTTTCCGACAATGCACCTCCAAAGATGAATACATTGGGGTTCAACAAGAACACCTTGCAACCCTGACTAAACATGACCGACTCCTCACTTCGCTTGAGATTAAAGAATATATCATCACCACAGTTGGGGGCCAGCCAACCGAACCGATAGCATACATACAAAAATAAAAGTTACAACTGAAGGCATTTGATTTCTCCAGATTAGGTAATGATATACCCTTTTGATGGGTGCGACCCACAAAGCCATGCGACTTACCCGATTTTATACCATTTCCCGATTGATGAGGCTTGAGGTTATACTTACTTTTTAGAACATTTGGCCACCATTTACTTTGAATGCCACATCGTCAAATCCATCAAATCATTAATTGATGTCCACAAATATACTCTGGGTGTAAAAGAAGTGTGCCCTTCTTCGCCAGCAACTCAGTATGCTTGTAAGAATCAACATACGTGGTTTATAGGAAATACACTATCAGACATTCGTCCATACAAGTCATCGAGGAACATGATGAACTGAAGCCACCCTTCTACTGCATCCGGTATAGGTATCACCCCAAAGATCAGTAGCAAGTAGTCCTTGCTATCCGTCGATTTCAACCACGACAAGATCACCATTAGAATATCTCCGGGCTCGACTCCAGAGAATTCCAAGTAGTCATTCCATTTAAGAAGATCCACGGTCTTCGTTGCTCCATCTTCAACCGACGTCTTTCACAGATTCAATGGTTAGAAATGGTTTTCGAATATAAATTTGATCTTGGTCTTTCCGTACCAATAACCGTATAGGCCAGATTTGATAGTCGATTATTTAACTATCAAATAAATAATCATGAGAATAAAATGAGTTCACTGATTCAGTGCTCGTCATTTCTTGGCCTCTTTAATAAAAAATAATTAAACAAGGTTAATTCAAAACTCTTAAATCTTTCTAGATTACGGATATAGCTTTTCACTTTCTTATTCCACATAAGATTTAATTTCAAATCAATTTTATTTTTATACATAGGAAAATGTCCTATAATCATAATTAATTTTCTATTTTACTATCATTTTCGAAGCATTTTCTGCTTCATTACTCATTATCTATAATTGGTAAATCAACTTGTCTTATTACCTGTAAAACAACGTTACGAAATCTCTTTTATTTTCATTACTTGAAAACAATAATCACCCTAATTCTTTTAGAATAAATCCATTCCAAAACTCCCTTTTTCATTTCTATAATTGGTAAATCAACTTGTCTTATTACCTGTAAAACAACGTTACGAAATCTCTTTTGCTTTCATTACTTGAAACAATAATCACCCTTATTCTTTTAGAATAAATCCATTCCAAAACTCCCTTTTTCATTTCCTTTTACCTTGAAAATATTGTTATAATTCACACATTCTCCTTTTATTACTTTTGCTTTGGGAATATCATTATATATATATATATCCAATCTTTCCATTTGCGTTTCTTTGGAACTCTAATTATACAAATTTCAAATCTTTTCATTATCACTGCGTTATTATTTCTCATATAGAAATAATAAATCATTCTATACCTTTTACCATTACAACAAATATCATCCTCAGATAATCCTGAAGTCATTCAAGTTGGGGTTTTTCAATCACCTATCAGACCTTGATCAACAACGTTCTTATCTTAAGATAGAAATGAGTTGTAATTCAAAAACCGATATTTCATTCTAATATCAAAAAAATCCCATATAACCATTTTGCTTAAAACATGATTTTATAATCCATTTCTGATTTTTGAAATCTCCTTTTCCAAATACAATTGTCATTTCTTAATTCGCCGATTAAGTAGATGCTTATTAACATTTCCTTTTTACTTTAAATTCTTTTAATCAATCTGTTTTATAACACAGATTTTTGTTACTAAATCTTATTCTTAAATACCAAATTCACTTTTTCTAAACCATTCAATCCTTTCCCGCTTGGATTATCTTATTTCGATTCCATTCATTACGCTTAATTCCATTATTAAATAACGTTAATTTAAAATTAATGCTTTAGCACCTCATCTCTTTTTATAAACCTCGTTTACACAACCCTGGTTTAATGTAAGCCCTTTTTATCTCATTCTCCTTTTACTTAATTCAAATATTAAGTAAATATTTAATTTAAGCTATCGTATTCGCTTAAAATCCATTTTATAACTTCATTATAAAAACTCGGGTTTTAATATAAAACCCCTCATAAACTCCTTTCACGATTCAATTCGATTTCATTACAACACTTAAATTATTATTAATTAAAATAGTAATTTACTTCATCATTAAATACTATAAAAGTAGTTAACTTCTTCAATAACTAAATAAATAGTAAATTCTTTCTAAAATCTTACTAGAATTTAAACAATTATTCAATAAATCGTTTCATTGGATTAATTCGAACATACTAATTAAATAATCATTCTCAGTTAAAATGGTTGCCTTGGTCAACTCAAAAGACAGTTACCTCGTTAACCAATTCCAATTAATCATTCCTTTAAATTAATTAATAATATAATTAATTTAAATAATTCCATTTAATTATTTCGTAAAACAATTATCCAACCCCTAATCGCTAGTTTAATTTTCCACTCTCGTGCTTATAAAGCTGATAAATATCAGAATTTTCTTAATTAAATCATTTAATAATCAAATATAAACATAAATAATAAATAATTATTTTCTTTTAATAACTTATTATTTAAAATAATGGATTTAAAAATCTATCTTCAGTTATAAAATAAATTTTATAACTTCACTTCTGTCGATTCGCCTGACGGTGAATCCATATTTAGAAAACATTTGATTTATGGGCCATACACTGCCAATTACTCAACCAATATTGCCCGTCGGTTAAAAACAAAACAACCGTTGAATTTTAAGTCAATGGTAAACAATCAAATCATTCAATCAGAACAGTTCATCTAATGATAATATGAAAATAAATAATATTAAATATATTTGAGGAATCCAGTTGGATCCCTCCAACCTGTTCTTCGCTGCATCAAAATATATTATCTCACATAAATCCATTCAATTCAATTTAACTAATAGTTCATATAACCTTAAATAACGATTATTGAGTGTCAACCAACTAACAAAACAATTCAAACAATTAAACACGTTTATTTAATAAACATGACCAACAAGACAAGTTACTATCATTGGATCCAATAGTTAAAATAACGATTTGGTTTTTCATTGAAATTAAATAATGTTTAATTCCATCGGTTCAATCAATATGCGAATATATATTTAACAAACAATCAACCATAGCAGCCAAAATAAAAACCTAACTTATATAAAATATAAGTGGGAACCGAGTGAGTTTAACTCACCTTGATTTGATTAATTGTTGAAACAGTTCGTTTCAGTTAAATTAAACAAGCGTTTAATTTAACTGAAAAATCCAGTTAATCTCAAACGTGTCCTGATTGGTTCCATGATGTAGTGCTCACAAATGCGGTTCCACCGACATCTGGTTTATCCAATTCTGTTAATCTATGTAAGAGTTATCAATAACATAAATTACGGTTTTTAATTGAAACAAATATCTTTCTAATTAAATAATTTATTAATCTAATACACGGATTATTCAAGAATAACGGCTGATTACTGTTTCAGACCATTCCTCCTTGTTTCTCGTAAACTTCTCCTGTCCACGACATAAAAATAATACATGTTTTAGTGTAAAATGTAAATTAAATTTCTTAATTAGATAATTAATTAAATTAACTACTTTACTTTAAGTTATTTACTGTCAGGCAAAACATTCCCTTCTGCATGATTTTTCCCCAGTTTTGATCTCGTTCATGCTACCATTCGTTCTTGTTTTGAATCCCACTACACCTGTTTAAACACTAATAATTAATAGATTTAAGTTTACAAAAATTTCCTTAATTATAATATAAATGGTTTAACTACATTTTAAACTACCCAAATTGATTATCGGGTATGTTCATTCACGCAGTAAAGCATTTGGAAGCCTCCCCGCTTCTTCACGCCAAACTCCCCCCTCCCCCTCTTCTGCCACATACCCAATTATCCCATGCACTTCCGGACAAAACGTGCCTCATCTTTCCTCCAGCCGCCAAAAACAGTCCCATTTCAAAGAATATATACCCGAACCCAACTTCCTCCTATACTGTACATGCTGAAAACAAAACAGCAACCCCCTCCTTTAGTTCCTTCGTATACTTCCTTACCGAGAACAAACCACACAACCTTCAATCCTCATTACGCCGTAGTCACCATGGTTGACTGGAATTACATCCAAGACCATCGACCTCTCTGCCTGAACCCCCTCTGCCTTTGCCACCAATCATGACCTCCGTGGCATCACCGTTCTCCAGTAAAAGTTGTTCCACCGCCGTGACTTTCAGGTCGAAATCCGACTAATACCGTCATCTAACACTGATCACCATCGCTCCAATTAAAGCCCTCACCATGCTACACAAGTTTGTAGTTGGAATAATTGCGAAATACTTCACGGATTTGTACAGATCGGGGAAGGAAGTAACGAACGGTTTCAGCCGTTGGTTTTTATTTAGTGAAGGCAGTATTTTAGGTTGACTATAACTTAGGGTTTGACCAGAACAAGGATGAACGAATGATGTTGTATTTATAGGGTGTAGTACTTTATATTTTATTATTTTGCGAAACTTTGTTGTGAAGTAACATAGAGTTATATCAACAAACTACTTCCAATAAAGATGAAACTCGTAATCCTAGTATAGAAAAATATTCCGGTTCCAATGGGACAAGTTTCGTCGAATTCCGAGGTCGTTTGCAAAAAAATCCTTTATAAATCACAGGCTAAAAATCACAAATTTAAATTTTCCACGATCACAAAATAAATCCAATCAACTTGAAACTTTGAAATTATATTAGACCTTTTCCTTACCGATCGATGAAATTTGTTTCGTTAAAATCGGAGTTCATTTGGCCCATCGATTATTCCTTTAAAGTTATCCCTGTCTACATTGGCCAAATTAAAATAAAAGATTAAATAAAAACATGGGTGTTTGATGCCGCCATGATCACACGGTTAATCGGATTACTACCAAATAAAAAAATGTTATACTAACTTACTAATATAGATCCAATATAACTCGTTTGGTCGAAATCCGACTCTATTTGAAAAACGATGATATTTTATAATTTAAATTATTTGGCAGTTTACCAATAAATTCCGTACGCTCACATATTAACTCCGTTTGGCCCAAAAATTTGCAGCACGTTATGTTTTGACGTTCCGAATCCAACAAAATTCGTTTTATCGCAAACGGAGGTCATTTGAAACTTGGTTATTTCTAAGGCCTTTAAAATATCAATAAAATATTAATTAAATTCCAAAATAATAAAATAAATAGTAATAAATTTTTATTATCGTAAGTATCCAAACAGATATATATACAATTTCAAATAAAAATTATACAACTCAATATTATCATTTTCGAGTTAAACGTTATCCAAACTATATATAAAAACCCTATTAATTTATTAAACTTATATTTTAATAACGATTTCCATAGCGACTATTTTTATATTTTAATTGTACATAACTAACAATCTATAACATGAAATCTCGATTTTTCTCTTCCATGTGAAAATTATAATCAACAAAATTCGAACTTTTCTTGTTTCATAGAAATCCGACTTATATCGGATCATGTATATTCAATTGAAGTTCAGAACTCAATTTTACAAACTACCACGCCATTGCGGGCTCGTTTATATATAATATAAATTTAACGTTTAAATTTGTTTTAAATAAACAAATTCAATATTAAAATCCATTAGTATTCCAAATATAATATTTTAAAAAATTAAATATTATAGTGCCAAAAATATGGGACAGTACATTATATGCCGGTGGAGGAGCGATGTGAGCGTACGAACATCCATACACTCAACAACAATATCATCAATAATGTTAGTTCCTACGTGCAAGTGTTACGGTGCTTAACACTTAACGGTGTATATGTGTCATTAATTGTGCATCCATTCATCCAATATCATACACATGTATTTAACATCCATAATTAAATATATAAACAAGGGTGAAGAGTTCTCACTGAAGGACAATGTAACCGCGTACTGTGCTCTAATTTTTCTATCTCCAAAAATAGGCCAACTGCCCTTGACTTTTTGGACTTGCTACTCTCTGCATGTGGAAAAATTCCCAACTACAAAATTGTAGTGAATTCTTTTCTCTTCAGTTTTAAATGAAGAATTTCTCAATTCTAATTATTTTTCAGGGAGATATGATCCAAATAGTGAAGGTGTTTTACAAATTCAACAAAAGATAGCCATAAAATATAGCCTTCCAATATCTGGATTTTTGGGATAGCTAGACTTAGAATTAGGAAAAGTGCTCAACGACAAAGTTGTAGCCACTAGAAAAAAAACACAACCTAAAAAAAACGCAGGATTTGGATCATTTTTGGAGTAGTTATAACCCCAGAAAGTTGTTGGCCTAGGCTGAGGTGGAGGCTGAGAAAAAAATGAGGTGGTGGTGCATGGAGATGGTGGTGTGGGGTGCTTGGACGGACTTGGGTGGAGGAGGTGGGGTTGTTGCTGGTGGAGTAGGAGGTGGGTAAGTGGTTGTCCAAATGGGGTGTAGGCCGAGCTTGGAGGAGGAACAGAGAGGAGGGAAGGAGGAAGAAAAAGAGGAGGATAGGGATGGAAAGGAAGGGAAGAAAGGACGAAGAGGAGCGGAGAAAAAGCTTTAGGAAGCCATGGATGGAAGAGGGAAGAGAACTTGGAACTGAAGAAGGAGAAGGTTGTTTGGATGGAATGAAATGAGGTGTAGGTGTTATTTTATAGTGGTAAAGGACGGGGTTATGTTAAATTATCCAAATCTTCCTTAAGAAGCCAAAACCAAAAACATGTCCCCGTTTTGAAAACCACGTGTACATGGTATTCACCTACCACTTAGCCATACTTTTGGAACACTTTTAAAGTGTTTTTATCTTGTAACGCCTTATAAATGTTACTATATTTTGATGTATATGCTATCGTTTAACCGTTCAAATACTCGACGACTAAAGTTATCAAAATGAACAAGCTCATCAACTTATTTATCATTTAAAATAATTACTTTACTTTAATTTATCTACATTTAAAATATATTTGTTTAACTAGAAAAAACATACTTAAAAATAGTTTTATAAATATGTATTTGGAAAATTCGCTGTAACAAAACTTGATATATTCTTACTAAATTATAACATTATATTTTGACAATATTAAATATTTATCTTATTATTTAATCATATATATTAAATTTATTTTATAATTATTCCAAATACATGTTTAAATCATATTAAATCCATTTTATACACAGAAAATTCAAATTATGTTCAAAAATTTAGTTTTAAATTGGTTAAAAATTCTAGATCATTACATTTACCCCTTCCCCCATTAAAAAATTTTCTTCCTCGAAAAGGAAACGGGGTTAATTAAGATTTTCTTTCCATTATTTATTAACTCATGAATTGTCAAACTAAAATTTAAATAAAATGAAACACCCCACCTCCGTTAAGGTCACTCACAAAGGGAATGCCTTAATTTTGGTGGAGGTTTATAAGTAAAAGACACGGATAAAACACAAGACAGATATAAACACATATAAATAAGCAGCGGAAAAACCAACAGACTTTTATTATCATAAATACGTGTTCATACAGAACATTTCCAACATTGTCTCAAAACAAACTTCCAATTATTACAACCATAATACTGTCTTGATTTTAAAAGTTAAAAAGCATGAAACATAAATAAAGCTGCATAATCCCCATAAATGATATCCAAAGCCATGGTCCAAATGAAAGAAATCCAAGCAATACATTCTCTCTCTTCAAGCTGAATGAAAAACTGACTAAGCTGCGGTGTTTCCTCCCTGTGGACCTGGGGGGAAAACGGAAGAAAAGAAGACGAAAGGAAAATGGGTCAGACATAAGTCTGGTAAGTCTAGCTATATTCCTAGAATGTTAATAATAAAAATATCATGACTTGCATAAAGTGAGAACAGGACGATATCAGGATAATAGACTATCCTAGAACTAGATAAGGTGTCCCAAAACGAACATCCCTTCGCACCCTATTTTAAATCTCTATCTCTGCACGTACTAATTCTTATACCAATAGGCACCCCGTGATTGGGGTGAAGTGATCCCTTTCTCTTTCTTTAAAAGATCGGCTCCTACTCGTATATTCACATGTATCCTACGGCCCTATATGGTAGATACCTATGTTGGTCCCACCATGGGGTGTATCAAGTCCCATGGTGGCGGCCTCGACACAATTCTAGCATGCATAGGGTATACTATTGATGCTCCAGTGCCCTGACTTGTCTACTCCAGAGTGTGTGCATGCCCGCACTCTGTTAGAACCCACACTGTGCACCAACCGCCGTCGCTTTTGACCGCTTACAATCAGCCCAGTAATCGTGCTCCACCCTGCCTAGTTCAGGGTACCATGATACCTAATTGGGTTACTGCTGAAACAGGTCCCCATTACTAGGTTTTCTAGTCAAACATGTTAAGTGGTTAAGTGTCTGAATGAACCTAACCCCCACCCATCCAAATTATTTAACATGTTGAATTTGGTTAAGTATTTATTAAATTGACTTAACCCTATCAGTCCTAACTCAGCTCTAATTGTCTTATTAGAGCACCAACCTCTCAGATTAGACAGATATTGTTGTGGCTGTCTGTATGCCGGTTGGGTCCGGGCAGTCTTACGCCACAACTCAGTTTAACCTCGGGTCTTTATTGGGCCCCATGCCTTAACCTCTCACATTGGATAGCTATTGTTGTGACAACTGGACACCCGGGAGGGTCCGGGCAGGTTTACGTCACAACTCAATCCAACCTCGGGTTAAGCGCATTCGTATTTTCTAATTTACATTTTAATTATGTAAATTATTCAAATTCAAATTACTGTCACATTCATTTCCAATTAGTCTCATTAATTAAGGTAACGAATGCCTTTTTATGCCATAAATCACTTATGTGATTAATGACCAATTTATGGCAAGTTTTCCTAAAATTATCATTTAAACCCAACGTTACCCCGTCCAATATTAGGCTAACCATCTCAGCCTAATTTACGTTCGCATGATTTTTGGTGTAAAGTATTAGGCTAAAAACTTAGCCCAATTTAATATACGCAAATTGGCATAAATTAGCATAAACATGACAAGGGTATAACTTTGGTATTGATGGCATAATCAATATTAACATAATAGGGTGTACTTGCAAAATAACTAACATGAACATTTTAGGGGTGAACTTGCAAAATAACTAACGTGAACATTATAATGTCATAGGTACAAACTTGCAAAAAGACTAACATAAACATTATAATGTCATAGGTATGAACTTGCACTTATAGGCTAACTCAACATACACATGTGTTAATTAGTAACATAGATTTAAACATACTTGCAAATTAATCCCAACATATGATAAGTGTGAACATGGCATAAGTTTTGCATAAACATGAACATATAGATTTGACAATTGGTCGCATAACTTCACTACATAAACTTGCATAATAAACTACACAATTCTCATAAGATGTTACAATCCAAGTCCATGCTTATACAAATAATCTAATCCAATAATCCCAAATTTAACATGATAATAGAATCAAGTCACTAGCATAGATTAATATTATAAAACATAATAAACATCATACTTAATAATTCTCAATTCAACATGATAATAGAATCAAATCACAAACGTATATTAATAACATAACGAGTATCGTACTATTATCATTTCATCGCAACACATGATATTCATATTAATTCGCATTCTAAAAATGTAGCTAAACTTACAATCGTAGACGGTCTTGTTTTCTGAGTTCTGAAATTCTGAATTTGCAAAGCTTTCCTTTGGGAAGACGTTGCTTTGATTCTAATTTGTTGTTGCTTTTTAATCTTTTAGTTTGTATTCGCTATGTTGTTCGTCTCTTTCAAGTGGACGCTCCCTCTTGTTCTCAGCAGACAACACGGTGGCTCCAATTCTTATTCTTTTTTTTTTTTGTGAATTTTTAGTTTGAGACCTAGGGTCTTTTTATAGAGTTGCAAGTTAATTTGAGCCGTCGATGAAGCTAGGGCTAACCAGAGCCGTCCGTTGTAAAGAGAAGCCAATTATATTCACCATTTCTTTCTTAATGTACATTTACTATTATTTGTCAATCCATATAAATACGTTCGCATTAGATACATCTCCCCTTTACACATTTATTATTATATTAGCAACTTTAGTGTTAACAGAAATACGGGGTGTTACATTCTCCCCTCCTTAAAGGATTTCGTCCCCGAAATCTCCAAGTCTAGGAGAACATACATCCTACCATCCAAATGTCCATATACTCAATCATCAAACACGAGCGTCCATTGTCCTTAAAAGACTTCTAATGCTTCATGATCATATGCATCGTGTGTACATGTCCTTATCTAATGCAAAAATCAGGCGGTCTACTGATTCAGTTGACCTCCTTAATGCAAATTATGTAAGTGTCATGAATCCATTATGTATGCAAACTTTTTCCTATTCATAATTCTACATGAGTGCGCAATCATTCAAACAAATGAGGCATCCATATGACAACATATTAAGCTTCAACCATATACAAACATAAACACATATATGCATATGCAATATGAAGTGACAGAGCCGATCTAAAACCCTAGATTGTGTGTGTATATGCATCCACGAGCAACCACTAGCAAACATTTGCAACCACTTGCAACCATCATCCATAACATGTTTCAATTACATGTTTACATCCAAAGGGGTTTCCACCTAAGGATAAAAGGGTAAGGTCCAGGAGATATACCTAAAAAGGTAGATACTAACATGACTTTAAGGAAAAAGAGAGATAAAAAATGTACCCTAAAAAAGAAAAGGGTAGGCTGCGCGTATTCTATCCTCAGTTTCCCAAGTCGCGTCTTCCTCGGTGTCGCTTTACTGAACTTTGACGAGTTTGACTTCGCGGTTGCGTAGCTTTTTCACTTCAGTTCCTAAGATGCGAGTTGGAACTTTCCTCACAGTTGCTTCGCGTTCTACTTCAGCTTCTTCTAGAATGTTTAGCTCTACCACTTCCGCTGACTCATGTAGATACTTCCGGAGGTGAGAAACATGAAAGACTTTGTGAACTCCGGCCAGTCTCTCGGGTAACTCTAACCTGTAGGCCATCTTCCCAATCTTCTCGATGATAGGAAACGGCCCTACAAATCTTGGTGCTAGCTTCCCTGTGGATCCAAAGCGAACGACGTTCCTTAAAGGAGATACCTTAAGGAAAACCCTGTCCCCAACCTCAAATTCAAGGTCGGTCCTTCTCTTGTCTGCATAGGATTTTTGTCTGTCTTGGGCTGTCTTCATTCTTCTCCGTATTAAGTCTAATTTCTCTGAAGTCTCTCGGATCATATCTGGTCCAAGTATGAGCTTGTCTGTAACACCCCGAATTTCGGTTAATGCTAAAATTCACTAATTATAGAATAAATAATCTCAGGTGTGAGAATTGGGGGAAAAGGGCTGCGTCATTTCGTTCGTCTCGGAAAAATACGCGAAATAGAGTCCGAGTTTTCGAGAATCGGAGTCCGTATGGCCCGGTTATGGCCCAATGAAGTTTACGGAAAATTCAAAGTTCAAAACAGATTTAAAATTCAAATTCAGATTTCGAAATTGGAACCAGTGGGGGCCAGGCGGGAAATTTCCCGCCCTAGCCATGTCGACAGGGCTGTCGACAGGCCTGTCGACTTGGGCCAGGCCAAGTCGACTGCCTTGTCGACTTGCCTGTCGACACAGGGTGTCGGGCCAATTGGCCTGGGTGCACCAGGTCTGGTTTTTCTGGCTGGTTTGGGCTGTGTTCTGGAGACTTCCTAAATCTGACGGACCTAATCTAACCTAGGGCTAATCCTATGGTCTAAAACACACCCTAATCCTATAAATACACCCTAATGCAAGCCTAATCCATACTAAAAATAGAATTGATGCCATCATGCCGCCAAAATCAAACTTAGGAGGAGCCTCCACTAGTTTATGAAGAAAGTTGCAAGCTAATCAACCTCTAATCATCATCTTCTTCAAATATAGCAACTGGTTCTACTTCATAAGTTTGCTAATCTTGGTGTTGGTGAGTTTCTATACCCTTAATAATCAATTGTTAAATTGATTATGATAGGATATGATAAGATATGGCTATGTTTGTGGAATCAATGTGTTTATGCAAGTTTAGTATAGTGTATGTTGTGTGTTTTGCAAGTTTTATGCTATATGCAAGTTTAATGCTATGTTTTATGATGCAAAACACTATGTTGAACATTGATTCATATGTAACATGTTATGCAAGCTATATGTGACATTATATGAAAGTTTATATGTAACATGTTATGCAAATTATGTATTTGGTTTTATGCATGCTAAGTATTTGGTTTTATGCATGCTATGTATTTGGTTTTATGCATGCTAAGTATTTGGTTTTATGCATGCTAAGTGTTTGGTTTTATGCAAGTTATGATGCAAGTTCATATACAAGTTATGATGCAAGTTCATATAAAAGTTATGATGCAAGTTCATATGCAAGTTTGTCTCTTTTTATGATATGCATAATATATGCAAGTTTGCCTCTAAGTATGGCATGTTATGCAAGTTCATATGCAAGTTATGATGCAAGTTCATATGCAAGTTATGATGCAAGTTCATATACAAGTTATGATGCAAGTTCATATACAAGTTATGATGCAAGTTCATATGCAAGTTATGATGCAAGTTCATATGCAAGTTTGTCTCTTTTTATGATATGCATAATATATGCATGTTTGCCTCTATGTATGACATAAGTACATGTGCAAGTTCATCCCTTTTAGACCTATGACATGTATGCAAGTTGACACCTTTATGATAGGTCTATGACATGAACATTTAAGCAAGTTACCATCTTTATGACATATGTGATTCATGCAAGTTTGGGTTGGTTATTTATGCAAGATGGGTTTATGGTCATATATACAAGTTGACACCTTTTAAACCCATGATAATGTTAATGATATGCTAAGTTGAACCCATTGTGTGTATGATGAATCTTCTCTTTTGAAGTATGTCATGTTAACGTATTTACGTGGGGACGATGGGGTAAAAGTTAATGAACACATAAAATTGTGTGAAGTGGGTATGATTAAACATACTATAAAGTGGATGGACATAATTGGGAATTTACCTATTAAGTTAGGTCTACCCATATTATGTAATTGGGAATTTACCTATTGAGTTAGGTCTACCCATATTCTTAAATATTTTTAATTAATTAGGGATAATTAATACAAATTATGGGGAGTGATTAATTAGGTGTAATTAATCTACTAAGACACGAGGTTGGACCCTTTTGTAGCATAAGGCTGCCCGGAACCGACCGGCAAATCCAGCGGCTACAAATGATTGGCCCAATGTGAGAGGTCTTAGTCATAAACTAAATACGTGACAAGTGTAAAGACACAAGGTTAGACTCTGTTATGATGTAAGGCTGCCCGGAACCAACCGGCATATCCAGCTGCCATAAAAGACAGTCTAATGTGAGAGGTCTTTATAAAGGTTACGATCTTAATTAATTAAGAAACACTTAACCAAATTAGCATGTAGTGAAGCATGAGGGGTTAAGTGGGTGCCTTGGGTGGCATGTAGTAACTAGTGGGGGTGCCTTGGGTGGCATAAGGAAACTAGTGGGTTGCCTTGGGTGGCAATAGAAAATACGATTAGAATACTTAACCAAAGTGGAACATGTAATTAAACATGATTAAAGGGTTAAGTAAGTGCCTCGGGTGGCATGTGGGAATCAAGTAAGTGCCTTGGGTGGCATGTGGAAATCTAGTGGGTGCCTTAAGTGGCAATTAATTAAATAACAAGCTTAAGTAGTAGCTTGTGGGGGCCTTGAGTGGCAATTAAAATATGATTAAAAGACTTAACCAAAATCTATAACATGTAGGTGGACATGGTTAAAGGGGTTAAGTAGGATGCACTAGATAAAATGACAAGCTTAAGTAGTAGCTTGTGGGCGCCCATTTCAACCAATATCCCAAACGTATCTTTGTGGGCTCGACCCAAGTCGAGGACGGGACACGCATATTGGGCTTGACTATAAGAGGCCAAAACGGGGTAGCGGTGGCAACGCGAGTCCAACGGGTTTCATATGTGTGTGTGGACCCGGGCTGGTAGGTAAGACGTTGTTGCATCGTGTAGATATAAGCCGTGCACCATTTGTTGTATCGGGTTGCCACTTTGGGGAGTGATACACCCCATTGTGGGGCCAGCACGGGTATCTACGGTAGGGAGCCGATCGCTTAGGGAGTAGTGGGTACACCTAGTGGAGATAGGGGCAGACGGCACCTATGTAGTCAGCTAGGGGTACACGAATCTACTATTAAAAATTACTGGGTACACCTAGTGGAGATAGGGGCAGACGACACCTATGTAGTCAGCTAGGGGTACAAGAAACTACTGGGTAAAATTACTAAGTACACTTAGTGGGATCAACATTTAAGTAGGAATTACCCTTGGGTGGGTAGAACTGGTGTGGTGCAGTGTAGGAATTACCCTTAGGTGGGTAGGTCTGGGGTGGTGCAATATTGTAATTATCATTGGGTGGATAAATGCGTCTTTTCGATTATTTTAGTACATCCTGTGTTTAGTCGGCTACTTAGTGTAGTCATTATCCCCAGAGGTACCGTACCTTGTTTCTATCATACCCTAATTACTTTAATGATTGTATTGTTAGGGTTATAGGACTCACTCAGACTTATGTCTGACCCCGTTGTTTCTTTATCTTTTTCCCAACCCTCAGGTTTTCAGAGTGGGCCTAGCACTAGTTGTCTTTGATCAGACTGCTTTATCTATCCTTTGGAGCTTGGACCGTGGATGTAAAGCTCAGTTTATCTTTTATATTATGGCTATTAGGTTATGTAGTGGGATTATGTACTTTTGTTTTTATCAGGATGGATATTATATACTTGACTCCTATTTATGGTTTTGGTGTAACCAAACATGTATTACTTTCCGCTGGAATGAAATGATGTTTTAAATTCTCAAGTATTACTTATATCTGTCTTGTTGTAATTTTTCTGTTCTATATTCACTTAAAATACTCCACCGATGTTATGGCATTCCCTTAGTGAGTGACCGTAGCGGGTGTGGGGTGTTACACGTGGTATCAGAGCTTAAGGTTACCAGAACAGATAAAATTTTTAGAAAAACTATTTTCTAAGAATATTTTTGAAAAGAGTATTTTCAAAAACATGTCTTTTAAGAGAAAATTTTTTGAAAGAAAAGCATAATCCCCGATAGCCATATCTTTATCTTTCGAATTCTCCGTTTTGAATCTCTTCCTCTCTCGTTTTGAGTTTCCCCTCCGTGTATAGATGATCTTTCTAAGATAGATAAGAATGGAAAACCACTTCAAGGGACTTAGACGTTAGTCGGATTAGAAGTTGGTTCAAGAAGGAGGAGGACTTGTAGGTGCCTATTGGATAGACGATGGGAGGAAGGCTCAAATAGTTGTTGTTTAATGAAGGACGAAACCTCATTTTGATGGGAGGTTATGAGTGGAGAATGGGAAGAAGAAGGCGAGTAGTTATCCTTTTGGAGGAATAGGACACCTTATTAGGGTTGTCCAAAGAGGCAAGGGCAAGGTACGGAATCTTTTGGAGGGTAGTTGTATTCCCTCACGGCTAGTGTACCAGATGGGGATAGGACCGTCTAGGTTGGAATTTGGATTTCTTTATTATCCGGTTCGAACTTTATTTGATTCTGACGCATCGAGTTCGTTCATCTCATCATTGTTAGTTGAGTCACTGCACTTAGACACCAGTTTAGTAGATGATCCCTTAGTTGTTTCAAACCCAATTGGGGGCTCCATGATGTGTTTGGGTTTGAAAGTTTCTATACTTAGCGTTGAGTTTAGATGTGATGCTTTTTGGGCTTCACGGGCTATGGGTTAGTTTTGGGCATGGACTGGTTATCCAGCAGGGGTGTCGTTCTTGATTTTGAAGGGAGAGTTGTTAGGCTTATGACCCCCTTGGGTAACACTCTCGAGATCTCTTGTAATCCCATGGAATCTGTTATGCTAAGTTATCTAGAATCGCTTGACACGTCGGTCGACGGTTTGCGATCTGTTAGAGTGGTCCGGGAATACTCGGATGTGTTTGAGGAGGTGAAGGGCTTACCTCCGGAGCGGGAGATTGACTTCCGAATATATCTGGTAGACAATGCCAAACCAGTATCTTGGCCAGTGTGCCACATGGCTCCTCGTGAGAGGAGGGAACTCCATAAGCAAGTAGGCGATTTGCTTGAGAAGGGGTTCATAAGACGAAGTATATCGGAGTGGGGTGCTCCAGTAGTTTTTTCCACGAAGGCGGATGGGTCCCTCAGACTTTGTGTAGGCTAAAGAGAACTAAATAAACTCACAAAGAAGAATAGACACCCATTGCCGAGGATTGATGATCTCTTTGATCAGTTAGTTGGCGCCTCAGTATTTTCGTAGTTGGACTTAGCCACGGGGTTTCATCAGTTGAGAGTGGCTGAGGATAGTATAGAGAAGACTGCCTTTAGGACTCCGGATGGGTTTTTATGAGTGGCTGGTGATGCCATTTGGTTTGACAAACGCCCCCGCATACTTTATTGATTTGATGAGAAGGGTGTTCAGGGAGTACCTAAATAAGTTCGTGATGGTCTTTGTAATGACATCTTGGTCTTTTCTAGGAGCGAAATAAGTTTTCGTATGTGCTCAATAGGTTGAGCAAAGCCAGTTATGGGATAAACGGTGGTTTTGGAGCGAGACTGGCGAGGACATCCAGAGTTGGACAAGGGCTTAATTATTTAGCCGTTTTTAAAAGTATCATCTCACGTAGGTCGTCTGAATCCGAAGGAGGTATCCCTTGGGTGTTTGTCTGATATTGGTTTAGGCCTTTGGGGCTTGCATTTGGGGGATGTCGAGTTCGACTAGGGTGGTCTGCGTGAGAGATGGATAGTTGTGACGATTTTGCATGGGAGAATATCCTGATTTTCTCTAGAAGTGGAGAAGAGCATGCCCTACATCTTAGGGAAGTGTTGGAGACTCTTCGAGCGCATAGTCTTAGGACAGCAAAAGTGGATGGGATTCTTTGCATCCTATGAGTTTGAGATAGCGTATACCCATAGCAAGGGTAACGTGGTAGCGGACGCCTTAAGTAGAAAAAGGCTGTCCTTGAGTTCATTGTTCGTTGAACGACGGAGCTTAGAGTTTATTTCTATGTTTGACTTTAGACCTTCCGTTGACTTTGTACCCGGTTTGCTAGCCTTCTTGGAGGTTAGGCCTACTCTTTTGGGACGGATTGGCGAGGCACAGCGAGACGACCCACAGTTGGTTGAGTTAGTAGAGAAGCTCATAAGGGGGGGAGTCGTCCAGTCATTTGAGTAGGTACACCCTAGGTGGTAAGGGGTGGTTGCGTAGAGACAGTAGACTTTGTGTACCGCAAAACGAGGGTTTGGGGAAGGCTATACTTGATGATGCACATTGGCCGAAGATGACCATTCATCCCGGTGGGGACAAGATGCACCAAGACATGAAGCGAGTTTTCTTTTGGGCTGGTATGAAGAAAGATGTGGCCGAGTATGTCGCTAGATGCTTGGTGTGCTAGCAAGTGAAAGCGGAGCAGAAGAAACCCGGTGGGTTGCTTCACCCATTGGAGGTTCCGCTATGGAAGTGGAATAGTGTCTCGATGGATTACCGAGATCGAGGAAGGGTAATACGGGAATTTGGGTTGTGGTAGACAGACTTACTAAGAGCGCCCATTTCATACCCGTAAAGAGCAAGAGGACTGTTCCATGTCTAGCTTCAGTTTATATTCAAGAGATAGTTCGGTTGCATAGGGAACATGACGTATTCCATGTGTCACGTTTGGGGATGTGCCTACATGAGACCGCAGAGGTGGTAGAGCCGAGCTTGCTTAGAGAAGTGGAAGTAGAGCATGATGCGACTATTCGACGAGCCCCTACTCGCATCCTCGGGTCAGAGACTAGGAAATTGAGGAATCGAGAAGTTCAACTAGTCAAAGTAAAATGGGGAGAAGATGAGAGCAATGCTACCTTGGAGACGGAAGTGAAGATGCGTTCATTGTACCCATTCCTTTTTGAGGGTATGTCTTTTAACTTCTCCTCTATCGTTTGTCTAGTGCTTATCTTATCTTTAGTATACCCTCTCATTAGTACCTTTGACCTTTAGATAGGGTAAACCTATGGTTGAAACATGTGTTTGAGACATGTTATGATTGATGGATGCAAGTGGATGCAAGTGTTTGCTAGTGGTTGCTCGTGGATGCATATACACATACTTTAGACACTAGATCGGCTCAGTCACTTCATATTGCATATTGCATATAATTGTGTGTAGATAGCTATATTTATGGATGTATAATGATTGTGTTATCATATGGATGATGCATTTTGGTGAATGATTGTGCACTCATGTAGATATTGTATGTGTCGATAGGGTTCTCTCGCATACATAATGGATGCATGGCACTATCATGGTTTGCATATGTTCATACATTAGATAGGGAACATGTACACACACTTTTTGCATATGCTCATACATCATTAGAAATTGTTTTAAGGACAATGGATGCTCGTGTTTGATGGATTGAGTAGATGGTTGTTTGGATGGTAGGATATGCATTCTTCTTAGCTTAGAGATTTCGGGGACGAAATCCTTTAAGGAGGGGAGAATGTAACACCCCGAATTTCGGTTAATGCTAAAATTCACTAATTACAGAATAAATAATCTCAGGTGTGAGAATTGGGGGAAACGGGCTACGTCATTTCGTTCGTCTCGGAAAAATACGCGAAATAGAGTCCGAGTTTTCGAGAATCGGAGTCCGTATGGCCCGGTTATGGCCCAATGAAGTTTACGGAAAATTCAAAGTTCAAAACAGATTTAAAATTCAAATTCAGATTTCGAAATTGGAACCGGCGGGGGCCAGGCGGGAAATTTCCCGCCCTAGCCATGTCGACAGGGCTGTCGACAGGCCTGTCGACTTGCCTGTCGACACAGGGTGTCGGGCCAATTGGCCTGGGTGCACCAGGTCTGGTTTTTCTGGCTGGTTTGGGCTGTGTTCTGGAAACTTCCTAAATCTGACGGACCTAATCTAACCTAGGGCTAATCCTATGGTCTAAAACACACCCTAATCCTATAAATACACCCTAATGCAAGCCTAATCCATACTAAAAATAGAATTGATGCCATCATGCCGCCAAAATCAAACTTAGGAGGAGCCTCCACTAGTTTATGAAGAAAGTTGCAAGCTAATCAACCTCTAATCATCATCTTCTTCAAATATAGCAACTAGTTCTACTTCATAAGTTTGCTAATCTTGGTGTTGGTGAGTTTCTATACCCTTAATAATCAATTGTTAAATTGATTATGATAGGATATGATAAGATATGGCTATGTTTGTGGAATCAATGTGTTTATGCAAGTTTAGTATAGTGTATGTTGTGTGTTTTGCAAGTTTTATGCTATATGCAAGTTTAATGCTATGTTTTATGATGCAAAACACTATGTTGAACATTGATTCATATGTAACATGTTATGCAAGCTATATGTGACATTATATGCAAGTTTATATGTAACATGTTATGCAAATTATGTATTTGGTTTTATGCATGCTAAGTATTTGGTTTTATGCATGCTATGTATTTGGTTTTATGCATGCTAAGTATTTGGTTTTATGCATGCTAAGTGTTTGGTTTTATGCAAGTTATGATGCAAGTTCATATACAAGTTATGATGCAAGTTCATATGAAAGTTATGATGCAAGTTCATATGCAAGTTTGTCTCTTTTTATGATATGCATAATATATGCAAGTTTGCCTCTAAGTATGGCATGTTATGCAAGTTCATATGCAAGTTATGATGCAAGTTAATATGCAAGTTATGATGCAAGTTCATATACAAGTTATGATGCAAGTTCATATACAAGTTATGATGCAAGTTCATATGCAAGTAATGATGCAAGTTCATATGCAAGTTTGTCTCTTTTTATGATATGCATAATATATGCATGTTTGCCTCTATGTATGACATAAGTACATGTGCAAGTTCATCCCTTTTAGACCTATGACATGTATGCAAGTTGACACCTTTATGATAGGTCTATGACATGAACATTTAAGCAAGTTACCATCTTTATGACATATGTGATTCATGCAAGTTTGGGTTGGTTATTTATGCAAGATGGGTTTATGGTCATATATACAAGTTGACACCTTTTAAACCCATGATAATGCTAATGATATGCTAAGTTGAACCCATTGTGTGTATGATGAATCTTCTCTTTTGAAGTATGTCATGTTAACGTATTTACGTGGGGACGATGGGGTAAAAATTAATGAACACATAAAATTGTGTGAAGTGGGTATGATTAAACATAACATAAAGTGGATGGACATAATTGGGAATTTACCTATTAAGTTAGGTCTACCCATATTATGGTATTGGGAATTTACCTATTGAGTTAGGTCTACCCATATTCTTAAATATTTGTAATTAATTAGGGATAATTAATACAAATTATGGGGGGTGATTAATTAGGTGTAATTAATCTACTAAGACACGAGGTTGGACCCTTTTGTAGCATAAGACTGCCCGGAACCGACTGGCAAATCCAGCGGCTACAAATGATTGGCCCAATGTGAGAGGTCTTAGTCATAAACTAAATACGTGACAAGTGTAAAGACACGAGGTTAGACTCTGTTGTGGTGTAAGGCTGCCCGGAACCAACCGGCATATCCAGCTGCCGTAAAAGACAGTCTAATGTTAGAGGTCTTTATAAAGGTTACGATCTTAATTAATTAAGAAACACTTAACCAAATTAGCATGTAGTGAAGCATGAGGGGTTAAGTGGGTGCCTTGGGTGGCATGTAGTAACTAGTGGGGGTGCCTTGGGTGGCATAAGGAAACTAGTGGGTTGCCTTGGGTGGCAATAGAAAATACGATTAGAATACTTAACCAAAGTGGAACATGTAATTAAACATGATTAAAGGGTTAAGTAAGTGCCTCGGGTGGCATGTGGGAATCAAGTAAGTGCCTTGGGTGGCATGTGGAAATCTAGTGGGTGCCTTAAGTGGCAATTAATTAAATAACAAGCTTAAGTAGTAGCTTGTGGGGGCCTTGAGTGGCAATTAAAATATGATTAAAAGACTTAACCAAAATCTATAACATGTAGGTGGACATGGTTAAAGGGGTTAAGTAGGATGCACTAGATAAAATGACAAGCTTAAGTAGTAGCTTGTGGGGGCCCATTTCACCCAATATCCCAAACGTATCTTTGTGGGCTCGACCCAAGTCGAGGACGGGACACGCATATTGGGCTTGACTATAAGAGGCCAAAACGGGGTAGCGGTGGCAACGCGAGTCCAACGGGTTTCATATGCGTGTGTGGACCCGGGCTGGTAGGTAAGACGTTGTTGCATCGTGTAGATATAAGCCGTGCACCATTTGTTGTATCGGGTTGCCACTTTGGGGAGTGATACACCCCATTGTGGGGCCAGCACGGGTATCTACGGTAGGGAGCCGATCGCTTGGGGAGTAGTGGGTACACCTAGTGGAGATAGGGGCAGACGGCACCTATGTAGTCAGCTAGGGGTACACGAAACTACTATTAAAAATTACTGGGTACACCTAGTGGAGATAGGGGCAGACGGCACCTATGTAGTCAGCTAGGGGTACAAGAAACTACTGGGTAAAATTACTAAGTACACTTAGTGGGATCAACCTTTAAGTAGAAATTACCCTTGGGTGGGTAGAACTGGTGTGGTGTAGTGTAGGAATTACTCTTGGGTGGGTAGGTCTGGGGTGGTGCAATATTGTAATTATCCTTGGGTGGATAAATGCGTCTTTTCGATTATTTTAGTACATCCTATGTTTAGTCGGCTACTTAGTGTAGTCATTATCCCCAGAGGTACCGTACCTTGTTTATATCATACCCTAATTACTTTAATGATTGTATTGTTAGGGTTATAGGACTCACTCAGACTTATGTCTGACCCCGTTGTTTCTTTATCTTTTTCCCAACCCTCAGGTTTTCAGAGTGGGCCTAGCACTAGTTGGCTTTGATCAGACTGCTTTATCTATCCTTTGGAGCTTGGACCGTGGATGTAAAGCTCAGTTTATCTTTTCTATTATGGCTATTAGGTTATGTAGTGGGATTATGTACTTTTGTTTTTATCAGGATGGATATTATATACTTGACTCCTATTTATGGTTTTGGTGTAACCAAACATGTATTACTTTCCGCTGGAATGAAATGATGTTTTAAATTCTCAAGTATTACTTATATCTGTCTTGTTGTAATTTTTCTGTTCTATATTCACTTAAAATACTCCACCGATGTTATGGCATTCCCTTAGTGAGTGACCGTAGCGGGTGTGGGGTGTTACACGTGGTATCAGAGCTTAAGGTTACCAGAACAGATAAATTTTTTAGAAAAACTATTTTCTAAGAATATTTTTGAAAGGAGTATTTTCAAAAACATGTCTTTTAAGAGAAAAGTTTTTGAAAGAAAAGCATAATCCCCGATAGCCATATCTTTATCTTTCGAATTCTCCGTTTTGAATCTCTTCCTCTCTCGTTTTGAGTTTCCCCTCCGTGTATAGATGTTCTTTCTAAGATAGATAAGAATGGAAAACCACTTCAAGGGACTTAGACGTTAGTCGGATTAGAAGTTGGTTCAAGAAGGAGGAGGACTTGTAGGTGCCTATTGGATAGACGATGGGAGGAAGGCTCAAATAGTTGTTGTTTAATAAAGGACGAAACCTCATTTTGATGGGAGGTTACGAGTGGAGAATGGGAAGAAGAAGGCGAGTAGTTATCCTTTTGGAGGAATAGGACACCTTATTAGGGTTGTCCAAAGAGGCAAGGGCAAGGTACGGAATCTTTTGGAGGGTAGTTGTATTCCCTCACGGCTAGTGTACCAGATGGGGATAGGACCGTCTAGGTTGGAATTTGGATTTCTTTATTATCCGGTTCGAACTTTATTTGATTCTGACGCATTGAGTTCGTTCATCTCATCATTGTTAGTTGAGTCACTGCACTTAGACACCAGTTTAGTAGATGATCCCTTAGTTGTTTCAAACCCAATTGGGGGCTCCATGATGTGTTTGGGTTTGAAAGTTTCTATACTTAGCGTTGATTTTAGATGTGATGCTTTTTGGGCTTCACGGGCTATGGGTTAGTTTTGGGCATGGACTAGTTATCTAGCAGGGGTGCCGTTCTTGATTTTGAAGGGAGAGTTGTTAGGCTTATGACCCCCTTGGGTAACACTCTCGAGATCTCTTGTAATCCCATGGAATCTGTTATGCTAAGTTATCTAGTATCGCTTGACATGTCGGTCGAGAGTTTGCGATCTGTTAGAGTGGTCCGGGAATACTCGGATGTGTTTGAGGAGGTGAAGGGCTTACCTCCGGAGCGGGAGATTGACTTCCGAATATATCTGGTAGACAATGCCAAACCAGTATCTTGGCCAGTGTGCCACATGGCTCCTCGTGAGAGGAGGGAACTCCATAAGCAAGTAGGCGATTTGCTTGAGAAGGGGTTCATAAGACGAAGTATATCGAAGTGGGGTGCTCCAGTAGTTTTTTCCACGAAGGCGGATGGGTCCCTCAGACTTTGTGTAGGCTAAAGAGAACTAAATAAACTCACAAAGAAGAATAGACACCCATTGCCGAGGATTGATGATCTCTTTGATCAGTTAGTTGGCGCCTCGGTATTTTCGTAGTTGGACTTAGCCACGGGGTTTCATCAGTTGAGAGTGGCTGAGGATAGTATAGAGAAGACTGCCTTTAGGACTCCGGATGGGTTTTTATGAGTGGCTGGTGATGCCATTTGGTTTGACAAACGCCCCCGCATACTTTATTGATTTGATGAGAAGGGTGTTCAGGGAGTACCTAAATAAGTTCGTGATGGTCTTTGTAATGACATCTTGGTCTTTTCTAGGAGCGAAATAAGTTTTCGTATGTGCTCAATAGGTTGAGCAAAGCCAGTTATGGGATAAACGGTGGTTTTGGAGCGAGACTGGCGAGGACATCCAGAGTTGGACAAGGGCTTAATTATTTAGCCGTTTTTAAAAGTATCATCTCACGTAGGTCGTCTGAATCCGAAGGAGGTATCCCTTGGGTGTTTGTCTGATATTGGTTTAGGCCTTTGGGGCTTGCATTTGGGGGATGTCGAGTTCGACTAGGGTGGTCTGCGTGAGAGATGGATAGTTGTGACGATTTTGCATGGGAGAATATCCTGATTTTCTCTAGAAGTGGAGAAGAGCATGCCCTACATCTTAGGGAAGTGTTGGAGACTCTTCGAGCGCATAGTCTTAGGACAGCAAAAGTGGATGGGATTCTTTGCATCCTATGAGTTTGAGATAGCGTATACCCATAGCAAGGGTAACGTGGTAGCAGACGCCTTAAGTAGAAAAAGGCTGTCCTTGAGTTCATTGTTCGTTGAATGACGGAGCTTAGAGTTTATTTCTATGTTTGACTTTAGACCTTCCGTTGACTTTGTACCCGGTTTGCTAGCCTTCTTAGAGGTTAGGCCTACTCTTTTGGGACGGATTGGCGAGGCACAGCGAGACGACCCACAGTTGGTTGAGTTAGTAGAGAAGCTCATAAGGGGGGAGTCGTCCAGCCATTTGAGTAGGTACACCCTAGGTGGTAAGGGGTGGTTGCGTAGAGACAGTAGACTTTGTGTACCGCAAAACGAGGGTTTGGGGAAGGCTATACTTGATGATGCACATCGGCCGAAGATGACCATTCATCCCGGTGGGGACAAGATGCACCAAGACATGAAGCGAGTTTTCTTTTGGGCCGGTATGAAGAAAGATGTGGCCGAGTATGTCGCTAGATGCTTGGTGTGCTAGCAAGTGAAAGCGGAGCAGAAGAAACCCGGTGGGTTGCTTCACCCATTGGAGGTTCCGCTATGGAAGTGGAATAGTGTCTCGATGGATTACCGAGATCGAGGAAGGGTAATACGGGAATTTGGGTTGTGGTAGACAGACTTACTAAGAGCGCCCATTTCATACCCGTAAAGAGCAAGAGGACTGTTCCATGTCTAGCTTCAGTTTATATTCAAGAGATAGTTCGGTTGCATAGGGAACATGACGTATTCCATGTGTCACGTTTGGGGAAGTGCCTACATGAGACCGCAGAGGTGGTAGAGCCGAGCTTGCTTAGAGAAGTGGAAGTAGAGCGTGATGCGACTATTCGACGAGCCCCTACTCGCATCCTCGGGTCAGAGACTAGGAAATTGAGGAATCGAGAAGTTCAACTAGTCAAAGTAAAATGGGGAGAAGATGAGAGCAATGCTACCTTGGAGACGGAAGCGAAGATGCGTTCATTGTACCCATTCCTTTTTGAGGGTATGTCTTTTAACTTCTCCTCTATCATTTGTCTAGTTCTTATCTTATCTTTAGTATACCCTCTCGTTAGTACCTTTGACCTTTAGATAGGGTAAACCTATGGTTGAAACATGTGTTTGAGACATGTTATGATTGATGGATGCAAGTGGATGCAAGTGTTTGCTAGTGGTTGCTCGTGGATGCATACACACACACTTTAGACACTAGATCGGCTCAGTCACTTCATATTGCATATTGCATATGATTGTGTGTAGATAGCTATATTTATGGATGTATAATGATTGTGTTATCATATGGATGATGCATTTTGGTGAATGATTGTGCACTCATGTAGATATTGTATGTGTCGATAGGGTTCTCTCGCATACATAATGGATGCATGGCACTATCATGGTTTGCATATGTTCATACATTAGATAGGGAACATATACACACACTTTTTGCATATGCTCATACATCATTAGAAATTGTTTTAAGGACAATGGATGCTCGTGTTTGATGGATTGAGTAGATGGTTGTTTGGATGGTAGGATATGCATTCTTCTTAGCTTAGAGATTTCGGGGACGAAATCCTTTAAGGAGGGGAGAATGTAACACCCCGAATTTCGGTTAATGCTAAAATTCACTAATTACAGAATAAATAATCTCAGGTGTGAGAATTGGGGGAAACGGGCTGCGTCATTTCGTTCGTCTCGGAAAAATACGCGAAATAGAGTCCGAGTTTTCGAGAATCGGAGTCCGTATGGTCCGGTTATGGCCCAATGAAGTTTACGGAAAATTCAAAGTTCAAAACAGATTTAAAATTCAAATTCAGATTTCGAAATTGGAACCAGCGGGGGCCAGGCGGGAAATTTCCCGCCTTAGCCATGTCGACAGGGCTGTCAACAGGCCTGTCGACTTGGGCCAGGCCAAGTCGACAGGCCTGTCGACTTGCCTGTCGACACAGGGTGTCGGGCCAATTGGCCTGGGTGCACCAGGTCTGGTTTTTCTAGCTGGTTTGGGCTGTGTTCTGGAAACTTCCTAAATCTGACGGACCTAATCTAACCTAGGGCTAATCCTATGGTCTAAAACACACCCTAATCCTATAAATACACCCTAATGCAAGCCTAATCCATACTAAAAATAGAATTGATGCCATCATGCCGCCAAAATCAAACTTAGGAGGAGCCTCCACTAGTTTATGAAGAAAGTTGCAAGCTAATCATCATCTTCTTCAAATATAGCAACTAGTTCTACTTCATAAGTTTGCTAATCTTGGTGTTGGTGAGTTTCTATACCCTTAATAATCAATTGTTAAATTGATTATGATAGGATATGATAAGATATGGCTATGTTTGTGGAATCAATGTGTTTATGCAAGTTTAGTATAGTGTATGTTGTGTGTTTTGCAAGTTTTATGCTATATGCAAGTTTAATGCTATGTTTTATGATGCAAAACACTATGTTGAACATTGATTCATATGTAACATGTTATGCAAGCTATATGTGACATTATATGCAAGTTTATATGTAACATATTATGCAAATTATGTATTTGGTTTTATGCATGCTAAGTATTTGGTTTTATGCATGCTATGTATTTGGTTTTATGCATGCTAAGTATTTGGTTTTATGCATGCTAAGTGTTTGGTTTTATGCAAGTTATGATGCAAGTTCATATACAAGTTATGATGCAAGTTCATATGAAAGTTATGATGCAAGTTCATATGCAAGTTTGTCTCTTTTTATGATATGCATAATATATGCAAGTTTGCCTCTAAGTATGGCATGTTATGCAAGTTCATATGCAAGTTATGATGCAAGTTAATATGCAAGTTATGATGCAAGTTCATATACAAGTTATGATGCAAGTTCATATACAAGTTATGATGCAAGTTCATATGCAAGTTCATATGCAAGTTTGTCTCTTTTTATGATATGCATAATATATGCATGTTTGCCTCTATGTATGACATAAGTACATGTGCAAGTTCATCCCTTTTAGACCTATGACATGTATGCAAGTTGACACCTTTATGATAGGTCTATGACATGAACATTTAAGCAAGTTACCATCTTTATGACATATGTGATTCATGCAAGTTTGGGTTGGTTATTTATGCAAGATGGGTTTATGGTCATATATACAAGTTGACACCTTTTAAACCCATGAAAATGCTAATGATATGTTAAGTTGAACCCATTGTGTGTATGATGAATCTTCTCTTTTGAAGTATGTCATGTTAACGTATTTACGTGGGGACGATGGGGTAAAAATTAATGAACACATAAAATTGTGTGAAGTGGGTATGATTAAACATACCATAAAGTGGATGGACATAATTGGGAATTTACCTATTAAGTTAGGTCTACCCATATTATGGAATTGGGAATTTACCTATTGAGTTAGGTCTACCCATATTCTTAAATATTTGTAATTAATTAGGGATAATTAATACAAATTATGGGGGGTGATTAATTAGGTGTAATTAATCTACTAAGACACGAGGTTGGACCCTTTTGTAGCATAAGACTGCCCGGAACCAACCGGCAAATCCAGCGGCTACAAATGATTGGCCCAATGTGAGAGGTCTTAGTCATAAACTAAATACGTGACAAGTGTAAAGACACGAGGTTAGACTCTGTTATGGTGTAAGGCTGCCCGGAACCAACCGGCATATCCAGCTGCCATAAAAGACAGTCTAATGTGAGAGGTCTTTATAAAGGTTACGATCTTAATTAATTAAGAAACACTTAACCAAATTAGCATGTAGTGAAGCATGAGGGGTTAAGTGGGTGCCTTGGGTGGCATGTAGTAACTAGTGGGGGTGCCTTGGGTGGCATAAGGAAACTAGTGGGTTGCCTTGGGTGGCAATAGAAAATACGATTAGAATACTTAACCAAAGTGGAACATGTAATTAAACATGATTAAAGGGTTAAGTAAGTGCCTCGGGTGGCATGTGGGAATCAAGTAAGTGCCTTGGGTGGCATGTGGAAATCTAGTGGGTGCCTTAAGTGGCAATTAATTAAATAACAAGCTTAAGTAGTAGCTTGTGGGGGCCTTGAGTGGCAATTAAAATATGATTAAAAGACTTAACCAAAATCTATAACATGTAGGTGGACATGGTTAAAGGGGTTAAGTAGGATGCACTAGATAAAATGACAAGCTTAAGTAGTAGCTTGTGGGGGCCCATTTCACCCAATATCCCAAACGTATCTTTGTGGGCTCGACCCAAGTCGAGGACGGGACACGCATATTGGGCTTGACTATAAGAGGCCAAAACGGGGTAGCGGTGGCAACGCGAGTCCAACGGGTTTCATATGCGTGTGTGGACCCGGGCTGGTAGGTAAGACGTTGTTGCATCGTGTAGATATAAGCCGTGCACCATTTGTTGTATCGGGTTGCCACTTTGGGGAGTGATACACCCCATTGTGGGGCCAGCACGGGTATCTACGGTAGGGAGCCGATCGCTTGGGGAGTAGTGGGTACACCTAGTGGAGATAGGGGCAGACGGCACCTATGTAGTCAGCTAGGGGTACACGAAACTACTATTAAAAATTACTGGGTACACCTAGTGGAGATAGGGGCAGACGGCACCTATGTAGTCAGCTAGGGGTACAAGAAACTACTGGGTAAAATTACTAAGTACACTTAGTGGGATCAACCTTTAAGTAGGAATTACCCTTGGGTGGGTAGAACTGGTGTGGTGCAGTGTAGGAATTACCCTTGGGTGGGTAGGTCTGGGGTGGTGCAATATTGTAATTATCCTTGGGTGGATAAATGCGTCTTTTCGATTATTTTAGTACATCCTGTGTTTAGTCGGCTACTTAGTGTAGTCATTATCCCCAGAGGTACCGTACCTTGTTTATATCATACCCTAATTACTTTAATGATTGTATTGTTAGGGTTATAGGACTCACTCAGACTTATGTCTGACCCCGTTGTTTCTTTATCTTTTTCCCAACCCTCAGGTTTTCAGAGTGGGCCTAGCACTAGTTGGCTTTGATCAGACTGCTTTATCTATCCTTTGGAGCTTGGACCGTGGATGTAAAGCTCAGTTTATCTTTTCTATTATGGCTATTAGGTTATGTAGTGGGATTATGTACTTTTGTTTTTATCAGGATGGATATTATATACTTGACTCCTATTTATGGTTTTGATGTAACCAAACATGTATTACTTTCCGCTGGAATGAAATGATGTTTTAAATTCTCAAGTATTACTTATATCTGTCTTGTTGTAATTTTTCTGTTCTATATTCACTTAAAATACTCCACCGATGTTATGGCATTCCCTTAGTGAGTGACCGTAGCGGGTGTGGGGTGTTACATTGTCAGTAGACTCCCACCAACAAGTGGGCGATCGGCACGGTCTTCCATATAAAGCTTCGAAGGGCGCCATTCCGATGGTGGCTTGGTAGCCGTTGTTGTAGGCAAATTCCACCAAAGGAAGATGGTCCTCCCAAGTCCCTCCAAAGTCAAGGACGCAAAGTCTCAAAAGGTCTTCCAAAATCCTGTTCACCCTTTCCGTCTGACCATCGTTTTGGGGGTGATAGGCCGTGCTCAAACATAACTGTGTGCCTACAGCTTCTTGCAGACTCTGCCAAAACTCGCTTGTAAAGATAGGATCTCTGTCGCTAATAATGCTGGAAGGTATTCCATGGAGTCGAACTATCTCCTTAAGATAAAGAGATGCTAGAGACGAGGCAGTCCTTCTACTCTTGACAGGTAAAAAGTGGGCGCTTTTAGTAAGCCTATCCACTATTACCCAAATGCTAGTGTTGCCTCTTCTAGACCTAGGCAGCCAATCAATGAAGTCCATTGAAATGCTATCCCACTTCCAATGTGGGACCTCTAGAGGATGGAGCAGACCGCTAGGCTTCTTCTGCTCCGCCTTGACTTGTTGGCAAATCATGCACTTAGAAACAAAATCTGCCACGTCCTTCTTCATGCCACTCCAAAAGAAAACTCTCTTTAAGTCCTTGTACATTTTGTCCCCGCCTGGATGTATTGTCATCTTGGAATGATGTGCCTCCTCAAGAACTTTCTTCACCAACTCCTTTGCATGTGGGACGCATAGTCTTCCATCCCGTCTTAACCACCCTTTGTCGTCGATGGTGTATCTATCGAGGTGACTAGAAGTCTCACCCCTAACGAGCTTATCAACCACTTCTACAAGTTGAGGGTCTTCTCGTTGTGCGGTCCCTATTGAGTCTAAGAGAGTGGGCCGCACTTCTAGCGATGCTAACAGACCGGGTACAAAATCAGAGGAGGACCTAAAGTAAAAACTGGCTATAAACTCTAGGCTTCGCCTTTCAACAAATAGCGGGCTCAACATTAGCTTCTTTCTACTCAAGTCATCTGCGACTACGTTGCCCTTGCCAGGAGTGTAGGAAATCTCGAAATCATACGAGGCAAGAAACTCCATCCACCTTTGTTGCCTTAAGTTAAGGTCCTTCTGCGAGAAGAGATACTTCAAAGATTTATGGTCAGTATAATGTTCAAATTTCTCACCTAGGAGATAGTGGCGCCAAGACTTAAGCGCAAAGACGATGGCGGCCAACTCAAGGTCGTGGGTTGGGTAGTTCCTTTCATGAACTTTCAACTATCTTCCGCCATAAGCTACTACCCTTCCTTCTTGCATTAGGACAGCGCCTAGTCCTGTCCCACATGCATCCGTGTATACTGTAAACATTTTGCTTCCATCCGGCAAGGTCAGAACTGGGGCTGTTGTAAGAGCCCTTTTTAAGCGTTGGAAAGCAAACTCGCAATCCAAATCCCAAGAGAAAACTAGATTCTTCTTTGTTAGACTTGTAAGAGGAGCTGAGATTTTTGCAAAATCTCTGATGAACTTCCGATAAAAGCCTTCAAGCCCGAGGAAGCTTCGGACCTCGGTTGCATTCCTTGGTGCCTTCCAATCTTGCACCGCTACTACTTTTGCGGGGTCTACAGCTAACCCCCCTTTGGACACTATGTGCCCAAGAAATCTCACTTCTTCTCTCCAAAAGTGGCACTTGGAGAATTTAGCTTTTAACTGATGTGTTCTAAGAGTCTCCATGATTGCCTTTAGGTGCTGAGCATGCTCTTCCTCATTTTTTGAGACGATCAAAATATCGTCTACGAAGACCACCACGAATTTATTGAGGAAATCTCTGAACACCCTACTCATTAGGTCCACGAAGTAAGCGGGTACGTTTGTCAAGCCAAAAGGCATGACAAGCCACTCAAAGAATCCGTCTGGGGTTCGGAAAGCTGTCTTATCGATGCTATCATCAGCTACACTTAGCTGATGAAATCCGGTCGCCAAATCAAGTTGGGGGAAAACCGACGCTCCAACAAGCTGGTCAAACAAATTGTCAATTCTGGGGAGAGGGTGCCTATTCTTTTTAGTCAGCTTGTTTAGCTCCCTATAGTCAACACATAGACGGAGTGAACCATCCGCCTTTGTAGCGAACACCACTGGAGCGCCCCATTCTGAAATGCTCCACCTAATGAACCCCTTTTCTAAAAGCTCTTTAATCTGCTTACTGAGCTCTTTCCTTTCCGTAGGAGCCATGTGCCTAACAGGCAAAGCAACGGGCTTCGCATTGTCAACAAGATAGATGCGGAAGTCTATTTCCCGTTTCGGAGGTAAGCCCTTCACGTCATCAAAGACATCCGAATATTCTCGGACCACCTTAACTGACTGCAAATTCTCAACAGAAGCGTCAAGCAATTCAAGATAACTAAGCATAATCACATTCGAGGGATTACAAGTAATTTCCAGAGTGTTACCGAGTTGGGTTAAGAGCCTAACCACTCTTTTCTCACAATCAAGGATGGCACCATTACTGGATAGCCAGTCCATGCCCAAAATCAATCCATATCCCGAGAAGCCCAAAACAAAGGTACTACATCTAAATTCTACACTTAGAATAGAGATTTTCAAATTCATACAGATCATTGACAAATAAGCTGGGCCTCCAATTGGATTGGAGACAACCAAGGGATCCTGTACCATACTAGTTTCTAGGTGCAGAGATTCTACTAAAGCAGATGAAATAAAGGAGTGTGATGCACCAGAATCAAATAAAGTACGAACTGGGTGATCATAAAGATAAACTACACTTTCTACAGAAGTATTTCTACCTCGCTGTTGCAGAGGAGGTGCCTCCAGTGCATGAACTTGTCCACCCGAAGTGGATGCAGCTTTCTGCGCTTGCCCTCGCCTCTTAGGGCAGTCCTTAGCTATGTGTCATGTTTCTCCGTAATGAAAGCAACCACCATTCATCTTTGCCTTCTTCTTCCTGCAGTCTTTCACCACATGTCCAACTACACCACAGAAATTACACTTTCTTGTTTCGCGAGCTTTGTTGTTTTTCCCGCCCTTCTTAAAGTCTGTTTTTTTAGGATGTAAAGCTTCTTTCTTTCCCTGAGACCCTTCCGCCTTTGTCTCCTTCTTGCCTTTATCCTCCTCATGTAGTAACGCCATCTGTACTAGCCTTTCATATGTAGCTCCCATAGGTATATGGGTCATGACCAGGCTATGAAGCGGCTCATTCAGTCCCTTGACAAAGCGGAGAGCCTTCTTGTGTTGGGTGTTGACTAGGTCCAGTCCGAACCTAGCCAGCTGATCAAACTGGTTGACATACTCTTTGACGGTCATACTTCCTTGCTTAAGGGATAGGAACCTCTCCATTTGAAGACTTCTCTCAGCTTTTGAAAGGAACTTCAGCTCAAATCTAAATCTGAAATCTTCCTACGTTTCTACTGGTCTTTCTGCATTGGTGACTTCCCACCAGTAGGAAGCCTCTCCTTTGACAACCACACTGCCAGTCTTACCTTCTGCCTGTCTTCTACCTCGAAGATAACGAAAAGATCTTCGGTCTATTTCAGCCAGTTCCTGACTGCTACGAAGGACTCGGTTCCATGAAAGTCTTTCCAACCCATAGCTTTAAAATCTCTACAAGTCTTGGCAAAAGCATTTCCTCTCGGAGGAGGAGGAGGAGGAGGAGGGGGAATTTCAGCAACTGGGGGAGGAGGAGGAGGAATTGCAGCAGCTGGGGGAGGAAGATTCGCTGGGCCCGCCTCATTGGCCCTAGCTTCCAAGTACCTTCTAAACCAACCAAGTACAGTCACACCTTCAGGAAGGTTAAATTCTCCCGACATGATGAAACGAAAAAGGAAAGATTCAAACGAAGGAAAGATAATTCACATGGCTTTAGGGGATTATGCCTTTCTAAAACTATAAAACAATTCTTTTTCTTGAAAAATGCTTCTTTAAATTTTAATTTGAATATAGTTTCAAAAAAATTTTATCTGGTCTGGTAAACCTATGCTCTGATACCAAGTGAAACACCCCACCTCCGTTAAGATCACTCAAAAAGGAAATGCCTTAATTTTGGTGGAGGTTTATAAGCAAAAGACAAAGATAAAACACAAGATAGATATAAACACATATAAATAAGCAGCGGAAAAACCAACAGACTTTTATTATCATAAATACGTGTTCATACAGAACATTTCCAATATTGTCTCAAAACAAACTTCCAATTATTACAACCATAATACTGTCTTGATTTTAAAAGTTAAAGAAGCATGAAACATAAATAAAGCTGCATAATCCCCATAAATGATATCCAAAACCATGGTCGAAATGAAAGAAATCCAAGCAATACATTCTCTCTCTTCAAGCTGAATGAAAAACTGACTAAGCTGCGGTGTTTCCTCCCTGTGGACCTAGGGGGGAACGGAAGAAAAGAAGACGAAAGGAAAATGGGTCAGACATAAGTCTGGTAAGTCTAGTTATATTCCTAGAATGTTAATAATAAAAAGATCATGACTTGCATAAAGTGAGAACAGGACGATATCAGGATAATAGACTATCCTAGAACTAGATAAGGTGTCCTAAAACGAACATCCCTTCGCACCTTATTTTAAATCTCTATCTCTGCACCTACTAATTCTTATACCAACAGGCACCCCGTGATTGGCGTGAAGTGATCCCTTTCTCTTTCTTTAAAAGATCGGCTCCTACTCGTATATTCACATGTGTCATACGGCCCTATATGGTAGATACCTATGCTGGTCCCACCATGGGGTGTATCAAGTCCCATGGTGGCGGCCCCGACACAATTCTAGCATGCATAGGGTATACTACTGATGCTCCAGTGCCCTGACTTGTCTGCTCCAAAGTGTGTGCACGCCTGCACTCTGTTAGAACCCACACTGTGCACCAACTGCCATCGCTTTTGACCGCTTACAATCAGCCTAGTAATCGTGCCCCACCCTGCCTAGTTCAGGGTACCATGATACCTAATTGGGTTACTGCTGAAACGGGTCCCCGTTACTAGGTTTTCTAGTCAAACATGTTAAGTGGTTAAGTGTCTGAATGAACCTAACCCACACCCATCCAAATTATTTAACATGTTGAATTTGGTTAAGTATTTATTAAATTGACTTAACCCTATCAGTCCTAACTCAGCTCTAATTGTCTTATTAGAGCACCAACCTCTCAGATTAGACAGATATTGTTGTGGCTGCCTGTATGCTGGTTGGGTCCGGGCAGTCTTACGCCACAACTCAGTTTAACCTCGGGTCTTTATTGGGCCCCATGCCTTAACCTCTCACATTGGATAGCTATTGTTGTGACAACTGGACAGCCGGGCGGGTCCGGGCAGGTTTACGTCACAACTCAATCCAACCTCGGGTTAAGCGCGTTCGTATTTTCTAATTTACATTTTAATTATGTAAATTATTCAAATTCAAATTACTGTCACATTCATTTCCAATTAATCTCATTAATTAAGGTAATTAATGCCTTTTTTCACTTATGTGATTAATGGCCAATTTATGGCAAGTTTTCCTAAAATTATCATTTTAACCCAACGTTACCCCGTCCAATATTAGGCTAACCATCTCAGCCTAATTTACGTTCGCATGATTTTTGGTGTAAAGTATTAGGCTAAAAACTTAGCCTAATTTAATATACGCAAATTGGCATAAATTAGCATAAACATGAAAAGTGTATAACTTTGGTATTGATGGCATAATCAATATGAACATAATAGGGTGTACTTGCAAAATAACTAACATGAACATTTTAGGGGTGAACTTGCAAAATAACTAACATGAACATTATAATGTCATAGGTACAAACTTGTAAAAAGACTAACATAAACATTATAATGTCATAGGTATGAACTTGCACTTATAGGCTAACTCAACATACACATGTGTTAATTAGTAACATAGATTTAAACATACTTGCAAATTAATCCCAACATATGATAAGTGTGAACATGGCATAAGTTTTGCATAAACATGAACATATAGATTTGACAATTGGTCGCATAACTTCACTACATAAACTTGCATAATAAACTACACAATTCTCATAAGATGTTACAATCCAAGTCCATGCTTATACAAATAATCTAATCCAATAATCCCATATTTAACATGATAATAGAATCAAGTCACTGGCATAGATTAATATTATAAAACATAATAAACATCATACTTAATAATTCTCAATTCAACATGATAATAGAATCAAATCACAAACGTATATTAATAACATAACGAGTATCGTACTATTATCATTTCATCGCAACACATGATATTCATATTAATTCGCATTCTAAAAATGTAGCTAAACTTACAATCGTAGACAGTCTTGTTTTTTGAGTTCTGAAATTCTGAATTTGCAAAGCTTTCCTTTGGGAAGACGTTGCTTTGATTCTAATTTGTTGTTGCTTTTTAATCTTTTAGTTTGTATTCGCTATGTTGTTCATCACTTTCAAGTGGAGGCTCCCTCTTGTTCTCAGCAGACAGCATGGTGGCTCCAATTCTTATTCTTTTTTTTTGTGAATTTTTAGTTTGAGACTTAGGGTCTTTTTATAGAGTTGCAAGTTAATTTGAGCCGTCGATGAAGCTAGGGTTAACCAGAGCCGTCCGCTGTAAAGAGAAGCCAATTATGTTCACCATTTCTTTCTTAATGTACATTTACTATTATTTGTCAATCCATATAAATACGTACGCATTAGATACATCTCCCCTTTACACATTTATTATTATTTTTGTATGCACATTAGATACATCTCCCCTTTACACATTTATTATTATATTAGCAACTTTAGTGTTAACAGAAATACGGGGTGTTGCATAAAACCTCTTGTTTTTAGTAAAGAAATTTCATCCTCGAAAAGAAGTGGTTGTTATACCGTCTTAGTCAAAATTATATGACTTAATTCTTCGGATTTCATTTTCTTATGTTATAGACCTTTTTGACTGTCCAAGATTACCGAAAATTCTGATATTCCTACTTTCAATATCATTTTCATTAGAATAGGATTTATTTGGACATAAGATAGAATACATTAAAAAGATTTATAAAAGAAGTTTCTATAATTAACATCATATACACACACACACACACATTCATACATACATCCAACTTTTTAGAGATGACTTCCTAGGGGTTAAAGAGCTTTCTTTGATTACATAATTTTTGTATTCCCTTTCCTTCACTTATAATTGTGGATGGCATTGCTTTAGCTGGTCCTTCTCTTTTCTTTAAAAGGCAATCCCAGACTACATGCCCTACTTTTCTACATTGATAACACTTCTTTTCTTTTGTTAGTTTCATTGGGTTCTTCTTTATTTTAGGACAATTACATATAAAATTTCCTTTCTTCTTGCATTTGAAACAAATTATATCTTCCAGAATGGTTTTCTTTTGCATTATTTTTGGGCATAGGACTACAAAGTGTCTTTTTCGACAACTTCTAAAATAACAAATACCCTTGAATTTCCCCAATTTAAGGCTTTCTTCTTTTTCTTTTCGGTTATGAGTTTTCTCGCTTGTTTTAGGGCCATCCACCATTTTGCACCTGATATACTGAACTCCACCTTTGTCCCTACGTGATACTTTCATAATTTTGTCAAAAAAAGAGGTTATCCTACTTATATTGATTTAGATAAATTATTAAACCTCCATTTTATCTTCAAATACCATTTGGTTAAATTGTGAATCTTAAGGTATTCGTACTTAATTACCTAATTTACTTTCTTTTCATGTTCAGAATTTGTTGAGGATTCTTATTCAAATCCAAATGGTACTCCGAATAACCCCTTAATTTATTCTGATATAATTCCTAAAAAAATTACCAAAATTTCAGGATCTCGCTTATTTATTCAAGTTCACATTAATTAACCAAACATTTTCAAACACTTATCTAAATGGGTTTAAGCATATCTTGATGTTTCAATTGGAATCATATAGTCATCCCACTTTCGAAACTCAAAAATAAATATTGATGATGCTGTAGTCATCAACATAATCATCTTCAATCAACTAGAGTGTGATTCTATATCTATCTAGTATATTTAAGACTTCGTATATACGTTAGCTAGACATATATTCAAAATCTTCAAATACTTCCTAACCTCAACATTAAATATAATACTCAAACTCTTATTATTAGATAATCATGTAAGTTAACCATATATACTTTCTACACCCCTTTTCAAAAGTATAATCTTTCAAAACCAAATTCATTTTTATATATACGTAAATTCGTTTTCTCATATATATATATATATATATATATATATATATATCATACTCTTCAAACTCATTTTAGGGCATTACCGACCCAATCTATAATGAGTTACTCATTTTAATCTTATCTCTGATGCCTCTTTTCCTTTCATTCTAATAAGTCATACACCATAAGCTTTGTATAAACCAAAACTTTGATACCACTTTGTGATGACCTGGATTTTTCACCTTTGAAAATTGGAACTTAATACATCCACGTATTCAAATGCCAGAGATTTAAAAGTTGGAATCTACATTGCTTGGGGTAATAACACATTAGAACAGAAACAAAATAAACATTTTTTATCATAACGATATTTTTACATCAAAGTTACAATGATCATGGGAGTACAAAATAATCACAATGGAAATAAATATAAAACCTCAACGGAAGAATAATGATCCAAGATATAGCTTCATATTTGATTGTAAATAACCCTCTAATTGACTCTAAAAATATATCTTCAAACCAAAACCTCTAGCTTCTCATGTTGAAAATTATGGGCACCCAGAGTTTAGGTGAAGGAACAATAAACTCTAGGTCAGTCATGGGACTGGTGTGAGAACTGAAACAGTAGTCTTTTATGTTTATTTTAAAGTGAGCTAAATCACAGGACCGCGCCATATAACACGGAAGATATTTACTCCTTATGGGCACCACTACATAGAAATTCGCAATGACTTTTTAGAAAATGAAGCTATCATATGGCTTATCCTGCATGCGCACACCGATGTGTGAGTTTTGTCCTTATGATAACCAAAAATGCCTGATACGCAGAAATTCCTCTGATATTATTATTAGTGCATGGTGTGGAAAACCATTTTGCAAGAAAATGTATCAATCTTAGCCAGCATAATGCCCCATCGCATTATTTTGACATATTCCTACGAGTATCCAGTAGGCTATTCAACTAAAACAGTAAGGGCTCGCAGTGGAGACTGGGTTTCCAACATGATGGTTCCTACTACGAATGATCAATCGTGGGCTCACAAAATTTTGTGCATCATTCCGGTACTCGAGGTTACACGTCTAGACTCGGAAACAGTTATACTGGCCTACATCACATGAATTGGAGTACTTGACAAATAGCGTCCCAGAGTCGGGATTTCTAATACCTTTTCATCATCTCATCCTGGTGCACCGAAACAAATATACAAATCTGACCACTAGTTTACCGCTATATTGGGGTGTTAGGCTTGACGAGGTCATGTTACATAAAGCTACAGTTACACAAAGCCATGCTTTGACCATCCATAGCACAATCACTTAGCATGCCATTTGCCAATTCATAACACATAATTGATGTCTACCAATATATAACCGCTAAGTTCGTACATATCAGAGAAGGGCGTTAAGCTAAGAGAATAATTCTCCGCCACTAAATAGATATATATTAGTTAAGATCAATTGTTATGCTGCAAATTGCAATATTATATATACAATCCATACAAGTTTGTTCTGAGTCTGAACAAAACAGAAGACACCTTATTCCTCGTCCAATAAAAAAGAGATGCCCTTGAAAATCCGGAAATCTCTAAGTACGTCCGGACCTCTGCCACTTTTAACCTCTTATTAGGTGTACGACCCAACTGAGACATCGACGAGTAATCCATTCGATGTGAAGATCCTCGGTCTTCAACCACAGTCTTCCACCACAGTCTTCAATTACTCCATAACGTCGTATAATCATTTGGAATGGTTTTTGAACATAAATTGGATCCTGGTCCTTCAAAATAATTATCGCAATTTAAATCCACAATTATGGATTATACAGGATTTCAACTAGATCTCCTTCCGTCTTAGATTTTGTAAATTAAAACTTATTTAAACCTATTCCGAAAAACATTCATAAATCTTTAAGAAGTATTTTAGCTTCATTTTAAAAATTATCTCTTAATCAATATTATTTAATATCATCTTCATTAGCCCTTCATCGTAACCCTTTCCAAATTCTTAAACATATAATCTACTTAAATAAAGATTTTAATTAATCATAACACAAAAATCCATATTTCAAAAATTCATCTCATAACTTTTCTCTTTAAAACATATCTATTTAAATTAAAGATAATTTAGCTTCAAAAATCCCAATTAACTTTTCACCTAGATTCATTAACTCTTCATTCCTTTACTTTCTTCTTAAAACCCATCTCCAAATCAAGATCATTATGCATCATTTCAAATAGCCTTTACAAAATCTTAATCCTCTTTAAATTTCCAATAATAACTTCATCTTTAGCAGGCTAAAGAATGGTGTTATTTTAGACACCATTCACAACAAACCAAAGACCAATTAATACTGATTATTAGATTTAAACAGAAATTATCAACTTATATCCGATATCAATTCTCATAAACATCGAATACTATAGGTGGATTAACGATATAAATATCTTTCAAATTCCCCAGATAGTATACGCCCAACTATGAAATTCAATATCGAATATCTTAATATTATTTCTATCCAATCTCATCTTATTACCTCTCAAAAACCTTAAATCCAAAAGATTAAACTGAAATCATGTCATATAGGAACTGGATAGAAGATACATTACTTATGTTCCATAACAACTTCCATACTCGAATGATACTATAAGAGGAATAACAGTAACTCTACCTTTCAAATTCCTTAAATAGTACAAGTCTACTTATGGACTTAACAACGACATTCGAATATTACTTTCCAAAATTTCCAAGTTCATTTATAATTAGAAAACCCCTTTTTAAATCTTACTTAAAACCAATATGTTTTAAGTACTATAAACTTCTAAAATATTTCGCTAATCCTTAATAAATGTTCATTTAAGTTTCGGATAATGATTCAGTAGTTTAACATTTTAAAATTTACTATTTTCAGAAAAACGTTGCAAAAGCATAACAAAAGAGTCGCAAAATAGCTTATATTAGCTAGTTTGACCAAAATAATCTTTGTACTATCCAAAACTACCATTTTCCACTTTAAATTAATTTTAAATAATTTACAATGATTTATTATAATTTTTCCAAATTTTTAAAAAACATTTTACATTTATCTATTTAACTCAACTTCAATTTCTAAATTTAAGATTTCAAAATTGAACAAGCCATTTATAGTCATATCTGTTCTCAAAATCGTTCCCACCTTTACAAAGTTGTTCATATATACATCAATTTCATTTCCAAACTGTTTTGGATTTCAAATTCAAGACTTCATTTTCATGCTCAACTCTCAATATTAAATTAATGAAATCATTTATATTTCTAATTAAGAAGAAGACCCAATCAATCATCCGTATAATTCCACAATAGAGGTGTCGTGGGTGTGAAACAACATATACTTAGCAGCATATGACCATCCATACACTCGGCAACAATATCATCAATAATGTTAGTTCCTACGTGCATGCTTAATGTACTTAATGCTTATCAGTGTATATGTGTCATTAACTATTCATCCATTCAACCAATATCACACACATATATTTAACATCCATAATTAAATATATAAAAAGTGTGAAGTGTTCTCATCGACGAGTGGTGTAGCCAAGTACCATGCTCTAATTTTTCTGACTCCAAAAATAGGCCAACTTCCCTTAAGTTTTTGGACTAGCTACTATCTGAATTTGGAAATGTTCCCAACTATAAAGCTGTAGGAAATTCTTTGCTCTTCATTTTTAAAACGAATTTCTCAATTCTGATGATTTTTTAGGGAGATATGATCCAAATAGTGGAGGTATTTTTCAGACTCAACAAAAGACAGCTAGGAAATATGACCTTCAAAGACCTGGATTTTTGGGATAGCTAGGCTAAAAGTTAGGAAAAGTGCTCAACTATAAAGTTGTAGCCATTGAAACAGTACAAATTTTAAAAAATGATTTGCAAGGTTTGGATCATTTTTGGAGGAGTTATGCAAGTTGCTAGCCTGGGCTGAGGTGAAGGCTGAGAAAAAAATGAGGTGGTGGTGTGGGGTGCTTGGCCGAACTTGGGTGGAGGAGGTGAGGATATGGACAGTGGAGGAAGAGGTGGGGAAGTGGTTGGCCAAAGTTGGCGACGGAAATGGGGTGTATGCCGAGCTTGGAGGAGGAAAAGAGGGGAAAGAAGGAGGAAGAGAAAGAGGAGGAGGATGGAAGAGAAGGAAAGGAGGAAGGAGGAAGGAGGAAGGAGAGGGGAAAAAAGGCTTTAGGAAGCAATGGATGGAGGAAGGAGGAGAGCTTGGAAATGAAGAAGGAGAAGGTGGTTTGGATTGAATGAAATGAGAAGGCGTAGGTGCTCTTTTATAGTGGTAAAGGAGGGAGGTAAGTGAAAATTTCCAAATCTTCCTTAAGAAGCCAAAACAAAAAATATGTCCCCTTTATAAAACCATGTGTACATGGTATTCACCTACCACTTAGCCATACTTTTGTAACACTTTTAAAGTGTTTCTTCCTTGTGACGCCTTATAGATGTTACTATATTTTGATGTATATTCTATCGTTTAACCATTTAAATACCCGACGACTAACGTTATCCAAACGAACGATCTCATCAACTTATTCATAATTCATAATAATTATTTTACTTTAATTTATCTACATTTAAGATATATATTTTTAACTGGAAAAGAATATACTTAAAAATAGTTTTATAAATACGTATTTGGAAAATTCGTTGTAATAAAATCTGATAAATTCTTACTAAAATTATACCATTATATTTTGAAAAAATTAAATATTTATTTTATTATTTAAACATATATATACATATTAAATTTATTTTATATTTATTCCAAATCCATGTTTAAATTATATTAAATCCATTTCATACCAAGAAAATTCAAATTATATATTCAAACATTTAGTTTTAAATTGGTTAAAAATTCTAGATTGTTATAGACTGACATACGGTTTGAACCGTTTTTCATAATTTTTTTAAGGGCTACAACTTGGGAGAGTTTAGTTGGTTTTGGAGAATTATGAATTTTTAACCTACGTGGGACCCACCTAGTACGTCTTGTAAAACCATAGATATTGAGATAGAATGGGAGACTATATTGAAAGAGTATTATGAGACGAGGGTCATGCATTCAATTAGAATGCAATTTGGGTTAGTACGGAATTTTTGTTAGAGTCGTTCGATAGGTTTCTAATGGATGCTGACTAGAGTTGCCTGTGGTGATCCTATACAACTTAAATGCTGGTGGGTGTGACATTGAGTTGCTTAGTAAAGATTCATCCATGATTCTTATGATAGAGGGATGAGATAAGAATTTTCTTTGCAGTGAGTGATATACGATTCTTATGATAACGGGCTAAGATATGGAGTTTTCAGTAGCGGGTCATACATGATTTCGATTATAGCGGACGGAGATATCAAGTTTCTTGGTAGCGAGTCACCCATGACTTTGGTGATAGTGGGCAAGGATATAGAGTTTCACAGTAGCGAGTTATCCATGATTTGATCTTATAGTAGTAGCCATATGCATCATGGCTTGCTATTTTGGTCTTATAGTAATGGCCGTAAGCATCGTGGCGTACTATTTTGATCTTATAGTAGTGATCGTACGCGTTGGGGTGTATATTGCCGATCTTAAAGGAAACAATTGTTGTTATGGCTGATCAAGGAAGATTACTAATACGTTAGTAGTAGTTTAATATAACGTAGCGCAATGAAATATATTTTTCTAACTTGTTATAGGATTAGAGCATGTTATGGTATAATCCCCTACCTTTGAGATGGATTTACTATATTTTCTTGTAGGCGGTCTAGATTTCTCCCTAGGCCACAATTGTGGAAAGGGTCGGCTGTGATTTGATTATTCCTATAATATACAGTATATTAAAATGTTCCCCCTCACATTAGGCTTTATGTCTGACCCATGTTTTGTCTTTTTATACTTATGTCATGACAACTCTTGGGTAATTGATTGAGTAGTTCGAGAGTCAAGTACTTTTGGGGATACACTATATATTGGAGTGTGCACTAGGAGCATTCTATAGGAATGGCGTTGATGCTTTGAGATTTTATACTTGTTTGTTTATTGTGCAAGATAGATATATATTATTTATATTCAAGATCATTATATCATATATTTATTCATAACTCAGTGTACTGGAGTTGATGTATTCTGACTATTATGTGCTGATATTTATTTGTTGGTTTCTTCTGTTATCGTTCTTTTATATATATATTGATATTTTGTTTATGTTTATGTATATTATGTATGTTATATGTTATAACTCCATTGTGAGATTTTGTCGATGTCTTAGTTCAGTGTTTTGTTCTAATTTTATCGTCAATGTGTCTTTTATGGTATTTGAAAGTAAAGTTATGTTGTAAGACACCAACTTTTAGGCATCAGAAAGGGCAAGTCATTACAGAATTTCTCTATGATCCCAATGGAAGAAACAACATGACACTTGAAATTACAGATCAAAAGTTATGTGCGTTTGAAGGTTGCTTCTGCATGTAACAAGTAGCCAGAAGTCTGACGTTCAACAAAACATCTAACTAAATTCAGGAAACAACTAGAAACTTTAGTAAAATGCCTAACCTAAAGAACCACACATTTGATTGATATTTCGGACTTCTAAATGCATGTTTCAGGAATTCAGGCGTTTGACCTGCTGCACAATCGCCTTGCTAGGCTGAAACTTCAAAATGCAATAAGTTCCGCATATGAAGTCACATTGAGGTGTGGTATGAACCATATTTCATCTTTTTTTCAAGGGATAAAACTTGGGAAAGTTTAGCGAGTTCTAGAATAAATTTATTTTGAGTCCCACTTGGGAACCACCTCGAAACACGTTCTTAGCACAACCAACAATGGCTTGTTCAGTGACTAAACAAGCCATGGAGCAACTAGGTGTGGCTTGTTTACTTCCCCGTGGCTAGTTTGGATTGGTTTGGACGGATTTTGTGGCTGGTTGAGTGAACAGAGGCTGGTTCGTAAAACGGCGAAGATTTAGCTGTTATAAGTTTATAACGGCAAAGTCTTTACCGTTTTATGTTTAATAAACAAAAAATAATTTTCTAATATGTGAAAGTCGCAAAAGCTGGTGTGTGCTTTAGCTAAAGAGACGTGTGAAATTGAGCTGCTCCCTATTGATGTTTGCTGTTTTGCAAACTTTATTTGCTGATTCTTTTATTTTAAATGTATTATTTTTTATTATATTAATTTAAGTAGATTCGTGGCTAGTTTTCTTGCTGGGTGTTACGTGGCTTGTTTAGTTGTAAAATAAGAGAGAGAACGAAGTGAATAAAATGGTCTGTGGGTTATGGCCTTATAACCATATATTTGAGGTATACCAAAAGGTTATATCGGAAGAGTAACGTAACATTATAATTAATTCGTGTTGATATAGGGTTTTCTTAGAGTTATCCAATGGGACTTAGGTTATGGCGATTGAAGCTGTGTGTAGCAATCCTATTTGATTTTATAATAACTGATTGAGGCTAGGAGTTCTTGGACATCGAGTCATATAAGAGTTTGATGATGGCGGGCTAGGAAATGGAGTTTTCCAATAGTTTTGAGTCATCTATGATTTCGACAGTAGTGGACTGGGATATGAAGTTTCCCGACTACGCGTCATCTAAGATTTTGGTGATGTTGGGTTAAGACCTAGAGTTCCCCAGTAGTAAACACCTGAAAATTTAATGATTATGGGGCTGAGATTTAGAGTTCCTTAATAGAAACTCATCTGTGATTTTAGTAATAGCGAGCTATGATATGGAATTTTGCAATAGCGATTCATCTACGACTTGGTCATAGCAGCAGTGACCATTTGCATTGTGGCACACCTATTCAATTTTAGTGGTAGGATCTATACGTACCGTGGTATATCTTATCATTCTTGGTAGCAGTGGTGATTGTTGTTTTGCAATCACGAGTTGATCATAGCATATTGGTGCTACGTTATTTGTAGTTTTGAGCTAGTATAGTGCAATTGTTAAGGTTCTAGCGTGTTATATAGAAGAAGAGAAGGTTATGGTATGATCCCATGTCTTTGAGATGAATTTACTGCACCTATTTATAGGCATTCCGGGTTACTCGTGAGCCATGTTTATGGGGAGGGCCAATTGTGGTTTAGTAGTTCATATTCCTTACACTAGACTCTATGTCGGACTCATGTTTTGTTTTTGTCAGCTTATATAATGACATAATCGGATACTCGATTGAGTAGTTCGAGAGTCGGGTGTTTTTGGGGAAACACTGTCAAAGTGTGTAGCTGGAGTACTTTTGGAAGCATGACATCGATTTTTGAGATTTATGTACATGTTGTCTTACTGTACATCATGGATCTATTATTTATTTAAGACTGTTGTATCATATGTTCATCGAAGACTTCATGGTTTTTAAGTTGATGTATTCTAACTATTTTGTATTGATATTTATTTGGCAGTTGCTTTCGCTAATGCGGTATCTTATATATATATATATATATATATATATATATATATATATATATATATTATATGTATTATATGTTGTCATTCCGTTGTGAGACTTTATCGATGTCTTGGTTTAGTATTTTTTTCTAATTTTAACTTGAAAATTTGTCTTTTGTAATGTTTGGAAGTAAGGCGATGTTTTAAAATGCAATTTTTGAGTATCATGATAAGATGGTTGTTACACAACATTTAGAAAGCATCACATATTTTATTCTCAACGGATTTATTAATATCCAATTTTAATATATCTTGACTTAGTTTTTTAAAAATTATATTTTTATTTTATGATAAATTACTCATGATTACAATATATTGTAAGTACTATCATGATACATGCAATCTACAGATTTTCTATAAAATGTACTTTTAACTAAATTAATTAATTAATATAACATATAATATTAAGTAGTGGATAGAAAACACATTTTATTTTAAACAATTATGGTTATCGTACATACGTAAAAAGATACATAATTGTCCTTAGGGCATACCCTTGACTCTATTAATGTGTATATAGCTATGATGAGCCTATTATTTAAATATGCGGTTCATTTTAGTTATTACCGCACTGATTGTTTACATATTTGATTATTATTATATTTTATCCTTGTAGTGTAAAATATAAAACAAGCTTGTTTGTTGTTGTTTGATTTGTTTACCCTTTACAATAAATCGATGACTTATTGTATTTAATTTAACATATTTTGCTGACACTATTATTATTAAAAGTATAAGTTATTGCAATCTTTGACATGTTGTAGCTAATAACGTATGTGTATTCCACTTAATATTAAAATTTGGATTCGAGTAGTTGAAGTCAAAACATACTTTCTATATATTACATGACAAAAGGTGTATGAAATAATGACCCTTTATTCAGAAATCTTAATATTTGCTTCCAAGCCAACCCATATTGGAACCAAGCAGAAAGTGAAAGGAGGATGCAGATTAAGCATCTTAAGGCTTATTTAACGCTAGCGGGAGGGTGAATAGTGTTTAACTATATCTAAGACTTGTATGAACCAAATTAAATCTTAAACACAAACAGATGTAGAAATCAATCACAAAAGCAGTGATAGATGCAGAAAGTAAATAAAAGTAGTAAAAAGAAAAAAAAATTGGGATTTTTATACTAGGTCGGAGTTACCCTACATCAATTCCTGCACCAATAACCTATTCAGATTTCTATCAAACCAATATTGAAATTACAATCCTTAATTTCTAAGGCCTTGAGGCACCCTTCTGTTTACAAGTCCAGGGAAAACTCTCTTAATTTACGTGACATAAGATCACCCGATTGATTTCTAGGTGCAACCATACCTTAAGTTGAGAGACTCGATATACTTTATGTTACAAATGATCCTATAACTCGAAATAGCACTTTGTTTTTTGATATAGGGCAAACAATCAAACAAGAGGAGGTCCTAGTTCAATTGACTAAAAAATTCGCCAGAGTTTTGGCATGATATTTGAAAATATGAATATCTGAGAGTATGGATTTGTGGAGAAGAAGAAGTTATTTGTTTTATCGTTAACATATTTTTTTTGGGCTACTGAAAATAACTTTATCTAATTATTTTATTTGAAATCGTAAAATGAAAGTTAGTTCTCACATATGACTCATTTCAAATTCTTTATTCATAATATCAAAAAAATCTTTATTCATCTCATCATTAGTTGACCCAAATATTATATCATCCACAATTTACATTTGGACTAATTGAATATCATATTTGTTTATTTTGATAAAATGAGTAGTATCTACTTTTCCAATTTCAAAATCTGATTGTAATAGATAAGATCTCAGTCTGTCATACTAGGCTCTAGGAGCTTGTTTCAGACTATATATAGCTTTCTTTAATTTATATACATGATTAGGAAATCTATTATTTTCAAAAAGTGGGTGTTCAACATAAACATCTTTTTTAACAAAGCCCTTCAAAAATGCGCTTTTAGCACCTATTTGATATAACTTGAAATTATTCCAGTTCGATAAAGCAAATAGAATTCTGATAGCTTCTAATCTTACTACGGGTGCAAAGCTTTCACTATAGTCAACTCCTTCTTCTTGACAATAACTTTGTGCCACTAAACGAGCTTTATTATTATGACCTCACCTTGTTCATTCATTTTTATATATACTCATTTAGTTCCAAAAAAAATTATCCTCAGATATAGGAATAAGTTCCCAAACATCATTTATGGTGAACTGATTCAATTCTTTTTACATAGCAAGAATCCATGAATCATCAGATGATGATTCCTTTAGATTTTTAGGTTCAGTAGTTGATATAAAGGCCACATTGTTCATACTATATACTTGGTTCCTAGTTTTAACAAGAGATCCAATGTTTCCTAGTATATTTTCTATTAGATGATCCTTTAATAGCCTAGTTCTTTTATTAGGGTGAATTGTTTCACAATTAGTTTCATTACATTCATTATTTAGAGGAACAAAATCTTCTTCGTCAACTATTTGAATAGTAATTTTAAAGTTTTCATCAAAAGATACATGCATTGTTTCTTCAATAGTGTTAGTTCTTAGATTATAAACTCTAAAAGCTTTATTTCTATGAGAACATCCGATAAAAACTTTGTCGGGTTTAGGATCAAATTTTCTAAGTTATCTTTTGTACTAAGAATAAAACACTTGCTTCCAAAAAAAATTAAAATAAGATACCTTAGGTTTCTTATTGTAAAGTAATTCGTATGGTATTTATTGATTGATGCTTTAATTAAAATCCTATTTAATATATTACAGGATGTAACAACTGCTTCAACCCAAATTTTTTTAGTTAATTTACTATATGAAAGAATGGTTCTCACATACTCTTGAATCATTCTATTATTACGTTTTATCACTCTGTTTTTCCGCGGAGTTCTTGGAAACGAGAAATTATGAGTAATTCCCTTTTGATTATAGAAATTCTCAAAATTTTCATTTTCAAATTCTCCACCATGATCACTACGAATATCTTTATTTCTAGTGAAGTTGATTTTGTATTCTTTTGGCAAAAGTTTTAAATAAACCAAAAGCATCACTTTTAAGTTTAAGAAAAATTGTCCACGTAAATCAAGAATAATCATTTACAATTACGAAGACATATTTATTGTGATTAATTGATTGGATTTGAGATGAACCAAATAAATCTAAGTGAAGTAATTATAGAGGTTTACTCTTCTTAAGTTTTCGTAGTTGACAAGAATCACGTATACTTTCTACTTTAAGGTTCATTTTTTGGAAGACCTCTAACTAAATTAAGTTTTGATAACCTATATAATAATTTGAAATTCAAGTACCCAAATCTTTTATGCCAAATCCAAGGGTCAATTGTGTTTGCCAAAAAACATAGGTTATAATTTAAGATTTTCCTACTAAGGATGTAAATGTTTTTCTTCCTAATTTCTTCAAAGATATTAATTGATTTATTATCTTTGATGTGATACATGTCTTTACCAAATTTAATTTTAAAGGCTTTATTGCATTGTTGACTTATACTAAGTAGATTATGATTTAAGTTCCTAACTAGCGAAACATCAGAATTAAGAGGAATTTTAGAGTTACCGACATTGCTGATGCTAATCACATGTCCTTTTGAATTGTATCCTAACTCCTAGTTGACCAGTCCGTCATCTTTATAAATTATGTCATCGAGTATCTATGGATTTCCAGTCATGTGTCTTGAATAGCTACTATCAAGTATCCATTTATCTTTTTCAATTTTCATAATTTGTCTATTGGTTGTTAACTATCCAAAAGTCATATAACATACTTGTTCCAACACAAAATTCTAATTTAGTAGATAACTTGATTTTCTATGAAAATTATATGCAGACTTATGTGACAATAATGGAATGCATAAATTTGAACTAATGTTAACAAAATCTCCTATAAGTGCCATTATTAACTTTTCAAGTTTTAGATTATGGAAACTATGAAAACCTATGCTCTGATACGAATTGAAAAAAGGATGCATATTACAGATCTTAAGGATGATTTAACACTAGAGATAGGTGAATAGTGTTTAGCGGTATTTTAGACTTGTACGAACCAAATTAATCTTTAACGCAAACAAATGCAGAACTCAAACACAGAACAATCACATAATTAGTCACAGATGTAGAGAGTAAAATAAAAGCAGTAAAAAAAAAAGAACACACCGGGATTTTTGTACTCGTTCGAAGTTACGTTACATCCAGTCTTGCACCAATGCCTTATGCAGATTTTTATACTCGTTCGAAGTTACGAGACACAAGATCACCCAATTGATTATCAGGCAAAACCATACCTTAAATAAAGAGACTCGATATACTTTATGCAACAAATGATCCTATAATTCTGAAGTCAGAATAGCACTTTGATCTATGATAGAGGGCAGAGAATCAAACAAGAGGAGGTTCTTGTTCGATTCACTAAAGAATTCGGCAGAGTTTGACACAATATTTTAAAATATGAATATAAGAGAGAATGGATTAATGAAAAAGAAGTAGAGAGAATATATGGAATTTTTTTTATTAAAAATTCGTTCTTGGTTAGTATTTATAGGGAAGAAACAACTATTTCTACGAAGAGAATCAAACGAATAGACGCTTCTATTGAAAATCGAAACTTTAAAGTCAATGGACATCATGTCGACATAGAGTATCCCATGATGTCGACATCCCTATACTAAAACTGAAAATTGAATTTTGGTAAAAATAATAATTGAATTTGATGTATAAAAAGGTCGAAGTAATTCTATAGTAAATTATTTTCCTATATTATAAGATAGTATAATTATATATAAAAGTGATATTAAAATTTAAGTATATATTGTGATATGAGAATTAAGACTTAAAATATTTAAATCAGAAGTTAGATTAAAATTAAGACATGTTTTCTAACAACTTGTTGATTAAGTTTAAGAACATGAGATGTTTTAAAACAAGTTGTTGACTAAGTTTAAAAATGGGAAGTGATTTGAAATATTTTGAAAATAAAAGCTAAGGAGAGTTTTAAAGCCAAAACATTTTTAGAGAAAATCTATAAGAAGGAAAAATTGAAATCCATATTGAAGTAGTTTTGTGAGTTCCTACTTACAAAGTATTTTATCATGTCAAGCCTCTGTTCTCGCCAAAACTGGAGTTGGTTGCGGATTCCATCCCACTTTGTGTTCCATCCCATTAACAAAGAGAGAATTGGGTTCCATCCCATAAGAAAATTGGAATAAAGATTTCAGTGTTATTACGAAGTTTTAACAAAAATTCTAGACAATTATCTTTATTTTGATGTCTTTATCTTGGTACTCATGAGTCTTCAAACTTGATGTTTTCGTTCTTAGTCTTGAGTCTTTATATTGTACAGTTTTCAATAATCAATACCTGCGTATGTATAATGCACACACTTATATATAAGTGGTAGTATATATATTTTATAATAATAGTTAAAAAAAGTCGCTTTCATCGAAACTATCATCTTAGTTCCTAACAAAAAGATGTATGATGTAGAGTTTGATGTGCTTTGAAAGGGGCAGTTTGGCTAAAGTCCCTATAAAGGTTGAAAATGCACAAAAATCATTATAAAAAAATTGTAATTTAGCTCCACCCATTTCGAAAATCATCTAAAACATTAACTACTATATCTCAAAATTTATATCTTTGTTCGTATTTATGCTACAGATTTAAAAAAAAATGATGAAAAATGGGGAAAAAAGGTAATAGAAAAACTGTAGAAATGTGTATAATTATTTAAAAATTGCTAACATACAAGCAATTATAGCAAACAATTTTTTGCGATTATTTAATGAATTATTGTAGAAGTTTTTGCACTTATTCAAAATAAACTACATGCTGTGAAAAATTGTAGAATGGTTTGTAAATTTATGGACTAATTACATACTCTTTTTTTTTTTTTACAGTTTTTTAATATATGCAAACATCAACTTATTAAGTGAATACTTGTAGACACGTTTGCAATTATTAAATAAATATTTGAGTCTATGTTTATAATATTTCTCAATGATTGCATATATTTCTGCACTTGTTCTTTATTTTTATCTAGTTGTCTAGCATTAATTTTTTTAAGATAATGAAACAAAAAAACATGAAACCAATTAGCTACAGTAAACTAATTGCAGAAACCTGCTTTATAATTGAAGTTTACACATGTATGAGTACTATATTATATTTAATAGTAGGGATGTGAGGCCAATATTCACTTTTCGGAATTCCATCGTAATTACTTTGAGATCATTGCGAAATTTATCAATCATTATCAAAACATACATCCATATTCTCGTACCCACCAGCCTTATATTTGGAAGGAGGTTTCAATAAAAAAATTAGTAAGACACGGCTACCATCAAATTAAATTAGTCCATGTATTTGGAACACAACAATTAATTCAGTAGCGAATACAAAAAATAATTCCAATGGGGGCAAAATATATTTTTTACATACAAAAATTAATAATAAAGATAATACATAAACTTGTTCACATAAGAATTAGTTCATACAAAAATTAGTTTATACATAAACTAGTTCATATATTTAAAGTTGTTCTCGACGAGACTTCATGTTTTGAAAATGTTGAAGAATTGTTTCATTTGAAATGCTATTGAATATATCTTTTTCAAGATACATGGTCAAACAGTCATTTAACCATTGATCACCAATCCTATTTTGCATATTATTCTTCATAATGTTCATAGTAGAGAAAGTTCTTTCAACATAAGTACTGACAACCGGCAATGTTAGTGCCAACTTGATTAGCAAATACACTAGTTGATATGCCTCATGTTTTTTTATCGCCACAATTTTTTTTGCAAGATTCGAAATTCCTTTCAAGTTTGAGAACATAAAATTAGATCACATATCACAAACATAAGCGTCAAGCTGACTTTCTAGCATCCTCAATTCTATAGTAGAAAAATCGTATGGGTAAAGTTGAGCAAGACAAATCGGTTTTCCTTTATAAAAAAATCCAATGAATTATTAGGAGACAAACATGCCAAACAAAGTAGCAACTCTATGTTAACCTCATTGAAACGGTTATTCAACTCTGGTAGTTTCATATCAATTACCGTGCTAAAAAAATCAAATCGATAATAATGCTTATTTGTGATTTTTTGAACCTTGCATCGTGATCTTCTTTGAGGGTAATACATATTATTCATAACCAAGGCATCATTTTTTTTTAATCAAAAAATTCAACAATGGTCTTCCATTAAAGAGTCCCATCCATTATCATTATTTTTTGTAATTGTTCCTTGCATACTTTAACTAAATCCATGGAATTCACTAGATGTTAATCATCTCTTTGTAAGACTCATGATAACTCATTTGTAATCCTAAACATGGTCTTCATAAAATGCAAACCAAATACAAAGTCATTCGTTTGTACCAATCCTAACATAATAGATGGTTCATATTTTTATCACTATTTGTTCTATCATTCGATGTTTCCTCAAGCACATCAATTAAAGATAAAAACATGGTAATAATACTTAGCAAAGTATTAAAGTGCGTACCTCAATGTGTGTCACATGGACATTTTATACCAATTTCTTAATTTATGTCTTTTCTACTTGAAAGTACTCCATCATTTAAAGCTTCCATGACCTTGTGAGCACGTTTTTCTCAAAGTATGTCACGACGTTTAGATGAAGCTCCAACAATATATACCAAATTGCTACTAAACCCAGTCATATCCACTGTCTTAAAGTCCTACTTTATGTTTTGAGTTAATCTTGGGTCTCTCCATTAATTTCAGCAAAAGCTATATCATCATGTTAGACAACTCTACTCATTTGGGTCCTCTTATCTCCTCCTTCCTAAACTGCAAAATTGAGTAGTTTCCTATCAATTACCTTGCTATTCCCCATAGACCTACCAAACTAACCAAAACCAGTTGGCTCCCCCTTATCTCTAAAATCGAATCCAGATTGGCGTCTTGGAAAGCCAACTTTCTCTCATCAGCCGGTGGTCTTGTCCTAGTCAAGTCGGTCCTTTCATCCATTCTAACATGTTGGATGTCCTTCCATAAACTCCCCATACGGGTTATCAAAAGAATTGATTCTATCAGAAGCTCCTTTCTTTGGGATGGAGGCAACATTAGGAGACTGGTAACATGGCAGTCTATATGTTTGCATCGAGACCATGGAGGTTTAGGCGTCGTCAACTTATCTACGTTTAACTTGGCCCTTCTTTCCAAATGGATCTGGCGTCTTCTCTCCTCTGGTAACTTTATCTGGAAAGAATGGATCCGCTCTCTTCATTATTCCTCGAATCCACGCCTCACTCTTCACTTCCCTCTTCATGGTAAAGCTTCTCCATTCTGGTCTGGGGTCCTTCACGTTCTCCCACGCATCAAAACTCTTTTCCATGTCAGGCTTGGAGATGGTGCTAACTGTCTTTTTTGGCTGGACATAATGACATGGCCAACTCCCCTTATCACGTGAGTTTACTTTCCTTTTCCCCTTTTCTTTCTGTTAGACCACTCAGTTAGCAATCTTATAGGCTTTGTCCCTGTGCAGTTAAAGCGCTTTGTGGTTCTACAGCGGCGGAGGTGCAAAAAAGTGTAGCGGGGATATAGCAGAGGCGCAAAAAGGTTCATTAGTTGTAAAACAAAATACTTGAAAATTAATTAATCATCTTTCTCAAATTATGTGCATACAAGAAACTAATATTAATTAATCATATATAAAAAAAACGAGGAATATCATAGTTATGTATGCTAAATTTGATGAGTGTAATTGATTATTACCATATATTAGGCACTTACGTCTTAAATTTAGCCCTTTATGCTATATTTGCTAAATTATTTAAAAAGAAAACCAATTAAATCAAACTTTGTATATTAATATTGCTAAAGCAAATGCTAAAAAGCATTGATTTAGCGGTTGCAGTGAAAAACAGCGGGGCTAAAAGCGGAACTATTGTTTACCAACGCTAATTTGAAAAAGCATAGCGGTTGAAGAGCGCTATTGGCTATAGCGGGGATATTGCGGGGCTTTAGCGGGCTTTAACTGCATAGCTTTGGCCCATCAGGCCTACTCCCTCCCTCCTTTTGGATATAGCCACCTTGTTGGATCTTTCTGCTATATCGAGTCTGCTTTTCCAAACTCAACTATCCAACCTCTCTGATCTCTACTTTTGGGCCTTAGCTCCAAATAAAGGCTTCTCGGTTGCATCATGTTATCAATTCCTTAATCACCCTGGTCGTTTATTCTCCTTTGTTGGACTATGGAAATGCCATTTGCCACCTCGTATCCTTTTTTCAATGGTGCCTTATTCATGCACGGATCAATACCAAAGACAAACTATACCGACTGAATTTAGTTTTAGACTCTAATTGCTTTCTTTGCTCTAATCAGGAGGAAACTACACCCCATTTGTTTTAAGACTGCGACTTCTCCTACCCAATCTGGATTGCTACCAGTGTTTACCTTCTTGGCTACATACTCGAGCTTTCCTAATTTTTTGATCATTGGCAATAGAAACTCGGTGATCGCAAAATGGACTGGTTCCTAGCCATTTACTGTTGGTGCATCTGGAAAGAAAGAAATGATTATGCTTTCAATAAACATAGGAATTGTTCTGCTAGAACCTGTAGGTGAATCTCTTATTTATTTCATTCATGGATAGGTCCCTCTCATTCTTCTCCCTTCAGGCTCACTCTTCCTCCGGCGGATACCTCGGTAGAATCCCTCGGCTGCACCAGTAATGACCCAGCTTGATCAGTTCTTATTCTTGTTGTGGTAGTGTTTTACTGTGTTGTCTTTTCTCTAAACTTTGGTAGCATTGTATTATATATTATGTATGTATGAATTTCTGCATTTTGGTTCTCTACTGAAAGCATCTTGGATTCAGGCTTGCTACCGGTCAAGCATGTTAATCGGAGTTATTTCGGTATACATATAAGCTAATAAATCGGATTTGTAGCACCATGCTACATATCCGTCCTGCTCAATTTTTTTAACCAAATTAGATACAATAGTGAAAAAAGTACCTATTTAGCATATAAAAAAATATTAGTAAGGAAACTAGCATAAAATACTTAATTTGGTAAAATAAAAATAAAATATAGTTAATCGAGTAAGGAAATTTGAGTACCTATCAGATCATGCTTTTTCGCCACGCCCATGAGGGCCAATTGTAGTTGATGAGCGAAGTAATGAACATAAAATGCACATTTATTTTCTCCCATGATAATAGTTTTACGGTCATTCAATTCTCCATTCATGTTGTTAGCTCCATCATATCCTTGGCCACATAATCTAGATATACTCAATCCAAGCTTAGAAAATAATTAGTCAATCGCTCAATAACATACCCTTTTTATCCATATAACGAAACGTTGCCACAATTTCTTCTTTATGGATATGTCATGAGAATCATTAACTAAAATAGAAAAGAAAGCACCCCCCATATCTTTAATAATAACTTGAATTGTTTATGATGTGCGAATAATTGCACAAGTTGCTCCAATACCAATGTATTGTGCAAAATATTGATTTGATTTGCACAAACTCCAAAATTTCACAGCGGAATACAAAAGGCGTAGAAGAAAAACAAAAAAAGGGGATCTAACGTGTCGATTAATTATCAATCACCAACTCAATGAAAAATAATCACCAAAAAAATATAATAGAAGAAGAGATGAAGACACAAAGATTTAATGTGGTTCGGTTATGCCTATGTCCACAGACCTAACAACTATTATTTACTTCACTGAAGAGAGTACAAAAGAGAACACAAAAGAGAAATTACAAAATAATAGGTAATAGATGGAGAGACTAACCTATAATTACAAGTTGAATAATCAATTTCAGCAAAGACTTGTATGCACTCAAAACCCCTATTTGATTCACCGCATAAATTTGGGTTTACTAAAGAAGAGAATAATGGTGGATGCTCTCTCACATTCACACTCAACTTATATAAAGATTTAAATAGGCTTCAGGATGAAAGGTTGCTTGGAGATGAAGACAATTAATTTCTTGATTGTCATGAAACCTTCCCAAATGTCCATGATTTGATTGCGGTGTAAATAAAAAGTGAAGATTTTGGTTTCCATACATTTCCTCCTTTGATTGAATCTCCAAGCCTAACCATTTATTAATTCATATTACAGAATTAATGAATTTATAAATATACTTCTTTCCTTGTTTATAAATCTATTGATTAACTGATTGATTATGTAATCAATTCGTTTCTTTCTAAAATATCATCTCAAATATTTCTGCATATATCATAATTGATTGATTAAATCAATTAATTTCTTTCTCTCTTAAACAAATATTTGAATCACATAAATTTATCACTCACCTTGATTCGAATATTATCAAATCTCAACAAATTGTTTGGTTTACATCATCAAGCTCAATGTGAACTACTTTGGGCAATATTACCCAAGCATAGCTCCCAAATCTTTCCTAAGCATAAGAAAGGTAGAAAATGCCAAAAATTGTTAAAAAAATCTGATAAAGGAGACAAACTTGTAGATACAGAAATCTGAGAGACTTATGGAGACTTCATAGCGCGCTTCATCTTTTACATCCTGTATTGAGTAAAGACATACTCAATATTATCTACTTCAACCTCCTTCTCAAGAATTTTATTCGACTTCACCAAGTCTACCTTATCAAACTCAACACCACGCTCCATACAACAAATAGAATAAAAAAGTTAAATTATCACCTCTACTATGATCACAAACAAGACCAACTGAAGCAAAAGACATTATCTGCGACTGAGCTCCACCCAGAGTCTGAATATATGAAATCTTCTCATCAACCATGGTATCATCGGAAATACCACTTTACCTTCAAATATGGAAACAATCGGATGACTCCAGACGTATTTGAAAATTTTGTGCCCTCCTAATGCCATCACTTAATAGAGGCTTCACATTCAATAAAGACCTCTCATCAAATACTATGTTCCTGCTAGTCATAATTCTCTTAGTTGTTTTGCACCACAACTTATACTTCTTTATCCCTTCTCCATAGCCTAACAAAATGTGCTTACTTCCTCTAGGTTCAGCTTATCACGTCCCTCATCTTCTAAATGAGATGAATAACCAAACACTTTAAGGAATGAATAGTCAACAGGCTCTTTTTCATACTTCTTCTGGGATCTTCATATCTACGACAGTAGAAAATGTACAGTTGTTGAGAAAGACTACCATATATATATATATATATTGCTCTACCCAAAATCCCTCTTCTAGACCAGCAGCCAATCTCAAGCTCATAGCTCTTTCCCATAATATCTGACACATGCTCTCCGCCCCTCCAAAATAATGTGACTTAGTAGAAAAATCTCTAAAACATGCTCATACGCACAATAATTAGTGAATTCTTGTGAGCAAATTCACTACTTTTGCCAACTCTAAGAACTCTCAGCTGCTTTCTCGACTTCTTTTCAACTAAGGTCTTACACTTTCGAAATTGGGAAAATATTTCGGATCTAGTCTTCATGAAATAGACCCAGACCTTCCGTTAGAAATCATCAACAAATAAGATTAAGAAACTAGCTCCACCAGAAGATGCAATTGGAGTGAGTCCCCACACATAAGAATGAACATACTCTAGAAATTCCCTAGCTCTAGGTCTTCCAACATCAAATGTGACATGCTTCTTCTTTCCAAAAGAACAATCTTCATAAGAGCTAGAGTTTGATTGAGAATCAGAAGCAATTAATCTACGCTTCTTTAATTAATCAAGAATCTCCACATCAACATGACCTAAACGAAGGTGTCATAAGTGAGTGGAAGCTGGAATGCCAGAATAAGCAGAAACCACCGAATCTCCCAAGATTTTCTCTCCACCAAAAAAAAAAAAAAATCATCAACCCGCACCCCTTTCATCACTACCAAGGAACCCTTCGCCACTCTTAAATTCTCTCCATCTATTATTATCCTCATATCATGTCTACTCAAAGCTCCAACTTACAACAAACTCTTATGCAGCATCAAAACACGTCTAAGATCTGTGATAGTTTTAATAACACCATGCATCTTAAACCTCACACTTCCAACGCTCACAACAGGCTAAGATGTGTCATTCTCCAAATGAACTACTCCGCCACCAATCTTCTCATAACTGACAAAACTAGTCCTATTTAGCGTTATATGACAAGAGGCTCCAGAATCAATTACCCAACTGGTAAGCCCTAAAGGTGAAATACTGGTTGGAAATAATGATGTATAACTATCACATCTATCTGCATCAGATCTAACTACTACCAAAATTAAAGTTTTCTCCTTCTTCTCTCTCTTCTCTTTAAAAGGTGAACGATTTCGTATGAAATGTTCCTTCTTCTTACAATAATAGCAAGAACCTCTTCTAGATACCATGAAGTGGGTCCTATACATATCTCTTCCAAGGCACTTCTGCATCTTATCTCTTCCTCTAAGTGAATGAAGTTGATGCTGAAGGACATTGTTATTAGTCTTCATTTTGACCTTCCATGTCCCAAAAAATTCTCTTCTAACAAATTTAGTAACACCATAATTCTTCATACCACTAGTAAAAGAATTAACCATAGATAACTAATTCAGAACAAGACAACTAGCTTTTATACCAATCTGTTGTGTGAATAATTGCACAAATTACTCTGATACCAATCTGTTGTGCGAAAAATTGCACAGATGCGGAAGAACAATAAACATGATCTACATTTACCAATTGAACATCAATGTAATATGATAGCAATTATTCTATTACTTCAAATAAATAATTATAATGTAGAAACAAAGGGATGCACAATATTTATACTAGTTCCACTACCATCGAGATAGTGTACGTCTAGTTCAAAGGAGAGAAATTTATCTTGCATATGGAGATTTGGATTTTGGCTCTGTATTTGAATTAGTGATTGAGAGAATTATTTTTTGCCTTGGTGGTGTTGAGATTACTTTGGAATCTGCCTTCTTTTGACTATGGATGTTTATAATATTTTGTTCGTGGGCAGGGACATAGTCCGAGCTTGTTAACAAGGTGTGATGGAAGGTAGCTTTGTTAGAATCAATTAGGTAAATATTCATTTATGGTTTCAATCTCACTATGAGATTTTTGTTTAAGGCGGATTTTTTTTGAAAAGTTTAATGTTGAAAAGAGAATTTGACTCGAGGTACGGTGTCGGAGATATCTGATTTTGCAACAAGGTAGTGTTAATTTTTTGGTGATACAAAATCATAAATAGGTGGAAACAATATGCAAAATGGAAAGTAAATATTTTTAATATGAAAATGCATAAATTATTGATTGCAATTGCATGAGATGGAAAATAAATAAATGCAGAGATTTTTTTTCCATCTTTGCAAATGAAAGAAATTAGTGATTTACTTACTATGTTTGCGCCATTTGTTACCTCAGCAATTTGCCTCTATTATTTATTACCATATATTGATAATTTTATTGATGATTCACATAGATATCACCGGCTATATATTGTAGGTAGACTTCATTGTAAACTTATTCTGGCATGGAGTTAGTGATCTCCAAATGGAGTATCTCTTCTTGTTAAGCCTAATTTGTGGTATGGATATATAAACTCTTATTTTGTAATCTCTTGTAATCCGCTAATGTGGAATAAAATCTCTCTTCTTTGGATTGGACGTACATTATCTTGATGTTAGTGGAACCAGTATGAAAATTGTGCATCTCTTTGCTTCTTCATTATAGTCATTTACTATTTGTTTGAAATAATATAATAAGTGTTATTAGATTAGACTGATGTTCAATTGGAGAAATCAATTTTAAATTATTTGGAGCATTTTCCAAGGCCGCTGCTCTAACTACTTATTTATGATAGCATAGAAAAGATAGAAGTTCAAGGAAATTATTTTGATTACTTGAATTTTCAGACTCATCTTGACCACAAAATGCAAGGCCATGTCGTAAAAGAAAACGAATGAAATCGACTGATGCAGTTAAAAGAATACAATATCTAACTCGTTCTTCATCGCAATGCTTATGCACTATGTTTTGAATATGTTGATCTTCATTCATCAAAGCTAGACATTTTTGTATGCATCATTGTGAGCACTAGTTTGATCGCCTACATGATAAAAAATCTTTCTTTTTTCTTCCATGTTTTAAATCCTTCTCCAACAAATTAATCTCTATCGGCTTGTTTCCCGACAATCAGTTTGAAAAGATAACAATACAAACAAAATGCACGATAGTTTTCTTAGCTATACTCCAACCAATTAAGAAAATCATCAGACCATTCGGATACAAAATGACGTTTAGCTTTTCCAAAATTACTAAATGGAAAATTGTGATATCTCGATTGACAAGGGCCTTGTTGTAAATAATGTCTTCGAACTTCATCTTGAATGTTTGAATCATAGTCTAATATACGAGTTTGTAATTTAGGATCAAAAGGAAGGTCTTCAGTAATAACTTCAAAATAACTCTTTTTTGAATTATCAGTATCTATAGCTTTAAATTCTAGCATATTCGATGACGCTCTTCTAAGATATTTTTCTATATCTATATTAAATTATGCATATTATTTATTTTATTCCATAAAAAAGCAAACTAAGTTACCCTACATGGTTACAGCATTTTCACAAACATATAACATGCACTACAAAGTGATAAAAATTGGAGAAAACTTCATAGTATCATTTCAGCTCAATCAAGCATAAAGCAAAAAATAAATGATTCGATAAAAATAAAGATCATACTGACTAGAAAGTGCTTGGGACCTGCTGCGTTGTTTGAGATCTGCCATGTTATTTAATCGTGGAGCAAAATTAAAGTGCGGCTGTAAGTATTGTAATGTATTGGAAAGTTGAGCAACCAATTTCGCAACATAACTTTTCCACCGTCACCACTAGTTCTTACTTGCATCCGCCAGTAAATTGTTTGAACTATTTTAATTTTCATTGTTAAACTAAAACGTGTTGGACATACGTTTTACGTTTATTATCAAGATTTTATTTATTTAATGACAATAAATTAAGTATCACAAAGGTTGTTTTTTTTTTTTTTTTTATACCCGACCTACATTGGAAAGTTCTTCTCCACCGGTTGGAAGTCAAATGCGTGTGCAATGAACTACATAATTTGGTGGCAACAACCTTTGGTTTCGAAAAGCCATTCATTGAATCTCAACTTATGTTGCCTAAACGTTTGACCATTCCACCTTAAACATCAATATTATGCCCGATTCGCAATCTTCGCTCGTACCGTTTTATTACTGGATCAATAATTGATACAGATTATTTGAGGAATATATGCATTCGATTGGACCATAATTAATAGCGGAAAAACGAAACTCAACAGTGAAATACAAAATGGTGGTGGCTGCAGTTAACAAGTGGATCTCCAGCAACCACGATTGCTACCCAAAAGAGTAAAAAAGAAAAAATTCATATCCAAATTTTGGTAGGTGAAGAATTGGAAATTGACTCGACCTACCCAAAACAAAGCAACTTACTTCCCAGTTTCCTACTTATTTTCATAATTCATTTCCACTCTTTATTAATATGTATCTTTATTAATAATTGCGTTGAAAACACATGTTTTTGATCCGATCGTAAAACGTCAAAATTGTCTAAGTAGGATATTGTTATCGACACTTCCTTTTTGGTTAGACTGCATGTTTTTTTAATTATTTTCGATGGTCCTTTTTCGACTTTTAGACCTAAACTTGACAAACCCTCTTCTGCTGAAAAATTCGTTATTATCTTACCGAATTTTAAATGTGACGCCCCTTAATCAAAAGTGTAGTGTCACTGACAATACTCTAAAACTATTTTATGGATGAGTACAATTTTTTTTTTTTTTTTTTTTTAAACTTCATTAATATATGATATAATCCTTCGATAATAGTTCAAAAACAATCGTGTAAAATAAATATTAAACAAATATCCACCAAACAATCTGTTCTCTATTCCCTCGTTCGCCACCAACAACATTTTACAAATCTCATCGTATAAATCTCGCATCTTTACCCGTTTCTCTTCTCTTCTTCAACAACTACAAAGAGTTGTTAATTATTTCCATTTCATTTTTCACCTACTAATAATCTCCTCCAAGTTCTTTCCTCATTTTATCAAATTTTCAATCAGAAGTACAAAGAAAAGAAAGAAAGAAAGGAAGGGTTGTTAAATAATGGCTTCTTCCTCATCTATATTCTCATCCCCAACTCCTCCCGTCGTCAGAACCAGATCCACCGTCCATCCCAACTGCCCACGTGGCCTCATCCGCGCCATCCACAACTCCTCCTTCCTCCACAGCTCAGTCGGCCCCAGCCGCACCGACTGGCAGTCCACCTGCTCCATTCTATCCTCCTCCCAAAACACCAACGACGACAGCAACCTCTTCCTCAACGGCAACAAACCCGCCTCTCCCATCTCTCCAACCCTCGATCTGGTCCCCGTCCCCAACTCCAATCTCACAACCAACCTCCCGAAACCCCTTTCCATCACCGACCTCTCCCCGGCGCCGATGCACGGATCCACCCTCCGCGTCGCTTACCAAGGCGTCCCGGGCGCCTATTCCGAAGCCGCCGCCGGCCGAGCTTACCCCAAGTGTGAAGCCATCCCCTGCGACCAGTTCGAGGTCGCCTTCCAGGCCGTCGAGCTCTGGATCGCCGACCGCGCCGTCCTCCCCGTCGAGAACTCCCTCGGCGGCTCCATCCACCGCAACTACGACCTGCTCCTCCGCCACCGTCTCCACATCGTCGGCGAGGTCCAGCTCCCCGTCCACCACTGCCTCCTCGCCCTCCCTGGCGTCCGCAAAGAGTACCTCACCCGCGTCATCAGTCACCCCCAAGCCCTCGCCCAGTGTGAGCACACCTTAACCAGTAAGCTCGGGTTATCAAACATCGCAAGAGAGGCATTTGACGACACAGCAGCAGCGGCCGAGTACATAGCTTCAAACGGACTAAGGGACACAGCAGCCATTGCATCTGCCCGAGCAGCAGAGCTGTACGGGATGCAAATACTAGCGGACGGCATACAGGACGATTCAGGTAACGTCACCAGGTTTGTGATGTTGGCGAGGGAACCGATCATACCCAGGACGGACAGGCCGTTCAAAACAAGCATAGTGTTCGCTCACGATAGAGAAGGGACCAGTTTACTGTTCAAGGTGCTGTCCGCATTTGCGTTTAGGGACATATCTCTGACGAAGATAGAGAGCAGGCCGCATAGAAACAGGCCAATAAGGTTGGTCGACGATGCTAATATTGGAACAGCGAAGCATTTTGAGTACATGTTTTACTTGGATTTCGAAGCGTCGATGGCGGAGAAGAGGGCGCAGAATGCATTGAGCGAGATTCAGGAGTTCACCAGTTTTTTGAGGGTGCTGGGGAGTTATCCTATGGACATGACGCCGTGGAATAGCGAACCTGCTTCGACTACGACGCCTACGCAGTGATTGGTAGGGTGGATTGTGGGAGATTGATCCTACATTGTGTAATTGTAATCATGATGTTTTACTATATTTTTAGATTGGTTGTTATTTATGTGTATGTATGATGATTTTTATGCAAATGCTACGTATATAGCTATTAATGGTGGGTTTAAAGTGTTATCATGTTGTTTGGTTGGTTGATGTTTTATTCTGGTCGTGGATGCATCATAATGCTTAACGAAATGGGGGATCTCCATTGATTGATTCGAAAGACGGGAGGAGAAAAGGATGTGCTACCAACCTTTCATCATTTGAGTTGGTAGGAACTTTGAGATGGTGGAGTAGAAAATTTTGCGTCGACATAAATCGGGTTGAATGAACTGGACTTGGTCAATTTTGATGGCGAGAGAAGTAACGATGGAAGTAGGTACAACTACAACGAAACAAATTTTGCTTGATGATGAAAGCAGAATACCCGGTCATTTTTACATCGTGGTACTCACAGGCTTATAACAGAACAGGCGTAACTGGGCTCGCCAGCATTTTCAATCTCGCGTGATGACAACTTAAAATTCAAACTTTAGCTCATGTTTTACCTGAACTGATTTGTTACGAATGCAGGTTAATGAAGCTGCAAAAGGGCTGATGTAGACGGGCTTGGCTTCTTTCCATGAAGGACGCAACGCGAAAGTAGAAAAAATAGTAAAATTTTATCGAATGCAATGCAAACGGATAAAATTTCACTTTTTGGATTGAGTGGACAGTTGAGTGAGATCTATGGATCATCAAAACATATGAAATGTTATCTCATATATTAAAAAGTATACAAATTTAATTAAATGCTTTATTGTTAGAGCACTTATAGCAGCTGCGTGAGTTTGGGTGTGATGAGAAACAAAAAAGACGTAAAAAACTACCATTCATCCAGTAGGGAGTGGGGAGAAGGGAAAAAAAAAAAAAAATCAATAATCGTTAAACGGAATTCAATTTCCCGTTTAGTGATTACTTTTTATAAATTTTTAAACTACAGATCCCTAAACGGTTTTCAGATCACCGTTTAGGGATCCTCACTCAAAAAAAAAGTGTGGGGAGCTCCCACTTTTCGTCGTTCATCACGTTTCAATTCCCACTGATGGAGTACGATGAAGGCAAAATAAGTGGTGGTTCTCCACTTTTCTCCCCTCTTCACCACTGCTGGAAGTGCTCTTACTTCTTAAGGTTTATGTCATTATGGCTTACTTCATCTGTTTTAATTGTTGGTTATGATTTCTAGGATATACGGATATCATATAATGTTTTATGGATATCATATAATGTTTTATAGCTTAATCCTGTAACTGAATTATAACAATGAAATCAATGGCTTAGCCAGGAATATATGCTGATGAGGTCACCATTTAGAGTGTCTAAGAGACTTAAGACACTTTTAATTTTTTTCATCCAGATACTTAATATTAACACAAAAAATAAGGAAAATAGTAAATAGATATAACAAAAGGATGAAAAACGCATTATATGTATGTATGTATGTATACACACACACACACATATACACACACACTTCACTAACAAAACTTTTGTTCAAATGGTAGGTAGTACCAAACAGTTTTTTATTCATGATTAATAGATTTCATTTACTCAGCAATTTGTACTAGCTGACATCATTTTGTATTAAATGCAAATGATAATTCACTACAGTCATCAGTACTTTATATTTTCTATTTTTTATTTCATACTGCTTATCTTCAAATGCTTTTATAAATCTTACAAAACTAACTACTGAATAAATTAATATTCATTTAGTTATGTATGTTATATCTCAAAATAGAGATTCTGGCCATAAAACGACATGAAAACATAGTTTGTTTAAGCAAAAAGCAGAGTAAGACCGACAATAATTATTTGACAATCCTTGGTGGGTCAAGTGATCTTCCCAGCCTTTAAGTGGCTCCTCCATTGAATGGAATGATATGTCAATTGATCAAAGCTGCACAAAATCTTTCTTGGTTGGTGGTATTATTTTGATGACTTGTTATTGGTGGGTTGGTAATCTAGTTTCAAAATTATAAATTAGATCAAAGCACGTTTTCCAACAAGAGAAGACAATCAAAATTTCACATTACTTGTATGTAGACCTTACCATACATTTGGAGTTCATGGATTGGACAGTCTCACATAAGTTATACTTGAAAATTAAAAAGCTCATGAAACCCTAAAACTTATCTAGACAACCAGCTCCTTGTTCAATTGGTAATACCATTGATGGACTTATCAAATGAGGTATAAAAGTGTAAAGTATCCTTTATTGATAAGACTGTGAGAAAACATAATGATTTCGAATAATAGAATACTTGTACAAAGCAATATATTTATAGCCTAAGTAGTGTATGGCCCAAGGCCCATTATCAATAGCCTGTAAATATAAGATAAATGACTCCGTGAACAACCGCTTTATCTACTTACCCGACTTTAGTTTAGGTTAGGGTTTTTTCTTTCTCTTCCTCTTCATCTTCTCTCGTGTCGTTTGCCACTTTCACTTGTAATTCCTTTCTCAATCATGCAAAATTCTTGCTCGATAGAGCCTAAGTCAGCAAATCTGCCCTCTAGTAAAATGATGGAATGTGTTTTATCATCAGTTTGCCAAAACTCGTCCTCTCACGAACGAAATGAAGATCGATTTCAATATGTTTTGTTCGTGAGTGTTGAATCGCGGGTTCATAGAGAGCGAAATCGAGCTTTTGTTATCAGACCAAATCACTGATTTTTGGGGAAATTCAAACCCTAGTTCATGAAGCAAGCTCTCAAACTTATTAATCTCTGATGTTGTGTTGGTGATCGATCTATACTCCGCCTCCGTGCTGGATCGTGATACGGTGGTTTGTTTCTTAGTGCACCAGGAAATCGGGTTACATCCTAGAAAGACGTAGTAACCAGTGACTGATTTTCGGTCATTTGGTTCATTCGCCCAGCCTGCATCAATATAAGCACTCAAGTTTAAAATTTTCGTATATTCGATAGCCAACCCATATTCGAGTGTGCCTTTTAGATACCGTAAAATGCGCTTTACATCTTTCCAATGATCATTGAGTGGGTTTTGCATGAATTAGCACACTCTATTAACACCAAAACATATCTCTGGTCTTGTTATAGTCACATATTGTAAGGCACCAACTATACATTGTACTGTGTATTGTTATCAATAGTGACACCACCACACTTAGACAGTCTAAGATTGCTTGTCATGGGAGTGGGTAATGACTTTGCTTGATTCATCTTGGCCCTTGCTTGTATTTCAATAATGTACTGCTTTTGTGATAGGAACAATTCTCCATGAGATATCCTTTTTATTTGAATTCCCGAGAAATAATTCAGTTCCCCTAAATCTTTGATAGCAAATGTTTTATCCAAGTGATGCACAACATCATCAATTTCCTTATTGTTGTTCCCAATAACTAGAATGTCATCTACATGCACCAGTATATTGATGGTGGATTGCTTGCTGGTTCTGGTATATGGGGAAGTATCTGATTTAGTAGCAAAGAAATTTAGTCTAGTCAATGTTAGCTTGAGCTTCATACCATGCCTTGGATGCCTGTTTTGACCCATGGATTGCTTTGTGTAATTTATAAGCATTATCTTTTTTTTTCTTGAATGATACCCGTTGGGCTGTTGCATGTAAACCTCTTCAGCTAAATCACCATTGAGAAATGCATTATTCATATCTAACTGTCTTATTTCCCACTGTTTGTGTAGTGCAATAGTTAAAACTATACGGATAGTAGTGGTTTTACCACTAACGAAAGGGTTTAATTAAAATCGAATCCAAATTATTGTAAATAACCTTTTTCCATGAGTCTAGCTTTATACTTGTCAAATTTCCATCTGCCTTTCTCTTAATTTTATATGTTCATTTGCATCCCACAATATTCTTGTGTTTTGGTGCTTTCACCATGGTCCAAGTACCATTCTTTACTAAGGCATTTAATTCAGTGTTTGCAGCTCCTTTCCATTTCTTGTCATTTATGGCTTCCTCATATGTCATAGGTTCTCTATTTTTCACAGAGGCAGTGTAAGCTTTGGGGTGTAAATATTCGACTCTTGTCTCTTGTGATCATGTGATTTCCTGCGTTGGATTTTTTCTGATGCTGGTCCACTCCTTGATCATCTGAACTTGAGTTGTTTGTATTCCCAACTGCATTGTCTCTATCATCATTTTGATTGTGATGTTCTCCATCATGTTGAGCGGTACTGGAATGAATGTTGGAATCACTTGAGCTGAAATCAAATTTGGTTGTAGAGATGGTTGGCTGTTTATTGTCTGAATAACTCTGATATGCCTTCACTCCAACCTCATTTGTCCATTTTGATAAGACAAGAATAGTTTGCATTTCAATACTAATGCTTTTGCATTGGCCTTTGTTGATGTCACCCTTTTTATTTGAATTCCCAAGAAATAATTCAGCTCCCCTTAATCTTTGATAGCAAATGCTTTATCTAAGTGATGCACAACATCATCAATTTCCTTATTGTTTTTTCCAATATATAGAATGTCATCTATATACACCAGTATGTAGATGGTGGATTGCTTGCTGGTTCTGGTATATAGGGAAGTATCTGATTTAGTAGCAAAGAAATTTAGTCTAGTCAATGTTAGCTTGAGCTTCATACCATGCCTCGATGCCTGTTTTGACCCATGAATTGCTTTTTGTAATTTATAAACATTATCTTCTTTTCCTGAATGATACCCGTTGGGTTATTGCATTTAAACCTCTTCAACTAAATCACCATTGAGAAATGCATTATTCATATCCAACTGTCTTATTTTCCACTGCTTATCTAGTACAATAGTCAAAACTATACAGATAGTAGCGGGTTTAACCACTGACGAAAAGGTTTCATTAAAATCGAACCCAAATTGTTGTGAATAACCTTTTGCCGTGAGTCTAGCTTTATACTTATCAATATTTTCATCTGCCTTTCTCTTAATTTTATATGTTCATTTGCATCCCGCGATATTCTTGTGTTTTGGTGCTTTCACTATGGTCCATGTACCATTCTTTACTAAGGCATTTAATTCAATGTTTGTAGCTTCTTTCCATTTCTTGTCATTTATGGCTTCCTCATATGTCATAGGTTCTCTGTTGTTCACAAAGGCAGTGTAAGCTTTGGGTTTGAATATTCGACTCTTGGCTCTTGTGATCATGTGATGTCCTGCTTTGGATTTATTCTGATGCTGGTCCACTCCTTGATCATCTGAACTTGAGCTGTTTGTTTTCCCAGTTGCACTGTCTCTGTCATCATTCTGACTGTGATGTTCTCCATCATGTTGAGCAGTACTGGAATGAAAGTTGGAATCATTTGAGCTGAAATCAAATTTGGTTGTAGAGATGGTTGGCTGTTTGTTGTCTGAATGACTCTGACATGCCTTCACTCCAACCTTGTTTGTCTATTTTGATAAGACAAGAGTAGTTCCTATAGTTTGTATTTCAATACTAACACTTTTGCATTGGCCTTTGTTGATGTCACCCTTATCTACAAAAGAAAAAATAGACTTATTAAAAACCTATGTAGTTAAAGCCCTGCTAAATCACCGTAAAAGCCCCGCTATAGCCCGTAGCACTCTTTGGCCGCTACGCTATTTCAATTTATCCCTGATAAATAGCAGTTTCACTTTAAGCCCTGCTATTTTTCGCTACACCCGCTAAATCAACGCTATTCAACACTCGCATAAGCAATATTATTATATAGAGGATGATTTGACTAGTTATCTTTTGAAATAAATCAAAAAAGTTAGTGTAAAGAGTTAATTTTAAGGCATGTGCCTTATATAAGATATAAATCTATAATAATCATCGAATCTAGTTTGCGTAACCATGATATTCTTTGGTTTGTTAAGTAATATTAATTAATATACATTTCTTCTACATGAATTATATGAAAATAATAATTAATTAGTTTTAATTATATATTTTTATATCTAGTTAACATTTTTGCACCTCCGCTATATCCTCGTTATTTTCCCGCTTCATCCTTGCTACAGTTTTTTGCATGTTCACCGCTATAGAACCGCTAAGCACTTTAACTGCACAGTTAAAAACAATATGTCTTGAAATAAACAGCCTCCTCCTCTTATCAAGACATTTGTATCCTTTATGGTTATTTGCATATCTTAGAAAAATACATGGGCTGGATCTTAGGTTGAGCTTGTGTTTGTTGTATGGTCTCAGGTAGGGAAAACATAAACTTTCAAAAAAAAAAAGTCTCTTGTAATCTGGTCTGCTGTCATACGACATTTCATGTAGACTTCTATCATGTAAAACTTTGATAGATAGCATGCTAATTGGAACGACAGCTGTATTAAAGGCCTCATACCAATATTTCATTGGCAGAGATGCTTGACATAAAAGTGTAACACCCCATAAAATAAACACAAATTAGACATAATTTAATTTAAAAAAATAAAAACAAATTAATAATCTTATGGACTAAAAAAATGGAATTTTGGGTAATTAGAAATTAGGTCACGAAAGTATTATAGTTACATTTGTGGCAAGATTCTAATTCGTTTTCATATTTTATTTACTGAATACGAAGTCCGTATGCAAAAGATATTAACTAAACAAGTTGTGTGTAAATATTAACGCACAAGGTTTGAATTTCAAATAAGTAAGTATACAAATCTAGAATATATTAATGTAGATAAGCATGAAAATAATATTCCTATTAAATTCAAATTTATATGTATATATAGATAAGAGGGGACAAGAATAATCAATATAAGGTAACCAATCAATCAAATTAATTCGGAAATGAAATCAACATATTTAATATAGCTTTTCGCAAAACAGAGCTTTCTATTACTCCAATGGCGACTAAGACCGCTCTCCTTCCCCTTCCATTTTCTAACGCTTCCTCTGTCTAATCCTCCTTGCTTTCCCTAATTCATCCAAATTTGTTTCCTGCTTTCCCATCCATCCTCTAATCCCTAGCTTTCACCTTGTGGTATAGCGGTTCCTCGCCAGATCCATTCTTTGTTCCTTTTGTTTCTTCGGTCGTCGATACGCCATACCATAGCTTAACTCCCCAAATTTATCTTCTCTGACAGCTCCTACGCCACTTACCCTTCTATCTTTCTGTTAATCTAGAATTGTTATCTGACGAACCCTCCTCTTCTTATCTTGACCGACTCCAGCCCTAACTGCATTCCTTTTTACAGTGAGCTTCTACTCTTGGCTGACTATTTTTTGCAAGTATCGTTATTGTTGAAGTTTGCGCTCCACTATCTTCATCAAACGATACAGTTGTAAGCTATTGAATAAGGTAAGTCTTAGGCTTTTGCATGGTTTTGGTTTGAAGAGTTTGTTTTTGTTATATGATTTGGTCTTGTTTTACACATGTCTGCTTGTAAATTATGAGTGTGTCGTCTTAGATTTTCTGGGTAATGTTTTTGGTCTTGGTTTCCTTGCGTTGGCTGGTGATTTTCTCTGGCCTTACTGGATCTGGCATTGAATTCAAAATTGAAGTACGCCATTAAAGCTCATACTTTATCTTACATGGTTGTTGTGTATTGAGCATTACCTTTCTCCGCACTTGTGGTCATTTCCTTTCTTCAATCTTCTATTGTGTCCTTGTGCTTAGTTTAGATGTTGTCTCTTGATCCAGCTCCCATATTTTTTTTGTTGGAATCTTCAATTATCTGCAGATTGCTGTTGTCTATGCTTTTGGCTTTGAGTACGTAAAATGATCTGATCCTTTTCCTTGTTCTATATGCCAAATTAGGCAAAACTGAAGACTTTAATTTTGTTCCCTCTGTGGATGCATGGGTCATTATGAACCAATTGTGATGTATTTTAACTTTATTCTACTTGTAACTATATTGTAACTGATTACACCCTACGTGGTGTTAAATTACGATTCTATTGTGGTTAATGACAAAATGTCTGTAGTAGATAGGCGGTATGCCTATCTCCTGTTATATTTTGTGGTCATTATTTGCTATATTGAAAAAGTGGATAATACCACTCTAAAAACCGACTGGCCCTGCTAAAAAAAGTAATTTAGATATTAATGAAAAAGAAATGTATAGGAAAATTAATCTCCTGGGCTCAACCCCAAAGGGTGGTCGATCGGGGATGTCGGCCACTAGGGGTGAGCGTTCGGTCGGTTTGGTTTGTTTGGAGGTAAAAAAACTCAAACCGAATTGGAACCGAATTTTTTTCAAACTGAACCGAACCGAACCAAATTAATTTCGGTTAATTCGATCGATAATCAATTTCAATGAACTTGAAGGATATGTTACTATTTAAATGATGAATTCACTCAAAGTAAAACATAATTCATGTTTGAAGAAATTTTATATATTAAATTTTATGTTTGTAAATGAAAGTTGACATATTTGCAACACATGCCTTTGTATTTTATCACTAAACTAATAATTTAAAGTGCTACAACACCATTAAATTAGATAATAAATTAAAAGTTCGGCTAATTCGGTTGAACCGATAACCAAAAATATATATTTTACAAACAGATTTAGTTTTAAAACCAAACCGGCCGAAATGAACCGGTTTGGTCAGTTAATTCGGTTTGAATCGAATATTACTCACCCCCATCGACCACCCTCCTATAGGAGCGGTCAACCGCCTCTTGTAGGGTGCCCAATGAAGATGTTTTTAAAGGAGGACTTATTTATATTTTTCATCAAACAGACTGCTTGGATTTAGTCTATTGAATCTAACGGCCTGTATACACGATGTCAACTATATATATGGACCCTAACCCTCACTCAAAACCCTACATCTATTCTTCTTCATGCCTTCATTCTACTATTACCAAATTCCATAGAAAGGTTAAATCTCTCCATTCGTTGAAGATATATTGGTTTATTCCAAGGCTGAGGAAAAATACAAGATGCACTTTAGGATTGTTTTGGAAATCTTGTGAAAGCTTAATTTTCGATGTGCCACTTCTGAAAGGAAGAGTGAAATTCTTAGATGATGTCGTACTGAGACAAGGAATAGCGGTGGATCCCGCTAAAGTAGAAGCAATCCAGGATTGGGACCAACTAAAGAATGCAATGGACATTAGGAGTTTCTTTAGTTTAGCTGGATGTTATCGATGATTTATCAACCTAAACCCTAATCTTTAGAGTCAACCTAAACCCTAATCTTTAGAGTCAACCTAAACCCTAATCTTTCCAACTAACCATTCTAAATCATATCTAGAGAAAAAATCTACATCCGGGAAGATCGGATCTCACTATTTTGCATCAAATCAGGTGTTTTCTTTGTTGTCTCTTCGATGTCTAGATTTGGATTTATCTCTAAATCATCGAATCTAGGTTTTGGTGAGTGATAGATACCTCTCACACGGATATTATGGATATGGGTTAATTTAGGATTATTTTACACCATGCATGTTAATATCACCTAAAACCTGATGGCCTATGTTAATTTCAGTATTAAAAACCTTAAATAATATGAATTGATAAATTGTTAGATTAATCACGTTTAATGTATATTTAGAGACTAATCATGCTAGATGCATGGTTTTTATGCTATATTTCATGTATGTTCATGATTGTATGATTGTTCATGATTGAAATTCGATGAATTGATGTCTGATCTATTGAATTATATGATTTTCATTGATTTGTTTGTTTAGAATTGTGTGTTGTTGGCTTGGAATCGATAAACAAAGCAAATCGAAGGTTTAGATGATCAGATTGAAACAAAATTTGCCAGAGGAGCTCTGGAGACTACCAGGGAGGAGCCTAGAAATTTTCATCATGAAATAAGCTAAGTTGATGGATCGATATCGATCTATGTGGGTTGTTCGAGGAGTGCTGGTTCTTGGGACGTGGCTTTGTAGGGGTGAAAAGCAGATAATGGAAAATTTAGTGTGATTTGGATGGGTCGAAGGGTGATCACTTGAACTCATGTTGATGGACTGACAAAGGAATACCCAGAAAGGAGTTTGGCATCGAAACTGGAATGGTAGGAAGTGTTTGAGGAGTGGATCGAGGAGATCCAACATTTGTCAATTTTTGACTGAGTGGGTGGATCGGTACCGGTCCATAGGTGATTAACCGGCACTGATCCATCATGAAGGGAGGTGGGTGTACGAGACTTCTAAGGGTGGGGGCAACGGCCATTTGGAGCTTGTTGGTGGCCTTTGGTGATTAGAACTTCCACGAGGTGCAAGTGCAAAGCAATGTGGCTTGCTTCTTCGATCGTGAACTTATGGCGGGAGTGATCGGAGTTGAACTGATGAGAAGCAGTTCGTAGGACGATGCAGACAGATAATATATTGACTCGAGTAGGACTTGAGCTCATAAGATGATGGATTAACTCGGGTGGGACCTAAGCAAGAGAGATAATGGATTAATTTGAGTAGGACACAAACTAAAGGATGAAGTCATTGGGGATGGCTCATGCATGAAAAGGAAGCGCCAATGAATCGTCGATAGTCGAAGGCTCTAGCAGACTCAAAGCAAGAGTATCGCTGGGACACCTATAAGGATTTGAGAGATCGTGTACCTTGGATTGCTCGGGGAGTGATCTAGTTGTCTTGAGAAGGCAAACGTACGTGGGACGTACGGTAGTATGACTAGAACCGGTGTTTCCATTAGCCCTTGATGGATGACAACGGCTAGTCATTCGATATCGATGCATCCAAGGCTGTAGTCAATGATAGCTAGGTTATTGCTTGTTATGGATGATAAAGTTGTTTGCGTGTTATATTCTATTTTCTCAGAGTAGGCTACCACCGTAGGACATTGAAGAGGTACGGGATTCAGAATCCTATTCTTAATTGTGTCTATTCTGTATTGTGTAGCATATTATAATGAGACTATTATGTGCTAACTCTTTAGTTGCATGGAAGGCTCAGGTGAGACCTAAACTATTTATTCTCATATTATTCTATATAACTGTTGATAGTTATTTATCGCTCACAAAGACTATTGTATGACTCAAGATTTTATGTCTCCTTTTATCACCTTCGGCTGATCATTGACGATGTCGGTAAGTAGACTGAGTAGCAGGTGATAAGATTGATGATGATGATGCTGTACAGCGACAAAAAGGAGGATGACGTATTTTTTATATACTGTATGGCTATAGTTTGATTCTGCTGTTTTTTGATATATTTTAAGGGATGTAGTGAGGCGTGCTATATATTAATATTAAGATATCGGGTTGTATTTGAGATTATGAGATTTTATGGAGATGAGATTTCCTTCTTTGTTATGTTTCAATACCATATTCTGTTATATACTTTCTATATTGTCCACGCATTGTTAGTTATGCGACGGGTTCTATTTCGAGTTGCTATTTCTTAATGAGCGTCCCATATATTGTCCTAGCATGTATGATTAGTGTAGAAGGTATAGGACAATCATCACAAAGTGGATCTTTCCGATCCACCGAAGTGATTGCTGCAATGAGTCTTTCCAAAACGATCGTAATTTCTCTTATGTCTTCTGCTTTATTGTATTCAAAGTCATTAACTTATTCGGTCACAAGATATGGACCTGAAACTATCCCATGAACATTTCCACTAAATCCGTCAAATGCCAGTCGATCTATTTTCTAGCTACTTGAACAACAAAGTAGTTATATCTGATAGGAAGAGTGGAAAGCATTTGACCATCATCTTTTTAAATGCCTCCAGCACTTCAATGCGCCTCACATGTCGCACTAAATGGAGGTTAGACCCTTCCTTCCGTCACAAGCATCTAATCTTGGGAGTTTGAAGTCCCGTGGATCCCTTTAAATTCTAATGTTTTGAGTGAATGAACTATGATGTACACAATTCAAATCTTTATTCTCTAATACATCCCTTATAGTTCGATGGATAACATATGTAAAATCTATCGTTATCATTTAGAAATAATCTCCAACTAGCATCAGGAGCTCCTGCTAATTGAACATTAGTATTAGCCGTCTACCTGTACCTGCATCTACCCAACTCGAGGGAATGCCAATGAGGTTCAAGAGATCGGTATCGATCTCTTTCGATGGTTTGGTTCGATTTAATCCCTTTGAGCAAGGTTTATCCCTGGTTGACCCACGACTCCGATTTGATCCATTTCAACTACTCAACTTCCTAAATTATAAACTCCAAGCTGATTAGAGGTTATTCAAAGTTCCACCGAGGAAATTCCCCTGGTTTGTGAGGGATCAGATCCCTTAGGAGGGATCCGCATTGACCTAGGTACCTACTCGGGTTTTAATCCCGGCTTTTGAGATCAATTTCCCTAAATGCCAACTTTGATTCCAGCGCCTAGATTCTGGTTTCTAACTCAAGCAGCTTGTTTGATCCTCCAGAAGAAATTTTCCATCATTTTTTTGCCACTTCAACATGCTCTTGTATCTAACCAATCCATCTTGTAGTTGGTTCACCAAATTATCAATGTCCTCTGTATTCAAGTAGATGGAAGGATTTCCTCAAGAGGAAGACTTTTGACTCCCACCTTAACTTATCTCTTTTGTGTGAGCTCTATTCCATTTCTTCTTTTCCATAGCTAACCATTTCCAAACTTTCACAAATCCAAATTTCTGAACCTTTAGTTCAAATATTCCCCTTCACAATGCACTAAAATGTTAGATTCGTTTTTTTGTCAAACAAATACTAACATGTGAATAAGTTTATAAGATCACAATCACATATTTAGTGGTTCGTGGTCATATAATTAATTGCACAAAAGTAAAGAGCATTAAAGAAGACATAGATTTTTGTAGTGGTTCGACATACTCTGACCTACATCCACATGTAGTGATCTTTTATTATACTGTAGATTAGAAATACAATTTTTTGTTTATATAAATGTAGAGAGGATTCGATAACATTTCTAAAAATGGCGACCTTCTTTCCTGCGATGAATTATTTATATTCTGCTTGCGCCACCGCCTCCAATTAGCTTCCTCTCCTTAACGCTCTTCTTCTCTCCTCTCTATGGCCACGCAAAAGAAATCCAAGCCTCCTTCCCCGTCCATATTGACTAGTTCTAGAAGTCGCACTCAAGCCTTAGCGTCTTTGTCGGATTCGGATGTTGAACTTGATAATGTAGCAATCAGAGCTCCTGCTCGACCCGTGTACACGCTACCTGTGTCCTACCCACTAAATGCCTTAATTGTTGAGATAGCTGCCGCTAGACCTTCATCTTCCTCGGAAGACCCATATTATGGTAAGTCCCCCTTGTCACCCATGCTTGCGCAGGCTTCACCTACTTGGCCACTGCCATGTGCAACTACTGTTGTGTCCTCTGGTTTTGGAGTCGTTGAGGCCAACTTAGGGTTAGATCCACTGGAAAGCGGTTGTGTCTTTGGAAATGTTGGTAATGTTGATGGATCTATGTTAGTCAATGAATTAGGTTCGATGTTAGTGGATGACATTGATCTGAATGCTAGTTGGCTCCCTTGTTCAACGCCTTGTGAGAATCAGCAATGCACCCCATCTGTTCGAATTAATTCCCCTTTCATTCTGGGAACTCATACTGCAACTAACACACAAAATGCAACTCCATGAAATGCTTCGTTGATATCCCTATTTGCCTCTCTTCTAAATTTTGCAGGTGACTATACACCTATTGATTTTACCATTCACCCGAAGCTAGGCTCGTGTCCAGCTCCCCCTCCCTCGAAGTGCATCGTGAAGCTTCTCTGCTTTGAAAGGACCATGTTGTTGGTTTCTTCTTGGACACTAGGCCTCTTGATGTTGATATGATCACTGCTTGTCGCTCTTCTTGGAGACTTCGAGCGGGTTTGTGTATGACTAGTGTTGACGGTCTTTATTATCTAAAGCTCTCGTCAGTTCAGGAGCGTTTACGAGTCTTGGAGTCAACCCCTTCTATCATAGCCGGTAAACCTTTCATTGTGACACCGTGGAACTCTTCTGTAGATAAGGTAAAGGAGCAATTTTATCTATTCCTGTCTGGACTCAATTTACTCATGTACCATCTGTCTTTCAACCCCTCCTAGGCCTTAATTGACTGACTTGTCATATTGGTAAACTAAAATGCTTTGATGCTAACACCATTGGCAGAAAAGATCTTTCTTTTGATAGAGCTCTGACTAAGATTTTCCCTGATAAGCTCATTCCTTCTCAAATTAAAGTTCCAATTGATGACCGTGAGTATTTGGTTCAAGTAAGTTATAAATGGAAACCTGACATTTACACGTCGTGCAAAGTGTTTGGTCATTCTACGGAAGCTTCTGGTCTTCCGACTGATGCCCCCCCCTCTATCAGACCCCTCCCTTCCTTGTCCTCCTCGCCGAGTTTGGGTTCCTAAAGTCAAACTGTCTGATCCCACCGTTGTCCCTCTTGTTGCAGCGCCTGTTGGGGACATGGTTGCTGAACCAGAGGATTCTACCTGTCAGTTATCTGATCACCTTGACTGTGATCTTGATCATGACCCTTATTTCTATTGGGCTCTTGAGGATAGAGCCTGGGTGCATGCACCTACTGGTATGCGTCATGATTTTGAGTATTATTTCTATACTCTTGTTGGGTCTGCTTATCTACGCCGCCTTTTCTACCAGCCTGTTAACCGTGACCTACAACTATGGGATGAAGGTGAACTTGGTATGGATAACGCAATTATTATGCAGGATACTTCCTGGGATATAAGCACTATTTTCTCACCGGACTCGTCGAACTACGTTGAGGATTTAGTAAGACGATTTGTTCATCACATTAAAATTATGACACCTTTTTCGGGTACTTTCTATAAAGAGGTTTCCTCTTGAGCTGAACTATAATGTTGTTGTAATTTTTTGTTATTTTGGTACTAGACGTTGCTTGGACACTTCAAATCAGGTAGTTGCTCTGTGCATGTGTAGAGCACATGTTTATTTAGTTTTATAATATAATAAAAGTGGTACGGCCACTATAATCCGGTTTGCCTTGCACAAAAAAAAAAAAAAAAAAAGGTGGAGAGGATAAGATGTTATTGTCTTTTAAGTAATAACAGAGTTTCTGTATGGAGAAAAGGAAAACGGTCCCCTTCAAAGCGCTCAAGGACATGTATTTATAACTGTAGAAGACACCAGATCAGTCCAAAATCGTGTTGGGGGCCCATCTAAGAAGTTTGACCGAGCCATAGAAGTGGGGGCTAGTCCGTCTCATTTATCAAGGATCGGTACCAAGCCTTATATCTTTGGGGTTGCATCCAAACAGGGTGCGACCCCAAGGTAGAGCATGGTGATGTACTCTTCCTTCTGGGTGTTTGGTTGCCTTATCGTCCTCATATTTTTGAGCTACGGACGTAGTTTCATTGAAGTTTTCTGTTTGAATTTTTACACTCTGGGTCCATACCAATAACTAGCTTTTCCAAAGTTTTAGCTACGCTTAGTCAATTCTGTTGTCCAAGTAAATCCAGTTGTTGGTAGCTTTACGTGATCTTCCATACTTGATTTCTTAGCTATCCGGCCGATCATTTCTCCAGGTCGTTCGTCTTGCTGGTATAGTAATCCAAACATCCGAATTTAATGTGTAACTACCTTGCAAAAATGGAGGTTATAACAGTATGTATGTCTGGCATCCTAATTTAACATCAAAAATTGCAAAATCTTACTAGTTCAATAGTTATAACAAAGTTCTTTTTGAAACTCTTGAGTTTGATGATTCTGCATTTTTAATTTATCAAAATATGTTTGAAAGCCTACAACCAACACATAAAAGATACCTGCAGTATACTAGATTCCATCACAGTGTTCATGATATGTTATTATGTTCGTCCCACTTACACATTCATATTTTATCTTTACATTGGATTTATAAATAGTACATAAATTATGTGTTGACAAAATTATTAGTGTCATGCGATTATTCTCCTATGGTTCCCAGGAGGGCCATTGAATATCATTTCAGTCTGATAGATGCAATTGAATATTATTTCATCCTGATAGATAAGAATGCTCCAACTATAATGAGGATAAATGCAATTGCAGGACAAAGCTACAATATTCAAACATGCTAATTTCAGCAAGGAAGCTAGTTTGAGCTCCATTTAGATTAGTCTGATTAATATGCAATGGGTACATAGATTGTTTTACTTTATAAAACAGTGCATTAATTTTGTTACTCGCATAAATAAATTTTATACGACATCTTTACTAAGTGTAAGTATGAAAATGATCCGTTATAAGCTTATGAATTTGCCAAATTGTCCATACATGAACTTATGAATTTGCCAAGATATAAATTAATGAGGGTTTCAACTAAGTGCAGTCAGAATGTGAATATTTTTAGTCTGAATGTGCTAGTATTATGTGTTATTACGTGCGGTGGAAAGATACCGAAACAGTTATCACATAATATAACTATAGAAGAATCAACATAGCCCTAACTCATGCAAAGATCTGAAACAGTTGGTATCTCTCGCGTGAATTCTGAACCATTGTTTCCGCTGTCTCTAGCATTTCGTGTGCTTTCTTGTCACGATCACAACAGACTTTGAATTTTACGATGAGCTTTTCTCGATAACTATCTCAGTAATCTCATCACTTGAAACTGCTTACTCTGTAAATTGTTTCAGTAACCGCTCCTTCCCTAATAATTGAATCCTATAACCTGGGACGCCTGTATAATAAATTTCGTGAATCCTTTCCAATGTCCAGAACGATGTGGAAACATAAATCAGCGCCTTACTCATCATTGCATTTCAGATCCATAAAGAAAAAGAACTAGAATCCAAGGACAAATATATAGCCAGAGGCAGAAATTGAAGTTGTTTATCACCTCAGATTTGTGCCAGTCATCAGATTGGTCAATGAGAAATTTGCGTCAAAAATCTTTAAAACATGAAGCAATGAAACGCCTAACACAATATATTACATAATAGGAGCTCATCAAGTAAGAGAAGGATCATACATTGGATTTTTCCACGTAAGCCTTCTTGAAGTTTTCAGCTTACTACTGAGTGACATTACATCCTCTGGACCATAATCATGTCCTTCATCCAGATCGTCATCTGCCTATAATTCTCCTTTGAGTTTATTGCTTTTGGAATTGAATGATGGAAGTGAATTTTGTTAGAGTATATGCCAAGAGATATGCTAGGGAATATGCTACAGAATAAAGAATATGCTAGGAATATTCTAAAGAATAAATGTAGCCTATAAATATATGATTTAGCATTGTATTCAGTCAATCAATTATCTCTGTTGTAATAGCAATAAAATAAATATATAAAAATGTAGTCCCTTTATTGTTCAATGTTTCATCTCTCTCTTCTCTCTGGATCTGAATTCTAACATGGTATCAGAGCTTGGTTATACAGAGAGATAGAGAGAGAGGGTTGTTCACTTTATTATTTAGTTTTAATTCCACTTTTCTGAAATCAAAAAAAGTATTTGAGTCACGCCCCTCTTTAATTTCGAAAACAAATCACCACCACACAAATAAAATAAATATAGAAAAGAAACCCAGTTCACTGTTATGTTTCCTCTGTTCCTTCCTCAAAACGTATCTCCCAGCAAATAGTCGTGATTTAGAAATTTAAAATCGAATCAAACTTGGATTTCGAAGCTAGGGTTTTCCAGGCGCCTCAGATATTCGCGATTTTGGTTCGAGATCGGGCTGTTAGCGGGTTTGTGTTAGATCTAGGGTTCTTTGTTCGGCAGTTCGGTGGCGTTTGAATTGGTGATTCATGGAAGTTGGTCCAAGGTTTTGAACGTTCAATGGTGTGGCTGCTGGGATTGCGATTCAGGTTGCGTGGAGCAGACTGTTTTGAAGTTGTGTGCGGAGGAAGACTTGTTTTTGGTCTGAGATTGGAGTCTGTTGTATGGTTGAGAGGTCAGGGAGGTCGGTGGATGTTGTATGTTGTTTTTGGCTTGAACTGAGATGGTGTTTGGTTGTAGCTTGTTGACGAAGGTGGCAGTTTTTGTCACGGTGCAAGTGAATTGCTGAAGTAGTAGGTTTGGCGATATGCGTGGAAGCAAGTGGTGAAGTTGTAGTGGTATTAGTTGAGGAGTTTGAACAAAAGAATGGTATATGACAGAGTTGGAAGAGGGTCTGGATGGTAGAGCAGCTCTTGTTTCAGGGTAGAATTTGAAGTGGTTTGCTTGTTCGGAGTTTTAGGTGTCAGAAATTGAAAGAACGGTGGAGAAGGGTATGTGATGAAGTCAATGGGAATATGGACGTGAATTGGGGTTAGTATTTGTACGATTCAAGTTGGAGGGAGTTTTTGAGCTCAAAGCAAGGTGGTAGAGAGGCAGTTCACGTTTGCATGAGGAGGCAGTTGTGGTATGTGAGTTGTAGTAGGAGGGTGATGTGGAGTAATGGAGTGTGTAGTTATGACTGATATATGGAGTAGGAGGATGTTTTATGCTGGTGGTCAGGGCATTTTGGCAGATTGGTGAATTATGAAGAGCTAGCAGGTGGACTTGTGTGAAGATGTGACACAGGTTGATGAGTTTATATGTTTGGTGAGGGAGCAGAGTGGGTGGCAGGTTGATGAGGGAGCAGAGTGGGTGTTTTTGGTAGATTGGCGTTTAAGTGTGAATTGTTTTGAACTGGTGTGTGTTTGGTGACAGTTTGGTGTTGTGTTTGGCAGATGTTGAGGATTAGTTTCTGGTTGAGGCTACTGCGATGTGAGTAAGGGGAGCAGTCGCGGTTGTGATGGTAGTATGGAGTTGTGTATGACATTTTGCTGTGTATTGGTAATTGATGAAGATGGATTCGCAATGATGTGTTTTATTATTCGGTTGATATCTGTATCGGTAAGCCTGTTTATTAGGGGGGCAATTGACCTTGATTGAAGGTGGTAGGTGGTACTGCAGGTGTGTTTGGAGGATGCAAACATATGCTGACCATCCCTTTTGATTTTGTTTTGTTTTTTGTTTGTATGTTTGGGGGATGCAAACATACAAAACCATCCCACTTTGGTTTAGTTCTGTTTTCGTTTAATATGTTTGGGGGATGCAAACATATAAACTCATCCAGGGACCAGTTTTGTCATTTTGCCACTCAGATCTTTTGCTTACCGATCAGATTGAAGATTGTTTTGGATTGTTGAGTTGATGTTGAGTTTTTGGTATTTGGTCAGTTTCTTCTCTACTTCTTGTAACAGCTTCTATTTGGAAGTTTCTTCACAGCTTCTATTTGGTAGTTTCTTCTCTACTTCTTGTGGCAGCTTCTATTTGGCAGTTCTTCTCTACTTCTTTTGGCAGCTTCTATTTGGCAATTTCTTCTCTACTTCTTTTGGCAGCTTCTATTTGGCAACTTCTATTTGGTAGTTTCTTCTCTACTTCTATTGGCAGCTTCTATGTGGCAAATTTCTATTTGGCAGTTTGTTCTCTACTTCTTTTGGCAGCTTCTATTTGGCAAACTTCTATTTGGCAGTTTCTTCACAGCTTCTATTGGCATCTTCTATTTGACAGTTTCTTCTCTACTTCTTGTGGCAGTTTCTTCGTAGCTTTGTATTTGGCAAACTCACGATTCTCCGCATCGTGAGTTTGAGGGGGGATGTTAGAGTATATGCCAAGAGATATGCTAGGGAATATGCTACAGAATAAAGAATATGCTAGGAATATTCTAAAGAATAAATGTAGCCTATAAATATATGATTTAGCATTGTATTCAGTCAATCAATTATCTCTGTTGTAATAGCAATAAAATAAATATATAAAAATGTAGTCCCTTTATTGTTCAATGTTTCATCTCTCTCTTCTCTCTGGATCTGAATTCTAACAAATTTGTGGGCACAACAGATGATAGTAGAGCAGCATTAACTAAAGAAAAGTCAAGCCAACGTCTTTAACACTAACCGCTGAATTATGCGTCATTAATCCATTATCCGTGTCTCCACGAAGCTATTCCACCCGAGTTTGTCTACCCAACGTCTTTAACACTAACCAAAAGAAACAAGCATCATTATCCAAACTGATTAATATGCTTAGCATGATGTAAAAGGCCGATGTTCGTTGGGTTGGATTAAACTCACTTAGTACGTTATATACTATGTAAACACATATAAAAAAACACACACACACACACACATGTGTGTGTGTATAATACACACACACATATGTGTATATATATGTACACACTAAATTTTCCAAAAATAAATAAACACTAACCAAAACTTAGGTAGACCCCACCGTAAATCAAATAAAATTACTATTTTGACCTCCCGCAATCAAAATGTACCAAAATGATTGTAACAACCCTGAATTTTGGGGTAAATTTAAAATTTTATTTAAAGTGTTTTTAATGGGTTTTGACTATTTTAAATAATCTATTTTAAATAATAATGATCACAAATTTGGTTCAAATCGAAGTTAGAATGAATAAATTAATTTTAATTATAAAAAGAGTTAGAAATAGCGCGGTAGTTTGAAAAGTCAAACTTGAACTTTGACTGACCGTACATGACGCAAAATTTAACGGATTTTAGTGAAACCAAAAATATTGGAATCTATTTAAAAATATCTTTCCAACGAATCCGAAAAATCAAAATTTCATAGCGGAAATAAAAAGTTATGGCCAATTCAATTTTTAAAAGGTCGCTAGGTAATTTGCATAGGTCAATAATGCTACTTTTTACATATAAAGGAATTTCGACTCGAAACCACTTCCATTGAGTTCGAAATGATGTTTCTACGTTGAAAAACAGTAAACACTTATATATTTCAAGTTTCGAAAATTATTTGTTTAAAAATGTATTTTTAATATTAAATATACTGGCCTGAAAAATAGCCATTTTTCAAAATGTCTCATAATTCAACGAAATAAATTTTGTTGGATTCGTATCATCAAAACAAAGCTAAAAATGATTTTTTGGTAATTTTTAGAATTAAAATATAATTATAATTGATTTTTCAGTGTAAACGGGCAAATTTTTGACTTTAAAAATTCATATGGGCTCAGAATTGAACGAAATTAATTTTTATAGGTCCACAGCATCAAAACATAGCTAAATATATTTTTCGAGAATTTTTGAAGTTAATTTGTGACCTCGGTGAATTTTCATGTACGGTATACATTAAAATATTAATAAAATAATATAATTATTCCAAAACTCATAATAAATTTCGGAATTGGGTCCTGTAACATGTTCCGTTGCGTTCAGAAGGCCTCAAAACCTTAAGAACGACAGTAAGCAGGCCTAAATCGGAGTTCGGACCAAAACGGGCCTTAACGGGCTAATTAAATTATTAACTAATGATTAGGAAAACCTAAATAATACTATAAAACCCGAAATTTACTGTTCATCGTCCTCTACATCGTGTTTTTCAGCCGACATATGCAGGCCAAAGAACCCATCATGGCCGAATTTTCAAACTTCGATTTCTCTCTTATTTCTCAACGAAATTTAGCGTGTGAGTACTCGTTTCGAAGCTCTTCCCGAGCTCTTTCTTCTCCGACAAGAATCACCTCAAACCGTGCCCTGTCGAAGCCACCATACCCCTCCAAAGCCGCGGCCTTTGCGCCCCCACCGCGCCACCCATGTTGAGCCGCACCTCCTCCAATTCCCGGTGAAGATAGCTCTCTCGTAGCCGGTCCTTCTCCAACAAACGGCTCGTCGTTTCGTCAACTACAACTCCAGAAAATCGAATTTGAAGTTTTGAACATTCTAAGGTAAATTCTATTTCAGATTTCCCCACGCTTTTAAGCGTTACACAGCCAGTTGTAAAAAGCTGATTTTGATTTTTCCTATGAATTTGCATTAGAATTGTCCCAGATCCGCAATTGTTTTGAACTCGAACATCAAATCTGATCGAACCTGAATCTTCTTCTCTGACCAAACACGGTGAGAATTTTATTTTTAAATTTAATTTAATTTAATTTAATTTATTAAATTATTATTTGCATGATTGTTAACCGTAGATCAAATATGTTATGATATTTAGAACATAGATCCGAATTGTTCACCCCGTATGTTGTTAGATCTGAATTGCATGATATTAGATCTGAAAATTTAGGGAAGAAACCTGAATTAATAATTAATTATAATTAATTATGGGTATTTGTTTAATCACGCTACGTTGATTTTACATATGCCAAGTTAAAACATCACCTTATAATTACATTGATGTTAATTATTGGAATTGGATTTGTTGTCATGGTTGGATGTTGCTGTTATGTGATGTGATGAAAATTTACTTTTTATGGGATGAAAATAAAATAGGAATGCGACTTGTGGTGGAATTTTCATATTATTATGTGAAATTAAAATAAGATGAAAATTTGACTATGTAAATAAATAAAAAAAGACGATCTTTTTATACTTAAAATAAAAAGACAAATCTTTTTATATTGAAAACAAAAAGATGAAAATCCGACGATGTAAATAAAAAGACAATCTTTTTGCATTGTATAATAGAAGAGATAATATTTTTACATTGTAAAATAGAAAGATTAATATCTTTACGTTGTAAAGTAGAGAAGTTGATATTTTTACATTATCAAAATGAAAAGTTGATATCTTTACATTGTAAACATAAAAGTGAATATTTTTGCATTGTAAGTAAAAGAATGAATTTTGCGATGTAAAGTAAAATAACATTTTTATATGTTATTTAGATAAGAATTTTCACCGCATGAATAAAAACTACATTTTTCTATGTAATTAAAAAGATGCATTTACATCGTAAGATAGAATTTCCCTATTTTATTAGGTTACATAGGATAAGAATGTGACAGGAAATAAAGTTGCATATTTTATATGCAAATATATGATAGGAAATTTTGATGAAATACAGTTGCATATTTTATATGCAAATATATGAGTAGGAATTTACGATGAATTCAAATTTAACATTTTTGTTAATGTTAAAAATAAGAATTTACATCGTATGTCAATTTTAACATTTTTGTTAATGTTAAAAATAAGAATTTACATCGTATGTCAAATTTAACATTTTTGTTAATGTTAAAAATAAGAATTTACATCGTATGTCAAATTTAACATTTTTGTTAATGTTAAAAATAAGAATTTACATCGTATGCCAAATTTAACATTTTTGTTAATGTTAAAAATAAGAATTTACATCGTAATTCAAATTTAACATTTTTGTTAATGTTAAAAATAAGAATTTACATCGTATGTCAAATTTAACATTTTTGTTAATGTTAAAACTAAGAATTTACATCGTATGTAAAATTTAACATTTTTGTTAATGTTAAAAATAAGAATTTACATCGTATGTCAAATTTAATATTTTTGTTAATGTTAAAAATAAGAATTTACATCGTATGTCAAATTTAACATTTTTGTTAATGTTAAAAATAAGAATTTACATCGTATGTCAAATTTAACATTTTTGTTAATGTTAAAAATAAGAATTTACATCGTATGTCAAATTTAACATTTTTGTTAATGTTAAAAATAAGAATTTACATCGTATGTCAAATTTAACATTTTTGTTAATGTTAAAAATAAGAATTTACATCCTATGTCAAATTTAACATTTTTGTTAATGTTAAAAATAAGAATTTACATCGTATGTCAAATTTAACATTTTTGTTAATGTTAAAAATAAGAATTTACATGGTATGAGAAATTAACATTATTCTTGGTGTTAATAATAAGTACTTTACAATGCATGAAAAAATAACATTTTCAATGTTAATTAAATAGTTATTTCATCGTATGTGTAATTAACATTTTCAATGTTAATATTATGAAAATACACCGTAGGATGTCATTAACCTTTTCAATGTTAATATTATAAATAAAAAGAAATTACATCGTAGGATGAGTAACATTTATTCCTAATGTTAATAAAAGAATTTGGCCGTAGAATAAGTTACATTATTTTATAATGTTAATATTTAAAGAATTTGACCGTAGAATAAGTTACATTATTTTATAATGTTAATATTTAAAGAATTTGACCGTAAAATAAGTTACATTATTTTATAATGTTAATATTTAAAGAATTTGACCGTAGAATAAGTTACATTATTTTATAATGTTAATAAAAAAGAAATTCAACTGTATGATAATTTACATTATTTTATGATGTAATAAAAAGAACTACACCGTATGATAATTTACATTTATTTTAATGTTAATATAAAGGAATTACACCATAGGATGATTTAACATTATTTTCAATGTCAAAATAAAAGGATTTCACGGTAGGATTAAATTAACATTATCTTTAATGTTAATATTAAGAGTATTACGCGGTAGGTTAAAATTACATTATTTTATAATGTAGTATAATGGGATTTCACTATATGTTAATTTGCATTATTTTATAATGTAATTATAAAAAGGATTTATACCATAGAAAATGAACATCATTTTAATGTTAATAAAAAAAAAGGGTAATTTACACCGTAGGATAAATATACATTATTTTTAATGTATGTAAAAAGAGGAAACACACCATAGGGAAAAGATTGCATTTTTTTTTTTTTGTAATGTATATAAGAATTTACACCGTAGGTGAAATTCACCTTTTATTTAATGTAAGTAAAATAAGAAGGTGGCAAAAATGATAGTTTACATTTTTATTTTATAAAATAAATAAGGATGTATCATGTAAATAAAGATTTCATTTTTATATGTAATTAGGAAGGAAAACTACATCGTAAAATAAAATTACATCGTAAAATAAAATTACATTTTAGATGTAATTGAAATTATGAATGCACTCAAAAGAGAATGAATATTTTATATGTAAATAGAATCATAATATAATTGAAAGATGAAAGGGAATAAATAGTACGATGAATTATAATTTACATTTTAAGGTAAATTATAGAGATATGAAATAAATTAAAAGGAATGATTCATCGTCTAATTATAAATTACATTTTCATGTAAATGGAGAAATGAAAAGATAAGAGAATGAAAATGTACATAAGAATGAGAACAAACGATTTATTTATATATTTATATATAAATATAATTAAAATTAATCGAATCAAGCGCGGTAGTTCGCGTTTTGAAATCATATCTTTAAACGAATATACCGGAAGATCCGACCGTCGGATTTTCCCAAACTGAAAACGTTAGGACCGTCTCGGAAAATTCTTTCTAACGATATAAGATATGTTATGATCCAACGGTTAGATTTTGAGATATGTGAAAGTCGAAATTGGTTGAAAACAGTGCCAAAATCGCCATTGATCTGAATCGTAGTTGATTAAAGATTTAATTATTTTTAATTAAATAAAATAGGAAATAATCGTTATAAATTAGAAATAACGATAAGGAAAAGTTTTCAATATATATATATATATATATATATATATATATATATATATATATATATACGAAGATTATTTGGAAAGGCCGAGTTAATCTCATTCCAAATAATCAAAACGACGATGAAGATCGAAGTAAGAAGACGACGCATGAAGACCGTAAATCTTCCCTCGAATGGACAGCGATCGAGACCCTGAATTGACTTGCTACCAATTCATGGGTCAAGGTCATTGCCCAGACGTACGTGTTGGTTTCACGGATTTGACTTTCGTTCAGACCCAGAGCATAAGTTTAAATGGATGGTGTGTCTGACATCGTACTTCGTTATATATCATATTGTTGATTTTCTGTTAATATATAAATATTGGTGGTGGAGAATTTATTCTCTACTTAACACCCATTTATGTATTGATGGAGAAGCAATGGTATGGTATGGAGTGACAGTGTGGCATACTAAGATGCAATGATCAAGGTTTCTTGTTGAAAAGCAGGCCTTGTGGGATGATCAAAGCATAGCCTGTTTAGGCATAGCTTTGTGTATGACGTGACTTCACGAGCCTCACACACCGGCGGAGTCTAAAACGGGAGAAGGGAACGCAGGGAGTGCACACGTTTCTTTCTAGCTAGAGTGGTGCCAAGGACCTACCAGCGCTGGCATTTATTCATTGTGGTTGTTAGATTGTTCGAGGCCTCGGTTTATGCGGTCGCCACTGGCCGTATTATAGGTCCAAAAGGACCGGGAAGCGTGTGTTCAGGCATAACTAATCCACAAAAGTAAGTGTGGACCGGCCCTGCAGCTATCCAAGGGTTGGACAGAGTACCAATCCTGGGGCATTGCTAGAGTGTCTCGAATCGGTAAGGATCTCCTCCCTAGCCTTGACTCAGATGGAAATCCAAATTCCAAATACGACCCTGCGGTTTTGATTGTATTACTAGTATGGAGATATAGTAGGATGGGGTACTATGTTTCCTAGGATTGATACATTTATTTTGAAATGTTTTTATTATACACTAATAACAATATTAAACTCGTATTTGCCGTATTTAGCATGTTTAATCACCATAAGGGAAAACTCTATCCTCTGGTGTGCGTTGCATTGTGTGATGGGACTTGAGTCTTATGGTGATTCCATTTTTCTAAAAAGCATTGCGATGTTGTACGTTCCGACACTTTAAATTATGCACGACAATCCATTGAGTAAACCCGTTCCGCATTAGCGGCGTGGTCTTTGGATTTGTCATATTATTATTACTAAACTAGTTATGAATTCTCATACCAGTCCCACGACTGACCCGTAGTTTATTTCACCTTTTTGCAAACTCGGGTGCCCTCTTTTCTAAACGGGCAGCCAAGTAAACAGGTTCATTCTTTGCTTGGAGTCTTCTTGGAGTTGCTCATTATCTTTGCTTGGATTTGCTTTTGCGGAGAGGTGATGACTTGGAGCTTTGAGGACAGCTATCATTTACTTCTATTGCATTTTTCTATCTTTAAGTTCAGTCATTAGACTTGTTTCTTTCATATTGCTTATTTTGAGAGTTGGAACTTATTTCCATTTCTGCAAACTTGATGTAATAATTTGGAATTCTGTGACTGTTGGGATTCTGTGGTTTATGACATTATATTTCCGCTGCTATAATGTTATTATTCTATGGTTTTTCCTCTGCTATGTTGTATCAGTGATGTGTATTGTTATATTTATGTTGTATTCCATATGATTATTCCTTACTTTCACCTAGTGGAGGTTTGGGGTCATCACAGTTGGTATCAGAGCTTTGGTTAAACTTAGCTTTGGAATATGACACATTTATAGCAAATTCGTTTACATAGAATCACAATATTCTATGGCGGACATTCATGTGATACATAATAGCCAGTCACTTTCGTCATCTTTTCATTCATCCTTCGATCTTTTCTATCTCTTAGAACCACCATTACAGTTGTTCCGACTCTTCCCTTGATCGTACAGAACTAACTAAAAATGGGTACTCGGGCCACTAGAACTAGTAGAGCTAGAGAAAGGAGGCAAGACGCTACTGGAACTGAGGAGCTTTATTCCCAACGACACGGTTAAGAAGTTAGAAGTTAAAACATTCTACGTTCTCTAGGTTTGTTCCTACTCTTCTATTTCTCTTTTCCTTTTCGAGGACGAAAAGTTCTTAAGTGGGGGAGATTGTAACAACCCTGAGTTTTGGGGTAAATTTAAAATTTTATTTAAAGTGTTTTTAATGGGTTTTGACTATTTTAAATAATCTATTTTAAATAATAATGATCACAAATTTGGTTCAAATCGAAGTTAGAATGAATAAATTAATTTTAATTATAAAAAGAGTTAGAAATAGCGCGGTAGTTTGAAAAGTCAAACTTGAACTTTGACTGACCGTACAGGACGCAAAATTTAACGGATTTTAGTGAAACCAAAAATATTGGAATCTATTTAAAAATATCTTTCCAACGAATCCGAAAAATCGAAATTTCATAGCGGAAATAAAAAGTTATGGCCAATTCAATTTTTAAAAGGTCGCTAGGTAATTTGCATAGGTCAATAATGCTACTTTTTACATATAAAGGAATTTCGACTCGAAACCACTTCCATTGAGTTCGAAATGATGTTTCTGCATTGAAAAACAATAAACACTTATATATTTCGAGTTTCGAAAATTATTTGTTTAAAAATGTATTTTTAATATTAAATATACTGGCCTGAAAAATAGCCATTTTTCAAAATGTCTCAGAATTCAACGAAATAAATTTTGTTGGATTCTTATCATCAAAACAAAGCTAAAAATGATTTTTTGGTAATTTTTAGAATTAAAATATAATTATAATTGATTTTTCAGTGTAAACGGGCAAATTTTTGACTTTAAAAATTCATACGGGCTCAGAATTGAACGAAATTAATTTTCATAGGTCCATAGCATCAAAACATAGCTAAATATATTTTTCGAGAATTTTTGAAGTTAATTTGTGACCTCGGTGAATTTTCATGTACGGTATACATTAAAATATTAATAAAATAATATAATTATTCCAAAACTCATAATAAATTTCGGAATTGGGTCCTGTAACATGTTCCATTGCGTTCAGAAGGCCTCAAGACCTTAAGAACGACAGTAAGCAGGCCTAAATCGGAGTTCGGACCAAAACGGGCCTTAACGGGCTAATTAAATTATTAACTAATGATTAGGAAAACCTAAATAATATTATAAAACCCGAAATTTACTGTTCATCGTCCTCTACATCGTGTTTTTCAGCCGACATATGCAGGCCAAAGAACCCATCATGGCCGAATTTTCAAACTTCGATTTCTCTCTCATTTCTCAACGAAATTTAGCGTGTGAGTACTCGTTTCGAAGCTCTTCCCGAGCTCTTTCTTCTCCGACAAGAATCACCTCAAACCGTGCCCTGTCGAAGCCACCATACCCCTCCAAAGCCGCGGCCTTTGCGCCCCCACCGCGCCACCCATGTTGAGCCGCACCTCCTCCAATTCCCCGTGAAGATAGCTCTCTCGTAGCCGGTCCTTCTCCAACAAACGGCTCGTCGTTTCGTCAACTACAACTCCAGAAAATCGAATTTGAAGTTTTGAACGTTCTATGGTAAATTCTATTTCAGATTTCCCCACGCTTTTAAGCGTTACACAGCCAGTTGTAAAAAGCTGATTTTGATTTTTCCTATGAATTTGCATTAGAATTGTCCCAGATCCGCAATTGTTTTGAACTCGAACATCAAATCTGATCGAACCTGAATCTTCTTCTCTGACCAAACACGGTGAGAATTTTATTTTTAAATTTAATTTAATTTATTAAATTATTATTTGCATGATTGTTAACCGTAGATCAAATATGTTATGATATTTAGAACATAGATCCGAATTGTTCACCCCGTATGTTGTTAGATCTGAATTGCATGATATTAGATCTGAAAATTTAGGGAAGAAACCTGAATTAATAATTAATTATAATTAATTATGGGTATTTGTTTAATCACGCTACGTTGATTTTACATATGCCAAGTTAAAACATCACCTTATAATTACATTGATGTTAATTATTGGAATTGGATTTGTTGTCATGGTTGGATGTTGCTGTTATGTGATGTGATGAAAATTTACTTTTTATGGGATGAAAATAAAATAGGAATGCGACTTGTGGTGGAATTTACATATTATTACGTGAAATTAAAATAAGATGAAAATTTGACCATGTAAATAAATAAAAAAAAGACGATCTTTTTATACTTAAAATAAAAAGACAAATCTTTTTATATTGAAAACAAAAAGATGAAAATCCGACGATGTAAATAAAAAGACAATCTTTTTGCATTGTATAATAGAAGAGATAATATTTTTACATTGTAAAATAGAAAGATTAATATCTTTACGTTGTAAAGTAGAGAAGTTGATATTTTTACATTATCAAAATGAAAAGTTGATATCTTTACATTGTAAACATAAAAGTGAATATTTTTGCATTGTAAGTAAAAGAATGAATTTTGCGATGTAAAGTAAAATAACATTTTTATATGTTATTTTGATAAGAATTTTCACCACATGAATAAAAACTACATTTTTCTATGTAATTAAAAAGATGCATTTACATCGTATGATAGAATTTCCCTATTTTATTAGGTTACATAGGATAAGAATGTGACAGGAAATAAAGTTGCATATTTTATATGCAAATATATGATAGGAAATTTTGATGAAATACAGTTGCATATTTTATATGCAAATATATGAGTAGGAATATACGATGAATTCAAATTTAACATTTTTGTTAATGTTAAAAATAAGAATTTACATCGTATGTCAAATTTAACATTTTCGTTAATGTTAAAAATAAGAATTTACATCGTATGTCAAATTTAACATTTTTGTTAATGTTAAAAATAAGAATTTACATCGTATGTCAAATTTAACATTTTTGTTAATGTTAAAAATAAGAATTTACATCGTAATTCAAATTTAACATTTTTGTTAATGTTAAAAATAAGAATTTACATCGTATGTCAAATTTAACATTTTTGTTAATGTTAAAAATAAGAATTTACATCGTATGTCAAATTTAACATTTTTGTTAATGTTAAAAATAAGAATTTACATCGTATGTCAAATTTAACATTTTTGTTAATGTTAAAAATAAGAATTTACATCGTATGTCAAATTTAACATTTTTGTTAATGTTAAAAATAAGAATTTACATCGTATGTCAAATTTAACATTTTTGTTAATGTTAAAAATAAGAATTTACATCGTATGTCAAATTTAACATTTTTGTTAATGTTAAAAATAAGAATTTACATGGTATGAGAAATTAACATTATTCTTGGTGTTAATAATAAGTACTTTACAATGCATGAAAAATTAACATTTTCAATGTTAATTAAATAGTTATTTCATCGTATGTGTAATTAACATTTTCAATATTAATATTATGAAAATACACCGTAGGATGTCATTAACCTTTTCAATGTTATTATTATAAATAAAAAGAAATTACATCGTAGGATGAGTAACATTTATTCCTAATGTTAATAAAAGAATTTGACCGTAGAATAAGTTACATTATTTTATAATGTTAATATTTAAAGAATTTGACCGTAGAATAAGTTACATTATTTTATAATGTTAATATTTAAAGAATTTGACCGTAAAATAAGTTACATTATTTTATAATGTTAATATTTAAAGAATTTGACCGTAGAATAAGTTACATTATTCTATAATGTTAATAAAAAAGAAATTCAACTGTATGATAATTTACATTATTTTATGAAGTAATAAAAAGAACTACACCGTATGATAATTTACATTTATTTTAATGTTAATATAAAGGAATTACACCATAGGATGATTTAACATTATTTTCAATGTCAAAATAAAAGGATTTCACGGTAGGATTAAATTAACATTATCTTTAATGTTAATATTAAGAGAATTACGCGGTAGGTTAAAATTACATTATTTTATAATGTAGTATAATGGGATTTCACTATATGTTAATTTGCATTATTTTATAATGTAATTATAAAAAGGATTTATACCATAGAAAATGAACATCATTTTAATGTTAATAAAAAAAAGGGTAATTTACACCGTAGGATAAATATACATTATTTTTAATGTATGTAAAAAGAGGAAACACACCATAGGGAAAAGATTGCATTTTTTTTTTTGTAATGTATATAAGAATTTACACCGTAGGTGAAATTCATCTTTTATTTAATGTAAGTAAAATAAGAAGGTGGCAAAAATGATAGTTTACATTTTTATTTTATAAAATAAATAAGGATGTATCATGTAAATAAAGATTTCGTTTTTATATGTAATTAGGAAGGAAAACTACATCGTAAAATAAAATTACATCGTAAAATAAAATTACATTTTAGATGTAATTGAAATTATGAATGCACTCAAAAGAGAATGAATATTTTATATGTAAATAGAATCATAATATAATTGAAAGATGAAAGGGAATAAACAGTACGATGAATTATAATTTACATTTTAAGGTAAATTATAGAGATATGAAATAAATTAAAAGGAATGATTCATCGTCTAATTATAAATTATATTTTCATGTAAATGGAGAAATGAAAAGATAAGAGAATGAAAATGTACATAAGAATGAGAACAAACGATTTATTTATATATAAATATAATTAAAATTAATCGAATCAAGCGCGGTAGTTCGCGTTTTGAAATCATATCTTTAAACGAATATACCGGAAGATCCGACCGTCGGATTTTCCCAAACTGAAAACGTTAGGATCGTCTCGGAAAATTCTTTCTAACGATATAAGATATGTTATGATCCAACGGTTAGATTTTGAGATATGTGAAAATCGAAATTGGTTGAAAACAGTGCCAAAATCGCCATTGATCTGAATCGTAGTTGATTAAAGATTTAATTATTTTTAATTAAATAAAATAGGAAATAATCGTTATAAATTAGAAATAACGATAAGGAAAAGTTTTTAATATATATATATATATATATACGAAGATTATTTGGAAAGGCCGAGTTAATCTCATTCCAAATAATCAAAACGACGATGAAGATCGAAGTAAGAAGACGACGCATGAAGACCGTAAATCTTCCCTCGAATGGACAGCGATCGAGACCCTGAATTGACTTGCTACCAATTCATGGGTCAAGGTCATTGCCCAGACGTACGTGTTGGTTTCACGGATTTGACTTTCGTTCAGACCCAGAGCATAAGTTTAAATGGATGGTGTGTCTGACATCGTACTTCGTTATATATCATATTGTTGATTTTCTGTTAATATATAAATATTGGTGGTGGAGAATTTATTCTCTACTTAACACCCATTTATGTATTGATGGAGAAGCAATGGTATGGTATGGAGTGACAGTGTGGCATACTAAGATGCAATGATCAAGGTTTCTTGTTGAAAAGCAGGCCTTGTGGGATGATCAAAGCATAGCCTGTTTAGGCATAGCTTTGTGTATGACGTGACTTCACGAGCCTCACACACCGGCGGAGTCTAAAATGGGAGAAGGGAACGCAGGGAGTGCACACATTTCTTTCTAGCTAGAGTGGTGCCAGGGACCTACCTGCGCTGGCATTTATTCATTGTGGTTGTTGGATTGTTCGAGGCCTCGGTTTATGCGGTCGCCACTGGCCGTATTATAGGTCCAAAAGGACCGGGAAGCGTGTGTTCAGGCATAACTAATCCACAAAAGTAAGTGTGGACCGGCCCTGCAGCTATCCAAGGGTTGGACAGAGTACCAATCCTGGGGCATTGCTAGAGTGTCTCGAAGGTAAGGATCTCCTCCCTAGCCTTGACTCAGATGGAAATCCAAATTCCAAATACGACCCTGCGGTTTTGTTTGTATTACTAGTATGGAGATATAGTAGGATGGGGTACTATGTTTCCTAGGATTGATACATTTATTTTGAAATGTTTTTATTATACACTAATAATAATATTAAACTCATATTTGCCGTATTTAGCATGTTTAATCACCATAAGGGAAAACTCTATCCTCTGGTGTGCGTTGCATTGTGTGATGGGACTTGAGTCTTATGGTGATTCCATTTTTCTAAAAAGCATTGCGATGTTGTACGTTCTGACACTTTAAATTATGCACGACAATCCATTGAGTAAACCCGTTCCGCATTAGCGGCGTGGTCTTTGGATTTGTCATATTATTATTACTAAACTAGTTATGAATTCTCATACCAGTCCCACGACTGACCTGTAGTTTGTTTCACCTTTTTGCAAACTCGGGTGCCCTCTTTTCTACACGGGCAGCCAAGTAAACAGGTTCATTCTTTGCTTGGAGTCTTCTTGGAGTTGCTCATTATCTTTGCTTGGATTTGCTTTTGCGGAGAGGTGATGACTTGGAGCTTTGAGGACAGCTATCATTTACTTCTATTGCATTTTTCTATCTTTAAGTTCAGTCATTAGACTTGTTTCTTTCGTATTGCTTATTTTGAGAGTTGGAACTTATTTCCATTTCTGCAAACTTGATGTAATAATTTGGAATTCTGTGACTGTTTGGATTCTGTGGTTTATGACATTATATTTCCGCTGCTATAATGTTATTATTCTATGGTTTTTCCTCTGCTATGTTGTATCAGTGATGTGTATTGTTATATTTATGTTGTATTCCATATGATTATTCCTTACTTTCACCTAGTGGAGGTCTGGGGTCATCACAATGATGACACAATAGATATATATTCTTAGAATTTTTTGCTCTTGCATGAAAAGTGAAATTCACTTATTTGAGCATCTCCAATAGTTCGGGGTGCAGATTTTTGATTTTCCGCACCTCGAATTATTGGTATACAGTTTTTTCCAACTATTTTTTGAAAACAGGTGCTTGTTGAATAAACGCGTGGTTATAAGGCGTTTGTTCAACAAATGCCTGATAATCAGGCGTTTGTTCAACAAACGTCCGAGTTTTAAAAAGTTCGGTGTTTGTTCAACAAACGCTTGACTCTCAGGGCCCCATTTCCCGTTTCCAAACTTAAAATCAAAATTAACACTTAATTCAAAGTTAACACTTAATTAGATTGTTTCATGATCCGACGGACATGATTACAACATATGTTAACATGAAAAATAATTACAACAGATGTTAACTAGAAAATAGGTACCAAAACTTAGGATACAACACATGTTAACTAGAAAATAAGTACTAAAACTTAAGATACAACAGATGTTAAGTAGAAAAACAATTACGCAAGTAAACTACATGTTACCTTAAATCTTAAGGGATTCTAAAGTAGTTCTAAGACACCTTATCTCTTGTTTTAACTCGTTGGCATAAGAAATATCACTTGGACACAAACGGTCGTCAATCCATTCAGAGTAATTGCAGTCGTTCGACCATAATGAGCATAACTGGATCCTACGACCAATATTTTCTTCATCTTCCCTTATCACTACCTCCACCGTGTACCCACAGTGGCAACAAATGGGAAATGAGTTAACCTTTTGATCGTTCGGAGGTTGGGTAACTGAAGTTGCGCGTACCTCTTGTTCATATAGATGTTGAACAACTAAGAATTGATCTATCACTTCTTGAGTTGGAGGTTGAGTAACTGAAGCCGCTCGTACCTTGTTCATATAGAGGTTGAACCACCTAATGACCAAAATCTGGGATCAAAGTATCAATAGGTTCCTTAATTCTAAATAGGCTTAGATCTGGATACTCACGACACACATCCTTGTATTGTTGCTTTTGGTATTCGATAAGCCAATTTACATCGGTTCTTGGACTATCTGTCGGAGCTTCAGCTGGCCACCAGTAATTCATAGACGAGGGCCATAGGCATAGCTTTTGGTATGCTAAGTTATGGAGAGAAAAAAAACTTGTTTGAGTTAGGATTGGTAAGCAAAACCCATAGAGATATACAGCCGCATAGTATCGAGCGAATAAATCAAATTGTGATGTGATCGGTCACTGTAGCAAATCTGCTTTACGTACTGCCATGCACTATTAGGCCCGACGGTATATTGTTTAAGCTACGATTTCCAAAGCTTTTGAATGATAATCTAAACCAAGGATGACCCGAATTTATAAATAAATAGAGAGGGCGGGAGTTTGTTTAACAAACGACTAAGGGTCAGGGGTTTGTTGAACAAACGCTTGGACCATCAACATATACCACTCCGCCCGGCCATTTGTTTTCATTTATTTTATTTTAAACGATCAAAAAATTCTCAACAAACTAAAATGTCAAACAGTAAATGGTCTGCAGCTGAGTTAATTATACTTGCGGAAGCCTATATCGAGCATGATGCAAGACATGACATCATACTGCAGAATGGTGGTGGATTGGGCCATGAAATGTTTTGGCACTTGATCCAAGAAACTTACAACAACCATCCTGAATGCCTCTCAAGACGGCCTAATACTGATTTTCATAAAACACATAGTGCTTTTTGGCAAGCTTATCTCCGTTACCGCGAGATTATCGAGCATGTTGAAGATGAGGATGTATTTTAAAAAAATCATTCCACGTTTGATTCATGATATCTTTTTGAACACGAAACAGAATTCATTGGTCAATATGCTTATAAAGTTCATTACAGCTGGCTAACATGTTTCGGATCTGATTAAGCTATGATTGTTTCTGCGTTGTGCATCTAGGTTAGTTGTATCATTTTATTTATCGTATTTGTATCATGATTGTATCATTAACAGAGATCTTCCTACTTTTATTTATCTTTAGTGTCTTCGTTTAATTAGATTAGCAAGGGTCGTCCTCTTGTGTACAAACATCATTTTAATACACCAAATTAGATGTGGTAGAAGAAAGGATACAACTTGCATACACACATCGTTCGATACACCAAATTATAGAATAAAGCATACAAACATCATTCAACACAACATATAACTATGACCCAAATACAACACAACTTTGAATACAAACATATAACTACGACCCATAGTTTCGGCGTTAACTGTAGCACCCATGAATCATTTTAGCTTTTACTACAACATTCATTCTTTCCAAGCGGCTAACCTCATCTCAAGTGCGTACTGGACACTCTCCTTCAGCGGTGGATCAATCCATGAATTTTTGTACAACTTTGTAATCCTTGGCGATTCTTGCGTCATTGTATGCTTTGCAACCACAAAAGCGAGGATCTGCATTCGTCTGACTTTTAGAAACAAGGACATTACATTCGAATCCGCAATAGCATAGGACTGAACAATCCGTCATGCTAGAGCTTGACCTATCAGGGTTTTGTCGAGCAATTACTTCCGTCAATCGAGTATGAAGGGATTTTTGATCCGGTCCTACATTGGACTTCAACGTTTGGTTGTGTTGCACTAAAGAGTCCGGACTTGACTTCTGCATCACTTAGACATCTTCGGCTGGTTGTTTATTCCGTTCATACTCATAATACATTTAACCATGGTTTCATCATCGACTTCCCAACTAGCCATTTTGATCTAGATGAAAAGTGGAATCTTGAAATAAACAAGTAGTATTGACGAATTGTAGAGTACATAACAATATAGGGAAGAGCAAACAAGTGAACAATTTTATTACCTACAGGACATGTTGAACTATTCTTCAAAAAACTAGCTTATCAGATCTAGTTCGAGGCAAATAATAATGAAGAAAGGAAGAGAGGTTGGGTGCTCTTTAATAAAACAATAAAGACAGAGTGCAATATCCAATAAAGACAGAGTGTGGTATCCAATAAAGACAGAGTGCAGTATCCAAGAGAGAACAAAGTGCAATATTCAAGGAAGACAGCGTGGCTACAATGACCTTGATGTTGACAGTACACTGCAACCACTTGGCCTTCCTTATCTTCGTTCTAGTGTGGTATCCAGTAAAGACAGAGCATGGTATCCAAGAGAGAACATAGTGTGTTATCCAAGAGAGAACATAATTATTACTTTACCACATATTATATTCATTTGTTGCAAGAAAACCTACATATAATACTAAGAAGACCTACAATATTTATTACTCAAACATATCCATTATATTCAACATCTTAGCAACTCAAAAGCTTCAAAAATCAAAAATGTCCATTGTAGAGTGTATGTTGTTCGATGATAACGACGAAGAATTTGATATTATGGTAGAGGATCATTTTCGTCGACAAAGGGAGCTAATACCAGCACTACATGATGATGGAGAATCTAGTTAGAAACAAGCTGTTCTATTGTAGGCCATCGATATAAAAACCGATGTCATTCATAGAACAACGATAGACTAATGGAAGACAATTTTGTTGCAAATCCAACATACACCGATGAAGATTTTAGGAGGAGATTCTGGATGAGGCGACCTTTGTTTCTTCGAATGCTACATTGTATCCAACAACATGATTCATACTTTATCTACGAACGCAATGCATCCCATACAATGAGCCTCACTGGAATTCAAAAGATGACAGCCGCACTGCGCATGATAGCATATGGAACTCTAGCTGACGCTCAAAATGAAAATTTAAAAGTAGCGAAAAACACAATATTGGAGTGTTTGGACCATTTTTTGCCAAGCTATTGTAGACATTTACGTCGACCAATAATTATGTAGACCAAACGAGGCAGGTATAACAATGTTAATGAATATGCATGGTAGTAGATGATGATATGGGATGTTAGGTTGTTTAGACTGCATGCATTGGGAGTGGAGGAATTGTCCAAAAGCATATGCTGGAGCTTATCAGGGTAAGTCTCATACGTCAACTATTATACTTGAAGCTGTAGCGTCGTACGACTTATGGATATGATACACGTTTGTTTGAATGTCAGGTTCGAACAAGTATTTAAGCGTAGTTGAACGTTCAGCGTTGTTTAATGATATGGAAAACGGTAGATCAGCTCCATGTACTTTACTTTAGAGGGTCACAAGTACGACCATGGATATTATCTAATGCGGTCAAAAGCTTTTATTAATGGATAATTCTACGCTTAAATGCTAACGTATCATCGACCTAGTAGATTATTATGTAAAAAAATAGTTGTCCCCGCCTCTCTTATTATCACACCTTGTATAAAAATTTCTTCCCTTGCTTATTTTCGGTAATTTTCATTTCCCTAGCTCTTTAGTTTCGCTCTTCCCTAATTCCCTCTTCCTCGGTTTCTTCATGCCCTGATTCTCCCCTTCTTGAATTCCTTTGTGCCCTAATCCCCTCAGGTAAATCTATTGATTCGATTCGAATTTGTCTTCTTTTTTAAGTTTTGCTTCAGTAATCAAATACTAACTTATTTTTCCTCAACTGGTTGATTCCAGAATTCTCCAATTTCGATTTAGATGTTTCGACATAGACATGGATATTTGGGCTTTGATTCAGTCTTCGATCTTTAATTATGGTAGGTCGGGCTATATAAACTTTTTGGTTTTGAGGCTATTTTTTGTTTGAGTTGAGAATGTTAAATATTGATGCCTATTTCAATGTAATATGAAAGGAATCATTCCTGAATAAATATAATCAATTCCAAGTGATGGTTATGTTACCTGACCTGCTCCTAATGAAATTATTAAATAGTTTAGATTATTAAATTTGTTTTTGTAGTAAGATTGTCATTGATTAATATGATTGGAGTTTAACTGCATTGGTTATTAATTTCCCCCCCAAGAATATACCGATATCCCATTAGAAGGATGATAGGCAAGAACTGAGAACACACGGACCTAAGAAGATACATTTTATTAACTCGAATTTAGAATCTAAATAAAAGGTTTATTGATTAAGATAATCTATTGTGGATTTCAATTGTTTGATTTATGAGTGATGCTACAACAACCGACTATAACTTGCACTTACAGAGTTTACAGCCTGATTTGTAGAATTCAAGGGGTTGCAAACTTTTTTATAAAGAGTTAGTTAAAAAATCGGGTATAACCCTGATTCAACTAGCAATTTCCTAATTTATTAAGGAATGAGTTCATCCCTATTTTGTTGAGGCAGTATATCCCCTTTTTCTATAAAATAATGTTGCGATTTACTGAACCAAAATTGAGAAAAAATAATTCCTATTTGAGTTTTGACACACGTTGGAGTTATTCACTATGTAGCTTTTTTATCAACAGGGAAATGCAATGTTGTGATCTCTCTTCATTTTAATGAAACTTTAAATTCTACCACAAAAGAATACCCACAAGTTCATTTACACTTTGGACCATAGTCTTATTTATATACTGTATTAATGCTTTAACTGTGCACATTATGATAATAATAAATTTCTGCATTGTATTTTCTATTTTGCATAGTTATGATCCCTTGAATTCCCAGTTGATAAATGTAAATAACAGAGGTTGAAATTCAAATAAATGGCATGAAGAGAAACTTACTGGCACATCCCCTTCCTTGCATTATGATTCAGTGAATGTGTAATTAAATCAGTCTCAGAATTTGTTGAACTTGTAAATATGCATATCTCTAAATTTTTCTTCATCTTCTTGAATGTGGTAGTCTAAATAGTTTCTATTTCTTATAAAATCAAATAATGCTCCAACCTTTTGTTTTCGTTTTTTATTATGCATCAGGAAAAACTTATGTTATATACTATTAAGTCTCATTGGTGCAATTGTTTGGCCAGAATTACCTTATTTATGGTTGCCTTGAATATCAATATTCTGTTCTCATTTCAGGGAGAGTTTACTGGGGATTATATGTCCTTAGTATTTGATTGTATAGAAACACCTGACATTGCCACATTTATTTTTCAAGCATTATGTCAGGAGGTGTTATTTTGGACCTCAAAATATATATTTCTTTATATATAATCCCCAACAAAGCTCTTCCTGACATTTCAATATTTGACTATTATGTGTATTTCTCATAATATGTGTTGTTTTTACAGTTGCACACTTTAATTTTTCCAACTGATCAAATTATTGTTTAGGAAAATTTCTGATATACTTTTATGTGCATATATGACTATATATCTAGCTAGTTACCCAAGGTGACTGTACGTTATACAAATGAGAAGTGATGAAGATTATAATAACAATAAACAGGAGAGGCAACATCATAAGTGTGTGGACAGTGATGTGTACTTTGTTATGAACATATTACTAGCTTATATTATATCTTATGCACAAGGCCATTGTTGGTAGGATGGTGTATGAATATTATTTTTCTATTTTTGTCTAGTTTCTATTTTCATTTGGTTTCAAGTTTTCGTTGCATTTATGCCCAAACTACACAGTGCAAACATAGGATAAATATAAGAGAATTTTTTTCATCTCTTCTCCATATGTCATATTAATCACTAATGCCATTTAGAAATGAGCACATTTATTTGACTTATTACAAATGAGCACATTTATTTATTTACCACATTTGATCACTAAATAACCATAAATAAACGGGCACATTGTTTTTCTATTAATTGCTGTATTTTTTGATATGGATAGTTTTAAAAGAGCTTTAAAATGTTTTTATTCAACCTGTGGACTTCCAAAACATGGGAAAAAGCAGGTCATAATCCAAAATAATTTGTAATCTTGATTTTTTGTTGTTTTCTACGAGCCCTGGCCTTTTCACATAATGTGAGGGAAAGGCTGCGCGCGCTAATCGACCACCCCCAGAGCCCGGGAAGCCGTGAATAGTACCAGGACGGGAGACCGACCTGGGAAGTCCTCGCGTTTGAGTACGGGAGCCTTTGGCACTGGGTATCCACCTTTATTTTTTGTTGTTTTCTAACACTTAAAAGAATACCTATAAAAACACCCTTGCTCCATACCATTATCAAATTTAGTCTATCTTTTACTCTTAGATTTCAATCAAGAAACAATTATATATTTATATTATATGCGAATATGAGATGCACTCAAGCTCGAACAATTGTACTTGTTTATGCTAGTTCACAAATATTGAAAACTCATGTGCTTTGTGATATGTGAAATTTAAAAAAACCACGGATTTCGATCACTTTTAAATTAGTATTAATAAATTAAAAAAGTATAAATGTGAAAAGTGCTAATAGTTTCTGAAATTAACCAAGTATAATCCTACTATGAAGTTTTTATTCATGCGTTACCAATGGTAAATTTTGTACCTTAAATATTGGGCCTGGTTATTACAATTAATCTAATGAATTACACAGCTCCTTCCCCTACTCAAAACATATGTTAAGTTGTGCCATAATTTGTAAATACTTCACAAATATCTAATTACACAGCTCCAACTCTAAATTTTTTATTTAATAAAGTTGTTTCGTGATTAGAAGAAACTTAAAAGCATATTCTCACTTTTTCCTGTTTGTATGCATGTTTTCCTTCATCATCTCATTAGCAACTTTGTATTGTTATTGTTGACTAATTTTGTTGTCTTGCTTGTTGTTCTCCGGATTAATGCTATTTTCCTGCTTTTTGTTTTCAGGTCCTACATTATGCGCCTGTCCTTTTATGCTTGTTTCTTATCTTACTTGCTGTAGGTTTGTGTTCATTTTGTGTTGAATTCAAGTTAGTGCAGGGATCCCTTTATTTCATATTATTTACAAGTAGTTTGTTGAATTTAGGCTTTGTGTTTTTTAATTCGCTATTATAATTTTTGTGGAATTTTGTTGGTTTTGCTCCGATTTGCATGCTATGAATTACCTTTTAAGCCATTTGTCGCATTTCATATGTGCTCCCATCTATGGTAATATCAACCACTATAACCTCTGTGTAATGTTGAATTTGTATATAGTTTTTTATCATTGTCACAGTTATTTTTTTGATGTGAAACTACAAGTTTAGAATAAACAATTTTTGAGTCTGACTCTGAGTCAACTGATGTTGGATGCTGAAATTATCCTTATCTTACTCTAATACTTATGGCGATGTTTTACCACTTAAATCACCAGATTCTGTAAATGTTTTGAGAATATTCTGCTTCCTTTATAACTCTCTACATGCTTTCTTCTAAAATGTCGTCACTGCATTTTATTATTTTAGCTGAAACTTGAAAATTGAATGTCCATCGATCCATTTGGTTTCTAAGGTAATAGCTGAGCAATGCTGCACATAATTAGTGGTTGTCCTCACTATTCTCTCTCATAGTGCCAGTAGTCTACTGTGTCAACTCTTTTTAAATTTCCATTGCTTTACATTATTTGACTCATGAGAACCCTTGATGTATTATCTATATTATGTGTCCCTGCGGCAGCGTAACCGAATATTTGACAATCAGTTGAATAATTTAACGACTATTTCCTAAATCGTATCTTAGTTCTCTTAGATGTTGCTGCTGATTCTTCGTCAAAGATCTGGTACCCACCAGTTGCAGCAGTATCTGTATCTTATTGAAAAATGCAATGGTGAGATCAAAGATTTGGTCAACTGAACCCACATACATAAAGAGTGGAAACTTTGGATGTTTACATTTCAAGCTCAGTCTATCTAAATAGACAGTGTAAGATTCACAGTATAAATGTTACTTTTTTCTATTAATTTCGTTTGTGGCATTTGAATATGCATTTTGTGTAGTCTATATTCTCCTTTTTTTTTGAAAGTGGGTAAACCGCCTTATCTAGAACAATGTCATATATATATATATATATATATATATATATATATATATATATATATATATCTGTGTGTGTGTGTGTGTGGATTGAACATCTACAAATTTTCGTTGGATTAGGATCGCCGTAGGGGTGCTGCAAAACATGGGTGCCCTGGAATGCGCCACACACACACACACACACACATATATATATATATATATATATATATATATATGTGTGTGTGTGTGTGTGTGTGTGTGTGTGTGTTGTTGTTAACTTGTTGCAGGAATCATATACAACTATTCTTTTTTTGCAAATAAAGCTCTTCCATGATGAGTGTTATTGTTAAACTACATATGTGGATCAATAAATACTGAAGTTATAACCAAGGTATCTCTTACAAAGGATTCAATCTTCCCTGCCACTGATTATAGAAATTTAAATAAATTACTAAAGCTATTATTGATTCGCTGGCGAGCTTGGTATCAAAGTTCAAGAAAATTGCAAAATCTTGAAAACAGAACTTGGGCACCGACAGTCCAAGGCAATATATACTTTGTCACCTTCCCAAATGGAAGTATGATCTTATCACGATCAGATGATCTAGAAGGCGCTAACATAGGGGTCAAAGCACTAGCAGCCGTACGATGCGCACTCTATATTAGCTGAAATTTCTTCGTAGTAGCGACTGTAACTCTGCTTCTGAAGCTGTAGCACCAGCATTGCAGCTGCTCATGGTAATTTTTTTTAGCCATTTGAATCTTTTATATCCTTGAACCTAGTATGATAAGTAACTGATATATCATTTGTAGAACCAGCTTGTAGTTCAATACTGTCCATGAATCTCATTTTTGTTTTTGTATGCTTAGATTGAAGCAATCACAGGGAGAATATTGTGGTTTGAAGTAATCAAGAAGGCTGCTAAGAAAATTGAAGGTAACTTGGGTATATTATGACAAAATTATTTTTCACATATTGGAACATACAAAATTGCTCCAGAACACAGTAAATCACTAGAACAATATATTTAATTTAATTGGTATGCAGGATACATTACTAAGTTTGAGTATGCAGATGAACACGAAGCTGGTAAAATCATTGTTGAGTTGAATGATCAGTTGAACAAGTGTGGTGTCATAAGACCTAGATTTTATGTTTATGTGAAGGACATCAAGCCTTGGACTGTAAGGTTGCTTTTGTCATGTCAGGTTAGTTTCTAACTGCCACTTTAGGATTTTGTTCATTTGTTTGCCTAATAATGCTATTAAAATATAAATACACTCAGAAAATGCATTGACATTTATTTTTAAGCCTGCTTAAGATGCCTATCAACTTTTGTTGTATATAATGCAGTTCTAGAAATTATCAAAATTCCATCACACTGTCACCTTTTCAGTAATAGCTTCAGGAACATCCATAACTTCATCGAGCTCACATTCACGTATGCTTGTCTAAGAATGAGTTTAATATAATTTACATATTGCTAGAAAAATAAGGTAATGCAATAGTTTTATCGTGCAAAGCAATCATGCAACCATTTAAAACAATTATAATTTGAATACAATTGTTTGACGTAATGATATACAACACCTAAATAGAACCATATATCAGACGAATGCTATAACAATTTCAGTTTAATTTACTGCACCTAACGAAAAGAGTCGGCCTCCAAATAAATAGCCTGCAGCTTGTTCTTCATCGCCATTGAACAGCTTGAGAGCCTGTATAACTGCAGCTCTATCAAATCCCAACTCAATCAGCTTTGTTACTTTCGTCTTGAAATTGGATCCCTGAAACTGTTTCAATTAGTAGTAAACGAGAGACAATGAATTACTTTTTTAAAGTGGAATATAACATGGGGAAATATTTTTTAAGGATAAAAGCCCACTAAAATTTATCCATAAGGACAACCACCTAATATTTTATCCTAAAGGACAATACACTGGAAAAAAAAATTCGGCGGCTTCTTTCTTCTTCTCTCCTCTCTCACGTCATTCCCGTATTCATCTGAAATCACGAAATCATGAAATCGCAAAAGCACAAAACGCGAAATCACGAATTTCAGAAAATACTAAAATCGAAATTCGAAATATAAGGAAAACATCACGAAATCAAAATCGAGAAGAAAATCATTCGAAACCCTAAAAATTAAAAAAAAATGTCGATCAACAAAATTCAAATGGAAATCACAATTGAATGGAATAAACATTTTTTACAAATGATGAAAAGCACAATTGAAGAAATCGAAATTGTTGAAACAATTTTTTTAGGTTGGAAATGTTTTTTTTTCATTTTACCAGTTCAGCAGTTCGTAGGTATCATTTTTGTATTTTTGTAGTTATCATTTTTTCTGTTTTTAATTTTAAAACATAGCAGCAGTTTTTAGTTATCATTTTTCTATTTTTCTAGTTATCATTTTTCCTATTTTACCTGTAATACATTGCAGCAGTTTTTAGGTATCATTTTTCTATTTTTCTAGTTATCATTTTTCATGTTTTAACTGTGTTATATGTTTTTTTCATGAGATTTTGGTTGCTGTGTTAATTTTGAAGTTATATTGTTGTATCAGCTTTGAAACGAAGCCGAACTTATTTCAATTTAATCAATCAAACTGTAATATATATTTTTTTTCATTATTTTATCGTCAAAGCATTGCATCAGTATTTAGTTATCATTTTTCTAATTTATTAGGTATCATTTTTCCTGTTTTAACTGTGTTATGTGTTGTTTTGATGTGATTTTATTGCTGTGTTTATTTTGAAACTGTTTTTTGCATCAACTTTGTCAATCAGTCGAACGTATTTCGTTTTATTCAATCAAACTGTGATGTAAACAATTTTTGCATTAATTTTTCTTTAAAAGATTGATGCAGTTTGTAGGTATCATTTTCCTAATTTTTTAGGTATCATTTTATATGTTTTAACTGTGTTAAGTGTTTTTTCATTTGATTTTTTGTTGTGCTACAGTAAAAATGATACCTTAAAAAATATAAAAATGATACCTTAAAACTGCAGTACTATTTACCATAACATAGAAATTACACTAAAAATGATACCATAAAAATTATAAAAATGATACCTAAAAACTGCTGTGATGTTTAACATAACAAATAAATTAAAGTAAAAATGATACCTACAAAAATAGAAAAATGATACCTAAAAACTGCTGCTACGTTTTAAAGCTAAATACATGAAAAATGATACCTAAAAAAATATCAAAATGATACCTACGAACTGAAATATTATTAACGAACAAAAAAAAACATTTCCAATCACGAAAAAAATGTTTCAACCAATTCGTGTTCTCCAAATGTGATTTACGTCGTTTGTAAAACATTATTATTCCATTCAATTAGGATCCACAAATCGATTTTTGTTGTTCGTCCTTTTTCTTTTCTCGACTTTTTCCTGTTTCGAGCGATTTAGGGTTTCGAATTTTTGGGTTCGAACGTTAATTTCGATTATGATGTTCTTCTGTTTTTCGGGATTTATGATTTACGATTTGAGATAAGAGCGACAAAGGAAGAAGATGGAGCGGACGAGAATCGATTGCGAACGGAGAAAATAGAGCGCACGTGAGTGAGAAGAGAAATAGTGTATTGTCCTTCTGAGTAAAATTTTAGTGGGCTGTCCTTATGGATAAAAAGGCCTTGGCTTTTGTCCTTGTAAATATTTTCCTGATATAACATATCAAATGCACACCTGAGGGGGATTATTTTATCGGGGACCTTAGAAAAAGGGAAACATAACAATAAGAGAGTGGTATGAGGCATCTTATAGGCTTGCTTGTGACTTGTTTGTTATCTTACAACTACTATGTTTTATCAACTATTTGATTTAAACTATGTAAAAGTTGCAAATTAGAACATTTTTAAAGTTCCCATATGGTGCCAGCAAATTATTAGTCAGCTAAAACCAAGAAAAAATAACCCTTTTTCTAATGATACTAACTGGGGCTTTTAGGCTGGACATGCTCATTGCTAATTCTGTTTATTGCACTAGATGTTCCTTGAAAGTAGAGAAGAAAGCTCAAAGATATAATAAAAAGGTGAACTCTTATGCGTATATATTCCAAGGATAAAATAAAAAGACAATATCGCGATAACTTCATGATCATATATCAACAACAAATTAGATAAGTTTTAAATAATAATAATAATTTATTTAATTTTATGAAAATAAAATAAGATACACAAAAGTTAACTAAGTACTATAAAAATAACTAAAATATCTATTTTGTAAAAGTTAACTATGATATATAAAAAGTAAATAGGTCTATAAAAATTAACAAAGTATTGTAAAATTTGACTAAGTAATTTTTACAAAAATTAGCAAATTTATACCAGTAATAATAATACTTAACTAAGCTTATAGTAATAATAAATTATGAAATATTAAAATAAATTAGCTATGTTTTAAAAAATTAACAAATTTATAATAATAATGATGGTTATATAAGTTTATACTAATAAGTAATCATAAATATAACCAAGTCATAAAAATTAACAAGTTTATAATAACAATAATCTAAGTTTATAATAAACATAATAATATTAAATTATAAAATATAAACAAGTTAAATAATTTTATAAAAATTAACTAAGTTTATAATAATGATAATTTAACTATGTTAACTTAGTTTTATAAATAATAACAACTAATTAATTAAATTTTATAAAAAATTAACTAAATATCATAAAAGTATAATAATAAATAAATAACCAAGTTAATTAATTTTTATAAAAATTAAGCGATACTAGGTATATTAGAGTTCTTTGTTGAGCAGTCATATATTTTGATTAATAAATGCAGATTAGTTAAATTTTAAAACATTATTAAGGAACTCCATTATTTCGAACAAATGGAAGTCAATTTCAGGGGGACTGCATGCAGATTGTTATGGTGGGCTTTTTAAATTGAACCAAATAGAGCTTTAATAGAACATTTTTTATATACATATGATTCACAAGAGACTGCAAAAGAGATTACTCTAAACATGTGTTATTATGATGCTAGTAATTGTATCATCTTGACGCTTATAAAAGATTACTTAATACATTTATATCTAGTTAACTGGGCAATGTATATCATACCCATATTGATGTAGGATTTGCTTGTAATGCTGAGAATATTAATCCAGTGAGTAAAGGAGAGTCTCCTATAGAAGAAGTTGTGTTAGTGAGCGAGCCAATCTTGGAAAGTGCTATTGGAAAATTTTCTTTATCAATACATGATTGTATTACAAGATTAAATCTTTTGTCAATACATCATTGTATTGCAAATTAAACGGTAACAACAAACAATGTTGTTCAATAATTGTAACAAATTCAATGTTACTAATTTATTCAACAATTGTCACGTCAAACTGTGTTCATAGTAACCACAGAAAGCGCAACCGATTGTACAACAAATTGAAGCAGTACAGAACCGTCTTCAATAGAAAAAAAAGAAAGTAATGTCCGAGTCCAGAGATGTTTCTGTTTCCTTGAAACAATATTGTCGTCGTATGCACCAAAAGACGTTGTTGCAATTTGTTTCCCAGGATAAAACGTACCAACTCCGTAGCGTAGTGCCAGCATACAGAGCCCTGACGAACTGAAAAAGTTATAGAAACTAGATCGGAGAAATTACATTGAAGAAGAAGCAATGCAAGCAGATCCAAAGGTATGTTCTGTCTTGTTTTGTGTAGTGAATTTATAGGTTGGAGGAGTGCCTATTCGTATGTATTAGTAACCGCTGAAGTGGAAAGGTTGCTGTGAAAACCCGTAACTTCCCCGTAAAGGAAAGCGTCGGATAGTTCGAGAACAAGCCACAACAGAATGCATACAAAAGAACGTTTCATTGTATATTACAACAATACATCAGATTACAAGAATATACAGAGTATAAATGAATATTACACAGAAATATCAGAGATTTAAATTACATTTAAATACGTAGCAGCGGAAAATAATACAATACACAACTAGAAGAGATATGCGGATACAAAGCTTTCCGGATATCGTTCCAGCTGTAAACCAGGATCCTGTGAATATAAATCTGCAAAACCAAAACTACTAGCTGCCCGTGTCAAAAATAGGGGCACCCAGAGTTTAGGTTAAAACAATAAACTCCAGGTCAGTCATGTGACTGGTGTGAGAACTAAAAACAGTTATTAATCTTTATTTTTAAAGTTAGGTAAATCAAGGGACCACGCCGTATAACACGGAACGGGTTTCCTCCCAAGAATACCAGTGCATAAAACAACAGCGCAATGCTCAATAAAGAAAAATGAAGCTATTATAAGACCCAGGTCCTATCACATAATGCAACGCAAGCCGGGGGATAAGGTTTTTACCTTATAATAGCCAAGAATGCTTGATACGTTTAAAACAAATCATTTGATACTATTATAAGTGTATAGTGTATAAAACAACTTCAAATCATAAGTATCAATCATAGGCGGCATGAATGCCCCATACCACTATGTCGCCATATATAGGTTATACAATCAAAATCGCAAAGTCACGTATTTGGAAATTGGGTTTCCATCTATGAACCGAGGCAAAAGATAGTCCTCAACCGATTCGAGACAATCTAGCCCATGTCTCAGGACCCAGACTCAGGTGGGCCTTGGATCGTCAGGGCCGGTCCACCGATGTGGATTATTATGCCTGAACACTACGTCTCTCCGCCCTTTGGGGCGTAAATGAGCCAACGAATGGCTCCATCGGACCCGGATCGTCCGATCTAACCGAGGCGCCTCGCAACAGCAACAACCACACATGTGAAAAGTATATATAAATGTCAGGGCTAGTAGGTCACTGACACCACCCTAGCTAGAAAGAGACGCATGTCCTCCCTGAGGTCCTCTCCCGTTTTTGGTTCACAACCGGGGTGCGAAACTCGCGAAGCAAACGTTACACAAAGCTACGCCACAAAGGTCGTGCTTCGATCATCAACCACAAGACTTTGCTTTTCAACAGAAGCCTCGATCAATTGCCACTTAGGCATGCCACACAGGCAATTCACTCCATGCGTTTGATATCCATCAATATATAACCCCTGAGCTCGTACGTCTCAGAGAAGGGCGTTAAGCAAGAGAATAAATTCTCTGCCGCCAAACAGATATATATTTAATAGAGATCAATCACACGGACTAAAATCCAATGTCAGGCACACAGTCCATTTACAAGTCCGTTCTGGGTCTGAACGAAACCGGAGGCACCTAGTACCCCGCATATCCATCGATCTCCAAGTACGTCTGGACGATCACCAACTGTTTCCATCTTCTTGGGTGTACAACCCAATCAAGATCATCAGTAATTATCCAAACGACGTGAAGACCTCCGGTCTTCGACCATCGTCTTCATCTTTGACTTATCGTCGTATCAGTTATTCAGAATGGGATAAACCCGGTCTTTCCGAATAACTCGCGTATATTTTAAATAAGTGTTACACAAACACAACATACGCCTCATTCCAATTCATCAGTCACTAACCGTAAATTAATCAAGAGAATAATTCCCCAAATATTAACCCCGAAGGCCGAAACCAACATCAGATCAATATCCAGAAAACCATTCTGCTTAGCTAACCGACAGTTAGTTTCTGATTTCACATTCATAGGGAAAGGTTCCCATTAATTTTATCCAAGATAAATTCCTGAATTTATTCTCTGATCTTCCTTTGAATTTCGATTCAACTAGTCGGAATTAGCGAACCTTACCGTAGTAATCATTGGTTTTAATTTCCCAATCCCAACCTATTCATCCCATGAAGTAAAATTGGTTATACTTCATATCTAACACCACAGTGTTATCGGTAAATTCAATTACCATTTCACGTTCAAATCTAATTAAAGATTTAACTATCGCCTGGAGCAAAACTGGCGGTACTCCATTTTCGATCATTTCAATCTAATTAAAGATTCATTAAAACTCCACTTAGTTTTAATCTTTGACTGGGTTAAAGAATCAGTGTCATTTAAAACACGGTTCACGATAAACCCAAAATCACATTCCATTAATTATCGGGTTAAAGAACAAGTGTTATTTAAAACACGGTTCACGATAAACCCAAAATCACCTTCCATTAATTATCGGGTTAAAGAACAAGTGTTATTTAAAACACTGTCCACGATAAACCCAAAAATCAATATCAATTCAATTCCAATTAAATATTATTTAATTGGTACACTTCATTAAATCTAAATAAAAAGATTTAATCTTTTCTCAACCGAGTTCAAGAACAGTGTTAGTGAAGACACCATTCACGACAAACCCAAATCACATTTGATATTCAATATAAGGCTCTGAATAGAAAATATATCGGCTTATATTCAATATCAAATTCTACGATTAACAAATGTCGTATTGGAAATAACGATATAAATATATATATCTTTCAAATTTCCATAACAACATATGTATAATCACGAATTCCAACATCGAAATATTCCGAAGACAATTTCGATTCAAATCCACTCCAATGCAATCATTGGAAATTCTGGTTATTTTTAAAACCCTTTTCAAATTCAATTTATTTATTTAAAAATAAATAGAATTATAATTCTAGTTCAAAACTAATTCATTTCGATAAAAATCTATTTTTATCTTTTCAAATATGGGATTTTTCATCCCTGTTCTTTCTAAATCATTTCTTATGATTTTACACCAATTATTACTATTTTTAATAATTTTATCAAGGCCCGTACAGTCGATTTCCATCAACGGCCATCGAACTGCACTTACAGCGACCTTTTTCAAATTTGATTTGGACGTATCTCCAAATCCAACCATTAGATTTCAAATTTCTAATATTCGTTAGAAAGCTCTTTTCGATACGAACTCAACGGTTCCGGTTTTAAGAGAATCCGACGGTCGGATCTACCGTAATATTCGTTCGAAGTCAATGGTCGAAATTCGCGAACTGCCGCGGCGCGGCGCGTTCTATTCAGGCCATTATATTATATATATATATATTATATATAATATATACTTCGTCGATTTCTATTTAAAACGAATTATATAGATAGTTTTAAATTCGTTTCAAAAATAATTTCAACTTCCATTTCAATCCAAAGCAAAATTGAATTCTTCTTTATAAATTCGTTTTAAAATTCATTTCTATCCAATTCAAATTTCAATTCAATTTGAATTCAATTCAATTCGCTTTCAATTCAATTTGAATTCGATTCAATTCGCTTTCAATTCAATTTGAATTCGATTCAATTCGCTTTCAATTCAATTCAATTCAATTTCAAAATCGTTTTCTATTCGATTCAAATTGGTTTTCTATTCGATTCAATTCAAATTGGTTTTCTATTCGAATCAAATTCGTTATATATTCAATTGAAATCACATTCGTTTTCTATTCAATTCATTTCGAAATCGTTAAATATTCAATTCATTTCGAAATCGTTATATATTCAGTTCATTTCGAGATCGTTTTCAATTCAATTCATTTCGAAATCGTTTTCAATTCATTTCAATTCGAAATCATTTTCAATTCATTTCAATTCTATTCGAACTTCGAACCATTTCAGTTTATTTCGAATTTCAAACCAATTCAAATAGATTCGAATTTCAATTCACTTTAATATTCACTTCAATTTGAATAAAATCGATATAAATATCATTCACGTTAAAATGGCGTCAATCTATCAACGCGGCTTCATATATTTCGATTTTCAAATATTCTATTTCAAATATTTCTATTTCAAATATTCTAATTTTCAAATATTCTATTTCGAATATTTCTGTTCAAATATTTCTATTTCAAATCTTTTTATTTCAAATATTTCTATTTCGAAACTGGAATGAGGCCCAATCAATTACCATATAAAGTTAATTATATGGATTTTCTACAACACATGTATACAATAACAACGATGAATAATCAACCATCTTCCAAAGTGCATTCTACACTGTATAAGCATCGAATATAAATATTCAACGCTTATAGCAGCCTGTCAATCAATCGATTGACATACAACTAATTATTGGGATTAGTGTACGTCAAATATCATCCCAATACCCGTGTGGGGTTTCAAACAATCAAACACAGGTTTTATTTGTGCAGTTGGGCGATGTGTAAAATTTGTCGTCCCAATCAATGTCCTTCAAATAGGTGTACATAAACAAACCGTCCGGTTTGTAAATGAATATTTATTTATTCACATTCACGTTAAAAATTATATTTTTAACGATAAAAACATTTTTTTCAACCTATGAATTTTCTATTATATTCGTTTATTAAATAAAATGTTATCTTTATTTTTCTAACTTATTTTTAGAAAATTTCGGCGGCATAACGGCACGATACTAGGAACGGGACGAGGCCTAGCCTTATCCCCGGTCTAGTGAAGGCCCACGCCATTCACACATCAATCAAATCAATTCAAACCAAATAATCTAACCAACTACACAACCAACAATTTAACAAACAAGCCATCCATGGTTTGTGGATGACGGGTGTCGGGTGCTACTAAACACCGTCTGCATCCTAGTATATATATATATATATAGAATAATAAAATTAAAGAGTGAGAAATTCTCACAGATAGCTATCCCATCATCTTGACTCTTCTTTGATATAAATCTTCTTCGTTCTCGCTTCTTCGTCATCTTCGTTGCCCGTAGCCACTACATATATAAAAATCACACATTTTTATATTTGATGTCTTTAAAATAAAAATCACATTTTTATTTGTTCACTTTCAATTCAAAAATCATATTTTTATAATCGCTTCATATATTTAAAAATCGAATTTTCACTTCGCTATTCAATATATAAAAAATCAAATTTTTACTTCGATGTTCAATATATAAAAATCACATTTTTACTTCGATGTTCAATATATAAAAATCACATTTTTACTTCGATGTTCAATATATAAAAATCACATTTTTACTTCGATGTTCAATATATAAAAATCACATTTTTACTTCGATGTTCAATATATAAAAATCACATTTTTACTTCGATGTTCAATATATAAAAATCACATTTTTACTTCGATGTTCAATATATAAAAATCACATTTTTCATTGAATAAAAATCATAGCTTTATACGGATAAAAAAAATCTCGCCTTTTCACTACTAAAAATCCCATCTTTTACCGTATAAAAATCACGTCTTTTCTACTTTAAAAATATCGTCTTTTCTATTTTAAAAATCTTATCTTTTCTATTTTAAAAATCTTATCTTTTCTATTTTACAAATCTCGTCTTTTCTATTTTAAAAATCTCATCTTTTCTATTTTAAAAATCTTATCTTTTCTATTACAAAGACAAAACTGATTTTTTTCATACAGTAATTATATTTTAAAACAGAAATAATTTTAAATAAATGTAAATAAAATAAATAAGAAAGAAAAACTTACTGTTTTTTTTATTGAAGGTCGGAGAAGAGGAGCTCGCAGGGGAGGGGCTTTGGCTGCGTCGGTCGTCGACTGGGGAGGGGGAAACAGGCGGCGTCGGCGGTGTGGCTTTCAGGCGGTGGTGGGGCTTCGCGATTGGGGGAGGGTCTTCGGGTGGAGGCGCTGTCGAGCGAGGGCGAGGCAGGCGGAGGGAGAAGCGACATCGGAGAAGAAGGGGAGGAGGTGCGAGACGAGGGCGGCGGTGGATGAAGCAGGCGGGTGGATCGACGATGGGTCCATCGTTGTTTTTTTTTCTCTTTTTTTCTTCTGAATTTAATTTTTGAACGGGGGGGGGGGGGGGCAGGAGGATTAAAGGGGAGAGGAGAGAAGATATTTTTTATTTTATTTATTTTGCAAAAAGTTGATTTTTACATACGACCTCTAAACGAGGCCCACCGCCTGTCGTCCATAGCGTTTCACCCCCATTCCGAACACAATGGGATATGTATCGCAACCTTATTTGATCGTTACAATCAGTTTCCGTTGAATTTACATTTAAATCACTATATTGAATTTTAAACGTACATTTCAAATTACCGGGGTCACATTCTAACTCTAAAAATTCCATAAAAATATTTTCTAGCTTCGTATTGACGATACGGTCCTAACAAAACTAATCTCATCGAATTCTGAGACCGTTGGAAAAATGGCCAATTTCCAGTCGATTAAAATCAACTGAAACTGGTCAAACGCGTTTTCCTTTGCCGCACTCACATATTGATTCGAAAAATTATGAAATTTGAAATCTAGCAATAACTTTACATCCCGGATCCAACAATAGTAGTTTCGTCGAAATCCGAGGTCGTTTGCAAAATGGCTATTTTTAAGGGTCTGAATTCCATAGCGACTATTCAGAATTTTCAACTGAACATATCTTTTGATTCCCGCTATGAAATCTCAATTTTTCGGATTCGTTGGAAAGATATTATCAAATAGATCCTAATGTTTTTGGTTTCACTCAAATCCGGATTGTTTTGCACCCGGTACATTCAATTGAAGTTTGAAATCGAATTATCAAACTACCACGCCATTTTTAATTCTATTTATAATTATATATAATTATATATATTCTAACGACGACGTATATAATATATACGTTCGATTTATATTCAAAATAAACTTCTCGTCTATATTATTTAAAATAATGCATTTTAAATAAACAGAATTCGCTAAAATTGCCAAAATAAAAATTTTAAACTGGCCCAGATTTTCCGGGTTATTACAATCTCCCCCACTTAAAACTTTTCGTCCCCGAAAAGGAACAAAGTCGAAAGTTGTTTAACAATTCAACTCTACGTTCGATCTGGCTTGCATTCTCCAACTTTTCAGTTTCTGAGAATTTTCAAATTTTCAAAAATTTGGCTAACACCCTAAATTTTCGAAAAATTTCGCCATAACCTCCCCTGCACCGGGAGCATCGGGAAATCTCAAATAGCTTCCCCGGTCCTTCAGATCTCAAAAAGAAAAAGAAAAAGCCAAGCAGCTAGCCAATAGGCTCATAAAATCATCATCACCCAAACAAAACAGTAAATTATGTAGTAAACATGTACCTATTTGTCGGGCAAACAAATTTTATTCTCTGCTCTAGCCTCCTTGCTAAGACCTGTTCAATGTAAGTACTTGTATATGCAAGCAAATGCGACCAATTTTCAATACAATTCAATATTTGATTTAGTTAGGCATAATGGTTCAAAATTATCAAACAATTAAACCAACAACACAAACATCAATCAATTAGTGAATTAGAGTTTCAAATTCATAATTTTGATACATATAGTCAAAGATCTCATTTTTGATGCCAAATCACAACAATAGGCCCTATCTAGTTTTGGTTCTCACACCAGTCAATAGGAAATATATAGAAATCTCACTTTCGTAACTCGAAAATAAATACTGGCGACGGTGCCCCATCACCAGAATTATCCCCGGGCAACTAGAGTATGATTCTATAACTATCCAGTATATTAAAATTTCGAATACACGTTTGCAAGACATATATGCAAAATCTTGATATATCGGATTGTCCCGATCAATATAGAATAAATAATCAAATACGAATAGTTGATTTTAAATTTTCAAAACAAAATTGGTTTTCATTTTAAAAAAATATACTCTTCACACTCGTTTTAGGATACTACTGATCCCATCTCTAACGAGTCATTCTAATTGGATATTACTAATCCAATATCTGATGAATTCTTTCGTACGGTTCTAATGTGTCTTGTTCTCTGCTTTGTAAACCAAAGCTCTGATACCAACTGTGAAAACCCGTAACTTCCCCGTAAAGGAAAGCGTCGGATAGTTCGAGAACAAGCCACAACAGAATGCATACAAAAGAACGTTTCATTGTATATTACAACAATACATCATATTACAAGAATATACAGAGTATAAATGAATATTACACAGAAATATCAGAGATTTAAATTACATTTAAATACGTAGCAGCGGAAAATAATACAATACACAACTAGAAGAGATATGCGGATACAAAGCTTTCCGGATATCGTTCCAGCTGTAAACCAGGATCCTGTGAATATAAATCTGCAAAACCAAAACTACTAGCTGCCCGTGTCAAAAATAGGGGCACCGAGAGTTTAGGTTAAAACAATAAACTCCAGGTCAGTCATGTGACTGGTGTGAGAACTAAAAACAGTTATTAATCTTTATTTTTAAAGTTAGGTAAATCAAGGGACCATGCCGTATAACACGGAACGGGTTTCCTCCCAAGAATACCAGTGCATAAAACAACAGCGCAATGCTCAGTAAAGAAAAATGAAGCTATTATAAGACCCAGGTCCTATCACACAATGCAACGCAAGCCGGGGGATAGGGTTTTTACCTTATAATAGCCAAGAATGCTTGATACGTTTAAAACAAATCATTTGATACTATTATAAGTGTATAGTGTATAAAACAACTTCAAATCATAAGTATCAATCATAGGCGGCATGAATGCCCCATACCACTATGTCGCCATATATAGGTTATACAATCAAAATCGCAAAGTCACGTATTTGGAAATTGGGTTTCCATCTATGAACCGAGGCAAAAGATAGTCCTCAACCGATTCAAGACAATCTAGCCCATGTCTCAGGACCCAGACTCAGGTGGGCCTTGGATCGTCAGGGCCGGTCCACCGATGTGGATTATTATGCCTGAACACTACGTCTCTCCGCCCTTTGGGGCGTAAATGAGCCAACGAATGGCTCCATCAGACCCGGATCGTCCGATCTAACCGAGGCGCCTTGCAACAGCAACAACCACACAGGTGAAAAGTATATATAAATGTCAGGGCTGGTAGGTCACTGACACCACCCTAGCTAGAAAGAGACGCATGTCCTTCCTGAGGTCCTCTCCCGTTTTTGGTTCACAACCGGGGTGCGAAACTCGCGAAGCAAACGTTACACAAAGCTACGCCACAAATGCCGTGCTTCGATCATCAACCACAAGACTTTGCTTTTCAACAGAAGCCTCGATCAATTGCCACTTAGGCATGCCACACAGGCAATTCACTCCATGCGTTTGATATCCATCAATATATAACCCCTGAGCTCGTACGTCTCAGAGAAGGGCGTTAAGCAAGAGAATAAATTCTCTGCCGCCAAACAGATATATATTTAATAGAGATCAATCACACGGACTAAAATCCAATGTCAGGCACACAGTCCATTTACAAGTCCGTTCTGGGTCTGAACGAAACCGGAGGCACCTAGTACCCCGCATATCCATCGATCTCCAAGTACGTCTGGACGATCACCAACGGTTTCCATCTTCTTGGGTGTACAACCCAATCAAGATCATCAGTAATTATCCAAACGACGTGAAGACCTCCGGTCTTCGACCATCGTCTTCATCTTCGACTTATCGTCGTATCAGTTATTCAGAATGGGATAAACCCGGTCTTTCCGAATAACTCGCGTATATTTTAAATAAGTGTTACACAAACACAACATACGCCTCATTCCAATTCATCAGTCACTAACCGTAAATTAATCAAGAGAATAATTCCCCAAATATTAACCCCGAAGGCCGAAACCAACATCAGATCAATATCCAGAAAACCATTCTGCTTAGCTAACCGACAGTTAGTTTCTGATTTCACATTCATAGGGAAAGGTTCCCATTAATTTTATCCAAGATAAATTCCTGAATTTATTCTCTGATCTTCCTTTGAATTTCGATTCAACTAGTCGGAATTAGCGAACCTTACCGTAGTAATCATTGGTTTTAATTTCCCAATCCCAACCTATTCATCCCATGAAGTAAAACTGGTTATACTTCATATCTAACACCACAGTGTTATCGGTAAATTCAATTACCATTTCACGTTCAAATCTAATTAAAGATTTAACTATCGCCTGGAGCAAAACTGGCGGTACTCCATTTTCGATCATTTCAATCTAATTAAAGATTCATTAAAACTCCACTTAGTTTTAATCTTTGACTGGGTTAAAGAATCAGTGTCATTTAAAACACGGTTCACGATAAACCCAAAATCACATTCCATTAATTATCGGGTTAAAGAACAAGTGTTATTTAAAACACGGTTCACGATAAACCCAAAATCACCTTCCATTAATTATCGGGTTAAAGAACAAGTGTTATTTAAAACACTGTCCACGATAAACCCAAAAATCAATATCAATTCAATTCCAATTAAATATTATTTAATTGGTACACTTCATTAAATCTAAATAAAAAGATTTAATCTTTTCTCAACTGAGTTCAAGAACAGTGTTAGTGAAGACACCATTCACGACAAACCCAAATCACATTTGATATTCAATATAAGGCTCTGAATAGAAAATATATCGGCTTATATTCAATATCAAATTCTACGATTAACAAATGTCGTATTGGAAATAACGATATAAATATATATATCTTTCAAATTTCCATAACAACATATGTATAATCACGAATTCCAACATCGAAATATTCCGAAGACAATTTCGATTCAAATCCACTCCAATGCAATCATTGGAAATTCTGGTTATTTTTAAAACCCTTTTCAAATTCAATTTATTTATTTAAAAATAAATAGAATTATAATTCTAGTTCAAAACTAATTCATTTCGATAAAAATCTATTTTTATCTTTTCAAATATGGGATTTTTCATCCCTGTTCTTTCTAAATCATTTCTTATGATTTTACACCAATTATTACTATTTTTAATAATTTTATCAAGGCCCGTACAGTCGATTTCCATCAACGGCCATCGAACTGCACTTACAGCGACCTTTTTCAAATTTGATTTGGACGTATCTCCAAATCCAACCATTAGATTTCAAATTTCTAATATTCGTTAGAAAGCTCTTTTCGATACGAACCCAACGGTTCCGGTTTTAAGAGAATCCGACGGTCGGATCTCCCGTAATATTCGTTCGAAGTCAATGGTCGAAATTCGCGAACTGCCGCGGCGCGGCGCGTTCTATTCAGGCCATTATATTATATATATATATATATATTATATATTATATATAATATATACTTCGTCGATTTCTATTTAAAACGAATTATATAGATAGTTTTAAATTCGTTTCAAAAATAATTTCAACTTCCATTTCAATCCAAAGCAAAATTGAATTCTTCTTTATAAATTCGTTTTAAAATTCATTTCTATCCAATTCAAATTTCAATTCAATTTGAATTCAATTCAATTTGAATTCGATTCAATTCGCTTTCAATTCAATTCAATTTCAAAATCGTTTTCTATTCGATTCAAATTGGTTTTCTATTCGATTCAATTCAAATTGGTTTTCTATTCGAATCAAATTCGTTATATATTCAATTGAAATCACATTCGTTTTCTATTCAATTCATTTCGAAATCGTTAAATATTCAATTCATTTCGAAATCGTTATATATTCAGTTCATTTCGAGATCGTTTTCAATTCAATTCATTTCGAAATCGTTTTCAATTCATTTCAATTCGAAATCATTCTCAATTCATTTCAATTCTATTCGAACTTCGAACCATTTCAGTTTATTTCGAATTTCAAACCAATTCAAATAGATTCGAATTTCAATTCACTTTAATATTCACTTCAATTTGAATAAAATCGATATAAATATCATTCACGTTAAAATGGTGTCAATCTATCAACGCGGCTTCATATATTTCGATTTTCAAATATTCTATTTCAAATATTCTAATTTTCAAATATTCTATTTCGAATATTTCTATTCAAATATTTCTATTTCAAATCTTTTTATTTCAAATATTTCTATTTCGAAACTGGAATGAGGCCCAATCAATTACCATATAAAGTTAATTATATGGATTTTCTACAACACATGTATACAATAACAACGATGAATAATCAACCATCATCCAAAGTGCATTCTACACTGTATAAGCATCGAATATAAATATTCAACGCTTATAGCAGCCTGTCAATCAATCGATTGACATACAACTAATTATTGGGATTAGTGTACGTCAAATATCATCCCAATACCCGTGTGGGGTTTCAAACAATCAAACACAGGTTTTATTTGTGCAGTTGGGCGATGTGTAAAATTTGTCGTCCCAATCAATGTCCTTCAAATAGGTGTACATAAACAAACCGTCCGGTTTGTAAATGAATATTTATTTATTCACATTCACGTTAAAAATTATATTTTTAACGATAAAAACATTTTTTTCAACCTATGAATTTTCTATTAGATTCGTTTATTAAATAAAATGTTATCTTTATTTTTCTAACTTATTTTTAGAAAATTTCGGCGGCATAACGGCACGATACTAGGAACGGGACGAGGCCTAGCCTTATCCCCGGTCTAGTGAAGGCCCACGCCATTCACACATCAATCAAATCAATTCAAACCAAATAATCTAACCAACTACACAACCAACCATTTAACAAACAAGCCATCCATGGTTTGTGGATGACGGGTGTCGGGTGCTACTAAACACCGTCTGCATCCTAGTATATATATATATATAACTAGAATAATAAAATTAAAGAGTGAGAAATTCTCACAGATAGCTATCCCATCATCTTGACTCTTCTTTGATATAAATCTTCTTCGTTCTCGCTTCTTCGTCATCTTCGTTGCCCGTAGCCACTACATATATAAAAATCACACATTTTTATATTTGATGTCTTTAAAATAAAAATCACATTTTTATTTGTTCACTTTCAATTCAAAAATCATATTTTTATAATCGCTTCATTTATTTAAAAATCGAATTTTCACTTCGCTATTCAATATATAAAAATCAAATTTTTACTTCGATGTTCAATATATAAAAATCACATTTTTACTTCGATGTTCAATATATAAAAATCACATTTTTACTTCGATGTTCAATATATAAAAATCACATTTTTCATTGAATAAAAATCATAGCTTTATACGGATAAAAAAAATCTCGCCTTTTCACTACTAAAAATCCCATCTTTTACCGTATAAAAATTACGTCTTTTCTACTTTAAAAATATCGTCTTTTCTATTTTAAAAATCTTATCTTTTCTATTTTAAAAATCTTATCTTTTCTATTTTACAAATCTCGTCTTTTCTATTTTAAAAATCTCGTCTTTTCTATTTTAAAAATCTTATCTTTTCTATTACAAAGACAAAACTGATTTTTTTCATACAGTAATTATATTTTAAAACAGAAATAATTTTAAATAAATGTAAATAAAATAAATAAGAAAGCAAAACTTACTGTTTTTTTTATTGAAGGTCGGAGAAGAGGAGCTCGCAGGGAGGGGGGCTTTGGCTGCGTCGGTCGTCGACTGGGGAGGGGGAAACAGGCGGCGTCAGCGGTGTGGCTTTCAGGCGGTGGTGGGGCTTCGCGATTGGGGGAGGGTCTTCGGGTGGAGGCGCTGTCGAGCGAGGGCGTGGCAGGCGGAGGGAGAAGCGACATCGGAGAAGAAGGGGAGGAGGTGCGAGACGAGGGCGGCGGTGGATGAAGCAGGCGGGTGGATCGACGATGGGTCCATCGTTGGTTTTTTTTTTCTCTTTTTTTTTTCTGAATTTAATTTTTGAACGGGGGGGTGGGGGGCGGGGGGGGGGGGGGGGGGGGAGGGGGGGGCCAGGAGGATTAAAGGGGAGAGGAGAGAAGATATTTTTTTTATTTATTTATTTTGCAAAAAGTTGACTTTTACATACGACCTCTAAACGAGGCCCATCGCCTGTCGTCCATAGCGTTTCACCCCCATTCCGAACACAATGGGATATGTATCGCAACCTGATTTGATCGTTACAATCAGTTTCCGTTGAATTTACATTTAAATCACTATATTGAATTTTAAACGTACATTTCAAATTACCGGGGTCACATTCTAACTCTAAAAATTCCATAAAAATATTTTCTAGCTTCGTATTGACGATACGGTCCTAACAAAACTAATCTCATCGAATTCTAAGACCGTTGGAAAAATGGCCAATTTCCAGTCGATTAAAATCAACTGAAACTGGTCAAACGCGTTTTCCTTTGCCACGCTCACATATTGATTCGAAAAATTATGAAATTTGAAATCTAGTAATAACTTTACATCCCGGATCCAACAAAAGTAGTTTCGTCGAAATCCGAGGTCGTTTGCAAAATGGCTATTTTTAAGGGTCTGAATTCCATAGCGACTATTCAGAATTTTCAACTGAACATATCTTTTGATTCCCGCTATGAAATCTCAATTTTTCGGATTCGTTGGAAAGATATTATCAAATAGATCCTAATGTTTTTGGTTTCACTCAAATCCGGATTGTTTTGCACCCGGTACATTCAATTGAAGTTTGAAATCGAATTATCGAACTACCACGCCATTTTTAATTCTATTTATAATTATATATAATTATATATATTCTAACGACGACGTATATAATATATACGTTCGATTTATATTCAAAATAAACTTCTCGTCTATATTATTTAAAATAATGCATTTTAAATAATCAGAATTCGCTAAAATTTCCAAAATAAAAATTTTAAACTGGCCCAGATTTTCCGGGTTATTACAGTTCCGACCCTTTAACCACTCGGTTATTAATGTGCATGTGCTCAGAATTCCAATGGTTGTAATTTGAACAGTCATGCCTTTCGAATTTCGGACTGAACAGGCATGCCTTTCATATTCTGAGTAAACAATTCTCATTTAACGCACTAGCCCAAGTAGCAACTATAGTCCCTACATTTTAATGATGTTGAGCAATAAATTGCTAACTCTTCTTTTTTCCAAATTTCTCTTACTCATGCTCATTCATATTCCAACAAGTGCTAGCTTTTCTATTGAATTAGAGTCAACGACATCTTTGGGTGGTGTCGTGCATCCTCATGAAGGTGGTGGAGTAGCTTCAGAGTCCATGCAAAATCCAGTTATAAGGCACGTATTTACTTGCTTTAATTGTTAAAGATACAGATAATTTAGTGTTGGATTATCTTTTTATTGTCTTTCCTTTTCTGCTACTTCTGATTGACGCAGGTTAACCCTTACATCAATAGCCTAGCCTGAGCATTTATGGGTAACAAGAATCTAAACACAAAAGATAAACATCTCTTAACCTAGAGAGTTAGAAAGAGAGAAAAATGAAGATGATAGAGAAGCAAAAGTTTGATGTATAGAGTATGACAACTGCTTTTTATAGTTGTCTTTAAGAGTTCACGGAGAAGTGACAGGGTGAATATTATGTCTTATATCTTTCACTATTATCTCTTTGCTAGTGTTTGTTGTTGCTTATCATTTCGTTTTGATGTTTTAACATGTTTGATTTTGAAATGTTTAAACGGTATGTGTTCGAACCTAAGGTTGAAGGGATAAATTTGTTTTTTTTAATAAATTTGTCTAATGTTGTATGAAGCTAGTTTATGAATACCATGTTTGTTTATGAATTTATGTTAAAAAATTATGGATATTGTATTCATATTAATTTATGAAAATGAGAAATAGTTATATTATTATATGGTAGTTTTTAGTTTGATTTGATGGTATGTATATTATTCAAATGAAATGTGACAAATTGCTTTGTAGATTAGTGATATATGAATAAATACTGTAATGGAACGTGTTAGGTGCTGTGAAAATATTATAAACCAATAACAACGTTTACTACTTGATGTGAGTTCTTTGAGAAAATTAAAAACATAGATATTAACAGCGTTTAGAAAACTCTAATGAAAAAAGTAACAACAGTGTTTATAAGTTGTTGAAAACTTAAGGAAAAACTATATACAACATATAATAAATGCTGTCATAACTATGCAACAACAAATTATAAACGCTGTATAAGCCGAATATACAGCAAGAAAACAACGCTGTATAAAATTATTTTTGACAGCGTTTTTGTTTTGTTGTTAAAAATTATGCATCAACGACAGCATGTCGTTATACAGCGTTTCTAATAACGCTGTTGTATCTTATTACAGCGTTTTTCAAACGCTGTGAAAAGCTATTTCTGGTGTAGTGTAGATGATGATCTGGAATGTTAGGTTGTTTAGACTGCATGCATTGGGAGTGGAGGAATTGTCCAAAAGCATATGCTGGAGCTTATCAGGGTAAGTCTCATACGTCAACTATTATACTTGAAGCTGTAGCGTCGTACGACTTATGGATATGGCACACGTTTGTTTGAATGTCAGGTTCGAACAAGTATTTAAGCGTAGTTGAACGTTCAGCGTTGTTTAATGATATGGAAAACGGTAGATCAGCTCCATGTACTTTACTTTAGAGGGTCACAAGTACGACCATGGATATTATCTAAGTGACGGTATATACCCGAAATGGAGTACCATTGTCAAGACAATTGAGAACCCACAAAACAATAAACAAGCAAGTTTTACAGCAATGCAAGAAGGACAAAGAAAGGAAGTTGAAAGAGCATTTGTCGTTCTTCAATCCATATTTTCCATATTTGGTTATCCATGCAGACTTTGGTCACCAATTAAAATGGTTAGGATAATATACACTTGTGTTATTTTACATAACATGATTACAGAGGACGAAAGAGACATGGAAATGATTTCAATTACGAGAGAGCTGCTCCACCGCCTGATGTTTGGCACAAAAATATGATTGAAAGCGAACTAGATCTTGAGTTTCATGTAGAAAGCCAAATGTCCTACCGTAATGCTCACATACATCAAAGACTCCAAAATGATCTAATAGGCCATCTTTGGAACTTTGTTGGAAGTCAGTAAGACTGTGTATCCTTCGCTGGTGTTGCTTTCATTGTTTTAGTATTTCTAATCCTGCACTGTAACTGTAAATCGTTTTTGTTTAATTAGAGCTTTGTTTCTGAATTGCTTCGTCAATGTGGATAACCAAAAAACTACTAAATTTTATATAACATACAGCTACTGATTTTACAATGCTAACGCATAGTAAACAAGATTTTACAATTATTTATTTTACATGGGTATTCATTTTTGTTTAAAAATACAATAATTCCACTCGAAATAATTATACCGTAATTAAGACCAGGCGTTTATTGTACAAACGCCTGGAATAATAATTCCCAGGCGTTTGTCGAACAGAGCCTAGAAACAAGCACTTGTTTAATAAATGCTTGAATCCAGGTGTTTAATGAACAGACAACTGGTTTCAGGCGTTTGTTAAACAAATGCCTGGTTTCAGGCATTTGTTGAACAAGCGCTTCAAGAGTTCGCACATTCTGAAATTCTTCCCCCTGAAATCCAAACTTTTGTGTGTTTCCACACTCTGTTTGGCACCATTTTGGGTTACATTTCAGCATTTATGAATTTGGATACTTTATTGGAGAAGCTCTTAAGATCCATTTTCCTCAACTGTGTCACTAAACTTTATTTATATAAACTTTCTCATTTACTGCATCCCACAAATCTTTCTCCCTCAAAATGATTCTAACTTCTACCAAAAAAATGTATTTAGTTCAGTTACCATTCAACGACTAACCCAAACAAAGCCACGTACATCAAACATGATCAGGCCTGGCTCGATTGGTTTGGATGCCCCAGGCAAATTTTTTCTTTTTAGCAAAACGACCAAATTTTCATGTTCTCTATTTTTTCCTATTAAAACGATCGATTTTTCAATGACTTCGAGCTTAGATTTCTAATTCGAAAATTTGTCTATCATTTTTTGGTCGTATCTCCTTCAAATTTTAGCCAATCAAAATTTTCTTTTTTATTTAATTTAAGAGAAAAAAATTTCAGTGACTTTTATGTTTATGGCTTTTTCAAATCCAAAAGTAAACCAATCCAAAAATTTAATCCAAAAAGACCATTTTTTTGTAAAAATCCAAATCCGACCTTCCCTACATGTTCATGATGTTTATAGCCTTTCCAAATTCAAAAGTACACCGGTCCACGAAAGGAGAGTTTATCTCAAACTTGACTTATATGCTCATGGATGTTAAATTCAATACAAATGAATTGTCTTGTAATGTATAGGATTGCTATTAAAAATCCTTTTTTACATGTAAATTGTCCATTTATGACACATTATGATATGACCTAATGACACGTAAGTGCACAAATGATATATTATTTGTGATGATGATATATATTCTATATGACATTTCATTTATATTTCTTATGTTGCTTGGTCCCGTAGCTTTAGAAAAATCATTATAGATTGAAATGATACATATCCGAACCATTATATAGATTTAGGAAATGAAACTAAATTGATTTAGTATGCAGATTGAAATGATATATACCTGGATTCGAATTTTTAAATCATGCATTGAAATGATACATATCTGCATTACTTGGCATATATAGAAAATTATATATAGACACAGTTGGTCTATTTTGAAAAGTATTTTCTAAAATTTAACTATATTTTGATTTAAATAAAACTATTTTAGAATTTTAATTATAACATTTTTTTAAAATCTAAATAATTTAAATTATTTTATAAGTAATTTAAAAAAAATATTATAGTTAAATATTATTTTAATTTTAATTTAATATATAAATATATTTTTTATAATAACGTGAATATAGATTTTCTAAATACTTTAACTAATAAAGGGTTAAAAGAGAAGTAAGAAATTTAGTTGTGACTTAATTTGTTTAAATGACATAATTGAATGTAATTACCAAATTAAGTTAAATTGTATTAAGATGTGATGTAGAAATTAATGAAATTGGTTTTATAAGAATAAGTTATGGCAATGAAACTTAATAAATTGATTTAAGAATAATTTATTAAGTAAATTTTTTGATTTATTGAAATTAAATACTTAGAATCGATTAAATTAGAAAGTTAAGATTTAACTTTTATGAAATCATTAAAATGTGACCCAAACTAAAATTTGAAACTTGAAGAAATTAATTTAAGTAATAAAACCGAAACCTAACTTGAGTACTATTTTGAAATGAATTGGAATTAAGAATATATGGTTTAAGGAAGAAACTGACGTAAATTCAAGTTTTAAAATCCTAATTGATAATAAGTTGAACCTTGGAAATAAGGATATGTAGTTCAAATTGGAGTATTATTTAAACTAGATTATTTCAAACTAGTATTATTTTATATTAAACTCTTTTAGACTATTATATATTTCCAATTATTTTATAATTATTTATATTTAACTTAACTCTTATACATTTTATAACCATTTAAATTTAACTATTTTATTTATATTTTAATTATTAATTATTTTATAATTATTTTAAATTTAGATATCTTATATTAATATAATTATTTTTGAATTTAACTATTTATATTTTATTTACTACTTTTAAAAGAAAGTATATTTCCAATCTAAGCTGCTTAGGCCGAACGTTAATATGTAGATTTTGAATAACAACATTTGTGATATTGAAATTTGAAATCAAATTTTTTTTTAATGAACCATTTTGTAAATATGAAATTTGGAACTTAATCAAATAATGAAATGATTTGAAATATTATTTATAACATTGAAATATTTTTAATTAATTATTTGAATATAAACCATTATTGACTTATGAAATTATAATATGGTCCTTTTTTAAATATAAATGACAATGGTGTGAAATAAGCATTTGGGTTATTAAGAGATCAGGGTTATATATTGTCATATTCTCTATCAATACCGGGAACCACTTAAACATCTGTGTGTGTGGAGGAGAATCCATAATAAAGTTGGATGGTCTGGAGAATGCTATTGGAATAAAGTAAGAGAACGATGATGGATAGCCTTGACTAGAGAAGAGATGGATGGAGTACTAGATGAACTCAGGATACGGAAGAATTGACAAGATAAGCTTCTCCGTTGGCAAGAGGAAAGGATGAATTCCTTCTTTGCAAGATTCCAAGGATCTGAAAGACGAAGAGGTTAAGGCTTAGGCATGGAGGAAGGAACCAACACTGAAGCGCCCACACAACCATTAGGCATCCCCCAGCTCGGGTTGGCACAAGTCCAGGCTCAACTAAGAGCCAATGCCGACCCGGGCTCGACAGAGGGGTACCTCCCCACCCTGATGACAAACATCATGAAAATTCACCTCGCAAAATCTAGATGGAAACGCTGGACAATCTCAGGATAATGCTGCTCTGGATGGGACTAGCGCAGAAGCTGCTGGAATTCAAACTAGATATACCCACTCGAGTTGACTCGGCTATACTGATCCGAGGTATAATGATTTAGGTCTAGGAGCTACGGACGGGCTACTAGCTTCTACCAGACTTCTTGCTGGGGGCACCAGCGTCGGGTTGGACGATTGGCAGAATTTGCTAGGAGATGGAAATCAGACTGCTGACGTTATTCAAAGATTTACAAGAGGGGCATCTCAAGATGATTTGGATAGTGTCAATCAAAGCCCATTCACACGAGAAATCCGAAAATCTTATAACCCTTCGAACTTCAAATTACCACCCTTGGAAGCTTATGAAGGTAGGAAGGATCCTACCGTACACTTGATGCATTGCATGCATCACATGGACGTACTATCGGCATCGGATAGAGTCATATCCAAATGCATCCTCTTATAATTAACTGATACTGGTGCTATATGGTTTTTCCAGCTAGAGGATGTATCGATCAGTAGTTGGAACATACTGGTTGCAAAGTTTATTGAGCAGTTTGGAGTCCATATCGCTCGATCCAAAAACGTCATGTCTCTTACTTTTATCAATCATAGGTCTAAAGAAACTCTACACTCATTTTTGGAAAGGTTTAATGCGATGGTGGCATCGATGAACCAACTAGAACCTTCCATGGTTTTGATGGCAGTTGTATCTGGTATCTTGGATAAGATGGAATTTAAGATCTCTTTACAGTGAGATCCGCTAAGGGACCTTGATGAATTTTATTTTGAAGTAGATAGGTTTCTACACGAGGAAGATGCTAATATCGAGAAGGATGATCTCAATGTCAACATGGCTAAGGATGAAGGACCGTATCACTCTAAGAAGAATAGGGATAAAGGCAAAGGAAAAGCCCTTGCTAAGGGTGATTGAAATGTTCGGGTCTGAGAGAACTCAAGTTCGAAAAGTATGCTATGCTCAGTTCTTCGCTAGAGGATATCTACTTGGATACAAAGGATTGCATTTATTACCCAAAGCCTCCCAGAAGGGAGGCAACGCAACATGAGTGGGAATCTGCAAAGTTCTTCCTATTTCATGAAATGGCTGGTCACACCACCAACAAATGTAGGCATTTGCGGGACTTAATCGAGGAACAAGTCCAACGTAGAGAGCTGACCGAGTACATTAATCCACCATCAGTATCAGCATAGGCAATTCCACCTACTGCTCCCCGGAGAGGGAACGATCCTGGACCAAGCAACCGCAAAATCATCATCAGTTGATCTCGATTGGATCATACTGGATTTTTGGATTTATTAGGATAAGTATTTTCATTTCTATTTGTATCCCGGATGACTACGTCGATTCACACATGCATGGGAATTACGATTTAATCCTTAGGCATGCTCTGTGCTTGATAATAAAACCATCCGATAATAATAGCTAAGTTGATGAATTCATGTACAGGATTAACATCTAGTCCCTAGACGTGCTCTACATACAACAATAAATCAATCAAGCTTTGTTTTGGTTATGTAATAAATCTAAATTTAAAAAATGGATTTCCTAGCATGGATTATGCTTGAAGTACTTAATTATCTTGTCAGGATGTGACAAGACTACTTAGTAAGGATTAAAGTACGGTTTATACTCAATCTAGGCTTTATAGGTATGGATTATAAATGTGAGGTTGAATTAACTTGTTAGGACTTGGTGAGAATACTCAATCACTACTCAAATATAGAGTACACCAAGTTTGGATTTTTCAGGTATGGATTATGCCCGAAGGATTGACTTATCTTGTTAGGTCTTAACAAGGCGATTTAATCATGGATCAAGTATGAATTATACTCACTATGAATTTCCAAGAATGGTTTATGTTTAGAAATGCTAAATAGTATTGTCAAGATATGGAAAAGTTATTCACTTAGTTTATTAGCAGGTATGGATTATACTCGCATTCGTTAGGCCCGACGAGGCCATGGTGTTCTTGGATTTGGATTTATCTTATAATATTATCTGAAGTGATCATCGAGTTTCTTGGTATTTTGATCTTATTATAATATAATCCAAAGTGATCATGGCCTTCTTATAATATGGTCCGGCACAACCACAGATTTCTGGATTTTTATTAATATGATCTGGAATGATCGTGGTTTTCTAATTTCATATTATTACTTCTTACGATCTGGCATGATCGTATACTCCTGGACTTCAGATATTGGATTTCTATTCTGGATTTATTTGACTTATGGATATTCAAAACACACCTTCCATTGGAAGATATGTTTTAGGTGGCAAAGTGTTGACCAATCGTTTTGCAAGGCAGTCATAATATGGATATTTGATCATCAGAGTGCTCATGACTTTAGTAAGAGCTTAGGAAAACTTGTATTTACTAGATGGAGGTCGCATGACAACTCAAACATATTGGTTTAGCACGCTTGGATCTCGGGTTGGACCACTTGGCTTTGGGAAGCACTAAATCATCTATTCTCATTACATTGGTTTGGTCAGAGCATACCAAGCTTGAATAAGGCAAGGAATGAGATGGAAGGACTTTCCTTGGCTCAACAAGAACACTCCATCTCTTCACTATCGTCTGGATCAGACTGGAGTGGTTAAAACGGACTGGAGTCATCATACCGCCCTAAGTTATACCGACCCGGACCCTAGAGCATTTCATTTAGACCTATTTTATTGGCAAGATACTTGGTCAACTATCTCCTATTTTCTCGGGTTGGACTATTCGGGTCCAAGGTAGACTCAAAGAGGATATCTCCCGCAATGTAAAGACCAGTTCCACGATTTCCTTGAGAATCGGGTCGGCCACCACATAGCATACCGACCTGGGATTTGTACCACCTATAAATAGCCCAATTTTGGACTTAAACAAGGATCTTCTTCTCTGCTCACTACATGAAAGAATTTTATGCTGCCAGACTCAGATTACACATGGACTTTGTGTTGGAGGGGATCATACACTTTTATCTGTACATTTCTTACAAATAACTGCACTGTATCTGATAATCTAACAGTATAAACAATATATTATAGAGTGAAACCCGAATTGCCGAACCACTATAAAAATTGTTGTGTGTTCCCTATTTTTACTTTATTCATGCATTCTAGGGTTGTGATTGTGAGAATATCATTCGTGATTTGTGTGTGGATCACACGCTTTGGGGGTTGATTGTCATGTGACCACTTTTTGATGTCAATAGTTGATATAATATATTGTTTTGAAATGTATTGAAATAATATATGATTTACATTTGCAAACTTTAAGTTGAAAATATTTATTAAAGATAGAAGTTGAATTTTAATAAATAAATGAGTGGGGAAGAGATATAATTTCTCCACTTGAAATTTATAATAAATAAAAGAATTAAAATGTATTATCTATAATATATATGGAAAATTTTGTATCTATTTTGTTTCAAAAGAAAAGATTTCGAGTATCTTCTTCATTGTTAAGATTGGATTATCGAGTATTTAGTGATTTTGGACATGTATTTGTGCAATGTATATACTGAATCCTATATATATTAGATAAATACTAAATCACACTTTGACTACTTGGTAACGATTCAGATGGTGACTATAGCATCATCGGTGTCTATTTTCAGGTTTCGAAAGTGAGGTGGATATATATTGTTAATTCAGACGTCGAGTGGACACTTGAAACTATTTTGAATTTTTGGAGAAATGTCTTAATCTTTGATTTATGTATATATTTCAAAATATATAAATAAGTAAGATGATAGATGTGAATCATTTGATTTTAAATATAAAAAATTATTTTATTACCACTTCTTTCCATATTCCTTTTTGGGATGAAAAGGTCTAAGCAGGGTAACAACCTGAAATTTTGAATGAATTTTTTAATGATTTAATTTAAATCTTGATTTTTAAAATTTAAAACCTAGTTTATTTTGGAGTCTACGAAATAAACAATATGATTTTTGGTACAAATATAAGTTTAATAACTGAAATTCGATAGCTGTCAATTCTGATTTTGTTGCTTGAGCTAAATAAAGTTATATTATTATTTGAATTTAATTTGAATTCATCCTTAAAAATTAAAATTGAATTCATCCTTTATCCCAAATTCTTTACTCCAATTGCTCTAATTTTACCAAATTTTTACTCTGTTTTATAGAGGCTATAACTTTCTCATAGACAACCCAAAGCCACCTTTACTTTTTTTTTCTAAGTGGATGAAGTCGAAGATCTATAACTATTCTATTGGAAATTTTTCAAATTTTGTATTTTTCTGTGCCAAATATGTATAAAATTGTGAAACTTTCAAACCCATTTTTGGATTAACATTTCTAACCCGAAAATGAAATTTATTATTTCAATCGTATCTCCATCACGATTTACAAAAAAATAGTTTTTCTTTTTATCATTTTAGATGAAATTGAAATATCTACAACTTTCATTTTAATAACTTTTTCATATTTTCCATCTTTCTCTGTAAAAACAACCAACCTTTCAGAGACATTTTCTAGCCTAGATTTTTGACTTGAGAATTTATCTATTGCTTTTTTGGTTGTATCTTCTTCAATTTTTATCCAAATCTCAATTTTTTTAAATCGAAGAGAAAATAATTTGCTATAACTTTTATGTTTATGGCTATTTCAAATTGAGAAGTTAACTTGTTCAAATTTTAATACAAAATGACCAAAAAATTGTTCAGATTTCAATTTTTTTGGGTAAAAATCCAAATACATCCTTCCCTAGCAAAAGTGTGATGACCCAGGAGGAAGTTCGTTGCTCGATGCTAGCCTGCTTTGTAGTGTGGCTACCCAAAACTAAGAGACTGCTCAACGAGGAGGTTTGAAGAAAGAATTTATGTCAGAAATTCGGATCGGGTCAGAGAGGTCCAACCCGAACCCGTTGGCTGTGCTATAGATGAGTCAAGATGATACATGATTGGAAGCACGACCGGATTGGATCGGAGGACACCGATCCGAATCCTCTATGCCGATCCCAACCCCAATCCGAATCGAAGAAAGAGGAGCAGCAAGAGTTACAACGCATGATCTCTGAAAAGGCGGAGCGGCTATGCCCACGTTATCCCCACGTTCACAACTAGCCTGATGTGCTGTCACCATCATATCCCATCCGAACCCCACTTTTATGGGATGGAGGCCACATATACCCGAACCGGAGCCACGCCAAGGTGGTTTTCCACCTATAAATACACCTCCAAAGCTCATTTCAAAGGATCTTTTCGCATTTTCAGAACTCATACTCATTCATAAATCGAATTTCATCAAGATATTTAGATTACAATCTTCTTTTAAAATACATTTTAAAGAGATTGAGTGAATTCATGGATTTTATGAGTGAAATTGAGTGAGAACCATCGTGTATTTGCATTCAAGTCATCAATTCAAAGAGTAGAAAGTGGACGTAGGCTATTTAACGCCGAACCACTATAAATCGAGTGTTTCTTCTGTGTTTTTAATTTCATTCCATTAGAAATTATTACTAGTTTGGGTGTTAAAGCCATTTTTGGATTTAATAGTTTGGTGCTTTCACTGAGAACTTCTGAATTCTTCGCTTTTTTGGGATTATCATTCTACTATTTGGACCTTCAAGTTCAAAGAAGTTAGTCCTCTATTTCCGACACTTTTAAGTATTTTCTGATCAATAACTGAAGAATTGGACATTATGGCAAAAGGAAAAGAAGTGCAAGGCGCTAGAGAGAACGATGCTAGAGAAGATCAACAAGCCATTGTATCGACGAGGTCGCGGGGACAGAGTTCTAGAACAGTCCGATCCGAAACAGATGTTCCTAACCGAACTGATCAGGAGAATATGAACCGACCTGGAAGCGCTGGAGCTGCTCAGACCCCCCTCCGACCCAATCTGACTCCGGTGCCCCACTCTGATCCGACCCTAACGAGATTGAAGCTGGTACCTCTACTCGAGCACCCACCAATGCTCCGATGCCGGCCGCGACGACTGGTGATCAACCTGCTCCATCTGCACCCATCACGCATGGAGATTTTTCGTGTTTTCTTGACATGCTTGAGAGTACTAGAAATGCGTTGGAAGCCCAAAAACGTGACAGCCTTCGCATGCAAGAGAACATGATCACCATGAGTAGGGAACTCAGTAAGCTTCGGAGGCAAAAGACACCTTCTCCAACACGCCGCCTTGTTGTAGAGTATTCATCTTCTTCGGATGAAGAACATCTTCGTGAAAGAAGGCCGCTTGAGCGACCTTAAACTCTTGATCAATTGACCTTTCGATCCTTGGGATCCCGTGAAGATGCTGCTCGTATGTTAGGACCTGATGACCCGAGCCTGAAAGAACCTATGTTGCTGCCCATGTGTGGATCCCACGTTCTACCCAGGGATCTTAATATTACTAATCCTACGCAACAACAACTTCTCCAACCCCTTCCTCCCGTGAATGACCGGGAGTGGTGGGAACATAGTAGAGCAGCTGCCGCTGGAAACAGGAGGACATTCCCTAATCAGGAGCACAGGGGTAATCCAAACATTAGGGCGAGAGAGCCTGAGCAAACATTAACTAATGCCGTTATACGGGCAATGGTGCGCCAAATCATGTCTGAAAGCCGACACTACACCAATTCGGACTGGGGCATTGAGCGAAGTCACACCCTCTTCACAAATGATATAATGGACTCCCAGTTCCCTCGGCGATTTAACTTGCCACAGATGGATCAGTATTCAGGGAGAACTGACCCAGGACAACATCTGATGAGATATGCATGGTTCATGAATGCCGCAGCAGCGCCAGACACTGTAAAATGCAAGGCCTTCTCGATTTATCTAGAAGACATGGCGTTAATGTGGTTCACCCGACTACCTCCACGGTCGATATCAACTTTTAAAGAATTGAGTGAACGATTTATGAACCAGTTTCGACTTCACGCTCGAAAATCTAAAAGCGTCATAGAATTGTCAAGGATTAAGAAGGCTCCGGTTGAATCTTTGAAATCATATTTAGACCGCTTCAACCTGGCTGTCACCGAAGTCAGTGACCCTCATGAACCCACTATTTTGATGGCCTTAGTAGAAGGAATCGACCCGGACACAGAATTCGGGGATTATCTATCCGAAAAACCACCCCCACTAAGGAATTGTTCTATGAAAAGGACAATATTCTCTTAAGGCGAGAAGAAGCTCATGCAAATAGAAATAGAAAGTCTGAAGGGGCCTCGAGGGAAGGCGTCCAAAGTAATGTTGCTGTGAAGAAATCCGGTGATGGTTCTGAGAAGGTTGAGATGAACATCGGCAACTAGAATGGAGGTAATAACAACAGGAATGGAAATGACAATAGGAGGAATAGGAACCGAGGGAATAACTCCACTAAAAGACCTCGATTCCAACTTTTGGGAACTATTCGCCCTTGAATGGCACATTGGAAAGCATTTATCTGGACACATACAACATAATGCAATATAAAAAGCCACCACCCAGAGACTCAACCGAAAAAGAGATTGCTACGGGAAAGTTTTGTTTGTTCCATGGAACCCACGGTCATTCTACCAACGAATTCCATCATTTGAGAGATGTAGTTGAGAAATTGCTGCAGGAAGGAAAGTTAGACGAGTACAAGGTTTCCCCACGGGACAGGGGGCAAGGAGGGCAAGCTCTGAACCAAAACCAGCCTACTTCCAAACCCACAACCCAATAGAAAGGTAAAGGGATTGTTATAAATACCATTATAGGCGGGCCCCATCTAGCTAGCCATAGTTACAAAGCAATGGATCAGTACATTAATGCCGCAAATCACTTTGAAGTAGGAGAATGCAGTAACCTCGAAGATATCACTCCAGTAAAACAGCAAAGGACAATGTCAGACGATGTCATATTCCGTGGTAGAGATGATACCAGAATTTAATAACCTACTGAAGACCCGCTGGTAATTAGCACAGCCATCGGCCCCGCTTTAGTCCATAAGGTGTTGGTGCATAATGGAAGCTCGGTTAATATCCTCTTTAAGAAAGCCTTTAAACAAATGAGGCTTGAAGCGAAAGACTTAAAGCCCTGCGAAGGATGGATACAGGGCTTCAATGGGGCATCAACAGCTTCGATGGGTTATGTAGAAATACCAGTGACGTTAGGACAAGGAGATCGCCAGAGCGTGAGAATCCTGCCATTTGTAGTTTTGGATGTTGAGTCACCCTACAATGCCTTCCTGGGCCGACCGGCCCTCGCAGAGTTTAGGGCATGTATTGCACATTGGTGCTTACTGCTTAAATTCCCAACTGATATAGGAGTAGGGGTGATGAGAGGTGACCAAGCTACTGGACGAGCTTGCTACATGACAGAGTTGAAGATGCTAGTGAAGGGTTTGAATATAGAACCCAAGGACGTTTCTCCTCCTTCGAAGGAAAACTCAGCATAGCAATTAAGGGGTCCATCCCCAAGAGAGTCGACCAAAGATGTGCTCGAGGATATAGATCCCAGAGAGGATAAGGAACCTGAGGACAGAAAGGCGGATCCCAATGAGACGACAGTGGATATCTCCATATATGATGCAGATTCGACAAAAGTATTGAAGATTGGATCGCAGCTGGACCCGATTCGAGCGCAAGAGTTAGATGACTTTTTAAGCGAAAATCTAGATGTGTTTGCCTGGACTCACGCTGACATGTGTGGGATATCGCCTGCTATTATGAGCCACTCTTTGAGCATCAACCCAAAACACCTGCCAGTCAAGCAAAAAAGACGAATGTTAGGCCCAGAGCGATCAGCAGCGCTAAAGGAAGAGGTAGAAAAATTAAAGGATAATGGATTCATCAAGGACTCAAAATATCCCGACTGGATATCGAATCTTGTCCTGGTCAAAAAATCTAACAGGAAGTGGCGTATGTGCATTGACTTCTCTGACTTGAACAAGGCTTGCCCGAAAGTTAACTTTCCTCTTCCCAGGATTGATCAACTAGTAGACTCAACAGCCGGGCACGAGCTCCTATCCTTTATGGATGCCTATTCGAGATACAATCAAATTCCCATGCACATACCAGATCAGGAGCACACAAGTTTCATCATAGACTTGGGGTTATATTGCTATGTGGTGATGCCGTTTGAATTAAAGAATGCAGGAGCCACATATCAGCGCTTAGTCAACTGCATGTACTATAGCCAAATCGGAAAAACCATGACGATTTATGTGGATGACATGCTCGTGAAGTCTAGACAGTCTTCCGATCATACAAAAGACTTAGCAGAGATGTTTGGCATTCTGCGAAGATATGGGATGAAGTTGAACCCTCTAAAATGTTCGTTTGGGGTCGCATCTGGGAAATTCCTCGGATTCATTGTGCGTTCTCGAGGGATTGAGATAAATCCTAGACAGATAGCCACAATAAGGAATATTGAAGAACCATGAAAGATTAAGGACATTCAAAGCCAGGTAGGAAAAGTTGCTACATTATGTAGGTTTATCTCCAAAGCAACAGGTAAGTGTGTTCCTTCGATTTGATAAAACGGGGGAAACGTTACTTTGAGTGGACTCCCAATTGTGTGGAGTTCCAGAATCTATAAGACTTATTGGAGAAGCCTCCAATATTGTCAAAACCCATGGATCGCGAGGATTTGTTTGTCTATCTGGCGGTGTCATCTCACGCTATCAGCACAGCATTGGTGCGTGAAGAAGACTAGGTCTAGAGGCCTGTATGCTTGTAAGCAAGAAGCTAGCCGCTGCAGAACGTAATTATCTAAGAATAGAAAAACTTGCTTATAGCCTCCTGATCGCCTCCCGAAAGCTCTGTCATTACTTTCAAGCTCACCCAATAGTTGTATACACCGATCAACCTCTAAGACAAGTGTTACAAAAACCCGGAGCATCCGGGCGGTTACTTAAATGGAATATCGAGTTGAGTCAATTCGATTTCAATTTTCAACCACGAAGATCAATAAGGGGGCATGCCTTGGCCGACTTCATAGCAGAATTTACGATTCCCGAAGAGGAAACGATGGATAACAAGGTTGTTGCTTCAGAACAAGAGCTAGAGCTTAGTCCGTGGAAGTTATATACAGATGGGGCCAAGAATGATCGAAGATCCAACACTAGAGTTGTTTTAATCACTCCTGAAGGACGATCTATTCACTACGCCCTACGACTGGAATTTTCTGCTACCAATAATGATTCCGAGTATGAAGCCCTGATTGCCGGGCTAAAGCTCGCCAAGGAAATAGGAGTAAAAACACTGGATATATGATGTGACTCTAAAATAGTTGTCTGCCAGGTACGAGAGAAGTTTGTTACCAAAGGACCTTGGCTTGTTACTTATCTTAGAAAAGTAAAGGAGTTACTAGACAATTTGGAGCGTTACAGCATAACACACATTCCAAGAGTAGAGAATCAGAAAGCAGACCGGTTGGCAAAACTAGCAAGTTCTGACAACCCTGAAGAAACTGAAATGGTTCCAATAAAGATATTGGAGTCACCAAGTTTCGATCTAATGGAGGTTGAACTAGCCCTAGAAACCGAACCAGAGAGGGAATCGTGGATGACACCAATCAAGAACTTCCGCAAGAGTGGAATTCTTCCATTGAAAAAAAACGAAAGACGAGCTGTAACACGTAAGGCTGCAAGATACGTGTTATAGGACGACATCCTTTATCACCAAGGGTTTTCCATGCCCCTACTACGATGTATCGCACACGACGACATCAAATGTGTAATGCAGGAAGTACATGAAGGTGAGTGTGGAGATTACACTGGGGGCTAAAACCTGGCAAAGAAGGTATTGCTGTATGGATGTTTTTGGCCTACCGTGAATAAAAACGCGGCTGATTATTCACGACGCTGCGACAAATGTCAAAGGTTCGCCAAAATTCCCAGAGCACCTCCAATCCGACTTAAGTCAGTGGTAATCCCATGGTCGTTTGCTATGTAGTGAATCGATATTATTGAAGTGTTACCCATCCCCAAAGGAGGAGCAAAGTACGCGATTGCCGTCGTGGATTATTTCACGAAGTGGGTGGAAGCCAAACCTGTTGAATCAAGGATTCATGGCATTTTGATTAATGATAAGGAAATGTTTCATGATCATCAAAAAGAAGAGAATCAATGGTATTGAAAGTTAGAGGTTGATTATTTAGTGATTTAGTCGTGTTATAATTGTTAAAATCTATCCTCAAATAATCATATATCTCAGTATTATGAATATATATGTATATATATGAATGCACATTCATTGTGCATGTTGCCAGAAACCAGTCGACCGGTTTCAATACGGGCGGTCAACCGTTTCTGGGCAGAAATGCACAATGAACGCGCACACATGTATATAACGTATATATATTCAAATACCGGTCCACTGGTTATTTTTGACCTGTCGACTGGTCTTCGAACTGAAAGCAACTCTTCATATAGACAACTTCATTCATCAATGGTTGCTTCCTTTTCCTTTCACCAAAAATCGTTTCTATTCAATACTTCTCTTCACCAATGATTGTAACTTTTTATCTACTATAAAAACAACATGAAATCATCAATTTATAAGAACTAATTCTTTCTATCTATTCTATCTATTGCTGATTTCATTCTTGATCATTCAAAGTACTCAAAAGCTCATAATCTTCTTATATCGCTGTTGAATCCTAGAATCTACATACTATTCTTTTGATTCGAACACGATATCATCTTCTAAATCTTCACGAATTCGAATTCTATTTGAGAATAAGATTATAGGAAGGCTGTACAAGAATTGAGAAATTCGTGTTATTAAGAACACACATTGTCAAATTACAAGTCCACTCATCTTGTGTGAAGTCCTCCGTGTTGTGAGAGGCAAAGTTGTGAAGTCCTCGTGTTGTAAGAGGTGTGAAATCCCGTTCGGCTGCTCGGGTATTGTGAACTGTTCCTCCGGGTGAAGCGAGGTAGTTGATTAGTGAAAATCCAGAGAGAGGTTTAGGACTGGACGTAGGACGGTGCTTCGAACCAATATAAAAATCCCTGATGTGATTTTCCTTTTACTTCATTTACTTATCTGTGATACTGTTTCTGTGAGATCTTACTCTATTTCATATTTATTTGCATAACTATTGTATTAGACAAATAGTTGTGTGTTATTTCATATTACACGATCATTGTGTATTATACTTGGCAAGTACGCACACACACTTTCAATTGGTATCAGAGCCCGGTCATCTTATAACCGTAACACAGTTATTTGATATATTCTAGTAATATGGCAAATAACCCAAGTAGTAGCATAACACCACTTACACTGAAGGTCAATCGACACAAAGACCTCCTTTCTTCAATGGTCTTAACTATAGCTATTGGGCAACACGTTTGGCTTTTTACATGCAATCAACTAGCTATGATGCTTGGAATGCTACTTAGAAAGAAATAGTGAATCTAACAACTGAGTATTCAGAATGGACACCTGTTGAGAAATCAACAGCAACTGTAAATGCAAAAGCAATAAATATGTTGTTTTGTGCATTAGATCAAAACGAATATAACCATGTTAGTATCTGTACCACTGCATATCAAATTTGGCAAACGCTAAAAACCACTCATGAAGGTACTAACAAGGCTAAACAAGCAAAAAAGCATTGTTGAAAAGTCAATTTCAAAATTTCAAAATGAAGCCGAATGAAACAATCAATGAGATGTATTCACGGTTTCAAACCATTCATCATGCACTTATTGGATTAGGGCAAAAATATTCTGATTTTGATGTAATTTCAACAGTCCTACATTCTCTGACTAATGAATGGGAAGGAAAAGTATTAGCAATAGAAGATGCTAATGATCTTTCCACCATGAAGCCAGATGAATTGATAGGAAATCTTATGTCCTATGAATCTAACTTGTAGGCTAGAAAAGAACAAATAGAAGAAAAGAAAAATGCAGCTTTTCATGCTGAAAAAGATGAAGACATCTCCGCAGATGAAGATCTAGCGTTCATTGCAAAAGGATTCAAGAAATTCTTAAAGCAATGAAAAGTTAGTCGATACAACAAAAAGAAGTTCAGTTCAAACAAACCATCATCATCAAATATAGAATGCTTCAATTGTCACAAAAAGGGACATATGCAAAAGGATTGTCCGGAGCAAAAGAAAAAGTCAGAAAATGACAAATTCAAATACAAGAAAGATAAGTCAAAGAAACGAGCATTCTCAGTAACATGGGATGATTCAGACTCATCTTCATCTGATAGTGAAAGTGACTCAGACAATGAACAAGCTAGTGTATGTTTCATAGCAATAGAAGATGAGATACAAATTCCTTCTTTTAAAGAAGTTCTTGATATAAATGCTGAACTAATATTTAAATTTAAAGATATGAAACGACAATGCAAACAAGCCTAAGAAGATTTAAGTAGAGCAAAGTTTGAACGAGATATGTTAAAAGACGAGAAGAAAATATTTGAAGAGGAACTTAAAAAAGTTCAAGAATCATCATCTAATATTGATTCTCAGTTATCTCTTTTGATTCGAGAAATTGAAACTCAAAATGAAAAAGATGATGCTCTTACTACTGAAAATCATGAGCTTAAGGCAAAAGTCAAAATTCTAGACCTAGAAAAACTAGTTTACAAACTAAGTTAGACAACATCACTCAAAATGTTTCTAACTTCAACAAAGGTCGAGAAAATTTGACAAAAATTATTGAAAGTTCACAATCTGCAATGAATAAACAAGGTTTGGGATATAAGAAACAATATATCAAGAAACATCTTGGCAATAAAAGAAAAAGAAAAAATAAAAAGTACAAGAAATTGAGGCTAAGAAAAATCTTAGTTTATTATATTCCAAACCAAAACCGGTTGTGAAATTTCAAAAGAAAAATGTCAAGACTATCAAAATATGGGTTCCTAAAACAAATAACAATTTGATTAGGAACAAGTACATTCAGAATTTTTTGAATAATGTGCATCGTAATTCCAATCATTTATATAAAGGGGATACCGGATCCGTATGGGTTTGGACTCCTAAGACCTAACTCTTAGGACCCTATGAAAATTGGGTACCATGAGCTAAATTTTATTTTTTGTAGGTCCCACTTAAGAAAAGAAGAAAGTGGATAGTGGACAGTGGTTGCTCGAAGCATATAACTGGAGACAAGTGCTTATTGACAAATATCACTTATTCAGATGGTGGCTCCGTCACTTTTGGAGATAATTCAAAAGGCTATATCATCGGCAAAGGCGATGTGAGCAATTGCGGTACATCTAACTTACCTCTTATTACTAATGTCATGCTAGTTAAAAATTTAAAACACAATTTACTTAGTATTAGTCAACTATGCGACAAGGGTTTTACCATTTCCTTTTCGAACAACAAATGTAGTATTTTAGATAAAGATCGTAATTTAGTTTTTGAAGGATATAGAGACAGAAATATTTATATTCTGAATATGAACATCAATCATAATTCAGACATGTGTCTTGTAGAAAATGATAATGATCCATGGCTATGGCACAAACGTTTCTGTCATATAAACTTCAGAACTATCAACAAGCTAGCCAAAAATGACCTAGTTAGAGGACTACCCAAAATGAGCTTTATGGTTGAGAATATTTGTGATGCATGTCAATTAGGAAAATTGACTAAATCGTCATTTAAATCCAAGAAAGTCATATCAACGTTACAACCACTTGAGCTATTACATATGGATTTATTTGAACCAACGCAGGTTCAGTCAATAAATCATGGTTGATATGTATTTGTAACTGTTGATGATTACTCTCGTTATACTTGGGTGATTTCCTTAAGAAGCAAAAGTGACACTTTCAATCATTTCAAATCCTTCGTCAAGAAAATTCAAAAATCAAAGAGACTTAAGGTTAAAAATATAAGAAGTGATCATGGCGGAGAGTTCGATAATAATGAATTTGAACATTTTTGTACAAAGAAAGGTATATATCATAATTTTTCGTTTCCTAGAACTCCACAACAAAATGGAGTTGTAGAACGGAAAAATCGGACTTTACAAGAATGTGCAAGAACATTATTAAATGGATCCACCTTACCAAAACATTTTTGGGCAGAAGCTGTTGCTACTGCTTGTTATGTTTTGAATCGTGTATCCATTCGACCTCTCACCAAGAATACATCTTATGAGTTATTTAATCAAAGAAAGCCAAATATCTCATACTTCAAAGTTTTTGGTTCTAAATGCTTTATTTTAAATACGAAAGACCATTTTGGAAAATTTGATCCAAAATCCGATGAAGGTATATTTGTCGGATATTCGGAACGAAGCAAGGCCTATCATATATTTAATAAGAGAACTAAAACTATTGAAAAATCACTTCATGTCTCTTTCTATGAACTCTCTTAACTGTCTCATAATATATCAGATGACGAAGAAACTATAGTCACTGATAATCCTATCATCACAAATAATGACTCTGACTCAGAAATTGTTGAGGTTATTCCTCGGCCTGTTGTGATACCTTCTCCACCAAGATTTCGATCTCCTCCGAGAATTCTAAGAGATCATCCAGTTCAAAATGTTATTGCAGAAGTAACATCACAAATTAGAACAAGGTGTCAACTCAATCAAATGGGTCATGTTGCGTTTCTTTCAAATATTGAATCTAAAAATACGAAAGAAGCTGCTACTGATGATTACTGGATCATTGCTAAATAAGTTCGAGCGCAATGATGTTTGGGAACTTGTTCCAAGACCAACTGATCAGTCAGTTATTGGTATGAAATGGGTCTATAAAAATAAGGCAGACGAACAAGGAAATATTACCAGAAATAAAGCAAGATTAGCACCACACAGATACAATCAGGAAGAAGGTATCGATTACGAAGAAACTTTTGCGCCCGTTGCTCGACTAGAAGCTATTAGAATCTTATTTTCCTTTGCTTGTCGTCATAATTTCAAACTTTATCAAATGGATGTCAAAATTGCTTTTCTAAATGGGTTTATCAAAGAGAATGTATATGTCAAACAACCTCCCTTGTTCGTACATGAGAAACATCCAGATCACGTATATAAACTTAAGAAAACTTTACACAGACTAAAACAAGCACCTCGTGCTTGGTATGAACGTTTATGAAGCTATCTCACTGATTCTGGATTTCAAATTGGTAAAGTCGATCAGAATTTATTCATCAAACATTCTCAAAAAGATATATTAGTTATCCAAATATATGTAGACGATATTATCTTTGGCTCAACAAACGATAAACTCTGCAAAGAGTTTGCAAATATTATGACCAAAGAATTTGAAATGTCTCATATGGGAGAACTATCATATTTTCTTGGTCTTCAAATCAAACAGCTTTCTAATGGTATTTTCATTAATCAAGAAAATACTGTGGAAATCTTATCAAATGCTTCAGTTTATAAAATACATCTGGTAAGCCGACTGTTATGAGTATGACTACACATATTGAAAAAGATGAACATGGTAAGAATGTTGACCAGAAGTTATATCGAAGCATGATTGGTTCTCTTCTTTATCTTACCGCAAGTCGTCCTGATATAATGATGAGTGTTTATTTGTGTGCAAGGTTTCAAGCAAATCCTAAAGAATCACATTTACGAGCTATAAAGCGTATAATATGGTATCTTAATAAAACCAAAGACTTTGGTCTTTTCTACCCAAAAGATTGTCCATTCGAATTAGTGTCCTATAGTGATGCTGATTTCGGCGGCTCTCATACGGATAGAAAAAGTACAAGTGGTACGTGCCATTTTATTGGAAAATCACTTTTCTCTTGATTTAGTAAGAAACAAAATTGCGTTTCACTCTCGACATGTGAAGCTGAGTATATATCAGAAACTCTTGCTTGTACTCAAGTACTATATATGCAACAAACACTTCGTGATTTTGATGTTCATTTATCAAACTCCATCATATACTGTGATAACACAAGTGCGATCAACTTATCAAAAAATCCAGTAAATCATTCTCGAACAAAGCACATTGATATTCGACATCATTTCTTAAGAGATAATATTGAAAAAGGAACAATATGTCTCGAATATGTCCAGACTGAACATCAACTAGCGGACATTTTTACCAAGCCTCTACTGGAATCAAATTTTATTTCTCTGCATAGAGAGCTTGGATTGATCTCTAGAACTGAACTTGATGTATAAAGTCTAAACGAAAAAAATACATTGTCAAGTTCTTTTTGAAACGGTGCTTTCATTTCTATATATCTTAGCTATTAAGTAGCTTTTGCTATTATTAGTAAAAAAAGTTATTATTATTATGAGCTTTAAATTTTTATGGTTTATATGCTCTGAATGTTTTTAACCATTACTCTGTATTTAGAAAATCCTATGTATATATATATATGTTCTTTCCTTCTCTTTTCTGCATCTACTACCTTTGAGTCCATTTTATTATTTGTAAATGAGTTTAATTATATCCAAAGTGGCACACATCTGCGACGAATGTGCACAAAAATCACATATCTCGATCACTAGTTCTAAAACGGAGGAATACTAGTCTCCGGAGACACCTAAAAGTAGACCAGAATGTTCGCATACCCCCAGATATACACCAAAGTCTAAACGTGCTAAGAAAGCATTATTTTGCTCCCTACGGACTAGAGAAAAGATAAGTGAGATTCACCACTACCAGAAACATCATATGGATCTCCAGCGTCAACTTCATTACGAACAAAAACTTACGTCCGACCGTTTAACTCTCTTAGAACGCATGCGGTCATTTTTCTGTAGCACGGATAAACACGGCGTTCATGAACCAATGCCACATGCTCCATCTTCATCTAGGAGTCCTAACTCCTGGGATCGTAACTACATGCGAAATGAAGGAGCAAAGGAAACTTGGTCTCCACGGACACTAAGAGTTACCAATATCAAAGAAATTTCTGAAGACAAGTCATTTACCTCCCATTGATCTTATATTGTTTTTACTTAGTTGTTTAATAAGTGTTCTCAATTTCTTGAGAATTTTTTTTCCTTTCATGTATTTTATTTAATTTTTTCATATTTTTGAAATAAATTCTTTTATACGACGTTCTAGAGCTTCTGAAAAATCTCAGAAAAATAGAACAACAAAGCTCAGAAAAAACAGTCGACTGCCAAAAAACAAACAGTCGACCTGCAAAGTATCCGGAAAGTATATTTTTCAAATACCGGCCGACCAGTATTGGTCTACCGTTTAAGTCCCTGGAAAAATTTCAACTTTTCCATCGACCAGTCGACCGGTTGAAATTTCACCAGTCGACCGATAATATTTCTGTTTGAAACCAGTCAATCCATGAAATCTCCTCATTCGACCGGTTACATGGTTTTCTTTTTAAAAATCCAAATCAACATGTCGGTTCCATCAACTCACCCATTCACTTCCTTTTTATTTCTCTCAATCTCTCAAACCCTTATCAAACCAAATTTCCCAAATTTCTTTCTCCTTCAAAATCAATGGCTCCACCACAAAAGAGATTAAAGAAATCATCTTCTACTTAACTCCAACCTATTCATTCCAATATCAAACAATGGCTAATGGATCCAATAGCAGTGAAAAGATGGAATGCTATGAAAGATTATACGATTCACGAAGGTTATTTCATCAATTTCTCTGATTTTATTCTTTATGACGTTAAAGAATTAGCAAAACAAGCTTCTATTCAAAATCTCCTAGACTTTGATAAGAACAACGTGGAAATCAATCATATCATGATTAAGTTGTTCTACGCTAATCTTAACTTAGAAAAGTTCAAACCAGCGAATGTTGCTCATTGTCTATGGTCTGTTGTATGTGGTGAGCATGTTTTTATTTCAAAAGAACGAATGGCCACGGTTCTCGGTTCGCCTAACAATGGAAGAAAGTTCTCTACCGATTTTTGTACTGTTCATACTCGAGATAAGGTCAGTCATCTTTTTATTGAAGATCGTAAAATCAGTACAAAAGCAATTAACCTACGGCCTACTTCTAGAATTTTACATCATGCTATCACACACTCTTTATTGCCAAGAGTTGGTAATTTCGATGCCGTATATAAAGAAAATTTTAAGGCTTTGTATGCGATATATAAAGATATAGAAATTAACTGGATAAGCATGATCTTTGACGAGATTCTGCTTGTGAATGATCGTACAAGACCACACTTATTCTACAATGAATATATCATGTGACTTCTACTAGATTGTGGTCTCAAGTCTCCCGAATCTAAAATCTCCAAACCAAAATGTATCGATAAAGCAACGAGAAAGAGAATGAAGCTTCCTCAACCTTGTTTGAACATCATACCCTTTGAACAATATAAACAACAAGGTCCCTAAGAAATCACTTCATCAAAGGCCTCCAAACATAAACCGGAAGAGATTAGACTCCTTCAACCATCCTCGTCGACTAAAAATTCACTTGAACAAATTGCACAGAATCAATTCCTTCTTGAAGCAAGACTTAAGCATACTAACAACAAAATCGAACGTCTGGATACAAAGCTTGACAAATGATTCTCAAAACTTAAGTCTTTCATTGGTATTCTTTGGGATGCAATTTCATGTGCATCATCATCCTTCTTTATGCAAATACAAGACCCAGGCAAACGTCCAATGCCTCCTACTTTTTAATGGTCATCTTCAAAGGAAGGCACAAGTTCTGGAGCAACTGTTGGACGTGGTCGTGGGGCATCTGAGATTGAGGAGGAAGACGAAGGAGACAATGAAGACGAAGGAGAGAAGGAAGAAGAAGGAAACAAAGAAATAGATTGGGATACGACCGAATCCGACTCTCCACCTCCGTAGTTCTTTTCAACCACGTCTTATGGTATTACGTTTTATTTTTAATCAAGTCTTAACTTAGCACTTGTACATAAATAGTGTTGTATTTCATTTTGGGTTTGCACGTATTAACTATTAGCTACATGACTAGTTTTGGGTATGTCTGGTGTATTGTATGATACAATTCTTATGCATTTCATGCTTAAGTTATGGTATTTATGTGCTCACAACTCCTTTTTGTCGATGACAAAGGGGGAGAAATATGTTACTAACATTATGGAATGCAGATTTTTAATATATGTTTCAGGGGAAGTACATATACAGGGGGAGTTAAAAACATTTTTCAGAGTTATGTTGTCATCAATCGAAAAGGGGGAGATTAAATATGTTACTAACATTATGGAATGCAGATTTTTAATATATGTTTCAGGGGGAGTTAGAAACACTTTTCAAAGCTATGTTGTCATCAATCAAAAAGGGGGAGAATGTTGAATCAAGGATTCATGGCATTTTGATTAATGACAAGGAAAAGTTTCATGATCGTCAAAAAGAAGAGAATCAATGGTATTGAAAGTTAGAGGTTGATTATTTAGTGATTTAGTCGTGTTATAATTGTTAAAATCTATCCTCAAATAATCATATACCTCAGTATTACAAATATATATATATATATATATATATATATATATATATGTATGTATGTATATATATGAATGCACATTCATTGTGATTGTTGCCAGAAACCGGTCGACCGGTTTCAATATGGGCGGTCGACCGTTTCTTGGTAGAAATGCACAATGAACGTGCACACATGTATATAAGGTATATATATTCAAATACCAGTCCACTGGTTATTTTTGACCTGTCGACCGGTCTTTGAACTGAAAGCAACTCTTCATACAGACAACTTCATTCATCAATGGTTGCTTCCTTTTCCTTTCACCAAAAATCGTTTCTATTCAATACTTCTCTTCACCAATGATTGTAACTTTTTATCTACTATAAAAACAACATGAAATCATCAATTTATAAGAACTAATTCTTTCTATCTATTCTATCTATTGCTGATTTCATTCTTGATCATTCAAAGTACTCAAAAGCTCATAATCTTCTTATATCGCTGTTGAATCCTAGAATCTACATACTATTCTTTTGATTCAAACACGATATCATCTTCCAAATCTTCACGAATTCGAATTCTATTTGAGGATAAGATTATAGGAAGGTTGTACAAGAATTGATAAAATTCGTGTTATTAAGAACACACATTGTCAAATTACAAGTCCACTCATCTTGTGTGAAGTCCTCTGTGTTGTGAGCGGCAAAGTTGTGAAGTCCACATGTTGTAATAGGCGTGAAATCCCGTTCGGCTGCTCGGGTATTGTGAACTGTTCCTCCTGGTGAAGCGAGGTAGTTTATTTGTGAAAATCCAGAGAGAGGTATGGGACTGGACGTAGGACGGTGCTTCGAACCAGTATAAAAATCCCTGGTGTGATTTTCCTTTTACTGCATTTACTTATCTGTGATACTGTTTCTGTGAGATCTTACTCTATTTCATATTTATTTGCATAACTATTGTATTAGGCAAATAGTTGTGTGTTATTTCATATTACACGATCCTTGTGTATTATACTTGGCAAGTACGCACACACACTTTCAGAACCTTTTACCACGATCACAATTAGGTGATAAGCTTTGTGGTCAGAAACATTTTCTGCCGATTTGGAATACTGATTGATAAAAGGTATACTGCTGTATCTCACCCACAGACAAATGGGCAAGTTGAGGCGATAAACAAAGTTATTAAATCCATTCTTAAGAAGTGGTTAGAACGAGCCAAAGCCAAGTGGGTGGATGAGTTGCCGCTAGCTTTGTGGGCCTACAGAACAACATTTAAGACGGCAACTGGCTATACTCCCTTCTCACTCTCCTTCGGATCGGAGGCAGTGATCCCGGTGGAGCTCGAAGTCCCCTCTCATAGGGTAACATACTATGACCCAATGACGAATAAAGCACTCCTCCTAGATTCTCTTGACGTGGTTGAAGAAAAAAGAGACGAAGCTAACTTGCGTGCCTCAAGACATTGACACCAAGTAGCACGTTATTATGAGTGAAAAGTTTGCTTCAGGACTTTCGAACCAAGCGACTTAGTGTTAAAACAAATCTTCCCGCCTTCAACCCAACTGGGTCCAAAGTGGGATGGACCATATGCCATCCAACGGAAGCTTGATACAGGAGCCTTCAAGCTAACGACCGTGGATGGTGAGGAGATTCCCAGAGCTTGGAATGCTCAGCACTTGCTGCGATATCTGGGCTAAATATGCAATGTTTTCCTTTTGTTTTTATAGACTATGTAAAAAGGCAAGACTTTCCTTAAAAAGTTTGTTTATACAAATAATGGATTATGAAGTGGATGTAGGCTACGACTTAGTTGAACCACTATAAAAATATCATGTGTCATTTACTTTCCTGTATTATTTCTATCTTCAATGATTATTCTATCATGATTATGAAACAAAAAACATTAAATTAGACTTGAAAAATTGGAGACAATTCGTGTGCAGGAGCAAACAAAATGACCGTTTGCATAATAAGATAAAAGGAATGGGAAGATGACATTCCTAACTCTAACTCTCATGAGTCGAGAGAGAGTATAAAGGATGGGAAGACGACGTCCTGTGAGGCATGAAGGTGCACCCCGATAAGAGACCGCCTCAGTAGTACTCTAACCTGATTATGAGACAGGAGAGTATAAAGATGCTAGAAGGATAAGCAGCAATGACAGAAGAAATTTAGCCCCACCAGAGAGTGGGGGAAACTGGATGTTGAATTTAATCAATCTCGCATAAGCCTTAGTTAATCAATCTATTCAAGATTGATTGGGGGCATATACATACACATGTTCCCTTTATCATGACTTTATTGTATAACTGTGATATGACATGTTGTTTGTCTGCATTTTTACTTAAATGATGAATTCACCAATATTTGACATTGTAGGGAACAAACTACTTTATTCACAAATACGTGAGTTTATACAGAAAGACTAAGCAAAAGATGCGAGGACTACGCTCGCTACAACAATAGCGGACTAGTGGAATATCAAAACAAAAGACAAAATGCATTTTCACTTGGACTTCGGAGTAGACTTTGCCTTTTTGGCATCCTTGAGCTTTTCCTTCTCTTCTTTCTCAGTCTCAATGAAAATACGCTTCGGTTTCTTCTTCCCCGGGACAGTGACACTGGGATCAACAGAAGATTTTTTAGCAAGTTCCTCAGTGATCGATTTAGTTGAAAATTTAACGACTAACTTTGACCCAGGATGCACATTCGCAAGAGGTTTAAGATTTTCAAGATCTATCTCCTCAACTTTCAACTCCACACGCTTATCTTGCTTGGCCTTCACTCGGCCAAAGTCAGATCATCGACATTCCCTGCATCCCCAGTTATAATAATGTCGGGGTCTTCATCATGCCCGTCATTACCACCATCATCTTTCAGAGCAACTATTATTTCATCATCATGAGGAGTTTTGGTGTTAGGTGGTACAGGAGCCTTGTCGACAACCTCCTCTCTCTCGCCCACGTCACCCTTCCTAGGTTCTGTAGCAGCGACTTTATCCTGTTTCTCCCGGGTCTCTTCAGTAGACTTTTTACCCGGAGATGTCTTTTGTGAATCATCGGCCCTTTCAACTGGCTTATTACCTAAAGAGCAAGAAACAACAGAGGAGAAAACATGGGGTCTTCAATAGTCTGTCCGATAATATGACCAAAGGTTGAAATAGCTTTGATGAATTGAGGCAAAAAGGTAGAAATACCTTTAGCAGGCTTCTCGACTTGAGCGGCAGTAACGTCGGAGGTAGACTCGGTTATAGGGGACAAAAGAGAAGCCTCGAAAATTCCTGGCCTTTCCAGGTCATATCCCTCTACTCCAATGACCTCAGTTGCAACAGAAGAGAAGCTGGCTTTGATGGTATTTATTCCTTTGGCCTAACGCTTCTCTTCCTCCATGGCAGCAACAATAAGTCTACGCCCTTCGGCCAAGCGCATTGGTTCCTCACCCCTAAGGAATGTTTCCATAAGCTTATTTTCGTCAATCGAATCCGCTTCGAGTTTTGTTTTCTCCCATTCGACCAGTTGGTCCCATGCATACACAAGGGGAGTGGGATAGTCCTTAAGCCAAGCAAGGTCTCGGTGATGAATCACTTGAGTAAAGAATCCGACAATTGTTTCAATACTCTCGTCAATCTCCCTTTGAGCGTCTTTCAGTTGTTTGTTGACTTCCTCAACTTGCTGCAAAGCCGTATTTACATTTCCTTCAGCAAGAGCCGCCCTCGTCTCAGCTTCCAATAACTTAGTCTCAAGCTCTGCATTCTTTTTGGATAAATCTGCCTTCTCTTGAGCAAGACGATTATTCTCAGATTTGGCATCCTCGGCCTGCTTCTTTAAATCTATCCACTCCTGACTATGGGATTCACGCTCGAAATGATAGCGCTTTTGTAATTCCTCGAGCTGCTTATTATAGTTATCTGCATCGCGTTGTACAAGAGCAAGCTTAGCTTGGGCATCCTCCAGATCTTTCTCAGAGTTTTTGATGGCTCTCGCATCGTACTCAGCAGCGTCGGCCATGGTTTTTACGTCTGCCATCAGATCACTAATGATTTTAGAGAGATTTTTTGCATACCTCTTCATCTCTTTATATTGTTCATCCACGAAATCTATAGTAGCCTTGACATCGTTAGCCCAATCAGATTTTACCGGTTGGAGTTTTGGTACAAAGTGCATGTGTCCGAAATGGTGTTCGGGAAATTGCTGCCTCAGAACTTCCAGTCTAGCCTGGTTCTCGTCCATGAGAATAACCAGCCTTCTGGTAGTTATGTAAACAGAGCGACGAGATAACTTCGTAGTGGGTCGTTTCTTTCCTGCATCCTTCTCCGATTCTGGTTGCTTCCCTTTTGGATCAGGAACCTTTCTTGAGGTATCATCTTGAGTAATCATGCCCTTAGATGGAGCAGGAGGCTTAACGTTGTTCTTATCTTTCTCATGATGTGAAGGATGGCTCTTGTGTTTGTCTGAACCTTTATGGTGTGGGGATCGAGAACAGGAAGGTCAATAAGGCTTTGGAAGTCGATCCCTCCTGTCGTCTCTACCCCTACTCTCATGCCGATCATGCTTCTCGTCGGGATCTATTGGGAGCATACTCAAACGAACATATCACATATGATATTGCTGCCTCCCCATTTAACCTATAAGAAGAAATGAAGGAATATTAGAGTCAACGTTAACATAAAACTCAAGTGCTATGACGTGCAGTACTAGAGTGCAGTGTGTTTCCTAAAGTGATGATTCCTCCCCCCACCCCCCTCCCCCGACAGACCAGAGCCCGGACTAAGGCCAGTATGAGTAGTCTCCTTGGACTTTACTAAGTAACTTCTTCTTCAGAAGTGAAAGCAAGAGGATTAGTCACAAAGTCATCTGCAGTATAAAAGGTCTCGGGTAAGGGAAGATTTAGTAAATCCCGATATATGGAGTTATCAATTGTAGTCTTATCCCCTAAAAGAACGACTGATGGTAACTCCTTCGGAGAGATTGGCCTTTCAGGGGTAGCTACATCTTCAGGAGTGATATATTTATCTATGTACTTTTCAGCTATGTTCGCCAGTTCGTCATCCTGAGTCGAAGAAGGATAAGGAGAGTCCCTAAGCGATACCATTGATTTTTCGAGCTATCTCCTACCTCAGGAATAATATCAACTGGGGGTATGTACACTTAAGGACCTTATCCATGCCATATGCTACGAGTTATAGCAATAAGACGATGCCTATGAAGATATTCATCCACCAAACACTCTTTAACGGTCAAGAAATTCATATCACCGTTGAGTAGCCAGTTCAAGCGATCGAATAGCATTGGATGTTTTTCTAACGGCGGGTAAGGAACTGCAAGTACAAACAAACGATGTTAGTATGTTTTCGAGATCTGGAACTTAAAACATTGATGTCATTACTCGACTTAAGACACCTTCTGGTGCACCCCGGCTGTTGTCTAACGTAAAACCATTCAGGCTTCGGATCTCCAGGATTGCTGCTAAATGGAACCGGGATAATTTTCCTTTTTGGCACCGATTCGAAATACACAAAAGACGGAGTCTCATTGATCCTATGCTTGAAATTGTAAAAGAAATCAACATCTTCGCAAGTGAGTTACTCACCCAGAATTTCTTGGTATGCTATGTACAGGGTATACAAATAAGCGTAAGAGTTAGGATGAAGCTGCATTGGAGCAATCTGCAGTTGTCTCAAAAAGTTTACGACGAATGGTGGAAAGGGAGGAATTTCTACGACTAGACACATTAATCTGGTAATGGCCATATACCCCTCTGGTGGATTATGAGGACGATCTATTTTGGATATCACCTCGGTATCTCTTCAGAGAATCCCATGTTTTAAACATATCCTGGCAAATCTGTCATCATCAATTGTCGATTCGACCGAGTCCTTAGGCAATTCCAAGATAACTGCATCCCTGAATTCATCGGGAGCACGGTTATCTCCTACCCCTCCTTCTTCGTCCTCACCGAGAGAGACATCACCTCCAGAAGATGCTTCACTATTATGAACTTCCATCTCGTAGTCTGGGCCTTAACTATTCCATCCTAAATCTGAGGTGGAAGATACATGCTCGACAGGTGGATTCTCAGATGATCTGGCAGCGTCTCTCTTTTCTACTAGTCTAGATGAGCGTCTTTCTTCCATGGTTGTTAAGCTATTGAAGAAGCAATAGTGGGAGTTAGAGTAAAGTTGCCCGTGTTCCCCCGTGCATGTGTGTGAGCTAAAGTGCACAAGTGTGTGTGCAATTGTACAAGATAATTGTATAAAATAAGGCGATGCAAAGATGAGCAAGGCAGCTATGTATTTGTCAATAGTTCAAAAGATTTCAGTTGAAAAGGATCTATCCTAACTGTCCAAGAAATTACAATCTGTATCGAATTTTAATTAAGTTCGTTAAAGAATATAAGCCTTGCTGTTGAGCGATTCGGGTGCATCTCTAGAGTACGGGTCGGTTCGGATTTTTTGGATCAACACTAATGGCTTGGTTCAGATATCTATATTGTACACGGATCGGATCGGAACCTGAGCACGGCGGGGTTCGAATCAGACAGATCTTGGAGGAGAAAGCACAGTTTGAGTTAGTTGGCGTCGAACCGAACCGCCGTTATGTCTTTAAACCTATTGCCCCTTCCTTCATGCGATTCTTGGATTTACCCTCATCTAGGCTATCCCGATCCGAACCGAGGTCACAAAAATTTCCTAATGATTTAATTAAACTCCATAGTACAGAACCGATCCGCTCCTTCTTCTCTAGATTCGTCATCCCTCTTCCTCCTATACCTACTCAAAGGCTCACTATCTCCATCCATAACTCATCAAAATCCATGTCCCATCCACGAACAATCATATGCGATGTTATGACCGAGTTCATCAGCTCCGATACCTCAAGTTGGTGAAAAAGGCTCCATCAACAGCGACGGAGGCGAGATGAGGACCCAAAGCATCGTCAATCAATTCATGTTCGAGCAGCAACGCGAGAGCATGGGAAATTAGTAAGCAAAACATGGAAACATCAACTGATGTGCAATTATTAACCCACATAGCAAATTGATTCAAAGACTTAAAGGAGCTTAAGAGATTTGGGAATTAGGGTTTACACATGGCTGAAGATGACGGCGAAATAAAATGAAAAGGAGAGAGAAAATCTGTGCAAATATATACAAAGGTAGGGGCCTTTTTGTCTTCCTTGTGGGCCCTCAATGACTAGGCCGACCCATTGAAAGAAAAGCCCACGCCCTTCAGCCTTGAAATGCTGCGTGAACCAAGGTTGGAACGGATAGGATAAACATGTGATATCCTAAGGTCGATTCAATACACAAGACCGATCCGAAAGAAGGAATAGTTATTAAATAAATATGCATTATAAAAATTTACCTTGAGAAGCTACTCGGATGGCAAATAAAGTTATCCAAGTTATTTTGAACACTGGAAATAATTTGTGCACTTGTATCGTATATTGATAGACAACAAGAGATGCAACTTGGTGAAGCAACACATCTACAAGTGAATAGACGCAACTATCCAATGATACTGGTTCAGAAGTCAACAGATAGATTATTTCGAAGCACATTTCATCTCCGATAAAAACGTACTTCGAGGGGCCAAAATGTTAGCCCGTTTTGTAGTCGGGCTACCCAAAGCTAAGAGACTGCTCAATGAGGAGGTTTGAAGAAAGAATTTATGTCAGAAATTCGGATCGGGTCGGAGGGGTCCAACTCGAACCCTTTGGCTGTGTTATAGATGAGTCAAGATGATACATGATTAGAAGCACGACCAGATCGGATCGAAGGACACCGATCTGAATCCTCTATGCAGATCCTGATCCGAATCGAAGAACGAGGAGCAGCCGCAGTCATAGTGCATGATCTTTGAAAAGGTGGAGCGGCTATGCCCACGTTCACCACTAACCTGATGTGCTGTCACCATCATATCCCATCCAAACCCGACTTTTATGGGATGGAGGCCACGTATACCCGAACCGGAGCCACACCAGGGAGGTTTTCCACCTATAAATACACCTCCAGAGCTCATTTCATAGGATCTTTTGGCATTTTCATAACTCATACTCATTCATATACCGAATTTCATCAAGATATTCAGATTACAATCATCTTTTAAAATACATTTTTAAAGAGATTGAGTGAATTCATGGATTTTATGAGTGAAATTGAGTGAGAACCATCATTGTATTTGCATTCAAGTCATCAATTCAAAGAGTAGAAAGTGGACATAGGCTATTTAACGTCGAACCACTATAAATCGAGTGTTTCTTCTGTGTTTTTAATTTCATTCCATTAGAAATTATTACTAGTTTGGGTGTTAGAGCCATTTTTGGATCTAACACTCGAATTTCGACAATAATACATAAACATTTATTACTTGCCAAAACCCAAGTATCAAAAACACCAGATAGTTAATAGAAAGAAATTAGAGGGTGATATAAGAAAGAAAGAAATATTAGAATAGAAGAAGAAGAAGAACCATCACAACACAGAGTCTCACATCGCAGCGGAACCAAAATGTAATATATAAATAAATATTTATTGAGAGCTTGTATAATCATAAAAGTACATCAACAAATCTGGACAGTTATAATAACCTGTCCTCATATACAATCACATAGCGAAATAATAACTATATAATATCATATGTCTGAACTCTTCCAGCTCGTATCTTCACAACATCCGATAACCTAAACCTGTAATACTCGGTCTGACCCGAGTATTGCAAACGCCATGATCAGTCCAGTAAACCAATGTGAGAGAACTCACTAAGTTTAATCGTACCATCCAACTTGATTTTAAGGTAAACATATTTTCGAAAGAAAAGGATAATCGTAAGACCAAATCCACACATAAATACTACCGGTCTTTACCTTACGATAACCCAAAACATTTTGTAATCATATCTATTATGATATTATAGTAATGTCTAAAACCAATAAATTACCATCTAGTTGAACACTTGCATTTCACGCTCTACATATATAGTATACAATCAAAACCGCGGGCTCTTATTGGAGAATCGATTTCAAACTATGGTAAGGTATAGGACCACCTCTGGTAGTGTACCTTTAGAGAAAATACACTAGGATTCAACAAGAACATCTTGCAACCCTGGCCAAACATGACCGGTCATTCACTTCTCTTGAATGTTCTGAATATATTGTCACCTACAGTTGGATCTAACATAGCCGTTCCCAGGAGATACAGAAGTGAATGAAGAACTAATAGAAATTTCTCTTGATGGTGACAATACACCCTAATTGGGAGTGACCCACTTTTCCATGCGACCTACCCGGTTTTATACCATTTTCTAGTTGAAGAGGCTTGAGGTTATAGTTATCTTTTATGAATATCTGGCAACCATTCACTTTGAATGCTACGTTGTCAAATCCACCAAATCACTAATTGACGTCCACAAAAATACTCTAAGTGTTGGAGCCACCAAACAGAAGTACGTTTGTAAAATTCAATGTACGTAACTCTTAAGAAATACTTTGTCAAACATTCTTCCATATAAGTCATCCGAGAACAGGATGAACCGAAGGTACCCTCTACCACATCCTAGGTTTCACCCTATAAATCAATAGCGAGTAGTCATTGATCCAGAGATCTTAATTACGACAGAATCACAAGTCACAATAACTCTGGCGGCCAAACCACAAAAATTCAACAAGAAGTTCTTCTGCTCATGAAGATTAATGGTCTTCAATTGCCCCATCTTCAATCAACATCTTCCATGTATTTTCTGTCTAGGAATGGTTTTCGAATATAAATTCAGTTCGGTATTTCCATACCAATAATCATATAGGCTAGATTTGGTAATCGGTTATTTAACTATCAAATAAACAATCATAAAAGAAAACAAATTCACTGATTCAATATCTAGCATCATTTTGCCTCTTTAACTGATTTGTTACTAATTAATAAAACTTATAATTCAAAAAACATTTCCCCTTTTTTACTAAAATAAGAATATTCAATTATAATTTCACTTTTACTTCATTATATCCTCACTGTATATAGGTAAGTGAATAAATCTCTAAGTATACAACCTCGAAGGCCTAAACCAACATCAGATTGACACCTCGAAAGTTACTCAACTCAACCAACGTACAATAGGTTCTAGTTTCTTAAAAACCATGCCATATATATTTTTTTAATATTTTTAATGATCGTATTCCTTTATAATCTCGCAAATCATTTCCAACTTTATTTAAATTATCTTTTCATAAAATTAACTAAAATAGTTTAACTTTATCCCTATAAATAAATATTACAGATTCCATTTCAAAAATCCTTCACCTTTCATTTACAAAATCGTTAACTTTTCATTTACAAAACTCTTAACCATTCATTTATAGATCCCTTAACCATTCATTTACAAATATCTTAATCATTCATTTATTAATATCTTTCTATTTGAAAATATAGATATCTTTTACAACTTCCGCCATATAACTCAGTTTATACATATTCCCATTTATAACTTCTTTTTGTAATCTTTCCATAAAATCTCATTTATGTGATATAGGTCTCAATTCAAATTGTACATCAATATTAATAATCTACTTTCAATTCCATTATTTTGCTAATCTCATTCACGATAAACCCATTTAATCACATTTCGTATATTTTTAAACATCATTTACAAACATTCATTAGTTATGACAAATCACTTTCAACTCTTTTAAACCAATTCTCGTATATTTACGATCCCATTAAATCATTTTAACACTTTTAAAAACATTATAAATTCCTTAACAACACTTATGTTCTTATAAAATCATTTTAACAACCCAGTTTATTTATTGGACAAATTAATACCACTTACCTATTTATTAATATCTTCGAATTTCCATATAATTATAATTTAAACAATTATGAAGACATAAATAAAAGTTCGGCGTTTATTTTAAAAACAAACGTCATATTTCAAATAAATAAATAACTTTGGAAACATTCAGAATCGATTTAACATCGATTCCTAAAATCTTATTGTAATGACCCGCATTGGCAGAGGTATTATGATTAATTTATTTAATTATATCAATGGTGGTATTAGAGGATTTAATGGTCGTGGAATTTAATAATGGTGAATATTTAATTAAAATAATAAATTAAATAATATATTTAATTCTGAAATAATCAGAATTGGATGAAATGGCGATATGGTGTGAACCGGATCATCTGTGATATTTAATTCAGCTTGGAATTGAATTTGAATGATGAATATATTCAATCGTCGACAGTTGAACGTATAGTTTATAATATAATTATAAACGAGCTCGAAATGGCGCTGCAGTTCGCTATTTGGCGATTCGAACTTCAACTGAATGTACAGGATTCGTTTTAAATCGGATTTCTGTGAAACAAGAAACGTGTGGAGCTGGTGGAGTATATCTTTCTATTGGAAGAGAAAAATCGGGATTTCGTCGTGTAGATTTTGATGTATGTCCAAATCAAATTCTGAAATAGTCGCTATAGAATCGTTTATCGACCGTATTGGTTTATTCGATATAACTAGAGATCGGGTTTGAATTTAGACAAGGTTCTTTTGGGACATAACGATAATTCGATTTTTAGAATTTTACTGTAATTTTTAATTAATTAAATAAGCAACTTTTTATTTGAAGAATTCTGCACCCTGTAATCAACATTTTGGAGTCTCACAATATGAGTTAACCTACCGGTATTATTATATTTTTGGGATCGTGACACCAAGCTCATCTCAACGATGTATTTGTCTCAGTCCGCAGCACTCGTACATGGATAATGGTTCAAATTTAAAAGAACATAATATTAATAATATCTAGATATTTTCATTCCTTAACCTAACCCCTACATTTCTCTGATCCAAAGGGAGGCCACGCATCCTTTCTTTCAGCCGCTTCTTCCTATATCCAAACGAGAAATTCAATCCCCTCAAAAAAATTCAAAACGTGGAAAATTTCCATCCTCTAAATTTCTCTATAAGTACACATCAACTTCTTAACCTAAATCTCTTCTACCAGGAGTCAAAAATTTGCGTCGCCGGCATTTTTCCTTTCTCAGACAACAAAAATCAATTCAACATGATAAATCGAGGTACGGGTGTATTTAGCATTGTGGGAAGAAGAGCTTCGCGGGGATAGGAGTTTTACAAGACTCGATGAAGACTCCGGGCACTCGAAAAATCACAGCGTTAACTAGGGTTAACTACTGGAAGCGATTCAAGCTTTAATTCAGGTTATTGTGATTTATTTTGGGTATAGAGCATCGAAAGGAGGATGTTTGCAAATAAATGGGATAGATTCGTAGTATTTGGGTTCGGTACCCTACTGTAAATGTGCGAATGGGTTCGAAGTCGCAACCCAGGGAAGGCAGCGAGCTCCGTTTCTTGGTGATGGAGTGGGGTAGCTCGAAACGAGGATGAGATTGGTGGATTCGATTTTGGATTTCATTAAGAATCGAAGTGGTAAAAGGCGATGGGAGTTTGGTGGAGTTGGGTATGAGCAGAGCAGTGGTATTCGGGAAGAAGAGGAATTTCCTCTTTAGCGGTTTGGGCTGTAGAAAATTGGTGGGTGGGCCAACGAGGAAAAAGAATTGGGCTGGGTAGTAATGTTTGGGCCAAAGGGTAAATTAGTTAATGTTTATTTAATTTAAATAACATTTATACCTTATTAAATCAATAACTTTATCATACGTCATCCAAATTCAGCGAAACTGGATCCGACAGTATCGTATGGACGAGAGCCACCCAATAGAGCTGATGGGGAGTGAATCGAAGCTCGTTACAATTTATCGTATAATAAATTGTCCGTCTGAATCAAACAGAGCGATGGTTATCGTTATTAACGATGATCGTCCAATGTGAGTAAATCTCACTAACTTTGAACAATTTATAATTTCATGTTGTATTTTTAGAACTGTTAAATATTGGCTGATTGGTTGTGTTGACTGTTTGATTGAACTGCTAGTCAGTTAGTTGAATTTCTATATTGATTCTGTTTAACAGAATATATCATATGGAACTAAAAGTGATGTTATCTATATTGTTTAACATCTGTGATGCAGGGAAACAGGTTGGAGGAATCCAACTGGATTCCTCAACATTTATTTTACTGTTTTCATATATTGTGATATATGATGTGTTATATAATCTGTTATTGATTATGTGTGTTGGAATGATGTTGATCATTGTTATTCGATATTGTAAATATCATAAAGACCCTGAGAGGTAAAAAGAATTATTTCAATGTATATTGAAATAAAAGGGATTTTATAAAATCAACAGATTTTATAAAAGGAAATATTTCGAAAGTAAATAAAAGGGAAAATTGTTTTTAAAACGAATAGAGTTTTATAAAAGGGAAATCATTTGTAAAGTGAAGAACTGTTACTAAAAGTAAATCTTTATAAATGAATAGTTTATTCGAATAAAAGTTGAAAGGAGTTAATCGATGTTAGTTAATCGATTAGTGATAAAGTTAAAAGGAGTTAATCGATGTTAGTTAATCGATTAGTGATAAAGTTAAAAGGAGTTAATCGATGCTAGTTAATCGATTAGAGAATAAAGTTAAAAGGAGTTAATCGATGTTAGATAATCGATTAGAGAATAAAGTTAAAAGGAGTTAATCGATGTTAATTAATCGATTAGAGAATAAAGTTAAAAGGAGTTAATCGATGTTAGTTAATCGATTAGTGATAAAGTTAAAAGGAGTTAATCAATGTTAGTTAATCGATTAGTGATAAAGTTAAAAGGAGTTAATCGATGTTAATTAATCGATTAGAGAATAAAGTTAAAAGGAGTTAATCGATTAGTGTTAAAGTAAAAGGAGTTAATCGATGTTAATTAATCGATTAGAGTTAAAGTAAAAGGAGTTAATAGAATATAGTTTATTCGAATAAAGTTAGTAAATCGAATATAGTTTATTCGAAAGGGGTTAAGTAAATAGAGTAAATCAAATAGAGTAAATCAAATAGAATAAATCGAATAGAGATTTATTCGAACGAGAGTTAAGTAAGGAAGTTAGTTAAAGAAATATAAAGTGAACTTTGCCAATTTCAAAGTTAGAAATGTTGTTCAGTTAAGGTCTGAGAGGTAGTTCTACCCTAACTTGATTGGCTTCATTTTAACTAAGGAATAGTTAAAGTGGGCAGTAAAGGAAATGGTTTGAGTTGGCATCGCGATGGTTTGTTTAAACATCTGTCTAAGTCCAATGAAGAAGCTTTGGAAATGTTTTCCAAATAAGAAACCAGAAATGTTTTCTAATAAAGAAAACAAGAAATGGAAATGTTTTCCATTGTTAATAACGTATATTTTCCAAATTTAGAAAATAAGAAATATTGAATATAGGGAACAGGAGATAAGTAAATTTATGAAATAAAGAGATAAATGTTGAATGATGTTTGATCGATATTATTTCCATGTGGAAATAATATCGTTGTTTGCACACTTGTTTTATTCGATAGTTAACTCACAGACTATCGAAGTTTTGACCATTTTAACCTTGTTAATATGGAGAGACCGGTTGGATTATTATCCAAAGAACCACTCTGTATTGGCATAAGCGTTGCGAATCATATATGCCAAAGGAAGTTGAAGACGGAGTTATGCAAGGACTATCCTGTTTACAGAATAGTGCCTTCGGCTCATCCTGTTCCTGGATGACTTGTATGGACGGATGTCTGACAGAGTATTTCTAGACGATCACGTATATTGATTTCTCCAACCGTACCAAGAGTAGAAGTGAAGAAGGAAACTTCTTTTAGCTAAAACATAATGTATGGTTGAGGACGTCAATCGGTGATTTGATGGATTTGACGATGTGGCATTCAAAGTGAATCTGGTATGATGATAAAGCGTAGCTTCTAGCCTCATCATCCGGTAAATGACAGAAATCGGGCAGGCAGCATGGCTAAGTCGGTCGCACCGAAGTAGGGTGTATAATCACCTGATCTAGAGTTTCGTTTACTTCTAAAAATCTATTTTGATGCTGTCCCATTCGGGAAACGGTTGCTGATCCCAACCGTTGGTGATATACATTCGATACGCTCAAGCGAAATGAGTGGTCGGTCATGTGTGGCCGGGTTGCAAGATGTTCTTGTTGAACCCAGTGTATTCCTCTCTAGAGATATACTAGCGAAAGGTGGTTCCATACCTTGTCATAGTTGGAAATCCATTACCCAATACGTGCTTGCGGTTTTGAGTTGTATACTATATATGTAGAACGTGAGATGAAAGCGTTTCTGCTAGATGATTATATATACTGTGGTTGATAGACATTATTATAATATCAAAAGGTTTTTGATATAAAGATATTTTGGATTCTCATAAGGGAAAAACCCGTTCCGTTATATGGCGTGGTCTTATGAGATATCGATTACCTATTTGAACTGTTTTAAACTGATTTACTCATACCAGTCCCATGACTGACCCGGAGTTTATTTTGTTTTGTTTTCCCTAAACTCTTGGGTGCCTAAATTTGTATGGGCAGTCAAGTAGTCGGGATTTACAGATATAGTTGAAGAGCTGGAGCAGGAGGCTTCAGGATCATATAGCTATAGTTATTTCCGCTGTGTTGTAAGTGATGTACTCTGATAATGTTATTGTATACATATAAATCTTTTATTTCAAAGATATGTTATCTGTTATATGTTATTCGTTCCGCTGTGAGATTCGTGTTACTCTGATGTTGTGTTCTTCTTCTTCTTCTATTCTAAGTTTCTATCTTATTTTTCCTCACCTTCTAATTTCTTTCACCAATTACCAGGATTTTTCGATGTTTTGGTTATCGACATCGTGCTTATGTCGATAACCAAAGTCCCAAAAAAATCCGGGTCGTTACACTTTTCTTTTATCATCAGTACTAAAGAGACAAACGGTTACTAGAGTACCAAACTGTTAAATATTAACTAATTTTCAAATCCAAATGAACAAAACAAGTCATACTGATAAACATTATCAACATCATTGAGAAATCCTATTGGATTCCTCTAATTTGTAATTTCCTACATCCAAATAGGTTACCTCAAATAAAATCATTCAGTTCAAATAAATAGAAATGATATTCAATAATCAATGTATAACAGCAATTCAAACATTTATCTTTCAATTTAATATGTTTATATTATTACAAATGTAGGCAATAAGGTAAGTTACCTCATTTGAAAATAATCATTAAAATAGCGATTAGATTTCATTTAAATTAAATGAATATTTTAAATACACCAATTCATCCAATATATATAACATTCAACACACAACAAACAATCATCAAGCATTGCATACAAAATAAATCCCGACTTATATAAAATATAAGTGGGTTAAAATGAGTGAGTTATACTCACTTTGATTCCATTTATCATTGAAGCGGTTCGGTTACTGTTAAATTAAACTACCATTTAATTGAATTGTAAATTCATGTTTTCTCCATTCCTGTCCAGATTAATTACGTAATGTAGTGCTCGTTGAAACGAGTCCCATGTCTCTTGTTTTGTCCATTTCTGATAGTATATGCACAAGTTATAATTATATAAGTTTAAAATAATTTAAATAATTATTTAATTTCCTTAATCCCTAAATTTATAAAATTAATTATGTTTAGTTGGGTAAATAAATCAGCTCGATCCTTTACTTCGTTATCTCTCGTTCAAAAAGCTTTCTTACTCACCTAAACCAACACACGGTGCCTCAACCCCCTACTCGCTGCCGACAGTCTATTAGCCATCGGTTAGAGTCGACACCTCGTGCGCCAAGCCTTCCTCGTCTATCGCCCAAAGCTTCATCAGATCCGGCCTCACCATTCGCCTGCAGGTCCCCTACAAATGCCACTATTTCCCAACCCGATTCAGCCCACACCAGCACGCTAGAGTTCATTATCACGGACCAATATGGAGGTCTCACCTAGCTTAAGATTATCCTAGTTCAATGATTTTGAAATAGATTTATAGATTAGAAGGAAATTGAGAAGGAAATCTAGAACGATTTTGGCCATTGGTTTATGGTGGAGGCAACTAACAGAAACGTTGACCATAAAACGTAAAACTGAGGGTTACAAATGTGCAATGATATATATAGGTTAAGGGTTCAAATTTAATAATAATAAATGAAACTTCAAGCTGAAGTAACGTGATAAAACACCCATGTATGATCTCTAATTGGGACGAAATTTGAAATCCTAGCATAAAACAATATTCCACACACGATGGAACAAGTTTCATTGAATTCCGAAATCATTTGTAAAAATTTCTTTATAAATCATACATATGAATCGACATACATTTAAATTGCACACCATTACAAAATAAATCCAATTAACTAGAAAATTGAAACACTACAATAATAAAATCATTGCGGATTTAATAAAATTAATTTCATCAGAAACGGAATTTGTTTGAAAATCAGTTATTCTTAATTTCCAAACTAAATCGACAAAATGATTAAATAAAAATATAGGTGTTTACCACTCTCACGGTCTATCGGTAAGTCTGATCGATACAAAAGTCAAAATCCTACAAATACTAACTAATACGAATCCAGCGGCACAAATTTCATCTCATTTCGAGACAGTTTCCCAAAATGATATTTTACACATAAAACGATGCTATTTTCGACAATAAAATATGCGGTCTCCAAAAATAATGAATTACCTACCCATCCCAACTCTAAATATCGATACGAAATCAATTTTTGGAACAATTTTCGCAGTTTAATTCAATCGTTTGCTTAAGTTATACACAAATACCTTCTATTTAAATCAAATTCATTTAATTACGTGCTATAGAAAACGACTGAGCGTTTATGGCTATCGTTGTCATATATGACATCGGAATACCACGAAATTTAGTTTCATACAATAATATAATGTTACAGATCCAACGAAACTAATTTCATTGAAAACCGAGGTTGTTTGCAAAATGACTATTTTAAAGGCTTATAAAATATGATAAAATATTATATAAATACCAAACAATCCAATTAAATAATAATAAATTGTTATTATCGAATATATCTATAAAATATGAAAATGAAAGAATATTCAAATTAATAAATTTTTTTAGTATTTATTAATTAGTATTAAGTAGTATTTTGAATTGTGAGTCTTTTTTCTCAATTTAGTTAATTATTTAACTGGAAAAAAGCAAATGGAATAATATATAGCTTCAAATATAAACAAATATGGATTTTAAAACTCAACATTTATAGTTTCGAGATGAACGGTACCCAATATATATATATATATATATATATATATATATATATGAAAACCCTCAATAATTTATTTAATAAACGTTATCGTTTATTAACGAATTCCATAGCGACTATTTGAAAATTTATTTGGACATAACTAACAATCTACAATATAAAATCTCGATTTTTCTCTTTCATTAGAAAATTATAATCAGGAAGATTCAGACATTTCTTGTTTCATAGAATTCTGACTTATATTGGATCTTGTATGTTCAGTTGAAGTTCAAAACTCAATATTACGAACTACCGCGATGTTACGAGCTCGCTTTAAATTAAATATAATTTTAATGTACAAACTTTATTTTTAATAAATAAATTCAGGAATAAAAATCCATTTTTATTCCTGAGTAAATATTTAAACTAATTTAAATGTTTTAATTTAACTATCCAAAAATCTGGGTCGTTATATTCCTTCCCCCTTAAAATAATTTCGTCCTCGGAATTGCTTAGGTAGGAAAAATACTACAACCCACTCACTTCTAAAAATCCAATTTATTCTAAATTGAAAACCAATTCATTATTGTTAATAAACTTTTCAAGAATATCAAAAAATTCTAACATCTTAAATTATTGGAAAAATTTGGCAAAGTCTTCCCTATACGGAGGGACTACTGCGATATCGCTGGAACAAATAATATATATACATCGACCCACACAGTCAAAAAAAAAAATCAAAAACCAAAATTTATATTTTCGCATAGGCCTACCTTTTACGAGTGCTATTGAGCATACTTGCTCAACTTATATGTAATTTATTCAACCAAAATCAACCTCAAAGCCTTCTGACACCTGTACTTAACTCATTTAACATGTAAGTCACAAATACATGAAATTCTAAATAACATTTCACTGATTAACAATTATAACTACACAAATTTTCAAAATTAAACATGAAACATCATTCATTTGCAAATATAGGGTTAAATCATTTAGTTTTAATTCAAATGCGGTTCCATTCAAATTTATAATGCTGGAATACATTTCTTAGCTTTCCATTCATTCAACTTCATTAAATTGTTGATTAATTTAATTCAACCAATCTATCATCCAATAAATAAACAATTAACAATCAACAAATCTAAATCAACTGAATTCAAATTCAATTGACTAATTTATTTTCTAATTAGTTCACTTCCATTTTCTGAATTCATATCAAAAATCATCCAAATTTCTTGTTGATTTCATTTAACTTATTTTCAAGTTAAATTCTAATTCATTCAATCTTATTTACTAATTCCATATTGAAATCCTTTTGCTGTATTAAACCATTTAATTTTTTTAATCTAATTTGAATTTCATTCAAATCAATCAAATGCACATATATCCTAATAATTTGATAAAATGATTTTCTTTCTATACAAAAATATATTTCAAGTAAAATTATTTCATTTACCCTCTTTACAAAACAATATCGTGTCCATTGCCAGTTCAAAATGGTCTCTCTATACTTGAACCGATCAAACAACACAATATAAAACATTTGTATATAAAATCTAGAAATACAAGCTCTCATAAATACATTCAACGAAATTTAGGGTGTTACTAACCCCATCTTTATCGAATTACACCACAGAGCCAAGGTGATTACTAAACCTTATGCTCTGATACCACTATAACAACCCGGTAGGAAATTCGATGCTCGAATTTCGATAATAGTACAAAAACCCATATTACTTGCCAAAACCTGGGTATAAAAAACACCAGATATTTAATAGAAAGCAATTAGAGGGTGAGATGAAAAAGAAAGAAATATTACAATAAAAGAAGAAGAACCATCACAACACAGAGTCTCACGTCGCAACGGAACCAAAATATATTATAGAAATAAATCTTTATTGAGAGCTTGTAATAAAATACTTACAATCATCAGAGTACACCAATATATTCGGACAATTATAATAACCTGTTCTCATACACAATCACACAATGAAATAATAACGGTATATTATCATACGTCTGAACTCTTCCAGCTCATATCTTCACAGCATTTGATAACCTGAACCTGTAAAACTCGATCAAACACCAGCATTGCAAATGCCAGGATCCGTCTGGTGAACCAGCGTGAGAAAACTCACTAAGTTTAAGGGTATCATCTAACTTGCTTTTAAAGTAAAAATCTTTTCGAAATAAAAAGATAATCTTAAGACCAAATCCACACATAAGTACAAAAGGTTTTTACCTTACGATTACCCGAAACAATTTGAAATCATATCTATTCTGATATTATAATAATGTCTAAAACAAATAAATAACCATCTAGCAAAATGCTTGCATCTCACGCTCTACATGTAAAATATACAATCAAAACCGCATGCTCTTATTGGAGAATAGATTTCCAACTATGGCAAGGTATGAGACCACCTTCTGACAGTGAACCTCTAGAGAAAATACAATATGATTCAACAAGAACATCTTGTAACCCTAGCTAAACATGATAGAACATTCACTTCTCTTGAATGTTCCAAATATATTGTCATCTACGGTTGGATCCAACAAAACCGTTTTCGGAAGATAAAGAAGCGAAAGAAGAACAAACAGAAATTTCACTAGACGATGACAACACATCCTAATTGGGAGCGAACCACCTAGCCATGCGACCTGCACGATTTTATACCATTTCCCAGTTGAAGAGGCTTGAGGTTATAGTTATATTTTTTGAACATCTGGTCGCCATTCATTCTAAATGCTGCAATGCCAGATCCACCCTAATTGACGTCGACAAAAATACTCTAGGTGTTAGCACCACCAAATAGAAGTATAATTGTAAAAATCAATGTACGTGACTCTTAAGAAATACTTTGCCATACCTTCGTCCATACAGGTCATCTAGGAACATGATGAACCGATGGCACCCTCCTACCACATCCTAGGGTAACCCAATAGATTAGTCGCGAGTAGTCCTTATAATCCAGAGATTTCAATTACGACAGAGTCACAAGTGACAATAACTCTGGTGGGAAAACTAGAAAAATTCAACAAGTCGTTCTTTCGCTCATGAAGACAGATGATCTTCAGTTGCTCCATCTTCAATCAACATCTTCCACATATTTGCTAGTTCGGAATGGTTTTCGAATATAAATTCAATCCCGATCTTTACGTACCAACAATCATATAGGCTAAATTTGATGTCAATTATTTTGCTATAAAATAAACAACTATAAAAAGAAAACAAATTTAGTGTTTCAATATCTAACATCATTTTTCCTTTTTTAATTAACTAGTCATTAATTAAATGATAAAACTTCTAATTTGGAAAGCATTTCCCTTTTCTTATTTAATATAAGAATATTCAATTACCATTTCACTTATACTTTATTAGTTCCTCATTGTAAATTGGTAAATGAATAAATATCCTAGTATACAACCTCGAAGGATGAAACCAACATTAGATTGACATCTTGAAAGTTACTCAACTCAACCAACGTACAACGGGTTCTAATTTCTTAAAAATCACATCATATCCCTTTTTACTATTTTTTAAACGATTATATTCCTTTATAATCTCACAAATCATTTTAAATTTTATTTAAAATTATCATTTCATAAAATTAACTAAAATAGTTCAACTTAATCCCTATGAATAAATATTACAAATTCCATTTCAAAAACCCATCACCTTTCATTTACAAAACCATTAACTTTTCATTTACAAAACTCTTCACCTTTTCGTTTATAAATCCCTTAACCATTCATTTACAAATATCTTAACCATTCATTTATAAATATCTTTCTATTTGCAGATATAAATTCCTTTTAAACCTTCCACCATATAACTCATTTATACATATTTCCATTTATAAATCCTTTTTGCAATCTTGCCTTAAAATCTCATTTTTTGATATATGTCTCAATTAAAATTATACATCAATATTGATATTCTACCTTCAATTCCATTATTTTGCTAATTTCATCCACGAAAAACTAATTTAATCACATTTTGTATATTTTTAAACAATGTTTACAAAACGTTCATTAGTTACGACAAATCACTTTCAACTCTTTTAAACCAAATCGTGTATATTTACGATCCCATTAAATCATTTCAACACTTTTAAAAATCTTATAAATTCCTTAACAACACTTAAGTTCTTACATAACCATTTTGACAAACCAGTTTATTTATTGGACAAATTTATACCACTTAACTATTTATTAATATCCTGGAGTTTCAATTTAATTATAAGTTAAATAATTATATAAATGCAAATAAAACTTTAACGTTTATTTTTAAAACAAATGTCGTATTTCAAATAAATATATATAACCTTGGAAACATTTAAAATCGATTTAACATCGAATTCAAAGATCTTTTCTTTTATCATCGATACTAAAGAAACAAACGATTACTAGAGTACTAAGCTATGAAATATTAAGTTATTTCACATCCAAATGAACAAAACAAATCATATTAATAAACGTTATCAATATCGTTGAGGAATCCTATTGGATTCCTTCAACCTGTCGTTTGTTGCATCTAAATAGGTTACCTCAAATAAAATCATTCAATTCAAATAAGCAGAAATGATATTCAACAATCAATATATAACAACAATTCAAACATTTATCTTTCAATTTAATATGTTTATATTATTATAAGCGTAACCAACAAGGTAAGTTACCTTATTTGGAAATAATCGTTAAAATAATGATTAGATTTCGTTTAAATTAAACGAACGTTTTAAATCAACCAATTCATCCAATATATATAATTTAACAACTAACAATCATCAAGCATGTCACACAAAATAAATTCCGACATATATAAAATAAAAGTGGGTTAAACTGAGTGAGTTATACTCACTTTGTTTCCATTTATCGTTAAAGTGGTTCAGTTGCAGTTAAAATAAATAGTCATTTAATTTAACTATAAATTCATGTTGTCACCATCCTATCCAGATTAGTTCTATAATGTAGTGCTCATTGAGACGATTCCAACGTCTCTTGTTTTGTCCATTCCTGATAGTATATGCACAAGTTATAATTATATTAGGTTAATATAATTTAAATAATAATAATCTAATTTCCTTGATCCCTAAATTTATAAAATTAATACATTTAGTTGGGCAAGTAAATCAGTCTGATCCTTTACTTCTTTCTCTCCCTTTCAAAAAGCTTTCCCACTCGCCTGAACCAACATATGGTGCCTCAACCTCCATACTGTGCTGCCGGTAGTCCATTAGCCATCGATCAGTGTCGATCACCTCGGGCGCCAAGCCTTTCTCATCCATTGCCCAAAACTTCACCAGATCTGGCCTCACCATTCGCTTGCAGGTCCCCCACAAACACCACTATTTCTCGACCCGATTCAGCCCACACCAGAACCTAGAGTTCATTATCGCCGATCAGTGTGGAGCTCTCAAATAGATTAAGATATTTCTAGTTGAATGATTATAAAATTGATTTAAGGATTAGAAGAAAATTAAGGAGGAAATCTAGAATGATTCTGGCCATTGGTTTATCATGGAGGCGACTGATAAAAACATTGACCATAGAACATAAAACTTATGGTTACAAATGTGGAATGATATTTATAGGTTAAGGGTTTAAATATAATAATAAACGGAACTTCAAGCTGAAGTAATGTGATAAAACACCCATGTACGGTCTCCAATTGAGATGAAATTTGAAATCTGAGCATAAAACAATATTTCGGACATGATGGAACAGGTTTAATCGAATTCCGAGATCGTTTGTAAAAGTTCCTTTATAACTCAAATGTGCACGATCACAAAATAAATCCAATTAACTTGAAAATTGAAATACTACAATAATAAATCATTGCGGACTTAATAAAATTAATTTGGTTGAAAACGAAATTTGTTTGAAAATCAGTTATTCTTAATTTCCAAATTAAATCGACAAAACGATTAAATAAAAATATAAGTGTTTACCACTCTCACGATCAACCCGTAAGTCCGATCAATATGAAAATCAAAATCCTATAAATACTAACTAATATGAATTTAGCGACACAAGTTTCATCGCATTCAGAGACAGTTTCCCAAAATGACATTTTACACATAAAACGGCGCTATTTTGAACACCAAAATACCCTCTCTCCAAAAATAATGAACCATCTACCCATCTTGACTACAAACGTCGATACAAATTCAATTTTTGGAATAGGTTTCGCAGGTTAATTCAATCGTTTTCTCATTTTATACACAAATACCTTCTATTTAAATCAAATTCATTTAATTACACGCTATAGAACATGACTGGGCGTTTATGGCTACGTTGTCACATATGATATCCGAATACCACAAAATTTGGTTTTATACAATAATTTAAGGTTGCAGTTCCAATGAAACTAATTTCATCGAAAACCGAGGCTATTTGCAAAATGGCTATTTTAAAGGCTTATATGATATCGATAAAATATAACATAAGTACCAAACAATCCAATTGAATAATAATATATTGTTATTATCGAATATATCCAAATGGAATAATATATAGCTTCAAATATAAACCAATATGGATTTTAAAACTCAACATCAACGGCTTCGAGTTAAAAGATATCCAAATGTATATTAAAACCCTTAATAATTTGTCTAATAAACGTTATCGTTTATTAACGAATTCCATAGTGACTATTTGAAAATTTGATTTGGACATAAATAATAATTTATAATATGAAATCCAGAATTTTCTCTTTCATTAGAAAATTATAATCAACAAGATTCAAACATATCTTGTTTCATATAATTCCGACTTATATCGGATCTTGTATATTCAATTAAAGTTCAAAATTCAATATTACGAACTACCACGACGTTACGACCTCGCTTTAAATTAAATATAAATTTAATGTCCAAACTTCGTTTTTAATAAATAAATTCTATGTTATAATCCATTTCTATTCCTAAATTAATATTTAATAAAAAAATAAATGTTTTCATTTAACTGTCCAAAAATACGGGTCATTACAGAAAACCCCTCTATTATCTTCTTTTAAATTTCTTGGGGTATTAGTTTATGAATTTATTTGTGCCACGGTGTTAGAGAGTGCGTAGTTGTGCTTGTATTCAGAGTTGTGCATCTTGCTTTCCTTGTACATTTGTTTTTTGTTTGTATTCAATACCACGAAAGGTGAATTTATCTCATACTTGACTTACATGTTCATGGATGTTAAAGTCAATATGAATGAATTGTCATGTAATGTATAGGATTGTAATTAGAAATTTCTTTATACGTACATTGTTCATTTATGACGCATTATGACATGACCTATATATGACACATAAGTGCACAAATGATATATGATTTGTGATGATGATATGTGTGCTATGTGATGTTACATTTATATTTCGTGTATAGCTCAGTCCAGTAGATCTACGAAAATCACTATGGATTGAAATAATATATATCCGAACCACTGTATAGATTTTGGAAATGAAACTGAATCTATTTGGGATGTGGATTGAAATGATATATACTCGAGATTTGAATTTTTAAATCACGCATTGAAATGATCATACCCATATTACTTGGCATAGGTAGAAAATTATATATGGACACCATTGGTCTATTTTAAGAAGTATTTTCTGAAATATAACTATATTTTGATTTAAATGAAACAATTTTTGAATTTAATAACAACTTTATTTTAAAAATTAAATAACTTAAATTGTTTTATAAGTAAATAAATCTTTTATTATAGTTTAATATTATTTAAATTTTAAACTAGTATATAAATATAGATTTTTATAATAATATGAGATTTTCTAAATAATTTAATTAAGAAAGGTATTAAAGAAAAGTTGGAAATTTAGTTGTGACTTAATTTGTTTAAATGACATAATTGAATGAAATTACCCAATTAAGTAAAATTGAATTATGTGATGTAGAAGTTAATGAAATGGGTTTTATATAAACATGTTACGATTATGAAACTTAATAAATTGATTTGATAATAATTTATTAAGTAAAGTTATGAATCCAAATATAATTGAAATTAAGTACTTAAAATCAATTAAATTGGAAGCTAAGATTTAATTAGTATGAAAGTATTAAAATATGATTTAAAGTAAAATCTGAAACTTGAAGAAATTCATTTTAGTAATAAAACCGAAACTTAATTTGAGTACTATTTTGAAATGAATTGTAATTAAGAATATGAGGTCAAAGATGGAAATTGATGTAAATTGAAATTTTGAAATCTTAATTCATAATAAGATGAACATTGGAAAGAGGATATGTGGTTCGAATTGGAGTATTATTTGGATTATTTCAAACTAGTATTATTTTATATTAAGCTCTTTTAGACTATTTTATATAACCAATTATTTTATAACTATTTATATTTAACTTAACTCTCATACATTTTATAACTATTTAAATTTAACTATTTTTTTTTTACATTTTAATTGTTAAATATTTTATGATTATTTAAAATGAAGATATTTTACATTAATATGATTATTTTTAGATTTAACTAATTTTATTTTGTTTTCTAACTTTAAAAGAAAGTCTATTTCCAATTCGAACTGTGTAATCCAAATTTTAATATGAAGATTTTGAATAATGACATTAGTGATATTGATATTTGAAATCAAAAAGGAAATTTTATTGATGGACTATTTTGTTAACATGAAATCTGAAATTTGGAACTTAATCAAATAATGAATTGATTTGAAATATGATTTATGACATTGAAATATTTATGCTTAATTATTTGAATATAAATCGATATTGACTTACGAAATTATAATATGATTTATTTTTTAAATATAAATGACCATGGTGTGAAATAAGCGTTTGGTTTGTTAAAGAGACCGAGTCGAATATTGTCATATTCTCTGCTAATACTGGGAACCATTCTAACAACTGTGCATGTAGTGAGAATCCAAAATGAAATAGGTTGGTTTTGTGAATGCTACTGGAACGAAGTAAGGGAACAATGATGGACAACCTTGACCTTCGTGACTTAATTAAAATGACTAAAACAGGAACCGTACCCACGCCAATTGAGGTCTCTCCTTTGATCGGACAAGCTTCTTCAATATAATATATCTTACTTACTTTGTGAATGATTGGTGGCTACCCTCAAATTTGGGGGTGTTGTACGAGGTGGGCGGTAGTTACGGCTATGCCTTACCACCTTTGTGGGTCCGTAATCTGGTAGAATCCTACCATTGGGTATGTCCTGGGTGCCTTGTTACATTATCCTAATCAAGCCCCCTATGATTTAGATTTAATGTTGATGTATAACAGCGCATCCTTGTCCACCGATGTATTTTCGTGTTACATGCAAACTGTACGACAATGGTATAAACGTTGTAAAGGTAATAATGGTAATCCAGCGTATGCTATATTAGATATTATATTTAACCATAGACACTGTTATGATAGCATATTGTATTATATAATATCTAGTATAATGGATCCTTAAAGAATGAAATCTTAAACATTCATTAGTTACTTAATGTATTTCATTGAACATTTCAATTGAGCTGATTTACTTTCATGAGAATGTTAGTCCTTATATGAGTGTTTTGTTTTTGCATTATTGCTCATGTAACGACCCGTGTTTTTGCCGTCAAATATTTTATTTTATTTATTATTCTAAATATTATATTTGGGATTATAATGGTTTTTAATATTTAATTCGTTATTTAAAACGAAGTGAACGTTATAATTTTTATATATAATATAAATGAGCTCGAAATGGCGCGGCAGTTCGTAATATTTGGTTTTGAACTTTAATTGGGAATACAGGATTCGATATAAGTCGGATTTCTGTGAAACAAGAAACGTTGGGACCGTATTGACGATAATTTTCATATGAAAGAGAAAAAAATCCAGATTTCGTGTTATAGATTGCTAGTTATGGCCAAATCAAAATTTGAAATAATCGCTGTGGAAATCGTTATTAAAATATCAACCTTTAAAATGACCATTTTGCAAACGATCTCGGATTTCGAAAAAATCAGTTTCATTGGGACCGTAGCATTAAATTATTGTACATTGGTGAATTGCGTGGCAAACCGATGTCGTATGTGGCCACGGTAGCCATAAACGCCCGTTCATTTTTATAACGCGTATTTAATTTAATAAAGAGATATTTGAGTGTAACTTGAACAGACGATCGAATTAGACCACGAAACCAGTCCCTTTGAGTTCGTATCGTCGATTAGAGTCAGGATATGTATATAGTTTGCTATTTTTAGAGACCGGATAATTTGGCGTTAAAAACGGTAGTGCGGTGCACGGTAAAAATAGCCTTCCGGGGAAACATTCTCAGAATGCGACGAAACTGGTGTCGTTGGGTTCGTATCGAAAAATTATTTAAGGATTTCAAAGTTTCAAGTTGATTTGATTTACCTGGTGATCGTGGAAAAATTAAACGCGTGTTTATTTCTGGTTTTATAAAGGAATTTTTTTCATACGATGTCAGAATTCGACGAAACTTGTCCCATTAGGTCCGGAATACCTTTTTACACTAAGATTAGTTTTTTTATCAGTATACAGAGATCGTTTATAGGGGCTTTAATCAACTACTTTACGACGAAGTTTCGTTGGAAATATATATTATTAAAATCCATCCCAACACCCTATATAAACATCTCAAGACAGAAACCCTATTTTCGTTCGTTCTGTCCGCCGCCACCATAGTAATTAACGAACCAAACTTCACCTCTTCCTCCACAAATTTTCATTCGATCCAAACCTCTAATCTAAGCAACCCCTACTACAAGCACACTCATCTCAACAAGGGGTCCAAGGTGAATGAGTACAATCAGATTTTAGGGTTTGTGGTAGTCAAAACTTCTTCTGAAAATGACGGAGTTCGAATGGTTTTGGGGAAGATGGGATCATCGAGAGGGATAGGGTTTTGGGTGCGAGCAGGTGGGGGTTAAGGCGCGCAGTTCGGTGGAGGGTGATGGTACTCCGGTGTAATTGATTGTGGCGGTGGTGTGACTGTCGAAGCATGGGAGGGCGAGCAGTTTTGTGTGTGAAGGGTTCAAAAGAACAAGTAATATACGGTAGTGAAGGGGGAGGATTTGGGAACGGGATCAACGAAGTAGAGGAGTAAGAGAAAGGGCACACGTGATAAGCGAAGTAGTAAAGGAAGCAGCTATGTGGTTTTCAAAATCGGTGAGGGTTGGAGTTTCTAAATTGAAGCAGGTAGTAATCCACGAAGAAGAAAGCAAGGCGTCGGTCTTCTATGCATGTTTACGGATATAATTAGTTAAATTTATAACTTAATTAACGAAATTTCAATTAAATTAATTACGTTGAAATGGGTGCAGGGACTAGCGTGCAAAGCCAGTCAAACGAAGTTCCAGAAGTAAGGTGGGCCTCTAACGTTGATTTAAAGAGAGTAATGGGAATTTAATTAGTATTAGGAGAAAGTAAGAATGTTATTAATATCAGCTTGAACAGGACCTCGGTCATCGTGTGAAACAGAAAGGAGTTGGAACGCAGAAGAACTTGGCCGTACAGGAAAGTGGTAGAACCAAACATCGAGGAAGTATGGAAAATGGAAATGAGAGGATCGACACCAATCTGAAATAACGAAAAGTAATTATATTTAACTAAGTATATAATTAAGAAATAATAAGAAATTAATTTTTTTATCAAATCATGATGCTTATAATATAAATAACTTTTTGTCCTGTTAACAGAATTTAATAAAACAAAGAGCATGGGGATTGCAATAACTAGATCTACATTTTGGAACTAATCTGGATGTTGCAGGAGATACCTGAGATTTACTGTTAAATTAAACACTGTTTAATTTAATTGTAACCGAACCGCTCAACGTCCAAATCAAGATGAGTTAAACTCACTCAGTTTCCCATTTATATTTTATATAAATTGGGTTTTTATTTTGTGTGCTCTGCTTGCTGATGGTTGCCTATTTGCTAACATTTGTTTGTTGGTTTAACTGATGGAATTAAACTATGTTTAATTTCAGTAAAATACCAAATCGTTATTTTTAACGATTGGTGCCAATAAAGGTAACTTACCTTGGTTGGTCACGTTTATTTATAAATGTGTTTTAAATTGTTGAACTGTTTGTGGTTGATGTTGAATGGTTGCTATTTAGTGTCATCAGTTAAACAAAACTGAATGATCTGGTTTGTGATAACCGCTTTGAATACAGGGAAGAACAGGTTGGAGGGATCCAACCGGATTCGTCAAAAATAATATTTGTTTCCAATCATCATATATGAACTGTCATGTTTGGTGTGATTGGATTGATTGTTGATTTTTGAATATTCAACATCTGTTTGTTTAAACCAATGGGTGATATTGGTTGGATATTTGGTAGCGTATGGCCTATAAAACCAATTGTTTTATAAATATTGATTCACCGTCAGGTGAGTCGAATGAGATGAAGTTATAAAATTTATTTTATAACTGGAGTCAGATTTTTGAAAAATATTATTTTGAGTGAAAGTTATAAAAAGAGAAATAAATAAATAATCTATTTATTTAAGACTTTGTTTGATTTTATAAAGTCAATTCTGATGTTAATCAGATTTGTAAGTACAAGGATAAGAAATAAATCGAATGGTAAGGTTTGGATAGTTGTTTCTTTAAAGAAAACAATTAATGGAATTATTTAAATTAATTATATTTTTAATTAATTTAAAGCGAGGATTAATTAGAATCGGTTAATGAGATAATTGAGTCTGAGTTAAATAAATCGACCAGTTTGAATTGAAATTGATTATCAAATTGATGTGTTTCAATTAAATGGTTTAATGAATACCGTTTAAATGTAAATAAGATTTTTCAAAAAGGGATTTACTATTTATTTTAATTAATAAAGAAATTAACTACTAATGTAGTTAATGATTGAGGTAAATTATTATTTTGATTAATAATAATTTAGAAAATTACTTTTCAAAAGTAATCAAAGTGAAATGAAATCAAAGAGATGGTGAAAGTAGTTTATGGGTGGGGTTATATCTAAAACCCGAATTTTTATAATGAAGTTATAAAGAGAAGTTGAAGCGAATACGAGAGAGTAAGTTAGATGGATGCTTAATATTTGAATTAAGTCAAAGGAAATCAAGATAAAGGGTTATAAAAAAAAAACCAGGGTTATGTAAATGAGATTTTAAGTGTAAAAGCGTTGATATTAGATTAACGTTATTTGAAATTAAAAACAAGTAAAAAGGTGAGAATTGAAATGGGATTTCCAAAGTGGGGAATGGTCGAATAGATTTGAAGGGAGATTGAAATAAGTGAGTCTGGTTAAAGAAGTGGGTTATAGAATTGTATAACCAAATCCAAGTTATGATGGGAATTGTTTTGAGACTGAAATGGAATATTGGGTTCTGATTACAACTGATATTTATCTGAATATATGAACGTTGTTGATCAAGGTCTGAGAGGTAATTAAAATACCCCAACTTGAACGACATCAGGATTATCTGAAGATGATATTAGTTGGTAATCGTAAAGGAGGTTAGTGATCAGAATTCGATTATCGTATTTTAAAAATATTAAAAGAGTAAAAGTTTTATTAAACAGAAGTGAATCAATTTGTTTAATTTAAAAGGCCAAGTGATGCTGAATACTGAACCAGTGAACTCATTGGAGTGTCATGATTGAAACACTGTATATTTTGATAGTTTAATCACCGACTATCAAACATGTCCAATACGATTGTTGGTATGGAAAGACCGGGATCGAATTTATATTCGAAAACCATTCCGTCCAACAAATACGAGAAGATATCAAAGGATGATTGAGAGGGAACATTGAAGACCGTGGATTTTCATAAATGGAAGGACCACTAATATTCTCTGCCTGGCAAGCAGAGATAAGCTGTGATTCTGTCGTGGTTGGAATCTACGGGTTGCAAGGACTTCTCGCTACTGAACCATGGGGTGATTCTTGTATTGGTTGCAGTAGGAGGGTACCTTCGGTTCATCCTGTTCCTGGATGACTTGTATGGACGGATGTCTGATAGAGTATTTCTAAAGGGTCACGTACGTTGATCTCTTCAAACATGCTATAGTTGTTGGCGGAGAATTGCCGTTCTCTTAGCTTCCAGCTAGAGTATTTTGTGGGCGTCAATTAGTGATATCTGGCGGATCTGACGATGTGGCATTCAAAGTGAATGATGACCAGGTGTTCAGAAGTTAATCTAAACCTCAAGCCTCACCAACCGGGAAATGACAAAAATCGGGCAGGCAGCATGGCTATGTGGGTCGCTCCCATTAGGGTGTATAATCACCTATCTAGAGAAAATCCTATTTGCTTCTTTAATCTATGATTCGATGATGTCCCTTTTTGGGAGACGGTTGCTGATCCCAACCGTCGGTGATATAAATTCGATACACTCAAGCGAACTGAGTGGTCGGTCTTGTGAGGGCCGGGTTGCAAGACGTTCTTGTTGAACCCAGTGTATTCGTCTCTAGAGATACACTATCGGCAGGTGGTCCCATACCTTGTCATGGTCATAATCAAATCTCCATTAAGTGCCCGCGGTTTTGATTGTATACTATATATGTGGAGCGTGAGATGCAAGCGTTCCACTAGATTGATATTTACTTGTATTTAGACATTATTATAATATCAGAAAATTATTGGTTTCAAAACTGTTTTGGATTATCGTAAGGTAAAAACCATCCGTATTTATGTGTGGATTTGGTCTTACGATTATCCTTTTCTTTTGAAAAGATTTTGAACTTTAAAATCATGATTGGATGATTTACCCTTAATACTGTGTGAGTTTATCTCACTCTGGTTCACCAGACTGACCCGGTGTTTTGTAAATGCTCGGGTTAGCCCGAGGTGTACAGGTTCAGGTTATCGAATGCTGTGAAGTCCAGAGACGAGTTGGAGATGTTCAGACGTATGATATTATATAGCTACTATTCCGATGTATGTTGTGTATGGGAACAGGTTATTATAACTGTCCCATTGTGTGATGTACTCTGATACTATAAGTAATTTTTAAAGCTCTTAATAAAAATTTATTTCTGTATTATATTTTGTTCCGCTGCGATGTGAGATTTTGTGTTGTGGTGTTTCTTCTTCTTCTTCTATTCCAATATTTCTATCTTTCTTATCTCACCCTCTAATTTCTTTCTAATAACTATCCAGTGTTTTCGGTGCTTGGAGGGTCGACATGAGTTATGGTAAAGGTATTTATGTCAATCTTCGGGGCCGAAAATCCTTGGGTCGTTACAGCTCGGGTCAGACGGAGTATTGCAGTACTGACATTTCACCTTTCGGAGCTAGAGACTTGTTTAAGACATCATATTTATCTATTGGCTCAGGGCATTTCTTTTGTATTAGGAATTCTTTTTTTAGACTTTTGATGTATTTGATTTTGTAAATCTGACATTAGGCATCAATTTGAAAATTTTATTTTGTAGCTTCATGTGACGACTCGTTGTATACCACTGGTGCTCATAACTAAAAATTTGCTCCGTATAAACACTCGATTGATGTGAGCAATCGTCAAGAGAAAGAATTAGTAGAAAAGAATAAAATGAAGAAAGAAAAAATGGAAATATACGAGAAATAAGAGAATAAAACATAAATACAATCATATAACCTGTCGTATATCTCACAGCGCATCAGATAACATATAATAGTAACAATCACAGACATAAAACAGACAAGATAGTAATAACTATATAAACCGTATAATCAGTGTATACAGACTCATATAATTACATAGAACAATAATAGAGTTTATATAAGAGATAAATAAATTCAACTAATACACTATCTCTAACAGAACACATTACACTGTCAAGTCTCCACAGTGTGATATAACAGAATAAATAGATATGGTACAAGTATAAATATGTAAAGTGTCGCCTCCTGCGAACCCACCTGTGCAGCTCAGATAATACTCATACCTATAACCTAGTCTGTTCATCAACATCGTCGATGAGCACCAAAGGTTAAAAGAGAGAAATAAAACCTTAGGTCAGACAAAAGTTTAATGTGAGCAATAACAAAATCTCAAAGTACTATTAAATTTGTAATAATATATACAACACAGAAGGTATGGAGAATCATACTGTCATTCCCTTGCATCCCCAGAGTTAGCATATAACAATCGATATATGCTACACTATGATAACCATAATATAAATAGGGTGTGATAGACACTTAAATACTAAATGGGGATAAACAAGTAAATTCCATAGCATCCATCAACCATCTTCACATTCATTCCTTAGGGAATAGAGAATATGATATCTAGTACTTTGGTCACCCAATCAATCAAGGTACCGACAAGACTTACTGCATGAGGTCCACCAAGCTATCTCTATATCTCACTGCATGGACTATAGTCAATAACCTTATCAATTCCACAATGCATTGGCTCTTGGATCTGGGCCGATTAGTCCCCACTGCATTGTATTTGATCCATCCTTATTCTAATCTGTCCAAGGTGTATCGAAGTCCAGACTACTACACACATTCTCCGCAATAGAATCCATCTCTACACTATCCATTAGACTGTTGATTCATGAGGTTTTTGATTCACGACAACGAGGACATGAAGATCAATCGAAGAGTTAGTTGGTATATTTATTTGTGTGTTAGCTGTGATAGAATTTGTCATAATCTATTCTCATGTATCATTACACAAACACAAATATATAAGCGTGCACACACACACACACACATACATATACGTATATTAATGGCACAAAATAGCCATTATTGGGCTGTTTACCACTAACCAGTCAACCGGTTAGAAACCTACCAGTTGGCTGATAAGGTAAATAATGCCCAATAATGGCTACTTTTTGTATATTCAAATATATATATATATATATATATATATATGTTTTCATTTTTTAACCAGTTGACTGGCATTTTTTGACCAGTCGACTTATTCGACAATAACGGTCATTTTTATGAACAAACACCTCCTTTCATGAATAGTTTCTATCCATTTTTGAATAGAAATGACTGCTTCTTTTCATCGGAATTTTTCATGAAAGGATATAACCCTTTAACTATTATTTATACACCAAAAACTTGATTTCAAATCATCAATTCTTCTTCTATTTTCTGATCTAAATTTCTGAATACTCTTGCATTCTAAAAGCTCTCTAAATATTCAAATTGTTTTTGAATCATTGAATTTATTTCATATCTCTTTTTTTAATAAGCATCCTACTTCCTTCAAATCTACACAAACACATTCAATATTTGAGGATAAGACTATAGGAAGGGTGTACTCAAGTTGTTGGGTAATCAATGTTACTTAGAACACAATCAGAAGTCAAAACTCTTATTGTACCACTGAAGTCCTGTTCGGTTGCTCAGGCATGGTGTTGAAGTCAAGTTCGTTTTCTCAGGCGTGAAATCGTATTGTGGTTGCACAGGTGTTTTGTTAACGTGTTCCTTCAGATGAAGTGTGGGTGTTGCCAATGAAAAGCCAGAAGAAGTCTAGGACTGGACGTAGGACGGTGCTCCGAACTAGTATGAAAATTTATGGTGCCATTTACTTTACTTTATTGCATTTACATATTGCTTGCCTGTGATATCAGTATATTTAGTTTATTAAATTTTAACATGCATAACTATTGCATAAGTTTAGTATATATCGCCTTATCTAAGCTTTCGCATATTAATATCAATCCATATTACTCGATCCTACTCTAGTACTCTTTTCGTTTGGAACCAGAGTAGGACATCTTATAACCGTATAAAAGTTATTTGATACTCAATAATATGGATAACAACACAAACACTAACACCGGTTATAACACAAGTGACACCGAAGATAACTGGTTTTGACTCTTGGAATATTACTCAAAAAGAATATACACCCCCGAATCCGAATGGTAACCTATTGAAAATGCAGAAGCTACTGCTAATGCTAAAGCCATGAATATGTTACATTGTGCCTTGGATAGAAATGAGTTTAACCGAATTCGTATACGCAATACTGCATACGAAATTTGGCGAACACTCAAAGTTACACACGAAGGAACTAGCAAGGTTAAGCAAAGCAAGATATCCATGCTTAAAAATTAATTTCAGAACTTTAGAATGAACGAAAATGAGTCAATTAATGATATGTATTCTAGATTTCAAAACATTTATCATTCATTATTGGGCTTAGGTGAAAAATATTATGATTTTGATATAGTTTCAAAGATCCAAAACTCTTTGACAGAAGATTGGGAAAGAAAGGTCTTGGCTATCGAAGAAGCTAATGATCTTTCAACTATGAAACCTGAAGAGTTAATTGGTAATATAATGTCGTATGAAGTAAATTTGCCGGTTAAAGGGTACATGCATAAGGCAAAAAGAATTTACTTTCCAAGCTGAAAATGATGAATCTGATTCAGATGAAGAAGAAGCTTAACTTTTGTTACCAAAATTCCATAAAATTTCTGAAATACAAGAAGGGATTCAAGAATAATGGATAGAAAAATATCAATAATAATAATAGTAAAGCTGCTCCATCTTCAGTTGAATGCTTTGGTTGTCACAAAACGGGACATTATCAAAAATATTGTTTAGAACAAAAGAAAGAACAGCACAACAAAAACAAGAAGGATAAAAAGAAGCGAGCTTTCTCAGTAACTCAGGATGATTCAGAATCATCATCTTCTAAGCGATACTAACATGTGTAGCTAATGAAAGTGAGGTTAATGATTTTACTTTCGAAGATATGGTAGAAATTAATACATAAATATTAGAATATAGAAATAATTTTAAAAGAAAATTTAAACAAGAAAACGAGGATAAGAAAAAGGTAGAATTTGAAAGAGATTTGTTGAATGATGAAAAAGAGATATTAGTAGATGAAATTTGAAAACTTCAAGAATCCTTATCTAATGCAAAATCTCAACTTTCTTTATTGAGTCAAGAAATTGAAACTCAAAAAGAAAAAAACAATCTGCTTGCTTCTGAAAATCATGAGCTTAATACTAGGATTAAAATTATTGAATTAGATAACTCTAGTCTTAAGATAAAATTAGATTATGTCACTACAAATATCACTAATTTTAATAAAGGTAGAGAGAACTTATCTAAAATTGTAGAGAATTCTCAACCTATATCTAGCAAAAAGATACTAGGATATGTACATAAAATTAATATTTCTAAGAAATCCCAGAAAAAGTCTAGATCTATCAAACCGGTAACACTTTCTGTAAAGAAGCCAGAAAATTCTTTCAGCAAGAAAATATATTCTAAAATATTAGTATATGGGTTCCTAAAACGAATAATTATTTGATTAGGAATAAATATATCAAAACATTATTAGAAACTCTTCATAATAACAAAGATAATGTTTTTAAAAGGGACATTGAACCCTCTTGGGTTTGGCTTCCAAAGACCTAACTCTTAGGACCCTAATAGAGGATGTGGCTACTAACGTCATTACATATATTTTGCAGGTGCCACTCAAGAAAAGAAGAAAATGCATACTTGACATTGGTTGCTCAAGACATATGACAGGAGACAAGGAAATGTTAATAAATATTATCCACTCAAAAGGAAGAACTATCTCAGTTGAGATAATTTCAAAGGATATATCATTGGAAAAGGCGATGTGAGAAATTACGGTACATCTAATTTACCTCTTACTGCTGATGTCTTATTAGTTAAAAACCTAAAAAATAATCTGTTAAATATTAGTCAGTTATGCGATAAAGGTTTTAAAATATCATTTTCTAAAAATAAATGTTGCATTTTTGATTAAAAAAATCTTGTTTTCGAAGGTAATAGAGATAAAAATATTTATATTTTAAATATGAAAGTTAATAATATTCCTTATATGTGCTTACTAGCCAATGATAACAATCCATGGTTATGGCACAAAAGATTTTGTCACATAAATTTCAAAACCATTAATAAGATTTCTAAAAATTAAATCGTTGGGGGTTTACCGAAAATAAAATTTAAACCTGAAAATTTATGCGATGCGTGTCAGTTAGGAAAATTAACTAAATCATTGTTCAAATCTAAAAAGGTCATTTCAACTTTGTAACCATTGGAATTGTTAACACCCTTTTTAGTCAAAGCTGTCACACGTCAAGTATTTGGTTAGCAACGCGCTCAAGCATGAAGAACGACATCGGGAAACACAAAGCGATTTGGTGGAAGTCACGTCGCAATCATCAGAAGGCCCAAAACTTATCAAATGATTACTCTTGGGCCCAAGAACACCAATTCCAAGGTCTTGCGCTATGACTCTTAGGTAAGCTATGCTCCGAGCCAAAGTCGAGCCGTCAAGAGGTTCCAGGCGCAGCGTCGGTGGGCAGTCAGGGGACCCACAGTCCTAGCGGTGATCGACCTAGCCGGTTAGGTCGAACAAGTGGGCACTGCCCGATTCATTCGATTTTCTCTGAGCCGGAAGCTTGGATCCCTTTAGCTCGGACAAATCAAACCGCGGATTCCCTCACTTCGCATTCAGGAACGTTGACTCCCTCAACAACACGATTTCGGCTCCCTTCTCCATCTATTTCGTACCCCTGAAAGGGTATGAAATCGTATGGCCCCAGGGGATACAAATTTCATATCCCTTTCGTTACCCTCCCGAGGGTATGAAATTTGTATCGCCCCGGAGGGGTATGAAATTCGTATCCCCCCAGGGGGTGCGAATTTCAAATCCCCTAAGGCGTACGAATTTCGTACCCCTTGCCGAGGGGTAAGAATTTCCTGTTCTATGGTTGTTTCTAGGGTACAAAATTCAAGGCTTGTGGGTCCCGTTCCCTGCTTACTCCCACTTACCTCCCTCCTATAAATACCCCCAAGCCTTGGCCTTAATTTGGATCCTTCTCCCTTGGAATTTTTGGACTTCTAGAGCTCCAAACACTCGTTAATGGATTCCAACTCTTCTCCATGGCCATAGGGCATAGCATGGATAATTAAAGCGTGACATACATGTTTTCCATCAATACTTGGAAATTCACAAGGATAATTATGCTACATTTGGGCTCTTTTGGACTTCTTGGACATTAAGGATCATTTTGGGTTATAGTTGACCAAGTCAACTCATCTAAAGGGGAAAGAAGGACATTCTTGTTCTATTGTGATATTTTGTACTCAAGTTTCATCAAATCTTGTACAATAATGTAAGCGGATATCATATGATGAATGGTCATTATAAAGTGGACGTAGGCATTAGTGCCAAACCACTACAAAAAGCCGTGTCTCCCTGCATTTATTTACTTCATTGTTTATTTGGATTTGCATACACATTGGGTGTTGGCATGCGACAATTTTTCCAGTCAACAGGAACTACTACATATGGATTTGTTTGGGCCAACTCAAATTCAATCCACAATCACAGTAGATATGTGTTTGTAATAGTTGATGATTTTTCTAAATGAACTTGGACGATATTTTTGAAAAATAAAAGTGACACTTTTGATCATTTTAAAATATTTTTAAAACAAATTCAAAATTTAACAGATTTAAAAATAAAAAATATACGAAATGATCACGGAGGAGAGTTCGAAAATGAAAATTTTCATTTATATTGTAAAAACCAAGGTATTTTTCATAATTTTTCGTTCCTTAGAACTCCACGACAGAATGGAGTTGTTGAACGGAAAAATCGAACACTACAAGAATGTGATAAAATGTTATTGAATGGAAGTTCGTTACCAAGACAATTATGGGAGAAGCCGTTACAACAGCCTATTATGTTTTGAGTCGGGTTTCCATTTGACCATTTACGACAAATACTCCATATTAACATTTTAATGGTAGAAAACCAAAAATTTCGTATCTTAAGGTTTTTAGTTCAAAATTCTTTATTTTAAATATTAAAGATCAGCTTGGAAGATTTGACTGGAAATCCAATGATGGTATATTTCCAGGATATTCAGATTATAACAAAGCTTCTCGTATTTTTAATAAAAGAACAAATAAAATAGAAGAATCATTTTATGTCTCTTTTGATGAATATTATATTTAAAATTCTCATAGCATTGAAGTTTTGAAAAAATAAATTTCTTAAGATGAAGATAATATAATTTATAATTCTAGAGAAGATGAAAACATTGTTCATAATAATATAAATGAAAATATCACTGAAATATAAGATATTTCTGAACAAAATAATTAACCTGAAAATATTACATAAAATAATGAAGTTAATAATGAAAATGTTTTTCAAAATAATAATGAAATAAGATCACCACTAATAATATTATGAGATCATCCAATCAAAATATTATTAGTGAAATAAACTCATATGTAAGAACTAGAAATCAATTAAATTTAGTAAGTTACATTGCTTTCTTATCTAACTTTGAACCCAAATATCCAAAAGAAGCATCTACCGACGAAAATTGGATTATAGCAATGTAAGAAGAATTGAATCAGTTTGAACTCAATGAAGTCTGGGAATTAGTACCAAGACCAAGTGATCAAGCTATCATAGAGAAAAAGTGCATTTATAAAAATAAAGCAGACGAGTTAGGAAATATAACTAGAAATAAAGCTAGACTTGTCGCACAAGGATATAATTAAGAAGAAGGGATAGACTATGAAGAACATTTACTCCAGTCACTAGACTATAAGAAACTCAAATCTTATTAGCTTATGTTTGTCATCATAACTTCAAATTATATCAAATGGACGTAAAAAGCGCTTTCTTAAATGGTTACTTAAAAGAAAAAGTATACGTTGAGTAACTACCTTTGTTTGCACATAAAAAATATCCTGATCATGTTTATAAATTAAAAAATGCATTATATGGCTTAAAGCAAGCACCCGTGCTTTGTATGAACGTCTTAAGAATTATTTAATTTCAAGATTTCAAATTGGAAAGGTTGATCAAACGTTATTTATAAAATATGATAATAAAGATATTTTAATAATTTAAATTTATGTTGATGACGTTATTTTTGGTTCCACTAATAAAAAATTATGTTAAGAATTTTCCAAAATTATGGCTAGCGAATTTGAAATGTCACATATGGGTGAATTGTCATTTTTCTTAGGATTACACATTAAACAACTTTCAAATGGGATCTTTATAAATCAAGAGAAATATTGTAGTAATCTAATAAAATGTTCTGATATGGAAAAAACGTCAAGTAAACCGACACCCATGAGTACAACAATACATTTAGAAAAAGATGAGAATGTATAGGCGTCGATCAAAAATTATATCGTAGTATGATAGGATCACTATTATACTTAACTACAAGTCGACCGGATATAATGATGAGTGTTTGTTTGTGTGCTCATTTTCAAGCCAATCCCAAAGAATCACACTTATGAGCATTTAAACGTATATCGCGTTATTTAAGCAACACTACAGATTTTGGATTTTTCTACCCGAAAGATTGTTCCTTTGATTTAGTGTCATACAACGATGTTGATTTTGGAGGATCACGGACGGATCGAAATAGTACAAGTGGTACTTGTCATTTTATTGGCAGATCACCATTGTCTTGGCTTAACAAGAAATAAAATTGCGTTCCACTATCGTGTGAAGCTGAATATATATCTGCACCATTAGCTTGTGCACAAGTAATATATATGCCACAAACACTTAAAGATTATAACGTAAATTTAATTAGTTCAACTATTTATTGTGACAACATAAGTTCAATAAATTTATGTAAAAACCCAGTAAACCACTCGAGAACTAAACATATAGATATAAGATAACATTGAAAAAGAGATTATAAACTTAGAATTCGTAAATTTTGAAAATCAAATCGCTGACATCTTTACTAAACCACTACTTGAAAATAAGTCATTAAGCTTTGACTAGAACTAGGAATCATTTCATATAAGGATTTATGAAAATATACTGTTTTAAAAAAATCAACTTTTCAAGTGAAATAAAAATTTATGATTCCAACAGGTCTTGAACACAGGTTCCCTGATACTAAGCTGAGTGTTCTTTCTAATTGAGCTATGTTATATTTCCTGTTGAACATAGAAAATGACTTAGTATTATAATATATGCTACAGAATATATTTTTGCCTTAACAAACTAACAAACTAACTAACATTCTAAAATTAATTGAAGGTTGAAATTTAACTTACCAATCGTTTAACTTGTACTTGTTGCTACTTCCAAGAATTGTTTCCTTATAAATATCCCCGAGCTTTCATTTTTTTTTTGCCTTACAACATTTATAACAATATTCCTATACAAAAGAAGCAACAAAAGTTTGTCAAGCTCAAACAAAACAACTCCCTTAAAGAATTATCCATCAAATTCAAAATAAAATAAGAAGGAATCCTCTGAGTCAATTCAAATTACTTTTCAAAATCCAGATAAACAACCATACAAATGGAAAGACTACCATACCGGTTACAAGTCGGATTCAAAGAAAAACAAGAGACATTTTTCTATATCCCCGAATACGAGCTCGCAACGTGAATTATACTTCGATCAAAAATTAACTTCAAGGCGCTTAAGTTTCTTGGAACAAATTGCCATACAAGTCTGTGGAAAATCAAATGTGTTAGAACCAAGACTTCTACTACTCTGGAACAACCTACGACATCTTGAAGCCCGTGGAAGAATACCTCTACTCGACCTCAATACCGCCCAAACTTTGGGATAAGAACTACACGGCGAACGAGGGAACAAAAACGAGTCCTCTAAAAAGGAATCAACATCTTTGGACTTCGATCAAGAAGTTATTATCCTTGTTGTTTTAAATTAATTCCAATGTTTAAATAAAAATTGTAGTGGAGATAATATAATTAAATAGGTCTTGTATTTTTTGTATATGTTCGAAGATAAAAATGTATAAGCTTTTCGTTGATACACACACACATCTCCAAATAAAAATGGAATAAACTAAACGAAAAGAATATTAAGTAATGTAAAACAGAACATGTAAGTATATACATATATAATCATATATATAACTGGTGCACAAATAAGTTCTAGAAACTGGAAAAACAGTCACCAGTCGACTGGTGAAAACTTACCAGTCGACTGGCGAGAACATATCAGTCGATCTGTAACCGAAATCAGGGGAAAAACCTGTTGTTTAAATTGTTATTTCAATCCCCCAAAATCCTTTTTCTTCATCATTCCAAAACTTTTAGCTTTTCTCCATAAACTCCCTAGTTTCTCAAAAACAACAAAATTTATTTTTTCTTCCCTAATTCAATCATTCAATGACTCCTCCAACCAAAAGATCAAAAAATGGATTCTCTTCATCAACACAAAAACCCATTGATCCTTATATAGCTCAACGGCTATACAATGACATTGCCATTGAAAGATGGCATACAATGGAGAATCTTAAGTTTACTGAAGGATTATTGGTCAAGTCCCGGATTTTGAAGCATATGGGCTGCAAACTTTGGCAAGGAGAGGTAACCTCAAATCTTTAATGGATCATGAGAAAAACAAGTTAAAGATCAACGTGGTTATGGTAAAATTATTCCTCACAAATCTTAATTTAGATCATTATACTTCAAGAAATCCAAACAATTGTGTGTGGAGTTTAGTTTGTGGCAAACCAATTTTCATTTCTATCGCAAGAATGGGTCGTATTTTACATTCTCCTACCGATGGTATAGATCTTGAAGAATTAAATTGTGAGCTACATGTATGTGATGAGATCAGTCACTTATTTATCGATGACAACTCAGATAGATCAAGAACCAAGGGCTTATATCCTCATGCTTGGTTATTATACCATGCGTTAACACACTCTATCTTACCATGAACGTGCACTTTTGACTTAGTATACGCAGAAACTTTCCGAGCTACATATGCAATTTACGATGACACATGAGTCAGTTGGATGCAAACCATCATTGTAACAACCCATAATTTTGCATATATTTAAAATTTACATTTGGTATAAATAAATTGAACAATAAATGGTTAAAATGTAAATTTTGTTGATTTTGATAATAATAATTATTTGAATTGAACATATTTTTTTTTTTTGAAATTGGGTAAATTTTTATTTCAGCTTATAAAGCCAGCTCGGCCCAAATGTTACAAAGCCTGATCCGCTCAGGTACAAACATAATACAAACAAAAGACTACTTTTCGTTCATTCTTCATACTCTGAAAAAGAAAATAAAAAGCACCCAATTGTTCAAATTAGGGCTACGAAGACTTATTCATGGCGGACGCAGATCTCTCGTCTCCTTCCTCCAGTCACTGCCCTCCAGTTCCACTTCTCCAATTGCAATAATTCTCGTTCCGTTGTAGTGGTAAAGAACTTCGGTTTGATTCTTTCAATGATTATTGCAATCTCTCTGTTAATCGTTGCAGCGTTAGCTAACACATCTTTCTCCTTCTTCTTGAAAGCACGGGTGTTGCGTTCTCGCCATGTCTGCCACACTGTGGTTGCGAGGCCAACCTTGCCAACCTCTATCATCAGTTGCGACATGTTACTTCCATCGTTCAGGTATCCAATTTCTTCCTCTAAGTTTCCGATTTGGTCTGTGTTGAAGCATTTCAGTTTTTGGATGGCCCACAATCTTCTACTGCAAAGGGTCTCCTTTTCTCTCTTACAGAGTAAACATGTGTCGTCTTCTATGATTCCCCAGCTATGTAGTCTTTCTTTGGTAGGCAGTCTGTTAAGAATAGCTTTGTATAGAACTTGCGAGATTTTTGGTGGACAAGACCTTGTCCAAACCACATTGCACCAAGGTACCTGTTCATGTTCATGTCTGAGACTCTCCCACACACTTTTGAGTATGAATTTGCCGTCTGCCCACTTCCACTCATCCTGTTCTTTGTCATGATTAATTGTTTTCTCAGCTAATTCAGTTGCTAGATTACGTGCCACCAAGTTGTTATGACAGTTCCACATATTATTTGAGATAATAGTGCTTACATTGACAATTGGGGCTCCATTAGCTGAATAACTATCCCACCCTTGCCTGTCGATTAGACTTTGTCCATTTAACCAAGGGTCTCTCCATAGGTCTGTTGAATTGCCATTTGCACTTTCTCTCTGGATCCTGCATTTCAGCTCATTTCTGAATTTAAGGCAAGTTTTCCAAATGATGGATGAGTTGTTGTCAATGGGAGATGTCCAAAAATTATTTTTGTTGTATCTGGCCCTCATCCATTCAGCCCACAAATTTTTTGAAGAGATTAGATTCCAGGCCAATTTCAGCCCATAGGCTTTTTTCAGCTCAAATAAATTTTTCAACCCACTCCCCCTTCCTTTTTGGGTCTACACAAAAGTTTATAACTGATTTTATGTAACCCCCTTCCAAATGAAATTAGCACAGACTGTATTGATTTTAGCAATCGAACAGTCTGGGATTTGAAAAGTTTGGAGGCAGAATCTGACTTTAGAAGTGATCACTGTATGCACCAGTTCTACTCTACCAGCAAAAGATAGTAGTTTTGATCTCCATCCCTGAATTTTCTCACGAATACTATCTACCAACTTGCCACACTCAGCATCGGTAATGATATTATTAGATAGTGGCACCCTTAGGTACTTTGCAGGGAGGTTACCTTCTGGCACTCCAATTGCTTCAAGCAATTCGCTTTTGCCTCTGCAAAATTTGTTAAAATAGCATTTGGTTTTAAGATCATTCACTTTAAGCCCCACCCATTTTTCCATGTTGTGAAAGATGTGTTTCAGCTGAGAGATTGCTGAAATGGAAGCTTTGAAAGCTACCAATAGGTCATCAGCATAGATCAAATGGATTACCAAAGGGTGGTGGTTGTAGATTGGAAGTATCAAGCTTCGTTCAGTAGCCAATTCCATTTGCAACGTGAACCACTCCATTGCCACTGCAAACAAATATGGGGAAAGTAGGTCACCTTGTCTAATCCCTCTAGTGCTAGTTATATAACCTTTAGGGACTCCATTAATTAAGATAGAATAGGTTGGGGAGTTGAGACAGAATCTTATTAAGTTTAAAAGATTAGCTGGAAGCCCCATAGAGTTAAGCATGTGTATTATGAAACCTCTATTAACTCTGTCATATGATTGATGAAGGTCAATTTTCAGAAACATTTTATCAGCCCCTTTCTTATTGAATTCTCTGACAAGTTCATGAGCCATGAGAGAATTTTCTGAGATGAGTCTTCCTTTGATGAATGCACTTTGACATTGAGAGACAAGCTCTAGTAGAACTAAGTTTAATCTATTGCAAATGATTTTACTAAGCACTTTGTACACCACATTACAACATGCTATTGGTCTGTAGTCTTCAATTCTTATAGGATTCTGCACTTTCAGAATTAGTGAAATAAAAGTATGGTTTATTTCTCTAATGAATTCACCTGAGTTTAAAGCCTCTTGATAAGCATCTAACATAAGTTTTTTTCAGGTTTTTCCAGTGCAGTTTGAAGAAGGCTGCCCCCATTCCGTCAGGGCCGGGGCTGGAGTCGTTGTGAATGGAAAGCAAGGAAGTCTTCAATTCCCTCTTGCTTATGTCAGCACTCAGCAGCGACCTCCCCTCAGCAGAGAGATTCCTTCTACACTCAATTCTGGGTAAGTCTTCATCGTAGTTCCCATTGAAGAGTTCAGTGTAGTAAGCAATAGCAGTGTCTTCTAGTTGCTTAATGTGTTTTGTAGCGTCCCCCTGTTCATTTAAACAATTAAAAAGATTATTATAATGTTTCCTTTGCGACATTTTGGTATAAAAAGACTTGTTGCATTCATCTCCCTGGGTCAGCCATTTTTCTTTATCTTTTTGCTTGACTTCCAGTGATTTTTTTGACAAAGGATCCTTGAGTTGCCTTTATACTTCAAAAAAATCACTATTTAGGCCTTCATTGAGTGGGTCAGCGTCTAGAAGGTTTTGTAAATGTTCAAACTGTTGTTGCAGCCCATGCATAACATCACCCTCTTTAGGCCTTAGTTTGTTCCATTCTTTCAGTTTGAGCTTGCAATGTTTGATGGTCATAACAAGTTTGAACATATTGTTCCCGGCTGGAGCATGAATTTCATTGAAATTGGTTGCATTGTGGTATCCATGAATGAGGTGCCAGTGGTTTGCATACCTGAAAGATTTTCCCTTGGTAGTTGTGGCATCATTGAATCTAATTAGCAGTGGAGAATGGTCACTAGTGGATGAGGCTAAAACTGTAGCGTTAAGTCCATTTATCTGGTTTAGCAAGTTTGCATTTGCGAGTGCTCGATCAAGTCTTGATGATATTTTCTTGGCCTCACCGCTTCTCCATGTAAACTGCAGACCTGAATGGGGAATTTCCGATAATCCACTAGCTAACACGCAATTATTGAATTCGGAAACTTGGGATAGCTTAAGGGTAAGTCCGCCTTTTTTTTCATTTGTATGTAGTACTACATTGAAGTCTCCTAAAACCAACCATGGTGAATGCATTGTTTTGGCAGTTTCATTAATAGTATTCCATAACTGGACTCGTTCTGAAGCCCAATTGCTTGCATAGACAAAGGAAATATAAACATCAAGTCCACCAACGTTAGTTGCCCTAATAGTAACTTGTTGGTTGTCATATTTCACACTTACACAATTCCAGCACATAGTGTCCCAAAATATTACAATACGCCCTTTTAGAGATGTATTAAGGTTATCTGTAGTGTGCCATTGGGTTCCCATGCGGTTTTTAAAAAATTCCAAGTTTTCAGGAGTGAATTTGTTTTCTAAAACCGCTATTATTGAGGGCTTATACTTTTCCCTAAAGTTGTAGAGGTCTAATTGACAGGTGTCATTGTTTAGACCCCTAACATTCCAGTATAGGATCGACATTGTGATTTGGTGGCTTTGCTCCTTGTGACTGGAGCAGTACCAACCATGCCACTGTCAGTAGCAACTTTCTTTACCTTTTGTTTAAATTGTGCATTGTATTTGTTGTTCACTTCAGTGAGTCCACTAATGTTAGGTTCGTCAATACTTTCCTCTTCAGACTCATCCAGATGGATTTCCAGCCCCTGAATATCATCCAGAGACTCTGGTTCCTTATCCTCCTCCACCACTTGACTGGGCTCCACATGCTGATGAGTTGGACATGAACCATCCACCACTGCCTGAGCCTGTACCTGACTTCGATCTGGACCTGTATGAGATGCTGCAGCTGTTGCAGTCACCATCACATTAGGAGATGTATTCAAGTTTGTAGATACTGTAGACGTGCTGGCTTCATATTGTACAGCTCTTTTTGGCGAGGCCTGCTTTTTGGACGTGTTAGCTTCAGGGGGCCTTCTAACCCACATTTTGTCTAGTGACACCGATGAACAATATGTAACTGAATGCCCAAAACATTTGCAAGTAGTGCATCTGGGTGGGACAAACTCGTACTCTACTGGTTGCTCATAAATATTACCATGTTTATCATATGCTGTAATGGTTTTTGGCAACTCTAAATCAGCTGTAATCTCTATCAGCACTTTTGCATAGTTGATTTTTTTAACCAATTTTTTGTTTTCATCTATCTCCAATGGCTTGCCAATGATACTGGCCAATTTGCTAATACATCGAGCATTCCACAAAGCTAGGTTTAGGTTTGGGAGTTTCACCCAAATTGGGTAGGATGTGAGCATATCTTTTTCAAAATTAAAATCAGCTACCCATTTCCTTATAAAATTGATCTTGCTATCCATAAACCAAGGTCCACCTTTGAGAATCCTTTCATAATCATCTTTCAATTGAAACTTTATTAGAAAGAAACCATTTTCCCTTGGGTAAACATCCCACGCCCCTTTAGGTTGCCATGACCTTTTGATATATGCATTAAAGTATACAAAATAAGGCCTTTTACCTACCATATAGACATAAATTGAGTTTTTCCAGATTTTGTTCGATTCGGCATAGTTTAGTTCGTCAATGAGTTGATACTTAGTGTCACCATTCAATAACGGTTCAAAGTACTGTAGCTCACTGGAGATTTTCATTTGGGAATCAAAAGCATCAGCCCAGCTTTTAGGGTTTTGGGGATTTGGCTGACGAGCGACGCGTGGAGATTGTCTGAGTATGTATGCGAAAGATTATTTTCCCTTGCGCTTGGCCTCCTGCCACCCATCACCGTCATCTTCTTCATTTCCGGCGGTTGGGGTTTCTTGGGGGTTGGATGAGGCCGCCATTCAAAAGTTCTTGATTTCGAGGACTTTGAATTGAACATATGTATATATATATATAATTTTATTTAGCTTATATTAGTATTGGTTGAATCTTGAATTAATATTAGGATAATTGAATAAAACTTGAGTTATTTGGTTTATAACTGAGCTTTAGACGTTACATTTTCATTGCTCAAATTTGGAAATCTAAATACTTGAAATCTATTTATGAAATTGATTATAAGTTAAATTTAATAATTATAGTAATGAGTAAACAACATTAACATAAATGAAGTTTTAATTTAGTTATATTGATAAAGAATTAAGATTTTGAATTTAAATATTTATGAATTTGAATGGGATTTGTATTATTCAATTTATAACTGGTATTGAAATTTAAATTGTAAGTAAATGAATTCGGGAACTTAAAAATCTGTGAAATCGATTTATAAATTTATTTAAGTTAAAATTGGATTTAAATGAAATTTAATGAATATTTAAATTTAATTAAAATAGTTGAATGAATAATTGAATGTTTTATTTATTAATTAACTGTGAAATCTAATTGTTTTGGCGACATTCTCGGAATCTGACGGAACAGGTTCTACTGGATTCGGAATGGTGAATTATGGTAGGGTTTCAAATTTCGTTACAATCTGACTTGTCATTTGATTATACGGGATAAAATGTGAAAGGAAGAAATGTAACATGATAATTGTTTGTTATCATATTGGGCCTTCTATATATATAAAAAACTTGAGTTCATTTTCACTCATCAGCCAATTTCCATTCACGTATACTTCTCCTATCTGCCTATTTCTTTTTCTCTAATGGAAGAAACGATTTTCAAAACCCTAGCAAATAAAAATGCAAGCTTTGAAAATATAATTTCCTTAAACCATAATATATATTATATACCAAATCGAAACTCTCGACGATACAAAGCTGCGGATATGACTTATTTCAACATGCAATGCTTTGTTTGGTCAGAAACCGCATTCAAGGATGCTGAAAATCTAAACTCTAGAAATCGAATTGGGTGTGTCCGATTTAGGCTTTAATTGGAGAATCGATGATGTGGATATTGTAGAGAGGAAGATATGAGTTCAGGGGTGGTAATAAAAGGTTCCATCGTTGAGTGTGCCACCGGAATTTCATGTTTTAGGGTTTCCGAACCCGAACCTTTGCTGACGTCGCACGACCTTGGGGCTCGACCGGGGTTTGCCGCATGGAGCAGGATGGTGCGGTTTGAGATGAGCTTCAGTTTGGCAGTGGTCGGAGATTTTCTTGTGGTCGTAGGAGTGAACTACGGTCGGTTAAAGTCTACGATTATGGGTTTTATTTTTCACGGTCCCTGTAGCCGCGTGAAGGAGGACTGAGCAGGAGAGAAGATGACGTGTCTTTTCCTGAGTGGTCAGGATTTTTTTTATTAATTTTACATATTTAAAATCCAAATTGTAATGTACCGTATTTTTACGGTATTATAATTAATCTATTTAATTATTTAAATAGTGATTCAGAGAATTTAATGGTTGTTTAATTAAATAAAATTGAATATTTAATTAATATAAATTATAGAATAATATATTTATTTCCGAAATTGTCGGAATTAGTGGAATTCACAATATGGTGTGAATTGGATTATTCAAAATATATAATTCAGTTTGGATTTGAATTATAATCACGAATATGTTATTTAAATGAAGTTTGAATGTATAATTATAATATAATTATAATCGAGCTCGAAATGGCGCTACATTTCGTAATTTGGCTATTCGAACTTCAATTGAATATACAGAATCCGTTTTAAATCGGATTTATGTGAAACAAGAATATTCGGAGCTGGTGAAGTATATTTTTCTAGTGGAAGAGAAAAATCGGGATTTTGTCGTGTACATTTTGATTTATGTCGAAATCAAATTTTAAAATAGTCGCTATGGAATTCCTTTATAATTTATAACAATATATAAAAGGAATTTCATTATAAATCGAATATCGATTTAATCGGGATTTGAAATATCGAGTTAGAAATTCATATAGGAATATTCTGGAGCTGTATGGTATTCTATTGTGAATATATACGATAATACAAATTTATTTATATTTTTTAAATTGTTTTTAAATATATTTATATATTTAAATGGGTTATTTAGAGCTTTAAAAATAGCCAGTTTTGCAAATGACCTTCGTTTTCGATGAAACTAATTTTGTTGGATCCGCAAAAATTATTGCTAGATTTAAATTTTCGTGATTTTTGAAGTCAGTGTGTGGCCGTACGGATTTTTAATGTGAAAAACAATCAGTATTTTGATAGTTAAAAATATGCTGTGTGAGAAAACGGAGTCGGAATTCGACGAAACCAGTTTCGTTGGGTCTGTAATGTCGAACTGAAGGTGTCTGTCCATTTTCGTGATTTTTGAATATCATGTATGATCATAGGAATATTTAACAATATATACACATAGTGTTTCGTTAAAAACAAATAAAATAATCAATAAAAAATATTATACCTATCCTATAAATAACCCTCACTCATCCTAAACCTAAATCCACTTTTCTCTGGTCAAGGAAACAATTCCATCGCCTCCAGTTATTGAAAACGTGAGAGATTTCCTCTTTAGAAAATCAAAAGAAATTACTAAAATCAAAAGAGTTGTATATTTGAAGTATTGGAAACATTCTCTTCAGCTGGGTATACAAGACGGGATGTTCGAACTTGCTTGGGAAAGCTGGGAAACGTACAGCGTGGATGTACTTGAGCTAGGATTCAGAATTTGGGAGTTTAGGAGCATCGATTCAAGTTTTGGCGGTCGGATTGTTGATCAGTGACGCAAGAGAGATTGTGTGTGTATTTTTGGTGAAAATATAGGCATTTTTATGTCGCTCCTTTCCAGAAAGTCTTAGGAGTCTGTCGTCGAAGTCATAATTCCTCCGGAGGCTGCGCGTTGAACATTGTGGGTTCAGGGAGGAGCAGTTTGTAGAGAGATGATCCTAGGGATCGACATAATTGAATTTCGTGGTATGTGGAGGAAATGGGAATCAAATAAAATGGCGTAATGACCATTAGAAGAGGAAGTCTCGTCTTCCTTTTTCTGGGAGGAAGAAGAATTAAAAATGGGCGGGCCAGGTATTTGCAAATGGGAATGGGCCTTGTTTTGAATAGTAAGCCTATTTGGAAATTAAAAGTTAAAGTTTAATTTTATTTAAATGTATACTAACTTCTTAACATCGTAACTTTATCGTACTTTTCAGAATTCTGAACGGTCAGATCTATTAGGATCGTATGGACGAACGCTACACAATGGAACTGACTGGGAGTGAATCGGAGTTCATTACAATTTTTAGCAAAATAAATTGTCTGATCCGAATCAACAACAGTTTACCGTTATTTAACGATGGACTACCAATGTGAATAAAACTCACCAACTCTATCAGTTCATATTTTTATAACGTATATTTAGAACTGATAAATGATGATTGATTGCTGTGTATTGACTGTTTGGTTGAACTTCTAAGTAATTGGTTGAAATTACAGATCTTGTTATATATAAATATAAATATATATATATATAAATTGATTCTATTTAGCAGTATATTTCATAGTGAAATGAAACTGATGTTAATTATAATGTTTAACATCCGTGGATGCACGGAAACAGGTCGGAGGAATCCAACTGGATTCCTCGATATTTATTTTACTGTTTTTCATATATTGTTATATATGATATGATATATAATCTGTGTTGATTACGTGTGTTGAATGATGTTGATCATTGTTATATAGTACGTTAAATACCATAAGGGATACTGGAATGTTAAAAAGGAAATTTTCAATGTTATATTGAAAAGAAATATTTATAAAATTAAAGGATTTTATAAAAGGAAACATTTTCGAAATAAATAGATTATAAAAGAAATAATTATTTGGAAAAAAAATATAGAGAATTATAAAAGGAAATATTTGTAAAACATTTACAAATAGAATTGAAAAGGAAATATTTGTAAAACATTTACAAATAGAATTGAAAAGGAAATATTTATTTGTTAAATAAATAAAATTATTAAAGGAATATTTATTTGGAAAATAAATAGGATTATAAAAGGGAATTAACGAGATATAAAAGAGTTATCGATTAGAGTTAAAGGATAGAGTTAATTGAATAGAGTTATCGATTAAAGTTAATCGAATAGAGTAAATCAATTAGAGTTATTGATTTAAGTTAATCGAATAGAGTAAATCAGTTAGAGTTATCGATTAAAGTTAATCGAATAGAGTAAATCAAATAGAGTTAATTGATAGAGTTAATCGATTAGAGTAAATCGAATAGAGTTAATTAAAAAGGAATTAATCGAATATTGGTTATTCGAAAAGAGTTATGGAATATTAGTTATTCGAAGAGAGTTATCGAATATTGGTTATTCTAAAAGAGTTATCGAATATTAGTTATTCGAAGTGAGTTATCGAATATTAGTTATTCAAAGAGAGTTATCGAATATTGGTTATTCGGAAGAGAGTTAATCGAATATTAGTTATTCGAAGAGAGTTATCGAATATTAGTTATTCGGAAGAGAGTTAATCGAATATTAGTTATTCGAAGAGAGTTAATCAAATATTAGTTATTCGAAGAGAGTTAATCGAATATTAGTTATTCGAAAGAGAGTTAGTCGAATATTAGTTATTCGAATAAGAGTTAGTCGAATATTAGTTAATCGAATAGGAGTTAATTGAATATAGTTTATACGAATAGAGTTAAAGGAGTTAATCGAATATAGTTTATTCGGACAGAGTTAAAGGAGTTAATCGAATATAGTTTATTCGAATAGAGTTAAAGGAGTTAATCGAATATAGTTTATTCGAATAAAGTTAAAGGAGTTATCGAATATAGTTTATTCAAAAGGAGTTAATCGAATATAGTTTATTCGAAAGGAGTTAAGTGATAAGAGTAAATAAATTAAAGTTAATCGAGTTAAAGTTAATGGAGTTAGGGCTAATTGATTTGAGTTAATCGAGTTATATTTTGGATTTAGATATTTCAGAAGTATGGATTATAAAGCTACAGTTATAATCAATGTTTTTCAATAAAGAAGTGGATTCGTAAATAGAATCCGAGAGTTACGTAAGCAAGTTTATTAAAGATTTAAAGGGTGAACTTTGTCTATTTCGAGGTTAGAAATGTTGTTCAGTTAAGGTCTGAGAGGTAGTTATACCCCAACTTGATTGACTTCGTTTTTAACTAAGGAATGGTTAAGGTTCGATAGTGAAGGAGTTAATTGAATTTAGTTAATAAGTGTTAATGGTTCGAGTTGGCATAGCGATGTTTTATTTAAACATCTGTTTAAATCCAATGAATGAGCTTTGGAAACATTTTCCAAATAAAATCATAGATATTTTCTAATCCTCGAAAATGAAATGTTTGATGATAAAGAATACTGAAATGACAGTGAGACATGAAAAAGAGATGGAAATGTTTTTCAATGATTAATAACGTATATTTTCTAAATTTAGAAAATAAGGAATGTTGAATATATGGAAACAGGAAATAAATAAATTAATGAACTAAAGAGATAAATGTTAAACGATGATTGACCGATATAATTTCCATCTAGAAATAATATCGTTGGTTGCACACATGTTTTTCTTTGATAGTTAAATCACCGACTATCGAAGTTTTTGACCATTTTTCCGTCGTTAATATGGAGAGACTGGGATCAGATTCATTATCTGAAAACCCCTTTGTATGGGCGTTAGCATTGCGAATCAAATATGATGAAGATAATTGAAGATGGAGTTATGCAAGGGCTGTCCTGTTTACAGAATAGTACCTTTGGTTTGTCCAGTCCTAGGACGACCTATATGGAAGAATGTCTGATAGAGTATATTTAATCAATCGCGTAAGTTGATCTCTTCAAACGTATATACGTTTGGTGGCGGAGGAATTCGTTTCTCTTAGCTGTATACCCATTGTATTTTTAGGGAAATCAATTTGTGATTTGGCGGGTATGACGATGTGACATTCAAAGTGTATAATTGTGTGATCTGTCAGAGATAAGCGTGGCCTCTAGCCTCACAACCCGGAAATGAAAAAAATCGGGCAGGCAGCATGGCTTAGTGGTTGTCTGCCAATTAGGGTGTATTATCACCTATCTAGAGATATTCATTTCATTCTTTAATTTATTCGATGCTGTCCCATTCGGGAAACGGTTGCTGATCCCAATCGTTGGTGATATACATTCGATACACTCAAGCGAAATGAGCGGTCGTTCATGCGTGGCCGGGTTGCAAGATGTTTTTGTTGAACCTATAGAGGTACACTATCGGAAGGTGGTTCCATACCTTGTCATAGATGGAAATCCGCTACCTAATAAGTGCTCACGGTTTTGATTGTATGCTATATATGTGGAACGTGAGATGAAAGCGTTCTGCAAGATGATTATTATATTGTGGTTGATAGACACTATTATAATATCAAAAGAGTTTTGATATAAAAGATCTCTTTCAAAATGATTTGAAAGTTAAATCAAATTGATTTGGATTCTCATAAGGGAAAAACCCGTTCCGTTATACGACGTGGTCTTATGAGATATCGTTTTATTGCTCAAACTGTTTTAAATTGTTTTACTCACACCAGTCCCATGACTGACCCAGAGTTTATTTTGTTTTGTTTTCCCTAAACTCCTGGGTGCCCAATTTTGTACGGGCATTCAAGTTTTTAGGATTTTACAGATATACGTGGAGAGCTTGGAGCAGGAGGCTTCAGGATTATATAGCTATAGTTATTCCGCTGCGTTGTAAGTGTTGTACTCTGATAATGTTACTTTATACATATACTGATTTTATTTCAAGGATATGTTATCTATTATATGTTGTTCGTTCCGCTGTGAGATTCGTGTTACTCTGATGTTGTATGTTCTTCTTCTTCTTCTATTCTAAGTTTCTATCCTATCTATTCTCATCCTCTGTTTTCTTTCTATTAGTTTTCTGGTTTCCATTGTAATTTGGGTTGGACTTGTGGCGGAATTGCAGACGTTCTAACACTGGTTTATCGAATTAATTTATGAAATAGTTTGGTTGCATGGTTGTGATTGGTTGTTGAATAGGTTGCTTAAATTTGATATACCAGTGTGTTAACATGCAAATTAGATCGATAATTAGTTATTTAATTTAATTAGATTCTAATTGGAAATTTTGATCCTTGATAATCCGTGGAACAGTTTAATACTGATTAATTGGATGGGATGGTTGTGATGGATTTTTGGTTGGAATTGGTTATTAAATTGATGTTGACACTGCTAATGCTCCATATCCGTATATTGTATGACATGTTTATTGTGACGATTAATCCCATTTACCCTAGATGTTACGTGCATCAAATAAACCCGGGATTTAATCGATTAAAAAATTTAGAACATGAATTGAAATGATAAATATCCGTGACCCTGATTTGGATCGAAATGATATATATCCATACCAAAAATATCGAAAAATTAAAATCACTTGGCCATAGGATAGAAAATTATATATGTAGATCGACTGGTTAAATGATTTTTTTTAATATTCGGAGTTCTATTTGATGAAAATTTTATTTAAAGGAATGTGTCGATTTGGATAAATTTTATCTTTCCTTTAAAACATGAACCTTGAATGTTAATGAATTTATCAAGGGAAATTATCCAAACAAATTAAGATTTTTAACTCGGATTTTAATATATCTAGGAATTTCCGAATTTTACGGTAAGATGTGGAATTTATAATTTCCTATGAATTGAGCTTTGAAATGTAAGTTATTTGAAGATACTTGAAATTTCTTCGAATTGACATGAATATGAATTTGAATCCGTTAAATTGAACGGTTTGTTTGATCAAGGTTGAAATGAGATTAAATGAACTCCATTGAGACTTGAATTTAGATTCAAGTATTTGAAATTCGGAAGAAAGGAACAATTTTAGTTTAAAATTTTATTTTCAAAAAAAAAATTCTATATATATATATATACATACCTTGCTTGATTTCAAAATAAACTATTCATTTCCTTCAAAATTATTTATTCAAGCTTTAACCTATAAACCATTCTATTATAAAAACTATTTCCTTTATATTTTATACTTTCAAAACTATCTAGTAAACTTTTAAATTTATGTAAATACATGATATTTTAAATCATCTTATTGTTTTAGTCATTATATTATGTATATTTTTATTTATAATATAAAGATTTCCTTATAAACATTATTTTCATTGTATTTTTTTTATGAATTGTAAATTTCTTCCGAATGGAAATTGTTTGGATCTAAAACTTTTGTTCAAATGTAGTTGAGATAAATTTTATTCTATTTGTATATGAATCGATTTTGATATGGAAATGTAAATTATATTCTACTCGAATATAAATGGACCTCTTAAGGGATTGAAATGAGTTGAAGTGAAAGTATATATCCAATTTGAATATGAACGGATTTAGAACATAAATCGATTTGGAGTAATTTGAAATCTTTGAGATAAAATATATTCTATTTGAGTATAAGTCGATTTTGAAATATTATATGATTATAATATAAGGATATGGGAATATATTCTAATTTAGAATATCATCGGTTTGGTATGATTATGACATTTTGATATGAATTATATTCTATTTGAATATAAATTTTATTCGAAATAGAATATGATATTTTGATATGAAGCGAACCTTTGTGAAATATAAATGAACCAACCGATGTAAAAGATGTAAGCGTTAGTTGTTAAAGAGACCGGAGTCATCATAAGGCATACTCTCTGTCAGTGTCGATACCACTTTAACAACTGTGAACGTTATGACGTATCCAGAATGAATGTGATGACTTGGAGGCAAAATGTTGGATTGAAGAAGACGAACGATGACGAAATAGTCCTGACCTTCGGGTCAGAATTGAAATGACTAAAATAGGAGCTATACCGTGACAAACTGAGTAGCATCTTTGATCAGACAAACTTCTTCAATACTATTTCTGTAATGATGATGATGATTTGGGCCCTTTATGATTTTGGGAGTGTGTTCCGAGGTACGCGGTAGTGGCTGCTATGCGTTACCATCGGTCCGGGAGTGCAATTGGTAGAATCCTACCCTGGGCATTGCCTCGAGTGCCTTGTCATATTGATCCATATCGAGCCCCATAAGAATTTAATTTATCATTGCCTTCTATGGAGTGCCCTCTGATAATACCAGTATGGTGAATTTACTGTACTGTATAGACTGTTGATGCCTCTAAACGTCGTAAGGGTAATATGGTAATCTCGCTTATGCTATTTTTATGATATTTACTTTACTAGATAGACACTATCATAATAGCGTATTATACTATGTATGTATTAGTTTAACGGATCCTCGAGAGATGGAAAAATCCCTTAACATTTCTTGAGTTGCTGCACGCATCACACTTAAGTTGTTTCGTATTTTAATCTAACTATTATGAGAATGATTTAGTGCTGATCCGAGTGTTTATTGTGTTTTTTATGAAATACGCTTGGATCAGCAGAAGTTGTAGTTGGCGAAGATTGCAATAGCTTGGAGTATGAAGACAAGGATTTGATATATATATATATATAACACAATTATAAGTATGTATTTCTGCTGCATTTATTTCCGCTGCTTTTTATATACATCTTTATGTATATGTAACTCTGATAATCGTTGAATGTTATAACTAATGTACACATTTCAACTGATTTTAACTGCTATTTGTTTATTATATGTTGTCCTTCCACTGTGAGATTCTGTGATTGGTTTTTCTCTTCCTTCTTTCGTTTGTCTTCTTTTTCCCAATAACTACCTGCATTTGCGATTTGTTTGGGTCGACATGTGTGGTTTATTGTCGATTTGAACGGTAAAAAAAATCCAGGTTGTTATAGTTGGTATCAGTGCGATGGTTAGCGATAACCTTGGCCCTGTTTGGGAATTAACTCATTAGAGATGGGGTTAGAAACGCCCTAGAATGAGTTTGAGTGATATAAGAGAGCATACTTGTATTTTGATATAAATTGATTTTACTTTATGTTGACTTGTTCGGTTGAATATTTATGGATCCTGGTCGATATATGGGATGCCATAGAATCGATAGGAATTTCTAAATAATCGAACAGAATGGATCGACATAATATGGCTTTTGATTATATTTTAATTAAATTAAACATATGTTATGGGGTTTGAAGTGTATATGCATTCGTTATTAGTAAGTGGTAAAATTAAGTTATTACCTATTATGGTTGATTTGATAATAAATATAAATTGGATATTTGAAGGGTTTGGAAAAATTTAAGAATGAAATCCTTTAAGTATAACGGGTGGCATAATATATTTTGGCAAATAAATAGAACTGAACTTGAAAACTCGATTCTGGCACTTTTGAAAATAGCTTTGCCAAGACCTTGAAAAATATAGTATTATAAGTATGTTTGAAAGGGGAAATGGTTTTAAGAGATTTTAAACGAAATGAGTGTAATCCCTTCTTGGACCTTAACATAACTTCGGTAATAAGTGCACGCATTATCGACGTTTATTCTGAAGCGTCTAAGTGGGTGAGACCACTCCGTATTTTCAAATCTGGTTTGGAAAGAGTTTTTAGATTTAAATTCCTATGGTATAAGTATATATGTATGTTATTTTAAACTTAGTTGAAACCCGAAATCAAGCAATTTAAAATCACCTTAACAAATGACATTGACTTAAGGATTAAAGTAACCCGAGTTATTGAAATTTTGGACTTAAATGTTGAGAGAAAGGAACCATCGCTTAAATTCAATCATGGACGATAATAAAGTTAAATAAGTCACTAGTTTGGTTGATATAAGTGTTAGAGAAGTTGAAATTCACTTTGAAGAAAAAAAATTACCCCTAAGTTAACTAAAATGAATAGAAATATTAGGTTGTGCAATAAGGAGTGATAACTCACAACTGGGCTAATTCATAAGTTGTTAAGTTAGTCGAGAAGGTGTGGGAAGAAACTTATGTTGTTGATAATATGGATTGCCGATAAATAAAATTTTAAAGAAATGAAGTGGTTAATGGAATCTGAATGGTCGATGAATTAGAAATGAAAGAGATCTAAATGGGTTAGACCCCATTTGGATAATATATCGAATATCAATCTAAGTATAAACCATGAAGGAATAGAGGGTAAACTATTTTGTCGAGGGGAATATAATTTAATGTGAGTAGAGGAATCGAGTTAAATAAAATTAACTTAGGAAATCGAATAAGAATGGTTTGAGAACTAAGTATAAGATTTAAGTGATGAACAGTCCTTAGTTCAATTTATGATCTGTGGGTCGAATAAATAAATTGAGTTAATGGAATAAGATTTAATTTATAAGGAAAATGTGAATAAGTGAATAAGGAATGGTTAAATGAATAAAGAGAAGCGTTAAAACAAGGGAAAATGAGAAGCAAATATAAATTTGGCTTAATCGAAATAAGATAATTGTTAAATGAATTCTAAGTTGGGAATTGGAGATATAGAAATGAGATGTAAAATAAAACTTAACCTGAGTTGAATGGACTTAATGAAATGAAAGCAACTTAGGGAAATTTAATAAGTCAATTTAGAATTGATATAGATAATTGGATTTAGTAAGTATAATTTGATTCATACGAACTACTGAAGGTAAATCATTGAATAAATAAAGTCAAATTTAATTCAAATAGAACGACATTCGATGTAAATTGGATGAAGTAAATAGATATAAGAATGAAATTTGGAAATTTGATCCATGTTAATGAATTAAAGATCTAATGTAATTAAGTTCGTTGGAAAATTTTAAAATGAATTCAAGTTTTTATTCGGAATTTAATGCTTGGAATGAAATGGGTGAGTTGAAAATGAACTTAAGTAAGATGGACGATAAAGAACATAAATAAATGCAATGAAATTCATTTGATATAGGAGAAATGAACATGAATATATTTAAGCACTAAAAGAATGAATCATATTATGTGTATAATGGATCGATAACCCATTTTAGACTGTTAAGCTTTGCTTAAATTTTTGGAATCTAGAAGTTTGAAACTCCAAATAAAATAAATCGACGTTTATGAGAAACCTGAAATATTCGGTGAACTGAAGTAAAATAGCCATAACTTTTGATGGGATAATCGGAATTCGATGATTTTGAACTTTTTGGAAACCTTAGAAAGTGAACTAAAACTTTCGTTAGTCGAAATTCTCTTATTACTAGGCTGAAATTCAAGTTTAAGTTGTAGCACTATGCGCAGAAAATTAAAAACTGAAGCGTATGTCAATATTGTTTTGACCGTAACTTCCTAACGAAGCGCCGGATTTTGATGTGCTTGTACAATTCAGAAAGTGCAAGATCTAAACTAAAACTTTTTCTAAATTTGTTGGGTAAAATTTTGCCGTTTAAAGGGTTGAAAACTGACTTGAACAATTTAGGTCTGCAATTTTATGTGTATGGGCTGAAGAGTTCTCTCTCGCTAAAACGACCATAACTTTTGAACGGATTATCCAAATTCTACGAATTCGGACAATTCAGAAAGCTTGAAATGAATGCAACAACTTTTGCCTGCTTTGGTCAAATTCCATCATTTAAAGGTTGATAATCCACGATTTATTCGCTGGCCCGTCGCTAACATTTTGATTTTATAGTTGAAATGTTCGATATATGTTGTGTAAGTCGTATGCATTTGCTATGTACTATATATATGTTTAATTGTTATGCATATGTGAGTATGTAGTAGGTGTAAGCAAGTCACGCTATGCTTTGGAGCTCGCTTGCGCTAAATACTAAAGTGCAACAACCTCAATTTTAACGAATAGTACTTAATTAAAAGTTAATTAATTAGAGAATAATTTGAAAAATTATATGAATTTTGCAATGGGGATTTCTCCATAGAGTCTGCTACAATTTTGTGGTCCCGATACATATTTGGTTTGTGAGAAACAAACTTAAAATGAAGTTATAACAGTCAAAAATTCAAAATTAAACAAAAGTTAAAATGAAAGATACTATAAAAATAAGCTCATAGGCCGACCCAACATCCACCCAGGTCGACCCATGTGGTGGGTAGATCGACCCAATACGTGCTTGACACGTATTCTAACCAAGCACGAAACATTCTAAATGGACGAATTCTTTCGGGCTACTTTTGATCTAATGTGTCTTCAAGTTGGTCGCTGATGTGGTTTATCCAAGTTGACCCAAAGACATGGTCGAGTCATATTTAAAACCTAAATCTAATAGCTAAGTGTCATTTTGCCCACCTACAAATAAATCCCAGCCCCTTCTCATTTCCTCACAACACATCTCTTCCTCCGCTAAGGCTGGTACCTTTTTTGAGAGACATGGCCAAATTAAATTAGATTTTAGAGGGAATCGAGATTTCTTGTAACAACCCGGATTTTCAGAACCAATTTAAAAATTTTATTTTAGCTGTTTTAATGGATTTTGAATATTTAAAATGAATTATTTCAAATAACAATGACTAAAAATATATTTAAATTGAAGTTAGAATGAATAAATTTATTTTAATTATAAAACGAGCCTGAAATGGCGCGGTAGTTTGAAATTTCGATCTTAAAATTCAATTGAATGTATATGATTCAAAATAAATTGGGTTTTAATAAAACCAGAAAAATTTGAATCTGTTTAATTATATCTTTCTAACAAATGTAAAAAATTCAGATTTTAAAATGGGAATAAAAAATTATGTCCAGTTTAAAATTTAAAATAGTCGCTATGGAATTTTTTTTAAAATAATATATAGCCCTTAAAAATAACCATTTTGCAAACGACCTTCGTTTTCGAAGAAACCACTTTTGTTGGATCCGGAATGTCAAATTATTGCTAGATTCTAATTTTCATAATGTTTGGAATTAATACGTTAGCGTGGTGAATATAAACGCGTTTGGCAGTTTTAGTTGGAATTTAATCGACTGAAAAATGACCATTTTTCAAACTATCTCCAAATTCGACGAAATTAGTTTTGTTAGGACTGTATCATCAAAACATAGCTATATTTATTTATTTTGGAATTTTTGGAGTCAGTATGTGGCCCCGGTAAATTAAAATGTATGTTTAAAATTCAGTATATTGATTTATATTTTAATTTAAAGAAAATCTAATCGAAACGGTTGAATTGGCTTGCGGGACATATCCCATTGTGTCTGGAATGGGGGTAATTAGCTAGGGGCGATAGTCATTGGATTCGATTTAGAGTTCGAAAAAAAGTAACTTTTTGAAATAAAAATAAATTAAATATATGTTAGAATATAAGGGTCAAACCCTATTATCTCCAACCCCACGGTCAAACTAAGAAACCCGCCCACCTTTCTTCAATTCCCATCGCTCCCCCCTGCCGCCACCGCAACCACCGCCTCCTGCCGCCACCGCAACCACCGCCACACCTCGCCACAACCACCGCAACCACCGCCACACCTCGCCACAACCACCGCCGCCCCACCAACACCCTCCCCCTCACCACCGACCCCGCCTCTCTCTCCTCCCTCTTCAAATTCGAGCCTAAGCCTTCCAACGCCGGAAAAACCATCGCCACCACTGCCTGGGCCCGCCTCCGGCCAGTCGCCGCCTCCTCACCACCTGCACCACCCCCTCAGCCCCCACCTCCGACCATGGACCCCACAAACCCTAAAAACTGAATTTTTATAACTTTCAAAGTTTGCAAATAACACCCTGACTTTATCGAGCCCATATCTCCCAAACCGAGCGCTTTTAGTCAAAAATCCACAACACCAAAATCGAAGAGCATGATTTTCTCTTCGATTTTGATACATCGAAGTCAGATTTTGGATTGTAGAGTTGTTCAAAAAACACGTCCAAAGTCTGCTGTCCAAATACTGTTTTTTCGCGATTTTTGGCGAAATGGACCAATTTCGGAAGAAAGGCCACTAGGCGAAAATTGTCCGGAATAGCGCGTTTAGGCTAATAAAAAGACGACGTGAAGATTGGAGCTCGCTTGCAAATTCTGGAACCAGAATAACAAATCAGAACGTAAAAAAGCAACGGCGGAGTGGATCCCAAAGTGAGAACTCCTTCTCACTCCAATTATTTTACAGTTAAATATATACTAGGATGTAGACGGGGCTTAGAAGCCCCCGACACTATTTATTGTACAAACCATGATCGTTTATTTGGAATGTATTGTGAAAATTTGGTCGTGTTGGAAATTGATTGCATTGGGGTTTTGATGTTTCGATTGATTATTGTGTATGACGCGAGCCAGTACCAGGAGAGGGGTAATGCTAGACATTACTCTGATTTTAATATCGCGCTGTTATAATGCAGAAATTTTCTGAAATAAATATTTAATCATTAAAATATAATTTTTAATGTGTATGTGAACTGTATAAAATATTCATGTGTTGAAATAAATATTTTATCGTTAAAAATATAATTTTTAAGGTATATATGAACGCCATAAAATTCTCTTGAAATGAAAATAAATGTGCATTTACAAATCAGATGATTTGTTTGTGTACACCCATTTAACTGATATTGATTGGGGCGATAAATTTTACACATCGCCCAACTGCACAAATAATATTCAGTATTTGTTGGTTGAAACTCCACACGAGTATTGGGATGATATTTGGCATGCACTAATCCCAATTGTTTAGTTATACGTTAGTCGATTGGTTGACGAACTGTATTAAGCAATATTTATTTATTTTAATGCTTATACAGTGTAAAAGGCACTCTGGATGATGGATTATTGTTTATCATGGTTGTTGTATACATGTGTTGTATGAAATCCATATAAATAACATTATATGGTAATTGACTATGTCTGATTCCAATTCAGGAATAACGAATATTTTAAAATAACGAATATTTTAAAATAATATTCAGTAAAGGATTAAAATGTGAATTTGATGTCCGATTTTGGATGGACACGGAAATATTGAAATGTGTGTAGCCGTGTTGATTAGATTTGCGCCATTTGAACGATATTTATATCGATTTATTCATTTTTTATAATGAATATCGAAAAGGGGATGATTTCAAAATAAGATATTTTGAAAATATTATCACTTAAATATTATAATGATAAGTAGTATTCAATTTTGATTTAAAATCGAAAAGAAAGTGGGAATCATTTTAAAACGAATTTATAAACGATTTATAAAATATGTTTTAAATGGAAATCGATGAAATATATATAATATATATATTATATATAGTGAAAATTATGCACAATCCCTAAAACTAAACTTAATTAGGCTCATATCCCTCCCTAAGTTTTCATTCAAACCCGCCCCCCATTTTTGAATTTCTGCCTTTTTCGTTTTTTGGCAAAAAAATAGGCATTGACATATATAAATACATATACACACACACACACACACACACACACACACACACACACACACACATATATATATATATATATATATATATATATTTCTAAATTCTGGAAATATTCTCGGAAGTCCACGTAATTTAAAAAAAAAAGTTGCATACATGTATGCAACTATTATCAATAGTTGCATACATGTGTGCAACTATTGCATAAGCTGCTTTGGCTTGAAAATCTAGACCGAAACTTGCATACATATGTGCAACTATTTGAAATACTTGCACACATATATGCATGTTTTGCACAAAAAAAAAACTCAAGAGAAATTAGCTTACGAATTTTTGCCTACTTTTATACAAGAATTATGCAATACTTGCATAGACATATGCAACAAAAACAAACAACGACGCATGAATGGAATACTTGCACAAATGTATGAAGGAAAATTCAAATGTATGCATACTATTATGCATTTAACTGCATATACGCTGTTTTGTTGTTTTTTTCGTTTTTGACGCATTGTTTGATGGTTTTTTATCTGAATTTTTTGTTGAGTGCATGTTTAATTTAAATATGAATTTACAATTTTCTTTTTTTTTAGTGAAATTTCGAAAAATAGGGACTAAATTTACCATAAGTTTATGAACGGACCTGAGCCTAATTTAAAACCTTAACAGGGACCTGTAAAAAACACAGCCTTATATATATTTAATGGCCTGAATAGAATGTGTCGCGTTGCGACCGTTCGCGAATTTCGACCATTGACTTCGAATTGACATTACGGAAGATCCGAACATGGGATTCTCCTAATACCGGAACCATTGGGTTTGTATCAAAAAGAGCTTTCCAAAAAATACAAGAGATAAATCTAACGGTTGGATTTGGAATTATATCCAAATCAAATTTGGAAAAGGTTGCTCTAAGTGCAGTTCGATGACCGTTTATGGAAATCCACTGAAAGGGCCTTAATAAAATTATCAATAATTTGTGTAAAATCATAATAAATGATTTGGAAAGAATTGGAATGAAAAATTCCATATTGGAAAGAATAAAAATATATTTTTATCAAAATGAACTAGTTATCAACTAGAAAAATAGTCCAATGGTTTTAAATAAATAAATTGGATAGGGAAATGGTTTTAATTTTAACTAGGATTTTTCCAACGTATGAATTGGAATGGATTTGAATAGAAATTATCTTCAGGGTATTTCGATATTGGATTCCGTGACTATACGGATATTGTGGAGGAATTTGGAAGATAGATATATATCGTTATTCCCCATACGATATGTGTTGGTTTCAAAATTTGATATTGAATATAAGCCGATATAATTTCTATTCAGAGCCTTATATTTAGTATTAAAATGGATTTTGGATTTGTCGTGAATGGTGTCTTAAATAACACTGTTCTTAAACCCCATGTAAAAAGAATAAATCTTTTAATTAAGATTATTGGAGTTTCCAATTATATTTAGTAACTGAATAAAATGGAATGTGAATTGGGTTTATTGTGAACTGTGTTTTTAATGATATTCGTTTTTAACCCGATTAACATTGAAATGTGATTTGGAATTTATAAATCTTTTAATTAAGATTAATGGAATTTTCCAAAGTAAAGTTTTCCAATTTAATAAAATAAATTGGAATTGAATGGAATTAGATCTGGTAATAATCGAAGTGAGCTTCTGTGGAGGAAGACTGTTAATATATATATAATTTAAAAGGCTTTATCATTATTCCATTTATATTATTAGTCGGATATGGAAATTGATATCGATTATATATTGATCTGTTTCTTATGAAGATTCCACAATTAATGGAATGTGATTTTGAGTTTATCGTGAACTGTGTTTTTAAATGACATTAGTTCTTTAACCCAGTTAAAGACAGGATTACATGTCTAACATCGTATTTCAAACTGTGTTGTTGATCTCTGCTAAATATATATCTGTTTGGTGGCGGAGAATTTATTCTCTTGCTTAACACCCTTCTCTGAGACGTATGAGTTTAGAGGTTATATATCAACAGAAATCAATGGTACAGTGTAGATTGTCGATGCGACATGTTTGTGCTTCCCAAGTTAAATAATCATTAATAATGATTTTTGGGAAGATTAAAACTATGTGAAGTTTTAATGAATCTTTAGTTAGATTGAAATGTGAATGTGATAATTTAAATTATCAAATTTGTGAAATGATCGAGAATGGAGTATCGCCAATTTTACTCTAAACGATCGTTCTTTAATTAGATTTGAACGGTAAATGGTAATTAATTTTACCGATAACACCGTGGTGTTGGATATGGAGTATTACCAGTTTTGCTCCATGGGATGAATAGTTTGGGATTGGGAAAAATAAATAAATGATTACTTCGGTAAGGCTCGATAATCCCGACTATTTGATAAACCTTAATTTGGTTTGAAATTGATTAAGAAAGATTAAAGAATAATTTTCAAAGAACTTATCTTTGATAAAATTAATGGGAACCTTTCCCTAATGATGTGAATATTTGAATAAAAGAATATTCCGGATTAGAATGAGGCCTAAGTTGTGTTTTTATAGCACTTGATTATAAGATACGTGAATTATTCGAAAAGGTCAGGTTTATACCCATTCTAAATAATTGATTCAACGATAAGTCGACGATGAAGGCGGTGGTTAAAGACCGGAGTTATTCACATCGTTTGGATGATTACTGATGTCTTGATTGGGCTGTACACCCAAGACAAGGTAATAATTGGTGATCGTCCAAACGTACTTGGAGATCGACCGGATATGCGAGGTCCTCTCTCCTGTATTGGACATATGGGACGAGGAATAAGGTGCCTCCGGTTTTGTTTAGACCCAGAACGAACTTGTAAATGAATGTGTGTCTGACATTGGATTTCATTCTATGTTGATTGATCTTTATAAATTATATATCCGTTTGGTGGCGGAGAATTTGTTCTCTTGCTTAACAACCTTCTCTAAGACGTACAAGCTTAGAGGTTATATATCGATAGACATCAGTCGCATGGCATGGAATGTCAATGTGGCATGCTGAGATACAAATGATCAAGGCATTTGTTGAAAAGCAAAGTCCTATGGATGATGATCAAAGCACAACTTTAATTAGCATAGCTTTGTGTATAACGTTAATTCACAAGTCTCACACCTCGGTATGAGTCAAAAACGGGATAGGGCCATAGGGAGAACATGACGTTTCTTTCTAGCTATGGGTGGTGTCATGGTATGGAGCTCAGACATTTATATTTTTACCTATATGGATGATAGATAGAGAGGCGTCTCGGATATATCGATCACTACGAGGCCGATGGATAGGTCCTATAGGACCAGGAAACGAGTGTTCAAGAATAATTAATCCACTAAAGTATGTGTGGATCGGCCCTACTGCATCCAAGGATTCCCCCGCGGTGTGTAATCCTAAGGCATCTGCTAGAGTGTCTCGAATTGGTGAGGAGCCATTACTGACCTCGACTCATGATGGAATCCAATTTCCATTACATGACATTGTGCAGTTTTGATTGTAAACCTATATATGGTGACATAGTATATGGTAGCTATGCTGTATAGGATTGATACATTTATATTGGAAGTTATTTTATACACTTTACACATAGAATAGTATCAAAATGAATAGTTTTAAACATACTGGGCATGTTTGGCTATTATAAGGGAAAACTCTATCCTCCGGCTTGCGTTGCATTGTGCGATGAGACCTATGTCTTATAATAGCTTCATTTTTCCAAAAAGCATTACGTTGTTTGGTTTATGCACTGATATTCTTAGGAGAAAACCCGTTCCGTGTTTTACGACGTAGTCCCTTGATTTAATTTATTTTTAAAGTAAAGATTTAATAACTGTTTTAGTTCTCACACCAGTCCCATGACTGACCTGGAGTTTATTGTTTTAACCTAAACTCTGGGTGCCCCTATTTTCCACACGGGTAGCTAGTAGTTGGGTTTTTGCAGATATTTCTTTTCCAGGATCCTGGATTGACAGCTGGAGCTACATTCAGAAAGCTTTGTATCCGTGTATTTCTTTCAGTTATATTATGTATTATTTTTCCGTTGCTAATGTAGTTTAAATCTATGATATTTTTCTGATGTATAATATTTATTCATACTCTATTATATTCTTGTACTCTAATGTAATTGTCGTAATAGCAATGAAATATTCTTCTGTTTGTGTTTCGATTTGTCGTGTTCTCAACTCAATCCGGGTTTTCCCGTAAGGGTAAGTTTGGGTTGTTACATTTCTAGATTAAAATATTTTCTATTTGTTTTCTTTTTTGTGTAGGGGGGAGGGGTGGTACTATCATATCCATAAGGGAAAACCTTCTGTTAAGTTTATATGATTTTATATTTTTGATTAAAGTTTAGAGTAAACATGAATAATAGTAGTTATAGTTGTAGTATTATTTACAGTTCTTTTACTTACAGTTTATGTTCATTCTTGTTTTCTGTAATTTCTTTCTGTCTTTTCTTATAGTTTCTGTTTAATTAATATTCAGATTACTGTTTATTATATTTTCATCCTTCTTTCCCCTATTCTTCATCGGATTTTTATAGTTTATTATGGTTATGCCTAAAAATGCATAAAAGGCATACATATACAACTGATTCAGGCATAGATTTAAATGCCTAATTGCCTATGGATAGTTATTATCTTTTATTATGCTCACGTTTGTGGAAATTTGGTTAAATTAGGATAATTGAATAATTTGGGCTTAATTTGACAGATGTTGTAAAATTGTAGTACAAAGGGAACGTTAGGCTGATAATATCCAAACCTGATTAAGTTAGTGAAATGACTATGGTATGATTTGTAATACCAAAATGAATTATAACCTATACTTGCATAAATATGATAGTTAGGAAATCATAATAAACAAACATGGTTTATTTGTAAATATGAATATGACAGGGAATGATTGGAAGGACAGTTAGTCTTTAATATGAACATATTTACTTAGGTGTTAAGTAACGAGCATAAAATTCTATGGTGGCCTTATGATTAGGCGTTAGGCTTTAATATGAACATGTTGACTTACAAGGTATTAATTTACGAGCCTAAAATTTTATGGTAGCCTTGTGATTAGGCGTTAGTCCACGATAAATTAAAAAGACTATAAGGCTTAGTTAAATATTGAACTTAAGGTTACTTTTAAGTTAAAATCCTAATTCTTTGGTTAATCTATGGGAGGCCGGATCAATGGGGACCTGGGCCGGGTACTAATTCCTGGGGATCCATACCATACCTCACACCCTTTCTATCACATACGGTCTTATAAAGGAAGTAAGGGCATGCACCATGCTGTAAGAGGTGGTAAGATGGTCCAAATTGAGGTAAGTACAGGTTTTTCCGATGACTTGATGTACGCGCATTGATCCGACGAGGGAAAATAAGACACGGTGACACTTGAACGCTATGTCTTTTTGCTGATGGGTTGGGCCTAATAAGCCCAAGGCCTATAGTAGTTATAGATTATCACTATATGGTTTTGGTAGTTGATCGATGGGTAGTATTAGAAAGAGTTTCCTAATTATATTATGTTCTGAATTTGTAGATGTGCAAAAAGGAAAAAGTTGACTTGGAATAGTTATTCTATATGTTCTCTTTTGGTGTACACAAACACTTACCCTATTTGACACTAAAACTACTATTCTATATGTTTTCCACTTGCTTATCAATCGTGCTAGTACATAAAATCTCATCGGACTTTATGTATGACCCATTTTTCCTTTCTTCTTTCCTTTTTCTTCCTCCAGGCTCGCAGGGTGGAAGTGTATAGTTTGGATTGTTTAAGAGTTTCTTACTTGGAGAATTTTCTATGCAGCAGATGTAGTATTCTTTGTTATTTCATATCTTTCCACAGTTTGGTTGCATCTATAACTACTATTTGAGGGATATTATTTATGTGCTATGATATTCTATGACTAAGATTTTCTTTCCACGAGACATGATATTTGGTTTCTGGAATAAATGTAATGTTGTTTTAAATTGTCTTATTCTTCCGTTGTGATTTAAATTATTTCTATCTTATGAATCATAGTCTCTGTGATGTTCTTTTATGTCTTTATACCTATAGTGCTTCATATTCTTTATTGAGACCCTACTTTGGGTATTGTTAAAGGGTGTGGAGTGTTTTATCTTAGCCCAATCAATCCAAACCAGCTCAAAAATGTAGATCCCATCAATACAAGTCCATGGGAAGAAAAGACTTCTGAATCTGGCATCGTATGAGAAAGATATGACATATATAATTTAGACGATTCAAAACAACACAAATTAAATTAATTAACCTACTAATTACAAAATTACCCCTTAGCATCATATCCGCCAATCTACAACCTCCAGGCCGCATGCAGCTATATCCATACCCATCTGATGCGTGCACTTTATATGGTAATAAGCAACGAATCTCCGCCAAATCACAATATGATTGTACCAACGCATTGCTCTTCCAAAACCAGACTTTCCCGTACCCATCTCGTCATTGTTGGAGCTCCAAAAAAAATGTGACATTCTTAGTATTTCACACATATAGGCAAAACACACAACCTACCACAGTGAACCCAGTTCGCCGATTTTCCTACGGAGGTGCTATTTCTGATGGTGAGTGTAATGACGTTGATGGCATCACCCAACTCCACCTAAATCGATCACGCCCCCTAACCCTAGGTGTACGATTTGAGAATGTTGGCCCTGGCATTGGGTTAGAATGCTTTAAATTGGATATAGGTGCAGAGATATCTTCTTCCCGAGTTCGTTGAGGTTTATTTCATGATTTTTAGTTGAGAAAATCATTTGATTTGACTTTTGATTGAATTGTAGAGCTAGCGGCCATGATTTCCCAAAAATGAATGAAACAAACATTCATGGCTTAAGAGGAAAGGGAATATTGCTGGCCTAATATCACTTGGGGTTTATACCATTTATATTAATATTTAATTACCAAACGTGCCGAAAAACTTGCGAACTCTAATCGAGACGTGTCGCATGCTGTCATCTATGTAAAAATGTCTTTTGTAAACAATGAGACTAGCCTTGAGACCCAAATCGACCGTATGTGGAAGTTATCCTTTAAATTTCAAATTACATAATGATAGTTTCTTATAGAATTTGACATACTTTTAATTTACACATGACCAAGCAGTATATCCAATCGCTACGAAATTTTGCAACATGCAACAACTCAATACCACAATTACAAAAATATAAATTTTGTCATAATCCAACACAATGCTCTTGAAATGATAATTTAAGCGTACATTGAGATCGTTATGACTACCAACTGGTCCAAGCTAAAAATATATCGATTTATACTTGTTCTTCACATAGCAAACAACTTTGACTCAATGGTATTGTCCTATCTCCTGATCCGACCATTTGTGAAAAATCACATTTTGTAATCGTTAACTGAATAATTAACAATCAATACTTAAATAAAATATTTAAATATCTGATCGTTAAAAAGGAAAATAAAAGCCCAAAAGTGGCTACTCCACATAAGGCAAAAATGCCAAAATGCACGAAATGGCAAAAATCACAATTCTACATCTATTACATGCCTCTTTTTAAGAAAGCTTAGCATTTAAATGCAAAAAAAAGCAAATTAGCATCCTAACAAATCAAACATTGATTCTTTGTACCTGAAGATGCACTCAACAAAGAGGATTAGACACAATAGTAGAAATAACAACAAAGGAATAAACATGTTAAATAAATAGAATTTATCTAATATAAGCATGTCTAAGTCATGTATGGTTTTATTTCGAATAAATAAACAATAAAGGGAATTATACAATAAGGGCTTCCTTTAGTTAAACAATTAGTTTCTAGGACACAAGTTCGAAACAAAGGACAAATTTCCACAGCCGCTTCCATTTGTACCATCTTCTTTTTTTATGATCGTCTCCTATTTTCTAACGATCCTTCATAAAAAAATTGGGCTAATTTTTTTTTTTGGACGACCGTCTCCTATTTCGCAATACAGCCGATCTTCAAAAACAAGACCTAAGCCGATTCGTGAATCCCTTAATCCCTAAAATCTAAACCGATTCATAAAATCCTAAATCCCTAAGTCGAACTTCTAAAAAAAACTTGATCTTCTCAAACAAGTTGATATTCTCAAACAAGCTAAAATCCTAAAGTCGCTAAGAATCGACAGGTATGAATATACATTTTCATCTTTTAAAGTTTGAAAATAAGTTTCATTCGATTTCAGATTATAGCAATAATAAATTAGGACATATATATTCAGTAATATATTTTATTTCATTTGTCAACTTACAAATATAATCGTGTTTATCCTTTATTTTGAATTATTTAATTACATATTAAAATTAGTAATATTTCAAAATTACTGATACATGTGAAAAAGATAAACGCATTTATCTTTTACTGTAATTGTAATAAATGTTTAGTTGTACTCTTTTTATGAAAAACAAATTCTAATGTTTATTTGTTTTTTCATAGACACTACTATCACTTTTTTGGAAAAGATAAATATATGTAAATCATCACTGTAAATGATGTAAGACAAGTACACAAAAAAGATAAATATATCTATCTTTTTAAACAAAAATGTTTTTATTAGAATATTTTCATATTAGACTTTAATTAAAAAAATCAATAATTTCTGTGCATTAGATGATTTAACAAATTTATTTTAGCAAATGATTAACATTTTCTTTATAACAAACAAACACAAAAAAGTATAAACACATTTATCTGTTACTGTAATTGTTATAAATGTTTAGATGTATTTTTTTTTACAACAAACAAATTTTAATGTTTATTTATTATTTGGTATACATTGCTTTCAGTTTTTTGAAAAAGATAAACGTATGTAAATTATCACTGTAAAAGATATAAGACAATTAGACTAAAAAGATAATTATATCTATCCTTTTAAACAATAATGTTTTTTATTAGAAGATTTGCATATTAGATTCTAATTAAAAAAAATCAACAATTTCCGTGCGTTAGATGATTTAACACATTTATTTTAGCAAATGATTAACATTTTTTCTATAACAAAAAACACAAATAAATATAAACACATGTATCTGTTACTAAAATTGTTATAAATGTTTAGATATTTGTTTTATAGAATTTTTTTTAATGTTTATTTATTATTTGGTATACACTACTATCAGTTTTTCGAAAAGATAAAATGTATGTAAATCATCACTATAAAAGATATAAGACAATTAGACTAAAAAGATAAATATATCTATCCTTGTAAACAATAATGTTTTTTATTAGAAGATTTTCATGTTAGATTTTAATTTATAAAAATTAAATAATTTCCGTGAAGTAAATGATTTAACACATTTATTTTTGAAAATGATTAACATTTATCTTTATAACAAACACAAAAAAGATAAGCACGTTTATTTGTTACTGTAATTGTTATAAATGTTTAAATGTATTTTTGTTAGAATTTTTTTTAATATTTATTTGTTATTTGGTATACACTGCTTTCACTTTTTTGAAAAAGATAAATGTATGCAAATCATCACTGTAAAAGATATAAGACAAGCAGACAAAAAAATAAATATATCTATCTTTGTAAACAATATTTTTTTTTATTATAACATTTGCATAATAGATTTTTATTAAAGAAAATTAAATAATTTCCATGAATTAGATGATTTAACACATTTATATTAGCAAATGATTAAGATGTTTTAATACATCTATCCATGTTAATGTTTTTGTAATATGAAAGCTAATGACAAAAAAGATAAGCAATTTTATCTTTTAAATAACTTATGTATTTCTATACAAAAACATTGAAAGATTACTTTTGTAATAAAAAATATTGTTAAATTATTATGTTAATATGTTTCAATATGTGTATAATATGTTTATCATTACAGATATGCTTTTTAGAAACAAAATAAAAATCATTGCACAAAAAAGATAAATGGGTTTATCTTTTTATGCAACAGAGCCAATAATTAATGGTTGGCAAGATGTTATTTAACCTTATGAACTTGACAAGGATATGACTATGGAATGTATGTCATTATGAACTTGACAAATTTTACACATAGAAGACCTATGATAACAAGTAATTCTCAACAACATATGGACGAATTAAGAGTTCATTTTGGGTCTGGTATACTGCAAGATGAACCGTACCGCCAGATGATGAAAAGGTAATTGAGATTATATTTTTGAAACCTGTCGAAAAAAACCAAATAATAAAATAACCATTCAACAAAACATAGCATACAATTCACAAGACCAAATAACCAAATAATCATTCAACAAAAGAAATAATTGCATAATATAAAATAAAAAGATAAAATTAAATATCTGTTTAATCATCTAAACCACAGCATAATACAAAACATAAAATTGCTTAACTTTAATCAGTTCTTAACACTTATCACTGCTAGAAAGCAACTTCCATCACAACATATTAACTAATACTGATCTTATAATATAATATTTTTAAAGCAAAAAGTTAGTGATAATAGTTGTCAACATATTACAGCCTACAAAAAGAAAAACAGCGGCATGTACTACATATTATAGCCCCTAAAATAACAAAGTAGCATAAAGTCTTCAACAACATTTTCAAGCAGAAGGTCCAGCATTCCTTCTTACCCTTGCACGTACTTTTTCAGCAATGCTTTGAAAATATTTGTTCCTATCAGTGCCTTCGGTAGTATGAGGTAGGCCTCTTTCACAGCGCCTAAGCATCACCACTCCAGAGTTGTCAAGAGGTCTTTTACCCTTTCTTTTGCTAGTGATCTCAGAGCACTCTCCTGAATCAGTAACAGGCAAAGCATTGTCGCCACCAAGATCCATGTCCTGATAATTATATTCATTCCCCTCAAAAAGCTCATTGTTATCACTCAGATCATCGCCAATATCATCCAAACCTACTGCATCATCATCATTTGGCTGCGCATTACCAACTCCTATAATGTTTCCACCTGAATCATCTTCTACATGAGCTCTCCCTTCATAATTCACAAAATCATTATCAACATACCCCCCTTATTCTACATTATCCGAATTATCCACTTTTTCTGACAAAAGAACATTAGGCACACTAGCACTTAGGGCATTCATAGGTGGAACATTTGGAGCGCTAGTACAGCCACCCCTCTCTCTCTCTCTTACAATTCAGAGCCATCGGCCTGCCATCATGTAATGACCCGCATTTTTAGCGATATAATAATTAATTAATTTAATTATTTAAAAGGTGATTAAAAGGATTTCATGGTCATTGAATTAAATAATGGTGAATATTTAATTAAAATAATAAATTAAATAATATATTTAATTCTGAAATAATCAGAATTGGCTGAAATGGCGATATGGTGTGGACTGGATCATCTGTGATATTTAATTCAGTTTAGAATTGAATCAGAATAACGAATTTATTATTTGAATGACAGTTTGAACATATAATTATATTATAATTAAAATCGAGCTTGAAATGGCGCGGCAGTTCGTTATTTGGCGATTTGAACTTCAACTGAAGGTACATGATTCGTTTTAAATCGGATTTCTGTGAAACAAGAAACGTTAGGTGTGACGGCAAGGAATTTCGCTCGATCTGAATCAGTCGTTAAACCGATCTAGACCGTTCGAAACCCCTGATCGTTTGAGAACAGGACAAATCAGAAAGCAGACGGAAGAGCATTTCATTGTTATTACAACAATTCCATTAGATACAAGAATATACAGAGTATAAATGAATAAATTACATTCGATATATATCAGAGATTACAATAAATTACATAGCAGCGGAAAATAATACAAAGCACAACTGAAGGTGATATACGGATACAGAGCTTTCCGGATATCATTCCAGCTATAAACCAGGATCCTGTGAATATAAATCTGCAAAACCAAAACTACTAGCTGCCCGTGCGGAAAATAAGGGCACCCAGAGTTTAGGTTAAAACAATAAACTCCAGGTCAGTCATGTGACTGTTGTGAGAACTAAAACAGTTATTTAAAGCTTTACTTTAAGAGAGAGTAATTCAAGGGACCACGCCGTATAACACGGAACGGGTTTCCTCCCAAGAATACCAGTGCATAGAAAAGACAACGCAATGCTTTTTCGAAAAATGAAGCTATTATAAGACCCAGGTCCCATCACACAATGCAACGCAAGCCAGAGGATAGGGTTTTCCCTTATAATAGCCAAACATGCTTGGTACGTTTAAAACAAATCATTTGATACTATAATAAGTGTATAATGTCAAAATATTTCAATCATAAATATCAATCATAGGCGGCATAGCTACCATCTACTATGTCGCCATACTAGTTCTACAATTAAAACCGAAATATCTCGTATTGGAAATTGGATTCCATCATGAGTCGAGGCAAGGGGCAAGCTCCTCTCCGCGTTCGAGACACTCTAGCAAATGTCTCAGGACTACACGCTCTGGGCAATCCTGGATGCTTCAGGGCCGGTCCTCACTTACGTTAAAGGATTAGTTATGCCTGGACACACGTTTCCCGGTCCTTACAGACCTAAAATCGAGGCGCCTCATTCCAACAACCACATAGGTGAAAAGTATATAAATGTCAGGGCTGGTAAGTCACTGACACCACCAAAGCTAGAAAGAAACGTCGTGCTCTCCCTGCAGTCCGTATCCCGTTTTTAACTCATACCGAGGTGTGAGGCTCGCGAATTCACGTTATACACAAAGCTACGCCACGTAGGCCGTGCTTTGATCATCAACCACAAGACTTTGCTTTTCAACAGAAGCCTTGATCCATGCAACTCAGCATGCCACACAGGCAATTCATGCCATGCGATTGATATCTATCGATATATAACCTCTAAGCTCGTACATCTCAGAGAAGGGCGTTAAGCAAGAGAATAAATTCTCCACCGCCAAACAGATATATATTTAACATAAATCAATCAACACAGAATAAAATCCAATGTCAGACACACAATCCATTTACAAGTTCGTTCTGGGTCTGAACGAAACCGGAGGCACTTTCCTCGCATATCCATCCATCACCAAGTACGTCTGGATGACCACCAACTATTTCCATCCTCTTGGGTGTACAGCCCAATCAGGATCGTCAGTAATTATCCAAACGATGTGAAGACTTCCGGTCTTCGACCACCGTCTTCGTCCTCGACATATCGTCGAATCGGTTATTCAGAATGGGTATAAACCCGGACTTTCCGAACAACCCGCGTATATTAAAAAAACAAATGTTACACAAACACAACATACGCCTCATTCCAATTCATTAGTCATTAACCGTAAATCAACAAGAGAACAATTTCCTAAATATTAACCCCGAAGGCCGAAACCAACATCAGATCAATACCAGGAAACCATTCTTCTTAGCTAACCTACAGCTAGTTTCTAAATTCTACATTCTTAGGGAAAGGTTCCCATTAATTTTATCCAAGATAAATTCTTTAAAATTTATCCTTTAATCTTCCTTTGGATGTCATTTCAAACCAAATTATGGTTTTCCAAACTAGTCGAGATTAGCGAACCACACCGAAGTAAGTATTTATTTTATTTCCCAATCCCAACCTATTCATCCCATGAAGCAAAACTGGTAATACTCCATATCTAACACCACGATGTTATCGGTAAAATTAATTACCATTTCACGTTCAAATCTAATTAAAGATTTAACTATCGCTTTGGAGCAAAACTGGTGATACTCCATTCTCGCTTATTTGTGAAATTTGATAATTTAGAATATCAATTCGAATTTCAATCTAATTGCAGATTCATTAAAACTCCTTCTACTGGGTTAAAGAACTAATGTTATTTAAAACACAGTTCACGACAAACCCAAATCACATTCTATTTATTCTCGGGTTAAAGAACTAGTGTTATTTAAAACACTGTTCACGATAAACCCACAAATCAATTCTATTTAAAACTCATTTCAAATCCAATTTATTTATTTAAAAATAAATGGATTTTAATTTTAGTTCAAAACCAGTTCATTTCGATAAAAATCTATTTTTATCTTTTCAAATATGGAGTTTTACATCCCAATTTTTCCCAAATCATTTCTTATGATTTTACACAAATTATTGATATTTTTAATAATTTTATCAAGGCCCGTACAGTCGATTTCCAACAACGGCCATCGAACTGCACTTATAGCGACCTTTTTCAAATTTGATTTGGACGTGTCTCCAAATCCAACCGTTAGATTTCAAATTTCTAATATTCGTTAGAAAGCTCTTTTCGATACGAACCCAACGGTTCCGGTTTTAGGAGAATCCGACGGTCGGATCTCCCGTAATGTCCGTTCGAAGTCAATGGTCGAAATTCATGAACTGCCGCGGCGCGGCGCATTCTATTCAGGCCATTATATTAAATATATAATATATTTCGTTGATTTCTATTTAAAACGAATTTTATAAATAGTTTTTAAATTCGTTTCAAAAACAATTTCAACTTCCATTTCAATTCAAATCAAAACTAAATTTCTTCTTATAAATTCGTTTTAAAATTCATTTCTATTCAATTCAAATTTCAATTCAATTTGAATTCATTTCAATTCGTTTTCAATTCAATTCGAATTCGTTTTCAATTCACTTCATTTCAAATTGGTTTTATATTCAATTCAATTCAAATTGGTTTCCTATTTAATTCAATTCAAATTGGTTTTCTATTCGATTCAATTCAAATTGGTTTTATATTCGATTCAATTCAAATTGGTTTCCTATTCGATTCAATTCAAATTGGTTTCCTATTCAATTCAATTCAAATTGGTTTTATATTCGATTCAATTCAAATTGGTTTTATATTCGTTTCAAAATATTCGATTTCGAAATCACTTTTCAAAATTCATTTTAAAATGAATAAAAACGATATAAATATCGTTCACGTCAAAATGGCGTCAATCTAATCAACACGGCTTCATATATTTCTATTTTCAAATATTCTATTTCAAATATTTCTTATTATCAAAATATTTCATTTCAAATATTTCTTATTTAAAATACTTCTATTTCAAACATTCTATTTCAAATATTTCTTATTATCAAAATATTTCGTTCAACACATGACTAATCTCAACGGATGAGTACTGTCAACACATGAACCTTTATTTTATATTGATAAAGATGCAAATTTTATTATTAAAATATTTCGTTCAACACATGACTAATCTCAACGGATGAGTACATTCAACACATGAACCTTTATTTTATAATATTCTTTATTTTCTAAATTGGAATGAGGCCCAATCAATCACCATATAAAGTTAATTATATGGATTCCATACAACACATGTATATAATAGCAACGATAAATAATCAACCATCATCCAAAGTGCACTACTCTGTATAAGCATCAAATATAGATGTCTAACGCTTATAACAGCCTGTCAATCAATCGATCGACATATTTAATCAATCAGGATGAGTGAACTTCAAATTTCATCCCAACACCCGTGTGGGGTTTCAAATCAACAAACACAGATTTTATTTGTGCAGTTGGGCGATATGTAAAATTTATCGTCCCAATCAATGTCCTTCAAATAGGTGTACATAAACAAACCGTCCGGTTTGTAAATGAATATTTATTTATTCACATTCACGTTAAAAATTATATTTTTAACGATCAAATATTTTATTTTAACACATGAATTTTTATTCAGTTCATTTACAAAATAAAAATGATATTTTTATTTTTCTAACTTATTTTAGAAAATTTCGGCGGCATAACGACATGATACTAGAAACGGGACAAGGCCTAGCCTTATCCCCGATCTAGTGAAGGCCCACGCCATTCACACATCAATCAAATCAATTTAATTTCACCAAACAATTCAATTCAACCCAAATAATCTAACCAACTACACAGCCAAACAAACAAGTCCATGGTCTGTGGACGATTGTGTCGGGTGCTACTAAGCACCGTCTGCATCCTAGTATATATATAACTAGAAAAGAAATTGAAGAGTGAGAAGTTCTCACTGATAGCTATCCCAATTCCACAACTCTTCATTGATAGAAATCTTCATCGTTCTCGCCTTTCTGTCACCTTCGTTGCCCGTAGCCACTACATATATAAAAATCACATTTTTACTTTGCTATTCAATAAATAAAAATCGAATTTTTACTTCGCTATTCAATATATAAAAATCGAATTTTTACTTCGCTATTCAATATATAAAAATCGAATTTTTACTTCGCTATTCAGTATATAAAAATCGAATTTTTACTTTGCTATTCAATATATAAAAATCGAATTTTTCTCTTTGTTGCTATGTATATAAAAATCCTATTTTTATAATCACGCTATATGGATAAAAATTCTTTTTGTACACCGCTACTATATAGATAAAAATACTATTTTTACAATGGTGCTATATAGATAAAAATTCTATTTTTACAATGGTGCTATATAGATAAAAATTCTATTTTTACAATGGTGCTATATAGATAAAAATTCTATTTTTACAATGGTGCTATATAGATAAAAATTCTATTTTTATCCCGCTATTCTTCATATAAAGATTTCGCCTTTTCAAATATAAAGATTATATTTTTATTTCATCACTATAAAAATCACCTCTTTATTTCAACATATATATAATAAAAATCAGATTTTTATTTCGTTACATATATAAAAATGATATTTTTACTATCTTACCTATATAAAAAATTATATTTTTATACTTCTACAATATAAAAGATTATAATTTTAATACACTACTTATATAAAAATCATATTTTTATTACGCTACTTCTTAAAGAAAAATCTGATCTTTTTGTTAATGGTCACATAAGAAAAATATAATCTTTTTATTAAGAATAAAATCATAACTTTCATTTATAAAAATCATTTTGTTCCAATTTTAAAAATCCTAACTTATAATTTAAAAATCACAACTTTTATTTTTAAACTACAACTATTCTTAAATTAAAACTGAATTTTTACTATGTATATGGTAAATCAAAAATTGGATTTTTTCTATGTATATTATATATAAATCAAAGACTGAATTTTTATAAAACTAGAAACTGATATTATATATATTTAAATTAGTTAAACCAAAAGAAATGAATAATAAAAAAAAACTCACTGTATAATCTGGACCACCTTCAAACAGAGCCGACCACCTAGGGCTCGCCGTTGCTCAACATTGGCGCCACCGGAGGTTGATCGAGAGGCACGACGTCGAAGCCCGCAGCTACCCCTTCCAGCACCAGGAGCGCCGCCGCGCTCGGTGCCCCCCTCCAAGAACACCGCACCCAAAGTCAGCCGCTCCTCCTCCAAGATCCGCACTGGATCTTCAGTGATGAATGGTCCAAGTGGCATGGATAGAGAGAGCTTGATACTCTCTTGGATTTTCCTTCTTTGAATTTGTGGATTAATGGTATGGATTGAACGAAAAGTGAAAGAGAATTTTTGAAGAAATCCACCATCGGTTTTAAAATAGGAGGCGCGATTTTCATTCTGCGCGTTGACAAGTGAATGGGGCTTTTAGGGTTAGGAAGGAGAATATATATATTAATTTATTAATTTATTTATTTTTCTCCAAAAAGTTGACTTTTCATTTGACCTCCAAACGAGGTCCAACGACTGTCGTCCATAGCTAATTCCCCCCATTCCGAACACAATGGGATATGTATCGTAAGCTGTTTCGATCAGTTTTCGTCAAAATCAACATATAACTCTATATATTGAATTTGAACGCGCATTTCAATTTACCGGGGTCACATACTAACTCGAAAGATTCCTGAAAAATATTTTCTAGCTTCGTGTTGACGATACGGTCCTAACAAAACTAGTTTTGTCGAATTCTGAGACCGTTAGAAAAATGGCCATTTTCCAGTCGATTAAAATCAACTGAAACTGGTCAAACGCATTTTCCTTTGCCACGCTCACATATTGATTCGAAAAATTATGAAATTTGGAATCTAGCAATAACTTTACATCCCGGATCCAACAAAAGTGGTTTCGTCGAAATCCGAGGCCGTTTGCAAAATTCCCATTTTTAAGGGCCTGAATTCCATAGCGACTATTTAGAATTTTCAACTGGACATATCTTTTGATTCCCGCTATGAAATTTTGATTTTTCGGATTCTTTGAAAAGATATTCTCATATAGATCCTATTATTTTTGGTTTCACTAAAATCCGGATTGTTTTGCACCCGGTACATTCAATTGAAGTTTGAGATCGAATTATCGAACTACCACGCCATTTTCAATTCCTTTTATAATTATAAATAATTATTTATATTCTAACGACGACGCGTATAAATATATACGTTCTAAATATATTCAAAATAAATTTTCATCGATATTATTTAAAATAATTCATTTTAAATATTCTAAATTCATTAAAATTGCCAAAATAAAAATTTTAAACTGGCCCGAATTTTCGGGTTGTTACATTAGGAGCTGGTGAAGTATATTTTTCTAATAGAAGATAAAAATTGGGATTTCGTCGTGTAGATTTTGATTTATGTCCAAATAAAATTTTAGAAAAGTCCCTATGGAATTCCTTTATAATTTATAAAGGAATTAATTATATTTTAAAAAAGGAATTTCACTATAAATCGAATATCGATTTAATCGGGATTTAAAATATTGAGTTAGAAATTCATATAGGAATATTCTAGAGCTGTATGGTGTTCCACTGTGAATATATTCGATAATATTAATTTATTAATATTTTTATTTAATTATATTTAAATATATTTATATATTTAAATGGGTCATTCAGAGCTTTAAAAATAGCCACTTTTGCAAACGACCTCGGAATTCGACGAAACTAATTTTGTTGGATCCGCAATGTCAAATAGTTGTTAGATTTCCAGTTTCGTGATTTTTAGAGTCACTGTGTGGTTGTATGGATTTTTAGAGTGAGAAACAATCAATATTTCGACGGTTAAAAATACGCTGTGTGAGCATACGAAGTTGGAATTCGACGAAACTAGTTTCATTGGGTTCGTAATGTCGAACTGTAGCTGCATGTCCTATTTCTTGATTTTTAGGTATCGTATGTGATCATAAGGATTTTTGGTAGACAAATACAAGTAATGATCCAATATAAATTAATAAAATATTCAATATAAAAATATTATAATGTACTATAAATAAACCACATTTCCTTTAAACCCTAAACTATTTTCTCTCTTAAGTCAACAGCAAAAACCGCCGTAACTTTTCTTCTAAGGAAAATATTTGGATCTTCTTTAATTCATACAAAACTAGTTAAAATACCATAAATCCTCAAACTAGTATTTTTAGATTCGCCAGATCTTGCTCTTCGATTTCACGTCCATTTTGTATGGATCAAATGAATTCCAATTAGATGTCAGAAGAGCAGCGCGAGTAGGGTTCGAAATTGGTGGAAATTGAATCATTGATTCGATAATCTAAGGCTGAATTAGTGTTTGCGGTAGTGGCTAGCATTGGTTTTGAGTTTTCAAAGAGAATCCGTGAAGAAAAATGTCGATTTCCTCCTTGGTAGGGCTCGAGTGTTGTTGCGGCACGATGCATTTGTTGAGGCCGAGTTGGGCAAAATGGGTATGGGAAGGAAGAGAATTCGTAGAGGAGTGTAGTGGTATTTTTGGTTTGATGAATCATGGAGTAAAAGAGGAGATAAGGTATGGGATTGAAGAACGCAAATGGCCAGAACGAAGGAGCAGATCACGGCAAGAAATTTGAGGAAGACAGGTTACTGTTCATTTGAGTTCAAGAGCAGATGGGCCGAAGTTTAAATGGTTTGAGGCCCGCTTGAAAAAATGTTAGTTTAATTAAATTTAAACAATGTATTACCTTTAAGTAATCGTATCTTCCTCATACGTTATCGAAATCGGACAAAACAGGATCCGTTGGGATCGTATGGACGGGAGCTACACAATGGAACTGACGGGCAGTAGATTGGGGTTCATTACAATTTATGGTAAAATAAAATGTCCGTCTGAATCAAGCGATGGTTATCGTTATTAACGATGAACTGCCAATGTGAGTAAATCTCAGTAACTTTGAACAGTTTATAATTTCATGTTGTATTTTTAGAACTGTTAAATATTGGCTGATTGACTGTGTATTGACTGTTTGATTGAACTGCTAGTCAGTTAGTTGAATTTCTATATTGATTTTGTTTAACATAATATACCATATAATGATGTTGATTTTATTGTGTAACATTTGTGGATGCAGGGAAACAGGTTGGAGGAATCCGACTGGATTCCTCAACGGCTATTTTATTATTTTCATATATTGTGATATATGACGTGGTTTATAATCTATTGTTGATTATATGTGTATGGACGATATTGGACATCGTAACTTGATATGTTAAACACCATAACATACCGGAATATTGAAAAGAGAATATTTATAAAATTAGAGGATTTTATAAAAGAGAATATTTATAAATAGAATATGTATAAATAAGATTTTATAAATGGGATATTTATAAATAGGAAATATGTTTAAGTAAAAATATTAAATGAGGGGAAATCTTTATAAAAGAGAATATTTATAAAATGAATTATTTATTTAGTAAATAAATAAGATAAGATAATGAGATATTTATTTGTTAAATAAATAGAATAAGAAAAAGGAAATATTTATAAAATCATAAGATTTTATAAATGGAATATTTATTTGTTAAATAAATAAGTGATATTAAATGAGATATTTACTTGTTAAATAAATAGAAGATTATAAAGGAAACGTTTAGAATAAATAAATAGAATAAAATAAAGGAGATATTTATTTGTTAAATAAATAGAATGAGATAAAAGGGTTATGTTTATAGGGATAATAAATAGGATATTAAATGAATTATTCATTTAGTAAATAAATAGGATACATTAAAGAGAATATTCATTTAGGAAATAAATAAGATACTATATAAGAAATATTTGCAACAAATTTGCAAATAAAGTTGAAAAGGAAATTTTCGCAAACCATTTGCAAATAGAATAGAGAAGGGAATATTTGCAAACCATTTGCAAATAGAATTTAAAAGGGAAATATTTGTAAACCATTTACAAATAAAAATTAAAAAAAAAAAGAAATATGGTTAAAGGCATTTAGAAAACAAATAGATTATAAAGGAAATATTTATCTTTAATAAATAGATATATATAACTTATATATGAAGAAGTAAACAGATAAAAGGAGCAGATTGATTTATAAATGATATTTATAAATTAAGTTAAATATTTATCATTTGTATAAATAGGATATATAAGTCAGGACTTATATAAAGAAGTAAGAATCGATTTCAACATCGATGTTTGAAACTGAATAAGGACAAAGAGTTAATCAGTTAGGGTTAACCAGTTAGGTTAAACCAGTTAGAGTTAAACCAGTTAGGTTAAACCAGTTAGAGTTAAACCTGTTATAGTTAATCAGTTAGAGTTAATCAATAGAGTTAAATCGAACTAGAGTTATTGAATAGAGTTAAATCGAACTAGATTTATTCAAATGGAGTTAATCGAATTTAGTTACTCGAAGTGAGATAATCGAATCAGAGATATTCGAAGTGAGATAATCGAATCAGAGATATTCGAAGTGAGATAATTGAATCAGAAATATTCGAAGTGAGTTGATCGAATCTAGTTATTCGACAGGAGTTAAATCGAATAAGATTTATTCGAAGTAAGAGATTTTCGAATATAAATATTCAAAAGTAAGCAAATCGAATACAAGTTATTCGAATAAGTTATTCGAATAAGAGTTAATGCAGTAAGAGTTATTAGGTTGGAGTTATTCAAATAAGAGTTATAGATTAGAGTTAACCGAATATGAGTAAATAAATTAGTTATCGTTATATTATTCGAGTTAAGAAATAAAAGTCATATTAAAGATAATATATTTCAGATGTAGGAGATTATAACACCATGTTATAATCACGTAAACTTGTAAAAGAAGGGGGTTCGTAAATAGAATCTGAGGGTTCGTAAGGAAGTGTTAAAGAGTTAAAAAGGTGAATCTTATCTATTTCGAGATTTGAAAGGTGGTTCAGTTAAGGTCTGAGAGGTAGCTATACCTCAACTTGATTGACTACGTTTTTAATTAAATGGTTACGGTTCGAGGGTGAAGTGGATTTAGTAATTTGGTATAGTGGTTTGAGTCATCATCGAAATATAGTTTTAAACATCTGTTTAAATCCCAATTAAGAAGTTTTGGAAATGTTTTCCAAACGAGAATCAGAAACGTTTACTGATAATAGAAAATAAGAATTTAGAATATATGGGAACAGGAGATAAGCAAATTAATGAAATAAAGAGATAAATGTTGAATGATGATCGATCGATATAATTTTCTTCTAGAAATAATATCGTTGTTTGCACACCTGTTTTTCTTTGATGGTTAAATCACAAACTATCGAAGTTTTGACCATTTTAACGTTGTTAATATGGAGAGACCGGTTGGATTATTATCCAAAGAACCACTCTTTATTGGCATAAGCGTTACGAATCATATATGCCAAGGATAATTGAAGGTGGAGTAAAGTGCAAGGGCTATTGTATAAGTCTTAGACAACAGTGCCTAAGATGGATGTACTGAATAGTGCCTTCGGTTCATCCTGTTCCTAGATGACTTGTATGGATGAATGTCTGACAGAGTATTTCCAGAAAGGTCACGTACATTGGTTTCTTCAACCGTACCAAGAGTTGAAGAGGAGAAGGAAATTTTTTTAGCTAACACGTAATGTACTGTTGTAGACGTCAATTAGTGATTTTCGATAGATCTGACAATGTGGCATTCGAAGAGAATCTGATGTGATGATAAAGCGTAACCTCAAGTCTCATCAACCGGGAAATGACAAAAATCGAGCAGGGAGCATGGCTATGTAGGTCGCACCTATTAGGGTGTATAATCACCTGATCTAGAGTTTCATTTATTTCTAAAAATCTATTATTGATGTTGTCCCATTAGGGAAACGGTTGCTGATCCCAATCGATGGTGATATACATTCGATACACTCAAGCGAAATGAGTGGTCGGTCATGTGTGGCCAGGTTGCAAGATGTTCTTGTTGAACCCAGTTTATTCCTCTCTAGAGGTACACTAGCGAAAGGTGGTTCCATACCTTGTCATAGTTGGAAATCCATTACCCAATACGTGCTTGCAGTTTTGATTGTATACTATGTATGTAGAACGTGAGATGAAAGCGTTTTTGCTAGATGATTATTGTATTGTGGTTGATAGACATTACTATAATATCAAAAGGTTTTTGATATAAAGATATTTTGGATTCTCATAAGGGAAAAACCCGTTCTGTTATACAGCGTGATCTTATGAGATATCGTTTACTTGTTCAAACTGTTTTACTCATACCAGTCCCATGACTGACCCGGAGTTTATTTTGTTTTGTCTTCCCTAAACTTTTGGGTGCCCAATTTTGTAAAGGCAGTCAAGTAGTCGGGATTTACAGATACTTGAAGAACTGGAGCAGAAGGCTTCAGGATCATATAGCTATAGTTTATTTCCGCTGTGTTGTAAGTGCTGTACTTTGAAATGATATGTATATTTGAGATTTATATTTCAAAGATATGTTATCTATTATATGTTATTCGTTCCGCTGTGAGGTTCGTGTTACTCTAATGTTTTGTTGTTCTTCTTCTTCTATTCTAAGTTTCTATCTTATCTATTCTCACCCTCTACATTCTTTCTAACAGTTTTCTGGATTTCTGTGCAAATTGGGTTGGACTTGTGTTATTTGGTCAGCTCAAATTGGACCAGAATTCCGGGTCGTTACAGTTGGTATCAGAGCTTAAGTTAAGTAATTACCTTGGCTCTGTGGCGTGACTCGGTAGAGATAGGGTTAGTAATACCCTAGATTGAGTTTGAGTGTATGTATACGAGTGAACATGTTTGTTATTCAATATAAAATGATTTTATATTGTGGAGATTTATTGGTTGAGTAGTTTATGAGTTCTGGTCGATCAGTTTGATCCACTGTATCGGTAGGAGTTTATAAACACTCAAATACGATGGGTCGGCATGATATGTTTTGAAAGAGGGTAAATGAAAATAATTTTTACCCAAAGTATATTTTGATACAAATTGGAAATATTGGTTGGTATTATAATCGAACAAGATTATAAAAATGTGAAATGGTTATGTAAATAACCAATTAGAATTCAGATAAGTATAATGAATTGAATTAAATCTGAAATTTAAAACAGGATTGAAATTGAAACCCTAGAAATTTGGAACAGAGTTTGTAAATAGACTTGGATTAAATATATGTAAATTTTAAGATCCTGGGAGATTTTAAATTGTTTTACAAGCAGTGTGAATTATATTTTGAAATGAATTTCAAAGTGGAAATGTTTAGAAATGGTTTTATAGTTCGATCGCTGGAAAATAGATTCTGATGATGACAGCTGCATCATCTGTATTCATTTTCGAGTTGTAATGGCGGGAATTTTCGACCCAGAAAATCAACATAAAAACACACTGTTGACTATTCAAGCATCGAAAATACCAGGACATTAATAGAAGAATTTAGAGGGTGAGAAAGAAAAGATAGAACTAATAGAATAGAAGAAGAAGATCACAACTGAACAGAATCAGAGTAACACGAAACTCGCAGCGGAACAAAATAAGATGTATTATATAACATAACTTTGAATACAAAACAGTATTGTATATACATACCATTATCAGAGTACAATACATCATATCACAGCGGAAATAACTCTACATAACTAATGGTGAAGCTTCCTGCTTTTGAGCTCCTCCAAGTGAATCTGCAAAAGCCTGAAACACTTGACTACCCGTACAAATTTGGGCACCCAAGAGTTTAGGGAAAACAAACAAAATAAACTCTGGGTCAGTCATGGGACTGGTGTGAGTAAATTCCAACCATACTGTTTAACTTTGAAAATCCTTTTCAAAACAAGAAGGTAATAGTAAGACCAGCCCACACATAAACATGGACGGTTTTTACCTTACTATAACCCAACATATTTTTATATCAAACTTCAGTGATATTATAATAATGTCTACTCAATTAAATCATCAAGTAGCAGAACGCTTGCATCTCACGCTCCACATATATATAGTATAAAATCATAAACCGCAGGGCGCTTATCGGAGAATGGTCTTCAACAGACAAGGTATGGGAGCACCTTCTGAATAGTGTACTCTAGAGGAGATACACTCAGGGTTCAACAAGAACGTATTGCAACCCGGCCACACATGACCGCTCACTCATTTAGCTTGAGTGTCGCGAATATATTGCCACCACGGTTGTAGGCCATCCAACCGTCAATCCGAAGATACAGAATCGAAAAAGAAGTATAAATATGAATTTTCTCTAGATCGGTGACAATACACCCTGCTTGGGGATGACCCAACTAGCCATGCTGCCTAGCCCAACTTCTGTCATTCTCGGTTGTGAGGCTAGAGGCTACGTCTATCTTCAGAACATCTGATCGCCATTCACTTTGAATGCCACATCGTCAAACCCGTCAATTCACTAATCGACTCCCAAACATATCACGGGTATAAAAAGCTAAGAGGAACGAATTCCCCCGCCACCAGACGTAATACCTTTAAGAGATCAACCGTACGTGATTTACTAGGTATACTTTGTCAGACACTCGTCCATACAAGTTGTCCTGGGACTGGACAAACAGAAAGCATCATTTCTGGAACTGGACGACCCTTGCATTTAACTCCGTCTTCAATTATCTTCAGCATAATATATTCGCAGCGCCTATGCCTATACGGAGTGGTTTTCGGATAATCAATCCAACCGGTCTCTCCATATCGACAACGATGGTCAAACACTTCGATAGTCGGTTATTTAACTATCGGAGTTAAAACAAACATCCATTCACAAACACTGGCCCTTTTATTTAATACTAACTTTCTAGTTTCCCATATTTCTATAAACTCTTCCTTACTTCCCTTCATTTCTACTCTATTAGTTCCTCGTTATAAATCGGTAAGTGAATAAATTTCTAAGTATCAACCCCGAAGGCCGAAACCAGCATCAGATTGACGCCTCGAAAGTTACTCAACTCAACCAACGTACAACGGGTTCTAATTTCTTTAAAACTATATCACCTTCCTTATCATGCTCAGTATATCTTTTTAAAACATTATAACTTATGACTTACTTTAAAACCGTTATATTTTAACTAATGCTGCTATCCTTTCCTTTATAACTAATGCAATACGCTGCTATATTCTCTTTTATAACTACTGCAATACGCTGTTGTATTCTCTTTTATAGCTATTTCAATACGCTGCTATATTCTCTTTTATAACTACTGCAATACGCTGTTGTATTCCCTTTTATAGCTATTTCAATGCGCTGCTATATTCTCTTTTCATTTGATAAACTCTGTTTTCTAAGTCAGGTTCTTATTAAATCAATATCAAGTTTATAACTAAATACTGATTACATATCCTATTATAATTTGTTGGTTTAAAACTATATATTAACTAGCCTATCAGATTATAATTCCTAATAATGTTATTTAGGTTCAGGTCGTATATCTAAATACTACACAACAACAGTACATACAAATATTGAGGAATCCGGTCGGATTCTTCCAACCGATTTCCGCATCCACAGATGTCAGTCAACACAATTTTCACTAACTCTATACTAGGGAATATTCAAATTGATGGAATCAGTATCCAACCGATGGCGTGTACATATGTGACGGTATATAATATTCGACCAAATTAATTTGAATCTACCTAATCGACCATCATACAGCATTCAAACAACATTAAAATATAATTGCAATATTTTAAAATAGATCAGAGTTAGTGATTTTACTCACCTTGGCGCGTTAACCGTTAAATAACGATTTTCGTTAGTTGATTTCTCTTGACCTGCCGGTGCTTTAAAACTGTGATCGGCGCTCAACTTCCCATGTTTAAAAACGTATTCTGTAAGTGAAAACAGTCCATGATCTTATTCCACCGGTCCTCCGTGCCTCCGCATACTGACTCCAAACTCTACACTTCTACATGTGCACGCGTTCCCCTTATTACCTTACGAGAATTAGTGCTAGACATTTCATCTCTTTCCACGTCCCCTGCATTGCTTTTATCAGATCGGCTTCATACCTTCTTGTACCCGCACCATTTCATCAGTGGCATCTTTGTCAAAACAAATCCGCATCCCCTGTACATAAACTTCATGCCGATTCCTTCTCTTCAACAACACGTTGCCCAACACAAAGCCATCCCATCAATACTTGTACACTCATTTCATGCATACGCCTTCACGTTTACGCTAGGAACTGCATGCTTCTCCTCGTGGCTGCTACAACATCTCACACTGATGTTGAAAACAAACCACATGGTGACTCTTTTATACGCAACATCAAACCCCTTTTTTTTCTTCTGCCGTTAGTGTTTGCTTTTTTGAGGAAATGAGAATGAAAGTGGTCGGTGCCCTACTCATGTATTTATATTGTTTGGAAACCTTAACTCTTAAGCATTAGGACACAGGTAGGTATAGGGAGGGTTTAAATGTGAGGGTATGGTTGATATTTATCTGCGTGCGTTAGCTGTAGGGTAGGGTATGGCTCATGTTTGTCAAACTAAGTATGGCGTGAAAACAGTATAGGAGTACGAAATAGGGTAACTATTTTACTTAGCGTGAAGTTTCAGCTATAGAACGTGGGTACCTTGCTTTGAAAAGAAGCATGACTGTAAGTCAAAAACAAAGAAGTATGGTTTCCTATATTTCATTTAATGGAGGTATGTTTCCTTAGTCTGCAAGCTTACTTGGTTTGTCAAGAAGACCATACCAATATTAAATGCGTGGCTGACAACACCATGCTCTATTAATGCAAAGCGAAGCTATGAACTTGTTAGAACGATGACACGATATGGTTACAGGTGTTTTCAAATGTTTTGTTATAGTTATAAATTTTGCTCATGCACGGACAGAACTAAGAGTACAGTCGTGCTCAACGAGGTGTCACGGTCCCAAAAATATAATAAAACCTGTAGATTACTTATATTTTGAAACCCCGAAATATCGATACAGGGTGCGAAATACTTCAAATAAAAAGTTGCATATTTAATTAATTAAAAATTACAGTAAAATTCTAAAGATTAAATTATCGTTGCGCCTCAAAAGAACCTTGTCTCGATTTGCAACTGATATCAAGTTATATTCAAATAACCGTTACGGTCGATATACGATTTCATAGCGACTTTTTGAATATTTGATTTGGACATATCTTGCAATCTATTCGACGAAATCTCGATTTTTCACTTCTGTTAGAAAGATATAGTTCAACAGATTCCAACGTTTCTTGTTTTGAAGAAATCCGATTCAAAATGAGTCCCGTATACTCAGTTGAAGTTCAGGACGTTAAATTACGAACTGCAGGGTTGTTCTGAGCTCGATTATGATTAATATATATTTATATTCGTTCAACTTTGTTTTAATTAATATATAAATCCATTTATATTTCGAATTCGATATTTAAACTGATTTAAATATTCAAATACCAACCGACAAAAATGCGGGACGTTACACGAGTTGTAAGTGACGAATTACTACCAGAGATACTGTTTTGAATTTGTTTTGAGAAAGACAAGTTGTGTTGAATTTCAAAAAGGAAAATTTGATTTTTGAAAAGAGTAAACTGTTTAAAAACTCCCAGGGAAAGACTGTTTGAATTAAAAACAAATTTAACAAAAATTTGTGAAAGCAAATTTGAATTAAAGTAAAGCCAGTAAAGTGGTAACTGAGATTGAATTAGAATGATATCAAGACAAATTGGATTATGAGATTCAAATTTGAAGTGTAAGGTGACAATCAAGTTAAGAATTGGGAATCGAGAAGAAACTAGAGTTGAAATGATATTTGGCTTGGATATAAACGAACGGTTGTGTTGTGGATAAAAGAAGATTGGAATTTGATTGGGATGACCCTTGTATCCGTTGAATTAACAGCAGGTGAAAGTGATAGAGTTGATATGCCCGACAAAAAGGTACAAGTTTATATTCGATATAAGCATGAGATTTATGAGCTGAGTTGGCAAGCCGCTTGGCTGTTTGATTTTCTTTTGGGTTGGAGAAGGCCCAGAGAGTCGAGTTGGAGTTTGACCTATTGACCAGTACAAAGGAGGTGCTGGCAAAAAAATTTCGAAAAGTTAAGGAGTTAGAAAATTTTCAGGATTTTTGAAAATTTTCGTTGATAAGAATTAATTGATATTTTAATTGAAATTAAATTGGTTCAGTTGAAACTGAAGTTAAGAAGTGAACAAATAAGTTCTAACCAGTTAATAGGGTTTGATTTCTACCTTAGTAATTTCGAGGACGAAATTATTTTAAGTGGGGAAGAATGTAATGACCCGCATTTTCAGTGATATAATAATTAATTAATTTAATTATTTAAAAGGTGATTAGAAGGATTTCATGGTTGTTGAATTAAATAATGGGGAATATTTAATTAAAATAATATATTTAATTCTAAAATAATCAGAATTGGCTGAAATGGCGATATGGTGTGGACTGGATCATCTTTGATATTTAATTCAGTTTAGAATTGAATTAGAATAACGAATATATTATTTGAACGACAGTTTGAACGTATAATTATATTATAATTAAAATCGAGCTTGAAATGGCGCGGCAGTTCGTTATTTGGCGATTTGAACTTCAACTGAAGGTACAGGATTCGTTTTAAACTGGATTTCTGTGAAACAAGAAACGTTAGGAGCTGGTGAAGTATATTTTTCTAATAGAAGAGAAAAATCGGGATTTCTTCGTGTGGATTGTGATTTATGTCCAAATCAAATTTTAGAAAAGTCGCTATGGAATTCCTTTATAATTTATAAAGGAATTAATAATATTTTAAAAAAGGAATTTCATTATAAATCGAATATCGTTTTAATCGGGATTTGAAATACCGAGTTAGAAATTCATATAGGAATATCCTAGAGCTATATGGTGTTCCACTGTGAATATATATGATAATATTAATTTATTAACATTTTTATTTAATTATATTTAAATATATTTATATATTTAAATGGGTCATTCAGAGCTTTAAAAATAGCCACTTTTGCAAACGACCTCAGAATTCGACGAAACTAATTTTGTTGGATCCGCAATGTCAAATAGTTGTTAGATTTCCAGTTTCGTGATTTTTAGAGTCACTGTGTGGTCGTACGGATTTTTAGAGTGAGAAACAGTCAGTATTTCAATAGTTAAAAATACGTTGTGTGAGCATACGAAGTCGGAATTCGACGAAACCACTTTAGTTGGGTTCGTAATGTCGAACTGTAGCTGCATGTCCTGTTTCGTGATTTTTAGGTATTGTATGTGATCATAAGGATTTTTGGTAGACAAATACAAGTAACGATCTAATATAAATTAATAAAATATTCAATATAAAAATATTATAATGTACTATAAATAAACCACATTTCCCTTAAACCCTGAACTATTTTCTCTCTTAAGTCAACAGCAAAAACCGCCGTAACTTTTCTTCCAAGGAAAATATTTGGATCTTCTTTAATTCGTATAAAACTAGCTAAAATACCATAAATCCTCAAACTAGTATTTTTAGATTCGCCAGATCTTGCTCTTCGATTTCACGTCCATTTTGTATGGATCGAATGAATTCTAGTTAGATGTCAGAAGAGCAGCGCGGGTAGGGTTCGAAGTTGGTGGAAATTGAATTGTTGATTCAATAATCTAAGGGTGAATTAGTGTTTGCGGTAGTGGTTAGCATTGGTTTTGAGTTTTCAAAGAGAATCCGTGAAGAAAAATGTCGATGTCCCTCTTGGTAGGGCTCGAGTGCTGTTGCGACGCGATGCATTTGTTGAGGTCGAGTTGGGCAAAACGGGTATGGGAAGGAAGAGAATTCGTAGAGGAGTGTAGCGGTATTTTTGGTTTGATGAATCATGGAGTAAAAGAGGAGATAAGGTGTGGGATTGAAGAACGCAAATGGCCAGAACAAAGGAGCAGTTCACGACAAGAAATTTGAGGAAGACGGGTTACTGTTCATTCGGGTTCAAGAGAAAATGGGCCGAATTTTAAATGGTTTGAGGCCCACTTGAAAATAAATGTTAGTTTAAATAAATTTAAACAATGTGTTACCTTTAAGTAATCATATATTCCTCATACGTTATCGAAATCGGACAAAACAGCATCCATTGGGATCGTATGGACGGGAGCTACACAATGGAACTGACGGGCAGTGGATTAGGGTTCATTACAATATATGGAAAAATAAATAGTCTGTCTGAATCAAGCGATGGTTATCGTTATTAATGATGAACTGCCAATGTGATTAAATCTCACTAACTCAGAACAGTTTATAATTTTATGTTGTATTTTTAGAACTGTTAAATATTGGCTGATTGACTGTGTGTTGACTGTTTGATTGAACTGCTTGTCAGTTAGTTAAATTTCTATATTGATTCTGTTTAACAGAATATATCATATAGTGATGTTGATTTTATTGTGTAACATCTGTGGATGCAGGGAAACAGGTTGGAGGAATCCGACTGGATTCCTCAACAGCTATTTTATTATTTTCATATATTGTGATATATGACGTGGTTTATAATTTGTTGTTGATTATATGTGTATGGACTATATTGGACATCGTAACTTGATATGTTAAACACCATAACATACCGGAATATTGAAAAGAGAATATTTATAAAATTAGAGGATTTTAAAAAAGAGAATATTTATAAATAGAATATGTATAAATAAGATTTTATAAATGGGATATTTATAAATAGGAAATATGTTTAAGTAGAAATATTAAATGAGGGGAAATCTTTATAAAAGAGAATATTTATAAAATGAATTATTTATTTAGTAAATAAATAAGATAAGATAATGAGATATTTATTTGTTAAATAAATAGAATAAGAAAAAGGAAATATTTATAAAATCACAAGATTTTATAAATGGAATATTTATTTGTTAAATAAATAAGTGATATTAAATGAGATATTTACTTGTTAAATAAATAGAAGATTATAAAGGAAACGTTTAGAATAAATAAATAGAATAAAATAAAGGAGATATTTATTTGTTAAATAAATAGAATGAGATAAAAGGGTTATGTTTATAGGGATAATAAATAGGATATTAAATGAATTATTCATTTAGTAAATAAATAGGATACATTAAAGAGAATATTCATTTAGGAAATGAATAAGATACTATATAAGAAATATTTGCAACACATTTGCAAATAAAGTTGAAAAGGAAATTTTCGCAAACCATTTGCAAATAGAATAGAGAAGGGAATATTTGCAAACCATTTGCAAATAGAATTTAAAAGGGAAATATTTGTAAACCATTTACAAATAAAGATTTAAAAAAAAAAGAAATATGGGTAAAGGCATTTAGAAAACAAATTGATTATAAAGGAAATATTTATCTTTAATAAATAGATATATATAAGTCTGAACTTATATATGAAGAAGTAAACAGATAAAAGGAGCAGATTGATTTATAAATGATATTTATAAATTAAGTTAAATATTTATCATTTGTATAAATAGGATATATAAGTCAGGACTTATATAAAGAAGTAAGAATCGATTTCAACATCGATGTTTGAAACTGAATAAGGACAAAGAGTTAATCAGTTAGGGTTAACCAGTTAGGTTAAACCAGTTAGAGTTAAACCAGTTAGGTTAAACCAGTTAGAGTTAATCAGTTACAGTTAATCGATAGAGTTAAATTGAACTAGAGTTATTGAATAGAGTTAAATCGAACTAGAGTTATTCAAATGGAGTTAATCGAATTTAGTTATTCGAAGTGAGATAATCGAATCAGAGATATTTGAAGTGAGATAATCGAATCAGAGATATTTGAAGTGAGATAATCGAATCAGAAATATTCGAAGTGAGTTGATCGAATCTAGTTATTCGACAGGAGTTAAATCGAATAAGATTTATTCGAAGAAAGAGATTTTCGAATATAAGTATTCGAAAGTAAGCAAATTGAATATAAGTTATTCGGATAAGAGTTAATGTAGTAAGAGCTATTAGGTTGGAGTTATTCAAATAAGAGTTATAGATTAGAGTTAACCGAATAGGAGTAAATAAATTAGTTGTCGTTATATTATTCGAGGTAGGAAATAAAAGTCATATAAAGATAATATATTTCTGATGCAGGAGATTATAACACCATTGTTATAATCACGTAAACTTGTAAAAGAAGGGGTTTCGTATATAGAATCTGAGGGTTCGTAAGGAAGTGTTAAAGAGTAAAAAAGGTGAATCTGATCTATTTCGGGATTTGAAAGGTGGTTCAGTTAAGGTCTGAGAGGTAGATATACCCCAACTTGATTGACTGCGTTTTTAATTAAAAACTGGTTACGGTTCGAGGGTGAGGTGGTTAAGTGTATTTAGTAATTTAGTATAGTGGTTTGAGTCGTCATCGCAATATAGTTATAAACATCTGTTTAAATCCCAACTAAGAAGTTTCAGAAATGTGTTCCAAACGAGAATCAGAAATGTTTTCTGACAATAGAAAATAAGAATTTAGAATATATGGGAATAGGAGATAAGTAAATTAATGAAATAAAGAGATAAATGTTGAATGATGATTGATCGATATAATTTTCTTCTGGAAATAATATCGTTGTTTGCACACCTGTTTTTCTTTGATGGTTAAATCACAGACTATCGAAGTTTTGACCATTTTAACGTTGTTAATATGGAGAGACCGGTTGGATTATTATCCAAAGAACCACTCTGTATTGGCATAAGCGTTGCTAATCGTATATGCCAAGGATAATTGAAGATGGAGTAAAGTGCAAGGGCTATTGTATAAGTCTTAGATAACAGTGCCTAAGATAGATGTACTGAATAGTGCCTTCGGTTCATCCTGTTCCTGGATGACTTGTATGGATGAATGTCTGACAGAGTATTTCCAGAAAGGTCATGTACATTGATTACTTCAACCGTATCCGGAGTGGAAGCGGAGAAGGAAACTTCTTTATCTAACACATAATGTACTGTTGTAGACGTCAATTAGTGATTTTCGATGGATCTGACAATGTGGCATTCGAAGAGAATCTGATGTGATGATAAAGCGTAACTTCAAGCCTCATCAACAGGGAAATGACAAAAATTGGGCAGGCAGCATGGCTATGTTGGTCGCACCTATTAGGGTGTATAATCACCTGATATAGAGTTTCATTTATTTCTAAAAATCTATTGTTGATGCTGTCCCATTCGGGAAACGGTTGCTGATCCCAACCGATGGTGATATACATTCGATACACTTAAGCGAAATGAGTGGTCGGTCATGTGTGGCCGGGTTGCAAGATCTTCTTGTTGAATCCAGTGTATTCCTCTCTAGAGGTACACTAGCGAAAGGTGGTTCCATACCTTGTCATAGTTGGATATCCATTACCCAATACGTGCTTGCGGTTTTGATTTATACTATGTATGTAGAACATGAGATGAAAGCGTTTTTGCTAGTTGATTATTTTATTGTGGTTGATAGACATTATTATAATATCAAAAGGTTTTTTATATAAAGATATTTTGGATTCTCATAAGGGAAAAACCCATTCCGTTATACGGTGTGGTCTTATGAGATATCGTTTACTTGTTCAAACTGTTTAAACTGTTTTACTCATAACAGTCCCATGACTGACCCGGAGTTTATTTTGTTTTGTTTTCCCTAAACTCTTGGGTGCCCAATTTAGTACGGGCAGTCAAGTAGTTGGGATTTACAGATACTTGAAGAGCTAGAGCAGGAGGCTTCAGGATCATATAGCTATAGTTTATTTCCGCTGTGTTGTAAGTGTTGTACTTTGAAATGATATGTATATTCAAATACAGATTTATATTTCAAAAATATGTTATCTGTTATATGTTATTCGTTCCGCTGTGAGGTTCGTGTTACTCTGATGTTGTGTTCTTCTTCTTCTTCTATTCTAAGTTTCTATCTTATCTATTCTCACCCTCTACATTCTTTCTAATAGTTTTCTGGATTTCAGTGCAAATTGTGTTGGATTGTGTTATTTGGTCAGCTCAAATTGGACCGGAATTCCGGGTCGTTACACATCATCACCCCTGGCAAAAATAGCCCTTCTAAACTCGCTTATGTCAAACTCCTCAGAAGACTCTCCATCCAACTTCGTAATTGTTACCTCATGATCAGAGTTTTCAATGGGAATGATAATCAAAGGGGGCAGTACCAAATCTTCAACTATCAGAATCCGGGCCCTCAACCAAGTATAGTCTGTAGCATGCAAAGATCTGTACCAAAGTCTCTTCATATCCCCCAAATCCACCAGCGATGCTTTGAGCACTTCCAAACGTCTGCAAACAACCGACAAGTTCTTCAAGCTAACCCATTCTTCAACATTCTTCTTGGCTATACTGCCAACCTGTGGGCTCCACCTCTTTAGATTCACAACCCCCTTCGTCATAACAAAGGAATAGTTAAGATTATTAGTTAACAGGGAAGCAGGGAATTTCACAATAAAATTATCGCCCATTCTTCGAACAGTCCAGTTCCAATAAGGCAAACTCTTGCTGAACTTGGATATGCTGAGATCTTCAAGTTCGATGATGGAGAAAGCTCCCTGAGCTATGGAGACCATCACCATAGATCTAGCCCAATTGAAACCAACGGGAAATGTCTCAGCTGAAATATAAGTATTTTTTTTAGGGTTAGCCATTTTTTAGGGATATTTTATATGAGATATACAATAAAAAGCGTTGTGCCTTGTTTTGTTAAATCTAAAACATAAAATTGGATTTCGATGCCTGTAAACCCAATTATCTGAAGAGCCGCACCTGAAGCACCCATTAATAGATTTGATGTAATTAATATTTTCAGAACAACGATTATAATTTCGAGGTGGCGGTTGAGAGGAGGAATTTTTGGGTTCATTAAAATATGCATATCCCCTTATAGTTGTCTTCAAGATAGCATCCCTGTACAAAGATGGCACAGCTTTGTCCACACCTTTGCTTGTCATCTTGTGATAAAGAAATATAATTAAAGAAACAAGATGCAAAATAAGAGACTGCATTTTTTTAAATTTCCATTATGGATTGAACGTCCCTATGACCGAAAACAAAGTTAATTTATCTTACCATATAATTCAACTGTAACATAAGTTGCATTTAAAATGAATTAGTATAATATATAAAACTGATTTACTGCTAAAATGATATAACCGATATTCTTTTACTTATTAAATTATGTAAATTGTGTTGCATTTGAAATAAAAAAGATACATCATTTTATCTTTTTTAAAATAATTACCAACAACGTCATCCATATAACAGTTAATATGTTATATATAATATTAAATACAATGTTATAATACAACTTATGTTAATTTGAAGATAAATTATGATAAATGATAATGAATTTTCAATACTCATTTTTATTCTGCTACTAAGCTAAGAAAGGTAAAAGCTTTTATATTTTGTTGAAAATATATTAGTACACCATAGTATTATAAAGCCTTACAAACATAATAACAAGGAATATTATATACAGTATCCTCATATAGATACAATATACTTTTAATAACATAGTATGTCACGACCTTAAATATAATATCAATAAAAGATATAATGATATATCTTTCTTCAAAAATAAAAATAATCATATTACATATAACAAAGTCATGCTCAGTTATTTGAATAACATTATCTTGTAGTAGAAATTAATTATCAAATTCATCATAAAGTTTTCAACATCAGCCATAACAATATCATCGCTAAATTCAGTTAAACTGAAATTATTATCAATAAAAGATAAAATCGTTTATCGTTTTTCTACATCAGTATAACCCTAGTACTCATAATAAAACACCATTCATATATTTGTTTCAAAACATACAAAATTACACATCACATTTCATGAACTCCCAAAAGATGAAACATGAAAAAAAATTATGAAGAAAAAGTGTACTTCAGTGCAATACATTGCCATAAGCATAGACAAAATAATCCCAAACATGATCCATGAAATAGCTAAAGCTCTTGCAAAGATTTTTTTTCCTTTCTCGTGATTTCCACATTTAACGCACATTAAAGCCATCTCTACCATCATATCAACAACAATCTCATCAGCTTTTGCCTTCTTTTGCTTTTGCTTCAGTAACTTGTCTTCAAGTGTCTTCCTTTCCATGAGCAATTGTGATATAGTATTTTCTTTTTCCATCAATTAATAGTAGTATCTTCCATTTTAACATTGTTATTGATTTCATACACTTTTTCATGCCACTTAAAATACCAACAATCGTCATTCTATACATATATTAAATTCTCAACTAAAACATCACTGAAAAATACGATAATTGACAAAGCAACAAAAAATACTTAATTTATACTTACAGGCCACATGGAGCAACGAAAAAAACTTCTTCCCCACATTCAACCCTGCCTTCACAGTCCTCATCTTTGGTGGGATTTTATGATGGCAAAGCTTAATTTCGGCTGCTGCTGTTGAATTTGAAGTGGAAATTGATGGAATCGTCATTGAACTCAAGATGGACAAATCAACTACATTAGGCCATATAATCTTTTTTTGAATTTGTTCAGGTGGGAAATGGACCAGACTATACAAAAAATTAAATTCATTGCATTAGGCCATTTATGGAGTACATATCCAAAAAAATAAAATCAATTATTATTTTTGGTCAAATAACATCTGTTACGTTATTTAAATAAACATTAACAGGACTATAAAAAAGATGCAATTACATACTGTTAAATTCTTAAAGATAAAAAAATCTATGTGTAAGGACCCTAAACTTCCCTGGTCTCCGAAGAGAAGAAGAAGAACGAATTGCTTTAAGGACAAGACAGATCGGAACACAAACAGAAGAACATTTCATTGTTATTACAACAATTTACATCAGAATACAAGAATATACAGAGTATGAATAAATATTACACATTTACTAAATATCAGATATTTACAAGTTACAATGCAACGGAAAAATAATAAAAAACACACGTGAAAAGAATATATGGATACAGAGCTTTCCCAATATCATTCCAGCTGTAAACCAGGACCCTGTGGATATAAATCTGCAAAACCAAAACTACTAGCTGCCCATATGGAAAATAGGGGCACCCAGAGTTTAGGTTAAAACAATAAAATCTAGGTCAGTCATGTGACTGGTGTGAGAACTAAAACAATTATTTAAAACTTTACTTTAAATTAGATATATCAAGGGACCACGTCGTATAACATGGAACAGGTTTCCTCCCAAGAATACCAGTGCATAAAAACAACAGGGCAATGCTAAATAAAGAACAATGAAGCAATTATAAGACTTAGGTCCCATCACACAATGCAACGCAAGCCGGAGGATAGAGTTTTTACCTTATAATAGCCAAAAATGCTTGGTACGTGAAATTTCATCTTTTATTATTACTATAAGTGTATAGTGTCAAAAAAAATTCAGATATAAATGTCTCAATCATAAACGGCATGAGTGCCCCATCCTACTATGTCGCCATACTAGGCTCTACAATCGAAACTGCAAAATGTCGTATTGGAAGTTGGATTTCCATCTGTGAACCAAGGCAAGGGATCGTCCTTACCGCTTCGAGACTCTCTAGCCTGCGCCTCAGGGACAAAGCGTATCGACCCTTGGATCGTCAGGGCCGGTCCACACGGAGTGGGTTAAAATGCCTCAACACTGCGTTTCCCCACCCTATGGGGCGTAAACTGGTCATATCCCGATCAAACCATCGGCCCCGGAACGACCGATATAACCGAGGCGCCTCGCTATCCTTCATCCATATAAGTAAAACGTTAGGGCTTGCAAAACGCTGACACCACTCCTAGCTAGAAGGAAACGCATGCCCTCCCTGAGGTCCTCTCCCGTTTCTGGTTCACACCGGGGTGTGAGGCTCGCGAATTAACGCTACACAAAGCTATGCTATATTAAAGCCATGCTTTGATCATCAACCACAAGACTCTGCTTTTCAACAGAAGCCTTGATCATTTGCATCTCAGCATGCGAACAGGCAATTCACACTATGCAACCAATGTCTATCAATCACACAGAATGAAATCCGATGTTAGACACACATCCATTTACGAGTTCGTTCTGGGTCTGAACGAAACCAGAGGCACGTTATTCCTTGTCCCGTATGTCCAATACAGGAGAGAGGTCCTCGCATATCCGGTCGATCTCCAAGTACGTCTGGACGATCACCACTTATTACCTTGTCTTGGATGTACAACCCATTCAAGACATCGGTAATCATCCAAACGATGTGAAGACCTCCGGTCTTCAACCACCGTCTTCATCCTTGACATATCGTCGAATCATTTATTCAGAATGGGATAAACCCGGTCCTTCTGAATAACTCGCGACTTTTTCGGAGATTGGATGCAGTTACTAATTTATGATCTGGCTTGTACAGAATGAAAACTTCATTCTCGATTATACGAGAATTTTTATGAAAGCGTTTCATTTTCTTCTCTTCAATGGAAGTTTCATGTGAAAACCCGTAACTTCCCCGTAAAGGAAAGCGACGGATAGTTCGAGAACAAGCCACAACAGAACGCATATAAAAGAACATTTCATTGTATATTACAATAGTGCATCAGATTACAAGAATATACAGAGTATAAATGAATATTACACAGAAATATCAGAGATTTAAATTACATTTAGATACATAGCAACGGAAAATAATACAATACACAACTAGAAAAGATATACGGATACAAAGCTTTCCGGATACCGTTCCAGCTGTAAACCAGGATCCTGTGAATATAAATCTGCAAAACCAAAACTACTAGCTGCCCGTGTCAAAATAAGGGCACCCAGAGTTTAGGTTAAAACAATAAACTCTAGGTCAGTCATGTGACTGGTGTGAGAACTAAAACAGTTATTAATTCTTTATTTTAAAGTTTGGTAAATCAAGGGACCACGCCGTATAACACGGAACGGGTTTCCTCCCAAAAATACCAGTGCATAAAACAAACAGCGCCATGCTAAATAAGGAAAAATGAAGCTATTATAAGACCCAGTTCCCATCACACAATGCAACGCAAGCCGAAGGATAGGGTTTTTACCTTATAATAGCCAAGAATGCTTGATACGTTTAAAAGAAATCATTTGATACTATTATAAGTGTATAGTGTATAAAACAACTTCAAATCATAAGTATCAATCATAGGCGACATGAGCGTCCCATGCCACTATGTCGCCAGATATAGGTTTACAAATAAAACCGCAAAGTCACGTATTTGGAAATTGGATTTCCATCTATGAACCGAGGCAAAAGATAGTCCTCAACCGATTCGAGACGCTCTAGCCCGTGTCTCAGGATCAGAGCTCGAGTGACCCTTGGATCGTCAGGGCCAGTCCACCGATGTGGATTAAACTTAAACCCTGAACATGCGTTTCCCCGCCCTATGGGGCGTAGGTGAGCCAACTAAATGACTCCATCGGTTCGAGAACGACCGATCAATCCGAGGCGCCTCGCAACAGCAACAACCACATAAGTCAAACTCGTCAGGGCGTGTAAAACCACTGACGCCACTTCTAACTAGAAAGAAACGCATGCCCTCCCTGAGGTCCTCTCCCGTTTTTGGTTCATACCGGGTGTGAAACACGCGAAGTAAACGTTACACAAAGCTACGCCACCAAAGCCTTGCTTTGATCATCACCACAAGACTTTGCTTTTCAACAGAAGCCTCGATCAATTGCCACTTAGGCATGCCACACAGGCAATTCACTCCATGCGTTTGATATCCATCAATATATAACCCCTGAGCTCGTACGTCTCAGAGAAGGGCGTTAAGCAAGAGAATAAATTCTCCGCCGCCAAACAGATATATATTTAATAGAGATCAATCACACAGACTAAAATCCAATGTCAGACACACAGTCCATTTACAAGTCCGTTCTGGGTCTGAACGAAACCGGAGGCACCTAGTACCCCGCATATCCATCGATCTCCAAGTACGTCTGGACGATCACCAACTGTTTCCATCTTCTTGGGTGTACAGCCCAATCAAGATCATCAATAATCACCCACATGACGTGAAGACTTCCGGTCTTCGACCATCGTCTTCATCTTCGACTTATCGTCGTATCAGTTATTCAGAATGGGATAAACCCGGTCTTTCCGAATAACTCGCGTATACTTTAAATAAGTGTTACACAAACACAACATACGCCTCATTCCAATTCATCAGTCACTAACCGTAAATTAATCAAGAGAATAATTTCCCAAATGTTAACCCCGAAGGCCGAAACCAACATCAGATCAATATCCAGAAAACCATTCTGCTTGGCTAACCGACAGTTAGTTTCTAAATTTCACGTTCATAGGGAAAGGTTCCCATTAATTTTATCAAAGATAAATTTCTTGAATTTGTTCTCTAATCTTCCTTTGAATTTCGATTCAACTAGTCGGAATTAGCGAACCTTACCGAAGTAATCATTGGTTTTAATTTCCCAATCCCAACCTATTCATCCCATGAAGTAAAACTGGTAATACTTCATATCTAACACCACGGTGTTATCTGTAAATTCAATTACCATTTCACGTTCAAATCTAATTAAAGATTTAACTAACGCCTGGAGCAAAACTGGTGATACTCCATTTCGATTATTTCAATCTAATTAAAGATTCATTAAAACTCCACTTAGTTTTAATCGTTAACTGGGTTAAAGAATCCGCGTCATTTAAAACACGGTTCACGATAAACCCAAAGTCACATTCCATTAATTATCGGGTTAAAGAACGAGTGTTATTTTAAAACACTGTTCACGATAAACCCAAAAATCAATATCAATTCAATTCCAATTAAATATTATTTAACTGGTACACTTCATTAAATCTAAATAAAAAGATTTAATCTTTTCTCAACTGGGTTCAAGAACAGTGTTAATGAAGACACCATTCACGACAAATCCAAATCACATTTGATATTAAATACAAGGCTCTGAATAGAAAATATCCCGGCTTATATTCAATATCAAATTCTACGATTAACAAATGTCGTATTGGAAATAATGATATAAATATATATATCTTTCAAATTTCCATAACAACATCTGTATAATCCCGAATTCCAACATCGAAATATTCCGAAGACAATTTCGATTCAAATCCACTCCAATGCAATCATTGGAAATTCTGGTTATTTTCAAAATCATTTCAAGTTCAATTTATTTATTTGAAAATAAATAGAATTATAATTCTAGTTCAAAAACTAGTTCATTTCGATAAAAATCTATTTTTATCTTTTCAAATATGGAGTTTTTCATCCCAATTCTTTCTAAATCATTTCTTATGATTTTACACAATTTATTATTATTTTTAATAATTTTATCAAGGCCCGTACAGTCGATTTCCAACAATGGCCATCGAACTGCACTTACAACGACCTTTTTCAAATTTGATTTGGACATAATTCCAAATCCAACCGTTAGATTTCTAATTTCTAATATTCGTTAGAAAGCTCTTTTCGATACGAACCCAACGGTTCCGGTTTTAGGAGAATCCGACGGTCGGATCTCCCGTAATGTCCGTTTGAAATAAATGGTCGAAATTCGCGAACTGCCGCGGCGCGGCGCGTTCTATTCAGGCCATTATATTATATATATAATATATATAATATATATTTCGTCGATTTCTATTTAAAACGAATTATATAAATAGTTTTAAATTCGTTTCGAAAGCAATTTCAGCTTCCATTACAATTCAAATCAAAATTAAATTCTTCTTTACAAATTCGTTTTAAAATTCATTTCTATTCAATTCAAATTTCAATTCAATTTGAATCCATTTCAATTCGCTTTCAATTCAATTCGAATTCGTTTTCAATTCATTTCGAAATCGTTTTCAATTCAATTCATTTCGAAATCGTTTTCAATTCAATTCATTTCGAAATCGTTTTCAATTCAATTCATTTCGAAATCGTTTTCAATTCAATTCATTTCAAAATGAATAAAATCGATATAAATATCGTTCACGTCAAAATGGCGTCAATCTAATCAACACGGCTTCATAAATTTCTATTTTCAAATATTCTATTTCAAATATTTCTTTTTCAAAATAGTTGTTATTATCAAAATATTTCGTTCAACACATGACCAATCTCAAAGGATGAGTACTGTCAACACATGAACCTTTATTTTATATTGATAAAGATGTAAATTTTATTACTAAAATATTTCGTTCAACACATGACCAATCTCAATGGATGAGTACTGTCAACACATGAACTTTTATTTTATATTGATAAAGATGTAAATTTTATTACTAAAATATTTCGTTCAACACATGACCAATCTCAATGGATGAGTACTGTCAACACATGAACCTTTATTTTATATTGTTCTTTATTTTTCAAATTGGAATGAGGCCCAATCAATTACCATATAAAGTTAATTATATGGATTTTCATACAACACATGTATAATAGCATTGAAAAATAATCAACCATCAACCAAAGTGCACTACACTGTATAAGCATCAAATATAGATATCTAACGCTTATAACAGCCTGTCAATCAATCGATCGACATATTTAATCAATCAGGATGAGTGAACTTCAAATTTCATCCCAACACCCGTGTAGGGTTTCAAACAATCAAACACAGATTTTATTTGTGCAGTTGGGCGATGTGTAAAATTTATCGTCCCAATCAATGTCATTCAAATAGGTGTACATAAACAAACCGTCCGGTTTGTAAATGAATATTTTATTTTATTCACTTCACGTTAAAAATTATATTTTTAATGATAAAACATTTTATTTCAACATATGAATTTCTATTCAGTTCATTCTTTAAATAAAATGATATTTTTATTTTTCTAACATATTTTAGAAAATTTCGGCGGCATAACGGCACGATACTAGAAACGGGACGAGGTATAGCCTTATCCCCGGTCTAGTGAAGGCCCACGCCATTCACACATCAATCAAATCCATTCATCTCACCAAACAATTCAATTTCAATCAAATAATCTAACTTATTTTTGCAATCAAACAAACAAGTCCATGGTCTGTGGACGATTGTGTCGGGTGCTACTAAGCACCGTCTGCATCCTAGTATATATATATAAATAGAAATGAAATTGAAAGGTGAGAAATTCTCACAGATAGCTATCCTAGCTCCACGACACTTCATTGATAGAAATCTTCATCGCTATCGCATCTTCGTCATCGTTGCCCGTAGCCACTACATATGTAAAAATTGAATTTTTACTTTGCTATTCAATATATAAAAATCGCAGCTTTTACTTTGCTATTCAATATATAAAATTCACATTTTTGCTTCGATGTTCGATATATAAAAATCACGCCTTTTCAAATATAAAGATCATATTTTTACTTCAATACTATCTACATAAAAATCTCATTTGTATGTTTTCAAAATCGTATCTTTATATTTACAAAATTTTGATCTTTTATATTTTCAAAACATAGCATGTTATATTCTGCTAGACAAAGTATATGTATATTTTTCAAAACTGATTTTTTTACTATGTATATATATTTTCAAAACTGATTTTTTTACTATGTATATATATTTTCAAAACTGATTTTTTTACTATGTATATATATTTTCAAAACTGATTTTTTTACTATGTATATATATTTTCAAAACTGATTTTTTTACTATGTATATATATTTTCAAAACTGATTTTTTTACTATGTATATATATTTTCAAAACTGATTTTTTTACTATGTATATATATTTTCAAAACTGATTTTGAAAAATCAAAATTTTAAAGTAAAATAAAATGAAATAATAATAAAAAATAAATAAAAAAAAAGAAAACTCACAGGTTTGATCGGAGGAATGGGGGGGCTGCTGGCCATCTGCGGCGGATCTGACCAGGGTGGTCGCGCGTCAGCCTGGCTGCGGAGGAGGGGAGAAGAAGCGGAGGTAGAGGCGATGGTGGCGCGGTCCTCGTCGGCTAGGGCGTCGTTCGATTCAGGCGATTCGGGGGGGGGGGCTGGAATTCTGGCGTTACCGAAGAGGGAGAGGAGAGGAGCGGGAGGTCCAAGGTGGAGAGCGCCTGAGGGGCGGCGGGTGGAGGACTCCGGTGATGGTGGTGGGGCGATCGAGGAAGGGGTGACTTAGGCAATTAGTTTTTTTTTTGTTTTTTTATTTGAGCATCGATCTGAACTGAAGGAGGGGGGGGGTCAACGGCTTAGTAAAGGGAGGGGCCTATTTAAAAAAAAACTTTTTTTTTTCAATTCAAAAAGTTCACTTTCCGTTCGGATCCCAAATCGAACCCACTGACTGTTGTCCATAGCGTTTCGCCCCCATTGCAAACACAATGGGATATGTATCGTAGGCTGATTTGATTGTTACAATCAGTTTCCGTTGAATTTACATTTAAATCACTATATTGAATTTTAAACGTAGATTTCAAATTACCGGGGTCACATACTGTCTCTAAAAATTCCAGAAAAATATTTTCTAGCTTCGTACTGACGATACGGTCCTAACAAAACTAGTTTCGTCGAATTCTGAGACCGTTTGAAAAATGGTCAATTTCTAGTCGATTAAAATCAACTGAAACCGGTCAAACGCGTTTTCCTTTGCCACGCTCCCATATTGATTCGAAAAATTATGAAATTTGAAACCTAGCAATAACTTGACACTGCGGATCCAACAAAAGTGGTTTCGTCAAAATCCGAGGTCGTTTGCAAAATGTCCATTTTTAAGGGCCTGAATTCCATAGCGACTATTCAGAATTTTCAACTGGACATATCTTTTGATTCCCGCTATGAAATTTCGATTTGCCGGATTCGTTGGAAAGATATTACCAATTAGATCCTAATGTTTTTGGTTTCACTAAAATCCGGATTGTTTTGCACCCGGTACATTCAATTGAAGTTTGAAATCGAATTATCGAACTACCGCGCCATTTTCAATTCCTTTTATAATTATATATATATTCAAACGACGACGTATATAAATATATACGTCGAATTCTATTCAAAATAAATTTTCTCGTCGATATTATTTAAAATAATTCATTTTAAATATTCAAAATTCGCTAAAATTGCCAAAATAAAAATTTTAAACTGGCCCAGATTTTCCGGGTTATTACAATTCATTTTCCCAGAATCGTCTCATTCCAATCCAGAATATTCCTTTATTCAAATATTCTTATACTTTGGGAAAAGTTCCCATTAATTTTGTCAAAGATAAATCCTTTAAATTTATTCTTTAATCTTCCTTTGGATATCAATTCAAACCAAATTGTGGTTTATCCAAACTAGTCAGGATTAACAAACCTTACCGAAGTTATCATTTGTTTTAATTTCCCAATCCCAACCTATTCATCCCATGAAGTAAAACTGGTAATACTTCATATCTAACACTACTATGTTATCGGTAAAATTAATTACCATTTCACGTTAAATCTAATTAAAGATTTAACTATCACCTCGAGCAAAACTGGTGGTACTCCATTCTCGATCATTACTTGAATTTGATAATTTTAGTTATCAAATTCACCTTTCAATCTAATCAAAGATTCATTAAAACTCTAATTCAGTTTTAATTTCCAAAATTATTACTTAATGATTATTCAAAATGAAGAAATAAATCTTATCTTTAACTGGGTTAAAGAACTAATGTCATTTAAAACACAGCTCACAATAAACCTAAAATCTCATTCCATTAACAAAGGAATCTTCATGGAAAACAAATCAGTATATATAATCAATATGAATTTCCATATCGAACCGATACTATAAATGGAATAGCGGCAAACCCTCTTAAATTCCATGTATAGTAACAGTCTTCCTCCACAGAAGTCCACTTCGATTATTTCCAAATCGAATTCCATTCCATTCCAATTTATTTTATTAAATTGGAAAACTTCACTTTGGAAAATTTCCTTTAAACCTTAACAAAAGATTTATAAATTCCAAATCACATTTCACTGTAAATCGGGTTAAAGAACGAATGTCGTTAAAAACACAGTTCGTGATAAATCCAATTCACATTTCATTAGTCTCTAACCGTTAATTAGTAAGAGAACTATTCCCTAAGTATTAATTCCGAAGGCCGAAACCAACATCAGATCAATGCCCAGGAAACCATCCAACTTAGCTAATCTCTAGTTAGTTTCTAATTTTCTTAACTCAACTGGGTTTAAGAATAGTGTTAGTGAAGACACCATTCACGACAACCAAAAATCCCATTTGATATTAAATACAAGGCTCTGAATAGAAAATATATTGGCTTATATTCAATATCAAATTCTGAAATAAAAAAATATCGTATTGGAAATAACGATATCAATATATCTTTCAAATTTCCATAACAATATCTGTATAATCACAAAATCCAACATTGATATATTCCAGACACAATTTCAATTCAAATCCATTCCAATTCCAAATATTGGAAATTTCGGTTATTTTTAAAACCATTTAAAATCAATTTATTTCTTTAAAAATAATTGGATTATATTTCTAGTTCAAAACTAGTTCATTTCAATAAAAATCTATTTTATCTTTTCAAATATGGAATTTTTCATCCCAGTTCTTTCCAAATCATTTATAATTATTTTACACAAATTATTGATATTTTTGATAATTTTATCATGGCTCGTATAGTTGATTTCCATAAATGACCATCGAACTGTACTTACAACGACCTTTTCCAAATTTGATTTGGGCATAATTCCAAATCCAACCGTTAGATTTCAAATCTCTAATATTCGTTAGAAAGCTCTTTTCGATACGAACACAACGGTTCCGGTTTTTGAGAATCCGATGGTCGGATCTCTCGTAATGTCCATTCGAAGTCAATGGTCGAAATTCCCGAACTGCCGCAGCGCGGCGCGTTCTATTCAGGCAATTATACAATATATATATATATATATAATATTTCGTCGTTTCCTATTTTAAATGTATTTTATAAATCATTTTAAATTCGTTTTCAAAACGATTTCAACTTTCATATTCAATTTCGAATCAAAATTGAATATTCCATATCATTAATATATAAATGATAATATTTTCAAAACATTAGATTTTGAAATCAATTCCTTTTCGATATTCATTATAGAAATGAATAAAATCCATATATCGTTCATGTCAAAATGGCGTTAATATAATCAACACGGCTATATATATTTAAATATTTTCGTGTCCATCTCAAATCGGACATCAAAATCACATTTTGATCCATTACTGTATATTATTTTAAAATATTCGTTATTTTAAAATATTCATTCTTTATGAAATGGAATCAGACACAGCCAATTACCATATAATTTGATTATATGGATTTCATACAACACGTGTATAGTACAACAATGATAAACAATTAACTATCATCCAGAGTGTATTCTACACTGCATAAGCATTAAATATAAATATTTAATGTGACGATCCCAAAATCCGTGTGACGGTATTAAGGATAATTATCGGAATATAACACATCAATCATCGTAGCAAAGTACAGATAATAGCAAAAACAATAAATAGAATAATTTTACATAGATATGACAGCGGATTCATAACATGTAACAACATCAGAATAGTACAACGTAGGATATAACTTAGTAAATAAAGGGGAAATGATCAGTCACCATCGCCAAAGGCGGAATATATACATGCAGTGAGACATAATAAGAGTATCAGTCTACATCGCCGAAGGCGGTACATATACATACGATAATAAGTACTGGAAGTAAAGCAGTCTGCATCGCCTGTGGCGGAATCATAATATGAATACAATAATGGCGAAAAATGTCAAAGTCATCTCGGTGAAGTCAACCTCGCCATGAGCCAAAAGTGCACTCCATACTACAGTGCTGAGCCAAAAACAACCTGTCACCTGTGAACTAGGCTGCCCGTGTGAAAATAAGGGCACCCGCGTTGGCAAAGTGAAACAAACAACGAGTTAGTCATGGGGACTAGTGTGAGAAATCTACTTAACAGTTTAAACCACAGTAATAAGCAAATCATAGGACCACGCCACTTTCGCGGAACGGGTTTACTCCAGTGATTGCTGGTGCATTTAAAACAAAGTAAATTCTTTAAAACAACGCAATGCTTTTAAAAAGAATGAAGCCGTTATAAGACTCAAATCCCATCATACAATGCAACGCAAGCTGGAGAATAGAGTTTTACCTTATAATGGCCAAATATGCTTAATACGTGTAAAGCAAAATCATTTGATATTATTACTAGTGCATATATGTTTCAAAAACGATTAGCATCATAAATATCAATCATAGACGACATAAGTGCCCCATACCACTATGTCGCCGTACTAGTTCTACAATTGAATCTGTTATTTCGTGTTGGAAATTGGATTTCCGTCATGAGTCGAGGCAAGGGGCAAGCTCCTCTCCACTTCGAGACATTCTAGCAAATACCTCAGGACTACACACTCTGGGTAAACCCTAGATGCTTCAGGGCCGGTCCTCTCTTACGTTTGAGGATTAATTATTCCTAAACACACGTTTCCCGGTCCTTACAGACCTAAAATCGAGGCGCCTCGCATTCCAACAACCACATAGGTGAAAAGTAGATATAAATGTCAGGGATGGTTTGTCACTGACACCACTATAGCTAGAAAGAAACGTCGTGCTCTCCCTGCAGTCCTTATCCCGTTTTTAACTCATACCGAGGTGTGAGGCTCGCGAATCCACGCTATACACAAAGCCAGGCCACGTAGGCCGTGCTTTGATCATCAAACACAAGACTTTGCTTTGCAATAGAAGCCTTGATCACAGCATCTTGGCATGCCATATAGGCAATCCACTCCATACGACTGATTTCTATCGATATATAACCTCTGAGATCGTACATCTCACAGAAGGGCGTTAAGCAAAAGAATAAATTCTCCGCCACCAAACGGATATATATTTAACAGAGATCAATCAGTATAGAACAAAATCCAATGTCAGACACACAGTCCATTTACAAGTCCGTTCTGGGTCTGAACGAAACCGAAGGCGTCAAATTCCTCGTATATCCGTCCAATCAACACATACGTTCAGACGGCTACTACTTCCGTTCCTTCACGGTAGCTACTCCAATCAGGAACCTCCGCAGCGCCCATCCAACCGATACGAAGATCGTTGGTCTTGAATCGTCTTTGTATTTTCCAATTCGAATCGTTCGATCAATTATTTTAAATGAGGGTTAGCTCGGCCTTTTCAAATAATTCACGTAATTAGAATTCAAATCAATTCTTTCCATGGTTATATTATTCGACATTCATATTTCAGTTCTTTAGTATAATTTTCGTGTCAAACACATACAACCATCAAATATCAAGCAGATCAAGACAAATTGGTTTATTTCCAATCTATGTTGCTTATAATATTTTATAACGAATTTTCGCCATTTTTATTTATTTAAAGAGGGCCATATTTAATTAAACGATGTTTCAGGTCGTGCCGTGGCACTGGCGTTGTTTTTCCCCTAATTTGTTTTACACATATCGGAAAATCTAACCGTTGGATTTCTACAAAGTCTATATCAGTGGGAAGATATTCCCAAAGCGATCCCAACGGTTCCAGTTTCGTGAAAATCCGACGGTCGGATCTTCCACACTAGTCGTTTGAAGTTACGGTTTCAAAATTCGAACTGCAGCGTCGTTATTCAATTTAATTTAATTATATTTATATATAAATATAAACGATTCTGGCACTGTTTTTCTTCAGATTTGAATTAAACATTCCAGACAATCCAACTGTTGGATTTTTACAAAGTTGGTGTCGTTGGAAAGATATTTCCAAGGCGAACGCAGCTGTTGCAGTTTCGAGAAAATCCGATGGTCGGATTTCTCGTACCAATCGATTCAAATTACGATTTCAAAACACGAACTGCACGGCTTCGATTCCTTTCAAGTATATATATATATATATATATATATATATATATATAATGTAGTTCATTCTTTAAATTCAACATCCTTTTCACTTCTTTAATTTCAACATCGTTCTCACTTCAAATATTTTAACATCGTTTTCACTTCAAATATTTTAACATCGTTTTCACTTCAAATATTTCACTAACGCCTTTATATTTCGAAAAATTTCGCCATAACCTCCTTTGTACGGGAAGGGGTTTGGAAATTTATTTGGCCGTGTTAGGTACCCAATAAATCCTATAAAGCATCCACATATTTATAGTGATATATTCTAGTGTTTATAGGGGAGCGTGTATAGATAATAACTCCAGAGAATAAATTCTCGTCACCCTGTCAAGCCCGAGGGAGCGTGTATTTTTAATTACTCCAGAGGATAAATCCTCGTCACGTGTGGGAATAAATAGTCCATGTGCCGTATCTAATGACTAGAGAGACGTGATTATTGTCAACTCCAGACCCGTGTGGGGTTTTTATTAATCTGGCAATTTATCGTTATATTTTATATAGTCCATATCAGTCATCAGTTCAACCTGTAGTATATAATCATCGCCATACAAGCCTCTCGCTCGTATGGTAAATCTTCCACCTCGTCACACAAGCTCCAAATGCTTATGTGGAATATGATGAAGTATGTCTATCGTCAAGGAGTATGCTATGTAGTGTAGTTCAAAATTAATTGTTACTATCCTATGGCGATGTTTATTATTTCACACAGAATAACCAGCACTCCGCATCCAATGGCATTCATAGGAGTTGATATAAAAATAAAATTGCGCAGCCAACTCATCAAGGCTTACCTATTTGTCGGGCACGCAAATAATTTCTTTACTCTACAGCTAATCCATTTTTCCTATTCGACACATGTATATATATGCAGAACAAAGCTAATAATAACATTTCTAGCAAACTAATATTTATTTCAACACGTGTGTATTTTTATCAAAGCGTATACATGATAAAAGAAATATTTTTATCATCAAAAATATGTATTCAACACGTGAATGTTTTTAACACTTCATATTCACAATAAAAATGTAGTTTTTATTGTCTATTCAATTTATTTTAAAATACAAATAACATTCAACACATGAATTTCGATTCAACGAATGAATTTCAATTCAACACATGAATATTCTCCATAGTTTGTATATATATAAAAATGTGATTTTTATCGCTAAAGCTATTTGTTTAAAATTCGAATAACATTCAACACATGAATTTCAACTCAACGAATGAATTTCGATTCAACACATGAATATTCTCTATAGTTTGTATATATATAAAAATGTGATTTTTATTGTTAAATCTATTTGTTTAAAATTCGAATAATATTCAACACATGAATTTCAACTCAACGAATGAATTTCGATTCAACACATGAATATTCTCTATAGTTTGTATATATATAAAAATGTGGATTTTATCGTTAAATCTATTTGTTTAAAATTCGAATAATATTCAACACATGAATTTCAACTCAACGAATGAATTTCGATTCAACACGTGAATATTCTCTATACTTTGTATATATATAAAAATGTGATTTTTATCGTTAAATCTATTTTTTTAAAATTCGAATAACATTCAACACATGAATTTCAACTCAACTAATGAATTTCAATTCAACACATGAATATTGGTTTCAACATATGTAATTAATTTCAACAAATGAATTTTTTTTCTAACACATGAATATTTCAGAAAATTTCGGCAGCATAACGGCAAGGTAGTTAAAACCGGGACCGTCCCTAGTACGGCTCCTCGCTCTACCTTAAAACCTCGCGGTTTTTGACAATGGGGATCATGCATCTAGTTCGCACGCAGGCGGCATGTTTTATTTTCATTTCCACAATCCTATTCTAATTTGTTTCAACCACAAGAGGGTATTTTTCAACCACAAAGGTATTTTTCAACCACAATATCAACCACAAACAATTATTTCCAACCATTCGTCATACCATATAATATTACGCCAATCACAAGCAATAAATATCGTCCATGGTCTGTGGACGAGGGGAGTATATATATATATTATTTCTATAATTCACTTGCATTTCATCACAATTCAAAGCATATATGTTTCATACAACGCTTGTATAATTTATACATCGCTAATATAACTTATATAACACATGTACATGAGGTATACAATGCGTACATAATTTACCCTTCGCTTATATAATTTATACAACACGATTCCATTCACACAATTTAATTTAGATTCCTCACATTGGTTTTTGAAGTGCTAAAATCGTATGTAGATCAGAAAAATCCGCGGCTTCTGCTAGATGGTAGAGAGCCTCCCTGCGGTCCCGATGTTTCCTGTTTCATCGAATTTCGTTAACACACTAAAAAGATACGATTTTTCAAAGTTTTGCAACACTTAAAAGTGTTATTTTCAATTCAGAAATTTCAAGCAGATAATTTTTCAAACCTTCAAAATTAGGTTTTTAATTTTCGATCAATCCGTGCTATTTCGTCTCGATCGGATGCTGCAACGTCAAAGAGCTTCGAACAGGCTTCCCAGCGCCTATGGTGGCAACGAACTCGACGGCTCCAGTGATGATCGGCGGTGCTCCAAAGTTGAAGACTTCCTGGGTGAATTTCGACGTCAATAATCGATGGTTTCAGACGAGGCTTGGTTTGATTGAAAGAGGGGAGAAAGGCGATCGGAAAAGCCAACTGGAGGCAGTGGCGAAATCTCCTGTGGCAGCTGTGATGAGTCCTGGAAGTTTCGAAGGGTTTGCGTCGTTCGTTCAGAGAGGTTTGACCGACTTTTCTAATGAGAGAGAAAGTGAAGATATTTTCTATTATATTTAAATTTTAAATTCCCAAAATATCCCTTTCCTCAAACGTACACCAATTTCAACCCAACGACTGTCGCCCCTAGCTAAATACCCCCATTCCGGACACAATGGGATATGTTTCGTTGGCCAATTCAACTGTTATAGTCAGTTATTTTTCAAATTAAAGTATAAAACATTTAATATTCAATTTGAACGTACATTTCAATTTTCCAGGGCCACAAACTGAATCGAAAAATTCCAGAAAAATAAATCTAGCTTTGTTTGACAATACGGTTCCAACAAAACCAGTTTCGTCGAATTCTGAGATCGTATGCAAAATGTCCATTATCAGGTCGACCCATTTTAACAGAAATTGACCAATCACATTTTCTTTTTCCCCGCTCACATACTAGCTTCAAAAATTATGAAATTTGAAACCTAGCAATAGTTTGACATCCCGGATCCAACAAAAATGGTTTCGTCGAATTCCGAGGTCGTATGCAAAATATCTATTTTCAAGGGCTATATATTCTATATAGCGACCTTTCTGAAAATTCATTTGGCCATAACTTTTGAATCCTGTTATGAAACTTCAATTTTTCATATTCGTTAGAAAGGTACTCATAAACAGATTTAAATATTTTTGGTTTTGCTAAAATCTGTTATATTTTCCACCCGGTACAGTCAGACAAAGTTTGTATTCAAATTTTCAAACTGCCTCACTATCTCCAATTCATTACTTTATTGAAATATGCTATTTCAATTGTTCAAATTCTTTGACAATAACCAATTTTAAAAATTTTAAATTGGTTCACATTTTCCGGGTTATTACATTTAACGCTTACGATAGCCTGTCAATTAATCGATCGGCATATAACTAAACAATTGGGATTAGTGTACGTCAAGTTTTATCCCAACACCCATGTGGGGTTTCAATCAACAAACACTGAATATTATTTGTGCAGTTGGGCGATGTGTAAAATATATCCCCAATCAATATCAGTCAAATGGGTGTACATAAACAAATCGTATGATTTGTAAATGAATATTTATTTTATTCATATCAACATTAAAAATTATATTTTTAATGATAAAATATTTTATTCAACATATGAATATTCTATTCGGTTCATTTATGCAATAAAGATGATAATTTTATTGTTCTAACATATTTTAGAAAATTTTGGCGGCATAACAACACGATATCAAAATTGGGTAATGCCTAGCATTACCCCTCTCCTGATATTGGCTCGTGCCATACACACATAACAATTCTAATCAACCAAGCCATATAATCAAACAAGTTGTCCATGGTCTGTGGACGACGGGTAACAGTTCATATATGCAGTTATAAAAATAAATAATTGTATAAAAAATATGGTGAGGAGTTCTCACCTTTGGGATCCACTCCTCCATTCTTTATTTTTGAACGGTTCGGATTCCTTTTTGATTTCAGTGCGTTCCGTCACCCTCTATTTCAAGCGGTAACTATATTAAAAATCATATTTTTAAACAATGATGCTTATAAATAAGAATCACATTTTTATTTTAACTCTTTCTTGATAGAAATCATATTTTTAACACGAAGTTTATATTTTAAAAATCATATCTTTATATCGTTATATATATATATATATCACATTTTTATTTTTAAAAAATTATATTTTTACATAGCTAAAAATCATATCTTTTCAATGTGAAAAATCTAATCTTTCATGTGTTAGAAATCACATCTTTTCAATGTGAAAAATCTAACCTTTCATGTGTTAAAAATCACATCTTTCACGTGGCCGTTCATACCATAAAAATAAAGTCCTTATGATGTTAAAAATCTGAACTTTATTTGTTATACTTTTCATTTCTATGTATAAAGAAAATCGGATAAAAAAACAAAGCTTTAATATAAAATAAATAAAAGGCCTCACTGTTTTGTTTTACCGGAGGAGGGGATGGAGGCTGAGGGCGTTAAGGTGGTCGGAGGTCTTTGCAGGCAACGGCGGTGGGCACAATGGTGGGGCGCAGCGGATTAAAGGAGGGTTTTCACTCGAGTTAGGGGAGGAGAGAGGGAGAGCGACTGAGAGGATGGACGTGGATGAAGGGGCGAGCTCGTCGAGCGGCGGTGGTGGTGTAGAGCGGTCGCGCGCCTCCATCGCCGGTGGGGGTGGGTAGAACGACGGGAGGTTTTTTTTAATTTCTTTTGATTTCGATCTAGAGTGAATAAGGAGGAGGGAAGAGAAATAGGGGTTGACTAATTATTATTATATATATTTAATTTATTTTAAATACAAAAAGTAACTTTTTCTTTCGAACCCCAAACGAGGCCCAGCGACTGTCGACCCTAGATAATCACCCCCATTCTGAACACAATGGGATATTTTTCGTATGCCACTTCGGCCATTTCGATTAGTTTCCATCAAAATTAAAATATAAATAAATAGAACGGTCAATATTGATTTCAACGTACATTTTAATTTACCGAGGCCACATACTGACTCTGAAAATTCCAGAAAAATTATTTCTAGATTCATATTGACGATACAATCCTAACAAAACTAATTTCATCAAGTTTGAAGATCGTTTGAAAAATGGGCATTTTCTAGTCGATCCAAATTGGCGGAAACTGTCAAAACACGTTTTCTTTTGCCACGCTCACATATTGATTCCATAAATTATGAAAATTGGAATCTGGCAATAATTTGACATCCTGGACCCAAAAAAAATGGTTTCTTTGAAAATGGAGGTCGTTTGCAAAATGGCTATTTTAAGGGCTATATTTCCATAGCGACTATTCTGAATTTTCAACTGGAATAACTTTTTATTCCCGCTATGAAATTTGGATTTTTCAGATTCGTTGGAAAGATATCTTCAATTAGATTCTAATATTTGGTTTCGCTAAAATCCGGTTTATTTTGAATCCTGTACATTCATTTGAAATTTGAAATCGAATTTTCAAACTATCGCGCCATTTTCAATTCCTTTTATAATAAAAATAATTATTTATATTCTAACGTCGATTAAAATAAATTTATACATTCCAATTCTATTCAAAAATAAATTTCTTATCGTTATTATTTAAAATAAATCATTATAAATATTCAAAATTCATTAAAATTTCCAAAATAAAATTTTTAAATTGGTTCTGATTTTCCGGGTTGTTACACTATGCTATAAGGGAACAAAAATAGCTCATGTATTACTGCAGCTGATTGACCTTTGTTTTCTCTAGTAACTTGTAATGTATTTATCTTTGTTTTCTCTAGCAACTATGATATGTAAGTACGAATTAATATTTTATTTCATTATTTTCATAAAAAGATATATGCATATATCTTTTAACTCCTATATACAGTAACACCAGGTACATCAAATTAAATAACACTAAATCTTTTACAGTTTTTTTTTTGGATCAAATATATATACAATAGTAAAAATAATTGGTTATCTTGCACTAAGAAGGAGCATGGCTGTATATTCAACATTTGTACCTATACATTGAAATGAATTCTTTTTTAATATAAAAAGATTGACCTTCTTTTGTAAATATACATTGAAATGCAGTTATCAATGACCTGAAGCACCCATTAATAGATTTGATGTAATTAATATTTTCAGAACAACGATTATAATTTCGAGACGACGGTTGAGAGGAGGAATTTTTGAGTTCATTAATATATGCATATCTCTTTATAGCTGTCCTCAAAATAGCATCCCTGTACGAAGATGGCACAGCTTTGTCCACACCTTTGCTTGTCATCTTGTGATAAAGAAATATAATTAAAGAAACAAGATGCAAAATAAGAGATTGCATTTTTTTAAATTCCCATCATGGATTGAACGTCCCCATGACCGAAAAAAAGTTAATTTATCTTACCATATAATTCAACTGTAACATGAGTTGCATTTAAAATGAATTAGTATAATATATAGAACTGATTTACTGCTAAAATGATATAATCAATATTCTTTTACTTATTAAATTATGTAAACTGTGTTGCATTTGAAATAAAAAAGATATATCATTTTATTTTTTTTAAATTAATTACCAACAACATCCTTCATATAACAATTAGTATGTTATATATAATATTAATTACCAAGCTATAATACAACTTATGTTAATTTGAAGATAAATTATGATAAATGATAATGAATATTCAATACTCATTTTTATTCTGCTACTAAGCTAAGGAAGATAAAAGCTTTTATATTTTGTTGAAAATATATTAGTACACTATAGTATTATAAAGACTTACAAACATAATAACAAGAAATATTATATACAATATCCTCATATAGATACAATATGTTTTTAATAACATAGTATGTCATGGCCTTAAATATAATATCAATAAAAGATATAAGGATATATCATTCTTCAAAAATGAAAATAATCATATTACATATTACAAAGTCATGCTCAGTTATTTGAATAACATTATCAGACAGTAGAAATTAATTATCAAATTCATCATAAAGTTTTCAATATCAGCCATAACAATATCATCACTAAATTCAGTTAAAATGAAATTATTATCAATAAACGATAAAATCATTTATCTTTTTTCTACATTGGTATAACCATAATACTCATAATAAAACACCATTCATATATTTGTTTCAAAACATACAAAATTACACATCACATTTCATGAACTCCCAAAAGATGAAACATAACAAAAAAGAATGAAGAAAAAGTGTACTTCAGTGCATTACATTGCCATAAGCATACACAAAATAATCCCAGACATGATCCATGGCATAGCTAAAGCTCTTGCAAATATTTTTTTTCCTTTCTTGTGATTTACACATTTAACGCACATTAAAGCCATCTCTACCTTCATATTAGCAACAATCTCATCTGCTTTTTCCCTTTTTTGCTTTTGCTTCAGCAACTTGTCTTGAAATGTCTTCCTTTCCATGAGCAATTGTGATATAGTATTTTTTTCTTTCAATAAATTTAACATAGTATCTTCCATTTTAGCATTGTTATTGATTTCATACACTTCTTCATGCCACTCAAAATACCCACAATCGTTATTCGGCACATCTGTTAAATTCTCAACTGAAACGTCACTGAAAAATACGATAATCGACAAAGCAACAAAAAATACTTAATTTATACTTATATGCCACATGGAGCAACCAAAAAACTTCTTCCGCACATTCAACCTTGCCTTCACAGTCCTCATCTTTGGTGGGATTCTATGGTGACAAATCAACTACATTAGGCCATATAATCAACATTACAAAAAAAAATTCATTGCATTAGGCCATTTATGGCATACGTATCGAAAAAAATAAAATCAATTATTATTTTTAGTCAAATATCATTTGTTATGTTATTTGAACAAACATTAACAGAACTATACAAAAGATGCAATCACATACTGTTAATATTCTTGAAGACCACAAAATCTACGCTATAAGGGAATAAAAACAGCGCATGTATTACTGCAATTGATAGACCTTTGTTTTCTTTAGTAACTTGTAATGTATTTATCTTTGTTTTCTTTAGTAACTATGATATGTAAGTACGGCTTAATATTTTATTTAATTATTTTTATAAAAAGTTATATGCATATATGTTTTTTAACTCATGTATACAGTAACATCGGGTACATCAAATTAAATAACATTAAATCTTTTTCAGTTTTTGTTTTGGATCAAATATACATACAATAGTAAAAACAATGCAAAATGTAATTCGGTTATCTTGTATTAAGAAGGAGAATGGTTGTATATTCAACATTTGCACCTATACATTGAAATGCATTCTTTTTTTAATATAAAAAGATTGACCTTCTTTTGTAAATATACATTGAAATGCAGTTATCAGTGGAATCATTTATCATTTTCTATCCCAATAATCATTTTCTGTAAAGTATCTCACCTATTTATCATTTTCTATCCTAATTTTTTTAAAAAGATAAAATCATTTATCTTTTACGGATCACAAAACACTAAGAACTGAAGAACTGGCGTCGTCAACTAATATTAATTAATATACAATTTCATACTCAAAGTGAGTACAAACGAAATTGACTGACAAAAATAATCGGTATGGTTGCTCAAGACAGATCTGAAGTTATAGTGTAAATACGAAAATCATAATCTAAAGTGAATAATGAAACCAGGCGAAATACACATTGCTTTTTTTATCAGAAGAATACATTTCAAAGTTCATTATTCGACCTAAAGCAAACGAAACATTTCTCTAAAAGATCAAAACTACCTCTCAAATAACATCGAATAGTTCATTATAAGTACAAGAGAATGAAAACGACATATAACATCGTATTGACAATGAAAAATAACAAATAAAATAAAGACTCACCCAAAAACAAGCAATCCAATAGAGAAAATCATTCAGCCTATCCGAATGAACAAAATTGCCTCAATATTTCCTACAATTAAACTCGAATTTGATTTCAGAACAAACGAACGCCTAATTTTTCCCAAAAAATTAATGACCACTTTAAGTTCACAAAAAAGGCTTAATTTTGACCTAATTTCCGCGAGCACCTTATTTCCGAATTTACGATGACTATTTAAGAAGATGAAGACCCGCGCTTTGATTTTTGTCCTGGAAAATAATTATTTATAGCCCGTGTCCTACGAAATAATTGGGACCAAGTAGTAGGCCCTTAATGTAAATTTCCAGATACAATTATCCTACACTCCTAATAATCATACGAATGTGAATGAGCATGCAAACATCATCAATCAAACATGCATAAGCAAAGCAATTGCAACTCTGAAAAATAACATCTATATCTATCCTTACATGGAAGATACTAACTTAGCTAATATGATACATAAAATATTAAATTCAGACCATATATGACATGACATCTTGATTTCCATTCAAAAATCAAGAATATAAATCTAGCACCTCTTGTCAACGAATCGGGTATGACTCGAGCGCTATCATAATATTCCCAATTTGTATGGCAACCTATCGATGGAAACCATCGAAAACTATTCCCGAATCAACTTGGAAATCTCAAACAATTATAGAAAACTGTTCCATTCATCCCATTTAGCTATATTAAGATGGCATTGCATTCATTACAAAATAAATGCGCAATCCACCGCTTTTAATGATGTCGGAACGAATGACACCTCTTCGATATGGAACCAACCACCTTGTTCGAGTCTACACTACTTCATCTCGAAATATGAAATCATCACCAACAATAAACACAAGCGATGTTAACTAAAGGAATATTGCTTTCAATCTGGTGCATTCCTAACTCGACACACATGAACAAGTATAATTCCTATACGCACCTATAGGAAACTTCATACTCGTAGGAGGTCACGAATTCCAAATATTATCGCTAGAAAAGGTCGAGATACCTCTCGAGGAAGAGAAATCTCGGTGATGTGACATCACCAATAACTCTACCCCTTGCCAATAAATAGTGCCTACAACTCACCAAAACGAAGTCTATCGCCATCGACTCTGAATCAGTAATCAAATGCTCCTTATGAGGTTATAGTTGTCGACTAAGACGTGACAACCTTCCCATTTGGATACAAAACACACTTAAACCACCCACACAATCAATTGATTACTATCGACCTCTTGTTCCTTGTAGTGACCCGAAATTCCGGTCCAATTTGAGCTGACAAAATAACTCAAGTCCAACCCCAATTACATTGGAAAATCAGAAAACTAATAGAAAGAAAACAGAGGGTGAGAATAGGTAAGATAGAAACTTAGAATAGAAGAAGAAGAAGAATACAACATCAGAGAACACGAACCTCACAGCGGAACGAATAACATAAAATATATATAACATAACTTGAAATATACATCTGTACTTGAATATACATCATTATCAAAGTACAACACTTACAAAACGGCGGAAATAACTATAGCTATATAATCCTGAAGCCTCCTGCTCCAAGCTCTTCCAGTATATCTGTAAATCCCGACAACTTGACTGCCCGTACAAATTTAGGCACCCAAGAGTTTGGGGAAATAAACAAATAAACTCTGGGTCAGTCATGGGACTAGTGTGAGTAAAACAGTTTTAAACGGTTTGAACAAGTAAACGATATCTCATAAGACCACGCCGTAAAACGGAACGGGTTTTTCCCTTATGAGAATCCAAATTATCTTTATATCAAAAATCTTTTGATATTATAATAATGTCTATCAACCACAATATAATAATCATCTAGCAGAAACGCTTTCATCTCACGTTCTACATATATAGTATACAATCAAAACCGCAAGCACGTATTGGGTAATGGATTTCCAACTATGACAAGGTATGGAACCACCTTTCGCTAGTGTACCTCTAGAAAGGAATACACTAGGTTCAACAAGAACATCTTGCAACCCGGCCATACATGATCGACCACTCATTTCGCTTGAGTGTATCGAATGTATATCACCAACGGTTGGGATCAGGAACCGTTTCCCAAATGGGACAGCATAAACAATAGATTTTTAGAAGTAAATGAAACTCTAGATCAGGTGATTATACACCCTACTTCGGAGCGACCGAATTAGCCATGCTGCCTGCCCGATTTCTGTCATTTACCCGATGTGAGGCTAGAGGTTACGCCTTATCATCACATCAGATTCACTTTGAATGCCACATTGTCATATCCATCGAAAATCACTAATTGACGTCTACAACAGTACATTATGTGTTAGCTAAAGAAGTTTCCTTCTCCGCTTCCACTCTTGGTACGGTTGAAGAAATCAATGTACGTGATCTTTCTGGAAATACTTTGTCAGACATTCATCCATACAAGTCATCAAGGAACTGGATGAACCGAAGGCACTATTCAGTACATCCATCTTAGGCACTGTTATCTAAGACTTATACAATAGTCCTTGCACTTTACTCCGTCTTCAATTATCTTTGGCATATATGATTCGCAATGCTTATGCCAATACAGAGTGGTTCTTTGGATAATAATCCAACCCATCTCTCCATATTAACAACGTTAAAATGGTCAAAACTTCGATAGTCTGTGATTTAACCATCAAAGAAAATACGTGTGCAAACAATGATATTATTTCCAGATGGAAATTATATCGATCAAACGTCATTTAACATTTATCTCCTTAGTTCATTTTTCATCTCCTATTTCCCTATATTCAACATTTCTTATTTTCTAAATTTAGAAAATATATGTTATTACCCTTGGAAAACATTTCCATTTCTTGTTTTCTATATCAGAAAACATTTCTGGTTCTTGTTTGGAAAACATTTCCAAAACTCCTTCATTGGGCTTAGATAGATGATTAAACAAACCATCGCGATGCCAACTCAAACCATTGCGATTATTAACTAAATTCCTTTAACCAACCTTCACTGTCGAACCTTAACCATTCCTTAGTTAAAAATGGAGTCAATCAAGTTGGGGTAATACTACCTCTCAGACCTTAACTGAACAACGTTTCTAACCTTGAAATAGACAAAGTTCACCCTTTTAATTCTTTAACAACTTCCTTACGTAACTCTCCCTCGAATTATCTCTTATTCGATAATTCTTTCCTTCGAGTAAGGTATATTCGATAACTCTATTCAATTTACTCTATTCGATTAACCCTTATCAATTAACTCTATTGGACTAATGCTATTGGATTAACTCTATCGGACTAACGCTATTGATTTACTCGTTTCACTTAACTCCTTTCGAATAAACTATATTCGATAACTCCTTTAACTCTATTTGAATAAACTATATTCGATTAACTCCTTTTACTTCATTCGAAACACTAATATTCGATTAACTCAATTGATTCTATTCGAATAAACTATATTCGATTAACTCCTTTTACTTTATTCGAATAAACTATATTCGATTAACTCCTTTTACTTTATATTCGAATAAACTATATTCGATTAACTCCTTTTACTTTATATTTGAATAAACTATATTCGATTAACTCATTTTACTTTCTATTCGAATAAACTATATTCGATTAATTCATTTGATTTAACTCGAATCGATTAACTCCATCGAATAACTAAATTTGATAACTCCTTCGAATAACCAAATTCGATAATTCCTTTTGAATAAACTATATTCGATTACTCACTTCGATTAAACTAATCGATAACACTTTTCGATTAAACTATAATCGATAACTCCTTCGATTAACTAATAATCGATAACTCCTTCGATTAACTAATAATCGATAACTCCTTTCCTTTAACTCTATTCGAATAAACTAATATTCGATAACTCTATTTAAATAACTCTAGTTCGATTTAACTCTATCGATTAACTCTAACTGATTAACTCTTTTAACTCTATTTATTCTAACAAGTAAATATCTCCTTTTATCTCTATTTATTTTAAACAAATAAATATCTCCTTTGATTTCTATTTATCTTAACAAATAAATATCTCCTTTTATCTTCTCTATTTATTTCCTAAATAAATAACCCCTTTTTTTTATTTATTTCCCAAATAAATAAATCCTTTTTCCTTTATTTATTTCCTAAATAAATAACCCCTTTTCTTTTCTATTTGTAAATGATTTACAAATATTTCTCTTTCTATTTGTTTTACAAATATCTTTCTTTGTATTTGTTTTACAAATATATTCCTTTTCTACTCTTTTGATTTTATAATTGTTTCCTTTATAAAATCCTTTTCCTTTTATATATAAAATCCATTGATTTTATATAATAATTTATTTTCAAAATATTTCCTTTTATAAAATCGGTTGATTTTATAAAATTCCTTTATTTCAGTATATATTGAAATATTTCTTTTTACATCCCAAGGGTTTCTTACGGTATCTTAATTACCAAAACACAATGATCAATATCATTTAAACACACATAATCATCAACAGATTATATATCACCTCATATATCACAATATATGAATAACAGTAAAATAAATGTTGAGGAGTCCAGTTGGACCCCCTCCAACATGTTTCCCTGCATCCACAGATGTTACACAATATAATCAACATCACTTTCAGTTCCATATGATATATTCTGTTAAACAGAATCAATATAGAAATTCAACTAACTGACTAGTAGTTCTATCAAACAGTCAACACACAATCAATCAGCCAATATTTAACAGTTCTAAAAATACAACATGAAAATATAAACTATTCAGAGTTAGTGAGATTTACTCACATTTGCAGTTCATCGTTAAAGAACCATAAACTGTTTGTTTGATTTGAATCAAACAATTTATTTCGCCATAAATTCAAACGAGCTCCCTCCACTTCCAGTCAGTTCCATGGTGTTGCTCTTGGCCATACGATCCTAACGGATCAAACCGTTCATGATTCTGTCACCGTATGATGAAGTTACGATCCTTAGAATTTAATATACATTTAAATCGAAATAAAAACAAAACATTTCCTTTAAATGGGCCTCACCCCTTTTATTCATCCTTGGCCCATTCACCAAATCACCAGCCCAACCCGCACCTTTATCTCCTTCCCCGAACCACAAAATGTGAGCTCCAGGATAAGCCACGCACCATTTCCATTGTTTCGATCTCCAACTGCATCAACGTTACCACATAATTCCACAAACAAACTTCACCATTGAACTCCTTTACTCGGCCTCTACCACCTACACCTAACCTCGACAAGCTCGCACCCACTTCGTTGAACGCGACTTCGAGCCTACAGTACAGAGAACCGAACAACTTCATCACCGAATCCTACCAGAAATTCACAACCGAACCCAAAATTCCTCACAAACAACAACATACACTCCAAACTTTGCATCGATTCTCCACTAACAAATTAATTCGAACCCTAGCTTTCGCTGTTACTAACTCAGCCACAACGATGAACTTCGGACACGCTAAAACCATCGTAGAAATGTAGAGGACCTTCCCAGGAGCTCATATATATATATATATATATATATATATATATATATATATATATATATATATATATTACGAGATTTTAGAATTTTTATTTGAGTTCCAATGATTTTTGCAAAGAAATGATATTAGTTTTCTTTTTTTACTTTCTTGAAGAAAATTGGAGGCGGAAAACTCATTGACCGTGGAAAGGGAAGAATTCGGTTTAGAATGTGAGGGGTGGTATATATAGGATATTTATTTTATTTTTATATTGATTTATTTTCTCTATTATCATTCTAAAAATTCCTGCGATCACACACAATATCCAAAAATCACCAAACTGGACACGCGGCTACAGTTCGACATTACGGTCCCAACGAAACTTGTTTCGTCGAATTCCGACTCCGTTTGCTCACACATCGTATTTTTAACTGTCAAAATACTGACTGGTTTCCACTCTAAAAATTCGTACGGCCACACAGTGACTCTAAAAATCATGAAACTTCACATTTACCCATAATTTAAAACTGCGGATCCAAAAAAATTAGTTTCGTCGAATTCTGTTTACAAAAGTGGCTATTTTTAAAGCTCTGAGTGACCCATTTAAATATATAAGTATATTGAAATATAATTAAATTAAATATAAATAAATTTATATTATCATATATATTCACAGTGGAATACCATACAGCTCTAGAATATTCCTATAGGAATTTCTAACTTGATATTTCAAATCTGGGTCAACCCAATATTCGTTTTATATTGAAATTCCTTTTTAAAATATAAATAATTCCTTTATAAATTATAAAGGAATTCAACAGCGACATTTCTAAAATTTGATTTGGACGTAAATCAAAATCTACCCGACGAAATCCAGATTTTTCTCTTCCACTAGAAAGATATACTCCACCAGCTATACACGTTTCTTGTTTCATAGAAATCCGGCTTAAAACGAATCCTGTATATTCAGTTGAAGTTCGAATCGCCAATTTATGAACTACAGCGCCATTTCGAGCTCGATTTTGATTATATTAAAATTCTATGTTCAAACTGTCATTTATATAATATATTCGTTATTCAAATTCAGTTCCAACCTGAATTAAATATCACAGATGATCCAGTTCACACCATATCGCCATTTCAGCCAATTCTGATTATTTCAGAATTAAATATATTATTTAATTTATTATTTTAATTAAATATTCACCATTATTTAATTAAATCACCATTTAATTCACTATATCACTATTTATATAATTAAATAAATTAATTATAATACCTCTATAAATGCGGGTCATTACATTCTTTCCCACTTAAAATAATTTCGTCCTCGAAATTGCTAAGGTAGAGAACGACCCTATCGACTGGTTAGAACATATTTGTTCACTTCTTAACTTCAGTTTCAACTGAACCAATTTAATTTCAATTAAATTATTAATTAATTCTTAACAATGAAAATTTTCAAAAATCCTGAAAATTTTCTAATGCCTTAATTTTTTTGAAAAAATTTCGCCAGCACCTCCTTTATACTGGTCAATCGGTCAAACTCCAACTTGCTCCTCTGGGCCATCTCCAACCCAAAAGAAAATCAAACAGCCAAGCGGCTTGCCAATTCGGCTCATAAATCTCATGCTTATACCAAATATAAACTTGTACCTTTTTGTCGGCATATCACTATATCCTTTCCACCTATTATCAATTCTACAGATACAAGGGCCATCCCCTATCAAATTACAATCTGCTTTTATCCACACCACAACCATTCGCTTATATCCGAGCCAAATATCATTTCAACTCGAGTTTCTTCTCGATTCCCAACTCTTAACTTGATTATCACATTACACTTCAAATTTGAATCTCACAATCCAATTTGTCTTGATATCATTCTAATTCAATCTCAGTTACCACTTTACTGGCTTTACTTTAATTCAAATTTGCTTTCACAAATTTCTGTTAAATTTGTTTTTAATTCAAACCGTCTTTCCCTGGGAGTTTTTAAACAGTTTACTCTTTTCAAAAAAATCAAATTTTCCTTTTGAACAATGTCACTGAGCCCTTAATTAATATTCCATTAGTTAAATCACTTCTCTATTTCTTTATCAATATTTGTTAACCAAATATTTTCAATAACCATATTGGCCTTTTATGTTATTTGGAAAACATTTCTGAATATCGCCTTCCTTTATTTTCTAAAATTTAGAAAATATATGCTATTTATAATTGGAATACATTCCAGTTACTTATCTCTTTTCCGATCTCGTTTATTTCTATACTTAGGAAATTATTCTTTATTATATTTCCAAGCTTACACTTATTTGGGTTAAAACGGATGTTGTGTAAAACATCGTTACGACAACCCAAATACTATATTCAACTAACTCTTATTCAACATTGATCTTCGAGCCTGAAATCTTACTATTTATTTGTTAATCATGAAATCAATCAAGTTGGGGTATAACTACCTCTCAGACCTTGACTGAATAACATTTATAACGTCAAAACAGATATGACTACTTACTCAAATAATCAATACCATACAACTACTTATTCACTTTTAAACACATATACGCTTCCTCTTTCTATTCTTAAGAGATATTTTTCTTAGTCTTCTTTTTTTATTTTACTATTCTATTTCTAGGTTCGTTTCCTTATCGACTTCTATATATATATATATATTGATACGTTGATTTCTAACTATCAAATTATTTTAAAAATATTCTAACTCCTTAAATTCCTGGAAAAATTCGCCATAACCTCCTTTGTATCAGGAGCATCGAGATATTTCAAATAGCCTCCCATGGCCCTCACCAATCCAAAAGAAAAAGAAAAAGCCAAGCGGCTAGCCGATACGGTGCATAAAATCTCATATATGAATTAAATACATACCTTTTCGTCGAGCATTCTATTTATATACCATCATGCCTTATCCATACCTATCTCATGTATATTTATACCTGCCCAATCTATTTTAACTATACCTGATCGTTTTAACTCAATTCGTTAACTTATTTGTTAATTAACTCTTTAGTCTATTTCACTTTTATATTTGAACATGACATGTTCAAATATATTTTAACTTGCTTATTAACTAATTTGAATCCAAATATCAAATTTAAGTTCTACATTCGATTTCGAATATCCATTTACAAATCCAATTCACCTTTCAAAGTTCAACTTCAAATTCAAAACTCAATTAACTAATTCCTCTTCGACTTAGTTAATTCTATTCAATTTCTATTCAAATTTTATATCACTTCTATTATTCAAATATATATATCAAATTCTATTATTCAAATTCTATATATCAAATTCTATATTATAAATCCATTTTGAAATTCAACACAACTTGTCTTTCTCAAAACAAATTCAAAACAGTATCTCAGGTAGTAATTCGTCACTTACAACTCGAAAATGAATATTGATGATGCAGCTGTCATCATCATAATCTATTTTCCAGCGATCGAAGTGAGTTCAATACTAGAAAACCATTTCTAAACATTTCCACTTTGAAATTCATTTCAAAATATAATTCACACTGCTTGTAAAACAATTTAAAATCTCCCAGGATCTTAAATTTTCCTTACTTTTAATCCAAATCCATTTACAAAAACTTACCCAATTTTCCAGAATTTTAATTCAATTTCTGGATTAAATTTCAAATTTAACTCATCTGATTTCACGCATTTCACTTATATGAATTTTGATTGGTTATTTACCTAACCATTTAATTTATAATCTTACTCGATTATAATAACAACCAATATATCCATTATATTATAATTTTGATATATATATCTTCTCTATATCAAGATATACCTTGGGTAAACTTATTTTAATTTACCCCTTTTTCAAAACATATCGTGACGACCCATCGTATTCGAGTGTTTATAAACTCCTACCGATACAGTGAATCAAACTGATCGACCAGAACTCATAAACGACTCAACCAATAAATCTCCACAATATAAAACAAATTTTTATATCAATAAAAAATACGTTCACTCGTATATATACACTCAACTCAATCTAGGGTATTACTAACCCCATCTCTACTGAGTCACGCCACAGAGCTAACGTTAATCACTTAACTTAAGCTCTGATACCAACTGTAGTGACCCGAAATTCCGGTACAATTTGAGCTGACCAAATAACACAAGTCCAACCCAATTACACTGGAAAATCAGAAAACTAATAGTAAGAAAACAGAGGGTGAGAATATATAAGATAGAAACTTAGAATAGAAGAAGAAGAAGAATACAACATCAGAGTAACACGAACCTCACAGCAGAACGAATAACATACAATATATATAACATAACTTGAAATATACATCTGTACTTGAATATACATCATTATCAAAGTACAACACTTACAATACAGCGGAAATAACTATAGCTATATAATCCTGAAGCCTCCTGCTCCAAGCTCTTCCAGTATATCTATAAATCCCGACTACTTGACTGCCCGTACAAATTTAGGCACCCAAGAGTTTAGAGAAATAAACAAATAAACTCCGGGTCAGTCATGGAACTGGTGTGAGTAAAACAGTTTTAAACGGTTTGAACAAGTAAACGATATCTCATAAGACCACGCCGTATAACGGAACGGATTTTTCCCTTATGAGAATCCAAATTATCTTTATATCAAAAATCTTTTGATATTACAATAATTTCTATCAACCACAATATAATAATCATCTAGCAGAAACGCTTTCATCTCACGTTCTACATATATAGTATACAATCAAAACCGCGAGCACGTATTGGGTAATGGATTTCCAACTATGACAAGGTATGGAACCACCTTTCGCTAGTGTACCTCTAGAAAGGAATACACTGGGTTCAACAAGAACATCTTGCAACCCGACCACACATGACCGACCACTCATTTCGCTTGAGTGTATCGAATGTAAATCACCAATGGCTGGGATCAGCAACCGTTTCCCGAATGGGACAGCATCAACAACAGATTTTTAGAAGTAAATGAAACTCTAGATCAGGTGATTATACACCCTACTTCGGAGCGACCGACTTAGTCATGTTGCCTGCCCGATTTCTGTCATTTACCGGATGTGAGGCTAGAGGTTACGCCTTATCATCACATCAGATTCACTTCGAATGCCACATTGTTAGATCCATCGAAAATCACTAATTGACGTCTACAACAGTACATTATGTGTTAGCTAAAGAAGTTTCCTTCTCCGCTTCCACTCTTGGTACGGTTGAAGAAATCAATGTACGTAACCTTTCTGGAAATACTTTGTCAGACATTCATCCATACAAGTCATCCAGGAACAGGATGAACCGAAGGCACTATTCAGTACATCCATCTTAGGCACTGTTATCTAAGACTTATACAATAGCCCTTGCACTTTACTCCATCTTCAATTATCTTTGGCATATATGATTCGCAAAGCTTATGCCAATACAGAGTGGTTCTTTGGATAATAATTCAACCTATCTCTCCATATTAACAATGTTAAAATGGTCAAAACTTCGATAGTCTGTGATTTAACCATCAAAGAAAGTACGTGTGCAAACAACGATATTATTTCCAGATGGAAATTATATCGATCAAACATCATTTAACATTTATCTCCTTAGTTCACTTTTCATCTCTTGTTTCCCTATATTCAACATTTCTTATTTTCTAAATTTAGAAAATATACGTTATTACCCTTGGAAAACATTTCCATTTCTTGTTTTCTATATCAGAAAACATTTCTGGTTCTTGTTCGGAAAACATATCCAAAACTCCTTCATTGGGCTTAGACAGAAGTTTAAACAAACCATCGCGATGCCAACTCAAACCATTACTCTTATTAACTAAATTCCTTTAACCAACCTTCACTATCGAACCTTAACCATTCCTTAGTTATAAATGGAGTCAATCAAGTTGGGGTAATACTACCTCTTAGACCTTAACTGAACAACGTTTCTAACCTTGAAATAGACAAAGTTCACCCTTTTAATTCTTTAACAACTTTCTTACGTAACTCTCCTTCGAATTATCTCTTATTCGGTAATTCTTTCCTTCGAGTAAGGTATATTCGATAACTCTATTCAATTTACTCTATTCGATTTACCCTTTTCTATTAACTCTATTGGACTAACGCTATTGGATTAACTCTATCGGACTAACGCTACTGATTTACTCTTTTCACTTAACTCCTTTCGAATAAACTATATTCGATAACTCCTTTAACTCTATTCGAATAAACTATATTCGATTAACTCCTTTTACTTTATTTGAATCACTAATATTCGATTAACTCAATTGATTCTATTCGAATAAACTATATTCGATTAACTCCTTTTACTTTATTCGAATAAACTATATTCGATTAACTCCTTTTACTTTATATTCGAATAAACTATATTCGATTAACTCCTTTTACTTTATATTCGAATAAACTTTTTTTGATTAACTCATTTTACTTTCTATTCGAATAAACTATATTCGATTAACTCATTTGATTTAACTCTAATCGATTAACTCCATTGAATAACTAAATTAGATAACTCCTTCGAATAACCAAATTCGATAATTCCTTTCGAATAAACTATATTCGATTACTCACTTCGATTAAACTAATCGATAACTCTTTTCGATTAAACTATAATCGATAACTCCTTCGATTAACTAATAATCGATAACTCCTTCGATTAACTAATAATCGATAACTCCTTACCTTTAACTCTATTCGAATAAACTAATATTCGATAACTCTATTTAAATAACTCTAGTTCGATTTAACTCTATCGATTAACTCTAACTGATTAACTCTTTTAACTCTATTTATTCTAACAAGTAAATATCTCCTTTTATCTCTATTTATTTTAAACAAATAAATATCTCCTTTGATTTCTATTTATCTTAACAAATAAATATCTCCTTTTATCTTCTCTATTTATTTCCTAAATAAATAACCCCTTTTCTTTTATTTATTTCCCAAATAAATAAATCCTTTTTCCTTTATTTATTTCCTAAATAAATAACCTCTTTTCTTTTCTATTTGTAAATGATTTACAAATATTTCTCTTTCTATTTGTTTTACAAATATCTTTCTTTGTATTTGTTTTACAAATATATTCCTTTTCTACTCTTTTGATTTTATAATTGTTTCCTTTATAAAATCCTTTTCCTTTTATATATAAAATCCATTGATTTTATATAATAATTTATTTTCAATATATTTCCTTTTATAAAACTGGTTGATTTTATAAAATTCCTTTATTTCAGTATATATTGAAATATTTCTTTTTACATCCCAGGGGTTTCTTACGGTATCTTAAATATCAAATCACAATGATCGATATCATTTAAACACACATAATCATCAATGTAACGACCCGTATTTTACGCATCATAGGATCGTAGGATATTTATTTCTTTCACATACGAAGTCGTATGGTCATGTAACTTTGGGAGACGACTATTGTGGTCATTTCCCATGTTCATGATTTTTCCCGATTTTTAAATGACCATTTTACCCCTAGTTGATACTGTTTTGGCCATAACTTTTGACTGAAAATGAATTTTGACTTGAAACCACTTCCATTGGCTTCGGATGATGGTTTCTCTTTCCGTAGAGTGGTCACATTAGCCAAACGGACTTACCGTTTGGGAGATATGGCTGAAACAAGTTTCAGATGGTGAAAAACAGCTTAATTGGGCTTAACCGGGTGATTAGCAGCTAGGCCCAGAGGGGAATTTCGGGTTTAGGGGTATATAGGGGCTGATTAGGGTTAGAAAACATTTCTTTAGACATTTTCCAGCCGCCACTTTCATTCCTCTTAACCTAGCCATGGCCTCCACTCTCTAAATCTCTTCAAAACACCTCTTAATCACTTTCTAATTGAAGATTAGGCTTAGCAAACATCAAATCAAGGAGTATTAGCACGAGAACCGAGGTAGAGCTGCTGTGTAAGATTGGGAACAGCGCCAAATCAGAGAATATTTTAGTTTTGGGGTTTTAGTTGTGGCCAAGGTGAGTGATTAGCTTGCTTTTACACTAATTACGGTTAATTATGGGTAATTAGTGAAGATTAGCGAATTTATACATTAATAAATTCTGGAAAAATTCCTAAAATTCTATAATGATGTTTTATGGCTCTGATAAAAATTTGGGCTAATTTGGATAAGTTTTGCTAATTGTATGCTTAATCATGGTTAAGAAGGATTAAGGGGAAAACATGGGTTTTTGGGTATGTTTGATCTAAAGTATTTCATGTAAATGATGTTTTAATGTTTTTGATTGATTCTATATGTTGTTACTGCTGGTTTGAATGTTTTGTAATGTCACAGGAAGTTTAGAATGGTTGAAAACGCCGTCGTATGGCGCAAAACACTCGCTAGAAAAGTTGCAGGAAATACTGCAGAGATCCGGATCGGATCGGGTAGGGGATCGGATCGGACATATCCGAACCAGACCGGGGCGTGGTATTTTCTGGAGCCTGACGTGGAGAGGCAACAAGGAAGGCCTGATCGGATTGGAGGGGCGTAGCGTGGGATCGGAAGGCACAAGGAGGACCGAAGTGGAAGAAGGAGGAGCCTGGATACCATATTCCGAACCGAACCGAGAGCAATACACGAACCGAACTGATGCTGATGAGACGGAGGCACTCAAGCTATGGAGTATTCGAACCGAACCGCTTCAGAACCACCGAACCGAACCAAACAGAAGGAGAGCACCGAACCGAACCGCATGAGGGAGAAGGACCCGAACCCAGAGGTTGGTGGCACTCCGAACCGAACCGGGGTACGTATCCGAACAGAACCGAGCATGGGTGACCGGACCGAACCAGACGTGTACTTTTACTACTCCGTGATGACTCTTCTGAAGACCAACTCCAATTCGATCAAAACCCGAGATGCAAAGGAAGTCCAAATGAGAAGTTAGAGCTCAAGATTTAGATGGGAATCAACGAGTTCGCTTCATGGTTGGGCTTTGCTGCGGGACGCGTGCCAAGGAGTTATCGATGTCTATAGCTTTGAACCACTATGGTAGGAGGTACGAAGACGGATTCAGAGCCATTATGGCATCGGTAGAACCAAGGGCTACAACCAATGAAGTGGGTCATTGAAATGTTTGGTCATGACTCCATATGTTTAGCTTGGTCATAGCAGGGTTTCTACAAGTCGGGATTCGTCGTTACCTCAATTTGTCTAGTGTTCCAAAGTGGTAGATATCGTATGCTTTACGCACTGAGTGAGAGATGTGAGGATGGTTGCTATGGATGATTTGTTTGCTATCATTGTGACATGCACACCCCACCCCCGTATTCTTACACTATTTATTATGGCACCTTGGAGTATTGTACGGTATGTGGTACTAACTCTTTGGTTGCAGGTCCAGGTTCAGGTATGGTTTAGTATACCTGTTATTATTCCGTTTAGATGCTTATCGCTCATACCAGGCTTTATGTCTGACCCAAAGTTTTATGTCTCCTCTTATTACTCTGGGTGCTCACACGAGCAGACTAGAGACAGGTTAGCTGGTGATGCACGGGTAGATGATCCGGAGACGAGCAGGAGGCTTCCACGTACTATATACATAATATTCTCCCTGTGTTGTTGAAGTTCACTGCTTGGGCATTGGTGGTGCATCTTCTACTTTAGCTTTCTTTTGTTTAGAGACAGTAAACTTGGAAAATTGTAATAAGCTGTATTTGAATTTCCGCTGCTCTGATGATTGATGTTGATTTTAGTTATCAGCTTATGCACTGTCTCATCTGTTTTATGTCAAGTATGTTATTATTATTATATTTTATTCCATGCGCTGTGAGACATTCTACAGGTTCCTTGATTAGTTCATTCCCTTCTTTCCTTTCTTTGGCGACCGTTCCGTGCTAGTCGGGCATGTGTACAGCGCATTTTCGGAGGAAATGCAGGTTGGTGCGGAGCGGGCCGTCACACTTGGTATCAGAGCTCTAGGTTGCGTAGTTAACCTAGGGAAGTTATCAGGGAGAGATAATATACGTATACGAGAGAGCGTATTTGTGATTACTTTGGTTCTTAAAAAGCTATATATATATACTATTAGTAGTATAAGGATGAAGTCGTACTGCACTAGCACCACTATGGAGTCGTTAATCGTTTCCTTTTTCAGATTGACGATGAGTCGATATGTTAGAGGTACCGGTAGAGGGGCCAATAATGGGAATGCTGCTGACATGAGGACGATGTTTACTGACCTCATGAGAGAGATGCTTAGAGATGTACAGAGAGCAGCCCCCAATGGTGGAAATGGTGGTGGTCCAATAGTGCAGGCGCCAAGAGTCGACTTCGCCAAGATGAATAAGGATTATACTAGTCTTGGTGGGAAGTCATTCCACGGAACGGAGTCGGCTACGGAAGTTCAGGTTTGGTTGGATAATTGCGAACGTATCTTCGAGGATTTGGGTATCGAGGATGCGATGAAAAGAAAGCTAGCGTCCCGTCAGCTGCAAGGGCGGGCAATGAATTGGTGGAATGCTATAAAGGCAGCTACCCCCGAAGATCAGATTACTTAGGAGCAATTTAAGGCTCGCTTTAGCGAGAAGTTCATTCCAGCTACTCAGAAGTCAGTGCTGTTTAAGAAGTTCTTAGAGCTCAAGCAGAATGGCAGAGCTGTCTCGGAATATATTGCTGAATTTAACACTTTGTCAAAATATGGGTTATCTCTTATTGATACTGCCGAGAAAAAGAATGAGAAATTCATAACTGGTTTGGATCAGTACTTGGGGGAAAAACTTATTAACCACATCGATGAGACGTTTGAATCGATTGTGGGGAAAGCATTAAGATCAGAGAGTCTCTACCCTAAGCCGAAGACTGAGGTTGCATCCGCAGATGAGCCAAAGCCACAAGCAAGTGGTGGAGGCAAGGGTAGTTCCCAGAATAAAAGAAAGCAGAGTCAGACTAAGGATGGCCAGAAGAAGAAGAATAAGCAAGATGTTGAGTGCTTCAGCTGTGGTAAGAGGGGCCATTATGCTAGTAATTGCCGGGCCAAGCCAGCGGATAGGAAGTGCTTCAATTGTGGCCAATTGGGACATCACAAGGACAAGTGTCCACAACCCCCTAAAGAAAAGCAAATGGTGAAAGCATATGCTCTCAATGCTATTCCTTCTTCGTCGAATGCCCCGACTGCGGCGGAGAAGGGAAAGAATGTCGTCATTCAAGGTATGCTTTCTGTTTATGATGTTCCTGTTAGAGTTTTGTTTGATACCGGAGCTTCCAGTTCTTTCATATCTAGTGACCTGGTAGATAGGTTGGGATTGGAGCCCGAGATTGTCGATAGACCTTTAGTAGTGACGAACCCGATTGGTGGTTCGACTAGCCTTAGCATGATTTGTCGTAATGTGGTCTTATCGAGTCATGGATGCATGTTTGTTTGTGATTGCTTTGTTTTGGGCTTTACTGGGTTTGGCATTATTTTGGGAGTAGATTGGCTCCGAAGGTATGGGGTGGTGGTAGACTGTGAGGGCTTTTTGGTGACAGCTAAAGCGGATGATGGGCGGAGGATAGTGTTTGGGGGTCTACCCAGTAAGGGGGTATTGGCTAGTTTTCTAAACTCCCTCGACATTCCGCATAGTGAGTTGTCAGGTTTGCCCATGGTTGGCCAGTATCCAGATGTTTTCGAAGAAGTGACCGGACTTCCACCACACCGAGAGATTGAGTTTCGTATTGATTTGGTAAAGGATGCCAGGCCTATAGTGATGCCACTTCGTCGTATGGCACCAAGGGAGCAGCGAGAGCTCGAGGTGCAAGTCAGCGATCTTTTGAAGAAGGGATTTATCAGAAGGAGTGTTTCTGAATGGGGAGCACCAGTTGTGTTTGCTACCAAGGCGGATGGTTCCCTTCGTTTGTGTGTAGACTACCGCGAATTGAATAAAGTGACGAGGAAGAACAAGTATCCTCTCCCACGGATAGATGATTTGTTCGATCAGTTGAGTGGCGCGAGAGTGTTCTCTCAGTTGGATCTCGCGACAGGTTTTCATCAGCTTAGAGTGGAAGCTGAGAGTATAGCTAAAACGGCATTTCGAACGCCGTCTGGATTTTATGAATGGTTGGTTATGCCATTTGGGCTGACTAATGCCCCGGCATATTTTGTGGATCTTATGAATAGGGTATTCAGAGATCAGTTGAATAAGTCTGTCCTTGTGTTCGTTGATGATATTTTGGTCTATTCGAGGACAGAGGAAGAACACAAGGAACATCTAAGAGTAGCGATGGAGGTGTTGAGAAAACACCAATTGAAAGCCAAGTTTTCTAAGTGTCACTTCTGGAAGAGGGAAGTGAGGTTCTTGGGCCATGTTGTATCAGAGAACGGTATTGCCGTGGACCCAGCAAAGGTGGCTACGGTACAAGATTGGCCTACGCCCAAGAATGCAACAGATGTAAGAAGTTTCTTGGGATTAGCTGGATATTATCGTAAGTTTATCCAAGGTTTCTCCAAGATAGCAGAACCATTGACCCAGTTGACCAAGAAGAATCAAGCTTTTGTCTGGGATGAAAGGTGCGAGAATGCATTTAAAAGTCTAAAGGACAAGTTGACAAGCGCACCAGTGTTAGTCATTCCTAAGGGGGATGAAGAGATGACGGTATACACGGACGCCTGTGGTACCGGACTGGGTGCTGTATTGATGCAAGGCGGTAGGGTTGTAGCTTATGCAAGTCGGCAATTGAAACCGCACGAGAGAAGATACCCTACCCATGATTTAGAATTGGCAGCGATCGTGTTCACGTTAAAGATGTGGAGACACTATCTCTTGGGAGAAAGATTTGAGCTGTTTACTGATCATAAGTCGTTAAAGTATCTCTTCTCTCAGAAAGATCTGAATCTCCGTCAGTAGAGATGGTTAGAGTTCTTAGCTTCCTATGATTTTGACATCGCATACACACCGGGAAAGGGTAATGCGGTGGCTGATGCATCGAGTAGAAGACATGCCAGCTTAGGGGCTATGTTCCTTGAATGGAAGCAACTGGAGTATATCGCGGGTTTTGATTTCAGACCAAAGTGCGAATTGGATCCAGAAATGTTAGCAAGTTTGACGATCAGACCCACTTTAATTGAACGGATCGGCTCTAGTCAGAGGGACGATCCTAACCTATTAGAAATCATCTCCAAGTTAAAGATGGATATCAATGAGGAGATGAACAAGTATGGGCTTGATTGAGATGGATGACTTAGAAAAAATGGAAAGCTTGTTGTACCCAATGTCAATGGATTGAGAGATGAAGTGCTTAGAGAATGTCATCACTCAAAGCTGACTATACACCCCGGTGGTAATAAGATGTATCGAGATATGAAGCAGATCTACTACTGGGAAGGGATGAAACGAGACGTTGGGAAGTTTATATCCAAGTGCATGAATTGCCAGCTAGTTAAAGCCGAACAAAAGAAGCCTAGTGGGTTGTTACAGCCTTTAGAAATTCCCGAATGGAAATGGGAGCAAGTCTCGATGGATTTCATCGATGGTTTACCAAGGACTAGATCGGGACACGATAGCATTTGGGTAGTTGTGGATCGACTGACTAAAAGTGCAAGATTTATACCAGTTAAATCGACCAGAACGGCAGCTAAATTAGCAGAATTGTATATGAAGTGGATAGTGAGATTTCATGGAGTACCTAAAAGCATTGTGAGCGACCGAGACCCGTTGTTCACTAGTGGGTTTTGGAAGAGCTTGCAAGAGGCGCTAGGGTCAGAGTTACATCTCAGTACCGCATATCATCCTCAGACCGACGGTCAGACGGAGAGGGTGAATCGTATTTTGGAAGATCTCTTGAGAGCGTGTATATTGGATTTTGGTGGATCATGGGATGACCATTTGCATCTAGTAGAGTTTGCATATAATAATAGCTACCAATCCAGTATCGGTATGGCTCCATTTGAAGCTTTGCACAGAAGGCCGTGTAACTCACCATCATGTTGGATAGAGACTGGCGAGAAGTTTATGCTTGGACCAGATGTGGTGAGGGAAACTTCAGATAAGATCAAGATCATTCAACAACGAATGAAGGCTGCCCAAGATAGGCAGAAGAGTTATGCTGATCAGAGAAGAAGAGACCTAAAATTCTCCCTTGGTGACTTGGTGTTTGTCAAGATCTCTCCGTTGAAGAGCGTAATACGATTTGGCAGGAGAGGCAAGTTGGCACCAAGATTCGTTGGCCCATTCCCTGTTCTTGAACTAGTCGGGAATTTGGCATATAGAATTGACTTACCAGAGAAGATGGCGGGAGTTCATAATGTATTTCATGTTTCCCAACTAAGGAAGTTCGTTCACGACTCAGATATGACTATTTCACCTGATCAGTTAGAGGACTTCGAAGTAGAACCCGAAGCGGTTGGGAACCGTAAGCCGTCCCGTATTATCGAGCACGACATGAAGCAACTTCGAAAAAAGGCGGTGAAGCTAGTCAAGGTTCAGTGGGGCGAGGAAGAGAATGATTGTACTTGGGAGACAGAGGAGAACATTAGGAAGACGCACCCGGAACTCTTTGCCTGGTAAGATTTTGACTTCGATTTAGTTTTCCGCATGCTAGGATAGGTTTGTTTTGCTTGTTTTGCATGTTTGATGGATGTATGTGGTTGTTAGGCATGCGGGATCCTTTGCATGTTTTGGATTAAGGAATTTTGGGGACGAAATTTCTTAAGGGGGGGGGGGGGGGGGGGGAGAGAATGTAACGACCCGTATTTTACGCATCATAGGATCGTAGGATTTTTTTTCTTTCACATACGAAGTCGTATGGTCATGTAACTTTGGGAGACGACTATTGTGGTCATTTCCCATGTTCATGATTTTTCCCGATTTTTAAATGACCATTTTACCCCTAGTTGATACTGTTTTGGCCATAACTTTTGACTGGAAATGAATTTTGACCTGAAACCACTTCCATTGGCTTCGGATGATGGTTTCTCTTTCCGTAGAGTGGTCACATTAGCCAAACGGACTTACCGTTTGGGAGATATGGCTGAAACAAGTTTCAGATGGTGAAAAACAGCTTAATTGGGCTTAACCGGGTGATTAGCAGCTAGGCCCAGAGGGGAATTTCGGGTTTAGGGGTATATAGGGGCTGATTAGGGTTAGAAAACATTTCTTTAGACATTTTCCAGCCGCCACTTTCATTCCTCTTAACCTAGCCATGGCCTCCACTCTCTAAATCTCTTCAAAACACCTCTTAATCACTTTCTAATTGAAGATTAGGCTTAACAAACATCAAATCAAGGAGTATTAGCACGAGAACCGAGGTAGAGCTGCTGTGTAAGATTGGGAACAGCGCAATATCCAAAAATTCCTCGATCACACACAATATCCAAAAATCACCAAACTGGACATGCAGCTACAGTTCGACATTACGGTCCCAATGAAACGGGTTTCATCGAATTCCGACTCCGTTTGCTCACACAGTGTATTTTTAACTATTAAAATACTGACCGGTTTTCACTCTAAAAATTCGTACGACCAAACAGTGACTCTAAAAATCACGAAACTTCACATCTACCCATAATTTAACACTGCGGATCCAACAAAATTAGTTTTGTCGAATTTTGAGGTCGTTTGCAAAAGTGGCTATTTTTAAAGCTCTGAATGACCCATTTAAATATATAAATATATTTAAATATAATTAACGTATATATTCACAGTGGAATACCATACAGCTCTAGAATATTCTTATAGGAATTTCTAACTTGATATTTCAAATCTGGGTCAACCCGATATTCGTTTTATATTGAAATTCCTTTTTAAAATATAAATAATTCCTTTATAAATTATAAAGGAATTCCACAACGACTTTTCTAAAATTTGATTTGGACGTAAATCAAAATCTACCCGACGAAATCCAGATTTTTCTCTTCCAATAGAAAGATATACTCCACCAGCTCCACACGTTTCTTGTTTCATAGAAATCCGGCTTAAAACGAATCCTGTATATTCAGTTGAAGTTCGAATCGCCAATTTACGAACTACAGCGCCATTTCGAGCTCGATTTTAATTATATTAAAATTCTATGTTCAAACTGTCGTTATATAATATATTCGTTATTCAAATTTAATTCCAAGCTGAATTAAATATCACAGATGATCCAGTTCACATCATATCATCATTTCAGCCAATTCTGATTATTTCAGAATTACATATATTATTTAATTTATTATTTTAATTAAATATTCACAATTATTGAATTAAACCACCATTTAATTCACTATATCACTATTTATATAATTAAATTAATTAATTATAATACCTCTGCAAATGCGGGTCATTACATTCCTATTCAAAACGAGGAATCAACACACTCATGGGTCAACTCTAAATTCCAAACCATCTAAACTCCTATAGGACTCACAACGACATTCTATTCAAGACGACGTGACTCAAACACTCCACTGTTCTTAATAAAAAGTGAAACTCCAACAAATTGACCATAAAATATGCTAACTCACTCTGAATGGTCGAACCAACCAATCAAGATCAAAGCAGCAAGTAAAACGCTGTAATCGAAATACACCAACCAAATACTCATAATCAGAAAATCCACTCGGGATTCCCAACTGAAAGAACATCCATAATTACATTGATACAGAACTCGACTCAAACATGGTGGCAATCTGGTCATCTCATTGAATGTGTCCAAATACTTTCAGGCTATAAGCTCGGGTAATGGCTCACTATCAGAGATCTGTCTCAGCCTGCTATCGTCCGATCAAAAGCAATTCGCTACAGAAGATCTAAGTCCCAGCCTACTATCACTAAAACAAAGACGACTCACTGTAGAATAACTTGTCTTAGTCCACCATCGTTACCAACAACCTCTCACTACCACTGATATACCGTATACTCCTAGTAATTGAACTTCTAGACTTAAATATTAAGTCCAGTTAAGTTCAACAATCAATAAGTAAACTATTTAGCAATTATGCAACCATGGCTCGATGAATTTTAAGTTTGACAAACCCTATATACTACATAGTATAGACTAGTTATGCCATAACACTCCCCCACATCAAGGCTCGACATTAATCTCTATAGATGTTGCATTCACCCATAATATTAAGTTCTGGCGACAAAAAAGATGTTATATGCATATATAATCTAGCTAACCCCTTAACCTAGTAAGGCATAATTAAGGAAACAACTAATTATCACATGTCCCAATACTATTCCATCCATCGAACCACAAGATCAGATGAAATAATGAAACCTCGACATTAAACTAAAACAAAATTGGAAATGCCATTAATGGAAACATATATTGAGTGGTGACGTCCCTTGCTTTCTCTTTCATTGAAGGAGCACTCGATGAATGGAAACGACGATTAGTACATGTCTTCACGATTTCCAACGAGGTAGGACGAACTTCTATACTGGGTGCAAGCTCAATCATCGAGAGCTTACTTTGATCGACTCCTCTAGCAATCATTCCCTCGAAATGAAATAATCACTCTCCTAGTTGAGATTACAACCTAGCCACAAACTCCAAACTTTAGAGTGAAAAAAGAGTGGATAGCCGTACTTCAATAGCACATCAAATTCGATTGCACACTCGAATACAGATACATCGCCTAAATCTACGAACTCTCATCGACTTCTAAGAAGTCGACGTGAAACCTCTTCGAAGCGAACCATTAGCTAGTCCGGAGCGAATCGATTTCGAGAACTCGATATGATAAAGGCTTTCAACCAATTTAAACTCAACATTGAAGTATCTTTATGAGTAGACTCCTAAATTCAACTCCGACTCCATGTCATCGAAGAAAACCCTTGCGAGGACCTTATACAACTCTCGCACCGCAAAGTCGATTCCATTCTAAGGAATGGTATGCTACATGGACATGAATGTATCCATCCAACCCAATGTAGTCAACTCATTGAACTAGAGCTCCACAACTAATTAGAAATATTAGAGCATCCTGAATAATGGTTCGTACCATTACTAGAATCATAACTATAAATCGAGAATAGTTGTTCTCGATTCTACTCGTTCTCAACTCTAGAGGCAAAGTAAGTAGAAGTATTTCTTATTTACTAAATCTTCCAACATAATTGGTTAGAAGATCAGTCACTAATAGATAAAACTATTGCAATAACACTCGTGTGCAAAACAAGCCATGATATATATTCTAATATAATATATAGAGTTTAAAATCAAATATATACAAATACATACTTTCTTGTATATATTAACTCTTGAATTTAGTACTTCTTAGGTTAAAAAACACAACCTAAGCTCTGATACCAACTGTGATGAAGCTCTATACATTACCTTTGCAAATAACTAAAAATTTGCATTGTACAAGCACCCGATTGATGTAAAGCGATCATCAAGAGAAAGAAATAGTAGAAAAGAAGAGAAAGTAAAAGGAAAAGAAGGAATAATTAGAAGAGAAATAAGAGAACAGAACGTAAGCACAATCATAGAACCTTTTGTATATCACAGTGCATCAAATAACGTATAAAAGTAACAACGACAGACACGAAATGTGACACAGCGGAATAAATAGATACTTTACAAGCATAAATATGTAAAGTGTCGACTCCTGCGAATCCACCTATGCAACTCTCGATAATACTCATATGTGTAACCTAGTCAGCTCATCATCGTCCGTGAGAGCCCAGTGTAACAAGAGAGAGATAAAAACTTAAGTCAGAAAAATCTGGCATGAGCGATAAATAAATCTCAAAGTACTATAAAATAACATTATAAACTGCACAAAGGGTATGGACAATCATAGATGTCCTGCCCCTGCATCCACAGAGTTAGCCCATAACAATCGATATATGCTACACTATGATAAACATCATATAAATTTGGTGTGATAGATGCCTAAGTACCAAATGGCGATAAACAAGTAAACAACCATAGCATCCATCAACCATCCTCACATTCATTTCCTCACTGCATAAATTATATGGTATCCAATACTTTGGTCCCCTAATCAATTATGGCATTGGCAGACTTCACTGCATGAGCTCCACTAAATTATAGCTTTATTTCACTTTATGGACTATATTCGTAATTCCTACCTAGTCCAAATTGCATTGTCTCTAAGATCTAGGCCGATCAGTCCACACTTGATTGGCTCTGATCCATCCTTATGTCACTCTCTCAAAGATGCACCGAAGTCATGAATACCAATAACCCCTTTGCATATGTTCTCCGTAGCAGAATCCATCTCTGGACTGTCCATAAGGCTTTCATTTGAAGTTGTCACAATTTGGGAACTATCCCCAATGGTCATCGTATGTCATAGGATACCATCCTATGCCTCTCATCTCTTTACCACGAACGGTCACCTCAACATGACTTAATATCATTTTTCTACATCTCGGAGAAATCTATCTATCGTAATAGACTTGCTCTCCATCTTGAATCGTCGTTGTTGAATGATGCATGACTATAGAAGCAACATATCCTCACCTTAAGACAAAGCCACTGATCGAAGAGCCATCGTATTGAACAAACCATCATATCCTACTCCTCGAAGTTGCACCATCGTCCATGTCAAATTGACCAAAATGGTCAATAATAATATTAATCAATATCGACTACTTCATAGTGATCAATAATGATTACCCAGATCACGTATTTAACCAAAACTGGTTAAATATCCATCCGATTGGAAAACATCCGACATTCATTGCAAAGTCCAGCTCATCGCCAAGTCCATCCATTATCTTCAGATCATCCATCAAGCTCCAATGCCACTCCATTTTCAAAATTTCCACCAAGTTCAAATGTTGCTCCATCATCAAGTCCATCTATGTGCTTTGAAGCTCCTTCGTGAATTTATCTCATCTGTTCGAATCTACCATCCTTGTGCGCTCAATCAACACACAACAACATATGTGTTTCATCGATAAGCACCACAAATTCTAATGAATAAGATTCCATAATATCGGATCGCCTATGAATGAAGCTTTAATCTAACTAAGCAAACAATTCAACCATGCAAACAAATGTCTTACAAATTCCTAAGCTAGCGCACAAACATCCATAATAGTAATAATAAATAAAGTAAAACCTATCTGTAGCAATCAAGGTGAAATTAGTGTCTAAATAATCTATGTCTAACTATGTGGTCAATATAGCGCGTAATAACACGTAAGTGGGTAAGTATGTGACAATTAGATTAAATCTACTTAAACCACTTTTTAATATTTTTGTTAAATATTTACTAGGTTCAACTATCCTAGATATTATGCTTTATAATTAGAAATTAATTCAAAATATCAAAACAACACTATATGAACAAACATAACTTAGTGAAAGATAATATCACTCACCTATGCCCAATCAGCCTAAACCAACTCTAAAATGTAAAGCTCGTCAATACAAGTCCATAGGAAGAAATAACGTCTGAATCTGGCATTGTATGAGAAAGATACAATATATATTGTTGGAAATGTTTTACAAACATTAAGTGAATTATTAAAAATGTTGAATAAGTGTATGAATGGCTCCTATGTGTGAACAGTCCCACATCATGGGATTATATAGAAGAGGCAAGGATTTATACTTGTTTCTAAGAAATCATGTTGGGGCCTTGGGCTCCCAATACATGCTTTGTTGTGAGGATGGAGACCATGCATCATGAACACCACACACGCTCGCGACCGACCGACTCGACCCGAACCGGCCCGGTCCAGTTCTGGCTTGGGCTTTGTGGTGTAGACACTTATATTTTTGGACCATAAAACTTTGCAGTTTTCGAACCGTTTTTTTATGGAAAATTATTTTCTGCACCAATAATTTTTTATGCAACGGTAAAAACTTTGTCCCCCGAAATTTTAGCACATTCGATTTTTTCTCCCAAACCCTAATTCTCGTTTTATATATACTTTTTATGTAATGACCCGCATTTTCCAGGGGTATAATTAATTTATTTAATTGTTTAAAATAGTGATATAGGGAATTTAATCGTCGTTAATTAAATAATATGGAATATTTAATTAAATTAAATAATATATTTAATTCAGAAATAATCAAAAATATTGGAAATCACAATATTCTGCGAACGGGGTCGTCCCTTAGATTTAATTCAGCTTAGAGTTGAATTATATTGACGAATATATTCAATCAATGACAGTTTGAACGTATAATTATATTATAATTAAAATCGAGCTTGAAATGGCGCTGCAGTTTGCGATTTGGTGATTTGAACTTCAACTGAATGTACAGGATTCGTTTTAAGCCGGATTTCTGTGAAACAAGAAACGTGTGGAGCTGGTGGAGTATATCTTTTTAGTGGAAGAGAAAGATCGGGATTTCGTCGTGTAGATTTTGATTTACGTCCAAATCAAATTTCAGAAAAGTCGCTGTGGAATTCCTTTATATTTGCGACGCTTTATTTACGTTATAAAAGGGTTTTCAATATAAACTGAATATCGATAAATCTGAAATCTGAAATATCAAACTGTAAATTCTGATATGATATTCTAGAGCTGTACGATATCATATGTGAAGATATACGATAATATAAATTTATTTATATTTAATTTAATTTTATTTAAATGTATTTATATATTTAAATGGGTCATCCAGAGCTTTAAAAATAGCTGGTTTTGCAAACGAAGTCGGAATTCGACGAAACTAGTTTTGTTGGATCCGCAACATCAAATTATTGGTAGATGTCAGTTTCTGTGATTTTTAGAGTCACCGTGTGGTCGTACGGATTTTTAGAGTGTAAAATAGCCAGTATTTTGACGGTTAAAAATACGCTTTGTAAGCATACGAAGTCGAAATTCGACGAAACTAGTTTCGTTGGGACCGTAATGTCAAACTCTAGCTGCACGTCCATTTTCGTGATTTTTAGGTATCATGTGTGAGCACACGGATTTTTAGAAGTCAGAAATGAGTATAAAGGATTAAATAAAAATAATAATTATTAATATAAAAATATCTAGATATTTTGTTGTCCTATAAATAGACCTCACCCCCTCTAAATACCTAATTCCATTCTCTCCACAGTCAAAGCAAATTTGCGCCGTCACTTTCTTTCTTTTTCAGAAGAACACAAGTTTGAAAAATCAAAACAAAGAGAAATAAAATCCTTTAAATCATGAGACTTGTGTTTCTAGACTCCTGCTGAAATTCTCTTCAAATTGGTAGGGTTATTGGGGAGTGCGACGCAAGTATGAGGTGCTCGAGCTTTTCCTGCGTTGGCTAGGGTTTGTAAATCCAACAATTTGGAGCGGTGATGGTTCGAACGAGTAGTATATTTGGGTTCAGTGTTGAGTTTAGCATCACCCTTGAGCTTTTGGTGAAATACGATGGTGGTTTGGGTGGTTCGATCCTTCAGCGTGAGCACCCAAGCTGTCGACGCAACACCGATGACCCAGACCGAGTGGTACGGGGGTACTACCAAGGGAAAGAGGAGAGAACGGCAATTGAGATGGTGTTGGTAGTTGCGGGATTCATGGAGTAAAAGTCCGGATGGTGATGGTGAAAGCAATTCGAAAGGGTATTTGGGTTTTACTGGAGATCGAAGTAATGAGGACGGGGAAGAAAATAAAAGGGTCGGGTCTTTAAATTGGGTATTAGGCCGACAATTGTGAGAAGGGTGAGGCCCATTACCCTATTTAATTTAAGTTTTAAATTTCAAAATAGTGTATTAACTTGTGAACACTGTATCTAGCTCGTACGAAGCCCGATTTACGAACCGGAAGTTGCGTTGGGATCGTATGGACGGACACTACACGATGACATTGATTGGGAGTCCATCGGAGCTCGTTACAATTTATGGCCAAATAAATTGTCCAACTGAGTCAAATAACGCAAACCGTTATTTAACGATTAACGCGTCAATGTGAGTAAAACTAACCAACTCTGAACAATTATATTTTTATAATGTATTTTTAGAACTGTTAATAATCTGTTGATTGCTGTGTGTTGGTTGATTGATTGAACTGCTAGTCAGTTAGCGAAAATTATATATATATGTAATTATATATATATAAACTGTTAAATGTTTATATATTGATTCTGCTATCAGAATAATTTATATTGAACTGAAAGTGATGATAATCATATTGTGTAACATCTGTGGATGCAGGGAGACAGGCTGGAGGAATCCGACTGGATTCCTCAATAGTTATTTTATTGTTTTTCATATATTGTTATATGATGTGATATAAAATCTGTGGGCAATTATATGTGCTCGGACGATACTGAACATCGTGATTTGATATGATTGAATACCATAACATACCGAAATGTTGATAAGGGGATTTTCAAAGTGATATTGAAAATAGAATATTTATAAAATGGGATATTTATAAATAAGAGATATTTATAAAGTGGAATATTTATAAATAAGGCATATTTATAAATTGGAATATTTATAAATAGGAGATACATAGAAAAAGAAAATAATTTCAAAACATTTTCTTTTGAATGGAAAGGCCTGTGTGGCGGGTTTGGGGATTTTCCCGATGCTCCCGTTACAAAGGAGGTTATGGTGAATTTTTCAGAGAATTTAAGGAGTTAGAATATTTCAAGAATAAATTTGAAAAGGAAATATTTGTAAACCATTTACAAATAGAATTGAAAAAGGAAACGTTATAAAAAGGAAATCATTTTTAAAATGTAGAACCGTTATTTAAAAGTAAATCTTTTCAAATGAATAAAACGTTTAAAAAGGAAATTTTATAAAGTGAATAAAGTAAATCGAATATGGTATTCGAAAGGAGTTAAATCGAATATGGTATTCGAAGGGAGTAAATCAAATATGGTATTCGAAGGTTAGTAAAACGAATATGCTAATCAAAAGGGGTTAGTGAGTCGAGTTAGTTGAATAGAGTTAACTAGTTCAGTAGAGTTAACTAGTTTAGTAGAGTTAACAAGTTCAATAGAGTTAACCAGTTGGGTTAAGTAGGTCAAGTTAACCAGTGAGTTAAGTAGGTCAAGTTAACCAGTGAGTTAAGTAAGTCAAGTTAACCAGTGAGTTAAGTAAGTCAAGTTAACCAGTGAGTTAAGTAAGTCAAGTTAACCAGTTGAGTTAAGTAAGTCGAGTTAATCAAGTCGAGTTGATCGAGTTAGAGTTACTCAGTAGAGTTAATCGATTAGAGTTAAAATGAACTAGAGTTATCAAATATAGTTATTTGAGATAGAGTTAGTCAAACAGAGTTATTCAGGATAAGTTGCCATCTCGTACGACTGCTAGCGTAATTCGCCGGGCTGTAAATAGCCTACGGCGGTCGGATGTTTCCTCAGGGAGTCAGGCGTAACCATTGTGATCGCTGCGATCTAGAGTCAAGCGAATGAAGTTAAATCGAATATTAGTTATTCGATAGGAGTTAAATTCTTGAGTTAGATTATCGAGATAAGTGAGTCGAGTTAAGTTCATCGAGTTAAATTAATCGATGTTAGTTTCATCGAAAGGAGTTAATCGATGTTAGTTTCATCGAAAGGAGTTAATCGATGTTAGTTTCATCGAAAGGAGTATCGATGTTAGTTTCGTCGAAAGGAGTATCGATGTTAGTTTCATCGAAGGGAGTTATCGATTATAGTTTAATAGAAAGGAGTTATCGATTAGTTAAATTGAAGGTGTTATCGAATATAGTTTATTCGATGGAGTAAATTGATTAGAGTTAAATCAAAGGAGTTAATCGAATATAGTTTATTCGAATAGAGTAAAGGAGTTAATCGAATATAGTTTATTCGAATAGAGTTAGAGGAGTTATCAAATATAGTTTATTCGACAGGAGTTAAGTGAATAGTTAGGTTAAACTAAGTGAATTAGTTAAGTGAATTGGTTAAGTTAACCAAAGTGAATTAGTCGAGTTAATCAAAGTGATTAGTTCAGTTAATCGAGATAAGTAAATCAAGTTAGGTTAATCGAGTTGAATTAGTCAGTCGAGTTAATAAATTGAGTTAGTCAAACCAAGTAAAACCAGTTAGAGTTGATTGGTTAGACTTAACCAGTTAGAGTTAATCAATCAGAGTTAATCAAATAGAGTTAAGTAAAATTAGAACTGACTAGAGATTAGTAAATTGAATGGTTTTCTAAGTGCCTATCTGATGTTGGTTTCGGCCTTCGGGATTTATACTTTGGGAATTGTTCTCATACTAGTTCACAGTCAGGGACTGATAGTTGGGGAAGAGTAGTGATTTGTAAATAAGCAAATGGAAAACGTTTTCCAGTGTTAATAACATATATTTTCTAAACATAGAAAATAAGGCAATGTGAATATATATATAGATATATGTTGATGATTTACCGATATAATTTCCATCTGGAAATAATATCGTTGTTTGCACACTTGTTTTTCTTTGATGGTTAAATCACAGACTATCGAAGTTTTGACAATTTTAACGTTGTTAATATGGATAGACCGGTTGGATTATTATCCAAAGAACCCCTCTGTATTGGCATAAGCGTTGTGAATCATATATGCCAAAGATAATTGAAGACAGAGTAAAATGCAAGGGTTATTGTATAAGTCTTAGATAACAGTGACTAAGATGGATATACTGAATAGTGCCTTCGGTTTGTCCAGTCCCTGGACAACTTGTATGGACGAAGGTCTGACAGAGTATATCCAATAGATCGCGTAAGTTGATCTGTTCAAACGTATTCACGTTGGTGGCGGAGGAATTCGTTTCTCTTAGCTGTATACCCGTTGTATTTTTGAGGAAATCAATTTGTGATTTGGCGGGTATGACAATGTGACATTCTAAGTGAATGAAGATGAATGTCTGACAGTGTCTTTCCAGAAAGGTCACGTACATTGATTTCTTCAACCGTACCAAGAGTGGAAGCAGAGAAGGAAACTTCTTTAGCTAACACGTAATGTACTGTTGTAGACGTCAATCGGTGATTTGATGGATTTGACAATGTGGCATTCAAAGTAAATCTGATGTGATGATAACGCGTAACTTCTAGCCTCATCATCCGGTAAATGACAGAAATCGGGCAGGCAGCATGACTAAGTCGATCGCACCGAAGTAGGGTGTATAATCACCTATCTAGAGAATATTCATTTGTTTCTTAAATCTATCAATGCTGACCCATATATATATGGGAACGGTTGCTGATCCCAACCGTTGGTGATATACATTCGATACACTCAAGCAAAATGAGTGGTCGGTCATGTGTGGCTGAGTTACAAGATGTTCTTGTTGAACTCCAGTGTAACGTTCCTAGAGTACACCGATCGGAAGGTGGTTCCATACCTTGTCATAGTTGGAAATCCATTATCCAATACGTGCTTGCGATTTTGATTGTATACTATATATGTAAAACGTGAGATGAAAGCGTTTCTGCTAGTTGATATCTATTTGTACTTAGACATTATTATAATATCAAAAGGTTTTTGATATAAAGATATTTTGGATTCTCATAAGGGAAAAACCCGTTCCGTTCTGCGGCGTGGTCTTATGAGATATCGTTTACTTGTTCATATACCTGTTTAAACTGTTTTACTTACACCAGTCCCATGACTGACCCGGAGTTTACTTTGTTGTTTTCCCTAAACTCTTGGGTGCCTAAATTTGTACGGGCAGTCAAGTAGTCAGGAATTTACAGATACTTGAAGAGCTGGAGCAGGAGGCTTCTGAATCAGATAGCTATAGTTTATTTCCGCTGTGTTGTAAGTGTTGTACTCTGATAAGTGCTATTGTATACATAACTGTTATATTTCAAAGTTATGTTATATATTATATGTTATTCGTTCCGCTGTGAGGTTCGTGTTACTCTGATGTTGTGTTCTTCTTCTTCTTCTTCTTCTATTCTTAGTTTCTATCTTATCTTTCCTCACCCTCTAATTTCTTTCCATAAGTACCAGGATTTTTTCAATGTTTTGGTTATCGACATCGTGCTTATGTCGATAACCAAAGTCGCTCAAAATCCGAGTCGTTACAGTTGGTATCAGAGCTTAAGTTAAGAATTACCTTGGCTCTGTGGCGTGACTCGGTAGAGATAGGGTTAGTAATACCCTAGATTGAGTTTGAGTGTATATATATACGAATGTGTATTTGTATTTGATATAAAAATGGTTTTATATTGTGGAGATTCATTGGTTGAGTTGTTTATGAGTTCTGTTCGATCAGTTTGATCCACTGTATCGGTAGGAGTAAATAAATACTTGAATACGATGGACTGACACAGTATGGATATGTAATATATTATCATATATTATATATATTAGTTGTAATTATAATCAAATGAGATTATAAAGTGAAATGGTTATATATAACCAATCAGAATCATATAAGTAAAGTATATGAAATAAGATGAATTAAGTATGAATTTAAATCAGATTTGGAATTAAAATAAGGAAATTTTAAGTTCCTGGGAGATTTTGAAATATTTTCAAAATGGAAGTATTTAGTAAGGGTTTTGAAATGATATAGTATTGAAATCACTTGGGTCACTGGAAAATAATTCCGATGATGACTGCGCAGTGTCTTCGGTGTGATTTTCGAGTTCTAAGTGGTGGATTACTACCAAAGATTTTGATTAGAATTGTTTTGAGAAAACAAGTTGTTTAGAAAATTCAAAGGTTTTGAATTGGCAGTATGATTTCAAATTGATTTGAAGTTTAACCAGGAATTTAAGTTCTGGAATTTAAATTTAACTTATGAAGTTAAATGAAATGAGATGGTAAAAATAAATTGAAATTTAACTTGAACTAAGTTAAATAGAATTGAATGGATAAGTCAAGAATTTGAAATTTAGCTGGACTTAGAATTTGGAAATCAAGAATGAAACTTGAGATTGAAAATGGAATTCGGCTTGAATAAGCGAATGGTTGTGTTAAGAATAACTTGGTTGGAGTTGATTGGGATGGCATTTGTATATGCCGAGTTGATAATAGATGGTAGGGATATAATGATATGCCCAACAAAAAGGTACAAGTTTATATTTTATATGAGTTTGGAATTTATGAGCCGAATTGGCAAGCCGTTTGGCGTTTTGATTTTCTTTTGGGTTGAAGAAGGCCCAGAGAGGCGAGTTGGAGTTTGAGCTATTGACCAGTACAAAGGAGGTGCTGGCGAAATTTTTCGAAAGTTTAAAGTGTTAGAAAATTTTAGTTAATCGTAATGAATAAATATTTTAGTCGATATTAATTGGTTCAGTTAAAAATCAGAAATAAGGGGTAAACAAATCTTAGGAATTCCAATAGGTAGGGTCGTCCTCTAACTTAGCAATTTCGAGGACGAAATTATTTTAAGTGGGGAAGAATGTAATGACCCGCATTTTCCAGGGGTATAATTAATTTATTTAATTGTTTAAACTAGTGATATAAGGAATTTAATCGTCGTTAATTAAATAATATGGAATATTTAATTAAATTAAATAATATATTTAATTCAGAAATAATAAAAAATATTGGAAATCACAATATTCTGCGAACGGGGTCGTCCCTTAGATTTAATTCAGCTTAGAGTTGAATTATATTGATGAATATATTCAATCAACGACAGTTTGAACGTATAATTATATTATAATTAAAATCGAGCTTGAAATGGCGCTGCAGTTCGTGATTTGGCGATTTGAACTTCAACTGAATGTACAGGATTCGTTTTAAGCCGGATTTCTGTGAAACAAGAAACGTGTGGAGCTGGTGGAGTATAACTTTCTAGTGGAAGAGAAAGATCAGGATTTCGTTGTGTAGATTTTGATTTACGTCCAAATCAAATTTCAGAAAAGTCGCTGTGGAATTCCTTTATATTTGCGACGCTTTATTTACGTTATAAAAGGGTTTTCGATATAAACTGAATATCGATAAATCTGAATCTAAAATATCAAACTGTAAATTCTAATATGATATTCTGGAGCTGTACGATATCATATGTGAAGATATACGGTAGTATAAATTTATTTATATTTAATTTAATTTAAATATATTTATATATTTAAATGGGTCATCCAGAGCTTTAAAAATAGCCGGTTTTGCAAACGAAGTCGGAATTCGATGAAACTAGTTTTGTTGGATCCGAAACATCAAATTATTGCTAGATGTCAGTTTCTGTGATTTTTAGAGTCACCGTGTTGTCGTACGGATTTTTAGAGTGTAAAATAGCTAGTATTTTGACGGTTAAAACTACGCTTTGTGAGCATACGAAGTCGAAATTCGACGAAACCAGTTTCGTTGGGACCGTAATGTCGAACTCTAGTCGCACGTCCTTTTTCGTGATTTTTAGGTATCATGTGTGAGCGCACAGATTTTTAGAAGTCAGAAATGAATATAAAGGATTAAATAAAAATATTAAAATATTAATATAAAATTATCTAGATATTTTGTTGTTCTATAAATAGACCTCACCCCCTCTAAAAACCTAATTCCATTCCCTCCACAGTAAAAGCGAATTTGCGCCGTCACTTTCTTTCTTTTTCAGAAGAACACAAGTTTGAAAAATCAAAACAAAGAGAAATAAAATCCTTTAAATCATGAGACTTGTGTTTCTAGACTCCTGCTGAAATTCTCTTCAAATTGGTAGGGTTATTGGGGTGTGCGACGCAAGTCTGAGGTGTTCGAGCTTTTCTCGCGTTGGCTAGGGTTTGTAAATCCAACAATTTGGAGCAGTGATGGTTCGAACGAGTAGTATATTTGGGTTTAGTGTTGAGTTTTGCATCACCCTTGAGCTTTTGGTGAAATACGATGGTGGTTTGGGTGGTTCGATCCTTCAGTGTGAGCACCCAAGCTGTCGACGCAACACCGATGACCCAGACCGAGTGGTATGGGGGTACTACCAAGGGAAGGAGGAGAGAACGGCGATTGAGATGGTGTTGGTAGTTGCGGGATTCATGGAGTAAAAGTCGGGATGGTGATGGTGAAAGCAATTCGAAAGGGTATTTGGGTTTTACTGGAGATCGAAGTAATGAGGACGGTGAAGAAGATAAAAGGGTCGGGTCTTTAAATTGGGTATTGGGCCGACAGTTGTGAGAAGGGCGAGGCCCATTACCCTATTTAATTTAAGTTTTAAATTTCAAAATAGTGTATTAACTTGTGAACAATGTATCTAGCTCGTACGAAGCCCGATTTACGAACCGTAAGTTGCGTTGGGATCGTATGGACGGAAACAACACGATGACACTGACTGGGAGTCCATCGGAGCTCGTTACAATTTATGGCGAAATAAATTGTCCAACTGAGTCAAATAACGCAAACCGTTATTTAACGATTAACGCGTCAATGTGAGTAAAACTCACCAACTCTGAATAGTTATATTTTTATAATGTATTTTTAGAACTGTTAATCATCTGTTGATTGCTGTGTGTTGGTTGATTGAACTGCTAGTCAGTTAGTGGAAATTATATATATATATATATTTATTTATATATATATGTAACTATATATATATAAACCGTTAAATATTTATATATTAATTCTGCTATCAGAATAATTTATATTGAACTGAAAGTGATGAAAATCATATTGTGTAACATCTGTGGATGCAGGGAGATAGGTTGGAGGAATCCGACTGGATTCCTCAACAGTTATTTTATTGTTTTTCATATATTGTTATATGATGTGATATAAAATCTGTGGGCGGTTATACGTGCTCGGACGATATTGAACATCGTGATTTGATATGATTGAATACCATAACATACCGAAATGTTGATAAGGGGATTTTCAAAGTGATATTGAAAATAGAATATTTATAAAATGGGATATTTATAAATAAGAGATATTTATAAAGTGGAATATTTATAAATAAGGCATATTTATAAATTTGAATGTTTATAAATAGGAGATACATAGAAAAATAAAATAATTTCAAAACATTTTCTTTTGAATGGAAAGGCCTGTGTGGCGGGTTTGGGGATTTTCCCGATGCTCCCGTTACAAAGGAGGTTATGGCGATTTTTTCAGAGAATTTAAGGAGTTAGAATATTTCAAGAATAAATTTGAAAAGGAAATATTTGTAAACCATTTACAAATAGAATTGAAAAAGGAAACGTTATAAAAAGGAAATCATTTTTAAAGTGTAGAACCATTATTTAAAAGTAAATCTTTTCAAATGAATAAAACGTTGTTAAAAAGGAAATCTTTATAAAGTGAATAAAGTAAATCGAATATGGTATTCGAAAGGAGTTAAATCGAATATGGTATTCGAAGGGAGTAAATCGAATATGGTATTCGAAGGTTAGTAAAACGAATATGCTAATCGAAAGGGGCTAGTGAGTCGAGTTAGTTGAATAGAGTTAACTAGTTCAGTAGAGTTAACTAGTTTAGTAGAGTTAACCAGTTCAATAGAGTTAACCAGTTGGGTTAAGTAGGTCAAGTTAACCAGTGAGTTATGGAGGTCAAGATAACCAGTGAGTTAAGTAAGTCAAGTTAACCAGTGAGTTAAGTAAGTCAAGTTAACCAGTGAGTTAAGTAAATCAAGTTAACCAGTTGAGTTAAGTAAGTCGAGTTAATCAAGTCGAGTTGATCGAGTTAGAATTACTCAGTAGAGTTAATCGATTAGAGTTAAAACGAACTAGAGTTATCAAATATTGTTATTTGAGATAGAGTTAGTCAAACAGAGTTATTCAGGATAAGTTTCCATCTCGTACGACTGCTAACGTAATTCGCAGGGCTGTAAATAGCCTACGGCGGTCGGATGTTTCCCGAGGGAGTCAGGCATAACCATTGTGATCGCTGCGATCTAGAGTCAAGCGAATGAAGTTAAATCGAATATTATTTATTCGATAGGAGTTAAGTTCTTCAGTTAGATTATCGAGATAAGTGAGTCGAGTTAAGTTCGTCGAGTTAAATTAATCGATGTTAGTTTCATCGAAATGAGTTAATCGATGTTAGTTTCATCGAAAGGAGTTAATCGATGTTAGTTTCATCGAAAGGAGTATCGATGTTAGTTTCATCGAAAGGAGTATCGATGTTAGTTTCATCGAAGGGGGTTATCGATTATAGTTTAATCGAAAGGAGTTATCGATTAGTTAAATCAAAGGAGTTATCGAATATAGTTTATTCGATGGAGTTAATCGATTAGAGTTAAATCAGAGGAGTTAATCGAATATAGTTTATTCGAATAGAGTAAAGGAGTTAATCGAATATAGTTTATTCGAATAGAGTTAGAGGAGTTATCGAATATAGTTTATTCGATAGGAGTTAAGTGAATAGTTAGGTTAAACTAAGTGAATTAGTTAAGTGAATTGATTATGTTAACCAAAGTGAATTAGTCGAGTTAATCAAAGTGATTAGTTCAGTTAATCGAGATAGGTAAATCAAGTTAGGTTAATTGAGTTGAATTAGTCAGTCGAGTTAATAAATTGAGTTAGTCAAACCAAGTAAAACCAGTTAGAGTTGATCGGTTAGAATTAACCAGTTAGAGTTAATCAATCAGAGTTAATCAAATAGAGTTAAGTAAAATTAGAACTTACTAGAGATTAGTAAATTGAATGGTTTTCTAAGTGCCTATCTGATGTTGGTTTCGGCCTTCGGGATTTATACTTAGGGAATTGTTCTCATAATAGTTCACAGTCAGGGACTGATAGTTGGGGAAGAGTAGTGATTTGTAAATAAGCAAATGGAAAACGTTTTCCAGTGTTAATAACATATATTTTCTAAACATAGAAAATTAGGCAATGTGAATATATATAGATATATGTTGATGATTTACCGATATAATTTCCATCTGGAAATAATATCGTTGTTTGCACACTTGTTTTTCTTTGATGGTTAAATCACAGACTATCGAAGTTTTGACCATTTTAATGTTGTTAATATGGAGAGACCGGTTGGATTATTATCCAAAGAACCGCTCTGTATTGGCATAAGCGTTGCGAATCATATATGCCAAAGATAATTGAAGACGGAGTAAAATGCAAGGGCTATTGTATAAGTCTTAGATAACAGTGACTAAGATGGATATACTGAATAGTGCCTTCGGTTTGTCCAGTCCTAGGACAACTTGTATGGACGAAGGTCTGACAGAGTATATCCAATAGATCGCATAAGTTGATCTGTTCAAACGTATTCACGTTGGTGGCGGAGGAATTTGTTTCTCTTAGCTGTATACCCGTTTTATTTATGAGGAAATCAATTTGTGATTTGGCGGGTATGACAATGTGACATTCTAAGTGAATGAAGATGAATGTCTGACAGTGTCTTTCCAGAAAGGTCACGTACATTGATTTCTTCAACCGTACCAAGAGTGGAAGCGGAGAAGGAAACTTCTTTAGCTAACACGTAATGTACTGTTGTAGACGTCAATCGGTGATTTGATGGATCTGACAATGTGGCATTCGAAGTAAATCTGATGTGATGATAACGCGTAACTTCTAGCCTCATCAACCGGTAAATGATAGAAATTGGGCAGGCAGCATGGCTAAGTCGGTCGCACCGAAGTAGGCTGTATAATCACCTATCTAGAGAATATTCATTTGTTTCTTAAATCTATCAATGCTGACCCATATATATACGGGAACGGTTGCTGATCCCAACCGTTGGTGATATACATTCGATACACTCAAGCAAAATGAGTGGTCGGTCATGTGTGGCTGAGTTACAAGATGTTCTTGTTGAACTCCAGTGTATCGTTCCTAGAGTACACTGATCGGAAGGTGGTTCCATACCTTGTCATAGATGGAAATCCATTATCCAATACGTGCTTGCGATTTTGATTGTATACTATATATGTAGAACGTGAGATGAAAGCGTTTCTGCTAGTTGATATCTATTTGTACATAGACATTATTATAATATCAAAAGGTTTTTGATGTAAAGATATTTTGGATTCTCATAAGGGAAAAACCCGTTCCGTTCTGCGGCGTGGTCTTATGAGATATCGTTTACTTGTTCATATACCTGTTTAAACTGTTTTACTCACACCAGTCCCATGACTGACCCGGAGTTTACTTTGTTGTTTTCCCTAAACTCTTGGGTGCCTAAATTTGTATGGGCAGTCAAGTAGTCAGGAATCTACAGATACTTGAAGAGCTAGAGCAGGAGGCTTCTGGATCATATAGCTATAGTTTATTTCCGCTATGTTGTAAGTGTTGTACTCTGATAAGTGCTATTGTATACATAACTGTTATATTTCAAAGTTATGTTATATATTATATGTTATTCGTTCCGCTGTGAGGTTCGTGTTACTCTGATTTTGTGTTCTTCTTCTTCTTCTATTCTAAGTTTCTATCTTATCTTTCCTCACCCTCTAATTTCTTTCAATAAGTACCAGGATTTTTTCGATGTTTTGGTTATCGTCATCGTGCTTATGTCGATAACCAAAGTCGCTCAAAATCCGGGTCGTTACATTTTATCTGCAGACAAGAAAAAACACCGAATTCTATTTTCTTCTAGCCTCCGCCACTAAAAACTTTCTTTCAGAAATCTCGAGCAATAGTATTTTCGAAAATGCAAATCTACACTGGTTTGTTGTGCAAGCAGATTGGTTATCGTTTTTAGAGGCTGTTTTATCCTAGAAGCGGCGGCGAAGGAACGAACTGGTTTGCACCTCTGACCATATCGCCGAATCGTCTTCAAGAAAGCGACCTAGTCCGCGACTCAGCCATTATTTTCCAACAATTTGAAGACGAACTGAAACAATGGCTTCGAACTCAACCATAGAAGATGCTGCTCCACCCTTTGCTTTCCAGAACCCTTTCGTGACTGCTGCTCCATTCAGATTCGAAGGCTTGCATTTTAAGCGATGGCGTCAGAAGATGGAGTTCTTCCTCACGATCAGAAAGGTTGTGGTTGCGCTGACTGCTGACAAACCGCTGCTACCAGATAAGCCTGACGAGGCTGATGCACTAAAGATGGCATCATGGACTGAACAGTCAAAGCAACTGCAGACCTAAACTGAACAGGATTATCTATGCAAGAACCTTATTCTGAATGGACTGAGTGATGATCTGTATGATTACTATAACTCAGATGAGAAGACAGCAAAGGAGATCTAGGAAGCATTGCAAAAGAAGTATGATATAGAGGAGGCAGGGGCAAAGAAATATGTTGTAAGCCGCTACCTAAAGTACCAGATGACTGACGACAGATCAGTTGAGATGCAGTCTCATGAGCTGCAGAAAATAGCTCATGAGATCATCTCCGAAGGTATGGCATTGGACGAACAATTTCAAATTGCTGTTATCATTGACAAATTACCCCCTGGCTAGAAAGATTTTAAAAATGTTTTACGTCATAAGACTAAGGAATTTTACTTAGAAAGTTTGATCACGCGCCTCCGTATTGAGGAGGAGGCATGCAAACAGGACCAGAAAGAAGAGATGTTGATTGTCAATAACAACAACACTAAAAAGACCACATGATTTGTTCTGAAACCAAATCAGAAATCTTTTAAGAATCATAATAGGCGCAACAAACAGAATCGGAATCCGTAAGGAAACCCAAAAGGACAGCAGAAACCAGCCCAAAAGAATGATTCTGGACCGTTGTTTCTTTGCTACAACTGTGGAAAACCAGGTCATATGGCACGAAAGTGTCGGAACAGGAGAAGCTCTACACCGCAGGCTAATCTGACTGAAGTGCCTCTTATGGCTATGATTTCTGAGATTCGCCTTGTTGGTGGATCAGAGGGTTGGTGGGTTGATACTGGTGCCTCTCGCCATGTCTGCTATGATCGTGGCTTGTTCTCTACATACACGGCTGCTGAAAATCAGAAAGTGTTGTTGGGAGATTCTCACACCACTAAAGTTGCAGGAATTGGCAATGTGGAAATTAAGTTTACCTATGGAAAGACTGTAATTCTGAAAGATGTTATGCATACTCCAGAGATTATGAAGAATCTGGTGTCTGGCTTTCTCCTTAATAAGGCTGGGTTTACTCAAGTTATTGGGGCTGATTTGTATACTCTAACTTATAAGGGAACCTTTGTGGGAAAGGGTTATGCTTGTGAGGGTATGTTTAAACTGAATGTTGAAACTAATAAAGTGACTACTTCTGCTTATATGTTGTTTGATTTTAATATTTGGCACTCTAGATTATGTCATGTTAATAAACGAATAATTCACAACATGAGCACCCTAGATATGATTCCTAAATTGACAGAATTTGAACCTGATAAATGTGAATTCTGTACACAAGCAAAAATCACAAAGAAACCTCATATATCTGTTAATAGAATTTCTGAACCCGTAGATTTGATTCATTCTGACATATGTGAACTTGATGGTACTTTGACTAGACAAGGATATTGTTATTTTATCACTTTTATTGATGATTGTTCTGATTTCACATATGTATACCTTATGAAAAATAAAAGTGATGCTTTTGACATGTTTAAAACAATCAAAAATGAGATTGTGAATCAAGCAAATAGGAAAATTAAGAGACTTCGTAGAGATAGAGGAACAGAATATGAATCCACTTCAATTCTGGAATTCAATAAACAACATGGTATAGTACATGAAAGAACTGCACCCTATTCTCCTGAGATGAACGATAAAGCTGAAAGGAAAAATAGGACCTTTACCGAACTTGTAGTTGCCACATTACTAAATTCTGGTGCTGCAAAACATTGGTGGGGGGAAATTCTATTGACTGTATGCTATGTTCTGAATAGGATCCCCAAATCTAAGAATAAAATTTCACCTTATGAAATTTTAAAGAATCATAAACCCAATGTCTCATACTTTAGAACTTGGGGTTGTTTAGCATATGTTCGCATTCCAGACCCTAAGAGAATAAAATTGGCAAGTAGAGCATATGAATGTGTATTTATAGTATTTATAGGCTATGCTATTAATAGCAAAGCATACAGATTTCATGACCTTAATGCACATAATATAATTGAATCAAATGATGCCGACTTTTATGAAACAAAATTTCCTTTTAAACTAAGGAATAGTGGGGGCACTTCAAGTATGCCTATTAAAACAAAACTTAACGAAAATTCTGAAGCTGGGCCTAAAAGAAGTAAAAGAGCAAGAATCATAAAAGATTTTGGTTCAGATTTCTGTGCTTTTACTATTGAGGAGGATCCCATGAACCTCAAAGAGGCCTCATCTTCTTTAGATGCCAATTTTTGGTAAGAGGCTATACATGATGTGACAACAAGGAATTTCGCTCGATCCGAATCAGTCGCTAAACCGACCCAGACCGTTCGAAACGCCTGATTGTTTTGAGAACACGACAAAAAAGAACGCAGACGGAAGAACATTTCATTGTATATTACAACAATTCCATCAGAATACAGGAATATACAGAGTATGAATAAATAATACAGTTCATAAAATATCAGAGATTACAAAAAATTACATAGCAGCGGAAAATAATACAATACACAACTAGAAGTAATACGCGGATACAAAGCTTTTCGAGTATCGTTCCAGCTGTAAATCAGGATCCTGTGAATATAAATCTGCAAAACCAAAACTACTAGCTGCCGTGCCAAAATAAGGGCACCCAAAGTTTAGGTTAAAACAATAAACTCCAGGTCAGTCATGGGACTAGTGTGTGAAGTAAAACAGTTATCAATCTTTATTTTAAAGTTAGGTAAATCAAGGGACCACGACGTATAACACGGAACGGGTTTCCTCCCAAGAATACCAGTGCATATAACAAACAGCACAATGCTTTTTGGAAAAATGAAGCTATTATAAGACCCAGGTCCTATCACACAATGCAACGCAAGCCGGGGGATAGGGTTTTCCCTTATAATAGCCAAACATGCTTAGTACGTTTAAAACAAATCATGGCATATTACTATAAGTGTATAGTGTATAAAACAACTTCAAATCATAAATATCAATCATAGACGGCATAGGTACCATATATCATGTTGCTATACTAGGCTCTACAATCAAAACCGCAAATGTCACGTATTTGGAAGTTGGGTTATCATTTATTGTATGAATCGAGGCAAAAGATAGTCCTCACCGATTCGAGACTCTCTAGCCCGAGCCTCAGGCAAGTACTCAGTCAAGCCTTTGGATCGTCAAGGACGGTCCACACGGAGTGGATTAAAATGCCTGAACATGCGTTTCCCCGCCCTTTGGGGCGTAGGTGAGCCAACTAAATGACTCCATCGGTTCGAGAACGACCAATATACCCGAGGCGCCTCGCAACAGCAGCAACCACATAAGTCAAACTCGTCAGGGTGTGTAAAACCACTGACGCCACTTCTAACTAGAAAGAAACGCATGCCCTCCCTGAGGTCCTTCTCCCGTTTTTGGTTCATACCGGGTGTGAAACTCGCGAAGTAAACATTACACAAAGCTACGCCACAAAGGCCATGCTTCGATCATCAACCACAAGACTTTGCTTTTCAACAGAAGCCTTGATCATTTGCCACTTAGGCATGCCACACAGGCAATTCACTCTATGCATTTGATATCCATCAGTATATAACCCCTGAGCTCGTACGTCTCAGAGAAGGGCGTTAAGCAAGAGAATAAATTCTCCGCCGCCAAACAGATATATATTTAATAGAAATCAATCACACAGACTAAAATCCAATGTCAGACACACAGTCCATTTACAAGTTCGTTCTGGGTCTGAACGAAACCGGAGGCACCTACTACCCCGCATATCCATCAATCTCCAAGTACGTCTGGACGATCACCAACTGTCTCCAAGTACGTCTGGACGATCACCAACTGTTTCCATCTTCTTGGGTGTACAGCCCAATCAAGATCATTAGTAATCATCCAAATGGCGTGAAGACCTCCGGTCTTCAACCACCGTCTTCATCTTCGACTTATCGTCGAATCAGTTATTCAGAATGGGATAAACCCGGTCTTTCCGAATAACTCGCGTATTTAATAAACAAGTGTTACACAAACACAACATATGCCTCATTCCAATTCATCAGTCACTAACCGTAAATTAATCAAGAGAATAATTCCCCAAATATTAACCCCGAAGGCCGAAACCAACATCAGATCAATACCCAGGAAACCATTCTGCTTAGCTAACCTACAGTTAGTTTCTAAATTTCACATTCTTAGGGAAAAGTTCCCATTAATTTTATCAAAGATAAATTCATTAAATGTATTCTTTAAAATTCTTTGAATATCAATTCAAACTAGTCGGGATTAGCGAACCACACCGAAGTGATCATTTATTTTATTTCCCCATCCCAACCTATTCATCCCATGAAGTAAAACTGGTAATACTTCATATCTAACACCATGGTGTTATCGTTAAATTCAATTACCATTTCACGTTCAAATCTAATTAAAGATTTAACTATCGCCTGGAGCAAAACTTGTGATACTCCATTCTCGATCTTTCCAATCTAATTAAAGATTCATTAAAACTCCACTTAGTTTTAATCTTTTACTGGGTTAAAGAATCAGTGTCATTTAAAACACGGTTCACGATAAACCCAAAATCACATTCCATTTCAATCAGACCCTAACCATAAATTAGCAAGTGAGCAATTCCCTAAGTATTAACCCCGAAGGTCGAAACCAACATCAGATCAATACCTCAGAAACCATTCAACTTAACTAATCTCCAGTTAGTTTCTGATTTTCATAAATCCTTTGGGTCTAAGAACAGTATTATTGAAGATACCGCTCACGACAACCCAAAATCACATTCTATTAATTATCGGGTTAAAGAACGAGTGTTATTTAAAACACTGTTCACGATAAACCCAAAAATCAATACCAATTCAATTCCAATTAAATATTACTTAATTGGTACACTTCATTAAATCTAAATAAAAAGATTTAATCTTTTTCTCAACTGGGTTCAAGAACAGTGTTAATGAAGACACCATTCACGACAAACCCAAATCACATGTGATATTAAATACAAGGCTCTGAATAGAAAATATACCGGCTTATATTCAATATCAAATTCTAAGACCAACAAATATCGTATTGGAAATAATGATATATATATATATGTATATATATATATATATATCTTTCAAATTCCCATAACAATATCTGTATCATCACAAAATCCAACACCGAAATATTCCGAAGACAATTTCGATTCAAATCCATTCCAATATAATTATTGGAAATTCTGGTTATTTTCAAAACCTTTTCAAATCCAATTTATTTATTTAAAAATAAATAGAATTATAATTCTAGTTCAAAACTAGTTCATTTCGATAAAAATCTATTTTTATCTTTTCAAATATGGAGTTTTTCATCCCGATTCTTCCCAAATCATTTCTTATGATTTTACACAAATTATTACTATTTTTAATAATTTTATCAAGGCCCATACAGTCGATTTCCATCAACGACCATCAAACTGCACTTACACCGACCTTTTCCAAATTTGATTTGGACATAATTCCAAATCCAACCGTTAGATTTCTAATTTCTAATATTCGTTAGAAAGCTCTTTTCGAATCGAACCCAACGGTTCCAGTTTTAGGAGAATCCGACGGTCGGATCTCCCGCAATATCCATTCGAAGTCAATGGTCGAAATTTGCGAACTACCGCGGCATGGCGCGTTCTATTCAGGCCATTATATTATATATATATACTATATACTTCGTCGATTTCCTATTAAAACGTATTATATAAATCGTTTTAAATTCGTTTTCAAAACGATTTCAACTTCTCTTTTTTTAAATTCAAATCAAAATTGATTTTTCCCTTACAAATTCGTTTTAAATTCATTTCAAATTGATTTCATTTCAAATCGATTTTTAAATTCAATTTCAGTTCGTTTTCAATTCAATTCAATTTCAATTCGAATTCATTTCTATTCAATTTCAATTCTATTCAATTTCAATTCGAATTCATTTCTAAATCACTTTCGATGTTCATTATAAAATGAATAAAATCGATATAAATATCGTTCACGTAAAATGGCGTAAATCTAATCGACACGGCTTCATATATTCCTATTTTCAAATATTCTATTTTAAATATTTCCTTTTCAAATATTTCTATTCAAATATTTCTTTTTCAAAACTGGAATGAGGCCTAATCAATTACCATATAATGTTAATTATATGGATTTTCTACAACACATGTACAAAATAACAACGATAAATAATCAACCATCATCCAGAGTGCGTTCTACACTGTATAAACATCAAATATAAATATTTAACGCTTATAACAGCCCGTCAATCAATCGATCGACATACAACTAGTTATTGGGATTAGTGTATGTCATATATAATCCCAATACCCGTGTGGGATTTCAAACAATCAAACACATATTTTATTTGTGCAGCTGGGCGATGTGTAAAATTTATCGTCCCAATCAATATCAATCAAATCAGTGTATATAAACAAATCTCCGATTTGTCTATAAATATTTATTTTATATACACGTTAAAATTTCTATTTTTAACTATAAAATATTTTCCACTATAAAATATTTTATTTCATTTCACATCACACAATCAACTACACATCAAAATCAAACAAACAAGCATACAAGCCGTCCATGGTCTGTGGATGACGGGTGTCGGGTGCTACTAAACACCGTCTGTATCCTAGTATATATTTTTAACTAGAAAAGAAGATTTAAATTAAAAGTGAGAAGTTCTCACAGAGGGTTCCACTACGCCGTGCTTTGCTTTTGATCTGCTGAACCATCTGGATCTGCTTGCAATTCCAATGCAGTCCTTTTCCCGCTGTTTATAATAAAAATTATATTTTTATCACTTCATTCTATGAATAAAAATCGTATTTTTTATTTCTACTTCATATATTTTTACAACGCTTCTTTCCACGAAAAAAAAAATATTTTTATATTTCTACTACATATATAAAGATCGAATTTTTATCATCTATATAATATAAAAATCGTATTTTTAATATTTCTACTATATAAAAATCACATTTTTACTTCTCTATTCAATATATAAAAATCGAATTTTTACTTGCTACAAAAATTATATTTTTATCCTTTCTACTCGAATAAAGATTACACTTAACGGGTGATAGAAATCATACCTTCCTTGTATAAAAATCTAAATTTTTCTAAAATAAAAATCTATTCTTTTTTATTATAAAAATCCATTCTTTGCTATGTTAAAAACCAAACATTCTTATGTTATACAAATTGAATCTTTCTACATATAAAAGTATTAGCTTTCTTCATATAAAAATTTATTTTTATAAATAAAAAAACAAATTACACTAGAATACACTAACAAATAAGTAGAAAGAAAGAAGGATAAAAGAAAAGAAAAAAAAAACTTACAGTAGAAAAAAAACGAGAGAAAGGGGGCTCGTTGTTGCTCGTAGGGGGTCTGGGGTGCGGCGTCGGGCTGGGTGGTCGGCTAGGGGAGCACGCGGTGGTTGGGAGCAGGGCGGTTTGGCTGTGGGGTCACGGGATTTGGGTCTCGCGCGAGGGGATCTCAAGGGGGGTGGCTTGGGCACAACGTTCGAGGATTGAGGGAAGAGGAGAATAAGAGGGAGGAAAGGGAGCTGGAGGAGGTGCGGGGGAGCAGCGCCGACGTTGGGGTGGCCACGGCGGTGGTGGCTTAGCGGCAAGAGGTCGTCGCGATTTGGTTTCCCCTTTTTTTTCTTTTTAACTGAAAGGGAGAGATAATGAAGAGAGGGCCAAAGTATAAATATATATTTTATTTTCTAAAAAGCAACTTTTATTTTCGACCTCTAAACGAGGCCCACCGCCTGTCGTCCATAGCTAATTACCCCCATTCCGAACACAATGGGATATGTATCGCAGGCCAATTCGACCGTTTCGATCAGTTTTCGTCAAAATCAACATACAATTCTATATATTGAATTTGAACGCGCATTTCATTTTACCGGGGCCACACACTAACTCGAAAAATTCCTGAAAAATATTTTCTAGCTTCGTATTGACGATACGGTCCTAACAAAACTTGTTTCGTCAAATTCCGAGACCATTTGAAAAATGGCCAATTTCCAGTCGATTAAAATCAACTGAAACTGGTCAAACGCGTTTTCCTTTTGCCATGCTCACATATTGATTCGAAAAATTATGAAAATTTGAATCTAGCAATAACCTGACATCACGGATCCAACAAAAGTGGTTTCGTCGAAATCCGAGGCCGTTTGCAAAATGGCTATTTTTAAGGGCCAGAATTCCATAGCGACTATTCTAAAAATTCATTTGGACATAACTTTTGATTCCCGCTATGAAATTTTGATTTCCCGGATTCGTTGGAAATATACCATCAATTAGATTCTATTATTTTTGGTTTCACTAAAATCCGGTTTATTTTGAATCCAGTACATCCAATTGAAGTTTGAAATCGAATTATCGAACTACCGTGCCATTTTCAATTCCTTTTATAATTATAAATAAATATTTATACTCCAACGTCGAGCTATATAAATATATACGTTCGAATTCTATTCTAAATAAATTTCCCGTCGTTATTATTTAAAATAATTCATTTTAAATAATCAAAATTTGCTAAAATTGCCAAAATAAAATTTTTAAATTGGCTCAGATTTCCGGGTTATTACAATCTCCCCCACTTAAAACTTTTCGTCCTTGAAAAGGAACGAAACCGAAAGTTGTTTAATTAGTCAACTCAACTTTCAGTATTTTCGTTACGGCTTTAAGTTCTTCAACTTTTCAGCTTCTAAGAACTTTCAAAATTTTGGCTAACACCCTAAATTTTCGAAAAATTTCGCCATAACCTCCCCTACACCAGGAAAATCCCAAAATTCCCATACAGGCCCTCTGATCTCAAAAAGAAAAAGAAAAAGCCAAGCGGCTAGCCAATCGGCTCATAAAATCATCATCACCCAAACAAAACAGTAAATTATGGTAAACATGTACCTATTTGACGGGAAAACAATTTTATTCTTCTGCTCTAGCCTCTTTGCTATGACCTGTTCAATGTAAGTGCATGTATATGCAAGCAAATACAACCAAATTACAATACAATTCACTATTTGGTTCAACTGGGCTATATGGTACAAATTTTAATAAATCCACCAATAATCAACAACACAACCATCAATCAATTAGTTGATTAGCTTTTGAAATTCATAACTTTGATACATAGTCAAAAATCAGATTTTTGATGCCAAATCATAACAATAGGCCCTATCTAGTTTCGGTTCTCACACCAGTAAATTGGAAATATATGGAAATCTCACTTTCGAAACTCGAAAATAAATACTGGCGATGGTGCCCCGTCACCAGAATTATCCCCGGGCACTAGAGTGCGATTCTATAACTGTCCAATACATTAAAACTTCGAATACACGTTTGCAAGACATATATGCAAAATCTCTATATATTGGATTGTCCAAATTCAATATAAAATATATAATCAAATATGAATAAGTGATTTAAATTTCAAAACAAACTTGTTTTCAATTTTAAAAATATACTCTTCGCACTCGTTCTAGGATACTACTGATCCTATCTCTAACAAGTCATTCCCATTGGATATTACTAATCCAATTTCTGATGAATTCTTTCGTATGATTCTAACGTGTCTTGTTCTCTGAGCTTTGTAAACCAAAGCTCTGATACCAAATGTAAACAACAAGGAATTTCGTTCGATCCGAATCAGTCGCTAAACCGACCCAGACCGTTCGAAACGCCTGATTGTTTTGAGAACACGAAAAAATAGAACGTAGACGGAAGAACATTTCATTGTATATTACAACAATTCAATCAGAATACAGGAATATACAGTGTATGAATAAATATTACAGTTCATAAAATATCAGAGATTACAATAAATTACATAGCAGCGAAAAATAATACAATACACAACTAGAAGTAATACGTGGATACAAAGCTTTTCGAGTATCGTTCCAGCAGTAAATCAGGATCCTGTGAATATAAATCTGCAAAACCAAAACTACTAGCTGACGTGCCAAAATAAGGGCACCCAGAGTTTAGGTTAAAACAATAAACTCCAGGTCAGTCATGGAATTAGAGTGAGAACTAAAACGGTTATCAATCTTTATTTTAAAGTTAGGTAAATCAAGGGACCACGCCGTATAACACGGAACGGGTTTCGTCCCAAGAATACCAGTGCATATAACAAAACAGCGCAATGCTTTTTGGAAAAATGAAGCTATTATAAGACCCAGGTCCTATCACACAATGCAACGCAAGCCGGGGGATAGGGTTTTCCCTTATAATAGCCAAACATGCTTAATACGTTTAAAACAAATCATGGCATATTACTATAAGTGTATAAAGTATAAAACAACTTCAAATCATAAATATCAATCATAGACGGCATGGGTACCATATATCATGTCGCTATACTAGGCTCTACAATCAAAACCGCCAATGTCACGTATTTGGAAGTTGGGTTATCATTTATGGTATGAACCGAGGCAAAAGATAGTCCTCACCAATTCGAGACTCTCTAGCCCGAGCCTCAGGCAAGTACTCAGTCAAGCCTTTGGATCGTCAGGGCCGGTCCACACGGAGTGGATTAAAATGCCTGAACATGCGTTTCCCCGCCCTTTGGGGCGTAGGTGAGCCAACTAAATGATTCCATCGGTTCGAGAACGACCGATATATCCGAGGCGCCTCGCAACAGCAACAACCACATAAGTCAAACTCGTCAGGGCGTGTAAAACCACTGATGCCACTTCTAACTAGAAAGAAACGCATGCCCTCCCTGAGGTCCTTCTCCCGTTTTTTGTTCATACTGGGTGTGAAACTCGCGAATTAAACATTACAAAAAGCTACGCCATATAGGGCGTGCTTCGATCATCAACCTCAAGACTTTTCTTTTCAACAGAAGCCTTGATCATTTGCCACTTAGGCATGCCACACAGGCAATTCACTCTATGCGTTTGATATCCATCAGTATATAACCCCTGAGCTCGTACGTCTCAGAGAAGGGCGTTAAGCAAGAGAATAAATTCTCCGCCGCCAAACAGATATATATTTAATAGAAATCAATCACACAGACTAAAATCCAATGTCAGACACACAGTCCATTTACAAGTTCGTTCTGGGTCTGAACGAAACCGGAGGCACCTAGTACCCCGCATATCCATCAATCTCCAAGTACGTCTGGACGATCACCAACTGTTTCCATCTTCTTGGGTGTACAGCCCAATCAAGATCATCAGTAATTATCCAAACGACGTGAAGACCTCCGGTCTTCAACCATCGTCTTCATCATCGACTTATCGTCGAATCAGTTATTTAGAATGGGATAAACCCGGTCTTTCTGAATAACTCGCGTATACAATAAACAAGTGTTACACAAACACAACATACGCCTCATTCCAATTCATCAGTCACTAACCGTAAATTAATCAAGAGAATAATTCCCCAAATATTAACCCTGAAGGCCAAAACCAACATCAGATCAATACCCAGGAAACCATTCTGCTTAGCTAACCTACAGTTAGTTTCTAAATTTCACATTCTTAGGGAAAAGTTCCCATTAATTTTATCAAAGATAAATTCTTTAAATTTATTCTTTAAAATTCTTTGAATATCAATTCAAACTAGTCGGGATTAGCGAACCACACCGAAGTGATCATTTATTTTATTTCCCCATCCCAACCTATTCATCCCATGAAGTAAAACTGGTAATACTTCATATCTAACACCACGGTGTTATCGGTAAATTCAATTACCATTTCACGTTCATATCTAATTAAAGATTTAACTATCGCCTGGAGCAAAACTTGTGATACTCCATTCTCGATCTTTCCAATCTAATTAAAGATTCATTAAAACTCCACTTAGTTTTAATCTTTGACTGGGTTAAAGAATCAGTGTCATTTAAAACACAGTTCACGATAAACCCAAAATCACATTCCATTTCAATCAGACCCTAACCATAAATGAGCAAGTGAGCAATTCCCTAAGTATTAACCCCGAAGGCCGAAACCAACATCAGATCAATACCTCAGAAACCATTCAACTTAACTAATCTCCAGTTAGTTTCTGATTTTCTTAACTCCTTTGGGTCTAAGAACAATATTATTGAAGATACCGCTCACGACAACCCAAAATCACATTCTATTAATTATCGGGTTAAAGAACGAGTGTTATTTAAAACACTGTTCACGATAAACCCAAAAATAATACCAATTCAATTTCAATTAAATATTATTTGATTGGTACACTTCATTAAATCTAAATAAAAAGATATAATCTTTTTCTCAACTGGGTTCAAGAACAGTGTTAATGAAGACACCATTCACGACAAACCCAAATCACATTTGATATTAAATACAAGGCTCTGAATAGAAAATATGCCGGCTTATATTCAATATCAAATTCTACGACCAACAAATATCGTATTGGAAATAACGATATATATATCTTTCAAATTCCCATAACAATATTTGTATCATCACGAAATCCAACATCGAAAGATTCCGAAGACAATTTCGATTCAAATCCATTCCAATATAATTATTGGAAATTCTGGTTATTTTCAAAACCTTTTTAAATCCAATTTATTTATTTAAAAATAAATAGAATTATAATTCTAGTTCAAAACTAGTTCATTTCGATAAAAATCTATTTTTATCTTTTCAAATATGGAGTTTTTCATCCCGATTCTTCCCAAAACATTTCTTATGATTTTGCACAAATCATTACTATTTTTAATAATTTTATCAAGGCTCGTACAGTCGATTTTCATCAACGACAAACGAACTGCACTTACAATGACCTTTTCCAAATTTGATTTGGACATAATTCCAAATCCAACCGTTAGATTTCTAATTTCTAAGATTCGTTAGAAAGCTCTTTTCGATACAAACCCAACGGTTCCGGTTTTAGGAGAATTCGACGGTCGGATCTCCCGCAATATCCATTCGAAGTCAATGGTCGAAATTCGCGAACTACCGCGGCACGGCGCATTCTATTCAGGTCATTATATTATATATATATATACATATAATATATATAATATATACTTCGTCGATTTCCTTTTAAAACGTATTATATAAATCATTTTGAATTCGTTTTCAAAACGATTTCAACTTCTTTTTTTTAAATTCAAATCAAAATTGAATTTTCCCTTACAAATTGGTTTTAAATTCATTTCAAATTGATTTCTATTCAAATCGATTTTTGAATTCAATTTCAGTTCGTTTTCAATTAAATTCAATTTCAATTCGAATTCATTTCTATTCAATTTCAATTCTATTCAATTTCAATTCGAATTCATTTCTATTCAAAATATCAGATTTTGAAATCACTCTCGATGTTCATTATAAAATGAATAAAATCGATATAAATATCGTTCACGTCAAAATGGCGTAAATCTAATCGACACGGCTTCATATATTCCTATTTCCAAATATTCTATTTTAAATATTTCCTTTTCAAATATTTCTATTCAAATATTTCTTTTTCAAAACTGGAATGAGGCCCAATCAATTACCATATAATGTTAATTATATGAATTTTCTACCACACATGTACAAAATAACAACGATAAATAATCAACCATCATCCAGAGTGCGTTCTACACTGTATAAGCATCAAATATAAATATTTAACACTTATAACAGCCCGTCAATCAATCGATCGACATACAACTAGTTATTGGGATTAGTGTATGTCATATATAATCCCAATACCCGTGTGGGGTTTCAAACAATCAAACACAGATTTTATTTGTGCAGCTGGGCGATGTGTAAAATTTATCGTCCCAATCAATATCAATCAAATCAGTGTATATAAACAAATCTCTGATTTGTTTATAAATATTTATTTTATATACACGTTAAAATTTCTATTTTTAACTATAAAATATTTTCCACTATAAAATATTTTATTTCATTTCACATCACAACACACAATCAACTACACATCAAAACCAAACAAACAAGCATACAAGTCGTCCATGGTCTGTGGACGACGGTTGTCGGGTGCTACTAAACACCGTCTGCATCCTAGTATATATTTTTAACTAGAAGAGAAGATTTAAATTAAAAGTGAGAAGTTCTCACAGAGGGTTCCACTCCGCCGTGCTTTGCTTTTGAACTGCTGAACCGTCTGGATCTGCTTGCAATTCCAATGTAGTCCTTTTCCCACTGTTTATAATAAAAATTATATTTTTATCGCTTCATACAATGAATAAAAATCATATTTTTTATTTCTACTTCATATATTTTTACAACGCTTCTTTCCACGAAAAAAAATATTTTTTTATTTCTACTACATATATAAAGATCGAGTTTTTATCATCTATATAATATAAAAATTGTATTTTTAATATTTCTACTATATAAAAATCACATTTTACTTCTCTATTCAATATATAAAAATCAAATTTTTACTTGATATAAAAATTATATTTTTATCCTTTCTACTCGAATAAAGATTATACTTAACGGGTGATAGAAATCATACCTTCCTTGTATAAAAATCTAAATTTTTCTAAAATAAAAATCTATTATTTTTTATTATAAAAATCCATTCTTTGCGATGTTAAAAACCAAACATTCTTATGTTATACAAATTGAATCTTTCTACATATAAAAGTATTAGCTTTCTTCATATAAAAATTTATTTTTATAAATAAAAAAACTAACTACACTAGAATACACTAACAAATAAGTAGAAATAAAGAAAGAGAAAAGAAAAGAAAAAGAAAAAACTTACAGTAGAAAAAAATGAGAGAAAGGGGGCTCGCTGTTGCTCGGAGGGGGTCTGGGGTGCGCCGTCGGGCTGGGTGGTCGGCTAGGGGAGCACGCGGTGGTTGGGAGGAGGGCGGTTTGGCTGTGCGGTCAAGGGATTTGGGCCTCGCGCGAGGGAATCTCAAGGGGGGTGGCTTGGGCACAACGTTCGAGGATTGAGGGAAGAGTAGGAGAAGAGGGAGGAGAGGGTGCCGGAGGAGGTGCGGGGGAGCATCGAAGGCGTTGGGGTGGCCACGGCGGTGGTGGCTTGGCGGCAGGAGGTCGTCGCGATTTGGTTCCCCCATTTATTTATTTTTTAACTGAAAGGGAGAGATAATGAAGAGGGGGCCAAAGTATAAATATATATTTTATTTATTTTATTTTCTAAAAAGCAACTTTTATTTTCGACCTCTAAACGAGGCCCACCGCCTGTCGTCCGTAGCTAATTACCCCCATTCCGAACACAATGGGATATATATCGCAGGACAATTCGACCGTTTCGATCAGTTTTCGTCAAAATCAACATATACTTCTATATATTGAATTTGAACGCGCATTTCATTTTACCGGGGCCACATACTAACTCGAAAAATTCCTGAAAAATATTTTCTAGCTTCGTATTGACGATACGGTCCTAACAAAACTAGTTTCGTCAAATTCCGAGACCGTTTGAAAAATGGCCAATTTCCAGTCGATTAAAATCAACTGAAACTGGTCAAACGCGTTTTCCTTTTGCGACACTCACATATTGATTCGAAAAATTATGAAAATTGGAATCTAGCAATAACCTGACATCCTGGATCCAACAAAAGTGGTTTCGTCGAAATCGGAGGCCGTTTGCAAAATGGCTATTTTTAAGGGCCAGAATTCCATAGCGACTATTCTAAAAATTCATTTGGACATAACTTTTGAATCTCGTTATGAAATTTTGACTTCCCGGATTCGTTGGAAAGATACCATCAATTAGATTCTATTATTTTTGGTTTCACTAAAATCCGGTTTATTTTGAATCCTGTACATCCAATTGAAGTTTGAAATCGAATTATCGAACTACCGCGCCATTTTCAATTCCTTTTATAATTATAAATAAATATTTATATTCCAACGTCGAGCTATATAAATATATACGTTCTAATTCTATTCCAAATAAATTTCCCGTCGTTATTATTTAAAATAATTCATTTTAAATAACCAAAATTCGCTAAAATTGCCAAAATAAAAATTTTAAATTGGCTCAGATTTCCGGGTTATTACAATCTCCCCCACTTAAAACTTTTCGTCCCCGAAAAGGAACAAAACCGAAAGATGTTTAATTAATCAACTCAACTTTCAGCATTTTCGTTACGGCTTTAAGTTATTCAACTTTTCAGTTTCTAAGAACTTTCAAAATTTTCAAAAAATTGGCTAACACCCTAAATTTTCGAAAAATTTCGCCATTACCTCCCCTGCACCGGGAAAATCCCGAAATTGCCATACAGGCCTTCTGATCTCAAAAAGAAAAAAAAACCAAGTGGCTAGCCAATCGGCTCATAAAATCATCGTCACCCAAACAAAACAGTAAATTATGGTAAACATGTACCTATTTGTCGGGCAAACAATTTTATTCTTCTACTCTAGCCTCTTTGCTATGACCTGTTCAATGTAAGTACATGTATATGCAAGCAAATACGACCAAATTTCAATACAATTCACTATTTGGTTCAACTGGGCTATATGGTACAAATTTTAATAAATCCACCAATAATCAACAACACAACCATCAATCAATTAGTTGATTAGATTTTGAAATTCATAACTTTGATACATAGTCAAAAATCAGATTTTTGATGCCAAATCATAACAATAGGCCCTATCTAGTTTCGGTTCTCACACCAGTCAAGTGGAAATATATAGAAATCACACTTTCGAAACTCGAAAATAAATACTGGCTATGGTGGATCGTCACCAGAATTATCCCCGGGCACTAGAGTGCGATTCTATAACTATCCAATACATTAAAACTTCGAATACACGTTTGCAAGACATATATGCAAAATCTCTATATATTGGATTGTCCAAATTCAATATAAAATATATAATCAAATATGAATAAGTGATTTAAATTTCAAAACAAACTTGTTTTCAATTTTAAAAATATACTCTTCACACTCGTTCTAGGATACTTCTGATCCTATCTCTAACGAGTCATTCTCATTGGATATTACTAATCCAATTTCTGATGAATTCTTTCATATGGTTCTAACGTGTCTTGTTCTCTGAGCTTTGTAAACCAAAGCTCTGATACCAAATGTAAACAACAAGGAATTTCGCTCGATCCGAATCAGTCCCTAAACCGACCCAAACCGTTCGAAACGCCTGATTGTTTTGAGAACACGACAAAATAGAACGCAGACGGAAGAACATTTCATTGTATATTACAACTATTCCATCAGAATACAGGAATATACAGAGTATGAATAAATATTACAGTTCATAAAATATCAGAGATTACAATAAATTACATAGCAGCGGAAAATAATACAATACACAACTAGAAGTAATACGCGGATACAAAGCTTTTCGAGTATCGTTCCAGCTGTAAATCAGGATCCTATGAATATAAATCTGCAAAACCAAAACTACTAGTTGTCGTGCCAAAATAAGGGCACCCAGAGTTTAGGTTAAAACAATAAACTCCAGGTCAGTCATGTGACTGGTGTGACAACTAAAACAGTTATCAATCTTTATTTTGAAGTTAGGTAAATCAAGGGACCACGCCATATAATACGGAACGGTTTTGCTCCCAAGAATACCAGTGCATATAACAAAACAGCGCAATGCTTTTTGGAAAAATGAAGCTATTATAAGACCCAGGTACTATCACACAATGCAACGCAAGCCGGGGGATAGGGTTTTCCCTTATAATAGCCAAACATGCTTAGTACGTTTAAAACAAATCATGGCATATTACTATACGTGTATAGTGTATAAAACAACTTCAAATCATAAATATCAATCATAGACGGCATGGGTACCATATATCATGTCGCTCTACTAGGCTAAACGATCAAAACCGCAAATATCACGTATTTGGAAGTTGGGTTATCATTTAAGGTATGAACCGAGGCAACAGATAGTCCTCACCGATTCGAGACTCTCTAGCCCGAGCCTCAGGCAAGTACTCAGTCAAGCCTTTGGATCGTCAGGGTCGGTCCACAAGGAGTGGATTAAAATGCCTGAACATGCGTTTCCCCACCCTTTGGGGTGTAGGTCAGCCAACTAAACGACTCCGTCGGTTCGAGAACGACCGATATATCCGAGGCGCCTCGCAACAGCAACAACCACATAAGTCAAACTCGTCAGGGCGTGTAAAACCACTGACGCCACTTCTAACTAGAAAGAAACGCATGCCCTCCCTGAGGTCCTTCTCCCGTTTTTGGTTCATACCGGGTGTGAAACTCATGAAGTAAACATTACACAAAGCTACACCACAAAGGTTTGCTTCAATCATCAACCACAAGACTTTGCTTTTCAACAGAAGCCTTGATCGTTTGCCACTTAGGCATGCCATACAGGCAATTCACTCTATGCGTTTGATATCCATCTGTATATAACCCCTGAGCTCGTACGTCTCAGAGAAGGGCGTTAAGCAAGAGAATAAATTCTCCGCCGCCAAACAGATATATATTTAATAGAAATCAATCACACAAACTAAAATCCAATGTCAGACACACAGTCCATTTACAAGTTCGTTCTGGGTCTGAACGAAACCGGAGGCACCTAGTACCCCGCATATCCATCGATCTCCAAGTACGTCTGGATGATCAGCAACTATTTCCATCTTCTTGGGTGTATAGCCCAATCAAGATCATCAGTAATTATCCAAACGACGTGAAGACCTCCGGTCTTCAACCACCGTCTACATCTTCGACTTATCGTCGAATCAGTTATTCAGAATGGGATAATCCCGGTCTTTCCGAATAACTCGCGTATATAATAAACAAGTGTTACACAAACACTACACCTCATTCCAATTCGTTAGTCACTAACCGTAAATTAATCAAGAGAATAATTCCCCAAAAATTAACCCCGAAGGCCGAAACCAACATCAGATCAATACCCAGAAAACCATTCTGCTTAGCTAACCTACAGTTAGTTTCTAAATTTCACATTCTTAGGGAAAAGTTCCCATTAATTTTATCAAAGATAAATTCTTTAAATTTATTCTTTAAAATTCTTTGAATATCAATTCAAACTAGTCGGGATTAGCGAACTTCACCGAAGTGATCATTTATTTTATTTCCCCATCCCAACCTATTCATCCCATGAAGTAAAACTGGTAATACTTCATATCTAACACCACGGTGTTATCGGTAAATTCAATTACCATTTCACGTTCAAATCTAATTAAAGATTTAACTATCGCCTGGAGCAAAACTTGTGATACTCCATTCTCGATCTTTCCAATCTAATTAAAGATTCATTAAAACTCCACTTAGTTTTAATCTTTGACTGGGTTAAAGAATCAATTTCATTTAAAACACGGTTCACGATAAACCCAAAATCACATTCCATTTCAATCAGACCCTAACCATAAATTAGCAAGTGAGCAATTCCCTAAGTATTAACCCCGAAGGCCGAAACCAACATCAGATCAATACCTCAGAAACCATTCAACTTAACTAATCTCCAGTTAGTTTCTGATTTTCTTAACTCCTTTGGGTCTAAGAACAGTATTATTGAAGATACCGCTCACGACAACCCAAAATCACATTCTATTAATTATCGGGTTAAAGAACGAGTGTTATTTAAAACACTGTTCACGATAAACCCAAAAATCAATACCAATTCAATTCTAATTAAATATTATTTATGTTAGCCTGCTTTGTGACCAGACTATCCAAGCCGAAGAACTCTATCAGGAAGGCTACTCAGGGCTTGAGTATGAACTGCCAGAGATCGACATCTGCTTGGACGAAGTAACGAAGGATGGGAAAACTGGTATTTCTGTGCACATAAGCTTCGGGTTGGATTCCACCATTTCGGATCAAGCTAAAGCGAATATTTCTGACCAACCAAACCGGATCGGGTCAACCGGATCGGGTAAACCAGATCGGGTCATCCGGATCGGGCCAACCGGATCGGGTCTCTACCCCTAACCGAATTCTGGGCAGTTAAAGACCATTTCCCCATGTTCTCCACTACTTCCGAGATTTACTCTAAAGCTGCCACGTGGCCACTCAACCCTAACCGAATTTCTACCTATAAATACACATACAACACATCATTTAAGGGGACTTTTTGGCCTCAAGGAAGCTCTATCTATTTCGGCCATGGCTACCAACGAAGAACCTTCATCCTCTTTAATAAAATCAATGAATTCGGAGAGTATTATTCATTGTAATTGAGTGCTTGAGCATCAATACTCATTGTATTTGTAATTTCTGAATGAATTGAGAAGCTATGAAGTGGATGTAGGCTTGTTAACGCCGAACCACTATAAATTCCGTGTGTTGATTGATTTTTCTTGCTTTTTGTTCATGATTCCTCATTATTCTCTACAAAACATTATCAATTGGGTGTTAGGACCATTTTTTGGTCTAACAATTTAATTGGTACACTTCATTAAATCTAAATAAAAGGATTTAATCTTTTTCTCAACTGGGTTCAAGAACAGTGTTAATGAAGACACCATTCACGATAAACCCAAATCACATTTGATATTAAATACAAGACTCTGAATAGAAAATATACCGGCTTATATTCAATATCAAATTCTACGACCAACAAATATCGTATTGGAAATAACGATATATATATATATATATATATCTTTCAAATTCCCATAACAATATCTGTATCATCACGAAATCCAACATCGAAATATTCCGAAGACAATTTCGATTCAAATCCATTCCAATATAATTATTGGAAATTCTGGTTATTTTCAAAACCTTTTCAAGTCCAATTTATTTATTTAAAAATAAATAGAATTATAATTCTAGTTCAAAACTAGTTCATTTCGATAAAAATCTATTTTTATCTTTTCAAATATGGAGTTTTTCATCCCGATTCTTCCCAAATCATTTCTTATGATTTTACACAAATTATTACTATTTTTAACAATTTTATCAAGGACCGTACAGTCGATTTCCATCAACGGCCATCGAACTGCACTTACATCGACCTTTTCCAAATTTGATTTGGACATAATTCCAAATCCAACCATTCAATTTATAATTTCTAATATTCGTTAGAAAGCTCTTTTCGATACGAACCTAATGGTTCCGGTTTTAGGAGAATCCGACGGTCGGATCTCCCGCAATATCCATTCAAAGTCAATGGTCGAAATTCGCGAACTACCGCGGCACAGCGCGTTCTATTCAGGCCATTATATTATATATACAATATATATTATATATTTCATCGATTTCCTTTTAAAACTTATAATATAAATCGTTTTAAATTCGTTTTCAAAACGATTTCAACTTCTTCTTTTTTTTAAATTCAAATCAAAATTGAATTTTCCCTTACAAATTCGTTTTAAATTCATTTCAAATTGATTTCAATTCAAATCAATTTTTAAATTCAATTTCAGTTCGTTTTCAATTCAATTTCAATTCGAACTCATTTCTATTCAATTTCAATTCTATTCAAATTCAATTCGAATTCATTTCTATTCAAAATATCAGATTTTGAAATCACTTTCGATGTTCATTATAAAATGAATAAAATCGATATAAATATCGTTCACGTCAAAATGGCGTAAATCTAATCGACACGGCTTCATATATTCCTATTTTCAAATATTCTATTTTAAATATTTCCTTTTCAAATATTTCTATTCAAATATTTCTTTTTCAAAACTGGAATGAGGCCCAATCAATTACCATATAATGTTAATTATATGGATTTTCTATAACACATGTACAAAATAACAACGATAAATAATCAACCATCATCCAGAGTGCGTTCTACACTGTATAAGCATCAAATATAAATATTTAACGCTTATAACAGCCCGTCAATCAGTCGATCGACATACAACTAGTTATTGGGATTAGTGTATGTCATATATAATTCCAATACCCGTGTGGGGTTTCAAACAATCAAACACAGATTTTATTTGTGCAGCTGGGCGATGTGTAAAATTTATCGTCCCAATCAATATCAATCAAATCAGTCTATATAAACAAATCTCCGATTTGTTTATAAATATTTATTTTATATACACGTTAAAATTTCTATTTTCAACTATAAAATATTTTCCACTATAAAATATTTTATTTCATTTCACATTACATCACACAATCAACTACACATCAAAATCAAACAAAGAAGTATACAAGCCGTCCATGGTCTGTGGACGACGGGTGTCGGGTGCTACTAAACACCGTCTGCATCCTAGTATATATTTTTAACTAGAAAAGAAGATTTAAATTAAAAGTGAGAAGTTCTCACAGAGGGTTCCACTGCGCCGTGCTTTGCTTTTGAACTGCTGAACCGTCTCGATCTGCTTGCAATTCCAATGCAGTCCTTTTCCCTTTGTTTATAATAAAAATTATATTTTTATCTCTTCATTCAATTAATAAAACTCATATTTTTTGTTTCTACTTCATATATTTTGACAACGCTTCTTTCCACGAAAAAAATATATTTTTATATTTCTACTACATATATAAAGATTGAATTTTTATCATCTATATAATATAAAATTCGTATTTTTAATATTTCTACTATATAAAAATCACATTTTTACTTCTCTATTCAATATATAAAAATCGAATTTTTACTTGCTATAAAAATTATATTTTTATCCTTTCTACTCGAATAAAGATTATACTTAACGGGTGATAGAAATCATACCTTCCTTGTATAAAAATCTAAATTTTTCTAAAATAAAAAACTATTCTTTTTTATTATAAAAATCCATTCTTTGCGATGTTAAAAACCAAACATTCTTATGTTATACAAATTTAATCTTTCTACATATAAAAGTATTAGCTTTCTTCATATAAAAATTGATTTTTATAAATAAAAAACTAATTACACTAGAATACACTAACAAATAAGTAGAAAGAAAGAAAGAGAAAAGAAAAGAAAAGAAAAGAAAAAGAACTTACAGTAGAAAAAAAACGGGAGAAAGGGGGCTCGCTGTTGCTCGGAGGGGGTCTGGGGTGCGGCGTCGGGCTGGGTGGTCGGCTAGGGGAGCACGCGGTGGTTGGGAGGAGGGCGGTTTGGCAGTGGGGTCACGGGATTTGGGTCTCGCGCGAGGGGATCTCAAGGGGGGTGGCTTGGGCACAACGTTCGAGAATTGAGGGAAGAGGAGAAGAAGAGGGAGGAGAGGGAGCTGGAGGAGGTGCGGGGGAGCAACGCCGGCGTTGGGGGGGCCACGGCGGTGGTGGCTTGGCGACAGGAGGTCGTCGCGATTTGGTTCCCCCATTTTTTTCTTTTTAACTGAAAGGGAGAGATAATGAAGAGGGGGCCAAAGTATAAATATATATTTTATTTATTTTATTTTCTAAGAAGCAAGTTTTATTTTCGACCTCTAAACAAGGCCCACCGTCTGTCGTCCATAGCTAATTACCCCCATTTCGAACACAATGGGATATGTATCGCAGGCCAATTCGACTGTTTCGATCAGTTTTCATCAAAATCGACATATAATTCTATATATTGAATTTGAACGCGCATTTCATTTTACCGGGGCCACATACTAACTCGAAAAATTCCTGAAAAATATTTTCTAGATTCGTATTGACGATACGGTCCTAACAAAATTAATTTCGTCAAATTCCGAGACCGTTTGAAAAATGGCCAATTTCCAGTCGATTAAAATCAACTGAAACTGGTCAAACGCGTTTTCCTTTTGCCACGCTCACATATTGATTCGAAAAATTATGAAAATTGGAATCTAGCAATAACCCGACATCACGGATCCAACAAAAGTGGTTTCATTGAAATCCGAGGCCGTTTGCAAAATGGCTATTCTTAAGGGCCAGAATTCCATAGCGACTATTCTAAAAATTCATTTGGACATAACTTTTGATTCCCGCTATGAAATTTTGATTTCCCGGATTCATTGGAAAGATACCATCAATTAGATTCTATTATTTTTGGTTTCACTAAAATCCGGTTTATTTTGAATCCTGTACATCCAATTGAAGTTTGAAATCGAATTATCGAACTACCACGCCATTTTCAATTCCTTTTATAATTATAAATAAATATTTATTTTCCAACGTCGAGCTATATAAATATATACGTTCGAATTCTATTCCAAATAAATTTCCCGTCGTTATTATTTAAAATAATTCATTTTAAATAATCAAAATTCGCTAAAATTGCCAAATAAAAATTTTAAATTGGCTCAGATTTCCGGGTTATTACACATGATGAGATGGATTCTTTGGAATCCAATAAGACTAGGCATTTGGTAGATTTACCCCCTGGTTGTAAATCTATAGGCTGTATCCTGACGGTACTATTAATAAATATAAAGCACGACTAGTAGCAAAAGGTTTCAGACAAAAAGAAAACATAGATTTCTTCGACACTTTTTCACCTGTTACTAGAATCACATCCATTCGGGTATTAGTCTCACTTGCCTCTGTTCATAATTTGTTAATACACCAATTGGATGTGAAAACCGCATTTTTGAACGATGAATTAGACGAAGAAATAAATATGGACCAGCCTGAAGGATTTGTGGTACATGGTCAAGAACATAAAGTATGCAAATTAGATAAATCATTATATGGTTTAAAACAAGCACCTAAACAATGGCATGAAAAATTTGATAATTTAATCATTTCACGTGGTTTTAAAGTTAATGAAAGTGACAAATGCATTTATTACAAATCTGAGAATGACATTTGCACTATTATATGCCTTTGTGTAGATGACCTACTCATTTTTAGGTCAAACATTCATGCCATAAACTCAGTCAAATCCTTATTAAATTCCAATTTTGATATGAAAGATCTAGGTGAGGCGAGTGTAAGCCTTGGTATTAAAATTACTAGGTTAGAAAAGGGAATTTCTTTGGATCAATCTCATTTCATTGAGAAGATCCTAAAGAAATATAATTACTTTGACTGTAAACCTGCAAGTACACCATATGATCACAGTGTAAAGTTATTTAAGAACACTGGTGAAGGTGTAAGACAGTCTGATTATGCGAACATCATTGGCAGCCTTCGGTATGCCACTGATTGTACTAGACCCGACATTGCCTATGTCATGGGATTATTGTGCAGGTTTACTAGTAGACTTAGTATAGAGCACTGGCATGCTATTGAAAGGGTGATGAGATACTTTAAACGAACCATGAACTTTGGATTACATTATGAAAGATTTCCAGCTGTACTTGAAGGATATTCTAATGCAGACTGAAATACCTTATCTGATAGTTCTAAAGCGACCAGTGGCTATATATTTAGCATCGCTGGAGGAGTTGTTTCTTGGAAATCCAAGAAACAGATTATATTGGCTCAGTCTACTATGGAGTCTGAGATGATAGCACTAGCTACGGATAGTGAAGAGGCAGAGTATCTGAGAAACCTGCTAGCTGAGATTCCCTTATGGGAAAAACTGATACCGGCTGTGTTGATACATTGCGATAGTACCGCGGCTATTGCAAAAGTTCAGAACTGTTATTATAACAGTAAGAGACGACAAATACGTCGTAAGCACAACACAGTTAGAGAACTTCTTTCCACAGGTACCGTTAGAGTGGATTACATACGTAGTGAAGAAAATTTGGCAGATCCTTTGACGAAAGGACTATCAAGAGGGAAAGTCCACAATTCTTCTAAAAGAATGGGACTATTGCCTTTAGATTGTTGAGTCGCGCATAATGGTAACCCGACCTAAATGACTGGAGATCCCAAGAACTAGGTTCAATGGGTAAAAACAAGTTGTGTAGTGATAGGAGTTGAGCATGCTATTTAATAAACCAAGAAGCATGTATTCCTGAAGTGATTAGAGGATGAGTTAATAGAAATTCTTAATGAGATCTATAGTCTATTTGGAGCAGAGTACCTACCTTCAGGAGTGCTCTTGATAAACTCACCTTTGTGAATGTGGTAATGTGGTCATTTCCTATGGAGTTTTGGGCAAAACTTCTAGAGAATTCATTAAACTAGGATAGTCGTGCATGGACATAAATGCATGGCTTATTTGATTGCACTATAGAAAAGGTTATGTGTGGTTTGATGTCAGGAATAAAGTTCAAGACTATGTGTCACTCTAGTAAAATTTGAATCTTACTCACTATGCAAAGGTTCAAGTCAGATGACACCTTTGTTTATGCACAATCTTATGGTTTTAGAAATTGCTCGAAAATATTCTTAAAAATTCAAGTGGGGGATTGTTGGAAATGTTTTACAAACATTAAGTGAATTATTAAAAATGTTGAATAAGTGTATGAATGGCTCCTATGTGTGAATAGTCCCACATCATGGGATTATATGGAAGAGGCAAGGATTTATACTTGTTTCTAAGAAATCATGTTGGGGCCTTGGGCTCCCAATACATGCTTTGTTGTGAGAAGGGAGACCATGCATCATGAACACCACACACGCGCGCGACCGACCGACTCGACTTGACCCAACCCGGCCCGATCCGGTTCGGGCTCGGGCTTTGTGGTGTAGACACTTATATTTTTGGACCATAAAACTTTGCAGTTTTCGAACCTTTTTTTTATGGAAAATTATTTTCTGCACCGATAATTTTTTTCTGCAACGATAAAAAGTTTGCAACCGTAAAAACTTTGTCCCCCGAAATTTTGGCAGATACGATTTTTCTCCCAAACCCTAATTCTCGTTCTATATATACTTTTTATCTTCAAACAAGAAAAAACACCAAATTCTATTTTCTTCTAGCCTCCGCCACTAAAAACTTTCTTTCAGAAATTTTGAGCAATATTATTTTCGAAAGTGAAAATCTGCACTGATTTGTTGCGCAAGCAGATCGGTTATCTTTTTTAGAGGCTGTTTTATCCTAGAGGTGGCGGTGAAGGAATGAACTGGTTTGCACCGCTGACCAGATCGTCGAATCGTCTTCAAGAAAGCAACCTGGTCCGCGACTCAGCCATTGTTTTCCAACATATATATATATATATATATATATATATATATATATATAGGTTACATGATTCAAATCGACACAAATTAAATTAATTAACCTACTAATTACACATTACCCCTTAACATCAACTCCCCCAATCTACGATCTCCAGGATGCATATGTGTTATACCCAAACACATTTATGCATGCACTTTTTATTGTGATATGCCATGATTCTTCATGAAACCCCAATCTGAGAGCACCAGCGCGTTGGTCTTTCAAAACTAGACTTGTGTATACCCGTCGCGTCGTCGGGGGTCCGAACAAAAATGCGACATTTTCAGTATTTCACCTGTATAAGAAAAACACGCAACCCACCAAAAAGAACCGAATTCGGCCTTTTTCCTTTCGGAGGTGCTATTTCGGATTCTGAGTGCAATGGCTTTAACAACATTGCCTATATCCGCGTAAGTTGATAATAACCCTTAACCCTAGTTTCACGGTTTGAGAATGTCGACCCTAACATTGTGTTCAAATGCAATACACTAGATATGGGTGCAGAGACATTTTCATCCTAAGTTCATTGAGATTTATTTCATGATTTTTAGTTAAGAAAATCATTTGATTTTGATTTTTGATTGAAATGTTGAGGTGGTGGCCATAGTTTCTCAAAAATGAATGAAACAGTGTTTAACAACTTAAGAGGAAAGTGAATAACGCTAGCCTGATAACACTTAAGGGTTTATGCTATTTATAATATTTTATTCTCAAACAGGCCCAAAAACTCGTGAAATCCAATCGACATGTACCGCCTTCCGTCATCTATTAAAAAACCTTCTTTTGAAAATAATGGGACTAGTCTCGAAACCCAAGCCAATCGTATGTGGAAGTTAGCCTTTAACATTCGAATTATATAATGTTAATTTCCTATAGATATAGACACACGTTTAATATACACATGACCAAATAGTGCATCTGGTCTCTATGAAACTTTACAGCGTGCAACAACTCAATACCACGATCCAAAACTATAAATATTGTGGCAATCCGACTCTGTTCTCCTGGAATGAGAAATTAAGCGTATATCGATATTGTTATGACCGCTAACTGGTCCAAACTCAAAATATATTGATCTTTATACTTATTCTCATGTAACGAACAATCCGGACTCAATGGAACTGGTCCCATTCCTGATTTGATCGTTTGTGAAAATTATCTTTTGGAACCGTTAGTCAAGTAATTAACGATCAATGTGTAAATATATAATCCTTAACATCGGGTCATTACACTTCATGAACTACTATAATATTTATTTATTTCGTTTCAAGATATTCTGTCTTTGGTGCTTGTACATATCTGTGATTCTATAATGGTTTTATATTTAAACCCCGTAATAATGACAATCTATGTCCGCGGGTGCGGCGCAGTGGAAAGGAGGCCTAACTTCCTGGTAAAAGGTCGATGGTTCGATTCCTACCATGCGTTTCCCCATCCTACATAAATTTACCCGGGGGTATGGGGGCTTGGATTAGCGGACGGCTTTACTGTACCCTCCTCAGGAGTTTACCGGCCCGCCAGGTTTTCCTGGGTTTTCAAAAAAAAAAAAAAAAAAAATGACAATCTATTGCTTCGAGCAATTTGAGTTGGTTTTATTATCGACTTGAATGGTAAGAAATAACATGTCATTACATGAAATAAAGATTAGAGGTAAATCCTACAAAATTTAAGCTTGAGAAGAAGATAGAGCACCTGTAAATTGCAATACAGACACGTGCAAGGCAAAACAACATTGCAACCTATAATCCATATAAAAATTTCAAGAATGTTGATGAAATACCCATAGATTTTTAAAGATTTACTCGTAGCAATGAAATAATAAGTTTTCATTTGAGATATATGTTGAAATTTAAGTTTATACTGTTTCCTTGTTTCTATGGGTGGAAGAAGAAGAATGTTTCTTTTGGATTATGAAATATGTAATGAAGATAATTTTCAGACGTTCTTCAACTAAACATAGTTTTGGGTCCCAAAAGTTTAGATAAGACGCAAGTGTTAATTATTTAGGCTAACTTAATTCAGATAGTCCATTTATTCCCCGGAACACTGAATTAACACAATGTTTCACACTTTTTAACAGTTAACACACAACTTAGCACAATTTTGGTTATGTTAAAAAATAACTCAACATGCTAAAAAAAATTATATCATGTTTACATCAAAAATTCGCATTTTCAAGTTAAACTGTACATTTGTTCTTTTATGTACAAAACACACATTTTTATCTTATAATTTGTATAAACACCATTTTTTTGGCAAAGCATATAAACACAATTATTTGATGCAAATAAGTTGTACAATCATAATAAAAATTATTTTAGCACATAAATATTGATTCCTCAACAATATTTATATTTTAGCTTAAAATATTTAAAACACAAGTTTTAGTACCAAATTCATTATACATACATACACAATGTATATTGCAATCTATTGCATTATACATAATATGAATTTATCCATAAAAACTGGAGCATTATAAAGTTTTATCAATGTTAGTTTTACATATAGAAGCTTATTTACTTTAATTTGCCACAAACCCAATGTATTTCTTCTTTATTATTTGTTTTCTTTGATTTGAAACCAACATTAAATATATTTTCCCAAGTTCACTATTTAATCACCTTGGTGATTAAATACTCAATTTCAACAAATTCTCATTAAAACTCAAAACCCAACATCAATCCTACTTAGATAATTATTTAAAGTATCCCTTTAAACTATTTGATTCTTAATTAACAAGTCAATCTCCTCATTAAATTTCATTAATTATGATTATAGGTAATTGCAAATTCAGGGTTGCTACTAGTTATCTTCTAACAACCTTTTGAAATACTTCTTTTTAAGGGAACAAAATTGAGTTTAAAACTAATGGTGTAGCTCTTCCTTTGTAAGTTTATGAGTTGAAACCTAAGATTAAAATTGTTAAAACCTTTTTTAAATTATATTCAAATTATGTAAACATTTTTCTGATAGAAGGCTGAGACTTTAAGAAGGGGGTTGTTATTGACACTCCAAATATTGTTAAGGGGAGATCAATTTGAAAAGAAAAAAAATTGTTTGCACCATTATTTCTCCCCAAATGATCGCTTTTTTGTTTGCAAATAACTTAGAGATTGGATTTTGTTGTGTTTGAAATTGATTGGGATTTGGAACGGTATCTGATGTTATTAGTAGGGTAAAAAGGGAACTTAAAAAATTAAGTATGTGACTCCCACTAACATTATTTTTATGGTTGGAGTGTTTTTAAAATTTGACCCCCCCCCCCCCCCCCTTAACAATATTTGGAGTGTCAATAACAATGCCCTTTAAGAAACGACTTTAGCATTGTAGTTTTTTGAATATTTTGAGAATTACTATCGAAATTATGTTTCAAAACAGAAAAACTGAAACTGAAGTCATAACCTATAGGTCGTCATGATGACCGGTGCACCAATCAAAACTCAAACAACAATTTTAGGTGACTACTTTCCCTTCGCGGTTCCTCGCTTGAACCTATGTTTCATTCTATGCATGTGACATTGTTTTCATATGCTTTAGATGTATGGTTGTCATCACCTTGGTATATATATATATCCATTAGGTTTTTAAGTTATGAAATGTTCTAGAGATGATATTAAAGTCAAACCTTAAAACTGTTAGTTATTACAATCTTATAATGCGTAATAGTGAATCTTCCTATTCTTTATGGAATTTGAATGATTTTGATACAAAGCATTGGTAATTTATAAACTTAAATCTATTAATATGGAAAAAATAAATACTAAATTCAGTATACAAATAATTCTGTCAAGAGACTTTACTTAATAAACTTGTTTTTTAAGGGAACTTTTAATGCAAGTTCCTATCTTTGAAAAAAAATTAGGTGAAAATCTCTCTAAACTTTAAAATACAGATCATATCCCTGAAATTATTACTACCAAGTAATAATCATTTACATAGGAAGTTTCAATGCAATATTTAAACTTGATATCTTTCAATATTCTTATAGAATTTTAATTTTGTTTTCACCGTTAAGTCAAAAAATTATTTTTATAGACATGTCAAACATTTTAGTGATTCATTTTCATAAAGAAAAATGGTAATAATCCAGAAATTTATCAAGTAGAAAATGCATATTACATAAATGATTAATCAATTAAATATTATATTTAATAACCCAAATACTTTTATTAAATTGATAACCAATGATGGAGATATCATTTTTAAAATTAGTTTATATAGGATTGTAGTTTGAAAAGAAATAGAAAATGTGATTGGAAAACATTTTCGGAAAATTCAGTGTTTTGCCTTCAAAAAGTCATTGAGAAGTTGTAAACACTTAAATGAACTTTTAATCACTTAAATAACATTTATAAAGTTGTTAATTAAGTTAACTATGTATTAATAAACTTAATAAAATAAGGATGTGACTTAAAGTTTTTATTTTAAAATAGAAAGAAAGGCAAGGAAAAAAGGACTTAAAGTACCGTAATTAATTACACAAATAGTACATAAAGGACATTAGGTGTCATTTTGGTTTTTAAATAAAGATTTTGTGGAAAATTGAGGTGGCATTGAAGAGTAAGAGAATGGTTAAGTGAGATGTCAAATTTTGAGAGAAGATTATGTACTTAAAAGGGTAGTTTTGTAATTTCTACTTTACATTTTATATAAAAGTGATTCCCTTTCTTCTTCTTCCTTTCCATTTCATTTCTATCTTCTTTATCTTATTTTCTTTACAAGTTATAAAAGTTTTTAATGGTGTCCATTTGAAAAAATATATTTCCAAAGTTAAAAAAATTTGATTTTTACCTTCAAAAACCAATTTAAATGCATTTTAAGCCTTAATTTTCCTTTCTACCACCTTCTTTCAAGTGTAAAGCCACTAGACTACCCTTTCACGCTTAGGTCGTGACTAAAAACGGCCTCGTAGGCCAAACCAAACAAAAAAGGAAAAATAAACCCATCAAAATTCATATTTACTAAGCCAAGATAACGCGAAGGTCATTTCCAAGTTTGGGTACAAACTAGCTTGGATTTTCTTAAGTTTTTGGTGAGTAAAACTCTAATATATTTTGAGAAAATTTATATCTATAATTTTGTTAAATATTATCTATTTGCCATGTTAAATGTTGATTGTATTCACATGCTTTTTGTTGTACTGTTGTGTATGACATTTGTGGTTAGAAAGTAGACTTAAATTTTTGGTCTAACTTGGCACTTTAGTTTAATGTTATGATCGTGTTATGTATGGATATTTATTAGTAATATTACTTATGTAAGATGATGTATATGGTTTTGTGTTTTGTTAATGCTAGAAAGTTAGCAACTTGAACTCGATAAAGGCTTGAGACCCTTCGATTCTACAAAATAATGTTTTATTATATTTAAAAAAAGTGGAAAGTTTTAAAGTTTCTTTCTGCCTTTTCAAGAAATTAATAAATATATTAAGTAAAGATTTGAACTTTTACTTAGAAACGAAGAGTTAGGTTATTATATCTATAGAGATAAGTGCAATGAATGTAGTTTAGCGTTACAACCGTTGTTTTTGCTAAAATCAAGTTTTTATACTTAATGATTTTAAAGGCATTTTATAAATTTTTTAATGGTGTTTGAACTTACAAATGATGATTTTGAAAAGTTAATTAAGTTTTAATAATTAATTACTAATTTATTATTAATATAACTAAATTAACTCCATAAATAAGTTTTATTAAGTTGTTTTAAATAAGGGCAATGTACTAATTAATTATTTTCTTAAGAAAATTAATTATTAATAAACTTTCTGTTAACTAATGGATTAATTTTTTAGTATTAGCAATTAAGAAGATAATTAATATTTTAGATGTTATTTAACAAGTTAATTATGATTTATTTTAATTAAACGAGTTTTAATGGCTTATTAACAATTAATTATGATTAAATTATTTAGTAAGTTTAGTATTTAACTCTTACTTAATTAAATTTATTATTTATTTAATTAAAATTTATTATTAGTTAATCGTTAATTAGACAAGATTTTGTTAATTATATTAAATTATGACTAAACCAAGACTAATTAAGGTTTAATTATAATATGATTTAATGATGAGTTATTAACCACTTATTTTCCAATTGAGTTATTAAATAATAACTTGAGATTTTATCAAGTAGAGTTTTACTATAAAACCGTCTTTGCTTATGTTTTTCAAGTTGGATTAATTTCCTAAAAACAAATATCTTTTGAACCAAGGATCTCTTGTCTATACCATTAAGTAGCCGAACAAATAAGAACAGTTACACTAAAATGGTGACATGCTTTAACTGGAAGTAAGTCATCTTGTATTTAGCACAATGCTAAATGTTGGGAAGGTGACAAATAAAATAGGGTTAATTGCGATAAGTAGATCATAATAACTTAAGCATATGGGAGGAACTTCCATATGTAAAATATGACACCCTTGGTAATGGAGTTGTCTATTATCAAGCACCTTGACCGTTTTTATTTATCGAATGTTGGTTTAGAGAAGCCTAAATCAGATATTTAGTTATCTGAAACTGCTTTGAACCAAGATAGCGTTCAAATGGAATCTAGTTATAAATAAGGAGGACTTTAAAGTAAGGACAACATATATATATAACCTTGAGGGTGATCCCAAAATGGTTTTTGTGATATTAGTTCCTCTGGTTCGTTCCAAGCTAGAACGACTTATATGAATGAATGTTAAATGTAACACCCTGCGTTTTTAAAATTAAATAATTAAATAATTAAATAAAATCATAAAATTTTCAGGATTTGGTCAGGAAACTAGTGTTATTGCATCCGTGGTGATTTTATGATCAATTTAGACTTATGTTTTGTAGAAAACGGATTTAAAACGAAGAAGATATCATTAAATAAAGTTTTAGAACAAACATGATAAAGAAGATATAAGAGAAACACAAATAAGACATATAGCTACCAATGTTTTAATCTTATGAACAAAAGCGAAGTTAGGTGAGGTGGTAGAGCATGGATTTCATAAGGTAGATGTCAGGAGTTCGAATCCAAAAAATGTCATGTTTTAAATTTAATGAAGGCCAACTAAAAGGATGCATGGCCTTAGAGACAAATATATGTGTGTATATAAGGAAAATTTTAATAGGGTTCGTTTGGCATAGGTTCCTATTAAGCTTCAAAATTAGGCTCAAGTCTGGTCATAAACTTATTATAAAATACATCCCTATTTTTCGAAAATTCAGTAAATAAATATATAAAAAATCACGTAAATTCATGTTTAAACAAAACACGAAAACATTAAAAAAATCGGATAAAAAAAAAGCACGTCAAAAGAAAAAAAACAAAGAACAACGAAAATGCAGTTAAATGCATAATAGTTTGCACATATTTGTATTTTCTTGCAAACATCCGTGCATGTTATTCAGTCATGCATCTGTGCTGATTTACTTGCATACATCTAAGCAAGTATTGCATAATTCTTGCATGAAAGTGTGCAAAAATTCACTAGCATGCAAATCAGTTCACAGTTATTTGCATTCAAGCGTGCAGTAAAACAAAAAAGTTGCACACATGCGTGTAACAATCAGCAAGCAAAATATCAGTTAAGTTTTCTTCATTCAACACTTACATATATGTGTGCAAGTATTTCAAATAGATGCACACATGTATGCAAGTTTCAGTCCAGATTTTCAACGGAAACAGCTTATGCAATAGTTGCACACATGTATGCACTTATTGGTAATAGTTGCATACATATATGCAACTTTTTTTTAGTTTCCGTGGACTTCTGGGAACGTTTCCATATTTTAGAATTTTTTTTTATTGAGTGGAGCATTATTTTTGGGCAAATTAACGTAAAACATGGAAGTCAAAAAAATAGGGACTGGGTTTGCATGAAAAAGCTGGGAGGTATGTGGCTTATATTTAAAACTATAATAGACGGCGCAGCCTAATTTCCACATTTTAATATAGGTGAGTGTGTGTATTTATATATGCATGTATATGTATATGTATATATGTGAATGTGTATGTATGTATATATATATATATATATATGTAAGTGTATATATATAGATAAGAAATTCAAAAGTGACACATAATTAATCAAAACAAGTAAGAAAGAAATTTTGGGATAATGTTGTTTGAATTTTGAAAATAAATGGAGTTGTACATAAATATATACACGCAAGAATTCCAAGAATATCTGCATTTAAAATTTGAATGTATATTAAGAGGAAAAAGAATCAGTGAATTGAAAACGTTCAAGAAATGGAAATTAATAAGCTATTAACAATTGAAATTCTTTTGGGTTGTGCGTTAATATATAGGCAGAGATTCATAATTGGAATTTAAAGTGTAAACTAAAAGCGGAATATACTAATGGAATGAATGTGCACATTTATTTACGTGTGTGAACATGCGTTAAACATATTAGAAATAATTAAATAGATTAGAAAGAAATTCGGCAAGAGAATATTGTTAATAATAACATTTGTTGCGTAGAACAAAAGTTTGAAGTTACACGTGAATATATACGTGCAAGTTTGAAATTGAAATCTAAAACGTGCATTACTAATGTGAGAAATTTATATACTAAAAAATGTAAGGTAAGAAGAATAACGTTAAGTGCAATGTTAGACAAAAATTTATTTAGGAACGAAATTAACGTTCGTGACCTAGTAAATGGGTCGACCTAGGTCATAAGTGGGTCAACCTAAGGGTCGATCCATCCTAGTACTTGGTCGACACAGGGATAGACGCACCTGAAGCCCTACTCGACCTAATGCTGGGAAAAATAACAATGATTTACCGATTGCTATGTCTTAGATTTTATTTATTCCAATCCAACGAACGAGGTTCTTCTGGGCACCTATAAATAGACCAGTAGGGCCTAGCTTCCAACTTATACTTTTTGAGAGGGAGCCAGAGCTTTGTCATTTTTTTCCCCCTTCATATTATTAAAAAAATTAATATATTAGTTTTAGGATTTCTAATTCAAGATTTGGAGATAAAGATTATTGATTTATGCTATATATCTCAGGTCCTCCGTCCATACAAATCTACAAATCTGAATAAAAAAGAAAGAAGCGCAGATCCGAATTAGATCCAAAATATTAGACCGCAAATCTTAGGTGTGTGGATTAAATTATATTTTCCAATAATAGTATTTTGTATCGTTTAATTCCAGCTGAAATTTACAATATGTTCTTCTTTTCCCCTCTTCTGCATCAGAATATATAATTTATGTCAAATTTTAGTTATGCGCGAAAAATGAATAAAATTGTGGTTACGCGCAAATTGGATAATTGAATTGGGAATAGGCGCAAAATTATTGAATTGTTGCTATGCGCCAATTTAATTGGAATTAAACAAAAAGGGGAAATTTTAGTGATTTGGGGGCTAAAAGAACATATTCTGTCAATATCACAATAAATGGAAAGAATTATGAATTTACACATTATTTGTGATCCCTTTTTTGTATTTAAATGGAAATAGTATAGAAAAATTTAGAAAGGGATATGTAAACTAAATTATGTCAAACTTTACTATAATTATGCAAAGAAAAAAGATGAAAACAAGTCAGAAGTAGTTACTAATACATACATACATATTATTAATCAAATCTAAAAGTTGGTAGCAGCCTATATTGATTGGTTAGGAAAGAAGAAGAAATGCATTTGCATAGTTTGGGTAAACAAAGGAAAATAATAAACATCTTTACAAATTGAAATCATGAATAAATGAAGATTAGTCTAAAATAGTGAGTTAACCGTATTGCATACTAATTTGACAACCTTAAAAAAAGAATGTTTTGTAATCATGAGTTCCTATTATAATAATAACCTAAAACTATGGAAATAGATTTTATTATAGTTTTGGTAACAAATCAATTTGGAATATGCCTAACTTCCGAAAAACAGTGAGTGATAAAGACGAAAGGGAAAGGAAACATAACTGAAATAAGTTATTAAAAGGAAAGGACTTATTGTAAACTTATAATTGAAATATAATAAGCACAGTTCAGCAGCAATAATGTGTAAGAAATATTAATCATAACGGTTATAATTTGGAAAGTAAAAAGAAAGGAACAAAGGTTAATTATAAATAAACATGAAATAGGAAATTAAGTTCAATAAGCCTAAAGACACTCTATAGTAGCCTTGTAATTAGGCAATATTCTATAGTGACCAGCAAAGTTGATTTATAAATAAATAATATCAATTAAACAAATTAATGAATATTGTAAATCAACGAAATAGGAAAAGTAAGCAAAACGCATAAGAATAAATTAGACATAAGGTCTAATAAAATAACAACATGCGTTAGGTCTAGTCCGTAAGGATGAAAACCCAATGGGGTAGATCATCGAAGGGTTCAGGAGACATGGTGGGACCACATACAACTTATTCGACGAGACGAGAGGGAAGTGCGGGAATTTTATGGGACGAAAGGATACTCCCTGATGGTCCACTGCGGGAGGCTTCGAGCTGTACCCACAGAAGCATGGTCTGTATATTACCATCTGGTGAGTATGCCTTAGCTGCATTCATTACACCATAGTTATGGGGCAACCTAAAGACTGATTGGATGATTTTAGGACAATTCGGTGGCTGCCTCGACATGGGAGAGCAGGCTTCGTGGTCCGAAACCAACTAGGCAGTAGGTCGTTAGATGTCTGTCATTGTCAGTCGCAGCGCGTACGGGAAAGACTGGAGCTATAACAGAAAGGCTGATGATCTTACTATCAAGTCATTGGATGAGGGGACCACATGTTTCTTTAAATTGGCTGTTAGGATCTGTCACTTAGATTTTTTTGGAATAGTTCTTCGTTAGGGTGTAGGATTGCAGGACCTTGAAGAGCCATAGAAGAGACATACCAATTTTAGATATATGTATTTCGGGACTAACAAAGCCATTTATGTTTAGTCATCCTGAGGCCATTCTGGATAGATATAGTAAAGCCTTCGACTGAGTTCCGTTAAGAACTCAGGTATTTGGCACCTTCATGGCGTAGCATTGGTGACTCGATACACCTTTGTAGCGTGAAGATGGAGGTCAGTGCGTTTTTCATAGTACGACGATCAGGACCACTCGAGGAGGGTATTAATGGGGAGTACCTCAACACATTGGGCATATAGTTATATATATGTATGTATGTATTATTTATTAGGTTAATCTACTAAGAAGTAGATGGGTACATTTATGCGTAAAGATGAAGTATAATGAAACGACCCGAAATCCCCCTAACGGGAAATCACGGATTGAGTTGAGGACAAGCCACAGAAGAACGCAGACGAAAGAACATTTCATTGTATATTACAACAATTCCATCAGATACAAGAATATACAGAGTATAAATCGATATTACACATTATAAAATAACAGAGATTACAATACATTACATAGCAGCGGAAAATAATACAATACACAACTAGAAGGAGATATACGGATTCAAAGCTTTCCGGATATCGTTCCAGCGGTAACCCAGGATCCTGTGAATATAAATCTGCAAAACCAAAACTACTAGCTGCCCGTGTCAAAATAAAGGCACCCAGAGTTTAGGTTAAAACAATAAACTCCAGGTCAGTCATGGGACTTGTGTGAGAACGAAAACAGTTATTAATCTTTATTTTCAAAGTTAGGTAAATCAAGGGACCACGTCGTATAACACGGAACGGGTTTCCTCCCAAGAATACCAGTGCATTAAACAAACAGCGCAATGCTAAATAAGGAAAAATGAAGCTATTATAAGACCCAGGTCCTATCACACAATGCAACGCAAGCCGGGGGATAGGGTTTTCCCTTATAATAGCCAAACATGTTTGGTACGTTTAAAACAAATCATTTGATACTATTATAAGTGTATAGTGTATAAAACAACTTCAAATCATAAATATCAATCATAGATGGCATGGGTACCATATATCATGTCGCCATACTAGTTCTACAATTAAAACCGCAAAATCGTGTATTTGGAAATTGGATTTCCATCTGTGAACTGAGGCTAGGGATCGTCCTCACCGTCTTCGAGACTCTCTAGCCCGAGCCTCAGGGTCAGAGCGCATCGACCCTTGGATCGTCAGGGCCGGTCCACCGATGTGGATTAAAATGTCTGAACACTGCGTTTCCCCGCCCTATGGGGCGTAAATGAGCCAACGAATGACTCCATCGGATCCGGATCGTCCGATCAAACCGAGGCGCCTCGCAACAGCAACAACCACATAAGTCAAACTCGTCAGGGCATGTAAAATCACTGACGCCACTTCTAACTAGAAATAAACGCATGTCCTCCCTGAGGTCCTCTCCCGTTTTTGGTTCACCACCGGGTGTGAAACTCGCGAAGTAAACGTTTCACAAAGCTACGCCACAAAGGCCGTGCTTTGATCATCAACCACAAGACTTTACTTTTCAACAGAAGCCTTGATCATTTTCATCTTAGCATGCCACATAGGCAAACCACTCCATGCAACCGATATCAATCACATAGAATGAAATCCAATGTCAGACACACAGTCCATTTACAAGTCCGTTCTGGGTCTGAACGAAACCGGAGGCACCTAGTACCCCGCATATCCATCAATCTCCAAGTACGTCTAGATGATCACCAATTGTTTCCATCATCTTGGGTGTACATCCCAATCAAGATCGTCAGTAATCACCCAAACGACGTGAAGACCTCCGATCTTCGACCACCGTCTTCATCTTCGACTTATCGTCGTATCAGTTATTCAGAATGGGATAAACCCGGTCTTTCCGAATAACTCGCGTATATTATAAACAGGTGTTACACAAACACAACATACGCCTCATTTCAATTCATTAGTCACTAACCGTAAATTAACCAGAGAATAATTCCCCAAATATTAACCCCGAAAGCCGAAACCAACATCAGATCAATATCCAGAAAACCTTTCTGCTTAGCTAACCGACAGTTAGTTTCTAAATTTCACATACTTGGGGAAAGGTTCCCATTAATTTTATCAAATATAACTTCTTTTAAATTTATTCTTTAATCTTCTTTTGAATATCAATTCAAACTAGTCGGGATTAGTGAACCTTACCGAAGTAATCATTTGTTTTAATTTCTCAATCTCAACCTATTCATCCCATGAAGTAAAACTGGTAATACTTCATATCTAACACCACGATGTTATCGGTAAATTCAATTACCATTTCACGTTTGAATCTAATTAAAGATTTAACTATCGCCTGGAGTAAAACTGGTGATACTCCATTCTCGATCTTTTCAATCTAATAAAAGATTCATTAAAACTCCGCTTAGTTTTAATCTGCGACTGGGTTAAAGAATCAGTGTTATTTAAAACATGGATCACAATAAACCCCAAAATCACATCACATTTCAATCAGTCCCTAATCGTAAATTAGCAAGTGAGCAATTCCCTAAGTATTAACCCCGAAGGCCAAAACCAACATCAGATCAATACCCCAGAAACCATTCAACTAAACTAATCTCCAGTTAGTTTCTGATTTTCTTAACTCCTTTGGGTTTAAGAACAATATTATTGAAGATACCGTTCACGACAACCCAAAATCACATTTCATTAATTGTCGGGTTAAAGAACAAGTGTTATATAAAACACTGTTCACGATAAACCCAAAAAATTAATACCAATTCCATTCCAATCAAATATTATTTAATTGGTACACTTCATTAAATCTAAATAAAAAGATTTAATCTTTTTCTCAACTGGGTTCAAGAACAGTGTTTATAAAGACACCATTCACGACAAACCCAAATCACATTTGATATTAAATACAAGGCTCTGAATAGAAAATATACCGGCTTATATTCAATATCAAATTCTACTACCAACAAATATCGTATTAGAAATAACGATATAAATATATCTTTCAAATTTCCATAACAATAACTGTATAATCACGAAACCCAACATCGAAATATTCCGAAGACAATTTCGATTCAAATCCATTCCAATTCAGTTATTGGAAATTCTGGTTACTTTTAAAAAAAACTTTTCAAATTCAATTTATTTATTTAAAAATAAATAGAATTATAATTCTAGTTCAAAACTAGTTCATTTGGATAAAAATCTATTTTTATCTTTTCAAATATGGAGTTTTTCATCCCAATTCTTCCCAAATCATTTCTTATGATTTTACACAAATTATTGATATTTTTAATAATTTTATCAAGGCCCGTACAGTCGATTTCCATCAATGGCCATCGAACTGCACTTACAGCGACCTTTTCCAAATTTGATTTAGACACAATTCCAAATCCAACCGTTAGATTTCTAATTTCTAATATTCGTTAGAAAGCTCTTTTCGATACGAACCCAACGGTTCTGGTTTTAGGAGAATCCGACGGTCGAATCTCCCGTAATATCCGTTCGAAGTCAATGGTCGAAATTCGCGAACTGCCGCGACGCGGCGCGTTCTATTCAGGCCATTATATTATATATATATATAATATATATAATATATACTTCGTCGATTTCCTTTTAAAACGTATTATATAAATCATTCTAAATTCGTTTTCAAAACGATTTCAACTTCTTTTCACATTCAAATCAAAATTGAATTTTTCCTTATAAATTCGATTTAAATTCATTGCAAATCGATCTCAATTCAATTTGACTTCTAATTCAATTTGACTTCTAATTCAATTTTCGTTCGTTTTCAATTGAATTCTATTTCAATTATATTTCAATCTAATTCAAATTTCAATTCTATTCAATTTCTATTCAAATTCATTTTCTATTCAAATTCAATTTTATTTATTTCAATTCGAATTCGTTATCTATTCAAATTCAATTCTACTTATTTCAATTCGAATTCGTTTTCTATTCAAATTCAATTCTATTCAATTTCAATTCGAATTCGTTTCTATTCAATTTCAATTCGAATTCATTTTATTTTCAATTTCTATTCAAATTCTAATTCGTTTCAATTCGGTTCAAATTTCAATTTAAAATATTCGATTTTGAAATCACTTTTCAATATTCCTTATAAAACGAATACAATCGATATAAATATCGTTTATGTCAAAATGGCGTCAATCTAATCAATACGGCTTCATATATTTCTATATTCAAGTATTCTATTTCAAATATTTCTATTCAAATATTCTATTTAAATATTTCTTTTTCAAATATGGAATGAGGCCCAATCAATTGCCATATAATGTTAATTATATGGAATTTTCTACAACACACAAATATAACAGCAACGATACATCATCAACCATCATCCAAAGTGCGTTCTACACTGTATAAGCATCAAATATAAATATTCAACGCTTATAACAGTCTGTCAATCAATCGATCGACATACAACTAAACAATCGGGATTAGTGTACGTCAAATATCATCCCAATACCCGTGTGGGGTTTCAAACAATCAAACACAGATTTTATTTGTGCAGTTGGGCGATGTGTAAAATTTATCGTCCCAATCAATATCAGTCAAACGTATGTATATAAACAAATCGTCGATTTGTTTATAACTATTTATTTCATTTTAAATACACGTTAAAAATTCTATTTTTAACTATAAAATATTTTTAACTATATAAATATTTTATTTCATTTCACATCACATCACACAATCAACTACACATCAAAATCAAACAAACAAGCATACAAGCCGTCCATGGTCTGTGGACGACGGGTGTCAGGTGCTACTAAACACCGTCTGCATCCTAGTATATATTTTAACTAGAAAATTAAATTAAAAGTAAGAAGTTCTCACCCAAGCTATACCAAACGCCTCGACTCTTCTTATGTAGAAAATCTCCACCGTTTCTTCTTTCATTTCTTTCGTCATCCGTATTCACTACATATATAAAAATCGAATTTTTACTTCGCTATTCAATATATAAAAATCGAATTTTTACTTCGCTATTCAATATATAAAAATCGAATTTTTACTTTGCTATTCAATATATAAAAATTGAATTTTTACTTTGCTATTCAATATATAAACATCGAATTTTTACTTTGCTATTCAATCTATAAAAATCGAATTTTTACTTTGTTATTCAATCTATAAAAATCGAATTTTTACTTTGCTATTCAATCTATAAAAATCGAATTTTTACTTCATAAAAATGTAAACCTTTCTTATATAAAAATTCTATCTTCCTTATATAAAAATTAAATCTTTTATTTTTAAAACAAATGTATGTTCAAATTTTAAAAACAAAGTCTATTCAAATTTCAAAACAAAGTGTATTCAAATTTCAAAACAAAGTGTATTCAAATTTGAAAACAAAACTATGCTGTTCAATTTGAAAATAAATCACTGTGTAAAGGAGATTACCCCTTTTCCTTTCGTTCTACTGTCTGGAAGAAGGCCGAACTCGCATCGCCACCTAGGGCTTCAGCGCGCCGCCGCCTGATGGGGCTTGACCACCATCGAACGCTGGAGCAGAAGGGGGTTCGCAGGTGGAGAAGATGGCGCGCGGGGGTGGCCCAGGTGGAGGGGAAGCGGCGGTTGATGTCTGAAAGGGGGGCTCTCATGGTGAACTCAAGAAGAAGGAGGGGGCTTTGGAGAAAGAAGCGGAGGGCGGAGGGGTGCGGACCTCGCCATGGTGGCGGCGACGGTCACGAACGGAGGGGAAGGAGGCGCGTTGGATCCCGATGGAGACGCCATCGTTTTTTTTCTTTTTTTTTTGCTGTTGAAACGAAATCGGAGGGGGGGGTATATGTGTAAAGAACTTTGTATTTTAAATTATTTATATATTTTTTTCTCTATAAAAAAGTTGACTTTTATTTCGAACTCAAAATTGAGCCCACCTACTGTCGTCCCAAGCTAATTACCCCCATTCCGAACACAATGGGGTATGTATCGTATGCTGATTCGATCGTTTCGATCAGTTTTCGTCAAAATCAACATATAACTCTATATATTGAATTTGACTACGCATTTCAATTTACCGGGGCCACATACTAACTCGAAAAATTCCCGAAAAATATTTTCTAAGTTCGTATTGACGATACGGTCCTAACAAAACTAGTTTCGTCAAATTCTGAGATCGTTTGAAAAATGGCCATTTTCCAGTCAGGTCAAAAGCGTTTTCCTTTGCCATGCTCACATATTGATTCGAAAAATTATGAAATTTGAAACCTAGCAATAACTTGACATCATGGATCCAACAAAAGTGGTTTCGTCGAAATCCGAGGTCGTTTGCAAAATTTCCATTTTAAGGGCCTGAATTCTATAGCGACTATTCAGAATTTTCAACTGGACATATCTTTTGATTCCCGCTATGAAATTTCGATTTTTCGGGTTCGTTGGAAAGATAGTCACAATTAGATTCCATTATTTTTGGTTTCACTAAAATCCGGTTTATTTTGAATCCTGTACATTCAATTGAAGTTTGAAATCGAATTATCGAACTACCGCGCCATTTTCAATTCCTTTTATAAATATAAATAAATATTTATATTCTAACGACGAACTATATAATATATACGTTCGAATTCTATTCAAAATAAATTTCTCGTCGTTATTATTTAAAATAATCAAGATTCGCTAAAATTGCCAAAATAAAAATTTTAAATTGGCTCGTATTTCCGGGTTATTACAATCTCCCCCACTTAAAACTTTTCGTCCCCAAAAAGGAACGAAGCCGAAAGTTGTTTCACAAATCAACTAAACTTCCATTATTTTGATTACGGCTTAAGTTCCTCAACTTTTCAGTTTCTAGGAACTTTTCAAATTTTTCAAAAATTTGGCTAACACCCTAAATTTTCGAAAAATTTCGCCATAACCTCCCCTGCACCGGGAGCACGGGAAAATCATGAAATTGCCATACAGGCCCTCTGATCTCAAAAAGAAAAAGAAAAAGCCAAGCGGCTAGCCAATCGGCTCATAAAATCATCATCACCTAAACAAAACAGTAAATTATGGTAAACATGTAACTATTTGTCGGGCAAACAATTTTATTCTTCTGCTCTAGCCTCTTTGCTATGACCTGTTCAATGTAAGTACATGTATATGCAAGCAAATGCGACCAAATTTCAATACAATTCACTTTTTGGCCAATTTGGCTAAATGGTTAAAAAATTTAATTAATCAACCAATAATCAACAACACAACCATCAATCAATTAGTTGATTAGCTTTTGAATTTCATAACTTTGATATCTAGTAAAAAATCAGATTTTTGATGCCAAATCACAACCATAAGCCCTATCTAGTTTCGGTTCTCACACCAGTCAACTGGAAATATATAGAAATCTCACTTTCGAAACTCGAAAATAAATACTGGCGATGGTGCCCCGTCACCAGAATTATCCCCGGGCACTAGAGTGCAATTCTATAACTATCCAATACATTAAAACTTCGAATACACGTTTGCAAGACATATATGCAAAATATTTATATATTGGATTGTCCAAATTAATATAAAATAAATAATCAAATACGAATAATTCATTTAAATTTTCAAAACAAAACTTGTTTTCATTTTTTTTAAAAAAATATACTCTTCACACTCGTTCTAGGATACTACTGATCCCATCTCTAACGAGTCATTCCCATTGGATATTACTAATCCAATCTCTGATGAATTCTTTCGTATGGTTCTAATGTGTATTGTTCTCTGAGCTTTGTAAACCAAATCTCTGATACCACGCTACAACGACCCGAAATCCCCCTTCCAGGAAATCACGGATTGAGTCGAGGACAAGCCACAGAAGAACGTAGACGGAAGAACATTTCATTGTATATTACAACAATTCCATCAGATATAAGAATATACAGAGTATAAATTGATATTACACATTATAAAATAACAGAGATTACAATACATTACATAGCAGCGGAAAATAATACAATACACAACTAGAAGGAGATATACGGATTCAAAGCTTTCCGGATATCGTTCCAGCTATGACCCAGGATCCTGTGAATATAAATCTGCAAAACCAAAACTAGTAGCTGCCCATGTCAAAATAAGGGCACCCAGAGTTTAGGTTAAAACAATAAACTCCAGGTCAGTCATGGAACTGGTGTGAGAACTAAAACAGTTATTAATCTTTATTCTCAAAGTTAGGTAAATCAAGGGACCACGCCGTATAACACGGAACGGGTTTCCTCCCAAGAATACCAGTGCATAAAACAAACAGCGCAATGCTAAATAAGGAAAAATGAAGCTATTTGATTGACATAGAAATGAGTTTATTTTATGCTCTTATATCTTATCTTTTGTATATAAATAAATATTACTTGGGTATGTTTTGTTACTTTTACAGATATTCCAACCCAACCCGCATGTAACCAGAAAAGTAGAGAAATGGAGATCAGATTGCTATACATTTACATTTTGAAGAATTGTAGATGAAGATCCCACATCTAGTTGTTGTTGAACAAGAAAATGATTGATAAAAAGGCCATGCACATATCAAATCAAGGGAAGCTTGACAAAGAACCAAGAGGAAAAGAAGAAAGGCCAAAAATTTAATAGATTTAACTAAGGCCCATTTGAGACTCTCATTGTAAACTCTTTTGTGAATTCCCTAAGGCTCATCTATCATTGTATTAGGGTTAGGGTTAGGGTTTGGTTAATCCCTATAAATACCCTTGTAATGTCATTGTAGCCACCATCCTATCCTATTCTATATTCTCTTCTCCATTAATAACAGTTCTTCTTTTTATTATTTCTGCATTTTTCTTTTTCTTAGCAATCGGTGTTGTCTTCACAATTAGTTTTGGAAGAACACCAATTGTATTTTACATTTTTTTGTTAGTGATTAGTCGTTTGATTAGTTTCAACGACAATCCTAATTTACTTTTTGTTGTTCTTCTTATTCTGCACTTTTATTTTCTACCTTGTTGTTCTTGTTTTGCAATTTACTTTCTTTAGTGATTAATCGTTGATTAGATTCAACGATAATCCTAAGTTCGCAATTTCAATTTGTTTTTATTTCAACAAAATCTCCAGGCTTCGTTTAACTCGCCCAAGAGATTAGATAAATAATTTAATTTTAATTTACCTCCCTGTGTTCGACCTGTATGCTACACACCTGTGCGCTTGCAGAATTTTATTACAAATATCGTGCTTTTCTAATTCATAGATTAGCAACGATCAAGTTTTTGGCGCCGTTGCCGGGGAGGTAACGATTGAATTTTATTGTTTATTTAATTTCCGATTCGTGTTAGTTTTTATTTTATTTTGTATATATTTTTGTTTCTTGTACATATAGAAAAAAAATCTCAATTAGTGATGTGGCGTATTAATTACATTGATACTATCATGAACTAAGAAAGAGAAAAAAATAATAATTTCTTGCCTTTTTTTCTTTCAATTTCTTTTCCTATTTTCAATTATTCCTTTCCATTTTTCAATCCTCCTTCCTACTTTTATATTCATTTCATTTTTCAATCCTCCTTCCTACTTTTATATTCATTTCTTCTTTTACAATCTTTAAAAAAAAAAAAAAAATTGCCCCTTTTTCTTTTAATTTTCCTTCTTTTTATATTCATTTATTTCTTTCTTTCTTTTTTGTTTGCATTTCTTCCAATCTAATTCTTTCTTCGAAAAGAAAAAAAATATATACAAAAAAAAGAAACTTGCAAATTTTTCTTCAATTTCTTTCCATCTTTCTACCACCTCGCTGATTTTCACATTTTTCTTTTCCCTTTCCTTTTCTTTTTATTTATTTCCATCTTTTGTCTACAACTTTCTAAAAAAAAAACTTTCAAAATTTCTTCTCTGTCTACTTTGATTTCTTTCTTGTTTTTGTCTGCTTTTATTTCTTTCCTCAATTTCTTCTACCCTTCCTCTCTACTCAAAAAAACCTTGCTTTTTTCTCTTATTTCCTTCCTCTTTTAATTTTTTTTCCTTTTTTATTTGGGTTTTTACCATTCATTTCTTTCCCTTTCTTCTTGTTCAAATTTTCATAAAAAAAAACTTGCATTCTTTTTTTTTATTTATTTCTTTCCAATTGCAATTCTCTTTCTTTCCTGAAATCACTCTTCCCATTTTTTTTGTCATTTGTTTCTTTCCTATTTGTCCACTTTTTCAACAATAATAAAAAAAGGAAAGGTCATAAAAAGATTCATTCTTTTTTTTTCAATTATTTTTCCCTGCTTCATTTCTTCCCTCTGATCAAATACCCCTTCCTCTCACATAATCTCATTTCACCACAGTTTTTTTCAATCCACACTTCAGCACCATCTTCTCCAAAAATTTAGCTTTTTTTTTTGTTAATTCCTTTATTTCTTTTTCTTGTGCTTTTTATTGTTATTCAATTCATTCAAAAAAAACCAAAAAAAAAAAGAGAGATTTCGAACTAAGGACAAGGTGACTGGAGTTCAAGCAACAAATCAAGATTTCAGAAATCAAAAGAAATTGCAAATACTGAGATTTCAATCATTGACGCTACTCATTTTTTTTGGATGGACAGCCATGGCCCACTGTAATAATTTCTGAACTCTACAGGTGCTCTGCTGCTTTGAAAAATATAGAAATTGCTTGTAAAAATCTTCTGCAGGTGCAGCAGCTTGCTTGTACAATCTTTTATTTTTCTGTTATTATTCTGTGACTGTTCTATGACTGATATTTTGGATTCTGTTTGTGTGGAACGAATTTCCACAACTAAAATCATCACTCTCGTCGTTTTTCAATTCTGAAACTTGATTTGATTTGCAAAATAATATAATTGAAAAGTGGTGTTTTGTGAAGTTGACTGTCTCGTATAATTGGATCGCGGATATATATTAGTTCAATTTATTGAACTTTTAGCAAAAGAGGTTGCATACTACCCGTAAAACATTGGTCGTAACCCTTAGTATTTATACTATACGTGAACGGCCATAAGACCCTCTTCCCCCTTCTAATTGAGTCAGTTAATTAATAGGGCACAACTTAGTATTTTATACTATTTTGAAGCGAGAATAATTTCTGTCTTGCCGTGACTTCTTTAAAATGTCTGATTCAAAAAAATTATTGAGAGATACGTGGGGTAATAATCAGAGTAGACGTCCTCTTGAAGAGTATGATTTTGAATTACAACTCATGAAGCAAAATTTTCCAAAATTTCGCGAGCCAAATGTCAAAAATTTTCAAAATGACCAACTTTTTCAAAATTATGATCGAAATGACGACTTCAATTCAAATTTCAATGATTTCGATTACGGGCCACATCAACATCAAAATAGCTTTGAAACCCAAGATAGCTTTGATCAACATCAATGTGGGGTTGTAAACCAAAATTTCCAAAGTTATACCTCATATCAACATCTTGAAAATAACCAAAACTGCAATTTTCTGCCAAATTTCAACAGTTTTGGTTACGAACATAACTTTTATGATCAAAATGATTTCCAATATCATTGTCAATTTTCTGAAAATTCAAACAACTATCACATTGGAAATAATATTGATTGTGAAATTGATGTGGACTATAATTTTGAGAATCAAGAAATCCAAAACGAGAGCTTTCAAATCAACGATTCTGAAGAATATCATCTTAACATTCTTAGAGAGAGGGTTGAAAAGCAAGATAGACAGCTTGGTGAAAAAGATAGACAGCTTGATGAACTTCTTTGTTTAATGACGTGTTTTAAAGAACAACTCGAGCAACAAAATCAAATTCAATGCGATGAATCAGGAAATAATCCATTCTTTGCTGACATTGAAAATTTTCAGATTACAACTTTGGAAATTGAAAATGACGATCTAAATGAAGTTGTTTATAATTCAACAAATGATTTCCACTTCAACTCTTTTCAGGAAAAAAATTTAAGCTTAGATTTTGATCTTCCTCTTTCGGGCTGTGAGAAACTTGAAAATTTTGAAATTGAACAGAATAAAAATGTTAAATTTTTCAACTCAAAATTGGAAAATAATTTTAACGAACATAAATTCTTTGGATTGTATGAGGAAGAGTTGCCAAATGAGGAAGAAGTAAGATTCACGTCACGAGTTCGAAAATTTTAACTTTGAGAAAATTTCAAACGAACTTGAAATTGTCAGTGTCGAAAATATGTTGTCAATTAATGACGAGAAATGTGATCGCATAGTCTTGAACAACACTCAGAATTCAAATTTCACTGAATTTATATACGATCATAAATCTTTGAAAAATTACACTGATAAATTTGTTGAACACATGAACTACTTTTGGAATGTTAGCTTTGTTGAAAAACTTCATGTGAGGACGACCCTGAACATTCATTTACTGGACTATAAATCGAGGTATAAAGATGAGATGGTTTTCAAAAACTTTTGCTTATTAGAAAACATGCCTAGACATAGTGGGAACAGAACTCATCGGGCTATAACTAAGTGTGGGGGGAAAAGTTGGTGGAATTCTTTGCATCGCATACATCGCAAACACATATATCATTGTACATATGATCCATTCTTACATATAGTTAGACTGCGTTTTATTTTACAAATCGTTTTGCATTTCATCCACCTTTGGGTACTGTCTTTCAAATTTAGGAAACGTTTACAGTGTGGACACTGTTTAGTTCTAGTATGGGGGGGAGTCTGCATTTCACTCATTTTCGTTTTTTCTTTATTTTTCTTTCTTTTCATTTTCAGCCATTTAAATAGGACCATCATGCATTTTAGACTGTACTAACATGCCAAATTTTTTTTTGAAATACGACTCATTTTAGATTTGATACAACAAAATAAGTTAAGGATTATTAATCAGTTGATAGTATTTTCTCTCAGCTTAGATCAAATAAGAAATATAATGAAAAGTTTAATTTTGAGGGATAATAGTGTAACCGGTACATAGGGATATTCTTAGGTGATGGCCATGAAATCTATTCTATATTGTAGACTTTGTTTAAATAAGTGGAGGACTTAAAATACTTATATTGGCTTTTCGAATCTTTAAAACTAAGTTGTGTTAAGTTTAATTCGCGTAACTCTCTTTTGTGCTTAAATTTTCAATAATAATAATAGTAATCCAAGGGTATCCAACATTGCTTGTATATCTAGCGTTGGTGTGCAAACCCGCCAAGCTATATCTGACATGTTGTTGACAAAGTCAGCGTTGGAATATCTTGGTCTCATTTTATGAGATTGGACACCTAAGGATTACCGACACGTTGTTGACAAAGTCAAAGTCGGCCTGCACAATCCGCCAAGCTCTTTACCCACTCTCCGTTAGTCCGCAAGGCAGTGCATGGGTGGTAAACCTTGGTCTTCTAAGTTAGGTGTATGTACTTCATCATAAATTTTAAAATTTTATAGAATAAAGAATAAGCGATGATGCCCAAACACTTCTTGACCTTATTGATTTGACTAGCCATACATGAGAAAATAATAATACCACTTTGCAAACTGTGCCAAGCAAACTAAGAATCTATTTCATGGCTGCACTATGTTATCAACCAAACCAACTGGCCAAACTAGAGTTTAACATTGTAAACTTGAATTATATTGAAAATTTGTGACAAGTTGAGGTATCTAAAATAAAATCAACTGATTAGAAATTGTTAACTTAAATTGTTGTACCACTTCCCGAAACAAGTCGTGTTTTCATTTTTTGTTTTCAATTGCATAAGTCCTCTGCATTCATGTAGTTTCATTAGAACCATATCATACTGCATTTGGATTTTGTGGGTAGTATCCGCTGAAAACTCTCACGAGACACCACTCGTCCTACTAGGGACACCTAGAGGTTTAATGGCTTGTTGCATACGCTCAATGCAATCGTGTTTCCTACGAAAGTGTGACCTATCTAGTTTGGTTTTTCATTTCTTGTTTTACTCGAGGACGAGTAAAAGATAAGTGTGGGGGTATTTGATTGACATAGAAATGTGTTTATTTTATGCTCTTATATCTTATCTTTTGTATATAAATAAATATTACTTGGGTATTGTTTTGTTACTTTTACAGATATTCCAACCCAGCCCGCATGTAACCAGAAAAGTAGAGAAATGGAGATCAGATTGCTATATATTTACATTTTGAAGAATTGTAGATGAAGATCCCACATCTAGTTGTTGTTGAACAAGAAAATGATTGATAAAAAGGCCATGCACATATCAAATCAAGGGAAGCTTGACAAAGAACCAAGAGGAAAAGAAGAAAGGCCAAAAATTTAATAGATTTAACTAAGGCCCATTTGAGACTCTTATTGTAAACTCTTTTGTGAGCCCATCTATCATTGTATTAGGGTTAGGGTTAGGGTTTGGTTATTCCCTATAAATACCCTTGTAATGTCATTGTAGCCACCATCCTATACTATTCTATATTCTCTTCTCCATTAATAACAGTTCTTCTTTTTATAATTTCTGCATTTTTCTTTTTCTTAGCAATCGGTGTTGTCTTCACAATTAGTTTTGGAAGAACTCCAATTGTATTTTACATTTTTTTGTTAGTGATTAGTCGTTTGATTAGTTTCAACGAATATCCTAATTTACTTTTTGTTGTTCTTCTTATTCTGCACTTTTATTTTCTGCCTTGTTGTTCTTGTTTTCCAATTTACTTTCTTTAGTGATTAATCGTTGATTAGATTCAACGATAATCCTAAGTTCGCAATTTCAATTTGTTTTTATTTCAACAAAATCTCCAGGCTTCGTCTAACTCGCCCAAGAGATTAGATAAATAATTTAATTTTAATTTACCTCCCTGTGTTCGACCTGTTTGGTACACACCTGTGCGCTTGCAGAATTTTATTACAAATATCGCGCTTTTCTAATTCACAGATTAGCGACGATCACTATTATAAGACCCAGGTCCTATCACACAATGCAACGCAAGCCGGGGGATGGGGTTTTCCCTTGTAATAGCCAAACATGTTTGGTACGTTTAAAACAAATCATTTGATACTATTATAAGTGTATAGTGTATAAAACAACTTCAAATCATAAATATCAATCATAGACGACATGGGTACCATATATCATGTCGCCATACAAGTTCTACAATTAAAACCGCAAAATCGCGTATTTGGAAATTGGATTTCCGTCTGTGAACTGAGGCTAGGGATCGTCCTCACCGTCTTCGAGACTCTCTAGCCCGAGCCCCAGGGTCAGAGCGCATCGACCCTTGGATCGTCAGGGCCGGTCCACCGATGTGGATTAAAATGCCTGAACACTGCGTTTCCCCGCCCTATGGGGCATAAATGAGCCAACGAATGACTCCATCGGACCCGGATCGTCCGATCAAACCGAGGCGCCTCGCAACAGCAACAACCACATAAGTCAAACTCGTCAGGGCGTGTAAAACTACTGACGCCACTTCTAACTAGAAAGAAACGCATGTCCTCCCTGAGGTCCTCTCCCGTTTTTGGTTCACCACTGGGTGTGAAACTCGAGAAGTAAACGTTACACAAAGCTACACCACAAAGGTCGTGCTTTGATCATCAACCACAAGACTTTTCTTTTCAATAGAAGCCTTGATAATTTGCATCTTAGCATGCCACACAGGCAAACCACTCCATGCAACCGATATCAATCACATAGAATGAAATCCAATGTCAGACACACAGTCCATTTACAAGTCCGTTCTGGGTCTGAACGAAACCAGAGGCACCTAGTACCCCGCATATCCATCGATCTCCAAGTACGTCTGGACGATCACCAACTATTTCCATCTTCTTGGGTGTACATCCCAATCAAGATCGTCAGTAATCACCCAAACGATGTGAAGACCTCGGGTCTTCGACCACCGTCTTCATCTTCGACTTATCGTCGTATCAGTTATTCAGAATGGGATAAACCCGGTCTTTCCGAATAACTCGCGTATATTATAAACAGGTGTTACACAAACACAACATACGCCTCATTTCAATTCATCAGTCACTAACCGTAAATTAACCAGAGAATAATTCCCCAAATATTAACCCCGAAGGCCGAAACCAACATCAGATCAATATCCAGAAAACCTTTCTGCTTAGCTAACCGACAGTTAGTTTCTAAATTTCACATTCTTGGGGAAAGGTTCCCATTAATTTTATCAAAGATAAATTCTTTTAAATTTATTCTTTAATCTTCTTTTGAATATCAATTCAAACTAGTCGGGATTAGCGAACCATACCGAAGTAATCATTTGTTTTAATTTCCCAATCCCAACCTATTCATCCCATGAAGTAAAACTGGTAATACTTCATATCTAACACCACGGTGTTATCGGTAAATTCAATTACCATTTCACGTTCAAATCTAATTAAAGATTTAACTATCGCCTGGAGTAAAACTGGTGATACTCCATTCTCGATCTTTTCAATCTAATAAAATATTCATTAAAACTCCACTTAGTTTTAATCTGCGACTGGGTTAAAGAATCAGTGTTATTTAAAACACGGTTCACGATAAATCCCAAAATCACATCACATTTCAATCAATCCCTAATCGTAAATTAGCAAGTGAGAAATTCCCTAAGTATTAACCCCGAAGGCCGAAACCAACATCAGATCAATACCCCAGAAACCATTTAACTAAACAAATCTCCAGTTAGTTTCTGATTTTCTTAACTCCTTTGGGTCTAAGAACAGTATTATTGAAGATACCGTTCACGACAACCCAAAATCACATTTCATTAATTGTCGGGTTAAAGAACTAGTGTTATATAAAACACTGTTCACGATAAACCCAAAAAATCAATACCAATTCCATTCCAATCAAATATTATTTAATTGGTACACTTCATTAAATCTAAATAAAAAGATTTAATCTTTTCCTCAACTGGGTTCAAGAACAGTGTTAATAAAGACACCATTCACGACAAACCCAAATCACATTTGATATTAAATACAAGGCTCTGAATAGAAAATATACCGGCTTATATTCAATATCAAATTCTACTACCAACAAATATCGTATTAGAAATAACGATATAAATATATCTTTCAAAATTCCATAACAATAACTGTATAATCACGAAACCCAACATCGAAATATTCCGAAGACAATTTCGATTCAAATCCATTCCAATTCAATTATTGGAAATTCTGGTTACTTTAAAAAAAACCTTTTCAAATTCAATTTATTTATTTAAAAATAAATAGAATTATAATTCTAGTTCAAAACTAGTTCATTTCGATAAAAATCTATTTTTATCTTTTCAAATATGGAGTTTTTCATCCCAATTCTTCCCAAATCATTTCTTATGATTTTACACAAATTATTGACATTTTTAATAATTTTATCAAGGCCTGTACAGTCGATTTCCATCAATGGCCATCGAACTGCACTTATGACGACCTTTTCCAAATTTGATTTGGACATAATACCAAATCCAACCGTTAGATTTCTAATTTCTAATATTCGTTAGAAAGCTCTTTTCGATACGAACCCAACGGTTCCAGTTTTAGGAGAATCCGAAGGTCGGATCTCCCGTAATACCCGTTCGAAGTCAATGGTCGAAATTCGCGAACTGCCGTGGCGCGGCGCGTTCTATTCAGGCCATTATATTGTATATATAATATATATAATATATACTTCGTCGATTTCCTTTTAATACGTATTATATAAATCGTTTTAAATTCGTTTTCAAAACGATTTCAACTTCTTTTCAAATTCAAATCAAAATTGAATTTTTCCTTATAAATTCGATTTAAATTCATTTCAAATCGATCTCAATTCAATTTGACTTCTAATTCAATTTCCGTTCGTTTTCAATTCAATTCAATTTCAATTCTATTTCAATCTAATTCGAATTTCAATTCTATTCAATTTCTATTCAAATTCATTTTCTGTTCAAATTCAATTCTATTTATTTCAATTCGAATTCGTTTTCTATTCAAATTCAATTCTATTTATTTCAATTCGAATTCGTTTTCTATTCAAATTCAATTCTATTCAATTTCAATTCGAATTCGTTTCTATTCAATTTCAATTTGAATTCATTTTATTTTCAATTTCTATTCAAATTCTAATTCGTTTCAATTCGGTTCAAATTTCAATTTAAAATATTCGATTTTGTAATCACTTTTCAATATTCCTTATAAAACGAATACAATCGATATAAATATCGTTTACGTCAAAATGGCGTCAATCTAATCAATACGGCTTCATATATTTCTATATTCAAATATTCTATTTCAAATATTTCTATTCAAATATTCTATTTAAATATTTCTTTTTCAAATATGGAATGAGGCCCAATCAATTACCATATAATGTTAATTATATGGATTTTTCTACAACACACATATATAACAGCAACGATACATCATCAACCATCATCCAAAGTGTGTTCTACACCGTATAAGCATCAAATATAAATATTCAACGCTTATAACAGTCTGTCAATCAATCGATCGACATACAACTAAACAATCGGGATTAGTGTACGTCAAATATCATCTCAATACCCGTGTGGGGTTTCAAACAATCAAACACAGATTTTATTTGTGCAGTTGGGCGATGAGTAAAATTTATCGTCCCAATCAATATCAGTCAAATGTGTGTATATAAACAAATCGTCGATTTGTTTATAATTATTTATTTCATTTTAAATACACGTTAAAAATTCTATTTTTAACTATAAAATATTTTTAACTATATAAATATTTTATTTCATTTCACATCACATCACACAATCAACTACACATCAAAATCAAACAAACAAGCATACAAGCCGTCCATGGTCTGTGGACGACGGGTGTCGGGTGCTACTAAACACCGTCTGCATCCTAGTATATATTTTAACTAGAAAATTAAATTAAAAGTGAGAAGTTCTCACCCAAGTTATACCAAACGCCTCGACTCTTCTTATGTAGAAAATCTCCGCTGTTTCTTCTTTCATTACTTTCGTCATCCGTATTCACTACACATATAAAAATCGAATTTTTACTTCGCTATTCAATATATAAAAATCGAATTTTTACTTCGCTATTCAATATATAAAAATCGAATTTTCACTTTGCTATTCAATATATAAAAATCGAATTTTTACTTTGCTATTCAATATATAAAAATCGAATTTTTACTTTGCTATTCAATCTATAAAAATCGAATTTTCACTTTGCTATTCAATCTATAAAAATCGAATTTTTACTTCGTAAAAATGTAAACTTTTCTTATATAAAAATTCTATCTTCCTTATATAAAAATTAAATCTTTTATTTTTAAAACAAATGTATGTTCAAATTTTAAAAACAAAGTATATTCAAATTTCAAAACAAAATGTATTCAAATTTCAAAACAAAGTGTATTCAAATTTCAAAACAAAACTATGCTGTTCAATTTGAAAATAAATCACTGTGTAAAGGAGATTACCCCTTTTCCTTTCGTTCTACTGTCTGGAAGAAGGACGAACTCGCATCGCCACCTAGGGCTTCAACGCGCCGCCGCCTGAGGGGGCTTGACCACCATCGAACGCTGGAGCAGAAGGGGGTTCGCAGGTGGAGAAGATGGCGTGTGGGGGTGGCCCAGGTGGAGGGGAAGCAGCGGTTGATGTCTGAAAGGGGGGCTCTCGTGGTGAACTCAAGAAGAAGGAGGGGGCTTTGGAGAAAGAAGCGGAGGGCGGAGGGGTGCAGACCTCGCCATGGTGGCGGCGACGGTCACGAACAGAGGGGAAGGAGGCGCGTTGGATCCCGATGGAGGCGCCATCGTTTTTTTTTCTTCTTTTTTTGCTATTGAAACGAAATCGGAAGGGGGGGTATATGTGTAAAGAACTTTATATTTTAAATTATTTATATTTTTTTCCTCTATAAAAAAGTTGACTTTTATTTCGAACTCAAAATTGAGCCCACCGACTATCGTCCCTAGCTAATTACCCCCATTCCGAACACAATGGGGTATGTATCGTATGCTGATTCGATCGTTTCGATCAGTTTTCGTCAAAATCAATATATAACTCTATATATTGAATTTGACCGCACATTTCAATTTACCGTGGCCACATACTAACTCGAAAAATTCCCGAAAAATATTTTCTAAGTTCGTATTGACGATACGGTCCTGACAAAACTAGTTTCGTCAAATTCTGATATCGTTTGAAAAATGGCCATTTTCCAGTCGATTAAAATCAACTGAAACTGGTCAAATGCGTTTTCCTTTGCCACGATCACATATTGATTCGAAAAATTATGAAATTTGAAACCTAGCAATAACTTGACATCACGGATCCAACAAAAGTGGTTTCTTCGAAATCCGAGGTCGTTTGCAAAATTTCCATTTTAAAGGGCCTGAATTCTATAACGACTATTCAGAATTTTCAACTGGACATATCTTTTTATTCCCGCTATGAAATTTCGATTTTTCGGGTTCTTGGAAAGATAGTCACAATTAGATTCCATTATTTTTGGTTTCACTAAAATCCAGTTTATTTTGAATCCTGTACATTCATTTGAAGTTTGAAATCGAATTATCGAACTACCGCGCCATTTTCAATTCCTTTTATAAATATAAATAAATATTTATATTCTACCGACGAACTATATAATATATACGTTCGAATTCTGTTCAAAATAAATTTCTTGTCGATATTATTTAAAATAATTCATTTTAAATAATCAAGATTCGCTAAAATTGCCAAAATAAAACTTTTAAATTGGCTCGGATTTCCGGGTTTTTACATATAATGTGAAATAAACCCAAAAAACATAATAAATAAAGAACCAGTGATAGAATGGTGTATGTAGTGTTATTACAGAAAGTATAATTTTTCCATTCTCCAGAACTTTTGTTCTGGCCCCCTTCTCATAACAAACCCACAGGTTAGACAAGTTGTTGAGATTATGCAGCCTAATGACACTTGCTAGTTAGTGCCACTATATTAGTAAGTATCTATTTTGTATTATATTTTATTTGTTCTGCTATAAGATATTTTATCATGAGCTCTAATATGTTTATCTTTCTTTTTCTACAGGATACCAGACAAACTGACTCAAGTTTCGGTGGATTTGAATTTTTGAAAAAAAAACGGGTCTGTTGAAATTTAGATTGTTACATTAAACATTCTAAGTGAACAACCCTTATAGAAAGGTAGGCGTAGCCTCAAAGTTCACCAACCGAAATTACTAAAATCAGAGGCAAATGGTAGCAAGGTTGAGTGGGTCACTGCGATTAAGGTATAATCACCACCATTCTAGATTTTTTATTGACCCTTTTATATATGCTTTGGTACAGTTGCTGATCACAATTGTGGTAGTGGAATATTCGGTACTATCCACGAAGGGTTAGGTAGGTCCTGCGTTGCTGGGGAGCAAAAAGTTCTTATGGTTCTGAGGTACATCTTCTAGAAGTGTATCATTTTGGGTGGTACCCCAGTATACAGTCATTGTATGGAATCAAAACTTTAATAAGAGCCTTTATGGTATTAGTTGTATACTTATTATGCTAGAATTTAATAAATGTAACAATTTCATTTATGTTATGTATTTACTTTAAAACTTGGACATTATGTTAATATCACTGAATTTCTATAATGGTTTTGGTTATCGTAAGATAATATCCTTCTTTGTTTATGTGTGGCATGGTCTTACGAGACACCCTTAATTTCAATGATTTTCTGAATGTAAATTCATTTGTAAAAGTTTAGTCACTTCATAATTATGTCTGACCCAGAGTCTTGTTACTTTCCCTTAAAAACTCTCGGGTACTCAATTTATATGAGTACCCAAGTGAACTAGCTTTCTCATGGAGGCATTTTGGAGAAGCTTGGAGAAGGTGGCTTAATCGTTGTTATATCTATCTATCTATCTTGCATGTAATTATGTAATAGTAATGTAATGGACATGTAGTTATAATTGCCTCATTTTGGTATTGTACTATTATGACTTGTATGTATAATTATTATTGTAATGCCTATGCATGATCTTATATGATTATTGTATATCATTTAATTGCATATGAGATTCTAGATTGTTTAATTCTTCTTATCTTTCATTTCTTTTGACCCCAACAGGTTGTCTTTCAAAGTAAGAAAGGTGGTTTGTTACATGTGGTATCAGAGAGAGGTTAAGTGAACATCTAGGCTTTGGGTTGAGGTCAACTTTGAGAGAGCATATTTGTAAATTCCATTCGTATATACACAATCCTTTGGTTAGATTGGCTTTAATAGGTTTAATTAGTTTCCTTTATAAGTGATTAGCCGATCTAATACCTGAAGAGTTGTCTTACTATACCTAACTATTACGAAATATGCAATGGGTGAGGAAGAGGCAGGGAAGCTAGTAGCACCATGACCACCAATGGACAATGTCCAACTGATGGAAGAGTTGGAATCACTAAAGAAGAAACTCTAGAGTAACCAAAGATGAGTTTTACAACCATATGCAAGGATTTTGAAAACCTAGGAGGGAAACCTTTTAAAGGAACCAAATATATTACCAAAGTTCAATTTTGGTTGAGGTTGTGTGAGAAGATTTTTAAGAGCCTTTATTTATCAAATGAGAAGAAGAGGTTCATGGCTTCATGGCAATTGCAGAAATGAGAAGAAGCTTAGTGGAATTCTCAGGTGGCTAACACTCTAGAAGAAGAGTTCTCATGGGATCGATTTGAAGAAGTATTTAAGGAACAGTTCCTGCCCAAAGCCGGAAATTCTAGGATGTATAAGGAATTCTTGGATTTAATGCAAGGAGACATGTTTTTTGCAGAATATGAGACTAAGTTCAATGAGTTATCTTGCTAAGGCCCGGAATTGATTAGTAAACCTACCAAGAAGAATGAAAGGTTTATATTTTGAATGAGAGGAATATCATGAGAAAATGGATGCTCACATAAAAAAGACTTTTGTAGATTCAGTTGATTTTCACTAAGGTATGAACCGTTATATAAGAAGAAGCCAGTTGTAGCAATTGTTGCATCTGGTGGTATCCACAACTCTAACAAAGGAAGTTTAATTCAAGCTAGAAGAAGCCTGAAAGTGACCAGGGAAATATGTTCAAAGACTATATCTATAACAAGTGTAACAAGAAGTACCATATCGCAAGGTTTTATAGGAGCTCAGGGACTTCGGTGCAGCTAAGAGACTTTTTTCTCCAATGATTCAGAAGACATTATGTTGTAATTGTCACTAGCCTGGGCGTATGATTAAGGACTACCCACTTATGAAGAAGGGGCAACAGTATGCAATCAACGATGAGCCAACTTCTTTAACTAGTGTTGAAGGGAAGGAAGTTCTAGAAGGTACCCTACTTTTAAATGGAGTTTCTATTCAAGTCTTATTTGATACTAGAACTTCTCGTAGTTTTTTTCTAATAATTTAGTTGAAATGTTAAGTCTTTCCCCTAAAATTGTCGAAATCCCTCTTTGTGTGTCCAACCTAATAGGTGGTGTGACTAAACTATGTTTGTTATGCGAGGATGTATTAGTTACGTACCTTAGCTAACTTTTTCCTTATGACTTATACATTCTTGATTTTGAGGGATTTGATGCCATTCTTGGGATGGATTAGCTGTCAAAATATGATGTTGTTTTGGATTGTCATAGTACAATGATACTTTTAAGGACAAGGGATGGGAAGTTTGTGAAGGTATCATGTAGTGATCCGAAGAAGCGCATGAGTAGGTTCTTTTATGCTTTAGAACCATCAAAGGTGAAGTTAGAGCTTATAGAAATTGATAAGAATTTTCGTGATGTGTTTGAGGAAATTAATAGCCTACCCCCACCGCATGAAATGGATTTCCACGTTAACTTAGTCCCCGATGCAAGACTTGTGATTCAACCAAAGAGAAGAATGGGCAGATGTAGAGGGATGAGTTGATTAACCAAAATGATGACTTGTTGCTAAGAGGTTTGATTAGACCTAGTCATTCGAGTTGGGGGCAGCTGCGGTTTTTGTAGCTAAGTCTGATGGATCGTTAGGGTTATGTGTAGATTATAGGGAATTAAATAAGTAGACCATTAAGAATAAGTGCCCATTACCTCAAGTTGATGATCTTTTTGACCAATTTCATGGAGCTACGGTATTTTCCCAAATGGACCTAGCCACCGGTTTTTACCAATTGAGGATTACCAAAGATAGTATACCTTTAACTATTTTAGAGGGACTAACTTTTTCTTTGAGTGGTTGATTATGACTTTTGGGCTAACTAATGCACCTGCTTATTTCGTCTATTTTATGAATTGTGTTTTTAGGAATGTTCCTAATAAGTTTCTGTTGGTTTTCATCAATGACATTCTTATTTATTCCAAATCCGAGGAAGAGCATAAATATCATTTGGGAGTGGTGTTGGAAACATTAAGGAGGCATGTCCTAAAGGCAAAATTTTATAAGTGCAATTTTCGGAGATCATAGGTAAGATTTTTAGAACATATTATGTCAGGAGATGACATTTCAGAACATCCCGCAAAGGTAGAGGCTATGCAAGAAAGGAAGCAACCAAAGATTCCTACCGAATCTCGAAGTTTCTTAAGCCTAGCAGGATACTACAGAAGATTCATTCAATATTATTCCATGATATCCTCACATTTGAATATGTTGATGAACAGGGACGTGAAGTTTTCTTGGACTCCATAATGTGAAGAAGCATTTATCGAACTAAAGAAGAGACTGACTAGTGCACCCATTTTATCTATTCTGATGTGCACGGTGGGTTGACGGTGTATACTGATGCTTGTGAAGTAGGACCAGGTTTGGTTTTGATGCAGCATGGGAGAGTGATTGCATATGCTAGTAGGCAGTTGAGGGCACATGAGAAAATTATGCTATGCATGACTTGGAGTTATTAGATATAGTTTTCGCGTTGAAGATATGGAGGCATTACTTGCAAGATAAAAATATTTCATTCTCTCCTAAGATTATTTCTTAGTCTATAAGGACCTAGTAAGAAAGAATTTCTTTTTAAATAGGTGAAAAGTTCGAGCTCTTCAAGAACAACAAACTCTTGAAACATCTTTTCTCTAAGAAGGATCAGAACTTGAGGCAACAAAGGTGGTTAGAGTTTGAGCCAGCAAAGGTGGTTGGAGTTTTTAGCAGCATACGATCTGAATATTTTCTATATGCCAGAGAAAGCTAATGTGGTGGCGGATGCCTTGAGCAGAGATGCAGTTTTAGCACTTCTTGAAGTTTCCTGGACTCTTATAAAAAAACTGCAATCAAGAAGAGGAAAGAAAGAAGATTGTGGAAATCATAAAGGATTTAGAGAAGGGGTAGAGTTCGAGTTTTGATATTGATAACCAAACTGTTTTGGGGACAAAGGGGAGGATCTGTGTGCCAAATATGGATAATTTGAAACAAGAAGTTTTGAAGGAGTGTCACCAATCTAAATTAAGTATCCACCGAGTAGTTTTGAAGATGTATAAAGACATAAAGGGAAAATTTTGGTGGCCAGCAATGAAGAGAGATATATCTATTCATTTTAGTAGATATCCTAATAGTCAGCAGATCAAGGAAGTGTTGTATATGACAATGCTATGATTTTTGTTTGATGATTACAAACATATATTTATTATTATAAATGTGTATGTAATTGTACTATTCCGTTACATCTTAAACAGAATAAATTATTTATACTTAAATAAAATACCACGGCACAAGAATTTAAATATTCAAACAGTATTTTATCACAACGCCATAGAATGCATACTGCAACATTAGAGAAGTGATGCAGGAGATGCCAAAAAATGTTGCTATAGGCCAAAAATTATTTACGACAATACTTTCTTGGTGTTGCGTTTTGCCGCGTTGCCTTAGAGTCAAAGGCAACATCTTTATGACCCTAAGGCAACATCCGTACAGGTATTGCCACATGTAATAAATTTACAGAATGGTGGGGCCTACTAAAATCTGCATCCCGAGTTCACAGAATCCCCACTAAAATCTGTAGCTCGGGTTCACCGAATCCTGTTGTGGGGCCCACATGCATTAATCTATGGCAACACTTTTACCATTCAATGGAAACACTATATCATAGCTATGGAAAATTTAACATCACATACAACAACATTATATCATAGCTATGGCAACATTACATACAACAACATAACAACAATTAACATGACACTGAAATTAACAAAGAACTTTTTATTTCAAATTAACCAGCAGTAAAAGTACTACTTAGTCAACTACTAAATAACAAAATATAGCCATTAAATTCACTTTTACAGACATTTCAGTTACAAACCCAGCCAGTACTAAATTCTTGTATACATCAAACTAAAATAGTTTAAAAATATATCGCAAGCCTCTATTTAGTGCCTCTACTGCCTCGAGTACCTCTAGTAACTTCAATAACAAGTTCTTGAATAACCTTACCACTGCCTCCTTCACCTGCATTGCCTCAATTCATTTGTATTTCAGCACAAACTGAGTTTCATTTGCATTTCAGTTGCATAACTGAATTGCATAACTGAGTTTCATTTTCATAACTGAGTTTCATTTCATTTGCATTTCAGTTGCATTTCAGTTGCATACCTCAGCTTATGGCATGCATGCCTCAATTGCAAATTGATGAAATGACTCAATTTGTTCAAAGCACAAACAATACTGAGTAAACAATTAGACAGTTACAATATGGATAAAATTATCACTAATCAACACTATAGGTTTAATGGGCAATGTGGAAAAAACTATCACTAATCTGCAATGTGGCAAAAATTATCACTAATCTACAATGTGACAAAACTTAAAATTATACCTGAAAAATTGTCCGAACATTGCCATAGCAACACACAAAGAAGTCCAAATATGATCCAGGACATAGCTAAAGCTGTTGCAAAGAATTTTTCTCCTTTCTCGTGTTTTCCACATTTAATGTGTAATAGGGCCAACTCTTCCTTCATATCTGCCACAAATTCATCGGCTTTTGCCCTCTTTTGCTTTTACTTCAGCATCTTTTCTTCAATTGTCTTTCTTTCCACGAGCAATTGCGATATAGTATTTTCTTTTTCCATCAATTTAATAGTAGTATCATCCAATTCCACGTTGCTATTGATTTCATACACTTCGTCATGCCACATAAAATACTCGCAATAGCCATTCTGCATATATCTTAAATTTTCAACTAAAACATCATGAAAGATATGATTATAGACAAAGCAGCCAAAAAAACCTAATTTATACTTACCGGCCAAATGGAGAAACCATAAAACTTCTTCCCCGCATTCGACCCTGCCTTCATAGTCCTCATATTCGCTGGGATTTTGTGGTGGCAGTTCTTTCTTGCAGCCACTCTTGATGAATTTGAAGTAGAAATTGATTGAGCGGTCATTGAACTCGAATTGAAGGAAGAATCAAAGTGATATCACAAACTGCAAACCATTTCAGTAATATCACAAACTGCAAATGATTATGTATATATTCCATATCATAAATTTCATGCAATAGGTTTTCAGGCATGTATTTCATGCATTCAGTATTTTTGTGCGTATATTTATTATAGAATCATACACACACACCCCAAAACAAAGTTCACATCAAATTTTGGAAGCATGCATCATAAAGAAACAATCAACCATTAGCAATTTATTGATCCATGTGTGCAGATACAATGATGTCAATGGTGATGCGCACATCAATGTACAGTAGGTTTCTTAAATAAATTCTGATTGGGAACTAGGTTATAACTCATGCAGATAACAAACATGAAAATACTTAAGAAATGAATAGTATCATGTATATGTAAGCATCCTTATGAAACCATTTTCCTAAACTGTTGTATATCTTATTAAAAAAAGCTAGCAGTATCATGTCTCAGTCACCAATTTGTTATTAAATTGATTAACAACCCAATAGCTGCTCAAAGAACATTTCAGCGAATCAACATACAAAAGAACCACAAATAATAGAATATAATTGTATACAACTTCAAACTGGAAAAGTGTGGATTCATTGACAAATAATAGACAAGAATTGTTAATCATCTAACACTAATTATACTCATGGTGATAATAATTTCAGTTTTTCGATAGGATAATTAATAGCGGTGATAAAAAAAGCAACAGAAACGTACATGAGAAACACAGGATAAAAATCTAGCATCTTTCTTCTTGGATTGACTGTCGTTTGATGACGGATAAAGGGAGAAAGGGAGAGAAGTGGGTTCATTTGGAGTTGGAGTCGAAGACTAGCTGGAATAAGTGGAGGACGCAGAGAGGGTTGGAGTAGAAGTAGTAGATGAACGAAAATTAGGGAATGAAAATGGAAATTTGGGGAGGGAACGAACAGTTGTTAGTTGAGAAAGAGTAATGGAATGAGTACCGTAAGTTGATTTCCTATTGGTGGTGGAGGATTATAACGGATTAGTGAGGTGTCAACTACAAATGTTTGAAGTCGGTATGTACGACTTAAGCATGATCTTTATATGGATATAGCGGAAATGTAAATGATAAGCTAACTAGTTAATATACAATAGTTATGCAAATAAAATCTAAGTTAACGAGATATATGACAAGTAAATAAAAACGGTAAGTTAAGTAAAAGAAACACCAGGAATTTTTATACTGGTTCGGACTTCCCACCCTACTTCCAGTCCCGAAGCTCCTCTTCGGAATTCACTAACAACGTCCTCTCTTAACCCGAAGGAATAGGTCAGTACACCCGAGCCCCAACAAGGATGCCTCTCACCTGAGCAACCACACAGGTTCTCAACAATTACATGTATTTGACTTTGGCTTTGTGTTCTTAACAACACGGATAGTCAATCTTTTAAATACAACCTTCATACAATCTGATCCTCGAGTATACGACTTGAATGTGAAGATTAAAAAGAAGTAGATTGCTTGTTGAATCAAATGATGTTAAATTGATTCAAGGATTCAACAAGTATTTTGAATTGGAGAGCTTTTATTTGCAAAGAATGTAAATGGAGAGAATAGAATGATGATCAGAAAATATATTAAAATTCGGTTAGATTAGGTAATTGTAAAACATGATTGAAGTTGTTTACATAATAGTCTAAGAGCAGCAATCATTCATGAATAGTTTCCATAAAAAGATATGTCCATTTCCTTTGATTAATAAAGAGGAATCTCTTCATGAATGGAAGCAACTCTTCAGAAAACAAGTTCTGGGTTGATTCAGTCGACTCGTTAAAAATCATCAGTTGATTGGTAGAAATAATCAATTTATATAAAACTTTTGAAACTAGCCATTATGTACAAAGATTGCTCGACCAGTCGACTGGTGGATTTCCTACCAGTCGACTGGTAGGCAATTTCAAGCATAGTCTGGCTTTTTGAAGGTTTTAAATTATATGTGTATATATATGTGCGTGTATATATATAAAACTTTATTAACACATTCATGTATACTTGAGGATAGATTTTAACATAATTCTAACATGACTCAATGTACATAAATATAAAACCTTATCTTTATGATTCGATTCCCATAGTAGCATTATTCATTGACATCGATCAAAATCTCATTATTCAACATTCTCGCCCTTTTTATTGATGGCAACACTTTGGATTTTCTCCCCCTGAATTTCTTTGGGTGATATTGGATCATGTGCATTTCGATAAAACCGGAATTCGTTTTCACAAATATTTATAGATATTGAAGATTGTCTTCTCTTTGTTGTGGTGTACCTGCAAAATATACTTTGGTACCCACTTGTTTTGTTTGGGTCCAGGGGTTAGATGGAAGGTAACCATACCCAAGAGGGTTTAATGGAATGTAATAACCCGGAAATTCTGAGCTAGTTTAAAATTTTTATTTTGGCAATTTTAGCGAATTTTGAACATTTAAAATGAATTATTTTAAATAGTATCGACTAAAATTTATTTTGAATATAGAATCGAATGTATATATTATATACGTCGTCGTTAGAATATAATAATTATATATAATTATAAATAGGAATTGAAAATGGCGCGGTTGTTCGATAATTTGATTTCAAACTTCAATTGAATGTACCGGGTGCAAACTAAACCGGATTTTAGAGAAACCAAAAATAATAGGATCTATTTGGGAATATCTTTCCAAAGAATCAGAAAAATCGAAATTTTATAGCGGGGATCAAAAGATATGTCCAGTGAAAAATTCAGAATAGTCGCTATGAAATTCAGGCCCTTAAAAATGGGAATTTTGCTAACGACCTCGGATTTCGACGAAACCACTTTTGTTGGATCTGTGATGTCAAGTTATTGCTAGATTCCAAATTTCATAATTTTTTGAATCAATATGTGAGCGTGGCAAAGGAAAACGCGTTTGACCAGTTTTAGTTGATTTTAATCGACTGGAAATTGGCCATTTTTCTAACGGTCTCAGAATTCGACGAAACTAGTTTTGTTTGGACCGTATCGTCAATACGAAACTAGAAAATATTTTTCGGGAATTTTTAGAGTTAGTATGTGACCCCAGTAAATTGAAATGCGCGTTCAAATTCAATATATAGAGTTATATGTTGATTTTAATGGAAAATGATCAAAATGATCGAATCAGCCTACGATACATATCCTATTGTGTTCGGAATAGGGGTAAAACGTTATAGACGACAGGCGGTGGGCCTTGTTTTGAGGTCGTATGTAAAAGTCAACTTTTTGGGGAAAAAATAAAATAAAATAAAATAATTAAAACCTCTCTCTCTCCCTCCCCTTCAAAACCGCTGCCCCCCCCCCTTCGTTCATTCAGATTGAACGAAAAGAAAAAGAAAAAAAAAGCATCGATCGGGGGAACCGCCGCCTACTCCACCCTCCTCCATCGCCGACGAGCCGCCACCCTCCATCAGTGCCCCGCCACCCTTCTTCCTCCCCTTCCCCCCTCAGCAACCGCCGCCTCCCACTAGCCTTGCCCCCCTCGATTTCCGTCCAGACCCCCCGTTCATCGAAGAGACCGCAACCCCCCCAACCCTCCGCCGCCACACAGTTCCCCCACCACCTGCCATCACCGCGAGTGCAGCACCCCTCCTTCGCCATTTCAATTCGCAGCCCCCCCTGACGTGAAGACCGAGGCCAGCGCCTCCTCAAAAGCCCCAACCTCCGATGAACGGCCACCGCAAACCCCTCCTCTCCGTTGGAAGATGACCAGTACGTTTTTTTATTTATTTATATTTTTATTTACTTAAAGTATTGTTTTTTTATTTATATTGTTTTATCCGATTTTAATTAGAGGGAAAAACCTGATTTTTAAAGTATAAAAATATAATGTTTTAAGAAGATAAAGATTTGTTTTATAACATTAAAAAGATTTGATTTTTATTTTATAAAAAGGAATGGTTTTTAAAAATGTAAAAACATGATTTTTATTTTAAAGCAAAGTTATGATTTTTATTCATTGATTTGCAAAGTAAAAGAAAGATTTTTATTCGTTCATTAGCAAAGAAAAAGAAGTGATTTTTAATAATAAAAATATGATTTTTATATAAGGCGGGTAATAAAAATGTGATTTTTATATTATAAAAGAAATAAAAATGTAAATCTTTATAATTGAAAAGGCGAAATCTTTATAGTTGAAAAGGCGAGATCTTTATACAGAGAATAGCGAAGTAAAAATAGAATTTTTATCTATATAGTAACGAAGTAAAAATTCGATTTTTATCTATATAGTAACGAAGTAAAAATTCGATTTTTATCTATATAGTAAAGAAGTAAAAATTCGATTTTTATCTATATAGTAACGAAGTAAAAATTCGATTTTTATCTATATAGTTACGAAGTAAAAATTCGATTTTTATTTATATAGTAACGAAGTAAAAATTCGATTTTTATCTATATAGTAACGAAGTAAAAATTCGATTTTTATATATTGAATAGCGAAGAAAAAATTCGATTTTTATATATTGAATAGCGAAGTAAAATTTTGATTTTTATATATGTAGTGGCTACGGGCAGCGAAAGTGACAAAAGGCGAGAACGATGAAGATTTCTCTAAATGAAGAGTCGTGGTATTGGATAGCTATCGGTGAGAACTTCTCACTCTTCAATTTCTTTTTCTAGTTATATATATATACTAGGATGCAGACGGTGTTTAGTAGCACCCGACACCATCGTCCACAGACCATGGACTTGTTTGTTTGGTTGTGTAGTTGGTTAGATTATTTGGTTTGAATTGAATTGTATGGTGAAATGGAATGGATTTGATTGATGTGTGAATGGCGTGGGCCTTCACTAGACCGGGGATAAGGCTAGGCCTCGTCCCGTTTCTAGTATCGTGTCGTTATGCCGCCGAAATTTTCTAAAATAAATTAGAAAGATAAAGATATCATTTTATTTAATAAATGAACCGAATAGAATATTCATAGGTCGAATAAAATAATTTGATCGTTGAAAATATAATTTTTAATGTGAACGAGAATAAATAAATATTCATTTACAAACCAGACGGTTTGTTTATGTACCTATTTGAAGGACATTGATTGGGTCGATAAATTTTACACATCGCCCAACTGCACAAATAAAAATATGTGTTTGTTGATTTTAAACCCCACACGGGTATTTGGACGAAATATGACATACACTAATCCCAATAATTAGTTATATGTCGATCGATTGATTGACAGGCTGTTATAAGCGTAAGATATCTATATTTGATGCTTATACAGTGTAGTGCACTTTGGATGATGGTTGATTATTTATCGTTGCTATTATATACATTTGTCGTATGGAATCCATATAATTAACTTTATATCGTAATTGATTGGGCCTCATTCCAATTTAGAAGATAAAAAAAACATTATAAAATAAAGGTTCATGTGTTGACAGTACTCATCCGTTGAGATTAGTCATGTGTTGAACGAAATATTTTAACAATAAAATTTACATCTTTATCATATATGAAATTAGAAATTAACTGGAAAATAGATGAGATGAGTGGTCTCCTGGATATTGATCTGATGTTGGTTTCGGCCTTCGGGGTTAATATTTAGGGAATCGTTCTCTTACTAGTTTACGGTTGGAGTCTGATTTTAAATCAAATGATAGATACCATAATTTTTATAAAATATATTAAATAACAAAAATAGTCACACGTGGACAGTACTCATTCGTTGAGATTAGTCATGTGTTGACAAAAATATAGATTCACGTATTGAATAGAATAAATATTCATTTGTTGAATAGAATAACGGAATTTTTGAAAAATATAAAGCCGTGTTGATTAGAGATGCGCTATTTTGACTCGAACGATATTTATATCGATTATAAACAATTTTGAATTGAATTGAATAGAAAACGAATTCGAATTGAATTGAATAGAAAACGAATTCGTATTGAATTGAATAGAAAATGAATTCGAATTGAATTGAATAGAAAACGAATTCGAATTGAATTGAATAGAAACCGAATTCGAATTGAATTGAATAGAAAGCGAATTCGAATTGAATTGAATAGAAAACGAATTCGAATTGAATTGAATAGAAAACGAATTTGAATTGAATTGAAAAGAAAACGAATTCGAATTGAATTGAATATAAAACAAATTCGAATTGGATTGAAAACGAATTGAAATAGAATAAAAATCGATTTGAAATGAATTCAAATTGAATTGAAATTTGAATTGAATAGAAATGAATTTTAAAATAAATTTATAAGGAAAAAGTTTAATTTTGATTTGAATTGAAATGGAAGTTGAAATTGTTTTTGAAACGAATTTAAAACTATTTATAAAATTCGTTTTAAATAGAAATCGACGAAATATATATTATATATATAATATAATGGCCTGAATAGAACGCGCCGCGCTGCGGCAGTTCGCGAATTTCGATCATTTATTTCGAACGGACATTACGGGAGATCCGACCGTCGGATTCTCCTAAAACCGGAACCGTTGGGTTCGCATCAAAAAGAGCTTTCTAACGAGTATTAGAAATTTGAAATCTAACGGTTGGATTTGGAGATACATCCAAATCAAATTTGGAAAAGGTCGTTGTAAGTGCAGTTCGGTGGCCGTTGATGGAAATCGACTGTATGGGCCTTGATAAAATTATTAAAAATAGTAATAATTTGTGTAAAATCATAAGAAATGATTTGGGAAAAATTGGGACGAAAAACTCCATATTTGAAAAGATAAAAATAGATTTTTATCGAAATGAACTAGTTTTGAACTAAAATTAAACCCGTTAATTTTTAAATAAATAAACTGGATTTGAAATGGGTTTTAAACAGAATTGATTTGTGGGTTTATCGTGAACGGTGTTTTAAATAACATTTGTTCTTTAACCCGATAATAAATAGATTATGATTTGGGTTTATCGTGAACTGTGTTTTAAAGGACATTAGTTCTTTAACCCAGTAAAGGGAGTTTCAATGAATCTGTAATTAGATTGAAATGTGAATTGATAATCTAAATTATCAAATTTAGAAATTGAGCGAGAATGGAGTACCACCAGTTTTGCTCCAAAGCGATAGTTAAATCTTTAATTAGATTTGAACGTGAAATGGTAATTAATTTTATCGATAACACCGTGGTGTTAGATATGGAGTATTACCAGTTTTGCTTCATGGGATGAATAGGTTGGGATTGGGAAATAAAATAAATAATTACTTCGGTGCGGTTCGCTAATCTCGACTAGTTTGGGAAAACCATAATTTGGTTTGAAATGACATCCAAAGGAAGATTAAAGGATAAATTTTAAAGAATTTATCTTGGATAAAATTAATGGGAACCTTTCCCTAAGAATTGAGATTTAGAAACTAACTGTATGTTAGTTAAGAAGAATGGTTTCTTGGGTATTGATCTGATGTTGGTTTCGGCCTTCGGGGTTAATATTTGGGGAATTGCTCTCTTACTGATTTACGGTTAGTGACTAATGAATTGGAATGAGGCGTATGTTGTGTTTGTGTAACCTTTGTTTTTAATATACGCGGGTTGTTCGGAAAGGCCGGGTTTATACCCATTCTGAGTAACCGATTCGACGATAAGTCGAAGATGAAGACGGTGGTTGAAGACCGGAAGTCTTCACATAGTTTGGGTGATTACTGATGATCTTGATTGGGCTGTACACCCAAGATGAGGGAATCAGTTAGTGATCGTCCAGACGTACCTGGAGATCGACGGATATGCGAGGAAAGTGCCTCTGGTTTCGTTCAGACCCAGAACGAACTTGTAAATGGATTGTGTGTCTGACATTGGACTTTATTCTGTGTTGATTGATTTCTGTTAAATATATATCTGTTTGGCGGCGGAGAATTTATTCTCTTGCTTAACGTCCTTCTCTGAGACGTACGAGCTTAGAGGTTATATATCGGTAGATATCAATCACATGGCATGAATTTCCTGTGTGTCACGCTGAGTTGCATGGATCAAGGCTTCTGTTGAAAAGCAAAGTCTTGTGGTTGATGATCAAAGCACGGCCTACGTGGCAGCTTTGTGTATAGCGTGGATTCGCGAGCCTCACACCTCGGTATGAGTCAAAAACGGGGTAAGGACTACAGGGAGAGCACGACGTTTCTTTCTAGCTTTGGTTGTGTCAGTGACTTACCAGCCCTGACATTTATATACTTTTCACCTATGTGGTTGTTGGATGAGGCGCCTCGATTTTAGGTCTGTAAGGACCGGGAAACGCGTGTTCAGGAATACTAATCCTCAAACGTAAGAGAGGACCGGCCCTGAAGCATCCAGGGGTTACCCAGAGTGTGTAGTCCCGAGGCATTTGCTAGAGTGTCTCGAAGCGGAGAGGAGCTTGGCCCTTGCCTCGACTCATGACGGAAATCCAATTTCCAATACGTGTATTGCGGTTTTATTTGTAGAGCCTAGTATGGCGACATGATAGATGGTACCCATGCTGCCTAGGATTGATATTTATGATTGAAATTGTTTTGACACTATACACTTATTATAGTATCAAATGATTTGTTTTTAAACGTACCAAGCATGTTTGGCTAATATAAGGGAAAACCCTATCCTCCGGCTTGCGTTGCATTGTGTGATGGGACCTGAGTCTTATAATAGCTTCATTTTTCGAAAAAGCATTGCGCTGTTTATTCTATATGCACTGGTATTCTTGGGAGGAAACCCGTTCCGTGTTATACGGCGTGGTCCCTTGAATTACTCTCTTTTAAAGTAAATTTTTAAACAATTGTTTTAGTTCTCACACCAGTTACATGACTGACCTGGAGTTTATTGTTTTAACCTAAACTCTGGGTGCCCCTATTTTCGACACTGGCAGCTAGTAGTTTTGGTTTTGCAGATTTATATTCACAGGATCCTGGTTTACAGCTGGAATGATATCCGGAAAGCTCTGTATCCGTATATCACCTTCAGTTGTGCTTTGTATTATTTTTCCACTACTATGTAATTTATTATAATCTCTGATATTTATCGAATGTAATTTATTCATTTATACTATGTATATTCTTGTATTCTGATGGAATTGTTGTAATAACAATGAAATGTTCTTCCGTCTGCGTTCTATTTTGTCTTGTACTCAACGCTATCCGCTCTTTCCTTCACGGGGAAGTTCGGGTCGTGTCATGGAAACTTTAAAGATAAAATTTTCATTATTAACTACTGAATCAAAATAATCATCGATATATTTTCCCTATTTCTCGAATTTACTGGAACCCAAATACTTAAGTAATCTCTACTGATATTTCTTTTCATACTTCTAGATTTATTATAAACATCTCTAGTCATAGATGTATTCAATAATAACTGGATCTAGGATGTGCATTAGTACTAGCAGTGATATTCTTATTGTACATAAAAGCATATCTAGTACTATTTCTATGATTATATCCTAAACCACTTTTGTCATGTAAAGGTCGAGATCTAGATAAAATCATATTTGAATGATTTTGACCTTTATTTAATTTCATGAACTTATATGTACATTTATCAAATTTAATTCCAAAGTCGCCAACTGACACATGAAATTTTGTTATTTTGAAAATTAATAATTTCCTTATTTAATTCAGAGTTCTTCCTTTTTAAAGCATTCTTAGTTTTGTGACCACAAATTTGAGATCCTGAATTAACTAAAGAAGATTGTGATTTTTCAAAATTTTCTTTTGAGTCAAGAGACAAAATTAAAGAACTAGAATTATTTAAAGAATCTTCTAATGTTGTATTTTTATTTTGTAAACCATCGATTTCCTTTAAAAGAACATTGTTATTATCTTCTAGTCGCTCATTTTCTTTTTAAAGGAAATCTTTTTGAAAAACAAGCTCTTCTAAGGAATTTTCAAAATATTTAGCTTGTTTAACTAAAAAATTGTTTTCCTTTTTTACTTTGGAATTTTCTTGCTCACAATCTTTATACTGAGCTAAAATAACTGCATTAAGTTTACCTAAACTTTTAAAATCTTTTAACAGATTTTCATGGTCTAACAAAAGATCTTTATATAATGAATCTACACATACCGATTATGATCTGACTTTAGCCATGAGACATTTGCTTCCTTTCTCTCATGATTCTGCTTTGTTGCTCTTCCACTTTCTAGTTCCTTGACTATATTTCTTTATTGCCATTTGTTCTAGGATGCTGTTACAATCTCTAGAACACCAGGCTCTGATATCAATTGAAAAGTTGGTGTGTACGACTTAAGCAAGATCTTTATATGGATATAGCGGAAATGTAAATGATAAAAGAACTAGCTAACATACAATAGTTATGCAAATAAAATCTAAGTTACCGAGATATATAACAAGTAAATGGAAACGATAAGTTAAGTAAAGAGACACCATGAATTTTTATATTGGTTCGGATTTCCCGCCCTACTTCCAGACCCGAAGCGCCTCTTTGGAATTCACTAACAACGCCCTCTCATAACCCAGAGGAATAGATCAGTACAACCGAGCCCCAACAAGGATGCCTCTCGACTGAGTAACTAGATAGGTCTTCAGCAATTACAAGTATTTGACTTTTGCTTTGTGTTCAACACGGATAGTCAATCTTTTAAGTCCCACCTTCCTATAATCCGATCCTCGAGTAAATGACTTGAATGTGAAGATTAAAAGGAAGTAGATTGCTTGTTGAATCAAATGATGTTAAATTGATCCAAGGATTCAACAAGTATTTTGAATTAGAGAGATTTTATTTGCAATGAATGTAAATGGAGAGAATAGAACGATGATCAGAAAATATATTGAAATTCGTTAAAATTAGGTAGTTGTAAAACATGATTGAAGTTGTTTATATAATAGTCTAAGAGTAGCAATCATTCATGAATAGTTCCCATAAAAATATATGTCCATTTCCTTTGATTAATAAAGAGGAATCTCTTCGTGAATGGAAGCAACTCTTCAGAAAACAAATTCTGGGTCAAATTAGTCGACTGGTTAAAAATCATCAGTTGACTGGTAGAAATAATTTATTTATATAAAACTATTAAAACTAGACGTTATGTGTAAAGATTGCTTGACTAGTCGACCGGTGGATTTCCTACCATTTGACTGGTAGGAAATTTCATGCATAGTCTGCCTTTCTGAAGGTTTTAAATTATATGTATATATATAACCTGATTAGCACATTCGTGTATACTTTGAAAGTGTGCGTATGTAATTGTCAAGAATAATACACTCAAAAGGATCGTGTAATATGACAAACAATATTCAAGTATGAAGTAATAGCTAATCACAGAACTATATAATAGTAAATGTAGTAAAAATAGAAAAATCACACCATAGATTTTTATACTGGTTCGGAGCACCGTCCTACGTCCAGTCCCATACTTCTATCTGGATTTTCACTAACAACAACCCCACTTCACCCGAAGGAATATGTTTACAACACCCGAACAGGAATTTCACGCCTCTATCAACACGAGGACTTCACAACTTGCCTCTTACAACACAGAGGACTTCAATACTTTCCTATAACAACACGGAGGACTTCAAACAAGACGAGTAGACTTGTAATTTGACAATGTGTGTTCTCAATAACATGAATTTGTCAGTTCTTGTACAAACTTCCTATAATCTTATCCTCAAATAGGATTTTTGTTTGTGAAGATTTTGGATGATGATATCGTGTTTGAATCAAAAGAATAATATATAAATTCTTGGATTCAAGAATGATATTGTGAAGAATATGAGCGTTTGAGTGCTTGAGAGTTCAAGAATGAAATCAACAATATAGAGAATAAATAGAAAGAATTGGTGGTTAGAATTGATGATTTCAAGGTGTTTATATAGGAGATAAATAGTTGTAACTAGTAGTAAATAGTTACAATCAATAGATATGACAATTGATGAAGAGGAGAAGAAGCAACTGTTGTAGAAATGGAAGTGACTATTCGAATAGTTGCTTCTGTTTAAAAACGGTCGACAGGTAAAAAATCCACAGTAGACAGGAATTTGAAAATATATATACGTTATATATATGTGTGCATGTTCATAGGGTTTTCTGGGCAGAATCGGTCGACCGCTCGAATTTGACCAGTCGACCGGTTTTGGCCAGAAAGCCACATGAATGTGCCCACACACATATTTTATATATATATATATATTCAATATTGAGGGATATGATTATTTGAGGATAGATTCTAACAATAATAACACTACTAACTCACAAAATAATCAGCCTTTAGTATAAAATACCATATGAAGCTCTTTGTGTCTTTGTCGAACCATAAATCATCTCTTTTTGTCGATAACGAATCATATCTTTGTTATTAATCAAAAACTTCATGAATTCCTTGACTCAACATTCTCCCCCTTTTTTATTGATGACAACATAGCTCTTTAAACTTTAAGAATTCCCTTTGTATAATCTTCCCCTGAATTTAAGCACTTATAATATACTTCCTGCACAACGCTATTAATAACATTCTTCTCTCCCTTTGTCATCGACAAAAAGGAGTAGATAAATAGATAAGAGTAAATATGATACCAGCAGATAAAATACATACCATAATAGTATCATACATCATACCCCACATACCGTACCAACAAAACATACCAAAGAGTCATAACATATACAACCAAGTCTATTTCAAAATAAAATACACATCCCTATTTACGTACAAGTGCTAGTGAATGTCTTAAGATAGCAAAATAAAGACGTAATCATAAGCAAAAGGTAGGATAAACCATGGAGATGCAAATCTAAGACTCATATTTGGTTTCCTCATCTTCATCTTCTTCTTCCTCTTCTTTAATATGAGACTTACCACGACCACGTTCATGGCTAGTCCCGGAGCTTGCCGCCTCATCGGAAGATGTCCAATTGTAAGAAGGAGGTGCCGAACGTTTTCTGGGATCTTGAGCTTGCGACGTTGAAGGACCACAAGAAATCGCTTCCCATAAAGTTCCAAAGAAGGATTTTATTTTGTTAAAGTGTTTTTCCATTTTCATATCCATGTGCTTAAGACGTTCTTCAAGCAAGAATTGATTACGTGCAATTTGGTCATGCAATTCTTTAGTCGAAGAAGATGGTCCAGGAAGCTTTACTTCTTTTGGTTTTGGCCTAGATGATTGTGAAGTGGTGCCTTCATGACTTCTCTCCTTCCATTGTTCGAATGAACTAATTGAGAAATAAGGTGGAGGTAGCTTCATTCTTTTGATTGAAGTTTTTTTGATGCACTTAGGTCGTGAGGATGGAGACTCAGGAGGAGTAATACTATAATCAAGTAAGAGACGCATAATGTATTCATTATAGAATATCGTTGGCCTTGTAGAATCATTAATGCTTAAGATTTCTTCAAAAATCATTCCAATCCAGTTTATATTGACATCTCCATAAATAGCGTATAATGCCTTAAAGTTTTCTTTGAAAACGACGTCGAAATTTCCTAGTCTCGGAAACAAGGAATGCATAAGAACATGATCTAAAACCCTTGCCGCAGGCCTTAAACCGATAGATTTTGTGCCGTTGGTATCATCTTCTATGAATTAATGGCTTACACTATTTCGAATATGAACCTGACAGAAATTACTTGAGAATTTTCGACCATAAAAAGACGATTTGAGAACTTGTGCCATCCTTGCACAAGAAATGAACACTTCTTTACTGCAAACAACCGACCAAAGACATTGTGCCGGATTCTCAGGCTTATATTTCTCCAAATTGAGATTAGCATAGAAAAGCTTAATCATGACATGATTAATCTCTACATTATTTTTGTCGAAATCGAGTAGGGATTCAAGTTCATCCTTCCTTGCAAGATTGAGAATATGATAACTTGAAAAATCCGAGAATTTAACAAACGAACCTTGGTATATTTTGAAACCCTTCATGTGATTCAACTCTTTACAGCTATGGGATCCATTAGCCATTTTTTGATATTGGAATCAATTGGTTGTGGTTGAGATTTGGATGTAGAAGATATCTTTGATCGTTTTTGTGGAGGAGCCATGATGAAATTGAAAGAGATTTGAGAATTTTGAAGTTAGGGCTATTGGTTTTTTTTGATGTTTAGAACGTTGAAAAGAGAAATGAATGGGTGAGAGAGGTAAACGACGTGTTGTTTCAATATAAAAACAGAAAAAGGTATGACCGGTCAACCGCTAAAAATGTACCGGTCGACCATTTTTGAACAGAGATCAAAACGGTCAACTGGTGTGTTTCTGCCGGTCGATTGGTCCTCCAGATTTTTGTTTTTCTGTTCTTTTGTCACTTTTTCTGTCCTTTTGTCACTTTTTCTGTTTTTGAAATGATCGAAGCTTTATTGAATTCTTTCAAGGAAGTACATATATGTTATAACATAGGAAAAATACATAAATATCATCATAACATATTTAAAACACAATTAATGAGATGTAGCCGAATTATGCTCGGTTGACTCTTCCTTGGTCTCGTTACGAGGTGTCCATGGCGACCATTTTTCTTTTGCACCTTCATTACGACTATAGTAACGATCCCAAGAGTTTGGACTCCTAGATGATAAAGGAGCATGTGGCATGGGTTTGTAAACTCCATGTTTGTTTGTGCTACAGAAAAATGATGCCATGCGTTCTAATAATTATAATCGTTCTGAAGTAAGTCGTTGCTCGTAATGAAGTTGTCGCTGAAGATCCATTTGATGCTTCTGATAATGATGTATCTCGTTAATCTTTTCTCTAGTATGAGGCGAGCAAAATAGTGCTTTCTTTGCACGTTTAGATGAAGGCGTATTACCGGGGGTATGAGTGCAGTATGATTTGCTTTTCGGAGTCTCAGGAGAGTAATACTACTCTGGTTCTGAACTAGTAACTAAAATGTGAGACTTTTGCACGCATTCATCGCAGATATGAGCCATATTAAGAATTTAATAGGCTCGAAGATGCAAATTAAAAGAAAGAGCAATAAGCTTATATAGAGTTTGTCTATATATAGAGTACTGGAGGAGAAATGTCAAGGAGTAATTGTCGTACAATCAATGAATAGCTCATATTCTTTTACTAAAGATAGAATTAGATATAAAACAACTAAACTTTTTGAAAGTGAATGAACCGAATATAGAAATGATATATAACTTCAGTGTTTACATATCAAGTTCATTTCTTGAAAATAAGCCAAGCTCTCTACGCAAAGTAATAAAACTTGATTCAAGTAGAGGCTTAGTAAAAATGTCTGCTAGTTGATGACCAGTTTAAACATTTTCGAGACATATGTTTCCTTTTTCAATACTGTCTCTCTAAAAATGATGACGGATATCAATATGCTTGGGTCGAGAGTGATTTACTGGATTCTTTGATAAGTTTATAGCACTGATGTTATCACAGTATATAATAGAATTTGATAAATGAATATCAAAGTCCCGAAGTGTTTGTTGCATGTATAAAACTTGAGTACAAGCAAGAGCTGCTGATATATACTAGGCTTCACATGTTGACAGTGAAACATAGTTCTGTTTCTTACTAAACCAAGAGACAAGTGATTTCCAATAAAATGGCACGTACCACTTGTACTCTTTCTATCCGTTCGAGAGCCTCCGAAATCAGCATCGCTATATGATACTAATTCGAATGGACATTCTTTTGGGTAAAAGAGACCAAAGTCTTTGGTACTATTAAGATAACGAATTATACGTTTTACTGCTTGTAAATGTGATTCCTTAGGATTTTCTTGAAATAGTGCACATAGACAAACACTCATCGTTATGTCTGGACGAGTTGCTGTAAGATAAAGAAGAGAACCAATCATGCTTCGATATAATTTCTGGTCAACACTCCTACCATTTTCATCTTTTTCGAGATATGTAGTTGTACTCATAGGAGTAGGTTTACCAGATGTATTTTCTAAAGCGAAGCGTTTGATAAGATTTCCACAATATTTTTCTTGATTAATAAAACTACGATTTGAAGACCAAGAAAATAAAATAGTTCTCCCATATGAGATGTTTCAAACTCTTTGGTCATAATATCCGTAAATTCTTTGCAGAGTTTATCGTTTGTGGAACCAGAGATAATATCGTCTACATATATCTGGAGAAACAATATATCTTTTCGAGAATGTTTAATAAAAAAAGTTTGATCAACTTTGCCTATTTGAAATCCTGAATCAGTAAGACAGCTGTGTAATCGTTCATACCAAGGTGCTTGTTTTAAACCATACAAAGCTTTCTTGAGTTTGTATACATAGTCAGGATGTTTTTCATGTACGAACAAGGGAGGTTGTTCAACATATACATTCTCTTTGATAAATCCATTTAAAAAAGCACTTTTGATTTCCATCTGATAAAAGTTTGAAATTATGATGACAAGCAAAGGATAACAAGATTCTGAAAGCTTCTAGTCGAGCAACTGGTGCTAATGTTTCTTCATAATCGATACCTTCTTCCTGGTTATATCCTTGTGCTACTAATCTTGCTTTATTTCTTGTGATATTTCCTTGTTCATCGGCCTTGTTTTTATAGACCCGTTTAGTACCAATAACTGACTGATCAGTTGGTCTTGGAACAAGTTCCCAGACATCATTACATTTGAACTGATTTTGTTCTTCTTGCATGGCAATGATCCAGTAATCATCAGTAGCAGCTTCTTTTGGATTCTTAGGTTCGATATTCGAAAGAAACGCAACATGACCCATTTGATTGAGTTGACTCCTTGTTCTAAATTGTGATGTTACTTCTCCTATAATATTTTGAACTGGATGATCTCTTAATATCCTTGGAGGAGATCATAATGTTTGTGGAGAAGGTAACACACATGGTTAAGGAATATTCTCAATTATTTCAGAGTCAGAATCAATATTTGAGACGATCGGATTATTTGTGACTATAGTTTCATCATCATCCGATATGTTATGAGAAGGTTGATAGAATTCATCGAATGAAACATGAAGTGATTCTTCAATAGTTTTGGTTCTTTTGTTAAATATACGATAGGCCTTGCTACGTCTTGAATAACCGACAAATATGCCTTCATCGGACTTTGGATTAAAATTTCCAAGATGGTCTTTCGTATTTAAGATAAAGCATTTAGAACCGAAAATTTTGAAGTATGAGATATTTGGCTTTCTTTGGTTAAATAATTCATAAGATGTATTCTTGGTGAGAGGTCGAATGGATACACGATTCAAAACATAACACGCAGTTGCAACAGCTTCTGCCCAAAAATGTTTTGGTAAAGTGGTTCCATTTAATAATGTTCTTGCACATTCTTGTAAAGTTCGATTTTTCCGTTCTACAACTCCGTTTTGTTGTGGAGTTCTAGGAAACGAAAAATTATGATATATACCTTTCTTTGTACAAAAATGTTCAAATTCATTATTTTCGAATTCTCCACCATGATCACTTCTTATAATTTTAACTTTAAGCCCTTTCAATTTCTGAATTATTTTGACGAAAGATTTGAAATGATCGAAAGTAACACTTTTGTTTTTCAAGAAAATCGTCCAAGTATACCGGGAGTAATCATCTACAATTACAAACACATATCAACTATGGTTTATTGACTGAACCAGTGTTGGTCCGAATAAATCCATATGTAGTAACTCCAGTGGTTGTAATGTTGATATGACTTTATTGGATTTAAAAGATGATTTAGTCAATTTTCCTAATTGACATTCATCACAAATGTTACCAACCGTAAAGCTCATTTTGGGTAGTCCTCTAACTAGATCGTTTTTGGCTAACTTTTCAATAGTTCTAAAGTTTATGTTACAGAAACGTTTGTGCCATAGCCATGGATCATTATTATTTGCTACAAGACACATATCTAAATTATGATTGATATTCATATTCAGAATATAAATATTTCTATCTCTATATCCTTCGCAAACTATATTATGATCTTTATCTAAGATACGTCACTTATTATCTGAAAAGGAAATGTTAAAGCCCTTGTCGCATAACTGACTAATACTAAGTAAATTGTGTCTCAAATTTCTAACTAGTATGACATTAGTAATAAGAGGTAAGTTAGATGTACCATAATTGCTCACATCGCCTTTGCCGATGATATAGCCTTTTGAATTATCTCCAATAGTGACGGAGCTACCATCTGAGTAAGTAATATTTGTCAATAAGCTCTTGTCTCCAGTCATATGCTTCGAGCAAGCACTGTCCAATATCCACTTTCCTCTTTTCTTAAGTGGGACCTGCAAAAAATAAAATTAAGTCCATGATACCCACCATTTTATAGGGTCCTAAGAGTTAGGTCTTAGGAGTCCAAACCCATACGGGTCTGGTGTCCCCTTTATATACATAACTTGAATTGAAATGCATAGTAATCATAAAGTGCTGAATATATTTGTTCCTAATCAAATTATTATTTGTCTTAGTAACCCATATCTTGATTGTCTTGACGTTTTTCTTTTGAAACTTCATAACTGGTTTTGGTTTGGAATATAACAAATTAAGTTTTTTCTTAGTTTTATCTCGTTTTGCCTTTTTCTTTTTGAAACCAAGATGTTTCTGGATATCTTGTTTCTTATATCCCAAGCCTTGTTTATTTGAAGCAGATTGTGAACTTTCAATGATTTTTGCCAAATTTTCTCGACCTTTATTGAAGTTAGAAACATTTTGAGAAATATTATCTAACTTGGTTTGTAAATTAGCTTTTTCTAGATCTAGAATTTTGATTTTTTTTTCCTTAAGCTCTTTATTTTCAGTAGTGAGAGCATAAGTTTCCTCTTTTTGAGTTTCGATTTCTTAAATCAAAAGGGATAATTGAGAATCAATATTAGATGATGATTCTTGAGCTTTTTCAAGTTCTTCTTCTAATATATTTTTCTCGTCTTTTAACATATCTCATTCAAACTCTGCTCTATTTAAATCTGCTTTGGCTTCTTTCCATTACTGTTTCATATTTTTAAATTTATCTTTCAATTCAACATTAATGTCAAGAACTACATCAAATGTAGGAATTGTACCTCATCTTCTGTTGCCATGAAACAAATATTTGCTTGTTCATTTTCTGAATCACTTTCACTTTTTAATGAAGACGAGTCTGAATCATCCCATGTGACTGAGAAAGCTCGTTTCTTTGATTTGTCCGTCTTATATTTAAACTTGTCATTTTCTGACTTCTTTTGCTCTGGACAATCTTTGTGCATGTGCCCCTTTTTATGACAGTTAAAACATTCTATAACTGATGATGATGGTTTATTTGATCCAGATTTTCTTTTGTTATATCGACTAGCTTTTCGTTGTTTCAGGAATTTTTTGAAACCTTTTGCCATAAAAGCTAAGTCTTCATCTTCAGAATCTGTGTCATCTTCATCTTTTCCGACATGAAATGCTACATTTTTCTTTTCTTCTTTCTGTTCCTTTCTAGCCTGCAAATTTTCTTCATAGGACATTAGGTTTCCTATCAATTCATCTGGCTTCATGATAGAAAGGTCATTAGCTTCTTCAATTGCTAATTCTTTTCCTTTCAGTTCACTAGTCAGAGAATGTAGGACTGTCGAGACTACATCAAAATCTGAATATTTTTGTCCTAAACCAATAAGTGCATGATGGATAGTTTGAAACCGTGAATACATATCATTGATTGTTTCATTCGGCTTCATTTTGAAATTTTGAAATTAACTTTTCAGCATGGCTATTTTGGCTTGTTTAACCTTGTTAGTACCTTCATGATGGTTTTCAATGTTTGACAAATTTGGTATGCGGTGGTACAAATACTAGCACGGTTATATTCATTTCGATCTAATGCACGAAACAACATATTTATTGCTTTTGCATTTACGCTGCCGTTTTCTCAGCCGGTGTCCATTCTGAATATTCAGTTGTTGGAATCACTATTTCTTTTTGTGTAGCATTCCAGGCATCGTAGCTATTTGACTGCATGTAAAATACATACATGTTGCCCAATAGCTATAATTAAGGCCGTCGAAGAATGGAGGTCTTTGTATTGATTGACCTTCCGTGTAAGTAGTGTTGAGTGCTAGAACTTGGGTTATTTGCCTTATTACAAGAATATATCAAATAACTGTGTTACGGTTATAAGATGATCATGCTCTGATACCAATTGAAAGTGTGCATGTGTACTTGTCAAGTATAATACACTCACAAGGATCGTGTAATATGACGAACAATATTCAAGTATGAAGTAATAGCTAATCACAGAATTATATAATAGTAAATGCAATAAAAATAGAAAAATCACACTAGAGATTTTTATACTGGTTCGGAGCACCGTCCTACGTCCAATCCCAGACTTCTATCTGGATTTTCACTAACAACAACCTCACTTCACCCGGAGGAACAAGTTTACAACACCCGAACGGGAATTTCACGCCTCTATCAACACGAGGGCCTCACAACTTGCCTCTTACAACACGGAGGACTTCAATACTTGCCTCTAACAACATTGAGGGCTTCAAACAAGATGAGTAGACTTGTAATTTGACAATGTGTGTTCTCAATAACACGAATTTATCAGTTCTTGTATAACCTTCCTATAATCTTATCCTCAAATAGAATTTGTGTTTGTGAAGATTTTGGAAGATGATATTGTGTTTGAATCAAAAGAATAATATATAAATTCTAGGATTCAAGAACGATATTGTGAAGAATATGAGAGTTTGAGTGCTTGAGAGTTCAAGAATGAAATCAACAATATAGAGAATAAACAGAAAGAATTGGTGGTTAGAATTGATGATTTTAAGGTGTTTATATAGGAGATAAATAGTTGTAACCATTCGTAAAGAGTTACAATCAATAGATATGACAATTGATGAAGAGGAGAAGAAGCAACTCTTGAAGAAATAGAAGTGACTATTCGAATAGTTGCTTCTGTTTAGAAACGGTCGACAGGTAAAAAATCACCAGTAGACAGTAATTTGAAAATACATATACGTTATATATATGTGTGCATGTTCATAGGGTTTTCTGGGTAGAATTGGTCGATCGCTGGAATTTGACCGGTCGACCGGTTTTGGCCAGAAAGCCACATGAATGTGCACACACACATATTATATATATATATATATATATTCCAATATTGAGGGATATGACTATTTGAGGATAGATTTTAACAATATTTACACTACTAACTCACAAAATAATCAGCCTCTAACATAAAATACCATATGAAGCTCTTTGTGTCTTTGTCGAACCATTAATCATCTCTTTTTGTCGATAATGAATCATATCTTTGTTATTAATCAAAAACTTCATGAATTCCTTGACTCAACATACTTGAGGATAGATTTTAACATAATTCTAACACGAGTCATTGTATATATATAACCTTATCTTTATGATTCGATTTCCATAGTAGCTTTATTCATTGACATCGATCAAAATCTTGTTATTCAACAATGTTGTTTTAAAAAGGTAAATTGACAGATAGATATGCATCTTTTTGTAGATGTAGATTGATGACGTGGCAAATTAATCTTATAAGTTTATAACTATAGCTACTACAACACAATTTGATATCTATGCTAACACATTGAAGAGTGCGTTGCAATAGACAAAAATCAACATAGCTATGGCAACATTTTAGCTAACAACACCTTGGATTTTCATTACAGTGGGTCATTTACGGCATACTGTATTAAAATATAGTATTTTATTTCTACATTTGAATAGTACAGAGTTATAATGTGGCGGCCCGCCCCGCACCAGCCTGCATTTCCTTCGGAAGTGCGCTGTACACATGCCCTACTAGCACGGGACGGTCGCCAAAGAAAGGAAGGAAGGGAATGAACTAATCAAGAAACCTGTAGAATATCTCACAGCGCATGGAATAAAATATAATAATAACATACTTAACATAAAACAGGTGAGACAGTGCATAAGCTGATAACTAAAATCAACATCCATCATCAGAGCAGCGGAAATTCAAATACAACTTATTACAATTTTCCAAATTTACTGTCTCTAAACAAAAGAAAGCCAAAATAGAAGATACACCACCAATGCCCAAGCAGTGATCTTCAACAACACAGGGAGAATACTATATATATGTTACGTGGAAGCCTCCTGCTCGTCTCCGGATCATCTACCCGTGCATCACCAGCTAACCTGTCTCTAGTCTGCTCGTGTGAGCACCCAGAGTAATAAGAGGAGACATAAAACTCTGGGTCAGACATAAAGCCTGGTATGAGCGATAAGCATCTAAACAGAATAATAACAGGTATACTAAACCATACCTGAACCTGGACCTGCAACCAAAGAGTTAGTACCACATACCGTACAGTACTCTAAGGTGCCATAATAAATAGTGTAAAGAATACGGGGGTGGGGTGTGCATGTCATAATGATAGCAAGCAAATCATCCATAGCAACCATCCTCACATCTCTCACTCAGTGCGTAAAGCGTACGACATCTACCACTTTGGAACACTAGACAAACTGAGGTAACGACGAATCCCGACTTGTAGAAACCCTGCTGTGACCAAGCCAAACACTTGGAGTCATGACCAAACATTTCAATGACCCACTTCATTGGTCGTAGCCCTTGGTTCTACCGATGCCATAATGGCCCTGAATCCGCCTTCGTACCTCCTACCATAGTGGTCCAAAGCTATAGACGTCGATAGCTCCTTGGCACGCGTCCCGCAGCAAAACCCAACCATGAAGCGAACTCGTTGATTCCCATCTGAATCTTGAGCTCTAACTTCTCATTTGGGCTTCCTTTGCATCTCGGGTTTCAGTCATCACCGGATTGCCGGACTTCATCGGATCACTGGACTCCATCGGATCGCTGGACTTCATCGGATCGCCGGATCGCTGGACTCCATCGGATCGCTGGACTTCATTGGATCGCTGGACTCCATCGGATCGCTGGACTCCATCGGATCGCTGGACTCCATCGGATCGCTGGACTCATCGGATCGCTGGACTCCATCGGATCGCTGGACTCATCGGATCGCTGGACTATATCGGATCGCTGGACTCCAACGGATCGCTGGACATATCGGATCGCTGGACTCCATCGGATCGCTGGACTTCATCGGATCGCCGGATCGCTGGACTCCATCGGATCGCTGGACTATATCGGATCGCTGGACTTCATCGGATCGCCGGATCGCTGGACTCCATCGGATCGCTGGACTATATCGGATCGCTGGACTTCATCGGATCGCTAGACTATATCGGATCGCTGGACTTGGGGCTAACCGTTTTCTGCACAATTTCCTGCGACTGTTTTTACGCCATTCGACGGCGTTTTTGACCAATCTAACACTTCTAGACAATCACAAAGCATACTATACAGTCATAGAAACATGTATAATCATTCACAAACATCAAAACACAATTATGATAGGATAAAACGGATCAAACATAGCCAAAATCCCATGTTTTCCCTTAAGCATGTTTAAGCAAAACTAATCATAGGATTAACAAAACTTAATCAAATCAACCCAAATTTCTAACAGAGGTCTAAAATAATATTTCGAATTTTTAGAATATTTTTCCAGAATTTTAAAGTGTAAGAATTCACTAATTATCGCTAATCACCCTGATTAACTGTAATTAGTGTCAAAACAATGCTAACCACTCACCTTGGCCACAAATAAAATTCTCAGAACTGAAAATCCTCTGATTTGGGGCGAATACTGATGTCCAACAGCAGCTCTAACCTTGCTTTGGTGCTTTTTCTTCTTAATTTGATGTTGCTAAGCCTAATCTTTAATTAAAAAGTGATTTTGGGTGTTTTTAGAGAGATTTAAAGAGTGGAGGCCATGGCTAGGTTAAGAGGAATGAAAGTGGCGGCTGGAAAATGTCTAAAGAAATGTTTTCTAACCCTAATCAGCCCCTATATACTCCTAAACCCGAAATTCCCCTCTGGGCCTAGCTGCTAATCACCCGGTTAAGCCCAATTAAGCTGTTTTTCATCATCTAAAACTTGTTTCAGCCATATCTCCCAAACGGTGAGTCCGTTTGGCTAATGTGACCACTCTACGGAAAGAGAAACCATCATCCGGAGCCAATGGGAGTGGTTTCAGGTCAAAATTCCTTTCCAATCAAAAGTTATGGCCAAAACGGTGACAACTAGGGGTAAAATGGTCATTTAAAAATCGGGAAAAATCATGAACATGGGAAATGACCCCAATAGTCGTCTCCCAAAGTTACATGACCATACGACTTCGTATGTGAAAGAAATAAATATTCTACGATCCTATGATGCGTAGGATGCGGGTCGTTACACTCTCCCCCCCTTAAGAAATTTCGCCCCCGAAATTCCTTAACCCAAAACATACAAAGGATCCCGCATGCCTAACAACCACATACAACAATCAATCATGCAAAATAAGCAAACAAGCCTATCCTAGCATGCGGAAAACTAAATCGAAGTCAAAATCTTACCAGGCAAAGAGTTCTGGGTATGTCTTCCTAATGTTCTCCTCTGTCTCCCAAGTACAATCATTTTCGTCCTCGCTCCACTGAACTTTGACCAACTTCACCGCCTTCCTTCGAAGTTGCTTCATGTCGTGCTCGACAATACGGGCCGGCTTGCGGTTCCCAACCGCCTCGGGTTCTACCTCGAAGTCCTCCAACTGATCAGGTGAAATAGTCATATCTGGGTCGTGAACGAACTTCCTTAGTTGGGAAACATGAAATACGTCGTGAACTCCCGCCATCTTCTCCGGTAAGTCAATTCTGTATGCCAAATTCCCGACTAGTTCAAGAACAGGGAATGGGCCAACAAATCTTGGTGCCAACTTGCCTCTCCTTCCAAATCGTATTACGCTCTTCAACGGAGAAATCTTGACAAACACCAAGTCGCCAACGGAGAATTTCAAGTCCCTCCTCCTCTTTTCAGCATAGCTCTTCTGCCTATCTTGAGCAACTTTCATTCGTTGCTGAATGATCTTAATCTTATCTAAAGTTTCCCTCACCACATCTGGTCCAAGCATAAACTTCTCGCCAGTCTCTATCCAACATGATGGTGAGTTGCACGGTCTTCCGTACAAAGCTTCAAACGGAGCCATACCGATACTGGATTGGTAGCTGTTATTATATGCAAACTCTACTAGATGCAAATGGTCATCCCATGATCCACCAAAATCCAATATACATGCTCTCAAGAGGTCTTCCAAAATACGGTTCACCCTCTCCGTCTGACCGTCGGTCTGAGGATGATATGCGGTACTGAGATGTAACTCTGACCCTAGAGCCTCTTGTAAGCTCTTCCAAAACCCACTAGTGAACAACGGGTCTCGGTCGCTCACAATGCTTTTAGGTACTCCATGAAATCTCACTACCCACTTCATATACAATTCTGCTAACTTAGCTGCCGTTCTGGTCGATTTGACGGGTATAAACCTTGCACTTTTAGTCAGTCGATCTACAATTACCCAAATGCTGTCATATCCCGATCTAGTCCTTGGTAAGCCATCGATGAAATCCATCGAGACTTGCTCCCATTTCCATTCGGGAATTTCTAAGGGTTGTAACAACCCACTAGGCTTCTTTTGCTCTGCTTTAACTAGCTGGCAATTCATGCATTTGGATATAAACTTCCCAACGTCTCGTTCATCCCTTCCCAGTAGTAGGTCTGCTTCATATCTCGATACATCTTATTACCACCGGGGTGTATAGTCAACTTTGAGTGATGACATTCTCTAAGCACTTCATCCCTCAATCCATTGACATTGGGTACAACAAGCTTTCCATTCTTTCTAAGCCATCTATCTCGATCAAGCCCATACTTGTTCATCTCCTCATCGATACCCATCTCTAACTTGGAGATGATTTCCAATAGGTTAGGATCGTCCCTCTGACTAGAGCCGATCCGCTCAATCAAAGTGGGTCTGATCGTCAAACTTGCTAATATTTCTGGATCCAATTCGCACTTTGGTCTGAAATCAAACCCCGCGATAAACTCCAGTTGCTTCCATTCAAGGAACATAGCCCCTAAGCTGGCATGTTTTCTACTCAATGCATCAGCCACCGCATTGCCCTTTCCTGGTGTGTATGCGATGTCAAAATCATAGGAAGCTAAGAACTCTAACCATCTCTGCTGACGGAGATTCAGATCTTTCTGAGAGAAGAGATACTTTAACGACTTATGATCTGTAAAAAGCTCAAATCTTTCTCCCAAGAGATAGTGTCTCCATATCTTTAACGCGAACACGATTGCTGCCAATTCTAAATCATGGGTAGGGTATCTTTTCTCGTGCGGTTTCAATTGCCGACTTGCATAAGCAACAACCCTACCGCCTTGCATCAATACAGCACCCAGTCCGATACCACAGGCATCCGTGTATACCGTCATCTCTTCATTCCCCTTAGGAATGACTAACACTGGTGCGCTTGTCAACTTGTCCTTTAGACTCTTGAATGCATTCTCGCACCTTCCATCCCAGACAAAAGCTTGATTCTTCTTAGTTAACTGGGTCAATGGTGCTGCTATCTTGGAGAAACCTTGGATAAACTTACGATAATATCCCGCTAACCCCAAGAAACTTCTTACATCTGTTGCATTCTTGGGCGTAGGCCAATCCTGCACCGTAGCCACCTTCGCCGGGTCCACGGCAATCCCATTTTCTGATACAACATGGCCCAAGAACCTCACTTCCCTCTTCCAGAAGTGGCACTTAGAAAACTTTGCTTTCAATTGGTGTTTTCTCAACACCTCCATCACTATTCTTAAATGTCCCTTGTGTTCTTCCTCTGTCCTCGAATAGACCAAAATATCATCAACGAACACAAGGACAAACTTATTCAACTGATCTCTGAATACCCTATTCATAAGATCCACAAAATATGCCGGGGCATTAGTCAGCCCAAATGGCATAACCAACCATTCATAAAATCCAGACGGCGTTCGAAATGCCGTTTTAGCTATACTTTCAGCTTCCACTCTAAGCTGATGAAAACCTGTCGCGAGATCCAACTGAGAAAATACTCTCGCGCCACTCAACTGATCAAACAAATCATCTATCCGCGGTAGAGGATACTTGTTCTTCCTCGTCACTTTATTCAACTCGCGGTAGTCTACACACAAACGAAGGGAACCATCCGCCTTGGTAGCAAACACAACTGGTGCTCCCCATTCAGAAACACTCCTTCTGATAAATCCCTTCTTCAAAAGATCGCTGACTTGCCCCTCGAGCTCTCGCTGCTCCCTTGGTGCCATACGACGAAGTGGCATCACTATAGGCCTGGCATCTTTTACCAAATCAATACGGAACTCAATCTCTCGGTGTGGTGGAAGTCCGGTCACTTCTTCGAAAACATCCGGATACTGGCCAACCACGGGCAAACCTGACAACTCACTATGCGGAATGTCGAGGGAGTTTAGAAAACTAGCCAATACCCCCTTACTGGGTAGACCACCAAACACTATCCTCCGCCCATCATCCGCTCTAGCTGTCACTAAAAAGCCCTCACAGTCTACCACCACCCTGTATCTTTGGAGCCAATCTACTCCCAAAATAATGCCAAACCCAGTAAAGCCCAAAACAAAGCAATCACAAACAAACATGCATCCATGACTCGATAAGACCACATTACGACAAATCATGCTAAGGCTAGTAGAACCACCAATCGGGTTCGTCACTACTAAAGGTCTATCGATAATCTCGGGTTCCAATCCCAACCTATCTACCAGGTCACTAGATATGAAAGAACTGGAAGCTCCGGTATCAAACAAAACTCTAACAGGAACATCATAAACAGAAAGCATACCTTGAATGACGACATTCTTTCCCTTCTCCGCCGCAGTTGGGGCATTCGACGAAGAAGGAATAGCATTGAGAGCATATGCTTTCACCATTTTCTTTTCTTTAGGGGGTTGCGGACACTTGTCCTTGTGATGTCCCAATTGGCCACAATTGAAGCACTTCCTATCCGCTGGCTTGGCCCGACAATTACTAGCATAATGGCCCTTCTTACCACAGCTGAAGCACTCCACATCTTGCTTACTCTTTTTCTTCTGGCCATCCTTAGCCTGATTCTGCTTTCTCTTATTCTGGGAACCACCCTTGCCTCCACCACTTGCTTGTGGTTTTGGCTCTTCTGCTGATGCAACCTCAGTCTTCGACTTAGGGTAGAGACTTTCTGATCTTAGCGCTTTCCCCACAATCGACTCAAACGTCTCATCGATGTGGTTAATAAGTTTTTCCCCCAAGTACTGATCCAAACCTGTTATGAATTTCTCGTTCTTTTTCTCGGCAGTATCAATAAGAGATAATCCATATTTTGACAAGGTGTCAAATTCAGCAATATACTCCGAGACAGCCCTGCCATTCTGCTTGAGCTCTAAGAATTTCTTAAACAGCATTGACTTCTGAGCAGCTGGAATGAACTTCTCACTGAAGCGAGCCTTGAACTGCTCCCAAGTAATCTGATCTTCGGGAGTAGCTGCCTTTATAGCATTCCACCAATTCATTGCCCGCCCTTGCAGCTGACGGGACACTAGCTTTCTTTTCATCGCATCCTCGATACCCAAATCCTCGAAGATACGTTCGCAACTATCCAACCAATCCTGAACATCTGTAGCCGACTCCGTTCCGTGGAACGACTTCCCACCAAGGCTAGTATAATCCTTATTCAGCTTGGCGAAGTCGACTCTTGGCGCCTGCACTATTGGACCACCACCATTTCCACCATTGGGAGCTGCCCTCTGCACATCTCCAAGCATCTCCCTCATGAGGTCAGTAAACATCGTCCTCATGTCAGCAGCATTCCCATTATTGGTTCCCCTACCAGCACCTCTAGTATCTCGGCTCATCGTCAATCTGAAAAAGGAAACGATTAACGACTCCATAGTGGTGCTAGTGCAGTACGACTTCATCCTTATACCACTAATAGTATATATATATATAGCTTTTAAAAACCAAAGTAATCACAAATACGCTCTCTCGTATACGTATATTATCTCTCCCTGATAACTTCCCTAGGTTAACTACGCAACCTAGAGCTCTGATACCAAGTGTGGCGGCCCGCCCCGCACCAGCCTGCATTTCCTTCGGAAGTGCGCTGTACACATGCCCTACTAGCACGGGACGGTCGCCAAAGAAAGGAAGGAAGGGAATGAACTAATCAAGAAACCTGTAGAATATCTCACAGCGCATGGAATAAAATATAATAATAACATACTTGACATAAAACAGGTGAGACAGTGCATAAGCTGATAACTAAAATCAACATCCATCATCAGAGCAGCGGAAATTCAAATACAGCTTATTACAATTTTCCAAATTTACTGTCTCTAAACAAAAGAAAGCCAAAATAGAAGATACACCACCAATGCCCAAGCAGTGATCTTCAACAACACAGGGAGAATACTATATATATGTTACGTGGAAGCCTCCTGCTCGTCTCCGGATCATCTACCCGTGCATCACCAGCTAACCTGTCTCTAGTCTGCTCGTGTGAGCACCCAGAGTAATAAGAGGAGACATAAAACTCTGGGTCAGACATAAAGCCTGGTATGAGCGATAAGCATCTAAACAGAATAATAACAGGTATACTAAACCATACCTGAACCTGGACCTGCAACCAAAGAGTTAGTACCACATACCGTACAGTACTCTAAGGTGCCATAATAAATAGTGTAAAGAATACGGGGGTGGGGTGTGCATGTCATAATGATAGCAAGCAAATCATCCATAGCAACCATCCTCACATCTCTCACTCAGTGCGTAAAGCGTACGACATCTACCACTTTGGAACACTAGACAAACTGAGGTAACGACGAATCCCGACTTGTAGAAACCCTGCTGTGACCAAGCCAAACACTTGGAGTCGTGACCAAACATTTCAATGACCCACTTCATTGGTCGTAGCCCTTGGTTCTACCGATGCCATAATGGCCCTGAATCCGCCTTCGTACCTCCTACCATAGTGGTCCAAAGCTATAGACGTCGATAGCTCCTTGGCACGCGTCCCGCAGCAAAACCCAACCATGAAGCGAACTCGTTGATTCCCATCTGAATCTTGAGCTCTAACTTCTCATTTGGGCTTCCTTTGCATCTCGGGTTTCAGTCATCACCGGATTGCCGGACTTCATCGGATCACTGGACTCCATCGGATCGCTGGACTTCATCGGATCGCCGGATCGCTGGACTCCGTCGGATCGCTGGACTCCATCGGATCGCTGGACTCATCGGATCGCTGGACTCCAACGGATCGCTGGACATATCGGATCGCTGGACTCCATCGGATCGCTGGACTTCATCGGATCGCCGGATCGCTGGACTCCATCGGATCGCTGGACTATATCGGATCGCTGGACTTCATCGGATCGCCGGATCGCTGGACTCCATCGGATCGCTGGACTATATCGGATCGCTGGACTTCATCGGATCGCTAGACTATATCGGATCGCTGGACTTGGGGCTAACCGTTTTCTGCACAATTTCCTGCGACTGTTTTTACGCCATTCGACGGCGTTTTTGACCAATCTAACACTTCTAGACAATCACAAAGCATACTATACAGTCATAGAAACATGTATAATCATTCACAAACATCAAAACACAATTATGATAGGATAAAACGGATCAAACATAGCCAAAATCCCATGTTTTCCCTTAAGCATGTTTAAGCAAAACTAATCATAGGATTAACAAAACTTAATCAAATCAACCCAAATTTCTAACAGAGGTCTAAAATAATATTTCAAATTTTTAGAATATTTTTCCAGAATTTTAAAGTGTAAGAATTCACTAATTATCGCTAATCACCCTGATTAACTGTAATTAGTGTCAAAACAATGCTAACCACTCACCTTGGCCACAAATAAAATTCTCAGAACTGAAAATCCTCTGATTTGCGGCGAATACTGATGTCCAACAGCAGCTCTAACCTTGCTTTGATGCTTTTTCTTCTTAATTTGATGTTGCTAAGCCTAATCTTCAATTAAAAAGTGATTTTGGGTGTTTTTAGAGAGATTTAAAGAGTGGAGGCCATGGCTAGGTTAAGAGGAATGAAAGTGGCGGCTGGAAAATGTCTAAAGAAATGTTTTCTAACCCTAATCAGCCCCTATATACTCCTAAACCCGAAATTCCCCTCTGGGCCTAGCTGCTAATCACCCGGTTAAGCCCAATTAAGCTGTTTTTCACCATCTAAAACTTATTTCAGCCATATCTCCCAAACGGTGAGTCCGTTTGGCTAATGTGACCACTCTACGGAAAGAGAAACCATCATCCGGAGCCAATGGGAGTGGTTTCAGGTCAAAATTCCTTTCCAATCAAAAGTTATGGCCAAAACGGTGACAACTAGGGGTAAAATGGTCATTTAAAAATCGGGAAAAATCATGAACATGGGAAATGACCCCAATAGTCGTCTCCCAAAGTTACATGACCATACGACTTCGTATGTGAAAGAAATAAATATTCTACGATCCTATGATGCGTAGGATGCGGGTCGTTACATATAACTCCACTATTTGAATATCTCACTGTAATACATTTCATTTCATATTCAATTTCATATACACTGTTCTTCACAACAACACTCAGCCTCTCATATACAGTCAGTCAGTTTATACATTGTTGCCTCACTACATTTCTCTCAGTCACATAGTTACAGTTACTCACTCATACACTATCACACATTGATTTTTTGTCTTCTATCTTCTGTTGTCTTCATTGTCGGTCCAGTCTTCTGCTAATCTGTCACAGAAGAAACACACAGTAAACTGGGATAAAAATATTTTAAATTCTGGCATATATAATTATATTTTAAAATATTTATTTACATTAGAATTTTTAGTGTGTTTCTCATCATTTTTCATGACTTGATCCGATTTATATGGACATCCATCAGTGTCTAGACAACTTGGGATATTCACAGCGATACACTATAAATACCACAAGGTAGAAAAATCCTCTAGTGCTCACATATATAAACTGCATGTGCACTATACACGTATACACATACATGTGTATATATATACACATATTTCTGTGTAGGGAAAATATGGTCAATGTAATAACCCGGAAAATCTGGGCTAGTTTAAAAATTTTATTTTGGCAATTTTAGCGAATTTTGAACACTTAAAATAAATTATTTTAAATAATATCGACGAGAAATTTATTTTGAATATAAATCGAACGTATATATTATATACGTCGTTGTTAGAATATATATAATTATATATAATTATAAATAGAATCGAAAATGGCGCGGTAGTTCGATAATTCGATTCCAAACTTCAATTGAATGTACCGGGTGCAAAACAATCCGGATTTTAGTGAAACCAAAAATAATAGGATCTAATTGAGAATATCTTTCTAACGAATCCGAAAAATCGAAATTTCATAGCGGGAATCAAAAGATATGTCCAGTAGAAAATTCTGAATAGTCGCTATGGAATTCAGGCCCTTAAAAATGGGAATTTTGCAAACGACCTCGGATTTCGACGAAACCACTTTTGTTGGATCCGCAGTGTTAAATTATTGCTAGATTCCAAATTTCATAATTTTTCGAATCAATACGTGAGCGTGGCAATGGAAAATGCGTTTGACCAGTTCTAGTTGATTTTAATCGACTGGAAAATGGCCATTTTTCCAATTGTCTCAGAATTCGACGAAACTAGTTTTGTTAGGACCGTATCGTCAATACGAAGCTAGAAAATATTTTTCAGGAATTTTTCGAGTTAGTATGTGACCCCGGTAAATTGAAATACGCGTTCAAATTCAATATATAGAGTTATATGTTGATTTTGACGAAAACTGATCGAAACGATCGAATCAGCTTATGATACATATCCCATTGTGTTCGGAATGGGGGTAATTAGCTATGGACGACAGGCGGTGGGCCTCGTTTAGAGGTCGTATGTAAAAGTCAACTTTTTGGGATTAAATAATTAAAATAAAATAAAGGGTGCGTTTTTTAGAGGTCCCTATTAAGTTTCAAAATAAATAAATAAAACCGCTCAAAGTTTCATATAAATTTCCGGTCCCCATTTTTGAACAGCCGCCTCCTACAATCAAGAATCCGCTCCCTACTTTCACGTCCAGCCTACCCACTTCGCTCCTTTGCTTTTTACAAAAAAAAAAAAAAATGTGCGACCATGTATTAAAAATAATAATCTAAAATCGTAAAATAATTGCAGCAGTCCACGGAAATTGAAAACAAAAAGTTGCATATATATATATATATATATGCAAATTATGCCAATAGTTGCATACTTATATGCAATAATTGCATATGCACAAAATAGGCTAACGTTTTGCCTGCAGATTTGTTGCACATATGTGTGCATAATTTCGCATTATTTGCACAGCCGAACGCAAATAAAAATAACTGAACTTCATGGTTTTGAATTTGTGCACATATATATGCAGAAAATTGGAATTTGTGCATAATATTATGCATTTAACTGCATTTTTCGCTGTTTTTTTCTTGTTTGATTTTATTTTTTTACATGTTTATGATTTTTTTAAACTGAATTAATGGTCGAATGAATAATTTATTTAAATAATAATTTTCGTATTTTTTTTACTTTTTTTTTCATTTATTTCGCAACTTTCGAAAAATAGGGACCTAATTTATAATAAGTTAATCACTGGATGTGAGCCTAATTAAGTTTGCTTTTAGGGACCTGAGCCTTATTTTCACTAAAATAAAAACACTCCCTCTCTCTCTTCCCCCTTAATAACTTCTGCCCCCCCCCGGTTCATTTCGAATCAGAAAACAAAGAAAAAAAAAACCTAAACTACCGCGATACCCCCCCAGGTGGCGCGCCACCGCGATCGAAGCCCCCCTGCTGCCGCGTTTCCCCTCCTCTCCTCCACAGTTCGAACTCCCCCCCCTCGTTTCAGAAATCGCGCAGCCCCCCTTCTCGCGAAGACCCTCGGCCGACTGCAGACCCGACGCACCTCCTCCTGCGCCCTCTTCAACCTCCAAGTCCTCCACCTTGGCCTTCTCCTCCTCTAATCCGATCCCCCATTCACCAACGATATCAAAGGTGTGTTTTTACAACTTTATTTATTCATTTACTTAAGTTAAAACTGATTTTATTTAAAAATAAAAGGGTTAGGCCTTTATAAAAAAATAAGACTAGCGAAATAGAAATATAATTTTTATTATATAGAATGTATAAAATATAATTTTTATTATATAAAAAGTATAAAAATATAATTTTTATATAAGGAAGATAGTAAAAATATGATTTTTATTAGACGTGAAGTATAAAAATATAATTTTTATGTAGTGTAGAGCATAAAAATATGATTATTATTTTAAAGCAAAGCTAGGATTTTTATTCATTGATTTGCAAAGTAAAGGAAAGATTTTTATTCGTTCATTAGCTAGGAAAAAGAAGTGTTTTTTTTATAGTAAAAATATGATTTTTGTTTATGTAGAGAATTAAAAATATAATTTTTACATGATAGGAATATTAGAAATATCATCTTTATATTTGAAAAGGAGAAATCTTTATATTTGAAAAGGAGAAATCTTTATAGTTGAAAAGGCGAGATCATTATATATTGAATAACGAAGTAAAAATTCGATTTTTATATATTGAATACGAAGTAAAAATTCGATTTTTATATATTGAATAACGAAGTAAAAATTCGATTTTTATATATTGAATAACGAAGTAAAAATTCGATTTTTATATATTGAATAACGAAGTAAAAATATGATTTTTATATATGTTGTGGCTACGGGCAACGAAAGTGACAAAAGGCGAGAATGACGAAGACTTCTACATTTGAAGTGGCGCGAAGTTGGAATAGCTATCGGTGAGAATTTCTCACTCTTCAATTTATTTTTCTAGTTATATATATACTAGGATGCAGACGGTGTTTAGTAGCACCCGACACCCGTCATCCACAGACCATGGATGGCTTGTTTGTTTAATTGTTTGGTTGTGTAGTTGGTTAGATTATTTGGTTTGAATTGAATTGTTTGGTGAAATGGAATGGATTTGATTGATGTGTGAATGGCGTGGGCCTTCACTAGACCGGGGATAAGGCTAGGCCTTGTCCCGTTTCTAGTATCGTGCCGTTATGCCGCCGAAATTTTCTAAAATAAGTTAGAAAAATAAAGATATCATTTTATTTGATAAATGAACCGAATAGAAAATCCATGTGTTAAAATAAAATATTTTATCGTTAAAAATATAATTTTTAGCGTGAATGTGAATAAATAAATATTTATAAACAAATCGGCCGATTTGTTTATATACACTGATTTGACTGATATTGATTGGGTCGATAAATTTTACATACCGCCCAACTACACAAAAAAATAAATCTGTGTTTGATGGTTTGAAACCCCACACGAGTATTGGGACGAAATACGGCATACACTAATCCCAATAATTAGTTTTATGTCGATTGATGGATCGACAGGCTGTTATAAGCGTTAGATATCTATATTTGATGCTTATACAGTGTAGTGCACTTTGGATGATGGTTGATTATTTATCGTTGCTATTATATACATGTGTTGTATGGAATCCATATAATTAACTTTATATGGTAATTGATTGGGCCTCATTCCAATTTAGAAGATAAAGAATACTATAAAATAAAGGTTCATGTGTTGACTGTACTCATCCGTTGAGATTAGTCATGTGTTGAACGAAATATTTTAACAATAAAATCTACATCTTTATCATATATAAAATTAGAAACTAACTGGAAAATAGATGAGATGAGTGGTCTCCTGGATATTGATCTGATGTTGGTTTCGGCCTTCGGGGTTAATATTCAGGGAATCGTTCTCTTACTAATTTACGGTTGGAGTCTGATTTAATATCAAACGATAGATACCTTAATTTTCATAAAATATATTAAATAACAAAAATAGTCACACGTGGACAGTACTCATTCGTTGAGATTAGTCGCGTGTTGACAAAGATATAGAGTCGTGTATTGAAAGAAATATAGATCCATTTGTTGAATATAAAGCCGTGTTGATTAGAGATGCGCTATTTTGACAAGCACGATATTTATATCGATTATATTCGAATTGAATTTGATTTGAATAGAAAACGAATTTGAATTGAATCGAATAGTAAACGAATTTGAATTGAATCGAATAGAAAACCAATTGAAATTCGAATTGAATTGAAAACGAATTTGAATTGAATTGAAATTCGAATTGAATTGAAAACGAATTCGAATTGAATTGAAAGCGAATTGAAATGAAAGCGAATTGAAATGAATTCAAATTGAATTGACATTTGAATTGAATAGAAATGAATTTTAAACGAATTTATAAGTAAGAATTCAATTTTGATTTGAATTGAAACGGAAGTTGAAATTGTTTTTGAAACGAATTTAAAACGATTTATATAATTCATTTTAAATAGAAATCGACGAAATATATATTATATATATTATATATATAATATAATGGCCTGAATAGAACGCGCCGTGCCGCGGCAGTTCGTGAATTTCGACCATTTATTTCAAACGGACATTACGGGAGATCCGACCGTCGGATTTTCCTAAAACCGGAACCGTTGGGTTCGTATCGAAAAGAGCTTTCTAACGAATATTAGAAATTTGAAATCTAACGGTTGGATTTGGAGATATGTCCAAATCAAATTCGAAAAAGGTCGCTATAGGTGCAGTTCGATGGCCGTTGTTGGAAATCTATTGTACGGGCGTTGATAAAATTATTAAAAATATCAATAATTTGTGTAAAATCATAAGAAATGATTTGGGAAAAATTTGGTATGAAAAACTCCATATTTGAAAAGATAAAAATAGACTTTTATCAAAATGAACTAGTTTTGAACTAAAATTAAAACCCATTTATTTTTAAATAAATAGGTTGGATTTGAAACGGGTTTTAAATAGAATTGATTTGTGGGTTTATCGTGAACGGTGTTTTTAAATAACACTTGTTCTTTAACCCGATGATAAATAAAATGTGATTTGAGTTTGTCGTGAACTGTGTTTTAAATGACATTAGTTCTTTAACCCAGTAAAAGGAGTTTTAATGAATCTGCAATTAGATTGAAATGTGAATTGATAATTTAAATTATAAAATATAGAAAGTGAGCGAGGACGGAGTATCACCAGTTTTGCTCCAAAGCGATAGTTAAATCTTTAATTAGATTTGAACGTGAAATGGTAATTAATTTTACCGATAACACCACGGTGTTAGATATGGAGTATTTCCAGTTTTGCTTCATGGGATGAATAGGTTGGGATTGGGAAATAAAATAAATAATTACTTCGGTGTGGTTCGCTAATCTCGACTAGTTTGGAAAACCATAATTTTGTTTGAAATGACATCCAAAGGAAGATTAAAGAATAAATTTAAAGAATTTATCTTGGATAAAATTAATGGGAACCTTTCCCTAAGAATTGAAATGTAGAAACTAGCTGTAGGTTAGTTAAGAAGAATGGTTTCCTGGGTATTGATCTGATGTTGGTTTCGGCCTTCGGGGTTAATATTTGGGGAATTGCTCTCTTACTGATTTACGGTTAGTGACTGATGAATTGGAATGAAGCGTATGTTGTGTTTGTGTAACATTTGTTTTTAATATACGCGGGTTGTTCGGAAAGGCCGGGTTTATACCCATTCTGAATAACCGATTCGACGATATGTCGAAGATGAAGACGGTGGTTGAAGACCGGAAGTCTTCACATCGTTTGGGTGATTACTGATGATCTTGATTGGGCTGTACACCCAAGATGAGGGAATCAGTCAGTGGTCGTCCAGACGTACTTGGAGATCGATGGATATGCGAGGAAAGTGCCTCCGGTTTCGTTCAGACGCAGAACGAACTTGTAAATGGATTGTATGTCTGACATTGGATTTTATTCTGTGTTGATTGATTTCTGTTAAATATATATCTGTTTGGCGGCGGAGAATTTATTCTCTTGCTTAACGCCCTTCTCTGAGACGTACGAGCTTAGAGGTTATATATCGATAGATATCAATCGCATGGCATGAATTGCCTGTGTGGCACGCTGAGTTGCATAGATCAAGGCTTCTGTTGAAAATAAAAGTCTTGTGGTTGATGATCAAAGCACGGCCTTCATGGCAGTTTTGTGTATAACGTGAATTCGCGAGCCTCACACCTCGGTATGAGTCAAAAACGGGATACAGACCGTTGGGAGAACACGACGTTTCTTTCTAGCTTTGGTGGTGTCAGTGACTTACCAGCCCTGACATTTATATACTTTCCACCTTTGTGGTTATTGGAATGAGGCACCTCGATATTAGGTCTGTAAGGACCGGGAAACGTGTGTTCAGGAATTGCCAATCCTCAAACGTAAGAGAGGACCGGCCCAACCAATCCAGGGTTACCCAGAGTGTGTAGTCATGAGGCATTTGCTAGAGTGTCTCGAAGCGGAAAGGAGCTTGCCCCTTGCCTCGACTCATGACGGAATCCAATTTCCAATACGTGATATTGCGGTTTTAATTGTAGAACTAGTATGGCGACATAGTAGATGGTAGTTATGCCGCCTATGATTGATATTTATGATTGAAATTGTTTTGACACCATACACCTATAATAGTATCAAATAATGTGTTTTAAACGTATCAAGCATGCTTTGGCTGTTATAAGGGAAAACCCTATCCTCCGGCTTGCGTTGCATTGTGTGATGGGACCTGGGTCTTATAACAGCTTCATTTTTCTTTATTTAGCATTGCGCTGTTTGTTCTATGCACTGGTATTCTTGGGAGGAAACCCATTCCGTGTTATACGGCGTAGTCCCTTGATTTACCTAACTTTAAAACCAATATTAATAACTGTTTTAGTTCTCACACCAGTCACATGACTGACTTGGAGTTTATTGTTTTAACCTAAACTCTGGGTGCCCTTATTTTCGACACGGGCAGCTAGTAGTTTTGGTTTTGCAGATTTATATTCACAGGATCCTGGTTTACAGCTGGAATGATATCCGGGAAGCTCTGTATCCGTATATCACCTTCAGTTGTGCTTTGTATTATTTTCTGCTGCTATGTAATTTATTGTAATCTCTGATAATTATCGAATGTAATTTATTCATTTATACTCTGTATATTCTTGTATCTGATGGAATTGTTGTAATAACAATGAAATGTTCTTCCGTCTGCGTTCTGATTTGTCCTATTCTCAAACGATCAGGGGTTTCGAACGGTCTAGATCGGTTTAACGACTGATTCAGATCGAGCGAAATTCCAGGCCGTCACATTTGGTATCAGAGCTTTGGTTTACAGAGCTCGAGAACAAGACACATTAGAACCATACGAAAGAATTCATCAGATATTGGATTAGTAATATCCAATTAGAATGACTCGTTAGAGATAGGATCAGTAGTATCCTAGAACGAGTGTGAAGAGTATATTTTCCAATTGAAAACAATTTTGTTTTGAAATTTAAACCATTTTAAAACGTATTTGATTTTTTATTTATTTTGAATTTGGACAATCTAGTATATAAAGGTTTTGCATATACGCGTCATGAACGTATATTCGAAGTTTTAATATATTAGATAGATATAGAGTCACACTCTAGTCGCCCGGACATGGTCTTGATGATGAAGTATACCATCACCAGTATTTATTTTCGAGTGACGAAGGTATGATATCTATATATTTCCATTAGACTGGCGTGAGAACCAAAACTAATATATATAGATTTATTTGTTGTGATTTGGCATCAAAAACATGATTTTTTTTTTGTATATGTTTCAAAATTATGAATTTGAAACTCTAATTCACTAATTGATTGATGTTTGTGTTGATTGTTTATTTGTTTGCTAATTTTTAGCCATTTAGCCTAATAGAACCAAATATTGAATTGTATTGAAAATTGGTTGCATTTGCTTGCATATACATGTACTTACATTGAACAGGTCATGGCAAGGAGGCTAGAGCAGAGAATAAAATTTGTTTGCCCGACAAATAGGTACATGTTTACTATAATTTACCGTTTTGTTTGGGTGATGATGATTTTATGAGCCGATTGGCTAACCGCTTGGCTTTTTCTTTTTCTTTTTGAGATCAGAAGGCCTATATGGCAATTTCGGGATTTTCCCGTGGCTCCCGGTGCAGGGGAGGTTATGGCGAATTTTTCGAAAACTTAGGGTGTTAGCCAAATTTTTGAAAATTTGAAACTTCTCAGAAACTGAAAAGTTGGAGAATGGAAGCTAGATCGAACGTAGAGTTGATTGATCAAACCACTTTCGACTTTGTTCCTTTTCGGGGATGAAAAGTTTTAAGTGGGGGAGATTGTAATAACCCGGAAAATCTGGGCCAGTTTAAAATTTTTATTTTGGCAATTTTAGCGAATTTTGAACACTTAAAATAAATTATTTTAAATAATATCGACGAGAAATTTATTTTGAATATAAATCGAACGTATATATTATATACGTCGTCGTTAGAATATATATATAATTATATATAATTATAAATAGAATTGAAAATGGCGCGGTAGTTCGATAATTCGATTTCAAACTTCAATTGAATGTACCGGGTGCAAAACAATCCGGATTTTAGTGAAACCAAAAATAATAGGATCTAATTGAGAATATCTTTCCAACGAATCCGAAAAATCGAAATTTCATAGCGGGAATCAAAAGATATGTCCAGTAGAAAATTCTAAATAGTCGCTATGGAATTCAGGCCCTTAAAAATGAGAATTTTGTAAACGACCTCGGATTTCGACGAAACAACTTTTGTTGGATCCGCAGTGTTAAATTATTGCTAGATTCCAAATTTCATAATTTTTCGAATCAATACGTGAGCGTGGCAAAGGAAAACACGTTTGACCAGTTCTAGTTGATTTTAATCGACTGGAAAATGGCCAATTTTCCAACGGTCTCAGAATTCGACGAAACTAGTTTTGTTAGGACCGTATCGTCAATACGAAGCTAGAAAATATTTTTCAGGAATTTTTCGAGTTAGTATGTGACCCCGGTAAATTGAAATGCGTGTTCAAATTCAATATATAGAGTTATATGTTGATTTTGACGAAAAATGATCGAAACGATCGAATCAGCTTACGATACATATCCCATTGTGTTCGGAATGGGGGTAATTAGCTATAGACGACAGGAGGTGGGCCTCGTTTAGAGGTCGTATGTAAAAGTCAACTTTTTGGGATTAAATAATTAAAATAAAATAAAAACACTTCCTCTCTCTCTTCCCCCTTAATAACTTCTGCCCCCCCCCCCCCCCGTTTATTTCGAATCAGAAAACAAAGAAGAAGAAAAAACCCTAAAGTACCGCGATACCCCCCCCCCCCAGGCGGCGCGCCACCCCGATCGAAGCCCCCTGCTGTCGCGTTTCCCCTCCTCTCCTCCACAGTTCGAACCCCCCCCCCTCGTTTCAGAAATCGCGCAGCCCCCCCTTCTCGCGAAGACCCTCCGCCGACTACAGACCCGACGCACCTCCTCCTGCGCCCTCTTCAGCCTCCAAGTCCTCTGCCTTGGCCTTCTCCTCCTCTAATCCGATCCCCCATTCACCAACGATTTCAAATGTGTGTATTTACAACTTTATTTATTCATTTACTTAAGTTAAAACTGATTTTATTTAAAAATAAAAGGGTTAGGCCTTTATAAAAAAAAAGATTAGCGAAATAGAAATATAATTTTTATTATATAGAAAGTATAAAAATATAATTTTTATATAAGGAAGATAGTAAAAATATGATTTTTATTAGACGTGAAGAATAAAAATATAATTTTTATATAGTGTAGAGCATAAAAATATGATTATTATTTTAAAGCAAAGCTAGGATTTTTATTCATTGATTTGCAAAGTAAAGGAAAGATTTTTATTCTTTCATTAGCAAGGAAAAAGAAGTGTTTTTTTATAGTAAAAATATGATTTTTTTTATGTAGAGAATTAAAAATATAATTTTTACGTGATAGGAATATTAGAAATATCATCTTTATATTTGAAAAGGAGAAATCTTTATATTTGAAAAGGAGAAATCTTTATAGTTGAAAAGGCGAGATCTTTATATATTGAATAACGAAGTAAAAATTCGATTTTTATATATTGAATAACGAAGTAAAAATTCGATTTTTATATATTGAATAACGAAGTAAAAATTCGATTTTTATATATTGAATAACGAAGTAAAAATTCGATTTTTATATATTGAATAACGAAGTAAAAATATGATTTTATATATGTAGTGGCTACGGGCAACGAAAGTGACAAAAGGCGAGAATGACGAAGACTTCTACATTTGAAGTGGCGTGAAGTTAGAATAGCTATCGGTGAGAATTTCTCACTCTTCAATTTCTTTTTCTAGTTATATATATATACTAGGATGCAGACGGTGTTTAGTAGCACCCGACACCCGTCATCCACAGACCATGGATGGCTTGTTTGTTTAATTGTTTGGTTGTGTAGTTGGTTAGATTATTTGGTTTGAATTGAATTGTTTGGTGAAATGGAATGGATTTGATTGATGTGTGAATGGCATGGGCCTTCACTAGACCGGGGATAAGGCTAGGCCTTGTCCCGTTTCTAGTATCGTGCCGTTATGCCGCCGAAATTTTCTAAAATAAGTTAGAAAAATAAAGATATCATTTTATTTGATAAATGAACCGAATAGAAAATCCATGTGTTAAAATAAAATATTTTATCGTTAAAAATATAATTTTTAGCGTGAATGTGAATAAATAAATATTTATAAACAAATCGGCCGATTTGTTTATATACACTGATTTGACTGATATTGATTGGGTCGATAAATTTTACACATCACCCAACTGCACAAATAAAAAAAATCTGTGTTTGATGGTTTGAAACCCCACACAGGTATTAGGACGAAATACGGCATACACTAATCCCAATAATTAGTTGTATGTCGATCAATGGATCGACAGGCTGTTATAAGCGTTAGATATCTATATTTGATGCTTATACAGTGTAGTGCACTTTGGATGATGGTTGATTATTTATCGTTGCTATTATATACATGTGTTGTATGGAATCCATATAATTAACTTTATATGGTAATTGATTGGGCCTCATTCCAATTTAGAAGATAAAGAATACTATAAAATAAAGGTTCATGTGTTGACTGTACTCATCCGTTGAGATTAGTCATGTGTTGAACGAAATATTTTAACAATAAAATCTACATCTTTATCATATATAAAATTAGAAACTAATTGGAAAATAGATGAGATGAGTGGTCTCCTGGATATTGATCTGATGTTGGTTTCGGCCTTCGGGGTTAATATTCAGGGAATCGTTCTCTTACTAATTTACGGTTGGAGTCTGATTTAATATCAAATGATAGATACCTTAATTTTCATAAAATATATTAAATAACAAAAATAGTCACACGTGGACAGTACTCATTCGTTGAGATTAGTCGCGTGTTGACTAAGATATAGAGTCGTGTATTGAAAGAAATATAGATCCATTTGTTGAATATAAAGCCGTGTTGATTAGAGATGCGCTATTTTGACGCGCACGATATTTATATCGATTATATTCGAATTGAATTTGATTTGAATAGAAAACGAATTTGATTTGAATCGAATAGTAAACGAATTTGAATTGAATCGAATAGAAAACCAATTGAAATTCGAATTGAATTGAAAACGAATTCGAATTGAATTGAAATTCGAATTGAAAACGAATTCGAATTGAATTGAAAGCGAATTGAAATGAAAGCGAATTGAAATGAATTCAAATTGAATTGAAATTTGAATTGAATAGAAATGAATTTTAAACGAATTTATAAGGAAGAATTCAATTTTGATTTAAATTGAAATGGAAGTTGAAATTGTTTTTGAAACAAATTTAAAACGATTTATATAATTCGTTTTAAATAGAAATCGACGAAATATATATTATATATATTATATATATAATATAATGGCCTGAATAGAACGCGCCGCGCCGCGGTAGTTCTTGAATTTCGACCATTTATTTCAAACGGACATTACGGGAGATCCGACCGTCGGATTCTCCTAAAACCGGAACCGTTGGGTTCGTATCGAAAAGAGCTTTCTAACAAATATTAGGAATTTGAAATCTAATGGTTGGATTTGGAGATACGTCCAAATCAAATTCGAAAAAGGTCGCTATAGGTGCAGTTCGATGGCCGTTGTTGGAAATCGACTGTACGGGCCTTGATAAAATTATTAAAAATATTAATAATTTGTGTAAAATCATAAGAAATGATTTGGGATGAAAAACTCCATATTTGAAAAGATAAAAATAGATTTTTTATCAAAATGAACTAGTTTTGAACTAAAATTAAAACCCATTTATTTTTAAATAAATAGGTTGGATTTGAAATGGGTTTTAAATAGAATTGATTTGTGGGTTTATCGTGAACGGTGTTTTTAAATAACACTTGTTCATTAACCCGATGATAAATAAAATGTGATTTGAGTTTGTCGTGAACTGTGTTTTAAATGACATTAGTTCTTTAACCCAGTAAAATGAGTTTTAATGAATCTTCAATTAGATTGAAATGTGAATTGATAATTTAAATTATCAAATATAGAAAGTGAGCGAGAATGGAGTTTCACCAGTTTTGCTCCAAAGCAATACTTAAATCTTTAATTAGATTTGAACGTGAAATGGTAATTAATTCTACCGATAGCACCACGGTGTTAGATATGGAGTATTTCCAGTTTTGCTTCATGGGATGAATAGGTTGGGATTGGGAAATAAAATAAATAATTACTTCGGTGTGGTTCGCTAATCTCGACTAGTTTGGAAAACCATAATTTGGTTTGAAATGACATCCAAAGGAGGATTAAAGAATAAATTTAAAGAATTTATCTTGGATAAAATTAATGGGAACCTTTCCCTAAGAATTGAAATGTAGAAACTAGCTGTAGGTTAGTTAAGAAGAATGGTTTCCTGGGTATTGATCTGATGTTGGTTTCGGCCTTCGGGGTTAATATTTGGGGAATTGCTCTCTTACTGATTTACGGTTAGTGACTGATGAATTGGAATGAGCGTATGTTGTGTTTGTGTAACATTTGTTTTTAATATACGCGGGTTGTTCGGAAAGGCTTGGTTTATACCCATTCTGAATAACCGATTCGACGATATGTCGAAGATGAAGACGGTGGTTGAAGACCGGAAGTCTTCACATCGTTTGGGTGATTACTGATGATCTTGATTGGGCTGTACACCCAAGATGAGGGAATCAGTCAGTGGTCGTCCAGACGTACTTGGAGATCGATGGATATGCGAGGAAAGTGCCTCCGGTTTCGTTCAGACCCAGAACGAACTTGTAAATGGATTGTGTGTCTGACATTGGATTTTATTTTGTGTTGATTGATTTCTGTTAAATATATATCTGTTTGGCGGCGGAGAATTTATTCTCTTGCTTAACGCCCTTCTCTGAGACGTACGAGCTTAGAGGTTATATATCGATAGATATCAATCGCATGGCATGAATTGCCTGTGTGGCACGCTGAGTTGCATAGATCAAGGCTTCTGTTGAAAAGCCAAGTCTTGTGGTTGATGATCAAAGTACGGCCTAAGTGGCAGCTTTGTGTATAACGTGAATTCGCGAGCCTCACACCTCGGTATGAGTCAAAAACGGGATACGGACCGTTGGGAGAACACGACGTTTCTTTTTAGCTTTGGGGGTGTCAGTGACTTACCAGCCCTGACATTTATATACTTTTCACCTTTGTGGTTGTTGGAATGAGGTGCCTCGATATTAGGTCTGTAAGGACCGGGAAACGTGTGTTCAGGAATTGCCAATCCTCAAACGTAAGAGAGGACCGGCCCAACCAATCCAGGGTTACCCAGAGTGTGTAGTCCTGAGGCATTTGCTAGAGTGTCTCGAAGCGGAGAGGAGCTTGCCCCTTGCCTCGACTCATGACGGAATCCAATTTCCAATACGTGATATTATTGTTTTAATTGTAGAACTAGTATGGCGACATAGTAGATGGTAGTTATGCCGCCTATGATTGATATTTATGATTGAAATTGTTTTGACACTATACACCTATAATAGTATCAAATAATGTGTTTTAAACGTATCAAGCATGCATTGGCTGTTATAAGGTAAAACCCTATCCTCCGCCTTGCGTTGCATTGTGTGATGGGACCTGGGTCTTATAACAGCTTCATTTTTCTTTATTTAGCATTGCGCTGTTTGTTCTATGCACTAGTGTTCTTGGGAGGAAACCCGTTCCGTGTTTTACGGCGTGGTCCCTTGATTTACCTAACTTTAAAACCAATATTAATAATTGTTTTAGTTCTCACACCAGTCACATGACTGACCTGGAGTTTATTGTTTTAACCTAAACTCTGGGTGCCCTTATTTTCGATACGGGCAGCTAGTAGTTTTGGTTTTGCAGATTTATATTCACAGAATGATTTCCGGGAAGCTCTGTATCCGTATATCACCTTCAGTTGTGCTTTGTATTATTTTCCGCTGCTATGTAATTTATTTTAATCTCTGATATTTATCGAATGTAATTTATTCATTTATACTCTGTATATTCTTGTATCTGATGGAATTGTTGTAATAACAATGAAATGTTCTTCCGTCTGCGTTCTGATTTGTCCTGTTCTCAAACGATCAGGGGTTTCGAACGGTCTAGATCGGTTTAACGACTGATTCAGATCGAGCGAAATTCCAGGCCGTCACAGTCAAACATCATGAATGGGCATGAACCAAGAAATCCAGTTCAAATGCAAACACAAACACATATACGCATACACATCTGTGCATATATACACACACACACACATTGAAGGAACAGTGGTTCAACTTGATCATAATGGACAATGCAGCTGTATGTACACAAATGTGTACACATGCAAGTACAAGGCATCATCAAATTCATGAGCAGTATGGCTTAAGTCCACACAACAACAATGAAATCTTGAAAGTGGCAAAGGACAAATGCAAATGAATACATAGCAAATGTAGCATGAATGGAACATGTGTGTATAGTGCAAATGGTACAAATGTAAACAGTTCAACAAACACAATCTGGTCAAGTACAAATCAGAACAGTCCAAGCATATATCAAGGCTATTTCAACACACAATAGAGTGATCAAAGCATGTACGTATAAAGCACAAGTGCACAGCAAAACCAGAATCCATACACAGGTGAATCAAGCATGTGCAAAGGCCACAAGGCAAGCAAGCAAGTCAGATGCATACGTTTTTGAGCTAAGCAGATCCAGCAACTCAGGTATGCAAATGCAAAACCAAGAAAATGGAGTACATCAGTTTCATATACAAGTACAAGCCGATATAAAGCAAGTTGAAAGCCAACAAATACAAGCCAACCCAAGTACAAGACACAAGTGAAGGAAACGGGAAACCATTATGGCAAATATATATATATACATCTATATAAATATACTATATAGATGTGTATGTAGCAGTCAAGGCAGATCTACCACAAAATACGGTAGAGTAGGTGTATCACAAGTACAGGGAAAAATAGATCAAGTATAATATCAGTAGATAAATAAAGTACCAAGTTTAAAAGAAGATCAAATATATTATTTGTTCTTATCAAATATGGTATCCGTTCTTATCAGTTTCCAAGTAGATACACTTCATAAAGCAAATCAGACAGTGCACATATATCACATATACAAATAGAAACTAGAGAAAAGTCATGAAGAATAAGATCAGTTATTATCAGGTCAAACACACAAAGCATTCGTGAATATTACAAAACAATTCAAGGCAGATTCATATATGCATAGTGCAAAGAGGAACTCAAGCTTCAGGTTCAAATGCACAAGGGAATGTAATATTTATATAAATTATATATATGCATACATAACTTTATATACACACACACACACACACATCTGTTTATAGATAGTTCTGCAAGCCAAGAAGTTGGTAGTGTACACATGGTGACAAAGCTGGGTGGCAAAAAAATCAAATTCAAGACTTTCTAGAAATCAATCAAGGATAAGGCAAGCATACAAGAAAAACAAGATTGTTTTTATTAGCAAACTTATATTCCTGAAATTAAGTATAGTCACTCACGGTTGTTTCCAAAATTGCACAAATACTTTTTGGAAATAATTTTTAATGATTCCAGAAATACACAGGCATGTGCAAAATTCCCGATAAATAGTTTTGGGAAAGAAAAACATTTTTTGGCAATAGTTTAATTTTTGGCAAGTATATATTTCCTGTATTCAATCATCATAGCCAATTTGATCAGTGATAATCACAGTGACATATTGGGTAAGGAATTGTTTCCAGAAATCACTACTCAAGGCAAGAAATCAACTTAAATCATATCCATGAAATCAAACAAAGACCCATGACACCAAATCATACCAGTGCAAAACTCATGCACAATCAAGCCAGCTGTCTTATGAAATCAGAGAGCTAACAATGGTTTTATAACCCTATATAAGCACAACAAATCATCACAGGAAAATATTGAAACCAATTCGAATGCAAAAGGATATAAAAACAAAATTCTTCACAAGGTTTCATTCGCAAGAGAGCTCAAATTATTCGAGAAAAAAGCCATAAGATTTTGGAGCCACAGAGAATAAAATCATCAAGCAATCAATTGAGATTTAGGGATTTTGGAGAAATCCTTATTTCATTTGAGTTGGCAACATTTGTTTGAAAGAAAATGTAACATACTAACTTTTCCGTACCCTTTGAGTTGACAATCACAAGTCACTTCCGACCCAAATTGTACAGAAATGCAGATAGTTATTAGAAAGAAATTAGAGGTGAGATAAGAAAGAAAAAAATATTGGAATAGAAGAAGAAGAATCAACACAGCACAGAGTCTCACATCGCAGCGGAACAAAATATAATATATATAAATAGATCTTTATTGAGAGCTTGAAATAAAACTTACAATTTTCAGAGTACATCACACATCTGGACATTTATAATAACCTGTCCTCATATACAACACACAGCGGCATAGTATATATATAATATCATATGTCTGAATTCTTCAAGTCCGTCTTTTCACAGCATTCGATAACCTGAACCTGTACAACCCGGTCTAACCCGAGCATTACAAACACCTGGTCAGTCTGGTGAACCAGAGCGAGAAAAATACACTAAGTTTAAAGGCATCACACAACTTGATTACAACGTAAAAATCTTTTTGAAAGAAAAGGAAAATCATAAGATCAAATCCACACATAAATACGGATGGTTTTTACTTTACGATAACCCAAAACACTTTTGGAAACAATATTATTTTGATATTATGGTAGTGTCTAAATACAAATAAATAGAATCTAGCGGAATGCTTTCATCTCACGCTCCACATATATAGTATACAATCAAAACCGCGACGCTTATTGGAGAATGGATTTCCAACTATGGCAAGGTATCGGACCACCTTCCGACAATGTACCTCTGAGATGAATACATTGGCTGTAACGACCCGTATTTTTACAGTATATAAATAATTTATTGAATTACTTAAATAATGGTTTGGTTATTTAAAATGACCATAATTAAATAATATTAAATATTTAATTAAAATAAATAATATAATAATATATTTAATTTCTAAAATAGTCAGAAATAGTGGAATTCACAAAAAGGTGTGAATTGGATCATCTGTGATATTTAATTCAGTTTAAAATTGAATTAGAGTGACGAATATATTATTTGAACGACAGTTGAACGTATAACTATGTTATAATTATAATCGAGCTCGAAATGGTGCGGCAGTTCGTTATTTGGCGATTTGAACTTCAACTGAATATACAGGGTCTGTTTTAAATCGGATTTCTATGAAATAAGAAATGTTAGGAGCTGGTGAAGTATATCTTTCCAATGGAAGAGAAAAATCGGAATTTCATCGTGTAGATTTTGATACATGTTCAAATCAAAATTTTGAAAAAGTCGCTATGGAATTCCTTCGATATTTACAAATTTATATTTATATTATAAAAGGATTTTTCAATATAAATCGAATATCGATATAATTGGGAATTTTGAAATATCGAGTTATAAATCCCAGTGGAGCCGTATGATATTCTATTTTGAATATATACGAAAATATTTATTTATAAATATTTAATTTAATTATATTTAAATATATTTATATATTTAAAAGGGTTATTTAGAGCTTTAAAAATAGTCAGTTTTGCAAACGAAGTTGGAATTCGACGAAACTAATTTTGTTGGATCCGCAATATTAAATTATTGCTAGATTTCAATTTCCGTGATTTTTAGAGTCCGTATGTGGCCATATCGATTTTTAATGTGAGAAATAGTCAGTATTTTGATGGTTTAAAATATGTTGTGTGAGCAAACGGAGTCGGAATTCGACGAAACCAGTTTCGTTGGGACCGTAATGTCAAACTGTAGTTGCATGTCCAGTTTCGTGATTTTTGGGTATCGTATGTGGTCAGATGAATTTTTAAAGGACGAGTGCATACATCGATTACTTAAAATTTAATATAATAATCGAATATTTAATTATTAAAAATATCCTATATAATAACCTAAACTTTCTAAACCTAATTCAATCCTCCCTAAGTCAACAGATAATGCGCCGCTGTTTATTTTCCTCTTTCAGTGAGATTTCGACCTTCAAAAATTAAGAAGAATTCAAATAAAACTTTATAAAATCCAAACCAAGCATTTGTGAGTTCAACAAGTAATGCTCTTCAATCCAATATAAGTCTTGAAGGGTTCGATCAGTTTTTCTGTTGCTGGAAACATCACCGTGAACCTAGGGTTACAGTTAGATCTCGATTTAAGCAGCGACAGATGGATTGATGTTTGTATTTGGATAGTGGAGTTAAAACCGCATCTGTGTATGTATTTTTGAGGATCTAGGTGATAGTTTGGTTCGATGTCCTATAGCACGGACTGGTTGTCGCAACTTCAATACGGTGATCGACCATGAGGATTTAAGGGTTGGTAAATGGAGATTTTGACGAGAATCACGAGGGAGGTGTAAGTTTTGTAGATCGGTGAAGTAGAAAAGGAGCAGTGGAGCTTGGAACCTTGGGAATGGCTATTGAATGAGGAGTGGACCGAAATGCTTACTATCGGGAAAGAAGAAATTGGTACGTGGACGATTTGGGTATGGGGAGTTTGGGCCTGGTTGTTGAGGTGAAGCCCAAATCTATTTATTTAGGAAGTTAAGTTTAGTTTAGAATTTTATTTAAAAATGTATAAACTTTAAAAATGCGTAACTCTCTTGTACGATATCAGAATCACGAACGATCGGATCCGCTAGGACAGTATGGACGAGAGCTACACACTGGGACTGACGGGGAGCGAATCGAAGCTCGTTACAATTTATAGCGAAATAAATTGTCTGATCTGAATCAAATCAGAAACACTTATCTTTGCTTAACGATAACCAACCAATGTGAGTAATCTCACTAACTCTGCTCAATTTATATTTTTATAACATATTTTTAGAATTTATAAATGATGGTTGTTTGCTCTGTGTGGCTGTTTGATTGAACTGCTAGTTATTGGTTGGAAATATCGATAATGATATATATAAATCGTTAATCAAATATTAATCCTTTTTAGCAGAATATTTCATAGAAAAAAATGAAATTTATGTTAATTTTATTGTTTAACACTGTGGATGTAGGGAAACAGGTCGGAGGGACCCAACTGGGTTCCTCAACATTTATTTTAATGTTTTTTCATATATTGTGTTATATGATGTGATATGAAATCTATTGTTGATTTTGTATGGTTGAACGATGCTGATCAATGTTATATGGTACGTTAAATACCGTAAGGAATACTGGAATGTTAAAAAGGAAAATTTCAATGTTATATTGAAAAAGAAATATTTATAAAATCAAAATATTTTATAAAAGAAAAACCATTTATTTAGAAAATAAATAGACTAAAAAAGGAATATTTATTTGTTAATCAAATAGATAAAATTGAAGGGAAATATTTGTAAAACATTTACAAATAGAATTGAAAAAGAGAAATATTTGTAAACTATTTACAAATAGAATTGAAAATGAATATTTATTCGAAAAATAAATCGAATAGAAAGAGGAAATATATGTAAAATAAATAGAAAGGGAATAGTTAGAATATCAAAGGAATTACTTATGAAACCAATAGATTTTATAAAAAGAAAATATTTTATAAAATAAATAGAATTACCAAAAAGGGATATATTTTGTAAATAAATAGATTATAAAAGGAAATACTTGAAAAGTGACTAGAATTGTATAAAAGGAGAATTTTACATTTGAAAGGTTTAGACCTGTGCTTCGCATACGGGTATAACATGATATGGATTTAAAGCAAAGATTTTGAATATAATCTATTCTGACCGATAGATTGAGAAGATAAACTTATAAATAATATTTTATAAATCAAATGAAATGTTTATCGTTGGATAAATAGAATATATAAGTCAGGACTTACATAGAAAATTAAGAATCAATTCCAACATCGATATTTGGAACTGAATATGGACGTAGAGTTAAATCAAAGGCGTTAATCAAAGGAGTTAATCGAATTATAGTTAATCGATTTGAGTTAGAATTAACCGATTAGAGTTAGAATTAATTGATTAGAGTTAGAGTTAACTGATTATATTTAATTGATTAGAGTTAACTAGTTAGAGTTAATCAGTTAGAGTTAACCAGATAGAGTTAATGGAATAGAGTTAATAGAATTAGAATTAATTGAATATTAGTTATTCAATTAGAGTTAATCGAATGTAGTTATTTGAGATAGAGTTAGTCAAACATAGTTATTTAGGATGAGTCGCCATTTCGTACGACTGCTAGCGTAATTCGCAGGGCTGTAGATAGCCTACGGCGGTCGGATGTTTTCCTGAGGGAATCAGGCGTAACCATTGTGATCACTGCGATCTAGAGTCAAGCGAATGGAGTTAAATCGAATATTATCCATTCGAAATAAAGTTAAAACAAACATAGTTATTCGAATATAAGTTAATTGAATATTAGTTATTCGATATGAGTTAAATAAGTTGAGTTAATCAAGTAAGTTAATCAAGTTGAATTAATCGAGTTGAGTTAGTCAGGATGAGTTAATCAAACCGAGTTAATCCAAATGAGTTAACCCAAAAGAGTTATTCGAAATAGTTTATTTGAATAGAATTAAAGGAGATTAATTGAATGTAAATCATTTGAAGAGAGTTAATCGAATTAAATCATTCGAAGAGAGATGATCGAATATAGTTATTCGAAGAAGGAGTTATCAAATATAGTTATTCGAAGAAAGGGTTATCGATTATAGTTTATTTGAAAAGGAGTTATCGAATAGGGATTATTCGAAAAAGAGAATTATACATTGAATTTGATTATATCGAATTCGGGAAAGTAATATTTACTTTCCATTTTTATCAAGATTTATTTATTTATTAATAAATTAGTGGTTTAGTTATTGAATTAAATTAAGGAATAAAAGTTATACTTTGAAATTAGATATTTCAAAAGTAGGGATTATAACGCTATAGTTATAATAAACGATTTCTGTAAAAGAAGTGGATTCGTAAATAGAATCCGAGAGTTCGTAAGGAAGTTGTTAAAGATTTGAAAGGTGAACCTTGTCTATTTCAAAGTTAGAAATGTTGTTCAGTTAAGGTCTGAGAGGTAATTATACCCCAACTTGATTGGCTTCGTCTTCAACTAAGAAATGGTTAAGGTTCGATAGTGAAGGTTGATTAAGTACATTTAGTTAATGAGTGTAATGGTTTAAATTGGCTTAGTGATGTTTTATTTAAACATCTGTGTAAATCAAATGAATAAATTTTGGAAACATTTTCCAAATATAATCAAAGATATTTTCTAATCATAGAAAATGAAATGTTGATGAGAAAGAATACTGGAATGACAGTGATACGTGAAACAGAGATGGAAATGTTTTCAATGATTGATGACGTATATTTCCTAAAATTTAGAAAATAAGAAATGTTGAGTATATAGAAATGGGAAATGAATAAATAAATGACTAATTTAATTAAAGGAGATAAATGTTGAGTGTTGATTGATCGATCGAATTTCTATCTAGAAATAAGATCTTTGGTTGTATACCTATTTTTCTTTGATAGTTAAATCACCAACTATCGAAGTTTTTTTACCCTTTTTTCGTCGTCAATACGGAGAGACCGGGATCAAATCCATTATCTGAAAACCACTCTGTATAGACGTTAGCGTTGCGATCAAATATGATGGAGATAATGAAGACGGAGTTATGCAAGGGCTATCCTGTTTAGAGAATAGTGCCTTCGGTTTGCCCAGTCCCAGGGCAACGTAAATGGACGAATGTTTGACAGAGTATATCTAACGGGTCACATAAGTTGTTCTCTTCAACCATACTTATGTTTGGTGGTGGAGGAATTCGTTTCTCTTAGCTTTATACCCGTGGTATTTTTGGGGAAATCAATTTGTGATTTGGCGGGTATGTCGATGTGGCATTCAAAGTGAATGGTGGTCAGGTGTATCAAAGATACGTTATGACTTCAAGCCTCATCAACCTGAAATGACAGAAATCGGGCAGGCAACATGGCTAGGTGGGTCGCTCTCATTAGGGTGTATATCACCTATCTATAGAAAATCCATTTCATTCTTTTATCTATTATCGATGCTGTCCCTTTTCGGGAAACGGTGGGTAGCTCCCAACTGTTGGTGATATACCTTCGATACACTCAAGCGAAATGAGTGGTCAGTCATGTGTGGGCCAAGTTGCAAGATGTTCTTATTGAAACCAGTGTATTCGCCTCTAGAGATACACTATCGGCAGGTGGTCCCATACCTTGTCATAGTCGGAATCCAATCTCCAACAAGCGCCCGCGATTTTGATTTGTGTACAATATATGTGGAACGTGAGATGCAAGCATTCTGCTAGATTGTTAATTACTTGTGATTAGACATTATTATAATATCAGAGAAGTATTGATTTCCAAACTTGTTTGGGTTATCATAAGGTAAAAACTGTCCATGTTTATGTGTGGATTGGTCTTTCGATTATCATTTCTTTTGAAAAGGATTTTGAAAAAGTTAAACCAAATGATTTGAGTTTACTTACACCAGCCCCATGACCGACCCCGAGTTTATTTTGTTTTTTGTTTTCCCTAAACTCTTGGGTGCCCAAATTTGTATGGGCAGTCAAGTAGTTCAGGTCTTTACAGATATACTTGGAGGAGCTTGAAGCAGGAGGCTTCAGGATTATATAGCTGTTGTTATTTCCGCTGTGTGTAAGAGTTGTACTCTGATAATGTTATTGTATATATATATATATATATACTGTTTTATTTCAAAGTCATGTTATAACATATTTTATTCGTTCCGCTGTGAGATTCGTGTCACTCTGATTCTGTTCTGTGGTGATCTTCTTCTTCTTCTATTCTAATTTTCTATCTTATCTATTCTCACCCTCTAACTTCTTTCTATTAATGATCAGGTATTTCCGATGTCTGAATAGTTAACATGGTAGTTTTGTGTTGATTTTCGGAGTCGAAAATCCTAGTTCGTTACAGTGGTATCAGAGCTGAAGGTTAAGTGATTACCTTGGCTCTGTGGCGTGACTTAGTAGAGATTGGGTTAGTAATACCCTAGATTGAGTTTAAGTGTAGTGAACGTATTTGTAGATTTTATAAAAAATGTTTTATATTGTGGAGATCTGTTGGTTGAGTTGTTCATGGGTTCTGATCGATCAGTTTGATCCACTGTATCGGTAGGAGTTTCTAAACACTCAAGTACGATAAACCGACACAGTATGTTTTGAAAGAGGGTAAATGAAATAATTTTACCCAAAATATATTTTGATATAAAAGAAGGGTATATCTTGGAATTATTATCATATATTGGATGTGTTGGTTGATTATAATTGAAATGGTTATATAAATAACCAATTTGAGTCCGTATAGTACAAAAGCAGATTAATTAAATCTGAATTGGAATTAAAATTCTGAAAAACTGAGGAAAAGTGATTGTAAGTGGATTTGAGCTAAGTTTAAGAAAATTTTAAAATCCTGGGAGATTTGAATTTTTTTCAAGCATTGAAAAGGATATTTTGAAAGTAATTTCAAAATGAAAGTGTTTAAATATGGTTTTGATAAGTGATATAGTATTGAACTCACTTCGATAGCTGGGAAATAACTCTGATGATACTGGCCACATCATCAGTGTTCATTTTCGAGTTGTAAGTGGAGGATTACTACCAAAGATTTTGTTTTCGAATTATTTTGGGAAAAGGAAGTTGTTTTGAATCCCGAAAGGGAATAATTTATTTTAGAAAAACTAAACTGTTTAAAATCCCTAGGAAGATAGTATGAATTTAAAACAAACTAAAGAAATTTGTGAAAGAAAATATGAATTGAATTGAAATCAATTAACTGTAAATTGAATTTGAATATAATATATCAATGGAGTGAGATTTTGAATTGTGAGATAGGAATCTGAAATGGTATTTGATTGGTGAGTTAGGAGTTTGGAATCGAGAATGAAACTCGAGTTTGAAATGGAATTTGGCTTTGGATAAGCGAATAATTGTGTTGAGATTTGATTGATTGAAACTGATTGGAAATCGATTGGTATAGATGGATATATGATCTGCAGGTACTGAGTAGAAGCAAGTGCAAGGATTTAATGATGAAATTTTTCGAAAATTTAAATTGTTAGAAAATTTCAGGATTTTTGAAAATTTTCGTTAGTAAGAATAAATTAATATTTTAATTGAAATTAATCGGTTCAGTTGAAACTGAAGTTAAAAATAATTTCTAACCCAGTTAATAGGGTTTGTTTACTACCTTAGCAATTTCGAGAACGAAATTATATTAGGGGGGAAGAATGTAACGACCCGTATTTTTACGTTATATAAATAATTTATCGGATTATTTAAATAATGGTTTGGTTATTTAAAATGGCCAGAATTAAATAATATTTAATATTTAATTAAAATAAATAATATAATAATATATATTTAATTTCTAAAATAGTCAGAAATAGTGGAATTCACAAAATGGTGTGAATTGGATCATCTGTGATATTTAATTCAGTTTAAAATTGAATTAGAATGACAAATATATTATTTGAACGACAGTTGAACGTATAATTATATTATAATTAACATCGAGCTCGAAATGGCGTGGCAGTTCGCTATTTGGCGATTTGAACTTCAACTGAATATACAGGGTCTGTTTTAAATCGGATTTCTGTGAAATAAGAAACGTTAGGAGCTGGTGAAGTGTATCTTTCCAATGGAAGAGAAAAATCGGAATTTCATCGTGTAGATTTTGATACATGTTCAAATCAAATTTTAGAAAAAGTCGCTATGGAATTCCTTTGAAATTTATAAATATATATTTATATTATAAAAGGATTTTTCAATATGAATCGAATATCGATATAACTTGGAATTTTGAAATATCGAGTTATAAATCCCAGTGGAGCCGTATGATATTCTATTGTGAATATACACGATAATATTTATTTATAAATATTTAATTTAATTATTTTTGAATATATTTATATATTTAAAAGCTTTATTTAAAGCTTTAAAAATAGTCAGTTTTGCAAACGAAGTCGGAATTCGACGAAACTATTTTTGTTGGATCCGCAATATTAAATTATTGCTAGGTTTCAATTTCCGTGATTTTTAGAGTCCGCGTGTGGCCGTAACGATTTTTAATGTGAGAAACAGTCAGTATTTTGATAGTTAAAAATACGCTGTGTGAGCAAATGGAGTTGGAATTCGACGAAACCAGTTTCGTTGGGACCATAATGTCAAACTGTAGCTACATGTCCAGTTTCATGATTTTTGGGTATCGTATGTGGTCACATGAATTTTTAAAGGACGAGTACATACAACAGTTACTTACAATTTAATATAATAATCAAATATTTAATTATTAAAAATATCCTATATAATAACCTAAACTTTCTAAACCTAATTCAATCCTCCCTAAGTCAACGAATAATGCGCCGCTGTTTATTTTCTTCTTTCAGTGAGATTTCGACCTTCAAAAATTAAGAAGAATTCAAATAAAACTTTATAAAATCCAAAGCAAGCATTTGTGAGTTCAGCAAGTAATGCTCTTCAATCCAATATAAGTCTTGAAGGGTTCGATTAGTTTTTCTGTTGCTGGAAACATCACCGTGAACCTAGGGTTACGGTTAGATCTCGATTTAAGCAGCGACAGATGGATTGATGTTTGTATTTGGATAGTGGAGTTAAAACCGCATCTGTGTATGTATTTTTAAGGATCTCGGTGATAGTTTGGTTTGGTGTCCAGTAGCACGGACTGGGTGTCGCAACTTCAATACGACGATCGAACGTGAGGATTTAAGGGTTGGTAAATGGAGATTTTGACGAGAATCATGAGGAAGGTGTTAGTTTTATAAATCGGCGAAGTAGAAAAGGAGCAGTGGAGTTTGGAATCTTGGGAATGGCTATTGAATGAGGAGTGGACCGAAATGCTTACTGTCAGGGATAAAGAAATTGGCACGAGGCCAATTTGGGTATGGGGAGTTTGGGCCGGGTTGTTGAGGTGAATCCCAAATCCATTTATTAAGGAAGTTAAGTTTAGTTTAGAATTTTATTTAAAAATGTATAAACTTTAAAAATGCATAACTCTCTTTACGATATCAGAATCATGAACCGTCAGATCCGTTGGGACAGTATGGACAAGAGCTACACACTGGGATTGACGGGGAGTGAATCGAAGCTCGTTACAATTTATAGCGAAATAAATTTTCGGATCTGAATCAAATCAGAGACATTTATCGTTATTTAACGATAACCGACCAATGTGAGTAATCTCACTAACGCTGCTCAATTTATATTTTTATTACATATTTTTAGAATTTATAAATGATGGTTGTTTGCTCTGTGTGGCTGTTTGGTTGAACTGCTAGTTATTGGTTGGAAATATCAATAATGATATATATAAATCGTTAATCAAATATTAATCCTTTTTAGCAGAATATTTCATATAAGAAAAATGAAATTTATGTTAATTTTATTGTTTAACATCTATGGATGCAGGGAAACAGGTCGGAGGGACTTAACTGGGTTCCTCAACATTTATTTTACTGTTTTTTTTCATATATTGTATTATATGATGTGACATGAAATCTGTTGTTGATTTTGTATGGTTGAATGATGTCGATCATTGTTATATGGTACGTTAAATACCATAAGGAATACTGCAATGTTAAAAAGGAAAATTTCAATGTTATATTGAAAAAGAAATATTTATAAAATCAAAAGATTTTATAAAAATAAAAACCATTTATTTAGAAAATAAATAGATTAAAAAAGGAATATTTATTTGTTAATCAAATAGATAAAATTGAAGGGAAATATTTGTAAAACATTTACAAATAGGATTGATAAAGAGAAATATTTGTAAACTATTTACAAATAGAATTGAAAAGGAATATTTATTCGAAAAATAAATAGAATAGAAAGAGGAAATATGTGTAAAATAAATAGAAAGGGAATAGTTAGATTATCAAAGGAATTACTTATGAAATCAATAGATTTTGTAAAAAGAAAATATTTTATAAAATAAATACAATTATCAAAAAGGGATTTATTTTCTAAATAAATAAATTATCAAAGGAAATACTTGAAAAGTGACTAGAATTGTATAAATGGAGAATTTTACATTTGAAAGGTTTAGACCCGTGCTTCGCACACGGGTACAACATGATATGGATTTAAGGCAAAGATTTTGAATAGAATCTATTCTGACCGGTAGATTGAGAAGATTAATTTATAAATAATATTTTATAAATCAAATGAAATGTTTGTCTTTGGATAAATAGAATATAATAGTGAGGACTTATATTGAAAAGTAAGAATCGATTCCAACATCGATATTTGGAACTGAATATGGACGTAGAATTAAATCAAAGGCGTTAATCAAAGGAGTGAATCAAATTATAATTAATCGATTAGAGTTAGAATTAACCGATTAGAGTTAGAATTAATCGATTAGAGTTAGAGTTGATTGATTAGATTTAATTGGTTAGAGTTAACCAGTTAGAGTTAATCAGTTAGAGTTAATCAGATAGAGTTAATTGAATAGAGTTAATCGAATTAGAATTAATTGAATATTAGTTATTCAATTAGAGTTGATCGAATGTAGTTATTTGAGATAGAGTTAGTCAAACATAGTTATTTAGGATGAGTCGCCATTTCGTAGGACTGCTAGCGTAATTCGCAGGGTTTTAGATAGCCTATGGCGGTCGGATGTTTTCCGGAGGGAATCAGGCGTAGCCATTGTGATCATTGCGATCTAGAGTCAAGCGAATTGAGTTAAATCGAATATTAGCCATTCGAAATAAAGTTAAAACGGACATAGTTATTCGAATATAAGTCAATCGAATATAAGTTATTCGATATGACTTAAATAAGTTGAGTTAATCAGAGTTATTCAAGATGAGTTAATCAAACCGAGTTAATCCAAATGAGTTAACCCAAAGGAGTTATTCGAAATAGTTTATTCGGATAGAATTAAAGGAGACTAATCAAATGTAAATCATTCAAAGAGAGTTAATCGAATGTAAATCATTCGAAGAGAGATTATCGAATATAGTTATTCGAAGAAGGAGTTATCAAATATAGTTATTCGAAGAAAGGGTTATCGAATATAGTTTATTCGAAAAGGAGTTATCGAATAAGGATTGTTCGGAAAAGAGAATTATACATTGAATTTGATTATATCGAATTCGGGAAAGTAATATTTACTTTCCATTTTTATCAAGATTTACTTATTTATTAATAAATTAGTGGTTTAGTTATTGAGTTAAATTATGAAATAAAAGTTATACTTTGAAGTTAGATATTTCAGAAGTAGGGATCTTAACGCTATAGTTATAATAAATGATTTCTGTAAAAGAAGTGGATTCATAAATAGAATCCGCGAGTTCGTAAGGAAGTTGTTAAAGATTTGAAAGGTGAACCTTGTTTATTTCAAAGTTTGAAATTCAGTTAAGGTTTGAGAGGTAGTTATACCCCAACTTAATTGGCTTCGTCTTTAACTAAGAAATGGTTAAGGTTCGATAGTGAAGGTTGATTAAGTACATTTAGTTAATGAGTGTAATGGTTTAAATTGGCTTAGCGATGTTTTATTTAAACATCTATTTAAATCAAATGAATAAATTTTGGAAACATTTTCCAAATATAATCAGAGATATTTTCTAATCATAGAAAATGAAATGTTGATGAGAAAGAATACTTGAATGACAGTGATACGTGAAACAGAGATGGAAATGTTTTCCAATGATTGATGACGTATATTTCCTAAAATTTAGAAAATAAGAAATGTTGAGTATATAGAAATGGGAAATGGATAAATAAATGATTAATTTAATTAAAGGAGATAAACGTTGAGTGTTGATTGATCGATCGAATTTCTATCTGGAAATAAGATCGTTGGTTGTACACCTATTTTTCTTTGATAGTTAAATCACCGACTATCGAAGTTTTTGACCATTTTTTCGTCGTCAATACGGAGAGACCTGATCAGATCCATTATCTGAAAACCACTATGTATAGACGTTAGCATTGCGATCAAATATGATGGAGATAACGAAGATGGGGTTATGCAAGGGCTATCCTGTTTACATAATATTGCCTTCGGTTTGTCCATTCCCAGGGCAACGTAAATGGACGAATGTCTGACAGAGTATATCTAACGGGTCACATAAGTTGATCTCTTCAAACATACTTATGTTTGGTGGCGGAGGAATTCGTTTCTCTTAGCTTTATACCCGTGGTATTTTTGGGGAAATCTTTGTGATTTGGCGGGTATGACGATGTGGCATTCAAAGTGAATGGTGGTCAGGTGTATCAAAGATACATTATGACCTCAAGCCTCATCAACCGGGAAATGACAGAAATCAGGCAGGCAACATGGCTAGGTAGGTCGCTCCCATTTGGGTGTATATCACCTATCTAGAGAAAACCCATTTCATTCTTTTATCTATTATCGATGTTGTCCCTTTTCGGGAAACGGTGGGTAGCTCCCACCCGTTGGTGATATACATTCGATACACTCAAGCGAAATGAATGGTCGGTCAAGTGTGGGCCGGGTTGCAAGATGTTCTTGTTGAACCCAGTGTATTCGCCTCTAGAGATACACTATCGGCAGTTGGTCCCATACCTTGTCATAGTCGGAATCCAATCTCCAATAAGCGCCCACGATTTTGATTTGTATACTATACATGTGGAACGTGAGTAGATTGTTAATTATTTGTGATTAGACATTATTATAATATCAGAGAAGTATTGATTTCCAAAGCTATTTAGGTTATCGTAAGGTAGAAAACGTCCGTGTTTATGTGTGGATCGGTCTTTCGATTATCATTTCTTTTGAAAAGGATTTTGAAAAAGTTAAACCAAATGATTTGAGTTTACTTACACCAGCCCCATGACCGACCCAGAGTTTATTTTGTTTTTTGTTTTCCCTAAACTCTTGGGTGCCCAAATTTGTATGGGCAGTCAAGTAGTTCAGGTCTTTACAGATATACTTGGAGGAGCTTGAAGCAGGAGGCTTCAGGATTATATAGCTATTGTTATTTCCGTTGTGTGTAAGTGTTGTACTCTGATAATGTTATTATATATATACTGTTTTATTTCAAAATCATGTTATAATATATTTTATTCGTTCCGCTGTGAGATTCGTGTTACTCTGATTCTGTTCTATGGTGATCTTCTTCTTCTTCTATTCTAATTTTTTATCTTATCTATTCCCACCCTCTAACTTCTTTCTATTAATGATCAGGTATTTCCGATGTTTGAATAGTCAACATGGTATTTTTGTGTTTATTTTCGGAGTCGAAAATCCCAGTTTGTTACATTGGGATTCAACAAGAACATCTTGCAACTCCAGCTAAACATGACTGGCCCGTCACTTTCGCTTGAGAGTACCAAATATATCATTACCACGTTTGGGGGCCAGGCGACCGAATCGATAGCATACATACATAAATAAATAAAGGGACAACCGAAGGCATTTGATTTCACCAGATCAGGTAATGATATACCTTTTTGATGGGTGCGACCCACATAGCCATGCGACCTACCCGATTTTATACCATTTCCCGGTTGATAAGGCTAGAAGTTACGCATACTCTTTAGCATAGCATGTCTCCATCCACTTTGAATGCCACATTGTCAGATCCGTCAAATATCACTAATTGACGTCCACAAAAATACCTTGGGTGTTAAGTTAAGAGAATGGCCATTCTCCGTCATCAACTTGGTACGTTTGAAGAAATCAATGTACGTGACCCCTTTGGAAATACCCTGTCACAACTCATCCATACACTCATCCAGGAACAGGATGAACCAAAGGTACCCTCCTACCACTTCCTAGGAATCACCCTATAGATCAGTTGCGAGAAGTCCTTGTAATCTGTAGATTCCAATCACGACAGAGTCACTGCCAAAAATATATCTCTAGGGATCAGCCAGAGAAATTCAATAGTAGTTCCTCCGCTCATGAAGATTTATGGTCTTCAATTGCTCCATCTCGATTAGCATTTTTCACATAATTCATATTTATTGGTCGGAATGGTTTTCAAATATAAATTCGATTCCGGTCTTTCCGTACCAACACACATTGGGTCTAATTTTTAATAGTCGGTTATTTAATTATCAAAATAAATAATTAAAAATAAAACCAAATAGATCCCTTGGTTTAGTACAAAGTGTCACTTGGCCTTTAAAGATAATATATTGGTTGTAATACCAAAAATAATATATTAGTTTTAATATATTAATATTCTTAAATCCTTTATTTTAATACTTTGGAAAATAACTTAAAATCATATTCAATTTCCTTCAACTATCATTTCAAAATATTGTTAAAACATTATTCAACATTTGGAAATCGATCCAAATTTGTCATTCTTAAAACAACAGTTATGAAATCCACTTTCCTTTTCGTTATTTGAGCACATAATTGTCACTTATCCTTTAGAATAACACATTCTAAATCTCATCTCTTTGTTTGAAAATAGCGTTATATTTTCACAAAATCTCCTTTTTATTGTTTCTTTACTATAGAAATATCATTTCATATCCCAAGCCCTTATTAAATTCCTTTACTTTGGAATTCTAATATAAGTATATTCCAAACTTCTTCAAATATTGTTACATTTTCACAAAATAAATCACATCCAATATTTCTGTCATTACAACTAATATCATCCTCCGATAATCCTGAAGTCGTTCAAGTTGGGGTATTTTAATTACCTCTCAAACCATGATCAACAACGTTCTTATCTTAAGATAAATATGAGTTATAATTTAAAACCCATGTTCATTTTAATACCGACCAATACCAATTCGCTATTTTATTAAAAATACAGTTTTATACAACCTTCTTACTTTTGAAATCAAAATTCATTGGCTTAATAAATCAACCTTTAAACTATTTATTTTTATTACAAATTGCATTTCCAAAACTTTTATGAAATTCAATTGCAAGAATATCTTTACCTAAACCTTTTAATTATTTCCTTTGGGAAAATCTTGTTTCAAATTCCATCCATTTCACTTAACGCCATCATTTGGTAACATTAATTTTAAATTAACGCTTTAATTTCACATCTCTCTTTATAAGCTTGTTTACACAACTCTGGTTTAATATAAAACATTTTCATCTCAATTTCCTTTTCTTAATTCAATCATTTATTTTAAGCTTATCACATTCTCTTAAAATCACTTTATAAGTTCGTTCACCGAATTCGGTTTAAATATAAATCGTTCACAGGCTTCCTTAGAAATTCAATTATATTCCATTACCGCTTCGATTACTTAAATGAACTTCATTTAAGAAATAGCTCCTCAATTCATTATAATTTACTCTACCGTTAACTGGAATAAATGTTATATTTCCATTTAAAAAATCTTATTAAGTTAAATGGCTATTCATTAAATTATTCCATTAGATTAATCAACATAAACTAATATAATTTAATAATCAATTTCCGTTAAGTTGGCTTGGTCAATTTTAAAACATGATTAACTCGTTAATCACTCTAACTCGTATTCTTATTTAAATTAATAAATAATATTATTAATTTAAATTATCCCATTTACTTTGATTATTATTAAATAGATAATAATCAATTAATATAATCTTATTTTAATTATTACTTAAAAACAATTAATCCCAATTATTAATCGAGGCATTTATCTTCGCTCCCTTGCTTATTTCTCTTATCAATATAAAAATTAGCTTTATAAATCCTTTACAATTACGATGAGGCACGTGCTTCACACACGGTATACTTTTAGTACAAAAATGGTATTCGTGGTTAAAACGATCAATATGTGTGTGTGCTTTGCACACGGTATATTATTGATACAAAAATGGTATTTGTGGTTAAAACGATCAATATATGTGTATGCTTCGCGCACGGTATATGTTTGATACAAAAATGGTATTTGTGGTTTAAACGATCAAAATATGCGTGTGCTTCGCACACGGTATATTTTTCTTACAAAAAAGGTATTTGTGGCTAAAACAATCAATATATGCGTGTGCTTCACACACGGTATATTTTTCTTTTTATAAACTTCATTTATATTTGAAAATCCATATTCAATTATAAAATAAATTTGATAACTTAGTTTCTAACAATTCACCTAATGGTAAACCGATCTTTATAAACGAATATTATAATTCAGGCCATCTACTGCCAGTTTCTCCACCAATATTTCTCATTGGTTAATATCAAGGGTTCAACAATAATCCGTAATCAATCCATCATCCAATCAAGTTATTAAATAGTGCATGTGATATAACATGAAAATAAATATTAAATTATGAGGAATCTGGTTGGATTCCTCTAACCTGTTCTTCCTTGTATCCAATGTGTTAATCCATTCAATACGACAATTCAAATAAACATGAACAATGACAATGGTCAACAAACAGCAATTCAAGCATCCAATTTAATTTTAAACATTTATAATATTATAAACGAACCCAACGAGCTAAGTTACCTCTATGGGAATTAATCGTTAGAATAACGATTTCATTTTATTTAAATTAAAAAATTGTTTAATTTAAACAATACAAATAAATAGTTAGCAAGCAATCAATCAACCATCAATCAGCCAATAAATAGCAAATATAGCACACAAACAATAAAACCCGACTTATAAAAATATAAGTGGGAAACTGAGTGAGTTTAACTCACCTTGATTTCTTTGTCGTCAAAACGATTTGTTCTAATTAAATTAAACATACGTTTAATTTAATTAAAACTTCCAGCTGCTTTTAACTCTATCCGTTCCAATTCCATAATGTGGTGCTTTCTGTTACTGTTCCAACGCTTTTGGTTTTGTCGAGTGCTGTTAACATACGAGCCCGTTATAAATCATTATAAGTTACACCCTAAATTAACTTAAATGGCTATTATTTAATTATATTTTAACTTAACGATTTCCGTTAGTTATTATTGTACGTATAAAAAATAATAATCCAATATGTTATCATATACCCTACTAATGATAACTAACATTTGTGGTCATGTTATTATTGTTATCATTATTATTATTATTTTTCTATCGATTACTTAAGACAAAAACTGCATGAACCTTATACGTTATTTTATCTTAGCGTGCTTCAACTTGGCTCCATCTACCCACGTTATAAACCAAACTGCCCTTCCCACTTCATGCTTAGCCGCCCAGCTACTTCATAACGTTTAACCCTCTTTTCTTTTCTTTTCTTTTTTTTGGGCCCAAAAGCTCAAACCCCGTGAGTAGCCAACGTCCGTACTTCCATTTTGATATACAGTAACCACCCAATGTTCCGATGCGTTCCTATGAGCTCCCGCCTTCACCATGATGTACCCAGTTTCCACCTTCCAGTTTCGTTCTTACCTTTATTAATTTATACAAGGCCCACGTTCAAAATAGCCCAACCGCCTTAAGTTCCTCTTCCCACCTTCTATGAATTGGAAACCTGCGCAAGCTTCACAATATTCACGCATCTCTCATACAACATTACCCAACTCCCCACCACTGAAAAACAGAGCTTACGCCAGAACAATACTCCACGCCACTCTCCCACTACGCAATAGTTTTCTTCTTCTCATAATAAAATTCGAACCCGAAACTCTCCTGTATGCGGTGACTGTGCTCCTTGACATCCAAGCTCCTTCGTTTTTCCATGGATCAAGCTGAACCGCTCATGGACCCACCACCCTCCTGCCATTGTTAGTTCGAAGAATGCAACCTCTCTCTCTCCGACCTTAACAACATCCACCGAACTCCAAGTCAACCCACCAGAGTCGAGCTCCACCATCCCACTCGCTACTACATAGTCGCCATTTCCCCCAAACCCGAACGTGCTTTCTCCCACACTCCATCTCCTTAGCCCAGCAAATGCCACCACCAAAACCATGACTAGCCAATGCCTTGAACTCACTCCCCAGTCGCCGTGAACACCAACTCACCATCTCAGCCCCGCCGCCATCCGTACCCATCTACACTACATGTATTCAACCAACCCTCCGCGCACCGATGTCCAGATTTTTGTCGAATCTATGCTCAAGCTTCAACACCGAGGGATATGGTATTGTTTTTGAAAGGGAGCTTGCGGTTTTTGTTTGGTGTAAATGGAGGCTTGCGTTTGCTTGTCGAAGGAAGCCTTTCAATTTTGATATACAGAAGAAATGTTTAGTTTCGCTTAGTAATAGTTTGTCAAAAGGAAGAAGAAAAGATGTCAATTGTATTTATAAGAGGAAAATACGTGGAGGGCACATTTTAGGGGGTACAAATAGGTCTGTATTCTGTTTTAGGGTAGCTGCGTCGCTTAATACTTAAGCTGGTACGTGTGTTCTAGTGTGTAGGTTGTTCTCTGTTTTCATCTGCACAAATTAGGGTAGGTGTGTGTTTATTTAGTTGTGCACTGCGTGATGGTTGAACTGCCAAACAAAAAAAAATATTCAAGAGTTTTCATATGATGGCGGCACTTTCATGAGCTTCCTATTGGTTTCAGGGCGCACGTGTATTTTGTATAGGCTATAGGGTAGCATCTAGATGCAGCAGGTGAATTTTTTTGGGTAGGTCATTCAAACATGTGCGTAGGACCTTAGCTGTAGAAGGAAATTTGTGGTAGACAACGCAGTGACTTGATTGAGTAGATGAAGAGGGTTGTAGAAGGATTTGCTTGGAAATGTAGTAACACGTTCCTTTTCTTTGAAGGAAAACTTGATCAAATTTTTATACATATTATTTTATCTTATTTCCATTATAATTTGGTACGTTCATTTTTACATAGTCATTAAATTTTATCGCTAATTATCGTGGACCATTGAATATTCATATTGCTACATGTAAACCCCAAACATGATGAAATTGGACGTACGGTTACATCTTGATGTTCCGGATCCAATGAAATTCATTTCGTTGAAAACCGACTCCATTTGCACAATGCCGTTATTTTAATTTCAGTATATATATATATCGGTTCATGTTAAAATCTCGTCTACCGACAAGACAACTCCGATTGGCTCCAAATTGGAAAACTAGCAATGATTGATCATACATATTCCAATAAAAATTCGTTTCGTCGAAAACAAAGGTTGTTTGGAAAATAAATATTTTTAACGCTTATATAATATCGATATAATATAATAAATTAAATCCAAAATAATTTAAATCAAATAATAATAATTTATTATCAACAAATATATCCAAATAAAAATAATATCTCACTTCGAATTAAACCAATATAGGATTACAACTCGATATTAATATTTCTTAGTTGAACGCTATCAAAATATATAGAAATTCCTTTTAAATAAATTAATTAAATGTTATAATTTATAAACGATTTTCATAGCGACTATTTTAAAATTTGATTTGGACATAACTAACAATCTATAACACGAAATCCGGATTTTTCTCTTTTATATGAATATTATAATCAAATCCAACATTTCTTGTTTCACGGAAATCCGACTTATATCGGATCCTGTATATTCAGTTGAAGTTCAAAACTCAATATTACGAACTACCGCGCCATTTTGAGGTCGATTTATATTATATATAAATTTAACTTTCAAAGTTCGTTTTAAATAAATGAATAAAATATTAAAATCCAATTAAATTCAAATTAAATATTTAAACCAATATAACGAATTAAATATTTGACACCAGAAATACGGGACATTACAGCAAAGCTTTAAAATGGAATAAAAGGAAAAGTGGGGCCGACTATGATTACATATAAAGGGGGTTTTAAGTTTCTTATTTTATATTATATCTGTTGTATTTTTCTTTTGAAAATCGACCATCAGTTTTCTAATGTCTTTAATAACTACGGTTTACTAGCTATCGGTTTGTAGCTAGGGAAAATCTGGTTTTGGGGACCGAAATCAATTCAAGGTTTTGAGCATAGGATTTGAACAGCAGCAAGTTTTGCGAGTGTACAAAACTGTATAGATGGTTAGTGAAGGGTTCGCGAGTTTATAGGTTTTTGTATGCTAGAGTCTGAAAAACCTCGGGGAATGCAGCTGTAAGCAGGGTTGCCAAAGCTGGGTAAAACCTTTGTGTCATTTAGTTTCCGCACTTATTTACTCATATGTTATCTGTGCTATGATTATTATTCTGTGTCGTGATTTGTTTTATATTCTGCAAAAAGTCAATAAACCCTATTTACCCCCTCTAGGGTTAATATAGATCCAACAAGTGGTATTAGAGCAGGTATTTCATAAATTCTAGAGACATGGTTTCCCCTAGTTGTCAGTCTTTTGAGGGTCAGTCTAGTTGTATTCCATTTTTTTTAATGGTACAGGTATTTTAAATTGGAAATCAGAAATGGAATCCTACTCAAAATATGGTAATACTAAAAATTGGGATATTATTATGAATGGAGGTAATGATGCAGATAGAAATGACATTGCAATGCACATTATTTATTCTAACATTAATATTGATCAGTTTAAACTTGTTTCTCATTGCTTTTCTGCATAGGAAATCTGGAAAACTCTCGACATGTTGTATGGAAAAGACAACAACTGCTCAGAAACTCAGAAGGCCAACTCAGATTTACATCTATGCTTAACAGGTCGTGCAGATAAAATTTCAGATGGATCAGACGATGGAGACTCAACAGATGACGAGACAAAAAATTTCTCTTATGAAAATTTAGTTTATATGTGTGCTAATTTAACTAAATCTGTTGATAAACTCCAATGGAAAAACAAACTTCTAAAGTCTGAAAATCATGAATTGATTCACAAAAATAATGTGTTGGAATTAAAACATTAAAACTCTGATTGCAAAAATTGTTTCAATTTGGAAAATGATTTAGCTCATCTTAATTAAAATCTTCAGAAACCTGAAAAAGAAATTATAGTTTTAAATCAAAATGAGAATGGGCTAATTTATAAAACCGATGCTTTGTAAAAGGAGTTGGATAATCTTATTTCCAAACATAAAAAGTTTAAAAATCAAAATTTACAGACATCTGAATCAATCTTGACTGAACTTGAAAGAGAAGTTGAAAATTACAAGGAACTTGAAAAACATCAATTTGGAAAACAAATTAAATTTGAATCTGAGATCTTTGAGTTCAAGACCAAAATCAAATTGCTTGAAAACGAAAAATTGCTTTTGAAACAAAATGATGCTGAAAGGGGAAAGATCAACATTAATCATTGTTCAAATTTGATGAAAGAAAGTTCTGATCTTAAATCTAAAATTCAACGACTTCAATCAACTCTGAACAAATTTTCTAACGGAGATTTTTTTTGAATATGCTGTTGAGAAATCAACTTTTTCCAAGAAATAAAAATGGTGTTGGTTTTGGAAAACTTGATGGCTTTGAAAAACTAAATCCAAATGTTTTTAAAAATCCTTCAAATTATTTTGGAGAAGATTATTTTGAAAATTTAGGCTTTGGCAATTTCAATAGATTTTTGAATCATAAACTAAATAAGAATTTGTTTGGTAACAAACCATTCAAACAATTGTGGATCCCTAATGGAAATAAAACGATTTTGACTAAGTTCAAACAGATTTGGGTTCCTAAGGGTACAAAGGTAAATTCCAATGGGTTGTTATACAAAAAAGTTTGGGTATCGAATGACGTGAACAAAACTGTGAGTGGTTTTACTACTTTTGTTAAACCACTCAATCCTCTAAACAGTTAGGTACCAAAGGCGGCCGAGGAACTATTTTGCAAAAAAGAGATTGAATTCAAGATGTTCTATATTTCTATATCATTCAGAGTTCCTTAGCCCAATATTGCTGAGTTGTAGATCCACAACATCTACTGAAAATCAGGTATGTTCTCTAAACTCAGATTGTTTTTCTATATTCTCTGTTTTTATTGTATTCCTCCTTCTACCATTACCATTTATTTTTCTTTTGAATATTTTGAATTGATTTGACACACACACACACATATGTATGTATATATATATATATATATATATATATATATCTTCTTGAGTTTTCTTAACTTCAAATTGCAGAATTCATGTCTTTTGGAAATTTGCTTTATTTTTATAAAAGTCTGACGTTTTAAAAATTTCCAGATCTTGAACTCACAAATGTAAAATTTTGCAATAATTTTGAAGTATGATCCTTTTGGACTTGTCGAAAATTGTGTGAATACTTTATTGTGAAACTCATTCTGAATTTTCCTTGTTGCTCTGGTAGATGGAATTGATCTGTTAGATTTAACTACTTGGGCTTGGTATTTTTTTTCAATTCTGTGTTAAGTGGCAAAATGTAAAAGCAGTCTCTGAGATACCTTATTAGCCACCATGGTGGTATTAAAATCCCTGTTAGCATAAACAATAAGTGGTATCAACCTTAAATGCTTTGAAATTTTCTCACTCATATGTCTTGATTCTTTATTCTAAACTTCATCTTGTATAGATTTGTAACAACTCGCTCATTCCATGATGATAGAATTAAATATTTTATTTAAATATATCGTCATGTCCGATGTGTCACTCAAAAAGTCGTTTTTCACAAACGATAAAATTAGGACTCGGAACCACTTCCATTGAGTCCAGATCATCGTTTACGACCTTTTTGACTGTAAACTTCGATATGTTTGGAGTTACGGATCATATTCAGGCTCCAAAAATGGGCATAGTTGTGGCTAAACTATCCAAATTGGCTTGTTTAAACCTCTCCCACTATTCCCATCAGCCCAACCCTCCTCCCTCTCCTCTCATTCACTTCATTTTTATTTCCTAAGCAAAAGAATGGAGAAAGTGGAAAGGGAAATAGAAACTACAACCTAGGTTTTGCAATTTGAAGCTCCAACCATGTTCTAATCCAAGGAGAACAAGGGTAAGCTCTCTCTCTACTCGTTCTCTACCTTTCTTTCCTCTCAATTTCGGATTTTTAGTGTGCCTTAACACTTATGTGTCTTCATTTGTATTTATGAGGTGATTATTGAGGAGTTATTAGAGAAAGAGAGGTTCTTTGTGCGTATTGGTGCTTGTTCTTCCTTGTTGGAGTTTGTTCTTACCATTCTTGAGCCAAAGGCTAGTCCATTTTGAACTCACATATATGCCACAGGCCCTTGGCTTGTACAAGTGTAATTTAGTGTTCATACGTGTTTGCATGTGCTAGTGAATTGGTCATGTTAGTGTAACTTAGCTGATTCTATATGTTTATGTTCCATTGAGTTGAAATTATAAGTAGGATTGTTTACACGATCTTATGCATATATTTTGAGTTGATTTGGTGATGTTGTGAAGTTCCGTTGTCCCCCGACAAAGTTCTAAGTCTTCACAAGTCTCTTGAATCGCTTTGGTATGCTTTGGCTTGGAATTTAGTTCATATTTGAATTTAGAAACCGAACCATTGCTAATCTCTTGTATGAATGTGTGCATGTGTGCATGTGTGTATGTGTTCATGAGTGTTTTCGGTGAGCTAAGGAGGCTTCGTTTTCATTTAGAAAATATTATAGGCTGTAACACCCCGAAAATTTCAATGATAATGTTCACAAATTAAAGAATAACTAATCTCAGACGTGAGAATTAAGGGAAACGGGTTGCGCCATTGTGTTCGTCTCGGAATTTTGGTTGAGATAGAGTCCGAGTTTGCGTGAATTGGACTTCATATGAAGAAGTTATGGCTATCGGAAGTTTCAGAAAATTCCAAACAGACTTCGAAAATTCAAAATTCAGAGTTAGATGGGCTAGGCAGGAAAATTCCCGCTATGACCAGGTCAACCGTAGGGTCGACCTAGGGGTCGACCTGCCCCCCCCCCTCCCACGCAGATTTGTTTGGTGACCTGTTTATGACTGTGTGCTGACTCATTAGGGTTTCTGATCTGCCCTGATTGGCTGGGATTAATTCTGGGTTGATCGGACAGCCTAAACTAATCCTAAACTCTATAAAAAGACATGTAGACTCAAACCCTAAAATCAAATCAAAATTAGATCAATGGCCATCATGTTGTCACTCCAAACCCTAGAGTAGCCGCCACCAACTAGAAGCAAATTAAAGACAACAATTCAATTCAAATTAAGCCTAAAACTACAATGAAATTGTCTACAACAAGGGAACGCTAATCAATTACAGATTTCAGATCCCAGAACTCAAGACCCCTTTTTCGGTGAGTTCTAGTCACTTTTAGGTTTAAATAAATAAAAATGAATCGTGGTAGACTATGATTTGGGCATATGTTGTTTGTAGTTATGCAAGTTTATTATTGTTGTGGATCATGAAATTATGCAAGTTTATTGTTATTGTTGATCATGAAATTATGTAAGTTATTGTGTGATGAATTCATGAATCCATGCAAGTCGTTATTATGAATCTATGCAAGTTGTTATCATAAACCTATGCAAATTGTTATGAGATCATGCAAGTCACCTATACAAGTTATTATTCATGAAACTATGCAAGTTGTTATGTTATGCAAGTTGTTAAACATGTTGTAAAACATGAATCTATGTGAGTTGTTAATTATGTTGTTAATTCATGAACCTATGCAGGTCACCTATGCATGTTGTTATGTTGTGAATCATGAACCTATGTTAGTGTTACTTATGTTGTTAATTCATGAACCTATGCAAGTTGTTATGTTGCAAAATCATGAATCTATGCAAGTTGTTAATTATGTGGTGAATCATAATTATATGCGAAGTTATCATGTCATTTTCCCTAGTTGTCATGCTTATGCCAAAATTGTACTGAAATGATCACCTTGTCATTCCCTTCAGTTTATTGTTATGGCGAGGGTACCTTGTAGCCTCGATGACGCCAAAAATGCAAACGGTTACGCTAGTTAAGAAACGGGGAAAAGGGGGAATTTGTAATAGGCATAGTGATTATGTAAATTGGACACATGATTCTAGTAGGGAAATATATAAATAATTACCTATTATGACATGGGTAAATAGGGTAAAAATGGTATCATTTGAATATGACCATTTATGGATAGGAAATTCAAATTCTTAATAAGATAGGTATTGACACCTATAAATAGGAAAGGATTAATTAATTAACTTAATTAACCAAAAGAGGAATGTTTAAGCAATTGATGTCTGAAGATTTAATATTGAGAATTGGCATAAATGCCTTAAATGGCATAAAATAAATTTGTGATGAAATTGGTATGATTTTACATACCATAAATAGATGGACATAATTGAGTCAATTATGGCCATAGTTAAATTTGGAATTGATTGATAATTTGAATAGGGAGATTAATTCAAATTGGAGAATAATTAATCTTGTGTAATTAATCGTCTAAGAAACGAGATTAGGCTCTTTTGTGGTGTAAGACTGCCCGGACCCGCCCGGCAAATCTAGCTGCCACAAATACCAGTCTAATGTGGGAGATCTTAGGCATAAATTAAATGCGTGACAGTTGTAAAGACACGAGGTTAGGCCCTTTTGTGGTGTAAGACTGCCCGGACCCACCCGTCAAATCCAACTGCCACAAATGTCAGTCTAGTGTGGGAGGTCTTTATAAGGTTACGGTCCTAATGAATTAAGAAACACTTAACCAGATAACCATGTAGTGGGACACGAGGGGTTAAGTGGGTGCCTTGGGTGGCATGTGAAATACGATTAGGTGTCTCAATAATTAATTAATGCTGATTAAAGACTACTTAACCTAACTTAATACATATGGACTGTATGATGATAGACATAAGTTAGGGTTAAGTAAAACGAATTGGATTGTGGGTGGGTTAAGTACAACTGATGGGTAGGTGGGTAATATTAATATATATAGGCCCACAAACTTAACCATTAAATAAATAGGATTAAATCAGTAGGAGGGTTAAGTACAACTGAAGGGTAGGTGGGTAATATTAATACATATAGGCCCACAAACTTAACCGGATAAAAAGGGTTGTGTAATTAAAGACACCTAATGGTATACATAACCAGGGAAAAATAGTAAAATTATGTATTAAAGACACCCTTAGGGGTAAGCATAACTAATGGGAGTAGATAGAGTTATGTATTAAAGACACCTATAGGTACGCATAACCAATAGGTAGAATAGGGGTTATGTATTAAAGACACCTACAAGTAAGCATAACTGATTGAGGGCTATGTAATTAAAGACACCTTAGGGTATACATAGTCAGTAGAAAACCTAGTGGGGATACAAGACATAGGGGAGAACTTGTATCATGTTGTGTGGGACCCATTTCAGTCAGTAACCCGGAGGGGTATCAAAGTAAAGAACTCCGTACTAGGCGGGGAAGGGGCACGCTTACTGATTGATTGTAAGAGATCCAAAACGAGACGGATGGTGTGGGCGGCGCAAACCGACCGGGGACATTTGCATGCATGGGCCGGGAAGAGGGGGACAAGACGACCGTGAAACAGTAGGTATAATTGTGCACACCTTAGGTTGCCACTTTAGGGAAGTGATACCCCCTAGTTGTGGGACCAGCACAGGGTATCTACAGAGTAGGGATCCGATCGATTAGGGTAGTGGTTAGGGTATACCCGGACGTATGCCCTAAGTCTACCAATTTACAGTAGGAGGGCAGTAGGTACAACTAGTTGAGATAGGAGCAACCGGCACCTATGACATCAGCTAGGAATACACGAAACTACCACCATCGTTATCATTAGCGGAAGGGATCATCCCATCTTGATTTGACTAGTAATAGTGCAGAGTAGTTAGTAGTGAAGCATGCATACACCTTACCTTATTTGTCCTGTCATACCTGTCATCTGTACCGTGAATCCTCTTATCCACTTTGTATGTCTGTCATATTTACCTTTATTTATTTACTGGCTAAAAATTACTGGACTCACCAGATGTATGTCTGACCTATTTTGTTTTGCCTCTTTCCTTCTGTTTCCCCCCTAGGTTCTCAGGGAGGAAACACCCAGGTTTAGTCAGGATTTGGATATCATCTTCTAGGAGCTACTTCTGAAGTATGGCTCGAGTCTCTGTTTCTTATATGGCTTGCTCTTTAATACGGGGAATGATGTTTTTCTTTTAAATACCTATGTACTCTGATGATGTAAGACAAAAGTGTTTTAATGGTTTTATGACTCATGGTAATATGTAACAAAGTATTTTGGTGATTTAATAAATTTGTTTATTTTTCGCTGCAAAATTTTTATATCTGTCTTGTGATATTCTGTGTCTATTTACCAAAAATGCTCCACTGAAGTTAAGGCATTCCCTTTGTGAGTGACCTTAATGGAGGTGGGGTGTTACACTTGGTATCAGAGCTGAAGGTTACCAGATTAGATAAAAGTTTTGAAAATATTTTTCAAAAAGGTTTTAAAAGAAAGTATTTTAAAAAAAAAGCCTGTTTTGAAAAACATTCCCCGAAAAGCCATATGTAGTATCCTTCGGTCCTTCGTCTAAAATCTCTTCCTTTGATAGGATAGGCGGATGCTCTTGCGGCAGATGGATAAGATAGAGATAGGAAAAAAAATTATGTAAAAGGTTTAATTTCCTTATCTGATTACGAAGTTAAGACTCTTTTGGATTCTTACATTGAGACTCTGCACTTTAATACTAGTCTTGTTTCTGATCCCGTAGTTGTTTCAAACGCCTTTTGTGGTTCAGATCATTTATTGGTGATTTGTCAGGGGTTGAAATTATCCGTGTCAGGCGTCAAAAATTTGAATGTGATATTGGTGTGCTCAAGTTTATGGGCTATGGGTTGGTTCTAAATGGACCAGCTTTCTAAGTAGAGGGTCGTTCAAGATTTTGAGAGGAGGGTCATTAAGTTTCTAACTTGTCATGGGAAGACCCCCAAAATTTCTTGTGATCCGCAAGGGTCTGTTATGCTTAGCTTTCTGAGAATCATTCTATAATCTGATCTGTACCAGTAGTCTGTAAGTATCTGGATATTTCTAAGGGATAGGGGTTTCTACTCGAAGCATGAAGTAGATCTCCAGTTTGGACATTGTTTAATGGGGGTAATTCTTTGGGTGTCAGTCTGATGTTGATTTCGGTCTTTGGGGCTGAGACTTAGGGAATTATTCTCTTAAACGATGTCAAATGGGAACAGAGCTTTTGTTTTAGTTATATCATTTGTTTATATCCTATCGACTGGATCTTCGACCTTCAGATAGGAAATCCATGGATGTAAACATGTGCTTGGGACATGTTATGTTTGATGGTTGCAAGTGGATGCAAGTGTTTGCTAGTGGTTGCTCGTGGATGGATTTACACACACATTAGGCACTAGATCTGCTAAAATCACTTTCATATTGCTTATAAATGTGTGTGCATATTTAGGTTAATGGACGAACAATGGTTGTGTTATCATATGGATGCTGCATTTTGATGAATGGTTGTGCACATATGTAGAAATAACATGTAACGTTAGGATTCCTTCGCATACATAATGGACGCATGACACTATCATGATTTGCATTAAGGAGGTCAACTGAATCAGTAGACCGCCTGATTTTGCATTAGATAGAGAACATATACACACACTTCTTGCATATGTTCATACAGCATTAGGAATTTTATAAGGATAATGGATGCCTGTGTTTGATGGTTGAGTAGATGGTTGTTTGGATGTTAGGATATGCATTCTCCTTAACTTGGAGATTTCGGGGGCGAAATCCTTTAAGGAGGGGAGAATGTAACACCCCGAAAATTTCAATGTTAATGTTCACAAATTAAAGAATAACTAATCACAGACTTGAGAATTAAGGGAAACGGGTTGCGCCATTGTGTTCGTCTCGGAATTCTGGTTGAGATAGAGTCCGAGTGCGTGAATTGGACTTCGTATGAAAAAGTTATGGCCATCAGAAGTTTCAGAAAATTCAAAACAGACTTCGAAAATTCAAAATTCAGAGTCAGGTGGTCTAGGCGGGAAAATTCCCGCTAGGGCCAGGTCGACCATAAGGTCGACCTGGGGGTCTACCAACCCTAACCAGGTCGACCTGCCCCTCCCACCCCCTCCCCCCCAGGCAGATTTGTTTGGTGACCTGTTTATGACTGTGTGCTGACTCATTAGGGTTTCTGATCTGTCCTGATTAGCTGGGATTAATTCTGGGTTGATCAGACGGCCTAAACAAACCTAAACTCTATAAAAAGACATGTAGACTCAAACCCTAAAATCAAATCAAAATTAGATCAATGGCCATCATGTTGTCACTCCAAACCCTAGAGTAGCCGCCACCAACTAGAAGCAAATTAAAGGTAACAATTCAATTCAAATCAAGCCTAAAACTACAACAACGAAATTGTCTACAACAAGGGAACGCTAATCAATTACAGAATTTAGATCCCAGAACTCAAGACCCCTTTTTTGGTGAGTTCTAGTCACTTCTAGGTTTAAATAAATAAAAGTGAATAGTGGCAGACTATGATTTGGGCATATGTTGTTTGTAATTATGCAAGTTTATTATTGTTGTGTATCACGAAATTATGCAAGTTTACTGTTATTGTTGATCATGAAATTATGTAAGTTATTGTGTGATGAATTCATGAATCTATGCAAGTCATTATTATGAATCTATGCAAGTTGTTATCATGAACCTATGCAAATTGTTATGAGATCATGCAAGTCACCTATACAAGTTATTATTCATGAAACATGCAAGTTATTATTCATGAAACTATGCAAGTTGTTATGTTATGCAAGTTGTTAAACATGTTGTAAAATATGAAACTATGTGAGTTGTTAATTATGTTTTTAATTCATGAACCTATGCAAGTCACCTATGCAAGTTGTTATGTTGTGAATCATGAACCTATGTTAGTGTTACTTATGTTGTTAATTCATGAACCTATGCAAGTTGTTATGTTGCAAAATCATGAATCTATGCAAGTTGTTAATTATGTGGTGAATCATAATTATATGCAAGGTTATCATGTCATTTTCCCTAGTTGGCATGCTTATGCCAAAATTGTACTGAAACGATCACCTTGTCATTCCCTTCATTTTATTGTTATGGCGAGGGTACCTTGTAGCCTCGATGACGCCAAAAACACAAACGGTTATGCTAGTTAAGAAACGGGGAAAGGGGGAATTTGTAATAGGCATAGCGATTATGTAAATTGGACACATGATTCTAGTAGAGAAACATATAAATAATTACCTATTATGACATGGGTAAAAATGGGTAAAAATGGTATAATTTGAATATGACCATTTATGGATAGGAAATTCAAATTGTTAATAAGATAGGTATTGACACCTATAAAAAGGAAAGGATTAATTAATTAGCTTAATTAATCAAAAGAGGAATGTTTAAGCAATTGATGTCTGAAGATTTAATATTGACAATTGGCATAAATGCCTTAAATGGCATAAAATAAATTTGTGATGAAATTGGTATGATTTTACATACCATAAATAGATGGACATAATTGAGTCAATTATGGCCATAGTTAAATTTGGAATTGATTGATAATTTGAATAGGGAGATTAATTCAAATTGGGGAATAATTAATCTTGTGTAATTAATCGTCTAAGACACGAGGTTAGGCTCTTTTGTGGTGTAAGACAGCCCAGACCCGCCCGGCAAATCCAGCTGCCACAAATGCTAGTCTAATGTGGGAGGTCTTAGGCATAAATTAAATGCGTGACAGTTGTAAAGACACGAGGTTAGGCTCTTTTGTGGTGTAAGACTTCCCGGACCCGCCCGGCAAATCCATCTGCCACAAATGCCAGTCTAATGTGGGAGGTCTTTATAAGGTTACGGTCCTAACGAATTAAGAAACACTTAACCAGATAAACATGTAGTGGGACATGAAGGGTTAAGTGGGTGCCTTGGGTGGCATGTGAAATACGATTAGGTGTCTCAATAATTAATTAATGCTAATTAAAGACTACTTAACCTAACTTAATACATATGGACTGTATGATGATAGACATAAGTTAGTGTTAAGTAAAACGAATTGGATTGTGGGTGGGTTAAGTACAACTGATGGGTAGGTGTGTAATATTAATATATATAGGCCCACAAACTTAACCATTAAATAAATAGGATTAAATCAGTAGGAGGGTTAAGTACAACTGAAGGGTAGGTGGGTAATATTAATACATATAGGCCCACAAACTTAACCGAATAAAAATGTTATGTAATTAAAGACACCTAATGGTATACATAACCGGGGCAAAATAGTAAAGTTATGTATTAAAGACACCCTTAAGGGTACGCATAACTAATGGGAATAGATAGAGTTATGTATTAAGGACACCTATAGGTACGCATAACCGATAGGTAGAATTGGGGTTATGTATTAGAGACACCTATATGTACGCATAACTGATTGAGGGCTATGTAATTAAAGACACCTTAGGTTATACATAGTCAGTAGAAAACCTAGTGGGGATACAAGACATAGGGGAGAACTTGTATCATGTTGTGTGGGACCCATTTCAGTCAGTAACCCGGAGGGGTATCAAAGTAAAGAACTCCGTACTAGGCGAGGAAGGGGCACGCTTACTGATTGATTGTAAGAGATCCAAAACGAGACGGATGGTGTGGGCGGCACAAACCGACCGGGGACATGTGCATGGATGGGCCGGGCAGAGGGGGACGAGACGACCGTGACACTAGTAGGTATAACTGTGCACACCTTAGGTTGCCACTTTAGGGATGTGATACCCCCTAGTTGTGGGACCAGCACAGGGTATCTACAGAGTAGGGAGCCGATCGATTAGGGTAGTGGTTAGGGTATACCCGGACGTATGCCCTAAGTCTACCAATTCATAGTAGGAGGGTAGTGGGTACGACTAGTTGAAATAAGAGCAGGCGGCACCTATGACAGCAGCTAGGAATACACGAAACTACCACCATCGTTATCATTGGCAGAAGGGATCATCCCATCTTGATTTGACTAGTAATAGTGCAGAGTAGTTAGTAGTGAAGCATGCATACACCTTACCTTATTTGTCATGTCATACCTGTCATCTGTACCGTGAATCCTCTTATCCACTTTGTATGCCTGTCATGTTTACCTTTATTTATTTACTGGCTAAAAGTTACTGGACTCACCAGACATATGTCTGACCTAGTTTTTTTCGCCTCTTTCCTTCCTTCCCCCCAAGGTTCTCAGGGAGTAAACACCCAGGTTTAGTCAGGATTTGTATATCATCTTCTAAGAGCTACTTCTGAAGTATGGCTCGAGTCTCTGTCTCTTATATGGCTTGCTCTTTAATATGGGGAATGATGTTTTTCTTTTAAATACCTATGTGCTCTGATGATGTAAGACAGAAGTGTTTTAATGGTTTTATGACTCATGGTATTATGTAACAAAGTATTTTGGTGATTTAATAAAGTTGTTTATTTTCCGCAGCAAAATTTTTATATCTGCCGTGTGATATTCTGTGTCTGTTTACCAAAAATGCTCCACTGAAGTTAAGGCATTCCCTTTGTGAGTGACCTTAATGGAGGTGGGGTGTTACATAGGCCATCACCATTAATCTGGGCTCGCCCGTGAGTTGTTTGCACCTCATTTCCTACGCAAAAATGGCCATACTTCAGCTCAGACGTCTACCTGGGAAGGGGACAGACGCCTGTCAAAGTTTGGGGAGAAAATAAATAATTGCATCAGGTCAGACGTCTGACCAAACATGGTCAAAAGTCTATCCAACCGCTCGGGAAAAATAAAAAAACTACTAACTGTCAGCTCAGACGTCTGTCCTATAGTGACAGGCGTCTATTGGCCTGAAACTGCTGTTGACCTGTGGAGACCACGGTCAACAGTCTACCCTCATCCTGGCTCTCTCCCGGCCGGAGCTCGGGCCATTCGGACTTCGTTTGTGAACTTCAGCTTCATGAATTCAAAGATTCCAGCAGCTTGATTCATCATCTTGATTCTCAAGTGATTCTTCCAATGTTGAATCTTTTGGTTTATTCACATTGTTTAGGATGTGAATTGGATAAGTGATCATTTTAAAGCCCATGCATTCTATTTTGTATATCAAATTTATTCGATAATCTTGTTAAGATGATTCACGCCGTTAAAACATGAATTATCGACTTGATATCCTTCGAGTCTATTCCGATGTAGTTTAAAACCTTCGGGTGCTAGTTTGGGATTTCGATTCGTTCGTTGATCGAAATTACAACTGTTATCCCTTTGATTTCCTGTATATTGTTGTAATGTGAGTTTATGTCTTATGATTTCTATGTTCCATTTGCTACGGCGACGGTTTTTATGAATAATTGAACTACAATTGCATGTGGGTTTATGTTTTATGATTTTTATGAATAATTGAACCACAATGGATAACGGGGTTTTATATTGTCAATGGGCATCAAACCAATGTTTAATCAGTTTTTAAATACAAATCTTTTAAAATAAATTTGATTTCTAAATCCGGTTCCGATTCTATTGATTTATATACGATTCCTTATCCTATCGATCAGAGGAGAAATTTAGTTTATTTACATTAGTAAAACTGAGGATTATGACCCCTTATATGTTTACTTCGGCGGATAACCGTTGGACTCGTGCGTTTGGACATATGTGGTGATTTTCTCTATTTTGAATAGAAACCAATTACGAGTGAGTAAATATTCGAGAACAGCATGTGGTTATGGGACATGTCGTTATTTTCTTATATTAACTAGCTTGGAATAATTTCTATTCGCCCGGATCGATGGTATCCGCTCCATGACATAGTTGTTTGGTTCACGATCGCCCGAGTGGGAATTTACGATTTGTGACCTTCGTCTATGGGACTTCGGTCCAACTTTCTATGATTTATATGTTTTCACTCTACCAGGGTCACAACCTGGCTCTATGGGGAGCTTCGGCTCAAACAAATGGGTTCGCTACCTAGAGATCGTTTCTCATCTTCAATGTACATGCCCGTTTTATGATGTTTTGTTTCCCAATTACATTGATGCGATGTGCGTCAATTTGATAAATGTTTTTGATTCTTGATTACTTTGATGTGATGCACGTCAATTTGATAAATGATTTCTAATTCTTGATTACTTTGATGCGATACGCGTTAATTTGATTTATGTTTGGCATTTATTTTCCAATTCTTATTATTATATTCTCTTCTCTTGTCATGAGATTTATTGAGATTTTATATATGTTGACATCATGCGTTCCTCTGTCATTTCCTGTTGTGTGCTATTATATGAATGTTGCATTCTACATTAGCTAGGAGATTATTTAGAGATATTCATGTGCTTACATTCCATTATCATTTCCTGATTGTGTCGTCATGCCATGTTCATGTCACCCCTTTGTTATTTCTCTTGTTATCTCAGTTTATTTGAGAAGTACAGCTAGACTGATCCGTTTATTGTTTATTTTCTGATAAATAATACTCGGGTCAGGCCGAGTCATTTTATGTGCTTCTTTGGGTCTCATCGCAGGATTGATCTTCCGCTTTCCGCTTTCTACTTTTCCTCCGTAGCTTTATGTACTTTTGTACCTATGACATTATCTTTTGTTGTGTACATAGTCTTTTATTTAGATCATGGTTCATGTGTCTATTCTATTGGGATTAGTGGATCTTTGTTGACCACTAGCTTGTTGTACACATTCTTGGTTTATTCATATCTATTCCGCCTTTGTGATATGACTATTCTATGTCTGGCTATGATATATACCATATCTATTGTTGTTGTTACGTATTTTATACTGCTTTATGGATTATTTATAGTCGTTGTGTAGTTGCCCTATATGCCGAATGGTCATGCCGAAATTTTAATTGGTATCGGAATTCGATGTGCATTCCTTATATGGAGCAATTATATAATCGGTCGCTTTTCACAAACCTCATTCTCTGTTATGGTCTACAACATTTCTCCGAAATGAACTGGACGATAGTGGGTATAGAGGCAGAGCGCTACAGTTTGGTATCAGAGCTGGTTAGTGAATGTGATAGGGGATTCTCGCTTGGCCGTTTGGTGGAGAGCAGGAGACTCTTACTCCTACACGTCCCAATATTTTCTTGGGTTGGTTGTACAGTCCAGAGGCTGGTCGTAAAATTAGTTCTTAGGTATCACTGTATGTCACGGTGGAAGGGGTAGCCCGCTGCCTGATGGTTGCAAAGCCTAGGGTCGCTACAGTTTGGTATCGGAGCCACTTTCCGGAATAGTGTAAGACAGTATGACGATGGTATTGTCTTAAGCCTCTCTCGGGAATCATGCTTTAGGGTTTTAGTTAGAGTCTTAAGACCCGTCATAGCTTATCTTCTTATACGATTCCATTTTGATTGAAATTGCATCGTTTGAATTCAACATGAGACTAACTTTTTCTTCCTTCTTTTACCTTAAAGAAGAGAAATAGTTGGTCGTAGTCGTGAAAGTGCCAGCTCACCTAGTGTACCTCCTACGGGAGGGGTGAATATCTCTCTAGTGGCCCATTTTTAGTCCTTTAGAATAGTTATCGACTTGTCCCTTTCGGGCTGTTTTCTATAGTCTGTCTAGGGCCTGTATGCTCTAGTGGTGCTTCTGTTTCATTCATTGACTCGAGTTGCTAATCGATGTGTATTTGGCCTATTGTGTATCACAATTATCTTATTGATCATTTATGATCCTTGAAGCTGATTGATCATTGGATATCTTGCCTGTGCGTCATTACGCACGTCGTAAGTACCTTTGATTCTGATATTTCTTGATTTCTAGTTAAGATTGTTTCGTACGTCATTACGTGCCTAGCATGGTCTATTGATCACTTGTCGGTTGGTATGGAGACACCATGTCTTTGGGACTAAACCTACTCCCTTGTTGTCAGCTATATAGTTCTAGTTTGGTGTTAGATCACTAAGCCTACGGGCTAAAACAACTCATTTGTTACCTCATTGTGCCGGTGTGAGTCACCAAGCATTTGTGCTAAATTAACTCAACAAATGTATCGCTGCGTTCCAAACTCAAGATCAAGAATAAGGGAAAGCATCCCGCTTCTTGTGATCCCTCTTCTTGAGTCAAGGTACGTGTCATTAATTCCTCAATGTCATTTACCTTATTCAGAGATTATTTTATTTATGTTCTTTTGATATACGTCGACCGTGTTCTTCGTTATCAAAAGATATCATTTGTGTTTTATTCATAAGTTGATAAAGGAATTTTATTTCCTTTATGCCATCCCGAATGATTTATTGAATTTTTATATTTTCGTGAGATTTGCATGAATGTTAGAAATTGTGAGGACTTTCTTGGGTTAACTTGTCTATCGGGTGTGTTAAGGATCTCGAACGAGATATGGAACGCCATGTTGTAGTTCGGAATTCCTAAACACAATTATGTGACAATCCGACATTCGAAATGATTCCTAAAATTAAAATTCACTTCTAATAAGTTAATCAAAATAATAATATTTTGGATTTTGCTATTTTCGTAGTTGTTTGTTATTTTTCTAGAAAATTTATTTCTAGATTTCCTTGGAGAAATTCTAAGAATTTGAGTGGTTCAAGATTTTTAATTAGAAATTATCTTGGATCTTTTCTTTGAGTAAATTAAATAACTCCAGGAACAACCCAAAAAGTTATTTATTTATGTCTCTTGTTTCTGGATTTCAGATCTTTTATTTTTTAGATTCCCAATCAATAAGAAATCTCACATTATTCCTAATCCTTGTTTTTGATTTGCTAAAAAGAATTTAGTATTCTGATAACTCCATGGGCCTTCTTATTTTCTCTAGTAAACAATCACTCGAGAGAATGGTAGTCCTATGAGGGGAGGAAAATTTGAGTTTTTGCGATCCGAGGCAAACTCAATAATTCCTTTCTTCGAATCTACGATCTAGTCGATCATCCAGAAGTGCTATAGTCAATTCACTTATGGACTTAGCCTTGCATTGTCCTTAGAAATGAATTTCGAAAGGATGAGCTCTTTTGATATTCCTTCTTTGTTTGTTTGAATCATTTGGATTGACAATTGTCCCCGCATGTTTGTTAACCTTTGTCAGTCAAATTTTTGGGGATTACGACCTCTTTGGTTTAATCTCATCTTTTTTTAGGAATTGTCTATTGGTTCTTTGATTAATTGCTGATGTTTTTGCGATTTGAGATTTTTGGTGGAAAATTATCTTAAATCATGTTGTTCCGAAGTGGTAAGTTGTGCACTACTTATCCATCATCTTCTCGATATTTCTGATTTTCTAAAATTGATACTCGAGTTCCTGAATACTGGGAATTTCGTATAACTCCTAATGATTCATCCTTATGGTTACTAAATGAGATTTAGTTCCCGGTTAGAAATCTATTTCCCCAAATAGTTCATTAGTATTCCATTACCAACCTTGAATCATTGATATTAAAATTGATTATTCCTTCGAGAATTTCTCTCCTTAGCTAACTTCGTTGGAATCTCTGAGTTGTTCTTTTGTGGGCGTCAGCCACTTTGTCGCAAGACTAAAGTGCTGAAGATCGGTGTTCGCTACGTCGTCATGATTGAGTTTTGGGAATGGAGTAGTCAACCACCATAATCTCCCATCTCATATCCTAAGAGAAATATTTACTATTGATATCTCGCGTCTGTAGGACGCAGCCCCGTTGCTCCTTGAAATTCCAAATTAGATGCGCATGTTTTTTGTGCATTCTATTGATTCTCATTCCCTTGAGAATCATACGAAGAAAGGCGAGTCTATTTGAATTCATAGCGCTTATGAATTTTTCTGGAATTATTTTACCCGTTTGTGATGACTACCTTCATGGGTAATGGAATTCAAAATTGAACTCTAGTTTTTATGATCTTGTGAAACGAAATTGGGTTCTCACCTAGCCGTTGGTGTGACTATTTCATTTCGCATCGGTTTTTGTGGTACCACTCCGTGGTGTTATTTTTGGTGTTACTCATTACATCAATCTTAAGGAATTGCGAGGACGCAATTCTTTTAAGGGGAAGTCTGTAACAACCCGCTCATTCCACGATGGTAGATTTAAATATTTTATTTAAATATATCGTCATGTCCGATGTGTCACTCAAAAAGTCATTTTTCACAAACGATAAAATTAGGACTCGGGACCACTTCCATTGAGTCCGGATCATCATTTACGACCTTTTTGACTGTAAACTTCAATATGTTTGGAGTTACGGATCATTTTCGGGCTCCAAAAATGGGCTTAGTTGTGGCTAAACTAGCCAAATTGGCTTGTTTAAACCTCTCCCACTATTCCTATTAGCCAACCCTTCTCCCTCTCCTCTCATTCACTTCATTTTTATTTCCTAAGGCAAAGAATGGAGAGAGTTGAAAGGGAAATAGAAATTGTAACCTAGGTTTTGTAATTTTAAGCTCCAATCATGTTCTAATCCAAGAAGAACAAGGGTAAGCCCTCTCTCTACTCATTCTCTGCCTTTCTCTCCTCTTAGTTTCGGATTTTTAGTGTGCCTTAACACTCATGTGTCTTTATTTGTGTTTATGAGGTGATTATTGAGGAGCTATTGGAGAAAGAGAGGTTCTTTGTGTGTATTGGTGCTTGTTCTTCCATGTTGGAGTTTGTTCTTGCTGCTCTTGAGCCAAAGGTGAGTTCTTTTTGAACTCAAATCTATGCCACAAGCCCTTGGCTTGTACAAGTGTAATTTAGTGTTCATATGTGTTTTCATGTGCTAGTGAATTGGTCATGTTAGTGTAACTTAGCAGATTCCATATGTTTATGTTCCATTGAGTTGAAATTATAAGTAGAATTGTTTACATGATCTTATGCATATGGTTTGAGTTGATTTGGTGATGTTATGAAGTTCCGTTGTCCCCCGACAAAGTTCTAAATCCTCACAAGTCACTTGAATCGCTTTGGTATGCTTTGGCTTGGAATTTAGTTCAATTTGAATTTAGAAACCGAACCATTGCTAATCTCTTGTATGAATGTGTTCATGTGTGTATGTGTTCATGAGTGTTTTCAGTGAGCTAAGGAGGCTTCGTTTTCATTGAGAAAATGTTATAGGCCATCACCATTAATCCGGGCTCGTCCGTGAGTCGTTGGCACCTCATTTCCTAAGCAAAAATGGCCATACTTCAGCTCAGACGTCTGTCCGGGAGAGGGAAAGACGTATGACAATGATTGGGGGAGAAAATAAATAATTGCATTAGGTCAAACGTCTGACCAAACATGGTCAGACGTCTGTCCAACCTCTCGGGAAAAATAAAAAAACTGCTAATTGTCATCTCAGACGTCTGTCCTGTAGTGACAGACGTCTATTGGCCTGAAACTGCTGTTGACCAATGGAGACCATGGTCAACAGTCTACCCCCATCCAGGCTCTTTCCCGGTCGGAGCTCGGGCCGTTCGGACTTCGTTTGTGAACTTCAGCTTCACGAATTCACATATTCCAGCATCTCGATTCATCGTCTTGATTCTCAAGTGATTCTTCCAATGTTGAATCTTTTGGTTTATTCACATTGTTTAGGATGTGAATTGGATAAGTGATAATTCTAAAGCCCTATTTTGTATATCGAATTTATTAGATACTCTTGTTAAGATGATTCATGCCATTAAAACGTGAATTATCGACTCGATATCCTTCGAGTCTATTGCAATGTAGTTTAAAATCTTCGGGTTCTAGTTTGGGATTTCGATTCGTTCGTTGATCGAAATTAACACCATTATCCCTTTGATTTCCTGTATGTTGTTGTAATGTGAGTTTATGTCTTATGATTTCCAGGCTCCATTCGCTACGACGACAGTTTTTATGAATAATTGAACTACAATTGCATGTGGGTTTATGTTTTATGATTTTTATGAATAATTGAACCACAATGGATAATGTGGTTTTATATTGTTAATAGGCATTGAACCAATGTTTAATCAGTTTTTAAATTCAAATCCTTTTAAAATAAATTCGATTTCTAAACCCGGTTCCGATTCTATTGATTTATATACGATTCCTTATCCTATCGATCGAATGAGAAATTTAGTTTATTTACCTTAGTAAAACCGAGGACTATGACCCCTTATATGTTTACTTCGACGAATAACCTTGGACTCATGCGTTTGAACATATGTGGTGATTTTCTCTGTTTTGAATAGAAACCAATTACAGTGAGTAAATATTCGAGAAGAACATGTAGTTATGGGACATGTCGCTATTTTCTTATATTAACTAGCTTGGAATAATTTCTATTCACCTGGATCGATGGTATCCACTCCATGACATAGTTGTTTGGTTCACGATCGCCCGAGTGGGAATTTATGATTTGTGACCTTCGTCTATGGGACTTCGGTCCAACTTTCTATGATTTTCTGTGATTTATATGTTTTCACTCTACCGGGGTCACGACCCGGCTCTATGGGGAGCGTCGGCTCAAACAAATGGGTTCGCTACCTAGAGATTGTATCTCATCTTCTATGAACAGGCCCATTTTATGATGTTTTGATTCTTGATTATTTTGATGCGATGCACATCAATTTGATAAATGATTTCTGATTCTTGATTACTTTGATGCGATGCGCGTTAATTTGATTTATGTTTGGCATTTATTTGTCAATTCTTACTGTTATATGCTCTTCTCTTGTCATGAGATTTATCGAAATTTTATACATGTTGACATCATGCATTCCTCTGTCATTTCCTGTTGTGTGCTATTATATGAATGTTGCATTCTACATTAGCTAGGAGATTATTTAGAGATATTCGTGTGCTTACATTCCATTGTCATTTCCTGATTGTGTCATCATGCCATGTTCATGTCACCCCTTTGTTGTATCTCTTATTATCTCATTTTATTTGATAAGTACAGCTAGACTGATCCGTTTATTGTTTATTTTCTCATAATAATACTCTGGTTAGGCCGAGTCATTTTAGGTACTCCTTTGGGACTCATCGCATGATTGATCTTCGCTTTCCACTTGCTACTCTTCCTCCGCAGCTTTATGTACTTTTGTACCTATGACATTATCTTTCGTTATGTATAGTCTTTTATTTAGATCATGGTTCATGTATCTATTCTATTGGGATTAGTGGATCTTTATTGACCACTAGCTTGTTGTACACATTCTTGGTTTATTCATATCTATTCCGCTTTTATGATATGATTATTCTGTGTCTGGCTATGATATATACCATATCTATTGTTATTGTTGCCTATTTTATACTGCTTTCGGATTGTTTATAGCCGTTGTGTATTTGCCCTATATGCCGAATGGTCATGTCAAAATTTTAATTGGTATCAGAATTCGATGTGCATTCCTCATATGGAGCAATTATATAATCGGTCGCTCTTCACAAACCTCATTCTCCGTTATGGTCTACGAGATTTCCCTGAAATGAACTGGACGATAGTGGTTATAGAGGCGGGGCGCTACAAGATTCTTTATATTCCTTTTTGTCTTGTATAAATCTTTCTGAATTACTCTTGTAATTGGTTTTCCAGTTTTAAAATCATTTAATAATTATTTATTCAGAAATTGAAGTCAATAACCAAATTGAACTGTATTTAGAATTCATCAAAATTATTATCAGAACGTTTGAAATTATGATGAGTTGTGACTTCAGTATATTTCACAACAAAAGGAGATTTTATTTAAATTTTCATGATAATTGAACAGTTGTTATAATATTTTTGAATTGGCATTTATTTCATGAACATCTTCTCTAACTGTCATCAATCTGTCATCCATCATGATTTTATATTAATGTAGAGAGTTTAATATTTTTTTTAAAATCATCTTAAATAAATAGTGGCAACATTTGTGTTGGAATTGTTATTATATTATTTGTTCAGAAATAGAGATAATTGCAAATTTTCAATGATCCCGGTTCAGTCCATCATATTTCATAATATGATTAGTTTAGAAATTTATTTCAGAACCATTTCTGTACGTACCACATTTCTATCATCCATATCGGTTTTATATACCGAGGAGTTTTTTTCTTTTGGAACAGACAATAATAAAAAATATAATATTCATGAGTGTTTCTCTAACCTCGTTTAAAAATCCAAGCTCTGGTCATGCATGTTTATGAGATTACATATTTTTAAGCTGCAACTGACCTCATTTGAAAATCCCAGATTTTGTAACGTGTGGTCAGTGTGCTCTTAAATAAAAAGAAAAGAAAACAAAATGGAAATAAATAAATTTTTATATGAAATTCCCTTTGGTGTGTAAAAACAAGCCTATCAATCCATTTTCTAATTTGTGAAATGTGTTAATATTTTATGATGTATTATAATTTATTGACTGATAGCTATTGGAATTTGAGATTATTTGATTTTGTCGCTTAATTTGAATTTATAATTGTAGTACAAATCCATCACTTTTTTGTGCTCAATTTTAAAATTGTATTTGAAAATAATTGGAAATCATATATCTTAAAATTCTCCCTATTTATATAAATTTCATCAAAATCAATTATTCTACAATATGAAATTTGCCACTAGTTCCTAGCATATTATGATTTTTGTTTGATTAATTGAGATTTATGATGAACGTTCTCCCTCTTAAGATGATATTATATTGCTGGTCAATTTTTTCGTTACTATTTTAATTTCCGTATCCTTTTGATAATAACAAAAGGGGGAGAATGGGTTAACATTTCGATTGATCAGGGGATATTCTTTGAATATTTTAATATTGATTTTTTAGTTGACTTATTCTTTTCACTCATGCACATATCTAGGGGAGTTTTGTTGTAGAGGGAGCATACAAAAAGGGGGGGGTTTCAATATTCACTGTCGAACACGTTTATCATATTCAAAATCTTATTTTATGTTTGGCATCATCGAAAAGGGGAGATTATTGTATATAACAACGCTATGATTTTTGTTTGATTATAACAAACATATATTTATTATTATAAATGTGTTTGTAATTATACTATTCAGGTACATCTCAAACAGAATAAAATATTTATATTTAAATAAAATATAATGCACAAGAATTCAAATATTTAAATGATATTTTATTAAAATATAATATTTTATTTCTATATTTGAATAGTATAGAGTTATAACTCTATTATTTGTACATCTCACTGTAATACATTTCATTTCATATACACTATTCTTCACTACAACACTCAGCCTCTCATATACAGTTAGTCACTAAGTTTATACATTTTTGCCTTACTACGTTTCTCTCAGTCACTCGGTTACAGTTACTCACTCATACATTATCGCTCACTGATTTTTTTTCTTCTGTCTTATGCTGTCTTCATTGTCAGTCCAGTCTTCTTCTTACCTGTCATAGAAGAAACACACAATAAACCAGAATAAAAATATTTTAAATTCTAGCAGATATAATTTTATTTTTAAATATTTTGTTTGTCTCAGAATTTTGGGTGTGTTTCTCATCATTTTTCATGACTTGATCCGATATATATGGACATGCATCTATGTCTAGACAACTTGTGATGTTCACAGTGATACACTGTAAATACCACAAGGTAGACAAATCCTATAGTGCTCACATATATAAACTGCATGTGCACTATACATGTATACACATATATGTGTATGTATATATACATATTTCTGTGTAGGGGAAATATGGTCAAACATCATGGATAGGCATGAACAAGGAGATCCAGTTCAAATGTGAACACAAACAAGTATATACATACACATCTGCATGCACACACACACACACACACACACACACACACACACACACATATATATATATATATATATATATATATATATATATGCATATACATTGAAGGAACAGTGGTTCAGCATGATCATAATGGACAGTGCAACTGTATGTACACAAGTGTGTGCACATGGAAGTACAAGGCATCATCAAATTCATAGGGAGCGTGGCTTAAGTCCGCACAACAACAATGAATGCTTGAAAGTAGCCAAGGACAAACGCAGATGAATACATAGCAAATGTAGCATGAATGGAACATGTGTGTACAGTGCAAAAGGCACAAATGTAAACAGTTCGACAAACACCATCTAGTCAGGTAAAAATCAAAACAGTCAAAGCATGTATCAAGGCCGTTTCAATACACAATAGAGTGATCAAAGCATGTACATATAAAACAAAAGTGCACAGCAAAACCGAAATCCATACACAGGTGAATCGAGCATGTACAAAGACCACAAGGCAAGCAAGTAAGTCAGATGTACACGTTTTTGAGCTGAGCAGATCAAGCAACTCAGGATGCAAATGCAAAGCAGAGAAAATGGAGTACATCAGTTTCATATACATATACAAGCTAACATAAAGTAAGTGGAAAGCCAACATATACAAGACAAATCAAGTACAAGACATAAGTGAAGGAAATGGGAAACCATCATGGCAGATTTATATTTATACATACACATCTATATAAATATATTATGTAGATGCGTGTATGTATATATGTATATACATATACATATACATATACACACACATATATATATATGTATGTATATGTATCTGTATATATTACATACAGGCTACCGCAGTCAAGGCAGAACTACCACAAAATAAGGTAGAGCAGGTGTATCCCAAGTACATGGAAAAAATGATCAAGTATAATATCAGTAGATAAAGAAAGTACGGGGTTTAAAAGAAGATCAAATATATTATTTGTTCTTATCAAATATGGTATCCATTCTTTTCAATTTCTAAGTGAATACACTTCATAAAGAAAATCAGACAGTGCACAAATATCACATATACAGGTTGAAACAAGAGAAGAAGTCATCGAGAATAAGATCAGTTCTTATAAGGTCAAACACACATATTATTCATGAATATGACAAAACCATTCAAGGCAGATTCATATATGCACAGTGCAAAGTGGAACTCAAGCTTCAGGTTCAAATGCACAAGGGGATGGAATATTTATATAAATTATATATATACACATAACTGTATATATATACATCTATTTATGGACAATTCTGCAAGCCAGGAAATTGGCAATATACACGTGGTGACAAAGTTGTGCGGCATAAAATCAAATTCAAGACTTTCCAGAAATCAATCAGAGATAAGGCAAGCATGTAAGAAAAACAGGATTGTTTTTATTTGAAAACTTGTATTCCTGAAATCAATTATAGTCACTCACGGTTGTTTCCAAAATTGCAAAAATATTTTTTGGCAAGAACTTTTAATGATTCCAAAAATACATGGATTGTGCAAAATTCCATATAAACAGTTTTGGGCAAGAAAATCATTTTTTGGCAACAGTTTAATTTTCGGCAAGAATATATTTTCTGTATTCAATCATCATAGCTAATTTAATCAGTGATAATCACAGTGACATATTGGGCAAGGAATTGTTTCCAGAAATCACTGAGCATGCTCAAGGCAAGCAACTCAAATCATATCCATAAAATCAAACAAAGGCCCACGACACCAAATCACGTAAGTGCAAAATTCACGCACAATCAAGCCAGCTATTTTATGAAATCATAGAGCTAACAAGGATTTTATAACCCTATATAAGCACACACAAATCATCATAAGAAAATATCTAAACCTCTACCAATTCGAAAGCAAAAGGATTAAAAATCAAAATTACTCATAAGGTTTCGTTCGCAAGAGAGCTCAAATCATTCGACAAGCAAGCCACAAGATTACGAAGCCACAGAGAATCAAATCATCAAATAATCGATTGAGATTTGGAGGGTTTAGCGAAACCCTAATTTCATTTGAGTCGGCTGACATTTATTTGAGAGCAAAGCTTTCGAATGGAATAAAAGGAAAAAGGAGGCTGGCTATAGTTTCATATAAAGGGGGTTTTATGTTTCTTATTTTATATTGTATTTGTTGTATTATTATTTTTTTGAAAATCGACCATCAGTTTTCTAGTGTCTGTAACAACTTGGGTTTACAAACTACGGGTTTGTAGCTTGGGGAAAATTTTGTTTTGGGGACAGAAATTAGTTTAGGGTTTTGAGCGAAGGATTAGAAGAACAACAGGTTTTGTGAGTATATGTGATGAAAAGGAATTTCGCTCGGTCCGTACCAGTCGCTAAACCGACCCAGACCGTTCGAAACGCCCTATCGTTTGAGAACATGACAAAACAGAACGCATACAAAAGAACGTTTCAGTGTATATTACAACAATGCATCAGATTACAAGAATATACAGCGTATAAACAAATAAATATTACATAGAAATATCAGAGATTTAAATTACATTTAAATACATCGCAGCGGAAAATAATATAATACACAACTAGAGGAGATATACGGATACAAAGCTTTCCGGATATCGTTCCAGCTGTAAACCAGGATCTTGTGAATATAAATCTGCAAAACCAAAACTACTAGCTGCCCGTGTCAAAATAGGGGCACCCAGAGTTTAGGTTAAAACAATAAACTCCAGGTCAGTCATGTGACTGGTGTGAGAACTAAAACAGTTATTAATCTTTATTTTTAAAGTTAGGTAAATCAAGGGACCACGCCGTATAACACGGAACGGGTTTCCTCCCAAGAATACCAGAGCATAAACAACAACGCAATGCTAAATAAAGAAAAAATGAAGCTATTATAAGACCCAGGTCCTATCACACAATGCAACGCAAGCTGGGGGATACCTTATAATAGCCAAGAATGCTTGATACGCTTAAATCAGATTATTTGATACTATTATAAGTGCATAGTGTATAAAACAACTTCAAATCATAAGTATCAATCATAGGCGGCATGAATGCCCCATACCACTATGTCGCCATATATAGGTTATACAATCAAAATCGTAATGTCGCGTATTTGGAAATTGGACTTCCGTTTGTGAACCGAGGCAAAAGATAGTCCTCAACCGATTCGAGACAATCTAGCCTACCATGTCTCAGGATCAGAGCTCGAGTGATTTACCTAACTTTAAAAATAAAGATTAATAACTGTTTTAGTTCTCACACCAGTCACATGACTGACCTGGAGTTTATTGTTTTAACCAAAACTCTGGGTGCCCCTATTTTGACACGGGCAGCTAGTAGTTTTGGTTTTGCTGATTTATATTCACAGGATCCTGGTTTACAGCTGGAACGATATCCGGAAAGCTTTGTATCCGTATATCTCCTCTAGTTGTGTATTATATTATTTTCCGCTGTGATGTATTTAAATGTAATTTAAATCTCTGATATTTCTGTGTAATATTTATTTGTTTATACGCTGTATATTCTTGTAATCTGATGCATTGTTGTAATATACACTGAAACGTTCTTTTGTATGCGTTCTGTTTTGTCATGTTCTCAAACGATAGGGCATTTCGAACGGTCTGGGTTGGTTTAGCGACTGGTACGGACCGAGCGAAATTCCTTTTCGTCACAGTTATTAATTTTTATTTTTAAAGTTAGGTAAATAAAGATTAATAACTGTGACGAAAAGGAATTTCGCTCGGTCCGTACCAGTCGCTAAACCGACCCAGACCGTTCGAAACGCCCTATCGTTTGAGAACATGACAAAACAGAACGCATACAAAAGAACGTTTCAGTGTATATTACAACAATGCATCAGATTACAAGAATATACAGCGTATAAACAAATAAATATTACACAGAAATATCAGAGATTTAAATTACATTTAAATACATCACAGCGGAAAATAATATAATACACAACTAGAGGAGATATACGGATACAAAGCTTTCCGGATATCGTTCCAGCTGTAAACCAGGATCCTGTGAATATAAATCTGCAAAACCAAAACTACTAGCTGCCCGTGTCAAAATAGGGGCACCCAGAGTTTAGGTTAAAACAATAAACTCCAGGTCAGTCATGTGACTGGTGTGAGAACTAAAACAGTTATTAATCTTTATTTTTAAAGTTAGGTAAATCAAAGGACCACGCCGTATAACACGGAACGGGTTTCCTCCCAAGAATACCAGTGCATAAACAACAGCGCAATGCTAAATAAAGAAAAAATGAAGCTATTATAAGACCCAGGTCCTATCACACAATGTGATCCAAGGGTCACTCGAGCTCTGATCCTGAGACATGGTAGGCTAGATTGTCTCGAATCGGTTGAAGACTATCTTTTGCCTCGGTTCACAGACGGAAGTCCAATTTCCAAATACGCGACATTGCGATTTTGATTGTATAAACAAATAAATATTACACATTGTATCCGTATATCTCCTCTAGTTGTGTATTATATTATTTTCCGCTGCGATGTATTTAAATGTAATTTAAATCTCTGATATTTCTATGTAATATTTATTTGTTTATACGCTGTATATTCTTGTAATCTGATGCATTGTTGTAATATACACTGAAACGTTCATTTGTATGCGTTCTGTTTTGTCGTGTTCTCAAACGATAGGGCGTTTCGAACGGTCTGGGTCGGTTTAGCGACTGGTACGGACCGAGCGAAATTCCTTTTCGTCACAGTATACAATACTGTATAGGCGATTAGCGCGGGGTTCACGAGTTTATAGGGTTTTACATGTGGGAGTCTGTTTAATACCTAGTAAAAACCTTGCAGAATGCAGCAGTAGGCAGGATTTGCCGAAGCTGAGTAAAATCTTTGTGTCATTTACTTTTTGCACTTATTTACTCCTGTGATATCTGTGCTGTGGTTTGTTTATATTCTGCAAAAAGTCAATAGACACTATTCACCCCTCCTCTAGGGTTAATCTAGATCCAATAGGAGGATCATCAAAGGACTGTTGGATTATTACTACCTCTAGAGTCCCGAAGTGAAAATAGAAGCATATATCGATGAATTTTATTGATGGACTGCCTCGATCGAGGAGAGGAAATGAAGGAATATGGGTAATTATAGACTGGTTAACAATGAGTGCTTATTTTATTCTGGTGAAGCCAACAAGGACTAAAGCTTCATGAGCGGAAGTTTATATGAGGAGATTGTTCGGCTGCGTGGAGTTGATAGAGATCCTATCTTTACTAGCCAATTTTGGGATGCTTTGATGGAAGCTTTGGGATCAAAGTTAAGTTTGAGTATTTCATATCACCCTCCAATATATGGTCAAACTGAGATAGTTAACCGAATCTTGGAGGATCTTTTGAGGGCATGCATCTTGGATTTTAGAGGATTGTGGGAAGATCAGCTACATTTGATAGAATTTTCCTATAATAATAGTTATCAGGAAAGCATTGATATGGTACCTTATGAAGCATTGTATGGACGACCTTGCAAGTCACCAGCATGTTGGGTAGAGATTGGGAATTGCCTAGTTCTTGGACCAGATATGTTCCAAGAGGCAATGAGGGAAGTGGAAGTAATTAAGAAAAATATAAAGGAAGCCCAGGATCGTCAGAAGAGTTAGCAGACAAGAGGCGAAGAGATTTAGAGTTTGTGTTGGAGATTTTGTCTTTGTTAAGTTTCTCCTATAAAAGGGATTGTTAGATTTGGGAGAAAGCAAAAGCTAGCACCAAAGTATGTTAGACCTTTCCATATTTTTGAGAGAATTAGGAAGCTGGGTTATATAAGGTAGAGTTGCCAGAGAGAATGATGGGGATTCATAATGTATTACATGTGTCGCATTTGAGAAAGTACAATTATGATCCATCTTTGAGTGTGGAGCATTTTGAGCCAGAGTATATGGAAGTAGAACCATATTCAACTATAGTCGAATAGGGTTGTCAATGGGTCTTGTCATGTCGGGTTGGGTCAAGTTGGGTTGATTTATAAATGGGCTGGGTCAACCTCCCTAACCCGACCTATTTATAAACAGGTTGACCCGACCCGACCCGTGTAATCTGTTTAACTAAACGGGTCGTGTCGGGTCGGGTTTACACTTTTAGCCAATGAAAAATATTTCCCACTAATATAAATAGCAAAAGAAACAAATCACCAACAGGCAGGACTATTATATAATCACAAACATGCAGTAAGTTACAAAGTTATCAACAAGCAACAAGTTACAAAATCACCAATAGGAAGCACATATATAAACCATGAAATCACCATATCTAAAAATTATTCTCCATACATAAGAATATATGAGCATACTGGATACATAAAAGACTAACAGAATGGAAGAGACACAGTTGTTATAAGTAAAATATAACTAACAGCATACAAGAATAAATTAGTAAAATATAACAGCTTACAGAAGATTATATGAGCATATTGATTACTGCATACATAAAAGACTAACACTAACAACATACATAAAAGACTGATAGTATGGAAGAGATACAACATATAATTGGGTTTGGCGGGTCAAAATCAGGTTAGTGGGTAAACCCTAAACCCATCCGTTTATAAACGGGTCAAATTCGGGTTGACCGAAAATGACATGCCAATCAAAAGGGCCGGGTTAACCTGCTAATTTCCATATGGGTTTCAGATCGGGTTTCGAGTCGGGATTCGGGTCATGTAAGAAATTGAATCCTTATAGTCAAACATATTCCTATTCAAATAATGGACTGGGATGAGAGAAGGCTACGTAATAAGATTGTAAGATTGGTTAAAATCAAGTGGAGTGAAGATCTCAAAGACTGCACTTGGGAGATAGAAACTCATATGAAGGAAGCTTACCCTGGTTGTTGTTAAATTAATTATTTACAAAGCTGAGGCTAGCACGAAGGTCATTTCCAAATTTTGGTACAAACTTGCTTGGATTTTCTTTAGTTTTTGGTGAGTAAAACTCTTATATATTTTGGGAAAATTTATATCTTTAATTTAGTAAAATATCATTTATTTGTCATATTTAATGTTGAATGTTGATTGTATTCACGTTCTTTTTGTTGTGATGTTGTGTATGACATTTGTGGTTAGAAAGTAGACTTGAATTTTTGGTCTAACTTGGTGCTTTAGTTTAAAGTTATGATCTTGTTATGTATGGATATATATATATATATATAATCTTACTTGCGTAAGATGATGTATATTGGTTTTGTGTTTTATTGTTGCTGGAAAGTTAGCAACTTGAACTCGATAAAGGTTTGAGATCCTTTGATTTTACAAACAACGTTTTGTTATGTTAAAAAAGGGAAAGTTTTAAAGCTTACCTCAATGCTTATTTTAAAGTTTCTTTCCTTTTTTTCCAGAAATTAATAAATATCTTAAGTAAAGGTTTGAGCTTTTACTTAGAAAGGAAGAGAAGTTATTGCATCCCTAGCAATAGTCGTTATGAATGCAGTTTAGTGGTAAAACCGCTATTTTTGCTAAAATCAAGTTTTTATAGTTAAATGATTTTAAAGGCATTTTATAAACTTTTATTGTTTTTTTAAATTATAAATGATGATTTTGGAGAGTTAATTAAGTTTTAATAATTAATAGTTAATTTATTATTAATATAAATTAATGATTAATTAACTTCATAATTAAGGTTTATTAAGTTGTTTTAAATAAATGTAAAGTACTAATTAATTATCTTCTTAATAAAATTAATTTTTATTAACTTTTTTTTAACTAATGGATTAGTTATTTTAAGGTTTTACTTTAGAATTAATTTAACAAGTTAATTATTATTTATTTTAATTTACAGAGTTTTAATGGCCTATTAAAAGTTATTTATGATCAAATTTAGCGATAAAACCGCTACTAAAATCAAGTTTTTATACATAAATGATTTCAAAGACATTTAATAAACTTATTAATGGTGTTTTAAATTACAAATTATGCTTTTGGAGAGTTAATTAAGTTTTAATAATTAATTATAAATTAATAATTGATTAACTTCATAATTAAGGTTTATTAACTTGTTTTGAATAATTGTAAAGTACTAATTAATTATCTTCTTAATAAAATTAATTTTTAATAAATTTTGTGTTAACTAATGGATTAATTATTTTAATATTAGTAATTAGTATTTAAGAAAATAATTAATATTTTATAATTTGTTTAACAAGTTAATTATGATTTATTTTTATTAAAAGAGTTTTAATGGCTTATTAAAAGTTAATTATGATCAAATTATTTAGTCAAGTTTATTATTTAACTTTTGCTTAATTAATATTATTTACTTATTTAATATTTAATTATAGTTTATTATTAATTAATCGTTAACTAGACATGATTTTTTTAATTATTTTAAATTAAGACTAAACCAAGACTAATTAAGGTTTAGTTATAATTTTATTTTTATTTAATGATGAGTTATTAACCATTTATTTCCCAATTGAGTTATTAAATCTTAACTTGATATTTTATCAAGTAGTGTTTTACTTTAAAACCCTTTTGCTTATGTTTTTTAAGTTAGCTTATGTAACGACACAGATTTTGCTCAGACCTAATCGATCGCTAAATCGATCAAGACTGTTCGAATCCTGCATAAGCTAACTCTGGGCATACAACACATCAGAACAAATAACAGAAGACTTTATAAACATCATAATAATGTTACATCAGAGTACATCGAAAAATAATATTACAGCGGAAGATAAATTTACAATAAATGTAATATAATGCAGCGGAACCAAATAAACTAATACAGCGGAAGACTATCCATGCTCTGGACACAGCTTTGAGCTTCGATCCAGAATCCTGCTCAATAAACAAATATCTGCAAAACAAGCCACTCGACTGCGCGTGTGGAAAATATGGGCACCCGAGTTTGCAAGCGAAACAAACTATGAGTCAGTCATGGGACTGGTATGAGAAATCTTACTTAACTTATCTAATAATAAGGTTGATCACAGGACTACGCCGCTAATGCGGAACAGGTTTATGCCATTGGATTGCCAGTGCATAAAATAAGTGAATCTTTTAAAACAATGCAATGCTTTTTAGAAAAATGAAACCATTATAAGACTCAAGTACCATTACACAATGCAATGCAAACCGGAGGATAGAATTTTACCTTATAATGGTAAAACATGATTGACACGTATAAAACTTGATATTATTATTAGTGTCTAGTCAGTTTAAAATATTTTCAAAGTAAATGTATCAATCCTAGACGGCATAGTACCCCATCCTACTATGTCGCCATATATAAGTTTACAATCAAATCCATAATGTCGTATTGGAAATTGGGTTCCCATCATGAGTCAAGGCTAGGGATGGTCTCCTTGCCGATTCGAGAAACTCTAGCAAATGTCTCAGGGCTCAGACGCTGGCAAACCCTTGGATCCTGCAGGGTCGGTCCACAAATACTTTAGTGGATTTGAAATCCCTGAACACACATTTCTCGGTCCTATCGGACCTATCTCTAAGCCATTGGAGACTCAATATTCGAGGCACCTCATTCCATCATCCACATAAGTAAAAATGCCTGGGATCCATACCATGACACCACTTCTAGCTAGAAAGAAACGTCGTGCACTCTCTGCATTCCCTTATCCCGTTTCTGACTCTTACCAGGGCGTGAGGCTCGCGAAGTAACGCTATACACAAATCTATGCTAATTTAAGTTGTGCTTTGATCATCAACCACAAGGCTCTGTTTTTCAACAAAAGCCTTGATTATTTGCATCTTGGCATGCCACATTGACATGCTACGTCATGCAACTGATGTCTATCAATATATAACATCTAAGCTCGTACGTCCCAGAGAAGGATGTTAAGCAAGAGAATAAATTTTCTGCCACCAAACATATATATATATTAAATAGAAATCAATCAATACAGAACGAAATCCAATGTCTGACACACATTCATTTACAAGTCCGTTCTGGGTCTGAACGAAACTCGAGATACCTTATTCCTTGTCCCGTATGTCCAATACGGAAGAGAGGTTCTCGCATATACGGACAATCAACAAGTACATCCGGATAACTACCACTGTAACCCTTTCAAGGCAGCAACTCCAATCAAAGGCAACAGTAGTCATCCATTCGATGTGAAGATCGCCGGTCTTCAACCACCGTCTTCAATGTCTTCGATTTAAATCGTCGTATAATTATTTGAAATGAGATAGAACTCAGTCTTTTCAAATAATTCTCGAATATATGTAATTTAAATCATTTCAAATCGTTAATATTATTTTATAACGATTAATCTCTATTTTTTTATATAAAAATAGCCCACATTTAATTTAATGACGCTTCAGGTCGTTACGTGGCCCTAGCGTTGTTTTTATCCAAACTTAAATTACGCATTTCTCAAAATCTAACCATTGGATTTTAATAAACTTGATATCGTTGGAAAGATCTTCCCAAAGCGAACCTAACGGTTCCAGTTTTGGGAAAATTCGACGGTCGGATATTTCAGTATAATCGTTTAAAGTTACGATGCCGAGACACGAACTTCCGTGCGCGATTCATTTAGTTTTAATTTATTTTTATATATTATATATAAATATAAATCGTTCGACGATTTCACTAACATGTTAAAAGTTATGCTTTCAACAAACAAAGCATATATTAAAATATAAACATTTTCAATGAGACAAATTATACATTAAAAATGTTCTTATTTAATCTTTCAACAATTTTTCCTAAACATGTTTCTTTTTAATAATGAATCTAAGTATACATTAAAAATTATCATTTTTAATGTTTCAACATTTTTCCTAAAAATGTCTCTTTTAAATGATGAATCCAGATATACACTAAAATTTACATTTTTAATGTTTTCAACATTTTTCCTAAAAATGTCTCTTTTAAATAATGAATCTAAATAAACATTAAAATTTACATTTTTAATGTTTTCAACATTTTTCCTAAAAATGCCTCTTTTGAATAATGAATCTAAATATACATTAAAATTTACATTTTTAATGCTTTCAACATTTTTCCTAAAAGTGTATCTTTTAAATAATGAGTATAAATATACATTAAAATTTACATTAAAATTTACAATTTTAATGTTTTCAACATTTTTCCTAAAAGTGTCTCTTTTAAATAACGAATCTAAATATACATTAAAATTTACATTTTTAAGGTTTTCAGCATTTTTCCTAAAATTGTCTCTTTTAAATAATGAATCTAAATATACATTAAAATTTACATTTGTAATGTTTTCAACATTTTTCCTAAAAATGTCTCTTTTAAATAATGAATCTATACATTAAAATTTACATTTTTAATGTTTTCAACATTTTTCCTAAAAATGTCTCTTTTAAATAATGAATCTAAACATACATTAAAATTTACATTTTTAATGTTTTCAACATTTTTCCTAAAAATGACTCTTTTAAATAATGAATCTAAATATACATTAAAATTTACATTTTCAATGTTTTCAACATTTTTCCTAAAAAATGTCTCTTTTAAATAATGAATCTAAATATACATTAAAATTTACATTTTTCTTGAAATTGTCTCTTTTATGATTCATATATATATATATATATATATATATATATTTGAAAATTTCATATATATATATACAATAAAAAAGTAATTTTATTGTATAACCAATTCCTATGTTTCATATACAGTAAAAAGGATAAATTTATTATATGAACATTTCTAACAAATCCTATGTTTCGTATACAATAAAAAGGATAAATTTATTATATGAACATTTCTGACAAATCCTATGTTTCATATACAATAAAAAAGATAAATTTATTATATAAACATTTCTAACAAATCCTATGTTTCGTATACAATAAAAATAATAAATTTGCTAAATGAACATTTCTAACAAATCCTCTATTTCATATACAATAAAAAGGATAAATTTACAATATGAACATTTCTAACAATTCCTTTGTTTCATATACAATAAAAAGGATAAATTTATTATATGAACATTTCTAACAAATCCTATGTTTCATATACAATAAAAGGATAAATTTACTATATGAACATTTCTAACAAATCCTATGTTTCATATACAATAAAAAGGATAAATTTATTATATGAACATTTCTAACAAATCCTATGTTTCATATACAATAAAAGGATAAATTTATTATATGAACATTTCTAACAAATCCTATGTTTCGTATACAATAAAAAGGATAAATTTATTATATGAACATTTCTAACAAATCCTATGTTTCAAGTACAATAAAAAGGATAAATTTATTTTATGAACATTTCTAACAAATCCTATGTTTCATATACAATAAAAAGGATAAATTTATTATATGAACATTTCGATCAAATCTGATGTTTTCATATACAATAAAATAAAACATTTTTATCTTATGACAAATTTAACAAATCCTAATATTATCATGTACAATAAAAGACTATTTTTATTGTTTTACAAATTCTAACAATTCTAATATTAACATGTGCAATAAAAAGGATATTTTTTGTTGTTTTACAAATTCTGACATTAACATGTACAATAAAAAAATATTTTTACTATTTTGCAAATTCTAACAATTCTAATATTAACATGTACAATAAAAAGGATATTTTATTGTTTTACAAATTCTAACATTAACATGTTACAATAAAAGGAATATTTTTATTGTTTTACCAATTCTAACAATTCTAATATTAACATGTACAATAAAAAGGATATTTTTATTGTTTTACAAATTCTAAGATTAACATGTTACAACAAAAAGAATATTTTATTATTTTCCAAATTCTAACAATTTTAATTATAAACGTGTACTATAAAAATGATATTTTTATTGTTTAGCAAATTCTATGATTTACATGTACAAATAAAAAGAGAATTTTATTTATACAAATATTTCTTTGTTTCATATGTATAAAAAAAAGATATTTATTCATACAACAATTTCTGAGAAATTCTATTATTCATGTATATACAATAAATAAAAGTATTTTTATTGTATAACAATTTTGTCCAATTCTATCATACATGTATATACAATAAAAAAAATATTGTACTAACAATTTTGATCAATTATAACATATATGTATATACAATAAAAAAAGATATTTTTATTGTGTTAACAATTTTGACCAATTCTATCTTATCAAATTAGATCCAATGGATCACCACAAACAAAACCAACCAATTCAAATCACGTACAACTCACAATCGGATCTTAACAGCGTATATAAAAATTTCCAACACAATAATAGTTAATTTTAATTTTTAAATAAGAAATCTCACAGTGCTTTTATTCCTTCAAAAATTGTAGATTGCTCCATATTACTTCTAGTAGATTTCATTGCGTAGATATCGTCTAGAGGATCCCAACGCAAATTGAATCGTCGCATTTGGACCTCGTATGAAGGAGATACATTATTTTAAACATTTGAATAATTAAAACGATAATTAATATAGTTAATTAATTAATTACACTTAATTACATTGGAAAAAATCCTGGGCCGCACATCTCTTCTTCCTCATCGTGACTTCTCCAGACAATTAAACCCAACCTTCGACTTCCGTTCATCCTTACGCACCAAAATTTGAGCCCTCCGAGCACCATCTGAAATCACCACATCGAAGGGCTTCCTCCTTCCTCCATCACCTAAAGCCACGGCGAGTTCGGCCTCTCCAGGCGTTGCAAAAACCCCAGCAATTGGCGCTTGTTTAAGGAACGAAATCAAGTGACTTCCTTCACGATTTCAGATCCCACCATACAGATTCCAAGATCTTAGAAAGCTTAACGATATTTGTTTTATGAGGCTCACCAAATTTGTAGCGGATTCAAAATGATTGAGAATTCGAAATGGGACGATTTCTGCCTTCCGTCCAAAGCAGCAGCGTATTTTCTTAACTGGTTAGGATTAGGGCATTGTTTCCAAGGGTATTTATAGAAATTTATATTTATATAATTTAATATTATATTCTCTAATTTAGAAAAGGCATGTTAATCTATGCCAACTCCGAACCAATCCCAGAGAATGTTGACCCTAGCCAAATACCCTTATTCCGGTCACAATGGACTAGGTCTCATCAGCCATTTGATCGTTTCAGCCCATTTTTCTTTAAATTAAAATATAAATCATTTAATTATATAATTTGATCGTACGTTTTAATTTACCGGGGCCACATACTGACTCCAAAAATTCCCGAAAAATAAATGTAGCTATGTTTTGACGATACGGTCCAAACAAAATCAATTTCATCGAATTTGGAGACCGTTTAGAAAATGGTCTTTCTAATGGTCAATCCAATTCAACTGAAATTGACCAAACACGTTTTAATTTTCCATGCTCACATATTAATTCTAAAAATTATGAAAATTGGAATCTAGCAATAATTTGACATTTCAGATCCAACCAAAGTGGTTTCGTCGAAAACGGAGGTCATTTGCAAAATGGCTATTTTTAAGGGCTATATTTATATTTAAAATATATATAAATTCCATAGGGACTATTTCAAATTTTACTGTAACGACCCAAACTTCCCCGTAAACGAAAGCCCGGATTGTAATGAGAACACGACAAATCAGAAGAAAAACAGAAGAACATTTCATTGCTTATTACAACAATTTACATCAGAGTACAAGAATATACAGAGTATGAACAAATAATATACATTTGATAAATATCAGAGATTTACAAAATTACAATGCAGCGGAAAAATAATACAAAACACAACTGAAAGAGATACACGGATACAGAGCTTTCCGAATATCATTCCAGCTGTAAACCCGGATCCTGTGAATATAAATTTGCAAAACCAAAACTACTAGCTGCCCGTGTGGAAAATAGGGGCACCCAGAGTTTAGGTTAAAACAATAAACTCTAGGTCAGTCATGTGACTGGTGTGAGAACTAAAACAGTTATTAAATCTTTACTTTGAAAATAAAGTAAATTAAGGGACCACGCCGTATAACACGGAAAAGGTTTCCTCCCATGAACATTAGTGCATAAAACAAATAGTGCAATGCTTTTTGGGAAAAAATGAGGCTATTATAAGACTTAGGTCCCATCACACAATGCAACGCAAGCCGGAGGATAGATTTTTACCTTATAATAACCAAACATGCTTGATACGTTTAAAACAAATCATTTTGATACTACTATAGTGTAAAGTGTATAAAAACAACTTCAAATATAAATGTATCAATCATAGACGGCATAGTGCTCTATCCCACTATGTCGCTATACTAGGCTCTACAAATAAAACTGAAATGTCACGTATTGGAAATTGGATTTCCGTCATGAGTCTAGGCAAGGGATGTACTCCTTTCCGCTTTGAAACACTCTAGCAAATGTCTCGGGACTGCACACTCTGGGTAATCCTTGGATCCTCCAAGGCCGGTCCACACTTACGTTAGTGGATTAATTATTCCTAAACACATGTTTCCCGGTCCTATAGGACCTAACCATCGGCTCCGTAGTAACCAATATATCTGAGGCGCCTCGTACCACATAGGTAAAAATATAAAAATGTCAGGGCTTGCAAAACACCGACACCACCCATAGCTAGAAAGAAACGTCATGTTCTCCTTGGGGCCCTTACCCCGTTTTTGACTCATATCGAGGTGTAAGGCACGTGAATTAATGCTATACGCAAAGCTATGCTATATTAAAGTCGTGCTTTGATCATCAACCACAAGACTCTGCTTTTCAATAGAAGCCTTGATCATTTGCATCTCAGCATGCCACACAGGCAATTCATGCCATGCGACTGATGTCTATCGATATATAACCTCTGATCTCATACGTCTCAGAGAAGGGCGTTAAGCAAGAGAATAAATTCTCCGCCGCCAAACAGATATATATTTAATAGAGATCAACACACACAGAATAAAATCCAATGTCAGACACACATCCATTTACAAGTTTGTTCTGGGTCTGAGCGAAACCGGGGGCACCTTATTCCTCGTCCCGTATGTCCAATACAGAAGAGAGGTCCTCGCATATTCGGTCGATCTCCAAGTACGTCTGGACGATAACCACTTATTACCTTGTCTTAGGTGTACCGCCCAATCAGCACATTAGTAATCATCCAAACAATGTGAAGACCTCCGGTCTTCAACCACAGTCTTCAACGTCGACTTATCGTCGAATCAGTTATTCAGAATGGGTATAAACCCGGCCTTTCCGAATAACTCGCATATATTATAAACAAGTGCTATAAAACACAACATATGCCTCATTCCAATTCAGAATATTCTTTTATTAAAATATTCACATTCTTAAGGATATGTTCCCATTAATTTTATCAAAGATAAATTCTTTTAAAATTATTCTTTAATCTTCCTTTGAATATCAATTCAAACCATATTAAGGTTTTCCAAGCTAGTCGGGATTAACGCAACTTACCAAAGTAACCATTTATTTAATTTCCCAATCCCAACCTATTCATCCCATGGAGCAAAACTGGCCATACTCCATATCTAGCACCATGATGTTTTCGGTAAATTTAATTACCATTTCACATTCAAATCTAGTTAAAGATTTAACTATCGCTAGGAGAAAAACTGGTGATACTCCATTCTCAATCATTTTCCAAATTTGACAATTTAAATTATCCATTCCCATTTCAATCTAATTAAAGATTCATTAAAACTCCACTTAGTTTTAATCTCCCCAAAAATCAATATTAATGATTATTTAACTTTGGAAACACAAACATGTCGCATCGACAATCTACACCGTATTCTGTTGGTATATAACCTCTAAGCTCGTATGTCTCAGAGAAGGGTGTTAAGCAAATTCTACACCACCAAACATATATATATATTTAGCAGAGATCAACCATACAGTTCGAAATACAATGTTAGACATGTAATCCTGTCTTTAACTAGGTTAAAGAACTAATGTTCTTTAAAACACAGTTCACGATAAACCCAAATCACATTCATTAATTATGGAATCTTCACGGAAAACAGATCAATATATATAATCGATATGAATTTCCGTATCCGACTAATAATACAAATGGAATAACGACAAAGCCTTTTAAATTCCACATATATTAACAGTCTTCCTCCACAAAAGCTCATTTCGATTATTATCAAATCGAATTCCGATCAATTCCAATTTAATATATTAAACAGGAAAACTTTACTTTGGAAAATTCTCGTTAAATCTTAATAAAAAGTTTATAAATTCCAAATCACATTTCACCGTAAATCGAGTTAAAGAACGAATGTCGTTAAAAACACAGTTCATAATAAACCCAATTCACATTCCATTTTCAGTACCAATTAAATGTTAATTAATTGAAAATTCTTCTTTAAAACTTAATTAAAAGATTTATTCTTTTCACACTGGGTTTAAGAATAGTGTCATTTAAAACACTATTCATGACAAATCCAAAATCCAAATACTTTTATTCAACTCCAATTAAATATTAATTAAATGGAAAACTTCACTAAATTCTAATTAGAAGATTTATTTTTTTCTCAACTGGGCTTAAGAACAGTGTTAATGAAGACACCATTCACGGCAAACCCAAAATCCGATTCGATATTAAATACAAGGCTCTGAATAGAAATTATATCGGCTTATATTCAATATCAAATTCTGAAATCAACCAATATCATATTGGGAATAACGATATATATATCTTCCAAATTCCTCCATAATATCCGTATATTCATGGAATCCAATACAGAAATATTCCGAAGATAATTTCGTTTCAAATCCACTCCAATTCATATATTGGAAATTCTGGTTATTTTTAAAACTATTTCAAATCCAATTTATTTAAAAATATTGGATTATAATTATAGTTCATAACTAGTTCATTTCGATAAAAATATACTTTTATCTTTTTAAATCATTTATTATGATTTCATACAAATTATTAATATTTTTAATAATTTTATCAAGGCCTGTACAGTCAATTTCCGTAAACGGTCATCGAACTGCACTTACAGCGACCTTTTCCAAATTAGATTTGAACATAATTTGTAACAATCCGAAAATCTGGGCCAGTTTAAAATTTTTATTTTGGCAATTTTAGCGAATTTTGAATATTTAAAATGAATTATTTTAAATAATATCGACGGGAAAATTTATTTTGAATATATTTAGAACGTATATATTATATACGTCGTCGTTAGAATATAAATAATTATATATAATTATAAAAAGAATTGAAAATGGCGCGGTAGTTCGATAATTCGATTTCAAACTTCAATTGAATGTACCGGGTGCAAAATAAACCGGATTTTAGTGAAACCAAAAACATTAGGATCTATTTGTGAATATCTTTCCAACGAATCCGAAAAATCAAAATTTGATAGCGGGAATCAAAAGATATGTCCAGTTGAAAATTCTGAATAGTCGCTATGGAATTCAGGCCCTTAAAAATGGAAATTTTGCAAACGACCTCGGATTTCGACGAAACCAGTTTTGTTGGGTCCGTGATGTTAAATTATTGCTAGATTCCAATTTTCATAATTTTTCGAATCAATATGGGAGCGTGGCAAAGGAAAACGCGTTTGACCAGTTTCAGTTGATTTTAATCGACTGGAAATTGGCCATTTTTCCAACGGTCTCAGAATTCGACGAAACTAGTTTTGTTAGGACCGTATCGTCAATACGAAGCTAGAAAATATTTTTCTGGGATTTATAGAATTAGTATGTGAACCCGGTAAAATGAAATGCACGTTCAAAATCAATATATAGAGTTATATGTTGATTTTAACGGAAACGGATCGAAATGGTCAAATCAGCTTACGATACATATCCCATTGTGTTCGGAATGGGGGTAAAACGCTATGGACGACTGGCGGTGGGCCTCGTTTAGAGGTCGTATGTAAAAGTCAATATTTTGAAATTAAAATAATAAAATAATAAAAGAAATAAAATTTATCTTTCCTCCCCCTATTACCTCTCTGGCCCCCCTGTTAATTTCTCAGAATCGAAAAAAGGAAAAAAAGAAAAAGAAAAAAAACCTAAACCTAAATCGCACGGTCACCGATCCTCCCACGCCACCACCATCGCGGTCTCCACCTCGCGCTGCAGACCGACCGCCGCCCCTCCTTCTTCTCGACTTACTCCTCTCGGCGCTGGCGCGAAGCCAACTGGACCCCCCCTCGAACCGGGCTCGAACCACGTCGATCCACGATGCTGAAGATCGCCACGCCACCACAGACCCGTACAACGCCCTGCTGACCCCGACGCCACCCTGAAACCTCCCCTCCGACGAACCTACTTGCTCCCTTCTGAAAAGCAACGGTAAGATTTAATTTCTTTTATTTAGCTTATGACATTAGTAGTTGTAAATCTGAAAATAATATTGTTTTTGAAAATATATGTTGTTTTTAAAAATAAAAACAACTTTGTTTGCTAAAAAGTTATGAACTTTGTAAGTGAGAAGGCGAGTTATTTGAAAGTGAAAAGGCTAGTTCTTTAAAAACGAAAAGGAGGAGATTTTTTTTTTACATAGAAAAAATTAGATTTTTATATATTGAATAACATAGAAAAAAATTAGATTTTTATATATTGAATAACATAGAAAAGATTAGATTTTTATATATTGAATAACATAGAAAAAAATTAGATTTTTAAGAATTGAATAGCGAAGTAAAAATTCGATTTTTATATATTGAATAGCAGAGTAAAAATTCGATTTTTATATATTGAATAACGAAGTAAAAATTCGATTTTTATATATTGAATAGCAGAGTAAAAATTCGATTTTTATATATTGAATAACGAAGTAAAAATTCGATTTTTATATATTGAATAGCAGAGTAAAAATTCGATTTTTATATATTGAATAACGAGGTAAAAATTCGATTTTTATATATTGAATAGCAAAGTAAAAATGTGATTTTATATAGGTAGTGAATACGGGCAACGAAATAGACGAAAGAAAAGCACGGTGAAGATTTCCTACCCATGAAGAATTGCGTCATTCAGTTTAGCGAAAGGGTGAGAATTTCTCACCTTTCAATTTCTTTTTCGAGTTATATATATATACTAGGATGCAGACGGTGTTTGGTAGCACCCGACACCCGTCATCCACAGACCATGGATGGCTTGTTTGTTAAATTGTTTGATTGTGTGGTTAGTTAGAATATTTTGTTTGAATTGAATTGTTTGGTGAAATGAATTGATTGATGTGTGAATGGCGTGGGCCTTCACTAGACCGGGGATAAGGCTAGGCCTTGTCCCGTTTCTAGTATCGTGCCGTTATGCCGCCGAAATTTTTCTAAAATATGTTAGAAAAATAAAAATATCATTTTATTGAATAAATGAACTGAATAGAGCATTCATAAGTTAAATAAAATATTTTATCGTTAAAAATATAGTTTTAACGTGGAAGTGAATAAAATAAAATATTCATTTACGAACCGGACGGTTTGTTTATGTACACCTATTTGAAGGACATTGATTGGGTCGATAGATTTTACACATCGCCCAACTGCACAACTAAAATCTGTGTGTGATTGTTTGAAACCCCACACGGGTGTTGGGATGAAATTTGAAGTTCACTCATCCTGATTGATTAAATATGTCGATCGATTGATTGACAGGCTGTTATAAGCGTTGAATATCCATATTTGATGCTTATGCAGTGTAGTGCACTTTGGTTGATGGTTGATTATTTTCAACACTATTATATGCGTGTGATGTATGAAAATCCATATAATTAACATTATATGGTGATTGATTGGGCCTCATTCCAATTTAGAAATTAAAGAATATTATAAAATAAAGGTTCATGTGTTGACTGTACTCATCCGTTGAGATTAGTCATGTGTTGAACGAAATATTTTAATAATAAATTTTATATCTTTATCACTATAAAATAAAGGTTCATGTGTTGACTGTACTCATCCGTTGAGATTAGTCATGTGTTGAACGAAATATTTTAATAATAAAATTTACATCTTTATCAATATAAAATAAAGGTTCATGTGTTGACTGTACTCATCCGTGAGATTAGTCATGTGTTGAACGAAATAATTAAACAAAAATAGTCACACGTGGACAGTACTCATTCGTTGAGATTAGTCGTGTGTTGACAAAAATAAATATTCATTTGTTGAATAAAATAAAGGAATATATGAAGCCGTGTTGATTAGATTGACGCCATTTTGACGTGAACGATATTTATATCGATTTTATTCATTTTAAAATGAATATCGAAAAGTAATTTTGAAATTGAATATTTCGAAATGAAATGAATTGAAAACGATTTCGAAATGAAATGAATTGAAAACTATTTCGAAATGAAATGAATTGAATTGAAAACTATTTCGAAATGAAATGAATTGAAAACTATTTCGAAATGAAATGAATTGAAAACTATTTCGAAATGAAATGAATTGAAAACGATTTCGAAATGAAATGAATTGAAAATTATTTCGAAATGAAATGAATTGAAAACTATTTCGAAATGAAATGAATTGAAAACTATTTCGAAATGAAATGAATTGAAAACGATTTCGAAATGAAATGAATTGAAAACGATTTCGAAATGAAATGAATTGAAAACTATTTCGAAATGAAATGAATTGAAAACGATTTCGAAATGAAATGAATTGAAAACTATTTCGAAATGAAATGAATTGAAAACTATTTCGAAATGAAATGAATTGAAAACGATTTCGAAATGAAATGAATTGAAAACGATTTCGAAATGAAATGAATTGAAAACTATTTCGAAATGAAATGAATTGAAAACTATTTCGAAATGAAATGAATTGAAAATGATTTCGAAATGAAATGAATTGAAAACGATTTCGAAATGAATTGAATATAAAACGAATTTGATTTGAATCGATTAGAAAACCAATTCGAATTAGATTGAATAGAAAACGAATTCGAATTGAATTAAATAGAAAACGGATTTGAATTGAATTGAATTCAATTGAAAACGAATTGAAATAGAATCGAAATCGATTTGAATTGAAGTCAAATAGAAGTGAATGTAGAAAGAATTTATAAGGGAAAATTCAATTTTAATTTGAATTTGAATTAAAGGTTGAAATTGTCTTTAAAATAAATTTGAAATGACTTATAAAATTCGTTTTAAAAAGGTAATCGACGATATATATAATATATATATATATATATATATATATATTATATATATAATGGCCTGAATAGAACGCGCCGCGCCGCGGCAGTTCGTGAATTTCGACCATTTATTTCAAACGGACATTACGGGAGATCCGACCGTCGGATTCTCCTAAAACCGGAACCGTTGGGTTCGTATCGAAAAGAGCTTTCTAACGAATATTAGAAATTTGAAATCTAACGGTTGGATTTGGAGATACGTCCAAATCAAATTTGAAAAAGGTCGCTGTAAGTGCAGTTCGATGGCCATTGATGGAAATCGACTGTACGGGCCTTGATAAAATTATTAAAAATATCAATAATTTGTGTAAAATCATTAGAAATGATTTGGGAAAATTTGGGATGAAAAACTCCATATTTGAAAAGATAAAAATAGATTTTTATCAAAATGAACTAGTTTGAACTAAATTTAAAACCCGATTTGTTTTTAAATAAATAAATGAGATTTAAAAAGGGGTTTTAAATAATCGGAATTTCTAATATATTTGAATTAAATTAAACCAGAATTGATTCATGGGTTTATCGTGAACTGTGTTTTAAATAACACTAGTTCTTTAACCCGATAATAAATAGAATGTGATTTGGGTTTGTCGTGAACTGTGTTTTAAATAACACCTAGTTCTTTTACCCAGTAAAAGGAGTTTTAATGAATCTGCAATTAGATTGAAATGGGGAATTGATAATTTAAATTATCAACTTTAGAAAATGAGCGAGAATGGAGTATCACCAGTTTTGCTCCAAAGCGATAGTTAAATCTTTAATTAGATTTGAACGTGAAATGGTAATTAATTTTACCGATAACACCGTGGTGTTAGATATGGAGTATTACCAGTTTTGCTTCGTGGGATGAATAGGTTGAGATTGGGAAATAAAATAAATAATTACTTCGGTGTGGTTCGCTAATCTCGACTAGTTTGAAAAACCATAATTTGGTTTGAAATGACATCCAAAGGAAGATCAAAGGATAAATTTTAAAGAATTTATCTTGGATAAAATTAATGGGAACCTTTCCCTAAGAATTGAAATTTAGAAACTAGCTGTAGGTTAGCTAAGAAGAATGGTTTCCTAGGTATTGATCTGATGTTGGTTTCGGCCTTCGGGGTTAATATTTGGGAAATTGTTCTCTTGTTGATTTACGGTTAGTAGCTACTGAATTGGAATGAGGCGTAGGCTGTGTTTGTGTAACATTCGTTTTTAATATACGCGGGTTGTTCGGGAAGGCCGGGTTTATACCCATTCTGAATAACCGATTCGACGATATGTCGAAGATGAAGACGGTGGTTAAAGACCGGAAGTCTTCACATCGTTCGGATAATTACTGACGATCCTGATTGGGCTGTACACCCAAGAGGATGGAAATAGTTGGTGGTCGTCCAGACGTACTTGGAGATGGATGGATATGCGAGGAAAGTGCCTCCGGTTTCGTTCAGACCCAGAACGGACTTGTAAATGGATGGTGTGTCTGACATTGTATTCCTTTATATTGTATTTGTTGATCTCTGCTAAATATATATCTGTTTGGCGGCGGAGAATTTATTCTCTTGCTTAACGCCCTTCTCTGAGACATATGAGCTCAGAGGTTATATATTGGCAGAAATCAGTGGTACGATATGGATTGATAGTGTGGCATGCTGAGATGCAGTGATCCAGACTTTTGTTGAAAAGCAAAGTTTGGTGGTTGATGATCAAAGCGCAGCTGATATAGCATGGCTTTGTGTATAGCGTTGATCCGCGAGCCTCACACCCCGGTATGGTGGCAAACTGATGGTTTGATCAGTATGCTTTTTCGTGGATGGGCACCTTAGTGGTGTCGTGGATTCGGTCGACCGATATGAGCCTAGTGCTCAGGGATATATAGAGTAAGCGGTGTTTTCTCTCGCTGGGACGTAAGCCGCGGTGGTACTCTGGTCCCAAATGTGCGGATGCAGACGGTGTTTTCTCTTGTGGGGACGTAAGCCGTGGTGAATTGCATTCCGCGATCGATCTTTCGAATCAGGAGCCACCATGATGGAAATCAAATTTCCAATACGTGTATTGCGGTTTTAATTGTAGAACTAGTATGGCGACATGATATATGGTACCCATGCCGTCTATGATTGATATTTATGATTGGAATCGTTTTGACACTATACACATATTATAGTATCAAATGATTTATTTTAAACGTACCAAGCATGTTTGGCTATTATAAGGGAAAACCCTATCCTCCGGCTTGCGTTGCATTGTGTGATGGGACCTGGGTCTTATAATAGCTTCATTTTTTGAAAAAGCATTGCGCTGTTAATTCTATGCACTAGTATTCTTGGGAGGAAACCCGTTCCATGTTATACGGCGTGGTCCCTTGAATTACTCTCTTTTAAAGTAAAGTTTTAAATAACTGTTTTAGTTCTCACACCAGTCACATGACTGACCTGGAGTTTATTGTTTTAACCTAAACTCTGGGTGCCAATATTTTCCACACGGGCAGCTAGTAGTTTTGGTTTTGCAGATTTATATTCACATGATCCTGGTTTACAGCTGGAATGATATCCGGAAAGCTTTGTATCCGTATATCTCTTCTAGTTGTGCATTGTATTATTTTCCGCTGCGATGTATTTAAATGTAATTTAAATCTCTGATATTTCTGTGTAATATTCATTTTTACTCTGTATATTCTTGTATCTGATGGAATTGTTGTTATAACAATGAAATGTTCTTTTGTCTGCGTTCTGATTTGTCTTGTCCTCACAGTAATTCGTTCTTTCTCTTCTCTTCGGAGACCGGGGAAGTTCGGGTCGCTTCATAATTCCAAATCCAACTGTTAGATTTCAAATCTCTCATATTCGTTAGAAAGCTCTTTTCGATACGAACTCAACGATCTAAAGTGCACTACACAACTGCATAAGCATTAAAATAAATAATTAATGCTTACAAAAGTCCTCCAACAAATCGATCGACATACTACTAAGCAATTGGGATTAATGTAGGTCAAATATCATCCCTATGCCCGTGTGGGATTTCAATCAATCTAACACAGATTTTATTTGTGCAGTTGGGCGATGTGTAAAACTTTATCGTCCCAGTCAATGCCAGATAAATGTGTGTACATAACACAAATCGTCTGATTTGTAAATGAATATTCAATTCTTTTCAGGAGAATTTCATGCCATTCATTTATACGTTAAAAATTATATTTAACATTAAAATATTTATTTCAACACTTTGCTATTTTCAACAGTTCATACATTCAATAAAAAAAATGTTATTTTTAACTAACACATTTTATTTCAGAAAATTTCGGCATTATAACGACGCAATGTTGAAATCGGGTAATGTCTAGCATTACCCCTCTCCTGATATTGGCTCACGCCATACACATATCAATTCTAATCAATTCATTTCACCCAAACAACCAAATTCAAACAAATAATCCAATCAACCACACAACCCAACAAACAAGTCGTCCATGGTCTGTGGACGATGGTGTCGGGTGTTGCTAAGCACCGTCTGCATCCTAGTATATAATTTAACTAGAAAATAAAATTTAAATGAGAAGTTCTCACCTTTGGAATCCACTCCTCTAGTTTTACTTCTGAATTTCTGAACCGTTTGTATTTGTCCAAAATTCTAACGCAGTCCTCTCCACGCTGTTCATAATAAAAATCACATTTTTATTTCAATGTCTTATATATAAAAAGTATATTTTTACATCACTACTTCATATATAAAAATTATATTTTTATATCGTTATTCATATAATGAAAATCATATTTTTATCGCTTCATTCAAATAGATAAAAATCATATTTTTAAACTGCTACTTCTAAAATAAAAATCACATTTTTATATCGTTGTTATATATATATATATATATATATATATATATATATATATATATATAACGTATTTTATTTCAAATCCATACGTGTAAAAATCACATCTTTAACACGATGTTTACATTATAAAGATCATATCTTTATTCTAAACCATTTCTATAAAAATCATATTTTTATATGGCTATTATATATATATAAATCATTTTTTTATATCGTTGTTATGTATATAAAAATCACTTCATTTTCTGTCGTTGCATATATATAAAAGATCAGATTTTTATCTTGCCACTATCTATATAAAAATCACATTTTTATATATAAAGATCATATTTTTAATTTAAAACCGTTTGTAAAAATCATATTTTTACTTGCATAATTAAATAAAAATTAAAATAAACACTCATGTGCGAGGTTAGGTAAGGTCAAGCGGCGGTGGTGCCTCTGGAGACCGGCGGTGGTGCTGTGGGGCTCGTATCCGCTGAATCGGGCTGTAGAGGCTCAGAGAAGAAGAATGGAGGCAGAGTGGAGGGGTGTGGAGGTCAGGGAGGCGGTGCAGGTGGCGGGTGAGGCTAGGGGAGGCGGTGTCTGGCTATTATCGGCGGCTTGGGGCGGTTTGTGGTAGTTTGGGGGAGCTAGGGTTTAAGGGACACGAAGGGAGGCGGGAGTGGGAGCAGGAGGGGCGGCGGCTCTGCCATGGGCGGTGCTGGAGGCACGGTAGCCTAGGTGGCTGCGGCGACGGCAATCCCCCCTCCTCCGTCGCATTTTTTTATTTTCTGTAAACCTGATTTCAGGTATGTAAAGGGAGAGAAAGGTATAGGGGTAAATTATAATTAATATAATTATTTATTTTATTTTATTTTGTACCTAAAAGTTACTTTTTTATTTTCAAACCCCAAACGGTACCCAACGACTGATGCCCCTAGCTAAATACCCCATTTCGAACACAATGGGATACGTCCCACAAGCCGATTCGACCGTTTCGATCAGTTTTCGTCAAAATTAAAATATAAATCAATATATTCAATTTTAAATGTACATTTCAAATCATCGGGGTCACATACTGACTCTGAATATTCGAGAAAAGTAAATTTGGCTATGCTTTGACGATACGATCCTAATAAAACTAATTTCGTCGAATTTGGAGACCGTTTGAAAAACGGTCATTTTCCATTCGATTAAATTCAAACTGAAATTGCCAAACACGTTTAAATTCACCACGCTCACATATTGATTCCAAAAATTATGAATTTTGGAATCCAGGAATAATTTGACATTTTGGATCCAATAAAAGTGGTCTCATCAAAAATGATGGTTGTTTGCAAAATTGCTATTTCTAAGGGCTATATTTCCATAGCGATTATTCTGAATTTTCGACTGGGCATAACTTTTTATTCCCACAATGAAATTTGGATTTTTCAGATTCATTGGAAAGATATTTTCAAATAGATTCAAATATCTCTGGCTTCACTAAATCCGATTTATTTTGAATCCTGTACATTCATTTGAAATTTCAAACTACCGCGCCATTTCCAATTCCTTTTATAATTAAAATAAATATTTATATTCTAATTTCGATTTAAATAAATATATACATTCTAATTCTATTCAAAATAAATTTCCAGTCATTATTATTTAAAATAAATCATTTTAAATATTCAAAATTCATTAAAATTGCCAAAATAAAATTTTTAAATTGGTTCGGATTTTCAGGGTTGTTACATTTAAACTAGACATAACTTTCATTTTATATTGTGAAATCTCAGTTTCTTACATTCGTTTGAAAGATATAGTTAAACAGATTCAAATATTTTTGGTTTTACTGATATCCGTTCTATTTTGAATTATGTACATTCATTTGAAATTTAATTTCGAATTTTCAAACTGTCGCGCCATTTCAGGCTCGTTTTATAATTAAAATAAATTTATTCGTTCTAACTTCGATTTAAATAAATTTTTAATTATTATTATATATAATTAATCATTTTAAATATTCAAAACCCATTAAAATTGCTAAAATAAAAAATTTAAATTGGCTCAGAATTCCCGGGTTGTTACAATCTCCCCAACTTAAAAATCTTTTCGTCCTCGAAAAGGAATGGAGCTGAAAGTTGTTTAACGAACCAACTCAACTTTCATTCTTTCATTGCTTTCAATAATTTTATTAGTTGAACGAATAATCACACAGCACAATCATCATTAAGTTAGTTGATTAGCTTTTCAAATATATACAACTTTTATATATTCAAAAATCATATTTTCTAAGATCGGATTATATATATAATCACAAATACACTAATTATGAACTTTTCACTCTCAACTCATTCTAGGGCATTTCTACCCCCGTCTCTAACGAGTATTCTCATTCTAGGATACTACTGATCCTATCTCTAATGAGTATTCTTTTATAGGATATTTCTAATCCTACCTCTGACGAGTCTTTTATTCCGTTCTAACGAGTTGTACACCAAAGATTTAAGTTAACCAAAGCTCTGATACCAACTGTAACGATGCGGATTTCGCTCAGACCTAATCTATTGCTAAATTGACCAAGACCGTTCGAATCCCGCATACGCTAACTCCGGCATACAACACATCAAAACAAATAACAAAAGACTTTATAAACATCAAAATAATGTTACATCAGGGTACAGAATATATCAGAGTACATCAAAAAATAATATTACAGCGGAAGATTAATTTACAATGAATGCATTATAATGCAGTGGAACCAAATAAACTAGTACAGTGGAAGACTATCCATGCTCTAGACACAGGTTTGAGCTTTGATCCAGAATCCTGCTCAATAAATAAATATCTGCAAAACAAGCCACTCGACTGCCCGTGTGGAAAATATGGGCACCCGAGTTTGCAAGTGAAACAAACTACGAGTCAGCCATGGGATTGATATGAGAAATCTTACTTAACTTATCTAGTAATAAGGCTAATCACAGGACCACGCCGCTAACGCAGAACGGGTTTACTCCATTGGATTACCAGTGCATAAAATAAGTGAATCTTTTAAAACAACGCAATGCTTTTTAGAAAAATGAAACCATTATATGACTCAAGTCCCATCACACAATGGAACGCAAACCGGAGGATAGAATTTTACCTTATAATGGTCAAATATGATTGATACGTATAAAACTTTATACTATACTTAGTGTCTAGTCAGTTTAAAATATTTTCAAAGTAAATGTATCAATCCTAGATGGCATAGTACCCCATCCTACTATGTCGCCATATATAAGTTTACAATCAAATCCATAATGTCGTATTGGAAATTGGGTTTCCATCATGAGTCAAGGCTAGGGATAGTCTCCTTACCGATTCCAGACACTCTAGCAAATGTCTCAGGGCTTGGACGCTGGCGAACCCTTGGATCCTTCAGGGTCGGTCCATAAATACTTTAGTGGATTGGCAATTCTTGAACACACGTTTCTCGGACCTATCTCGGAGCCATTGGAGACTCAATATCCGAGGCGCCTCATTCCATCATCCACGTAAGTAAAAATGCCTGGGCTCCATACCATGACACCACTTCTAGCTAGAAAGAAACATCGTGCACTCCCTGCGTTCTCTTATCCCGTTTTTGACTCTTACCAGGGTGTGAGGCTCGTGAAGTAACGCTATACACAAAGCTATGCTGATTTAAGCTGTGCTTTGATCATCAACCACAAGGCTCTGCTTTTCAACAAAAGCCTTGATCATTTGCATCTTAGCATGCCACATTGACAATCCACGCCATGCGACTGGTGTCTATCAATATATAACCTCTAAGCTCGTACATCTTAGAGAAGGGTGTTAAGCAAGAGAATAAATTCTCCGTCACCAAACAGATATATATTAAATAGAAATCAATCAACACAGAACGGAATCCAATGTCAGACATAGATCCATTTACAGGTCCGTTTTGGCTCTGAACGAAACCGGAGATACCTTATTCCTCATCCCGTATGTCCAATACGGAAGAGAGGTTCTCCCATATCCGGACAATCAACAAGTACGTCCGGACAACTGCCACTGTAACCCTTTCAAGGCAGCAACTCCGATCAAAGATATCATTAGCCATCATACGATGTGAAGATCATCGGTCTTCAACCACCCTCTTCAATGTCTTCGATTTAAATCGTCGTATAATTATTTGAAATGAGATTGAACTCAGTCTTTTCAAATAATTCTCGAATATATGTAATTTAAATCATTTCATATCATTAATATTATTTTATAACGATTTATCGCTATTTTTGTTTATATAAAAATAGCCCATTTAATTTAACGATGCTTCAGGTCGTTACGTGGCCCTAGCGTTGTTTTTATCCAAATTTGAATTACACATTTCTCAAAATCTAACTGTTGGATTTTAACAAACTTGATATCGTTGGAAAGATCCTCCAAAAACGAACCTAACGGTTCTAGTTTTGGGAAAAATCCGACGGTCGGATATTTCAGTATAATCGTTTAAAGTTACGATGCCGAGACGCGAACTACCACGCGCGATTCATTTAGTTTTAATTTATTTTTATATATTATATATAAATATAAATCGTTCGACGATTTCACTAACATATTAAAAGTGATGCTTTCAACAAACAAAGCATATATTAGCATATAAACATTTTTAATGAGACTAACTATACATTAAAAATGTTCTTTTTTAATCTTTCAACAATTTTCCCTAAACATGTTTCTTTTTAATAATGAATCTAAGTATCCATTAAAAAATATCATTTCTAATGTTTCAACATTTTTCCTAAAAATGTCTCTTTTAAATAATGAATCTAAACATACATTAAAATTTACATTTTTAATGTTTTCAACATTTTTCCTAAAGATGTCTCTTTTAAACAATGAATCTAAATATACATTAAATTTTACATTTTTAATGTTTTCAACATTTTTCCTAAAAATGTCTCTTTTAAATAATGAATCTTAATATTCATTAAAATTTACATTCTTAATGTTTTCAACAGTTTTTCCTAAATATGTCTCTTTTAAATAATGAATCTAAATATACATTAAAATTTACATTTTTAATGTTTTCAGCATTTTTCCTAAAAATGTCTCTTTTAAATAATGAATCTAAACATAAATTAAAATTTACATTTCTAACGTTTTCAACATTTTTCCTTAAATTGCCTCTTTTAAATAATGACTCTAAATATACATTAAAATTTACATTTTTAATGTTTTCAACATTTTTCCTAAAAATGTCTCTTTTAAATAATGAATCTAAATATACATTAAAATTTGCATTTTTAATGTTATCAACATTTTTCCTAAAAATGTCTCTTTTAAATAACGAATCTAAATATACATTAAAATTTACATTTTTAATGTTTTCAACATTTTCCTAAAAATGTCTCTTTTAAATAATGAATCTAAATATACATTAAAATTTACATTTTTAATGTTTTCAACATTTTTCCTTAAAATGTCTCTTTTATAATTCATATATATATATATACAATAAAAAAGTAATTTTATTGTTTAACCAATTCCAATGTTTCATATACAATAAAAAGGATAAATTTATTATATGAACATTTCTAACAAATCCTATGTTTCATAAACAATAAAAAGGATAAATTTATTATGTGAACATTTCTAACAAATCCTATGTTTTGTAAACAATAAAAAGGATAAATTTATTACTGTATGAACATTTCTAGCAAATCCTATGTTTCATATACAATAAAATGGACAAATTTATTGTATGAACATTTCTAACAAATCCTATGTTTCATATATAATAAAAAGGATTTATTTGTTATATGAACATTTCTAACAAATCATATGTTTCATATGCAATAAAAAGGATAAATTTATTATATGAACATTTCTAACAAATCCTATGTTTCATATACAATAAAAAGGATAAATTTATTATATGTACATTTCTAACGAATGTTATGTTTCATATACTATAAAGAGGATAAATTTATTATATGAACATTTCTAACAAATCCAATGTTTCATATACAATAAAATAGAACATTTTTATCTTATGACAAATTTAACAAATCCTATAATTAACATGTACAATAAAAGACTATTTCTATTGTTTTACAAATTCTAACAATTCTAATATCAACATGTACAATAAAAAGGGTATTTTTATTGTTTTACAAATTCTAAAATTAACATGTACAATAAAAAAATATTGTTTTACAAATTCTAACAAATCTAATATTAACATGTACAATAAAGAGGATATTTTATTGTTTTACAAATTCTAACATTAACATGTTACAATAAAAAGAATATTTTTATTATTTTATAAATTCTAACAATTCTAATATTAACATGTACAATAAAAAAGAATTTTTTATTGTTTTACAAATTCTAACATTAACATGTTACAATATAAAGAATATTTTTATTGTTTTACAAATTATAACAATTTTAATTATAAACATTTGCTATAAAAAGGATATTTTTATTGTTTAGCAAATTCTATGATTTACATGTACAAATAAAAAGAGAATTTTATTTATACAAAAATTACTATGTTTCATATGTACAAAAAAAAATTTTGTTCATACAACAATTTCTAACAAATTCTATTATTCATGTATATACAATTAAAAAAAGTATTTTTATTGTATAACAATTTTGTCCAATTCTATCATACATGTATATACAATAAAAAAAATTATGGTACTAAAATTTTGGATCAATTCTAACATATATGTATATACAATAAAAAAGATATTTTTATTGTGTTATCAATTTTGACCAATTCTATCTTATCAAATTAGATTCAACGGATCACCACAAACAAAATCAACCAGTTCAAATCACGTACAACACACAATCGAATCTTAACAACATATATAAAAATTTCCAATGCAATAAAAATTAATTTTAATTTTTAAATAAGAAATCTCACAGTGCTTTTATTCCTTCAAAAGTTGTAGATTGCTCCATATTGGTTCCAGTTGATTTCATTGCGTAGATATCGTCGAGAGGGTCCCAACGCAAATTGAATCATCGCATTTGAACCTCGTATGAAGGAGATACAGTATTTTAAACATTTGAATAATTAATACAATAATTAATATAATTAATTAATTACACTTAATTACATTGGGGAAAAAATCCTAGGCCGCACATCTTTGTCTTCCTCATCGTGACTTCTCCAGACAATTAAACCTATCCTTCGACCTCCGTTCATCCTCACGCACCAAAATTTGAGCCCTCCGAGCACCATCTGAAATCACCACATCGAAGGGCTTCCCTCCTTCCTCCATCACCCAAACCCATGGCGAGTTCGGCCTCTCAAGGCGTTGCAAAAACCCAGCGATCGGCGCTTGCTTAAGGAATAAAATCAAGCGATTTTCTTCATGATTTCGGATCTCACCGTACAGATTCCAAGTCATAGAAAGCTTAACGATATTTGTTTTATGAGGTTCACCTAATTTGTAGCGGATTCGAAATGATTGAGAATTCAAAATGGGACGTTTTCTGTCTTCCGTTCAAAACAGCGACGGATTTTCTTAACTGATTAGGGTTAGGGAACTGTTTCCAAGGGTATTTATGGAAATTTATATTTATATAATTTAATATTATATTCTCTAATTCAGAAAAGGCCCGTCAATCTATACTAGCTCCAAATCAATTCCAGCGAATGTTGCCCCTAGCCAAATACCCCTATTCCGAACACAATGGACTAGGTCTCATCAGCCCATTTGATCGTTTCAGCCCATGTTTCTTTAAATTAAAATATAAATCATTTAATTATTTAATTTGATTGTACATTTTAATTTACGGGGACACATACTGACTCCAAAAATTCTCGAAAAATAAATCTAGCTATGTCTTTTTAATGGTCGATCCAATTCAACTGAAATTGATCAAACACGTTTTTATTTTTCACGCTCACATATTAATTCCAAAAATTATGAAAATTGGAATCTAGCAATAATTTGACATTCTGAATCCAACCAAAGTGGCTTCATCGAAAACGGAGTTTGTTTGCAAAATGGCTATTTTTAAGGGCTATATTTATATTTAAAATATATATAAACTCCATAGCGAATATTTCAAATTTTATATTGTACATAACATTCAATTTATATTGTGAAATCTCAGTTTCTTACATTCGTTAGAAAGATATAGTTAAACAGATTCAAATATTTTTGGTTTTACTAAAATCCGATTTATTTTGAATTCTGTACATTCATTTGAGATTTAAAATCAAAATTTCAAACTACCGCGCCATTTCATGCTTGTTTTATAATTAAAATAAATTTATTTGTTCTAACTTTGATTTAAATAAATTTTTAATCGTTAGTATTTAAAATAAATCATTTTAAATATTCAAAATCCATTAAAATCGCTAAAATAAATTTTTTATATTGGTTTAGAATTTCCGGGTTGTTACAGCTTAATTTACTAAAAACAAATATATTTTGAGCCAAGGATCTCTTTTCTTCACCATTAAGTGTAACACCCCGTATTTTCTATTCACGTTATAATAATGAATCCTAGGATACTTAATTTAAAATGTAAGAATTAAGGGAAACGGAATACGCCATTGTGTTCGTCTCGGAATTCTAGTTGAGATAGAGTCCGAGTTTGCGTAAATTGGACTTCGTATGAAGAAGTTATTGCTGTCGGAAGTTTCAGAAATTTAAATAAATTCAAACAGTTCGAAAACGAGTTCAAAATTCAAACAGAAGCCAAAAGCGGGCTGGGCGGGAAAATTCCCACCCAGGCTGGTCGACCAGGGGGTCGACCCTAGTGTCGACCTCCCCCCTAGAGATCTACCTGGGGGTCGACCTGGCCCCCGGCCAGATCTGAAAATTTGAACGACTGCTGACTCGCTGCTGAGTCACTAGGGTTTCGGGATGGTCCTGATCAGGTCTGCGTGGCTGCAATTAACCCTAGGTTCATCTGACAGCTATAATCAGAATGAAATTCTATATAAACAACTCAATGCCTAAACTAAAAACACACAGAAAAATAAACCTAGAACTGAAATGTCGTCAGTAGAAGACTTGGAGTAGCCGTCACCATTTCCAATTCAAAGACGAGTTAAAGAACTTGAATCAAAAATCAAATTAAAGCGAGTCTAATTCAACAATCTTCTTCAAAGGAGTTCATCTCCAATTTCAGAATTCAGATTTCAGAACGCAAGAATTCTTTTTAGTTTGTAAGTTAGTTGTTACGCTGATTTAAACATTCCTTTCGACTGAATTCATGACATGTTGTAATTGGAATATAGTACGATGCTTATGTATAAGATTTGATTCTCGTTTATCTTAAAATATCATTGTAATTAATCATGTCCATATGCTTGTGGTGATGAACATGTTGTATATTTCATGTCTATATGCTTATGGCGATGAACATGTTGTATATTTCATGTTTATATGCTTGGTGATGTACAACATTGTATGTTATTACGATTGGGTAAAGAACTTATTATGCCAACAAAATGGTGAAACATGTCATGTTGAAATTTGATGGTTATTTGCAAGTCTAGGATCTAAATCACATGCCTACATGTAGATTAACATTCATGAATAGTTAGAACCATGTCGAGTTGAATCTATTTATGTTGTAAAAAGTTGGAATTGCAATCCTCTTATGTTTAACACACATAAGTTATCATGCAAAGTTGCAATTTAAAAATGGTTAGAGTAGCTTTCTTATGTTTTGACATACATAAGTTAATATGTTAAATTGCGGTTTAAATCTTGTTTATGTGTTAAACCTCCATGTTAGACCCATATCAAGTTTACATGACTCAGTCACAAGTTCACCTTTACCTGTTTAGTTGAGATAATGATACATCTATGTCAAGTTACATGTGATAAGTTTAATGTATGCTATTTTATGTTTATGTCATGTTCCTTGATTTTTACCCCTTTTTGTTTATGGGTTTGGGCTAATTTGTTAGCCTAACATTTTATGTAATTCATACATACGTTCTACGGGGATAACGAGGGGGAAACATAAAATATTCATGGCATAGGATTGTTCGTAAAATGGTATACTTGATATACCATTTATTGTGAGCAAAATTTGAAAAGATAATTATGGCATGAGTAAATTAAAATTAATTTACATAAAGAAATTTGACATATATAGAAAAATATGAATTTTGAAAAGACGAATATGCCTAACCCGAGATTAGACTGAGTTGTGGTGTAAATCTGCCCGAAACCGACCGGCATATCCAGTAACCACAACAAGACCTGTCTAATGTGGGTGGTTAGTGCATCAAGCCCAAAAAAGAACCCGAGTTTAGACTGAGTTGTGGTGTAAATATTCCTGGAACCGACCGGCATATCCAGTGACCACAACAAGACCTGTCTAATGTGAGTGGTTGGTGCTTTAAATTAAAGCTAAGTCAGGATTAATAGGGTTGAGTAAATTAGGAAAACACTTAACCGATTCAACAAGTTAACTAAAACGAATGGGCTGGGTTAGGTAAACTTGGACACTTAACCAAATAAACGTGTTGATTTTAAAACCCTAGTAACGGGGACCCATTTCAGCAGTAACCCACATAGATGTATCATGGTACCCTGAAACTAGGCGGGGTGGGGCACGATTACTGGGCTGAATTATAAGCGATCAAAACGTCGGCGGTTGGTGGGCCAGTGTAGGTTCCGACGGAATATGGACGTGCACGTACTCCAGAGTGGGAAAAAATCAGGCACTTGGCATCAGTAGTGTACTCTGTGCATCTTGAATCGTGTCGGGTTGCCACCAGAGGGACTGATACACCCTATGGTGGGACCAGCACAGGTGACTATAATCAAGCGGGGCCGAAGGACGCAGGACTTGAATACATGCGAGTAGGAGCCGATCATTTCGGGGATCATTTGTTGAACACGTGGGCTGGTTGAACCAATGGTTAAGTAGGTGCAGAGACTATAGTAATGGGTGCGATCACACGTCCGTCTTATCTTATACTAGGGTATTGTCCTATGTTCTGTTATCACTATCATGATCCCTTTTCTTGTTTAAATACTAGTAACCACTGAACTTACCAGACTTATTATCTGACCCGTTTCCTTTCGTCTTCTTTTCTTCCTCCCCCCCCACTCAGGTCCACAGGGAGGAAATACTCTAGCTTAATCAGACTCTTTACAAGCTTCAAGAAAGTAGATGTATGGCTTGGACTCTCTTGCATTGGCTATGGTCCTTGGGGATTTATGCATTTTTACTTTTTGGTTTATGCTTCTTTGTTGAATAATCAAGACAGAAATTATAGTGTAATGTTTTGAAGTTGTTTTGAGACAATTTGATGTAATGCTTTTGTATTGAACTGCATATGAAATAAATATTTGGATTCTGCTGCTTAAATTTATCTATCTTGTAAATTTTTCTGTGTCTTGTACCTATAACTCTCCACCAAAGTTAAGGCATTCCCCTTGTGAGTGACCTTAATGGAGGTGGGGTGTTTCACTTGGTATTAGAGCAAAGGTTTACCAGATTGGATAAGAATTTTTGGAAAACTATTTTTAAAAGAAATATAAAGAAGCATTTTACAAGGAAAAGTGTTGTTTTAAAATTTAAAAAGGCATAATCCCCAAAGCCATATGCACTATCTTTCTATCCTTCGTTTTGAATCTTTTCTTTTTCGTTTCAACATGTTTGGGAATCTTAACCTTCCATAGGGTGTGCCAATACCTGGCTAGTTCAGGAGGTACTTAGGGGCTAGGGCCAATGATGCAGGCCCAGCAGATATTCCTCCTCCAGCTGCGTCGGTTCCTCCTCCTCCTCGTGCAAATTCTTTCTCAAAGATCTGTAGAGATTTTAGGGCCATGGGTGGAAAGGATTTCAAGGGGACAGAATCATTCGTAGAAGCAAGGAACTGGCTCAAAGAAACTGAGGATCTGTTCATTATATTCGAGGTAGACGATAGACAAAAGATAAAGTTGGCAGTGTGGTTGCTCAAAGAAGAAGCTTCCTATTGGTGGGAAGTCACTAACGCTGAGAGGCCGGTTGAAACGTGGATGGATTACAGAATAAGGTTTGAAATGAAATTCCTCTCACAAGCTGAACGATGTTTATAGATGGAAAAGTTCTTATCTCTTAAGCAAGGAAATATGACGGTCAAGGAGTACGTCAATCAATTCAATCAGCTGGCCTGGTTTGGACTGGACTTAGTGAATACTCCTCATAAGAAGGCTCTCCATTTTGTCAAGGGATTGAATGAGCCACTTCACAGCTTGGCTATGACTCACATACCTATGGGGGCTACTTACGAAAGGTTAGTGGACACGACAATCTTAAATGAGGAAGACAAGGGCAAGAATGAGGAAAAAGCAGAAGTGCCTCAAGATAAGAAAGGGGAAGGGTCACAGAACAAGAAGGCTGATCCAAAGAAAGGCAGGAAGAACAACAAACCCCGTGAAAAGAGAAAGTGTAATTTCTATGGCATTCCTGGACATCTAGTCAAAGACTGCAGGAAGAAGAAAAGGAAGATGGGTGGCTGTTTCCACTGTGGTGAGACAGGACACATGGCTAGGGCTTGCCCAAAGAAGCAAGGGCAGGGAGCTGGACCTTCTTCGGGAGGACAAGTTCACACTCTCACAGCACCTCCGCAAAAACGATGTAGAAATATTTTTGTCGAAAGTTTAGTCTATCTTTTTGATCATCCTGTTCGTACATTGTTTGATTCTGGTGCATCACACTCATTTGTATCTGCTGATTTAGTCGAATCTCTACACCTAGACACTAGTTTAGTAGAGGATCCCTTGGTTGTTTCAAATCCAATCGGGGGCTCAGCTTATTTGTCAATGGTTTGTTTGGATTTGAAAATATCTATTCTAAGTATTGAGTTTAGGTGCAATGCCTATGTTTTGGGCTTCACGGGCTATGGATTGATTCTAGGCATGGATTTGTTATCCAGTAATGGTGCCATCCTCGATTGTGAAAAAAGAGTGGTTAGACTCAGTCTAACTCGCCTTGGTAACACTCTTGAAATTTCTTGCAATCCCCTGAACTCTTTATGCTAAGCTATCTAGAATCTCTTGATGTGTCTGTTGAGGACTTGTAGTCTATAAAGGTAGTCCGTGAATATTCTGATGTGTTTGAAGAGGTAAAGGGTTTACCCCCGAAGCGGGAGATAGACTTCCGCATATACCTCGTTGACAATGCAAAGCCCGTTGCTTTACCCGTTAGTCACATGGCCCCAAGGGAGAGAAAGGAGCTCAACAGGCAAATCAAAGAGCTGCTTGAAAAGGGGTTCATAAGACGGAGTATTTCTGAATGGGGTGCGCCGGTAGTGCTCGCAACCGAAGCTGATGGTTCGCTCCTCCTGTGCATTGATTATAGGGCTAAGCTAGCTGACTAAGAAGAATAGACACCCACTCCCAAGAACAAATGATTTGTTTGATCAGCTTGTAGGTGCATCGGTTTTCTCCTAGTTAGATTTAACTACCGGGTTTCATTAGCTAAGGGTGGCTGAAGATAGCATTGATAAGACCGCATTCAGAACTCCCGATGGTTTCTTCGAGTGGCTTGTCATGCCCTTCGGCTTGACAAACGCACCCGCTTACTTCGTGGATTTAATGAGCAGGGTGTTCCGAGAGTTCCTCAATAAGTTTGTGGTAGTCTTCGTAGACGATATTTTGATCTTCTCAAAGAATGAGGAAGAACATGCTCAGCATCTAAAGGAAGTCATGGATACCCTTCGGGCACATCAGTTGACGGAGAAATTCTCCAAATGACATTTCTGGAGAGAAGAAGTTAGGTTCCTTGGACATGTGGTGTCCAAAGAAGGGATAGCTGTGGACCCGCGAAAGTGGTTGCCGTGCAAGATTGGAAGGTTCCTCGAAACGCAATCGAAGTCCGAAGCTTTCTCGGGCTAGTAGGCTTTTATCGAAAGTTCATCAAAGATTTTGCAAAAATCTCAGCTCCACTAACAAGATTGACAAAGAAGAACCTAGCTTTCAATTGGGACTTGGATTGCGATATTGCTTTCCAACGTTTGAAAAGGGCTCTAACAACATCCCCAATTTTGACATTGCCTGATGGAAGCAAGATGTTTACAGTATACACAGATTCATGCGGAACGGGACTAGGCTCTATTCTGATGCAAGAAGGTAAGGTAGTGGCTTATGGTGGAAGACAGTTGAAAGTACATGAGAAAAACTACCCGACCCACGACCTAGAGTTGGCAGCCATCGTTTTTGCGCTTAAGTCTTGGAGCCATTATCTCCTAGGTGAGAAATTTGAACTGTATACTGACCATAAATCGTTGAAATTCCTATTCTCGTAGAAAGATCTCAACTTGAGGCAGCAAAGGTGGATGGAGTTCCTCGCCTCATACGATTTTGAGATTTCCTACACTCCTGGCAAGCCCAATGCAGTAACAGACGCCTTAAGTAGAAAGAAGCTAACCTTAAGCCCTCTCTTTATGGAAAGGAAAAGCTTGGAGTTCATAGCAATCTTTAACTTCGGACCCTCCACTGACTTTGTACCCGGCTTGCTAGCAACATTAGAAGTGCGACTAACTCTATTAGACTCAGTCGGAGCCGCGCAAAGAGAAGACCCTCAGCTAGCCGAAGTAATGGACAAATTAATTAGGGGTGAGACTTCTAGTCACCTCAATAGATACTCCATGGATGCCAAGGGATGGTTGAGACGAGATGGAAGACTATGTGTCCCACAGGCAAGGGACTTGGTAAAGACGGTTCTAGAAGAGGCACACCATTCCAAGCTGACCATAAACCCAGGCGAAGACAAAATGCATAAAGATATCAAAAGAGTTTTGTTTTGGAACGGCATGAAGAAAGACGTAGCTAAATCTGTTTCTAAATGTTTAATATGCCAACAAGTCAAGGCGGAGCAGAAGAAGCCTGGTGGTCTGCTCCATCCTCTAGAGATCACGCAGTGGAAATGGGATAGCATCTCAATGGACTTTATAGATGGGTTGCCTAGGTCAAGAAGGGGCAATACTAGCATTTGGGTAATAGTGGATAGGCTCACAAAAAGCGCCCACTTTATACCCGTCTAGAGTAGAAGGACTGCCTCAACTCTAGCATCCATATATCTTAAGGAGGTATTTTGACTCCATGGGAACCCTCCAGCATAGTGAGTGATCGAGACCCTATCTTCACGAGCGAGTTTTGGAAGAGTTTACAAGAGGCTGTAGGCACACAGTTATGCTTAAGCACGGCCTATCACCCTCAAACTGATGGCCAGACGGAAAGAGTCAACAGAGTATTAGAAGACCTCTTGAGGTTATGCATTATTGACATTGGAGGTACATGGGAGGATCATCTACCTTTGGTGGAATTCGCTTACAACAATAGCTACCAAGCCACCATAGGCATAGCGCCTTTCGAAGCTTTATATGGAAGACCGTGCAGGTCACCAGCTTGCTGGTGGGAGTCAACAGACAAGCTCATACTTGGAACAGACATGATTAGGGAGACTTCAGAGAAAGTAGACTTAATATGAAGAAGAATGAAGACTGCCCAAGATAGACAGAAGTCCTACGCAGACAAAAGAAGAACTGACCTTGAGTTCGAAGTTGGAGTCAAAACCTTAAAGTATCTCCTTTGAGGAACGTCGTTCGCTTTGGATCCATAGGAAAGTTAGCACCAAGATTTGTAGGGACGTTCCCTTTCATCGAGAAGATTGGGAAGATGGCTTATAGGGTACAACTGCCCGAAATATTTGCTGGGATTCATAATGTCTTTCATGTCCCTCACCTGCGGAAGTGCTTACACGAGTCTGCGGAAGTGGTAGAACCAAGCATGCTAGAAGAAGTTGACGTTCAACGAGAAGCAACTATGAGAAGAGTTCCAACCTGTATCTTGGGGACAGAAGTCAGAAAGCTACGCAACCGTGAAGTTAAGATCGTCAAGGTTCAATGGAGCGACGCCGAGGAAGACGCGACTTGTTAAACTGAGGACTGTATACACGCAACCTACCCTTTTCTTTTTTAGGGTACGTCTTTAATCTCTTTTTTCTAAAGTTTATGCTTGTATCTATCTTTTTAGGTATATTTCCTCGATCCTATCCTTTATCCTTAGGTAGGAACCTATTTGGATGTAAACATGTAATTGAAACATGTTATGATTGATGGTTGCAAGTGGTCGCAAGTGGTTGCTAGTGGATGCATATACACGCACATTAGGTACTAGATCGGCTCAGTCACATCCATATTACATATGCATATATGTATTGGTTTACGGATTAAAACTTGATGTGTTATAATATGGACAATGCATTTTATGAATGGTTGTGCACTCATGTAAGAAATTTTGAGTAGGAAAATTTGCACTCATAATGGACTCATGGCACTGACATAATTTGCTTTAAGGAGGTCAACTGATCAGTAGACGGGCTAATTTTGCATTAGATAAGGACATATACACACACTATGCATATGACCATGAAGCATTAGAAATCTTTTAAGGACATTGGATGCCTGTGTTTGATGGTTGAGTAGATGGTTGATTTGATGGTAGGATATAAGTTCTTCTCGACTTGAAGATTTCGGGGACGAAATCCTAAAAGGAGGGGAGAATGTAACACCCCGTATTTTCTATTCACGTTATAATAATGAATCCTAGAATACTTAATTTAAAATGTAAGAATTAAGGGAAACGGGTTACACCATTGTGTTCGTCTCGGAATTCTGGTTGAGATAGAGTCCGAGTTTGCGTAAATTGAACTTCGTATGAAGAAGTTATGGCTGTCGGAAGTTTCAGAAATTTAAATAAATTCAAACAGTTCGAAAACGAGTTCAAAATTCAAACAGAAGCCAGAAGCAGGCTGGGCGGGGAAATTCCCGCCCAGGCAAGTCGGCCAGGGGCTCGACCCTAGTGTCGACCTCCCCCCTCTAGTGGTCAACCTGGGGGTCGACCTTAGGGTCGACCTGGGGTCGAACTGGCTCCCGGCCAGATCTAAAAATTTGAACGACTGCTGACTTGCTGCTGAGTCATTAGGGTTTCTGGATGGTCCTGATCAGGTCTGAGTGGCTGTGATTAACCCTAGGTTCATCTGACGGCTATAATCAAACTGAAATTCTATATAAACAACTCAAGGCCTAACCTAAAAACACACAGAAAAATAAACCTAGAACTGAAATGCCGTCAGTAGAAGACTTGGAGTAGCCGTCACCATTTCCAATTCAAAGACGAGTTAAAGAACTTGAATCAAAAATCAAATTAAAGCGAGTCTAATTCAACGATCTTCTTCAAAGGAGCGCATCTTCAATTTCAGAATTCAGATTTTAGAACGCAAGAATTCTTTTTAGTTTGTAAGTTAGTTGTTACACTGATTTAAACATTCCTTTCGACTGAATTCATGACATGTTGTAATCGGAATATAGTATGATGCTTATGTATAAGATTTGATTCTCGTTTATCTTAAAATATTGTTGTAATTAATCATGTCTATATGCTTGTGGCGATGAACATGTTGTATATTTCATGTCTATATGCTTATGGCGATGAACATGTTGTATATTTCATGTCTATATGCTTGGGTGATGTACAACAATGTATGTTATTACGATTGGATAAAGAACTTATTATGCCAAAAAAATGGTGAAACATGTCATGTTGAAATTTGATGGTTATTTGCAAGTCTAGGATACAAATCACATGCCTACATGTAGATTAACATTCATGAATAGTTAGAACCATGTCAAGTTGAATCTATTTACGTTGTAAAAAGTTGGAATTGCAATCCTCTTATGTTTAACACACATAAGTTATCATGCTAAGTTGCAATTTAAAAATGGTAAGAGTAGCTTTCTTATGTTTTGACATACATAAGTTAGTAAGTTAAATTGCGGTTTAAATCTTGTTTATGTGTTAAACCTCCATGTTAGACCCATATCAAGTTTACATGACTCAGTCACGAGTTCACCTTTACCTATTTAGTTGAGATAATGATACATCTATGCCAAGTTACATGTGATAAGTTTAATGTATACTATTTTATGTTTATGTCATGTTCCTTGATTTTTACCCCTTTTTGTTTATGGGTTTGGGCTAATTTGTTAGCCCAACATTTTATGTAATTCATACATACGTTCTACGGGGATAACGAGGGGGAAACATAAAATATTCATGGCATAGGATTGTTCGTAAAATGGTATAATTGATATACCATTTATTGTGAGCAACATTTGAAAAGACAATTATGGCATGAGTAAATTAAAATTAATTTACATAAAGAAATTTGACATATATAGAAAAATATGAATTTAGAAAAGATGAATATGCCTAACCCAAGGTTAGACTGAGTTATGGTGTAAATCTGCCCGGAACCGACCGGCATATCCAGTAACCACAACAAGACCTGTATAATGTGGGTAGTTAGTGCATCAAGCCCAGAAAGAACCCGAGATTAGACTAAGTTGTGGTGTAAATCTGCTCGGAACCGACTGGCATATCCAGTGATCATAACAAGACCTGTCTAATGTGAGTGGTTGGTGCTTTAACTTAAAGCTAAGTCAGGATTAGTAGGGTTAAGTAAATTAGGAAAACACTTAATCGATTCAACATGTTAACTAAAACGAATGGGCTGGGTTAGGTAACCTCGGACACTTAACCAAATAAACATGTTGATTTGAAAACCCTAGTAACGGGAACCCATTTCAGCAGTAACCCACATTGATGTATCATGGTACCCTGAAACTAGGCAGGGTGGGGCATGATTACTAGGCTGAATTATAAGCGGTCAAAACGCCGGCGGTTGGTGGGCCAGTGTAGGTTCCGACAGAGTATGGGCGTGCACGTACTCCGAAGTGGAAAAAAATCAGGCACTGGGCATCAGTAGTGTACTCTGTGCATCTTGAATCATGTCGGGTTGCCACCAGAGGGACTGATACACCCCATGGTGGGACCAACACAGGTGACTACAATCAAGTGGGGCTGAAGGACACATGACTTGAATACATGCGAGTAGGAGCCGATCATTTAGGGGATCGTTTGTTGTAAACACGAAGGCTGGTTGAACCAATGGTTAAGTAGGTGCAGAGACTATAGTAATGGGTGCGATCACACGTCCCTCTTATCTTATATTAGGGTGTTGTCCTATGTTTTGTTACCACTGTCATGATCCCTTTTCTTGTTTAAATACTAGTAACCACTGAACTTACCAGACTTATTGTCTGACCCGTTTCCTTTTCGTCTTCTTTTCTTCCGTTCCCCCCTTAGGTCCACAGGGAGGAAATACTCCAGCTTAATCAGACTCTTTACAAGCTTCAAGAAAGTAGATGTATGACTTGGACTCTCTTGCATTGACTATGGCTTAGGATATGATCCTTGGGGATTTATGCATTTTTACTTTTTGGTTTATGCTTCTTTATTGAATAATCAAGACAGAAATTATGGTGTAATGTTTTGAAGTTGTTTTGAGACAATTTCATGTAACACTTTTGTATTGAACTACGCATGAAATAAATATTTGAATTACGCTGCTTAAATTTATCTATCTTGTAAATTTTTCTGTGTCTTGTACCTATAACTCTCCACCAAAGTTAAGGCATTCCCCTTGTGAGTGACCTTAATGGAGGTGGGGTGTTTCATTAAGTATCCAAAAAAATAAGAGTAGTTACTTTAAAATAGCGATATGCTTTAACTGGAAGTACGTCATCTTCTATTTAGCACAATGCTAAATGTTGGGACAGTTATAAATACAAGATGCTAAATTTCGATAAGCAGGTCATGATAACTTAAGCATATAAGAGGAACTTATAGAGGTAAAATATAACACCCTTGGTAATGGAGTTGTCTACTATAAGGCACCTTGACCCTTCTTAATTATAGGCTGTTGGTTTAGAGAAACCTGAATCAAATATCTAGTTATCTGAAACTACTTCAAACCAATATAGCATTCAAATGGAATCTATCCAAGTTATAAATAAAGAGTAATTTAAAATAAGGATTATATATTTCTAACCTTGAGGGTGATTCAAAATTGGGTTTAGTGCTATTAATTCCTTTTGTTCGTTGAGACCTAGATCAAATTGTATGGATGAATGTTAAACATTCTAAGTGAACAAATCTTCTAGAAAGGTATAACATAGCCTCAAACTTCATCAACCAAAATGACTAAAATCAGCGGCAAAGGTAGCAGGGATAAGTGGTTCCCTCCCATTAGGTTATAATCATCAACACTCTAGATTTGTTATTTAACCTTTTATATATGTTTTAGTACCGTTGTTGACCACAACCATGGTAATGGAATATTCAGTACTATATAGGAAGGAGCAGGTCGGTCATGTATCGCCGGGGAGCAAGAAGTTCTTATGGTCCCCAGGTACATCTTGTAGAGTGTATCATTTTGGGTGGTACCCCAGTGCCCAGTTATTGTATGGAATCCAAATTCTAGTACGAGCCTTTACGGTATTAGTTATAAACCTATTATGCTTGAATTTAATAAATGTAACAAATGTTAGCTATGTTATATATTTACTTTAAGCCCTAGACATTATGATAATATCACTGAGTTTCTATAAAGGTTTTGGTTATCGTAAGGTATAATATCATCCATGTTAAGTGCGACGTTGTCTTACAAGAAACTCTTGATTTCAATGGTTTTATGAGTGTAAATTTGGTTGTTAAAGTTTACTCACACCGGAATTATGTATGACCCAGAGTTTTGTTATTTTCCCTTAAAATCTCTTGGGTAATCAATTTGTATGAGTAGCCAAGTGAACCAAATTTCTTATGAGGCATTTTAGAGGAGCTTGGAGCAGGTGGCTTCATCATTGTTATCTAATTATCTTATTTCTGTTATATATGTAATTATGTAGTAGTAATGTAATGGGTAGGTAGTTACAACTACCTTGATTTTGTATTGTACTAATATAACTATGATGTATCACTATTATTGTAATGACTATGCAAGATCCTATATGATTATTGTATATTATTCTATTGCGCGTGAGATTCTTAATTGTTTAGTTCTTCTTATCTCTCATTTCTCTTAAACCCAACGGCTTATCTTTCGAAGTAAGAAAGGATGCCGGTTACAAAAATATTCTCCCTTTAAGTGGTTGTTCTGTTGGCTAGTATTTACATGCTAATTATCTGCTTGGGAAAATTCGGAATGCCTTGCAAAAAAAAAATTATCCCATTAAATATTTACATAAGGGAATTCAGGTCATTTCCTAAGAAAAAAATTTCCCTATAATTTCATATAAGCATTATCCAATAAAGAAGAAATGAACATTTTTGCATCCCAAGTGTATATCGCTGTATACAACAGCTTGATTTCAAACCGGTTATTTAGTTATGCATTTACTTAGTGCATGTATTGATATACACTCGATCAACACACATAAACACACACACACATACATACATACACACACACACACACACATATATATATATATAACACAAATCCTTCCTATCATTTAATTAAAAATTGATTTTAATGGAAAAAATCTAGAATTATCACCATGGTCTTTAAGGTCGTTGTCGTTTTGTGCAAGAATAGATGCACATGTATTGTTGCACATTGGAATTGTGTGTATACATGTAAGTATATATTAAACTGAAGAGTTTTTCACTATTAAACTCTTATTTTTCATCATATAGGCTCTTCAACATCTCATTTCCAAAATTTGTACCCAAAATTGGTGATTTACCAAACATCCCAACGCAATTGCATCCATTTTAAGTTTAAAGTGTGTTTATCGTACGTGTTCACATAAAGTGCATTCGTCGAATACAATTCACCCATTTTAGTACTCGAAGATGCCACATGATGCAATTTTTTGTATCGATCTCACGACATGTGACATCAAATTTTCAAAGAAAATTTTAGGTAATTATTTGTATTGCAAATTTCAAATGAATATTCGCCCCGTAGATGCATCTCACTCTTTACTAGGTACTGTCTATAGAACTTACCCAGAATAACTCCTCAACGTTAAGTCGTCAATTTCAACTTGCATCTTTTCTGGTTAATGATAATTTTTCGTCCATTTCCATACAAATACATCTTCATTAATGTTCCACCTCGCTAGTACATACCTTGTCCATTTTCGCACAGCCAACTACTCACTAAAGTAAGTAAGTTTACGCTTACTAATTCCAACAACTCATGCTTATGCCAACTAACTTTAGCACTTTAGACTTGCTGGGCAAATATTTTCTTGAGGGACAAATATCCGATGTTCCCATATTTGACGGTCAAGTATTTATCTTTGTGTAAAAAATGCATCAAAACATTTGACATGCGATACTGGTGAAAAGATAATAAAGTTTGTTATTTAATAGTAAAAATGAAATGAAAATTCAATAAATTTACTGAAAATATCATCTTTTAAATATTGCGATTTAGCTTTTATTGTAATACATATTTTCTTGGGTGAGAGATATAAGTTATATGGACTAAGTTTTTAGTGTTGAATTTAGACGGGTGGGACTTACAGTAAGTTTTAAAATAGGGATGTGTCCCTAATTTTCACCTTTTAAAGTGGTTCAGTTACTCTTATACATTTTCTTAGGAAGTAGTTATACTTACATTAAGTATTACTAATATTTATGGATTTGAAAATTTGGTCTAGGATACACAAACATAATCTACATTATATAAAGGTGGTTAAGGACTTGTGATATAAGTATTTTAGTTTTATTATACAAATGATATATTATTTCATGGTAATTAGAAATGTAGTACTGAAAATGGTAAACTTGGTTTATTTCCAAACAAAATGGTTATATGTATACATGATATGAATCTATTTCATAAAATTTGAGCAAAAAACAGTTTTCTCGATGTTAATTTTACATATAGAAGTTTATTTACTTTAATTTACCACAGACCCAATGTATTTTTTCTTTATTATTTATTTTCTTCAATTTGATCCTAAATTAAAAACGCTTTCCAAAGTTCACTCTTTAATCACCTTGACGATTAAATAATCAAGTTTCACTAAATTCCCGAGATAACTCAAAACACAACATCAACCCTAGATAATTATTTAAATTATCACCCAAAAATATTTGATTCTTGATTAACAGGTTAACCTCGTCATTGCATTTCATTATTCACGATTACAGGTAATTGCAAATCCATAGTTGTTACAGATTTCCTCTTGTAAAAATTTCTTCCCCGCAATCTCCATAGGGAAGAGTTGTATTCAACTCAATTTATCTCATCAATAAAAGCTAAAGATACGAAAATAGATAAACTTGAGTTAAAATTTCTCATCCCCACTATGAGAAGATAAGAAATTTGGATACTAATGCTCAATAAATTCTCTAGTTTTCCAAGTGCAGTTGTTGCAAATTTCAGACCATTGAATCTTCACGAGTGGCACGCTCTTCTTTTGAAGGCATTTAACCTCTGAAGCATGAAAATGCACAGGTGTTGCACGAATGACAGGTCTGGTGGTACATCAAGCTCCTCTAAAACATGAGTACCAATTACAGAATCTGAATCATGTAAACAATGAAAATGTGTGTGCGTACTTGTCAAGTATAATACACTCACTAGGATCGTGTAATATGACAAACAATATTCCACGTATAAAGTAATAGCTAATCATAGAACAATAAAATCGAAGATGCAGTAAAAAGGAAAATCACACCAGGGATTTTTATACTGGTTCGGAGCACCGTCCTACGTCCAGTCCCAGACCTCTCTCTGGATTTTCACTAAACAACTACCTTGCTTCACCCGGAGGGACAAGTTCACAACACCCGAGCAGCCGAACGGGATTTCACGCCTCTTACACACGAGGACTTAACAACTTTGCCTCTCACAACAACGAGGACTTCACACAAGATGAGTATACTTGTAATTTGACAATGTGTGTTCTTAATAACACGAATTTCTCAATTCTTGTACAACCTTCCTATAATCTTATCCTCAAATAGAATTTGAATTCGTGAAGATATGGAAGATGATATCGTGTTTGAATCAAAAGAATAATATGTAGATTTTAGGATTCAACAGCGATATAAGAAGATTTTGAGATTTTGAGTGCTTTGAATGATCAAAAATGAAATCAGTAATAAATAGAATAGATAGAAAGAATTAGTTAAATTAAATTGAAGATTTCATGTTGTATTTATAGAGGATAATGAGTTGCAATCATTGGTGAAGAGAAGTATTGAATAGAATTGATTTTTGATGAAAAGAAAAGGAAGCAACCATTGATGACTGAAGATGTTTGTATGAAGAGTTGCTTTCAGTTCGTAGTCCAGTCGACAGGTAAAAAAATAACCAATAGACTGGTATTTGAATATATACGTTAAATACATGTATACACGTTCATTGTGCATTTCTGCCCAGAAACGGTCGACCGTATAATTTGAAACCGGTCGACCGGTTTCTGACATTATGCACAATGAATGTGCATTCATATATATATATATATATATATATATATATATATATATATTCAAACTACTGAGGTATATGATTATTTGAGGATATATTTTAACAATATTAACACAACTAAATCACTAAATAATCAACCTCTATCTTTCAATACCATTGAATCTCTTCTTTTTGTCGATCTTGAACTTCTCCTTGTCATTAATCAAAATGCCATGAATTCCTTGACTCAACATTCTCCCCCTTTTTGATTGATGACAACATAGCTGTGAAAGTGTTTATAACTCCCCCTGAATATATACTCCCCCTGAAATACATATTTAAAAGAATCTGCAAAACATATTGGTAGTAACATTTTTCTCCCCCTTTGTCATCGACAAAAAGGAGTAATGATCACACAAATATCATAACCAAAGTATGAAAAAACATAAAGATTGTAGCATACAATACACACCAGACATACCATAATCAAGTCATGTACCTAATGGTCAATACGTAAAAACCCAAAATAAATACAACACTATTTATGTACAAGTGCTGATTTAAGTCTTGCATAAAAATAAAAAACATAGTATCATAAAGTGAGAATGAAAAGGAACTACTGAGATGGAGAGTCGGATTCCGTAGCATCCCAATCAATCTCTTTGTTTCCTCCTTCTTCCTTGTCTCCTTCATCTTCGTTGTTTCCTTCGCCTTCCTCCTTGGTCTCAGATGCCCCACGACCACGTCCAATAGTTGCTTCAAAACTTGTGCCTTCCTCGGATGATGACCATGTAAATGTAGGAGGCATGGGACATTTTCCAGGATCTTGTATTTGGGTAGAGGAGGAGGACGATGCACATGAAATTGCATCCCAAAGAATACCAAAGAAATTATTAAGTTTCGAGAAGCGTTTATCGAGCTTTGTATCCAAACGTTCGAGTTTGGTGTCGGTACGTTTAAGTCTCGCTTCGAGAAGGAATTGGTTCCTTGCAATTTGTGCTAGTGAATCTTTTGTAGACGATGATGGTTGAAGGAGTTTAACCTCTTTCGGTTTAGGTTTTGGGGCCTTAGAAGAAGTGGTTTCATGGGGAGTTAGGTGTTGATATTATTCGAAAGGAATGATATTCACACAAGGTTCAGGAAGCTTCATTCTTTTTCCAGTTGCTTTATCGATGCACTTTAGCTTGGAGATTTTAGACTCGCAAGACTTGAGACCACAATCGAGTAAAAACCTAATGACATATTCATTGTAAAAAATATGTGGTCTTGTGCGATCATTCACAAGCAAAATTTCATCAAAAATCATGCTTATCCAGTTAATCTCTATATCTCCATATATCGCATATAATGCCTTGAAATTCTCTTTATAGATGGCATCAAAATTACCAATCCTTGGCAGTAAGGAGTGTGTGATAGCATGGTGTAAAACTCGAGCTGTAGGCCGTAGGTTAATCGCTTTTGTACTGGTTTTGTGATCCTCAATAAAAAGGTGACTAACTTTATCACGAGTGTGAGCAGTACAAAAGTCTGAAGAAAATTCCCTTCCACTATTAGGAGAACCAAGAACCATGGCCATTCGTTCCTTTGAAATAAAAACATGCTGACCACATACTACAGACCAAAGACAATTAGCAGGATTCTCTGGTTTGAATTTCTCCAGGTTAAGATTGGCATAGAAAAACTTAATCATAATATGATTGATTTCTATGTTGTTCTTATCAAAGGTAAGGAGTGATTTTATACGAGCCTTGACCGATAATTCTTCGACATCGTAAAGAATAAAATAAAGAGAGATTTATGAAAGAACCTTCGTGAATGGTGTAATCCTTCATAGCATTCCAACATTTTACTGCAATAGGATCCATAAGCCATTGTTTGATATTGGAATCAATAGGCTGGAGTTGAGTAGAACTTGATTTCTTTAATGGCTTTTGAGGAGGAGCCATGATAGTTTGAGTGATTGAAAATTTGGAATTTTTGATGGTGTTCAAAGGGTTTGATAGTTTGAGGAATAAAAGGAATATGAATGGGTGAGTGATAGGAAACCAACGTGATGATTGAGGTTTTTTTTTTAAAATGGAAAAAATACGTTATCGGTCGACCGTTGGATTTTAATCGGTCGACTGTTAAGTGAAAAGTTGATTTCCAAACAGTTTTCCGGTCGACTGGTCGAAATACCATCGGTCGACTGGTTCATGGAAAAGTAGAAATTTTTCGAGAGACTTAAATGGTCGACTGGTAACTTTTTATCGGTCGACCGAAGCATGAAAATCAAGTTTTCCAGAGACATTTCCAGTCAACTGGTGAATATATAGCGTCGACCGTTTTTACTAAGATTTGTTTTTCTGGTTCTCTGAATTTATACGAAGCTCTATATCAACTTACGAATTGAATTTATTTCAAAACAACAAGGATTTAAACTAAGTTACATGACAACGAAGACAAAAATAAAACTTAAAACAAAAACATATTTTCCAAACAAAAGTAAAAACGATATAAAATTAATGGGAGGTGGATGACTTGTCTTCGGATATTTCTTTAATATCGGTAACTCTTGGTGTCCATGGCGACCAAGTATTCTTTGCTCCTTCATTTCGCATGTAGTTACGATCCCAGGAGTTAGGGCTCGTAGATGAAGATGAAGCATGTGGCATTGGTTCATGAATGCCTTGTTTATCCATGCTACAGAAAAATGACGCCATGCGTTCTAAGAGAGTTAACCGGTTGGACGTAAGTTTTTGTTCGTAATGAAGTTGACGCTGGAGATCTATCTGATGTTTCTGGTAATGGTGAATCTCGCTTATCTTTTCTTTAGTCCGTGGGGAGAAAAACAATGATTTCTTAGCACGTTTAGACAGTGGTGTATATCTAGGGGTATGCGAACATTTTGGTCTACTTTTAGGTGTCTCCGGAGAGTAGTATTCCTTCGGTTCGGAACTAGTGACCGAGATATGTGATCTTTGTGCACATTCGTCGCAAATGTGTCCATTTTGAATAATATATGAACTTGTTTACAGATATTACAAAGGTCTCAAAGATGAAGATGCAGAAAAAATAAGAAAGGAGTGTATATATATAGGATTTAGTAAATAAGAAGCAATGGCTATAAAACACTCAGAGAATATAAACCAGTAAAAATTGTAAAGCTCATAATTGTTTGCTAATAATAGCAAAAGCTACTAAATATCTAAGTTATAAAAGAATGTAAGCACCGTCTAGAAGAGAACTTAACAGTGTATATGTGTATTTATACATCGAGTTCAGTTCTAGAAATCAAGCCAAGCTCTCTACGCAAAGAAATAAAACTTGATTCAAGTAGAGGCTTAGTAAAAATGTCCGCTAGTTGATGTTCAGTCTCGATATAATCGAGACATATTGTTCCTCTTTCAATATTATCTCTAAAGAAATGATGTTGAATATCAATGTGCTTTGTTCGGGAATGATTGACTGGGTTTTTTGATAAGTTAATCGCACTTGTGTTATCACAGTATATGATGGAGTTTGATAAATGAATATCAAAATCTCGAAGTGTTTGTTGCATATATAGTACTTGAGTAGAAGCTAGAGCTGCTGATATATACTTAGCTTCACATGTCAAGAGAGAAACGCAATTTTGTTTCTTACTAAACCAAGAGACAAGTGATTTTCCAATAAAATGGCACGTACCACTTGTACTCTTTCTATCCGTACGGGAGCCGCCGAAATCAGCATCACTATATTACACTAATTCGAATGGACAATCTTTCGGGTAGAAGACCAAAATCTTTGGTTTTATTAAGATATCGTATTTTACGTTTTACAGCTCGTAAATGTGATTCTTTAGGATTTGGTTGAAACCTTGCACACAAACAAACACTCATTATAATATCAGGACGCCTTGCGGTAAGATAAAGGAGAAGCCAATCATGCTTCGATATAACTTCCGGTCAACATTCTTACCATGTTCATCTTTTTCAAGATGTGTAGTCGTACTCATAGGAGTTGGTTTACCAGATGTATATTCTAAACCAAAGCGTTTGACTAGATTTCCATAATATTTTTCCTGATTAATAAAAATACCATTAGAAAGCTGTTTGATTTGAAGACTGAGAAAATACGATAGTTCTCCCATATGAGACATTTCAAATTCTTTGGTCATAATATTCGCAAACTCTTTGTAGAGTTTATCGTTTGTTGATCCAAAGATAATGTCGTTTACATATATCTGGATAACTAATATATCTTTTCGAGAATGTTTGATAAATAAAGTTTGATCGACTTTACCAATTCGAAATCCAGAATCAATAAGATAGCTTCGTAAACACTCGTACCAAGCATAAGGTGCTTGTTTCAATCCGTATAAAGCTTTCTTAAGTTTATATACATGATCAGGATGTTTTTCATGTACGAACAAGGGAGGTTGTTAGACATATACATTCTCTTTGATAAACCCATTTAAAAATGCACTTTTGACATGCATTTGATAAAGTTTAAAATTATGATGACAAGCAAAGGACAGTAAGATTCGAATGGCTTCTAGTCGAGCGACGGGCGCAAAAGTTTCTTCGTAATCGATACCTTCTTCTTGATTGTATCCTTATGCTACTAATCTTGCTTTATTTTTGGTTATATTTCCTTGTTCGTCGGCCTTATTTTTATAGACCCATTTCGTACCAATAACTAAATGATCAGTCGGTCGTGGAACAAGTTCCCAAACATCAATGTGCTCGAACTGATTTAGTTCTTCCTGCATGGCAATGATCCAGTAATTATCAGTAGCAGCTTCTTTCGGATTCTTAGTTCGATATTTGAAAGAAACGCGACATGACCCATTTGATTGAGTTGACTCCTTGTTCTAATTTGTGATGTTACTTCTCCAATAACATTTTGAACCGGATGATTTCTTAGAATTCTCAGAGGAGATCTAAATCTTGGTGGAGAAGGTAGCACAGCAGGTTGAGGAATATCTTCAATAATTTCTGAGTCAGAGTCATTATTTTTGATGATAGGAGATGATAGGATTATCAGTGACTATAGTTTCTTCGTCATCTGATATATTATGAGATGGTTTAAAAAATTCATCGAAAGAGGCATGAAGTGATTCTTTAATATTTTTAGTTCTTTTATTAAACATACGATAGGCCTGTCTTCGTTCCGAATATCTGACAAATATACCTTCATCGGATTTTGGATCAAATTTTCCAAGATGGTATTTTGTATTTAAAATAAAGCATTTTGAACCGAAAACTTTGAAGTATGAGATATTTGGCTTTCTCTGATTAAATAATTCTTAAGATGTATTCTTTGTGAGAGGTCGTATGGATACATGATTCAAAACATAACAAGCAGTTGCAACAATTTCTACCCAAAAATATTTTGGTAGAGTGGATCCATTTAATAATGTTCTTGCACATTCTTGTAAAGCCCGATTTTTCCGTTCTACAACTACGTTTTGTTGTGGAGTTCTAGGAAATGAAAAATTATGATTTATACCTTTCTTTGTACAAAAATGGTCAAATTCATTATTTTCGAACTCTCCGCCATGATTACTTCTTATATTTTTAACCTTAAGCCCTTTTGACTTTTGAATTCTTTTGACGAAGGATTTGAAATGATTGAAAGTGTCACTTTTGTTTTTCAAGAAAATCACCCATGTATAACGAGAGTAATCATCAATAATTACAAACACATATCGACTATGATTTATTGACTGAACCTGTGTTGGTCCAAATAAATCCATATGTAATACTCAAGTGGTTGTAATGTTGATATGACTTTCTTGGATTTGAAAGACGATTTAGTCAATTTTCCTAGTTGACATGCATCACAAATATTATCAACCGTAAAGCTCATTTTGGGTAGTCCTCTAACTAGATCATTGTTGGCTAGCTTGTCTATAGTTCTGAAGTTTATGTGACAGAAACGTTTGTGCCATAGCCATGGATCATTATCGTTTACTATATGACACATATCTGAATTATGATTGATGCTCATATTTAGAATATAGATATTTCTGTCTCTATAACCTTCAAAAACTAGATTTCGATCTTTATCTAAAATACTACATTTATTATTCGTAAAGGAAATGGTAAAACCCTTGTCACATAGTTGACTGATACTAAGTAAATTATGTTTCAAGTTTCTAACTAGCATGACATTAGTAATAAGAGGTAAGTTAGATGTACCGCAATTGCTCACATCTCCTTTGCCGATGATATAGCCTTTTGAATTATCTTCAAAAGTGACGGAGCCACCATCTGAATAAGTGATATTTGTTAATAAGCTCTTGTCTCCAGTCATATGCTTCGAGCAACCGCTGTCCAGTGTCCACTTTCCTCTTTTCTTAAGTGGGACCTGCAAAAAATAGAATTAAGTTCATGGTACCCACCTTTTTATAGGGTCCTAAGAGTTAGGTCTTAGGAGTCCAAACCCATACGGTTCCGGTATCCCCTTTATATAAATAATTTGAATTACGATGCACAGTATTCAAAAAATTATGAATGTATTTGTTCCTAATCAAATTGTTATTTGATTTAGGAACCCATATTTTGATAGTCTTAATATGTTTCTTTTGAAATTTCACAACCGGTTTCGGTTTGGAATATAATAAACTAAGATTTTTCTTAGCTTCAGTTTCATGTATTTTTTTATTTTTTATTTTTCTTTTATTGCCAAGATGTTTCTTGATATCTTGTTTCTTATATCCCAAACCTTGTTTATTCGTAGCAGATTGTGAATTTTCAATATTTTTTGTCAAATTTTCTCGACCTTTGTTGAAGTTAGAAACATTTTGAGTGATGTCGTCTAACTTAGTTTGTAAACTAGCTTTTTCTAGGTCTAGAATTTTGACTTTTGTCTTAAGCTCATGATTTTCAGTAGTAAGAGCATTATTTTTCTCTTTTTGAGTTTCTATTTCTTGACTCAAAAGAGATAGTTGAGAATTAATATTAGATGATGATTCTTGAGCTTTTTCAAGTTCTTCCTCTAATATTTTCTTCTCGTCTTTTAACATATCTCGTTCAAACTCTGCTCTACTTAAATCTGCTTGAGCTTGTTTGCATTGTCATTTCATATCTTTAAATTTAAATATTAATTCAGCATTTATATCAAGAACTTCTTCAAAAGAAGGAATTTGTACCTCATCTTCTGTTGCCATGAAACATACATTAGCTTGTTCATTGTCTGAGTCACTTTCACTATCAGATGAAGATGAGTCTGAATCATCCCATGTCGCCGAGAATGCTCGTTTCTTTGACTTGTCCTTCTTGTGTTTGAATTTTTTATTTTCTGTCTTCTTTTTTTGCTCCGGACAATCCTTTTGCATGTGTCCCTTCTTGTGACAGTTGAAGCATTCTACATTTGATGATGATGGTTTATTTGATCCGAACTTCTTTCTATTGTAACGACTAGCTTGTTGTTGCTTTAAGAATTTCTTGAATCCTTTTGTAATGAATGCTAGATTTTCATCTTCAGAATCTGAGATGCCTTCATCCTTTTCAGCATGAAAAGCTACATTTTTATTTTCTTTTTTAGTTCTTTTCTAGCCTGCAAGTTAGCTTCATAGGACATAAGATTTCCTATCAATTCATCTGGCTTCATGGTGGAAAGATCATTAGCTTCTTCTATTGCTAATACTTTTCCTTCCCATTCATTAGTCATAGAATGTAGAACTGTTGAAACTACATCAAAATCCAAATATTTTTGCCCTAATCCGATAAGTGCATGATGAATCGTTAGAAACCGTGAATACATCTCATTGATAGTTTCATTTGGCTTCATTTTGAAATTTTGAAATTGACTTTTCAACAAAGCTATTTTTGCTTGTTTAACCTTGTTAGTACCTTCATGAGTGGTTTTTAGTGTTTGCCAAATTTGATATGCAGTGGTACAGATACTAACACGGTTATATTCGTTTTGATCTAATGCACAAAACAACATATTGATTGCTTTTGCATTTACAGCTGCTGCGGTTTTCTCAGCAGCCGTCCATTCTACGTACTCAGTCGTTGGATTTACTATTTCTTTCTGAGTAGCATTCCAAGCATCATAGCTAGTTGATTGCATGTAAAAAGCCATACGAGTTGCCAATAACTATAGTTAAGACCATTAAAGAAAGGAGGTCTTTGTGTCGATTGACCTTCAGTGTAAGTGGTGTTAGTGCTAGAACTTGCGCTATTTGCCATATTACAAGAATATATCAAATAAATGTGTTACGGTTACATGATGATCGTGCTCTGATACCAATTGAAAATGTGTGTGCGTACTTGTCAAGTATAATACACTCACAAGGATCGTGTAATATGAAAAACATTATTCCACGTATAAAGTAATAGCTAATCACAAAACAATAAAATCGAAGATGCTGTAAAAAGGAAAATCACACCAGGGATTTTTATACTGGTTCGGAGCACCGTCCTACGTCCAGTCCCAGACCTCTCTCTAGATTTTCACTAAACAACTACCTCGCTTCACCCGGAGGAACAGGTTCACAACACCCGAGCAGCCGAATGGGATTTCGTGCCTCTTACACATGAAGACTTCACAACTTTGCCTCTCACAACAACGAGGACTTCACACAAGATGAGTATACATGTAATTTGACAATGTGTGTTCTTAATAACACGAATTTCTCAATTCTTGTACAACCTTCCTATAATCTTATCCTCAAATAGAATTTGAATTCGTGAAGATATGGAAGATGATATCGTGTTTGAATCAAAAGAATAATATGTAGATTCTAGGATTCAATAGCGATATAAGAAGATTATGAGCTTTTGAGTGCTTTGAATGATCAAAAATGAAATCAGCAATAGATAGAATAGATAGAAAGATTTAGTTAAATTAAATTGAAGATTTCATGTTGTATTTATAGAGGATAAGAATTTGCAATCATTGGTGAAGAGAAGTATTGAATAGAAATGATTTTTGATGAAAAGAAAAGGAAGTAACCATTGATGAGTGAAGATGTCTATACGAAGAGTAGCTTTCAGTTCATAGACCAGTCGACAGGTAATAAAATAACCAATAGACTAGTATTTGAATATATATACGTTATATACATGTATGAACGTTCATTGTGCATTTCTGCCCAGAAACGGTCGACCGTATAATTTGAAACTGGTCGACCGGTTTCTGACATTATGCACAATGAATGTGCATTCATATATATACATATATATTAATTCAAACTACTGAGGTATATGATTATTTGAGGATAGATTTTAACAATTTTAACACAACTAAATCACTAAATAATCAACCTCCATCTTTCAATACCATTGAATCTCTTCTTTTTGTCGATCTTGAACTTCTCCTTGTCATTAATCAAAATGCCATGAATTCCTTGATTCAACAAACAATTCCTTAACGAGGGACGTGAAACACGTTATGTACACTAGACAATTGAGTAATTAGTGCTACGCAATAAGACACTAGACCAATATGCTCAGTGATAAGAAATAGCCTTATGTACCGAGAAGCCAATTTCCCAGTCGAACTGAAGCATACCACTCCTTTCAGAGGAAATGCATGAATATACACTGAACCACCAACTGAGAATTCAAGAGGCTTCCTATGATTGTCCATGTAGCATTTTCACGACTTTCGGCCTCTCTCATCCTCTCTTGAATAAAAAAGATCTTCTCAAATGCCTCATGAATGGAATCGGGGACTAAAATATACTTTTTCACCGAGTCAAGCTAACAAAAAGGAGAATAAAATAGTCTACCATATAAGGCCTCAAAAGGAGAAAAGGAGTCATGCCAATACTAGACTGACAACTATTATTAAATGAAAACTCAACAAGAGGAAGATGATACTCCCAAGAACCACCAATGTCTAAGATACATGAACGAAGAAAATCCTCCAAGATACGATTCATCTCCTCGGGCTATCCATCAGACTGTGGGTGGTAACCTATACTAAAATTAAGCTTGAGCCTAAAACTTGCTAAAGGCTCGCTCTTCCAGAAATGACTGCTGAAGAAAGGATCACTATCGCACATAATAGAACTAGGAATGCCAAGCAATTGCACGACTTCCTTATTTTAAAGCTTTACAAGAAGAGATGTTGACCTATTAGACTTAATAAGAATAAAATGTGCAGAATTAGTAAGATGGTCTACGATAACCCAATTATTGCCTTTACCCGAACTCGAACGAGGTAAGCTGTCAACGAAATACATTGAAATCTGATCCAACTTTAATTATGGGACCACTAGACTAAAGAAAACCACTAGGTCATTGATGCTCGACTATCATGAGTGGAAAAGTCATATAATTTTTTACACAACTTTCAATATCTCGCTTTATGCTATCTCAGAAGTAAAGGCGACACATGTCAACATACATCTTGTTGTTGCCCGAATGGATAGTACACTTTGTATAGTGACACTTAGTTAGTCTGTCGCACTAAAGATAAGGAACAGAAGGCACAACAATTCGGTTCTAATTAGGAAGATTACCATGCAAATCAACACTAATGTTCCTCAACTCCTCATCACTTGACTCGGGCTAGCAACACTAAACAAGAGAGATAATATCTGGATTGCACAATCGTGCCTTGACAATGCGATTCAGTAAGTCAGATCATTCATCCATGTTGAATAATAAAGCTGCATAATTGTAATGACCCGCATTTGCAGAGGTATTATAATTAATTTATTTAATTATATAAATAGTGATATAGTGAATTAAATGGTGGTTTAATTAAATAATGGTGAATATTTAATTAAAATAATAAATTAAATAATATATAATTCTGAAATAATCAAAATTGACTGAAATGGCGATATGGTGTGAACTAGATCATCTGTGATATTTAATTCAGCTTGGAATTTAATTTGAATAACGAATATATTATATAAACGACAGTTTGAACATAGAATTATAATATAATTAAAATCGAGCTTGAAATGGCGTTGTAGTTCGTAATTTGGTGATTTGAACTTCAACTGAATGTACAAGATTCGTTTTAAGCCGAATTTCTGTGAAATAAGAAACGTGTGGAGCTGGTGGAGTATATCTTTCTAGTGGAAGAGAAAAATCGGGATTTCATCGTGTAGATTTTGATTTATGTCCAAATCAAATTTTAGAAAAGTCGCTGTGGAATTCCTTTATAATTTATAGAGGAATTATTTATATTTTAAAAAGGAATTTCAATATAAATAGAATATCGGATTGACCCAGAAGTGAATATCAAGTTAGGAATTCATATAGGAATATTCTAGAGCTGTATGGTATTCCACTATGAATATATACGATAATATATATATATAATTTAATTATATTTATATATTTAAATGGGTTATTTCAGAAAATAGCCGGTTTTGCAAACGAAGTCGAAATTCGAAGAAACTAATTTTTGTTGGATCCGCAATGTCAAATAGTTGTTAGATTTCCAGTTTTGTGATTTTTAGAGTCAGTGTGTGGCCGTACGGGATTTTTAAAGTGAAAAACAGTCGGTATTTTGACAGTTAAAAATACGTTGTGTGAGCATACGAAGTCGGAGTTCGACGAAACAAGTTTCATTAGGACCGTAATGTCGAACTCTAGCTACATATCAAGTTTGGTGATTTTTGTGTATCGTATGTACTCACAGGGATTTTTAAGGACCGGCGAAGAGTAGAAAATCAATAAAATAAATTATAAAAAACAAATTCAAAATATCCCCTCCATTTTTCTATGATCCAGCACAGGCCACGCGGCCTTCGTTCTCAACCACAAACTCCACCAACCCATTCAAACCTATATAAACCCGTAAGAGCCAAACACAGTAGAAAATCCAAATGAAAAAATTCATAACAAAACAAAGAAAATCCTAAAAATCCTCAAACAAGTTTATTCAAGTCCCCATTGTGATTCTCTTCAATTCCATGTAGGTTTTACTTGGTGCGATACGTGTTCGTGGAGATGCGAACGTTAGCTAAGTGTCTAGGGTTCAGGTTTTCACCAAAATGAGGAAGCGTTGGCCCGATTCATAGTGGTATTTGGATTAAGCGTATCGATTAGCTCACGTTGTGAATTTCTGAGGGGTTTCGAAGTGAATTCATGTCGCACCTTCCTCAGGAGCGGCTGTATGGGCTGGACGTCGGTTCTGGCGTATGGAGTGCGAGCTGGGAGATAAGAGGTGGAAGAGGTAGTGCTCGAGAAAAGAGAAATGTTGGTGAAGAAAGTTTGGAGTTTCGTGATTTGATGGAGGAGATAGGAGGAAGGGGAGGCGCCGCTGTGGCCATTTCAGAATCGAGCGCAACAGTAAGGAGGACGGGATTTCAATTGGGGAAGAAAAGGAAATCGGTTGGCTGGTAAATTAAAGGGTTAGTGGACCGACTTTGATTAGGTTAAGCCCAATTCATTTTAAAGGAAAATTAATTTATTGTGTTTGAAATTAGTACGAACTTGTATACGTTATAACTTGATCATACATTATCAGAATTCAGCGAAACAAGATCCGACAAGATCGTATGGACGAGCACTCCACAATGAAACTGACTGGAAGTCCATTGGGGCTCGTATGAAATTATGGCGAAATAAACTGTTTGATTTAAATCAAACAACAGTTTATCGTTCTTTAACGATGAACTGCCAAAGTGAGTAAATCTCACTAACTCTGAACAGTTTATAATTTCAAGTTGTATTTTTAGAACTATTAAATATTGGCTGATTGACCGTGTGTTGACTGTTTGATTGAACTGCTAGTCAGTAGAATTTCTATATTGATTCTATTTAACATAATATATCATATTGAACTGAAAGTGATGTTGATTTTATACTGTGTAACATCTGTGGATGCAGGGAAACAGGTTGGAGGAATCCAACTGGATTCCTCAACATTTATTTTACCGTGATTCATATATTGTGATATATGATCTGTTGTTGATTATGTGTGTTTGGACGATAGTTATCGTTGTTATATGGTATGTTAAATACCATAAGGAATACTGGATGTAGGAAAGGGGATTTTCAAAGTGTATTTTGAAAATGAATTATTTATATAAAATCAATGGATTTTATATAGAAAAGGAAAAGGATTTTTATAAAAGAAAATATTTATAAAATCGAAGGATAAGTTAGAATAAAAGGAAATATTATTGGTTAGAATAAATAGAAAAGATAAAAGAAATATTTATTTGTTAAATAAATAGAATTGAAAAGGGAATAGTTATTTGTTAAGTAAACAAATAGAAAAGGAGTTAATCGAATAGAGTATGAGTTAGAGTTAACCAGTTAGAGTTAATCAATTAGGGTTGATCAGTTAGAGTTTATCAGTTAGAGTTATCAGTTAGAGTTAATCAGTTAAGTAGAGTTAACCAATAGAGTAATTAAATAGAGTTAATCGAATTAGAATAAATCGATTAGAGTTAGTCGAATAAGGAGTTATCGAATATTGGTTATTCGAATCGAGTTAAAAGCAGTAAATCGATGTTAGTTTAATCGAAAGGAGTTAATTGATGTTAGTTTAATCGATTAGAGTTAAAGCAAATAAGTTAATCGAATATAGTTTATTTGAATAGAAAGTAAAAGGAGTTAATCTAATAGAGTTAAAGGAGTTATCGAATATAGTTTATTCGAAAGGAGTTAAGTGAAACGAGTAAATCAATAGCGTTAGTCCGATAGAGTTAATCCAATAGCGTTAGTCCAATAGAGTTAATCCAATAGCGTTAGTCTAATGGAGTTAATTGATAAGGGTTAATCGAATAGAGTAAATTGAATAGAGTTATCAAATATACCTTATTCGAAGGAAAGAATTATCGAACAAGAGATGATTCGAAAGAGAGTTACGTAAGGAAGTGTTAAAGAATTAAAAGGTGAACATTGTCTATTTCAAGGTTAACGTTGTTCAGATAAGGTCTGAGAGATAGTATTAACCCAACTTGATTGACTTAATTTTTAACTAAGGAATGGTTAAGGTTCGATAGTAAAGGTGGGTTAAAGGTATTTAGTTAATAAGCGTAATGATTTGAGTTGGCATCGCGATGGTTTGTTTAAACATCTGTCTAAGCCAATGAAGGAGTTTTGGAAATGTTTTCCAAATAAGAACCAGAAATGTTTTCTGGTATAGCAAACAAGAAATGGAAATGTTTTCCAAGGGTAATAACATATATTTTCTAAATTTAGAAAATAAGAAATGTTGAATATAGGGAAATAGGAGATGAAAAATGAACTAAGGAGATAAATGTTAAATGATGTTTGACCGATATAATTTCCATCTGGAAATAATATCGTTGTTTGCACACGTATTTTTCTTTGATAGTTAACTCACCGACTATCGAAGTTTTTGACCATTTTAACGTTGTTAATACGGAGAGACCGGTTGGGTTATTATCCAAAGAACCACTCTGTATTGGCATAAGCGTTGCGAATCATATATGCCAAAGAAAATTGAAGATGGAGTAAAGTGCAAGGGCTATTGTATAAGTCTTAGATAACAGTGTCTAAGATGGATGTACTAAATAGTACCTTCGGTTCATCCTGTTCTTGGATGACTTGTATGGATGGATGTCTAACAGAGTATTTCCAGACGATCACGTATAATGATTTCTCCAACCGTACCAAGAGTGGAAGCGGAGAAGTAAACTTCTTTTAGCTAACACATAATGTATGGTTGAGGACGTCAATCGGTGATTTGATGGATTTGACGATGTGGCATTCAAAGTGAATCTGATGTGATGATGAAGCGTAACCTCAAGCCTCATCAACCGGTAAATGATAGGAATCGGGCAGGCAGCATGGCTAAGTCGATCGCTCCGAAATAGGGTATATAATCACCTATTCTAGAGTTTCATTTATTTCTAAAAGTCTATTATCGATACTGTCCCATTCGGGAAACAGTTGCTGATCCCAATCGTTGGTGATATACATTCGATACACTCAAGCGAAATAAGTGGTCGGTCATGTGTGGCTGGGTTGCAAGATGTTCTTGTTGAACCCGGTGTATTCCTTCAAGAGGTAAACTAGCGAAAGGTGGTTCCATACCTTGTCATAGTTCGAAATCCATTACCTAATATGTGCTTGCGATTTTGATTGTATACTATATATGTAGAACGTGAGATGAAAGCGTTCTGCTAGATGATTATTATTATTGTGGTTGATAGACATTATTATAATATCAAAAGATTTTTGATATAAAGATTAGTTTGGATTCTCATAAGGGAAAACCCCGTTCCGTTATATGGCGTGGTCTTATGAGATATCGTTTACTTGTTCAAACTGTTTTACTCATACCAGTTCCATGACTGACCGGGGGTTTATTTTGTTTTGTTTCCCCTAAACTCTTGGGTGCCCAATTTTGTACGGGCAGTCAAGTAGTCGGGATTTACAGATACTTGAAGAGCTGGAGCAGGAGGCTTCAGGATCATATAGATATAGTTTATTTCCGCTATGTTGTAAGTGTTGTACTTTGATAATGATATGTATATTCAAGTACTGATTTGTATTTCAAAGTTATGTTATGAAATATATGTTATTCGTTCCGCTGTGAGGTACGTGTTACTCTGATGTTGTGTTCTTCTTCTTCTTCTTCTATTCTAAGTTTCTATGTTATCTTTCCTCACCCTCTAATTTCTTTCGTTAATCATCCGGTATTTTTCGATGTTTGGTTAGTCATCATTGAGTTTATGGCGATAACCAAAGTCGACAAAAACCCGGGTCATTACAGTTGGTATCAGAGCTTAAGTTAAGTAATTACCTTGGCTCTGTGGCGTGACTCAGTAGAGATAGGGTTAGTAATACCCTAGATTGAGTGTATATATATATGAGTGCGTATTTGTTATTTGATATAAAAATAATTTTATATTGTGAAGATTTATTGGTTGAGTTGTTTATGAGTTCTGGTCGATCAGTTTGATCCACTGTATCGGCAGGAGTTTATAAACACTCAAATACGATGGGTCGACACGATATGTTTTGAAAAGAGGGTAAATTAAAATAAGTTTACCCAAGGTATATCTTGATATAGAGAAGATATATATATCAAAATTATAATATAGTGGATATATTGGTTGTTATTATGATCGAGTAAGATTATAAATTAAATGTTTATGTAAATAACCAATCAGAATTCATATAAGTGAAATACGTGAAATCAGATGAGTTAAATATGAAATTAAACCAGAAATTGAATTAAAATCCTGGAAGATTGGATAAGTGTTTGTAAATGGATTTGGAATAAAAGTAAGGAAAATTTAAGATCCTGGGAGATTTTAAATTGTTTTACAAGCAGTGTGAATTATATTTTGAAATGAATTTCAAAGTGGAAATGTTTAGAAATGGTTTTATAGTATTAAACTCACTTCGATCGCTGGAAAATAGATTCCGATGATGACAGCTGCATCATCAGTATTCATTTTCGAGTTGTAAGTGAAGAATTACTACCAGAGATACTGTTTTGAATTTGTTTTGGGAAAGACAAGTTGTGTTGAAATCCAAATGGGATTTATAATATAGAATTTGAATATAAAAATTCAAATGGGATTTATAATATAGAATTTGATATATAAAATTTGAATAGAATTTGATATATAGATTTGAATAACAGAAGTGATATAAAATTCGAATAGAAATTGAATAGAATTAACTAAGTCGAAGAGGAATTAGTTAATCGAGTTTTGAATTTGAAGTTGAACTTTGAAAGGTGAACTGGATTTGTAAATGGATATTCGAAATCGAATATAGAACTTAAATTTGAAATTTGGATTCAAATTTTTAATAAGCAAGTTAAAATATATTTGAACAAGTCATGTTAGTGAAATAGACTAAAGAGTTAATTAACAAATTAATTAACGAATTGAGTTAAAACGATCAGGTATAGTTAAAATAGTTTAGGCAGGTATAAACATACATGAGACAGGTATGGATAAGGTATGAAGGTATATAAATCGAATGCTTGACGAAAAGGTATGTATTTAATTCATATATGAGATTTTATGCGCCGTATTGGCTAGCGGCTTGGCTTTTTCTTTTTCTTCTGGATTGGTAAGGGCCATGGGAGACTGTTTGAAATATCCCGATGCTCCTGGTACAAAGGAGGTTATGGCGAATTTTTCCAGGAATGTAAGGAGTTAGAATATTTTTAAGATAATTTGATAGTTAGAAATCAACGTATCGATATATATATAGAAGTCGATAAGGAAACGAACTTAGAAATAGAATAGTAAAATCAAAAAGGAAGACTAAGAATAAAATCAAGTAAGAATAGAAAGAGGAAGCGTATATGTGTTTAAAAGTGAATAAGTAGTTGTACGGTATTGATTATTCGAGTAAGTAGTCATATCTGTTTTGACGTTATAAATGTTATTCAGTCAAGGTCTGAGAGGTAGTTATACCCCAACTTGATTGATTTCATTATTAACAAATAAATAGTAAGATTTCGGGCACGAAGATCAATGTCGAATAAGAGTTAGTTGAATATAGTATTTGGGTTGTCGTAACGATATTTTACACAACATCCATTTTAACCCAAATAAGTGTAAGCTTGGAAATATAATTAAGAATATTTCCTAAGTATAGAAATAAACGAGATCGGAAAAGAGATAAGTAATTGGAATATTTTCCAATTATAAATAGCATATATTTTCTAAAGTTCAGAAAATAAAGGAAGGCGATATTTGGAAATGTTTTCCAAATAACATAAAAGGCCAATATGGTTATTGCAAATATTTGGTTAACAAATATTGATAAAGAAATAGAGAAGTGATTTAACTAATGGAATATTAATTAAGGGCTCAGTGACATGTTCAAAAAGGAAAATTTGATTTTTGAAAAGAGTAAACTGTTTAAAAACTCCCAGGGAAAGACTGTTTGGATTAAAAACAAATTTAACAGAAATTTGTGAAAGCAAATTTGAATTAAAGTAAAGCCAGTAAAGTGGTATCTGAGATTGAATTAGAATGATATCAAGACAAATTGGATTGTGAGATTCAAATTTGAAGTGTAATGTGATAATCAAGTTAAGAGTTGGGAATCGAGAAGAAACTCGAGTTGAAATGATATTTGGCTCGGATATAAGCGAATGGTTGTGTTGTGAATAAAAGCAGATTGGAATTTGATTGGGATGACCCTTGTATCCGCTGAATTGATAACAGGTGGAAAGGATATAATGATATACCGACAAAAAGGTACAAGTTTATATTTCTATTGGATATAAGATTTTTGAGCCGAATTGGCAAGCCGCTTGGCTGTTTGATTTTCTTTTGGGTTGGAGATGGCCCAAAGAGGTGAGTTGGAGATTGACCAGTACAAAGGAGGTGCTGGCGAAATTTTTCGAAGAGTTAAGGCGTTAGAAAATTTTCAGGATTTTTGAAAGTTTTCGTTGATAAGAATTAATTAATAATTTAATTGAAATCAAATTGCTTCAATTGAAACTGAAGTTAAGAAATGAACAAATATGTTTTAACCAGTCGATAGGGTCGTTCTCTACCTTAGCAATTTCGAGGACGAAATTATTTTAAGTGGGGAAGATTGTAATGACCCGCATTTGCAGAGGTATTATAATAAATTTATTTAATTATATAAATAGTGATATAGTGAATTAAATGGTGGTTTAATTAAATAATGGTGAATATTTAATTAAATAATAAATTAAATAATATATAATTCTGAAATAATCATAATTGACTGAAATGGCGATATGGTGTGAACTGGATCATCTGTGATATTTAATTCAGCTTGGAATTTAATTTGAATAACGAATATATTATATAAACGACAGTTTGAACATAGAATTATAATATAATTAAAATTAATCTTGAAATAGCACTGTAGTTCGTAATTTGGCGATTTGAACTTCAACTGAATGTACAGGATTAGTTTTAAGTCGGATTTCTATGAAACAAAAAAACGTGTGGAGCTGGTGGAGTATATCTTTCTAGTGGAAGAGAAAAATCGGGATTTCGTCGTGTATATTTTGATTTATGTCCAAATCAAATTTTAGAGAAGTCGCTGTGGAATTCCTTTATAATTTATAAAGGAATTATTTATATTTTAAAAGGGAATTTCAATATAAATAGAATATCGGGTTGACCCAGAAGTGAATATCAAGTTGGGAATTCATATAGGAATATTCTAGAGCTGTATGGTATTCCACTGTGAATATATACGATAATATATATATATATATATATATAAATATTTAATTTAATTATATTTAAATATATTTATATATTTAAATGGGTTATTTCAGAGCTTTTAAAATAGCCGGTTTTGCAAACGAAGTCGAAATTCGACGAAACTATTTTTTGTTGGATCCGCAAGGTCAAATAGTTGTTAGATTTCCAGTTTCGTGATTTTTAGAGTCAGTGTGTGGCCGTACGAGTTTTTTAAAGTGAAAAACAGTCGGTATTTTGATAGTTAAAAATACAATGTGTGAGCATACAAAGTCGGAATTCGACGAAACAAATTTCGTTCGGACCGTAATGTCGAACTCTAGCCACATGTCCAGTTTGGTATTTTTGGGTATCGTATGTAGTCGCAGGGATTTTTAAGGACCAGCAAAGAGTAGAAAATCAATAAAATAAATTATAAAAGCCCAATTCATTTTAAAGGAAAATTAATTTATTGTGTTTGAAATTAGTACGAACTTGTATACGTTATAACTTGATCATACATTATCAGAATTCAGCGAAACAAGATCCGACAAGATCGTATGGACGAGCACTCCACAATGAAACTGACTGGAAGTCCATTGGGGCTCGTATGAAATTATGGCGAAATAAACTGTTTGATTTAAATCAAACAACAGTTTATCGTTCTTTAACGATGAACTGCCAAAGTGAGTAAATCTCACTAACTCTGAACAGTTTATAATTTCATGTTGTATTTTTAGAACTGTTAAATATTGGTTGATTGACTGTGTGTTGACTGTTTTATTGAACTGCTAGTCAGTTGAATTTCTATATTGATTCTGTTTAACAGAATATATCATATGGAACTGAAAGTGATGTTTATTTTATACTGTGTAACATCTGTGGATGTAGGGAAACAGATTGGAGGAATCCAACTGGATTCCTCAACATTTATTTTACTGTGATTCATATATTGTGATATATGATGTGATATATAATCTATTGTTGATTATGTGTGTTTGGACAATAGTTATCATTGTTATATGGTATGTTAAATACCATAAGGAATACTAGATGTGGGAAAGGGGATTTTCAAAGTGTATTTTGAAAATGAATTATTTATATAAAATCGATGGATTTTATATAGAAAAGGAAAAGGATTTTTATAAAAGAAAATATTTATAAAATCGAAGGATAAGTTAGAATAAAAGGAAATATTGTTGGTTAGAATAAATAGAAAAGATAAAAGAAATATTTATTTGTTAAATAAATAGAATTGAAAAGGGAATAGTTATTTGTTAAGTAAACAAATAGAAAAGGAGTTAATTCATAGGAGTTAATCGAATAGAGTATGAGTTAGAGTTAACCAGTTAGAGTTAATCAATTAGGGTTGATCAGTTAGAGTTAACCAGTTAAAGTAGAGTTAACCAATAGAGTAATGTAACAGCCTGAAAATCTGGGCCAGTTTAAATTTTTTATTTTGGCAATTTTAGCGAATTTTGATTATTTAAAATAGATTATTTTAAATAATATCGACGAGAAATTTATTTTTAATGGAAATCCAACGTATATATTATACGCGTCGTCGTTAGAATATAAATAATTATATATAATTATAAATAGAATTGAAAATGGCGCGGTAGTTCGATAATTCGATTTCAAACTTCAATTGGATGTACCGGGTGCAAAACAATCCGGATTTTAGTGAAACCAAAAATAATAGGATCTCTTTGTGAATATCTTTCCAATGAATCAGAATAATCGAAATTTCATAGCGGGGATAAAAAGATATGCCCAGTTGAAAATTCTGAATAGTCGCTACGGAATTCAGGCCCTTAAAAATGGAGATTTTGCAAACGACCTCGGATTTCGACGAAACCACTTTTGTTGGAACCGTGATGTCAAATTATTGCTAGATTCCAAATTTCATAATTTTTCGAAACAATATGTGAGCGTGGCAAAGGAAAACGCGTTTGACCACTTTCAGTTGATTTTAATCGACTGGAAAATGGTCATTTTTCCAACGGTCTCAGAATTTGACGAAATTAGTTTTGTTAGGACCGTATCGTCAATACGAAGTCAGAAAATATTTTTCTGGAATTTTTCTAGTTAGTATGTGACCCCGGTAATTTGAAATGTACGTTTAAAATTCAATATAGTGATTTAAATGTAAATTTAACGGATACTGATTGTAACGATCGAATCAACCTACGATACATATCCCATTGTGTTCAGAATGGGGGTAAAACGCTATGGACGACAGGCGGTGGGCCTCGTTTCAAGGTCGTATGAAAAAGTCAACATTTAGGAATTTAAATAAATAAAAAGAAATTAAATATTATAATTTATAAAGACCCCCCCCCCCCGTTCATTTTCCCTTCCACTCAGTCAAACCCCCCTCCATGTCTGATTACCGAAAGAAAAAAATGGATAATCGATCGCGCCTCCAGGCGGATCCGCCCTCGCCGCCTCCAGGTGACGCCGCTCCAGCTGCTCCGCCCTCCGGTCAACGGCGACGCTCCCTTCTCCCTCCATACGATGTTCGAGCCCCCCAAAGCCCCCCCCCCAAACCGTAAACCTCGCCGTGACAGCAACCTGGGCCCACCGCACCCTTCCTCCGCCTCATCCAGCTGTTCAGCGACCCTCCGCAGCCTAGGTCCGCCGTGGAAACCCCCTCCCCTCCATCGCAGCCGACGTCCAGGCCAAAATAGGTGAGTTTTATTGTATTTTGTTTTTAAATCCGGTTTTATCTAAGTTATTAAGACTGATTTTAATAAATATATATAGCGGTAAAGGCATGGTTTTTTTTATATATATATAGAAAATATATAGTTTTTGCTAATAAAAATAGGGTTTTTGTTAATAAAAACATATGGTTTTAACAAATGAAAAGGTGCAATTATTAGAAAGTTAAAAATATAATTTTTATAATATAAAAAGTTAAAAATATAATTTTTATTCTAGTGGCCTATTAAAAATATGTTTTTTATATAGTTATGATGATAAAAATTCAATCTTTATATAAGAAGTAGAAATATAAAAATATAATTTTTATATAGGAAGAAGCGTTGTAAACATATGAAGTGAAAGAAAAATCTGAACTTTATTTTATCGTGAAGAAGAGAGAGTATAAAAATGTGATTTTTATATATTGAACATCGAAGTAAAAATGTGATTTTTATATATTGAACATCGAAGTAAAAATGTGATTTTTATATATTGAACATCGAAGTAAAAATGTGATTTTTATATATTGAATAGCGAAGTAAAAATTCGATTTTTACATATGTAGAGAATACGGGCGAAGAAAGTGATAAGAGACAAGAACAGTGAAGATTTCCTGCATTGGAAGTGCCGTGGAGTTAGGATAGCTTTCGGTGAGAACTTCTCACCATTCAATTTGAATCTTCTAGTTATATATATATACTAGGATGCAGACGGTGTTTAGTAGCACCCGACACCCGTCATCCACAGACCATGGATGGCTTGTTTGTTTAATTGTTTGGTTGTGTAGTGATTAGATTGTTTGGTGAATTGGAATTGATTTGATTGATGTGTGAATGGCGTGGGCCTTCACTAGACCGGGGATAAGGCTAGGCCTTGTCCTGTTTCTAGTATCGTGTCGTTATGCCGCCGAAATTTTCTAAAATATGTTAGAAAAAATAAATATAACATTTTATTTAATAAATGAACCGAATAGAATATTCATAGGTTGAATAAAATAGTTTGATCGTTAAAAGTATAATTTTTAACGTGAATGTGAATAAATAAATATTCATTTACAAACCGGACGGTTTGTTTATGTACACCTATTTGAATGACATTGATTGGGTCGATAAATTTTACACATCGCCCAACTGCACAAATAAAATCTGTGTTTGATTACTTGAAACCCCACACGGGTGTTGGGATGAAATTTGAAGTTCACTCATCCTGATTGATTAAATATGTCGATCGATTGATTGACAGGCTGTTATAAGCGTTATATATCTATATTTGATGCTTATACAGTGTAGTGCACTTTGGTTGATGGTTGATTATTTTTCAATGCTATTATATGCGTGTGATTTATGGAAATCCATATAATTAATTTTATATGGTGATTGATTGGGCCTCATTCCAATTTAGAAAATAAAGGATATTATAAAATAAAAGTTCATGTGTTGACTGTACTCATTCGTTGAGATTAGTCATGTGTTGAACGAAATATTTTAATAATAAAATTTGCATCTTTATCAATATAAAATAAAGGTTCGTGTGTTGACTGTACTCATTCGTTGAGATTAGTCATGTGTTGAACGAAATATTTTAATAATAAAATTTGCATCTTTATCAATATAAAATAAAGGTTCATGTGTTGACTGTACTCATTCGTTGAGATTAGTCATGTGTTGAACGAAATATTTTAATAATAAAATTTGCATCTTTATAAATATAAAATAAAGGTTCGTGTGTTGACTGTACTCATCCGTTGAGATTAGTCATGTGTTGAACGAAATAATTTAACAAAAATTGTCACACGTGGACAATACTCATTCGTTGAGATTAGTCGTGTGTTGACAAAAATAAATATTCATTTGTTGAATAGAATATTTGAAAATAAAAATATATGAAGCCGTGTTGGTTAGATTGACGCCATTTTGACGTGAACGATATTTATATCGATTTTATTCATTTTAAAATGCATATTGAAAAGTGATTTCGAAAACGCATATTTTGAAATGAAATCGAAATGAATTGAATATATAACGATTTCGAAATGAATTGAATATAAAACGAATTCGAAATGAATTGAATATATAATGAAATCGAAATGAATTGAATATATAACGATTTCGAAATGAATTGAATATAAAACGATTTCGAAATGAATTGAATATATAATGAAATCGAATTGAATTGGAAACAAATTGAAATGAATTCAAATCGAATTGAAATTTGAATTGAATAGAAATGAATTTTAAAACGAATTTATAAAGAAGAATTCAATTTTGATTTGAATTGAAATGGAAGTTGAAATTGCTTTTGAAATGAATTTAAAACTATTTATATAATTCGTTTTAAATAGAAATCGACGTAATATATATATTATATATATTATATATATAATATAATGGCCTGAATAGAACGCGCCGCGCCGCGGCAGTTCGCGAATTTCGACCATTGATTTCAAACGGATATTACGGGAGATCCGACCGTCGGATTCTCCTAAAACCGGAACCGTTGGGTTCGTATCGAAAAGAGCTTTCTAACGAATATTATAAAGTTGAAATCTAACGGTTGGATTTGGAATTATGTCCAAATCAAAATTGGAAAAGGTCGCTGTAAGTGCAGTTCGATGGCCATTGATGGAAATCGACTGTACGGGCCTTGATAAAATTATTAAAAATAGTAATAATTTGTGTAAAATCATAAGAAATGATTTAGAAAGAATTGGGATGAAAAACTCCATATTTGAAAAGATAAAAATAGATTTTTATCGAAATGAACTAGTTTTGAACTAGAATTATAATTCTATTTATTTTTAAATAAATAAATTGAAATTGAAAAGGGTTTTAAAAATAACCAGAATTTCCAATGATTGCATTGGAATGGATTTGAATCGAAATTGTCTTCGGAATATTTCGATGTTGGATTTCGTGATTATACAGATGTTGTTATGGAAATTTGAAAGATATATTTATATCGTTATTTCCAATACGACATTTGTTAATCGTAGAATTTGATATTGAATATAAGCCGATATATTTTCTATTCAGAGCCTTGTATTGAATATCAAATGTGATTTGGGTTTGTCGTGAATGGTGTCTTCACTAACACTGTTCTTGAACCCAGCTGAGAAAAGATTAAATCTTTTTATTTAGATTTAATGAAGTATGCCAATTAAATGATATTTAATTGGAATTGAATTGATATTGATTTTTGGGTTTATCGTGAACAGTGTTTTAAATAACACTTGTTCTTTAACCCGATAATTAATGTGATGTGATTTTGGGTTTATCGTGAACCGTGTTTTAAATGACACTGATTCTTTAACCCAGTCACAGATTAAAACTAAGTGGAGTTTTAATGAATCTTTAATTAGATTGAAAATCGAGAATGGAGTATCACCAGTTTTTACTCCAGACGATAGTTAAATCTTTAATTAGATTTGAACGTGAAATGGTAAATGAATTTACCGATAACACCGTGGTGTTAGATATGAAGTATTACCAGTTTTACTTCATGGGATGAATAGGTTGGGATTGGGGAATTAAAACAAACGATTACTACGGTAAGGTTCGTTAATCCCGACTAGTTTAATCGAAATTCAAAAGAAGATTAAAGAATAAATTTTAATGATTTATCTTTGATAAAATTAATGGGAACTTTTCCCTATGAATGTAAAATTTAGAAACTAACTGTTGGTTAGCCAAGCAGAATAGTTTTCTGGATATTAATCTGATGTTGGTTTCGGCTTCGGGGTTAATATTTGGGAAACTATTCTCTTGATTAATTTACGGTTAGTGACTAATGAATTGGAATGAGGCGTATGTTGTGTTTGTGTAACACTTATTTAAAATATACGCGAGTTATTCGGGAAGACCGGGTTTATCCCATTCTGAATAACTGATACGACGATAAGTCGAAGATGAAGACGGTGGTCGAAGACCAGAAGTCTTCACGTCGTTTGGGTGATTACTGATGATCTTGATTGGGCTGTACACCCAAGAAGATGGAAACAGTTGGTGATCGTCCAGACGTACTTGGAGATCGATGGATATGCGGGGTACTAGGTGCCTCCGGTTTCGTTCAGACCCAGAACGGACATGTAAATGGACTGTGTGTCTGACATTGGATTTTAGTCCGTGTGATTGATCTCTATTAAATATATATCTGTTTGGCGGCGGAGAATTTATTCTCTTGCTTAACGCCCTTCTCTGAGACGTACGAGCTCAGGGGTTATATATTGATGGATATCAAACGCATGGAGTGAATTGCCTGTGTGGCATGCCTAAGTGGCAATTGATCGAGGCTTCTGTTGAAAAGCAAAGTCTTGTGGTGATGATCAAAGCACAGCCTGTGTGGCACAGCTTTGTGTAACGTGAATTCGCGAGTTTCGCACCCCGGTTATGAACCAAAAACGGGAGAGGACCTCAGGGAGGGCATGCGTTTCTTTCTAGCTAGGGTGGTGTCAGTGACCTACCAGCCCTGACATTTATATACTTTTCACCTGTGTGGTTGTTGCTGTTGCGAGGCGCCTCGGTTTGATCGGACGATCCGGGTCCGATGGAGTCATTCGTTGGCTCATTTACGCCCCAAAGGGCGGGGAAACGTAGTGTTCAGGCATTTTAATCCACATCGGTGGACCGGCACTGTCGCTCCAAGGGTCACTCGAGCTCTGATCCTGAGACATGGGCTAGATTGTCTCGAATCGGTAGAGGACGATCCCTGGCCTCGGTTCATAGACGGAAATCCAATTTCCAAATACGTGACATTTGCGGTTTTAATTGTAGAACTAGTACGGCGACATGATATATGGTACCCATGCCGCCTATGATTGATACTTATGATTTGAAGTTGTTTTATACACTATGCACTTATAATAGTATCAAATGATTTGTTTTAAACGTATCAAGCATTCTTTGGCTGTTATAAGGGAAAACCCTATCCCCGGCTTGCGTTGCATTGTGTGATAGGACCTGGGTCTTATAATAGCTTCATTTTTCTTTATTTAGCATTGCGCTGTTGTTTTATGCACTGGTGTTCTTGGGAGAAAACCCGTTCCGTGTTATACGGCGTGGTCCCTTGATTTACCTAACTTTAAAATAAAGATTAACTGTTTTAGTTCTCACACCAGTCACATGACTGACCTGGAGTTTATTGTTTTAACCTAAACTCTGGGTGCCCTTATTTTGACATGGGCAGCTAGTAGTTTTGGTTTTGCAGATTTATATTCACAGGATCCTGGTTTACAGCTGGAACGATATCCGGAAAGCTTTGTATCCGTATATCTACTTCTAGTTGTGTATTGTATTATTTTCCGCTGCTATGTATTTAAATGTAATTTAAATCTCTGATATTTCTGTGTAATAGTCATTTATACTCTGTATATTCTTGTAATCTGATGCATTGTTGTAATATATAATGAAATGTTCTTCTGTATGCATTCTGTTGTGGCTTGTTCTCGAACTATCCGACGCTTTCCTTTACGGGGAAGTTACGGGTTTTCACAGTTGGTATCAGAGCTTTGGTTTACAAAGCTCAGAGAACATGACACATTAGAACCAAACGAAAGAACTCATCAGATATTGGATTAGTAATATCCAATTAGAATGACTCGTTAGAGATGGGATCAGTAGTATCCTAGAACGAGTGTGACGAGTAAATTTTAACATGAAAACAAATTTTGTTTTGAAATCTAAATCAACTATTCGTATTTGATTATTTATTTCCTATTGATTAGGACAGTCCAGTATATAAAGATTTTGCATATACGCCTTGCAAACGTGTTTTTGAAGTTTTAATATACTGAATAGATATAGAATCACACTCTAGTCGCCCGGGGATGGTTCTGATGATAGTTCGAACATCATCAGAATTGGTATTCGTGTTTTGAAGGTGTGATATCTATATATTTCCTATTGACTGGTGTGAGAACCAAAATTTGATAGGGCTTATTGTTGTGATTTGGCATCAAAAACATGATTTTTGTATATGTATCAAATGAATTTGAAACTCTAATTCACTAATTGATTGATGTTTGTGTTGTTTGTTTATTTGGTTGCTAATTTTTAGCCATTTAGCCTAATTGAATCACATATTGAATTATATTGAAAATTGGTCGCATTTGCTTGCATATACATATACTTACATTGAACAGGTCATAGCAAGGAGGCTAGAGCAGAGAATAAAATTTGTTTGCCCGACAAATAGGTACATGTTTACTACATAATTTACTGTTTTGTTTGGGTGATGATGATTTTATGAGCCTATTGGCTAGCCGCTTGGATTTTTCTTTTTGAGATCTGAAGGACCGGGGAAGCTATTTGAGATTTCCCGATGATCCCATTGCAGGGGAGGTTATGGCGAAATTTTTCAAAAATTTAGGGTGTTAGCCAAATTTTTGAGAAATTGGAAAAGTTTTTAGAAACTGAAAAGTTGAAGAACTTAAGCCGTAATGAAAACAATGAAGGTTGAGTTGGTTAGAAAACAACTTTCGGCTTCGTTCCTTTTCGAGGACGAAAAGTTTTAAGTGGGGGAGATTGTAACAACCCGAAAATCTGGGCCAGTTTAAAATTTTTATTTTGGCAATTTTAGCGAATTTTGATTATTTAAAATAGATTATTTTAAATAATATCGACGAGAAATTTATTTTTTAATGGAAATCCAACGTATATATTATACGCCTCGTCGTTAGAATATAAATAATTATATATAATTATAAATAGAATTGAAAATGGTGCGGTAGTTCGATAATTCGATTTCAAACTTCAATTGGATGTACCGGGTGCAAAACAATCCGGATTTTAGTGAAACTAAAAATAATAGGATCTCTTTGTGAATATCTTTCCAACGAATCAGAATAATCGAAATTTCATAGCGGGGATAAAAAGATATGCCCAGTTGAAAATTCTGAATAGTCGCTATGGAATTCAGGCCCTTAAAAATGGAGATTTTGCAAACGACCTCGGATTTCGACGAAACCACTTTTGTTGGAACCGTGATGTCAAATTATTGCTAGATTCCAAATTTCATAATTTTTCGAATCAATATGTGAGCGTGGCAAAGGAAAACGCGTTTGACCAGTTTCAGTTGATTTTAATCGACTGGAAAATGGTCATTTTTCCAACGGTCTCAGAATTTGACGAAATTAGTTTTGTTAGGACCGTATCGTCAATACGAAGTTAGAAAATATTTTTCTGGAATTTTTCTAGTTAGTATGTGACCCCGGTAATTTGAAATGTACGTTTAAAATTCAATATAGTGATTTAAATGTAAATTTAACGGATACTGATTGTAACGATCGAATCAACCTACGATACATATCCCATTGTGTTCAGAATGGGGGTAAAACGCTATGGACGACAGGCGGTGGGCCTCGTTTCAAGGTCGTATGAAAAAGTCAACATTTAGGAATTTAAATAAATAAAAAGAAATTAAATATTATAATTTATAAAGACCCCCCCCCCCGTTCATTTTCCCTTCCACTCAGTCAAACCCCCCTCCATGTCTGATTACCGAAAGAAAAAAATGGATAATCGATCGCGCCTCCAGGCGGATCCGCCCTCGCCGCCTCCAGGTGACGCCGCTCCAGCTGCTCCGCCCTCCGGTCAACGGCGACGCTCCCTTCTCCCTCCATTCGATGTTCGAGCCCCCCAAAGCCCCCCCCCAAACCGTAAACCTCGCCGTGACAGCAACCTGGGCCCACCGCACCCTTCCTCCGCCTCATCCAGCTGTTCAACGACCCTCCGCAGCCTAGGTCCGCCGTGGAAACCCCCTCCCCTCCATCGCAGCCGACGTCCAGGCCAAAATAGGTGATTTTTATTGTATTTTGTTTTTAAATCCGGTTTTATCTAAGTTATTAAGACTGATTTTAATAAATATATATAGCGGTAAAGGCATGGTTTTTTATATATATATATAGAAAATATATAGTTTTTGCTAATAAAAATAGGGTTTTTGTTAATAAAAACATATGGTTTTAACAAATGAAAAGGTGCAATTATTAGAAAGTTAAAAATATAATTTTTATAATATAAAAAGGTTAAAAATATAATTTTTATTCTAGTGGCCTATTAAAAATATGTTTTTTATATAGTTATGATGATAAAAATTCAATCTTTATATAAGAAGTAGAAATATAAAAATATAATTTTTATATAGGAAGAAGCGTTGTAAACATATGAAGTGAAAGAAAAATCTGAACTTTATTTTATCGTGAAGAAGAGAGAGTATAAAAATGTGATTTTTATATATTGAACATCGAAGTAAAAATGTGATTTTTATATATTGAACATCGAAGTAAAAATGTGATTTTTATATATTGAACATCAAAGTAAAAATGTGATTTTTATATATTGAACATCGACGTAAAAATATGATTTTTATATATTGAATAGCGAAGTAAAAATTCGATTTTTACATATGTAGAGAATACGGGCGAAGAAAGTGATAAGAGACGAGAACAGTGAAGATTTCCTGCATTGGAAGTGCCGTGGAGTTAGGATAGCTTTCGGTGAGAACTTCTCACCTTTCAATTTGAATCTTCTAGTTATATATATATATACTAGGATGCAGACGGTGTTTAGTAGCACCCGACACCCGTCATCCACAGACCATGGATGGCTTGTTTGTTTAATTGTTTGGTTGTGTAGTGATTAGATTGTTTGGTGAATTGGAATTGATTTGATTGATGTGTGAATGGCGTGGGCCTTCACTAGACCGGGGATAAGGCTAGGCCTTGTCCTGTTTCTAGTATCGTGTCGTTATGTCGCCGAAATTTTCTAAAATATGTTAGAAAAAATAAAGATAACATTTTATTTAATAAATGAACCGAATAGAATATTCATAGGTTGAATAAAATAGTTTGATCGTTAAAAGTATAATTTTTAACGTGAATGTGAATAAATAAATATTCATTTACAAACCGGACGGTTTGTTTATGTACACCTATTTGAATGACATTGATTGGGTCGATAAATTTTACACATCGCCCAACTGCACAAATAAAATCTGTGTTTGATTGCTTGAAACCCCACACGGGTGTTGGGATGAAATTTGAAGTTCACTCATCCTGATTGATTAAATATGTCGATCGATTGATTGACAGGCTGTTATAAGCGTTATATATCGATATTTGATGCTTATACAGTGTAGTGCACTTTGGTTGATGGTTGATTATTTTTCAATGCTATTATATGCGTGTGATTTATGGAAATCCATATAATTAATTTTATATGGTGATTGATTGGGCCTCATTCCAATTTAGAAAATAAAGGATATTATAAAATAAAAGTTCATGTGTTGACTGTACTCATTCGTTGAGATTAGTCATGTGTTGAACGAAATATTTTAATAATAAAATTTGCATCTTTATCAATATAAAATAAAGGTTCATGTGTTGACTGTACTCATTCGTTGAGATTAGTCATGTGTTGAACGAAATATTTTAATAATAAAATTTGCATCTTTATCAATATAAAATAAAGGTTCATGTGTTGACTGTACTCATTCGTTGAGATTAGTCATGTGTTGAACGAAATATTTTAATAATAAAATTTGCATCTTTATCAATATAAAATAAAGGTTCATGTGTTGACTGTACTCATCCGTTGAGATTAGTCATGTGTTGAACGAAATAATTTAACAAAAATTGTCACACGTGGACAGTACTCATTCGTTGAGATTAGTCGTGTGTTGACAAAAATAAATATTCATTTGTTGAATAGAATATTTGAAAATAAAAATATATGAAGCCGTGTTGGTTAGATTGACGCCATTTTGACGTGAACGATATTTATATCGATTTTATTCATTTTAAAATGCATATTGAAAAGTGATTTCGAAAACGCATATTTTGAAATGAAATCGAAATGAATTGAATATATAACGATTTCGAAATGAATTGAATATAAAACGAATTCGAAATGAATTGAATATATAATGAAATCGAAATGAATTGAATATATAATGATTTCGAAATGAATTGAATATAAAACGATTTCGAAATGAATTGAATATATAATGAAATCGAATTGAATTGGAAACAAATTGAAATGAATTCAAATCGAATTGAAATTTGAATTGAATAGAAATGAATTTTAAAACGAATTTATAAAGAAGAATTCAATTTTGATTTGAATTGAAATGGAAGTTGAAATTGTTTTTGAAACGAATTTAAAACTATTTATATAATTCGTTTTAAATAGAAATCGACGAAATATATATATTATATATATAATATAATGGCCTGAATAGAACGCGCCGCGCCGCGGCAGTTCGCGAATTTCGACCATTGATTTCAAACGGATATTACGGGAGATCCGACCGTCGGATTCTCCTAAATCCGGAACCGTTGGGTTCGTATCGAAAAGAGCTTTCTAACGAATATTAGAAATTTGAAATCTAATGGTTGGATTTGGAATTATGTCCAAATCAAAATTGGAAAAGGTCGCTGTAAGTGCAGTTCGATGGCCATTGATGGAAATCGACTGTACGGGCCTTGATAAAATTATTAAAAATAGTAATAATTTGTGTAAAATCATAAGAAATGATTTAGAAAGAATTGGGATGAAAAACTCCATATTTGAAAAGATAAAAATAGTTTTTTATCGAAATGAACTAGTTTTGAACTAGAATTATAATTCTATTTATTTTTAAATAAATAAATTGAAATTGAAAAGGGTTTTAAAAATAACCCGAATTTCCAATGATTGCATTGGAATGGATTTGAATCGAAATTGTCTTCGGAATATTTCGATGTTGGATTTCGTGATTATACAGATGTTGTTATGGAAATTTGAAAGATATATTTATATCGTTGTTTCCAATACGACATTTGTTAATCGTAGAATTTGATATTGAATATAAGCCGATATATTTTCTATTCAGAGCCTTGTATTGAATATCAAATGTGATTTGGGTTTGTCGTGAATGGTGTCTTCACTAACACTGTTCTTGAACCCAGCTGAGAAAAGATTAAATCTTTTTATTTAGATTTAATGAAGTATGCCAATTAAATGATATTTAATTGGAATTGAATTGATATTGATTTTTGGGTTTATCGTGAACAGTGTTTTAAATAACACTTGTTCTTTAACCCGATAATTAATGTGATGTGATTTTGGGTTTATCGTGAACCGTGTTTTAAATGACACTGATTCTTTAACGCAGTCACAGATTAAAACTAAGTGGAGTTTTAATGAATCTTTAATTAGATTGAAAATCGAGAATGGAGTATCACCAGTTTTTACTCCAGGCGATAGTTAAATCTTTAATTAGATTTGAACGTGAAATGGTAAATGAATTTACCGATAACACCGTGGTGTGAGATATGAAGTATTACCAGTTTTACTTCATGGGATGAATAGGTTGGGATTGGGGAATTCAAACAAACCATTACTACGGTAAGGTTCGTTAATCCCGACTAGTTTAATCGAAATTCAAAAGAAGATTAAAGAATAAATTTTAATGATTTATCTTTGATAAAATTAATGGGAACTTTTCCCTATGAATGTAAAATTTAGAAACTAACTGTTGGTTAGCCAAGCAGAATAGTTTTCTGGATACTAATCTGATGTTGGTTTCGGCTTCGGGGTTAATATTTGGGGAACTATTCTCTTGATTAATTTACGGTTAGTGACTAATGAATTGGAATGAGGCGTATGTTGTGTTTGTGTAACACTTATTTAAAATATACGCGAGTTATTCGGGAAGACCGGGTTTATCCCATTCTGAATAACTGATACGACGATAAGTCGAAGATGAAGACGGTGGTCGAAGACCAGAAGTCTTCACGTCGTTTGGGTGATTACTGATGATCTTGATTGGGCTGTACACCCAAGAAGATGTAAACAGTTGGTGATCGTCCAGACGTACTTGGAGATCGATGGATATGCGGGGTACTAGGTGCCTCCGGTTTCGTTCAGACCCAGAACGGACATGTAAATGGACTGTGTGTCTGACATTGGATTTTAGTCCGTGTGATTGATCTCTATTAAATATATATCTGTTTGGCGGCGGAGAATTTATTCTCTTGCTTAACGCCCTTCTCTGAGACGTACGAGCTCAGGGGTTATATATTGATATATATCAAACACATGGAGTAAATTGCCTGTGTGGCATGCCTAAGTGGCAATTGATCGAGGCTTCTGTTGAAAAGCAAAGTCTTGTGGTGATGATCAAAGCACAGCCTGTGTGGCACAGCTTTGTGTAACGTGAATTCGCGAGTTTCGCACCCCGGTTATGAACCAAAAACGGGAGAGGACCTCAGGGAGGGCATGCGTTTCTTTCTAGCTAGGGTGGTGTCAGTGACCTACCAGCCCTGACATTTATATACTTTTCACCTGTGTGGTTGTTGCTGTTGCGAGGCGCCTCGATTTGATCGGACGATCCGGGTCCGATGGAGTCATTCGTTGGCTCATTTACGCCCCAAAGGGCGGGGAAACGTAGTGTTCAGGCATTTTAATCCACATCTGTGGACCGGCCCTGTCGCTCTAAGGGTCACTCGAGCTCTGATCCTGAGACATGGGCTAGATTGTCTCGAATCGGTAGAGGACGATCCCTGGCCTCGGTTCATAGACGGAAATCCAATTTCCAAATACGTGACATTTGCGGTTTTAATTGTAGAACTAGTACGGCGACATGATATATGGTACCCATGCCGCCTATGATTGATACTTATGATTTGAAGTTGTTTTATACACTATGCACTTATAATAGTATCAAATGATTTGTTTTAAACGTATCAAGCATTCTTTGGCTGTTATAAGGGAAAACCCTATCCCCGGCTTGCGTTGCATTGTGTGATAGGACCTGGGTCTTATAATAGCTTCATTTTTCTTTATTTAGCATTGCGCTGTTGTTTTATGCACTGGTGTTCTTGGGAGAAAACCCGTTCCGTGTTATACGGCGTGGTCCCTTGATTTACCTAACTTTAAAATAAAGATTAACTGTTTTAGTTCTCACACCAGTCACATGACTGACCTGGAGTTTATTGTTTTAACCTAAACTCTGGGTGCCCTTATTTTGACATGGGCAGCTAGTAGTTTTGGTTTTGCAGATTTATATTCACAGGATCCTGGTTTACAGCTGGAACGATATCCGGAAAGCTTTGTATCCGTATATCTACTTCTAGTTATGTATTGTATTATTTTCCGCTGCTATGTATTTAAATGTAATTTAAATCTCTGATATTTCTGTGTAATAGTCATTTATACTCTGTATATTCTTGTAATCTGATGCATTGTTGTAATATATAATGAAATGTTCTTCTGTATTCATTCTGTTGTGGCTTGTTCTCGAACTATCCGACGCTTTCCTTTACGGGGAAGTTACGGGTTTTCACAGTTGGTATCAGAGCTTTGGTTTACAAAGCTCAGAGAACATGACACATTAGAACCATACGAAAGAACTCATCAGATATTGGATTAGTAATATCCAATTAGAATGACTCGTTAGAGATGGGATCAGTAGTATCCTAGAACGAGTGTGAAGAGTAAATTTTAACATGAAAACAAATTTTGTTTTGAAATCTAAATCAACTATTCGTATTTGATTATTTATTTTCTATTGATTAGGACAGTCCAGTATATAAAGATTTTGCATATACGCCTTGCAAACGTGTTTTTGAAGTTTTAATATACTGAATAGATATAGAATCACACTCTAGTCGCCCGGGGATGATTCTGATGATAGTTCGAACATCATCAGAATTGGTATTCGTGTTTTGAAGGTGTGATATCTATATATTTCCTATTGACTGGTGTGAGAACCAAAATTTGATAGGGCTTATTGTTGTGATTTGGCATCAAAAACATGATTTTTGTATATGTATCAAATGAATTTGAAACTCTAATTCACTAATTGATTGATGTTTGTGTTGTTTGTTTATTTGGTTGCTAATTTTTAGCCATTTAGCCTAATTGAATCACATATTGAATTATATTGAAAATTGGTCGCATTTGCTTGCATATACATATACTTACATTGAACAGGTCATAGCAAGGAGGCTAGAGCAGAGAATAAAATTTGTTTGCCCGACAAATAGGTACATGTTTACTACATAATTTACTGTTTTGTTTGGGTGATGATGATTTTATGAGCCTATTGGCTAGCCGCTTGGCTTTTTCTTTTTCTTTTTCTTTTTGAGATCTGAAGGACCGGGGAAGCTATTTGAGATTTCCCGATGCTCTCATTGCAGGGGAGGTTATGGCGAAATTTTTCGAAAAATTAAGGGTGTTAGCCAAATTTTTGAGAAATTGGAAAAGTTTTTAGAAACTGAAAAGTTGAAGAACTTAAGCCGTAATGAAAACAATGAAGATTGAGTTGGTTAGAAAACAACTTTCGGCTTCGTTCCTTTTCGAGGACAAAAAGTTTTAAGTGGGGGAGATTGTAACAACCCGAAAATCTGGGCCAGTTTAAAATTTTTATTTTGGCAATTTTAGCGAATTTTGATTATTTAAAATAGATTATTTTAAATAATATCGACGAGAAATTTATTTTTTAATGGAAATCCAACGTATATATTATACGCCTCGTCGTTAGAATATAAATAATTATATATAATTATAAATAGAATTGAAAATGGCGCGGTAGTTCGATAATTCGATTTCAAACTTCAATTGGATGTACCGGGTGCAAAACAATCCGGATTTTAGTGAAACCAAAAATAATAGGATCTCTTTGTGAATATCTTTCCAACGAATCAGAATAATCGAAATTTCATAGCGGGGATAAAAAGATATGCCCAGTTGAAAATTCTGAATAGTCGCTATGGAATTCAGGCCCTTAAAAATGGAGATTTTGCAAACGACCTCGGATTTCGACGAAACCACTTTTGTTGGAACCGTGATGTCAAATTATTGCTAGATTCCAAATTTCATAATTTTTCGAATCAATATGTGAGCGTGGCAAAGGAAAACGCGTTTGACCAGTTTCAGTTGATTTTAATCGACTGGAAAATGGTCATTTTTCCAACGGTCTCAGAATTTGACGAAATTAGTTTTGTTAGGACCGTATCGTCAATACGAAGTTAGAAAATATTTTTCTGGAATTTTTCTAGTTAGTATGTGACCCCGGTAATTTGAAATGTACGTTTAAAATTCAATATAGTGATTTAAATGTAAATTTAACGGATACTGATTGTAACGATCGAATCAACCTACGATACATATCCCATTGTGTTCAGAATGGGGGTAAAACGCTATGGACGACAGGCGGTGGGCCTCGTTTCAAGGTCGTATGAAAAAGTCAACATTTAGGAATTTAAATAAATAAAAAGAAATTAAATATTATAATTTATAAAGACCCCCCCGTTCATTTTCCCTTCCACTCAGTCAAACCCCCCTCCATGTCTGATTACCGAAAAAAAAATGGATAATCGATCGCGCCTCCAGGCGGATCCGCCCTCGCCGCCGCCAGGTGACGCCGCTCCAGCTGCTCCGCCCTCCGGTCAACGGCGATGCTCCCTTCTCCCTCCATTCGATGTTCGAGCCCCCCAAAGCCCCCCCCCCCAAACCGTAAACCTCGCCGTGACAGCAACCTGGGCCCACCGCACCCTTCCTCCGCCTCATCCAGCTGTTCAGCGACCCTCCGCAGCCTAGGTCCGCCGTGGAAACCCCCTCCCCTCCATCGCAGCCGACGTCCAGGCCAAAATAGGTGAGTTTTATTGTATTTTGTTTTTAAATCCGGTTTTATCTAAGTTATTCAGACCGATTTTAATAAATATATATAGCGGTAAAGGCATGGTTTTTTTTATATATATATAGAAAATATATAATTTTTGCTAATAAAAATAGGGTTTTTGTTAATAAAAACATATGGTTTTAACAAATGAAAAGGTGCAATTATTAGAAAGTTAAAAATATAATTTTTATAATATAAAAAGGTTAAAAATATAATTTTTATTCTAGTGGCCTATTAAAAATATGTTTTTTATATAGTTATGATGATAAAAATTCAATCTTTATATAAGAAGTAGAAATATAAAAATATAATTTTTATATAGGAAGAAGCGTTGTAAACATATGAAGTGAAAGAAAAATCTGAACTTTATTTTATCGTGAAGAAGAGAGAGTATAAAAATGTGATTTTTATATATTGAACATCGAAGTAAAAATGTGATTTTTATATATTGAACATCGAAGTAAAAATGTGATTTTTATATATTGAACATCGAAGTAAAAATGTGATTTTTATATATTGAACATCGACGTAAAAATATGATTTTTATATATTGAATAGCGAAGTAAAAATTCGATTTTTACATATGTAGAGAATACGGGCGAAGAAAGTGATAAGAGACGAGAACAGTGAAGATTTCCTGCATTGGAAGTGCCGTGGAGTTAGGATAGCTTTCGGTGAGAACTTCTCACCTTTCAATTTGAATCTTCTAGTTATATATATATATACTAGGATGCAGACGGTGTTTAGTAGCACCCGACACCCGTCATCCACAGACCATGGATGGCTTGTTTGTTTAATTGTTTGGTTGTGTAGTGATTAGATTGTTTGGTGAATTGGAATTGATTTGATTGATGTGTGAATGGCGTGGGACTTCACTAGACCAGGGATAAGGCTAGGCCTTGTCCTGTTTCTAGTATCGTGTCGTTATGCCGCCGAAATTTTCTAAAATATGTTAGAAAAAATAAAGATAACATTTTATTTAATAAATGAACCGAATAGAATATTCATAGGTTGAATAAAATAGTTTGATCATTAAAAGTATAATTTTTAACGTGAATGTGAATAAATAAATATTCATTTACAAACCGGACGGTTTGTTTATGTACACCTATTTGAATGACATTGATTGGGTCGATAAATTTTACACATCGCCCAACTGCACAAATAAAATCTGTGTTTGATTGCTTGAAACCCCACACGGGTGTTGGGATGAAATTTGAAGTTCACTCTTCCTGATTGATTAAATATGTCGATCGATTGATTGACAGGTTGTTATAAGCGTTATATATCGATATTTGATGCTTATACAGTGTAGTGCACTTTGGTTGATGGTTGATTATTTTTCAATGCTATTATATGCGTGTGATTTATGGAAATCCATATAATTAATTTTATATGGTGATTGATTGGGCCTCATTCCAATTTAGAAAATAAAGGATATTATAAAATAAAAGTTCATGTGTTGACTGTACTCATTCGTTGAGATTAGTCATGTGTTGAACGAAATATTTTAATAATAAAATTTGCATCTTTATCAATATAAAATAAAGGTTCATGTGTTGACTGTACTCATTCGTTGAGATTAGTCATGTGTTGAACGAAATATTTTAATAATAAAATTTGCATCTTTATCAATATAAAATAAAGGTTCATGTGTTGACTGTACTCATTCGTTGAGATTAGTCATGTGTTGAACGAAATATTTTAATAATAAAATTTGCATCTTTATCAATATAAAATAAAGGTTCATGTGTTGACTGTACTCATCCGTTGAGATTAGTCATGTGTTGAACGAAATAATTTAACAAAAATTGTCACACGTGGACAGTACTCATTCGTTGAGATTAGTCGTGTGTTGACAAAAATAAATATTCATTTGTTGAATAGAATATTTGAAAATAAAAATATATGAAGCCGTGTTGGTTAGATTGACGCCATTTTGACGTGAACGATATTTATATCGATTTTATTCATTTTAAAATGCATATTGAAAAGTGATTTCGAAAACGCATATTTTGAAATGAAATCGAAATGAATTGAATATATAACGATTTCGAAATGAATTGAATATAAAACGAATTCGAAATGAATTGAATATATAATGAAATCGAAATGAATTGAATATATAACGATTTCGAAATGAATTGAATATAAAACGATTTCGAAATGAATTGAATATATAATGAAATCGAATTGAATTGGAAACAAATTGAAATGAATTCAAATCGAATTGAAATTTGAATTGAATAGAAATGAATTTTAAAACGAATTTATAAAGAAGAATTCAATTTTGATTTGAATTGAAATGGAAGTTGAAATTGTTTTTGAAACGAATTTAAAACTATTTATATAATTCGTTTTAAATAGAAATCGACGAAATATATATATTATATATATAATATAATGGCCTGAATAGAACGCGCCGCGCCGCGGCAGTTCGCGAATTTCGACCATTGATTTCAAACGGATATTACGGGAGATCCGACCGTCGGATTCTCCTAAAACCGGAACCGTTGGGTTCGTATCGAAAAGAGCTTTCTAACGAATATTAGAAATTTGAAATCTAACGGTTGGATTTGGAATTATGTCCAAATCAAAATTGGAAAAGGTCGCTGTAAGTGCAGTTCGATGGCCATTGATGGAAATCGACTGTACGGGCCTTGATAAAATTATTAAAAATAGTAATAATTTGTGTAAAATCATAAGAAATGATTTAGAAAGAATTGGGATGAAAAACTCCATATTTGAAAAGATAAAAATAGATTTTTATCGAAATGAACTAGTTTTGAACTAGAATTATAATTCTATTTATTTTTAAATAAATAAATTGAAATTGAAAAGGGTTTTAAAAATAACCCGAATTTCCAATGATTGCATTGGAATGGATTTGAATCGAAATTGTCTTCGGAATATTTCGATGTTGGATTTCGTGATTATACAGATGTTGTTATGGAAATTTGAAAGATATATTTATATCGTTGTTTCTAATACGACATTTGTTAATCGTAGAATTTGATATTGAATATAAGCCGATATATTTTCTATTCAGAGCCTTGTATTGAATATCAAATGTGATTTGGGTTTGTCGTGAATAGTGTCTTCACTAACACTGTTCTTGAACCTAGCTGAGAAAAGATTAAATCTTTTTATTTAGATTTAATGAAGTATGCCAATTAAATGATATTTAATTGGAATTGAATTGATATTGATTTTTGGGTTTATCGTGAACAGTGTTTTAAATAACACTTGTTCTTTAACCCGATAATTAATGTGATGTGATTTTGGGTTTATCGTGAACCGTGTTTTAAATGACACTGATTCTTTAACCCAGTCACGGATTAAAACTAAGTGGAGTTTTAATGAATCTTTAATTAGATTGAAAATCGAGAATGGAGTATCACCAGTTTTTACTCCAGGCGATAGTTAAATCTTTAATTAGATTTGAACGTGAAATGGTAAATGAATTTACCGATAACACCGTGGTGTTAGATATGAAGTATTACCAGTTTTACTTCATGGGATGAATAGGTTGGGATTGGGGAATTAAAACAAACTATTACTACGGTAAGGTTCGTTAATCCCGACTAGTTTAATCGAAATTCAAAAGAAGATTAAAGAATAAATTTTAATGATTTATCTTTGATAAAATTAATGGGAACTTTTCCCTATGAATGTAAAATTTAGAAACTAACTGTTGGTTAGCCAAGCAGAATAGTTTTCTGGATATTAATCTGATGTTGGTTTCGGCCTTCGGGGTTAATATTTGGGGAACTATTCTCTTGATTAATTTACGGTTAGTGACTAATGAATTGGAATGAGGCGTATGTTGTGTTTGTGTAACACTTATTTAAAATATACGCGAGTTATTCGGGAAGACCGGGTTTATCCCATTCTGAATAACTGATACGACGATAAGTCGAAGATGAAGACGGTGGTCGAAGACCAGAAGTCTTCACGTCGTTTGGGTGATTACTGATGATCTTGATCGGGCTGTACACTCAAGAAGATGGAAACAGTTGGTGATCGTCCAGACGTACTTGGAGATCGATGGATATGCGGGGTACTAGGTGCCTCCGGTTTCGTTCAGACCCAGAACGGACATGTAAATGGACTGTGTGTCTGACATTGGAATTTAGTCCGTGTGATTGATCTCTATTAAATATATATCTGTTTGGCGGCGGAGAATTTATTCTCTTGCTTAACGCCCTTCTCTGAGACGTACGAGCTCAGGGGTTATATATTGATGGATATCAAACGCATGGAGTGAATTGCCTGTGTGGCATGCCTAAGTGGCAATTGATCGAGGCTTCTGTTGAAAAGCAAAGTCTTGTGGTGATGATCAAAGCACAGCCTGTGTGGCACAGCTTTGTGTAACGTGAATTCGCGAGTTTCGCACCCCGGTTATGAACCAAAAACGGGAGAGGACCTCAGGGAGGGCATGTGTTTCTTTCTAGCTAGGGTGGTGTCAGTGACCTACCAGCCCTGACATTTATATACTTTTCACCTGTGTGGTTGTTGCTGTTGCGAGGCGCCTCGGTTTGATCGGACGATCCGGGTCCGATGGAGTCATTCGTTGGCTCATTTACGCCCCAAAGGGGGGAAACGTAGTGTTCAGGCATTTTAATCCACATCGGTGGACCGGCCCTGTCGCTCCAAGGGTCACTCGAGCTCTGATCCTGAGACATGGGCTAGATTGTCTCGAATCGGTAGAGGACGATCCATGGCCTCGGTTCATAGACGGAAATCCAATTTCCAAATACGTGACATTTGCGGTTTTAGTTGTAGAACTAGTACGGCGACATGATATATGGTACACATGCCGCCTATGATTGATACTTATGATTTGAAGTTGTTTTATACACTATGCACTTATAATAGTATCAAATGATTTGTTTTAAACGTATCAAGCATTCTTTGGCTGTTATAAGGGAAAACCCTATCCCCCGGCTTGTGTTGCATTGTGTGATAGGACCTGGGTCTTATAATAGCTTCATTTTTCTTTATTTAGCATTGCGCTGTTGTTTTATGCACTGGTGTTCTTGGGAGGAAACCCGTTCCGTGTTATACGGCGTGGTCCCTTGATTTACCTAACTTTAAATTAAATATTAACTGTTTTAGTTCTCACACCAGTCACATGACTGACCTGGAGTTTATTGTTTTAACCTAAACTCTGGGTGCCCTTATTTTGACATGGGCAGCTAGTAGTTGCAGATTTATATTCACAGGATCCTGGTTTACAGCTGGAACGATATCCGGAAAGCTTTGTATCCGTATATCTACTTCTAGTTGTGTATTGTATTATTTTCCGCTGCTATGTATTTAAATGTAATTTAAATCTCTGATATTTCTGTGTAATAGTCATTTATACTCTGTATATTCTTGTAATCTGATGCATTGTTGTAATATACAATGAAATGTTCTTCTGTATGCATTCTGTTGTGGCTTGTTCTCGAACTATCCGACGCTTTCCTTTACAGGGAAGTTACGGGTTTTCACAAGTAATTAAATAGAGTTAATCGAATTAGAATAAATCGATTAGAGTTAGTCGAATAAGGAGTTATCGAATATTGGTTATTCGAATCAAGTTAAAAGGAGTTAATCGATGTTAGTTTAATCGAAAGGAGTTAATCGATGTTAGTTTAATCGATTAGAGTTAAAGCAAATGAGTTAATCCAATATAGTTTATTTGAATAGAAAGTAAAAGGAGTTAATCAAATATAGTTTATTCGAATAGAGTTAAAGGAGTTATCGAATATAGTTTATTCGAAAGGAGTTAAGTGAAACGAGTAAATCAAAAGCGTTAGTCCGATAGAGTTAATCTGATAGCGTTAGTCCAATAGAGTTAATCCAATAGCATTAGTCCAATAGAGTTAATTGATAAGGGTTAATCGAATAGAGTAAATTGAATAGAGTTATCGAATATACCTTATTCAAAGGAAAGAATTATCGAACAAGGGATGATTCGAAAGAGAGTTACGTAAGGAAGTGTTAAAGAATTAAAAGGTGAACTTTGTCTATTTCAAGGTTAGAAACGTTGTTCAGTTAAGGTTTGAGAGGTAGTATTACCCCAATTTGATTGACTTCATTTTTAACTAAGGAATGGTTAAGGTTCGATAGTAAAGGTGGGTTAAAGGAATTTAGTTAATAAGCGTAATGTTTTGAGTTGGCATCACGATGGTTTGTTTAAACATCTGTCTAAGCCAATGAAGGAGTTTTGGAAATGTTTTCCAAATAAGAACCAAAATTTTTTTCTGATATAGAAAACAAGAAATGGAAATGTTTTCCAAGTGTAATAACATATATTTTCTAAATTTAGAAAATAAGAAATGTTGAATATAGGGAAATAGGAGATGAAAAATGAACTAAGGAGATAAATGTTAAATGATTTTTGATCGATATAATTTCCATCTGGAAATAATGTCGTCGTTTGCACATGTATTTTTCTTTGATAGTTAACTCACCGACTATCGAAGTTTTTGACCATTTTAACGTTATTAATATGGAGAGACCGGTTGGGTTATTATCCAAAGAACCACTCTGTATTGGCATAAGCATTGCGAATCATATATGCCAAAGAAAATTGAAGACGGAGTAAAGTGCAAGGGCTATTGTATAAGTCTTAGATAACAGTGTCTAAGATGGATGTACTGAATAGTACCTTCGGTTCATCCTGTTCCTGGATGACTTGTATGGACGGATGTCTGACAGAGTATTTCTAGACGATCACGTATATTGATTTCTCCAACCGTACTAAGAGTGGAAGCGGAGAAGGAAACTTCTTTTAGCTAACACATAGTGTATGGTTGAGGACGTCAATCGGTGATTTGATGGATTTGACGATGTGGCATTCAAAGTGAATCTGATGTGATGATGAAGCGTAACCTCAAGCCTCATCAACCGGTAAATGACAAAAATCGAGCAGGCAGCATGGCTAAGTCGGTCGCTCCGAAATAGGGTGTATAATCACCTGATCTAGAGTTTCATTTATTTCTAAAAATCTATTGTCGATACTGTCCCATTCGGGAAACGGTTGCTGATCCCAACCGTTGGTGATATACATTCGATACACTCAAGCGAAATGAGTGGTCGGTCATGTGTGGCCGGGTTGCAAGATGTTCTTGTTGAACCCAGTGTATTCCTTTTAGAGGTACACTAGCGAAAGGTGGTTCCATACCTTGTCATAGTTGGAAATCCATTACCCAACACGTGCTTGCGGTTTTGGTTGTATACTATATATGTAGAACGTGAGATGAAAGCGTTCTGCTAGATGATTATTATTATTGTGGTTGATAGACATTATTATAATATCAAAAGATTTTTGATATAAAGATTAGTTTGGATTCTCATAAGGGAAAACCCGTTCCGTTATACGGCGTGGTCTTATGGGATATCGGTTACTTGTTCAAACTGTTTTAAACTGTTTTACTCATACCAATCCCATGACTGACCCGGAGTTTATTTTGTTTTGTTTCCCCTAAACTCTTGGGTGCCCAATTTTGTACGGGCAGTCAAGTAGTCGGGATTTACAGATACTTGAAGAGCTGGAGCAGGAGGCTTCAGGATCATATAGATATAGTTTATTTCCGCTGTGTTGTAAGTGTTGTACTTTGATAATGATATGTATATTCAAGTACAGATTTGTATTTCAAAGTTATGTTATGAAATATATGTTATTCGTTCCGCTGTGAGGTACGTGTTACTCTGATGTTGTGTTCTTCTTCTTCTTCTATTCTAAGTTTCTATCTTATCTTTCCTCACCCTCTAATTTCTTTCGTTAATCATCCGGTATTTTTCGATGTTTGGTTAGTTATCATTGAGTTTATGGTGATAACCAAAGTCGACAAAAACCCGGGTCATTACAATAATCATATGAGGTACATGATCTTGAATGTCGTAATGATCTTGAATGTCGTAATACGAAAGATTTTCAAGCATCATGGAAACTGCAAATAATAGCTTTCCACTCATGGTGTCGGCAACTCGATTCCTATTTCTCGAGGTGTGTTGAATATTAAAATCATATGATGTAAGGAACTTGAGCCAATGTTGTTATCAAATGTTGATCTCCTTCTATGTGAGTACCTACTTGACAGACTTATGGTCTATATAAAGGACGAAATGTTCTCCCAAGAGATAATGATGCCATCTTGTAACAAACAGGGATTTTCGACCCCGAAAATCGACATTAAACACAATGTCAAATATTCAAGAATCAGAAATACCAGATCATTAATAGAAAGAAGTAAGAGGGTGAGAAATAGAAAGAAAGAAATTTAGAATATAAAAAGAAGATAAATATAACAAAATCAGAGTAACATGAATCTCATAGAAGAAGGAATAAAATATATTATATAACATAACTTCCAAATAAACAACTGTATTTGTAGTTACATTCATCATCATCAGAGTACATAACATATATACCCAAACGAAAATAAATTCTATATAACTAATGTTGAAGTCTCCTGCTCCAAGCTCCTCCAAGGTTATCTGTAAAATCCGATTACTTGACTACTTGTACAAATTTGGGCACCCAAGAGTTTGGGGTAAGACAAAACAAAATAAACTTTGCGTCAGTCATGGGACTGGTGTGAGCAAACTCCGATCATTCGGTTTAACTTTTCAAAATCCATTTTGAAAGAAAAGATAATCGTATGACCGATCCACACATAAATTGTAACGAACTGGGATTTTCGACCCAGAAAATCAACACAAAACCCATGTTAATTATCCAAGTATCGAACATTCCAGATCATTAATAGAAAGAAGTTAGACGGTGAGAATAGATAAGATAAAAAATTAGAATAGAAGAAGAAGAGCACAATCAGAGTAAACACGAATCTCACACGGAACGAATAAAATATAATACATAATATAACTTTGCAATAAAACAGTGTATATACATAGAATAACATTATCATAGTACAAAACTTACACACAGCGGAAATAACAATAGCCATATAATCCTGAAGCCTCCTGCTTCAAGCTACTCCAAGTATATCTGTAAAGACCTGAACTACTTGACTTCCCATACAAATTTGGGCACCCAAGAGTTTAGGAAAAACAAAACAAAATAAAACTCTGGGTCAGTCACGGGACTGGTGTGAGTAAACTCAAATCATTGGGTTTAACTTTTCAAAATCCTTTTCAAAAGAAAAGATAATCGTAAGACCAATCCACACAAAAACACGGACGGTTTTTACCTTATGATAACCCAAAACAGTTTTTGAAATCAATACTTCTCAGATATTATAATAATGTCTAATCACAGGTAATTAGAATCTAGCAGAACGCTTGCATCTCACGTTCCACATATATAGTATACAAATCAAAATCGCAGGCTCTTATTGGAGTTGGATTTCCGACTATGACAAGGTATGGGACCACCTGCCGATAGTGTATCTCTAGAGGCGAATACACTGGGTTCAACAAGAACGTCTTGCAACCCGGCCCACACATGACCGACCACTCATTTCACCTGAGTGTATCGAATGTATACTACCAACGGTTGAGAGCTACCCACCGTCTTCCCGAAAAGGGACAACATCGATAATAGATAAAGAATGAATTGGATTTTCTCTAGATAGGTGATATACACCCTAATGGGAGCGACCCGCTTAGCCATGTTGCCTGCCCGATTTCTGTCAGTTCCCGGTTGATGAGGCTTGAGGTCATAACGTATCTTTGAAAGATCATACATTCATTTACTTTGAATGCCACATCGTCATACCCGCCAAATCACAAATTGATTTCCTCAAAAATACCACGGGTATAAAGCTAAAAGAAACGAATTCCTCCGCCACCAAATGCAAGTATGTTTGAAGAGATCAACTTACGCGATCTGTTAGATATACTTTGTCGGACAATCGTCCATTCACTTTTGTCCTGGGACTGGACAAACCGAAGGCACTATTCTGTAAACAGGATAGCCCTTGCATAACTCCGTCTTCCTTATCTCCATCATATTTGATCGCAACGCTAACGTCCATACAGAGTGGTTTTCAGATAATGCATCTGATCCCGGTTTCTCCATATTGACGACGAAAAATGGTCAAAACTTCGATAGTCGGTGATTTAACTATCAAAGAAAAACAGGTGTGCAAACAACGATATTATTTCCAGATGGAAATTCTATCGATCAATCATCAATCCACATTTATCTCTTTATATTAAATTATCCTTAATTTATCCATTTCCCAATTCTATCTATTTGTAAATTCTTATTTTCTAAATTTAGAAAATATACATCATCAATCATTGGAAAACATTCCCATCTCTGTTTCACATATCACTCTCATTCCAGTATTCTTTCTCATCAACATTTCATTTTCTATGATTAGAAAATATCTCTGATTATATTTGGAAAATGTTTCCAAAATCTATTCATTTGATTTAAACAGATGGTTAAATAAAACATCACTAAGCCATTTCAAACCATTATACTTATTAACTAAATTCACTTAATCCATTTTCACTATCGAACCTTACCCATCTCTTAGTTAAAAACAAAGTCAATCAAGTTGGGTATAATTACCTCTCAGACCTTAACTGAACAACCTTTCTAACCTCGAAATAGACAAAGTTCACCTTTCAAGTCTTTAACAACTTCCTTACGTAACTCGGATTCTATTTATGAATCTACTTCTTTATTTTGAATGCCGATTATAACTATAGCGTTATAATCCCTTCTTCTTGAATATCCAACCTCAAATTATAACTTTTATTCCTTAGTTTAAACTAAATAACTAAACCACTAATTTATTAATAAATAAGTATATCTCGATATAACCAGAAAGTAAATATTACTTTCTCGAATTTGATATAATCAAATTCAATGTATAATTCTCTTTTTCGAATAATCTCTATTCGATAACTCCTTTTTGAATACTATATTCGATAACCTTTTCTTCGAATAACAATATTCGATAATCTCTCTTCGAGTGATTTACATTCGATTAACTATCTATGAATGATTTACATTCGATAAATCTCCTTTTGAATAATTATATTCGATTTAACCCACCTCGAATAACTTATATTCGATTTAACTCACCTTGAATAAACTATATTCGATTTAACTCACCTCGAATCAACTATATTCGATTATTCTACTTTTGACTAACTCTATTAAATTTACTAGTACTCGACTAACTCGAACTTGATTAATTCCATTTGGATAACCCTAATTTGATTTAACTCAAATCGATTAACTCTGATTGATTAGCCAGAACTGGTCAACTCTAATTGACTAACTCTAACTGGTTGACTCTAACTGATTAACTCTAACTGATTAACTCTGATCGATTAACTCTAACTCGACTTATTTAACTCCTATCGATTAACTAATATTCTGTTTAACTCCATTCGCTTGACTCTAGATCGCAGCGATCACAATGGTTACGCCTGATTCCCTCAGGAAACATCCGACCGCCGTAGGCTATCTGCAGCCCTACGAATTACGCTATCAGTCGTACGAAATGGCAACACATCCTAAATAACTATGTTGGACTAACACTATCTCAAAAAACTATATTCGATCAACTCTAATTTAATGACTAATATTCAATTAATTCTAATTCGATTAACTCTAACTGATTATTTAGTTTTAAATATCAATGTTGAAATCGATTCTTACTTCTCTACATAAGTCCCGACTTATATATTCTATTTATCCAATGATAAACATTTCCTTTAATTTATAAAATATTATTTATAAATTTATCTTCTTACTTTATCTATTAAAATATATTCTATTTAAAATCTTTGCTTTAAATCCACAGTGTGTTATACCCGTGTGCGAAGCACGGGTCTAAATCTTTAAAATGTAAAATTCTCCTTTTTTATACAATTCTTGTCACCTTTTTCAAGTATTCCTTTTAAAATCGGTTTATTTACAAAATAAACCCCCTTTTGATGAATCTATAAAATATTTCCTTTTTATATGAAATCCATTGGTTATATAAGAAATTCCTTTGATATCTTAACTATCTCCTTTCTATTTGTTTTACACATATTTCCCCTTTCTATTCTATTTATTTCAGATAAATATCCCCTTTCAATTCGATTTGAAAATAGTTACAAATATTTCTTTTTCAATCCTATCTATTTGATTTACAAATAAATATTCCTTTTTTAATCTATTTATTTACAAAATAAATCCCCTTTTTGACAATTCTATTTATTTATAAAATATTTTCTTTTTATATAAATCTATTGATTTTATAAGTAATTCCTTTTCAATATAACATTGAAAAATTCCTTTTTAACATTCCAGTATTCTTTATGGTATCTAACGTACCATATAGCATTAATCGGTATCATTCAACCATACAAAATCAACACAGATTTCATATCACATCATATAACACAATATATGACAAAAACAGTAAAATAAATGTTGAGGAACCCAGTTGGGTCCCTCCAACCTGGTTCCCTGCATCCACAGATGTTAAACAATAAAATTAACATCAATTTCATTTTACTATGAAATATTCTGCTAAACAGAATCTATATTTGATTAACGATTTATATCTATATCGTTAACTATATTTTCAATCAACTGACTAACAGTTCAACCAAACAGCCAACACATAGCAAACCACCATTATTTATCAAATCTAAAAATATTTTATAAAAATATAATTTGAGCAGAGTTAGTGAGAATACTCACGTTGGTGCGTTAACCGTTAAATAACGATTTGCGTCTGTTGATTCAAATGGACAATTTATTTCTCCATAAATTGTAACGGGCTCCGATTGTAATGACCCGCATTGGCAGAGGTATTATAATTAATTAATTTAATTATATAAATGGTGGTTTAGTGAATTAAATGGTTATAGAATTAAATAATGATGAATATTTAATTAAAATAATAAATTAAATAATATATTTAATTCTGAAATAATCAGAATTGGCTGAAATGGCGATATGTGTGAATTGGGCAATTCGAATTATATAATTAAGTTTAAAGTCGAATTATAGTAACGAATATATTCAATCGTCGATAGTTGAACGTATATATTATAATATAATTATAAACAAGCTTGAAATGGCACTGCAGTCCGCGATTTGGCGATTTGAACTTCAACTGAATGTACAGGGTTCGTTTTAAATCGGATTACTGTGAAACAAGAAACGTGTGGAGCTGGTGGAGTATATCTTTCTAGTGGAAGAGAAAAATTGGGATTTTGTCGTGTAGATTTTGATTCACGTCCAAATCAAATTTTAGAAAAGTCGCTGTGAAATTCCTTTATATTTTAAAAAGGAATTTCAATATAAATCGAATATCGGGTTGACACAGAAGTGAATATCGAGTTAGAATTCATATAGGAATATTCTAGAGCTGTATGGTATTCCACTGTGAATATATATACGATAATATAGATTTGTTTATAATTAAATTAATTTTATTTAAATATATGTATATATTTAAATGGGTCATCCAGAGCTTTAAAAATAGCTACTTTTGCAAACGAAGTCGGAATTCGATGAAACTAATTTTGTTGGATCCGCAATGTCAAATAGTTGTAGATTTCCAGTTTCGTGATTTTTAGAGTCACTGTGTGGTTGTATGGATTTTTAGAGTGAGAAACAGTCAGTATTTTGACAGTTAAAAATACGCTGTGTGAGCATATGAAGTCGGAATTCGACGAAACCAGTTTCGTTGGGACCGTAATGTCGAACTGAAGGTGCATGTCAATTTTCATGATTTTTGGGTGTCGTATGTGATCACAGGAATTTTAGAGGATAAGTAAAAATAACGTTTGCTTAAAATTCAATATAAAAATCGAATATAAAAAACATTATATTTATAAATAGCCCTTAACTCATTTTTAACCTAGAACTTCCTCCGGTCAAATAAACATTTCCGCCGTCGTTTTTTTTTTTTTTGAGTTCTTTAGAAAAAAAATGAAGAGGATAAATTCAAGAAGAAATCAAATATAATTCTATAAATTCCAATACATATATAGATCGAATCAGTGGGTGATGAGCTTCAATTCTGTGCCGATCTTCTTTTGTGCGATACGGGTTTGCGGTTGATCGAGCTTTGAGCGGAAAACTAGGGTTCACCCCTATGAGAGATTCAGGCTTTAATTCGAATGTTGGTGATGATATTTGGGTTTGTAATCGAAAACCGTACTTACCTAAGTGTTTTGGGGATTTTCTGAGGTTAAAGACGTCGATGGTTTCACGGCTACAGTGCGTAGCAGCAGGAGTCGCGTTCGGAATTTGGGGCTCGAGTTTGGTGAAATGGGTATGGGGTGATGGGGTTTTGGAAGAGGAGACGAATGGTGAATATGATGTGATGATCGGTGAAGTAACGAGGGTGAATGGTGATGGCGAAGTTCGGTTATGGGGTGTTTCCCGAGTTCGGCTTTCACAATTTGGGGAAGAAGGCTAAGGAAGCGGGTATGGGTTTTGTTCATGGGCCGGAGATTTTAAAAGTTAAGGCCCAATACTCTTTGGGTTTATTTTATTTAAAATTAAAGTGTGTATTTAACTTTGTTTTATCGTATCTTTATCATACGATCTCGAAATTCAGCGAAACAGGATCCAATGGGATCGTATGGACGGACACTGCCCAATGGAACTGACGGGGATTGAATCGAAGCTCTTTTGAATTTACGGCGAAATTAACTATTTGATTCAAATCAAACAACAGTTTATCATTCTTTAACGATAAACTGCAAATGTGAGTAAATCTCACTAATTCTGAACAGTTTATAATTTCATGTTGTATTTTTAGAACTATTAGATATTGGATGATTGACTGTGTGTTGACTGTTGATTGAACTGCTAGTCAGTTAGTTGAGTTTCTATATTGATTCTGTTTAACAAAATATATCATATTGAAATGAAAGTGATGTTATATTATATTGTTTAACATCTGTGGATGCAGGAAGATAGGTTGGAGGAATCCAACTGGATTCCTCAACATTTATTATACTGTTTTTCATAAATTGTGATATATGATGTGTTATATAATCTGTTATGGATTATGTGTGTTGGAATGATGCTGATCATTGTTATTAGATATTTTAATTATCATAAAAGTCCCTGGGATGTAAAAAGAATTATTTCAATGTATATTGAAATGTAACAACCCGAAAATCTGGGCCAGTTTAAAATTTTTATTTTGGCCATTTTTCAAACGGTCTCAGAATTCGACGAAAATAGTTTTGTTAGGACCGTATCGTCAATACGAACCTAGAAAATATTTTTCTGGAATTTTTCGAGTTAGAATGTGGCCCCGGTAAATGGAAATGCGCGTTTGAATTGAATATATATAGATTTATGTTTTAAATTCAGCAGAAACTGATCGTAACAGCCAAACTGGGTCACGATATATATCCCATTGTGTTCGGAATGGGGGTAATTAGCTAGGGACGATAGTCATTGGGCCTCGATTGGGGTTCGAGTTAAAAAGTCAAGTTTTTGAATTTAAAAATAATATAAATATATAATTATACTTAACCCCCTCCATCCCTCTTTCCAAAGTCCACGTTCGTTTCAGAAAGAAGAAAAAAAACCGCTCCTCGATGTCTCCCCTCCACCGTCGTTCATCCTCCACCTGCCTCCTCCGTTCGCCGCCCACCTCCCCTATCTCCTCCCTTCCTCTCGCGCTCACCCTCCTCTTCCTCAGAGATCCCGCGCCCAAATCCCCTCACCGCCCTCAAACACATAACCGTCGCCACCGGATCTACGCCCTCCCACCGCCGCGGAACTCCGGGCGCCACCGCCAGGTCCCCCCCCCCCCCCCGCGGTCACCCACCTCGCCGACGACTTTTCTCCCTCTCCCTTTAAACCGATGGACCCACAAACCCCACCGTGAGCCTGAGGCGCCGCCATCGCCACCTGGAGGACTGCCTCACCTCTCCTGCTACCTCGAGACGCTGGCGCTACTCCCCCTCTGGCCGTGGAGCCTCCGACAGCCCAAAACAGTGAGTTTTGTCCCCTTTTTACTTTGATTTTTAGGTTATAAAATCATGAGATGTTTAACTATAAAAGTAAAGATATTCATTCATAAGAAAGGTTTAATTTTTCACTATAGAAAAGATTAGATTTTTAAAATAGAAAAGATTAGATTTTAAAAATAGAAAAGATTAGATTTTTGAATTTTGAAAAGGTGAAATCTTTATATAGAGAATAGCGGTATAAAAATAGAATTTTTATCTATATAGTAGCGGAGTAAAAATTCGATTTTTATATATTGAATAGCGAAGTAAAAATTCGATTTTTATATATTGAATAGCGAAGTAAAAATTCGATTTTTATATATTGAATAGCAAAGTAAAAATTCAATTTTTACATATGTAGAGAATATGGGCAACGTAGATGACAAAAAGGCGAGAACGATGAAGATTTCTATCAATGAAGAGTCGTGGAATTGGGGTAGCTATCGGTGAGAACTTCTCACTCTTCAATTTCTTTTTCTAGTTATATATGTATATACTAGGATGCAGACGGTGTTTAGTAGCACCCGACACAATCGTCCACAGACCATGGACTTGTTTGTTTGATTGCAAAAATTAGTTAGATTATTTGGTTGAAATTTGAGTTTTTTGGTGAGATGGAATGGATTGATTGATGTGTGAATGACGTGGGCCTTCACTAGACCGGGGATAAGGTTAGGCCTTGTCCCGTTTCTAGTATCGTGCCGTTATGCCGCCGAAATTTTCTAAAATATGTTAGAAAAATAAAAATATCATTTTTATTGTGTAAATGAACTGAATAGAAATTCATGTGTTGAAATAAAATATTTTATCGTTAAAAATATAATTTTTAACGTGGAAGTGAATTAAATAAAATATTCATTTACAAACCGGACGGTTTGTTTATGTACACCTATTTGAAGGACATTGATTGGGACGATAAATTTTACACATCGCCCAACTGCACGAATAAAATCTGTGTTTGATTGTTTGAAACCCCACACGGGTGTTGGGATGAAATTTGAAGTTCACTCATCCTGATTGATTAAATATGTCGATCGATTGATTGACAGGCTGTTATAAGCGTTAGATATCTAGGTTTGATGCTTATACAGTGTAGTGCACTTTGGATGATGGTTGATTATTTATCGTTGCTATTATATACATGTGTTGTATGGAATCCATATAATTAACTTTATATGGTAATTGATTGGGCCTCATTCCAATCAGAAAAACAAAGAATATTATAAAATAAAGGTTCATGTGTTGACCGTACTCATCCGTTGAGATTATTCATGTGTTGAACGAAATATTTTAATAATAAAATTTACATCTTCATCAATATAAAATAAAGGTTCATGTGTTGACAGTACTCATCCGTTGAGATTAGTCATGTGTTGAACGAAACATTTTGATAATAGAAATATTTGAAATAGAATATTTGAAAATAGAAATATATGAAGCCGTGTTGATTAGATTGACGCCATTTTGACGTGAACGATATTTATATCGACTTTATTCATTTTAAAATGAATATTGAAAAGTGATTTCGAAATCGAATATTTTGAAATGAAATTTGAATCGAATTGAATAGAAAACGAATTCGAATTGAATTGAATAGAAAACGAATTCGAATTGAATTGAATAGAAAACGAATTCGAATCGAATTGAATAGAAAACGAATTCGAATCGAATTGAATAGAAAACGAATTCGAATTGAATTGAATAGAAAACGAATTTGAATTGAATAGAAAACGAATTTGAATTGAATTGAATTCAATTGAAAACGAATTGAAATAGAATTGAAATCAAATAGAAGTGAATGTAGAAAGAATTTATAAGGGAAAATTCAATTTTGATTTGAATTTGAAATAAAGGTTGAAATTGTTTTTGAAACAAATTTGAAATGATTTATAAAAATCGTTTTAAAAAGGAAATCGACGAAATATATATAATATATATATATATTAAATATATAATGGCCTGAATAGAACGCGCCGCGCCGCGGCAGTTCGTGAATTTCGACCATTTATTTCAAACGGACATTACGGGAGATCCGACCGTCGGATTCTCCTAAAACCGGAACCGTTGGGTTCGTATCGAAAAGAGCTTTCTAACAAATATTAGAAATTAGAAATCTAACGGTTGGATTTGGAATTATGTCCAAATCAAATTTGGAAAAGGTCGTTGTAAGTGCAGTTCGATGGCCGTTGATGGAAATCGACTGTACGGGCCTTGATAAAATTATTAAAAATAGTAATAATTTGTGTAAAATCATAAGAAGTGATTTAGAAAGAATTGGAATGAAAAACTCCATATTTGAAAAGATAAAAATAATTTTTTATCGAAATGAACTAGTTTTGAACTAGAATTATAATTCTATTTATTTTTAAAATAAATAAATTGAATTTGAAATGGTTTTGAAAATAACCAGAATTTCCAATGATTGCATTGGAATGGATTTGAATCGAAATTGCCTTCGGGATATTTCGATGTTGGATTTCGTGACTATACAGATGTTGTTATGGAAATTTGAAAGATATAAATATATATATCGTTATTTCCAATACAATATTTGTTGGTCGTAGAATTTGATATTGAATATAAGCCGGGATATTTTCTATTCAGAGCCTTGTATTTAATATCAAATGTGATTTGGGTTTGTCGTGAATGGTGTCTTCATTAACACTGTTCTTGAACCCAGTTGAGAAAAGATTAATTCTTTTTATTTGGATTTAATGAAGTGTACCAATTAAATAATATTTAAATGGAATTGAAATGATATTGATTTTTGGGTTTATCGTGGACAGTGTTGTAAATAACACTCGTTCTTTAACCCGATAATTAATGGGATGTGATTTTGGGTTTATCGTGAACTGTGTTTTAAATGACACTGATTCTTTAACCCGGCTAAAGATTAAAACTAAGTGGAGTTTTAATGAATCTTTAATTAGATTGAAATGATCGAGAATGGAGTATCACCAGTTTTGCTCCAGGCGATAGTTAAATCTTTAATTAGATTTGAACGTGAAATGGTAATTGAATTTACCGATAACACTGTGGTGTTAGATATGAAGTAGGACCAGTTTTACTTCATGGGATTAATAGGTTGGGGTTGGGAAATTAAAACAAATGATTACTTCGGTAAGGTTCGTTAACCCCGACTAGTTGAATCGAAATTCAAAAGAAGATTTGAGAATAAATTTTGTGGATTTATCTTGGATAAAATTAATGGGAACCTTTCCCTATGAATGTGAAATTTAGAAACTAACTATCGGTTAGCCAAGCAGAATGGTTTTCTAGATATTGATCTGATGTTGGTTTCGGCCTTCGGGGTTAATATTTGGGAAATTATTCTCTTGATTAATTTACGGTTAGTGACTGATGAATTGGAATGAGGCGTATGTTGTGTTTGTGTAACACTTATTTAAAATATACGCGAGTTATTCGGAAAGACCGGGTTTATCCCATTTTGAATAACTGATACGACGATAAGTCGAAGATGAAGACGATGGTCGAAGACCGGAGGTCTTTACGTCGTTTGGGTGATTACTGATGATCTTGATTGGGTTGTACACCCAAGAAGATGGAAACAGTTGGTGATCGTCCAGACGTGCTTGGAGATCGATGGATATGCGGGGTACTAGGTGCCTCCGGTTTCGTTCAGACCCAGAACGGACTTGTAAATGGACTGTGTGTCTGACATTGGATTTTAGTCCATGCGATTGATCTCTATTAAATATATATCTGTTTGGCGGCGGAGAATTTATTCTCTTGCTTAACGCCCTTCTCTGAGATGTACGAGCTCAGGGGTTATATATTGATGGATATCAAACGCATGGTGTGAATTGCCTGTGTGGCATGCGTAAGTGGCAATTGATCGAGGCTTCTGTTGAAAAGCAAAGTCTTGTGGTGATGATCAAAGCACAGCCTGCGTGGCATAGCTTTGTGTAGCGTTGAATTCGCGAGCCTCGCACCCCGGTTGTGAACCAAAAACGGGAGAAGGACCTCAGGGAGGGCATGCGTTTCTTTCTAGCTAGGGTGGTGTCAGTGACCTACCAGCCCTGACATTTATATACTTTTCACCTGTGTGGTTGTTGCTGTTGCGAGGCGCCTCAGTTTGATCGGACGATCCGGGTCCGATGGAGTCATTCGTTGGCTCATTTACGCCCCAAAGGGCGGGGAAACGCAGTGTTCAGGATTTAAGTTTAACCCACATCGGTGGACCGGCCCTGTCGCTCCAAGGGTCACTCGAGGTCTGATCCTGAGACATGGGCTAGATTGTCTCGAATCGGTAGAGGACGATCCCTAGCCTCGGTTCATAGATGGAAATCCAATTTCCAAATAAGTGACATTTGCGGTTTTGATTGTAGAACTAGTATGGCGACATGATATATGGTACCCATGCCGCCTATGATTGATATTTATGATTTGAAGTTGTTTTATACACTATGCACTGATAATAGTATCAAATGACTTGTTTTTAAACGTATCAAGCATTCTTTGGCTGTTATAAGGGAAAACCCTATCCCCCGGCTTGCGTTGCATTGTGTGATAGGACCTGGGTCTTATAACAGCTTCATTTTTTTTATTTAGCATTGCGCTGTTTGTTATATGCACTGGTATTCTTGGGAGGGAACCCGTTCCGTGTTATACGGCGTGGTCCCTTGATTTACCTAACTTTAAAATAAAGAATAATAACTGTTTTAGTTCTCACACCAGTCCCATGACTGACCTGGAGTTTATTGTTTTGACCTAAACTCTGGGTGCCCTTATTTTGTCACGGGCGGCTAGTAGTTTTGGTTTTGCAGATTTATATTCACAGGATCCTGGTTTACAGCTGGAACGATATCCGGAAAGCTTTGTATCCGTATATCTCCTTCTAGTTGTGTATTGTATTATTTTCCGCTGCTATGTTTTTAAATGTAATTTAAATCTCTGATATTTCTGTGTAATATTTATTTATTTATACTCTGTATATTCTTGTAATCTGATGCATTGTTGTAATATACAATGAAATGTTCTCCCGTCTGCGTTTTTCTGTGGCTTGTTCTCGAACTATCCGCGCTTTCCTTTACGGGGAAGTTATGGGTTTTCACATGAAATAAAGGGATTTTATAAAATCAATAGATTTTATAAAAGGAAATATTTCGAAAGTAAATAAAAGGGAAAAATGTTTTTAAACGAATAGAGTTTTATAAAAAGGGAAATCATTTGTAAAGTGAAGAGCTATTTCTAAAAGTAAATCTTTATCAATGAATAGTTTAATCGAGTTAAAAGGGTCAATCGATGTTAGTTTAATCGATTAGAGTTAAAGCAAAGGAGTTAATCAAATATAGTTATTCGAATAGAAAGTTAAATGAGTTAATCGAATATAGTTTATTCGAATAGAAAGTAAAAGGAGTTAATCGAATATAGTTTTTTCGAACAGAAAGTAAAAGGAGTTAATCGAATATAGTTTTTTCGAATAGAAAGTAAAATGAGTTAATTGAATATAGTTTATTCGAAGAAAGTAAAAGGAGTTATCGAATATAGTTAATCAAAAGGAGTTAAGTGAAATGAGTAAATCAATAGCGTTAGTCAAATAGAGTTAATCCAATAGTGTTAGTCCAATGGAGTTAATTGATAAGGGTTAATAGAATAGAGTTAAGTGAAAAGAGTCAATCGAATATAGCTATTCGAAGGAGGGTTAAGTAAGGAAGTTAGTAAAAGGAATATAAAGTGAACTTTGCCTATTTCAAAGTTGGAAATGTTGTTCAGTTAAGGTCTGAGAGGTAGTTCTACCCCAACTTGATTGGCTTCGTTTTTAACCAAGGAATAGTTAAGGTTTGGCAATAAAGGAAATGGTTAGAGTTGGCATAGCGATGTTTGTTTAAACATCTGTCTAAGTCCAATGAAGAAGCTTTGGAAATGTTTTCCAAACAAGAAACCAGAAATGGTTTCTAATAAAGAAAACAAGAAATGGAAATGTTTTCCATTGTTAATAACGTATATTTTCCAAATTTAGAAAATAAGAAATATTGAATATAGGGAAACAGGAGATAAGTAAATTAATGAAATAAAGAGATAAATGTTGAATGATGTTTGATCGATATAAATTTCCAAATAAAATAATATCGTTATTTGCACACCTGTTTTTCTTCGATAGTTAAATCACAGACTATCGAAGTTTTGACCATTTTAACGTTGTTAATATGGAGAGACCGGTTGGATTATTATCCAAAGAACCACTCTGTATTGGCATAAGCATTGCGAATCATATATGCCAAAGGAAATTGAAGACGGAGTTATGCAAGGGCTATCCTGTTTACAGAATAGTGCCTTCGGTTCATCCTGTTCCTGGGTGACTTGTATGGACGGATGTCTGACAAAGTATTTCCAGACGATCACGTATATTGATTTCTCCAACCGTACCAAGAGTGGAAGCGGAGAAGGAAACTTCTTTTAGCTAACGCATAATGTATAGTTGAGAACATCAATCGGTGATTTGATGGATTTGACAATGAGGCATTCAAAGTGAATCTGATGTGATGATAAAGCGTTGCTTCTAGCCTCACATCCGGTAGATGACAGAAATCGGGCAGGCAGCATGGCTAAGTCGATTGCACCGAAGTAGGGTGTATAATCACCTGATCTAGAGTTTCATTTACTTCTAAAAATCTATTGTTGATGTTGTCCCATTCGGGAAACGGTTGCTGATCCCAATCGTTGCTAATATACATTCGATACACTCAAGCGAAATGAGTGGTCAGTCATGTGTGGCTGGGTTGCAAGATGTTCTTGTCGAACCCAGTGTATTCCTCTCTAGAGGTACACTAGCGAAAGGTGGTTCCATAACTTGTCATAGTTGGAAATCCATTACCGAATACGTGCTTCCGGTTTTGATTGTATACTATGTATGTAGAACGTGAGATGAAAGCGTTTCTGGTAGATGATTATTATATTGTGATTGATAGACATTATTATAATATCAAAAGGTTTGGATATAAAGATAATTTGGATTCTCATGAGGGAAAAACCCGTTCCGTTATACTGCGTGGTCTTATAAGATATCGATTACCTGCTTGAACTGTTTTAAACTGTTTTACTCACACCAGTCCCATGACTGACCCGGAGTTTATTTTGTTGTTTTCCCTAAACTCTTGGGTGCCTAAATTTGTACGGGCAGTCAAGTAGTCGGGATTTACTGATATACTGGAAGAGCTTGGAGAAGGAGGCTTCAGGATCACATAGCTATAGTTATTTTTTCTATGTTGTAAGTGCTGTACTTTGATAATGATATGTATATTCAAGTATAGATTTGTATTTCAAAGTTATGTTATGAAATATATTTATTCGTTCCGTTGTGAGATTCGTGTTACTCTGATATTATGTTCTTCTTCTTCTTCTTCTGTTCTAAGTTTCTATCTTATCTTTCCTCACCCTCTAATTTCTTTCATTAATGACCGGTATTTTCAGTTTAATTTGGGGTTGGACTTGTGGTTTTGGTCAGCTCAAATTGGACCAGATTTTTGGGTCATTACAATTGGTATCAGAGCTTAAGTTAAGTGAATTACCTTGGCTCTGTGGCGTGACTCGGTAGAGATAGGGTTAGTAATACCCTAGACTGAGATTGAGTGTATATATACGAGTGAATGTATTTGTTATTTGATATAAAAATTTGTTTAATATTGTGTGGGTTCATTGGTTGAGTCGTTTATGAGTTCTGGTCGATCAGTTTGATCCACTGTATCGGTAGGAGTTTATAAACACTCGAATACGATGGGTCGACACGATATGTTTTGAAAAGAGGGTAAATTAAAATAAGTTTACCCAAGGTATATCTTGATATAGAGAAGATATATATATCAAAATTATAATATAGTGGATATACTGGTTGTTATTATAATCGAGTAAGATTATAAATTAAATGGTTATGTAAATAACCAATCAGAATTCATATAAGTGAAATACGTGAAATCAGATGAGTTAAATCTGAAATTTAAACCAGAAATTGAATTAAAATTCTGGAAAATTGGGTAAGTGTTTGTAAAGGGATTTGGATTAAAAATAAGGAAAATTTAAGATCCTGGGAGATTTTAAATTGTTTTACAAGCAGTGTGAATTATATTTTGAAATGAATTTCAAAGTGGAAATGTTTAGAAATGGTTTTATAGTATTGAACTCACTTCGATCGCTGGAAAATAGATTCTGATGATGACAGCTGCATCATCAGTATTCATTTTCGAGTTGTAAGTGATGAATTACTACCAGAGATACTGTTTTGAATTTGTTTTGGGAAGACAAGTTGTGTTGAATTTCAAAATGGGATTTATAATATGGAATTTGAATTTTTAAATAGATTTGAAATATTAACTTGTTTTAAAAGAAATAAAACGAGAAGTTCCTTTATAAATGAAGTTTATAAATAGTTCTTTTATAAACGAAGTTTATAAATGAAGTGAAAAGAATTATCATTGGAAATTTCAGAAATAAAAATACAAGTGTGAAATTGAAAGGGAAGTCTATTTTCCAAAGATAGTAATATCGATTTCAAAAGGAATTGAAATTGAGACTTATTTAAAGAATGAATAAAGAAAGTTTGAAAAGGAATTTGAATAAAAGAAGTTCAAACATAGGTTTTGAATATAGAAAATTCAAAGGGGAATTGAATATAGAAAATTCAAAGGGGATTTGAATATAGAAATCAAAGGGAGTTTGAATATATGAAATTCAATGGAATTGAAATAGAGTTTGAATATAGAAATTCAAATGGAATTCAAATATAGAATTTGAATACAGAAAATATAAAGGAATTCAAATATAGGATTTGAATATCGAAGGTGAAATGGAATTTGAATATAGAATTCAAATGGAATTTAAACTATAGGATTTGAAATTATAGAATTTGAATATAGAAATTCAAATGGAATTTGAATATAGAATTCAATTGGAATTTAAACTATAGAATTTGATATATAGATTTGAATAATAGAAGTGATATAAAATTTGAATAGAAATTGAATAGAATTAACTAAGTCGAAGAGGAATTAGTTAATCGAGTTTTGAATTTGAAGTTGAACTTTGAAAGGTGAATTGGATTTGTAAATGGATATTCGAAATCGAATATAGAATTTAAATTTGAAATTTGGATTCAAATTAGTTAATAAGCAAGTTAAAATATATTTGAACATGCCATGTTCAAATATAAAAGTGAAATAGACTAAAGAATTAATTAACAAATTGAGTTAAAATGATCAGGTATAGTTAAAATAGATTGTGCAGGTATAAATATACATGAGATAGGTATGAATAAGGTATGAAGGTATATAAATAGAATGCTCGACAAAAAGGTATGTATTTAATTCATATATGAGATTTTATGCGCCGTATCGGCTAGCCGCTTGGCTTTTTCTTTTTCTTTCGGATTGGTGAGGGTCATGGGAGGCTATTTGAAATATCCCGATGCTCCTGGTACAAAGGAGGTTATGGCGAATTTTTCTGGGAATTTAAGGAGTTAGAATATTTGTAAGATAGTTTGATAGTTAGAAATCAACGTATCGATATATATATAGAAGTCGATAAGGAAATGAACTTAAAAATAGAATAGTAAAATCAAAAAGGAAGACTAAGAATAAAATCTAGTAAGAATAGAAAGAGGAAGCGTATACGTGTTTAAAAGTAAATAAGTAGTTGTATGGTATTGATTATTCGAGTAAGTATTCATATCTATTTTGACGTTATAAATGTTATTCAGTCAAGGTCTGAGAGGTAGTTATACCCCAACTTGATTGATTTCACTATTAACAAATAAATAGTATGATTTCAGGCTCGAAGATCAATGTTGAATAAGAGTTAGTTGAATATAGTATTTGGGTTATCGTAACGATGTTTTACACAACATCCGTTTTAACTCAAATAAGTGTAAGCTTGGAAATATAATAAAGAATATTTCCTAAGTATAGAAATAAACGAGATCGGGAAAGAGATAAGTAATTGGAATATTTTCCAATTATAAATAGCATATATTTTCTAAAGTTTAGAAAATATAGGAAGGTGATATTCAGAAATGTTTTCCAAATAACATAAAAGGCCAATACGGTTATTGAAAATATTTGGTCAACAAATATTGATAAAGAAATAGAGAAGTGATTTAAGTAATGGAATTTTAATTAAGGGCTCAGTGACATGTTCAAAAAGGAAAATTTGATTTTTGAAAAGAGTAAATTGTTTAAGAACTCCTAGGAAAAGATTGTTTGAATTAAAAACAAATTTAACATAAATTTGTGAAATCAAATTTGAATTAAATTAAGCCAGCAAAGTGGTAACTGAGATTGAATTAGAATGATATCAAGACGAATTGGATGGTGAGATTCAAATTTGAGGTGTAATGAGACAATCAAGTTAAGAGTTGGGAATCGAGAAGAAACTCGAGTTGAAATGATATTTGGCTCGGATATAAGCGAATGGTTTTGTCGTGGATAAAAGCATATTGAAATTTGATTGGGGTGACCCTTGTATCCGCTGAATTGATAACAGGTGGAAAGGATAGAGTTGATATGCCCGACAAAAGGTACAAGTTTATATTTCTAATGGATATGAGATTTTGATGAGCCGAACAGGCAAGCCGCTTGGCTGTTTGATTTCTTTTGGATGGGGATGGCCCAGAGAGGCGAGTTGGAGTTTGACCGATTAACCAGTACACAGGAGGTGCTGGCGAATTTTTTTCGAAGAGTTATGGCATTATAAAATTTTCAGGATTTTCGGAAATTTTCGTTGATAAGAATTAATTAATAATTTAATTGAAATTAAATTGGTTCAGTTGAAACTGAAGTTAAGAAGTGAACAAATATGTTCTAACCAGTCGATAGGGTCGTCCTCTAACTTTTAGCAATTTCGAGGACGAAATTATTTTAAGTGGGAAAGATTGTAATGACCCGCATTGGCAGAGGTATTATAATTAATTTATTTAATTATATAAATGGTGGTTTAGTGAACTAAATGGTCATAGAATTAAATAATGATGAATATTTAATTAAAATACTAAATTAAATAATATATTTAATTCTGAAATAATCAGAATTGGCTGAAATGGCGATATGTGTGAATTGGGCAATTCGAATTATATAATTAAGTTTAAAGTTGAATTATAGTAACGAATATATTCAATCTTTGATAGTTGAACGTATAGTTTATAATATAATTATAAACGAGCTTGAAATGGCGCTGCAGTTCACGATTTGGCGATTTGAACTTCAACTGAATGTACAGGGTTCGTTTTAAATCGGATTACTGTGAAACAAGAAATGTGTGGAGCTGGTGGAGTATATCTTTCTAGTGGAAGAGAAAAATCGGGATTTCTTCATGTAGATTTTTATTCACGTCCAAATCAAATTTTAGAAAAGTCGCTGTGAAATTCCTTTATATTTATAAAGGAATTATTTATATTTTAAAAAGGAATTTCAATATAAATCGAATATCGGGTTGACACAGAAGTAAATATCGAGTTAGAATTCATATAGGAATATTCTAGAGCTGTATGGTATTCCATTGTGAATATATATACGATAATATAAATTTGTTTATATTTAAATTAATTTTATTTAAATATATTTATATATTTAAATGGGTCATCCAGAGCTTTAAAATAGCCACTTTTGCAAACGAAGTCGGAATTCGATGAAACTAATTTTGTTGGATCCGCAATGTCAAATAGTTGTTAGATTTCCAGTTTCGTGATTTTTAGAGCCACTGTGTGGTCGTACGGATTTTTAGAGTGAGAAACAGTTAGTATTTTGACAGTTAAAAATACGTTGTGTGAGCATATGAAGTCGAAATTCGACGAAACCAGTTTCGTTGGGACCGTAATGTCGAACTGAAGGTGCATGTCAATTTTCATGATTTTTGGGTGTCGTATGTGATCATAGGAATTTTAGAGGATAAGAAAAAATAACGTTTGCTTAAAATTCAATATAAAAATCGAATATAAAATATATTATATTATTTCTATAAATAGCCCTTAACTCATTTTTAACCTAGAACTTCCTCCGGTCAACTAAACATTTCCACCGTCGTTTTTTTTGAGTTCTTTAGAAAAAAACGAAGAGGATAAATTCAAGAAGAAATCAAATATAATTCTTTAAATTCCAATACATATATAGATCGAATCGGCAGGTGATGAGCTTCAATTCTGTGCCGATCTTCTTTTGTGCGATACGGGTTTGCGGTTGATCGAGCTTTGAGCGAAAAACTAGGGTTCACCCCTATGAGAGATTCAGGCTTTAATTCGAATGTTGGTGATGATATTTGGGTTTGTAATCGAAAACCGCACTTACCTAAGTGTTTTGGGGATTTTCTGAGGTTAAAGACGTTGATGGTTTCACGGCTACAGTGCGTAGCAGCAGGAGTCGCGTTCAGAATTTGGTATTCGAGTTTGGTGAAATGGATATGGGGTGATGGGGTTTTGGAAGAGGAGATGAATGGTGAAGATGATGTGATGATCGGTGAAGTAACGAGGGTGAATGGTGGTGGCGATGTTCGGTTATGGGGTGTTTCCTGAGTTCGGCTTTTACAATTTGGGGAAGAAGGCTAAGGAAGCGGGTATGGGTTTTGTTCATGGGCCAGAGATTTTAAAAGTTAAGGCCCAATACTCTTTGGGTTTATTTTATTTAAAATTAAAGTGTGTATTTAACTTTGTTTTATCGTATCTTTATCATACGATCTCGGAATTCAGCGAAACAGGATCCAATGGGATCGTATGGACGGACACTACCCAATGGAACTGACGGGGATTGAATCGAAGCTCGTTTGAATTTACGGCGAAATAAACGGTTTGATTCAAATCAAACAACAGTTTATGTTTCTTTAACGATGAACTGCAAATGTGAGTAAATCTCACTAATTCTGAACAGTTTATAATTTCATGTTGTATTTTTAGAACTGTTAGATATTGGATGATTGGCTGTGTGTTGACTGTTGATTGAACTGCTAGTCAATTAGTTGAGTTTCTATATTGATTCTGTTTAACAGAATATATCATATTGAAATGAAAGTGATGTTATATTATATTGTTTAACATTTGTGGATGCAGGAAGACAGGTTGGAGGAATCCAGTAACATTTATTTTACTGTTTTTCATATATTGTTATATATGATGCGTTATGTAATCTGTTATGGAATATGTGTGTTGGAATGATGTTGATCATTGTTATTCGATATTTTAAATATCATAAAAGACCCTGGGATGTAAAAAGAATTATTTCAATGTACATTGAAATAAAGGGATTTTATAAAATCAACAGATTTTATAAAAGAAAATATTTCGAAAGTAAATAAAAGGGGAAAATGTTTTTAAAACGAATAGAGTTTTATAAAAAGGGAAATCATTTGTAAAGTGAAGAACTATTACTAAAAGTAAATCTTTATCAATGAATAGTTTAATCGAGTTAAAAGGAGTTAATCGATGTTAGTTTAATCGATTAGAGTTAAAGAAAAGGAGTTAATCGAATATAGTTATTTGAATAGGAAGTAAAATGAGTTAATCGAATATAGTTTATTCGAATAGAAAGTAAAAGGTGTTAATCGAATATAGTTTCTTCGAATAGAAAGTAAAAGGAGTTAATCGAATATAGTTTTTTCGAATAGAAAGTAAAATGAGTTAATCGAATATAGTTTATTCGAAGAAAGTAAAAGGAGTTATCGAATATAGTTAATCGAAAGGAGTTAAGTGAAATGAGTAAATCAATAGCGTTAGTGTTTGCGAACAAATTATACAATTGTAAACAACTGTAAAATCCGTTTGGCTTTCCTAAACAACAAGGATTGTTGTAGAGGGTGTCGAACTCTAGGACTAAAAATATTTTAATTAATAAATACAATCAAGTTATTCCAGGATTTTGATTGATTGACAACACAGAAAATAACAACAATTAAATAAAAAGAGAGATTTATATAATAAGAGAAAGCAATTAGGGGATAATGACATAGATTAGATTCACGCTCATCAATAGCCAACAAATAAATATAGATCTAATTAATGTTTCTGTCACAAACACAAATCAACGATAAATAGATTCTTAGAAACAAATAAGTAAATAACGACAAGCATAGCCTATGCAGGAGCTGAGCTCTTAAACAACCATAGACTATCATGACAGATTCCCAAATTAATTTCTAAAAACCTAAAATTAGATCTAAATCTGATAATTGTTAGACCGAACACGAATATACCCTGTGAAGGAGCATAGCTCTTAAACGACACAGGATATGAAGGTTCAGATCTAACCCTTGATTCAGATCCATATCTATGTATAAAGTCCTCATCTATTGGCTATGTGATTCATATTGAATCATATCTATTAGCGTCATCACCCCCCCCAATCAAAGGGGATTAGCTAGACATAGCTAAAGGAGAAGAAAAACAGAAATTAAATAACAAGAACATAAATAAAACTAAAACTAAATAGAACAGAGGAAGAAGAATGATTTTATTCCAAGAAGAGAATTACAGAATAAAACCCAATGTGTTCTACAATGAATGAGATAAAGTGTATTTATAGCTGATATGACAAAGGCTACTTGGCAAATTCCACAATGTGGGACTAAAGAATTAGCCTAAATAACACATAAGCTAGTGTGAACGGGGTTGTAGAGTAAAAGGCCTTGTAAGTGAGCCAGTGTGAACGCGTGCAGTGCATGAATGAGAAGCCTTGCAAAGGAGCTAATGTGAACGCTACATGAGTGAAATGGTCTGTAATTGAGCCAATGTGAACACAATATGAGTCTTTAGTGAGCCAAATCTACCCAACTAAACTCTATTTGCAACCGTTCTTTAAGCTTTAAACTCTTCAAGCTTAAGTAATTTTAACTTCACTCTTTTTCAGAAAATTCTTCATGCTTTATTCATCAAATGCTCTAAACCATGATTCTTGTCAACAATCTGAAAACACAGCTATGAATACACAATATCAATTATTTAAAAGATAAAATAGGATAAATATGCGGATAAAATATACACATTTACGTGTATATCAAATACCCCCACACTTATCTTTTTATTCATCCTCGAATAAACTAAACTAAGATATGTCACACTTTCGTAGGAAACACGATTGCATTTAGTGTATGCAACAAGCCGTTAAACCTCTGGGTGTCCCCAGTAGGACGAGTGTTGTCTCGTGAGGGTTTTCAGCGGATACTACCCACAAAATCCAAAGCGTCTTATGTACGCGGATTAATCAAACAATATATTTAAGGTCTTTCACATTCCAAGGATTTCACCTAACTTCAATAATAACGGTTTAGACCCAAATTGTCCATCCCATAATTAGTGCAAAAACGAATAAAATGTTTCAAGCTGAATCGTAATTCCTTGATAACACTGTAATTGTCTTGAAGGTTAAGAGTGTGGTGTCAACCAAAGTTCTACACATCGACAATGTGCACCCAATCATTAATTCTCTTTTTTTTTTTGAACAATTTTGCACCAGTGTAACTGTAGTGTATTGGATGTGAGTTATGCATAGATGAAGGAGAATTTTGTAAGTTCTAAAAAGATTATAGATAAGAGGGCAAGTGTATTAGTTGAATTTCAAGCTATAAAAGATAAAGTAATACTAAAGCACTTATGAACATTTTTGTTTCCTTTCATCTCCTCTACTACAATCCTCACTTCCAAGTATGGTATAATGGATGTGGATGGAATGGAACTGAATGCTTTATAGTCAAGAATGATGAATGACTATTTTATTCTGAGAGACTCTCTCTTTATTTCATTTTTTTCTTTTCCTTTTTTTCTATTCTTTTTTTTTCTTCTTTTTTTTTTCTTTTTTTTTCTTTTGCATGATGAATGATGAATTGAGATGGAATGATGACGTACATGATTTCATTTGATTCCTCCTCTACTACCAACACTTCATGAAAGGAAAGTTTTGTGCCCTAGTTACTCTACTTCTATAACCTTAATTCAACACACAAGTCTGGATTGATGTTATACAAAAAGCTGAAAGGAATGATAAGCAAAGTTTTGTAAGATAGATAACCCATAAAAAAATAAGATGTGGTATATGGTTATCCTACCTTAAAACAAGTACGGAGTGGGTGGTGTAATATTGGTATAAAAATGACGTTTTTGACCTTTAAACAAAGGTTCTTGAGTATACCAATATAAGATAAACTTGTCGAAACATGGATGTAAATCGACTAAAACTTGGGTTTGAATAATGTGGGGTATCGAAGAAGAACGCTACAATGAGTCATTTCTCCTTAATTAGGCCAAGTGGATTTTAGAACTTACGATTTTGAAAATTTGAGTGGAAAAGAAAATATTATGCATGAAAACTAACTCAGAAAATCCAACAAATGTAGGTGCAAAATCCTTTTATTTCATGATTTTTTTTTTGATTATTTTTACTTGCACATTCTAACATGTATAACAAAGGTTGACACGCTTACTCCAGAACACGACTAACGTCTGCACAGTCTCAAGCTAGCATCTTAAAAAGACACATTACGATTCAATGAATAAATAATGTTCATTCCCATCACCCAACAATTCAACTTATCAAACAAGAACCAAGGTGTTATTTATGAATTTAAGTTAATCCTTGTTCAATGAATGACCTACTTAATAAAATTTGATTGCTGATGTAATGAAAATTCCCCCTACACTTGAGTGTGACTGTGTCCTCACAGTCATTATTCAGACATATCTTAGTGAAAGGGAAATAAATAAGAGAATATTTACATATGTACAAAAGAGGGTTAGTGCGTCTTACCGAATGTAATGTGGCTCATGGAGGACCATGAGCTCTTCCTTTTGGTTGGGTATTGGTTCCAAGTAAGGTTTAAGGCGTTGACCATTGACCTTAAAGGATGATCCATCGGTTGGATTCTCAATTTCTACCGCACCATACGGAAAAACAGTCCGTACAGTGTAAGGTCCTGTCCATCTAGATTTTAGCTTACCCGGAAATAGATGCAGTTTTGAGTCATACAACAAAACTTTTTGACCTGGCATGAAAATTTTACGTAAAATTGATTTATCATGAAAAACTTTTGTTCTGTCTTTGTAAATTCGTTCATTTTCATAGGCATCATTTCGAATTTCATCAAGTTCATTAAGTTGAAGCTTCCTATGTTCTCCTGCTTGCTCTAAATCAAGATTCAAAGTTTTTATTGCCCATAACGCCCTATGTTCTAGTTCAACTGGCAAGTGACATGGCTTACCAAAAATCAACCGATAAGGGGACATACCTAAGTTGGTTTTGAAAGCGGTGCGGTAAGCCCAAAGAGCGTCGGTTAACTTTTGGGACCAATATTTACGATTTCGATTCACAGTTTTCTCAAGAATTTGTTTAATCTGCCTATTCGATACTTCAACTTGCCCACAAGTTTGAGGATGGTAAGGAGTAGATAACTTGTGGGTTATCGAATACTTTCTCATGAGAGCTTCAAAAAAACGATTACAGAAGTGTGTACCATTATCACTGATTATTGTGCGAGGTGTGCCAAACCTAGAAAAGATGTTTTCTTTCAAGAAGCGCACGACAACCTTGTTATTGTTTGTTTTGCATGGTACAGCTTCGACCCATTTGGAAACATAATCAACAGCTAAGAGAATGTAAAGGTTCCCAAAAGAATTAGGGAAGGGTCCCATGAAGTCTATACCCCACACATCAAAAATTTCGACCTCTAGAATGGGGTTTAGGGGCATCATATTCCGTTTAGAAAATTTCCCTAAGAATTGACATCGATCACAAATTTTGCAAAATTCGTACGCGTCTTTGAAAAGGGTGGGCCAGTAGAAACCCGATTGGAGAACCTTTTCGGCAGTCTTTTTGGGACCGAAGTGACCACCGCATGCTTGATCATGACAGAAAGAGAGGACACTGTGAATTTCAGTGTCAGGAACACATCTTCGAATGATTTGGTCGGGACAATACTTGAAAAGATAGGGGTCGTCCCAATAAAAATGTTTCACTTGGGAAAAGAATTTGTGTTTATCCTGCTTAGACCAAAAAGAAGGGATCTACTTGGTGACTAAGTAGTTGACAATGTCAGCAAACCAAGGATCAGTGGATAGAGAAAACAGCTGTTCATCGAGGAAATTCTCGTTGATCGGAAGAGAAGAAGACGGGGCATTTGGAAGACGAGACAGGTGGTCCGCAATAACGTTGTCAGATCCTTTTTTATCCTTAATGGTAAGGTCAAATTCTTGAAGTAGAAGGATCCAACGAATGAGACGAGCCTTAGCATCCTTTTTAGAGAAAAGATACCTCAGTGTGGAATGATCAGTATAAACAGTGATGTGTGAGCCAACTAGATAAGGCCTGAATTTTTCTAAAGCGAAAACGACTGCCAAGAGTTCCTTTTCAGTGGTAGTATAATTGATTTGAGCGTCGTTCAGAGTTTTAATCGCGTAGTAAATGACGTGAAGAATCTTATCGATACATTGTCCTAAGACAGCGCCAACAGCGAAATTCGAGGCATCACACATGATTTCAAAAGGCAGCTTCCAGTTGGGAGAGCAGATGATCGGGGCAGAGACAAGTTCATTTTTAAGACGCTCAAAAGATGAAATGCAATCAGAATTGAAGTCGAAAGGAACATCCTTACCAAGAAGATTGGTCAAAGGTCGAGTGATTTTTCCAAAATCTTTTATAAAGCGACGGTAAAAACCAGCATGACCTAAAAAGGATCGGATGTCCTTAACGGATTTGGGAATGGGAAGATTCGAGATAACTTCGATTTTGGCTTTGTCTACTTCAATTCCTTTGTTAGAGATGACATGTCCCAAAACAATGCCATGTTTAACCATGAAGTGGCACTTTTCCCAATTAAGCGTTAAGTGTTTATCTTTGCAACGGTTAAGAACAAGATCCAGGTGATGTAAACACTCAGTGTAGGAATCCCCGAAGATGGAAAAATCATCCATGAACACTTCCAAAAATCGCTCGATCATATCAGAAAAAATGCTAATCATGCACCTCTAAAAGGTTGTAGGTGCATTACAGAGACCAAAAGGCATACGTCGGTACGCAAATGTACCAAATGGACATGTGAAAGTGGTTTTCTCTTGGTCCTCAGGAGCGATAGGGATTTAATTATATCCCGAGTACCCATCAAGGAAACAATAGTACTCGTGACCGGCTAGTCGTTCTAACATTTGATCGATAAATGGCAGAGGGAAATGATCCTTTTGTGTTACAGCGTTAAGTTTCCTATAGTCAATGCAAACACGCCAACCAGTCTGGGTGCGGGTTGGGATAAGCTCGTTAGCTTCATTTTGAACCACGGTAATTCTTGATTTCTTAGGTACAACATGAATCGGACTAACCCATTGACTATCGAAAATCGGGTAGATGATTCCATTGTCAAGGCATTTAAGGATTTCAGCCCGAACTGCTTCTTTCATGATGGGGTTTAGTCGACGTTGGGGATCACGAGTGGGTTTGGCATCATTTATAAGGTGGATTCGATGTTGGACAATCGAAGGACTAATCCCCTTAATATCAGCCATGGATCAACCAATTGCTTCCTTATTTTTCTTAAGGATGGGAAGGAGCAATTGTTCCTGCTCTAAAGTAAGGTCAGAAGTGATAATGACAGGAAAAGTTTCATTGTCTCCTAAGTAAGCGTACTTAAGATGACCGGGCAGCACTTTGAGGTCAGACTTTGGGGGCGACTCAACCGAAGAAATTGGTTGAGGGATAGACTCATTTGTGAGAGGCTCGACAGGAATCGAATCAGAGATATTTTCGGGAGTATCTTGAAACAAAGTTTCGTAATCTGATTCAATTTCGTTATTTAGATGGTCGAGCTCAGATTCATTATCGTGGACAGCGTGGATTTCAGAAAACTAGTCCACATAAGAGTAAGGAGAGTTTTCAGTTCTGAAGATGTTTAGCTCGACAGTCATGTTACCGAAAGAAAGTTTCATAGACCCATTTCTACAGTTGATGAGAGCATTAGAGGTTGCTAAGAAGGGTCGTCCTAGAATCAAAGGGATCTGGTTTGCAGGATTGCTAACCTGTTGAGTTTCTAAGACAATGAAATCAACTGGAAAGATGAATTCGCCAATTTTGATCAACACATCCTCGATTTCGCCCATAGGTTTCTTAATTGAACGGTCAACAAGCTGAAGGGTAACCTTGGTGGGATTCAGTTCTCGTAGCCCTGATTGGCGATAGATGGAATATGGAAGCAAGTTAACACTAGCACCTAAGTCTAGCAGGCATCTATCGATTTTCTTGTCCCCAATAGTACATGATATTGTGGGGCAGCCAGGATCTTTGTATTTCACTGGCATTGATTGGGACAAGACCTCGCTTAGAGTCGCCGCTAGAAACACTTTCTTAGGTACTTGTGTATGACGTTTTTGAGTGCATAAATCTTTTAGAAATTTTGCGTACTGTGGAACTTGCTGTATAATATCTAAAAGAGGAATGTTCACTTTAACTTGCTTAAATATTTCAAGCGTCTTTTCTAGCAGATCCGTCTTTTTCCTAGGTCGGAGTCTATGAGGAAATGGAGCAGACAACTCAGTAGGTTGGGCTACTTGAGTTTGAGGATGGTCCTTGTCAGAAATTGGCTCGATGTTTTGATCTGAGTTGGTCGAATTTTCTGTCGGAGTTGGAAGATCGTCTGGTAAAGCATTTGGGTTGACCACATGGTTGTCAATTTTTTTGCCAGATCTAAGAGTCGTCACCGCATTCAAGTGACTAACGTTTGAATCTTAAATGATGTGAATTTGGTTGGAGTTAGTATTTTGACGGTTGGGGTTTGGAATGGGTTGACTCGGGAAAGTGCCTCTTTCTCGTTCGCTTAGGGAAGTGGCTAACTGACTCATTTGCATTTCAAGTTTAGCAATCGATTGACTCGTGTTTTGCATGTGCGAAGTCAACAAATTTTGAAGATTGGTATTTGATTGGAGATTTTGAGTCGTCGCTTTAGTTAATTCTTCGAGAGTTTTCTCCAGTGATGTCAATCGTTTATCATCTTGGGGAACAAAAGATTGTTGCGCTTGGTTTTGAGAAGGTGGCACAGGACGTTGGAATTGAGTTTGTTGAAAGGGAGGTTTCGAAGGATTATTCGAAAATGATTGAAAAGGAGGTCGAACCGCACTCAAATTTGCATTGTTTTGGGTCCAAGAGAAGTTAGGATGGTTTCTCCAACCTGGATTGTACGTTGGGGAGAATGGGTCATTCCTAGCTTTGTTAAATGCGTTGAGTTGTTCCAATGAATGTGGGCATTCATCAGATATGTGGTTAGGATCGTTACATTTGTAACATGAGGTCTGAGATGCTTGAGCTTGATTTATTTGAGTTGATGAGAGGACATTATCGAATTTGGATATCATCGCGTCTATTTTTGCTTCTAAGGCTACTGATGATCCTACCAAATGAGCGTTAGATCGGGAATAAATCGATTTCTCATTAGATCTTTCCCATTGAGCTGACTTTTCGGCCAAATTTTCGAGAAACTGCCAAGCGGCATTGTGATCTTGGGCTAGAAAATTTCCTTGGCACATCGATTCGAGCATGGTTCGAGAGTTATTTTCAAGTCCATCGTGTAAAATTTGACAAAGAGTCCATTTTTCGAAATTGTGATGTGGACATTTGACTAGAAGCTCTTTAAATCTTTCAAAATATTTTGCAAAGGATTCACCCCCAAATTGACGAAAATTGATGATTTCATTTCGAATTTTGGATGTTTTTTCCAGAGGGTAAAATTTCTTTATAAAATTTTTTACAAATTCACCCCAAGTTCCAATCGTATTTGAAGGCAAGCTATACAACCATTTCTCAGCATAATCGGTAAGTGCAAATGGAATTAACCTAAGTTTGATTCCATCGTCACTTAATTGTTGAAATTTCATGGTTGCACAAACTTGTTCAAATTTGGTCAAGAAAATATACGGATCATCACATTCTAAATTGCCGAACTTTGGAAGAGTATTTATGTGATTCGAATGAATTTCAAAGTGGTTACCCGTTGGGGCGGGCAATATGATGCATGAAGGAATAGAAACCCGATCGGGGAAGTATCTATCCATAAGAGATCGAGGGGGATTTTCTTCGGCCATGGTTAAAGAAATGTTTGTTCGAACTAAACGATTGTCTGAAGGATCACGAGTCCAATGACGCATGCACTAGCGAGAAGAATAAGGGAAGACGAGAAAAAACAAAATTGAGAAGCGATTTTTTTTTTTTACAAAACGAGAATTATTTTGAAATTCTTTTTTTTTGTTATTTCTTTTAGAGAAAAAGAATTAGACACAAAAGAATTAGCAATGCAGTCGAAGGTTTAAGTACCTTCAGAGGAACAACCGATATAATATATACGAATCACCGTAATATTTATAAACGGTTATTACTCTGCCGTAGTCTAGACACCGAGAAATAATCCGTTAGAACTAAACCAATTTGTCAAAATATAATGAAGACCCTAGAAAATAAAAACAAAACTAAGATGAATGCAATTTTTTTTTAATCATTCATAGAATGAACAGTCTCAGAACAGTCACAGAACAGTCAATTGCAGAAATAAATAAATAAAACAAAAACAAAAAAAATTTACAAGCAAGCCGATGCCTTGTAGAAGAGTTTTACAAGCAATGTCTATATATTTTTTATTTGCAGCAGCGGTCCCTGTAAAGTTAGAAAATACTCACCTTGATCGGCGGTCCATCCAGTGCAATTGAGTCGCGCTAGCGCGTTCACACCCCACTTGGTGTGCAACCGCTCAACCCGTGAATTGTCTGCTGCTTTCAGTTGTTGTTGCCTCCTATTATTTGCTTGACTGCGCTGCGGCACGGGTTCGGGCCAGGAGCCCGAAAAAATATAGAAACGATTAAAACCTTTTTCTAATTTCCACTGTACCTGCTTTTGAAAAATTTCACCTTTTTTTTCTCTTTTTTTTTTAGATGAAGACCAAAGCAAATAAATAGATACGATTAAAACAAATAACACACCCTACACTAAAATTTACAAACACTAACCCAAGAAGATACGGCCCAATAAGAATTAACACGTGACCCAATAAGAAAACAAAGTGGTATTGGCCAAGTCCAGGAAACTTCCAAGCCAAATTTCACAGAAATTAAACCTACGCCTATTTTTTTTTATAAAGGTTTGAAAAACTAAAACTAGTTCAAATCACAAATGAAGATAAGAACCCGATCAAAACTAAACACGGCTACGCAGAAAACACGTCAGAAAGGATGCCAAGCCCCGCCCAGTTATATACTTCACCTCAAATAAAAATAGATCCAGACTTCATTTGCTCAAATTAAAAAATAAATCAGTACAAATCGTTATCAAATCAAAAAAAGAAGTTTTAAATCTCAGTACCAAATCGAAACCTCAAATCGAAACTGTTGAATTTTTGGTGGGGGTTTGCGAAGGGAGTATGGGAAAATGAAGATGGCGGTCGGCTTCAGGTTGATTAGGGGTTTCGGCGATTGGAGTTTGGTGACAGTTTCAAAGTCGGGTCAGGTTTGGTTGTTGTACTGTGAACAAGATGTTGATGAGAGATGAGGTATGGAAAGAAGCAGTGGAAGGTGGTATTTGGTTTGTATGTAGGGAGTAGCTTGGAAACAGTGGGGATGTGCTGCTGTGAGATGGTGGTGAAGGGTTTATAAAGATGATGGTTGAACGGCAGTTGGAGTATTTCTGGGTGGTTCTCGTGATTTTTGGAATGGTGAATTTGCTTGTGGGAGAATTGGCAAAGCAGGTGATTGCGTGGCTGAGTAGTTTGTGAAGGAGTTGTGGGTGTGTTTGGATTTGGTTGAATTCAGTTTTTTTTTGGTGGCGCAGTTTGGTAGATGTTATGGTTTTGGGATGATCTGGTTGAGGATTTTGAGAAGGGTGCTTCCGGGTTTTGGTGAATGGTGTAAGGAGGAGTGTGGTAATTTGCTAAGATAGTTGAGGGGCGAACTACTGTTTGGTGATGAGATTAGTGATGAAAGAATGGAAATGTTGACAGCTGGTTGTTTAGACGTGAGGTGGTTGAAGCTGTTCGAAAAGTGGGATGGTCTGTGGTGGCTATAAAGGGGACAAGTGAAGGTTGGTGCTAGACTGTGAACTTGTGTGATTATCACTAGCACTAAAGGTGGCTTTTGCTGTTTGATAGTGTGATGGATGATTTTGTGGCGTGGTGAAAGGTGATGTCAGAGCTGATGGTACTTGTGGCGTGGTTGAGTAGATTTTTGGTGAAGCAGGTGATAGGGTCTGTTTGAATGTATTTGTAGAAGAAAGAGAAAAAAATAGAAAGAAATTTTATGGAATTTTTTTTTCAGAATTGTAGAAGAATAAAATGATGTAAAAAGGAAAAGAAATATGGCAGTGAATAGAAATTTAAGAAGATGATTGTATTTTTGTAATTTAATTTTTTTTTAAAGAAAAGTGGAAAGAAATCAAATTGTCAACCAATTGCAAGGAAGAGAAATAGATGAGAAGGAAAGAAAATCACAAAAAGATTTTTTTTTAAATGATAGAAAACAAAAGGAAAAAAAATTAACCCGAAGGATTTACTAATAAAAATTATTTTGGTCCCCGACAACGGCGCCAAAATTTGTTTGCAAACAAATTATACAATTGTAAACAACTGTAAAATCCGTTCGGCTTTCCTAAACAACAAGGATTGTTGTAGAGGGTGTCGAACTCTGGGACCAAAAATATTTTAATTAATAAATCCAATCAAGTTATTCCAGGATTTTGATTGATTGACAACACAAAAAATAACAGCAATTAAATAAAAAGAGAGATTTATATAATAAGAGAAAGCAATTAGGGGATAATGACATAGATTAGATTCACACTCATCAATAGTCAACAAATAAATATAGATCTAATTCATGTTTCTGTCACAAACACAAATCAATGATAAATAGATTCTTAGAAACAAATAAGTAAATAACGACAAGCATAGCCTATGCAGGAGCTGAGCTCTTAAACAACCATAGACTATCATGACAGATTCACAAATTAATTTCTAAAAACCTAAAATTAGATCTAAATCTGATAATTGTTAGACCGAACACGAATATACCCTGTGAATGAGCATAGCTCTTAAACGACACAGGATATGAAGGTTTAGATCTAACCCTTGATTCAGATCCATATCTATGTATAAAGTCCTCTTCTATTGGCTATGTGATTCATATTGAATCATATCTATTAGCGTCATCACACCCCATCAAAGGGGATTAGCTAGACATAGCTAAAGAAGAAGAAAAACAGAAATTAAATAACAAGAACATAAATAAAACTAAAACTAAATAGAACAGAGGAAGAAGAATGATTTTATTCCAAGAAGAGAATTACAGAATAAAACCCAATGTGTTCTACAATGAATGAGATAAAGTGTATTTATAGCTGATATGACAAAGGCTACTTGGCAAATTCCATAATGTGGGACTAAAGAATTAGCCCAAATAACACATAAGCTAGTGTGAACGGGGTTGTAGAGTAAGAGGCCTTGTAAGTGAGCCAGTGTGAACGCGTGTAGTGCATGAATGAGAAGCCTTGCAAAGGAGCTAATGTGAACGCTACATGAGTGAAATGGTCTGTAATTGAGCCAATGTGAACATAATACGAGTCTTTAGTGAGCCAAATCTACCCAACTAAACTCTATTTGCAACCGTTCTTCAAGCTTTAAACTCTTCAAGCTTAAGTAATTTTAACTTCACTCTTTTTCAGCAAATTCTTCATGCTTTATTCATCAAATGCTCTAAACCATGATTCTTGTCAACAATCTGAAAACACAGCTATAAATACACAATATCAATTATTTAAAAGATAAAATAGGATAAATATGTGGATAAAATATACACATTTACGTGTATATCAGTTAGTCAAATAGAGTTAATCCAATAGTGTTAGTCCAATAGAGTTAATTGATAAGGGTTAATCGAATAGAGTTAAGTGAAAAGAGTCAATCGAATATAGCTATTCGAAGGAGGGTTTAGTAGGGAAGTTAGTAAAAGGAATATAAAGTGAACTTTGCCTATTTCAAATTTAGAAATGTTGTTCAGTTAAGGTCTGAGAGGTAGTTCTACCCCAACTTGATTGGCTTCGTTTTTAACTAAGGAATAGTTAAGGTTCGGCAGTAAAGGAAATGGTTTGAGTTGGCATAGCGATATTTGTTTGAACATCTGTTTAAGTCCAATGAAGATGTTTTGGAAATGTTTTCCAAATAAGAAACCAGAAATGTTTTCTAATAAAGAAAACAAGAAATGGAAATGTTTTCCATTGTTAATAACGTATATTTTCCAAATTTAGAAAATAAGAAATATTGAATATAGGGAAACAGGAGATAAGTAAATTAATGAAATAAAGAGATAAATGTTGAATGATGTTTGATCGATATAAATTTCCAAATAAAATAATATCGTTGTTTGCACACCTGTTTTTCTTCGATAGTTAAATCACAGACTATCGAAGTTTTGACCATTTTAATGTTGTTAATATGGAGAGACCAGTCGGATTATTATCCAAAGAACCACTATGTATTGGCATAAGCGTTGCGAATCATATATGCCAAAGGAAATTGAAGACGGAGTTATGCAAGGGCTATCATGTTTACAGAATAGTGTCTTCGGTTCATCCTGTTCCTAGGTGACTTGTATGGACGGATGTCTGACAGAGTATTTCCAGACGATCACGTATATTGATTTCTCCAACCGTACCAAGAGTGGAAGCGGAGAAGGAAACTTCTTTTAGCTAACGCATAATGTATGGTTGAGGACGTCAATCGGTGATTTGATGGATTTGACAATGTGGCATTCAAAGTGAATCTGATGTGATGATAAAGCGTAGCTTCTAGCCTCACATCCAGTAGATGACAGAAATCGGGCAGGCAGCATGGCTAAGTTGGTCGCACCGAAGTAGGGTGTATAATCACCTGATTTAGAGTTTCATTTACTTCTAAAAATCTATTGTTGATGCTGTCCCATTCGGGAAACGGTTGTTGATCCCAACCGTTGGTGATATACATTCGATACACTCAAGCGAAATGAGTGGTCGGTCATGTGTGGCCGGGTTGCTAGATGTTCTTGTCGAACCCAGTGTATTCCTCTCTAGAGGTACACTAGCGAAAGGTGGTTCCATACCTTGTCATAGATGGAAATCCATTACCCAATACGTGCTTGCGGTTTTGATTGTATACTATGTATGTAGAACGTGAGATGAAAGCGTTTCTGGTAGATGATTATTATATTGTGATTGATAGACATTATTATAATATCAAAAGGTTTTGATATAAAGATAATTTGGATTATCATAAGGGAAAAACCCGTTCCGTTATACGGCGTGGTCTTATGAGATATCGATTACCTGCTTGAACTGTTTTAAACGGTTTTACTCACACCAGTCCCATGACTGACCCGGAGTTTATTTTGTTGTTTTCCCTAAACTCTTGGGTGCCTAAATTTGTACGGGCAGTCAAGTAGTCGGGATTTATAGATATACTGGAAGAGCTTGGAGCAGGAGGCGTCAGGATCATATAGCTATAGTTATTTCCGCTGTGTTGTAAGTGCTGTACTTTGATAATGATATGTATATTCAAGTATAGATTTGTATTTCAAAGTTATGTTATGAAATATATTTATTCGTTCCGCTGTGAGATTCGTGTTACTCTGATATTGTGTTCTTCTTCTTCTTCTGTTCTAAGTTTCTATCTTATCTTTCCTCACCCTCTAATTTCTTTCATTAATGACCGGTATTTTCAGTTTAATTTGGGGTTAGACTTGTGTTTTTCGTCAGCTCAAATTGGACCGGATTTTTGGGTCATTACACCGATCCACTCTCGGTTAGTCTCATGTTGTAGTGCCCGTCCGTACGATCCTAACGCATCTTACGGTTCGTCAATCTGATATCGTATGTAGAAGATACGTATTTTACAAGCTTTGTATATAAATTATTTAATTTAAATAAGCTAAAACATTTTATTGGGCTTAACCTTTCTCCCCGGCCCAACAGCTCCCCTTCAAAGCCCAACACCGCTCATCCTTGTCTTCCCCGATGCCATTCGATCTCCAGGCAAAGAAAACACAGCCCCCTTTTCCTCCTTTTTAAACTATACCGCACCTTTCATCTCTTCACTATTTCAAAAACAAACATCACCACAACACTTCTCTTTGAAAACTACACCTCCCCATACCAGTTGATAAAAACTCGCATCACTCTTCCAGAATGCGACTTCAGCATTTCGCTCGAGCTACAATGACCCACCGAACCAAAACATCACGGAATCCATCCAAACTTCACACATCGGTGCTAAAACACCTTAGGAACTCTAATACAAAGATCGTTCTTCGAATCCATGCTTGGATATCATGAATCACTCAACCCTAGGTTGCGCGCTGTCTTTTTCCGATCCCCAGAAAATGGTGCGCACCCTATCGAATTGATATAGGATCGAAGTCCATCTCAGAACAATTCCAAAGATGTAAAGCTTAGGATTTATAGAATTTTCTTTGAATTTATTTTGATTTTTGAAGAGGGTTTTTCACTGTATGGTTTGGTTTCGATGGTGGCGGCGCATTTTCTCAGAGAAATGGAAAATGTTTAGGGTTAAGGAGGGTAGAGGATATTATATAGGATAGGTTTTATATTTTTTTTATTCGATTATTTTATTTATTTTTAAGCCAAGCTATTTTTATTTGTCCTCTAAAATTCTTGTGATCATGTACAATTCCCAAAAATCACTAAACTGGACGTGCAGCTAGAGTTTGACATTACGGTCCCAAGAAATTGGTTTTGTCGAATTCCGACTCTGTTTGCTCACACAGCGTATTTTTAACCGTTAGAATACTGACTATTTTCCACATTAAAAATACTTACGGCCACATACTGGCTCTAAAAATCACGAAACTTGATCTCTAGCAATAATTTAATATTGCGGATCCAACAAAATTAGTTCCGTCGAATTCTGAGGTCGTTTGCAAAACTGGCTATTTTTAAAGCTCTAAATAACCCTTTTAAATATATAAATATATTTAAAAACATTTAAATTTAATATTTAAAAATAAATATTATCATATATGTTCACAACAGAATATCATACTGCTACACCGGGATTTATAACTCGATATTTCAAATCCTGTGTTACATCGATATTCGATTTATACTTAAAAATCCATTTTAAAATATAAATAAATCGATATAAATTATAAAGGAATTCCACAGCGACTTTTCTAAAATTTGATTTGGACATAACTAAAAATCTACACGACGAAATCCCGATTTTTCTCTTCCATTAGAAAGATATACTTCACCAGCTCCTAGCGTTTCTTGTTTCATAGAAATCCGATTTAAAACGAACCATGTATATTCAGTTGAAGTTCAAATTGCCAAATAGCGAACTGCCGCGCCATTTCGAGCTCGATTATAATTATATTATAATTATACGTTCAAACTGCCGTTCAAATAATATATTCGTTATTCTAATTCAATTCTAAACTGAATTAAATATCACAGATGATCTAGTTCACACCTATTGTGAATTCCACTATTTCTGACTATTTCAGAAATTAAATATATTATTATATTATTATTATTATATTATTTATTTTAATTAAATATTCAATACTATTTAATCTTGGTCATTTTAAATAACCAACCCATTATTCAAATAATTTAATTATATCGTTGAAAAATGCGGGTCGTTACATAAATACGGATGGTTTTTACCTTACGATAACCCAACACATTTGTTTAAGGGTGCTTTTGTCTCACGTCCTTGTTTAAGTTTAAAATTAAAGCCACATCCCTCCCAATGTTTTGATGTAAACCCGGTCCCTGTTTTAAGCTGCCGCTCCCTATTTTTGCTCCCTTCCACCTTTTGTTATGCCATCTTCCGCCTTTTACATGTTTTGACCAAAAAAAAGGCGGATTCAAGTTAAAAAAATCAAAAAATAGGAAATATTCCCGGAAGCATTCAAAAAAAACAAAAAAAAAGTTACATACATCTGTGCAGCTATTGCCAATAGTAGCATATATACATGCATATATTCATATAATGTTTTCTGTTGAAAATCTGGACCAATATACGCATACATGTATGCAACTATTGCGAAATAACTATATACACGTACGCTTACAAAGTTGAACTGAGATTTATGTGTTATGAAAAGTAGCATACATGAATGCAACTATTCTGTATATATGCATGCAACAAATTTAAAAGGGACGACGACTTCTGAATATGCGCATGAATGTATGCGTGTATTTTGTACAAGAGCATAAATATGTGCAACATTGTCTGAAAACGGCGAATGCTTGAAAAAACATGTCAAATTTGACTATATGCATAAAAGGATGCATTTATTGTTGTTTAACTGCATATATGTATGCATCTATACTGCAGTTTGGCGCAACGCTGAAATATAAGCATGAATGTATGCAACTATTTGCGAATAGGTGCATCTTTTGATGCATAAACCTGTTGTTTCGTTGTTTTTGTGTATTTTTGGGTTTTGACGTGGTTTTTGATTGTTTTAACACCTAATTTTTTTGGCCAGAACGTGTTTTATTTAATAATGAATTTTCATCATTTTTTTATATTTTTTTAATTTTTTTTATATGTTTTCGAAAAATAGGGACCTAATTTACATGAAAAGTTGGACCGGGTGTGAGCCCAATTAAGTTTCGTTTTAGGGATGTGTGCCTAATTTTCACTTTTTTAAAACAATATTATTATGATATTATAATAGTGTCTAATACAAGTAAAAAGAAATCTAGTAGAACGCTTGCATTTCACGTTCTACATATATAATATACAATCAAAACCGCGGGCTCTTATTGGATAATGGATTCTGACTATGACAAGTTACGGAACCACCTTCCGATCAGTGTACTCTAGAGAGGATACACTGGAGTTCAACAAGAACATCTTGCAACTCAGCCACATATGACCGGCCATTCATTTCGCTTGAATGTTCTGAATATATTTTAACCTTACGGTTGGTATACCAACATAACCGTTCCCAGGAGATACAGAAATGAAAAGAAGTAACAAATATGAATATTGCTAGATGTTGACAATACATCCTAATGGGAGCGACCCACTTAGCCAAGTTTCCTGCCTGATTTTTGTTATTTCCCGGTTGATGAAGCTTGAGGTCATTACGTATCTTTTCAAAGACCACACCTTTATTTACTTTGAATGCTACATAATCATACACGCTAAATCATAAATTGATTTCCCAAAAAATACCACGGGTATAAAGCTAAGAGAAATGAATTCCTCCACCACCAAACGTGACTACATTTGAAGAGATCAACTTACGCGGTCTGTTAGATATACTCTATCATACATACATCTATACAAGTTGTCCTGGGACTGGACAAACCGAAGGCATTATTCTGTAAATCCATCTTAGGCAATTTCTACCTAGGATCGCCAAAACAGCCTTTGCATAAACTCCATCTTCAATTATCTTCATCATATTTTATTTGCAATGTTAAAGCCCATATGGAGTGGTTTTCAGATAATAAATCTAATCCCAGTCTCTCCATATTGACGATGAAAAAATGGTCAAAAACTTTGATAGTCGGCTATTTAACTATCAAAGGAACATATATACAAACAACGGTCGTATTAAATGGAAATCCTACTGATCAATCATCAATCAACCTATGCCCCTTTAAATAGATTTATCTACAATCATTTCATTTCCCAATTTTCCTTAAATATCTTTACATAGATATTTTCCCAACTCGCTTAGCCTTTCATGATTTTTTTTAAAACGTTTCCATATATTCACAACTCCTTATTTCCCGTGTTTCTAAAACATACGTTATTAACATAGGAAAATATTTCCATATCTTATTCACGCATCACTATCATTTCACATCCATCAGTCCCTAACCGTAAAATAGTAAGAGAACAACTCCTTAAGTAATATCCCCGAAGGGCAAAACCAACATCTGATCGATACTCAGAAAGCTATTAACTAATTTCCAGTCAGTTTCTAATTTCTTTAACTCCATTCTTAACTTCTAAATCGTTTCATTTTCTATACTTTGAAAATTTCTCTAATTTTATTTGGAAACATTTGCAAAACCCATTTATGTAGATTCAACGAACGTTGTATAAAACATTGGTTATAACGATAAGTTATAATGCATGCTTCCAAAATATTTAAATTTAAAATATAGTTTGACTCTTTATTTAAAATAAATAAAGAATCCTGATAAAAATGGAAAGTAAATAATAATTTCCAAATTCAATATAATCGAATTTTAATGTAAAATTCTCACTCGAATAGACTTTATTCGATTAACGTATCAAACCTCGAAATGGACTTAACGTTTCAGGTCAGCCAAACTTCTGATTCATCTTTGGTTTTATCGGTTCAAATACTCGCTAATTTCCTTTTACAATCATTCTGATCTGTAAACCGTTTAATTTTAAACCATTATTCACTTTAAACATGAATGTTATTCTACTATAGAAATTTGGAGTCGTTTTATTAAATCAAATCTTGATTTAAATTACCAATATAATTATAGTTTAAAATTCCATTTATTTAGTTCCTTTAAAAATTCATACCTTATATTTTATTTCATAAACTCAGTTTATAAGTTATAATTTAATATCAATGATTATAAATTATTGGTTTCCAATCCAATTCTTAATTATCTCGTCAAATTCTTAATTTTATATAATTTATAAAGATAAATATTCTTATAATGTTCAACATGGTCGAATTCAGATAAATCCTTATGGATTTATTCCCATTCCACTCTCATTTCAAATATCAAAATTATCTCGCCGTTTTCTTTTGAAATGATTTACATTCTGCCTTTTTAACTAATTTCTTGAATTCACATTCCCAAATTATTTAATAAAAATCTTCTCACTTATTTTTGTCGATCTTTAGTTGGTGCATTTGGTTAGAGTGCAATGCACATGTCTTCAATAAACAGAATAAGCGCTTCTTTGGTACCTGCAGTCACGTCGTTTATCTATTTGAAACATATACAGGTGCTTCCCGGCATGCACACTTCAGATACACTCTTCCTGCGGCCTGGCACTTAGGGAAGCAGCTCGGCCTATCACTGACGAATGCTAATGATGCATTGCTTGGTAGTGCTAGTCTCATCTGATAGACTTATGTTGTATGCAGGTTACTAGTTACTACTTGCTACTGATATTTTGGCTTGTATCGTATGTAAGCTCTATGTATTATGAACTGCTTATAGGATGATCTTGGCCCTAAACGTTATGCTACTGATTGGGCCTGTCAACCAGACTATTATATTTATATATTATGCTAATCGGCTATGTAGCTATATGCTGCACAACCGTCTTCCTCAAAAAAAAATTTGTTTATAAACCAACTGCTTATTATATAGTTAAACAATTTATTATATTCTAGCCAATCAAAATTCAATTTCTATTTTTTTTTCTTTTTGAAAAACCCCAAATTTTTGTCCAATATATTCGAATATATTTTATGGTATTTAAGTATCAGTTAGTCCAGGGTCAATGTTATTCAACATCTCAAACACACAATAATCAACACAAAATTATTTATCACATCATATAATGCAATATATGAAAAACAACAACGTAATTGTTGAGGAATCCAATTGGATTCCTCCAACCAGTTTCCCTGCATCCACAGATGTTAATCAGGATAAATAACAATAATTTCATATCAATATGAAATATTATAATAAATAGAATCAATATTTAAGCAACGTTTTATATATATAATGGTATATATAATTTCAAACAATTTGTAACAACCCGGAAAATCAGAACCAATTTAAAAATTTTATTTTGGTTATTTTATTGAATTTTGGAAATTTAAAATGATTTATTTCAAATAATAATGAATAAAAATTTATTTAAATCGAAATTAAAATGAAAATTTTTAATTTAATTATAAAGGAGTATAAAATGGCGTGGTAGTTTGAAAATTCGATTTCAAATTTCAAATGAATGTACAGTATTCAAAATAAACCAGATTTTAGTGAAACCAAAAATAATTAAATCTGTTTATAAATATCTTTCTAATGAATCTGAAAAACCGAAATTTCATAGCGGGAATCAAAAGTTATGGCCAGTTGAATATTCAGAATGGTCGCTATGAATAAATATAACCCTGAAAAATAGCCATTTTGCAAACAATCTTTTTTCGACGAAACCACTTTGGTTGGATCCGAAATGTCAAATTATAGTTAGATTCCAAAATTCATAATTTTGGAATTAATATGTGAGAGTGGCAAAGGAAAACATGTTGGTTAATTTCAGTCAAATTGGATCGACCAGAAAATGGCCATTTTTCAAACGGTCTCCAAATTTGATGAAATTAGTTTTGTTAGGACCGTATCGTCAAAACATAGCCAAAATTATTTTCTGGAATTTTTAGAGTCTGTATGTGGCCCAGGTAAATTAAAATGTACGTTTAAATTAAATATATATTGATTTATATTTTAATTTTGATGAAAACTGATCGTAACAGCCGAATTGGGTTACGAAACATATCCTATTGTGTTTGGAATGGCGGTATTTGGCTAGAAGCAACATTCGTTGGTTCTCGTTTAGAGTTCAGAGCGTTAAACAGAAAAGGTTCGAATTAAATAATATTATAAAAATATATATACCCTTGGTCAAAATTAAAGAGTAAAAACCCTTTTCTCTTAGTCAACTCGTTCAATCAGCCGTCGTTACCTGGAACGAATGGCGTTATTCATTCAATTTTGATTCCTCATTTCACATTTAATCCATCAATTAATAGATTGTCGTTTCTAAACAAAAATCATTGCTCTCTCTTCAGTCTCCAAAATGGTGCGGATAAGATCTGAAACCGTCGCGTAATGAGGCTGAATAGTTCACCTGAAGGTGCTTCGTTCGCACCTGTTTTGCGAGGGCAGGGGAGCCTTGAGCTCCATGCCAACTCCGGCGGTGGAAGCTCCGGCCAATGCCGACCTCGTGGTGGGTAACGATCTGGATACGGGGGCGGGTGGAAGGAGCTACGGTCAACCCTAGTTTGGAGCTTTTGTCGTGGTTGGGTTTCTTTGTTCAGGAAGTTAAACGAAGACGGGGTTGAGGATGATTAAGAGATTCAATTAATTAATTAATTCAAAATGTCATTAACGCAAATATTGGCATATCTTTTACATACGAGGTCGAAAAAATGCAAATTTGGATCCGTTGTGATCGTGGGGACGAGAGCTTCACAACAAGACTAACCGGGTCCAATTTGGAGCATGTTAGAATTTTAGGCAAATTCAAATCCAAACGGCTCAGACTATGAGAACTTCTCACTAAAATAATTTATGTATAGTAATTTATTTTATAACTGCATATATGAACTGCTCCCCGTCGTCCACAGGTCATGGACGACTTGTTTGTTTGATTGTGATGTGAAATGGACTGTATAAAATATATGAATAATAAAAATATCATTTATATTGTATATATGGACTGAATAAAATATTCATGAGTTGAAATAAATATTATGAACCGGACGGTTTGTTTATGTACACTTATTTATCTGATATGGATTGGGACGATAAATTTTACACATTGTCTAACTACACAAATATTAAACAGTATTTGTTGTTTGAAAACCCCACACGGGTATTGGGATAATATTTGACATACACTGATCCCAATAATTAGTAGTTTGTCAATTGATGGGTTGACAGCCTGTATAAGCGTTATTTATTTATTTTAATGCTTATACAGTTGTAGAATACACTCTGGATGTTGTTTGAATTTTAAATGATTGCTTATCATTATTGTTGTATAAATATTATGTTGAAATCCATATAAATAAAATTATATGATAATTGATTGAGTCTGATTCCAGTTCAGAATTAATGAATATTTTAAAAATAATATTCAGTGAATATTGAAATGTGAAGCCGTGTTAAGTAGTTAAACGTCATTTTAACACGAACGGGATTTTCTGTCGATTTTATTCATTTTATAATGAATATCAAAAAGTGATTTCAAAATCCGATATTTTGAAAATATTATCATTTTAATATTGAAATGATATTGAAATTTAAATTTTGATTTAAATTTGAAAAATCAATTTGAAATCGTTTTAAAATGAATTTAAAACGAATTTATATAAAGAATATTCAATTTTGATTTGAATTTGAAAATTTAATTGAAATCATTTTGAAATGAATTTAAAACGAATTGAAATGGAATTGAAGTTGATTTGAATTGATATCATTTTGAAATGAATTTAAAACGAATTGCAATGAAATTGAAATCGATTTGAATTGAAATCGATTTAAAATGAATTCAAAACAAATTGAAATGGAATTGAAATCGAATTGAATTGAAATCGAATTGAATTGAAATCGATTTGGAATGAATTTAAAGCGAATTTATATTGGAATATTCAATTTGGATTTGAAATTGAAATGGAAGTGGAAATCATTTTTAAAACGATTTATAAAATACGTTTTAAATGGAAATCGACGAAATATATAATATATATTATAATGGCCTGAATAAAACGCGCCGTGCAGCGGCAGTTCGCGAATTTTGACCATTAACTTCAAATATATTTTGCTATTTGGAAGATATATATTTCGTTATTCTAATACGATATTTGTTGATTTCAGAATTTGATATTGAATATAAGCCAATATATTTTCTATTCAAAGTCATGTATTTAATATCGAATGGGATTTTGGGTTTATCGTGAACGGTGTCTTCACTAACATTGTTCTTAAACCCAGTTGAGAAAAGATTAAATCTTTTTATTTAGATTTAATAAGGTTTACCAATTAATTGACATTTAATTGGAATTTAATGGGAATTAATAATAGGATTTATCGTGAATGGTGTTTTAAACAACACTTGTTCTTTAACCCGATTATTAATGGGAATTGGTTTTTGGGTTTATCGTGAATGTTGTTTTTAAATAACACTTGTTCTTCAACTCGATTAACAATGGAAATAGGATTTTGGGTTTGTCGTGAATGGTATCTTTAAAAATAATGTTCTTAAACCTAATGGAGTTAAGAAAATTTGGAACCAATTGGAGATTAGCTAAGTTGAATTGGTTTCCTGGGTATTGATCTGATGTTGGTTTCGGCCTTCGGGATTAATACTTAGGGAATTGTTCTCTTACTAATTAACAGTTGGAGACTGATGGAATGGAATGTTGTAACACCCCACATCTGTTAAGGTCACTCACAAAGGGAATGCTTTAACTTCAATGGAGTATTATGGGTACTGGAACAGAAATATTACAAGACAGACATATATAAAAAGCAGAAAATAAAGTGGAAGTACTTCAAATCATTTATTAAATATAAATGTTTACAAGAAAAGCCCATCAACTTCCAATACCCAATTTCATAGTTAAAATATCAGTCCTGCTCAAAAACAAAGAAGCATAAAAACAAACTGCAGTATTCCCCAATAAAGCAAAGCAAGCCATAGCCAAGACAAATCCAAGCCATACATGAAAGAGCCTCGGAGCTTGGTAAGATCCGAACTATGCTGTATTCCCACCCTGTGAACCTAGGGGGGAACAGAAGAAAAAGAGGCGAAACAAAACGGGTCAGTCATAAAGACTGAGTAAGTCCTAGTGACTTTCAGCATAAAAATAGGTAAAGATAACATGGCATGAATAAACTGAAAGTAAACATAAGCATGATGACAAGGTAGGCAAGATAAACTAAGATAACAAGATAAACTATGATAACAAGATAAACTAAGGTAACAAGATAAACTTCAGGCACGATGAAACAAGTATAACATCCCATAATTCCTATCAAGTATCCCACCGCATGGTTTCTATCAAGAATAACATCGCAAGGTTTCTAAGCTTTACCATTAAAACGATATCTATTTGCTCTGCACCACCTAACTAGCATCCTCATAAGTGTCTTACATGGAATGATTTGTACTCCTACTAGTATCCCAACTAGTGTCCTATGTAACAAGGATCCGTACCCCCTACTAGTGTCCCAACTAGTAGCTCGTGTTATATAATAATTACAACGTGATCCCAATCCTCGCAATTATGGTAGCCTTCAGGTGTACATCGATTTTGAGGATTCCATCTCGATCACCCCAATGGCCATGTATTTATTCGATGCACCCTTACTACCTTATCGATCGGCTCCCTACTTGACCTAGTCCTCGTTTGTGTCACGCGGGCCCCTACTTGTAGATACCTGTGGTGGTCCCACCATGGGGTGTATCAAGTCCTATGGTGGTAACCCTAACACAATCAAGATGCACATATTTATACCTACTGATGCCCAGTGGCTAAATTTTCTGCACCGAAGTGTGTGCACGCCCACACTCCGTTAGAACCTGCACTGCTGCACCAACCGCCAATAATTTGACCTCTTATAATCAGCCCAGTAATCGTGCCCCACCCTGCCTAGCTCAGGGTTCCGTTGATACCTAATGTGGGTTACTGCCGAAATGGGTCCCCGTTACTAGGTTTTTCTAATGGTTAAGTCTGTGGGCCTATATTCTCTGATATTACCCACCAACCCTGATGTGTACTTAACCCCGCTACTGATTCAAGCATGTGTATTTAATGGTTAAGTGTATGTGGGCCTATATTTACTAATATTACCCACCAACCCGATATGTACTTAACCCTTCTACTCGTTATGTTACCATGGTTAAGTGTTTACCTTAGTTAACTTAACCTTTCTTGCTTATTATGTTTGATTGGTTAAGTGTGGTTTATTAACTTAACCTCGTTCGTCTATCTGGTTACATTGGTTAAAAAATTTCTTGTTAACTTAACCCCATGTGTTACTTAACCTTACCACGCATCACATCAGATTGGTTAAGTGCATGTTAACTTAACCCCATCCACTAGTCATATTATAATGGTTAAGTGTTATCAACTTATTTAGGTTAACTTAACCCACCCGCTTGTCCTGTTATGTTGGTTAAGTGTTACTACTTAACCGCAACCACTTGTCTAATTAACCCATTGTATTAGTTAAGTGTTCTCATTAACTTAACCTCACTCTCTAGTCCAGTTTAATCATGTTATAATGGTTAAACATTTGCTTAACCTTACCCACTCCCGTAGTCAACATATTAAATTGGTTAAGTGTCCAGATTAACCTAATCATATTACTTAACCCACCCATTTATATCATATTGGTTAAGTGTTCTTATTTACTTAACCCTACCCACTGGTCTAATTACCATGTTAAGTTGGTTAAGTATTACTATTCGTATTTCCACATGTCACCCACTTAACCCCCATGTCCCACCACATGTTTATCTGGTTAAGTATTTCTTAATTCATTAAGGCCGTAACCTAATAAAGACCTCTCACATTAGACTGACATTTATGGCAGCTGGATTTGTCGGGCGGGTCCGGGCAGTCTTACACCATAAAAGAGTCTGACCTCGTGTCTTTATAACTGTTATGCTTTTAATTTGGGCCTTGGACCTCTCACATTGGGCTGACATTTGTGACTACTGGATTCGCCGGGCGGTTCCGAGCAGGTTTACGTCACAAATGAGTCCAACCTCATGTCCTAAGCATTGATTATTACTTATAATCTTTTACCCCAATTTGAATTATTTCCCCTATTCAAATTATCAATTTATTCCTAATTTAACGATGTCCATAATTGACTCAATTATGTCCATCAATTAATGGTATGCAAAATCATACCAATTTTACCACAATTTATCTTAGGCCATTAAAGGCAACTTATCTCAATTTATATTTATCCCTCCTTTAAGGCTATTACATGCCAACTACCCAAAACCTATTTAGGCGTGTTCATATTAGCCCATTTTCAAGACACAAATTATCATATGTGTTTCAACCACAAATTTCACCTATTTAACATATGCCCAAGTTCTAGATTACATGTCCGTTTTACATATGCCTAATTCATACCAAATTTACATATGTTCAATTCATGCCTGTTTACATGTATGCCAAATTTATATATGCCTAATCTTAGACAATTTTACATATATACCAAGTTTCATGCCTTTTTATACATATATCAAGATTCATAGTTTACATGTTTACAAAGCTATGCCCAATTCACATAGATCAATTTTTAGCCAAATATATGTATCAATATTCTTGCCATATTTTACATAGGTCAAGTTTCATACCAACTACATGTATTCAATGTTTACCCCAATTTACCCAAGCTAGCAAAACTTTAATTATAACGATAATACCCAAATTCAAATTTCGTGTTAATGGCAATAATACCCAAGTATCCAGTTTTCATATTATGCCTTCGATTCTACCAAACACATATATCCAACAAGGCAATATCCCAATATTTCCCCCGTATTCAATCGCACGCAAATCGCAGTTTAGGCCTAGGTCCGAAATTGACCAAGGTTCATCAAAAGAAAACAAATAGGGGAAAGGTAGAATTTTGCATAATAAATAGATCAGAGAGAAAAACAACATCATGATAGGCATAAAGATTAGAACTTGATGATAACATCATTACGAATCAAGAAAACTGCTGAATAAATCAAAAACTTGTAATGAGAATAAAGGTAGACAAGTCTCAAAACTAAAGATTCAAAAAGCAACAGGAATAAATCATACTTAATCCAATTCCACTTTAATTCATGGCCACATTATAATTAAATACTTAAATCGGAAAGCAACTAGAACTTACAGAGAACGGCTAATGAATTAGGGAGTGAATTTGTCGTAGAAAGTTGCAGTGTCATTGATCTATCCTCTTGAATTTGTTGTAGAAGCATTGATCTTTGATTTGATTTGGGTTTGAACGCTTAAGCTTTAATTTGGAGACGGCGGCCATGGCTCAAGAGAGATTCCAGCAGCATTTAGGTGTAAGAATGATTTGTTATGAATTATGTTAGGTCTAGGTGTTATTTTATAGGTGTAGGAAACTCATTTAGGCCATTAGATCAACCCTAGAGTCAATCCGGACCATCAAAACTCATCCTGGGCCTCAAAAATGGGTTCTGGGCCACCCCAGGCCGACCAGGTCGACCTGTACAGGGAGGGAGTCGACACTACAGTCGACACAGGGAGGGCAGGTCGACTTGGGTGTCGACACTACAGTCGACACGGGTAGTCTTCCATAAAGTCTGCTGAAATCTTGTTTTGGCCATATCTTGGTCATACGGACTCCGATTTTCGAAAACTCGGACTCTATTTCGCGTATTTTTCCAAGAGGAACGCAATGGTGATGTCCATTTTACCTAATTCCTGATTTTTGAATTAGTTATCCTTATTTTACTATCTTTTCCGTTACATACGCCGTTATCGTACTAATTTTTCTTCTCTTCCATGTATTAATTAATTCTCCTTATGCATCACCATTAGTTACCTATCATAAGCATATTTTCATATATTTTATTTCATTTTTATTTATATTAAAAAAATACGGGGTGTTACAAATGTGATTTTGGGTTTATCGTGAACCGTGTTTTAATTGACATTGGTTCTTCAATCTAGTTAAAGATAAGATTAATTTTTTAGCTTTGAATAATCATTAATATTGATTTTTGGGAAAATTAAAACTAAATGGAGTTTTAATGAATCTTTGATTAGATTGAAAAGTGAATGTGATAATTAAAATTATCAATTCAAGAAAATGATCGAAAATGTAGTACCACCAGTTTTACTCCAGGCAATAGCTAAATCTTTAATTAGATCTGAACGTGAAATGGTAATTAATATTTACCGATAACGCCGTGGTGTTAGATATGGAGTATTACTAGTTTTGCTCCAGGGGATGAGTAGGTTGGGATTGGGAAATAAAATAAATGATTACTTCGGTGTTGTTCGCTAATCCCGACTAGTTTGGAAAACCTTGATATGGTTTGATATCCAAAGGAAGATTAAAGAATAAATTTAAAGAATTTATCTTTGATAAAATTAATGGGAACCTTTTCCAAAGGAAGAGAATATTTGAATAAAAGAATATTCTGGACTGGAATGAGGCGTATGATGTGTTGTTATAACCCTTGATTATAAGATACGCGAGTTATTCGGAAAGGTCGGGTTTATCCCATTCTGAATAACTGATTCGACGATAAGTCGAAGAAATTGAAGACGGGGCAAGACCGACGAACTTCACATCGAATGGATGGGTGCTACTGATGCTTATTATTGGAGTAGCTACCTTGAAGGGGGTAAAATGGTAGCCGTCCAGACGTACTTGTTGATTGTGTGGATATGCGAGGGTGTTTACACCAAAATTTGGCAAAACAACCAAAGTATTGCTTAACGCGTTACCTAATCGGAGGCGAGATGCTTGGGAAGCATGCCACCTTTTCAAAGGCAAGACGTAAGAATACCTTTTTTATCATGTGAGGCCATATCTAACACATGAAAACATCAAAATATAGAAAGAAGACAAGAGTTTATAGTGGTTCGACCTTTGAGGAGGTCTACGTCCACTCTTAAGAGAGAATTTTATTATCAACAAGTTGTTTACAAGGTAAGATCACCCATACATTCAACCAAACTTTCTCCCACACACATCCTTCCATTTGAATTGCTGAAAATGGTAGAGAAATATCTTGGACAGCGAGGAAATCTCCTTATTACCAAGCTTTTGCCATGGATCTTCGACCTTAAGCTCTATCATATATCATTTGTGGAAGCCATGATTCCATGCTCCATTGATCTTTGTTGGATTATGAAGAATAGATGTTGGAATGCTTGAAGAAGTCCACAAAGCGATTTGGCAGCACTTCCACGTGTTTCTAGAAAAGTCCCCCTAAAATGATGGAGGTAGGGTGCTATTTATAGGCGGAGGAGTGGCTGAAATCTTGTATTCAGGGTTCTGGTCGGTATTTTTGGGTATTTACGAAAATGCCACTGCCAGTTGTCACCAGCTGTCATGTTACTTCATGTATCGCGACCGACCAAGATACAGAACGACCAGAAGCTAACGAATGACCAGGAAGCTGGAGCAAGAAAGCGAACCGACCAGGTGATAACGGAACAGGATGGCGCATCATTCCGAACATGCGGGCCGACCAGGATGGTACGGAGGAAAGAACGACCTGGAGTTTGTGAGGAAAAGGACGATCAGGGTTTTTTAGAGAAAAAGGACGACCAGGGACTTCGTCTATTATAACCGACCCTTCTCAAAGCTGAAGGACTTTGACCGACTAGGAGCTTTATGAGAACCGACCCCTTCTTAATCGTTACTGAACCGACCCGTATAGATTCGTCAATAACCCATCAATTATACATATCGATTTTAGTGGATAACATTTTGCCCCTCGGAGTTTCAAAATATTTTGTACGAAAAGATTATGGACTTCGAAATATTGCTCGATATGCTGATGGATTGATCAGGTTTAACCAAGGTCGGTTTTCAAAATTTATTCGCAGGGGTCGGATTTTATGTGGACTTGATTTCCTTTGGGTCGGTTATTTCAGTATGGGCTGGGTCGGCCTATTGGCGTAACCCCTATATTTAAGCACTTCCATCTCTTGCTCTTCCCCATTCGTATCCAACCTTCTCCGAGCAGCTTTAACGGTGACGGCGCTCCATTAAAGATAGTTTGTCAACTCCGCCTTGCTTCTTCGATTCAAGCTTTTAATTCAATCCAATCCTTCAAATCAATTTAATCTCCGGTCGCACTTTTCTTTGAATCGATCTTCAACGCTGGTCCGATATCGATCTCCCCGAATTCGAGTTTTCAGTTAGTTGATCTAATTGCAGGTATGAATCTTCATATTGATGTTAATTCAAGAATGACCAACATTGTCTTTTGAATTTGGCTGGATTCTTTGGGGTTGAACTGTACTCGAATCAGATTTGATGTATAATTGTGATTTGTGGTAGAATCCTTGAGTCTGAAACCCTTGGTGTACTGAAATGTTTGTAAGTAATGTTGCATTCAACTTTTAGTTTGTGGATTATGATTCTGAGATGAGGATCCTTGTAATTTTTCCTTGTTGCGATGATGATCACAACATGTTTGTGTATATGTTTGAATGGCTGACGCATGCATAATTTTCTGCTTAATTTATCATTTCACGATGTTTGTATCGAATAATCACGCTTACTTTTAAATGTATGACCAGTCTGGTCGATTTTTTGATTAACTGGGTTGGGTCGATCTGATGCTGCTTTACATAACCCTTCTAGCCAATTTGGTTTATCCGACTAGTTTAAATAGATTAATCAGTGTATAGACCGACTAGCTCGGCTTTATTTTGCTTGACCAACCTGTAGTGCACCCAAGAACAAGCTCGCTCGGGATTGAATCAGCCTTACCAGATAGGACCGACCCAGACGGATTTGAATCTTGACCGACCAGGTTGTGATTGCTTGCAAATTAATCATAGAACGACCAGCCCAAGGGTGTTTTTACCGACCAAATAGGGGTTAATTTTGGGCGACCGGAGCTTTTACTTATTTTAAGACGACCAGAACCTGACTAGTTTTGAGCGACCAGGTCTTGACTATTTTGGGCGACCGGGGCTTGACTGGTTTAGAGCGACCAGGTGCTTTTCCAGTTTTGAGCGACCAGGGCTTGACTGGTTTTGAGCGACCGGGTGCTTTACCAGTTTTGAGCGACCGGGTCTTTAACTGGCCAAGGCCGACCCTGGTTGAGCTTAATTAATATTTTTGTGGTTTGTTTTTCCAACATGCTTGTTTATGGATTTTCCACCTGTATATGGTTGTGACGATCCTTTGGAACGTGAGAAACCAAACAGCTACTTTTGGATTTGTGATGTGATATGTGATATGCCCCCGTACCAATGGATTGTTTCAACCCTGATATAATGGCAATGAACTTAAACATTAGATGCTTTAAGTTATAACCAGAATATAAAAGCGTCTGTCATTGCACTGTGACATTTGGAGCTTTTTATTCTTCATACGAACTTTACATGTATTATTTGGAATTCCCCTTTTTTTTCATTTAGGCGGGCTAAATATTGAGAAATGAGTGGACACCTCTTGAGGATGTTTTTTTTGTTGAAGACTCGGCTTGGCAATAACGTGGTCAGATTTTGTCTGACTTTAAGTTATTTGGCTGAGCACCCCCGGAGAGGGTTTGGGTTAAAGACTCAGTTTGACAATAACGTGGCCAGATTTTGTCTGACTTTGAGTTATTTGACTGAGCACCTCCGGAGAGGTTTTGGGTTAAAGACTCGGTTTGGTAATAACGTGGTCAGATTTGTACTGACTTTGAGTTATTTGACTGAGCACCCCCAGAGAGGTTTTGGGTTAAAGACCCAGTTTGGTAATAACGTGGTCAGATTTGTACTGACTTTGAGTTATTTGACTGAGCACCCCCGGAGAGGTTTTGGATTAATGACTCAGTTTGGTAATAACGTGGCCAGATTTGTACTGACTTTGAGTTATTTGACTGAGCACCCCCGGAGAGGTTTTGGGTTAAAGACTCAGTTTGGTAATAACGTGGTCAGATTTGTACTGACTTTGAGTTATTCGACTGAGCACCCCCGGAGAGGTTTTGGGTTAAAGACTCAGTTTGGTAATAACATGGTCAGATTTGTACTGACTTTGAGTTATTTGACTGAGCACCCCCAGAGAGGTTTTGGGTTAAAGACTCAGTTTGGTAATAACATGGTTAGATTTGCACTGACTTTGAGTTATTTGACTGAGCACCCCTGGAGAGGTTTTGGGTTAAAGACTCAGTTTGGTAATAACGTGGTCAGATTTGTACTGACTTTGAGTTATTTGACTGAGCACCCCTGGAGAGGTTTTGTGTTAAAGACTCAGTTTGGTAATAACGTGGTCAGATTTGTACTGACTTTGAGTTATTTGACTGAGTACCCCTAGAGAGGTTTTGGGTTAAAGACTCAGCTTGGTAATAACATGGTCAGATTTGCACTGACTTTGAGTTATTTGACTGAGCACCCCCGGAGAGGTTTTGGGTTAAAGACTCAGTTTGGTAATAACGTGGTCAAATTTGTGCTAACTTTGAGTTATTTGACTGAGCACCCCCGGAGAGGTTTTGGGTTAAAGACTCAGTTTGGTAATAATGTTGTCAGATTTGTACTGACTTTGAGTTATTTGACTGAGCACCCCCGGAGAGGTTTTGGGTTAAAGACTGTGCCTGCCTAGTTCCACGGAGTGGGTATTGATTTTGTTGGACCTTTGAGTTGATCGAGATGCCTCGATTATAAATCCGTAACCCTAAGTCGATCCTCTCGAATGATACTCCTTTGGTGGAATTTTAGCGAGTCTTCTTTAATTTTGCTCCATTGGTTTCTCCCGCTGATTGGCCTTGGTGTTTTTTTTCTTATGGAGACATTCCTCACTTACTGTATTTCGACGGGAGTGCTTTATGGATCCATGTGCTTAATTTGTCCTTTTGGACTATGCTATGAACTAACACCAGGCTTTCATTGGGGAATGAACCAGCGAGCTTTTTCTTTTAATTATGTCCTGTAATCAGAAATCATAACTGAACATCTTTGAGTATATAATCAAAGGTATGCGATGTATAATTTAGACAGGAGTTAAAAGAGTTGGCATTATTCATGTTCATGTAATTCCATACAAAGTATCCGTTATATTCATAGAAAAACACAAAGGAATATGATCCAAAAGAGTTATTTGAAATAACGCCGGAGGTGATCACGGTTCCAGGCCCTTGGGACTTATATTCCGTCTATAGTCCTGGGCTTAAAGGTGTCGTCGAGGAGCTTTTGATCGATGACAAACGGACCTTCCCAGTTGGGGCCAAAAACTCCTGTTGCGGTCATGATCTTCTTTAACACTAAGTCTCCCACTTCGAATGTTCTATGCCTGACCTTTTGATTGAAGTGTCGGGCAATTCTCCTTTGATAGGCGACTATCCTAAGCTCCGATTCAGTCCTTTTTTCTTCAAGTAAATCGAGGGCTTCAAGCTGCAACTTTTCATTCTCTTTCTGGTTAAAGTGAATTCTGCGGTGAGTAGGAACCTCTAACTCCACAGGTATCATTGCTTCCGATCCAAATGCCAGAGAGAATGGAGTATGCCCCATCGCAGTTTTATGAGTCGTACGGTAAGCCCATAGTGCAAGCGGCAGCTCTTCAATCCAGTTTCCCTTAGCTTTCTCGAGATGCTTCTTAATGGTGGATTTCAGGATTTTGTTGATTGCTTCAACTTGCTCGTTGGCCTGCGGGTGGGCAACTGCTGCGAAGCTTTTCTGAATGTGATATTTGTCACAAAAGTCTTTGAACTCATCGCTTTCAAATTGCGTGCCATTGTCGGTGATGATCTTCTGCGGAATTCCAAATCTGCATATGATGCTTTTCAAAACAAAATTGATCACTTTTCTTGATGTGATGGTTGCCAGTGGCTCAGCTTCCGCCCATTTAGTGAAATAATCCACAGCAACTATGGCGTACTTGAAACCGGATTTTGCTGTAGGTAATACTCCAATCAAATCTATGCCCCAGACAGCGAATGTCCAAGGACTCAACATTTGTGTCAACTCAGTCGATGGAGCTCTCGGAATCTTTGCAAATTTATGGCATTGGTCACATTTTTTAGCAAAGATCATAGAGTCGAGATTTACCTCTGGCCAGAAGTAGCCATATCAAAGAACTTTTTTGGCTAGAGTTTGTCCACCTACATGTCCGCCACAATCTCCTCCATGTAATTCTGCCAGGATTGCTTTGGATTCCTCCTTTGTTACACATCGTAGCAAAGGTGTTGTATATCCTCTCCTATACAAGTGACCATCCTGAACGAGATACAAACGGGACTTTCGGAGCAACTTCTTGCGATCCTTCGGGTTTTCAGGAAGTGTCCCATGAAGTATATAATTGTTTATGGGGGTCATCCACGAGTATGGCTCGTCAGCTGTCTCCGTAACCCAATCTATATCAGATTCTTCAACATTGGAACTAGATAAAGCTTCAACTGGAACTAGGCCGAAGATTTGAGGATCTCCGGTACTAGCCAGCTTTGATAAAGAATCGGCTTTCCAATTTTATCCTCTAGGGATATGAGAGATAGAATAATACTCTAGATTGTCAAGAAACTCTTTGACTTTGCGTAGATACGTTGGAAGATTTCCGCTCTTGGTCTCAAATTCACCTTTGATTTGAGAAACCATCAACTGTGAATCGCTGAAGATCAACAAACTCCTCAGGCTTAACTCTTTCGCAACTCTCAATCCTCCGAGCAAAGCTTCATACTCGACCTCGTTGTTTGTGACTGGGAATTCGAATCGTAGAGCACAGCATATCTGTCGTCCTTCTGGAGTTTCAAACACGATTCCTGCCCCAGCACATTATTCATTCCTAGAACCATCAACGAAAAGCTTCCATCTGGCGACCAACTCATTGGTTTCTTCCATTTCCTCTCCTCTATCAGTGAACTCGACAATAAAATCAGCTAGGGCTTGCCCATTTATTGCTTTCCTGGAGTGATAAGTGACATCGTACTGACTGAGCTCAATATTCCATTTTAGTAATCTCCCTGAGGTTTCTGGACGGAACAACACTTGTTTCAAAGGTTGATCTGTAAGAACCTTGATAGAGTGAGATTGGAAATAAGGCCTAAGCTTCTGTGATGCAATAAGCAGATCATATGCAAGATTTTCGATCTTCGGATAATTCATCTCTGCCCCGGTAAACTTTTTGCTGACGTAGTATACCGGCCACTGAATTTTATTTTCTTCCCTGACGAGGCTGCGCTTAGAGCATGGGATGATACTGCAAGATATAGGAACAGGCTTTCTCCATCTTTGGGTTTTGACAGCATCGGAGGTGATTCCATGTGCTTGATAAGATCCTCAAATGCTTGCTGGCATTCAGGAGTCCACTGGAAATTCTTCCTTTTCTTTTTCAATGCATCAAAGAGGGGAATGCACCTGTCCGTTGCCCTTGAAATGAAGCGGCTTAAAGCTGCCACCTTGCCATTCAGACTTTGGAGTTCCTTTTTAGTCCGCGGAGCTCGCATTTCTCGCAAGGCAACCGCTTGTGCTGGGTTTTCTTCAATGCCCCGGGCGTTGACCATGAAGCCAAGAAACTTTCCTGAAGCTACACCAAATGAACATTTGAGTGGATTTAGCTTCATGCGGTATCGCCTTAGGATTTGAAACATTTCGTTAAGGTCTTCCATATGACTTTTTGCTTCCTTGGATTTTACCAACATGTCATCAACATAGACCTCCATGGTTTTTCCAATTTGCCCTTTGAACATCGAATTCACCAGACGTTGATACGTGGCACCTGCATTTTTCAAACCAAACGGCATTACCTTATAACAATACAAACCGCGATCAGTTATGAAACTAGAACTATCCTGGTCTGGCTCATGCATCATGATCTAATTGTAGCCTGAATATGCGTCCATGAAAGACAACAGTTCATGTCCCGCCGTTGCATCGACAAGCTGATCAATTCGAGGTAGGGGAAACTGTCTTTTGGGCACGCTTTGTTTAGATCAGAATAATCAACACACACCCGCCATTTGCCGTTTGACTTTTCTACAAGAACTGGGTTGGATACCCATTTAGGATAGGTGGACTCGCGAATGAAGCTGTTCTTTAATAGCCTATCCACTTCATCCTCCAAAGCCTTAGACCTCTCAGGGCCTTGCATCCGTCTTTTCTGTTTCACAGGATGTATGCTAGGATCAATGTTCAGCTTATGCACAATCACTTCCGGAGATATTCCACACATATCTGAATGGTTCCAAGCAAATACATCCAAATTCGTCTTAAGAAAAACAATCAATTCTTTTCGCAGCAAAGGATCCAACTGAGAGCCTATCTTTACCACCTTATCTGGATCGTTATCATGGACCTGTATAGAAATGGTAGCTTCAGCCGGTGCTGCCCTCTCCTCCCCTGCACTGGTTTTTCACGGATCCATATCTTCTTGCATGTCGTTGTATTCTCCAGCACAGGGGGAGGTCATTAATTGCTATAAGGGGGCTTCATGGATGCAGAGAGAAGTCTCCACATCCTTCTTGACGTCATACTTGCGAGCTTCAATCAACTCTACCATATAGCAGTCTCTCAACTCTTGAGGATCTCCTTTGATTACTCCCACTCCGTTTGCAGTTGGGAACTTCATCGTCAAACACCATGGAGCAAGAGCTATCTTGAAAGCAGCTAGTGCCGGTCTTCCCAAAAATGCATTATACCCTGACAGCAAGTCTATTATCACAAAAGTCTGCATCATGGAAACTTGCTTCTTCCCCTCACCAAGCTCTACGAGGAGATCGATTACACCAATAGGCTGAGTTGGTACACCAGTGAAACCGTGTATTTTATTCTTACTTGCTCGCACATTATCCATGGACTACCCCATTTTAGAGAAAGTATTGTAAAACAAGACATTTACAGATGCCCCATTATCAATCAGTACCTTCTTCACTATTGTTGGACCCAAGCCAATAGTGATCACCATTGGGTCAATGGTTGGAGTCAATATTCTACTGGAATCCCGATCTCAGAATACCACATCTTCCCATGATGTTTTTGGTATTTTCCAACGAAGTGAGTTACTGCAAACTTCAAATCCATTTTCTTTTAAAGCGCTGCCTAGTTCATTTGTATACCTGACAATATCCTCCCAGGTATCTCCTGCAGGATGAGGTCCACCACTGATTGTGTTGATAACAGGCCGAGAACCATTTGCAGGTGTTCTTCCGTCTTGACTTGGATGAATCTGCTGCCCTTGAGTAGGCTCAGTATCCGACGGACGTTTCACGTACTCCTGAAGACGGTTCTTTCTTATCAACTCTTCAATTAGATTCCTCAAGTGCCGACACTCATTCGTGTCATGACCTGGTTGATTATGAAATCGGCAAAACCTCCTTGAATTTGCAGCTTCTTCGGACACCTTTATTAGTTTCGGGCTCGGATAATCCTTCGTAGCTTTAGTTGCCATGTATATGTGCTCAAGCGTATCATTCAATGGAGTAAGGTCCGTAGGTTTGAAGAAGCGTCGCTTTTTTAAAATCCTTATCGTTCTTGGCATCATTACAGTTTCCTTTTTTTGCCCCCCACCTGAATTTGTCTGATCGGTTTTTGTAGAAGCTTCGTTTTTCTCCAGAACCACATTAGTTTTGGTCTTGCCAACAGAGTAAATGGGATCATCTTCAAGGCCCATGTATTCCTCGGCTTTGTCATAGAATTTCTCTAATGTGTTGGGCTTCTTCTCTTTAACCACCTTCCAAATTCAGAATGTTTATCTATGCCCCCCTTCAAGGCCATTAGAATTAGCCTTGGCTCATGAGTACCTACTTCAGCAGTGACAGCATTAAAACGATTTATAAAAGATCTAATCGTTTCACCCGGGGCTTGTTCCAACTCGTTGAGGGACATAATATCTCTAACCTTCGTTGTCTAGGGGCGGAATTGGTCTTGAAAACATCTTGTTAGTGTGAAAAAATTATCAATAGATCTGGGAGGCAATTTAGTGAACCATAATGATGCTACTCCTTCCAAGTACACTGGAAAGTACAAACACTTAAGCTCGTCGGTTGCTTGGGCCCCATCCATGTGTTGGTCGTATCGAAACAAAAACACATTGGGGTCGCCTGTCCCATTGTATGCTTGGATTGTAGGTGGCTTGAATTTCCATGGGAAGGTTGCCTTTTTGATTCTCTCAGTGAGAGGGGTTTTTGATGGCGCAAACTCCCATTCAGCCTCATTATCATTTCGAGATTTGCTTTCTTTCATAAGTTGTTGGACCATTTTCAGGAGGCGTTCCCCCTCGTGGAGGCTATCTGCGGGGCGGACGCTTTTGTCTTGACCGGTAGCTTGCCTAAGCAAGCCATCACGGTTGTGACTCCGGGGTCCTGGTCTTTCATCATTAGAAAGTGCCCCTTTGGCAGAATTGGCCGCTTGACGAGAAGTAATCCCCGCATTATGGTTCCGATCAACATGCTTTGAATTCTCATGCTTTCCTTTACTATGATCAGAGATCTGTTGGACAGATTTTTCTCGGTTCGGACTAGAGGAAGAAGATCCGGTACCCTCTGCATGAGCAGTCCTTGTGGCTACCTTTGTTGTAGCGGTTTGAAGAGCAAAGAGTGAATCTAGCCTTGCCATTATGGCTTTGTTAGCTATTTCCTGTTGTTGTGTCAGACCCGCGGCGGCTTGATCAAGCTCGCCTCTTGTGACATTCACTCCTCCATTCGATGTTTCGCCTACTTCAAATCGATTAACGGCGGGGGTTTCCTCTCGATTTCCCTTGTTAGATGCTCTAGCCCTTACTTCCTTATTTGCTTTTGGCGGCATTATTTTCAGAAAGTAGCTTGAACTTTGAGGATAGTTCATCGGAAGGCCCAACTCGTAGATTCGAGCGGTCTATTTTGAGACTAGGCTCAAAAACTCCAAGATCTTCACAATATATTTGATGTCAGAAAGTAGATCGGCCCCACGGTGGGCGCCAAATTGTTTACACCAAAATTTGGCAAAACAACCAATGTATTGCTTAACGCGTTACCTAATCGGAGGCGAGATGCTTAGGAAGCATGTCACCTTTTCAAAGGCAAGACGTAAGAATACCTTTTTTATTATTTGAGGCCATATCTAACACATGAAAACATCAAAATATAGAAAGAAGACAAGAGTTTATAGTGGTTCGACCTTTGAGGAGGTCTACGTCCACTCTTAAGAGAGAATTTTATTATCAACAAATTGTTTACAAGGTAAGATCACTCATACATTCAACCAAACTTTCTCCCACACACATCCTTCCATTTGAATTGTTGAAAATGATAGAGAAATATCTTGGACAGTGAGGAAATCTCCTTATTACCAAGCTTTTGCCATGGATCTTCGACCTTAAGCTCTATCATATATCATTTGTGGAAGCCATGATTCCGTGCTCCATTGATCTTTGTTGGATTATGAAGAATAGATGTTGGAATGCTTGAAGAAGTCCACAAAGCGATTTGGCAGCACTTCCACGTGTTTCTAGAAAAGTCCCCCTAAAATGATGGAGGTAGGGTGCTATTTATAGGCGGAGGAGTGGCTAAAATCTTGTATTCAGGGTTCTGGTCGGTATTTTTGGGTATTTACGAAAATGCCACTGCCAGTTGTCACCAGCTGTCATGTTACTTCATGTATCGCGACTGACCAAGAGACAGAATGACCAGAAGCTAACGAACGACCAGGAAGCTAGAGCAAGAAAGAGGACCGACCAGGGATCTCTGAAGCGGACCGACCAGGTGATAAGGGAATAGGATGGCGCATCATTCCGGACATGCGGGCCGACCAGGCTGGTACGGAGGAAAGAACGACCTGGAGTTTGTGAGGAAAAGGACGATCAGGGTTTTTTAGAGAAAAAGGACGACCAGGGACTTCGTCCATTATAACCGACCCTTCTCGAAGCTGAAGGACTTTGACCGACTAGGAGCTTTATGAGAACCGACCCCTTCTTAATCGTTACTGAACCGACCCGTATAGATTCGTCAATAACCCATCAGTTATACATATCGATTTTAGTGGATAACAGAGGGCCTCTCTCCTATATTGGACATACGGGACGAGGAATAAGGTGCCTCCGGTTTCGTTCAGACCTAGAACGGACTTGTAAATGGATGGTGTGTCTGACATGGGATTTTATTCTATGCTGGTTGATCTCTATTAAATATACATCTGCCTGGTGAACGCGAATTTATTCCCTTACTTCACCTTCTCTGAGACGTACAGGATCATAGGTTGTATATCGATAGACATCAGTCTCATGGCGTAAATTGCCTGTGTGGCAGGCCTAAGTGGCAAATAATCCAGGCTTCTATTGAAAAGCAGAGTCTTGTGGTTGATGATCAAAGCACAACTTCAATATAGCACGGTTTTGTGTAGCGTTAATTCGCGAGCCTCACACACCGGTATAGTTGTAAACTGATGGTTAGATCAATATGCTTTTGAAATGAGGATAGACACCCTATGGGTTGTCATGGATTTGGTCGACCGAGGTGAGGGATAAGGCACAACCCACGATTCCCTGGTGGATTGAGTTAGCTGTGTTTTCGCATGCCTGAGACGTAGGTCGCGGTAACTTGTTTCCCGGATAGTACGGATATGCATTACGGTGTTTTCTCATGCCTGCGACGTAAGCCATTGGGAATTGTACTATGCGATAAATCTTTCGAATCAGTAACCACCATGATGGAAATTCAATTTCCAAATACGTGACATTTCGGTTTTGATTGTAGAGCCTAGTACTGGCGACATGATATATGGTACCCATGTCATCTATGATTGATACATTTATATTTGAAGTTGATTTCTTCACTTATAGTAATAATAAAAGATTTGTTTTAAAACGTACCAAGCATATTTGGCTATTATAAGGTAAAACTATATCCTCCGGCTTGCATTGCATTGTGTGATGGGACCTGAGTCTTATAATAGCTTCATTTTTCCCTGTTTAGCATTGTGCTGTTTGTTTTAGGCACCGGTATTCTTGAGGGTAAACCTGTTCCATGTTATACGGCGTGGTCCCCTGATTTACCTTATTTTGAAGTAAAGTTTTAAATAATTGTTTTAGTTCTCACATCAGTCACATGACCGGCCTGGAGTTTATTGTTTTAACCTAAACTCTGGGTGCCCATATTTTCCACACGGGCAGCTAGTCGTATTGGTTTTGCAGATTTATATTTACAGGATCCTGGTTTATAGCTGGAATGATATTCGAAAAGCTTTGTATCCATGTATCTCTTTCGGTTGTGTTTTGTGTTATTTTTCCACCGCTATGTATTTAAATGTAATTTAAATCTCTGATATTTTTCTGATGTATAATATTTATTCATACTCTGTTATATTCGTGTATTCTGATGGAATTTTTGTAATAAGCAATGAAACGTTCTTCTGTTTATGTTCTGATTTGTCGTGCTCTCAAAGCAATTCGGGCTTTCCTTTATAGGGAAGTTTGGGTCGCCATAGTGGTATCGGAGCTTTGGTTTACAGAGCTCGAGAACATGACACATTAGAACCAAACGGAAGAATTCATCAGAGATTGGATTAGTAATATCCAATGAAAATGACTCGTTAGAGATGGGATCAGTAGTATCCTAGAACGAGTGTGAAGAGTGAAAATTTTAAAATCAAATTTAGTTTTAAAATTTTATATCCATTATTTGTATTTGAATATTTTTATTTTATATTGAATTTGGACAATCTAGTGTTAGACCCAAATGTGGTTCTAACACCCAAACTGATTAGAAACAAGATAAAATAAAACAGAAATAAAAATGAACACACAAGATTTATAGTGGTTCGGCGAAGAAATGCCTACGTCCACTTAGTTCTAACTATATTCAGTAATTTAGTTACAAAGGCAATATAAGATTCACTCACAACTCACTTTTGTTCACTCAAATGATTAAAACAAGAAATGAAAGATGGTTTGGATTTTCCGGGAGTAAAGGAATTCGGATGATGGAGGTGCTTGGATTCTCAAAAGTGCTGAAAAAAGATCCCTCTCTTTGTCTCCAGATGGGGTATTTATAGGTGTGAATTTGCCTGAGATTCAATCCGGGTCGGAACACGTGTCATCCATCGCACTCTCTTCGGGTTCGGATGGACTATCAAGCTGACAACACATCAAAGAGACGGACGTTAGGGGTAGGAATTAGTCATATCCGGTCCGGTTCTCCAGGCGACTTCATAGGAGATTTTCCTGGATCATGGGTGCGGGTCGGAGACGTGCAGGTTGGGGGCTCGGATCGGAATACCCGATCCGAACCGGAGTAGCTTGGACGTCTCTCCTTCTCTAATCATACTCCGCTCCGCTCCAGCGTCGTGGCAAGCAGATGGCTTTCCGGTCCACTTGAGATTTATTGATCTTCCGATCCGATCAGATATGCTTTGCCAATTTATCCAGTAAGAGACATCCGATCCGAACAGAGAATTCCATCCGATCCGAACCGATATGCTGCTATCAATCTGAATTGTGGTGTTTTCTTCCGATCCGAACCGGAGTCTTATAACTTGAAATACTCTTCAACGGTTGGTTTCTTGACTTTGTGTTGCCTAGTTCACAAAGTAGGCTAACATTTTGCCCCCTCAAAGGATGCTTTCGTTGTACAAAGCGTGCTTTGATGTCGTTTAACCAGAATTGTCAAGAGTAATGCACGGATTTCTGTTCGGTTCGGCGTCCGACCCGAACACATTTTCTTCATTTCTGAGCAGATTTGGGAACTTATCTCGCCATGTAATGCTTCTTGCAGGTATGCTCCTCCTTTACTCTCCTTCTCTTCAATTCGAGTCGGATGCTAAATCAACGTGTGAAGTTTCCACTCGGTTCGGATTCCGATCCGAAGCGTATTCGTGGATTTATTTCTTAAACATTGGGCCTTCAGAGAGAGTTGTGCTACTGGGCTTCCACTCCGGTCCGATCGGGCGAGACAAAATAGGGAGACGAGGAGTCAACTCCATTCTTTATATAAACCCATCACCGTCTTCATTTCTTCCTTCTTCGTTTCTATTGCCGCTCGGACCTAAGCATTGAAAACTTCAGAAACTCAAATATTCCGAAACTATCCCTCGTAGATTTCTTAACTCGAACACGTAGGTAGCTCTTTAATCTCGAATAGCTTCATAGTAATTGCTCTTGATTTCAATTTGTGTTGGATTGGGATGGTTTAGCCACAAGCTTCGCTTGAACTCCACATCGTTACTGGTGGACGCGCCGTCGCTTCGAGGCGTTGCGTAGCTGGAGAGGGCAAATTTCTGCCCTTGACGATAACTTAGGTGATAATATGGACCTGTTTGTAAGAAAGGGGGGAAAGAGGAAGAAGACCAGGAGCGTGGTGACCAACTGAAGTCGGTTCGGGTAGAAGACGGAGGAACAGAAAGGAAGAAGTAGGATAAGGGGTCGGTCCGGGTTACAAACTTTAGAAAGACAGGGAGGACAGAAAACGTCGGTTCGGGTCGGAGAAGTGAAGGTTGAAGTAAATGGATCGGTTGAGTGGTGCTAGTTCGGTTCGGATCGGGCCATCCGATCCGATCAGATCAGTCCTGCCTCCGAACCCATTGCTTCCCTTGTCTTGAACTGGCCCTGCTCTAATGACGCATCCGAACCGATTACTATCTGTGTTTGTATTGAGCCAGCCATCATACGTATATCCGAACCGATCCGAACATATCAAACTTGGCACATAAAGACTACCCAATTAATTCAACTAACGCTTACTCTAGACGAATATGCTTCGCGAACAGTTAGGATAATGCCTTGCGAACATAAACGAGAATCAAGGACAACTCTGACTATTACTTTCTCTTTAAAGCTTCATCTTGCATTGCTGTACTTCTATTTTGTATTTCCCACATTTGTTGCATACACTTTAGTTCACACACATACACAAAAAGGGGACACGGGATAATTCACTCTAATCCGTGCTATTGCTTCTTCAATAGTTCCATGACAATGAGGCCCAGACACTCTTCTCGTTTAGCTGAGAGGAAAGAAGCTCCAGAAACTTCCAACAAAACCACTCTCGAGGATATATCTTCTTCATCTGACCCAGAATGGGACAGCGAGGGTCCGGATTACGGAGTTGGTCATCGGGAAAGCGATGAAATGTCTTCAGAAAATGAAGTTTCCCTAGGCTTTGAGGAGGAAGGAGGGATTGGTGACAACCGAGCACCCGATGAATTTGACTCAGCCATTATATTGGAATCACCTCCAGATTCCGTAGAATCAACAATTGACAATGACCGACTCGTGAGAATTTGCTTGAAGTATGGAATAATGAAGAGAGACACTTTAGTGCCCTCACGTTCTGACCGTCCCCATAACCCTCCAGAAGGATATATGACGGTCACTCGTCTGATGTGCATGGTTGGCGCCATTCCTCCATTCTCGCCTTTCATCGTCGACTTCTTAAGACAAATGCGGATTGCCCCCATGCAGCTGCATCCCAATTCATATGCCTATCTGCATACCTTATTCATAGCATATCGTGAAATTCTAGGCGTGGAGCTTACGTTTGACGATGTTCATTTCTTCTATAATTTCAAACATCGGACTAGAGAAACCCCTTCTTTCTGTTACTTTGAGTCGGTCCCAAAGAGGAAGATAATCTCTACGCCGTTTAGCAGCAAAGCTGGAGATTCCAGACTGGAGTGGTTCTATATAAAGCAACAGTCTGGATGCGCCAGAAGATGGACAAAATCAAGTAAAGCACTGATTTTCTGACCCTGGACTCTATACACTTGAATCATCACCCTGACCTGTTTTCCTTTTTATTTGCAGTCGATAATCCCAAACAGGTATCAGACCAAGCGTTCTTTGATCGAATGCACCGTCTCCTCAATGGCGACCAAAAATTCCTTACTATTGACGAGGTTCTTAAAGATGAGTACCTTCATTTTCACGGGCTGCTATCCGTCTTCCGTAGCATCGGTCATGGGACGGTCCCTTATGCATATATTCCTCCAGTGGAAACAGTTCCAGAAATAGGAGAAGGCTCGGGAACTCCTGCAGCTTCTCTTCAAACTTCACCCTCTCCCTCTTCCACTCAAGATGATGAACTGGCTAATCTGGCCAAAAAACATCGTGAAGGGTATATTGCCCCCGAGGAAGCTACCTCGGTAGACAAATCAAAATCTCCCCAAGGGTCGCCACTTCACGCTTCCGAAGGGGATGTTCCTAGCACCGACGAGCACATATTGCAGGGTTTGGGGGATCTCCCCTTACCCGAGACTATATATACTTCGGAAGATTTCAGAAAGGACCCTTTAGTCTTCACTTCTTCTGAAGAGACTACTCCTGCTAAGGCCAAAGAGCCTGCCCGCACCAGTCTAGCTTCAGACTCGGGTTGGTTGGGGGGACACACACACACCACATAGGATGCACTTTGCACCGTAGCACTAGCATTCATTGCACTTCTTTTTCCATGGATCCGTCGATTCTAAACTTCGTTTAACTTATCGTGCAGGTACAATGTCTCGATCCTCTTATGATATAAGAAAGCTTCGCCGCAGCATGTCCAATCCTCCCCAGGATGCCGAATATAACCGCCGGGATGACCGCGGCAGGGAGGAAAGAAGACCCTATGATCCTTATCGATCTCGATCCTCACGCTCCCGCTCACCAGTTCGACCGGAACAAGAAAAATACAAAAGCTATCAAGGTCGTAGGGAGGAGGATAGACCACAATCTAGGGATTCCACTTCCTCCCATGAAAAGCGGAGTAGAGAGAAAACACCTCCAAAGGAAACTGGGTCCAGAAGTAAGCAAAAAGTCCCTGCTACTAAGCGACCTCGGACAGACAAGGGTTCTACAGAATCTTCTTCAGGAAGGGACACTGAACTAACAATCCTCGCCCCTCCTCCACCAGATGCGGGAACCGCCGTAAGGCTGGCATACTTAAAGGAGCAATTTCCCGAGCACTACTTCGAGACTTTGACCTTTCTACCTTCCCTTGAACCTATTTATTCTAATTGGGCAGAGGAGGCCAGAGCAAAGATTGATTTGGTGGAAAAACAATATACCGAAATGTTCAAGTATTCCCGCACTCTTTCTAGAATCATCCGCACGCTAATGACAAATGCTGACTCAATGCACAAAACTGCAGAGGAAGATGCTAAGGCCCTAAAAACCTTAGGAAAAAATTTAGAAGATACTCAAGCTCAACTAGCTATTGCTCAGAAGAACGCTTCTAACTTCAAACAACAGTTTGAGGACATGCAAAAGCGCTATCATGATTTGCTAGAATCCCACACTCAGGAACGTTCCGAGTTGAAGAAGCAAGCTGACGAAGCCAAATCAGAGGCTGCTAAGACACGTCTCGCTTATGCTGAGCTTGAGCAGAAAAATACCGAGTTAGCGAAAAGGAGTGCTGAGTTAGAAAAGAAAAACGCTGACTTGGCTTCAAAATTGTTAGAGGCGGAAAACAGGGCTGCTCTGGCTGAAGGCAATGTGGAATGCGCTATTAAATCTGCGGAGGAAACCCGCAAACAATTATCAGAGGCGGAGGCCGATATTCAGGGTTTCGGCGAGCTAATGATCGAATTCTTCGCGCACATTATTCGTCGTCGGAACATTTCCTGGATCGAGGACTATCCATCCACTTTGGTTCATGTGTGGAATCAAATCGTCGAGTGGGAAAAAGAAGAGCTTAAGGTTGATTCCCTCGATGAAGATAAGCTGATGGAGAAATATTTGAGAGACGACGAACCGGAGCGCGTAGCTGAAGGGCGCCGCCTAATTGCTGAGGCCATGGAAGAAGAGAGGCGGAAGTCCAAACAGAAAACCATTCCTGAAGCTGGTTCCTCTTCTTCTGCTCCCGTAACTCCTGAAGTAGAAGGGTATGATCCCGAAAACCCGGGAATTCCCCGATCAACTCTACTATCTCCCATTCCTGAAATAACTCCAGAGGTAGTAGTCACCCCTGCTGAAAAGTCTTCAGAAGGTATCCCAATCTTTTCTCCTCAATTTGTCAAGGCTACTACTACCTTTGGCCACATGACTGAACGTTCGATGAGAAATCCTTTGCTCTTGCCTGAGTTGATAACCGATGTTTCTCATTTTGTAGGCGTTGAATCCTCCGCGAAGACAGATGTTGTTCAAGGAACTACCACTGGGACAAAGCCCGCTGATAGGGTCAAGGAGGGGGAAGACAAGGCTGCTTCAATAGACCTGGGGGAAAGAAGTGAACCAACTAAGGTCACTACTCCCCATGATGAAGAAATGATTGCAGCTCTAAAAAACGACGGAGGAGACGAGGGGCATGATGAGGAACCAGAGGTTGTAATAACCGGGGAATCGAAAAGCGCCGATGACATTACCTTGGCGGCCATGAAGGCTGATCAAGACAAGCGCTTGCAATTAAAAGCTGAAGAGTTAGATCCTGAGGTCCTCAAGCCCCTCGCAGTTGTGGATGCAGGTTCAAGGTTAGTTGTTAAGCTCTCAACTAGATCTATTACCGAAGAACTTGCTAAAAAATCTTCTCTTGATTCCAGTGCTCAGCCCTCCGGGAAGAAGTCTGCAGGCTCCAGTACTACGCCTTCAGGGAAAAAGAAATCAAAGCGAATCTTGACTGAAGCCGAGAGGGAAGCAAAGGATGCGGAAAAAGCTGCCAAGAAATCAAAGGCTCATCCCAAACCCAAATAGTGGGTTCTTCTGTGTCCTTTTAGCATCTTTGTAAATCAATAAGTGCTGTCACAACAGCAGCTCCCGCACTTTCTTTTTTAGTCATTTCCCTGTACAAATTCATTCATTTGTAAATAAAAATAATTCACTTTCTGCAATGTTTATTTGTTAGCAGTTCTGCACTTATGTAAAAATGCATATCTATAGTTATGAAACAAAGTTGTGGAGAGGGGAGTTATGTGTATGTGTATGTGTCCCCAGTTAGTCTCCATAAGTTATTCAGTGCTTAACCATGCAATCTGAATGCTCCCGATTCTCTAATGGGATAGCATTTCCTGTGTCATCAACACCTGTTGTTTTTCCTGGCATTTCTTTTATACTCCCTCTCATTCTCTCGAGAGTTAGAGCTCGAATTCAGCTATTCGTTTATCCCCCGGTCGTTCAACGGGAAAAGATTTCTTACTCGGCGCTCGATCGGAGACGCCTTTATACTCTCTTTCTCTCTGGAAAGTTAGAGTTTAGAATAGAATTTCCTTTTCAGCGCTCAATTTGAGACGCTTTTATACTCTCTCTCTTTCTCTGGAGAGTTAGAGTTCGGAGTTGATCCTCCTTTCTCAGCGCTCAGTCGGAGACGCTTTTATACTCTCTCTCTTTCTCTGGAGAGTTAGAGTTCAGAATGTCGTTTTCTCATTCTTTTATGTCTTATTGCACAAATAATCATTGTGCTTCTTTTTATGCCCAAACTATTTCAACCTTTTTAGGCTCTAAGTTATCCTGTATTTTATAATCACAATAGAACAACTAACGAATGTAAATGCATAAAAGTAAATAACACACAATATTTTATAGTGGTTCAGCTAAGTCATAGCCTACATCCACTTTATAGTCCTTTATTCATATCGTCATATTTTCCAAAGGCAAGCCGTGCCTTATTACAGAGTTTACAGGAAGAACAGCAAAAAGTATAGCATTTCTAATCCAAATATCGCATTAAGTGTTGGGCATTCCATGCTCGAGGGATTTCTTCGCCATCTACGGTCGTTAACTTGAATGTTCCTTTATCAAGTTTCCGTTGGACGACAAAGGGTCCTTCCCATTTTGAGCCGAGGTGAGGAAGAGGTGGAAAAACTCTCTTTAGCACCAAATCTCCTGGTTCAAAAGTTCTGAGGCGAACTTTTTTGTCATAATAGCGCGCCATCTGACGCCGATGTCTTGCTGCACGCAAGTCTGCTTCGTCCCTCTTCTCTTCGACTTCATCAAGAGACTCAAGTAAAAGTGCCCGATTCGTCATCGGGTCATAATACGTAACCCTGTGGGAAGGAACTTCCAGTTCAACTGGAATTACTGCTTCCGAGCCAAAGGAGAGAGAGAAAGGGGTATGACCGGTAGCCGTTTTAAACGTTGTTCGATATGCCCACAAAGCTAGGGGCAATTCATCAACCCATTTTGCCTTTGCACGCTCTAATCGCTTCTTGAGGATGGATTTTATTACCTTGTTTATTGCCTCTACTTGCCCATTAGATTGTGGATAGGCAACTGCAGTATATCGTTTGTCTATCTTATATTTCTGGCAAAAGTTTCTGAATTCAGTGCTATCAAATTGGGTCCCGTTGTCGGTAATAATTGTCCTTGGGATTCCGAATCGGCATATAATATTTCGGACCACAAAACTTATCACCTTTCTTGTGGTGATCTTAGTCAAGGGTTCAGCTTCCACCCACTTTGTGAAATAATCCACGGCTACTATGGCATACTTAGCTCCCCCTTTAGCAATCGGTAAAACTCCAATGATATCGATTCCCCACATGGCAAATGGCCAAGGACTCACCATCGATTTAAGCTGAGTTGACGGTGCCCTAGGGATTTTGGCGAATCTCTGGCACTTATCGCAGCGTCGTGAATAATCAGCTGCATCTTTGTTAATCGTAGGCCAGAAGTATCCATACCGCAATATTTTCTTTGCTAAAGTTTGACCTCCTGTATGATCTCCACACTCACCTTCGTGCACTTCTCTCAGTACACGCTTGATGTCGTCGTGTGCGATACATCGTAACAGGGGCATGGAAAATCCCTGTCTATAGAGGGTATCGTCTTGCATAACATATCTGGCAGCTTTGCGAACTACAGCTCTTTTCTCACTTTTCTTCGATGGGAGAGTCCCATTCTTAAGAAAACTCTTGATTGGAGTCATCCATGACTCCTTCTCTGATTCCGCTTCATGAACGAATTCAATTTCCATTGACTCAAAGCTTGGCGATTCCAACGTTTCAATTGGAATTACCTCAGTCTCTTCTGGATTGTCGGAACTAGCCAACTTTGCTAATCTATCCGCTTTCTGGTTTTCTACTCTGGGAATATGTGTTATGTTGTACCGTTCTAAGCTACTTAATAGCTCTTTCACTTTCTTGAGGTAAGCGACAAGTCGAGGTCCTCGAGCCGCGAACTCCTCTCGCACTTGACAAACAACAATCTTAGAGTCACAAAATATGTCCATCACCTTTACTCCGAGGTCTTTAGCGAGTTTCAGCCCGGCAATCAGGGCTTCATACTCAGAGTCATTGTTTGTTGCCGAAAATTCTAATCGCAGGGCGTAATATAACGACCGTCCCTCCGGAGTGACTAAGACAATTCCAGCTCCGGATCTTCGGTCATTTTTAGCTCCATCTGTATATAATTTCCACGGATTCATCTCTAGCTTATCCTCGGATTTAACCACTCGGTCATTGATTATTTCTTCCTCTGGAATGGTGAACTCCGCAATAAAGTCTGCTAGAGCTTGCCCCCTGATTGACTTTCGTGGTTGAAAATTCAAATCAAACTGGCTTAGTTCTATGTTCCATTTAATCAACCTTCCCGACGCTTCGGGTCTCTGCAACACCTGTCTTAACGACTGATCGGTGTATATGGTTATTGGATGAGCTTGGAAGTAGTGACGAAGTTTTCGGGATGCAATCAGGAGGCTGTAAGCGAGCTTCTCGATCTTTGGGTAGTTGCGCTCTGCCGCTGCTAATTTCTTACTCACATAGTATACTGGCCTTTGTACTTTGTCTTCTTCTCGAACCAGAACTGTGCTGACAGCGTGAGCCGAGACTGCTAGATAAACAAATAGTTCTTCGTGATCTACGGGCTTTGATAAGATTGGCGGTTTCTCTAACAGCTCTAACAGATTTTGAAAAGCCTCGACACAATCGGGAGTCCACTGGAAGTTCTTCTTTCCCCTTTTTATCAAATCAAAAAATGGAACACATTTATCGGTGGCTTTGGAGATGAATCTACTTAGCGCCGCTACCTTCCCTGCCAGACTTTGGACGTCTTTAATTCTCCTTGGTTCTTTGATGTTTCTAATCGCCGCTATCTGGCTAGGGTTGATCTCAATTCCTCGGGAACTCACAATGAAGCCAAGGAACTTTCCCGATGCCACTCCAAATGAACATTTTAAAGGATTCAATTTCATACGGTATTTTCGCAAGATACCAAACATTTCTGCTAAGTCTTGCGTATGACTGGAGGACTGCTTTGATTTAACAAGCATATCATCCACATAAACTTCCATAGTTTTTCCTATCTGATCATAAAACATTCTATTTACCAACCGCTGATAAGTAGCTCCAGCGTTTTTTAATCCGAACGGCATTACAACATAACAATATAATCCCAAATTCGTAATGAAACTTGTATGCTCTTGGTCTGGCACATGCATAGGAATTTGATTGTATCCAGAGTATGCATCCATGAAAGAGAGAAGTTCATGACCTGCTGTCGAGTCTACAAGCTGGTCAATCCTGGGAAGTGGGAAACTATCTTTTGGGCAAGCCTTATTTAAATCTGAAAAGTCAATACAAGTTCGCCACTTTCCGTTTGGCTTCTTTACCAAGACAGGATTCGATATCCAGTCGGGATAAGTCGAATCTCGAATAAATCCATTTTGCTTCAATTTCTCTACTTCCTCTTTGAGAGCAGCCGACCTCTCTGGGCCCATCATGCGTCTCTTTTGTTTCACAGGCGGATGCTTCGGATTTACATTCAGTTTGTGACTGATAATGGAAGGCGATATCCCACACATGTCAGCATGGGTCCAGGCGAACACATCTAAGTTTGCCTTCAAGAAGTCCGTCAATTCTTCAGCACGACGTGGATCCAATTGGGAACCAATCTTCAAAACTTTCGTAGGATCAGCTTTATCAACAGGAATTTCCACTGTCGCTTCATTAGGAGTTGCATTTCTAGCCTCTGGTTCCTCGTCTTTTCTAGGATCCAGGTCTTCAGGCGTTCCTTTGGGCAACTCCCTTGGGTTCAATCTCTCTAATTGCTATGCCGAGTCCCCCTTTGAGGGAGATGAGGCATCCTTACTCTCAGCATTTACTCCTTTCATCAACATCTTCAGTTCGGCCACATAGCAGGCCCGTCCAGAGACCTGATCCCCTCTTATTACTCCAGTTCCGGCTTCGGTTGGGAACTTTAGTAACAAGCACCAAGGGGCAATACAAACTCTAAATTCAGCGAGGGCAGGTCTCCCTAAAAATGCGTTATATGGCGAATCCACGTCCAGTACTACAAATTGAAGCATTCGCACTCTTCTACGTTCTCCTTGCCCTAGGGTCACGGGCAACTCTATATATCCCATGGGAGCTGTCGTCGCTCCGTTGAAGCCCCTAATCCATCCTTCACAAGGTTTCAGATCTTCGGGCTCGAGTTTCATCTGATCAAATGACTTCTTGAACAAAATATTAACGGAACTTCCGTTGTCTACTAATACCTTATGGACCAAGGCCGGCCCAATAGTGGTAGTAATAACCAACGGATCATTGGTGGGAGATTGTATCCCCGTATTGTCTCGGCTGCGAAATACCACGTCATCGAACATGGTTTTTTGTTGTTTTATGGGGGTGACATCTTCCAAATCGTCACCTTCGTTCACATCCAGATGCTTGGCAGCATTCACATATTGGTCCATTGACCTAAAACTTCGGATTGCCGGGTGAGGTCCACCTACTATGGAGTTGATGACGATCCCTTTACCTTTCTGCTGCGTGGTAGGCTTAGGAGCAGGTAGAATCTGTTTTGGAGCCTGCTCTCCCTGCCCCCTGTCCCTCGGGGCAACCTTGTACTCATCCAACTTTCCTTCACGCAGCAGCTTTTCAATTACATCCCTTAAATATCGACACTCATTGGTCGAATGTCCATGTGTTCCGTGAAATAAGCAAAATTTCCCTGTTGCCATTTCTTTTTCGGTCGAATCACGAGGTGGCGGTCGGTCTTTTATACTGCAACACGTTGTATGTATCCAGGTAAATATTTTCCAGGGTGTCATTCAATGGTGTATAGTTCTCGTAGTTTTGGAATCGGGGCCTTTTGTTAGGGTCGCTTCCCCTATTTCTGTTTCTCCTGTTGCCGTTCGAATTACGGTTGTTATTGTTTCCCCCGTTTCCAGTATTGCTGTTTCCACCCTTGTTTCCTACATTTACTTCGACCTTGCCAGAACTTTCTCCAGACTGCTTCACGGCAATATTACTCTGCACATTCTCCTTTGAAGCTATCTCAGACTTTCTCTTCCGGTTTGCCCGGGCCTCTTCTCGCCTTAGATAAATATCGGCTTTTTCGTAGAATATCGCCCTTGTGGGGGGTGTCTTCCCAGAAAGGTAGTCTCCAAACTCAGATTCAGGATCGACTCCTTCCTTCAATGCCATTAGAATAGTGGGCTCATGCGGGTCACTGACCTCAGTTACAGCTTGGTTAAAACGATCTAGATATGCCCTTAAAGATTCCCCTGGTGCCTGTTTGATCCTCGACAATTCAATAACACTCTTGGACTTGCGGGCATGTAGTCGAAACTGGTTCATGAAATGCTCGCTTAGTTCTTTGTAATTAGAAATTGAACGAGGAGGAAGCCGGGTAAACCAGAACAATGCCACATCTTCCAGGTAGATTGGGAATGCTTTGCACTTTACTTCATCAGGGGCAGCAGCGGCGTTCATGAGCCACGAATACCGCATCAAATGCTGTCCCGGATCAGTCCTTCCGTTGTATTTGTCCATCTGCGGCAAGTTAAAGCGTCGGGGAAACTGGAAATCTAGGATATCATCAGTGAACGGTGTATGGCTTCGCTCAATGCCATAGTCTTCATTCGTATAATTCCGGCTCTCGGACATAATTCGGCGAACCATTGCCTGCACATCGGCACTAGTTAGGGGCTGCTCAGGTTTCCTGGCCCTAGTGTCCGAGTTCCTTCGGGGCTCTTGCTCTGGAGATGCCCTTCTTCTTCGAGCTGCCTCTACTCGACTCCTTTCCCTGTGTTCCCGGTCAATCTCGGGAAGAGGGGACTGGAGTCTTTGCCCCCGAGTAGGGCTATCGTTTCCTAATGCTCGTGCGATATCCTCGCGAGATCCCAAAGATCCAAACGTTAGCTGCTCCACGTTCTGAGGTCGTTCGAGTGGCCTTCGTTCACGGGGCCTGTCTTCCTCGGAAGATGAAGATTGATCTACGGGTGTGTGACGAACCGGTGATGGAGTTCTTTGCCGGCGGAGCTCATTGATTTCCCGACTCATGAGCCTCATATTTTCCTGCATCATGAGATTGGTGCGCTCATGAACTCTCATAGCTTCCCTCGTGCTCTCAAGCATATCAAGCAAGCGCGAGAAATCTCCTTGAGTGATGGGAGCAGATGGATTGACCTGATCTCCAACCCTGGCAGCTGGAATTGGAGCATTCGCGGGGACTCGAGTAGATGTTCCAGCTTCACCAAGCATCGGGTCGGATCGGAGGTAGGAAGTCGGGTCGGATCGGAGCTGGGGTGCCTGGTCGGATCGGTGTGCAGCGAGCAAGTCGGGTCGGTTCAGACTGGGGGAGTGCACTGCTTCGGAGTCCCCTACCCGGATCGGATCGGAGCTCTCCCCTTGCTGTCGGTTCGGATTTCCTGCATTGATTCTTCCTGCTGCTGAACTCTGCCCCCGAGACCTTGTTACAACAGCATGTTGCTGATCTTCGCCAGCTCCATTTCCTTGAACAGACTGAACTTCCTTGCCTTTTCCTTTGGCCATTAGTCTTTGACAATTGCTTCAACGAATGTAAAAAAGTGGAGAAACTTAAGGATTCACTTCTTTGAACTCAACGGTCCAAAAAGTAGAAAGAGATCCCGGAAAATAAAGAATTTAGATGAGGTTGTTCTCAGTGAAAGCACCAAAATGTTAGACCCAAATGTGGTTCTAACACCCAAACTGATTAGAAACAAGATAAAATAAAACAGAAATAAAAATGAACACACAAGATTTATAGTGGTTCGGCGAAGAAATGCCTACGTCCACTTAGTTCTAACTATATTCAGTAATTTAGTTACAAAGGCAATATAAGATTCACTCACAACTCACTTTTGTTCACTCAAATGATTAAAACAAGAAATGAAAGATGGTTTGGATTTTCCGGGAGTAAAGGAATTCGGATGATGGAGGTGCTTGGATTCTCAAAAGTGCTGAAAAAAGATCCCTCTCTTTGTCTCCAGATGGGGTATTTATAGGTGTAAATTTGCCTGAGATTCAATCCGGGTCGGAACACGTGTCATCCATCGCACTCTCTTCGGGTTCGGATGGACTATCAAGCTGACAACACATCAAAGAGACGGACGTTAGGGGTAGGAATTAGTCATATCCGGTCCGGTTCTCCAGGCGACTTCATAGGAGATTTTCCTGGATCATGGGTGCGGGTCGGAGACGTGCAGGTTGGGGGCTCGGATCGGAATACCCGATCCGAACCGGAGTAGCTTGGACGTCTCTCCTTCTCTAATCATACTCCGCTCCGCTCCAGCGTCGTGGCAAGCAGATGGCTTTCCGGTCCACTTGAGATTTATTGATCTTCCGATCCGATCAGATATGCTTTGCCAATTTATCCAGTAAGAGACATCCGATCCGAACAGAGAATTCCATCCGATCCGAACCGATATGCTGCTATCAATCTGAATTGTGGTGTTTCCTTCCGATCCGAACCGGAGTCTTATAACTTGAAATACTCTTCAACGGTTGGTTTCTTGACTTTGTGTTGCCTAGTTCACAAAGTAGGCTAACATCTAGTATAGGGAGATTTTGAGTATAGGCCCGACGGGGCGTATATTCGAAGCCTCAGATACTGGGTAGATATAGAGTCACACTTTAGTTGCCCGGAGATGGTTCTGGCGATATATATATCATCATCAGTGTTTATGTTCGAGTTTCGAAAGTGGAATATCTGTATATTTCCAATCGATTGGTGTGAGAACCAAACCCTGATTTTGAATTTATTGTTTGGAATTTGACATTAAAAATATGACTTTTGAATATATATATATATATACAAAAATTATATGTTGTAACAACCCAGAAAATACGAGCCAATTTAAAAAATTTAAATTGGTTATTTTAAAGAAATTAGAGCAATTGAAATAGAATATTTCAATAAAATAAAGAGTTAGAAATGGTGCGGCAGTTTGAAAATTAGAATTCAAACTTTGACTGACTGTGCCGGGTGCAAAATGAAACGGATTTTAGTGAAACCAAAAATATTTAAATCTGCTTATGAATATCTTTCTAACGAATCTGAAAAACTGAAGTTTCATAGTGGGAATCAAAAGTTATGGCCAAATTAATTTTCAGAAAGGTCGTTATAGAGAATACATAGCCCTTGAAATTAGACATTAACGACCTCGGAATTTTACAAAACCACTTTTATTGGATCCGGGATGTCAAATTATGGCTAGGTTTCAAATTCCATAATTTTTGAAGTTAATATGTGAGCATGGCAAAGGAAAATGTGTTTGGCCAATTTCTGTTAAATTGGGTCGACCAGAAAAAGGCCATTTTTCAATCGGTCTCAGAATTCGGCGAAACTAGTTTTGTTGGGACTGTATAGTCAAAACATAGCTAGATTTATTTTTCTGGAATTTTTTGAATCAGTTTGTGGCCCTGGCAAATTGAAATGTACGTTCAAATCGAATATTAAATGTTTTATAATTTAATTTGAAGAATAACTGACTGTAATAGTCGAATGGGCCTACGAAACATATCCTATTGTGTTCGGAATGGGGGTATTTAGCTAGGGGCGGCAGTCGTTGGGTTTGGATTGGAGTTCGTGTGGAGAAACACTATTTTAAAAATTAAACAAAGCACAGGCCAATCATATTTTTCCATCATAATTTAATTTTATAAAAAAACTCAACCCCTCCCCCCCTTCCCCCCCCCCCCCCCCCCGTTACCCGATATCGACGGCGAACCCCCTTCCTAACCATTTTCCGGTGAAACCGCTCACCCTTTCACCTCGACCCAGTTCAACTTTTTGAAGCCCTCTTCCTCCTCTTCAAATCAATACCAGCTGCACCCTCCCTCGTCTCGTATTTCGTGAGTTTCACCCCCTCAAAGTTCTGACCTTTCAGCTGCCGCCCTGCCTTAAAACCGCCGCCGAGTTGCCAACGTCGCCACCCCCCCTGACGCGCGACTCCAAGCTCCCGCCCGTGGTTAAAGCTGATCCTCCTATCGTGCTACAGATTTCGTGAAAAATCAAAACCTGGTTTTGAAGGTTCAAGGAAGGTAATGGTTTAATTTATTTTAAACTGTTCAATAGCACTTTAAAGCGCTATGGTTTATGATTTTACAATAAAAAACATATCTTTTTGCTATGTTGACGAAATTCAATGAAACAGGAAACATCGAGACCGCGTCGACGCTCTCTACATTCTAGAAGTGTCCGTGGATTTTTCTGAGCCTGCTACGATTTTTAGCAAAGCAACAAACCAATGCGAGATTTCTAAATTGAAATGTGAATGTACATGTGTTGTATAAGTTATATGAGCGATGTATAAATTATACATGCATTGTATAAATCATATATGTGTTGAAATGGAAGTGAAATATACTTATATATATATACTCCCCTCGTCCACAAATATGGACGATAATTATTGACTGTGAATTGGCGTAAAAATTTGGTGAATAATGCGAATGGTTGGTAGAATTGTTTGTGGTTGATATTGTTTGATTGTTGTTGAAATATACCCGTTTGTGGTTGAGAAATAACCGTTTGTGGTTGAAACAAAATTAGAATAGTTTGTGGAAAAGAGAAACATACTCGCATGCGTGCGAATTAGATGTATTAAATCCCCATTGTCAAAAACCGCGAGGTTTTAAGGTAGAGCGAGGAGTCGTACTCGGGAATGTGCCGGTTTTAAATACCTTGCCGTTATGCTGCCGAAATTTTCAACAATATTCATGTGTTAGAATTATTCATGTGTTGAAACCATATTCATGTGTTGAAACTATTTTCATGTGTTGAAACTATATTCATGTGTTGAAACCATATTCATGTGTTGAATAGACATTCATGTGTTGAATAGAAATTTATGTGATGAATAAAATTCTTTGAAAGCTAAAAATAACATTTTATCACATATATAGAATATATAAAATATTCATGCTTTAAATAAATAGTTTTAACACTAATAATCACATTTTTATTATATATATATATAAACTACAGAAAGCATTCATGTGTTGAATAAAGGACTAGAACGATAAAAATCATATTTTTATCGCATGTGTGAAGTCGAAAACATTTATGTGTTGAATATATGGAATGAACAATAAAATCTACATTTTTATTGTGAATATGAAGTGCTAAAAATGTTCATGTGTTGAATAAATATTTTTGATGATAAAAATATCATTTTTATCATGTATATGACTCGCTAAAAATACACAAGTGTTGAAATAAATATTTGTTTACTATGAATATTATTTTTAACATGTATGTGAACTCAATAAAATAGTCATGTGTTGAAATATATTTTTGTTTGCTAGAAATATTATTTTTAGCTTAGTTTCGCACATATATATATATACTTGTATTGAACAGGAAAATGGATTAACTGTTGAGTAAAGGATTTATTTGTGTGCCCGACAAATAGGTAAACCTTAATGAGTTGGATGTGCAATATTGTTATATCAACTCCTGTGAATGCCATTGGATGCGGAGTGATGGTTGTTCTGTGTGTAATAATAAACGTCGCCATAGGATAGTAACAGTTAATTTTGAACTACACTACATGGCATACTTCTTGAAGATAGGCATACTTCATCATATACCACATAAGCATTTGGAACTTGTGTGACGAGGTTGAAGATTTACCATACGAGCGAGAGGCCTGTATGACGGTGACTATATATTACAGGTTGAACTGATGACTGATATGGACTATGTAAAATGTACCGGTAAATTGCCAGATTAATAAAAACCCCACACGTGTCTAGAGATGACAATAAACAGGTCTCTCTGGTCATTAAGGCACAAAAACCATTTATAGGGTGATGAGAATTTATTCTCTGGAGTTATGATCGATACACACTCCCCTGTGGACACCGTAATATATCACTATAAATATGTGCATGCTTATTAGGATTTATTGGGTACCTAATACGTCCCAATAAATTTTCAAACCCCTTCCCGTACAAAGGAGGTTATAGCGAAATTTTCTAAAATTTAAAGGCATTAGTGAAATATTTGAAGTGAAAACGATATTGAAATCGTCGAATAAATTATATATATATATATATATAAATTAAATAAAACGAATCGAACCCCTGCAGTTCACGTTTTGAAATCATAACTTCAAACGACTATACCGAAAGATCCGACCATCGGATTTTCACGAAACTGGAACCGTTGGGTTCGCTTTGGGAATATCTTTCCAACGATATAAACTTTGTTGAGATCCAACTGTTGGATTTTCATATATGTGTAAAACAAATTTAGGGAAAATAGCGCCAGTGACTCGGCACGACCTAAAATGTCGTTTATTAAATAGGGCCATTTTTAAATTAATAAAAATGGGGATATATCATTATAAAATATTATAGACGATGTGGAGTGAAAATAGACCGATTATACTTGATTTGCTTGTCATTGGACGGCTGAATGTGTGACATGATATTTATACTTAAAAAAAACTAAAATGTGAATGGCGAATAATTTAACTATGGGAAGAATTGATTTGAAATCTAACTATACGTGAATTATTTGAAAAGGCTGAGTTAATTCTCATTTCAAATAATTGATCGACGATTGGAAGTCGAAGAGATGAAGACATTTCAAGACCGACGATCTTCACATCGGATGGATGGGCACCACTGATGCTCATGATTGGAGTAGCTACCTTGAAAGTGCTGAAGAGGTAGTCGTCCGGACGTATGTGTTGATTGTATGGATATGTGAGGAATATGGTGCCTCGGGCTTCGTTCGGACCCAGAACGAACTTGTAAATGGACTGTGTGTATGACATTGGAATTTGTTCTGTGCTGATTGATCTCTATTAAATATATATATGTTTGGCGGCGGAGAATTTATTCTCTTGCTCAACGCCCTTCTCTGAGAGTACGAGCTCAGAGGTTATATATCGATAGAAATCAGTCGCATGGAGTGAATTGCCTGTGTGGCACGCCTAAGTGGCAGATGATCAAGGCTTCTGTTGAAAAGCAAAGTTTTGTGGTTGACGATCAAAGCACGGCCTAAGTGGCATAGCTTTGTGTATAGCGTTGATTCGCGAGCCTCGCACCTCGGTATGAGTCAAAAACGGGATAATGACCCAAGGAGTGCACGACGTTTCTTTCTAGCTATGGGTGATGTCAGTGACCTACCAGCCTTGACATTTATATACTTTTTACCTGTGTGGTTGTTGGAATGCGAGGGACCTCGATTATTGGTCCTATAGAACCGGGAAACGTGTGTTCAGGAATAATTAATCCTCAAAAGTAAGGGAGGACCGGCCTTGGAGGATCCAGGGATCGCTGTGTGTGGTCCTGAGACATTTGCTAGAGTGTCTCGAATTCGAGAGGAGCATTCCCCTTGCCTCGACTCATGATGGAATCCAATTTCCAATACGAAATTGCGGATTTGATTGTATTACTAGTATGGCGATATAGTAGATGGTAGCTTTGCCTTCTAGGATTGATATTTATGATTGAAGTTGCTTTTGAAACATATATGCACTATTAATAATATCAAACACTTTTGTTTTATACGTATCAAGCATTTCTTGGCCATTATAAGGTAAAACTCTATCCTCCGGCTTGCGTTGCATTGTGTGATGGGACTTGAGTCTTATAATGGCTTCATTTTTATAAAAAAAGCATTGCGTTGATTTAATAATTTACTTTATTTCATGCACTGGCAATCACTGAAGTAAACCCGTTCTGCGAAAGTGGCATGGTCCTATGATTTGCCTTATTATTGTTGTTTAATTAGCTAAGTAGATTTCTCATACCAGTCTCATGACTGACTCGTAGTTTGTATCACCTTGCAAACACGGTGCCCTTATTTTCACATGGGCAGCCTAGTACCAGGTAGTAGGACATATTTTGGCTTTGGCACTTCAGCAGGGAGTGCATCTTTTGGCTCATATGGCGAGGCTTGACTTCTCAGTGTTTTGACTATTGATTTCCGCCATTATTATCTATGTATATGATTCCGCTTCTGGCGATGTAGACTGGTATTTATTTTATGTACTCTCATGTGTATATGTACCGCTTATGGCGATGTAGACTGATCATGTACTTTTATGCACTAAGTTGTATCCTGCACTGTGCTCTCTGATGTTGTGACATATTATGATTCCGATGTCATATTTATGTAAATTATTCTATTTGTTGCTTATGCTATTATCTGTACTCTGCTAATGATGATTAATGTGTTCTATTCCAATGATTATCCTTAACAACGTCGTACGGGGTTTTGGGATCGTCACATATGTTTTGGAAATTTTATCAATAATTGATTGTTGGTTGTGATGTTTGAGTATTGTATAATATAACTAATGTAAGAAACTGTTGAACTAAGTTTAATTCAGCACTAAACATTGAACTGAATTGAAAATTTATTACATTTGCATATACGTACATATATATACACATTGTTAAACAAGTAAATGTATTAGCTGTTGAGTAAAGAATTTATTTGCATGACCGACAAATAGGTAAACCTTAATGAGTTGGTTGCGCAATTTTTTTATTATATAAACTCTTATGAATGCCATTGGATGCAGAGTGCTGGTTGTTCTGTATGAAATCATAAATGTCGCCATAGGATAGTAACAATTAATTTTGAACTACATTACATGGCATACTGCGTGAAGATAGCATACTCTATCATATACCACATAAGCATTTGGAGCTTATGTGATGAGGTTAAAGATTTACCATACAAGCGAGAGTTCTCGCTTGTATGGCATTGACTATATTTCAGGTTGAACCGAAGACTGATATGGACTATATAAAATGTAACGATAAATTGCCAGATTAACAAAAAACCTACACGGGTCTGGAGTCGACAATAATCACGTCTCTCTAGTCATTAAGGCACAAAAACTATTTATAGGGTGACAAGAATTTATTCTCTAGAGTTATGATCTATACACACTCCCCTGTGAACACCGGAATATGTCACTATAAATATGTATATGCTTTTTAGGATTTATTGGGTGCCTAATACGGTCCAATAAATTTCCAAACCCTTTCCCGAACAAAGGAGGTTATGGCGAAATTTTTCAAAAATTTAGGGTGCTAGCCAAATTTTTGAGAAATTAGAAATTCTTAGAAACTGAAAAGTTGAACAATGCAAGCCAGAATGAAAGTTGAGTTGGTTAGTTAAACAACTTTTAGCTCCATTCCTTTTCGAGGACGAAAAAATTTTAAGTGGGGGAGACTGTAACAACCCGAAAAATCAGAACCAATTTAAAATTTTTATTTTGGTTATGTTAGTGAATTTTGGAAATTTAAAATGATTTATTTTAAAAAAATAACAACTAAAAATTTATTTAAACCGAAGTTAGAATGAAAATTTTCAATTTAATTGTAAAAAGAGTTTAAAATGGCGCGGTAGTTTGAAAATACGATTTCAAATTTCAAATGAACGTACAAGATTCAAAATAAACCGGATTTTAGTGAAACCAAAATTTTTTAAATCTATTTATAAATATCTTTCTAACGAATCTGAAAAATCAAAATTTCATAGCGGGAATCAAAAGTTATGGCCACTTGAATATTCAGAATGGTTGCTATGGAATAAATATAGCCCTGAAAAATAGCCATTTTGCAAACGACCTCTGTTTTCTATGAAACTACTTTGGTTGGATCCGGAATGTCAAATTATTGCTAGAATCCAAAATTTATAATTTTTGATTTAACATGTGCGCGTAGCAAAGGAAAACGTGTTTGGTTAATTTCAGTCAAATTGGATCGACCAGAAAATGGCCATTTTTCAAATGGTCTCCAAATTAGATGAAATTAGTTTTGTTAGGACCATATCGTCAAAACGTAGCCAGATTTAATTTTCTGGAATTTTTTGTGTCCGTATGTGGCCCCGGTAAATTAAAATGTACGTTTAAATTAAATATATATTGATTTATATTTTAATTTTGATGAAAACTGATCGTAACAGTCGAATTGAGTTACGAAACTTATCCCATTGTGTTCAAAATTGGGGTATTTAGCTAGGGGCGACAGTTGTTGGTTCTCGTTTGGAGTTCAGAGCGTTAAACAGAAAAGGTTAGAATTAAATAATATTTTAAAAATATATATACCCTTGGTCAAAATTAAAGAGTCAAAACCCTTTTCTCTTGGTCAACTCATTCAATCAGCCGCCGTTACCTGGAACGAATGGCATTATTCGTTCGAGTTTTATTCCTCAATTCACATTTAATCCATTAATTAATAGATTGTCGTTTCTAAACAAAAATCATTGCTCTCTCTCTTCAATCTCCAAAATGGTGCGGATAAGATCTCAAACCGTCATGTAATGAGGCAGAATCGTTTGCCTGAAGGTGCTTCGTTCGCACCTGTTTTGCGAGGGCAGGGGAGCCTTGATCTGCGTGCCAGCTCCGGTGGTGGAAGTTGTGGCCAAGGCCGACCTCGTGGTGGGTGAGGATCTAGATACGGCGGCGGGTGGAAGGAGCTACAGTTAACCCTAGTTTGGAGCTTTTGTCGTGGTTGGGTTTCTTTGTTCAGGAAGTTAAACGAAGACGGGGGTGAGGAAGATTAAGAGATTTAATTAATTAATTTGAAATGTCATTAACGCAAATATCGACATATCTTTTACATACGAGGTCGGGAAAATGCAAATTTGGATCCGTTGAGATCGTGGGGATGAGAGCTTCACAAAAGACTAACCGGGTCCAATTTGCAGCATGTTAGAATTTTAGGCAAATTCAAATCCAAATTGCCCAGAAATTCAGAAATAAAACTGATGGAGTGGAAACTGACTGTGAGAACTTCTTAATATAATAATATTTGTACAGTAATTTATTTTATAACTGCATATATGAACTGCTCCCCATCGTCCACAGACCACGGATGACTTGTTTGTTTGATTGTTTTATGAAAATTGATTGTGATGTGAAATGGACTGTATAAAATATATGAATAATAAAAATATCATTTTTATTGTATATATGGACTGAATAAAATATTCATGAGTTGAAATAAATATTCACTTACGAACCGGACGGTTTGTTTATGTACACTTATTTATCTGATATGGATTGGGACGATAAATTTTATGCATCGCCCAACTGCACAAATAATATACAGTATTTGTTGTTTGAAAACCCCACACGGGTATTGGGATAAGATTTGACACACACTGATCCCAATAATGAGTGGTATGTCAAACGATGGGTTAACAGCTTGTATAAGCGTTATTTATTTATTTTAATGCTTATACAGTTGTAGAATACACTTTGGATGTTGTTTGAATTTTTAACGATTGCTTATCATTATTGTTGTATAAATATGATGTTGAAATCCATATAAATAAAATTATATGGTAATTGATTGAGTCTGATTCTAGTTCAGAATTAACGAATATTTTAAAAATAATATTCAGTGAATATTGAAATGTGAAGCCGTGTTAAGTAGTTAAATGCCATTTTAACACGAACAGGATTTTCTGTCGATTGTATTCATTTTGTAATGAATATTGAAAAGTGATTTCAAAATCATATATTTTGAAAATATTATCATTTTAATATTGAAATGATACAGAAATTTAAATTTTGATTTAAATAAGTAAAATAAAATTGAAATCGTTTTAAAATGAATTTAAAACGAATTTATATAAAGAATATTCAATTCTGATTTGAATTTGAAAATTTAATTGAAATCGGTTTGAAATGAATTTAAAACGAATTGCAATGAAATTGAAATCGATTTGAATTGAAATCGATTTGAAATGAATTCAAAACAAATTGAAATGGAATTGAAATCGAATTAAATTTAAATCGAATTGAAATGAATTTAAAACGAATTTATGTTGGAATATTCAATTTGGATTTGAAATTGAAATGGAAGTGGAAATCGTTTTTAAAACGAATTTAAAACGATTTATAAAATTCGTTTTAAATGGAAATCGATGAAATATATAACATATATAATATATATTATAATGGCCTGAATAGAACGCGCCATGCAGCGGCAGTTCACGAATTTTGACCATTAACTTCAAATGGACGTAATGGGAGATCCGGCTGTCGGATTCTCCAAAAACCGGAACCGTTGGGTTCATATCGAAAAGAACTTTCCAACGAATACAAGAGATTTGAAATATAACGGTTATATTTGGAAATTTGTCCAAATAAATTTTAGAAAAGGTCGCTATGGATGCAGTTTGGGGGCCGTTATTGGAAATCGACTATACGGGCGATAATAAAATATGGAAAAATTATGTAAAATCATAATAAATGATTAGGAAAGATTTTGGATGAAAAATTCCAATTTGAAAAGATAAAAATATATTTTTATCGAAATGAACTAGTTATTAACTAGAATATTTATTTATTTATTTTTAAAATAAATAAATTGGATTTGAAAAGGGTTTTAAAAATAACCGGAATTTCCAATATATGAATTGGAATGGATTTGAATCGAAATTATCTTCGGAATATTTCGATATTGGATTCTGTGATTATACGGACATTGTGGAGGAATTTGGAAGATATATATCATTATTCCAATACGATATTTGTTGATTTAAGAATTTGATACTGAATATAAGTCGATATATTTTCTATTCAGAGTCTTGTATTTAATATTGAATGGGATTTTGGGTTTGTCGTGAACAGTGTCTTCACTAACACTGTTCTTAAACCCGGTTGAGAAAAGATTAAATCTTTTTATTTAGATTTAATGAGGTTTACCAATTAATTGACATTTAATTGGAATTTAATGGGAATTAATAATAGGGTTTATCGTGAACGATGTTTTAAACAACACTTTTTCTTTAACCCGATTATTAATGGGAATTGGTTTTTGGGTTTATCGTGAATGGTGTTTTTGAACAACACTTACTCGGTGTTTTTAAATAACACTTGCTCTTTAACCCGATTAACAATGGAAATGGGATTTTGGGTTTGTCGTGAATGGTATCTTTAAAAATACTGTTCTTAAACCCAATGGAGTTAAGAAAATTAGGAAACAATTGGAGATTAGATAAGTTGAATGGTTTCCTAGGTATTGATCTGATGTTGGTTTAGGCCTTCGGGATTAATACTTTGGGAATTGATCTCTTACTAATTTACGGTTGGAAACTGATGGAATGGAATGTGATTTTGGGTTTATCGTGAACCGTGTTTTAAATGACACTGGTTCTTTAACCCAGCTAAAGATAAGACTAATTTCTTAGCTATGAATTATCATTAGTATTGATTTTTGGGAAGATTAAAACTAAATGGAGTTTTAATGAATCTTTGATTAGATTGAAAAGTGAATGTGATAATTAAAATTATCAACTCAAGAAAATGATCGAAAATGGAGTATCACCAGTTTTACTCCAGGCGTTAGCTAAATCTTTAATTAGATTTGAACGTGAAATGGTAATTATTATTTACCGATAACACCGTGGTGTTAGATATGGAGTATTACCAGTTTTGCTCCAGGGGATGAATAGGTTGGGATTGGGAAATAAAATAAATGATCACTTCGGTGTAGTTCGCTAATCCCAACTAGTTTGGAAAACCTTGATATGGTTTGATATCCAAAGGAAGATTAAAGAATAAATTTAAAGAATTTATCTTTGATAAAATTGATGGGATCCTTTTCAAAAGGAAAAGAATATTTGAATAAAAGAATATTTTGGATTGGAATGAGGTGTATGATGTGTTGTTATAGCACTTGATTATAAGATACGCAAATTATTCGGAAAGGCCGGGTTTATCCCATTCGGAATAACTGATTCGACGATAAGTCGAAGAGATTGAAGATGGTGCAAGACCGACGATCTTCACATCGAATGGATGGGTGCCACTGATGCTCATGATTGGAGTAGCTACCTTGAAGGGGCTAAAGTGGTAGCCGTCCGGACGTACTTGTTGATTGTACGGATATGCAAGGGCTTCTCTCCTATATTAGACATACGGGACGAGGAATAAGGTGCCTCCGGTTTCGTTCAGACCTAGAACGGACTTGTAAATGGATGGTGTGTCTGAAACTGGATTTTATTCTGTGCTGATTGATCTCTATTAAATATATACCTGCTTGGTTAAGAGGAATTTATTCCCTTACTTCACCCTTCTCTGAGACTTACGGGATCAGAGGTTGTATATCGATAGACATCAGTCGCATGGCGTAAATTGCCTGTGTTGCAGGCCTAAGTGGCAAATGATCAAGGCTTCTGTTGAAAAGCAGAGTCTTGTGGTTAATGATCGAAGCACATCTTTAATATAGCACGGCTTTATGTGGCGTTAATTCACGAGTCTCACACACCGGTATGATGGTAAACTGATGGTTAGATCAGTATGCTATTGAGATGAGGATAAACACCCTATGGGTTGTCATGGATTCGGTCGACCGAGGTGAGGGATAGGGCACACCCCTCGATTCCCTAATGGATATAGTTAGCGGTGTTTTCGCATGTGACGTAGGCCGCGGTAACTTGTTTCCTGGATAGTGCGAATGTGCATTACGGTGTTTTCGCATGCCTGCGACATAAGCCGTTGAGAATTGTAGTATGCGATAGATCTTTCGAATCAGTAACCACCATGATGGAAATATAATTTCCAAATATGTGACATTTCGGTTTTGATTGTAGAGCCTAGTATTGGTGACATGATATATGGTACCCATGCCGTCTATGATTGATACATTTATATTTGAAGCTGATTTCTTCACTTGTAGTAATAATAAAAGATTTGTTTTAAAACGTACCAAGCATATTTGACTATTATAAGGTAAAACTCTATCCTCCGTCTTGCGTTGCATTGTGTGATGGGACCTGAGTCTTATAATAGCTTCATTTTTCCTTGTTTAGCATTGCGCTGTTTGTTTTAGGCACTGGTATTCTTGGGGGTAAACCCGTTCCGTGTTATACGGTGTGGTCCCTTGATTTACCTTATTTTAAAGTAAAGTTTAAAGTAACTGTTTTAGTTCTCACACCAGTCACATGACTGACCTGGAGTTTATTGTTTTAACCTAAACACTGGATGCCCCTATTTTCCATACGGACAGCTAGTAGTTTTGGTTTTGCAGATTTATATTCACAGGATCCTGGTTTATAGCTGGAATGATATTAGGAAAGCTCTGTATCCGTGTATCTCTTTCAGTTGTGTTTTGTGTTATTTTTTCGCTGCTATGTATTTAAATATAATTTAAATCTCTGATATTTTTCTGATGTATAATATTTATTCATACTTTGTTATATTCGTGTACTCTGATGGAATTGTTGTAATAAGCAATGAAATATTCTTTTGTTTATGTTTTGATTTGTCGTGTTTTCAAAGCAATCTGGGCTTTCCTTTATAGGGAAGTTTGGGTCGTCACACAATTAATTAGCAAATCATCCAAACAACCATCACACACATCATTCAATCATTTTAATCAATTTTAAATAACATTTATAAAATTATAAAACTGGTGAGTTTACTCACCTTGGTCGTTAATATTCAAATTACGATTAACGGTTAATTTGTCCAATCAGCCGTTTTATTTCACCATAAATTCAAACGGGCTTCAAATGGCTCCACACCAATTTCAGTGTGTAGCTTACGATCATACGATTCCAATGCAATGGACGACGCTCAATTCTGATAATGTATGGCAAACATATAAATATTACAAGTTTTATATTATTAACGATCATTTATAATTAGTAAATAGTTAATTAATTAATCTCTAAATTTCTTAATCGATCATTACCTGTAATACTTATTCCTGCAACTCTATACACGACTTCGAACCCGGCCATGCCTTCGTTCATTTCAGCGCCTTCTACTCTGTCGTTCATCCCACTAACTCATAAACACAAATCTCCATTTTACTCCCCCCTAATCATATTAATAACCCAAGTCGCTTATGAATAGTACCCTTATTCCCCTTAATCAAAAAATCATGTCCCAGCAAACCAAATTACCATTTGTCGTTCTAAAACCCATCCCCTTTCTTCTTTTTTATGTATATATTGGGCGTAGTACTAAAACATCCTGGCCCAATAACCCTTTGATACCCACCCGCTCCAACATGTCTTCATCTTCCCCTTATACACAGATGCAACCACTCCATTTTAAACACCATTGTCGTTCCTTCCACCCTCCCTAACTCCACTAATTCTCCACGTTAATTCACAATAAAATCACATATAAATTTCTCTTTCAAACCATAAAAGTTTTCTTGATACTCGAACAGAAATTCCATTCGCGTCTTCCAACGTGAAATACACGGTGACAGGAAAAGTATCGACCTCCCTCAGCACCATTCTTTACCAAAGTTTGCGTACAAGTGTTATTCCATCCTCTCGATCCACACATAGTAACTTCTTCGCGCAACGATGCTTTGATCTCGTGACATCCTAACCCTCAGCTCACTGCAGTTTTACGGGTGTGAACGAATATGGTTCGATACCCCCAAAAATAGTATTTGATCGAAGCCCTTGGTCTCCAGATTGCCATTACATATGTTTCATATTATTATGATTATACTTTTTTCCTAGAGGAGCAGTTAGTTTGGTATTGGTTTTAAAAGTGAGGAGAACTTGGATCTTTATTTCCAAAAGAAAAAAAACGCAGGCAACCAATACTTATAATAAGTGACTCCTTGGTGGCCAAGTAATTTGCATTAGGGATGCAGGATATAGGTTGGCCATAAAGAGCCTGTAAACTTTGATTTTACTTTTCGAAAAACACCTCCATCATTTGTTTTCACCGATGAATTTACGGTGAAGGAAGAAGGGGATAGGTCTGTGTTTTGGTCGGTGTAAGTATAGGATGGTGACGGGCTTTAGACAAGGCATGCAGAAGCATGTGCGAATTCCTTTTAGTTATACGGTTGTAAGGACATGTGCGATGTGAAAATGTTGTGGTGTTACAATTATTCTAAACAGGAAAGAAGACTGCACATTAGTTCCCTAATCATAACTAGATTGATTCAATGGATGGTACAAAGAGAGAATTTTAGAACATTGCATACTACATTTACTTGCTGATTTAAAAAAAAAAGGGTTGCTGCTTTGCATAATTGCATGTGACATTGAAATTATCAAGAATGTGATATTAGTTTTTTCCCACTTTTTGTTGTCATGGCAGATTTGTTTGGATCTTATTTGGGCAGAAGAGATCAAAGAGGTGGCTAAAATATCAATCACCAAAACACTCCGTATACAAGTATAAATACCAAAGTATTTAAAAATAAACACCAAAGTTGTTTATAACACCGAAGTTAATTTAAAGAAATAAATAAACACCAAAGCATGGAAGATGGCCGTGATAGCTTCCTATTAATTATTAAATTTGGATCGAATGTCATTAAGCAAACCAAGAAAATACCACATTTATGCATTGAATATAGGTGCAAACACTTTAAAAATTAAGTATCTTATAGCTGAGATAGGTTAGGGGTAACGTGGTAGTAAATAGGTAGCATACATGTTTGAAGTGTTATTAGTTTCGTGTACCTTGCTACGTAAAATCTCATCCACAAATGACTGCTATATCCAAAAATAAAAGTAATGTTGTATTCACTAATGTGCCACGGCCCTAAAAATATAATAATATAGACTAGTTAACTTATTCTGTGAAGTTTCAAAAATATTTCAAATAAAAAGTTGTTTATTTTCCAAAATAAATATTACAGAAAAATTCTATAAATTAAATTAATAATATGTCTCAAAAATCTTATCCAAATTCGAAATAATTATTTTATTATATCAAATAATAGTTATGGCTTATAAACGAATCTATAGCGACTATTTGAGAATTTGATTTGGACATAACTTACAATCTATAACATGAAATATCGATTTTTCACTTCCATTAGAAAAATATAGATCGATAGATTCCAACGTTTCTTGTTTCAAAGAAATCCGACACATAATGAATCCTGTATATTTAGTTGGAGTTCAATCGTAATATTACGAACTGTCGCGATGTTACGAGCCCGATTATAATTTATATTATAATTTATACGTTTAACTGTCGTTTATAAATATACTTGTTATTATAATTCAATTTTAAACTGAATTAAATCGATTAAATTATCCAATTTACACCATATTGCCAATTCAGCTATTTCCAACTATTTCTGAATTAAATTATATTATCCCACTATTATATCATTTAAATATTCAAAATATTTAAATCAAATCATATAAATTACCAAACCATTATAATAAAATAATTAAATAAATTAATTATTGCCATTATAATAAAATAATTAAATAAATTAATTATTAAATCTTTAAAATTCCAGGACGTTACATTTCTTCCCCCTTAAAAGAATTTCGTCCTCGAAATTACTATGGAACGAATAATGCTATCGCCCTATTAACAAGATTAAAAATCTTTATTTATGCTTCTTAATTTTAGTTTTAACTGAACCAATTTATTTCAATTAAAATATTAATTCATTCCTATGAACGTAAATTTTCAAAAATTCTAAAAATTTCTAACACTTTAAATTTCCGGAAAATTTCGCCAATGTCTCTCTTCCATGACCCAATCGGTACAACTACAAATCGCCTCTCTAGGCCTTCTCCAATCCAAAAGAAAATTAAATATTTAAGCGGCTTACCAAAAAAGCTGATAAAAATCTCAAACTCATATAAAATTTAAACTTATACCTTTTTGTCAGGAATTCAACTCTACCTCTTCCATTTGCTATCTATCACTTTAGCAAATATCCATGTATTCCCAATTGATCTCCAATCAACTTATCCATAAATCCAATCATCTGCTTAAACCCAAGCTAAAATCCATTTGAAATTACAATTCCAATCTCAATCCCATTCCAGATTATCTCTAATCCAATCCAATTTTATTTAACTTAGTTTAAGTTAAATTCTATTTTGTTTATTCGCTTTTACCATTTAAATCTATTTAACTTCAAAGTTCAAATTTAATTCCAAAATTCAAATTCTTGGGTTTTATTTCAAATCAATTTGAAATCATATACATATAACAATAACAATTCGAAACATTTGAATTTTTGACAACTTATTTCCTTAGAACAATTCAAAACAAAATTTTTTGGTAGTAATCTGTCACTTAGAAACTCGAAAATGAACACCGATGATGTCCGGATCATTATCAAAATTATTTTCCAGCGATCGAAGTGAGTTCAATACTATATTATTTCCAAAACTCATTTTTAAACACTTTCATTTTGAAATTTCTTCAAAATATCATATTCAACACTTGCAAAACATTTTCAAATTCCCCCAGGATTTTAAAATTCCATATACTTAATACAAATCCTTTTTTATACGACTCTCCAAGTTTATTGAATTTTAATTCCAATTCTGTTTTAAATTCAGATTTAATCCATCTGATTGGTTATTTATAACCATTCCAGTTATAATCTCATTCGATTATTATAACAACGAACACATCCAATATAGATAATAATTCCAATATATATACTTCATTATATCAAAATATATTTTGGGTAAAATTATTTCATTTACCCTCTTTTAAAACATACGGTATTGATTCATCGTATTCGAGCGTTTAGAAATCTCTGTCGATATAGTAGATCAAACTGATCGACCAGAATTTATAAACCACTCAACCAATAAATCCCCACAATATAAAATCATTTTATAGAAAATGACAAATACGTGCTCATATATATATACTCAAACTTAATCTAGGATATTACTAATCCCATCCCTGTTGAGTCACGCCACAGAGCGAAAGAAATCACTTAACCTTCAGCTCTGATACCACTGTAACGAATAGGGATTTTCGACCCGGAAAATAGACACTAAACACAATGTCGAATATTCAAGAATTGGAAATACCAGATCATTAATAGAAAGAAGTTAGAGGGTGAGAAATAGAAAGAAAGAAATTTAGAATAGAAGAAGAAGAAGATAAATATAACTAAATCAAAGTAACACGAATCTCACAACGGAATGAATAAAGTATATTATATAACATAACTTTGAAATACAAAACTGTATTTGTACTTATATTCATCATCATCAGAGTACATAACATATATACCCCAGCGGAAATAAACTCTATATAACTAATGTTGAAGCCTCCGACTCCAAGTTCTCCCATGTGTATCCGTAAAATCCCGACTACTTGATTGCCCATACAAATTTAGGCACCCAAGAGTTTAGGGTAAAATAAAATAAACTCTGGGTCAGTCATGGAACTGGTGTGAGCAAACTCCAATCATTCGGTTTAACTTTTCAAAATCCTTAGAAAAGATAATCGTAAGATCGATCCACACATAAACACGGATTTTTTTTACCTTACGATAGCCCAAAACATTTGTCTAAAGCCATATTATTCTGATATTATAATAGTGTCTAATACAAGTAAATAGAAATCTTGCAGAACGCTTGCATCTCACGCTCTACATATATAATATACAATCAAAACTGCGGGCTCTTATTTGATAATGGATTCTAAATATAACAAGGTATGGAACCACTTTCCAATCAGTATACTATAGAGAGGATACATTGGAGTTCAGCAAGAACATCTTGAAACTCAGCCACACATGACCGTCCATTCATTTCGCTTGAATATTCCGAATATATTTTCACCTTACGGTTGGCATACCAACATAACCGTTCCCGGGAGATAAAGAAATGAAAAGAAGTAACAAGTACAAATATTCTCTAGATGGTGACAATACACCCTAACGGGAGTGACCCAATTAGCCATGCTGCCTGCCCGATTTTTGTCATTTCCCGGTTGAAGTGGCTTAAGGTCATAACGTATCTTTTCACAGACTACACCTTTATTTACTTTGAATGCCACATTGTCATACACGCCACATAACAAATTGATTTTCCCAAAAATACCATAGGTATAAAGCTAAGAGAAATGAACTCCTCCACCACCAAATGTGACTATGTTTGAAGAGATTAACTTATGCGATCTATTAGATATGCTCTATCAGACATACGTCCATACAAGTTGTCCTAGGACTGGACAAGCCGAAGGCACAATTCTGTAAATCCATCTTAGGCAACTTCCACCTAAGATCGCCAGAACAGCCCTTGCATAAACTCCGTCTTCAATTTTCTTCATCATATTGGATTTGCAACGTTAAAGCCTATACGGAGTGGACTCCATATAATAAATCTGATCCCGGTCTCTCCGTATTGACGATGGAAAAATGGTCAAAAACTTTGATAATTTGTTATTTAACAATCAAAGGAAAACATACATACAAACAACGGTCGTATTTCCAAATGGAAATCCTACCTATCAATCGTCAATCAACACTGAGCCCCTTTAAATAGATTTATCTACAATCATTTCAATTCCCAATTTCCCTTAAATATCTCTACACCGATATTTTCCCAACTCGCTTAACCTTTCACGATTTCTTGGAAAAACGTTTCCATATATTCACAACTCCTTATTTCTCGTGTTTCTAAAATATACGTTTATTAACATAGGAAAACATTCCATATCTTATTTACGCATCACTATTATTTCACATCCATCAGTCCCTAACCGTAAAACTAGTAAGAGAACAACTCCCTAAGTATTAACCTCAAAGGCCAAAACCAACATCAGATCGATATTCAGAAAGCTATTAACTAATTCCAATTAGTTTTTAATTACTTTAACTTCATTCTTGGCTTATAAATAATTTCATTTTCTATACTTTGAAAGCTTCTCTAATTTTATTTGGAAACATTTCCAAAATCCATTTATATAGATTCAACGAGTGTTGTATAAAACATTGGTTATAACGATAACAATATAATGCATGCTTCCAAAATATTTAAATTTAAAATATAGTTTGACTCTTTATTTAAAATAAATAAATAAATAATCCTGATGAAAACGGAAAGTACGTAATACTTTCCCAAATTTGATATAATCGAATTTTAAGGTAAAATTCTCATTCGAATAGACTCTATTCGGTTAACATTTCGAACCACGAAATAGACTTATCGTTTCATGTCAGCTCAACTTCTAATTCATCTTTGATTTTATCACTTCAAATACTCGCTAATTTCCTTTTAAAATCATTCCAATCTATAAACTATTTACTTTTAAACCATTATTCACTTTAAACGTGAATATTATTCCTCTATAGAAATTTGGACTCACTTTATTAATCAAATCTTGATTTAAATAACCAGTATCATTATAGTTTAAAATTCCATTTATCTAGTTCCTTTAAAAATACATACCTTATATTTCATAAACTCAGTTTATAAGTTATAATTTAATATCGATGATTATAAATTATTGTTTTCCAATCCAAATATTAATTATCTCATCAAATTCTTAATTTTATATAATTTATAAAGGTAAATATTTTTATAATATTTGACACAGTCGAATTCGAATTATAATCCTTACGGATTTATTCCCATTCTACCCTCATTTCAAATATCGAAATTATCACGTCTTTTTCTTTTGAAATGATTTCACATTCTCCCTTTTAACTAATTTCTTGAATTCACATTCCTAAATTATTTAATAAAAAAATTTCTCACTCATTTATAAGTATTGTTTATAAATCAACTACTTGTTATATAATTAAACAAATTATTATATTCTAGCCAATCGAAATTCAATTTTTTTTTTAATATTTTTCCTTTTTTAACAACCCTAGATTCTTGACCAATATATTTGAATATATTTTACGCTATTTAAATATCAATTAGTCCAGGGTCAACGTTATTCAACATCTCAAACAAACAATAATCTACACCATATTATTCATCACATCATATAATGCAATATATTCGTTATTATAATTCAATTTTAAACTGAATTAAATCTATTAAATTATCCAATTTACACCATATTGCCAATTCAGCTATTCCCAACTACTTCGGAAATAAATTATATTATCCCACTATTATATCATTTAAATATTCAAAATATTTAAACCAAATCATTATAATAAAATAATTAAATAAATTATTTATTAAATCTTTAAAATTCCGGGACGTTACACATCTATTCAATGCAAAGACAATGGCGGCTATCTCCAAATCATACACAACACCAGAAAAGGGTTTTTATAACAGTTATTATAGTTAATAATTACCTTTGTAACAGTTATAACCGTTACTACAACATACGTGACAAATTATTGTCACGAATACTGTACCGATTAAAACTATTATAAGTGCTTTTATTATAACGGTTATTATCGTTACAAAGTAATCACTTTATAACACTTATAACCGTAAAAAATTTACAACATTTATAACCATTTGTATATAAAATTGACTATTTCATACAATTATTTACTAACAGTTATAACTGTTACAAACATGAATATTATAGCAGGACTGCAATAGGTAATTTCATAAAGCATACACCAATAAGAATATACAACATATAATAATAACAATATCTCAAAGCAAATACAACATATCACAATTTGTATCCTAAAGCAAATTCCATTTCGACCAACATCGCAATTTGACATACAATCATAATACCATTCATCATCCATAACAAATAACAAATAACAAACAACATCTAAGTATCATAAATTAATATACAACCATTACACAAAACACAAACGATTAACAAACCAAATTACAAATCCACCTTCAACAAGATCAGATCATGTATACATACCATTTTGGGGTGCGTCAAAAATTTACGCATCCGGATCTAGAACTTCCTCCACCCAGATGGCTTTCTCTCCTTCTAGTATAGTTCTATGATGACAAACTTTTTGCACTCCTATATATACCTTTGCTACCTCTTTTAATGCTAATGACAATAACACTACCGGCTGTTTATCTCTCGTTGATGATCCAATGGCATCATTAGAAGTAGCATGTAGATTGTTATTACCTCCATCGGAGGTAACATCTTCTCATGATGTCTTATTCCCTCCATGTTGATTGATAAGAAGCTTCACAGATTGTTGCAAGTATGCTAATATTGAGTTCATTGATTTGATGTCTTCATGCATTTGATTTTGGTTGTTCTCCAATTTAGCTATCTTTTGTTTAGTTGCATTCTCTTTTGCCGCGACAATTGCTTTTGAAGCTTGTGCTATTTTTACTTGCTTTACATTGCATGTAGAGCTGATAGCACAACAATAACTTCTTCTTTTATTATCTCCAAAAACTTCAACAATGGGATCTTTCTCAAAATTATCTAGACTTAGAGTATCATTGCCACCTTCTAATCTCTGTCTTGTTTCCGCTACTTCAACCAAAGCCTACGATGTTCAACAAATATAATGATGAGTCTATGCCTGATTAAAAAACAAAGAAAGTTTAACTGAAGATGCCTGATTAAAAAACAAAGAAAGAACAGTTAAACTGAGTTTATGGCTTAGTGTAAACTAAGCCTATGGCTTAGTAAACCTAAGCCAAGTGGCGCAGTTTACTGATCCAACCTCAGTTAACTTAAGCCTACAAGGCTCACTAAATTGAGCCACTCGGCTCAGGTTTATTGAACCATAGGCTCAGTTTACACTGAGCCGAGTGGCTCGGTTTATTAAGCCATAGGATCAGTTTACACTGAGCCATAAACTAAGTTTAACTATCCTCAGTGTAACAAAGCCAGGCTCAGTAAACTGAGTCGCTTGGCTCATCATTTGAAACTACCAATGAATTAACAGATCCGTTCAAAGATACCAATAAATTAATAGAGGCTGCAAACTCCAGAATTCTAATTTCACTTATACTAATTCTGGAAATCCCATTTTATTTTTCTAGCCATTCATTCTACTGCTAAATAACATAAAATCAGTTAATACTATATATAGCCATAAGCTGCTTTAGTCTGTGAGACCAGCCGTTGCAATTACGGTGTGAGGTGGTCGATTCATGGGGCCTTGAGCAAGCATGGAGCTATCCCCATCAAGTATATATAATAAAGTGAAAGGATTTCCTTTATAAAAATGTTACAGGAAAACCATATTAAATATGATTCTGTAAATGATCCTTACAGTGTACTCGATCACCTGTTCATCAGTCACTCAATACATTGAATACATCGAGAGCAAAGAGTACTTGATTAAAATATAATAAAACAACACAATCGATTCAATTAAATAAGGCTGAATTGCAATCAAGTAAGGATTAAATAAGACTGAATTACAACTGATGCAATTACCGCTATAGGTTTATTATATGGTTCAAAGTTGACAAAAATGCCATTGATATAATAAAATGAATGTTGGATAATACGAATTTGAATTTTAATAAAATGAACATTCTATTTAAAAAACATCTTTGTATTTTGTGAGATTAAAACCATAAACATTACAAATGCAGATAGTTGCTAAATTTTCGTAATATTCTGATGGTTTATGGCATTAGTTGTACTCAGTATTTAATGTTTTTAATTGTATGTGCTAACAAACTAGAGCTTGATTAAAAAAAGGTTCGGATTACTTACATATTTTTCAGCGGGGCATGGAAGTACTTCCCCAGTTTTTTTCGCTTGTATGTGCTATTTTCCAAACAAGTGCTCACATAGGCTTACTTTCCAGATTTTCCCTTTTTTAATGAAATATACAAATAAATACATATATTATAATTTATCATAAAATTTACTTAAGAAATCTGAACTACATACCAATTCATCATAGAGTCTAATCTACGATTTTCTACCCACTGTATTATTTATAGTAACATTTGCTTTGTTTTCATAATTCTTCTTACATTGTTTTCTCTTCCTATCACTATACTACATGTCAACAAAACTCTCCCATTGATCTTCATTAATATCATCAGGACGATTTTCGATTGCAATACGTCTAGGTGTAAGCTCATCATCCTTTTTAAGGTATTTGTTACGTAGTTTAGATTTCGCACTTTTGAATTTTTGTGAGAACCCTTTTTCTAATATAGGTCTTGCTTTATTGGGATCTATATCCATATCAAAATCTTTCTGTAGAATCAAAAGAAAAACAACCAGTGTCTGATTAGAACAAACTAAACAAACAAGTAAATTGGAAAAAATCATGTGTGAATAAAAGTCATAAAAATTTTACATTGCCAAAGTAAATCGGTGCTGCATATAACATGTATCTAGAAATTTATCAATTTTGACTTGTTTGAACATTTATAATTTGGCTGGGACGAGGTTGAATAATTTTTATCAAGAAACAAACTCAATTTATTAACAAGGATGCAGGACATACAAGACATAAATAAATACTGTTGGTACTTTGATGTGAAAGAAGCCATACGCTTCATTTCCCTATGTAAGTATTTCACTAGTATATATTTGATCCCCACTCATATGATACATCATGATAAAATCTGAAACTTCATCTAGAATTCACAATTTAAGGGGGCATTTATGCTCATATTATTCAAAATTCAAATTGCAACGCTCAATAGATGACCAATTTCCGACTATTTACTGAAAATGACAATATCTCATGGTATACTTAGCTAGTACTTATCAAACCATTTTTAAATTAAACTGCAAGAGATTTTAAACAACTTTGTAGTTGGAATTTTAATATAAAATAAATAGACTTGAAAGGCATGTTTTTTTTAATATAAAAGCTCATGTTTTTTGTTATCAACAGAGAAAACTGGCATGTTTAGAAGTTTTAGGTTTTCTTGTTTCCTCTTTTCTTCTTGTTGTTTGTTTTCAGGTTTTCCTCATAAGTTAACAATGATTATTCCATGCAACATAAAACATAAGCATGTTTAGCAATCAAAATTCAAACTAATATCATGAAAAAGTTATCTCTTAAAATCAGTAAAGACTTATACTACACTTTGTGTCTAGATGTATACATTTATGTGCAGTCACACTTCCAGTATTTCAAATATGAACACAATTGTGCATCAAGAATTATCACTAGTATAAAAAAAATCTGTTTTTTCAGTAGATTATAATATTCAAGCAAAAGACTATTTCCTCACCTTTTTATATGTTATTCAAGCAAAAGACAATCTTCACAATATTAGCATTTAATTCTACTTGTATACTTAGAATGAGCTCAACATTATTTTGGTGATTAACATGAAAGCTACTAACAAATAGAGACTTGTGGAACTAAATTGTGTGAATGGAGTCTAATAATATTAGCATTTAATTCTTTTTGTACTCATGGATCACTCACTATGCGTCGTTTCATGCCTTTTATAGTTATAAGCTTATATAGCATTCGAAAGAACGGTGTAGATAACTTGAATGATACTCATGTGACATATGTATAATTTAGCTTTTGTTTAAATGCAGGATAAACTGGCGTGCAATAAAAGTAATGCAGGAAGAATGATTCAAATTCAATACAGGCCCCCACTAATGAACTAATCTATCAAGAGTTGCATACGAATCTAAGCAAAGACAAGGAAGTTAGAAATATATTGGTTGTACGAAAAAGACCTGGAAGTGGATGTATAATGAGTGACATTTTTGGAGTCTTTGTCACTTGTATCCCAGAAATTCCAAATATGTGATGTCAACTAATTTCACTTATGTCTACTGTGTTTTCTATCATAATTGATACTAAAAGTTTAAAGGACAACATTAAGCTTTCTATCAGTTTTAAAAATAGATGGATAATTCTTGTGGAAATACAATGAAAAAGATAAGGTCGAATTCTTTTGATAAAAATAGTAACAATTATATTGATGAACCATCTCCCAAACTCATCAAGGGGAAAATTATATGTGGAAAAAAAAATAGGTAAGAAGAAGCATATTAGAAAATTTAAAATTTTTGGCTGTTGAAGTTCACGCTTCCTCTAAATTATTCAAGTTTTCTTCTTCAAAGACATATTACTAGTGCTACTAGGATTAAGATTTTTTTCACACAATCTAAACACAATGAGTATCTGGTATCTGATGAACACATATGCCTCTTTTTGGACTATGTAATCACTTTGAAGTCGTGTTAAAAGAAATCATCTACTGATAGTTATTTTCTTAAGTAAATTAAACATGTGTCAAGTCAAATACAAATTAGAATAAACACACATATTTGTTTTATTTTGAATTATGTTTTATTTTTAACTTGGCATTCCCCTCCTGTTCAAAGAGACCAGAATGTTTTACGTCGTTCAAGCCAATGATAAATTCAATCGCAATGTTTAAGTCCTAAAGTAGAGTAGTGTTGGTCACCTTAGAAATTTTGGGTAATTGTAACAACCCGAAAAATCTGAACCAATTTAAAATTTTTAAATTGGCTATTTTAGTGGATTTAAAATATTTAAAATAAATATTTTAAATAATAACGACGAAGAGTAAGTTTGGATCGATGTTTGAAAATGAATATAATTAATTTTAATTATAAACAAGGGCTGAAATGGCGCGGTATTTTCAAAATTTGAATTCAAACTTTGACTGACTGTACCGTGTGAAAAACAAAACGGATTTTAGTGAAACCAAAAATATTTAAATATGTTAGTGAATATCTTTTTAATGAATCTGAAAAATCGAAGTTTCGTAGAGGGAAGCAAAAGTTATGGCCAAATGAATTTTCAGAAAGGTCGCTATATAATTTATATAGCCCGTGAAAATGGCCATTTTGCAAACGACCTCAGAATTCGATGAAACCACTTTTGTTGGATCCAGGATGTCAAATTATTGATAAGTTTCAAATTTCATGATTTTTGAAGCTAGTATGTGAGCGTGGCAAAGGAAAATGTGTTTGGTTAATTTCTATTAAATTGGATCGACCAGAAAAGGGCCATTTTTCAAACGATCTCAGAATTCGACGAAACTAGTTTTGTTGGGACTGTATCATCAAAACATAGCTAGATTTATTTTTCGGGAATTTTTAGAATCGGTATGTGGCCCCGGCAAATTGAAATGTACATTCAAATTAAATATAGAATGTTTTATATTTTAACTTGAAGAGAAACTGACTGAAATAGTCGAATGGGCCTACGAAACATATCCCATTGTGTTCGGAATGGGGGTATTTAGCTAGGGACTACAGACGTTGGGTTTGGATTGGAGTTCCTATGAGATAAGGGGTATTTTTGGATTTTAAAAATTTATAAATATAAAAAAAAAAGTGAAAATTAGCCTCACATCCTTAAAATTAAAGTTAATTAGGCTCACATCCTCCCCTGTGTAGACATATAAATTTCATCCCTGTTTTTAAAATAGCACCTAATAATTTCCACTTTTGCCCATATTGATATCTACGGCTTTAATTTCGGATATCTGCGATTAAATTTCTAGGGTGCGTTTTTTTCTTCCTAATGGTGGCTGCTTCTTTGTGAGGATTTTTGATCGATCGACCTTTACAAGACCGTAGGAGGGGGAATGGCGGCGCTGGGTGGTCGAGGATGGGGAGCAGACGGCGCCTGAGGTGGAGGCAGTCCAGTCAGGGGCGGCGGCGGTGGTCATTTCGCGGTGGGGTGCACTTTTGAGGTTGTACAGGTGAAGGAGGAGGAAGAGGAGGGTTTGTCGACGGCGTGGAGCCATCGGTGGGCGGCATGGCGGCTGTTGCAGGGGGGAACGACGTCGATGTCATATATATTACAGGTGTTCTGGATTATTATTTTAATATAGTTTGTGCAAATATTCTTAAAATTTTCATATAAGTATGCATATTTTTCTATTATTTGCGTATATGAATGCATATAGTTATAATTAACTGAATTTGTTTTTGTATTTTTGTTTGATTAATGCATATTAACCTTTTTTTTTCATCCAGTGGTCCTGTAAATATTGGTGTATTGGTGATGCAGACGATTGAAGAAGAAAATTTAAATTTCAAAGCCGACTTTCTTAATTTTAATTTCGTTCCAACCAAAAATATCAAAATCGTGGCAATTTCAAGCCTTTTTTTTTATTAATTATTCTGATGTTATTAAACCGTCTAGGTTTGATGATGGATAATTTAGTTAGATGATAAATTTATCTGGTTATTATTGATTGTACAGTCGTGATTATTAATTTTTCACTGTAGGGTTTGTTTCTTTAATTCTGAATACGTATATAAAATCATGCATATGTTCGAGAAATTTGCATAAATGTATGCATATATTCTGTATATATGCGTACTTATGTACTCCTCTTTTTGAGATTATGTTTGCTTGTGTGTATGATGGCTAGTTGCATACAATTATGCATATATTCCTAATATATGCATTTTACCAGTGTTTTTCATCCACTATAAATATAATTATGCATAACTTTTTGTGAAAATTTGCATATAGGTATGCAAGTATTACTGATATTTTTATACATGTATGCATCTATTTATTACTATTTTGAACACGTTTATGTAATTTTATACAATAATTACTGCTGAATTTGTCTGCTTCTTGTTCAATCTCTTGTTTGTATAACAGTGTTACTGCTGATGTTGCCGTCTTTTTGTTATTGAAGTTTGGCAATGATAGCTGCTCTATTCATCCATATTTTTATAGTTATGATGATGTAGTGAGAGATGTCATTTGTTGATATACTGAATTTTTGTATTAACTTTGCTGATATTTTGTATAAGTGCGTAGATGTATGAATAAATTCATAGTTGCTAAATGTCGGTACAGAAGTATTTTTATACCTGATAATATATACAAATAGTCTTTGTTGTTGCATAGAAGTATGCAAGTATACTTATTATGTGCATGCAATTTTTCAAATTTTCAGTTTGTGTGCAAACTCTGTTTTAACTTTCAGTATTTCTTCCCTATTTATTCTTGAATTTGTTTATTTAGTCATCGAATTCTACAGTATTAATTTTGTTTTCTGCTACAAAAATCTTCTGAAGTTCTGATCGTACAGTAAGTAATTAAAAAAACATCAGTAGCGTTTTCTAAAGTAATGCTGCAAATATTAGCAGTTTAGTAAAGAATTTTATTGAAAAAATTGCATAAAGGTATGCAATATATTATTTATAACTGCATACAAGAAAGCAACATTTCATAACATCATGAAAAAGTAGTAGAACTTAATTCAGTACATAAATTTCGAAGAACTTCTGTGTCAACATATTATTATCAACAGTCCAAATATAAAGTTTGCGATTGAGAATTTCGCAAGCAAGCTCAGCACATTGTTCATTAACAGCCACAACAGCATATACTTCATCATCTTCAATGATTTGTTGGTTCTCACTTCTCTGTTTCAACATGTTATTAACGAACATGCCACAATCAACGCTGTAGAAATTTGTAAAACATTAACACCTTGTTTGAATAATTCTACTTGGTATGATAACAAGGGTATAAATATGCAATCATTCTTACAATCTATATACTAGTATGTATGCAGGTTTTCGAAATATCAGTATACAAGCATCCTATTATTTACATAAAATTGAATATATTAAAGCAAGTTTTTACATTACATGCATAAAAATATGCAAAAAAAATGGATATCTACATACAAGCATGCAAATATTATTAATATCTGACTTCAAACATGCAAATATACTTGATATTTGTATAAAAGCACTCAGCTATAGTCAATATATGCATACAAGCATGCAGATATTTAAAATATCTGCATACAAACATGGAAATATTGTCATTAACTGCATACAGTCATGCACATTCTGCCAAAAAATGCATATAACCTAGCTTTCAGCTAAAAAAATAATAAATTCACACTAATTTGCAACAATACTGTATATATGCATACTAATTTGCAAGAATTAGGTGATAACATTAAATAAATAAAATAAAATAAAAGAAATAAAAAAAGTTTACAGCGGGTTTGGGGGGAATTGCGGCGCTGGGTGGTGGTAGAGGGGAAGCAGACAGCGCCTGAGGTGGAGGCAGTCCAGTCAGGGGCAGCGGTAGTGGTACATCACGGTGGGGTGCAGTTTTGGGGCTTTACAGGTGAAGGAGGAGGAAGATGAGGGTTTGTCGACGGCGGTGGATCCATCGGTGGGCGGGGCGGCGGCTGTTGCAGGGGGGATCGATGACGATGTCAAATCGTAGGAGGGGGACGCCTGGACTGATCGAACGATTTGCAGAATTGTGGGATTAGGGTTTTCAGCGAGATAGAAGGAACGATCGACTTAGTAAATGATGACGTCTCGTTATTGGATAGTTTTTTAAGTTTTTAAGGGTACATCTGGTACTTTTTGAGCGGAAGTTCAAAAACAAGGATGTATTTTATATTCTTTTTATCAGCGGGTTTTTTTTATATTTTGAAACTTAATAGGGACCTGTAAAAAACGCACCCAAAAAAAATCCTATTCGTCCACATCAGAATTTTCTCTCTCCCCGAAGTCGTATAACAGGCGGAACCCCTTCTTCACCTTCTCTCCTCCTTTTCGGCCGCCACGCTCACCAAAACCACCCCCTCCAGTTCAACTTTTTGTAGAGCTCGATCTCCTCTCCACATCCATAGCCGGAGCACCAGTAACGTCGTCTGTGTAGGGAGATCCGACGCCGAGAAGTTGGGAACTTCACATCGCCGCCGCCGATGACTGGAGCCACCGAACTGGACCCCCTCCCTGGCGCACGTGTGCCTCTCCAAGCCCTTCCACGTGGCAGTGGTCGATCATCGTATCGAGCAACGGATTTCACGAAAAATCAAAACCTAGTTTTGAACAGATTTTGAAAGGTACAGCTGAAATAATTTTAAACTATATTATAGCACTTTAAAGCGCTGCGGTTTTTTATTTTACTGTAAAAATCATATCTTTTTCGTTTGTTGATGAAATTTAGTGAAACAAGAGACAGTGGACTCGTGTGGACGTCTTCTACATTCTAGAAGAGACCGCATATTTTTCTGAGCCTCCTGCTATTTTTGGTGGAGTGGAACCCAATGTGAGATTTCTGAATTATAAACGATATGGAAAACGACGATGTATAAATTATATAGTCGATGTAGGAGTTATATAAGCGTTGTACACCTCATGTATAAGCGTTGTATAAGTTGTACGTTCGATGTATAAGTTATATATGCGTTGTAAAAATTATATATGTGTTGAATTGAAGTGAAATATACTTATATATATATATACGCCCCTCGTCCACGAACTATGGACGATATTTATTGGTTGTGATTGGTGTGAAAATTGGTTGATAACGAATGGTTGATTAGAATTGTTTGTGGTTGAAATTGATTGATTGTGGTTGAAAAATATCCGTTTGTGGTTGAGAATTATTTGGTTGAAACCACATAGGATTAGTTTGTGGAAAAAAAAATATACATGCCGCCTGCGTGCGAACTAGAGTGTGTTCTTATGACAACATTCAGAGGTCCAGACTTATTCTACGAGTGGTTAGTAATGTCGTTCGGCTTATGTAACGCTCCTGCCTAATTCGTCGATTTGATGAATAGAGTGTTCAGAGGAGTCTTGAATAAGTTTGTTTTGGCTTTTATTGATGATATTCTAATCTTCTCTAAGTCAAAAACCGAACAAGAAAAACATTTGGAACAAGTTCTAGAAATTCTGAGAAGGAATGTATTGAAAGCCAAACTGTCCAAATGTATATTCTGGCAAGATGAAGTGGAGTTTCTTGGCCACGTCGTATCAAAAGAGGGAATTGCTGTGGATCCAAGTAAAATCACCGCTATTCAAAATTGGAAGCAGCCTAGTACTCCCACCGAAGTCCGAAGTTTTCTTGGATTGGCTAGTTATTACCGGAAGTTCGTCAAAGATTTTTCGAAGATATCTAGTCACTTAACAAAGCTTACAAAGAAGCATTCAAAATTCAAGTGTACTCTAGAGTGTGAGGAGGCTTTTGAGGAGCTAAAGTTAAGATTAACAACGGCTCCAATGTTAACGATTATCGACGGCAATCAGGACTTGAAAGTCTGGACAGATGCCTCTAGAGAAGGCCTTGGTACAGTATTAATACAAAGAGGCCAGGTTGTTGCTTATGCTAGCCGTCAGCTGAAGCCACATGAAAAAAACTACGTCACTCATGATCTTAAGTTGTTGGCTATCGTATTTGCTTTGAAAATCTGGAGACATTATCTTCTGGGTGAGAAATTCGAACTGTATACAGACCATCAGTCATTGAAGTATTTGTTCACTCAGAAAGACTTGAATCTGAGATAGCAACGTTGGCTAGAGTTCCTTGCAGCATACGGTTTTGAGATTCTATACACTCCAGGGAAAGCCAATGTCGTGGCCGATGCGCTAAGTCGAAAGAATGCAATAATCGCCAGCTTTATTATTACGACTTCCTTGAGAGACAAAATATCTATTCTTCAAAAGGACGATAATTTTATTAAGGATATGATCAAAAAGTTTCAGAAAGGCGAACCCTCGTGTTTTCAAATAGATAATGATGGGACTCTTAGATTGAGAGGAAGGATTTGTGTTCCCAACATCCCCGAGTTGAAAAGGGAAGTGTTAGACGAGTGTCACAAGTCCAAGCTGAGTATCCATCCAGGTGTAACCAAAATGTATAACGATCTCAAGCGAACATTCTGGTGGAAGGCTATGAAAAGGGACGTTTCAATATATGTTAGCCAATGCCCTACTTGCTAACTAGTCAAAAGCGACCAACAGAAACTTGCTGGATTATTGCAACCGCTGGACGTTCCAGGTTAGAAGTGGGAACATATTTCCATGGACTTCATAGATGGTTTGCCCAGAACCATAAAAGGAAATGACAGTATTTAGGTGATCGTAGATCGCTTCACGAAGTCCGCCCATTTCATACCTGTCAGATCGAACCGAACTGCTCAGAGTCTGGCGCAGATATATTTCAAGGAAATTGTTAGGCTACATGGAGTGCCGCTCAGTATAGTTAGTGATAGAGATCCAATATTTACTAGCAAATTCTGGGAGGCATTTCAAGTAGAACTGGGAACAAAGCTGAATCTAAGCATCCCCTATCATCCTCAAACAGATGGTCAGACTGAGAGGGTGAATCGTTTACTCGAAGATTTAATGCGGTCTTGTGTTCTTGACTTTGGTGGATCATGGGAAGACCATTTGCATTTAGCTGAATTTTCATACAAAAACAGCTACCAGGCGAGCCTGACAATGTCACCATTCGAAGCATTGTATGGTAGACCGTGCCGATCCCCTTCTTGTTGGGTCGAACCTGGCAATAGGCTTGTATTGGGACCAGATATGATTCGTGAAGCTGCAGACAAAGTCGATTTCGTTAAGAAACGATTACTTGCCGCTCAAAGCCGACAGAAGAGCTATGCTGATTCGATAAGAAGGGATTTTGCTTTTTCTGTTGGTGATTATGTCTATCTAAGGGTTTCTCCGATGAGAGGAGTGATTCGGTTTGAAAAAACTGGGAAGTTGGCGCCCAGATTTATTGGTCCATTCCCTACACTAGAACGGATTGGAACCCTCGCTTATAGAATTCAATTGCCTGATTGGTTGCCTGGAGTGCATGATGTATTTCACATATCTCAACTTCGAAAGCACGTTCATGATCCAGACTTGATCGTAGAAGAAGCAGCGCAACAGGATATTGAAATTACTCCAGAATTGGCTGTGAGAAGAGAGTCGCTAAAGATTATCGGCAAAGAAACCAAAGAACTGAGAAACAAGAAGGTTCACTTAGTCCAAGTGCAATGGAGTGGAGATCCGCGAGATTGTACATGGGAAACAGAGGAAAGCATTAAGAAATCCTATCCTAAGTGCAGGGTGGATATCTCTGATTGACTCCGGTGTAAGGTACATTTACCATACTTTGCATAACCATTTTGTTCTCTACTTTGCTGTTGTTTTCTTTGCATTGATGTAAACTTTTAAATATATAGTTTGAATGTTTTCGAAAGAGTGTTTGAATTAATTTGTATGATTTTGAAAAGTTAAAAATAAAATTGATTGTTGTTTGTGTTGTGTGATAGTGGATATGGTTAATTAAATTATTAGAACGATAGTTAATTTAATCAATAAGAGATTGAATGGTAGAATTTATTCGATTAAATCACACATTGAACTGATTTAAAATAGATAGAAATATATACATGTGCATTATATATGTATCAACAGGTAAATGGATTAGCCGTTGAGTAAAGAATTTATTTGCGTGCCCGACAAATAGGTAAACCTTAATGAGTTGGATGCGCAGTTTTATTATTATATCAACTCCTGTGAATGCCATTGGATGAGGAGTGCTGGTTGTTCTGTGTGTAATAATAAACGTCGCCATAGGATAGTAACAATTAATTTTGAACTATATTACATGGCATAATTCTTGAAGATAGGCATACTTCATCATATACCACATAAGCATTTGGAGCTTGTGTGACGAGGTTGAAGATTTACCATACGAGCGAGAGGCCTGTATGGCGATGACTATATTTTACAGGTTGAACTAATTACTGATATGGACCATATAAAATATAACGATACATTGCCAGATTAATAAAAAAACCACACGGGTCTGGAAATGACAATAAACACGTCTCTCTGGTCATTAAGGCACAAAAACCATTTATAGGGTGACGAGAATTTATTCTCTGGAGTTATGATCTATACACACTCCCCTATGGACACCGGAATATATCACTATAAATATGTGCATGCTTAATAGGATTTATTGGGTACCTAATACGGCCCAATAAATTTCCAAACCCCTCCCCATACAAAGGAGGTTATGGCGAAATTTTTCGAAAATTTAGGGTGTTAGCCAAATTTTTGAAGAATTTGAAAATTCTCGGAAAATGAAAAGTTGGAGAATGGAAGCCAGATTGAAAGTAGAGTTGATTAATCAAACCACCTTCGACTTTGTTCCTTTTCGGGGATGAAAAGTTTTAAGTGGGGGAGATTGTAACAACCCGGAAAAAATGAACCAATTTAAAATTTTTAAATTGGATATTTTAGTGGATTTTAAATATTAAATTAAAATTTTAAATAATAACGACGAAGAGTAAGTTTGGATCGATGTTTAAAATTGAATATAATTAATTTTAATTATAAACAAGGGCTGAAATGGCGCGGTAGTTTCAAAATTTGAATTCAAACTTTGACTAACTGTACCGGGTGCAAAACAAAATGGATTTTAGTGAAACCAAAAATATTTAAATCTGTTAGTGAATATCTTTCTAACGAATCTGAAAAATCAAAGTTTCGTAGCGGGAAGCAAAAGTTATGGCCAAATGAATTTTCAGAAAGGTCGCTATATAATTTATATAGCCCGTGAAAATGGTCATTTTGCAAACGACCTCAGAATTCGACGAAACCACTTTTGTTGGATCCGGGATGTCAAATTATTGCTAGATTTCAAATTTCATAATTTTTGAAGCTAGTATGTGAGCTTGGCAAAGGAAAATGTGTTTGGTCAATTTCTATTAAATTGGATCGACCAGAAAAGGGCCATTTTTCAAACGGTCTCAGAATTCAACGAAACTAGTTTTGTTGGGACTGTATCGTCAAAACATAGCTAGATTTATTTTTCGGGAATTTTAGAATCAGTATATTGCCCCGACAAATTGAAATGTACGTTCAAATTAAATATAAAATGTTTTATATTTTAATTTGAAGAGAAACTGATTGAAACAGTTGAATGGGCCTACGAAACATATCCCATTGTGTTCGGAATGGGGGTATTTAGCTAGGGACGACAGTCGTTGGGTTTGGATTGGAGTTCGTATGAGATAAGGGGTATTTTTGGATTTTTAAAATTTTTAAATATAAAAAAAATCCTATTCGTCCACATCAGAATTTTCTCTCTCCCCGACATCGTATAACAGGCGGAACCCCTTCTGCACCTTCTCTCCTCCTTTCCGGCCGCCACGCTCACCAACACCACCCTCTCCAATTCAACTTTTTGTAGAGCTCGATCTCCTCTCCACATCCATAGCCGGAGCACCACCTAACGTCGCCTGCGTAGGGAGATCCGACGCCGAGAAGTTGGGAACTTCACATCGCCGTCGCCGACGACTGGAGTCACCGAACTGGACCCCCTCCTTGGCGCATGTACGCCTCTCCAAGCCCTTCCACGTGGCAGTGGCCGATCGTCGTATCGAGCAACGGATTTCACGAAAAATCAAAACCTAGTTTTGAACAGATTTTGAAAGGTACAGCTGAAATAATTTTAAACTATATTATAGCACTTTAAAGCGCTACGGTTTTTGATTTCACTGTAAAAATCATATCTTTTTCGTTTTTTGATGAAATTCAGTGAAACAAGAGACAGTGGACTCGTGTGGACGTCTTCTACATTCTAAAAGAGACCGCATATTTTTCTGAGCCTCCTGCTATTTTTGGTGGAGTGGAACCCAATGTGAGATTTCTGAATTATAAACGATATGGAAAACGACGATGTATAAATTATATAGTCGATGTATGAGTTATATAAGCGTTGTACACCTCATGTATAAGCGTTGTATAAGTTGTACGTTCGATGTATAAGTTATATATGCATTGTAAAAATTATATATGTGTTGAATAGAAGTAAAATATACTTATATAAATATATATATGTATATATATACGTCCCTCGTCCATAAACCATGGACGATATTTATTGGTTGTGATTGGTGTGAAAATTGATTGATAGTGAATGGTTAATTAGAATTGTTTGTGGTTGAAATTGATTGATTGTGGTTGAAAAATACCCGTTTGTGGTTGAGAATTATTTGGTTGAGACCACATAGGATTAGTTTATGGAAAAAAAATATACATGCCGCCTGCATGCGAACTAGATGCATGAAATCCCCATTGTCAAAAGCTGCGAGGCTTTAAGGTAGAGCGAGGAGCCGTACTAGGCACGGCCCCGGTTTCAACTACCCTGTCGTTATGCTGCCGAAATTTTGAATAATATTCATGTGTTAGAATTATTTTCATGTGCTTAAACCGCATTCATGTGTTGGATAGAAATTCATTCGTTGAATAGAAATTCATGTGTTGAATGGTATTCGTGTTTTAAATAAATTGTTTTAACAATAAAAAACACATTTTTATTATATATACGAACCATAGAAAACATTCATGTGTTGAATAGAAATTCATGTGTTGAATGGTATTCGTGTTTTAAAAAAATTGCTTTAACAATAAAAATCACATTTTTATTATATATACGAACTATAGGAAACATGCATGTGTTGAATAGAATCCATTCGTTGAATAGAAATTCATGTGTTGAATGGTATTCGTGTTTTAAATAAATTGCTTTAACAATAAAAATCACATTTTTATTATATATACGAACTATAGAAAACATTCATGTATTGAACAAAAATTCATTCGTTGAATAGAAATTCATGTGTTGAATGGTATTCGTGTTTTAAATAAATTGCTTTAACAATAGAAATCACATTTTTATTATATATACGAACTATAGAAAACATTCATGTGTTGAATAGAAATTCATTCGTAGAATAGAAATTCATGAGTTGAATGGTATTCGTGTTTGAAATAAATTGTTTTATAATAAAAATCATATTTTCATCACCTATATGAACTATATAAAATAGTCGTGTTTTGAAATAAATTGTTTTACAATAAAAATCACATTTTTACTATATACACGAAGTGTTAAAAATAGTGAAGCGTTGAAATAAATGTCTGTTGGATAAAAACATCATTTTTATCAAATGTATGAAAAGCATATGGTTTTGAAATCGAAGAATAGATTATATTTGTGTATATATATATATATAAATATAATGAAAATATATCGAATAATGAAGCTGCAGTTCGTGTTTTGAAACCGTGATTTCAAACGATTAGTGTGGGAGATCCGACCATCGGATTTTCCCGAAACCGAAACCGTTGGGTTCGCTTTGGAAATATCTTTCCAACGACACCAACTTTGTAAAGATCCAACGGTTGGATTGTCTGGAATGTTTAATTCAAATCTGAAGAAAAACGGCGCCAGAATCGATTATATATATATAATTAAATTAAATCGAGTAACGACGCTGCAGTTCGTATTTTGGAATCGAAATTTTAAACGAGCGTACCGAGAGATCCGACCGTCGGATTTTCCCAAAACTGGAACCGTTGGATTCGTCTTGAAAAGATCTTTATATTGATAAAAAATTTGTAAAGATCCAACGGTTAGATTTTCAGATATGTGTAAATCAAATATGAAGAAAAACAGCGCCACGACCGAGTTATGGCCTGAAGCGTCGTTTGAATAAATTGGCTATTTATAAATAAATAAAAATAGCGATAAATCGTTATAAAATATTATAAACGATATGGAATGTGAAATTTAGAGACTAGCTGAAGGTTAGCTAAGCCGAATGGTTTCCTGGGTTTTGATCTGATGTTGGTTTTGGCCTTTGGGGTTAATATTTGGGAAATTGTTCTCTTACTAATTTACGGTTAGTGACTAATGAATTGGAATAAGGTGTATGTTGTGTTTGTGTAGCACTTGTTAATTATATACGCGAATTGCTCAGAAAGACCGGGTTTATCCCATTCTGAATAACTGAATCGACGATAAGAAGTCGAAGATGAAGACGTTGGTTGAAGACCGGAGATCTACACCTCGGTTGGACGATAACTGATGTCCTGAGTGGTAGGCATCTCGAAATATGGATAATGAGTGGTGATCGTCTAGACGTACGTGGAGATCGATGGGTATGCGAGGTATATAGTGCCTCCGGTTTCGTTTAGACCCAGAACGGACTTGCAAATGGACTGTGTGTCTAACATTGGGATTCATTCTGTGTGATTGATCGCCATCAGTTGCCTGGTGTGAATTGCCTGTGTGGCATGCTAAGATGCAGTGGTCAAGGCTTCTGTTGAAAAGCAAAATCTTGTGGTTGATGATCAAAGCACCGCCTGTTGTGTATAACGTGAATTCGCGAGCCTCACACCCCAGTATGGACCAGGAACGGGAGAGGACCTCAGGGAGGGCATGCGTTTCCCTCTAGCTAGAGGTGGTGTAAGTGCTTAAATTGGCTGACATATATATTAATTTCACTTGTGTGGTTGTTGCTGTTGCGAGGCGCCTCGGATATATCGGTGACTATGTGAAGCCGATGGAGTCATTCGTTGGCTCATTTACGCCCCAAAGGGCGGGGAAACGTAGTGTTCAGGAATTTTTATCCACATCGATGGACCGGCCCTGACGATCCAAGGGCCCACCTGAGTCTGGGTCCTGAGACATGGGCTAGATTGTCATGAATTCGGTAAGGACTATCTTTTGCCTTGGTTCATGACGGAAATCCAATTTCCAAATACGTGATTGTGCGGTTTTGATTGTATACCTATATATGGCGACATAGTGGTATGGGGCATTAATGCCGTCTATGATTGATATTTATGATTGTATATAAAATTAGAAACTAAGTGGAAACGAGCTAAGACGGATGGTTTCCTGGGTTTTGATCTGATGTTGGTTTCGGCCATCAGGGTTAATACCTAGGGAATCGTTCTCTTACTATTTTACAGTTGGAGTCTGATTAAGAATTCTTTTGTTTTATTCGTATCAAGCATATTTTGGCCATTATAAGGTAAAACTCTATCCTCCGGTTTGCATTGCATTGTGTGATGGGAACTGAGTCTTATAATGGCTTCATTTTTATAAAAAGCATTGCGATGTTTAAAAGATTTACTTGTTTTAAAGCACTGGCAATCCAGTGGAGTAAACCCGTTCCGCGAAAGTGGCGTGGTCCTGTGATTAGCCATATTATTAAAATGTGTTGAGTAGATTTCTCATACCAGTCCCATGACTGACTCGTAGTTTGTTTCACTTGCGAACTCGGGTGCCCCTTTTTCTACACGGGCAGCCTTGTATTCAGGTTTTAGCAGGCTCTTTCTGGATAGCAGGAGCTGAATACGGATTCTATCATTTATCTCTTTTTATGTTGTTCAGCTCCTATTGTACATATTATGTTTGTTTTCCGCTGTAGACATTTATGTATAGATGAACTGTATTTGTACTAAGTATGATCCTGTATACTGTGTAACTCTGATGATTACGTTTATTCAGTGTATTATTTGTACATTATCTGGTGTATTTCTTTATTATGTTCTGCTGTTATCTGTTTATGTGTTATATTCCAAAGATTACCCTTGCCACCGTCAGTACAGGGTTTGGGGTCGTCTCATCGGGGTATCAGAGCTTTGGTTAAGCTTAGTGCTGGAATATAACATATTAACGAACTCGTCAGAAATAGAACCAGTAGTGTTCTAGGACGAATAACTCATTACAGATAGGATCAGTAATATCCTAGTATGAGTATAGCAGAATGAAATAACACCTTGATAGGCACATTTACATTCAAGTATATGTTTCTATGTTTTAAAATACCTTTTCTGTGACCTGACACTTGATGTGCTATTTGCAGAAGTACTAGAAAATGAGTGTCAGAAACAAGAGGAATGCAAAACCAGATCTAGAGCTCTATTAAAGAGATATTGAAATCTGGGCGGAGCACAATTCTCGGGCAATGAATCTATAATTCAAACTCAAGCTTGGATGAGTTCTGTTGAAAGAATTTTTGAACGTATCCAGTTGTGGGATGATTAGAAAAGATTAGTGGCATTTTGGGCATTCAAAGAAGAAGCTTTAATCTGGTGGGAAACAATCATCAAGGATAATCCAGAGGGTGATATCACCTGGGATAGATTCAAAGAGATTTTCCTAGAAAGATTTACTCCTCCTGAAGCAACTGAGCGGCTATGTGATGAATTCTCTTATCTGATACAAGGAGATATGACCGTCCTAGAATATCATAAGAAATTCAACGAACTTTCTCATTTTGCCCCTCATCTAATTCAAAATACGAAGAGGAAGAATCTAAGATTTATTCATGGCCTGCAAAGAAAATACCATAATAAAGTAATGGGGAATGTGAAGCTTCCTTTCTCAGAAATGATATACATGGCTTATCAGTATGAAGATCTCCATAAGAAAGGTATGTTGTGCGACGAAGAGGAAGTCAGTACTAGTAACAAGGAGTCTGAAACTGATAGTCCTGAGGCCAGTATGATGTCTGAGGTCGCTAAGAAGCCTAAAGTCAATCGGAAATGGGCCAGATCTGAGAAAGAACCAGTAACGACTGCCATATGTAATAACTGCCATAAGCAAGGGAATTTGCAAGGAAATTGCAGATCTTTAAAGAAGCAAAGAAAGGAAGGATCTAAGTCTAATAAGAGGGTTCATGAGGGCAGAGGATGCCATAAGTGCTATCAGGCTGGTCATATTGCGAAAAATTGTCGGCTATCAAAGAAATCTGAAGCAGTACATATAAATGAAGTAGCAGAGACTTCTGAGCCCTCAGCTAGTCAGGGAAGGCCCGATGTTTTAGAAGGCACGCTAACTATCAAAGATATTGCAGTTAAAGTACTGTTTGACAACGGCGCATCGCGAAGCTTTGTTGCAAAGAATGCGGTTAAGAAACTGGATTTGAATTTGAAGAAGCTCAAAGAACCAATGACTGTCCATAATCCGGTCGGGGGTTCCCTCGATCTCAGTTGGGTTTGTGGGGGTGTCGATTTCTTTTTCTCGTTATCGGTTCCCTACCATCGCGGTCATCATGAATTTTATAGAATTTGATCTTATCTTGGGGTTAGACTGGTTGACCAAATATGAAGCTTAGGTTAAATGTGCCGACAGAGTCGTTAAGGCGAAGATTAAATCAGGTGATTATATAACCATTCCCTATGAAGGTCAGAATTCTGATAGAAAAGACTTCTGGGCAGCTTTGGATGTTTCTCCTGCTCAAATAGAAAATATCCCGATAGTCACAGAGAATGTTCCCGACCTCATAAAAGATATTCTTGTCATCAAGAATTATGCGGATGTGTTCGAAGAAGTTGTTAGCTTATCTCCGTAGAGAGAAATTGATTTCTAGATCGCTTTAATTCCGAATGCAAGGCCAGTAGTGCACGCCATTCGGAGAATGACTCTAAAGGAGAAAGAAGAACTAGACAATCAAACTCGACAGCTTGTATGGAAGGGTCTAATCAGGCCTAGTTTCTTTGATTGGGGAGCAGCAGTAGTGTTTGTCCCAAAGTCTGACGGTACTCTGCGACTATGTGTGGATTATCGTGACTTGAATAAGCAGACAATAAAGAATAAATATCCATTGTTGCGAATCGATGATTTATTGGATCGTCTAAATGGAGCACAAGTATTTTCAAGGATGGACCTAGCTACAGGTTTCCATCTGCTTCGTATTGCCAAAAAGTGTGTTCTTATGACCGCATTCAGAGGTCCAGACTTATTCTATGAGTGGTTAGTAATGTCGTTCGGCTTATGTAACGCTCCTGCCTACTTCATCGATTTGATGAATAGAGTGTTCAGAGGAGTCTTGAACAAGTTTGTTCTGATTTTTATTGACGATATTCTAATCTTCTCTAAATCAAAAGCCGAACATGAAAAACATTTGGAACAAGTTCAAGAAATTCTAAGAAGGAATGTATTGAAGGTCAAACTGTCCAAATGTATATTCTGGCAAGATGAAGTGAAGTTTCTTGGCCACGTCGTATCAAAAGAGGGAATTGCTGTGGATCCAAGTAAAATCACCGTTATTCAAAATTGGAAGCAGCCTAGTACTCCCACCGAAGTCTGAAGTTTTCTTGGATTGGCTAGTTATTACCGGAAGTTCGTCAAAGATTTTTTGAAGATATCTAGTCACTTAACAAAGCTTACAAAGAAGAACTCAAAATTCAAGTGGATTAGAGAGTGTGAGGAGGCATTTGAGGAGCTAAAGTTAAGATTAACAACGGCTCCAGTGTTAACGATTATCGATGGCAATCAGGACTTGAAAGTCTGGATAGATGCCTCTAGAGAAGGCCTTGGTGCAGTATTAATACAAAGAGGCCAGGTTGTTACTTATGCTAGCCGTCAGCTGAAGCCACATGAAAAAATCTACGTCACTCATGATCTTGAGTTGTTGGCTATCGTATTTGCTTTGAAAATCTGCAGACATTATCTTCTGGGTGAGAAATTCGAACTGTATACAGACCATCAGTCATTGAAGTATTTGTTCACTCAGAAAGACTTGAATCTGAGACAACAACGTTGCCTAGAGTTCCTTGCAGCATACGATTTTGAGATTCTATGCACTCCAGGGAAAGCCAATGTCGTGGCCGATGTTCTAAGTCAAAAGAATGCAATAATCGCCAGCTTTATTATTACGACTTTCTTGAGAGACAAAATATCTATTCTTCAGAAGGAAAACAATTTTATTAAGGATATGATCAAAAGGATTCAGAAAGGCGAACCCTCGTGTTTTCAAATAGATAACGATGGGACTCTTAGATTGAGAGGAAGGATTTGTGTTCCCGACATCCCCGAGTTGAAAAGGGAAGTGTTAGACGAGTGTCACAAGTCCAAGCTGAGTATCCATCCAGATGTAACCAAAATGTATAATGATCTCAAGCGAACATTCTAGTGGAAGGCTATGAAAAGGGACATTTCAATATATGTTAGTCGATGCCCTACTTGCTAACTAGTCAAAAGCGACCAATAGAAACTTGCTGGATTGTTGCAACCGCTGGACGTTCCAGGTTGGAAGTGGGAACATATTTCCATGGACTTCATAGATGGTTTGCCCAGAACCAGAAAAGGAAATGACAGTATTTGGGTGATCGTAGATCGCTTCATGAAGACCGCCCATTTCATACCTGTCAAATCGAACCGAACTGCTTAGAGTCTGGCACAGATATATTTCAAGGAAATTGTTAGGCTATATGGAGTGTCGCTCAGTATAGTTAGTGATAGAGATCCAATATTTACTAGAAAATTCTGGGAGGCATTTCAAGTAGAACTGGGAACAAAGATGAATCTAAGCACCGCCTATCATCCTCAAATAGATGGTCAGACTGAGAGGGTGAATCGTATACTCGAAGATTTATTACAGGCTTGTGTTCTTGACTTTCGTGGATCATAGGAAGACCATTTGCATTTAGCTGAATTCTCATACAACAACAGCTACCAGGCGAGCCTGACAATGTCACCATTCGAAGCATTGTATGGTAGACTGTGCCGATCCCCTGCTTGTTGGGTCGAACCTGGCAATAGGCTTGTATTGGGACCATATATGATTCGTGAAGCTGCAGACAAAGTCGATTTCGTTAAGAAACGATTACTTGCCGCTCAAAGCCGACAGAAGAGCTATGCTGATTCGAGAAGAAGGGATTTGGCTTTTTCTGTTGGTGATTATGTCTATCTAAGGGTTTCTCCGATGAGAGGAGTGATTCGATTTGGCTAAACTGGGAAGTTGGCGCCCAGATTTATTGGTCCATTCCCTATACTAGAACGGATTGGAACCCTCGCTTATAGAATTCAATTGCCTGATTGGTTGCCTGGAGTGCATGATGTATTTCACATATCTCAACTTCGAAAGCACGTTCTTGATCCAGACTTGATCGTGGAAGAAGCAGCGCAACAGGATATTGAAATTACTCCAGAATTGGCTGTGAGAAGAGATCCGCTAAAGATTATCGGCAAAGAAACCAAAGAACTGAGGAACAAGAAGGTTCACTTAGTCAATGTGCAATGGAGTGGAGATCCGCGAGATTGTACTTGGGAAACAGAGGAAAGCTTTAAGAAAGCCTATCCTAAGTGCAGGGTGGATATCTCTGATTGACTCCGGTGCAAGGTACATTTACCATACTTTGTTGTTGTTTTCTTTGCATTGATGTAAACTTTTAATTATATAGTCTAAATGTTTTCAAAAGAGTGTTTGAATTAATTTGTATGATTTTGAAAAGTTAAAAATAAAATGGATTGTTGTTTGTGTTGTGTGATAGTGGATATGGTTAATTAAATTATTAGAATGATAGTTAATTTAATCAATAAGAGAATGAATGGTAGAATTTATTCGATTAAATCACACATTGAACTGATTTAAAATAGATAGAAATATATATATGTGCATTATATATGTATCAACAGGTAAATGGATTAGCTGTTGACTAAAGAATTTATTTGCGTGCCCGACAAATAAGTAAACCTTAATGAGTTGGATGCACAGTTTTATTATTATATCAACTCCTGTGAATGCCATTGGATGCGGAGTGCTGGTTGTTCTGTGTGTAATAATACACGTCGCCATAGGATAGTAACAATTAATTTTGAACTACATTACATGGCATACTTTGTAACGACCCGGAATTTTGGACCAATTTAATTTTTTTTTATTTTAGAAATTTTAATTGACTTCAATATTTAAAATAATTTATTTTAAATAGGAACGACTAAAAATTTATTTTAGAATGAATAAATTCAATTTAATTATAAAAGGAGTTTAAAACAGCGCTGCAGTTTGAAATTTTGAATTTGAACTTTGACTGAATGTACAGGATTCATAATAAATCAGAATTGAGCGAAACAAGAAATATTTAAATCTGTTTAATAATATCTTTCTAACAATCTGAAAAATTGAAATTTCATAGCGGAAATCAAAAGTTATGGCCAATTCAATTTTTAGAAAAGTCGCTGTAGAATTTATATATATATTATATAGGGCCGGAAAGGCTACCTTTCACATATGAAGGAATTTCGACTCGAAACCACTTCCATTGAGTTCGGAATGACGTTCCTGCATTCGAAAACAGTAAACACTTATATATTTTAAGTTTCGGAATACATTTGTTTAAAAATGTATTTTTAATATTAAATATATTGGCCTTAAAAATAGTCATTTTCAAATGACCTCGGTTTTCGACGAAACCACTTTTGTTGGAACCGGAATGTCAAATTATTGCTAAGTTTCAATTTTCATAATTTTTCGAATCAATATGTGGGCGTGGCAAAGGAAAACGTGTTTTGTCAGTTTCGGTCAAATTTAGTCGACTTGAAAATAGCCATTTTTCAAACGGTCTCAGAATTCGATGAAATTAGTCTCGTTAGAACCGTATCGTCAAAACATTAACCGTATCGTCAAAAATTATAAATAATTTTTCTGTAATTTTTAGAGTTCGTATGTGGCCTCGGTAATTTAAAATGTACGTTTGAATTTAATAATTTAATGATTTATAATTAAATTTAAAGAAAAACATATCATAATAGCCGAATTGGGTTACAAAATATGTTCCATTGTGTCCGGGACGGGGGTTATTAGCTAGGGGTGACATTCGTTGGATTTAATTTGGAGTTCCGGACGATATACAAATTTATAGAATTAAATTAACTAAAATAAATAAGAAAATACGCGTATAAATACGCTGTACTATACGAAACCCTATTCCCAATATACAGCCGCCGTTCTACTTCTTCCAATGGCCGATGTTCACCGAAAATTCAAACCTTAATATCTTGCAAACCGTTCAATGAAAATCAGCAAATTATATATCAAATCGAAGGGAATTTCAGGAGCTTCAAATCTAAAGGGACAAGATGTGCTTTAGTGGAGCGTATTTCGCGAATTTAGGGCACAAAGTGTCGCCGTTCGCGGCATTCTGGGGCCCACCGAGCTCGCCTGGGTTCCTGGCGGGGGGCGGTGTTCGTTGGCGCTCCGGGCGGTGGCGTCGGATCTTAGTCACGACGATCAGGGGAGGCGCTAGGAGGAGAGAGAAAATTTGAGCATGATGGGTTCTCACGGTCTGTACATAACGAAGAAGAAGTAAAGGATTAAGGAAATATTAATTTATTAATAAAGTTAATTATTTATTTAAATATTCAAATCTTTAAACGATTGTATCTTGTTCAAACAGAGACGAAATTCAACGAAACGAGTTGCGTTGTGATCGTATTGAAGAATACTGCAGCACAGAACTGACTAGGACAAAAACAGAGCAAATCAAAATTCGAGGAAAATTTCAGATCTAAATGGTTCGGTGAGATTTCTATTTTAGAACTAAATTCAATTATTTATTTCAGATATGAAATTATATTTATTTCATGTTCATGATGTATATATATAATTATTGAAATGTTGATTTGGGTTGTGATTGCTTGAACCACTGAACTGAATTGTGTGTATTCGTGTTTGACATGATTTTGTGTGTAAGACGAAAACACCATATTATTGTGTACATAGAAACAATATTCATGTTCGTCAAGCATGTTTAATTTGTATTAGATTTAACAAAATTATTATTTTGTTTATTATTATTATTGGAAATTAACACTTCTGTTAATTAGAATTAGCTAAAACAAAAATATATGATTTCGTGTATATAAAAGAATCAGATGTGTAAAACACAAAATTTAGTCAACTTGTTAAACCAGCATTTGTAACAAAAAAAAATGAATCAAACCTTTTATTCGTTTTGTTGAGTCAAATTTTGTAACAAAATAGGAACGAACATTTTTATGTCATTGTGTTGAACTAGATTTTCAACAAAATATGTACACACATTTTTATGCAATATTGTCTACATTAAAAAGGTTAGAAGTTCAAGATATCATTTTATATAATATTGTCTACATTATAAAGATTAGAACAAAATTTACATTTTTGATTACATAAGAAAAATTATAACAAAAATTAACATTTTTGTTTACATTATAAAGATTATAACAAAAATCATCATTTTTGATTACATTAGAAAGATAAGAACAAAATTTACATTTTTTTTATAAAATGTAAATAAAAGAACAAGAGTTACATTTTTTGTTATACAGAGCAAGATTAACACTTTTGTTAATGAGATTTAAAAGCTCAAGATTAACATTTTTGTTAATTAGATTATAGATAGATAAAAAACATATTTTTGTCACATTAAAAAGAATTATATAAAAATGAAGATTTTTGTACTTTAAAAAGGAATTATACAAAAATGAAGGTTTTGTCACATTAAAAGGAATTATACAGAAATGATCATTTTTGCCGTATTAAAAAGAATGAACATTTTTATTTACAATAAAAGGATTAAACAAAATCATCATTTTTGCTTGCACTAGAAGTAATAAACAAAAGCATCATATTTTTATATTAAAAAGAATCAAATAGAAATGTAATTTTTATACATAAAAGAGAATGAACTAGAAATGTATATTTTTATACATTAAATAGAATGGATTTGAAATGTATATCTTTATACATTAAAAAGAATGAATTGGAAAATGTATATTTTATACATAAAAAGAATGAACTAGTAATGTATATCTTTATACATTAATAAAAAGAGAATGAATTAGTAATGGACATTTTCGTCACATTAAAAAGTATGAAGTAGAAATACATATTTTGTCATTAAAATGAAGGAGACTAAAAATTTACATTTTGAAAAATAAATAAGAGTTAAGATCCTTATTGTCATTGGTTATTAAAAGTTGATCTTTTATTTACATTCCTTGATGTAAATAAAACTAGAATAAAAGTTATATTTTTGTTTGCAATTTTAGATGCAAACAAACATTAAAATAAAAATTTATATTTGTATTTGTATTCCTTATTGAAATAAACATGAAATTAAAAGGTTGGATTTTTATTTGCATTCTTTGATGCAAATAAAAAACTTGAATTACAAAGGTTACACTTTTTGTTTGTTGTTAAAAATGCAAATAAGAACCTAGATTAAAGAAGATACATTTTTCATTTGTATTTTTGTTACAAATGCAAGAATAGAATAAAACATAGGAAAAACCCATTTTTAATGCTAATAATAGAAAGAGTAGAAAATATACGTATTTCATTATGAAATATGTTTCACATTAAAAACACATTTTTAATGTTAACCTTAGAAACTTAGAAAAAGAATATCATTTCTAATGTAAAATAAAGATTACATTTTATACAGTGTAAAAAGAATGTCATTTGTATGTAATATAAAAAGATTACATCTCATTGTAAGTGAGTCAACATTAGAACTCACATTTTTTTATGTAAATGAATAAGTAGGAAAGATTCATTGTTTTTGATAAATTATGTCAACATGAGAACTTACATTTCTATTATATATGAAATGATTCATCATTATATATGTTTATGATGCTGAAATGTTACACTCCCATTTACAAGTTACCCGACTTGTTTATGTGATTGGGACGATAATTTTCACACATCGCCCAAGCGCATAAATGATTTATGATTGCTTGATGGATGAAACCCCACACGGGTATTGGGATGATTTTGGATACACACTAATCCCAATATTTAGTTATCTATCAATCGATGGATTGACAGTCTGTGATGAGCGTTAGTTATTTACTTTAATGCTCACACAGTTATAGATTCCACTTTCGTCGTCATTTGGATGTTTGATAATTATTTATCATGATTGTCGATTCCATACAAAATATATGAATGTTGGTTGAGTCACATTCCAATAAAGAATATTCTAGGAAAAGAATATTGTAGAAAATATAAATATGAAAAGAATATTTTGGAAAAAGAATATATTTTGAGAAAATATATTTTTATTGAAATAAACTAGTTATTAAATTTAGATTTAATGACTTTTCCAATTTGTTAAGATTTAATTGAAGTTAAATTAAATAAATTAGATTTTGGGTTGTCGTGAATAGCGTCTTAAATAACACTGTTCTTAAACCCCATATGAAAAGAATAATCTTTTAATTTAGATTATTAAAGTTTTCATTTTGTAATTGAAATAAGATGAAGTGTGAGTCAGGTTTATTATGAACTGTGTTTCTAAGCGACATTTGTTCTTTAACCCAACTGACAGCGAAAGTATGATTTGGAACTTATAATTCTTTTATTAAGATTTAAATGGAAATTTTCCAAAGGTAAAGTTTTCCAATTTAATACATTAAATGGGAATTGAATAGAATTCGAATTAATTATAACCGAGATAAGCTTCTGTAAAAGAAGACCGATACTACATATGGAATTTAAGAGGCCTGGCCATTATTCCATTTATATTATGGGTCGGATACAGAAATTTATAACAATTATATATTAATTTGATTTCTGTGAAGATTCCATATTTCAAGGAAGATTATTTTGGGTTTACCGTGAACTATGTTTTTAAATGACATTAGTTCTTTAACCCAGTTAAAGATAAGATTAATTTCTTGGATTTAAATAATTATTGAAAAATGATTTTTAATATCTAAAATCAAATTGAGATTTTAATAAACCTTTTAAAAGAGAGATTTAAGTGCAAAGTTAAAGAATTTATCATCGCTAAAATAGTGTGAATAGTTTATTTAAAGGAACATTCTGAATTGGAATGAGACGTGGGGTGTGCTTTTATAGTATTTGATTTTTAATTATAAAAATACGCTAGTTATTCGGAAAGACCGGGTTTAACCCATTCTGAGTAATTACTACGACGATGAAGAGTCGAAGATGAAGACGGTGGTTGAAGACCGATGATCTTCACATGGAATGGATGTGTTGCTACAGAGACCCTGATGGGGGTAGCTACCTTGAAGGGATTTCAGTGGTGGCCGTCCGAACTATTGTTGATTGTTCGGATTTGGTTTTCGCTCAGACCCAGAGCATAAGCTAATAAATGGATGCGTGTCTGACATTGGATTTCGTTCCATGTGAATTAAATTGATTTCTGTTAATGTATGTCTGTTTGATGGTAAAGGATTTATCCTCTGCTTAACACCCTGGTATGTATTAATAGTGATTGATCGCATGGCGTGAATTGTCAATGTGGCACGCCAAGATGCAAATGATCAAGGCTTTGTTTGAAAAGCAGGGCCTTGTGGGATGATCAAAGCATAGCCTATTACGGCATAGCTTTGTGTATATCGTGACTTCGCGAGCCTCACACCCCGGTATGAGTCAAAAACGGAATATGGACCGTAGGGAATGCACAAGTTTCTTTCTAGCTAGTGGTAGTGTCAGTGCTTTAACACGGCCTGGCATTTTACTTATGTGGATGATGGATTTTGAGGCGCCTCGGATTTTTATAGGCCGATAGTGGTCATATTATAGGTTCAAAGGAACCGGGAAACGTGTGTTCAGGCATAACCAATCCACTGCCGATAGGCGGGGACCGGCCCTACCGCATCTAAGGGTTCACTGCAGGGGATCCTGAGGCATTTGCTAGAGTGTCTCGAATCGGAGAGGAGCTTGCCTCTAGCCTCGACTCATGATGGAAATCCAATTTCCAATACGACCTTGCAGTTTTGATTGTAGAACTAGTATGGCGACATAGTAGGATGGGGTACTATGCCTTCTATGATTGATACATTATGATTGAAATGTTTTTATTAGAATATATACACACTAATACTAAATCCGTTTTATCGTATCAAGCATCTTTTGACCATTATAAGGTAAAACCCTATCCTCCGGTTTGCGTTGCATTGTGTGATGGGACTTGGGTCTTATAATGGTTTCATTTTTCTAAAAAGCATTGCGTTGTTTAACGATTTACCTTATTTTATGCACTGGCAGTCCAATGGAGTAAACCCGTTCCGCGTTAGCGGCGTGGTCCTGTGATTAGCCTTATTATTAGATAGTTAAGCTAAGATTTCTCATACCAGTCCCATGACTGACCTGTAGTTTGTTTCACTGGCAAACTCGGGTGCCCTTATTTTCCACACGGGCAGTCGAGTAGCTTTTTGCAGATATATTTACAGGATCCTGGCATACAGCTGAAGTGGTATTCGGAAAGCTTTGTATCCATGTATTCCTTCCAGTTGTATATTTGTATTATTTTTCCGCTGCTATTTAAATGTAATTTAAAACTCTGATATTATTGTATTTCCAATGTATATTATAAGTTCATACTCAGTTATATTGTTGTACTCCGGTGTAATTGTTGTAATCAGCAATAAAAGGTTCTTCAGTTTGTGTTCTGATGTGTGTTGTTCTCAAAGCAATCCAGTCTTTCCTTTACCGGGAAGTTTGGATCATTTCATACTTCTTGAAGATAGGCATACTTCATCATATACCACATAAGCATTTGGAGCTTGTGTGACGAGGTTGAAGATTTACCATACGAGCGAGAGGCTTGTATGGCGATGACTATATTTTACAGGTTGAACTGATGACTGATATGGACCATATAAAATATAACGGTAAATTGCCAGATTAATAAAAAAAACCACACGGGTCTGGAGATGACAATAAACACGTCTCTCTGGTCATTAAGGCACAAAAACCATTTATAGGGTGACGAGAATTTATTCTTTGGAGTTATGATCTATACACACTCGCCTGTGGACACCGGAATATATCACTATAAATATGTGCATGCTTAATAGGATTTATTGGGTACCTAATACGGCCCAATAAATTTCCAAACCCCTCCCCGTACAAAGGAGGTTATGGCGAAATTTTTCGAAAATTTAGGGTGTTAGCCAAATTTTTGAAGAATTTGAAAATTCTCAGAAACTAAAAAGTTGGAGAATGGAAGCCAGATTGAAAGTAGAGTTGATTAATCAAACAACTTTCGACTTTGTTCCTTTTCGGGGATGAAAAGTTTTAAGTGGGGGAGATTGTAACAACCCGGAAAATCTGAACCAATTTAAAAAATTTAATTTGGCTATTTTAGTGGATTTTAAATATTTAAAATAAATATTTTAAATAATAACGATGAAGAGTAAGTTTGGATCGATGTTTGAAAACAAATATAATTATTTTTAATTATAAACAAGGGCTGAAATGGCGCGATAGTTTCAAAATTTGAATTCAAACTTTTACTGACTGTACCGGGTGCAAAACAAAACGGATTTTAGAGAAACCAAAAATATTTAAATCTGTTAGTGAATATCTTTCTAACGAATCTGAAAAATCGAAGTTTCGTAGCGGGAAGCAAAAGTTATGGCCAAATGAATTTTCAGAAAGGTCGTTATAGAATTTATATAGCCCGTGAAAATAGCCATTTTGCAAACGACCTCAGAATTCAACGAAACCACTTTTGTTGGATCCGGGATATTAAATTATTGCTAGATTTCAAATTTCATAATTTTTGAAGCTAGTATGTGAGCGTGGCAAAGGAAAATGTGTTTGGTCAATTTCTATTAAATTGGATTGACCAAAAAAGGGCCATTTTTCAAACGCTCTCAAAATTCGACGAAACTAGTTTTGTTGGGACTGTATCGTCAAAACATAGTTAGATTTATTTTTTGGAAATTTTTAGAATCAGTATGTGGCCCCGGAAAAAATTGAAATGTACGTTCAAATTAAATATATAATGTTTTATATTTTAATTTGAAGAGAAACTAACTGAAACAGTCGAATGGGCCTACGAAACATATCCCATTGTGTTCGGAATGGGGGTATTTAGCTAGGGACGACAGTCGTTGGGTTTGGATTGGAGTTCGTATGAGATAAGGGGTATTTTTGGAATTCTAAAATTTATAAATATAAAAAAAATCCTATTCGTCCACATCAGAATTTTCTCTCTCCCCGACGTCGTATAACAGGCGTGACCCCTTCTCCACCTTCTCTCCTCCTTTCCGGCCGCCACTCTCACCAAAACCACCCCCTCCAGTTAACCTTTTTGTAGAGCTCGATCTCCTCTCCACATCCATAGCCGGAGCACCACCTAACGTCGCCTGTGTAGGGAGATCCGAGGCCGAGAAATTGGGAACTTCACATCGCCGCTGCCGACGACTGGAGCCACCGAACTGGACCCCATCCCTGGCGCACGTGCGCCTCTCCAAGCCCTTCCACGTGGCAGTGGCCGATCGTCGTATCGAGCAACGGATTTCACGAAAAATCAAAACCTAATTTTGAACAGATTTTGAAAGGTACGGCTGAAATAATTTTAAACTATATTATAGCACTTTAAAGTGCTACGGTTTTTGATTTCACTGTAAAAATCATATCTTTTTTGTTTGTTGATGAAATTCAGTGAAACAAGAGACAGTGGACTCGTGTGGACATCTTCTACATTCTGGAAGAGACCGCATATTTTTCTGAGCCTCCTGCTATTTTGGTGGAGTGGAACCCAATGTGAGATTTCTGAATTATAAACGATATGGAAAACGACGATGTATAAATTATATAGTCTATGTATGAGTTATATAAGCGTTGTACACCTCATGTATAAGCGTTGTATAAGTTGTACGTTCGATGTATAAGTTATATATGCGTTGTAAAAATTATATATGTGTTGAATAGAAGTGAAATATACTTATATAAATATATATATATATATATATATATATATATATATATATATATATATACACGCCCCTCGTCCACAAACCATGGACGATATTTATTGGTTGTGATTGGTGTGAAAATTGGTTGATAGCGAATGGTTGACTAGAATTGTTTTTATTGAAATTGATTGAATGTGGTTGAAAAATACCCGTTTGTGGTTGAGAATTATATGGTTGAAACTACATAGGATTAGTTTGTAGAAAAAAAATATACATGCCTCCGGCGTGCGAACTAAATGCATGAAATCCCCATTGTCAAAAGCTGCGAGGCTTTAAGGTAGAGCGATGAGCCGTACTAGGAACGACCCCGGTTTTAACTACCCTATCGTTATGCTGCCGAAATTTTGAATAATATTCATGTGTTAGAATTATTTTCATGTGTTGAAACTGCATTCGTGTGTTGAATAGAAATTCATGTATCTAATGGTATTCGTGTTTTAAATAAATTGTTTTAACAATAAAAATCACATTTTTATTATATATACGAACTATAGAAAAATTCATGTGTTGAATAGAAATTCATTCGTTGAATAGAAATTCATGCGTTGAATGGTATTCGTGTTTTAAATAAACCGCTTTAACAATAAAAATCACATTCTTATTATATATACGAACTATAGAAAACATTCATGTGTTGAATAGAAATTCATTCGTTGAATAGAAATTCATGTGTTGAATGGTATCCGTGTTTTAAATAAATTGCTTTAACAATAAAAATCACATTTTTATTATATATACGAACTATAGAAAACATTCATGTGTTGAATAGAAATTCGTTCGTTGAATAGAAATTCATGTGTTGAATGGTATTCATGTTTTAAATAAATTGCTTTAACAATAAAAATCACATTTTTATTATATATACGAACCATAGAAAACATTCATGTGTTGAATAGAAATTCATTCATTGAATAGAAATTCATGTGTTGAATGGTATTCGTGTTTGAAATAAATTGTTTTATAATAAAAATCATATTTTCATCACCTATACGAACTATATAAAATAGTCGTGCTTTGAAATAACTTGTTTTACAATAAAAATCACATTTTTACTATATACATGAAGTGTTAAAAATAGTGAAGTGTTGAAATAAATGTCTGTTGGATAAAAACATCATTTTTATCAAATGTATGAAAAGCATATGGTTTTGAAATCGAAGAACATATGATATTTGTATATATATATATATATAAATATAATGAAAATATATCGAATAACGAAGCTGCAGTTTGTGTTTTGAAACCGTGATTTCAAACGATTAGTGCGAATGATCCGACCATCGGATTTTCCCGAAACCGAAACCGTTGGGTTCGCTTTGGAAATATCTTTCCAACGACACCAACTTTGTAAAGATCCAACGGTTGGATTGTCTGGAATGTTTAATTCAAATCTGAAGAAAAACAGCGCTAGGATCGATTATATATATATATATAATTAAATTAAATTGAATAACGACGCTGCAGTTTGAATTTTGGAATCGAAACTTCATACGAGTGTACCGGGAGATCCGACCGTCGGATTTTCCCAAAACTGGAACCGTTGGATTCGTCTTGAAAAGATCTTTATAATGATATAAAATTTGTAGTGATCCAACAGTTAGATTTTCAGATATGTGTAAATCAAATCTAAAGAAAAACCGCGCCATGACCGCGTTATGGCCTGAAGCGTCATTTGAATAAATTAGCTATTTTTAAATAAATAAAAATAGCGATAAATCGTTATAAAAAATATTATAAACGATATGGAATGTGAAATTTAGAGACTAACTGAAGGTTAGCTAAGCCGAATGGTTTCCTGAGTTTTGATATGATGTTGGTTTCGGCCTTCGGGGTTAATATTTGGGAAATCGTTCTCTTACTAATTTACGGTTAGTGACTAATGAATTGGAATAAGGCGTATGTTGTGTTTGTGTAGCACTTGTTAATTAAATACGCGAATTGCTCAGAAAGACCGGGTTTATCCCATTCTGAATAACTGAATCGACGATAAGAAGTCAAAGATGAAGATGGTGGTTGAAGACCGGAGATCTTCACCTCGGTTGGATGATAACTGATATCCTGATTGGGAGGCATCCCGAAATATGGATAATGAGTGGTGATCGTCCAGACGTACGTGGAGATCGATGGGTATGCGAGGTATATAGTGCCTCCGGTTTCGTTCAGACCCAGAACGGACTTGCAAATGGACTGTGTGTCTGACATTGGGATTCATTATGTGTGATTGATCGCCATCAGTTGCATGGTGTGAATTGCCTGTGTGGCATGCTAAGATGCAGTGATCAAGGCTTCTGTTGAAAAGAAAAGTCTTGTGGTTGTTGATCAAAGCACCGCCTGTATGGCGTAGCTTTGTGTATAACGTGAATTCGTGAGCCTCACACCCCGGTATAGACCAGAAACGGGAGATGTAAAGACCCGCAAATCCCAGCCCTTTGAATCGACCATAAACCACACAGGTCTGATCCAAAAAGTGGAAACCTACGAATACTTTAACTTTGGGCATACAACACATTACAACAGATAACAGAAGACTTTTATAACACTATAATAAATGTTACATCAGAGTACAGAATATACATATCAGAGTACATTGGACTATAATTACAGCGGAAGATAAATACAAAAAGAATACATTGCAGCGGAACTAATCTCAGTGGAAGGCTATCAACATTCTGGCCACAGCTTCAGTCTTCAATCCAGGATCTTGTTTTATATATCTGCCAAATAAGCTACTCGACTGCCCGTGTGGAAAGAGGGCACCCGAGTTTGCAAAGTGAAACAAACTACAGGTCAGTCGTGGGACTGGTGTGAGAATTCTTAAACTAATCTTAATTAATAATAAGGCTAATCACAGGACCACGCCGCTAACGCGGAACGGGTTTACTCCATTGGATTGCCAGTGCATGACTAAAGTAAATCGTCAAAATAACGCAATGCTTTTTAGAAAAATGAAACCATTATAAGACTCAAGTCCCATCACACAATGCAACGCAAACCGGAGGATAGGGTTTTACCTTATAATGATCAAAAGATGCTTGATACGATAAACACGGTATTATATAATAATAGTGTGCAATCAATTTGAAATACATCAAAGTAAATGTATCAATCCTAGACGGCATGAGTGCCCCATCCCACTATGTCGTCATATATAGGTATACAATCAAAACCGCGTGATGTCGTATTGGAAATTTGGGTTTCTATCTGAGTCAAGGCTAGGGAGGAGATCCTTACCGATTCGAGACACTCTAGCAAATGCCCCAGGATTGGTACTCTGTCCAACCCTTGGATCCTGCAGGGTCGGTCAATACGTTAATGCTTAATGGATTGGCAATTCCTGAACACACGCTTCCCAGTCCTTTTGGACCTATAATACGGCCAGTGGCGACCGCATAAAACCGAGGCCTCGAAAAATTCAACAACCACAATGAATAAATGCCAGCGCTGGTAGGTCCCTGGCACCACTCTAGCTAGAAAGAAACGTGTGCACTCCCTGCGTTCCCTTCTCCCGTTTTAGACTCTACCGGGCTGTGAGGCTCGCGAAGTCACGATATACACAAAGTTATGCCCTAATAGACTGTGCTTTGATCCTCAACCACAAGGCCTGCTTTTCAACAAAGCCTTGATCAATTGCATCTTAGCATGCCACATTGTCAGACTCTACCATATCATTGATCATCTACCAATATATATATATAACCTCTAAGCTCATACGTCTTAGAGAAGGGGGTTAAGTGAAGAATAAATTCTCCACCACCAAACAGAAATATATAATCAGTAGCATTCAACAAATACAGTAGAAAAGAATACAATGTCAAACACGCAATCCATTTACAAGTCCGCTCTGGGTCTGAGCGAAACAACGTGTCCGTCGATCTCCAAATACGTTTGGACGATCATTACCAAATACCTTGCCTTGGAATGTACTGTCCCAATTCAAGATACCAGTCATCATCATCCCAACGATGTGGAAACCTTCGGTCTTCTACCACCGTCTTCATCTTCGACTCTTGATCGTCGTGATGATTATTCAGAATGGGTTAAACCTGGTCTTTCCGAATAACTCGCGTAATTGGGATTTAAAAATCAAATATTGGAAAATCACACATTACGCCACATTCCCACTCAGAATATTCTTTTAATAAGATATTCATATTTTAAAAGATTCTCATTAATTTTATCAAAGATAAATTAATAAATTAAATCATAAATCTTCCTTAAAAGATTTATTAAAAATTCTGAATTTGATTTAATATCAAAAATCATTTTCACAGATCATTTATTTTAAAGAATAAATCTTCTTTTAAACGGGTTAAAGAACTCGTGTCATTTAAAACACAGTTCATGATAAACCCACAAATCAATTTCCTAAATATTGAATTCCACAGAAATCAATCAGTACATAATCGATATAAATTTTTGTATCGGACTAACAATATACATGGAATAACGGCAAAGCCTCTTAAATTCCATATATAATATCGGTCTTCTATTACAGAAGCCCATATCGATTATTACCAATCGAATTCCCACTTAATTCCAATTTATTTTATTAAATTGGAAAACTAGATTTTTAGAAAATGCCTTTTTAAATCTATAAAATAGATTTATAAATTCCAAATAATAATTTCGATGTAAATTGGATTAAAGGACCAATGTCATTTAAAAAACACCATCCACAATAAATCCACTTCACATCTCAATGTATCTCATATCATGAAATATAATTGCAAATTCTAATAATCTTAATTAAAGGATTTCCCTTTAAATATTAATTCGTTATTATAAAATATATTTTAAAATAATCATTAAAAATATCCTTTATATAACAGATTTTTATCTTTTACAAATATTCTTTGTTTTAACATATTTAATAGAAAATATTTATATTTATGAAAATATATCCTTTATATAAAAAGAATTTCTAGTGTAAGGATACTCTTATTTAAAAGATCATCTGAATCGAAATGCGACTCAATCATTTACCATATAATTTGGGTTATATGGATTTCACACACACCATATATATGACAATAACAATGTAATCATCAAATCATCCATTCCATCCAAAGTGTAAATTCCACTGCGTAAGCGTTAAAATTAAATAATAACGCTCATCGCAGCCTGTCGATCTAACGATCAACATACAACTAAATATTGGGATTAGTGTATGTTAATTTTCATCCCAACACCCGTGTGGGGTTTCAACCAGCAAACAAATAATAAATTATTTGTGCACTTGGGCGATGTGTGAAAATTATCGACCCAATCACATAAACAAGTCAGGTAACTTGCCTATGGCAGTGTAATACACAATATAACACGATGATAAAAATATCTCTTTTATTCCTGTTCTTTTTATCGCATGTAAAATGTCAATTAAAATGTAATCTTTATTTCTATTCTTTTATCGCATCAAAAATGATGATAAAAATATAATCTTTATTTCAGTTCTTTTCATTGTAAATAAATGAAAAGAAAAATGTAATCTTTTAATTCCATTCGTAATGGGGATATAAATAATAACACCAAATATAACTATTCATTTCCTGCTTTATTTGCAGTAGAGAATGCAAATAAAGATTCAACCTTTTTATTTGATGTTTATTTACATAGAGGAATGTAAATAAAAATTGTAACTTTTTCATTTCACAATTTATTTGCATTAAGAATTGCAAATGAAAATGTATCTTTCGTTCTCATGTTTTATTTGCGTTGAGTAATGCAAATAAAAATGTAATATTAAATTTCTAGTTTTATTTACATCAGGAAATGTAAATAAAAGAACAAATTCTTATTTTATGTCTATTTACATCAAGTGAAGTAAATAAATAGAAATTATAACCTTTATTTTAATGTTTTGTTCGCATTTAAAAACATGCAACAAAAATGAAAAAATTTGTTTTTAATAAATTTGTTTGCATCTAAATTTGCAAACAAAATGTAAATGTAATTTTTATTCTCTTGTTTGTTTGCAACAAAGGTTGCAAACAACAAATGAAATTTTATCTCTTTGTTTTATTTGCATGATGGAATGCAAATAATAAATTAAAAAAAAATGTAAATTAGTTTGCATCTAAATTTGCAAACCAAAAATGCAAATTTTATTTTCTTGTTTGTTTGCAACAAAAGTTGTAAACAAAAATGTAAATTTTTTTCTCTTTCTTTTTTTTATTTGCATGGTAGGATGCAAAAATGTATTTTCTATTTTCTACGTTTCGTTTGCATTGTAGAATGCAAACAAAAATATAATTTTTATTTTCATGTATTGTTTACATTGTGGAATGTAAACAAAAATGTATTTTTAATGGTTTGCTCACATTGTGAATGCGAACAAAAATGTAAATCTTATTTTTAATGTTTCGTTCGCATTGTGAATGCGAACAAAATGTAAATCTTAATATTTTTTAAGGTTTTGTTCGCATTGTGAATGCAAACAAAAAGGCGAATTTTATTTATTTCATGTTACATTCACATTGAAGAACATAATAAAAAGTTAACTTATTTCCTATGTTAGATTTGCATTAGTGAATGCAAAATAAAGAACAAATTTTGTTTTAATGCATAATTGCATTTGTGAGTGCAATTAAAAGAGCAGATTTATTTTCAGTGCATATTTGTATTTGTGAATACAAATGAAAAAGAAAAAAAATGAACTTTTGATTCAATGTTTTATTTGTATTTGAGGATACAAATAAAATGACATATTTCATTTTAATGTTTTATTTGTATATGTAAGTACAAATAAAAGGGACAAACTTTATTTCTATGTTTACTTGTATTTGTGAATACAAATAAAAAGAACAAATTACTGTTCAATGTTTTATTTGTATATGTGAATACAAATAAAAAGAACAAATTATATTTCAATGTTTTATTCGTATGTGTAAATACAAATAAAAAGAACAAATTATATTTCAAAGTTTTATTTGTACATGTGAATACAAATAAAAAGAACAAATTATATTTCAATGAACAAAATTTCAATAAAAATGCAATCTTATTTTATAAACTTTTCATTTCAACAAAATGAAAATAAAGATATAATCTTTTTATTTTAATCTTAATGTAAAATCTTTCTATTGAAAACAATGAAAAATAAAATCTTTTACGTTGCTTCATTTTGTTGACATCACTATTACATTGAAAATGAAGTTTTAATGTTACTTCTTTTATCGAAACCAATATTATATTAAAAATGAGATTTTTCAATGTTATAACTTTTATTGAAATCAAAGTGACAAATAAAATATGACTTTTTATTGAGATCACTATTTTTACATAAAAATGTAATCTTTTAATTTCATTCTTTTTAATGACACAACCTCATATTAAAATATATCCTTTTTAATCACTCTTTTTAATGTAAACAAATTTACATAAAAAAAATCCATTCTTTTTAACGTAAACAAATTAAAATAAGAATTGATTTATCGCTCAATTTCTTTTGTAAATTCAACAAATAAAAATAAGCTTTCATTGTCGTTCAAGTTCTTATTATAATAGCAACAAATAAAAATGAGTTTTTATTTGTCGATCAAATTCTATTATTCATTACAGAATAATAGAAATAATATTTAATAACCGGAAATAAATTATAATAACTAAATCTGAATAAATATGATGTAATTCTGAATATAATATATTTTAGATCAAATTTTAGATCTAATTTCTAATCGTAAATAAAATTCAATATTATCTGCAATTTTAATACAGATCTAACACATCGTACACAACAAAACATATCGCAATCACAACCAATGATTCATACAACACCAGACATTTCAGAATTGAATAAACATCATCATGCAATTATTTTTAAAGCGAGAAAATAATTTAATAATTAATTAAATAATAGAATTTTGAATTCTCACATTGAATTTTGGTCGAAATTTGACTGTCTTCGTTTCAGCTGCGGTCTGCGCCATCACGAAGCTCTTAATTTTGTGATTCCAACGCAATTTACGGTTTGTCAATCGGACCTCGTATGAAAGAGTTATGAATTTTTAAAGATCGGACAAATTAAATATAAAATAATAAAATAATAATTAAAAAATGTTCGGACCTTCTCTCTCACGTCGGCCTTTCTTCCTCACGGCCGAACCCATCTCCATGCTCCAACCTTCTATGCGCACGCCACCACAAGCACCCGGACCACGATCAGAAGCCACCACCTCGTCGGCCACCTCAAGACACACCCGCGCCGAGACCCGGGCCCCACTCGCACCCACCTAGGACCCACAAATAACCCATAAACGCAGCACCTTCTTATCCAAAATCCGCAAAATCCGTGCGCCAAAACCCGATCTTAACCATATAGATTTGTAGCTCTCTGAATTCTCTTCAATTTGGTAGGTCATACGTCAATTTTCGTTGAACGGATTGAGAGATATTAGCGTTTGAATTTGGGTGATTTCTGGCCTTCGGTTTTGGATATGGCGGCTGGCCAAATTAGGGTTAGGGTTTTCGGATTTAATAATATTTTAATATTTAATTCCGAATTTCGTGAAATAAAGTGGATTTTTGGACTTTCTCGGATTTGGGCCTGCTTAGTGTCGATCTTAACGTTTTGAGGCCTTCTGAACGCGATGGGCTATGTCCCGTGCTCTAATTCTGATGTCTGTACGTTTTTTTTTCGGTTTTAATTTAAAAATACAATATTAAATTAATTATTTAATTCCTACCGTACATTTAAATATGCCGGGGCCACATACGACCTCAGAAAATTCTAAAAAAAATATTTTTAGCTTTCTTTTGACGATACGAATCCAACAAAATTATTTTCGTCGAATTCTGAGACTGTTTGAAAAAAGGCTATTTTTAAGGCGTTTAAATTTAACTGAAATAGTCAAAACACATTTTCTTTTCCCACGCTCACATATTAATTCGAAAAATTCTGAAAATTGAAACCTAGCAATAATTTGACATTCTGGTTCCAACAAAAGTGATTTCGTCGAAAACCGAGGTCGTTGGAAAAATGACTATTTTAAGGCCTATATATTTAATATTAAAAATATATTTTTAAACAAATAAATCCCGAAACTCAAAATATATAAGTGTTTACTGTTTTTCAATGTAGAAACATCATTATGAACTCAATGGAAGTGGTTTCGAGTTCAAATTCCTTCGTATGCAAAAAGTAGCATTTTGGCCTTTATAAATTTCATAGCGACCTTACTAAATATTGAATTGGCCATAACTTTTTATTTCCGCTATGAAATTTCAATTTTTCAGATTCGTTAGAAAGATATTTTTAAATAGATTCTAATATTTTTGGTTTCACTAAAATCCGTTAAATTTTGCATCCTGTACGGTCAGTCAAAGTTCAAGTTTGACTTTTCAAACTACCGCGCTATTTCTAACTCTTTTATTAATTAAAATTAAATCATTCATTCTAACTTCGATTTAAATCAAATTTGTGATCATTATTATTTAAATAAATTATTTTATATTGTCAAAATTCATTAAAATTTTCTAAAATAAAAATTTTAAATTGGTCCTGATTTTTGCGGGTTGTTACAGGAGAGGACCTCAGGGAGGGCATGTGTTTCCTTCTAGCTAGAGGTGGTGTCAGTACTTAAACTGGCTGACATATATATATTACTTTCACCTGTGTGGTTGTTGCTGTTGCGAGGCGCCTCGGATATATCGGTGACTATGTGAAGCCGATGGAGTCATTCGTTGGCTCATTTACGCCCCAAAGGGCGGGGAAACGTAGTGTTCAGGAATTTTTATCCACATCGGTGGACCGGCCCTGACGATCCAAGGGCCCACCTGAGTCTGGGTCTTGAGACATGGGCTAGATTGTCTCGAATTCGGTAAGGACTATATTTTGCCTTGGTTCATGACGGAAATCCAATTTCCAAACACGTGACTGTGCGGTTTTGATTGTATACCTATATATGGCGACATAGTGGTATGGGGCATTAATGTCGTCTGTGATTAATATTTATGATTGTATATAAAATTAGAAACTAATTAGAAACGAGCTAAGACGGATGGTTTCCTGGGTTTTGATCTGATGATGGCTTCGGCCTTCGGGGTTAATACCTAGGGAATCGTTCTCTTACTATTTTACAGTTGGAGTCTGATTAAGAATTCTTTTGTTTTATTCGTATCAAACATATTTTGGCCATTATAAGGTAAAAATATATCCTCTGGTTTGCGTTGCATTGTGTGATGGGAACTGAGTCTTATAATGGCTTCATTTTTATAAAAAGCATTGCGATGTTTAAAAGATTTACTTGTTTTAAAGCACTGGCAATCCAAAGGAGTAAACCCGTTTCGCGAAAGTGGCATGGTCCTGTGATTAGCCATATTATTAAAATGTGTTGAGTATATTTCTCATACCAGTCCCATGACTGACTCGTAGTTTGTTTCACTTGCAAACTCGGGTGCCCCTTTTTCTACACGGGCAGCCTTGTATTCAGGTTTTAGCAGGCTCTTTCTGGATAGCAGGAGCTGAAGATGGATTCTATCATTTATCTCTTTTTATGATGTTCAGCTCCTATTGTACATATTATGTTTGTTTTCCGCTGTAGGCATTTATGTATAGCTGAACTGTATTCGTACTAAGTATGATCCTGTATACTGTGTAACTATGATGATTACGTTTATCCAGTGTATTATTTGTACATTATCTGGTGTATGTATTTATTTATTTTTGTTCTGTTGTTATCTGTTTATGTGTTATATTCCAAAGATTAGCCTTGCCACCGTCAGTACGGGGTTTGGGGTCGTCTCAGTAAATAATTCCAAATGCCTCCAACAAACACAATTTTAATAGCCCCATTACCTTTAGCATGTTATACATATAGTGAAATGAAAATAAAAATTGTTGTTGGTACACTGAAAAATATGTACAAATGGATTACCAATATTCATGAATTACCAGTATTCATGGATTACCAATAGTCATGGATTACCACCAGTCTTCATGAATTAAAAGTATATGAGGGTATTTCCAATATATGTGCATTATAAGTTTAACAACATAAATCCTAATAATATGCTAGTCATACAAAGATAACTGTTTATGATTTATTAAAATTAAATGAGAAGCAAAATACCAGTATTGCTTTCCATAAAGCGTCTTTATAAAATACAGCTACATTCCTCCAATCATTATAACTGATTGGAATGTACGCACGGATCAAAACACCATATCGAGAACTCCACTTCTTTTCATCTTTCCCTTTAGCACCATCCATTTCAACATTTATCAAGTACTTTTTATTTGGAGGAGACGGAGGAACATCTTCTGTGTTTTCTGTTTGTCTCGACAAACTACCTGACATTCTGTTAATTTTATTGCACTAACACAATTACAAATTTTTGACTTGCAAATAAAAGGAAGAAATGCAAAATGACAGTGTAGCTTACATTTCTTAAAAATAACAAGTAGAAATGGTGGATTCCCCTTCAACCAAAAAAAAGGTAACTCGTAAAAAACTCAACACATTCGTTTTGCAGCCCAAAATAAAAATAGAAACTCATGCTCCAAAAAAAAGTAGAGGCAAAACAAAAAACATTCTAACAAGCATACCCCGATGACATAAAAAATTTAACTAAAGATACTTATATACGATGATACATCCACAACCAATTAATTGATAGATAACATTCACGAATGTTCAAAACAAGAAAAGGTAGCAAAATGAATAAAGCAACATCAACTACTTCAACTAATTTGTCTATTTGGATTCAATACAATTTAACAATGTTGTTAAGTTAGGTAGCTCTTTTAAAATGGATTGAAAGTTCATTGCATTTCATAATCATCCACGTTATCAGTCATGCGTTTAGGAGAGCATCGTACAATGGACCAATCAGAATTCTTCTTTGTGTTCTTTATGTAAAAAACTTGGCTAGCTTTTGATGCAAGCATGACAGGCTCATCACACTCTCTATCATTGCCTTTGAGCCTTTTTAATTCACCATCAGTAGTCTGGAGTCAGGACAAATCTTACAACCATGTGTTTTATCGGTAATGTTGACCCACTTGCAATAGAACACAATATGTTGAAATTCATAATAATCAACTTCAATGATCTTCTGGATAACACCATACCAAGTAGTGTCATCAATCGTAGGATTTAAATCTTTTGCACTTGCAACAAATGTTGTAATTGCATCCATAACACCACTATCTTATGTTGAAAGAGTATCGTCGTAGTGCTGAGGAAAGAATAAATAACCATTTATTCTATATTTTGGCTGCCTATGTTGGTCCACTAACATAATACCATGATAGGAAGTCCATGCGCTTTTCTTCCATTAACTGAAAAAACTAAATATGTTCAAAAATGTTATTTATTATCAAATTGTGAGTTCATCGTAATCCAACAAACCTTTTTATGCAACTAGTCAATAAATTCAGACGGAATTACTACTTCTACCTTTGATTAGAGCCGCTTTTTACCATATCGAGTCTCTTCTAATGATAATCGATATTCGCTACAAACAAAAACAGAAAATAAAGTAATTTTTGGACTTGAATTTATAAATTTTAATGTGTAAAAAAGGCAAACCTATAGTAATCATCTTGATCTAGAATGTCTATTCTGAAAAGTATCCATCTTCGAATTTGTACACGTTGTACACGGGATAATTTTATAGTTTTACCCTCAATAATGGAATGCCCATAAGTATCACCATAGTTCGTGCTTTTTTAGAGCTATGATTACCAACAAGCGGATTTGGCATATATTACATAGCATGTCTACTAGATTTTAAAACAAGACATGCTTCAGAAATTGATCCCTCGACAAATCTTTTATTGCTTGGTATGTTCTTACACTCCTTCATAGCTTTAAAAACAACATTTAATGTTATTAATAAAACATAAATCAATTAACAATCATGTAAATGAAATGCCTACCTTTCAAGTCGATACATCCACGTATAACTAACTGATCCACAAAATAGTGCTTGATCAAGCCCGGCCCTCAGCAGGTGCGAACAGTGCTTGGGCACGGGGCATGAAGCCCACAGAGGGCATCAAATTCCAACCACCTTTCAGCAGATAAAAAAAAGAAACGCGAAGACAGAAAAAAAGAAACATGCAAGAAAGAAAAAAAGAAACAAGCGAGAAAGATTAGGGCAGGCGAACGCAAACGGAAGGAGGTTCACACAAAACTTCTCATCAATCTTCAGCGGAAAAAAGGGAGAAGTTTTATAAGGTATGCTATGGCGGCCTGTAAGTTTGTACTGTATATGATCACAATCCCTAATTATCAATCAATTTGTACCGTATAAATCAATCAGTTGTGAATCATAGCCTTTGATAAATCACAATCCCTAACTATCGATTGTTAACAATACTTGAAATTGTTGTTATGATTTATGAAACTGGTTGAAATTGGTTGTTGTGATATACCGAGTCTTTACAGTAATTACTAATTAGGGATCCCTGATTTGAGATATACAATCCCTAATTGATATACCGATTTTTGATGCCTTCCAATTAATTTGTTTTTAAGTATATCACAATCCAAAATTGTTATTAAACATTATTTTCCATCTATTTAAGTTATTTTTAATCTAAAATTGTGACTAAACATCTAATTTGCTCTCTTATTAACTTATTTTATTTTATATTTTTGAATTGCAGTAATGTTTTCTAAGAAACAACCCTCTCGTAGTCAAAATAGAAAGAAAAAAACAACGAATAGAAGAAGAAGAATCTTTACATGGTTCATTACAAAGTCTTTAGAAAAAAAGAAATATTTCTTCCGATAACCAAACTGAAAATGAGCCTCCTAGCATTGCACTTGGCTAGGTTTGAAACCCCAAAAAAATAAAAATAAAATTTTTTTTATATAAAAGGGCATATTTTTTTATCCCGCACTGGGCATGAAATTGGTCAGGACCGGCCCTGTGCTTGATCATCTAAATGGACCATGAGATGTATGATGATGTCAAAGAAGTAAGGAGGTAAATAATGAGCCAGCACAAATAATGCCTCGGCAATCGTATCTTTTGAAGCTTAGACATGCTTTCGATTTAAAATCTTCGAACAAATAATATTGAAGTACAAGCATACTTGTAATATTGCACGTCTTAAATCACGGTTCTTTGGATATGCATATTGAACCATCATAGGTAGAAAATATTGAATTATAACATGGCAGTCATATGACTTTCTAATATTCAAACTAGGTGGCTAGATATTTACCAAGTTGCTAAATTTAGTTTGGAATCATGATGGAAGTTTTGCATCCTTAAGAACTTGACAGCACTGCATCTTGTGATTTTTGTCAAAAGAAGATTGTTTGTTCTTATCAAACAATATGTTAATAAAATGCTCTGCTACATTCTTTTCAGTGCGCATCACATCAATAGTATGTCGCACCTTATGACCACTCCAATGCGGTAAGAAAAAAAGAATACACTTCTTGTACCGTGCTGGTATTTCACTGTCTTTGTTCTTGTTTTCAAAATATTCATCACCACGATCGATATCATTTATCACGCGTTTTTGGTTTTTCGTTAATTTACCTAGTACATATCTTATATGAGCAAGCTTTTGCAACAGTGTTGATCCTATCAATCGTGTTGGAGATTCCTTATCCTCTGTATCTTTATACCATCCATGTTTGAGCACTCTATATGGATGATCACTCTTGAAAAATATTCTATACTTCATATAAACAATCTTATTTCCAATCTGTTCTGATTCTGTTTCTATTGTACAAACAGGACATGCTTTGTAACCATGTGTTACACAACCAGATAAATTTCCAAATGCAGGTAGATCATGAATTCCCCATAGAAGCATTGCTCTGAAAGTGAAATTCTTTCTTGTCCATGTCATATGCAAGCACTCATATCCAAAGTTGTTTTAACTCATCCACTAGAGGTTCCAAATAGACATCGATATCTTAACTTGGTGCCTTTGGTCTAGTAATTAACAAACACAACATTTGAAATTCTGGTTTCATGCACAAAGACGGGGGTTAGTTATAAGGAACCATATACATGGGCCAACAATTATAGCTACTTGATAGGTTTATACCAGGATTGAACCCGTTAGTAGCAATGCCAAGCCAAACATTTCGTCTGTTTCTAGAAAACTCGGGCTACTTGTTTTTAAGTGATCTCCATTCAGCCTAGTCAATGGGATGACATATCGAATTCCAACAAGGCTTTGCTTCACTAGGCCATGATATTTTTCGAGTTATCCATGGCATAGTGTATAGCCTTATTAATCTCGGAATTAATTGAAAGTATTTCAATACATTTCGTGGTTCTTTTGTGATTTTTACCACTTTTCCTTGTTTTTTCATTTTAAATCTCGAAGTATGGCAACGAGGACTTCCACTGCATCCTTGTAATCCTTCCAAAATAATATGCAATCATTTTCACAAACGTGTATACATTCTACTTTCATTCCCAGATCTTTTAACAATTGTTTCATTGTGGAATACTTCTCAGGTGTCGTATTTTCCTTTGGAAGCTATTATTTCAATCGCTTCAACAACTCGGTCATGTTGTTTTCTGACCAATTAAAGTCTTTTTTCAAATTATGAATCTCTACAATGACACTTAATGTTGTAATACCATCTTCGCAAGAGGGGTATAATTTTTCGCTAGATTTTTCCTTGTAATAATGATACTTTTTCCACTAAATACCGTCATGCATTCCTTCTACACTATCATATACTTCATATGCATCATCAATAAGGTTTCCATGAGTATCTTTTATGGGGTTTTCCTCTCGAGATTGATTAGAGTTATAATCATCATATGTAGCATTTGGGGCATTAGTGACCCTAACGTCAATGTTGCTTCTCTCCCCATGAAGAAACCACTCATCATATGTTGGATACATATCATGAATGATTAATTGCTTCTCAACTATTTCAAAAGACAACTTCTTCGAATTTCTACAATTCATACAAGGGCAGCTACACATTTCAAAGTCGGGTGGTGAATGACAATTCACAAAGTCCATAAAATATCGAACTCCTTGTATATATTCATTGGTATTCCTATGTCGAATTCTAATCCACTCTCTTGAAGTCGGTTTCGACACTAGCAAGAAATTCACTTGTGCCTGTTATATTTTGTAAACGAAAAAAATAATGCAATTAGATAGATAATATAATTCACATGTACAATGTTTTTGGACTGCTTAATAACACATTTTTTATAACAGTTCTGTTTTTACTGAACTATTCTTTGTTTGCCTATTGTATAAAATATAAAAAGGTATAAGTTTGCTTATAGATGATGATTATTCTATTGTTTGAATTTTTAATCTTTTATTATTAGATGAGGATTCAATAGATTTCTCACACAATTTTGAAAGATATTTATTAAATTCATTCAGGACACGGTTGACATTTTCTATTTATTACAAACAACAATGGAAAATACATAGGCATTTAGACTATTAATTTGAAAGCATCAACCACTTTGTTTTTGGCGACCTTTAAAGTATCCATGTGGCTCAGTTTTGTTTATAACTGCTTCCATATTTATCTCTCACATAATTGTGGCAATGAGTTTTGAAATATAATTATTATTTGTCTCATTTCATGCTCATGGGTCCAATCAATTAGTTCTTTCTGTAGAAAAATTGATCAAAATAATGATAAAGAGCAGTGCAAAGATACTAAAATATCCAAGAATGCTATTTTTTATATACATAACTTCATTTTTGTAATAGCATATACTTTTAAATTGATCTAAAATTTGTATAATGCATCCTTTTAGCTTAAATTGGTCGTATTAGTTGAGGATTACTCTAAAGATACATTCATATTCCATGTAAATGGATTTAATATATTTAACACCTATTAATATTTTTATGTGTAGAGTTTTCAATATGCATTTGGAGAATCGCCAAGTTCGCCCTCAGATTGTATTCTAATGTCATTTTATTTCAAAACTGACCACTATTAAATTTAAAATTATATATTCATTATATGTTCATCTATCCAATTATGTTTTTATGTCCTTATATTTTCATTAGTAACTTTAAAATTATATCCTGACATCCTCTCTTGGAAGTCAGTATGCTATATTTCTATGGCTATAATATTTTAATTTCAAAGTTGTCTTTCATATAATATGTTCAAATTGTGTTTAATTGGTTTACATACATATGTAAATTAAAATTTGGCATAGGTAAGACCTTAAAATAAAAATTAGGTATAGATATCCATGCTTGAATTCATTAAAGTCAAAATGTTATGTAAAAGAATAAACACTGATAATATAATGCATGAAAGAAAAGAAATTGAATCAACCAATTCATTAAACAATGGGTTCTAAACTGACATTATTTTCCAAACGACGTATAAGGTATGTGGTCAAATATTAGACTTTGCCTGAGTTTTCTTCATCTCTTATTTTGCATCATTAGCTAGCATTGATTATATAAGTTGAATGTATAACAAATCACATCAGTGTATTGAATATTAATTAACTTCATGAATGTTTATCCTCTCAAGGTTCAACACAACCTGGATTAACCATGAAATTGCTGCAAACACTGGTTTGGAGATTAAAAACCAGACAGTCTAAGAAATTGATATAAGAGAAGAACATCAAATTCAAACCTAAACCCATGTAGCTAAAATCATATAATATCGAAATAAAACTGTGGATCGATAAACAATATCACTGACCAAACGTTACGACCTTAAGCACTGAATTCTTGCTTTAACCTTCTCCAACGTCAAATTAGATTATAAAACCAGTGTTTTTCAAACTACGTATAACCATAACCAAAAGTAAAAATAAGGATACATAAAGTCGACAATGAGGAAGCAGAAAAATGCAGATCTCATAAGATAAACAACAAAGCGACGACATTAAAAACACCCATTACATAAAACAGAATTCCAATTAATAAAAATCCATCCTTTACAAAAACAAAGCAGAAAATGGATTTTGAACATTAAGAATACCTCAAGGCAAGGAGGAAATTCAGGTTGATACAGTAATGAGCGAATCGGCTATTATAAGAAAGGTAATGAATGAAAAAAATACTTAGTAGTTGAATGGATCGACAACAAAGGTGGTCGGTCAGAACGTGGAAGAGGCGATCGGCGTTGCGGTGAAAGAAACTGGTCAGAAGAAGGAAGGAGTAAACCTAGGCGTACGGCTGTCAACGGATACTTTCGGATGCAGATAGTGCCATGTCTGCATCCGCATCCGAAATCATTTTCGGATATTGGATATCTGCATTCGCGGATACAGATGGATATCGGATAATTATCCGCTCCACCATCGGTCGACAAATTAATGAACATAAATGGATTTTTTTAGCATAAAATTAAGCTTTTCAACCCAATTAATTACTAAAGTGCTAAAGATAAAGAAAATATGATGATAATATATAATTTTGAGCAATTGTCATGCGTTTATTACACTTTCAGGTTTACAAAATTAAAATTTAGTATATGTAATTATGTTAAATTACACATCATTTAAGCTATAATCATGAAAAAAAGCGGATAGATAATTTTCGGAGGCAGATGTGACTATGTTGGTATCCACATCCGTTTTTACAGATATTGGATATTTATCTGCTTTTCTGATGCAGATGCAGACAGATTTCGGATTTTTCAGGTATCCATTGACAGCCTTACCTTGGCGGCTTTGAAAATTTGGGGATAATAAGTGTTGTGGTGAAAACGATAAAGGAAAGGAAGGGTTAGACAAGAAACTGAACGTAAAATTACCATCTCAACCCTTGCATTCAAGATTATGGGCTGTTATAACGGTAATAACTATTATTAATGAATATCACGGCAACAAATGTTATAAATTAGTAACAGATATAACCATTACTAATAGGAATCGAGAAAATGTTACAAAATAGCCTGTTTGGTGTGGTAATAGGTAGTGTACCGAACCTTGTTCGGATGCAACGCCTAGAGGTGTAGGGAATTACCCAATTATTACAGTGCATAAGAACAACACTAAGGCCACTACGGCTAACATCTGGTTTCCCTTAGGAACCACTAAAATAAGTGCGTGGGTAAGAAGCCCCTTCACTCTTTGGAAAGAAGCTTCACATTTATCGGACCAAATGAAGCTAACGCCGTTTTGAATAAGCTAGTGAAAGAAAGTAGGATACTGAAAAACTCCTTTATGAATCGATGGTAATAACCCGTCAATCCTACGAAACTACAAATCTCTGAGACATACTCGGGACTCTTCTGATTTTGGATGGCTTTGATCTTGAAGGATCAGTTGAAATACCATCAGATGATACAACATAGCCGAGAAAATTAACTTGTTTCTCCCAATAATTACACAGCTCTAAATTGATGCTGACGAAGTGTACTCAAACAAATCTCAAATATGGAGCATGATCGGCCTTGGACTTAGCATACATAAGTATGCCATCAATGAATACAAGAATAAACTTATCAAGATGTTCCAGGAATACTCGATTCACGAGATTGACAAAATAGGCTGGAGCATTCGTCTAACCAGTTGAGACGACCCCAAACCCCGTACTGACGACGGCAATGGTAATCCTTTGGAATATAACACATAAACAGATAATAGCAGAACAGAAATAAATAAATACACCAGATAATGTACAAATAATACACTGAACAAACGTAAACATCAGAGTTACACAGTATACAGGATCATACTTAGTACAAATACAGTTCAGCTATACATAAATGTCTACAGCGGTAAACGAACATAATATGTACAATAGGAGCTGAACAGCATAAAATAGATAAATGATAGAATCCATCTTCAGCTCCAGCTATCCAGAAAGAGCCTGCTAAACCTGGATACAAGGCTGCCCATGTAGAAAAAGGGGCACCCGAGTTTGAAAGGTGAAACAAACTACGAGTCAATCATGTGACTGGTATGAGAAATCTACTTAACACATTATACAAATGGGCTAATCACAGGACCACGCCACTTTCGTGGAACGGGTTTACTCCATCGGATTGCCAGTGCTTTAAAACAAATAATTTGAAACACCCCACCTCCGTTAGGGTCACTCTCAAAGGGAATGCCCTAATTTTGGTGGAGGTTTATAAGTATAAGTCACAGATATACAAGACAGATATAGGAACACATATTTTTGAACAGTGAAAAATAACAACAACTTTTATTTCAACATAATACGTGTTACACAAACCATGTCATAATTTGTTTCACAATACTTCCAAAACATAACATCTTCATAACTGTCTTGATTACATAATTTAAAGAAGCATAAAGAAAACATAAATAAACCGCATAAGTCCCATAATTGTTGTCCAAAGCCATAGTCCAAAACGAAAAAGATCCAAGCAATACATTCTTTCTCTTCAAGCTGGATGTGAAATCTGGTCAAGCTGCGGTATTCCCTCCCTGTGGACCTGGGGGGGAACGGAAGAAAAGAAGACGAGAGAAAAGTAGAGTCAGACATAAAGCCTGAGTAAGTCTAGGACTATTCAGTCTATGAATAAAGAACTGGGTATGATAAGTATAAACTAGAAATGGGAAAGCACCATAAACTAAGTTAAGTTGTCTAGGGTCGAATATACTATCGTACCCCATATTAATCTCTGTACCCATATAAACTAGTTCCCAACAGGCACCCCATAATCAGGGTGAAGTGATCCATTTCTGATGATCGGCTCCTACTCGCATAGTTACATGTGTCTTACGGCCCCCGATGTTGTAGTTACCTATGCTGGTCCCACCATGGGATGTATCAAGTCCCATGGTGGCGGCCCGACACAATTCTAGAGTACACAGGTATGCTACTGGTGCCCAGTGCCTTATTTTTCTGCGTCGGAGTGTGTGCACGCCCGCACCCCATTAGAACCTACACTGCTGCACCACCGCCGTCGATTTGACCTCTTACAGTCAGCCCAGTAGTCGTGCCCCACCCTGCCTAGTTCAGGGTATCCTGATACACCTTGTAGGGTTACTGCTGAAAAGGGTCCCCCGCTACTAGGTTTTCTATTTCTAGCCAACATACTAAGTTGGTTAAGTGTTTTATAAACTAACCCCCAAATCAGTCTGTTTAGTTTAGCATGTTCCATTTTGATTAAGTATTAATTTAATTTACTTAATCCTATCAATCCAGACTCAGCCTCAATTGTCTTATTAAAGCCTTGACCTCTCACATTAGATAGGTATTGTTGTGGCTTCCTGTTGCCGGTTGGGTCCGGGCAGTCTTACGCCACAACTCAGTCTAACCTCGGGTCCTTATTGGGCTCCGTGTTTAACCACCCACATTGTATAGGTATTTTTGTGACTACTGGACAGCCGGGCGGTTCCGGGCAGGTTTACATCACAACTCAATCCAACCTCGGGTTAAACACATTGTATTTTCTACATTTACATATTTTGTCTCTTTTCTTTTTATATGTAAACATTTGCGGCCCATTATTCAGTTTTATCTTTATTGGTTAAAATTTATTTATGCCACTTAATTATTTTTCAAGGTTGTTGGCATGCGTCAAACATGCCAACACATATGTTCTATATTTCAACCCCATCGTCATTACCCCCGTTTTACACGTTCGCTACAATATAAGATATGCTGGGTTTAACATTTAAACCCAACTTAGCCATATGAAAAGGGGAGGCTTATAACATTGTGTTTATAAGGTAACATAGAAAGGGGAGTGTGAACGCATGAACTTGCAACATAACGATCTAATTAACATGAATTAGGCACATGTGAACTTGCATTGTATTAGCATATAATCATGGCATAAACATACTTGAACATGAATCATTCTATGCATATAATCATGGCATAAACATACTTAAACATGAATCATTCTATTCATATAATCATGGCATAAAAATACCTAAACATGAGTCATTCTATTCATAAAATCATGGCATAAAAATACCTAAACATGAGTCATTCTATTCATAAAATCATGGCATAAACAATACTTAAACATGAACCATTCTAATCATATAATCATGGCATAAACATGCCTAAACATGAAATCATGTTTTTTTTTCTTTTTGTCTATTCATGTAAACTTGCAATTAGAATGTAAATCTAGTTTAATTATGTGTTACATATATCACCATATGATTTTGATAACAACTTAGGCCTAAAACATGTTTTCAACTAGGCATAATAACAAACATAGTTTAGTCATGTTCATAAAGATGCTTACTTTTGTTTCTAATACAAAAGTATGATTTTCCAATTTCAACATAGGTTCATATAAACCATAGTACTTAGTCGAGTCCAATTACACACTAAAAGTGATCATAAAAGTATGTACATCATATTGGCATAATAGTGAATCATATACTTGCATGAATCCCAAATAGAATATCATAACATATGGTTGTTAACATGAATCATATACTTGCATGAATCTCAAATAAAATACCACAATGTATGGTTGTTAACATGAATCATATACTTGTATGAACCCCAGAAACCACAACATATGGTTGTCAACATAAACCACATACTTGCAAATATCCAATCGTATACCATAACAATTCCAAATCGTTTAGAATCAAAGCAACATACAAATATAGATTATTATCGCCACAATTCCATTTCTTACTTTACACAAATCAACACAATTATTTAATTCACATCGGAATAGCACTCTACTTACAACGTATGACAAATCTTCAATTCAGGAATCTGAATTCTGAATTTGGAGATGCTATCCTTTGTTGTAGGCGTTGTTTTGATTTGATTGACGTTGCTTTAAGCTTTGACTTATCTCCTAATTGTCTCTCAATTTCTGACGGCTATCCTTAGTCTCTCCTCAGCAGCATGACGGTCTCATCTCCATTTTAGTTTGTGTGAATTAGGGTTAGTCTTAGGTCCTTTTTATAGAGTTTGTGAGTTGATTTAGACCGTCGATGAAGCTTGGTTTAATAATAGCCGTTCGTTCAAAGGAGAGACCAACCAGGAGCTGACACCTAGCCCTAGTGACAAGGCAAGGCTCAGAAAATCGACCAAACACGGACTAGGCCAGCCAGGACCTGACCAGCAGGTCATTCTGACCTGGGCGCACTTGGCAGGTGCGCCAGGCTAAAAATGTACTGGCGCACTTCCCAAGTGTGCCAGTTCATTTCTGTTCTGGCGCACTTTCCAAGTGCGCCAGTGCATTCTGACCCGTTTTCTGGTTTTTCGCCCAACTTCGTTCGTCCATATCTTCTTCATACGATATCCGTTTTACGCAAACTCGGACTCTATCTTAAGCAGAATTCCGAGACGAACGAAATGGCGTATCCCGTTTCCCTTAATTCTTTGATTTGAAATTAATTATACTTTAATTTGTGAATTTCACTGTTATAAAATACACGGGGTGTTACATTCTCCCCCACTTAAAAGGATTTTGTCCCCGAAATCTTCAAGTTCAGGAAGAATGTACATCCTAACATCCAAACATCCATCTACTCATCCATCAAACACGAGCATCCATTATCCTTAAAAGACCTCTATTGCTTCATGATCATATGCGAAGTGTGTGTGTGTACATGTACTTATCTAATGCAAAATCAGGTGGTCTACTGATTCAGTTGACCTCCTTAATGCGAATTATGTAAGTGTCATGAATCCATTATGTATGCAAATTCTCCTATTCATGATTCTACATGAGTGCACAATCATTCATACAAATGCAACATCCATATGACAACACATTAAAGTTCAACCACACATGATTGCAAACATACATATATGCATATGCAATATGAAGTGACTGAGCCGATCTAAAACCTAAATTGTGCGTGTATATGCAACCACGAGCAACCACTAGCAATTACCTGCAACCACTTGCAACCATCATCCATAACATGTTTCAATTACATGTTTTCATCCAAAGAGTTTTTTACCTAAAAGATAAGGTCGAGGAGATATACCTAAAAAGATAGATAAAAGCGCAACTTAAGGAAAAAGAAAGATCAAAGATGTACCCTCGAAAAGAAAAGGGTAGGCAGCGCGTATTCTAGCTTCAGTTTCCCAAGTTGCGTCTCCCTCGGCGTCGCTCCACTGAACTTTGACGAGCTTGACTTCGCGGTTGCGTAGCCTCTTCACTTCCGTTCCTAATATGCGGGTTGGAACTTTCCTCATGGTTGCTTCGCGTTCCACTTCAGCTTCTTCTAGGATATTTGGCTCTACCACTTCAGCAGATTCATGTAGACATTTTCAGAGATGTGAAACATGAAAGATGTTGTGAACTCCGGCCAATTTTTCGGGAAGCTCTAATCTATAGGCCATTTTCCCAATTTTCTCGATGATAGGGAATGGCCCTACGAACCTTGGTGCTAGCTTTCCTGTGGTTCCAAAACGAACAACGTTCCTTAGCGGAGATACCTTAAGAAAAACTCTGTCCCCAACCTCAAATTCAAGGTCGGTCCTCCTCTTGTCGGCGTAGGATTTTTGTCTGTCTTCATTCTTCTTCGTATTAAGTCTACTTTCTCTGAAGTCTCTCGGATCATATCTGGTCCAAGTATGAGCTTATCAGTAGACTCCCACCAACAAGTGGGCGATCGGCACGGTCTTCCATATAAAGCTTCGAAGGGCGCCATTCCGATGGTTGCTTGATAGCTGTTGTTGTAGGCAAATTCCACCAAAGGAAGATAGTCTTCCCATGTCCCTCCGAAGTCAAGGACGCACAGTCTTAAAAGGTCCTCCAAAACTCTGTTCACTCTTTCTGTTTGGCCATCGGTTTGGGGATGATAGGCTGTGCTCAAGCATAACTGTGTGCCTATCGCTTCTTGTAGACTCCGCTAAAACTCACTTGTGAAGATAGGGTCTCGGTCACTAACAATGCTGGAGGGTATTCCATGGAGTCGAACAATTTCCTTGAGGTAAAGAGATGCTAGGGATGAGGCAGTTCTTTTACTTTTGACAGGTAAAAAGTGGGCGCTTTTAGTAAGCCTATCCACTATTACCCAAATGATAGTGTTGCCTCTCCTAGACCTAGGCAGCCCATCAATGAAGTCCATTGAGATGCTATCCCACTTCCACTGCGGGACCTCTAGAGGATGTAGCAGACCGCCAGGCTTTTTCTGTTCCGCCTTAACCTGTTGGCACACCATACACTTAGAAATGAATTCTGCCACGTCCTTCTTCATGTCGTTCCAAAAGAAAGTTCTTTTTATGTCCTTGTACATTTTATCTCCGCCTGGGTGTATCGTCATCTTGGAGTGATGTGCTTCCCCGAGAACCTTCTTTACTAAATCCCTTGTCTGTGGGACGCATAATCTTCCGTCTCGCCTTAGCCAACCCTTATCGTCGATGGAGTATCTGCTGAGGTGACTTGAAGTCTCACCCCTAATTAGCCTATCAATCGTCTCCACAAGCTGAGGGTCTTCGCGTTGTGCTGTCCCTATTTCGTCCACTAAAGTCGGGCGTACTTTGAGAGATGCTAGCAAACCCGGTACGAAATCGGAGGAGGGCTTAAAGTCAAAGCTGGCTATAAACTCTAGGCTTTGTCTTTCAACAAACAGCGGGCTTAGGGTTAGTTTCTTTCGGCTCAACGCGTCTGCCACTACGTTGCCTTTGCCCGGAGTGTAGGAGATCTCGAAATCGTACGAGGCAAGAAACTCCATCCATCTCTGTTGCCTCAAGTTAAGATCTTTCTGCGAGAAAAGATATTTCAACGATTTATGGTCAGTGTAAAGTTCGAACTTCTCACCTAGGAGATAGTGTCGCCAAGACTTGAGTGCAAAGACGATGGCAGCTAATTCAAGATCGTGGGTCGGGTAGTTCTTTTCGTGCACTTTCAATTGTCTCCCGCCATAAGCTACTACCCTTCCCTCTTGCATTAAGACGGTGCCTAGCCCTGTCCCACATGCATCTGTATAAACTGTGAACATCTTGCTTCCATCTGGCAATGTCAGAACCGGGGCTGTTGTAAGAGCCCTTTTTAGTCGTTGGAAAGCAAACTCGCAATCCAAGTCCCAGTTGAACACTAGATTCTTCTTGGTCAACTTTGTGAGCGGAGCTGATATCTTAGCAAAGTCTCTGATGAATTTCTGATAGAAGCCTGCTAGCCCGAGAAAGCTTCGGACCTCTGTTGCATTCTTTGGTGTCTTTCAATCCTGCACCGCTACTACCTTAGCCGGGTCTACTGCTAATCCTTCCTTGTATACTATGTGCCCAAGAAATCTTACTTCCTCTCTCCAAAAGTGGCATTTGGAGAATTTGGCTTTTAGCTGATGGACTCGCAGAGTTTCCATGATTGCCCTTAAGTGCTGAGCATGTTCCTCTTCACTCTTTGAGAAGATAAGGATATCGTCTACGAAAACCACTACGAACTTATTGAGGAAATCTCTGAACACCCTACTCATTAGGTCCACGAAGTAAGCGGGTGCGTTTGTCAAGCCGAAAGGCATGACAAGCCATTCAAAGAAGCCGTCTGGGGTTCTGAATGTCGTTATATCGATGCTATCTTCAGCCACCCTTAGCTGATGAAAACCGGTCGCTAAATCGAGTTGGGAGAAAACAGACGCTCCTACAAGCTGATCAAAAAGATCGTCAATTCTGGGGAGAGGGTGCCTATTCTTTTTCGTTAGCTTATTGAGCTCCCTATAGTCAACACATAGATGGAGTGAACCATCCGCCTTTGTAGCGAACACCACTGGAGCGCCCCATTCTGAAATGCTCCTTCTAATGAACCCCTTCTCTAGAAGCTCTTTAATTTGTTTACTGAGCTCTTTCCTTTCCCGTGGAGCCATGTTTCTAACGGGCAACACAACGGGCTTTGCATTATCTACAAGATATATGCGGAAGTCTATCTCCCGCTTCGGAGGCAAGCCCTTCACCTCTTCGAAGACATCCGGATATTCCCGGACCACTCTAACCGATTGCAAATTTTCAACGGAGGCATCTAGCGATTCAAGATAACTAAGCATAACCGCATACGAGGGATTACAAGAAATTTCCAAAGTGTTACCGAGCTGGGTCAGGAGTCTAACAACCCTTTTCTCACAATCAAGGATGGCCCCATTACTGGATAGCCAATCCATGCCCAAAATCAAACCATATCCCGAAAAGCCCAAAACAAAGGCACTACATTTAAATTCTACGCTTAGAATAGAAATTTTCAATCCCAAACAGATCATAGACAAATGAGCTGGGCCCCCAATTGGGTTTGAAACAATTAAGGGGTCCTCTACCATACTAGTTTTTAGGTGCAGAGATTCTACTAAAGCAGACGAGATAAAGGAGTGTGATGCGCCGGAATCAAATAAAGTGCGAACGGGGTGATCATAAAGATAAACTACACTTTCTACAGAAGTATTTATACCTCGCTGTTGCAGAGGTGGCGCCTCTAGCACATGAACCTACGCCCCTGAGGTAGATCCAGCCCTCTGCCCCTGTCCTCGTTTCTTTGGGCAGTCCTTAGCCATGTGGCCTGTCTCACCGCAAGAAAAGCACCCACCATTCATCTTGGCCTTCTTTTTCCGGCAATCTTTTACTAAGTGCCCCACTTTGCCACAGAAATTACACTTCCTCTTCTCTTTGTTGTCTTTCCCGCCCTTCTTAAAGTCTGTTTTCTTAGGCTGTAAACCCTCTTTCTTCCCTTGAGAGCTTTCTGCTTTTGTCTCCTTCTTGCCCTTATCCTCTTCGTTCAGCAATGCCATCTGTACCAACCTTTCATATGTAGCTCCCATGGGTATATGGGTCATGATCAAACTGTGTAATAGCTCATTCAACCCTTTGACAAAACGAAGAGCCTTCTTGTGCGGGGTGTTGACTAGGTCCAGTCCGAACCTAGCCAGCTCATCGAACTGATTAACGTACTCCTTGACTGTTTTATTCCCTTGCTTCAGAAATAAGAATTTTTCCAACTGCAAACTCCTTTCCGCGTCTGAGAGAAATTTAGCCTCAAACCTTTCCCTAAAGTCCTCCCATGTTTCCACTGGTCTTTCTGCATTAGTGACTTCCCACCAGTAGGAAGCCTCGCCCTTTAGTAGCCACACTGCCAGTTGTACTTTCTGCCTATCTTCTACCTCAAAGATGACGAATAAGTCCTCGGTTTCTTTCAGCCAATTTCTAGCTGCCACGAAGGACTCAGTTCCATGAAAATCCTTTCCTCCCATAGCTTTAAAATCTTTACATATCTTAGCAAAATTGTTTCCCCGTGGAGGAGGTGGAGGAAGAGGTGCTGCTATAGCCGGATGATTCCCTACAGCTGGGGGGGGAGGAACGGTAGGGCCTGGCTGAGTGGCCCTTGCTTCTAAGAATCGACTAAACCAACCAGGAATTGGTACACCCTCTGGCAAGTTAAGTTCTTCGGACATGCTGAAACAAAAAGGATAGATTCAAAACGAAGGATAAGAGATAGTACCTATGGCTTTGGGGGACTTTGCCTTTTTAAAATAAAATAATATTTTATCTTTTAAAAATGCTTCATTAAAAAATTTTCTTTGAAAATAAATTTTCAAAACTTTTTATCTTATCTGGTAAACCTATGCTCTGATACTGAGTGAAACACCCCACCTCCGTTAGGGTCACTCTCAAAGGGAATGCCCTAATTTTGGTGGAGGTTTATAAGTATAAGTCACAGATATACAAGACATATATAGGAACACATATTTTTGAATAGTGGAAAATAACAACAACTTTTATTTCAACATAATACGTGTTACACAAACCATGTCATAATTTGTTTCACAATACTTCCAAAACATAACATCTTCATAACTGTCTTGATTACATTATTTAAAGAAGCATAAAGAAAACATAAATAAACTGCATAAGTCCCATAATTGCTGTCCAAAGCCATAGTCCAAAACGAAAAAGATCCAAGCAATACATTCTTTCTCTTCAAGCTGGATGTGAAAGCTGGTCAAGCTGCGGTATTCCCTCCCTGTGGACCTGGGGGGGGGGGGAACGGAAGAAAAGAAGACGAGAGAAAAGTAGAGTCAGACATAAAGCCTGAGTAAGTCTAGGACTATCCAGTCTATGAATAAAGAACTGGGTATGATAAGTATAAACTAGAAATGGGAAAGCACCATAAACTAAGTTAAGTTGTCTAGGGTCGAATATACTATCGTACCCCATATTAATCTCTGTACCCATATAAACTAGTTCCCAACAGGCACCCCATAATCAGGGTGAAGTGATCCATTTCTGATGATCGGCTCCTACTCGCATAGTTACATGTGTCTTACGGCCCCCGATGTTGTAGTTACCTATGCTGGTCCCACCATGGGGTGTATCAAGTCCCATGGTGGCGGCCCAACACAATTCTAGAGTGCACAGGTATGCTACTGGTGCCCAGTGCCTTATTTTTCTGCGCCGGAGTGTGTGCACGCCCGCACCCCGTTAGAATCTACACTGCTGCACCACCGCCGTCGATTTGACCTCTTACAGTCAGCCCAGTAATCGTGCCCCACCCTGCCTAGTTCAGGGTATCCTGATACACCTTGTAGGGTTACTGCTGAAAAGGGTCCCCCGCTACTAGGTTTTCTATTTCTAGCCAACATGCTAAGTTGGTTAAGTGTTTTATAAAACTAACCCCCAAATCAGTCTGTTTAGTTTAGCATGTTCCATTTTGATTAACTATTAATTTAATTTACTTAATCCTGTCAATCCAGACTCAGCCTTAATTGTCTTATTAAAGTCTTGACCTCTCACATTAGACAGGTATTGTTGTGGCTGCCTGTTGCCGGTTGGGTCCGGGCAGTCTTACGCCACAACTCAGTCTAACCTCGGGTCCTTATTGGGCTCCGTGTTTAACCACCCACATTGGATAGGTATTGTTGTGACTACTGGACAGCCAGGCGGTTCCGGGCAGGTTTACATCACAACTCAATCCAACCTCGAGTTAAACACATCGTATTTTCTACATTTACATATTTTGTCTCTTTTCTTTTTATATGTAAACATTTGCGGCCCAGTATTCAGTTTTATCTTTATTAATTAAAATTTATTTATGCCACTTAATTGTTTTTCAAGGTTGTTGGCATGCGTCAAACATGCCAACACATATGTTCTATATTTCAACCCCATCGTCATTACCCCCGTTTTACACGTTCGCTACAATATAAGATATGTTGGGTTTAACATTTAAACCCAACTTATCCATATGAAAAGGGGAGGCTTATAACATGGTGTATATAAGGTAACATAGAAAGGGGAGTGTGAACGCATGAACTTGCAACATAACGATCTAATTAACATGAATTAGGCACATGTGAACTTGCATTGTATTAGCATATAATCATGGCATAAACATACTTGAACATGAATCATTATATGCATATAATCATGGCATAAACATAATTAAACATGAATCATTCTATTCATATAATCATGGCATAAAAATACCTAAACATGAGTCATTCTATTCATAAAATCATGGCATAAAAATACCTAAACATGAGTCATTCTATTCATAAAATCATGGCATAAACAATACTTAAACATGAACCATTCTAATCATATAATCATGGCATAAACATGCCTAAACATGAAATCATGTTTTTTTTTGTCTATTCATGTAAACTTGCAATTAGAATGTAAATCTAGTTTAATTATGTGTTACATATATCACCATATGATTTTGATAACAACTTAGACCTAAAACATGTTTTCAACTAGGCATAATAACAAACATAGTTTAGTCATGTTCATAAAGATGCTTACTTTTGTTTCTAATACAAAAGTATGATTTGTCTATTTCAACATAGGTTCATATAAACCATAGTACTTAGTCGAGTCCAATTACACACTAAAAGTGATCATAAAAGTATGTACATCATATTGGCATAATAGTGAATCATATACTTGCATGAATCCCTGTAACAACCCGCAAAAATCAGGACCAATTTAAAATTTTATTTTAGAAAATTTTAATGAATTTTGACAATATAAATAATTTATTTAAATAATAATGATCACAAATTTGATTTAAATCGAAGTTAGAATGAATAATTTAATTTTAATTAACAAAAGAGTTAGAAATAACACGGTAGTTTGAAAAGTCAAACTTGAACTTTGACTGACCGTACAGGATGCAAAATTTAACGGATTTTAGTGAAACCAAAAATATTAGAATCTATTTAAAAATATCTTTCCAACGAATCCGAAAAATTGAAATTTCATAGCGGAAATCAAAAGTTATGGCAAATTCAATATTTAGAAAGGTCGCTATGAAATTTATAAAGGTCAAAATGCTACTTTTTGCATATGATGGAATTTGAACTCGAAACCACTTCCATTGAGTTCAGAATGATGTTTCTACATTGAAAAACAGTAAACACTTATATATTTTGAGTTTCGGGATTTATTTGTTTAAAAATATATTTTTAATATTAAATATATTGGCCTTAAAAATAGTCATTTTTCAAACGACCTCGGTTTTCGATGAAATCACTTTTGTTGGAACCGGAATGTCAAATTATTGCTAGGTTTCAATTTTCAGAATTTTTCGAATTAATATGTGAGCGTGGCGAAATAAAATGTGTTTTGACTATTTATAGTTAAATTTGAACGCCTTAAAAATAGCCATTTTTCAAACAGTCTCAGAATTCGACGAAAATAGTTTTGTTGGATTCGTATCGTCATAAGAAAGCTAAAAATATTTTTTTTAGAATTTTCTGAGGTCGTATGTGGCCCCGGCACATTTAAATGTACGGTAGGAATTAAATAATTAATTTAATATTGTATTTTCAATTAAAACCGAAAGAAAAACGTACAGACATCCGAACTGGACCTTGGGACATAGCCCATCGCGTTCAGAAGGCCTCAAAACGTTAAGATCGACATTAAGCAGGCCCAAATCCGAGAAAGTCCAAAAATCCACTTTATTTCACGAAATTCGGAATTAAATATTAAAATAATATAAAAAATCCGAAAACCCTAACCCTAATTCTCTAATGGCCAGCCGCCGCCCAGAAATTGATGGCCAGAATTGTCCGATTTCCAAACCTCAATAACTTTTGATCCGTTCGACGAAAATTGACGTATGACCTACCAAATCGAAGAGAATTCAGAGACCTTTCAATCTATACGGTTAAGATCGGGTTTTGGCGCACGGATTTCGCGAATTCTGGCCGAGAAGGGGCGGCGGTCGGAGGCGATTTCTGGCTAGGGGAGGAGGCCGAGTTCGGCGGCTTTGTGGGCAAGGGTGGAGCTTGGGGTGGTCTTCGTCGTGGTAGCATCTGATCGGCGCCAGGGGGGTTCGTTGGTGGTGCGTGCAGAAGAAGGAAGGTGCGGTTTGGGGTTCGGCCGAGGCAGCGACGTGTTGGAGGAAGAAAGGTCCCGATTTCTTTTTTTTTATATTATTTTATTATTTAATTATTTTATTCGTTCGATCTTTAAAAATTCATAACTCTCTCATACGAGGTCCGTTTGACGAACCGTAAATTGCGTTGGAATCACAAAATTAAGAGCTACGCGATGGCGCAGACCGCAGCTGAAAAGGAGACAGTCGAATTTCAGCCAAAATTCAATGTGAGAATTCAAAATTCTATTATTTAATTAATTATTAAATTATTTTCTCGCTTTAAAAATAATTGCATGATGATGTTTATTCAATTCTGAAATGTCTGGTGTTGTATGAATCATTGGTTGTGATTGTTATATGTTTTGTTGTGTACGATGTGTTAGATCCGTATTAAAATTGCAGTTAATATTGAATTTTATTTACGATTAGAAATTAGATCTAAAATTTGATCTAAAATATATTATATTCAGAATTACATCATATTTATTCAGATTTAGTTATTATAATTTATTTCAGGTTATTAAATATTATTTCTATTATTCTGTAATGAATAATAGAACTTGATCGACAAATAAAAACTCATTTTTATTTGTTAATATTATAATAAGAACTTGAACGACAATGAAAGCTTATTTTTATTTGTTGAGTTTACAAAAGAAATTGAGCGATAAATTCATTCTTATGTAAATTTGTTTACATTAAAAAGAGTGATTAAAAAGGATATATTTTAATATGAGGTTGTGTCATTAAAAAGAATGAAATTAAAAGATTACCCTTTTATGTAGAAATAGTGATCTCAATAAAAAGTCATATTTTATTTGTCACTTTGATTTCAATAAAAGTTATAACATTGAAAAATCTCATTTTTAATATAGTATTGGTTTCGATAAAAGAAGTAACATTAAAACTTCATTTTCAATGTAATAGTGATGTCAACAAAAAAAGAAGCAACGTAAAAGATTTTATTTTTCATTGGTTTCAATAGAAAGATTTTACATTAAGATTATATCTTTATTTTCATTTTGTTGAAATGAAAAGTTTATAAAATAAAATTGCATTTTTATTGAAATTTTGTTCATTGTAATGAATAGAAAAGATCGCATCCATATGTGTAATGAGAAAAAAGATTACATTTATATGTAATGAAAAATGAACAGAAAAGGATTACATTTTTAATGTAATCAAAGATTAAGAATCACATTTTGGTTTACATATCATATGTAAATTAAAATTCATTTTAGAAGTAAAACTTTTGTTTACATTTTTGTGTAAATAAAAAAAAAGACATGTTTTGGAAATCACAATGTTTGTTTACATTTTTATATGTAAATAAGAAATTATTTTCAGAAGTTACATTATATTTGTAAATATATTTTGTAAATAAAAAAAGTTGTTCTTTTATTTTGCATTCACCAATGCAAAGGTATATTGAAAATAAAATTATTCTTTTATTTGCATTTACCAATGTAAATATACATTAAAAATAAACTTGTTCTTTTGTTTGCATCTAAAAATGCAAATATATATTTAAAAATGAAACTTGTTCTCTTATTTGTATTTACGAATACAAATATATATATTAAAATAAAATTTATTCTTTTATTTGCATTCACTTATGCAAATACATTTTGAAAAATGAACGAACCTTTTTATTTGTGTTCCCAAACACAAATACATTATAGAAAATGAATGATCCTTTGTGTTTGTGTTCTCAAACACAAATATAACATAGAAAATTAAAATGGACTTTTTATTCGTGTTCTTAAACACAAATAAAAAAAAAAAAAAAGAACATTTTTTGTGTACTCCAACACAAATATAACATGATTTTAAAGTAGTACATTTTTATTTTTATTTGCATTTTCAATGCAAATATTTCATGAAATCAAAAATTCACATTTTTTGTTAACATTTCAATGTAAACAATACAAGAAAAAAATACATTTTTGTTTGCATTCTACAATGCAAACGAAATGTAGAAAAGAGAATATGCATTTTTATTTGCATTCTGTCATGCAAATAAAATAAAGGAGATAAAATTACATTTTTGTTTGTAACTTCGGTTGCAAACAAACAAGAAATAAAAATTACATTTTGTTGCAAATATATATGCAAACAAATTTATTAAAAACAAATGTTACATTTTTGTTGCATGTTTTAAAGGTGAACAAAGCATTAAAATAAAGGCTATAATTTTTATTTATTTACTTCACTTGATGTAAATAGACATAAAATAAGAATTTTTTTCTTTTATTTACATTTCTTGATGTAAATAAAACTAGAAACTAAATATTACATTTTTATTTGCATTACTCAATTCAAATAAAACAGGAGAATAAAAGATACATTTTCATTTGCAATGCTTAATGCAATTCAATCATAAAATGAAAAATTTTATTCACATTCCTCTATGTAAATAAACATCAAATAAAAAGGTTGAATCTTTATTTGCATTCTCTATTGCAAATAAAGCATGAAATGAATAGTTATATTTTGTGTTATTATTTATATCCCCTATTACGAATGGAATTAAAAGATTACATTTTTCTTTTCATTTATTTACAATGAAAGGAATTGAAATAAAGATTATATTTTTATCATCATTTTTGATGCGATAAAAGAATAGAAATAAAGATTACATTTTTATTGACATTTTACATGCGATAAAAAGAACAGGAATAAAAGAGATATTTTTATCATCGTGTTATATATTGTTTATTACACTGCCATAGACAAGTTACCTGACTTGTTTATGTGATTGGGTCGATTATTTTTACACATCGCCCAAGTGCACAAATAATTTATTATTTGTTTGTTGGTTGAAACCCCACACGGGTGTTGGGATGAAAATTAACATACACTAATCCCAATATTTAGTTGTATGTTGATCGTTAGATCGACAGGCTACGATGAGCGTTATTATATAATTTTAACGCTTACGCAGTGGAATTTACACTTTGGATGAAATGGATGAATTGATGATTATATTGTTATTGTCATATATATGATGTGTGTGAAATCCATATAATCCAAATTATATGGTAAATGATTGAGTCGCATTTCGATTCAGATGATCTTTTAGATAAGAATATTCTTACACTAGAAATTCTTTTTATATAAAGGATATTTTCATAAAAAGATATTTTAGTTAAATATATTTTAAGATAAAGAATATGTGTAAAAGATAAAAATATGTAATATGAAGAATACTTTCCAATTAAAAATCTTTTGTATAAAGAATATTTTAATGATTATTTTAAAATATATTTTTAATAACGAATTAATATTTAAAGGGAAATCTTTTATTTAAGATTATTAGAATTTGCAAATCTTATTTTATGATATGAAATAAATTGAGATGTGAAGTGGATTTATCGTGGATGGTGTTTTTAAATGACATTTGTCCTTTAATCCAATTTACATCGAAATTATTATTTGGAATTTATAAATCTATTCATAGATTTTACAAAAGCATTTTCTAAAAATCTAGTTTTCCAATTTAATAAAATTAAATTGGAATTAAGTGGAAATTCTATTGGTAATAATCGAGATGGGCTTCTGTAATAGAAGACCGATATTATATATGGAATTTAAGAGGCTTTGCCGTTATTCCATGTATATTGTTAGTCCGATACAGAAATTCACATCGATTATGTATTGATTTATTTCTGTGGAATTCCATGTTTTGGAAATTGATTTATGGGTTTATCGTGAACTGTGTTTTAAATGACACGAGTTCTTTAACCCGTTTAAAAGAAGATTTATTCTTTAAAATAAATGATTTGTGAAAATGATTTTTGATATTAAATCAAATTTAGAATTTTTAATAAATCTTTTAAGGAAGATTTATGATTAAATTTATTAATTTATCTTTGATAAAATTAATGAGAATCTTTTAATATGAATATCTTATTAAAAGAATATTCTGAGTGGGAAATGTGGCGTAATGTGTGATTTTCCAATATTTGATTTTTAATCACAAAATACGCGAGTTATTCAGAAAGACCGGGTTTAACCCATTCTGAATAATCATCACGACGATCAAGAGTCGAAGATAAAGATGGCAATTGAAGACCCAAGGTTTTCACATCGTTGGGATGATGACGACTGGTATCTTGAATTGGGACTGGACACCCCAAGGCAAGGTATTTAGTAATGATCGTCCAAACGCATTTGGAGATCGACGGACACATTGTTTCGCTCAGACCCAGAGCGGACTTGTAAATGGATTGCGTGTCTGACATTGTATTCTCTTCTACTGTATTTGTTGAACGCTACTGATTATATATTTCTGTTTGGTGGTGGAGAATTTATTCTTCACTTAACCCCCTTCTCTAAGACGTATGAGCTTAGAGGTTATATATATATTGGTAGATGATCAATGATATGGTGGAGTCTGACAATGTGGCATGCTAAGATGCAATCGATCAAGGCTTTGTTGAAAAGCAGGCCTTGTGGGATGATCAAAGCATAGCCTGTTTAGGCATAGCTTTGTGTATGACGTGACCTCACGAGCCTCACACACCGGCGGAGTCTAAAACGGGAGAAGGGAACGCAGGGAGTGCACACGTTTCTTTCTAGCTAGAGTGGTGCCAGGGACCTACCAACGCTGGCATTTATTCATTGTGGTTGTTGGATTTTTCGAGGCCTCGGGTTTATGCGGTCGCTACTGGCCGTAGTATAGGTCCAAAAGGACCGGGGAGCGTGTGTTCAGGCATAACCAATCCACAAAAGTAAGTGTGGACCGGCCCTGCAGGATCCAAGGGTTGGACAGAGTACCAATCCTGGGGCATTGCTAGAGTGTCTCGAATCGGTAAGGATCTCCTCCCTAGCCTTGACTCAGATGGAAACCCAAATTTCCAATACGACATCACGCGGTTTTGATTGTATACCTATATATGGCGACATAGTGGGATGGGGCACTCATGCCGTCTAGGATTGATACATTTACTTTGATGTATTTCAAATTGGTTGCACACTATTATTATATAATACCGTGTTTATCGTATCAAGCATCTTTTGATCATTATAAGGTAAAACCCTATCCTCCGTTTTGCGTTGCATTGTGTGATGGGACTTGGGTCTTATAATGGTTTCATTTTTCTAAAAAGCATTGCGTTATTTTGACGTTTTATGTAACGACCCGTGTTCTACACATCATAGGATTGTAGAATATTTATTTCTTTCCCGTGTGAAGTTGTATGGTCATGTAATTTTGGGAAACATTTATTAGAGCCATTTCCAATGTTCATGATTTTTGCCGATTTTTAAATGACCATTTTGCCCCTAGTCAGTACTGTTTTGGCCATAACTTTTGATAGGGAAGGAATCTTGACCTGAAACCACTTCCACTAGATTCGTTTGATGGTTTCTCTTTCCGTAGAGTGGTCATAATAGCCAAACGGACTTACCGTTTGGGAGATATGGCTGAAACAAGGTTTGGAGGGTGAAAAACTGCTTAACCGGGCCAAATCGGGTGATTAGTGAGTAGGCCCATAACCCATTTCGGGATTAGGGTTATGGGAGGGCTGAAATGAGATGGAGAATCATTCCATTTCAGTTTTCTAGCCTCCACTTATCACCAAGGATCCCTAATAATGGCCTCCACTCTCTAAAGTCTCCAAATCACCTCCAAACCACTCCAACTTGAAGAAAAAGAGATTAGCAAGATCAAATCAAAGAAGATCTTCACCTAATCAACCTTGGAGCTGCTGTTAGCATTGGTATTCGCATCAAATCAGAGAATTATTTCAGATCTTAGTTTGTTTTGTGGCTAAGGTGAGTGATTAGCTTGCTTTTTGCACTAATTATGGCTAAATTGGGGTGATTAGTGCTAATCAGCGTTTTGAAAGGAAAATAAATTCTGGAAAAATGTTTATAAAATCATAAATAATGTTTTAGACCTCTGATATGAGTTTGGGTTAATTTGGGTAAGTTTTGCTAATCATATGCTTAAACATGATTAAGAGGGATTAAGGGAAAACATGGTGTTTTGGCTCAGTTTGATCCATTTTATCATATCATATGGTTGTTTTGGTGTTTGAGGTCACTTGTATGTGTTGATATGACTCTTTGGTATGCTTTGTGATGGATTGCAATAGTTAGAATGGTCAAAAACGTCGTCGAGTGGCGTAAACAGTCGCTGGAAAAGTTAGTGCATGAAATCGGATCGGATCGCCCCCACCCCGATCCGAACCGCCCATTTCTCTTCACCACGAACCGAACCGATCGTTATAGCGAAGCAAGCTGCGCCACGAGCTGAAGGATCCGAACCGATCCGAGAAGTCGCGATTCAAGACTTGGTGATTGAAGACTCCGACCCGACCCGCCTGGAGTGATAACGACACGATCCGATCTGATCACCTTGAGGACAACGAATCAAAGACTTGGAGGAGGGCGAGGCGCTTGGAACTATGACCAGGTGGCGTGACCCGAGCCGTTGCGTGGTGGAGAACCCGATCCGATCCGGATGGGACTGGAGGCCACGAATCGATGGTGTACTCCGATCCGACCCGAGGTAGCAGCCACGAACCGAGGTGATGGAGACCACGATCCCAATGAGGATGAAAGGAAATCTGAACCGATCCAATGAAGACCCATAACCCGAAATGCAAAGGTAGTTCAAGTGGAAGTTTGAGCTCAGGATCCAGACGGGAACCAATGAGTTCACTTCGTGATTGGGCTTTGCTGCGGGACGTATGCTAAGGAGTTGTCGGTATCTATGACTTTGGATCACTATGTATTAGAGGTGTATGGACGGACTCGGGCTTTGGATATGGTGCGACTAGGGAGCTACCTACCAATGGAGTGGGATCATGGATACGTTGGGCGTGGTCCCATAGGTTTGGCGTTGGTGGTAGTAGGAATGGTCATAGTCGTACAAAGTCGAGTTCTGTCGTTTTCTTGAAGGGTTATGGTGATCAAAGAAGTAGATACCGTATGCTTTACGCACTGAGTGAGAGATGCAAGGATGGTTGATATGCTTGATTGTTTGACACACACATCCCCACCCCCGTATACGTATATTATGTGTTTGTGACATCATAGAGTGTTGTACCGTGTAGTACTAACTCTTTGGTTGCAGGTCCAGGTTCAGGTATGACTTAGTATACCTGTTATTATTCTGTTTATGCTTGCTACCACTCATACCAGACTGATGTCTGACCCAGAGTTTTATGTTTCTTCTTATTACTCTGGGTGCTCACACGAGCAGACTAGAGACAGGGATAGCTGGTAGTGCGCTTGGTAGATGGACTGAAGACGAGCAGGAGGCTCCACGTATGATATATAGTTATTCTCCCTGTGTCGTGATCGGTATCTACTTTGGGCATTAGTAGCATACCTATTTTGCTTATCTTAGAGACAGTATTTTGAAGTTGTAATAAGCTGTATTTGGTATTTCCGCTACTCTGATGATGTTAGTTCAAGTTTTCAGCTTATGCACTGTCTCATCTGTTTTATGTCAAGTATATGTTGGCTATTATATTTTATTCCATGCGCTGTGAGACATATTACAGGTTCTTTATTTGGTTCCTCTTCTTTCTTTCTCTTCTTTGGCGACCGTCCCATGCCAATTGGACATGTGTACAGCGCACAAGTGGAGTAAACGTCGGTTGGTGCGGGGCGGGCCGTCACACTTGGTATCAGAGCTCTAGGTTGCGTAATTTACCTAGGGAAAGACACTAGGGAGAGATAGTACGTATATGAGAGCGCGTATTTGTGATTACTTTGGTTTTCAAAAGCTATATCTATATATAGTATTAGTATGTTTAAGAGTGAAGTCGCATTGCACTGCACTGGCACCACTGTGGAGATGGTTAATCGTTTTTTTCTTTAACAGATTTGACGATGAGCCGAGGAAGAGGTGCTGGTAGAGGGGCCAATAATGGGAATCCCCCTGACATGAGGGCTATGTTTACCAACCTCATGAGAGAGATGCTTGTGGATATTCAGAGGGAGGCTCCTAATGTTGCCAATGCTGGAGGTGCAGCGGTGCAAGCGCCTAGGGCCGATTTCGCCAAGCTGAGTAAGGATTACACTAATCTTGGTGGAAAGCCGTTTCACGGAACAGAGTCGACCACGGATGTTCAGGATTGGTTGGATAGCTGCGATCGAATCTTCGATGACTTGGGTATCGAGGATGCGATGAAGAGAAGGCTAGCGTCTCGTCAGCTGCAAGGACGAGCGATGAATTGGTGGAATGCTATTAGGGCAGCCACACCAGAAGATCAAGTTACTTGGGATCAGTTTAAAGCTCGCTTTAGCGACAAGTATATCCCAGCTGCCCAGAAATCGGAATTGTTTAGGAAGTTCTTGGAGCTTAAGCAGAATGGGAGGGCAGTATCGGATTATGTTGCTGAGTTCGACACTTTGTCGAAGTATGGGTTATCTCTAATCGATACTCCCGAAAAGAAAAATGAGAAGTTCATCACTGGTTTGGATGAATACTTAGGGGAGAGGCTGATTAATCACATCGATGAGACGTTTGAGTCGATCGTGGGAAAAGCTTTGAGGTCAGAAAGTCTTTACCCTAAGCCGAAGACTGGGGTTGTTGCTGCATCTGCTGAAGAGCCAAAGCCGCAAGCAAGCGGTGGAGGCAAGAATAACTCTCAGAATAAGAGGAAGCAGAACCAAGCTAAGGATGGCCAGAAGAAAAGCAGGAAAGAAGTCGAGTGCTTCAAATGTGGAAAGAAGGGCCATTATGCAAGGGAATGTAGGGCCAAGACAGTGGGAAAGAAGTGCTTTAACTGTGGCCAAGAGGGACATTTTAAGGATAAGTGCCCGCAACCCCTGAAGGAGAATCAGATTGTGAAAGCATATGCCATCAATGCTGTTCCTTCTTCGTCGAATGCCCCAACTGCGGCGGAGAAAGGAAAGGGAGTCGTCATTCAAGGTATGCTTTCCATTTATGATCTTCCTGTTAGAGTTTTGTTCGATACCGGGGCTTCCCATTCCTTCATATCTAGTGACCTGGTAGATAGGTTGGGATTGGAACCCGAGTTAGTCGATAGACCATTAGCTGTGACGAACCCGATTGGTGGTTCAACAAACCTCAGTATGATCTGTCGTAATGTGGTCTTATCGAGTCATGGATGTATGTTTGTTTGTGATTGCTTTGTTTTGGGCTTCACTGGGTATGGCATTATTTTGGGAGTCGATTGGCTCCAAAGATACGGGGTGGTGGTAGACTGTGAGGGCTTTTTGGTGACAGTTAGGGCGGATGATGGGCGGAGGGTAGTGTTTGGTAATCTACCCTGTGATGGGGTAATGGCTAGTTTTGTAAATTCCCTCGACATTCCGCATGATGAGTTATCAGGTTTGCCCGTGGTTGGCCAGTACCCGGACATCTTCGAGGAAGTGACCGGACTTCCACCACACCGAGAGATTGAGTTTCGTATTGATTTAGTGAAAGATGCCAGACCTATAGTGATGCCACTTCGTCGTATGGCACCACGAGAACAGCGAGAGCTCGAGGTGCAAGTTAGCGATCTTATGAAGAAGGGATTTATTAGAAGAAGTGTTTCCGAGTGGGGAGCACCAGTTGTGTTTGCTACTAAGGCAGATGGTTCCCTTCGATTGTGTGTGGACTATCGCGAGTTAAATAAGGTGACGAGGAAGAATAAGTATCCTCTACCACGGATAGATGATTTGTTTGATCAGCTGGAAGGAGCGAGAGTGTTCTCCCAGTTGGACCTCGCGACAGGATTTCATCAGCTCCGTGTAGCAGCTGATAGTATAGCTAAAACGGCATTTAGGACGCCGTCTGGGTTCTATGAGTGGTTGGTCATGCCATTCGGGTTGACCAATGCACCAGCATACTTCGTGGATCTTATGAATAGAGTATTCAGAGACCAACTGAATAAGTTTGTTCTTGTGTTCGTAGACGATATCCTTGTTTACTCGAGGACAGAAGAGGAACACAAGGAACATTTGAGAATTGTGTTGGAGGTGTTGAGAAGACACCAACTGAAAGCGAAATTTTCTAAGTGTCACTTCTGGAGGAGGGAAGTGAGGTTCTTGGGCCATGTTGTTTCAGAGAATGGTATTTCCGTGGATCCTGCAAAGGTGGCTACGGTACAAGATTGGTCTACGCCCAAGAATGCAACAGACGTAAGAAGTTTCTTGGGGTTAGCTGGATATTATCGTAAGTTTATCAAAGACTTCTCCAAGACAGCGGCACCGTTGACTCAGTTGACTAAGAAGAATCAAGCCTTCGTTTGGGACGGAGAGTGTGAGAAAGCATTCAAGAGTCTAAAGGAAAAGTTGACGCGTGCGCCAGTGTTAGTCATTCCTAAGGGAAATGAAGAGATGGCGGTATACACGGATGCTTGTGGTACCGGACTGGGTGCGTTATTGATGCAAGGAGGTAGGGTTGTAGCTTATGCTAGTCGACAGCTAAAGCCACATGAGAAGAAGTATCCTACCCATGATTTGGAATTGGCAGCGATCGTATTTGCGCTGAAGATGTGGAGACATTACCTCTTGGGAGAAAGATTTGAGTTGTTTACCGATCATAAATCGTTAAAGTATCTCTTCTCTCAGAAAGATCTGAATCTCCGTCAGCAGAGATGGTTAGAGTTCTTGGCTTCGTATGATTTTGATATCGCGTATACACCTGGGAAGGGTAATGCGGTAGCCGATGCCTTAAGTAGGAGACATGCCAGCTTAGGGGCAATGTTTCTTGAATGGAAGCAGCTGGAGTATATTGCGGGGTTTGATTTCAGACCAAGGTGCGAATTGGATCCAGTTATGCTATCTAGCTTGACGATCAGACCCACTTTGATGGAGAGGATTGGTTCCAGTCAAAGGAACGACCCTAATTTATTGGAAGTCATCTCCAAGTTGGAAATGAATGTCGATGGGGAGATGGACAAGTATGGGCTTGATCGAGATGGATGGCTTCGGAAGAATGGAAGACTAGTGGTGCCCAACGTGAATGGTTTGAGAGATGAAGTGCTTAGAGAATGTCATCACTCAAAACTGACTATACATCCCGGTGGTAATAAGAAGTATCGAGACATGAGACAGACTTACTACTGGGAGGGAATGAAAAGAGACGTTGGGAAGTTTATATCCAAATGCATAAATTGCCAGCTAATTAAAGCCGAGCAAAAGAAGCCTAGTGGGTTGTTGCAACCATTAGAAATTCCCGAATGGAAATGGGAACAAGTTTCGATGGATTTCATCGATGGTTTACCGAGGACTAGATCGGGACATGATAGCATTTGGGTAATTGTGGATCGACTGACCAAGAGTGCAAGATTTATACCAGTTAAGTCGAATAGAACTGCAGCTAAGTTGGCAGAACTATATATGAAGTGGGTAGTGAGATTTCATGGAGTACCCAAAAGCATTGTGAGTGACCGAGATCCGTTGTTTACTAGTGGATTTTGGAAGAGCTTACAAGAGGCTTTAGGATCAGAATTACATCTCAGTACCGCATATCATCCTCAGACCGACGGTCAGACGGAGAGGGTGAATCGGATATTGGAAGATCTCTTGAGGGCTTGTATATTGGATTTCGGTGGAGCATGGGATGACCATTTGCATCTAGTGGAGTTTGCATATAATAATAGCTACCAATCCAGTATCGGTATGGCTCCATATGAAGCTTTGTACGGAAGACCGTGCAATTCACCATCATGTTGGATAGAGACTGGCGAGAAGTTTGTGCTTGGACCAGATGTGGTGAGAGAAACTTCCGATAAGATCAAGATCATTCGGCAACGAATGAAAGCTGCTCAGGATAGGCAGAAAAGCTATGCTGATAAGAGGAGAAGAGACTTGAAATTCTTCGTTGGTGACTTGGTGTTTGTCAAGATCTCTCCGTTGAAAAGCGTGATACGATTTGGCAGGAGAGGCAAGTTGGCACCAAGATTTGCGGGTCCTTTCCAAGTTCTCGAGGAAGTTGGGAATTTGGCGTATAGAGTTGGCTTACCAGAGAAAATGGCAGGAGTTCACAATGTGTTTCATGTTTCCCAACTAAGGAAGTTCGTTCACGACTCAAATGTGATTATTTCACCTGATCAGTTAGAGGACTTCGAAGTAGAACCTGAGGCGGTTGAAAACCGCAAGCCGATTCGTATTGTGGGGCATGATACGAAGCAACTTCGAAGAAAGTCGGTGAAGCTAGTCAAAGTTCAGTGGGGCGAGGACGAAAATGATTGTGCTTGGGAGACAGAGGAGAGCATTAGAAAGGCTTATCCAGAACTCTTTGCCTGGTAAGATTTACTTTGCGATTTAGTTATTCCGCATGCTAGGATAGACTTGTTTTGCTTGTTTTGCATGTTTGATGGTTGTTTTATGATTGATAGGCATGCGGGACCCTTGTGTGTGTTTTGATTAGGGAATTTCGGGGGCGAAATTTCTTAAGGGGGGGAGAGTGTAACGACCCGTGTTCTACACATCATAGGATTGTAGAATATTTATTTCTTTCCCGTGTGAAGTTGTATGGTCATGTAATTTTGGGAAACATTTATTAGAGCCATTTCCAATGTTCATGATTTTTGCCGATTTTTAAATGACCATTTTGCCCCTAGTCAGTACTGTTTTGGCCATAACTTTTGATAGGGAAGGAATCTTGACCTGAAACCACTTCCACTAGATTCGTTTGATGGTTTCTCTTTCCGTAGAGTGGTCATAATAGCCAAACGGACTTATCGTTTGGGAGATATGGCTGAAACAAGGTTTGGAGGGTGAAAAACTGCTTAACCGGGCCAAATCGGGTGATTAGTGAGTAGGCCCATAACCCATTTCGGGATTAGGGTTATGGGAGGGCTGAAATGAGATGGAGAATCATTCCATTTCAGTTTTCTAGCCTCCACTTATCACCAAGGATCCCTAATAATGGCCTCCACTCTCTAAAGTCTCCAAATCACCTCCAAACCACTCCAACTTGAAGAAAAAGAGATTAGCAAGATCAAATCAAAGAAGATCTTCACCTAATCAACCTTGGAGCTGCTGTTAGCATTGGTATTCGCATCAAATCAGAGAATTATTTCAGATCTTAGTTTGTTTTGTGGCTAAGGTGAGTGATTAGCTTGCTTTTTGCACTAATTATGGCTAAATTGGGGTGATTAGTGCTAATCAGCGTTTTTAAAGGAAAATAAATTCTGGAAAAATGTTTATAAAATCATAAATAATGTTTTAGACCTCTGATATGAGTTTGGGTTAATTTGGGTAAGTTTTGCTAATCATATGCTTAAACATGATTAAGAGGGATTAAGGGAAAACATGGTGTTTTGGCGCAGTTTGATCCATTTTATCATATCATATGGTTGTTTTGGTGTTTGAGGTCACTTGTATGTGTTGATATGACTCTTTGGTATGCTTTGTGATGGATTGCAATAGTTAGAATGGTCAAAAACGTCGTCGAGTGGCGTAAACAGTCGCTGGAAAAGTTAGTGCATGAAATCGGATCGGATCGCCCCCACCCCGATCCGAACCGCCCATTTCTCTTCACCACGAACCGAACCGATCGTTATAACGAAGCAAGCTGCGCCACGAGCTGAAGGATCCGAACCGATCCGAGAAGTCGCGATTCAAGACTTGGTGATTGAAGACTCCGACCCGACCCGCCTGGAGTGATAACGACACGATCCGATCTGATCACCTTGAGGACAACGAATCAAAGACTTGGAGGAGGGCGAGGCGCTTGGAACTATGACCAGGTGGCGTGACCCGAGCCGTTGCGTGGTGGAGAACCCGATCCGATCCGGATGGGACTGGAGGCCACGAATCGATGGTGTACTCCGATCCGACCCGAGGTAGCAGCCACGAACCGAGGTGATGGAGACCACGATCCCAATGAGGATGAAAGGAAATCCGAACCGATCCAATGAAGACCCATAACCCGAAATGCAAAGGTAGTTCAAGTGGAAGTTTGAGCTCAGGATCCAGACGGGAACCAATGAGTTCACTTCATGATTGGGCTTTGCTGCGGGACGTATGCTAAGGAGTTGTCGGTATCTATGACTTTGGATCACTATGTATTAGAGGTGTATGGACGGACTCGGGCTTTGGATATGGTGCGACTAGGGAGCTACCTACCAATGGAGTGGGATCATGGATACGTTGGGCGTGGTCCCATAGGTTTGGCGTTGGTGGTAGTAGGAATGGTCATAGTCGTACAAAGTCGAGTTCTGTCGTTTTCTTGAAGGGTTATGGTGATCAAAGAAGTAGATACCGTATGCTTTACGCACTGAGTGAGAGATGCAAGGATGATTGATATGCTTGATTGTTTGACACACACATCCCCACCCCCGTATACGTATATTATGTGTTTGTGACATCATAGAGTGTTGTACCGTGTAGTACTAACTCTTTGGTTGCAGGTCCAGGTTCAGGTATGACTTAGTATACCTGTTATTATTCTGTTTATGCTTGCTACCACTCATACCAGACTGATGTCTGACCCAGAGTTTTATGTTTCTTCTTATTACTCTGGGTGCTCACACGAGCAGACTAGAGACAGGGATAGCTGGTAGTGCGCTTGGTAGATGGACTGAAGACGAGCAGGAGGCTCCACGTATGATATATAGTTATTCTCCCTGTGTCGTGATCGGTATCTACTTTGGGCATTAGTAGCATACCTATTTTGCTTATCTTAGAGACAGTATTTTGAAGTTGTAATAAGCTGTATTTGGTATTTCCGCTACTCTGATGATGTTAGTTCAAGTTTTCAGCTTATGCACTGTCTCATCTGTTTTATGTCAAGTATATGTTGGCTATTATATTTTATTCCATGCGCTGTGAGACATATTACAGGTTCTTTATTTGGTTCCTCTTCTTTCTTTCTCTTCTTTGGCGACCGTCCCATGCCAATTGGACATGTGTACAGCGCACAAGTGGAGTAAACGTCGGTTGGTGCGGGGCGGGCCGTCACATTTTACCTTAGTCATGCACTGGCAATCCATAGGAGAAGACCCATTCCGCGAAAGTGGCGTGGTCCTGTGATTAGCCTTATTATATTATATAGGTTAAGTAGAATTCTCACACCAGTCCCATGACTGACCTGTAGTTTGTTTCACTTTGCAAACTCGGGTGCCCTCTTTCCACACGGGCAGTCGAGTAGCTTATTTGACAGATAGATAAAACAAGATCCTGAATTGAAGACTGAAGCTGTGGACATAATGTTGATAGCCTTCCACTGAGATTAGTTCCGCTGCAATGTATTCATTTTTTGTATTTATCTTCCGCTGTAATTATATTTCAATGTACTCTGATATGTATATTCTGTACTCTGATGTAACATTCATTATAGTGTTATAAAAGTCTTCTGTTATCTGTTGTAATGTGTTGTATGCCCAAAGTTAAAGTATTCGTAGGTTTCCACTTTTTGGATCAGACCTGTGTGGTTTATGGTCGATTCAAAGGGCGGGGATTTGCGGGTCTTTACAGTTGGTATCAGAGCTCTGGTTAGCTCAAACCTTTGGGGTACAACTCATTATAACTGAACAGAGGACTCATCAGAGATTGGATTAGTAATGTCCAATAAGAATACTCATTAGAGATAGGATCAGCAGTATCCTAGAATGAGTGAACTCGTTAGAGATGGGGTTAGTGATGCCCTAGAACGAGTTAAGAGTTACGAATTTATAATTAACGTATTTTTGATATTTATAATCTATTCTTTGAAATATGATTTTTATATATATAAAGTTATAAATATTTTGAAAGGATAATTAACCATTAAAATTTAAAATTAAGATAGTTAATTTTACAATTTTTAGCTACGTTCCTTTTCGAGGACGAAAAGTTTTTAAGTGGGGGCGATTGTAACAACCCGCAAAAATCAGGACCAATTTAAAATTTTATTTTAGAAAATTTTAATGAATTTTGACAATATAAATAATTTATTTAAATAATAATGATCACAAATTTGATTTAAATCGAAGTTAGAATGAATAATTTAATTTTAATTAACAAAAGAGTTAGAAATAACACGGTAGTTTGAAAAGTCAAACTTGAACTTTGACTGACCGTACAGGATGCAAAATTTAACGGATTTTAGTGAAACCAAAAATATTAGAATCTATTTAAAAATATCTTTCCAACGAATCCGAAAAATTGAAATTTCATAGCGGAAATCAAAAGTTATGGCCAATTCAATATTTAGAAAGGTCGCTATGAAATTTATAAAGGTCAAAATGCTACTTTTTGCATACGAAGGAATTTGAACTCGAAACCACTTCCATTGAGTTCAGAATGATGTTTCTACATTGAAAAACAGTAAACACTTATATATTTTGAGTTTCGGGATTTATTTGTTTAAAAATATATTTTTAATATTAAATATATTGGCCTTAAAAATAGTCATTTTTCAAACGACCTCGGTTTTCGATGAAATCACTTTTGTTGGAACCGGAATGTCAAATTATTGCTAGGTTTCAATTTTCAGAATTTTTCGAATTAATATGTGAGCGTGGCGAAATAAAATGTGTTTTGACTATTTATAGTTAAATTTGAACGCCTTAAAAATAGCCATTTTTCAAACAGTCTCAGAATTCGACGAAAATAGTTTTGTTGGATTCGTATCGTCATAAGAAAGCTAAAAATATTTTTTTTAGAATTTTCTGAGGTCGTATGTGGCCCCGGCACATTTAAATGTACGGTAGGAATTAAATAATTAATTTAATATTGTATTTTCAATTAAAACCGAAAAAAAAACGTACAGACATCAGAACTGGACCTTAGGACATAGCCCATCGCGTTCAGAAGGCCTCAAAACGTTAAGATCGACAGTAAGCAGTCCCAAATCCGAGAAAGTCCAAAAATCCACTTTATTTCACGAAATTCGGAATTAAATATTAAAATAATATAAAAAATCCGAAAACCCTAACCCTAATTCTCTAATGGCCAGCCGCCGCCCAGAAATTGATAGCCAGAATTGTCCGATTTTCAAACCTCAATAACTTTTGATCCGTTCGACGAAAATTGACGTATGACCTACCAAATCGAAGAGAATTCAGAGACCTTTCAATCTATACGGTTAAGATCGGGTTTTGGCGCACGGATTTCGCGAATTCTGGCCGAGAAGGGGCGGCGGTCGGAGGCGATTTCTGGCTAGGGGAGGAGGCCGAGTTCGGCGGCTTTGTGGGCAAGGGTGGAGCTTGGGGTGGTCTTCGTCGTGGTAGCATCTGATCGGCGCCAAGGGGGTTCGTTGGTGGTGCGTGCAGAAGAAGGAAGGTGCGGTTTGGGGTTCGGCCGAGGCAGCGACGTGTTGAGGAAGAAAGGTCCCGATTTCTTTTTTTTTTATATTATTTTATTATTTAATTATTTTATTCGTTCGATCTTTAAAAATTCATAACTCTCTCATACGAGGTCCGTTTGACGAACCGTAAATTGCGTTGGAATCACAAAATTAAGAGCTTCGCGATGGCGTAGACCGCAGCTGAAAAGGAGACAGTCGAATTTCAGCCAAAATTCAATGTGAGAATTCAAAATTCTATTATTTAATTAATTATTAAATTATTTTCTCTCTTTAAAAATAATTGCATGATGATGTTTATTCAATTCTGAAATGTCTGGTGTTGTATGAATCATTGGTTGTGATTGTTATATGTTTTGTTGTGTACGATGTGTTAGATCCGTATTAAAATTGCAGTTAATATTGAATTTTATTTACGATTAGAAATTAGATCTAAAATTTGATCTAAAATATATTATATTCAGAATTACATCATATTTATTCAGATTTAGTTATTATAATTTATTTCAGGTTATTAAATATTATTTCTATTATTCTGTAATGAATAATAGAACTTGATCGACAAATAAAAACTCATTTTTATTTGTTAATATTATAATAAGAACTTGAACGACAATGAAAGCTTATTTTTATTTGTTGAGTTTACAAAAGAAATTGAGCGATAAATTCATTCTTATGTAAATTTGTTTACATTAAAAAGAGTGATTAAAAAGGATATATTTTAATATGAGGTTGTGTCATTAAAAAGAATGAAATTAAAAGATTACCCTTTTATGTAGAAATAGTGATCTCAATAAAAAGTCATATTTTATTTGTCACTTTGATTTCAATAAAAGTTATAACATTGAAAAATCTCATTTTTAATATAGTATTGGTTTCGATAAAAGAAGTAACATTAAAACTTCATTTTCAATGTAATAGTGATGTCAACAAAAAAAGAAGCAACGTAAAAGATTTTATTTTTCATTGGTTTCAATAGAAAGATTTTACATTAAGATTATATCTTTATTTTCATTTTGTTGAAATGAAAAGTTTATAAAATAAAATTGCATTTTTATTGAAATTTTGTTCATTGTAATGAATAGAAAAGATCGCATCCATATGTGTAATGAGAAAAAAGATTACATTTATATGTAATGAAAAATGAACAGAAAAGGATTACATTTTTAATGTAATCAAAGATTAAGAATCACATTTTGGTTTACATATCATATGTAAATTAAAATTCATTTTAGAAGTAAAACTTTTGTTTACATTTTTGTGTAAATAAAAAAAAAGACATGTTTTGGAAATCACAATGTTTGTTTACATTTTTATATGTAAATAAGAAATTATTTTCAGAAGTTACATTATATTTGTAAATATATTTTGTAAATAAAAAAAGTTGTTCTTTTATTTTGCATTCACCAATGCAAAGGTATATTGAAAATAAAATTATTCTTTTATTTGCATTTACCAATGTAAATATACATTAAAAATAAACTTGTTCTTTTGTTTGCATCTAAAAATGCAAATATATATTTAAAAATGAAACTTGTTCTCTTATTTGTATTTACGAATACAAATATATATATTAAAATAAAATTTATTCTTTTATTTGCATTCACTTATGCAAATACATTTTGAAAAATGAACGAACCTTTTTATTTGTGTTCCCAAACACAAATACATTATAGAAAATGAATGATCCTTTGTGTTTGTGTTCTCAAACACAAATATAACATAGAAAATTAAAATGGTCTTTTTATTCGTGTTCTTAAACACAAATAAAACAAAAAAAAAAAAAAAACATTTTTTGTGTACTCCAACACAAATATAACATGATTTTAAAGTAGTACATTTTTATTTTTATTTGCATTTTCAATGCAAATATTTCATGAAATCAAAAATTCACATTTTTGTTAACATTTCATAATGTAAACAATACAAGAAAAAAATACATTTTTGTTTGCATTCTACAATGCAAACGAAATGTAGAAAAGAGAATATGCATTTTTATTTGCATTCTGTCATGCAAATAAAATAAAGGAGATAAAATTACATTTTTGTTTGTAACTTCGGTTGCAAACAAACAAGAAATAAAAATTACATTTTGTTGCAAATATAGATGCAAACAAATTTATTAAAAACAAATGTTACATTTTTGTTGCATGTTTTAAAGGTGAACAAAGCATTAAAATAAAGGCTATAATTTTTATTTATTTACTTCACTTGATGTAAATAGACATAAAATAAGAATTTTTTTCTTTTATTTACATTTCTTGATGTAAATAAAACTAGAAACTAAATATTACATTTTTATTTGCATTACTCAATTCAAATAAAACAGGAGAATAAAAGATACATTTTCATTTGCAATGCTTAATGCAATTCAATCATAAAATGAAAAAATTTATTCACATTCCTCTACGTAAATAAACATCAAATAAAAAGGTTGAATCTTTATTTGCATTCTCTATTGCAAATAAAGCATGAAATGAATAGTTATATTTTGTGTTATTATTTATATCCCCTATTACGAATGGAATTAAAAGATTACATTTTTCTTTTCATTTATTTACAATGAAAGGAATTGAAATAAAGATTATATTTTTATCATCATTTTTTAAGCGATAAAATAATAGAAATAAAGATTACATTTTTATTGACATTTTACATGCGATAAAAAGAACAGGAATATAAGAGATATTTTTATCATCGTGTTATATATTGTTTATTACACTGCCATAGACAAGTTACCTGACTTGTTTATGTGATTGGGTCGATTATTTTTACACATCGCCCAAGTGCACAAATAATTTATTATTTGTTTGTTGGTTGAAACCCCACACGGGTGTTGGGATGAAAATTAACATACACTAATCCCAATATTTAGTTGTATGTTGATCGTTAGATCGACAGGCTACGATGAGCGTTATTATTTAATTTTAACGCTTACGCAGTGGAATTCACACTTTGGATGAAATGGATGAATTGATGATTATATTGTTATTGTCATATATATGATGTGTGTGAAATCCATATAATCCAAATTATATGGTAAATGATTGAGTCGCATTTCGATTCAGATGATCTTTTAGATAAGAATATTCTTACACTAGAAATTTTTTTTATATAAAGGATATTTTCATAAAAAGAAATTTTAGTTAAATATATTTTAAGATAAAGAATATGTGTAAAAGATAAAAATATGTAATATGAAGAATACTTTCCAATTAAAAATCTTTTGTATAAAGAATATTTTAATGATTATTTTAAAATATATTTTTAATAACGAATTAATATTTAAAGGGAAATCTTTTATTTAAGATTATTAGAATTTGCAAATCTTATTTTATGATATGAAATAAATTGAGATGTGAAGTGGATTTATCGTGGATGGTGTTTTTAAATGACATTTGTCCTTTAATCCAATTTACATCGAAATTATTATTTGGAATTTATAAATCTATTCATAGATTTTACAAAAGCATTTTCTAAAAATCTAGTTTTCCAATTTAATAAAATTAAATTGGAATTAAGTGGAAATTCTATTGGTAATAATCGAGATGGGCTTCTGTAATAGAAGACCGATATTATATATGGAATTTAAGAGGCTTTGCCGTTATTCCATGTATATTGTTAGTCCGATACAGAAATTCACATCGATTATGTATTGATTTATTTCTGTGGAATTCCATGTTTTGGAAATTGATTTATGGGTTTATCGTGAACTGTGTTTTAAATGACACGAGTTCTTTAACCCGTTTAAAAGAAGATTTATTCTTTAAAATAAATGATTTGTGAAAATGATTTTTGATATTAAATCAAATTTAGAATTTTTAATAAATCTTTTAAGGAAGATTTATGATTAAATTTATTAATTTATCTTTGATAAAATTAATGAGAATCTTTTAATATGAATATCTTATTAAAAGAATATTCTGAGTGGGAAATGTGGCGTAATGTGTGATTTTCCAATATTTGATTTTTAATCACAAAATACGCGAGTTATTCAGAAAGACCGGGTTTAACCCATTCTGAATAATCATCACGACGATCAAGAGTCGAAGATAAAGATGGCAATTGAAGACCCAAGGTTTTCACATCGTTGGGATGATGATGACTGGTATCTTGAATTGGGACTGGACACCCCAAGGCAAGGTATTTAGTAATGATCGTCCAAACGCATTTGGAGATCGACGGACACGTTGTTTCGCTCAGACCCAGAGCGGACTTGTAAATGGATTGCGTGTCTGACATTGTATTCTCTTCTACTGTATTTGTTGAACGCTACTGATTATATATTTCTGTTTGGTGGTGGAGAATTTATTCTTCACTTAACCCCCTTCTCTAAGACGTATGAGCTTAGAGGTTATATATATATTGGTAGATGATCAATGATATGGTGGAGTCTGACAATGTGGCATGCTAAGATGCAATCGATCAAGGCTTTGTTGAAAAGCAGGCCTTGTGGGATGATCAAAGCATAGCCTGTTTAGGCATAGCTTTGTGTATGACGTGACCTCACGAGCCTCACACACCGGCGGAGTCTAAAACGGGAGAAGGGAACGCAGGGAGTGCACACGTTTCTTTCTAGCTAGAGTGGTGCCAGGGACCTACCAACGCTGGCATTTATTCATTGTGGTTGTTGGATTTTTCGAGGCCTCGGGTTTATGCGGTCGCTACTGGCCGTAGTATAGGTCCAAAAGGACCGGGGAGCGTGTGTTCAGGCATAACCAATCCACAAAAGTAAGTGTGGACCGGCCCTGCAGGATCCAAGGGTTGGACAGAGTACCAATCCTGGGGCATTGCTAGAGTGTCTCGAATCGGTAAGGATCTCCTCCCTAGCCTTGACTCAGATGGAAACCCAAATTTCCAATACGACATCACGCGGTTTTGATTGTATACCTATATATGGCGACATAGTGGGATGGGGCACTCATGCCGTCTAGGATTGATACATTTACTTTGATGTATTTCAAATTGGTTGCACACTATTATTATATAATACCGTGTTTATCGTATCAAGCATCTTTTGATCATTATAAGGTAAAACCCTATCCTCCGTTTTGCGTTGCATTGTGTGATGGGACTTGGGTCTTATAATGGTTTCATTTTTCTAAAAAGCATTGCGTTATTTTGACGTTTTACCTTAGTCATGCACTGGCAATCCATAGGAGAAGACCCATTCCGCGAAAGTGGCGTGGTCCTGTAATTAGCCTTATTATATTATATAGGTTAAGTAGAATTCTCACACCAGTCCCATGACTGACCTGTAGTTTGTTTCACTTTGCAAACTCGGGTGCCCTCTTTCCACACGGGCAGTCGAGTAGCTTATTTGACAGATAGATAAAACAAGATCCTGGATTGAAGACTGAAGCTGTGGCCATAATGTTGATAGCCTTCCACTGAGATTAGTTCCGCTGCAATGTATTCATTTTTTGTATTTATCTTCCGCTGTAATTATATTTCAATGTACTCTGATATGTATATTCTGTACTCTGATGTAACATTCATTATAGTGTTATAAAAGTCTTCTGTTATCTGTTGTAATGTGTTGTATGCCCAAAGTTAAAGTATTCGTAGGTTTCCACTTTTTGGATCAGACCTGTGTGGTTTATGGTCGATTCAAAGGGCGGGGATTTGCGGGTCTTTACAATCCCAAATAGAATATCATAACATATGGTTGTTAACATGAATCATATACTTGCATGAATCCCAAATAAAATACCACAACGTATGGTTGTTAACATGAATCATATACTTGTATGAACCCCAAATACTACAACATATGGTTGTCAACATAAACCACATACTTGCAAATATCCAATCGTATACCATAACAATTCCAAATCGTTTAGAATCAAAGCAACATACAAATATAGATTATTATCGCCACAATTCCATTTCTTACTTTACACAAATCAACACAATTATTTAATTCACATCGGAATAGCACTCTACTTACAACGTATGACAAATTTTCAATTCAGGAATCTGAATTCTGAATTTGGAGATGCTATCCTTTGTTGTAGGCGTTGTTTTGATTTGATTGACGTTGCTTTAAGCTTTGAATTATCCCCTAATTGTCTCTCAATTTCTGACGGCTATCCTTAGTCTCTCCTCAGCAGCATGACGGTCTCATCTCCATTTTAGTTTGTGTGAATTAGGGTTAGTCTTAGGTCCTTTTTATAGAGTTTGTGAGTTGATTTAGTCCGTCGATGAAGCTTGGTTTAATAATAGCCGTTCGTTCAAAGGAGAGACCAACCAGGAGCTGACACCTAGCCCTAGTGATAAGGCAAGGCTCAGAAAATCGACCAAACACGGACTAGGCCAGCCAGGACCTGACCAGCAGGTCATTCTGACTTGGGCGCACTTGGCAGGTGCGCCAGGCTAAAAATGTACTGGTGCACTTTCCAAGTGCGCCAGTTCATTTCTGTTCTGGCGCACTTCCCAAGTGCGCCAGTGCATTCTGACCCGTTTTCTGGTTTTTCGCCCAACTTCGTTCGTCCATATCTTCTTCATACGATATCCGTTTTACGCAAACTCGGACTCTATCTTAAGCAGAATTCCGAGACGAACGAAATGGCGTATCCCGTTTCCCTTAATTCTTTGATTTGAAATTAATTATACTTTAATTTGTGAATTTCACTGTTATAAAATACACGGGGTGTTACATAATTCATTTAAACATCGCAATGCTTTTTATCAAAATGAAGCCATTATAAGACTCAGTTCCCATCACACAATGCAACGCAAACTAGAGGATAGAGTTTTACCTTATAATAACCAAAATATGCTTGATACGAATAAAACAAAAGCATTTGATATTATTACTGGTGTTTATAGGTTTCGAAAACAATTTCAATCATAACTATCAATCATAGACGGCATGGGTACCATATATCATGTCGCTATATATATATACAATCAAAACCGCACGGTGTCGTATTTGGAAATTGGATTTCCGTCATGAACCAAGGCAAAAAATAGTCCTTACCGAATTCGAGACTGTCTAGCCCGAGTCTCAGGCACAGTCGCAACCGTACCTTGGATCGTCAGGGCCGGTCCACACAGAGTGGATTATAATGCCTGAACAATGCGTTTCTCCGCCTTTTGGGGCGTAAATGAGCCAACAAATGACTCCATCGGTCCCGGATCGACCGATATAACCGAGGCGCCTCGCAACAGTAACAACCACATAAGTCAAACTCATCAGGGCGTGTAAAACCACTAACGCCACTTCTAGCTAGAAAGAAAACGCATGTCCCCCCTGAGGTCCTCTCCCGTTTCTGGTTCATACCGGGGTGTGAGGCTCGCGATTTCACGTTATACACAAAGCTACGCCACACAGGCGGTGCTTTGATCATCACCACAAGACTTTGCTTTTCAACAGAAGCCTTGATCACTGCATCTTAGCGTGCCACACAGGCAATTCACACCGTGCAACTGATAGCTACCAATCACACAGAATAAATTTCAATGTCAGACACACTATCCATTTGCAAGTCCGTTCTGGGTCTGAATGAAACCGAAGGCACTATATACCTCGCAAACCCTTCGATCTCCACGTACGTCTGGACGATCACCACTTATTATCCATATTTCGGGATGCCTCCCAATCAGGACATCAGTTACCATCCAAACGAGGTGAAGATCTCCGGTCTTCGACCACCGTCTTCATCTTCGATTTCTTATCGTCGATTCAGTTATTCAGAATGGGATAAACCTGGTCTTTCTGAGCAACTCGTGTATATAATAAACAAGTGCTACACAAACACTACTACGCATTATTTCAATTCATTAGTTGCTAACCGTAAATCAGTAAGAGAACGATTTCCCAAATATTAACCCCGAAGGCCGAAACCAACATCAGATCAACACCCAGGAAACCATTCGACTTAGCCAACCTTCAGTTAGTTTCTAAGTTTCACATCCATATCGTTTATAATATTTTATAACAATTTATCGCAATTTTTATTTATTTTAAAATAGCCAATTTATTCAAAACGACGCTTCGAGCCATAACGCGGCCGTGGCGCTGTTTTTCTTCAGATTTGATTTACACATACCTGAAAATCTAACCGTTGGATCTTCACAAAATTTACATCATTAGAAAGATCTTTTCAAAACGAATCCAACGGTTCCAGTTTCGGCAAAATCCGACGGTCGGATCTCCCGGTATAATCGTTTGAAGTTTCGATTTCAAAATACGAACTACAGCGTCGTTATTTGATTAAATATAATTATATTTATATATATATATATATAATCGATTCTGGCGCTGATTTTCTTCAGATTTGAATTAAACATTCCAGACAATCCAACCGTTGGATTTTTACAAAGTTGGTGCCATTGGAAAGATATTTCCAAAGCGAACCCAACGGTTGCGGTTTCGGGAAAATCCGATGGTCGGATTTCCCGCACTAATCGTTCGAAATCACAGTTTCAAAATACGAACTGCAGCTTCGTTATTCGATATATTTCAATTCTATATATATATATATATATATATATATATATATCGATTCTTCGATTTCAAAACTATATTCTCTTCATACATTTGATAAAAATGATAATTTTATCTAACTGTCTTCTATTTCAACACTTCACTATTTTTAACAATTCATGTATATAATAAAAATGTGATTTTTAATGTAAAACAATTTATTTCAAAACACGACTATTTTATATAGTTCATATAGATGATAAAAATATGATTTTTATTATAAAACGATTTATTTCAAAACACGATTATTTTATATAGTTCATATTGATGATAAAAATAGGATTTTTATTATAAAACAATTTATTTCAAAATACGAATACCATTCAACACATGAATTTCAATTCAATGAATGAATTTCGATTCAACACATGAAGGTTTTCTATAGTTTGTATATACCGATAAAAAGGTGATTTTTTATATTTAAAACACGAATACCATTCAACACATGAATTTCAATTCAACGAATGAATATCGATTCAACACATGAAGGTTTTCTATAGTTTGTATATATAGAGTAAAAATGTGATTTTTATTGTTAAAACAATTTATTCAAAACACGAATACCATTCAACACATGAATTTCAATTCAACGAATGAATATCGATTCAACACATGAAGGTTTTCTATAGTTTGTATATATAGGGTAAAAATGTGATTTTTATCGTTAAAACAATTTATTTAAAACACGAATGCCATTAAACACATGAATATGATTCAACAAATGAATTTCTATTCAACACATGAAGGTTTTCTATTCAACGGACGAATATAGTTTCAACACAGGAAAATAATTCTAACACATGAATATTATTCAAAATTTCGGCAGCATAACGGCAGGGTAGTTAAAACCGTGATCGTCCCTAGTATGGCTCCTCGCTCTACCTTAAAGCCTCGCAGCTTTTGACAATGGGGAATCATGCATCTAGTTCGCACGCAGGCGGCATGTATATTTTTTTTTCATTTCCACAAACTAATCCTATGTGGTTTGAACCAAATATTTCTCAACCACAAACGCGTATTTTTCAACCACAATCAATCAATTTCAACCACAAATAATTTCAATCAACCATTCGCTATCAATCAATTTTCACACCAATCACAACCAATAAATATCGTCCATGGTTTGTGGACGAGGGGCGTATATATATATATATATATATATATATATATATATATATATATGTATATGTATATGTATATGTATATATATATAGCATTTCACTTCTATTTCAACACATATATAATTTTTACAACGCATATACAACTTATACATCGAACGTACAACTTATACAACGCTTATACAAGAGGTGTACAATGCTTATATAACTCATACATCGATTATATAATTTATACATCGTCGTTTTCCATATCGTTTATAAATTAGAAATCTCACATTGGGTTCCACTCCACCAAAAATAGCAGAAGGCTCAGAAAAATATGCGGTCTCTTCTAGAATGTAGAAGACGTCCACACGGTCACGATGTTTCCTGTTTCATCGAATTACGTCAATACACGAAAAAGATATGATTTTTCAAAGTTTGCAACGGTTTAAAGGTGTTAAAACTATTGAAAATAAACATAGCCGATACCTCAGTTTTTTGATTCGAAATTAGGTTTTCACTTTTCGATCAATCCATGAAGCTGTAGCCCGATCAGATTATACAGCGTCGAAGGGCTCCGAGAGAGCTTCCTTGCGCCACCAGTCTCGCCCAGCTCGACGGCGAATCCAGCTCCTGGCGGCGGCGCGAACTGATGAACTTCGGGGCGCTGGATCTCTGAATTTACTCAACGAAAAAATCGAAACCAGGTATGGATTTGAAGCTCATCTCGAGCTCTTCAAAATCTTCAACTGGATCGAAGGCTATTGATGAGTGGATTGAGAGGAATTGAGGAGAGAAGGAAAGAAAGGGGACCCGCCGTGCGATATGGATAGGTTACGGGGATAGAGAAAATTTATGAGCCAATGAATTTTTTTTATTAATTTATAAATTTTTAAATCTCTAAAATACCCTCTTACACACACGAACAGCGATCCAAACCCAACGACTGTCGTCCCTAGCGTTTTACCCCTATTCTGAACACAATGGGATATGTTTCGTAGGCCCATTCGACTGTTTCAGTCAGTTTTCCTTCAAATTAAAATATAAAACATTCAATATTTGATTTGAACGTACATTTCAATTTGCCAGGGCCACAAACTGATTCAAAAAATTCCAGAAAAATAAATCTAGCTATGTTTTGATGATACGGTCGCAACAAAACTAGTTTCGTCGAATTCTGAGGCCGTTTGAAAAATGGCCCATTTCTAGTCGATCCAATTTAACTGTAATTGACCAAAACACGTTTTCCTTTGTCACGCTCACATACTAGCTTCAAAAATTATGAAATTTGAAACCTAGCAATAACTTCACATCCCGGATCCAACAAAAGTGGTTTCGTCGAATTCCGAGGACGTTTGCAAAATCTCCATTTTCACGGGCTATATAAATTCCATATCGACCTTTCTGAAAATTCATTTGGCCATAACTTTTGCATCCCGCTATGAAACTTCGATTTTTCAGATTCGTTAGAAAGGTATTCACTAACAAATTAAAATATTTTTGGTTTCACTCAAATCCTCTTTGTTTTGCACCCGGTACGGCCAGTTAAAGTTTGAATTCAAATTTTGAAACTACCGCGCCATTTCAGGCCTTGTTTATAATTAGAATTAATTATATTCATTTTCAAATGTCGATTCAAACTTACTTTTCATCGTTATTATTTAAAATATTTATTTTAAATATTAAAATCCAATAAAATATCCAATTTAAAAATTTTAAATTGGTTCAGATTTTCCGGGTCGTTACACCAGTAGTATGACTAGCCACTCAAAAGAACCATAATGAGTGCAAAATGCCATGAGAGGAGTATTGCAAACTCGTGGCAATGTCAATCTAAGAAAAAACCTTAGCGCTACTCAATTGACCGAACATGTTGTTGATCCTTAGTAATGGATAGAGATTTTTGATGTTCAGTTCATTAAGCTTGCGATAGTGGACGCAAAGCCCAAGTGTACCATTAGACCTTTTCGCGAATACCACAGTGACACCCTACAGTGAAGAGCTAGACTATATAAACTATTTCGCTTCAAGCTCTTATAGTTGCTTTTTGAGTTCCTTGTTCTCTTTAATCGACACCTTGTCATGATGCTAACTAAATGGATGTGCTCCTAGAAAAAGGTCAATTCAGAACTCTACAGCCCGCTTGGGGTGGAAGTCAGAAATAGACCTAACATATCAAAGAACTCACAAACAATTGGAATTCGAGATATATAATCCTCATCTTGGAACCCAAGAGCATATAAAGAAGCTTAAGACTCGTGATCAATGTCCCGAAGTATAAGAGACAGATGAGCTGGTGTGCTGGAGTGTGAAAGATATAGGATCCTCTCAAAACATGAAATTCTACCCTCATATCACAAGACCCAATCCATAATCGAAATCATGTCAAACCCAAGAAAATGAACATATGCAAATACGCAAGGAAAGAAAATCCACATATAAAAAACTCGGCATCCTCACAAAGCATGCTAAGGGTTGTGGGTCCTATGATAAGATTCACAATCGATAATGAAGTCATGAAGCATGTAACATCAAAGGAAATAGCAAAAACGCGATACAAATGAATATGACGCACCGGTATCGAATAAAATTCGAATAGATAGGTCAAAAATAGCAAGGAACTCTCAAGAATGGAAGGAGATGTACCTAGACGTTGAGATGAACCTCCTAATATATTAGCTAAATTAAGATTTCCAGAATCAAATTCCCTTTGCTTCTTAGAACATGCAGAAACCAAATGCCCCTCTTGCTTGTCATAGAGGCATCTACAAGGTTTGGGACACTGTCTAGCAAGATGGCTAATAGAGCCACAACTGTAACACTTCAAAGTCTGAAACTGTTTGCGTGCTACATGAGAATGTGAACTAGGGCCACCCGACTTCTTCTTCTTACTCAGTTGACAAGACTTGGATTTAAGGAATGGAAAACACAGCTTGTTCGGATTTCTCCAAACCTCAAACTCATCTCTACTCCTTCTTATTTTTGACTGCTTCAAGATAAAGAGCCACATCCATAAGCTCCTCAAAAGTCAACAGATTTCACTACTATAACTACAGTGTATACAACCGTGCATATTCCAAAGGCAGCCAACGGCTTCCAACGGTCCGTTTATTTTGAAACTTTTCATTGGAAGTCGTTGCAATGCATGACGTTTGTGGTTGTTGGAAGCCATTGCAAGTCGCCTTTATATATTTTCCAGAAAACCCAAAGCTGCTCCATTTGTCTTCCTTCACCCAAAAAAAAATGTAAACCCACCTTCAACCCCTCTCCCCAAACGATGCACCCCTCCAAATCGCCTCGAAATCACCTCCGGCGCCCACTTTCCAATCTCTCAAAATTAGTTTTTTCAATTAAACCCTAATTACTTAGGTTTTGTAATTTAGGCCTAAATTTTTATTAACCTTATCCTAATAGCTATGAGCGTTTATTACTTCATATTGTACTACTACAAAAGTGGGCATATTCGACACTAATTTGTGTGTGTTGCATGAAAAGTGTGGCAAAAGCTATGCTTTCTTTGATCTTCTGCAACAATATTCATATGTTGTTGCATTAGACATGAATGCACTGTTGCAGTTGGATTCTTGTGTTGTGACGTGCAACACCAGTTCAAAGCGTAGCTTTACATAAATACAATCCAGATCAGTGATCCTCATTATCAGTTTAAACAAATAAATAATCATTGATGTTGATTAATCCAACGGTTCAAGTCGATCCTCGCTTCAGTTATGTGAAATTTTGCCGCGATGTTTTCCCAATTTACGAAATACTTCCCTCCGAAACAAATTTCTCCCTCTGTACTCTTCTCCCTCCACAATATCCGTCCACAAACACCTCTGGTTGCTACTCTACCTCTGATTACAAACTATATACCTCTGATTGCTCCTATTTTACAAACTTTACACCTCCGATTTGGATCATTTAAGACAATTACAGGTAGTTAGGGATTTATCATTTGTGTTTTATTTAGGTGATTTCATCTCTAACTTATTTTGATTCGCATTTAAAGCTCTTTGTGGGTTGGGTATACCGATTGCCTTAAATTAGGGTTTTGCGGCTCAATTTTATTTGTATGTTTATATGTTTGGGATTTTTTATCTGAATGTTTCGGGTTTTTATACTTGAAGTGTTGTATTTATATGTTTGCAAGTGTTGAAATTATGCAAGTTCTGTATTTTTATGCTTGCCAAACCATTGATGTATTAGAAAATAAATTAACATTGACTTAGTATGTTTAAATATCAAATTGCGAAAAGTGATAACAAAATTTAGAGGTCAAAAGAAAAAAGAAATCCAATTTAAATGTTTAAATGTCTAATTTCGTTTATAGTTAAATAATGCTTATATCTCTTCCTACATCATATGACTACGAAGATACACTAGGCATGGGTGATCTAGGACTGTCAAACCCATCATCACCATAAACTCCTATTGATTTCTAAATAGAGATGCAAGAAAGGTACTACGATGATTTGCGTGAGTATGAACTAGAGAAAGAAAACTCCGAAGACAAAGGCGAGAACAAGAACGACGTGAAGAAAGGGCAATGCGATGGAAAAGTCGTGTTGCCTTGTGTCGTCAACATCAAAACAACCAAGTGGTTAACGAACAACAGGTCGATTCACCAATCATAATGTGTCAGTGTGGGTATGCTGCCATAGAAGATGTTATTTCGATTGGATTTAACATTGGTCGTCGTTATTTTAGATGTCATGTTTGTCCCACAGGGTGTACCTTTTGGCAAAGGATTGACCATCAGTTTCCAAGTCGAGCCGCTAAGTACACAAATGAATTACAACATCAACTTACAACGCTGCAAAATTGATTTATTGGTTTTCGAACTGAAATTAGTACACTTAACGACTATCTTCAAGGGATAAACATTAGAAGACAAAATTAAATTATTGTATTGTTCTCTGTATTAGGTACAACTGTATCGCCTTAGTATCACCTATACAGTCTTTGTATCTATTCTGTTCGGTTTTGGTGTAGCCATGTAATGTTATGAATTTGTGTTCAGTATCCTTAGTTGCTTTTTTATGTATTCTCCTGATAATTCAGTTCCAAAAGTTAGTGATAATTCATATCAAAACAATTGTTGATTTTGCCACACACTGATTTCACCACACTGATTATGTATATTTGTAAATTACTAACTTGTTTAGTTTTTATTTATAATTTAATCAAACCTTACAGGGTACCACCGTTTGTGTCTTGAAACTATTAGTGGTATCAAAGTTAGTCTTACTAGGTCGTGGTTAGATTGTGCCAATGGATAGTGAGTATTACATATGGATAGGACTTCTGAGATCGAGTGCAGAATATGTAAGAGGGGTAAATTCTTTTCTAAGAAATGCATTTCCCATTTAAAAAGTAGGTGATGAGATGAAGTGCCCCTGCAAAAAATATACATAATGTAATTGGTATTGTGAAAATGTCATATACGATCATCTTATTATTAATGGCCTTTCTCCAGTACATACCGGGTGGATTTGTGAGGTTTCACGGACGAAATTAATAGGTGTTGATGACCATATAGATTGTGAAACGGAGATGGATTTTGAGGATAATTTAGTTGTGATGTTCAAATGTGTGGGTTACAGATTTGATCAAAATCCCAGGGACTTTGAAGTAGAACCAAATCCAGAGGCTGAGAAATTTTATCTGCATATTAAAGAAGGAAAAAAATGTTATATCATGACTGCACTAAATTTTCTCGACTAAGTTTCTTGATCAGGCTTTATCATTAAAGTGTGCTTATGGAATTATTGAGTCTGCATTTGGGGAATTACTAAAGCTTATAAAAGAAGCCTTTCCTGATGCCCAGCTACCTTTGTCTTGCTACGCTGCAAACAGTGTCATTAAGGATTTAGGTCTTGATTACCATAAAATACATGCCTGCCCAAACCGTTGCATGTTATATTGGCCAGAGAATAAAGATAAAGAGGCTTGTAACATTTGTGGTTTTTTGAGGTGGGCTATAAAAGAAAAAGAATACATCATTGATAATACTGATCCACCAAAGTCATTTCCAAAGTGCCGGTAAATGTTATAAGGTACTTTCCACTAAGACCAAGGTTAGAAAGGATGTCTATGTGCAAAGAATTTTCCAAACTTATGAGATGGCACCATGTGAAACGGAAAGAAGATGGAAAACTAAGACATCCAGCTGATGGTGTGGCATGAAAGATGATGGATGCTCGCTATCTTGATTTTTCATTAGAAATTCATAATGTTAGATTGGGACTAGCATCTAATGGATTTTATCGTTCAATGAATTCAAGTTATATTACATAGCCAATTGTGTTGGTAAACTACAATCTTCCGGCTTTGCTATATATGAAACAAGAGAATTTTTTTTAACATTAATATATGGTCCAGATTCTCCAAAGAACATTATTGACGTATATATGCAGCCTTTAATTGCGGAATTGAAAGCATTATGTTGGCGTCGAAACTTATGATTCCTTAATTGATGGGAATTTTAATTAACATGCAAGCATCTTATGGAACATTAGTGATTTTCCAGGATATGCCATGTTGTCAGATTGGGGCTTGAAGGGGAAACTAGCGTGTCCGGTATGCCATTGTAAAACATCTTCAAATTACTTGAAGCATAGCAAAAAATCTGTTATATAGACCAAAAAAAGTTTCTTGATCCGACACATAAGTGGAGGTTGGATAAGAGGAGATTTAATGGCAAAACTGAATTGGGGAGCATTCCAAAAATATTATCAGGAATAGATATTGAATGGTTATTGCGGGGGTTCAAATATCAGTTTGGGGATAAGACCAAGAAAGCGGGTAAAAGTGATGGCCCTTTTTAAAAAAGTCAATATTGTTTGACTTACCATATTGGTGTCATAATCCCCTTCGACATAACCTTGATGCCATGCACATAGATAAGAACATATGCAACAAAATATTAGGTACTTTACTTAATATAGGTCACATGTCGAAGGATCATCCAAACGCTAGTTTGGATTTACAGGAATTGGGCATAAGGAAGGTCCTTCATCCTGTTGAACGTGGTGACGGAAAACATGTTGAAATTAGAGCTGAAATATTTGATATGACAAATAAGGAAAAAGAAATATTTTGCTCTGTATTGAATAATGCCAAATACCCCACGGTTGTGCCTCAAATATTAGTCGGTACGTGCACATAAAAGAGAGTATAGTTGTGGGATATATGAGCCATGATGCTCATTTCATACTCCACCATTTGTTCCAATTTGTCATGAAGATAGCATCAAAACTCGAGATTGCATTATCAATGATCAGATTTAGTGCATTCCTTAGAGGACTATGGAGGAAGGTTATCAAAGTGGTGATATCAAGAGGCTGCAAAAAGAAATTGTCAAGATACTTTGTAATTTTGAAATGATTTTTCCATAAGCTTTTTTTGATATAATTGTAAACTTGCTTGTTCATTTATGCAGAGAATTGGAATACGACGGGCCTGAACACCTTAGATGCATGTATCCAATGGAGCAATATCTAGAAAAGTTGAAATCTTATGTGCGACATAGAAACAGACTGGAAGGTTCGATTGCAGAAGGTTACTTAGCAGAAGAGTGTGTGACAATCTGTTCAATATTTTTAAGCATTTATGGACGAACAAAAAACATGTCGATCGATTTTGGAATATGTCCAACAGATTTGGAATATCGTATTGGAACAAAGAAGAAAAAGATGGAAAGATGTTCAATTTGAAATATGCAGATCGGAAAGCAACGCATCGCTATATTTTGTTCAATTCCGGTAATAAAGAAATTGAGAGTTTGGTCGAGTAAGTTCTTAAGTTCCTATATCATTTTCCTTAACTATAAATTAATATCTGCATTTCATAGTTTTTTACATTAATTATTATTTAGGGTTCATCAATCTTTTGTGAATGGTCTTGCAAATCCAAGAAGATACAAGAGGGAACGAAAACATTTCGAAGAGTTTTGGAATTGGCTAAAAGAAGAGGTTCTGAAAAAGGACAATATTTCAAAAGATTTAGAGGTGTTTGCATTACGTCCTAATCGAGTAGCTAGGAAGTATATTGGTTATATAGTAAATGGATATAGATTCTACACAAAATTTAGAGATTGTCGATGTACTACACAAAATAGTGGTGTATTTTTGACTACCAAAACCATCAGCTTTGCAGTTCGAAAGTTCAAAATCCAATAGTTGGTGATGTCAATTACTATGGATCAATCGAAGAAATTTTTGAGCTTGATTATTGGAGAGCTATCACAGTGGTCCTTTTTAAGTGTTGTCAGTACCAAGAGGAAAAAGATTCATATGGTCTTACTCAAGTAAATTTTAGTAAGTTCCATAAAATTGATCCTTATGTCCTGTCTTCACAAGTGCAACAAGTATTTTATGTGGAAGTTGCATTTGAAAAGAACAGTCATTATGTTATTAAAAAATTATCGAGAGACTAGTGTAATACTGAAAATCAGAATGCAACGGAAAGAGACATGAGCAATCTGTATTCACATGATATTGGCATAGGTGGTGAACTAGAAATAGGGGTTGGATTAGGGATGATGCCCCCATAATACAACTAGAAGCAGAAGTTCCTGATTTTTTTCCGTCTTGTTAGGGCAAAAAAATCCTCTTTGTTATTGCTTTATTTTGGTCTAATCTATTTTCTAATTTATGATGTGTTTGGAACTTTTTGTTTTTGTTGTAAATTATTATCTTTGATGAATGTATTTGGTACTCTTTTCTCATAATGCAATCTACACCGTTCACATGTTTTATGATTTAATGTCTTTCTTTACTGTCATCTAAATTTGTTATAGTCCAAAATGTTAATTGTTGTTGTTTGTCCACTTTAGCACGCATGTACCTTGTTCTAATGTATTCATTTTGTACAGGATGAATGAACTTTTAAATATCTGGCTGCACCATGACGAAAAGTTTCGAAGGACATGTTACGTGGGTGGAAATCCTTCTTAATAACAAAATATGATGTTGACCGCTTTTCTTACAGTGTGCTTATGGACTTTTTAAAGATTGCCTCCAATACACTGAATAAGAAGAGTTTATTTCAGCAAAGGAAAGAGGGGTGGTTGGCAGTTGGTATTGAATGACAAGGACGTAAATGAATATGTACAGGGTTGCAATAAGGAAGAAGAAGTGAATTTTTACATTGACAACACCTCTGATAAAGAATGTGATCCATTGATTTAACTGCATCCATATGTAATCATACGACCAAGGAAAAACATAATTCAAGGTATATACGTGTACGTAATATAGGTCCATTCTTGTGTGTGTGTGTACATATATTTATTTATTTGTGTGTGTATGCAAAGAACTATGAAGGCCATCGTTATTATTTTTGTTGTTACAGGTTCTGCTAAGAAACCAGTTGCAAAGCGCAAGTATATTACTGCATATAGACTTCGGCAGCAATGCAAAATGATGAAAAACAACTCAACTCAAGTGGGTCGGAAGAAACTATTGCCAGAGCCTGATATGAATAATGGTGAAGAAGATGTTACTGTGATAGACAAAGGAACCAGGAGGAAATTAAATGTAGAAAATGAAATAGATAATGATGATGATACCCGACAGAATGAAGATGATTTCAGGTATTTTTCAGTTATAATTTCAGTTTTATTAATCAAGTTGAAATCTTGTATTTCAAGCTACTTTTTATTATAATTCTGCACGTAAAAGCAAGAACTGCATTTTAGTGTTTTCTATTATTATGTTGATTTCCTATTTGGACCATGAAGGCTACTGCTAATTCGAGTAATATTAGTTCTTTGTGCGCCTGCATTCCGTCAAAAGTGCAAAAACAGTTTATACGTCGGCCCTATTTGGCTAACTAGCTTAAATTTAACATCGATGGTGAGTAATAAGGCTAATCTGCTTACAGTTCTCAGAACCATCAGTTTTGACGAAGTATGAACAAGAGCGAATCATGCGAATGCAAGAAATTGATGTAGTTAGTAGATCACTTGGGGTGCCTTCATTGGTTAGTAGTATGCAAGAGGCTGCAGCACGAAATAGGAAAGAAAAAGGTAAAGACGTTGATGGATATGATGAATACATCCCAGAAAATGATGGTGAATATGTCAGTGGTGATTCATCAGATTCGGAGGTATTAAAAAGTTATTTGTTTACTACTTATTGTCTTTGCCTTTATGAACGTAAAAAATCATGAACTTCGACATAATTGTAGAGAATCAAAGTTGTTAAGTCAAAGGATCCTTTACCTGAACCGAGAACTCGTTTGCGAGCCAATGCAGCCATTGAAATTGAGAAGGAAGCGATGACCCGCACCCCTCCAAAGAAGCTGGCTCCAAGAAGGAAATGATGACACATACTCACACTCCAAAGAAAGTCAATAACCGAGATAAAACTGCAGAAATATTTAAGAAACTGACGAAACCTATACTGCCTCATCCTGGAGTTTTAAAACCCACAACATCTCATCCACTATTTTTAAAACCTACATGTAGCAAAATGTTCAAACAATCAACCAATTGTGAAGCTACTGGTTCAGTCACTGTTTACTTAGCGATGCGGAAATGTCAAATGTAGAATGTTGCAGTGCCTCCAATAATGGAAAATGTTAATGATTGATTAGAACAGGAATTGATTGCACAGGAAGAAGAAGCAAGTACAATATTTCTTTATCTGTGCACTGCACTGCACTGTTGAGTGTGTCGATTATTAGTTTTGCATGCATATTATGTTTCTGTAATGCCACACATTAATTTTCTATTCATTCTTTTGAACCTGGTATATAAAGTACAAGGTCCAAAAAAACCTATAGGGAAGTCAAAAAAGACCAAGGTGCATGCTAGAACACCCGATGATAAAGTAATCATTGAGTTGAATGAGGATGGTCATCCAGTTTCTGATAATATTACGAGGCTAAGCAATTTTCTAGGACAATAGCAAAGGATAATATGTCTCTTACTTACATCAATTGCATGTTGTTCCTGATCAATTAAAGCGGCAATTGTTGGAATATGCTCTGATAAAATCTATCACCCTAAACCATAATTCAACTGACTTCCTAAATGTTTGGTTCTAATTAATTGGTTTGTTTCCTGAATTTTGTGTTTGATATATTATAGGCTTGGTATGTCATTCCGGAAGAAGGACACAAGTGGGTCTTGAACACGCTTGATGACTCTTGGAGGCAGTACAAGTCTCGTATTAAAGCAAGGTATTATAAAAAAATATTCAACTGATGAGGAAAGGCTTGCGAATAGGCCCAGTACAATTTTGTTAGAGGATTTTAAAATGCTCTTGGAATACTGGGGGATGAAGCAGTTCAGGTACGGCTTAAATGTGACCACAAAAGAAAACTAATTTGTATAATGCTAATTTAATAATCATGCTACAGATGTAAAAATAAAATAAAAAATGATATTCACATTTTCTTGTTTAGTGTTAATCTTTTCTTGTTTAGTGATAATTTAATAATCATGCCACAGATGGAAAAAATAAATAAAATAAATTAATGATATTCACATTTGTATAATGTCTAGTAGTTCACATTGTCTAGTTTAGTGCTAATCTTTTCTTAGTAGTTCGCATTATCTTGTTTAGTGCTAATCTTTTCTTTAGTAGTTTGCATTATCTTGTTTAGTGCTAATCTTTTTTTTTGATTTCCAAGCCCTAGCTGAGATTAATTCTATGCATCGTAATTCACTAAATGAGACGCATACCATGGATCCGAGTACTCATGCAGTAGCCAAAAAGCAGATAGTATGTGTTTTTTGAATTTAAGTTAAAAAAATTGTGATTGAGTTGAATTGGCCACATGATAATTTCAATTTGTTTTACCATTGAATTATATTTTATATCATTGTTACAATATTCATAAGCAGCAACTAGATTTGTAAATTCTTAAGATTGAATGTTAAAAATTCTATTTAATTTTTGATAATCCTAATACTAGACAAAGAAAGAAGGACCCGGAAAAAGCCAGCCCATTTACTACCTTGGTTATTTGGAAACATATAAACGAGAACAGGGGAGAACTTACAAGACAATCACGGATGAACTAAAAGCCAAATATGTAAGTACATTAGATATTGAAATAGCAATTTAATAGTTAGTTTGAAAAATGACCACATTGCAGCTAAAATTTCCATATTTTAATTTAGATGTTTTAAAGATAACCAGTTGTGTTAATAAAAAAATTTGAGTAGCTTATATAAAATATTTGACCTAAGATCAATATGAATTAATATTTGTGTCAGTATAATTGGCACAGTATACGTTTGTGGATTCCTTATTAAATCGAACAAGTAGTTTGTTTGAAAGATAACCAGTTCTGTTAATAAATTCATTCCTGCCAGCTGCCTGTTTATATGTTTGGCTGGTCATTTTATAGGCGAAGATTTAAAGCAATGGTGGATGCAGGAAATATTGCTGAGGAAGATGCACTTGTCTCTAGTGGGAAGAGCCACACACGGAACTAGGTTGTGGGAAAGCAAGCAAAATGGCTGAAAAGTCTCCAACAACTCCTAGTTCTTCAGACAGTAATGTGCAAGAGCTTTTTAAAAAAATAAGGCAAGAGCTTAAGGCTGATTTGGAAGCAAAGGAGAACAGAAAAGTGAAAGAGAACGTGTCATGGGTGTTGAAAAAGCTAGGTGAAGCTAATCCAAATCTTAATTTAGATGTTGGAGACTTTTGTGTCTCCACAACAAGTGATGAAGATGACATGGGTACTCCTGCAACCCCGACAACTGAATGAAGTAATTGAATGGTATGTGTTAGCATTTGCAGTATATTCGAATTGTACTTTTAAATTATAGCAATTGTGGTATGTGTTCGTGAAGACACTTGTGGTATTTGTTGGTGATGAGACTTGTGGTATGTGTTGGTGGTGACACTTGTTGTTTTGTATGTATAAGTGGTTGGTCTGATTGTGGTGATGAAAGTTTTTGATGGATTTATTGTATGAATATTTTGGTATATACGTTTGAATGTGGTACAATATTTTGAATTGTATATATGTCTGCAGAATTTGTAATTATAGGGTTGTATTTGCCTTCTTACAATGTAGCATTTGCCTTCTTTACTATTGCAGTTGATTTTTTTCTAGTGTTGCATTACAAGATAGTGGTGTTGCATTACATGGTGTTGTGGTATTGCATTAAGTACAATATTATTAATTCCACAATGGTACGGCATGTGGGGTCCACAGCAGACGTGGTGCCACGTGGATAGATGATGTGGCATGTGACACATGGGCAGTTGGCGTGGAGTGCTGACATGGCATGTGACACATTGGCAGATGCCGTGGAAAGTTCATGTGGTTGTCCCCATTACCATGACGTGGAAGCCAAGCTCTGGCTTCTGCTTAAGGCAACGCTTTATATTGTTGCATTACTTGCAAGTGCTGTTGCAATAAGGTTGTAATGCAATATTTTCTTCCTATGGAAGTAGATGTGCAGAAGCGTTGCCTTAGAGGGCTAAGGCAACGTCCGCGGATGTCACGTCCGTCTAGTGTGGCTTATTTGAAAAATTGACCTATGACAATGTTTTTCGATCTACGGCCACATAAAATTAGTGTCGAATATGCCCACTTTTGTAGTAGTGTTGCATGCTAATTGCAATTGTTATCATCCAAATGGTCAAGTTATTATTAATAACTAGGTTAACTATATTATATTGTATATGTATAGGATGATTTTGTTTGGATTGATCGTAGATGTATGATAAGTTTTGCAAATAGTTTAATTTATGCGAGCACAAGTTATGTATTATGTTAGCATTGATCATAGTTTTGGATAATTATGCAAAAATGAATCTATTTGGTGTTTATTAAGTTTTGAATGATTTTGTTATGATTAATCATAGTTAGAATTCCTTAAATAGTATAACTTAGTATATAAACAAATTATATATTTAATTTAGTTTATAATGCAGTATATAAGCAAAAACGAGTTATATATTATGCAAAATAGTAAAATATATAATTTAGTACATATGTTCAAAATGGTAAAATAAAAACAAATTACCTATTTAAATTTAATATAAACACATAATTTAAAACCCTTAGATATTATTTGTCTTCGTATGACAAGTGTTGTATATGATTGTTATATGGATATTCGTTTTTTTATACAAAACGGACATCCCTATCCATCTGATATTTTCGAATTTATCCTTGTATTGAACAAGTTACAAACACTATAAAATAACTATGTTTCATAGATCATATCACTTTAAATAATTCACAAAATTTCGACATCATTTCATTTTCGTTCCTTATGTACATGCATTTGTGTATGATACAAGGAACATGGGGGGGGGAAGTGCTGCCGAAATTTTGGGAAATCGCTTAAAATGATATGATTTACATAATGTCATTATTATTGTGTTTGTAGCGGAAAGTAGGATGACCTACCATCATAGAAGTCACATAAATGTCAATGAACCATTAGTTGTTTATTTAAAATAAAGTTTGTAAAAATCTTATACAATTTAATATATGCTTACTATAGTAAATAAAATATAAATAAAACATAAAAAGAACAATTAATATTTTTTTTACATTTCATCGTAGGTTTAAATTAGGAAAAATTGTCAATTATTTTACTGATCAGAGTTGAATGTATTAAAGAAGGGAAATTAGTGGCTCGATAAGAGAACATTTTCTTAACGGGGTACATGTGTTCATCGAATTTACTTTAAGTAACGTTGGAAACAACGTAGAAATTCATTGTCCATGCAGTATGTGCAAATTGTTGAACTATTTATTAGGGTTCATTTGCGCCAATACGGTTTCGTAACCAATTATTTAGTGTGGAATAGTCATGGAAAAATTGTTTCCTTTGATCAAGAATAGTCAGTGGAGGTCATAGATGATGAAGTTAGTACAACGAATCTCATAGAACATATTGTGACGGCCCGCCCCGCACCAGCCTACATTTCCTCCGAAAGTGCGTTGTACACATGCCCGACTAGCACGGGACGGTCGTCAGAAGAAAGGAAAGAAGGGAGTTAACTAACGAGGAACTTGTAGAATGTCTCACAGCGCATGGGATAAAATATAATAATAACATACTTGACGTAAAACAGGTGAGACAGTGCATAAGCTGATAACTAAACCAACATCAACATCAGAGCAGCGGAAATCCAAATACATCTTATTACAACTTTTCAAATTTACTGTCTCTAAACAAAAGAAAGCTAAAGTAGAAGATGCACCACCAATGCCCAAGCAGTGATCTTCAACAACACAGGAAGAATACTATATATATATATATATATATATATATTACGTGGAAGCCTCCTGCTCGTCTCCGGATCACCTACCCGTGCATCACCAGCTAACCTGTCTCTAGTCTGCTCGTGTGAGCACCCAGAGTAATAAGAGGAGACATAAAACTCTGGGTCAGACATAAAGCCTGGTATGAGCGATAAGCATCTAAACAGAACAATAACAGGTATACTAAACCATACCTGAACCTGGACCTGCAACCAAAGAGTTAGTACCACATACCGTACAATACTCTAAGGTGCCATAATAAATAGTGTAAAGAATACGGGGGGTGGGGTGTGCATGTCATAATGATGGCAAACAAATCATCCATAGCAATCATCCTCACATCTCTCACTCAGTGCGTAAAGCGTACGATGTCCACCACTGTCAATCACTAGACCCATCAAAGTAGTGACGGTGTTCAACTTGTACAACTACTGCTACTACCAAACTTACCACATGGAGTCATGACCAAATCTTTACAAATGACCCCACTTCATTGGTTTATAGCCATTTAGTCGTACCTAGGCCACTGTGGCCCTGAATCCGTTCACGTACCTCCCATACATAGTGATCCAAAGTCATAGACATCGACTGCCCCTTGGCACACGTCCCGCAGCAAAGCCCAACCATGAAGTGAACTCATCGGTTCCCAACTGGATCCTGAGCTCTAACTTCCCATATTGGACTACCTTTGCATCTCGGGTTATTGGTCAATACTGGGTCGGGTCGGGTTCCCCTCCTAGCCATCGGTTCGGGTCGGGTGTCCATTCTGAGTCGGGTCGGTGTGTTGTCCTCCCCTATAGCAGTTCGGTTCGGGTTCCCAGCATTGTATCGGTTCGGGTCGGGTGTCCCACCTCGGGTCGGGTCGGGTGCCATCTCCCTTCCAGTTCGTGCTTCCGCTACGATCCGCTCCCTCGTTCTTCACGTGCTCCGATCCGATCCCTCCTTCTTTATCCGATCCGATCCCAGTTCAATTAGTGTGTCCTTCCTTTTTGTCAGTTTTCCCAAGTGTCAAGTTCCGATCCGAGCCCTTCGTCCTTAAGTCGATCCGATCCCCAGCTTAACCAACGTGGCCTTCCTTTTTTGCCAATCCTCTTTTGTGCCAGACTCCAGTTCGGGTCGGGTTCCTTGCCCAGGTCTCCTATCCGATCCGAGCCCATATCCGATCCGATCCGATCCGAAACCCTGCACAACTTTCTGCAACTTTTTCCAGCAACTTGTTTACGCCATCCAACGACGTTTTCGACAAATCTAACTATACTAATCAATCACAAATCATCCCAAACAGTCATAGCAACATAACAAACTAACCACAAACACCAAAACAATGAATTTACATGTCAAAATGGATCAAATATACCCAAAACCTCATATTTTCCCTTAAGCATGTTTAAGCAAAACTAATCATAGGGTTAACGAAACTTAATCAAATTAAACCAAATTTCTACCAGAGGCATAAAATATTATTTTCGAATTTATAGATATTTTTCCAGAATTTATTAGTGTGTAAATTCGCTAATCTTCACTAATTACCCTTAATTAACTGTAATTGGTGTCAAAACAATGCTAATCACTCACCTTGGCCACAAATAAAATTCTCAGAACTGAAACCTCGCTGATTTGGGTGAACACTGATGTCTAACAGCAGCTCTAACCTTGCTTTCGTGTTTTCTCTCCTTAATTTGATGTAGATTAAGCCAAAACTTGATTAGAAAGTGATTAGAAGGTGATTTGGGTGTTGGAGGCCATTACTAGAGTTCCAAGAATGAAAGTGGCAGCTGAAAGAAATGTTTTCTAACCCTAATCAGCCCATATACATCTCAAATCCTGAAATCCCCTTTGGGCCTAGCTGCTAATTACCCGATTAAGCCCAATTAAGCTGTTTTTCACTATCTGAAGCTTGTTTCAGCCATATCTCCCAAACGGTGGGTCCGTTTAGCTAATGTGACCACTCTACGGAATTGTAAACCATCATCCGGAGCCAATGGAAGTGGTTTCAGGTCAAAATTCCTTTCCAGTCAAAAGTTATGGCCAAAACAGTGCCAACTAGGGGTAAAATGGTCATTTAAAAATTGGGGAAAATCATGAACATGGGAAATGACCCCAATAGTCGTCTCCCAAAGTTACATGACCATATGACTTCGTATGTGAAAGAGATAAATATTCTACGATCCTATGATGCGTAGAATACGGGTCGTTACACTCTCCCCCCCTTAAGAAATTTCGTCCCCGAAATTCCTTAACCCAAAACATACAAAAAGATCCCGCATGCCTAACGGCCACATACAACAATCAAACATGCAAAACAAGCAAACAAGCCTATCCTAGCATGCGGAAAACTAAATCGAAGTTAAAATCTTACCATGCGAAGAGTTCTGGATACATCTTCCTAATATTCTCTTCTGTCTCCCAAGTACAGTCATTCTCGTTCTCACCCCACTGAACCTTGACTAGCTTCACCGCCTTCCTTCGAAGTTGCTTCATGTCATGCTCGACAATACAGGCCGGCTTGCGGTTCCCAACCGCCTCGGGTTCTACTACGAAGTCCTCTAACTGATCAGGTGAAATAGTCATATCTGGGTCGTGAACGAACTTCCTTAGTTAGGAAACATGAAATACATTGTGAACTCCTGCCATCTTCTCTGGTAAGCCAACTCTATATGCCAAATTCCCAACTAGTTCAAGAACAGGGAATGGGCCAACAAATCTTGGTGCCAACTTACCTCTCCTGCCAAATCGTATTACGCTCTTCAACGGAGAAATCTTGACAAACACTAAGTCGCCAACGGAGAATTTTAAGTCTCTTCTCCTCTTATCAACATAACTCTTCTGCCTGTCTTGGGCAGCCTTCATTCGTTGTTAAATGATCTTGATCTTATCTGAAGTTTCCCTCACCACATCTGGTCCAAGCATAAACTTCTCGCCAGTCTCTATCCAACATGATGGTGAGTTGCACGGTCTTCCGTACAAAGCTTCATATGGAGCATACCGATACTGGATTGGTAGTTATTATTATATGCAAACTCTACTAGATGCAAATGGTCATCCCATGATCTACCAAAATCCAGTACACAAGCTCTCAGGAGGTCTTCCAGTATGCGATTCACCCTCTCCGTCTGACCGTCGGTCTGAGGATGATACGCGATACTGAGATGTAACTCTGACCCTAGAGCCTCTTGTAAGCTCTTCCAAAACCCACTAGTGAACAACGGGTCTCGGTCACTCACAATGCTTTTAGGTACTCCATGAAATCTCACTACCCACTTCATATACAATTCTGCCAACTTGGATGCTGTTCTGGTCGATTTGACTGGTATAAATCTTGCACTTTTAGTCAATCAATCCACAATTACCCTAATGCTATCATGTCTCGATCTGGTTCTTGGTAAACCATCGATGAAATCCATCGAGACTTGCTCCCATTTCCATTCGGGAATTTCTAATGGTTGCAACAACCCACTAGGCTTCTTTTGTTCGGCTTTAACTAGCTGGCAATTCATGCACTTGGATATAAACTTCCCAATGTCTCTTTTCATCCCTTCCCAGTAGTAGGTCTGCTTCATATCTTGATACATCTTGTTACCACCGGGGTGTATAGTCAGTTTTGAGTGATGACACTCTCTAAGTACTTCATCTCTCAATCCATTGACATTGGGTACAACTAGTCTTCCATCCTTTCTAAGCCATCCATCTCGATCAAGCCCATACTTGTTCATCTCCTCTTCGATACCCATCTCTATCTTGGAGATGATTTCCAATAGGTTAGGATCGTCCCTCTGACTAGAGTCGATCCGCTCAATCAAAGTGGGTCTGATCATCAAACTTGCTAACACTTCTGGATCCAATTCGCACTTTGGTCTGAAATCGTACCCAGTGATGTACTCCAGTTGCTTCCATTCTAGAAACATAGCCCCTAAACTGGCATGTCTCATACTCAATGCATCAGCCACCGCATTGCCCTTTCCCGGTGTATATGCGATGTCAAAATCATAGGAAGCCAAGAATTCTAACCACCTTTGTTGCCGGAGATTTAGATCCTTCTGGGAGAAGAGATACTTCAACGACTTATGATCAGTAAACAACTCAAATCTTTCTCCCAAGAGATAGTGTCTCCACATCCTTAACGCGAACACGATCGCTGCCAATTCCAAATCATGGGTAGGGTATCTTTTCTTATGCGGTTTCAATTGCCGACTTGCATAAGCTACAACCCTACCACCTTGCATCAATACAGCACCCAGTCCGGTACCACAGGAATCCGTGTATACCGTCATCTCTTCATTCCCCTTAGGAAAGACTAACACTGGTGCGCATGTCAACTTGTCCTTTAGGCTCTTGAATGCATTCTCGCACCTTTCATCCCAGACAAAAGCTTGATTCTTCTTGGTCAGCTGGGTCAATGGTGCTGCTATCTTGGAGAAATCTTGGATAAACTTACGATAGTATCCAGCTAATCCCAAGAAACTTCTTATGTCCGTTGCATTCTTGGGCGTAGACCAATCTTGCACCGTAGCCACCTTCGCAGGATCCACGGTGATACCATTCTCTGAAACAACATGGCCCAAGAACCTCACTTCCCTCCTCCAGAAGTGACACTTAGAAAACTTTGCTTTCAATTGGTGTTTTCTCAACACCTCCATCACTATTCTTAAATGTTCCTTGTGTTCTTCCTCTGTCCTCGAGTAGACCAAAATATCATCAACGAACACAAGGACAAACTTATTCAATTGATCTCTGAATACCCTATTCATAAGATCTACAAAATATGCTGGGGCATTGGTCAGCCCGAATGGCATGACCAACCACTCATAAAATCCAGATGGCGTTCGAAATGTCGTTTTAGCTATGCTCTCAGCTTCCACTCTAAGCTGATGAAAACTTGTCGCGAGATCCAACTGAGAAAATACTCTCGCGCCACTCAACTGATCAAACAAATCATCTATCCGCGGTAGAGGATACTTGTTCTTCCTCGTCACTTTATTCAACTTGCGGTAGTCTACACACAAACGAAGGGAACCATCCGCCTTGGTAGCAAACACAACTGGTGCTCCCCATTCAGAAACACTCCTTCTGATAAATCCCTTCCTCAAAAGATCGCTGACTTGCACTTCGAGCTCTCGCTGCTCCCTTGGTGCCATACGACGAAGTGGCATCACTATAGGTCTGGCATCTTTCACCAAATCAATACGGAACTCAATCTCTCGATGTGGTGGAAGCCCGGTCACTTCTTCGAAAACATCCGGATACTGGCCAACCACGGGCAAACCTGACAACTCACTATGCGGAATGTCGAGGGAGTTTAGAAAACTAGCCAATACCCCCTCACTGGGTAGACCATCAAACACTATCCTCCGCCCATCATCCGCTCTAGCTGTCACCAAAAAGCCCTCACAGTCTACCACCACCCCGTATCTTCAGAGCCAATCTACTCCCCAAATAATGCCAAACCCAGTAAAGCCCAAAACAAAGCAATCACAAACAAACATGCATCCATGACTCGATAAGACCACAATACGACAAATCATGCTAAGGCTAGTCGAACCACCAATCGGGTTCGTCACTACTAAAGGTCTATCGACAATCTCGGGCTCCAATCCCAACATATCTACCAGGTCACTAGATATGAAAGAACTGGAAGCTCCGGTATCAAACAAAACTCTAACAGGAACATCATAAACAGAAAGCATACCTTGAATGACGACATTCTTTCCCTTCTCCACCGCAGTTGGGGCATTCGACGAAGAATGAATAGCATTAAGGGCATATGCTTTCACCATTTGCTTTTCTTTGGGGGGGTGTGGACACTTGTCCTTGTGATGTCCCATTTGGCCACAGTTGAAGCACTTCCTATCCGCTGGCTTGGCCCGACAATTACTAGCATAATGGCCCTTCTTACCACAGCTGAAGCACTCAACATCTTGCTTGTTCTTTTTCTTCTGGCCATCCTTAGTCTGATTCTGCTTTCTCTTATTCTGGGAACCACCCTTGCCTCCACCACTTGCTTGTGGCTTTGGCTCATCTGCGGATGCAACCTCAGTCTTCGGCTTAGGGTAGAGACTTTCTGATCTCAATGCTTTCCCCACAATCGATTCAAACGTCTCATCGATGTGGTTAATAAGCCTTTCCCCTAAGTACTGATCCAAACCAGTTATGAATTTCTCATTCTTCTTCTCGGCAGTATCAATAAGAGATAACCCATATTTTGACAAAGTGTCGAATTCAGCAATATACTCCGAGACAGCTCTGCCATTCTGCTTGAGCTCCAAGAATTTCTTAAACAGCACTGACTTCTGAGCAGCTGGAATGAACTTCTCGCTAAAGCGAGCCTTAAACTGCTCCCAAGTAATCTGATCTTCGGGAGTAGCTGCCTTTATAGCATTCCACCAATTCATTGTCCGCCCTTGCAGCTGACGGGACGTTAGCTTTCTCTTCATCGCATCCTCGATGCCCAAATCCTGGAAGATACGTTCGCAACTATCCAACCAATCCTGACGGGACGTTATCTTTCTGTGGAACGGCTTCCCACCAAGACTAGTATAATCCTTATTCAGCTTGGCAAAGTCAACCCTCGGCGCCTGCACTATTGGACCACCACCATTTCCACCATTGGGAGCTGCCCTCTGCACATCCCTAAGCATCTCTCTCATGAGGTCAATAAACATCATCCTCATGTCAGCAGCATTCCCATTATTGGCTCCCCTACCAACACCTCTAGTATATCGGCTCATCGTCAATCTGTAACAGGAAACGATTAACGACCCCATAGTGGTGCTAGTGCAGTATGACTTCACTCTTATACTACTAATAGTATATACATATATAGCTTTTAAAAACCAAAGTAATCGCAAATACGCTCTCTCGTATACGTATATTATCTCTCTCCGATAACTTCCCTAGGTTAACTACGCAACCTAGAGCTCTGATACCAAGTGTGACGGCCCGCCCCGCCCCAGCCTGCATTTCCTCCGAAAGTGCGCTGTACACATGCCCGACTAGCACGGGACGGTCGTCAGAAGAAAGGAAAGAAGGGAATTAACTAACGAGGAACTTGTAGAATGTCTCACAGCACATGGGATAAAATATAATAATAACATACTTGACATAAAACAGGTGAGACAGTGCATAAGCTGATAACTAAACCAACATCAACATCAGAGCAGCGGAAATCCAAATACAGCTTATTACAACTTTTCAAATTTACTGTCTCTAAACAAAAGAAAGCTAAAGTAGAAGATGCACCACCAATGCCCAAGCAGTGATCTTCAACAACACAGGGAGAATACTATATATATATTACGTGGAAGCCTTTTGCTCGTCTCCGGATCACCTACCCGTGCATCACCAGCTAACCTGTCTCTAGTCTGCTCGTGTGAGCACCCAGAATAATAAGAGGAGACATAAAACTCTGGGTCAGACATAAAGCCTGGTATGAGCGATAAGCATCTAAACAGAACAATAACAGGTATACTAAACCATACCTGAACCTGGACCTGCAACCAAAGAGTTAGTACCACATACCGTACAATACTCTAAGGTGCCATAATAAATAGTGTAAAGAATACGGGGGGTGGGGTGTGCATGTCATAATGATGGCAAACAAATCATCCATAGCAATCATCCTCACATCTCTCACTCAGTGCGTAAAGCGTACGATGTCCACCGCTGTCAATCACTAGACCCATCGAAGTAGTGACGGTGTTCAACTTGTACAGCTACTGCTACTACCAAGCTTACCACATGGAGTCATGACCAAATCTTTACAAATGACCCCACTTCATTGGTTTATAGCCCTTTAGTCGTACCTAGGCCACTGTGGCCCTGAATCCATTCACGTACCTCCCATACATAGTGATCCAAAGTCATAGACATCGACTGCCCCTTGGCACACGTCCCGCAGCAAAGCCCAACCATGAGGTGAACTCATCGGTTCCCAACTGGATCCTGAGCTCTAACTTCCCATATTGGACTACCTTTGCGTCTCGGGTTATTGGTCAATACTGGGTCGGGTCGGGTTCCCCTCCTAGCCATCGGTTTGGGTGTCCATTCTGAGTCGGGTCGGTGTGTTGTCCTCCCCTATAGCAGTTCGGTTCGGGTTCCCAACATTGTATCGGTTCGGGTCGGGTGTCCTCCTCCGGGTCGGGTGTCCCACCTCGGGTCGGGTCGGGTGCCATCTCCCTTCCAGTTCGTGCTTCCGCTCCAATCCGCTCCCTCGTTCTTCACGTGCTCCGATCTGATCCCTCCTTCTTTGTCCAATCCGATCCCAGTTCAATTAGCGTGTCCTTCCTTTTTGCCAGTTCTCCCAAGTGTCAAGTTCCGATCCGAGCCCTTCGTCCTTAAGTCGATCCGATCCCCAACTTAACCAACATGGCCTTCCTTTTTTTCCAAGCCTCTTTTGTGCCAGACTCTAGTTCGGGTCGGGTTCCTTGCCCAGGTCTCCTATCCGATCCGAGCCCATATCTGATCCGATCCGAAACCCTGCACAACTTTCTGCAACTTTTTCCAGCAACTTGTTTACGCCATCCGACGACGTTTTCGACAAATCTAACTATACCACAAATCATCTCAAACAGTCATAGCAACATAACAAACTAACCACAAACACCAAAACAATGAATTTACATGTCAAAATGGATCAAATATACCCAAAACCCCATATTTTCTCTTAAGCATGTTTAAGCAAAACTAATCATAGGGTTAACGAAACTTAATCAAATTAAACCAAATTTCTACCAGAGGCATAAAATATTATTTTCGAATTTATAGATATTTTTCCAGAATTTATTAGTGTGTAAATTCGCTAATCTTCATTAATTACCATTAATTAACTGTAATTAGTGTCAAAACAATGCTAATCACTCACCTTGGCCACAAATAAAATTCTCAGAACTGAAACCTCGCTGATTTGGGTGAACACTGATGTCTAACAGCAGCTCTTTTCTTGCTTTCGTGTTTTCTCTCCTTAATTTGATGTAGATTAAGCCAAAACTTGATTAGAAAGTGATTAGAAGGTGATCTGGGTGTTGGAGGCCATTACTAGAGTTCCAAGAATGAAAGTGGCGGCTAAAAGAAATGTTTTCTAACCCTAAACAGCCCCTATACATCTCAAATCCTGAAATCCCCTTTGGGCCTAGCTGTTAATTACCCGATTAAGCCCAATTAAGCTGTTTTTCACTATCTGAAACTTGTTTCAGCCATATCTCCCAAACGGTGAGTCCGTTTGGCTAATGTGACCACTCTACGGAATTGTAAACCATCATCCGGAGCCAATGGAAGTGGTTTCATGTCAAAATTCCTTTCCAGTCAAAAGTTATGGCCAAAACAGTGCCAACTAGGGGTAAAATAGTCATTTAAAAATTGGGAAAAATCATGAACATGGGAAATGACCCCAATAGTCGTCTCCCAAAGTTACATGACCATACGACTTCGTATGTGAAAGAAATAAATATTCTACGATCCTATGATGCGTAGAATACGGGTCGTTACACATATGGTCGATGATGTGGCACTATCAATGTTCTCTATTGTTGAAATTGATAGTGATGATGTTAACATCAAAAAGGAATCAAATGTTGGAGCTAAAAAATATATGATTTATTAGATGCTGCTAAAAAACCCTTTGGAATGGATGTACAAGCGACACCTAATTATCGGTAACTGCAGAGTACATCGCAATGAAATCAAAATACAAGATTATTAAAGATGGATTTGCAGCTATTGTTCAAGATGTTATATGTCATATTCCATCCGATAATTTAATGTGCGAAAACTATTATGAAGTGAAAAAACTTTTTTCATCTTTTGGTTTGCCATATCAAAAAAATAGAAACATGTTTAAACGGTTGCATGTTGTTTTGGAAAAAAGACATCAATCTTAAGAATTATAAAATATGTAGTGAAGAAAGACAAAAACTAAGGAAAAAGAAGGGAAAAGAAGTTCCATACAAGCATACGCATTATTTACCTTTCATTCGTAGACTTCAAAGGTTATATGCATCATCTATAACAGCGCATCATATGCGATGACACAGTGCGAGAACACCTAAAGAAGGTACGTTAACACACCCATCCGATGGAGAAGTATGGAAATATTTTGATAAGAATTATCCCGATTTCGCAACGGAGAGCTGCAACGTTAGACTATATTTATGTATGGATGACTTCTCAGTGTTTTCTCAGTTTGATTCTAAATATCCATCCTGGCCTATAATAATTACACCTTACAGTCTACCCCATGGATGTATATGAAAACTCTGTATATGTTTCTTACAATTGTTGTCCCTGACCCTAATGATCCAACATAGGGAATTGATGTTTACTTACAACCGTTAATCGAAGAGTTGAAAACATTATGGTATAAAAGAATTGAAACATACGACGTATCATAAAAAAAAATGGATGTTTGCTTCTTTATTATGGACTATTAACAATTTTCCTGCAAATCCAATGCTTTTAGGTTAGAGTACGGTCGGTCGTCTTGTTTTACTTATTGCATGGAAGAAACACGAGCATTTTCCTTACCATATGGGAAAAAATATCATGATTTGATTGTCATCGATGTTTTCTTCACATTAATCATCCTTTAAGAAAAGACAAAAAACTTCATGGCTAATAAACATGATACTTTACTAGCACCAACTGTTTGGTCAAGTAAGGAAAAATATGGATTTGTTAAAGACTATCCAAAGATACACAAAACATGACAACAAACTGAAATTCAAGATAAATCGGCAGTTAATAATTGGTGCAAATAGAGTATATTCTACGAATTGTATTATTGGAAAAATATCTTAATCCGTCATAACAATGGCGTGATACAAAACGAGAAAAACATGTTTGATAATTTTTAGTACAATTCTAAATGTTAAGGGAAAGAATAAGGACGATCTTAAATCAAAACATGATATAGAATAAATATTTAATCGTCCTGAGCTTCATATGTAGCCAAATGATAGTGAAAAACCCAAAGCATGCTATGAACTAGACAACAACCAAAATAAAGTACTATTAAAATGGGTGGAAGGATTACGATTTCTGGATGGAAATTCCTCTAATCTTTGTACATGTGTAGACTATAAAAATAGGAAAACTGAGTGGAACGGAAAGCTATGATTTGTCATGTAATGACGAAACAGTTGCCCATAAAAGTTTGGAAGGTAATAACAGAACTTAGTTTATTTTATAAGGAGCTTTGTTCAACTACGTTAAAAGTTGACCGTCTGCTTAAACTTCAAGAAGAAATCCCTATAATGCTCTGCAAACTGAAGAAAATATTTCCAAGAATGCGTATATGGGTAGTATGAGCAATTTCTGACCTAAGTGAAGCAAGGTCCCTGACACTGTTAGAGAGACCATTTGGCAAGCTTTGTTGTAAGTTATAGTGCTTTATAATATTATTAAGTACAAATAAATAATTATTAATATTTTCTCATTTTACAGGGTGAAGTAGATCGCAAGGGTCTGACGTCAACCTAGTTCGATGTCACTAGAACTCAAAGATCGCTAAGAATTACAGGGAGAAAATGTCAGAGATAAAGAAATCGGGGTAGAAACCAAATTGTATGAGCGCAGCTGTATGTGATAAGTTGGTTAGCTGGTGGAACAATGAAGAATTCAAGGTAAATCTACCAAAAATCTCATTAAATATTTTCAATTATTAAATTATTATTCAATGTAAATTTGCAGGCAAAGTCGGCAAGGAACACAACAAAAAAAGTAAGAACCCGGAAACTCATCGTGGAGGATCCAAGTCTTTCTAGCATCACCGCGAGCACTTGGTAAATTTATCAGTTATTACATTTGTATATTGATCAGTTCAGTAATTAGCTATATGGAATTGAATTATATATTGTTGGAGCGATATCATGTAAATCATGGTGTCCTACGTTGACGTATTTGGTCACAGCCACGCATCAATGCAAGTAGACGAGGTTGGCAACATCACATATCAGTGGGATGATCAAGATAGGGCAACAAGCGCATATGTATGCATATTTTAAATTCTATCACTCATTTTGATAAGTTTATTAATTACTAGCTATGTAAAATAAAATTAACATTATGCTATATTTCAACTGTAATTGTTTTTTGCATTATAGGCAAAGTTTCAAGAGGCACAAGCTTATATGCTTGAGGAATCTGGTCGCGATGAGTTAACACAAGATGGGAAAAATAACTTATTCGATGCGGTTATGGATCTGATGCGTTAGAGTAGACATTATGGCTACGTGAACCAACATATAATTAATCTTTTTGCATATATACAACAAATTAGCATGTAGATATACAGTGTTATAGTATTTTGTATGTTAGCAACCTAAGTAGAAATAAAGTGATAAGATATGTACATGATTGGAACGAGTCAACATGATTAGAGATTCAAAGTTTGATACTATTTTACATGTGATATTTTTAATGTACTGACAACCCTTTTGTTATTCATTCTATTTGCAGGCTCGGACAGCTCAAAAAGTACAGGACAACGTTGGAATAAAAGAGGTTAGAACAATGATTGAGCAGCTGCAGGAGCAGAATCGTCTTCAAGCCATGTAGATGGAGTAGCTAAATTAAATGTTAGCGGAGTATATGCAGCAACACAGTTTCTTTCCTTCGTCGTCTGGTGCTTCCAGGGCGACGAAGATATTTGAGATATGCTTATTTCGTGTACGTGTTTGCATGATGTATATATTGACTTGGAGATGATAAGGATTGTGTTTTGATGTTGTATAGTTGGTTTCACTGCAAGAAAACGCTGATTTAGCGTCAAATATTTAGAAGTACCAATTCGTGTCATTCTGATTTTCCTTCGTTGCTTTTCCCCCAAATTTTAATTATCCCGCTGTTCACGCTATTTGCCCCAAATTTCCCCAAATTCTATTCACCATTGAAATGGCCTCCTGCAAAAATCGATTCTTGACCTAATCCCCCTTTCGATCTCATTTTATAGCTTTGATGTCACACTAAAATTATCGAAGCCTTCTTGCAAATCCGCTACTCTCCGCCATCTGCTAGTCTGCATTGCTCGCCCCGGTTGTTGCTCGCCTCGTTTGATGCTCGCCTCAGTTGCTACTAGCCTTGGTTGTTGCTCGCTTCATTAAATAGATATCCGCAACTGTTTTCTTTGATAATAGATCTTTTTCATGTAAATTACAGTTTATAATTTGGTGTTGAGCTAGAGCTTTATAAACATGAGGGTAACAGCAACATAAAACTTTGAGTTCATCTGCTGCAAGGTCGGTTGTTTAATTTAGTCCTTGGAGCTTTTATTGTTTTGGTACTATTAAATTCTAATTTTAAATTTCATCGGTTAATTGATTTACAAGCTAAGATTTCTTATTTAATAGATCGTCAGAAGAGAAGCTCTCCTGAAGGAACACATTATCAGTTCCCATATTCAAATTGGTATTGCTTCTGTATAGTTTTCCAGATCTTCCCATCTAGGATTTAAACAATATGCAAATATACTTTTTTGATTGGACTTATCTTGTTGATTTAGTAAAAATTATAATGCATTTAAGAAATTTAATAAAAATTAAATCAAAGTAAAATTTATTTCTGCTCGTTACTACTTTCATTAAATGGAAGGTTTGGTTCTAAATATGCCAAATTTAATATTATATTTTCCGTAGCTAGCAACTCAGGTGTGAGTATTAATTAGTTTTAGTCTTTGTAGTTAAATTTTTTGCATATCTCATTCTATATTTGGATTTAATAGAAAAAGCTAAATGCATAATTTTTGGATAGGTTTGTGAATTTAGACAGTTGTGTTTGCTCATATAATATACATACAAACATGTATGCATGTATGTTCTTGTGTGTGTGTGTGTGTGTGTGTCTATATATATATATATATATATATATATATATATATATATATATTTGTGTGTGTATGCATGCGCGCATGAAAAAAACTTGTTGTATGGAAGAAGTAAATACCGTACAAGGAAATATTAAATTGAATACCCGTATTTCATAGTTCAGGCTAAGGTAGGGTAATAGTCTGAATTTTACATAATGTTGTCTGACGTAGAAGAAATGGAAACTCGCCTACCTTTAAATTAGCATTTTTGATATTTTTCCTTAACCCATGGTTGCCAATTTGAAAGAACAGAGATGATTTTTCTGATTAATGCGATGAAGTAGTAATTGTTTAATAAATTGTCCAAAGCTTGGAAGGCAAATCTATGTTATCCCTTAATCTTTAGTATATTGTGAAATACAAACAATTTTACTTACTTCATGGTTAGATTTTAGACAAAAAATTGCATGGCTTTGGTTAGATAATGCATTAATTAGGAAATGGCCTTAATATTGGATGTTTCACACAGATATATATATACCCATTACTGTTTTCATTTACCCTTTCATAATAAATTAATGATGTATAGTTTTGCATGTCTTTGATATCAAAATAGTCTTATAATTAGAATGATGTTCCAACTATTTACATACTGACTATTTTCCAGGTTGATTACTAAATGAAGCCAAAACTTGTTACTTCCATAGATAAGAAAGACCGGTATCAAAAAGAGGTAATCGTCTTGAACTTTATGCTATCTCAATTATGTTTTCAAACAATCTCTTCTCCTTTCAACTAATTATCTCAATAAAATTGTATTTGCCTTTATTAATCCTTTAGTCTTTACACCATCTCAACTTCTCAAGTTTCGATGAAAGACAAACCTTTTTAATATTTCATTTTAATATTTAGCTTACTTTTCTTCTATACAAGACTGTACTTCATTACCATTGTTCAAGGATTTTTATTTTAGAACTTTAATTTTAAGTTCTACTTAAAGTTAATTTATTGTTTGATGAGGGGGAAAAACCGACTATATGGGAAATACTTCAAGAAGTTATGTGTACCTTATATATATTTGATCATATGGATGTTTAAAAAGAACAACTAAAGAGGTATTTGTGGTGCTACCAGTGTTGAGGTCTCATTTAGAAATCTAAACTCTTAAACTTTATAGGTTTGTAAATTTGGTTAAATAAAATTGGGAAAAAGAGGAAGTTATTGCCAATTTACAAAGGCACTTAAGGATTGGCGAACTGGTGTCATAATTACACACGCGTATGACATTTCAGTACAAGTGCTATTTTGCAAAAACATAGCTTGTATAAAAAATGGTAAAAAGATAACATAATATTTGAAATAAGAAAATACTCTGAAAGACAAAATGAACAAAAAATTGTTCCATACGGACAAAAGGGCAAAATTTTGTCCATAAGAACAAGTTTTAGTGTAAAGGGAGGAAGTGGGCCCCTGAATTCCTCCCTTTACACTAAATTTTGTCCTTGAGGATAAAATTTTGCCCCTTCATCCTTATATAATAAATTTTTGTTTCTTTTGTCCTTAACGGTAAAAACCTCTATTTGAAATGTTAACAATTTACATTTTTGTTACGACCCGGATTTTGAGCGACTTTGGTTATCGACGTAAGCTCGACGTCGATAACCAAAACATCGAAAAATCCCGGTAATTAATGAAAGAAATTAGAAGGTGAGAATAGATAAGATAGAAACTTAGAATAGAAGAAGAAGAAGAAGAACACAACATCAGAGTAACACGAACCTCACAGCGGAACGAATAACATATAATAGATAACATAACTTTGAAATATAACAGTTATGTATACAATAGCACTTATCAGAGTACAGCACTTACAACACAGCGGAAATAACTATAGCCATATGATCTTGAAGCCTCCTGCTCCAAGCTCTCCAAGTATATCTGTAAAATCCTGACTACTTGACTGCCCATACAAAATTGGACACTCAAGAGTTTAGGGAAAACAACAAAGTAAACTCCGGGTCAGTCATGGGACTGGTGTGAGTAAAACAGTTTAAACAGGTATATGAACAAGTAAACGATATCTCATAAGACCACGCCGCAGAACGGAACGGGTTTTTCCCTTATGAGAATCCAAAATATCTTTATATCAAAAACCTTTTGATATTATATAATGTCTATGTACAAATAGATATCAACTAGCAGAAACGCTTTCATCTCACGTTCTACATATATAGTATACAATCAAAATCGCAAGCACGTATTGGATAATGGATTTCCAACTATGACAAGGTATGGAACCACCTTCCGATCAGTGTACTCTAGGAACGATACACTGGAGTTCAACAAGAATATCTTGTAACTCAGCCACACATGACCGACCACTCATTTCGCTTGAGTGTATCGAATGTATATCACCAATGGTTGGGATCAGCAACCGTTCCCGTATATATATGAGACAGCATTGAGAGATTAAAGAAGCAAATGAATATCCTCTAGATAGGTGATTATACACCCTACTTCGGTGCGACCGACTTAGCCATGCTGCCTGCCCGATTTCTGTCATTTACCGGATGATGAGGCTAGAAGTTACGCGTTTATCATCACATCAGATTCACTTTGAATGCCACATTGTCAGATCCATCGAAAAACACTAATTGACGTTTACAACAGTACATTACGTGTCAGCTAAAAGACGTTTCCTTCTCCGCTTCCACTCTTGGTACGGTTGAAGAAATCAATGTACGTGACCTTTCTGGAAATACTCTGTCAGACATTCATTCACACAAGTCATCCTCATTCACTTAGAATGTCACATCGTCATACCCGCCAAATCACAAATTGGTTTATCCAAAAATAACACGGGTATACAACTAAGAGAAACGAATTCCTCCACCACCAAACGTGAATACGTTTGAACAGATCAACTTACGCGATCCATTGGATATACTCTGTCAGACCTTCTTCCATATACGTTGTCCTGGGACTGGACAAACCGAAGGCACTATTCAGTATATCCATCTTAGTCACTGTTATCTAAGACTTATACAACATCCCTTGCACTTTACTCCGTCTTCAATTTCATTGGCATAAATGATTCGCAACGCTTATGCCAATACAGAGTGGTTCTTTGGATGATAATCCAACCGGTCTCTCCATATTAACAACGTTAAAATGGTCAAAACTTCGATAGTCTGTGATTTAACTATCAAAGAAAAACAAGTGTGAAAACAACGATATTATTTCCAGATGGAAATTATATTGATCAATCATCAACATATATATATATATATATATTCACATTGCCTTATTTTCCATGTTCAGAAAATATATGTTATTAACACTAGAAAACGTTTCCATCTGCTTATTTACAAATCACTACTCTTCCCCAACTATCAGTCCCTGACTGTAAACTAGTATGAGAACAATCCCCTAAGTATAAATCCCGAAGGCCGAAACCAACATCAGATAGGCACTTAGAAAACCATTCAATTTACTAATCTCTAGTCAGTTCTAATTTTACTTTACTCTATTTGATTAACTCTGATTGATTAACTCTAACTGGTTAATTCTAACCGATCAACTCTAACTGGTTTTACTTGGTTTGACTAACTCAATTTATTAACTATACTGACTAATTCAACTCGATTAACCTAACTTGATTTACTTATCTCGATTAACTAAACTAATCACTTTGATTAACTCGACTAATTCACTTTGGTTAACTTAACCAATTCACTTAACTAATTCACTTAGTTTAACCTAACTATTCACTTAACTCCTGTCGAATAAACTATATTCGATAACTCCTCTAACTCTATTCGAATAAACTATATTCGATTAACTCCTTTACTCTATTCGAATAAACTATATTCGATTTACTCCTTTAATCTATTCGAATAAACTATATTTGAATAACTCCTTTGATTTAACTCTAATCGATTAACTCCATCGAATAAACTATATTCGATAACTCCTTCGATTTAACTAATATTCTATAACTCACTTCGATTAACTAATAATCGATAACTCCTTCGAATAAACTACATTCGAAAATCTCCTCTCGAATAAACGATATTCGATAATCTTCCCTTTTGATTTAACAAATCGATAACTCCTTTTCGAATAACTAAATTCGATAACTCCTTTCGATTTAACTAATCGATAACTCCTTTCGATTTAACTAATCGATAACCCCCTTCGATGAAACTAACATCGATACTCCTTTCGATGAAATTAACATCGATTAACTCCTTTCGATGAAACTAACATCGATTAACTCCTTTCGATGAAACTAACATCGATTAATTTAACTCGACGAACTTAACTCGACTCACTTATCTCGATAATCTAACTCAAGAACTTAACTCGATAATCTAACTCAAGAACTTAACTCCTATCGAATAACTAATATTCGATTTAACTTCATTCGCTTGACTCTAGATCGCAGCGATCACAATGGTTACACCTGACTCCCTCAGGAAACATCCGACCGCCGTAGGCTATTTACAGCCATGCGAATTACGCTAGCAGTCGTACGAGATGGCAACTTATCCTGAATAACTCTGTTTGACTAACTCTATCTCAAATAACTATATTTGATAACTTCTACTTCGAATAAGTGGTATTCGATAACTTAACTCGATTATCAACTCGAAAATCTTAACTCGAATCGATTAACTCCAACTGATTAACTTGACTTGCTTAACTCACTGGTTAACTCTATTGATCTGGTTAACTCTACTGAACTGGTTAACTCTACTGAACTGGTTAACTCTACTGAACTGGTTAACTCTATTCAACTAACTCGACCCGACTAACCCCTTTCGAATAGCATATTCGTTTTACTAACTTTCGAATACCATATTCGATTTACTCCCTTCGAATACCATATTCGATTTAACTCCTCTCGAATACCATATTCGATTTACTTTATTCACTTTATAAAGATTTCCTTTTTAACAACATTTTATTCATTTGGAAAGATTTACTTTTAAATAACGGTTCTACACTTTAAAAATGATTTCCTTTTCATAACGTTTCCTTTTCAATTCTATTTGTAAATGGTTTACAAATATTTCCTTTTCTAATTTATTCTTGAAATATTCTAACTCCTTAAATTCTCTGAAAAATTCGCCATAACCTCCTTTGTAACGGGAGCATCGGGAAAATCCCCAAACCCGCCACACAGGCCTTTCCATTCAAAAAGAAAATGGTTTGTAATTATTTCCTTTTTGAATATCTCCTATTTATAAATATTCCAATTTATAAATATTTCTTATTTATAAATATTCCACTTTATAAATATCTCTTATTTATAAATATCCCATTTTATAAATATTCTATTTTCAATATCACTTTGAAAAATCTCCTTTATCTACATTCCGGTATGTCATGGTATTCAATCATATCAAATCACGATGATCAATATCATCCAAGCACATATAATCGCCCACAGATTTTATATCACATCATATAACAATATATATGAAAAACAATAAAATAACTGTTGAGGAATCCAGTCGGATTCCTCCAACCTGTCTCCCTGCATCCACAGATGTTACACAATATGATTATCATCACTTTCAGTTCAATATAAATTATTCTGATAGCAGAATCAATATATAAATATTTAATGGTTTATATATATATAATTACATATATATATATAAAAAAAAATCACTAACTGACTAGAAGTTCAATCAATCAACCAACACACAAAAATCAACAGATGATTAACAGTTCTAAAAATACATTATAAAAATATAACTGTTCAGAGTTGGTGAGTTTTACTCACATTGGACGATCATCGTTAATAACGATAACCATCGCTTGATTTCGATGGACAATTTATTTTGCTATAAATTGTGACGGACTCCAATTGACTTGCGGTTAGTCCCATTGTGTAGTGTCCGTCCATACGATCTCGACGGATCTTGTTTCGTCAGATTCTGATACCATATGACATAGATAATTACGTTACAAGTTTATATAACAAACTTTAATTTAAATAAAGGCTTAATTTATTAAACATGGGCCTTTACCCATTTTGACTTCAACGCAGGCCCACTAAGATTATCAGACCCGCTTCCCTTAAATCCTTTCTTCCCCAAATCAAAGCATCGACTCCAGCAAACTTCCAGTCAATTTCGAACCTTGTTGACCCCGGTTTTGACCACACACCGCCACCTCTATGATCAACTACCACCCATTCTGACCCTACCACGGTAATCAGCATCTCATCCTCCTTCATATACCGCCCCAAGCGTCGAACTCGCCCTCACCCTTCACTTTCCGTCGTCCAGCTCATCCCCATCGGCATCAGTGTTCGAGCGACGAAAATGTTGGCCAAAATCCACCAAATTTAACCCCTAGATGCTACTCCGCAACACGACTCAACTACCATCCTCCAATCCAACCGAAAACCACTATATACAAAATGCGATCGAACCCTAGGTTCGCTGTAACAAAACTCGCCCAAACAAACTGACGTCGAACCCTGAGAAAGGGGTAGAGGAATGATGAGAAACCCGATAGGAAGTCGCTTAAACTTGTTTGAGGATTTTCAGGATTTTATTTCCATTTCTTTTGATTTTCTGTTCTTGCGTTTTTCTTTGAAGAATTTGGTGGCGGCCTATTTTTAGTTTTCTACAGATTAGGTCTTAAGGATTTTGAATAGGGGGTATATATAAGGGAAACAAATATCTAGATATTTTATAGAGGGAATATTCCCGGTATATTCCTTTTTTGTTAATTTGTTTCGCCTTCTAAAAATCCGTGTGATCACACACAGTATTCAAAAATCACGAAACCGGACATGTAGCTAGAGTTCGACATTACGGTCCCAACGAAACTGGTTTCGTCGAATTCCGACTTCGTATGCTCACACAGCGTATTTTTAACTGTCAAAATACTGACTGTTTCTCACTCTAAAAATCCGTACGACCACACAGTGACTCTAAAAATCACGGAAACTGACATCTAGCAATAATTTTATGTTGCGGATCCATCAAAATTAGTTTCGTCGAATTTTGAGGTCGTTTGCAAAACCGACTATTTTTAAAGCTCTGGATGACCCATTTAAATATATAAATATATTTAAATATTATTAAATTTATATTATCGTATATCTTCACATATGATATCGTCCAGCTCCAGAATATCATATCAGAATTTACAGCTTGGTATTTCAGATTTTAGATTTATCGATATTCAGTTTATATCGAAAATCCTTTTATAACGTATATAAAGCGTTGCAAATTATAAAGGAAATCCATAGCGACTTTTTCTGAAATTTGATTTGGACGTGAATCAAAATCTACACGACGAAATCCCGATTTTTCTCTTCCACTAGAAAGATATACTCCACCAGCTCCACACGTTTCTTGTTTCACAGAAATCCGGCTTAAAACGAATCCTGTACATCTGGTTGAAGTTCAAAATCGCCAAATCGCGAACTGCAACGCCATTTCAAGCTCGATTTTAATTATAATATAATTATACATTCAAACTGACGTCGATTGAATATATTCGTCAATATGATTCAACTCTAAGCTGAATTAAATTTTGGGGATGACCCTGTTCACCTTATATTGTGATTTCCAATATTTTTGATTATTTCTGAATTAAATATATTATTTAATTTAATTAAATATTCCATATTATTAAATTAACGACGATTTAATTCCCTATATCACTATTTTAAACAATTAAATAAATTAATTATACCCTTGGAAAATGTGGGTCATTACAATTTTCTTCCAACGTTGCACTAACATAGCAAAAAGCAAAATATATTTGCAGATACTTTGAAATTTTTTGTATCCGTGTGAGTTTTTAAAAATGAGCAACGTCGTGAAAATTCCACGTACAAATGAAAGGAGGACGAAACATATCACATTATGGAACAATATCAATATATCTAGTACCCTATAAAATAAATATTCAGTAAAGCAGTCCAGCTTCAGTTCAATGCTGATGAACTAAGATAATTAATGACAGTTTATACATTAAAGGAATGATGATAACACAAGCAAGGTTAAAATAATACATGGACTTCATTATCATAACTAGAACGTATGTGATCAAGCGAGCCTTGTTTTATAAAATATTTTACTTGGACCTTCTAAGAGACAAATCTAGAAGAAAACGAAAAAACGTTTGAGGATAGATGGGTGGGTTTTCTGCAAGAGCCTGAAAATTTAAAAAGAAAAACACAACATAAGGGAAAATTAAATTGTAATTTTCAATGTAGTGTGAGTGCCTGAAGCGTAAGCCAATATTTAAATACATGAAAACACGTACGGAGTTAAATAAGCTAGTCTGTTTTTAGTGGTTTGAAAGTCAAAGTGAATTCAATAGCTAATGAGAGTGATTGAACATGGTTTACATGTCCGACATTCCCCTGGACATTTTAAATATGTGTGTATATACATATACATGTATGCATATGCATGTTTGGCTTGTTCTGTGCTTCCATTTTGTGCTCTTGAACCTATGAGCCAGCCTTTTATTCTGTGCACAATGCATGTGCATGTTGTTGAACCTAATCTGAATTTGTTATGCACTGTTGTTGTGCATTCATTTTATCTTTTGTGTATCTATCTTGTTTACATTTTTGGATACTTTATGCCTACGTTTACTAAATTGCCTTAAAAATATTGTTCCAAAGCTATGTCTGATTAGAAAATACCAAGGGTTTGAGATTTTCTTGATATATTTTCATGTGAATTGACATCTAATCGTAACAAGTTCTTTTTATTTGTGTTCTAATTGACATCCAAGGGTCTGGTGATATTTTGTACATTTTTATGTCTATATAAAGTTGACTAACCATTTACACAAAATTTGGTTGATGGTTCTTTGCAAAACTATGTATGGAAAAAAGCACAGTTAATTATCACACCTTCATGGGCATTTGAGTCAGGTAGAGCAGTTATCCATGGAAATTCCCACTGTTGAAAATGAATGAAATTGTGTATTATTGTGTGAAGCTTTTAGGGTGCCCAAAATACATGATTTCAAAATTTTGTTTACAATTTTTTGTTTATTTTACCTAACTTTAGCTATCCTCCACGAAGAAACCTTCTGGACTTTTACATGTCCTGGCTCACTGTCAAAGCATTCGTTTCCAAGATTGATAGTGTCCCATTTATTCACCTTTATTATGTGGAGAGTGTTCCTCTAGGCCTCAATCTAACATTAGAGTCAAAATTCATTTTCAAAATTGATTTTGTTTTTTCTGTAATCATCTTACCCCATTTGTTGTAGAACTAAATGACAAATTCTTGTTTGGTCTCAACGTTAAAAGAAGGGAACCATTACTTGTATATCAAATCCTAGTATTCATGACATTGATGGTCTATGACTATATCAAACTCAGTAATTTTAATCTTTTTGTTGACCAGATCATCAATGAGACTTCCACGCTTATCCTTTAATTGTTCACTATTTAACATTTTGTTGATCGAATCATCAATGACACTTCCACCCTTCCATCGTCACACGAGTTCTGTTAGTAACCTTTAACTATTCACTGAAGTTGGTAGTTCACTCGGACAGTATACATGTGTTGTTACTAATATGGTAGCTTAACAATCAATTTGCACTTCATGTCTACCAATGCATATGGCCTATAATGCATACAGAGTGAATTCGTGCCTAACAATCCTAACCATTACTTGATAAGGATTGAGGCAGAGAGAGCTTGAGCGAGCTAATTGCCAAAGACTTGAGGAAGAGCAGGCAAGGCTTGCACAAGAACAAAAAACAAACAGAGAAAACTTTCAAGCACAAATGAAACAAGTGATGGCAATGCTTCAGAGAAATGTTGAATCTGATTATGAAGATCCTTCGCCATCGCCATCTTCATGCGTTACTCGAATATGATAGCTGGATATATTTTGTTGATGGTTCTTTTATGTGGTTTTTTTGTATGGGTATTATGAGTAAGGATGATGTTTTTGTATGGAATACTACTAGCACTAGCTAAATAGTTTTGTTAGTTATAATTCAGTCTAATGTGTATGAATTAATGGATGATTGTGGACGGTATTGTTTTTTGTATGGAATATCAGCTCTAATAAAAAAATTGTAATAAAAAACTAACAAATTGCATTTCTTTTTTTGTTAATGTCGCTCATTTTATGTGCTTGCATATGTATATGTGTGTGTGTGTGTATATATATATATATGTATGTATGTATGTATGTATATCTCGATTGATAGCGATTGTCGTAAAAACAAAAAAAAAAACAATATATAACCAAAATAGAAAGGGAATACCGATGGAATTTTTATCAAAATCGACATTAAAACGTCGCTAAGTAGAAATTGATATTTTAAAGATAGCGACGGTTTACCAACGGATAACTGGAATGCAAAATGTTTGTTATATATTTCCGCCGGTAATCCCTGCTAAATAGCGTGCATTTAGTGACAAAAAAATATTTACTGATTTTACTATGTAATATATACCCGTCGGTAAAACATCGGTGAAATATTTTAAAATGAAATGATAATATATCAAAAAATGACGGAGAATAGACGTTAATTTCCATCGCAAAATTGTGCCTAAATACTGACGTGCTTTTTAGCGACAGCCGTATTCTGTTGCAAATCCATCGCTAACAGGCCTTTAGCTTGGGTTTAGCAATGGATTTTTCGGCTACAAAATCAGTGTTTTCTTGTAGTATTTGGAGTGGGTGAGGATGATATTTTCGATATAGTTTGATGGTATGTATTTGGTTTGTTCACATGTGACGTTGATGAGTTGATTTTTGATGTTTGGATGGTTAATTTTGTTTATATTGGTGTTTATTTGATTTATGTTGGTTGTTTATATTGTTATTGATATATATATATATATATATATGTGTGTGTGTGTGTGTGTTGTATATATGTTAAACGGATTGGAAATGGAAAGGAAATTGAAATGTTGCGGCTGGAAGGTAATATGCTTGTTGTTATAGAAAAAAATTACTTTGATTTCCAACGGCTAACAACGGTTTCCAATATTGGTCATATATTACAAACGGTTTCAAAAGGTTTCCCACGGCTATCAACCGCTGGAAGCTATTGGAAAAGCCATTGGAAAGTCTCCGTTGGAAATCATTTCAATCCTTTATTTTTGTTTCAGTGGCTTCAAACGGGCTGCCAACGGCTCCGAACCGTTGGAATAGTCGTATTCTCTTGTAGTGCTTGCAACATAAGCTATTTCTTCAAGTATTTCTTAAGAACATTCACAAATTTAAGACGAATGCTAATATGCTCAAGGTCATATTCGGATAAGGTCGTATAAGAAGTAACATACTCAGACATGACCGACTTTCCTTGACTTCCTCGCTTCAAGTCATGGAAATATTTAGTCAGAATTTCCTTCTAGGACCCCAAGCAAGAATTTGAGTTCAAAATGCTCTATGTGTTGCTTCCACTCTAAGATGGACTTTTCAATTTCTATAGCTAGCAACTCATGTCGATCCAACGCATGATCTTGTATGTTGTAGTGGTTTGATATCCCCATACGAGTAAAAATATGCTTGCATATACGGAGCCACGCTTGAATATTTAATACTGACTCAGAGCCTTTGAATGGACCTACATGATGAGTGAAGTCACTGCACATGTCTGTAATTGCAAATTTGCATTGAGGAGAAGAACGAAAAGGAGTGGAAGGCGAAGTGCTCCTAATAATCCCAAGAATCAGGTCAGGCAACATGTAGACGCCTCTGGGTGTAACAATCCGCATTTGTTTGGTCAAATTTAATTTTAAATATAATAAAATATAAATTTCAAAATTAGAGTAGATTTTTAATGACGTGTTTTTATTTATGTTTATAAATTTTTTCCATAATTTTTAATTTGAAAAATAAACAACTTTTCGTTTGATGTGCATTTTATATTCAATATCAGTTTTTTAAAAATTCCATAAAATAAGTTAACTTGTCTATTTTGTTATTGTTCTATAATCATAAAGCATTGCTAGACATGATCGTAACTTTATTTTTATGTTTTGCGGTTGTTCATTGCTTTACTATGAACTAGAAAAGCGCGAATTTTGAAATAAATACTGCAAGCGCATAGATCGTGTAGTATGCAGGTCGAACACATGGAGGAAAATTAAATCTAATTATTTATGTAATTTCGTAGGCGAGTTAGACAAATCTTGGAGATGGGATAAAATTGAAATTACAATTTAGCTCAGAACAAATCTAATTAATCGATAACTAAAATTGTAATTATCAGTAAAACAAGTAACACTGCAATTGAATTAACGATAGATTTGAATCTAAACGAATCTATAATCAATTCAATGATTAAAAATAAAACAGAGTGCTGGAAATTAATTTGCAAAACGGAAATAAACTAACAGAAATGTTAAATTAGGATTACCGTTGAATCTAATCAAACGGTCAATCACTAATGAGAAAAATAATTGCAATAGCAATTATGTTCTAGCAAATCTAATTGACTAGACAACACAAATTGCGATGAAAATAAAAAAAATTGCAGAATTAAAAGAGAACTCTATTAATGGAGAAAAAATTACAGAAAAATGGATATGAAATTTACAATGAGATTACATGAATATTTATGGAGGATAGATAGCCAACCTAAAACCCTAATCCAATATATGCATATATGGGCCAATTAATTAGCGATTATTTCCCCCATATTAATTAACAATTATTCCTCCCCTCTTAATTAGCAATTACTCCTCCCATATCTTCCTTGTTTGACATGTGACTAATTGAAGGGAGATAAGATTTAAGGTGATTTCGTCTACCAAAGATGAACATATCTTAAACTCTAAAAGAAACACAATGCGAAGTCTTCATCTGCAAATCTTCATAGGCATATACACTGCATTTTGATCTTTATTTTCTATTTTTCTGGCTGCATGTGGTTTAGTTGGCATATCTGTAAAAGTGACAAAATAACATCCAAGTAATATTTATTTATATACAAAATGTAAGATATAAGAGCATAAAATAAACACATTTCTATGTTAATCAAATACCCCACACTTATCTTTTACTCATCCTCGAGTAAAACAAAAATTAAAAACTAACTAGATAGGTCACACTTTCGTAGGATACACGATTGCATTGAGCGTATGCAACAAGCCGTTAAACCTCTAGGTGTCCCTAGTAGGACGAGTGGTGTCTCGTGAGGGTTTTCAGCGGATACTACCCACAAAATCCAAATGCAGTATTTCATGGCTCTAATGTAACTATATGAATGCAGAGGACTTATGCAATTGAAAACAAAAATGAAAACACGACTTATTTCAGAAAAGTGGTACAACAAATTAAGTTAACAATTTCTAGTCAGTTGATTTTATTTTAGATACCTTAACTTGTCACAAATTTTCAACAAAAATCAAGTTTTCAAATGTTAAATTCCAATTTAGCCAGTTGGTTCAGTCGATAACATAGTGTAGCCATGAAATAAATTCTTAGTTTGCTTGTCACAATTTGCAAAGTGGTATTTAAACTCCTAGTGTATGACTATTCAAATCAATAAGGTCACGAAGTTCTTGGCATCATCGCTTATTCTCTATCTCTATAAAGTTAAAATTTAGGATTAATTACATACACCTAACTTAAAATACCAAGTATACCATCCATACACTGCCTTGCGGACTGACGGAGAGTTGGGACAGAGCTTGGCGGATTGTGCAGACCAACGCTGACTTTATCAACAAGATGTCGGTAATCCTTAGGCGTCCAACTCATAAAATGAGACCAAGATATATCGGCGCTGACTTTGTCAACAACATGTCGGATAGAGCTTGGCTGGTTTGCACACCAACGCTGGATATACAAGCAATGTTGGATACCCTTGGATTATTATTATTATTATTATTATTATTATTGAAAATATAAGAACAAGGGAGATTACGCGAATTCAGCTTAACACAACTTAGTTTCAAAGATTCAAAAACCAATATAAGTATTTTAAGTCCTCCACACATTAAACAAAGACTACAATTTAGAATAAACTTCATGGCCATCACATAAGAATCTCCCTATGTACCGGTTACACTATTGTCCCTCAAAATTCAACTTTTTCATATTTCTTATTTGATCTTAGTTGATAGAGAAAAATACTATCAACTGATTAACAATCATTAACTTATTTTGTTGTATCAATCTAAAATGTGTCGTATTATTTTAAAAAAAAATGGCATGTTACACGATCTAAAATGCATGATGGCCCTACATGAAAAGAAAGAAAAAAATTTAAAGAAAAATAAAAGGAAGTAATGCAGACTCCCTCCCCCCAACACTTGGACAAAACAGTTTCCACACTATAAACGTTTCCTAAATTTGAAAGGACGTACCCAAAGGTGAGTGAGTTGCTAATTATTTGTAAAATGAAATTAAGTTTAGCCACTATATGCGAATGAAAATCATATGCAGAATAAAATCTACGATAAGGATGAGTATTATGTGGAAAATGAGACTTCTTCCCCCCCCCCTTTCCCCACAGTTGCCTTTATCGAAAATGATGTACATTGATTTCATATATGATTTTTGAGGTACAAGAGGCATGTTGGTATTTTTTGAAATAAAAATCTTTCCTATGCAAAATTGGTTCTGAGAGTGATTTATAGCATTCAAATGTTGATTATCCCATAAAATTTTCACAGGTTTTTCTTCTTAGCTCTTAGTAAGATCAGAGGCTAAGATTATGGGAAAATTTTCTATAGAGTCCAAGGAAGCGTACTCAAAGTCTTGTGACAGGGGTTTGAGGTATAACTTAGAAGTTATTATATGCTAACATTGGTCAACGTTCCTTGGTTAGATTCAGATGACATAGGTTTCAGGTCGAGAAGTTCATTTGGTTCAGAAATGTATATGAGCTCATCGAAATCAGAGTTAAAATGGTTAAATCACATTTTCAAGGCTTCAGAAGTGTTAATAAAGGTTTCATCAACTGTGGTCTGAATCATGTCAATTTTATCAATCTCAAAATCCCTAGAAGAATTATGGTGGCTAAAGCTGTTTTTACTCATCATTGTCAAATATAATCAAGGAAAATCCTATAGTGATGGTTGAAACAGTTAGCTCCTATCCAAAATAAATAACGTACTCAAGAATATTTTATTAACTGATAATCTCGATTTGAAGGGGGAAGAGGGTCTTATGGTCGTTCACGTATAGTATAAATACTAAGGGATACAACCAATGTTTTACGGGTAGTATGCAACCTCTTTTGTTACAAGTTCAATAAATTGAACTAATATGTATCCATGATCAAACCCTTAAGAGAATCAATTTCATAAAATATACTCTTGTAGTTAATTATTTTGCAAATCAAATCAAGTTTAATAATTGAAAACAATGAGTATGATGACAACAGTTATGGAAATTCCAACCAATCACAATAATCACACAATAATAACTGCAGAAATTAAAAAATTGTACAAGCAAGCTGCTGCCCCTGCAGAAATTTTTTTGCAAACAATTTCTATATATTTTTCTTTGCAACAGAGCACCTGTAGAGTTGAGGGAATTTTACAGTGGAGTATGGCTGTCCGTCCAGAGTAATTGAATGATGCTATTGATTCAAATCAACTTTTTGCAATTTCTTGACTTTTGTATTTCTTGTCTTGCTGCTTGTATTGTTTCTCGCTTTTAATTTGCTCTCTCTTTTTTTAAGAAGTAAAAAAAAACAAAAAAAAAGCTAGATTCGAAAAGGTGGAGGAAGAAAAAGGAAAAAAAATCTAATCTCAATGACTAAGAACTGGGCTTTTTAAGAAAAAAAGACTCAAACCTTTCTTTAAAAAAAACTAATTGGCTCAACACTAAATTCAAGCAATCAGGGACCCACTCAAATCAAGTCACGCATTCACCAAAATACACCCCTAGTTAAAAACATACTCAATTAAATTCACACAAACAAACATCAGACTCAACAGACACGTGAATATAGACATCCCAAAACTTCAATTACCACGATTCCCAAATCAAAACAATACCAAGAAACTGAAGAACTCATTCGTCCTTTTTTCAAATTTCAAAATAAAGACAAGCCAACAGCCAACAAAGAACATAGCTTCTTTTTTTCTTTTTTTTTCAAGAAACAAATCACGAAATCTTTACAAATCTAGAAACTCCAAAACAAATCAGTCTCCCCTTTATTTTCAACGCAGTTCATGCAAGAAATATTATGTTTCATTTTTTTCGATCAAAGACAAAACAGAACCTTGGAATTCAAATCGGGTTCGGGTTCCAATCGAGTTCGAGGTGGTTCTTCAATAGGCAAGTTGCATCGGTTTTCGAATTTGCGAGTTGCATTTGGGAGGGTTTTTTTTTCTTTTTTTTGAAGTGGGTTATGGGTATGTCTGGGGAGATGAAGTGTTGGCGTACTGGGTTTGTGAGAACAGTTTGGTATTGCGGTGCGGGATGGTTTTGACGGTGGTGAACTACTAAGGCTTTACGGATGTGAGCAATGAAGATGTTGAGGGTAGCAGTTTAGGATCTGGCTTGTGGAGTTGTTCGGTGATGAAGTTCTTACGGTTTGGTGATGATGAGGTAGATGGTGAACTGGGGGAGAAGGGAATGTTGTTATGATGATGTACTGATGATGTCTGCAGTGCTGATGATGGATGTGAAAGTGGACCGTGATCTGAAAAATTATGTGGAGCAAGAACACACGGTGCCTGAATGTAATGGGTATAAAGAGGAGTTGGTTTGGGGTATGTTGACTTTTGTGCTGGTGATAAAAAGGGCGTGGCCGAACTGGGTTGAAGTAGTGGTTGCGGTGAGGATTTTCCTGTCTAGTTTTCGAATTGGTGTGGATGAAGGTGTGGTGCTAGCGTTTGCTTCTGGAAGGGGTGGTTTGTAGTAGTGATGAAAGATCGGATCGTGGCAAGGGATGGTTTTGTGCAGGAATCGGGAAAGTGACGGTTTTGGCAAGGGGTTGCTGATGTAGGGAAGGTTTGTGGTATGCTATACGAATTGAATTGGGGGATTTGATGGTTGCGGTATAAGTCAGTACTGTGGATGGGGTTTGATCTTGTCGAGGGTGTTGGATTGGCGTTGTCTTGTGGTGGTAGCGAAGATGTGTGAAAATTTGGTGGACTAAGGATGAAAGTCTGAGCAGTTGATGATGAGTTGCGTTATGGTTTAGAAGTGGGTGGTGATTTATTGTAGTGAGGAATTCGGTTTGAGGGTTGAAGTGAAAGATGGTAGGGATGCGGATGGTTTCTGGTGTTTGCGGTGATCAGGGCAGAATTTGCAAGTCTACTTGGTGAAGTCTGTTTGATGATCCGATGTAGAAAAAATTGTGACGAGGGTGGAGATTTGGAACTGTGGAGAGAGATGATCGGGTTGTGTGATTGATAAATGTAAAGATGGATAAATGGCAAAGAGAAATAGCAAGAAAAGAAATTGGCAACTTTTTTTTTTGTTTTGTGTAAAGAAAATGGAAAGAAATGTAAAAGTTGGGAAGAAAATTGCAAAAGTGGAAAGAAATAAACAGCAAGGTAGAGAAATAATTACAAGGCAGAAAAGGGAAAGATTTCAAAAGAGAATATGTTTTTTTTTGTTATTGTTGTAAAAGAAGAAAAAAATGTAAAAGGAACAAAAAGTTGAAAAGGGGAAAGAAATAAATTAACAAAAAGGAAAGAAATCAATGAAAACAATTGGAAAGGAGTAGATGGAAAGAAATTAAAGAAAAAATGACAATTTTTTGTTTGTTTTTGAAAGGATAGAATAGGAAAGAATTAAATGAAAAAAATGGAAAGAGAGATTGTAGGAGGTAAAAGAGAATTGTAACTGGAAAGAATTAAATAAAAAAAATGCATTTTTTTTCGAAAATTTGTACAAGAAGAAATATATTGAAAACTGGGAGGCAATAAAGAGGAATTGAAAACAAAAGGTAAGTTTTTTTTTCTTTTATTAGAAGATTGTAGTACCAATATTTTAATACTCAATCAACCAATCTAGAAATTTTCTTCTATATGTACAAGAAAATAAAAGCAACAATAAAATAAAATAAAACTAACACGAATCGGAAATTAAATAAATTATAAAATTTAATTATTGCCTTCCCCGGAAATGGCACCAAAAACTTGTTCGTCGCTTTACTATGAATTAGAAAATCGTGAATTTTGAAATAAATATTACAAGCGCACAGATCGTGTAGTATGCAAGTCGTACACAGGGAGGAAAAATTAAATCTAATTATTTATATAATTTCATGGGCGAGTTAGACAAATCTTGGAGATGGGATAAAATTGAAATTACAATTTAGCTCGGAACAAATCTAATTAAATCGATAACTAAAATTGTAATTATCAATAAAACAAGTAACAATGCAATTGAATTAACTATAGATTTGAATCTAATCGAATCCATAATCAATTCAATGATTAAAAATAAAATAGAGTGCTGGAATTAAATTTGCAAAACGGGAATAAACTAACAGAAATGTTAAATTAGTATTACCGTTGAATCTAATCAAACGGTCAATCACTAATGAGAAAAGTAATTGCAATAGCAATTGTGTTCTAGCAAATCTAGTTAATTAGACAACACAAATTGCCATGAAAATAAAAAAATTTGCGGAATTAAAAGAAAATTATATTAATGGAAAAAAAGTTACAAAAAATGGACATGAAATTTACAATGAGATTACATGAATATTTATAGGGGATAGATAGCCAACCTAAAACCCTAATCCAATATATGCATATATTGACCTATTAATTAGCAATTATTTCTCCCATACTAATTAACAATTATTTCCCCCCTCTTAATTAGTAATTACTCTTCCCATATTAATTAACAATTATTCCTCCCTTCTTAATTAGCAATTACTCCTCCCATATCTTCCTTGTTTGACATGTGACTAAGCGAAGGGAGATAAGAGTTAAGGAGGTTTCTTCTACCAAAGATGAACATATATTAAACTCTAAAAGAAACACAATGCGAAGTCTTCATCTGTAGATCTTCATATGCATACACACTGCATTTTGATCTTTATTTTCTATTTTTCTGGCTGTATGTGGTTTAGTTGGCATATCTGTAAAAGTGACAAAATAACATCCAAGTAATATTTATTTATATACAAAAGATATGATATAAAAGCATAAAATAAACTCATTTTTATGTTAATCAGCGGTATGTACCTGAGTGCCTGGCGCAACGGTAAGCTTACCTGTAACGACCCAAGGATTTTCGGCCCCGAAAATCGACATAAATACAATCCCGTATCTCATGTCGACCTTCCTAACACCGAAAACACTGGATAGTTAATAGAAAGAAATTAGAGGGTGAGATAAGAAAGAAAGAAATATTAGGATAGAAGAAGAGGAAGAACCAAACACAACACAGAGTCTCACATCGCAGCGGAACAAAATATAAACAGAAATAAATCTTTACGTAAAGCTTTTAAAAATACTTACAATTTATCATAGTACATCACACATCTGGATAGTTATAATAACCTGTCCCCATATACAACACACAGCAGAATAGTAGCTATATAGTATCATATGTCTGATCACCTTTAGCTCGTCTCTGGACTTCGCAGCATCCGATAACCTGCACCTGTACACCCCGGTCTAACCGAGCATTTAAAAAACACCGGGTCAGTCTGGTGAACCAGAGTGAGAAAAAAAACTCGCACAGTATCAAGGGGGATCATCCAACTTGATTTTAACGTTCAAAAATCTTTTCGAAAGAAAAGGATAATCGTAAGACCAAATCCACACATAAATATGGACGGTTTTTACCATATGATGGCCCAAAACATTTTTGAAATCAATATCTTTTCTGATATTATAATAGTGTCTAAATACAAGTAAATATCAATCTAGCGGAACGCTTGCATCTCACGCTCCACATATATAGCATACAATCAAAACCGCGGGCACTTATTGGGTATTGGATTCCGATTATGACAAGGTATGGGACCACCTGCCAGTAGTATATCTCTAGAGGAGAATAAACTGGGTTCAACAAGAACATCTTGCAACCCAGCCCACACATGACCAACCACTCATTTCGCTTGAGTGTATCGAATGTATATCACCAACGGTTGGGATCAGCAACCATTTCCCGAAAAGGGACAGCATCAAATAAAGATTAAAGAAGCAAAAGGAATTTCTCTAGATAGGCGATCATACATCTTAATGGGAGCGACCCACATAGCCATGCTGCCTGCCCGATTTTTGTCATTTCCCAGTTGATGAGGCTTGAGGTTTAGATTAACTTTTGGAACACTTGGTCACCATTCACTTTGAATGCCACATCGTCAGATCCGCTATATATCACTAATTGACGTCCATAAAATTACTCTAATTGGGAGCTAACCAACTATGGCACATTTGAAGAAATCAACGTACGTGATCCTTTGGAAATACTCTGTCAGACACTCGTCCATACAAGTCATCCAGGAACAGGATGAACCGAAGGTACTCTCCTACTGCATCCAATATAGGAATCACCCCATGGATCAGTAGCGAGAAGTCCTTGCAACCCATAGATTCCAACCATGACAGAACCACAGTTTATCTCTTGGAGCTCACCAAAGATTATTAGCGGTTCTTCCGTTTTATGAAGATATACGGTCTTCATTGCTCCATTTTGATCATCTTCTGATATCTTCATGTATTTGTTGGTCGGAATAGTTTTTGAATATAAATTTGATCCCAGTCTTTCCGTGCCAACACTCAGATTGGACAGATTTGATAGTCAATGATTTAACTATCAAAATAAACAGTGTTTCAATCATGAAAATCCACTGAGTTCACTGGTTCAGTATTCAGCATCACTTGGCCCTTTTTATTAAATAAACTAATTCACTTCTGCTTAATTAAAACTTCTAACTCTTTTAATATTTAAAAAAACACGATAATTGAAATCTTGTATACTAATGTTCTCCAAACCATCTCATTATGATACTTAGTAACGTAACTCATAACCTTATTCAATTTCCACTTAATTCTCCTTTCAAAACATTTGTTACATCATTCTTTATTATTTAAACTTGGGGAATCTATTCAACTTATTATTCGTAAATGGTATTACGCAATATCGTTTATTCCATTCTTGAAACAATAACTAATATTTATCAGTATAGAATAAAACTAACTTTACATTTCCATTACTTCGGATCTCTCGTTATATATTTTCCAATTTTCACCAACGTTGCATTATTATTATTTCCCTAATGGAAATAATAAATTATCACTAACCTCTCTTACGATTACCAACTAATATTATCTTCAGATAATCCTGAAGTCGTTCAAGTTGGGGTATTTTAATTACCTCTCAGACCTTGATCAACAACGATCTTATCCTCAGATAAATATAAGTTGTAATCAAAAACCCATATTCCATTCCAGTCTCAAAACACACTCCATTTTTTACTATTTAAAATATAGTTTCACAAACCTTCTCCCTTAATTCCATAATTAAGAAATTTCTTATCAACAACACCTTTTTAACTCCGCCTCTTTAAACAAATTTCTTTAAAAAAATCGGATTTGGTTATAAAACCCTATGTCCCACTTCTTTACCCAAATTCACGCTTACCAATCTCCTTTCTAATCTATTCAACAATTCCATGCTTTGGAAATCTCATTTCATTTTTCCCCTTTTTACTTGATTTCATTTTTAAGTAACGTTAATGTAAAATTAACGCCATTACACTTTAAATCTCATTTACACAACTCTGGTTTAAGATAAACCCTTCTGTTCTCAATTCCTTTTACTTTACTCAAATATTAAGTAAACATTTAATTTACTCTCTCGTATTCGCTTAAACTTCTCTTTATAACTTTGTTATAAAAATTCGTATTTAAATATAAAACCCGTTCATAAACTTTTTTTCACCATTCCACTCTATTTCGCTTCACTTTGATTACTCTTTAAATGAATTTCCATTTAAAAGGTACTTCCCTCAATTATTATTATTTAAAATAACAATTTACTTTAATCACTAACTACTTCAATAGTTAATTTCTTGATTACTAAAATAAATAGTAAATTCCCTTTTTAAAACTTATTAAAATTAAAACATTGCTCATTAAACTATTTTATTAGATTAATTCAAATCAAACTAATTTAAATCAATTCCAATTACAATGGTTAACTTAGTCAACTCAAGGCGCGGTTACCTTGTTAACCCATTCCAATTCGTTTTCACTTTAAATTAATTAATAATATAATTAATTTAAATAATTCCATTAAATAAATTCTTAACAAACCAATTATCCACATTCTAACCGTTACGGTTAATTTCTATCCCCATATTCATAAATCTGATTAATCTCAGATTTACTTTGTAAAATCAATTTGTAATAAATCAAAGTATTTAATAAATAAAATATTTATTCATTTCCCTTTTATAAACTTTTATTCAAAATAATATATTTAAAAATCTATCTCTAGTTATAAAATAAATTTTATAACTTTATCTCTATCGACTCACCTGACGGTGAATCAATATTTATAAAATGGTTGATTTTATAGGCCATACACTGCCAAATACTCCACCAATACCGCCCATTGGTTTAAACTAACAGATGTTGAATATTCAATAATCAACAATTAAATCAATCACCCCAAACAGGACAGTTCATATATGATAATAAATAATATATTTGAGGAATCCGGTTGGATCCCTCCAACTTGTTCTTCCCTGTATTCAAAACGGTTATCACAAAACAGATCATTCAATTTCATTTAACTGATAACAATAAATAACGGCCATTTAACATCAACCACACGCCATTCAAACAATTCAATTATTTAAACACGTTTATTTTATAAACATGACTAACCAAGGTAAATTACCTTTATTGGAACCAATCGTTAAAATAACGATTTGGTATTTCACTGAAATTAAACAACGGTTTAATTTCATAAGTTAAATCAACAAAAATTATAATACTAGTAAACAGTCAACCATTAGCAAACAGAGCACACAAAATAAAACACAATTTTATATAAAATATAAATGGGAAAACTGAGTGAGTTTAACTCACCTTGAGTTGATTTTCGTTGGTTACAGTTGAATTAAACATTCGTTTAATTTTAACTGCAAATTCCTGGTTGTCTCCATCCTGTTCGAAACAGTCCCAAAAATGTAGAATTCAGCAATACGATCACAACGCTTCTTATTTGGCTCAATTCTGATGACACAAACATGAGTTACAAATAATATAAGTTTATATGATTTACTTATATCATTAACCCTAATTATAAATTAATAAACTTAATTACTTTTAAATTCAAAAAGAATTGGCCGAATTATTCATTTTGTTCGGTTTCCTTCTTGCAGCTTGAATCCGTTTAGTACCTATGACAAATGTGTTATAATTAATTTAGTTCATCTTGTTAATTAAGTAGTTAATTAATTCAATTGCAAAGATCTACGAATTACAGTCTGATAGTTCTGTTCCTTCCTGTTCTTATTTACTCATTGTTCCTTCCATTCAGCTGTGCTCACCCTTCCTGGAAACATCACGTATTAAGTTAATACTTTAACTAACTTAACTCAACCTTAAATTAATTTTAAAACTAGTTAATTACGTTCAGGGATGAAAGGATAGACCGATTAACTTTGCTTCTCTCCCTCACTCACAACCCGTCCAAACTGATACTGCTTTCGGTTTCTCATTTACGGCTTCAGAACCAAAACCGTGCACCAATTTAATTTAGGTAATTCCCTAATTAGAACTTAATTAGTTTTAATGGCATTAATTAGGAAAAAAATGGTCGATTTACTTCCTCAATCAGCAGCTTTGTTATATTTCCAAAACACTCGAAGTCCCCCATCGACCATCCTTCCATGCTGCCGCAACCCCCACTGGACCATCGGACGTCCATCAAATGGCACCAGAACACGCGCCATAAGCCACTCGACCTTCGCTCCAATTATCGTCTCCTCCAGTGCCATCCACGACCGGCAAACCCACCTTAACTGTTATGAGTTTCGGTTCCAATTCCCGTCGATCCACCCCATCAAATCCCATCGCCTCCGTTCAGATCAAAGAACCCACCACGCCAAACAATATTGCAGTTGAATGACCCCCGAATTTGATGAGTTGATTGTGAGATAAAGGAAAGGGATGATGGTGAGAAGTGGTTCGTTTATTACTTTAGTGGCGGCTGGAAAATTTTAGAACGAGTTGACCGTAGTCTAGGTTTTGACGCACTGAGACTTGGTTTGGGAATATATATAGGGTGTTAAATTTAATATAATATTATTTACGAGACTTCAACACGAAGTAACACACAGAAACCACCACAAACGACTTCCATTTTCTGATAAAAAAGCTAATCTTAGCATAAACAAATGTTCCGGACCCAATGGGACAAGTTTCGTCGAATTCCGACATCGTTTGAAAAAAATTCCTTTATAAAACCAGAAATAAACACGCGTTTAAATTTTCCATGATCACTGAATAAATCCGATCAACTTGAAACTTTGAAATCCTATAATAATTAATTAATACGAACCCAACGGCACTAGTTTCGTTGCATTCCGAGATTGTTTCCCGGTACGCTATTTTTTCACGCACCGCAATGCCATTTTGGACACCAAATTACCCGGTCTTCAAAAATAACAAACTATATACCGATCCTGACTCTAATCGACGATACGAACTCAACGGAATTGGGTTTCGTGGCTTAATTCGGTCGTCTGTTCAAGTTACACTCAAATATCTCTTTATTAATTTAACTACACGTTATAGAAAATGGACGGGCGTTTACGGCTACCGTGGTCACATACGACATCGGTTTGCCACGCAATCCAACACCGTACAATAATTTAACGTTACGGTTCCAACGAAACTGATTTCATCGAAAACGGAGCCTGTTTGCAAAATGGCTATTTTAAAGGCCTATAATTTAATAACGATTTTCATAGCGACATTTCAAATTTTGATTTGGCCATAACTTACTATCTATAATACGAAATCTGGATTTTTCTCTTCCATATGAAAATTATGATCAATTAATACGCTCCCAACGTTTCTTGTTTCACAGAAATCTTACTTATATCGGATCCTATATTCTCAGTTAAAGTTCAGAAACCAAATATTACGAACTGCCGCGATATTTCGAGCTCGTTTCATATTATAAATAAAATTAACGTTAAAACTTCGTTTTAATAACGAATAAATATTAAAATCCATTAATATCCCAAATGTAATATTTTAAAATAATAAATTAAATAAAATATTTTGCTACCAAAAATACGGGACGTTACATTACCTGGCTGGTAATCTGGAGCGCGCAGGTTCGAGTCCCAGCCTCTTCACATATGTGAGGGAAAGACTGAGCGCACTTATCGACCACCCCCAGAGTCCGGAAAGCCGTGAGAATAGTATCAGGACGGGAGACTGACCTGGAAAGTCCTTTCGTGCTTGAGTACGGGAGCCTTTGGCACTGGGTATCCAGCGGTACGTACCTGAAGGATATCCAAAAAAATTCAAACTTAAAACAAAACAATGTTTTTGCTATTATACATTGCCTACTTATTCATGCATCAAACTAGAATAAAGGCACACTGCTCCTTTCCTTCTCTGTACAAAAAAACATGCAAGCATCAAGTATCATTAAATGTAAAACCAGTGAGTCATGCTTCCTTTGACTTAACGCTAAGCAAACATTTTCCTATATAGTACAGGCATTCATTTTACTGGCCCGCAACATATTTTTTTTCTTAGCAACTCTGTTCTAAAATCACACAGAACTCATTTCATGGTGATTCTTCCTAATCCGTCTCTCTGTAACATTCAGCTTTACTAAAATACGATGCAACACATTATTTTCCAGGAGTCACACGTTATTTTACACGCAACAGGGAGACGATCTCCATTCCAGGTATGTTTGATTTCCTTCTCTGCCAAAGAGAAAGCACTTTCATTTGGTTTTCTTTTTGGAAGCAACAGGAGGTTCTTAGCTCTATGGACAACATGTTTCATTTTATTTAGAAGCCATAGCGATAATTTTTACACTCATGCAATATACAATTCCCATTTACATTTGGTTCATCTCCGGCATTCTTCTCTTTTTAGTAAACAACACAAAATTTCATTAATTTTTGCTTCAGCATATATACATATGTGCGTTATATACATGTCTATGCATGTGTTGTTTGTATGCGTGTTGTGTATCTAAGGTATGCAGGTGTTAATGTGGATTTATATACGTACGACTTGTACATGTGTATGCATGTATTTGTGCGTGGTTGGCATGAATGGAGTAGTCGATCTCAACAGCATGAAAATGGGGGAGACAAAGGAGTGGATTAAAATAGATTAGCTTTGAAAAGTAATTCCTCATCCATATCCAGTGAAGAAATCGAAAAGGAGAAGTTTTGAAGCCTCCATTAACGGAAGTTGGGGAGAAATCAGATTTAGAAAGCCTCCATTAGGGTTAGAAGTTTGTCGGTGTGGTGGTTTTATCTTTCGCTTTTGCTATAAGGCCCGAAATAATGTAGGCCCGAATGGTGCGGGAAAGATCTGGTGCACACAAACAATTTCCTCCCTGAATTACGGGCGGTTGATTAATTTCCGCATCCTTTCGTACACAGTTTTTTCTGGCTCTGTAGCACTGCTCTTTATCTTTTATGTTTGAGTTTCAGATTTTACCCGGTTTTGTATTGCCCACTTCTGGTTTGGGCTGGGCTTCGGCCTGTTATGTATTATTTTTACTATTTTTTTAAAAAAAGTCCTCATCCATACGAAATATGTTTAGCCTATGATTTCCAAAGTTTGTTCGTATTGATGATGAATGACGCAGGGCGTAACATATAAATAATACTTCTAACTTTGTGCGTACGTTGTATAGTTGACTTGCAGCTGAAACTAAATTATGTTCCTTCCCTTACATTCTCGGTCTTTTATACACTAATCAACTAGGCCTATCATTTAGAGCATCCCCAGACAAAGGGTGAACATTACGTTTTTTATTATGGTTAAATTTTTGGTTGATTTTCTCCTTGTGTCTAAAAATCTTATATGCTTTCGTGAGTATACATTTTGTAATCGATTCAAAATTCAGTTATTTTGATTACAAAAACGTAATTGGGAGATGCAGCATTTGAACAGACATCGAAGGTAGAGCGTCTGTTCAAACAGCGTCTAAAACCGAGGCGTTGTTTGAACAGACGTTTCATCTCAGACGTCAATTCAAACACTGCCTCATTTCATTCTTTCTACCACTGATTGTGAATAAAAAAACTAAAAAATCTTTAGGCGTCTGTTCAACATTCAATTACACTTTTGATTGTGAACAGGCGCCCGAAACAAAGAACAGCTGGCAGACCATCCAAATATATTTTGTAATCGTTGTATTTGTAATTTTGGATGGAAATGTTGTTGGAGATGCTCTATAGTTCCTAGCATATTCAAAAAAATAACGCTTTTGTTTTGAAACTTACCGAAGTTGTTTGAATTTCACTGTTTTCTGATATTTTCCCTTGGTTTTGGTATTAGTTTAAGCATAAAATGGTATGGCTAAGTTATCTAGTGAAATATGGTGACATCTATTTTGGTCAAAATTTTATTTTTGATGTTTTTTACCCATGATTTATTGCAAGATTGTTATTTTTCATAAATTATAATCAAGTGAATTAGTATAGTGCAATTCAATGTATATGCAAATCCACGAACCACTTCTAACAAAACTTCCCTAATAGAATAAAATAATTTTATTTGAAACTAAGTTTACACTTTGCAAAACTTCCCTGAAGATGGATTGAGCCTTAATATACAAAAGTCAGCCCAAAACCATTAGAACTGGCAGGAACCGCGGTTTTATGGCCCAAACGCCCAGCTTAAGTTTTACTTTTTCAATTCAACACAACTTTTAACTGTGCTTACAATCCAGCCCGCACCAACAAGATTTCTCAAGCCTGTATGAATGATCATACGAAGCTACATAGAAAGAACGCACTACAACGTTTCTCTCTAGTTGATGATGTGGGACATATAAATCAACTTCTTATATTTTTCTCTTCATCTGCATCTGCAGCGTGCACGTCCTTTTACTTATTATTTTTACTGTTTTCAAAACTTTGCCTAATACCAAGAGCATCTCCAACAGTGGAGGAAATTCATGTTAAGGGGTGTAATATCCCTTATTTTTGCACCCAACAGTTGTTACACGGTGTAATATGAAGGCAAATGTTACAGGCTGGATTCAGAGTTCGGAATAGGGCGCGCGAGCTGATTTTATCAGCTCGTGATGTCGCGAGCTGATTTTATCGGCTCGCGACTTCAGGAGCCGATAAAATCAGCTCGTGGCCTTTTTTTTTTTTCCAACTATTTTTACCATATACAATACCAAATGCATTAATTTTTTTGTAAAATAAACTTCGAAACATAATAATAATATTTGATTACTAAGAGCAAAACCAATTTTTTTTTTTTTTTAACGTTTTACCCTAGTTTGTCGTATACAAAAACATAACCGATATGTAATTTGTAAAATAAACTTAGGAACATAATAATAGATGATTAATAACTCGTACGAATACAAGAAAAGGAGTTTGTATAATAGAAAATGAAACACAATCGATGATTAATAACTCGTACGAATACAAGAAAAGGAGTTTGTATAATAGAAAATGAAACACAATCGATGATTAATAACTTAGGAACATCTTAGGAAATGAAACATAATCGATGATTAATAACTTAGGAGTTCGTACAAGAGAAGTAATAGTAGAAAAGGAGTTCGTACAATAGATGATTAATAACTTAGGAACATCTTTACTGCATACATAATCGATAAGTTCAGACAAACATAAAATAAAACACATTCAGGTAATGGTTCTTCATAACTAGGTATCGCCGTGGTGGTTCCATAAATGAGTCATAAGATCCTTCTGTAGCCGGTTATGGAGTTCTGCATCCAGACATACATATATATATACATACATACATAAGATCCAAAACATCGAGACATACATATATACATACATACATCCTGCCCGAACCCAGTAAGGACCAAACTCTGCGTCGGGTAAGTGAAAGTCGGTCGTATCTACCCATCCTGCCTGTCTCAATCCAGCCACATACTGTCTTCCTATAACACGCTGCGGCCCGAACATATCAAGTGGCAAAGGTGGATCTACGGGTACGCGCAACTCACCGGTACTCTGGTAATAGCATCGGTCTCCCAAGTACCAAACAGGAAGGTGGGCCGGTGGGAAGAAGAGGACACGTCGAGTAGATAAGCTGCATGCAATGGCTAATGGATGGGCATCAGGTACTGGGCCACCGGCTGCAAGTAACATCCAATAAGAAGCCCAAGGTGCTCGTAATATGTTCCCCCTCTCTCTCATATCCAACTGGGTACGAGCCTCCATCAAGTCGTGTCTCACACCAGAAGGAGAACGCTGAACTACGTGCAAACTCTCCCATCTACGCATCCGTGGGAACAAGGCCTCAGCGGCATGACTGGCGGTGGGCTGTATGTGTGGGTGCATGTTGGCCGTGTACTCGTAGTACCAGCACGACAACATGTACCAAAAACCATACATCTGCTGAACCTCTCTAAAAGCATAGGAGTCAAGAGCGGTGTATAGATAACCCAGTATGGCAGAGCCCCAATCAAACATATGCAGCTGATCTAAATCGACTAGTGCTGCAAGGTAGCCAAGCCTAATCGAACTCTGTTGGTTCGTAAAGAACGTCGAACCAAGGAGGTATAAAATGGTAGCCCTGTACAGTATGTCGTGGAAATCTACCGCATCTACATGCGCTGTAATATAATCAAGTAAATATGTGCAGGGAACGGCACCATTAGCTACACGAGCCGCATCCAAACCTGGCAAATACTGTATGTACGACTCGGGTGACTCAAACTGGGAATCAAATGGAGGTATGACTCTATCTGGAAGGCCTATCTCAATCCCCGAAAGCATGTAAAAATCGGCTGGGGTGATACCTAGCTCAAAATCCGGGAAGTGAAAGGTGTGTGTCGTAGGCCACCATCTCTCTGATAAGGCTTCGACCAAAGGTCGATCGAAGGACTGGGGAGGTATAATACGTAAAAAACGTCCAAATGGACTGCCAAATAGTCTCTCTCGAATATCCAGAGGTAATATGTCTAAGGCTGATGCTACAAACTTCGCCCAACTCCCGCGAACGTTTACATACCGAGTCTATTAAAATAATACCAGTTAAACGACTATAAAACCAAGCACGCCTATGCACTAAACGATAACGTGCATGCACTAAATGACTATTTAACAGTTAAATGAGTATTAAAGTTCGTACTACTAACGTATAACAAACTACTACATGATAAAGTTTTAACAGTTAAAAAGACTATTTAACAGCTAAATCAATATTTAACTAGTACGTGCAATAATGTATACTATTTAAATGACTATTGACATTCAAACTACTAGACCATAGAACGTACATGCACTAAACTATAACGTAAAACTATAAAGTAAAACTAATACCTGAACGGTGTCCAGCGCGGTAACTGATCGATGGGTGAATCCCTGTGGCATCTCGTGGAGGATACGTAAGTCCTCAATCGTCGTCCCCTCTGGTGGAGGAAGGTGTACTGGACCAGACATGTCGTCTGGCATAACTCTAACTGTGCGTCTCCCGCTCTTCGTCACGCGTGGCGGCATCCCGACGTTGGAACGATTAAAAAAGAAATTAAAAAGGAGGAAATTAAAATTAAATGAATATAACCAAACACCCCCCCCCTCCCGAGCCATATATAGGCTCGGGAACAGGCGCGAGCTGATTTTATCAGCTCGCGAGCTGATAAAATCAGCTCGCAGGCTGCGAGCTGATAAAATCAGCTCGCGCCTGTTGGGAAATATCAAAGATATCTCCCGTAATGTTACGGCCCGTAACACTGTTGGAGATGCTCTAACAGACAATTAGCTACATCAAGCTTTCACTAAATCCAAAGTGATCAAAATCGTTTCATAAGCATAAGCATGAATCATACATACATACGTGTGTATATACACACACATGCACGCGCACGCGCGCGTACATATATATATATATATATATATATAATTAATAGAATAAATTTATTTAATTAAAATTAGAAACAAATCACATGTATAAACAACTATTAAAAAAAATACATGATTCCGACAATTAAACCGATCTGACCGTCTAAACCTTCGACCGTGAGTCATCACGGTTCGACTCGCAGTCCGATAATGAAAACTATGATTGAAACTCCCGTAACATGTTCCTTGCCCATATATGTCAATGAATATTTCAATGATCCTTTATTATCAACTGCACGCATGCGCATCTTCACCACCATTACCATTTTGTTGGTGCGATATATAGACTATAGTCTGCGTTTCGTATAATCTTCTGATACTACAATTTTTTTTAAGGTAGTTCTATTAACACCTCTCATTTGTCCTTTCCCACCTCATTGTAGGTTTAAAAAAATAAAATGACCAATTTACCCTCATATGTTATTAAACTTGACATATTCATCATCTCATTTTATTATTTACTTTAATTACAGTGAAATGACAAAATAAGACAAGAATAATAATGTTGACTAAAGAAGACAATTATAATGTACAGGAAAATGATGTTATATTTTAGATTTGATTTTTTTTTCTTAAGAGCTTTTTCTTAAATTTGATTTACAATTCAATCTCTTTTTAATTAAACTAAAAAATAATTTTTTTAGATCATGCTATTGATTGAAACAAATAAAAAAGTAATTACGAATTACAGTTTTGTTGTTTTTGGATTTCATCCCTTCTTTCATTTAATTATTAATATTAAGTTGTTGTTCTATTGAAAGTATAAAACAAAGGGTAGTTTCCGTATATTTTGGGGTGGGAAAAGCAAAAGATGAATGTTATAAATCTTGTTTAAACAGTGGGGTGGGAAAGGCAACAGTTGAAGTGTGAATAGATCTGGCCTATTTTTTTTGTTATGTCTATGTGTTGAATGCATAATGAATCATCTTTTTCCATTGTCAAAATAATCTCAATGCATAACCCTAAATTCAATCTTTTCTCTCTTCATTAAAGTTAGGATGGGTGCAAAAATAAAGAAAGCATTGAATCGAAGAAGAGTTTAAAGAAGGCTGCTTCGAAAAGTATTGACAAACCTTCTGATTTTCTGCCTTTAGGAGGAGGCCCTGGTAAACAACTAGCTGTTGGAAAAAGTAGAACCGATCGAAATTACGTCAACCGTTTGTATATTGGGTGGTCCTATACCTCATGGATTTTATAAAGAACAAATGGAAGCCTTTTTTTTAGTCAATTTGGTAAAATAAATAGATAAGGATAGCAAGATGAAAAAAGATTGGAAGGTCGAAGCATTATGCGTTCCTTGAATTTGAGAATCTTGAGGTAAAATAGGTCGATGCAGAGATAGTTAATGGTGAACCAAGAGACAAAATTTTGTTTAAGACTGAAACTGCATTTATGTTCTTGTTTGAAGTTCCTATGTGTTTAAAAAAAAGGAATGCATAATGACCATCAATGACTGAAAACGAATAATTTATTGATAATGCAGAAAATCTTAGTGAAGTTATCAATCGTAAATATAAGAATAAATGAGTTGCTGCCATTCTTCGCACGTTAAAGACATTTTATACTTTCTATCTAGGCTTGTATTTATGGGCCGCCTTGTAACCCATTAGTCAATATGTTACCAAACATTACACTGGCACATATATAAAATATATGTAACTCTGTACAGTTTTGATTAGATTGAGGTTAAACACATCTAAAAGTATCCTTACCGATCAAGAATCACAAGAAAAGCTCACAATCAAAAAAGGTAGCATATCAAGAACGATATCAGAAACTGGATCTTCCGAAAACTTAGAAGAAAAATCACATAAATCCATTCGTTTGCAGTCTAACTAACTGTAAATTTGTTTCTTGTGAATCTCAATTCAAAAGTAAAGAGTTTCAGAAAGGTTTACCTCTGGTTTAGCCATTATTCTTTATCACTGCATTTGCTGTAATGACGAATAACAATGGTTCTGCATCCTCTGCCAACATAGGGACATCTCAAACTGCCAATGCCAAGAAATTTATCAAGATTGTTGTAAGCCCACAGAGCCAATTGATCAATGTTCATACTGAAGAAAACAACTATATACTCTAGAGGCTGCAAGTCGAAACAACAATCTAGGGTATGGCTTAGAAGGATATGTTCTTGGAACAGTCGCAATTCCTCCGAGGTTCATAATTGATGCAACAAATAATATCATCAGTTATGAAGAATATACAGCATATCATAGGCAAGAAGGGTCTATTGGTGCCTGGCTTCTATCCTCTATAAGTCCAGCAATACTTCCTCAAGTTATAGGGTGTGAAAATGCAAATGAAATGGTCTACAATTGAAATTTTTTTCCAGTACTCAATCTGCAGCAAAAGCATTAATTTACAAGAGACAACTTCAAAACTATAAGAAAGAAAATATGGGTATGAGAGAACACTTGGCAAAGGTCAAGAACATATGTGACATATTGAAAGCTGCAGGGAGTAATATTGAAGAATAAGAACAAATCTATTCCTATTAAATGGCTTGGTGACGAATATGAAGCCGTAGCGGCTATAATAACAACACAAAATGTTACACCCCCTCTTGATGATGTTCAAGCCATTTTGTTGTCACATGAGGCAAGAATCGACAATAAAAAGTCAAGTGACAGTGATTGTTCTCTTAACTATGTTGCTAATAATAGGGACAAAGGACAAGGCAACTACAAGAACAACAATCCTACCCAAAGAGAAGGTTGCCCCCCAAGAGGAAGATGAAGGGGTAGATGGAATAATAATAACAAACTCAAATGTCAAATTTGCGAAAAACTTAGTCGCACTGCACTTAAGTGTTATTTTAGATTTAACAACAACTACACTGGAAGTTAGGAAAATAACCGTCAAAGCGAAGGCAATCCTAATGCTAACATTGCACAAACACGGCAAGAGTCCTCAAATCAATCAAATGGAAAGCAATGCAATCAAGCAGAGAACAACAAATCTGAACCAGTAATGGATAACAACTGGTCTCCTGACTCAGGTGCAACTAATCACATGACCAACAACCTATATAATCTCAATCTTGACAATAAAGAATACAGAGGTAAACAGTTAATAACCATGGGTGATGGTAAGTGCATTAGCATCTCACATACTGGCAATGTTATTTTAAAAGGCAAGAAACATTTATATCTATATAAACTTCTCAGGGTACCCAAATTAAAGAAAATTTTGATGAGCGTATCTCAATTCACTAAAGACAACAATGTTTGCTTTCAATTTTATCCTAGTTACTGTATTGTTGAAGATATGCTCACTCATGAAATTCTTTTGCAGGGTAATGAAGCTATTGGCTTACACAAGTTCAAGCTTGGTTATTAAATGAACCCAACAAAAGAAAGATACTGATTCACATCCATAATTCAGGATGAAAAAAGTAACTGTAATATCTTTGTTATGTGGCATCATAAATTGGGTCATTCTAGTGTTAATGCAGTTAAAAACATTATGAATAGCAATAATATTTCATATGATGATGTGAACTTGCCATATATTTGCACTTCCTGTCAAATAGTTAAAAATCATAAATTACCATTTGATAATTCATCAACTGTTTACTCTAAACCATTTGAACTTGTTGCAACAGATATGTGGGGCCCTGCATCTATTACTTATGATTTTGTGTGTAACTATTACATCTCTTTTGTTGATGCTCACTCTAGATATACTTGGATTTATTTTCTAAAATCCAAATCTTATACTTACGAGACTGTTATAAAGTTTATGAGCATGACAGAAAATCAGTTCAATGCTAGAGTAAAAATATTTCAATCTGATGGTAGTACTGAGTATAAAACACTCATCAAATACTTTGAAAATAAGGGAACAATTCATAGATTGACATGTCCATACACATCTGAGAAAAATAGTCTAGCTGAAAGAAAGCATAGACATATTGTAGAATGTGGCTTAACTTTATTATCACAAGCATCACTATCTTTGAAATTCTGGTCTGAATTATTTAATATAGCAGTGTATTTAATTAATAGAATGCCAACTAAGGTATTAAACAATGTCAGCCTACTTAGTTCTATATTAATTTAATCCAAATTATCTAGATCTTAAACCATTTGGATGCATAGGCTTTCCTTATCTTAGACCGTATAATTTGAAAAAACTGAATTTCAGATCAAAACCTTGTACATTTTTAGGTTATGCTATCAAACAAAAGGGCTACAGGTGCATTGATGAGAATGGTAGAATTTTTGTAAGTAGAGATGTCACTTTTAATGAAAATATCTTCCCTTATGCTCATGCTAATATTAATACCACCAACAAAGTAATAAAAGAGAAAGAAAATATACCTAACATCCCACAATATACCGAGTTTCTTCAATCAATAAGTGATTAAATGGCTGTTGATGCTCAACGAATGCATATTACTGAGCACAATCAACTCAGTAATGACAACAATGACTCATTCAGCCACGCCAATCTGTCACCTAAAAATGATAATCATGACGGTACAAGCTCAGTCAAAGAACAGATTACAAATAAAGACAGGCAATAGAGTACAAGTGGGTCACGTGGAAACTCACCTACTATTGAAGACAACACAAGTCTGCCTGAACATCACACTGAAACACCACAAACTGCCATTGGTCATCCTATGATAACCAGAGCAAAGAGTGGTATATTCAAACCAAAGGCTCATAGAGCTACTGAGAGCAATGAAGAACCTCTCACTTTCAATCAGGCCATCAAGCACAAAGAGTGGAAAACAACCATGGATAAGGAATTCAATGCTTTCATTAGAAATCAAACCTGGGACCTCGTACCACAACCAAGCAACAAGAATTTAATTGGTTGTAAATGGACCTACAGAATCAAAAAGAACCCAGATGGCACTATAATTAGATACAAAGCCAGATTAGTTGCCAGAGGATTCACCCAAGAGTGTGGATTTGACTACAATGAAACATTTTCACTAGTAGTCAAACCCACAACAATTAAGCTAATATTTACAATTGCTCTCAAAAATCAATGAAACATTCATCACTTGGATGTGAACAATGCATTTATTAATGGAATGCTTGAGGAAGAGATTTACATGCAACAACCTGAAGGATATATACAAGACATCAACCTAGTTTGCAAACTTAATAGAGCTATCTATGGTTTGAAACAGGCTCCTAGAGTATGGTTTGATAGACTCAAATCACTCTGAATGCACTGGGATACAGGCCCACAAAATCCGATAACTCTTTATTTATTAAAATTACTCCAACATCCACTGTATATATACTTGTTTATGTTGATGATGTGATAATTATAGGAAGCAGCGGTGTTGAGATAACCAGTATTACCAAATACTTAAATAAAGAGTTCTTAATTAAGGACCTGGGACAAATCCCTTATTTTCTAGGAATTGAAGCTTAAAGAAACTCAATGTCAGAAATGTTCTTATGCCAAAGGAAGTATATTACCGAACTACTAATGAAAACAAACATGATAGAAGCCAAATCTCAACCCATTCATATGATATCAAGTTTACATTTTTCAAAAAACAAGGGAGAAAGCATAAATAATACACGAGCGTTGTGGGAGCATTACAGTATGCAACCACAACAAGGCATGACGTATCGTTCAGTGTTAACAAAGTTTATCATTTTTACAGGATCCTAAAGATGAGCACTGGAGAGCAGTGAAAAGAATTGTGAGATATCTAAAAGGGACACTAAACTATGGCTTAATTCTGAAAGGCTCAAATCATTTAAACATAACTGGATTTACAAACTTGGATTGGGCAGCAGATCCTGATGATAGAAGATCTATCACAGGCTATTGCATCTATGTTGGTGACAATTTAATATCGTGGAGCTCCAAAAAGCAATCAACTATATCAATGTCCTGTGCTGAAGTTGAATATAGAAGTATTGCAAGTGCAACAGCTGAAATTACATGGATACAAAATAGCAACTTAATAATTCATCAAAAGCAACCATTTGGTGCAACAATCAAAGATCTATTTATATGTCTGCAAACCTTATTCAGCATGCTAGGACTAAACACATAGAAATTGACATTTACTTCGTTCAAGATCAAGTAAAGGAAGGGAAACTACAAATCAACTATGCACCTTCATTTCATCAAAGGGCAGATATTCTTACCAAAGCCTTATCGGCAAAGAATTTTACTAGACTTCGTGAAGAACTGAAGATTCACCACTGTCCAGCTCTAAAAAGTATTGAGAGTCTCTCGATTGGTAGCTCTCAGCAAAAAATTACATCTGAACTCAAGTCAAAGCCTTGACTTCAGCATCGTTCCCCTACAACTTGCAACAACAAAGAGAGAAGAAGCTACTCGAAGTTTGCTTCAACCTCTCAATTTTATTCTGAAATTTTTTGATGACGAAGGCAGCGATTCGTTTCAGAGTCAAATTTAGGGTTTTAGGAAACCCTAGATTTGAAGGGGGTAAATAAGAGAATAAACGAGTTGTTGTCGTTCTTCACACGTTAAATACATTTCATACTTTCTATCCGGGATTGTATTTATGGCCCGCCTTGTAACCCATTAGTCAATATGTTGGCGAACGTTACATCAGCACATATATAAATGTATGTAACTCTATACAATTTTGATTATTCAGTAATACAAATTTTGCTATCACTATCTCTTCTTTCTTAATACAATAATCAGATCAAAAACAAACTTTCGTAATTGAAGAAACTTAATAGACTGCATTAAAATTTCCGTATATGTGATGAACTTTTGACGCTATTCGTGTTTATGTACGTGACATTAACATTTTTCATTTTTATATCACGACCTAGAAGAAAAACCGGGGCAACTAAATGGAAGTTAATGTTATGACGCTTCCATTCTTGAAACCCTCATCTAAAACTGCTTGGAGTCGGAGATTCAAATAATAGCTGATTGGGGGTGCAAATAACCACGGTCTGAGAATAAATGTTTTCTTTTATTATGTATATAAAATAAAAGCATTTCAATATGTTATGACTTATAACATTATATTAATTTATGGTTTCTCTAAGAAAGATGTATTAGAATATTAATTTTAGTTCGGTTCTATTTGGAATTATTAACAATAGTGAATTGATAAAAGCACCCAAATTTCTTCTTCTTAATACCATGGGTGGTATTAGGAAGTGAAAAACTGGGTGCTTTTAGCACTGTGACACCACGTGATACTAAAAGCACCCAGTTTTACACTTCATGATACCATTCATGGTATTAAGGAGAACAAATCTAGGTGCTTTTAGCAGCACTCTAGCTACATTGTGTGTTCCATGCAAGCTCATATTACTTGAACACAGGTTATAGATTCATAAAATCAAACTGCATGAGCAATAATTAAATCTAATAATTGTATAGTTGGCACTACAATATGTATATCAAACAAATTACTAATGAAATTTGAGAGTTTTTTGGTAGAAATCTGCTACTAGAAAATGCAATAAAATGTTTCATTTACCTTTAACGTTATACGGTTTCTAATCTTAATGTGACCTCATTAATTGGGTCATAAATGAAACATTTCATTTTTCGTTATGCATTTTCTAGTCTTAATGTAACCCTTTAAATTGGGTCATGAATGGAAAGTTTCATTTTCCGTTATGCATTTTTGTAATAACCCGGAAATGCGAGCCAATTTAAAAATTTTATTTTGGCAGTTTTGCCGAATTTTGATTATTCAAAATGAATTATTTTAAATAATATCGACGAGAAATGTATTTTGAACAGAATCGAACGTATATATTTATATAAATCGTCGTTAGAATATGAATATTTTATTTTAAATATAAAAGGAATTGAAAATGGCGCGGTAGTTCGAAAATTCGATTTCAAAGTTCAAATGAATGTATCGGGTGCAAAATAAACCGGATTTTAACGAAACCAAAAATATTAGAATCTAAGTGAGAATATCTTTCCAACGAATCCGAAAAATCAAAATTTCATAGCGGGAATCAAAAGTTACGTCCAGTTGAAAATTCAGAATAGTCGCTATGGAATTCTGGCCCTTAAAAATGGAAATTTTGCAAACGACCTCGGTTTTCGACAAAACCACTTTTGTTGGATCCGTGATGTTAAATGATTGCTAGGTTTAAAAATTCACAATTTATCGAATCAATATGTGAGCGTGGCAAAGGAAAACGTGTTTTGACCATTTTAGTTTATTTTAATCGACTGGAAAATGGCCATTTTTCAAACGGTCTCAGAATTTGACGAAATTAGTTTTGTTAGGACTGTATCGTTAATACGAAGCTAGAAAATATTTTTCGATAATTTTTAGAGTTAGTATGTGGACCCGGTAAATTGAAATGCGCGTTCAAATTCAATATATAGATTTATATTTTGATTTTGACGGAAACTGATCGAAACGGTCGTATCAGCCTACGATACATATCCCATTGTGTTAGGAATGGGGTTAATTAGCTATGGACGACAGTCGGTGGGTTTGATTTTGAGGTCAAATTAAAAAGGTACCTTTTGAAATAATTAAATAATATATAATAAAACTATCTCCCCTCTCTCTTTCTATTCTCTCAGCCCCCCCCCCCCCCGTTCTTCATTCAGAACTAAAAAAAAGGAAAAAGATCGCGATCAAGGAGACCGCGTTGCCCCTCCACCCACCCATCGACGTCGCGCCCCAGACCCCCTCCCCGCGTCGCTCCCTTTGCTGCGCCCTCTTCCTCCTCCCCATCTTCTAAAACGCGAGCGATCTCCCCTATTCCCCCCCACTCCCCCCCCCCCCCCCCGAAACCCCGACGAGCCTCGCCGCCGCCCCATCCTCCGTTCCCTCGACCTCCACCTCCCCCGAGCCCCCCAGCGACGCACAGTGTAACACCCCACATCCGCTAGGGTCACTCACAAAGGGAATGCACTAGGTTTGGTGAAGCATTATCGAGGTAAACATGCACAGAAATATTACAAGACAGAACATATATATATATACCTTATAAAATAAGGTCTAAAGCCTTTTACATCAGAATACATCGAAACATGTCTTGCAATAGTAAAGAAGCATAAAACCTTTTCATAAATTATTCCCCAAGTAAAACAGTAAAGTAGCCATAGCCAAGAAAAGTCCAAGCCATGCGTGAAGACCTTCAAGCAGAAGAAGTCCGAACTAGATAACAGTGTTTCCTCCCTGAAACCTGGGGGGGGGGAAACGGAAGACAAAGAGGCGAAACAAAACGGGGTCAGTCACAAAGACTGGTAAGTCCTATCTACTTCCAGTATAAAAACAGGTAAAGGTAACATGACATGCATAAACTGAAAGTAAACATAAGGATGACGACAAGATAGATAAACTAAACCAGGGGTAACAGGCTGAACTACTGTAGCAAGGTAAACTAAGATATCATGATAAACTACGGTGTCATGATAAATCAAGGTATCACATCGTCAGGTTTCTATCAAGTATACTATCCCAAGGTATCTATCCTGTATATTTCTCATGGTTCTAACATGTATATTTGCTCTGCACCTCTCGTACTAGTATCCCAACCCGCGTCCTGTGTTAATTATGAATGTCCCTTGCCCCATGTCATGTAATGGTCCATGTCAACCTAATATATATAGCATATGTAGGTTTTCCCCAACTCGTATGTTTCTTTCCATGTATAAGTTCAGTCCTTTGCCGTAGGCCATACGGGCTTTCCCATGTGAACGTTTTATCCTTGAGATTATTTTGGATTGCTACCCTTGATCTTGTTATGTTTCCTTACCATGAACTATCGCGCGTTCCCTTAGGATTTATGCCACCTAGGACCACTAGGGATTATGCTACCTAATGAATGTTTCCGTGTCTCGGTTTGGGTTTTGGCCACCTAGGACCACTAGGGATTATGCCACCCGTCAACCGCGCCCTTTTTTCCCACGTATGTATCGTGAACCGTTTTCCATGTCTAGACGCACATGTTCCTCAATGTGCCATCCGAGTTCCATGCCAGGGCAAATCAAGAAATACGGAACTCGGTCGGGAGCTTTAAGTCGTCTGCTGATGCAGATATCAAGGTCTGTTTTTGTACCCGTGGCTATGGTCCCACGTGACCCCTCCCTCAACTACTGGAAGGCAATCCAAGAAAAATCATGTATGAGAGCTACACTACGGCCCATCGATGCCCACTTCCAGATAGCCAACCTCACCCATAACTCGATAGCAAGTATATGGTCTGTTGGGAGTTCCCTGCCTTTCCGTACGTACACGATTGACTAAAGATGGTAGGTAGTCGGCGACGTGCTATCCAGGGCAAAATCAAGTATCGTCGACTCCACGCTAATCCATCCCAGTCTTTAGGTCGCTCGCATAGCAACCAAGGCATACCCTTGGCTCTTCTATCGCAGACCTTAACCTCTGTGAGGCCGGGTTTCATGGACCATCTGCCACCTCACTGAGGGATACCAAGAGTACCCTCACGTACCCCGAAGCTACCGCTTCGCCACCCAGTTCGCTGGAGCTTTTTATCCAAGTCAGATAAGTTGCTCCTCCTCGTATACTAAGCAATGACCTACCGTATCAGGTTACTCATCTATTTATGAACTAGTCCCATGTCCTTGGCTAAGAATTATTACTTAGTTACCCTTAACTAAGGTTTACCACTTAGCTCCTCTTTCCGCTATCCTTGTTAACTACGATTTCCAACCTAGTCCCCTGAGCTAGGGTTTTGTCAAATGGGTTAAGTGTTGTTATCCAAGTTCATGACTTAACCCGCCTACGAATCATGTCAAGATTGACTAAGTACTCAAGTTCAAGGCTTAGCCCTACAAGTTGGTTAAGTGTACCAAGAAGCTCATGACTTAACCCTATCAAGTCAAATTGGTTAAGTATTTATTTGTCTTAACCCTATCAGATTATCATGTTAGATTGATTAAGCATAGATCATCTTAATCCCATCAGATTATCGAGTCGGATTGGTTAAGTATGGGTTAGCTTAACCCCATCCACTAATCGTATTACAATGGTTAAGCCTAATTTTAAAAGGTCTTGTGACTTAACCCTATCAGGTCCACCTATTAGATTGGTTAAGTATAGGTTACTTAACCTCATCAAATCATCATGTATAATTGGTTAAGTATAAGTTACTTAACCCCATTAAATTACCATGTTAAGTTGGTTAAGTATTGGTTACTTAACCTCATTGAATTACCAAGTTTAGATTGGTTAAGTGTTTAACTTAACCCCATAGAATTACCGTGTTTAGATTAGTTAAGTGAAGGTTACTTAACCCCATCTAATTACCGTGTTTTAGATTAGTTAAGTCTAAGTTACTTAACCCCATCTAATTACCATGTTAGATTAGTTAAGTATGGATTACTTAACCTCATCGAATTTACCGTGTTTAGATTAGTTAAGTGTGGATTACTTAACCCCATCTAATTACCAAGTCGGATTAGTTAAGCATAAATTACTTGACCCCATCCCCTAATTGTCTTGTATGGTTAAGTGTTATTAAGAAATCAAGCCCGGTCCCACTTAACCTACCCATTCGTGTCATATCGGTTAAGTGTCATTAGTCAAATTTACTTAACCTTATCATGTGGCATTAATTTAATTAATGCACTCTCAACCTCTCACATTAGACCTTGTTGTGGTTACTAGTTAAGCCGGGCGGGTCCGGGTAGTTTTACACCACAACCTAGTCTAACCTCGGGTCTTAAGCGCGACATGACCAACTTCTCACATTGGATCCTATTGTTTGTAGCCACTAGTTAAGCCGGGCGGGTCCGGGTAGATTTATGCTACAAACTCAACTCAACCTCGAGTTGGCCACTTTCATGTTTGGTCTAGTGTCTTTTTTTTTACACTTACAACCCACTTCCATGTTTTCCCACGTGTCATGACCATATTTAAATGTATCATGAATGTCATGTTCTCATGTAAGCCCCATGTCAAGTTTTTCATGTCATACCCACGTTTTTCCTAAGCTACCCAAACGTATTTCCAACCCAAGTGGAAGCGAGTCACATAGTAGGGTATTATGCCAACATATTGGCCACAAACATGCATAGTATCATGAGGGAATTTGGCCACAAACATGCATAGTATCATAAGTGAATTTGACTACAAACATGCATGATACATAAGGGGTTTGGGTTCATTTACATGCATAAGCCCCAAAGTCAAATCTTTGCCAATGTTTCACAAGTCAAATGGTTCCCAAAGGTTCATGCTAGCATTCCATAGATAAAGATTCAAACTTGCAAGGTAAACTAGGTTAATCATAACATGAATAGCATGATCTAGTCACTAAGCATAGCCAAAAGTCATAGGTTCAAGCAAAAGAGGCATGACAAGGTTCATATAGGCTAGCATACTTAGTTTAATCTCGTTTTATTTTATGCCATCATTAAGACTACCGTTTAGATCTAGAAGTAGCTAGAACTTACATAGCGAGGCTTAGGAAAGGATCGTGCATTATCTTGACGAAGAAAGGTGGCTCCTTTGTCGAAGAATCGTCATGGAATTTGCGTAGCAACGTTGATCCCTCCTCGATTTGGTGTAGAAAGCTTGCACCTTTTGATTTGAACCCGATTTTAATGCATAGTCTCTAGGAATTGGAGATGGAGGCCATGATCACTTGGCATTTAGGCAGCACTTCGTGGCATGAGTGAATTATGAGGGGTTTAGGGTAGGCTTAGGGTCTTTTTATAGAGATTAGGAGTAGTTTAGGCCGTTAGATTAACCCTAGGATAGATCCAAGCCCTCAAAAATCGTCACAAGCCTCCAAAACCGAGCCAAACGGCAAAACAGGTGCACCAGGCTGCCTGGGTCCGACCAGGCAGGTCGACCCCCAGGTCGACCTTGGGGTCGACTCCCCAGTCGACCTGGTCCCACCCAGGTTGACACCCAGGTCGACCCCCTGGTCGACCTGGTCTGGGCGGGATTTTTCCCGCCTACCCTGATTTTCTGAAATTTTGAATCTGTTTTGAATTTGAATTTTTCGTGAAACTTCGCGAGGCCATATCTCGGTCATACGGACTCCGATTTACAAAATTTCGGACTCTATTTCGCGTATTTTTCCGAGACGAACGTAATGGCGCAACCCATTTCTCCTAATTCAGATTTTATGATTTAATTCTGCCTTGATTCTTGTCTTAACACGTTATTAAAATTCGGGTTGTTACATTCTCCCCTCCTTTAAGGATTTCGTCCCCGAAATCTCCAAGTTACGAAGAACGTATCCTACCATCCATCATCCATCTACTCAAAACATCATCCACAGGCAACCATTGTCCTTAGATGATTCCTAATGCCATATGAACATATACAAAACATGTGTGTATATGCTCCTTAGCTAATGCTAATGATCAGGCCTGAGTAATCTTTCTAATGCAAAATATGTTTGGTGCCATGAGTCCAACATGTATGCAAATAGTCCTAGTCATATAAGTACTATATGCGTGCACAAACATTCATTCATATGCAACATCCGCATGATAACACATTCAATTTCATCCATAAACAAGTATAAATACTCGTGCATATGCAACGTGAAATGTGACCGCGTCAATCTAGTATCTAATGTGTATTCGCGCATCCACGAGCAACCATTTGCAACCATATCAATCATAACATGTTTCAAATACATGTTTACATCCATAGAGTTCTATCTAAGGTTCCCAAGATAAGATCGAGGAGATAAACAAGACAAACTCCTTACGGGGTTTGTAACAGAAACAGGACCGAGAGGATATCCACCAAGCGATAGCATGTAAGTAAGCACTACAGGAGAACCAGGGATCAACGATATACTCTTACAAAGAGACACGATGCGCGCGTCTAAGCCGCATTTCCTTGAGCTTAATTCCAGTGTGCCTTGACTGCCTTTGACTTTATGATTTCGTAGCTCCTTGATTCCTATTTCCAAGGTATGAGTCGGAACTCTTTTCACTGTCGTCTCTCGTTTCACTTTCATTTATTCTTTCCCTAGTATACTTGGCTCAACCATATCTACGCACTCATGCAAGCTCTCCAAAATTCACTAGTGAATTCTGGATCTCGTTTACCAATGCCAATCCATGTTACCACGTGCACTTACTAGGGTGGTTCCTATAACCCATGCAAAAGCGGAATGAACCATCCGTCTTATTGGCGGACGTTACTCGATTGGATCAGAGATTTCCGATAAATGCATCAAGAGATTCTAGGTAACTAACCATGACAGAACCCAAAAGGTTATACGAGACTTCGAATGTATTACCAAAGCAAGCCAAGAGTCTGACTACCCTCTTTCCAAAACCGAGAATGGCATCCCTTACTGGATAACCACTTTACCCCTAGAATCCATCCATAGCTCAACAATAGAAGCATTGCTTCTAATCTCAACACTTGGCATAGACGTCCTCAAATCCAAGCAAGTCATGAATAAATGGACCGATTCTCCAACCAAATTTTGGGACTAAAGTGGGATCTTCTACCATGCTAGTACTAAGGTGTAGAGACTCAATTATCGAAGCAGACTTAAATGATGCGATGATCAAAACAAAGTCTAGACGGGATGATAGAGAGGAAAAGCTAAACGTTTAACAAGATCGTTACCATCCTTACGAGATACGCTAGAAATGAGAGTATACAATTGCCCTCTCGCTGATCTTGTCCTTATCTTCCTTTGTGGATCAAGCCATACCAACAAGTTGCTTATTTTTAAGCTCGTGTCCTTTATCCTTGCTCTTATTATCCCTTCTTATAACTTCGGTAACCGGTCTCTCGAGAACTTCTTCCATCGCACGGGAAAACACTTACGTAGCTAGACAAGGATTAGTCGCAGTCAAAACTACTGTGACTACAGATGGAGGAAAGAAAGGAAAAGAGGTTCAATCAAGGAAACAAAGGATGGTGCTAATGGCTTTTGGGGAATAGCCTTTAAAAACTTTTCTTGAAAAATGCTTCTTTGTTAATGGTTTTTCAAATAGTTTTCAGAAGGTTTTAAAAACTTTTTCCCAGTCTTGTAACCTTCTGCTCTGATACCAAATGTAACACCCCACCTCCGCTAGGGTCACTCACAAAGGGAATGCACTAGGTTTGGTGAAGCATTATCGAGGTAAACATGCACAGAAATATTACAAGACAGAACATATATATATATAACAGCGGAAGTAAAACAAATTTCATTACCTTATAAAATAAGGTCTAAAGCCTTTTACATCAGAATACATCGAAACCTGTCTTGCAATAGTAAAGAAGCATAAAACCTTTTCATAAATTATTCCCCAAGTAAAACAGTAAAGTAGCCATAGCTAAGAAAAGTCCAAGCCATGCGTGATGACCTTCAAGCAGAAGAAGTCCGAACTAGATAACAGTGTTTCCTCCCTGAAACCTGGGGGGGGGGGGGAAACGGAAGACAAAGAGGCGAAACAAAACGGGGTCAGTCATAAAGACTGGTAAGTCCTATCTACTTCCAGTATTAAAACAGGTAAAGGTAACATGACATGCATAAACTGAAAGTAAACATAAGGATGACGACAAGATAGATAAACTAAACCAGGGGTAACAGGCTGAACTACTGTAGCAAGGTAAACTAAGATATCATGATAAACTACGGTGTCATGATAAATCAAGGTATCACATCGTCAGGTTTCTATCAAGTATACTATCCCAAGGTATCTATCCTGTATATTTCTCATGGTTCTAACATGTATATTTGCTCTGCACCTCTCATACTAGTATCCCAACCCGCGTCCTGTGTTAATTATGAATGTCCCTTGCCCCATGTCATGTAATGGTCCATGTCAACCTAATATATATAGCATATGTAGGTTTTCCCCAACTCGTATGTTTCTTTCCATCTATAAGTTCAGTCCTTTGCCGTAGGCCATACGGGCTTTCCCATGTGAACGTTTTATCCTTGAGATTATTTTGGATTGCTACCCTTGATCTTGTTATGTTTCCTTACCATGAACTATCGCGCGTTCCCTTAGGATTTATGCCACCTAGGACCACTAGGGATTATGCTACCTAATGAACGTTTCCGTGTCTCGGTTTGGGTTTTGGCCACCTAGGACCACTAGGGATTATGCCACCCGTCAACTGCGCCATTTTTCCCCACGTATGTATCGTGAACCGTTTTCCATGTCTAGACGCACATGTTCCTCAATGTGCCATCCGAGTTCCATGCCAGGGCAAATCAAGAAATACGGAACTCGGTCGGGAACTTTAAGTCGTCTGCTGATGCTGATATCAAGGTCTGTTTTTGTACCCGTGGCTATGGTCCCACGTGACCCCTCCCTCAACTACTGAAAGGCAATCCAAGAAAAATCATGTATGAGAACTACACTACGGCCCATCGATGCCCACTTCCAGATAGCCAACCTCACCCATAACTCGATAGCAAGTATATGGTCTGTTGGGAGATCCCTGCCTTTCCGTACGTACACGATTGACTAAAGATGGTAGGTAGTCGGCGACGTGCTATCCAGGGCAAAATCAAGTATCGTCGACTCCACGCTAATCCATCCCAGTCTTTAGGTCGCTCGCATAGCAACCAAGGCATACCCTTGGCTCTTCTATCGCAGACCTTAACCTCTGTGAGGCCGGGTTTCATGGACCATCTGCCACCTCACTGAGGGATACCAAGAGTACCCTCACGTACCCCGAATCTACCGCTTCGCCACCCAGTTCGCTGGAGCTTTTTATCCAAGTCAGATAAGTTGCTCCTCCTCGTATACTAAGCGATGACCTACCGTATCAGGTTACTCATCTATTTATGAACTAGTCCCATGTCCTTGGCTAAGAATTGTTACTTAGTTACCCTTAACTAAGGTTTACCACTTAGCTCCTCTTTCCGCTATCCTTGTTAACTACGATTTCCAACCTAGTCCCCTGAGCTAGGGTTTTGTCAAATGGGTTAAGTGTTGTTATCCAAGTTCATGACTTAACCCGCCTACGAATCATGTCAAGATTGGCTAAGTACTCAAGTTCAAGGCTTAGCCCTACAAGTTGGTTAAGTGTACCAAGAAGCTCATGACTTAACCCTATCAAGTCAAATTGGTTAAGTATTTATTTGTCTTAACCCTATCAGATTATCATGTTAGATTGATTAAGCATAGATCATCTTAATCCCATCAGATTATCGACTCGGATTGGTTAAGTATGGGTTAGCTTAACCCCATCCACTAATCGTATTACAATGGTTAAGCCTAATTTTAAAAGGTCTTGTGACTTAACCCTATCAGGTCCACCTATTAGATTGGTTAAGTATAGGTAACTTAACCTCATCAAATCATCATGTATAATTGGTTAAGTATAAGTTACTTAACCCCATTAAATTACCATGTTAAGTTGGTTAAGTATTGGTTACTTAACCTCATTGAATTACCAAGTTTAGATTGGTTAAGTGTTTAACTTAACCCCATAGAATTACCGTGTTTAGATTAGTTAAGTGAAGGTTACTTAACCCCATCTAATTACCGTGTTTTAGATTAGTTAAGTCTAAGTTACTTAACCCCATCTAATTACCGTGTTAGATTAGTTAAGTATTGATTACTTAATCTCATCGAATTTACCGTGTTTAGATTAGTTAAGTGTGGATTACTTAACCCCATCTAATTACCAAGTCGGATTAGTTAAGCGTAAATTGTTGTATATAACAGTGTTGTATACACAATTATATGATTTTTGTTTGATGATAACAACCAAATATATTTGAATGTGTTTGTAAATGTACTGATTTACTACACAACAAACTGTACATAAATTTGAACAATCACACAGTATGTTATTTAAATAAAAATATTTTATTTCAATATCAAAAAGTACATCTCTTTACTCCACTATTTGACATACTACATTTCATTAATACAACTCTGTCACTCACTCTATACTACTACATTTACACTCACATATACAAACACTTTCATACATTGACATTTTTTTTTACTGTCTTCTATCGTCCATCTTCTGTCTTCACAGCCTTCAGTCAAATCCTGTCTTCATACCTGTCACAAGAAGAACACACAGTAGACTGCAACAAAATTAAAATAGAATAAAAGCAAATGAAAATTTATTTTTAAATTTTATTTGCCTCAGAATTATGGTGTGTTTCTCATCACTTTTCTAGACTTGGTTTGATATGCAGGAACAGAAAAATTCGTCTGGATGGCTGCATATACACACGTGTATACACGTGTGCACTGCCACGCCAATCCAGTGTCGCGACTGAGGAGTAGCCATCAAGGACCAACTCGACTCAGCATTACATGTCAAAATGGACAGTACAAAAATAACCAAAGTGGTCGAACAAAGCAATCATGAACACAAGACAAACACAAATATGGTGAAATTTAAAGTTGCACAAGCACCAACAACTCCAAGCACATGTGAAATGGTCAAAACAGCAAGTACAATAAAATAGTTTCAGCATACACAAGAATATGCATGCAGAAATGGTTCGGCAAGATTAAAATGATACTATACACTTGGGTGCAGCACAAACATGTGTTCAACAATCACAAGTATTGGAGTATAGTGTCAACATAGGACATTAAAGAATCAGCTCTAATACAAGTATTGGAGTATAGTGTCAAGAGGCAGTCAACTAGCATGTTTCGGCAATAACAAGTTCAAAAACATAATGAGGATGATACTGCATTTCTAACTAGTGTTATGTGGCGTGTGAATCCAAAGATCAAGCTAGGTTTATGTACAAGTTTCAAACACAAGGTCTAACACAAACAAGGATAGCGCAGCAACTAATGCAGTGTTGAAAAATGCAAGTAAAACTAAGCTAATTAGTACACAGCAACAAAGACAACTCAACCACAAAACTCGAGTCTGAAGTGCAATATCAAGAAAATCAGCAATGGAATATGGAGCTAAGCATAGCAGGAATATAGATTATACATGGGATCAACTCACTTAAGACAATAAGCAAATTTATTGTAGTAAACAAGCATTCATGCAAGAATGGTATGGTCAGAACAACATAATGACATCAACTTAGATGAAGAACGTACAAGTAGTGATAAATAAAACAGTATAACAATTGATCAAAGTAGTATGGATAACGAGAATACAAGGCACTGTTAAATTCAAGTGTATAACTGATTTTATCAGTTCAAATCAGATTCGGCAAGGTTTTAAACATGGAAGCATTAAAGAGCAAAATCAAGTTCGTGCCGAAGTTTTAAGTCATGGTAAAAAGGGCATGATATTCAAATACAAATATTTATACACAAAAAGTAACTGCAAGTATCAGTTCAATCAGCAGGAAGTTAAACTGAAATTGCATAACAAGTTCGAGCATAGTTTCTGTTCTTATCAAAGATAAGCATCAGTTTAAATATGTTGAAAATCAGAGTATACTATCAGTTTTGAATAACTAGAAATCAAGGCAGCAATTCAAGGTCGAGGCAAAAGCATATGTCCAGTTTTTTTTTTTTTTCAAAAGAAGCAACTGTTCATATCAGATTTAAAGACAGGAAAAATGGTTTTGCTTTGAAAAGAATGATTCAAAGAATTTTTTTAAAATTCCAGAAATCAGGATTTAAATTTATTTCAAGACCAATTCAAAGTTCCAGAAGCATACGAGGCAAGGAAGAATTCATCACGCAAAATATATATTAATCACAAGTTCAAATCAAGGAATTCGAAGTCAAGGAAGACTCAATCAAAAGTTCCAGATCAGTCGCAAGAAAGCTATTTTAAAAAGCCCCAAATATTTTCGTATATACCAATGACCAATTCCAATACGAAATTAGAGCAAATATCGGATTTTTAATCCTATATAAACACCAATCATCATCGGCATAAAATCATCGAAGATCAAGTACAACTAAATCATAAAATTGAATAGTAAAAACCATACCAGAAATCAAGAGAAGCTAGAAACCAAATCAGAGCCTATAAATTCGATCGAAGAAGATACAAGCCGCCAGAGATTGAAGCTAAGAAGAATCGAGCAACAGAAAACTGATTTTTATCAACCAGCGATCTCGATTTAGCACTTTCAGAGAAACCCTAGTTTTTTAAGCCGCCATTTCTATTTCCAGTAAGAGACAAAGGAAGCTTGGGCTAAACAAAGTAAAGCGGTGGAGCAATAAAATAAGGGAGCTGCCTTTTTTTCTCTTATGTTAAAAAAGGGGATAACCCTAAAAATTTAAAATCCTAGGGTTTTATTTTCTTTTTTTTGTTTAAAAATTTAAATTTCATTCCTTAAAGTCAATAACTACTAGTGTTTGTAGTTTGAAAAATCACAACTTAACGGGTCGAGTTGTGTCAAGGTCTTGAGCGTAGGGTTTAAACAGTCAGGAGCGAAGGTCGCAAGTTTACAAGTGTCTGTAAGCGAAGAGATTGTTTAAAATTCCTAGTAGAAACCTTGAATGCAGCAGTAGGCATAGTTTTGCCGAGGCTGGGTATTTTCTGTGTGTGATTTTTTTCTTTCTGCAATTTTTTCTGTGACATTTTATTTTAAATTTACTTATTTTGCAATAAACCCTATTCACACCCCCCCTCTAGGGTTAATTTAGATCCTACAAGTGGTATCAGAGCCAGGTTTTTTTAACTCTAGAGTCATGAATTTGTCTAACAACGCTTTTTCTGAGGGTCAGTCCATAGCTAGGCCACCAATGTTTAATGGAACTGATTATGCCTATTGGAAAGCTAGGATGAAAATTTACTTAAGTTCAGTTGATTATGATGTATGGGATATCGTTGAAACAGGCTACAAACCTCCTGTTACGATTATCAATGATATTGAAATTCCTAAACCAAAAGATAAGTGGGATGCTAATGATAAAAAATTATTCTCAACTGATGCAAAAGCAATGAATGCTTTAATTTGTGCTCTTGATAAAACTGAATTTAACCGTATATCTCACTGTTCAACTGCGCAGGAAATTTGGCATACTTTGGAAGTTACACATGAAGGAACATCTCAAGTCAAGGAATCTCGTCTCGCACTACTCTACAACGAATATGAAAATTTCACGATGCGGAAAGACGAAGATATAAAAGAGATGTATGGCCGTTTTTCCACACTAATTTATAATGCAAGGGCTCTTGGTAAAGTCTACACTGAAGTAGAATTAATACGCAAGATACTGAGAGTACTGCCAATGAATTTCGAAGCCAAAGTAACTGCCATTCAAGAATCAAAAGATCTAAATAAGTTGAAAATAGAAGAATTGATTGGAAACTTGATTGCTTATGAAATGGAGTTAAAAGCCAAAGAAGGACGCGATGATTCAGAATCAAAGAAAAAGACAATTGCTCTAAGCAACACTGTTGAAAGTAACGATGAAGCCGAGAATCCTATCGAAGAGTTGGCCATGGTTCTTAAAAAGTGGACTAACAAAAAATACAAGTCACGAAAGAAGAGTTCAAAATCCAACAAATCCAAGAATTCCGACAATTCAGACGATGAAGTCATATGCTACAACTGCAATAAACCAGGCCATATCAAACCAAATTGTCCATTACTTCAGAAAGACAGAAAGAAGAAGAAGAAGAAGAAAGCTTTTGCAGTTACATGGGACGATGAAGAAGGAGAAGAAGAAGACTCTGACAGTGATAAAGAGGAAGCCAATTTGTGTCTTATGGCACAGTCAGATTCAGAAAGTAGCGAAGATGATTCCACTGAGGTACCAAATTACTCTTATAAAGATTTAATTTTAATGTGCCATGATCTTACCAAAACCGTTGATTCTCTTGAACTAAAAATCAAGAAATTAAAATCTGATAGGTTAAAATTGGTCCACGAAAACAATAGGTTAGAAACTGAGCTTGAAAAAGTGACAAACCTTGATTGTGAAAAATGCAAGTTATTAAAACAAGAGCAAACAGAAGTTAAGGCAAATTTTGAAAAATTGAAACAAGAACACTTGGCTTTAAAAGAAAGTGATGACACAAAAAGAAAGAACTTCATTAACAGATGCACTTCTCTTGTAAATGAAAATGAAGCACTTAAAACCAAAGTAAAAAATCTTGAAATAACATTGAGTAAGTTTTCAAAAGGGGAAAAATCATTTAGAATGCTGCTTGGAAACCAATTATATGCTAATAATAGAAAAGGATTAGGATTTGGGAAAACACACATTAATATGAATGATAATGCGAAGGGTGGAAGTGTTTTTCCTAAATGTACAAAATGTGGAAAAATTGGACATAGCTATGAAAAATGTGAAAGTAGGAACAATAATAAAAAATTCATACAAATTTGGGTTCCAAAAGGGTCGACAAGCAATTGTTATAGATTTGGATTTGGTAAGAACAAACAAATTTGGATTCCAAAAGGATCTGTTGTTCAGAATCAAAAATTTTCTGTTACTAATTTTGTTAGACCTATGAGTCTCTCTAGGTCAATCTTTTTTTCTCGTTTGTAGGTATGTTGGCGAGCTAAGGAGCAACAAGAATGGTACTTGGATTCAGGTTGTTCCAAACATATGACAGGAGACAAATCAAAGTTCCTTAGCCTTGAAAAATATAAAGGAGGAAGTGTGATAATGGGCGATAACAGAAAATGTAAAATTATCGGTAAAGGTAAAGTAGGTAATAGTACTTTCCCCTTAACTGATGTTTTATATGTTGAAAACTTGCATCATAATCTCATTTCCATAAGCCAACTATGTGACAAAGGAATGAGTGTGATATTTGATAATGAATCTTGCAAAATTATTGAAAAATCCACAAACAATATTGTGTTCACAGGAAAAAGAAAAGGAAATGTTTATACGATTTCATTTGATGATTTGACTCTCTCACGATGTTTAGTAGCTACGGATGAAGAAGTTTTCTTATGGCATAGGAGATTGGGTCACGCTAGTATGAGTCTCTTGGAAAAAATTGAATCAAAAGAATTGGTAAGAGGTCTACCACATCAGAAATATAAAAATAATAAAGTGTGTAAATCATGTGCTATGGGAAAATTCAGGCGTTCATCATTTCGTCCCAAAAATGTTGTTAGTACTAATAGGGTACTTGAATTGATTCACATGGATTTATTTGGACCAAATGAAATCGCTAGCTTGAATGGAAAAAGGTATTGTTATGTGATGGTTGATGATTATTCTAGATTTACATGGGTTTATTTTCTAGCCAAAAAATCCAAAACTTTTGATTACTTTTCAAAGTTTGCAAAACTCGTTCAAAATGAAAAAGGTGTTTCAATAAAAACTTTAAGAAGTGATCATGGTGGTGAATTTGAAAATTTGGATTTTGAAAATTTTTGTGAGGAAAATGGTTTTAAACACGAATTTTCTGCTCCTCGAACACCCCAGCAAAATGGGGTAGTCGAAAGGAAAAATCGTACATTACAGGAATTGGCTAGATCTATGTTAAGTGAATATAATTTGCCTTTGACTTTTTGGGAAGAGGCAGTTAATACATCCTGCCATGTAATGAACAGAGTAATAATTAGACCAATACTTAACAAAACATCCTATGAATTGTGGTTTGACAGAAAGCCTAACATTTCATATTTTAGAGTTTTTGGATGCCCTTGTTATCTTCTTAATACAGGTGATCATCTTGGTAAGTTTGAATCAAAGGCAGACGAGGGAATTTTCATGGGTTACTCGTCAAGAAGCAAGGCTTATCGAATCTTCAACAAACGATCAAAAACCATTGTTGAAACCATAAACGTGAAATTTGATGAATCAGATCTGGATACGGTGGACAAAGAGAAAAACGATGAGGGAATTACATATGAGGGTGAAAAAGAAAATAGCAAAGAAAAGACTGGCAGTGATGATCAAACAAAACAAACGTTTGAAGTCGAAAAGTTGAAATTCAAAGCCAACCATCCTCCAGAATTGGTGATAGGAAATCCAACGGCAGGTATACGAACTCGTTCATCATTTAATAAAGATATCTGTACTTTTTGTATTCACAGTTGTTTTATCTCAGAAATCGAACCTAAAAATGTTGAAATTGCACTTAATGATGAAAGTTGGATTTTAGCGATGCAAGAAGAACTTAATCAATTTGAGCGGAATAAAGTTTGGAAATTAGTTCGTAGACCGAATGACTATCCAGTAGTAGGAACTAAATGGGTGTTCAAAAATAAACTTGATGAATCCGGAAATGTAATTAGAAACAAAGCTAGGTTGGTTGCAAAAGGATATAATCAAATTGAAGGCATTGATTTTGATGAGACATTTGCACCAGTAGCTAGGTTAGAAGCCATTAGAATTTTGCTCAGTTTTGCGTGTTATAAAGGTTTCAAACTTAAACAAATGGACGTAAAAAGTGCGTTTTTAAATGGAGAATTAAAAGAAGAAGTTTTTGTAGAACAACCCCCCGGTTTTGAAAATCATGAATTTCCAAATCATGTATTCAAACTTAAAAAAGCATTATATGGTCTTAAACAAGCTCCTAGAGCTTGGTACGATTGTTTAAGTGCATATCTTTTGGAAAACGGGTTTAAAAAGGGCAGTGCTGACACTACATTGTTTCTATTACATGAAGGAGATGACTTTTTAATAGTCCAAATTTATGTTGATGATATTATATATGGTGCTACTAATGATTGTTTGTGTGAGAAATTTGAAAAAGTCATGCAGGATAAATTCGAAATGAGCTTAGTAGGTGAATTAAAATACTTCCTTGGATTTCAAATCAAACAAAGCTCCAAGGGAATTTTCATATCACAAACAAAATACATTGCTGAATTGCTGAAAAGATTAGGATTAGAAAATGCAAAACCACTCAGAACACCGATGAGTCCTTCAACCAAGCTTGACAAAGACGAGAAAGGAGTTGCAGTTGATCAGAAAAAATATCGTGGAATAATTGGTTCACTTCTTTATCTCACTGCATCTAGGCCTGATATTATGTTTGCTGTTTGTTTATGTGCACGCTTTCAATCCAATCCAAAAGAATCTCACTTAAAAGCCACAAAAAGAATATTAAGATATCTTTTGCACACACACAAATTTGGTTTATGGTACCCCGCATGCAATAATTTCAAATTAATCGGATATTCTGATGCTGATTATGCTGGATCCCTTGTTGATAGAAAAAGCACTAGTGGAACTTGTTTTATGCTAGGACACTCGTTAGTCTCGTGGTCAAGTCGAAAACAAAATTGTGTTGCTTTATCCACAACTGAGGCTGAATACATTGCTTTGGGAAGTTGTTGTGCACAAATACTATGGATGATGCAAACTCTTTCAGACTTTGGTCTAATTTATAAAAAAAGTACCACTAAAATGTGATAGTAAAAGTGCTATAGACTTGTCTAATAATCCTGTTCACCATTCACGCACTAAACACATAGATGTGAGACATCATTTTATTAGAGATCACATTTCACGAGAAGATATTTGTATTGAGTTTATTTCAACTGACTGTCAACTTGCTGATATCTTTACAAAACCTCTTCCCGAAGATAGATTTTCACGATTACGCTTAGATTTGGGAATCATAGAAATTGATTGATCATTATCCATTTTTTTTAAAAAAATTCATAAATGGTTATTCGAGAGTTAAATGATTGATCATTCGAACTATTTTGAACTCGTTGAAATTATATCAGATCTTGGAATTGTGATGAGTATTGACTATAATTGTTTTTATCATGAGGAAATATTTTTAAATCTCATAATGATTGGACAAATTTTATAATACTTTTGAATTAGAGCTTATTTTACGACCATCTTCTATATCTACCATACTTCTGTCACTCATCATGGTTTTATTTAATCTGGGGAGTTCTAATTATTCTTGGAATTTAGAAATAAATAAATAATAATTTATCCTTGGTACTCACTCCCATTTAAAAGTCCTCGCGGTTATGCGTGGGTGAATTACCTTAATCTCTATGTACTTCCATTCTCACTTAAAAGACCTTTGGACTGTGCATGGATGGAACTCATCAGAGAGGATAAAGTTAAGTTACTACTAACCCCATTTAAAAGACCTTTGGGCTATGCGTGGTTAGGAAGTGCTTAACACATTTTTAAGCATATTTAAAATCTTTAAATTTTATATTCAAATTTTTTTTTGAACTCTCCTAATTCTATAAAATCCATAGAAAATCCATTCATTCTGAAAGTAAAATTTGTCTCTGATTCCAAGAATATTATGATTTTTGTTTGATTCAATGAGATTTACGATATATTATCCTCTTGATCTGAATTTATATTTCTAGTTTATATTCATCACTGTTTTAATTTCTGCTATTCTTTTGATGATAGCAAAAAGGGGAGAATGGTCAAGATTTTGATGGATGAGTAAACATTTATAGAATATTTTGAAATTTGGGATTGATTAATTTCAAAATTTTCAAATCTATGCATTAATAAGGGAAGTTTAGTTGTAGGGGGAGCATACAAATAGGGGGAGTAACATACTTCACGTTTCAAACACATTCATACATTCAAAATCTTCTATTTGTTTGTCATCATCAAAAGGGGGAGATTGTTGTATATAACAGTGTTGTATACACAATTATATGATTTTTGTTTGATGATAACAACCAAATATATTTGAATGTGTTTGTAAATGTACTGATTTACTACACAACAAACTGTACATAAATTTGAACAATCACACAGTATGTTATTTAAATAAAAATATTTTATTTCAATATCAAAAAGTACATCTCTTTACTCCACTATTTGACATACTACATTTCATTAATACAACTCTGTCACTCACTCTATACTACAACATTTACACTCACATATACAAACACTTTCATACATTGACATTTTTTTTTACTGTCTTCTATCGTCCATCTTCTGTCTTCACAGCCTTCAGTCAAATCCTGTCTTCATACCTGTCACAAGAACACACAGTAGACTGCAACAAAAATAAAATAGAATAAAAGCAAATGAAAATTTATTTTTAAATTTTATTTGCCTCAGAATTACGGTGTGTTTCTCATCACTTTTCTAGACTTGGTTTGATATGCAGGAACAGAAAAATTCGTCTGGATGGCTGCATATACACACGTGTATACACGTGTGCACTGCCACGCCAATCCAGTGTCGCAACTGAGGAGTAGCCATCAAGGACCAACTCGACTCTGCATTACATGTCAAAATGGACAGTACAAAAATAACCAAAGTGGTCGAACAAAGCAATCATGAACACAAGACAAACACAAATATGGTGAAATTTAAAGTTGCACAAGCACCAACAACTCCAAGCACATGTGAAATGGTCAAAACAGCAAGTACAATAAAATAGTTTCAGCATACACAAGAATATGCATGCAGAAATGGTTCGGCAAGATTAAAATGATACTATACACATGGGTGCAGCACAAACATGTGTTCAACAATCACAAGTATTGGAGTATAGTGTCAACATAGGACATTAAAGAATCAGCTCTAATACAAGTATTGGAGTATAGTGTCAAGAGGCAGTCAACTAGCATGTTTCGGCAATAACAAGTTCAAAAACATAATGAGGATGATACTGCATTTCTAACTAGTGTTATGTGGCGTGTGAATCCAAAGATCAAGCTAGGTTTATGTACAAGTTTCAAACACAAGGTCTAACACAAACAAGGATAGCGCAGCAACTAATGCAGTGTTGAAAAATGCAAGTAAAACTAAGCTAATTAGTACACAGCAACAAAGACAACTCAACCACAAAACTCGAGTCTGAAGTGCAATATCAAGCAAATCAGCAATGGAACATGGAGCTAAGCATAGCAGGAATATAGATTATACATGGGATCAACTCACTTAAGACAATAAGCAAATTTGTTGTAGTAAACAAGCATTCATGCAAGAATGGTATGGTCAGAACAACATGATGACGTCAACTTAGATGAAGAACGTACAAGTAGTGATAAATAAAACAGTATAACAATTGATCAAAGTAGTATGGATAACGAGAATACAAGGCACTGTTAAATTCAAGTGTATAACTGATTTTATCAGTTCAAATCAGATTCGGCAAGGTTTTACATATGGAAGCATTAAAGAGCAGAATCAAGTTCGTGCCGAAGTTTTAAGTCATGGTAAAAAGGGCATGATATTCAAATACAAATATTTATACACAAAAAGTAACTGCAAGTATCAGTTCAATCAGCAGGAAGTTAAACTGAAATTGCATAACAAGTTCGAGCATAGTTTCTGTTCTTATCAAAGATAAGCATCAGTTTAAATATGTTGAAAATCAGAGTATACTATCAGTTTTGAATAACTAGAAATCAAGGCAGCAATTCAAGGTCGAGGCAAAAGCATCTGTCCAGTTTTTTTTTTCAAAAGAAGCAACTGTTCATATCAGATTTAAAGACAGGAAAAATGGTTTTGCTTTGAAAAGAATGATTCAAAGATTTTTTTTAAAATTCCAGAAATCAGGATTTAAATTTATTTCAAGACCAATTCAAAGTTCCAGAAGCATACGAGGCAAGGAAGAATTCATCACGCAAAATATATATTAATCACAAGTTCAAATCAAGGAATTCGAAGTCAAGGAAGACTCAATCAAAAGTTCCAGATCAGTCGCAAGAAAGCTATTTTAAAAAGCCCCAAATATTTTCGTATATATCAATGACCAATTCCAATACGAAATTAGAGCAAATATCGGATTTTTAATCCTATATAAACACCAATCATCATCGGCATAAAATCATCGAAGATCAAGTACAACTAAATCATAAAATCGAATAGTAAAAACCATACCAGAAATCAAGAGAAGCTAGAAACCAAATCAGAGCCTATAAATTCGATCGAAGATGATACAAGCCGCCAGAGATTGAAGCTAAGAAGAATCGAGCAACAGAAAACTGATTTTCATCAACCAGCGATCTCGATTTAGCACTTTCAGAGAAACCTTAGTTTTTTAAGCTGCCATTTCTATTTCCAGTAAGAGACAAAGGAAGCTTGGGCTAAACAAAGTAAAGCGGTGGAGCAATAAAATAAGGGAGCCGCCTTTTTTTTTTCTTATGTTAAAAAAGGGGATAACCCTAAACATTTAAAATCCTAGGGTTTTATTTTCTTTTTTTGTTTAAAAATTTAAATTTCATTCCTTAAAGTCAATAACTACTAGTGTTTGTAGTTTGAAAAATCACAACTTAACGGGTCGAGTTGTGTCAAGGTCTTGAGCGTAGGGTTTAAACAGTCAGGAGCGAAGGTCGCAAGTTTACAAGAGTCTGTAAGCGAAGAGATTGTTTAAAATTCCTAGTAGAAACCTTGAATGCAGCAGTAGGCATAGTTTTGCCGAAGCTGGGTATTTTCTGTGTGTGATTTTTTTCTTTCTGCAATTTTTTCTGTGACATTTTATTTTAAATTTACTTATTTTGCAATAAACCCTATTCAACCCCCCCCCCCCTCTAGGGTTAATTTAGATCCTACATAAATTACTTAACCCCATCCCCTAATTGTCTTGTATGGTTAAGTGTTATTAAGAAATCAAGCCCGGTCCCACTTAACCTACCCATTCGTGTCATATCGGTTAAGTGTCATTAGTCAAATTTACTTAACCTTATCATGTGGCATTAATTTAATTAATTCACTCTCAACCTCTCACATTAGACCTTGTTGTGGTTACTAGTTAAGCCGGGCGGGTCCGGGTAGTTTTACACCACAACCTAGTCTAACCTCAGGTCTTAAGCGCGACATGACCAACTTCTCACATTGGATCATATTGTTTGTAGCCACTAGTTAAGTCGGGCGGGTCCGGGTAGATTTATGCTACAAACTCAACCCAACCTCGAGTTGGCCACTTTCATGTTTGGTCTAGTGTCTTTTTTTTTACACTTACAACCCACCCATGTCTAGTTCAAGTTCCATGTTTTCCCACGTGTCATGACCATATTTAAATGTATCACGAATGTCATGTTCTCAAGTAAGCCCCATGTCAAGTTTTTCATGTCATACGCACGTTTTTCCTAAGCTACCCAAACGTATTTCCAACCCAAGTGGAAGCGAGTCGCATAGTAGGGTATTATGCCAACATATTGGCCACAAACATGCATAGTATCATGAGGTAATTTGGCCACAAACATGCATAGTATCATAAGTGAATTTGACTACAAACATGCATGATACATAAGGGGTTTGGGTTCATTTACATGCATAAGCCCCAAAGTCAAATCTTTGCCAATGTTTCACAAGTCAAATGGTTCCCAAAGGTTCATGCTAGCATTCCATAGATAAAGATTCAAACTTGCAAGGTAAACTAGGTTAATCATAACATGAATAGCATGATCTAGTCACTAAGCATAGCCAAAAGTCATAGGTTCAAGCAAAAGAGGCATGACAAGGTTCATATAGGCTAGCATACTTAGTTTAATCTCGTTTTATTCCATGCCATCATTAAGACTACCGTTTAGATCTAGAAGTAGCTAGAACTTACATAGTGAGGCTTAGGAAAGGATCATGCATTATCTTGACGAAGAAAGGTGGCTCCTTTGTCGAAGAATCGTCATGGAATTTGCGTAGCAACGTTGATCCCTCCTCGATTTGGTGTAGAAAGCTTGCACCTTTTGATTTGAACCCGATTTTAATGCATAGTCTCTAGGAATTGGAGATGGAGGCCATGATCACTTGGCATTTGGGCAGCACTTCGTGGCATGAGTGAATTATGAGGGGTTTAGGGTAGGCTTAGGGTCTTTTTATAGAGATTAGGAGTAGTTTAGGCCGTTAGATTAACCCTAGGATAGATCCAAGCCCTCAAAAATCGTCATAAGCCTCCAAAACCGAGCCAAACAGCAAAACAGGTGCACCAGGCTGACTGGGTCCGACCAGGCAGGTCGACCCTGGGGTCGACTCCCCAGTCGACCTGGTCCCACCCAGGTCGACACCCAGGTCGACCCCCTGGTCGACCTGGTCTGGGCGGGATTTTTCCCGCCTACCCTGATTTTCTGAAATTTTGAATCTGTTTTGAATTTGAATTTTTCGTGAAACTTCGCGAGACCATATCTCGGTCATACGGACTCCGATTTACGAAATTTCGGACTCTATTTCGCGTATTTTTCCGAGACGAACGTAATGGCGTGACCCGTTTCTCCTGATTCAGATTTTATGATTTAATTCTGCCTTGATTCTTGTCTTAACACGTTATTAAAATTCGGGTTGTTACACACAGCAAACCCCCCTCAGCCACCTCCTCCTGTAAGTTTTTGATTAGTTTATTTTATTTACTGTAATTGGTTTATTTATGTTAATAAATATATGTTCTTCATATAGATAATTTCAGAAAAGAAATATGGTTTGTAAGTGAATAGTTTTAGAAGAAAAAATTGATTTTTATCGAACAAAGATTTGATTTTTTTATTTATATAAAAATATGATTTTTATATTATAGAAAGAATAAAAATATGATTCTTGTATTATAGAAAGAATAAAAATATGATTTTTATTAGATATGAAAAATAAAAATACGATTTTTATATTATATAGATAGTAAAAATTTGATCTTTATATGTGTAGCGAAATAAAAATCTGATTTATTTTATATATATGTTGAAATAAAAATGTGATTTTTATAGCGATGATATAAAAATTCGATCTTTATATTAGAAGTTGATATAAAAATATAATTTTTATATAGGAAGGAGCATTATAAAAATATAATCTTTATTGGAAGAAGAGCGATATTAAAATATAATTTTTATATAGAGAATAGTGTGATAAAAATATAATCTTTATTATATGAACACCGTTATAAAAGTAGAATTTTTATCTATATAGTAGCGGTGTAAAAATAGAATTTTTATCTATATAGTAGCGGTGTAAAAATTGAATTTTTATCTATATAGTAGTAGTGTAAAAATAGAATTTTAATCTATATAGTAGCGGTATAAAAATAGAATTTTTATATACATAGCAACAATATAAAAATGTGATTTTTATATATGTAGTGGCTACGGACAGTGAAATTGACAAAAGGCGAGCACGACGAAGATTTCTACCTATGAAGAGTCGTGGCGTTTGGTTTAGTTAGTCGGTGAGAACTTCTCACTCTAACTCTTGTTTTCTAGTTAAAATTATATACTAGGATGCAGACGTTGCTTAGTAGCACCCGACACCCATCGTCCACAGACCATGGACGACTTGTATGCTTGTTTAATGTGTTGTGAAGTTTGTTTGTGATGTTGATGTGAATTAGATAATAAAATATTCATGTGTTGAAATAAATAAATTATCGTTAAAAATATAATTTTTAACGTGAATGTGAATAAATAAATATTCATTTCCAAACCGGACGGCTTGTTTATGAACACCTATTTGAAGGATATTGATTGGGACGATAAATTTTACACATCGCCTAACTGCACAAATAATATTCAGTGCTTGTGGATTGGAACCCCACACGGGGTTGGGATGATATTTAGCGTAAAATAATCTCAATTATTTAGTTGTATGTCAATCGATTGGTCGACAGACTGTGTAAGCGTTAATTATTTATATTTAATGCTTATGCAGTTGTGTGGTGCACTTTAGATGATGGTTGATTATTTATCGTTGCTATATACATGTGTTGTATGGAATCCATATAATTAACATTATATGGTAATTGATTGGGCCTCATTCCAATCGGGAAAATAAAGAATATTATAAAATAAAGATTCATGTGTTAAATAGAATAAATAGTCATGTGTTGACGACGCTCATGTGTTGAGAATATTCATGTGTTGAGTAAAATATTTTAACAATAAAATTTACATCTTTATCATATTTAAGATTAGAAACTAACTGGAAACTAGATAAAATGAATGGTTTCCTGGGTATTGATCTTATGTTGGTTTCGGCCTTCGGGGTTAATACTTAGGGAATCATTCTCTTACTACTTTACGATTGGAGTCTGATTAAAAATCAAACGATAGATACCATAATTTTATAAAATATATTAAATAATAGAAATAGTCATGTGTTGATGATGCTCATGTGTTGAGAATATTCATGTGTTGAAAGAAATATAGATTCATGTGTTGAATAGAATAACAAAGTTATTAAAATATATAAAGCCGTGTTGATTAGAGTTGCGCTATTTTAACGTGAACGAAATTTATATCGATTATATTAGTTTTTATAATGAATATAGAAAAGGAAGTGATTTCAAATTATAACGTTTTAAAAATATTATCATTTATATAGTAATGATATGAAATATTCAATTTTGATTCGAAATTGAATATGAAATTGAAATCATTTCGAAAACGAATTTAAAACGATTTATAAAGTACGTTTTGAATTGAAATCGACGAAATATATATAATACATATATTATATATATAATATATATATTAACTGGTCTGAATAGAAAGCGCCGCGCCGCGGTAGTTCGTGAATTTCGACCATTGACTTCGAATTGATGTTGCGGGAGATCCGACCGTCGGATTCTCCTGAAACCAGAACCGTTGGGTTCGTATCGAAAAGAGCTTTCTAATGAATATTAGAAATTTGAAATCTAACGGTTGAATTTGGAATTATGTCCAAATCAAATTTGGAAAAGGTCGTTGTAAGTGCAGGTCAGTGGCCGTTATTGAAAACCGACTGTACGGGCCTTGATAAAATTATTAAAAATATCAATAATTTGTGTAAAATCATAATATATGAATTGGAAAGAACTGAGATGAAAAATTCCACATTAGAAAGGATAAAAATATATTTTTATCGAAATGAACTAGTTTTGAACTAGAATAAAAATCTAATTATTTTTAAACAAATAAAATTGGATTTGAAGTGGTTTTGAAAATAATCAGAATTTTCAATATACGAATTGGAATGGATTTGAATCGAAATTATCTTCGGAATATTTCGATGTTGGATTTCGTGATTATACAGATATGGTTGTGGAAATTTGAAAGATATATTTATATCGTTATTTCCAATACGATATTTGCTGGTCGTAGAATTTGATATTGAATATAAGCCGATATATTTTCTATTCAGAGCCTTGTATTTAATATCAAAATTTGGGTTTTTGTGAATGGTGTCTTCATTAACACTGTTCTTGAACCCAGTTGAGAAAAGATTAAATCTTTCTATTTAGATTTAATGAAGTGTACCAATTAAATAATATTTAATTGGAATTGAATTTGAAAGTGATTTTGGGTTTATCGTGAACCGTGTTTTAGATGACGTTGGTTCTTTAACCCAGTTAAAGACAGGATATTGATTTTTGAGAAGCTTAAAACTAAGTGGAGTTTTAATGAATCTGTAATTAGATTGAAATGTGAATTGATAATTTAAATTATTAAATTTGTAAAGTGATCGAGAATGGAGTATCACCAGTTTTGCTCGGAAGCGATAGTTAAATCTTTAATTAGATTTGAACATGAAATGGTAATTAATATTTACCGATAACACCGTGGTGTTAGATATGGAGTATTACCATTTTTTCTCCATGGGATGGATAGGTTGAGATTGGGAAATAAAATAAATAATTACTTTATTGTGGTTCGCTAATCCCGACTAGTTTGGAAAACCATAATACGTTTTGAAGTGATATCCAAAGGGAGATTAAAGAATAAATTTATAAGAATTTATCTTTGATAAAATTAATGGGAACCTTTCCCTAAGAATGTGAAATTTTGAAAAAAAGAATATTCTGAATTGGAATGAGGCGTATGTTGTGTTTGTGTAACACGTGTTCATTATATACGCGGGTTATTCGGAAAGGTCGGGTTATACCCATTCTGAATAACCGATTCGACGATAAGTCGAAGATGAAGACGGTGGTTGAAGACTGGAAGTCTTCACATCGTTTGGGGTGATTACTGATGATCTTGATTGGGCTGTACACCCAAGATGAGGGAATCAGTTGGTGATCGTCCAGACGTACTTGGAGATCGATGGATATGCTAGGAAAGTGCCTCCGGTTTCGTTCAGACCCAGAACGAACTTGTAAATGGACTGTGTGTCTGACATTGGATTTTATTCTGTGTTGATTGATCTCTATTAAATATACATCTGTTTGGCGGCAGAGAATTTATTCTTGCTTAACGCCCTTCTCTGAGACGTACGAGCTCAGAGGTTGTATATCGATGGACATCAGTCGCATGAAGTGAATTGCCTGTGTGGCACGCCTAAGTGACAGATGATCAAGGCTTCTGTTGAAAAGCAAAGTCTTGTGGTTGATGATCAAAGCACGGCTTGTGTGGCGCAGCTTTGTGTATAGCGTTAATTCGCGAGCCTCACACCTCGGTATGAGTCAAAAACGGGATACGGACCGTTAGGAGAACACGACGTTTCTTTCTAGCTATGGGTGATGTTAGTGACCTACCAGCCCTGACATTTATATACTTTTTACCTGTGTGGTTGTTGGAATGCGTGGCGCCTCGAATATATGGTCGATAATTGGCACTATGTGAGCCGACGTACAGACCATTATATATAGGTCCGATAGGACCAGGAAACGTGTGTACAGGAATTGCCAATCCTCAAAAGTAAGAGAGGACCGGCCCAACCGATTCCAAGGATCGTTGTGTGTGGTCCTGAGACATTTGCTAGAGTGTCTCGAACGGAGAGGAGCTTGCCCCTTGCCTCGACTCATGATGGAATCCAATTTCCAATACGTGACTTTCGGTTTTATTTGTAGAGCCTCGTACGGCGACATAGTGGTATGGGTCACTTATGTCGTCTATGATTTATACATTATGATTGAAGTTGTTTTCTTCACTTATAGTAATAATAAAATATGAAATTTCACGTACCAATCATTTTTGGCTATTATAAGGTAAAAACCATATCCTCCGGCTTGCGTTGCATTGTGTGATGGGACCTGGGTCTTATAATAGCTTCATTCTTCTTTATTTAGCATTGCGTTGTTGTTTTATGCACTGGTATTCTTGGGAGGAAACCCGTTCCGTGTTATATGGCGTGGTCCCTTGATTTACCTAACTTTAAAATAAAGATTAATAAGTGTTTTAGTTCTCACACCAATCACATGACTGACCTGGAGTTTATTGTTTTAACCTAAACTCTGGGTGCCCCTATTTTCCAAATGGGCAGCTAGTAGTTTTGGTTTTGCAGATTTATATTCACAGGATCCTGATTTACAACTGGAACGATGCTCGGAAAGCTTTGTATCCATGTATTACTTTCAGTTATGTTTTGTATTATTTTTCCGCTGCAGTAATGTATTTAAATCTCTGATATTTATCAAATGTATAATATTTACTCATACTCTGTATATTCTTGTATTCTGATGGAATTGTTGTAATAAATAATGAAATGTTCTTCTGTTTGTGTTCCAATGTGTGTTGTCCTCAAAGCAATCCGGGCTTTCCTTACCAGGAAAGTTCGGTCGTGTCAATTTTCTAATCTTAATGTGACCCAATTAATTAGAACGTAAATAGACCGTTCATAGTTAGAATATTAGGTCTATGATTAATTTTAAGCGTTGAATTGGTATATGATGGACGTACCGTTTGTTTAGCTTCCAATCTAATCAATTTCTATATAGCAAACCCTGACGATATATAATTCATCAATTTGTATGTATTTTCACTAATAAAACTCTACTCCTGTTTGTTTCACGTTAGATTATGTTGTACGTTTTTTATATTTGAAAATACATAATTGCATGGTAATATCTTGATAGAATTTGAAAATAGTGTTGGCATCGCAATAGGATTGACTTAAATTGTTCCCATATCTCATTTAATCAATGTGCATGCATATTATGTAGTTGAAATTATAAGAAATGCATGATAACCCCTACGATCTAATTTGAAAACACGGACAAATTAAGAAGAAATAAATAATTGATTTTCATTTTTCCTGTGAAGTCTTTACCACCGTATTTGTTGCGGAGAATTTCGACTCGAGACCGCTCAAATCGAAACCCCCAAACCCAGTAGAAGACGAGATCGTGGTAAACGTGCAAAAATAACCAATCAATATCTCAAAACAATATAGAATCAATCCAATAACCAATCACAATCACTAAACAAGAGATATAAAGGAGCAATAACAAAAAATAAATCACACAAGGATTTAGAGTAGTTCCACAAACATCTTGTTAATGTACATCCACTTTAAGAGAGAATCTTTATTAATACCAACAGAAGAGTACAAGAGACTGATCACAATGATCAAATTCACAGGAAAGAAATTAATTTTGTGGAGATGAGAATTGAAGAAGATTTGGATTGCCAAAGCCCTAATTTGAATAAACTGAAGTTAATCTCTTGATTAATACTTTTTTCCAGTCCTTGCCCTTTTGGATCTGAAAATCACTTATATAAGGAGAGAATAGTATGTAGAAATTGCCCAAATTGCCCCTTGAACTTTCACAAATCAACTTGCCAAGCTTTCAACCCGAAATTGCTTCAGAAGTCGCATTAGACATCCATCCCCGCTAGGGAAATATTTATGTTTCAGCACAGACATTTGTCACCTTCCACGGACGTCTGTCTCTACCTCAGGCGTTTGTCCAGAAGTGATAGACATTTGTCATAACTCTCGGGAAAATCCCCCCTGACAACACAGACGTCTGTCGCCCTTTTCACCTGAAACACATACACCTGTTTACCTGCAACTTTCACCTACGAGCTCCGATTTGCAAACCGTCTTCTCTAACATGAAGTTACTTCCATTTACTTCAATTCTACTATATAGTATCGCAAAATTTAACGCTCCACCTTGATATTATATCCATCTCCATCACCAACACCGTTGGTACCAAATCATCATCTACCTTCTACCAAATAAGCTTTGAATATTTTCCCTATGAAATCCGGCATAACCACCGCCCATTGCACTCCATCAACAAGTTTATGCAAAGTGTCCACCCGCTAACGAAGTGTAGAAAACACCCAACTCCAGAAAACAGTCTCACAAAAAGACAAACATGCCAAGAAGATAGAACTCCAATCTCTCACTGATACTCCTCTACATCCTTATCCAAGCTTCTCTCTTAACCATGCCACCCCATAGCATCTAGCACCTCTACAAGCAAATTGAGTTCGAGCAATGCTCGAACTTCTTAACCGGCAATGCCTTAGTGAACATACCTGCCGCATTATCCTTTGTGTGCTTTCCAAAGGCATGCTTGCTTATCTTTGTCAATGACTACTAGAAATGACTCTCTCACTTCAATATGCTTGGTCCGCGAGCTAAACGCCAAATTCTTTGCCAAATGAATAACACTTTGGCTATCACATTGAACATTAGCACTATCATGTACAAACCCCAATTCACACAACAATTGCTTCAAATAGAGTTCTTCCTTTGCTGGATCTACCGCAGCTATCAACTCCGCCTCCATATTGGATAAAGCAACTATGGTCTTCAATCTCGATCTTCAGCTTATGGCTGTACTAAATAGAGTGAAGACGTATCCGGAAGTTAATTTTCTCTGATCCTATCATCAGTGTTGTCCGAATCACAGTAACTAACCAACATGCAAATCTTCTCCTTACTACCCGTAAAACCAAGGCCATGAGATGTTGTAGCTTTAAAGTTTCTCAAGATAAGCTTTATTGCTTCCCAATGTGACTTCCACGGATTAGCCATCTACCGACTAACCACTCTGACGACATTTGCAATGTAGGGCCTTGTACACACCATGCCATACATCAAACTTCCAACTGTACCAGTTATGGCACTTTTGCCATATAAACCTTGTCTTTCTACTCAAAGGTGAACTCTTACTCGATAGCTTTACATGCAAAGGTAAAGGTGTATTTGACGCTTTTGCATCCTCCATGCTAAACCGGCAAATCACTTTCTAATATATTCCTTTTGAGTTAATTTCAACTCAAAAAGCTTTCGATCCCTTTCGATCTCCATGCCCAAAGATCTTTCATTTCGAAATCCGCTTTAATTTCAATTTGAACTTGTTGATTTCTTCCTTGTCCTTAGAAGTAATGAGCATATCATCCACATACAAGAGTAAATACACCCAAAAATCATTTCCAAACTTCTTGAAATATACACAAACATTTTGAGGCTTCGATGGAAGCCACCTTTAAGCATGAAATGATCAAACCTCTTGTACCATTGCCTAGGTGATTACTTCAAACCACATAGTGATTTCTTCAACTTGCAAACCAATTTTGATTTACCATCTACAACAAACCCTTCCGGTTGCTCCCTGTAAATGTCTTCATCTAAGTCGCCATGCAAGAAGCGGTTTTCTCATTAGGTTGCTCCAACTCCAAGTTGTTAATAACAACAATGGCAATTAATATCCGGATAAAAGTATGTCCCACAACTAGTGCGAAGATCTCATCATACATCTTTCCCTTCCTCTGTGCAAACCCCTTAATCATTAGCCTAGATTTGTATCTTCCATCATCCTTCACCTTGTATATCCATTTTCACCCAATAACACAGTTTCCTTTAGGAAGTAGAATCAACTCCCAAGTTTGGTTCTTCATCAACGATTACATCTCTTCCTCCATGGCATAAATCCAATTTGACCTATTACTTGAACCCATGATGTCATCAAGGTCCATCGGCTCATCTTGGACTACATTGAGAGCATAGTCCAAATTTGGCTACTGCGGCAAGAATCGAGTTAGATTTAAGAAGAAGGCAACTCAATTAGAGGGGCCAAGCTCAAACGGTTGGCAGAGGGTATGGATATTAGTGGTGGATGGTCAAGGTAATGGAGCTCGGATGCCGACGGTAGAAGCTTAGTCAGCTAGGATTTAAATCGAAAGATACTAGATAAGAAAATGAGAAGGCACAAAAATATTATAAATGGGGCTCAAATTAGTTTAAATCAAGAAAGATTTTTTTTTGAAAAATTTGCTAAGTGCATTACTCGGGACCGAATTATGATTTTTCACCCGGTTTTTCTCCAAACTTAAATTGAATGTGACTGGTTAACGATCCCTAAGCACTACAAAGTAGAAATTGCATTATTAAAGTGGATAACAGAAACTCAAGTAGAAACTCAAAGGTTGAATAATTAAGAAAATATAACATCTAGATAACTCAACGTAATCAACCAAATGTTTCATGATGGTAGTTCAAAGACAGTTAATTTCACAACATGCTTTGTTTTCAACGTAAGTGGAAAATGTTGACCAGGTTTTCACATGAAAAGAAGTCTAAAGGGATTAGAACATCGACATGAGTCCAAAATGGCTTGGAACTTGACTTCAACACTCAAAAGAACAAAAGAAAGGACCTCTAAAAAAACAAGCACCAAATGTGTTAAGTCCTTTACCCGGCCTTGATTTCATCTCCATGACTTGGTATTAAGTCATAAAGCTTGCTCATGGATCACTCATACCACTTCCAAGCTGCATAGCAATCCTAGTTTTGGATGAACGATCATCAAAACAAGTCAGCAAACTATGAACTTACTGGATATCATGACAGAATAAGGAGTGCAGCAAAAAAGGAATGAGTCAATAATTTTCTAAGGGCATGACTCGGTACTGAGTCATCCCCAATGGCTCGAAATCGAGTCTTCACAATAATTTAGATCATCTTAAGGTTTGTGTTGCTATCTTGACCAGGTGCAAAAGGCTTCTGGTGGCGAAAGTCTGGTCCAATTGCCCTCCTACTCCTACAAATATAGTTTCACCTACAACATAAATATTATCTTTTTAAATAGCTACTACCAGTTTGTTTAAATTGTTCTTCAACCTTCTTCTCAGACACGATAGTCACCAAGTAAGTTGATGTGAGTCTCTAATTAACATTCAATTAATTGTGACTTAATCTCTTGTAATCAATTGACAATCTGTATCAACTTGTACCCAAGCAGTTAGTTAATAAAAGACCTTGTAAAGTGGGCGTTATAAAATGCTGCAGTGGGGTTAAAGCGAGGAAACATCGGTGATATAGCGGAGGTGCAAAAATGTTAGTTAGATGTAAATCTATATAAATAAAATTAATTAATTATCATTCTCGCATCATTTGTGTAGAAGAAACAAATGTTAATTAATATTATATAACAAAATCAAAGAATACCATAGTTATGCATAATAGCTTCGAGGATTACTATAGATTTCTATCTTATATAAGGAACTTATGACTTAAAATTAGCTATTTACATTTACTTTTTTGAATTATTTTAAAAGAGAATTGGCCAAAGCATCCTTTGTATAGCAATATTGCTAAAGAGGATGCTAAATAACGTTGATTTAGCGGGTGCAGTGGAAAATAGGGGGCTTAAAGCGGAACTACAGTTCATCAAGGCTAAATTGAAATAGCGTAGTAGCTGGAGACTGCTATGGGATATAGCGGGGATTTTGCGGGGCTTTAACTGCATAGGTGGGTGTATGCTTTGTTAACAACCTAACCTTTATAAAATCCATGATTTCTTTCACTTTTCTCTTCCTGTTTTATTTCCTGTTTATTATTATATATATGCGCTGTAATTTTGGTTAGGAGTTAATCCATTTTTGAAGTTAACACATTCAACCAATATGACTAAATAATGTTGTATATGTAGTAGGGTTTATCTGAGAAACTGCTAGTTTATATCTATTAAAGAAGTAATTTAAATGGAAATTATTATTTGATAATACTTGAGATAATCAACTATTGTTATCTAAAATTACTTTATCATGGCACACATGATTATCTTCTTATGAAAAATATTAATCTTACTCATTTCTAAGGTTTTAAATCTCGGATATCGGATAGCATGTTAATTCTTGTTGCTAAACCACAATACGGACTATTTTTTTAATCTTCTCTTCAATTTACTCACGCCCGTAACTTTTACATCCATCGTCTTTTTCAAAATTTTATTTTCTCTAACGTCAAATGCTACATGTCTGAAATGTAAGGATACCAAAAAGCGTTTTTTATCACCACCCAAGAGAATAATTTTTAAGCGTTACGACACGCGCTACACACATTAAATATTTTCTACATTTAACAATTTAAGAGAAATGATTTGGTAGTTAGTTTTGGTTGTTTAAATTTTCATTTCTACTATTTATTAATAATAAATAATGAATTTGTAAATACAGTTGATTCTTTACATCCAAATTTTGAGCGATACTTAGATTTGGCCATCTCCATAGACGATTATTTTGAGTTGGTGAGGAATGCTATTCTTAGATCATATTATCTAGTAGTATTAAGATTTGATACTCAAGGGTATTTTTGGTAGTTTGCTAGTAAAATAAGGTAAAATTAAAGATACTAAAATTATTAACAAAGATACAGATGATGGTTTGGGTATTTATAGTTCTTCTATGTCTGATCATGTTAATGATTGTTGCATATATGTAATTCTATTTAGAGTTCTAAGCTAAATTGCCTCAATCTTATAAAGTAGCTTTGACTTAATTCTGTTGTTCAAAATACTTTCAGCCTATAATATTTCAGGATTACAATTGTTGAAAAGTGTACGCAAAGGGCATTTTTTGTATTTTATGAGTCGATTAAAAGTTTGCGCTTTCAAGACGACTATTAATAAAGATTTGCCAAGCAATATTGATGGATACACCAAAAATATGAAATCCACGTAATCGTATTCAAAAAAACAAATAAATACCTAATATTCGAAAACAACGAATGCAAATGTTGATACAAAGACGTCTGCATCCAAAAATTACCCGTTGGATTTTTTTATTTTTAATAACATCATGGCTCAAGATGTTTTAGTACAACAAAAGACATTCTTTTATTAAATTAAAAGTTTATATTATTGCACTGAATTCATACTAATAACTCAGAGCTATTTATTCTTATCATGTTTGTCTATTTCTAACACTTTTATGATCCATGCAATTGAAAAGCTTTTATGTAAAACTAAAAAAATTCATTTATGTTTATTAATTGATCGATCATTAATATGAATTATTTGATATTTGTACCAGAAGTGGATATCGAATATTCAATAATGATTTCGGACAGAGACAACTTTATTACGGTATATGTATTCAAATGTATTTGTTGTTGATCGATATTTACTATTTTTCAACCAATTCTTTTCGCTGTCGCGCCGATGGATTTTCCCCTTTTCTCAGCATCATGCCTTGCAAGCGTAAACTAGCTATCTCGAAGAATTCAAAGCCAACATGTCGCTACATTACCATAGGCGTCAATACCATACGATGGTATGGTTGTGCATATTTTATTTTGTTTTTTGTCCTATGTTTGTTCACCATATTCTAGCATCAATATCTAAAGTTGAAAATCCAATACTCTTCTTCATTAATTATTGTCTTGGAAGCACAATCTTGAGATCAGATTGCGAAATACCCGAAGTATTTTTCATTTATAGACATTTAAGTATCATCTATTATTTCACATACAACCATAAAAAAGGAATTGGTAAATTTACTAATTTCTATTATTTCACATACAACCATAAAAAAGGAATTGGTAAATTTACTAATTTCTATTATTTCTAGCCTAACACAGAGCCAATTAAACTATCTTAAAACATCAATGTTTCAATCAATGTATTTTATAGGCTTCCACGTCCATCGAAATAAGAGTACTCGGATACCCTTATTGTACATCCATTATAATGATAGTTGTAATAATACATTTGATTGCGAATTTTGTGTGTTAGCTGAACTGCTAAAACGTTGTATATTATTATTGTCAAAACCTAATATAACCAAAAAAATATGATGTAAAATACAAATTTCATTTAATAAATCAAATGTCTCTTTATAAGTATTACAGATTCTAGTATCGCTTTAAAAAGTAGGATCAAAGAAATAAATGTTACCCATAGATTTGTTTTTTATTAAATGATATACAAACGTGTATTTAAACTAACGAACAAAATAAATGCTTTAGTTTAGAAATAAAAATTAAAACGTACACCATATGACTTCAACGTAATAATATAACTAAAAATATACACAAATTATTTTCTTTTTTATTGTTAAAAGTATGGAACATTTATGCATGAAGTTCATACTATAATGCTCCTATTTCATATTAGACTTTAGACTTGATAGTGTGACTTTTTGAATAATGTTCATTGTACATCTTTCGTAACGTCGAACGACTTTATGTGTGTGTGTGTGTATGTGTTTTTTTTAAAGGAAAATCATAATCCAATATCAAATTATTTATAGTTAATTTGGTTCCAATTCTGTTACAATTTGAACTGAATCGGACATGTATCAAATAATATTTTTTCTTATACAATTTTTGTTATTCTAACTTATGTTGCTAATGAAAGCAGTTGAACATATACATGCATTTATCAAACAAAAAAGATTAAAAAATGGACATATGTATTCAGAGCCGGCTCAGGCGCTAGGCTGAGCAGACCACCGCCTAGGGCAACCCCTCGGACGGGGGGCAACTGGTGGCTCTGGTGATCAGCAATGATTGATAAAAAGTAAGTTTATATAAATAAAGACTGGATGAAAGTTGTTCAATGAAGAAGCTTTAGGTTAGGTGGATGGGTTGTTTGCTTTGTTGTTCATCATTAGGTCATGGGTTCAATACTTGGTTACATCAACTACTTTTCGAGTTTTTTTTTTTTTTGTTTTGGAAAGGCAACATTTTTTTTACATTTTCAGCTTATTGGTATTTCCAGGCTGTTTTTGGAAGGGGCAATTTTTTTTGGCTTTTTGGTATCTGGGATGCCTGTGTTGCCTAGGGCAACCCAAAATACCGAGCCGACCCTGTACCTATTATATCAAATAATATATTGTTTAGTACATTCTGCATTAGCTATATTTTGAATTATATAAAATTGGAACCAACTGAAAGAACGCATATTAAACTAGAATTTTTTTACGTAAATTTCATTGTAATATTTTGTGTTTAAAATGAAAATTGAATGGAGTCGAGCTGGCATATATCGTACAACATTCAGCTAAACCCCCTTGATTTCCACCTCTCATTTAAATTAAAGAAACTGAGTGGAAGGTGAGAAAATAAGTGGAAGGAGAGAGGGAAGAAATATATGACGGAAAATAGAAAGGCCAAAGACACGCTCCACTATTTCGAGAAAGACCAAAAATGTGCTTTAGCAGTTCGGATGTCATTGAACCTGCTACTTAGCATCACTTTTAAATATAAATGAGGAGCCATGTATATTTTTCTATACAGTTAATTTTCAGTTTTTAAAGTTCTATCTAATAATAACAATGATTTCACGGGATCCCAAAAGTCATAAAACAAGAGTTAGACTGGAGTAAATAGCTAAAATCGATGGCGAAGTACGTAGTATTAAGCAAACAGTGGGTTAACTCAATAATTTGCACCGTACACAGCACTGTTAAGTCGCGTGCTCCACATGTTTCTTCATGCGTCCACAGATATATATCTTTCCGTAAATCATGGCATTTGTAATGTAATGGAGACCAGAAGTTGCTCTACATTTCGTGTTTCATTCACCTCATTATTTACGCTATTTGGCAACTTCACGTGGCGGCAGCGAATAAGAAACCTGGTGGAATTGTCATTAGTCGTCGCCCATTGTTTTACCGGCAAATGGTTGGTGAAAAGTCAGTCTCCAGAAAGACGTATGCCCATGTAATTGCAAGAAGTCTTAGGTTTGGCATTCTTTTAAACGTTTGTGCCTTTTTTTTTTTTTTTTTTTAGATTTAATTACTTTATTTACTATCATACCATTGTAGCTGTTTCAATTGCACGTTGTATCATTAGCCATCGTTCAACTTAATTAAACGTGCAAAACAAGTTGTACTATTTTATGCATGACTTGAGACGGTGAGAGCCACGCCAATTGTTGATAGTTGATAAAAAAAAAAAGCAGAGGACTCTATCGTTGCAGTGAATAACTACAGTGTTGTCACTAGTGTATTACTCCCTCCAATCCATTTTACATAACGTTTTGGAATTTTTCGCAAAGATTAAGACAATTAAACCTTGATTTATTTACAGTTCAATCAATCTTCTATCTCTCCTATCTTATTAATTGTTCTGATAACTTTTCATTGTAGAAATCAACAGTCCAGCTAATAAAAAAGAAGATAGTGTAAAAAAATATTTTTTTAAGAGAAATGCTAAGCACAGTTGCCTATAAGCAACTGTACAAGACACTCGCTCTCTAATTGGTTGAAATAGGTGGCAATCTTGATTTTAAATGGTTGTGGGGTCCGCATTCAATTGTAAAAATAATTTAAAATCAAGGTTGCCACCTATTTCAACCAATTAGAGAGCGAGTGTCTTGTACAGTTGCTTATAGGCAACTGTGCTTAGCATTTCTCTTTTTTTAATTCATAACGGGTTGATTTGTCAGGGTAAAGATGAGGGCCAAAATTACATTCATAAAGTGTGACTTATGGATCTTTCATAGTCTATATATCTTATGAAGGATGCTTGTTGCTTCGGTACGTAGAATGGAAATCTTATATGTGAAGGTTCCACGAAAGCTTCAACCTCATCATTGTACTTTACATCATCTTCTAAAACATCAACACAATTCTCATCTTCAATTTCAGTACATTTATTTGTGTTCGTTCTCTGAACATTTGGCATCCAAAATCATATCATGTTTGCAAGGCACAATGATCAATAATTAGATTTGAATATAACTGAATAAGAACAAATAAATTAAATACAGAATGGTAACGGAAATGGTAAATGATTCGTACTTTGATTTCCTACTTCCACTTGAAAGATTTTATGATTTTATTGGTGGCTTTTTAACCTAATGAGTGTCGGATCAACATTGTCCCGATGGCATAAGATACTTGAGGAAAAACAACAAGTCAAATAAGATCTTTCTTATGAACAGTACATATGATATTTATAAATAAAGACAACTAAAAATGTAATGATTCAATTTTTCATCCTTCAAAGCTCAACATTAATACATCATCAGTATTTACGTATCGAACATTCAAGTATCTCAAAGGGCAGAATTTAAGAGGAAGCGAGGAAAAAATGAAAAGGCATAGCATAGAATAATATAACATGATCTTCAACGAATAAACTTTTATACACAACAAGTCAGAGTAACTAATAAAAAAATAACTATAAATAGTTATAACATGTCTATACAGTCGCACATACATACAACATAACTGTTGGGAAACAATGGCTAAGTCGCGAACTAGGTCGCTCTCTTGAAAACGATTCGCCGATCTGGTCGGTGATGCAAAACTAGTTCGTACTTCCGCCGCCGCCTCTAGAATAAAACAGCCTCTCTAAAATGAATAACTGATTTGCTTTGCATAACAAATCAGTGCAGATTTGCACTTTCTATTTTAACTGCTCGAAAATTTCCAAAAGAATAATTTTTTTTCTGTTGTAATGGCGGAGGAAAAGAAAACAATTTTTTTTCTGTAGTAATCTCGTTTACAACTGAAGATAATATATAGACGAAAAATATGATCTGCTGTAAATACTGGGTCAAGAGTTTACCGCTTCATAAATAAAAGTCGGCTCAGAAATATTTTATATATTTAAAAATAGTTCGAAAAACGCAGTGTTTTCTGGACCAAAAATATAAGTGTCTACACCACAAAGCCCAGGCCCAAGCCCAAGCCCGAACTGAACCGAACCGGGCCGGGTCGACTCGGTCGCGCGCGCGTGTGTGGTGGTCATGATGCATGGTCTCCCTCCTCACAACAAAGCATGCATTGGGAGCCCAATGCCCCAACAAGATTTCTTAGAAACAAATATAAATACTTGCCTCTTCCATATAATCCCATGATGTGGAACTATTCACATAAGGGAGTCATTCATACACTTATCTCAATATTTTAATAATTCACATAAAATTTCCAACAATCCCCCACTTGAATTTTTAAAATATTATCGAGCAGTTTCTAAAAACATAAGACTGTGCATAAACAAAGGTGTCATCCGACTTGAACCTTTGCGTAGTGAATAAGATTCAGTTTTTACTAGAGTGACACGTAGTCTTGAACTCTATTCCTGACATCAAACCACACACAATCTTTTCTATAGTGCAATCAAATAAGCCCGTGCGTTTATGGCCATGCACGTCTATCCCAGTTTAGTGAACGCTCTAGAAGTTTTGCCCAAAACTTCATAGGAAACGACCACATTTCCACATTCACAAAGGTGAGTCTATCAAGAGCACTCCTGAAGGTAGGTACTCCACTCCAAATAGAGTATAGATCTCATTAAGAGTTTTTATTAACTCATCCTTTAATCACTTCAGAAATACATGCTTCTTAATCCAAAATTTAGCATGTTCATCTACTATCACTACACAACTTGTTTTTACCCATTGAACCTAGTTCTTGGGATCTCCAGTCATTTAGGTCGGGTTACCATTGTGCGTGATTCCACAATCACAGGGCAATAGTCCCATTCTTTTAGAATTATTAAGGACTTTTTTTCTGGACAGTCCTTTCGTCAAAGGTTCTGTCAAATTATCATCACCTTATATTTGATGTTCTCTAACAAACTGTGCATACGACTGTCATTTCTTACAGTTGTAATATCAGTTCTGTTTTTCTTTCAATAGTCGTCAAATTTTTCATCACTATATATGTGATGTTCTTTTACAGTGTTGTGCTTACGACGTCGTTTTCTACCGTTGTTATAACGGTTCTATACTTTTTGCAATAGCCGCAGAACTATCACAATTGATTACACCACTATTGTCTATTTTTCCCATATAGGGATCTCAACTAGCAGGTTTCTTTAGTTCTCTGCTTCTTCACTAGCTGTTGCTAGCTAGTGCTATTATCTCAGTCTCTGTAGTATACTGAGTCAAGATATTCTGTTTCTTAGATTTCCCAAAAAACAGTTCTTTCAGCAATGCTAAATATATAGCCACTGTTCGCAATAGAATCATCAGATAAAGTATTTCAGTCTGTATCAGAATATCCTTCAAGTACAACTAAAAACTTTTCATAATGTAATCCAAGATTCATAGTTTATTTTAGGTATCTTATGACCCTCTCAATAGCATGTTAACGCTCTATACTAGATCTACTGGTAAACTTGCACAATAATCCCATGACATAGGCAATGTCAGGTCTAGTACAATCAGTGGCATCCCGAAGATTGCTAATGATGCTCTCATAATCAGACTGTTTTACACCCTCACACCAGTGTTCTTAAATAACTTTACACTAGGATCATATGATGTACATGCAAGCTTACAGTCTATATAATTGTATTTCTTTAGAGTCTTCTCAGTTTAATGGGATTGATCCAAAGAAAATCCCTTTTTTTGACCTACTAATCTTAATATCAGGGATTACACTCGCTTCACCTAGATCTTTCATATTAAAATTGGCACTTAATAAGGATTTGACTGAATTTATGGCATGAATGTTTGACCCAAAGATGAGTAGGTCATCTACATAAAGGCATATAATAGTGCAAATGTCATTCTCAGATTTGTAATAAATGCATTTGTCACTTTTATTTACTTCAAAACCATGTGAAGTGATTAATTATCAAAATTTTCATGTCATCGTTTAGATACTTGTTTTAAACCATATAGTGATTTATCTAATTTGCATACTTTATGTTCTTGACCATGTACTACAAATCTTTCAGGCTGGTCCATATAAATTTCTTCTTCTAATTCAGTGTTCAAAAATGTGGTTTTTACATCCATTTGGTGTATTCGTAAATTATGAATAGAAATAAGTGAGATTAATACCCAAATGAATGTAATTCTAGTTACTGGTGAAAAATTGTCAAAGAAACCTATATTTTCTTTTTTGCTTAAAACCTTTAGCTACTAGTCGTGTTTTATATTTATCAATAGTGCCATCAGGTTTTAATTTTTAAGAACCCATTTACAGCCTATAGATTTACAACGGGGGTAAATCTACCAAATGCCAAGTCTTATTGGATTCCAGAGAATACATCTCATCATTTATAGCCTCTTGCCAAAAAAATTGGCATCTAAAGAAGGTAAGGCCTCTTGGAGGTTTAAGGGATCCTCCTCTATAGTAAAAACACAAAAATCCGGACCATAGTCTTTTACGGTTCTCGTTCTTTTACTTCTTCTAGGTTCAACTTCAGAATTTTCATTAAATTCTGTTCTAATAGGCATACTAGAAGCGCCCCCACTATTCCTTAATTTTAAAAAAATTTGTTTCATAACAATCGGCACCATTTGTTTCAATTATATTATGTGTATTTAGGTTATATAAAAAAAAAACTGTATGCTTTGCTATTAATAGCATAGCCTATAAATACACATTCATATGCTCTACTAGCCAATTTTATTATCTTGGGGTTTGGAGCGCAAACATATGTTAAACAAACCCAAGTTCTAAAATATGACACATTGGATTTATAATTCTTTTTAAAATTTCATAAGGTGAAATTTTATTCTTAGAATAAGGGATTCTAATATAACATAGCATGCAGTCAATAAAATATCCCCCCACTATTGTTTTGTTGTACCGAAATTTAATAAAATGACAATTACTAATTCGGTAAAGGTCCTATTTTTTTTAGCTTTACCGTTCATTTCAGGTGAATAGGGTGCAGTTCTCTTATGTACAATATATCACATATAAAATCCAGAATAAAATTTGATTCGTATTCTGTTCCTCTATCACTATGTAATCTTTTAATTTTCCTATTTGCTTGGTTTCAATTTTGAATGTTTCAAACATATCAGATGCATCACATCTTTAAGAATCAATGTCTTTCCAATCATATGCTTTATTTTCATTATTACCAGTCCCTACAGCTTAAGCGGTGTGAGGATCTCACAACACACTTTCTGATCGTCAACAACAGTGTATATTGTGAATATATCACGATCATAGCAAACATGGCGAGAAACACCAATGTCTACCCACCAACCCTCTGATTCACCAACATGGTGAATCTCAGTAATCATAGCCGTTAGAGGCTCCTCAGTCAGGTTTGCCTGCGGTGCAGGGTCTGGCCTGTTCCGACACTTTTGTGCCATATGACTTGGTTGTCTAAATTTGTATTATAAAATAACTGTCCAGAATCATTCATTTGGGTTGGTTGTTGCTGTCGTTTATGGTTTCCTTGCGGATTCCATTCTGTTATATACTGGCCAGTTGTGGATGCTAACTATTTTAAATGTTCATATGTTTGAGAATTTATATTTTCTCATAGGAAAATATTCATAAACTCAGAGACTAACATAATTGAATCACAGAAAAAATTAATTTCTGCATTTTTACTTATCAGTCTTAATAGATACTTAGAACCCAATCTCGATCTAAGTCAGAAAATCAAAATCTGCATAAGCATTCTTTACGCTATGTATCTCACAGAGGAAATCTCACAAAAGACAGTGATATCTAGCATCAGTTGCCTATTGGTAATGAAAACTTTGATTTTAATTCAGTATGGAACCATGTTCAGTCAAATTCTTTGATTTGAGATTGTACATGTGCTCCCAGAATGTCCTTAAACGCATTGCTGGTTTCAAATAATAAGTTCACTACCAAAGATAAAATTATCACTTGGAATGTATCTACCGACCCTAAGTGTAATTTGTGCTCAATAACTTCATGAAGACATAAAACTTCTTTATCTTAACTGCTCATATTCCAAGCGAATTTGGAACTATCTTAGGTGTAACTTGAAAATTCCTAGATCTAACAATTATGAGCAACATCCTGTTTAAAAATTATCTACCATTCATGGTTCCATATTTGTTTTATTGCACATAATCAGCATTGAGGATAAATCCCGTTAATAGAATGTACCTTCCTGAAGTCTGATTCTCCAAGTGATTACTCCTTTTTTTATTATCCAGCTCCTTCTACCACTTGCAGCAGAACTTTGTTGGAAAATAATGTAATTGTCCGGTTGCAATTTGATGAGCAGTCTTTGTAGGAAGTCCAATTTATTCTGCTCGCCAATTCCAGCTCTTCAGTATCCAATCGTTTGTCGCAATGAATCATCATCGACAACTACCATAGGGTCCAGATCTCCAACCCGAACCGCTGGCTCGAGGATCCAGATGCTGATCAAGTTGACTGAATTTGTTCTTAAGCAGTGCGATTTGAGATTAGGTTGCCGAGACTGAATGGGGCAGCAGACAAAGCCATTGTTTCATTAATCGTCTTCAAATTGTTGGAAAACAATGGCTGAGTCGCGGACTAGGTCGCTCTCTTGAAGACGATTCGGCGATCTGGTCGGTGGTGCAAAACCAGTTCGTACTTCGGCCGCCGCCTCTAGGATAAAACAGCCTCTCTAAAACGAATAACTGATTTGTTTTGCACAACAAATCAGTGCAGATTTGCACTTTCTAATTTAACTGCTCGAAAATTTCCAAAAGAATAATTTTTTTTCTGTTGTAATGGCGGAGGAAGAAAAAACAGTTTTTTTCTGTAGTAATCTCGTCTACAACTGAAGATAATATACAGACGAAAAATAGGATCTGCTGAAAATACTGGGTCAAGAGTTTACCGCTTCATAAAAGCCCAAGCCCAAGCCCGAACCGAAACGGGTCGGGTCGGGTCGAGTCGGTCGGGCGCGCGTGTGTGGTGGTCATGATGCATGGTCTCCCTCCTCACAACAAAGCATGCATTGGGAGCCCAAGGCCCCAACAAGATTTATTAGAAACAAATATAAATACTTGTTTCTTCCATATAATCCCATGATGTGGGACTATTCACATAAGGGAGTCATTCATACACTTATCTCGATATTTTAATAATTCACATAAAATTTCCAATAATAACATTGCATATCCATCTGTTTTCTTAAACCTCTAAATCATCCAAGCTAGTCTATAAATATGCTTACATGTAGAAAATAATAGAATTTTTTTTTGATAATCGACCAAAGTGGTGAAAGAAGAAAATGATTTAATCACAAAATCTTATTATATTTTAAACGTAGGGACTAATCTGCTAACCAACTAAACTTTCAGCTTATAAGCAAACTGGCCAAATCTACTGACCAACTAAACTTTCAGCTTGTTAGTAACATGCAATAGAAGCTAATACTAATAGAATGGACTTTTCGTTTCCTTTTTCCTCTCTTGCACATATTAGCGTTTTGTCTCTATTTCATAATTGAACTGTAAAATGAATCATGTCTCACTAATTACATAAATTAGATCCTTGCTTTTTTAACGTTAGACCTGTTAGTTACAAAAATACGCCAATTCCTTTATTATTAGTCTTTAAGTGTGACAACCTTTTGTAAAATACTTCGGCAAGACCTATCGCTTTTTAAAGTGTACCGTCCACTTAACTTTTTGTAAATTAATCAAATTTAAAAAATGTCATCACTATTAAATGGGAAATTTAATAAAATTTTCAACTACATTCATTATTGATATCTAAACTTTTTTAATAATAATTTTATATTGCATTTTATACCTGCAATACATAAAAACAGCAAAAAATGACTTCATTTTAATACTATTTTAGTTGTAATTTACAAATGCATTTAAAAGTTAGATTGAAATACAATAAATTTTAGCTGCATTTCACACATACAGTTAAAAGCTGTATTAAAATTGTTGATACGTTTTTTGGTCAAAGCAGTCACGTGTCTAGTTCATGACTCACCATGCGCTCAAATCTCGAGAACGTCGTCGAAAAGAACAAATCCATTTGGTCGAACTCGCGACACGCTCGGAATCGAGCCCAAATATATATATAGTTCATTCCTGAAATCAGCATCAACTCGGTCCGATCAGCTCAAAATCATTAAGTACGGTGGTTTGATCACGTGGTAAAACCCGCTGTAGGAAAATATTTGGATTCTGGTAAATTTTGATTTCGCGCACTCAAAAACCACCGATTGGCGTGGCATGATCAATAAAATGTCTTGCACAACTCGGTTTGGTAAAATCTTGCAATTTGGCAAAAGTATTGTTTGGCACGTCATTTTTAAGTGATCAACAAAGCAAAAAAAAGTGGAAAGCCACGTGCGTGCATCGAGCTGATCACGTTTCAGGATTTAGCATGCCTCCGGTGGGATTTGGCATGCCGAAGATTTTGCATCATGCTAGGATGCGAAATATGCTTGATTGCATCGCATCTAGCAAGGCCAAAACACATGTTGCTCAAGAAATTCTACAAATTGGGATGCAAAATTCTATATATAGAACCCGGGATGCGAATTTCTAGCTCGAGATGCCAATTTTTGCAACATTTCATTTTTTGGGTGATGTTTTCGGGATACAAAATTGTGCAGATATCATTTGTTATGTAAAGATGGCTAGAACAAAACTATCCTCCTTCTGCATAGAGTTCATGCATTTAAGTAGACATAGACATCTTTATAACAAAAGGAATCCCTGATGCTACATGTCTACCAACTCATATTTGTACTCAGCTCCTTCAATATATTCTCGTGATGTGAAACTATTTATTCAAACCGTCATTCCTACCTTAACAACATGCGAAACAATCGTAACATGGACACAACATAGAGCTCTGTCTACAGTTTTTCGACACTCATGTCTGTCTATAGTTTTTCGATACATATGCATACTCTTGGACGTTGAAATTACTCTTTAGACATTATTGCTTGTACTGACATACATTGACTCAACGAAGAAGAAAAAAGACATTTTAGTCAAAGTTTAGAATTAACTAACTATTTTTATTATACAACCCTGTACACATAAATTGTTTGAATTTGTACAAACATTGTAATCGACAAATATATAATGAATGATTACTATAAAATGGTCGTAGGCGTTAGTGGCAAACCATTATAAAAGTCATTCGTCCCTTTACATTTGTTATACTTTGAATATTCAAACTGTTAAACTTACGTTTAGGGTTTGACGCACGCAGACATCAACAAAAGTGCAGCATTTTTTAAATGCGTGTGTAAGATAATAGCTAAAAACTATTGTATTTTAGTGAAATATTTAGGTGCATTTTAATGATCATCTTTTCTAAAATTCGGACTTTCAACCATCAGTAAACAAACGAATGCATTGAAACCTAATTTACATAATTTATTCTGGAGTGATGTTGTATTTATCTTAATGATCACGGACAGTAGTTTGCAGTGCAAATCTGTTAGAGAACCCAAGTTATTACAAAACCAATTGGTAATGTGAAGGGTGGACTCTTAATGTTTATACAGAGTTTATTTTATAAATTTCTCGATGTGCGCACGAATTAAACCCGCTCTGATACCATGTTAGAGAACCCCAAGTTATCACAAAACCAATTGGTAATGTGAAGGGTGGACTCTTAATATTTATACAGGGATTATTTTATAAATTCCCCCGATGTGCACTTATTTCAACAAAATCCCATACTTCTTCGGAGCTCAAAATCCTTGCTTTTCTAGGTACGCTCCCTGCCTCTTCCTAGTTGAATATTTATTCACCCAAATATCCTTACTTCTTCTTTTTTCTGTTGCAAGTTAATGAATGAATATAAACACAAGGTTATTGTCCTCAATTTCGGTTCTGTTAACTTATTTGAATTCAACAAGTTGTCTACATTTTATTGAAAATTTAGGAAATGGTAGGAGAACTCTCGTGTCTTCCATGTCCTACTACCGTAGACATAATACAAAAAATGTGAAATATGGCCAGTTACTTCACCTAGAAATGCAACATCAACTACAGTGTAAACATATCTTCCAGATTGTCCGAGGTAGACAATTTCCTTTTCTTTTCTTCTTTCAGTCACAACTAAAGTAGGCAATTTCAGCTTCATGGCAGTATGTGGGTCTGTCAAAACCCGTCTTTTTGTATTTTGCCAAGGTACGTAAACCTTTTTTTTTATATACAAAAAATGTATATATAGTATATTGTTATATTTGTTGTGCTAACGTCAATATAGAATACTTCCAAATCGAAGATGCTTTCACATTATAAATATGTACTGCAAATACTATATTGCTACATGCAATCGATATGTATATTCTCATTTAGGAATAGACTTTTGCATTGGAGATGCGTTGAATGGTCTCAATGGCCTTTAAAAAAAGACAACGTTTACACGTTCTAACATCTTCATTAGTTGATGAGTCGTCGTTGCATCCGCGATTACTGTACCAAGATTAAGAATCCATGTATTCTAAGCCGGGAATTGATCCGCTACAAACCGACACTTATTATTATTGTTGAAAGCTGTGCTTCTTGCTGGCCCATACACTTCAATTATTTCGGTCTTCTTATGGTAAACTTTCTTTGTCTGTATGATTTGTTTAATTAGTGAAGTATTGCGTTGTTTGAACAAACTGATTCTTTATTTTGAAGCAGACTGCTGGTGAGGGTGTGACCGCTGACCAGGCACCAGCAGCCGGCCCTAAGTCCTAACCCAATGGCTGCAAGTCCTCGTTATTAACAAACGTGTTTTTTTTGGGGTCATCGTTTTAGTTTAAAGTGTGCATGCATTCATTACAAAACGACGCTCGGCAGCTGCTGTATATTGGAGCCAACAAAATGATCATTTGGCAGTTATAATGTCAAATCGGTTTTCGGTCAGTTCTGTTCGGTTTTAAAATCAAATCGGCTTGATATCAGTTTGTAAAATTAAAAGAATTTGGTTATTGATTTAATCAAATTAACTGAATTTTTAATATATTATCAAATTTTACGGTTTCGCATTGCTTTAAATAATTAGTTTAGTGATGTAATGCGAAGACATTTGTTATAAATAAATCAAATTTTATTATAAATATAAAATCACAATGTAAAATTTCTCTAACATAAATTTATGTTTCACTTTGAGTGAATTCATTATTTAAATAGTAACTATCTTTCAAGTTCAGTTAGATAAGTTACAAAGCAAATTAACCGAAATTATTTTGGTTCGTTTTTGAAAATCTTCGGTTTCAATTCGGTTTGAGTTTATTTTACCCCAATACCAACCAAGCCAACCGAATGTCCACCCTTAATTCATGTAGATGCATTGAATAATTAGTGTATATGCATTGAATAATTAGTGCATATTCTTAGGCATGCTTTAGTTATGTAGGCATGCTTCAGTTATTTAGTGTAGATGAGCAAGAGATTTAAAGTATGTGTTTTCTAAAACGTCAAAAACGATGGTTAATTATATATAACGATTAATTAATTATAATTTTAAATAAGTGCATATGTGATAAACTAGTGTATACCATAGTTATATTTAATTTACATAACGTTAATTAATATACTCGTACATAAAACCAAGTTTTCTAAAAAGTAAAAAATATGTAATATATTATATTCGTAAATCCTTTAGAGAGTTTTTGACCCTGTTTGACAAATATTGAGTATGATCATTATTTGGCTATTCATTTTTGTTATAGAACGGATATCTTTATTCATCATATGCAATATTTGTTGGATTTGTCCTTGTATTTGACAAATTATAGACATGATAAAGTAATTACATTTTGTAAATCATTCCATTTTAAACGATTCACAAAATTTCGACACCACTTTCTTTATTGGTAAGAAACCTCCGATGATTTTCAACACATTTCGACGATTTATTGGCATACTTAATTGCCACGTGTACAATCTTAGTTATCGGGATATTCGTAGGAAACCATCACTAAGTATCATAGGAATTCGTTGGAAACTAAACGTCGGAACTGACAAAAGACGTCAAAATCTCATACACTATTACAACAGTTTCCTATGCCCATTGATGGCTATTTCCACAAAAATGGGTCTGGTTCTTATAGTGCATTAGGGATTTCAAATAATCAAACAAAATTGAAAATACTAATACTAGATTTTAATGAGTTCGATTGTGCTATACCAACACCTCCTCCCTTTTGTCCTCCTCTTTCCCCGAGTGCAATATATCAAATTGAAGAAAGAATAACATCATAGCAAAGAACTTTTTTTTTTTTTTTTGGGTAAATTTCTTCCATCCGAACATATAAATAAAGAAGCGGGATTGCAGCTTGTCTATGCAGTAAATTCCTGTTGAACTACAAGATCTAGTTGAAATTGCATAGCATATACGACATTTTAATTTACATAAACTCCATAATCGTAAGCATGTTTCATCATTGTGGATTCATCTTGATAACACATAAATGCTTTAAAGATATTATATTGGAAGATGGAACTTATTTACGATTAAATAGGCAAGTACATCAAATGCATAACTCAAGCACTACCACAAGTGACTTTGCACTTATCAAGAGCATGATGCTTAACCTCAAGTCGGATAATGCAATCCATCGATTGCATTTTGAAAATATCACCTATTCTAGTAATGGATTCGATAAGAGCAATTAAACATAATTGTAACATCTTAAATTTTTAGTAGAATATTATTTTAAAAAAATGATTGCATAGATTAAATAAGAATAAAGTAGGTGAGAATTAATAAGCAATATGGTTTAGTCTTAGTAGCTAATCAACTGAATTAACGTAGAAGAAAGCTTATTGGAAATGCCAAAGTGGGGTACACTAAGTCTTTCATACCATATCCATTTACATTTCCATCCGTTATAGGAAATTTAATTGGATAATGTTAACCGACATTTTGGTTCGGTTACCAGAAGCAGTCCAGACTCACACGACTCGACTCATCGCGTGACTCAACGACCCAAAAGTGTTGCCAACGTCCTTAAGATTCAAGCCAAGAAAGGGTCGCGCGAGAAAAATCGTCATGGCTCGTCAATTTGCTCTCACACAGCACAAGCCTCGAGATACGAAATTCATATCCTTGTGGTATACGATCTCCATTCAACTCAAAGTTTGCCCCTGCAAGCTTCCCACTGGGGTTGGCACTTTGCTCTTTTACACCTCAAGAAGGACCTTGGACACCATTAATGACTTCTTGAGCACCTTGGGAAGAAGAAGAAGACAGAGATACATAAATTTCACGGTACACCCTGGACCTCCGATTTTTCCGGTACACCCCGGACCTCTGAATTTCCCTGTACACCCCGGACCTCCGATTTTCGGTACATGCCAAACCTTGGATTTTCCACACACATCTTGGACCTCAGAATTTCCCAACACCTCACGGACCTCAAAACTCCTCGATTGCTCCCAACCAGCAAGGAAGCTCGACAATAAGGATTAATTTAACATTGTTAATCATTGTAACTACTGGTAATAATGATGTCCATCACTGTACTCTCTTGAATGTGAATAAAATCGGCTACGCCTTCAAAGTGGACGCAGGTTCAATTCGAACCGCACCACTATAAATTACTGTGTTTTTTACCTTTCCGTATACTATTACTACATCTCGCACACTTTTCCGCTCTGGACATTTAGTTTCAAAATTTTGAAACTCTCGAGCGCTGGCGACCATTTTTGGGTATCAACACTTTGGCGCACAAGGAAGGGGGAGTAAAGTGCACCTTCAACTAATACCTTCGCTCGACCTCGATAAAGCCGACTTTTCCCACCCATTCTTGACCACAAGTTTGTTTGTGCTACTCAGATTTCATCTTATCCACTAGCAAACTTCTCGACAATAGCGAGCAAGGGAAAAGCTATTCTTTGCGGATCATCTAACGGTGTTCGGGACGCTCCGATCTGTCATCGACCTACTTAAGATATCTTAGCCACTGATAACGTGGCACCACCTCCGCTCCCGAGGCCTCAGTCACTCAAGCGCAACTTCTCACGCTTACTCGGAGATTAGAAGAAACCGAGCGATAGCTTGAAGCCCAAGTCAGGCAAAACACGAAGTTAATCCATCGACTCCAACGACATGCTCAACGAGACATCACCCTCTTTTCGGCAAATAGGAGCATTCAGCCTCCTCCGAATCATGTCTCCTTGAGCTCCACATCTGTCTCTCTTCTCGACAATCGAAGCCCTAATCACATAATCTAACTTGGCAATGTTGGAATCGCCTTCAGAGTGGGAACACGTCATCCCAACCGTTCCTGGCTTGAACCTAATCTAGACCAAGGCACTAGCGCTCAAGCCCCCACTAGGCAGACTCAGACTACCATGAGTCTGAACTTTGCGCCTAGGCTTTCGGCAACTGATTGGGCCCAAGTTCACCTCAACCAACCTCCAATAAATATAGTCGAGGTTGAAGACTGACAGAGCGATGAAGACCTTCATCCGAGAAGTCGCCTTAGGCTCCATATAACCCAACTGGATCACGACCGTCGGAATTCGACGGAGATCCAAACTCCGCTTCTTGCCGACATGGTCTATAGGATCGTAAATGAATAGTGATGGCTCACTGACAACGTCTGGGAAACTAGTACGAGGCGTAACCCCTTCACTCCAGCTATCCTCAATGATGAATGGGCTAGACGCTTCAACATGCCGAAATTCACCGCTTACTCGGGGAACTATGATCCTCGGAACTTCGTTAACCGCTATGAATGACTCATGGATTCGTTCTACGCTACCGACGTCGTGAAGTGCAAGTGCTTCCCATCTTCCTCCAAGATGTGGCTCTATCATGGTTCTCTCGACACCCACCGGGAACCATCTCAACTTTCGACCAACTCACCCGGGGTTTGGTCGCACAGTTCAGGATGCACATTGCAATGCCCAAAGACATCCTCTGAGTCTCAAACATTTACTAAGGCACCGGTGAAATTCTTAAAAGATACATCAAAAGATTCAACACTACCTTGGCCGAAGTCGAGGACCCTACCCCTCTAACCATACTCATCCAACTTGCAAAAGGCGTACTACACACTTCTAAATTCAGAGCGTGAATCGACCGAAAGAAACCAAAGACATTGGAAGCTTTTTACGAGAAAGCCAACCAGTTCTTAAGCCAGGAAGAGACGCGTAGGAATCGTGCTACTCAACCCGACCTTCTCCACAATCCACACCAAAGTGAAGACCAAATCTCGCACAACTATGGTTGTGATCATCCGAGCAAACCTTCTCAAGATAACAATAACGGGGCCAGCCCTGACAATCCCCCGTTCTACAACTACTCCCTTCTGGAAGAGCTCGTCGGCCATCAGAGTCTTGAGCAGCTCCAACAAGATCCTCCAAGCAAAGTTCCTAAGCCTTCGACCGCTCACTGTGAACTTCACTCAACCAGAACAGTCATCGACTAGATCACTCGGGATCATCCTTCGACTCAACAAGATTGCAACACTATTAAGTGGCTAATTTCTCTGGTGCCACAGCGCCTCGTATTTTTGAGTTGCACTCTGTTGTTTACTCTTAGTTGTAGACTGTCTCCAAGCATTTACTTTGACATACTACTCAAATTTCTAGCATGGTCTACTTTAATGTAACCTTCTTCTAAAGTAATGTAACTATAACCGTTCCATCTCACCGACTATTTACTCCTAAAATGGGGAAAAGCACCAAATGTCCAATGGATTTAGCCCAGCTTACCTACGCTTAGGCGTACTCTGGCAGCGGTCTGTTGGCACCACCAATCCAAGACCAATAGACTTAGATGACCAACCTACGCTTATGCCTACTATGGTGTCGGTCTATTGGCACTGTTCCACCCGAACTTCGTATGCCTCGAGCTAATCGAGAGCGAAGTTCACCGACTCGAACTATGCCCGACTCGAGTCTCTCGAGAGTAGAGTTTTGACCGACTCAACCTTGAGTGCAATGCTGAGTCATGATACTCGAGAACTTAGGACCACAACTTTCATGGCATACTGGACTCTGAGGTCATCATCAGAGATACCGGTTTGCAACTCATTCCCACCTTTGCCTTCCCCGTCAGAGGCGAAATGGGGACGGAAAGCAAGTCCTCTTCTCCAAAGGCCACTCTCCAATTAGCTATGGGCACTCTGGGAAGTACTACCGGAGGCACGTTTGGAAGCAGGTCCGGGTGCACCAGACCTCCACTAGTCCTATGACCGTCCTCTACGATGTAGTGGTCTTTGAGGTTGTCACTAGAGATACCAGCTCGTGACTCGTTCCTACCTTTTCCTTCCTCGTCGAAAGCGGAAAAAAAACGTAAAGTAAGCCCTCTTCTCCTAAAGAAACATCTCTTCACTATGTTGTAGCCATTTTTCCTCCACCTGATGCTCCGGCCACCCTCCAGTTAGCTAAGGGCATTCCTGGAAGTACTACCGGAGGTACGTTCGGAAGCAGGCCCGGGGGAACCAGTCCTGCGTTCGTCCTCTACAATGTAGTGGGCTTTGAGGTCATTATCATATATATATATATATATATATATATATATCGGTTTGAAACTCATTCCAACCTTTGCGTCCCTCGTCGGAGGCGAAATGAGAACGGAAAGCAAGTCGTATTCTCCAAAGAACACCTCCTTTATGTTGTTTGTAGCCATACTCCTCCACTTGATGCTCTTCCACCCTCCAGTTAGATGAGGGCACATCAGGAAGTACAGCCGGAGGCATAACCTCTAAAAGCAGGCCCGGGGGAACCACTACTCCACCAGTTCTTGAATTCTCACTACTACTATCCTCTCCGATACTACGGAGTGACCTTTTGGGAGAAAACCCACCAAGTAGAGAGGATGGTCCAAAACCAAGGTCTTGGCATCACGAAAGTCACTTGCGACATCCCTTGATGCCAAGGCACCCAACATATAAGCGTCCCGGAACGCAGTGGAAACCTTTAGTTCTAATAACTAAAACCATAATTATCACCAACCACCGATGTATTCCTGGATCAGACTGTGATTACGACGTGATTGGACTAAGAATCGATCTAGTAATTGATAACTCAACCATATATCCACATCTTATGCACAAATAAGAGTGGTCAGTGAACGGGCTCGCTTTTCGAATGTTACACGAATCAGCTACGCTGCGTTCGACTTCAATGCCAATCCATTCATGGGAAGTCACGCGAAGGTATGAAATTGCTGAATACGACTCGAAATTGAGGAGAATTTGGCAAGTATGCGGGGCTGGGGGCAGCTCTCTACCGATCCCTGCACTGGCATGGCCTCCGTAGGACACAAGAAAGATCTCCACCAGTTCCGGACTGGCATTACCTTTATCCCAGTCAGTAGGCCAACCATCTTGGAAGCACGCCCACCTCACGGAGAAGGCGATCCGGGATCAAAATTTAGTTCCTGGAAATTATTGACATTCCATCAGTGTCGAGACTCCATAAGAACATATACTTCGGAACTTGATGACAAACTTTAATTTTAACAACCAAAATCATTGCCATCGCCGACTACCGTTGCGATACTTGAATCAAGATGCGACTATGTCGTGATTGAGTTAAGGATCAGATCCTGAGGCTGACAGCTCAACCATATATCCGCATCTCACATGCACATTCGAGTCGCTATTTCAAACAAGTCCACCCTTCGAGTGTAAAGCCGCAAGCCACAACACTTCAATACCAATCAAATCGCATGATGTCGTGGAGCAATTCAAATTTGTTGTTTCAAGCTCAAAATCGAGAATACAGGAGAATTTGGCTAAGTCTTCGAAATGTGAACATTTATTTCGTATTAGCATGTGCTCATAGAGTTGTCGTGTCTCTCAAATCCACAATTAGGCTATGGTCATGTTCATTTGTCTTCGAAGCCCTGACTACTAAACCAATCTCGACTCAACGACCACTCGTGTACTCACCAAATGTCCAACCTGGCATCTGAGTTCAATCTCGCTTCGAAGGCAAATTTATGTGATCACATGCCACAACATAATCCAAGTATTATCCTTACATCGACTTTCGCATGTACCAGTTTTTGAAACTTCGACCGTTGGAACAAGCTTGGGACGTCGAACGATAGTGTGCTTACAAATCCAAGTGGTTCAACAGAATACGTCAAATGATCAAGCTCTAATTCAATGATGTTTCAGTAACCACCTTGTGCGACAACTTTCCCATAGCATACAATTTAATGTCATACTACTTATTCCAACTCAGACTGCATCGCGCAAAACCACATGCAAACGTGTGAGTGCATAAGCAACTCTGACCCGACAACGAACCGTTTGCACTTTGGTGCAATCAGGAGTCAACGACTAATGTTTATTTTCTTGAATCGACAGAGATTAGAAGCCTCAGACTAGTTCTAGCATAATCTGCAAGATTCAAGCAGGTCAAAACTCTCAACATTGCCGGAATCCCAATCTCGTAACAACAAGCTTCTACAATGTGTCTCAACCGCTTCGAAGTATCACACTTTATAGTGTATAACTCGATGGGAAGGTCATGACCAGCCTCTAGGCATAGCGTGGAGAAATTTCCGGCCACCGCCAAACTTGTATCATTTCAAAGCATGTCCCATCAACACAAGGCATACTTTGGAGGGAAAGTGTTAACCAACATTTTGGTCCGGTGACCAGAAGTAGTCCAGGCCCACCCGACTCAGCTCATCGCATGGCTCAACAGCTTAGAAGTGTTGCCAACATCCTTAAGATTCAAGCCAAGACAGAGTCGCGCGAGAACAATCGTCACGTCTCATCAAACTGCTCTCACGTAGTACAAGTCTCGGGATATGAAATTCGTATCCCCATGGTATAAGAACTCCTTTCAACTGAAAGCTTGCCCTGACAAACTTCCCACTGGGGTCGGCACTTTCCTCTCTCACACCTCAAGAAGGACTTTGGACACCATTAATGGCTTCTTGAGTACCTTACGAAGAAGAAGACCGAGATACTGAAATTTCCTGATACACCCGGACCTTCGATTTTCCGAGTACACCCCGGACCTTTGAATTTCCTAGGACACCCCGGACCTCCGATTTTCCTTGTACACCCGGACTTCCGTTTCCCGTATATCTCGGACCTTGGATTTTCCCGACACATCCTGGATCTCGGAATTTCTCGGCACCTCATGGACCTTGGAAATCCTCGATTGCTCCTGACCAGCAAGGAAGCTCGACACAAGGATTAATAAAACATTGTTTATCATTGTAACTACTTGTAATGATGATGTCCATCACTGTGCTCTCTTGAATGTGAATAAAATCAACAATGCCTTCAAAGTGGACGAGGTTCATCCGAACCGAACCACTGTAAATTACTGTGTTCTTTACCTTCTCATATACTATTACTGCATCTCACACACTTTTCCGCTCTAGATGTTTAGTTTCAAAATTTTGGAACTCTCGAACGTTGGCAACCATTTTTAGGCGTCAACAAATAGATTAAATAAAAAATAATATAGTGGGATTATAAGATGGGGATTTGATAAGTAATATGGTTTGGCATTAGTAACTAATTAATTAAATTGACATTGAAAAAGGCTTATAAGAAGGGAGAAAGTGGGATATACTAAGTCTTTTGGTTCACATTTCCATTTTCCCTTTCACCAAAACTAAACAGTAGGAGACCAACCATTGCAACATCTAAAGGAAGAAGAAACTAAGGAAAATTTAAGGGAAAATCTAGGAGAACCATACTACATGAAATCTCCGCTAGTTCATCCATGTTAAGGTGCATGATACACTCATCCATTCATGTTTTCCTTTGTTTAATTCAGTTATGGTTAATACCAGAATATTCTATGTTGTTTTAGGTGATTTGTTATTGTTTGGATAGAACAATAACATAAATTTAATTTGTATTGAATATATTATTAAGGTTTTGTTCAAAAGCCTTAGATTTTAGGTAAAAAAAAAACAGTGTTTTATTTCTCCAATTACTTTATAAATTTATCATGACATGCTAAAATGATTTTGAATATGAGCTTTAAATTTTGTAATTTTCGATCGTATATGAGTGTTTTATGGATTTTTCAGGGGAAATATCATTTAAATTGGTTTAGATCATTAAAATGATTTAATAAATAATTTATACTTGAAAAATTTATGAAACAAATCTATTCACAGAATCATGTTATTGTTTAGGTATTTTTCTTACTAGTATCGATTAATTATAATATGTTTTAGACCAAAAAGTTCAAGAAAATTGATTAATTACAGATAATAATATCTTGTTTTAGACTTTGGTTAGAAGGCATGATTTTCGCATGAATTCTAGAAAGAAAATTTCAAGCATTGAATCTACTAAGAACATTTTGAAAAATATGAAGAATTCGTAAAACGTTTACACTATATTTACAAAGAAATCGTATTTCCTTAAATTAAAGCTTCGGCCAAGCCATATTCCTTCATTTCTCATGATATTGTTTTGCTTCGAACTTGCAAAACACACGACATCAACTAGGTTGGTATGGAGTGGTCTGTTTGAAAAAGAATGCAAAGAAGGATAATGCGAAGCCATTGTTTCTCCTCGAATTGGGGAGTCGTTTATTTTTCGAAATCAACACTTCTTTTGTTTATTCAAAGCATTTTGCTTTATTGTAACAACCTGAATTTCGATAGACCAGATTTTTTCTTCTTAAAAATCCCAATCTATCGAACCTCGAGTTAGCTTGTCTGGTATCCTACAGAAAAGACAGAGATACTAAATATATCAGAGCTCGATAAAACATCTCACAGCTAAATGGATAAAATATAATAATCAAATATAGCCTTACCAAAATAATAACACTGCCTAACAAGTGTCCAAAGGCTACCAAATCTCTGCCATAAAGTCTAACCTGCGAGTATGTTATGAGGAGGGGGTCAGAACATAAGTTCTGGTGAAAGGATTAATTATACATTCTAAAATAACCCTACATATACCATTAAATTACATTTTCTTAATTATTAAGTTATTCGGGTTAATAGCACTCTAGGCTATGCACACACATCGCACCCATCTACTCCCTCGACAGATTAAACCTAATATAGCATATATGTGACTATGCCCAACATCTCAAGGTGCTCATGATAGCATCCACCTCGTACGGTCTCCACCACCGCACCATGAAAGCATGCACAACCTCTATCCTAGGCCACCACGAACATAAATCTATATTGTTATGCCACATAATCGCACAGAACCACCATCGCTATGCCATGTAAGCGTACAGATCCTCGTATCAGAACTCCTCGGTCGAACTACATTTCGACGCAGTGTAACGTCATCATGTCTACAATACACTACCCAATGCATGTATCTAGACTCTCACATGAACGTACTGCTTACTATAACCCGAGTTCCGTAACAGGGATGCATCTAATGCATAGAACTTGGTCGGGATCTTTCAATATATGTAAAAGACAGCTTCGTTAGGTGTACATTAAAGATATTCACATATGGTCTATCTCCTTTCATGGTGGCTATGGCCCTATCCTGGCTCCTCCCTCAACTAATGAAAGACTATATCAAGAGCTAATGACGTTCCCCTAACAACCAATCTAGCATCCAATTTAGCGTGTCCCTCAACCAACGTCTGAGTAGTGAAAGATCGTTGCTCAGTTGGTTTTGCTCTGGTCTTTTCGCATTCCGCTGACTGCCGATGACAGGTATTCAATGATTACTATCCTTAATTTGCTGCCGACCACCCCTTCCTAGAGCAAGACAAACCGTTGAATAACCCAACACCATTTGCCACAGCCTTCTGACTGCCACACCATAGTTGCAGTCAAGGTATACTCTAGATGGTACAACAGACCTGCCTCTGAGCAACGGTTTCATCCGGTTATTCATCAGAGGGCCATCTTAAAGTATGCTACCAAATCCCGCAGAAGCCTCATGCTTCTCTCCAGTCTTGTAGAATAATCAGTTGGACGTGATCATCTCGTGTCCCCAGACACTATGATGATCTACCCCGTTGGGTTCTTTATCTCCATACATACGAACTGGTCTAAGCGCATCACACCGTCGCGTTATTAGATCCTATGTCTAATCTCTTAATCACAAAATGGTTTATAACTTTTGCAATTTCCCAATTTTTTGCGCGAAATTACATTTCTTTGTCCTAAATTTCTCCTTCACATAAATTTCCACCAAACTATGTCTGAACTGAAGAATAAGACTAGCCTCACTTTGCACCAAATGTATATAAAATCCCTAATCCATTCTTCTCCTTTTTAATATTTTCTCAATTTGTAAGGCCCACTTTGCCTAATCCACTAATATGAAACACCAAAATCCAGATAGCGACACATGGAACCTTTTTTTGAACATTTTTATACATTTTCCACCCTAGCCACTCATGGGTCTAAAATCCCTAAACTTGCATAACCATAACCTAAGTAAACAAAATTAACATCCAACTTCTTACAGGTGTCATTTACCTAATTAATGGATTCCTATATGGATATAGGTATATATATAATATTTATATTTTTAAAAATATAAATACGCTCACTCATTATCTATATAAGGATCGTAAACCTCGCTCTGATACCAGATGTAACAAGCCAAATTCGATAGACTGGTTTTTTTCTTAACAATCCCATTCTATCGAAGCTCGAGCTGGCTTATCTGGTATTCTGTGGAAAAGACAAAGATAATAAATATATCCGAGCTTGATAACATCTCACAACGGAATGGATAAAATATAATAATCATATATAGCCTTACCAAAATAACGACACTGTCTAACAAGTGTCCAAAGGCTACCAAATACCTGCCATAAAATCTAACCTACGAGTATGTTATGAGGAAGGGGTCAGAACATAAATTTTGGTGAGAGGATAAATTATACATTATGAAATAACCCTATACATACCGTTCAGTTACATTTTCTTAATTATTAGGTTATTCGGGTTAATAGTACACTAGGCTCTACACACACCCATCTACCCCCCCAGTAGATTAAACCTAATATAACATATATGTTGCTATGCCCATAATCTCAAGGTACTCTTCATAGTACCCTCCTCGTATGGTCTCCACTGTCGCACTACAGAAGTATGCGCAACCTCCATCCTATGACGAACCGCGTACGAAAAAGTTATATTGTTACGCCACGTAATCACACAGAGCCACCATCGCTATGTCACGTAAGCATACAGATTCTCGTATCCAAAATCCTCGATCAAACTACGTTTCGACACAGAGTAACGCCTCATGTCTACAATACACCACCCAGTGCGTGTATCTAGACCCTCACACGAACGTATTGCCTACTATAACCCAAGTTTCGTAATAGGGCTGCATCCAATGCACGGAACTCTGTTGGTAGCTTTCAGTTCTATAAAGGATAGCTTCATTAGGTCTACATTGCATATATTGACATATGGTCTTTCTCTTTTCACGGTAGCTATGGCCCTACCCTGGTGCATCCCTCAACTAATGGAAGACAACATCAAGTGCTAGTGACGTACCCCTAACAACCAATCTAGCATCCAATTTGGCTTATCCCTCAACCAACGTCCCAATAGTGAAAGATCGTTGGTACGTTTGTTTAGCTCTAGTATTTCCGCATCTCATTGACTATCGATGACAAGTATCTGATGATTACTATCCTCAATTTGGTCCTGACCACCTTCTCCCAAAGCGAGGCAAACCGACGAATCACCCAACGTCATCTGCCATAGCCTTTTGACTACCATACCATAGTTGTTGTCAAGGTATACTCTATATGGTGCAACAGACCTACCTCCGAGGGACGACTTCATTCGATTATTCCTAAGAGGGCTATCTCGGAGTAACTTACCACATACCGCATAAGCCTCGTGCTTCTCTCCAGTCCTAATCAGTTAGACGTGGTCCTCTTGTGTCTCCAGGCACCACGATGATTTACCCCATCGGGTTCTTCATCTCTATACGTACGGACTATTCTAAGCGCATCACACCATCACGTTATTAGATCCTATGTCTAATCTTTTAACCATGCGCTTGCTTTAACTTATCACATTGCTAATTAACTTGATTATTTACATATTCGTTTTCCATTCAAGTTACTGATTTATTAGCTTCTACGGGCCTTCTTACTTTATCTAATCATCCCCACGCTACTGGAACGAATGCCCGCTTATTATTAATATTACCTTCATTAAACTTAATACTCCCAATTATAAGTCTACCAATAATAAGCCCACTTTATCCTTTCTTATCTAATTATAAACTTATTATACACCGTTACCGCAACCGTTGTTGTGGGGTTTCTTATTATCTTAGTTCCCCTGACTAAGGTTTATTAATAAGTTCTTTGTCCATCATTAATTATAACCTACGTTATAATTTCACTTGTCCCTAGGACAAGCCTATCTATTATATTTCAATCCTATTAATATAACTAGTTATAATAGGTTATATTCCATGTTCATCACATTTTCCCCAAGTTCCTTATTATTTAACCAAACTTTTATTGTTGTCACCTTTCGTTATTTATCGTCTTGTACGTTTTTATTATCACAGGAAAACATTTCACACGCATCATTAGATTGGTTGGTGGAAATGTATAAAAATCTATTTCCATAATCCACATCAATTAAGATCTGTAGTTACAAGCTATTTTTTTATGTGCATAGACATATTTGATTAGTGCGCAGTACCACAAAAGAACCCATATTTTACACTAATCCCTATTACCTTTCGTTTCTTGCAACTATGTTCTCAATAATTTTACCATAATGGTAAATATGGAAATGTATCCCTTTCCCACTCGAACTAATTCAGTCCACTATTAGTTCCCATTTCTGAGTTAGATATTAATTCCTGTTTCTCATAAACCACTTCCAATTACTAAAAATTTCCGTACAAAATTAGGCATACTAATTCTTTTTCCACTATTTCCATAATTTACTGTAATTCTATTTTCATTATTTCCAAAATTTGCTATAATTTTTTTTCAACATACCCAATTTACCATTGAATTACAGTCTTAACAATATATGCATAATCACTGTCAAATTCACAAGTTTAGCATTACAGTAATTCTCAACCCAAATAGAAAGTTAATGGAGTGGATTCATACAACAATAACATTCTTAACGTACTTAGGGAATTGATTGTACCATAATTCAATTATTTATTACGTTAATGATTATGGGGAATTTAAACGATAAATATATCGTAACCAAAAGGTATAATTTCATCCACTCACCCGATTGCTTTCCAATTCTTGAATTAGATTCAGATATGTTACCCGGTGGTCTTCCTAATTGAATTTAATATTGAAATAACCATGGATCTACAAATTTGATGCTAAAAAAAATGAAAGAAATCCTAATAATTCAGATTCACAGAATTTACCTCACGTAGATAAGAAATCTGAACACATATTGTAGATATATATTCTTTGTATAAAAATCCGGAATCAGAATTCCTAAAACCAATATTCTTATTTCTGAAAGATTTGGGGAAGAAATAAAATGGCAGAGCCTTGGCGTTGTCTCAGAAAATATGAGTTAGAGGCTAAGCTCTGCTAGTCTATTTATAGGTGAGTAGAAGATTCTTGTTTGTCGGATTGAATATAATAAAATCTTAGCTGTTTAAATTGAAATTTGTCATCAGTTCACCAAGCATTGGGTCGACCTGGATCACTGGTGGGTCGACTCAGTTCTAGGGTGGGTCAACCCCCGGGCTGACCCACATATGGTCTGGGTCGACCCATTACCTGGGCCACTTATGTTAATTATGCTAAAATCAAATTATTTGTTTTAACGTAACTACAACATTCTTTTTCTTACAAAATATTTTTAATGCCAATTAACTTCTTCCATTTATAAGGTACGTTTAACGTTTCAATTTCAAACTAACGCGTATATATTCATGTATAACTTTGCAAACTTTTATTCATTAATAGTTGTGTAATAAACGTCATTGCTAACGTTATCAATTCATTGACTCCTTCCTTTTTAATATATGTTAAAGTTCAAATGCAACTATTATCTTGCTTATTTTTCATTCATTTCACATTAATTACTTTCTGTTTTAAGTTTACACTTTAGATTTCAATTTTGAATCAATGCGTATATATTTACGCACAACTTCATTTCTTTACAAAATTCGAACGACGCTATGCTGACATTTATTTCTTACTCATTTTGATTGATTGCATGCTGCTTTTGGATTTCTTATATATATATATATATATACATATACATACATATATATATATATATATATATATAGAGAGAGAGAGAGAGAGTGGAGAGTTCCGCTACACCTCTTATATTGCACGTGAACTCTCCCCCTTAATCTCCACCACTCATTTCCTCACTCATTCTCTCTCTTCCCACTAAGAAATATATATACACACACTTATACATAATTTTTTATTATATGTACATTTATATATTTTTTCTTTTAGAACATGCATCTCTTTAGCCATCCGTCTAAAATTAAAAATATGACATTAACGGGACTTGAACTTCTAACCACCAACTTGGGAAGTGTATGTTCTACCAACTCACCTAACTAAGCTTTTGTTCACAAAACTAAAAACATTGGTAGCTATTTTTCCTATTTGTGTTTCTCTTATATCTTCTTTTCACATTTGTTCTAAAACTTCATCTAAAAATATCTTCTTTATTTTAAATCATTTTTTTGCAAACCATAGATCCAAATTGATCACAAAATCACTACGGACACAATGGTGCTTGTTCCGCGACCAAATTCTGAAAATTACACAAATTTTATTTTTTATTATTTAATAAAAAATGCTGGGTGTTACATTCTCCCATCCTTAGGAAATTTCTCCCTTGGAATTTATTAAGGGTAAAATTAAGTAATTTCTTGCATAATTTACAACCATCATGTGTACATCCAATTTTTTTAACCATTTGTGCACTTGTGCAAAGAGTAAACAACAAAATACCTGAATGCAATGAATACCTAAGCGGTACCTCCTATGTGAATGCAAATTTTCTTTAACATATTTTAAAACATGATGCACACATCCTAAATATACTGGCAATTTCTATATGAATACATTACTTTTGAAAATCACAAACATTTTTTCATCTAATCTTCCCCACACTCTTACAGATTAAGAGCGTAGTTCATCCAATTTTTTTTTGCATCCAAATCCTACCAACCAATTTTAAATTTGTGAATTTCAGAAAAGTCTAATTTTTTGAGTTTAGTTTCTTATAATAGAAAATGGAAAATAACATATTTTCCATCCACTCTTACGCACCTAATTCCCCATACTTGGAAACCTTAATTGCTAATCTTACAAAAATTCCTACTTTCTATTTCAAGTACAGTTTACATAAGAAAATTTTCTCTTCCTTTTTCCAAACTTACTCGGGAAGAATTCATTTTCTTTTATTGTTCTCAATTTTTGCAGTTGTCATCTTTGTTTATTTTCTTTTAGTTGTTCATCTTTTATCTCCATTTTTTGTTTAATTCACAATATCCTATTTTTTCTTACCAAGCAATCACTACAAACACCTAGGAAGAAAATATCCAATTAAACCATCCTATTTTTCTAAAATAGAACACAACATAGGAATGCAAATTTATACTAAAAGAAAACTTTACTACTTCCTCAAGGGTGCTGAAAAGAATTTCTCTTAATCACCAACCGTGTCATAAATTTTACTTATAAAAATCTCAACTTGCATTTTCCTATTCATTTCTTCTTTATTTTTCTTCCCTTAAATCATGCAAGTTTTAAATTAACTTTCTACTTCTTCCTATTTAAACCACTAAAAACATCTTTTCAAAATTTCCTCAAATCTCTACTAACAGTCCATGCACGATAATGGGACCATTTCTTACTAAATTATTTTTAATTAAATAAGATAGTTTCTATAAACCCTTTCACTTATATTTTGTTTATCTCTTTCACAGCACATCCCCTTGCCTCTTCAACAAAACATGTTCACTTACATGCCTACTGATTCATAAAAATCTTATCTAATAATTCTTCTTATCCGAACAAGTCAAAGTGTGTTACAATCCATCCTTTAATAAAACTTTATGTTTTATTTCGCTCAAGGTCACCAATGCACCCAATATGGCCAATTCATTTATTCGCGCTTTCTCTTAATCGCTTATGTCGCTTAACCCCCAACTTGCTTGCACATTTAATACTTTTGAAAACAAGTTTGCAAAATTGCCGCGATAATCCTTTTAATGCAACTCTTAACATTGCAAACCAATAAATTTCTAAAATCGTAAACTTTTAAAATTTGAAACTTGAAAACTTTTTCTAGAAACCTCTTTCTACATTTATATATATATATTTTTCAAGTTCTTTTTAAAAGTTCTAACTGTGGGGCTAATTACTTCTAACTTTTGCAATTTTCCAATTTTTTTTGCATGAAATTACATTTCTTTGTCCTAAATTTCTCCTTCACATAAATTTCCACCAAACTATGTCTGAACTGAAGAATAAGACTAGCGCCACTTTGCGCCAAATGTATATAAAATTCATAATCCATTCTTCTCCTTTCTAACCTTTTCTCAATTTGTATCTTTACCCAATCCACTAATATGAAACATCAAAATTCAAATACTGAAACATGGAACCTTTTATTCCAAAAAAATTGTACACTTTCCAGCCTAGCCACTCATGAGTCTAAAATTCTCAAACTTCCATAACCATTTCCTAAGTGTACGAAATTGACATCCAACTTCCAACATGGGTCATTCACTTAATTAGTGAATTACTCTATGGATATATGTGTATATATAATATTTATATTTTTAAAAATACAAATATGCTCGCTCACTATCTATATAAAAATCCTAAACCTTGCTCTGATACCAGATGTAACAAGCATAATTTTGATAAACCAAATATTTTCTCACAAATCCTAGTCTATAGAAGCTCGAGTTGGCTTGTTTGGTATCCTGTAGAAATGACAGAGATAATAAATATATCAAAGCTCGATAAAACATCTAATAATGAAATGGATAAAATATAATAATCATATATAACCTTACCAAAATAATGACACTGCCTAACAAGTGTCCAAAGACTAACAAATCTCTGCCATAAAATCTACCTATGGGTATGTTATGAGGAGGGGGTCAGAATATAAGTTTTGGTGAGAGGATAAATTATACATTCTGAAATAACCTTACATATGTGGTTTAGTTATATTTTCTTAATTATTAGGTTATTCGAGTTAATATGTAACGAACTGGGATTTTCGATATTTGAATGGTCAACATGGTGTTTTGTGTTGATTTTCGGAGTCGAAAATCCAAGTTCGCTATAGTGGTATCAGAGCTGAAGGTTGAGTAATTACCTTGGCTTTGTAGCGTAACTCGATAGAAATGGGGTTAGTAACACCCTCGATTGAGTTTGAGTGTATATATACGGGAGAGCGTATTTGTAAATCGATTAAAAATGGTTTTATATTGTGTTAATTGGTTTGTCGAGTAGTTTAAAAATTCTTATCGATATGGTAGTGCACACTATATCCAAAAGTTTCTCTAAACTCTTGAACAAAGTAATTCGACATGGTATTGTTTAGAAAGAGGGTAAAGTGAAATAATTTGACCCAAAATATATTTTGATATAAAAGAAGTATATATATATATATTGAAATTATTTTAATATTAGATGTGTTGATTGTTATTGTAATCAAACAAGGTTTATAACTGAGTTGGTTATAAAATAACTAGTCAGAATTCGTGTAGCGGATGAATTAAATCTTTAAATAAACCAGAATTGGAATTAAAATTCTGGAATTTGGAAAAGGTTTGTAAAAGAAATTTGGATCGAATATATGGGAATTTTAAAATCTTAGGTGAATTTGGAAATGTTTTCCAAGCAGTATGAAAGATATTTTGAAATAAATTTCAAAATGCGAGTGTTTGAAAATGAGTTTTGAAATAATATCATACTGAACTCACTTGAGTTGCTGGAAAATAATTCTAATGATGACGGCAACATCATCAGTGTTCATTTTTGAGTTTCTAAGTGACGGATTACTACCAAAGATTTTGTTTTGAGGAAATAAGTTGTTTAAAAATTCAAATGTTTTGAATTGCTATTATCAAATTGATTTAGTAAAAACCCAAGGAATTGAATTCTATAATTTAAATATAACTTATGACGCTGTAGGTTAAAATGGTAAAAGTGGATTAATAAAATTTAACTTAAACTAAGTTAAATAAATTTGGACCGAAGTTGGAATAATCCAAAATGAAATTTGTAAAAAAAGAAATATTGGAGATTCGAGTTATTAAAATGAATTGATTCTTGGAAAATAAGAATCGAATTTTGAATTTGGAGATGAAGTAAACTGATTTGAGAAATAAATTAGTGAATGGAATATGAAATAGAACTTAACTTGGTTAAGGAACTGGATTGGTGAGATGGGATCTGAAATGGAATTTGAGTTGAGAATGGAATTTGACTTTGGTAGAAGCGAATGATTGGATTTGAGAGCAAGTTGATTGGATATCAATTGGAAATGCAAGGATATATGCTAAAGTGATAGCAAACGAAAGAGATTGATTTGAATGCCTGACAAAAAGGTACTAGTTTATATTTTATACGATTTTGAGAATTATAAGCCTATTTGGCAAGTCGCTTGGCTGTTTGATTTTCTTTTGGATTTGAGAAGGCCCAGAGAAGCGAGTTATAGTTGTACCGATTGAACAGTGCAGAGGAGACGCTGGCAAAATTTTCCGAAAATTTTAAGTGTTAGAAAATTTTTGGAATTTGTGAAAAATTTCGTTAGTAAGAATAAACTAATATTTTAATTAAAATGAATTGATTCGGTTGAAACTGAAGTTAAAAAGTAAAGTAAAGAATTTTTAACCTAGCTAACAAAGATTTGTAACATTTTTCTACCTTAGTATTTTCGAGGTCGAAATTCTTTTAAGGGGGAAGGAATGTAACATCCCAGAATTTTTGGCAATTTAATAATTAATTTATTTTATTACTTTATATAGTGGTTTGAAAACTATTTGGCTTGAATTAAATAATTTTTATTATTTAATATAAATAGTGAAATAATTATTTCTAATGGTGCAAGAAGTTAAACTCTTGCTGTGGAGTCGCAAGCCACTTGGCTGTTTGATTTTTCGGATTAGAGAAGGTTTTTTTTCTCCTGAAGTTGTCGGAATTATTCGTAATAAAATATTAATTCATTCGCTGTCTGAGATGTTTATTTACCTATTAAAATATCACTGAGGAGTGGTGCCGGAGAGATAGGCTAGGAGATGATATCCGTCGGATTTGGTCAACTAATCGAGAGAGGAAGTTCAGGCCTTGAGAGGCGAGTTGTAATTGTACCGATTGAGCCATGCAAAGGAGAAACTGGTGAATTTTTTTGAAAATTTAAGGTGTTAGAAAATTTCATTAATAAGAATAAATTAATATTTTAATTGGAATAAATTGGTTCAGTTGAAACTGAAGTTAAGAAATAAAAGAAAAGATTTTTAACCTTGTTATAATATGGTTTGTAGTATTTTCTTACCTTAGTAATTTCGGGAACGAAATTCCTTTATAGAGAAAGGAATGTAACGTCCTAGAATTCAAGCAATTTAATAATTAATTAATTATTTTAGTAAATTTGTTTGATAATCTTAAATGGTTTGAATTGAAATATACTAAATTTTTAAATAATATAGATAACGGGATAATATATTTAATTTCCGAAATGGTCGGGAATAGTTGAATTGGCAGTATTGTGTAAATTGGATAATTCAATAGATTTAATTCAGCTTAAAATTGAATTGTTTTAACGGGTTTATTAAGTAAACGACGATTGAACGTATTAATTTTAATATAAATATAATCGAGCTCATAACGCCGTGGTAGTTCGTAATTTTACGTTTTCAACTTTAAATGAGTATAAAGGATTCTTTTTAAGTCGGATTTCTTTGAGACAAGAAACATTTGAATCTGTTAACCTGTATTTTTCTAATGGAAGTGGAAAAATCAAGATTTCGACTCATATATTGTAAGTTATGTCCAACTCAAATTTTCAAATAGTCGCTATGGAATCGTTTATGATCCATAAAAATTTATTAAATATAATTGAATATTGGTTCTGAATTTGGACAAGATTTTTGAGACGTATACTTAATTTAATTTATAAATTTTTCTGTAATTTTTATTTTGGAAAAATAAGCTATTTTTCATTTAACGCATTTTACACCCTAAATCAGCATTTTGGGATTACACAAAATAAGTTAGCATGTCTATTTTATTATATTTTTGGAATTGTGGCACCTCGCTCGGCACGACTGTATTTTTATTTTTGTCCGTTGCGGCTCGGTTATAGTCCATGAATCCTTCGCAGTCATAGTATACTTATTTTAGCGATAACTAACGTTCATTTTTGCGGATTTGTTCGTAAACTTTATAACAAAAAGAGACTCCACAAAGAGCTTCAGTCAGACACCATCTACCATTAAGTAGCAACCGAATCATGCAAATAAGTAACTATAGTATTATGTTGTCTCATCCATCGTTGACTGATAAGCGAAACATTTCATTGTGGCCAAAATCAAAGATGCACCATCAACTGTTTTTATTATTAAATTTTCTTTCTCCATTGTAAATGGTAAATGAATTTCAGAGATGTGTGACAATGAATTTACAAGAGAAGGTGAATAAATCTTTAAGCAAGAAAGAAAAAAAATTGACCATGACAGCACTTGTGTCTATGTTTGCCACATACGCGTAGTTGGTTAGGACATACGCGCTCACATCGAAAGTTCAGTCACTGCCAACTAAATATCATTCATTGTGGCAACTGAGCCAAATTCAGAAGAAAAAAAGTGGTGCAGCTACCCTATGAAAATGAAGGCTCATTGCAGACCAAATCCTTCACACTTAAGTTACCTATCCAAATGTATGCACATGCAAAAGGACCTTACACTATACACGTACACATGCGCAGACTCAAGTGCAGTAAGCACATGCAAATCAAAGAATTTAGGCAGCTATTTATTTTCATCACGCATCCTTACCTTGTCTAAATTTGCAATCCTACAAATCCTATTACTTGGTCGTGAAGCTTTGAAAACTCTATAAATACATGAAGCAACTTCTTTTATTTGTTCGCTCAACGGAAACAATCCTCTTCCCTCTCTTGTTATTACATTCGAAAAAAAGAGAGGAGATAGGAGTATGGAGGTGAAATCATTCAGCCATGACGTGGGGTTAAAGTGAACCATGCAGGTTTATTTTTATTCTGGCAAAGAAGAAATGCAGGAGCAAAAAAGAAAGGAGTCTATATGCGCATAACAAAACTGAGTCGGTGAATGTGGGTTGGCACGTGTGCTTGACATATTTGGAGGAGGACGGAAGTGATAGTACAGTTTTGGGTCTGTGGATGGAAATAGCCTAGTGCATGCAAGTTCGGGGTGGACAACGTGAGGAGGAAGATTGTACGTGGTATTAATGGTGCGAGCTCGGGATAATGGGGACGATGTTGGAAAGCCGGGGAAGAAGAGATGGTTGTTGATGGTTTCACGGGGAATAGTGGATGACAAGGGGAGGACGAGTGTGATAAACCATCAGTAATGGCAATAGAAGACTGGAGCGGATACATGCATTCGGAGAAGGACCTACAAGTGGGAAGCCAGGGTGTGGAGGAAGGACTAGGTGAACGGAAGTTGTACAGATGTGGCAGAGTTAGCTTTCATGATGAATCGGAGGAGGATGGGATGGATGAAAGTCACGCATGGATGGGTTGCTCACTGTAAGTTGCGTAAAACTTTATCTAGGAAGAAGGATTACAATATGAGTGAGCGACCCAATTAACGGTAATCACGTGATTAGCGGAAAATCTTAATTAAGGTTAATTTTTAGTTAAGTGATTATATTTGTGACGTTTAATTCCCGTAAAACTTGTAACTATAATATATTTTTCATACGCTTTTCAAATCTAACGAGAGAAGATCCGTTGGGATCGTATGAACACATGCTACAAGGTGGAACTAGTTTGGAGCTCGTTTGAATTTATGGCATAATTAAACGCCTTATCGGATCTACTGACATTAATCGTATTTAACGATTAACAACTAAGGCGACACTATGCCATAAATGGCCTAATGCAACGAATTTTCAAGATGTTGCCAACCAAAATGTCCCGATAACTATACTATTTTGGTCTTATTGCAACATTGTATATTCAGTGTTACATTAGCCATAAAAATATATTGCTCTAGATAAACAAGTGTAACACGATGCAGAATTTTGTACATTGTTCTATAGCAGACCTTTCCATGTCCTACGTGACGATCCGCACCAATAGTTAAAACAATATGTCAGCCGTCCATCCACGCCATAAATCCACATCTCACATACTTCCATTTCTCGGTTTTATTTTCATTCACTCACTTTTGTTCTGACCCCCAAAATTTTAAAATCTTCAATCCTTAATTATCATTTCATTATCCCCCAAAATTTCAAAATCTTCAATCCCTAATCTTCGATCTTGGGGGCACACATCTCCAATCGGTCCTTAGCGGAATCAGTTGAGGTTCTGGTGATTCAATTGTTGTTTTGAAAATTAAATTGGGGTCAAGGCATTAGAGAAATTGAGTTAATCAGTGTATTTAACTTCCAAATTCCTGCTAGATTTGTTATTATCACAGCTTTTGATAATTCTTCATAAGGTAAGAATTTTATTGTTGGATTTATAAAGTTAGATTTGGGGCTTTAATTTCGTTTGTGGGTTTGCTGGTACTAACAGTGACAATCCTTAAAATGTTGTTGTAACGATTGGTATCAGTTCAATGTTGTTGTAAGAATTTGGGGTTCAGTTTCATTTGTAATAATGCATATTTCTGTTCACTATTGGCTTCGTGTGCTAAGTCTTCCTTGATTAAACTTGTAAGGAGCATAACATCTACAAGCAGCTCCTTCGTTTCATTCGAAACTTCACCATTCTACTTTTCAACATGTCTTATACTTTGTGTGTTCTCACCTTGGTTGACATTGTGACTTCCATGCCATGCGGTATGGTTGAAGTTTTTCTTTAGTAATGCATAAGGTGGTTCAGGTAAAACCATTTCCTTTTCATTCATGACTTTATGCTCTATTTTATCTTCTATTGTTTGTCAACCAGACGATTCAATCACTGTTTGCACATTTCCATGACCCATAGTCTCAGCAACAATAGTTTCAAATGACCCATTCTCTCTAACTAGAATACATTCATCTGACTTTGTTGGATTAACAATATCACTCTTATTAATCTTTTTATCACTCAAAACTTTCCCATAGTTATTTGCTTCAATAACCAAGTCCTTCATCTTTGCAAGACCATTAACTTCACGCTGTGATAAAGGAATGCCTAACCTATCTATTATTGATTTGTTTCAATTTTAATTTCGTTTGTTCATTTGTTTGTTTGTGGGTTTGTAAGAATATGTTAAAATATAAAAATGGGTCTGGTAGGCCATACCTATGGCTATTATTTTACATTTATAAATAGCCCACATCATCATTGCCACAAGGATGTAATTTTATGGAAGCCTCATGCCTTCCTGGTCAATTTCTAAGAGCACTTGGAGCACTTCCTATTAGCAATGGGCCATCCAAAATCACTGAGTAATACTGATAAATACAATATGTTGTTTGTCCATTTCCCTATTTCTTGCTCGAGTGCTTGTCTAATTCATCTGTCCATCTTCTTGAACATGTGTAGTTGTTAAAAAATTAATTCATACACACAAGTATACATGCATATATTCATATTCACATGTATGCATATATATATATATATATGTGTGTGTGTGTGTGTGTGTGTGTGTGTGGTTGATCTGTCCATCTTCGAGTTCAATAACCACTCAGTCAACTTCTACTTCAACTTCAACAACAGCGGCGACAAATAAGCATTACCACCACAAAATCCCAGCGAAGATGAGGACTATGAAGGTAGGGTCGAATGCGCGGAAGAAGTTTTTTGGTTGCTTCAAGTGGCCTGTAAGTATAAATTAGGTATTTTTGGTTACTTTATCGATTATCGTATTTTTCAGTGATGTTTTAGTCGAGAATTTAACATATGTGCAGAATGACGATTGTGGGTATTTTATGTGGCATGACGAAGTGTATGAAATTAATAGCAATGCTGACATGGAAGATACTACTGTTAAATTGATGGAAAAAGAAAATACTATATCATAATTTCTCATGGAAAGGAAGACACTTGAAGACAAGCTGTTGAAGCAAAAGAAAAAGAGGGAAAATGCCGATGAATTTGTGGTTGATACGAAGGTAGAGTAGGCTTTAATGCATGTTAAATATGAAAAGCACGAGAAAGGAGAAAATTTCTTTGTAAGTGCTTTAGCTATGTCATGTATCATGATTGGGATTGTTTTGTGTATACCTATGGCAATGTAGTGCAGTGAAGTACAGTCTAAGGGAAATAGCATGTATGGATAGTTTTTCTTCATAACTTTTTTCATTTTTTGTCCTTTTGGGGTTGTTGATGATGAATTGTCATGTTTTAACAACCCGGAAAATCAGAACCAATTTAAAAAAATTATTTTAAGTAATTTGGTTAGAAAATGTGTCAGAATTTAAAAATTCCATTTTTAAATAATATTAAAGCTATTAAAAATAGACATTTTACAAACGACCTCCGTTTTCGATGAAACCATTTTTTTCGGATCTGGAATGTCAAATTATTGCTAAGTTTAATTTTTCGTAATTTTTGGAATTAATATGTGAGCGTGGTAAATTAAACCGTGTTCGATAATTTCTGTTGAATTTAATCGACCGTTAAAAGGGTCATTTTTCAAACGATCTCCAAAGTCGACGAATTAATTTTGTTAGGGCCGTATTGTCAAAACATAGCTAGATTTATTTTTGGGAATTTTTGGAGTCCGTATGTGGCCCTGGTAAATTTAAATGTACGATCGAATTAAATAAATAAATGATTTAAATAGTAATTTAAAGAAAATGGACTGAAAACGATCGACTGGGCTGACAGGAACTTGCCCATTGTGTCCGGAACGGGGGCATTTGGGCAGGAACAACTCTTATTGGGCTGAAATTGGAGCTGAAAAGGATTAATGGGCTTAAAACTAGTAATTAAGAAATTAAATATTATTTTATTATAAATAACTCATTACAAAACCCTAATCCACTATTACATAGCCGCCGCCCCCCTCATTTCAATGGTCGGAATCATTCTCTTCTTCCTCCACTAATTTCCTCTAGTCCGTACAATAAAACTTCCCCCTCCTTTAAACATTATTGTAGAGCTTTTCATAAGTTTCACATCCATACGAACAACAATCATTATCGTCGAGTAACCGACGAGTTCCATCACCCCAAAGTATCCACGTTTAGGCCGTCGCCTCTCCCCCTTTCTCAGATCGAGCTCCACTGCGTCGGTTCCACCCTAGGCGCGCGTCGAAGCTCGTGAGTGTGGTGCCGTTCGATCAGCTGCTGGTGCACTGTGTTGCGCGAGAAGTTGAACCCTAGGATTGAACTAATTTAGAAAGGGTGCTGCCTTGATACTGATTGGGGAAGAAAGGGTATTTTTTTTAATTAATTGTTTTAAAATGTTATCTACCTAAATTAATTCATGACTAATGCATACGAACTCGGAATTGAACAATTTCAGAACCGCTGCGATCGTGAGTCCGAGATCTACATTTCTGGATTGATTAGAACGAATTCGGAGCATATCCGATTTTGGACAAAAATTCAAATCTGAATTATACAGGATTGAAACCATTGTGAGAAATGCTACTTCTTTTTTATATATATAATTAAAATTAATTAACCAGAATTGTGGTATTACCCATACGCTGTTAATTTCTATTGATTGTCATACGTGATTTGATCTGGAATTGATATTGTTATGTAGATCTATGGATTTGATGATTGTTGTGTTGAATAAAATATAATTATTAAATTATAATTGTCATTTTTGACAATTTGACGAATTAGAATTGTTAAATTATAATTGTCATTTTTGACAAATTAGAATTGTTAAATTGTAATTGACATTTTTGACAAATTAGACTTGTTGAATTATAATTGTCATTTTTGACAAATTTGTATAGTTGAATTAAAATTATCATTTTTGCCAAAATATAATGATTGGATTAAAATTGTCATTTTTGACAAATAAGATTAGTTGAAAAAAAAAAAAAAATTGTCAAAAAGATTAGTTAAAACAAAAATATATATTTTTGTCAAAAAGATTAGTTGAAACAAAAATGAACATTTTTGTCAAAAAGATTAGTTGAAAACAAAATGAACATTTTTGCCAAAAACATTAGTTGAAGCAAAAATGAACATTTTGTCAAAAAGATTAGTTGATACAAAAATATACATTTTTGTCAAAATAGATAGCTGAAACAAAAATATACATTTTTGACAAATTAGATTGGTTGAAACAAAAATATACATTTTTGTCAAAATAGATTGGTTGAAACAAAAAGGTACATTTTGTCAAAACAGATTAGTTGAAATAAAAATATACATTTTGTCAAATTAGAATGGTTGAAATCAAAATATACATTTTGTCAAAATAGGTTAGTTGAAATAAAAATATACATTTTTATCAAAATATATTAGTTGAAACAAAATATACATTTTTGTCAAAACAGATGGTTAAAACAAAAATATACATTTTTGTCAAAATAAATTATTGAAACACAAATATACATTTTTGTCAAAATAGATTAGTTGAAATAAAAATATACATTTTGTCAGAATAGATTAGTTGAAACAAAAATGTACATTTTGTCAAAATAGATTGATTGAAATAAAAATATACATTTTGTCCAACTAGAATGGTTGAAATCAAAATATACATTTTTGTCAAAATATATTAGTTGAGACAAAAATTTACATTTTGTCTAAATATGTGAAGACAAAAATTACATTTTTGTTAAATAGATTTGAGTTATAACAAAAAAAATTACATTCTTGTTAAATAGATTTGAATTAAACAAAAATTACATTTTTGTTAAATAGATTTGAGATAAAACAAAAATTGACACTTTTGTTAAATAGATTTGTGTTTGAGCAAAAGTATTAATTTTGTTGAAATAGAATTGTTAACAAAATGAAAAGACCATTCTTATATTCATTTTGTTAAACTAGAATTGTTTAAAAAATGAAATGGTCACTTTTAACCATTTTGTTAAAATAGAATTGTCAACAAAAATGAAAATATCATTTTAATCATTTTGTTGAAATAGAATTGTCAACAAAAATGAAGGTATCAATTTTTATAAATTTTGTTGAAATAGAATTTGTATGCAAGTTAAAGAATCATTTTTATTGTCAATGCATACATTAGAATTTGTATGCAAAGTTAAAGAATCATTTTTATTGTCAATGCATACATTAGAATTTGTATGCCCGTTAAAGAATCGTTTTTTTAATTATCAAAACATACATTATAATTTGTGTACAAATTAAAGTGACATTTTATCGTCAAATCACACATTAGAATTTGTATATAAAGTAAGATACATTTTTATCGTTAAGTCATACATTAGGATTTGTATGCAAATTAAAATAAACATTTTTATATGTTATGTTATACATTGAAATTATGTATATACAAATGAAATATTTCTTTTTGTTTGTTAAAGTTAAAAATAGAAATTGCTACAAATAATGAAAATAAAATTTATCTTTTTATTTGTCATTAGCAAAAATGTCATGTAAACAAAATAGATTATAAACATGTAGATTTGTTATGCAAACAAAGCATGATTTTGTTTGGCATGTTAAACCACGTTAGTGGAATCGTCGTGTAATCTATATTTATATATAATTTTATGTACATAAGAATATACTAAAATTAAATGAAGCGCACACGGTAGTTCGTGTTTCAGAATCGTAACTTTAAACGATTATACCGAAAGATCTGACCGTCGGATTTTCGCAAAACTGAAACCGTTAGGACTGCTTTGGGAAGATCTTCCTAATGATATAAATTTTGTCAAAATACAATGGTTAGATTTTGAGAAATGTGTAAATCGAATTTGGAAAAAAACAGCGTCAGGGCCGCCTATTGACCCGAAGCGTCGTTAAATTAAATTAGGCTATTTTTATATAAACAAAAATAGTGATAAATCATTATAAAATAATATTAAAATGATTTAAATTATATATATATATATATATATGCGAGAATTATTTGAAAGACTGAGTTCAATCTCATTTCAAATAATTATACAACGATTTAAATCAAAGATATTGAAGACTGTGATTGAAGACCGGCGATCCTCACATCGAATGGATGACTACTGATGCCCGACATTGGGTAGCTCCCAGTAAAGGGTTAAAGTGGTAGTTGTCCGGTCGTACTTGCTGATTGTTCGGATAAGCGAGCACCTCTCTTCCGTATTGGACATACGGGACAAGGAATAAGGTGTCTCCGGTTTCGTTCAGACCCAGAAGACTTGTAAATGGATGCGTGTTTGACATTGGATTTCATTTCATGTAAATTGATTTCTATCTAATATATATCTGTTTGGTGGAGGAGAATTTATTCTCTTGCTTAACACCCTTCTCTGAGACGCACGAGCTCAGATGTTATATATTGGTAGTTATCGATCGCATGGCGTGAACTGTCAATGTGGCATGCCAATATGCAAATGATCAAGGCTTTTGTTGAAAGCAGAGCCTTGTTGTTGATGATCAAAGCATAGCCCATTTAGGCATAGCTTTGTGTATAGCGATACTTCGCGAGCCTCACACTCTGGTAGGAGTCAAAAACGGGATAAGGGACTCAAGGAGTGCATGCGTTTCTTTCTATCTAGAAGTGGTGTCATGGTATGGAGCCCAGACATTTTTACTTATGTGGATGATGGATTACGAGGCCTCGGATATATTGGTCGATAATGACCAATTGATAGGTTCAATATGACCGGGAAACCTATGTTCAGGCATAACTAATCCACTAAAGTATTTGTGGATCAGCCTTGGAGGATCCAAGGGCTCGCCAGTGTCTGAGTCCTGAGACGTTTGCTAGAGTGTCTCGAATCGGTTAGGAGATCGTCCTTAGCCTTGATTCATGATGGAAACCCAATTTCCAATACGACATTATAGTTTTGATTGTAAACCTATATATGGTGACATAGTATATGGTAGCTATGCCGTCTAGGATTGATACATTTACTTTGAAGTATTTTAAAACTGATTAGACACTAATAATAATACTAAATATTATTTTCTACGTATCAAACATGTTTGATCATTATAAGATAAAACTCTGTCCTCCAGTTTGCGTTGCATTGTGTGATGGGACTTGAGTCTTATAATGATTTCATTTTTTCTAAAAAACATTGCGTTGTTTCGAATAAAATTTATTTAATTTATGTACTGACAATCCAATGGAGTAAACCCATTCCGCGTTAGCGGCGTGGTCCTTTGATGAGCCATATTGTTAGATAAGTTAGGAAAGATTTCACATACCAGTCGCATAACTGACTCGTAGTTTGTTTCACTTTAGAAACTCAGGCGTCCTCTTTTTCACATGGGCAATAGGTTCAGGTTATTTTGGACATATGTTGGATTGGAGTATGCTTATGGAAGGAAGACAAAGGACATCTTTATCTTTTATTTCTACTTTGAGACATCCTTTATCTATGATGTACTTGATGGAGTTTTAGCCTTTTATTTCTACCTTGAGACATTTTGACATCCTTTATCTATGATGTACTTGATGGAGTTTTAGACTTATTTCTATTTGCTGAGACTTTCTATATGCTAAGTTGTATCCTGTAACTGTGCCACTCTTATGTTCTGATGTTGTGATGTTGATGACATTTATATTTCCACTGCTATGATTTATGTGTTATGTTGTTATCTAAGATCTGTTGTTGTTGTAAATATGTTACATTCCAATGATTATTGAAACATCCCACCTTCGTTAAGGTTACTCACAAAGGGAATGCTTTAATTTCAGTGGAGCATTATAGGTAAAAGATACAAATAATTTACAAGACAAACATATAAATAGCGGAAAAACTAAATTTATTTCATAAGTACGTGGTTCATTAAAACATTACAACAACTGTCTCAAACCAACTTCCAAATTTATTACAACAAAATCTCTGTCTTGAACTAAAACATAAAGAAGCATTAAAATAACCGTATGGCAGCATAAATCCCCAATAAGAGAGTATCCAAAGCCATAGCCCAAGGAAAGAGAATCCAAGCAATACATCTACTCTCTTCAAGTTGGAAATGGTCCGAACTAAACCGAAGTATTCCCTCCTTGCGGAGCTGCGGACCGGGAGGGGGGGGGGGAAGAAAAAAATACGAAAGAAAATAGGTCAGACATGAGTCTGGTAAGTCCAATGAATATTTAGCATGTAAACAAGAAAAAGGATTATGACATGAATAAACTGAACCTAGGGTAGTACCCTAGAAATAAGATAATAAAACTGAACACGCTATCGCACCCATTTCTATTTCTCTGCACCTACTTATAAGAGTTTCAACTAGCACCATGTGTTCAAGATAAATGATCCCCTTTTTCGATCGGCTTTTACTCGTATACGTTTTCCACTTGTGTCATTCGGCCCCGCTAGATTGTAGATACCCGTGCTAGTCCCACCATGGGGTGTATCAAATCCTATGGTGGCAACCCAACACAATTCAAGATGCACAGTGTATAACTACTGATGCCCAATGCCTGCTTTTTCCACTCCGGAGTACGTGCACGCCCGCACTCCGTCAGAACCTACACTAACGCACCACCCGCCATTGTTTTGACCGCTTTATAATCAGCCCAGTAATCGTGCCCCACCCTGCCTTGTTCATGGTACCATGATACATCTATGTGGGTTACTGCTGAAATGGATCCCCGTTACTAAGGTTTCCAAATCAACATGTTAAAATGGTTAAGTGTTCTCAAATTAATCTAACCCCACCCATCAATTTAGTTAACATGTTATATTGGTTAAGTGTTGTCTTAATTAACTTAACCCTAACTTTCCTGTCTTAGCTTTAATTCATTCATTCAAGCACCAACCACTCACATTAGATATGTATTGTTGTGGTCACTGGATATGCCGGTCGGTTTCGGGCAGTCTTACACTGCAACTCAATCTAACCTCGGGTTTTTTTGGGCTTGATGCGCTAACCTCTCACATTAGATCTATATTGTTATGGTTGCTGGATGTGTCGGACGGTTCCGGGCAGTCTTACACTGTAACTCAATCTAATCTCGGGTTAGGCATATTCGTCTATTACTTAATTTACATATTTACCTTTCATATTTATATATAAATTATCCACAATTATTGCCATTCAAGTCATGCACCATTTACCCTCTAAATGATATTCATAATTTTTAGGTATATAAATTATACCATTTTTATGCCACTAATCATTCATATATTTATGGGACAAATTATGCCAATAATATGAAATTTAAGGTTTTTCCAACGTTACCCCCGTTATACATTCGCAAAATTAACATAGAATGTTAGGCTCGCAACTTAGCTTAACTTATATACAAAAGGGGAAAGAAAGAAGCATGTACCATTCATATAACATAAAATAATAAGGATCTAACTAAACATGTGTCATGTAAATTTGGCATAAAACAATGAATTTGCATTTTTTGAATCCAATTAACCATGACTCGTAAGCATATAGAATTACACAAGTCCAACTAGGCATGTCAATGTAAACTTTTATTTTGGATCCAATAAACATGAATCTTAAGCATATAGAATTATACAAATCCAGCTAGGAATGTAAATGTAAACTTGCAATTTGGATCCAATTAATATGAATCTTAAGCATATAAACGGGGACTTACACAGAATTACACAAATCCAATTAGACATGTAGATATGAACTTGTATTTTGGATCTAATAATCATAGTTCTAACATATGAGAATGTAGATCTAAACATATATAACTTAGCCTAAAAACTTGCATGTAACATAACATGAAAGAGTAGCCAAATTTACATAATACACGATTGGTTTAACATACATAATAAGTCCAATAAACCATAATAGTCTCATAGGCATATATGATAGAATCGTTACAAGAATAGACATGAATCAGAAACACCATTATCTTACAACTTAGGCATAACTCTAGTTTTCACTTTATTACAAATCATAACTTTAATTGTTCACTTCTAAATAATAACCGGACTTACAAAGAAAAGAAAGTCTTGTTTTCTGGGATCTGTTTTCTGAAACCGAAAAGCAATCCCTTGACGTAGACTATCAATTCTCAAATTTAGATTAGATTCGTAGCTTCTAAGTTGCTTTCTAGTTTGAGAAAATGGTGGCTAGGCTAGGTCGATCATGGACAACATGGTGGCTCCTTGGAATGAAATTATGTGATTTAAGGTTAAGGACTAGGGTTGTTTTTATAGAGGTTTAAATTTATGTGAGCCGTTAGATCATCCTAGGAGCGATCACAACCATCCAGACTAGATAGAGTTATCCATAAATTGCCACCTCTGCCCTAGTGACTCAGCAACAACTCAGAAATCATCACTGTTTGGATCTGGGCGAGGGGGTCAACCCTATAGGGGGGTCGACACCTCAATCGACACCCCTCTTGGGGGGTCGACACCTATGTCGACCCCCCCCAGGGGGAGTCGACCCCTATAGGTGGGAATTTTTCCGCCCAGCTGAGCCACATGATTTTTGAAATTCGAACTGTTTTGTTTATTAAATTATTTAATTATATGATTTTCTATTTAAACATGAAATCTTCTGAACTCCATAACTTCTTCATACGGAGTCCGATTCACGCAAACTTGGATCTATCTCAAGCAGAATTCCGAGAAGAACGCAATGTCATAACCCATTTCTCTTATTTCTCACTTTTACAATTAAGTATTCTTTAATTCGTTACTTCAGTAAACATAGAAAATACAGGGTGTTACATTCTCCCCTCCTTAAAGGATTTCGTCCCTGAAATCTTCAAGTCACGAAGAATGTATATCCTACCATCCAATCATCCATATCCTCAGCCATCAAACACCGGCATCCATTGCCCTTAAAAGATTTCTAATGTTTTCATGATTGTATACAGAGTGTGTGTATATGTCCTTATCTAAAAAATCAGGCAGTTTACTGATTTAGTTGACCTCCTTAATGCAAATTATTTTAGTGCCATGAGTCCATTATGCATGCAATTATTCCTAATCATACTTTCTACATGAGTGCACAATCATCCATACAAATGCAACGTCCATATGATAACATTCCAAGTTTCAATCCATATACAAATACATATATGCAATATGAAAGTGACTAAGCCGATCTAACACATAATGTGTGTGTATATGCATCCACGAGCAACCACTTGCAACCACTCGAAACCATTAATCATAACATGTTTCAAATACATGTTTACATCCATTGGTTTCTACCTAAGGATAAAGAATTGGACGGAGGAGATATACTTAAAAAGATAGATATAAGCATGTATAAACTTATGGAAAAAGAGATCAAGGAGGTACCCTCAAAAAGAAAAGGGTAGACTACGCATATTTTTCTCTCAGTTTCCCAAGTCGCGTCTTTCTCAGCGTCACTCCATTGAACTTTAACAAGCTTGACCTCACGGTTGCGTAGCTTTTTGACTTCCGTACCCAAGATACGAGTTGGAACTCTTCTCACAATCACTTCTCGTTCCACTTTCACTACCACTAGTATACTCGGCTCCATAACTTCCGCAGACTCATGTAAGCACTTTCATAGTAGAGAAACATGAAAAACATTATGAACTCCAGCCAATCTTTCTAGTAGCACTACTCTGTAAGCCATTGTCCCAATCCTTTCAATGATAGGAAATGGTCATACAAATCTTGGTGCCAACTTTCCTACGGACCCAAAGCGAATGACATTCCTTAAAGGAGATACTTTAAGGAACACCTTATCTCCAACCTCAAACTCAAGATCGGTCCTTCTTTTGTCTGCGTAGGATTTCTGTCTATCTTGTGTAGTCTTTATCCGTCTTCTTATCAAGTCCACCTTTTCTGAAGTTTCTCTAATCATGTCTGGCCCAAATACGAGCTTGTTTGTAGTATCCACCAACAAGTTGGTGATCAGCATGGTCTTCCATATAAAGCCTCAAAGGGAGCCATGCCTATGGTGGCTTGGTAGCTATTGTTGTAAACGAATTCCACCAAAGGAAGATGATCCTCCCATGTTCCTCCAAAGTCAAGAATGCACAATCTCAAGAGGTCTTCCAATACTCTGTTCACCCTTTTCGTCTGACCATCGGTTTGGGGGTGATAGGCCGTGCTTAAGCATAGTTGCGTGCCTACAGCCTCTTGCAAAATCTTCCAAAACTCGCTCGTAAAGATAGGATCTTGATCACTCACTATGCTGGAGGGTATCCCATGGAGTCGAATTATCTCTTTAAGATAAATGGATGCTAAGGACGAGGTAGTCCTTCTACTCCTAACAGGTATAAAGTGAGCGCTTTTAGTGAGCCTGTCAACTATTACCCATATATTTGCATTGCCCCTTCTTGACCTAGGCAACCGATCAACAAAGTCCATCGAAATGCTATCCCATTTCCACTGTGGGACCTCTAGAGGATGAAGCAGACCACCAGGCTTCTTCTGCTCTGCTTTGACTTGCGGCATATCAAGCACTTAGCGACGAACTCAGCTACATCCCTCTGCATGCCATTCCAAAAGAAAACCCTTTTTATGTCTTTATATATCTTGTCTCCACCTGGGTGTATGGTCACTTAGAATGGTTTGCTTCTTCGAGAACCATCTTCACCAAATCCCTTGCTTGTGGGACGCATAGTCTTCAATCCCATCTCAACCAACCCTTATCATTGATGGAGTATCTTTTGAGGTGAATAAAAGTCTCACCCTTAATTAGCTTATCCATCATATCAACTAGCTGAGGGTCTTCACGTTGCGCGGTTCCTATTGAATCCAAAAGAGTAGGCCGCACCTCTAGCGATGCTAACAAACCAGCTACAAATTCAGAGGAGGGTCTAAATTCAAAGTTTGCTATATACTCCAAGCTTTTCCTTTCTACAAAGAGAGGACTTAAGGTCAGCTTCTTTTTACTCAAGGCGTCTGCTACTACATTTCCCTTGCCAGGGGTATAGGAAATCTCAAAATCATACGAGGCCAGAAATTCCATCCACCTTTGTTGTCTTAAGTTAAGATCTTTCTGTGAGAAAAGGTACTTTTAACGATTTATGGTTAGTAAACAATTCAAACCTTTCTCCTAGCAGGTAATGACGGCATGACTTAGGAGCGAAAACAATGGCAGCTAGCCAACAAACATGAGTTGGGTAGTTCTTCTCATGTGCCTTCAACTGCCTTCCCCCATAACAAACCAACTTGCCTTCCTGCAATAAGATAGCGCCTAATCCTGTACCGCATGCGTCTGTGTATACGGTAAACATTTTGCTCCCATTAGGAAATGTCAGAACTGGGGCTGTTGTTAGAGCCCTTTTCAAGCGTTGGAAAGCAACATCGCAATCCAAATCCCAAACAAAAGTTAGATTCTTCTTTGTCAATCTTGTGAGTGGGGCTGGGATTTTCGCAAAGTCTTTAATGAACTTTCGGTAAAAGTCCGCTAGCCCGAAAAAGCTTCGGACTTCAGTTGCATTCCTTGGAACCTTCCAATCTAGCACCACAACTACTTTTGCGGGGTCCACAGCTATCCCCTCTTTGGACACTACATGTCCAAGAAACCTCACTTCTTCTCTCCAGAAATGACATTTGGAGAATCTGGCTTTCAGCTGATGTGCATGAAGACTATCCATGACTTCCCTTAAATGCAAAGCATGCTCTTCTTCATTCTTTGAGAAAATCAAAATGTCGTCCACGAAGACCACCACAAACTTATTAAGTAACTCCCTAAACACCCTGCTCATCAAGTCAACGAAATAAGCGGGTGCGTTTGTCAAGCCAAAAGGCATGAAAAGCCATTCGAAGAAACCATTCGGGGTTCTGAACGCGGTCTTATCAATGCTGTCTTCATCCACTCTTAGCTGATGAAACCCGCTAGCCAGATCTAGTTAGGAAAAAACCAATGCACCTACAAGCTGATCAAACAGGTCGTCTATTCTTGGAAGTGGGTGCCTATTCTTCTTGGTCAGCTTGTTTTGCTCCTTATAGTCAACGCGTAGGCGAAGTGAACCATCCGCTTAGGTTGCGAACACTACTGGAGCACCCATTCAGAAATACTCCGCCTTATAAACCTCTTTTCGAGTAGATCTTTAACTTGCTTGCTGAGCTCTTTCCTCTCCCTTGGAGCCATGTGTCTAATGGGTAGAACTATGGGTTTTGCATTATCAACAATGTATATGCGGAAGTCTACCTCCCGCTTCGGAGGTAAGCCCTTTACCTCTTCAAATACATCTGAGTATTCACGCGCTACTCTAACAGACTGCAAGTTTTCAACAGACGCATCAAGAGATTCTAGGTAGCTAAGCATAACAAAATTCATGGGATTACAAGAGATTTCGAGAGTATTACCGAGGCGAGTCATAAGTCTAACCACTCTCTTTTCACAATCGAGGATGGCACCATTACTGGATAACCAATCCATGCCTAGAATCAACCCATAGCCCGTAAAGCCGAAAACATAAGCATTACATCTAAACCCAATGCTTAGTACAAAAATTTCCAAATCCAAACAAATCATTGACAAATAAGCCGAGCACCCAATTGGATTTGAAACAACCAAGGTCCTCTACTATACTGGTGTCTAGGTGCGGAGATTCAACTAAAGCAGTAGATATAAAAGAGTGCGATGTGCCAGAATCAAAGAGTGTACGAACAGGATGATTAAAAAGATAAACTAAACTCTTAACAAAAATATTTCTACTTCGTTCTTGCGGAGGTGCTATGAGAGCGTGAACCTGCCCTCCAGAAGCAGATCCAGTCCTCTGTCCTTGCCCTTGCTTTCTTGGGCAGTCCTTAGCCATGTGTCATGTCTCGCCGCAGTGAAAACAACCACCCATCTTCCTCTTTTTCTTTCTGCAGTCCTTAATCAGATGTCCAGGAATGCCACAAAAATTACACTTCCTCTTATCACAGGGTTTGTTGTCCTTCCTGCCCTTCTTTGAATTTGTCTTTTATTTCTGCGATCCCTCCATTTTCTTATCTTGAGGTACTTCCACCTTTGCCTCTTTCTTGCCATCCTTGTCTTCCTCCTGTAACAGTGTCATGTCCACCGGTCTCTTATAAGTCTCTCCCATAGGTATATGGGATATAGTTAGGCTGTGTAGTGGCTCATTCAACCCTGTAACAAAATGGAGAGCCTTCTTATGGGGAGTGTTCACTAACTCCAGTCCGAATCTAGCCAGCTGGTTGAATTGGTTGACGTATTCCTTGACTGACATACTTCCCTGTTTGCGAGCTAAGAACTTCTCCATCTGTAGGCTACGTTCAGCTTGTGAGAGGAATTTCATTTCAAACCTCATCCTGAAATCCTCCCAAGTTTCAACTAGTCTCTCAGGATTAGTGACTTCCCACCAATAAGAGGCTTCGTCTTTTAAGCAACCATACGGCCAACTGTATCTTCTGCCTATCGTCCACTTTGAAGATAACAAATAAGTCCTCGGTTTCTTTGAGCCGGTTCTTTGCTTCTACAAATGACTCAGTCCCATTAAAGTTCTTTCCACCCATGGCTCGAAAGTCTCTACATATCTTTGAGAAAGCATTTGCACGAAGAGGAGGAGGAACAGCTACAACTGGGGGAGGAGGAACGTCTGCTGGGCCTACATCATTAGCCCTAGCCTCTAGGTACCTTCTGAACCAGCCATGTACCGGTACGCCCTCTGGAAGGTTAAGATCCCCAGACATACTGAAACGAAAAAGAAAAGATTCAAAACAAAGGATAGAAAGATAGTGCATATGGCTTTGGGGGTTATGCCCTTTAAAATAAAAACAACACTTTTTCTTGAAAATGCTTCTTTAAACTTCTTTTTGAAAATTAGTTTCCAAATTTTTTATCTAATCTGGCAACCATCAGCTCTGATACCAAGTGAAACACCCCACCTTCGTTAAGGACACTCACAAAGGGAATGCCTTAATTTCGGTGGAGCATTATAGGTAAAAGATACTGATAATTTACAAGACAGACATATAAACAACGGAAAAACTAAATTTATTTCATAAGTACATGGTTCAGTTAAAACATTACAATTGTCTCAAACCAACTTCCAAATTTATTACGACAAAATCTCTGTCTTGAACTAAAACATAAAGAAGCATTAAAATAACAGTAAGGCATCATAAATCCCCAATAAGAGAGTATCCAAAGCCATAGCCCAGGGAAAGAGAATCCAAGCAATAAATCTACTCTCTTCAAGCTGGAAATGGTCCGAACTAAGCTGAAGTATTCCCTCCCTGTGGACCTGGGTGGGGGAGGGGGAAACGGAAGAAAAGAAGACGAAAGAAAATGGGTCAGACATGAGTCTGGTAAGTCCAGTGATTATTTAGCATGTAAACAAGAAAAAGGATTATGATATGAATAAATAGAACCTAGGACAGAACCCTAGAAATAAGATAATAAAACTGAACATGCTATCACACCCATTTCTATTTCTCTGCACCCACTTACAAGTGTTTCAACTAGCACCATGTGTTCAAGATAAATGATCCCCCTTTTCGATCGGCTCCACTCATATACGTTTTCCACTTGTGTCATTCAGCCCCGCTTGATTGTAGATACCTGTTCTGGTCCCACCATGGGGTGTATCAATTCCTATGGTGGCAACCCGACACAATTAAAGATGCACAGTATATAACTACTGATGCCCAGTGCCTGCTTTTTCCACTCTGGAGTACGTGCATGCCCGCATTCCGTCGGAACCTACACTGACGCACCACCCGCCGTTGTTTTGACCACTTAAAATAAGCCCAGTAATCATGCTCCACCATGCCTAGTTCAGGGTACCATGATACGTCTATGTGGGCTACTGCTGAAATGGGTCCCCGTTACTAGGGTTTCCAAATCAACATGTTAAAATGGTCAAGTGTTCTCAAATTAACCTGACCCCACCCGTCAGTTTAGTTAACATGTTGTATTGGTTAAGTGTTGCTTAATTAACTTAAACCTACCATTCCTTCTTAGCTTTAATTCATTCATTAACGCACCAATCACTCACATTAGATATGTATTGTTGCGATCGCTGGATGTGCCGGTCGGTTCCGGGTAGTCTTACACCGCAACTCAATCTAACCTAGGGTTCTTTTGGGCACGATGCGCTAACCTCTCGCATTAGATCTATATTGTTATGGTTGCTGGATGTGCCGGGCAGTTCCAGGCAGTTTTACACCGTAACTCAATCTAATCTCAGGTTAGGCATATTCGTCTTTTACTTAATTTACTGTTAGACCAAAAATTGGCACTAACACCCAATTGACTAGGATTTGTGAAGAATAATGATCTAAAACACAGAAAATCAAGTAGAGACGCGAGATTTATAGTGGTTCGGCATTAACAAGCCTACATCCACTTCATAGTTTCTCAATTCATTCAGAAATTACAATTACAAGAAATATAGATATTCAATCACTCGAATACAATGAATAATTCTCTCTGAATTCATTGATTTTGTTGAAGAAGAAGATGGTTGGTCGTGAGTAGCCATGGCCGAAATGTGTACAGCTTTTCCTCGGCCAAAAAAGTCCCTTGAATGGTTGCGAATTCATGTATATATAGGCAGAAATTCAGTTAGGTAATAGTGGCCACGTGGAGGCTGGAGAGGGGATCTCGAAACTTAGTGGAAGTAGTGGAAAACGTGGGGAAGTTGCTTCCATTTCGAAGGTTGGCACGTCGAACCGGGTCCATGATAGTAGGCACGAGAGTAGGTCTTCTTTGAAGGACAATTGCGTACTTCAGGCGAGCGGATCGGGTCAGCTATTTACGATCCGAACCGATGCTAATTTTGCTAAATCTCCTTGTTGTGTACTCTCCAATCCGATCCGACTTGGGCTATCCAATCTGATCCGATCCGGAGAGGGGGATCCGATCCGATCCAATCCAAAAGGAGGGATCCGATCCGGAAGGAGGATCTGGTCCAGTGACATCTGCATGTATAATTCAAGTTTTCCAACCTTCTATCACTCCATCCAAGTGATCTCCAATCAGCGTAAGTTCATACTCAAGTCCTTGGCTTTGGGTAGCCTGTTCAAAAAGCAGGCTAACATTTACATGTTTACCTTTCATATTTATATGTAAATTATCCACAATTATTGCCATTCAAGTCATGCCCCATTTACCCTCTAAATCATATTCATAATTTTTAGGTATATATAAATTATACCATTTTTATGCCATTAATCATTCATATATTTATGGGCCAAATTATGCCAATAATATGAAATTTAAGGTTTTCCCAAAGTTACCCCCGTTATACGTCCGCAAAATTAACACAGAATGTTAGGCTCGCAACTTAGCCTAATTTATATACAAAAGGGGAAAGAAAGGAGCATGTACCATTCATATAACATAAAATAATAAGGGTCTAACTAAACATGTGTCATGTAAATTTGGCATAAAACAATGAATTTGTATTTTTTGAATCCAATTAACCATGAGTCTTAAGCATATAGAATTACACAAGTCCAACTAGGCATGTAAATGTAAACTTTTATTTTGGATCCAATAAACATGAATCTTAAGCATATAGAATTATACAAGTCCAACTAGGCATGTAAATGTAAAATTGCAATTTGTATCCAATTAATATGAATCTTAAGCATATAAACGAGGACTTACATTGAATTACACAAATCCAATTAGACATGTAGATATGAACTTGTATTTTGGATCCAATAATCATAGATCTAACATATGAGAATGTAGATCTAAACATATATATAACTTAGCCTAAAAACTTGCATGTAACATAACATGAAAGAGTCACCAAATTTACATAATACACGATTGGTTTAACATACATAATAAGTCCAATAAACCACAATAGTCTCATAGCATATATGATAGAATCGTTACAAGAATAGACATGAATCAACATCACCATTATCTTACAACTTAGGCACAACTCTAGTTTTCACTTTATTACAAATCATAACTTTTAATTGTTCACATCTAAATAGTGACAGGACTTACAAACAAAAGAAAGTCTTGATTTCTGGGATCTATTTTCTGAAACTGAAAAGCAATCCCTATCGATTCTCAAATTTAGATTGGATTCATAGCTTCTACGTTGCTTTCTAGTTTGGGAAGAAATGGTGGTTGGGCTAGGTCGATCATGGACAACATGGTGGCTCCTTGGAATGAAATTATGTGATTTAGGGTTAAGGACTAGGGTTGCTTTTATAGATGTTTAAACTTATGTGAGCCGGTAAATCATCCTAGGAGCGATCACAACCATCCAGACTAGATAGAGTTATCCAGAAATTGCCACCTCTGCCCTAGTGACTCAGCAACAACTCAGAAATCGTCACTGTTTGGATCTGGGCGAGGGGGTCGACACCCCAGTCGACACCCTCTTGGGGGGTCAACACCTATGTTGACCCCCCCCCCCCCCGAGGGGACTCGACCCCTATGGGCGGGAATTTTCCCGCCCAGCTGAGCCGCATGATTTTTGAAATTCGAACTGTTTTGTTTATTAAATTATTTAATTATACGATTTTCTGTTTAAACATGAAATCTTCTGAACTCCATAACTTCTTCACATGGAGTCTGATTCACGCAAACTCGGACTCTATCTCAAGCAGAATTCCGAGACGAACGCAATGGCATAACCCATTTCATTTAGCTCTCAATTTTACAATTAAGTGTTCTTTAATTCATTACTTTAATAAACATAGAAAATGTAGGGTGTTATAATTATCCTTGCTTTCATTCTACGGAAGTTCGGGGACATCAAAGATGTGTACTGTTGTATGTGTTGAAATTAATATACGAATGGTGTTTTGTGCAAGTGGTGTATGTGATATTATGCAAGTAGCTTTAGTGTGGTATTATGCAAATAGCTGTCATACTGTTATATGTGGTATTATGCAAATAGCTTACCAAAACAACTTCAGAAATTTAATATCTATAGCAACATTTTTGGATGTTGCTACAAACACCTAAGGATGTTGCTGGCCTAAATAAGGTTCTACTGTAACAATATTTGTTATGCTGTCGTAGATAGTCGAAATGTTGCCTTTGAGGTATGTAGCAACATTGAAAATTGCATCACCCTAAAAACGTTGTCAAAGACCTATGCCAACATTTTTTGGGCCTATGCCAATAATTTTTACATTGCGTTAGGCCGTTTATGGCATACTGTGTGTAAATTCACTAACTCTGATCAGTTCTATAATTTTATAAACATATTTTAGCATTTTTAAATAATGATTGAATGTGGTGTGATGGTTGTTTGATGGATCTGTATTTAATTAGTTTAAATAATATATAGAGTTATATATATAAATTATTGACTAAATATTGATTCTGTTTATTTTTATTTCATATTGATATGAAAGTAGTGTTATTTATATTGATTAACATCTGTGGATGGAACGAAACAGGTTGGAGGGATCCAACTGGATTCCTCAACAATTATATTGTTGTTTTTCATATATATTGCATTATATGATGTGACAAATAATTTGGTGTTGATTGTTGTGTGATTGGGATGTTTGAACAGCATTGATTTGAAATAATGGGTATTTAAATACCGTAAATTATATTCGAATATATTGGAAAAGAATTTGGGGGTTTTAAACAAGGAAAATCTATTTTAAATTAGAAATTGAATTTCGATTTGGATTGGAAAGTAAGAACTTGTTTTAATCATAAAAAACTAGTTTGATTTATTAACAACATTTATAAATGGAATAAAATAATTATTGTTAAAAAAATTATTATTTAAAAATATGTGAACGTTAATTAAAAAATGAGTAATGGAAAGGGAAATCTTTGAATTTATTTTAAGGTTCGAAAAGCGAATATGAATTAAATAAAACTATAAGGATTTGTAATTATTATTTTACAATGTTGAATGTTATTAAAATAAACATTGAAAATTATACATTATATAATTCAGAATTTGACAAGATAGTTAATATTTAATTCATAACCAATAATTTATAATCGAATATGTATTCGAGATCAGGTCATAACTTATAAATGGAGTTTATGAAACATGAACTATGAATTTATAAATCAACTAGATAGTCGGAATTTTTGACTGTGATGGTATTTATTATTTAAATCAACATTTGGTTTAGTAAAATGAGTCCACATTTACATAGAGGAATAATATCCATATTTTAACGTGAAAACTGATTTACAAAGCAAACATTTTGCAGAGTTAATTAGTTATAAAAGGAAACTGGTAAATATTTGAAGTGACTGATGAATTCAAAGGTGAATTTAGAAATTGAGTTGACCTGAACGGTGAATTAATCCATAGTTCGGAATGTTAATCGAATAAAAATTATTCGAAAACTGACTGGAGATTAGTTAGGTTGAATGGCTTTCTGAGTATTGATCTGATGTTGGTTTCGGCCTTCAGGGTTGATACCTAGGAAGTCATTCGCTTACTAGTTTACTGTCAGGGACTAATGAAGGTGGAAGAATAGAAATGCGTGGATGGGAAATGGAAATGTTTTCCAATATTAATAACGTATGTTTTCTAAATATAGAAAATAAGAAGTCGTGGATACATGGAAATGTTTTTCGAGAATTGTGAAAAGCTGAATTGCTTTTAAGAATATTGGGAAACGAATAAATTAATGTTAAATTAATTTAAGGGGCTTAGTGTTGGTTGATGTTTGATTGAGAAAATTTCCATTTGGAAATATGATCATTGTTTGTATGGATATTTTCCTTTGAAAGTTAAATAACCGACTATCAAAGTTTTGATCATTTTTCGTTGTCAGTACGGAAAGATCGGGATTAGATTTATTATATGAAACCCACTTTGTATGGGCATTTGCATTGCAAATTGAATATGATGAAGATAATTGAAGACGGAGTTATACATGGGCTGTTATGGCAATCCAAGGTAGAAATTGACCAAAATGGATTTCCAGAATAGTGCCTTCGGTTTGTCTAGTCCCAAGACAATGTGTATGGACGAATGTCTGACAGAGTATATCTAGTAGATCGCGTAAATTGATCTCTTCAAACGTATTTACGTTGGTGGCGGAGGAAATCATTTCTTTTTGCTTTATACCCATGATATTTTTGGGGAAATTAGTTTGTAATTTGGCGGGTTTGACGATGTGGCATTCAAAGTAACCAAAGGTGTGATCTGTTAAAAAATACGTTATGACCTCAAGCCTCATCAACCGGGAAATGACAATAATGGCAGGCAACATGGCTAAGTGGGTCGCACCCTATTAGGGTATATGGTCACCATCTAGAGGATATTCATATTTGTTACTTCTTTCATTTATGTAGCTCCCGGGAACGGTTTTGTTGGGATACCAACCGTAAGGTGACAATATATTTGGAACACTCAAGCGAAATGAATGGTTAGTCATGTGTGACTGAGTTGCAAGATGTTCTTGTGAACTCCAATATATCCCCTCTAGAGTATATTGATCGGAAGGTGGTTCCATACCTTGTCATAGTTGGAAATCCATTCCCCAATAGAGCCCACGGTTTTTGATTGTATGTTATGTATGTGGAGCGTGAGATGTAAGCATTGCGCCAAATTGCTATTTAGTATTATCAGATAATGTTATAATATCAGAATAATATTGTTTTAAAGAATGTTTTGGGTTATCGTAAGGTAAAAATCATCCCTTTTTATGTGTGGATCGGTCTTACACATATCATTTCTTTGGAAAGGATTTTGGAAAGTTAAACCAAAATGATTGGAGTTTACTTACACCAGTCCCATGACTGACCCAGATTTTATTTTGTTTTGTTTTACCCTCTTGGGTGCCCAAATTTGTACGGGAAGTCAAGTAGTTGGGATTTATAGATATACCGGGAAGAGCTTGGAGCAGGAGGCTTCAACATTGGTTAAATATAGAGTTATTTCCGCTGTGATGTTATGAGTTGTAATCTTAAATGGTACGTATATACAAAGATAAGTTTGTATTTCAGAAGTAATGTTATATAATATATTTTATTCGTTCCGCTGTGAGATTCGTGGTTACTCTGATTTTGTTTTGTTGTGATCTTCTTCTTCTACTAAACTAACTTTTTTTCTACTTCTCACCCTCTAACTTCTTTCTATTAATGATCTAGTATTTTCGATTCCTGGGTAGTCGACATGGGGTTTTGTGTCGATTTTCAGGGTCGAAAATCCTTGGGTCGTTATAGATGTGTTAAATGTTTTGTGATAAATTTTGTTGTTTTGGATGTTTGATTAGCAATGGCCCTAGAATAATTGGTATTTAAATACCATAAAAATACATTCGAATGAAATGGTAAAGTAATTTGGGTTTTGAAAAGGAAAAGTCTATTTTTAAAATAAAAATTGAAATCTGAATGGGCTAGAGTATAATAAATTGTTTTCAATGATAAAAACAAGTAGTTTAATTTATATATAATGTTTATAAATGAACTGAATAATTATCATTGGATAATTTTGGAATGTAAATTCAAGAATGACTTTGAAGGGAAATTGGAAATCGTTTCAAAAGAAAACGATGAAATTTATTTTGATGTTTAAAATGCAAATAGATTAAAATAAATCCATAAGGATTTACAATTTGAATTCGGCTATGTCAAATTGCATATCATTAATCTATTTTCAAGAAATTATATATTATTTAATTCATAACTCAACAAGATAATTAGTAATTGGTTTCGAAACCGATATTTTGTAATCAAATGTAAAGTCGATATAGAATTATAAACTTCATAGATAAAATCAACTAGGAAGTTGACATGTAAACAAGATTTCATAAATAGAATGGAATGTGAATTAGAAGTTATAAAATGACTCGATAAATGGGATTTGAACCTAAAATAGTATTTATATATAAAAAACAAGATTGATTTGATGAGTCAAGACTTATATAAAGGAATAATATTCACAATATAAACTGGATAATGGATTAAAAGCAAACGTTTTCCAAATTGGAATAATTATAAGGGAAATTGGTGATGGTTTAATACTGAAAAATTCAAAGTTTAATTTAGGGCAAAAATGGAAATTTGAGTTGACCTGAATTGTAAATTTATTTTGAAGTTTGGAACGTTATCCGAAAGAGAGTTATCGAATATTGATTATTCGAAAGAGAGTTATTTATTGAAATATGACTATATCGAATTCAAGATAAGTAAAATTTAATTCCGTTTTTAATAATGATTAATTAATTGTTTGTTGATTTATTTAATTATTATTTCTCCAAATTAATGAGTAAAAGTTATATTTTGAGAAGTTAAATATTTCGGAAGCGGGGATATAACAATATCGTTATAATCAATGTTTTTCGGAAAAGAAGTGGACTCTTAAACTGAATTTTAGAGTTATGTGAGTGATGTTTGGTTGTTTAAAATTTATGAACTTTGTTTATTTCAAAGCTGAGCATGATGTCCAGTTAAGGTTTGAGAGGTAATTATACCCTAACTTGATTGACTTCACATTTGACTAAGGAATAGTTAAGGTTTGGTAATGTGGATTGGTTAGAAATACGGTTAGTTAATGAGTGATTAATGGTTGAGTTGTCGTATCAATGTTTTATACAACCTCCGTTTAAATCAAATAAATGAGTTTTGGAAATGTTTTCCAAATATAATCAGAGATATTTTCTAAGCATAGAAAATGGAATGTTTTGATTGATTGGAAATATGAAATACGAATATAAAGAAATAAAAAATACAAATATATGGAAATAAGAAATACGAATATATGGAAATAAGAAATACGAATATATGGAAATAAGAAATATGAATATATGGAAAAATAAAAATATGAATATACGGAGATAAGGAAAGTAAATACATGGAAATGTTTTCTAGTAATTAATAAAGTATATTTTCTATATATAGAAAATAAGAATTTGTGAATATATGGAAATGTTTTCCGATGTTAACATGAGATATTTTCTAAAATACAGAAAATAAATAGTTATGATAGATGGAAATGTTTTTCCAAGAACCGTGAGAGGATAAATGGGTTTTGAAGAATATCTGGGTAAAAATATTGAAAGGAATTCGGGAAATGAATAAATTAATGATAAATTAAATTAAAAGGCTCGGTGTTGCTTGATGCCTGATCTATAGAATTTCCATTTGGAAATAGGATCTTTGGTCGTATGGTTGTTTCCTTCGATAGTTAAATAACCAGCTATCAAAATTTTGGCCCATTTTATATTTCCGTCGTCAATACGGAGAGATCGGGATCAGATTTATTATTTGAAAACCAATCTGTATGGGCATAAGTGCTACGAATAAAATATACTGAAGATTATTGAAGATGGGGTAAAGTGCAAGGGTTGTTCTGTTGATCCTCGATAGAAATTGCCTAAGATGGATTGATGGAATGTTGCCTTTGGTTTGTCCAATCCCAAGACAACTTGTATAGACGAATGTCTGACAGAGTATGCCTAACAAGTCATCTACATCGACCTCTTCAAACTTATTTACGTTGGTGGCGGAGGAATTAGTTTCTCTTGGCTTTATGTCCATGATATTTTTGAGGAAATCAGTAAATGATTTGGCAGGTTTGACAATGTGGCATTCAAAGTGAATGATTCTGTGATGTTATAAAGGTATGTATAGCCTCAAGCCTCACTATCGGGAAATGCAAATAAATCGGGCAGGCAACATGGCTAAGCAGGTCACTCCTATTAGGGTGTATTGTCACCTGATCTAAAGGAAAATCTATTTGCTTCTTTATTCTAATGATGCTGTAGACTTCAATAACGGTTGGTAATCCCAACCGTTGGTGATAATACATTTGGTACATTCAAAGGAAATGAGTATTCGATCATGTGTGGCCCACGTTACAAGATGTTCTTATTGAACGCGGAGTATTCCTCTCTAGAGATGTACTATCGGAAGGTGGTTCCATCCTTGTCATTGTCGGAAATCCATTCCCCAAATAAGCGTCCACGATTTTGATTGTGTACTATGTATGTGGAGCGTGAGGTGCAAGCGTTCCGCTAGAATTTTATTGATTTGATTAGACATTAGTATAATATCAGAAAGAATAATTTGGGTTATCGTAAGGTAAAAACCATCTATGTTTATGTGTGGATCAGTCTTACGATTATCCTTTCTTTTAAAAGGATTTTAGAAGTTAAACCAAGTGGTTTGAGTTTACTAACACCAGTCTCATGACTGACCCAAAGTTTATTTAGTTTTACTTTACCCTAAACTCTTAGATGCCTAAATTTGTACGGATAGTCAAGTAGTCGGGATTTTAAAGATACACTTGGAAGATCTTGGAGTAGGAGGCTTCAGCAGTTTATAACTATTGTTTATTTCATTCTGTTGTAAGTGGTGTACTCCGATAATGGTATGTGTATACAAACAGATTTGCATTTCAAAAGTTATGTTATATAATATATTTTGTTCGTTCTACTGTGAGATTTATGTCTTCTCTGATTCTATTGGATTTGTTTTCTTATTCTTCTATTTAACTTTCTTTCTTTCTATTCCTCACCCTCTAACTTCTTTTTATTAATGATCCGATAATTTCTGATGTTTGGTTGGTTGACATGGTATTTGTGTCTATAATTAGGACCGGGAATTGGTCGGGCCATTACAAAGAGTCTAACTTGATTTCTTACTCTTTTTATTTCCATAATGCCTTTTAGTTATGTTACTCTTTTACTTACCACATGCATATTTGTAAGTTTTTATCTTCAGGAAGTAATACTTTTTCATAATTGGTTGGTTACTGAAAATGTACAAAATTTGTTTCTAATCTAATATAAAGCAACCCTATAAATAGGAATTCATAATTGCAAGATATTACTTTTAATTATTTCTAAGTTACTGGATAGTGAACACAACTAAATCCCTAATTCACGCTAATCCATCTCCTTTTCTTTTATTCTTGCAATTGTGTTTATTGCTTTACTTACAATCCAAATTATGAAAATATATCTCCTTTTCTTAACCTACCAAACTAGATAATTCCTATCTTCTAATTTTTATAGGTATATTTTAATTCATATTCTCAATTTATTTCCAAAATCGAACATAATTACTGTAAATTTAACAATTGTGGCTTATACCCTTTTTCAATCCTTTTGTTTCAACATTACTTATATTTATTTAGGTCAAATTCTAAATAATTAATGGCTTTGAACGGTTAGTCAAAGTGTTATACTTGTGGAAACCTGATGCTTGTCCTCTTTGCAAAGAGTTTGGTCATGTAATAGAGGGTCGTGAGAGTAGAAACAAGTTAGTGGTTGGTAAGGAGAAAAGTGTTGTTGTTATTGAAAATGTTAAAGATAAGGTGAAGTAGAAGAAGAGTAGTGTAGCCACTTTAGCTGATGGAACTAACAAATGAGTTTCTACTGATATTGTTGTTATGACGAGTAAGAGCAAAGCCAACTTAGCTCAAGCTACTAAAGTGGTGCATGAACAACCATTCAAAAGAAAGAAGCAGCTTTGGACAAGAATCATAGGGAAAAACAAAGGTATTAGACATAGTACTCTTACTAAAGGTTTTGATTAAGATAGAGAAGTTGGTCATGGCAGTTTAAGTACTAAAGTTAGTGAAGCTGGTCTTGGAAGTAAAGTTGATCAAGTAAGAAAAAGAGTGATTGAGCAAACTGTTGAAGTATCCAACAGTTTCTATTTGCTTGATCGAATTAATGAAGAAAGTGTTGTTAATGGTAAGGAAAAGGAAACAGAAGAGGTTGAAATTGCTTCTCAAACTCTGCAGGATGACATTGCTCAAAATGTAACCGATATTGATGACCTTGTGTCAGTTGAAAGTGAGCTCAGGCACATTGACATTGCCTTGGGTGAAGTTAGCAGTGAATAGGAGGAAGTTCTTTTGGATAATGGTAAGCTCGCAGTGGAAAATCAAGATCAGATCGTTGGTCTGAGTAATTGCCTTACTGAACAGAAAATGAAAGCAACACGTTTGAATGTTACTCCAATGCAAAAGCTCTTGACTGAATTTTTGATTTGACCCAAGTCACCACATCATAGAAACTACTGCAATCAACAAGTTGTTAAAATCACCTTTAATTTTATGCTAGGGTATCTAAATAAACCTAATATTGATGCCAAGAACAAAGCAACAATGTCAGATGGATCTCCATCTAATAGAAGTCCCTCTCGGCTAAAGTAAGCAATGTACTGGATGCCTCTTCCTCCTGGGTAAAGAAGAAGTGTAAATTGAAGCAGTTGAACCTTACGCGCATATCATTCCTCTAGCTACCTATAGGGAACCACCCCCTATAATAAGTGTTCACCATGCTTCCCCATTGTCTGCAGTTGTGCCAACCTATAATGTGACCAAAGTGCCGATAACTAGGAGTAAAAAGCGGAGCTACTTAAGGGGCTCAGCTTCTTCAATTACTGACGTTTTGGTTGGTGTTAAGTCGAGCTTCCTTTAGATCAAGGGTAACTGACTGTGTTGTAATTTTTATGATGTAGTTCCCTGTATATGTATTGTTAGATCAAAATTTGGACCCAACACCCAAATTGTTCTGATTTGTAAAGAATTATAACTGGAGAATGAAGAAAAATCAGAAAACACAAAGAATTTATAGTGGTTCGGCGTTAACGAGCCTACGTCCACTTTATATGTTATCGATTATACTTTGAATGCTAGTACAATCAATGATTTCTCTCGAACTCACTTTTACAATTGTAATTTCTCTCAGTAATCTCGTAATAAAACTAACAAGAAATAGTGGTATGACAATAATGGCGGAATCAGTGCTCAATACTGCCGAAAAGATCCTCAAAAATGCCAAGCTCTGGGCTATTTATAGCTGATTTTGTCAGGAGGATCGCGGTCACACGTGGCACAGATCCCGAGAATATCGGATCGGATCGCAGCTTGATGAAGAATTAGTCAAATTAGCCGATGTGGACAGGTGTCGCGATCCCCTTACATATTGGATCGAGCACGGAGGAGGAATTGGTCAAAGTGACAGTTGGGGACACGTGTCGCTGGATCCGTGCATCTCGGATCGCCGAAGACTAGCTCGTGCTTGAACAGGTCAGAGGCTTCGCTGTGTATCGGGGGATCGGATCGGTCTGTGCTGGGTAGTAGTGTATGTACGGATCGAGTCGTGTAGAAGTGGTCGGATCGCTGATGCAATGGGGGCGATCCGATGGGGGGCTATCCGTGAGGGGCGACCCTCTGATGCGATCCGATTCTTCATGGACTTAAGGAACGTAGTTTCATACTTTCTTCTTGCGAGTGAACCTTGGTGGCTTGGTCAAAAAGCTAGCCAACATTTTTCCCCCTCGAATTATGTTTTATCGATGATGGAACATGCTTCGAATCTGCAAAAATTTTCTTTTCATAAAGAGATGCAAATCAATGGTGGCGTCTATTCAAAAGGCCATATCATTTACGGAAAGTTGTTCCTTTGCTAGCCATAAATATCAGATAAATCTTTAATAGTTTCCCTGTTTATTGGACAATTCTTTTCAGGGATCTTTTAGAGTCTTCATCATCGAATCTGCCAGGTGCATTTTTGAATTTTCATTCCTGTCGGTCATTTATCGGTTCGGATCGCATGTGCGAGTCACGGTCCGTTAGCAAGTCGTTCGCCTCGTCCTTTGGTGAGCATTTGGGCCTCTTCACGGAACGAGACGGGCTTCTCTTCGAGACGTGGTGGGCTTTTGGTTCGCGGCCCGCCTATTTTCACGGATCGAATAAGACAAAAAGGGGGAGACTAACGGTCGCCCCTTTGCCTATATAAATCGATCCTCACCCTCATTCTTCTCCTCTTCTTTCTTCTTTTGCAGCCGCCGCCAATTTTCTTGAGAGAAAACCCTAACTTTGATTTCCAAATTTCCAACCGATTTCAAACTTTAAGAAGGTAATTAAACAGCTTTTCTTTAGTTTCTATCGTGTTCACACTGGTTTAGAGAGTGGAGACAGCAGAGTTTTGTAGGATTTGGTGATAGTAAACGCGAACATGCCTGGTTCGATTCCATGGATTTAAGGGTGAAGAGGAGAGTTGAGGAAGAAGAAGGAAGGGATGACCAGGTCGGTTCGTGGGCGAGGCCCGAGTTCGAAGTGATGGTGAGGCGAGGGGAGAGGGAATGGAACTGGAATGTTGATTTGGCTAGTGGGTCGGATCGCGGAAATGGCAAGGCTACAGTTCGTGGGGAACTAGATGCGAGTGTCAGATCGTGGAGATACTGAAGCTTCGGGTCATGGAGAATGGGGGGCGATGCGGATCGCTAAGATACCATTGCGATCCGTCTGGATGAATTGGTGCGCTTCACGATTCGAAGTCTTTCCATGATCTAGCACCCTTCCGCGTACCGAGTCTTTTACTATGATCCGACCATATGTCGCGATCCGAACCTGCCCCGCGATCCGCTTGACGAACAATCTGTTGCACACGCTGACTAAATAATATGATACAACTCTAACAAATCGATGAACAGTTAGGTTAGAGCCCTTGAGACGAACATTCCGGATTGAACAAATGCATAATCTACCAATTGAACAACGACCAATGTCTCGATGATTTTGTTGACCTTTGTACCTTTCTTTAATGCACGCACATGCACACACTGGCACTTGCACACACAGGGGGGATGGGTAGTTTTAATCTTATTTCTCATGTTTACTTGCCTAAACAGTAATGTCGGATAATCATTCCTCTTCAAGATCCGACCAGAAATGGATCCCGAGGTGCCTGAGCACCACAACCCCGAGGTCCCTCCAATTAACCCAGGGGGCGAAGATTCTGGATCCGAATATGAGGCAACGGAATTGGATCCATCTGAAAGTACTTCACTTGACGAGGAGTCTGAAGTTGACAGTCGAGCTCCTGACGAGATTCCTGACGCACTTGGGATAGAGAAATTTACTGATTCTTTAGCTTCCAAACTTGATGACATAAAGCTTAAGAGAATTTGCCTGAGACATGGGATCCCCTGGGATGACGTGAGAACACCTGACGGCGGAGATAGACCTCACTTAGCTCCGGAAGGATATATGACAGTCAGCCGGCTCATGTGCTGGGTAGGAGCTATTCCTCCGTTTCCTCCAATCATGATTGAGATCTTAAAACGATTGGGTATCGCTCCGATGCAGCTCAGTCCCAATGCCTACGCAGCTCTATACACTCTATATATTGCATACGCGGAAATCCTGCATACCGAGCTTACATTTAAAGATTTAAAATTCTTTTATTTTTTCAAGCACCGCTCCTCGGCAACCCTAAAATTCTCTTTCTTCGAATCGATAGCGAATAGGAAGGTTCTGTATGACGGATACAGCAACATAGGGGATCCCAAGGTTGATTGGTTCTATATAAAGAGACAGGCTGGGTGCTCAAGAAGATGGCTTAAATCAAGTAAACTTTAATCTTTTGACTGAATATCTTGCTTAATAAATCGAAGCATTAACATCCCCCCTTCTTTTTTTTAAGCAGATCACGTCTTTCCCAAGACGGAAGGCTTGGTATACAATAATCGATTGTCTATTCTTCTTCAAAGCAGATCCGATTTTCTAAGGATCAAGAAGTGTATTACTGACGAGAATCTTCACAAGCATCGCCTTCTGGATATAAGGCTTGGACTTGGTGCAGGCGGCAAACCCTCCAAATACGTGCCCCCAACAGAGGGAGAGGGAACATCACGGGCAGTAGAAACAACTAAATTCCGTAAGAGTCCTTCCCCGATAATCATCCAGGACGACGAGGACCTGAACATATATAGAGGAGATGAGGCCCGTGGTGACAAGTCCAAGGAAATCCCAGTTTTTCCAGGGGTTTCCCCTCAAGGACTTTTCTTCCGATCGAACCTGCTGCTCCCGATGATTTGACAGAAGATCAGCTATTTAAAGAGCTGAGCAAAATTCCTTTGCCCGATGATGTATACACAGAGGGGACTTTGAAGGGGAGCCATTTTCCCCTGCTTCTTAGGAGACCACCATTCCAATTGGAGGACAAGAAACTACTCAGATGAGCCTGACTTCTGGCCTGGGTCTGTTAGGGGGAATTATATGGGATGCACAAATCACATGCACTGCCTGACCCCACACTTTTATATCAACAGTATTCAAGGTTTTAATATGCTCTTTTCTCCTTTGCAGGAAAGATGTCTCGCAGGCGGTCTTATTCTTATCACTCTCTTCGTGACGGCACACCCAGTCTTCATCCGAATCCCAAGCACTCTCGCGGACTTTCTCATAAGCCTACTTCTTCGCAATCCCGGTCTCCACCAAAGTCAACTTCTGGCAAGCTTCCCAGTTATTCGGTACCACCTACAGGGGGAAAACAACTTCCTAAAGAGTTAACTCCTCCGAAGAGTGCACCCTCTCACAGCAGGTCGTCAAAAAGACACTACGAGCCCAAGGACAAAAGCAAGGATCCAATCAAGGATTCTGAAAAAGAGAGAAGTGACATTGTCCCTTCCAGCCAGCAAGATTTGGTTACCCCTGGGTCACGAGATTACATCCATGGTCCCGAAACCCATGCTAATATGGAAAAGTTGCGAGAACAATTCCCTAACATCTTCTTCGAAAGGATGATGTTTGTTCCAGCCCTGGAACCCGTCCCTAGGAACTGGGATACTGAAGTCATCGGGCACATTCGTCATGTAGCCAGGCAGTATGAAGTGATGAAGAAACATGCTGTTGATCTTTCAGAAGTCATCCGAACGCTTGAGATGGAAGCACATAGATCCAAGGTGAAGATTGATAACAATGAAAGGGCTAGAACAAAGATGGAGAAGGACTTGGAAGACGCTCAATCCCAACTTGCCCTAGCGCGGAGAGATGCTGAAAATTATAAGACTGAATTGGAGAACGCTAAGAAACGCTTTCATTCTGAACTTGACTCAAATAGTAAAGAGAAAATGGCCTTAAAGAAGGAGGTAGAAGATATTAAAATGGCCAATATTGAGTTGAAGACGGCGCAGGGCCATTTTGAAGCTGAGAGAGCTGCTTGGGAGGAAGAAAAAGCAAGTCTGAGAGAAAGTCTAGCTTCGGCTAAAGCGGAGAAGGTAATTTTAAATGATCAAGTCGCGGATGCAGAGAGGCGTGCGGCTCTCGCCGAAAAGAATGTAGAAAGTGCCATTGAGATGGCTACTGCTTCTAACAACAAACTCCTCGAGAGAGAAAAGGGTATCGAAGGGTTTGAAGAGATGATATTTGACTTCCTCGGCCATGTCCTTAAAACCCGTAACATTTCATGGATCCTGGACTACCACGTTACTTTAGCCAACTTATGGGATGCCATCGTCGAGGGTGAGAAGCATAGATTAGGAGTTGAAGAGATTGACGAAGATGAGCTGATGAAGACCATTATGAGGGATAACGAGCCCGAGGATCTGGCAGAAGGCCGTCGTCTAATTCAAGAAGAAATGGAGAAAGAGAGGGCCCTGGCTAAGGGAAAAAACAAGATTGACGAAGGTTCGAGCTCAGCTGTTGAGCCCAAGGCCTTCGGAGTTGAGGAATACCATCCTGATGATCCATTAATTCCTTTGGGCCTAACTCCTGTGGTTGTCGGAGCTTCTGCAGCTAGCCTAGATGGAGGATCAGCGGAAGGTATCTCCCTTTTTTCCCTACAATTTGTCAAAGCAATTATGAGTTGTCGTCGTCTGGTAAAGCAACCAATCGAATTAATAACATGTGTTCCCCATAATACAGGTGGCAAGCCCGTCGACAAGGATGTCGAGAAGAGGACAGAGGCGGAGAAGATTGTCGTCTCGCCTAGCGCCGATGTTGATATACCGAAGCAGGCTGAGGGTACAACAGCAGAGAAGGGCGTCCTGGCACCCAGTGCTGATGCTCCCAAGGATGATGAAACCATCGAGGCCTTGAAAGATATGGACGGGCGCCATGTAGAGGATGAGGAAGATATCATTAGTACCAAAGAGACCGAAGAAGATGACGACGAAACTTTAGCTAAAAGAAAAGCTAGACCGGAAAAGGAGCTGGCTTTAAAGAAGGTGGGACAAGAGCCTTTGAACGAAGCTCCTATCTCGGAGTTTAATCCCAAAACTGGGATGGTTCTGAAACTCCATCCCAAATCCATCAGCAAACTGCTTCATTTTGCGAATCCTGATGATTTCCCAGCTTCCTTGACTGATAAAAGAAAGAGAAAGGAGGTAGAGGAGGAGTCTTTTGATGAGTCGGACGTTCCTCTTATAGATAAATGGAAAACAAAGAAGGGTGATCAATCCGAAACTAACAAGGCGAGGTTGGAGAAGCAGAAACAGGAGAAGAAGTCCAAGCGTAAATAGGATATTGTTGCTTGTCTATATTTTGTCTTTAGGTTTCCCACTGGCCAGGAAATGTAACTATGAGACTGGCCCTCATTTTGTTTTAGGTTGTTTTTCACTTTGTAGGCTTGCAGTTTATAAATGAAAGTTTATCTCTTTTGCACCATCGTGTACCTGCATTTAATAAACTTTTCATGCTTAGTCATAGATCATCTGATTATAACTACAAATCAGTCAAACAACAGAAAGAAAAATTTAAAAATTTCCTTGCTGCATCAAGGTTCATGTGCAATGATGTATATGGCCCCCAATCAATCGTTAACGTACCGCTTAACTAGGGCTTATTAAGGATTGATTAGCGTTGTTCGCATGTTGCCCCCTATTTCTGAATATGGGGGACTTAGAGAATTTAATAAGATAACTGTCCTTGTGGTACTGAGTTTCCGATACCTTTCTCAGCGCTTAACCATAGACTCTTTTATACTCTCCTGGCGGCCGCCGAGGTTAGAGTTCGAATCTAGCGGTTCAATTGCTCCCCGATCCTTCAGCGGGGAAGGAGTTCTTTCTCGGTGCTCGATCGAAGACGCTTTTAAACTCTCTCTGCTCTGGAGAGTTAGAGTTCAAGCTCAGCAGTTCAATCGCTCCCCGATTCTTCAGCGGGGTAAGAGCTCTTTCTCAACGCTCAGTCGGAGACGCTTTTATACTCTCTCTCTGCTCTGGAGAGTTAGAGTTCCAACTCAGCAGTTCAATCGCTCCCCGATTCTTCAGCGGGGTAAGAGCTCTTTCTCAGCGCTCAGCCGGAGACGCTTTTATACTCTCTCTGCTCTGGAGAGTTAGAGCGCTATCAGTGATACAATTTACTTTATCGCACCCTTAGAGTTTTGACTGGTGACTGCTTTCCATTCTGATGGAAGGCACCTATAATTATACCTTCTGTGATCGTCGCATGGTTCACAGCAATTTCCATATAAATAGAATGACAGATAAAAAATAGTGCAATAAAGGTAAACGACACACAATATTTTTATAGTGGTTCGGTCGAATCATGACCTACGTCCACTTTATAATTTTTGCTTAAGAAATCGGACTATTCTAGACAAGTCGTGCCTTGTACATGGTCCTTAATAAAGCAAAAGAACAGATCTGAGATCTTTACGTTAGATACGGCCGTAAATGTTGGGCATTCCACGCTCTGGGGAATTCCTTTCCATCTACGGTTGCTAGCTTGAAGGTTCCATTATCAAGCTTGCACAGAATAGAGTACTGTCCTTCCCACTTCGCGCCCATATGAGTTGGGGCTGGAAAGACACGCTTCAGAACCAAGTCTCTGGGTTCAAAGGTTCGGACTCGAACCTTTTTGTTGTAGTTTCGGGCGACCTGTTGCTTGCATCTCAAGGCACGTAGGTCTGCTTCGTCCCTCTTTTCTTCGATCATATCCAGGGATTCAAGGAGCAATTTGTTATTAGTCATCGGATCGTAATAAGTCACTCGGTGAGAAGGTAATTTTATTTCAACCAGGATGACTGCTTCTGCTCCAAAAGCAAGGGAGAAGGGGGTATGGCCTGTTGCCGATTTATATGTTGTCCTGTAGGCCCATAGTGCTAAGGGTAATTCATCAACCCACATGGCTCTGGCCCGTATCAGTCTTCTTTTCAGAATGGACTTAATCACTTTATTTGCCGCTTCGACTTGTCCGTTCGATTGCGGGTGCGTCACAGAGGTGTACCGTTTCTCGATGTGGTATTTCTGGCAAAAGTCTCTGAATTCAGTGCTATCGAACTGAGTTCCATTGTCAGTTACAACAATCTTTGGAATCCAAATCGACAGATGATGTTTCTGACGACGAAATTGATCACTCGTTTGGTTGTGATTGTAGTCAGTGGCTCAGCCTCGACCCACTTATGAAATAATCTACGGCTACAATAGCGAACTTTGCCCCGCCCTTAGTTATGGGAAGACTTCCGATGATATCAATTCCCCACATAGAGAAAGGCCATGGACTCGTCATTGTTTTTAACTGACTAGGAGGTGCTCTAGGTATTTTTGAAAATCTCTAACATGCATCACATCGTCGTGCGTACTTCGCCGCATCTTTGTTTATGGTAGGCCAGAAATAACCATGTCGCAACACCTTTTTCGCCAATGTTTGCCCTCCAGTGTGATCGCCACATTCACCTTCATGTACTTCTTGCAGTACACGCTTGATATCGTCATGAGCTATACACCGGAGAAGGGGCATCGAAAATCCTTGTCTGTAAAGAACTCCGCCTTGCAGAACGTATCGGGCAGCTTTACGAATTACTTTATGCCTCTCGCTTTTCTTGGTCGGAAGCGCTCCATTCATCAAGAAATTCTTTAGAGGGGTCATCCATGACTCCCTTTCTGGTTCCGTCTCTAGTACTGGATCAATTTCCATCTGATCTATACTAGGAGACCGAAGTACTTCAACTGGGGCTAGCTCAGTCTCTTTAGGATCGTCAGAGCTAGCCATCTTTGCCAACTTATCCGCCTGCTGATTCTATGACCGCAGAATATGAGATATGCTGTAGTGATCGAAGCCGTTCAGCAACTCCTTTACTTTCTCTAAGTATAAAATCAATCTTACACTTTTGGCTTGGAATTTCCCAGTGACCTGGTTCACAACTAACTTGGAGTCACAAAATATGTCCAGCTTTGTGATTTCCAACTCCTTTTCGATCCTTAGTCCGACTATCAGGGCTTCATATTCGGAGTCGTTGTTAGTAGCGTGAAACTCCATCCGGATAGCATAGGATATCAGCCGTTTCTCTGGAGTTTCAAGCACTACTCCAGCGCCGGATCTCTTGTCATTCCTAGCTCCATCAGTATACAATCTCCAGGCACTGGGGTTGAGAAGTAATTTTGAGGGGTCAACTTCTTCGTTTGTACTATCGTCCTCTGGGACACTAAACTCTGCTATGAAGTCGGCTATCGCTTGCCCCGTATTGACCGCCGGGGTTGAAAGTTCAGATCAAATTGACTCAACTCAATGTTCCACTTGAGTAGCCTTCCAGACGCTTCTGGTCTTTGTAGAACTTGTTTGAGTGGATGATCAGTGTATACGGTAATGGGATGAGCCTGAAAATAATGTCGAAGCTTTCTAGAGGCAATCAGCAAACTGTACGCCAATTTTTCTATCCTTGGATAATTACGCTATGCTGCTGTCAATTTTTTGCTCACGTAATACACTGGTCTTTGAACTTTATCTTCTTCTCTTACCAATGCTGAGCTGATCGCGTGGGACGACACTGCCAAGTACACGAATAAGTCCTCGTGATCCAACGGCTTAGATAATATCGGAGGTTTCTCCAGGTGTCTCAGCAAGGTCTGAAACGCTTCTATGCAATCGGGCATCCATTTGAAGTGGCGTTTTCCTCGCTTTATCAATTCGAAGAATGGGATGCATTTGTCCGTAGTCCTGGAGATAAATCTGGTTAGTGCGGCTACTTTCCCTGCAAGGCTTTGCACATCTTTAATCTGCCTAGGTTCCTGAATGTCTCTGATTGCTGCGATCTGGTCTGGATTAATCTCAATCCCACGAGAACTGACAATGAATCCCAAGAATTTTCCGGAGGCGACCCCGAATGAACATTTTGTTGGGTTAAGTTTCATCCCGTACTTTCGAAGAATGCCAAACATCTCTGCCAAGTCTGTAGTGTGATTAGAGGATTGCTTGGACTTAACCAACATGTCGTCAACGTATACTTCCATTGTTTTTCCAATCTGGTTATAGAACATTCTGTTCACTAACCGTTGATATGTAGCGCCTGCGTTCTTCAAGCCAAAGGGCATTACCACATAGCAGTATAACCCCAAATCCGTAATAAAGCTAGTGTGTTCTTGATCTGGAACATGCATTGGAATCTGGTTATATCCTGAATAAGCATCCATAAAGGAGAGAAGTTCATGGCCCGCCGTCGAGTCCACCAACTGATCGATCCGGGGTAACGGAAAACTGTCTTTTGGGCAGGCTTTATTCAAATCCGAGAAATCGATACACGTTCGCTACTTCCCGTTGGCCTTCTTTACCAGGACTGGATTTGAAATCCAGTCTGGATAGATTGAGTATCTGATAAATCCATTACTTTTTAGCTTTCCAACTTCTTCTTTCAAGGCAGCGGACCTCTCTGGGCCCAGCATTCGCCTTTTTTGTTTTACAGGAGGATGCTTAGGGTTAATGCTTAATGAATGACTCATGATTGATGGAGATATACCGCACATGTCTGCGTGGGTCCAAGCAAATACATCCAAATTATTTTTTAAGAAATTCGTCAGTTCTTTAGCTAAATTCAAATTTAACTGTGATCCAATCTTAAGGACCTTCTCTGGGTCACTATCATCGATCGGTACATCCACAGTTGTCTCGTTGGGAGTCGCCATTCTGCCCCCAGATTCTTTGTCCTCTCTGGGATCTATATCCTCGGGCAATTCTCTGGGCGACTCTCCTACGGTTATTCTCTTTAATTGCTATAAAGTTTCTGCCCTTGTGGGGGGAAAAGCGCCCTTGGTTTCTATGTCCCCTCCATTGCGGAGTAGCTTTAGCTCTGCAACATAACATGCTCGTGCGGCAACCTGATCTCCTCTAACAATACCAACACCAGCTTCTGTAGGAAATTTCAATAATAAGCACCAGGGGGCTATACAGGCTCTAAACTTTGCGAGGGCCGGTCGCCCCAAGAAGGCATTATAGGGTGATTCAATATCCAAAACCACGAAGGGAAGGATTCTCACTCTCTGGTGTTCTCCTTCCCCATGCGTAACTGGTAGCTCTACATAACCCATTGGAGCGGCGGATGCTCCGTTAAATCCACGGATCCATCCCTGACAGGGCTTCAAGTCTTTTATTTCGAGGTTCATCTGGTCGAATGTGTTTTTGAAAAGAATATTGACGGAACTCCCATTATCCACCAAGACTTTAAGAACAGTGGCCGGGCCAATAGGTACTGTGATTAGAAATGGATCTTCAGTCGGAGCATGAACTCCAATGCTTTCTCGTTCACGGAAAACGACATCGTCGGACATCATCTTTTGTTGATTTACCGGGACGTTGTCCTCATTGTTGCTACACTTCTCTACCTCGAGGTGTTGCTTGGCTGCGTTGACATACTGATCCAATGCCTTAGAACCGTGTCCGGCGAGATAAAGCCCTCCGATTACGGTATTGATAACAAGGTCCTTTCCCTTTTGCTGGGCAGTTGGCCTGACAGCAGGTTGATTCTGGTTCTGATTTGGGGCCTGTATGGCTTGCCCCCTGTCTCTGGGTGTCACTCTGTATTCATCCAATTTTCCTTCTCGGAGAAGCCTCTCGACTACATCTCTTAGGTGACGGCATTCATTTGTCGAATGGCCATGAATCTGATGAAAGAGACAAAACTTCCCCGTTTCACGTTCTTTCTCCGTCGACTCTCTGGGAGGAGGCCTTTTATTTTGGAGGACGTTGTACGAATCCATGAAGATATTCTCCAAAGTATCGTTTATTGGCGTATAACTCTCAGAAGACCTTGGACGAGTCCTTCTCTAGGAGTCGTTCCCTCGATTCCTCTTCCGGTTGTTGCCATTACTGTTATTATCATTGTTTCCTGACTGACGACCACCCTGATTCCGATTTCCGACATTAACCTCGACCTTCCCCGAGTTGTCTCCTGTCTGCTTAATGGCGACATTGCTATGGATTTCCTCTGTATCGGCCGTTTTTGCCTTTCGGTTAGCATACACTTCCTCCCGGCGTAAGTGTTCGTTAGCTTTTTCATAGAATAACTCTCTAGTATGGGGTGGCTTGCCGGCCAGATATCTCCCAAATTCGGTGTCTTTATCTACCCCATCAATTAGGGCTACCACAACCGTTGGCTCATGAGGATCTTTGACTTCAGTAGCGGCCAGGTTGAAACGGTCTAGATACACCCTCAAACTCTCGCCTGGTCGTTGCTTGACAAGGAACAAGTCAATCACACTCTTCGTCTTTTATGCATAGATGCGGAACTGTTCCACGAACCTTTCACTCAACTCCCTGAAGCTGGAAATTGATCTTGCTGGTAAACGAGTGAACCATAATAATGCTACATCCTCCAAGAATATGGGAAATGCTTTGCACTTGACAGCATCAAAAGCTGCGGTAGCGGTCATTAACCAAGAATATCTCATCAGATGTTGGACGAGATCAGATCTACCTGCGTAACGGTTCATTTACGGCATGTTGAAGCGCCTCGGAAACGTCGCATCTAAAATGTCATCAGTGAAAGGGGTGTGACTACGGTCAATTCCCCAATCTTCATTCCGTTGTCCACGGCTATCTGCCAGAATTTGATGGATCATGGCTGCAACATTTGCACTGGTCAGTGGAGGCTCGTGGTCAGCGCTTCTTGCTCGTTGGGGTTCTCTAATCTCTCTTCCAGGAGCGGTCACGAAATTCGTGGCTCGGATCGGGCTTCGTTGTCCCCTGTTACCATGAGCATTTGTACGGCGACGGGGCTGAGGTAGTCTGTTCTGTACATGGCTGTCTACACCTCGAGCTCTGGGAGTTGCGGCGTGATCGTTCACATTGCGGTTTGAGGGCCCTGCACTCAGTGCCTCTTCTTCCTGTGATGGCACGGTTCCAAATCAGAGCTGCTCTATGTTTTCAGGCCTCTCGTATGGTCGCCGCGGAGGTCCCGGCGATTCCTGTGACGAAGAAGAGTATTCTGGGGTGAGCGGACGAACTGGGGGCGTTCTTTGCCTTGCGAGATCATTAAGCCTTCTATCCATAGCAGTTAAGTTCTGTCGCAGAACAGAGCTCTCCTGCCTTTGAGCAGCCAATTCATCAAACAGCCTCTCCCACATTTCGGAAAAGCGAGAGAGGTCCCCCTCAGTAACGGGAGCAGAAGAGTCATATTGATCATCATCATTTTCTCTTATGCGCAAAGAGCTAGAGCCAGGTCGAGCGGAGGGGCCAGGATGGTAGGAGCGAGCCATATGCTTATTTTCAGGTCAGGTTGTAGTCTGGTCATCAATTTGGATCGCTGTGGATCGAGGGTGGTGGCTCGCAGCGCCCCCCAGGGATCGGTTCGTGGTCACGGTATGCGGAGGATTCAGAGCGTTATCACGGGATCGAGTAACAACCCCTCCAGCTTCGCGGTTCGTAGCGCTACCCTCAAGTCGGATCGTGGCATCTATATTGGTTCGGGTCGCCCCCCTGTCCTCGCGATCCGTGACCCCCTCAACGACCTGCTCGTGTGCACTTTCGCCAACCATTTCATTCGCGACTTCATTCGCCTGCGAAGCTCACACTTCCTTAGACTTCTTTCCAGCCATGACATCAAACGTCGCAGGAATCTTCAAAAATCTGAATCAGTGAAGTTTTGGGACTGTTTTCTCAGTGAAAGCACCAAAATGTTAGATCAAAATTTGGACCCAACACCCAAATTGTTCTGATTTGTAAAGAATTATAACTGGAGAATGAAGAAAAAGAAGAAAACACATAGAATTTATAGTGGTTCGGCGTTAACGAGCCTACGTCCACTTTATATGTTATCGATTATACTTTGAATGCTAGTACAATCATTGATTTCTCTCGAACTCACTTTTACAATTGTAATTTCTCTCAGTAATCTCGTAAAGATCCGGAAAAATGCCAAGATCTGGGCTATTTATAGCTGATTTTGTCAGGCGGATCGCGGTCACACGTGGCACAGATCCCGAGAATATCAGATCGGATCACAGCTTGATGAAGAATTAGTCAAATTAGCCGTTGTGGACAGGTGTCGCGATCCCCTTACATATTGGATCGAGCACAGAGGAGGAATTGGTCAAAGTGACAGTTGGGGACACGTGTCGCTGGATCCGTGCATCTTGGATCGCCGAAGACTAGCTCGTGCTTGAACAGGTCAGAGGCTTCGCTGTGTATCGGGGGATCGGATCGGTCTGTGCTGGGTAGTAGTGTATGTACGGATCGAGTCGTGTAGAAGTGGTCGGATCGCTAATGCAATGGGGGCGATCCAATGGGGGGCGATCCGTCAGGGGCGACCCTCTGATGCGATCCAATTCTTCATGGACTTAAGGAACGTAGTTTCATACTTTCTTCTTGCGAGTGAACCTTGGTGGCTTGGTCAAAAAGCTAGCCAACATGTATGTTATGTATTCTTACGTAACTAGCTTAATTATGTACTAGTCTCAGCTTCCCTGCGTGGAAGAGTATGCTTTTTTTCTCTTTTTGTAGATATACATGTTGTATATCTCCGGTTTTCATGTGCTATTATTTTGGTATAATAAAAGCATTATGGAACACAAAAACTGGTTGAACATGACAAAATAAATTATAAATAATTAATTTCTATATATAAGTATAAATTTTCCCTAAATTTATGGTTTAGTTACAAATTTATGTAAACAATATTGATTATACTATGTTAAAATTAACCACATTATGAATTAAACTACCATAAATTAATCTAATTAAACTGTACCTAACTTTAATAAGAAATAAACTACTACAAATAATCCTAAATTAAATTATACTAAAGTAACACGAATTTAATGATAATTTATATAATTACTAAAAATATATAATTTAAATCTACTTACCAGTCGTCTACGCTTTACTCCGTGATTGTTCTAGATTCTGCTTCAAAATAGGATTATTGTAACACCCCGTAATTTTAACAACACGAAAAGAGGATAACTTAAATAATAATTAATTTAATATTCAGAATTATGGGAAATGGACTGCGCCATTGTGTCTGTCTTGAAATTCTGGTCAAAATAGACATTTGGTTTGCGTAAAACTTACATCGTATAAAGAAGTTATGAGGATTTGAAGTTTGTGTACGCGCAAGATAATTATATATATAGGGCCTAGGAATTCAAATTTCAGTTCAAAAATTCGAAATCACGGAAATTGGGGGAAGCGGGAAAATTCCCGCCATATGGTGTCGACCCCTTAGTAGGGGGTCGACCCCATAGCAGGGGTGTCGACCCCTGAAGGGGGTCGACCCCCTAGTGATGAGGTAGTAGTCGGTTTCTGGAGGCTGGCAGCTATAAATGGAGGTCCATTTCTCTTGTTTCCTTCACTGGAAATCAATGGAGGCCAAACGCTGCCGGTGTTTGAACTGAATTCTTTATCTTCTACAACAACCAAATCAGTTAGATATTCAAGTGTAGATCTGCATCTCAACAAGCTTCTTTTCTAGTTCTGTCTTCTTATCCCAACACTGTGAGTTCTGGGTTACTTTTAGATTTAAATGATTAAAAGTAAAACGTGATAGTACTGTGATTTGGATCTGTATTAAATCATGAATATGTTATTCTTGGATCTCAAATTTTATCATGCTAGATCTATTTTTATAAATCTAATTCACTTATGGTTAATTTATCATGTCACCTTTGTGGATCTGAACCTTTATCTAGATTTGTGGTTAATTTGAATCGATCATTATTTGGACAGATAAATCCTTGTTTAGATCTAGATCATCTTGTTGTGGTTAATTAAGATCTGTCATAAATTGTACATATGAATTCGTATTTAGATCTATTCATGCTTCTCATGACACCCAAATTATGTTAGATCTAGTTTAATTATTTCAAGTTTATAGATCTACCCTTATATGTCCACCTTATCACCATGCCAGTATATATGTATATTTATGCCAGTTAAGTTAGAATAATCACTATTGTCATCTTCCCATCACCTTTCCCTTTTATTATTTATGGCTAGGATACTTTCTAGCCTAGGCATGATGCCAAATTTATGCGATGCATTAGTTAGGGAATGGGAAAAATATTATAATTGGCATGACTTGAATAAAGAATATGAATTTGGACATATTATTCACTAGGAATATAATTGGGTAAATGGGCATGAACACCTATAAAGACATAGGTATAATTAGTCTGTTAATAATTAAAATGCCTAGGATTACAGTAATTTGAAACTGTAACTGCACTTATGACACGAGGTTAGGTTGCATTAGTGGTAGAAGTCTGCCTGGACCCGACCGACACATCTAGCAACCACTAATGTTGAACCTAATGTGAGGGGTCTACGTGCGCAAATAAGAGATGGGCTATGACATGAGGTTAGGCCTAACTTGTGGAAGAAGTCTGCCCGAACCCGACCGGCATATCCAGCATCCACAAGTTGTAGATCTAATGTGAGAGGTCTATCCCATTATAACCATAAATGGGTATGGTAACGAACTGAACTACTTAACCTAATTAAATCCATAGGGATTGTATGAATATGAACTAAAGTTAGGATTAAGAAAAATTGGTTGAACAGTGGGTAGGTTAAGTAAATCTAAGAGGGTGGGTATTATTTACATATAAGCCCACAAACTTAGCCCGATAAGGTTTTGTAATTAAAGACACTTAGTGGTATACATAACCGATGAAAATAATAAAGTTGTGTAATTAAAGACACCTTTTAGGATAAGCATAACTTCTAGAAACGATAGGGTTATGTAATTAAAGACACCTAGTGGTATACATAGCCAATGAAAACCTAGTGGGGGATACAAGACAAAGGGGAGAACTTGTACCATATTGTGTGGGGCTCGTTTCAGCCAGTAACCCGGAGTAAGTATCAAACATGTACTCCGAACTAGGCCGGAGAAGGGGCACACATACTGGACTGATTATAAGAGATCCAAACGTGGAGGATGGTGTGGGCGGCACAAACCGACCAGGCCATGTGCGTGCATGAGCCGAGCAGAGGGGGATAAAACGACCGTGACACCTGTAGATATGGGGCTGTGCATATCAGCGAGGGGTTGCCACTTTAGGACATGATACATCCTACGGTGGGGCCAGCACAGAGTATCTATGCAGTTTAGGGAGTTCATCGATTAGGGTAGTAAGTTAGGATACATTTGGACGTATGCCTAAGTCTACCACCTTATAGTGGGAGGGATCATCTCATTCTGGATATACTAGTAGTTGTGCAGAGTAATCATTAGAAGCGTATACACCCTATCTTGTTTACCTTGTCACACACACCTTTTATGTAGTTATCTCTCTCTTATCCACTTTATGTGCCTAGCATGCTACTTTTATTTATTTACTTGCTAAAAGTAATTGGACTCGCCAGACTTTATGTCTGACCCTTTTTGTTTCCTGTTCTTTTTTCAGTTTCCCCCCCAAGTCCTCAGGGCGGGAATACTCAAACTTGACCGTGATTCTTCTTACTTTTGCTGGAGCAGCTTAAACGTATGGCTCAAGCTCCTATCCTTGTTGTGATGTCTATATTTTGTTTGGGGAATTTTGTTTCTTTCAAGTATTCTGATGTTTTAAAGTACAAGACAGTAGTTTTTATGTTGTAATTGTTTCTTCGTATTTCATACATGTGCTGTTTTTGAACCACGATGCTTTATTATAAATAAAGTTTTAATTTCGCTGTAATTTAATGACTGTCTTGTAATGTTTCTATTTCTGTTTACCTATATTACTTCACGAAACTTAATGCATCCCCTTTATGAGTGACATTAACGGACGTGGGGTGTCACGATTATATAAATAATTAATTTTCCTTTTTCCCATAAAAATTCAGGTCGGGTTCGTCTCGAAAAGAGAGAACCCAAAGAGGGTAATTTTGTTGCTGGATGAATTATCTTGGCTTAAGGGTCTATTTATAGGTTAGGCTATAGATCTTAGATCTTTGGATTCTTAGATTAAATCTATGCCTGCCACGTCATTCAGCCAATAGGAGCTCACCACGTTAGTCAAAATTTCAAAACCATCGAATGAAAACCAGCCACATCCGCTTAGCATTAAAAATCAACATGAAAAATTTGGACCTGGGCAAAATCACGCCTAGGAAAATGGGTGGGTCAACCTATGCGATGTGGTGGTCGATCCTCCACCTGTTTTACTCAACTTATCTTTCCTTTTATATTTAACGTATTTAATTATCGCACCGTTAATTACTTTTTGTTCTCTATTAATATAATTCCTTTTTATTAAAGCGTTTATTTTTAATTTCAAATGTGTGTTATTTTTGAAATTAGTACGCATATATATTTTCGAAATTAATATATTCATGCATATTTACGTGTATAATAATTTTTTGATGTAGAAATTCGAGCATTAATAATTTTTCCATACAAACTCTATTAGAAACATATTATATACGTAAATTAATCAGAAAATCATGGCAAATGCAATGGTACACATTTCGGGGATAAATTCTTGCAATTCTAAAATTTTCCATTTCCATTATCAATAATTCTACAATTGTTTTGAATATTTTTACTATATAAAAATGTGGGGTATGACAGGATTAGTATAAACATCATCGAATTTGCTAATGTATGTATCATGGAGCCCATAAAGAACATAGTTAGGACTCTTTTACGATTGACTAATGGATCAATATTTTAGCATCCATAAATGGCGACATGTGGAAGTGCTAACCAGATAACATCGTCAAATGGGCCTAGGTGTCCCTTATCAGTTAACAACTAGTTAATATGAAATAGAGCAATTGACACTTTATGATTACTAGCTACAATAAAATTTAGCAATTGTAATTTTCCCAAGTGTCTTTTATAAAAAGTGATATACTATGGTGAAAAGTCCAAAGTTAATGTCTCATCTTGCCCCTAATCCAAAATATTTTTGTTTAAGGTAAGATTATCATATTTGGTAGTTCCTAAGAGAATTATGAACTCCTAAATCAAACCAAAAGTGGAATGAACACTTATATCTACAATTATGTATCAACTTTTAGAAATGTATTCATCAATCATTGTGTGCATCCTAAAAGTACATGTTTGTAAGTGGAAGAAGTGGAAATGAAAACCATCTAATTTGCTTCCATGATTAGAAATATAAGTAAACTTTAAAAAAACATATACATATGCTATCTCAAGCCAAACTTAAGTAACATATTATACATAAACACTCTAAACGTAAACATTCGACACACGAAACAAAATCCCATACACAAATTTTATATGCACTAGCATTACGGCATATGCTTCGCATGTGAATGTTTCCTACACTTAATTTTTTAAGAGAAAATGATTTGCATAGATATTTATTTATATTATTGCATTTAAACTATGTAGTTAGTTTTAGTTCGTATTTATTAATCATGACATATACTACTTCTTGCTAATTTTAGTTGTCACTTCTGCTATTAATTAATAAAAATTCATTTGTAAATAAACAATGAATTTCTAAGCGACATTAGGATTAATTATATTTGTGGACAAGTATTCTAAATTAGTAAAAAAGTTCATTTTAGATCCTATTTTTAAGATATTGAGATATATTAATTTATAAGGAGGGTTATTTTTTATAGTTCACGCTGTCAAAAAAAGTATGATGCTAGTATTATAACTATTAATAAAGACACACACACATGTGTGTGTATATTTGTATGTATGTTGACCTGCCTTTTCACTAGGCCATCACGCTTTCGATTTCTAATTACTGAACCTCTCGGGACTCGAGCATGTACTTATATAAATAGAGAAACGCTTGGACTAGCCTTTGGATTTGGGAATATATCATTTATACAAAATGGATGGGCATGGCAAAATTCAGATTAGATCATCTTGTAGCCTCATCAGATCACATGGATTTCACTGGATTATCCTTTTGTAGGATCGCTGGATAAGATCACCACTTCAGGGATCAGATCGGCCCAGGACCTTCACTTCAAATCAGACATGGTACTTACACATGGCATTTTTTCTTTGGATCACTCACATATTTGGGCATTATGGATCAGTGGAGTCAGGAGATGGATCAGTGCTTGAATTGATGGGGTTTAACAAGGATTCTTTCAAGTGATTGGATCGTCAATATGGGGATCAGTATCAATCCCATTAAACTTTGAGGTTGCCAACCCGAATTCTTTGTCTAATTTTTGGTCAAATTAGAGAATCTGTCTTCGCTCCTTATTTTCTAGCCGGTTCGTGCTTTTGTGGAGCTAGAAATATTCCATCATATGACTCGTTTTAGGGGACTTACCTTTGGATTTTTGGCTTTACTATGCAAGGACTCTGCCATTTCCAAACTGCAACAATTTTACTCTACATAATCATAATCAAATCGATACTTATTTGTAAAAAAGTTGTATAAATAAGAGATTACCTCACAGTGGACATAGGCATAATGTCGAACAACTATAAATTTGTGTGTTCATTTCTTTTTATGCACTCCATGACTTGTGTTGTGTTGATATTTTGCTATTGCTTTCTGGATTACACTCATTCGATTGTTAGACAAAATCAATGAAATTTCCGTCTAACATTTTTGGCGTATTAGGTAAAAGGGACTACCTTTGGATAATTTCCCAAGGATTAGATTTCCCTGGGATTCAGACATGGTGAAAATGGGGAAAGAAGATGCTTCTATGCAAGTCAAAGGCGCTGGATTGGAAGGTAGGCAGGAGGCTTTCTCCATTGAAAACCCCTCTGTCTTTTTAACTCAAGAATAGATGGAATGAGTGGTCAAAGAATTGGAAAATCGCTTGGAATGACAGGAAGGACTCCTCAAACGACCAAAGGATATGGTAGTTGATTTCCCTCATAGATGGAACAGTTCAGAAGACTAGGAGGTCAGGATACAACTGCTCAGATTAGACCCAACAAAACCCACGGAGTTGGAGAAGGCCCGAGGGAACCTCCCCATATTCACTTTGGATCAATCTTATCCCACTCGAGTTGGTATAGGATGGACTTTAGAAGAGGGCAACCCCTGAGATGGGAATTTACTAGATCACGGTGTTCTGGCTCGTTGCACTTCGGATTTTGATTTTGGAAATGCTACGCAAACACGAGAGCGAGTCAACTTATAAATGTATTTAAGGTGTACAAGGATATGGATGCTAGTTTGAATGATAGAAGAGCTCGATTGCCCCATGGACATTGGATTATACCCAACCCCATCCCTCGGATCATGGTCATCTAAACATTTATGCCATAGTTCAATGTCATACTTTTTTGCCTTAGAACAAGGGACACTAATTGGATTAAATCAATGGAAATAACTTCCAAACAACGAAAATTTGATCAAAGATATGATTTGATGGTTTTTTTGAGGTCGGATGTCACAACCGGATACAGATTGCGTCACTCACAACTTTTTCACTTAGCTATAAGAAATTCTCAAAATATGCTAGTCTTAAAATTCCTAGTGTTGGAGGCTTGTGATGGTAGGAATGATCCTTCTGTCTATCTCATGTGTTATATGCATCATATGGGGGTACTAAAGGCATCGGACGATGTCATGGCAAAATGCTGCCCTCTTTTTCTTTTGGATATTGTCGCTATATTGTTCATGCAACTGGAATGAGGATATGTAACGTCCCGGGTAATTTGCGATGGATATCGGCATACAACACTATGTCGACTATTCAAGCATCGGAAACACCGGATAGTCCATGAAAGAAATTAGAGGGTGAGAATCGATAAGATAGAAACTTAGAATAGAAGAAGAAGAATATAAAACATCAGAGTAAACACGAATCTCACAACGGAACGAATAAATATATTTCATAACATAACTTTGAAATAAAACAGTATCTGTATACAATACCATTATTAGTGTATAACACTTACAACACAGCGGAAATAACAATCTATATAATCCTGAAGCCTCCTACTCCAGCTCTTCAAGTATCTGTAAATCCCGACTACTTGACTGCCCATACAAAATTGGGCACCCAAGAGTTTAGGAAAAAAACTCCAGGTCAGTCATGGGACTGGTGTGAGTAAAACAATTTAAAACAGCTTGAGAAATAAACGATATCTCATAAGACCACGCCGTATAATGGAACGGGCTTTTCCCTTATGAGAATCCAAATCAATTTGATTTAACTTTCAAATCATTTTGAAAGAAACGATAAACTTTATATCAAAACTCTTTTGATATTATAATAATGTCTATTAACCACAACTATAATAATCATCTAGCAGAACGCTTTCGTCTCACGTTCCAAATATATAATATACAATTAAAACCGCGAGCACTTATTGGGTAATGGATTTCCAACTATGACAAGGTACGGAACCATCTTCCGATAGTGTACCTCTAGAGAGGAGGGTTCAACAAGAACATCTTGTAACCCGGCCACACATGACTGGCCACTCATTTCGCTTAAGTGTATTGAATATATATCACCAACGGTTGGGATCAGCAACTGTTTCTCGAATGGGACAGCATCGAATAGATTAAAGAATGAAATGAATATCTCTAGATAGGTGATAATACACCCTATTTGGCAGCCAACCGCTTAGCCCTGTTGCCTGCCCGATTTTTGCCATTTCTCGGTTGTAAGGCTAGAGGCCACGCTTATCTCTGACAGATCACACATTTATTCACTTTGAATGTCACATCGTCATACCCGCCAAATCACAAATGAATTTCTCCAAAAACACAACGGGTATACAGCTAAGAGAAACGAATTATTCCACCACCAAACATAAATATGTTTGAAGAGATCAACTTTGTTATCCATTAAATATACTCTGTAAGACATTCTTCCATACAGGTTGTCCTGGGATTGGACAAATCGAAAGTACTATTCTGTAAACAGGACAGCTCTTGCATAACTCTGCCTTCAATTATCTTCATCATATTGATCGCAACGCTAATGCCCATACGAAGGGATTTTCAGATGATGAACTAATCCTGGTCTCTCCGACGATGAAAAAATGGTCAAAAACTTCGATAGTCGGTGAGTTAACTATCAAAGAAAAGCACGTGTGCAAACAACGGTCGTATCTCCAAATGGAAATCTTACCGAGCACATCATCAATCAACAATGATTCCCCTTAATTCAATTTGTCACTCAATTATCCATTTTCCTATTCCTGTTTCCATATATTCAACATTTATTATTTTCTAAATTTAGAAAATATACATTATTAACATTGGAAAACATTTTCGTTTCTTATTTTCTATATTAGAAAACAATTCTGAATCTTATTTGGAAAACATTTCCAAAACTCCTACATTGGATTTAAACAGATGTTTAAATAAAACATCTCTATGCCAACTCATACCATTTTACTCGTTATTTAAATTCACTTAACCAATCTTCACTGTCGAACGTTAACCATTCCTTAATTAAAAACGAAGCCAATCAAGTTGGGGTATAACTACTTCTCAGACCTTAACTGAACAACATTTCTAACTCCGAAACAGACAAGGTTCACCTTTTAAACATTTAACAAACTTCCTTACGTAACTCTCAGATTCTATTTACGAATCCACTTCTTTTACAGAAATCATTGATTATAACTATAGAGTTATAATCCCTACTTCTGAAATATCTAACTTCAAAATATAACTCGATTAACTCAAATCAATTAACCCTAACTCCATTAACTTTAACTCGATTAACTTTAATCCATTAACTCTTATCACTTAACTCCTTTCGAATAAACTATGTTCGATTAACTCCTTTCGAATAAACTATATTCGATTAACTCCTTTAACTCTATTCGAATAAACTATATTCGATTAACTCCTTTAACTTTATTCGAATAAACTATATTCGATTTACTCTAATTCGATTAACTAATATTCGACTAACTTTTATTCGAATTACTAATATTCGATTAACTCTCTTCGAATAACCAATATTCGATTAACTCTCTTTGAATAACCAATATTCGATAACTCATTTCGAATAACCAATACTCGATAACTCTTTTTGAATAATCAATATTCGTTAACTCTTTTTGAATTCCAATATTCGATAACTCTTTTTGAATAACCAAATTCGATAACTCTTTTCTTCGAATAAACTATATTCGATAATCCCTTTCGAATAAACTATATTCGATAACTCCTTTCGAATAAACTATATTCGATTAGTTCCTTTCGAATAAACTATATTCGATAATCTTCTTTCAAATAAACTATATTCGATTTAACTCCTTTCGAATAAATTATATTCGATTTAACTCCTTTTAACTCTATTCGAATAAGTAATATTCGATATCCTTTAACTCTATTTGATTAATTCTAATTCGATCAACTCTATGCAATAACTCTAATCGATAACTCTAATTGATTTACTCTATTCGATTAACTCTAATTTATTAACACTATTCGATTAACTCTAATCGATATCTCTATTCAATTAACTCTATTCAATTAACTCTATCCTTTAACTCTAATCGATAACTCTAATGGATAACTCTAATTTATTAACACTATTCGATTAACTCTAATCGATAACTCTATTCAATTAACTCTATCCTTTAACTCTAATCGATAACTCTTTTATATCTCGTTAATTCCCTTTTATAATCCTATTTATTTTCCAAATAAATATTCCTTTTATAAAATTTTATTTATTTAACAAATAAATATTTCCTTTCCAATTCCTTTTCAATTCTATTTGTAAATGTTTTACAAATATTTCCTTTTCTACATTTCTTTCACAAATATTTTCCTTTTCTATTTGTTTTACAAATATTTTCCTTTTCTATTTGTTTCACAAATATTTTACTTTTCTATTTGTTACACAAATATTTTCCTTTTCTATTAGTTTTACAAATATTTTCCTTTTCTTTTTGTTTCACAAATATTTTCATTTTCTATTTATATGTAAAATCTATTGATTTTATATAATACTTTATTTCAAAATGCACTTGAAGATTCCCATCTCTACATTCCAGTATTTCTTACGGTATTTAAAATACCGAAATAACAATGATCGATATCATTCAATACACATAATCAACACAGATTATGTATCGCATCATATATTACAATATATGAAATCAACAGTAAAGTAAATGTTGAGGAATCCAGTTGGATTCCTCCAACCTATTTCCCTGCATCCACAGATGTTAAACAATATAATTAACGTCAATTTCATTTCACTATGAAGTATTCTGCTAAACAGAATCAATTTATATATATATATTTATATATAAATATATATATATGTATATATAACTAGAACTATAATTTGAACCAATTACTTAAAAGTTCAACCAAACAGTCAATACACAGCAATCAATCATCATTTATCAGTTCTGAATATATGTTATCAAAATATGAACAGGTAGAGTTGGTGGGTTTTACTCACATTGGCAGTTCATCGTTAAATAACGGTAAACTATTGTTGATTCAGATCAAACAATTTATTTCGCTATAAATTGTGATGGACTCCAATGGATTTCCAGTCAGTTCCATCGTGCAGTGTCCGTCCATACGATCCCAACGGATCCAGTTTTGTCCAATTCTAATAACGTATGTAATAGCTATCAATTTTTCAAATTCATATACATTTAAATAAATAAAAACTTGGATTTTATGATTTCATTGGGCCTTACCCACCAAAACTTCGGCCCATTCACATCCTTGCCATTCCAGACCCGCTCCAATACCTTTCTCCCCCAAAAGAATTTGCGTCCTCCCCAATATTTCCCATTTTCGATTTCTTCTGTCCTTCCAATCTCCATTCTTGTTCAATGTTTTTCAAAACCGAAAGCAACATCCAATTTCTCTTAGCACACACATTCCTCTCCGCCCCAATTTGTTGAACTCGACGCCTACCTGCTCACCACCATCGGTACCTGCTTCTTCACACGAACAAAATCCCATCGCCTGTTCATATAAACCCATCGTCACTGATTTCGAACTCCATTTCCTCATTCAATTTGTCATGACCAACCAACCCGAGATAATCACAAATCTCCTCATCGTTTAAGCCTCCCTCCCATCACATCATGTTGGAGCTCGCACTCATGGTTTACAGCGTGTTCTCCAGGCATGACGTTGTTGTAGCAGTGAGCTACCGAACTCAAATCCCACCAACATTCCCCAAAAAATAACAGACTCTTATACTCTCCACCCTTAATCCAAATATGAACTCGAATCCATCATTCATTGCTTGAATCTCTCCATAAGTTGAACCCTAGGTCGCTCTGTACAATTTCCAGCGAATGAAACTGGGATCGAACCTTTTGAAAACGATATACAAATGAATAGAACTACCATAGGAAGCTAATTAAATTTGTTTGAGGAATTTAGAAATTTTTCTTGAATTGTTATCATTTTTGGAAGATCCATTTTCTCATTTGGGAAAAACTAACGGCGGAAATTGTTTTGACCAAAGAGAAAGTAGGAATTAGGTTTAGATAATGGGAAGGGTATTTATAGAGATATTTAGATACTTTTATGTTGATTATTTTGTTCCATTTTAATCAACGGCTATTTATATTCGTCCTTTAAAGTTCTATGATTACATATAACATTCAAAAATCATGAAATTGGATATACAGCTAGAGTTTGACATTACAGACCTAACGAAACTAGTTTCATCGAATTCCGACTCCGTTTGCTCACACAGCGTATTTTTAACCATCAAAATACTGACTGTTTTTCACATTAAAAACCGTATGGCCACACACTTACTCTAAAAATCACGAAACTTGAAATCCAATAATAATTTAATATTACGGATCCAATAAAATTAGTTTCGTCGAAAACGGAGGTCGTTTGCAAAGCTGGTTATTTTTAAAGCTCTAAATAACCCCATTTAAATATTAATATATTTAAAAATAATTAAATTAAATAAAAATAATTTAATATTATCGTATATATATTCATATACGATATCATACAACTCTAATATCTTTCTAACTGAATTTACAGCTCTAATATTTCAAAGTTCCCAGTTATATTGATATTCGATTTATATTAAATTCCTTTTATAATATAAATAAATCAATATAAATTATAAAGGAATTCCATAGCGACTTTTCTAAAATTTGATTTGGGTATACCTCAAAATCTACACAACGAAATCTCGATTTTTCCCTTCTATTAGAAAAATAAACTCCACCAGCTCCGAACGTTACTTGTTTCACAGAAATCCGATTTAAAATGGATTTTGTATATTCATTTAAAGTTCGAATCGCCAAATAGCGAACTGCCACGCCATTTCGAGCTCGATTATAATTATATTATAATTTATACCTTCAAACTTCGTTTAAATAATATATTCGTTATTCAAATTCAATACCAAACTGGATTATATAGTTTGAATTGCCTAATTCACACTATATTGTCAATTCACTATTTCCGACTATTTCAGAATTAAATATATTATTTTTTACTTATATTAATTAAATATTCCATATTAATTAATTAAATGACCATTTAAATTTCTAAATCACTTTTTAAATAGTTAAATAAATTAATTATTATATCACTGAAAATACGGGACATTACATTCTTCCCCCCTTAAAATGATTTCATCCTCGAAATTACTAAGGTAGAAAGCAAACCCTGTTAACTAGGTAAAAATCATTTATTTACTTCTTCAACTTCAATTTCAACTGAACAAATAAACTTCAATTAAAATATTAATTAATTCTTATCAATGACAATTTTCAAAAATCCTGAAAATTTTCTAACACCTTAATTCTTCGAAATATTTCGCCAGCACCTCCTTTTTATTGGTCAATTGGTACAACTACAACTCGCCTCTCTGGGCCTTCTCCAACCCAAAAGAAAATCAAACAGCCAAGTGACTTGCCAATTCGGGTCATAAATCTCATACCATATGAAATATAAACTTGTTCCTTTTTGTCGGGCATATCATTATATCATTTCCATCTGTTATCAATTCTGCATGTATCGATGTCATCCTAATCAAACTCCAATCATTCTATACCCAAACAAATTATCAATCTCGACTCCATTCTTAATTCTAAGATTTTAACTTGTCAATTCACCATACTTAACCAGGGCAAGTTCCATTTATATATCCCATTCAATTTCCACTCAAGTGACTTAAATTCCTATTTATTTCCACAAATTTCTATTTAAATTTGTTTTTAATTCAAACAGTCTCTTCCTTGGAGTTCTAAACAGCTTTGCTTAATCAAATATTCCCTTTCGGAATCAAAATAACTTGTTTTTCACAAAACAATTTAGAAATAAAATCTTTGGTAGTAATCTGTCATTTAGAAACTTAAAAATGAACACTGATGATGCAGCTGTCATCATCGGAATCTATTTTCCAGCGATCGAAGTGAGTTCAATATTATATCACTTTCGAAACCATTTTTAAACACTTCCATTTTGAAATACATTTCAAAATACCATTCACAATTCTTTGTTAACAATTTAAAATCTCCTAGGATTTTAAAATTCTCATATATTAATTTCAACTCTATCTACAAATACCTTTCAAAATTTTCAGGGTTTTAATTTCAATTCTGATTTAACTTCAGATTTAATTTATCTAAGTTCACGTATTTCACTTATATGAATTCTAATTGGTAATTTACATAACCATTAAATTTATAATCTTACTCGATTATAATAACAACCAATATATCCAATGTATTATAATTCCAATATATATATCTTCCCTATATCAAAGTATAATTTGGATAAAATTATTTCATTTACCCTTTTTTCAAAACATACAGTGTCGGTTCATCGTATTTGAGTGTTTATAAACTTCTATCGATACAATGGATATCATACCTATCGACCAGAATTCATAAACCACTCAACCAATAAATCACCACAATATAAAACCATTTTTATATCAAATAACAAATACGCACTCATATATATAAACTCAAACTCAATCTAGGGTATTGCTAACCCCATCTCTATCGAGTCATGCCACAGAGCCAAGGTAATTACTTAACCTTTAGCTCTGATACCACTGTAACGACTCGGGTCGATCCTAGATATCGGCATACAACACTATGTCGACTATTCAAGCATCGGAAACACCGGATAGTCCATGAAAGAAATTAGAGGGTGAGAATAGATAAGATAGAAACTTAAAATAGAAGAAGAAGAACGTACAAAATCAGAGTAAACACGAATCTCACAGCAGAACGAATAAATATATTTCATAACATAACTTTGAAATAAAACAGTATTTGTATACAATACCATTATTAGCGTATAACACTTACAACACAACGGAAATAACAACCTATATAATCCTGAAGCCTCCTGCTCCAGCTCTTCAAGTATCTCTAAATCCCACTACTTGACTGCCCGTACAAAATTGGGCACCCAAGAGTTTAGGGAAAACAAAACAAAATAAACTCCGGGTCAGCCATGGGACTGGTGTGAGTAAAACAATTTAAAATAGTTTGAGTAATTAAACGATAGCTCATAAGACCACGTCATATAACGGAACGGGTTTTTCCCTTATGAGAATCCAAATCAATTTGATTTAACTTTCAAATCATTTTGAAAGAAACGATAAACTTTATATCAAAACTCTTTTGATATTATAATAATGTCTATTAACCACAACTATAATAATCATCTAGCGGAACGCTTTCATGTCACGTTCCATATATATAATATACAATCAAAACCGCGAGCACTTATTGGGTAATGGATATCCATCTATGACAAGGTATGGAACCACCTTCCGATAGTGTACCTCTAGAAAGGAATACACTGGGTTCAACAAGAACATCTTGCAAACCGGCCACACATGACCGACCACTCATTTTGCTTGAGTCTATCGAATGTATATCACCAACGGTTGGGACAAGCAACCGTTTCCCGAATGGGACAACATCGAACGGATTAAAGAATAAAATGAATATCTCTAGATAGGTGATAATGCACCTTCCTTGGCATCCAACCACTTAGCCATGCTGCCTGACCGATTTTTTTCATTTCCCGGTTGTGAGGCTACAAGCCACGCTTATCTCTGACAGATCACTCAATTATTCATTTTGAATGTCACATCGTCATACCCGCTAAATCACAAATTGATTTCCCCAAAAATACAACGGGTATACAGCTAAGAGAAATGAATTCCTCCGCTATCAAATGTACATACGTTTGAAGTGATCAACTTACGTGATCCATTAAATATACTCTGTCAGACATTCTTCCATACAGGTTGTCCTGGGACTGGACAAACCGAAGGCACTATTATGTAAACAGGACAGCCCTTGCATAACTCCATCTTCAATTATCTTCATCATATTGATCGCAACGCTAACGCCCATACGAAGGGGTTTTCAGATGATTTATCTGATCCCGGTCTCTCTGTATTGACGACGGAAAAATGGTCAAAAACTTCGATAGTCGGTGAGTTAACTATCAAAGAAAAACACGTGTGCAAACAAAGGTAGTATCTCCAAAAGGAAATCTTACCGAGCACATCATCAATCAACAATGATTCCCCTTAATTCATATTGTCACTCAGTTATCCATTTTCCTATTCCTGTTTCCATATATTCAACATTTCTTATTTTCTAAATTTAGAAAATATACGTTACTAACATTGGAAAACATATCCATTTCTTATTTTCTATATTAGAAAACATTTCTGATTCTTATTTGGAAAACATTTCCAAAACTCCTACATTGGATTTAAATATATGTTTAAATAAAACATCGCTATGCCAACTCAAACCATTTTACTCGTTAACTAAATTCACTTAACCATTCTTCACTGTCGAACCTTAACCATTCCTTAGTTAAAAACGAATCCAATCAAGTTGGGTATAACTACCTCTCAGACATTAACTGAACAACGTTTCTAACTTCGAAACAGACATGGTTCACCTTTTAAACCTTTAACAAACTTCCTTACGTAACTCTCGGATTCTATTTATGAATCCACTTCTTTTACAGAAATCATTGATTATAATTATAGCACTATAATCCCTACTTCTGAAATATCTAACTTCAAAATATAACTCGATTAACTCAAATCAATTAACCCTAACTCCATTAACTTTAACTCGATTAACTTTAATCCATTAACTCTTATCACTTAACTCCTTTCGAATAAACTATATTCGATTAACTCCTTTCGAATAAACTATATTCGATAACTCCTTTAACTCGATTCGAGTAAACTATATTTGATTAAATCCTTTAACTCTATTCGAATAAACTATATTCAATTAACTCCTTTAACTCTATTCGAATAAACTATATTCGATTAACTCCTTTAACTTTATTCGAATAAACTATATTCGATTTACTCTAATTCGATTAACTAATATTCGACTAACTCTTATTCGAATAACTAATATTCGATTAACTCTCTTCGAATAACAAATATTCGATTAACTCTCTTTGAATAACCAATATTCGATAACTCTTCTCGAATAACCAATATTCGATAACTCTTTTCGAATAACCAATATTCGATACTCTTTCGAATAACCAATATTCAATTACTCTTTTCTTCGGATAAACTATATTCGATGATCCCTTTCGAATAAACTATATTCGATAACTCCTTTTGAATAAACTATATTCGATTAATTCCTTTCGAATAAACTATATTCGATAATCTTCTTTCGAATAAACTATATTCAATTTAACTCCTTTCGAATAAATTATATTCGATTTAACTCCTTTTAACTCTATTCGAATAACTAATATTCGATAATTCCTTTAACCCTATTTGATTAATTCTAATTCGATCAACTTTATTCAATAACACTAATCGATAACTCTAATTGATTTACTCTATTTGATTAACTCTAACCCTAATTGGTAACTCTAATTTATTAACACTATTCGATTAACTCTAATCGATAACTCTATTAAATTAACTTTATTCAATTAACTCTATCCTTGAACTCTAATCGATAACTCTAATTGATAACTCTAATTTATCAACACTATTCGATTAACTCTAATCGATAACTCTATTCAATTAGATCTATTCAATTAACTCTATCCTTTAACTCTAATCGATAACTCTTTTATATCTCGTTAATTCCCTTTTATAATCCTATTTATTTTCCAAATAAATATTCCCTTTATAAAATTTTATTTATTTAACAAATAAATATTTCCTTTCCAATTCCTTTTCAATTCTATTTGTAAATGTTTTATAAATATTTCCTTTTTTATATTTATTTCACAAATATTTTCCTTTTCTATTTGTTTTACAAATATTTTCCTTTTCTATTTGTTTCACAAATATTTTCATTTTCTATTTGTTTTACAAATATTTTCCTTTTCTATTTGTTTCACAAATATTTTCCTTTTCTATTTATATGTAAAGTCCATTGATCTATATAAATACTTTATTTCAAAATACACTTTGAAAACTCCTATTTCTACATTCCAGTATTTCTTACGGTATTTAAAATACCTAAATAACAATGATCGATATCATTCAACACACATAATCAACACAGATTATATCACATCATATATTACAATATATGAAAACAGTAAAGTAAATGTTGAGCAATCCAGTTGGATTCCTCCAACCTATTTCCCTGCATCCACAGATGTTAAACAATGCAATTAACGTCAATTTCATTTTACTATGAAGTATTCTGCTAAACAGAATCAATTTATATATATATATTTATTTATTTATATATATATGTATATATAACCAAAACTATAATTTCAACCAATTACTTAGCAGTTCAACCAAACAGTCATTACACAACAATCAATCATCATTTATCAATTCTAAATATATGTTATAAAAATATGAACTGGTAGAGTTGGTGAGTTTTACTCACATTGGCAGTTCATCGTTAAATAATGGTAAACTATTGTTGATTCGGATCAGACAATTTATTTTGCTATAAATTGTGATGTACTCCAATGGAATTCCAGTCAGTTCCATCGTGTAGTGTCCGTCCATACAATCCCAAAGGATCTGGTTTTGCCCAATTCAGATAATGTATGTAATAGTTATCAATTCTTCAAGTTCATATACATTTAAATAAATAAAAACTTGGATTTTATGATTTCATTGGGTCTCATCCACCAAAACTTCGCCCCATTCACATCCTTGCCACTCCAGATCCACTCCAATACATTTCTTCCCCAAAAGAATTCGCGTCCTCCCCTGTATTTGCCATTTTTGATTTCTTCTAGCCTTCCCATCTTCATTCCTATTCAATGATTTCCAAAACCGAAAGAAACATCCAACTTCTCTTAGTACACACATCCCACTCCGCCCCAATTTGTTGAACTTGACGCCTACCTGCTCACCACCATCGGCACCTGCTTCTTCACAGGAACAAAATCCCATCGCCTGTTCATATAAACCCATCCTCACTGATTTCGAACTCCATTTCCTCATTCAATTTGTCAAGACCAACCAACCGAGATAACCACAAATCTCCTCATCGTCTAAGCCACCCTCCCATCACACCATGGTGGAGCTCGCTTTTACGGTTTACAGCGTGATCTCCAGGCACGACATCGTTGTAGTAGTGAGCTACCGAACTCAAATCCCACTAACATTCCCCAAAAAATCACAAAATCTTATATTCTCCACCCTTAATCCAAATCTGAACTCGAATCCATCATTCATTGCTTGAATCTTGCCATAAGTTGAACCCTAGGTCGCTCTGTACAATTTCCAGCGAAAGAAACAGGGATCGAACCTTTTGAAAACGATATACAGATGCAGAGAACTACCATAGGAAGCTAATTAAATTTGTTTGAGGAACTTAGAAATTTATCTTGAATTGTTATCGTTTTTGGAAGATCCATTTTCTCATTTGAGAAAAACTGACGGCGAAAATTGTTCTGACCAAAGAGAAAGTAGGAACTAGGTTTAGATAATGGGAAGGGTATTTATAGAGATATTTAGATATTTTTATGTTGATTATTTTGTTCCATTTTAATTAATGGCTATTTATATTTGTCGTTTAGAATTTCTATGATCGCATATAACATCCAAAAATCATGAAATTGGACATACAACTAGAGTTTGACATTACGGACCTAACGAAACTGGCTTCGTCGAATTCCGACTCCGTTTGCTCACACAGCGTATTTTTAACCATCAAAATACTGACTTTTTTTCACATTAAAAATCCGTATGGCCACACGCTGACTCTAAAAATCACGAAACTTGAAATCTAACAATAATTTAATATTACGGACCAACAAAATTAGTTTCATCGAAAACGGAGGTTGTTTGCAAAACTGGTTATTTTTAAAGCTCTAAATAACTCCATTTAAATATAAATATATTTGAAAATAATTAAATTAAATAAAAATAATTTAATATTATCATATATATATATTAATATACGATATCATACAACTCTAATATCTTTCTAACTGAATTTACAGCTCTAATATTTCAAAGTTCCCAGTTATATCGATATTCGATTTATATTAAATTCCTTTTATAATATAAATAAATTGATATAAATTATAAAGGAATTCCATAGTGACTTTTCTAAAATTTGATTTGGACATAACTCAAAATCTACACAACGAAATCTCGATTTTTCTCTTCCATTAGAAAAATATACTTCACCAGCTCCGAACGTTTCTTATTTAAATTCGTTTTAAAACGAATTCTGTATATTCATTTAAGATTCGAATCGCCAAATAGCGAACTGCCGCGCCATTTCGAGCTTGATTATAATTATATTATAATTTATACCTTCAAACTTCGTTTAAATAATATATTCGTTATTCAAATTCAATTCCAAACTGAATTATATATATTTTGAATTGCCTAATTCACACCATATTGTCAATTCATTATTTCCGACTATTTCAGAATTAATTATATATTAATTAAATATTCCATATTATTTAATTAAATGACCATTTAAATTTCTAAATCACTTTTTAAATAATTAAATTAATTAATTATTATATCACTTAAAATACGGGACATTACAGGATCAATGGGCGATTGGAATGTTTGGGTTGAATGGTTTGCCGAGCAATTGAAGATTTGCATCTCTCAATCCAAGAATGTGATGACAGGCACTATAATTATGTGGAGGACTGGAGTGACTTGCGAAAATTTCTAGAATGGTTTAATGCGGCGATGGCATCGGCGGATTGGTTGGACATGTTCACGGTACTTGGTTGTCATATCCAGTGGTACGGATAATTCTGACTTTAAAATCTCATTGGAGATGGATCCGCCAAGGAACCTTAACATATTTTATTATGAAGCAGATCAATTCTTCATCAAGATAATGTTAGAGTTGATGAGGAAAGTATCGATTTTAACATTGTTAAAGAAAGAGGATCGTCCAAACTTGAAAAAGGAAGGGATAAAAGCAAAGAAAAGGGCGCTAATGGAAATGATCAGAATACTCAACAATGGAGGGAATCTAACTTGTCTTTGTACACGGAACTTGATGCATCTCTAGAAGAGATCTTTTCGGATATTCATGACACAGAACCATTCAGAAAGCCTCCCAAGAGGGAAGCAATGGAAAGGGAAAGCAAATCTGGTAAACATTGTTTGTCCCATAATCTAGATGGTCTTAACACAAAGAATATTAGCATCTTAGGGATATATCTGGAGAACGTGTCAAGCACTGAGAGTTGGCACTATGCATCAGGAAAAAGACTGTAGTAGTAGATAGGTGCAGCTGCTTACCACTCGGAATAGGAGAGAATCAGGACCTAGTTCGCATGGATAATCATCACTTGACCTAGATGGATTTTGGATGCCTAAGTTGGCTTAACCATGTACGAGATTAAAAATTAATCCCTAAGCATGCTCTGTACCTAATGGTGAACTCTTTACCTTCTAACGTAATACATTTGTAATAAAAAAATGGCTAAGTCGGCCTAACCCTGTACGGGATTAGGATGTAGTCCTTTGGTGTCTCCTTATCTGACAATAAACCGCTAGTTCCATTTCGATATTTTGTAATAACTAAGGGTTTATGAACTTTAGTAATTATTTATGGATTATGCTTGTAAAGTATAGAATTGGAAATTGTATTATTAAACTTTAATAACCGAACCCAACCGTGGATTATGCTTAGGAAAGATCGGGTTGTATTTTCTAGACTTTGCAAGGTTGCTTGGTCAGTCCCCGAGTATGGCCTATACTCAAGAAGGTCGACTTGGTAAAACTTCTCGAATGGATTTTTGCAGGTATATATTATACCCACGCTAGGTAGATCTGGAGAGGTTATTAATTTTGGACATGGATTTTGGATTGATATTCCAGACTTCGAATTTCTCCAATTTTGTGGATTTATCGAATTTCTATGATTTTCTAGATATTTGGATTTCTTGGATTTTGATTTTAGATCAGATCTCTTGGATTTCATCACTCTATTCTGCTTGTGATTTGAAGCAATTATCGGATTTCTTGACTTCATTTATAATACGATAAGGAAACATCATTGGATTTTATTGAACACTTACTAATATATTTTTTAGAAGTGAAATAACTGTATTTGAAATATTATTAAAATGTTAGTACTATATATGCAAATGTGATATACCGACACCTCACATGACTTGAAATGATACTAAGTTGACTTGATGATTTATACAGTTTCTGTCCTTATTTAATTATTGAAATTCACATTGCAAGTTCCCAATAGCTTAGAAAATCATTATGGATTGAAATGATATATACCCGAATCACTGTATATGTAACACCCCGTGATTTTAAATATTAAAATTAAAGAATACTTAAATACAAATGTGAGAATTAAGGGAAACAGGTTGCGCCATTGCGTTCGTCTTGGAATTCTGCTTGAGATAAAGTTCGAGTTTGGTTGAATTGGACTTCGTATGAAGAAGTTATGGCCTTCAGAAGTTTCAAAATTTAAATAAATAGTTCAGAAATTGAAATTCAAAACAGGGGAGCAGGCTGGGGGAGGGGGGATCTCCAACCCAAGGGCCAGGTCGACCGGGGGTCAACCTAGGGGTCTACCTACCCATACAGGTCAACCAGGGTGTCAATCTAGGGGTCGATCTGCCCCCTCCCCCCCCGGGCAGATCTGAAAGATGACGCTGTTCTAACCTGTTGCTGAGTCATTGGGGCTGAGGTGTTATTCTATCTTGATTGGATGGTCTTGATTGATTCTAGGTTAATCAGACGGCTCTTAATCAATTAAAATTCTATATAAGCAACCTAAATCCTAACCTAAAATCATATTAATTCATACCAAGAGCTGCCATGCCGTCAATGGAGAACCTAGAGTAGCCGCCATCTCTTTTAACTCAAGAACAAGATCAAAGCAAGAATCAAAATCAAACCTAAATCTAAATAACGATTAGTCTACATCAAAGGCGAGCAATTCAATTTCGGAATACAGATCCCATAAAGACAAGACTATTCTTTTGTTTGTGAGTATAATATCTTTTACAAAATAATTAATTAATTTAATTATGATAAGTTATAATTGGTATTATGAGAATATGATTTTGAATCATGTGATGTTGAATTATATGCAAGTTTGTGATGTTGGATTACATGTTCTTATGTGAATTATATGCAAGTTTATGATGTTGGATTACATGTTCTTATATATGCAAGTTTGTGATGTTGGACTATATATTCTTATATGAATTATATGCAAGTTTGGGGTGTTAAAACATATATGAATTTTACGTAAGTTTGGGATATTAAGGCATATGTGAATCTTATGCAAGATGGGATGTTAAAACATATGTGAATCATGTAGATACATTTGCTAGTTTATATGCAAACATGTGACATCAATCTTTATGTTTAGATCCATATGAAAGTTCACATCTTTACGTTTGGATCCATATGCAAGTTCACATCTTTATGTTTGGATCCATATCAAGTTCACATCTTTATGTTTGGATCCATATGCAAGTTCACATCTTTAAGTTTAAATCCATATGCAAGTTCACATCTTGATGTATAGATCCATATGCAAGTTCACACCATTATGTTTAGATCTATATTTTGATCCATGGCAGTACATAGTTATGCAAATTGCCTATGCTAGTTTTGTATGAGAATCATATGCTTGTTTGTTCATATGCAAGTTATAGGAAAAACATACATGCAAGTTATTGGCTATGTAAACTTATGTCATGATTCTTAGATCTATTTTATGTGTTATGCAAGTTGTGACGTTGTTCTTCCTTTTATAAGTTAGACTATTGCGAGTCTAACATATGTCATATTAAAACGTACGAATAGCGTGGGGACGATGGGAAAATATTAAAAATGCATAATTGTGAATTGGCATAAAATGGCCTTAAAAGGGCATATTATTTATTTGAGACATTAATAGGTATAATTGGTATACCTGTAATCTATGGACATAATTTAGGTGACAATTATGGACATAAATGAATTTGGTATTTATTGACAAATTTGAATAGGGATATTAATCCAATTTGGGGTTAAATAAAGATGTGTAATAGTTAACCGCCAAAGACACGAGGTTAGACTCGTTTGTGGTGTAAGACTGCCCGGACCTGCCCGGCAAATCCAGCAACCACAAATGGTAGTCTAATGTGAGAGGTCAAGGACATGAACTAAATGCGTAACAATTCTAAAGACACGAGGTTAGGCTCGTTTGCGGTATAAGACTGCCTGGACCTGCCTTGCAAATCCAGCAACCGCAATGGTCAGTCTAATGTGAGAGGTCTTTACAATGTTACAGTTATAATGAATTAAGTAACACTTAACCAGATAAACATGTGGTGGGACATGGGGGTTAAGTGGGTGCCTTGGGTGGCTTATGAAATACGATTAGAAACACTTAACCAAGTTGAAACATGTAAAAAGACATGAATAAGAACGGGGTTAAGTGGAAAATTCTAGTAGGGACCAAGCATAGGTGGAAAGCTTGTGTGGGGACCCTTTTCAAACCAGTAACCCATTAAGTATCTTTGTGAGCTCGACCTAAGTCGAGGACGGGGCACACTTACTGGGTTTGATTGTAAGAGGTCAAAACGGGTTAGCGATGGCAACGCAAGTCCAACGGGATCATGTGCGTGCATGGGCCAGGCTGGTAGGTAAGACGTTGTTGCATCATGTAGATATAACCCGTGCATCTTTGGTGGTATCGGGTTGCTACTTTGGAAAGTGATATACCCCATTGTGGAACCAGCACGGGTATCTACGAGTTAGGGAGCCGATCGCATAGGGGTAGTGGGTACAACTAGTGGAGATAGGGGCAGGCGGCACCTACGAAGGTAACTAGGGGTACACGAAACTACCATTATCATTGTTATGTTATGTAGGTGGGATCAACTTTTAGGGTGACTAGTAAAGGTGCGGTGTAATTAACATTAGTGCAGTATAGTAATTATCCTATAGTGATTAGGAACGAGATTAATGCCAGAATATTCCTCGTGTTTGCTTTGTCATGCCCCCTTGTTTCACAGTCATACTTGTTCTACCAGTTTATGCCTTATCCTAGTTACTTTAATAATTATATTGTTAAAGTTATTATACTCGCCAGACTTTATGTCTGACCCCCTTGTTTTCGCCTCTTCTCCCCCCCACCCCCCCCCCCCCACGTTCTAAGGGTGGGACTAGTACTAGTGGAGCTTGATCTTGGATCTCTTTCTCTCTCTTTTGGAAGTGCTTGGATTGCTGAAAGTAAAGTTCAGCTTATCTCTTTTATGGCTACTTGTGTTAGGGTTTATGCTTTTACTTTATGTATTCAGAAAACAAATTTGTCAAGACGAATATTAAGTGTACTTGGTTTACGAAGTTGTTGTAATCAAACTATTGCTCCCTTGCAACAAAAGTTGTTTTAAATATTTCTAGTACCATTATTTGTATCTTTCTTGTTATATTCTATTCTATACACTAAATACGCTCCATGGAAGTTAATGCATTCCCCTTGTGAGTGACACTAATGGACGTGGGGAGTTACACGTGGTATCAGAGTCGAAGGTTACCAGAACAGATATGAATTTTGAAAAACTGTTTTTCAAAATCATTTTATAAGGAAATACTTTCAAAAATATGTTTTAAGGAAAGTATTTTCAAGAGAAAAGTTTGTTTTAAAAACATAACCCCCAAGAGCCATATATCTTTCTTTCGATTCTCCGTTTTTGAATCCCTTTCCATTTTCTTTTCGGCATGTCTGAGGCACCTGAAATACCGGTGGGCATACCGATACCAACCTGGTTCAAAAGTTATCTGGAGGCTAGGGCCAATGCCGCGAGCCCAGCAAATGTTCCTCCTCCCCCAGCTGCAGTTGCTCCTCCTCCTCCACCGCCTCACGTTGATACTTTTTCAAAGATATGCAAGGACTTTCGAGCAATGTGTGGGAAAACTTTTAATGGATCAGAGATGTTAGTTGAAGCCCGAAATTGGCTTAAGGAGTTGGAAGATCTATTTAGTATTTTCGAGGTAGAAGATGGGAGGAAGGTCCAATTGGCTGCTTGGTTAATGAAGGAAGAAGCCTCGTTTTAGTGGGAGGTCACGAATGGAGAGCATCCAGTTGAGACATGGGTGGATTTTAGACGTTGGTTCGATATGAAATTTCTCTTACGAGAAAAAGAGAACTTATATATGGAAAGATTCATAGCGTCGAAGCAAGGAAATTTGTCAGTAAAGGAGTACATCAACAAATTCAAGCAGTTGGCGAGATTTGGCTTAGACTTAGTGAACACACCTGAGAAGAAGGCTTTGAGGTTCGTTAAAGGCTTGAATGAGCCGCTACATGGGTTGGCTATAACCCACATTCCGATGTGGGCTACCATTGAGAGATTGGTTGACATGGCGCTTATGCATAAAGAAGAGAAGGGTAGTAACAGAACAAGAAAGGTAGTAAGGGTAACAATAGTAAGGGAAAGAAAAGGTGCTTTAATTGTGGGACACCAGGCCATCTAATTAAAGACTACTCAAGGAAACAGGGGCAAGGGCAAAGGACGGGGTCCACTTTTGGAGGGCAGATTCAGGCTCTTATTGCACCAGGGCAAGCAAGAGGGCAGATTCAGGCTCTCCTGGCACCAGGATAGGAGAGAGGTAGAAACATTTCCGTTGAAAGTTTAGTTTTTCTGTTTGATCATCTTGTTCGTACTTTGTTTGACTCTGGCATGTCACACTCGTTTGTATCTACTTCGTTAGTTGAAGCACTGCACCTAAATACTAGTCTAGTTACGAATCCCATAGTAGTCTCAAATCATATTGTTGGGTCGTCTCATGTTTCTATGATATGTCGGGATTTGAGAGTGTCTATCTTAGGTGTTGGGTTTGAATGCAACGCCTTCGTTCTTGGCTTCATGGGCTACGGCTTGATTCTAGGCATGGATTGGCTCGCTAGATACGGTGCCATCCTAGATTGTGAAAGAAGGGTTGTTAGATTGTTGACTCATTGTGGAAAAAACCTCAATATTTCTTGTGACCCTAGAGGTCTGGTAATAGTTAGCTGCCTAGAATCCCTTGATGCATCCAATGATGATTTGGAATCTGTTCGTTTGGTCCGTGAATATAATGACGACTTCGATGAGGTTTGAGGTTTACCCCCGAGGCGCGAAATAGACTTTCGAATATACTTAGTAGATAATGCAAAGCCCATTGCATTGCCAGTGCGCCACATGGCTTCGAGAGAGAGAAGAGAACTCTGTAAGCAAGTGAAAGAGTTGCTTGAGAAGGGGTTCATAAGAAGAAGTATTTCGAAGTGGAGTGCTCCAGTCGTTTTTGCTACAAAAGCTATTGGTTCACTTACATTGTGCGTGGACTATAGATAGCTGAATAAGCTAACAAAGAAGAACAGACACCCATTGCCGAGGATAGATGATTTATTTGATCAGTTGGTGGGTACTTCTGTTTTCTCGCAACTGGATTTGGCAATAGGGTTTCATCAGCTAAGTGTGGCTAAAGATAGCATAGATAAGACTGCATTTAGAACTCCTGTCGGTTTCTTCGAGTGGCTCGTTATGCCTTTTGGTTTGACGAATGCACCCGCGTACTTTGTTGACTTAATGAGTTGGGTGTTTAGGGAGTTTCTAAACAAGTATGTGGTAGTCTTTGTGGACCATATCCTGATTTTCTCTAAAAATGAAGAAGAGCATGCCCTACCTCTTAGGGAAGTCTTAGAGACCCTATGAGTGCATCAACTTAAAGCTAAGTTCTCCAAGTACCATTTTTAGAGAAAAGAAGTGAAGTTCTAAGGACACGTGGTCTCTAAGGAAGGGATAGTTGTGGATCCCGCAAAGGTGGTGGCAATCCAAGATTGGAAAATTCCTTGGAATGCAAAAGAGGTAAGAAGCTTTTTAGGGCTGGCTGGTTATTATAGGAAGTTCATTAAGGACTTCGCGAAGATATCAGCCCCACTCACTCGGTTAACGAAGAAAATTTTGACTTTTGCTTGGCACGTCGACTGTGACGATGCTTTCCAACGTCTGAAGAGGGCTTTGACGACAACTCCGGTTTTAGTTTTTCCAAATGGGAATAAGTCATTCACAGTTTATACCGATGCTTGCGGACAGGGCTTGGCGCAGTCTTAATGCAAGAGGGAAGGGTGATATGCTATGGTGGAAGGCAGTTGAAAGCCCACGAGAAAAATTACCTTACCCACAACTTAGAGTTGGCTGCCATAGTTTTTGCGCTTAAGTCATGGCGTCATTATTTGCTTGGCGAGAAGTTTGACTTGTATACAGACCATAAGTCGCTAAAGTACTTCTTCTCTCAGAAGTACCTAAATTTGAGGCAATAGAGGTGGATGGAGTTTTTAGCATCCTACGATTTTGAGATCGCATATACCCCTGGTATGGGTAACGTTGTAGCCGACTCCTTAAATAGAAAGAAGTTGGCTCTAAGTCCCTTGTTCATAGAGCGATAGAGTTTGGAGTATATATCTACCTTTGACTTCAGACCCTCCATTGATTATGTACCCGGATTGTTGGCATCGTTAGAGGTGAAACCTACCCTTTTGGGTCGGATTGGAGAGGCACGACGGGATGACCAACAGTTGGTTGAGATAATAGGAAAGCTTATAGGAGGGGAGTCTTCGAGTCATCTTAATATATATGCTATAAATGAGAGAGGCTGGCTACGTAGAGATGGGAGACTTTGCGTACCCCAAGATGAGAGTTTGAAGAAGGCAATTCTTGAAGACTCACATCGCTCTAAGATGACCATACATCTCGGTGGTGACAAGATGTATAGGGATATGAAGTGAGTTTTCTTTTGGGCAGGAATGAAGAAGGATGTGGCTGAGTTCGTTTCTAGGTGCTTAGTGTGCCAGCAAGTAAAGGCGGAGCAAAAGAAGCCCGGAGGTTTGCTCCACCCTTTAGAGATTCCGCTGTGGAAATGGGAAAGTGTTTCCATGGATTTTGTAGATGGGTTACCAAGATCAAGGAAGGGTAATACGGGCATTTGGGTAAATGTGGACAGACTTACCAAAAGTGCCCATTTTATTCCCGTTAAGATTATAAGGACCGCCGCATGGTTAGCATCTGTTTACCTTCGAGAGATAGTTCGTCTACACGACATACCCTCTAGCATTGTGAGCAATAGAGATCCCTTTTTCACAAGCGAATTTTGGAAAGGCTTACAAGAGGCGGTTGGAACACAATTATGCTTAAGTACCGCTTATCACCCTCAGACGGACGGCCAGACCGAGAGAGTAAATCAGATTCTAGAAGACCTTCTGAGGGTATGCATCCTAGACTTTGGAGGAACATGGGAAGAGCATCTTCCATTAGTGGAGTTTGCCTATAATAACAGCTTTCAGGCTAGCATTGGCATGGAGCGTTTTGAGGCTCTTTGTGGACGACCATGCCGATCGCCTACTTGTTGGTGGGAATCCACGGACAAGGTATTGCTTGGACCTGACATGATTAGGGAGACTTCGGAGAAGATAGACCTGATTCGACGACGAATGAAGACAGTGCAGGACTGAAAGAAATCATATGCTGATAAGAGACGAACCGATCTTGAGTTTGAGGTTGGGGACATGGTTTTTATTAAGGTGTCACCGTTGAGAAACGTAGTCCGTTTTGGATCGGTAGGGAAGTTGGCACCGAGGTTCATTGGACCCTTTCCAATTACAGAGAGGATTGGGCAGATGGCATATAGAGTAAAGTTACAAGAGAAGCTCAATGGAGCACATGACGTGTTTCACGTTTCGCATTTGCGTAAGTGTTTACATGATACAGCGGAAGTGGTGGAGCCGAGCACGCTCAAAGAAGTGGAAGTAGAGTGAAATGCCACGGTTAGTTGAGCTCCTACACGCATTCTCAGATCGGAGGTCAAAAACTATGCAACAAAAAGGTCAAGTTGGTCAAAGTGCAATGGGGAGATGATCAAAGAGACGTGACCTGCAAGACGGAAGGTAAGATGTGTACGTTGTTCCCTTTCCTTTTTGAGGGTATGTTTTATTTTCTCCTATTTCTACCGCTTTGTTAGTACTTGTCCTATCATTTAGTATTATCTTTGTGATGACACCTTTGATATTTAGTTAGGAAGAACTCTATGGTTGTAAACATGTGTTTGAGACATGTTATGTTTGGTGGATGCAAGTGGATGCAAGTGGTTGCTAGTGGTTGCTCGTGGATGCATGTACACACACATTAGGCACTAGATTGGCTCAATCACCTTCATATTGCATATAAATGTGTGTGCATATTTAAATTTATGGATGTATAATGGTTGTGTTATCATATGGATGCTGCATTTTGATGAATGGTTGTGCACACATGTAGAAATAATATGTGTCGATAGGATTCTTTCGCATACATAATGGATACATGGCACTATCATGATTTGCATTTAGGAGGTTAACGGAATCAGTAGACCGCCTGATTTTGCATTAGATAAGGATCATATACACAAACTTTTTGCATATGTTCGTACGGCATTAGGAATCTTGTAAGGATAATGGATGCCTATGTTTGATGGTTGAGTAGACGGATGATTGGATGTTAGGATATACATTCTCCTTAACTTGGAGATTTCGGGGGCGAAATCCTTTAAGGAGGGGAGAATGTAGCACCCCGTGATTTTAAATATTAAAATTAAAGAATACTTAAATTCAAATGTGAGAATTAAGGGAAACGGGTTGCGCTATTGCATTCGTCTCCGAATTCTGCTTGAGATAGAGTCCAAGTTTGTGTGAATTGGACTTCGTATGAAGAAGTTATGGCCTTCAGAAGTTTCAGAATTTAAATAAACAGTTCATAAATTCAAATTCAAAACATGGGAGTAGGCTGGGCGGGAAATCTCCAGCCCAAGGGCCAGGTCGACAAGGGGGTCGACCTACCCATACAGGTCGACTAGGGGGTCGACCTGCCCTCTCCCCCCGGGGCAGATCTGAAAGATGACGCCGTTCTGACCTGTTGCTGAGCCATTAGGGCTGGGGCGTTATTCTATCTTGACTGGATGGTCTTGATTGATTCTTAGTTAATCGGACGGCTCTTAATCAATTAAAATTCTATATAAGCAACCTAAATCCTAACCTAAAATGATACTAATTCATACCAAGAGCCGCCATGCCGTCAATGGAAAACCTAGAGTAGCCGCCATCTCTTTCAACTCAAGAACAAGATTAAAGCAAGAATCAAAATAAAACCTAAATCTAAATAACGATTAGTCTACATCAAAGGCGAGCAATTCAGTTTCAGAATACATATCCCAGGAAGACAAGACTATTCTTTCGTTTGTGAGTATAATATCTTTCACAAAATAATTTATTAATTTAATTATGATAAGTTATAATTGGGATTATGAGAATATGATTTTGAATCATGTGATATTGAAGTATATGCAAGTTTGTGATGTTGGATTACATGTTCTTATATGAATTATATGTAAGTTTGTGATGCTGGATTACATGTTCTTATATATGCAAGTTTGTGATATTGGACTATATATTCTTATATGAATTATATGCAAGTTTGGGTGTTAAAACATATATGAATTTTATGTAAGTTTGGGATATTAAGACATATGTGAATCTTATGCAAGATGGGATGTTAAAACATATGTGAGTCATGTAGATACATATGCTAGTTTATATGCAAACATGTGACATCAATCTTTATGTTTAGATCCATATGCAAGTTCACATCTTTATGTTTGTATCCTATGCAAGTTCACATCTTCATGTTTGGATCCATATCAAGTTCATATCTTTATGTTTGGATCCATATGCAAGTTCACATCTTTATGTTTAGATCCATATGCAAGTTCACATCTTGATGTATAGATCCATATGCAAGTTCACACCTTTATGTTTAGATCTATATTTAGATCCATGGCAGTACATAGTTTTGCAAATTGTCGATGCTAGTTTTGTATGAGAATCATATGCTAGTGTGTTCATATGTAAGTTATAGGAAAACCATACATGCAAGTTATTGGCTATGTAAACGAAAACCATACATGCAAGTTATTGGCTATGTAAACTTATGTCATGATTCTTAGATCTATTTTATGTGTTATGCAAGTTGTGACGTTGTTCTTCCTTTTATAAGTTAGACTATTGCAAGTCTAACATATGTCATATTAAAATGTACGAATAGCGTGGGGACGATGGGAAAATATAAAAAATGCATAATTGTGAATTGGCATAAAACGGCCTTAAAAAGGCATATTACTAAATTGAGACATTAATAGATATAATTGGTATACCTATAATCTATGGGCATAAATTAGGTGACAATTATGGACATAAATGAATTTGGTATTTATTGACAAATTTGAATAGGGATATTAATCCAATTTGGGGTTAAATAAAGATGTATAATAATTAACCGCCTAAGACACGAGGTTAGACTCGTTTGTGGTTTAAGACTGCCCGGACCTGCCCGACAAATCAAGCAACCACAATCGGTAGTCTAATGTGAGAGGTCAAGGGGATGAACTAAATGCGTAATAATTGTAAAGACACGAGGTTAGGCTCGTTTGCGGTATAAGACTGCCCGGATCCGCCCGCTAAATCCAGCAACCGCATTGTCTGTCTAATGTGGGAGGTCTATACAATGTTATGGACACTTAACCAGATAAACATGTGGTGGGACATGGGGGTTAAGTGGGTGCCTTGGGTGGCTTATGAAATACGATTAGAAACACTTAACCAAGTTGAAACATGTAAGAAGACATGAATAAGAATGGGGTTAAGTGGAAAATTCTAGTGGGGACCAGGCATAGGTGGAAAGCTTGTGTGGGGACCCTCTTCAAACCAGTAACCCATTAAGTATCTTTGTGAGCTCGATCCAAGTCGAGGACGGGACACGCTTACTGGGTTTGATTATAAGAGGTCAAAACGGGTTAGCGGTGGCAACGCAAGTCCAACGGGGTCATGTGCGTGCGTGGGCCCGGGCTAGTAGGTAATACGTTGTTGCATCGTGTAGATATAAGTCGTGCATCTTTGGTGGTATCGTGTTGCCACTTTGGAGAGTGATACACCCCACTGTGGAACCAACACGGGTACCTACGAGTTAGGGAGCCGATCGCATGGGGGTAGTGGGTACAACTGGTGGAGATAGGGGCAGGCGACACCTATGAAGGTAACTAAGGGTACACGAAACTACCATTATCATTGTTATGTTCTGTAGGCGGGATCAACTTTTAGGGTGACTAGTAATGGTGCGGTGTGATTAACATTGGTGCAGTATAGTATTTATCCTACAGTGATTAGAAACGAGATTAAAGCCAGAATATTCCTCCTTTTTGCTTTGTCATGCCCACTTGTTTCACAGTAATACCTTGTTCTACAGTTTATGCCTTATCCTAGTTACTTTAATAATTATATCTTTAAAGTTATTATACTTGCTAGACTTTATGTCTGATCCCCTTGTTTCCGCCTCTTTTCTTCCTCCCCCCTAGTTTCTCAGGGTGTGACTAGTACTAGTGGATCTTGATCTTGGATCTCTTTCTCTCTCTTTTGGAAGTGCTTAGATTGCTGAAAGTAAAGTTCAGCTCATCTCTTTTATGGCTACTTGTGTTGGGGTTTATGCTTTTACTTTATGTATTCAGAAAACAAATTTGTCAAGATGGATATTAAGTGTACTTGGTTTATGAAGTTGTTGTAATCAAACTATTTCTCCGCTAGAATAAAAGTTGTTTTAAATCTTTCAAGTACCATTATTTGTATCTGTCTTGTTATATTCTGTTTTATACACTAAATACGCTCCATGGAAGTTAATGCATTCCCCTTGTGAGTGACATTAATGAACGTGGGGTGTTACAGTATAGATTTAGGAACAAAAACTGAATTGATTTGGGATGCGGGTTGAAATGATACACACCCGGGATTCAAAACTTAACGGATTGAAATGACATACATATGTACTACTTGACCTTAGTAGAAAATATTATACGGATACCGTTGGTCTATTTTAAAATTGTTTCTAAAGGTTATAAAATATTTTAACTAATAAATTAATTTGGATTTTAGATTTCATTGTATTTTGAGTAAATTTAACAAAAGTTAAAATTTGTATATGTATTTTAAGAAGTTATCAAACTAGTTTTATTCAAATCTAGAGTTTTTTCTTAAAGTAATTTATTTTTCAATGTAATTAAATATAGTAAAGTAGTAAGATTTTAAGAAATTTAACAAATATTTTATTTAATAAATTTTAACTTAGTATACAGATGTTCTAAAAATTATTTTGAAAATGTATTTTCAAACAACCACGGTGTGTAATAAGTGTTTGGTTGTTAAAGCGACCGAAGTCGGTATTAACATGCTCTCTGTCAATACTGATACCACTTTAACAACTGTGTACGTGGTGGAGAATCCAAAACGAAGTAGGATGGTTTGACGATGATTACTAGATTGAAGAAAGAAGACGATAATGGATAGCCTTGACCTTCGGGTCATAATTAAAATGACCAAAACAGGTGTCATACCCAGGCCAATTGATTTAGCTACTCTTATCGGACATGCTTCTTCGAAACCATATCTATTACCTTGTGATTTGATTAGTGTGCACCCTTGAATTTGGAGTACTGTTTGAGATGGGCGGTAGTCGCGGCTATGCATTACCACCAACCTGGATTCGCAATCCGGTAGAATCCTACCGGGGGTATTCCTCGTGTGCCTTGTCATATTATCCTGATCGAGCCTACTGCGATTTTGATTCGTAACGTACTTATGGAGTTCCCTCTGATAGCCACTAGTTTACTATGGACTTTGCGGTATCTGTATAGACCATGATATTATAAACGGTGTAAGGGTAATGATGGTAATCCTACTTACGCTATTTTCAATAGTATATTTACTGAGTAGACACTATTATAATAGCATATTTTATTATATGATATCTAGTTTACCGGGTCCTTCAAGAATGAATCCCAAGCATTCTTTAAGTTACTTGTGCATTTCTATGACATTTCACTCGAGTTAATTTACTTACATGAGAATATTAGTCCTGATCCAAGTGGTTTTGTTTTGCATGATGCTCGGGTCAGTTTGAGTACCACAGCCTTTGGAGATTTATCTTAGAGCTAGAGACCATTCAGAGTTTTAGCTATCTATTTGTTTATTCTTCAGTTCTATCTATGTTATTCAGTTGTTGTTGTTTCTTTTATCTTTTAGCAGACATCTTATGTATTTGATATTTCCATTGTACATGTTCTAGTGACTTGACACTATGTATTTTGTTTTGGAGACTATGTGTTAGCTTCATGAACCACAATGGTTAATTTATTTCCGCTGTAAGTTATTCTGCTTTTTCTGTGTCTTGATTTCATGATATGATTTGTGTTTACTCCAAAAGAAATTATAATATATTATTTTGAGTAATTCAAGTCAGACATGTGTGTTTTATTGTCGATTTGAATAGCACAAATTATTGGGTTGTTACAGTTGGTATCAAGTCAGGTTGATGACAGAGATGACAGAGGTTGTTCTGAGCCAACTGAGTTAGAGGAGGTACAACAGAACTATCCAAAGTAGAGCACTAACTGGCATGATGTCCCTACTGGTGACACCTAAAACATGTGATGTGAGATAAATCCACTGGTTGCTTCTGGGCAGAAAATCCAATCCCTTGAGTCATTTGCCAAATTTTCCTCTACTTTTGCTGATTATTATATAAATAACGCCACTAGGCAGACATCCGTATTTCTCGACAAAACTATACCATTTGTTATGTTTGGTTGGACGCTTGATTTGGATTTCTTTGGTTTTTTTAATTCCACATGATCATGGCTCTGAAGATTTCTGTTTTTTGGATATTAAATTTATTAATGGCTTTCAATTGGACTTCTCTCGGATTTGTGGATTTCTATACTACGCAAAACATGTCTTCCACCAAAAGGCAAATTTTGGGGGCAAGTGTTGACATGCCCTTTTATAAGGCCATCACGCTTTGGATTTTTAAACGCTGGACGCTTAAAACTTGAGCATGGAGTTAGTCAAACTTGAAAAAATTTGGACTAAGCATTGGATTTGATGAATATTTGAAATTTTGGATTTACATGACTTGAATTGGTCGTGTACATTAGCATTGGATCAGGAAGTGTTGATCACATTTAGACCTCAAAGCAAGTCAAGGGCCAGCCTTTGAATCTGGTAATCTAGCATTTACAAAAAATTGATCGGCAGGGTAAAATTCAGGCTGGATCATCCTCTGGCCTCATCGAATCACATGGATTTCACTGGGTCATCCTTATGCGACATTGTTGGATCGGATCACCACTTCAGGGATCAGATCGGTATTCTTTTCGGATCGGCCTGGGGCTATAACATCCCTCGTTTTTAAACACTTATTAGGATATTTAAGTGAATGGATTAGGTAAGAATAATGTAATTAGATCGTTGAGTTGAATTTTGTACATATGAACAAATTATTGTATGGTTTGGCTATGAGAATGAATTATATATGAAATAAGAATGAAGGTTAACATTTGACCTCCTATATAAGATCTTTTCCTACCTCTTCTCTCTCATTTTTCTCATTCTCACTAAGTTTATAATAAACCAAGGGGCGGAAGGTCATTAAAAGAAAGAGGAAAAAGAAGAAAACCTAAAAGAAAGCTAGAGATTAAAGCTTAGGAAATTAACTTCTACAAATCTCAAGCCCTTAATCCAATCAAGGTGAATAATGAGATCTATCCCTATTTTGGTTAGGCTATTTTCTTATACCTAAATTGTTTGTGTTTATTCATGATTCATGTTTAATTGCTACTACTTGATTTTTTTAGCAATGCCCATCTCTTCTTTTTGTATTATATGCTTGTTTTGCCTGAAAATGAATAGGTTTTAGGGCCCAAGTTAGAGATCTCAAAATGTAATGAAATTTGGATAGTTTTTTTTACCATGATTTCGGAGATGGATTTCTGATTTCATATTTTTTTGGGAAATTCGGAATATTCTGGGAATTTCCTTAGGAAGATGGTTTGTTAGTAATAGGATTAATTAATTAAATTGGTTAGTTAATTATTTTGGAATCAAAACAATTATGAATGATAGAGGAGGATATATTCCTCATTCCATCAAATTTTGGAATTTTCCCCATATTTCCTCTAATTGATATGAATTTCCTAAGGTTGAATTTACTTAGGAAAGTTTATGCATTAAATAGGGTGTTAGTGCACAAGCGTAAATAGTTGATACTTTATACTGGGCAAGGTACATAAAGAACTATACTTTGGTCAGAATGTTTCACTTTTGGAACAATGATAATTTGAATTTTTTTGAAGGAATTGACTAGTTTTCCTTTCTATTTAGGATTAATTTCATCGTACTAAAGATAGAAAGCATCTTTCTTATCTTTCAGAATGGTCGGAAGCACCTATGCTTCCTTCCGATAAGTATCGAATGCTTGTAATGTCACAGGTTGACATATGAAGTACTCAGAATTCCACCTTCTTATAAGAGGCTTCGGCCTTCATTTTTCTTCTTAGGTCATTGGTCATTGGCTATAAGTTTTAAAGTGTTAACTCTTGTAAAGCCTATTGCCTTCCACATGGGCTTTGGTCATTGTGATGAGTCAATGTAACTATTTTCTTAAAGGGAAATATTTTATGAATGAACCTAAGGTGTGAAAACTTAGTACCCTTTTGTTTCAATCAAAGGGTTATTTTCTATAAATCTATGGTTTTGTAAAGAAAAAAGGCCTATAGCTTTCACACCTTTAGGGTGACAATAGGAGCTTATTTCTAAACTTATTAAATAAAGGAATCAAGGGTTATAATCTAATGACGTTTGACATGGTTGAAAGGAGTTACTTCATTTTTTTATTGTTTTATACAATGAAGGTTTATTCTTTGGCACCATTTTACTATGTCGAATTATGCTTGATTCTCCAGAACATTGTGTAAAAAGATAATAGCATAACGCTTAGGTACCTAATGGTGGGATTGAAAGGAGCATTCAGGAATTATATTAATTTGAAAGGCTAATGCCTCCAAATCCTTCAGAGGAGACAGAAGGATTGATTGTCTAAAGTTTTTTAAATTAAGAATTTCCTTTAATGTATCTAAGGTTGTAGCCTCTACACCTTTTGTGGGCAATGAAAGGGCAGAAATTTTTTACTTTATATAAAAATAAGGGGGAATAACGCCTAAATTCCTTTGACGATGTCAAAAGGATCCTCTTATAAGCGTTTGTTTATGAAAAGTTTGCTTTATAAAAGATAAGATGGGTTATTGTCCATGTATATCTCACCGGATCAAAGAGATATATATTCGTAACTATGTTTAGAAGGATATGAAGCATATAACTTTCTCTTTACTCAACAGTTATGGAAAGGTTCCTTCATTTTATAATTTGGTTGTCAAACCTTGACTTTAGCTTGAGGCTGCAGCGTCAACGCCCTTCGAAGGATTCATAGGGACTTATCATAGTAAAGACTTTACTTTTATAAATAAGAATAGAGTATCACCTCGTTGTCTTTCGTGGGAACAGGAAGGAGGTTTTGTTTTACAACCATAAAAACTTATAATAAATGTTATGGCCTCAATACCCTTTGATGGTTCATAAGGGTGGGTTTTCCGATATAAGTTTTGATTATTGGTTGTTATGGGTTTATCAGCTTATTGCCTGTGAGAGTTGCCAACACAATTGGTGTGGGAAAGGAATCAATATGATTGATTCCTCTATAGTCATGTCGATATAGGTAATGCCGGCAAGGTTTAATTATAGAACATGTTGGTTTGATGCCACTGTTTCCACGGTACAGTTGTTGCAAAAGGGATTCATATGCCGAATCTGTTTTATAAACCAAGGCTTTTGCAAATGTCTTGGTTGACACTTTTAGTGTTGAAAGGGTTGGTTTATACTTGTTTTGAAAAACTCTTAAAGTCGATTTCCTATGAGATACGTTTTCTGAAGTTGTTTTCTAACTTAGTTCCTTGACACAACTATTGTTGTCAAGGAATCTTTTATTAAAGATGTTTTAAGGCTTTTCCAATGTGACCTGTTGGTGTTAACATCATTTCAAGGAGAACTTTGTTTATTATTTTGAAACTAGCTAGAGGATATCACTTTTATACCTTTCGCCATAGTTTATATCGGTAGGTTAAGGTCACTTTCTTTTTTATGTGTTGCCAATAGGGCTTTTCCTATCATTTGAATGTTATTGACTTCCACTACAACAAATATGTCTATTCATCGCATTGAAAAACCACCGTTATAGCCTTTAACAGCGTTTTGATGAACATTGTCTAATAACACGTTGTTATAGGTCCTGGATATATCACAATACATTGAAAGCACTGTAGAAAATTGACATACTACAGCGTTTCAAATGATGTTGTCCTTATGTTTATAAAGCGTTTTATATTGTTTCAGAAATGTTATTATCTTTCCTTTTCTATAGTGGTTAGCCACATACCACATCATTTCTCGAAGTTTACATGTTTTTTACTATCACAACGTTTTGCCACATATCACATCGTTTCTAGAAGTTTACATGTTCTTTACTATCACAGTGTTTTGCCATATATCACTGCGCTTTTTTGCATTTATCACAGCATTTACATATTGTAGTATCAAAATATTCATCCATAAACATATCAACAACATGTAGATATATATCAACCAATTAATTATATAACACAATATTCATACACAAAGACATCATCAACAAACAAACTTGACATAATTTCCATAAAAAAATAACACTACAAACTAAATTTACAAAAATATCCATCGAAAAATGTCACAATATCTATAAATAAAACAAAATTTCCATAAAATATGTTTGCGTCGAATACCAACAAAATAAACATCTATAAGTTACCACTTTCTCCGTAATCAAATACCACAAGCGGTCTTATTATTAAGGGATCTAAAGAAGCACCTAATGATATTCTGGTTACTGCCGAATGCACAACGATGCCCATCTCCAATACCTATAAACATGTGTTCATGTTAGCATTTAGTCATGCTTACACATTAACAAAAAACAATGATCGACAAGAAGAAAAAAGAATACAAGGAGAAAGTTGAAGATAACAACATAGCATACTTGGTAATATTTTATAATAGTTAGTTAATTTTTATAATGCTTAGTTAATTTTTAATTATTGTTATTATTATTATAGAATACTTGGTAATATTTTATATTTTTTTATACTTAGTTAACTTTTATAAACTAAACTTCTAAATTTTTATAAAATTAGTAAACTTAGTTAATTTTCATAATACTTAGTTAATTTTTATAATATCTAGATAATTTTTTATAATAGTTAGTTATTTTTTTATAAAATTAGTAAACTTAGTTAATTTTTATAATACTTAGTTAATTTTTATAATAGTTAGTTAATTTTTATAATAGTTTTTTTAAAATTAATAAACTTAATTAATTTTTATATCATAGTTAGTTAATTTTTATAATACTTAGTTAACTTTTATAAAATTAGTAAACATTGTTAATTTTTTGTAATAGTTAGTTAATTTTGTAATACTTAGAATTTTTTTAATTCTTGCTATTATTATTATAGAATACTTGATAATATTTTATATTTTTATGTACTTAGTTGACTTTTATAAACTAAACTTCTTAATTTTTAAACTTAGTTAATTTTTTATAATATTTAGTTCATTTTTATAAGTTTATTTTTTTTATAAATCTTAGCTAATTTACTACTTATTATTATTATAGAAGTTTAGCTATGTTTTGTATTTTTATGTACTTTGTTAATCCTACATGAATATCATGAACATGTAGTGCAACGAGTATAATTATTTACAGAAAAATATGCAGAAGCGTCGTCATCATCGTCGCCATTAGAAAGGCGCAAGTCATGTCTCATTAACGAAAGGGTCATAAGCTGCATAAAAAATTCAAGTAACAAGTTGACATCCCATACAACCAACCGGTCGATAGAAGAAAAACTAGAAACAACAACAAATTTCAGATGTTTGGACCTATTTTTAGACGTTTGATCTGGTTCAGACGTCTGAAAAAAATAGGTTTCAGATGTCTGAAATGGATTTCGGCCAACATCTTGAGACCATTTCAGACGTCTAAAAATGTTCTCGGGCAATTCCTAGACATGTGTATGATCCACTCTTTGATTTCAATATGCATATTACCTAAATAACCAATGTGTGAGCGCATGTGCATGCATGTGTGTGTGTTTACATGCATACAAAAATGAGAATGTTGAATACAGCCAAAAACAGCTAGAATTACAATATCCAAAAAACATCACTTGCCTCAGTCTGTGACACTTGCCAAGAAACCGACTTCCACTGGTTTAACTTGCAAGGAGTGTGCCTGCAAAGATTAAATAGAGTGCACCCGCACTATTTATAATAAAGAATATGGTGCATACAAAAGACAGTACAATGGTAAATGTAAATATTCACTAAGGCTTGCTTTAGCGTAAACACACAAATGCTCATACAAGTCAGATAAATAATTGAGATATATATTCTAGTAAAAAAAGCATCACTGCTTTACAACAAGACATGAACCATCGGTTAGATTAGACAACTTTACAGAACAAAGTAGTGGGATGCTAGCATTTGCTCCTCTAATTTTGAACTCCCAAATGAACTACAAAGGAGTATGTTTTGTTGTTGACATAATAATCGTGGGCGGATAGTAATCTGGTAGACAGTGATATTTTGTTTAAAGGAGCAATAATCAGATAAGAAGTACACATCAGCTTGGCTTATGATCTAAAATATTGTATGAATGCTTACCTTTCACCAATGATAACTTTTTAGCTTTTGCCACGGCTCCAAGGCGCAGATCACAGTACGTTTTAAATGGACCATAGAAATGCGGAAGAAGTTGACTTCATCGCCTTTTTCATAGATTAATCCTTCTCCAAGCTACATAATCAGCAAATGAAATTGATGTATAAAAAAAAGTAAACATGAAATAATCCTAAACAAATAAAATAAGTTCCAGTAATTAGTATTCGCCTAATTTGATTTTGGAGATTTCGCACAAAGATTCTAGTGTACAAGTGTACTCGGATTTCAACATGTATCATAAGAAAAGATTGCATAAGGGATGTATAAAGCTTATTTAACAATTGTCGCACACAAAACGATGTAGGCAAGTACATGCATGGACAAGTGTGTAAAGAAACAGGAAGGCCATACTGATGCTTAGCCAAAGAAAATTCCTGTAGTGTTTAATAGATACATTCACAGGCATGAAACAACATCACTTGATAGTACAAGGATTTAACAAGGATAAGAGAGCACCATATCACTCCAAATCATAGCACTGCAAGGCCACAAAAGGAACAAAGCACATATACTAGCATAAAGGCACAACCACATCAAAGTGGTCAAGAATATAAGAATGCTCCAAAAAAGATGCAGGTTAAATAGTCATACAACGCCATATAATATGCATATAGTGTTGTTCTATAAAATTTATAAAACCATAACTAAAGCATCTGCATGTGCATCTATTTATACCAAATGGCATTGGCTGCTATTTTCCAATACTATTGTCTAATGGTTTTGTAAAACAGAAACATAATCTTGTGAGAAACAAAAGCCAAAATCGATTGAAAGTGGTTGTTATCTGTTAGTCCATTCTATTAGCAGACGGTTTACTAAAACCGGAAAATAGAGAACCAAGAGTATAAAGCAAAATGGAATAAAATTGGTAGTCCCCTAGTACATTCTTCTAACATACAGTTTTATGAACTGAAATAAACACAGAACTAGTGATGCAAAGTAAAATCGACTTTAAAAAGTAATTCTTTGTTTGCCTATTTTGTTACCTTAAGGTTTAGTGAAACCGAATATGACAACTACGACCATTTAAAAGAAATACCGAATTTTACCGGATTGGCTAACCTGGCAATTCAGAATGAATTTTGAAAGTTGATCTGTATCAATCCAATGCACTCTGCCGATTAATATTAGTCTTCAAAGTACCCACCATGAATAGCAGACCTGAAATGGGAGAGTTTTTCCCTTACCAAAGGAAAAATAATAATAAATATCATACTATAGAGTTATTCAAGCTCTTACTTCTTCATCATCTTAATATATCTCCACATCACTTGACTGAACCATGTCAAAACAGAGGAGATCAGAAAACTCAGAGTGCCGAAGGGCCAGCCACCGTGTTAGCTATCGGTACACATCTATAAACAGGCTTATAATTATGTTACTCATCTTTTAATACATATAATTTTAACAAATCTATAAACAAGTTTATAATTAAATTTCCATTAATGGACCAGAACAGGAAAAAATTATTAAAAATTATTATTTTTTAAAATAGTGAACACTAACCAAAATTTTCAACCAACAATAAGGAACCTTGGCAACATACACTGGCTGCAATATCAGTTAACGAATCATATCCACTGATTTATCACAGCAACACGACCGCATATCAGACAGCCATTTCCATACAAACTTATTCAGTAAATTCCGTTGAACTTCATGAGAAGTAAAACTGTCATAAAGAGATGGCAACAAAAGCAGGTAATATTTTCATTTTGTAACTTCTTATATCATATATCATATAACTAATGGTGGTGATCAACAAACGTATTAAGAGTAATGCGTCAATGGACTATATGTATGGCACAAGAGACGCACTATATTTCTGGACAGAGTAATCTAACCCATAGTGAACAGAATTCGAAGATTAGCGATTAGGACCCAATTAAATAGTATGGTTACCTTTAAGCGAAATGATCCTCTTGATCGCACTCGGTATGCTTGTTTCTTGCAATTGTACATTGGAGTGAGCCCTGGCTTTTCTGCAGCTTAAACCAGTTTCTTTCATTAATTCTCCTCCTGTATGTTACATTTGCATATTGATGTTATTTACTTGAGAACCGTATTTACATTCACTATAAACTTTTTCCTCAAGTACTGGACTGACTCTGTTTGGACTGACTCTGAGTGGTTTATAGAAGGACTAAAAACAAAAAAACTTCTCAAAAGTTGTTGACAGGTGGTTATAAATTTTATATTCACAGTACATAAAATTTGATAACAAAAGGCTATGCCTATTTATATCTAAAATCTATCCACATTCATGTATCCAAAAAATGAACAAATATCCAGTATCCAATAAGAACATATTTGGATTTAGATATTTATGATTCCAAAACAACATCTCGGACCACTATCGGATGCAGAACGTAGAAGTTCAGGGCCTTCTCCACCAATTATTGGTAAGCACTCATAATACACATTAGATTATCTAGAGGTATCAGGTTACATAGGAATGTAGTACTGACAGTACGAACCCCCTTTGTTCATTATCTAGTTACCAAAATTATAGCTAGATATTTATTTACAATTTTTTTCTGCAGTCTTATGGGATTTTGGTTCTAGTCAGCTGTAAAATAGGAACACTTAACCATTCATCCAATTTGAAACTAAATATCCTGTCTTTATTTAAGAATATTCGACATCTAAAATTCAGCACATCCATTAACTACTTAGGGTAATTATATTAAGATCTTACAGAAATAGGGAGAATGCCTTACAATAGAGAAAACACATTTCATAAAAAGTCAATGATAGTTACATAATAAAATACACATACTCTTTCGAGCTAGCAAAGGCTCCCAAAGCCGGGTTGTCTTAGATACAAGATGTGAGTTATGAGCTGAAGAACCTGAAGAAAGTCGATCATCCCATGATTTCCCTTCCATCTTTACTTTATTTCTCATACCCTGAAGCTTTTCTAGTTCTTGCTGCAGATAGGCATGAATATATAGTTGGAATATATCAAAAAAGAGCAATGAACAACAGTAAGAGAAATTGAGTAAAACATCAAGGTTCACTAGGCTCAATTTACAATAAGTGATAAGATGCTGGAACTTACCTCTTCGGCGCAGATACCGCGGAACTCCAGTCATTTCATTGGCTAATTTTGACCATGCTATCTATCTCTGGACAGCGCAAAAACTAAGGAATTCTACGACTGCGATTGATGGAGTCTGAGGAGTTGGAGAGTGGTGCGGAAGCGGAATCCCAGGGGTGATAGTGGATCTTTCTGAACTAATATGAATTTTAGGATTTTCATGAGAAAGTGAAGATGGGAAAGCAAATTAGGCGAAGCTGGGGAAACAAAAGAAGTGAGGGAAACAGAAGAAGGAAATTGGAAAAAACGCAGCCTCTGAGATTAATTAAAAGACCGCCAATTATTTTTTAGGTGCATTAATTAGACAACATTTTGCTTTGTTGTTTTAAGAACAACAACAATCTTCCTATTTACAAATAAGGTTCAACAACAACAATCAACCCAAAATGTTGTCTTCTAGTATTGTGGATAGACACTTTTCTTGTAGTGTTCGACTCTTTAGGAAAGAATCGAAGGGTGTTTACTTTCAAAATCCAGGTGTAAGAGGAAGAGGTTATTGCCTTAATACCCTTCGGTAGATCCGGGGGATGAGTCCAAAAATAGACCTTAGCTTGTCGAACAACTTGTTTGTTGTATGTTTTCCTAGGCTTGTTTTCTAGCAATGGCTTTTTCTTTTGATTTATTTTCTCATAGGTTTACCAAGAAGTCTTAGACGCCTAAGGAAGGAGTTGAAAAAGGTATAGTGTCAAAAGAGGCTTTTCCAAACCCATTGAATTGTTGGATGCCTTCGGCAACGGGAAGATAACATTATTATCATTGTTATATATATATATCCTTCTGATGGTTGGGCTCATGTTTAAATAATGGTAGGGAACCACATATGTCATTGCATTTGACTACGCACAATGAGGGTACCAATGGGAGTGATAAATGAGGGGTTTACCAATTTAACATGAACACTTGTCGGGGAGACAAGCATAAAATAAATAGATGGGTTCTTAGTTAAAATATTGTAAAACTACGAGATGCCAACAAGAGTTATGCATTAGGTATAAAAGGTTTAAAGTGACTCTACAGATAAACCTACATTATGTTGAATGAAAGGTTTACGGTTATCTCACAACATAAAATACTAGGTTCTTAGTTACCCTATGAACAAAACTATGGGATGTGTGATAGATGATGCATATTAGGTTAAGGGTTTATAGTTATCCCACTATATAAACTGCCAAGTTCTTAGTTAACCAATGGATAAAATTAAGAGGGTGTCAAGCAGTTAGTCGACATCCAATGGAGGGTTTATAGTTATCCCACAATACAAAACTATCAGGTTCTTAGTCAACCGACGGAAAAAACTAATAGGGTGTCTAGTAGTTAGCCAACATCCATTGAATGGTTACTTCATAAATTTATTGGGGATAGTTAATCCAAAATCCAAAATCCAAGAGAAGGTATCCTAGCGTTGAATAAAAATAATAATTCCTATAAATGAATTAGAAAACTATAATGATACTACAGAATTGATAGTTCGAGCCGATGTTTAGAAGAATAGTTCCTATAAATGAATGAGGAAACTAGAATGTTAACTACGAATTTGATAAGTTAAAAGGCATATAAAGGCACTGTTAAGAAAGTTAGTCAATATAATGGGAGCAATAGGAAATGTACAACACGATTGCATGTTGTGTATTATATTGCTTTTGCTTTTGTATTGTATGGTGCTAACTATTGAAGTGCAAGAGCGAAGGTTTAGTTGCTAACTTTAGGTATTAGCAAGAGGAAACACATTCCGTTAACCAGTGTGGTCTCGCTAGTCATCTTTCAGTTTCATGTAAATTATTCACACCAATCAGTTTGACTAACCCATAGTTTATGTTTCCCCTTTAACTCTCTAGTGCTCATTTTGAGTAGGTTAAGAGTTAAGATTTTTCAGGTAATCTTCTTCGATTAAGGCTTCCGTAGGCGAGCAGGGCGCTATAGATACTAAGATGTTTTTCGCTGCGTGTTTATTTACCTTTTATGGATAAGGAAGTGGCAGAGGTGTTTAATTCCTTTACCTAGACTCTGATCATCCAAGAAGGCATCTTTATATGTCGCTCTAGTGTCTTGTAATATTTATATTTTCTATGCATGGGTTATGAGAAAGGGAATATGTAATAAATAATATTGAATAAATGTTATTTCAAGCCTTTTCATATTCACAAGCTCTCGAATGTTTTTAATTTATTAACTCACTATTTTCTATCATCGAAAGTTAAAACTATAGATGATTGTAGCATTCGTAGTGCTTGCCTTTAGGGCTTATAAAATAGCGCATTACAAGGGCCTTCACTTTGGATCGAACATGGTACTTGGACTAGGCATCTTGCCTTTGGATTACATGCATTATTGGATGTTTTTAATTAATGGAGGCACGGGATGGATCAGCACTTGGATCAATGTGGTTTGGCAAGGATTTTGCAAAGTGATCGGATTGGCAACATTGGAATTGGTACCTATTCGAAGCTCCAAACGGTACTGATCCCAATAGATTTTTAGGATGTTGGTTCGATTTCTTTCTCTGATTTCTAGTCAACTTCCATATCCTATCTTCACTTGTTATTTTTTGACCAGTCTGAGCTCTTTTGCACCTATAGATACACCATCAAATAGCTCATTTAGGGGATCTCCTTTTGGCTTTTTAGCTCTACTAAGCAGGGACTTTACCATCACTAAGCTACAATGTAACACCCCATATTCTAATAACTCTAAAAGATGATAAATTAAAGAATAATTAATTTAAATATTCAGAACTAAGTGAAATGGACTGTGCCATTGCGTTTGTCTCGGAATTCTGGTCAAAATAGATACCTAGTATGCATAAAACGGACACCGTATGAAGAAGTTATTAAGGTTTGAAGTTTATACATACACAAGAGAATAGTATAAGCACATAATAATCAAAAATCAGTTCAAATCGCAGAATTTATGGGAGCGGGAAAAATCCCGCCCAGGGGTGTCGACTCCTGAGTCGACCCCATAATGGGGTGTCGACCATGGGTCGACCCCAAAAGGGGGGTCGACCCCCCTATGGCAGAACTGAGCAGATTAGGGTTTGGGGCGATGGCTATAAATATGGCCACATTGCTCTTATTTGTCCACACCAAAAATAATGGAGAACTAGATGCTGCCTCTGCCTAGATCAAATCAAGTCTTTTCTTTTGCAATCAAGTGATTCAAGTTTAGAGATCTGTGATTCAACATCACCAATTCTTTCTTCTATTTTTCTAGATCCAAACACTGTGAGTGTAACACCCCATAATTTTAAAATATTAAAATTAACAGATTAAAGAATACTTAATTTTTAGAAGAAAAATTAAGGGAAACATGCTGCCCCATTGCGTTCATCTCGGAATTCTTCTTGAGATAGAGTCCGGTTTTGCATAAATCGGATATCGTATGGAGAAGTTATAACCCTTAGAAGTTTGTATACGCATAAGGAAGAACATATATATACATATAATAATTCCAGAACCTTCAAAACAGTTCAAAAATCAAAATCCAACCAAAGCAGGCTGACCGGGAAAATTCCCGCTTGTGGGTGTCGACCCCCTCCACCCGGGGGGTGTCGACCCCCCTTAGGGGGTGTCGACAGGGGTGTCGACCCCTCAGGCAGATCTGGGCAGAATTCATTTTACGTATCTGGACTTGATTCTGGGTCTGATTCATTGGTTCTAGGCTATAAATATGGTCCTCTATTCTCCAATTTTCTTCATTGAAGATCATGGAAGCCATATGCTGTCGGGTTGCAAACTGAAACAAAACCAAGTCCTATAACAACGGTTTAGCTAATCAAATTCAGAATTCAGAATTCAGATCTATTCTCTCTCAATTCTCTAACGCTATGAGTTCCTGGTCACTTTTAGGTTTAAATTGATAAATGTGAATTATGAAAGACTGTGAATTGGGTATATGGTAAATCATGAACCTATGCAAGTATATTATGTCATTTTCTCTATATCTAATATGATTATGGACATTCTACTATGTTGCTTATGTGGATCTTGACTTGCAAGTATATTGTGGTGAATGCAAACTTGTTAATTTAGATCTAATCCTTTATGTAAACCACCTTTCACCTGTCATGCTGTAGTTAATTATGATATGTTGTAAACTTGACATGTGAAATCACCTTTAGATCTAAATATGCTGCCCTGTCATGATAGATCTATTTCTTTAAATCCAATTCAGTTGTGAGTATTCTACTATGTTATTATTTGGGATCTTAATTTGTATTATGCTAGATCTGAATTGCTAGACATCTAAAAATTTAGTTTAGATCACATTTTGTTCACTTTGACATCATAGAAATTGTCAAAAGTTCATATGACAATCTTATGATCATGTTAATCTATGTTATGCCAAATCATATTCAATGATCAATTGTGTTACATCCCTATTAGCTTTCCTTTTTATTGCTTGTGGCTAGGCTAATAATTTAGCCTAGGCATGCCGTAAATTTTGTGAGGACGTTAGTTAGAAACGGGGGAAAAAGTAAATATTGGCATAATTGGGAAATAAACATCTTTGGACTAGTAATTCAAATCGTTGTTAGAATGGGCAGTAACACCCAAAAGGGTAAGATTAATTAATTGGTAAATTAATTAATAAATGAAATGTTTAGCAACTATAATTAGGAATTATATTAACACTTATGACACGAGGTTAGGTTACATTGGTGACGGAAGTCTGCCCAGACCCGACCGGCATATCCAGCAGCCACTAATGTTGAACCTAATGTGAGAGGTCTAAGTGTGTAAATACAACTCGGGTTAAGACACGAGGTTAGGCCCAACTGTGGAATAAGACTGCCCGGACCCGATCGGTATATCCAGCATCCACACATTGTATGCCTAATGTGGGAGGTCTAGCCCAGTATAACCATAATTGGACATGGTAATGAGAAAGGACTAATTAACCTAATTTGATCCATAAGAACTGTATGATTATGAACATAAGTTAGTGGAAAACCTAGTGGGGATATAAGACAAAATGGGATGACTTGTATCATATTGTGTGGGACCCATATCAGTCAGTAACCTATATTTGGTATCAGAGTAATGGACTCCGTACTAGGCGGAGAAGGGGCATGCTTACTGATTGGTTGTAAGAGATCCAAAACGTGACGGGTGGTGTAGACAGCGCAAACCGACCGGGGATATGTGCGTGCATGGGCCGGGCAGAGGGTGACAAGACGACCGTGACACCAGTAGATATGACTGTGCACCTCTTGGGTTGCCACTTTAGGGAAGTGATACCCCCTACTGTGGGACCAGCACATGGTATCTACAAAGTAAGGAGCCAATAAATTAGGGTATTAGGTAGGGTACACTCGGACGTATGCCTTAAGTCTACCAACTTATAGTGGAAGGGATCATCTCATTTTAGATTATACTAGTAATAGTGCAGAGTAGTTATTAGTGAAGCAGGTATACACCTTACCTTATTTGCCTTGTCACATTTGTCATTTTTATAGTGATCTCTCTTATCCACTTTATGCTTGTCATGATTACCTTTATTTATTTACTGGCTAAAAGTTACTAGAATCGCCAGACTTTATGTCTGACCCCTTTTGTTTTTCCTTCTCTCTTCCGTTTCCACCCTCCCCCCCCCCCCACCCATGTTCCCAGGGAGGAAACACTCAGGCTTGACCGTGATTTTGCTTGATTGCTGGAGCTGCTGATATGTATGGATCAAGCTCCTATTCTCGTTGCAATGGCTATATTTTGTTATTAGGGAATTTTCTATCTTTTATGTACGTTGATATTTCTGAAGTACAAGACAATGGTTTTTATGTTGTAATGGGTTTTTATATTTCAGACAAATGATGCTTTGGACCGTGGTATTTTGAAGATTAGTAAAGTTGTTTATTTCCGCTGCAAAAATTTTTATATCTGTCTTGTAATATTCTGTGTCTGTTTACCTAAACGCTTCATGAAACTTAATGCATTCCCTATGTGAGTGACATTAACGGGCGTGGGGTGTCACAGTGAGTCTATGTTAATTTTAGATCTAAATTTTTAAAAAGTGAATCTTGACATGACGATAACTTGGATCTATGCCTGTGACTATTTGAATCATATCAGATCGGTTATCACCTGTTTATCTAAGTTATTCTGACATGACCATGAACTAGATCTGAACCTATACCTATTTATCATGTCAGATATGCCATAGATTTTAGATCTAATTCACTGTTTAGATCACCTTATGCCTGTTCCTATTATGTATTTGGCTAAATCAGATCTGTTATTAGTTGGATATCTAATTCATTTCTTAGATCTCATCATGCCTGATTATGATGTCCATATTATGTTAGAATCAGTTCTATTGTCACATGTTCATCAGATCCGTTCCAATATGCCTATCGTATCATTTTGCCGCTATATGTTTATACCTATTTCCGCCTTTATATGTCTGTCTTGTTAGTATGATCATTTATGTCCTCTTCCCTTCATCTTTTCCCTTTTATTTTTATAGCTAGGCTACTTTCGAGCCTAGGCATGCCATTGAAATATGCGAACGCGTTAAATTGGGAACGAGGGGAAAACGTTGAATTTGGGGAATAACTCGTATTGGGAAATTTGGGCATAACTTGAATATAATAGATGAATATGAATTTGGGGCATATGGTTCATTATGAACATAACTTGGGAAAGGGGCATGAATACCTATAACGACAAAGGAATAATTGAAATGCCTAGAATTACAGTAATTAGAAACTGTAACCGTGCATAGACACAAGGTTAGATTACACTTGTGGTGGAAGTTTTCCCGGAACCGCCCAGCATATCCAGCGACCATAAGTGGTGAATCTAATGTGAGGGGTCTAAGTGCATAAACACGAGATGTGCTAGGACACGAGGTAAAGTCCGACTTGTGGAAGAAGTCTGCCCAAAACCGACTGGCATATCCAGCATCCACATGTGGTAGGCTTAATATGGGAGGTCTAGCACACTATAACCATAGATGAATATGGTAATGAATTGGAATACTTAACCTAGTTGAATTTATAGGTATCGTATGAACATATAACTTGAGTAGGGGTTAAGTAAACTTGTTTGAAACAGTGGGTGGGTTAAGTAAATCTTGGGCGGGTAGGTAATATATATATATATATATATATATATATATATATATATATATAGACCCGCAAAACTTAACCTATTTGGTTATGCAATCTTTAACTCTAGTATGGCATAACCTGTGGAAAACCTAGTGAGGATGCAGGCGTAAGGGGAATCTTGTATCATCTTGTGTATGGGACCCATTTTAGTCAGTAACCCATATATGGGTATGAAACGAGTACTCTGAACTAGGTCGAAGTCGAGGCACGCTTATTGGGCTGATTATAAGAGATCCAAAAGTGGGGGACGATGTGGGCGGCGCGTACCGACAAGGTCATGTGCGTGCATGGTCCGGACAGAGGAGGATAAGACGCCGTGATACTAGTAGATATGGCTATGTACATCTGGAAAACGAAGGGTTGACACTTTAGGGAGTGATACACCCCACTACGGGGCCAGCATGAGGTATCTACGGAGTAGGGAGCCGATCGATTAGGGTAGTAATTAGGGTACATTTAGACTTCGGTATGTTAGGGAGACCGTTAATTAATACCCTTATGGGTAACTCCGGTATGTTGGGCTGCCTGTTGATTGTACGGGGTGAAAACCTCTCACTGGAAGTGCATCCAAGTCTACCATCTTATACTTGTTGGGGATCATCTTGTTAATAAGACATTAGTATTGGTGTAGAGAAATTGTTAGGGAAGCGCAATATACTCTATCATGTGTATTCTGTTTACCTTGTCATACCTACCTTTTATGACGTTATCTCTCTTATCCACTTTATATGTCTGTCATGATACTTTCACTTATTTATATGCTAAATGTAACTGGACTCGCCAGACTATATGTCTAGCCCATTTTGTTTCCTCTCCTTTCTCTTCTGTCCCCCCCCAGTACTCAAGTTTGACTAGGATCCTGCTTTTATTCTACTTGGAGCTGCTTAGATGTATTACTCGAGTTCTTATCTTTTGTACTATGTCTATGTTTTTCGGGAATTATGCTTCTTTTATTATTGTACTATGATGTTTTAAGTACAAGACAGAAATTTCAACGATGTACTGGTTTTTATGGATTTCAGACATATGATGTAACCATGTTTTGAACCACGATGCTTTATGATTAATAAAGTTTTTAATTCCGTTGCTATTTTATATCTATCTTGTAAGGTTTCTTCTTTTGTTTACCTATAACGCTTCACGAAACTTAATGCATTCTCTTAATGAGTGACATTAACGGACGTGGAGTGTCACACTTGGTATCAGATCTGAAGGTTACCAAATTAGATAATTTTTTGAAAATTAATTTCAATAAGGTCTTAAAAGAAAGCATTTTCAAAAAGAAAAGTATGTTTTGAAAAACATATTCCCCAAAGCCATATGTAATATCTTTCGATCCTCGGTCTGAATCCCTTTCCTTTTCTTTTCGGCATGTTTGGGGAACCTAATATTCCAGAGGGCGTTACGATATTAGGCTGGTTCCATAGGTACCTAGAGGCCATGGCATCTGCCGGTGGTCATGTTGACGTTCCTCCCCTTGCTGCACGCGTCGTTCCTTATCCTACTTCTTCCCTTGTAGATAACGTCTCTAAGATATAAAAAGAAATTTTTGCTATGGGTGGGAAGCCATTCCGTGGAACCGAGACGTTCATAGAGGTAAGGAATTGGCTTAAAGAAATCGAGGATCTGTTTGGAATTTTCGAAGTGGATGATCGTAGGAAGATTCGGTTAGCCAGTTAGCTACTAAAAGATGAAGCTTCGTTCTGGTAGGAAGTAACATAAGTAGGGCATTCATTGGAGACTTGGGATTATTTTAGGAAAAGGTTTGAAATGAAGTTTCTTTCTCAAGATGAGAAAAGAAAGCAAATGGAAAGATTTATGGCACTCAAGCAAGGAGGCATGACTGTTAAAGAATATCCTAAAAAATTCAACTAACTAGCGAGGTTTGGGTTAGAGCTAGTGGATATTTCGCATAAGAAAGATTTGTGGTTTGTTAAAGGACTGAATGAACCCTTCATGGGTTAGCTATGTCCCATATTCCAATGGAAGCAACTTTTGAAAGGCTCGTTGATATGTCCTTGATGCATGAGGAAGACAAAAGCGGCAAGAAAGAAGTTAAGGTTGAGGAAACACAAAACAAGAAGGTATGGCCTAAGAAGGGACAACAACAGCAACAACAAAAGAAAGGCGGAAAGAATGGCAAGGCTAATGATAAGAGGAAGTGCTGAAATTGCGGATGAGAGGGTCATTTGATCAAGGACCGCAAAAGAAGGAAGAATACTTGCTTTCGTTATGGAGAGGTCAGACACTTTGCTAAGGAGTGCCCAAAGAAATAGGGACAAGGTCAAAGGGAAGGAGCTTCTAGAGGGAAGGTACATGCTCTCGTGACCAGTGCTCCAGATAGAGGTAGGAAAGTTTCCGCGGAAGTTTTCATTTCTCTTTCCAATCATCCTATTAGAACACTTTTTGATTCTGGCACTTCACATTCATTTATATATAATTCAGCAGTTGAGTCTCTGCACCTTAATCCTAGTATGGTAGTGGATCCTGTTGTTGTCTCAAACTCTATTGGTGGTTCAGCTCATTTGTCCATGATTTTTGGGGGTTTGAGAATTGATCGACGCTCTCTAAGGAGTAGAAAAGCATGAATTTTGTAATAATAACTAGAAGCGCACAGATCGTGTAATATGCAGGTCAAACACAGGGAGTAATCTTAAATTTTATTATTTATATATTTATTAGGCGAGTTAGACAAATCTTGGAGGTTAGTTTTAAAAACAAACAAAATTGAAACTGTAATAAAACTATTATTGAATTGAATCAGATCTGAATCTAATCAAATCTTTATTTAATTCAATATGACTTAAAAAAGCAATACAAAGACAGAAATTAAAATTGCAGAAATTAAATAACAAACAGAAAATAAATTAGGATTACCACTGAATCTAATTAGACGGTCAATCGCTAATGAAAATAAGTGAAAATTACAAATAGTGCTCTACCAAATCTAATTGCGTAGACAACACTAATTGCTAAGAAAATAAAAAATTTGCATAAAAGAGAAAAAGTAAGAGAACTTCATTAATTCATGGATGATCTTTACAATGAGATTACAAGGGTATTTATAAGATAGATAGCCAACCTAAACCCTAATACAATCTCAACTGGGCCTTATTTAATTCTATTAAAATTGGGCCTTTCTTCTTTTATCCTTGCTTCCTTGGTAATTTTGCATTGGTTTGTGATATGCATAGCCTTTCTGCCAATTATTTTCTTGTCCAAAAAGCAAATGGATGTGAGATCTTCATTAGCAAGTCTTCATATGTAAATATACAGCAATTTGATCTCTGTTTTATATTTTTTGACTGCATGTGGCTAAGTTGGCATATCTGTAAAAGTGACAAAATAATACCCAAGTAATATTTATTTATATACAAAAGATAAGATATAAGAGCATAAAATAAACACATCTCTATGTTAATCAAGAATATCTGTGTTAGGCATCGAGTTTGAGTGCGACGCATATTTGCTCAATTTTATGGGCTATGGTTTGATTCTAGGAATAGATTGGCTAGCCATGTATGGTGCCATTCTGGATTGTGAGAGGAGGATTGTTAGACTTTTAACTTGCCATGGGAGGACCCTCGTAACAACCTGTATTTTTATAACGTGTAATAACCATAAATCAAGGCAGAATTAATTTTTAAAATAAGAATCAAGGGAAATGGGTTACGCCATTGCGTTCGTCTCGAAATTCTGCTTGGAAACGAGTCCGAATTTTCGAGAATCGGAGTCCGTATGACCAAGTTATGACCTTTCGAAGTTTTCAGAAGTTTTCAAGTTCAAGACAACTCAGAATTCGAATTCAAATTTTGAACTTCAAACCTCGGAATGGACTGGGCGGGAAATTTCCCGCCCAGGACCAGGTCGACCTGGGGGTCGACTATGTAGTCGACCTGCCCAGGACTAGGTCGACCATAGTGTCGACCTGGGGGTTGACCTGGTGGCCGAGCCCACTTTTGAAGCTGGATTCACTTTGATGTTTCTGGCCTCGTTTCTGTCTACATTCGTTGACCTGACCCTATATATACAGCACCTAACACTAGTCTCTCTACACAAAATTCTTTCTGACCTTATGCTGCTCTAATTCTGGTTGAAAAGTTAGAGAAAGGGACTACTTCTTTTACGTCGAAACTACGTTGCTGATTTGGGGATTTCTGTTAGGACTTGACTAAGCATATAAAGATTCAACATCGACTCTCTTTTTCTAATTCTCGAACCACAATCTGTAAGCCCCAGTTATTTTTAGATTTAAACTGTAAATGTAATATGAATATGTTGTAAATTGAAATTGGACCTATGTATGATGACTGTTTTACATCCATTCTTGTTCATCTTGGATCTTGACTCTTGGATGTATTACTATGACATTGATTTGGGGCCTATTCATGTTGTAAATCAAAAAGAAACCCCCCTCATATTATCATGTTGAATCTGCTATTAGTCACAAGTTTATGACTATCACCTTATGTCAATCGTTACCATGACATTACTATCACCTTATGTCAATCGTTACCATGACTATACTATCACCTTATGACAACTGTTATCTTGACTAGTACCTTATTTTGCTAGATTTGGAATCTTTATGTTAGAGGACAATATTCCATATGCCAGTAATGTTATAATCATTTATCTCAAGTCATACCATGCTATGCTAGTAATCACTTCTGCCACCTTATACCCATCCCTTTTTATGTTATTCCCTAATTAGATTTATTTGTATCGATTCTAGCTTATGTGCAATGGGAATACGATTTGGGTAGATTAGGTAAATCATAAATTGGCTTTGAATTGTTATAACGTGAACCTGGATATGGACATGAACTTGATACGATTTGACATGAAAACTCGACATGAATTTTGACATGAAAACTTGAACGTGGGCATGATGATTAGATAAACTTGAAAATGACCAACTCGAGGTTGGGTTGAGTTTGCAATGTAAATCTGCCCGGAACCGCCCGACAAATCCAGTGACTGCAAACAATAGGATCCAATGTGGGTAGTTGGTCATATCGCACGAAAAACCCGAAGTTAGACTATGTTGTGGTGTAAATCTGCCCGGAACCGCCCGGTAAATCCAGTGACCACAACAGTTAGTCTAATGTGAGAGGTTGGGGTGCATTAATGAATTAATGCCACATGATAGGGTTAAGTCATGAACCACTTGAATATACTTAACCAACTTGACACGATGATTTGATAGGGTTAAGTCATGAACCGCTCGATTACACTTAACCAACTTGATACATGATTTGGATAGGGTTAAGTCACGAATTTGAATGACAACACTTAACCCATTAGAAACCCTAGTTACGCGGTCCTTTTCAGCAGTAACCCACTTAGATGTATCACGATACCCTGGGACTAGGCAGGGTGGGGCACGATTACTGGGCTGATTGTAAGGGACCAGAACGACGGCTGAGTAGGTGCGCCATTGTAGGTTCAGGCGGACTATGGTCGTACACGTAGTCCGGAGTTGAAAAAGCAGGCGTTGGGCACCCGTAGATTTACACTGTGCGTGCTTGATTTGTGTCGGTGGTTGGCACCATAGGGCTTGATACACCCTATGGTGGACCTAGCACAGGTAACTACATTTCAGGATAGGGCCGTATGACACAGACACATGACAAGCTAGAACTTGTAGGGAGCCGATCGATTAGTAGATCGTACTGTAGGACCCCGTAATGGGTCACTTCATGATATTGGGCCAAGGGATCATTTCATGGTTAATACTTGACATGGGTTAGAATAATAGTACAGTTGGTGCTGCGAATCTCGAATATGCGATGCTAGACTTGACTTATCTTGTTATCTTAATTATCCTACCAGTTCTGTTATCACCCTTATGTTTAATTCTAGTTTTCACATATCATGTTACCTTTACTAGTTTTTATAATGAAAGTCACTAGGGCTTACCAGTCTTTATGACTGACCCTTTTTCTTTCGCCTCTTTTTCTTTCGTTTCCCCCCAGTTTCTCAGGGAGGAAACACAAGCTCTTAGCTTGGATTTAGCTTGCTTTCTAACAGCTCATCTACGGTTTGGTCTTGAGCTATGCTATGGCTGCTTCTGCTATTTATGGGGAATAATTTACTTCTGTTATCTTGAGTCTATGCTTCTTTATTTGGAACTTGATGTAATGGAATAATTTGTACCTTGGATATATGAGATTTTGACTCTTTTCTTGAAAGTAATAAAAAGTTGGTTTTTAATTTCTACTGCTGCTTTATTTATGTTCTGCCTTGTGATATCTCTGTGTATGTTTACCTAGATAATACTCCACCGAAACTAGTGTATTCCCTTTGTGAGTTACCCTAGCGGAGGTGGGGTGTTACAACCCTCGAGATTTCTTGTGACCCTAGGAGGTATGTCATGCTTAGTTTCCTAGAGTCTCTTGATGCATCTATCGATGATCTGCAATCCTCACCAAATCAATTCAGCAATTTTCAGTCAACACAACAGTCAAACAATAGTAACTGCAGAAAATTAAAATATTGTACAAGCATGCCGCTGCCCCGGTAGAAGAATTTTACAAGCAATCTCTATATTTTTTATTTGCAGCAGAGCACCTGTAGAGTTCATAAAATTTTACAGTGGCGTATGGTTGTCCTTCCAAAAAATTTGAGTAGTGTTCACGTTTCAAACTCTACCGCTTGACCTATGAAATCTTGTTCTTTTTCTTGAATCTGCTCCTTCACTCTTGTTTCTCTTCTTTTTTTGGGAAAGAAAACAAAACAAACGAAAAGAAAACAGAAACTGACTTGGAAATTGAACCAAAAAATGGAAAGGAAAAAAATACCGACTAGAGTAGAAAAAATATAAAACTAAAACTAAACTCAACTAAAATAAAAATCAAGCTAACAAGGAAAAAAACAATAGATAAAAAAAAATACAAACTCAAACTAAAAAAACTAGACTCAAGACAGAACGGTTCTTCAGCCAAACGCACTCACTAAGACACATGAACCATGCAAGAACCACTGACTAAATAAACAAAAAGGAGATGCCCCTTCTGATTTCTTTCATGTATAAAATACCACCACACAACAAAGAAATCATGCCCAGTAAAAAAATTACTTGCTTCAGTACCAAACAAATACAATCGCGGTCCTTTTATAACTTGTCCAGAATCGAGCCTCCCCCCCAAAACAGTCACTCTTCCGTCTTTCTCTCTTTTCCTTTTCTTTTGGAAATTGATTCAAACGATTTGGGGTTCAATTTCAATTTTGGGCTTTCTGGTGATTGCGAGGCGAACTGCCGACCTGGTTTCGATTGCTTTGTGGATGAGGGGTTGATCGAAATTGGTCTGTTGGTGATGCGTTTGTGACTGAGAGATTTGGATTTGTTGATGAAATATCGGCTTTCAGATTTGTTTGGTGTTGCTTCGATTTGAGGGTTTTGAATTGGATGTGGTGTTGACTGTGGTTGAAGGAGATGGATTAAACTCGAGTATGATTCGGGTCAGATACTGATGAGGAGGGTTTGGATATGTTACTTGCGGTCTGGGGGAAGTTGCGTTGGTGGGAACAGGTTGATGGATGTCAGCAGAGATTGGGTTTGGGGTATTGCGACAGAACTGTGTATGAGTAAAGGTGCGATTTTGATGTTCGATGACCACGTGGTTGGTCAGAGGTGGATGGATTGAAAGGTTTGTGCGCGCAGTGATGAAGATGAGGTGTTGGATGGTTATTGTGATTTGTGGTGGTGTTCACGCTGGCTTTGTTGAACTTGGATTTGAGGAGGGGGAGTTATGGGGATGAAAATGGCGTGATGGTTTTGTAATGGTTTCGGTGTGACTACTTCGTGATTAGTTGGGTTTTGGATGTGGAAAGTTGTAACGGTGGAGTTTGTAATGGAAGTTCTGAAGGTTGATGGAAGGGCAGTAGCGTTTGTGCGTGATGAGGGATGTTGAGAGTAAATTATGGGTATGTATGCAGATGGTGTGGTGAGGATATTATGAAGAGGGCGGTCGGATGTTGTTATTTGTTGTGATATGTTGGAGCATTCAGGTATGAGGGGGAAAGGTGGTAGGAGAACGCAAGGCGATGGCTTGTGGGTTGACGGTCGTTTAACAGTGGGATGATGATGCATGTAGTAGCTGGCCGAGTTGTTTATGCGAATTCAAAGGGATGGTTTTGCTGAAGTGGGGTAAAAGAGCAATTCTGGCAATCTGTTCAAGGCAGAGAAGAGAGTATTATAAAAAATAAAAGGAAAATTTGTATATATATATTTTGTTTTTTTGTTTTTTTTTGTAAAAGAAGAAAGTGAAATAGAAATGGAAACAAATGTATGGAAAGGGAATCAAAGAAATTTGGCAAATATTTTTTCTCTTGTTAGGGAGATTATAATATCATTGAGTAATACCAAATCTAGCCAATCAAGAATCTTTTCTTCTATATATACAAGAAAACTAAGGAAAACAATAAAATAAAATAAAAACTAACACGAATCGAAAATTAAATAAATAATAAAATTCAATCGTTATCTCCTCGGCAACGGCGCCAAAAACTTGATCGAGCTTTCTAAGGACCATAAAAGTGCGAATTTAGTTATAATAACTGCAAGCGCACAGATCGTGTAATATGCACGTCGAATACATGGAGGAATTATAAATTTTATTATTTATATATTTCTTGGGCGAGTTAGACAAATCTTGGAGGCTGGTTTTAAAAACAAATAAAATTGAAACTGTAATAAAACTATTATTGAATTGAATCAGATCCATATCTAATCAAATCTATATTTAATCCAATATGCCCTAGGAAAGCAATAAAAAGGACAGAAATTAAAATTGCAGAAATTAAATAACAAACAAAAAATAAATTATGATTACCGCTGAATCTAATCAGACGGTCAATCGTTAATGAAAATAAGTGAAAAATACAAATAGTGCTCTACCAAATCTAATTGTGTAGACAACACTAATTGTTAAGAAAATAAAAAAATTGCATAAAAGAGAAAAGGTAAGAGAACTTTATTAATTCATGGATGATCTTTACAATGAGATTACAAGGGTATTTATAGGATAGATAGCCAACCTAAACCCTAATACAATCACAACTGGGCCTTATTTAATTCTATTAAAACTGGGCCTTTCTTCTTTTATCCTTGCTTCCTTGGTAATTTTGCATTGGTTTGTGATATGCATAGCCTTTCTGCCAATTATTTTCTTGTCCAAAAAGCAAATGGATGTGAGATCTTCATCAGCAAGTCATCATATGTAAATATACAGCAATTTGATCTCTATTTTTATATTTTCTGACTGCATGTGGTTAAGTTGGCATATCTGTAAAAGTGACAAAATAATACCCAAGTAATATTTATCTATATACAAAAGATAAGATATAAGAGCATAAAATAAACACATCTCTATGTTAATCAAATACCCCCACACTTACCGTTTACTCGTCCTTGAGTAAAACGAAAAATGAAGAACTACACTAGATAGGTCACACTTTCATAGGAAACACGATTGCATTGAGCGTATGCAACAAGCCATTAAACCTCTAGGTGTCCCTAGTAGGACGAGTGGTGTCTCGTGAGGGTTTTCAGCGGATACTACCCACAAAATCCAAATGCGGTATGTTGTGGTTCTAATGCAACTACATGAATGCAATGGAAATATGCAAATAAAAACAAAAATCGAAAACATGACTTGTTTCAGTAAAGTGGTACAACAAATTAAATTAACAATTTCTAATCAATTGATTTTATTTTAGATACCTCAATTTGTCACAAATTTTCAACATAAATCATGTTTTCAAACTTTAAATTCCAGTTTAGCCAGTTAGTTTAGTTGATTACATAGTGTATCCATAAAATGAATTCTTAGTTTGCCTGGAACAGTTTGTAAAGTGGTATTGTTATTTCCTTGTGTATGGCTAGTCAAATCAATAAGGTCAAGAAGTGTTTGGGCATCATCGCTTATTCTAAATCTCTATAAAAATGAAGTTTTATAATTAATTACATACACCTAACTTAAAAGACCAAGGTATACCACCCATGCACTGCCTTGCGGACTGACGGAGAGTTGGGACAGAGTTTGGCGGATTGTGTAGACCAGCGCTGACTTTGTCAACAACATGTCGGTAATCCTTAGGTGTCCAACTCAAAAATGAGACCAAGATATACCAACGCTAACTTTGTCAACAACATGTCCGATAGAGCTTGGCGGGTTTGCATACCAACGCTAGGTTTACAAGCAATGTTGGATACCCTTAGATTACTACTACTACTACTATTATTATTATTATTGAATATACGAAGAAGAAAGATAAACGCGAATTCAGCTTAACACAACTTAGTTTTAAATATTCGAAAAGCCAATATAGGTATTTTAAGTCCTCCACTCATTAAACAAAGACTACAATTTAGAATAGACTTCATGGCCATCACCTAAGAATCTTCCTATGTACCGGTTACACTATTATCCCTCAAAATTCAACTTTTCATTGTATTTCTTATTTGATCTTAGTTGAGAGAAAAAAATACTATCAACTGAATAAAAATCGTTAATTTATTTTGTTGTATCAATCTAAAATGAGCCGTATTAAAAAAAAGCATGTTACTACGATCTAAATGCATGATGGTCCTACATGAAAAGAAAGAAAAATTAAAGAAGAATCAAAAGAATGCAGTGCAGGCTCCCCCCACACTAGAACTAAACAGTGTCCACACTGTAAACACATTTCCTAAATGTGAAAGATAGAACCCAAAAGTGGATCAAATGTAAAATGATTTGTAAAACGAAATGCAATTTAACTATATGTAAGAATGGATCATATGTACAATGATATATGTGTTTGCGATGGATGCGATGCAAAGAATGCCACCAACTTTTTCTCCCACACTTGGTTCTAGCCCGATGAAACCCATTCCCATTATGTCTATGCATGTTTTCTAATAAGCAAAGGTTTTTGAAATCCAACTCATCTTTATACCTAGATTTATAGTCCAGTAGATGAATGTCCAGTGTCATCCTAACATGAAGTTTTTCGACCAAGCTAACATTTCAAAAATAATTCGAGTGTTCAACAAATTTATTAGTGTAATTGTTCAAAATTTGTGATCGTATATAAACTCAGTTGCAATCGTGAAATTTAAATTCTGAGTGTTGTTTAAGGCTATGTGATCACATTTCTCAATTTTATTAATTGACAACGTATTTTCGACATTGACAATTTGAAGTTCGTTTGAAAGCTCAAAATCAAAATTTTCAATCTTGGATTGGTAGCTGGATTCAATTTCATCCTCATTTGGCATCTCATCCTCATACAATCCAAAAAATTCATGTTCATTAAAATCCTTCTCCAAATTTGAATTGAAAAATTCAACATTTGTATTCTGTTCAATTTCTAGAATTTCAAATTTTTCGCAGCCTGAAAGAGGAAGATCAAAATCTGAGCTTAAATCCTTTTCCTGAAAAGAATCAAAGTCCAAATCATTTGTTAAATTTTGAACAACTTCATTTAGGTTGTTATTCTTAATTTCGAAAGTTGCTATTTGAAAATTTTCACCATCAGTAAAGAATGGATTATTTTCTGAATCATCGCTTGTTTGAATTTGATTTTGTTGCTCAAGTTGTTCTTTAAAAGATGTCATTAAAGAAAGAAGTTCATCAAGTTGTCTATCTTTCCTCTCTACCCTCTCTCTAAGAATGTTAACATGATACTCTTCAGAATCGTTGATATGAGAGCTCTCATTTTGGATTTCTTGATTCTCAAAATTATAGTCCACATCAATTTCACGATCAATATTATTTCCAATGTGGCGGCTGTAACGACCCGCATTTGTCAAAGGTATTATAATTAATTTATTTAATTATATATATCGTGATGTAGTGAATTAAATAGAGGTTTAATTAAATTATATGGAATAATTAATTTAATTAAATAATTAAATAATATATTTAATTCAGAAATAATCAAAAATATTGGGAATCACAATATTCTGTGAACGGGGTCGTCCCTTAGATTTAATTCAGCTTAGAGTTGAATTATATTGACGAATATATTCAATCGACGACAGTTTGAACGTATAATTATATTATAATTAAAATCGAGCTCGAAATGGCGCTGTAGTTCGCGATTTGGCGATTTGAACTTCAACTGAATGTACAGGATTCATCTTAAACCGAATTTCTGTGATGTGGAGCTGGTGGAGTATATCTTTCTAGTGGAAGAGAAAAATCGGGATTTTGTCATTTGGATTTTGAGATATGTCCAAATCAAATTTTAAAATAGTCGCTATAGAATCGTTTATCAACCGTAACGGTTTATTCGATATAACTAAAGATCGGGTTTGAATTTAGACAAGGTTCTTTTGGGAAATAGTGATAAAATAATTTTTAGAATTTTACTGTAATTTTTAATTAATTTAATAAGTGACTTTTTATTCGCAGTATTTCGCACCCTGAAATCAACATTTTGAAGTTTCACAATATGAGTCAAACTACCGGTATTATTATATTTCTGGGATCGTGGCATATTGATCGTCATGATGGTGTAGTTAATCCGGTCGATAGCAGTTCGTAATTAACGAAGTTTTGTAAAATGTGATGACCAAATTCTTTTAAACACAAAACAAATATATAATATAATCACCCCCTTCACGGGTAAGTATACTTCAGGGTGAAGCATGCTCCACGTCCTCTGTATATACATGTATATAAATACCCCGCTTTGATTCCCTTAAGACCTAATTTTCTCATTTCATTCTTTGCGCCGCCACAATCTTTTTCCCCCTTCAGTAAATAACTGGTCTTCCAAAATCAATAAAATCCCAGGAAATAATTCCTAAAATCGAAATATAGTTATTCATGGATTCCCGAAGTGCTACTCTTCAGTTTGGGGTCATTTTTGTTGGGTTCGACTTCGTATTTGTCATGCTGGAAATTACACCGTGAAGTTAGGGTAGTTGAGATGAAGGGTTTTGAGTTCGGTCTTTTGTTGAGTAGAAGGCGGAGCCGAATTGGGACTGACCACCGTGCTAGCAAAGGGGAGATTAGTCGAAAGGGTTCATCGTGGAGAGGAGTTGGTGGGGTCCAATAAGCCCTACTGACGGCGGCAAGAAGATGAACATGGAGATGATGCTGTGTTGTTATTTTGAGGTTTGGTTCATGAAGCTGTAGATCCAAATCAATCGGCTGTAAGGGTGAGAAGCACCAGTCCCGATATGTAGAAGGTAATGAGCGAACTGATTAAGTGTTAAACATGGATTAAGGGAGGTAGGTGGGTGAGTGTGGTGTGGGTTTGTAGAAAATGGGGAGGTAGGCGTTGGGCCTGTGCAAAGAAGGTGGGCTGATTTAATCCTAGGGGTTGTGATATTAAGAAGGCAGAAAATTATGGTATTTGGTTGTTCAGGTTTTAATTGTAGAAGAGGAAAGGGATTTGGGATTGTCTGTTTAAGGATGTATGAGGTGGTTGACCAGTACGTGAGCATTTGATAAGTGGAAGAAGATGGAGTAAAACTTTGGAAGGAGAAGTGCAAAACAGTTTGGGTAGTTGGAGTTCACCTTTTTATTTGGAGATCGTAAGGAATTTATGACAGAACTAAACAACGGATCCGAATCATCGACCGTAAATCGTTAGTTAACGATTACGGACAATGTGAGTAAATCTCACTAACTCTGAACAGTTTATAATTTCATGTTGTATTTTTAGAACTGATAAATATTGGCTGATTGACTGTGTGTTGACTGTTTGATTGAACTGCTAGTCAGTTAGTTAAATTTCTATATTGATTCTGTTTAACAGAATATATCATATGGAACTGAAAGTGATGTTATCTATATTATCTAACATCTGTGATGCAGGGAAACAGGTTGGAGGAATCCAACTGGATTCCTCAACGGTTATTTTACTGTGATTTATATATTGTGATATATAATGTGATATATAATCTGTTGGCGATTATATGTGTTTGGACGATATTGAACATCGTGATTTGATATGATTGAATACCATAACATACTGAAATGTTGATATGGGGATTTTCAAAGTGATATTGAAAATAAAATATTTATAAATGGAATATTTATAAATAAGAGGTATTTATAAATGGAATATTTATAAATAAGGAATATTTATAAATTTGGAATATTTAGAAATAGGAGATATTCAAAAAGGAAATAATTTCAAACCATTTTCTTTTTGAATGGAAAGGCCTGTGTGGCGGGTTTGGGGATTTTCCCGATGCTTCCGATACAAAGGAGGTTATGGCGAATTTTCCCGGAAATTTAAGGAGTTAGAATAATTTAAAGAATAAATGGGAAAACCAAATAAAAGGTGGATATTTATGGAAAACCAAATATAAAGGAAATGCTTGTGAAAATAAATAAAGTTATAAAGGAAATATTTATAGGAAATAAATATAGACAAATTGAAGAGGAAAATCATTTTTAAAGTGAAGAACCGTTACCAAAAGTAAATCTTTAAAAATGAATAAATGTTGTTAAAAGGAAATCTTTTATAAAGCGAATATTAGTTATTTGAGTTAGAGTTAACCAATTAGAGTTAACCACCAGTTAGAGTTAATCAGTTAGAGTTAATCAAATGAGTGTTAATCCAAATGAGTTGTCATCTCGTACGACAGCTAGCGTAATTCGCAGGGCTGTAAATAGCCTACGGCGGTCGGATGTTTCCTGAGGGAGTCAGGCGTAACCATTGTGATCGCTGCGATCTAGAGTCAAGCGAATGGAGTTAAATCGAATATTAGTTATTCGATAGGAGTTAATCAACTTGAGTTAGATTAACGAGATAAGTTAATCGAGTTAAGTTCTTGAGTTAGATTATCGAGATAAGTTAATCGAGTTAAGTTCTTAAGTTAGATTATCGAGATAAGTTAGTCGAGTTAAGTTCGTCGAGTTAAATTAATCGATGTTAGTTTCATCGAAAGGAGTTAATCGATGTTAGTTTCATCGAAAGGAGTTAACCAATGTTAGTTTCATCAAAAGGAGTTAATCGATGTTAATTTCATCGAAAGGAGTATCGATGTTAGTTTCATCGAAGGGAGTTATCGATTATAGTTTAATCGAAGGAGTTATCGATTAGTTAAATCGAAAGGAGTTATCGAATTTAGTTATTCGAAAAGGAGTTATCTATTTGTTAAATCGAAAGGGAAGATTTTCGAATATCGTTTATTCGAGAGGAGATTATCGAATATAGTTTATTCGAAGGAGTTATCGATTTTTAGTTAATCGAAGTGAGTTATAGAATATTAGTTAAATCGAAGGAGTTATCGAATATAGTTTATTCGATGGAGTTAATCGATTAGAGTTAAATCAAATGAGTTGATCGAATATAGTTTATTCGAATAGAGAAAAGGAGTTAATCGAATATAGTTTATTCGAATAGAGTAAATGAGTAAATCGAATATAGTTTATTCGAATAGAGTTAGAGGAGTTATCGAATATAGTTTATTCGACAGGAGTTAAGTGAATTAGTTAAGTTAAACTAAGTGAATTAGTTAAGTGAATTGGTTAAGTTAACCAAAGTGAATTAGTCGAGTTAATCAAAGTGATTAGATAGATTATCGAGATAAGTAAATCAAGTAGGTTAATCGAGTTGAATTAGTCAGTCGAGTTAATAAATTGAGTTAGTCAAACCAAGTAAAACTAGTTAGAGTTAATCAATTAGAGTTAATCAAATAGAGTTAAGTAAAATTAGAACTGACCAGAGATTAGTAAATTGAATGGTTTTCTAAGTGTCTATCTGATGTTGGTTTCGGCCTTCGGGATTTATACTTAGGGGATTTTTCTCATATTAGTTTACAGTCAGGGACTGATAGTTGGGGAAGAGTAGTGATTTATAAATAAGCAGATGGAAACGTTTTCCAGTGTTAATAACATATATTTTCTAAACAGAGAAAATAAGGCAATGTGAATATATATATATATAGATAGATACATGTTGATGATTGATCGATATAATCTCCATCAGGAAATAATATCGTTGTTTGCACACTTGTTTTCCTTTGATAGTTAAATCACAGACTATCGAAGTTTTGACCATTTTAACGTTGTTAATATGGAGAGACCGGTTGGATTATATCCAAAGAATCACTCTGTATTGGCATAAGCGTTGCGAATCATATATGCCAAAGATAATTGAAGACGGAGTAAAATGCAAGGGATGTTGTATAAGTCTTGGATAACAGTGACTAATATGGGTATACTGAATAGTGCCTTCGGTTTGTCCAGTCCCAGGACAACTTATATGGACGAAGGTCTGACAGAGTATATCCAATGGATCGCATAAGTTGATCTGTTCAAACGTATTCACGTTTGGTGGCGGAGGAATTCGTTTCTCTTAGCTGTATACCCATGTTATTTTTGGATAAGTCAATTTGTGATTTGGCAGGTATGACGATGTGACGTTCTAAGTGAATGAGGATGACTTGTATGGATGAATGCCTGACGGAGTATTTCCAGAAAGGTCACGTACATTGATTTCTTTAACCGTACCAAGAGTGGAAGCGGAGAAGGAAACTTCTTTAGCTAACACGTAACGTACTGTTGTAGACGTCAATTAGTGATTTTCGATGGATCTGACAATGTGGCATTCGAAGTGAATCTGATGTAATGATAAAGCGTAGCTTCTAGCCTCATCAACCGGTAAATGACAGAAATCAGGCAGGCAGCATGGCTAAGTCGGTCGCACTGAAGTAGGGTGTATAATCACTTATCTAGAGAATATTCATTTGCTTCTTTAATCTATCAATGTTGTCCCATATATATATATATACGGGAACGGTTGCTGATCCCAACCGTTGGTGATGTACATTCGATACACTCAAGCGAAATGAGTGGTCGGTCTTGTGTGGCTGAGTTGCAAGACGTTCTTGTTGAACTCCAGTGTATCGTTCCTAGAGTACACTGATCGGAAGGTGGTTCCATACCTTGTCATAGTTGGAAATCCATTATCCAATACGTGCTTGCGATTTGGATTGTATACTATATATGTAGAACGTGAGATGAAAGCGTTTCTGCTAGTTGATATCTATTTGTACATAGACATTATTATAATATCAAAAGGTTTTTGATATAAAGATATTTTGGATTCTCATAAGGGAAAAACCCGTTCCGTTCTGTGGCGTGGTCTTATGAGATATCGTTTACTTGTTCATATACCTGTTTAAACTATTTTACTCACACCAGTCCCATGACTGACCCGGAGTTTACTTTGTTGTTTTCCCTAAACTCTTGGGTGCCTAAATTTGTACGGGCAGTCAAGTAGTCGGGATTTACAGATATACTTGAAGAGCTGGAGCAGGAGGCTTCTGGATCATATAGCTATAGTTTATTTCCGCTGTGTTGTAAGTGCTGTACTCTGATAAGTGCTATTGTATACATAACTGTTATATTTCAAAGTTATGTTATCTATTATATGTTATTCGCTCCGCTGTGAGGTTCGTGTTACTCTGATGTTGTGTTCTTCTTCTTCTTCTATTCTAAGTTTCTATGTTATCTATTCTCACCCTCTAATTTCTTTCATTAATTACCGAGATTTTTCGATGTTTTGGTTATCGACATCGTGCTTATGTCGATAACCAAAGTCGCTCAAAATCCGGGTCGTTACAGCGGCTGTTTGAAGTTTCAGAAAAATGACAATGATATTGAAAATCATTTTGATTACAAAAATTATGTTCATAACCAAAACTGTTAAAACTCGAGTGAAAATTGCAATTTTTGTTATTTTTAAGAGTTGTTATGGGCTATAATTTTGAAAATTTTGGTTTACAATCCCATATTGATGTGGATCAAAGCCATATTGAGATTCAAAGCTATTTTGATGTAGATGTGGCTCATAATCGAAATTATTGAAATTTGAATTGAAGTCACATTTGCGATCATTTCTATAATTTTGAAAATGTTGGCAAGTTGGAAAATTTTGGAAATTGTTGGCATTGGAATCACGAAATTTCAGAGAATTTTGCTTCATGAGTTGTAATTCATACTCATACTCTTGCAACGGACGTCTACACAGTTATTATCCCACGATTCTCACAAGGATTTTTTCGAATCAGACATTTGAATGAAGTCAAGGCAAGATAGAAATTATTCTCACTTCAAAATTGTACAAAAGAATGAGTTGTGCTCTATTAATTAACTGACTCAATTAGAAGGGGGAAGAGGGTCTTATGGTCGTTCACATATAGGAAAATACTAAGGGATACGACCAATGTTTTACTGGTAGTATGCAACCTCTTTTGCTAATAGTTCAATAAATTGAACTACTGTATACTCGCGATCCAATTATACGAGACAGTCAACTTCACAAAGCACCACTTTTCAATTATATTATTTTGCAAATCAAATCAAGTTATATAACGAGAGTGATGATTTGGATTATGGAAATTTATACCTCACCAAATCAATTATGCAATTTTCAATCAACAGAACAGTCAAACAATAGTAATTGCAGAAAATTAAAATATTGTATAAGCAAGCTGCTGCCCCTGTAGAAGAATTTTACAAGCAATCTCTATAAAAAAAATTCTTTGCAGCAGAGCATCTGTAGAGTTCATAAAATTTTACAGTGGTGTATGGCTGTCCTACCAAAAAATTTGAGTAGTATTCACTTTTCAAACTCTACCGCTTGACCTTTGAAATTCCTGTTCGTTTTCTTGAATCTGTTCCTTCACTTTTGTTTCTATTTTTTGATTTTTTTTTTTGGAAACAAAACAAAACAAATGAAAAGAAAACAGAAGCTGACTTGGAAATTGACCCCAAAAATGGAAAGGAAAAAAATACCAACTAAACTAGAAAAAATATAAAACGAACACTAAACTCAACTGAAATAAAAATCAAGCCTAACAAAAAAAAAACATATAAAAAAATAACAAAAAGAAAATACAAACTCAAACTAAAAAAACTAGACTCAAGACAGAACTGTTCTTCACCCAAACACACTCACTAAGACACATGAACCATGCAAGCACCACTGACTAAAACAACAAAAAGGAGATGCCCCTTCTGACCTCTTTCATGTATAAAATACCACCACACAACAAAGAAATCACGCCCAGTATAAAAATTACTTGCTTTAGTACCAAACGAATACAATCACGATCCTTTTATAACTTGTCCAGAATCGAGCCCCCCCAAAACAGTCACTCTTCCGTCTTTCTCTCTTTTCCTTTTTTTTTGGGAAATCGATTCAAATGATTTGGGGTTCAATTTCAAATTTGGGCTTTCTGGTGATTGCGAGGCGAACTGCTGACCTGGTTTCGGTTGATTTGTGGATGAGGGGTTGATCGAAATTGGTCTGTTGGTGATGCGTTTATGACTGAGAGATTTGGATATATTGATGAAATATCGGCTTTCAGATTTGTTTGGTGTTGCTTCGATTTGAGGGTTTCGAATTGGATGTGGTGTTGACTGTGGTTGAAGGAGATGGATTAAACTCGAGTATGGTTCGAGTCAGAAGCTGATGAGGAGGGTTTGGATATGTTACTTGCGGTCTGGGGGAAGTTGCGATGGTGGGAACAGGTTGGTAGATGTCGGCAAAGATCGGGTTTAGGGTATTGCGACAGAACTGTGTATGAGTAAAGGAGCGATTTTGATGTTCGATGATCACGTGGTTGGTCAGAGGTGGATGGATTGAAAGGCTTGTGTGCGCAGTGATGAAGATGAGATGTTGGATGGTTGTTGTGATTGCGGTGGTGTTCACGCTGGCTTTGTTGAACTTGGATTTGAGGAGGGGGAGTTATGTGGATGAAAATGTCGTGATGGTTTTGTAATGGATTCGGTGTGACCACTTCGTGATTAGTTGGGTTTTGGATGTGGAAATTTGTGACGGTGGAGTTTGTAATGGTAGTTCTGAAGGTTGATGGAAGGGCGGTAGCGTTTGTGCGTGATGAGGGATGTTGAGAGTAAATTATGGGTATGTATGAAGATGGTGTGTTGAGGATATTATGAAGAAGGTGGTCGGATGTTGTTATTTGTTGTGATATGTTGGAGTATTCACGTATGAGGGGGAAAGGTGGTAGGAGAAAGCAAGGCGATGGCTTGTGGGTTGACGATTGTTTAACAGTGGGATGGTGATGCAAGTAGTAGCTGGCCGAGTGGTGTATGTGAATTCAAAGGGATGGTTTTGCTGAAGTGGTGTAAAAGAGCAATACAGGCAATCTGTTCAAGGTAGAGAAGAGAATATTATAAAAAATAATAGGAAAATTTGTGTATATATATATATATATATATTATTTTTTTGTAAAAGAAAAAAATAAAATAGAAAGGGAAACAATTGGAGGGAAAGGGAATCAAAGAAATTTGGAAATATTTTTTCTCTTGTTAGGGAGATTATAGTATCATTGAGTAATACCAAATCTAGCCAATCAGGAATCTTTTCTTCTATATATACAAGAAAACTAAGAAAACCAATAAAATAAAATGAAAACTAACATGAATCGGAAATTAAATAAATAATAAAATTCAATCGTTACCTCCTCGGCAACGGCACCAAAAACTTGATCGACACTTTCTAAGGACCATAAAAGCACGAATTTTGTAATAATAATTGCAAGCGCACAGATCATGTAATATGCAGGTCGAACATAGGGAGGAATTTTAAATTTTATTATTTATATATTTCTTGGGCGAGTTAGACAAATCTTGGAGGCTGGTTTTAAAAACAAACAAAATTGAAACTGTAATAAAACTCTTATTGAATTGAATCAGATTTGTATCTAATCAAATTGATATTTAATCTAATATAACCTAGGAAAGCAATAAAAAGGACAGAAATTAAAATTGCAGAAATTAAATAATAAACAAAAAATAAATTATGATTACCGCTCAATCTAATTAGACGGTCAATTGTTAATGAAAATAAGTGAAAAATACAAATAGTGCTATACCAAATCAAATTGTGTAGACAACACTAATTGCTAAGAAAATAAAAAAATTGCATAAAAGAGAAAAAGTAAGAGAACTTTATTAATTCATGGATGATCTTTACAATGAGATTACAAGGGTATTTATAGGATAGATAGCCAACCTAAACCCTAATACAATCACAACTGGGCCTTATTTAATTCTATTAAAATTGGGCCGTTCTCCTTTTATCCTTGCTTCCTTGGTAATTTTGCATTGTTTTGTGATATGCATAGCCTTTCTGCCAATTATTTTCTTGTCCAAAAGGCAAATGGATGTGAGATCTTCGTCAACAAGTCTTCAAATGTAAATATACAACAATTTGATCTCTATTTTTATATTTTCTGACTGCATGTGGCTAAGTTGGCATATCTGTTAAAGTGACAAAATAATACCCAAGTAATATTTATCTATATACAAAAGATAAGATATAAGAGCATAAAATAAACACATCTCTATGTTAATCAAGAATATCTGTGTTAGGCGTCGAGTTTGAGTGCGACACATATTTGCTCAATTTTATGGGCTATGGTTTGATTCTAGGAATAGATTGGCTAGCTGTGTATGGTGCCATTCTGGATTGTGAGAGGAGGATTGTTAGACTTTTGACTTGCCATGGGAGGACCCTCGAGATTTCTTGTGACCCTAGGGGGTCTGTCATGCTTAGTTTCTAGAGTCTCTTGATGCATCTATCGATGATATGCAATCTGTACCAGTAGTCCAGGAGTATCCCGATTTTTTTGATGAGGTACGGGGCTTACCTTCGAGGCGCGAGATCGATTTTCGCATATATTTGATGGACAATGCAAACCCAGTTGCATTGCCTGTGCGCCATATGGCTCCAAGGGAGAGAAGGGAGCTTAGCAAGCAAGTAGGGGAGCTACTTGAGAAAGAGTTTATTAGGCGAAGCATATCTGAATTGGGTGCTCCAGTAGTATTTGCAACTAAGGCGGATGGTTCCCTTCGCTTATGTGTAGACTATAGAGAGTTGAATAAACTCATCAAGAAGAACAGGCACCCACTCCCGATGATAGATGATTTGTTTGACCATCTTATTAGTGCATTAGTATTCTCTCAGCTAGACTTGGCCACGTGTAACGACCCAAGAATTTTCGGCCCCGAAAATCGACATAAATACCGTTACCATAAATCATGCCGACCTTTCAAACACCGAAAACACTGGAATGTTATTAGAAAAAAATTAGAGGTTGAGATAAGAAAGAAAGAAATATTAGAATAGAGGAAGAAGAACCATCACAACACAGAATCAAAGTCTCACATCGCAGGGGAACAAATATAATACGGAAATAAAAACTTTACAGAGAGCTTTAAAAATACTTACAATTATCAGAGTACAGCACACAACTGGACAGTGATAATAACCTATCCTCATATACAACACACAGCGGAATAGCAGTTATATAATATCATACGTCTGAACTTTCCCAGCTCGTCTCTTCACATCATTCGGTACCATTAACCTGTACACCTCGGGCTAACCCGAGCATTTACAAAACACTGGGTCAGTCTGGTGAACCAGAGTGAGTATAACTCGCATAGTATTAAGGTAACACACAACTTTATTTTAAGATCAAAATCTTTTCAAAAAAAAGGATTGTAAGACCAAATCCACACATAAACACGGTCGGTTTTTACCTTACGATAACCCAAACCATTACGAAACCAATATCTTGTATGATATTATAATAATGTATAAATACAAGTAAATAAAATCTAGTGGAACGCTTGCATCTCGCATTTCACATATATAGTATACAAACAAAACCGCGGGCGCTTATTGGAGATTGGATTCTGACTATGACAAGGTATGGGACAACCTGCAGATAGTGTATCTCTAGAGACGAATACACTAGGTTCAACTAGAAAGTCTTGCAACCTGGCCCTCACATGACCGATCACTCATTTCACTTGAGTGTATCGAATGTATATCACCAACGGTTGTACTCAAACCACCGTTTCCCGAAAAGGGACATCATCGAATACAGAATAAAGAAGCAAACGGATTTTCTCTAGATAGGTGATTATACACCCTTATGGGAGCGACCCACATAGCCATGCTGGCTGCTCGATTTTTGTCATTTTCCCAGTTGATGAGGCTTGAGGTTTGAATTTCCTTTACAACACCTGGCGACCATTCACTTTGAATGCCACATCGTCAGATCCGCCAGATATACCAATTGACGTCCACAAAAATACTCAAGTTGAGAGCTAACCATCTATAGCACGTTTGAAGAAAACAACGTACGTGATCCTTTGGAAATACTCAGTCAGACACTCGTCCATACAAGTCATCCAGGAACAGGATGAACCGAAGGTACTCTCCTACTGCATCTCATATAGAAATCACCCCATGGATCAGTAGCGAGAAGTCCTTGCAGCCCGTAGATTCCGACCACGACAGAACCACAATACATTTCTGGCTGCAGACCAGAGATTATTAGCAGTTCTTCCATGTACGAAAATCCACGGTCTTCAATGCTCCATCTCGATCATCTCTAATATCTTTCCGTATTTGTTGGTTGGAATGGTTTTCGAATATAAATTCGATATCGGTCTTTCTGTACCAACAATCGTATTAGACAGATTTGATAGTCGGTGATTTAACAATCAAAGTAAATAGTGCTTCAATCATGACAATCCAGTGAGTTCACCGGTTCAGTATTCGACATTACTTGGCCTTTTAATTTAAACCAAATGTAAATTTAAAACTCTTAAATCTTTCGATAATTTTAATATCGTTTTCTCGCTTTCTTATTTAACATAAGATTTTTCTTTAACAAATTCTCTTTTTAATACTTAAGAAATCTTATATCATATTTAGTTTGTCTATTTTCACTTTCCTCTTTACCATTACAACCAATATCAACCTCAGATAATCCTGAAGTCGTTCAAGTTGGGGTATTTTAATTACCTCTCAGACCTTGATCAACAACGTTCATGTCTAAAGATAGATATGAGTTGTAGTATAAAACCAATATCTCATCTAATCTCAACGCAAATTCCATTTAACTATTTTATTCAAAACTACGGTTTCATAAACCTACTTTCCTTTTGGAAAATCTCCTTCTTGAATATTCCATTAGTTCTTAATTTACTAATTAAGAAATCTTCTTTCTAAAACATCACTTTTAACTCTGCTTCTTTAACCAAACTCGTTTTATAATTCGAATTTGGTTACAAAATCTCATGATCCACTTCTTTTACCAAATCCACTGTTTCTAATCCCTTTTCGAACCCATTCGAAAATTCCTGCTTTGAAATCTTATTATAATCCCTTCCCTTTTTACTTAATCCATTATTAAGTAACTTTAATGTATAATTAACCCTTTTACACATTAAAGCTCATTTACATAACCTTGATTTATTATAATCTTTTTGAATCTAAATATCTTTTCACTTACCTCGAATAACTAAGCAACCTTCTTTTTTAAGCTATCGCATTTGCTTAGAATTGCTTTTGAAACTTGTTATACAAATTCGGATTTTAAATATAAAACTCGTTCGTAGTTTCCTTTCACCATTCCATTGGATTCTATTTCAATTTCGAGTACTTAAAATTATAATTAATTTTAGTAGTTAACTACTTTCATAGTTAATTTCTTTACTTAATAAAATAATATTAAATTTCCCTTTTAAAATCTTATTAAAATTAAACAATACCATTCGATTTATTTCTCATCCTCGTACTTATAAATCGGATTAACATCAGAGTTGCCTTTATAAAATTGATTAAAAATAAATCAAATCTTACATAAACCATTTATTTATTTTTCCCTTCCTATAAACTTTTATTTAAAATAATATGTTTCAAATCTATCTCCAGTTGAAAAAAATAAATTTTATAGGACATATGTTGCCAGACACTCAACCAATACCGACCATTGGCTTAAACCGCACTAATGTTGAAATTTCAATCAACAATCAATACTCAAATCAATCACCCCATCGGATCAATTCATATATGATAATATGAAAACAAATCAAATCCCATTTAACTGATAATTTTGATAATAATAAATAATGACCATTTAACATCAAAAAATCCAACCAGTTTAAACAATTCAAACCATTAAACATGTTTATTTTATAAACGTGACCAACAAGGTAGGTTACCTTTATTAGAACCAATCGTTAAAAACGATTTGGTATTTCACTGAAATTAAACGACGGTTTAATTTCATCAGCAGATCCACAAATAAATATATATCTAGCAAACAGACAACCATTAACCAGCAGAGCACACAAAAATAAACTCAATTTATATAAAATATAAATAGGGAAAAACTGTGTGAGTTTAACTCACCTTATTTCTGTTTGGCGAGATAACGACTGAATTTAGTTAAATTAAACGCATGTTTAATTTAACAGGAAACCCCAGCTGGCTCCTAACATGTTCGTCCCTGTACCATAATGTAGTATTTTCCGATATGATTCCAACGAATCTGACGGCATGTAAATCCGATCACGTATGGATTCGTTATAAGCTTTATAAGTTAATAAGTTTTTGTTTTAAATGAAAGTAACTAATATCCATAAAAATTGGGCCTTACCTTGTTTTCATTGACTTGACACGATTACCCCACCAAGTTACCATTTAAAACCCTTATTCGGATTCCTCATCCCCATTTCTCAAACCCTCCGCCGCCTAAAAGGAAAAATGGAAAAACACTTCCATGTCGCCACCCAGATCCTCTTCCCTCCCTGCTTTCTTCTGTTAAAATCCAACCCAGCTCTCATATGCAACTCGCTCCAGTCCTCCCCTCGCATTCTAGCTTCTATCGATTCACCCAAACTTCGATTTCGTACATCCAGCGATGGAGCACCCTTCTAACCTCGTCGAGTAACCCCACAAACCACCCAACTCCCCTTCAGTCTGTACCCACAACAACTTGAAGCTTCCCTACTTCAATTCGATGATTTCCGAACCCCTTTGGTCCACGGCTTCAATCAAAACATTAGGAAGTTCATCAGATCAGAAACTGCGTAGATTCAGATAAGTATTTTACTGATTTTTTATATCAAAGTATTATTTTGATTATCAAGTGTTACGAACAGTTTGTTTACTACTGTATTTGTTCTTATGCTTTTCTGGAGTGGATGAAACATATGTGTGATGCGTGTATATATATAGTGGTGGATTTAGTTGAGATCAACGTCCATCAGTCTTTTCTAATGTAGATTAGGCTACCCTATGCTTAGGCCATTAGTTTTTCTTCCCCTTTCAGATTGGTTTGTGTACTGGTAATGAGATATGAGGCATGATGGTTAGCAGAGATTTGGTAAATTCTGTATTGTATTTTCAATACAGTGGGTCTGTTCAAAAAGAACAGTGATTGGTCTTGTTAGATTTAGGCTTTGACTTTTTTATTTAGTTCAGAGATTTGGAAACTATCTTGTAGATTCTCTATTCCATTTTGAAGTACATGGCAACATGGAAAACATGTGAAATTTCTGTATATATGGACATATATTTTAGCTGTTCTATTTGGCCGTATAGATTTGATTTTCTTTCTTTCCTAGCTGTTCATTTCAATTTATATATATGGATTTGTATATGAAATTTGACACTGTAAATAAACATATATATTTATAGTGTACCTTTGATATATGTATTTGCCGTATCCATTGAATATATAAACTGTTTAATTTATATGGATTTGATGTTTCAATATATACCTATGCTTGATTTCCCTAGATGTTCTTGTGTTGTTCCTTGATCTATTTCTAGCTGTTCATAATCGATGCTCATGAAAAGTGAAAACTGTGTTTTACTATTTCATGACTGAAACAAGACATGCTACACATTTAAAATGAACTGTTTTATTTTGCTTTGTATTGTACAGACTATATATATGTTTTCTCTTAGCTGTTCAAGATATTTTCTGTTTCTTATATGTTATTATTATTTTTTCTTTCTTTCATTTGCAGATTAAACTGGGGTATGCATATATGGCAGAACATGGTCCGTACGGATTGTGGCTATAAATTGATATCGAATCAAAGATATGAACTGTATTATTGTAGATTTATTTTACACTTTTAAGTGCATGAAAACAGTGATTGAAAATGTGAAATTCCGTGTATAAAAGCTATTTTCGATTCTCTGTAGATTTGATTGTGTAAATATTTGCATATATATTGTTTCCTTTGTTAATCTTTGCAGATTTGTTGTACAAATAATTTACTGTGACTTTTGCTGTTGAATTTACTGTTTTAAATAAAGAAATTTGCGGTTGCTTATGTTTTTCTACTGTTGCTTGCTAAAAAGTCATGTTGAAATTTCAGTTTGCATTCTTATAGACAATAGCGTAGTTAGGCTATAAGCCCATAACGTTGGGATAGGCACTCAAGCCATATAAAGCAACTATGCACACATTGTTTTTCTTCATTGTGAACTGTGCATATATTGTCTTTTTTTATTTTTTTTTCTTTGTATTTGTCACTTTCCAGTTTTCTTATTATCTACATTCGAGTTTCATGGATCAACTTTTTTCTTATTTTGTTGAACATGTGTGGTATGTGTGTTCCGGTTCCAGTTTCCATGTTCATGTAGTATTCAGCTTTAGGTGAGTTTAATTATAAATCTAATTAAATTAAACATCTAAATTTACGACAAATTAATATCATCATATTAATTAAATTAACATTTTCAATTTCAACACTATAGAATTCAATAATTCAACATTACAAAATTCTGATTTTAAATGGCATTCCATTTATGTATTTTTTTTTTAATATTTGTAAATAATTCGTGAAAATTTAAAACGATTCCATAGCGACTATTTGAATATTTGATTTAGTCATAACTAACAATATATAACACGAAACCTAAATTTTTCCCTTTCATATGAAAATTATAATCAACACGGTTCCAACGTTTCTCGTTTTACAGAAATCCGACTTATATCGGATCCTGTATATTCAGTTAAAGTTCAGAACTCAATATTACGAACTGCCGCGCGATTTCGAGCTCGATTTATAAGTATATAAATATATAACGTTCAAAATTTGTTTTAACAACGAATTAAATATTGAAATCCTTAAATATTCCATATAAATTATTTAAAATAATAAACTAAATAAAAGATTTAGCTACCAAAAATACGGGACGTTACATTCCTTCCCCCTTAAAATAATTTCGTCCCCGAAATTGCTAAGGTAAGAAAGAACGTTACAACCCATTAATTTCCAAATCCAGTTAAAATTTAAAATCGAAAGCAATTCAATATAGTAAATAATTAATTTCCAAAATCAAGCATGAAGTATTCATTTGCACCACAGGACAGAATTATTCAACTTTAATCCATGTGATTACACTCCAGTTGACTATACCGGATTTTAATTATAATTCAACTTTTATAAAACCGTTGATGACTTCATATTCAAGCAATCTAACACTAAATCAATACTAATAAACCATCAATGCACAATCAATTTCAATCAAAATAATTGAATTTATGTTCAATTTAATATTTTACTTTGGTTTCACTTATTTGAACATCAATCGGTTAATACTCGATTTATTTCTATTTGATTATCATTAATTCAAATTCGAAATTTAATTAATTTAATTAAATTTGACCAAGTTAAGTTTCAATTTCAAATTTCAATCAAATTTGAATTCCATTCACATCAGTCAAACACACAAACCAATATCTCGATAATTTCATAAAGTTATTTATTTTCTGTAAAAATATAATTTGGGTAAAATTATTTCATAATACTGCATCGATTGTCAGTTCAACGCTTCTCAACAATTGAACCAATCAACAGCACAGTACAAAACATTTGTATATAAAATTTACAAATATGCTCTCATATATACACACTCAATCTTGATCAAGGGTATTACTAACCCAATTTCTATCGAGTTACACCACAGAGCCAAGGTTATTACTAAACCAATAGCTCTGATACCACTGTAACGACACGAGAATTTTCGTCCCCGAAAATCGACATAAATACCTTTACCGTAACTCATGCCGACCTTTCAGACACCGAAAACACTGGAACATTATTAGAAAGAAATTAGAGGGTGAGATAAGAAAGAAACAAATACTAGAATAGAGGAAGAAGAAACATCACAACACAGAATCAGAGTCTCACATCGCAGCGGAACAAATATAATACATAAATAAAAACTTTACTGAGAGCTTTAAAAATACTTACAATTATCACAGTGCAGCACACAACTGGACAGTGATAATAACCTATCCTCGTATACAACACACAGCGGAATAGCAGTTATATAATATCATACGTCTAAACTTTCCTAGCTCGTCTCTTCACAGCATTCGATACCCTGAACCTTTACAACCCGGGCTAACCCGAGCATTTACAAAACACTGGGTCAGTCTAGTGAACCAGAGTGAGTAAAACTCGCACAGTATTAAGGTAACACACGACTTGATTTTAAGGTCAAAATCTTAAAAAAAAAAGGATAATCGTAAGACCAAATCCACACATAAACACGGACGGTTTTTACCTTACGATAACCCAAACCATTACGAAACCAATATCTTATCTGATATTATAATAATGTCTAAATACAAGTAAATAAAATCTAGCGGAATGCTTGCATCTCACGTTTCACATATATAGTATACAAACAAAACCGCGGGCGCTTATTGGAGATTGGATTCCGACTATGGCAAGGTATGGGACCACCTGCCGATAGTGTATCTCTAGAGGCGAATTCACTAAGTTCAACAAGAACATCTTGCAACCCGGCCCTCACATGACCGACCACTCATTTCGCTTGAGTGTATCGAATGTATATCACCAACGGTTGGACTCAAAACGCCGTTTCCCGAAAAGGGACAGCATCGAATACAGATTAAAGAAGCAAAAGGATTTTCTCTAGATAGGCGATTATACACCCTAATGGGAGCGGCCCACATAGCCATGCTGCCTGCTCGATTTTTGTCATCTTCCCAGTTGATGAGGCTTGAAGTTTGAATTTCCTTTACAACACCTAGCCACCATTCACTTTGAATGCCACATCGTCAGATCCGCCAGATATTACCAATTGACGTCCACAAAAATTCTCTAGTTGGGAGCTTACCATTTATAGCACGTTTGAAGAAATCAACGTACGTGATCCTTTGGAAATACTCAGTCATACACTCGCCCATACAAGTCATCCAGGAACAGGATGAACCGAAGGTACTCTCCTACTGCATCTCATATAGGAATCACCTCATGGATCAGTAGCAAGAAGTCCTTATAGCCCGTAGATTCCGATCACGACAGAACCATAGTACTTCTCTGGCTGCAGACCAGAGATTATTAGTAGTTCTTCCATTTACGAAAATCCACGGTCTTCAATGCTCTATCTCAATCATCTCTAATATCTATATGTATTTGTTGGTCGGAATGGTTTTCGAATATAAATTCGAAACCGGTCTTTCCGTACCAATAATCGTATTGGACAGAATTGATAGTCGGTGATTTAACTATCAAAGTAAACAGTGTTTCAATCATGAAAATCCAGTGAGTTCACCGGTTCAGTATTCAGCACTACTTGGCCTTTTAATTTAAACCAAATGTAAATTTAAAACTCTTAAATCTTTCGATAATTTAAATATAGTCTTCTCGATTTCTTATTTAACATAAGATTTTTCTTTAACAAATTCTCTTTTTAATACTTGGGAAATCTTATATCATATTCAGTTTGTCTATTTTCACTTTCCTCTTTACCCTTACAACCAATATCATCCTCAGATAATCCTGAAGTTGTTCAAGTTTGGGTATTTTAATTACCTCTTAAACCTTGATCAACAACGTTCATATCTAAAGATAGATACGAGTTGTAGTATAAAACCAATATCTCATCTAATCTCAACGCAAATTCCATTTAACTATTTTATTTGAAAGTACGATTTCATAAACCTACTTTCCTTCTGGAAAATATCCTTCTCGAATATATCATTAGTTTTTAATTCACTAATTAAGAAATATTCTTTCTAAAACATCACTTTTAACTCTGCTTCTTTAACCAAACTCATTTTATAATTCGAATTTGGTTACAAAATCTCATGATCCACTTCTTTTACCAAATCAACTTTTTCTAATCCCTTTTTGAATCCATTTGACAATTCCTATTTTGAAATCTTATTTTAATCCCTTCCCTTTTTTACTTAATCCATTATTAAGTAACTTTAATGTATAATTAACCCTTTTACACATTAAAGCTCATTTACATAACCCTGATTTATTATAATCTTTTTGAATCTAAATATACTTTCACTTACCTCGAATAGTTAAGTAACCTTCTTTTTTAAGCTATCGCATTTGCTTAGAATTTCTCTTAAAACTTGTTATACAAATTCAGGTTTTATATATAAAACCTGTTCATAGTTCCCTTTCACCATTCCATTGGATTCTATTTCAATTTCGAGTACTTTTAAAATGAATCTCAACTAAAAAGTATTTCTCTAAATTAATAAAATAATAATTTATTTTAGTAGTTAACTACTTTCATAGTTAATTCCTTTATTTCCTAAAATAAATATTAAATTTCCCTTTTAAAATCTTATTAAAATTAAACAATACCATTCGATTTATTTCTCATCCTCGTACTTATAAATCAGATTAAAATCAGAGTTGCCTTTATAAAATTGATTAAAAATAAATCAAATCTTACATAAACCATTTTTTATTTTCCCTTTCCATAAACTTTTATTTAAAAAAATATGTTTCAAATCTATCTCCAGTTGAAAATAAATAAATTTTATAGGCCATATGCTGCCAAACACTCAACCAATACCGGCCATTGGTTTAAATCGCACAGATGTTGAAATTTCAGTAAACAATCAATACTCAAATCAATCACCCCATCAGATCAGTTCATATATGATAATATGAAAACAAATCAAATCCCATTTAACTAATAATTTTGATAATAATAAATAACGACCATTTAACATCAAAACAATCCAACCAGTTTAAACAATTCAAACCATTAAACACGTTTATTTTATAAACGTGACCAACAAGGTAGGTTACCTTTATTGGAACCAATCGTTAAAAACGATTTGGTATTTCACTGAAATAAAATGACGGTGTAATTTCATCAGCATATCCACAAATAAATATATATCTAGCAAACAGACAACCATTAACTAGCAGAGCACACAAAAATAAACTCAATTTATATAAAATATAAATGGGAAAAACTGAGTGAGTTTAACTCACCTTATTTCTATCTGGCGATATAACGACTGAATTTAGTTCAATTAAACGCGTGTTTAATTTAACTGGAAACCCCCACTGCCTCCTAATATGTTCGTCCCTGTACCATAATGTAGTCTTTTTCGATGTGATTCCAACGAATCTGACGGCACGTAAATCTGATCATGATTGGATTCGTTATAAGCTTTATAAGTTAATAAGTTTTTATTTTAAATTAAACTAACTAATATTCATAAAAATTGGGCGTTACCTTGTTTTCATTGACTTGGCCCGATTACCCCAACTCGTTACCATTTAAAACCTTATTCAGATTCCTCATCCCCATTTCTCAAACCCTCCGCTGCCTAAAAGAAAAAATGGAAAAACACTTCCATGTCGCCACCCAGATCCTCTTCCCTCCCTGCTTTTTTCTGTTAAAATCCAACCCACCTCCCATACGCAACTCGCTCCAGTCCTCCCCTCGCATTCTAGCTTTTATCGATTCACCCAAAACTCCAATTCCGTACATCCAGCGACGGAGCACCCTTCTAACCTCGTCGAGTAACACCACAAACCACCCAACTCCCCTTCAGTCTGTACCCACAACAACTTGAAGCTTCCCTGCTTCAATTCGATGATTTCCGAACCTCTTTGGTCCATGGCTTCGATCAAAACATCAGGAAGTTCATCAGATCAGAAACTGCGTAGATTCAGATAAGTATTTTACTGATTTTTTTATCAAAGTATTATTTTGATTTTGATTATCAAGTGTTACGAACGGTTTGTTTACTACTATATTTGTTCGTATGCTTTTCTGGAGTGGATGAAACATATGTGTGATGCGTGTGTGTGTGTGTGTATATATATATATATATATAGTGGTGGATTTAGATGAGATCAACGTCCATTAGGATAGTTAGTAGAGATTTGGTAAATTATGTATTGTATTTTCAATACAGTGGGTCTATTCAAAAAGAACAGTGATTGATCTTGTTAGATTTAGGCTATGACTTGTTTATTTAGTTCAGAGATTTGGAAACTGTCTTGTAGATTCTCTGTTCCATTTTGAAGTACATGGCAACAGGGAAAACATGTGAAATTTCTGTATATATGGACATATATTTTAGCTTTTCTATTTGGCCGTATAGATTTGATTTTCTTTCTTTCCTAGCTGTTCATTTCAATTTATATATATGGATTTGTATATGAAATTTGACACTGTAAATAAACATATATATTTACCTTGTACCTTTGATATATGTATTTGTCGTATCCATTGAATATATAAACTGTTTGATTTATAGGTGTTTCAATATATACCTATGCTTCATTTCCCTAGCTGTTCTTGTGTTGTTCCTTGATCTATTTCTAGCTGTTCATAATCGATGCTCATGAAAAGTGAAAACTGTGTTTTACTGTTTCATGACTGAAACAAGACATGCTACCCATTTAAAATGAACTATTTTATTTTGCTTTGTATTGTACAGACTATATATATGTTTTCTCTAAGCTGTTCATGATCTTTTCTGTTTCTTATATGTTTTTTTTTCTTTCTTTCATTTGTAGATTAAACCGGGTTATGCGTATATGGCAGAACATGGTCCGTACAAATTGTGGCCATAAATTGATATCAAATCAAAGATATGAACTGTATTATTGTAGAATTACTTTACACTTTTAAATGCATGAAAACAGTGATTGAAAATGTGAAATTCCCTGTATAAAAGCTATTTTTGATTGTCTGTAGATTTGATTGTGTAAATATTTGCATATATATATATATATATATAGTTTCCTTTGTTAATCTTTGCAGATTTGTTGTACAAATAATTTATTGTGACATTTGCTATCGAATTTACTGTTTTAAATAGAGAAATTTGCGGTTCCTTATGTTATTCTACTGTTGCTTGCTGAAAAGTCATGTTGAAATTTCAGTTTGCATTCTTATAGACAGTAGCATAGCTGGGCTATAAGCCTATAACGTTGGGATAGGCACTTAAGTCACATAAAGCAACTATGCACACATTGTATTTTTTCATTGTGAACTGCGCATATATTGTCTTTATTTATTTATTTTCTTTGTATTTGTCACTTTCCAGTTTTCTTATTATCTACATTCGAGTTTCATGGATCCACTATTTTCTTATTTTGTTGAACATGTGTGGTATGTGTGTTCCGGTTCTAGTTTCCATGTTCATGTAGTATTCAGCTTTAGGTGAGTTTAATTATAAATCTAAATTAAACAGCTAAATTTACGACAAATTAATATCGTTATATTAATTAAAATAAAAGTTTTAATTTGAATAGTATAGAATTCAATAACTCAACATTACAAAATTCCAGTTTTAAATGGCATTCCATTTTTTTTTTTAATATTTGTAAATAAATCGTGAAAATTTAAAACGATTCCATAGCGACTACTTGAAAATTTGATTTAGCCATAACTAACAATATATAATACGAAATCTGAATTTTTCTCTTTTATATGAAAATCATAATCAACACGGTTCCAACGTTTCTCGTTTCACAGAAATCCGACTTATATCGGATCCTGTATATTCAGTTAAAGTTCAGAACTCAATATTACGAACTGTCACGCGATTTTGAGCTCGATTTTTTATTATACAAATATATAACGTTCGAACTTTGTTTTAACAATGAATTAAATAAATAAATCCTTAAATATTCCAAATAATAAATTAAATAAAAGATTTAGCTACCAAAAATATGGGATGTTAAACCACGGGGTTTCATCAGTTGGGGGTGGTCGATGACAGTATAGACAAGTCCGCTTTTAGGACTCCAGATTGTTTCTTTGAATGGCTCGTTATTCCTTTTGTGTTGACGAATGCATCTGCCTATTTTGTTGATCTGATGAGTAGGGTGTTTCAGGAGTTTCTAAATAAATTCGTCGTGGTCTTTGTTGATGATATTTTAATCTTCTCAAAGAGCGAGGAAGAGTAGGCCTTACATATAAGGGAGGTTTTGAAAACTCACTGTGCACACCAGCTTAAGGCAAAGTTCTCCAAATGTCATTTTTGGAGAAAAGAAGTAAGATTTATAGGGCATGTGGTCTCTAAAGAAGGGGTAGCAGTAGATCCCGCAAAGGTAGTTACAGTTCAAGATTGGCAAATCCTAAAGAATGCAACGGAGTTAAGAAGCTTTCTTGGATTAGCAAGCTATTATAGAAAGTTCATTAAGGACTTCGCAAAGATATCAGCCCCACTCACCAAGCTGACAATGAAGAATTTGACATTTTCATAGGGTGTAGATTGTGATGTGGCTTTCTAACGACTGAAGAGGGCTCTGACAATAACCCCAGTCTTGACCTTGCCCGATGGGAATAACGTATTTACAGTATACACCTATGCATGTGGTATAGGGCTTGGTGCGGTTTTGATGCAAGAGGGAAGGGTAGTATGTTATGGAGGTAGACAACTAAGAGTTTATGAGAAGAACTACCCTACCCATGACTTAGAGCTAGCTACCATAGTATTTGTGCCTAAGATGTGGCGTAATTATTTGCTTAGAGAGAAGTTCGAATTGTACATCGATCATAAATCTCTCAAGTACTTGTTCTCTCAGAAGGATCTCAATTTAAGGCAGTAAAGGTGGATGGAGTTCCTAGCATCTTATGACTTCGAGATTGCTTATAACCCTGCTAAGGGTAATGTAGTGGTAGACGCACTAAGTAGGCAGAGGATGGCCTTAATTCCTCCGTTTGTGGAAAGGAAAAGCTTGGAGTTTATATCGACTTTTGATTTTAGACACTCCACTGAGTTTTTGCCTGACTTATTTGCATCACTGGAGGTGCGACCTACTCTTATGGATCAGATAGGAGCTTCGCAGCGAGAGGATACACAGATTTTAGATATCTTGGATAGACTTAGTAAAGGGAAGACTTCTAGACACCTCGGTAGATATTCCACAGACGATAAGGGGTGGTTGCGATGAGATGGGAGGCTTTGTGTTCCCCAAATTGGGAGTTTATTGAAGACAGTCATAGAGGAAGCCCATCATTCTAAGATGACTTTCCATCTAGGCGGTGATCAGATGTATAGGGATATAAAGAGGGTTTTCTTTTGGTTGGAATGAAGAAAGATGTGGTAGAGATTGTTTCTCGATGTTTGATTTGCCAGCAAGTCAATGCTGAGCAAAACAAGCCCGCTGGTTTACTTCATTATTTGGAGATTCCACAGAGAGAATGGGAGAGTGTCTCTATGGATTTCATAGATGGTTTGCCTAGATCAAAGAAAGGCAACACCGGTATTTGGGTTGTAGTAGAGAGACTTACTAAGAGCACTCATTTCATTCCAGTTAAGAGTAAGAGGATGATGACATGGTTGGCAGCAGTTTACGTTCATGGGATAGTCCGTCTTCGTGGAATACCTTCCAGTATCATAAGTGATCGTGACCGCATTTTGACCAGTGAATTTTGGCGGAGCTTGCAAGAAGCATTAGGTACATAGTTGTGTTTGAGCACCGTTTATCACCCTCAGACCTAGGGATGGCAAAAAAATCCGTACTCGCGATTATCTGTGGGTAAAATCTGTCATGGATATGAAAAGGATAGTTAAATGGGTATCCGTGGGTAAAATAAACGGATATTTTTAATATCTATTAATTAATGGGGCGGGTACGGATAGTAAGATATCCATGTCCGTGGGTACCCGTGCCCGTATTAGATGTGATTTATTACCAATAGTCAATGCAAAAAACATTGTTGTTGGTTGTTCGGTATTTGTGTACATGCTTTTACTCAACAATTTATAACTGTTTGTTGATATTTTAATGGATACTTCTGTTGTTGTCTTTTCTTTTCTAGATGTTGGTTTAAATATGTATTGGTATTTTGAGGTTAGCATTTGAGCATTGGTCTAAAAATTTTTGTTAACCAAATGTACTTTTGAATAATTTCAATAAACGGTTAAAAAATAAATTGAATAAATATAATGGATACTCACTGAATACCCGCCATTACCCGCAACCTGTTTAAAACCCGTTTAATGGGTACCCGTGCGGGTATGGGGCGTGCACAGGGCAAAAAATCATGCAACGGGGCGGGTGATGGGGTGGTATTACCCGCGCCCACACCGCCCCCATTGCCATCCCTACTCAGACCGAGGGACAGACAGAAAGGGTGAACAGAGTTCTTGAGGATCTTTTAAGGCTGTGTATCCTAGATTTTGGAGGGACTTGGGAAGAACATCTTCCTTTAGTAGAGTTCACCTACAACAACAGTTACCAAGCAAACATTGGTATGGCACCCTTCGAAGCATCGTACGGACGACACTATAGGTCACCAACTTTTGGTGGCAATCTACAGAAAGACCACTATTTGGACCAGATATGGTTTGGGAAACGTCCGAGAAGATTGATCTTATTAGAAGGCGAATGAAGACCGCTCAAGTTAGGCAGAAGTCTTACGCAGATAAGAGAAGGACCGACATTGAGTTTGAAGTGGGAGACATGGTTTTTATTAAGGTGTCACCTTTGAGGAATGTGGTTTGCTTTGGATCTGTAGGGAAACTGGCACCAAGATTCGTAGGACCATTTCCCATAACGGAAAGGATTGGCCAAATGGCATATAAAGTAAAGCTACAAAGAGGTTGTCCAGCGTTCATGATGTTTTCTACGTTTCTCATTTGCGAAAGTGCTTGCATGAAAACACAGAAGTGGTTGAGCCGAGTATATTGGAGGAAGTAGAGGGGGAACGAGAGGTGATAGTCAGACAAGCTCCTACTCGTATCCTTGGATAAAAAGTTAAGAAGCTACACAATAGAGAAGTCAAGTTGATGAAAGTTCAGTGGGGAGATAACCCAGAGGATGCAACTTGGGAAACCGAAGACAAGATTCGTGCTTCGTGCCCTTTTCTTTTCGAGGGTATGCTCTTAACTTCATTTCCAAATCTTTTATTCATGCTTGTTTTTATCATTTAAGTATATCATATCGATCGAATCTTCGAACTTTAGGTAGGAATCCCATGGATGTAAACAATAGTTTGAAATATGTTATGTTTGATGGATGCAAGTGTTTGCTAGTGGTTGCTCGTGGATGCATATACACACACATTGGGCACCAGATCGGCTCAATCACTCTCATACTTCATATGGATGTGTATGAAATTTTCTTCTTTTAATGGATGAAAGTGAGTGTATCATCATATAGATTGCATTTGGACGGATGATTGTGCGCGCATATAGAACTTACATGTTATAATAGGATTATTTGCATACATGTTGGATACATTACACTAACATACATTGCATTAAGGAGGTCGAGTGAGTCGGTAGACCGCCTAATCTTTTTCATTAGTATTGGGACAAATACACACACCTTTGCATATGTTAATATAAGCATTAGAAATTTCTAAGGACAATGGATGCCTGTGATTGGTGGATAAGTAGATGGATGATGGATGGAAAGATATACATTCTTCTTAACTTGGAGATTTCGAGGACGAAATCCTTTAAGTAGGCGAGAATGTAACACCTCGTATTTTTACAACACTAAAAGATGATAAATTAAATAATAATAAATTTAATATTCAGAATTAAGGGAAACAGACTGCGCCATTGCGTTCGTCTCGGAATTATGGTTAAAATAGACACTTAGTTTGCATAAAATAGACACCGCATGAAGAAGTTATTAAGGTTTGAAGTTTGTATATGCATAAGAAGAATATCAGTTCAAAATCTCGGAATTTAGGGAGGCGGGAATTTTCCCGCTCAGGGGTATCGACCCCATAAGGGGGTGTCGACCCCTCAAGGAGGGTGTCGACCCATGGGTCGACCACATAAGGGGGTCGACCCCTGCGGCAGATCTGGCAGATTAGGGTTTCCTCCTATTGGCTATAAATATGGCCTCATTTCTCTTGTTTCTCCAACCAAAAGTAATGGAGAACTAGATGATGCCTGTGCCCAGATCAAATCAAGTCTATTCTTCTTCTGCAATCAAGTCAATCAATTAAAGCTTAGAGATCTGTTATTCAATTCATCTTCTATTTTTCCAAAACCAAAATCATTGTTAGTCCATGTTAATTTTAGATCTAAATAATTAAAAGTAAAACATGATATGACTATAACTTGGATCTATGCCTATGACCATTTGAATCACATCAGATCTGCTATAGTATGTGTATCTAAATTATGATGACATGACTATGAATTAGATCTAGGCCTATACCTATTGAACCATGCCAGATCTATCTTGTTTGTAGATCTAATTCACTGTTTAGATCACATCTTGTCTATTCCTATTATGTTGTAGCTAAATCAGATCTATTATTAGTTGGACATCTAATTCATTGTTTGGATCTTATCATGCCTGTTATGACATCCCTATTATGTTAGAATCAGTTCTATTATCACATGATCATTAGATTTGTTCCTATATGCCTATCTTATCATTATGTCGCCATATGTTTATGCCTATTTCTTCCATTATATGTCAATCTTGTTAGTATGATCATTTCTGTCCTTTCCCCCTTCTTCTTTCCCTTTTATTTTTATAGCCAGGCTACCTTCGAGCCTAGGGATGCCGCTGAAATATGCGAACGCGTCAAATTGGGAACGAGGAGAAAACGGTAAAATTAATGCATAACTTGTAATTGGAATTTGGGCAAAATTTGAATAAAATATATAAATACGAATTTGGGGCATAAATTGAACTATGATTAAAGACCTTAATTTGGGGCATATGGTTCATTATGAACATAACTTGGGAAATGGGCATGAAAACCTATAACGACATAGGAATAATTGATTAATGGAAATGCCTAGGATTACAGAAATTAGAAACTATAACCATGCTTAGACACGAGGTTAGATTACACTTGTGGTTGAAGTTTGCTCGGAACCGCCCGCCATATCCAACGACCACAAGTGGTGAATCTAATGTGAGGAGTCTAAGTGCATAAACACGAGACGTGCTACGACACAAGGTTAAACCCGGCGCATGGAAGAAGTCTGCCCGGAGCCTCCCGGCATAACCAACATCCACAAGTTGCTGGTTTAATGTGGGAGGTCTAGTACATAACAACCATAAATAAATATGGTAATGAATCGGAATACTTAACCTAGTTGAATCCATAGGGATTGTAAGAACATATAACTTGAGTAGGGGTCAAGTAAACTTGTTTGATACAGTGGGTGGGTTAAGTAAATCTGGGGTGGGAGGGTAATATTTATATATAGACCCACAAAACTTAACCTGTAGGGTTATGCAATCTTTTACTCCGGTATAGCATAACCTTTGGAAAACCTAGTGGGGATGCAAGCGTAAGGGGAAGCTTGTATCATCTTGCGTATGGGACCCGTTTCAGTTTGTAACCCATATATAGGTATCAATCGAGTACTCCGAACTAGGTCGGAGTCGAGGCACGCTTACTGGGCTGATTGTAAGAGATCCATAAGTGGGGGATGGTGTGGGAGGCGCGTACTGACCGAGTCATGTGCGTGGATGGTCCGGACAGAGGAGGATAAGACGTCGTGACACCAGTAAATATGGTTGTGCACATCTGGAAAACGACGGGTTGCCACTTTAGGGAGTGATACACCCTACTATGGGGGCCCAGCACATGGTATCTATGGAGTAGGGAGCCGATCGATTAGGGTAGTAATTAGGGTACATTTAGACTCCAGTATGTTAGGGAGCCCGTTAATACCTTTAGGGGTAACTCCGGTATGTTGGGATGCCTGTTGATTGTATGGGGTGAAAACCTCTCACTGGAAGTACACCTAAGTCTACCATCTTATACTTGTTGGGGATCATCTTGTTAATAAGACACTAGTATTAGTGCAGAGAAATCGTTAGGGAAGCACAATATACTCTATCATGTTTATCCTGTTTACCTTGTCATACTTACCTTTTACGATGTTATCTCTCTTATCCACTTTTTATGCCTGCATGATACTTTTACCTATTTATATGCTAAAAGTAACTGGACTCACCAGACTTTATGTCTGACCCATTTTGTTTCCTCTTCTTTCTCTTCTGTTTCCCCTCTAGGTTCTCAAGGTGGGAATACTCAAGCTTGATCAGGATCATGTTTTCATTCTACTTGGAGCTGCTTAGATTATTTCTCAGGTTCCTATCTTTTCTACTATGACTGTGTTTTTGGGGAATCATGCTTCTTTTATTATTGTACTCTGATGTTTTAAGTACAAGACAGAAATTTCAATGATGTACTGGCTTTTATGCATTTCAGACATATGATGTAACCATGTTTTGAACCACGATGCTTTATGATTAATAAAGTTTTTAATTCCACTGCTATTTCACATATGTCTTGTAATATTTCTATTCACCTATAATGCTTCACGAAACTTAATGCATTCTCTTAATAAGTGACATTAACGGATGTGGGATGCCACAAAATAGCAGAATTTAGGGGAGCGGGAAAAATCCCGCCCAGGGGTGTCAACCCCATCAAGGGTGTGTCAACCCCTGGGTCGACCCCATAAGGGGGTGTTGACTCATTGGTCAACTTCATAAGGGGGGTCGACCCCTCTGCGGTAGAACTGGATAGATTAGGGTTTGGTGTGACAGCTATAAATATGGCCTCATTTCTCTTGTTTCTCCACACAAAAAATAATGGAGAACTAGATGTTGCCTCTGCCCAGATCAAATCAAGTCTTTTCTTCTGTAATTAAGTCATTCAAGTTTAGAGATCTGTGATTCAACATCAGCAATTCTTTCTTCAATTTTTCTAGATCCAAACACTATGAGTCTATGTTAGTTTTAGATCTAAATATTTAAAATGTGAATCTTGACATGGCCATAGCTTTGATCTATGCATGTGGCTATTTGAATCATATCAGATCTGCTATCACCTATTTATCTGAGTTATTTTGACATGACCATGAACTATATATGAACCTATACCTATTTATCATGTCAAATCTGCCATTGTTTTTAGATCTAATTCACTGTTTAGATTACCTCATACCTGTTACTATTATGTTTGTGGCTAAATCAAATCTGTTATTAGTTGGATACCTAATTCATTGCTTAGATCTCATCATGCCTGTTTATAATGTCCTAATTATGTCAGAATTAGTTCTACAGATGTTCATCAGATTTGTTCCTATATGCCTATCTTGTCATTATGCCACTATATGTTTATACCTATTTCCGCCAATATATGTCTGTTTTGTTAGTATGATCATCTCTGTCCTCTTCCCTTTATCTTTTCCCTTTTATTTTTATAGCTAGATTACTTTAGAGCCTAGGCATGCCGCTGAAATATGCGAACACGTTAAATTGGGAACGAGGGGAAAACGTTGAATTTGGGGCATAACATGTATTGGGAAATTTGGGCATAACTTGAATGTAATAGATGAATATGAATTTGGGGCATATGGTTCGTTATGAACATAACTTGGGAAAGGGGCATGAAATCCTATAACGACATAGGAATAATTGGTTAATAATTGAAATTCCTAGAATTACAGTAATTAGAAACTGTAACCGCGCGTAGACACGAGGTTAGATTACACTTGTGTTCGAAGTCTGCCCGGAACCGCCCAACATATCCAGCGACCAAAAATGGTGAATATAATGTGAGGGGTCTAAGTGCATAAACATGAGACGTGCTAGGACACGAGGTTAAGTCCGACTTGTGGAAGAAGTCTGCCCTGAACCGATCGGCATATCCAATATCCACAAGTCGTAGGCTTAATGTGGGAGGTCTAGCACATTATAACCATAAATGAATATAGTAATGAATTAGAATACTTAACCTAGTTGAATCCATAGGGATTGTATGAACATATAACTTGAGTAGGGGTTATGTAAACTTGTTTGAAACAGTGGGTGGGTTAAGCAAAATTTTGGTTGAATGGGTAATATTTTTATATATATAGGCCCAGAAAACTTAACATGCGGGGTTATGCAATCTTTTACTCTGGTATGGCATAACCTGTGGAAAACCTAGTGGGGATACAAGCGTAGGGGGAAGCTTGTATCATCTTGTGTGTGGGACCCGTTTCTGTCAGTAACCCATATATAGGTATCAAACGAGTACTCTGAACTAGGTCGGAGTCGGGGCACGCTTACTAGGCTGATTGTAAGATATCCAAACATGGGGGATAGTGTGGGCGGCGCATTCCGATGGGGTCATGTGCATGCATGGGTCCGGCAGAGGAGGTTTAGACGTCGTGACACTTGTATATATGGTTGTGCACATCCTCAAAACGAAGGGTTGTCACTTTAGGGAGTGATACACCCTACTGTGGGGCCAGCACAGTGTATCTACGGAGTAGGGAGCCGATCGATTAGGATACATCTAGACTCCGGTATGTTTAGAAGCCCATTAATGCCCTTAGAAGTAACTCCGGTATGTTGGGCTACTTGTTGATTGTATGAGGTGAAAACCTCTCACTGGAAGTACACCTAAGTCTACCATCTTATACTTGTTGTGGATAATCTTGTTAATAAGACATTAGTATTTGTGCAGAGAAAAAGGAAAATCATTAGAGAAGCGCAATATACTCTATCACGTTTGTCCTATTTACCTTCCTAATATGATGTTATCTCTCTTATCTACTTTATAGGTCTGTCATTATACTTTTACTTATTTATATGCGAAAAGTAACTGGACTCGCCAGACTTTATGTCTGACCCATTTTGTTCCCTCTTCTTTCTCTTCTGTTCCCGCCTTTCCCCAGGTTCTCAGGGTGGGAATACTTAAGCTTGATCAAGATTCTACTTGCATTCTGCTTGAAGCTGCTTAGATGTATTGCTCAAACTCTTATCTATTCTACTATGGCTATGTTTTAGGGATTATGCTTCTTTATTTACTGTACTCTGATGTTTAAGTACAAGACAATTTTTTTAATGATGTACTGGGTTTTATGTTTTTTAGACATATGATGTAACCATGTTTTGAACTACGATGCTTTATGATTAATAAAAGTTTTTAATTCCGCCGCTATTTTATATCTGTCTTGTAATGTTTCTGTTTCTGTTTACCTATAACGCTTCATAAAACTTAATGCATTCCCTTAATGAATGATATTAACGGACGTGGGGTGTCACATACAACATCTTTTACTCCACATTCCTGTAATCAAATCAGGATTGTAATTGTAATCAAGCAATATAAAGAAGAGATTACCCAACAGTGGATGTAGGCACATTACTGAGCTACTATAAATTTATTTATTCATTTACTTTTTATGCACATCGTGACTGGACTTGTGCTGATATTCTGTGATCGCTATCTGGATTACACTCATTTGGTGTGTTAGGGGGAAATTGACAAATTTCCATCTAATAATATATGTATATAGGATATCTATTTAATAGCTTATTAGAGATTAACTGCCTATGCCAGAAATTAATTGATTTAGTTAAGTTGGCTAATAATTAATTGATTGAATTAATTGTGTAAATAAAAATTAGTTAAATTAGTTGAATATGCTAGCAGTTATTTACTGGCATAATTATAACCAAATTAATTTCATAGTACACTGATTGGCATATTTATAATCAAATTAGGAAATATTAATAATTGTTAATACCAAACAAGTGTGATAACTATGTATTACGGTTATTAATAAAGACGACACATCTTATATAAAGGCATATATTTATTTCATATCTTATCGGATCATGTTCATGTATGCTAGCAATTAGCTAAAAATTATGTTATAGGCTAGCAATCATTTATTGCATATTTATAAATTTAATTAATTTCATAACATGTAGATTTGTATATTTATAATTGAATTAGGAAATGTAAATGATTGTTAACACTAGAAAAGTGTGACACCAATGTTTTACAACTCAGTTAATACAAGGCATATATATAAGTGATATATTAACGAGTTTTGTTAATTATGCTCGAAGAGAACATGTTAAGATAACATTTATTAACTTAGAGACAAAAAATTTATCTCTAATACCTAATTTAACACTATATAATTAATAGTTGGTTGAATTTAGAGCCCCAGCTGAAGCCCCGCAAAATCCTCGCTATAGCTCGTAGCACTCTTCAACCGCTATGTTATTTCAGTTTAGCCCTGATGAATAGTAGGCCCACTTTAAACCCAGCTATTTTGTAACAACCCGTATTTTCAATAACCTGTAATAACATAAATCGAGGCAGAATTTAATTCTAAAATGGGAATCAAGGGAAACGGGCTATGCCATTGTGTTCGTCTCGGAAAAATACGCGAAATAGAGTCCGAGTTTTCGAAAATCGGAGTCCGTATGACCAAGATATGGCCTCGCGAAGTTTCACGAAAATTCCCAAATTAAAGTATACTTAATTAAGTGAAATGGGTTGTGTAGATATATATATATATATATATATATATATATTGATATATATATATATATATATATATATATAATTGAAAATTTAATAAATAAATATGCAAAAATGCTCAAAACAGCGAATTGGGAGAGGGGAATAACCGAACCGGCCGATTTTTGAAGTCGACCCGAGCCCGCTGGGTCGACTAGGGGTTAATCCAGGGTGTTTGGCTGTCAACCCGTGGGCCGATTCGCTCAAGTGCAGATTTTGCATTTGAATGGTTCTCATGGTCCATCTTTAATCTAAAGGCCCTAGATGGTTCCTACACTTGACTTCTTCCCCAAGACATGCTTTGATGGCTTGGATTGAATCTAGGGTTAATCCTATGGCCTAAAACACTTGCCTAATCTATAAATAAGACCCTAACCTACCCTAATTCATTCATAATTAAACCTAGTGACTAAACTATGGCAAAATGCTAGCTCTCATGGCCTCCACTAATTTTATGAAGAGGGTTGCATACTAATCACTCTCTAATCAACTTCTAATCCCTTCTTAGCATCTTAATCTTCTTCATTTGGTGTTCAAAGTTGCTAGTTGTGAGTTTCTATCACTTTGATGATCTTTTGGTAAACTAATTAGATGAGATGTGATGAGATTTATGGTTTTGTATGTGGGTTAATGAGCTTTGAATCATATGATATGATGTTAGCATTAATCTTATGTTTATGCATGTTGAGTATGTAAGCTTATGCAAGTTTAATATGATGTATGTTATGTTTGCATGATGCTAAATATGCAAGTTGTGGGCTATGTAATCATATGCATGTTATGCAAGTTCATGGTAATATGCTATGCAAGTTACATGTTTGTTAATATGCAAGTTACATGTTTGTTAATATGCAAGTTACATGTATGTAAATATGCAAGTTACATGTTTGTTAATATGCAAGTTACATGTTTGTTAATATGCAAGTTACATGTATGTAAATATGCAAGTTACATGTTTCTTTATATGCAAGTTACATGTTTGTTAATATGCGAGTTACATGTATGTAAATATGCAAGTTACATGTTTATTAATATGCAAGTTCATGATGACACATTATGCAAGTCTATAAGCTAATATGCAAGTTTGTTATGCAAAATGAATATGTAAGTTATGTGACATATTATATGCAAGTTATGTGACATGTTATGCAAGTTCATATGCAAGTTATGTGTTTGTTAATATGCAAGATGGCACCTTTGAAACATGTTCATTCATATGCAAGTTGACACCTTTTATATGTGTTATATCATGAACGAAATTACGTGGGAACGATGGGGTAATTAAATGCATAAGTTAATAAGATTGTGTGAAATTAATATAATTATGCATAACACAAAATAAATAAACATAGTATGGGAATTTGCCTATTTGGTTAGGTGTACCCATACTATGTGTTGGGAATTTACCTATTGAGTTAGGTCTACCCCATGGGAATTTACCTATTAAGTTAGGTCTACCCATGTTAAGAAAACTTGATTAATTAGGGATAATTAATATAAAATTATGAGGGTGATTAATTAGGTGTAATTAATTGACTAAGACACGAGGTTGGACTCAGTTGTAGCGTAAAACTGCCCGGACCCAACCGGCTTAACCAGTTGCTACAAATGTTAGCCCAATGTGAGAGGTCTTAGGCACAAACTAAATACGTAATTAATGTAAAGACACGAGGTTAGACTCTGTTATGACATAAGGCTGCCCGGACCCAACCGGCTTAACCAGCGGTCATAAAAGACAGTCTAATGTGAGAGGTCTTTACAAAGGTTACGTTCTTAATTAATTAATTAAGAAACACTTAACCATATTAGCATGTAGAGGGACATGAGGGGTTAAGTGGGTGCCTCGGGTGGCATGAGAAAATCTAGTGGTTGCCTTGGGTGGCAATAGAAAATACGATTAGAATACTTAACCAAAATGGAACATGTAATTAAAACATGATTAAAGGGTTAAGTGGGATATACTAGAAAAAGGGACAAGCTTAGGTGGGTAGCTTGTGGAGGCCCATTTCAACCAGTAACCCATACGTATTTTTGTGGGCTCGACCCATGTCGAGGACGGGACACGCATACTGGGCTTGACTGTAAGAGGCAAACGGGTTAGCGGTGGCAACGCAAGTCCAACGGGCTTCATATGCGTGAGTGGGCCCGGGCTGGTAGGTAAGCCGTTGTTGCATCGAGTAGATATAAGCCGTGCACCTTTAGTTCCATCAGGTTGCCACATTGGGGAATGATACATCCCACGGTGGGGCCAGCACGGGTATCTACGTTAGGGAGCCGATCGAATGGGAAGTAGTGTGTACACCTAGTGGATTGTAGGGCCCCGTGGCGCCTACTTGGTCACCTAGGGGTACGCAGGTACTAATTAGTAAATTTTATAAGTCCTTGGGTGGGATCAACCTTTAAGTTAGGAACGACTGGTGTGGTGCAGTTTAGTAATTTACCTTAGGGAGGGTAGATGCGTCTTTATCCTTTATCTTCGTTTAGTTGACTGCTTAGGGTAGCCATTCATCCCTATATGTTACCGTATATCAGTTTATGTCTTCTCTGGTTACTTTAACGATTGTATTGTTAAAGTTATAGGACTCGCTCAGACTTATGTCTGACCCTGTTGTTTTTATCTTTTTCCCAACCCTCAGGTCCTACGGTGGATCCTAGCAGTAGTGGAGCTTGATCGGATTGCTGTTCCAGTCTTTAGGAGCTTGGATAGATGTAAAGCTCCAGTTACCCAGTTATCTTTTCTTTTGTTTGGCTATTGTATGAGAGTGGGATTATGTACTTCTTTATTTTGATGGATATTGTACTTGACCTTTATTGTGGTTTTATGATGTAACCAGACATGTTTTACTTCCGCTGTTATGAGATGATGTTTTAAAATTTCAAGTACTATTTATATCTGTCTTGTTGTAATTTTTCTGTTCTATATTCACTAAAATACTCCACCGATGCTATGGCATTCCCTTAGTGAGTGATCATAGCGGGAGTGGGGTGTTACACGTGGTATCAGAGCTTAAGGTTACCAGAACAGATAAAATTTTTGAGAAAAACTACTTTCTAAGAGTATTTTCGAAGAAAGGATTTTTAAAAGCATGTCTTCTAAGAGAAAAAGTTTTTGAAAAAGAAAAGCATAATCCCCAATAGCCATATCTTTATCTTTCGGAATCTCCTTTTTGAATCTTTCCTCTTTCGTTTCAGCATGGCTGAAGATCTTAACATCCCGGAGGGTTTAGTTATACCACTATGGTATAGGAGGTTGCAAGAGGCTAGGGCCGCGGCTGCGGGTCCGGCCAATGCTACTACACCAGAGACAACCGCTCCTCCTCCTCAGCCTAGAGTGGATAATTTTGCTAAGGTTTGCAAGGAGTTCAAGGCTATAGGAGGAAAACCTTTTCTTGGTTCAGAGACTTTCGTAGAGGCTAGAGATTGGCTTAAGGAAGTGGAAGAGTTGCTAGATATCTTTGAAGTGGAAGAGGGAAAGAAAGTCAAGTTGGCGGCTTGGTTAATGAAGGGAGAGGCCTCATTCTGGTGGGAGGTCACTAATGGAGAACGCCCTGTTGACTCTTGGGCAGATTTTAAGCAAAGGTTTGGGGCTAAGTTTCTCTCAAGGGCGGAAGAGAATCTGTTTATGGAGAAGTTCTTGAATTTGAAGCAAGGGAATCTCACGGTGAAAGAATATGTCAACAAATTCAATCAATTAGCAAGGTTTGGCATAGAGTTGGTGAATACACCGGAGAAGAAGGCTTTGAGGTTCGTTAGAGGCTTGAACGAACCATTGCAAGGAATAGCTATGACTCACATTCCTATGGGGGCCACTTTTAAGAAGCTTGTCTACATGGCACTTATGCATGAGGATGATAAGAATTCTAAGGCACCAGAGAAAAAGGGGGATCAGAAGAAACCGCAACAGCAACAACAAGGCAAGGGCGGAAAAGGCAATGGTGACAAAAAGAAGACGAAGAAGAAGTGCTTCAATTGTGGAACACCAGGACACCTCAGTAAGGATTGTCGCAAAAAGAAGAAGACCGGTTGCTTTCATTGTGGTGAAGCAGGGCATCTTGTGAAAAACTGCCCAAAGAAGGGGCAGAAGACGGGGTCTACCTCAGGAGGCCAGGTGCAAGCTCTTATAGCACCACCTCAGTCAGGGGGGCAAGTTCAGGTTCTCTCAGTTCCACCGATTCAGCAGAGAGGTAGAACTATTTCCGTTGAAAGTCTGGTTTTTCTGTTTGATCATCCAGTTCGTACTTTGTTTGACTCTGGCGCATCGCATTCTTTTATCTCATCATCGTTAGTTGAGTCACTGCACTTAGACACCAGTCTAGTTGATGATCCCTTGGTTGTCTCAAACCCAATTGGGGGCTCCATATATCTGTCTATGATATGTTTGGGTTTGAAGATTTCTATACTTAGCGTTGAGTTTAGATGTGATGCTTTTGTATTGGGCTTCACGGGCTATGGGTTGATCTTGGGCATGGACTGGTTATCCAGTAATGGTGCCGTTCTTGATTGCGAAAGGAGAGTTGTCAGGCTCATGACCCGCTTGGGTAACACTCTCGAGATCTCTTGCAATCCCATGGAATCTGTTTTGCTAAGTTATCTTGAATCGCTCGATGCTTCGGTCGAAAGTTTGTGTTCTGTCAGAGTAGTCCGGGAATATCCGGATGTGTTTGAAGAAGTAAAGGGTTTGCCTCCGAAGCGGGAGATAGATTTCCGAATTTATTTGGTGGATAATGCCAAACCAGTGTCTTTGCCAGTACGCCACATGGCTCCTCGTGAGAGAAGAGAACTTCATAAGCAAGTAGGGGAGTTGCTTGAGAAGGGGTTCATAAGGCGAAGTATATCGGAGTGGGGAGCTCCAGTAGTGTTTGCCACGAAGGCGGATGGGTCCCTCAGACTTTGTGTGGATTATAGAGAACTTAATAAGCTCACGAAGAAGAATAGACACCCATTACCGAGGATAGATGATCTCTTTGATCAGTTGGTTGGCGCGTCAGTATTTTCGCAGATGGACTTAGCTACAGGGTTTCATCAGTTAAGAGTGGCGGAGGACAGTATAGAGAAGACTGCTTTCCGGACTCCGGATGGTTTTTATGAGTGGCTAGTGATGCCATTTGGGTTGACAAACGCCCCCGCATACTTTGTTGATCTCATGAGTAGAGTGTTCAGAGAGTATCTGAATAAGTTTGTAGTAGTTTTTGTGGATGACATCTTGGTCTTTTCCAAGAATGAAGAAGAGCATGCCTTACATCTCAAGGAAGTGTTGGAGACTCTTCGAGCGCATAGTCTTAAAGCTAAATTCTCTAAATGCCATTTTTGGAGAAGAGAAGTGCGATTCTTAGGGCATGTGGTCTCTAAGGAAGGGATAGCTGTGGATCCCGCAAAGATAGTATCTATCCAGGATTGGAAAGTTCCTAGAAATGCGACCGAGGTAAGAAGTTTCTTGGGGTTGGCAGGATATTATAGGAAGTTCATCAAAGACTTCGCGAAGATATCAGCCCCATTAACCCGCTTGACGAAAAAGAATCTGGTTTTCTCGTGGGATGTAGATTGTGATGATGCTTTCCGACGGTTAAAGAGAGCTTTGACCACCGCTCCAGTTTTAGTGCTCCCGGATGGGAGTAAGCCGTTTGTTGTTTATACCGATGCTTGTGGAACAGGATTAGGCGCAGTCTTGATGCAGGAGGGAAGGGTAATAGCCTATGGAGGGAGACAATTGAGAGTGCATGAGAAGAATTACCCTACCCATGATCTAGAGTTGGCCGCGATTGTTTTCGCACTTAAGTCTTGGCGCCATTATCTTCTTGGTGAGAGATTCGAGTTGTTCACCGACCATAAATCATTGAAGTACTTATTCTCTCAGAAGGATTTAAACTTAAGACAGCAAAGGTGGATGGAGTTCTTAGCATCCTATGATTTCGAGATAGCGTATACCCCTGGTAAGGGTAACGTGGTGGCAGACGCCTTAAGTAGAAAAAGGCTATCTTTGAGTCCATTGTTCGTGGAACGACGAAGCTTGGAGTTTCTTTCTTTGTTTGACTTCAGACCTTCTGTTGATTTTGTACCTGGTTTGTTGGCATCCTTGGAGGTTAGACCTACTCTTTTGAGACGGATTGGCGAGGCTCAGCGAGACGACCCACAGTTGGTTGTGTTGGTAGAGAAGCTTATAAGAGGGGAGTCGTCCAGCCATTTGGGTAGATACACCATAGATGATAAGGGATGGTTGCATAGAGACGGTAGACTTTGTGTACCGCAAGATGAGGGTTTGAAGAAGGCTATTTTGGATGATGCACATCGTTCAAGAATGACTATTCATCCCGGTGGAGACAAAATGTACCGAGACATGAAGAGAGTTTTCTTCTGGGCCGGTATGAAGAAAGATGTGGCCGAGTATGTGGCTAGATGCTTAGTGTGCCAACAAGTTAAAGTGGAGCAAAGGAAACCCGGTGGGTTGCTACACCCATTGGAAGTTCCACAGTGGAAGTGGGATAGTGTCTCGATGGATTTCATCGACGGGTTACCGAGATCGAGGAAGGGCAATACGGGAATTTGGGTTGTGGTAGACAGACTTACAAAGAGTGCCCATTTTATACCCGTAAAGAGTAAGAGGACCGCTCCATGGCTTGCTTCAGTCTATGTTAGAGAGATTGTTAGATTGCATGGCGTACCATCCAGCATTGTGAGTGATCGAGATCCTATTTTCACTAGTGAGTTTTGGAGAAGTTTGCAAGAGGCGGTAGGGACTCAGTTGTGTTTGAGCACCGCATATCATCCTCAGACGGACGGTCAGACCGAGAGGGTGAACCGTATCTTAGAAGATCTTTTGAGGCTTTGTATCTTGGATTTTGGAGGTACATGGGAAGAACATCTTCCTTTGGTGGAGTTCGCATATAATAACAGCTTTCAGTCCAGTATTGGTATGGCTCCTTTCGAAGCTCTTTATGGAAGGCCTTGTCGATCTCCTACATGTTGGTGGGAATCTACGGATAAGATCTTGCTTGGGCCGGATATGGTTAGAGAGACTTCAGAGAAGATTGATTTAATTCGAAAAAGGATGAAAGCAGCGCAAGATAGACAGAAATCTTATGCGGATCGGAGAAGGACGGATCTTGAGTTTGAGGTTGGGGACATGGTTTTTGTCAAAGTATCTCCATTGAGAAATGTTGTTCGCTTTGGGTCCGTAGGGAAGTTAGCACCGAGATTTGTTGGGCCGTTTCCTATTAAGGAAAGGATTGGACGGATGGCATATAGGGTGGAGTTGCCCGACAGACTTAGTGGTGTTCATGATGTATTCCATGTATCACATTTGAGGAAGTGCTTACATGAGACCGCGGAGGTGGTAGAGCCGAGCTTGCTTAGAGATGTAGAGGTAGAGCGTGATGCGACGATTCGACGAGCTCCTACTCGCATCCTTGGGTCAGAAACTAGGAAGTTGAGGAACAGAGAAGTTCAGCTAGTTAAAGTGCAATGGGGAGATGACGAAAGCAATGCTACTTGGGAGACGGAAGCAAAGATGCGTTCTTTGTATCCATTTCTTTTTGAGAGTATGTCTTTTAACTTCTCCTTTATTGCTTGTCTAGTACTTATCTTATCTTTAGTATATCCTCTCGCTAATACCTATGACCTTTAGATAGGGTAAAACCTATGGTTGAGACATGTGTTTGAAACATGTTATGGTTGATGGATGCATATGGATGCAATTGTTTGCTAGTGGTTGCTCGTGGATGCATATACACACACATTAGGCACTAGATCGGCTCAGTCACTTCATGTTGCATATTGCATAAATGGATGTGGTAGTTAGATTGATGGATGTATCATGGCTGTGTTATCATATGGATGATGCATTTTTGTGTATGGTTGTGCACGCATGTAGAAATTTGTATGTGTCAATAGGGTTTCGCATACATATTGGATGCATGGCACTATCATGGTTTGCATTAAGGAGGTTTACTGTATCAGTAACCGCCTGATTTTTGCATTAGGTAAGTACATATACACACACTTTTGCATATATCCATCCAGCATTTAGAATCTTGTAAGGACAATGATTGCTCGTGGATGATGCTTTGAGTAGATGGATGATTGGATGGTAGGATACGTTCTTCCTAACTTGAAGATTTCGGGGACGAAATCCTTTAAGGAGGGGAGAATGTAACAACCCGTATTTTCAATAACCTGTAATAACATAAATCGAGGCAGAATTTAATTCTAAAATGGGAATCAAGGGAAACGGGCTATGCCATTGTGTTCGTCTCGGAAAAATACGCGAAATAGAGTCCGAGTTTTCGAAAATCGGAGTCCGTATGACCAAGATATGGCCTCGCGAAGTTTCACGAAAATTCCCAAATTAAAGTATACTTAATTAAGTGAAATGGGTTGTGTAGATATATATATATATATATATATATTGATATATATATATATATATATAATTGAAAATTTAATAAATAAATATGCAAAAATGCTCAAAACAGCGAATTGGGAGAGGGGAATAACCGAACCGGCCGATTTTTGAAGTCGACCCGAGCCCGCTGGGTCGACTAGGGGTTAATCCAGGGTGTTTGGCTGTCAACCCGTGGGCCGATTCGCTCAAGTGCAGATTTTGCATTTGAATGGTTCTCATGGTCCATCTTTAATCTAAAGGCCCTAGATGGTTCCTACACTTGACTTCTTCCCCAAGACATGCTTTGATGGCTTGGATTGAATCTAGGGTTAATCCTATGGCCTAAAACACTTGCCTAATCTATAAATAAGACCCTAACCTACCCTAATTCATTCATAATTAAACCTAGTGACTAAACTATGGCAAAATGCTAGCTCTCATGGCCTCCACTAATTTTATGAAGAGGGTTGCATACTAATCACTCTCTAATCAACTTCTAATCCCTTCTTAGCATCTTAATCTTCTTCATTTGGTGTTCAAAGTTGCTAGTTGTGAGTTTCTATCACTTTGATGATCTTTTGGTAAACTAATTAGATGAGATGTGATGAGATTTATGGTTTTGTATGTGGGTTAATGAGCTTTGAATCATATGATATGATGTTAGCATTAATCTTATGTTTATGCATGTTGAGTATGTAAGCTTATGCAAGTTTAATATGATGTATGTTATGTTTGCATGATGCTAAATATGCAAGTTGTGGGCTATGTAATCATATGCATGTTATGCAAGTTCATGGTAATATGCTATGCAAGTTACATGTTTGTTAATATGCAAGTTACATGTTTGTTAATATGCAAGTTACATGTATGTAAATATGCAAGTTACATGTTTGTTAATATGCAAGTTACATGTTTGTTAATATGCAAGTTACATGTATGTAAATATGCAAGTTACATGTTTCTTTATATGCAAGTTACATGTTTGTTAATATGCGAGTTACATGTATGTAAATATGCAAGTTACATGTTTATTAATATGCAAGTTCATGATGACACATTATGCAAGTCTATAAGCTAATATGCAAGTTTGTTATGCAAAATGAATATGTAAGTTATGTGACATATTATATGCAAGTTATGTGACATGTTATGCAAGTTCATATGCAAGTTATGTGTTTGTTAATATGCAAGATGGCACCTTTGAAACATGTTCATTCATATGCAAGTTGACACCTTTTATATGTGTTATATCATGAACGAAATTACGTGGGAACGATGGGGTAATTAAATGCATAAGTTAATAAGATTGTGTGAAATTAATATAATTATGCATAACACAAAATAAATAAACATAGTATGGGAATTTGCCTATTTGGTTAGGTGTACCCATACTATGTGTTGGGAATTTACCTATTGAGTTAGGTCTACCCCATGGGAATTTACCTATTAAGTTAGGTCTACCCATGTTAAGAAAACTTGATTAATTAGGGATAATTAATATAAAATTATGAGGGTGATTAATTAGGTGTAATTAATTGACTAAGACACGAGGTTGGACTCAGTTGTAGCGTAAAACTGCCCGGACCCAACCGGCTTAACCAGTTGCTACAAATGTTAGCCCAATGTGAGAGGTCTTAGGCACAAACTAAATACGTAATTAATGTAAAGACACGAGGTTAGACTCTGTTATGACATAAGGCTGCCCGGACCCAACCGGCTTAACCAGCGGTCATAAAAGACAGTCTAATGTGAGAGGTCTTTACAAAGGTTACGTTCTTAATTAATTAATTAAGAAACACTTAACCATATTAGCATGTAGAGGGACATGAGGGGTTAAGTGGGTGCCTCGGGTGGCATGAGAAAATCTAGTGGTTGCCTTGGGTGGCAATAGAAAATACGATTAGAATACTTAACCAAAATGGAACATGTAATTAAAACATGATTAAAGGGTTAAGTGGGATATACTAGAAAAAGGGACAAGCTTAGGTGGGTAGCTTGTGGAGGCCCATTTCAACCAGTAACCCATACGTATCTTTGTGGGCTCGACCCATGTCGAGGACGGGACACGCATACTGGGCTTGACTGTAAGAGGCAAACGGGTTAGCGGTGGCAACGCAAGTCCAACGGGCTTCATATGCGTGAGTGGGCCCGGGCTGGTAGGTAAGCCGTTGTTGCATCGAGTAGATATAAGCCGTGCACCTTTAGTTCCATCAGGTTGCCACATTGGGGAATGATACATCCCACGGTGGGGCCAGCACGGGTATCTACGTTAGGGAGCCGATCGAATGGGAAGTAGTGTGTACACCTAGTGGATTGTAGGGCCCCGTGGCGCCTACTTGGTCACCTAGGGGTACGCAGGTACTAATTAGTAAATTTTATAAGTCCTTGGGTGGGATCAACCTTTAAGTTAGGAACGACTGGTGTGGTGCAGTTTAGTAATTTACCTTAGGGAGGGTAGATGCGTCTTTATCCTTTATCTTCGTTTAGTTGACTGCTTAGGGTAGCCATTCATCCCTATATGTTACCGTATATCAGTTTATGTCTTCTCTGGTTACTTTAACGATTGTATTGTTAAAGTTATAGGACTCGCTCAGACTTATGTCTGACCCTGTTGTTTTTATCTTTTTCCCAACCCTCAGGTCCTACGGTGGATCCTAGCAGTAGTGGAGCTTGATCGGATTGCTGTTCCAGTCTTTAGGAGCTTGGATAGATGTAAAGCTCCAGTTACCCAGTTATCTTTTCTTTTGTTTGGCTATTGTATGAGAGTGGGATTATGTACTTCTTTATTTTGATGGATATTGTACTTGACCTTTATTGTGGTTTTATGATGTAACCAGACATGTTTTACTTCCGCTGTTATGAGATGATGTTTTAAAATTTCAAGTACTATTTATATCTGTCTTGTTGTAATTTTTCTGTTCTATATTCACTAAAATACTCCACCGATGCTATGGCATTCCCTTAGTGAGTGATCATAGCGGGAGTGGGGTGTTACATATTTTCCACTACACCCGCTAAATCAAGGATTTTTAGCATGCGCTTTAGCAAAATTAATATACAATGCTTGATTTGACTAGGTTGCTTTTAAAACAAATCAATAGAGTTCATGTAAAGAGCTAATTTTAACGCATAAATGTTTAATATATGATAAAAATCTATTATATTCATCAAATCTAATGTGTGTAACCATGATATCCTTTGACTTTTTTAATATGAGATTAAGTAACCTTTGTTTCTTCTATACAATTGATTTGACAGTGATAATTAACTACCTTTAAAATATTTGGTTTCATGATTAATGCACGTTTTTGCATCTTCGCTATATCACAGCTATTTCCCCGCTATATCTTTTGCATCTTCGCCGCTATAGAATTGTTAAGCGCTTTAACTACACATATTTAGAGAGATTTATATTGGTGAATTTGTAACTTTGGCATATGCCCTTAGGGCGCACATTAACTTTTTCCTAAATTTATTTCATAACTTATTGGAGATGAATTGCTAGCCTAGCAATTCATAAATTACATAGGCTAGAAGTTAATTGAATTAATTGCTAGGCTAGCAATTGATAATTAAGTTAATCATGTAGGCAAACAATTGATTTAATTAATTGTATACGCTAGCAGTTAGTTGAGTTAAACTTGTGTAGGCTAGCAATTAATTAATTGCATAGGCTAGCAATCATTTATTGGCGTACTTATAATTGAATGAATTGCCTAGGTAGCAACTAATTGAGTTAATTTCATAGTATTTTTAGTTGGCATGTTTACTATTTAACAAGGAAATTTAAATGTGACATCAAATGTATTAAACCAAAAATGAGGACAAGATATACATGTGCAGGTAACATACCTATTTCATAGTTTAGAGAAGATTAATCTCGTAGGCTACTAATTAATTAAATTAATTTCATAGTGTACCAATTCTCATATTTTTAAGTGGCACTAAGATATAATAATTCATAACAAGGGGCATATTCGGTAGTTCATGTTGACACACACAAAAATGTGATACCAATTGTATTATGATTGTTGAAATTGGATATTTTTGGTAGTTCGCGCTAACACCAAAAAAATGTAATACCAATTGTATCACGACTATTGAAAATGGATATTTTTAGTAGTTCATGCTGACACAAAAAAGTGTGATATCAATTGTATTACGACCTTTAAACATGGATATTGTTGGTAGTTCATGCTGACACAAAAAAATGTGATACCGCTTGTATTATGACTTTCAAAAATGGATATTTTTAATAGTTCACACTGACACGAAAAAGTGATACTGATTGTATAATGACTATTAAATGGGGATATTTTCGATAGTTCGTGCTGATATAAAAAATGTGTGACACCAATTGTAGTACAACTATCAACAAAAGTTTCTCAGCAAGCCTATTTTTGGTGGTATTAAGAAACGATAATTCATATGACGAGACATTTCGGTAGTTCGCGCCGATACAGTAAAATATGACACCAAATGTATTACCACACTTAAAAGAGAAAGATAATAACATTGCTTTTTATATACATTTAGAGTCATGTTATACACATCCCGATGGAAACTAAAGTTTACCATAGAAAAAAAGAAGAAAAAAATGGGCACTTCATATTATCCAAAGTCATTTGATAGTTATCTATAGATTGACAATCTTCAACCAATCGATTTTGGGTAATATTAAGATTCTCGTATTTTGAGCCACTGTTCGGTTGTTAATCAATGCTTCGCTTTTTGGATTTTATACTACAAAATAGAGTAAAAGAAAAGAAAAAAACGATGAGGGTGACAATGTTGCGATGGTGGGGGCAAGGACGCTACGACTATGTCGTCAAAATGAAGCAATGATATATATATAAAGAGAAAATGACACGAAAGTGAGATGAGGTTGAGAGTAGGTTTGGGTTTTTCAAAATAGAAAGGAAAAATTGACAAATTAGTAGTCTGAAACAAAACGTGTCTAACATGAGTATCCAGTTAAACTGGACTAGATAAAGTGAACTGAGTAAAAATTGTAGCTCTTATCGGAGTTTATACATCACTGACTCATACATTTATGTACAATCTCTTAACCAATAGTTTTAGACTAATTCTATTCATGCATCAACGATTGCTAAATGTACAACGAAAAAATATATTACATCACTATACATCGAACATTGCTTTATATACACAGTGTCTTTACAAAATTATCATCTTCGTTGTCCCGTCTCTTTCAAACTTAAGACTTTTTTTACCTAGAATTATAAATTTCTTTCACGAAAGTTAAATTTAACAAACTGAATTTTGTTTTTCTATTAACATTGTAACGTTTTAAGCTTTTCAAAATTTTATCAGTTTGACCGAAGTAACTAATTATAGAAAAAAATTAGATACATCTAAATTATTGCAATTAGTTCTTATTATAGTCTTAATTGAAAATTTTGATTTTTTGATAAAATAATTCATTAACTTTTTCGTTAAAAAAAATGTAGTTTGAACCAAATTTAGTTTGATGGATTTTTGTAATAGTTTGAAATAGCAATCAAGGAAAAATGATAATTTAGCAATGGATTTTTGTAAGAAAATAATGATGTATGTAAAGCGTTTTTCATTGTGTAAATAGAATTTACCATGGTTTTAATGCTATCCTCAATTAGATATGGGCCGCGACAACGTGACATAAGCTGGTATTTCCCGAGTACTCGTATAATAATACAAAAAATTAGTTAGCACACATACATCTTTAATCATCGTTTCTAAAGTAAAAAAGTGGCAAATTTAGAGGGGGTGTGTTTATTTAAAGGCGCAGTTAGGCCCTAAATTAAGCGGTGGGAAAATTTTATTTTATTTGGGTTTCTGCCTGGGTTTTCTCTCCCTCCTCTTCTTTCTCCCTTTTCATTTTCAGTTGCTCTTCATATTATTTCTTCGTAGTTTCGATTTTCGTTTCTTTTTACGCTCACAAATACGTCCGCATTGTCCACGTATTTGTATTTTGCATCCAAAACGTCAATAATAATCCTCCCTTTCTTTTCCATTTCCATTATTTTCGATTTATTTTTCGGTTGTTTTTGCTGACAATCCAGCTCAACACCATTTTCCTTGCTTAATTCTACAGCAAAACCCCATATTGTAAAAGAAAATTTCGAAAAGGTGGGGAAAAACAAAAGAAATTGATGATAAAGATTGCTGCTTTTTTGTCAAGGAAGCAAGCTATGCTATAAATCTCCAAAAAAGAAATATTACTTTCTGCAGAACCCATTATCCAATCCATTTTTTGTTACTAGAACAACAGTGATCAAGAAATGGAGAGACTTTCATCAACAGCATTGCTTCCTGAATCATTTCAAGGAGCAAGAGACGATGTTACGGAGCAATTTGGATTGATTTGGCATCAGATTAAAGCTCCATTAATCGTCCCTCTTTTGAGGCTGTTGGTTTCGTTATGTTTGATAATGTCAGTAATGTTGTTTGTTGAAAAAGTTTACATGGCGATAGTAATTGTGCTTGTCAAGATTTTTGGTAAAAAGCCTGAAAAAGCATATAAATGGGAGCCTATGAAAGATGATTTGGAGATGGGTGCTTCCGCTGATTATCCAACCGTGCTTATTCAAATTCCCATGTACAATGAAAAAGAGGTATATATATCCGAATTTAATTTTTCCTTTTCTATGGAATACTCGGTTGATGATATGTACATATTTTTTTTATATATATAATGTTACTAACTTTTTTTTAATGCAGGTTTATCAACTGTCAATTGGAGCTGCTTGTGGACTTTCATGGCCATCTGATCGAATCATTATACAAGTGCTTGATGATTCAACTGATCCTACCATTAAGGTACTACTACTTTGCAATTAATTGCTGACTAATTGACTAGCATTTATAGTTATTTCTATGGTGCATCAGATTCATTTCTTGCTAGCTTTCTTGATTTTTATATTTGCTTCGTTTTCCGCATTAAAGCAGTTACTTTTGGGTCTGTAAATTTGATTTTGGTCATCCTTTCATGAAAAATTCAATTATTCAGATGACATTGATAGTAGAGACTGTTGACAACAAAACAATTATTTCTATTCCCTAATCAACGCTTTAGAAGTAAATAGTTAGCTACCAATTAATTTATTTTACCTTATATAGAAAACAGCAATGGTTGAAAAAGACTCCCACTTTTGCCTTATGTATGTTATCATGATTCATAAACTGTTTGATTCATGGAGGAAAAAAATTAGTATTTTTTGTTTTCAGTACGTACAATTTTGTTCATTCCTTTTCAGAACAGCAAAATCTTTCATTTTTGAGTTCATGAGTGAGTGTTTAATACTTCCCTTTCATTGAAGGGTAGACATTGCAAGCTTGTCACTTTTTTTTTTTTTTCCTCATAATGCTTTTATATTTAAATGCAATGCAGTGTTGTAACATTCTTCCTAAGATAGGGTATTGCTAGAATCCCAGTAGGTTTACTTAGAACAACAAAAAATGGACAAACTGTTAACATGAATTGCTGTGACTGAACATGTAATAATGCAGGATATGGTGGAGATGGAATGCAAGAGATGGGAAAGCAAAGGAATCAACATAAAATACGAGATCCGAGACAATAGAAAAGGTTACAAAGCAGGAGCTCTGAAGGAAGGAATGAAGCATAACTATGTTAAACAGTGCGATTATGTGGCAATTTTTGATGCTGACTTCCAACCTGAACCTGACTTTTTATGGCGCACCATTCCATTTCTTGTCCACAACCCTCAAGTTGGTCTTGTTCAGACTCGTTGGAAATTTGGTATTCACATTTCCCTACCTATATATATATATATATATATATATATATATATATATATATATATATATATATATATTGGTTAAAAAGTACCCATCAATTATTGTTCTGGTTACATGTCCTTGTGTGTCATGCATTGCTCTTACTTATTTCATATTGTTCTACTTGTTTTCACCCTTAGTGATATAAATATTTATAGTCAAGCAGGAAAGTGTTAATGCAAACTTACATAAGTGATAAAACCAATATGTTCTGGAATTGTTTTGTAGCAAGGTGGTCTGATCTACAGTGATTGGGTCCCATAATTTAATTCTGGTGTATCTTTTCACTTACATTTTGCATGTTTGATTAAGGGCTGCCGACAGATGTAAACCTGTTTTTTACTGGATTAAAACAGGGTTAAACTGTGATGCTTTTTAAATCAACTACCTCTTTAGATATAGTCATATGAAATGGTGGTATTGTAGTTGTCCATCATTATCAGCTTGGATCGTGTTTTTAGCTTTAAAACTTTTCATTGATTGTGAATCGTGATACGTGAAAGAATGGTGGAACTGTAGTTGTATTTCAATGTTTTAGGGCCCATTTTGTTTTGTTTTCTCTTTTTCCAACCGACAAAATAAAGGACAAAGCTACCGCCATTATTTTTACTTCGTATGTTAAATAAAGTTTAGGAACATGTGTATCAATAAAAGAAATGTGCTTCTTTTTTCAGTTAATAACCTCATACTAAATAGATTCTAATACTTCCCGAATAGTTAAGGTTCTTTCTCCTTAGTCCTTACTAACTCCCAGATCACATCTTACTTTTGACTATTGTTAGTGTTAATTTATATAATACCAACTATTTTGGCTTTTATGGAATAACACAAATTGCCAAGGATCTGGTTCTTTTCTTCTTCTTTTCCTTTTGGAAAAACTATATATATTATTTTTAGTACTACTTTTTTATTTATGGAACAGCTAGGATATATGTTCTTCATGTGTACAAAAGATGTAAATGGAGTAGATGAGGTAGCATCTCATTCTGTAGAAACAAACACTGACAGAAAATTTAAAGTCCGTGCTTTACGACGATATAAATAATGCATTAGAGAATCAACAACATTACAAGATTGTACTGTGATGGCAAGAATTATATATTAGTACGGTTTATATTGGTCCTGAAAGTTGGTTGACAAATGAAGTTTACACACAAGTTTTACCATTTCAAACATTACAAATTCTAACCAAGATTAGATCATCGTGGTCCATTTTGATGAAATAAAGGTATATTTCGAACACGTGTCGAACCTGTAACTAGTGCATTACATTTACCTGCAAAACTCTGCCATAAAAATAAAGTAAACCTAAGTCAAACAAGAGCAAAGTGTGATACATAAGTCTCAACTTGTGTGTTTGCATGTTTGTTTATCTAGTTGGCACTGCTACTATGTTTGTTTATTTTTCACCAAACTACATGATACCATGGTCCCATGTGCAATTATTCATCTTCACCTGTGTATACAATGTATATATAATGTTGTGTCCTTAAGGTCTTAATTTCTCTACCGACACTCACTTGCTTGTGAATTCATATTAATTATAAGCTAGCAAAGACTGGTTGGTGTCTTAGTGATTGCTCGAATTCATTATCAGCATCATCGTCATATTAGATTAAACTGCATTAAATAGATCATGTATACATTTCATGGGACCCGTTCCTTCATTATTATTCCATGTGGCATGCTCGTTTCTATTATTATTTTTCATTTTAATTATTCTTCAGTTGTTTTGTTGGTATTCCCTTAATCATGAAATCAGAATTTTGCAATGCAATGAACAATGTTAGGCAATTGTTTCTTATAATTGACTAAATAAACAGTGAATTCGGACGAATGTCTGATGACAAGAATGCAAGAGATGTCGTTAGATTATCATTTCACTGTTGAACAAGAAGTTGGATCAGCCACCCATGCCTTCTTCGGATTCAACGGTTAGCCACACTCATTGTTCAGATGCATATAAATCATTCAGCTTTAATATTTTCTACAAATTATTTATTTTATAACTGGTAATGATAGGCACTGCTGGAGTATGGAGAATTACGGCTTTGAATGAAGCAGGGGGATGGAAGGATCGAACAACAGTCGAGGACATGGATTTGGCTGTCCGTGCTTCACTTCGAGGATGGAAATTCATATTCCTTGGAGATGTCCAGGTCTTTCTTTTTTCTTACAAGTATTATCTGTGTCATATTTCATTTCTTTTCCATATTTTCATACACACATGTATATGACTGCCCCTAGGGTACAACCGTAGTTTGAACACTACACTTCTCTTCTCTTCTTATAATCGATGTGCACATATACGCATTAGCATATACCTAATGGTCACCAGATGATTGATCTAATAATCAAACATTGTAGGTAAAAAATGAACTTCCAAGTACGCTCAAGGCATACCGCTACCAGCAACACAGATGGTCTTGTGGGCCGGCGAACTTGTTTCGAAAGATGGTGATGGAGATTGCAAGAAACAAGGTACATTATGTTTACTATCTGTCCCATATCTTCTCTGTATTGTAGCCAAAATGTTATAGCTGAATGAGCTCTGTTGTGTGTGATATAACAGAAAGTGACTCTACTCAAGAAAATTCATGTAATATACAATTTCTTCTTTGTTCGCAAAATCGTGGCTCACATAGTGACGTTTGTGTTCTACTGCATGGTGATCCCTGCCACTGTGCTGGTTCCTGAAGTTGAAATACCCAAATGGGGTGCAATTTACATCCCTTCCATTATCACCCTCCTCAACGCTGTCGGTACTCCGAGGTTTGACAATTACAAATTTACCCTTCAACTATGTTTCATATTAGCTATGTATAGCTAAAGCACATTACCTCATTCCCTGGGCGTATATTATAGAAAAACATTACTGCACCCTATACATTTACTGATACCCCACATGATGCAGATCGCTTCACTTAATGGTGTTCTGGATTCTTTTCGAGAATGTGATGTCTTTGCACAGAACAAAGGCGACGTTCATAGGATTGTTAGAGGCAGGAAGAGTGAATGAATGGGTAGTGACAGAGAAGCTAGGGGATGCTATGAAGAATAAACTAAATGCAAACAAAGGTGGTTCCAAGAGGCCGCGAATGAGGTTAGGGGACAGGTTGCATGTATTGGAGCTTGGCGTAGGGGCTTACCTCTTCTTTTGTGGGTGCTATGATATCGCCTTTGGGAAGAACCATTACTTCATCTATCTTTATGTTCAGGCCATTGCTTTCTTCATTGTCGGGTTCGGCTATGTTGGGACCTTCGTCCCTGGGTCCTAGTTTTTGTTTGGTGTATTTTAGATGATAAATAATATGATACAACTTAGTGTGTGCTACAATACTTATGTGATCGATGTTGTCAAACTACTGTTGTGATTATGTGGCGCGAAGTGGATGTTGCCACACTTTTTTAGAGATGTGTTGTTGTAAAACTCGGATATGAAGGGGGAAAGTCTGTCCATTAATTCTCCTGAAATGAAGATGAAGCAGCACTGAACAAGCAGCAGGAGAGAACAGATACCTTTTTTTTTTTTTTTTCTTTGTTCTTTTAGAATCCAAGTTGATCTTGTATTAAATCTGTATGCAAATTTAAATTCTTTTATAAGCAAGTTATATGCCTAGTAGATGAAGGAAAAAAGCAACAATAAGTTTGTTTGTCTAGTTTGTAATAATGAATTAGTATATATATAAATATTTCATTGTGTGATGTACAAGGTTGAGTTTGTATCAGATTCTGCAATGAGATATTTTGATTCACACCTTCGTTGTAAGAAAATTCAATCCACATTCCTCTTATTGGAACAAAATCCTTTGTTTTGGTATCTGTAAAATCATTGTTATTGAGGCTGCAGTGTGATTAATAGAGTATTGACTGTATTCCTGATCGGCTGGTTGAAGATTATCCATTTACAAGTATCATTTTTAGTTGGTCATTGTTATTAAAATCATCTGCAAATTAATAAAGATAAACATTATTTATAAATTCATTGTTTACTAAATAATAATATAAGTAAAATTCAAACTAACAAAAAATTAGATGTTGTAATTTAGAAATATAAATTTAACTTAGCAGAGGATGAATTCAAGATAAATTATAGTTAAATATTTATGTAGATTAATTTCTTTTAGATGTGTTAATCATATATAATTTGCAGAGAGCAATTCATGCGCAAAGCATATATCATCATCACGCACCATCACGACACACGAAGTGTATGTCGTAACACTCGTAAGTGGTAATGTTAATTACATCATATGTGTCAAAAGATAAATCACAATGTTAATTAAACTTAATTTGTCTGTAGCATTAGCCCAACGGATAAGGACTTGTGTCGAGATAATTACGGTGCAAGTTCGAAACCTGGAATTACATGTTAAGGGTTTACCATGCGCATACGCTAAGATTAGTCACTTATGTGGTACCCGCGGATCGGGCTAGGTGCACTATGTTGGCGAATGGAGTTTTGATGACAACAACCTTATTTCAATTATCATTTATTATAAAATATATAATAACATCTCTATCTAGAATACACACACACACTCTCTCTCTTATGCAAGATTTGTATACATGACTTAAGTACTGTAGACTATACAGTTTTAGAATCTCAAGAGATTCAGAATTCAGAGGAGATTCAAAACTCATGAGTAATCAAGTTATCAAGATATTAAAAGTTCAAGAAAAATATATTAGTAGTGTCCAGTTTATATGTGAGACTCTGAATAACACTCAGGTTCAAATTCAAATTCTGTTTTTCAAATTTCAAATTTCAAATTCTGATTTCAATATTATTTTATCTTACTTATGATTTCAAACTATAAGTTTTAAAGTTTTAATATACATAATTTTATATAAATATAAGATTATACTTATATATATATAGATTTATGATTTTTTGGTTTTATAAGTTTTGAACCTTATAACTTCATAAATATGTTTATATACAATATTATTACGATTTCATATGATTTTACACTTTAGAATACTCCTAAATTTTGATTCAAGAATTTCCAGAAAAATACATATATACATATATATATATATATATATATATATATTTAAACACTTGAAAAAGTTCAAAATTCAAAATTTCAACATACATATGTCGACATACGTAAGAGCCTATGTCGACATACAAATGTCAGAAATTCAATTCAAAGGTAGTGTCTTTGATTTTGTGTTTGTGATCATCTCTATTGTGTGTGATTCATATAGTAGATCATATAAGTTTTCATAAATTCTTTGAAAACACTATTTATCCCGCTCTAGTGTTTGTTTTTCCTTAAGATCCGCCTTTGGCATTCCCTAACAAATGGTATCAGAGCATAGGTTTTCAAAAAGTTCATAATCTGATATTTGAAAATATTAAATGGAAACCAACACTGGTAATAATAGTTCTTTTGTAGAGGGTCGGTCCACTGTTAGACCACCACTATTTAATGATGGTAATTATTCGTATTGGGCATGTAGAATAAAAATATATTTATAATCAGTAAGTTTAGACACATAGAATAGTACACAGACTAAGTATGTTGAATCCGCTACAAATTTTGCCCAATGGACTAATGAACAAAAGGCTGCTGCACAAAGTAATTCTAAAGCCATGAATATGTTGTTTTATTCATTAGATAGAAATGAATTTAATAGATTGTCAATTTGTAAATCTGCTTATGAAATATGGAGAACTTTACAAGTTACTCATGAAGGAACCAATAAAGTTAAACAGACAAAGATATCAATGCTAATTAATTAGTGTGAGTTATACAAAATGAACGAGAATGAATCTATCTCCGATATGTGTTGCAGATTCCAAGAGATAGTGCATTCATTAGTAGCATTGGGAAAAACTTATTCAGAAGAAGATTAAGTCAGAAAAATATTGAGTTCATTGAATCCAGAATGGGATTAGAAAACATTGGTGATTGAAGAAGCCAATAATGTTAGTGAAAAGAAGATTGAGGAGTTAATGGGGAATTTGATGTTTTTTGAAGTTCAATTACAGTAAAGAAAGGAAAATAAGCCAACTGAAAAGAAATCCATACCATTTAAAGCAACAACGAATGGTTCTGATTCAAGCAGCGAAGACGAGGAAGAAATTACTTTAATGACTAGGAATTTTAGAAAATCCTTGAGATACTAAAGAAGAAATAATTTTCAAAGAAATAATCAAGGAAGTTCAGGAAGAAATGACGATCGATGTTATAACTACAACAAACCACGCCATATAAAGAGAATGTGTCCATATCCAGATAAATCAAATCAACAGGCAGACAATAGTAATTGATCAAAGAAAAGAAAGAGGGGCTACGCAGCAACTTTAGACGATTCAGATTCGTCATCAAGTGATGAAGAGCTAGAAACCGGAAATCCAAATATGTGTTTCACAACGATTCAGAATTCAGAAAATATCAAAGAAATGGATCTAAAAACCAAGTACACCTTAGTTAATTTTTTTATTTTTTGGTTGATTTGGATGAATTGATGTTTTGCTTGTTTTGTTTTCTTTGTTTGAATTTGAAATTTAAAATTAAAATTCAAACTTGAACTTTAAAATTCAAAATCCACCGCTGCCAGAAATCCAAGGTTCCTTACTAGCTCTCGTTCTGCAGCGTGATGGCAGGACCGCTGGGCGACCGGGTGTAGGTAGAGTCAAATTTGCAGAGGTTTGAAATTTTAATTTTGAAATGCAAAATAATAATAAAATAATAAATAATCAATATATATAATAATAAAATAAATTTTAGATATTTGTTAGGATTAATATTATTTCAGGAAATAGTTAAACCTGAAATATAAATCGATAATATAAAACCAAAAGTAAAAACTATATGTTCTTTGAATTTCAACATGTATGTCGACATATATAAATACATATGTCGACATAAAGGCCTGTAAATGAAACTCGAATTTTGGATTTCAAAAGTTTAAACTTTCAAACTTTGCTCCAACTCCCAAGGTCTAAAAAGGTGTCATTGATTTCAGAAAAGTTGTGCCCATTCAATCTCTATCTATATCTCTATTCAATCTTATTCTCTCTACATCTCATTCTAATTTCAAACAATTGTCTTCATATCTGTACTCTTCAAAAACTCTTTAATGGCTTACCCAAGCAATCCTCAAACAATGAGATTATCCAAAGCCATCAAAGGATATCTTTGCAATGATAGAGAAGCCAAAAATGCCTATGTTGACTACCTAGGACATGGAAAAGTCAATACGGGTGCATTCGCCATCTTTGAAGATGTTCCATCTTACAATCTTCGTTCACTCTTCGAAGAGAATGGAGTTTTGAGTCTAATAGATTCACGGGATAACAATGAAGTATATTATCCTAATCAAGGCAAAATGTTCTATGCAAATCTAAATCGTGGATTTTAAGAAGGAGATGAAAATCAAATTTGGAGTAATGTAAAAGACACTCAAATCGTTTTAGATTGCGAAATTTTGCCAAGGCTTGGATTTTACGGATTTCGAAATTGATGAAACGGGTTTGGAAACCTTTCATCATTTATTTGAAAGTAATGATCATTTGGAATTCAAAAATCGCGTTTTCCGCCCAAAAGCAAGAATCGTCAACCTCCTCCTTCAATATACCATCACTCCTCGTTTTGGAAACTTCAACAACCCCACCATCAAAGTCCAAAAAGCACTCTTTGCTATCATTGGTGTTTATGACATCAGTTGGGCCGATATGATTCTAAAGGAACTTAAGCCCAAAGAAATGTCTACAGAGAAAACACTCTTTATTACCTTACTCGAATTTTCATTTATTTTAGAGTTAGTCTAAAAGTAGAAGAATTTGTATCAAGAAAAGTGTTTGACTCCCAAATATATATCTTATGCAATTTCCACTCATTTTCAAGCCTTATGAGACATTCAAAGATAAACAAGCTCGAATGCAACAATAACAAGATTCTATGGATATTGAAGAAGAAGAAGAAACTTTTTTGGAAAGTGTAGAGTGGTCATCCAATACTAGAACCATTTCCAAAGAAATGTTTGTTCTAAATCAAGTAAAACTAGCCAAGAACCAAAAGAAGGTCAAGGAAACTCTTACCGAAATGTCTAAGTTCATTGGCAAAATAGGAAGAAAACTTAGAATATCATTTTCCTCCTCATCATCCACTGTAATATAAGCTTATCTAGTTTTAGTTATCTTTCATGTTTGCTTGTATTTGCTTTCAAATCTCGTATTTAGTTTCTTGTATTAGTTGAATGTATTTGATTTTAAATAGTAATGAATCGTATTTATTTCTGTCAAAACAATCTTTAATTTACTATCAACATATAACTGCCAGATTTTCAAATTTGTTCAAAATTTAAAAACCTAACTAATGTCTACTCAATTCCAACGATTTTCGGACTCTATATATACCTATTTCTTCTAGAATTTTTTTTCTATTATTTCTCCTTCTTCTCTAATCAATTCTTATCTAAAAACATCAAACTATGGAAAATCCAATACATAATTTGAGTAAAAATCTTGAAGAAAATTTGTATTCATTCAAGAATATCCTATCTATAATACTAGTAATCAGCGTCATCTAGAATTAATTCAGATGTGAATTGTTGAATATCAAGAGAAACACTTTGACGTAATTCATTGCTTAATCTCTTCCCATTTCAAGGATGAAAAAACATCACTCGCTAATGAAGAAGACTGGAAGGACATCAAAAAAGACCCAATCTCTGGAAAAGATGAATGGGTAGAAGTTCCAAAAGACATTTGATTTGAAATTGTTTGGTATGATTTGTTTGATTGGTTTGACTTGAATTTGATTTAAATTTGTTTGAATTTGTGTCTAAATATTGCTTGACTTTGATTGTTTGGATTGAAAACTTGTATATATAGTTTGAAACATATATAATTATTAACTATGATACTTGGATTGATTTGATTATACATAAGAGGCATAAATTAAGAGGAAGTTATGTACAGTATTTTAGAATAGAATTAAATATTATAATCATAGAACATATAGATAGATAGAGGATTTAAGGGGAGTATATTTAGATTTCCTTTTTGTTGATGACAAATGGCGAGAAATTATAAAATAAGAGTTAGTTAGGCTTAGTTTAACAGAGTATGTAAAATTCATGATGACATGGGAAGTATTAGAAGGATTTAGAAGGATCAGAATCAATAGGTATGAATAATTTATAAACTAAGGTTCTCATCATCAAAAAGGGGAGATTGTTGGAGAATGGTGTATTGATGACAGCAACCTTATTTCAATTATCATTGACTATAAAATATATACTAACATCTCTACCTAGAATACATACATACATATATATATATATATATATATATATATATATACACATACACGCTCTCACATATATATATATAGGATTTGTATACAGGACTTTAATACTTAAGACTAATTTTAGGGTCTCAAGAGAATTAGAATTCAGAGGAGATTCAAGACTCATGTGTAATCATGTAACACCCCATTCACAAGTATTAAAAATAAGTAAATAATTAAAAATAAGCAATTAAATGGTATGGCTGGAAAACGAGATTTTGCAGATTTAGGAATTTGCTTATGAAATTCTTTTATTTGGATTCGTGGTGAAATTCTGAATCGTTTTCATATATAATATGCTGAAAACGGTCAGTGTATGAAGAAATTATGAACAAATGAATTTAGACAGTAAACGCAGAAAATATATTCTATCGATTAGAAAATGTATGAAGAAGTTATGAAAAACTTGTTCGACGACGAATATTCTATCGATTAGAAAATCGTCGCGAAATGTATAAACCGCAAACATACGACGTACACTTGTAGTACGTGGCAAATATGGGTCGATCCACGAAGAAAGAAATAATTTTTATTATATTCAACTAGATTAAACTAAATTCGAGTGAAATTTTAACTACAACTAAACTAAACTAACAAATTAAGATATATAAAAACTATGGGATTAAATGATAATTTAGGAATAAATTTACTCTCTACATCACATGAATCAACATAAAATGAAACCATGATATGTTTTTTTTTGGTCATTTGTGAATTTAGTTGATATGATTATTATAAGTATAGCTTAATCATGCTATTAATTAGCGCAACATAAACTATCAAACTATAACATACCCACTAAATCACCTTACTAGTTCTAATGAGAAATGAACAAGTTGAAACTAAAATATACTTTAAGCATAGCCTATGAACTATTAATTAGAACTATAGACAATCAGTTTTTTATTTCAACCTCCACTTAACCACCATCATCATATGTAGATGAAGAGGTAATTAGTGAACATACGACTAAGCATAGCCTATTTGGTGTCAACAATATAGGCTATCAAATTCAATAATGAACACAAACCAATAACATCAACATGACATAAAGCATAAAAAGAGAGCATGTAACACCCCACGCCCGCTATGGTCACTCACTAAGGGAATGCCATAGCATCGGTGGAGTATTTTAGTGAATATAGAACAGAAAAATTACAACAAGACAGATATAAATAGTACTTGAAATTTAAAACATCATCTCATAACATCGGAAATAAACATGTCTGGTTACATCATAAAACCATGATAAAAGTCAAGTACAATATCCATCAAAATAAAGAAGTACATAATCCCACTCTGTCATACAATAGCCAGAACAAAAGAAAAGATAACTAAATAACTGGAGCTTTACATCTACCCAAGCTCCTAAAGACTGGAACAGCAATCCGATCAAGCTCCACTACCGCTAGGATCCACCGTAGGACCTGAGGGTTGGGAAAAAAAGATAAAAGCAACGGGGTCAGACATAAGTCTGAGTGAGTCCTATAACTTTAACAATACAATCACTAAAGTAACCAGAGAAGACATAAACTTGACCTACGGTAATATCTGGGGATGAATGGCTACACTAAGCAGCTTGGTAGACTTAGGATAAACTAAGATAACCGTAAGGACGCATCTACCCACCCAAGGATAATTACTAACTGCACCACACCAGTCATTCCTACTTAAAGGTTGATCCCTTCCAAGGACTTAGAAAATTTCCCCAGTAGTTTCATGTACTCCTAGCCCACTACATAGGTGCCGTCTGCCCCTATCTCCACTAGGTGTACTCAGTAATTCTTACCCAGTAGTTTCGTGTACCCCTACATAGGTGCCGTCTGCCCCTATCTTCATTAGGTGTACCCACTACTCCCCAACGATCGGCTCCCTACCGTAGATACCCGTGCTGGTCCCACAGTGGGGTGTATCACTCCCCTGAAGTGGCAACCCAATACTATCAACGGTGCACGGCTTTATATCTACACGATGCAACAACGGCTTATCTACCAGCCCGGGCCCACACACGCATATGAAACCCGTTGGACTTGCGTTGCCACCGCTAACCCGTTTTGGCCTCTTATAATCAAGCCCAATATGCGTGTCCCGTCACTCGACATGGGTCGAGCCCACAAAGATACGTTTGGGATATTGGTTGAAATGGGCCCCCCACAAGCTACCCACCTAAGCTTGTCACATATCTAGTGTATCCCACTTAACCCTTTAATCATGTTTAATTACATGTTTCCACTTGGTTAAGTATTCTAATCGTATTTTATATTGCCACCCAAGGCAACCCACTAGATTCCACATGCCACCCAAGGCAACCACTAAATTTCCACATGCCACCCAAGGCACCCACTTAACCCCTCATGTCCCACTACATGCTAATATGGTTAAGTGTTTCTTAATTAATTAAGACCGTGATCTCCCATAAAGACCTCCCACATTAGACTGGCTGTTATGACCGCCTGGTTAAGCCGGTAGAGTCCGGGCAGTCTTACGTCATAACAGAGCCTAACCTCGTGTCTTTACTTTAATCACGTATTTAATTTATGGCTAAGACCTCTCACATTGGGCTGACATTTGTAGCAACTGGTTAAGCCGGTCGGGTCCGGGCAGTTTTACACTACAAATGAGTCCAACCTCGTGTCTTAGTCGATTAATTACACCTAATTAATCACCCCCATATTAATTATCCCTAATTAATATCAAGTTTTCCATAACATGGGTAGACCTAACTCAATAGGTAAATTCCCATGGGGTAGACCTAACTCAATAGGTAAATTCCCACTTATGGTAATTTATTTTTATGGTATGCTTAATCATACCCAATCATACATTTATTAACATATTTACTAACCCCATCGTTCCCCACGTAAATCGTTCTCATTTCATGACATAATAAAGGGGAAGATCCATCAAAAATATCATGGGTTTAGCATATAACTTTGTCATGGGTTAAGAGGATGTCAACTTGCATATATGAGCATATATTAACCCAACTACATTTAACCCAAACTTGCATATTATCATACACATATCTTGCATAACATGTTGAACTTGCATATAAGCATTCTCATAACTTGCATAACATGTTAAACATGCATTTAAGCATACACATAACTTGCATAAGCATCCACATACTTGCATAAGCATTCACATACTTGCATAAGCATTCACATACTTGCATAAGCATGCATAACTTGCATATCATGTCATTTAAGCATATACATATCTTGCATAAGCATTCATATACTTGCATAAGCATTCACATACTTACATAAGCATGCATAACTTGCATATCATGATAAACTTGCATTTAAACATATACATAACTTGCATATGAACTTGCATATCTCACTTTGTTAAACATGCATAAACCCACTTATTAAATATGCATAAACCCACTTATTAAACATGCATAAACCCACTTGTTAAACATGCATAAACCCTCTTGTTAAACATGCATAAACCAACTTATTAAGCATGCATAAACCAACTTATCAAACATGCATAAACCCACTTATTAATTATGCATAATCATAGTAAAACATAGAGTAGCATATCATTACAAATGATTCAAACTCACTAATCCGCATTTAAGACCATAAGTCTCATTACACCCAATCTACTTACTTTAACAATTGATGTTAAAGTGATAGAAACTCACCAAACCCAAGATTAGCAAACTTATGAAGTGGAATTAGTTGCTAAATATGAAGAAGATAATGATTAGAGATTGATTAGAGAGGGATTAGCTTGCAACTTCCTTCATAAATTGGTGGAGGCTCCTTCTAAGATTTAATTTGGCGGCATGAGGCCATCATTTCTATTTTTAGTATGGATTAGGGTAGGTTTAGGGTGTATTTATAGATTAGGAGAGTGTTTTAGGCCCTTAGATTAACCCTAGATTAGATTAGGCCCGTTAGATTTAGGAAATCTCTAGAACCCAGCCCTCCAAGCCAGCCTAGAACCCAACCTGGTGCACCCAGGTTCTCTGGACGCCGCGCCCCTGTCGACAGGCAAGTCGACAGGCAAGTCGACACCCCTGTCGACAGGCCTGTCGACAGCCCTGTCGACATGGGTAGGGCGGGAAGCCTCCCGCCTGCCCCCTGCTGGCTTCAATTTGAAATCCGAATTTTAAATCTTTAAATCTGTTTTTAGCTTTAATTTTCTGCAAACTTCTTTGGGCCATAACCGGGCCATACGGACTCCGATTTTCGAAAACTCGGACTCTATTTCGCGTATTTTTCCGAGACGAACGCAATAACGCAGCCCGTTACCCCCAATTCCCACGTCTGAGATTATTTATCCTGTAATTAGTGAATTTTAGTATTAACTAAAATTCGGGGTGTTACATTCTCCCCTCCTTAAAGGATTTCGTCCCCGAAATCTCTAAGCTAAGGAGAATGCATATCCTACCATCCAAACAACCATCTACTCAAATCATCAACCACGGGCATCCATTGTCCTTAAACAGTTTCTAATGATGTATGAGCATATGCAAACAGTGTGTGTATATGTTCCCTATCAAATGTATGAACATATGCAAACCATGATAGTGTCATGCATCCATTATGTATGCGAGAGAACCCTATCGACACATACAATATCTACATGAGTGCACAATCATTCACCAAAATGCATCATCCATGTGATAATACAACCATTATACATCCATAAATATATTTTCCTACACACAATTTTTATGCAATATGCAATATGAAGTGACTGAGCCGATCTAGTGCCTAGAGTGTGTGTATATGCATCCACGAGCAACCACTAGCAAACACTTGCATCCATCAACCATAACATGTCTCAAACACATGTTTCAACCATAGGTTTACCCTAACTAAAGGTCAAAGGTACTAACGAGAGGACATACCAAAGATAAGATAAGTACTAGACAAGCGATAAAGGAGAAAGTAAAGACATACCCTCAAAAAGAAATGGGTACAATGAACGCATCTTCGCTTCCGTCTCCCAAGTTGCGTTGCTCTCATCTTCTCCCCATTGCACTTTGATTAGTTGAACCTCTCTGTTTCTCAACTTCCTAGTCTCTGACCCAAGGATGCGAGTAGGAGCTCGTCGAATCGTCGCATCACGCTCTACCTCTACATCTCTAAGCAAGCTCGGCTCTACCACCTCTGCGGTCTCATGTAAACACTTCCTCAAATGGGACACATGGAATACATCATGTACACCACTAAGTCTGTCGGGCAACTCCACTCTATATGCCATCCGTCCAATCCTTTCCTTAATAGGAAACGGCCCAACAAACCTCGGTGCTAACTTCCCAACGGATCCAAAGCGAACAACATTTCTCAACGGAGATACCTTGACAAAAACCATATCCCCAACCTCAAACTCAAGATCCGTCCTTCTCTTGTCCGCATAAGATTTTTGCCTATCCTGCGCTGCTTTCATCCTTCTTCGAATCAAGTCAATCTTCTCAGAAGTCTCCTTAATCATATCAGGCCCAAGCAAGATCTTATCCGTAGATTCCCACCAACACGTAGGTGATCGACAAGGCCTTCCGTAGAGAGCTTCGAAAGGAGCCATACCAATACTGGACTGAAAGCTGCTATTATATGCGAACTCCACCAATGGAAGATGCTCTTCCCATGTACCTCCAAAATCTAAGATACAAAGCCTCAAAAGGTCTTCTAAAACACGATTCACCCTCTCAGTCTGGCCGTCCGTCTGAGGATGATATGCGGTGCTAAGACACAATTGAGTCCCCACCGCTTCTTGCAAACTTCTCCAAAACTCGCTAGTGAAGATAGGATCTCGATCACTCACTATGCTAGAGGGTACCCCATGCAATCGAACTATCTCTCGAAGATATACTGAAGCTAGCCATGGAGCAGTCCTCTTGCTCTTCACAGGTATGAAATGGGCGCTCTTAGTAAGTCTGTCTACCACCACCCAAATTCCTGTATTACCCTTCCTCGATCTGGGTAACCCGTCAATAAAATCCATCGAGACGCTATCCCACTTCCATTGCGGAACCTCCAATGGGTGAAGCAACCCACCTGGTTTCCTTTGCTCCGCCTTCACTTGCTGGCACACCAAACATCGAGCGACATACTCGGCCACATCTTTCTTCATACCGGCCCAGAAGAAAACCCTCTTCATGTCTTGATACATCTTGTCCCCACCGGGATGAATGGTCATCCTAGAACGGTGTGTATCATCAAGAATAGCCTTCCTCAAACCCTCGTCTTGCGGTACACAAAGTCTACCGTCTCTACGCAAGCACCCCCTATCGTCTAGGGTGTACCTACTCAAATGGCTGGACGACTCCCCCCTTATGAGTTTCTCTACCAACTCAACCAACTGTGGGTCGTCCCTCTGTGCTTCTCCAATCCGCCCCAGAAGAGTAGGTCTGACCTCTAAGGATGCTAGCAAACCGGGTACATAATCAACGGAAGGTCTGAAATCAAACATCGAGATAAATTCCAAGCTTCGTCGTTCCACGAACAATGGACTCAAGGACAACCTCTTCCTGCTCAAGACGTCTGCCACCACGTTACCCTTGCCAGGGGTATACGCTATCTCGAAATCATAGGATGCTAAGAACTCCATCCACCTTTGCTGTCTTAAGTTTAAATCCTTCTGAGAGAATAAGTATTTCAATGATTTATGGTCAGTGAACAACTCGAATCTCTCACCAAGAAGATAATGGCGCCAAATCTTAAGCGCAAAAACAATAGCGGCCAGCTCTAGATCATGGGTAGGGTAATTTTTCTCATGTGCCCTCAACTGCCTTCCACCATAGGCTATTACCCTTCCCTCTTGCATTAAGACTGCGCCAAGTCCTGTCCCACAGGCATCGGTATAGACAACAAATGGCTTGCTCCCATCTGGCAACACCAAAACTGGAGCGGTGGTTAAAGCTCTCTTTAACCGTCGGAACGCATCATCGCAATCTACGTCCCATGTGAAAACAAGATTCTTCTTCGTCAAGCGGGTTAATGGGGCTGATATTTTCGCGAAGTCTTTGATAAACTTCCTATAATAACCCGCCAACCCCAAGAAACTTCTTACTTCGGTAGCATTCTTTGGAACCTTCCAATCCTGAATTGATACTACCTTCGCGGGATCCACAGCTATCCCTTCCTTGGAGACCACGTGCCCCAAGAATCATACTTCCTTCCTCCAGAAGTGACATTTAGAGAATTTAGCCTTAAGGCTATGTGCTCGAAGAGTCTTCAACACCTCCCCAAGATGTAGGGCATGCTCTTCTTCACTCTTAGAAAATACTAAGATATCATCCACAAAGACCACCACAAATTTATTAAGGAACTCCCTGAACACCCTACTCATCAAATCAACAAAGTATGCAGGGGCGTTCGTCAACCCAAATGGCATCACCAGCCACTCATAGAAACCATCCGGAGTTCTAAAGGCAGTCTTGTCTATGCTATCCTCAGCCACCCTCAACTGATGAAACCCCGTGGCTAAGTCCAACTGAGAAAATACTGAAGCGCCAACAAACTGATCGAAAAGATCATCAATCCTCGGCAATGGGTGTTTATTCTTCTTTGTGAGCTTGTTGAGTTCTCTATAGTCTACACAAAGTCTGAGGGACCCATCCGCCTTTGTAGCAAATACTACCGGAGCACCCCACTCCGATATACTCCGTCTTATGAACCCCTTCTCAAGCAACTCCCCCACTTGCTTATGGAGTTCCCTCCTCTCACGAGGAGCCATGTGGCGCACTGGTAAAGATACCGGTTTAGCATTATCCACCAGATATATTCGGAAGTCAATCTCCCGCTTCGGAGGTAAGCCCTTCACCTCCTCAAACACATCCGGATATTCCCGGACCACTCTAACAGATTGCAAACTCTCGACCGAAGCGTCAAGCGATTCAAGATAACTTAGCATAACAGAGTCCATGGGATTACAAGAAATCTCGAGAGTGTTACCCAAGCGGGTCATGAGCCTAACAACTCTCCTTTCGCAATCAAGAACGGCACCATTACTGGATAACCAGTCCATGCCCAAAATCAACCCATAGCCCGTGAAGCCCAACACAAAAGCATCACATCTAAACTCAATGCTAAGTATAGAAATCTTCAAACCTAAACATATCATGGACAAATAAGTGGAGCCCCCAATTGGGTTTGAAACAACCAAGGGATCATCTACCAGACTGGTGTCTAAGTGCAGTAACTCAACTAATGATGATGAGATAAACGAATGCGATGCGCCTGAATCAAACAATGTACGGACAGGATGATCAAATAGAAAAACCAGACTTTCAACGGAAATAGTTCTACCTCTCTCCTGAATTGGTGGAACCGCGAGAGCCTGTACTTGCCCCCTAACCTGACTCGGTGCCATAAGAGCTTGCACCTGTCCTCCTGAGGTAGACCCCGTCCTTTGCCCCTTCTTAGGGCAATCCTTCACTAAATGCCCTGCTTCGCCACAGTGGAAGCAGCCAGTCTTCTTCTTCTTGCGACAATCCTTGCTTAGGTGACCAGGTGTCCCACAATTGAAACACTTCTTCTTCTTGCCCTTGCCACCGTTGCCTTTCCCACCTTTGTTTTGTTGTTGTTGCTGAGGTCTCTTTTGATCTCCCTTCTTCTCGGGTGCCTTATTAGCATTGGGACCCTTCTCTTCTTCATGCATGAGTGCCATGTCAACTAGCTTCTCAAAGGTGGCCCCCATAGGGATATGAGTCATAGCCAACCCATGCATCGGTTCATTCAAGCCTTTCACGAACCTCAAAGCCTTCTTCTCCGGTGTATTCACCATATCTAGGCCAAACCTTGCCAATTGATTAAACTTGTTGACATATTCCTTCACCGAGAGATTCCCTTGCTTTAGAGTCAAGAATCTTTCCATATACAAGTTTTCCTCCGCCCTTGAGAGAAACTTTGCCACAAATCTTTGCCTAAAATCCGCCCAAGAGTCAACGGGGCGTTCTCCATTAGTGACCTCCCACCAGAATGAGGCCTCTCCCTTCATTAACCAAGCAGCCAACTTGACTTTCTTTCCTTCTTCCATCTCAAAGATATCTATCAACTCTTCTACCTCCTTAAGCCAATCTCTAGCTTCCACAAAAGTTTCAGATCCTTGAAAAGGTTTCCCTCCCATAGCTTTAAATTCCTTGCAAGTCTTAGCAAAAGTATATGTGCGAGGAGGAGGGGGGGGGGGAGGAAGATCGGGTGCTATGGTTGGTGGAGGAACATTTGCTGGACCCGCCGTGGTGGCCCTAGCCTCCATCAATCTCCTATACCATACTGGTACCGTCACACCCTCCGGAAAATTAAAATTCTCGGCCATGCTGAAACGAAAGAGGAAAGATTCAAAATGGAGAATTCGAAGGATATAGATATGGCTATTGGGGATTATGCTTTTCTTTCAAAAACTTTTCTCTTAAAAGACATGTTTTTGAAAATATCACTTCCAAAAATGTTTTAGAAAAATAGTTTTCTAAAAATTTTATCTGTTCCGGTAACCTTTGCTCTGATACCACGTGTAACACCCCACGCCCGCTATGGTCACTCACTAAGGGAATGCCATTGCATCGGTGGAGTATTTTAGTGAATATAGAACAGAAAAATTACAACAAGACAGATATAAATAGTACTTGAAATTTAAAACATCATCTCATAACAGCGGAAATAAACATGTCTGGTTACATCATAAAACCATGATAAAAGTCAAGTACAATATCCATCAAAATAAAGAAGTACATAATCCCACTCTGTCATACAATAGCCAGAACAAAAGAAAAGATAACTAGATAACTGGAGCTTTACATCTACCCAAGCTCCTAAAGACTGGAACAGCAATCCGATCAAGCTCCACTACCGCTAGGATCCACCGTAGGACCTGAGGGTTGGGAAAAAAAAGATAAAAGCAACGGGGTCAGACATAAGTCTGAGTGAGTCCTATAACTTTAACAATACAATCACTAAAGTAACCAAAGAAGACATAAACTTGACCTACGGTAATATCTGGGGATGAATGGCTACACTAAGCAGCTTGGTAGACTTAGGATAAACTAAGATAACCGTAAGGACGCATCTACCCACCCAAGGATAATTACTAACTGCACCACACCAGTCATTCCTACTTAAAGGTTGATCCCTTCCAAGGACTTAGAAAATTTCCCCAGTAGTTTCATGTACTCCTAGCCCACTACATAGGTGCCGTCTGCCCCTATCTCCACTAGGTGTACTCAGTAATTCTTACCCAGTAGTTTCGTGTACCCCTACATAGGTGCCGTCTGCCCCTATCTTTATTAGGTGTACCCACTACTCCCCAGCGATCGGCTCCCTACCGTAGATACCCGTGCTGGTCCCACAGTGGGGTGTATCACTCCCCTGAAGTGGCAACCCAATACTATCAACGGTGCATGGCTTTATATCTACACGATGCAACAACGGCTTATCTACCAGCCCGGGCCCACACACGCATATGAAACCCGTTGGACTTGCGTTGCCACCGCTAACCCGTTTTGGCCTCTTATAATCAAGCCCAATATGTGTGTCCCGTCACTCGACATGGGTCGAGCCCACAAAGATACGTTTGGGATATTGGTTGAAATGGGCCCCCCACAAGCTACCCACCTAAGCTTGTCACATATCTAGTGTATCCCACTTAACCCTTTAATCATGTTTAATTACATGTTTCCACTTGGTTAAGTATTCTAATCGTATTTTATATTGCCACCCAAGGCAACCCACTAGATTCCACATGCCACCCAAGGCAACCACTAAATTTCCACATGCCACCCAAGGCACCCACTTAACCCCTCATGTCCCACTACATGCTAATATGGTTAAGTGTTTCTTAATTAATTAAGACCGTGATCTCCCATAAAGACCTCCCACATTAGACTGGCTGTTATGACCGCCTGGTTAAGCCGGTAGAGTCCGGGCAGTCTTACGTCATAACAGAGCCTAACCTCGTGTCTTTACTTTAATCACGTATTTAATTTATGGCTAAGACCTCTCACATTGGGCTGACATTTGTAGCAACTGGTTAAGCCGTTCGGGTCCGGGCAGTTTTACACTACAAATGAGTCCAACCTCGTGTCTTAGTCGATTAATTACACCTAATTAATCACCCCCATATTAATTATCCCTAATTAATATCAAGTTTTCCATAACATGGGTAGACCTAACTCAATAGGTAAATTCCCATGGGGTAGACCTAACTCAATAGGTAAATTCCCACTTATGGTAATTTATTTTTATGGTATGCTTAATCATACCCAATCATACATTTATTAACATATTTACTAACCCCATCTTTCCCCACGTAAATCGTTCTCATTTCATGACATAATAAAGGGGAAGATCCATCACAAATATCATGGGTTTAGCATATAACTTTGTCATGGGTTAAGAGGATGTCAACTTGCATATATGAGCATATATTAACCCAACTACATTTAACCCAAACTTGCATATTATCATACACATATCTTGCATAACATGTTGAACTTGCATATAAGCATTCTCATAACTTGCATAACATGTTAAACATGCATTTAAGCATACACATAACTTGCATAAGCATCCACATACTTGCATAAGCATTCACATACTTGCATAAGCATTCACATACTTGCATAAGCATTCACATACTTGCATAAGCATGCATAACTTGCATATCATGTCATTTAAGCATATACAAATCTTGCATAAGCATTCATATACTTGCATAAGCATTCACATACTTGCATAAGCATGCATAACTTTCATATCATGATAAACTTGCATTTAAACATATACATAACTTGCATATGAACTTGCATATCTCACTTTGTTAAACATGCATAAACCCACTTATTAAATATGCATAAACCCACCTATTAAATATGCATAAACCCACTTATTAAATATGCATAAACCCACTTGTTAAACATGCATAAACCCTCTTGTTAAACATGCATAAACCAACTTATTAAGCATGCATAAACCAACTTATCAAACATGCATAAACCCACTTATTAATTATGCATAATCATAGTAAAACATAGAGTAGCATATCATTACAAATGATTCAAACTCACTAATCCGCATTTAAGACCATAAGTCTCATTACACCCAATCTACTTACTTTAACAATTGATGTTAAAGTGATAGAAACTCACCAAACCCAAGATTAGCAAACTTATGAAGTGGAATTAGTTGCTAAATATGAAGAAGATAATGATTAGAGATTGATTAGAGAGGGATTAGCTTGCAACTTCCTTCATAAATTGGTGGAGGCTCCTTCTAAGATTTAATTTGGCGGCATGAGGCCATCATTTCTATTTTTAGTATGGATTAGGGTAGGTTTAGGGTGTATTTATAGATTAGGAGAGTGTTTTAGGCCCTTAGATTAACCCTAGATTAGATTAGGTCCGTTAGATTTAGGAAATCTCTAGAACCCAGCCCTCCAAGCCAGCCTAGAACCCAACCTGGTGCACCCAGGTTCTCTGGACGCCGCGCCCCTGTCGACAGGCAAGTCGACAGGCAAGTCGACACCCCTGTTGACAGGCCTGTCGACAGCCCTGTCGACATGGGTAGGGCGGGAAACTTCCCGCCTGCCCCCTGCTGGCTTCAATTTGAAATCCGAATTTTAAATCTTTAAACCTGTTTTAAGCTTTAATCTTCTGCAAATTTCTTTGGGCCATAACCGGGCCATACGGACTCCGATTCTCGAAAACTCGGACTCTATTTCGCGTATTTTTCCGAGACGAACGCAATAACGCAGCCCGTTACCCCCAATTCCCACGTCTGAGATTATTTATCCTGTAATTAGTGAATTTTAGTATTAACTAAAATTCGGGGTGTTACAGAGCAGGAATAAACAAATTATGTTGCATCTACATAATCAAGAGAGCTTCATTACCCCTAAGTTGAAAGGGATTAGCCTCGAATGTATGTAATCATGACAACAAAGATAGATTGCAATATTAAAAATAAAGAAAAAGGAGAGAACTAATTAACAAAAATAAACTAAACTACTTGCATAAAATAAAACTACACTAATGCATAAAGTAAATAACAAGAATTAAATGAACAAGAAATTAAATTGCATAAACATGAAAATTACATAAGAGGGAAATGGCTAAGAAGCCATGAAAGTAAGGAAGAACTTTAGTTTTTGATCCTTCAAACTAACTAACTAAAATATAGGATATTTACATCAACATAAAGGGGATATTTATAAATGTTCTAAACCCTAATCACTTTTGTTGGGGACTACCAAAAATTCCCCTTCATGAAGCTTCCAATCGTCTTTAGCTAATAATGGTTCATTAAAATTGTATGAAGTCATTTTTGTCTCCACTTTCTAATATATTAGCCTCTAATCGTACCATTAAGGAAGGAGAGATAATGGGTAGGTGGGGTCCTCCACTAAGTAGTGAGTGAATTAGTTCCATCTTCAAGTCTTTGTATCTACTTTGTGCATGTATATCTCCATGTAAACTTTATGTGCATACTTCATTTTTTCTCCTAAATTCCTACAAGACACATGAAAATAAACAAGTAAATTTTATCAAAAATGAATACATGCACAAATGACCGTTTTGCCCTAATATGAAGATAAATGCATGATATTTTGAGAATTTTGGGTTTTTGGTTTAAACATGTAAAAATAGCCCAACATATTATTTATTTAATTAAAACAAGAATAAATGTGTGAATATAAATGTGAATATTTACGTGCACATCAATAACCAAATGGATAATATATATATATATATATATATATATATATATATATATATCCAAAACATACTCAAAATAAAGAGGGAGAATTTGAATTTTGAAATGAAGATAAGATCATGGGGACAAAGTATATTGTATATATGGAATAAAATTAAAAGATCAAGGAATGTATTAATTAAAATAAACAACTTAGCAACGAAGCCTTATTAGGCATTCCTGCCCTCAAGGGGTCGAACCCCCCCCCTTTCAGGGGTGTCGACCGCCGGTCGACTGCTTGGTGGCTGGACAGCCTAATAAATCTAGCTGGTTAGGATTTTGTTTCAAGTGATATATATGAATAAAAGGCTTGAATTAATTCTAAATAATCCAATGGTCTATGCTCACACAGGCAACTATATATTACCCCTTCTATCACACTATGAAACCCTAATCATTCTCTATCCCTGCCTCCTTGTTGCCTTTCTGTGATTACTAAATTCCATAGAAAAAAAAAGGTTAAGGATATCTTCCATTCCTTCAATCCTATTCTTATTCTCTCTTTATCCTAATTCATATAAGTTTAGTATTCTGGAATTTGGCATAAACATACATACATACATGCATATACATACATATATATATACATATATATGAGATTCTAATACATGTCTCTTATATATATATATATATATGTATGTAATTAGAAGGATTATTAGAGCATGTTTGACTGCAAAGAATTAGTGCAGATCTGGATCTACTACAGATTTCTCTCTGTTCTGCCTAGATATGTGAGTGGAATATAGTTTACTTAGGCATATTCATATTTTTATTAGTTTATCAGTTGAAAGATATGACTAAGAGGATTTGGAAATTGATAATATAAACATTAAAACCCCCAAATAATCTATCTAGGCATGTTGGGCTGCTTGTTGATTGTATGAGGTGAAAACCTCTCACTGGAAGTACACCAAAGTCTACCATCTTATACTTGTTGTGGATCATCTTGTTAATAAGACACTAGTATTGGTGCAGGGAAAAAGGAAAATAATTAGAGAAGCGCAATATACTCTATCACGTTTGTCCTATTTACCTTCCTAATATGATGTTATCTCTCTTATCTACTTTATATGTATGTCATTATACTTTTACTTATTTATATGCTAAAAGTAACTGGACTCGCTAGACTTTATGTCTGACCCATTTTGTTCCCTCTTCTTTCTTTTTCTATTCCCGCCTTCCCCCAGGTTCTCAGGGTGGGAATACTTAAGCTTGATCAAGATTCTACTTGCATTCTGCTTGAAGCTGCTTAGATGTATTGCTCAAGCTCTTATCTATTCTACTATGGCTATGTTTTAGGGATTATGCTTCTTTATTTACTGTACTCTGATGTTCAAGTACAAGACAATTTTTTAATGATGTACTGGGTTTTATGTTTTTCAGACATATGATGTAACCATGTTTTGAATTACGATGCTTTATGATTAATAAAAGTTTTTAATTCCGCCGCTATTTTATATCTGTCTTGTAATGTTTCTGTTTCTGTTTACCTATAACGCTTCATAAAACTTAATGCATTCCCTTAATGAGTGATATTAACGAACGTGGGGTGTCGCATACAACATCTTTTACTCTACATTCCTGTAATCAAATCAGGGTTGTAATTGTAATCAAGCAGTATAAAGAAGAGATTACCCAACAGTGGATGTAGGCACATTACTGAACTACTATAAATTTATTTGTTCATTTACTTTTTATGCACACTGTGACTGGACTTGTGCTGATATTTTGTGATCGCTGTCTGGATTACACTCATTTGGTGTGTTAGGGTGAAATTGACAAATTTCCATCTAATAATATATGTATATAGGATATTTATAGCTTATTAGAGATTAACTGCCTATGTTAGAAATTAATTGATTTAGTTAAGTTGGCTAATAATTAATTGATTGAATTAATTGTGTAAAATACAAATTAGTTAAATTAATTGAATATGCTAGCAGTTATTTACTGGCATAATTATAACCAAATTAATTTCATAGTATATTGATTGGCATATTTATAATCAAATTAGGAAATATTAATAATTGTTAATACCAAACAAGTGTGATAACTATGTATTACGGTTATTAATAAAGACGACACATCTTATATAAAGGCATATATTTATTTCATAACTTATAGGATCATGTTCATGTATGATAGCAATTAACTAAAAATTATTTATAGGCTAGCAATCATTTATTGCATATTTATAAATTTAATTAATTTCATAACATGTAGATTTGTATATTTATAATTGAATCAGGAAATGTAAATGATTGTTAACACTAGAAAAGTGTGACACCAATGTTTTACAACTCAGTTAATACAAGACATATATATATATAGGTGATATATTAACGAGTTTTGTTAATTATGCTCGAAGAGAACATGTTAAGATAAGATTTATTAACTTAGAGACAAAAAAATTATCTCTAATACCTAATTTAACACTATATAATTAATAGTTGGTTGAATTTAGAGCCCCCGCTAAAGCCCCGCAAAATCCTCGCTATAGCCCGTAGCACTCTTCAACCGCTATGTTATTTCAGTTTAGCCCTGATGAACAATAGACCCACTTTAAACCCAGCTATTTTCCACTACACCCGCTAAATCAAGGATTTTAGCATACCTTTAGCAAAATCAATATACAATGCTTAATTTGACTAGATTGCTTTTAAAACAAATCAATAGAGTTAATGTAAAGAGCTAATTTTAACGCATAAATGTTTAATATATGATAAAAATCTATTATATTCATCAAATCTAATGTGTGTAACCATGATATCCTTTGACTTTTTTAATATGAGATTAAGTAGCCTTTGTTTCTTCTATACAATTGATTTGACAGTGATAATTAACTACCTTTAAAATATTTGGTTTCATGATTAATGCATTTTTTTGCATCTTCGCTATATCACAGCTATTTCCCCGTTTTTTCTCCGCTATATCTTTTGTATCTTCGCCGCTATAGAATTGCTAAGCGCTTTAACTGCACATATTTAGAGAGATTTATATTGGTAAATTTGTAACTTTGGCATATGCCCTTAGGGCGCACATTAATTTTTTCCTAAATTTATTTCATAACTTATTGGAGATGAATTGCTAGCCTAGCAATTCATAAATTACATAAGCTAGAAGTTAATTGAATTAATTGCTAGGCTAGCAATTGATAATTAAGTTAATCATGTAGGCAAACAATTGATTTAATTAATTGTATACGCTAGCAGTTAGTTGAATTAAACTCGTGTAGTCTAGCAATTAATTAATTGCATAGGCTAGCAATCATTTATTGGCGTACTTATTATTGAATGAATTGCCTAGGTAGCAACTAATTGAGTTAATTTCATAGTATTTTTAATTGGCATGTTTACTATTTAACAAGGAAATATAAATGTGACATCAAATGTATTAAACCAAAAATGAAGACAAGATATACATGTGTAGGTAACATACCTATTTCATAGTTTAGAGATGATTAATCTCGTAGGCTACTAATTAATTAAATTAATTTCATAGTATACCAATTCTCATATTTTTAAGTGGCACTAAGATATAATAATTCATAAGAAGGGGCATATTCGATAGTTCACGTTGACACACAAAAAAGTGTGATACCAATTGTATTATGATTGTTGAAATTGGATATTTTCGGTAGTTCGCGCTAACACCAAAAAAATGTAATACCAATTGTATCACGACTATTGAAAATGGATATTTTTAGTAGTTCATGCTGACACAAAAAAGTGTGATATCAATTGTATTACGACCATTAAACATGGATATTGTCGGTAGTTCATGCTGACACAAAAAAATGTGATACCGGTTGTATTATGACTTTCAAAAATGGATATTTTGGAAACTTCAACAACCTCACCATCAAAGTCCAAAAAGCAAAATGTTCACGGGATAACAATGAAGTATATTATCCTAATCAAGGCAAAATGTTCTATGCAAATCTAAATCGTGGATTTTAAGAAGGAGATGAAAATCAAATTTGGAGTAATGTAAAAGGCACTCAAATCGTTTTAGATTGCGAAATTTTGCCAAGGCTTGGATTTTACGGATTTCGAAATCGATGAAACGGGTTTGGAAACCCTTCATCACTTATTTGAATGCAATGATCATTTGGAATTCAAAAATCGCGTTTTCCGCCCAAAAGCAAGAATCGTCAACCTCCTCCTTCAATATACCATCACTCCTCGTTTTGGAAACTTCAACAACCCCACCATCAAAGTCCAAAAAGCACTCTTTGCTATCATTGGTGTTTATGACATCAGTTGGGCCGATATGATTCTAAAGGAACTTAAACCCAAAGAAATGTCTACAGAGAAAACACTCTTTATTACCTTACTCGAATTTTCTTTTATTTTGGAGTTAGTCTTAAAGTAGAAGAATTTGTATCAAGAAAAGTGTTTGACTCCCAAATATACATCTTATGCAAATTCCACTCATTTTCAAGCCTTATGAGACATTCAAAGATAAACAAGCTCGAATGCAACAAGAACAAGATTCTATGGATATTGAAGAAGAAGAAGAAGAAACTTCTTTGGAAAGTATAGAGTGGTCATCCAATACTAGAACCATTTCCAAAGAAATGCTTGTTCTAAATCAAGTAAAACTAGCCAAGAACCAAAAGAAGGTCAAGCAAACTCTTACCGAAATGTCTAAGTTCATTGGCAAAATAGGAAGAAAATTTAGAATATCATTTTCCTCCTCATCATCCACTGTAATCTAAGCTTATCTAGTTTTAGTTATCTTTCGTATTTTCTTTCAAATCTTGTATTTAGTTTCTTGTATTAGTTGAATGTATTTGCTTTTAAATAGTATTGAATCGTATTTATTTCTGTCAAACCAATCTTTAATTTACTATTAACATATAACTGCCAGATTTTCAAAAAATTTCAAAATTTAAAAACCTAACTAATGTCTATTCAATTCCAATGATTTCTGGACTCTATATATACCTATTTCTTCCAGATTTTTTTTCTATTATTTCTCCTTCTTCTCTAATCAATTCTTATCTAAAAACATCAAACTATGGAAAATCCAATACATAATTTGAGTAAAAATCTTGAAGAAAATTTGTATTCATTCAAGAATATCCTATCTATAATACTAGTAATCAGCGTCATCTAGAATTAATTCAGATGTGAATTGTTGAATATCAAGAGAAACACTTTGACGTAATTCATTGCTTAATCTCTTCCCATTTCAGGGATGAAAAAACATCACTCGCTAATGAAGAAGACTGGAAGGACATCAAGAAAGACCTTATCTCTGGAAAAGATGAACGGGTAGAAGTTCCAAAAGACATTTGATTTGAAATTGTTTGGTATGATTTGTTTGATTGGTTTGACTTGAATTTGATTTAAATTTGTTTAAACTTGTGTCTAAATATTGCTTGACTTTGATTGTTTGGATTGAAAACTTGTATATATGGTTTGAAACATATGTAATTATTAACTGTGATACTTGGATTGATTTGATTATACATAAGAGGCATAAATTAAGAGGGAGTTATGTACGATACTTTAGTATAGAATTAAATATTATAATCATAGAACATATAGATAGATAGAGGATTTAAGGGGAGTATATTTAGATTTCCTTTTTGTTGATAACAAATGGGGAGAAATTATAAAATAATAGTTAGTTAGGCTTAGTTTAACGGAGTATGTAGAATTCATGATGACAGGGGGAGTATTAGAAGGATTTAGAAGGATCAGAATCAACAGGTTTGGATATTTTATAAACTAAGGTTGTCATCATCAAAAAGGGGAGATTGTTGGAGAATGGAGTATTGATGACAACAACCTTATTTCAATTATCATTGATTATAAAATATATACTAGCATCTCTACCTAGAATATATATATATATATATATATATACACACACACACACACACACTCACATACAGGACTTTAATACTTAAGACTAATTTTTGGGTCTCAAGAGATTTAGAATTCAGAGGAGATCCAAGACTCATGTGTATTCATGTAACACCCCATTCACAAGTATTAAAAATAAGTAAATTATTAAAAATAATCAATTAAATGGTATGGCTGGAAAACGAGATTTTGCAGATTTAGGAATTTGCCTACGAAATTCTTTTATTTAGATTCATGGTGAAATTCTGAATCGTTTTCATATATAATATGCTGAAAACGGTCAGTGTATAAAGAAGTTATAAACAAATGAATTTAGACAGTAAATGCAGAATATATATATATTCTATCGATTAGAAAATGTATGAATAAGTAATGAAAAACTTGTTTGACGACGAATATTCTATCGATTAGAAAATCGTCGCGAAATGTATAAACCGCAAGCGCACGACGTACACTTGTAGTACATGGCAAATATGAGTCGATCAACGGAGAAAGAAATAATTTTAATTATATTCAATCAGATTAAACTAAATTCGAGTGAAATTTTAACTACAACTAAACTAAACTAACAAACTAAGATAGATAAAAACTATGGGATTAAATGACAATTTAGGAATAAATTTACTCTCTACATCACACGAATAAACATAAAATGAAACCATGATATGTTTTTTTTGGTCATTTGTGAATTTAGTTGATATGAATATTATAAGTATGTCTTAATCATGCTATTAATTAGCACAACATAAACTATCAAACTATATCATACCCATTAAATCACCTTATTAGTTCTAATGAGAAATGAACAAGTTGAAACTAAAATATACTTTAAGCACGGCCTATGAACTATTAATTAGAACTATAGACAATCCATTTTTTTTCAACCTCCACTTAACCACCATCACCATATGTAGATGAAGAGGAAATTAGTGAACATATAACCAAGCATAGCCTATTTGGTGTCAACAATATAGGATATCAAATTCAATAATGAACACAAACCAATAACATCAACATGACATAAAGCATAAAAAGAGAGCAGGAATAAACAAATTATGTTGCATCTACATAATCAAGAGAGCTTCATTACCCCTAAGTTGAAAGGGATTAGCCTCGAATGTATGTAATCATGACAACAAAGATACATTGCAACATTAAAAATAAAGAAAAAGGAGAGAACTAATTAACAAAAATAAACTAAACTACTTGCATAAAATAAAACTATACTAACGCATAAAGTAAATAACAAGAATTAAATGAACAAGAAATTAAATTGCATAAACATGAAAATTACATAAGAGGGAAATGGCTAAGAAGCCATGAAAGAAAGGAAGAACTTTAGTTTTTTATCCTACAAACTAACTAACTAAAATAGAGGATATTTACATCAAATAAAGGGGATATTTATAAATGTTCTAAACCCTAATCACTTTTGTTGGGGACTACAAAAAATTTCCCTTCATGAAGCTTCCAATCGTATTTAGCTTATAATGGTTCATTAAAATTGTATGAAGCCATTTTTGTCTCCACCTTTTAATATATTAGCCTCTAATTGTATCATTAAGGAAGGAGAGATAATGGGTAGGTGGGGTCCTCCACTAAGTAGTGAGTGAATTAATTCCATCTCCAAGTCTTTGTATCCACTTTGTGCATGTATATCTCCATGTAAACTTCATGTGCATACTTCATTTTTTCTCCTAAATTCCTATAAGACACATGAAAATGAACAAGTAAATTTTATCAAAAATGAATACATGCACAAATGACCATTTTGACCTAATATGAAGATAAATGCATGATAATTTGAGAATTTTGGGTTTTTGGTTTAAACATGTAAAAATGGCCCAACATGTTATTTATTTCATTAAAATAATAATAAATGTGTGAATATAAACGTGAATATTCACGTGCACATCAATAACCAAATGGATAATATATATATATATATATATATATCCAAAGCATATTCAAAATAAAGAGGGAGAATTTGAATTTTGAAATGAAGATAAGATCATGGGGACAAAGTATATTGTATATATGGAATAAGATTAAAAGATCAAGGAATGTATTGATTAAAATAAACAACTCAGCAACGAAGCCTTATTGGGCGTTCCATCCCTCAAGGGGTCGACCCCCCCTTTAAGGGGTGTCGACTGCCGGTCAACTGCTTGGTGGCTGGACAACCCAATAAATCTAGCTGGTAAGATTTTTTTCAAGTGACATATATGAATAAAAGGCTTGAATTAATTCTAAGTAATCCAATGGTCTATGCTCACACGGGAAACTATATAATACCCCTCCTATCACACTATGAAATCCTAATCATTCTCTATCCCTGCCTCCATGCTGTCTCTCCGTGATTACTAAATTCCAGAGAAAAATAAAAGAAAAAAGGTTAAGGATATCTTCCATTCCTTCAATCCTATTCTTATTCTCTCTTTATTCTAATTCATATAAGTTTAGTGTTCTGGAATTTGGCATAAACATACATATACACATACATATACATATACATATATATATATATATATATATATGAGATTCTAATACATGTCTCATATATATATATAATTAGAAGGATTATTAGAGCATGTTTGACTGCAAAGAATTAGTGCAGATCTAGATCTACTACAGATTTCTCTCTGTTCTGCCTAGATCTGTGAGTGGAATATAGTTTACTTAGGCATATTCATATTTTTATTAGTTTATCTTGTTGAAAGATATGACTAAGAGGATTTGGAAATTGATAATATTAACATTAAAACCCCCAAATCCTCTGTCTTGTAATTGCCTATAAATTGTTATGATTATTTGGGTTTTGTGGACTTTTGATTTTAATATTGGATTAAAGATGAAAATTGGTGTTACTACTATTGTTTCTATTTTGTATAATTCACCGTTATCAAACGTTTGATTGTAACCTAAAAGGGTTTAGATTTGGGTATTTCATGATTAAGTTTGGAATCTATTTTGAATCCAAACATATTCATACTTGAAGTATGTCAAATATAAACGTTTTTTTGTGCATAATACACAAAAAGAGGTGAATTGGACAAAGTGGAAATTATAAACATACATGCATAAATGTATGTAATACTCTATTTTTAATCCAGCGTTAAAATCATTCCAACAAGCCTAGGATGCAAGTTGAAATTGTGTGTATGTATATTTTCTATCCACTTCTATATGTTATTTTATCATTATGCTATCATGCCTATGTTGTAGCAGTAAAAGTATGAAAAGCCTAACTTGTAAACCTTGATTTGGACAAATTGACAATTGTCACCTCGTTAGAACATTTCCTCGTTTATACGAATATTTACGTTATTTAGATATATAATTATTATACTTATATAAATGTAATCAACGTAATTAACATTGTATTAGCATAATAAATGCGATTAGGTTAGAATTCGAATTTGAAATAACCCCATAATAAATATATATTTGATTGCTTGTGTGTGCGTATATAGAATGGATTTATGTATATAAATAGTGACATATAGACACGAGGTTAGTTTCCATTTGCGGTAGAAGTCTGCCCGGAACTGATCGGCAAATCCAGCAACCACAAGTAAGCCCAACTAATGTGAGAGGTCTAGGTACCATGGGCCATTCAAAAACTTAGTACACTAGACATGAGGTTAAACCAACTTGTAGTAGAAGCCCGCCCGGAACCGACCGGCATATTCAGCATCTACATGTATAAGGTTTAATGTGAGAGGTCTAGTGCGTGTATGTGTATATATATAACTATATATATAAGTCTATTGCATGTGAAAATAAGTAGGTTTACTACACTTTGAGAAGATCTTAAATGGATGACTCTCTTTTTATTTAATTGGGTCTTAAGTAGTTAGCACTAGTATCCCTCCGAAGGTTTACTCCTTGGAGAGGAACCAAAGTCATAGGACCCCCCTTATTATATTTAAAGTAAGTCTATGGGTCCTCCTTTTCTAAAAGTGGTTAGGCATAAATGGTAACGGAGTAGGATAGTTCACCGGGATGCCCACTTCCAGAAGCTTGTAAGGGCTCAACTAGGGACAAATTTGGTAAATAAAAGATATGTGGTCATTGCATGCTAACCAACTGTCTAAGGGAAGTCTTAAGTGACATAGGTGTCCTACCGTAATATCAGTTAAGTAGTAATGTGTAACAACCCACCCGGAATGGGCCTAAATTTTGACCTAGAAAAAGGGCCAATGAAACTTAAAGCCACTCTAAACGAGTCGTTCCCTGTAAGGATTACATTTGCATAAATGATAATAACATATACTTCAAATGGAATTCTCACACAGTGGAAAGAGAAAATATAATACCAAAATAAGATGTACCATTTATTTCAAAACCACAGAAATACACAGTCACACACTACAAGAAAAACCGCATATAGCAGCGGCAGTATCCGCTTCTAATCCATCGTTAAATAGGCCTTAGCAACGGATTTCCTACATAACATTGTGATCGGTAAAAACCATGACGGTATCTGTGTCTGATTTTTGCGATGGAATTTAGCATGGGTTTTTCGATAGTTTTCCATCATTTTATTAATTATATAATAAAAATAAAATTTTATTTTTTATTTAATTTTAATTTATATACCGACTATTTACCGATGGATGATTAATTTATAATAAATTTATAAAAATGTTGGTAAATCCTTACTAATTACCATGGGATTAGCGACGAAAATTAATTTGAGGTAAATCCTTACTAATTACCAAGGGATTCTCTTTTTGATCTCTCTCTCTTTATATATATATATATTCATATACATACATAGTAACACACATAATTTGTGTTATATTCAATACACAATCCTAATTTAAATACAGCACAATTAATATCAACACACGCTTCTCATAGTCAAGGTATTATATTAATCACCCATTTCGTAATCAACTTTCAATGTTACATAATAGACATACTAAACATTCTTACATCAAAAATACATAATGCATCCATAATATTTCATAAACAATACTAAAAAGTACAAACCAAAATATAGTTCTAGCATTTCAAATCCATAACTTATTGTGGCATGTTCCTGCTTTTTTGCATCAAAGATGTCTATCTTTCTCTTCCTGTAAAACAAAAATTCTCTAGTTATACATACATCAAATTAGTGTAAATAAAACAATGAATGGTGAATTGTGCTTTATATAAGACAAGTTGTAAACATTACACAAGACCTGCTAATTACACTAAACATAGTTTCCATAACACTCTGAAAAGCCAGATTTTTACTATTGTGTCATTCAACTATACTTACATCTATAAAGGATAAGTATCATTGCCTTTCACAAAATTTGATTCATACAGTTTATTATGGTCTACATCATTTGAAAATAGAGTTTTACGTCTGCCTTCGCCTTCGATTTGCTGTAAGACTACCAATCAAAATATCAATTGACCGGTCTATAAAAAATATGCTCAAGTAGAAGTATTACTATAACTCCATTGTTTCTTGCTTCTACGTTAATCTTTGAAAGAGTTAGAAATCAAAAATTGTATATTGAACCTTTTTAACCATATAAACCATTTGCAGTTAGTAAATGATAGGAACACTATTGTGGCAAGAGCTGGACTAGCACATAAAGGAAAAAAACAACTTAGTATTTTTTATTTTTTATTTTTGCAGCAGAATTTGTACTGTATATCTACATGATTAGTTTTGAATAGAACAGTGATAGTAACAAATTTCGATCCATATTGAAAAATGATTTCAATCTAGACTTCTGCAGTTATCGACATGTCGAGCGAGAAATATAATCAAACATATAAACCAAATTTCGATCTAGATTGAAAACTGGTTTCAACCTCAAACAAAGTGCTATATAAATTAAATGTATAAACTAAATATTTAGATAAAAACTAACCGCATCAAATCTCAATTTGAGAAACATCTATGATTTGACAATTCAAACGATCGCATTCAACTCCGATTCACTTGACACGAGGCAGGAACCACAGTGATTTCCAGCAACTGATAAGGATTCCGACCTGCATCAAGCAAATCAGAGATTTTTTTACATGTGAATTCATATAGAAAGTTCACATTGCAAACTAAATGTGCTACAAAATCAACATATGAAAAGCTAACTCTATAGAAAGAAAACAGACTAAGCAAGCTCTATACTAACTGGGCATGAGTTGCTAACACTACAACAATATCATTTTTTCAAACGACATAAAAAATGCATGTAATCCCATTGTTAAAATTCAATGGATAGCCATTTGGTCTAATCTCATGAATGCACAGATGACAACCCATCCTTTATCGCTTATCAATAATCAAATGCAAACTGAAAGACAGTAGGATTAGAGTGAATCAACAAATTGACCTCTTATTTGAAACAAATTATGAATATAAAAACGATAACAAATTTTCTTCCTAAATTGATAAACAAGAAAATCAGCTACTGCCATCAAAGGAGAACAATGCGGTAGCCACACAGCAGCAACAAAAGAGGTAGTTTACATGTTGTGCTCCGCTGTTGCATATCGTGCCTTGCTTTAGCCACCAAAGAAAAACAATAACAAAGTTTCTTTTCGATATAGACTAACAATGGATAATCAAAATGGAAATAAAATATTGTGTTACATATCGTGCGTTGCTACTACATGCGTCAAAGCCACAATCCCAGAGTAAAGAAAACATTTGAAAAAAAAAATGAAGAAGAAAATGTAAAAGAACCAAGCTGAACTAGTAAGTACGTACCGTGCCTTGCTGCTACATGCGTCTGGGCCACAATCCCCCTCATTCTTCCCCTTCTTTTCATACATGAAACATGATACGTAGAAATCTTTGTAAATATATTTAGCTATACGATCGATGGCCTAAACCTTCAATGACTTGTGTCCTTTTCCTCTGCAAAAACATTTTATTTCCTCCATAACAAATCAATTGAAAATTTGGCTAATCCATTAATTATTCAGCATTAAATCGACTATCAACCCTAATCCCTAAATCAATAATTTAATATCCAATCCAATAAGTAATAACTAACATGGCTAAATAAGCGGAGTGACCGGACACAGGCAGGCGAAAGGCGGCCAAAAAGGGAAGGGCGACACTGAGCAGAAACTCACGCGGACATGGCAGTTTGGCGGCGACACAAAGATAGATGGCAGAAGCTCGAAGAAGGTGGAATTTACGATTTGGGTTTTGGGAACGATGATAGAGAGAAAACATGGTGAGCAATTCGTGATTTAAAGGATCGATTTCAGATTTAGGTTTAATGGGGTTTCAAATTTTGGTTTAATGAGAAGGGGGTAGGCGGTGAAAATAAAATGAGAGCGGGATTTAAAATTTCAAGATGTTGCCTTCTTTTTTTTAACAGATAGGTTCTGATACTTTTTATGTAAATTGAATGAGTCTGTGTTTATTAAGTTTTAGGAATTTATAATTAGCAACAGGTGGTTTTTAAACAAACATTAAAAAATATAGTTACAAAACTTATATTTCCATTTTTTTCCAAAATTTTGAATGCTACAATAATTTGAATATTACATGTAATTTAAAATTATCTAAAACCTTGATTTCATTTTAATATTAATTTAATATTAAATTAGATTTTGATTTTAATATTAATAATCATTTGTAAAAAAATATTTTTATTCTAACCGACAAAAAAATGAAGTTTGTCAAAAGTTTGTTTATTGCAACTAGAGGAAACTCACTATTGTTAAAAATGTATTTGTTACGACTTTATACTTATTTCAAAATTATGAAAAATTCAAAAGTTTATATTTAAAATTTATATTTATTTTAGAAATATGGAAGTTTTAATTTTTTGAACTAATACGTATTAAACATAATTATCAATTATAATTATTAAATTCTAGATACTCGATAATAAATTTTACTTGTTAATTATTAAAAATTACTTATTAATCATTGATTAATATAGATTTCTTATTAATCTACATTATTAATTATTATTACTTCTTAATTATTTACTAATTATTAATTATCAATTCTAACTATTGAACTTTATTTACTGTTAATAGTAATTAAATATTTTTCGTTATTAGTATATTATTATTAACATTAATTTTTTAAATTTATTTTTATTTATCAATTACTTAGTAGAAACATAAAAGTAAAACAATTTATAAAAAATAAGCATATCAATCCCTTGCAAATCCCTCGAAAACCTACTGCAAAATAGCTTTAAAAAATACATGACGATAAACTGCCACAAATTGCAATAAAATTCAGCGACAAAAAAATGATGATGTTAAACCCTTGCAACTTGGTATGGTTTAGCGGAAAAAAAGAACTCGTCGGTAATATTTTAAAATAAGTTGAAATAAAAATTCCTAAATAATATCCCTTACAGGTTCCACGAAAATTCGTCGCTAATTTACGATGAAAATTTCCACTGATAAAAATATGTCGCTATTTGCGGCTTTTCTTGTACTGATAGTTACATTTATTCAATAGGTACATCAAATAGTTCATTCTCATAAGATCCCAAAAGAAGCAAAGTAAAAACAACTAATAATACCATAATAACTTTGTCTTCTTCATCAGCTTCAAGCATGACTTCATCCATAGCTTCACCACATCTACTGACCTGTTGGATGTTAAGGAGAGGGGGCCAGAACATAAAGTTCTGTGTGACTGGAATATAGTGTTACTTAATGTCCATACCCTATATTTTTTGCATGTTACATATGTCAAGGTATGTCTACGTAGTACACAAAAAACACCAAATTTCTAACCAATGGGGTGGATGTCCAAGTCAATCGCCCATTAGTGTTTTTAGGGTAAAGACCCAACGAGGTGGCATTGTCGGCCACTTATGGCATATTAAAGGTGGATTTTTATGACCTATTATAACACTGAGGCGGTCCCCTAGCTCTTTCAGACCCCATCCTAGTACGTCAACGTTCTTAAGTCTATACTCTCATTTGTAATATGAGAAGTAGTATTGCGAACATTACTACTTAACTGATATTACACAATAGGACACTTATGTCGCTTAAGACTTCCCTTAGGCAGTTGGTGAGCATGCAAAGGCCACATATCTTTTCAATTACCAACCTGTCCCTAGTTAAGCCCTTACAAGCTTCTAGAGGAAGTGGACATCCCCATGAATTACCCTACTCCGTTATAGTTTTATGCCTAACCACTTTTAAAGAAGGAGGACCCAAAAACCTACCTTAATACTAATAAGGGTGGGTCCCATGACTTTGGTTCCTCTCTAAGGAATAAACCTTCGGAGGGATCCTAGTCCAAACCACTTAAGACCCAAATAAGATAAAAAGACGAGTCAATCACTTAAGACCTTCTTAAGGCATAGTAAACCTATTTGTTTTCACACACATCAGACTTATGTATGTATGTATGTGTATGTATATATAGTTATATACAGACACACTAGACCTCTCACATTCAAATGTATGCCTGTAGATGTTGGATATGTCGGTCAGTTCCAGGAAGGATTCTACTGCAAGTTAGTTTAGCCTCGTGTCTAGTGTACTAAGTTCATGAATGGCCCATGGAACCTAGACATCTCACATTAGTTGAGCCTACTTGTGGTTGTTGGATTTGCCGGTCGGTTCCGTTCAGGCTTCTACCACAAATGGCAACTAACCTCGTGTCTATTTGTCATTTATTTATATATATTAAAGCCATTATATATATATGCACACACAAGCAAACAAATATATATAAATATATATATATTTGTTAAGAGGACATTTCACATTCGAATTCCACTTAATCGCCTCTATTACGTTATTACAACGTTAATTACGTTTACATAAGTAATATAATAGTACTGCCCAATTAACGTTAATATTCGTATAAACGGGAAACGTTCTAATGAGGTGGCAATTGTCGTTTTATCCAAACTAAGGCATGCAAATTGGGTTTTCCGTACTTTTACCGCTACAACATAGGCATAATAACAATATGATAACATAACGAGTAGCAGTATATGGAAAAACATATATACATAAGAATTTAAACTTGCATCTGGAAATGATTTCAATATTAAATTAAAAATAGAGTATTTCATACATTCACATATGTATGTTTACAATCCATATTTTACCCAGTTCAATTCTTTTTGTGGTGTTATACACCCAAAAATGTTTACATTTGACATATTCCAATTTACAAATGCGTTTACACCAAAAATAGGATACAAACCCAGTTCAACTATGAAACAATTCAAATCCAAACCTTTTTAGGCTAAATCAAATGATAATAACAGTGAACTGCATAAAATAAAAATAATACTACAACACTCATATTTACCCTTAATAAAATACAAAAACCACAATTCTACAAAACCAATTCAATATGGAAATTTCCGATGCAGTTACAGAATAAAAAATTTGTGGATTTTCGTGTTTATATTGTCGCATATCCAAATCTTCATAGACATAACAATTCATATGGCAAACTATTAAAAACATGAATATGCCTTTAAGCAAAACTAGATTCCACTCACAAATTAGGTGGAGATGTGGTATAATTTCAAGATCTACAATGGTTCTTAACGTTCAAGTGGGCTCTGATTGATCTCCTAACAATACACATATAAGAAACATGCAATTAGTGTCTTATACATATATGTTTATGCTAAATTCCAAAATCCTAAACTTAGATAGATTGAAATAAAGAGATATAGAATGGAGTTAAAGAAGTAGAAGAAATCTTCACCCTATTCTCTTTGTTTTTCATTGGAATTTAGCAGCTTGGAGGCAGTGATGTAGAAGATTAGGGTTTATAGTGTGAAGTTTGAGGGGTTATTTATACTTTCACGTGTGAGCATGAGCCGTCGGATTAATATAATTTAATCTGAGCCTTACCTATAAATATAACCTCTTAGAAAACCCTTATCCACATAGGCAGAATTAGGCTTCCCAATCTCTTAACGGTTGATCCCCCTTAAGGGAGAGCGGTCGACCCCCTCTGGATGGAACGCCTAATTTTGCTGCGTTTTTGAGCTGTTAATTTTTTATAATTAAGTTCTTAATTTGCTTCATTCTTTTCCATATATCCAATATACGTTGTTCCCTCGATCTTATCTCAAAATTCAAAATTTGAATTTCCCTCTTTTATTTTAAATTATTACTTGGACAATATATATAATATTCACATAATTATATATATATATTCTACGTACACTGTCCAAATTCATTTGTTCATAACTTCTTCATACGTCAACCGTTTTCGGGATAGTATATATGAAAATGATTCAGAATTTCGCCACGAACCCAAATAAAGAGTTTCGTAGCCAAATTCCTAAAGCTGCAAAATCCCATTTTCCAGCCATGTCATTTAATTGATTATTTTTACTCATTTATTTATTAGTACTTATGAATTTTACAGGGTGTTACATTCTCCCCCTTAAAATAGATTTCATCCCGAAATCTGTTTATGGGGCGAAAAATACAACTCGCACGCAACATCCATGTTGTACACCAATGTTATTTATAATTCATCCATAAGCATCCATGACTCGCAGTGATTATGAACTGTAGACTCACTAAAGTGAGCTTTGCCCTAGCATATAGGTGTAATAAGTGATGCAATATGTATGCAAACAACCTAAATATGCATATATTTATGTGTGAGTGCACTGTGCAATGGTTTTGCATCCATTTCCTAACCTCCAATCTAGCAATCACGGTGCATCCATTAACGATATTTTAAGGAAAATTTTACCTATGAAAAGCTATGGGTGAGTCTGTCTCATCTTATCCTTGGTCTCCCATGTGCTTTCCGCAGGATCATTCCCCCATTGTACTCAGACGAGGCGAACGTTTTTGTTGTGGAGTCTCTTGATTCCTTGCTCTACAATCCTTGCAGTTGCACAAGGCATCCTGGACTCCAACTCGAGTTTCTCTTTGTCCCCAATTTCTTCTAACTCGAGTCTGTCAGCAGAATCATAAAGGCATTTCCTTAGATGAGATACATGAAAAACATTATGGATTCCCGATAGACGCTCTGGGAGATCCACTCGATAAGCCGAAGATCATATCTTCTTGATGACACTAAAAGGCCCAATAAACCTAGGAGCCAACTTCCCAGTCTTTCAGAACCGAACGGTTTTCTTAAGAAGGGATAGTTTCATGAACACCTAGTCTCCAGCATTAAATTCTAATTCCCTCCTACGCTTATCGGCATATGATTTCTGGCGGTTTTGGGCCGCCTTCATTATTTTCCTAATCAAAGGTATCTTCTCTGTAGATTCACGGACGAAGTCTGATCCAAGCATAACCTTGTTGGTAGTTTCCCACCAATAAGTTGGCAATTTGCATGGCCTCCCGTATAGCTCTTCGAAAGAGGACATACCAATTATCGTTTGAAAACTATTATTATATGTGAGCTCTACAAGTGGTAGGTGCTGCTCCCAAACTCCTCCAAAGTCGATGATACAAGCTCTGAGTAAGTCTTCTAAGATTCTGTTTACTCTCTCTGTCTGTCCGTCGGTCTGTGGATGATAAGTCGTGCTTAAGTTAAGTGTCGCCCCCAAAGCTGCTTGTAAGCCTCTCCAAAATTCGCTTGCGAATAAGGGATCTCTATCACTCACGATACTTGATGGAATACCATGGATTCTGACAATCTCTTTGACATATAATTGGGCTAACGAGGTGCAGTCCTTGTCTTCTTAACTGGTATAAAATTTGTGCTTTTGGTTAAACGATCTACCATAACCCAATGGCCTTATTCCTTTTTAGCTTCTAGGAAGTCCATCCATAAAGTCCATCGAAATATGCTCCCACTTCCATGTGGGGATCTCCAAAGGTAACAACAGTCCTCCGGGCTTCCCTTGGTCTTCCTTGACTTTTTGGCATGTCGAACATTTGGCCACGAACTCGGCTGCATCTCTCTTCATTCCTTCCCAATGGAGATTCCACTTCATATCCTTGAACATTTATCACCACCGGGGTGTATGTTTAGTCTCGACCTATGGCACTCCTCTAGAATTTCTCTTCTCATCCCTTCGTCCTTAGGGACGTAAAGTCATCCATCCCAAAGTAAACTCCCATCATCATGGATTGAATACCTAACCGAATGAGGAAAGGTCTCTCTCTTTACCACTTTCTCCTTTATGCCTTTTGAATCTTCATCAAGGTCTTGTGCACTTTGGATTCTTTCTCTTAGGGTAGTTCTAATCACCATCGCCCCAGTAAACCATTGGAAGTGGTTGGTGAGGGTTGCATATCAAAGTTTGCGAGGAACTCTAACTATTTCCATTTTGAGATCACATTCAAAGTTGCTTGTTTCCTACTTAAAGAATCCGCCACAACATTCCCTTTGCTTAGGGTATACTGAATCATAAAGTTAAATGAGGCAATATACTCCATCCACCTTTGTTGTCTTAAGTTTAAGTCACATTGAGAAAATAAATACTTAAGGGAATTATGGTCGATAAATAATCCGAACTTCTCCCGTAAGAGATAATGCCTCTACATCTTAAGGGGGAACACTACCGTGGTTACTCAAGGTCATGTGTAACATCCCAGATTTTTAGCAATATAATAATTAATTAATTTAATTATTTAAATAGTGATTTATAGATTTAAATCATTGTTTAATTAAATAATAGTGAATATTTAATTAATATAATTAATAAAATAATATATTTAAATCCGAAATAGTCGGAAATAGTAGAATTCACAATATTGTGTGAATTTGATTATTTACCAGATATAATTCAGTTTAGAGTTAGGTTATAATAACGAATATATTTAATAAATGATGGTTGAATGTATTATTTATATTATAATTATAATCGAGCTTGAAATGGCACAGCAGTTCATAATTTGGCGATTCGAACTTTAAACGAATATACAGAATACGTTTTAAGTCGGATTTCTATGAAACAAGAAACGTTCGAAGTTGGTGAAGTATATTTTTCTAATGGAAGAGAAAAATCAAGATTACCTCATGTAGATTGTGAGTTGTGTCCAAATCAAATTTTTGAAAAGTTGTTATGGAATTCCTTTATAATTTATAATGATTTATATATGTTATAAATGGATTGTCAATACAAATTGAATACTGATTTAATCTGGATTTGAAATGTCAAGTTATAAATTCAGATAGGAATAATCTAGAGTTGTATGATATTCTACTATGAATGTATAAGATAATATTTATTTATTAATATTTAATTTAATTGTTTTAAATATATTAATATTTAAATGGGTTTATTTAGAGCTTTAAAAATACCCATTTTTGCAAACGATCTCCGTTTTCGACGAAACTAATTTTGTTGGATCTGGAATATTAAATTATTTTTAGATTTCAATTTTCGCAATTGTTGGAGTCAGTATGTGGCCGTACCGGATTTTAATGTGAAAAACAGTCAATAATTTGACTTTAAAAATACGCTGTGTAAGCAAACAGATTCGGAATTCGACGAAACAAGTTTCGTAAGTTCTGTAATGTCGAGATATAGGTGTGTGTCCATTTTCATTGAAATTGGATATCGTATGAGACTACACGAATTTTTAATTGATGAATACAAACAATGATGGACTAAAAATCAATAAAATAATTGAATATAAAAATATAAAAATCTCCTATAAATACCAACTCTATCTTCATAACCCTAAATGTTTTCCCCTGGTCAAACATAAAACCGCCATCACATTTCTTTCTCAAACCATTTCAGGGATCTTCAAAATTGAAGAAAAATATATAAAGAAATTCCTAAAATCAATTTATATATATATGGATTCGTGAAGGAGAGCTCTTCATTTCCATAGCCATTTCTTCAAGTTCGATAGCATTGTTGTTTAACAGTTTGTGACAGGCATGACCTAGAGCTTGGAATCTCAGGTAATAGAGGTATCAAATCACGAATTTGAGTTGAGCTTTGGGACCGTGGAATCGTTGGGAGTTTGTGAGGAAATTTTGGTGAAGATCGAAGTACAAAAGGGTCGCACCATTCACAAGTGCACTGTAGCGCAGCCGAGGTCGGCATTCCCTTCTGACATGCGAGTCTCACAAGTTGGGGACTGTTAGGTGGCATTCGAATCGAGGAATTTAGTGGTGGTCTCCTTTGGTTGAATGGTGGATTGAAGGAGTAGTTAGGAGGAGAGAGGTTGGCGCTGTAATGGGTTCGGAGTCGCGATATTACTAAGGGGAAGAAGGAGGTTATGGCTTAATAGCGTATTAAGGGGGAGAGTTGATTATTGTTAAATGGTTATTACGGTTGTGTTTGTTGGTCTGGAAGTCGTGTGGTGTTGAGGAGATTGTTGGGTGAGGTATCAAAAAATGACTGTGAGAAGGATATGGGTTCGATGCTGGAAACGAAAGTGGAAAAGATGTAGTAGTGGGTCAGGAGGCTTGGGTATTGGGCCGGCTGAAGTGGTGAGGCCCAACATTTAAAGAATAAAATTTTAGTTTATTTTAGATTTAAAACAGTATACGTTAACTTGTTAAAATCATAACTTTATCATACGATATAAGAATTCAGCAAAAAAAGATCCATTGGGATCGTATGGACTGTGGCTACACAATGAAACTGACTGGGAGTGAATTGGAGTTCACTACAATTTGTTGCGAAATAAATTATTTGTTTGAATCAACCGACAATTATCGTTATTTAACGATGAACATCCAATGTGAGTAAAACTCACTAACTCTGCACAGTTATATTTTTATAACGTATTTTTAGAACTGATAAATGATGGTTGATTGTTGTGTGTTGATTGTTTAGATGATTTGTTAATTGATTGGTTGAAATTATAGATAACGATATATATATATATATATATATATATATATATATATATTGTTAATCAAATATTGATTCTGTTTACCAGAATATTTCATATTAAAATGAAATTTGATGTTAATTATATTGGTTAACATATGTGGATGCTGGGAAACAGGTTGGAGGGAACCAACTGGATTCCTCAACATTTATGTTATTGTTTTTCATATATTGTGATATACGATGTGATATATAATCTATTAATGATTATGTGTGTTTAGGATTATATTGATCCTTGTTATTTGGTATTTTAAATACCATATATAATACTAGAATTAAAAAGGGAATTTTCAAAGTGTATATTGAAAAAAAAATATAAAATCAAAGGATTTTATAAAAGGAAATATTTATAAAATCAAAGGATTTTATAAAAGGAAATATTTGTTAAACACATAGAATTGTAAAAGGAAATATCTGTTAAACAAATAAAATTGAAAAGGAAATATTTGTTAAACAAATAGAATTGAAAAAAGAAATATTTGTTAAACATATAGAATTTAAAAAGGAAATATCTGTAAAATAATTATAAAATCAAAGGATTAAAAAAAAGAAATTATTTATAAAATCAAAGGATTTTATAAAAGAAAATATTTATAAAATCAAAGGATTTTATAAAAGATAAAAGGAATATTTATTTAGAAAATAAATATAATTACAAAAGGAAATATTTATGAAATGAATAGAATTTTATAAAAGGAAATATGTGGAAAATAAACATTAAATGGAAATCGGTTTTAATAGATAAATGAAAAAGATTAATTTAAAGTAGATTTTAAATAGAATCTGTCTTTAACAAATAAACTGAGAAGATTAATTTATAAATAATGTTTTATAAATAAAATAAAATATTTTTCATGTGATAAATGGAATATATAAGTCTAAACATATATAGAGAAGTAGAAATTGGTTTTGACACTGATATTTTAAATAGAATGTGAACTCAGCATTTATAAAGGGAATTATAAATGAGATTTAAGTGTTAGAAATAAAAAGGAGATTTCGTATAAATAAATCTATAAATAGAAGTATAAATAGAATTTGGAAATGGGATATTATTTTAAAATACGAAATCAAACTTAATGAATTATATAAAAGAAATATTTTTCACATTCGATGTGAAAAGTAGATTAAAATGAATATTTAATAAATTATAACATTTATAAGGAAAATTGGGATTTGAAATACGAATTCAAATGGGAATTTGAATAAGATAGGAAATATGGTTAAAATAAAATTAGTTATTCGAATATTAGTTATTTGAATAGAGTTAATCGAATATTAGTTATTCGAATGGAGTTAATCGAATATTAGTTAATTGAATAAGAGTTAATCGAATAGAATTAATAGAATTAGAGTTAATCGAATATTAGTTATTCGAATAGAGTTAATCGAATTAGAGTTAAACGAATATTAGTTATTCAAATAGTATTAATCGATTATCGAATATAGTTTATTCGAAGAAAAGTGTTATCGAATAGAGTTTATTCGAAAGAGAGTTATCGAATAGAGATTATTCAAGGGAGAATTATACGTTGAAATTCAATTTTATCGAATTCGGGAAAGTACTATTCACTTTCCATTTTTAATCAAGATTTAGTTATTTATTAATAAATTAGTTATTTGTTTATTAATCCAAATTAATGAATAAAAGTTATATTTAAGTTATTATATTTCGGAAGCATGGGATTATAACACTATTATTATAATCAAATGATTTCTGTAAAAGAAGTGGATTCGTAAATAGAATCCGAGAGTTATGTAAGGAAGTTTGCTAAAGATTTAAAAGGTGATCTTTGTCTATTTCGAGGTCAAAAATGTTGTTCAGTTAAGGTCTGAGAGGTAGTTATACCCCAACTTGATTGACTTCGTTTTTAACCAAGGAATGGTTAAGGTTCGACAGTGAAGGTTGGTTAAGTGAATTTAGTTAATGAGTGTAATGGTTTGAGTTGGCATAGCGATGTTTTATTTAAACATCTGTTTAAATCCAATAAAGGAGTTTTGGAAATGTTTTCCAAATAAGAATCAGAAATGTTTTCTAATATAAAGGAATAGAAATGTGGGTAAATATGGAAATGTTTTCCAATGATCAATAACATATATTTTCTAAATTTAGAAAATAAGAATTTACGAATATATTGAAACAAGAATAGGGAAATAGAAAATCAAATGACAAATTAAATTAAAGGGGATCAGTGGTGATTGATGATTTGCTCGGTAAGATTTCCATTTGGAAATACGACCATTGTTTGTACACATGTTTTCCTTGATAGTTAAATAACCGACTGTCAAAGTTTTTGACCATTTCCGTTGTCAATATGGAGAGACCAGGATCAGATTTATTATCTGAAAACCACTCTGTATGGTCAATAGCGTCGCGAATCAAATATGGTGAAGATAATTGAATACCGAATTTGTGCAAGGGCTATTCTGGCAAATCCTAGGTAGAAATTGCCTAAGATGGGTTTACAGAATAGTGCCTTCGGTTTGTCCATTCGCAGTACAACTTGTATGGAAGAATGTCAGATAGAGTATATTTAATAGGTCGTGTAAGTTGATCTCTTCAAAAGTATTTACGTTTGGTAGCGGAGGAATTCGTTTCTCCTTGTTGTATACCCGTGGTATTTTGGGGAAATCAATTTGTGATTTGGCGGGTATGACGATGCGGCATTCAAAGTTAATAAAGGTGTGATCTATACATTACGACCTCTAGCCTCACAACCAGGAAATGGTATAAAATCGGTTAGGTCGCATGGCTAAGTGGTTTGCTGCCAATTAGGTCATATTATCACTGATCTAGAGAAATTCTGTTTACTTCTATAATTTATTTCGATGCTGTCCCTTTCAGGAAACGATTGCTGATCCCAACCGTTGGTGATAATACATTCAGTACACTCAAGCGAAATAAGTGACCGGTCATGTTTCGCCTGGGTTACAAGAAATTCTTGTTGAACCTGGTGTATTCCTCTCTAGAGATACAATGTCGAAAGGTGGTCCCATACCTTGCCAGTTGGAATTCATTACCTAATAAGCGCCGCAATTTTTGATTATATATTATATATGTGGAACGTGAGATGAAAGCGTTCTACTAGATGATTATCTTGTTGTGGTTGATAGACACTATTATAATATCAAAAGAGTTTTGATATAAAGATTATCGTTTCTTGCAAAAGGATTTTGAAAGTTAAATCAGGTATTTTGGATTCTTATAAGGGAAAAACCCGTTCCGTGTCATACGGCATGGTCTTATGAGATATCGTTTATTTTTCTCAAACCGTTTTAAATTGTTTACTCATACTAGTCTCATGACTGACCCAGAGTTTATTTTGTTTTGTTTTCCCTAAACTCTTGGGTGCCCAAATTTGTACGGGCATTCAAGTAGTCATGATTTTACAGATATATTGAGAGCTTGGAGCGGGAGGCTTATGAATTTTATGGCTATTGTTTATTTCCGCTGTGATGTAAGTGTTGTACTCAAATATACAAATACAGATTTGTGTTTCAAAGTTATGTTGTATACTATATTTTATTCGTTCTGCTGTGAGATTCGTGTTACTCTGATTCTGTTGTTGTTCCTCTCCTTCTTCTACTCTAATTTTCTATCTTATCTATTCTTATCCTCTAACTTATTTCTATTAATGATCGAGAGTGTTTGATGCCTGAATAATTGACATGGGTTTTATTTTGATTTTCTAGGTCGAAAATTCGCGTTCGTTAGAGTGGTATCGGAGTTGAAGGTTACCTTGGCCCTGTGGCGTAATGTAATGACTCGGATTTTTCGATAATTTGAATTCGAATATTTAAACTTGTTTTAAATATTATATTTATAATATTAATGGATTTTAATGTTGAATTCTTTTTTAAAATGATGATTAAACGTTTATATTTCTATTTAATTCAAAACGAACTGGAAATGATGCGGTAGTTCGTATAATTGAGTTTTGAACTTCAAATGAATATACAGAATTCGTTATATGTCGAAATTTTGTGAAACTAGAAACGTTGGGATCTTATTGATTATAATTTTTTAATGAAAGAGAAAAAAATAGAATTTCATCGTATATGTTGTAAGTTATGTCCAATCCAAATTTTTAAATAATCGCTATGAAAATCATTTATAAATAGTAACGTTATTTAATAAATTTTAAAAGGGTTTCTATATATTTTGGTTTTTAACTTGAAAACATTAACGTTAAATTATATTTTCATATTGGTTTATATATGGAGGGATTCATTCATTTATTTGGATATACATGCTAATAATAATTTATTATTATTTAATTACTATTGTATGATGCGACTGGATATGAAACCACTGTAAGTAACTAAACAGAATTTAGAAATAAGTATACTATCCCATTTAACCACGGTTATTCAGTCATTCAAATGTATATATTTAGCCATAAACGGAAAATTTCAACTTCACCGGTTTTATAACATTTTGTTTCGGTACTCTTAGCTCTGATTGCTTATCAATACAGGAAAAAATGGAAAGTTTTGATACGTAATTTCCGGTATTTACTTGCCAAATACAGTGGTATCAGATCAATCAATATAGTAGATTATACAATAAAAATAATATGATACCATTATAACCATACCATGATTTCTTATTATGGGTTCTAGAGACCACCGTATAATATTATAATGCATTAGTCAACGGTTTGCACTCTTTTCAGTCTCCCTATATGTGTAACTTTACAGTAGAAATTTGTCACTCTTTGGGTTTTTCTTTCACTAAGTCAATGCATTTGGTATTCTTTTTAGTTGGCCCAATGCCATTACGGTTTTAATTCGAATCAATTTCACCCAGCTACCCTATCCCCTACCATTTCCTTTCCTTGATTTGAATTAACGGTGCATGTCGAAAACTAGTCCCACCAGCCTATGTATTGTACACAGCTGAGCTAATAACGTACATAGAGCCAAATCAATCAACACATGCATATACGCTACAGCTACTCTTCCTCTCAAATCAACGTACAGCTATGGAAGCTCTCGCCCATGCTTTATTCCATCACAAAGACTTATCTTCACCATCACAAAGAAAACACAAGCCTGTATGCATCCTATCAAAATGAAGTATGAACGTTGCTGTATGAAGAAAATACAGCTACCATATATACATTCTGCAAGGCTAAGAAATTACAAGCACATGCAAATGTTTCAGAAACAGAGTCCTTTCTCCCTTAGTTTTCCATCAGATTAGATAATTGCATGCACCTCTATTCTTCTACCTGCAACCATGCTGTACTCCTATGTGTACTGAACGGAAGGGACGCCGTTGTTATCCGATTTCTCCTCCAACTATATAAATGCCTCTCAATCACTTCATTTTCATCTCAGCAGAGAGTCAAACCGAATACTCCAATACTCCAATATATATATATATATATAAGAACTAAAACTTCCCTCTCCAAAATGGAAATCACGCAAAGTATACACTGTCTCATATGCGCTGTAGAAGGAAGGACTGGTGAAGACTTGAAGTGCATGTCCATGGAGGTAGGAGCGTCGATCCAGGTGAATGCGTTTTATATTTTGGGGAGGAGGGACGAATACTGTGCTGAAAGAAATGAAGGAGGTCCGCGGCGGAAGTTTGGTATATGGGAAGTGGCGTGGGTTGAATAAGCGAAAATAGGATGGGATTGGCGGTGTACGGTGGTGAGCACATTGGAACTGAAATGTGAAGAAAACCGCATAGTGTATAAAAAAGAAAAAAAAGAAAAATATATATAATGGAACTGGATGGATGAAGCTGGAGGGTGCTCGCTTGTGTTGTTGAGGTTGGAAGGCAGTGCGTGGATGGGAGCGGTGTAGCAGCAGCATGCGAAAATGAGAGCTGCGTGGGTTTTTGGTGAGGGAATTGACTTGCGTGCACGGTGTACTTCAGCAGAAGGATGGAAGAGAAGAAGTATTAAAGGGGGGTGGCAATTGGTTTAACGTGGAGATAAGGTGTGCTTTAGGCTAATGCATGGGCTTTTTGGGGCGGTTTATAAAAGAAAAAAAATCAAAATAAAGAAAAGGGTAGGAGCGGAACAAAAAGATGTTGGCCGGGTGTGAGCTGTTTTGAACGAGAAGTTTTGGGATAGCGGAAAACAAATTAGCTGATGGAAGAAAAAACTAAAATGTAGAGAGGGAAGAGAATGAAACCATAATACGGGGAAGACTGATTACAATAAGCAAGTGTGGGTGTTTTGATCAAATAACAGATGACATGGATGGAAGGGTTTTGCACGAGAGTTTAGGAAAGGTAATTTGGACTTAACGTAAATTATAATGATTTATATAAAAATTTATTTAAAATGTTAATTAAGGATTATCATTTATTATTTATTTAATAACTCATAACGCTGGTAACATATTCATACGTGTACCATTTTTGATGAAACAGGTGTGTTAGGATCGTATAAGAAAAGGGCTACGTTCTGGAGCTGGTTTGGGCAGCACTAGAAGCTACTAGTAATTTTATTAAAACGAACTGCTTTAACGACAGAAGTAAATCAAGGTGAGTTAAACTCACTCAATTTCCCCACTTATAATTAATTTAAGTCGGGTTTATTATTTATATGCCATGTTCGCTAATTTTTGTTTGATTTGATGATTGTTTGGATGTTGTTAGATATTGTTATATCGTTTATTTAAATTAAACGTTGTTTAATTTAAATGAAACAACATCGGTATTTTTAACGATTTATTTCCAAACAAGGTAACTTACCTTGTTGGTTACGTTTATAGTTTTATAAACGTACTTAAATTAAGTTGGATGCTTGAATTATTATTATTGGTTGACTGTTATCAGTTGAATTAATTATTTAGCTGCATATAATCATTATATGAACTGGTTAACCCATATGACTGGATCATTGAATTGGTTATTGATTGTTAAACCCAAATTCAACATTTGTTTGGTTATTAACCAATGGGTGATATTGGTTGAGAAATTTATAGCAGATGGCCAAAATACAAACTGTTTTATGAAGATTGATTTACCGTCAGGAGAATCGATAGGAATGAAGTTATGGAATTTATTTTATAACTGAATATAGATTTTTAAAATATATTATTTTAATTGAGTTTATAAAAAAAGGAATGAAACCAACCACATATATATTGATTGTTTTAACCACCAATCACCATTTTTGTACCAAATCTATTCGTGCACGAAGCACGTGCCTTATCTTAGTTGTTAAATAATTTATAAAGCTAATTCTTGTATTTCTAAGATGGATAAGCGAGTGAGCAATGATTAATAACTGAGATTAATTGTTCTAAGAAACAATTAAAAAGAGATTTTATTTACTTATTTAATAATAATCAAAGTAAATGAGATTATTTGAATTAATAATATTATTTATTAATTTAAATGAAAAGACGAGTTAGAGTTGATCAACAAGTTAATCATGTGTTAAAATTGACTAAGTCATCTGTTTAAATGGAAATTGATTATTAAACTAAATTAGCTCGTGTCGATTAATCTAATGGAATAGTTTAGCAAATGATGTTTAAATTAATAAGATTTAAAAAGCAAATTGAATACTTATTCCATTTAATGATAAAGTAAATAATAATTTAAAGGGATTTCTTCTTAAATGAAGTTCATTAAAGTAAATCAGAATTAGTAATGAATATAAGTGAATTTCAAAGGGAATTTATAAACGGGATTGATATTAAACCGGAATTATGAAAAAAACGAGTTTATAAAAAGAGATGGGAAGTTAAAGCATTAATTTTAAATTAACATTACTTAATAATGGTAATAAGTGAAATGGATGGGATTTGAAATAGGATTTCCTAGAATAAATGATTGAAATGTTTAGGAAAGGATTCTTATAATTGAATTTGGTAAAGGATCGAGTAATGAGATTTGTAGTAAAACCCGAGTAATGAAACCAATAACTTAAAGACGTTAAAGTTTAAGAGATGATGTTTTATTAATCATTTACTAAATTGATAAATTTAGTAATAATAATATATTAAAAAGGAGATTTCAAAAGTAAGAAGGTTTATAAAATCGTATGTTAAATAAAATAACGAAATGGTAATTGTTGGTATTAAAATGAATACGGGTTTTTGAATTATTACAATTCATATTTATCCTAAGATAAGAATGATGTTGATCAAGATCTGAGAGGTAATAGAATACCCTAACTTGAAGGACATCAGGATTGTTGAAGGACGGTATTAGTCGTAATGGTGAAGATGTTAAAAGTGATTTATTTTGGGGAATTAATAATGTAACGTATTTTGAAGAATTTGGAAATATATATATATATATATATATATATATATATATATATGATGGGATTCCAAATATACAATAAGAAAATAAAAAGGGGCTTGATAATATGATTATATTTCCATAATAAAAGAGATAAAAAAGGGGTTTGTGAAAATATAATGATATTTTCGAAACTAAGGCGATGAGATGTAGAATGAGGATAAATGACGATTTTTTTTCAAATAACGAAAACAAAGGAGATTTGATAACGATTGTTATACGATGATAAGTTGAATCGATTTCCCAATTATAGATAATAAGTGATGTAATAGAAAATGTTTTGAAGTGGTAATTAACGTGAATTTGAATATGGTTGTTAAGATATTTTTCCAAGTATATATATAAAATTATTTGAGAATATCAATAGGTTAAAACTGATATATTATTTTAATGGCCAAGTGATGATGTATAATCAAACAATGGATTTATTTATTTTTTTAATTGTTTATTTTGATAGTTAAATACCCGACTATCAAAATCTGACCTAACACGTGTTCGTACGGAAAGACTGAGATCGAATTTATATTTGAAAACCATTCCGACCAATAAATACAAATACGTGGAAGATGCTAATTTAAGATGGAGGAATTGAAGACCGTAAATCTTCATGAGCGGAAGAACCGTTGTTAAATATCTTTGGCTGATTCCTAGAGTTAACAATGATTCTGTCGTGATTGGAATCTACGGGTTGCAAAGACCACTCGCTACAGATCTATAGGGTGATTCGTAGGATGTGGTAGGGGAGTGCCTTCGGTTTGTCCAGTCCCAGGACAACTTGTATGAACGGATGTCTGACAGAGTATTTCCAAAGGAATCACGTACGTTGTTTTCTTCAAACGTACCAAGTTGTCGTCATAGAAGGGAAACTTCTTTAGCTTATCAACCAGAGTATTTTTGTGAACGTCAATTATTGATATCTGGCAGATTTGACGATGTGGCATTCAAAGTAAATGGTGGCCAGGTGTTCTGGAAAGAAGATTCAAACCTCAAGCCTCATCAACTAGGAAATGACAAAAATCGGGCAGGCAGCATAGCTATGTGGGTCGCCCCCATTAGGGTGTATAATCACCTATTTAGAGAAATTCCTTTTGGTTCTTTAATCTATTCTGATGTCGTCCCTTTCTGGGAAACGGTGGTTTGAGCCCAACCGTTGGTGATATACATTCGATACACTCAAACGAAATGAGTGGTCGGTCATGTGTGGGCCGGGTTGCAAGACATTCTTGTTGAACCCAATGTATTCCCCTCTAGAGATACACTATCGACAGGTGGTTCCATACCTTGTCATAGTCGGAAATCCAATCTCCAATAAGCGCCCGCGGTTTTGTTTGTATACTATATATGTGGACCGTGAGATGCAAGCGTTATGCTATATTTTATTTATTTATATTTAGACACTATTGTAATATCACATAAGATATTGATTTCAAAATGTTTTAGGTTATCATAAGGTAAAAACCGTCCATATTTATGTGTGGATTTGATCTTACGATTAACCTTTTCTCTCAAAAGGAATTTGAACTTAAAAATCAAATTGGATGGTATTATAAACTTAGCGAGTTTGTCTCACTCTGGTTCACCAAACTGACCCGGTGTTTGTAATGCTCGAGTTAGACCGGCTTATTCTGCTATCGGATGCTATGAAATCCAAAGGCGAGTTGAAGGTGTTTAGATGTATGATGAAATCTAGTATTATTTCGCTATGTGATGTATATGAGGACAGATTATTATAACCGTCCCGGTGTATGGATGTACTCTGATGATTGTAAATTTTTACTACAAAGCTCTCTATAAAGTTTCTTTATATATCATATTTTGTTCCGCTGCGATGTGAGACTCTGTGTTGTGTTCTTCTCCTTAATCTTCTTTTCTAAACTTTCTTTCTTTCTTACCTCACCCTCTTATTCCTTTCTAATAACTATCTGTGTTTTCGATATTTGGGTTCTGACAAGTGATACAGGATTTGTATTATTGTCGGAATGCAGGCTCGAATTCCTGCAGGTCGTTACACGTAACTCGATAGAGATGGGGTTAGTAATACCCTAGATTGAGTTAAGTGTATATATATGAGATAGCTATTTGTAGATTTTATAAAAATGGTTTTGTATTGTGGAGATTTATCGGTTGAGTTGTTTATGAGTTCTGGTCGATCAGTTTGATCCATTGTATCGGTAGGAGTTTCTAAACACTTGAATACGATGAACCTACATAGTATGTTTTAAAAAGAGGGTAAACGAAATAATTTGACCCAAATTAAATTTTGATATAAAGGATTTATATATTGTAATGATTATAATATTTGGATATATTGGTTGTTATTATAACCGAGTAAGATTATAACTTTATTGGTTATGTAAATAACCAATCAGAATTCATATAAGTGTAGTATATGGAATCAGATGAATTAAATCTGAATTTAAATCAGAATTGTAATTACTACTCTGGAAAGTTGGAAAGGTGTTTGTAAATGGATTTGGATTAAATATATGAGAATTTTAAAATCCTGGAGATTTTAAATTGTTTTACAAACATTGTGAATGGTATATTGAATCGATTTCAAAATGAAATTGTTTAAATGGAGTTTGAAAGGTTATATAGTATTGAACTCACTTCAGTAGCTGGGAAATAACCCTGATGATGCTGGCCACATCATCAGTGTTCATTTTTGAGTTGTAAGTGATGAATTACTACCAAAGATATTGTTTTGGAAATGTTTTGAGAAAATAAATTGTTTTGATTTCAAAAAGGGATATTTTATTTTTGAAAGAGCTGGACTATTTAAAACTTCCAGAAAGAGATTGTTCAAATTAAAAACAAATTTAAATATAAATTTGTGAAACCGAGCTAGAATTGAATTGAAATCAGTTAAGTGGTAATTGAAATAAAACTGGATTGAGAAATAGAAATCTGAAACGGTATTGATGGGTAAGTTAAGAGCTTGGGATCAAGAAAGGAACTCAAGTTTGAAATAGAGGTTGGCTTGGGTATAAAATAAATAATTATGGTGAGGATAAATTGATTGGAGATTGATTGGAATGGCATTAGTATATGCTGAATTACTAACAAAAGGAAAGGATATAATGATATGCCCAACAAAAAGATACAAGTTTATTTATATATGAGTTTGGTGATTTATGAGCTGATTTGGCAAGCTGCTTTGCTGTTTGATTTTCTTTTGGGTTGGAGAAGGCCCATAGAGGCGAGTTGTAGTTGTACCGATTGAGTCGTACAAAGGAGGTGCTGGCGAATTTTTTTGAAAATTTAAGGAGCTAGAAAGTTTTCAGAAGTTTTGGAAATTTTAGGTAGTCGGAATGAATTAATATTTAATAGAAATTAATTGGTACAACGAAACTAAAATTTAAGAAGTAAACAATTATTTTTAACCCAATTAATAGGGTTTATTCTCTACCTTAGCAATTTCGTGGACAAAATTATTTTAAGGGAGGAAGAATGTAACCTCCCAAATTTTCAACGATATAATAATTAATTTATTTAATTATTTAAATTGTGATTTATAGATTTAAATGGTTTTTTAATTAAATAATATTGAATATTTAATTAATATAATTAATAAAATAATATATTTAATTTTTGAAATAGTCAGAAATAATAGAATTCACAATATTGTGTGAATTGGATTATTTACCAGATATAATTCAGTTTAGAGTTAGATTATAATAACGAATATATTTAACAAACGATGGTTGAACGTATTATTTATATTATAATTATAATCGAGCTCGAAATGGCGTGGTAGTTCGTAATTTGGCGATTCGAACTTCAAACGAATATACAAAATTTGTTTTAAGTCGGATTTCTGTGAAACAAGAAACGTTCGGAGTTGGTGAAGTATATTTTTCTAATGGAAGAGAAAAATCGAGATTTCCCCGTGTAGATTATGAGTTGTGTCCAAATCAAATTGCTGAAAAGTCGCTATGGAATTCCTTTATAATTTATAACAATTTATATATATTATAAATGGATTTTCAATATAAATTGGATACTGATTTAATCTGGATTTGAAATGTCGAGTTATAAATTCAGATAGGAATATTATGGAGTTATATGATATTCTATTGTGAATACATACGATAACATTAATTTATTAATATTTAATTTAATTATTTTAAATATATTAATATTTAAATGGGTTTATTTAGAGCTTTAAAAATAGCCATTTTTGCTAACGATCATCGTTTTCAACGAAACTAATTTTGTTGGATCCGGAATATTAAATTATTGTTAGATTTAAATTTTCGTAATTGTTGGAATCAATATGTGGCTGCACAGGATTTTAATGTGAAAAACAGTCAATAATTTGACTTTAAAAATACGCTGTATGAGCAAACGGATTCGGAATTCGACGAAACAAGTTTCTTTGGGTCCGTAATGTCGAGCTATAGATGTGTGTCCATTTTCACTAAAATTGGATATCGTATGAGACTATAGGAATTTTTAATTGATGAATACAAACAACGATGGACTAAAAATCAATAAAATAACTAAATATAAAAATATAAAAATCTCCTATAAATACCAACTCTCTTTTCATAACCCTAAATGTTTTCCTCTGGTCAAACATAAAACCACCGTCGCATTTCTTTATCAAACCATTTCAGGGATCTTTAAAATTCAAGAAAAAAAATCAAAAGAAACTCCTTTATATATATATATATATGGATTCGTGAAGGAGAGCTCATCATTTCCATAGCCATTTCTTCAAGTTCCATAGCATTGTTGTTCAACAGTTTATGACAGGTGTGACCTAGGGCTTGGAATCGCAGGTAATAGAGGAATCAAACCACGAATTTGAGTTGGGTTTTGGGACCGTGGAGTCGATGGGAGTTTGTGAGGAAATTTTGGTGAAGATCGGAGTACAAAAGGGTCGCACCATTCACAGGTGAACTGTAGCGCAGCTGAGGTCAGCATCCCCTTTTGACATGCGAGTCTCATAAGTTGGGGATTGCTAGGCGGCGTTCGAATCAAGGAATTTAGTGGTGGTCTCTGTTGGTTGAACGGTGGATTGAAGGAGAAGTTAGGAGGAGAGAGGGTGGCGCTGTAATGGGTTCAGAGTCGCGATATTACTGGGGGGAAGAAGGAGGTTATGGCTTAATAGCGTATTAAGAGGGAGAGTTGATTATTGTTAAATGGTTATTATGGTTATGTTTGTTGGTCTGGAAGTCATGTAGTGTTAAGGAGATTGTTGCGTGAGGTATCAAAAATGACTCTGAGAAGGATATGGGTTCGGTGCTGGAAACGAGAGTTGAGAAGATGTAGTAGCGGGTCAGGAGGCTTGGGTATTGGGCCGACTGAAGTGGTGAGGCCCAACATTTAAAGAATAAAATTTTAGTTTATTTTAGATTTAAAACAGTATACATTAACCTATAAAATCATAACTTGATCATATGATATCAGAATTCAGCAAAACAAGATCCATTGGGATTGTATGGACGGTGGCTACACAATGAAACTGACCGGGAGTGAATTGGAGCTCACTACAATTTGTTGCGAAATAAATTATTTGTCTGAATCAACCGACAATTATCGTTATTTAACGATGAACATCCAATATGAGTAAAAATCACTAACTCTGCACAGTTATATTTTTATAACGTATTTTTAGAACTGATAAATGATGGTTGATTGTTGTGTGTTGATTGTTTAGATGATTTGTTAATTGATTGGTTGAAATTATAGATAACGATATATATATATATTGTTAATCAAATATTGATTCTGTTTACCAGAATATTTCATATTAAAATGAAATTTGATGTTAATTATATTGGTTAACATATGTGGATGCTGGGAAACAGGTTGGAGGGAACCAACTGGATTCCTCAACATTTATGTTACTGTTTTTCATATATTGTGATATATGATGTGATATATAATCTATTAATGATTATGTGTGTTTGGATAATATTGATCCTTGTTATTTGGTATTTTAAATACCATATATAATACTGGAATTAAAAAGGGAATTTTCAAAGTGTATATTGAAAAAAAAAAATTAACAAATCAAAGGATTTTATAAAAGGAAACATTTATAAAATCAAAGGATTTTATAAAAGGAAATATTTGTTAAACAAATAGAATTGAAAAAGGAAATATTTGTTAAACAAATAGAATTGAAAATGGAAATATCTGTAAAAATAATTATAAAATCAAAAGATTTTTAAAAAAGAAAATATTTATAAAATCAAAGGATTTTATAAAAGAAAATATTTATAAAATCAAAGGATTTTATAAAAGATAAAAGGAATATTTATTTAGAAAATAAATAGAATTATAAAAGGAAATATTTATAAAATGAATAGAATTTTGTAAAAGGAAATATGTGGAAAATAAATATTAAATGGAAACCGGTTTTAACAAATAAATGGAAAAGATTAATTTAAAGTAGATTTTAAATAGAATCTGTTTTTAACAGATAAATTGAGAAGATTAATTTATAAATAATGTTTTATAAATAAAATAAAATATTTGTCATGTGATAAATGGAATATATAAGTCTGAACTTATATAGAGAAGTAGAAATCGGTTTTGACACCGATACTTTAAATAGAATGTGAACTCGGCATTTATAAAGGGAATTATAAATGAGATTAAGTGTTAGTAATAAAAAGGATATTTCGTATAAATAATTCTACAAATAGAAGCATAAGTAGAATTTGGAAATTGGATATTATTTTAAAATACAAAATCAAACTTAATGAATTATATAAAAGAAATATTTTTTGCATTCAATGTGAAAAATGGATTAAAATGAATATTTTATAAATTAAAACATTCATAAGGAAAGTTGGGATTTGAAATAGGAATTCAAATGGGAATTTGAACAAGATAGGAAATAAGGTTGAAGTAAAATTGGTTATTCGAATATTTGTTATTCGAATAGAGTTAATCGAATATTAGTTATTTGCATAGAGTTAATCGAATATTAGCTAACCGAATAAGAGCTAATCGAATAGAGTTAATCGAATTAGAGTTAATCGAATATTACTTATTCGAATAGAGTTAATCGAATTAGAGTTAATCGAATATTAGTTATTCGAATAGAGTTAATCGAATTTGAGTTAGTCGAATATTTGTTATTCGAAGAGAGATTATCGAATATAGTTTATTCGAAGAAAAGAGTTATCGAATATAGTTATTCGAAGAAAGGTTGTCGAATATAGTTTATTCGAAAGAGAGATTATCGAATATAGTTTATTCAAAGAAAAGAGTTATCGAATAGAATTTATTCGAAAGAGAGTTATCAAAAAGAGATTATTCGAGAGAGAATCATACGTTGAAATTCGACTTTATCGAATTCGGAAAATACTATTCACTTTCCGTTTTTAATCAAGATTTTTTTTATTTGTTAATAAATTAGTTGATTTTTTATTTATCCAAATTTATAAATTAAAGTTATATTTAAGTTATTATATTTCGGAAGCATGGGATTATAACACTATTGTTATAACCAAATGATTTCCGTAAAAGAATTGGATTCGTAAATAGAATCTGAGAGTTATGTAAGGAAGTTTGTTAAAGATTTAAAATGTGAACTTTGTCTATTTCGAGGTTAAAAATGTTTTTCTGTTAAGGTCTGAGAGGTAGTTATACCCCCAACTTGATTGACTTCATTTTTAACTAAGGAATGGTTAAGGTTCGACAGTGAAGGTTGGTTAAATGAATTTAGTTAATGAGTGTAATGGTTTGAGTTGGCATAACGATGTTTTATTTAAACATCTGTTTAAATCCAATGAAGGAGTTTTGGAAAATTTTTCCAAATAAGAATCAGAAATGTTTTCTAATATAAAGAAATAGAAATGAGGGTAAATATGGAAATGTTTTCCAATGATTAATAACGTATATTTTATAAATTTAGAAAATAAGAATTTATGAATATATGGAAACAGGAATAGGGAAATGGAAAATTAAATGACAAATTAAAGTAAAGGGGATCAGTGGTGATTGATGATTTGCTCGGTAAGATTTCCATTAATAAATACGACCGTTGTTTGTACACATGTTTTTCTTTGATAGTTAAATAACCGACTATCATAGTTTTTGACCATTTCCATTGTCAATACGGAGAGACTGGGATCAGATTTATTATCTGAAAACCACTCCGTATGGGCATTAGCATTGTGAATCAAATATGATGAAGATAATTGAAGACGAAGTTTGTGCAAGGGCTGTTCTGGCAAATCCTAGGTAGAAATTGCCTAAGATGGGTTTACAGAATAGTGCCTTTGGTTTGTCCAGTCCCATGACAACTTGTATGGAAGAATGTCTGGCAGAGTATATTTAATAGATCGTGTAAGTTGGTCTCTTCAAATGTATTTACGTTTGGTGGCGGAGGAATTTGTTTCTCTTAGCTGTATACCCAGGGTGTTTTTGGGGAAATCTATTTGTGATTTGGCAGGTATGACGATGTGGCATTCAAAGTAAATAAAGGTGTGATCTATACGTTATGTCCTCTAGCCTCACAACCAGGAAATGGTATAAAATCGGGTAGGTCGCATGGCTAAGTGGTTAGCTGCCAATTAGGGTGGATTGTCACCTGATCTAAAGAAATTCCATTTACTTCTATAATCTATTTCGATGTTATCCCTTTCGGGAAATGGTTGCTGATCCCAACCGTTGGTGATAATACATTCGGTACACTCAAGCGAAATTAATGATTCGTCATGTTTAGACTGGGTTACAAGATGTTCTTGTTGAACCCGATGTATTCCTTTCTAGAGATACTGTCGGAAGGTGGTCCCATACCTTGTCAGTTGGAATTCATTACCTAATAAGCGCCTGCGGTTTTTGATTATATATTATATATGTGGAACATGAGATGAAAGCGTTCTGCTAGATGATTATTTAGTTGTGGTTGACAGACACTATTATAATATCAAAAGAGTTTTGATATAAAGATTATCATTTCTTGCAAAAGGATTTTGAAAGTTAAATCAAATGTTTTGGATTCTCATAAGGGAAAACCGTTCCGTGTCATACGGCGTGGTCTTATGAGATATCGTTTATTTTTCTCAAACCGTTTTAAATTTTTTACTCATACCAGTCCCATGACTGACCCAGAGTTTATTTTTGTTAGCTAGTTTTTGGACCAAGCCACCAAGATTCGCACATAAGTCCAATCCGAAGTCTCACTTGTGAAGCTATCTCAGCCCGTTCGTGGACTCATCCTCGGCTAATGAATGAGCTTCGCCACCCCGCTCGTGATGCCTCATCACGACCCGAGTCCTCTCCGCAAACCAATCCGACGTCCCTGAAATCCCAACCACATCCACGTCCCCCCACGATCTGCAAGTTCAGGATTTGATGACACTTGTCCATAACCGCCATTTTGACCACTTCTTCACCAAGCCACGAACCAGTCCGTGATCCTCGGGATCCTTGCCACGTGTTATCGCGAACTGACTGCAAATATCGCCAATAAATAACCCTATACTTGGCTTTTTCAGGATTATTTGGCAATTCTAAGTGTGATTTCCACCATTAATGTTTTTTTGTTATTTCTTATTAGTATTATCTCGAAATTACTGAGTCAATTATCATTGTAAAAGTGAGATTGAGAGAAACCACTGATTGTACTTGCATTCTACGTATAATCAAAGATATATAAAGTGGACGTTGGCTCGTTAACGCCTATCCACTATAAATCTGGTGTGTTTTCTGTATTTTCTTTCATTTCTAGTCATTAATCTTTGCAAATTCAGACAATTTGGGTGTCAGAGCCATAATTTGGTCTAACATTTTGGTGCTTTCACTGAGAATTGAAGTCTCAACATATCGGATTATTGCTCTACTATTTGGATATTCAAGTCCAAAGAAAATAGTCTGAATCTCCACTGTTTCAGTTTTTGAAGATTTTAGCAAAGTCAAGGCATTATGGCTGGAAAGAAGTCCAAGGATGCACGAGCCTCGCAAGCAAACGAAGCTAATGAAGAAAGCATTCACGAGCAGGACAAGGTGGAGTCTCCGGTTCGTGAAGATCAGGGGCGATCGGACCCGCAGAGGGCGTCACGACCCGATCCCAAGACAACATCACGAGCCATCCTGCACACGTTACCACGAACCACCTCCACGAGATGACATCAGGAAGGAACCACGAGCCGTCGATAGGAGGGGGGCATGAACCGTCCTGACCACAGGACCACAACTCGACCTGGAAAGTAAATTATGGCTCGTTCTGGTCGTGCTGGTTCTTCTGCTCGACCTAGCTCGATTCTTTACGTATAAGAGAGAATGTCGGTTCAACCCTTCTGACCCAGCTACTGAAGGAGATCTTTCTCGCATTCTCGATATGTTGGAGAGGACGAATGATGAGTTGACAGCCCAAAGGCAAGAAAGTTCCTTGTTACGACAGAACATTACTGCATTGGACAGAAGAATTAATGATCTTCAGAGGCAGAGGACACCTCCACCAGCTCGTCCTCTAACTCCAGAGTACTCATCTTCGTTTGGGGAATCTCCGAGACCTCCACGATTACCATTGGAAAGGGATGCAATATAGAACAGCTTCAATTTGGATCGCTTCCTTCTCGAGAAGAGGTGGCACTCAACTTGGGGCCCGTCAACCGCAATTTGAATAATTCTGCAACATTTCCCAGAGCTCAAGTTATTGATGATCCTGTTGAGAATCAACCATTACAACCCCCTTGTCGCGTGACTGACCATGGAAACAGGGGACAAGGAAGTTCTGCTTAAGCGCCAAACTTTATAGCAGCACGTCGAAGGGACGTTGGAGGGCCTCGCAGGGCAAGGAGTGATGATCCTGAATCTACACTGACTCATGCTGATGTTGAAGCAATGATTAGGAAGATCATGGTAGATAGTCGTGCACAGAGGGATGAATATTGGGGTATAGGCCGCAGTTATACACCCTTTACTGATGATATATTGGATGTCCGCTTCCCAAGATGATTCACTATGCCCACTATGAATCGTTTTGCAGGCAGGACAGATCCAGTTCAGCATCTGATGAGGTATCTTGGTACATGAATGCCGCTACCGCTCCTGACGCAGCAAAATGCAAAGCATTCCCGATATTCTTGGAGGATGTGGCATTGATGTGCTTAACTCGTTTGCCTGCACGGTCCATCGCCAGCTTCCAGAAACTGAGCGAAAAGTTCATAAACCAGTTCCAACTTCACGCTCAAAGGTCTAAAAATGTCATCGAGCTATTGCTCATTAAACAACGTCCCGACGAAACTCTGAGGTCATATTTGGACCACTTTAATTTGGCAGTCATAGAAGTTAAAGATCCACACGAGCAATCTGTCCTGATGTCCTTGATTGACGGTGTAGATAAAGACACAGAATTTGGCTAGTATTTGGCAGGAAAGCCGTCGATAACTAGAGAAGTATTTTATGAAAAAAACTAACATTCATTTGCGGCATGAAGAGATATATGCCAATCGGAAAAGGAAGGCTGTCGACAAAGAGAACATACAGAGCAATGTGGCTATCATACAATCCGGGGCAGTTCTGGAATGGTAAAGGTCAACATTGGGAACAAAATGAGGGGAATGGTCGCCAGCCCGGGAACGACAACAAGAGGATAAATCAAGGAAACGACTCAAAAAGAAGGCCTCGATTCAAACCATTGGAAAACTTCGCGCCCTTGAATGATACCTTAGAAAAATTTTCCTGGATACCTATAACGTCCTTCAATATAAGAGAACTCCACCTAGAGATTCAATAGAAAAAGAACGCGAGACAAGAAAGTTTTGTATTTTTCATCAGACCCATGGCCATTCCACCAATAAATGTCGTCATTTGAGAGACGTCATCGAAAAATTGCTCTATGAAGGAAAGTTGGACAAATACAAGGTTGCACTAAGAGACGGGGGCAAGCTGGGCAGGCACCAAACCAAAATCAACCCGCAGCTAGGCCAACCGCTTAGAAGAAAGGGGAAAACATTGTCATCAATACTATAGTAGGAGGACCTCATCCTGCTGTGCACAGCTTTAGGGCAATGGATCAGTATGTGAAAGCGGCTAAGCGTCTTGAAGTAGGAGAATGCATCAACCCTGAAATTTCATCCCCGATAAAGCAGCATAAGACAATGTTTGACGATATCATCTTTCGTGATAGAGACTGTATTGGAGTTCACGCCCCCATGGAAGATCCTTTAGTGATCACGGCAACCATCAGTCCTGCATTGATCCACAAGGTTTTGGTAGATAATGGAAGCTCAGTGAACATCCTTTTTAAGAAAGCCTTTGATCAGATGAAGCTTGAGGCAAAAGATTTGAAGCCCTGTGAGGGATGGATACGTGGCTTCAATGGAGCCTCAACAGCCCCGACTGGATATGTGGAATTATCAGCAACTTTGGGAGAAGGAGATCGCCGGAGAGTGAGAATTCTTCCATTTGCTATATTGGACATTGAGTCACCTTATAACGCCTTCCTGGGCCGACCGGCCCTAGCATAATTCAGAGCTTGTATTGCACCTTAGTGCTTATTATTGTAGTTCCTGACGGATGCAGTAGTGGGAGTAGTTAGAGGCAATAAGGTCGTAGGACGAGCTTGCTACATAGCTGAGTTGAAGTTGTTGCTCAAAGGATTAAACACAGAACCAGGGTACTCCTCCACCCGCAAAGGAGGACACGACATATCAATTAAAGATGTCCCCGAAAGAGCCACCCAGAGAACTGTCTGAGGATATAGATCCCAGAGAGGACGAGGAACCTGGGGGCAGAATGGAGACTCCTAACGAAACAACTGTGGATATTTCAATCGATGATAATGACCCAGTGAAGGTCTTGAAAATTGGAACCCAGTTAGACCCCCTTCGTGCAAAGGAATTGGCTGACTTCTTAAAAGCCAACCTGGATGTATTTGTCTGGACCCATGCTTACATGTGTGTGATATCCCCATCAATCATGAGCCACTCGTTGGGTATCAACCCGAAGCATCCACCTGTCAAGCAGAAAAGGCGAATGCTAGGCCCAGAGAGGCCAGCTTCCTTAAAGGAAGAAGTTGAGAAGTTAAAGAGCAATGGATTCATTAGAGATTCAACTTACCCGAAATGGATTTCAAATCCGGTTTTGATGAAGAAGGCCAATGGGAAATGGCGCACCTGTATCAATTTTTCAAATTTGAACAAGGCTTGTCCAAAGGGTAGTTTTCCACTTCCTTGAATCGATCAATTGGTGGATTCAACCGCGGGTCACGAACTTCTCTCCTTCATGCATCGTATTTTGCATACAATCAAATCCCAATGCATGTGCCAGATCAGGAGCATACCAGCTTCATTACAGATTTGGGACTGTACTGCTATGTAGTGATGCCTTTCGGCTTGGAGAACGCTAGAGCAACATATCAATGACTAGCAAAATTGGATGTTCTACAGTCAGAATGGGAAGACAATAGAGGTATATGTCGATGATATGATTGTGAAATCCAGACAATCATCCAACCATACCACTGATTTAGCAGAAATGTTTGGCATCCTTAGGCGATACGGGATGAAGCTCAACCCACTAAAATGTTCATTCGGAGTAGCCTCTGGAAAGTTCTTGGGTTTTATCGTCAGCTCATGTTGAATTGAAATCAATCCGGACTAGATCACGGCAATTAGGAACATTCAAGAACCAAGGCAAATTAAAGATGTGCAAAGCCTCGTTGGGTAAGTAGCCGCATTAGGTAGATTCATCTCCAAATCTACGAATAAGTGCATTCCATTTTTCGATTTGATAAAACGAGGGAAGCACAATTTCAAGTGGACTCTAGAAGCATTCCAGAACCTCCTGAATCATCTGGAAAAACCTCCGATATTGTCCAAGCCGGTAGATCACGAGGATTTGTTCATGCACTTGGCAGTATTGTCCCATGCAATAAGTTCAGCCCTAGAAAGGGAAGAAGATAAAGTCCAGAAATCGGTGTACTATGTAAGTAAGAAACTAGCGGCGACGGAATGGAACTAGCCAAAGATAGAAAAGCTTGCGTACAGTTTGCTGATCGCATCTAAAAAGCTCCGCCACTATATTCAGGCTCATCCTATCACTGTGTACACCGATCACCCGCTACGGCAAGTGTTGCAAAGACCAGAGGCATCAGGAAGGCTACTCAAGTGGAATATCAAATTGAAATAGTTTGACCTGAACTTTCAACCCCGAAGATTGATAAGGGGGCATGTACTGGCAGATTATACAGTAGAGTTTACTATCCTAGAGGACGATATGGTGAGTGAGGAAGTTGAGCCTCCGAAACAACTTGTTTACCCTAACGCCTAGAAACTGTACACCGACGGAGCCAGGAATGACAAGGGATCTCGTGCTGGAGTTGTACTTGTAACTCTCAAAGAACGATCGATACATTATGCTTTGAGATTAGAGTTCCACGCTACAAACAACGACTCAGAGTATGAAGCCCTGATTCCCGAGCTTAAGCTTGCGAGGGAGCTAGGGATAACGAAGTTAGATATCTTTTGCAATTCGAAGATAGTGGTGTAACACCCCGTATTTTCTGAGAATATTAAAATAACAAATTATATAATAATTAATTTGAAAAAGAGGAATGAGAAAAGAATGATGTTTAGCATTGTTCTAACGTTTGTAAACAAAAGACTTAGTAGCTCATTTGGTTAGAACATGTGACTTGCATACAAGAGGTACAGAGTTCGATCCCCGCCAGCGCCATATATTTGTTTTAGGGGAATAGCTAAAAAGTGGCTTAGTGTGAACACAGTTCAAAAAGTGGTTTAGTGTGAAAATGGTTAATTATGAAGAAGTTATTAAGCCATGAAGTTTGTATGCATATGAGAGAAATATATATATATAGATATATATAAAAAATAAATAAATAAATATTCAAAAAAAAAGTTCAAAACAACGAATCAGGAGGGGGAATAGCCGAACCGCACCATTTTTAGAGTCGACCCAAGCCCTGCTGGGTCGATTAGAGGTCAATCCAGGGTGTTTGGTCGCCAACCCGTGACCTGATTTGCCCTAAGGGCTGATATGGCGTCTGAGTGGTCCAGATCAGTTCTAGGGTTAATCCTAAGCCCTAAATAACTTCCTACACCTATAAATACACCCTAAGACCTAACCCTAATTCATAAATATTATTTATGGCACCATTATGCTGTCAAATTCTCTCTTAAACCCTAGCCGCCGCCTCTAAATCAAATCTCAAGTGTTCAACTTCAACACAAATTAAAGATTAGAGCTTCTACAACAATTCAAGAAGATAAATCAGCAACACCGCAACATTTCTACACCAATTTCAGTGCATAATTCTATTCTTTAACCATGAAAGGTGAGTACGGTGATTTTCACAATATAATGGGATTAAAAATAACATGATGAAGTTGTAAAGAGGATTCATATGTATGTATGTAATTTAAATCTCATCCAAGTCTTCACCTTTTTGATTCATGTCATCATATGCCTATGTTTCTATGTAAAGTTCATACCTTTATCAGTTTATTCATGTTGAATCTGTCATTATGCTTCTATGCTAGTTTACATGCCCCTTTTTTTCATGATGTTGTGTTAATTCCAATTTTCTGTGATTTGATTCTCTCTTCTTATCCCTATTCCTTTTATTTTTGGATCTAGGCTACCTTCGAGCCTACGTTAAAAATACGCGCGAATGCAAATACGTAGGAACGATGGGAATATGTGAAATATGGAAAATTGGATATTATTGGATATTTTGGATAATTGGATAATATGTGAAATTGGCATATTTGGGTATGAACTACATGGAATTGATGAAATTGCCTATAATTGTAAATTTGTAATTGAGGCTAATTAATATGTAATTAGTGACAATTTGGAATAAGCAATATAATAAACATGATTATATGCTTAATTGGATATACATGACATGAAAATTGGGTAATGGTGAAATATGATTATTAATAAACCATTGACACGAGGATAGGCGCAATTGTGGCGTAAGACTGCCCGGAACCGCCTGGCAAATCCAGCTGCCACAATTGGACGTCTAATGTGAGAGGTCAAAGGAATGAATTGTAGGCGCAACGGTTAATGACATGAGGTTAGACCCCGTTTGTGGCATAAGACTGCCCGGCAAATCCAGCGGCCAAAAGCGTTTGGTCTAATGTGGGAGGTCATGCACCACTCGTCATAAGGAATAAATTAAGGAATACTAACCATAATAAGACATGGGTATGGTTAGAGGGTTAAGTGGGGTGTCATGTAAATTATGACATGTAAATATGGACTTAATCGGAATGAGATAAGACATGTAAAACATGTAAATGTGGACTTAACCATAGCATGTGTAAGACATGGACATTTTGATTAAAATGGTTAAGTGGGGAAAACCTAGTGGGGACCAAGCATAGGCGGGAGGCTTGTGTCGGATGGGGACCTGTTTCAACCAGTAACCCATTTGAGTATTTAATGGGCCTCGGTACTAGGCCGAGGTTGGGGCATGCTTACTGGGCTTGAATATAAGAGGTCAAAACGTGAATAGCGATGGCAACGCAAGTCCAACGGGTTCATGTGCGTGCATGGGTCCGAGCTGGTAGGTAAGACGTTGTTGCATCGTGTAGGTATGACCACGCATTTCATGTTGGTATCGGGGTTGCCACTTTGGGGAGTGATACACCACACCGTGGGGCCAGCACGGGTGCCTACGTGGTTTAGGGAGCTGATCGAATGGGTAGATTAACGGTACCTCAGCGGTGGTAGGAGCAAGCCGGTACCTACGATAGCAGCTAGGTACAAGTAACTACCAAGTTTGTCATGTGGGTACAGTTAGTAGGAAGGGATCAACCTCTAGTAAAAACAGACTAGTAGATGTGCGATGTAAATAGGGAATGTGGTGTAACCTAGTAAAAGTGCGGTGTAACGAAATACATGTTGGTTGAGTGGGATAATTCTTTGGGTGCTAGTCTGATGTTCACTTCGGTCTTCGGGGTCAGTACTTGGAGAGTTGTTCTCTTAACCAAGGTGTAGGATTGTATTAGTACTTAGGATCGAAATCATCTTGTCCATCCTTTTATCTTACCTCATCTATGTTACAGCCATATCATGATGCATGTTTATGTCTTGTTCTATTACTTTACCTATTGTTTGTTAAAATCAATGGACTCGCCAGACTTTATGTCTGACCCGTTTTATTTCCACCTCTTTTCTTTCCTTCTCCCCCCTCAGGTTTGCAAGGAGGGAATACTACAGCTTAGTGCCGATTTCTTTCAGTTGCTTGAAGAGAGTAGATGTATCGCTTTGGACTCTCTCATCTTTACGGCTTTGCTTATGCTCAGTGGGGATTTATGCATTTATGTTATTTAAGTATTTGCTTCTTTATGTACTTTGAAGTTTTTGGAAAAGACAATTGATCCTGTTGTAATGGTTTTTGGAGACTACTTATGTAAGCTTGTTTTGAAGTTATGATGCAATGAAATAAGTTTTATCTTTCGTTGTATTTTATTTATTTATTCTAGTAATTTATCTGTTCTATACTACTATAACGCTTCATGACATTAATGCATTCTCTTTGTGAGTGATATTAATGGCCATGGGGTGTTACACGTGGTACCAGAGCTATGGTTACAAGAACAGAAAAAAAAGTTTTGAAAAATGTTTTCAAAAGTATTATTTTCCTAGAAATTATTTTCAAAAACTTGTTTTTAAGAAGCTATTTTCAAGGAAAAGTTTACTTTAAAAAGCATAATCCCCGCAAGCCATACATCTCTCTTTCGCTTCCCTTGTTTTGAAACTCTTTCCTTTTCTTTTCAGCATGTCTGGAGCATCTGAGATATCAGAGGGTGTTCATGTACCTGGTTGGTTTCGTCAATATCTCGAGGCTAGGGCCGCTGCAGCGGGTCCGGCCGACTTTCCTCCTCCTCCACCCCCAGCTCCAGTCATTCCTCCGCGTGGAGTGCTTTCTCCAAGATATGTAAATACTTTCGTTCGATGGGTGGAAAACCTTTTAGTGGGTCTAAAACGTTCGTTGAAGCTAGAAATTGGTTGAAAGAAGTGGAGGATCTGTTTGGCATTTTCGATTTGGACGATTGTAAGAAGGTCCAATTGGCTGCTTGGTTAATGAAGGACGAAGCTTCGTTTTGGTGGGAGGTTACTAATGGAGAGCGTGCTGTGGAGACGTGGGCAGATTTTAGGGGAAGGTTTGAGTTGAAATTCCTTTCTCAAGCTGAGGAGAGTATGTACATGGAGAAGTTCTTGACATTGAAGCAGAAAAACTTGACCGTGACGGATTATGTGACCGAATTTAATAAGTTGGCGATATTTGGGCTGGAGTTGGTGAATACGCCTCACAAGACGGCCTTGAGGTTTGCAAAGGGCCTAAATGAACCGCTTCACAGTTTGGCTATGTCCCACATTCCAATGGGGGCTACGTATGAAAAGCTTGTTGATATGGCATACATACATAAAGAAGAGAAGGGTATAAGTACTTTTAGGCTGCAAGATAAGAAGGAGGATCCAAAGAAAGCCCAACAACAAAAGAAATTTGGTAAAGAAAAGAGGAAGTGTCACAACTGTGGGATAACCAGCCATTTGAAGACAGACTGTAGGAAGAAGAAGAAGTTCGCTTGTTATAATTGTGGTGATGCAGGTCATACTGTGAAGGACTGTCCTAAGAAGCAAGGGAAGAGGGCAGGTTCTACTTCGGGAGGGCAGGTTCATGCTCTTATGGTTCCGGGACATAAAGAAGGTAGAAAAATTTCTGTAGAAAGTTTGATTTTCTTGTTTGATCATCCTGTCCGTACTTTATTCGATTCTGGCGCATCACATTCATTTACCTCTACATCATTAGTTGAAACACTGCACTTAAATACTAGTCTCGTTGTGGATCCCATTATAGTCTCAAATCCTATTGGTGGGTCGGCTCATTTATCCATGGTTTGTAGGGATTTGAGATTGTTTATCTTAGGCATTGGTTTTGAATGTAATGCTTTTTTGCTTGGTTTCATGGACTATGGGTTGATTCTATTGATGGATTGGCTAGCCAGATACGGTGCCATCCTAGATTGTGAACGAAGGGTAGTAAAATCGTTGACTCGTAGTGGAAAGACCATTGATATTTCTTGTGACCCTAGAGGATCGGTGATGCTTAGTTATCTTGAGCCACTTGACGCATCCAATGATGATTTACATTCTGTCCATACAGTCCATGAATATGTTGATGTCTTCAATGAGGTGAGGGGTCTACCCCCGAAACATGAGATAGACTTTCGTATTTATCTTGTAGATAATGCAAAACGAGTACCTCTGCCAGTATGCCACATGGCTCCTCGTGAGAGGAGGGAGCTCAATAAGCAAGTAGTGGAGTTGCTTGAGAAGGGATTCATAAGAAGTAGTATATCGGAGTGGGTTGCTCCAGTAGTATTTGCCACAAAGGCGGATGGGTCCCTTAGACTTTGTGTGGACTATAGAGAACTTAATAAGCTTACTAAGAAGAATAGGCACCCACTGCCGAGGATTGACTATCTCTTCGATCAGTTAGTTGGCACCTCAGTATTTTCGCAGTTGGACTTAGCCACTGGTTTCCATCAGTTGAGAGTGGCGGAGAATAGCATAGACAAGACTGCCTTTAGGACTCTAAACGGTTTCTATGAGTGGCTTGTGATGCATTTCGGTTTGACAAACGCCCCCGCATACTTTGTTGACTTGATGAGTAGGGTGTTTAGGGAGTACCTTAATAAATTCGTGGTGGTCTTTGTGGATGACATCTTGATCTTTTCTAAGAGAGAGGAAGAGCATGCCTTACATCTTAGGGAAGTGCTAGAGACCCTTCGAGCGCATAACCTTAAAGCTAAATTTTCTAAATGTCACTTTTGGAGGAAGGAAGTGCGATTCTTAGGGCACGTGTTTTCCAAAGAAGGGATAGTTGTGGATCCTCTGAAGGTGGTGGCCATCCAAGATTGGAAAGTCCCTAAAAATTCTACCGAGGTGAGGAGTTTCGTGGGGTTCACTGGCTACTATAGGAAGTTTATCAAGGACTTCGCAAAGATATCAGCCCCATTGACACGCTTGACAAAGAAGAACCTAGTTTTCACTTGGGACGTAGATTGTGATGATGCGTTCCAACGTTTAAAGAGAGCTTTGACCACAGCCCCAGTCTTAGAGTTGCCATATGGGAGTAAGCCATTTACCGTTTATACCGATGCTTGTAGGATAGGACTAGGCGCAGTCTTAATGCAAGAGGGGAGGGTAATATCCTATGGAGGAAGGCAGTTGAGAGTGCATGAGAGAAATTACCCTACACATGACCTAGAGTTGGTTGCTATTGTTTTCGCGCTTAAGTCTTGGCGCCATTATCTTCTTGGCGAGAAATTTGAATTGTTCACAGATCACAAATAACTATAATACTTGTTCTCTCAGAAGGACTTGAACTTAAGTCAGCAAAGGTGGATGGAATTCTTAGTATCCTACGATTTCGAGATAGCATATACCCCTGGCAAGGGTAATGTGGTGACAGACGCCTTAAGTAGGAAAAGGTTGTCCTTGAGTCCGTTGTTCGTTGAGCGGCAAAGCTTAGAGTTCATCTCTACGTTTGACTTTAGACCTTCCATTGACTTTGTACCCGGTTTGCTAGCATCCTTAGAGGTCAGATCTACGCTTTTGGGATGGATTGGTGAGGCACAGCGAGATGACCCACAGTTGGTTGAGTTAGTAGAGAAGCTCATAAGGGGGAGTCATCGAGCCATCTCAGTAGGTATATCGTAGATGATAAGGATTGGTTACATAGAGATGGTAGACTTTGTGTACCACGAGACGAGAACTTGAGGAAGACCATTCTTGATGATACACATCGTTCGAAGATGACCATTCATCCCGGGGGCACAAGATGTACATGGACATGAGACGAGTTTACTTTTGGGCCAGTATGAAGAGGGATGTGGCCGATTTTGTCGCTAGATGCTTGGTGTGCCAACAAGTAAAAGCAGAGCAAAAGAAGCCCGGTGGGTTGCTTCACCCATTGGAGGTCCCACAATGGAAGTGGGAGAGTGTCTCAATGGACTTTGTTGATGGTTACCAAGATCAAGGAAGGTAATACGGGGATTTGGGTCGTGGTAGACAGACTTACTAAGAGCGCCCATTTCATTCCCGTGAAGAGTAAGAGGACTACTCCATGGTTAGCCTCCGTATACATTCAAGAGATAGTTCGTTTGCACGGTGTTCCTTCTAGCATAGTGAGCGATCGCGATCCTATCTTTATTAGCGAGTTTTGGAAGAGCTTGCTTAGAGATGTGGAAATTGAGCGTGATGCGACGATTCAACAAGCTCCTACATGCATTCTTGGGTCGGAGATTAAGCAGTTGAGAAATCTAGAGGTCAAGCTAGTCAAAGTGCAATGGGGAGATGATGAGAGCGACGCTACTTGGGAGACGGAAGAGAAGATGCGTTCATTGTACCCTTTTCTTTTCGAGGATATGTCTTTTAATTTCTCCTTTATCGCTTAGCTTGTACTTGTTCTATCTTTAGTATGTCCTCTCACTAGTATCTTTGACCTTTAGATAGGGTAGTCCTATGGTTGAAACATGTGTTTGAGACATGTTATGTATGGTGGATACATGTGGATGCAAGTGTTTGCTAGTGGTTGCTCATGGATGCATATACACACTTTAGACACTAGATCGGCTCAGTCACTTTCATATTGCATATTGCATATAAATGGATGTATTTAGTAAAATGAATGTACGTTGAATGTGTGTATCATATGGATGTTGCATTTAAATGAGTGGTTGTGCACACATGTAGTATTGATATGTAAAGGGTTCTTTGCATACATGATGGATACATGGCACTATCATTATTTGCATTAAGGAGGTCGACTGAATCAGTGGACCACCTGATTTTTCATTAGTATACGGACATATACACACACTATGCATATGTACATGAAAAGTGTTAGAAATCTTTTAAGGACCATGGTTGCTAGTGGTTGATGGTTGAGTAAATGGATGATTGGATGGTAGGATACGTTCTTCTTGACTTAGAGATTTCAAGGATGAAATCCTTTCAGTAGGGGACAATGTAACACCCCCATATTTTCTAAGAATATTAAAATAACAAATTAAAGAATAATTTATAAAGGAGGAATGAGAAAAGAATGATGTTTAGCATTGTTCTAAGGTTTGTAAACAAAAGACTTAGTAGCTCATTTGGTTAGAATATGTGACTTGCATACAAGAGGTACAAAGTTCGATCCCCACCAGCGCCATATTTTTGTTTTAGGGGAATGGATAAAAAGTGGCTTAGTGTGAACACAGTTCAAAAAGTGGTTTAGTGTGAAAATGGTTAATTATGAAGAAGTTATTAAGCCATGAAGTTTGTATGCATATGAGAGAAATATATATAGATATATATAAAGTAAATAAATAAATATTCAAAAAAAAGTTCAAAATAGCGAATCGGGAGGGGGAATAGCTGAACCGCACCATTTTTGGAGTCGACCCGAGCTCTGCTGGGTCGACTAGAGGTCAATCCAGGGTGTTTGGCTGCCAACCCGTGACCCGATTTGCCTTAAGGGCTGATATGGCATCTGAGTGGTCCAGATCAGTTCTAGGGTTAATCCTAAGGCCTAAATAACCTCCTACACCTATATATACACCCTAAGACCTAACTTTAATTCATAAATATTATCTATGGCACCATTATGATGTCAAATTCTCTCTTAAACCCTAGCCACCGCATCTAAATCAAATCTCAAGTGTTCAACTTCAACTCAAATTAAAGATTAGAGCTTCTACAACAATTCAAGAAGATAAATCAGCAACACCGCAACATTTCTACACCAATTTCAGTGGGTGATTTTCAAAATATAATGGGATTAAAAATAACATGATGAAGTTGTAAAGAGGATTCATATGTATGTATGTAATTTAAATCTCATCCAAGTCTTCACCTTTTTGATTCATGTCATCATATGCCTATGTTTCTATGTAAAATTCATACCTTTATCAGTTTATTCATGTTGAATCTGTCATTATGCTTCTATGCTAGTTTACATGCCCCTTTTTTTCATGATGTTGTGTTAATTCCAATTTTCTGTGATTTGATTCTTTCTTCTTATCCCTATTCCTTTTATTTTTGGATCTAGGCTACCTTCGAGCCTACGTTAAAAATACGCGCGAATGCAAATACGTAGTAACGATGGGAATATGTGAAATATGGAAAATTGGATATTATTGGATATTTTGGATAATTGGATAATATGTGAAATTGGCATATTTGGGTATGAACTACATGGAATTGATGAAATTGCCTATAATTGTAAATTTGTAATTGAGGCTAATTAATATGTAATTAGTGACAATTTGGAATAAGCAATATTATAAACATGATTATATGCTTAATTGGATATACATGACATGAAAATTGGGTAATGGTGAAATATGATTATTAATAAACCATTGACACGAGGATAGGCGCAATTGTGGCGTAAGACTGCCCGGAACCGCCCGGCAAATCCAGCTGCCACAATTGGACGTCTAATGTGAGAGGTCAAAGGAATGTATTGTAGGCGCAACAGTTAATGACATGAGGTTAGACCCGGTTTGTGGCGTAAGACTGCCCAGAACTGCCCGACAAATGCAGCGGCCACAAAGAGTTCGGTCTAATGCGGGAGGTCATGCACCATTCGTCATGAGGAATGAATTAAGGAATACTAACCATAATAAGACATGGGTATGGTTAGAGGGTTAAGTGGGGTGACATCTAAATATGGACTTAACCGGAATGAGATAAGACATGTAAAACATGTAAACGTGGACATAACCATAGCATGTGTAAGACATGGACATTTTAATTAAAATGGTTAAGTGGGGAAAACCTAGTGGGGATCAAGCATAGGTGGGAGGCTTGTGTCGGATGGGGACCCGTTTCAACCAGTAACCCATTTGAGTATTTAATGGGCCTCGGTACTAGGCCAAGGTTGGGGCACGCTTATTGGGCTTGAATATAAGAGGTCAAAACGTGAATAGCGGTGGCAACGCAAGTCCAACGGGTTCATGTGCGTGCATGGGTTCGGGCTGGTATGTATGACGTTGTTGCATCGTGTAGGTATGGTCGTGCATTTCATGTTGGTATCGGGGTTGCCACTTTAGGGAGTGATACACCCCACTATGGGGCCAGCACGGGTGCCTACGGGGTTTAGGGAGCCGATCGAATGGGTAGATTAAGGGTACCTTAGCAGTGGAAGGAGCAACTAGGTACAAGTAACTACCAAGTTTGTCATGTGGGTACAGTTAGTAGGAAGGGATCAACCTCTAGTAAAAAGAGACTAGTAGACGTGTGGTGTAAATAGGTAATGTGGTGTAACCTAGTAAAAGTGCGGTGTAACGAAATACATGTTGGTTGAGTCAGATAATTCTTTGGGTGCTAGTCTGATGTTGACTTCGGTCTTCGGGGTTAGTACTTGGAGAGTTGTTCTCTTAACCAAGGAGTAGGATTGTCTTAGTACTTAGGATAGAAATCATCTTGTTCATCCTTTTATCTTACCTCATCTATGTTACAGCCATATCATGATGCATGTTTATGTCTTGTTCTATTACTTTACCTATTGTTTGTTAAAATCACTGGACTAGCCAGACTTTATGTCTGACCCGTTTTGTTTCCACATCTTTTCTTTCCTTTCTCCCCTCAGGTTTGCAAGGAGGGAATACTACAGCTTAGTGTCGATTTCTTTCAGTTGCTTGAAGAGAGTAGATGTATCTCTTTGGACTCTCTCATCTTTATGGCTTTGCTTATGCTCAATGGGGATTTATGCATTTATGTTATTTAAGTATTTGTTTCTTTATGTACTTTGAAGTTTTTGGAAAAGACAATTGATCTTGTTGTAATGGTTTTTGGTGACTACTTATGTAAGCTTGTTTTGAAGTTATGATGCTATGAAATAAGTTTTATCTTTCGCTGTGTTTTATTTATTTATTCTTGTAATTTATTTGTTCTATACTACTATAACGCTTCATGACATTAATTCATTCCCTTTGTGAGTGACATTAATGGCCATGGGGTGTTACAAGTGGTGAACTAGGTTAATGAAGAGTTTCAAGCCAAAGGACCAAGGCTTTTATCATACTTGAGGGAAGTAAGAAAATTACTGGGTGCCTTGGAACACTAAAGCATAACACACATCCCCCGATCAGAGAACCAGATGGCGGATAAGTTAGCCAAGATGGCAAGTTCCGATAACCCTGAGGACACAGATGGTCCCGATAGAGATACTGCGGTCTCCGAGTATCGATCAGATGGAAATTGATCCTATACTGGAGACTGACCCAGAAAGGGAGTCATGGATGACACCCATAAAGAACTTCTTGATAAATGGGACACTTCCCACCAAAAAGAGCGAAAGGCGTGTTGTTATTCGTAAAGCCTCCAGATATGTCATGCAAGGTGAAGTTTTATACCGACAAGGATTCTCGATGCCGCTCCTCTGGTGAATAGCCTACGACGACATCGCAAGAGTATTTAGGGAAGTTCATGAAGGTGAATGTGGCGACCACACTGGAGGCCAGACCCTGGCTAAGAAGATACTACGATACGGCTATTTTTGACACACCCTGAACAAAGATGCAGCTAAATATGCACGACGTTGCGACAGCTGCCAGAAATTCTCCAAGATCCCCAGAGCACCTCCTAACCGGTTAACAACAATGATGAGCATGTGGCCCTTCGCTATATGGGGAATTGATATTATTGGATGCCTTCCTATTGCTAAGGGTGGAGCTAAGTATGCCATCATAACCGTAGATTACTTCACGAAGTGGGTCGAAGCAGAACCATTGACCACAATCACAACCAAGAGAGTGATCAGCTTCATTGTGAGAAATGTTATATGTCGATTTGGAATCCCGAAAGTCATCATAACAGATAATAGGACCCAATTTGACAGCACCGAGCTCCGGTACTTTTGCCAAAGATACCGTATCGAAAAGGGATTCACAGCTATGGCGCATCCACAATCAAATGGGAAGGTAGATGCGGCAAACAAAGTAGTTAAGTCCATTTTGAAAAAACAATTGAAGCGGGCCAAAGCCATGTGGGTTGATGAACTACCTATGAGATTATGGCCCTACGGAATAACCTTCAAGTCAGCCACCGGGCATACGTCCTTTTCCCTTGCTTTTGGATTTGAAGTGGTTATCCTGGTTGAGTTAGAAGTACCATCTCACAGGGTCACTTATTATGACCCAATGATTAACAGTAAACTGCTTCTTGAATCCCTGGATATGGTGGAAGCGAAAAGGGACAAGGTGAATCTACGTGCCCTGAGACACAAACAGCAAGTCGCTTGGTACTACAACAAAAGGGTCCAAGCGCGAACATTTGAACCCAGAGACTTGGTTCTAAAGCGCATCTTTCCGTCCCCAGTACATTTGGGCCTAAAATGGGAAGGACCTTATGCCATCCTACAAAGGCTTGATGATGGAGCCTTAAAGCTAGCGACCGTGGAAGGAGATGAATTCCCCAGAGCGTGGAATGCCCAGCATTTGTGGCATTACCTGACATGAAATTGTTAGTTTTATTCTTTTATTTTTAGGACCATGTTAAAAGGCATGACTTGCCTAGAATAGTCCGATTATATAAGCAAAAGATTATAAAGTGGACTTAGTTCATGATTCGACCGAACCAGTATAAAATATCCTGTGTCATTTACTTTTACTGCACGATTTCTTAACCATTCTTTCATTCTTAACTCACATGAATCATTGTAATCTTTAAAATTTGCTATGAGCTTTGTAACAATCTCAAAACGCGTAATTCAAAGTGCCTTCTATTAGATTAGAAGGTCAACAGTATGCAGGATGCCGAGGACGCAATAAAGCGAATGACACAGCAACCGACAATCTATTTCTCACGACTTGAGAAAGAGTATAAAAGAAAAGGACATGGATTGTCCACAAGACGTGAAGGTGCACCATGATTCAAAAGACCGTCTCAACAACACTCTACCCTTGGTATTCGATGGGGGAGTATAAAGGCACCAGGGACTGGACGCCACAGAAGAAATCCTACCCCGCTGAAGGAACGAGGGGCAAACTGAAAGCAGAGTTCGAACTGTATCCTGGGCATACGACAGGAGAGTATAAAGGAATATCGACTAAATGCCATTAAAGGGCTCGTACCTCGTGGTGATATCGGGGGTAAGATTGAAAGTCGAGCCCGAACCCTTCATATCCGGGCATGGGGGCAACACATATGTAACTCTAATCAATCCTCAACAAGCCGTGGACAAGCATCATATTAATGATTGATTGGGGGCATACTCATACACATTACACATTTATGTACAGTGCAGGAACTTTATAATGTTCATTGTTGTATACAATGGTGTTGTATACATAACTATATGATTTTTGTTTGATGATAACAACCAAATAAATATTAATTTAAATGTGTTTGTTATTGTACTGTTATTCTATATCAAAAACAGAAATATAATATTCATATTTATATAAAATACTACTGGACATGAATTTAAATATTCAAACAATATAATATTTTATTTCAACAATCAAAACAATACATTTTTACAACTCCACTATTTTTACATTTCACTGATATTCATTACCGTACAATCAATTTCATTATATACACAGCTCCTCATTACAGTTCACTCATTCACTCCATTACATTTTCATACTCATATACAAACACATACATACTGCTTCACTCATACATTCATTGTCATTCAAGTCTTCTGTCTTCACTACCACAGTCAGTCCAGTCACAATCTACACCTGTCATATACAGAAATACGCACAGTACACTGCAATAGAATTTAAACTGAATATATGAAAATATATATTTTATTTTTAAGATTTTATTTGCCTCAGATTTCTGGTGTGTTTCTCATCATTTTACATGACTTGATCTGATTCATCTGTGTCTAGTCAGTTTGTATATGTATAGTACAGGGACAAGAAATCTTGTCTGATGGCTGCATATACACACGTGTATAGATATACATGTGTGCACTGCCTCTCCAATCCAGAAGCAACTGAGGAGTAGCCACGTGGACCAACTCGACTCAGTGCAAAGTGGAACAGTGCAATGCATAGGAAAATGCATAGAGATAAGAGGCAAACATGTTGCAAATCAGCTCAGTAAGGTCATGCACCAACACAAGTCAAAAGGGAAGTACAAGTGCAAAGTACAAAACATGGCAGTAAACATGACAATGTCAAAGTGGTCAAGCTAGGTCGAGTCCAACTGCAACTCAACATGACCGTGTACACAAACAACATGCAAGCAGATTCTACCAAGTTCTCAAGTGACACAACAATACAAAGCAATAAGTAAATCAGATTTCAAAATGCAATTTCAGGTGTCAAGGCAGTGTAACATGTATATGGTGAACAAGTTCAAGTCAGGTTCAATGGTGCAACAGGGAGAGAGAATCAATCATGGCTGAGTCTAAGTTCAGCTCAACAGATATACATATACAAGTGACAAGGACAAACCAAATTTTCAACTTATATAAACATGGTCAGACATATCAAAGTAGCCTAAATATATGTGATTAAGACAATTTAGTTTTCAACATGTTGAAGGAAGAGAAAATGCAGCAAAGCTCAACTGTTTATATCAACAACAAATATGGCAGCAGATCCAAGTGAAAGTGCTCAAGTGACAAAATCAGTAATATACAAATCTGGAGTATATGACTGCACACACAAGTGGCCAAACAGCATGTGAATGGTATGTACAAATTTCAGTGCAGTATGAACTAAATCAAGTTTGCAAGTATACAAAAACAACATTGACTATAGCAGCCAAGTTCAACTATGTATGCAAATATTCAGGTGCAGCCAAGTTGATAAATTCAAGCAAATATATGTTCAAGGTAGTAGATATAAACAGTGCAGAAACTTCAATTCCAAAGTACACAGCAAATATATGGCTGTGTTGATAACATACACAAAATTAATGCAGAAATCTTGTGGAAGGTTTAAATTCTGAAATTTTGTTTTAAATGAGCACAGCACTGTTTTTGGCAAGATTGTAGTGTGTTCAAATCAGCACAAGCATTTTCTACAGGCTAAAGGAATATGCAGAGGAACTTTTTACTTTCAGAAGGTAATCAAGTTTTTAAGGGCATGAAATAAAATCCTCATTGTTTGATTCATATATGGAGTGCTACTTAAGGATGAATCATATTCGGCAACAAGTTTTTTTAACATAATGTATTTGGATAGATGTTTGTGATTGCTTTCCAATCTCACCAAAAATCATTTCAAGGATTTTTTTTTAGGGGAAAATTCATTTCTTAAAATATCGTAGAAATTTAGTCAAGATTGTTTTCATCAATTAATTTAATATATGGTATGAAAGCAGTGGGGGCACTTCAGTGTGATTCAATCAGACAAACTCAGATTAATTTCCAGAAACGATGCAAGCAGTTTTTGGCAATCTTTCTAAAGGGGACAACAAATCAAATAATTTCCAAAATTGTCATTTTTGATCAATACCGAGTGATTTCAAAGTCAAGAGGGAATTTTTTTTTAAAGGCCACAATCACGTTCAAATTCATCAATGTAAATCACACAAGCTTTTCAATGCCAAGGAATCAAATTAAAATAGAGAAAGTCAAAAGGGGAAACCGCAAATCAGCCAAGTCATTGTATAGCGAAATCAAAGTATAGGGTTTCTATTTTTTACCCTATATAACATCAATAATTCATCACTGGCATTTTTGATTGAAACCACAAATAATCGAAAAGAAAAATTCAGAGGAAACTCACAAATTGATCTATTGTTTTCGATCACCTCATCCCAAATCAAAGGATCAGAAAGCTATAGCAAATTCAACCATATGAGAACCCCATCAAGCATCGATGTCGATCTGATTTGGGATAGACTCCAAAAAACCCTAATTTTGAAGGAGCCGCCGCCATTACTAATTTCCAAAGAGAAAGGGGACAAGGAAATAAACGGGTGCACTCAAATGCAAATGAGTCCGCCAAGCTAATGAGTCATGTTTTCAAATGGAAAGGGGATGACCCCTTATTTTAAATCCTAAAGCTTTTCAATTTTGATTTATCTTTGTTTTATTTAAATTTTGTTGTATTTAAATTTCACTTGTGAAATGAGTCAAATAGTTTTAGAGTCTTTAAAATCTAGGGGGATTCAGTTAGGGGTTAACTTATAGTTGCTAGAGTCTGTAAAATCTAGGGTTACGTGTTACGGGTTTCTAATATGGGAAAATCTGGTCGAGGGAATATCGGTCAGTCTAGGGTTTTGAGCGTAGGATTAGAATAGGAGCGAGGGGTCCGCGAGTGTACATGGTCTTGTATGCGGGATCTGTTCTTTTACCTAGTAGAAACCTTAGGAATGCAGTAGTAGGCAGGGTTTTGCTGAAGCTGGGTATATCTGTGTATGATTTATTTTCTGCACTTTTATTTTTGCTGCATTCTGTGATCTGTTTATTATTTTAATATCCTGTTAGATTTTTAATTCAACGAAAAACTGTGATAAACCCTATTCACCCTCCTCTAGGGTTAATCTAGATCCAACATTCATCATATATGATTCTAACTTAGTTGATTATATTCATAATGAACTTGCAGGTACGTAATGATGCAAAAGAAACAGATTTTCATTTACTAAATGCAGGTCAAGACTAGACAAAAGGCGAGGGCCATACTCGCAACTACATCATAAGGCCAGTGGAATAACTAAAAAGATAAAAAAAACATAAGCAAGCTGGATCTACCTGGTCTTTGGGGATGACCTTGGCCTCTTCTTTTTTTCCTTCTTCTCCGATTCCTCTTTGTCGGCATCAGATTGGTCCTACTTTCTTTTCTTCTTCTTATCGGAAGGAAGATCTTGTGGGGGATCGGAAGATTGAGTTGCAAGCTATGTGGTTATCAATTTACAAGACAACTTTATGATTAATCCAGTCTTGGGGTCAGCTGCAGTAATAGGTGGCACATTTACAGGCTCTTGTTCCTCCATCTTTAAGGCCAGTTGTTTATCCCTCTCTGCCTTCATATCATCCAGAGTCATGCTATCATCATCATCATCCTTGTTCCCTCCCATGATGTCTACTTCCTGCTCTTCACCCCCATGACCCTCCTCACTATCTTGTAAAGATCTAATGATTTTAGCATTTTTTGGGACATCTGTGCTTGATACCTCGATGGTCTCCTTAGTTGTCTCAACCTCAGTTTGCTTAGGAGCTTCAGGGATGACCTCAGTGATCGGAGGCACGCTGACCTTCTCAGCCTCAGCCTGCTTTTCCACAACCTCTTTGGTAAACTTGACACCTATATTACAAGAAGCAATTTTTATTTATTTGGGAGAAAATGTGGTCTTCTCAACTGTTTGATCCACAGTGCGACGAAAAATTACAACATCTTTAACAAATTGTGGGGAAAATATGGTGAGACCTTCCGCTGACTCTACGGCAGCAGAAACCCCGACAGTAGGGGGAACCGGAACCCCAGGGATCAGTGGATCATCTGGACTATACTCCTCAACCTCAGAAGTATGGGGCTCCGGTGCCGAGCTCGAACCTTCATCAATTTTGTTTTGCCCTTGAGCTCCAGCTTTTCCTTCTCCATGGCTTCTTGAATCTGATGCCTGCCCTCTGCTAAAGCCTCGGGCTCTCCATCCCTGAGGAAAGTCTGCATAAGTTAACCCTCGTCGATTTCCTCAACCTTTAAGTGCTGTTTTTATCCCTCGACAATCATATCCCATTCTTTAACCAAGGTGGTGTGATAGTCTTTAATCCACGAGATGTCTCGAGTCCGAATGACTTGAGCAAAGAAGTCCATTAGCAGCTCCTCGAATCCTTCTATTTCCTTTTTGGCTGCGGCAAGGTTAGCAGTGGCAGTGGAGGCTGACTCAAGAGTAGAATTGGCATTACTCTCGACAAGAGCTGCCCGTTCCTCAGTATGTGAAAGTTTGTTGTTCAAGTCTGCATTTTCCTTTTTAATACGATCGAGATCGTCCTTTAAGCTTGCTTTTTCCTTCTCCCAAGAAGCCTTCTCTGTCGCAAGACGATCTTCCGATGCCTTTAGCTCAGTATTAGCTATCCTGAGATCCTCTACCTCTTTCTTCAGAGCTACGCGTTCTTGGCTGTGCGAATCAAGCTCAAGATGGAAGCGTTTCTTGGCATCATCCAGTTCGGTTTTGTAATTTTGAGTGTCCTACCGAGCTAAGGTGGGATGGGCTTGCGCATCCTCAAGATCTTTCTCCGCCTTACTTCTGGCCTTAGGATCGTGATCGATCTTCACTCTAGCCCTAGCAGCATCTACTTCTAGACGGCGCATAACGTCTGACAAATTCTTGACGTGCTTTTTCATTGACTTATATTGTTTAGCCACGTGTCCGATCTGACCTACAACTTTGACATCCCAGTCCTCAGAAAGCGGTTCAAGATCTGGGACGAAAACCATTCTTTCAAAATAAATATCGAGGAATAGTTTCCGTAAACGCTCCAGTTTGACCTTGTTATCACGGGCCAAGGCTACCTCCTGCGTAATAAAGGATTCCAAGTGATGCTGACCAGAGGGGACAGGGACTACTTTCTCTTTTTCCTTATCCTTGCTCGACTCCTTCAGTTTGTCTTTGGGTTTGTGATGCTTTTTGGAGGATTTGCCCGGGGTAGGTAAGCCTTTCGGAGGATTCGAAGCCTTGGGAAGTTCTTTACTCCCCGTATGTGGTACTTGGTGACCGTGGGACTTCCCAGGATCCTGTATCGAGGGAGAGCGAGAACACGTAGAGTGAGGCTGATAAGAATCATGGCGCCTTTGGCTATCTCTTCCTCGATTATCGCTACAATCGTGCTCGGACAAAAAAGATAGCCTGGGAGTGTTCTCGCGAAGATCACAAAAAAAATAAGAGTAACAACGAGGCATTTTTCCTACAAAAAATATCGAACAGGTGTCAGGATCGTGAATAAAATTAATGTATAAGTGTTTTGACAAGTGGTGCATGTGATTTGTGTGCCCGTGTAATCCCCCCTAACAGACCAGGGCTCAAAGTTTGGCTCGTCTGTGCAGTATCTTTATCTTTGGCAGGAGAGGTCACTCCCTCGATGACAGGGAAGAATGGTTCCTCTCTGAAATCTCTAAATTATAGATGTCATCTCGCAGAGGGATCTTTTCTAAATCCCTGAAAATCTGCTTCTCTATTAATGTAGGCTCTACTGGTGGTGCCTTCTTCAGGGAAGACAGTACTTTGGAGGAGGGAGCATCATTCGTACATTAACCCGAGCTTCATCTCCTTTATATACATTCAAATCCTCATCGTCCCGATCAATCATCGGTGAAGGACTCTTACAAAACTCGCTTATTTTCATGGCCCCTGAAGTCCCTTGTCCATCAGCCAGAGGCACATACTTATAAGGCTTGCCACCTGTACCAAGACCGAATCTTACATCCAGAAAGTAGTGTTTGTGAAGGCTTTCATCGGTTATGCACTTCCTGATTCTACAGAAATCTGATTTACTCTTTATAAGACGGGATGGCCAATCTTCATATACTGAACCCTCTGTTTTTTCAAAATTGTGAGCTGTACAGAAAAAAGAATACATTAGCACTTCGATTATGCAATTGGAATATGCATTGCGAAATTTGAAACCTACTTGATTTTTCCTTGCACATCCTGCCTGATGTTTTATGTAAAACCAATCGGATCTCGCATCTCCTAAGTTGTTATGGCCATCCAACAAAACCTTTTTGCCAGGAATCGATTCGAAGAAAGAGAAGTTTAGGGTCCCTATGGAATGATGTTTGAAATGATAATAGAATTTCAAATCTTTGAAGGTGAGCTCGGCTTTTAAAATCTCTGCATACGCGATATACAAGGTATACAGAGCTGCATAAGCATTGGGATGGAGTTTCATATGAGCAATATGTAGCCGTCTCCGGAGATCAATGACTATTGGAGGAAACAGAGGGATAGCGCCTACCCAATACATGAGCCTACTGACAATCATGTATCCTTCTGGAGCAGAGTGAGGCCTATCTCCCTCCTCTGGAGTTTTTACATTGTCCTAAGGAATCCCTTGCCTTAAACAGACTTTCTCTAATTTCAACATGTCCAATTTAGAAGCCATGGAATCACTCGGCTTTTGTTTCTCTACTTCTTTAACACCTGGGATCTCATTAGAAGCTCGATCATATTCTTCTTCCTCTTCCTCGAGTGATGTATTCTCAAAAGATGTTGATTCACTATCGATATCTGTCTCATAATCAGATCTAGAATTTTCCCACTCTGGGTCGGACGGAAGCACATCTGGATTGTGATATTTTGACGACTCTGGATCTGCCCTCATTTCTGATATTCTCGATGAACGTCTATCAGGCATGGCTGTTGGCGAATAAACATGACAAGATTAGAATGCAGTTGCCCGTGAACCCCGTGCATGTGCAAGTGTTGGTGTGTGCAAGTGTGCATAATACTGGAAAATAAAATTACAAAGTAAATTAGACAAGCATAATAATGTTGATAAGTTATGTTATGGTCCGGTCCAAGAAGTTCATCTTGTAGGCTCTAGCCTAACTTTTCATCAATTAGTCCAAGTTGAAGTTGGTTTTCAGTTAAGTTCGGCTCGTGACGGGGATACGGCTCGTGGTCCAGGTTGGGCTCGTGACTGCATACCGGTTCGTGGTTTGGCCACCTTTGGTTAGAAATCAGCTCGCCCAGACTTCGGCTCGTGATAGGGGTTGACTTACAAGGAAAAATTCGGTCCGCGTTCGAGAGGGGGTTCGTGGTTATGTGCCCAGATGAACGCCACATTGCCTCGCCCCATGCGGCTCGTGAAGCACTCCCACGACCCGTTCCATTATCCATCCTAACGAGCCGACGCTCTCCCATCATCACGAATCCAACCCCTGAAACTCGCTATCTCTCCCCAGACATTGCCATGATCCGCGAACCGGACCGGTTGCCAATCCTTCTCCACGACTCTCTAAACTCCCTGATCTTCCTTCCTCAACCAACCTTCACGAATCAACCGCACAGTGGTGATATACTCAAGCTCCTCGACCTCTCCTCCACACTTCCCTATTTAACCCAGAACGACTACTTCTTCAAACCCCAATTCCATGGATTTCGCTACCATCATCACTCGTAGCAGCGAGGACTTCGAGGCCAGTGAAGATTCGAGCGGATTGAAGAGGGTCAAGAATGAAAAAACATAAAATCAGTCCTAGTATCATTACCTTTCTAGTTTAGATTATGGGGTGATGATGATTTTCAGAAAAACCAATATTAGGGTTTCGATTTTATGGAGCTGGGCGGCGGCGGTAAAGGCAAAGGGAGAAAGAAGAAGAAGAGGAGTGAAGGATAAGGTCGGGTTATATAAGCATAACGTTGGCCTTTGGTATTCCCATTTTTGTCTCATTCGGGACCGTGAAGACTCATGGGCCACGAGACAAAGCCCACCGGAGCTCGTATCAAGGCCTGCTCCACCTACCATTGACTCACGATCGGAATCGGAAAGCTCATCGTAGTTTGGAAGGAGGCCTGCTCGACAACTGGTCCATGATGTATGCCCAGTTCCACGAACCGCATAGTCTTCTAATGACCCGAACTCAAGGATGATCAGTAAATAAAAGATATGGAAATACCCATGGGATTTAAAACTTACCTGACAAGTTGATCGTGATATAGTCTAGAGTTCAGAAGATGGAAATTAACCAATGAACAAAGAAATAATAGGAAGTCCGACCTGATATTTATATCCATCAGAAAACGCAATCCTTTGAAGCAGTGTGAGGTTACAAACAGACACGACCACTGATTTGCATCGTTTCATGAAAGGATGGTTTAGCAGTTTCGAAGCATGTTCCATCCCTGATCAAACGTACTTCGAAGCGGCAAAATGTTGGCTAGCTTTTGGACCAAGCCACCAATATTCACACACAAGTCCAATCCGAAGTCTCGCTCGTGAAGCTATCTCATCCCGTTAGTAGACTCCCTGTCATCCTCGGCTCGTGAATGAGCTTCGCCACCCTGCTTATGATGCCTCATCATGACCCAAGTCCTCTTCGTGAACCGATCCGACGTCCCTGAAAGCCCAACCATGACCAGGTCCCCCCACAATCCCCAAGTTCAGGATTTGATGACACCTGTTCATAACCGCCATACTGATCACTTCTTCACCAAGCCACGAACTAGTCTGAGATCCTCGGGATCCATGCCACGTGTTATCGCGAACCGCCTGCAAATGTCGCCTATAAATAGCCCTATACTTGGCATTTTCTAGGATCTTTTGGCAATTCTGAGTGTGATTTCCATCATTACTGTTTTTCTATTATTTCTTATCAGTATTATCTCCAAATTACTGAGAATCATCATTGTAAAAGTGAGATTTATAGAAATTGCTGATTGTACTTATATTCTACGTATAATCAAAGATATATAAAATGGATGTAGGCTCGTTAACGCCGTACCACTATAAATCTGGTGTGTTTTCAGTATTTTCTTTCATTTCTAGTCAATAGTCTCTCCAAATTCAGACAATTTGGTTATTAGAGCCATAATTTGGTCAAACAATTTTGTCTTGTTTTCCCTAAACTCTTGGTTGCCCTAATTTGTATGGGCAGCCAAGTAGTCAGGATTTTACAGATATACTGAGAGCTTGGAGTAGGAGGCTTCAAGATTTTATAACTGTTGTTTATTTCCACTGTGATGTAAGTATTGTACTCTATATACAAATAAATAATTTTTGTTTCAAAGTTACATCGTATACTATATTTTATCCGTTCCACTGTAAGATTCGTGTTACTCTGATTCTGTTCTCATTCCTCTCCTTCTTCTATTCTAATTTTCTATCTTATCTATTCTCGCCATCTATCTTCTTTCTATTAATGATCAGGAATGTTCGATGCCTTAATAATTGACATGGGTTTTATGTTGATTTTCTGGGTCAAAAATTCGCGCTTGTTACATTATACACTGGATATCTTTTCTTTGGATCCATGAGTTGTCTACTAGAATAGGCGACTACTCTTCCTTCTTGCATAAGAACTGCTCCTAAACCGGTCCCGCATGCATCAACGTAAATGGTAAATGATTTTGAACCATCGGGTATAATTAGGACGGGTGCGCAAGTTAATGCTTCATTTAATTTCTTAAAGTCTGTATCACTTTTATTACTCTATGTGAATACCAAATTCTTTCTCGTTAATTGGGTTATTGGAGTAGCAATCTTTGCGAAGTATTTAATGAATTTCCTATAATATCTGACCAATCCAAGGAACTTCTTACCACTATAGCATTTTAAGGTATCCTCCATTCCTTGATTGCCTCGATCTTCATAGGGTATACGGCCAAGCCGTACTCGACATAGTGTGTCCTAAAACCTTAGTTCTTCCCTGCAGAAATGGCACTTCGAGAATTTTGCTTTCAGTTGATTCTTTCTTAATATTCCTAACACTTGTCTCAAGTGTTTTTCATGCTCTTCACGATTTTTCGAAAATATAAGGATATCATTTGCGAAGACTACCACAATTTTATTTAGAATGCCCCAAAACACTCCACTCAAGAGGTCTACAAAGAAAGCGTGTGCATTCGTTAATCCGAAGGGCATAACTTCACATTGGAACAATCCGTCTGGCATCCTAAACACAATTTTGTCCTTGCTGTCCTCCACAATTCTTAACAGGTGAAATCCAGTAGCAAGGTCTAGTTGGAAAAATACTCGGGGTCCTTCTAAGTGGTCAAAATGGTCATCGATTCTTGGTAAAGGATACCTATTCTTCTTGGCCAATTTATTAAGTTCGTTATGGTCCACACAAAGTCTCAAAGATCAATCTGCTTTGGTGGCAAATAAAAAAGGTGCACCCTATTCTGAGGTACTTCGATGAATAAAACCTTTTTGTAATAATCTGAAATTTGTTTATCTAACTCCCTTCTTTCTGTGGGCGGCATATGCCTCAAGTGCAGTGCTATAGGTCTAGCTTCCTTCTCTAGGTCAATACGAAAGGAGATTTCTTTGTGGGGGCGGAAGTCCTGTGACCTTCTCAAAAACATGTAAGAACTCACAAACTATTAGGACCGAATATGGTCCTTCAGAACTAGGCGATAAGGACTACAATAGTGCTTTATCCTTGCTTCTAACATCATAAAGAATATTTAGGTTACATTCTCCTCGGCTGATAAGACGAATGAGTCTCTTATCACAATCTAGGACGACCCCATAAAACGATAGCTAGTCCATACCGAAAATAAGGTCATACCCCATAAAATCCAATGCATACGCTTCGCAATGGAACTCAACATTGTCGACCTCCAATACTAGGTCTTTGCGCAACAACTCAAGATACTTAGATCCTCCGATAGGGTTGGTCACCTCTATCGGACTATCCGAGATAGATATGGAAAGGTTCAACATATTTACTAATCGCTTGGAGATAAAAGAATGGGTTGCTCCGAAATTAAACAAGGTATATGTTGAATTTCCTAAAATTGAGATTATACCTTCGAGTGTAGGCTGCCCTTGGTCTCTTAGGGTCGGCTTTTAATTGGGGTTGCTTTAACTGCATATTTTTGGGCACTCTTGACAACATTAGGCTTTGGGCAGTCTTTGGAAATGTATCCTTCTTCATGGTAGTTGTAACATTTTCCCTTGAACTCCTTTTTCACCAATGAGGTCTTACAATCCTTGGCCTCATGGCCCTTGCGGTTGCACCTTGTGCAAGTCCTTGCGTTCTTTTTGAATTTCTTCTTCTTGTTTTTCCACCGTTCCTTCTTCTTGTGTCTGTTGGAGCTTTCTCCTTTCTCGCCCTCCTTATCCTCCTTGGAGCTTTTAGTCTTGCAAAGGGTAGATGTCTCAACTAGAGTCTCCAAAGTTACCCCAAATGTTACTTGAGCTAATAAGGTTTCCTTCAACTGGGAGTTCAGTTCTTTGAAAATATAAGGGATTTATTCATGGGAGTGTCTACCAAACCTCTCCTATGCTTACATAACTCAATAAATTTGGATACATATTCTTGCAGACTCTATCTCCCTTGCTTTAGGTGGATGAATTTCTCTACTTGATTAGTCATTTCTGCCCTTGGAATTTTTTTTGCTTCAAAATAGGTCTTGAATTCGGCCTATGTGAAGATCTGGCCCTCGTTCTCTATTGATATTAAGTTCCACCACTCTAGGGCTTCATCCTTCAAATGCCAGGCTGCTATCCTTTTTTTTACTTCGTCGGGCCAGGCTTTAGCCTCAAAGATTCTTTAGAATTCATAATCCAGGATTAGACACTAGCAAAGCCTTCCTTTCCAGAAAAAGTTTCCCTCCAAAATTCGCAAAGGTCTTATATAAGCGAGAAAAATCAAAGGCCACATCAGCGGTAGAAGTTGCGAGAGCCGCTGGGGTAGGATTATCTATAGGGACCTATTCCACAGTACGGAGGTGCTAGAACCATTCAGGAAAGTATCTGGGCCTTGCCTAGTTATCCTGCTTATTCTGATTTTAAGACATTCTACTATCTGAAAAGAAAAGGAAGAATACTTTAGTGGATATCCATGAGATAACATTTAAGCTGTAAAAGGAAGAAATGATAAAGCTGCGTAGTACAAATGTGTATGCTTATTGGGGTAAATATTATATATATATAGTTTAAAAAATCTTTTTCAAATCACAAATATGCCTCTCATATGTATATTTCCCTTATAATCAGGTAACCTATGCTTTGATACCAAATGTAACAACCTGCCCGGAATGGACCTAAATTTCGACCTAGAAAAGGGCCATCGAAACTTAGAGCCACTTTAAATGGGTCATTGGTTCTTGTAAGGATTACATTTGCATAGATGATAATAACATGTACATTGAATGGAATTCTCACATAACGGAAAGAGAAAATATAATACCAAAATAAGATGTACCATTTATTTCAAACCCACGGAAATACACTGCCACAGTTACATTTATTAAATAGGTACATCAAATAGTTCATTTTCATAAGATCCCAAAAGAAGCAAAGCAATAACTGCTAATAATATCATAATAACTTCTTCATTGACTTCAAGCATGACTTCATCCATAGCTTTACCCTATCTATTGACCTGTTGGATGTTAAGGAAAGGGGTCAGAACATAAAGTTCTGTGTGATTGGAATATAGTGTTACTTAATATTCGTACCCTATATTTTTAGAAGGTTACATATGTCAAGGCATGTCTATGCAGCACACAACAAACACAAAATTTCTAACCAATGGGGTGGATATCAAAGTCAATCGCCCATTAGCGTTTTTATGGTAAAGACCCAATGAGGTGGCATCCACGGTCACTTATGGCCATATTAGAGGTGGGTTCTTACAATTTCCTATATCCTAGAGGCAGTCCCCTATCTCTTTCAGACCCCATCCTAGTACGTCAATGTTCTTAAGTCTATTCTCTCATTTGTAATATGAGAAGTAGTATTGCGAAAGTTACTACTTAACTGATATTACCCGGTAGGACACCTATGTCGCTTAAGACTTCCCTTAGACAGTTGGTGTGCATGCAATGGCCACATGTCTTTTCAATTACTAACTTGTCCCTAGTTAAGCCCTTACAAGCTTCTAGAGGAAGTGGACATCCCCGTGAATTACCCTACTCCGTTATAGTTTTATGCCTAACCACTTTTAAAGAAGGAGGACCCAAAAACCTACCTTAATACTAATAAGGGTGGGTCCCATGACTTTGGTTCCTCTCTAAGGAATAAACCTTCGGAGGGATCCTAGTCCAAACCACTTAAGACCCAAATAAGATAAAAAGATGAGTCAATCACTTAATACCTTCTTAAGGCATAGTAAACCTATTTGTTTTCACACACATCATACTTATGTATGTATGTATGTGTATATATATGTAGTTATATACATACACACTAGACCTCTCACATTCAATTGTATGCCTGTAGATGTTGGATATGTCAGTTAGTTCCGGGAAGGCTTCTACTGCAAGTTAGTTTAGCCTCGTGTCTAGTGTACTAAGTTCATGAATGGCCCATGGAACCTAGACATCTCACATTAGTTGAGCCTACTTATGGTTGTTGGATTTGCCGGTCGGTTCCGTTCAGGCTTCTACCACAAATGGCAACTAACCTCGTGTCTATTTGTCATTTATTTATATATATTAAAGCCATTATATATATATGCACACACAAGCAAACATATATATATATATATATATATATATATATATATATATATTTGTTAAGAGGACATTTCAAATTCGAATTCCACTTAACCGCCTTTATTACGTTATTACAACGTTAATTACGTTTACATAAGTAATATAATAGTACTGCCCAATTAACGTTAATATTCGTATAAACGGGAAACGTTCTAACGAGGTGGCAATTGTCATTTTATCCAAACTAAGGCATGCAAATTGGGTTTTCCGTACTTTTACCGCTACAACATAGGCATAATAACAATATGATAACATAACGAGTAGCAGTATATGGAAAAACATATATACATAAGAATTTAAACTTGCATCTAGAAATGATTTCAATATTAAACCTTCAGAGGAATAAGGGTGAGTCCCATGACTTTGGTTCTTCTCAAAGGAATAAACCTTCAGAGGGATCCTAGTCCTAACCACTTAAGACCTAAATTAGATAAAAAAAAGTGAGTCAGCCACTTAAGACCTTCTTAAGGCATAGTAAACCTATCTGTTTTCACACATCAGGCTTATATATAAAGTTATATATACACACGCTAGACCTCTCGCATCAAACCGTATACCGGTAGATGCTGGATATGCTGGTCGATTCCGGGCAGGCTTCTACTACAAGTTGGTTTAACCTCGTGTCTAGTGTACTAAGTTCATGAATGGCCCATGGCACCGAGACATCTCACGTTAGTTGGGCCTGCTTGTGGTTGCTGGATTTGCCAGTCGGTTCCAGACAGGCTTCTACCACAAATGGTGTAATGACCTAGATTTTTTGACCGTTCAAATCGACAATAAACCACACATGTCGACCCAAACAAATCACAAATATAGGCAGTTATTGGGAAAAGAAGAAAGAAGAGAAAAACAAAAACAGAGTTCTCACAGCGGAAGGGCGACATATAATAAATAACTAATACTTTAAAACTGTTGAAATACAGACATTTGTCTATACCATACAGCGATTATCAGAGTTACATATATAGATCCCATAGCACAGCGGAAATAAAATGTAACGAAAATACTTATATATAGTAGATATATACCAAATCTTTGTCTTCATCCTCCAAGCTATTGAAATCTTCGCTAATTGCAACATCTGCTGACCCGAGCGTATTGCATAAAAGAAAACACAACACACTCGGATCAGCATTAAATCAGTCTCATATTAGTCAAATTAAAATATGAAACAACTTGAGTGTCATAGGTGCAGTAACTCAAGATATGTTATGGGATTTTTCCATCTCTCAAGGATCCGTTAAACTAATACATACATAGTATAATACACAATTATGATAGTGTCTATCCAGTAATGTAAATATCATAAAAATAGCATAAGCGGGATTACCATATTACCCTTTCGCCGTTTACAGGCATCAACAGTCTATATAGTACCATAAATTCACCCTACTGGTGTTATCAGAGGGCACTCCATAGAAGGCAATGCTAAATCAAAATCGTATGGGGCTCGATATGGATAAATATGACAAGGCACTCGAGGCAATGCCCAGGGTAGGATTCTACCAATTGCACTCCTGGACCGGTGGTAACGCATAACAGCCACTACCGTCCACCTTGGAACACACTACCAAAATCATAAAGGGCCCAAATCATCATCATCATAGTCATAGGAATAGTATCGAAGAAGTGTGTCCGATCAAAGGTGCTACCTCAATTAGTCATGGTATAGCTTCTGTTTTAGTCATTTCAATTCTGACCCGAAGGTCAGGGCTATTTCGTCATCATTCATCTTCTTCGATTCAATAATCGCCTCCAAGTCATCATACTCATTCTGGATACGTCGTAACGTTCACAGTTGTCAAAGTGGTATCGACACTGACAGAGAGTATGCCTCATGTCGACTTCGGTCTCTTTAACAACCAACGTTTACATTTTCCATGTCGGTCGGTTCATTTACTTTTCACAAAGGTTCGCTTTCATATCAAAATATCATATTTTGTTTCGAACCAAATTTATATTCAAATAGAATATAATTCCATATCAAATTATCATAAATCATACCAAGCCGATTATATTCTGAATTAGAATATATTTCCATATCCTTATATTATAACCATATAATATTTAAAAAAAACGACTTATATTCAAATAGAATATATCTCATCTCAAAGATTTCAAATTATTCCAAATCACATAAGGTTTGAAATCTTTTCATATTCAAATAGAATATATATACTTCATAACTCATATTAATCCCGTAGGAGAAAATTTTATATTCAAGTAGACACCCACATTTCCATATTTAAAGATCGGTTTAGAAATCGATTCATATTCAAAGAGACTATAACTTATCTCAACTCCATTTGAACAACGGTTTAGATCCAAACATTTTCCATTTGGAAGGAATTTACAATTCGTAAAAATATAATTAGGAAATAGATGCTTATAAAGTAAAATCTTTATATATATATATATATATAATATAATAGTTGGAATAAAATAAAATAAAATAAATTTCTATTTACATACATAAAATAAAAGTTTACTAAATAATTTTAAGACAAAAAATATAGGGAAACTCATTTATAACAAAATAATTTACAAGTTAAAAGTTTAGTAATTAAATTTTGGAAAAGAATAGTTTATTTAAAACAAGCAGGATATATACACATATATAAAATCTTAAAAATAAAATCCTTTAAACCGTAATTGTTCCTTTCTTCCGAATTTCAAATACTTGAATCTATACCCTAGTCTCAATGGAGTTAATTTAGTTTCCATATCTCATTCAAACATTGTTCAAAACTACCGTTCGAATTCAAAAATTCAAATCAACATACAAAATTGAGTTAAATCAACTTAGAATACCTCGATTTCCTTTATAAAAAATTAATTCAATAAGAATTTATTTCATTCAAATCTACCCCATAAATTTGAATAATTTCCACATCATATTCAAATCCCAATTTAAAAATTCCCACTTTGGAATGGGATAATTTCCTTAACCCTTTTTAATAAACATCCCAAGTTCAGAATCTTTAAAGAAATGGATTTATCGAGTGTCGGCACATTCTTCTAAATGAAAATTTCTATCAATTAACATATCCAAATATTTAAAAATCATTTAACCAGCCAATGTCTGTATATAATTTTCTATCCTATGGCCAAGTGATATTAAATTTAATTTCTCGATATTTCAGGGATGGATCTACCATTTCAATCCAAATCAAGGTCACAGAGATTTATCATTTCACTCTGTGTTCTTAATTTATTATATCGACAAATCCCAGGTTTATTTGATGATCGTAACATCCAGGGTGAAAGGAATGGGATTCATCGTCAAACATGAGCATACATCATTCATCTAATGAATAAAAGGACATTTCAAACAGTATTCATTTAGTAATTCAATCAACCAAGGCATCCATCACACAACATTTTATTCCATGGCAAATGCTAAATCATTTCACTAATTTCGATTGTTGAGATTTTCTAACTAGAAATTTAAATAACTAATTATCGATTTTCATTGCATGTAACACACTTTCATGTCAAATTTAAACCACTATTCACCAATCAAACGCAACCATGCAACCAACTTATTTCACAATTTAATTTGATAAATATGGGAAAAAATCAATTATTCGTGAGCGAAGAATCACTCACCTTTTGGTCTTTAATCAGACGAACGTCCAACCATAGACCAAAATTTCATAGTCTCTAAATGCAACGAAACCAGCGTCAAAACGTCCGCAATTCCGCCACGATCCCAATGCACCCAACCACATCCAAATCCGAGGTCGTATGAAGAAGTTATTAGTGTTCTTAGCATTTGGAATTTGAATTTATAAAAATAAAATAAAAAATCCTTACCCAATCATACATTGCCACGTCATTCTCTCTTCTCCCGCTCCTTTCACATTTTGCTACAGTAAACCCGTTGCTCAGAACCCATTCGACGTTTGCCTTTGACCGATGAATCCACCTTACTCCGGCCGACTTAGGGATTCCGACCACCTGCAAACGAATCTCCCTCGACTCGCGCATCCGCCAGTACCGTCCTCAGCACCTCTGACTGCCCCTAGCTCCGCCAGCGAATCAACGAACCCAACATCCTCCAAACCCTAAAACACAAATTCCCAATGCCATAGCTGACGAAAAATAATGAGACCAAGCTCGTTACAATCCAGGTAGTCATCCGAACAAAACCCATATTCCTAATTTCTCAATTAACCTCCAAATCAAAAACCCCTAATTCATGCCTTAGGGTTACGAAAATCAGAGGTTTGACCGTCCTTTTCAGGCAATTCCGGCCACTACATGTCGAAACTAATCATACCAGAAGCTTTGTATCATCGAGAGCTTCATTCTGATGTATAATATGCTATAGTTTGAAGAGATTTGATTTTAAAGTTTGAATTTTTGCTTTGAACTAGGGTTTGAATATTTTTGTTCAGCCATTGATACAGAGAAAGCATACGTATAGGTAGAATGAGCTGATTAAAGTTGGGAAAGAGGTTCTATAATTGGGCCAAGGTTTTTAATAAGAGAACAAATAATTATCTTATTACATTGATCCCATTCATATTTTCTCCTGTACGATCAAACGGTAAGTCGGATTGTAATGCAAATTGAAATCCTATCATATCTCACCGTTCCGGTTTCGATGAGACTGGTTTCGTCGGATTCCGAGACAGTTACCATAACCGTTAAATTTCACGGTTAACTAAATAAATAAAATATTCAATTATTTGATTAACTGTTTTAGTTCAAATTAAATATTCATTAAATTCAAATTAAATAAATTATAACTTAAATCAATTCTATAAATAAATTTCACATATCTTAATTTGATCATTTGAATTTTAATTTGAATTTCAGTTATAATTTAACAACTTAAAATTCCACTATTTCCAAATTTAAATTTGAATCCCACTTTTAAATTAACCCACTCAAATAAATTTAATTATTGAAATATTAAATTTCAAATTACAGCCTTTCTAAATAAAATTAAATTTGAAAAATCTATTTATACTCAATTCAAACAATCACCATCATTGAAAATTAACAAAACTTAACTTTTATCTAATTTTATTCCATTTTATTTATTTTAAATCGAAATTTAAAATATACAGAAAATGTGGGATGTTACAAATGGCAACCAACCTCGTGTCTATGTGTCATTTATTTAAACATATTTTAGCTATTCTATATATACGCACACACAAGCAAACAAATATATGTATATGTATATTTGTTAAGGGGACATCTCAAATTCAAATTCCACTTAATCGCCTTTCTTACGTTATTACAACGTTATTTACGTTGATATAAGTAATACAATAGTAGCATCTAATTAACGTAAATATTCATATAAACGGGAAACGTTCTTACGAGGTGGCAATTGTCATTTTATCCAAATTAAGGCATGCATATTGGGTTTTCCGTACTTCTACCGCAACAACATAGGCATAATAACAATATGATAACATAACAAATAGTATTGTATGGAAAAACGTATATACATAAGAATTTAAACTTGCATCCTAGGCATGTGGAAATGATTTCAATATTAAATTAAAAGTAGAGTCTTTCATACATTCACACATGTATGTTTGCAATCCATTTTTACCCAATTCACCCCTTTTGTGGTGTTATACACCCAAAATTTTTATATTTGACTTATTCCAATTTATGAATGCATTTACACCCAAAATAAGATCCAAAACCAATTCAACTATGAAACAATTCAAATCCAAACCTTTGTAGGCCAAATCAAATGATAATAATGGTGAATCGCATAAATATAAATAGTAGTACAACACTCATATTATCTTTAATCTAATACAAAAGCCACAATTCCACAAAACCAATTCAACATGGCAATTTCCTTTGTAATTACAGAATAGAAGATTTGGGGTTTTTCATGTTTATATTGTCGCATATCCAAATCTTCATAGGCATAACAATTCATACGGAAAACTATTAAAAACGTGAATATGCCTTTAAGAAAAACTAGATTCCACTCGTAAATTAGGTGGAGATGTGGGTAGAATTTCAAGATCTGCAACGGTTCTTAACGTTCAAGCGAGCTCTGATTGATCCCCTAACAATACACATATAAGAAACATAAAATTAGTGTCTTATACATATATGTTTATGCTAAATTCCAAAATTAGAGAGATATAAAATGGAGTAGAGAAGTAGAAGAAACCTTCACCCTATTATCTTTGTTTTTCTGTGGAATTTAGTAGCACGGAGGTAGAGATGTAGAAGATTAGGGTTTCTATTGTGGGGTTTGAGGGGTTGTTTATGCTTGCTTATGTGAGCATGAGCCGTTGGATTAATAAAATTTAATTTGAGCTTTACATATAAATATAACCTCTTAGAAAACTCTTATCCACGTAGGCAGAATTGGGCTTTCCAGCCGCCTAGCGGTTGACCCCCTTTAAAGGGGAGTGGTTGACCTCTTCGGGATGGAACGCCCAATTTTGCTGCGTTGCTGAGTCTGTTAATTTTATCAATTATGTTCTTAATTTGCTTCATTATTTTCCGTATATCCAATATACGTTGTCCTCTCGATCTTATCTCAATATTCAAATTTTGAATAACCCTCTTTTATTTTAAATTATTATTTGGACAATATATATAGTATTCGCATAATTATATATAAATATATATATATATATATATATATATATATATATATTTGCATACACTATCCAAATTCATTTGTTCATAACTTCTTTATACATTATCCGTTTTCTGCATATTATATATGAAAACGATTCAGAATTTCGCCGCGAATCCAAATAAAAGAGTTTCGTAGCTAAATTTCCAAAGTTGCAAAATATCATTTTTCCATCCATACCATTTAATTGCTTGTTTTTAATCATTTATTTATTAGTACTTATGAATTTTACGGGGTGTCACCTAATGTTCGCATTACTACTTCTCATATTACAATTGAGTGTACAGACTTAAGAACGTTAACGAATTAGGATGAGGTCTTAAGGGGCTAGGGTCCTGCCTTATGGTTATAAGAGATCATAAGAATCCACCTTTAGTAGGGTTATAAGTGACCAAGAATTCCCACCTCGTTCGGTCTTTACCCTAAAAACACTAATGAGCGATTGACTCGGGTATCCACCCCATTGGTTAGATACTTAGTTTTTGTGTGAATCACGTTTGTTGCGTAGGCATACCTTGACATATGTAACCTGCTAAAAATACAGGGTATGGACATTAAGTAACATTATATTTCAGTCACACAGAACTTTATGTTCTGACCCCTCTCCTCAATATATCCAACAGGTCAGTAGATAGGGTAAAAGCCGTGGATGAAGCTATGATTGAAGCCGATGAAGAAGATGAAGTTGCTATGCTACTATTAGTAATTATTGTTTTACTTCTTTTGGAAACCTGTGAGAATGAACTATTTGATGTTCCCATTGAACTAATGTAACTATGACCGTTGTATTTCTGTGGTTTTCAAATAAGTGGTACATCTTATTTTTCAGTACTATATTTTCTCCTTCCGTTGTGCGAGATTTCCATTCAGAATATCTGTGTATATATATTCTATGCAAATGTAATCCTTACAGAAACCAATGACCCGTTTAGAATGGCTTGAAGTTTCGATAGGCCTTTTCTAGGTCAAAATTTACGCCCATTTCGGGCGGGTTGTTACAAATCAAGTTGTCAAGATATCAATAGTTCAAGAAAAATATAGTATTAGAGTCTAGTTTATATGTAAGACTCTGAATAACACTCCAGGTTCAAATTCAAATTCTTATTTTCAAATTTCAAATTCTGATTTCAATATTATTCTATCTTACTTATGATTCCAAACATATAAGTTTTAAAGTTTTAATTTTTTTTTTTATTATATAAGTTTATAGCTATATATATAGTTTTATTTATTTTATGGTTTTATAAGCTTTAAACCTTATAACTTTATAAATATGTTTATATACTATATTATTATGATTTCATATAATTTTACACTTTAGAATACTCATTTATATCACTAAGTTTTGATTCAAGAATTTCCAGAATAATATATATATATAATATATATATATATATATTTAAACACTAGAAAAGTTCAAAACTCAAATTTTCAACATACATATGTCGACATACATAAGAGGTTATGTCGACATACAACTGTCACAAATTCAATTTTCAAAGGAAGTGGTTTTTCGCTATTTGTAACAGTTTTGAAACGTTGCAACCATTCAAGTCTTATAAATAGGGGTTAATTTTGAATTTTTCATAAATCATATTCTCCATCTTCACCCCTCTTCATCCCACCATTATTTTTATCATTTTATTGATTTCTGCAATTCTACTTTGTCGATTTCTACTCTAGTTACACAAAACTTCTTAGTTTCTCACTCTCTATCCATTACTCTTTGAACTGAAGTGCTACTGAAGAGTTATAGGGTTGTTGTAATTACTTATGAAATGTTTGGCAAAGAGTGTGTTCCGTGTAGCCCTGAAATCAAGGAAATAGAGCGGTGTAAGCCTTACAGCCGAAAAATCAAGGGTGGTTGGAGCAATGTTAACCTCGTAGCCGTGAAATCAAGGGGATGGTACTAGGATATTGATAATAATAATAATAAAACTTTGCTCCATCCAGCGTTATGTGGGACTGGACGAAGAACTAATCCGAAACAGTACAAAATCCAGTGTGTTCTTTCTTTTTTCTCCATTTTATATTTATCTCTTTCTGTATTTGTGTTTGATTCTGTGTCTGTGATCATCTCTATTGTGTGTGATTCGTATAGCAGATTATATAAGTTTAAGATTTTCATAAATTCATTGACAACACTATTCATCCTCCTATTGTGTTTGTTTTGCCTTAAGATCCGCCTTTCGCATTCCCTAACACGCTAGGGAGGTTTACAACTCAGATCATTTTCCTCCTGAAAAAATTCATAAAAAATGACTAAATTTTTAAAAACTAGACATCATATTAAACGAAAACTACTCAAATGGAAATCTTTTATAGAAAAGAAATTAGTCATGTGCATCAATCAAAATCCAAATAAATAAAAATTATACATAAAAGATTTTTTCACTATTTATACGAGTATACATGCACGTTCGAGTGTCCTACACCTAATTGCCAAATCATATTTTAATAGCTTGGCTACTAAAAACAATGGCAATAAACTTAGTGTAGATATTGTAACATCGACACATTCAAATATAGTAGATCCCAAAAATATTGAATATAAGCAAGAATATTTATTTATTTCTTTTTTTAGAGCAAACGGATATGTAGCCCGGGGCTACACAGCCGGTTAATTAATAGATAATAATAGTTATCCAACTGACAAACCCAGTTGGTAGTCCAAAAAACAGCCATCACCACAAAGTTTAAGATACATCATACAACACACGTAGAGCATATTACGAATACAAATATTTATTTATTTCTTACAATCACATAATACACAAATTTCATTTTTTTTTACCCAAATTCGCATAATTCGTATTTTAGCATTGAACTAAAGATTTGTGATGCAACTACAACTAGTTTAAGTTTAATGAGACTAATTTCTAGATCCACAGTGCTATGCAACATGTACAACATATTTCATGACATAACTGTTGGAATATGTGGGAAAATATTTAAGAATCCTACAATTCATGTTATTCATAGTCACAACTTATCATTTACAAATTTTAACCATGTTCATAATCAGATATAATGTTTGCCAATAATTCACAATAATTTAAATGTACAGATCTGATAGGCATAAAACATAGATTTAATTCAAACGAAATAGATAAGTCATTATAACTGTGTTAGTAAATTTCCCACTCACCTTATAGCTTCCAAATTATAAGTTTTGGACCCTTCAGGCTTACAATCTCCAAATTCTTATAAATCTAAAATTTATCTAGAACGGGGAAAATTCTAGATCTGTAGAAATGCTAGAAAAGGGGAAGAGAGTGGTGAATCTATCATTGAGCATCCTTTTCCATTTAATCTAATAATCTTCCCAATTGCATATGAATTTGATTTGATTTGATATGTATGAACATATTTTTATTTTAGAAATTAGGTTAAAAGAGGAAGAAAATGGCAGAGCTTCACTGCCTCTTTAGATTTGAATGGAAAAGAATGAGTCTATACCCCATTATTTATAGGGGTGGAAATGGCCTAGAAACGTCGGATTAGTTTTAATTAATTTCCATCCATTCCTTTTAATAATATAATAAACCAATACCTCAAAACCTAGCCGTCACTGGGTTGTTTGACGCCCTGTAGGTCGACCGGGGCGATCAGCCGTGGGTCGGCCCCCTACACTCGACCACCCGGGCATCAAACTGCCTAGGTTAACTTGGTTAATTAGGTAAGTTGTAATTAAAAATTTTGGTTTATTTATTTTTTGCCCATTTTCGTATTTCGTCCGTAACTTTTTTCATACGGACTCCATTCGCGAAACTCCAAACATGAAGGTTGACCAGAATTCCTAGATGAACGCAATGGTTAAAGTCTCGTGGCCAAATTCCATCATTTGCAGAAATTCCCATTTTTGAAATTCTAGTAAATAATTTATATCACCAAAATTCCGGGTTGTTACATTCTTCCCTCCTTAAAAGGAATTTCATCCCGGAATTCTGACACTTGTGGTCCTATGTTACACAACTAATTTATGTTCATACACTTCGCAACCATGTGTATATATGCATGGTGTATATAATGCAGTTTTAACCCTGAAATATGCATGTAAGATGATTGTATTTAGAACCTCCTATATGTTTGCATTAATATTTTGGAAAATATTTTGAAAACATGAGGAAGAACATCCTAAATGTACTGGCAGTTCTATATGAATGCAAATTTTGAAAATTCTTTTTCATTTATAACCTTCACACAATTATGAATAAAAGTGTGAAGCAACAAATTTTGCAATCAAACCTTACCATCAAAAACGTCACGCAATCTAATTGTTTCCTATTTAATTTCTCTTAAACTGGAAAAATGAAATCAAAGCGAATAATTTTAACATTTCGTCCGCTAACAAATGTTCCATTTCGCGCTCTACAGTGGAATTTTCACCTCAGTTACCCAAAATACTCCAAAAAAAATTACATCTGTAGACATTAAAGGAGGCTTAAAATAAGCTCTGAAATGTAAAACGAGTTAATTAGTAACTCTCGCGTATCATTGGCAAAGTATGGAAACAACATTTCCATGGCCAAAACGGCCTTTTCCTTATTGTCGTTAACGTTTTTATCGTATCTTCGATTCTACTGCACCGCTAAAACGCGCACGCAAAGCATCCAAAAATCTTTCTTACATCGTTCGTGTGACCAAAATTGAAATTTCCACAAAATTAAATTTCCGCTTAAAGATTTGTCATGTTTATATTGAAAATTTCCTTTTAAAACCATTTCACTTTCCTATAAAATAATAAAATGAGAAAAATATATTTTTTCCACACAACATTTTCCAAGAACTTCAAAAATGCTTTTTGAGGAAATTTAAATGATTCATGTCAAATGTTGGCGAAAAAGGAAGTCATTCATGCCAAAAATGCGAAAACTGAAATCACACACAAAAAGACAAAAAAGGTAGTTTTAACAAGGAATGATAATTTATTTATATACCCATGATGAAAACAATGCAAAACCGGTCCTTTGCTAAAATTTATCCAACACAGAATTCTATTCTTTCCAGCTCTAGGACAGCTGTTAGTTTAAATACGAAAATGAGATTTCATTCAAACTAGCATGCGTGAATGACATAAATAACTCCAACTATAAAAATCTCATTAACCTAAGTCGTACGGTTTAAACAACACTAACAGTTACAAGCATGAATCACCACAACAAAGAACCCGATGCTGGAATGGGATAACAACAAAACAATACCAAAACTCCCAAAACAATGGCTATAAACAACGAGATGCCTTGCTCCACAGCTGAAGCTCAAACCAATTTTTATGATCTTTAATTAACCATATCATGGTAACAAAATGTTCAATATGGTGTTACCAATACCGCTGGTGTTGTTGGAGCTTCCCACATCACTATCTCTTCTAAGAAAGAATTTATGATGAGAAAAGAAACCTACCACAAGACTGCTTCTCATGGAAATCCACCCAATATTGCCTAACGACAAAATAGGTAGGTGAAATTACAGAAAGTAACTCCATGAGCAAACACATGGACAACAAGCTGAATCAAATATGATGCGGTACTAAATGATTGTTACTCCACCGATCAATCAAAGGATTGATTTCCGCGTCATAAGACAAATCCAGTCATAACTTCCCATTTATAGAGTGATTAAATGGGTCACACGTCTACATGGGTAGATCGGACATAGATTCCCAAATAAGAAAAAGAGATTTGCTGCAAAATCTCCAAAGCTGGTCAAACAAGAGACCATACAAGTCCTCTTACAGCATGGATTCCTCTAAAATCTCATCGAGACTCTCCTTAGAATAACCATCCAAAGATAGCTTACCTTCATCTCCAAAACGATGATCGCCTTCTAAAGAACCTATTTAAACAAGGTATAACAAAGGCGGATGCAGCACAAACAACAACCCTATTCTAAGATCTTGAGCAATGGACCGGTGCAAATCCAACTGCCACAACAAATTTTCTTATCCCTAAAGCGGTGACACCCTTTTGCTCATTCAGATCCAACCAAATGATATCTACCCAAGGAGGAGACTTAAATGGTGTGAGTAATATTGAATAGTGCAACTAGGTATTATAGGCCAAGAAATGTAGGGAGAGAAGAAATTAGATCCTGGAGTGCTAGTGAGGCAAGATCTAATGCGCAAACAAACATGGAAAATGAGGAGGCAAGGTGACGACAAGAAGGATAGGAATATGGTTTGGCTAGATGAGGAAGTACGGACGAAAGAAAGAAGTTATCGGGGTAATTTGGTTGCAACTTTTATGGTTGAGTCCTAGGTCCAAGTTGTACCAAAGCTCATCAACTAATTGACCATCCCAATATAGCACCAACCAGTCAACTACTATGGGTTTTGGACAGAGGTTGAACCTTGACCTTATTAGACCGAATTAAAATATTAATCGTCTTACGTTATCCTTTAAGATTCGACGCGATTCGAAAAATAGTCATCCTAATCACCACGTAATTTAAAGACCATAGTTAAACTTTGAATCAACTCCAAGGACTTATAGTCTCAATAATGATGTTGCTACAACACAACGAACGAACGAATTCCAAAATGATTCAGCTAGAAATCTGTAACATAATTTAAAATGGATTTTCCCCTTACCTAGCTGACAACAAACAGACGATTCACGAAATACCCCAAAAATACGGATGAAGCATTTTCCTTAGCCTTTCCAAAGAAAATTTTAAAACTTTTCCAACAGTGGTATATATTATAAACTAACGGTTTCGTATTTATAGACAGATTTTATCATTACTATTATTTATGTTCCATTTTTATATTTCAAACTGGAAAAACCTTCTCATATTCAAAGATATTAGAGCTTTAGAATCTTAAGGATTAATTATGTTAATTTCAATAAATTATCCAATATATATAGGAAGAGGGACACTACAAATTACAAGGAATAAATATTTGTTGAAATTACACAATAACCCTATAATTTAGAAACACGAATAGATTAAGAATTTAAACCATATCTTCACAAACCATTTTCTGAAACCGTTTTTCAAAACCATTGAAACCTATTTTATATTTCTAAATAGTTTTAAAAATAAATTTCCTCGAATACAAGGCCAAGAGCTCAGTTGAATATTTCAACAAAGGTATATCTGGAATTTTAACGAGGTAACAAATGGATACACCTTATAATCGTATTTCGGAAATGGATACGACATATTAACGTAGGCTCTTTATGACGACTATCTCGGTTGTAGCTAGAAATCACGACTATCTCGGTTGTAGCTAGATTTACGTCCAGCCTCCATACTCGAACCAACAGAATCCACCATATGTCATCCTCATGCTCTTTATGACGAAACTTCCAACATACTGTGGGGTAAGACCGAATTGGCTAGAAACCCGAACTCAACATATTTCAAGTTTTAGTCGCTCAAAGCCCATTTTATATAATTAGGCCCACGACTAATTTCATTGTCGAAATAAATTAAAGTCGAGTAAGAAAGATGAAGAAAAACAGAAAATCGAATTACGTTCTCTCATGATTCCTAAATTAACTAATTCCTCTGGTCATTTAACCTAGGCTATGATACCAAATGTAACACCCCATACTTTTCTATGCCTAAATTTCGATGAAAATCGAAACTTAAACACATTCATGCATAGAGCGTGTATTCTGGTACCTACAACAAAGAATATGAGCATAATCAGAGTACGATAAGATAACTTATAGTGGAAACAAAATAGGATAACAAGTGTTAACTCAAGTAACTACCATTTTCAAAGTAAGTCACTTTGCCAATTCCGAGCATGAGAGAGAACGAGAATCGAAAGCCAAACTTAAAAATATGTGAGAACTCGACCTTCTCTAGGAAACCTGGAAAATCGTAATGAGGAGGGGATTCAGAACAATAAGTTCTGGTGACTAAAAATGTAAAACACAGGTTATAATACACGAATGTATCCCGTTTGGTTCAACCTAAGATGTATGCCTATAAAGGTTAGCTATTCTAGCCTAACCTTGTAAATGTTTACGCACGAATTTACTTACTCTTTCCAAAGTAGTATTCCCAAAGTATTATACCGAGATAGGACGTTTTACTCATATTCGTGAAGCCTTTATACCAGAGCATATCCGGTTATTAAACCGAGAAGTGAACTCCAAATTATGGAGTTATATATATACACACTTTTCATTCGCTTACCCTTTACTATTTAATGCCTCATTGTCAATAATAGAAGGGTGGATTCTCCCGATCGCTTAAGACCCTTGGCGGACCTATTGGTCAACCAATACCTCTCGATGATTTATTCACATTATTATAAACTAGAGGGCACTAGAAACGGGACCTACTAGTTAAGGCTTATGTCATCCACGCATATACCCTTACGTCGTGGAAGGTGAGAGATGGTATTTTATCACTTGCTATACCATCTAGCTGACCTTATTGAATAACCTCCTTAGTCACTTATTACTTCCCGTAGGATAGGTATCCATATTTGACATTTTAAGTTTTTAGGTTTGGGCAGGCAATAGGACACATTCCATTTAATACCAGTAAACTAAAAGACCTGTTTTCATGTGGACTCCTCAATCCTAGCCACTTAAGACCCAAGGAAGCGGACTATATGCGAAGGTTATGGGATTCGTACCCCATTTGCCTTTAATATCTTTCCCTATTTAGGATAAAGCGGGTTGCTTTATTAAGTCATTCCTGTTTTGTCTCTCTTCATGGAAATACTATACGCGTATATTCATTATCATCATAGGTTCATATGGTTAATAATATTTTACAATATTAACCTACTAAGTCCCAATCTATTTAATTATAAGTTGTATATTAATATAAATAAGGATGGTTATATTCCCTTTACCCTAGAACATTTACTTGATTGCCTACTTAACTGGACTTAGTATTTAAACAATAATCAATGTCCATTAATCCCTTTTTGACACCCATTTTCTTCTTATCTCTTCGTTTATTGCCCTTTATGACCATAACAGTCATATTTCCCTAAGGCAACCATTTATTTTTAATTTCCATTGATTAGAATTAATGTCATTTATGAGCCTAATGGCCATAATTTTCCTAAGACATTAATTTAATGGAATATCCCTATTTTATCAGTCTTAATATATTTAATTGTTGCACCTCCAACAGACATTTCTAATTTTATTTGTTTATTTATTTTTTGCATGTGTTATATATATATATACACACACACACACACATATATATATATATATATATATATATATATATGCACCGGGCCTCTCATATTAAGTTGACAACTTGTGGATGCTGGATTTACCGGTTAGTTCCGGGCAGGCTTCTACCACAAGTTTAACTTAATCTCGTGCCTTAGTACATTTACACTAACGCATTAGACGCCTCACATTAAACTGACTACCTGTGGTTGCTGGATTTGCTGTCGGTTCCGGCCAGGCTTATACCACAAGTGAGCTTAACCTCGTGTCTAAATGCGATTATAATTCAAAATTCTAAATTAGGGTGTACAACATTTATCCTAAAATAAATTTTAGGAATTATAACCATTATCCTATCATTTTCACTCTCCTCGTTCAACATTGGTTACAATTGCTATTTATTGATTTATGGTCCTATTTATAGCAATTAATTATATTGATTGCTACAAATGGTCACCAAAAATATATTCATTTAATATGGAATACAATTTACATATATGATTCCATAAATGAATGTTATCCACTCATTCAACATTCCATACAATGTATTTTACGCTGATTTGGATGGATAATATGCATATATTTATTTTTATGTTCTTGTAACGGCTCGTAAATTCGTACTATCTGAGTTGACAAAATACCATGCATGTCCAACCCAAATAACATAGAATTACGAGTCATTGGGGTTAAAGTAATAGAAATAGATAGAAGAAGAACAGAAATAACACACATAATCTCACAGCGAAACAAATAAAATATATTATATAACATAACCTTTGAAATACAAAATTTTGTATTATATATATGTACCACCATCAGAGCATAATACAACATTTGATACAGCGGAAAAATAACTCTTAAATATCTAACAGTGAAGCCGCCTGCTTGAAACTTCTCCAAGTGTATCTGTAAAAGCCTGAAATACTTGACTGCCCGTATAAATTTGGGCACCCAAGAGTTAAGGTAAAACAAACAAAATAAACTTTGAGTCTATCATGAGACCGGTGTAAGTAAACTCCAACAATATTGTTTAACTTTGAAAATCCTTTGAAAGAAAGGGTAATAGTTAGACCAGCCAACACATAAACATGGGCGGTTTTTACCTTACTATGACCAAACCATTTTTGATATTAAAATCCAGTGATATTATAATAATGTCTAATCAAATAAATAACCAAATAGTAGAACGCTTGCATCTCACGCTCTACATATATAGTATAAAATAAAAAAACCACATGGCGCTTATTGGAAATTGGATTTCAACTATGACAAGGTATGGGACCAACTCCCAATCAGTGTACTCTATAGGGGATACACTGGGCCTTAGCAAGAACATCTTGCAACCCGGCCACACATGACTGCCCGCTCATTTAGCTTGAGTGTAGCGAATATATTATCACCCACGGTTGTTGGCCATCCAACCATAATCCATAAGATACAAAATCGAAAGAAAAATAAATAATGAATTTTCTCTAGATCGGTGACAAATATACCCTGCTTGGGTATGACCCAACTAGCCATGCTGCTTGCCCAATTTTTGTCATTTCCCGGTTGTGAGGCTTGAGGGTACGTTAACTTTTAGAACATATGGCCACCATTCACTTTGAATGCCACATCGTCAAACCCGTCAAATCACTAGTTTATCTTCTCAAAAATATTATGAGTATAAAAGCTAAGAGAAACGAATTTCTCCGCCACCAGACGTAATATTTTGAAAATATCGTCTTATGTGATCCGTTAGGAATACTCTGTCAGACATTCGTCCAAACAAGTTATCCTGGGACTGGACAAACAAAACAACCCTTGCATTTCACTCCGTCTCTAATTTCTTCAGCATAATCTAATTCGCAACGCCTATGCCTATACGAATTGGTTTTCAGACATTAAATCCAACCGGTCTCTCCGTATTGACAACGATAGTCCAAAAATCTTTGATAGCCGATGATTTAACTATCAAAGGAAAACAAACATCAATCAAATAATCATGGGCCCTTTCTAATATTAATTAAACTACTTTCCAATTTCCTTATCGAATTTTATATTTTGACATATCGATTTCTAGTTATCCAAATTTCTTAAAAATATTCTAACTCCTTCGATTTCCGAAAAATTTTGCCAGCACCTCCTTTGTACCGGTCAAAAGCTCAAACCTCAACTCGTCTCTCTAAGCCTTTTCCATTCAAAAAGAAAATCAAAAATACAAGCGGCTTGCCCAATAGGCTCATAAAACCTCATATTAAATTGAAACATGTACCTTTTTGTTGGGCACTAAAAAATATTCTTCATTCACTTCATCCTATACCTGTCTAATATACAAACACCTGCATTTGCACTTTATTTCAATCCAAATAACTATTTGGATTTAATCACATTCAATTCCACTAATTATTCTTTAACAAGTCCAATCGCTTTATTCACTTATAGTTTGAAGCAGTAGTGTTCAAACATATTTTAGTTCACTTATAAACATATCGAATTTCATTTATAACTCAAGCCCCATATCCGATATCAAATTCCACTTTACAAATCCAATTTACTTAGCCCACGTTAAGTTCCACTCAAACTCTATTAACTAACTTCTCTTATTATTTCGTTAATATCATTCCATAATCCAAAATCTGATTTTTATATCAAAAATCACTTCTTTCACTCTATTTGAGTTCGTATATATTTGATAACTCAAATAAGGATTTTTCAAATAAGAATTCAGATTTTATTCACTTAAAAGCATTTTTATTTATTAATAAATCGTTATAGTTTATAGAGATTTTACAGCGACTTTTCTAAAATTTGATTTTGATATAATTCAAAATCTATACGATGAAATCAAGAATTTTCTCTTCCATTCGAAACTATCATTTAATCGGTCCGACATTTCTTGTTTCATCGAATTACGACTTATATTTGGTTCTGTATACACAATTGAAGTTCGAATCGCCAACTTACGAACTACCACGCTGCAGTGAGTTCGTTTTAATTAAATTTAATTACAAACGTTTAAAAATTCGTTTATAATTCAATTCCAACTCCATTTTCGATAATTATAATATATTAAACCAGCTTTCCAAATTTAACTTAATATTTTTGATTACCCTAAATCGTCAATTATTCCATTCCCAATTCATAACTTGGTTATAAATTTATTCATAGCTCAATTACATTAAATACCAATTTCTATATAAACCCGACGGTTTTATCCAACTTCAAGCTTCGAAGATTATAATTGGACATAAATGGAAAGATAACTCATTTCAATATCGTTTAACCATTACAAACTAATATCATCCCTTGATAATAGTGAAGTCATTCAAGTTGGGTCTTAGACCTTGATCGACAACATTCTTATCTTGAGATGGATAAGAGTTCGTAATACAAAACTGACATCACTTATTGTAAAAATCCCCTTTTCAATCTCATTTAAAAATATGATTTTTAAATGTCATTCTTATATTTGGAAAAATCTATTTCTAGTTTATCCAATGAAAATTTCTTTAATATATTTATAAACATTGTTTATAAATCAATTTCCTTATTTTATATTTATAAGCCTCCATTTAAATTTCCATTTAAAACTCGATTCCTTATTTGAAATATTTTATTACTATAACTTATACATATAAGTATAGAATCTATCTTCGTATTAAAATTCTAAATTCCTATGTAATAAGTTACAATATCTTTTGGAAACAATATTTTATTTTCTATAAATTCGACTCCATTGAATTCAAATCATAAATTTGTACTGATTTATTCTAATCCAATTTATTCCTAACATCAGAATAAATTTTATCGTTTTCTTCTCGAACGATTCCAAACTCACTCCTCAAATTCATACTTGAATTAAAATGTTAAATTATACAATAATAGTTTTTTTCTTTATTCCTAAATATCGTTATAAATTTCACTTCTTGTTTTAAATACTAAAACAAGTTTTGATTTCAAATTTCATTTGAAATCCAGTTTCCACTTCAGAAAATAAGTTTTTTTTCCTTTTAAATTCATTATTGAATTTAAAATTAAATATTATCAAATGATAATTTTCTTCCATTTATAAACATCGTTTATAAATTCAATACTTGTTTTATTATTAAAACAAGTTATAGTTTTCTTAGCCTATTAGAAATTCAAATTTTATTTCGAAAATTAAAATTTCCTTTTCAAATCTAAAAATCACTTTTTATGATATTTTTAAATATAAATATCTAGGGCCAGTGTTATTTAAACATCCAATTCACCTAATTATCAATCACAGTTTATAACACCTTATATATAATAATATATATATATAAACAAACAATTATAAATTTTGAGAAATCTAGTTAGATCCCTCCAACCTGTTTTCCTGCATCCACAAATGTCAAACAACCTAAATAATATCAATCCTGCTTCAAGGGAGGATATCACGGTATAGAATGTCATCCACTCATATATTGTGGGGCGATAAGGTCATCCGTTAATGATATTGTGGGCATCCGCTAATGATACTGCGTGAAATATCCAATATATATAATAACCACAACCACCAAGCCTAAATAACTAATATATATTATATATGATAACCACAATGATTTAATAATCCATACATGCATTCAAACTACCAACAATTTATTTTCACCGATAAAAATAAATTAAATATAACTTTTGAGTGAGATTTACTCACCTTGATTTGAATTTTCCGAATATCCAATTTAATTCCATATTGCTGCGTCTATGAATTTGACTCGAACGAATTTATTTCTGTACCTACAATTATTTATACTTAATGATTAAACGATTATAAATTTAAAATAGCTTAACATATACATAAATTAATTATCCTATGTTTTTAAAAATTTCTTATATATGTATACCTTTATTACTTGCAATTTAATCGATAAACTATGAAGTGTGATCAATCTCCACTTAAATCAGCTCCTACGTTGCGATTATTCATTTCAGCATTTCCTCAAACACTTTGCAGGCAACTCCCATATAAGTGGACGGAAAAACATCCCATGCAATCACGAGCTCCACAACCACCCATTCTCTTTTCTACACAAACTGTCGGCTTCTTGCTGCCACTGAAAATTGCGTTACATTGTCCAGAGATCACCGCGACCTCGCCTGAAATGCAATGCTACAGGAAAAACCCCATCGACACTTTTCTGTCTAGGAAACCCTCCAATCACTCCACTCGAACTCCAGTTCATCCTCCACTCGACCACCACAACCGTTCCTACAACAAACCCATTCGGCTTCATTGTCGCGACTTCCAATGGTTTCCGCCCCCTACAGTTGCCTAAAGTGGCATATTTTGTCAAAACAACCTCATCGAATTCACACACCAGCTACTTCTAGTACCACGAACTCAAGTCCATCCTCCAGTCAAGCCAATGCTCCTTTAATCGGGTGAAAATCCAAGCCCAAGCCGAACGCTGCGTGAACAGGACTGAACGAGACTTCCATCGTACCCAAAACAACTTGAACTACGGTGAAGAGCATCTCAATACGAACTTAAGGGAATAAGCCTTGGGATTAAATGATTTCTATTTGAATTGATTTCGATTTAGAATTTTCTTTCTCTCTTTTTTTCTGTTAAGTTCGGAGGATTATGGTATTTCGGAGACTAGGAAATTGAAAGGCAATGACTTGGAATATTTGTTGGTTTTTGAATGAGCAGATAAGATAGGCTCAATTTATAGTCGTGAAGGAGACAATACATACATGGCCATTAAAATGCTATCTCTTAGATATCGAAAATGGAAGACGGGAATTTGAGCTTAAGAGATATAAGGTGGCGCAATTTTTAGTTTCAGCTCGGTTATTGATTTATTTATTTTATTTTTTATTATTCTTTATTTTATTTTGATTTCAAACAATGTGGATTTATTTATTTAAATAATTTAAAAGATCTCGCAGTTCCCGAACCATTATTCAACTGTGATGACCAACGTTTTCAACAATATTTGCTATTTTAGACTTAGTAGAGCGGTTTCTGAAATTAAAGTTAACTTTACAGAAGAGATAATAATTTTAATTAATGATTTAAATTAAATTCGATTTAAAATATAAATCAATCTCAAACCCTTAAATTTATCGATATTATTATCGTTCTAATTCAATATAAAATTCATATTGACCAACTGAATTGTTTTCAATTCAGTTTTAACTTATCATTTCATATTACGATAATTTGATAAATCCGATATTAAATCGATAAACTCAACAAAAAAATATGTTTATTAATCCAAATCATTATTCTAAACAATCTAAATATACAATATTAAATGGCTAAAAGTCCGGGACGTTACAGTTTTCGTGCGCTCAAAGTAGTTATTATTATTTTGTTATTATTACTATTCTTTTTAAATAAATGATTTGGTCTAATCAATTAGCCAAACATTCCCTTTTTATATTAAAAATTTCCAAAAGGTTTCAAGTCTCACAAAGGACTGTTAGTCGTAATCATTGTAAATAATGCCTATTTGGTGGAATTGTCATATTCCGAAATGACAAGGAATATATGCAAATATATAATTTGGAATAATCGATGCAAATTGCACATAAATATATGTATTAATATTTATATGTACCTTTTTGGACCACTTTTCCCTTTTTATCATGCTTCTTGTGATTCCAAAAGAACGCCTCTTTATTCAAAAGGTGGAAAACAAAACATTTTACAATTTTTAAGCCAAAACCCAACAATATCGAGTATAAACAAGAATATTTATTTATTTCATATAATCACATAATACACAAATTTCATCTATTTACCCAAATTCACATATTTCATATTTCAGCACTGAACTAAAGATCTGGAATGCAACAATAACTAATTTATGTGTAATAGGACTGATTTCCAGATCCACAGTGCTATGCATCATATACAACATATTGTAACGACCCAGAAAATCTGAACCAATTTGAAAATTTTAAATTGGCTAAAATGATGGATTTTAAATATTTTAAATAAATATTTTAAATAATAGCAATGAAAAGTGAGTTTGAATCGACGTTTGAAAACGAATATAATTAATTCTAATTATATACAAGGCCTGAAATGGCGCGGTAGTTTTAAAATTTGAATTTAAACTTTGTCGGACTGTACCGGGTGCAAAACAAAACGGATTTGAGTGAAACCAAAAATATTTAAATCTGTTAGTGAACATCTTTCTAACAAATCTGAAAAATCGAAGTTTCATAGCGGAAAGCAAAAGTTATGTCCAAATGAATTTTCAGAAAGGTCGCTATATAGAATATATAGCCCTTGAAAATAGATATTTTGCAAACGACCTCGGAATTCGACGAAACCACTTTTGTTGGATCTGGGATGTGAAGTTATTGCTAGGTTTCAAATTTCATAATTTTTGAAGCTAGTATGTGAGCGTGGCAAAGGAAAACGTGTTTTGATCAATTATAGTTAAATTGGATCGACCAGAAATGGGCCTTTTTGAAAACGGTCTCAGAATTCAACGAAACTAGTTTTGTTGGGACCGTATCATCAAAACATAGCTAGATTTATTTTTCTGGAATTTTTTGAATCAGTTTGTGGCCCTGGCAAATTGAAATGTACGTTCAAATCGAATATTGAAGGTTTTATATTTTAACTTGAAGGAAAACTGACTGAAACAGTCAAATGGGCCTACGAAACATATCCCATTGTGTTTGGAATGGGGGTAAAACGCTGGGAACGACAGTCGTTGGGTTTAGATTGGTGGTCGTGTCAGAAAACCCCTTTAAAACCCATTGGCCAGTCATAATTTTTATAAAAAAAATCCTTTTTTTCTCTCTCCCTGATTAGCAGCGATCGACGACAGCCGACATTCCTCCCTTCCCTTCCATTTTCTGGCGAATCCGTTCACCTTTAGCCCCCACTCCGGTTAAGGTTTTTGTAGTACTCCTCAAGGCCTTCAAATCCATACCACCCTCGACCTCCACCGTGCGCTGTGCCTCGCGAATCGAGCCCAGGAAGATCCGAACTTCCCGCCGCCGATACCCCCTCCTCGCCTGATCGAGTTCGACGAAGCCCCCGGCGCCACGAATCCCTTTCCACCCTATTCAACGTCATACAACCTGATCGGGACGAAGTGCTACGGATTTCATGAATTTTCAAAACCTAGTTTTGAACAGAAATAGAAAGGTACGGGTTTTATTTTCTGAAATGATTTTTAACACCTTTAAACCGTTGCAAACCTTGTAAAAAATCATATCTTTTTCGTTTCTTGATGAAATTCGATGAAACAAGAAACATCGTGACCGTGTGGACGTCTTCTACATTTTAGAAGAGACCGCATATTTTTCTAAGCCTCCTGCTATTTTTGGTGGAGTGGAACCCAATGTGAGATTTCTAATTTATAAACAATATGGAAAACGACGATGTATAAATTATATAGTCGATGTATGAGTTATATAAGCGTTGTACACCTCTTGTATAAGCATTGTATAAGTTGTACGTTCGATGTATAAGTTATATATGCGTTGTAAAAAAATTATATATGTGTTGAAATAGAAGTGATTTGCTATATATGTATATATATATATATATATATATATATATATATATATATATATATATACGCCCCTCGTCCACAAACCATGGACGATATTTATTGGTTGTGATTTGTGTGAAAATTGATTGATAGCGAATGGTTGATTGGAATTGTTTGTGGTTGATATTGATTGATTGTGGTTGAAAAATACCCATTTGTGGTTGAGAAATATTTGGTTGAAACCACATAGGATTAGTTTGTGGAAATGAAATAAATATATACATGTCGCATGCGTGCGAACTAGATGCATGATCCCCATTGTCAAAAACCGCGAGGTTTTAAGGTAGAGCGAGGAGCCGTACTAGGGACGGTCCCGGTTTTAACTACCCTGCCGTTATGCTGCCAAAATTTTGAATAATATTCATGTGTTTGAATTATTTTCATTTGCTGAAACTATATTTATTCGTTGAATAGAAAACCTTCATGTGTTGAATCGATATTCATTCGTTGATTAGAAATTCATGTGTTGAATGGTGTTCGTGTTTTAAAAATAAAAATCACATTTTTATCTATATATATAAACTATAGAAAGCCTTCATATGTTGAATCGATATTCATTCGTTGATTAGAAATTCATGTGTTGAATGGTGTTCGTGTTTTAAAAATAAAAATCACATTTTTATCTATATATATAAACAATAGAAAGCCTTCATGTGTTGAATCGATATTCATTCGTTGATTAGAAATTCATGTGTTGAATGGTGTTCGTGTTTTAAATATAAAAATCACATTTTTATCTATATATATAAACTATAGAAAACCTTCATGTGTTGAATCGATATTCATTCGTTGAATAGAAATTCATGTATTGAATGGTATTCATATTTTGAAATAAATTGTTTTATAATAAAAAACACCTTTTTATCATCTATATGAACTATGTAAAATGATCTTGTTTTAAAAGAAATTGTTTTATAATAAAAATCCTACTTTTTATTACCTATATGAACTATATAAAATAATAGTGTTTTGAAATGAATTGTTTTACAATAAAAATTACATTTTTATCTATATATATAAACTATAGAAAACCTTTATGTGTTGAATTGATATTCATTCGTTGATTAGAAATTCATGTGTTGAATGATGTTCGTGTTTTAAATATAAAAATCACATTTTTATCTATATATATAAACTATTGAAAACCTTCATGTGTTGAATCGATATTCATTCGTTGATTAGAAATTCATGTGTTGAATGGTGTTCGTGTTTTAAATATAAAAATCACATTTTTATTATATACATGAATTGTTAAATATAGTGAAGTGTTGAAATAGAAGACAGTTAGATAAAAATATCATTTTTATCAAATGTGTGAAAAGAATGTAGCTTTGAAATCGAAGAATCGATATATATATATATATAAATAGAATTAAAATATATCGAATAACGACGCTGCAGTTCGTATTTTGAAACCGTGATTTCAAACGATTATACCGGGAGATCCGACCATCGGATTTTCCTGAAATCGCAACCGTTGGGTTCGCCTTGGAAATATCTTTCCAACGGCACCAACTTTGTAAAAATCCAACGGCTGGATTGTTTGGAATGTTTAATTCAAATCTGAAAAAAAAACAGCGCCAGAATCGATTATATTTATATATATATATATATATAAATATAATTATATTTAATCGAATAATGACGCCGCAGCTCGTATTTTGAAATCGAAACTTCAAACGATTATACCGGGAGATCCGACCGTCGGATTTTCCCGAAACTAGAACCATTGGATTCGTTTTGAAAAATATTTCTAATGATGTAAATTTTGTGAAGATCCAACGGTTAGATTTTCAGATATGTGTAAAGCAAATCTGAAGAAAAACAGCGCCACGGTCGCGTTGTGGCCCGAAGCGTCGTTTTAAATAAATGGGCTATTTTAAAATGAATAAAAATAGCGATAAATTGTTATAAAATATTATAAATGATATGGATGTGATTTAGAAATTAACTGAAGGTTGGCTAAGTCGAATGGTTTCCTGGGTGTTGATCTGATGTTGGTTTCGGCCTTCGGGGTTAATATTTGGGAAATCTTTCTCTTACTAATCGACGGTTAGTGACTAATGAATTGAAATGATGCGTGTGTATGTTAGTGTTGCACTTATTTATTATATACGCGAGTTGGTCAGAAAGATTGGGTTTATCCTATTCTGAATAACTAAATCGACGATAAGAAATCGAAGATAAAGACGATGGTCGAAGACTGGAGATCTTCACCTCGTTTGGATGGTAACCGAGGTCCTGATTGGGAGGCATCCCGAAATATGGATAATGAGTGGTGATCGTCCAGACGTACGTGGTGATCGATGGGTTTGCGAGGTATTTAGTGCCTCCGGTTTCGTTCAGACCCAGGACGGACTTGTAATGGACTGTATGTCTGACATTGGATTTTATTCTGTGTTGATTGATCTCTGTTAAATATACATCTGTTTGGCGGCGGAGAATTTATTCTTTTGCTTAACGCCCTTCTCTGAAACGCACGAGCTCAGAGGTTGTATATTGATGGACATTAGTCGCATGGCGTGAATTGCTAGTGTGGCATGCCTAAGTGGCAAATGATCAGGGCTTCTGTTGAAAAGCAAAGTCTTGTGGTGATGATCAAAGCACCGCCTGTGTGGTGTAGCTTTGTGTATAACGTGAATTCGCGAACCTCACACCCGGTATGAAACAGAAATGGGAGAGGACATCAGGGAGGGCCTGCGTTTCTTCCTAGCTAGAAGTGGCGTCAGTGGTTTTACACGCCCTGACGAGTTTGACTTATGTGGTTGTTGCTGTTGCGAGGCGCCTCGGATAGATCGGACGATCCAGGTCCGATGGAGTCATTCGTTGGCTCATTTACGCCCCAAAGGGCGGGAAACGCAGTGTTCAGGAATTTTAATCCACATCGGTGGACCGGCCCTGACGATCCAAGGGTCGATGCGCTCTGACCCTGAGGCTCGGGCTAGGCAGTCTCGAAGTCGGTAAGGACTATCTTTTGCCTTGGTTCATGACGGAAATCCAATTTCCAAATACGTGACTGTGCGGTTTTGATTGTATATATATATATATATATGGCGACATGATACATGGTACCCATGTCGTCTATGATTGATAGTTATGATTCAAAATTGTTTTTGAAACATGTAAACACTAGTAATAATATCAATTGCTTTTGTTTTATTCGTATCAAGCATATTTTGGCCATTATAAGGAAAAACTCTATCCTCCTGTTTGCGTTGCATTGTGTGATGGGAACTGAGTCTTATAATGGCTTCATTTTTTATAAAAAGCATTGCGTTGTTTAAAAGAAAGATTTGTTTTAAAGCACTGGCAATCCAATGGAGTAAACCCGTTCCACGAAAGTGGCGTGGTCCTGTGATTAGCCATATTTGAAATGTGTTGAGTAGATTTCTCATACCAGTCCCATGACTGACTCGTAGTTTGTTTCACTTTCAAACTCGGGTGCCCCTTTTTCTATACGGGCAGCCTTGTATTCAGGTTTAGCAGGCTTAATCTGGATAGCTGGAGCTGGAGATGGATTCTATCATTTATCTCTTTTTATGTTGTTCAGCTCTTATTGTACATATTTTTTTTGTTTTCCACTATAGACATTTATGTATAGCTGAACTGTATTTGTACTAAGTAAGATCCTGTATACTGTGTAACTCTGATGATTACTCTTATCCAGTATATTCTATTGTTCATTATCTGGTGTATTTATTTATTTATGTTCTGTTATTATCTGTTTATGTGTTATATTCCACGGATTACCCTTGCCACCGTCTGAACGGGGTTTGGGGTCGTCTCATTTGGTATCATAGCTTTGGTTAAGCTTAGTTCTGGAATATAACATATTAACGAACTCGTCAGAAATAGAACCAGTAGTGTTCTAGGACGGTAACTCTATACAGATAGGATCAGTAATATCCTAGTATGAGTAAAGCAGAATGAAATTACACCTCGATATACACATTTACATTTGAAGTATTTGTTTCTATGTTTTAAAATATCTTTTCTGTGACCTGACACTTGATCTGCTGTTTGCAGAAGTACTAGAAAAATGAGTGTCAGAAACAGAAGGAATGCAGAACCGGATATTGAGGCCCTATTAATCAAATATCGAAATATGGGTGGAATACCGTTCGCTGGTGAAGAATCTATTATGAAGACACAGGCTTGGATTCGCTCTGCTGAGAAAATCTTTGATGGTTTAAAGCTGAGGGATGACCAGAAAACATTACTGGCATCCTGGGCACTCAAAGATGAAGCTTTGTTCTGGTGGGATTCGGTTACTGAGAATAATCCAGAAGGTGATATCACCTGGGACAGATTCAAAGTGATTTTCCTAGAAAGATTTACTCCTCCAGAAGCGACTGAGCGATTATGTGACGAATTTTCTTATCTGATACAAGGTGATATGACCATCCCAGAATATCATAAGAAATTCAACGAACTTTCTCACTTTGCTCCTCATCTGATTAAAGACCCAAAGAGGAAGAATCTGAGATTTATTCATGGCTTGCAAAGAAAATATCAGAACAGTTTAATGAGGAATGTGAAGCTTCCTTTCTCAGAAATGATTTATATGGCTTATCAGTATGAAGATCTCCATAAGAAAGGTATGTTGCGCGACGAAGAAGTCAGTTCTAGTAACAAAGAAGAGTCGAAAACTGATATTCCTGAAGCCAGTACGAGGTCTGAGGTCAGTAAAGAGCCTAAAGTCAATCGAAAAAGGGCTAGGCCTGAAAAAGGGCTAGGCCTGAAAAAGAACCAGCAACGACTGCCGTGTACAAGAACTGCAATCAGAAAGGCCATTTGTCCAGAAAATGTAAATCTTTAAAGAAACCGATAAAGGATGCTTATAGAGCCAATCGAAAGCAAAAGAAGAAAAGGTTTGGAAAAGATGGGGAGTTTCAAGAGGTTAGGGAGTACAAACAGTGCCGCGAGGCTGGTCATCTTGCAAAGGATTGCCCGCTCTTAAACAAGCTTGAAGCAGTACATGTAAATGAAGTGGCAGAAGTGCCTGTCTCTCCGTCTGCTCAGGAAAGGCCAGATGTGTTGGAAGGCACGCTCAATGTCAAGAACATACCAGTTAAAGTACTGTTTGATACTGGCACGTCACGAAGCTTTATTGCAAAAAGTGCAGTCAAGAAGTTAGATTTGAGATTGAAGAAGCTCAAGGAACCAATGACTGTCCAAAATCCAGTTGGGGGTTCCATCGATCTCAGTTGGGTTTGTGGGGTGCCTCTCTCTTTTTCCTGCTATAAATTCCCTACTATCTCTGTCGTCATGAATTTTAATGAATTCGATCTTATTCTGTGATTGGATTGGCTAACCAAATATGAAGCAGGGGTTAGATGCGCCGAAAGAGTTGTTAGAGCTAAGATTAAATCAGGGAGTTATAAAACCATACCATGTGAAGGGCAAAAATCTAATAGAAAAGACTTCAGGCAGCTCTCGATGTTTCTCCAGCCCAAATAGAAAATGTTCCTGAGGTCACAGAGAATATTCCCGATCAAGTGAAAGATATTCCTGTCGTCAAGAACTATGCGGATGTGTTCGAGGAAATTGTTCGCTTACCTCCGCAAAGAGAAATAGATTTCAAGATCGCTTTGATTCCCAATGCAAGTCCGGTAGTTCACGCTATTCGAAGAATGTCCTTGAAAGAGAAAGAAGAACTTGACAATCAAACACGACAGCTAGTATGGAAGGGTCTAATCAGGCCTAGTTTCTTTGATTGGGGAGCAGCAGTGGTGTTTGTCCCAAAATCTGACGGTACTCTACGTCTACGTGTGGATTATCGTGATTTAAACAAGCAGACAATAAAGAATAAATATCCATTGCCGCAAATTGATGATTTGTTGGATCGATTAAATGGCGCACAAGTATTTTCACGAATGGACCTAGCTACAGGTTTCCATCAACTTCGAATTGCCGAAGAGTGTGTTCCAATGACAGCATTCAGAGGTCCCGACTTATTCTACGAGTGGTTAGTAATGTCGTTCGGCTAATGTAACGCTCCTGCTTACTTCGTCGATCTGATGAACAGAGTATTCAAAGGAGTATTGAATAAATTTGTTCTGGTTTTTATTGATGATATTCTAATCTTCTCTAAATCAAAGGCCGAACATGAAAAGCATTTGGAACAGGTTCTGGAAATCCTTCGAAGGAATGTATTAAAAGCCAAACTATCCAAATGTATATTCTGGCAAGATGAAGTAAAATTCCTGGACCACGTTGTATCAAAAGAAGGAATTGCTGTGGATCTAAGTAAAATCACAGCTATTCAAAACTGGAAACAGCCCAGTACCCCCACTGAAGTCCGCAGTTTTCTCGGATTGGCTAGCTATTACCGGAAGTTCGTTAAAAACTTTTCGAAGATATCTGGTCATTTAACGAAGCTTACGAAGAAGCACTCTAAATTCAAATGGACTCCAGAAAGTGAAGAGGCTTTTGAGGAGCTAAAGTTAAGATTAACGACCGCTCCAGTGTTAACCATCATTGATGGCAATCAGGATTTGAAAGTCTGGACTGATGCTTCTAGAGAAGGCCTTGGCGCAGTGTTAATGCAAAGAGGTTAAGTGATTGCTTATACTAGCCGTCAACTGAAGCCGCACGAAAAGAACTACGTAACTCATGATCTTGAGTTATTGGCTATAGTATTCGCTTTGAAAATCTGGAGGCATTATCTTCTGGGTGAGAGATTCGAACTGTTTACAGATCATCAGTCGCTGAAGTATCTGTTCACCCAGAAAGACCTGAATCTGAGGCAGCAACGTTGGCTGGAGTTTCTTGCAGCATATGACTTTGAAATTATATACACTCCAGGGAAAGCCAACGTCGTGGCCGGCGCGTTAAGCCGAAAGAATGAGATAATCGACAGTTTTATCATCACGACTTCATTGATAGATAAAATATTTGCTCTTCAGAAGGATGATCACTTCATTCAGAAGATCAGAGAGATAATTCAAAAAGGCGAACCCTCGAGTTTTCAAGTTGATGATGAGGGGTTTCTAAGGCTGAAAGGTCAAATCTGTGTTCCTAACATTCCTGAGCTTCGAAAGGAAGTACTGGACGAATGCCACAAGTCAAAACTTAGTATCCATCCAGGAGTAAGCAAAATGTATAATGACATCAAACGCACTTTCTGGTGGAAGTCGATGAAGAGGGACATTTCTTTATATGTTAGCCGATGCCCTACTTGCCATCTAGTCAAAAGCGACCAACAGAAATTGGCTGGATTGTTACAACCGCTAGAAGTTCCTGGTTGGAAGTGGGAACATATTTCCATGGACTTCATTGATGGTTTGCCCAGAACCAGAAAAGGAAATGACAGTATTTGGGTGATCGTAGATCGCTTCATGAAGACCGCCCATTTCATACCTGTCAGATCAAACAGAACTGCCCAGAGTCTGGCGTAGATTTATTTCAAGGAAATAGTTAGACTACATGGAGTGCCGCTCAGTATAGTCAGTGATAGAGATAAAATATTTACTAGTAAATTCTGGGAGGCATTTCAAGTAGAGCTGGGAACAAAGTTGAACTTGAGCAACGCTTATCATCCTCAGACAGACGGTCAGACTGAGAGGGTGAATCGTATACTAGAAGACCTATTGCGGGCTTGTGTTCTAGATTTCGGTGGATCATGGGAAGACCACCTACATTTGGCTGAATTCTCATAAAATAACAGCTACCAGGCGAGCCTAACAATGTCGCCGTTCGAAGCATTGTATGGTAGACCGTGCCGATCTCCTGCTTGTTGCGTCGAACCTGGAAATAGACTTGTGTTAGGGCCTGATATGATCCGAGAAGCTGCTGACAAAGTCGACTTTATTAAGAAACGATTACTGGCCGCTCAAAGCCGACAAAAGAGCTATGCCGATAGAAGGAGAAGAGATATATCCTTTGTTGTTGGCGACTATGTATATTTGAAAGTATCGCCGATGAGAGGAGTTATCCGGTTCGGTAAAACAGGAAAGTTGGCGCCCAAATTCATTGGTCCATTTCCTATTCTGGAGCGGATAGGAACTCTCGCTTATAGGGTCAAACAACCTGATTGGTTGCCTGGAGTTCATGATGTATTTCACATATCTCAACTTCGAAAGCACGTTCATGATCCAGACTTGATCGTGGAAGAAGCCGCTCAACAGGATATTGAAATTACCCCTGAATTAGCTGTGAGACGAGAGCCGCTAAAGATTATCGGCAAAGAAACCAAAGAGCTGAGGAACAAGAAGGTTCACCTAGTCAAAGTGCAATGGAGTGGAGATCCGCGAGATTGTACTTGGGAAACTGAGGAGAGCATTCAAAAAGCTTATCCAAGATGTCGAGTAGATATCTCTGATTGACTCCGGTGCAAGGTATATTTACCATACTTTGAATTACCAATTAGTTCTCTATTCTGTTGTTATTTTCTTTCCATGGATGTGCACTTTTAATTCTATAGTCTGAATGATTTTAAAAGAGAATAGGAATTAATTTGTATGGTTTTGAAAAGTCAAAAAACAATTTGATTGATTGTTTGCATTGTGTGATAGTAAATTTGATTAATTGAATTATTGAAACAATAGTTAATTTAATCAACAATAGGATAATGGTAGAATTTATTCGATTATATCACACATTGAACTGATTAGAAAATAAATAGAAATATATACATGTGCATTATATATGTTTGAACAGGTAAATGGATAGCTGTTGAGTAAAGATTTTATTTGCGTGCCCGACAAATAGGTAAACCTTAATGAGTTGGATGCGAAATATTATTATATCAATTCCTGTGAATGCCATTGGATGCGGAGTGCTGGTTATTCTGTGTGTAAAAATAAATATCGCCATAGGATAGTAACAATTAATTTTGAACTACACTGAATGGCATACTTCTGAAGATAGGCATACTTAATCATATACCACATAAGCATTTGGAGCTTGTGTGACGAGGTGGAAGATTTACCATACGAGCGAGAGGCTTGTATGGTGGTGACTATATTTTACAGGTTGAACTGATGATTGATATGGACTATTTAAATTGTAACGATAAAATTGCCAGATTAATAAAAACCCCACACGGGTCTAGAGTTGACAATAATCACGTCTCTCTAGTTATTAGATACGGCACATGGACTATTTATTTCCCACACGGGATGAGGTGACGAGGATTTATCCTCTGGAGCATTTAAAATACACACTCCCTCAGGCTTTGACAGGGTGACGAGAATTTATTCTCTAGAGTTATTATCAATACACGCTCCCCTGTAAACACCAGAATATATCACTATAAATATGTGCGTGCTTATTAGGATTTATTGGGTACCTAATACGGCCCAATAAATTTCCAAACCTCTCTCCGTACAAAGGAGGTAATGGCAAAAAATTTCGAAAATTCCGGGTGTTAGCCAAAGTTTTGAAGAATTTGAAAATTCTCAGAAACTGAAAAGTTGGAGAATGGAAGTCAGATTGAACGTAGAGTTGATTAATCAAACCACTTTCGACTTTGTTCCTTTTCGGGAACGAAAAGTTTTAAGTGGGGGAGATTGTAACGACCCAGAAAATCTGAACCAATTTGAAAATTTTAAATTGGCTAAAATGACGGATTTTAAATATTTAAAATAAATATTTTAAATAATAGCAATGAAAAGTGAGTTTGAATCGACGTTTGAAAACGAATATAATTAATTCTAATTATATACAAGGCCTGAAATGGCGCAGTAGTTTCAAAAATTGAATTCAAACTTTGTCGGACTGTACCGGGTGCAAAACAAAACGGATTTGAGTGAAACCAAAAATATTTAAATCTGTTAGTGAACACCTTTCTAACGAATCTGAAAAATCGAAGTTTCATAGCGGAAATCAAAAGTTATGGCCAAATGAATTTTCAGAAAGGTCACTATATAGAATATATAGCCCTTGAAAATAGATATTTTGCAAACGACCTCGGAATTCGACGAAACCACTTTTGTTGGATCCGGGATGTGAAGTTATTGCTAGGTTTCAAATTTCATAATTTTTGAAGCTAGTATGTGAGCGTGGCAAAGGAAAACGTGCTTTGATCAATTACAGTTAAATTGGATCGACCAGAAATGAGCCTTTTTGAAAACGGTCTCAGAATTCGACGAAACTAGTTTTGTTGGGACCGTATCGTCAAAAACATAGCTAGATTTATTTTTCTGGAATTTTTCGAATCAGTTCATGGCCCTGGCAGATTGAAATGTACGTTCAAATCGAATATTGAATGTTTTATATTTTAATTTGAAGGAAAACTGACTGAAACAGTCGAATGGGCCTACGAAACATATCCCATTGTGTTCGGAATGGGGGTGAAACGCTAGGGACGACATTCGTTGGGTTTAGATTGGTGGTCGTGTCAGAAAACCCCTTTAAAACCCATCGGCCAATCATAATTTTTATAAAAAAAATCCTTTTTTTCTCTCTCCCCGATTAGCAGCGATCGACGATGGCCGACATTCCTCCCTTCCCTTCCATTTTCTGGCGAATCCGTTCACCTTTAGCCCCCACTCCGGTTAAGGTTTTTGTAGTACTCCTCAAGGCCTTCAAATCCATACCACCCTCGACCTCCACCGTGCGCTGTGCCTCGAGAATCGAGCCCAGGAAGATCCGAACTTCCCGTCGCCGATATCCCCTCCTCGCCTGATCGAGTTCGACGAAACCCCCGGCGCCGCTAAGCCCTTTCCACCCTCTTCGACGTCATACAACCTGATCGGGACAAAGTGCTACGGATTTCACGAATTTTCAAAACCTAGTTTTGAACAGAAATAAAAAGGTACGGGTTTTATTTTCTGAAATGATTTTTAACACCTTTAAACCATTACAAACCTTGTAAAAATCAAATCTTATTCATTTCTTGACGAAATTCGATGAAACAGGAAACACCGTGACCATGTGGACGTCTTCTACAATTTAGAAGAGACCGCATATTTTTCTGAGCCTCCCGCTATTTTTGGTGGAGTGGAACCCAATGTGAGATTTCTAATTTATAAACAATATGGAAAACGACGATATATAAATTATATAGTCGATGTATGAGTTATATAAGTGTTGTACACCTCTTGTATAAGCATTGTATAAGTTGTACGTTCGATGTATAAGTTATATATGCGTTGTAAAAAAATTATATATGTGTTGAAATAGAAGTGAATTGCTATATATAAATATATATATATATAGACGCCCCTCGTCCACAAACCATGGACGATATTTATTGGTTGTGATTGGTGTGAAAATTGATTGATAGCGAATGGTTGATTGGAATTGTTTGTGGTTGATATTGATTGATTGTGGTTGAAAAATACCCATTTGTGGTTGAGAAATATTTGGTTGAAACCACATAGGATTAGTTTGTGGAAATGAAATAAATATATACATGCCGCATGCGTGCGAACTAGATGCATGATCCCCATTGTCAAAAACCGCGAGGTTTTAAGGTAGAGCGAGGAGCCGTACTAGGGACGGTCCCGGTTTTAACTACCCTGCCGTTATGCTGCCAAAATTTTGAATAATATTCATGTGTTTGAATTATTTTCATTTGCTAAAACTATATTTATTCGTTGAATAGAAAACCTTCATGTGTTGAATCGATATTCATTCTTTGATTAGAAATTCATGTGTTGAATGGTGTTCGTGTTTTAAAAATAAAAATCACATTTTTATCTATATATATAAACTATAGAAAGCCTTCATGTGTTGAATCAATATTCATTTGTTGATTAGAAATTCATGTGTTGAATGGTGTTCGTGTTTTAAAAATAAAAATCACATTTTTATCTATATATATAACTATAGAAAGCCTTCATGTGTTGAATCGATATTCATTCGTTGATTAGAAATTCATGTGTTGAATGGTGTTCGTGTTTTAAATATAAAAATCACATTTTTATCTATAGAAAACCTTCATGTGTTGAATCGATATTCATTCGTTGAATAGAAATTCATGTGTTGAATGGTATTCATATTTTTAAATAAATTGTTTTATAATAAAAATCACCTTTTTATCATCTATATGAACTATGTAAAATGACCTTGTTTTAAAAGAAATTGTTTTAAAAGAAAAATCCTATTTTTTATTACTTATATGAACTATATAAAATAATAGTTTTTTGAAATGAATTGTTTTACAATAAAAATCACATTTTTATCTATATATATAGAAAACCTTCATGTGTTGAATCGATATTCATTCGTTGATTAGAAATTCATGTGTTGAATGTGTTCGTGTTTAAATATAAAAATCACATTTTTATCTATATATATAAACTATAGAAAACCTTCATGTGTTGAATCGATATTCATTCGTTGATTAGAAATTCATGTGTTGAATGGTGTTCGTGTTTTAAATATAAAAATCACATTTTTTATTATATACATGAATTGTTAAATATAGTGAAGTGTTGAAATAGAAGACAGTTAGTTAAAAATATCATTTTTATCAAATGTATGAAAAGAATGTAGCTTTGAAATCGAAGAATCGATATATATGTATAAATAGAATTAAAATATATCGAATAACGACGCTGTAGTTCGTATTTTGAAATCGTGATTTCAAACGATTATACCGGGAGATCCGACCATCGGATTTTCCTGAAATCGCAACCGTTGGGTTCGCCTTGGAAATATCTTTCCAACGGCACCAACTTTGTAAAAATCCAACGGTTGGATTGTCTGGAATGTTTAATTCAAATCTGAAGAAAAACAGCGCCAGAATCGATTATATATATATATGTAAATATAATTATATTTAATCGAATAACGACGCTGCAGCTCGTATTTTGAAATCGAAACTTCAAACGATTATACCGGGAGATCCGACCGTCGGATTTTCCCGAAACTGGAACCATTGGATTCGTTTTGAAAAGATCTTTCTAATGATGTAAATTTTGTGAAGATCCAACGGTTAGATTTTCATATATGTGTAAATCAAATCTGAAGAAAAACAGCGCCACGGTCGCGTTGTGGCCCGAAGCGTCGTTTTAAATAAATGGGCTATTTTAAAATGAATAAAAATAGCGATAAATCGTTATAAAATATTATAAATGATATGGATGTGATTTAGAAATTAACTGAAGGTTGGCTAAGTCGAATGGTTTCCTGGGTGTTGATCTGATGTTGGTTTCGGCCTTCGGGGTTAATATTTGGGAAATCTTTCTCTTACTAATCGACGGTTAGTGACTAATGAATTGAAATGATGCGTGTGTATGTTAGTGTTGCACTTATTTATTATATACGCGAGTTGGTCAGAAAGATCGGGTTTATCCTATTCTGAATAACTAAATCGACGATAAGAAATCGAAGATAAAGACGATGGTCGAAGACTGGAGATCTTCACCTCGTTTGGATGGTAACCGAGGTCCTGATTGGGAGGCATCCCGAAATATGGATAATGAGTGGTGATCGTCCAGACGTACGTGGTGATCGATGGGTTTGCGAGGTATTTAGTGCCTCCGGTTTCGTTCAGACCCAGGACGGACTTGTAATGGACTGTGTGTCTGACAATGGATTTTATTCTGTGTTGATTGATCTCTGTTAAATATACATCTGTTTGGCGGCGGAGAATTTATTCTTTTTCTTAACGCCCTTCTCTGAAACGCACGAGCTCAGAGGTTGTATATTGATGGATATTAGTCGCATGGCGTGAATTGCTTGTGTGGCATGCCTAAGTGGCAAATGATCAGGGCTTCTGTTGAAAAGCAAAGTCTTGTGGTGATGATCAAAGCACCGCCTGTGTGGCGTAGCTTTGTGTATAACGTGAATTCGCGAACCTCACACCCGGTATGAACTAGAAACGGGAGAGGACATCAGGGAGGGCCTGTGTTTCTTCCTAGCTAGAAGTGGAGTCAGTGGTTTTATACGCCCTGACGAGTTTGACTTATGTGGTTGTTGCTGTTGCGAGGCGCCTCGGTTAGATCGGACGATCCGGGTCCGATGGAGTCATTCGTTGGCTCATTTACGCCCCAAAGAGCGGGGAAACGCAGTGTTCAGGAATTTTAATCCACATCGGTGGACCGGCCCTGACGATCCAAGGGTCGATGCGCTCTGACCCTGAGGCTCGGGCTAGGCAGTCTCGAAGTCGGTAAGGACTATCTTTTGCCTTGGTTCATGACGGAAATCCAATTTCCAAATACGTGACTGTGCGGTTTTGATTGTATATATATATATATATATATGGCAACATGATATATGGTACCCATGTCGTCTATGATTGATAGTTATGATTCAAAATTGTTTTTGAAACATGTAAACACTAGTAATAATATAAATTGATTTTGTTTTATTCGTATCAAGCATATTTTGGCCATTATAAGGAAAAACTCTACCCTCCGGTTTGCGTTGCATTGTGTGATGGGAACTGAGTCTTATAATGGCTTCATTTTTTATAAAAAGAATTGCGTTGTTTAAAAGAAAGATTTGTTTTAAAGCACTGGCAATCCAATGGAGTAAACCCGTTCCACGAAAGTGGCGTGGTCTTGTGATTAGCCATATTTGAAATGTGTTGAGTAGATTTCTCATACCATTCCCATGACTGACTCGTAGTTTGTTTCACTTTCAAACTCGGGTGCCCCTTTTTCTACACGGGCAGCCTTGTATTCAGGTTTAGCAGGCTTAATCTGGATAGCTGGAGCTGGAGATGGATTCTATCATTATCTCTTTTTATGCTGTTCAGCTCCTATTGTACATATTTTGTTTGTTTTCCGCTGTAGACATTTATGTGTAGCTGAACTGTATTTGTACTAAGTAAGATCCTGTATACTGTGTAACTCTGATGATTACTCTTATCCAGTATATTCTATTGTTCATTATCTGGTGTATTTATTTATTTTTGTTCTATTATTATCTATTTATGTGTTATATTCCACGGATTACCCTTGCCACCGTCTGAACGGGGTTTGGGGTCGTCTCACATATTTCATGACATAACTGTAGGAATATATGGGGAAAATATTTAAGAATCCTACAATTCTTGTTATACATAATCGCAACTTATCATGTATAAATTTTAACCATGTTTAATCAGATCTGATGTTTGCCAACAATTCATAATTAATTAAGTGAACAAATCTGATAGGCATAAAACATAGATTTAATTCAAACAAAATAGATAAGTCATTATAACTGTATTAGTAAATTTCCTACTCACCTTATAGCCTCCAAATTATAAGTTTTGGACCCTTTAAGCTTACAATCCCCAAATTCTTATAAAATTACAATTTATCTAGAAAGGGGAAAATTTTAGATCTGTAGAAATGTGAGAAAAATGGAAGAGAGTGATGAATCTATTGTTGAGCATCCGTCCCATTTAATCTAATAATCATCCCAATTGCATATGAATTTGATTTGATTTGATATGTATGAACATATTTTTATTTTAGAAATTAGATCAGAAGAGGAAGAAAAATGGCAGAGCTCCGCTGCCTCTTTAGATTTAAATGGAAAAGAATGAGGCCCTACCCCTTTATTTATAGGGGTGGAAATGGGCTAGAGGATTAGTTTTAAGTTGTACCCGTCCATTCATTTTAATAATATAATAAACTAATACGTCAAAACCTAGCCATCACTGGGCTGTTTGACACCCAGTAGGTCGACCTGGGAGGTCGACCGCCGGTCGACCCCCAACAGTCGACCGCCTGGGTATTAGACTGCCCAGGTCAGCTTGGTTAATTAGGTTAGTTATAATTTAAATTTTTGGTTTATCTATTTTCCGTCCATTTTCGTATTTCGTTCGTAACTTTTTCATACGGATTCCGTTCGCGAAACTGCAAACATGAAAGTTGGCCAGAATTCTGAGACGAACGCAATAGTTAAAACTTATGGACAAATTCCATCATTTACAGAAATTCCTATTTTTGAAATTCTAATAATTAATTTATATCACCATAATTCCGGGCTGTTACAAGAAAACATAAAACCTTGAGTCAGACAGCAGTCTTAATGAGCAATAAAACAGCTATCTATCATTGTCAATAAAGAATACGGGAAATTGGTTGATCAATCATCTAATCTACCAACATCAACAGAGAAGAAACCAAAATCTGTCTCCTCCACATCCGACAGTGATAGCCATTATGAAATCAAAAAACAAACAGTAGTAGACATAGCAACTAAATAACCTGCGTAGATCATTCTAATCGCGATCAACATCCCTCAAGCATAAACCCCGAATGCCTAAACCAACATCAGGCAAGCACCCAAGTGATGTCTCCTTCGACGTTGAACAATCACACAAGACGATACAAGAAAAACAATCAACTTCCATGACTTTGGCTATCACTTCCCATCTTGCTTTGAAACCATAGTTAATTGTATGAATGGCCTAACTTGCCATCAGTCAAGGGCTAATGGTAACCCTTATTCTAGCAAAACTCCATATGCCTTTCCACGATACGTGTCTAGGCCATTCCATGATACCCAAGGTACTCGACTAGACAACTTCTAGTCTTTTGGGCATCCCCATTATACCCCTAGTTTGAGTCCACTAGAATCTCCGACTGACGATAATCTCTCAGCCTTCAATATCTATAGCCATCCAACTTGATGACTATCCATAAGCTCAAGCGACTTCTCGAGCAACCACTATCCACGAACTCACAACTTTGAGTCGGCTTCACATTCGTTGCATTACGACGATCGATGAACACTTCACAATACTTTGAACATTCCATCTTGAATTCACGTCGAAGCCATGACCATCATCGAACAAAAACAAGCTTTATTTGGTCAATAATGATATATAGTATTTCACCCTTTTTACTATGCACCACAATCCACAACGTTTCAACTTTTTCCATATTAAACGGTTCATTGTGTTTCTCCCTTTTCATAGCATTTCCTGAATGCTAAGAACTATCAGTGTTTAACACAGATCCTTCACGGATTGACTCGGCCGATCCATCACTAAAACCCTGCCTGATCAGCATTTTCCCATGCACCCGCCATTAGATCACTCGGCCGATCCATCAGTGCTTATATTGAACCATCATGGATCGAATCGACCGATCATCAACTGCTATATGGGCCGATTCATCACTTCACCATGTGCACCCATTGCTGATCCATCAAATGATTTCCACGGCCGATCCATCAACTTCTGAATGCTCCCGATCCATGCTAGAAACGTTGTCGATCCATGCCAGAAACTTTGTCGATCCATCATTTTCCACTGCGACGATCCATCCCCAAGCTTATATTGTTGATCCATGCTTTTGTTATGTTGATCCATGGAATTTCCTTGCCGACCCAAGTTTTCACCATGCGCAACCTTAATTGATCCCTCTTTTTACCATTTTCTCGGCTAATCCATGGTTTGAAGTTCGAACCAAAACATACCCAATCCAAATTGTCCAATTCCACGTCACTGTTTAATAACACAATAGAATAATCATCGAACAAGAACTAAGCACTACATATAATCATCAACAACATTTGAAATGCACCAACTCGTGATTTAAAAATGAAATAATCAAATAAATAGATCTAACTTGCATAAACATAGAATTAGCATATGAAAATTACCATTATAATCTTTCTAGATTAGATCCTATAGTGATTCAAATTAAAACTAAACCCACATCGATTAGATCTAGGTGAAAACAATTTGAAATAATGAAAATTAATATCAAACAACACGTATACTTGATTGAATCTGTGTGAGAGAGCTTATCACTCACCAAATCCACAAGTCAGCTTGAAAACAACTAACCTCTAATTCAAACAACGAAGAATGACGAAAAATGACGAAGAAAGGCCTCCGAATCAATCATTTTGATGCGATCTACCTTTGTTCGATGTTGATCTTCATTCTTCTAATATAGATCAAAGAAATTAAATGAAGTGGAGCGGTATTTGATTGGAGTAGGGAGAATCTCAAACCCTAACCAAACAGAGAAATGAAGAAACTAAACGATTCTTCTTACCTCTACCCCTCTATTTATAGCCAACAACCCCTAGCCCTAATGGGCCTCACTAATCAGCGAACTAACGAATAGTTAGTCTGTCCAGAAATTTTGTATCACTAAAATAGCGATTTCTCCCAAACCGTTGAACCACATATTTAATGTGACCAATCTACGGAATTGGCAACAACATTCCTAGTCCAATAAAATCGATTCCAGCACTTGGTTTGATCCCATTTAAAAGTTATTCCCTAAACAAAAACAATAGGGGAAAATGGTCACAAACAAAATTGGTAAAAATCATGGACATGTCCCACATCCCCGTGAACAACATACCAAAGTATGAGAATGATTCGACTCTTAAGGAAATAAATAGAAATATTTTACGATCCTCCGATACGTAAAATGCAGGTCGTTACATTCTCCTCCCATCCCCTCCCCATTAGGAATCCTCCCTCTTGGAAATTCCAAGCAAAAACAAGCAACCAAAACAATTATGCATGCCTATCATCCATGAGCAGCCAATTTACCATCCAAACCAGTATTCACTAAGCCATGCATACATAGCCTTAACCTAGCATGCAAAATTCTAACAAATAGTATAAGTTACAATGGTGTAAGAGTGACATGACATTAATGGGTCATACCAACGAAGATATCAAGATGGATCTTCTTCATATTCTCTTTCATTTCCCGTGTACAATCATCATCATCCTCACTCCATTGTACTTGACCAGCTTAACTGTCTTCTTCCTAAGCTATTTCTGTCATTCCCCACAACACGAAGCGGCTTACGAGATTTGGTAACCACAGACTCGACTTCTAGGTCTTCATACTGATCCGGAGATACAATGGCATTCGAATCATGCACACACTTCCGTAGGAAAGACACACGAAAAACATTGTGCACACTTGACATGTTCTCACGTAAATTTGATTTATACGCGAGCTTTCCAATTCGCTTGACTATTGGAAATGGTCCAACGAATCTTGGGGATAACTTCCCTTTATTTCTGAATCGAACGACATTCTTCAAAGGTGAAATCTTCACGAAAAGCATATCGCCAACATCTAACTCCAAATCCTTTCGATGCTTATCGGCGTAACTCTTCTGACGATGTTGAATTGTCTTCATTCGTTGCCGAACGACCTTAATACAATCTGATGTTTCTCTTACCATCTCTGGACCAAGTATCAGTTTATCTCCAGTCTCTAACTAATATGATGGAGGATTACATAGTCTATCATATAACGCCTCATATGGTGTTATCCAATTGCTCGAATGGTAATTGTTGTTGTATGCAAACTCAACGCAATGTAGATGGTATTCACATGATCCTCCGAAATCCAATACAAAATTTGCTCTAAGGAGATATTTCAACACTCCGTTAATTCTCTCGGTTTGACCATTAATCTGGGGATGATAAGCCATATTCAAACATAACTCGGTTCAATACAGAATTAGCTCTAAGGAGATATTTCAACACTCGGTTAATTCTCTCGGTTTGACCATTAGTCTGGGGATGATAAGCCATACTCAAACATAACTCAGTTCCCAAAGTCTCTTGCAAATTCTTCCAAAATCCACTTATGAATAATGGATCTCGATCACTCACTATACTCTTTGGGACAACATGGAATCAAACCATCCATTTTATATATAGCTCAGCCAATTTCGATGTTGTTCTAGTTGATCTGGCAGGAATAAACCTTGCGCTTTTGGTCAAGCGATCCACTATGACCCAAATCCCTTCATTTCCTTCCTTGGTTCTAGGTAGTCCATCATTAAAATCCATCAATATTTGCTCCCACTTCCACGTAGGAACTTCCAATGGATGAAGCAATCCACTCGGCTTCTTCTGTTCAGCTTTCACCAACTGACAGTTCATACGTTTGGAAATAAACTTTTCAACATCCCTTTTCATCCCTTCCTAGTAGTAAGATCGCTTCATGTCTCGATACATCTTATTACCACCAGCATGAATCATCAACTTTGAGAGATGACATTCCCTCAGAACCTCTTCTCTCAACCCATCGATGTCAGGAATAAACAGTCGTCCTTTCTTTCAAAGCCAACCCTCTCGATCGACCTCGAATTCCTTATCCTTTTCTGGTTTTGCTCTCGCTTTTATGATAACCTCAACAAGCTTTATATCACGCTTTTGGATCTCGCCAATCCTTTCGATGAGAGTAGGTCTTATCGGTAAACTTGCCAACATTTCAGGTTCTAACTCACACCCTGGTCTGAAATCAAATCATGTTAAGTACTCGAGGTGCTTCCATTCTAAAAACATAACTCCTAATCCTGCATGTCTTCAACACAACGCATCTGCAATTGTGTTACCTTAACCAGGAGTATAGACTATACCAAAATCATAAGATGCCAAAATAACCACCATTGCCGCTGAAGATTCAAATCCTTTTAGGAGAAGAGATACTTCAACTACTTGAAATCCGTAAACAACTCAAACAGAACTCCCAATAGGTAATGTCTCCACATCTTCAGAGCAAATACGATCGCCGCTAACTCCAAATCATATGAATCGAATAATTCCTTTCGTGCGACTTTAGTTGTCGACTTAAATAGGCCACAGCTCTTTCCTTCTTCATTAGCACTGCTCTAAGTCTAGTACCACATGCATCGGTATACACTACCATTTCATATTCCCACTCGGGATCATCAAAATAGGATCACTCGTCAGTCTCTCTTTCAGTATTCCAGAAGTTTGCTGACACTTCACATCCCATGAGAACACTTGATTCTTCTTCGTCGATCCAGTTAATAGTGCAGTTATCTTGGAGAAATCCTTGATAAACTGGTGATAATATCCCAATCCTGAATTAGTGTCGCCTTAGAGGGCTCAACCGCTATTCCATTTTCAGAAACAACATGGCCTAAGAACCTCACTTCACTCTTCGGAAGTGGGACATCGAAAACTTAGTTCTTAGTTGATGTTTTCGTAAGATTTCCAAAACAACTCCCAAGTGTGCCTTATGCTCTTCTTCATTTCGCGAGTAAACCAGGATATCATCCACAAACACAAGCATGAACTGAAAACCCTATTCATAAGATCCATGAAATACGTTGATGCATTGGTCAATCCAAATGGCATCACCAGCCACTCAAAGAAACCAGATGGTGTCCTACAAGCTGTCTTCGGCACACTATTCTTCGCCACTTTCAACTGGTGAAATCCCGTTGCCCAATCCATCTAAGAAAACACCTTGGCTTCATGAAGCTGATCAAACAAATCATCTATTCTCAGCAACGGATACTTGTTCTTCTTGGCCACCTTGTTCAGCTCACGATAATCCACACACAATCTCAAAGATCCATAAGCCTTCATTGCAAACACAACTGGTGCACCCTACTCGGACACACTTCTCCGAATGAATCCTATTCCCAAAAAAGTCACGTACTTGCACCTCTAATTCTCGTTGTTCCTTATGTGTCATCTTCCTAATAGGCATAACGATAGGTATAGCACCTTCAAACAAATCGATCCTAAACTCAATCTCGCGATGTGACGGCAAACCTTTGACCTTATCAAATACATCACCGAACTCACTAGCAATCGGCACAAATGACAAGTCTTCCCATGGAATCACAAGAGAATACAAAAAGCTTACAAAGACCCCCGTCTTCAAGCTTACATCAAATCACAACCACTTATCCTTCCATATTCTCAACTGTCACCTCGAGCTTCTTGCAATCCGCTTTAGTCGCATACCTCTTGAGCCCGTCCATACCCAGAATGATCCTAAACCCAATGAAGTTCAAAACAAAGCAATCACACATAAAAGAGTAACCATGACCCGATCACACTAGATCACGACAAAGCATACAAAGGCTAGACTTACCCCCAACTGGATTAGTCACAACCAAAGGTCTATCATAAATCTCTGGTACCAACCTAAGCGGCACACAAGCTTATTGCAAATGAAAGAATGTGATGCTCTAATATTAAACAACACTCGAAAAGAAACACCTCCAATAGAAAGTGTACCTTGAACAACAACACTCTTTCCTTTCTCCTACGTCGTAGGAGCCCTTGAAGAAGATGGCACAACCTCCAAAGCATACGCCTTCACCATCTGCTTCCCTTTAGCTGGTTATGGACAATCCTTCTTGTTATGCCCAGACTTCCATAGTTAAAGCACTTCCTTTCAGCTTTCGGATTCTTGCAATCCTTGGATAATTGACCCTTCTATTGGCAGTTAAAGAAAATCACCTCGCTTTTTAGTTTCTTCTGGCCATTCTTTCCTTTCTGCCGTTGTTGATTACTCTTCTTGTTATTACCACCTGGTTGCAGTTTTGGTTCCTCTTTGGCTGCAGCAACAACAACAGCTTCTTCCTTGGGAAAAATACTCTCGTGCCTCAAACCTTTTTCCATAATCTTCTCATAAGTATCATCCAGATGATCAACCAATTGATTCCCAAGATCCTTATACAAGCTCATAACGAACTTCTCGCTCTTCAGATAAGGAGAGTTAATATATGAACGAGCATACTTGGACAAAGCTTCAAAATCTGAAACATAATCCAACATTGGTCGACCATTATGTTTTAGCTCCACAAACTTGTTGAACAGAACTGATTTCTGAGCAGTAGAAATAAACTTCGTCTTGAACTTGACTCGGAACTGATCCCACGTGATCTCATCTTCTGAAGTCTCTAAAGCGACAGAGTTTCATCAATACATAGCTCTGCCATGTAGCTGCCTTGATTCAAGCTTCCTTTTAGTCGCATCCAAAATGCCCAAGTCTCTAAACATTCGAATGCAAGTATCTACCCACTCTTGAATCTCAACTGTCGGCTCTGTCCCTTGGAAAGGCTTCCCACCAATAGTAGTGAAGTCCTTACATAGCTTTGCGAAGTCAACCACCCTTGGTACCTGCACTTAAACACCAACATCTACCGCGACTGCTCCTGCAGCAGGTACCCTCCTCATGATCGCTGCCATCATAGCCTCGAACATAGCTGGGGAATCTGGTATACCACCATCACCCCTCCAGAAATATTCTCCTTCCTAGCAGTATGTCTCGATGATCGACAACTCATTCTAGATCTGAAAACTAGAATGGTTAGTCCACACCCAAGAAAAACTGCAATGGAGTTCAAGCACTATTATACTATACACTAATATATAGATCCATCAAAAATCTACAAATACGTCTCACATACATCATTACATCTTCGAACTTTGGCTAAAATCGATTAATCAGAGCTATGATACCAAATGTGACAACGACCCATAACCCCTGCACTTAAAAAGAGGAATATTGCGCTGAAAGATGTGCCAGACAGTTGTGGATGATCATCAAGGTAGAATAACGCAAGAAAAAATTATCGTATAACTCATAGCGTAGAGATAAAATATAATAGAATATATATATATATATATAACAGGCATTAATAGTGAAGCATAAGTGAGCAGAAACTTAAGCCTTCATTTCAACATGAAATATCCATACATCAACTAGAATACATCAAGAGTCTGTACAATATGCCTCACTATAAGTCACTCAGAGAAATCATAACAGCGGAGTCAACAAGATATGGGTAGCAGGAAACTGATACGTAATCCTCCAGCTCGTCATCGATCTGGAGCATCATCCTCACTAAGATCTACTACCATTCTGCCCATTCACGATAGGATGAACAACCCAAGGTAATAAGAGGAAATATAAAACCTTGAGTCAGAAAACGGTCTTAATGAGCGATAAAACAGCTATCTCACATCATCAATAAAGTATATGAGAAATAGGTAGATCAATCACCTAATCTATCAACATCAACAGAGAAGAAACCCAAACTCGTCTCCTCCGCATCCGATAGTGATAGCCTTTACAAAATCAGAAGAAAAAAAAAGTAGCAGACATAACAACTAATTATCCTGCGTAGATCATTCTAATCGAGATCAACATCCTCCAAGCACAAACCCCGAAGGCCTAAACCAACATCATACAAGCACCTAAGAGATGTCTCCTTCGACGTCGGACAATCTACACAAGACGATACAAGCAAAACAATCAACATTCATGACTCTGGCTATCACCGCCTATCCTGCTTTGAAACCATCTTTAATCGTATGAGTGGCCTAACTTGTCATCCGTCAAGGGCTAATGGTAATCCTTGTTCTAGCAAAACTCCATACACCTTTCCACGATACCTATTTAGGCCTTTCCACGATACCTAGAATACTCGACCAGACAACTTCTAGTCTTTTGGGCGTCCTTATTATACCCCTTCTTTGAGTCCGTTGTAACCTCCGTAGCGATAATCTCTCATACTTCAATATCTCTAGTCATTCGACTTAATGACTATCCATAAGCTCAAGCGACTTCTCAAACAACCACTATCCACGAACTCACAACTTTGAGTCATCTTTACGTTTGTTTCATTTCGACGATCAGCGAACACTCACAATACTTCAAACATTCTGTCTTGAATTCACGTCGAAGCCACTACCATCGTCAACCAAAAACAAGCTTCATTTGGTCGATAGTTGATACACAGTGTTTCACCCTTTTTACTATGCATTGCAATCCATAACGTTTCATCTTTTGCCATATTTAACGGTTCACAACCTTTCTCCCTTTTCATAGCGTGTCTCGAACATTATGACCCATCAGTGTTTCGCACCGATCCATCATGGATCGACTCAGCGACCCATCACTAAAAGCTTGCCCAATCCAATTTTCCCATGCGCCCGCCATTAGATCACTCGGTCGATCCATCAGTATTTATACTGATACATCATGGATCGACTCGGCCGATCCATCAACTGCTATGTAGGTCGATCCATCACTTCACCATACGCACCCATTATCGATCCATCAAATGATTTCCATGATCGATCTATCAACTTCTAAACGCTACCAATCCATGCCGTAAACATTTCCCATCCATGCTAGAAACGTTGTTGATCCATCATTTTCCACTGCATCGATCCATCCCCAGGCTTGCATTGCCGATCCATGCTTTTGCTATGTCGATCCATGGATTTTTCCTTGCCGATCCAAGTTTTCACCGTGCGCACCTTTGGTCGATCCCTATTTTTACCGTGTTCCCGGCTAATCCATGGTTTGAAATTCGAACCAAAACAAACCTGATCCAAATCATCCAAGTCACCGTTCAATAACACAATCAAACAATCATCGAACAAGCAATTAGCACAACAAATAATCATCAACAACATATAAAATTCACCAAATCGTGATTAAACAATGGACGGATTAAATAAATAAATCTAACTTTCAAATACATAGAATTAGCATGTGTACTTTACCGTTATAATTTTCTAGATTAGATCCTATGGTGATTTGAATTAAAATTATATTTACATCGATTAAATCTAGGTGAAAACAACTTGAAATGGTGAAAATTAAGATCAAACAACCTATATACTTGTTGAATCCATGTGAGATATGCTTATCGCTCACCAAATCCACAAATTAGCTTGAAAACAACTAATATCTAATCTGAACAGTGAAGAATGATGAAGAATGGGTTCCGAATCGATCACTTTAATGTGATCTACCTTTCTTCGATGTTGATCTTTAATCTTCGAATGTAGATATAAGAAATTAAATGAAGTGGAGAGGTATTTGATTGGAGTAGGAGGAATCTCAAACCCCAACCAAATAAAGAAATAAGACACTAAACAATTCTCCTTGCCTCTACCCCTCTATTTATAGCTAGCAGCCCCTAGCATTAGTGGGCCTCACTAATCAACCCTTTAATGACTAATTAGTCTATCTAGAAATTGTGTAGCACTAAAACAGCGATTCCTCCCAAACTACTGAACTAAATCTTTAATTTGGCCACTCTATGGAATTGAAGACACCATTCCCGATCTAATGAAATCAATTCCAGCACCTGATTTGATCCCATTTAAAAGTTATGCCCTAAACAAAAACAACAGGGGAAAATGGTCACAAACAAAATTGGTAAAAATCATGGACATGTCCCACATCCCCATGAACAACATATCAAAGTATGAGGATTATCCAACTCTTAGGGGAAATGTACCACCCCGTATTTCTATTAACACTGAAGTTACTAATTTAAGAATAACCAACGCTTAATATAATAAATGTGTAAATGGGAGATGTATCTAATGTGCATACAAATTTAATAATAAATGTGTAAAGGGGAGATGTATCTAATGTGCATACAAATTTAATAATAAATGTTAAAGGGGAGATGTATCTAATGTGCATACAAATTTAATAATAAATGTGTAAAGGGGAGATGTATCTAATGTGCATACAAATTTAATAATAAATGTGTAAAGGGGGGATGTATCTAATGAGCATACAAATTTAATAATAAATGTTAATAATGTACATTAAGAAAGTAATTGGGAACATAATTGGCTTCTCTTTAGAACGGATGGCTTTGATTAACCTTGGCTTCATCGACGGCTCAAATTAACTTGCAATCCTATATAAACAGCCCCCTAGTCTCCTTCTCTTTGCACCATTCTTCTCTAACCTTATGCTGCACAAATTCTTGATGGACATGGCTTCTTCATCTTCCTCTAAATCTAAATAAAAAGATTAAAATAAAATATAAATCAAGACGAGGATATGCTGCTCAAGTCTTTCAAGAGAAGATTCAAAACAAGTTAGGATTCAAGTAAAGATTCAACGGCTTCAAGCAACGCTATCTTTCTATTCTTTTCTAGATCCAATCAATGTAAGTCGGATACTTTTATAGATTTGAACGCCTTTTCTATTTGTGACATGAAATTAAAAGAATATAAGAAATATGCCTTATCAGTTCATTGAATCTGTGCTTGTTTATGACTTTGGATCTGATTCTTGATTATGGCCTAGAACACATTGTGACTAAATTGCCAATGCTTAAGATTATGACTATGGAACTGTGGCCTTTGAAACCATAAGCCTTTGACTATGAACATAAGCCTTTGACTATGAACATAAGCCTTTGACTAGGAGCATAAACCAATGCCTATGACTATGACAAGGACAATAGTGGATAATTACCTATGATTCATGAACATGATATTATTGCCTAGGATTATGACTGTGAGATTGGATCTAAACTTGATTATCTATTCAGTTTATTCTTAATTATCCTTGGATCTTGATTATGGGAATTTATCTATCAAGTTAGATCTACCCATATACTTGAACCTATGTTATTTGTTCAACCCTTTTTATGTCATAATATTATCAGATCTATAGGCCTTCGATGCTTTAATCAATTTATTCATTGTAATTTGTTAGATCTGTGATTAGTGAATTATCATCTTCTGCCAGTCATTATGTCTATCTTTTCATGGCATTTTGGTTCATTCCCGTTTTATCCACGAATCTAGATTTATCTATAATCTAGGATGAAATCACGATTACACGAACGATGGGAATACGATTTGGGCAAATCATAAATTTGACTTAAACAAGGTTGTAAACTTGGAAATTGGCATAATGTGGAACATGAACATAATTATGATTGACATAATTTAGAACATGTATTATGGCATGTTTATTAGAACACAAATTTGACATGAATTATGGAATATGTAATTTGACATATTAAATTTAGTATTGGCAAGTAAGCTAAGTTTTAGGCGTAAACGGTAAACTAGAATAATAATTCTAGTCTTGCCATAAACTGTAAATTAGGATGTTAAATCAGAATTGGGTCAATTAAAGTTAATTTGGCATAATAATTATATTAGCACAAATTTTGAATTTAGTCATAACTGTGAGTAATTGTCATGTTTAGAATAATCATGGTTAGTGACACTTAATTTGGTATAATTTCATACCAAAAACTATAAATATGATATATAGGGAAAATGGGCCATAATAATAAATGTTGACAATGTACATTAAAAGAGTAATAATGGAATAAGTAAATTAGGGAAAATTTACTTATAGAATTTATCCTAAATGAGAAAAGTAAATTTAGACAATACAAACATGCTTAACCCGAGGTTGGATTGAGTTGTGATGTAAACCTGCCCGGACCCGCCCGGCTGTCCAGTGATCACAACAATACCTATCCAATGTGGGAGGTTAAGGCATTGAGCCCGATAAAGGCCCGAGATTAGACTGAGTTGTGGTGTAAGGCTGCCCGGAACCAACTGGCATACCGGCAGCCACAACAATACCTGTCTAATGTGAGTGGCCGGTGCTTTAATAAGACAATTAAAGTTAAGCTGGAATGGGAGGGTTAAGTCCATAAGAACACTTAACCAACTTAACACAGTTAAGTTAGAACGATAGGGTTAAGTTAACTAGAACACTTAACCAACTTAACATGGTAACAAGACAAGATTTGTAGGGGTTAAGTAACTAAGAAAAACACTTAGCCAATTTAATATGTTAACCAGACTAGAAAGTGGGGGTTAAGTAAATTCAATACACTTAGCCAATTTAACATGTTAACTAGACTAGAGGTTGTGGATAAGTAAAGTTAATACACTTAACCAATTTAACATGCTAACTAGAGTAGAGGTTGGGGTTAAGTAATACACTTAGCCAATTTAATATGTTAGCTGGACTAGACCGTAGGGTTAAGTAAGCTTGAACACTTAACCATCAGAGTGTGATAAATGAATAGGGTTAAGTTAAAAACATGAAGGGACAATACTTAACCATTAGAACATGTTAATCAAACCAATGTTAGGGTTAAGTTAACTAAGAGATCACTTAACCGTTATAACATGTTAGTTAAAACAGATATGCAAGGTTAAGTTAAAAAGGAACACTTAACCAATACAAGATGAATGGGTAGGGTTAAGTAAATACTTAACCAATATGACTTGATGCTGGTAGGGTTAAGTCAATGTGAATTGCTGGTAACACTTAACCAGTTTAACATGACAAATGAATAGGTTAAGTTAACTTGTATCGACTAATGACACTTAACCAATCCAACTTGACGAGAAAGAGAACTAAGTAGTAAACCTTAGTTAAAAGGACTAAGTGGTAAACCTTAGTTAAGAAAACGACGATTCAGGAAACCAAGTGGTAAACCTTAGTTAGGAAAACTAAGTAGTAATCCTTAGTATAACACGAGGAGGAGCGAACGATCTTAAAGAAGGCTCCAACGAATTGGGTTACGAAGCCCGAGGCTTCGAGGGGACGTGAGGGTACTCTTGGTATCCCTCTGTGAGGTGGCAGATGATCCTCCTGGGCTCACAGAGGTTAAGGTCTGCATTAGGAGAACCAAGGGTATGCCTTGGTTGCAATATAAGGCAACCTAAAGACTAGGATGGACTAGTGTGATTCGGCGGGACAAATGGCCCTGTGATAGCGACCCGTCGTCTACCTACCATCTTGAGTCAATCGAGATACGGAAAGGCGGAGAACTCCAAAAGACCATATACTTGCTTTCTAGTTATGGTTGCGGATGGCCATAGGTTAGTGGGGGCATAGGGGGGCCTGCGTATAGTTCTCATTTTTTAAGGCGTGCCTTTCAATAGTTGAGGGAGGGGTCAAGTGGGACCATAGCCACTGGAAAAAACAGACCTTAGCATCTACATCGGCAGATAACTTAAAGCTCTCGACCGAGTTCCGTGTTTCTTGATTTGCCCTGCCACGGGACTCGGGTCGCACATATAGAGGACATGTGCATCTAGACAGCGATAACGATTCACGACACATACGTGGGGAAAGTCTAGAAACATATATCGCTCTAGGTAGTGTGTCCTAGACTAGGGGCATCATTCGACAGGTAGCGTAATCCCTAGTTGGACCTAGGTGGCATAAACCCTGAATTTGTGAAGCATTAGATAAGTTGCGTAAACCCGAGTGGAATCTAGGAAGTACTTTGATATAAAACCCTAGATTAGATCTAGGTAATAAATAATAAATGTACACCTAAAGGCAACCACAATTATTGGGATTGGGATCGCGTTATCATTTTAGACAGATTACTAGTTGGGACACTAGATAGGTGGTGTAGAGACATAGAAACCATAATAACAGGTTAATAGCGAAGCAGAGAAAGTATTAAAGCATATCCAGTTTATTTTGTCTTAGCATATCTTGTGTTAATCTTATCCTATCTTGTTGGCTCTATCATCATGGTATTGTCTTGTATTCAGTTAATTCATGTCGTTTTGTTTTTCCTTGTTCACATGCTAGAAGTAACTGAACTTACCAGACTTTATGTCTGACCCAGTTTTCTTTCGTCTTCTTTTCTTCCGTTCCCCCCTCCCCCTCCCCCCCCCCCCCCCCCAAGGTAGTTAAGGAGGGAATAGTATAGCTCAGGTTAGATTGGACCGTCACTCTTCCAAAGATCGAAGATTCTTTGACAAAGTGCTTTGGACTCTCTTTTTCTGCTGCTATGGATGGCTTATGCTACATTAGGGAATATAAATGTTATTTTATGCTTCTTTATTTTGTAAGATAGATGATACTCTGATATTGGAAAACAATTGTTGTACAAACTATTTTATCAATAAAGTAAAGTTTTATTTTCCGCTGTTTTAATTTTGTCTGTCTTGTAATTTATCTGCATCTTTTACCCTTAATGCTCCACAGAACTTAGTGCATTCCCTTTGTGAGTGACACTAAAGGATGTGGGGTGTTACACTTGGTATCAGATCTGAAGGTTACCGGATCAGATAAAAGATATGAAAAAAATTATTATTTTCAAACAGTTTTAAAAGAAGCATTTTCAAAAGAAAAGTTTTGTTTTAAAGGCATATTCCCCAAAAGCCATACGCACTATCTTATGATTCTCTATTTGAATTCTTGTCCCCTTCTTTCTTGAGTCTCTGGGGCTCCTGGCTTTCTGGGAGGTAACCTCATCGAAGGGCGAAGTAGTGCCCGACTTCCATCTATAACCGTAGTAGTTTCACCTACGGCTAGTTTTCTTTCAAGCTTAGTAGGGTTTTCTGTACGATGGAGGTAGCTTTCGAGAGATTTGTCAACATGATTACACACGAAAGAGGATGAGGAGTTTGGCTAAGGAGCACAACCCAAGGATGAGGAATTCATGGGTGTAGACTTGGCTCACGAAGGAGGAAGGGATTATAAAACCTAAGACAAGAGGAAGTATCTTTACTATGGCAGAATAGGGCATATAATTAAGAACAAAGGACAAGATTTTTAGAAGGGCATGTACATGCTTTCACCACTAAGCGTGCCTAGGAGAAAGGTAGTAAAGTTCTGTTGGAAGAGTCTAGCTTTTCTGTTTGTACTCTTTCTTTTGGTTTTAGCACTTCGCATTTGTTCATATTTGCTTCCATAGTTGAGTCTCTGCACCTTAGTACTTTTATAGTAAAAGATCCCAACTAGTGCTCAAGTGTTTGGATGTTTTTGCTTAGATCATCTCACGTAGATCATCCAAATTCGGAGGAGACATTCCTCGGGTGCTTGTCTGATATCGGTTTAGGCCTTTGGGGCTTGTACTTGAGGGATGTCGAGTTCGACTAGGATGGTTTGCTTGAGAGATGAATAGTTGTGGCAGGCGCTCTATATAGAGAAGGACTAACCTTAAGAGAGGTAAAAAGTACGTAGTGACCTTTTGACCCTCATAGTTATGGCATGATGGATAAGCTAAGAGGAGAGACCTCTGATCATCCTAGTATATACACTCAGTATCATGGTTGACATTTGTTTATTTTGGAAATGGAGGTCAAGAAACTTCGCAATCATGAAGTTGAATCTGTTAAGGTACAGTTGAGTAAAGCTCAAGAAGACGTGATATGGGAGATTGAAGATAAGGCATACACGCCTCATACCCTTTTTCTTAAGGGTACATCCTTGATTCCTTTTTTTAGGAATTCTATGCATACTAATTTCTAGCTTTTAAGGTATATCCTCCAGGACGTATCATCGATCCTTAGGTAGAAACCCTTTTGGATGTAAACATGTATTTGAAACATGTTATGGTTGAGGGTTGCGAATGGTTGCTAGTGGTTGCTCGTGAATGCATATACACACGTATTAGGCACTAGATCAGCTCATACACCTTCATATTTCATTTACATATATGTATTTGTTTATGAATTGAACTTAATGTGTTATCATATGGATATCGCATTTGAGTGAATGATTGTGCACTCATATAGAAATAATATGTATCAGTAGGATTTGCATACATATTGGACGCATGGCACTGACATGATTTGCATTAAGGAGGTCAATTGAATCAGTAGACCGCCTGATTTTGCATTAGATAAAGACATGTACACACACTATGCATATGAACATACAAGCATTAGAAGTCTTTAAGGAAAATGGATGCTTGTGTTTGATGGTTGAGTAGATGGATGATTGGATGGTAGGATTTACATTCTTCTTGACTTGAAGATTTCGGGGTCGAAATCCTTTAAGGAGGGGAGAATGTAACACCCTGTATTTCTGTTAACACTAAAGTTACTAATTTAAGAATAACCCAATGCTTAATATAATAAATGTGTAAAGGGGAGATGTATCTAATGTGCATACAAATTTAATAATAAATGTGTAAAGGGGAGATGTATCTAATGTGCATACAAATTTAATAATAAATGTGTAAAGGGGAGATGTATCTTATGTGCATACAAATTTAACAATAAATGTGTAAAGGGGGATGTATCTAATGTGCATACAAATTTAATAATAAATGTTAATAATATACATTAAGAAAGTAATTGTGAACAAATTTGGCTTCTATTTAGAACGGATGGCTTTGATTAACCTTGGCTACATCGACGGCTCAAATTAACTTGCAATCCTACATAAACAGCCCCCTAGTCTCCTTCTCTTTGCACCATTCTTCTCTAACCTTATGCTGCACAAATTCTTGATGGACATGGCTTCTTCTTCTTCCTCTAAATCTAAATAAATAGATTAAAATAAAATATAAATCAAGACGAGGATATGCTTCTCAAGTCTTTCAAGAGAAGATTCAAAACAAGTTAGGATTCAAGTAAAGATTCAACGGCTTCAAGCAACACTATCTTTCTATTCTTTTCTAGATCCAATCAATGTAAGTCGGTTACTTTTATAGATTTGAACGCCTTTTCTATTTGTGACATGAAATTAAAAGAATATAAGAAATATGCCTTATCATTTCATTGAATTTGTGCTTGTTTATGACTTTGGATCTGATTCTTGATTATGGCCTAGAACACATTGTGACTAAATTGCCAATGCTTAAGATTATGACTATGGAACTGTGGCCTTTGAAACCATAAGCCTTTGACTATGAACATAAGCCTTTGACTATGAACATAAGCCTTTGACTATGAATATAAGCCTTTGACTAGGAGCATAAACCAATGCCTATGACTATGACAAGGACAATAGTGGATAATTACCTATGATTCATGAACATGATATTATTGCCTAGGATTATGACTGTGAGATTGGATCTAAACTTGATTATCTATTCACTTTATTCTTAATTATCCTTGGATCTTGATTATGAGAATTTATCTATTAAGTTAGATCTACCCATATACTTGAACCTATGTTATTTGTTCAACCCTTTTTATGTCATAATATTATCAGATCTATAGGCCTTCGATGCTTTGATCAATTTATTCAGTGTAATTTGTTAGATCAGTGATTAGTGAATTATCATCTTCTGCCAGTCATTATGTCTATCTTTTCATGGCATTTTGGTTCATTTCCTTTTTATCCATGAATCTAGATTTATCTATAATCTAGGATGAAATCACGATTACACGAACGATGGGAATACGATTTGGGCAAATCATAAATTTGACTTAAACATGGTTGTAAACTTGGAAATTGGCATAATGTGGAACATGAACATAATTATGATTGACATAATTTAGAACATGTATTATGGCATGTTTATTAGAACGCAAATTTGACATGAATTATGGAATATGTAATTTGACATATTAAATTTAGTATTGGCAAGTAAGCTAAGTTTTAGGCGTAAACGGTAAACTAGAATAATAATTCTAGTCTTGCCATAAACTGTAAATTAGGATGTTAAATCAGAATTGGGTCAATTAAAGTTAATTTGGCATAATAAGTATATTAGCATAAATTTTGAATTTAGTCATAATTGTGAGTAATTGTCATGTTTAGAATAATCATGGTTAGTGACACTTAATTTGGTATAATTTACATACCAAAAACTATAAATATGATATATAGGGAAAATGGGCCATAATAATAAATGTTGACAATGTACATTAAAAGAGTAATAATGGAATAAGTAAATTAGGGAAAATTTACTTATAGAATTTATCCTAAATGAGAAAAGTAAATTTAGACAATACGAACATGCTTAACCCGAGGTTGGATTGAGTTGTGATGTAAACATGCCCGGACCCGCCCGACTGTCCAGTGATCACAACAATACCTATCCAATGTGGGAGGTTAAGACATTGAGCCCGAGGTTAGACTGAGTTGTGGCGTAAGGCTGCCCGAAACCAACTGGCATACCGGCAGCCACAACAATACCTGTCTAATGTGAGTGGCTGGTGCTTTAATAAGACAATTAAAGTTAAGCTAGAATGGGAGGGTTAAGTCCATAAGAACACTTAACCAACTTAACACAGTTAAGTTAGAACGATAGGGTTAAGTTAACTAGAACACTTAACCAACTTAACATGGTAACAAGACAAGATTTGTAGGGGTTAAGTAACTAAGAAAAACACTTAGCCAATTTAATATGTTAACCAGACTAGAAAGTGGGGGTTAAGTAAATTCAATACACTTAGCCAATTTAACATGTTAACTAGACTAGAGATTGGGGATATTTAAAGTTAATACACTTAGCCAATTTAACATGCTAACTAGACTAGAGGTTGGGGTTAAGTAAATTTAATACACTTAGCCAATTTAATATGTTAGTTGGACTAGACCGTAGGGTTAAGTAAGCTTGAACACTTAACCATCAGAGTGTGATAAATGAATAGGGTTAAGTTAAAAACATGATGGGACAATACTTAACCATTAGAACATGTTAATCAAACCAATGTTAGGGTTAAGTTAACTAAGGGAACACTTAACCGTTATAACATGTTAGTTAAAACAGATAGGCAAGGTTAAGTTAAAAAGGAACACTTAACCAATACAAGATGAATGGGTAGGGTTAAGTAAATACTTAACCAACATAACTTGATGCTGGTAGGGTTAAGTCAACGTGAATTACTGGTAATACTTAACCAGTTTAACATGACAAATGAATAGGTTAAGTTAACTTGTATCGACTAATGACACTTAACCAATCCAACTTGACGAGAAAGAGAACTAAGTAGTAAACCTTAGTTAAAAGGACTAAGTGGTAAACCTTAGTTAAGAAAACGACGATTTAGGAAACCAAGTGGTAAACCTTAGTTAGGAAAACTAAGTGGTAATCCTTAGTATAACACGAGGAGGAGCAAACGATCTTAAAGAAGGCTCCAACGAATTGGGTTACGAAGCCTGAGGCTTCGAGGGGACGTGAGGGTACTCTTGGTATCCCTCTGTGAGGTGGCAGATGATCCTCCTGGGCTCACAGAGGTTAAGGTCTGCATTAGGAGAACCAAGGGTATGCCTTGGTTGCAATATAAGGCAACCTAAAGACTAGGATGGACCAGCGTGATTCGGCGGGACAAATGGCCCTGTGATAGTGACCCGTCGTCTACCTACCATCGTGAGTCAATCGAGATACGGAAAGGCGGAGAACTCCAAAAGACCATATACTTGCTATCTAGTTATGGTTGCGGATGGCCATAGGTTAGTGGGGGCATAGGGGGCCTGCGTATAGTTCTCATTTTTCAAGGTGTGCCTTTCAATAGTTGAGGGAGGGGTCAAGTGGGACCATAGACACTGGAAAAAACAGACCTTAGCATCTGCATCGGCAGATAACTTAAAGCTCCCGACCGAGTTCTGTGTTTCTTGATTTGCCCTGCCACGGGACTCGGGTCGCACATATAGAGGACATGTGCATCTAGACAGCGATAACGATTCACGACACATACGTGGGGAAAGTCTAGGAACATATACCGCTCTAGGTAGTGTGTCCTAGACTAGGGGCATCGTTCGATAGGTAGCGTAATCCCTAGTTGGACCTAGGTGGCATAAACCCTGAATCTGTGAAGCATTAGATAAGTCGCGTAAACCCGAGTGGAATCTAGGAAGTACTTTGATATAAAACCCTAGATTAGATCTAGGTAATAAATAATAAATGTACACCTAAAGGCAACCGCAATTACTGGGATTGGGATCGCGTTATCATTTTAGACAGATTACTAGTTGGGACACTAGATAGGTGGTGCAGAGACATAGAAACCATACACTGCTACAAAACAAGTCTGTTGCATCACTTTTGTTGCATCAGTTCTGCAAACAACTGATGCGAATGGCATCAATTGAGTCAGTTCCCCCTTAACTTTCGAAGCAATTGGTATTGATGGAGCGTTAAAAGCATTACAAATGTAATTAGCATCGGTTCGGCATCATTTTTGAAGCTAATAAGCGGAAGCAAATGGTTTCAGTTGCATCAGCAGTATTAACAACTAATGCAAGTATATTGATTTGCATCAGTTTCATTTTCTTGATGCAAATACGTTAAAGCAAGTGAACCTAAAATAAAAAATTATAGGATCAAATGGGTTCCTTTTAACCCGAACCCGTACCGCATGTTGTTTCCCTTATTTTCTCCAACGCGCTTCTTTTTCTTTCTTTCGCGGCAGTACAAGGACCAAAAATTAAAATAAAAAACGAAAAGAAGAAAGGCGAGCACCGGCCCTCTTACAGTTCGATTCAGATTTTACTATTATCGAATTGGATTCCGATTGCAGATTTGGATTCTGATTGCAGATTTCAACATTGCCCTCTTTCAGGTATTTTCTGTTTTGTCAATTTCGATCCGCCTTTAGTATTTTAATTTCAATTCGATTTCATGCCTTCTTCTGAGTACTGGGAGGCCTAAGTTGCCGATTATCACTGTTGCCAGTTATCACTCTGTGATATTCGATTATGATGTTTTCCCTGGATCAATGTTTAATTAGTCCTTCTTTGCTCATGTAATAAGAAAACCAAATTGTAACGACCCGGAAAATCCGAGCCAATTTAAAATTTTTATTTTTAAGTAATTTAGTTGGAAAATAAGGCAGAATTTAAAATTTTCATTTTAAATAATGATTAAAGCTAGTGAAAATAGCCAATTTTCAAATGATCTCTGTTCTCGACGAAACCAATTTCATTAGATCCGGAATATCATATTATTGCACGGTTCCAATTTTTAGAATTTTCCGAGTTTATATGTGAGCATGGCAAAGGGAAATGTGTCTTGTTTATTTCAGTCAAATTTAATCGACTGAAAAATAGCCATTTTTCAAACAGTCTCAGAATTAGACGAAATTAATTTTGTTAGGACCGTATCGTCATAACGAAGCTAAAAATATTTTTCTGGATTTTTTCCAAGTCCGTATGTAGCCCCGGTGAATTTTTATTGACGGTTGAATTTAAAAATAAATGAATTATATTTAAAACTGAGAAACGGGGGTCGAGACGAACTCTTGGGCTGACGGGACCTAGCCCGTTGGATCCGGAATAGGGTCTATTTGGTAGGGGGGGGCTTCAGTTGGACTGAAGTTGGCTTAATTTGAAACGTTTGGATTTAAATGTAAAATTACACATAAATTAATATAAAAATAAGCAAAACCCTAAACAAAAAAATAAAAAAAAAAGCACTGTTCATCGTTCTTCAAAAACGGGCCGCCACCACCCTATTTCATCTCGAAACTTCCTCCTCCAAATTCTCCCTCCTCCTCACGAATTAGACCCCAACCCATTGCTCACTCCAAAGAGCTTTCTCTCCTCTTTCCAACCATACCTGTCACCACCCCTCTCGTGCACTGTAGCGCTCGAACAAACCCCCCAAACCCGCCAACTCGCGACCGCCGCCCAGAGCCACCCACGCCACCGAGTGGGCCCCGCCTCCAGGCGTGGCTGCGCCACACCTCCCTCTTCCCCGTGACGCTGCTTGCTCGGCCTCCAGGCGATTGTACGGGCGGCAAAGGTCCGACCTAGTTCGGAGCAATTTCAAAAGGGTCACGGCCTTTGTTCTCTGAGTGGAAGAAGGTTAATTTTCCAACTTAATTATTTTAATTAAATTAAATAAATTGTTTTAAATCTTTAAATAACCATATCTTATGCGTTTCAAATCGGAATTTGATGATTTCAGCGGCGTTCTGATCATAAAAACAAGATCTACAGTGCTGGACTGAAACGGGACTGTTCTGGATAGTTTGAATTTGGACCAAAAAAATCCACAACGAATGTGAGATCTCTAGTTTATTTAATAATTAATAAAATCAATTAAAATGCTGTGTTCATGATTGTGTATTGTTGTTTTCTGATCTGCGATGTGTTGACATATATATGTGATTATTGTGTGTGTGATGATGCCATGAAATAGCTGTGTTAATTAGATCTGCAATTTTGATAGAATCAAAATGAGATTCTCTTCTTTACCATTTCTTGATTTTGTTAATCAAATAAAAAGAGACAATTTTATGTTGATTTTGTTAATCAAATAAAAAGAGACAATTTCAGCTTGATTTTGTTAATCAAATAAAAAGAGACAATTTTAGCTTGATTTTGTTAATCAAATAAAAAGAGACAATTTTATGTTGATTTTGTTAATCAAATAAAAAGAGACAATTTCAGCTTGATTTTGTTAATCAAATAAAAAGAGACAATTTTAGCTTGATTTTGTTAATCAAATAAAAAGAGACAATTTTATGTTGATTTTGTTAATCAAGTAAAAAGAGACAATTTTACGTTGAGTTAATTTTGTTAACATAGTAAAGGAACAATTTTTGCGCTTATTTTATTAATGAAATAAAAGAACAATTTCAGTACTCATTTTGGGTTAACATAAATACAAAGACAGATTTTTGGGTCCGGTTTGTCAAAACAAATAAGAGGACAATTTTCACCTTGGTCTTGTCTACAAATTAAATTACCCATTTTTATCTCTATTTTATAAATGCAAGTTGAACCCTTATTTATAAAACAAAATGTAAGTTTTAATCTTTATTTTATTTACAAATAAAAATAAAGATGAGGCCCTTAATTTGATTCACCAAAGTTGCACCCAATCATATCTATGTTGGTATAGATGAGATGACACCCAAACCTACATCATTGTGTTAACTGTATTATGACGACACCAATTTATATGTTATGTTAATTGTATTGTGACAACACCATTTTATACATTGTGTTGACTTCGTTGTAATAACACCAAAGGTATACACCAAACCATATGCTGTGTATTATTGGTATGGTTAGGCAAAAACCATATTATTGTGTGTTGACATGAAATTGACACTAAATTATATAGGGCCACCTTTGGGTTTGACATGAGATAGATTGTTTTATGTATCGAAATATCACATTGAACATATACGTTAACATCAAAAATCTCATAGTCAAGTTGGTAGAGTTGAAATGGGTCAAATCTTCATCGTCATGATAATATATAGTTAAAATGAATTCAATATTGACATTAAAAAAATATACAGATACTAGTGTTAGAAATGTTGACGTTAGAGAAGGTGCTTTCATAAATAAGAATTAAAAAGGTTGCATTTTACAATGTAAGAAAAAAAAAATTATTTTTCTAAGAAAAAAAAAATGGTAAGAGAACATTGCATTGTAAAGAGAAATCTATTTTTCTAAATAAAAGAAAACATTTTCTTTGTTTAAAAGAAAGAATACATTTTTGTATTTAAGGAAAAAAAACATTATTTTCTAATATAAAGAAAATAAGAAAAATAACCTTATTTTCTTATGTAAAAGAAAGTAAATGCAATATGTATATTTTCTCATGAAAAAGAAAATAAATGTAATGTGTACATTTTTTTATGTAAAAGAAAATAAATGTAATATGTACATTTTCTTATGTAAAGGTAAATAAATGCAATATGTAAATTTTTTTTTTATGTAAAAGAAAATAAATGTAGTATGTACATTTTCTTATGTAAAAGAAAATAAATGTAATATGTACATTTTCTTATGTAAAGGTAAATAAATGCAATATGTAAATTTTTTTTATGTAAAAGGAAATAAAAGTCAATATGTACATTTTCAAGGCAAAGGTAAATATAAGAAAACACTTACATGTTCAATGTCAAGGGTAAAGGAATAAAACAAAATTATTACTTTTGTTTAATATAAAAATACACATAGCCTAAAATATGATTTTCGTCGCATTAGAATTGGCGGAAAAAAAATATATATATATATATATTATGTTATAAACAAAAGAATGGATTTTTGAAAGCGCCAAATGGTTTGATTTATATATAATATAAATTGAAACTAAGCGAAACACGCGCGGTAGTTCGCGTTTTGAAATCATAACTTTAAACGGTTGTATAGAAAGATCCGACCGTTGAGTTTTCCCAAAACTGGATCCGTTAGGACCGTCTTGGAAAGAGCTTTCCAACGACATAAAATGTACCAAAATCTGACGGTTAGATTTTAAGATATGTCTAAAACAAATTTTGGTAAAAGCAGCGCCAGGGCCGCCTATCGACCCGAAGCGTCGTTTTAAATTAATTCGCACCATCTGTAAATAAATAAAAATAGAAATAAATCGCTATGAATAAATATAAACGACGTGAAATGTTTTAAATGATAATTATGCGATGATTATTTGAAAAGGCCGAGTGTAACTCATTTCAGGTAATCAAACGACGATTTAAATCGAAATGATAGAAGACGATGTTGAAGACCGGCGATCTTCACGTCGGACGGGCAACGATTATTGAAACCTTGGACTGATTTGCTCCCAGGAAGGGGTCGATGTAGTAGTTGGCCGGTCGTATGAGTTGATTGTCCGGATAAGCGAGAACCTCCCTGGTATCTCCGGTTTCGTTCAAACCCAGAACGGACTTGTATGGACGCGCGTCTGACGTTGGAATTCGTTTCGTGTAACTAAATCAATCTTTATTAATGTATGCTTGTTTGGTGGTAGAGAATTTATCCTCTGCTTAACACCCTGGTATATGTTAGTAGTTATCGATAGCATGACACGAATTGTCAATGTGGCACGCTAAGGTGCGAATGGTCAAGGTTTTGTTGAAAAGCAGACCTTGTAGAAGATGATCAAAGCACGGCCTGTTTAGGCGTAGCTTTGTGTATAACGTAGCCTCACGAGCCTCACACACCGGTATGAGTCAAAAACGGGATACGGACCGTAGGGAGTGCACACGTTTCTTTCTAGCTAGAGTTGTGTCAGGGACCTACCAGCGCTGACATTTTACTTATGTGGATGATGGATTTTGAGGTACCTCGTGTTTTATAGGCCGTTGGTGGTCATACTATAGGTCCAAAGGGACCGGGAAACGTGTGTTCAGGCATAACTAATCTACTGCCGTTAGGCGGAGATCGGCCCTACCGCTTCCAAGGGTTCACTGCGGGGGATCCTGAGGCATTTGCTAGAGTGTCTTGAATCGGAGAGGAGCTTGCCCCTAGCCTCGACTCATGATGGAAACCAATTCTCCAATACGACATTACGATTTTAGTTGCTTACTTATATACGGCGGCATAATATATGGTACCTATGTCGTCTAGGATTAATACATTTATATTGAAATGATTTATGAAACTTATGCACACTAATAATAATACGTTTGACGTATTCATCATCTTTTGATCGTTATAAGGAAAAACCCTTTCCTCTGGTGTGCGTTGCATTGTGTGATGGGACTTGGGTCTTATGACGATCTCATTTTTCTTTAAAAGGCGTAGCGTTATTCAAACGACTTACTTAATTATGCACTGGCAATCCAATGGAGTAAACCCGTTCTGCCTTAGCGGCGTGGTCCTGTGATTCGCCATATGGTTAGTTAGTATAGAAAGATTTCTCATACCAGTCCCACGACTGACTCGAATTTTGTTTCACTTTGCAAATTTCGGGTGCCCTCTTTCCACACGGGCAGCCAATTGACAGGTTGTTAGGTTGCTTCCTTGGAGTTGCTGATCTTGGAGCTTGCTTTTTCGCTTTGGTGTTGCTGCTTATCAAGGTGCTTGGTTGGACTATGCAGACCCTCACCTTTATCTTTGTTTCTGTTTAGACTTTGAGACATTCAACCGTATTCCACTTCATTTCAAACTGTATCTTTAACATTATGTACTTGTTTCCTTTTGTTGGGATTTTGATGTAATAAGTAGGACTCTGTGACTGGGATTCTGTGTTATGATAACATCCATATTCCGCTGCTATGTTGATGTTGTTGTTTTATAGATTCTTATATTTATGTTGTTATCTGTGTTATGTGTTGCTATATTTATGTTATATTCCAATGATCATCTCAACTTTCGTTCTGCGTAAGTTTGGGGTTATCACAGTTGGTATCAGAGCTTTGGTTTAACCTTAGTTTTGGGATATAACATATTTATAGCAATACGTCTCATTAGAGATAGGACTAAAGTCCTAGAGTGAGCATAACATAATAGCACATATTTATCAGTCGTTACATCATTTGCACCTCTTAGCCTTTCCTTTGGAAAATTTTCATTTCTGTTGGTCTGACTCTTCCCTTGATGTTACAGACTAATACATTATGAGTACTAGAGCTAGAACCCGTGGAGGTGGGAGAGGTGGAGCTAGAGGGTCACCCGAAGAAGAGCCCATTCATGAGCAGCCCGACCCTATAGTCGCACAGCCATTCGACTTAGAACGGATGTCAAAGAAATTCAAAAACTTGGGCGGAGTTCCTTTCACTGGTAGAGAGACTGCTGTTGAAGCAGAGTCATGGCTCAAGAATTGTGAGAAGATCTTAGAAGGGATGGAACTTGAGGATCAGAGGAAGCGTTTCCTGGCTGCATGGCAACTCAAAGATCAAGCTGAGCACTGGTGGGACACAGTTAAGATTGGAAACGATGTGGCCACTATGACCTGGGCAAAGTTTAAAGAGCTCTTCAACGAGAAATACATCCCTCCACAAGCAAGAGAACGTCTTCGTGAACAATTTGTCAATCTGAAACAAGGAAGTATGACAGTGGCTGAATATGCGATGAAATTTGATGAGCTTTCCCATTATGCCCCTAACCTAATTCAAGACCCAACTGAGAAGAACAAGAAATTCATTAAGGGCCTCGCTACAAAGTATCTGAATAGGGTTACAGCTCATATCGATCTTCCCTTCCATGAAGTTATTACCTTCGCGAGCCGCTACGAGGAAAATGATGAGTCTGCCCAACAAGAGAGAGCAAAGAATCAGAACAATAGCCAGAAGGAGCAGACTAGCAAGAAACCTGAGATAGGAAATTCTTCAGCTGCAAAGCCACAGGGGAAGAAGAGAGACCGGAGCAAGGTGACATGCTTTAATTGTGGCAAGACCGGGCACTTTGATTACGAGTGTAAAGCACCGAAAAGAGTCAAGAGAAATGATTCAGGCCCCAGTCAGAACCGGGGTCAGAGCTCTCAGAAACAGGGTCAGAATTCTCAGAATAGTGGCCAGAATCCTCACCGCAACCTGGAATGCTACAACTGCCATCAGAAGGGGCATATCAAGCCAAATTGCCCATTGTTGAAGAATGCTCAGGTGGCACATGTATATGAGGGTACGACTACACCAACTCCTACCGAGGGCCCAGGTACACCTGATGTTTTAAGTGGTACTCTTAACATTAAAAACATCCCTATTACTGTCCTATTTGACACCGGTGCAACACGTAGTTTTATTTCTTCTGACATCATTAAAAAGTTAAAACTAAAACCTCGAAAACTTAAGGAATTAATTAGGGCTCATAGTCCGATAGGAGGTTCCCTTGTTCTAGATCAATACTGTAGAGTGCCGATCTCCTATTCTCGTTATCAATTCCCCTTTAATCTGATTGTCATGAATTTCTCTGGTTATGACATTATATTGGGAATGGATTGGCTAACCAAATTTGAGGCTGAGTTGGTATGTGCTAAGAGAGTTGTCAAAGTCAAAACTAAGCTTGGCAATATCACCCTACCCTGCCACGGCTCAGCCACTGACAGAAAAGAATTCTGGTCCTCTCTAGAAGTCACTCCTACTTCTATTGAAGAAATCCCTATTGTCAGGGATTATGCCGATGTATTCAAAGAAGTTGAAGGCTTACCTCCACGAAGAGAAATCAACTTCAGAATTGACTTGGCTCCGAATGCAAGGCCTGTCGTACATCCTCTTCGGAGAATGTCACCCAAAGAAAAAGAAGAGCTGAGAAATCAAACCAACCAACTTTTGTTTAAGGGCTTGATCAGGCCTAGCTTCTCAGAATGGGGCGCAGCCGTGGTGTTCGTTCCAAAATCAGACGGTACCCTCAGGTTATGTGTGGACTACCGTGATCTCAACAAACAAACTCTGAAGAACAAATACCCACTGCCTCGTATTGACGACTTGCTCGATCGCTTGCATGGGGCGCGAGTTTTCTCTAGAATGGACCTAGCTACAGGCTTCCATCAACTTCGCATCACAGAAGAATGTGTGCCTCTAACTGCTTTCAGAGGGCCGGATATCTTTTATGAATGGCTGGTAATGCCTTTCGGTCTATGTAATGCTCCAGCATATTTTGTTGATCTGATGAATAGGGTTTTCAGGGATGTTATAAATAAATTTGTGCTCGTGTTCATCGATGACATCCTCATTTTTTCTAAATCTACTGCTGAGCACGAACAACATCTGAGGGAAGTCTTGGGGATTTTGCGTAGAAATGTGCTGAAAGCCAAATTCTCCAAATGCATATTCTGGCAAGAAGAGGTGAAATTCCTCGGACATGTCGTATCAAAAGAAGGCATTTCAGTTGATCGAGGAAAAATCTCAGCCATCCAAGACTGGAAGCAACATCGAACCCCCACCGAGGTCAGAAGTTTCTTAGGGCTGGCTGGTTATTATCGGAAATTTGTCAAAGATTTTTCAAAGATTGCTTGTCCATTGACAAACCTGACCAAGAAACACACAAAATTTATTTGGACGCCCGAATGCGAGAAAGCCTTCCAAGATTTAAAAGAGAGGTTGACCAATGCTCCTGTGTTGACCATTATAGATGGCAATCAGGATCTGACAGTCTGGACTGACGCTTCTCATCAAGGTTGTTTCCTTTATATTAATCAACATGTTAGGAATAACAATTTCTTTTATTGTTAAATCTCATTTTAACGTGTTAGTCCTTTATCCATTCAAGGTATTGGGGCGGTGCTGATGCAGCAAGGCAAAGTGGTCGCATATGCTAGCCGCCAATTTAAACCGCATGAAAAGAATTACGCCACTCATGATCTTGAGCTAATGCCGATCGTGTTTGCTCTTAAAATTTGGAGGCATTATCTCTTGGGTGAGAAGTTTGAAGTATACACGGACCACAAATCTTTGAAGCATCTTTTTACCCAAAGAGATTTGAATATGAGGCAGCAACGCTGGGTTGAATTTCTTGCATCGTATGATTTTGTTATCCTATATACTCCAGGGAAAGCCAACGTTGTAGCCGATGCGCTCAGTCGAAAGAATACAGATGGTGAAAAACTCCTTCTCGCCAATCTCGTTATTACTTCCACTCTGATTGATAAGATCTCCGCTCTCCAGAAGGATGATAAATTTATTCAGAGGATTATCAAAAGGATTTAGGATGGCGAATCCACTAGCTTCCAAATTGACGACAGAGGGGTTCTGAGGCTATCTGGTCGAATTTGTGTTCCATACATTCCTGAGCTCAGAAGGGAAGTTATGGATGAGTGCCACAAATCTAAGCTTAGTATTCATCCAGGGGTGAGCAAGATGTATCAAGACCTCAAGCGCACATTCTGGTGGAAATCCATGAAGAGAGATATTTCTATTTATGTTTCCAGATGTCACACTTGTCAGCAGGTCAAAAGTGATCAACAGAAGCTAGCAGGTCTATTGCAACCGCTAGGAGTTCCAGGCTGGAAGTGGGAAGAAATTTCTATGGACTTTATTGACGGCTTGCCTCGTACCCGAAAGGGGAACGATAGTATATGGGTAATTGTTGACCGCTTAACAAAGTCTGCCCATTTTATCCCTGTCAAGACCAACAGAACAGCTCGGAGTTTGGCGCAGCTTTATCTTAAAGAGATTGTCAGATTGCATGGGATTCCAAGAAGCATTGTTAGTGATCGGGATCCCCTATTTACGAGCAAATTTTGGGAAGCTTTCCAAGAAGAACTCGGTACTAAGTTGAATCTGAGCACAGCTTATCACCCTCAGACAGATGGCCAGACTGAGAGGGTGAACCGCATTCTAGAGGACTTGTTGCGAGCGTGCATTCTGGACTATGGTGGTTCATGGGAGGACCATTTATACCTGGTGGAGTTCTCTTACAATAATAGTTACCAAGCCAGCTTGGGAATGTCGCCGTTTGAATTACTATATGGTAGACCATGTAGGTCCCCAGCATGTTGGGTGGAGCCAGGCAATCGATTAGTCTTGGGTCCTGACATGGTTCGTGAAGCATCGGACAAAGTTGATTTGATTAAGAAGCGCCTGTTGGCTGCTCAGAGCCGACAGAAGAGTTATGCAGATCAGCGAAGAAGACACTTAGAATTCTCTATGGGTGATCGAGTATATTTGAAGGTTTCCCCATTGAGGGGCGTGATTCGTTTTGGGAAGACTGGGAAATTGGCGCCAAGGTTCATAGGCCCATTCCCTGTTCTCGAAAGGATTGGTACTCTTGCTTATCGAGTACAGTTGCCCGACTGGTTGCCTGGGGTGCATGATGTCTTTCATGTGTCTCAACTCCGCAAGCATGTGCACGATCCTGATTTGATTGAGGATGAATTGAATCAGCAGGTCTTGGATATTGCTCCTAATCTGACAGTGAGAAAGGATCCGATAAAGGTTATTGGCAAAGAAATCCGGGTGTTGAGAAACAAGAAGATTCCCCTAGTCAAGGTGCAGTGGAGCAGTGATCCTAGGGACTGCACTTGGGAGACAGAGGATAGCTTCAGAAGGGCTTATCCCCATTGCAGAGAGGATATCTCCGAATGATGCTTGTGTTAAGGTACATTTACCACAATTTACATTTCTGTCGTTTCCTACTTTTACTTTCTTTTCGAGGACGAAAAGTTTTTTTAAGTGGGGGAGACTGTAACGACCCGGAAAATCCGAGCCAATTTAAAATTTTTATTTTTAAGTAATTTAGTTGGAAAATAAGGCAGAATTTAAAATTTTCATTTTAAATAATGATTAAAGCCAGTGAAAATAGCCAATTTTCAAACGATCTCTGTTCTCGACGAAACCAATTTCATTAGATCCGGAATATCATATTATTGCACGGTTCCAATTTTTAGAATTTTCCGAGTTTATATGTGAGCATGGCAAAGGGAAATGTGTCTTGTTTATTTCAGTCAAATTTAATCGACTGAAAAATAGCCATTTTTCAAACAGTCTTAGAATTAGACGAAATTAATTTTGTTAGGATCGTATCGTCATAACGAAGCTAAAAATATTTTTCTGGATTTTTTCCAAGTCCGTATGTAGCCCCGGTGAATTTTTATTGACGGTTGAATTTAAAAATAAATGAATTATATTTAAAACTGAGAAACGGGGGTCGAGACGAACTCTTGGGCTGACGGGACCTAGCCCGTTGGATCCGGAATAGGGTCTATTTGGTAGGGGGGCTTCAGTTGGACTGAAGTTGGCTTAATTTGAAACGTTTGGATTTAAATGTAAAATTACACATAAATTAATATAAAAATAAGCAAAACCCTAAACAAAAAAATAAAAAAAAAAGCACTGTTCATCGTTCTTCAAAAACGGGCCGCCGCCACCCTATTTCAGCTCGAAACTTCCTCCTCCAAATTCTCCCTCCTCCTCACGAATTAGACCCCAACCCATTGCTCACTCCAAAGAGCTTTCTCTCCTCTTTCCAACCATACCTGTCACCACCCCTCTCGTGCACTGTAGCGCTCGAACAAACCCCCCAAACCCGCCAACTCGCGACCGCCGCCCAGAGCCACCCACGCCACCGAGTGGGCCCCGCCTCCAGGCGTGGCTGCGCCACACCTCCCTCTTCCCCGTGACGCTGCTTGCTCGGCCTCCAGGCGATTGTACGGGCGGCAAAGGTCCGACCTAGTTCGGAGCAATTTCAAAAGGGTCACGGCCTTTGTTCTCTGAGTGGAAGAAGGTTAATTTTCCAACTTAATTATTTTAATTAAATTAAATAAATTGTTTTAAATCTTTAAATAACCATATCTTATGCGTTTCAAATCGGAATTTGATGATTTCAGCGGCGTTCTGATCATAAAAACAAGATCTACAGTGCTGGACTGAAACGGGACTGTTCTGGATAGTTTGAATTTGGACCAAAAAAATCCACAACGAATGTGAGATCTCTAGTTTATTTAATAATTAATAAAATCAATTAAAATGCTGTGTTCATGATTGCGTATTGTTGTTTTCTGATCTGCGATGTGTTGACATATATATGTGATTATTGTGTGTGATGATGCCATGAAATAGCTGTGTTAATTAGATCTGCAATTTTGATAGAATCAAAATGAGATTCTCTTCTTTACCATTTCTTGATTTTGTTAATCAAATAAAAAGAGACAATTTTATGTTGATTTTGTTAATCAAATAAAAAGAGACAATTTCAGCTTGATTTTGTTAATCAAATAAAAAGAGACAATTTTAGCTTGATTTTGTTAATCAAATAAAAAGAGACAATTTTATGTTGATTTTGTTAATCAAATAAAAAGAGACAATTTCAGCTTGATTTTGTTAATCAAATAAAAAGAGACAATTTTAGCTTGATTTTGTTAATCAAATAAAAAGAGACAATTTTATGTTGATTTTGTTAATCAAGTAAAAAGAGACAATTTTACGTTGAGTTAATTTTGTTAACATAGTAAAGGAACAATTTTTGCGCTTATTTTATTAACGAAATAAAAGAACAATTTCAGTACTCATTTTGGGTTAACATAAATACAAAGACAGATTTTTGGGTCCGGTTTGTCAAAACAAATAAGAGGACAATTTTCACCTTGGTCTTGTCTACAAATTAAATTACCCATTTTTATCTCTATTTTATAAATGCAAGTTGAACCCTTATTTATAAAACAAAATGTAAGTTTTAATCTTTATTTTATTTACAAATAAAAATAAAGATGAGGTCCTTAATTTGATTCACCAAAGTTGCACCCAATCATATCTATGTTGGTATAGATGAGATGACACCCAAACCTACATCATTGTGTTAACTGTATTATGACGACACCAATTTATATGTTATGTTAATTGTATTGTGACAACACCATTTTATACATTGTGTTGACTTCGTTGTAATAACACCAAAGGTATACACCAAACCATATGCTGTGTATTATTGGTATGGTTAGGCAAAAACCATATTATTGTGTGTTGACATGAAATTGACACTAAATTATAGAGGGCCACCTTTGGGTTTGACATGAGATAGATTGTTTTATGTATCGAAATATCACATTGAACATATACGTTAACATCAAAAATCTCATAGTCAAGTTGGTAGAGTTGAAATGGGTCAAATCTTCATCGTCATGATAATATATATTTAAAATGAATTCAATATTGACATTAAAAAAATATACAGATACTAGTGTTAGAAATGTTGACGTTAGAGAAGGTGCTTTCATAAATAAGAATTAAAAAGGTTGCATTTTACAATGTAAGAAAAAAAAAATTTATTTTTCTAAGAAAAAAAAATGGTAAGAGAACATTGCATTGTAAAGAGAAATCTATTTTTCTAAATAAAAGAAAACATTTTCTTTGTTTAAAAGAAAGAATACATTTTTGTATTTAAGGAAAAAAACATTATTTTCTAATATAAAGAAAATAAGAAAAATAACCTTATTTTCTTATGTAAAAGAAAGTAAATGCAATATGTATATTTTCTCATGAAAAAGAAAATAAATGTAATGTGTACATTTTTTTATGTAAAAGAAAATAAATGTAATATGTACATTTTCTTATGTAAAGGTAAATAAATGCAATATGTAAATTTTTTTTTATGTAAAAGAAAATAAATGTAATATGTACATTTTCTTATGTAAAAGAAAATAAATGTAATATGTACATTTTCTTATGTAAAGGTAAATAAATGCAATATGTAAATTATTTTTATGTAAAAGGAAATAAAAGTCAATATGTACATTTTCAAGGCAAAGGTAAATATAAGAAAACACTTACATGTTCAATGTCAAGGGTAAAGGAATAAAACAAAATTATTACTTTTGTTTAATATAAAAATACACATAGCCTAAAATATGATTTTCGTCGCATTAGAATTGGCGGAAAAATATATATATATATATATATATATATATATATATATATATTATGTTATAAACAAAAGAATGGATTTTTGAAAGCGCCAAATGGTTTGATTTATATATAATATAAATTGAAACTAAGCGAAACACGCGCGGTAGTTCGCGTTTTGAAATCATAACTTTAAACGGTTGTATAGAAAGATCCGACCGTTGAGTTTTCCCAAAACTGGATCCGTTAGGACCGTCTTGGAAAGAGCTTTCCAACGACATAAAATGTACCAAAATCTGACGGTTAGATTTTAAGATATGTCTAAAACAAATTTTGGTAAAAGCAGCGCCAGGGCCGCCTATCGACCCGAAGCGTCGTTTTAAATTAATTCGCACCATCTGTAAATAAATAAAAATAGAAATAAATCGCTATGAATAAATATAAACGACGTGAAATGTTTTAAATGATAATTATGCGATGATTATTTGAAAAGGCCGAGTGTAACTCATTTCAGGTAATCAAACGACGATTTAAATCGAAATGATAGAAGACGATGTTGAAGACCGGCGATCTTCACGTCGGACGGGCAACGATTATTGAAACCTTGGACTGATTTGCTCCCAGGAAGGGGTCGATGTAGTAGTTGGCCGGTCGTATGAGTTGATTGTCCGGATAAGCGAGAACCTCCCTGGTATCTCCGGTTTCGTTCAAACCCAGAACGGACTTGTATGGACGCGCGTCTGACGTTGGAATTCGTTTCGTGTAACTAAATCAATCTTTATTAATGTATGCTTGTTTGGTGGTAGAGAATTTATCCTCTGCTTAACACCCTGGTATATGTTAGTAGTTATCGATAGCATGACACGAATTGTCAATGTGGCACGCTAAGGTGCGAATGGTCAAGGTTTTGTTGAAAAGCAGACCTTGTAGAAGATGATCAAAGCACGGCCTATTTAGGCGTAGCTTTGTGTATAACGTAGCCTCACGAGCCTCACACACCGGTATGAGTCAAAAACGGGATACGGACCGTAGGGAGTGCACACGTTTCTTTCTAGCTAGAGTTGTGTCAGGGACCTACCAGCACTGACATTTTACTTATGTGGATGATGGATTTTGAGGTACCTCGTGTTTTATAGGCCGTTGGTGGTCATACTATAGGTCCAAAGGGACCGGGAAACGTGTGTTCAGGCATAACTAATCTACTGCCGTTAGGCGGAGACCGGCCCTACCGCTTCCAAGGGTTCACTGCGGGGGATCCTGAGGCATTTGCTAGAGTGTCTTGAATCGGAGAGGAGCTTGCCCCTAGCCTCGACTCATGATGGAAACCAATTCTCCAATACGACATTACGATTTTAGTTGCTTACTTATATACGGCGGCATAATATATGGTACCTATGTCGTCTAGGATTAATACATTTATATTGAAATGATTTATGAAACTTATGCACACTAATAATAATACGTTTGACGTATTCATCATCTTTTGATCGTTATAAGGAAAAACCCTTTCCTCTGGTGTGCGTTGCATTGTGTGATGGGACTTGGGTCTTATAACGATCTCATTTTTCTTTAAAAGGCATAGCGTTATTCAAACGACTTACTTAATTATGCACTGGCAATCCAATGGAGTAAACCCGTTCTGCCTTAGCGGCGTGGTCCTGTGATTCGCCATATGGTTAGTTAGTATAGAAAGATTTCTCATACCAGTCCCACGACTGACTCGAATTTTGTTTCACTTTGCAAATTTCGGGTGCCCTCTTTCCACACGGGCAGCCAATTGACAGGTTGTTAGGTTGCTTCCTTGGAGTTGCTGATCTTGGAGCTTGCTTTTTCGCTTTGGTGTTGCTGCTTATCAAGGTGCTTGGTTGGACTATGCAGACCCTCACCTTTATCTTTGTTTCTGTTTAGACTTTGAGACATTCAACCGTATTCCACTTCATTTCAAACTGTATCTTTAACATTATGTACTTGTTTCCTTTTGTTGGGATTTTGATGTAATAAGTAGGACTCTGTGACTGGGATTCTGTGTTATGATAACATCCATATTCCGCTGCTATGTTGATGTTGTTGTTTTATAGATTCTTATATTTATGTTGTTATCTGTGTTATGTGTTGCTATATTTATGTTATATTCCAATGATCATCTCAACTTTCGTTCTGCGTAAGTTTGGGGTTATCACACAAATCTTATTTAGGATTCTTCCATCATGATTGGATTTAAAAATCGTGGAGTATATAACTCTAATTCAAATTCTGCTTTTTAAATAATTGGTGGGTAAGATATTAGATACATGAACGCACACCACACAATCATGGATTTAGGGTATTTTGAGTATTCATTGGCAAATCAAGACATCCCAGTTAGGAGTAGCAAGTGAATGCCAATACTCGTTTGCTACCTCAGTTCATTTACACATTGTGTGTGTGTGTGTGTGTGTGTATAATACTATATATGTTCTTCGTGTGAATTAGTATGTTTAATGTTAAAAATGTTCAAATGAGTTTTTTTGAATTTGCCTATCCCAGTGGATATAGCAGCAACCTCGTCTACTGTTTTGCTGCAAATTTGGTCATTATATACAACTTCAACTATGATAATGTTCTTGTGAACTTCTGATTACAACAGTCCACTTGAAATATCAAAGATAAACTAAAAGCTACATATCTCTTAAGTTTATTTCATACCGTGTATATTCTTTACACATGTATACACACTAGGTTATAGAAGATTAATTTACAAATTTGCTTTAGACATGACTAATGTCCTTGACTTAATGCATGCATGAATAATCCAGCATGCATGAGTTGCTGGTGCGCACACACACACTTACGTGATGGGCTTTCTTGACTGTTATTAATTAGTTGGAAATTTAGAGATTGCTGATGGTCCATTTTGGGATTTCTGATAGTCCTTTTTGGGTTTATTTTCATGGAAGAGTAGCATTTTTCATATGTAATGATATTATTCATGTAAAATGAACAAATGCTATTCTACAAATTGATGAAAATCTAGGAACATCTTTGCAAATAATCGACTCTATTCAATACAAATTTTATAAATAAATTTGGTTTTCGCTAGGTCAGAATATGAATTTAGTAATTGAAAGTAGCACATAACAAATTTGGATGTTTATGTTATAATGATGAGTTTGTTCTTGTCCATGTTCAGAAGCCCATGTACATTTATTTATTTATTATTATTTCAAAATTGTTGTGCATATATGATTTTGTCCACTAATTTCTTCTTGTGCATTATAAACATGTACGGACTTGGTGGATCAGATGTATTTCAGTATTGAGTTTTGAAATGAGCCTTGAGTGCAATCGGTTTCATCCATCCCACCCCCTTCCTTTTTTATTCTTTTTAAAATAAGTAAGTTTATGTCATAAAATTGACCTTATATTAATTTGACTTTGCAGCACTACCTGTAAGGTTGTCTCATCCATATATTACACACACAAAAAATAGATGTAAATTTTGTCATGTAACACTGAGAAACGTTGTGTTGTGTGCTGCGAATGCAATTTATTGTAACAATATATGTATATTTGTGGTTAAATATTATGATTTACTTATATTGATAATAGTATTTTTGTACAGAGTTTTCTTTCCTGATGACTTAGATACACCATACATATTACTTCATATGTTTTCTCCTACTTATATTTGTGGTTAAATACAAGACAGATCCGGCCCTACTTGAGATTGTCCTTTACTTCATATGTTTTCTCTTACCTGAACTTGATGAGAATAAGAGTATTGTCACTTTGGCCTGTAGGCAAAGCACAAATCAAGTATGGATGTAACTGCATATAAGTTATTGATCCTAAGATTGAGGAGGTTGACTAAGTGTGTTTGTTTCGTTGGTGTTTTGTTTTTATGCATTTTCGGTTTGTTTCCTTTAGTTTTTCTTGCTTGGGTGTTGGCTGTTGTTGATTTGAGGGTTAAGCTTTGAAAAATAATTTGGATTTAGTTGAATGCACATGAAAAACTGTGTTAAGGTTGAATTTGTCTTTGTTTTGATTTTCTATCATAAAAAGTAAAATAATCCTGTGGAATAAAATGATTCTGATTTCTGAGCAGTTAAATCATTGTTTATAACAATTACTTACTATTTATCTGGAATTATCTTGGTCCCTGGTTTTCTAAAATATAATAATACCAGTTGTACATCTGGATTGGTAGTCCAATATACACAAATGCTTGCATAATTACCATTTCTGTTCTTAATGATATATTTACATTGTCATGTATATAAATCCAAATGCTATAGAATTTTCTGTGGCGACTTATGTTTAGGTTCGCATGTTGGCACTGCAGCCGTGGATGTGATTATAGTTACTGCAAATCATTTTTTTTTGGCAAGTTATATTTTTATTCAATATCCATATATTTTAAGACCTTAATCTGTTTTTTTGGTTTATAAATATGTAACGATATTCTCAAGGTTCCAGAGTGTGGGTAATCTGACTCTGCATTTTCCTGAAAACTTTGGTGGAAATACTACTAAGATATTTTACATTGGCTTACGTGGGGAAGCGACTCAGGTATTGATGCTCTTAATTTTCCCTTCATATTCGCTCTTTTGGTGTTTTTTCATTTGCTATGTTACCTTGAGCTTAAAGCTCTAGGAAACATGATCAACTGGTACATGTTTCATTTTTTTACTTGACCTTGATTTCCTTGGATTGCACTGCTTCAACATAAGTCTAGTTAAGATATCCTTCTGTGTTAAGTAAATAAACCAAAAGAGCATGTATCTATAATTGTGATATTATTTCTATTTCTAATAAAAATGATATTATTGCACAGTTAAAGAGGGATACTGTAGCCAAGATTGTTTATGAAGTCCTGCCAAATCCCTCAGATCACAAGTAATTCTTTTCCAAATTAAGAAATTTATTTCTCTATATGAAATAATGATCGTTCATTTTATTTTCAGCAGTGTAAACTTTTATTTCTGAATTTTTGCTGCACAGAACTCCAACTGATGTTGCTGGTGGATTTTCTCATGTGGAGTAGAGAAAAACATGTGTTTTCTTTTTGAATTAAAAAAAGGTACTAAAGATATGTTCAACCATTCTGGGGTATTAGTTTGCGGTTGGTCTGCCATTTTTAATTTGGATTTTCATTTACAAAAGTGCGTACAACGCATGTATATGGTGGAAAACGATCAATTTCGAAAATGAAGTTTACATGCAAAATAGAGTACATTTAAATTTAATTTTATATGTTTAGGAAAATGATAAAACTCGGGAAAAATGTCGTCCTTCGTCTCCTTAAATTATATATATCATTCAATTAACTTAACACGTTTGCTAAAAGATTTTGATTCGATAACTTCGAAATTTCGGTGTACGATTGATACCTTATACCATGATAAAAAATACAAAATGAAGCATGTGGAAAATTAGGCACACACCCTTATTTTCTAACATATTCCACTTCGCTCTCTCTAACAAATTACACTGAACGCTCATATTATCATATCAGCAAAAATTTGCAGTTGATATCGTAAGCAGATGCGGTAATTACTGCAAAATTTTGCACTTTTTAGTCCAAGTATTTGTTTTTCACTATTCATATATTTGCAATTTTTTTCCTTGCAAATATTCACAACTAAAACCGCATTACAATTTAAGTACAAATGTTTGTAGAGAAAATTGCATTATTTTTATGGAAATAATTTCATGGGTAATTCGTAAGACTTATTTTTTGGAAGGGGAGGAAGTGTATTTTGAAACTTACACATAAGGGTGTTTGACAAAATTTTGATTACTTACTGAAGAAACTTATTGACACCATCTGACATACGTTGAGGTATTCTAAATTTGTAAAGTATTTATATAGAAATCTACAATTAGTTATAGAAATTAATCGCTAAAATGTGGAAATTTTGTATTTTTTAAATACTTTTGAAATTCTGAAATTGAAGCCTTCCTTGAAACTTACAAAATAACCGAAGTGGGTCAAAATTTCAAAATGTTAGGCGGAAATCGATGTAGAAACCTAGGTCTCAAACCATCATTTAAATCAATTTCATGAGTCTCCATAATGAATCATCAATTGAGCTTGGCTCCCATGTAATTTACCATTCTTGTTACTTTTGGTCGTAAACACTTATCTGATTCTACTTTATTTTGTAGCATTCTTTTGACAAACTTTCAACAGCTATATATAATTTAATCATCTTCGTAATATATATATATATATATATATATATCATTGAATTAACTTAACACAGTTTTTCTTGTTTAAAAGTCTAATGCGCTTTTTTTGCCAATTTATATTAAGTGTATCTATTTGAATGCACATGAACGTGATAACTATGTCACTAATGGCCCCTAATTCAAATGTAACAAACAACGACTTGAATCTAACTTAGGGCTAAGATAGCAGCAAACTTCTTTTATTACAGTAGCTGTAATGTTGAAAATGAAAGTGTTGTCTTGGTCAGTACTGGATGAAAAATATCGCTTGCCTTAGAGGGAAATATTAGAATTTATCTGAAACAAAGGATGCTTAGAGTGGTCTTCCCTGTGTCGAATCTAATTATATCTCATGTGATCTGTTTTAGATCAAATCCTCCTTTTAAACAAAACATACGATGTTTTTTTTTTAAATTTATAAAACTAAATAGATGAATGATACATAATTTTATTTCTGGGCTTAATTATTTTGGTTTCGTCTGCATTGTAATATTGGTCGCCAAGCACATTAGGTTATTGTTTTTTTATTTTATTATAAATGCCTAGGTGATTTCTTAATAAATTTGTGCATCATGTGCCTTTGACGTTCACTGGTTTGACCAAAAAGAATATTACCTTATTAACGAGGGAAAGTTATGCATCATGTGCCTTTGACCTTTGCTTGTTTTGCCAGCGCTCTTTTCATCGTACTGTGTCTAAAGTCGTAGATTCTCCCTTCTAAAATTGCTTCTTTTTTGCTGTTACTAATAATAGTAGGAGAGTCAGATTCCATATTGTTCATGTTCGCTAACTGTGTCCTCGTTGATAATAATCTCGTTAGCAATAGAGATTTCTTTGGTATGTGGTCTCGTTAGGTGGTAGTTCGCACGAGCATAATTAACATCCGGAGGAGTTTTCCAGTTTGTAGGTGGCCAGTTACTAGAAACTGGTGTCTTCTTTTGAGATACTAGTGTTGTAGCATTAGCGATGTTATTCGCATGAGGCGATGATGATGAAACCGGTTGTATTTTTTGAATGTTCGAAATATTCGAAATTTGGGCTAATGATGAAAAATATTTGAAAATCTTTTGGCTGTTAAGGATAAAAAAATTTGTTTTCTCATTGGTCGAACTTGATTCCGCCATTGTTGTTATCATGTGCAAGAAGTTTGCAAATTGCAGTTTTGTAGACCCGCTGAAAAATATCCGTGATAGTTCCAGGAATAAGGAATGAGAATTGGCTAATAGAGTTATATAGAGTGTATTTCCCTGCATATAATAAATTAAATCATGTACCTAAACCATCCATACGTCATCTCATACATGCAAATTATATGCAAGAACACTGATGTTCTGTAGTTGGAATTTGTTTTATCAAAATTGGTAAGGTTGAATTCAACTAAATAAGCAAAGAAAGAGTTCCCAACCTGAAGAAGATAGCTGCAGGCAAACCGCTTCTTGGTTGAGGTTCCTAGCCCTTTAAGAGAGTTATTAAAATATAATTCATCAACTATGGTAACTTGAAGTTGACTAAGTTTCTTAATTCCATTATGCTTCATATTGGCATATATGACTCGGTGTAAATGAGGAATACTTATGAAAAACATGATCACATGAGAAATACTTATTAAAAACACTGCAAATTTAAGTCATTCGTGGAAAAAGAGGAATGATAAAGTTTCTAGGACTGAGAAACTTAACTTTATGCATTTGGCATCGAAGGGATATTAAAGATAAAGGAGCCTATAACAACAGCATATTGTTAAATCCAATAGGAACCATTTAGATTAGACTCAAAAACATGAAACAAATTTAGGGGGTGTCCAAGCTGTGCACACACGAAATGTATATGATAAACTGATAGCTTTTTAGCTTATTGTAATCAGGTTAAATACAGATAAAAATTTGCTGCATATTTGATTTGTCATTTTTTGGGTGTTTTAAGTTTTGATTTTATCAAAACATTTTATCTGTATCTGGTTTGCCAGCTATTGATGCATTTTTATCAAAATGGACTTAACGTGTGAAACACAAAGGTTTTACCTATTTGATTGTTTAGTAATAAACAAATTTAAACAAGGAAAATGATCTAAAAATATGAAAAACATATTAAAAAGGAAGGGGGGGGATAGTCTAGAAAGATGAAAGTATTGTCTTGGTCAAACTGCAGTTTTTTGTTTTGATATTGAGAGAAAGGCGGTGGAGGAAGGTGTTTGGGTAGATGTTTGTAATGCAGGAGTTGTCAGTTGCAGATTTGGATGGTTTTTCCTTTGTGGATGATGCAGCAAGGTGATGCAGGTTGATTTGTTTCACAACAGCGTCGCAGGTTTATGAAAGGGAGGAATGATGGAATTTGTGTTTTGTTGAGTATTGGGAGAAGAAAGTGATTCATAGGTGATGGTGGTTGTTTGTGCTAGGGTGTAGTTATTGATTTGTTGGTGTCATTGGTTGTTGGATTGCATGGTAGAAGGATATGATGAATGCAACAGTTTGATGGTGTTAGGAATTGTAGTTCGATTTAGGGGTTTGTGGAAATGTTGATGGCAAGGTAGTTGCTGTGTTGCTCAGACAGTTTGGTTGTTGATTAGATGTGAAGTTATGTGAAGTTTAGATAGTGCAAGACCGGTGAAAATGAACTTGCCGAGGATGTTGAGAGGGAGGGGATGGAGGTTGGAAGTGGATGGGCAGAAGATGTGCGTGTGAAGTTTTTTTGGCTGAGGAACAGTGATGCAAGGAAAACATAACAAAAGAAAAGCAGTTTGTAATGGAAGGAAAACAAGATGTTGTAGGTCAAGTTTTAATGCAATTTTTTTTTCTTTCTTTCAAAACAGAATGTGATGTGTTTGTAAAAAAAAAAATTAAAATATGCAATATGTAAAGTAGAAATAATGTAATGTAAAAAACAGGGAAATGAATTTGAGCAATGACAGAGCTATTGAATGATGAAGAAGAAGAATGTAAACTGGAATGCACTATTCAATTTGGATCACAGAATGTAAAAGCTAAGAAGTAACAGTAACAGCAAGAATGAGTAACGCTAAGAACAGAAGAAACAAAAGGACAAAAAAAAAACACAAATGCAATATGTTTGATTCACTGCCATTTTTAAATTCAAAGGTAGTTACCAGCTATTCACAAGGGAGAACATGTTCTTTATTTTCAAATGTGAAAATGCAGATGATTGTGAAAGAATACGGCATCTAGTCTTTATTTTTATAACAAAAAACTAATCTTCATGAAGAAGTGATAACCGGGTATGCGATTATCTCGAGAATTTCTTCATTCCATACCAATATGGATTCGTCTCCTCAATTTGAATTTAGATTTCTAGTCAACGGTGACAATCAGCAGAATAGCTTCAATTCCTGGTCACCCTGTGAAATTAGACAATATTACTAAGGATCTAGTTGGTGTTTCTTATGTTAGGATATTGGTGGAAGTGGACATTAATTTTAATTTTCCGAGAAAGGTTCCGATTCAATGTTACAATGACAATATTATATGGAAAAAAGTTTCTTATGAATGAATTCCACCAGCATGCTATAATTGTAAAAAAAATTGGTCAGTTTAATGTCTTCTGCAAGTCTACTAAGGTATGGGTTCCAAAAGAAAATTCATATATGGAAAGTGGGATGGACATTGAAGAAACATTGAAAATCCTGTCTTGGTCAAACTGTTTTATTACGGTAAATGAAAGTGTTGTCTTGGTCAGTGAATGAAAGTGTTGTCTTGGTTTCGTCTGTAATGTAATATTGGTCGCCAAAGCACATTAGGTGATTATTTTTTATTTTATCATAAATGCCTAGGTGATTTGTTAATAAATTTATTATAGAAAGTAGTCACCCTACTGTCATAAAATATTTATCTGTTTTAGTGGAAATAAAACTAACCAAAAAGAATATTACCTTATTAACAAGGGAAAGTTATGCATCATTTGCCTTTGGCCTTTGCTGGTTTACCCAAAGATAAGCAGTTTACACGTTATTAACGATTTCCACCAATTGTTTGATGTGTGCTTAATTGTAATCACCATTTTTATAGTAATTTTTGTATGACTATATTTCTTGTTGATTCAAAATGGACTACTAGAAACATATGAACCTATGCAAATGAAAAAAGTATTATACAACAAATTATCATTTGCATGCATAGTCAGGTTTCCTGTCATTTGGAAATGAAAGACTTGCTAATAGTTCAAGTTGTTTATACTGTGTTTTCAATTACAGGCATAGTCCAATTAGAAAAAACAACTGCACAACAGATTAATACTTAATAGTATTATTACTCTTGTAAGACAATATACTGTCTACTATACTTGTTAATATAAGGTGATCTTAAAAGTATGATATACATACAAGGAAAGAAGTAGAAAAGAACATATATTTTACACGAATGAGCAAGCACGTACCACTGATAGACTGGATTTTAACGATTTCCACCAATTGTTTGATGTGTGCTTAATTGTCAACGGCGGGCATTCTAGTATCAATAAAATATTTTAAAGCCTTTACTAACGAGAGGATTTGAAATGATATTAATAAAGTGATTAGGTAAAGTATGATCGCAATATAGATTAATAATTTTTTTATACTGATGTTAACTATTTGCATGTGTTGCAACTTACGAGTACAGTATTTTTTCTCCAACTATGACTCATTTAATCAATACAACTAGGATCATATTTAATCAAATATATAAGTAGGATCATAGGACCTTTTTTCCCAAGAAGATGGATATGTTATTCATATGCCATTATTTGCCTAGTACAGTATGGTTCTATTGACTGCATAGTTTTTGCACCAATTATTTTTTCTAGTCACTAGTGATACAGACGTGAACTTACTTGCAAATGATATGTTATTCATATGCCATTATCTGAAAGTTGGTCGGTGGGTACAGTCGTGAGCTTACTTGCAAATGGTTTGTACAATCACTGCTCCATAGAGTATCTGCTGTGTACTTAAACTGGGCTTTTGATTAATATTGTTCTGATGTGCTTTTGATTGTGGTTAGATTGCAGCTGTTCTGATATGCTTATGATTAATACTGTTTTGATGTGCTTTTGATTGTGGTAAGATTGCAGCTGTTCTGATGTGCTTTTGATTAGTACTGTGCTTTTTTTGTTTCATTAACTCACTATTAAATTATTTTGTGATATTGCCAGTGTCCGCAGCAATATGAAGCAACAGATTGTGTATATTATGTGATGATGTATATGCTTGACATAGTAAAACACCATAATCAAAGCATCGATTTACAAAAGGTATACTTTAATTTATTTCATTCGCCTAGCTATTATATGTTATTTACGACGTTTTAAAACAGTACTACTCTTATAAATTGCAGGACTTTGCACAACGTGGTTCTTATGGCCGACAAGAGATAGCCGAAGTTCGGGATTGCTTAGCAACTTATATCATGCATAATTGGATGTAGTTATGTTAGTCTTTTGTTAAGCACGTTGTCTTTAGTTTTATGATTAGAGAATGTATATTTTTTTTGGTTGTACACATGAACTATGTTGATTGATAATACAATTATATTTTTTGTCTCATCAGACTGGTGGTATTAATGCATCTGTAAAATTTTAAATTCTATTTAATATTGCTTTAGGTTTAAATTTTTTAAATAGTGGATCTTTTTTACTTCACTTAATTTGCACCAGTTGTAACGGCATAGGCAACTGATGCAATACACTAAAGGTCGTAACAAATGTCATATTTGCATCTGTTCATTAGCATCAGTTTTTTTAAAATTTCGACGCAATAGACCAAGGCTTCAAAAGCAAATGTAAACATTTGCATCTGCTTTATAACATCAGTTGTATTAAACAACTGATGCAAGTGATCGTCATTTGCGTCAGTTCTTTAACTGATGCAACAGAAATTTGTCTGTTGCATCATCTTCACTTGTATCAGTTCAACAACTGATGCAACATGAGTTTAACAACTGATGCAAATGCCTTGTTTTGTAGTAGTGATAATAACAGGTTAATAGCGAAGCGGAGAAAGTATTAAAGCATATCCAGTTTATCTTGTCTTAGCATATCTTGTGTTAATCTTATCATATCTTGTTGGCCCTATCATCATGATATTGTCTTGCATTCAGTTAATTCATGTCGTTTTGTTTTTCCTTGTTCACATGCTAGAAGTAACTGAACTTACCAGACTTTATGTCTGACCCAGTTTTATTTCGTCTTCTTTTCTTCCGTTCCCCCTCCCCCCCCCCCCCCAAGTAGTTAAGGAGGGAATAGTATAGCTCAGGTTAGATTGGACCGTTACTCTTCCCAAGCTCGAAGATTCTTTGACAAAGTGCTTTGGTCTCTCTTTTTCTGCTGCTATGGCTGGCTTATGCTACATTGGGGAATATAAATGTTATTTTATGCTTCTTTATTTTGTAAGACAGATGATACTCTGATATTGGAAAACAATTGTTGTACAAACTATTTTATCAATAAAGTAAAGTTTTATTTTCCGCTATTTTAATTTTGTCTGTCTTGTAATTTATCTGCATCTTTTACCCTAAATGCTCCACAGAACTTAGTGCATTCCCTTTGTGAGTGGCACTAAAGGATGTGGGGTGTTACATGAAATAAATAGAAATATTTTACGACCCTCAAATACGTAAAATATGGGTCGTTACAACAACTCTTTAATACTTGGCATATCCATCAAGCTAAAGCTACAAGCAACATATAAAGACCTGCACTTCATCTCCAACAAGTTCCAGAGTCACCCGAGTCATACACATGAGTTGGTTCCCACTGATCACCATAACTCTATAATAACTCTGGTACTAAGCTCCAAATTGGTGTGATTCATCTTTGTACCTCCTGGCATCCTCTGAAGTTCGGAGTTTATCCTCCAAGTGTGGTGCGATTCCGACAAACTTTGCTTCAGATATGCTTTGATCTTGGACCTAAACCCTATGTAAATATAATACCAGGAAACAAATTAAGTATAGCATGCAATTCAAATATAGTAGTGATTCAAATAATAGGTTTCATATAATTTCATCCAATTAAATATATTGTTCAATGAACAGTCACAATCTAAGCATATTGCTGCCAAATTACATGGACTAACTTGAACATAAGACACTGGATTTAGCTAATCATCGATTACATGCATAATTAGATTAAATTAGAGTTTAAATATACAATTATAGTTATGTCCTATGAATTAATGGTCTAAACCTATAGTTTTAAAACAAAATACCAAATTTTAGCATATAACGTATCATAGACTAATAATATATCATAACCTACTCACCAACTTAAACAAATCAAGTAGATCTAGATTAGATCTTATCCGGACAGTGATAAATCTGATGTGGATGCAACCAAAATGATGAGAGAAGGCTTTTACTTGAAGATCTGGTATCTAATTAACAACTAGAGACAATTTAGGATGAAATCTAGTGAAATTGGGTGAACAATTGAGGATATCTAAAGTTCGGGGCTGATCCGAAATGAGAGGAAGACTTGCAAAATGTTCCTCTCCACTTAAATTTATAGGCAAAATGAATTAGACTAATGAGTTACTTGGCTGGGTCCACTAATCGCTCTCTAATTCTGGACAATAGTTTCAAAAAACTTAAAACTGTTATAACTTCTTAACCACTTATCTGATTTCCTATACGATCACCTACAGAATGGGAAACTACCATCTTGAAGTAATGAAACATGTTAAATCATTTAATTTGTCTCATATCAAAAGATATAGCCTAAACATGATTTTTAGGGGTAAAATGTTCTCATAAAAGTTCATAAAAAATTACATGTGTGTGAAACATTCCTAAGAATCATATTGTATAATTTTACGGTTATACGATCTCAAATGAAAAATAAAATTATTTTATGGATCATAGATATATAAAATATGGGTCGTTACAAGGAGAATCTTTACACAAACATTTAATATAAGCATTTATTCCGCCAAGTTTAAAGTGATGTATCTTGAGTAATCCATGTATTAGACAGATTTTGAGTTATATGTATAAATATGTGTTTGTGTATGTGTGTGTTTATGGCAACAATTTCGCTGTGATATCGATACTTGCTTCATTTATTTGTATGTGTTACTAATATGTGATATACTCAATTCTAGAGCTTATGTATGTAATAATGCATTAAGATGTGGTACGTATTATTTTAAAATACATATAAGCATTGAATTCATCCATATTGAACCGGTTATGTATATGAAAATTTTCCTTTTTCATGTCTATTTACTCGAGATATCGGGTAGTAAATTCCCTTTAATAATTTGATCAATAGGGTCAGGACATCTTATAATGCATCCCCCAACCTTATCATCTTTTTTCTATTTCAAGGTCATCACCAATGATATTTTTAGCATTACTCAAAGTTATATATTCCCTTTCATATTCTTGAAATAAACAAATCCCTACATTAACTCTAAGTATGTGCAAAACGTCATCTACACTGGTTGTCATCTCAACAAAGGAAAAGTGGTGTCAACTTTTGAACAGAAGTTGAAATAGATACATAAACGATACCAATACACTTGGAAGAATGTTCCATTATGTTGCACAACCTATGTAAATTGACTTTCTTTACAACTTTACTTGCCTCTTTACTAAACAGCACACTCTTTGACCTTTCGAGAGTGCGAAACAGACACTAAGTGTCAATTGTCAACATTCCTACACATACAAAATTTAGTTATCACTAAAATCATTATTTTGGATCTTGTCTGTCTCATCTGGGTTTTGCTCAAGGTTTCATTTCCAAACTTGGATAAGACAATACAAGACATTAAATTTTGTTTATTTTGTATTTGATGCTTGTCTCATTTGAGGTATTTATAGGGACAGTTTGGCTCGGGTCTCTGTTATGTTTTAAAATACAAAATACTCCTCATCTAAAATCTTTATTAATTATGTCTCTACTTTTTGAAAATCAACAAAAAAAATGTAAAATTTTACCAAACTTCAAAATTTAACTCAACACACAATCATCATCATATTCATGCATTAAAACAACAACAAAATGATTCAAAAAAAAATGCACGCTACATTTTTTTTTCTACAATTTTTCGTATAATTGATGAGATTGCAGCAATTATATCAAAAAAGTTGTAGAATTTCATGCAAGTTTTGCTTATTTGCGTGAAAAAACAAATCAAAGCCTACACTTATTAAGACATTCAAGTATTGCAGGAAAATCAACAAAAATATAAAAACTTTGCATACAAATGGAAAATATTTCATCCGCAGTAAATTGCTATAAATGATGCAACTATTTGTAATATTTGTTGTTATTTCAGCAACTTTTTCATTTAGTTACATCAACTGTAAAATAATTGTTGATATATCAGCAATTATATATAAATAATTACTGATATATCAGCAATTATTCATCCTCTTTTCAACACATGCATGATTGTGTGAATAATTGTAAAAATATCTGCAATTATTCACAAAAATTGTTGATATTTATGCATATTTTTGTGCAGAGTAATTTTTTGAATTTTTTTTATACAGCAGTGCGAAAAACAGAAACATGAAATAGGAACCCGCTTTACAATCAAATTTACACAAGGATGACCAGTTAATGATTTTTGAAAATAAGGATGTGCAAGGAATTTTCACGTATTTATACCTCAAACGCGATTTGAGTTAATAAAAAATCTCATTCAAAGAATTTTTTTTTAAAAAAAAAAACTTCTTACTTAGTCCAAAAGAACTATGATGATATTTTACTAGTTCTCTAGCTTTATTTTTTTAACTTTCAATGAGTTCAAAAGTACATGATGACATGCTCGTTTCTACTAAAAATGTTCAAGTGAGCAGAATTTATCTAATCAATATCAAAGTAATTATTTATCCACTCTCCTTTAAAAGAAAACTTTATGTTTTTTTTTTTTTTTTCTTTTTTTTTTTTTGGAATCGTATATGTACTTTAGTTTATATAAACGATAATCATCATAAAAGATGTCAATATTGAATGCTTAACTTATTCCAAAATAATCTCCTAATGAATTTTAAAATCCGGGATGCCAATCGGAAATGTACATCTAAGCCACATTCACCTCACTTAAGATATCGTCCAACATGAGATATCATGCATAGAATTCTTGAAATGAAATGTGATCAAAATCCAAGATTTCAAACATTGACTAAAACACGTGAATTTCAAGTCTACTTAACGTTTAAAAATTTGAATATAGAATTTCAGGTGAAATAACGCTTGCATGCTTACTATCCCAAAATTGAATTTCTATATGGTACCTTTAGCAACAAGGTACTGAAAAATCATATGCAACAACTTGACATTTCATAAGGCATGAAGAATTTTTTGAACAGTTTCTTCTTCAGACTCGGAGTCGAATCTTGTCGCAACGAAGAATGATGGTCCATAGTTGATATGTATGTAACAAAATACATTCATCTATTTTGGGCGTTGGAAGCAATACAAAAGTGAGGTTAGATAATAAAACAAAATGCCTAGTATCTAAATGTACAGTACGATATTAGTGACAGCACTAGTTCTAAGTGCTTTCAAAAAGAAAAGATGGAAAAAAAAGCATCACGTTCACTTTTGCTGCTGCCGAGTCAAATAACATGCACCTGCAGGAGGTGGTTTCAGAAAGGAATAAAAATGCACTAAGTTCGCTTTTGCAGCTGCTGAGTCAAATAACATACCCCTGACCAAAACTTGATTAGACCATTCCTAGCAGATGACAGTTCGAAAAGGAGACAATAGCTAAGACTCTAGACTCTAGTCATGTTAAACATAAAAGATGTATCACCGAGAAGCTAATGATTATCACCAAAAGATCTCTTTAATTCGTCAGCTTTCCACTTATCGTCAATTTGAGGTAATTTGCTTAAACAGAAATCTAGAAACGATTTCAGCATGAAAGACGAAAGTTTTAATTTTTAATAACTCAAATCAGTATATATGAGAGTGTGCGTGGAATTACTGTAGACCTAGCCACACCTCCATTTTCATTTTCCAAAGCATTACTTTATATGTTAAGTTAAATACAACAAACTACCAGAAATTATAACTAAAAGAACATATTCAGAACTTAATAAACACTGACATAAAAAGTAATACAGTTTCTCAATCATAAGCTACCTGCAAATAAACTCGGAAAATTACAAGAGAAATAAAACAACCTATTCTTACAAAAACCTAAATCCAAGTAAACTTGATCAACATTTGCCCTTGGCTTCAAGCCTTTGTATCATGAAAATGTTGCGGTTGATACACAACTGTTATTCTCTGATTCTCCTGTAAAATAAAAATGTAAAGATAAATAAAATTCCATTGCTACAATTTCACAGCCATTGAACCTTGCATACAATGAGAGGATTAGAAAAAAAAAACTTAAATACATACTACTGTATTGCAAAATTTTAATACAGAAAACATCAATTTTTCACATGTATACTAGAAGCTCAAAATTAGTATATTCAGTAAGTGCATATTAGTTCGGTACTAGCACACATGATCACGGTTAACAATGGCGCACGACGCAAAAATGCGCAAAGTCTCTCTGAAGCTTTTACTGTATGGCGCAGCAAAATAGCAAATCAATTTTCTTTTTTAATTTGCTTTTACCGAATGTCGGAACAAACTCAAATTTTGAATAAATGATAATACTAATTTTTAGGAAGTTTGAATTTAAAAAAAAAAAATGAAAAACAAATAAAAAACGATAATATACTGAAAAGATGCGCTATTTTGCGTCGTGAGCCATTTCTATTCCATTTTGTGCGCCCACACCACAAGCAAGAAAGGCGCAAAGGCCACGCCATGCGTCTTCCGTAACTATGTACATGACAATAAAAGAGACTTCAAAATTTTGATATAGTCGTTCTGTATCAAAGTTCAGCTCAATACATTATCATGGTCATCATTAGACAAATGTGAGTGGACCGCCATAAGTTTACTTCAATCAAAAATAAAGCTCAAATCTCATGTTGACCAACAAAAGATAATAGACTGGAAGTCATTTTGTATTCTGTTCATATTTTGTTCCAAAAATTTATAATCAAGAGGAAAGAATCACAGGTCTGATAAAGTGTAAAATATAAAAAGCATAAACAGCATATTTTAGTAACGACTAGTTAAATTTACTGAAATATCTCAAGTCAATAGGTATGAAGACAACTTTGATACCTATTTAATGACTTATAAGTAACCTCGGATAATTTCTCAACAACACGTTGAGTATTCAGCGGTATGCTCAGATGAGCTGAAAGTGATGCACCGTAAACACAAAGAGCTCAAAATATACAAGGCCATGCACCATACAGCTAATATATCCTAATCTGAATCTCCATGTAGACTCTATCCTCCATTACAGCAATGATTGAATAAAAACAGTTGGGGATGTTTAAGCATACTTGTCAAATAAATGAAAGTAGTACTCCAGGAAAAAAAAACATATGATATCAGAAGATGTGTTCAGTAACATGGTAGGACATTATACTACTCCCAGTTTTATAATATTGCTGCCTATTAATGCTATTTAATGAATTGTTTGCAAGCTCACATTTGCTTCACATAAACAATTAAAGAGAAACCAAAGCCAGCTCTTATGGAAGTCACTCTGAAGATTAAGCATTAAGTTCGGAAGACCTGATGGTGATGTCGCATAAATACATGGGCTTAAACCCACCAGATTACGCACTAGACAGCTACTACATATTCAAATCTCTATGTAGACTTTGTCCTCCGATACAGTCCATATTAATTCAAAAGCGCTGGACCATTTTTGCTCTTTATTTATATAGGTTAATGAAAAACTATAAAACATGTATAATATATCTGAAGATAATAACGGGTGGTAATGCTTGTAATACTATAACACATGTATAATACATCTGAAGATATGTTTAGTAACATGGGTAGTAATGTCGCTACCTATTTATGATATTTACCTAATTATGTAATAGCTCAAGCTGATTTTCCAAAAATGAGTAAAAATAGACACTAAAGTAAATTCACGTTGAAGATTTAGCATTAAATTCAGAATAGGTGATATACCATATAAAATACTTAAAGAGTTGTGCAAGAAATAGAAGAATAAATTACTATTAAAAAACAATCATACTACATCAGAAGCACTGTTTCAATCTCGATCATCACAGCCGATGGCTCGGCAAAGATCTCAATGAGAAATTCTAACGAACAGAAACATAAAAAAAAAAAAAAAAAAACATTTTCCATGTCGGTTTAGATCTCTACATCTTGATCGAGATCAAATTCCAACATCTTTGATGGAAATTAAAACTGCGCGATAAATGGCATAATAAGTATTTATATATCCATGTGACCAGTTGAAACGATTCTATTTTACATCAATAAAAGCAATGGTATAAGTCAAATCATCTTCAGATGCACATAATTTGAGATATGATATTGTGCGCAAAACCTAATAAGTTTAAGATTTATACAAATTTGTCCAGTTGGATTCCAATATAAGTAGGGTCGCTAAATATATTTTTTGACAAGAACCGGTTTCTCTTTTGTCGCGGTTTGAAATTAACCTTGGAACCAAAATTTCATGAGTTATAATATCTAATTCTCTCTATTTGTCTTGCTCGCCATTTTACGCTTGTTTTATTCCTAGAGAACTATGAAGTAAGATGAAAAAATATATTTAAAGAGAGGGTTTGGGGGGGGGGGGGGGGGACTCAGATTTGTTATTTATTAAGATAAACTAGTAAGCAAATACCTCACTCAATCCTTATGATCCATGGTTGATTGTTGTTTTCCTATCATACTACAATATATATATGGTTTGTGTTTTGATTGATTTTGGTTCAAGAAGATAACCGTATTCAATTAGGTGATGACTGAATTCGATCAGAAAAGGTTTAACTGTGATTTCATTTAGTTTGCTCGCTAGAGAGCTATGTAAACTTTACAACATGCAATATGACTGAACTTGGGTAAGAGATGTTCAATATATTAAATTCTTAGTTTTCTGTGTTCAGTTTAATCCAGGATCATGAGACGATTTAATCAATTAAAAATGGAATAAGATGACCTGAACTAGAATAAATGAAAAAACCAATCAAGTGAAATTTATTAATTTTAAGATGGTATTCATTGCGCATGCATATCAGTTTTAGAGATAATATATATCCCGAGATGGTCTGAAAATGAATTTTAAGACATGAGATGTAAATTTGAGATAGACGCCTGAGATATACTCATCTCGTTTGAGATCTTCATCGATGCAAAATCGAATCTTTAGAATTTCCAAGACGAAATATGACCCAAATTCAAGAATTAAAACCTTGATCGAAACAACGTCCAGTAAAATGGTAGTATGCCATATGCCATATTAGCAATTCAAATGAATGCTAATTGTTAACTGGTTAGCGGCCCCATTGAGATACAGTTTTATACATGTAGAAGCATCAATAGAATTTTCCTCAAGATAGACCGAGTAAGCTTTAGATCTACTCTGTTATGAGCTTATATTCAGCATCAGATAGACTAACTTAAAGCACGTGGTGTGACAATTTACTGAACACATCTTGCAACAAACTCTCAAAGGAGATTAGCTGAACAGAACTACTGTAAGGGAGCAATAACTAGCGATAATAAGAACAGTGATATTAATTGCAGTACTGCTTGATCAACAGTATAAAATACCTTTGACACCATTTTCCACTTTTTCGTGAACAAGCCGCTGAATCCTCAAGAGGGTATGCTAGCTGATTTCTTTGCTAAACTCTGCAATAATGGACCCGATGATTTTTCAGAGCTATTGTTAAAGACTAAAATTTTAGGTTCTCCATTTATTTTATTCTTGATACTTTTCACTGTGTCCAAAAGTCCTGAGTCTATTAGACCTTTTAGCCCGTCGATAACCTGTCGAAAAAAATTGGCTTATTGATGATATCATTTACAATAACAGGGATACTAACTGATAGCATGTCAATGCATTGCTAAAGTTAAACGAGTTGTTGGGCATATCAGCGAAAAAACTAATATATCAAATGTAATCATGCAGACGTAGAACATACTTCCATAGCATAACGATGAATGTCTTTGGTACACAAATGAGAAACATGAAGGATAATATAAAGAGTGCCTTCTGACTGCATATAATGGTAAGAATTCTCCACTTACCAACAATGAAACTGCCGATATGTCAATAGCTTGTAGACCAACAAGCTCAAGCAACCGGTCAGGGGTTGATACGAGGAATTCGGGTTCACAGTTCTTCAAACTGCATTAACAAAGTTTAGATAAGTCATAAAGCTTGTAAGAAATTCAAATGGTTAGAGAATACAGAAGCATAAGATAAACTAAAGGTCAGCAGTTGTCTTATTTCCAAAATTGTTTTCCTATCATTGTTTAAGTTTCTGCCTTCCATTAAGACCTACACAAAATCATAATATAAATTAACAGATGCTAAATTCCTGATTCATCATTAACACCAGTATAAATTACTGTACATCTAAGTATTCCCTTGATTTATCTCTGAACGGTCCAAAGTTGATTATCTTTAAAATGGTTATGTGGTTGCGTACATTATGAAATTTGAATTTGACAAGTAAACACCAACACACAACCAAAATTAACACAGCAAAGACCTGGAATTGTTATAAGGCATGAAAAACTCAAACAAATCTCAACTAATCCAAACACAAAACCAAACACGATAAAAAGAAGATAACAAAAAGTAATAATGCAAATAAACACAAACCAGACTTGCAGTGGTTTCATTTTCATTCACACCTTGTGAGTATGCATCCATTTAAGGTAGGATATTATTTGCCAAGAGTACAAAAGGTTGATTGCAACCGATCGCTTAACTGATAAATTCTCACTAAAATTTGATTTGATTTGTATGGAAAGTAGAGAAATGAAGGAAAAAATGGAGAACTCTTTTACTCCAAAAATAAATGGTTTGCACAATAAATTCTAAATCTAATTTTACATGAAGAAACCCCGTAACAGTCGAATTCCAGATTTGTCATTAAATATAACACACTACAAATGTTGAAACAAATGCATTTAAACCTGTAAATTTAAATTCATAAGTCTTAATCCCAATTTAAACAAATCATACCAAAATATACTGAATATGCGTGGGAAACAGAATCTTGAAACTCGAACAATTTCAGACATCTAAGATTCTAACCTCCAAGTCACCGAATTTCAATTCAAAACACCACTAACTCAACAAGCTATCCTTGAGTTCCATTGCTCCAAATCACAAACTGGCTTCACCAATACAAAGTTAACTCAGTTTTCTTCAATAACATCACAAAATACAACATTCTATCTCAACGCTATATTCATCTCCAACATCACTTGATATACCCAATGAAAACTAAGTCATATTATCGAACTCCACCTTCAACAAATGCCACTTTGGACTACCACTTTGGATACTTTCTCAATTAAGTCCGACAAAGTCACCGTCCATTATATTCCACAAATGAACTCCAGCAAGACCACCACCAGCTAATGGCTGTTTACAGTATCCAAACTCAATAAAGAAACAAGTACTCAATATGAAGATAACACAAAACCCATAATTTGTTAACGACATACTTCACCATCAATAACAAACAGAACAACTCTCCCCTTCGTGTCACCTTATTGCATCTAACACTTTAACAAGTGAATCAAGTTTGAACAATTCACAAACTCCCCAACTGATAATGTTTTCATAAAAATGCTTGGTGTATTATTCTTCGGTGTGCATTTTCCGAAGATGAACAAGCTTCTTGTCGTCCATAAGAATGACTTTCTCATCACATTATACTTGGTTTGAGATGAATACCAAGTTTTCCACCAAATGTATAGCACTTCGACTATCAAATTTGACATCAATACTACGGTGTTTATGCTCAAACTACATGGAAAGCACCTTAAATAAAGACATTCTTTGCAGCCTCCATTACGACAATCAATTCTACAATCGTATAGTGGATAGAACAAATATGATTTGCAAACTAAATCTTCAACTACTAGTCTTATTTCATGAGTGAAAGCCTATATGGAAGTTGGGTTTCTTCAAATCTCAATCACAGATGTAGTTCCGAATCACAATAACCAAACAATTTGCAATTCATATCATTACTACCACAGAAAATAAAACCATGCCGTGGGATACTTTTAAGATATCTTAAAATAACTCATGTTTTTTCCAATAGGATTTTTCTGAATTAGTCATATTGTAACTAGCCATCACAACAATATTCGCAATGTTAAACCCTGTACACACCATGGCATACATTAAAATATCAACTGCATTTGCATATGGTACACGTGTCTCGTAAACCCCGTCTTTTTCCAAAGTTTGTACACCTTAATCAAAAACTTTACATGCAAATTTAATGTTAGTGGACACTTCTGCATCGACCATGCTAAACCAGGTAAGCACTATCTCAATCTCTTGGACTCAATTTCATCTAAAAGCACTTCCAATTGCGGAAGATTTCCATGCATAAAATTTCCCTTTCTTCACCAAATATCCAATTTCAATTTCAAACACAATTTTAGTTTGTTCACTTCTCCTTGTCTTTGCAAGTAATAAGCATATCATCAACATTCAAAAATAAATACATTTAACAAACATTTTCTAATCGCTTGAAACACACAAGCATCCTTGATGCTCTATCAAAACCAACGGCAAGTTTAAATGATTCAAGCATTTCGTATAAATTGCTTCAAAGTTCAAACCTTGTAGCAACTTTATCTCGCAAACCAAATTTGACTTATCTACATCATTTGATCGCTTCACTTAAATGTCTTCATCCAAACCATCATGCTAGAAAGTGGTTTTGACATCAAATTTCTTTTAACTTCAAGTCGTGAATAATATTTATAGTCAATAAGGTCTAGACTGAAGTATGTCGCACAATCAGTGCAAAAATTTCATCACTTGTTTCTATTCCTTTGTGCAAACCTCTTGGCAACTAATTTTAAAACTTCCAACATCCTTCACCATGTAAAGCAATTTGTGCTTAATTGCATTGTTCCTCTAAGAATTGTAGCCAAATCCATGTTCCATTGAGATAAAGACTGCATCTTTTCTTCTATGATCAAAATCCATTTCAAGCTCATTTAAAGTTTATGACATCATCAAGGTCCATCGGCTTATCTTGACATACTAAATGATCATTAAAGCTATGAAACCTTTCAATTACCATATTTTCTCAATGGTTTTATAACATAACCCACTCATTTGGCAATACAATCGCATGAATCCTTTCAGCTCTATCTTGAACTGAATCATCTTTACAATAATTTACATCGCCAACACTACTAGAAAAAACAATGTGGACTTTCATGTGATGTTACACCAATCACTTTAACATTAGCTTCACTTTCTACTCTCAAACCAAATTGTCATTAAAGCTATGAAACTTTCAATCACCATTTTTCCTAAATGGTCCTATAACACGACAATTCACCCATTTAACAATACTACCGCATGAATCCCTTCAGCTTTATCTTGGACTGAATCATCTCTACAATAATTTGCATCGCCGACACTACTAGAGAAACCATGTGGACTTTCATGCGATGTTACACCAATCACTTTAACATTAGAATCGCTTTCTATTTTATTAATGGGTTGGAAAGTGGTAATAACTTCCATCTTCTTCCAACTATCGTCAGTCAAATCTAAAATATTTGATGAGCTCTCATTCATCTTAAACAAAACCGACTTGTCAAATGTAACATAACGTAAGTTAATGATCTTTGTTTTCGAGTTTCAAATACAAGTTATACAACTCTTCTACTATGCATGTGGCCCTGTATAGCCAAGCAAAACCTTTTTTAAAAGCTTGTGTATTAAGGTTATCATTACCAAGATCATGCACATACATCGAACTATCAAATATACGAAGATAAATCAATGCTCTTCCATTCCCATAATTCTTTTGGAATTTTCTTAGCAATCATAGAACATAGAATTCGATTAAGAATGTATTGTGGTAGTGAAGCTTCAGTCCAAAATTTCTTCAACAAACCCGATATCGATCTCAAGCATCGAGTTTATCCAATTTCAAGTAATCCAAGCACAAAGTCAAACATAATAACAAGAGAATATGTAGCAATAATGCAAACAAATCACATACGAGATTTATAGCGGTTTCACCCATGTTTTGTTAGTGTACATCCGCCTTAAGGGGGAAAGTTTTATTGATCAACAACTAACAAAATACGAAGTTCACAAGTTAGGCAACATATGAAGGCTTTTTATACAAATGCAAGAAGAAGGGGAAAAAAATGTGATCTTAGTGAGGGGGGAGGATGAAATCAAAGGAAGACGAAGATAAGTTTCAAGCGAATAGGTACACAAAAAGCGCAGGAATTTGCTAAGATTAAGTTGGTGGTAACCACATGGACAATGGTTACTATATGTGATTGGTGGCAAATGAGTTGCAATAATTGTAGTTGGGAAAAATGCTAGGCACCAAGAATCCCCTAAAGCCTAGAATGATCCTTATTACAAACTCATCGTAAAATGGAAGACTTTGCATCAATTATTTATTAATAATCACGGGCTGACCCTTACAGGGTAATGTAGATTCTCATATGGCTCAAGTAGGAAAAAAACCAAACATTGGAAATTATATAGCAAACAAAACCTAAACATGTCAAAGTAAACAAACACTGCTCACCCTTGAATTTGGTGCTGAAGCTGGGCACCAGGATGCACGCTAACGGTATGTATTCCAAGAGCCTTAAGTGGTTTGCACGCCGATCTGACTTGGGTAGCCATTTGTTGAGTTGGTACAATAAACAAAAGGAAAGGACTTGCAGCAGCTGCAGTAGCAACTTTCCCGTCTTTCTCATTTTTTGCAAAAATATTAAAAGCTATGGATAACATCCAAACAAGATGCTCGTGTATCAGGCAATCTTCTTCATTGTCGTAGTTGATTACTACGTTCTCCCTAGAAGAACACTGCTTCCATAACTTAATACCCCATGAGCTTGCAGATGCCAACAAATCCTTCATACTATCGCTATCTCTGTCTTTGTCTATTGGGGATGAATTTTTAAACGTATTAAGACATAAAGTGATGAACTTTGCATCTTCCAAAGTGGAATTTGACGATTTGGGTTCCTCGTCTTCTACTTCTTCCTTTTTGGAATGGGTATCTCGTTGTTTATTGTCTGTTACTAATTTTTTCGTTTTGTTCTTCGGATCACTGCGGTCGTTGAAAGGGTCCTCAGGAGTAGGGAGGGTGAAGCACATGCCCTTCAATTCAATAAATGATTCAATTTTAATATTCAACGACCAAATGTTTATTCCAAAATTAAAAGAACAAATTGCAAGAAAAAATAATGATAGAAATTACCTCGCATTGGCGACGCTTCCCATTTTTCCGACGGCGCTTAGTGGCGATGATAGCAGCAATACGTGCTGAGACGGCATTTTCTGAGTTACGAAACCGTTTTCTTAACACTTTGTTCTTCTTCTTTCTTACTGCATCGTCTCCTTTCGCCATTAACTTGGTTTTTTTCCTCCCCTTGTTCCCGAATCAACACGGTGCGCGGCGGGAGGGTAGAAACACCGAAGATGGACAATAAGAAGTTCAAACCCTTGTAGAACAGCGTAAATGTCAAATGAAAATAAACGGAGGTGTTTTATGACATTTGCTAGCTTGCAGATCGAAATAGAAAAGCCCAATAAGATACTCATATATATATATATATATATATATATATATATATATATATATATATATATATATATATATATATATATATATATATAGGAAAGTCTATTTTGATACAATTTGGTGACACAATTGGTGACACAATGGATTCTCACCATTGGATTGCCCCCCTGAATTCCACCTTCTCATGTAAAGACAAAAAGATCCAATGGTGCAAATCTTTTGTGTCACCATTTGTGTCACCAAATTGTGTCAAAATAGACGCTCTCTCTCTCTCTCTCTCTCTCTCTCTCTCTCTCTCTCTATATATATATATATATATATATATATATATATATATATATGGCAAGCGTTCCGTTGCACCCCAAAAAAGGAGCACCCCAAAAACCCATGATTTTCACCTCTCATTTATATTAAAAAAAGTGGGTGGGAAGTGAGAGAGTTAGTGTAAGGAGAGAGAAGGGAAATGAGTGGTGGAAAAGTGGTAGGCTAAAGGGTGCTCACTATTTGGGGTGTCATTGAACCTGCCTCTATATATATATATATATATATATATATATATATATATATATATATATATATATATATATGTATATGTGTGTGTGTGTGTGTGTGTGTGTGTGTGTGTGTGTGTGTGTGTGTGTGTGAGTTTCAAGTGAAATCTAATCTTTATTTAATCAGAGTACTGGTATAACCATAGAACGGTGGAAAAACCGACCGTTAATAAGTTCAATATGAAATATTATTTGTTAAAACTTATTACAAGTAGGATTTTAATGAAAAAATTGTAGTGTAGTTTAAAAAAAATTGAAATCCAATTAAACTAAATATTACATATAAACCAACTTAGAATTAAGAATATGATATCAATGTATTGATTCGAATCAGTCACAAACACATACGTATATTTTGACTATATATCAAGTAGGATTAATGTAATAACTATTTTACAGCTCTAAACCATTAATAGAGTGAATAAATAAAAGCATAAACGAAACAAGTATAAGCTCAAATTATATCATCGTATCAGTGAATATTCAATTAAAATAAAAAAAATGAAGAGTAGATGTAATAAATAAAGCACAAACTTTATGATATCGGAATACCAAGTAAAAACTGTGAGAACAAGGAAAAAGTGATGCGACGAAGATGGTACCTTGCAATAGAAATGAAGACAAAAAATAATTAATTGTTTGTGGACCTAGATTGTATTTGTGTGGAAAGTATGAATTTACAAGTATAGTGTGAGCAATCATATAATGATGTATTGCCAATGGATAAAGCACAAGTTATTTAAAAAAAAAAAAAAAAAGACATCTTATGAAACAATCAACAATGCTTATACAATTCAAAATCAGGTCCTATTTCAACTTAGGATTTATTAAATATTTGAAATATCTTATATAAACAGTCAGACATTTTCAACCAAAAAGGTGGAAATCAAATTACTGTTTCATCACTTGCAGCCAAGCTGTCATAACGAAAAAAGTTGATTTAATAAAAAAAAAATGCAACTGATCAACATGAATCCCTAATGGTATTCGCAGGCTTACAATCAAATGTTTTGCTTCGTTAAAATTAGAAATATTGATTAAAAAAGCACAACGATACACCACCCACACTAGAGAAAAAAGAAAAAAGAAAACGGTCTTAATTATCATTAATAAAAGCAGGAGAATCATCGTGATTAATAAAGAAATATAAACACAAAAATTAATTAAATAAGCTACAATTAAGTAACGACTAACCATGCAGTGAGCACTTTGACCAATTCAAGACAAACTACTACGGTGGATTCCTAATAAACTGGAACTCATTTGACAAAGTAAAAATATTTTTAACATAAACTATATAGCTTACAGGTCAAACATAAAAGATAAACTACACGCTTCCACAAAGAAATAACATGTGAGATTATGGTAAATCACTGATGTACTCAGCGGTAAAGACAGATTTCTACACTACATAACTTTCACATTTTCAAATTAATAACCAAATGAAATTAGAAGTAGTACTTTGCTTCACACACATTTCACAACCCTAATAGAAAACAGGAAGAGAAAAGTAAGAAAAACATATATATAAACATAATGCAAATAATTTTGATTTCAACATGTACAGGTTAATCAATGATTTGAACAAGCGTCTGTTGGAAAATTATTCAATTCAGCCATAGCCCTAATCAATTCGAGAGGAATCAAAACTGTAAACAAACAGAGATTGTGGAAGCGTACCAGAATCCATAGAGTTGATTAAAATAGGGTTGGATCTTCCAAGAATGCAGTGTCTCTTTTTCTTTTGAATGTTTCTCACCGACGGGGAAGAGAGAAAACAAAGAGAGCGCTCTGTTTCTCGGGAACCGAACCGCTTTTTATTAACTGATAAAAATCAGTTATGTCACATTTACAGTTTGACCCCTCAACAAATTGTAAATTTCACTTGTTGTTTATACCTTTATAGTATAACAATTATACATATGTGCCCACATATGATTTTTAATTCAACAATCTCCCACTTGGTCAACATATGTTTTCTTATAACTGTACAACCTTATGAGCTCAAAATTTTGCTATTTATTAAAGGTAATCTTGAACAATCTCGTCCATCAACTATATTTATATAGGATCATAGTGGTTTTTGCCATTTTAATCATGACTAAACCCATCAATGGTCACATACATATATATAGTTAAATGACATAGATCAATCCTGAATACGTAGCATTAAAATCACATGTAATGTGAATCAAACACGTATATATTTCAATCGGTCCTCCTTAAACTTAAGTGATGTCAGAATCAAAATAGTAAGCAGAGTGAATGATCTGAATACTTTACTTCTGATCAGAAAACCGAATACATAAATGTCTCAAGGTAAACATAAAGCATATAAAATACAAACTCCCACTAAACCATGATATCCTCTAACTGTACAACACCCATATGAGCAGTGTGCTCATGAAAGACCTTGGGTGGTAGACACTTTATGAGCGGATCCGCTATCATGGAGTTTGTTCCAATATGCTCTATAGAAATAGGCACACTCTGCACTCTCTCTTTCACAACTAAGATTCCTTATGTCTATATGCTTTGACTTAGTTGAGCTTCTATTATTATTAGAATATGACATTGTTGACTTATTATCATAATATAGCTTCAATGGTTTTTCCACATTTTCCAAAATGCGCAGCCAGTGACAAAATTACGTAGCCATATTCTATAATGTACTCCCTTGTGTTTTCCTTGCTTCTGAACTTTGTGGAAATAAGTTTCTTTAAAAGAGCATTTGTTTCCGCCTTATCGCTTTTCGTAAAGCGTTTCTCAATTTCAGCAAGGAAGGTTGTGGCATCGGTGATCTATTCGGATACCGCACCCCTAAAAGCCTCATGTATGTCGTGTTTGATCCTCCTTTCACTACACCATACAGCCAATTTAGCAACTCCCTAATGCGGAAAATTCGCAACGGCCTTGAGCCGTTGCAAAATAGTAACGGGCTTTGCTCGTTGCAGATTTGTTCAGCACGGCTTTGGACCGTTCTAAATTTTAGAACGGATTTAACCCGTTCTATAATACAGTACATAATACAATAGAACCCCGTATCCCCCATATCCCCCTATACACTTTCATTCTCTTCACACAGAAAAAAAAAACGAACCCTTGCACGTTGTAAATCTGGCTATCAAAATCGTAGACGTTTACCGCTCTTGAAATCGAAGACGCTTGCCTTCCTGTTCATCTCGTGTTCGACCGTGATCAGCCATCTATCATCGTCAGGTAATATATTCAAATCGTTCTGAGATCTTTAGGTTTTATGTAATTTTGTTATTTAGGCATAATCGATTCAAATTACCCTAGATCTATGGATTATTTTGCTTGATTTCTGCTATATGAATTTTACAAATTTGCTACATTTTGGGGTTTGTTATTTTTACTGCTTGATTATATTATACCATCATGCTTATGAATTAAGATGTTATCAATCAATAAAAATTGTTACTGGATTCTGATGTATGTCGTTTTGTGTGATGATTGAAATTGATTATTGAGTTTTATGCCTGCTTATTAGAAACCCAAACTCAGATTTATTTATGTGTTTATAAACTAGTCTCTGAAATTAGAAAGCTATAATGTCATTTAAGTTCATCCCTGATTTGTTGTGACTTCCTATCTATTTTATTGCATCTTTTTTTGGCAGACCCAGTTCCCTATGCCATGCTTTGTTCTCCAGCGTTTGCATATGTACCTGCTGCCTTGAGTGTACTTATGAGTATTCATGATTGTATGTTTGATCCATGCTTTGCTAACTGTCTAAATTGAGAAGCAAATACCTAAACCAATCGGTAATATCCTTTTACCTGTTTTTTTTATCTTTTAATTTCGTTACTTTCCTGTGCTTATGCTGAAAGTACACTTTGTTTTTAATTGAATCCTTGGAACAAATATATTGGTTAATAAATATGGCATGTCTTATATATTCAGTTCTAGATATATATAAAACTTACTAAAGCTCTGCATGTATGGAAAGCCATATGTATGTATAAACTATTCTTTTTTTAGTTTGGGTTGTTTCATAATTAGCTGTTGATGCTCCATAGCCATATATTATGACTCGTTTTTTTTTTTTTTTGAACAGAAAATTTGTGATACATATCATTGTTATTGTCATTGTCTTTTTACAGTAAAAATAAATAAAATGAATTGAATTGAATTAACTACATGTTTTGCATTGTTATTTCTTAGACTTGATCATGGTGACAAAAGACCGCTTTGGTATTTCACTCGTCGCCTCTCTCAGCATTGGTACCTATTGTGAACTGTTGAGGAGGAGCTTGTGGATCTTCTAAATTAGGAGGCGGTGTCCAATTGTAGGTAAGTAGGAGAGTTTGCAGTCTCCAAGTTTAAGAAGACAAACAAACAACTATTGGCTAGGTAGTTATGGTTTTCGGTTATTTAGGATGCACAAGTAAGTTTGTTTTAGTAAATAGTCCACTGGATAATGAAAGGGTATCAAAAACCCATCCCTGCAACGATAGGACATTTTTTTAGTATTTTGATTTGTTTAGATATATATATATGTAGGTCCTAGCTAGAGCTTCCGTCAAAGTGTGTGCATGTGCATTAGTTTTTTCCATTCACATAGGAGTTGTCCAAAATTTACCTTCTTTGTACCATACTTGTTAGAAGTACTGTTTTTAGCTGGTAGATAGTCTGCACATTCTGTTTCATATCGTTCCTGTTTATAATCTTATCCGGTAAAAAATTATATGTGTAACAATAAATAAACAAGTTGATTCAAAATATTATTAAAACAATCAAGATTTTATAGTAGTTGTTCCAAACAGAGAATTTATACCGATGTAGAATACAATGACCCCACTGATCTGCATGCGGTAAACATCAATTTACAATAATATAATTGCATTGTTAATATTAAGTTAGTTTATATCATCATTAGAGAGTATTTCATCTATCACGACGCATTGGGGAATGAAATCAATATAATCTGGCCTTGATGCGGAAAATTAGAAGGTGGAGAAGACATATACGATCCATCAATATGAGTCGTTGGATGTTGAATGTACATAGGGTGGTGAATGAATGCTGGTACCCTAAAGCTGGCTCTAGGAGAGTGCACATTGTAAGAATCAAACAAGATGGCATATTGCAAGGTGATAAGTGGGAAACTGTACCTTGGAAAAAGCTTCAAGTTAGAGACATTGTAAGAATCAAACAAGATGGCTATTTCCCGGCTGATCTGTTGTTCCTTGCTAGTTCAAATCCTGATGGAGTCTGTTACACTGAGACTGCAAATCTAGACGGGGAAACAAATTTGAAGATCAGAAAAGCTTTAGAGAAGACATGGGATTATCTTCTTCCCGAGAAAGCCACTGAATTCAATGGTGAAATTCAGTGTGAACAACCCAAAAATTCACTGTACACATTTACAGGAAATCTGATCATTCAAAAGCAAACATTACCTCTTTCCCCAAATCAGTTGCTGTTATGAAGTTGCCGCCTCCTGAACACTGAGTATATTGTTGGAGTCATCATATTTACTAGACATGAAACAAAAGTTACGAAGAATTCTATGAATGTTCCTTCTAAAAGGAGTACATTGGAGAAGAATCTTGACAAACTTATACTTAAATTATTTTGTGGTTTCTTTTTCATGTGTGTCCTTGGATCCATTAGAAGTGGAATCTTTATTAGCAAAAAATACTACTACCTTGGATTTTCTGGGATAAAGGATAATCGGTTCAACCCAGACAATAGATTTCTGACCATGACTCTTTCAATGTTTACATTATTGACTTTGTATTCAACTATCATTCCGATATCCCTTTATGTGTCCATTGAGATGATTAAGTTTCTGTAGTCTACACACTTTATAAACAAAGATCTGCATATGTATCACGCTGAAAGCAATACCCCTGCATTGGCTTGTACTTCTAATCTAAATGAAGAGCTTGGACAAGTGCAATATATATTTTCAGATAAAACAGGAACATTAACATGAAAGTTGGTGGAATTTTTTAAGTGCTCGATTGGAGGGGAGATCTATCGAACTGGTATTACAGAAATAGAACTGGACATAGCTCAATGTAATGGTTACCAAGAGGCTAAGCAGTCATCTAGAGCTGTGCATGAAATGGGTTTCTATTTCGATGATAGTAGACTAATGGGTGGTGCTTGGAGAAACGAGCGAGTTCCTGATTTATGTAAGGAATTCTTCAGATGTCTTGCAATTTGCCACACTGTGCTACCAGAAGGTGAGGAAACCCCTGAAAAGATTAAATACCAACCTGCGTCGCTAGATGAATCTGCTCATGTAGTCGCTGCAAAAAACTACGGATTTTTCTTTTACAAGCGCACACCAACCACCATCATGGTTCGTGAATCACACGTTGAGAAGATGGAAAAAGTTCAAGATCTTCCATTTCGAAATTTTAAATGTTTTGGAATTCAATAGTACGAGAAAGCGACAATCAGTTATATGCATTTATGCAAATGGAAGACTTGTTCTTTGCTGCAAGGGTGCTGAGACTGTTATTTATGAGAGGCTATCTAATGTAAATAATGATATAAAAATATAACTAGGGACCATTTAGAACAGTTTGGCGCTGCTGGTTTACGAACACTCTGCCTTGCTTATCTAGTTCTGGTTTATGGATACTTGGAATGTATAAGATACAAACTAGATGAAAAGGCTGAAGTTTTCCATATATATATATATACATATATATATATATATATATATATCGATTATTTCTTGTTATGAAGTGGTATAAAATTGTGTACATATACTTCAGCTTATTAATCTTCTAATCAAGTATGATCAGAATGCAAGGTGGTTTGAAACTGACACATAGGTGTTCTTTACAGACACTGGCTTTCTCTGTTCTTGTTTTAGTTGTTGTTGTTTCCTTATTTATGTGATTTTTTTATTGGTTTAGTTTTGTGCAAGAGTGACATAAATTATGTGATAGGTTACCCCATTTTTCTGTAGTGGAAAATAACATTCTCCAGGCAATATATAACAGCATTTCAGGTCAAATAAAAGAAACATTTTTTGCGACAAAAATTTGAAAACCTATCGGACCTAATGTATTCAGTTTTAAACCTATCAGAGCTAGCATCATGTATTCAGTTTTAAATATGTAATAACATCATATTAGTCCCTTTTGCTATTATCTAATATAAAATAAAATCAAATGATAGCGATTAGAAGATTCGCTATTATCTAATGTTCGCTATTATCTAATGTATCATTTTAAATATGCATACATTGCAAAATGATTCGCTATTATCTAATGTATTCACTTTTAAAGATGATTATCTAATAACATCAGTTTTATATGCAGAGATTAATATTGTATAAATGTATGTATAAAAATGGAATACATACATATGCACAAGATTGATCGACTACAAGTTCAACAAGGAAAATTTCAAAGCTTTCGATAAAGATACAAACTGAACAATACACATGAATGGTCCTCTATTAAAGCAACACAGCATGGACAAGTCAAGGGAGCAAGGAGCAGTAGCTCAAACTGCCTCGACACATATTCAGCAAGTGAAAAATAATCAGGTTTAACATAAGCAAAGGTGAAAGTAACAAGTTCAAACCAGACCCAGTTCAAAAAGAAGCACATCAGTTTAACATGAGAAGGCAGCAAGGCAAGTGCATGTGCACATCATGGTTCAGACTCGACACAAGTGCAAATGGGCACAAAAAAATTTGGAGCAAGAAAAGGTACAACATATCAAAACAGCAAGTACATGGAGCAGGAATTTCGAGAGGTGCACAAGTTATTCAATTATGTGCACAGGTCAAGATGACGACGGTCCAGAAGTTCAAATAGTAATTGTAGGAAAACAACAAGCATATGAAGTAAGATTTTCCAAAGGTACACAAGTTTTATGCTTGCCATATCATTAGCCTTTTGTAGATCAGATGTAACATATGACATATAAAATCTCAATTCACCATATCATTAGCCTTTCGTAGATCGATCTCAATACAAATTTTATGTTTACCGCATTTGTTTAAGTCCCTTACTTGTTCATGGGCAAGAAACAAATTTTCTTCAATGTTTCTACCCGATAGAAAGGTGAATTGATTTACTGCAATTAGAAAAGGCAGAAAAATAATAATTCTATTGCATAAAATCTTTCCAATTTTTTACATAATACTTTAGTAGCACATGCAGTTCGGTCCATATTTTGAAATTAGTCAAGGCTTATATATTTTAACGATCAAAGTAATAAAATTAAGATTTTATCCCTTTGGTGATTTATGGTTTGGAAAATCTCTAATATAATCTTGAAAAACCGTTATTATAGGATATCCCAATGTATTTTACAGAATTTGGATGAAAATCCGTCAGGGCCTGGACTTCTAGAATCATCAATAGAAAGAAGAGCAGATTTGACTTGATCCGTATCAATTGGAGGACCTAATTCCTGGCATTATTTACTTGCATTCTGAGAGTAATAGGAGGAAAGTGAACATTATGTCCCCCTTAAGTAGCGACTGATAATATGTTATAGCATCTACTTTTATTTTTTTACAATCACATATGTAATTCCATTGATCATCAACTAAGGCCTAAATATTTTTTCTATGTCATTGCATTTACATTTTATCATAGAAATATTTTGTATTGTTGTCCCTTGTTTTAGCCATAGCACCTTACTTTGTTGTCTCTAGAACTTCTGTTGTTTCTATAACAGCTCGTTCAGGCTTTGGCCAAAGAATTTTCTTTATGTCTAAGCCAGCTCGGTAAAATGCTGCATCATAATTATTTGGAAGTTTAGTTATGTTATTATCCTTTACCCTTGGCCTATTTCATGCTTTCCCTTTTAAACTGCATTTAATTTGTGGATCAATCTATGACCGGCTGCACCCCAAGCATCAACAGTAAGTCCCTTTATAATACAATGTCCAAATCCTTACAAATAGCGCCAATTATTAACATATCGGAAATCAGGTCTTTTTTCTTATTGCCATTATTTTTGAAGATAATTGGAATTGGAATGGGGTCGCTGATAGATTACAATAGGGAGGGAACACTGACATAAAGTCGTAGTTAGTGTATTAATTTGATTACAAGGGACAGAGCCAAAATATCGCCGGTTAATGTTGTACAGTGCTAAAAGACTTTTTGTGCTTAACTGCCATATGTGCTTTTCATCATCTAGACTTACATATAAATATTAATAGATCACTCTTGAAATAAGCTATTCATCATACATCATAGATTTCCATTAGAGTTTCAGTTGGGAGATAGTTTTGTTAAGTTTTGATCTAGAGGTTGTTGCAATGAATTCCGATTCTAACTCAGACTGGCTATAAAATGTTTACTTAATATATACTGCAGCTGATACACATAATTAAAAGATTCGAGAAAAAAATGAATGTATGTATAAAAATGATTAGTGATTAGATGATTCGCTATTATCTAATGATTCGCTATTATAATTCGCTATTATTTAATGTATCATTTTAAATACGTATACATTGCAAAATGATTCGCTATTATCTAATGTATTCAGTTTTAAAAATGATTATCTAATAACATAAGTTTTATATGCAGAGATTAATATTGTATAAATGTATGTATAAAAATGGAAGACATACATATGCACAAGATTGATCGACTACAAGTTCAACAAGGGAAATTTTAAAGCTTTCAGCAAAGATACAAACTGCAACAATACACATGAATGGTCCTCTATTCAAGCAACACAACATGGACAAGTCAAGGGAGCAAGGAGCAGTAGCTCAAACTGCCTCAACACATATTAAACATAATATAAGCAAAGGTGAAAGTAAAAAGTTCAAACCAGACCCATTTCAAAAAGAAGCACATTAGTTTAACTTGGGAAGGCAGCAAGGCAAGTGCATGTGCACATCATGGTTCAGATCGACACAAGTGCAAATGGGCACAAAAAAATTTAGAGCAAGAAAAGGTGCAACATATCAAAACAGCATGTACATGGAGCAGGAATTTTGAGAGATGCACAAGTTATTCAAGTATGTGAATAGGTCAAGATAACGACAGTCCAGAAGTTCAAATAGTAATTATAGCAAAACAACAAGCATGTGAAGTAAGAATTTCCAAAGGTACACAAGTTTTATGTTTGCCATATCATTAGCCTTTCGTAGATCAGATGTAACATATGACATATAAAATCTCAATTCACCATATCATTAGCCTTTTGTAGATCAATCTCAATACAAATTTTATGTTTGTTGCATTTGTTTAAGTCCCTTACTTGTTCATGGGCAAGAAACAAATTTTCTTCAATGTTTCTACCTGATATAAAGGAGAATTGATTTAATTAGAAAAGGCAGAAAATAAATTAATTCTATTGCACAAAATCTTTCCAATTTTTTACATAAGACTGTAGTAGCACTTACAGTTCGGTCCATATTTTGAAATCAGTCAAGGCTTATATATTTTAAGGATCAAAGTAATAAAATTAAGATTTGTTCCCTTTGGTGATTTCTGGTTTGGAAAATCTCTAATATAATCTTGAAAAACTTTTGTTATGGGCACTTCTAACTCATATAACAATTGCATATATAAACTCCATCTAATACATTTTTTTTCGTCCGCAGGTTTGCACAATGTTAAGCAGAAGATGCTTCCAAGCTTATGACTGTTCTAGCTTATGCCTTGCTGTGTGCTTTTATTTTTGTGAAAACGTTATAATAGTTAGTTGTGCGGTAATATTTTCTTTTCAGGGTGAAACGGTAATGCAAGTATAATATGTATATGAATAATTAACGTTGTAATGTTATTGTGGTGAAGTTGAAATATTATCAATGTTGTAAGAATTTTTAAGTTTGTAATATATATTGTTGAAGTTTAAAAGTTTATTGTTAAATTTGGTCTTTTATGTTGAATATATTGGAAATATTCAATTTATTGATATTTCTTTTGTGATATTATGTCAAATCAATAAACGTTTATATTAAATAGAAATTACCGAAGAAGAGAGTAAATGCAGTTTTTTCTGAAATATTATCAATTAGCAACGGCTAAAAGACGTTGCTAAATTTATAATAGCAACGGACTGAAGCCGTTGCTATTTTAATAGCAACGGGTCAAGGCCGTTGCAAAATACATGTTCTGCAACGGCCATGAGCCGTTGCAAAATTTTTGCAACCCCGGATTTTGCAACGGCTTACAACCGTTGCAAAATCGATTTGCAATGGCTCTAAGCCGTTGCAAAATGACGTTTCTGGTGTAGTGTTTCCTCGTAGGTACTAGCATCTGTAAGAGAAACAGGTCGATCCGTTCTTAATGCAAGGTCAAGATCCATGCAGCCAAGAACAATTAATATATTCTTCTTCCAGTCCTTAAAGTTACTACCATTAATGACCGCTACTGAATTAAGGTAAGCTGATACCTTAGCAACACCGGAGTCCATATAAATAAATAAATTCAAATAATGGTTAATCTCATCTCAAGATACCAAACACATCATTAATATCAAGTCTTTGGACAGTAATATTAACTGTAAATGGTACTCTTGTTGTAGCAATCAAATATTGATAATAAGTTTTGTCAAACAATATGCAATCTTTGGATAAACATATTGCTCACATAAAATACCTTATAATCATCACATATTTATCGCCACAAGCATGCATGAAATTTTGCCAAATATTAATTCACCTTTGGGCTCGTTAATAATTGCATGAATTACATACACACAATTATTTTGATATTTTATTTAGGTTAATCTACACAAAAGTGATCGCTTTGGCGATATTGTATTTCAATTAATCTATTTGAAATATCAAATTTCCACAGAAACCAAAATTTGAATTTTTTTTTAATCTATATAATTTCATGAAACTACACCTAGTTTGTTCATAAATTTAGGTGTAGCCTTATTTGAATTATGTTGATAACCAAACTTTACATTTGTCCATTTCAAGTGCCATAATTCTACAACTCTATGTAGAAGTTTATTTGAACAAATTATATAATATCCAAACAAAGCCTGAAACTATAGTTCTGTGTAAGATACAACCAAATTGCAACATGGAACATGACATGGAAATATGTAAATGATAGTCATTTTTCACAAGCAACACACATGGTTGTTTCCTATTGAGTCCAACAATAATTAATATATGCAAACGTTGAGGTTTCTAGGCATGTACCCTCTAGTAGTATTGTATATTATGAAGTTGGGTAACAGGTAAATAGACCCAAAGTCAAAGCAGGTACAAGTCCATATATATATATATATATATATATATATATATAAGTTCATGCATAAACTTATGCAAACATCATCTAATGTTTATGCATAGATAACCCAATCTTCTAATATGCTTTTGCTAGAAATGCATATATAAGGTGTGGACTCTACTTGAATGATAGTAAAAGCACTTTACTTGAAAATTATACCAGCAAGTAAAGATTGGAATAAAGACAAAACTTGCATGGTACTGTAAGTATGTAATCCAAATTCTTTCATCTATATTACTTATTTAGCCAAATAACATTACTAATTGCTTCCCAGTATAATAATTTGCATCATCAAATCATTTACATGCAAATAAATGTGCCACTATAAATGCCTACAAGGCTACAACTAATGTCTGTAACCAACGCATTATAATATCTAATGCGTTTAAATCCACTTCTTAGAACTGGTGACCGAATGATCAATTTAAACTATAGTTAAAAAAGTCCTCATTGGTGGCATGACAAAAAAAAAGAGAAGCCGGAATCCAAAACAGCAAATTCCAGATAGTAAAGTAATTATTATTTTGCAGGGCGCACGATCCAAGTAGTTAACTTTTACTGTATATTATCTATATGCGCTATGCTACTGAAACGCATACGGAACCCAAACGCATACGGAACCCAGTTCTAAATTCCAACTAATAGCAGCCGAACATTATTAGAAATCGACTGTAGATTTAATTCGGAATTTAGAATGGAAAATTCTCAATAAATCAAATATGAGAGACCCTACCGTAAATCCTCAAGAATTAATTTAGGTTGCTCCAATACCAATTGTTGGAAAATTATTCAATTCAGCCATAGCCCTAATCAATTCGAGAGGAATCAAAACTGTAAACAAACAGAGATTGCGGAAGCGTACCAGAATCCATAGAGTTGATTAAAATAGGGTTGGATCTTCCAAGAATACAGTGTCTCTTTTTCTTTTGAATGTTTCTCACCGACGGGGAAGAGAGAAAACAAAGAGAGTGTTCTGTTTCTCGGGAACCGAACCGCTTTTTATTAACTGATAAAAATCAGTTATGTCACATTTACAGTTTGACCCCTCAACAAATTGTAAATTTCACTTGTCGTTTATACCTTTATAGTATAGCAATTATACATATGTGCCCATATATGATTTTTAATTCAACATCTGGCGCATCCCTTATGCTTATACTTAAACTGTTTCTTAGTTATTGTTCCAATTCCAATGTTGTCCTTTTGCATCATTGCAATGTATTCCCCATAGTCAATCTTCCATTCTGCAATATCATTTTCATGTAATTCATCTGTTAAACTTTTTTAAGAGGACACCATAAGAACATATATGCATTAACAAAAAAAAGCTATGACCAAATTACTTGAACTTAGCATAAGTTTATTTTGTTTGGAAAAACCACGGTATGGACTTAGTACTCAATTAATGTTTATGGGTTGCTTGGAATATTAGATAACCAAGCACACATAACAAAATATTTTAAGCTCATGATATCTTATTTTTTTAATCTTAAACAGAATATTTGCTTTCCAAAGTTATGTTACTATATTATTTTATGCCAAGTAAAATAAGAACCTAATCCAAAAGGTCTTTTAATATGCAGACGTTTATGAGGGTCATCATTGGAAATTAACACAACCTTTAAAAAATGTTTAGGACAACCGCAACCAATGGAAACAAATCAGATTGAGTTCACCGAAATGATGTTGCTGAGCAAGAAATCCAAATGGATCCTTGTCAAAAATAACTATTCTAACTCCTCTTAGGTTGATGATATGTATACATATATGCGAGCAATAATACATACGAAAAAACGGTCCGAGATTCAATGGGTATTAGGTATAAAATTGTTTGTACTTACATTGATTAACTTCCTTAATAACATCATCGAGATGTCATCCATATTATGCTCCTTACAAATTTGTTGAAGCTCACTAGTCGTTGTATATCCTCTTCCATCCCTATTGAAATATCTAAAAGCAGCTGCTAAATGCTCCTCCCGCTCCAGTTTGTTAAGAAGCATAGTCGCAACGATAAATTCTCCATAATCAATAGTACCATTGTTGTCAACATCAGCCTAGTACAATTCATTTAGTCAAGTGCTAAAAAACTTAATCAAGTCGTATGCATAAACAACTTTTATACTCAAACAACAATCTTTTTTATTTACCTTTATCATGTGATCAAAAGACCGCGCTAGTAAAAAGGGATTTAGGGTCAACTAACTGCACGATGCAGGCAGACAAAGATGAGCATGTGCCTTGAAAGTAGTTATATAGTGTAATTTAAGCATCTCTTAACATGATAGAAGAAAGAAAAATAAATGCAACTATGCAATAATAAGTGTTATATTTTTCTAGCAGAGTACATTTACTGCTTCCATAAGGTCACATATTTTTGTATCTTTCAGTAGAACCAAATCTTTCGAGACCATCCTTGAGCTTGTCAAATGTTGGATGTATCTTTCAGTGTAGAACCATATCTTTTGAGACCATCCTTGAGCTCGTCAAATGTAGATGCACCGCTGTTGTCAGTGTCCGTTGTTGTAAACATATCTCTTAATCCAACAATTTCCTCTTCAGAAATGATTTCAGCTATCACCTATAAAATATAGACAAATTAAACACCAAGTGGAGCACATAACTTCACTCGGAGAGTCAAGAGAAAGAAAACTGGAATCATCTGGAATGGAATGCATTTATATATACATGTAAAATCACATTTCATCTTATATTTATCTTCTTTTAATTTACAACCTTAACCAAAATCAAGAAGAACATCAATAATGCACGCCATATAGTAATAGATCCAACTTCAAATTATTTATTTCCAAGAACAAAAGTAACAATGATGATTTGTACATAGATTTACAATTTACTAACGTAATGCACGGAGCATTATGCATGACCTGAATCTAAACATGAACTCATATAAGATGATAGTGTAAGCAGTTTACTCATATAATAATATGATGTAAGAAGGGTTTCTTACATGATTTGACTGCTGTAAAATTATTTTCTGACAACGGTTAAAACCCATAATAATCTGCAAGAACGCACACATGCATGAAAATACACACACATACGCATATTATAAAACTCATAGTTAAACTTATCAGACAAAAACAACGTTTTTATTAGCTAAATTCTTTCAGAGAAATAACCGATTTTATCAATTAAAAAGACAAAAGTTATTTAATATCGTTTTAACATGAATATAAAAGTTAAATTCATTGCAACTAGTTAACTAAAGATATGTAATTTTGGATATGAAATCATGTTTTTATTAAGAAAACCTGCATATGACATCAGTCAACAATAAGATGAATTGCAAGAATGCTGGAATAACACCTGAATTTTAATCAATCTTCATCTGTTTTCATTATTGATTGAGGTCAAAATTAATTACATAGCTTGGAAAATCATTTTTCAGTAGACAGGAAACCTAGATAAATGAAATGTACTTGCAACCATATAGTTAATAAGACAGTGTTATTGTGGATTTTAGCAATACTATAATATGTGTTACTACTAGATTTCGACACCGAAACTAGATAGAGGTAAAGAGGTATCGAAACACAACTAACACTAGAGAGTGCCTCGAAAGCACTAAGACAACCGATGCCGAAAGCAAGAAGAAAAAGATCTGGTCAATATGTTATCGGTACCAACAAAGGAGGCAAAAGCTTGGTACTGATACAAGGAAGATAACGACAAAAAACGAAACTGACATCAACATGGAAGCAAAGTACAACTCAAGGTAATGTCAGTGATGACACCAAAATCAATTAACCTGATCACACATCTATAGGAAAACAGTTCGATACCGAGACTCAGAACCATGGAAGGGAAAACACGAGACCAAGTTGGGTTGGAGCAAAGAGCTATCGATACCAATCCACTTGTAGTGATACCGCTACCAGGGAGCGGCTTCGAGGTCATCATAAGGAATCTCGAAACCACGCTATTGCAAAGCCAGTGTCGGAACCAAAAAAATTTGAAGTAAACCAAGGCACATGAGATAGAAGGGTCATCCACACTAACATGCTTAGTGTCGATACCAAAACCAAAGAAGGAATAAAGACAACACTTTGAAACCATAAAAGCAGGGAAAAACCTAGAACTTACTATCGGAACAGTTGTATGGGTACAAAGGCTTACTGTCGAAACCAAAAGCAACTAAAGGAGTTATCTATACCAATTTACTTGATATCGATACATTGCATGGAGGTAGCACCAACTTCATAAGCAGAACGAAGCCGATAGCAACACTCAGAGTTGAAAGAAGACCAAAACCCAGGAACCGACACTGAAAGCCGCTAATATGGGCTGACACCGACACTAGATTGCATTACCGAAGCCGAAAGCGCTCTAAACAAGGCTTCTGCTGACTGCAACCGAAAGGAGGCCCAATTTGTCTATAAATAAGACTCCAAGTGTCTCATTTGAGGAGACTTTTCTTCATTCCACAATCTTGTATTCAATTCTTAGAGAGAAAACCCTAATTTGTAAATCAATTTGGGGATTTTACTTGTAATCACTTATGTACTCATGCAAACGATCAATAAAGAGAGAATCAACACTTGACTTTAATTCCATGGATTTCCTTATTACTTAAGTCACTTATTTTCTTACCGCTTCCTCACAGCAAAGCATCCTACCAAAGCATAATTACCCAAATACCCTTCCGCAAGCCATTTAGCTTCCTAACTTGCATTGCGCTTATGGAACCTTATCCCAAGGTAACTTTTGGTTCTTGAGCCTCGAAAGCGTGATACTCACCTCTTGAAGGAAGAGTAACTAATCTTCGAGCTTAAGATCTTGATATCTAGGAAACAGTGAACTAACTTAAGTTTGTAGGGACTAAATAATCTCTTACTGCCTTTAGATCCACATCCTAGACCTTAATTTTGGTATTGAAGAAAAATATCATTAACATTTTGGCGCTAGAAGGAGGGCCTGAACCTTCGATCCTTTGGACAACCTTACCACATCCCTAGTTGTTTCGTCCCGGTTTGGACTAAGCTTTGAAGAAGTAGGATCATGATAAAGGATTAGTGCATGGGTCTCCCAAATCTCAAATGGCTACGTCAAGCATTAGTGATCCAAGAGTCATTGAAAAACAAAGGCTTAGGTTGGAAGCCCTACGGATTATGAACAAGGATAAGGAAGTAGAACCTTATGACCCCGACCATTAGAGAATTAATCATTTCCACATAGGACCAACTCCCATATTTGTTATAAGAAACTCTACATCAAAGGAATACAATCTATTCACTCACATAAAAGAAGTTGTTCATGCATAGGCTAGAGGAACTATATTTGAGCAAAGGGTAGTGGAGGATTTCAATCACTTTACCTTGGAATGGGTTAAGAAGATTACACCTTAGTCTCAAGGCACAGTGAAAAGAAAACTTAAGGATAAGAAAGAAGAAATAAAGCTGAGTAACAAAAGGACTAGGTTCCAACGGCGAAAGGATATATTCGAGTCAAGATTACCTGAAGAATGCAAGCTTACAACATCAATCGAGAATATCTACATCCTAACCAAACATGAGCCTAACTTCTGGTCATCACCAAGGAAGAAACCTAAGAATGAAGTCAAATTGGGAGGGCCCTATTGCTACTATCATATGATGAAGAGGCATGAAACCAATCACTCTAGAGTTCTTGAAGGAATGATCATCAAGTTCTTCAATCGGGGCCAACTATACTGATATGTAAAAAAAACTTAGTCAACAACAAAAGATTTCTTAGTATTTACATGGACATGAGTATGGAACTCCTTCAAATTTGGAACCATCTGAAATGGTTAAAGCTACATATAATGGTAGAAAACCCTTGTCACTGCCAAGATGCAAGGCAAGGCACCCCCTCGGAGGGGAGTGGTGTGTAAGCCTTTAACCGCGTCTAATTCAGAAAGGGCCAGGTTTAAGCATCAAAAGTGTAAGCATCTGCCCTTATGACGAAGTTGCTAAAACCCTTACTCCCGCCTACTATGGCGTGGGTAAGGCATCACTTGGAGGGGGTTGAGTGTAAGCCTTTATCCGCCTCCAAATCATACAGGGCTACGGTAAAGCATCGAAAACACTTATCTGCGCCAATGATGGCCAGGTTAAGGCACCTCTTGTATGGGGGTGATGTGCAAGCCTCTATCACCGCCTACGATGGCCAAGGTAGAGCATCAAAGGAGTAAGCCTTTATCCGCACCTACAATGGCCAGGATAAAGCATCTAAGCCTTATCACCGCCTATGATGGCCAGGGTAAGGCGCCTCTTGGAGGGAGGTCGCGTAAGTCCTTGGGCTGCTTGGGAATAAGCTAGCCAAGCGCAACAGACAAACAAGCCCATAAAGTGGCTAACAAAGCACGTACATCCTCTTCTTTGACAAACAAGATCTCAAAAAGTGGCTTGGTAAGCATGTACATCCTCTGCTTACGTATAATTCCGCAAAAGGGAACAAAAGCTCTAGAGGAGCACTCTAAGCACACAGTCACCTCTGCTTACACAAATATCCCATGGGAAGGGAACAAAAGCTCGATGGAAGAGAGCTTAAAGCACGTACGACCTCTGCTTTAAAGAATAAGCTTGGAATTGGCACAAATGGCAACAAATACCCGAATCTGGATTTGGTTCGAGACATCTATTAAATACCAGAAGTGAATTTTTGGTCTTCTATCAAATACCTGAATCTGGGTTTGGTTAGGGACTTCTATCAAAATGCCAGAAGTGGATTTCTGGTCTTCTATCAAATTTTAATTTATTAACATTCATAGCAATATTTTAATACTATTTGTTTTCGTAACAACTCGATAAAAAGTCACATAAATATATGACCGTTGTGCTAGTGTAACTGCTCAATCACAATAATGGCTTATAAATAAATCAACATATATTACCATTATAACTTTCAACGGCTCAATTGCAATAATGGCTCAATAATAAATTCTTAGTAATACTATAATTTTTTTAATAAATTCACTACATATATAAATCGTTTCCAATAACCCCCCTGTAAAGACCCAATATTTTTAAAGGTCCAAAATCAATTATAAACATCATCAAACACGCTTATAACTAATTTCAGATATTAAAAGTAATGGATCTTAAGTATATAAGATTTAAAAATGCTAGAAACAGTGAATAATATAAGAGATCTTGTGATGGAATAAAAAAAATTACATATCTGAATCTCATAATTCATTTTATGACATTAAACATCCATTACATTAAACAACAGCGATACATAAGAAGCGAATTTAAATAACAAAACCTATGGATGCAACATGCAAGATAAGATCCTTTTTCTTCATCTTTTATTCTTCTTTTTTTCATCATCTCATATCTTCCCATAAGTTCTGTACAAAGAGAAAAATAGTTTCAACTATATTTGGACTGCGTCTAACCCTATACACCCCGACCCAATCTAACAGTTCCAGTGGCTATTGCATAGGAAAAGACTGCCTACGTACCCCCTTTTGGGGGAACCAAGCCCACGTAGTTTTATTTCCCTCTCTTCTTCTGCATCCAAATACTCATTAGTACATTACAACCATTGCATCCATGCATCCATTACAATCAATACGATTCAATACAATCAGTACAAACTTTGAGATTGATGCCATCAGCATAATTAATACAATCAATGCATTAACACAATCAAATAAGAGTAGAAAATAGTATGTTAACCATATGTCACAACATCTCAACATATGAAGTAAACAAAATAAAATTTACATGCATTCTTCAAAAACCAACAACATCCAATGACAATGCCAACTTGTAAAATAAAAAGGTAACAACATTTATACTTAATTATTATTTATCAATAAATAATTGAACACCGTCAATGTAAGTATATACCACATAGTCATCAATGCATGGTAATCCAATCAATATTGGTAACACAACATTCACCCTTAAATAGCCATGATTAACTACACATCAGTTTGTAGTAATCAATGATAAAACATCGCATAAACGTCTTTAATGCGATCTATCAATGTGAAATAAAACATGCAGTAACTAAAACATAATATACTGGAGCAATTCCATCACATTTACCATAATGGTTTTTATTACAAGTATAAGATTAGCATATTATTGTTTATTGTAAAACGAAACTTTGTTGCTTTATTCGGTTTTAGAATTTTCGTTATTCCTTTTTTCAAAACATTATACCTTATCAAAACATAACATATCGAATAACATTACAAATCAACTATATTATTGTCTTACACAAAACAATAACAATTTTTATATTAAATTCCTTTAACATAATAGAAAGTCATGTTATTCCCAATTATTCCAAATGAATGCAATTTTCATTAAAGCTGGATTATTATCTAATAAAATCTTATTTTGTTGAATAGAAATAAGCATCCTTTGTTAGTATTCATGAATATAATATCTTCAAAAATAATAACAAACATATCAAAACATCTCAAATTAATTTCATCATTTTTTTTTCAAAAACTGTTATTTATAAATAACACATACAAACTATTGATAATCACACTTTCCATTAATTAGCATGTTTTAATATCGTTACTCAACTTTATTCATTTTATTTTAATTAATAACTCATATATTCAAATCCATCACTTATTTCAATTGAAATTTTAATAGTGCAGTGATCAGTAAAAATAGTAAACTTAGACCTGATGCATCCAAAATGTCTCAAATATCAAATAACTATCAACATATCATGTCATAATTAGTAATCATATATGTTCTTCGAAAGACAATAAATTTATAATTTAAATTCAGTTATTAAATCAAAGGACTCATACCAATCTCATTCAATCACAATCCATACATGTGTTATCTCTCCATTTTATTTGGCACATGTTCTCCTTTGCTGTAGGAAATTTGTTGTGAACCTTGCATAAGCTTTCTTCCTATTTCTCCTTTATTTTGATCCTCTTTCGATCCTTTGATTTAGCATGTAATCTTTTCACAATTTTTGAAAATCAATTACTCAAAAAAAGAATACAAACTGAACAGACAATTTAACACTTAGAAAAGATACAATACAAAGAATGAACACACTATACAACTCACCAGACAAGATAAGAGAAAAAAACAATAACAAATACATGAAAACCAGAAAAAACTCTATCCTTTGCTGACTGATAACCTTCTTCCTTCAAATATGTGCAGCTAGCATCCTACTACATTAAATCCATCATGCTACCGACTTCACTTCTTAATCCCTACCATTCTTCAGATTCCTCAAATCTTCCTATGATTACAGTATGAAGTTCATTGGCACTCAGCGAAACTGAATTGTTCTCTTATTCCTCTCAGCCCAAATTTCATAAATAAAAATCTTCAAAATTATCAAAAGAAAACTACATTTATCAATTCTCCATCTCGTTGCCTTGAATATGTTAAACCATTCAATCCTGCTCACATTAGATGGCCTATGAAATCCCCCAGTCAATAATATTCTGCGCCAAATCTGAATCACATAACCACTTTCAAAAAACAGATGTGTGTTACACTCAGAACCCGAATGACACAACATACGCTTATGTTCCTGAATGATACCCGTTTTACACAATTTGTCTTTAGTATTCAATGCATTGGACATAACCTTCCATAGTAAAAAATTAACTTTTGTTGAGCTCTTCATATTCCAAATTCTATAATGCCAAGGAAAGGATTCTTTTTCACCTTGAAGGAAATCATAAACATTCTTAATCTCATGCTTCTTTCCCTTCCAGTCTAACTGTTCTTCACTACAAGCATTGTAACTTCCTTCTACCTCTCTCCATAAAGTCCTCTGAATAAAAGAACTACAATAAGGCAACTGCAAGACTCCATCATGAATATAATTGTCTATAAAAGCATTTTCAGGGATACCACTGACCCTTCTAAGATCATAACCAACCACATCACTTAATATAATACCTCTACATGACCATGGGGAATGCCAGAAAGAAACTTAACCAATCTTCTTAATATTGATTTGAATAAATGGCAAAAAAACACTCCTCAACTTTAAAATCTGCCGCCAACTCCAACTACATGATTGAGGGATTGCCACAGTCCAAAAACATTTTTTCCCAATTAAATTGCTTCAAACAAACTTAGCCCATAAACTATTACCATCAGAAAAAGTTTATCAACTAACCTCATATAGCAGCTTTACTCCATTGTTTCAAGTTGATTAAACCAAGTCCACCTTTGTCCTTTCCATCATATAATTTGTTAAAAGCAATTGGAGTTAACTTCTTAGCAAATGGATCCCCATGCCATAGGAAACTGTTCATTGCACTAATTACCACATTTACCAATTTTACTGGAAGAATATATTGCCTAGCATAATAGTTTGTCATAGCAGTTACAATGGATTGAAGAATAGTAACTCTACCAGCTTGAGAAACCCTACAAGACGGCCACTGCATCAACCTTCCAATTATCTTCTCAAACAAAGGTAAAAACTTATCTTTTGTAACTCTGGCGGTAAACAGTGGAAGACCCAAATAAGCTGAATTATGTGGCAATTCATTTAAACCAGAACTACTAATTATCCCCCCTTCTTATCCAAAGGTAACCCTGCTATCTTAATATGAGATGTACTGAGATTGATTTGCAACCCAGCGATCTCATAAAAATTATGCAAAGTGGACAGAATACATTGAATATTACTCATAGTAGACTTAGTAAAAATAATCAAATCATCAGCAAACAGCAAATGAGTGATTAGTGGATTCTTACAGCGTGGATGAAGCTCTAACTTCTTGTTCCTGACTTGCTCCAAAATCATTGAATTATGCAGCTCCATCACAATAATAAAGAGCGATGAAGATATTGGATCCCCCTGCCTAACTCTGTGCTTGCCATTGAAAACACCATGTAGATTTCCATGTCTTGAGATTGAGAATATTGGAGATGAAATGCATGTATAAATCCATGCTAGAAATGGCTTTGGGAAGTTCATTCTAGACATGATTGCCAATATTGTAGCCCATGAAATAGTGTCAAGCGCCTTTTTAATGTCCAACTTGATGATGCATCTTGGAGATATATGTTTCCTACCATAACCCAGCAAAAGCTCTTGAGTAAGAAGAATATTATCACTTATTGTTCTTCCACTTATAATGGCTGATTGAGTACTAAAGATCACAAATGGAAGAACACTTTGAAGTCTATTAGCAATAACCTTTGAGATGATTTTATAAAAAACACTACAACAAGATATAGGCCTGAATTCTGAAACTATTGTTGGATTGTCAACCTTAGAATCAAGGCAATGGAGGTTGCTGACAAACTCTTAGGCAAGTAATTCATCTGGAAAAAATATTGAACAGCCTCAATCACATCCAACCCAATCACTTGCCAGCTTTTTTGCAAAAAATGAGCATTATAACCGTCTGGTCCACCACAACTAGTATCATCTAATTTAAAAACTGCATCTCTTATTTATTCCTCGGTGATTAATGCAACAAGCTCAAGATAACACTAATCAGAAACAGTTGTAAGTACTAATTGAAACAAGAGCTTGATGTTAGAAGGAGGAACATTGACAGGAGCAAGTATAAATATAAAATACCTGACAAATGCATCATCAATGCCATATTCAGAAGAATGAATATTACCCTTAATGTCTTTAATCATGTAAAAAGCTTCCTTGACCTTCTGCAGCTTCAAAGAGTTATAAAAGTACTTAGAATTTCTATCAGCTTCCAGTTCCTTCTTGAAGAAAGAACTTTGCTTTCCAAGGTATATTTCAACTTATTTATTAGTTCCTTCTCCCCTTTAAGCAATTGCACATCAAAAGGCTTCAAGTTCAAAGCTTCATGTACTTTAAATAATACTGCTCTCACCAAAGAAGACTGAGTTGAACCTTTCTCGAATTGAAGAGAAGTCCAACTTTTAAGCTGAAGCTTCAATAATCTCAATTTACTCAACAACTTATCCATAGGATTCCAACCAGAACAGCTATTCCAAACCTGCATTAGAATGTTAGTATATTCTTTATGACTAGTCCAAAAATTAAAAAAATTAAATAAGGACTTCCCTTTGCTAATGTTTCCATCAATTTCCCAATTAAGAAGTAAAGGACTGCGATCAGAAATTGATAGAGGAAGAACATGACAAAAAGATTTAGGCCATGATTGAAGAAAAGTAGGGTTAACAAAAATGTGATCCAATTTACACAAGGTGGGATTACCAGAGTGACTCCTATTCAACCATGTATAATCAGAGCCATAATATTTGATAGAAGTAAGATTGGATTTTAGGAGAGCTTGACTAAGAGGGGCAATGTTTTTAATGGATAGAGCACAACCTCCTAGTTTTTGTGCAGAGGATAACATACAGTTAAAATCTCCTCCAATTATCCAAGGGCTAGAGGATGGATCAATAGAACTCGTATTTGAAAGACAATTATGCCTTAATACCACAGAGTTGTGAGCATAAATAGATGTCAAATGTAAAATAGAGTTGGAAGGTAAATGAACACATTTATAATGAAGAAATTGATCAGATGAAGATAACTTACAAAGTTTGAAAGTTGATGGATTCCATAGAGTTAGAAGTCGACCAACACTTGCATCTGCCAGATTATAATCAAACTGCCAACTAGGGGAAATAAAGAGATAGATTGAGATGTTGATTGCATGTCTACTTTTGTTTCAGATAAACAAAGCAAATGAATCTTCTGATCCTTAATAAAAGCTTTAATTTTACTGTGTTTAGAGGATAAATGCATTCCTCTGATATTCCAAAATGCAATGTTTTGCATCATCATTTAATAGAAGTTGGATCAGTTAAAGGAGCAGGATGCTTCCTAGTATGCCTTTTAGATTGATAGCTTTGTCCACTTGAAGGCTGAACCCGATCAGGCTTATACTCGATATCTCCGTCAAGATCATCTGCAATCTGATGCTTCTTAGCCTTCTTTTTCCTTCCTTTAGCAGATTTTTATCTGCTTTCAATTGTGAGTTCTCATTGTGATCATCCTCTGAGATATCAATATCTTTTGGGAGAGGATTTGAAGGTTTGACATGATTATCAAGATGAATAGTGGAATTGTGAGTGGAATTGGGAGAGGATAAAGAAATATTGGGAGGAGGAGGAAGAACAATATGTTTTGAGGGAGATAAATGGGAGTATGGTGAACCAGAGGAGTTAACATTGGAATTCAATTTGTAACTGAATGAAGAATTGGCTGGAATTTGAAAACTAAAGGAAGAATCTCATGATGTTGATTGCATGGATGAGAAAGAGTTCAATGAAACCGAGCTTGACATAATATTTTGAGGACTAGAACTTGTGGATGCAACATTTGTTAAATCATTCAACACATCAAAAGGTTTGATACATGAAATTCCTTGTCAACAGTTTCATTGATAGTTGCATCAAACACTTTCCTGTTTGCTGGATTATCAGTCGGCACAGATCTACCTTTGCTCTCTACTGCATTTTGCATTGTACATTTACCCATTTCATCAACTAGTATGACTTTTTGACTATTTCTTCCAATGATTAAATTTCTATCATCCATTTGCTCTTTATTATTCACCTCTTTATCAGAAACAGCATCACCATTCCCAGTTACATCTAAAACTTCTTCCATTGCTTTTTCCACATCCTTTGCCACATCGGTCTGAAAATCATTACCTTTCCTCCTCCATACTTGCTTCTTTTTAGTAATCACTTTTGTCTAACATTGTTGAGACTTATTAGAAATACCTCCTTGTCTGACATTACCTTCCACTACTGGTATGTTAGCTTGATTATTAGTTGAGATGTCTTGCTGTCATGTTTCCTTATTACTAAAACCTTTAAGAAATTCCTCACAATTTGAGGTAGCATGCCCAAACACTTTACAATTTGTACAAATTGCAGGTCTCCAATTATAAGAAACCATAACTGGTGGACACTTTTCATTAAATCCACCAATCTCAATACAATCTGGCAATTCTTATTCTGCAGATATTTCAACCAACACCTTTGCATATTTAATCCTCTGCATTCTCTTTGTATTATTATCAAAGAAAATGAGTTTACCCACATGACACGCCAACCAATTAATTCCAATTAAGGTCCAGAGTAGCACTGGAATTCTGTGTAAGTGGATCCAGATTGGTACTTTTTTAATTTGAGATTGCACATTACCAATGGAAGGATTCCAGGTTGTAATGATGAACATTCTCCCTCTTATGAATAATGGATCTGCTTTCAAAATTTTATCTTTATTCATATTGTTAGAAAATTTAAAGTAGAAATTTCCAACATCCGATTTAATGCCTACTTCCCCAAACAATTTCCAATGATTTCGTAAATTTTTTACCACAGTTAAGTAAGAGAGAGAGAGTACCATCTAGAAAAAAGCCCACCAAATGATTCTGCCAGAATTTGATACCCTCTGCTTTAACAAGATCTAGAGGAATATTTGGAAATCCATTCCTTTCTATTGCAGACTCTATGGGTTTATAGCTACCAGCATTGCTGGCAAAGAATTGAATAGAGAAAGATAATTAGAAGAATAGCAGTAGATGTAATCGATAGATTGGAATTCATAGCATGATTTTGAGGGAGGTCGGATAAAGGTTTGCAAGAAACAGAAGGATTATTATGATCAAGATTAGCAGAATTAGGATCAAAATACACTCGATTAGGTTGGGGCAAAGATTTTCCTGGAGTATTCGACGAAATAAATTTCGAGGAATCAAGAATAATAGAACTATCAACTAAGGAATTTACATCAGATTGTTGATGAGAATCAACAGAATGCACATTAGCTATCCCAGAAATGCCATCATCCATAAAGCCAAATGATGGATCTGAAGAATTTCCATGGACAGAATTTACAAGATTTACAGTAGAATTATCATTAGCAAAAAGCTTATCACTAAGATCATTCAAAGAGTTTGGATTAATTGAGTTGCAATCAACACAAGAAGAAGATGAGCCAGAATTCAGATCTGAAATAATAAAATCAAGATTATTACATCGGACATCGCCAAGGAAGAAATAGAAATGGGCAGAGTGTCATGGGGAACAGGCAGAGGAGGACTAACGGGAATGGAAAGAGGAAGAGGAGGAAAAGTAGCCGAATCAAGAGTAGAGAGAGATAAAGCAAGGGAAGAGCTTGAGGAATAGAGATCCGCCATTAGCAAGGGATTGCAAGAGATTTTGTATTTAATCTTTTCACTATTAGTATTAAGGAAAATTTGTAGAGGAAAATAAGATGTGCCTATGGAATTTTCAAGAGGGAAGAAGAAAACAAAAGAAGAGGATCGAGGTTAGGTTGGATTTGGCTTGTTTATATAGGAGCTAAAGACCGATTTTGTCCATTGGTCTAACCCTTGAAATTTTAAATTACATCGCAGTCGTTGTCTTAATTACTTCGTAATGAAGTAAGATACTATAATACATCTCATATGTCTGTTCTTATTTTCTTCCTATCAACGACAAAAAGAGAGATTTGAATATACCATTTAAAATGAGAAATCAATGAATATGTTTTGAAACCTATTTAAAAATTGCCACTTATATAAGAGAATTAAATGCTATTCTTTAGGAAACAAATTTCTAACAAGACAAATTAATTGACATACATGTCAATCAATTCCTACTTAATCTTCACATGTGCAATTAATCATTTATTGCTCCATAGTACATAAAATTATGGCATTTACATATTTATACATATATAGGGAAATTTAGATTTGTCTAGCTTTTGTAAGAATAGGCAAAAAAAACCCATAACCATACATAAATAAAATATGTCTTTGATTAATGCACAATTGATAGCTAACTTGTTTTCGAAAGTGGAAAGCAAATGTAATTTTCATTCCATTTTTTTCCTTTGCAACTTCCCCATAACATAGAAAGTCTATGCATGATCAAGTTATATACATGCACACACACACATATATATATATATACACACACACACACATACACATAAAAGATTTAAATAACATGTTAATTAACGTGCAATTAATTTACAGCCTATGTATTATAATTTGGAAACAATATTCATCTCATATATATGTAACATATATACATACAACTGCATAAAATCTTTCCTTATATGCAACTCTTAATTATATGTCTCCAATTTATATGTGTAGACATACACAAATACTTTATATTTGGAACATGCATAAATTTGATTGTTTTACTTAAAACTCATAAAAATATGGAAAAATATGTAATTGATGAGAATTGAACTCATTACTTCATGTATCAAAGTCTACTCACTTAACCACTACACCAAACATTATTTTTGTTATTAAAATTAGAACATAGAAAAAAAAGGTTTCATGTGTGTATCTTTCATTCTTAAAAATATCAATATCTTATAAACCATAACTCCAAGTATATCAAACTGATTGTTTCGGAAAGACTTTCCCAATGGTTACAGATAAGACATCTGGTTTATCTTCTTGTAAAAATTAATTTTTAATTACTTAAGTTTTAGAACTGTAAAAGTTGTAGGATGTTACATTCTTCCCCCCTCAAAATGTAATCAGTTCTGGAATACATGCCTCTTAGTATATAAAAATAGCATGTTCAACCTTTATCATTACACAACTTGTTTTTACCCATTGAACCTAGTTCTTGGGATCTCCAATCATCAGGTCGGATTATCATTGTGTGTAACTCAATAATTTAAGGGAAATAGTTCCATTCTTTTAGAAGTATTAAGAACTTTCTCTCTGGATAGTCCTTTTGTCAAAGGATCTACCAAATTTTCATCACTGCATATGTGATCCACTCTAACAGTATTTGAAGATAGTAGCTCTATAACAGTGACATTCTTACGACGTATTTGTCATCTCTTACCATTATAATAATGATTCTGTACTTTTGCAATAGTTGTGGTACTATCACAATGGATCAACCCAGCTGGTATCAGTTTTTCCCATAATAGAATCTCAGCTAGCACATTTCCCAAGTACTTTGCTTCTTCACTAGCCATGGCTAGTGCTATCATCTCAGACTCCATAGTAGACTGAGCCAATATGGTATGTTTCTTGGATTTCAAAGAAACAGCTCCCCAGCAATGCTGAATATATAGCCACTGGTCGCTTTTGAATCATCAAATAAAGTATTCTAGTCTGTATTGGTATAACCTTCAAGAACAGCTGGACACTTTTCATAATGTAATTCAAGTTTCATAGTTCGTTTAAGGTACTTCATGACCCTCTCAATAGCATGTCAATGCTCTATACTAGGTCTACTGGTAAACCTGCATAATAATCCCACGACATAGGCAATGCCGGGTCTAGTACAATTAATGGCATACTGAAGGCTGCCAATGATGCTCGCATATTCGAACTGTCTTACACAATCACAAGTGTTTTTAAATAGTTTTACACTGGGATCATATGGTGTACATGCATGTTTGCGGTCAAAGTAATTGTATTTCTTTAGAATCTTCTCAATATAATGAGTTGATCCAAAGAAAGTCCCTTTCGGACCTAATAATCTTAATACTAAGGATTACACTCACTTCAACTAGACCTTTCATGTCAAAATTGGCACTTAACAAAGATTTAACAGTGTTTATGGCATGAATGTTTGACCCAAAAATAGTATTTCATCCACATGTAAACATATGATAGTACAAATGTCATTCTCAGATTTACAATAAATGCATTTGCCACTTTCATTAACTTTAAAACTATGTGAGATTATCAAGTTATCAAATTTTTTATGTCAATGCTTAGGAGTTTGTTTTAAACCATATAATGATTTACCTAATTTGCAAACTTTATGTTATTGACTAGGAACTACAAATTCTTCAGGTTGGTCCATATAAATTTCCTCTTCTAGTTCACCATTTAAAAAAGCAGTTTTAAAATCTATTTAATGTATTATTAAATTATGAATATAAGAAAGTGAAATTAATACTCGAATGGATGTAATTCTAGTTACAGGTGAAAAAGTGTCAAAAACATTTTCTCTTTATTTAAAACCTTTAGCTATTAAACATGATTTATACTTATCAACTGTGTCACTAGGTTTTAATTACATTTTAAATACCCATTTATAGCCTATAGATTTACAAACAGGTGGTAAATCTACTAAGTGCCAAGTCTTATAAGATTCCAAAGAATCCATTTCATTATTTATAGCCTCTTACCAAAAACTGACATCCAAAGAAGATATGACCTCTTGGAGGTTTAAAAGATCCTCCTCTACAGTAAAAGCACAAAAATCTAAACCAAAATCTTTTGCAGTTCTAGCTCTTTTACTTCTTCTAGGTTCATTTTCAGAATACTCCTTGATTTTTGTTCTAATAGGCATATGATTACTTGATGTACTGCCACTATTCCTTAATTTAAAAGGAAATTTCGATTCATAAAAATCAACATCATTTGATTCAATTATGTTATGTGTATTTGAGTCATAAAATTTGTATGCTTTTCTATTAATAACTTAGTCAATAAATACGCATTCATATGCTCTACTTGCCAATTTTATTTTCTTAGGGTATGGAATATGAACATATGCCAAACATACCCAAGTTCTAAATAAGACACATTGGGTTTGTAATATTTCAAAATTTTATAAGGTAAAATTTTACTTTTTCATTTAGGGATTCTATATAAAAACACACAGATAATAATATATCCTTCTCACCAATGTTTTGATAAACCCGAATTTACTAAAATGGATTCAATCAATTCGGTAAAGGTCCCATTGTTTCTTTCAGCTTTACCGTTCATTTCAGGTGAATAAGGTGCAGTTCGCTCATGTATTATACCATGTATTTTATTGAGTTCCAGAATTGAACTAGATACATATTCTATTCCTCTATCACTACGAAGTCTCTTAATTTTCTTATTGTATTGATTTTCAGTTTTAGTTTTTAATTTTTTAAACATGTTAAATGCATCACTTTTGTTTCTCATAAGATATACGTAAGTGAAATCAAAACAGTCATCAATAAAAGTGATAAAATAGCAGTGTCCATGTCTAGTCAATGTACCATCAAGCTCACATATGTCAGGATGAATTAAATCTATAGGTTCAAATATTCTATCAATAGATTTATGCGGTTTCTTTGTAATTTTATCTTAAGTACATAATTCACATTTATCAAAATCAGTTTCTAACATTTTAGTGATCATATCTAAGGTGCTCATGTTATGAATTATACTTCTGTTAACATCAAATAATCTAGAGTGCCAAATATTAAAATCACACAACATGTAAGCAGAACTGGTCACTTTATTAGATTCAACATTAAGTTTAAACTTTCCCTCGCAAGCATAGCCCTTTCTCACAAACGTACATTTAGTTAAGGTATACAAATCAGCGCCTATAACTTGAGTAAAGCCAGCCTTATTAAGGAGAAAACCAGAAACCAAATTCTTTCTCATCTCTGGAGTATGCATCACGTCTTTAAGAATAACCGTCTTTCCATAGTTAAACTTGATTTCCACATTACCAATCCCAACAACTTTAGTGGCGTGAGAATCACCCAACAACACTTTCTGGTCATCGGCAACCGTGTTTGCAGTAAGGATATCACGATCATAGCCGACATCGGCAGCCGTGTATGTAATGAATCTCGGTAATCATAGTCGTAAGAAGCTCCTCAGTTAGATTTGCCTGCTGTGCAGGGCCTGACCTGTTCTGACATTTTCGTGCCATATGACCTAGTTTTTCACAGTTATAACATAAAAACAACTGTCCAGAATCACTCTTTTGCGTTGGTCGCTGCTGTTCTTTTTTGTTCTCTTGCGGGTTCCCATTTTATTTGTTCCGGAGGTTCTGATTCTTAAAAGACTTCTAGTTTGGTTTCAAAACAGCGGGTTTGGTCTTTTTAGTGTTGTTATTAGTGACAACCAACACTTCCTCTTTCTAGTCCTGCTTTCAAGCCTCTGCAGAGGCGAGTGATCAAGCTTTCTATGAGTCTTTACCTCAAAACATTTTAAAGTCTATTCAATATGAGGGAAGTTTGTCAATAGTAACATCAATATGGAACTGTTCATCTAAAGACATACCTTCGGAGATGATCTTATGAGCTATTTTTCTGAAGCTCATGGGACTACATCTCTACTAATCCATTGTCTGTCATCTGATATTTGAGGTAGCGACTGACAGCATACTCCTTTGCCCCTGCCTCCTTTGTGTTATACTTCTTTTTCAATGCCTCCTAGATCTCATTTGCTGATTTGTCGAAATTGTAGTAGTCGTGTAGGTCATCGTTGAGGCCGACGAGAATGAAATTTTTGTAGAGGTAGTCCTGCTCAATCCAAGTCTGGAGCTGCTTCAATTGTTCTATCCAGGAAGCCATCTGAGCTACATCATCTTTATCGGGTTTCTCTGGCAGCTGCGGTTTGTCAGTTGTGAGTGCAGCAACCACTTTTATCATGGTCAGAATGAACTCCATCTTCTGACGCCAGCTTTTGATGTGCAGCCCTTTGAATATTAACGGGGTAGTGGTGACAAGAGGAATCTGAAGCGCAATGGAAGGTGCAGGGTCGTCAAAATTTGCAGTTGAAGCCATTGTTTTTTCAAATAATATCTTCAATTTGTTGGAAAAACAATGGGGAGTCATGTATAAAGTCGCCCTGTTGAAGACGTTTTGACGATCTTCTCAATGGTGCAAAGCAGTTCGCACCTTTCGTCGTCACCTCTTAGATAAAACAGTCTTTTCTTCAATATCAATTCGCTTGCACAAACGAATTGAGCTTGATTTGCACTAAAATTAAAAAAAAAACTATACAACTCTTTTCTTTTTGTAATGAAAATTTTTCAATGAAGATAAGGAGGTTTTTGAAGAGTGAATAGGATGAAAAAATTATTCTTTTATATTTCTTTATCTATTCCATTCTTTATATAGATAGAATACAAAAATAACGTTCGCTATGTTAGTGGGAGGAAAGTTGGATCACAATTAATACCATAATAAATAAAAGTAACGATAAAAATACTGCAATTTATAACGTGTAAATTGTATACATTTCAAAAGTGATGAATGTTAATAAGTTTCAATTTATTATCATTCATAGTAAATTTTTAACACTATTTTTTTTTTGTAATAGCTCGATAAAAAGTCACATAAATGTATGATTATTGTGCTAGTGTAACGCTCAATCACAATAATGGCTTATATATATATATATATATATATATATATATATATATATATATATATTACCGCTGTAACTTTCAATGGCTCAGTTGCATAATTGCTAAATAATAAATACTAAGTAACTATAATTCTTTTAACAAATTCATATACAAAATGTTTCCAATAGTTCACATAATAGTTTATAAGTTGTATGGTTATATTTGATGTTAATAAGTTAATAGCCAAATAAATTTCTCAATATAGAAAATAAGAGGAAACTCGTGATTCGCTAGCTTTGGTATTTCATCTATATTTAGATATCATCGTGTTGTTCATCGGCATATTACTGTACTTTTTAGGGGACAATTAGTTTCAAGATACTTTTAGATTGTTATATTTTTGTAAGTATTTGTAGGTAAAACTACATTGTACGTTTTGCTTAACCTTCACCTTCCTCATTACTAAAATCTGGTTGAACCTTAAGTTTTGGCTCACATAAGGTGCGCTAACTCCTTTATAAGTGGAAGACCACTCACATATTTCATTCCGAGAGAAGATGAGAAATTAATCATTTGGATTTTACTATGCTTATTGGTATTTCAGTTGGGTCACACCTTTCATTATCTTATGGTAAGCGGTACCAAAGACATGGAAATGTGTTCATGTTTTACCCGGTATTCATACTCCGACTTGCTTATCCATAAATGGTGATGGCTACAAATGGTAACCTCAGTGGTTAGTTTTACTACTAGCCTCATCACTCCTAAACTAGTCCTGTAACCACCTGACCAACCCACCTTGGAACATGCTGCGATAAGAGGCAAAGCTTTGTCACAGTTCATAATATGAGAACCGCCTACAACTGGCATTGATAGCAAATGTTATAGGCTTACCTTATTGGGTCCAAATTTCGACCAAATCGAAACCAAGTCCATTAGAGTACGGATCGGTTGTTTGATACCTGCAATAAGCTTGAACATGTCAGAGATTTATATAATTTGAACTTATAGTGAAATGGAAAATATAAAAGGATATAACTAGTAGCAGAGGCCACTGCTTCGAAATTAATAATGTTCCTTCAACAAGAGTTCATCTTGTCGGTATAGAACATGAGAAAGAAGAAGTTGACTTCTCCATCAACCGATCATGTCTTGCTCCAATGATATGTTCATTTAACTATCACGTAGGTAATAGTGTCAGGCAAGGTTAAAGAAATGTTCGAATTACTCTAAAATATATAATTTTTTCATAGCATAAATTTACATTAATTGCTTTTCATTTGGTCATTGCGTATATTATTTACGGTTAATCCATTTTGGTTAATTCACACATTCGATATGTCTATTTAACACGATCTGTTTGCCTATCCTTCTCCATGGTACAAAAGACTGACATTTTTATTATTGGAACTAGGCCAGCCCGCAACGTAAGTTTTGAGTGAATTACAAAAACATTACCCTATTGAATCTTTATTGAGCCAATGAAACCTAAATTATTTAGAATATTTTATGTCAAAGTAAATTAGTGTAAAATAATTATATAATAATATTACAAGTTTCTAATTTTATAAAATCTAGAAACATATTTTAGGCTTAAAATTAATCTGTGGGATTTTATCAATTAAAATAATATTTAATATTGTAAAATTGATAACAACCTAAAATTAAATTAATTATTAAAAAAATATGAAATCAAGTAAAAAAAATCTGAAGGTCCTTAAGGCGTTTTTAAGCTTATGAAAAATTTATGGAATTTTATCAATTGAAATTATATATTTTTAATTAAATGATTAATTATTGGCTAAAAATATACTAATTATTAAAATAAGTTATGAAAACCTGAGGAATAAAAATAAAGTTACCTAAGACATATATTAGGCTCCAAAAAAATTCTCTATTAAAATTATTTTTTTAGTAAAATAATTAGTTTGAGACCGAAAGTAAATTGATTTTAAAAAACAATAAATTAAGTTTAAAAATTCGTGAAATTCTTCAATAAGCTTCTCATATGATACAACAAATTTAGAAATCATGAAACCATATTTAGCTCCATTAATTATTTTTTCATTCTAAACATCTAACAAAATCATTGAGTCAATAGAAAACAGAATTACATTAAGCACATAGTCAATCCAACTGTAACAAGCATTTATAGCCAAAAAAGTCTCACATAATCTAAACAACTAACATATTTGATTGTAAGTAGATAAATTAGATGCAAATCAACTTTTACTTGGTAAAATTTATAACAAAATAGCAAGAATAAATGAGATTTCATCTTCTAATGAAGCTTTGCATTGAACAATAATATCTCTTTTTAGAATAATTCACAATCAATTAGGTTACTAATCGGAGATTAAAGACCTTCCTCTATAAATCAATATTTTAATTTGAATTTGATTCTAGAATTTTTTTTGGGATGTTTTTGCGGATGGTTGTTGCCATTAAAACGAAGAAGTAGAAGAAGAAGAAAAGAAAATGATCAAAAAATGAATTGTCTCTTGGTTAGAGTTTCAAGATTAGCTTATATACGTTGGATAAGAGAGAAAAAAATGATCTCAACCACACATATCCAAACTCTAATCTCATGCATAGTAGTCACCCCTTCCTTCAACAAAACCAGTAATTTTCTCCTTTAAAAATACATAGGTTGTGTGATCATTTAATCTAATTCAAATATACACAATTATATTCAACTAAAATTTTCATCGATATCTCACATCGATTAACATATTTATAAACTTCTATAAGTATATGGAACAAGTTTATTTCTCTAATCATATCAAAATTTTATAATTAATATTCCATAAATATTAATTATGTTAATTAATTTATAAAAATTATAAAGTCAAATGATAGGGTCATAGGAAAATTTATCGTTTCGGTTATGTGACTCTTGGGTGTAAATTTGATCAACGATTAACGTTGAACTATTCAACTATCAACGTTCATACTTCACTTAACAGGTGATGTGATAATATGGACAAACTTATGAATTAATCACATTCAAACAAGTCCCATTTTATTTTAATAAGCATTACTCGGTAATGACAATTATTTTACATCAATTATCTTTCTTAAAACTATATCATTTTGGCTTTCTGAAATTTGGTAATGGCTAAAATTCCAATATCGTCCACATTTACCTTAAATATAAAGTGTTTTGCTCAATAATAAAAAATTACTACTAATTGAAATACTCTCGACAAAGACTTTTGACTTTGAGTTTACTTTAGTTAATCATGATACTATACTCATATAACTAAGTAGATGAATGCTATCTTGAATAATGTTTCACTTTCGATGCTTCCCCTAGACCCAACTATAGTCGTTCGATGGGCATCATGCTACGATTTAGCTATAATCAAATTGGAGCTTGCACATTGAAGATCTATAATATTCTTAAGTCGAGAGAACTGTGTAAATTAGTCACATCGATATTTTCTATTTGACCTTAGTTATATTAATTAACAAAAAAAATTATATAGGGAGTCATTGCATAGTTATCCAATAATTACCATTACAAAATCCTTTGGTGCTTCCAGTAGCCATGAGTAATGCACACTCAACGTTTGGAAAGCATTGCGTACTCTAATCTCTATAGACGTATCAATGTTTATTGTGATAAATTACTCATGGTTACAACATTTTGCAACTACTGTTACAAAGCATACTATTTATGAATTTTCTATTGAATGTACTTCTAATTTAAAATAATTAGCATAACACATTATATCAAGTACATAATAGAAAGAAAACACATTATTTTCCATAAGATTAGTCAACGATTTGGATTTATGGAACAAATAACATAATTTCTCTTTGGGAATCTTTTAAAACTAAAATTATATATTTAAAAATCAGAAAATAAACAACGCTAATTTATTATATAATCACATTTCAACAATGCTATTTACATAACCAAATTTATAAAATAAATTAAATTAAATTTAAACAAAACTCACTATCATTCAAAGAGGAGAGGCGCTGCTTTCGGGTTGTGGAGGGTTTTCAGCCGCAGGGGCCCCACATATCAGCCTAAGGTGGCGCTGGAGTGGGAGTGGGCGCTGCAGACAGTGGCGGTGGGCTGTGACGGTCAGGGCGTCAGGTCTCAAGGGGAATTTGGGTGCGGTTTAGGCTGTAAGGGGCGGGGTTTGTGATTGGAGACGAGTAGAGAGGAGGAAGGCGAGGGGAATCGGAGGGGGCAAGGGACCAGCGGTGGTGGTAGAGTGGTGGTGCGGCGCTCCGGCGAGGGGCGGGTCTAACCCATTCTGAATAACTGATTCGATGATAAGTCTAAGAGATTGAAGACGGTGCAAGACCGACGATCTTCACATCGAATGGATGGGTACTACTGATGCTCACGATGGGAGTAGCTACCTTGAAGGGGGCTAAAGTGGTAGCCGTCCGGATGTACTTGTTGATTGTACGGATATGCGAGGAATAAGGTGCCTCCGGTTTCGTTCAGACCTAAAACGGACTTGTGAATGGATGGTGTGTCTGACATTGTATTCTTTTATACTGTATTCGTTGATCTCTGCTAAATATATATATATATATATATATATATATATATATCTGTTTGGTGGCGGAGAATTTATTCTCTTGCTTAACACCCTTCTCTGAGACATACGAGCTCAGAGGTTATATATCGGCAGAAATCAGTGGTACGATATGGATTGATAGTATGACATGCTGAGATGCAGTGATCCAAACTTTTGTTGAAAAGCAAAGTTTGGTGGATGATGATCAAAGCGCAGCTTTAATATAGCACGACTTTGTGTAGCATTAATTCGCGAGCCTCACACCCCGGTATGGTGGTAAACTGATGGTTAGATCAGTATGCTTTTTAGAGGATGGGCACCTTCGTGGTGTCGTGAATTTGGTCGACTAAGGTAAGGGATAGGGCACACCCCCCCAATTCCCTAAGGGATAGAGTAAGCGGTGTTTTCTCTCGCTGGGACATAAGCCGTAGTGATACTCGATTTCCCAAAAGTGCGGATGTGCATTACAGTGTTTTCTCTCGTTGAGACGTAAGCCGTTGTGGATTGTACTACGCGATCAATCTTTCGGATCAGGAGCCACCATAATGGAAATCCAATTTCCAAATACGACATTTTTCGGTTTTGATTGTATACTATATATGGCGACATAGTGGTATGGGACATTCATGCCACCTATGATTGATAAATTTATATTTGAAGTTGTTTTCTTCACTTATAGTAATAATAAAAGATTAAATTTCGCGTATCAAGCATATTTGGCTATTATAAGGGAAAACCCTATCCTCCGGCTTGCATTGCATTGTGTGATGGGACCTGGGTCTTATAATAGCTTCATTGTTCTTTATTTAGCATTGCGCTGTTTGTTTTATGCACTGGTATTATTGGGAGGAAACTCGTTCCGTGTTATACGGCGTAGTCCCTCGATTTACCTAACTTTAAAAATAAAGATTAATAACTGTTTTAGTTCTCACACCAGTCACATGACTGACCTGGAGTTTATTGTTTTAACCTAAACTCTGGGTGCCCCTATTTCCACATGGGCAGCTAGTAGTTTTGGTTTTGCAGATTTATATTCACAGGATCCTGGTATACAGCTGAAGCGATATTCGGAAAGCTCTGTATCCGTGTATCTGTTTTCAGTTGTGCTTTGTATTGCTTTTTTCGCTACTATGTATTTAAATATAAATTAAATCTCTGATATTTTCTATGTAATATTTATTCATTGTAATGACCCGCATTTTTAGCTGTCGAATGATTAATTAATTTAATTATTAAATATCGAGTTGGCGATATCAATTACTAGAATTATATAAACTGAATATTTAATTAAATTAAAATAATAGAATAATATATTTAATTCAGAAATAATCAAAAATAGTGAAATTCACAATATTGAGTGAATTGGATTATTTAAAATATATAATTCAGTTTAGAGTTGAATTATATTCACGAATATATTATATAAATGAAGTTTGAATGTATAACTATATTATAATTAAAATCGAGCTCGAAATGGTGCAGCATTTCGCTAATTGGCGATTTGAACTTCAATTGAATATACAGGGTTCGTTTTAAATTGGATTTCTGTGAAACAAGAAACGTTCGGAGCTGGTGAAGTATATTTTTCTAGTGGAAGAGAAAAATCGAGATTTCATCGTGTAGATTTTGATTTATGTCCAAATCAAATTTTAGAAAAGTCGTTGTGGAATTCCTTTATAATCTAATTATATTTTAAAAAGGAATTAATATCGATTTATATCAGATTTGGAAATATCGAGTTAGAAATTCATATAGGAATATTGTGGAGCTGAATAATATTTTGTGTGAATACATACGAGAATGTTTATTTATAAATATTAAATTAAAATGTTTTAAAATATATTTATATATTTAAAAGGGTAATTTAGAGGTTTTAAAATAGCCAGTTTTGCAAACGACCTCAGAATTCGACGAAACAAATTTTGTTAGATCTGCAATATTAAATTATTGCTAGATTTCGATTTTCCTGATTTTTGAACTCAGTATGTGGCCGTACGGGATTTTAATGTGAAGAACAGTCAGTATTTTGACGGTTAAAAATATGCTGTGTGCGTATACGAAGTCGGAATTCGATGAAACTAGTTTCGTTGGGTCCGTAAGGACAAGAAGTAGCTGTATGTCTAGTTTGGTGATTTTTGGGTATCATATGTGATCACATGAATTTTTAAAGGACAAAACCGGATATAAAATGAGAAAAATAAATAAAAATATATATATATAAATTCCTCCTTCCTAAATAAACTAACTTTCTACCTAAGGCCCAAACGAAGCCACACTTCTTTTATCTCAGCCGCTACTGAAAGAATGGAAACCAAACTTCCACATATGCAAATTTAATCGGGTATATCAACTACCTTATTTCTTCTAAACCTAATTTTTACTTCCTGTTGAAAATAAAAAGGAGGCCGCCTCCTTCTCATATCATTCATGAAAATATATATATATATATATATATATATATAACCAGATACTCTACAAAATCAAATGACTTTGGATTCCTTGAACTCGCACAAGTGAGTGCTTCGTTTGGGTACACTCAGAATTGGGTGCGATAGTTGTTGGGGATGGTCGAAGGGGAACCAGCGGGGTTAGGGCTGTAGGTGGTTTCATTTTGGTTGCTTCGGAGGAGATTTCAAGGGTTCAGACATGTTCATGATATCGAGGCACATCGCTCGGCGTTGGTTTGGGGTTGTCCGATGAACTAAGTTGAATTGCGACAGGGGACGGAGGTGTTTCGGAGCTCCAAGTCGATTCGAATGGAGGACGTCGAGTTGGCCTTGGTTGAGATGAGCAGAAGGCGGTCGAGGTGCTGAGTGGAATGGAGGTGGAGGCGACTTCAATAGGTGGTTGGAGGAGGAGCAAACAGAGGTCAATGGTGAGGTCTAGAAATAATACTGGAGATCGAATTTCTGGATTGGGGAAGGAGATATTTCGATGCGGGTCGGGTTCAAATAGTAGGGTAGTTTGGCCGGGTGAGTTGTTCGGCCGACAAAGCCATTTCAATTTAAATACATGGTTTAATTTAAATAAATGTACACTAACTTCAAATAGTGATAACTTTGTCATACGAAATCGAAATTCATCGAAACTGGTTGCATTGGGATCATATGGACGGACACTACACGATGGAACTTACCGGAAGTCCATCGGAGCTCGTTACAATTTATAGCAAAATAAATTGTCCGTCTGAATATTTGTGAAATAAATAAGAGTTATAAAGGAAAATATTTGTGAAACAAATAGAAAGGAAAATATTTATTTGTTAAATAAATAGAAAGATGAAAAGGGAATATTTGTAAAACATTTACAAATAAAATAGAAAGGGAAATATTTGTAAAACATTTACAAATAGAATTGGAAAGGAATATTTATTTGGAAAATAAATAGGATTATAAAAGAAATATTTATTTGTTAAATAAATAGAATTTAAAAAGGGAATAGTTATTTGTTAAGTAAATAAATAGAAAAGGAATAATTCAAAGAAATAATTCAAAGGAGTTAAGTGAAAAGAGTTAATCAAAAAGAGTTAATCGAAATGAGTTAATCGAATATTAGCTATTCGGTTAGGGTTAAACGAATAGAAGTAATCAGTTAGAAGTAATCAGTTAGAAGTAATTAGTTAGAAGTAATCAGTTAGAAGTAATCAGTTAGAATTAACCAGTTAGAATTAATCAGTTAGAGTTAACCTGTAAGAGTTAATCAGTTAGAATTAATCGGTTAGAGTTAACCAGTTAGAGTTAGAGTTAACCAATCAGAGCTAACCAGTTAGAGTTATTCAAATGGAGTTAATCGAGAAAAGTAATCGAATATAGTTTATTCGAGAAAAGAAATCGAATATAGTTTTATTCGATAAAAGAAATCGAATATTGGTTATTCGAAAGGAGTTAATCGAATATTGGTTATTCGAAAGGAGTTAATCGATGTTAGTTTAATTGAAAGGATTTATCGAGTTAGATTATCGAGTTAAGTAATCGAGTTAAGTAATTAAGTTAAGTTATCGAGTTAAGTTATCGAGTTAGATTATCGAGTTAAGTAATCGAGTTAAGTTATCAAGTTAAGATTTATCGAGTTAAGTAATCGAGTTAAGTTATCAAGTTAAGATTATTGAGTTAAGTAATCAAGTTAAGATTATTGAGTTAAGATAATCGAGTTATAGTTTATTCGAAGTAGAGTTATCAAATATCACTTATTCAAAGTAGAGTTATCGAATGTGGCTTATTCGAGAAGAGTTATCAATGAGTTTAATTGAAATGAGTTATCGATTAGTTTAATTGGAAGGAGTTATCGAATAAGTTATTCGAAGAGAGATGATCGAATAGAGAGGAGTTATCGATTATTAGTTAATCGAAAGGAGTTAAATCGAATATAGCGTATTCAAAAGAAAGAGATTGAATATAGTTTATTCGAAAGAGTGAGTTAATCGATTATGAGTTATTCGAAGAGAGATAATCGAATATAGGTTATTCGAGGAAGAGTTAATCAAATAGAGATTACTCGAAGAGAGTTAATCGACGAATTCGATTATATCGAATTCGGGAAAGTACTTATACTTTCCAGTGTTTAAATCAAGATTTGTTTATTTATAAATTAGGCGTTTATTTATTTATTCACATTAAAGAATAAAGGTTAAAATTGGAATTAGATATTTCGAAAGGAGGGATTATAACGTTATTGTTATAACCAATGTTTCTGTAAAAGAAGTGGATTCGTAAATAGAATCCAAGAGTTACGTAAGGAAGTTTGTTAAAGGTTTAAAAGATAAACTTTGACTATTTCGAAGTTAAAACATTGTTCAGTTAAGGTCTGAGAGGTAATTATACCCCAACTTGATTGACTTCCTTCTTAACTAAGGAATGGTGAGGTTTGATAGTGAATGATGGTTAAGTGAATTTAGTAAATGGTTTGAGATGGCATGACAATGTTTGATGTAAACATCAGTTTAAATCCAATGAAGGAGCTTTGGAAATGTTTTCCAAATAAGAAACCAGAAATGTTTTCTAATATAGAAAACAAGAAATGGAAATGTTTTCCAGTGTTAATAACGTATATTTTCTAAATTTAGAAAATAAGAAATTTGAATATATGGAAACAGGAGATAAGTAAATTAATGAACTAAAGAGATAAATGTTCAATAATGATTGATCGATATAATTTCCATTTGGAAATAATATCGTTGTTTGCACACGTGTTTTTCTTTGATAGTTAACTCACCGACTATCGAAGTTTTTGACCATTTTAACGTTGTTAATATGGAGAGACCGGTTGGATTATTATCCGAAGAACCACTCCGTATTGGCATAAGCGTTGCGAATCATATATGCCAAAGATAATTGAAGACGGAGTAAAGTGCATGGGCTGTTGTATAAATCTTAGGTAAATATTGCCTAAGATGGTTGTACTGAATAGTTCCTTCGGTTTGTCCAGTCCCATGACGACCTATATGGAAGAATGTCTGACAGAGTATATGTAATAGATTGCATAGGTTGATCTCTTCAAAACGTATATACGTTTGGTGGCAGAGGAATTCGTTTCTCTTAGCTGTATACCCGTTGTATTTTTTGGGAATTTAATTTGTGATTTGGCAGGTATGACGATGTGACATTCAAAGTGAATCAACATGTGATCTGTCAGAGATAAGCGTAGCCTTTAGCCTCACAACCGGGAAATGACAGAAATCGGGCAGGCAGCATGGCCATGTAGGTTGCACCTATTAGGGTGCATAATCACTTGATCTAGAGTTTCATTTACTTCTAAAAATCTATCGTCGATGTTGTCCCATTCGGGAAATGGTTGCTGGTCCCAACCGTTGGTGATATACATTCGATACACTCAAGCGAAATGAGTGGTCGGTCTTGTGTGGCCGGGTTGCAAGATGTTCTTGTTGAACCCAGTGTATTCCTCTCTAGAGGTACACTAGCGAAAGGTGGTTTCATACCTTGTCATAGTTGGAAATCCATTACCCAATACGTGCTTGCGGTTTTGATTGTATACTATATATGTAGAACGTGAGATGAAAGCATTTCTGCTAGATGATTATTATATTGTGGTTGATAGACATTATTATAATATCAAAAGGTTTTTGATATAAAGATGTTTTGGATTCTCATAAGGGAAAAACCCATTCCGTTATACGCCGTGGTCTTATGAGATATCGTTTACTTGTTCAAACTGTTTTACTCATACCAGTCCCATGACTGACCCGGAGTTTATTTTGTTTTGTTTCCCTTAAACTCTTGGGTGCCCAATTGCGGGCAGTCAAGTAGTCGGGATTTACAGATACTTGAAGAGCTGGAGCAGGAGGCTTCAGGATCATATAGCTATTGTTTATTTCCGCTGTGTTGTAAGTGTTGTACTTTGATAATGATGTATATTCAAGTATAGATTTATATTTCAAAGTTATGTTATATATATTATATGTTATTCGTTCTGCTGTGAGGTTCGTGTTACTCTGATGTTGTGTTCTTCTTCTTCTTCTATTCTAAGTTTCTATCTTATCTTTCCTCTCCCTCTAATTTCTTTCATTAACCATCCGGTATTTTCGACTCTTGATGTTCGATATGTGTTGTTTATCGGATAATCAAGGTCATTAATTTTCGAGTCGTTACAGTTGGTATCAGAGCATAAGGTTAAGTGATTTACCTTGGCTCTGTGGCGTGACTCGGTAGAGATAGGGTTAGCAATACCCTAGATTGAGTTGAGTGTATATATACGAGCGCGTATTTGTTTTTGATATAAAATGATCTTATATTGTGGAGCTTTGTTGGTTGAGTTGTTAATGAGTTCTGGTCGATCAGTTTGATCCGCTGTATCGGTAGGAATTTCTAAACACTTGAATACGATAAACCGTCATGGTATGTTTTGGAAAGAGGGTAAACGAAATAATTTTACCCAAATTATATTTTGATATAAAGGATTTATATCAGAGTGATTGTAATATATTGGATATATTGGTTGTTATTATAATCGAGTAAGATTATAATGGAGATGGTTATATATATATATAACCAAATAAAATTCGTATAAGTATTACGAAGTGAATTAAATCTGAAATTTAAATCAGAATTGAAAGTACAACCCTGGAAAATTTGGAAAGGTGTTTGTAAATGGATTTTGATTAAATATATGAGAATTTTAAAATCCTGGGAGATTTTAAATTGTTTTGAATGATATTTTGAATGGATTTCAAAATGGAAGTGTTTAAAGAATGATTTTTGAAAAGTGATATAGTATTGAACTCACTTCGATAGCTGGAAATAGATTTCGATGATGATCATGACATCATCGGTGTTCGTTTTCCAGTGTGTAAGTGACGGATTACTGCCAAAGATTTTGTTTTGAATTGTTTTGACAAAAACAAGTTGTTTTGAATCCTGAAAAAGGAAAGTTTGACTTTTGAGAAAAGCTAAGCTGTTTAAAACTCCTAGGAAGAGACTGTTTGAATTAAAAGCAATTTTGAATAGAAATTTGTGAAATCGAGTTGGAACTGAGTTGAAATGAATTAAGTGGTAACTGAAATTGAATTAGAATATATCGAGACAAATTGGATTTGTAAGATTTAAATTTGAAGTGTAATTTGATAAAGGGAGTTAAGAATTTGTAATCGAGAATGAAACTCGAGTTTGAAATGATATTTGACTTGGGTATAAGCAAGTGATTTGGATAAATGGATTGGATTGATATTGGTATATGCTGAGTTGATAGCATATGGAAGTGATAGAATTGATATGCCCGACAAAAAGGTACAAGTTTATATTTCATATGGTTTGAGATTTTGATGAGCTAAATTAGCAAGCCGCTTGGCTGTTTGATTTTCTTTTGGGTTAGAGAAGGCCTAGAGAGGCGAGTTGGAGTTTGACCTATTGACCAGTACAAAGGAGGTGCTGGCGAAATTTTTCAAAAAGTTAAGGTGTTAGAAAATTTTCAGGATTTTTGAAAATTTTCGTTGATAAGAATAAATAATTTAATTGGAATTTAAATGGTTCAGTTAAAATGGAAGTTAAGAAGTAAAACCTGAAGATGTTTAAATCTAATTAGTAGAGTTAGTAGCATTCTTCTAGCTTAGCAATTTCGAGGACGAAATTATTTTAAGGGGGAAAGATTGTACTGACCCTCATTTTTAGCTATCGAATAATTAATTAATTTAATTATTAAATATCGAGTTGGCGATATCAATAACTGGAATTAATTAAAGTGAATATTTAATTAAATTAAAATAATAGAATAATATATTTAATTCAGAAATAATCATAAATAGTGAAATTCACAATATTGTGTGAATTGGATTATTTAAAACATATAATTCAGTTTAGATTTGAATTATATTCACGAATATATTATATAAACGAAGTTCGAACGTATAATTATATTATAATTAAAATCAAGCTCAAAATGGCGTGGCAGTTTGCTATTTGGCGATTTGAACTTCAACTGAATGTACAGGGTTCGATTTAAATCGAATTTCTGTGAAACAAGAAACGTTCGGAGCTGGTGAAGTATATTTTTCTAGTGGAAGAGAAAAATCGAGATTTCGTCGTGTAGATTATGATTTATGTCCAAATCAAATTTTAGAAAAGTCACTATGGAATTCCTTTATAATTTAATTATATTTTAAAAAGGAATTTCATTATAAATCGAATATCGATTTATATCAGATTTGGAAATATCGAGTTAGAAATTCATATAGGAATATTGTGGAGCTGAATAATATTCTGTGTGAATACATACGAGAATATAAATTTATAAATATTAAATTAAAATGTTTTTAAATATATTTATATATTTAAAAGGGTTATTTAGAGCTTTAAAAATAGCCAGTTTTGCAAACGACCTCAGAATTCGACGAAACAAATTTTGTTGGATCCTCAATATTAAATTATTGCTAGATTTCAATTTCCGTGATTTTTGAATTCAGTATGTGGCCGTATGGGATTTTAATGTGAAGAACAGTCAGTATTTTGACGGTTAAAAATACGCTGTGTGAGCATACGAAGTCGGAATTCGATGAAGCCAGTTTCGTTGGGTCCGTAAGGTCAAGAGGTAGTTGTATGTCTAGTTTGGTGATTTTTGGGTATCATGTGTGATCACATGAATTTTTAAAGGACAAAACCAGATATAAAATGAGAAAAATAAATATAAAAAAATATAAATTCCTCCTTCCTAAATAAACTAACTTTCTACCTAAGGCCCAAACGAAGCCACACTTCTTTTGTCTTAGCCACTACTGAAAGAATGGAAACCAAACTTCCACATATGCAAATTTAATCGGGTATATCAACTATCTTATTTCTTCTAAACCTAATTTTTACTTCCTGTTGAAAATCAAAAGGAGGCCGCCTCCTTCTCATATCATTCGAGAAAATATATATAACCAGATACTCTACAAAATCAAACGACATTGGATTCCTTGAACTCACACAAGTGAGAGCTTTGTTTGGGTACACTCAGAATTGGGTGCAATAGTTGTTGGGGATGGTTGAAGGGGAACCAACGGGGTTAGGGCTGTAGGTGCTTTCATTTTGGTTGCATCGGAGGAGATTTCAAGGGTTCAGACATGTTCATGGTAGCGAGGCACATCGCTCGGCGTTGGTTTGGGGTTGTTCGATGAACCAAGGTGAATTGCAACAGGGGACGGAGGTGTTTCGGAGCTCCAGGTCGATTCGAATGGAGGACGTCGAGTTGGCCTTGGTTGAGATGAGAAGAAGGCGGTCGAGGTGCTGAGTGGAATGGAGGCGACTTCAATAGGTGGTTGGAGGAGGAGCAAACGGAGGTCAACGGTGAGGTCAGAGGTCTGGAAATAATGCTGGAGATCGAATTTCTGGTTTGGGGAAGGAGATATTTCGATGCGGGTCGTGTTCAAATAGTAGGGTAGTTGGGTCGGGTGAGTTGTTGGGCTGACAAAGCCATTTTAATTTAAATACATGGTTTAATTTAAATAAATGTATACTAACTTCAAATAGTGATAACTTTGTTATACGAAATCGAAATTCAGCGAAACTGGTCGCGTTGGGATCGTATGGACGGACACTACACGATGGAACTGACTGGAAGTCCATCGGAGCTCGTTACGATTTATAGCAAAATAAATTGTCCGTCTGAATCAAGCGATATTTATCGTTATTAACGATGATCGTCCAAATGTGAGTAAAACTCACCAACTCTGAACAGTTCTATTTTTACAACGTATTCTTAGAACTGATAATTATCTGTTGATTGATGTGTGTTAACTGTTTGGTTGAATTGCTTATGTGTTGGTTGAAATTATAGATACCGATATATATATATATATATATATATATATATATATATATAAATCGTTAATCAAATATTGATTCTGTTTAGCAGAATATTTCATATTGAAATGAAATCGATGTTAATTATATTGTTTAACATATGTGATGCAGGGAAACAGGTTGGAGGAATCCAACTGGATTCCTCAACATTTATTTTACTGTTTTCATATATTGTAATATATGATATGATATAAAATCTGTCGATGATGATGTGTGTTTAAATGATATCGATCATTGTGATTTGGTATTTTAAATACCGTAAGAAATACTAGCATATAGAAAGGGGATTTTCAAAGTATATTTTGAAAATAAACCAGTTATATAAAATTAATGGATTTTATATAGAAAAGGAAAAAGGGATTTTATGAAAGAAAACATTCATAAAATCGAAAGAGTTTTGAAAAGGAAATATTTATTGAAAATAAATATGATGAAGATGAAAAGGGAATTATTTATAAAATCAAAGGATTTTACAAAGAGAAATATTTATTGGGATAATAAATAGAAGTATAAAGGGATTATTTATTTGGGAAATAAATAAGAGTTATAAAGGAAAATATTTGTGAAACAAATAGAAAGGAAAATATTTATTTGTTAAATAAATAGAAAGATGAAAAGGGAATATTTGTAAAACATTTACAAATAAAATAGAAAGGGAATATTTGTAAAACATTTACAAATAAAATAGAAAGGGAAATATTTGTAAAACATTTACAAATAGAATTGGAAAGGAATATTTATTTGGAAAATAAATAGGATTATAAAAGAAATATTTATTTGTTAAATAAATAGAATTTAAAAAGGGAATAGTTATTTGTTAAGTAAATAAATAGAAAAGGAATAATTCAAAGGAATAATTCATAGAAATAATTCAAAGGAGTTAAGTGAAAAGAGTTAATCAAAAAGAGTTAATCGAAATGAGTTAATCGAATATTAGTTATTCGATTAGGGTTAAACGAATAGAAGTAATCAGTAAGAAGTAACCAGTTAAAAGTAATCAGTTAGATGTAATCAGTTAGAAGCAATCAGTTATAATTAATCAGTTAGAATTAAACAGTTAGAGTTAACCAGTCAGAGTTCATCAGTTAGAATTAATCAGTTAGAGTTAACCAGTTAGAGTTAGAGTTAACCAGTTAGAGTTATTCAAATGGAGTTAATCGAGAAGAGTAATCGAATATAGTTTATTCGAGAAAAGAAATCGAATATAGTTTTATTCGATAAAAGAAATCGAATATTGGTTATTCGAAAGGAGTTAATCGAATATTGGTTATTCGAAAGGAGTTAATCGATGCTAGTTTAATTGAAAGGAGTTATCGAGTTAAGTAATCGAGTTAAGTTATCGAGTTAAGTTATCGAGTTAGATTATCGAGTTAAGTAGTCGAGTTAAGTTATCAAGTTAAGATTTATCGAGTTAAGTAATCGAGTTAAGTTGTCAAGTTAAGATTATCGAGTTAAGTAATCAAGTTAAGATTATCGAGTTAAGATAATCGAGTTATAGTTTATTCGAAGTAGAGTTATCAAATATCACTTATTCGAAGTAGAATTATCGAATGTGGCTTATTCGGGAAGAGATATCGATTAGTTTAATCGAAAGGAGTTATCGATTAGTTGGAAGGAGTTATCGAATAAGTTATTCGAAGAGAGATGATCGAATATTAGTTATTCGAGAGGAGTTATCGATTATTAGTTAATCGAACGGAGTTAAATCGAATATAGCGTATTCGAAAGAAAGAGATCGAATATAGTTTATTCCAAAGAGTGAGTTAATTGAATATGAGTTATTCGAAGAGAGATAATCGAATATAGGTTATTCGAAGAAGAGTTAATCAAATAGAGATTACTCGAAGAGAGTTAATCGACGAATTCGATTATATCGAATTCGGGAAAGTACTTTTACTTTCCGATGTTTAAATCAAGATTTGTTTATTTATAAATTAGGCGTTTATTTATTTATTCACATTAAAGAATAAAGGTTAAAATTGGAATTAGATATTTCGAAAGGAGGGATTATAACGTTATTGTTATAACCAATGCTTATGTAAAAGAAGTGGATTCGTAAATAGAATCCGATAGTTACGTATGGAAGTTTGTTAAAGGTTTAAAAGATAAACTTTGACTATTTCGAAGTTAAAACGTTGTTCAGTTAAGGTCTGAGAGGTAATTATACCCCAACTTGATCGACTTCCTTCTTAACTAAGAAATGGTAAGGTTTGATAGTGAATGATGGTTAAGTGAATTTAGTAAATGGTTTGAGATGGCACGGCGATGTTTGATGTAAACATCAGTTTAAATCCAATGAAGGAGCTTTGGAAATGTTTTCCAAATAAGAAACCAGAAATGTTTTCTAATATAGAAAACATGAAATGGAAATGTTTTCCAGTGTTAATAACGTATATTTTCTAAATTTAGAAAATAAGAAATTTGAATATATGGAAATAGGAGATAAGTAAATTAATGAACTAAAGAGATAAATGTTCAATAATGATTGATCGATATAATTTCCATTTGGAAATAATATCGTTGTTTGCACACGTGTTTTTCTTTGATAGTTAACTCACCGACTATCGAAGTTTTTGACCATTTTAACGTTGTTAATATGGAGAGACCGGTTGGATTATTATCCAAAGAACCACTCCGTATTGGCATAAGCGTTGCGAATCATATATGCCAAAGATAATTGAAGATGGAGTAAAGTGCAAGGGCTGTTGTATAAATCTTAGGTAAATATTGCCTAAGATGGTTGTACTGAATAGTGTCTTCGGTTTGTCCAGTCCTAGGACGACCTGTATGGAAGAATGTCTGACAGAGTATATGTAATAGATCGCGTAAGTTGATCTCTTCAAAACGTATATATGTTTGGTGGTGGAGGAATTCGTTTCTCTTAGCTGTATACCCATTGTATTTTTTGGGAAATCAATTTGTGATTTGGCAGGTATGACGATGTGACATTCAAAGTGAATAAACATGTGATCTGTCAGAGATAAGCGTAGCCTCTAGCCTCACAACCGGGAAATGACATAAATTGGGCAGGCAACATGGCTATGTAGGGCGCACCTATTAGGGTGTATAATCACCTGATCTAGAATTTCATTTACTTCTAAAAATCTATTGTCGATGCTGTCCCATTCGGGAAACGGTTGCTGATCCCAACCGTTGGTGATATACATTCGATACACTCAAGCGAAATGAGTGGTCGGTCATGTGTGGCCAGGTTGCAAGATGTTCTTGTTGAACCCAGTGTATTCCTCTCTAGAGATACACTAGCGAAAGGTGGTTCCATACCTTGTCATAGTTGGAAATCCATTACCCAATACATGCTTGCGGTTTTGATTGTATACTATATATGTAGAACGTGGGATGAAAGCGTTTCTGCTAGATGATTATTATATTGTGGTTGATAGACATTATTATAATATCAAAAGGTTTTTGATATAAAGATGTTTTGGATTCTCATAAGAGAAAAACCCATTCCGTTATATGCCGTGCTCTTATGAGATATCGTTTACTTGTTCAAACTGTTTTAAACTGTTTTACTCATACCAGTCCCATGACTGACCCGGAGTTTATTTTGTTTTGTTTCCCCTAAACTCTTGGGTGCCCAATTTTGTACGGGCAGTCAAGTAGTCGGGATTTACAGATACTTGAAGAGCTGGAGCAGGAGGTTTCAGGATCATATAGCTATTGTTTATTTCCGTTGTGTTGTAAGTGTTGTACTTTGATAATGATGTATATTCAAGTACAAATTTATATTTCAAAGTTATTATATATATATTATATGTTATTCGTTCCGCTGTGAGGTTTGTGTTACTCTGATGTTGTGTTCTTCTTCTTCTTCTTCTTCTTCTTCTATTCTAAGTTTCTATCTTATCTTTCCTCACCCTCTAATTTCTTTCATTAACCATCCGGTATTTTCGGCTCTTGATGTTCGATATGTGTTGTATATCGGATAATCAAGGTCGTTAATTTTCGGGTCGTTACATTCATACTCTGTTATATTCTTGTATTCTGATGGAATTGTTGTAATAAGCAACGAAATGTTCTTCTGTTTGTGTTCTGATTTGTCGTGTTCTCAATGCAATCCGGGCTTTCCTTCACGGGGAAGTTTGGGTCGCCACAGAATGCCTTTAACTCTATCATCTATCAATTACTTAATACGTCAAAAATATGAAATAGGCTCCTAGCTTCACCATCATTATTCAACTGGTTCTAGGTGCAAAGACCCTAACCACTTTTTATGGCTTTATAATATGTTACAACTATATTACTTGTGCATATATCATCATTAATGTCCTAACAATGCGAGAAACGATACCTAAGTTACTTAATACCTTACTAGTAAGGACTAGGCAGGTTTCTGATCATTTAACACATATGTTTTAGGCAGGTCTCCATCATCCGTCTAACTCAAGGTGGACTCCTCGTTGGTGCTGCCTAATTGACATCGGTTGAAATTTCGCCAGATCAATCAATACTTCTTTATAGGAGAGAGCCGTGGATCCTATATAAGTCACTTAATATCTCAAACATAATGCAGACCCTCCTCAAGATCCACTACATCTGCTAACGTGCCGCGTGGAAATTATGGAGGAGGCAGACCCTCAACCAATCATTTAGTACATCTAGCCCAAAAAGCCGGTCCTACATTTGTATGTCCATTTTACATGGGTCATATTGTTGGAGATGTGACCACCCGCACTCTAGTACCCACATATTATCACTAAACAAAAAGCCAAGTCCAATAAAATATGGATCATGGATTTGATATTCTATAAAAAAGAATGTATATTAGAGTACTAATGGTAATAACTCTCAATAGAATAAATGAGTATAATAAATCATATAATTACTGGCAATATTTGACACTTCAAATGTTAAGTATTATTATTAATAGAGCATGAAAAGAAGAACCTACCAAACGCAGTTCCCATCTAATACTGATACCTACCATTTTAAGATATTGTGGGGTTGTAACGAGAAGGGGGTCAGAACAATGTATGATGATAGGTTAATTATATATCTTACATATAACACTTGCTTATACTGATTGCTACTACATCTTGTTATGTTTGTTTATACTTTATTAGTCATTCCAACCTCGTGGTTGCATATAAACTATTCCTATTTAGATCCCATAAATTTATAACTATCAAACACACAAAACACACACACACAACAGAATCCCTAATAGACCAATATAATTTTCTCGTTGTATCTCTCATTCATCACCTCATTGGAATTAAATAAATAAATAAATACCAGAATGTTCTAGGATGACAAAGAGGATAGTGTCTACACTTGGGTTTGGAAAATATAGTTTCCTGCTCTCTTTGGCTATCCCTAACTGATCCGACGGATGGGATGGTTAATTTGAAACTATCTGAATTTAGAAATAAATTGGATTTTAATTTAATATTTTATTAATGTAAAATAAAAGTTGAATTTTATATCCAAAATAATTTGGAAAGTAATTTTAAATGATTTTAAAAGGGTTATATAAGTATATAATGGTTTTTTAAGTTATTTTGAAGTATCGCAGAATAATGGTAATTGCAGTTAAAATAGCATTTGTCACACGACGACAATTCGCGTGTTTTCATTACAAACTTTAAACACTTAAAACTTTCTAAACTGGATTTCCACGAAATGGAAAACATTTGATTTATATTAACAAGAGATTTCAAATAAGTGAAAACAACTTTTAATTTCGACTTATAATTTTCAAATTATGTTTTTTTTTTGAAAAAGGTCGCTATAAGAGCAATTGTCAACCATAACTATAAACAGCTGTTTTTAATATTTTAAAAATATGAAAAAATGGTAAAATCATTATAAATTATGTAAAAGTGCTTTGAATTGTAAAGTTTAAGTTTTTGCTAAGATAAACGATATTTTGAGTGAAGTAATTAAGATAATTGTTTTGTAACGCTTTTGTAATACTTTTGAAACACTATTGTAATGCTTTCTTCAGAAACAATCTATTTTGAAGTTTTTAACCCGCAAACTATTTCCCAAACTATAAGTAATCAATTTTAAATGATTTATGGAATGTTTTCAAAGGTTTGAAAGTATTGGAAATATTTTATATGGAATCTAAATTGATTTATTTTATATTAAAATGGGTTTTTCAATTTTAGATACAGTTGGAGATAAATCTTCGGATGTTTGATATTAATTCAGTAGATGTTGACTCTTTCTATTTGAGGAACTTAAAAGGTAGTTCACTGTTATTCCACTTATGGTGTGAGTTGGATACAGAGATTAATATTGAGGATAAATTGATGATATTTCTATCTAGCTCTAATGTCAAAGAGTTGGGTAAATCTTTTAATTAAGATACGAGTTTCCCCTTTTGATTGAGATAAGTTGAATAGAAATAATCTTTGGATATTTGATATGAAAATTTGTGTTGTAAACATATACTATTTGAGGAATTTGGAAGATATTATTATTATATCGTTATTCCACTTATAGTACTCGTTAATTATAAGAATTGATATCGAATATAAGTAGATACAATTTCTGTGTAACTTATGTTCAATATCAATTGATTTGGGTTTTGTCGTGAATCGTATCTTCAATAATATCATTCTTGAAACCCGATGAGATTGAGTTGTGGAAACTCATATCGTGATTTCGGATTTAATCAAAATCTTTGATTTGAAGAAATTAAAAATAAGGAATTGAAAAGGAAGTATAATCTTTTAACTAAGATTAAAGAATTAAACGTTGGAAAAACATTTTAATTGGGAACTATGATTGAAATATGGATTAAGGGTTTTCAAAAGAAACTGGATTTGGATAACGAGTTATCAACCGAAAAGTCAATTAAGTTTTTAGGGCTAAATTATCTTTGATTTAAAGAGTGTGTTTTAAAAGAGAAAGGTTAAATATGGATTTTGTTATAATTTGAGAATGGGTTAAAAGACGTTTTAATATAACGAAATCCGTGATGGAAGGAGGTTTGGTTGAAAGCCTGTGTGTTCCGTAATTGTGTTTTTAAAATTTGCGCTTATTATTTGGAAAGACCGGGATCAGAATTATATCCAAAAACCATTTCAAATAATAATATGACGTTATGGAATAATTGAAGACATTAAAGACGTTGCTGAAGACCGGGACCCTTCATATCGTAAGGGCGGCTTGCTGAATGTCTCGAATGGCTGGCTCCAATTCGTAGATGGAATTTTTATCGGTTAAGTGGCAAAAAGCCCGAACGTATGTGAAGAAATTTTGGATTTTTGTTTCGTTCGGACCCAGAACGGACATGTATGGATTGTGTGTCTGACATTGTAATCGACTGCGTAGCATTGATTTCTGTTAACTATATATCTGCTTGGTGGCGGAGAATTTATTCTCTAGCATAACACTCTTCTCTAAGACGTATAAGCTTAGAGATTATACATCGATATAGATCAGTGATGCGTAGTGAATGTACAATGTGGCATACTTAAGTTATGTGATGAGCTATGGATGATCAAAGCATGGCGTATTTAAGCGTAGCTTTGTGTATATCGTGACCTCGACGAACCTCACACCCTGGATTGATGGTAAACTGGTAGTCATATTTTTATGTTCGTTTCGAATGTTCGGTGCACCGGGATGTAATGATTAAAAGGTACTACGAAGACCCCAGTCTGAGACGTTATTTGTTGGGTACTCTGATTCATGCATGGTGGGATAGTATAACATAGTCCGAGTCTGGACGTAATCCACGAGTACTAGAATGATGCGCGCAAGAATGTTTGTGAGCCAAAGAATGATCTTTCGTACTAGGAACCATCATGTTGGCAACCCAATCTCCACTACGAGCCCGTATGGATTTGGTTATAAAGCCTGCTGGTTACTGGCAGGATTGTCAGTATAACGGGATGGGACATTATGATGGCTAGGATTAATACATTTACTTTCGAAATGGTTTTTCACACTATATAATAGTAGTAAAATTGGATTTTCATGTATAAAGGCATTTTTTGTTATCATAAGGCAAAACTTGCCCATCTGGAGTGCGCTTGCATTGTGTGATGTGGGATGAGCTTTTGATAGCTTCATTTTTCAAAAAGTCATTGCGGATTTCCATGCATTGGTATTCACATGGAGTAAACCCGTTCCGCATTAGCGACGTGGTTCGTTGAATTACCTAACTTTAAAATAAACCCTAAAAACAACTGTTTTGAGTTCTCACACCAGTCCCATGACTGACCTGGAGTTTATTGCTCCCACACCTAAACTCTGGATGCCCATAATTTTTACTTGGGAAGCCTAGTAGTTTGGATTGTAGTTTTAGCCTTGTAGTTGGTTGGAGCAGGATTCTTATTTTAGCTGGAGCTATTATGTCTTGAAGCATTCGAATTCTTCCGTTGGGTTTAGCATTTTTTTCCACTGCGTAATCGATGTACTCTGATGCATCTCTTGTAACTCTAATGTAATATTATTTTAATGATAACGGAAAAGTTCTTTTTATTTTGTGCAAATATGTAAGTACCCCTAACAATCCGTCTTTATGAACGGCTTAAGTTGGTTTAAATACCGGCGAAAACCGGGTAAAAAGCCGGGTCGTTACAACATGGTATCAGAGCTTTGGTTTATACAAAGCTATGAGGTATGACTCATTTGAATAAATGGAAGGACTCATCAAAGTTGTAATATCTCATTAGAGATAGGGTTAGCAATACCCTAGAATGAGATTTTGGAGTGCTGCGTTTGAAAGAGCGCCTTCCTAGTAAAATTGATTGAGTTTGGGATTATAGTATATTAGAATTAAAGTAAGAGATAAATTTGGGTAGAAATTTTTATGGTAATTATCCTCTAAAGAAAATAATCGATATGGTTAGAAATCAAAATAAATAATAAGAGTTTGAGTATTTCATTCGATGTTGAGGTTGGACTATCAAGCACAAGAAGATTTTGAATATACGCCTAGCTAATGTATATACAAAGTCTTAAGTATACTAGATAGATATAGAACCAAGCTCTAGTCGCTTGAAGATGATTCTGTTAATAACTACAGCATCATCAGTATGTATTGTTGAGTTTCGAAAGTGGGATGACTATATGATTCCGATTAAAATATCAATATATACTTAAACTCATTCAGATAAGTGTTTGAAAATGTTTGGTAAATTAATGTGAATTTGAATAAATTAGCAAGATATTGAAAATTTGATAGAGATGTAAGGATTATACTAGGTAAACCTGTAATAAGGATAAGCCGGTAAATTAAGTAGAGAGTATACGAGAAAGGGTATATGTGATATATATATATATATATATATAATGGTTTTGAAAATATATATAGTTTGAAAACTCAAATTAAAATTTTGAGTAAGAATTGGCAATTACTTTGAAATGAATTTTGAATATAAAGGAAAAAGATCTTTGAAAATATTTGGAAATTAAAACTTGAGCACAGACATCTTGTGATTGGAATTTCTCAGTTGATTAAAAGACGTTTATGTAAAGTTGTAATTTACATAAGCAATCCAACTATAGAATAAGTAGTTGGGAAAGGATTCCAAGGCTAAATTGGAATTAATCAATTAAGATATTTTATAATTAGTCCTTCCCAACTAATTACATTTAAAATGCAAATACCTCGAGAATTCAGTTCACAATATGACTATAAGATATTTGACGATATTTTGGTTAAGGACACATTGTTTAAAGCTGTTAATAAAGATATATCTAAGTGATTCTCTAAAGTTGAAGGAAATAAGTTTTGTAATCTTAAATTTGGAATAATTAATAAGGATAGCCAAAATTAAACAATATAAGTAATTAAAATTAGGAATGATCGACGATTTGGACAGTCGATAAGTTCTAAAGTTTATTGTGGTAACAAAAGGAACTGTTTAAGTAAGCATGAATACCTTGTGAATTAAGTTTCAAAATTTTATTGAAGGATATTTGGAAAGCGGTAATAGTAAAAAGAAATTGTCTAAACTAAAACGTTTAGACAAGCTGAGTTTGGAGATGATCAAGTTTATCGTGTAAAGAATAATAGTCATTTGGAAAACTGAAAAGGAATAAGTTTCGTAACCTTTGTATTTGCAAGATAAGATCTAAGAGAATAAATTTATGACTCTTAATTTTTTTGAAAGCAGTAAATGGTTAAGTATAAGTAATTGGCCCAGTTAACGGTGAATAAAATATAACAGGTAATTGGAAGTTATTGTTGGAGGACATGTAGATATGTTTGTCCGTAAATTTGTGTGTTAGAATATTCTACCCGATATATCCATTATAAGAATGGGAGTTTTGGTATAAAGAATTTTAATCTTGAGTTTGAAAATTTACAAAATGTTGAATGGGTAACTGCGGTTCCCTTTTCTTTTCGAGGACGAAAAGTTTTTTTTTTAGGGGAGGGAGAGGTGGGGGCAGGGGTGAATGTAACGATCCGGAATTTTTAACCAATTTAAAATTGGAATTTTTATTACTCATTTTGAATTTAAATTTGACTAAATATATATGGTTAAGAATATTTAATAATTTCGATAAGTTATATGATAGATTTTATTTAAATTATAAAATTTGTAAATGGGAATGATTATAAATAAGTTTGGATTTATTAATACTATTTGTTGTTCGATCGGTTTTGTCAAACCATAACATGAATTAGTAGCATTATAATTAAGTGTTGCCCTTAGTTTTCATAACATTTTAAGGGAAAATGCTCAAAAGTTAACTTTCCTCTTTAAGGCAAGTGTATCGACACTTGTCCTTATGCATGACACTCTCCTTCTTAAATTTACAAGTGTAAGGACACTTGTATTTTTGCATGTAAGCTTTCATGTATGCCTTCCACTTGGCCCCTTGGGTGTCACTCTCTCCTTACTCCATTTTTCCTATAAATACCACTCTTTCCTTTCACTTTTTCCATTCATTCTCACTTCTCTCATTTCTCTCTTCTTCTTAAAGCTTAAAGCCATGGTTTCCATGGCATAAGTCTTCCTTTTTTCCACCACCTTGCCAAAGTTCGTCCTCCTCCTCCTCCTCCGTCTTTTGTAACGAAGATTTATATATTATATTATACATACATTTTGGGATGCGCCAAAATACAGTCCGACGGTTCGTTCGTAGTCAGCTAGGCTCGCCTATCATGAAGATTGGAAAGCTATTCGGTGAGAACTCTTTAACCACAATTTATATATTTAATTAGTAGTTAGATTAATTTAAATATTGTGATGAATTATTAGTGGTTAATAATGGTTGATGTTTGTTGTGATGGATGATGGATGCATAGTTTAGAACACACACACACACTATTAAGCATTTGTGTTATAACGCTTGTGCACAATTATAATTTATTTAATTATGTTGATGATGGTTGCTGTGGATGTTTATAATGGTTGTTAATGTTGTTAGCACACACCATGACACAACAATTATGGTATTACATTAGTGATCGACAAATCTCTTTCGTAATTAGAAGAAATATTATTACTGAAATTGAAGGTTAATAATTGGAAAAGACCATATGTATGAATTCACACACACACACACACACACACACACACATATATATATATATATATATTGATAAAGTTTCTTTAAATGAATAAATAAATACTGGAACGTTCTAGGATGACAGAGAGGATAGTGTCTAGGCTTGGGTTTGAAAAATGTAGTTTCATGCTCTCTCTGGCTATCCCTAACTGATCCGACGGATGGGATGGTTAATTTGAAATTACCTGAATTCAGAAATAAATTGGATTTTAATTTAATATTTTATTAAGTGTAAAATAAAAGTTGAATTTTTAGATCCAAAATAATTTGGAAAGTAAATTTAAATGATTTTAAAAGGGTTATATAAGTATATAGTGGTTTTCTAAGTTATTTTGAAGTATTGCATAATAATGGTTATTGCGGTCAAAATAGTGTTTGTCGCACAACGACAATTCATGTATTTTCGTTACAAACTTTAAACGCTTAAAACTTTTGCAATCTGAATCGAATTTCCACGAAACGAAAAGCATTTAATTTATATTAACAAGAGCTTTCAAATGAGTGAAAGCAGAATTTAATTTCGACTTATAATTTTCAACTTATGTTTAAAACTGTAACCAGATTTTCAAACATTTATTTGGGATATTTAAATCGGTTTTAAATATCGATTTGGTAATATTAATGGATTTTATATTGAATTTATTTATTTAAAGTAGAGTTCGAATATATATATATATATATATATATATATATATATATATATATATATATTAAAACGAGCTCAAAACGCTGCTCGATTTAAATTTTTATTGAATATACAGGATCTGATATAAGTAAGATTTCTTTGAAACAAGAAACGTTTGAATCGATTTGATTATATTTTTCTAATGAAAGAGAAAAATGGAGATTTCATATTATAGATTGCAAGTTATGTCCAATTCAAGTTTTCAAATAGTCGCTATAGAATTCGTTAATAAACTGTAACGTTTATTTAATAATATATTAACGGTTTTCATATAATCTGACTACCATTTAACCCGAAACCATATAATGTTGAGTTAAAAATCTGTATTGGTCTACTTTGAAATTGTATGAGATATCATTAGAGATACGGTAATATTGATTTATTATTTTTATTAATCGAATTGTTTGAGAATTTTGATTAAATTTTAACGATAGTATGTAGGCCTCATTAATAGTTTTCTTTTCAAACGATCTCCGTTTTTGGCGAAACAAGTTTTATTTGAATACGTATCGCTAATTATTGCTAGGTTTCCAGTTTGGAGCCAATCGGAGTTTTTTGTCGGTAGATGAAATTTAAAATATGAACTAATAAATAATTTGAAATAAAATAATCGTACCTTGTTAAACCAATATATTTTCGTGGGCCTATGGTGACTGCAAAACCTACCCAACTACTGAAAACATAAGCGACAACAAAAAAGAAAGAAAGCATAGAATAGCCTTGTCTAAAATGATTTTTATTGCCTAAAATTCGGGTTGATTACTATACTTGAATTTGTTTAAGATCATAATCCAATTATCCTTTAAAATGGCAAATGACATAATTCCACCCAGTCCACATAATAACATATACCTTTCGAATTTTTAATATCACATATAAGGTGTTAATTTAGCTGTACATATTTGTGTATTGGCCACAAATAGAATTTCCCAACCCTATGTCTGTGTTAATGCACACCATAATAATAAAAATAACTATACACGGTTAGTACGTACTCCAGTTTCTTTCTACAGTCTTGTGTTTTCTCCTTCAATTCAACTGACCAAATATAAAGGCGTAGACAGATTAAGACAACACGCAGACCAATACTGCATACTTACCGAAAATATCTTCTTCATTCAGCATGGTTAAGCCTACACAAATGGTTGTGTACGATCCCGCTTCAGCTACCCTACTCTTTTTGCATCAGCCTTCATTCGTCTTCATCAACGAGAGGAAAACTCACGTGCAGCTATTCTCTAATATCACCTACACACGCTAGCGTGTACGAGACGAGAGGACAGTGATTTTATTCCCATTCTTCTTCTCGCGAATTTTCACCATCAACTTTTCACCATCAACGCAACAGCAAGATAACCATTGTTATTTCATATCAAACAGCTAACGCAGACTTGAAGCCGACCTAAGCCTATGTATGATTGGCATTCTTCCTATCTCTACGATTCCCTTCTATAAATAGCAGCTGTTGTGTTCATTTCTTCCACACGCAAAACTGAAATCTTCCTCCCCTTATATAAAAATAGATTATTAAAACATAAGTTTCTTCAACCATTTCATGAAGATGCAGTTTCCAACAAGACTGTAGTAGCAGGCCATGGTGACGGGTTTTGAGGTGCATGGTGTCCAGATGGTCGTGGTTCATGCCGGAGGAATTGCAGGGGACAGGCGCAATGATGGAAGATGGCGCAGCTCTGTCATGTACCAAACATGGCAACGGTGGTATCTGTTTCCGTAAGAAGGGGAGTGAGAACAGTGGCTTGTAATGTGGGAGGCTTGTGGCATAGTATGTATTGTTAAAAGTTAATTTGTAATTTTATTAGGCAACAATTAAATGCATTGACAAATATGCTTTTGTATTAATGTAGGGAATAATTTATTCCTATATATGACATAATTAGATAAATCTAGATAAGGCATTATCTGGAATATTCCAGAGAACGCATTATATTATAAAAGACAAGTTGTATCTCATGTAATCAATTAAGCATCAAAAGAAAAAACAATTAAATCTTTTATCTATCTCTCCACATATTGCTCTGCTGTGCCTAACAAATTTGGTATCGGAGCCATATCAACAGCATTAATCAGTCACTCAAAAAACAATGGTAGTAGTCCCAACAATGTTCAAGTACTCTCCAAGTGAAGTGCCAATATTCGAAGGCGAGCATTATGATTATTGGAGCAGTGAGATGATGGACTTCTTCATCTCTCATGATTTATGGGATGTCATAGAAAAAGATTATCCGGAGCCACCTGTAGATGGAGATTCTACAAGATGGACGGCTGCACAAGAGAAGTTGTACAAAGAAAATCAAAAGAAAGATGCAACTGCACTTCGGTATATCAAACAAGGAGTGAGTAAATCTATCTACCCAAGAATTTTCAATAAAAGAAAAGAAAAGGATGCATGGGAAGTTTTGCAAAAAGAATTTCGAGGCAATGACAAAGTTATCTCCATTAAACTTCAATCTTTATGGAGAGATTTTGACAACCTGCAAATGAAGGAATCTGAAAATATCAGAGATTTCTTCTCCAGAGTCTCTGAAATTGTAAATCAAATTCAATGCCTTGGAGATAACATTCAAGAAAAGAAGGTGGTAGAGAAGATATTGAGATGTCTTCCTCCAAAGTTCGATCATTGCGTCGCTGCAATAGAGGAATCAAAGGACCTTGGCAAGATGTCAACACATGAGCTAATGAGTTCACTTCAAGCTCATGAGCAAAGAATTAATAGAACATCAGCAAATTCATTGGAGCAAGCATTCCAATCCACCCTCAGTTTTTCAAAAAAGAAACGAAGTTGTTACAACTCAAAGAAGGGCTCATTTCAAAAGCAAAATCAAAATCAAAGAAAGGGCAATGAAAGAAATTATCAAGGCAAAGGAGAACAACGACGAGAACAGCAGAAAATTCAAGGTAATTCTGCCACTTATTGCATTATTTGCAATAAATCAAATCATAATTCTGAAAATTGTCACTTCAAATGCACGAAATGTCGAATTCCTAATCATTCCCAAAGAGATTGTTGGTATCAAAATAAAAAAGAGAAGGACAAAGCAAATTTTACAAGTGAAGAAAATGAAGAGCAGGTTTTCTACTCTTGTTTATCTGCTGAAAATGAATCACAAGATGCTTGGTATATTGACAGTGGTTGCAGCAATCACATGACCGGCAACAAAGACATTTTTATAGAACTTGATGCAAGTTTTTCATCACAGATAAAGCTTGGAGATGGAAAGGCACAAAAAGTTGAAGGAAAGGGGAACATTGCAGTCCACACTAAAAAAGGTAAGAAATTAATTCATGATGTGCTTTATGTGCCAAATTTAGCTCAAAATCTCTTAAGTTTTGGACAACTTGTTCAAAAAGGTTATGCGGTGAATTTTGATAATAATTCTTGCAAGATCATTGATAAGAAAAGTAATTTAACAGTGGCAAATATTGACATGACTCCAAATAAAATTTTCCGCCTATTTATGTCTCTAAATGAGAATTGTGCGTTCAAATCTGAAAATTCTAATGTGTCTCATTTATGGCATTTGAGATATGGCCACTTAAGCAACAAGGGGTTGCATTTGCTGAAATCAAAGAATATGGTTATTGGTCTTCCTATCATCATGAAATAAAATAAGGTGTGTGAAGGCTGTATTTTTGGCAAAATGCATATATTTCCTTTTCCGAAAACTTCATGGCGAGCAAAAGCTCCTTTGGAGTTGATACATGCTGATATTTTTGGTCCTACAATGACTCCTTCACTAAATAACAAGAGATATTTCATTCTTTTTGTTGATGATTACACTCGTATGATGTGGATTTATTTTTTAAGTGAAAAATCAGAAGCTTTCTCAAGTTTCCTACAGTTTAAAGCTCTTGTAGAACGCCAAAGTGGACACTTAATAAAAACTCTTCGAACTGATCGTGGAGGAGAGTTTATTTACAGCCAGTTCATGAATCATTGCAAGAAAGAAGGGATTGCAAGGCAGCTTACTGTGCGATATACACCGCAGCAGAATAGCGTCGCAGAAAGGAAAAATCGAACAATTGTTGAAATGGCTCGAAGTATGCTAGAAGGAAAATCCATGCCAAAGAAGTTATGGGCTGAAGCTGTTAACACGGCTGTCCATATATTGAATCGTTCGCCAACTAAAGCTGTTAGAAATATGACACCATTTGAAGCCTGGCATAAAAGAAAGCCCAAAGTAGATCACATGAAAGTATTTGGGAGTATAGCGTATGCATTGAACCAGAGCCCAAACAAAGATAAATTTGAGAAGAAAGGAGAGAAATATGTCTTTGTTGGTTACAGAGAAGAGTCGAAGGGATATCGGCTATTAAACCCCAAAAATGATCAACTCATTGTCTCAAGAGATGTTGTCTTTGATGAAATGGCAGCATGGCAGTGGGATCATGATGGCTACCAAAAATCAAATTCTATGAAGCTTAAAAGATCTCAAAATAATAGCTCACAACCTGTCCGATCTCAGCAAAGTATCCATGTAGATACTGCTCCTAGTTACGGCTCAAATGATGAGAATGAATATGAAGACTTGGACTCTCCTATTCGAAAGGTGCGTTCTTTACAAGATATTTATGACTCAAGCAATGTTGTTATTTTTTCTTGTGAACCGCAGTTGTTTGAAGAGGAGAAAGATGTGATAATATTGCCAAAAATTAAGGAGTCAAAAAAGGAAGAATTGAAAGAAGAAAGAAAATGTGTAAATCATAAAAAGAAATAAATTGAAGAACTTGGTGGAAATTTGAAGCACAAGCAATTTTTTGAAGTATCGCATGGTGATGAAAGAAAGATGAATGGAGCACCGCAACAAAGATTTGTGAAACTGCATCGAAGACTATGACAATGACAAAGAAGAAGAAAAGAAAAGGAAATTGTGGATGATTTCTTTATTTTCTACCAAAGCACAAAAGAGCAGCCAGCGGATTTCCTCACTAAAGCAGTCACATTGGAGAAGTTTGAAAAGTTCAAGAAGCAATTAAAAATTACAAATTAAGGAGGAGTGTTAAAAGTTAATTTGTAATTTTATTAGGCAACAATTAAATGCATTGACAAATATGCTTTTGTATTAATGTAGGGAATAATTTATTCCTATATATGACATAATTAGATAAATCTAGATAAGGCATTATCTGGAATATTCCAGAGAACGCATTATATTATAAAAGACAAGTTGTATCTCATGTAATCAATTAAGCATCAAAAGAAAAAAAATTAAATCTTTTATCTATCTCTCCACATATTGCTCTGCTGTGCCTAACATGTATTCATGCATGGAAGTTGCGGCTTGCTTTGGTAATAACAGGGGAGGGATGCTTACTGCAGGGGGGAATGTTATTTCCAGAGCATTTTGTTTTTGACATGGGGAGTGTAGCAGGTTTGCACGGATGGTCCGACACGGTGAAATAGTAGTCGTTGGGTGATGACCTGATGAAGGAGGATGACATCCAGCAGAAAAACGGGAGGGAGAAGCGTCTATCAGTTTGAACGAGGAAAAAAAATATAATAAGAAGAAGACGAACGTTTGGAAGCAAATGGAGGGGGGGCATTTGAATGTGCAGGTTCTAACGTAGGGCGAGTGTATGAAGGGAATATACATGCCAGGGGTTAAACGTTTGGAAAGTAGGAAACGTTTGGAAGTCAGGTCATTAAAAGGAGAAGAAAGGGATTTGTTGTTAACGTCTAACATGGGCTATAAAGGACCGGGCTTGCATGGGACGTATGATTGTAAACATGGTGAAGTAACATTCCAAAGGGGAGTGGTAGCAGGGTACACAGGGGAGTAGTAGCAGGTAGCATGGAACAATTACGGTATGATTTAAGGATAACACTAATAACTAATTAGTTATTAAATTATAATTAAGATATTTATAAAATTTATTAAATGATAATAACTTGCAGTATTATGTGCCCAATAGTACGTCGTATGTGTCAAATTTATATAGCTCAGTTATTAACGATGAATAAAGATTAATTTAGGTATAGTTAATTTAATTCAAGCCAAATCCGTATAAATTCTATAATATACTCATGTGTTATTGGAATTCAAGAAATCCAAGGGCGTCGGGACCGTATCGACGAACGCTACAACATGGAGCTGGTTTGGTCAAAAATGGATGCAGCTGTAATTACGAATTAGACGCCTGTTTAATTTGACTAAAACAAACCATTTAATCATCAGAGCAAATCAAGGTGAGTTCAACTCACTCAGTTTATCCCGCCTATATTTTTATAAGCTGAGTTTTTATTTTTATGTGCAGTGTTTGCTAATGGTTGATAATTGATGACTGCTTGCTTGTATGTTGAATATTTTAAATATTCATTGATTAAATTAAACGTCTGTTTAATATAATTGAATTAAATCGTTATATTAACAATTAGACTCCAAATGAGGTAACTTACCTTGTTTGTTATGTTTATAATAATATAAACGTGTTAAATAAATAATTGGATGTTTGAATGGACGGTATAAATTGATTATTGACTGTTATTAGTTAAACTGTTTATTTCTATTTACTGTAATAAATATATTGTAGTATTGAATCTGAGGTAACCCATTTTGATGTAGGGAAGGACAGGTTGGAGGGATATAACCGGATTCCTCAAACATGTTTATATTCATATGAACTACTATATAACAAGTATGATTAAGAGATGGATTTACTGTTGATTATTGATTTAAAATTTAACATCTGTTTGTTATTAACAAATGGATGATATTGGTTGAGCAACTGGCAACGATTAGCCTAAAATGAATCATTTAATGGACTTTGATTTACAGTCGGGTAAATCAATAAAAAAATAAGGTTATAAGAATTTATTAAATAAACAGTAACTGATTTCGAAATCTACTCATATAGGTTATTTGAATAAAAGGTTTATTAATGGAAATAAATAATTATTTTATCTTATAATTATAAACTAAAATTATAAAGCGAATTCTTATGTTAATGTCTTTTATAAGCAATGAGAAGAATTAACCAAATGGTTAAGTATTGAATTGATTGTTTCAAATAACAATTAATTACGATTAGTTAATTCAATTAAACCGTTAATTAATTAAAGGAAATTATTTAAAGTGATTAAAAGAAAGGACTAATGGAATTGGTTAACGGATTAACCTTGTTTTAAGTTGACTAAGTCAACTGTTTTAAACCATGAAAGATTATTTAATAATAAAATATAGAACCATTAATTATTTTTAATCAACTATTATTTTAATTATGTGAGAGCAAGATTAACTATTATTTTTAATGTAAACAAATTGATTTCTAAAGATGTTGGAATTGATTATTATTATTTGATAATAATCAAAATGATAAATCGTGAAGCTTAATTCTTTTAATGGAAGTTATGAAGTTATAAAGCTTCGTGTTAAGTTAAGTGAAATTGTAAGTGAAATTATATTTAATATGAATTCTTATTAAGAATGATATTGGTCGGTTTTCTATAAAATCCAAATTGGGCAATTCATATAAGCAAGTTATAAATGGATTAACGAAATAAGAGTCGGAACTAGTTCAAAATGGGATTTGTAATCGAAAGGAAGTTAAAAGGAATTCAAAAGCCTTAAGATGGGGAAACAAAGATGATTTAAGTTGAGGACGCATAATTTTGGAATTGAAAAGAAGTTTTCAAAAAGGAAGTAGATGAAGAAAACCCATGTTTAAATTGTATGGTATATATAAGTGTCGGTATATTTATTGGAATGAAATTTCGCTAATAAACTTTCATCCATTCCAAAGATAAGAATGTTGTCGACTCAAGGTCTGAGAGGTAAATAAATACCCCAACTTGAACTACTTTAGGATTATCCAAGAAAGATATTAGTTTAGTAACGAGAGTAGTTGATGGAGTTAAAATATTATTTCCATAAAGGATATTATAAACTATATTCGAATGGTTATAAGTTGAATAAGTTGTTATGGAAATAAAAAGAGGTTTGGTGAAAATATAACGATGTGTTCGAAATCAACGAGATGGGTTTAAATAAGTTTATTCAAAAGGGAAATGTTAGTTATTGTTTTAGGGAAATGAAACAAAAGAGATATCATAATAATGTTTTACGTAAAATTGAATTGAATCGAAAGTGAGAATATATATATATATATATATATATCCGATTAAATTTCCAGTATTAAAGTTAGTTTGTGTGTACTCGTGAAATAAGGAGTTAAAGCTATATTCTAAGTATTAAAAGATTTAAGAGTTTTAAATTAATCTACGTTAATTATTTTTAAAGGCCAAGTGAAGCTGAGTACTAAAATAGTAGATTCGTTTTACTTTTATGGATGATGGTTGTTTATTTTGATCGTTAAATCACCGACTATCAAAATCTAACCAAATCAATTATTGCGAAAAGACCGCGATCGAATTTATATTCGAAAACCATTCCGACCAGCAAATACGTAAACCTTGAAGATGTAGAAGCTGATCGAGATGTAGAAATTGAAGACCGTGGATCTTCATAAGCGGAACGATTACTGTCAAATTTCTCTGACTTGCAACCAGAGTTATTTGATTTGTGATTTTGTCGTGGTTAGAATCTATGGGTTGCAAGGACAACTCGCAACTGATCTATTGAGTGATACCTAGGATGCAGTAGGAGGGTTCCTTCTGTTCATCCTGTTCCTAGATGACTTGTATGGACGAGTGTCTGACAGAGTATTTCCAGATGGTCACGTACATTGATTTATTCAAACATGCCCATTGTATTTTGAGGACGTCAATTAGTGATTTGATGGATCTGACGATGTGACATTCAAAGTAAATAATGACCAGATGTTCTAAAGGTAAACTCTAACCTCAAGCCTCATCAACTGGGAAATGACAAAAATCAGGGAGGCAGCATGGCTATGTGGGTCGCTCCCATTAGGGTATATAATCACCTATCTCGGTAAATTCCATTTCATTCTTTAATCTATTTCGATGTTGTCCCTTTTTCGGGAACGGTGGGTCGCACCCAATCGTTGGTGATATACATTTGATACACTCAAGCAAAATGAGTGGTCGACCATGTGTGGGTCGTGTTGCGAGACGTTCTTGTTGAACCCAGTGTATTCTCCTCTAGAGATACACTATCGGAAGATGGTTCCATACCTTGTCATAGTGGGAATCCAATCTCCAATAAGCGCCCGCGGTTTTGATTGTACACTATATATATATGGAGCGTGAGATGCAAGCATTCTGCTAGATTGTTATTTATTTGTATTTAGACATTATTATAATACCAGACAAGATATGATTTCAAAATTGGTTTGGGTTATAGTAAGGTAAAAACTGTCTGTGTTTATGTGTTGACCGGTCTTACTATTATCCTTTTATTTCAAAAGGGTTTTTGAACTTTAAAATCAATATGGATGTTATTTAAACTTAGCAACTTTGGTTCACCAGACTGGCCCGTTGTTTGTAATTCAAGGGTTAGCCCGGGATTTACAGGTTCAGGGTAAGATGCCATGGATTTCAGAGACGAACTAGAGAAGTTCAGACGTATGATATTTATTATTCCGCTGTATGATGTATATAAGGGCAGGTTGTTATAAATGTCCAGAATGTATTGATGTACTCTGATGATTGAAAGTATTCTTCAAGTTTTCAATAAAGATTTATTTCTATATTATAATTTATTCAGCTGCGATGTGAGACTCTGTGTAGTGTTAGTTCTTCTTCTTATTCTTCTATTCTAATATTTCTCTTTTTCTTCTCTCACCCTCTAACTTCTTTCTAATAACCTTCTGGAGGTTTGGTACTCGAGTTTGGACACGGGGTGTAATTGTGTCAAAAATTCGAGCGTCGAATTTTCTGATATGTTTCATAAACAATTTTGAAAAAGGTCACTATAAGAGCAATTATCGACCATAACTATAAACAATTGTTTTTAATATTTAAAAAATATGAAAAAAAATGGTAAAATCATTATAAATTATTTAAAAGTGTTTTGAATTATAAAATTTAAGTTTTGGCTAAGATAAACGATATTTTGAACAAAGTAGTTAAGATAATTGTTTTGTAACACTTTTGAAACACTATTGTAATGCTTTCTTCAAAAACAATCTATTTTGAAGTTTTTAACCCGCAAACTATTTTCCGAACTATAAGTACTCATTTTTAAAAGATTTGTGGAATGTTTTCAAAGGTTTAAAAGTATTGGAAATATTTTATTTGGAATTTAAATTGATTTATTTTATATTAAAACGGGTTTTATAATTTTAGATAATTGGATATGGTTATAGATAAATCTTCAAATGTTTGATATTAATTCGGTAGATGTTGCTCTTACAATTTGAGGAATTTAGAAGGTAGTTCACCGTTATTCCACTTATAGTGTGAGTTCGATATAGAGATTAATATTGAGGATAAATTGATGATATTTCTATCCAGTTCTAATGTCAAAGAGTTGGATACATTTTTTAATTAAGATACGAGTTTCCCCTTTTGATTGAGATATGTTGAATAGAAATAATTTTCGGATATTTGATATGAAATTATGTGGTGTAAACATATACTATTTGAGGAATTCGGAAGATATTATTATTATATCGTTATTCCACTTAAAGTATTCGTTCATTATAAGAATTGATATCGAATATAAGTAGATACAATTTCTGTGTAACTTATGTTCAGTATCAATTGATTTGTGTTTTGTCATGAATCAGATCTTCAATAATATCATTCTCGAAACCTGATGAGATTGAGTTGTGGAAATTCATATCGTGATTTGGGATTTACTAAAATCATTGATTTGAAGAAATTAAAATAAGTTGAGAAGGAAGTATAATCTTTTAATTAAAGATTGAAGAATTGAATGTTGGAAAAATGTTTTACTTGGGAATTATGATTGAAATATGGATTAAGGGTTTTAAAAAAAAACTGGATTTGGATAACGAGTTATCAACCGAAAAGTTAATTAAGGTTTTGAGGCTAAATTATCTTTGATTTGAAGGGTGTGTTTTAAAAGAGAAAGGTTAAATATGGATTTGGTTATAATTTGAGAATGGGTCTAAAGAAGTTTTAATTTAACAAAATCCAAGATAGAAGGAGATTTGGTTGAAAGCCTAAGTGTTCCGTAATTGCGTTTTTAAAATTTGTGCTTATTATTTGGAAAGACTGGGATCAGAATTATATCCGAAAACCATTTCAAATAATAATACGACGTTATGGAATAATTGAAGACATTGGATACGACATTGAAGACCGGGACCCTTTATGTCGTAAGGGTGACTTGCTGAATGTCTCCAATGGCTGGCTCCAATTCGCAGATGGATTTTTTATCAGTTAAGTGGCAAGAAGCCCGAACGTATGCGAAGAAATTTTGTATGCGAAGAAATTTCGGATTTTTGTTTTGTTCAAACCTAGAACGGACATGTATGGATTGTGTATATGACATTGTAATTGGTTGCGTAGCATTGATTTCTGTTAAATATATATTTGCTTGGTGGCAGAGAATTTATTCTCTAGCATAACACCCTTCTCTAAGATGTATGAGCTTAGAGGTTATATATCGATAGAAATCAGTGATGCGTAGTGAATAGACAATGTGGCATACTTAAGTTATGTGATGAGCTATGGATGATCAAAGCATGGCTTATTTAAGCGTAGCTTTGTGTATATCGTGACCTCGACGGACCTTACACCCCAGATTGATGGTAAACTGGTGGTCATATTTTTATGTTTGTTTCGTATGTTCGGTGCACTCGGATGTAATGATGAAAGGTTACTACGAAGTCCCCAGTCTGGGACATTATTTGGTGGGTGCTCTGATTCATGTATGGTGAGCTAATATAATGGAGTCCGAGTCTGGACGTTATCTGCGAGTACTGGGATGATGCGCGCAAGAAAGTTTGTGAGCCCTCGAATGATCTTTTGTACTAGGAACCATCTTGTTGGAATTTTGATTGTATAGCCTGCTGGTTACACGCAGGATTGTCAGTATAATGGGATGGGGAATTATGCTGGCTAGGATTAATGCATTTACTTTCGAAATGGTTTTTCACAATATATAATAGTAGTAAAAGAGGATTTTCACGTATGAAGGCATTTTTGGTTATCATAAAGCAAAACTCACCCATCTGGTGTGTGCTTGCATTGTGTGATGTGGGACGAGCTTATGATAGCTTCATTTTTCAAAAAGTCATTGTGGATTTCTATGCACTGGTATTCACATGGAGTTAACCTGTTCCGCATTAGCGGTGTGGTCTGGTGAATTACCTAACTTTAAAATAAACCCTAAAAACAATTGTTATGAGTTCTCACACCGGTCTCATGACTGGCCTGGAGTTTATTTCTCCCACACCTACACTCTGGGTGCCCATAATTTTTACACGGGCAGACAAGTAGTTTGGTTTGCAGTTAACCTTGGAGTTGGTTGGAGCAGGATTCTGATTTTAGCTGGAGCTATTATATCTTGGAGCGTTCGCATTCTTCTGCTGAGTTTTGCATTTTTTCCGCTGTGTAATCGATGTACTCTGATGCATTTCTTGTAACTCTAATGTAATATTATTTTAATTATAAAGGAAAAGTTCTTTTTATTTTGTGCAAATGTGTAAGTACCCCTAACAATCCGTTTTTATGAACGACTTAAGTTGGTTTAATTACCGGTGAAAACCGAGCAAAAAACCATGTCGTTACATAGTTTGCAAGGTATAACCATGTCTTTCACCTCGATCGCTTATTTTTGATGGAATATCAGGCTCATAATCTTGTAGTTGACACATTATTATATATATCTCTTAGAAAGTGAAATCTTATGGGTAATACTTCTCTGCTTGAATGCAAATTTTATCAACTTTTAATGATCTATAAGCATTTCTTTGGTCTAAAGCATTGTTGAGAATCAATAGTTCCATTGCTCCTTCGAACAATCTAATGTTCAATCTAACTATTTGAAAATCAATGTCATATTTATAGACTTCAATTTGGTAATGATGAAGAATAATATTATCATGTTGTTGGCAAGAGCGAGTTGTGCCCATCACCCACTTTATAAGATGTATACATGCTGAGAAAAAATTTCTTACAAAATACTTCCATTTTCTTAAAGAAAGCAGGAAATTTTTGTCTCATAGCAAAGTGTTTTTATAGTGGTAACAAAATTCAAAACATCTATAATATCTTATGGTTTTAGTCGAAGAGATTTACAAAGCACGTTCATGATATTAAGTATCTCCGTAAACAAATGACGAATGGAAACAAAATTAAATGAAGCCATAGCAAGATAAGCACCTTTTTCTTCAACATGTTTATTTGGCCTCATTTTTAAACTTCGCCATATGTTCTTAATAATATCATAAAAAGGAGAAAAAAGATCCATGAAACTACTTACATAACTCAAATGAAAGTTGTTATTGGTGGCTCCAGCTCATTGGAATGCCTTAAATTGGTTATCTTCTAGGCATGTTTCAGCTTCACTAAGTGCTACTTTATTTGCAATTTCTAGTACTTGGGTTAGTTCTAATTCATCATGATGCTTGGGAGAAAATTCGGCAGGATTGACAATAATACCCAATTATGGAAGAAATAACCAAATATCTTTAACATCTTTTGAAGAAGAAACCAATGCAAATTGTAGCTAGTTGGCAAAACATTGTACACAACATGCATATAAGCACTCTTTAACAAACAATGCTCGCAGCCTTTCCCATACTCCTCTCATGTTTCTTCAACTATCATATATGTGTCATTTCATGTTATTAATTCCAAGGTTATAAAGAGCAAGAATTTTTTATATTTCATTCTTTAGAGTCAATGATGTGGTGTTTTCAACATTAACAATCCAAATGAAAGTTTTCTTGAATTAAACCACCATTATCAACAAATCTTAAGACAATAGTCATTCGCTCTTTGATAAAAATGTCTTGTGCTTCATCAACCAAAATGCATAAATTTCCGTTATCCAATTTCTTCCCAAATTTTATTTCTTACTTCATCACCTAAAATAGTTAAGTTTTCCTTTTAAATTGTGAATGAAGTATAATTCGCATTTCTCAGAGCATTTTCTAAATCCTTAGGTATTTCTTCATTACATTTTGTCGAATGCTTTATCCTCTCAATAAGTTTCCCCAATTTTTGGATTTAAGAGATTCATCATTATCTCCAAAAGAGCATGATTGCAAAACATGCCATTAGGCACATTCAATAGATGTTTAAGACGTGACTTATTCCCTTCAACCAGTACTTTAGATTGCACATCAAGTAGTCTTTTGATATATAGAGAATGATTCATTAAGTCTTCCATTACCTTAATGGCACACAAATGCAATGAACCAAATCCTCATACATGTTGCAAAAATACATCAGTTAACTCTTCCGAATCTTTTTCGACTTTAAGAGCCATAAATTTGTAATGATGCATGTGTTGGCGGATTACTATAAACAAAAGACCACATTGGTCTCAGTTGAATACTAAATCCATGGATACTTTTAAACAGACTACTTTTAAATTAGCAAAGTTGTTTCTTATCTTTTGTTGTTGTATAGGTGTCAAGATGTGGTTGAAATGGCCTCATCTAAGATATTTTCTCCAAATGTCATCTCTTTCATTTACTAATTCATTCCTTATTTGTCGACATCTCCCCGAATCTCATGTAAAACCATCTCTGCTATTATCAACTATGATTCTTTGAATCTTGCATGGTCGTTGTTCGGTAGATCTTAAATAAGTTTCAATTATGGGTTACAAAGAGTGATCTTCTTTTAACTTGTAAAACGATAACAATATTTTTTAGACTTTGAGTATCTAAAAAAAATCCTAAATTACATAAGTTTTTTAAAAATAAAATCAAAGGTAAGCGAACATTTTTTGTTTTTGACAGTTGGCCTGAACAAAAACAATGATAATTGAAAACTCGAGTTCCGTATTTAAGTTCCACGATAGCAATTTTGATTCACATCAAGAGAAAGGTATTACACTAAACTAATTGATTTAACGTGAATAAAATAAAAAAATGATTCTTAAGCAAACTATATGTCATTTGACTACTATATGGCAAAAAAATTGAAGTCTTCCACTACTTTATGAATATAAGATGAGACACTAATGACTAAAAGGAGAAAGAACACACAAAAATTGAGAAATTGCCCCTTATATAGCAGCTTGAGTAAATGGAATTCGTTTGCTTTTCCTATTTTGTGCGGCAAAAGAGACAGAGGAACTATCTGTCTTTGGCGTGTTGGACTATATGGGTTTTCTAATAGTGTTTTTGTTGAAAGAACATCTAGGTTTTATCCTAGGTACTTATACATACATCCATCCATATTGTTTCTTGTTGTTATACGGTTGCATTTTTTTGATTTACTATAGTATATTCCTTAAAATTTGAAAGCAAAAGCAAGTCCAAATATTTTGCATCACAATATATCATTTTAGGAAAAAATAAGGTAAATAAAAATATAAGTTTTCCAATATTAGAATGCACTTACAAACACATCATACTATAAAATGATATGTATTTGATTGCAAAAATAAAGTTGAAGTCAAATAATTTGTAGATGGCTACCCATATTGGTGCGGTTGCATGTTTAATGTTGCTATATTTTCTTTTAAAAAAATAGGTTTTCTTCCCTTTTTTTTTCTACACAAACACTTGCAAAATAATGACAATTTTGTATATGATTTCATTTTACAAATGAGTTGCATATGAATACTTCATGCAAGTTAATTTGTTCCATTTTCTCGAGGGCTAGTTGTCTTTGATCGCAAGATCATACATTACATTAACATCCCGCTAGGTTAATAAAGGTATTATTCTACATGAATATAATGCTCAAAAATTATTATATCCATAATTTATGAATATTTTTCAAGTTTTCCTTGATAGAAAACTTCTAAATCTTATGTTTGCATACTCTGTTTGTTTCTCCAGTATTTGATATTTATTTGTTTAGGGTACACTTTCTTGAATTAAATTTCAAATGCTCCGCTATCAACTCCAGTGAAATTAAAAGTTCATGATTTACTAATTCTAATGATTTTTTTGACCAAATGGTAAATAACTACCAAGATATTGGTTGGTTATATGGTCATTCGGATCTTAAGATTGTTAGGAGATCAGTTGTACGCAACACACTACTGATTTTCACTTCTTCTAATAGAGAATTTCACATTTAACGCAACATTTTCCTTTTTATGTTGAAACACTTGCATAATTGACTTCACACCTAAGTTTCATGAAAATTTGCATTTCTTTTCGATTTAGGTGCATAAATAGTTGCATAAGATCTATTCTGCACCTCTTTGATCGCACTAAATTGTCGAGAGTACTTGAAAGGATTGGTTTTATGGTTTTTTCTCCCACTTCCTATTGTTTACGTTTCTGTTATATGCTCACGTAGATTTTTATTGCTTATAGGTTGAAATTAAAAAGGTTCAGTCTATTTCCTATGCTAGATGAATTTGCAGGCTGTTCTATGGTTTTATATTTTAGATTAGTTTCCTTTATTTTTCTTTATTACACTTTAATTGATATCTTGGAATTGCAGTTTCTTCTCCTATAGGATTTCCTGATCACCATTCCAAAGGTTTTTCAAATTTAAAACTAATAATGTTAAATAATTTATTAAAGTTTTTAAATGTGGGAACTTACAATTTCAATTTTGCTTCTCAAGTTTCGAATATCTTACCTATGCTAGGGTATATTTTTACTGCGAGTTCGATTAAAACTCGCGCAAATTACAGTACAAAATAAATTAAATCAATCTTGAATTTTATACATGTATCAAGGTTCATTACAAACTCAGCTATAGCTCAGTTTGTGACTGAGCTAAAGCTTTGTTTAATAACTAGTTAGCTTAGTTACAGAACTGAGCTAATTAACTGAGGTTTTTTAAACAAAGCTTAGTTGATCATAGCTCGGGACATTATGCATAGTGCTTGCACTTCTTCCATATTTAACAAATTTAAACCCGTCGTGATCTCAAGTGAGCTTACTCATATCAAAGTTGATCAACCTATTATTCACTGCATGATTGTTCCTTTACGGTTAAATTCTTTATATATTTTGGTACTTTTATGCATGTATACCATAGAACAAATATATTCAACCTCTAATTTCAATAATTGTTCCTTAGTTCAAGTATCAAACGTTTCGATTATTATTCATTTTTTTATTATTTCTTTCAATATCGGGTCATAGTCATATAGTAAACCAATGTTGTGTTTGTACGTATATTTATGAAAAAATCCTCTTGAATTCTAGATATAGAAACTCGTAGATGGATGCTTTGGACTGTTGTATTAGACACTGAAGAATGTGAAAAACCATTAGAGTTTGGAGTCGATGATTTAGAATGGTTAGGCTAACCACAAGTTAAACTTCAAGTACGTTTCAACATTAATTTAGCTTGTGTTGTTGCAATATTTGAGTATATATGGAATTGAGATATGTAAATAATTGTTTATGGTGTGTTATACTCTATTTGGGGATCATTTTAAACATTACGTTGAATTTGTATGAAAATGTACGATGTGGAAGTCATTGTTTATGATATATTATGCTTTATTTTCATTAAGTATTCTAATATTAGCATTTTAAGAAAAAAAGGTAAAATCATAAGTTTATATTGTCAATGCTTATAAATGTTTCACATATTTGTATTAATAAACTTATAAATGTTATAAAGCAAATGATAGACAGTGTTGAAGTTATCTTTAGTCATGCTACTAGGTGTTACCAAATCTATGTTTTACAACGCTTATAAGTGTTAATTAAATGTAATTCTTTAACTTCTATAAGTACGATAAATTTTTCTGCTTCATTCCTTATAAGTCATTGGTAACACTAAAAGGTGTTACTAAATATATGTAACACTTAAAAGTGTTAAGAATTGTCTATTTTGGTGTAGTATTAGGGCATATGTATCTTGCAACCATTTGCAAATCGTACGATGGACCTACATATTTGACATACCTTACTTTACATACATTATTTTTGTCGGGCACTGCTGGTTGTATGTGTGTGTGTGTGTGTGTTTACACCAAAAATGGTCTAAATACCCAAGGTACTAAGCTGTACTTCACCAACTTGGTAAGATCTAAATGAGACCGTGTTTAATCAGCAATTAAAAATGAAAAAATGCAAGAAAAGTAAAGTAGAGGCGAGATTTAGAGTGGTTCAGCCGTTAACTAGGCCTACGTCCATTGTGAAGGTGAGTTTCAATCTTATAACGTGGATTACAAAATACGTCAACTCTCTCTTTTCATACATCTTTATATTCACTCAATATACCCTCGTTTATATACTTCAACCTTGAGATTACACAAGAGAATGGTAAAATTTGAGGAGAAAGAGAGTGGATGGATGATTGAGAAAGAGGGTGGCGCCGCCTTCTATGATCATAAAATTGTTCTTGACGCCATGACCGAATCAGTGGTTGGGGATAGAATTTGGCAGCCCTTTCTTGATTCAAAGACCGGATCCCCTTTATGTTGATAGCCATAGTGTATTTATTGGTGAGTTCCCCCGGGAAATGATCTGAAATCCGTTTATGCAGGTTACGGATCGCTCATTCTATTAATTACAATCATGCCATTGGCTAACTGTAATCAGCTGTCCAGATTTGTGTTTGGTTGTCATGCGCGAGCAACTTAGTAGAGAGAGAGAGAGCCTTAAGTGATTGAGCAGATCCATAGGTGTGGGCGTTCCTATGGGTATGAATGCTTTGAATACTTGGAAACTTTTATAAGAGTGAGACGCGGGACTGGATTTGTTCTCCCCTGTTCCTTGCGCGACCGTTCTTATTAACTCAAGGGCGCTCGTCTTTTGGCTGCCTTTGTATGGCGCTGTTTATCCCTAAAGCTATGCCACAAGGTCGCTCCTGCTTATGTTGAGTGGGCGATTTGCTTTGCTTCTGTGTTTGAACGATTGACCTTGGCTCCCGCACCTGAGTCACGATTCGTGTCCAACTTTGATTGAAGATATGGTCACATATGATGCAGCAAGTGCTCGTATTGCGGCTTCGTTTCAGGCTTAATCTTTTGACAGGAAAGTAGTGAGCGACTTTATAGGATATGCGATCTCTATCCTTTTTGGGGCCGTATCCCTCATTTCATATTGCGTCATCATCTTTGGTTGTACTGGTTGACTTGACTTGGGTTTGTCATTTGGATCTGGCTTTGTGCGGTTGCATCCTGTCGGTTGTAAGTCGTTTAAGCGCCTTAGATAGCATTATGCACGACCGACCCTGATGGCGCCCATTCCGCCTCCTTTGCTCAAAGTGCATATGAATTTTTTAGGGCTTAACACTTGCCCCTCGAAGTCCGTGATTTCTTTTAGTAAGAAATTACTGGTTTCGACATATTTGATCGCACATTGTTTAGTAGATTTATCCTATCTTGTCGAGGGGTCGTTCGTGCCAAAGATTAAGACTGCTTCACTGTAGCTGATTGGTATTGTCTCCTTCTGTAGGTGAGAGGCTTGATGCATCTTTTTGATCATCGTGCGAATAGCCGAATTTCGGGATGCCAGCTGGAGCTTGATGGGACATTTATTTGCGTACTCAAGTACTAAACTGATGTGGCAAGAATTCTCTGGATGTATGCCTTTTAATCTTCCTTATTCACTCTTAGCCTGCTTCATTCCACTTTTATCTTTTTCGAGGAGTTTTCTGGTCATAGTTGTGCTTCCTCGAGAGTTTAACCAGGTAATGTGTGTTTGACATTTTTGCCTTGATTTTTCTTCAAAAGGCTCTAGCTTTCTTATTCTATCATCTTGCCTGGTGCTTGCAGCAACACCTGCTTTTTCCTTGTGCAACTTTCTTTCGGCTTCGAGATACCATGATATTCCTAGGTAAGTTTTTCCTTTACTTTGTTTTGCTTGAGTACTCATGCGTTTCCAAGTTAAGATGTTTCAAAATGACCTGGCCAGGCTGTGGGATTTGGATAACGACCAGATTTTTGTGTAGCGTAGATACCGTTTCTGTAATCATCTTTGGAGAATACGAATCATCCAGTGGCTTTTTTTTGAAACTCTGATGCTTGGTATTTGTTCACAAATTGTTAGGTGAAATGCCCCACGTTTCTTTAGTTGAAATGTTTTCGCCTATTGCCTGAGTCTGGTTGAGTTGTTTCCCTTTTCATAGTTGTTTTTCGAGTCCATACGGATTTCCTTTGAAATACGTCGTCCAAGGATGGAATTTTTCATGTCCAGGAGACTCAGAAAAAGATCGACAAGGAGGGCCAGTAACCAAAAGATGCCCCAAGGAAAGGGGACCGGTAACCAAAAGATACCTAAGAAAAGGGGATGTTGGGTGCAACTGACACTCAAAGTCATTGCTTGCTGAATAGACTTCCTGGCTCAGATACTCAGACTGCTCTTGGTCGTATGACTTCCTTGTCCATTACTTTGGATCCTGCAGCAATGCCAGAGCCCCTTCATGTTCCTAACCCTTGCCATCCTGCACTTGTTAAGGACTTTGTGACTGAATGTCTAGCTAGCTCGCGTTCCGGCGTGTACATGGATCTGTTTGACAGATGGATTATTGCAGGTAAGATAGACGCCATGAAGGATTGCATATTGGCTGAGTTCGACCAATAGGAAGCACGCCCGTATTTGGTCGAAGGCCTTATTACCACTGTCAGGGATTACATTGTGGAGCAAATGGGTGCCTAGCATTCTCTTGTTGAAGATCTTCAGCTGTCAAATAAAGATAATCTTGAACGACTTCATGCCTTGGAAAAAGATAGATACAAACTTGTCGAGGCCCTTGAATCTAGGGAGAGGATCACCTCTTACCTCATCTGAACATCGTAGGTTGCTAATGCTTTACCTGTTCTGTTATTTTGGTTTTGATTTTGAATGGTACTTTTAGTCTGGCCTGTGTATGCGGGAGCTAGCCTCGCTTATTCTCGTACATGTGGGTTTGTAGCTTTTATGGTTTGTGCGATGGTTTCATTTCTACGTCGTTCATCGTTAATAACGCTAGCTTGCTTTTAATTTTAGGGTAGCCTATTTCTTCCTTTGCCCCTTCTTTTGAGGGGTTTAATTCTTATTATGCAACTCATTTATTTTCACGTGGGTGCGTCGCACGCTGCACCTTTATTTTATGATTTACACATTCGTCTAGGTGCTTTATTGATCGTTCGATTACGCCTGATTTTCTATTATTATTATTGTTAGGATTTAGTTAGCTTTTGAAGTTCATCGCTTCTCAAGGATTATTATGCATTTGTATTATTATAAGCGTGTTTGGTATCTTTTATTTAATAGTATTCAACCCCGCGCCTGACTGACTGGTAATCCGAGCCCTTCAGAGGCTGGTTTTGAATACGTGCCCCCTGGGAAGGTATTGGGTTAAAGGTTTTCGATCCACTCTAGACCCTATTTGATTGTTTTAGTTATTCAAAAAGGTTCTGGAATGGATACCCCCTTACGGCTAGGATTTCTGACACCCCCTTTCGACTAGGATTTCTGTTTTGCGCTGGTCCTTCCAGCATGTTTAATCCTTCCCCATTTTTATGCTTCATCCCGAGGAGCGGACACTAATTCATCTCGTCGAGTCTTGGCTCAAAGGGATAAAATTCGTGTCCTTCACCTAAGAAGGTGCCCTTCGTGAATCGATTTTTTTTCTATTTTGGGACATGTCGGTCTTTCCGACTTTGTGCCTTTGCCCTAGGAAACAGACACTGGTCTTCCTTATTGATAATTTTTTTCAAGTTGGAGAACCTGTGTCCAGCACCTAAGAAGGTGTTTCTTTGGTGGGCTGGCAGTTTTATCCATGGGACTTTAACCGTGGGACTTTTTGAATTGCTTCCACTTCGGCATTGACTCCTAGGAGGTAGACATCAATCCTTGCTACCGAATTTAACTCCGGTTTTAAGGAGATCATGTCCTGTACCTGAGTGAACGCCTCTTTTGGATTAGCAATTTTATCCGAGGGACAGATTTGGCAGTATTCCTATACTTTCAATGAGGTCTGGCGGCAATCCTTTGAATGGGTGTCTGCTAAGCATTTAATGTACTCCATAATGAGAGGTGCAACCTTGTTGCCTGTCTTAGAATGGCTTGCTTTTTTTTTTTTGAGGTGATATGTCTATTCCTCCCATTTGATCTTGCTTGATGTTCATGATTCCCAAGCTGCTTCGCTTAGTGTGCGCCCTGGGATTTCTCTGTCAAAGTCTTGTTGCGTATAGCGGATTTGCTTTTACCATGCCTACATTCCAAGGGATTGGTCTTCTTTTAGCATGTACCAATAAGTATGTTATTCAGATAGGCACATAATTAATTTTTGATGCACATAGTTCTTGCAAGTAAACCACAACTTGATGCGAACATAGTGAATAGTAAAGCAAGTTAAAACAATTTTAATAACAAGATAAAATCAAGGGAATGAAGCAAAGTAATGAGAGCCCTAGATCAATGTCCCATTATTGAGATATTATTGGCTAGTCCCCCTGATGAGCATCGTCTTTAGATTGGTTTAAGCCCCTTCCTCTTTAGGGCGCATTGCCCCTCGTTTGCGGAGAGTCGGGGCAACACTTATGATCTTGTACATACTGTTGCAAATGGTTTTTTCAGATTAATCCCTCGATTACTGACTTCAAGTGCCTGCATTCATCGGTATCGTGTCCTGGCTGTTTGTGGAACTGAAAAAATCTTCCTGACTTCATAGCGGCATTTTTGACTTGTCTTTGTTTCAAAACTGGATATCTCTTGGTGTTTTTATTTGCCATGAAGATATTTCCCACAGTATCGTTAATGGGAGTGAACTCAGAATTCTTGAAGAAGCACAACTTCTTTTTTGCTCGACTGTCTTCTTCTTCGTTGCTCCTTTTTTGATTGTCTAGGTTGCTTTGCGCATTTCCACTCTTATCCACCCGTGCGTTTTTTTCGTCGATACTTGCATATTTCTCGGCTTTGTTGAGCAACCGTTCGAGTGTACTTGGTTTCTTTTTCTTGATCCACCGCTCCAGCTTGGTTTCTTTATGTATGCCCCTCTTAAGAGCCATTAAGATTAGGCCAGGTTCGAGATTCTTGGCTTTAGCCACTGCCATGTCAAAGCGAGTGAGAAAAGCTTTTATGGGATCTCCTGGTCTTTGTTGAAGTCCACTTAGCTCCGTAGCATCCCAAGTTTTGAGCGCCTGGGATTTAAACTGCTTATTGAACAGCCTAGCCAAGGTTACGAAATTGTCAACGGACTGCGGTGGCAGCTTTGTGAACCATAGATAAGCCACTCCTTCTAAATAAGTTGTTAAATATAAGCATTTGATTTCATCTGTAGCGCAAGACCCATTCATGTACTGGTCATATTTGCATAAGAACACATCAGGGTCGCTTGTCCCATCATAGGACTATAATGATGGAGGTTCGAATCTTCGTAGGTATACAGTTTTCTTAACCCTTTCAGTGAGCGGGGTTTTTGTTGGGAAGGACTCCCATTCACTTAGATTATCCCTCTTCTCTAGGCTTTCCTTCACAATTGCTCGCGCCATTCTTAGTATGTACTTCTGTTCCTTGCTCGGTTGCTCCACGGATCGACCACCCTTTTTATTATCGATCTCTATCTAGATCTGTCCTCATGAACTGGGAGGCAGGGAATTTGGGCTTCCCCTCGGGAAGGACATCCCAGTGATAATGGGATTGTTTTTGCCGCTCCGCGATTGTATCTTCAGAGTTATCGCGCATAGGTGCTTTACCGCCTTCGTAGTTTGGATTGGTGCGACGTGCAATTCTTTGGACGGAATCCTGCTGTCTTGAGTTCGAAGCAGGGAGCTCTGTTTCTGACTCGCAATCCGTGCAAGCTAGCGAGGAACAGGTGGCGCTTAAAGTGGCTTTTGCGGTGGCGGCCTGAATGGCGAGTATCGACTCGAGCTTCTTCATCATTGCGTCGCTTGCAATAGTTATTTGACTCGTTAATCCTGTCATCGCCTCCTCCAATTCCTTCCTGGATACAGCTTCTTTAGCTTCTGGCAATCCTTCTTCACCGGAATCGCCGTCTGACGACGTGACGATGTTGACGCCGTTGTTGGGGTTGTTGACTTTATTAGTGATTCTCCTTGGCGTGTTCATGACTTCAAGCACAGTGCCTCTTAGAAAATCTCATCGGACCTGAAATGGGGAAAAGGCAAAACACGCCCCCATAGTGGGCTCCAAAATGTTTACACCAAAAATGGTCTAAACACCCAAGGTACTAAGCTGTACTTCACCAACTTGGTAAGATCTAAATGAAACCGTGTTTAATTAGCAATTAAAAATGAAAAAATGCAAGAAAAGAAAAATAGAGGCGAGATTTAGAGTGGTTCAGCTGTTAACTAGGCCTACGTCCACCGTGAAGGTGAGTTTCAATCTTATAACGAGGATTACAAAATACATCAACTCTCTCTTTTCATACATCTTTATATTCACTCAATATACCCTCGTTTATATACTTCAACCTTGAGATTACCACTACAACAAAACAGTCCTTTTACAACGGGCAAAAACCGTTGTTATATGCTTTTCACAACGGGCAAAAGCCCGTCCTAATATGCGTCGTCGTAATAGGTCTTTTGTAATTTACAACGGTCAGTGACTGTTGTAAAAGACCGTTGTAATAACGTGCTCTGCCACGTGCACGGACTCTATGATAATGGCTATAAACCCGTTGTAATATCTTATTAATTACAAGCGGCTTCTGCCCGTTGTAATACATTATATTACAACAGGTTTTGCCCGTTGCAAAATAAATGAAGATTTATATATAATTGCTGCCATATAGATTCATAATAATAATATATATATATTAACATGCAATAAATATTGTGATGTAACAATCTAAATCACATAATACCACATAATAAAAGACTAAAGCAAAAGTCTTAAAATTCCAACACATTTCAAAAAGTTAGATAAGTTTACATCCAAAAGATTTAGACGAGTTCACAATCCAAAAGATTTAGTTAAGTTGCATCGACATAGTTCTAACATAAATTACATAACTAGTTTCATAAGTACCGACACTAGACCAAGGAAACATAATCTTTGTGTCACACGACGGTAGATCCAACGGCCTGTCTGATAGTGGACATCTCCGAATTTGGCCTAAACAAAAAAGCTTCCAGAGTAACCCGATCCCGTCGATCTTGAGCCTGCGTACTGTTACTAGCACAGTATGACTGAAGAAAAAAGTTAACCAAATGCAGGAAGAATATATTATTATACACCATTCAGAACTTATTATACAACATTTAAGTCTTTCATTGCTATAACCTTATAACATTGCACTAAATTCGGAATGTGTACGAAAAGTTAATCTTACAGCAGAGGATACAAGTGCAAACTACAGTAAGTGCATGAGGATGTTTAATCCATACAAGATTAGTCATTTTAATTTTATGCAATCTAGGATCATTGTTTATATTCGTTTGATTATGTAATATATTATGGATACCCAGAATCTTATCTGAGCATCGAATGGCGTGCAAAATATAATTAAGTTACCATGCAAATAAGAATTTCATACATTATACAATACGTTATAATGAGGAAAAAAATGTAGTCAAGAAGCATGTCTGAGCTATATTTGGAACCATAAGAACAAATTTATGACACCCAGTGATGATAATCAGTTGTTGGTTCCAGAAATATTCCAGATGCATGAGTTACACGGCTTGTGTAATGCTTTAGCACATTGCATAAATTTTCAATATGAGATTTTAAGTCACGGCTATTTGATCAATATATAGTTTTGATAGCTTTCTATAAAAAAAGTTTAAACATTACATGAAATAGTTGAGCACAGAATGTTGGATCTAAAGTAAGAATAGCAATTAGATCCTTTGTAATTACATGAAATAGTTGAGCACATAATAGTTGACGAGTTCAACATATTGTAAGCAAGTGTTATTTTCCTGCCATATATGATGCCAATTAGCCTTCAATTTTTATTCGTCCAAAAATCGAAATATTTTTTATCGTTTGACGTAACTCAAGATGTACATCTACTCATGATTGCTCGAAAAAAACAAAGTATAAAATGTAAAGTTTAAATGCAAAAAAGGATGGAATATGACTGATCATTTTTTACAGTGCTCGTTTTGAAAGTTGACAAAAAAATTCCAGGCGTGAACAAAATGAATGAGGTGGCATATTGCTTATTGAAACATGTTTTGAAGAGTGTGTTTCAAATGGAATATGTATTGCGCATACAGGGCAGTTGGATAAATACCTGAAACTACTCTTATAGTGACGAATCTAACCAAACACTATCATTACAGCATTTTCTCCGTAATCAAGAACAATAATTAAATGCCATAAGCTTTCCAAAATTAGAATGTGCAAATAAGGTAATGCACATGTAATGAATAAAAAGCCTAAAAAATATCCTTCACCTAAAAAACAGGATAGTTCATCTCATGCGAAGCCAAAATCATAGACTAGAATAATGAATATCCATCAATAAACGTAACAGTTGTATAAAATCATAAGCTAAACTAACTTTGATTCATATATCAGAATGTCTACAAAAATACGAGTTTAAATTCTATTAAGGTCATCCAAACATCAACTAGTACGAACCTCAAACTTATATTTGTAGTGTTATATTAGAAAAAAGATATTATAAAATCCACACCAATAAAACTATCTATGAAAATAAAAACATAGAAAAAGTAGCAAAGTACCTGATTCAACATCCATTTAAAGCCAACTGCAGCTGTGCACTCATTTTTTGAAGCACTTACAACAGTCGAGATTATAAACTTTGTCCAATGTTGTGGTTATCGTTGCCAAGTATTTCATGCTCTCTTTTACCTAGAATATCTTTCCATATGAGCTAACATTATTATGGCTATTCAACAATGTCTCAAACCAGCCGCTTCCCGACCCCTGCATCAATAAAATTGCAAAGAATCTAACAAGTGTGCATTTGCATTCATTTCTGGAAATTAGAGAAAATAACAAAAAAAAGGGTAGGTTATCTAAACTAATCAAGTTTTGGCTATATTTACCGATCATAGGAAGTAGGTTCTGGATAGTGGACATAACTAACTTCAGACCGTGGAAATTAAGCCGAACGCATGATTTTTCTACTTGTTCTATTTGCATATATTTATTTGGTTTTTTTCATTTACTGACTCAAATCTGTCTTACTCGCAAAAGTGCACTAACTTCTTTGTATTAGACGTATATTCTATTAAAACTATCTTTTTTCCACTTCTCACCTCACCTAAAAATAAAAAAATACAATGACTACTAATCTATTGAGTATTCTTTTTGGGTAAATGTTGAAGATAACGATGTTTTTTCCAAAAAAAAACCTATGATTTTTATTTTTTAACTTAGGCATAATAAGTGGTTGTTTTATTAATGGCAAGAGTGATACCTTACACGAGAAAATGAAGTGGAAAAACAATAGATTTATTAAGAAAGGAAAGTAATAATTACAAGATCCATCCAAATTCAAATTCCCATATTTTGGAAGACTAACAATAATTACTGATTATAATAGGTAAAACAAAAAAAGTGGAGGAATAATGAACTAGAATTCCACATTAACACGAAGGGAAATAATGCATGAAGGAAATAAGGAAAAAAAATAGCTGGAAATTAAAAATATAACTTAAACCTTTAACGCTATTTCCTGGTTCGTTAAAAGAGGAAACAAGGCCATGACATTGCAACGAAAATGGAAACAACATTAAGGAAATTGATATGAGAACATAGCGAGCGACATCTACGGAGCAAATGATGATGAATAGTATAGCTAAACTCTTTAATAATGCTACAACTTAGTATAATATAATATAATATATAAGCATACTACAACTAAACTCTTTAATAATACTACAGCCAAGTAAAATATGACAACTAGTATAATAGTACAGCTGGACTCTTTAATAATGCTACAGCTAACATACTACAGCTGAGAACATGGTGAGCAACTTCTGTGGAGCAAACCATATTCTATTTAGTAACTCTTTAGGAAACAAACATTTAAATTAATAATACTACAGCTAAATACAATATAATATACAAGCATAGTTGTTAAATTTAGCATTTTAATGTATAATTCTAATCAATATAATATACAATTAACACAACTGCTACATTTAGCTAAATTAGTGGAATTATTAAAGTCATATCGTTATATAAATATCACATCCTGTCACTTATACTCAATACTGAGGCACAACGCATTGTAGTGCACATGCTAGATACGGAAATCAAGAAACTCGTATAAAATTAGTTAAGCTACTGTAATTTAATTTCAGATCATATAAATTCACTCAACATATAGATTTGCACAAAATCAAGCATGAATTGTCTCGCCTACTATAAAAAAGATTACTCACCTCATAGTAAGAAGAGGATCAAATTTTGTCCATTATTTCCGTCAATTTCTGCTTTTCATTGATGTTGCACTCCAAATTGCCACTCATCTTTTTCTTCAGCCAACTTATGAAGCTTGTTTTTGTTATGTATTTTACTTTTCATGCTGCAAAGAAAATATTATTTCATATAAGTTTGAAAATTAAAACCAAACTTAACTGAAAGTCAATTAATTCGGTCAACTATCTATGCACATATATAAATTAACGCAATTAGCTCAACCCACTTTCCATGCACAATTACGGTCATATAGAATTAACTCACTTTCGCTAATGTCCCCTAAAACAGTTCACATGCATGTTGCACAAGTATTAGGAAAAAACTTTCAAAATGTACTATATATATATTAAAGAATACGATATGTTCCTATATAACAAATTATGAGAGAAATACGTTGAATGACTGCATTGATGGACTGGAAGTTAAAGATGCAATGTTTTGTGTTAATGATGACAAGGTGGAATGACTAGATTACTTAAATTTTAAATTTGATAAATTACATCGGTGTAAGAATGGTATAGTTAAGATGTCTAGGAGACATTACTGATTATGTTTTCCTGCCCATGAAATGATCAGGGTCTTTAATCAGAAAAATAACAAAATATGTGTCTTAAGATAGACATAGGAAGAGCCTCTGGTGGACACAATGGGCTTCACGAATAAATAAAAGAGATTAGTTAAGGAGGAGCCAATAAATTCTCTGTGATTTCTACTGTATTTCAAAGAGGATTTACAGTAAGAATAGTTTGCAACAAGGGGATCATTGTCTACATTTTCATCTAACTTAATAATAGAGTATCTCACTACACTTATATATAAAGGGGTTGCAGAAAGACATCTAATTCCAGTTTCAAATTTGGACCCAATGATTTCTCATTTTGTCTACATGAAAGAGATATTGATTTTCCAAAAGCTGAAATCAAAAGAGCTTTCGGGATCAAAGATTTTTTTATGAATCTTATAATGCAACTAGTTTTAAAAGTGAATAACATGAAATCAGGCATTTTTTGGTAAGGGGTGTAAAACGTAAAACTGCAGTATTATTAATCAAACTTGAATACTGCAAATAAAATAAGAAAATGCAAAGTATGTTTAATCATACGTGAAACTGCAAAGTCTGTTAACAAGAACAAACTCTGTTTCCAAATTGGGCTTGGTTCAGTTCTGTAAATGAGGTTTCCCAGTTCAAGAACCGAGCAAAAAGCTCAACTAAAGTTATTGAATATATACTGAAGTTATTGAATATATACCAATTTTAGCTCAAGTACTAAGCAATTACCTCTTGTAGAATTCACATCCATATTGAATGGAATAGCTAAACAAACTTTGCAGTATTCAAGTTTGAATTTACGAATTTTTATGAAGTATTGTTTATGTACAAGATGATGGTCATTGTAATTACGTTCACACCGGACTTTTTTTCCTTCCTATTTTATTGGAAAATATTGGGCATGTGAAAATTTTCATGTTCAATACTTTATATTGGATTTTTGTACTTTAAAAACTACCTAGCAAAATTCAGGATGATAAAGAAATAATATACAGCTGGAAAATTCCTATACTTACGATTCTGCATTTGACGAATTTGATGAGAAATAATGCAAAAATCGCACGAACGTAGAAAAATTCATGCGCTGTGTAGAATTACATACTATAACTTCCTATGGTCAAATAGTTAATGCACTTTCTAGTGTTATCGTAATCACTTTCCCCCATATATTACAACTTGTAAGTTCTTGATGTGGCTAGATTAATCATATTGCATCTTGTATGTACCTTTTACCTCGTAAGTGTTTTTTTTCTTCAGATTCTAGAATGGGGATACAAGTGAATAATTATTTTTATATTATTTCTGCAGACATCAATCGTGTGATAAAATGATCTTCCTTATCAAATTTTGCATCCGATACTAGATACTAAGAACATAATAAATGATTTAGCATGCAAGCAAGATTCTGGAACACTTTCTATAACTGCCCTTGACATCGAAATCAATAATTGCAGCAACAGTTCCACAACAAATTTTAGCAAAAACAACACAACACGTTTCATCAACAATTTGCCTGATGCGAAAAGTAAAGTCATGCATACCAGAATAATGTGTAAAAGACGACACGTCTCAATTACCTTGCCAGTCGCCGCCTCTTACGTTTTGAGCATGATGGATTCAGATGGCATACAATGAGAGAAACCAATGGTCTAATCGGATTTGAGGCAGACTGAAGGAGGCGGCCGTCGATCGGAGGAGAGGCAGCAGTTGATCTGAGGGGAAGCAGCCGTTATTCTAAGGGTAGGCGGCGGTAGACTGAGGGATCGCGGCGATTGATCTGAGGGGAAGCAACAGTTGTTCTGAGGGGAGGCTGCGGTAGACTGAGAGATCTAGGGTTTTCTTTTTAATCTTACGGCCGACAACGAGAAATAGTGATTGGGACTAACGGTGATTTATTTACGGATAATTGTATCGGGCTGGGCTTTGATGCTTTTATTTGTATTATTTGTGTATGGAAAATTAATGAAATTGAACATTTATTAAATATTAAATTATAATAAAATATGTAACTTATTTCAAGCCGGACAGATATTTATCTCGATGCCGCCATATTTATATTCGTTTCCAAATATTATTAAGGCTATTGTACATTCAGATCCACCTTTTGAATGTTTGATATTTTCCTTATCAACGGTTGAAAATGAAATAGTCGATATTTTCCATATCAATATGATTTTGGTTACTGAAAGGGGATGAAGATGAAATAATTGAAAATATCAATAGTTGAAAACATAAAATCAAAACAAAATGACTACGAGATGTTTGTGTTTCATTATTACTTTTAAAATTCATAGTTGTACCCAAACAAGAGCAAACGAGTAAAACTACTTTTAAAAACAATAGATCTACTTCAGAAAATTTTAAAGTTTTTAAACTATGAAATGGAAATATTAATTTAATTCTTTACAAGATAAGTAAAATTACTTGTTAATTATATTAATTACTAATTAATTATTAATTATTAGTCTTACTTAATGATTATTTAATACAGACTATTTAATAGTATTAATTATTAGAAAATACTGCTTTTTATTTATTAGTTATTTATTATCAATTGTTACTTATTAATTATAAATGAATATTAATTATTAAGTACTAATCATTATATGCATGTTATTAATTATTATTTCTTAATCATAAATAAACATTAATTATTATTTACTAATTATTAACGACTAATCATAATAAATTATTGAATATAAAATATAATTAATGGTTATAGAAAACAATTATCTATGGCATATCTATAATATAAAATTATATTTTATAATTTTATAATTATTTTAACATTTTTAAAATTTGGAATAATGTTTACAATTTTTATTTTTAAATTTTTGTCAAAATTTCAAATTTTAATTCTAATTTTTTTAATATTAGAAAATTTTAAATCTTAATTTTTTTTGTAACACTCAATATAAAATATAACAAGTATTTACATTATTAAATACCAAAAAGGTAATAATAAATATCACTTCCCAATTATTAAAAATTACACATTAATCAAAAATTATTAAAAAAAAGTATCAAATACATAGTAAATATTAATTATTAATTCTTTAGTATTTAATAAAAATTATCAAATGTTAATTACCAAATAATAAATATTAATTATTACTATAAATAACTTAGTATTTATTATTATTTATTTATTAGCATCTCTTACAACAGGCATTATGACCGTTGTAAAATCAGCACCTCTTACAACGAGCATTTTATGACCGTTGTAAAATTGACACTTATTACAACGGGCATTTTGTAAACGTTGTTAAATTGACATCTATTATAATGGACCAGAAATGACCGTTGTAATAACAATCAATTACAACGGACAATCATTGCCCGTTGTAAAAGGAGTGTTGTATAGGGCATCTATTACAATAGGCTTGTATGGACCGTTGTAATCAATTACAACAGCCCAGAAGAAAAGTAAAAAATAAGCAGTAAATAAAATATGGAAATTTCTGTAGTGATTCAGCTTATTCTGGCATGTATTCACTTCAATCATTATTTACTAGTAGTGTCTCTTTGGACCACAACTTGTTTACCCATAAATTTATGTTATAATGATATTTATTAATTAGAAGTTGAAGAAGATTCAGAAGCGTAATGCCAGCAGTCCATGGTATAATCCGAAGAAGTCATGTCTCTTATTGAGGTGGATAGGTATGTATATAATAATTGCGGAACCGACCCAGGCTTTTGGATGCCCAAGCCCATATTACATTTGCAAAAGATGCGTAAAAATCAAAAAAGAACCATAAGCACTTTCCCAGCTTTGAACCCATCCATTCATCATTTACACTAAATCCCTAACCACTGGACCACATACCAACATTGATTGCTAAGTGTTTTGTATTTATATATACAAAAATTGTTTAAATTTTTTGCACTCATCCCGCTAGGCTTCCCCAGCCCGAGGATTTGGTGGGTTGCCCTCTGGGTCGGGCCTGGGTAATTGGGAGGTATCATGCTAGAAGCTCAATGACATTAAATCCTAATAGGTAAGTCAAGTCTTCACCATGAGTTTTAGGAAGCGATGAGTCATCGTTATGATTTTATTGTTGACTCATATGCTGTGAGTTGGGGTCCAGTCTTGTACTTAAGTTCTTTTCACACTTATTTTTTTGCATGCTTCCGTCTGGCTGGGTTTCTGATCTAAGTTTTCATCAACTTAATTTTGTGATCTTTTGGATATCCATATTCTTCACTTTCCATACTTCATCAATCCTCTGAACGAGCTATCAAATCCTTGTACAAAGTACAAACACCTCGGCATGAAGTACTAGAGTAGAGTAACCAGAGAATGAAGTCAGGAAAATGATCATACGCGTCAACATAAGTCGGTGTTAACTTGTCTTAATGACTTAGGGCCGAATCTAGGTCTTAGACCTGATTGATGTTTGACTTCCTCAAGTCCTTTAGCAACTTCTAAGTATTCTTCCCAAATTTCTAGTCAATATGATTCCGCTTGAATTCCTAAGCCAAGTTCAGCTGCTTCAGTTAAAAAATGGATTAACATTGGCATACTTTAACACCCTACATTCCTTAACGTCATCCGTATGAAGATTTCTCCATGGTATATGAAGCGTATAGGTATAAAACAACATAACAAAGACTAAAATTCACAAGACAACATATGAAAACATAGAAGAAAATTTTAAAACTTTATTTAGACTAGAACATAAGTGTCACCTCACCATAAAATGTAATTCAATTATAAAACACAATTGTCTTATGAAAAATCAACATAACCATAGTACAAGATAAAAATCCATCTTAACATCAAATACAAAAATAAGTCAAACGTGAAACAATACATGATCATGAAGAGAATAAGGCAAGCAGAAATCTCCAATAAGCTAATATGGGCCGAAACTCTATCAGCTACTAGTTCCTCCACCCTGAGAACCTAAGAGGAAGAAAGGGAAGAAAGAAGAGGGAAAGAAACTAGTGAGACATAAATCTTGATGAGTCCTGTAATTACTAGCATGAGTGATAAAAGAGAAAATTTAGACAGGATAATAGTTTCAAAGCACAATAACAGTAAATAAGACAATAGAGAGATAAGCAAGGATATAGTCGATTGTCATCTCATTCGAATCATTCAATTTCTGCATAGTTTACTACAATTCTTAATTAGGATGTAATCTAATTCTACCTATCGATCGACTCCTAATTCACAGTTATGATAACTTATAACGACTATGGTCTTGGGTTTATCAGTCCCGATCTGTCATCTCTATAGGACATAGCATTAATCACAAGCATTACAACATTTTATTTTCCCTGATCGATGCGATGCATGCTCATCGCTTCGTTGGAACGCGTCCGTACATACTTCATATGGACCTCTTACTACACAGTAGAGTATAAGCATGCCTTCGCCCCTTCGTTAGACCTTTATATAGTGTGATATAAAGGGATACCGTCTTATACAGGTCCCCAATCAAAAATGCAATTGACTTAAGTCAACCTAGACTTAGTCCCCAATTTAATTAATTATCGCCAAGGCCACCATAGAATTGTTCTTGACTGCTTAGCTACCCTAGACTCCCACAGAATTGCCAACAAACGGGTAGGCTACTATAAATTAATTATTTTGATTGGCCGCTTATTTTTTCTAATCAGCCTACCCCTGCTGTTGGAACAGACCACAACTTTGAGCCGCTTATTTTCCCTAATCAGCCATCGCTGCCGGAACAGACTCTTATTATACGTTTTCTTAATAGGCGACTTACTTTTCTTAATCAGCTTACACTGCTGGAATGCGCCCTTGTTCATGCTTATTAATTTGTTCGTATTAAACTTAACGCCCATTTTGAGATTATTAATAAGCTTACTCATTCTATATAACTACTTGTTATATTTTAGGTTGCATTTAAACATTATCTTGCTTATATCCATTGTGCAATCCAAACCCTACCACTTAGCATCTAATTCAAATTCCCAATTATTTATCAGTGATTAAATCAAGCTTACAATTCAAATATCCATTATTGTATTAATCTGGTAAGCCCCCATTAATCCTTTTATACTCAATTCAATTTTGTTTTCCCAATTATGCGCTTTTACAATCAAATCCATAATTTTACCTAAACTGCGCAGAAACAAAAAGGAATAATGGTTTAGGCTCTTTGAAGGCCTACACTTAATGTGAATTAAATGGATAAAATCCTAGGCTCTCGCATGGCCTAGGCTCAAATAAATAAGAATAAAATAGAACAAAATCTAAACTGTACATATAATAATCTACGAAGAAAAAGAGATAGCAATAAACTGAATGATTTGCAATAACAAAATAAATTACTGGAATTGGATGAAATAGGGGTAGAAGCAGTAATCAGATGTATAAGAAAGTCATTTCAGAAAAGAAACACTTAAATCTCAATTACAGAAAAGAAACAACGTAATTTGTAAGTTATTGAAGAAAATAACAACTTTTATACTGCCAAATAATCCCCAGTTTGTACTAATCTTGTAATCATAGAAAATAGTCACTGATTTATGCAATCTTACAAGACCCGATAGGAATCCTCTAGGTCTATGTATAAATATCTTATAATTTATGTTTATCGAAATCTAAATCTTAGAACTCCATTATTTATAGAAGAAATTTTTGCATAATGGATGTAGAGAATTGGGAATGGAGTAGGGAGATTTAAGGTTAGATTAGAGCTATATTTATAATAGAGCTAGGGGACTTAGGACCGTTAGATATTAGGTTTAAAACTTGGTCCATTATATCATAAGATGCCTTTAGAAATCGTCCAAACGTTCGAAATTCGCTGGAAGTAACGTGCGCAAAATCACGCACGTTACATGGGATGGGTCGACCCAGCTTGGGACTGGGTTTCCCTAGTTCCCACGTGATTTCCGCGTAATTAATTATTTATTAATTCCTTTGTTCATTTAAATTTCGAAATTGAATTTCGAACTTTTTTCCTTTATAACTTCTTCGTTTTAAGTCCAATTTCGGCAAACCAAATGTCTATCTTAACCAGAATTTCGTAGCAGACCCATAGTGCAACCCCCATTGCCCACTTCTCAATATTTTTTTGATTAATATTTATTCATTAATATTTTATTTAAATTGCTTTATTAAAACTTTGGTTTGTTACATTCTCCCCACGTTAAAGGATTTCACCCTCAAAATCTCCAAAGAATGTCATAAATATTATCACACCATCATTTACATCCATCTACTCATCCATCAATCACATGCATCCATTGTCCTTAGGATTTCTAATTATTTTCATGAACATATGCAATAGTGTAGTCTACATGTCCCTAACTAAATGCAAGAAATTAGGTGGTCCACTGATTCAGTTGACCTCCTTTTATGCAATTATGTCAGTGCCTTACATCCAAAATATATGCAAGAAAGTCCTAATGTACATCAAATTCTATATGTGTGATACAATCGTCATTGAAATGCAACATCCATATGATAACCATCCATTTTTCATCCATAAATTAAAAGTGAGTTAGAAGTGGACACACATCCATATGCAATCATGTTTGTGTCCTAGTTGCGGTCACTAATCATTGCCTAGTGTGTGTGTATGCATCCATGACATTCACTAGCAAACACTTACATCCACGTGAATCCATCAGACATAACATGTTCTATCAACATGTTTAAACCACATCCTACCATCGGTAGGTTTCTCCTAAGACACTATTTCAAATGATAAGAAGTAGATGAGGTTCAAATCCGAAAATAAGAAAGGATTGGGAGCGTACTATCAAAACGGAATGGAACCCTTTCCTTAAGCTCTCGTGTCGACTCATTGTTATCCTGTCCCCACTGAACCTTGATGAGCTTATTTTCCTTGTTACTTAACTTCTTTACTTCAGAACCCAAAATCCGTGTAGGTACTCGTCTAACAGATGCCTCCTTCTCAACCTCAACCTCCTCTAAGGTACTCGGCTTCACCACTACCGCAGAATCCTGCTAGCATTTCCTCAAGTGCGAGACACGAAATACATCATGAACCACTGACGGCATCTCCAGTAGCCGAACCCTATATGCCATATGACCAACCCTTTCTACTATAGGAAATGGCCCAACAAATCTTGGTGCTAACTTCCCAACTGAGCCAAACTGCACCACATTCCTTACGGGTGATACCTTAATGAAAATCATGTCCCCTATACTAAACTCTAAGATATGTCCTCCTCTTATTTGCATATGGTTTCTGTCTGTCTTGAGCTGCCTTCATCCTTTTTCGAATCAGGTCGATCTTATATGATGTTTCCTTAATCATCTCTGGTCCAAGAAGAAGCTTATGTGTGGTTTCTCACCAACAAGATAGTGATCTGCATGGCCGTCCATACAAAACTTCAAAAGGTGCCATACCAATGCTCGCCTGATAGTTATTGTTATAAGTAATCTCTATTAAGGAAAGATACTCCTCCCAAATCCCTCCGAAGTAAAAAATGCACACTCGTAATAAATCCTCAAGAATTTGATTAACCCTCTCGGTTTGTCTATCTATCTGAGGGTGATATGTAGTACCGAGTCTTAGTTGTGTCCCTAATACCTCCTGAGTGCTATTCCAAAACTCGCTGGTAAAGATGGAGTCTTTATCACTAATAATGCATGTGGGAACTCCATGAAATCAGACAATCTCCCTCAAATATATCAAAGCTAACCCAGTTGTGGTTCTCTTACTCCTAACTGGGATGAAATGAGCGCTCTTAGTCAATCCATCCACGATTACCCAAATACTGGTATTGCCTTTCCTCGATCTAGACAAACCACCTATGAAATCCATCTAGACGCTCTCGCACTTCCACCGTGGCACATCAAGGGGCTAAAGAAATCCACCAGGCTTCCTTTGTTCAGCCTTAACTCTTTGGTATGTTATACATCTTCCCACATAATCGGTCACATCCTTCTTCGTCCCCATCCAATAAAAGACCCTTTTATATAACTATACATCTTATCTCCTCTTGCTACATAATCGAACACATCCTTCTTCATCCCCATCCAATAAAAGACCATTTTCATATAACTGTACATCTTATCACATAATCGGCCACTAGCCAGGCGGTCCATCTCTCATGCAATCCATCCCCACCGATCCATCACATTCCGTGTGATTCATGCCCAGATTCACCTTTTTGCCAAGCCAATCCATACGATCTACGGTTTAACGATAAACATCTATGCATCCATCTCATCCAAATTGACCAATTTCATCCAAACAATCAATAACACAACAAATCACTCATCAAAACCCATTAGCACATCAATAGTCATCATATAATCATGTGAATTTCACTAAATCATGATAAAACAATGAATAAATCAATAGATGGATCTAAACTTGCATAAACATAGAATTAACATATGAATTTACCGCTATAAATTTGCTAGATTATAACCCATGGTGATTCAAATTGAAAACAGACTTACCTCGATTAGATCTAGGTGAAATCGACTTGAAATGATGAAAATAAGATCAAACAAACTCATATACCTGATTGAATCCATGTGAGAGATGCGTATCACTCACCAAATCCACAAAATAGCTTGAAATCAATGAATCTCTAATCCGGACAGCGAAGAACAGTGAAGAACGACTTTTGAATCAATCAATTTGATGTGATCTACCCTTCTTCGATGTTGATATTCAATCTTCTTATGTAAATATATGAATTAAATGAAGTGGAGGTGTATTTGGTTGAGCCAGAGAATCCCAGTCACCCAACCAAATGGAGAAATGAAGAAATTAAACAATTCTCCTTACCCCTACCCTCTTGTTTACAACCAACAACCCCTAGCTATAATGGGCCTCACTATTCAGCCCACTAATGACTAGTTAGTCTGTCCAAAAAATATGTAACACTAAAACAACGATTCCTTCCAAACCGCTGAGACAAATCATTAATGTGACCACTATACAGAATTGGAAACACCATTTCCGATACAATGAAATCAATACTATCACTTGATTCGATCCTAGTCAAATGTTATACTTTAAACAAAACAGTAGGGGAAAATGGTCATAAATAAAATAGGTAAAAATCATGTACATGCCTCATATCCTCATGAACAACATATTGAGAACGATCCGACCCTTTGGATATTAAATAAAAATATTTTATGATCTTTTGATACATAAAATGTGGGTCGTTAGGAGTTTCTCCTCGAAATCCCCATCAAGCAACCACAAGCAACCAAAACCATTTCGCATCCCTACCATACACGAGTAGATAATCTACCATCCAAGCTAGCATCCAACAAGCCATACATCTGCAGCCTTATCCTAACACACAGAATTCTAAAAATAGCACAAGCTATAATGGTGTAAGGTGACATGACATCAATGGGTCATACCAACGAAGAGTTCTGGATGGATCATCTTCATACTCTCTTCCGTTTCCCACATACAATCGTCGTCATCCCACTCCATTGCACATTGACTAGCGTAACCGTCTTCCTCCTAAGCTGTTTCATGTCATTCCCAACAACGCGAAGCAGCTTACGAAGTCTTGAAACTATGAACTCGACTTCTAGGTCTTCATACTAATCCAGAGATACCACCACATTCGAACCATGCACAAACTTCCATTGAAAAGATACATGAAAACATTGTGCACCCTCGACAACTTCTCAAGTAAATCCAATCTATACGCGAGCATTCCAATTTGCTCGACTTTCGGAAACAGTCTAATGATCATTAGAGCCAACTTTTCTTTACTTCCGAACTGAACAACATGCTCCAAAAGTGAAATCTTCACGAAAACCATATCACCAACGTCGAACTCCAAATCCTTCCGACGCTTATCAGCATAACTCTTCTGACGATCTTGGGCCGTCTTCATTCATTGTCGAACGATCTTGATACAATCTGATGTCTAACCAACATGCCAGAGAAATGCATAATATATCATACAACGCCTCGTATGGTGCCATCCCAATGCTCGAATGGTATCTTTTGTTATAGGCAAACTCAAACAAATGTAGAGATGGTCTTCCCACGATCCTCCAAAGTCTAATACACAAGCTTTAAGGAGATCTTCCAAAACTCGATTGACTTTTTTGGTTCAACCATCATTCTGGGGATGATAAGCCCTACTCAAACATAGCTCGATTCCCAAATTCTCTTGCAAACTCTTCCAAAATCCACTTGTGAACAATGGATCTCGATCACTCACTATGCTCTTCGGGATGCAAAGGAATTGAACTATCCATTTAATGTATAGCTCAGCCGACTTTGTGTTGTCATAGTTGATCTCACATGAATAAATCTTGCGTTGTTGGTCAAACGATTCACTATGACCTAAATTCCTTCATTTCCTACCCTTGTCATAGGTAGTCCATCGATAAAATCCATCGATATCTGCTCCCACTTGCACGTAGGAAATTCTAATGGCTGAAGCAATCCACTCGGCTTCTTTTGTTCAGGTTTCGCCAACTGATAGTTCATACATTTGGAAATAAAATTTCCAACATCCCTCTTCATCCCTTTCCAGTAGTAAGCTCGCTTCATGTCCCGATATATCTTATTACCACCAGGACGAATCGTCAGCTTTGAGTGATGACATTCCCTCAGAACCTCATCTCTCAACCCATCAATATCAGGAACAACAGTCATCCTGTCTTCAGAAGCCAACCCTCTTGATTGATCTCGAATTCCTTATCCTTTTCTGGTTATGCTCTCGCTTCCAGCCACTGGATAACCTCGATAAGCTATACTTCACGCTTTTGGCTCTCGCCAATCCTTTTGATAAGAGTAGGTCTTATCGATAAGCTTGCCAACATTTCAGGCTCTAACTCACACCTAGGCTTAAATTCAAACCCTGCCAAGTACTCGAGGTGCTTCCATTCCCAAAACATAGCTCCCAAACTTGCATGTTTTCTACTCAACTGATCTGCCATTGCGTTACCTTTACCAGGAGTATATGCAATACGAAAATCATAAGATGCCAAAAACTCTAACCACTATTGCTGCCGAAGATTCAAATCCTTTTATGAGAAAAGATAGTTCAAGGACTTGTGATCCGTAAACAACTTGAATCGAACTCCCAAAAGGTAATGTCTCTACATCTTTAGAGCAAACACGATCGCTGCCAACTCCAAATCATGAGTCAGATAATTCCTTTCATGCGACTTCAACTGTTGACTCGCAGATGCCACAACTCTATCCTTCTTCGTCAGCACCGCTCCAAGTCCAGTACCACATGCATCTGTGTGTACCACCATTTCTTCATTCCCACTCGGAATAGTCAAAACAGGAGCATTCGTCGGTTTCTCTTTCAGGATTCCAAAAGCTTGCTCACACTTCGCATCCTATGTGAACACTTGATTCTTCTTCATCAATCCTATTTATGGTGCATCTATCTTGGAGAAATCCTTAATAAAACGACGATATTATTCCGCCAACCCAAGGAAACTCCTCACATCTGTCGCATTCTTAGGTCTATCGCAGCCCTGGATTGCTGCTACCTTAGCGGGATCCATCGCAATTCCATTTCCAGAAACAACATGGCTTAAGAACCTCACTTCATCCTTCCAGAAATGACAGTTCGAAAACTTATCTCTCAGTTGATGCTTTCACAAGATTTTTAAAACAGCTTGCAAGTGCGTCTTATGCTCTTCCTCATTCCTAGAGTAAAATAGAATATCATCCATAAACACAAGCACAAACTTGTTTAATTGATCCCTGAATATCCTATTCATAAGATCCACAACATATGCTAGTGCGTTGGTCAATCCAAATGGCATCACCAGCCACTCAAAGAAACTAGATGGTGTCCTAAAAGCTGTCTTCAGCACACTATTTGTCGCCACTCTCAACTGGTGAAATCCCATCGCCAAATCCATTTGAGAAAACACCTTGGCTTCGTGAAGCTGATCAAACAAGTCATATATCCTTGACAACAGATATTTGTTCTTCTTAGTCTTTTTGTCCAGCTCACGATAGTTCACACACAATCTCAAAGATCGATCAACCTTGGTTGCAAATACAACTGGTGCACCCCATTCGGACACACTTCCCCGAGTGAATCCTTTTTCCAAAATGTCACTAACTTTCACCTCTAACTCTTGATGTTCTCTAGGCGCCATCCGCCTAAGGGGCATAACGATAGGTGTAGCACCTTGGACTAAATTGATCCTGAACTCTATCTCGCGAAGCGGCGACAATCCATTGACCTCTTCAAAGACATCATCAAACACACTAGCGATAGGCACAAACGACAAGTCTTCTCGTGGAATCATAAGCGAATACAAAAAGATTACGAAGACCCCGTCTTCTGGATTACATTGAATCACAAAATTCGCCCTTCCACATTCCCGACTATCACGTCAAGCTTCTCGCAATCCACTTTAGCCGCATATCTCTTAATCCAGTCCATACCCAAAATGATCCCAAACTCAACAAAGTTCAAAAAAAAGCAAAATGGACAATGCTAATCCACTACCTACATCTATGATCAGCAACCAACGTTACTCCAAATATAGGGGGAAGCTATATTTAACATTAAGCAATATAGAAGTGCCATAGGTGCATTACAATATGCAACTATAACACAACCTGATATTTCTTATAGTGTTAACACAGTTTCACAATTTATGTTGTAGCTTTTAAATGAACACTAGAAAACTATGAAGATAATTTTAAGATATCTCAAAGGCATTGTCAAGTATGGACTAATACTAAGAGCTTGCAAACATCTAAATCTAACATGCTATGTTGATGCTAACTAGGCCTTTGACTCGGATGACAAAAGGTCAACCATCGGTTATTGTATCTACATTGGAAGCAACTTAGTTTAATAGTGTAAAAAAAACCAACAATTTCAAGATCCAACACTGAAGTTGAACACAGAAGTGTAGCTAATGCCACTACTGAAATTAAATGGATGCAGTCTCTTCTACATGAATTAAATCAGACCAGTGAAACTACACGTACCCTATGGTGTGACAATAAAAACACATTTTACATTTTTGAAGATCATGTTCAACATGCTAGAACGAAACACATAGAGATAGATTTATACAAAGACGAATTACAAGTTAATCACATAGTTTATCACATAGTTTATACTTACTAGTGAGGAGACATTCTAACTAAGGCACTTATGACGATCAACTTCAAGAGATTCAAAACTGATTTAAATATCAAAGGGTATGAAGATTCACCTGCTGCATCGAGTAGCAAGAAGACCCAATTCTCCTCGCCTGCCATGCTCCGATCTTGCCATTTGTCTCCTCCTTACTATTCAGAGAGATTGTTTATTGTTCTACCATATTATGAAGATTGCAAATCTAGGATTTTGGTAATTCTAGATTTGAAAAGGGATATTAAAACATGTCGAAATGCCTGTTTTCTCTTTGTATCAACCGATATAAAGTGGTCTCATGCCTTCCGCATGACTTGCTGATGCTGGACCACGTTATCTCTTTCATTTTATTTTACTTAAGCTCGATTATGCTTATGGGCTTGCTGGTGTATTATTTGTTTCCACCTATGTAAGCATTGTAACTTTGTACATTTTGCTATATCAAAAACTAAGCAATTTCTTCAGTATAAAAAAGATTTGTAAATTTGTTCTATCTTCACTTTTCAGTACTTCAGTATGTTAGCAATCACTCTTCGTTCAAGATTTCAACAATACGACATACACTTGAGTATAACATGCTAACAGGAATTTTAAACTGAAGGCAGTTTAGGTGACAAAAATACTTTGGCTGAACGCTCTTGTATGTTCAATCAGATAGATTTGTCTAACACTCTTGATTATGGTGCTTACATTTTCATATCACGATGTTCGATTGGTGTAGTAAAATGCTTAGCATTTTCATATAATAACTGACGTAGTTCTATACTTTTATTAATTGAAGGTCTTGGTTTAGTATGGAAGTTATCAAAATTTTCTTCAGTTGTACCTTAAATTTTGTTCGGTCGATGGTCAATACATGTAATAATAATGTTTATAATTAATGTCACATATTGTCTTTTAGAACTTCCCTTTTCATGCTTGGGGTATTCAAGGCAATAATGTTTGCTTTGTGTACACGTTATTGCATATATAGGTTTTTCCATTTTTATCAAACCAGCTTTGTGCAATCATCGTGCAAATATGACAATCGCTCTACAGGTTATTTAAGATATACAACAGCTATGCTTGGTTATTTTTAAGCTACAGGAGTATGTCCACAAAACTCCGTATCTTTAGCTACATTCCCTTTTGTATATGCAACTTTTCAATTGTAACAGATAAAAAAAGATAAATTTAAAGTGGTTAACTGAGAATATGTGAGCTACGTCCACAAACATATCAAATAACGATTTTATTGGTCTTGAAAAATAAAAGAAAGTATTACATTAGGGTTCACATAACGGATTTATATACTGCACTATAGATATAGAATAAACTAAGATATCCAAAACTGAAAATCTAAGTGTCGACCAAACATATACAGTAAGTTTCAGGAGTGTTGCCTCTGATTCTCCATTGGAGGATATGCTATGCTCTTAAGCCCACAAAGCAGGACACGTCACTCGTGACCTGGCTCGCTGATTTGGCAGCAATATTAATGAAATATGTTGGCCTACCTGTTTATTCTCGTGTATATACTATGTACACTGTGTTGGGCTTGGGCTTAGCCCGCCAACCTTTTATTTTGCTTTTTTCGCCTTAATTTGATTTTGGCGCCTGTAATTGATTTCTTGAATGGGCTTGTGACGGTTGTACCATAGTCTATAAATATGTACACTGGCCATACATTGTATTATTACATTTTTACACATTGAATCAAGAATTACATTTCAGTTCTAAATTTTATCTCATTTCTCAATACTCTTCTGTAATTTCTTCAACTCGAAATAGGCAAATTCTGTTTTGGTATCAGAGCTTCTCGCCTAACAACATATTGACCCTGCAGAAGTGTGTTTAGACCAACATTCTCATCAGAGTTTGTCATCATCATATGAGAATGTCTCATCAGAGGGTGTTACTCATCATTTGAGAGAATATATAATTCAATCAATTAGTATCGTGCCTGAAATCACTTCGACCATGCTGAATCTAATCGATCTGTTATATCCTCTGATATCAGTGACAAAGATCACCAGGGAATAAATAAAAAATTCAAGAAATTATCAAACAAATAAGAGTTGTGTCGGGAGAAATCTTCAGGAAAGGTACTGTTATCAAAATAAAAGCATTCATCATTTGAATATCTGGCTGCTACATACCTGTCTGAGCAATATACTTAGATTTTGGTTCATAACGGTATTCTTTGTCTTGATTTTTCTTCTTTTGATTTTTCCGTGTCATCATCTGCCTACTATTATGGGTGATGAAACAACTTCTGTGGCATCAGACAAGGGCCTAAATACTTCCCCTAATATTACACTTGCTAATCAATTAGAAAAACTTGTAGTTAGCCTCAAAAGTCAGTTAGTTACAATACACCTTGAGGAAGATAATTATCTTCTTTGGAAACTACAAGTTGAAACAGCTATTCAAGGTTATGCCCTTGAAGGATATATTATTGGTACTATAGATATTCCAGCCAAGTTTATTACTGATGAATATAATAGAACAATCGCAAACGAAAAGTATGTAAGGTACCATAGGCAAGATAGACTCATCAGTTCATGGCTATTATCATCTATAAGTGCAAGTCTATTACCCCAAATCATTGGTTATACATCTACCTATGATATTTGGACAATAGTGGAAAGGGAATTTAACAATTAATGTTCTGCAAAGTTTCTCCACTACAAGAATCAGTTGCAAAGTGTAAAAATGGAAAATCTGTCGATGAGAGAATATATTGCAAAAGTTAAAAAATTATGTGACTTATTGAATGCTACTGGAAACAAGGTGCCTAATAGTGATCAAGTTTTATACTTAGTCAACGGCCTGAATAATGATTACGAAGCAGTTGTGGCTGTAATAACTTCTCAAAGAATTGTACCACCTATAGACGAGGTACATTCAATTTTACTATCTCACAAGGCTAGAATAAATGCCAAGAAGTCTCAAGAAACTGATTACTCAGTTAACTTCACTACTGGATTTAAAGGAAGAAACCAGAATAGTAATAATCGAAATGAGCAAACTTACCAAAGAGGTGGTGGTGCAAGAAGACCAAGAGGTAGAGGTAGATGGATTAATACCAACAGATAAAATGGCAAACCTATGAAAAGATGGGTCACATAGCATTGAACTGCTACTTCAGATTCAACACTGGTTACACACCTAACCAGAATCAAAGAAACAATGGCAATCCTAATGTGAACATGGCTCAGCCACAATCTGGAAGTAGCAATCAAGATAATTCTAATAAAAATGGCAGTTAGAATGACATAACAAAGCTAGAAACAATGCAAGACGATAGTCAGTATCCAGATTCAGGGGCTACACATCATGTTACAAATAATTTGGAGAATCTAAACCTTGGAAACAATGACTACAGAGGTAATAACTCCATTTTATTGGGTAATGGTAATTCTATTACTCATATTGATAATGCTAGCATAGCTGGTAAGAGACAATTATATCTACTCAATTTACTAAGAGTACCAAAGATCAAGAAAAATCTAATAAGTGTTCCTCATTTTGGTCATGACCATAATGTCTTCTTTAAATTTTTCCCTAAGTACTATTTAGTTAGGGATATTCTAACTAAAGAACCCATTTTACAGGGTAACATGATAGGAGGACTTTACAAGTTTAACACTGTTAAGAATAACGTGTGGTAAAAGGAGAGAAACACTGTAATTTGAACATACTGGACAATGCTGATAGTAGCAAAAATGTATTTGATCTTTGGCACTAAAAAATTGGTCATTCAAGTGCTAAAATTGTAATGAAAATATTAGCTAAAAATAATATTCAATATGATGATGTCTCATTACCAAATTTTTTTGATTATTGCCAAATTGGAAAAGTCACAGATTGCCTTTTATTGGCTCTAAAACAACTTATACAAAGCCATTACATTTAATTGCAATTGATTTATGGGGTCCAGCACCTATATATTCTGACTCTGGTTTTAAATACTATATATCTTTTGTTGATGCTTACTCTAGACATACTTGGATTTAATTTCTTAAAGCCAAGTCTGAAACTTACAATGTTGTTATTAACTCTATCACCATGGATGAAAGTCAATTCAATACTTCAGTTAAAATCATACAGTCAGATGGTGGTAGTGAATTTAAGAATCTAAATAACTACTTTACAAAGAAAGGAATTGTTCATAGAACTACTTATCCCTATACTTCTCAACAAAATAGTCTTATCGAATGAAAACACGGACACATTATTGAGTCTAGTTTAACATTATTGGCTCAAGCAAAGTTACCCCTAAAGTTTTGGCCAGAGGCCTTCAACACTTCTGTATATCTAATTAACAGATAGCCAACAAAAGTGCTAAAGGATATAACACCAATTGAAAAATTATACAGTATGAAGAACCAGACTACAATAGCTTTGAACCTTTTGGATGTCTGTGTTTTCCATATTTAAGGCCCTACAATACTAACAAATTAGATTTTAGGTCTAAGCCCTATACTTTTCTGGGGTATACCACTAAGCAAAAGGGGAACAAATGTCTTGATGAGAGAGTTAAATTATATATAAGTAGGCTTGTTGTTTTCAATGAAACAGTTTTTCCTTTTAGCAGCAGAAATGGTACTACTACAAATAAGGTAAGTAATCCACATGTTTCAATACCTGAAATTCCAATTTACTTTGAGATATAGGGTCATAATGATGAAAATGAGGCTGCTGGGTCCAGTCAAGCATCACATCTTAACCCAGAAGATTGTGATAGTTCACAACAACTCAGCAACGCCATGCACAACTCTGCAAATTCAGAAAATCAAACGTTAGAAGAAAATGGTGATTCTCAAAGTACAAGATCAGAATTTTCATCAGATTCTAATAACACTAACAACTCACCATCAAATGGGCCACAAGCTTAGACTAGTCATCCAATGGTTATCAGGGCCAAAAGTGATATTTTCAAACCGAAAGCATATATGACATCATCCAGTTTTTGTGAACCTGAGTCTTTTGAATAGGCTATTAGAAACAAAAACTAGAAGATAGCCATGAATGAGGAATATAATGCACTCATCAAAAGTAAAACCTGGGATCTTGTATGTCCACCTCCCAACAAAAATATAGTAGGGTGTAGATGGACATACAAACTTAAAAAGAATCCAGATGGGTCAGTTAACAAGTACAAAGCCAGATTAGTAGCAAAGGGTTTCACTCAGGAATATGGATTTGATTTTAACCAAACATTTTCTCCTGTAGTGAAACCCACTACTATTAGACTTATTCTTACTATTACCCTATGTAAGAAGTGTCATGTTAAACATTTAGATGTTAATAATGCATTCTTAAACGGGGTTCTAGAGGAAGAAATATATACGAGGAAACCACAGGGCTACAACCACAATCAAATTTAGTATATAAACCGAATAAAGTTATTTATGGCCTTAAACAGGCTCCCAGAGTTTGGTTTGATAGACCGAAAAATACCTTAATAAAATTTGGATATCAGTCTACCAAATCAGATAATTCATTATTCATAAAAATAAGCAGCTCCTCAACAGTTTACATACTAATATATTTAGATGATCTAATAGTAATCAGTAGTAACCCTGATGATATTGACAAGTTAACTCAGTAGTTAGATCAACATTTTTCTATCAAAGACTTGGGGGAGTTAAATTACTTCCTTGGCATAGAAATCAGCAAAAATGAATCAGAAATGGTCCTATGCCAAAAGAAATATATAACTGAGTTACTTGTCAAGACAAAAATGATAAATGCCAATCCCCAACCTACTCCAATAATTATAAGAAGTCAGGATTATTCTAAGTATGGGGGAGAAGCAATATCAAATGTAATTGAGTATAGGAGTATTACTGGTGCACTTCAATATACAACAATAACACGACCTGATATATCATACAACATTATTAAATAATCTCAGTTTATGCAGAAACCCATGGATACTCATTGGAAAGCTATTAAAAGAGTTCTGCACTATCTTAAAGGGACAATCAACGTTGGACTGAGACTAAAGACAAGTCAACATTTACATATAACTGGATTTGCATATGTTGACTGGGCTTCAGACCCTGATGATAGGAGATCAACTAGTGGATACTGTATATATTTTGGCCAAAGTTTAATATCATGGTGCTAAAAAAAACAGCCTACAACTTCTAGATCTAGTACTGAAGCTGAATACAGAAGCATAGCTAATGCTACAGTTGAGATTAAATGGCTACAATCTATGTTATGTAAGCTTAAACTAAAGTCAAATATCAAGCCTATCCTATGGTGTGATAATAGAAGTGTAGTTTACATGATAGAAAACCCTATTCAACACGCTAGAACAAAGCATATAGAGATAGATATTAATTTGGTCAGAGAATTAGTACAAACGGGTGAAATTCAAGTAAATCATATACCTGGATTTTACCAAAGAGCTAACATCTTAACTAAAGCTATATCAGTCAAAAATTATACCAGATTCAGATCTGAGCTTAATGTTGATGAGCAACCTAAGAACGGATTTGAGAGAAAACTGAAGTCAAAAGCCATCACTGAAGAGATAGTTGAGCAACCAAAAAACAAAGCTGAAAGCAAGGTGAAGTCAAAAGCCATCACTGACAGATTAATAAGCTATAAAGTTTGAACCTTTGAATATGGAAACAAAGCTCCAAAGAAACTTGAAGATAAGACCAAGCACTTCGTCAGAGAGATGCCGAGAACACAAATCTATGTCAGGAAAAACCTATGAGCGTCAGTAAGGATGTATCATCTCTCTAATTTACCCAAATTTTGGCTCGACATGGCAAAATTAGGGTTTTTGTAACCCTAAGTTTCGTGTATATACTATGTACACTTGTTGGGCTTGGGCTTAGCCCACCAACCTTTTATTTTTCTTTTTTCGCCTTTATTTCATTTTGGCGCCTGTAATGTATTTTTTGAATGGGATTGTGACCACTATGTCACAACCTATAAATATGTACACAGGCCATACATTGTATTATTACATTTTAACATATTGAATCAAGAATTACACTTCAGTTCTAAATTTTATCTCATTTCTCAACACTCTTCTGCAATTTCTTCAACTCGAAATAGCCAAATTCTGTTTAATATCCCCGACTAGGTCGTTCGAAGGGGACATGACATAACCGATTCAAGGTGTATTCTACCCTTTTCATCACTGATTTTAGGGATCTCTTCATTAATGATGTCAACTACATATGTATAAATGAAGCACCATTTGGTAGTACTGGAATTAATAAGGGTGTTGACTATGAAAATTTTGTGTAATTTTTCATAGTAAACATTATATATAACAGGTATTTAGCCAACTATATATGCAGCTTAAGTTGGAAGGTTAATAATTAATGTATCTAAAAAGAAGCATGTCAGAAAGTTGGACGTTCATTCCGTAATATCATTTAATTAGAGTAGAATAATAATTTTATTATTGGAAATAGTTGCTACCTGATATGTTTCCACTTAACATACTGAGCATTCGGGTCGAACGTTTCTCTCAACACAACAGAAAGTAAATACAACAGCTATGAGGCAATGGGCCTAGCCTAATTATCAAATGTATTATATATAGTTGTGTCTCTGTATCAAACAACCATTCTATTTAATATTATTTTATTTTACGAACTATGTAAACAAATTATTCATCATCAATAAAGTATAACTTCTTCATTCTTTCAAGTTCATCAATAAAACTCAATTCAATGAGATTTAGAACATGGTGTCAGAGTTGTAAAGCTTCACAACAGCATCATCTTTGGTAAAAGACATCCCATCAGAGTAATATCATAATTTCGGTTTTCCTTCGATTAGAGTTTCCTCCTCATTTCAGAGTTGCTGAGTCAGGCTAATACAATTCTATGCCTCGCCATAATCAAGCAATTGGGTTGCATCAGATTTGTACAGCCAAATTATAAGCCAAATAGTCAAAAACAGAAAGATAGTGTGACGGCCCGCCCCGCACCAACCGACACTTCCTCCAAGTGTGCGCTGTACACATGTCCAACTGACACGGAACGGTCGTCATAAGAAAAGAAAGAAGAGAATGAACTAATCAAGGAACCTGTAGAATGTCTCACAGCGCATGGAATAAAATATATTAATAACATACTTGACATAAAACAGGTGAGACAGTGCATAAGCTGATAACTAATAATAAATGTCAACATCAGAGCAGCGGAAATCCAAATACAGCTTATTACAACTTTTCAAATTCTACTGTCTCTAAACAAAAGAAAGCTAAAGTGGAAGATACACCACCAATGCCCAAGCAGTGATCTTCGACAACACAGGGAGAATACTATATATATATATATTACGTGGAAGCCTCCTGCTCGTCTCCGGATCATCTACCCGTGCATCACCAGCTAACCTGTCTCTAGTCTGCTCGTGTGAGCACCCAGAGTAATAAGAAGAGACATAAAACTCTGGGTCAGACAAAAAGTCTGGTATGAGCGATAAGCAGCTAAACAGAACAATAACAGGTATACTAAACCATACCTGAACCTGGACCTGCAACCAAAGAGTTAGCACTACATACTGTACAATACTCTAAGGTGCCATCAACATATGGTGTAAAGAAATACGAGGGTGGGGGTGTGCATGTCATAGGGATAGCAAACAATTCAATCATGGCAACCATCCTCACATCTCTCACTCAGTGCATAAAGCATACGATGTATACCGCTTTCAACCACTAGACCCATCGAAGTAGTGACGGAGTTCGGCTTGTACAACTACTGCTACCACCAAGCTTACCCCATGGAGTCATGACTAAACCTTTACAAATGACCCCACTTCATTGGTCTATAGCTCTTTTAGTCGTACCTAGACCACCGTGGCCCTGAATCCGTTCACGTACCCCCTATACATAGTGATCCAAAGTTACAGACATCGACAGCCCCTTAGCACACGTCCCGCAGCAAAGCCCAATCATGAAGTTAACTCGTTGATTCCCATCTGAATCCTTGGTACAAACTTCCCATTTGGACTACCTTTGCATCTCGGGTTATGGTCTTCTTCGGTTCGGTTCGGGTCTCTTCCTCCTATTCGGTTCGGTTCGGGCATCCTCCTCCTATCCGGTTCGGTTCGGGTCTCCTCCTCTATTCGGTTCGGTCCGGATCTCCTTCTCCTATCCGGTTCGGTTCGGGTGTCTCCTCCTATCCGGTTCGGTTCGGATCTCCTTCTTCTATTCGGTTCGGATCGGATCTCCTCCTCCTATCCGGTTCGGTTCGGGTGTCTCCTCCTATCCGGTTCGGTTCGGATCTCCTCCTTCTATTCGGTTCGGATCGGATCTACTCCTCCTATCCGGTTCGGATCGGATCTCCTCCTCCTATCCGGTTCGGATCGGGTGTTCTTCCTAACCGGTTCTGAAAATCTACAACTTTTTCCAGCAAGCTATTTTCGCCGAACGACGGCGTTTTCAACCTTTCTAAACTTCCTATGACATTACAAAACATTCCAAACAGCAGTAACAACATATAGAATCAATCACAAACATTAAAACATCATTTACATGAAATACTTTAGATCAAACATACCCAGAAACCCATGTTTTCCCCTTAATCCTTCTTAACCGTGATTATGCATACAATTAGCAAAACTTATCCAAATTAGCCCAAATTTTTATCAGAGCCATAAAACATCATTATAGAATTTTAGGAATTTTTCCAGAATTTATTAATGTATAAATTCGCTAATCTTCACTAATTACCCATAATTAACAGTAATTAGTGTAAAAGCAAGCTAATCACTCACCTTTGCCACCACTAAAACCCCAAAACTGAAATATTCTCTGATTTGGCGCTGTTCCCAATCTTACACAGCAGCTCTACCTCGGTTCTCGTGCTAATACTCCTTGATTTGATGTTTGCTAAGCCTAATCTTCAATTAGAAAGTGATTAAGATGTGTTTTGAAGAGATTTAGAGGGTGGAGGCCATGGCTAGGTTAAGAGGAATGAATAGTGACGGCTGAAAAATGAGAAAAAAGTATTCTCCAAACCCTAACAGCCCTTTTAAACTCCTAATCCCGAAATTCCCCTTTGGGCCTAGCTGTTAATCACCCGGTTAAGCCCAATTAAGCTGTTTTTCACCATCTGAAACTTGTTTCAGCCATATCTCCCAAACGGTAAGTCCGTTTGGCTAATGTGACCACTCTACGGAAAGAGAAACCATCATCCGGAGCCAATGGAAGTGGTTTCAGGTCAAAATTCCTTTCCAGTCAAAAGTTATGGCCAAAACAGTGATAACTAGGGGTAAAATGGTCATTTAAAAATCGGGAAAAATCATGAACATGGGAAATGACCCCAGTAGTCGTCCCCCAAAGTTACATGACCATACGACTTCGTATGTGACAGAAATAAATATTCTACGATTCTATGATGCGTAGAATGCGGGTCGTTACACTCTCCCCCCCTTAAGAAATTTCGTCCCCGAAATTCCTTAACCCAAAACATACAAAGGATCCCGCATGCCTAACAGCCACGTACAACAATCAAACATGCAAAACAAGCAAACAAGCCTATCCTAGCATGCGGAAAACTAAATCGAAGTCAAAATCTTACCAGGCAAAGAGTTCTGGGTGTGACTTCTTAATGTTATCCTCTGTCTCCCAAGTACAATCATTCTCGTTCTCGCTCCACTGTACCTTGACTAGCTTCACCGCCTTCCTTCGAAGTTGCTTCATGTCGTGCTCGACAATACGGACCGGCTTGCGGTTCCCAACCGCCTCGGGTTCTACTTCGAGGTCCTCCAACTGATCAGGTGAAATAGTCATATCTGAGTCGTGAACGAACTTCCTTAGTTGGGAAACATGAAATACGTTATGAACTCCCGCCATCTTCTCCGGTAAGTCAATTCTATATGCCAAATTCCCGACTAGTTCAAGAACAGGGAATGGGCCAACGAATCTTGGTGCCAACTTGCCTCTCATGCCAAATCGTATTACGCTCTTCAACGGAGAAATCTTGACAAACACCAAGTCGCCAACGGAGAATTTTAAGTCTCTTCTCCTCTTATCAGCATAACTCTTCTGCCTATCCTGGGCAGCCTTCATTCGTTGTTGAATGATCTTAATCTTATCTGAAGTTTCCCTCACCACATCTGGTCCAAGCATAAACTTCTCGCCAGTCTCTATCCAACATGATGGTGAGTTGCACGGTCTTCCGTACAAAGCTTCAAACGGAGCCATACCGATACTGGATTGGTAGCTATTATTATATGCAAACTCTACTAGATGCAAATGGTCATCCCATGATCCACCAAAATCCAATATACATGCTCTCAAGAGATCTTCCAAAATACGATTCACCCTCTCCGTCTGACCGTCGGCCTGAGGATGATATGCGGTACTGAGATGTAACTCTGACCCTAGAGCTTCTTGTAAGCTCTTCCAAAACCCACTAGTGAACAACGGGTCTCGGTCACTCACAATGCTTTTAGGTACTCCATGGAATCTCACTACCCACTTCATATACAATTCTGCTAACTTAGCTGCCGTTCTGGTCGATCTGACCGGTATAAATCTTGCACTTTTGGTTAATCGGTCCACAATCACCCAAATGCTATCATGTCCCGATCTAGTCCTTGGTAAACCATCAATGAAATCCATCGAGACTTGCTCCCATTTCCATTCGGGAATTTCTAATGGCTGTAACAACCCACTAGGCTTCTTTTGCTCGGCTTTAACTAGCTGGCAATTCATGCATTTGGATATAAACTCCCCAACGTCTCTTTTCATCCCTTCCCAGTAGTAAGTCTGTCTCATGTCTCGATACATCTTATTACCACCGGGGTGTATAGTCAGTTTTGAGTGATGACATTCTCTAAGCACTTCATCTCTCAATCCATTGACATTGGGTACAACGAGCTTTCCATTCTTTCTAAGCCATCCATCTTGATCAAGCCCATACTTGCTCATCTCCTCATCGATACCCATCTCTAACTTGGAGATGATTTCCAATAGGTTAGGATCGTCCCTCTGACTAGAGCCGATCCGCTCAATTAAAGTGGGTCTGATCGTCAAACTTGCTAACATTTCTGGGTCCAATTCGCACTTTGGTCTGAAATCAAACCCCGCGATATACTCCAGTTGCTTCCATTCAAGGAACATAGCCCCTAAACTGGCATGTCTTCGACTCAACGCATCGGCTACGGCATTGCCCTTTCCCGGTGTATATGCGATGTCGAAATCATATGAAGCTAAGAACTCTAACCACCTCTGCTGACGAAGATTCAAATCCTTTTGAGAGAAAAGATACTTCAACGACTTATGATCAGTAAACAGCTCGAATCTTTCTCCCAAGAGATAATGTCTCCACATCTTCAATGCGAATACGATCGCTGCCAATTCCAAATCATGGATAGGATACCTCTTCTCATGCGGTTTCAGTTGCCTGCTTGCATAAGCTACAACCCTACCACCTTGCATCAACACAGCACCTAGTCCGGTACCACAAGCATCTGTATATACCGTCATCTCTTCACTCCCCTTGGGAATGACTAACACTGGTGCACTTGTCAACTTTTCTTTTAGACTCTTGAATGCATCCTCGCACCTTTCGTTCCAAACAAAAGCTTGATTCTTCTTTGTCAACTGAGTCAACGGTGCTGCTATCTTGGAGAAGCCTTGGATAAACTTACGATAATATCCCGCTAATCCCAAGAAACTTCTTACGTCTGTTGCATTCTTGGGCGTAGGCCAATCCTGTACCGTAGCCACCTTTGTCAGGTCTACGGCAATACCATTCTCTGATACAACGTGGCCCAAGAACCTCACTTCCCTCTTCCAGAAGTGACACTTAGAAAACTTTGCTTTCAATTGGTGTTTTCTCAACACCTCCATCACTATTCTTAAATGTCCCTTGTGTTCTTCCTCTGTCCTCGAGTATACCAAAATATCATCAACGAACACAAGGACAAACTTATTCAACTGATCTCTGAATACCCTATTCATAAGATCCACAAAATATGCTGGGGCATTGGTCAGCCCGAATGGCATGACCAACCACTCATAAAACCCAGACGGCGTCCGAAATGCCGTTTTAGCTATACTCTCAGCTTCCACTCTAAGCTGATGAAAACCTGTCGCGAGATCCAACTGAGAAAATACTCTCGCATCACTCAACTGATCAAACAAATCATCTATCCGCGGTAGAGGATACTTGTTCTTCCTCGTCACTTTATTCAACTCGCGGTAGTCTACACACAAACGAAGGGAACCATCCGCCTTGGTAGCAAACACAACTGGTGCTCCCCATTCAGAAACACTCCTTCTGATAAATCCCTTCTTCAAAAGATCGCTGACTTGCACCTCGAGCTCTCGCTGCTCTCTTGGTGCCATACGACGAAGTGGCATCACTATAGGCCTGGCATCCTTTACCAAATCAATACGGAACTCAATCTCTCGGTGTGGTGGAAGTCCGGTCACTTCTTCGAAGACATCCGGATACTGGCCAACCACGGGCAAACCTGACAACTCACTATGCGGAATGTCGAGGGAGTTTAGAAAACTAGCCAATACCCCCACACTGGGTAGACCACCAAACACTATCCTCCGCCCATCATCCGCTCTAGCTGTCACCAAAAAGCCCTCACAGTCTACCACCACCCTGTATCTTCGAAGCCAATCTACTCCCAAAATAATGCCAAACCCAGTGAAGCCCAAAACAAAGCAATCACAAACAAACATGCATCCATGACTCGATAAGACCACATTACGACAAATCATGCTAAGGCTAGTAGAACCACCAATCGGGTTCGTCACTACTAAAGGTCTATCGACAATCTCGGGCTCCAATCCCAACCTATCTACCAGGTCACTAGATATGAAAGAACTGGAAGCTCCGGTATCAAACAAAACTCTAACAGGAACATCATAAACAGAAAGCATACCTTGAATGACGACATTCTTTCCCTTCTCCGCCGCTGTTGGGGCGTTCGACGAAGAAGGAATAGCATTAAGGGCGTATGCTTTCACCATTTGCTTTACTTTAGGGGGTTGCGGACACTTGTCCTTGTGATGTCCCATTTGGCCACAGTTGAAGCACTTCCTATCCGCTGGCTTGGCCCGACAATTACTAGCATAATGGCCCTTCTTACCACAGCTGAAGCACTCAACATCTTGTTTATTCTTTTTCTTCTGGCCATCCTTAGTCTGACTCTGCTTTCTTTTATTCTGGGAACCACCCTTGCCTCCACCACTTGCTTGTGGCTTTGGCTCATCTGCGGATGCAACCTCAGTCTTCGGCTTAGGGTAGAGACTCTCTGATCTTAATGCTTTCCCCACAATCGACTCGAACGTCTCATCGATGTGGTTAATAAGCCTTTCCCCTAAGTACTGATCTAACCCAGTTATGAATTTCTCATTCTTCTTCTCGGCAGTATCAATAAGAGATAACCCATACTTTGACAAAGTGTCGAATTCAGCAATGTACTCCGAGACAGCTCTGCCATTCTGCTTGAGCTCCAAGAATTTCTTAAATAGCACTGACTTCTGAGCAGCTGGAATGAACTTCTCGCTAAAGCGAGCTTTAAACTGCTCCCAAGTAATCTGATCTTCGGGAGTAGCTGCCTTTATAGCATTCCACCAATTCATTGCCCGCCCTTGCAGCTGACGGGACGCTAGCTTTCTCTTCATCGCATCCTCGATACCCAAATCCTCGAAGATACGTTCGCAACTATCCAACCAATCCTGAACATCTGTGGCCGACTCCGTACCGTGGAATGGCTTCCCACCAAGGCTAGTATAATCCTTATTCAGCTTGGCGAAGTCAACTCTTGGCGCCTGCACTATTGGACCACCACCATTTCCACCATTGGGAGCTGCCCCCCGTACATCTCTAAGCATCTCTCTCATGAGGTCAGTAAACATCGTCCTCATGTCAGCAGCATTCCCATTATTGGCTCCCCTACCAGCACCTCTAGTATCTCGGCTCATCGTCAATCTGAAAAAGGAAACGATTAACGATTCCATAGTAGTGCTAGTGCAGTACGACTTCATTCTTATACTACTAATAGTATATATATAGCTTTTGAAAACCAAAATAACCACAAATACGCTCTCTCGTATACGTATATTATCTCTCCCTGATAACTTCCCTAGGTTAACTACGCAACCTAGAGCTCTGATACCAAGTGTGACGGCCCGCCCCGCACCAACCGACACTTCCTCCAAGTGTGCGCTGTACACATGTCCAACTGACACGGAACGGTCGTCATAAGAAAAGAAAGAAGAGAATGAACTAATCAAGGAACCTGTAGAATGTCTCACAGCGCATGGAATAAAATATATTAATAACATACTTGACATAAAACAGGTGAGACAGTGCATAAGCTGATAACTAATAATAAATGTCAACATCAGAGCAGCGGAAATCCAAATACAGCTTATTACAACTTTTCAAATTCTACTGTCTCTAAACAAAAGAAAGCTAAAGTGGAAGATACACCACCAATGCCCAAGCAGTGATCTTCGACAACACAGGGAGAATACTATATATATATATATTACGTGGAAGCCTCCTGCTCGTCTCCGGATCATCTACCCGTGCATCACCAGCTAACCTGTCTCTAGTCTGCTCGTGTGAGCACCCAGAGTAATAAGAAGAGACATAAAACTCTGGGTCAGACAAAAAGTCTGGTATGAGCGATAAGCAGCTAAACAGAACAATAACAGGTATACTAAACCATACCTGAACCTGGACCTGCAACCAAAGAGTTAGCACTACATACTGTACAATACTCTAAGGTGCCATCAACATATGGTGTAAAGAAATACGAGGGTGGGGGTGTGCATGTCATAGGGATAGCAAACAATTCAATCATGGCAACCATCCTCACATCTCTCACTCAGTGCATAAAGCATACGATGTATACCGCTTTCAACCACTAGACCCATCGAAGTAGTGACGGAGTTCGGCTTGTACAACTACTGCTACCACCAAGCTTACCCCATGGAGTCATGACTAAACCTTTACAAATGACCCCACTTCATTGGTCTATAGCTCTTTTAGTCGTACCTAGACCACTGTGGCCCTGAATCCGTTCACGTACCCCCTATACATAGTGATCCAAAGTTACAGACATCGACAGCCCCTTAGCACACGTCCCGCAGCAAAGCCCAATCATGAAGTTAACTCGTTGATTCCCATCTGAATCCTTGGTACAAACTTCCCATTTGGACTACCTTTGCATCTCGGGTTATGGTCTTCTTCGGTTCGGTTCGGGTCTCTTCCTCCTATTCGGTTCGGTTCGGGCATCCTCCTCCTATCCGGTTCGGTTCGGGTCTCCTCCTCTATTCGGTTCGGTCCGGATCTCCTTCTCCTATCCGGTTCGGTTCGGGTGTCTCCTCCTATCCGGTTCGGTTCGGATCTCCTTCTTCTATTCGGTTCGGATCGGATCTCCTCCTCCTATCCGGTTCGGTTCGGGTGTCTCCTCCTATCCGGTTCGGTTCGGATCTCCTCCTTCTATTCGGTTCGGATCGGATCTACTCCTCCTATCCGGTTCGGATCGGATCTCCTCCTCCTATCCGGTTCGGATCGGGTGTTCTTCCTAACCGGTTCTGAAAATCTACAACTTTTTCCAGCAAGCTATTTTCGCCGAACGACGGCGTTTTCAACCTTTCTAAACTTCCTATGACATTACAAAACATTCCAAACAGCAGTAACAACATATAGAATCAATCACAAACATTAAAACATCATTTACATGAAATACTTTAGATCAAACATACCCAGAAACCCATGTTTTCCCCTTAATCCTTCTTAACCGTGATTATGCATACAATTAGCAAAACTTATCCAAATTAGCCCAAATTTTTATCAGAGCCATAAAACATCATTATAGAATTTTAGGAATTTTTCCAGAATTTATTAATGTATAAATTCGTTAATCTTCACTAATTACCCATAATTAACAGTAATTAGTGTAAAAGCAAGCTAATCACTCACCTTTGCCACCACTAAAACCCCAAAACTGAAATATTCTCTGATTTGGCGCTGTTCCCAATCTTACACAGCAGCTCTACCTCGGTTCTCGTGCTAATACTCCTTGATTTGATGTTTGCTAAGCCTAATCTTCAATTAGAAAGTGATTAAGATGTGTTTTGAAGAGATTTAGAGGGTGGAGGCCATGGCTAGGTTAAGAGGAATGAATAGTGACGGCTGAAAAATGAGAAAAAAGTATTCTCCAAACCCAAACAGCCCTTTTAAACTCCTAATCCCGAAATTCCCCTTTGGGCCTAGCTGTTAATCACCCGGTTAAGCCCAATTAAGCTGTTTTTCACCATCTGAAACTTGTTTCAGCCATATCTCCCAAACGGTAAGTCCGTTTGGCTAATGTGACCACTCTACGGAAAGAGAAACCATCATCCGGAGCCAATGGAAGTGGTTTCAGGTCAAAATTCCTTTCCAGTCAAAAGTTATGGCCAAAACAGTGATAACTAGGGGTAAAATGGTCATTTAAAAATCGGGAAAAATCATGAACATGGGAAATGACCCCAGTAGTCGTCCCCCAAAGTTACATGACCATACGACTTCGTATGTGACAGAAATAAATATTCTACGATTCTATGATGCGTAGAATGCGGGTCGTTACAGATAGAATTTAGAAAACTGAGAAGCAGTTCAAGAAACTCAAGAAAGTGCCAGATAGACATCTCATCAGCCTTCTCAACAACCTTTGAGTGTGTTTGCACATAATTAATTCAAGAACTTACCTCCATTGCTCCAAAAAATGAATTTCTGATCAACCCAACCGCTTCTTGGCTATTTTCCACATCTTGATCATCATTTCAGTTCTGATACGATCAAGCTTTCCTCTAAGCACTCTGATAATGGCTGGTGATACAGTATCGTCAACAGCAGGCAATCCAAGTGAAACAAATCAGCAAACAGAAGTATCTATTGAACATTTAGAAAAACGTTAATAAGCCTACAAAGTCAACTTATCAGTGTTAAGTTAGAGGAAGACAATTATCTTCTCTGGAAATTGCAAGTGGAATATGCAATTCAAGGATATGGTTTAGAGGGATTTATTTATAACACGTTGTCTGTACCACCTAAGTTCACAACTGACAATGACAACAGAGTTATCAGTGTAGAAGAATACATCAAATTCAACAGGAAAGACAGGCTAATAAGTTCCTGACTATTATCTTCAATCAGTCCAGGTCCACTATCTCAAGTTATTGGATGCAAAAATGCAAATGAAATATGGACAACAGTGGAAAGACACTTCAACTCACAATATAATGCTAAAATCATGTACCATAGGAAGCAGTTATAAAACATAAGAAAGGGAGAATCATCTATGAGACACTACCTAAGCAAAGTGAAGACAATGCGTAATACATTAGAAGCAGCTGGCCGGCAAAAAATGACAAAATATGGACAAGTTCTCACAATTTTAAATGGTCTTAATGATGACTATGAAGTTGTGGTTATTGTTATATCATCTCAAAAAGTCATATCTCCAATGGAGGATGTACACTCTATACTTCTTGCACACGAACCAAGAATTAAAACCAAGAAAACACAAGAAAATGACCTTTCAATCAATTATGTAGCTACGAGCAGATAAAAGGACAGTTCAACAGAGGTGAATAGGCAAACAAAAGAGGAAACTAATCAGATAGGTCAAGAGGAAGAGGCAGATATAATAGTAACAGCATGCCTAAATGTTGGATTTTGAGAAAGTGGGACATACATCAATGGAATGCTACTTTATGTTCAGCCAAGACTACTCAGCAAGTCAAGGCACAAGTAATCAAAGAAATCCAAATGTTAACATAACACAAATTCACAATGACTCAGGCATGCAGAAGGAGGCACAACAAGAACACTAAGCAAAATGATGTGGCAAATCAAGAAAATATTCATGATGAAACTGGTATCCAGACTTTGGAGCTGCAAAACCGTTTAACAAACAATCTTGACAACTTGAACTTGGGGAATAGAGACCATAGAGGTAAGAAAAGTGTGTGCATGGGCAATGGCAAGTATATGTCTGTCACTCATATAGGTTAGAGTATGATCAATGGAACAAGAAAACTTCTATTAAATAATCTACTTAGAGTACCAAGAAAACTTCTATTAAATAATCTACTTAGAGTACCCAAGATCAAGAAAAATCTTATGAGTGTATCTCAATTTTCACATGACAATAAGGTTTGTTTTGAATTCTACCCTAATTACTATTTAATTAAAGACATCCTTACTAAAGATATTTTATTGCAGAGTAAGAAAGTGAAAGGACTGTATAGGTTCAATCATGTGAATTGCAACAACACCAGTAAAAGAGAACAACACTGCAATCTTGCTGAGCTGAGAATACGGTAGAAAAGAGTAATGAAATATTTGTTGTATGACATAATAAACTTAGCCATCCAAGTACTAGCATTGTAAAGAAAATTCTTGGTCATAATAATATTTCCTGTAATAGCATACCTACTTCTTATATATGCACCTACTGTCAAATAGGAAAAAGTCAAAAGTTGACATTTCCTAATTCAATCGCAATGTACTATAAAACTCTAGAAATGGTATCTACTGACATGTAGGACCTATCCCCATACACTCTGACTGTAGATACAAATATTACATATCATTTGTAGATGCCTATACTAGATACACATGGATATATTTCTTATAGTCCAAAGATGAGACACATGATACAGTAACACAATTTATCACACATGTAGAAAAACAAATAGGCACCCAAGTGAAAATAATACAATATGATGGTGGGGCTGAATACAAAACTCTATTAGATTACTTTCTTAAAAAAATAATAGATCATAGAACCACTTGTCCACACACATCAGAAAAAAATGGACTAGTTGAAGAAAACATAAGCACATATATAGTTGAAACTGGTTTGATCCTATTAGCTAATGAAGCAATGAATTTAAAATTTTGGCTTGATGCATTCAACAATATAGTGTTTTTAATAAATAGACTACCAATTTAAGTGTTAAATGGGGTTAGTCCATATGTAAACTTGTATGGGACCAAACCTGATTACAATAATCTAAGGGCATTAGGTTGCCTATGTTACTCATACTTAAGACCATATGATAAGCACAAGTTAGAACTTAGATCCAAACCATGCACATTTATTGGTTATGCTGCACATCAAAAAGGATACAAATGTCTTAATGAATTTTTTTATAAGCATACATGTTGTATTTAATGAGAATGTATTTCCATTCAAAACCAAGGATATTAAAACCACAAACAAGGTATATAATACAAAAGAGCATACTATACATATACATGTGCACTCAGATGTGGCAAGTGTAGGCGTAATTGAGAGGAAAATAGGCAGAGACAAGTCTCGATTCGATGAATCAAGACTTGAATGTTAGAATTTGATATAGAGAGGATGAGAGTGATTAAACATAGAATAATTGAATGACTACATTGTTATTGCTTCACACACATTCAAGTTGATTACATCTTATAAGCTTTAAATAAATAAATTACTTCCTTAATTCTAGGTACATTCCTAAATACTAGATAAAAATCTTATTTCCTATAGAATAAACAAGCACAATAGCTCTTTCCTAAACACATTAAATGTTAGTTCTAATTATTCATGAACTAATTATTTTGAAGCACCAATATAACTTTAACACACCCCCTTGCTTCAAAGTTGTTGAGATAATAAACGAAGCACTTCTCTTCGATTTGTCATGCACTTCTCATCACCTTCAATTCTTGAAACACGTCTCATCAACTCTACTCTTTAAATATTGGAGCACTTCTCTCCATGGTGCACTTCTTACCCACAACTCTCAAATAAATTCTCTTCCACAGCCACTTGTACCATGTTCTCTTGATCTTCATCTTTGAATCTACAATTCCTTGCCATATGCCCAAATTTTTGACACTTGAAACACTTTTTTTCTGCTCTCTAAAGATCTCTCTATCCCCTCTCATCAACCTAGCTCTGATACCATGTTAGAATTTGATATAGAGAGGAGGAGAGAGATTAAACGTAGAATAATTGAATGACTACATTGTTATTGCTTCACACACATTCGAGTTGATTACATCTCATAAGCTTTAAATAAATAAACTACTTCCTTAATTCTAGGTACATTCCTAAAGACTAGATAAAAATCTTATTTCCTATAGAATAGAACAAGCACAATAACTCTTTCCTAAACACATTAAACGCTAGTTCTAATTATTCATGAACTAATTACTTTGAAGCACCAATATAACTTTAACATTGAAGCAGTTGATTCAACTGAAATACTCAATAATACACCTAGAAGAGAAAAAAGTCAGAAATATAAAACAAATGATTCATGAAATGAAAGAGAAGAAGCAGAGGACAATATGTTCAGACAAGCACAGAAAAGTCAACCTGACACTAAACCACATATAATATCCACTCATCCAATGATCACTAGGGCTAAAAGTGGTATTTTTAAACCAAAGCTATACTCATCAGTTTTGATGGATGATGAGCCAACCACTTTCAGTCAAGAGATTGTTAGTGACATATGGAAAGCTGCTATGGATGAAGAATTTCATGTACTCATCAAAAACAAAACATAGGAGTTAGTTCAACCATCAAACGACAAAAACATCATTGGTTGCAAATGGACTTACATAATCAAGAGAAATCCTAATGGAACTCTGAACAGATACAAATCCAGGCTTGTGGCAAAAGGTTACACACAACAGTAAGGGTTTGATTTCAATGAAACATTTTCACCAGTAGTAAAACACACTACAATCAGATTTGTCCTGGTTATTTCACTACAAAAAGGATGGTGCTTGAGACAGCTTGATGTAAACAATGCATTTTTAAAAGGCAGTTTACAGTTTGAAGTGTACATGGAACTACCAAAATATTATAGATAGACTACTCAACATGTGAGCAAACTCACCATCTATGGATTAAAACAAGCATACAAAGTGTGGTTTGATAGACTAATAAACATACTATTTAAACAAGGTTTTCAATCTACCAAATCAGACAACTTCCTGTTTACTAGAATTTAATAATGTGACTATATACATATTAGTATACGTGGATGATCTTATTGTTACAGGTGATAGAAAGTTAGAGATAAAACAACTCATTCAATACCTAGGCATGCGGTTCTCAATAAAAGACCCAGAGGAGTTGAACAACAGTCCAGGAATTAGGGCAAAAAGAGCATAAACTTAGAAATTATGCAATACAAAGGAAGTGCATCAGCGAACTTCTGAACTGAACATAGATGAATGAAGCCAAATCACAACCTAGTCCCATGATCAGCAACCAATATTACTTTAAAAATGAGGGAGGAATCAATATCAAATATAACCGAATACAAGAGTATAGTTGGTGCTTTACAGTACACAACTATAACTCGACCTGATATAGCTTTTAGCACTAATACAGTATGTCAATTTATGCAGGGACCATTGGATAATCACATGAAAGTAGTGAAAATGATACTAAGATATCTAAAGGGGACTATTAGCAATGGACTATCAATTAAAGCTGCAAAAATCTAAACATCATAGGATATGCTATTGCTGATTAAGCATCAAATATAGATAACATGAAATCTACTATAGGCTATTGCATATATCTTGGTGGAAATCTAATTTCATGGTGCTTGAAAAAATAGGCAACTATATCTAGATCAAGTACAGAGGCTGAATATAGAAGCGTGACTAATGCAACTACAGAAATGATGTGGCTACACTCACTACTGAAGGAATTACACATTGATATATGTGGTAAACCAACAATATGGTGTGACAACCAAAGTGCAGTGTACATGACCGCTAATCCTATTCTACAAGCAAGAACTAAACATATAGAAATCGATTTACACTTTCTAAGAGAGGAAGTTGACAAAGAAAACATCAAGATAAATCGCATACCAACATATTATCAACGAGCTGATACATTAACCAAGGCACTTTCAACACCAAACTTAACAAGATACCGAAGTGACCTCACAATAAAGGATTTACCTCTCAAATCGAACAGATTTGACTTCCTGAAGCTAGCAAAAACTAGCAGAAAACCTGAACTTCACGAAATCTCGAAAGCACAAAGATCACTCATCTTCAGAATTCATGCAAGGAAGCTAAAGCTCCCAATAAAGCATTAGGAAGCAGAGAACTTCCAGATGAAGAAGAATTGAAGCACTTAATCACAAAGTTTCATCAATTAAAGGCAAAATCAGATTGGGCGAAATCGAGAGAAAAACCTTAACCTTAATGTCAGTTTGAGGGGAAGGGTGTTATTGGAAACAGCTGCTACCTGATTTGTTTTCACATAATATACTAACCATCCGGGTTGAACCCTTCTCTCAGCACAATCGAAAGTAAATACAATAGCTATGAGGCAATGGGCCGACCTGGCCTAATTATCAAATGTATTATATATAGTTGTGTCTGTGTATCAAACAACTATTCTACTCAGTATTCTTTTATTTTACGAATTATGTAAACAAAATTGAGACCATCACTAGTTTTAAGGCAGCCAACCTTCCACTTCCTTATCTCAGTATTGTTCTATACCAAGGTAGGAAACTTAATGCCATTTTCGATCCCCTGACTAACAAAGTTAGGGGGAAAATCATCTGGTAGAATGCGACTCTTCTTTCTCAGGAAAGTAGACTTGTTCTCATAAAGTCTGTGTTAGACTCTATTGGATCACATGTATTTGCTGCTATGACCCTCACTTCTTCATTTTTCCGTTCTTATCGATCTTTGGCGTCACCTTTTTCTGGGGAAATAAGGACAAAGAGCATCGACACCATTGGATTTCATGGAAAACCATTTTCCGTCCCAGGTGTGAGGGAGATCTGGGCCTCCATAACCCTAAGGACATTTGTTCTGCCTTCGCTTGTAAACTGTGGGCGAGGTTTTGTGCGACGTTCCTCCATGCAAAGTACCATAGACTATCAAGCGTGAATTACACCGATGTCCCATCCTACGCTAGTGATACGTGGAAACAGATGTAATCCTTGAAGGCTTTATCGAATTCACGTGGGGTGGTTCCAATTGGGATGGAAACCCCTTCTTGATTTCGGCAGCGTGGAATTCGATGAGGATGCCGGCTCCACGCCTTTTTCTGTTCTCTTTCATCTGGGATGTTAGTCTTTCCCCAAAGGTCTCTTTGTTTATGTGGAAAACCCTACATGATAGGTTACCACTTGATAAGAACCAGCAGAGGATCGACATCCCAACTATATCTCGTTGCAGACGTTGTTGTTCTGGTTTTTTAAAATCCGTTGCTCATTTGTTTCTCTTTGGCTCTTCTGGCAATTCTGTTTAGAATTACTTTGGAAACTTGGTTGGTCGCCGAGCTAATGCCACTTCGCTCTTGGATTTACTGAGATTCTAGTGGATCGACATCTCAGGTAAATCTATTTGATCTGTTCTATTTCGTCTTATCTCTTAATTTATTTGCTGGCATATCTGGTGTTCGCGGAATAAAGCAATTTTTGACGAAGTGTCGATGGATCCTCCTACCATCATTTAGAGGGTAAGGAAAGACATTTTCCTTGCATTCCAGGCAGGCCTTTCAAGGGAGTCATTTACTCTCGATCGAGGAGATTAGCAGGTGTGACGACCCAAACTTCCCCGTGAAGGAAAGCCCGGATTGCTTTGAGAACAACAAACATCAGAGCACAGAACATAAGAACATTTTATTGCTGTTACAACAATTACATCAGAGTACAAGAATATAACAGAGCATGAATAAATATTTTACATTAGAAATACAATATCAGAGATTTAAAATTACATTTACATAGCAGCGGAAAAATAATACAAAATACAACTGAAAGAAATACATGGATACAGAGCTTTCCGAATATCGCTTCAGCTATAGACCAGGATCCTGTGAATAAATATCTGCAAAACCAAAACTACTAGCTGCCCGTGTGGAAAATAGGGGCACCCAGAGTTTAGGTTAGAACAATAAACTCCAGGTCAGTCATGGGACTGGTATGAGAACTAAAAACAGTTATTAACTTTATTTTAAAGTTGGGTAAGTCAAGGGACCACGCCGCTATCGCGGATCGGGTTTCCTCCCAAGAATACTAGTGCATAAAACAACGGAATGCTTTTTAGAAAAATGAAACCGTTATAAGACTCAATCCCTTGCACGTACGCCGAAGGATAGAGTTTTTCCTTATAATGGTCAAAAATGCTTAATACGCGAAATTCATCTTTTATACTATGAGTGCACAGTGTAGAAAACAATTTCGAATATAAAAGTATCAAAATTAGGTGGCATAATATGTTATGTAAGCGACATAATATGTTATGTCACCATATAAGTATACAACTAAAAACCGTAAGATCGTATTGGAAAATTGGATTCCATCATGATGGCTACTGATTCGAAAGATCAATCGCGAATGTATCTCCACAGCTTACATCTCGGCAAGAGAAAACACCGAAATACATATACTACGCACTTTGGATGAGCAGTAATCTGATCTATCCTCATGATATTCGGTTGAAATGACCTATCCCACTTCTAGAGTGGAGCGACCACCCTAGCCCATCGGCCGACCCCAAATCTGTATAAAGTATATTGGTCAAACCGAACATTATCAAACAAATCATTCACCATCATACCGTGGTGTGTGAGGCCCACGAAGTCACGTTGTGTCTAAAGCGGCCCTATATAAAAGCTATGCTTTGGTCTTCATCCACAAGGCTTTGCTTTTCAACAAAAGCCTTGATCATATGCATCTTAGCATGCCACATTATCAGACCATACCATATCATTGATCATCTATCAATATATAACAGGGTGTTAAGCAAGAGAATAAATTCTCCGCCACCAAACAGTTATATATTAAATAGAGATCAACGAATACAATATAAAGGAATACAATGTCGGACACGCAATCCATTTACAAGTCCGTTCTGGGTCTGAACGAAACCGTATCCGGTAGATCTCCAAATACGTCTGAATGATCACCAATTTTTCCCTCATTTTGGGTGTACGGTCCAATCAAGATAACCCGGTCTTCCATAACCGTCTTCATCATCGATCTTCAATCGTCGTATGAATTATTCAGAATGGGTTAAACCCGGTCTTTCTGAATAATTTGCGTAATTTAAAATCATGTGCTTTAAAAAACAAACAACGCCTCATTCCAATCAAGGGTATTCTTTGATTTTAATTTAAACCAAATTAAGGTTTATTCAACTAGTCGGGATTAACGCCTTATCGAAGTAATCATTAATTAATATCCCATTCCCAACCTAAACAACCCATGGAGTAAACTGGTGGTACTCCATATCTAACACCCAATGTGTTACGGTAAACTTAATTACCGTTTTATCGATCAAATCTAATTAAAGATTTAACTACCGCTTGAAGTAAAACTAGTGGTACTCCATTATCGTTCATTTCTTGAATTAAGTAAATTTAATTACTTTTATCCTCATTCAATCCAATTAAAGATTTATTAAAACTATATTTAGTTTTAATCTTCAAGAATCATTATTTAATGATTATTTAACTTTCAAGAAATAATCTTGCCTTTAACTGGGTTAAAGAACAAATGTTGCTTAAAACCATCGTTCACAATAAACCCAAAATCGTATTTCAATTTAATATGTTAAATTGAAACTTCTCTTTATAATATTTCACTAAATCTTAGTTAAAAGATTTATGAATTACCAATCTAAATTTCACTGTCAATCGAGTTTAAAGAACTAATGTCATTTAAAAACATTGTTCGCAATCAACCCAAAAGTCAGTTTCACTTAATTTCAATTATGTTTAATAATTGGAAATCTTAATTAAAAGATTTATTCTTTCCCAAATGGGTTTAAGAACAGTGTTATTTAAGACACTATTCACGACAAACCCAAATTTTAATCTGATATTAAATATCATGCTTTGAATAGAAATTATATCGATTTATGTTCAATATCAAATTCTGAAAATTAACGTATATCAAATTGGGAATAACGATATTAATATCTTCCAAATTCCCACAATAATATCCGTATAATCACAAAATCCAATACTGAAATAATCCGAAGATTATTTCCATTCAAATCCATTCCAATATATGTACTGGAAAATCTTGGTTTTATTTAAACTAATTTAATCCTTTTATTTATTTTAATTAATTTATTAAAATAAATAAATCACTCATTCTTTTACATTGAAATGTATATTTGCATTAAAATGAATCTTTTTCATTCTTTTGAAACAAATTAACTAAAAAAAAAGGTATTCTTTCTAATGTAATCAATCTTAAATAAAAATGAAATCTTTTTAATGTAATTTTTTTAGTTCAACCTTTATTACATTGTAAAAAGTAATATTTTCATTTCAATCTTTATTACATTGGAAAATGTAATGTTTTCATTTCAACTTTATTACATTGAAAAATGTAATACTTTCATTTCAACTTTATTTTCAATTCAGTCTTTATTACATTGAAAAATGTAATATTTTCATTTCAACTTTATTACATTGAAAAATGTAATATTTTCCTTTCAAACTTTATTCTAAAATGTTTATAAATTCGTTTATAAAACGATTCCAACTTTTATTTCAATTTTAAATCCAAATTGAATATTCTATCTATTATCATATTAAAATAATATTATTTCCAAAATATTTATTTTGGAATTATCTCTTTAAAACAGATTAAAAATCCCAATTCATTATCTTATTCATTTATATTTTATACTGGGCCAGACTTCCCACATTAAGCCTGCGACTTGTGGATGCTGGATATGCCGGTTGGTTCCGGACAGACTTATCCCACAAGTTGGGCTTAACCTCGTGTCATGGCCCGTTTCGTATTTGCGCACTTGGACCCCTCACATTAGGCCCAACATTTGTGGTTGCTGGATATGCCGGTTGGGTCCGGGCAGACTTCCACCACAAATGTAGCCTAACCTCGTGTCTAAGTACAATTATAATTCCTGATTATAATTAATTTACTGAAATTGTTATTTTAAAATATTCTTTATATTAAAATAATTTAATTTTGAAATACCCTTTATTTCAAAATATACTTTATATTAAAATGTTTCCCTATTAAAAATGATCTTTATTTTACATCGTCGTTTCTTTTATAAAATCTTTTGTTTTCAAATATTCTAACTTACCATTCAATTATTAATAAAAATTGAACTTTTCATATTATTATAATAATATAATAATAACCTTTTCAAAGCGTTTCAACTTGAAATCAAATCTTCTAATTTCAACACATTGACAATAAAGTGTGATCTCTTTTAAATCTAATTCTTTATTGTCATTTTAACAATAAAAGTATAATCTCTTCAATTCAAACTTTTGACTGTAACTTTTTGATAATACAACAATAATCTTTTAAATTTAAAACATCAAAACCATAATTTAATTTTTTTTAACGGAACATTGTATTAAAATATTCTTTTAATTCTAAAATTGGAATGAGACCAAACCATTGCCATATAATTTTAATTATATGGATTTCAAACATCGCATTAATTCCATAATAACGATAAAACATTCAACAATTGGCAGAGTGCAATTTAAACTAATCACAAGGGCGACGTGTAGTTAAAATACCAACCCAAGACCCGTGTGGGGTTTAAGCCAACACAAATTCAAATAATATATCATTAATTGTGCTCTTGGACGATGTTTGAAAAATTATCATCCAATCAACATAAGCAAGTCAGGAAACTTGTTAATGGCAGTGTAAACGTATTTCTAAATATCATAAATGAGATAACATTATTTAACATGTTCACATATTTCAAATTTTCAAACAATTCACACAATCATCCCAATCAACATTTATCCAACAAACAACAATTCCAACACAGATAATTAAATTACTTTTGAATATAAAAATAAATAACTGTTCAAAAATTTAGTGAGAAAGAGTTCTCACCTTTGTCGGGCTTTAATTGACGGTTCGGGCCCAATTTTGGTCCAAAATCCAACATGCTCTAAAATTGACAAAATTGATGTCTACGCGAAGCTCTCGACACCACGATCGCAGAAAATCCTGTTTCGAGCGATTTCGAGTTCGTATCAACAAGATATGAATTTTCGAAGTTTGTAATAATTAAATAATTAATTTAAATGGTAAAAATTACCCAAATTTTCAACTTGCTCAGAATTGAACGTAGTTAGTGTCATTGCGAAGATCTCGTCGCCACGATCCCAGCGGATCTGAAATCGTCAGATTTCGGCCTCGTATGTGATAGATATCGCATTATAAACATTGAACATAAAATTAAATAAATGTTTCGCGTTTAAGCCCTTTATCTTTTTTTTTCCAACAACACCCTGAACTTAAAATGCTCGCCATGGCCAAACCATAAGTCGGAATTGCACGAAACTAGCGCCATTCTCTCTGGCTTCTCCCCCTCTTTCCACGCCTGGTGGTTCCCCCCTCCAGTTCGCCACGTGGGGCCCATGATCTGCAGTTGAACGGAAAAGTGCAGTTTCCGTTCATCTCAGTGTTGTGGCCACCTCGGTACTCCAAATGCCACCAATTTTTGTCAGTAGCTAGATCTCGACCTCCCGAACAACTTCTGTTAGGGTCACTTCGCCTGAAAATGCACGGATCGTCGGGAAATTGCTCATCTTTGCGACTGTCCTGTTTTCAGCACCCCTCCAGTAAAATTGACATTACGGCCAACTCCGGCCACCTGAGACCATGCCACCACATCCAAAAGAACCGTATGCTTCCCCTCTACCACTGCCTGAAGTCGCTCGACCTATCTCTCTTCGTGGGGCCCGCAGCGAACAAATAACCGAAATCAGCTTTCTGTCTTTCAAGCTAGATCCCGGCGAATCCGTGCGACGATAGGTCCTGAATTTTTCGTGGTAGATAGAGGATAAGAAGATGAACAAAACCCAGATAGGGTTTGGTCTGATTTTGTTCTGATTGAGAGATATAAATTATTTTGTTTTCAGGGGCTAATTTGCAAAATAAATTTTAGAGGAGGGAGCCGCCATGGAGTAGAGGAAGAAGAAGGTGACTATGTTATGCTTAGGGTTCAGCTAATAGCTGTTAAAAGATGATATATAGGTAGGTTATAAACTCAATTAGGCCCAATTACCCTTATGTACATATATTAATACATTTTTTGTCCGCTTTTCGTAGTTTAAAAATTCGTGTTAACACCTACGAATTTCATTGTAATTGAAAATTGAGACGTAAATATTGCTGGACATTACGGAATTAAGGAAACTGGTTTCGTAATTTTCCGAGTCCGTATGAATTAATAATGAATTTTTAAAATTTGAAAATTGACCGTTTTCACTGAAAAATCAATTATAATTACATATTAATTCTAAAAATTCCAAAAAATCATTTCTAGCTTTGTTTTGACGATACGAACCCAACAAAATTAATTTCGTTGAATTTGAAGACCGTTTGCAAAACTTCACTTTTCAAAGCGTATATATTTTATATTTAAAAATATATTTTATATATGAATAATTTCTGAAACTCAAAATATATAAGTGTTTATACTTTTTCAATGCAGAAACATCATTTTAAACTCAATGGAAGTGGTTTCGAGTCTAAATTCATTCGTATGTAAAAAGTAGCGTTTTGGGTCATATATATATAAACTTTCCCGTGTTTTTCTGATATCTTGATTTGGGCATAACTTTTGATTCCCGCTATGAAATTTCAATTTTTCGGATTCGTTGGAAGGATATTTTTAAATAGAATCTAATATTTTTGGTTTCTCTAAAATCCGATTTATTTTGCATTCTGTATAGTCAGTCAAAGTTAAAATTCAAATTTTAAAACTACCACGCTATTTCTAACTCCTTTTATAATTTAAATAAAATTTATTCGTTTTAACTTCGATTAAAATAAATTTATAGTCGTTATTATATAAAATAAGTTATTTTAAATATTAAAAACCCATTAAAATAATTAAAATAAAAATTTTAAATTCGGCCCAAAATTCCGGATCGTTACAGCAGGTACCTTTGGTGTTTCTTTGGTACCAACTACTCCCAGGGCAGGAATCGGTTGATCCCTTGACGGCTTGATTACCCTTGATATGTTCACATGCTTCACTCTTCCCCCTTTTATCTCATGCTATTAGCTAGTTCTGCGGGGTCTGGTGCTTTAGTTTTTTTGCAGTTCGCCTTCACATGCTTCACACTCTCCCCCTTACCTTATGTTGTTTGCTAGTTTTGCAGGGCTTGGAGTTTTAGGTTTTTTGCAGTTCGTCTGGTCTTGGGATTCACTTCGGCAGGAGGTGCTGCCTTTCAAACAGTTTAGATGGAGCGTGCGGAGTTGGATCTCTAGAAGTTACTGGAGCATTGGGGTGGTTTTTCCAGACTATGACTGTGGTCTTCCTCTGAGGGTGCTTTGCTTTTGATCTTGGTTCGGCTGTTGGGGAACTTTGGATGTCTCAGCCCAGCCGTCGTCTTTGTGGCCTTGCTTCTTAGGATGAGCATTTTCTTTGCTGTTGCTCTTGGTTCGAATTATGGGGCACCTAGGAGGTGCCAGCCTACTTCAGGGTCTGACTTCTGCGAATTCGTCATCTTCGCCTGTTTTCATGTTTTTCTTGATACTATTGCTGTTGCTGTCTTTTCTTGCCGATTTGTATTTTGCTTTGTTCCTTCTAGTTGTGTGTGTGTGTGCACAATTTCCGTTGTCTGCAAAAACTGTTTTTGTGAGTCGTTGGAGAATGACTAGATTCTCCATTTTGTTATATCATATTTATTTATATAAAAAAATCATGTAAACAAATTATTCATCTTCAATAAAGTACAACATCTTCATTCTTTCAAATTCATCAATAAAACTAAATTCAACAGATTTCGAACATTTATTTTATGTCAATCACCACCAATTTTCTTAGAATTGTTGCTTAATTTTTTTTCCAGTTACACTATTTGACCTTTGCCTTTAATGTGTGACTGTTATGCTTTGTAACTAGGATTAAAGTTTCTTCTCGTTTGTGTAAAATTTGTAATTACTATTCATATGTACTTTGTTTGCCAGTTTTTCTGAATAATTATCATTATACATCCATTTATATTGCCAATAAAGTTACCATTTTTTAAACCCAACTCTCATTAGCTCATTAATCATGTCGTAAGTTATTCACAAATTTGACCTCTGTTTTTTGCCTTGGACTTAAAAACAGGAGTACTTCTAAAGGGAAAAAACAAAATGAATCAGTGATGCAAGCCTCTCGAAAATGTTGGAGCTATTTTCAATTTTAGGGATCCAAGTTTATTAATTTCTCTGTCATATCCTAGGAAAAAAAATTATAATTTTATGTAGGATCATCAAAAGAAATAGGCAAATTCTATTTATGCACCGTCAATTACTTTACCTACACCATTAAAAGAAATTAATTAAATAAAGAAAAAAAAACCTTATTAAAAAAATAATCAAAATAAAATTAAATAATAAAAATTTCATATGTCCACATCATACATAGTCATTAAAATTCTTTTATAAAATAACTGAAATTTCTATGTGTTATAAAGTGAATTTAATTTAACTTCTATTGAAACGTTAAATTTTATTCATATTCTTTCTTTTTATATTCATGTATAATAAGTTCCAACATTATGCATTCCAAATTAGTCACAAAAATAAGTTTACAAATGAAGTACTAAAATTAATATGGTTCATTGTGTACTAAGTTCTCAATTTTTTACTATATTTAAATCGATTTTTAATTTAAAATCAAAATTTAAGTAGATTAATATTTTATTATTCAAAATTTAAAGTTAAATTCTAATATATGAATAATTAAATAAATATAAATTCAATTAAGGATTTGAATTTGAGTTGCGAAAGTGAATTCATTAATTTTAGAAATCAATATTTCTTAGTTTGATGAATGCACGTCAATAAGATACTAAATGAGAAACTTATTTTGTTCTATTCAGGTTTGAGGATAGTTTAGTAATATGTATGGTGTATACTAAGCAAAAAGTGTCGTATATGATTTTAAAAAAAGACTGGTGTATTTAAAGCAATTTAAGGTGTACAAATAGAATTTGCCAAAAAAACATTATTGTTCATGATAAATGGAAACCAGGCGATTTGCTCTCGAAAATGGACCTACTTATTTTAACATTTTCATATTTTTACACGGATCAAGTGTATTATGGAAAATTATTAAAGTGTTTTTTTTTTTCTATTATTATTATTACTACTGCTGCTGCTATGAATCATATGCCTTGCAAATAAAAGATTCACTCACATTTTCCTATGGACATGATCAATTCTTTCACCACGAGAAAGTTTGCTTAACCTTTCCTTAGCATTAAGTAATCACGAGAGCAAACTGAGAACACAAATAAACGAAATAGGCTTTTGAAAAGCAAGGAATTCTTGCCTTTTCCATTTCAAAAACATTAAGTTAATTCTTGGACAAGGTAGAATATTTCCCAAGCATTTTCCAACACAATAAACTTACACGCCTATAAATATAAGGCTCTTAAACAACCAATACACAACATAAACCATTTGAGCTTTGGATTTGACAAATCAAGCATGTATAATACAAGGAGGAATCCACTTTTCAACGGTCGTCTTCTCAACGCTAAGCATGAAATTTTCAGGCCACAATTCGAGTGGATAGAAGGCGAAGCTAATCGCTTGCTTCTCATTCAGCTGCCAGGTATAACTTATGATTATAAACTACTACTTGATAATACATAAATATCCCAGAATACAAGATATCTGCAACATGGAAATAACTGAAGCAAATGTACTTATTGTAATTGTTTACCATAGGTTTTAAAAGGGAGGATATTAGAGTGCAGCACAACAAAGCCGGGAAGCTGTTAGTCAGAGGCAGCAGGTTGACAGAAGACAACAGATTCATAAATGTTGATCAGTCTTTCGATTTGCCAAAAGACGTAAAAACCGACGTAATTAGTGGAAAATTCCAGGATGGACATCTCACTTTAGTTATGCCTAAAACTGTGATTACTGAAGCTGTTACAAAAGAAAAGACTCTATCAAAAGAAACAACAAAGGAGGAGGAGCCGAAGCAAGAAGCTAAAGAAGTGGTCGGACCAAAGCAAAAGGAAGGAAAAGACGACCAAATTAAACCTGACAAAGAAAAGAAATATGAGAATAGAAGAGAGGAAAAAACTGCAAACAATGAAGCAACCAATCAAACAGAGAAGTCTTCCTCAACCGAGGCAATGGCGCCTTCTGTAAAGGATGCCAAATCCCAGAAAACTGATGCAAGGCACAGTGAGCCAACTCAAGAAAGAGGGAAGGAATCATCCGCAGGTGCAGACATTACACAGAATGAATTGCATTCAAAACCAAAAGCAGAAGAAACCGCAAAGAACAAATCTGAGTATGATATGAATAAAAACGAAGAAGTGGAAAATCCAAAGGCAGAATCAGATGAGAGCGTCATCGACAAGGAGAAGAAAAAAGTTGAAGAAGCCATTGACAAGGTAAAAGAAGGCTACTGCAGTCAAAAGTTTACAGAAGTTTCCAGTGAAGTGAAAAGCAAGATGGAGAAAACAAAAGAAAAGATGCGAAGGATGAAGTGGAAGATAAATGAAATGTATAAAGATACGCCAGAAATGATAAGAAAGAAAATACATAATGTGAGACAAGGAGAAGATGGATGGCTAGACAGGAAGTATATAGATGGTGCAGTGGAGAAGATAAACAGAAACAGAAATATAATTGCAGTAGCAGCATTGGGATTTACTGTTGGGTTATACGTATCACGTAAGTTGAAAGCAAGGAGCGGTTGATGCGAACATATTGCAACAGGTGGAACTTTTTCATATTGTTTAATCACATGATTATGTAATTACTGCATATTTATAAGTTGTATATGTGCTATAACATGATTTACACTCGGTCCAAGCCTGAAAAAATTGTAAAAGTTGTATTCAGTTCACTTGGCTACATGACGTAGTATAGCACTTTGCAGGTCAGTTCACTTGGCTACATTACAAAGTATAGCACTTTGCAGGCCCGGCCCTAGGTCGTCTCGGATAATGGACAAAACTTAAGTTTGGGGCATTTCATACGATTGCAAGTGATACCTTGAAGCGATAATGCTTATATAAATAATATTAAAAGTAGCACTCTTTTCAAATGTTAATCAATTTGTTACCATATCCAAAAATAAAACTTACAACTTATTAATGATTGAAAAGACAAATGGTAAATCCAATTTTAAGTAGTACACTCTTTAGGCGAATTTTCAAGAATCGTCTAAAAAATTCATAATTAAATTTATTGGTGATTTTTGAAAAAATGTCTTAGGAAGATTTTCCAAAAATCAGCAATTGAGTTGCACTCAGTCAGCGCTGATGTGGCCAAACGTGATATATATCCGTAATTACTATTGAAACTGACCTAGATTTGTAATAAGACTACAAAACTGGCCTAATTATGCAAATTTTTCTTTGCACATGGAAGGCGTCGACTGACTCTAGTTGTAATTTGTGTTCAACTCATTACAATTTTTTTTTTTTTTTTTTTTTTTTTTTAGTTACATGTATTCTAGACACACGACATGAAATCAATGCAAACAGAACATACAACCATGGACTATTTATGATTTGCATTCGATCATGGACTCTATTCAACATTCATGGTTCAAGGCTTTCAAAACATTTATTCAGTGTTGTGGTTACCACTATTAATCGGTATATATTTAGTTTGAGAGAAATTCACGAGTAACGAAACTAATCCAAATAAAAATTGAAGACGTTATATTTGGTTTGAATACTTGAACATGTTGCACCACCTTACAGGGTGAAACCGGCTTGTCATGTAGTATATTACATGATAAATAATTTCGGTTGTTTAAGCTAGAAAGGAAAGAATTACTATAATCGAACAACCTAATAAGGAATATTCTTGAGGAATAACATTATAATGCAGCCCAAAACATTTTGACCACCTAAAGCGCAAGACTAGGCGGGGTTAGTATAGTTTAGTTAAGCAGTAGTACCTTTGAAAGCACTGTAACTGTAAGGTTAATTGCAAAGCATGTATGTCTATTTACTAAATTATATGTTATAAAATATATAATTGGTGTTCATTATGTTGTACAGGCAGGGCTGTCGAAATATGACCCAACCCATTTACCCTACCAATAAATGAGTTGGGTTAACCCATTTATGAATTTTGTTAAATGGGTAATGAGTTGGATTGACCCATTTTTAAAAGGGTCATAAATCGGTAACCCATTTTTACCCACATATAAAAAAACTTAAAATTTACGAAAATGGGTAATAATTTTCAAAGCTAAAAGGGCTAAAATTACGAAAATGCCCTCCATATTGGAAAAAGTTAAAAAAATTCAGAAAATTACGAAATAGAAAGTAAAACAAGAATTATTTTAAAATAACGATTTTTAAACCTAAAAATGTTATAATTAGGAAAATACCCTTCATTTTGAAAAAAGTGAAAAAAAGAAATAAATTTCAAAAAATCCAGAAAATTACAAAATGAAAAATAAAAAAAGAATTATTTGAAAATTACGATTTATAAAGCTAAAGCTAAAATGTAAAAATTACAAAAATAACCTTCATATGGAAAAAAGTGGAAAAATTTCTAAAAATTCAGAAATTTTTGAAATGAAAAGTAATAAATGAGTTATTCGAAAATAATAATTTTTAAAGTTAAAAAGGTCAAAATTACGAAAATGCCCTTTATGTTGAAAAAGTGAAAAAACAAAATAAATTTTAAAAAATCCAGAAAATTACGAAATGAAAAGTTAAAAAGAATTATTTGAAAATTACTATTTTTAAAGCTAAATATGTCAAAATAACGAAAATGCCCTTCAAGTTGAAAAAAATGAAATAAAACAAAATTAATTTTAAAAAATCCAGAAAATTACGAAATGAAAAGTAACAAAAAATCATTTTAAAATAACGATTTTTAAATCTAAAATTACGAAAATACCCTTTATTTTGGAAAAAGTGGAAAAAATCCAAAAAATTATGAAATGAAATTTTAAAAAAGAAGTATTCGAAAATAATGATTTTTAAAGCCAAAAAGACCAAAATTACGAAAATGCCCTTTATATTGGAAAAAGTGAAAATTTTTATTATTTTTTCATAATTTTCTGGATTTTTTGAAATTTATTATTATTTTTCATTTTTTTCAACATGAAGGGCATTTTCGTAATTTTGGCATATTTAGCTTTAAAAATCATAATTTTCAAATAATTCCTTTTTTTACTTTTCAATCTGTAATTTTTTATTTTTTATTTTGTTTTTTTTCACTTTTTTCAACATGAAGGGCATTTTCGTTATTTTGACATATCTAGCTTTAAAAATCATAATTTTTGAATAATTCTTTTTTTACTTCTCATTTCGTAATTTTTTGGATTTTTCAAAATTTATTTTGTTTTTTTCACTTTTTTCAACATGAAGGGCATTTTCGTAATTTTGGCCTTTTTAACTTTAAAAAATATTATTTTCGAATAATTCTTTTATTACTTTTCATTTCATAATTTTTTGTGTTTTTTTATTTTTGTCCCATTTTTCCAATATGAAGGGTATTTTTGTAATTTTTACATTTTTAGCTTTAGAAATCGTAATTTTTGAATAATTCGTTTTATACTGTTCATTTCGTAATTTTCCGGATTTTTTTAAATTAATTAATTTTTTTCACTTTTTTCTAAATGAAGGGTATTTTGGTCTTTTTAGCTTTAAAAATTATTTATTTTCGAATAATTCTTTTATTAACTTTTATTTTTTGAATAATTTGACACTTGGATTTTAAATTTTGAAAATTCAAAATTTTATGGAATATTTTGAAAATAAAAAAATTTAGCATTTGTTTTTATTAGCTAAATCAAATTTAGAAACTTAAGTGGGTTAAATGTGTAACCCACTTATTAGAGGGTTGGGTTATAAACGGGTTGAGTAATAAATGGATCAAAGAGAATATGTCATAAATGGGTTGGGTCAAAACTCGACCCTGCCCGTTTAGACTCAACCCAACCCATTCGACACCTCTATGTACAGCTATGAAAAATGCTTAGCCTATATGAGGACTATCTAAGCGAATACAATATTTAGTTGAATGAAATCATGAAATGTATGATAGTCAGAACGTGTGTCAGTAAGAAAAGTTGGAAAAAATGTGTTCACGTTCTTAATAACTAGTTTCCAGGTTCTTTGTTTCGCTTTCTACATGTTTGCTTTCAATCTTAGGTAGGAAAAGATGGAAACACGCTATACATAAAACTCTGGTATCATGAAGGAAAGGAATTTACTAAAGAAAAAGAGAAAAGAAAAATCTAGGTGTTACTATTTGCATCCTAATTTCCACTTCTGGCCACTGCATTCCGTTCAGACGTTCATCACCGAATGGAATTTTCAAAATAATGAACTGTTCGGCGGCCGTTAATACTAAACAACGTGAATGTTGTTCAGCCATTCATTGTTGAACATATTTTTGTGATGGCTAAAAGTGAAAATCCAGGTGTAAATAGTCATACCCAAAATTTATTTTACGCTTGTAAGTCTGCATACATTGAACCAAAAGTAAAGATAATGTGATGCCGTTTTTAACTCAATCTTGCCATTCTACATATCCAATTTAAGGTCAAATTTTGCTATATTTTATTCTTTTGTATAAAATGTTTAAATGGTAAAACAAAATTGAATATTGTCAGACAATCACTCACAACCATGTCTCATTTAACGTTGAACCGTCTGAGCTAACGGAACTAATCCAAATAAAAAATGAAGACGTAAGTGGTAATGTAATCACCTTTGCGAATTTAGGAATCACTATTCCTTCTGTTCATTAGATCCAGGGGTTTTACTTTCACTTTTCTCATTTGTTGAGTTGAGCGCTTTCTCTTCACTGATGCTTGCGCCTGCCATTCGCTGCTTCATCGGTTCTTTCCAACAATTTTTTGATATAATAAGGATTTGGAAAAAAAATGTGCCCCTTGGCAATTGGGCCCTGGCTGTTGCCCAGTCCAAGAGCCGGCACTGGCCCTTTGCATAGTTTTTGAAATTAGACCGCGAACCAAATGGTGATCACTCATGATTTAAGGTTTCATAGATCGAATCGATTGAACCGTGATTACGGTACAGTTTTTATTTTAAATTAATTAAATCATTTCACAGAAAATTAGTATATGATATGCTAATAATATAAATTTGTATGTCGTCAAATTATATAACATATATTTTACTAAATCATATTATTAATAATATATAAAACAATGTTAAATTGACCCATTTAAATATTAAATATACCGTGGTAGCAGCTTATTAATTATTATTAATAATAATAGTCGAAAAAAGTAGTAATTATAATAGGGGTGACAAATAGACTTGGACCCGTATACGACCTGGTGGGTCTCGGTTCTAGGCGGGTCGGGTTTTGTCGGGTCTGAATCATATATTTTAAAAATCTGGACCCGACCGGATCCGAGCTTCGGTTCGGCTTTTATTGGAAAGTAACACTAAAAATACATATATTTCAATGCTTTTAGGTCGGGTCTTTCGGATCTTAATTGAATTTTTGATCACTTAGACCCGACTCGAGACCCATCAGGTTCAGTTCGTGTTCAGATCTTTTCAGGTCTGTTCATTTCGGGTTTTCGGTTCTTGGTTCTAATTGTCAACCCTGAACTATAACATAGCGTTATTGATAGTAACCATGATAATATTAACCATATCATTTCCAATTATAATCAAACAATATAATTGGAAGGAAAAGAAATGTGAGAACATAGTGAACGTTATTCAAATTTTGAAAGTCCTAGTTTTCAAGAATCGAGTTTAAAGATTTTTTCAAGATTATGAGGTCGAACCATGTGTTCATGCTTATTTCATTTTGAGAAATGTAACACTTCAAGGTTCGAAATTAATCGCAGTTGGATTGGGTTGGGTCTTTAAAACACCAGTCCTTGTAACTTTAATAAGTCTGACATTATTTAATTTTTAAAATTCATGTATATGCCTATACCGAGCTATGTTTTCCCAAGAATTTAAACACAATTTAAAATTAACCAACCTTCTGGTTTACAAGCCAAAAGTGCAATGATGGCCCTACTGCTCACCTCGTAATTACAAAAAATCTTCTTTTTTCACAACCATCATGACCAAAACTAAATTCTCAGTTGAGATATCTATTGAATTTTTTTTGAAGAAGTAATAACCAATTTTGATGGATTCTACGAAGGAGGAAATAAATTTAATTTTTATTTAAACATTATTTTCTTCCGTTCACACAACAAATGAGAGAACATGTCGATTTTTATAGTGGATGCTAGACTTTTCTACTTGCACCCTTCTACTTTCTAGACTTTCTTCAAAAAAAAAATCGGACAACTATAGATTTTTCTTTATACTAAAATTTAGTCATTCCATACATAAAAAAATAAAAAAATATAGCAAAATTAATGTTTCTCCAAAAAACCAAGTTTACATTCAGTATCCCCGTAAACTCGGATTTTTTTTACTTCGAGGATGCTTCGCGATCTTATAAAATCTTCAAACTCTAACGCCTTCATGAAGACATCTGCAACTTGATCTTTCAAACTGATAAAATTCGCTTGAACCTTCCTTTTCACAATACTTTTTCAAATAAAATGGTAGCATGTATCGATATATGAACTTCAATTATGAAAGATAGGATTCTTAGCGAGTGCTATGATTGACTTTTATATTAAAATTAAACAAGTTAAGTATCTCACCATATCACAAAAACAAGCCCAAGCCCAACCATCGAACCCACTTGCTTCAGTTCTCTACCCGCTCCTCCATCCTTTCCTTCTTTCTCAGTTTAAACTTCCCGGTCCCTCCGTTTGCATGTTTTCGTGCACTTCACCATGACCAATATCAATCTACCCAATAAGCACTACCAAATCGCTCGCTATCTCCTTCTCATCTCAACCACCACCACAACCTTCCACCCTTGCCATTAGTTTAAAAACTTACATGCTCCCCTCCTCCATTACCTCAAAAGTCATAATCAACCTTACTGAGCCGCACACCCTTAAAACTTGCTATCAAATGCACTTTGGCCTCCCCGACTCATGCAATCCTCCAATCGAGCTTAAACTCCCTCAAGATCAATAATTACTGAACCCTTGTATCCCTTCACATTTCAGTTTTTCAGCCAAGCTCACCATGCTTCACCAAACATCACCAATTCAAGCTTGAATATCACCACCTCAAGCTTGAATATCACCACTCATACCATAAATAAGATTATACCCAAAGAAAATTTAACAAGTTTGTTTCATTATTTTTAGCCAAGATTCAAACTAAAATGGATTTTTGAAGATTGTGGTGATTTGATGCCGTGTATGTTTTGCCACATTCATGTTTTGTTTTCTATAGATATTTGTTTCTTCTTTTTTCTATATTTACCTACGGCTGCCATTTTATGGTATAGAGAAATGTAAAGGTGAACTAAGGCCTAAAATCATGAAATTTGGTTTCTTTTATTGCCAAGGCAGCCTTCACTTCCAAGCTATTCCTTACCCAATTACGCATGACTTAAAAGATAATATCATTACTATTTTAAATTATCAAATCGAATTTAAAATTTGCACTAGTTATTGGATAATAATACACATGTAGTATTTTGTTAAGATATTTATTATACCACTTGTTTCCTTTGGAAATCAACGCCATCACATCATATCTAATGGATGCACGCGCGCGCACACACACACACGCACACACACACACACACATATATATATATATATATATATATATATATATGTGTGTGTGTGTGTGTGTGTGTGTGTGTGTGTGTGTAATTCAAATATATTAATTTAAGTTTAACAAATCTTAATGTATTATTTAACTACATTATAATTTAAATACGTATATATACATATATATGTATATAAATTGTTAAAATTTAAATCAGTAAAACCATTATCTGGATAATTACGATAAATTTCTTATTATAGACTAGAAATTAAAAGGAGATTAAATGGTTAAAATGATTAATAAAATATTTGAAATAAGTTAAATATTCAAAAACAAAACCGATAAAATTTCAAGCAATTGCTCTTGGGACCACGGTAAGTGGATGTAGATCTAATTAAATGGTTAAGTCGATTAGTTCTACATTTTATCTTAGGCTGATTAAACTGGTGAACACCTAAATTGAACCGCTAATTTTTAAATGAACTTCAGTAACCTGTAAACTTCTTAATTTGACTAGAATTTATTGTTGAAATCAAGAAACACTAATTTAGACCTTAAATTGATTGAAATATTGAAAATGTGAAATATGCGGGAATAAGAAATTTGGAGTAATGGACCATTGATGACATCAGAAAATTGTCGAAGATAAGCAAATTAGTTTGAATATAGTTGATGTGGAATTTGGTTCTTCCAAGTACAACATCTAAATCATAAAAATAATCACAAATCGCAGAGAAACCACGAAGGAAAGAGACATGCAGATTTTTATAGTGGTTTGGCAATCAGGCTAACATCCACGTAGTATAATGTATCTTTTATTGTATTGTATGATTACGACACAGATAATTTTCTATGAAAGACAATGGAGAAGCAAAGTCCTTGCGTCACCATGCCAAAGAGGTAGAATTTGATCTCCTTGAAATGATGTCTTGGAGGTGTATTTATAGATGCTCACAGATCTGTCTCGACTAGGCACGTGGCAACCAGTCTGGATTTGGCGAAGTAGTGAATTGACCACGTACGAGGGTTGAATGAGTCTCAAGGAAGTGTTCAGGATTTAGCTCGACGTAGCTGAACCCACACCGAGTTGGGTTGATCGATCCGAGATAACAGAGCCGGAATAACGCGGTGAGTTGAGGATGGCTGAACCGACTTAGTCAAGCCAAATTTCGTACATTCTATATCCATGTCTTCGAGAGTTTTTTAACTTCAACCAAGTACATTCGGGTTCGCCTAAGTCATGTCCAAGTCCTGAACAGTTTATTGCCAGAATCCAATATGTGACTACCTTGTAAAAAGATGGGTCAACACTTACCCCCTAAAACATGTCTTTCGGTGGAAGACGTGTTTTGGATAACCCAGAAGTCCATAGAATGCCAAAGAAATCCAAATAGAAATTCAGTATCTAAAGACCAAAATCCACGATCACGACGGATCATAATAAATAGAAAACCATGATCACTCTGGATTGTGTTAAATAGAAAGCCACAACCACTCAATATCATATTAATATATAATCATAAATTTAGAATTTCAATGAAATCCCACGATCCTCTGGATCGTAATATAGTAGAAAACTAATAGAATTCAATGATCTCTCTAGATCGTAGTATGAGAGAAATCAAAATCCGAGAAATACAAAATACCTAGACTCGTCAGACCTATCCAACGCGAGTATTATCCGTACCTACAAATAAACAAAGCAAACTATTTTGCCAAGTCCTGACAAAGCCATTCATCCTCTTCTAGAAAAGTCCATGGATGGAAATCCAATTGAGTATAGTCCATACTCGCGCCATGACTAAGCGATCTTGCCAAATCTTGGCAAAATAACATAGCTCTTCAAGCATAATCCATGCTTAAAAATACGCGGTTAAGTGATCTTGCCATATAGCAAGACAAACCAATCCTTCAAGCATAATTCATGCTTGGAAATCCAATCGAGTATGGTTTATATTCGAATTATGACCGAATTATCTTGCCAAGTCCTGACAAGACAATTGATTCCCTCAAGCATAGTCCATGCCAGGAAATCCAATTCATCAAAATTCATATTTGTTACGAAACCAATATGGGACATAACAGTTTATCGTTGGACGTAGAGCATGTCTAGGGGTATGATCCTAACCTCATACGTGTGTGAGCCAACTTATCCATCTTTAGTTACAACCAGATTATTTTGAAAGGAGGATGGTTTATTGTGAGGTACAGAGCATGCCTAGGGATTAAGTCCTAGTCGTATACATGCATGGGCCGGCGTAGCCATCCGAAAACAAAAAGTCAAAGAAATAGAGAAGCCAAAATCTAAAAAGATCCAGATCAGTTGATGATTAACCAACTTGAGCATAATTTTGGTTCATTCCTGTTCCAAAGAGCAATGGGGGGTTGTGCCGGTTCCACCATCATTTCCGGATTCCTGACATATTATGCCAGCTCTCCTCGTCTGACTCGTTCTTCGATCATGTCCCGTAGATGCGTGCATTCATTATAATATGGCAATCCAACTCATGAAATAGGCGGTGCTTTCAAAATTCCCATTTTTTAGTAGGCTTCCTCTTGAGAGGCTTCTTGAATGGAGTTATCTCGTGAATATCCATGTAAATATCCTCTCACGAGGAATTGAGCTCAGTGTATTGGGAAAACTTGTGTTCTCTTTGAGATTGAGTATTCCGGTCGTTCCTTGCCGGGGATTTCCTTTTGCCCTTAAACCATTCTCTATCATGCTTGAATTTGACCTCAAGCGTCTCTTGGTTATGTAAAACATTTGCTTCAATCCTACTCTATGCTTGCGCATCCTCTTGGCGCAAGTATCTGTTAGCTTCAAAGTAAAACTCATCGAGATCCCTTAGGGAATCCGTTTGCAAACTTGCCTTGAATTCATATTTGTTGGCCACTCCAGACACGGCCGCCATCAAGAACATCGACTGTTCTGGCTTATCCACCTAAGCCGCATCCGCATTGAACCTTTCCAGGAAACTCATCAGTGTTTCTCCTGGTCTTTGCTTATCATAGTCAACGTCATAACATTCTTTAGACGAGTAATGTGAAATCTGAATTGTCCCATGAACATGTCCACCAGTTCATTTCAAGAGCGAATAAATTCATTGTTAAGCTGCCTTAACCTAAGCATAGCCAAATCAGTCAAGAACAATAAAAAAAACAATTCTCCATCAGTTAAGGAGATATCCCCAACACATCCATGTGCCGGATATAGCATGTTAGATGTACAGTTGGATCGATCTCCTGTCATAAGCCGTCAATACGGGCAATTTGAAATCAAGTGAAGCCCTTACATTCCTAATACCAACAGCAAAAGGGTTCTAAATCACCTGTCACATCCTTGGCTGGATAGTCCGCCTCTAGTCACACGTCTTATCACCTCAGCCAATCTTTCTCCATCACTATTAAATTGAAAAAGCTATCAGCGAGCTTAGAGAGGTACTATGGAATGTACTCTTTAGGTTGTTGTTGCATCTCAGTAACCTTGTTTGTCGAATTTTCTTGCCTGCTCACGGCGTCCACATCTAGTTTGGACATGCCCCCGGGATCCGGTTCAGCACAGTCAAATCGGACCTCTTGCGCAGCTGCATTATTGTAACACCCCGTATTTTCTTTGAATATTAAAATTAACAAATCTAAGAACACTTAATTTTTAAAAGAAGAATTGGGTGAAATGGGTTACGCCATTGCATTCTTCTTGGATTTCTGCTTAAGATAGAGTCCGAGTTTCGTGAATCGGACTCCGTATGAAGAAGTTATGGAGGTTAGAAGATTTCTAGTGTAAGCAGAAAATAAATTAAAAATAATCATTAAATAATCATTTCAGTTCGAAATTCAAAAAAATCATAAATCGGCTGAGCGGGAAATCTCCCGCTCAAGGTGTCGACATGGGAGTCGACCCCCTTATAGGGGTGTCGACATAGGTGTCGATCCCCCTGTAAGGGTCGACCCCTACCAACTGTGCTGGACAGTGATGATTTTCTGAGTCATAGGGCTACGTGGCGACTTCTGATTTTCCTGATAATGCATTTTCTTGGACTAGACGGCTCTGATGACTCCTAGGTTGATCTAAAGGCCCATATTAATCCTAAACTTCTATATAATCACCCCAAACCTCAACCCTAGACCTCATTCTATGAAGCCGTTATGTTGTCCATGTCTAAGCTAGCCTAGCCTCCATCTTCTCCAATAGAAATCAAGTTAGAAAGCTCCAAACCAAATCCAAACTAGAGAATCAAACGCCTACATCAATGGTTAAGCTTAACAAATTCAGAAATCAGATCCCAGAATACAAGATCCGTTGTTTTTCTATAAGTTCAGTTATTATTCCGATTTCAACACCTAATAGAAATCATGAATGTAATAATCAAATCTAGAACTATGCCTAATTCTGATTCGTGTTTATCCTTTTGTCAAATCTGAATTGCCTATGCCTATGAGACTGTTGTGATTGACATAATGAAACCTATCTTGCCTATGGGACTGTTGTGATTGACATAATGAAACTTATCTTGCCTATGAGACTATTGTGATTGACATTATGGAACCTATCATGCCTACGAGACTGTTGTGATTGTTATGATGGAACCTATCGTGTTGTACATCCTATGCTTATGAGACTATTGTGATTGATATAATGGAATTTACCATGTTATACATCAAAATTAGTGATTCTCTTAAGTCCAATTCTATCTAATCTTTATACCTATGGTGTAAATTGTTTAGCTTGCCCACACTTATTGTTAATGTATAACATGCCTATTGGAAATATGATTCTTGAATTGGGTACACCGTTACATGCCTATTTTTCCTTATGTCAATTCTTATGCTCCTTCTCTATTTTTTCCTTTTTATTTTCTTTTATGAATACTAGGTTCATTCGGAACTTAGATTGAATCTCGTTGTACGTGCGATTATAACGCAGGAAAAATTGGGTATAATTTAATTTAGTAAATTTTAGGCATAACAAGTGAATGTGCATAAAACTTGTACTGACTACACTTGGAGAATATTGATATAAAAAGACCTAAATTTGGACACATATGACAAATATGTAAATTGGCTAAAGATGAACATGCCTAACCCGAGGTTAGATTGAGTTGCAGTGTAAGACTTCCCGGAACCGCCCGGCACATACAACAATCGCAACAATATAGATCTAATATGAGAGGTTAGCGCATTAAGCCCGAAAACCCGAGGTTAGATTGATTTGCGGTGTAAGACTGCCCGGAATCGCCCGGCACATCCAGCAACCGCAACAATATAGATCTGATGTGAGAGGTTGGTGCTTTGATGAATAAATTAAAGCTTAGGGACGGACATGCTATGAATGGTAGGGTTAAGTTAATTAAGGCAACACTTAACCAATACAACATGTTAATTAAACAGATGGGTGGGGTTAGGTTAATTTGAGAACACTTAACCGTTATAACATGTTGATTAGGAAACCCTAGTAACGGGGACCCATTTCAGCAGTAACCTACATAGATGTATCGTGGTACCCTGAACTAGGCAGGTTGGGGCACGATTACTGGGCTGATTATAAGTGGTCAAAATAGCGGCGGTTGGTGCAGCAGTGTAGGTTCCGGCGGAGTATTGGCGTGCACATATTCCGCAGTGGAAAAAGCAAGCACTAGGCATCAGTAGTATACACTGTGCATCTTGAATTTTGTGTCGGGTTACCACCATAGGAATTGATACACCCCATGGTGGGACCAACACAGGTATCTACAATCAAGCGGGGCCAAATGATACAAGAAATAAATGCATGTGAGTAGAAGCCGGTCGGAAAAGGGATCACTTTGTTATGAGCACATGATGGTAGTTGAAACATTCGTTAGTAGGTGTAGAGAAATGGAAAAGAGTGCGATAGTATATTCAGTTTATCTTGCCTTATCTTATGTTATCTTATTGATATGGTATTGTTCTATATTAAGTTTATTCATGTCATGATCCTTTTACCTGTTTACATGCTGAATAATCACTAGACTTACCAGGCTTATGGCTGACCCATTTTCTTTCTTCTTCTTTTCTTCCGTTCCCCCCCTCCCCCCCGGTCCGCAGGGAGGGAATACTTCAGCTTAGTGCATACCTTTTCCAGCTTGAAGAGAGTAGATGTATTGCTTGGATTCTCTTTTCTTGAGCCATGGTTGTGGTTACACTTTTATTGTGGGTTTTTGCTGCTGTTTTATGCTTCCTTATGTACTTGGAGTTTTAAATCAAGACAGATGTTTTATTGTAATAATTTAGAAGTTGGGTTTTGAGACAATGTTTGTAATGTTTTGACTGAACCACGCTATTTATGAAATGATTTCAGTTTTCCGTTGTTTATATGTCTGTCTTGTAAATTATTTGTGCCTTTTACCTAAAATGCTTCACCAAATTTAATGCATTCCCTTTGTGAGTGACCTTAACGGAGGTAGGGTGTTTCACTTGGTATCAGAGCGATGGTTTACCGGATCAGATAAAAGTTTTTGAAAACTATTTTTCAAAAAGAAGTTTAAAGAAGCATTTTCAAGAAAAGTGTTGTTTTATTTTAAAGGCATAATCCCTAAAGCCATATGCACTATCTTTCTATTCTTTGTTTTGAACCTTTACTTTTCGTTTCAGCATGTCTGGGGATCTTTATCTTCCCGAGGGCGTACCGATACCTGGCTGGTTCAGAAGGTATCTGGAGGTTAGGGCTAATGACGCAGGCCCAGCAGACATTCCTCCTCTCCCAGTTGCAGCCGTTCCTCCTCCTCCTCCGCGTGTGAATGTTTTCTCGAAGATATGTAGAGACTTTCGAGCTATGGGTGGAAAGAACTTTAATGGGACTGAGTCATTTGTGGATGCAAGAAACTAGCTTAAGGAAACAGAAGGTTTTTTTGTTATCTTCGAAGTGGACGATATAAAGAAGATACAATTGGCTGTATGGTTACTTAAGGACGAAGCCTCTTACTGGTGGGAAGTTATTAATGCTGAGAGACCAGTTGAAACTTGGGAGGTTTTCAGAATGATATTTGAAATGAAGTTCCTCTCGTAAGCTGAACGAAGTCTACAGATGGAGAAATTCTTAGCACTCAAATAGGGAAGCCTATCGGTTAAGGAATACGTCTACCAATTCAACCTGCTGGCTAGATTCGGACTAGAGTTAGTAAACACTCCACATAAAAAGGCTCTCCGATTCGTTAAAGGGTTAAATGAGCCACTACACAGCCTAGCTATGTCCCATATACCTATGGGTGCGACTTTTGAGAAACTGATGGACATGGCACTTTTATAGGAGGAAGATAAGGATGGCAAGAAAGAGGCAAAGGTGGAAAAACCTCTAGACAAGAAAGTAGAGGGATCGCATAATAAGAAGACGGATTCCAAGAAAGGCGGGAAGAATAACAAACCCCAGACAAGAGGAAGTGTAAATTTTGTGGCATACCTGGACATCTGATTAAGGACTGCAGAAAGAAGAAAAGGAAGATGGGTGGTTGCTTTCAATGCGGCGAGACATGACATATGGCTAAGGATTTCCCAAGAAGGCAACGACAAGGGCAGAGGACTGGATCTACTTCTGGAGGGCAGATTCATGCTCTCATTGCACCTCTGCAAGAAAGAGGTAGAAATATTTCTGTTGAGAGTTTAGTTTATCTTTCTGATCATCCAGTTCGTACTCTTTTAGATTCTGGTGCATCGCACTCTTTTATATCTACTGCTTTTGTTGAATCTCTGCACCTAGATACCAGTATAGTAGAGGATCCCATGGTTGTTTCAAATCCAATTGAGGGTTCGGCTTATTTGTCAGTAATTTGTTTGGATTTGGAAATTTCTATACTAAGCGTTGGGTTTAGATGTAATGCTTATGTTTTGGGTTTCACGGGCTATGGGTTGATTCTAGGAATGGATTGGTTATCCAGTAATGGTGCCATCCTCGATTGTGAAAGGAGAGTGGTTAGACTTATGACTCGCCTCGGTAACACTCTCGAAATCTCTTGTAATCCCATGAATTCTGTTATGCTTAGCTATCTAGACTCTCTTGATGCGTCTGTTGAAAACTTGCAATATGTTAGAGTAGTCCGTGAATACTCGGATGTCTTTGAAGAGGTGAAGGGTTTACCTTTGAAGCGAGAGATAGACTTCTGCATATACCTTGTTGATAATGCAAAACCTGTTTCTTTACCCATTAGACACATGGCTCCAAGGGAAAGGAAAAAGCTCAGTAAGCAAGTTAAAGAGTTGCTTGAAAAGGGGTTCATAATGCGGAGTATTTCTGAATTGGGTGCTCCAGTGGTGTTTGCAACCAAAGCGAATGGTTCACTAAACAAGCTGACCAAGAAGAATAGGCGCCCACTTCCTAGAATAGATGACTTGTTCGACCAGCTTGTAGGTGCCTCGGTTTTCTCCCAAAAAGATATGGCCACCGGATTTCATCCGCTAAGAGTGGCTGAAGACAGCATAGATAAGACCGTGTTCAGGATCCCGAATGGTTTCTTTGAATGGCTTATCATGCCTTTCGGCTTAACAAATGCACCCGCCTATTTCGTAAACTTGATGAGTAGGGTGTTCAAAGAGTTCCTTAATATATTTGTAGTGGTCTTCGTGGATGACATTTTGATTTTCTCAAAAAGTGAGGAAGAACATGCTTTGCATTTAAGGGAAGTTATGGATACTCTTCGAGCACATCGGCTGAAAGCAAAATTCTCCAAATGCCATTTTTGGAGAGAAGAAGTAAGGTTTCTTGGACATGTGGTGTCCAAAGAGGGGATAGCTGTGGATCCCGCAAAAGTAGTTCCGATGCAAGATTGGAAGGTTCCACGGAATGCAACCGAAGTACGAAGTTTTCTCGGGCTAGCGGGCTTTTACAGAAAGTTCATTAAGGACTTTGCGAAGATCTCAGCCCCGCTTACTAGGTTGACGAAGAAGAACCTAACTTTTGACTGGGATTTGGATTGTGATGTTGCTTTCCAACGACTGAAAAGGGCTCTGACAACGGCCCCAGTTCTGACATTGCCTGATGGGAGTAAGATGTTTACGGTATACACAGACGCATTCGGTACCGGACTAGGCGCTGTCTTGATGCAAGAAGGCAAGGTAGTTTGTTACGGGGAAAGGCAGTTGAAGGTACATGAGAAGGACTACCCAAATCATGATTTAGAACTAGCTGCCATTGTTTTCGCTCTTAAGTCATGGCGTCATTACCTACTAGGAGAAAGGTTTGAATTGTTTACTAACCATAAATCGTTAAAGTACCTTTTCTCATAGAAAGATCTTAACTTGAGACAACAAAGGTGGATGGAATTTCTTGCCTCATATGATTTTGAGGTTGCTTATACCCCTGGCAAGGGAAATGTGGTAGCTGACGCCTCAAGTAGGAAAAAAGCCGACCTTAAGTCCTCTCTTTGTAGAAAGGCAAAGCTTGGAGTTCATGGCAAACTTTGACTTTACACCCTTCTTTGAATTTGTACCTGGTTTGTTAGCATCGTTAGAGGTGCGGCCTACTCTTTTGGACTCAATAGGAATCGCGCAACGTGAAGACCCTCAGCTAGTTGATGTGATGGATAAGCTAATTAGAGGTGAGACTTCTAGTCACCTCAATAGATACTCCATCGGTGACAAGGGTTGGTTGAGATGGGACGGAAGACTATGCATCCCACAAGCAAGGGATTTGGTGAAAACCGTTCTCGAAGAAGCACACCATTCTAAGTTGACCATACACCCAGGCGGGGACAAGATGTATAACGACATAAAAAGAGTTTTCTTCTAGAATGGCATGAAGAAGGATGTAGCTGAGTTTGTCTCTAAATGCTTGATATGCCAGCAAGTCAAGGCAGAGCAGAAGAAGCCTGGTGGTCTGCTTCATCCTCTAGAGGTCCCACAGTTGAAATGGGATAGCATTTCGATGGACTTTATTAATGGGTTGCCTAGGTCAAGAAGGGGCAATACCAGTATTTGGGTAATAGTGGACAGGCTCACTAAAAGCGCTCACTTTATACCTGTTAAGAGTAGGAGGACTGCCTCATCATTAGCATCCATTTATCTTAAAGAGGTGGTTCGACTGCATGGAATACCCTTTAGCATAGTAAGTGATCGAGATCCCATCTTCAGGAGCGAGTTTTGGAAGAGTTTGCAAGAGGTTGTAGGCACACATCTATGCTTAAGCACTGCCTATCACCCTCAAACCGATGGTCAAACGGAAAGGGTGAACAGAGTATTAGAAGATCTTTTGAGATTGTGCATTCTTGATTTTGGAGGAACATGGGAGGATCATCTTCCTTTGGTGGAATTCACCTACGACAATAGCTACTAAGCCACCATAGGCATGGCACCCTTTGAGGCTTTATATGGAAGACCATGCCAATCACCAACTTGTTGGTGGGAGTCTACAGACAAGCTCGTACTTGGGCCTGACATGATCAGAGAAACTTCAGAAAAGGTGGGCTTGATACAAAGACGAATGAAGACCGCACGAGATAGACAGAAGTCTTACACTGATAAAAGAAGGACCAACCTTGAGTTTGAGATTGGAGACAGAGTTTTTATTAAAGTATCTCCTTCGAAGAATGTCGTTTGCTTTGGGTCCATAGGAAAATTGGCACCAAGACTTGTAGGTCCATTTTCTATCATTGAGAGGATTAGGAAGATGGCTTATAAAGTAGAGCTGTTTGAAAGATTGGCTGGAGTTCATAATGTTTTTCATGTCTCTCATCTACGGAAGTGCTTACATGAGTCCGCAGAAGTTGTGGAGCTGAGCATACTAGAGGAAGTAGAAGTGGAGCGAGAAGCGACGGTGAGAAGAGTTCCAACTCTCGTATCTTGGGTACAGAAGTTAAAAAGCTATGCAATCGTGAGGTCAAGCTAATTAAAGTTCAGTGGAGTGACGCTGAAGGAGACACGACTTGGGAGACTGAAGACAAGGTACGCGCATCCTACCCTTTTCTTTTTGGGTGTACATTCTTGATCTCTTTTTCCATAAGTTTACGCATGCTTGCATCTATCTTTTAAGTATATCTCCTCGGTCCTATTCTTAATCCTTAGGTAGAAACCAATGGATGTAAACATGTATTTGGAACATGTTATGATTGAAGGTTGCAAGTGGTTTCTAGTGGTTGATCGTGGATGCATATACACACACATTAAGTACTAGATCGGCTCAGTCACTTTCATATTGCATATGCATTTATGTATTTGTATGTGGATTGAAACTTGATGTGCTAGCATATGGATGTTGCATTTGTATGAATGATTGTGCACTCATGTAGAAGTTACAAAATACGATTAGGAATAATTTCATACATGATGGACTCACAACACCGACATGATTCGCATCAAGGAGGTCAACTGAATCAATAGACCGCTTGATTTTGCATTAGATAAGGGCATATACACACACTATGCATATGATCATGAAAGCATTAGAAATCTTTTTAAGGACAATGGATGCCTGTGATTGATGGTTGAGTAGATGGATGTTGGATGTTAGGATACATTCTTCTTAACTTAGAGATTTCAGGGAGGAAATCCTTTAAGGAGGGGAGAATGTAACACCCCATATTTTCTCTGAATATTAAAAAATTAAAAAATCTAAGAACACTTAATTTTTAGAAGAAGAATTGGGTGAAATAGGTTACGCCATTGCGTTCGTCTCGGAATTCTGCTTGGGATAGAGTCCGAGTTTGCGTGAATCGGACTCCGTATGAAGAAGTTATGGAGGTTAGAATATTTCTAGTGTAAGCAGAAAATAAATTAAAAATAATAATTAAATAATCATTTCAGTTCGAAATTCAAAAAACTCAGAAATCGGCTAAGCGGAAATCTCCCGCTCAGGGGTGTCGACCCCCCAAGGGGTGTCGACATGGGAGTCGACCCCCCTATAGGGGTGTCGACATAGGTGTCGACCCCCCTGTATGGGTCGACCCCTGCCAACTGTGCTGGACAGTGACGATTTTCTGAGTCATAGGGCTACGTGGCGACTTCTGATTTGCCTGATGATGCATTTCTTGGACTAGACTGCTCTGATGACTCCTAGTTGATCTAGAGGCCCATATTAATCCTAAACTTCTATGTAATCACCCCTAACCTCAACCCTATACCTCATTCTATGAAGCCGTCATGCTGTCCATGTCTAAGCTAGCCTAGCCTCCATCTTCCCCAAACTAGAAATCAAGTTAGAAAGCTTCAAACCAAATCCAAACTAGAGAATCAAACGTCTACATCAAGGGTTAAGCTTAACAAATTCAGAAATCAGATCCCAAAATACAAGATCCGCTCTTTTTCTGTAAGTTCAGTTATTATTCCGATTTCAACACCTAATAGAAATCATGACTGTAATAATTGGATCTAGAACTATGCCTAATTCTGATTCGTGTTTATCTTTTTCTAAAATCTAAATTGATTATGCCTATGAGACTGTTGTGGCTGACATAATGAAACCTATCTTTCCTATGGGACTGTTGTGATTGACATAATGAAACCTATCTTGCCTATGAGACGGTTGTGATTGACATAATGGAATTTATCATGCCTATGAGACTGTTGTGATTGATATGATGGAACCTATCATGTTTTACATCATATGCCTATGAGACTATTGTGATTGATATAATGGAACTTATCATGTTGTACATTAAAATTAGTTATTCTCTTAAGTCCAATTCTATCTAATCTTTATACCTATGGTGTAAATTGCTTAGCTTGCCCACACTTATTGTTAATGTATAACATGCCTATTGGAAATATGATTCTTGAATTGGGTACACCTTTACATGCTTATTTTTCCTTATATCAATTCTTATGCTCCTTCTCTATTTTTCCCTTTTTATTTTCTTTTATGAATACTAGGTTCATTCAGAACTTAGATTGAATCTCATTGTACGTGCGATTATAACACGGGAAAAATTAGGTATAATTTAATTAAGTAATTTTAGGCATAACAAGTGAATGTGGCATAAAACTTGTACCGACTACACTTGGAGAATATTGATATAAAATGACCTAAACTTGGACACATATGAAAAATATGTAAATTGGCTAAAGATGGACATGCCTAACCCGAGGTTAGATTGAGTTGCGGTGTAATACTGCCCGGAACCGCCCGGCACATCCAGCGACCGCAACAATATATATCTAATATGAGAGGTTAGCGCATTAAGCCCAAAAACCCGAGGTTAGAATGAGTTGCGGTGTAAGACTCCCTAGAACCGCCCGACACATCCAACAACCACAACAATATAAATCTATTGTGAGAGGTTGGTGCTTTAATGAATAAATTAAAGCTAAGGGACAGACATGCCAAGAATGGTAGGGTTAAGTTAATCAAGGCAACACTTAACCAATACAACATGTTAATTAAATAGATGGGTGGGGTTAGGTTAATTTGAGAACACTTAACTGTTATAACATGTTGATTAGGAAACCCTAGTAACGGGGACCCATTTCAGCAGTAACCTACATAGATGTATCACGATACCTTGAACTAGGCAGGGTGGGGCACGATTACCGGGCTGATTATAAGCGGTCAAAATAGCGGCGGGTGGTGCAGCAGTGTAGGTTCCGACGGAGTATGGGCGTGTACGTACTTAGAAGTGGAAATAGCAGGCACTGGGCATCAGTAGTATACACTGTGCATCTTGAATTTTGTGTCGGGTTGCCACCATAGGAATTGATACACCCCATGGTGGGACCAGCACAGGTATCTACAATCAAGCGGGGCCGAATGACACAAGAAATAAATGCATGTGAGTAGAAGCCGATCAGAAAAGGGATCACTTTGTTATGAGCACACGATGGTAGTTGAAACATTCGTTAGTAGGTGCAGAGAAATGGAAAAGAGTGTGATAGTATATTCAGTTTATCTTGCCTTATCTTATGTTATATTATTGATATGGTATTGTCCTATGTTCAGTTTATTCATGTTATGATCCTTTTACCTGTTTACATGCTGAATAATCACTAGACTTACCAGGCTTATGTCTGACCCGTTTTCTTTTGCCTTCTTTTCTTCCGTTCCCCCCCAAGGCCCGTAGGGAGGGAATACTTCAGCTTAGTGCAGACCTTTTCCAGCTTGAAGAGAGTAGATGTATTGCTTGGATTCTCTTTTCTTGGGCTATGGCTGTGGTTACACTTTTATTGGCGATTTATGCTGCTGTTTTATGCTTCTTTATGTACTTGGAGTTTTAAATCAAGACAGATTATTTATTGTAATAATTTAGAATTTGGGTTTTGAGACAATGCTTGTAATGTTTTGACTGAACCACGCTATTTATGAAATGATTTCAGTTTTCCGCTGTTTATATGTATGTCTTGTAAATTATCTATGCCTTTTACCTAAAATGCTTCACCAAAGTTAATGAGTTCCCTTTGTGAGTGACCTTAACGGAGGTGGGGTGTTTCAGTTATTTTCATCCAACGTCCTACGTGGTTGAGCCACGTTTCTAGTGTCATGATTCAATACGTTTCAAATAGGAGCATCGTGATTCAATTCTCTATTTCCTTGGCGGTTTCCCTCGGTCATATCCTATTCAGCATCAAAGCAAGGCCAAGCCAGAATTACCACCAAGTTGGATCTATGCCTAGCTCCTAGACAAATTGTTGTTGCATTGCAGGGTGCTGCCCAGCCATTTAGATCTGGCCACCTAGCCTTTAGATCCATCTATTTTCGTGAAGAACTTGTTCATTATCTCCTCTTGCCTATGGAGGAGTTCATCATGTCGCTTTTGCAGGCTTACAATCTCTTAATGACCATTTATCTCGTCTCAAGTTAAGTAGTTGGAGGGATTACCAATAAGGGAAGTCTCTTGACCTCCTCTTCCAACATCTTCTGCCTGAATGTTAGCCTCAGTTTTCTTTCCTTTAACTATCTTTATAACCTTGAGCAATCTGTAGTTTCCTTCAAGCTAAAAGTTAAGTAGCATGCCCCCCTTCCTGACATGCCAAAATGTTTACATGGAATTTGGTTTTTCCAAGTACAACACCCAAATCATAGAAATAATCATAAATCATAGTATCACGGAAAAATAGTAAAGGAAAGAGACAAACATACTTTTATAGTGGCTCGACAATCAGAGTTACGTCCACTTAGTGTAATCTTTCTTTTATTATACCGTATGATTCTAACACTATTAATTTTCTATGAAAAACAGTGGAGAAAAGAAAGTATTTTAATGGAAGCAAATTCCTTGCATCGCCGTGCCAGAGAGGTAGAATTTGATCCCCTCGAAAAAATTCTTGGAAGTGTGTTTATAGATGCTCACAGACTCGACTCGACCAAGATATGTGGCAACTGATCCAGATTTTGCAGATTAGTGCATTAATCACATTTGAGTGGTTGAATGAGTCTCCAAGAAGTGTCTAACCAGTCTGGTTTGACATTGCCCAGACAGGACGTTCGACCAAGAGGGACATCCTCCCTCTGACTTCTTCTCTCAAGTTATGACTCCGAAATGCATGGTGGGACCTACACCTTGCCGGGTTGATCGATCAAAGGTAGCCGAGATGGAATAACGTGGTGAGTTGAGGATGGCCAAAATGACTTAGTCGAGTGTTATTCCATACATTGTAAATCATGTCTTCGAGCGTTTTGCTACTTCAATCAAGCACATTTGGGTTCGCTTAATCCCATGTCCAAGTATTGAACACTTCAATTGCCGAAAATCCAATATGTGACTGCAAACACTTACCCCCTAAAACATATCTTTCGGTGGAAGATGTGTTTTCTGTAATCCAGAAGTCCATAAAAGCCAAAGAAATCCAAATAGAAATTCAGTATCTGAGGAACAAAACTCACAGTCACGCCGGATCGTAATAAATAGAAAGCCATGATCACTTCGGATCGTATTAAACAGAACGCCATGATCACTTCAGATCATTTTAATAGATCATCATAAATCAAGTTTCCAATGGAATCCCGTGATCTCTCTGTATTGTAACATAATATAAAACTGATAGAATCCAACGATCTCTCTTGATCGTAATATGAGAGAAATCAAAAACCAAGAAATCCAGATTCCTGGGCCTCGCCGGGCCTATACAACACGAGTATAATTCTTACCTACAAATAAATAAAGCCATTCAGCCTCTTAGAGCATATTAAATGCTTGGAAATCCAATCGAGTATAGTTCGTACTCGAGCCATGACTAAGCGATCTTGCCAAATCTTAGCAATACAGCATATCCCTTCAAGCATAGTCCATGCTTAGAAATCTGCAATCAAGTTATCTTTCCAGATCCCTACGAAACATCACAATCCCTCAAGAATAATTCATGATTGGAAATCCAATTGAGTATAATACATATTAGAATTACGACATAATCATCTTGCCAAGTTCAGATAAGACAATTGACTCCCTCAAGCATAGTCCATGCCTGGAAATTCAATCCATCAGAATCGACGTTTATTCCAAAACCAAAATGGGACATAACGGTCTATTATTGGATGCAAAGCACGCATAGAGGTATAATCTAACCTCGTATGTGTGTGAGCCAACTTAGCCATCTTTAGTTACAACCATATTATTTTGAAAGGAGGATGGTTTGTTGTTAGGTACAGAGCATGCCTAGGGATTACGTCTTAATCCCGTACATGGGAGGGCCGATGTAGCTATCCGAAAACCGGATGTCAAAGAAATAAAGAAGATAACATATAGAGGGATCTTTATCAGTTGATGATCAACCCAAGTTGGCCTGATCCTGGATCATACCTGTTCTAAAGGGCAATGGGCGGTCGTGCCGGTTCCATGGCCGTTGCCTAATTCCTAACATACTATGCCAGCTCCCCTTGTCTGACACATTCTTCGATCATGTCCCGCAAATGTCTGCATTCATTTGTAGTATGACCATCTAGCTCATGAAACAGGTAATTCTTTCCATATTCCTATCCTTTTTAAGTAGGCTCCCTCCTTGGAGACTTCTTGAATTGAGCTATCTCGTGAATATCCATGTAAATATCCTTTTGCGAAGAATCGAGTTCAGTGTACCAGGAAAACTTGGGTTCTCTCTGAGATTGAGTATTCCTGTCATTCCAGGCCAGTGCTTTTCCTTGCCCTTAAACTCTTCTCTATAACACTTGAATTCGGTCAATCGATTCTTAGTCATGCCCAAAAAAAAAAAAAAAACTTTAATCCTACTCTATGCCTATACATCATTTTGTCGCAAGTATCTATCAACTTCAAAGTAAAACTCATCAAGATCCTTTAAGGGATTGCTTTGCAAACTAGCCTTGAATTCAAATTCATTGGCTACTCCATACAAGACCTTCATCAACACTATCGACGGTTCTGGCTTTTCCACCGAAGCCATCGCCACGTTGAACCTTTCTAGGAAACTCCTCAGTGTTTCTCTTGGTCTCTGCCTTATAGTAGTCAATGTCATAACATTCTTTAGATGAGTAATGTGAACTCTGAACTATGCCATGAACTTGTTCACTAGTTCATTCCAAGTGCCAATAGATTCATTGTTAAGATGCCTAAACCAAAGCGCAACCAAATCAGTCAAGAACAATGAAAAACACTTTACCATTAGTTTGAGAGATACCCCCAGCACATCCATGTGCTGGATATAGCGTGCTAGATGTACATTGGATCCTATCTCCGGCGTTAGCCATTAAAACAGGTAGTTAGAAATCAGGTGGGTCCCTTGCATTCCTAATATCAGTAGTAAAAGGGATCTGAGTCAACTCGTCATATCCTTGGATGGATTGTCCGCCTCTGGCACACGTCGTATCATCTCAGCCAATTTATCTCTATTAGTAATTAATTAAAAAATCTTCCCCCCTGAGCTAGAGGGGTATTCTGGAATGTATTATTCGGGTTGCTACTACGTCTCAGTAACCCTTTTTGTGGAAGTTTCTCGCCTGTTTACGTCATCCATATCTGGTTCGGCCATCCCAGGGATCTGGTTCGACATAGTCGAACCTGACCTCCTGCACAACTTGTTATTTCAATCCAACATCCAACATGATCAAGCTACGTTTCCAGTGTCATGATATATGACGTTTCGAACCAAAGCATCGCGATTCAATTCACAATTTCTAGGGAGGTTCCCCTGGCCATACCTAGTTCAACATCCAAGCCAGGTCGAGCCGGAATTTCCACCGGGACGGATCCCTGCACAGCTCCTAGATTGGTTGTTGTTGCGTTGCTGGGTCTTTCCCCAACGACGAAGCTCTGGTCTCCTAGCCTTCTGGATCCATTGACTCTCATGAAGAAATTGTTCATCATCTCCTCCTACATATGAAGGATTTCATCCTATCGCTCCATACGGGCTTGCAATCCCTTAATGACCTCATCCGTCTCGTCTCGAGTCAAATAGTTGAAGGGATTACCAGAAGTGGAAGCCTCCCGACTTCCTTCAATTCTCGTGACTTCTTCCTGAATACTAGCATCGATTTTCTTTCCCATAACCATCTTTATAACCTTGGGAAACCTGTAGTTTTCTTTAAGATAGAAGTTGAGTAGTGTGTCCCCTTCTGGGCACGCAAAAATATTGATGTTGAATTTGGTTCTTCCAAGTACAATACCTAGATCATAGAAATAATCACAAATCACAGTAATCTCAAATCATAGAGAAATAGTAAAGGAAAGAGACATGCAGATTTCTGAAGTGGTTCGACAATTAGGCCTCTTAGTGTAATCTATCTTTTATTATACTATATGATTACAACACAGTTATTTTCTATGAAAGACAACGGTCAAAAGAAAGTATTTTAATGGGAGAAAAGTCCTTGCATCACCATGCCAGAGAAGTAGAATTCAATCCCCTTGAAATGATGTCCTAGAGATGTATTTACATATGCTCACGGACCCGGCTCGACCAGGACAAATGGCAACAGAACCTGATTTTGCGGAGTAGTTCATTGATTATGTTCAAGTGGTTGAATGAATCTCTAGGAATTGTCCAGGATCCGGCTTGGCATTGCCGAACTAGTCTGGTTCGATTTAGCCGAGTTGGGGTGTTTGACATAGAGGGACATCCTTCCCCTGATTTCTTTCAAATTATGACTCAGCAATGCATGGTGGGACCCACACCGAGCCGGGTTGATCAATTCAAGATGGCCGAGTTGGAATAACATGGTGAGTTGAGGCTGGCCGAATCGACTTAGTCGATCCGGATTCCATGCATTCTATATCCATGTCTTCGAGACCTTTGCTACTTCAACTAAGTACATTTGGGTTTGCCTAAGCCCATGTCCAAGTTCTAAATACTTTAATTGCCGGAAATCCAATATGTTACTGCCTTGTAAAAAGACGGGTCAACTATATAGTAAACAACAAACATAAATCAAAAAACACCGAATCTCATTGCATTGAACAAGAAAAGTTGATGATGGGATATCATAGGTCGACCATAGGCAGTCAAGCAACGGATGTTTCAAGTCGACTGTCCACTATATAAATTAGGCATTTGTTTAATTTTGGCCTTTGACCCAATTAAAGAATGAACTTAGTCATATGGATTGTTGTTGCACTATTTTAGGTCACGATTTTTTTGCGAGAGAGAGAGGGAGAGTAAGGAATTAGTTATTTGTTTGAGTTATAAGATGGGTTTATTTCATAAAGAACAAGAAACAGAAACTCCATTCGGGAGACATATAGTTAGGCCAATAGAGGAATGTCCATATTAGACGTGGAGATTCAGTAGTGCACCTATGGGAACATCATTTGAGTTGCTTGGTCTTAACAAGATATTTCTATACTGCATGTTCTTCTTTTGCAAATGTCGCACTAGTAGACGTTGACATTGGACAATAGGTGCCTATGGTAAATGAAATGAGACTAAATTGGGCATGTACTAATGGGTGGTAGTTCACACTTGACGGAAAATGAAGAAGTTAGCAAAAGACATCTTGCCACTACAATCAACGGATGAGATAGGGTCCATATTACAGGTCACTATGAAAATGTGTATTCATGTTCTTCCTCTCCAGGAGTAGTGTGAGTATATATGGAACGAAAGATTACAATTTGGCCGATTGATATTATGAGGGTCGACCTGTTGATCTAACTCATTAATAGATAATTATCCTTAGGTATATGACCCTAGCTATGCACAGAGACACTATATGCACTCTATGACACTTAGACTGGATTTAGAATTATTTGTATATCATTATTTTATTTGTCCAGTTTCTGATTTGCTAACATATGTTTGTCATGTTTTCGTTTTCCTACTTTCCTTACCATGGGTGGACATAGTAGTAGGAGATTGTCCCACTCTTATTTTTCAGGCAATCAGGCATAGCTTTTAGCATAGCGTTCCACCATTACCATTTATCATGTATTATTTATCAGAACTATTACTATAATGTATTTCACCTAAGGGATATTCTTATGAGGTATATTGATCTTGACTTATGTACTGATGCAGTCTAAGATATTGACACAATATGTCTATTTGAGATCATTATTATTATACTGACAACCATCCTATGCACTTAATAGCTAAATAAAGCACTACAATCGTACTTAGTCAATATGATACACTCATCACAGAAGATATAAAAATATCATAACCTATCATATATTTCGCAATGTACGGACAACATATAATATAAAATAGAATAGCGAGTAATAATAATGTGAAATATCACTAGAGTAAGATCACCGGGAGCTAATCCAATATACCCAAAATTCTCTGTCTTCCTGTACCTAATCAATCAGGATCCCTGATTTTCACCTTTTTGCAATTAAAAAAAAGAGGGTTTAATTGCAAAAAGGTGGAATTTAGGGGATGTTGATTGGTTTTGTATAGAGAGACAAACAATTTTGGGTATAGATGATTTTATTTGAATATCACCTAGTTATGTAAAATATCATATAGAATGTACAGAACAAGTCCTCATTAAAATAACTCTGTATACACAATGAAAATAGGACCAAGAAGCACTTTCGAGGATTTTTAGTGTTACCTAGGGAAAAGAAAAAGAAATCCGCATATATATATATATATATATATGTAGTATAACAAGTAAAGCGCCTCCTAGACCATCCTTTGAAGAGCTAACGCATCACTAAGACCTGTCATCTAATCTACTCATTTAAGAGTGTCCAAGATAATAAGAAAAAAAATATAACCTAAGGTAAGACAACTGTCCGATGTGAAGGAGAGATGAATCTCAAAAGGCTATGTAAGAAAATATAGAAATAGATAAGCCCATGAACAAATCAGAACATGTCCTATAACCATAGAGTCAACATATATAATAAAGTACAATATGCCACTCAAAAGTAAATAATATAGAGGCAATATATAAAGAAAATGATGGAAGAATCCAAGAAGATTTATCTACAGTAACGCCTTTCTATATTATGAATAGGTAATAGCCTACCCAAAGTGAAATCATAACAATCATAACATCCATCGAAATAAACCTAGTTATCACCCTATATACACACACACATACATACTATGATAAATAATTTGACCATCTTCAAGTGCAAAAGGATAATGGAAAATTTTGGTTCTCAATGTATTCTTGTATATTTACAGTCTGAAACTCAGTTGTGTCACTCAGTTCAAAACTATCCGCTATGCCCAAATCCACATGTCAAGAGTATAGAGAGCTTCGCTATTAGTCTGTGGGCAACGCATTATATAATACCTTAATTCAAGTACAACAAGAAAAGTCCATACCAATGATTCCTTATCACTCCCATAGCATGTGATCCTTCTCCACTCCAGTTCGTTACTTGGGAACCCACCATCTTTCATTTTTGGCCTCAAATATTTCAAGCTATCTTCTTTTGCACCTACTCTAAATACGAGACAATAACCAAGGAATCATAGCTTTCATCATGTTGCTATATCACCATTATTACTAATGTGAAGGAGATAACCTCTCCACAATGATATACTAAACTTGATATATAGATCCCAAGAAGTTGAGTGTTCAGGGAAACAACACCATGGCTCTGTATTGAGTCATGCTTATGACTCGTCATTGAGTCATCATATAGAAAAATCCCTATGGTCTGATTTTCATCCTTTTGCATATTCATCTCTAATGCCATAGACTTTGTCCTAACAATCAAAACATTTCGGTCTTTTTTTCTAACCATCACAATCTAAATCATAGAACAAACTCATCAAACTCTTTTATACTTAACCAAATTCCAACCAGAAGTTATAAAATAACTTTGTGATACCCCACGTCCATTAATGTCACTCACAAAGGGAATGCATTAAGTTTCGTGAAGCGTTATAGTAAACAAACCATAAATATTACAAGATAGACATATAAAATAACAGCGGAATAGAAACTTTATTTATCATAAGATACCGTGGTCCAAAAACATCACATGTCTGAAATACAAAAGCCCATTACAACATAAAAGCTATTGTCTTGTACTTCAAAAATATCAGAGTACATATAAGAAATAAAATTCCCCAAAAACAAAATATAGCCATAACACCAAGGATAAGAGCTTGAGCCATACATATTAGCAACTCCAGCAAAAATAAGCAGAATCATGGTCAAGTCTGAGTGTTTCCGCCCTGAGAAACTGAAGGGGGAAAGGAAGAAAGAAGGAGAAACAAAAAGGGCCAGACCTAAAGTCTGGCGAGACTAGTTACTTTTAGCAAGTAAATAAATAAAAGTAGCATGATAGGCATATAAAGTGGATAAGAGAGATTACTACATAAAAGACAGGTGTGACAAGGTAGACAGGATAACGTGTATACGCTTCCCTAATGATTACTCTGCACTATTACTAGTATAACCAGAATGAGATGATCTCTTCCACTATAAGGTGGTAGATTTAGGCATACATCCAAATGTATCCTATTGAATACCCTAGTCGATCGGCTCCTTAATCCGCGTAGATACTCTGTGCCGGCCCCACCGTAGGATGTATCACGTCCTAAAGTGGCAACCCCTCGCTGATATGCACAGTCCCATATCTACATGTGTCACGGTCGTCTTATCCCCTTCTGCTCGGCTCATGCACGCACATGGCCCGGTCGGTTTGTGCCGTCCATACCGTCCTTCACGTTTGGATCTCTTACAATCAATCCAGTAAGCGTGCCCCTTCTCCAACCTAGTTCGGGGTACTTGTTTGATACCTACTCCGGGTTATTGGCTGAAACGGGTCCTACACTATATAATACAAGTTCTCCCATTTGTCTTGTATCTCCCACTAGGTTTTCATTGGCTATCACTACAAAAAACCGACCATATTACAATGGTAAAACACCGTTGTAATATACATTTTACAACGGTGGGCTGACCTCGTGTATTAAGAAGTTGTAATAGACTAAAATCTTTTACAACTTTTTTGCACCGCTGCAACACCGTTGTAATATGTATATTTTACAGCTTTTTTCCACCGTTGTAATAAACTTTATTACAACATTTATGCACCATTGTTGTAGTAATTTTTACGACTATTTACAACTGTTGTGATATATTTTATTACAACTTTCATTTTACAGTTGTAGTATATCCACAAGTTATACGTATAAAAATCTATATATTATATATGTGCAACAATAAATAGATAAATAACATAAGAAATAGATGTAAGTTTAAAGGCATCATGATCCATTTATTGATAAAAATTACAACTGTATATCCAGAATACAAATTATAAATCATATACCACATAAAAATGTATAAAATTGCAACTGTCCTACAACTCCATGTATAAGAAATGAGTCTAGAAACAACAACAAAATTCCCTTGGAATTTTGTGTATTTTTTATGATAAATGCAAAAATAACCTACAATGGGCGACTAATGTGATCTTCTACTATATTGGATGAGTTTTCAGTTTTTCCCATATGTAATGGAAGCAGGTGCGAGGCAAAAACTGTAAGGTAAATCGAGCTGACAACTGAATCTTCTACATCCACTCTCATAAGTCCATCAATGTGAATTGAGTAGGCAGGCTGCCATTAAGGACGAGCAATTAGCACCACAGAGAGTGTAGCAAGAATAATTTAACACACATAAAAGAAAATGTTAATATTCATTCAGTTTTCCAACATGACATGAATTAGAACAGGCGGAATTATTCGAACATATGCTCATAATCTGTACAACGAGCTTTATATTGGGTGAACCTTTGCCCAGTCTAGATAAGCATATTGTTTAACTAATTTAAATTTAAAAAGAAAATATAAGCACTAAAAGGTCTTCTAACATTATGATTAATATACAATGGCAGTAACCTGTTATATATTATTCAAAAGGCAATCTTTGATCCACCGATCAAATCATTAGGTGATACTCTACTATATTTTAAATTGGTGCATTGAATCCAAGCATACAGATATGTAAATTTATCAAGGTAAATACATGTGAATTCTTTTGAATATATACCTAACTAAATTTAATTTTAAGGACATTTGAAAAAATATATTACTTTGTAGTTTGTGCTAGTGAACCAATATGAATGACCATGAATAATAAATTAGCATATGCCAGAAAAATCCAAGTGTATCTCGGAATTATACCCACTTGCAAATTAAAATAACTGTAAGAAAAGAACAAAATATTTCATGGCATATAAATTGAGTAAATATTTGTTCGAAGCTATAGTATTTTATGGTGAACGGTTTTCCATCTGCTACACCATTTCAACAGATGGGTTTCACAGTGTAAGTTGGATATTAACAGGTTTTAAACTATGACAGCTTTTAGCTAATTATATTGAATTAAACAATAACATACCTTATGCTGACATTTAAAAAAATTATAGCTTACAACCAACTTGCCAGCCATCGTTACAACCAAATTCCACCTCACATGATCACACCTTGCATACTTCTACTTCCAATATCAACCCGTCATTTACGGATCGTCAGCTTGATCACCATATTCGATTTACCTGTTGACGTAAATAATTGGCGTCAGTAAGCATAGTCAGATTTATACAGGTATTGCAGCACATATGAATAAATGTAGGGTGAAATTAACCGACTGAATGTTTTATAGATAGTCGGAAATAAATTGAGTTGTAGCATTTGTATACAGTCGGAAATCACCAATGACCAGTTTTGGGATGCAAATATAAAACATATGGGAATCAACCATATAAATTTTGCAATTGGAACTGTCTCGGAACTGGTCTCCCAGGTGAAATCACCATATTCTATAAAACAGTCAGAAATCACCAATGACCAGTTCTGGGAGACCAAGGTGTATACAGTCGGAAATCACCAATGACCAGTTCTGGGAGACCAAGGTGTATACAGTCGAAAATCACCAATGACCGGTTGGAAAATTGCACTCTGTTATTGCTACAAGATCGATTCGATCACAATAATATCACCAATGTAACCTATTATCTCTGTTTAGCACCTTGTAAAACATTGATGTCTCTCAAAGTGAATTATTTGATTAAAAAAACGGAAACAAAAAAATAATCTATAGATGATTTAAAAACCCAGGGAGTTGAAAGAGTTGAGTAATGAAAGCATAGACTGGAATGAAAAGCACGAACCTTTTATTTTTGTCCCTTCCGAATTGGTTCTTCTATCATGTCATCCATCTGATCGTTAAGTCCTAAAGCTAGCACAAGCTTTGGCATCTGTCTCCCACCATTAACGCCACCGATCCAGCTAGATAAAGCTCCAAATGGACAAATCAAAGTTTCGGTCTTTACTAAACTGAGAAATAAAGTGTTAACGGAAACTGGAATGGATTCCAGGCAACGAGGAGGCTAAAGAAAGAGAAGCGAGCCAAATAGAAGCAAATAACGCACAGTAGATGGATTTGTAGCATTAGTGGGATCGGCTACTTGTGGTCCAACATTTGGAGGCGAGGGAAGGAGACCGCCTCGTTGAATTTGGCGGATCTGAGAGTTCCAGATTATTTAGGGTTTTTAGATAATTAGGATTTAGGCGGTGAAAGGCGGGTAGCAAAAAATTAAAAGCGAGAAATGAAAATTTATGCGTATGTTGAGTTAATTCCTGGAAGATGCGGTGGTAGGGAAGTTTATTCATTCCTTTAACCTGACAAAATAAAGTCATACGGAAATTGCATAAAAGAGAAAAAATATTCATATAATAACAGAACACAGTGAGATCAAGGTAGTACAGAAGTTTATTATTAAACAAAATACATGGAACTAAGAAAAAATATCACAAATTATTAATTATTACTTGTTAACTATAAATAATTTTTATTTGTTAATTATAAATAATTTACTAAAATGTCATTAGTTAAAATAAATTATAAATGATTAACGATGTAAATTATCATTCTATAATTACTAATCATAAAATATTAACTACTACTAATTACATACATAACCATTGTAATTATTATTATTAAATAGTATATTTTTATAAATTATTAATTGTTAACTAAATATTTTATAGCTACTAATTAATTGTAAATGTGTTAATTATTAATTAATTATTAATTGCCAATTAATTGTAAATTTGTAATAAGCATCTATTACAAATGGAAAGAAAAAACATGTTGTTAAAATTATGTATCTACTATAACCGGTAGAAAAGAGAAGTTGTAATAGCCACCTATTACAATAGGGCAAAAAAAGAGTTGTAGAAAATGAGTTTATTACAACTTTCTGTCAAAAAAGGTTATAAAAAACCTTTATTACAACAGTGGTTTTGTGACAGTTGTAAAAATACAGTTGTAATATGATATATTTGTTCTAGTGTATGTATACCACTAGGTGTCTTTAATTACATAACCATATCATTTCCACTAGTTATGTTTACCCTAAAAGGTGTCTTTAATTACATAACTTTATTATTCCCACCGGTCATGTATACCACTAGGCGTCTTTAATTACATAACCTTATCGGGTTAAGTTTGTGGTCCTATTTGTAAATATTACCCACCCCCTCAGATTTTCTTAACCCACTCACTGTCCAACCAATTTTACTTAACCCTAACTTTAGTTCATAATCATACAATCCCTATGGATTAGATTAGGTTAAGTAGTCCAATTTATTACCATGTCCATTTATGGTTTATAATGGGCTAGACCTCCTACATTAGGCCTACAACTTGTGGATGCTGGATATGCCGGTCGGGTCCGGGCAGACTTTTTCCACAAGTTGGGCCTAACCTCGTGTCATAGCCCGTCTCGTATTTGCGCACTTAGACCTCTCATATTAGGTTCAACATTAGTGGTTGCTAGATATGCCGGTCGGGTCCGGGCAGACTTCCACAACTAATGCAACCTAACCTCGTGTCACAAGTGCAATTACAATTTCTAATTGTATTTATTAGACATTTCATTCTTATCCAATTCTTACCTATGTCTTTATAGGTGATTATTCCCTCTTTTTCCCCATTTTGAATTATATGTCCAATTCATATAAACATTATTTAAATTATGCCAATTCTAACCTTATTTCCCCGTTTCCTAACTAACGCATTCGGTTAAGGTTGTTGTCATCAAAACTCCATTCTCCAACAATGTTAACTCTTTGAAATCAACATCGAATATTATTGAAAGCTATAGCCTCAAGGAAAACCTAGATAAAAGTAAGTTCGTATATCAAATAAAAAGTAGATAGAAGAAAAGAGGCATATAACTTTTATATTGGTTCGACTAACTTTGGTATATGTCCACTTCAATTGATCTTTTATTATGATCTTGCTAGTTAGATATCTCTGGATCTTAACGCTCTTAACTCAAGGTTAAAAACTTTGAATGTGTATTATAGGAGATAAGAATTGATGTCGATCTAGTAGACTAAGCAGTAAGATCTCCTTCTTTTTCTAGTTGCAAATAGGTTGATATTTATATAAAATCCGATGGGTATTAGCCAAAAGAAAAGGTGCATAAGAGTCTGCATTCCAAGATGAATCATCATGATGAGTCGTTAGTTAATCCAAAGCCATATTCAAAAGTAAATAACATGCTTAAACCCTTAAAATCAAATTTAATACATAAAAACTCCTTCTTGAAAAAGGATTGTACATTAGTTCCCTAGAATTTAATAACTGAATAATTGAACAAGATTATGTAACTATTTAGTGAATAACTGCATATATTATGTAATTATATCAAAAAATATCATAAATGTCTGCAGATTTTCTATGAAAAATTATGACCGTTCTCGCAATTTTTTTTGGTAAGCAATTGCGGAAATTCCCGCAATTTTTTGGGTTAATAATTGCAGAAATTCCCATATTTTTTTTGAAAAATTAATGAAACTTCAGCAACTTTTTGGTGAACAATTGCATAAATTTATGCAAATTTTCAATGAAAAATCGCGAATTTTTCTACAATTTTTGGATATAATTACATAAATGTATGTAACTATTCATTGAATAATTGCATATATTTAGAAAATTAGTAGGTAACCTAATTCTAGGGACCTAATTTACATACTTTTTTTTGTAAGAATGTTTTGTCTATTTTAAAATTTAATAGGGACTTCAGCCAAACTGTCCCTCATTCGGTGCTGACTCATGCTGATGAGCCGGTGCAGAGTTATGACTTGGCATAATTTTTGTCATTTCACTTTAAGGTCATCTTCCTATCTTCTTATTGAGTAATCCCACCCAATCTTGTGCCATTTCAAGTTGGTTTGATCATCTATCTTCGTGAATCATAGATACCTCATTCCATATTTATCCAAATTACATAGGACTTCATACATGCAATGTATAAAAATAAAGGTGTCAAATAGAAGAGTCGTCAAAAAGTCACACTATAAGCACCTAGTGCTCAGGCCCGAGTCCTCTATATAGCCTTAGATCTAGTCCAATTTTTCTTAAATTCCTTTTTTCCTCTTCTAAGTATTTTTATGAAGTTTAGTTCCGACCAGATTCCATTTGAAATTTTTATGTCCAGTCGAATATGCTTTGGTATTAAAGTGTGTAAACATAGGTATTGAAGGAATAATTGTCGAATGCTCATTTGGTGAAGGATAAAGAGATAGGGGTCGTGGTACAAGGAAATCTTTTCCATCAGACATTTTTCTATTAGATTTTTTTTCTAATACCAGATCTTCACATTCTCTCATCTGTAGTGACCTAATAGATTAATTGGATTTATAACATAAGATAGTAGACTAACCCCTTATTATGATGAACCTTATTGGAGGTTTCAATGGTTTGCATTATCTTAGTTTTGTCAAGTAGGGGATGTTATTTTGTGTGTGATTGTGTTGTTTTGGTCTTTGTTGGGTATGGGATCATTTTAGGAATGGATTGGCTTAGGAAGTATGCAACAATTGTAGACTTCAGGAATTTGGATGTGAAAATCGAGGATATAGAAGGACAAACATTAGTGACATGGTGCTTATTGAATTATGGGGTGTTTGTTAGCTTTCTTTATATGAAATTTCACTACAACGTTTTTCATCTGTGCCTACCGCTGGGGAGTATTTGAATATCTTCAAAGAAGCAAAAGGGTTGTCATCGCAAAGAGATATCAAGTTCTAGATTGACATAGTGAAGGTAGTTACACCTATATGTATGCCTTTGAGATGTATGGCATCTATAGAGAAGAAAGAATTGGATATTCAATTAAATGGACATTTAAGGTAAGAGTTCATTTATAGAAGCACATCTGAGTGGGGTGCATCTGGTTTGTTCACAACTAAGGTGGATGTGTCTTTTAGACTACATATGGATTATCATGAACTGAATAAGGTGACAAGGAAGAACATGCATCCACTTCTACGTACTAGTGACTATTCGATCAATTTCATAAGGCTAGGGAGTTCTCTCAAATAGATTTAGCAACGAGATTTCACTAACTAAAGGGAAAAGGAAAAAGTGCCTACTATGGCGTTTCATATACCACCAGCATTCTATAAGTGGTTTGTGACACGCTTGGGACTGACTAATGCTCCAGCATACTTTATAGATATGATTAATAGAGTTTTCAGAAATCGGTTAAATAAATATGTGCTTGCGTTTATGGATGATATTCTACTTTACTCCAGAACTGAGGAAGACCATGGGATGCACTTGAAGGTTGTGCTTGAAATTCATAGAAAACATACGATAAGAGATATGTTTTCCAAGTGTCATTATTTAAAGGAAGCAGTGTGGTTCTTAAGTCATATTGTGTCAGCATAAGGGATAAAAATGGATTTTATGATTATGGTAGTGATCTAAAATTTTAACTTACCCAAGAATGCTACAGATGTGAGGAGTTTCTTAAGATTAGCTGGATATTATAGATGCTTCATTGAGGATTTTTCAAAGATAGCAATGCTGCTAACAAATTTGACAAAGGAAAACTATAAATTTGTATAAGAAGAAAAATGTGATCATTCATTCATGGTTATGAACGAGAGGTACATGAGTTCACTAGTGTAACTCCAAGTGTAAACAAAGTTGACACTATATATAAAAGCTAGCGGTACTGGTCTGGGTGTAGTGTTAATGTAGAAAGAGAAAGTTGAGAATTATGTCAATTGACAGCTAAAGCCACATGAAAGAAACTAACCAACCCATGACTTGAAATTTGCAGAAATTGTTTTTTCTTTGAAGATTGGGATAAGTACCTATTGGGAGAGATGTTAAAGTTATTTACAGACCATAAATCCTTTATGCACCTTTTCTATCAGAAGGACCTCAACCTTTGACAACAACGGTGGTGTAAGTTCTTATTCTCTTATAATTTTGATATTTCCTATACTCTAAGAAATGAAAATGCAGTTGTCAATGAACTAAGTAGATTGTATGTTTGATTAGGAGCAATGTTCTTGGAGTCAAAGAATATAAAGTATGTAACTAGATTATATTTCTAGTCTTATTGTGAGCTCATGCCTAGTATGTTAGAAACTTTGTCAATCAGTACTAATCTTATTGAATGGAATGAAACTAGTACGAAGCAAGATGATAAGCTAGCTAAGATCGTGGCAAAGATTGAAGGAGTAGAATCTAAAGCAAAGTTTTAAATCTCCCTCATCTTGCTCGAGGCAAAAAATAAAATATTTTATCTAAAACCCGAGATTTGACATATTTTTTAGTTATTCGTTTTGTAAATCTCCTTTATTTTAGCTAAGATATTAGGTTGGGATTTTGTCCAAAATTTGAGGCTCGAAACCTTGATCGGAAGACATGAAGCTATATAAAATCAACCAATATGGTTGGCCAAAATGTATGTGGAATGGGTTGTATGATTCCATGGTGTGCCAAAATATGTTATGAGTGACAAAGACCCGCTATTTATTCATAGATCTCGCAGGAAGCATTAAGAACCATGCTGAATTTGAGTACAACTTATCACTTATGGACAAATGGACAAACCAAAAGAAATTATCGTATATTGAAGGATCCTCTATAGGCATGCATTTTGGGCTTTGGAGGGTCTTGGGATGATCACCTACATCTACTAGAATTTTCATACAGTAGTTATCGACCAACTATTAGCAAGGCAACATATAAAGCACTATATGGAAGACCATGCAATGCACCTTCATATTAGTGGGAAACAAAGTGAGAGACTGGTGGTTGGAATAGGTTTGATTATAGAGACATATGAGGAAATTAAGATCATTCATCAATGAATGAAGACTTCCCAAGATAAACGAATGAGTTTTGCTGATAAAAGAAGAAGAGATTTGGACTTCTTTATCAGAGACGTGATATTTCTAAAATTTCTTTCTCTAAAGAATGTGCTTCGATATAAAGGAAAGGGAATTTGGCACCTAAATTTGTGGGACCCTTTCTAGTAGTGGAATGAATTAGAAAATTGGCATTTAGGGTTGACTTACCTAAGAAATGGCAGGCGTGTATGTCTTTCTTATAGCCTATTTGCGGAATTCGTGCACTATTTGGGCATTATTATGGAGCCAGATGGGGTAGAATATGTAGAAATAATAATGAGAATGATTGTTAGACTATTTAAGGTGCAATGGATCGAAAGTGATAGCAGTTTCATGTGAGAGACTAAAGAGATCATGAGGATGTCTTATCCAGAATTCTTTGGGTTGTTAGACTAATTTATCTTATCAACTTTCATTTTTGTTCCATAAACTTGATTGATTAGCATTCTACATAATAGAATAGGTTTATTTTGCTATTATTTTTATGGATGCTTAATTATGATGTTTGATAGTTGCTGGTAGCTAAAGGGCATGTGGGATAGCTATGGTTGTTTATTCTTTTTTTATCGTTTGAGATTTTAATGGCGAAGATCCTAAAGGGAGAAGAGTAGAAATCGTATCTTATGTATTGGAGGATCATAAAACAATTATATTCAATTCATTTAAGATCATATAACACTATAATTTTGGAGTATGAGTCTTGGTGGTATTTTAAGAACTTGGTTTTCCTCGAATTTCTGTGTAACCATTTTGTCATTGGAAGTATAGTTTTGGCTATAGCTTTTGATAGGAGTCGAACTACAAAGCCTAATCTATTTCACTTCTTGGAGGTGGTGTTTATTTATTCCGTAGAATGGTCATATTAGAAAATCGGACATATAGTTATAAAATTATGACTACTTTAAGTTTTATAAATTACTGGTCAGAATTAGAGTGTAATTAGTAAACTAAATTAAGAGGCACATTATCTAATTAGTGAGCCTATAAATAGGGGTTAAGATAGTTGAATGAAAGGTTTCCCTATCATTCTATATTATCTACAAATCATAATTTGCCAAAAATCTTCTGTATTTCAATTGAATTTCATCTCAAATCAGATCAATATGCTAATTAGTGGTCATATCCAAATTTAGAAGAATATGCTCGTCATTTTTCTTTATTTGAAGTGTAAACTCCTATTGTTTGGATAGGATTTACTACATTTTGACTGAACTTGGTAACACGTGAGTAGTTTATGACTTTTCACTCTTTAATGTAGGATTATATATTAGAATTTTGTAATAACATTCTAGAATTCGAAACCGTTACGATATGAACTAGTAATAGAAACCTAATCCTAGTTCAATTACATATTTTACATGTATATAATCTAAATTAACATAGAATTCATCCTATATGAATATGTAATTCTGTGTTTTTTATAGATCCATGATTAGCCAACTTATGTGGTGAATTGTTATGTCTGATTGGATGAATTTTTACTACGTTTTGTTTGGATGTTATTCTTTGATGTTATGTGTTAGTTCTGCGATTGCATATTTTGTTAGAATGGAGAATCGAGTATATCAAAAGCTAAGTTGACCAGGATTGGATGAAACTTAGAGGATAGGCTTTAGAATATGGAGCAAGATATTAAAAATTTGCAAGGCCATAGGAGTTGAAGGAAAGAGCAACACCGAATCATCGAGGGTGAATCGACATAAATACATAGGGTAAAAGCTATGGATCTGCAATTTATTTAAATGTCTAGTGCATGGTTCAAGGAGTTTGTAACACCCCGTATTTTTAACAACACTAAAAGAGGATAAATTAAATAATAATTAATTTAATATTCAGAATTAAGGGAAACGGACTGCGCCATTGCATATGTTTCGAAATTCTGGTCAAGATAGACATTTGGTTTGCGTAAAACAGACATTGTATGAAAAAATTATAAGGATTTTAAGTTTGTATACGCGTAGAAGAAGTATATATATACATATGAGTCAGATATGAGTTAGAACCTTATCCAAAATCGTTCAAAAATCAAAATGGCGAAAGGCGGCAAATTTCCTGCTATAGCGGGTCGACCCCCCTAGGAGGGTGTCGACACCGGGGTCGACCCTCCTACAGGGGTGTTGACACCCCTAGGGTTGACGTGGCAGTCAGTTTCTGCAGGCTGGCAGCTAAACATATATGGTTATCTCTCTTGTTTTCTTCATTGAGAATCTATGGGGGCCAAACTCTACCAGTTACTGAACTGAACCGAATTATCTTCTACAACTATCAACTTAAGCAAATCCGTTAGAGATTCAAAATCCATTCTTCTTCTATTTTCTAATCTAAACACTGTGAGTTCCTAGTTGCTTTTAGATTTAAATATTTAAAAGCAAACGTGATATGACTATAGTTTGGATTTGTTCATGTGCCTATATTATACTGGATCCATTGTAAATTGTGAACATATGACATTCTATGATATGGATCTTGACCTTACTTGTGTTAGAACTATTTTTACTATTGGATTTTAATATCTATCTTGTCGGATCTATTGTAACTTCTGTGGCATTCTATGATGTGGATCTTGACCTTATTTGTCTTAGATCTATTTTTAACTATTGAATCTGAATTATGTGGACATCTAAATTATTAATCAGATCTAGTTTATCACCTTGTGCCTATCATATTAGATCTAAACCAGTTGGACATCTAAATTGTTAATTTTGATCTTGTTATGCTTATTATGACATCATAGTTATGTTAGAATTAGTTAGCTGCCACAAGTTCATCAGGTTTATACTTATATGTCCACCTTATCACCGTGCTAGTTTATGTTTATGCCAGAACAATCGCTATTGTCATTTTTCCCATCACCTTTCCCTTATATTGTTTATGGCTAGGCTACTTTCTAGCTTTGATGCCGCCAAATATTTCAATTATCACTGATTATAAAATATATACTAACACTTTTTGTATAGAACATATATATATATATATATATATACACACACACACACATATGCAGGAAATATTACTGAAGACTGTACAGTTTTAAAGATGATAGAGATTCAAAGATCAGAGAAATTTCAAGACTCCTGAGTATTCAAGATTTCAAGAATTCAAGAGTTCAAGATTAATATAGTTATAGAGTCTAGATTGTTAAATAGCACTCCAGGTTCAAATTCTAATTTTCAAATTTTGATTTTTAATTCTATCCTCAATTCTTTCTATTTTATTTTCTATTTTTTCTATTTTTTCCTTTCTTATTCTTCTTTATTTTTCAAACTTAAATTTTATATATTTATATTCTTATACTTTATATTTATATAGTTTAAAACCTTATAATTTTATAAATATGTTGATATAGTTTAAATTTATGTTTTCATATAATTTTCTACTTTATAATATTAATTTACAATACTATATTTTGATTCAAGAATTTCCAGAATTATATTTATATCAAAACACTTGAAAAATGTTTTAAAATTCAAAAATACACTAGGGTATGTCGAAAAAACAAAGACACCATGTCGACATATAACTGTCACTTTTTTAATTTTGAAAGGAAGTGTCTTTTCACTATTTGAAACGATTCAGAAACGTTGCAACCTTTCACACACTATAAAAAGGGGTTAAAACCGAATTTTTAAATATATCTTCTTCTCCACTTTCATCCTCTTTCATTATTTAATCATTCTTAATCATTTTTATGATTTCTACACTTATACTCTACCAAATTCAATTTTGTTTTGATCGAACTTCTTCTCACTACACTCTCTTCTCATCTCTCTCTGAATCAAGTGCTATTTAAGAGTTATAAGGCTGTTTGTAATTGTTTGGGTTGAGTAAAAGAGGAATCAGTGGTATCCTTGTAGCTGAGAAATCAAGAAAGTAGGAATTGGTGTTTCCTTGTAGCCGAGAAATCAGGGAAGTAGAAATCAGTGGTATCCCATGTAGCGGTGAAATCAAGGAGGGTGTACTTGACTATTGATATAGTAATAAAACTCTGCGCAATCTAGTGTTGTGCGGGACTCAGTGTTGGAGTAATCCGAACCAGTATAAAATCCGGTGTGTTCTTTCCTTTTCTACATCTTTATTACTGTTTATTTTGTATATGTGTTTGAATCTGTGTCTGTGATTATGTTTGTGGTGTTTGATTCATCCCGTAGTTTACATAGGTTTTAGATTTTGTTTAAATTCTCACAAACACTATTCACCCACCCTCTAGTGTTTGTTTTGCCTTACCGATCCATTCCGCATTCCCTAACAATTGGTATCAGAGCAAGGCCTTTCAAAAAGTTCATAATCTGATTTTTGAAATAGGTGATAATGGCAAAGTTTGGAAACTCTGTTAATACTAGTTTTAATTCATGCATTGCATCAATGTTGAAAGAGTCTGTATATAATAAGGTTAAAGAGGCATGTAATCTACTGAAATATTATTCAATTCAGAAAAGGATGAGTTCTATGACTTTTGAAAATTGAAAAGTTGAAAAGATGGGTAAAGTGGCCGTTGGCAATTCAAATTCTGAAAAGGTGGCTGTTGGAAATTCAAATCCTGAACTGGTGTGTTACATGGCTGTTGAAAATTCAAATTCTGGAAAGCAATTGGTGGAAATGAAAAAGGACAAATGGATACTGGGTAGTGGTTGTCCAAAACATATGACTGGAAACCAGACCTGCTCAATAATCTAAAATATGAAGATGGTGGAATGGTAAACTTCAGAGATAATTCTAAAGGATTCATTATTGGAATCGGCAATGTCGGTAATTCGAAAACTCCTGCTATTTCTAATGTTTTATTAGTTAGGAATTTGATACACAACTTGCTAATATAAGTCAACTTTGCGATATGGGTTATAAGATAAATTTCGAAAAGAATAAATGTTTTTATAGAAGATAGGAATTCAAAAGTTATATTCGAAGGAGATAGAATGAAAAATATCTATATATTAAGTATGGAAATATCCAAAGATAATTTATGTCTTATGGCCAATACAAGTGATCCTGGATCTGGCATAAGAGACTCGGTCATACAAATTTCAGACACATTTCTAGAATTTCTAAATTAGATTCATTTAGAGGATTACCTAAAATGAAATTTAAAGTTAATAATTAATGCAATGCTTGTCAATTTGGAAAATTAAAGAAGAGCTCGTTTAAGTCAAAAGAAGAAATTACTACTTCAAAACTATTAGAGTTAATACACATGGATTTATTTGGTTCATCCCAAGTTCAATCAATAAATCATAACAAATATGTGTATGTAATAGTTAACGACTTTTCTAGATTTATTTGGACTTTGTTTCTTAAGAATAAAAGTGATGCTTTCGATTAGTTTAAAACCTTTTCTAAAAGATTTCAAAAATTATTATCACTAAATATTAAAATAATACGTAGTGATCATGGTGGACAATTCGAAAATGATAAATTTGAAAAATATTGTAATAAAAAGGGAATAACTCACAAATTTTCAATTCCAAGAACCCTTCAACAAAATGGAGCAATTGAACGTAAGAATAGAACAATACAAGAATGTGCAAGAACTATGTTATCTGATAGTAATTTACCAAGGGATTTTTGTGCTGAGGTAGTTGCAACAGCTTGCTATATTATTAATAGAATTTCAATTAGACCTTTAACTCATAAAATACCATATGAACTTTCGTATAACAAGAAACCAAAAGTATCATATTTTAAATATTTGGAAGTAATTGTTTTATACTAAATACAAAATATAATTTAGACAAATTCGATTTAAGAATCCGATAAAGGAATTTTTATTGGATGTTCAGAAAGAAGCAAGGCTTATAGAGTTTTCAATACTCAAACTAACACTATAGAAGAAACATTAAACGTATCTTTCGATGAAAACTATAAAAGTATAACTCAAAACAATGAAGACGATCGTAAAAATGAAATTGATGAAACAAATTATGAAGATAATCAACCAAATAAAATAATTAGATTACTTAGAGACCATCATATAGAATATCTTAGGAGATATTGAATCAGTTGTTAGAACTCGTAATCAATTAAATAATATGAGTAATACTCCATTTATATCAACTATTGGACCCAAAAATCCAAAGGAAGCTTCTTCCGATGATTCATGGATACTTGCTATGCAAGAAGAACTGAATCAGTTTACTAGGAATGAAGTATGGGAACTTGTTCCTAGACCAGAGGATAAAAAAATAATAGGAACCAAATAGGTTTATAAAAATAAAATAAATGAACACGGTGAGGTAGTAAGAAATAAGGCACGACTAGTAGCATAAGGTTATACTCAAGAAGGAATAGATTACAATGAACCTTTTGCCCCCGTAGCAAGACTAGAGGCTATTAGAATTTTACTAGCTTTTGCAAACTATAATAATTTCAAATTATATCAAATGGATGTCAAAAGTGCTTTTCTAAATGGATTTGTCAAAGAAGACGTATATGTAGAGCAACCACCCCTATTTGAAGAAGAAAATTACTAAATCTTGTATATAAGCTGAAAAAGCATTATATGGATTAAAACAGGCTTCTAGGGCTTGGTATGATAGATTATGAAATTATTTATTACAATCAAATTTTGAAATAGGAAAACTAGATAATACTTTGTTTATCAAAAAGAATAACAAAGATATACAACTGGTACAAATATATGTTGACGATATAATTTTTGGTTCAACAAATGATAAGATAAAAAAAAATTCAGATATTATGACTAAAGAATTTGAAATGAGCAATATGGGAGAATTATCATTCTTTTTAGGGTTACAAATTCAACAATTAATGAATGGAATATTTATTAATCAAGATAAGTATGCAAGAGATTTAATTAATAAATATAATCTAACAACAACAAATGGAAGACCAACACCTATGGTAAATAATATTGCTTTAAGTAAAGATGATACATCAAAAGACGATGATCAAAACTATATAGAGGAATGATAGGATCTTTATTATATATCACTGCTAGTAGACCAGATATAATGCATAGTGTATGTCTCTGTGCAAGATACCAATCACAACCTAAGGAAACACATTTAAAAGCCGTAAAACGTATTCTGAGGTATGTAAAGCATACATCAGATTTTGGATTATTTTATCCTAAGAATGATTCATTTGATTTAGTTTCGTACCGTGACGCTGACTATGAGGGATGTAAATCCGATTGTAAAAGTGCTAGTGGAACATGTCACATCCTAGGACATTCCCTTGTATCATGGTTCAGTAAAAAGAAAAATACTGTATCTTTGTTAACAACTGAAGCAGAATATATCTCTGCTGCTTTGGCTCAAGTAATATATATGCAACAAACTTTAAACAATTTTGGTTTTAATATAACTAGATCTCCTATATACTGCAATAATACAAGCGCTATAAATATTTCAAAAAATCCAACTCATCATTCGGGAACTAAACATATCGATGTGAGACATCATCTTCTAAGAGATAATGTAAGTAAAGAAAAGATTTCACTTGAATTTATAACAAATAGCAGATATATTAACTAAACCATTAAATGAAGCAACATTCACTAAATTTAAGAGAGAATTAGGCATATGTTCATTAAGTGAGTTAGAATAATTAAATAAATTAAATATATAAATATAACATAAGAAATTAAAATAATAAAATTCAAAACAATAGTATGTCAACATAGTGTTTTTGGTGTGCCAACATATCACTGCCAAAATTTCAAATTAAAATCCCACCAAAAGTTAGTTATTTCAATTATTTAAACCTTCTATTTCAACTTTTCTTCTTCTTTCTCATTCTTATTCTCTGTAAAACCTCTAAATTAAAAAATACAATGGCCTCCACTAATCTAAATACTCAAATCAACTCCGGTTCACATGTTGGACCATCCGAGGGTCCGTTTCAACGATCTACGCTATCTAAGGTTATCAAAGTCAAAGAAAAAATGGAGTATATACTGCAATGGTGGTTGAGATACAATTACTCTAGATTAGGATGAGTCAAGAGCAAAATAGGCAAGGGAAAGTAAAGAGAAGCCTCTTAAAGTTTATAATGGATAACGAGGCTAATCCGATAATCATTGATGTTAATAATCAAGCCATGGAAGAGGAGGAAGAACCATAAGAGGAAGAAGAAATGATGGAGGAAGAGGAGCATCAGGAGATGCAACAAACGATTACGGATGAAGATGATAAGGTTGAATGTGAAGGAGAAGTCATATTTGACAAAAACGGGAATTTGATTGAAAAGAATGGAAAATTATGTCTCCATTATCCAAATTGTCCAATTCACAAATATCCCATTGTCAAATAATTAAGTGTTTAAGGTTTTTCTCGTTCTTTAGTTTTATTGCATTCCTACGATAAATTGTATTTGTATAAATTCGTGTATTTGTACAAATTCATGTTTAATAAAATTTTCATTTATGATTATGGTTTAATTAATTATAACTCTCTAAAATATGGACATAAGATTAAGGGGGAGTATCTTTATAGGTTAACTACTTAAGTTTTATTCAGAAAGTTATACAATTTAGGGGGAGTTCTCTTAGAATTTATTTTTGATAATGCCAAAAGGGAAGAAATTATAAAATATAGGAATAGTTTATAGGATTCTTACAGACAAAGGGAGTATTAGAAGGATCATCATCAATAGGTATATACAGGTATGATATTTTATAAACTAAGATTGTCATCATCAAAAAGGAGAAGATTATTGGAGAATGGAGTTTTGATGAAAACAACCTTATTTCAATTATCATTTATTATAAAATATATACTAACACTTTTTGTATAGAATATATATACATACATATGTAGGAAATATTACTGAAGACTGTACAGTTTTAAAGATGATAGAGATTCAAAGATCAGAGAAATTTCAAGACTCATGAGTATTCAAGATTTCAAGAATTCAAGAGTTCAAGATTAATATAGTTATAGAGTCTAAATTGTGTAAGACTCTAAATAGCACTCCAGGTTCAAATTCAAATTCAAATTTTCAAATTTTGATTTTTAATTCTATCCTCAATTCTCTCTATTTTATTTCCTATTTTTTCCTTTCTTATTCTTCTTTATTTATCAAACTTAAATTTTATATATTTATGTTCTTATACTTTATATTTATATATTTTAAAACCTTATGATTTTATAAATATGTTTATATAGTTTAAATTTATGTTTTCATATGATTTTCTACTTTATAATATTAATTTACAATACTATATTTTGATTCAAGAATTTCCAGAATTATATTTATATCAAAACACTTAAAAAAATGTTTTAAAATTCAAAAAAACACTAGGGTATGTCAACATAACAAAAACACCATGTCGACATATAACTGTCACTTTTTTTTAATTTTGAAAGGAAGTGTCTTTTCACTATTTGAAATGATTCAGAAACGTTGCAGCCTTTCACGCACTATAAAAGGGGTCAAAAGCAAATTTTTAAACATATCTTCTTCTCCACTTTCATCCTCTTTCATTATATAATCATTCTTAATCATTTTTATGATTTCTACACTTATACTCTGCCGAATTCAATTCTGTTTTGATCAAACTTATTCTCTCTACACTCTCTTCTCATCTCTCTCTGAATCAAGTGCTATTGAAGAGTTCTATGGCTGTTTTTAATTGTTTGGGTTGAGTAAAAGAGGAATCGGTGGTTTCCTTGTAGCCAAGAAATCAAGGAAGTAGGAATTGGTGTTTCCTTATAGCCGAGAAATCTGGGAAGTTGAAATCGGTGGTATCCCTTGTAGCCGTGAAATCAAAGAGGGTGTACTTGACTATTGATATAGTAATAAAACTCTGCGCAATCTAGTGTTGTGCGGGACTAGGCGTCGGAGTAATCCGAACCAGTATAAAATCCGGTGTGTTCTTTCCTTTTCTGCATCTTTATTTCTGTTTATTTTGTATCTATGTTTGAATTTGTGTCTGTTATTATGTTTGTAGTGTTTGATTTATCCCGTAATTCACATAAGTTTTAGATTTTGTTTAAATTCTCACAAACACTATTCACCCCCTCTAGTGTTTGTTCTGCCTTAACGATCCATTCTGCATTCCCTAACAAACATTTGGTGCTTTCGCTAATAACAAATGAAAAAGAGCTTAGAAGTTGAAGAACCGAAGAAGATAGCTAGAACAAAAACTTAATCTTGGACTGACGGGTAATGTTCTGATCAAGGGGGCAATTAAAAAGTCTCCTTTAGATTAAATGGATATTGTTATGTCATCTTGGAAGAGATGGAAATAGTGATGAAAAAGCTGTCGGATGGAAACTTCGCGAGGCAACGAGAGATGATGAAAGGTTTCTTCTTTTAGAGTTTTGAGTAATAAGAAACGGTTAGATCTGCAAGAAATCAAAATCAAACCCTAGAGTCAACATGATGAGTTTTGGAGCTAGATGAGATTAAGTTAAAGTAGTCCCTCAACAGTTGTAACATTCAATACTTTGGGGGTAATAGTAGAATCAATATTGGAGTCAAAGTGTGTAATTCAAGATATAATGCTGTAACTAAGTAGAGGAAGTTGAAACGGAAGCTAAAATGTAGATCAAATTCCCAGAAGGCTTCGGACATAGGAGTTCATGATACAATTCCCTTGTTGGAACAATGGTTAGGAATAATTTAGGGTTTTGAATCACAATTGAATCAACAGAGACAAAAGTTTTGAATTTATGTTGAGATTTCCCATTTGGACCGTAGGGCAGGATGTCGCTACAGATCAGATGCTTTTACCAAACAACATGAACCTAATTACTAATATGATTAGTAGGGTGGTTAAAGGTGAACCATTGGATCAAAGCTAGGTGATGTTAACGGAAACCCTTTCACTGCTTACATTTATATGCTAAGAATACCCACTATTTCAAGCTTCTAGCGGTTGATATTTATGATTGGAAATTGGATCCAACCATCCATTTAATGACATACATCAAACATGTTGAAATTTTTTGAGCTTTGAAGGAAGTGATGGTAGCTTCTGATCTCTACCTAACTGATTTTGTTGCGATGTAGTGCTTTAGGAGCAACACTCGTGTTGAATACAATACAGCCTAGTGAGGTCACGACCTAAGTTGTAACAACCTGAATTTTAAACAAACATTAATTAATCAATGGATTAATTAATTGAGGAATAAATTTATAAAATAAATATTAATCAGAAAAATATTGGGAATTGAGCAAAATAAATTTTACCATTGTTTCCGTTATGAAATTCTGATTCAAATAGACTTTTAGTTTGCGTAAATCGGACGAGAAATGAACAAGTTGTGATCAATCAAAATTTGAAATTAAATTAGGTAATTTAATTAATAGATAGAAGATAAAGCAACGGTAAATGGGAGACCCAGCCCTTAACCTGGTTAACCTATATCTAAGGTGGGTCGACCTAGCTTTGAGCCTTGCTGATGTGTAAAATACAATAAACATGGATAATAAATCCAATGAATCTGGACACCTAACTCTACTATAAATAGCCTCTAACATCTCACCAAATCTTCACTTCTCCATTTTTCTACCTCTCTCAAATATTCCCAAATGTAATTTTAATGGAGTATTGGGGCTTGGTTCTACACAAATTTCTAGGGGATATTCATAGATAAAGAGCATCTACCAAAACCTATTGGATTTGCTTAGATTTTTGTGAGTATTACTATGATTATCAGATTTCTTCTAACTTAATGTTAAAATAGATACAGAAGTTGTTACATTGATTAGCAATCTAAATAAAAAGGATTTAGACACTAAAATATATTGGATATGAAAGTTTAACAATTATAGTGTTCAAAGGTTTATCTTTTACATGTTATTGTTCTTTTTAGTTGCTATTTGTTTATAAGTACATTCTTCTTCCTTATCCCATTCTCTGTCATCATTTTATTTACAGTCTTGTAATGCCTAATTATTCATTATGTTCATTTCTGAGCTTAAATCCATTTCTTCTTTTTCCTTTGTTTTGCGCTGAGCCTAGGCCTTTACCGTTAAATTTTCATAAAATTGGAATATTCTAAAATTGTATTAATAAGGAGATCTTAGGCATATCAAGAATTGGTATAATATGGGTTGTAAACGGAATAAATTCTAAAGGAAGAATATGGAAAACATGTTAATTTGGCATTAATTAGCAAAAACAAGTTATATGTGTTAACTTACATTGATATTGGGAAACATATTATTTAATTTTAATTTGGCATTAATTAGGAAAACATGTTATTTGACATTAATTTGTAAACATGTTAATTTGGCACTGATATTGGAAAACATGTTATTTGACATTAATTTGTAAATATGTTGATAATTTGGCATTGATTTGGAAAACATGTTATTTGACATTAATTTGTAAACATGTTAATTTGGCATTGATTTGGAAAACATGTTATTTGACAATAATTTGTAAACATGTTAATTTGGCATTGATTTGGAAGACATGTTAACTTGACACTAATTTGTAAAACATGTTAGTCTGACATTTAGTTCATTTGATAAAACATGTTAATTAGACATTTATGTTCGTTTGATAAAATATGTTAATTAGACATCTATGTTCATTTGGTGTTAATTTGGGAAAACATGTTAATTAGACATTTATGTTCATTTGACAAACATGTTAACTTGACAATAATTTGTAAAACATGTTAGTTTGGCATTTATGTCAATTTTTGAAAACATGTTAATTAGACATTTATGTTCATTTGATGTTAATTTGGGAAAACATGTTAATTGGACATTTATATTCATTTCATTTGGGAAATTAGACATCTATGTTCATTTGATGTTAATTTGGGAAAATATGTTAATTAGACATTTATGTTCATTTGACAAACTTGTTAACTTGACATTAATTTATAAAACATGTTAATTAGACATTTATGTTCATTTGACATTAATTTGAAAACATGACAGTAGTTTGGAAAAACATGTTAATTTGACAGTAGTTTGGAAAAACTTGTTAAATTGATAGTAGTTTGAAAAACATGTTAATTTGACAGTAGTTTGGAAAACATGTTAATTTGATATTAATTTGGTAAACATGTTAATTGTACTTAATTTAACATTAAGTAACTTGTATTTGATGTTAATCAGAATGAATTGTACTTAATTATACATTAAGTAACTTGTAACTATAAAACATTTGAACAGTGATGTATTGAACTGGACTTGACATGGGAAAACGTTGTAGATTACATTCGTTAATTACAACCAAGGAATATAACACGGGGTTATATTGGGCTTATTAATGAACTTAAAATTCTTATGTTAAAATTTGTTAGATTAATACGCCAATCTTGAAGGGAGTCGAATCTAATGAAATATAAGGGGATCAAATAATTGCTTGCTTGTGTGGGCTTATTAATGAACTTAAACATGCTAAGTTAAACTTGTTTGATTAATAAGCTAATCTCGAAAAGGGTCCATTCTAATGGGATATAGGGGGCTCGAGGAAAACCGAATTATTACTTGTTTTCTTGCTTGGAACCCGTATCAATCAGTACCCTCTTGTTATCATCTGAGTCTTGCACTAGGTAAAGACTTAGGCATGCTTTACTGATGCTTGATTGTAAGAGGTTCAAATTCTGGAGGTGGGTACGAGCACGTTCTAGTGGAACCATGAGCGTGGATTGTTTCAAACAGGGAAGATAAGACATTGTAACACAGGCAGATAAGGCAGTGTCTTTTTAGTTGATGGGTTCGGTTCTGATATCTACGAATTCCATAATTGGCAAAGGTTATTTGTGTCTGTTAGGGAGCCGATCAATGGGTAGTATTAGGAAATTCCTTCCTAATTACTTGTTTTTGTCTGAATCTGTAGAAGTACAAAACAGTCAATCTAGCTGATCTGATTATTATTAATTTACTATCATTATTGTCGTTTTTTTATAACAATAGTCGATCCTTATTATCAGTTCATATCAGTTATTGTTCGCCTTTAGATATATACGAACATTTATCTTTTATGACACTAGAACCACTGTTTATCTATTTTACTTAACTTAGTAGTCGAGCTGGTAATCATGGCAGCTCACCAGGCATTATGTCTGACCCATTTCCTTTCTCTTTTCTTTCCCCGGACTTACAGGGAGAAAGTGTATAGTTCAGATTTCCTTATTGGTTTTGTCGTGATGGATTTTAGCAAAAGTTAGATTGCTTTATGCCCTCTTTCCAAGGTTGGGTTGTATTTTTTTAACTATTTAGGGGATAATATAATTTTACTCTGATATTGTTTTTGACTGAGATTTTTGGGATATGGCATTTTGTAACTATTTGGTTAATTGAAGCAAGAAGGTTTTGTATTTATAAAATGAAAGTTCTTTTTCTGTTGTAAATTTTTATGTTTATGTCTTGTGAAATCTTAATCTCTGTGATGTTTATGTCTTTATACCTACAATGCTCCATAATTTCATACTGAAATCCTCATATGGGTTACATTAAGGAATGTGGGGTGTTACATAAGTTGAATTTAGTGTGCTTGAAAGTTAGGGACTAAAGAGTTGGGTGTTGGAAAGCTTTTCCTTGCGAAAGATCAAGTCTGGGTCAACTTACCTTAAGTGGGATTAAGCATTCATCGATTTAAATTGAGCGGGACTAAATCTTTTTTAGATTAGCCAATGAGCATTTCCTTGATAAGGATTAACTATCGGTCTGTTTATCTTAAGCAAAATCGATTCTTGGTCAATTTTCATATAAAAGAGTTAAATCTTGGTCGACTTAGCTTGATAGCTCTGCCTTGAGCAGATACGATTGGCTCAATAGTTTTGTCATGAAGGAGTTCAGCGAGCTCAACCTAGTACTTTTCCTTAAGAAGATTCGGTTGGCTTAGTTTGATAGCATTGGTTAGAGCAAATTTGATTGTATCAATCAAAGAGCTTTACCCTGACTGGCCAAAATCTTAGCCTGGATTATGCTTGGATTAACTAAAGAGCTTGGTATTAACGTAGATTTTTCGGTTAGAAAAGTTGTTAAAATTTAACTAAATACTTGGATGGGGAAGCAACTGGAATGCTATATCATCGCACTTGGATTATCTAGACTTGTTTTTAAGGTGTAATTGTTTACCCACTTTCGGACCAAAGCGGCTTTAACCGGACTTGCAAAGTTCAAATGGAATTGGATTAGGACCTTTAAAGTACATAGAAGTGGAAAAAAGGAACTCAAGAATATTCAGACAAGATTGAGCTATGTTGTTGGCCCGAGCTCAAGTCAGCATGATGATTCAGGTCGAAATCATAAATGTTGATGATGTGACTTTGAAGACCCTTCTACTTGGTTCCTACACTTCTCTACATTACATCTATGAAGTTTTATGCAATTCAGATGAGTATTGAATGAGATATGGATGACTCATACTATGAACTGGATGACTCATGAAGATGGATGATCAAAGTAACTCGAAATGACTCAAGATTAGATGAGATGAGCCAACAACGAGATACAGAGATGATTCAAAATTATGCAGTTAAAGCCATGTAAAATCCCCATAAAATTGCTACTATAACTCATAGCACCCTTCAACCGCTACGCTATTTCTACATAGCATTAATCAATAGTCCATTCGCTTTAATCCCTTTTTTATCACTACACATGCCATTTAGGATCTGCTTTAACAATATTAGTATATAAAGCCAAATTAACTGGTTTTGTTAAAAAAAACCAAAATGTTAGCCTAAAGTGAAAATTTTAAGGCTTAAGTAATCATTATAAGTTAGAAATTTATTATAGTTGCCAAATCTAGTGTGCATAACAATGATATTATTTGATTTTTTTGTATAAGAGTAAAAATTATTAGTTTCTTCTATACAAATGGCATGAGAGTGAATTGGTTTTACATCTAATGAACATTTTTACACCTGCGCTATATTCCATCTTTATTCATGCTATAACTTTTGCCACTATAAAAATGCTATATGCCTTAACTGCATAACTCAAAAGTGAAAAGGCAAAAACTATGCCAAGTTACCCAATAAATCAATCACAAATAGACATAGTAAAGATAAAAACTAATAATAATGATAAGGAAAATGATGGGAATCTAACAATATTAGAATATACCACAAAAGTTATACCACTGCATTCATTACAAGATTCAAATCCGTTTTCATATAAAATATGCTGAAAAAAACAGCCTGTATGCTGAAGTTACGAGTTGTTAAACTTTTATGTTTAAAATTAAAATTATTTTGAATTTAAATTTAAATTTAAACAGACTAAAAGATTCTTAAGATTGAAATTCAAATTAAATAAGATTAATTACACAATTAGTGGTGGACAACAAACCTTAAAGAATAAACTGATAATTAATTTGGAATTTAGTAACATAATTAAAATATGCAACGGTCAAAATTAGACGCCCAAACAAAAGAGTGGTCGACCACCCCTCCGGCCCAGGGTTGATTGTCCGATCAATAGATCCCTTCTCAGGTCAATCGGTTCGATCAGTAAAAGTGGTGTTGGCTAGTTTTTAAGGAAAAACATTAGTGTTTAACTGACCAGATTTTATTCTGTAAATCTGACGGAACTCATTAGTTTAAGAAACTGTAAACACCACCCTAGACCTAACCCTTCTCCACATAATTTTCAAGCAAACATTCATGACTTTGTCATTTTCTTCCATTAGAACTTGAGAATTTTAGGGATAATGGTTAGAATCCTATTTTATTTTCCTTATCTTTTAATTTAAGTTTATGAAATACGGATCTGATAAGCATGTGTATATACATTTTGTTTTATATGCCTAAAAAGAGGAAATTGTAGGAGAATACGTCGTAGTAATCCAATGAATCAAAGGTTAGGCTTAGACTCGGAGCGGAATCTTGTGGTTTCTTATATTTGTAAGTTATTCAATTTAGTTTGGTGGATTTAGATGTGCTTAAGAATTTTGAGGATTAAAGAAATAAAACCATAAAACCCCATCAAAATTCTACTATAATTGCCGAGATGTCAATCTTGTGTATTGAATTTCAATAATGTATATAAATGTGATGGGATTGTATGTTTTCATATTTTTTATGTAAATCTTAGTTTACTTTATTCCATTGTTTTTATTTCTCTTTAAACCTTGTGTTCTTTAGAAAATATTAGGTTTTCAAACGAAAAGTTATCTGCAACTCAAACCTATTATTTCCATAAAATAAAAGTTCTCTATATTTGAAGGAAAATGAATAAACTAAGAACAACAATTGTAAAGCCTAATTGTTGAATATTCCACTTCATTTATGAAATAATTTGGAAATTAAATTACAAGTTTTATGTTGATATATTTCTTAAGTCCCTGTTTTTGTTGGGAATGATTCTTATTGAGGGAAAAATACTTGCAATCTCGAATAATGTTAAGACTGGCATTTCTTAAGAATAATTTAGGATGCAATTCAAAATACCTAATTATGCGCATCATTTATCTCTTGTTATGTAAAACATATAACTTATAATTAGTATGAATAAATGCGTAATAAATTAGTAGTTTTTATTTGGAACTTATTGCCCTCATTAAAATGATTTATGCATGCTAAATGGTTAACTAAAGAATAATTCTTTATAGTTGCATATATTTTCTTTCATGAGGCATGTGAATAAAATGGCTAAGTTAAAAGGATAACTTCCTATAATAAGTAGCATGAGGACGTGAGGTCGGTTCCTTTTTTTATAGGGGAGTTTGCTCAGTCAACCTGGCTACCAGCACCTACAAAAGGGGATTTATAGGAGATGTCGTAATGCTATAAGTCATTTAGACGCATAAGACATGCTTCATAAGTAGGATATTAAGTGGTTAGATTTCTACTCGGAATTAAGTGATCACGGGGCCGCTTCCTAAAGGTAGTAAGTGACATTACTGGAGTCTGCGTAAGGCTAAGGTATTAAAAGACTTCTATGTTGGTAATAAAGGTCTACATATCCTAAGGGAAGTATAAGTTAATAGGAGATTACCAAATAATGTAAGTTATGTAGTAGCAAAGAGGTTCGCGAGGGGAAGGTCTTAAATGGTGAGTTTTATATACCCGTCCTGTAGGTAATAAGCGACTATTTACTATCTCTCACCATACTTAGTTGAATAAATCTAGGGAATGGGTTATGATGTCTACTTAGGAATTAGGGTATTAAGTGGTTGATCTGCCTTTGGGTATTAAGTGATCACTGGATCTGCCTAGGATTAAGTGATCACTGGATCCGCCTAGGATTAAATGATCATAGGACCCACCTTTGTCCATATTTAAGTAATAAGCCATTATGTACTTATCAATATGCCATAGATTTTTCCTTATTTAAAATTGCACTGCCCATATGTAGATAAAAGATAAAGTTTAAGATTTTATTCATCGGTACATGTTGTTTAGACCCATCTTCTTAATAATATAAGATAAGATAGAGGATAAAGTATGGAGCGTGGAGATAGATGGCAATTACACTAGAGTCAATTATTACGTAATTATTATATGGTTATTTTTCTAATTTTGTACCCAGTGACAATTATATTTTTATGAAAAAAAAATCCATAACATGACATTTTTATTAGTTATGTGATGAAGGGTACATTTGATTATATTATAATTTATTCCTTATGTTGTGAGTTCCAAATATTTTTTCTTACTCATTGGTATTATTTTAATTTTCCAACCATCGACTTATTTTAGAACGATTCTATGTTTTGATGGGTTTTTTCAAGGATGAAATTTAGTCCCGTTCAAGTATGGGCTATTACAATTGGTATTAGAGCTCTAGGTAACCTGGTAATCGGGAAGGAACTGTACCTATGGGAGAGAATTATTTTTTATATTAAAAAGGATTTTCAATACACACACACCCTATGTTACATTAAACATACACATACTTTCTAGGAAAACTTCATTTTCAGCACCATAAATACTATCTTGGAAATTTCCATTAAAGGCTCCCACTTACGGAAAGTTGATATGGCTAAAAGTAAACCACTGCCTGAATATGGAGCCCTAGCTAAGGAATACTAGACATTTGAGGTATACCGGAATGCTTCAGGTAGCATCTTAGAACTGTTGAACAAATCCATGTCCCTCCTGTTGTACCAGTGGAGCCTGTTGCCTCACCCACAGATGTAGTTCCTAACTCTAATAACTTCCCTGAACTCTATAAGGACTTCATTAATTTATATGCTAAGATTTCTTCTAGAATGAAAGGATTTTTAGAAGTAAATCCTTGGATAAACAAACCTGAAAGGATATTTGAGGTGACTGGTTAGGAAGACTAACTCAAGAAAGGAATAGTCGTCTGACATCTGATGATACAAGCTCTAACAGATAATGTAGGGAGAATATTCTAGGGAATGGATTCATGACAAGATTTAAAGTTAAGTTCATAACGAATGTGGAAATAAGTCTGTAGTTAGATAAATTTATTAAGCATAAACAAGAAGACTCCACCCTCAAGGCGAACGTATCCAAATTCATGGATTTGGCATAGTTTGGAAAAATTTGATTGATATATCCATTAATAAAGCTTTTAAGTTTGTTAAAGGTCTTAATTTTTCACTAAGGGAGATGTTGCTCACACAAGTACCCTTTGGGGAAACATATGAGGTTCTAGTTAGGAAAATAATTTTACATACCACTGACATGGAGAATAGGGAAGCAAAGGAAGATAAGAATGAACTTAATCCAAGGCAAGTTGGACCCAAGGAAACTCTACGGTCGAATAGAATATTAAAGTAAAGTTTCAAAAGGAGAACAAAGTTTGTCACCAATGTCATAAGAAGGGCCATGAAGCTAAAGAATGTAGAGTTATTTTTGCTTAAGGAAACTTTCAAAGGAAAATGCTTTAATTGTCATGAGTGTTGACCAACCTTTCTAAAAGGCCGACATGTACTTGATCATCCATAGTAAGATCACTTAAGACTCAAGTGAAACTGAACTCAATTTCCAGATGCTACAAAATAAATTGAACTTGTTCGGCATCCATTCTGTTTGGCTTTCCTAGGGTTTGACAAAAACATAGTGCTACAGATCAGTTAATGCGAACTCAAGGTGAAGGTGATAACTCGATTCAACATGACATCAGTTAATATTTCCCAATAAAGCATGTGAAGCTCTCAGTTTGGCCTTCTCGGTTTGGTATGGAGAAAGTATGCCATCAAATCTTCTTTCCGGTTCGATATGACGTATGCCAAGACATGTGACAATACATGGTTAACGCGACCATGACTTCCACCAGTCCACAACACGTTTTCCTTTCTTTCCATTACTCCGACTGTTCCCACCTAGCATCATGCCGAACTAGATACAAACCACACTATAAAAACCACCTTGTGAGACTTCTACTGTAACGACCCGTGTTTTACATATCGACCAATTGCAAAATAATTATATGTTATTCCCTAATGGTCGGATCATTCTCAGATTTAAATATGTCATTCATTGGGATGCGAGATGTGTCCATGATTTTTACCGGATTCAAGTACAACCATTTTCCCCTTGATTTTACTATTTGGGCCATAACTTTTGATAGGGATCGAATTAGGTGCTGATATCGATTCCATTTGATCAAAATGGTGGTTTACGATTCCGTAGATTGGTCACATGAAGGATTTGGTTCAACGGTTTGGGAGGAGTCATTATTTTAAGTTTCAGCTGCTGTTTAGGCCGACTGGTCAGGAGTTAATGGGCTGATTAGCCAAAGCCATTAGACCTATGACCAACAGATATAAATAGGGGGGCATGGAGAGAGAACTAGGGTTACTCTCTTCATTCTAATCTTAAGGTTGGGCGTCTGTGATTCTACGATTCAACCTAAAATCCTATTTCTCCATTCTTTTCATATAAATTTTGTAGATTGCATCTAAAAGATAGATCATCATCAGGTATGAGTAGATCATCATCAAAGAGAATTAGATCACATCATATTACGTCATATTTGGGGGATTTCATTGCTGTCCAGATTTGAATTCATCAAGTTTGCATCAGATCTAGAAATTGGTGAGTGATAGATATCTCTCACACAGAAGCTACAGATTGTCTGGGTAAATTAGGATTAAATTCACATGTTTTATGCTAAATTCACCCTAGATCTAATTATATATGTTAATCTCAAATTTAGACGCCATAGGAAAACTTAATTTGGTCATATTAACCAGATATTTGCTAGATTAATCATGTTTATACCTATGTTTAGATGTAAGTCATGCTAGATCTCATGTTTATTATATGTTTATACTATAACTGTGACTTTTCATGTTTGTATGTTATGTGTTGTATGGATCGATGTTTGTTTTGATTGAATTGATTGTGTTTCTTCAGTAGGTTGCCGTAGGAATATATGATTGAAGAGTAGAGCAAATCGGAGGTTCAAATGATCAGATTCAAAAGAAAATTGTCCGAGGTGTTTTGGAAGAAGAAGGAAAAGAGAAAAATATTTTGGTGCAAATATATGCTAAGTGTATGGGTCGGCACCAACATATGATGGGTCGCCACCAACCCATAAGGAAGGGTCGTATAGACTTGGAACTTGGTGTGTGGTATCGTGGTAGTGAGTCAAAGCTACTGGTGAATTTCCAAGTCTATCAGATGAGTTTTGGAGGGGTTGAAGACTGATTGCTCGACAGATGAATGGACCGGCATAATTTTTTGTATAAGCGTCAAATCGATGGGAGAATGGATCGGCAGGATGTTCTCGAAGCTTGGATGGATCGGGGTAAGCTACTTAGCCATAATTGGCTAAGTAGATGGGTCGGCACTGACCCATGAGGTTGGCAAATTAGAGACTTAGATTTTGTGGGTATGATTCTCATGGCTCGTGGGGGTTGCTAATGAAGTTTAGTGATGAATGGACTTCAGATGATCGATGTGCAACTCAGTTGTGGATGGTGCTTTGATTGTGAACTCATGTCGGAGTGGTCAAAACCGGATTGATGTGACACTGATCGTGATTCGATATACGACCCAGTATGATGATGGTTCCATGATAGGAGTCAATCATGGATGATAATCAAAGAGAATTACCTGAGTCGCCGAGATGAAAGGCTTGACGGATTTGATTTGCCAAGGAATCGTTGGTTATCGAAGTGTTCTAACAGACTCAAAGCAGGGTTATTATGGGGACACCCATTAGGATCAGATTCGAGAGATCGCGTACCTTGTGCAGCCATGATGGGCCTAGTTGTCGAGAATGGAAAAGAAAACATACGAGTCACGATGGCGTATGGTAGTTTGGCTAGAACCAGAGTTCTCCATTAGCCTGTTTGATCGTTGAAAAGCAAATTTGATAATCAATTGATTCATGGCTGTAGATGGTGATAGCTGGGATAATGGATGTTATGGATGTTATGTCTGATTGTATGCTTTCTTCTCTGTTTTCACTGGGTAGGCTATCACTGTAGGTTGTCGAAGATAAGCGGGATTAGGGGTTGTCCTTTCCTATTTCTGATGTGACATGTGATGGGCGATTTTAACGTGTTAACTTGTTGGTTGCTGGCCAGATCAGTTAGATGATCCGCCTGTACTCATATTATCCTATGTAATTGTTGTTATCTATTTTATCGTTCACTAAACAGTTTTTTGACTCAAGGTTTTATGTTTTTCTCTTATTACCATGGGTTGTTCATCAATGTTGTTGATGAGCAATCTGAGTAGCAGGTAGCAGGTTTGGTGCCAGTGTTGTTGTGCGGTGATGAGCAAGAGGCTAGCGTATTATTACTGCCTACTGTTTAGCTATTTATTTTCTATTTCCGCTGTATGTTGAAGATATTGAGACTCTAAGGGATGTAATGAGGCATATTGTAATAAGAGATTCCTGTATCGAGAAGCATTGTACCCAAGATTCTATGGTATACGGAAAGTTGATTCTCTGTTCAGTTGTGCTTCATTACTATACCTTATTGTATACTTTATTATTATATATTATCCATGCGTTGTAAGTAATATGATAGGTTCTATTTTTGAATTATTCTACCTTGATGATTGTCCCGTATCATCCTGGCACGTCATATAATGCACCATTTCCTAGTTCAGTGCAGAAGGTATGAGTCGGTCGTTACATTTGGTATCAGATATTTGGTTAATCGGTTTACTTAAAGTTCGCAAGCGTAAACGCGTATGAGAGATGTATTTTAATTTTATTTGGATGATTACTATATTATATGCATATATAGTATAGAATAATAGGTTAGTAAGCATTTGAACACCAATGCGGCTTTCTCTAATGTGAATTGACTCTCGTTTCAGAGTAAGAATGAGTCGAAGAACTTCGAGACACACTGTTAGGAATGAGCCTATGATTGGAGGGCATACGACGATAGCCAGTCGGAAGCTGCAGCTGTTAAACCCAATTATCCTGCTATGTTTGAGGCCGATGGCAGCGATCATGAGGTGGATGCCCACTCTAGGAGTGACGGTAGAGCTAGGTGTTCCTACGCAGACACCTAGGGTTATTGATTTTGTGAAACTCTGCAAGGACTACACTTCCTTGGGTGGAAAACCGTTTGTTGGTACAGAACCTACTATTGAGATTCAAATAGGTTGGATACTTGTGTTCGGATTTTTCGAGACTTGGGAATTGATGATGGAACTAAGAGGAAACTTGCATTGAGCCAGCTGCAAGGACGGGCGATGCATTGGTGGAACTTTATTACTTTGGAGACTCCATAGGACCAGATTACTTGGGATCAATTTAGAACTAATTTTGAGGAAAAGTTTATTTCTACGGTCAAGAAATCAATGTTGTTTAAGAAGTTTGTTGAGCTTAAGCAAGGTGGTCGACCAATGTTCGAGCATGTTGCCGAATTCGAAGCTCTATCTAAATATGGTCGTTCATATATCAAAACTCCTTATAAAAAGAATGATAAATTTATTTTGGGATTAGATGAGAATATTGGAAAGCAACTGATTGACCATATTGATGACTCTTTTGAAAAGTTGGTTGAAAAAGGCTTCAAGGAAGGAGAGTTTGTTTCCGCAAAAGGTTGAGACTATTTTTGAGAATAAAAAGGAGGATTCAAAACCACAACAATCTGGTGATAATAAGAAAAGGTGGAATGGTAAATGAAAACAATAACATCAAGGAAAGAATCGCTAGAAGAATCCAAAGAGCGAAATTACTTGTTATAATTGTCAGGAGAAGGGCCATCTTTCCAAACATTGTAAAAACGCGAAGGTGGAAAAAAGTTCTTTAACTGTGATAAGCCTAGGCATATGAAGAAAAATTGTCCAGAACCATCAAAAGATAAATAGGTTGTGAAAGCGTATGATTTGGTTGTTGTTCCATCTTATTCGAGGGTCCGACTACGGAGGAGAAGGGGAAGAATGTTGTTGTGCAAGGTACGCTATCTGTTCGAGGTGTTTCAGTTCGAGTTTTGTTTGATAGTGCAGCACCACATTCTTTTACTTGTAATAAGCTTGTTTGCAAGTTAGGTTTAGAACCTGAAATCATTCATATACCATTAGTCGTGATTAATCCAGTAGAGGGATCGTCAAGCTTTTATATGCTTTATCGTGGTCTAGTTTTATCAAGTCATGGTTGCTCTTTTGTATGCGATTGTTTTGTTTAAAATTTCACTGGGTTTGGGATTATTTTGGGTATGGACTGGATCAAGAAGTATGCAGCTATTGTTGATTGCGAGTGGCTCGAGGTGACATTCAGGAATGTGGAAGGGCAAACGATTATGATACGTTGTCTATCAGAGGATGGAGCAGTTCTAATGCAAAAGGATAGAGTTGTGCCTTATGCGAGTCGACAACTGAAGACGCATGAAAGGAATTACCCGACTCATGATTTAAAGTTAGCGGAGATAGAACTTACTCTGAAGATTTTGGAGGCATTATTTGTTGGGAGTTAGGTTCGAGTTATTTATCGATCATAAGTCGTTGAAGTATCCTTTCTCCTAGAAGGATTTGAATCTTCGACAACAACGATGGTTAGAATTTCTGGCATCATACGATTTTGGAATAGCCTATACTTTAGGAAATGGTAAAGTGATGGTCGATGAGTCAAAGACATGCTAGTTTAGGAGCCATGTTTTCAGAATGGAAACATTTCGAGTATTTGGACGGATTTGACTTTAGACCTCACTATGAGTTAAAACCCAAGAAGTTAGCTAGCTTATCGATTGGACCGACTCTTACAGAAAGGATTTGCAAAATCCATAAGTGAGACGATAATAATCTTATGGAAATCATTCGAAGGTTAGAGATGAGAGTAGAATCAGAGGAGATTATGGATTTCTAAGTTGGTCCAGATGGTTGGCTTCGTAAGAACGGGCAACTGGTCGTTCCTTATTTAGATGAGTTAAGCGACAAAGTTTTAAGGGAGTGTCATCACTCTAGATTGACGATACATCCAGGAGGTAACAAGATGTATCGGGATATGAAACGAATTTACTATTGGGGAGGCAAGAAACGAGATGTTGGGAAATTTATCTCAAAGTGTATGAACTGTCAGTTAGTTAAAGTCGACCAGAAATGGCCGAGCGAATTATTACAGCCGTTGGAAGTTCCTACATGGAAATGGGAGCAAGTATCGAAGGATTTTATCGATGGACTGTCTAGGACAAAGGCTGGAAATGATAGTATTTAGGTTATTGTGGATCACTTGACCAAAAGCGCAAGGTTTATTCCTGTCAAATCGGCTAGGACCGCATCGAAGTAGGCTCAATTATATCTTAAGTGGATATTTCAATTCCATGGGATTCTGAAAAGTATTGTTAGTGAACGAGATCCGTTGTTCACTAGTGGGTTCTGGAAAAGTTTGCAATAGACGTTGGTTACTGAGCTATGCATGAGTACGACTTATCATCCCAGACAGATGGTCAGACCGAGAGGGTTAATCGAGTATTAGGTGATCTTCTAAGAGCTTGTGTATTGGATTTTGGAGGATCATGGAAAGATCATCTGCATTTAGTCGAGTTCGCTTATAATAACAATTACCAATCAAGTATTAGGATGACACCATATGAGGCGTTGTACGGTAGACGATGCAATTCTCTACCTTGCTGGTTAGAAACTGGAGAAAGATTAGTGCTTGGGCCTGGGATAATATGATAAACTATGGATAATATTGAAGTTATTCGCCAACGAATGAAGGCAGCCCAAGATTGTCAGAAAAGTTATGCCGAAAGGAGATGAAAGGATTTGGAATTCTCGGTTGGAGATATGGTGTTCATTAAGATTTTTCCTCTAAGAAATACTGTTTGTTTTGGGAACAAAAGAAAGTTAGTGCCAAGATTCGTTGGTCCATTTCCGATTATCGAATGCATTGGGAAAGTTGCTTTTAGATTGGACTTACCCGAGAAGATGGCGAGTGTGCATAATGTATTTCATGTATCGTTTCTACGAAAGTTTGTGAACGACTCAAATGTTGTGGTATCTCAAGATCATCTTGAAGATTTTGAAGTCGAGCCCGAAGTTTCTAGGCCTCATAAGCCGCTTCGCATCATGGGGAATGACATGAAACAACTTAGGAGGAAGGTTGTTTAGCTAGACAAGGTACAATGGAGCGATAAAGGTGACGATTGCATGTGGGAAATGGAAGAGAGAATGAAGTCGACCCATCCAGAACTCTTTGAGTGGTATGTCCAATATAGCATATCTTACTTGTGTCATTGTGTCTTGTGTTACTAGAATTCTACATGCTAGGGTAGTATTTTCGACTACATGGATGATTGGATGCTAGATTGGATGATAGATTGGCTACTCCTGGATGGTAGGCATGTGGGATATTTTGTGTGCTTGGGATTTTAGAGGAGAAATTCCTAAAGGGAGGGGGGTAGAATGTAACGACCCGTGTTTTACAAATCAACCGATCGTAAAATAAATATATTTTATTCCCTAGTGGTCGGATCATTCTGGCATTTTAATATGTCGTTCATGGAGATGTGAGACATGTCCATGATTTTTATCGAATTCAAGTACGACCATTTTCCCCATGAGTTTACTGCTTGGGCCATAACTTTTGATAGGGATCGAATCAAGTGCTGAGATCAATTCCATTGGATTGGAATGGTGGTTAACAATTCCGTATAGTGGTCACATAAAGGATTTGGTTTAGAGGTTTGGGAGTAATCGCTACTTTAAGTTTTAGTTGCTGTTTAGGCAGATTATTCAGCAGCTAATGGGCAAATTAGCCAAACCCATTAGACCTATGGCCAGCAAATAAAGATAGAGGGACTTGGGAAGAGAACTAGGGTTACTCTCTTCATTTTAAACTTTAGGTTGAGCGTCTGTGACTCTCCGGTTCAACCTAAAGCCCTATTTTCTCATTCTTTTCATACAAATTCATCGTAGATTGCATTTAGAAGATAGATCATCATCAAGGAAGAGTGGATCATCATCAAAGAGGATTAGACCACATTAGATTGCATCATATTTAAGGGATTTCATTACTGTCTAGATTTTAATTCATCAAGTTTTCATCAGATCTAGAAATTGGTGAGTGATAAATATCTCTCACACGGAAGCTACGGATTGTATGGGAAAATTAGGATTAAATTCATACGTTATATGCTAAATTCACCCTAGATCTGATCATATATGTTAATCTCAGATTTAGGCGCTGTAGGAAAACCTAATTTGGTCATATTAACTGGATAATTGCTAGATTAATCATGTTTATACCTATGTTTAGATCAAAATCATGCTAGATCTCATATTTTTGATATATTTATACTATAATTGTGATTTGCTCATGTTTGTATGTTCTGTGTTGTATGGATCGATGTTTGTTTTGATTGAATTGATTGTGTTGCTTGAGTTGTATGTTAGATTGGTTGCCGTAGGAATATAGGATTGAAGAACAGAGCAAATCAGAGGTTCAAATGATTGGATTAAGATGATACTTAGGCGATGCGCTTTGGAAGATGAAGGAAGAAAGAATAAAAATTTTGGTGTAAATATATGCTAAATACATGGGTCAGAACCGACCAACGATGGATCGGTACCGACCCATCATTAGGCTCGTATGGACCTGGAACTTATATGTGGCATCGTGGTGGTGAGTCGAAGCTACTAGTGAATTTCCAAGTCAATCAGATGTGTTTTGGAGGGGTTGAAGACTGATTGCTCGAGAGATGAATGGACCAGCAAAGTTTCTGTAGAAGCGGCGAATCGATAGGAGAATGGACCGGTAGGAAGTTCTCAAAGCTTAGATGGATGGGGCATGCTAATTAGCCAAAATTAGTTCAGTAGAGGGGTTGGCACCAACCCATGATGGGTTGAAACCGACTATGAGTTTGGAAAATGAGAGGCTTAGATTTTGTGGGTATGATTCTTGGGCTCGTGGGGGTTGCTGGTGAAGTTTGATGATGAATGGACTTTAGATGATCGATGTGCAACTCAGTTGTGGATGGTGCTTTGATTGTGAGCTCACGTCGGAGTGGTCTAAGCTGGATTGATTTGACACTGGTCGTGATTTGATATACGATCCAGTATGATGATGGATTGGCAGGATGGGAGTCAATCATGGATGATAACACTACACCATAGATTTCCTACTGCAACGAAAATCCAAGGTGTTGTCAGCTAAAATGTTGCCACAGGTATGCTGATTTGTGTATATTGCAACGCACTCTTGAATGTGTTACCACAGAAATCAAATTGTGTTGCTGTAGCTATAGTTATAAACTTATAAGTTTAATTTTCCATGTCATCAATCTGCATCTATAAAAAGATGCATACCTATCCGTCAATTTACCTTTTTAAAACAAAATCTGAAGTTGACACCACACTAATCTGTTAAAATACTTCACTACCAATAGGAAATCAACTTATGTTACTCATTGAATTTCTCTTTCTCAATTTCTCAGATCTGTTCGTTCTCACCTCCAAATTTCCAATTCCAATCCCTAATTTTCATTGACCTACTTCTTACACTCCAACCCTCTCTGCATCCTCCACTTCTTCCAGCGAGTTCTCGACTCCAAATGCACCCACTTCTCCCTTTCCCCGTCATCAAACGATAGTCAATCCAAGAAGAAAGGTGTTTGCTTTTTATTTTGTGTTTCTCATGTACATTTCTATTGGTTTTTTTATCATCGCTATTAATTAGTCTACCGAGATGGAAATTATTATGACCATGAGTATAATTTTGTTTGGTTGGTTGTGTTTTTTTGTGGTTCTGTTGTATGTTGATTCACTGAAATGTTCTTTGAGCAGCTATTGGGTTGTTAATCAATTTAACAACACAGAACTTTAGTTCCTAGTGAAGTGTGGTTGTGAACAATTAGACCATCGAGCTTATATGAGCTGCATGTTCTAAACAACTGCTTCGGTTTCCCAGGTTGCTGTTACCTGTGATGATTGAGACATGATACAGTAGTTTATGAAAATGGTTTCATAAGGATGCTTACATATACATGATAGTTATTATTTATTAAGTATTGTCATGATCTATATACATAAGACCGTCTAATAAGTATACACATGATTTCTTAAGAGTATGTGTGTGTGTGTAAGACTGGCTAATAAATATATGCATGTCTTATTTTGGTTATGTGCGCAAATGCTGAATACATGAAATACATGCCTGAAAGCCTACTGAATGATTTGCAGTTTGTGATATAACTTCAATTCTTCCTTTAATCCGAGTTCAATGACCGCTCAATCAATTTCTACTTCAAATTCGTCAGCAGCGACTGCGAGAAAGAACTGCCACCACAAAATTCCAGCGAAGATGAGGACTGTGAAGGTATGGTCGAATGCGAGGAAGAAGTTTTTTGGTTGCTCCCTGTGGCCGGTAAGTATAAATTAGTTTTTTTTGGTTGCTTTGTCGATTATCATATCTTTCATTGATGTTTTAGTCGAGAATTTAAGATGTGTGCAGAATGGCGATTGCGGGTATTTTATGTGGCATGACGAAGTGTATGAAATCAACAGCAATGTTGAATTGGATGATACTACTGTTAAATTGATGGAAAAAGAAAAGACTATATAGCAATTGCTCGTGGAAAATAAGACAATTGAAGAAAAACCGCTGAAGCAAAAGCAAAAGAGGGCAAAAGCCAATGAATTTGTGGCAGATATGAAGGAAGAGTTGGCCCTAATGCGCATTGAATGTGGAAAACACGAAAAAGGAGAAAAATTCTTTGCAATAGCTTTAGCTATGTCCTGGATCGTGTTTAGAATTCTTTTTTGTGTTGTTATGGCAATGTAGAGCAGTGAAGTAACACGAAATAGCATGCATGGGCAGTTTTTCAAGTATAATTTTAAGTTTTATCACATTTTAGATTAGTGATAAATTTTGCCACATTGCAGATTAGTGATAATTTTTTCCATATTGCCCATTAAACCTTAATTACTGATTACTGAAAATTTTAACCACATTGTAACTGTCTAATTGTTTACTCGGTATACACTTGTATACACACTGTGCCTACTATGTATACACATTGTTTAGATCAGTATACACTTGTATCCACATTGTGCCTCTGTTATGTAACTCAGTTATGTAAATGAAACAAAAATGCAAATGAAACTCAATTATGTTTACATCAGTATACACTTGTATACACATTGTTTAGATCAGTTATGTAACTCAATTATGTTTAGATCAGTACACTTGTATACACATTGTTTAGATCAGTATACTATGTTATACTGAAATGCAAATGGAATTCAGTTATGAAACCCGGTTTGTGTTGAAAGGAAACTCAGTTATACTACGCCTATTGTTTGTGCTGGAATGCAATTGAAGCATGTATGCCTCTTATTTTGTGCTGAAATGCAACTGATGTATGCATGTGAAGGAGGCAGTGATGAGGTTGTTCAAGAACTTTTTACTGAAGGCACTAGAGGTACTCGGTGCAGTAGAGGCATTAAACGCACTGGAGGCCTGCGCTATATTTTGAAACTATTTTAGTGGTTGTGTTTGTAACTGAAATATCTGTAAAATTGAATTTATTGGCTATGTTTTGTTATTTTGTAGTTGACTTGAGTACTACTTGCGTTTGCTGGTTAATTTGAAATAAAAAGTTCTTTGTTAATTTCAGTGTGATGTTATGTTATGTAATGTTGCCATATGTATGATATAATGTTGCGGTATGTGATGTTAAATGTTGCCATAGCTATGATATAGTGTTTCCATTGGGTGGTAAAATTGTTTCCATATATTTATGCATGTGGGCCCCACAACAGGATTCCGTGAACCCGGGCTACAGATTTTAGTGGCGATTCCGTGAACTCGGGCTACAGATTTTAGTGCGTCCCACATTTTTGTAAATTTAGTACCTGCGGCAACACCAATACAGATGTTGCCTTAGGGTCGCAAAGATGTTGCCTTTGACTCTAAGGCAACGCGGTAAAATGCATCACCAATAAAATGTTGCCACAGATCATTTTTTGTTTATAGCAACGCTTTTTGGCACTTTCTGCATCACTTCTTCGGTGTTGCAGTATGCGATCTATAGCGTAGTGTAATGGAATGGTTAGAGAATGAATTGAGTCGCCGAGACGAAAGGCTTGACATATTTGATTTGCTAAGGAATCATTGGTTATTGAAGTGTTTTAGCGGACTCAAAGCAGGGTTATCGTAGGGATGCCCGTTAGGATCATATTCGAGACCTCGCGCACCTCAGGCAGTCATGATGGGCCTAGTTGGCGAGAATGGAAAAGACAAACATACGAGTCACGATGACACATGGTAGTTTGGATAGAACCAGGGTTCTCTATTAGCCCTTTTGATCGTTGAAAAACAAATTCAACAATCAATGGATTCACGGCTGTAGACGGTGATAACTAGGATATTGGATGTTATGGATAATATAGTTGATTGTGTGTTTTCTTCTTTATTTTCACTGGGTTGGCTATCACCGTAGGTTGTCGAAGAGAAATGGGATTAGGGGTTTTCCTTTCCCATTTTTGATGTGACACGTGATGGATAATTTTGTAACACCCCACCCAGAGACCCACATTAACAAAGAGAATTACATAGTAATTCCGTCTGCTAATGCGGAGAATAAGGAGTGTTAGGGGAGACCAATTATACCCTTGTCTCAACTATCTACTAAACACGCTGGCAAATGATATTTTTTTTCTTTAAGTGGATCGACGTATCCAATAAATACTTGTGACAAAGCAATAACTACATCACAGAACAATAAACAGATACATGTATACAGATATATATACACACATATATATACACACATGCATATACAATGATACATCCCAATACAATACAAATTATACATCAAAGTGGTATGATGACCACTCAATATACTAAAAGTAAAGAATAAACTCTTGATAATATACCATAAGAATGTGAACAATCCCAAAAAGATCACTCAGTCTTATAAGATAGCACCGAGAACTAGTTAAGACCAAGAGAGGAGCTAAACCTGAAACAAACTCGGTCTGACCTGAGTGAAAACACACGGGTTAGGTAGGCTAGAACTTATCATTAGTAAAGGTAATTAAATCTAAGTGCTAAGGGAAACATTTCGTTGCTTCCAACAGAACGAATAATTTATCAATTCATCTTTTAACGAGGGACATCATAAGTTTCATCATAAATTTATAGGGGTTCAATATGCGCATAAGATATGGTTCAATGTACCTAATTCATCTAACTAGGAATAATAAAAATATGAACTAAGGCACAAATCATCAAAAAAATCCTTCAAAATCATCATAAATCCATCAATATCATCATAAATCCGTTTTAAGAGATCTTTGTTAAACCATAAAGCATCATGATAAGACCATCATAAGTCATATGTAAGCCTTTTTCATTCTTAAGGCTTCAAAACGTCATCATTAAAAATCAAAGAAAACACCAAACTTCAAGAAACATTGCATGTGCTTTATATCTTGACTACTACTATTTGGTACCATACATCATGATGACTTGGGGTCACATAATCCTATGACATCATGATCATCGTGATTGACTAGCCGGAACGTCTTGATGACACCTATTCACAAACTCGAGTAAAAATATCGTGGTGATTGGAGTCGGTAATTACATCGTGAACATCATTATGTCTCCAATCGTACTCGGTCTAGTACTAGTAACATCTTGAATGTAACTCAACATCTCAAATAGGATTCCAATAGGCATTAACGTATGTCCATACCATACATTCGCACATATTGGTTTACTAATCGTCAATCAATGCTACAATAGAAAAGACATCATAAAACAACATCAAATAAACGTCACCTCATCTCATCGGTGAGTGTAAGTTACCCAATTTTCCTTATCTCGTACTTAGACGGGTTATAAGTGGCGTCGAGACTGGTCTCATTTCATCGCCAAGAAAAAGAAGAAGAAGAAACCATCATGAATATCATCATCAATCCATCATGACACTTGTCTCTTCTCCTTGGTGAGTAAAATAACATCGTGATGGTTATTTCTAACCATAGTTGCAAATAAAAAAAACTTAACATCAATATTCTTAAAATACCCAAAATGAAGTTGTTGCATATAATTCAAGATTTCTGAAATGACCAAGATCGTCGAATTTTGATCAACGATTCAATAATTATGGCCATTTTACTAACAATCACAAATTCAACATGTCGCTATGTATATACAGGACTGGGACAAACAAGTACAATTTTAGCATGGAAAACTTCAAAATCTGTCAAAATGAATAAAAGAACAGTTGTAGCTTAGTTTCTAAGCTTTCCCAAATGAAAATGATAGTCAAATTCCGATTAGTGGTTCAAAAGTTATGATCACTTGACTAAAATTATCAAATTCGGCCTGAACTTCACATTGACAGGACAGAGATAAACAACTATGATTTCATCATGACAAGCTTTAAAATCTGATAAAATGAATAAAAGAAAAGTTGTAGCTTAGTTTCTGATCATTCCAGAATGAAAAAGATCAACAAATTCTGATCAGTGGTTCAAATGTTATGCTCGATACACTTTTCAGCCATTAGAGTTATATATATTTTTCTGTGCAAAAACCTTTCGAGTTTGCAACTTTGACAGCACACAAAAAGGTCCAAACGGACTCAAAACTCAATGAAATTTTGCAGGAACGGACTCTAATGAATGCTCTACGAACTGAAAAATGTTTGGCATCAATCCGACATCGGATGAGCAAGATATGGGAAATCCAAGTTGCACCATTTAAATAAAACAATATATATAAATTCAGAGATAAGTTAGTTTTCTAACTTTTTTGCAAACATAAACAAAATTAATATTGCTAGCTTACTGTAAGATAATTACTTACCTCTGCTGCAATTTGCAGCGAGATTAGAAGTTTATTGCAATGAATTTGGGCTCTTGTAGATGGAAGATGCCTTCTTTCTACCTGCTATTAGATGGTTGAAGCAACTGAAAATTTCTGTTTAGATGTGGATTCGATGTAATTTGAGGTTACAGCAAAAGGGTTTTGTTAATTTTCTTATTATCTTCATATGAGTTTACTGGAGAATAAAGATTTAAGGCGGAAGGTACGTACTTCTGTTTTCTTTCCATATTCTTCCTTAGTTTAGGAAAGTAATCAGGCCTTATTAACCACTTAAGCCCAAGGCACCATAATTAATCATTAATTAATCCATTTAACTATGCCAATATACACTTAGCTTATTTAAACCTTGAATTACACTAAATTTATACTATTTTCACACAACAACCATGGATTATCAACATACAATGCCGAATATTAAAATAAAATTGTTAACATCATTTTTTAAACATTTTAAGCTCATTAACTTTACAACTTCACTTTTTTTCATTTTATAACAAAATTTTCAATTTTCAACAAATTTACACAAATTATACAAATTTAAACATTTCACATATATTTATGTAACCTTTATAACACAAACAAAATAAACATGTCCCATTTTAATTTAGTAAATCATTAAACATGTCAAAACACATATTTTATATTTATTATTAATTCTAACAATCCTAGCTATTTATTGTTAACATCATATCGTATATTATTAACCAAGATTATTTATAATTATTGTCATCAAACCGACATTAAAATGATTTTACACATAAATTTCTTCATGAGAAAACATTTCTTTTTTTAATTTCAATACTATAATACATATTGACACTTGTTAATATTTTAAATGTTTTAAATACCCAATTCCTCACAAAAATCCACTATTACAGTCTTAGCTCATATTTCACAATTAATCACACAAGCCTCAATTTAATCACTTAAGTATGATTAAATTCCACTAACAAACCTCAAAATACCAATTAGTTAAGTCGAATAACCCGACTAATGATTATCCAACTTAATTACTATCCTAAAATTATATTTCATAATTATTTATTATTGTAGGTAAGTACCAAAAGCTAGGGTTATTACAGACTCTACCCCTTAATAAAATTGCATCCTCGCAATTTATAGAGAAGAGTATGCACTCATCGTCTTATTCTCATCATTCAAAAGAAAACTAAACAAGCACACGAAACCGAAATTTCCTCAAACTGAGGTTGAAATTTCACTAACCTTCATCCAAAACTCAAGACATCAAGGAGATTAACAACCCAAATTTTTTATATTCCCAAATGGATAAACTACTATAATGAAAGAAAGAACACCAAGAAGGATAGATAAGCTCAAAAGAAGGTGGTTTCTTCATAAGCCACCATCCTCGATGATCATAAAAATGCAAGTCTTTAGATTATTGCACAAGGGAAATAGAAGCTCAAGGAATCAAGAGACCCTAGAAAGATGGGTATGCCTCAAAATTCCTATAATTCAAATTCATTACTTAGAAAATTAAAACCTCAAATTCTTTAATCTTTTAATACAACGACTTCTTAATTTAGAAGTAAGTTTAATCTTATAAATTCATACTTCATAACGTTTAATTCTTTAAATAATTCTTTTAAGTATATTCCAAAAATAAGATTTTGAAATTTTATTCTGAGATTTCTGAAGATATTACAAAACTCACTCAAATAAACCTTTGGATCAATTCTTAAAGATATGAAAGTTCCTAATTCAGTCTAATTAAATTTTACTTATCATGTTTGATTTGTCTCATTCTAGTGTTTAGCAAATTCCTATCAATAACGATGGCCAATCGGATCGACCAGAATCTTTAAACATTCAATGGATGATCCAACATGAACGAAAAAAATCACTCTCTATAAAAGAAATTCTTTCATATAGTTCTTAATTCATTTCTTATCATAAAATAAATTCCATTTCTCTTTAAACAAGTCTTTTTTCTTCTTCAGAGGAATATAAAACTTAATTCATGTTCATCCTAGAGACCAGAACGTTGAAAGAAATCATCAAGATGTGCTTTGAACACTCAATTCAATGATTCATTGAGCAAACTAGGACATCTTTCATTCCTCCTGGTATAATGAATTACTAAAGAGGGCCTCCTGTGTGAAAGATATGGGAAAGACCATACTATCACCCGTGACTCGTAATATAAGGAAGTCAACAAAAGGTCAAGTTAAAGTAATGGTCTTACCTCTCCTATAAATAAATATCCAAGGTAAACATCTCAAAAAAAGGCATGTATGGCTCGAATGGATAAGATCAAAGATTAGCTCACTCCCCTAGTGAACCATCTCATAGGAGAATAACTGAAAGGGTTTATAGACAGGAATGAGAACAACACAACCATCGATTACCCATTGGGTGACAAACCCAACAGACTTAAACACAGGATCTTTATTATAATGACTTGAGATATATCATCACTATCTCGATACTCAAGAGTAAGCTCAAGGACTTCAGAATCATATTCGGTATCCTTAAGACTGGAACAATGATAAAAAGGATTAGGATATTTAAGTTAGTATCCTAGAGAACATAAAATGTGGTTTGGCATTCCAAAGCCACCCCTCCCAAACATCAAAAATTCGATAATGGTTCTGGAAAGAAATTTACAAGCTAATTTGCATGAAGTGATATATTTACAAGAAATAAGTCTCATGGTCCTCGAAGGTCAAGTTGAACATTACAGATTCTCTCAATTGAACTCACAATCCTCAAGGACACCTCAAGATAGAACATCAAAGAACACTCATAACTTCTTCATTTGAATGAGTGAAAGGACTCGAATGGAACAATTCCAAGGAATTATTCTTAAATCAAGATTTTTTTTGAATTAATTTGGAATAATACAAAATACATACATTCCTAGACATATTCTGAACTATCTTCCGAATGAATCAAAGAAGGACCGAAGCTCAAAGATAAAGGGTTAGTAACACTCGTACTATATTTGGATGTATCATTATATATGTTTATGTTCCGTATTTATTGTATTTTTCTCTGAAAACCTCACTCTGATACCAAACTATAACGCCTCACCCCAAGACCCACATTAACAAAGAGAATTACATAGTAATTCCATCTGCTAATGTAGAGAATAAGGATGGTTAGGGGCGGCCAATTATAACCTTATCTTAACTATCTACTAACCGCGTCGGCAAATGCTATATGTTTTTTCAAGTGGATCGACATATTCAATAAATACTTAAGACAAAGCTATAGATGGTTATAGATCTATCAAAAAAACATTATAACTACGTTATAGAACAATAACAGAAACATATTTACATGCATATATGTACAATGATACATCTAAATACAATACAAATTATACATCAAAGTAGTACGACGACCACTCAATATACGAGAAGTAAAGACTAGAATCTTGATAATATACCACAAGAATGTGGACATTCCTAAAGAGATCACTCGGTCTTATAAGATAGCACCAAGAACTAGCTAAGACCAAAAGAGGAGCTAAACTTGAAACAAACTCGGTCTGACCCAAGTGAAAACACATAGGTGAGGTAGGCAAGAACTTATCATTAGTAAAGGTAAATGAATCTAAGTGCTAAAGGAAACATTTCGTTGCTTCCAACAGAACGAATAGTTTATCAATTCATCTTTAACAAGGGATATTATAAGTTTCATTATAAATTTATAAGGGTTCAACAGGTGCATAAGATATGGTTCAATGTACCTAATTCATCTAACTAGGAATAATAAAAGGATATGAACTAAGGCACAAATCATCAAAAATCCTTCAAAATCATCATAAATCCATTATAAGAGGTCTTTGTTAAACCTCAAAGAATCATGATAAAATCATATGTAAGCCTTTTTCGTTCTTAAGGCTACAAAATGTCATCATTAAAACATCAAAGAAAACACCAAACTTCAAGAAACATTGCATGTGCTTTACATCTTGACTAAGACTAGTATTTGGTATCATACATCATGATGACTTGGGGTCACATAATCGCATAACATTATGATCATCATGATCGACTTACCGGAACATCTTTATGACACCCAGTCACAAGCCCAAGTAAAAACATTGTGGTGATAAGAGTCGGTAATTACATTGTAAACATCGTGGTGACTCCAATTGTACTCGGTCTAATACTATTAACATCTTGAATGTAACTCAATATCTCGGATAGGAACCTAATAAGCATTAACGTACGTCCCAAAGCATACGTTCGCACCTATTGGTTTACTAATCGTCAGTTGATGCTACATTAGAAAAGCCATCACAAAACAACATCAATTAAACGTCACCTCATCTCATCGGTGAGTATAAGTTACACAATTTCCCTTATCTCTTACTTAGACGGGTTATATGTGGCATCGAGACTTGTCTCATTTCACCGACAAGTAAAAAAGAAAGAAAAAACCATCATAAATATCATCATCAATCCATCATGACATTTGCCTCATCTCCTTGGCGAGTAAAATAACATCATGATGGTTATTTCTAACCATAGTTGCAAATGAAAAACTTAACATCAATATTATTAAAAATACCCAATCTGAAATTGTTGCATATAATTCAAGCTTTCCGAATTGACCAAAATCATCGAATTCCGATCAACGATTCAATAGCTATGGCCATTTACTGATAATCCCAAATTTAGCCTGTCACTATGTATTAACAGGGCATGGACAAACAAGTACAATTTTAGCATGGAAAACTTCAAAATCTGTCAAAATGAATAAACAAAAAGTTGCAGCTTAGTTTCTAAGCTTTCTAAAATGGCCAAGATCATCAAATTCCGATCAGTGGTTCAAAAGTTAATATCATTTTACTAAAATTATCAAATTCAGCCTGAACTACACATTCAACAGGATAGAGATAAACAACTACGATTTCATCATGGAAAGCTTCAAAATCTGATAAAATGAATAAAAGAAAAGTTATAGCTTAGTTTTTAAGCTTTCTAGGATGACTAAGATCGCCAAATTCTGATCAGTGGTTCAAGAATTATGCTCGATATACTTTTCAACCATGAGAGTTATATTTTTTCCTATGCGAAAACCTCTCAGCTTAGCAAATTTGACAACACAGAAAAAGGTCCAAACAGACTCAGAACTCAATGAAATTTTGCAGGAATGAACTCTAATGAATGCTCTACAAAACGAAAAAAATAGGGCATCAATCCGACACCGGGGGAGCAAGATATGGGCAATCCAAGTTGCACCATTTTAGAAAAAAAAAACAATATATATAAATTCAGAGATAAGTTAGTTTTCTAACTCATTTTTGCATGCATCCAAACCAAATTGGTCACGTTAGCTTATTGTAAGAAAATAACTTACCTCTACTACGATTTACAGCGAGATTAGAAGTTTACGGCAATGAATTTGAGATCTTTGGCTGTTAGATGCCTTCTTTCTACCTGCTGTTAGATGGTTGAAGCAACTAAAATCTTCTGTTTAGATGTGGATTTGATGTAATTTGAGTTTACAACAAAAGGGTTTTGTTAATTTTCTTATTTTCTTCATCTGAGTTTACTGGAGAAGAAAGGTTTTAGGAGGAAGGTATGTACTTCCCCTTTTTCTCCAGATTCTTCAGGAAAGCAATTAGGCCTTATTAACCCCTTAAGCCCAAGGCACCAATCATTAATTAATCCATTTTTATGTCAATATATACTTAGCCTATTTAAACCATGAATTACACTAAGTTTTTAAAACATTTTAAGCTAATTAACTTTAAAACTTCACTTTTATGTTTCCCTCTTATTACCTTAGGTTGTTCATCATTGTTATTGATGAGCAGACTGAGTAGCAAGTAGTAGGTTTGGTATCTGTGTTGTTGTGTGGCGACGAGTAGGAGGCTGGCGTATTATTACTACCTACTATTTAGCTATTTCTTTTATATTTCTGTTGTATGTTGATATTACTGAGACTTTGAAGGATGTAGTGAGGCATATTATAATCATAGATTCTCTTATCGATGTGTTATATACTTTATTATTGTAAATTATCCATGCATTGTGAGTTATACGCCAGTTTCTGTTTTGGAATAATTCTACCCAGATGATCGTCCTTTGTCATCCTGGCACGTCATACAGTGCACCATTTCCTAGTTTGGTGCATGAGGTACGGGGTGGTCTTCACATCTACACGGACTTTTATCCCAAATTTTGCACCATTTATTTACAGTATCTCTCTGTACTCAGGATTCAAGCAATTATATACTATGTAATCATCAGTATAGTGCAAAACTAGTAAATATTATCCAACGGACGTAGGAATATTCAAGCCGAACCACTAAAATTGTTGTCTTCATGCACTTTTTGTTCTCTACTCATAGATTTTGGGGGTGTTAAACCATTTTTAAGTCAATATTTTTGGCACTTTCACCAAGAAACTTTGAATTCTCAAGCTTTAGTGTAACACCCCACATCCGTTAAGGTCACTCACAAAGGGAATGCCTTAACTTCAATGGAGCATTATGGGTACTGGAACAGAAATATTACAAGACAGACGTATATAAAACAACGAAAAGTAAAGTAGAAGTACTTCAAATCATTTATTAAATATAATTGTTTACAATAAAAGCCCATCAACTTCCAATATCCAATTACATAGTCAAAATATCTGTCTTGCTCAAAAACAAAGAAGCATAAAAATAAATTGTAGTATTCCCCAATAAAGCAAAGCAAGCCGTAGCCAAGAGAAATCCAAGCCGTACATGAAAGAGCCTTGAAGCTTGGTAAGATCCGAACTAAGCTGTATTCCCACCCTGTGACCTGGGCGGCGGGGACAGAAGAAAACGAGGCGAAACAAACCGTGTCAGTCATAAAGACTGAGTAAGTCCTAGTGACTTTCAGCATAAAAACAGGTAAAGATAATATGTCATGAATAAAATGAAAGTAAACATAAGCATGATGACGAGGTAAGCTACAGGCACGATGAATCAAGTATAACATCCCATACTTCCTATCAAGAGTAGCATCACAAGGTTCCTACCAAGTATAACATCGCAAGGTTTCTATCAAGTATAACATCGCAAGATTTCTAATCCTCACCATTACAGTATTTTCCCTGATTTCCTATGTTCTCTGCACCACCTAGCTAGCGTTCCAATTAGTTTACTTAGTTGTAATTATAAGATAAGTGATCCCCCATAACCCACATGATAGTTTTATAGGTACATATCCTACGATGAGGGTCCCACCTCCTATTGACAGTTTCATGTCCCCACCGTACCCATCTTAATTGATCGGCTCTACTTACAATGTTTCACATGTGTTATATATTTAGGTTATCCCAACCCCGTAGTTGTGGTAGCTTTCAGGACTACATCTAATATGAGGGTTTCCCTTAACCAGCCCAATTGCCATGAATGTGTTAGATGTATCCTTACTACCCTAATTGATCGGCTCCTACTCGACCTAGTTCTTGCGACCCGCCTACTTGTAGATACTTGTGCTGGTCCCACCCTAGGGTGTATCAATCCCTAGGATGGCAACCCCGACACAATTCTTGATGCACAACTTTATATCTACTGATGCCCGGTGGCTAAATTTTCCACTTCGGAATACGTGCACGCCCGTAATCCGTTGAAACCTGCACTGCTGCATCACCCGCCGCCGTTTTGACCGCTTACAATCAGCCCAGTAATCGTGCCCCACCATGCCTAGCTCAGGTTACCATTGATACCTAATGTGGGTTACTGCTGAAACGGGTCCCGCTACTAGGGTTTTCCTAGGGTCTATTCGTATACCCCACAGGTTGGTTAAGTGTTATTCATTCAAGTTAACTTAACCCCACCCCCCCATCATGTTACCTTGGTTAAGTGTTCTCTCTGGTGTTACTTAACCCTACCGCATGTCTTGTTATATCGGTTAAGCGTTCTCCCCTGTGTTAACTTAACCCTTACCACACCTCACGTTAGATTGGTTAAGTGTATGTTAACTCAACCCCATCCACTAGCCATATTATAATGGTTAAGTGTTACCCTCGTGTATTTACTTAACCCTACCACACATCAGGTTATATCAGTTGGGTGTTATCAACCCATTCAAGTTAAACCAACCCATTTAACCTAACCCTCCCATTCGTCAGATTGCATTGGTTAAGTATTTCAAGTAATTCATGGCTTAATCCGCCTACATATCATGTCAAGTTGATTAAGTACTGTCTAGTGATTCATAACTTAACCCCGCTATCTTAGAATATCAAATTGGTTAAGTGTTTTCAAGTAGTTCTTGACTTAACCCGCCCACGTATCATGCTAAGTTGGTTAGGTATTATCTATATGTTCAAGTTGACTTAACCCTGCCACGTGTCATGTTATATTGGTTAAGTGTCATTAGTCTAGTCATATTACTTAACCCACCCATTGGTCTGATTAACAGTTATGTTGGTTAAGCGTTCTAAATTTACTTAACCCTACCCACTAGTCTAATTAACATGTTATGATGGTTAAGCCCACACTTATAAGTTTTACGTGTTCTTCACTCATACCAGTTAGGTCCATATTTACATGTAAAATTCCATGCCATCCCACCTAACCCTCTAACCATACCCACATCTTATTATGGTTAGTACTCCTTAATTCATTCATTATGACGCACGAATCATGACCTCTCACATTAGACCGTGCACTTTGTGGCCACTGGAGTTGCCGGGCGGTTCCGGGCAGATTTACACCACAAACTGAGTCTAACCTCATGTCATAAACCGTTACGCCTGCAATTCGACCTTCGACCTCTCACATTAGACTGAGACTTTGTGGCTATTGGATTTGCTGGGCGATTCCGGGCAGATTTACACCACAAACCGAGTCTAACCTCGTGTCAAAGGTTCATTAATGGTCATATTCCCCCCAAAACCCCAATATCAGTTCATGTGTTTAACATATAAAAATGTTCATGTTCGTGTTCAAGTCAATTATCCAATACACAGTCATTTTCATGTTTCAAATTCCCAACATTACATATTAATAAACATATGCCCAAGTTCCAAAATTACATGCCAATATATATATATATACCCAATTCTAGTCAGTTTACATGTGTCCAATTCTTGCCTATTTACATGTATGCCAAGTTTATGCCATTTTACCCATATCAAGTTCTAGCCAAGATTACATGTATCAAATTTCATGTCCAAATAAACCCAAATCATGATTTATGATGTAGTTATCCCAGACTATAATCTTTTTATTACAATACACGCCAATTTCCCAAGTTCATAATACATATTTATGCCAATTATCAAGTTTACAATCGCTGTTATGTTCAAATTCCCAATTCTACTTATGTCCAATCATAAGCCTGATCTTTTGATTTAAATTACATAGGCCCGAACTCGTGATTTAATTTACAAGCCAATTCATGTATGCCCACTTCATGCCAAGTTAATTATGCCAATGGCCAATCTTGCAATTTCAATTATGTTGACAATACCCAAATTTCCAATTTCATGTTATGCCATTAATTCCACCAAACACGTATATCCAAATAGGTAATATCCCAAATATTTCCCCGTAGGCTTAGGTCCGAAATTGACCGAGGTTTATCAAAAAGAAAACAAATAGGTGAAGATAGAATTTTGCATAAAAGTAAGATCAGAGAGAAAAACATCATCACAGGCATGAAGATTACAACTTGATAATAAATTCAACATGAATCAAGAAAACTGATTTACAACAGGCTGAATAGATCATGAACTTGACATGAGAATAAAGATAGACAAGTCTCAAAAACTCAAGATTCAAGAAGCAACAGGAATGGGTCTGAATCGATAAACATACTTAAGATCCAATTCCACTTTATTCCATGGCCATATTATAATTAAATGTTTAAATCTAAAAACAACTAGAACTTACAGATTGTGGCTAATGAATTAAGAACTGAATTTGTTGTAGAATGCTGATTTATTGTTTGGACCATTGTTGAAGCTTTGTTCTTTGAATTGATTTGAGTTTGAATGCTTGTACTTTGACTTGGAGGCGGCGGCCATGGTTCAAGAGGGAGTTTAGCAGCATAACAGTATAAGAATGATTTGTTAGGAATTAGGTTAGGTTTTAGGGTGTTTTTATAGGTGTAGCAACTAGTTTAGGCCCTTAGATTAACCCTAGAATCAATCCTGACCTTCAGAAATCGTCCCAGCCCACTGACTCAACCGGTGCACCCAACCAGGCCACCCTGGCCCGACCAGGGAGGCCAGGTCGACCTTATGGTCGACCTGGTCTGGCCAAGTCGACCCTATGGTCGACCTGGGCTCTGGGCGGGAATTTTCCCGCCCAACCCGCTTCTGGGTCTTGAATTCGAATTTCTGAGCTGTTTTTAATTCTGAAAATTCGTTAAACTTCTAGAGGTCATAACTCGGTCATACGGACTCCGATTTTCGAAAAATCGGACTTGATTTCATGCAGAATTCCGAGACGAACGCAATAGCGCAACCCGTTTCCCATGATTCTCACTTTAAAAGTTAATTATACCCTGATTTCTAATTTCAAAATGTTATTAAAATTCGGGTTGTTACATTCTCCCCTCCTTAAAGGATTTCATCCCCGAAATCTTCAAGTTAAGAAGAATGTGTCCTACCATCCAATCATCCATCTACTCAATCATTAATCACATGCATTCATTGTCCTTAAGAGATTTCTAATGCTGTATGAACATATGCAGAAAGTGTGTGTACATGTTCTTTATCTAATGCAAATGATCAGGCCTGATTGATCTTCTTAATGCAAAATATGTTTAGTGCCATGAGTCCAACATGTATGCAAATAGCCCAAATCACATAAACACTATATGTGTGCACAAACATCCATCCATATGCAACATCCACATGATAACACATTTAATTTCATTCATAAAAACACTCATGCATATGCAATATGAAAGGTGATGGAGCTGATCTAGTGTCTAAGGTGCGTGTATATGCATCCACGAGCAACCACTAGCAACCACTTGCAACCATCAATCATAACATGTCTCAAACACATGTTTACACCCAATTGTTCCTACCTAAAGATATAGTCGAATGATAGAAGCAAGTAAGAACTTTGTGCCCATTAGGAAATGTCAAAACTGGAAATCTATGTCACATATATACTGATTAGGAGAAGAACTCCCTAAGCACCAGCCCCAAAGACCGAAATCAACATCAGACTGACACCCAAAGAATTACTCAACCTGACCACTATATATGATTCTAGGAAACTAAGCATGATGGACTCCTTTTAGGTCACAAGAAATCCCTTCCTAAAACCAACCCGTATCCTATAAAACCCAAAAAGTTTAGTCAACCCAACAGATACCCTCAAGCCCCAACATGTATTACCAATAGATGAGTCATACCCCCTATGGGGTTTGCAACAAAAATAGGGTTGAGAATAAGAGCAAGAGGATATACTTAAAAGATAGCATGAAAGTAAACTCTACAGGGAAAAGAGGGATCAAGGATATACTCTTAAAAAGAGATATGATGCTCGTATCTTGTCTTCAATCTTCTAGGTCGCATTTCCTTGAGCTTAACTCCATTGTGCTTTGGCCGTCTTTAACTTCACCATTTCGTAGCTTCTTAATTCCTACTTCCAAAATATGAGTTGGAACTCATTTCACTGTCGTCTCTCGCTCCACTTTCACTTATTCTCTTTTTAGTATACCCGATTCAAACATAACTACGTACTCATGGTTTCATGCAAGCTCTCCAAAATTCACAAGTGAATCTCGGATCTCGTTCACTTACTAGAAGGTATTCCACATAAATGAAATATCTCTTGAAAATAAACAAATGCCAACCATGTCGCCAAGTGTACTTACTAAGGTGATTTTCTATAACTCATGTATAAGCGAAACGAACCATCCGCCTTAGTGGCGAACACTACTCGAGCGGATCGATAAATGTAATCAAGAGATTCTAGGTAACTAAACATGGCAGAACCCTAAGGGTTACACTAGACTTCGAGGGCATTACCGAGGCGAGTCAAGCGTCTAACTACCCTCTTTTCATACTCGAGAATGGTACCATTTCTGGATAACCACTCCATCCCTAGAATCAACCCATAGCCCAAAGACATAAGCTTTACTTCTAAGCTCAACACTTAGCATAGACTTTCTCAAATCCAAACGAGTCATAAATAAATGAGCCGATTCCCCAACAGGATTTGAGACAAAAATGGGATCCTCTACTACGCTAGTACTAAGGTGCAGAGACTCAACTATCGAAGTAGAATTAAAAAGGATGTGATGTACAAAAACAAAGTTCCCATGGTATGATAGAAAAGAAAAGATAAACTTTTAACAGAAACGTTACCACCTCTCTAGGGTATGCTAGTAGTTAGAGCATACAATTACCCTCTCGACGATCTTGTTCTTTGCCCTTGTCCTTGTCCTATAATACATAACTACATGTCCCCTTTTACCATACTAAGGTTACTCTCTCTTGTCATGGGTTTTATTATTCTCTCACTTTGGCCTCTTTCCTTTCACCTTTTCCTCCTTTGTGGATTAAGCCATATCAACAAGTTTCTCATCCTTAGACTTGTGTTCTTTATCCTTGTTCTTACTATCCCTGTATAGCTTGTTGACGAGTTTCTCGAAAGCTACCTCCATCGCACGGCAACTCTACAAAGCTTGAAATAAGATTAGACGCAGATGGAACTACTGCGGCTACAGATGGAAGTTGGGCACTTCTTTGCCCCCTACATGTGTCGTACATCTACAAAACTATGGTGAAAAAGAAAGAGAGAAGAGACTCAAGGAAAGAATCAAAAGGTAGTGCATATGGCTTTGGGGAATATGCCTTTCGTAAAACAAAACTTTTCTTAGAAAAATGCTTCTTTGTAAACATTTTGAAAATAATTTCAGAAGGTTTTTAAAAGCTTTTGCCCAGTCTGGTAACCTTCTGCTCTGATACCAAATGTAACACCCCACATCCGTTAAGGTCACTCACAAAGGGAATGCCTTAACTTCAATGGAGCACTATGGGTACTGGAACAGAAATATTACAAGACAGACGTATATAAAACAGCGAAAAGTAAAGTAGAAGTACTTCAAATCATTTATTAAATATAATTGTTTACAATAAAAGCCCATCAACTTCCAATATCCAATTACATAGTCAAAATATCTGTCTTGCTCAAAAACATAGAAGCATAAAAATAAATTGTAGTATTCCCCAATAAAGCAAAGCAAGCCATGGCCAAGAGAAATCCAAGCCGTACATGAAAGAGACTTGAAGCTTGGTAAGATCCGAACTAAGCTGTATTCCCACCCTGCGAACCTGGAGGAGGGGGGGAATGGAAGAAAAAGAGGTGAAACAAACCGGGTCAGTCATAAGACTGAGTAAGTCCTAGTGACTTTCAGCATAAAAACAGGTAAAGATAATATGGCATGAATAAACTGAAAGTAAACATAAGCATGATGACGAGGTAAGCTACAGGCACGATGAATCAAGTATAACATCCCATACTTCCTATCAAGAGTAGCATCACAAGGTTCCTACCAAGTATCACATCGCAAGGTTTCTATCAAGTATAACATCGCAAGATTTCTAAGCTTCACCATTACAGTATTTTCCTTGATTTCCTATGTTACCTGCACTACCTAGCCAGAGTTCCAATTAGTTTACTTAGTTGTAATTACAAGATAAGTGATCCCCCATAACCTACATGATAGTTTTATAGGTACATATCCTACGATGAGGGTCCCACCTCCTATTGACAGTTTCATGTCCCCACCTTACCCATCTTAATTGATCGGCTCTACTTACAATGTTTCACATGTGTTATATACTAAGGTTATCCCAACCCCGTAGTTGTGGTAGCCTTCAGGACTACATCTAATATGAGGGTTTCCCTCAACCAGCCCAATTGCCATGAATGTGTTAGATGTATCCTTATTACCCTAATCGATCGGCTCCTACTCGACCTAGTTGTTGCGGCCCCCCTACTTGTAGATACCTGTGCTGGTCCCACCCTAGAATGTATAAATCCCTAGGATGGCAACCCCGACACAATTCTTGATGCACAGCTTTATATCTACTGATGCCCAGTGGCTAAATTTTCCACTTCGGAATATGTGCACGCCCGTAATCCGTCAGAACCTGCACTGCTGCATCACCCGCCGCCGTTTTGACCGCTTACAATCAGCCCAGTAATCGTGGCCCACCCTGCCTAGCTCAGGGTACCGTTGATACGGTTACTACTGAAACGGGTCCCGCTACTAGGGTTTTCCTAGGGTCTATTCGTATACCCCACAGGTTGGTTAAGTGTTATTCATTCAAGTTAACTTAACCCCACCCCCGTATCATGTTACCTTGGTTAAGTGTTCTCTCTGGTGTTACTTAACCCTACCGCATGTCTTGTTATATCGGTTAAGCGTTCTCCCCTGTGTTAACTTAACCCTTACCACACCTCACATTAGATTGGTTAAGTGTATGTTAACTCAACCTCATCCACTAGCCATATTATAATGGTTAAGTGTTACCCTCGTGTATTTACATAACCCAACCACACATCAGGTTATATCGGTTGGGTGTTGTCAACCCATTCAAGTTAAACCAACCCATTTAACCTAACCCTCTCATTCGTCAGATTGCATTGGTTAAGTATTTCAAGTAATTCATGGCTTAACCCACCCACGTATCATGTCAAGTTGATTAAGTGATGTCTAGTGATTCATAACTTAACCCTGTTATCTTAGCATATCAAATTGGTTAAGTGTTTTCAAGTAGTTCATGACTTAACCCGCCCACGTATCATGCTAAGTTGGTTAGGTATTATCTATATGTTCAAGTTGACTTAACCCTGCCGCGTGTCATGTTATATTGGTTAAGTGTCATTAGTCTAGTCATATTACTTAACCCACCCATTGGTCTGATTAACAGTTATGTTGGTTAAGCGTTCTTAATTTACTTAACCCTACCCACTAGTCTAATTAACATGTTATGATGGTTAAGCCCACACTTATAAGTTTTACATGTTCTTAACTCATACCAGTTAGGTCCATATTTACATGTCAAATTTCCATGCCATCCCACCTAACCCTCTAACCATACCCACGTCTTATTATGGTTAGTACTCCTTAATTCATTCATTATGACGCACGAATCATGACCTCTCACATTAGACCGTGCACTTTGTGGCCACTGGATTTGCCGGGCGGTTCCGGGCAGATTTACACCACAAACTGAGTCTAACCTCGTATCATAAACCGTTACGCCTGCAATTCGACCTTCGACCTCTCACATTAGACCGACACTTTGCGGCTACTGGATTTGCTGGGCGGTTCCGGGAAGATTTACACCACAAACCGAGTCTAACCTCGTGTCAAAGGTTCATTAATGGTCGTATTCCCCCCAAAACCCCAATATCAGTTCATGTGTTTAACATATAAAAATGTTCATGTTCGTGTTCAAGTCAATTATCCAATACACAGTCATTTTCATGTTTCAAATTCCCGACATTACATATTAATAAACATATGCCCAAGTTCCAAAATTACATGCCAATATATATATATATATATATATATATACCCAATTCTAGTCAGTTTACATGTGTCCAATTCTTGCCTATTTACATGTATGCCAAGTTTATGCCATTTTACCCATATCAAGTTCTAGCCAAAATTACATGTATCAAGTTTCATGTCCAAATAAACCCAAATCATGATTCATGATGTAGTTATCCCAGACTATAATCTTTTTATTACAATACACGCCAATTTCCCAAGTTCATAATACATACTTATGCCAATTATCAAGTTTACAATCACTGTTATGTTCAGATTCCCAATTCTACTTATGTCCAATCATAAGCCTAATCTTTTGATTTAAATTACATAGGCCCGAACTTGGGATTTAATTTACAAGCCAATTCATGTATGCCAACTTCATGCCAAGTTAATTATGCCAATGGCCAATCTTGCAATTTCAATTATGTTGACAATACCCAAATTTCCAATTTCATGTTATGCCATTAATTCCACCAAACACGTATATCCAAATAGGTAATATCCCAAATATTTCCCCGTAGGCTTAGGTCCGAAATTGACCGAGGTTTATCAAAAAGAAAACAAATAGGGGAAGATAGAATTTTGCATAAAAGTAAGATCAGAGAGAAAAACATCATCACAGGCATGAAGATTACAACTTGATAATAAATTCAACATGAATCAAGAAAACTGATTTACAACAGGCTGAATAGATCATGAACTTGACATGAGAATAAAGATAGACAAGTCTCAAAAACTCAAGATTCAAGAAGCAACAGGAATGGGTCTGAATCGATAAACATACTTAAGATCCAATTCCACTTTATTCCATGGCCATATTATAATTAAATGTTTAAATCTAAAAACAACTAGAACTTACAGATTGTGGCTAATGAATTAAGAACCGAATTTGTTGTAGAATGATGATTTATTGTTTGGGCCATGGTTGAAGCTTTGTTTTTTGAATTGATTTGAGTTTGAATGCTTGTACTTTGACTTGGAGGCGGCGGCCATGGTTCAAGAGGGAGTTTAGCAGCATTACAGTATAAGAATGATTTGTTAGGAATTACGTTAGGTTTTAGGGTGTTTTTATAGGTGTAGCAACTAGTTTAGGCCCTTAGATTAACCCTAGAATCAATCCTGACCTTCAGAAATCGTCCCAGCCCACTGACTTAACCGGTGCACCCAACCAGGCCATCCTGGCCCGACCAAGGAGGCCAGGTCGACCTTATGGTCGACCTGGTTTAGCCAAGTCGACCCTATGGTCGACCTGGGCTCTGGGCGGGAATTTTCCCGCCCAGCCCGCTTCTGGGTCTTGAATTCGAATTTCTGAGCTGTTTTTTATTCTGAAAATTCGTGAAACTTCTAGAGGTCATAACTCGGTCATACGGACTCCGATTTTCAAAAAATCGGACTCGATTTCATGCAGAATTCCGAGACGAACGCAATGGCGTAACTCGTTTACCAAGATTCTGACTTTAAAAGTTAATTATACCCTGATTTATAGTTTCAACATGTTATTAAAATTCCGGTTGTTACATTTAGGATCTTTTCATCTACTACAGATTACCCAATTCATTCTCCAGTTATTTTCCATCACGATTTAATACCCAAGGGAGTTGCTACCTCCTCTAGACCTTCAAGCAACTGATCTCAGGACGACGTGAACCAACAGTCTGCCAATGCTGGGAATTATGGTATGACCACAACAACCATTCCGCCTACTACACCTGCGCTAGCTTCTGTACCCGTGATTTGCGATGACCTCATGGAGATCATGATAAAACCGAGTGAAACTACCAGCGCACTAAATGACCAAATGCATGAGAACATTGCATTAAGGCAAGACATAAATAGGATGACAATGCTATGGAACGACTTCAGGAGTTATATAGCTCCTACTTCATCCCGCTACCAGTTCAAGGAGTCATCATCGTTAGGCAGAAGCAAGGAAAAATGAAGCAGTGAGACAGAACTGAAAATGCACTCCAAGCAATTCAGCCTACCTGGTTTGGCACACTACCAGCCCAGCATGTCGAACTGGGACCACATACTCCTACCGACCCAGTTCAGTTATGCCAATCCGAGGGGTATCTCTTCCCGTAGACCTAATGCTCGTACATCATCATGCGATGGGATGCACTCAGACCATTTCAAGCTCCCAAAATTCCTCCCTTGCATCCTATGATTGACTGGACAACAAGGGTCGAGGAAGTGCTGCTCAGACGATAGCACAGGTGACGTTGCCTATGATGGAGACGAGGAGGCCCAAGCACGATGATGATTCAGAACATAGTGCAGTCATCGTCACTCCAGACTTAACTGCCATGGTTAGGTAGATTATGAATGAAAATCGAGGCCACAATAACGAAGAATGGAGGATTGGTCATATACGGATGATATCTTGAACACCGAGCTCCGCAAAGATTCAACTTTCTACCAATATATCATTAGTATGAAAGACTGCCTTAGCTAGCATGTGATGAGATACCGATTGTATATGGAGTTGGCCAGAGGATCTGACGCCATGAAATGCAACGCCTTCCCAATCAATCTAGATAGCATAGCCCTCATGTAGTTTACGAGACATACTACATAGATCATAGTACTCATTTGATGATCTTAGCAAGAAATTCATGAATCAGTTCCGTTTTTATGCTGCTAATTCGAAACATGTCATGGCTCTCTCCTCTCGCATAAACTAAGCTCGCGAGGAGTTGCTTAAAGATTATCTCAAGCACTTCAACATAGCCATCACGGAAGTTAGTAATCTACACAAAAACTATTTTGATGGCACTGGTTGATGGAATCGACCCCAATACGAAATTTGGGAGATGACTGACGGGGAAACCTTCATCTACTTTGGATCAATTCTATAAGAAATCCAGCCAATTCCTATGCATTAAGGAAGTAGAGAGAACCCTAAAAAAGAATAATCGATGTGTAACGACCACCTTACACCATAGCGTAGAATAGTTGCTAAGAGAAAGAAATAAGAGAAAAATAAAAAAAGTAGAATAGAAAAGAAGATAAGAGAACGGAACAAAGAACAATCACATAAACTGCCAAATATCTCATATCGCATCAGATAATATATAATAACAACAGATAAAACATGTGAGGTAGTAACAATTATATAAACCGCATAATCAGAGGACATGCTCATACAGTTATACATAACAATAGAGTTTATACAAGAAATATATAAACTCACTAACAAACTGCCTCAAAAAATAAATAACACTGTCATGGTCCTACAGTGCAACACAATGGAATTAACAACAATAAGTATAATATAAAAAGGTGTTGCCTCCTGCGAAATCCATCTCCGTAGCTCAAGGCAATGCTGATACTTGTCACCTCGCCTACTTATTAGCGTCGTCGTTGAGCAACCAAGGTAATAAGTGGAAACATAAAACCTTGAGTCAGACAATATTCTGGTGTAAGTGATAACCAATTTTCAAAATACTATACAAGTCGTAAGAGTATATGACACATAGGTATGGAAAGTCATACCTATCATATCCTTGCATACACAGAGTCAACACATATAATCGAGATAATATATCTACTCAGAATAACAAAAGAGGAAACCATAATATGGTAGAAGAATCGCCATAGTCCACTCGGGCCCTAGTTCCCATCCTCTCTTTAGAATCTTATAGGTGATAGTCTACTAAGAGAAATAAGATAGAAACAACCATGATATCCATCAAACAAGTTATATCTATCACCTCCTAAATATGTGTCTACGTTGATTATCATTTATAACTGGCAATACCATTCATCAAGGGCTGATAAGGCCTTGGTTCTAGTGGAACTTCATGTCTACACATGTGCCTCTCCGACCTAAGCTCTTCGCCCAGTGTACACAATCCTACCGATCCTAATGGGTGCCTTCACGATAAACCTACTTTGAGTCCACTAGAAACAATCAATGTATCATCGACACTCCTAAATCATCTGAGCTTCACGCTCTATCTCTGGTGGAATACACCCTCCAACCAATCCAGTGATAGTCGAACTCCATGTCTTGCCGACATATGCCCTCCCGACCTAGGCTTTCCGCCTAGGGTACACGACGCTACCCATTCTTTAAGTCATCTATCCAATAACATCGTTCCACCACATGCACATATCATCTTGATCCATGGTCCTGCAGCATCATCCCACTACGAACGACATAGCACTGATCCATCCTATTGCCTCGCGTCACTAAAAAATGTATCACGGTGATACATCCAGCATCCTCGTCCCACTATGAACTGCACAATACCAAATCTATCCCGCAATCTCACCAATCTGTAAATCGCGTACCATCAACCCATCTCGTCGATCCATCTCGAGTGCATCCGAGCCTCGAGATCAAAGTGTGCAGTCCCCAACTCACTTTGAAGGTCTTACTACCTCAATCCATGGATTACGACATCTACTTGTACTCACCGGCAAAGCACCGATGCTGCCTTATAGTAGTATATCCAATCGAGAATCCACCACATCAAATCCACCATCGAGCGGGCCATCTAGTCCAGCTCTTCAAAAACTCATCGTCTTTGATGTCAAATTTAGTCAACATTGACCACTCACTAGAAATCGCTAATGACTACACGGACCATGTATCTAACCAGAATAGGTTAAATAATCTTTATCGTCCATGTCAAAATTTGTCAAAACGACCAACATCAATAGTAGTCGATATCGATCACACAACCATAATCTCTAACGACCAATTTGACCAAGTATTTAACCAAAATTGGTTAAATATCCATCAAGTGAAAATGTCCAACATTTGTCTTGAAATCATACTCGTCATTGCATAAGTCTACTACCTCTATGTCGATACGCACACCCTGTAGCTTCTTCGCGAATCAATCCTAATCCAAGATCGCTGATAATTGGCGTATTCAACCAAACTACGCAAATAAGAAACAATGCAACCAATTTTCCTGTAAATGTCTAAAACAACATACAAACACCCACAATATCATAAATGGGATAAATAAAACCTATCTATAACAATCAAAGTGGTGTATGTGACAAAATGTCCTAAATCTAACAATATCGACAAGTGGTATACATATCAGAGAAAATGTGATCTTTAATCTTAAATTATTTTTAAAACACTTTTAATTCATTTATAAAATTATTAGTTAGATTTTATTACATTTAAAATTCATTAAAGTTCAAAAACACAGTTTTTATACTATACGAATAACTATAGTAAAGTGAGAGACAATATGACTTACCTCAACCAAATCAACCTAAACATGCTCCACAACATAGAGCTGATCAATATGAGTCTGTAGGAAGAAATTACGTCCAAATCTGATAATGTATACAATAGATGTCATAAATACAAGTTATAGCGACTTAAATCGATGTAAACGGAATAACCAATTACTCGATTACCCCAACATCAGCTTCCTGATTCAATAATTCTCCCTGGTCATGCAAATTACCCAAATCATGTACACCTAAATCAAGTGATACAAAGATAGCTACGTCGAAATGTAAAACTAATAGCACCAATGCGACACTCATTCGAAACTCAATCTGTCATGCTCATTTTGCCAAGCCCAATGCCTCCAAGCAAAATGCGACAACCAACCATCCTTCATGAACAACCCAGGTCGCGACCCTCTCCCCAAATCAGTGGCACAGGTGCACATCACCTTTTCCAAGTCAACAAGAATCTTTGTTCAATCTATTGCCTCCTCAAGCTTGACGAAACTAGGACCCTGGTTTCGTGCTCAAGACGTCGATCGATACTGTATATTCCAAAATGCATATGGGCGTGAAGCCCTTTCTAGTACGAGTTCAAATATATAGGTTTCATGATTTTTAATAAAGAGAAGAGTGAGATTGGTTTTTGAGGTTATAAAGAGGAACATCCATTAAAACAATGGAACGGTATTGCGTGAAGAAGAGGAATGACCAGATTGGCTACTGAAGCATATAGATAATATTAATTTAGTTGTTTTGTTAATTTATTTGCTTAGTCTCATTTCAATTCAAACTAAATGGATACACATGTTTTATTTTTATATGATCAAAATGGTAAGTCTGTTCATTACAAAACTTGAAAGCGTGCATCAATACAGCGATATGGTTCTGATCGTACAAGTTTCGTTGAAATCCAAGACTATGGCCTGGACCGACAATTTAACATGTTTTTCGAGATGGTTTTGACCCTCAAATCATATGATCTGGAAATATAGTGATCATATACTTTTCTCAACATAAGGACAATCTGAACTCAATGGAACTAGTCTCGAGCCCTGATTCGATCATTTGTGTAAAGTCACCTTTTGGAACAGTTACTCAAATATTTAACGTTCAATATTTAAATATTCAATAGTTAAAATATGAGTCGTTACATTCTCCCATCCTTATAGGATTTCATACCCGAAATCCTCAGGATTGTACAACATAACCCAACACTCTCGAGTGAGTCACGATACAAACCAAACGTCACTTATCGCTCTTAACAACCACATAAGAAAGCAATCACAATAAAGTGAATAGACTCGGAATTTGGCATGGAGCCAAAATTCTCATGCTTAAGTATTACCACAACCGAAAATTCGAAATTATCATGACCAAGCTAAACACCTAAACTGTACACTTATTCCCAACCCAACAGGTAATACGAACAAAGTGACAACCCGCTTGTTGGATGACAACCTCAATTCAAAAATCAAATCTTGATTTACTTCCAACTTTGGCTAAATCCACGGAAAATTTCGATAGCACCTCCCCCGTATGGTCGGGCCCGGAAAAACCCAAATATTTCATACAAGGCTTAAACCATCAAAAGAAAACAAAGCCCAAAAGTGGCTATCCATGCAGGGGCATAAAATCACCAAAAGGAAAAACCACAATGCTACATCTACTACATACCTCTTTTTAAAGAAAGCTTTGCATTTAGATGCAATCAAAAGCGAGTGTGGATCCAAACAATCAGCTCGTGCTCCACGTACCTAAACATGTACAAAAAAAAGGGATTAGAAAAGGTAGTAGAAATCAACAAAAAAACGTTTCAAGTCATGTATGGAAATAAATGGTCCGTAATGAATAAAAACTACTATCTTGCATGTCTAACAATCACATAAGCATAATTGGTCATGTCAAGTATCAATCATCAAACATGCACAACAAAATAATACCAATCTTGAGAACTAACATCCATGCTTGTCCTAGAATGCATGATACTAGTCTAATCAAAAAAAGACATCCAATCGATATATAACTCGATGGTTTCCATCTCGCTAAAATAAGGGAAGTAAGTTTAGCATCTCTCGTCATCGGAGCGAGCACAACTCATGCGCTATCATGCTACCCTCAAATCCTTGGCAATCATTTAATGAAAATCATTGGAAAAATCGCTCCTACATCTACATGGGAATCTTTGGCAGCTAAAGAGTGCTACATTACTCTTTCCATTTAGCATTAACTAGTTGACCACCCACTCATCAATGAGTACCAAACACCCTCCAATGATGTCGGAACAACAACCCCTCTTCATTACGAAATCAACCTCCATGGTAAACTCCGTACAACAACACTTTAAACTCTAAAGATACAACCAGTAATAAAAGTGAGCAACAACCGCCAGTGGTACACTGCTCCTAAACTGATGCATCTCTAGCAGAGCAATAACAACACTAGAAGGCTTGGAATCTGAACCTTCAATACCAATGAAGGTCAAGAACTTACCCGAAAAGGAGAAACCCCGGTGGTAACACCACTGACAACTCCAACTCTATCCTAATAAATAACGCCTTATAAATCTCTAAAGAGAACTCTATCCATGGCGATTTATCTTCATCGACACTAAACCAAGAGTTGAATACTCCATCACGGGCAACTTTGGTCGTCGATTAACACTCAGTGACCTATTCTCCTAGTACTACTACCATAGACTTCATAGGATGGATAACGACTCTCTACTCCAGGCTATATGACCCAAGTACCTCGCTTTACCCAACCTGAAATGAAACTCCAACAAGCCAACCAACAATCGATGTACTCTGCTCACAGACAACACAAAATACCTTGTGCTTTCATTTCGTCCATCCGGAGAAGTAAATGCAGTCAAGCCACGCAAGCACATCCCGACTAGGCAATATTGGAACACAATCCAAAAACTCACCAAAATATGCCAAAACGTTGGTTATCCTTATGGCATAACCAACCAATCCTACTCGAAGCAGCATAAGATGTTGAAATCGATACACATCAGCCAACCCTTCGTTGGCACAATCCCCTTGGGAAATCCAACTGAGAAAATCTCTTCTCATTCTTAGAGCTAACTTAACCATCACAAATTAGGAATGGATACCAATTCGTCTCTTTCTCTCACTCTCAAGGTACTCATTCCTTGGAGGCATAGCCACCAATCCACTATCAATGGCCAGATTGATATGGAACTCAACTCAAACATAGTGACAATCTGGTCACCTCATTGAATGTGTCTAGGTACTCTCAAGCTACAAGCTCAGATGCCGACTTGCTTCTAAAGACTCGATACCTTAGTCTGCTATTGTCTAACCATAAGCGACTCGCTCTCCACTATCGCTCGATGAAGGATGAATCACTACTAAAATACAAAATGTTCTAGCCTACTATCGTCATCAATAACCTCTCACTACCACTAAACTTTCATATAAACCCAATATGAAAATCCTAAACACGAGTACTAGACTTAATCAAACCTAAGCAATCAATAGCAACCAAGCAAACAACCAAACATACATGAGTCAATGAGATACATTTTGACGAACCATGTATACTAACAAGTATAAACAGTATGGTGCAACAATCCTCCAGCTCGAGGCCTAAAACTAATCCTATGAATGTTGCAAATCAATCATAGTATTACCTCTTGGAAACCAACCACGGGATGTTATAAACATACGGTCTAATTAAACCGTTAACACGGTACATCACAATCAAATAAATAAATTAATATTCTCGAGTCCCAAACCCAGCCCATCCATCACTTACTAGATAAGATGGAATGGTGAAATACCGACGTTAAAATAAAATATGCATGGAAACACCATTGGTAGACGGCATAGCTTTTCATGTTCCTCCTCTCAAGGGAGCGCTCGACGAAATGGAAACGACGATTAATGCATAAGACTCCACAATTCATCCTTACACACAGGATAACCACCAACATCGAGTATAAACTCAAGCACCAAGAGCCCACTGATCAATCTTTCTAAGCCACCAGTCCACTATTAATGGCCAGATCGATACGGAACTCAACTCAAACGTAGTGGCAATCTGGTCACCTCATTGAATGTGTCTAGATACTCCCAAGCTACAAGCTCAGATGCCGACTCACTATTAAAGAATCGATACCGTAGTCTGCTATTGTCCAACCATAAGCGACTCGCTCTCCATTATCGCTCGATGAAGGAAGACTCACTATTGAATCGTAAAATGTCCTAGCCCACTATCATCATCAATTACCTCTCACTACCACTAACCTTTCATATAAACCCAGCAAGAAAATCCTAAACTAGAGTACTAGACCAAATTGAATATAAGTAATCAATAACAACCAAGAAAACAACCAAACAAACATGAAGCAATGAGACTCGTTTCGATGAACCATGTATACTGATGAGTATAAACAATATGTTGTAACAAACCCCTAGCTCGAGGCTCAAAACTAATCCTATGAATGTTGGAGTCAGACATAGTATAACATCTTGGCGAACAAACACAGGATGTTATAAACATACTTAACAAAGTAAGTCATAATAAAAAAAGATAGATTAATATTCTCGAGTCCCAAACCCATCCCATCCATCAACTACCAGATAAGGTGGAATAGTGGAATACTTACATCAAAATAATATACGCATGGAAACACGATTGGTGCACAACATAGCGCAAGTGGTGGCATTGTTTCATGTTCCTTCTCTCGAGGGAGCGCTCGAGGAAATGGAAATGACCATCAATGCATATGCCTTCACGATTCATCCTTGCACGCAGGGCAACCACCAACAACGGGTATAGGCTCAAGCAACAAGATCCCACTGATCAATCTTTCTAAGCCATCATCCTATTCGGATGAATTCTTGCTTCCAGTTGACTGCTCACCCCAGTGGAACTCCAACCTTTTATGTGAAGTATTCACAGAAGCACGACCCATGCTTCGATATAATCGAATTCAGTCACATACTCCAACACAGACATGTCGCCAAAACCGATGAACCTCCATAAGACACTGACTTTCACAAAGTCAAAATAAAACCACTTTTAAGAAAATCACAAACTAGTTTGTAGATGATCGATGTATAGGAAATCAAAACAAGAACTCTTAACCCATTCAGATTCATACTTAGAGTTTTCTAAAGGTGACCCGCCATCATCACCTAACGCCACATCATCGAAGAACACCAAACAAGAGACTAAACCATATAGAAATTGTACCACAACTGCTGATTCCATCCTAAAGAACGGTTTGCCTCATGGACATGTAAATATCCATGCAGCACAATATAGTCGACCTCTACAATTGAGTACCCAAACCAACAATAGAAATTGGGGCCCCTAACAATAACTCTCATCACCATTAAGAACATATTTCATAGATCAAAGCTAACATTCTTGATGCTACCCAATTTCTAACCCCAAAGACGGATCAAATTGTAATACTCCTCCTTTGTTGGATTGTCACAAATAAAAGAATGATCTGTCGCTAATAAAGAAAATAACACCATCGTCACAAATAAAAGAATGATCTGTCACTAATAAAGGAAATAACACCATGGTACTCTTGCACAAAACAACCCATACTATATATATTACGAATATATAATTCAAAAACAAAAATATATCACAAATACGTACTCTCTCGTATATACTAACTCACAATTCTAATACAACTTAGGTTAAACTATGCAACCTAAGCTATGATTCCAAACATAACAACATCCCTACACCATTAGTGTAGAATAATTGCTAAGAGAAAGAAATAAAAGAAAAAAATTAAAGAAGTAAAATAAAAGGGAATAGAATATAAGAGAAGAGAAGGGAACAAAATACAATCACTGAAACAGTCAATTATCTCACACTGCATCAGACAATATATATATTTATTACATATATAACAGGTGAGGCAATAATAACTATATAAACCACATAACCAGAGTACAGGTTCATACATTTATACATAATAATAGAGTTTATACAAAAGTAAATAAATTCACTGATAAACTGCCTCAAATAACAAATAACACTGACAAGGCTCTATAGTGTAATATTGTGGAATAAACAACAATAATATTGGTATAATATGAAAAGGCATCGCCTCCTTCAAAATCCACCTTCGTAGCTCCAAGCAATGCTAATATCTATTACCTCGCCTACTCATTAGCATCATCGATGAGCACCCAAGGTAATAGGAGGAAACATAAAACCTTGAGTCAGAAAATAGTCTGGTGTGAGCGATAACCAACTCTTGAAATGGTACACAAGTCATAATAGTGTTGTATATAACGGTGTTGTATACACAATTATATGATTTTTGTTTGATGATAACAAACAAGTATATATCATTTTGAATGTGTTTTTTATTGTACTGTTATATCACATTACATACATGAATATATTATTTATATTTAAACAGAATGCATCTATACAGAAACTCAGATATCTACACAGTATTTTGGTTAAATATTATATGATGACAATCACATAATATTTTATTTCAAATATTCAAACAGTACAACTATTTATAACTCCACTATTTGAACACATCAGATGTCATATACATTCACAGAATATAGTCTTGTTAATTCACTCAGTTATACAATCATTCATACATGCATTCAGTTACACTCAATCTCATTTATACATTTCACTTATATCACTTTGACACAATGTTTATCCACTGTCTTCTGTCTCTGTCTTCTGTCTCTCCAGTCTTCTAGTCAGCCTTCAGTCAGTCCAGTCTTCTTACCTGTCACATGAAAACACACACACAGTACACTGCAATAGAAATAAAATCTGTATTCATGCAAATATAAATTAAAAAAAATATTATTTGCCTCAGTTTTCTGGTGTGTTTCTCATCATTTTTCATGACATGATATGATTCATCTGTGTCTAGACAGACAGTTTGTATATGTACAGGGACAGGAAATTTTCTGATGGCTGCAAATACACACGTGTATAAATACACGTGTGCACTGCCACGCCAATTAATATGCAACTGAGGAGTAGCCACGTGGACCATCTCAACTCAGTGCATGTGTATACAATTCAACATGATTTTCAAAACAGTTGTGAACAAGTCAAAGTGGTCAAAGCAGTTCAACAAAGATGTCGAGCAACAAAGTCAAGACAGCTCGACCAAGTATAGGTGCTGCAGCTAATGTATGCACAGAACAGTATGGTGCAAGTGTGAAAAAATAGTTAAGCAAACTATACAGCATGTTTCAAGTAAACAGTTCAGCATGGATTCAAGAAGCAAGTACACACACAAAAGTCAAAATGGTCAAAGGAATGGGTGCAACTACAAAATGGCAACATGGAGCATAAAGTATGGTTCAGCATTGACAAGTTTCAGGAGCATGAATGGGTGGACAGTGGAATATGTATGCATGTCAGGTGTGTTCAAGCAAGTGCCACAAAGATCGAGTTCACTCAAGACACAAATGGTTCGGCAAGCTCAAACATTGCATATGGTGCAACAGGGAAGATTTCATGTTTGTCAAAACAGTTCTCAAAGCAATGTAGTGCCAACTTAAATGACAACAAATGCATGGTTCACAGCAAACAACGAAGCAAAATGATCAATACATTGTATAGGAGATACACATTCACAAAACTTGAGAGCATCAGCATGATAGGTGAACGATGCTGCATGAAGAAGAACCACAACTACTGGCAAGAGCTTAAGCGTATGCACAGAAATATGGTGCATCATCTATATGGTGAAACAAGTGAATTAAACATGGCAAATAAGTTTTTTTTTAACAGCCCAATTATGAGCATACAAGTTCAATGAAACAGGAATATTACAATAGCACACAACAGTTTTTGAAGCATAGCACAACAAGCACAAACACACAAATGTTTTAACACTACAAAATAGATGTGCACAAATCATGCAAGGCAGAAGAACAGCTCAGAAATGGATCAGGTCAAATTAGGTGTTGTATACATGGTGATTGAATCAAAACAAGTTTAAGCACAAGAAATGTGAGCAATCAATATTCCAGAAAACTGAAATTATGTTTGGGGCTAAAATCATATGTTTCTAGTTTGTGATTCAATCAAGGATTTCAAACAAGGCAAGAGAATTATGGTCATTTTATTCCAGGAAGTCATGGCATCAAATCAAACAAGGGAATACCATTCAGAAATTTAATGTCGAGGTAATCAATGTCATAATGCAATTTCAAAATGAATTTCCAGAAATCTCACAACAAATATGGCAAGAAATTCATTCTACAGAACTGAAATGATTTAGTTTTTAATCAAGGTGCTTTCAGAAACAATTCCAGGCAAGTAAATAAAGAATAAATTTAGGAAGAAAATTTTTCTGCAAATTAATCCTTTATTTCAAGAACCAAAAATGGCAAGAATCAATTTTGAATTGCAAATGGATTTTTCAATATATATTTAGCAAGTTTTTATCACAATTCAATCACAAATTCACGGCTCTAATTGAGAGCAATCAAAAAGGGGCCACAAACTTTCGATCAAGAAATTTACGCAGAGAAATTAAAGCCGATTTTATCAATAGTTTGTCAAAAAGAGAAATCACGCAAGGGATTTATTCATGTATTTATAAAGGCAACAAATTCAAATCCATTTAAACGCCGAGGTAATTAAATCAAAAACCGCACAAATCAGGGACAATCAGATCCAAGTCATACTCACGAAATCAGAAGTTAAGGGTTTTGATTTACCCTATTTATCAACACCAATATCATCACAGGCAGTTTTTATCGAAATATACAACAACAAAAATTATAGAGAAAATCGTATTCAGAGCACTCACAGATTTTCAGAGATTCGATTGCCAGAGAGTGAGAGGGATAACCAAATCAATCGACGAAGAGGAACACATCAGAGAACAAGAATTCATCAATCTGAAGCCATTGAGATTTGATTTGGGGCAAACATTAAAACCCTAGGCCGCCATTTTTTTCAGAAAATAAAAGGAGATCGGGCAAATGAACTAGAATGGGCCGGCCAAGTTTTTATGGACTAAGCCATATTTTTTCTAAAGGGATGACCCCTTGTTTTAACTCCTAAGGGTTTTAAGTTTTGATCTTTATTTTTTGTATTGTTTTGTTTTTTCAATTTCTTCTGTAAACGATCAACCAGTTTCTAGTGTCTGTAAAATACTAGGAGTTTCAGTCAAGGAGTTGACTGACAATTGACAGAGTCTGTAAAATCTGGGTTACGGATTACGTGGTTGTAATTCGGGGAAATCTGATCGAGGGGATATCGATCAGTCTACGGTTTTGAGCGTAGGGTTAGAATAGGAGCAGGGTTTGCAAGTGTACATGGTCTTGTATGCGGGATCTGTTCTATCACCTAGTAGAAACATTAGAAATGCAGTATTAGGCAGGGTTTTGCCGAAGCTGGGTATATCTGTATGTGATTTATTTTCTGCATTTCTGTTTCTGCTATATTCTGTGATCTGTTTATTATTATTTATCTTGTTTGATTTTTAATTCAGTTAAAAACTGTGATAAACCCTATTCACCCTCCCTCTAGGGTTAATCTAGATCCAATTAGTGGTATCAGAGCAGGTTTTTTCTTTAACTCTAGAGACATGGGTAATCCTAGTTGTCAGTTTAGTGAGAGTCAGTCCAGTTCATCTCCAACTATTTTCACTAGAACAGATTTTTTAAAATGGAAATCCAGAATGGAATTTTATCTAAAATCTGTTAATATTAAATGTTGGGATGTTATTATCAATGGGTACGATATGGTAGATAAAGTTTTTAACTCTCGTGCTACACATATTCTATATTCTTATCTTGATGATGATCAATACAGTCTGACCTCACATTGTTTAACTGCGCAGGAAATCTGGATAGCTCTCAATACGAAGTATGGACAAATTGACAACTGCAGCTCAAAACCCCAGAAAGTCAACTCAGCTTCAGATGTATGCTTAACTAGCCTTACAGATGAAAATTCAGATGGATCAGTTGATGGAGAATCAACAAATGCTGAAACAGAAAATTTCTCATATGAAGATCTGGTTTACATGTGTCTTGATTTAACAAAATCTGTTGATAAACTCCAACTGAAAAATAAGTCTCTGAAATCAAAGAATTTTGAGTTGACCAGCAAAATTGATGATTTGGAATCACAACTTGAATATGTTAAAAATTCTTCAATTTTAGTTTGCAAAAATTGTTTGAAATTGAAAACCAATCTTGTTCATCTCAAGAAAAATATTCAAAAGTTTGAAGATGAAATTTTGATCTTAAATGAGAACAAGACTGAGTTATCAAATTTAAATAACCTTCTGCAAAAGGAATTTGAAAATTTTAAAACAGATATATATTCCAAATTTGAAATTGCTGAAAATGAAAATTTGGTGAAAAGTGGTTTGGTTTTGAAAGAACTTGAAAATGAGATTGAAGAATCCAAGAATTTTGAATCTGAAAAACAAAAACGATTTGAACTTGAAATTTATGAATCCCAAGCCAAAATTAAATTGCTTGAAAATGAGAATTTGGTTTTGAAACAGTCCAATGTTGAACAGAAGATCGCTATAAATAATTGCTCAAATTTGTTAAAAGAAAATAGTGATCTAAAATTCAAAATTCAACGATTAGAATCAACTTTGGATAAATTTTCTAATGGGGAAAAATCGTTGAATATGCTGTTACAAAACCAAGTTTCTATTAGAAATAAATCTGGTCTTGGCTTTGAGAAAAATGATGTTTTTGGAAAACAAAATTCAATTGATTTGAAAAATCCTTTAGACTGCTTTGGAAAGAATCGATATGGAAATTCAAACTCTGATAATCGCAAAGGATTTTTGAATCATAAACATGATGAGAATTTGTTTAATAATAATCTATTTGAACAATCTTGGATCCCAAAAAGGAATAAAACAAAATTTGTTAAATTCAAACAGATCTGGGTTCCTAAAGGTACAAAGGTGAATTCAGATGGGTTGTTGTATAAACAAGTTTGGGTACAAAAATATGTGAATAAAACTGTGAGTGGTTTTACAAACTTTGTTAGACCACTCGATCCCTTAAACCATTAGGTACCTGAGGAGGCTGAGGAGCTGCTGTGCAGAAAGAGAAACTGAATTCAAACTGCTTCATATCATGGAATCATTCACAGCTCCTTATCCAAGTCTGTTGAGTTAGAGATTCTGATATACACTGAATTCTGGTATGATCTCTAAACTCACCTCTGTAAATACTTTCTGTTTTGATTTTTTTTTCTTTTGTTTATTTCTTCTTCTTCTCCCTTATATCTCTTTCTTCTGCCTATTCTGATTTGATTTATCACTGCCATATTTTTGTTGTGCTTCTAGAATTGCAGTATTCATGATATTCTGGAAATTTGTTTTGCGTGTGTAGAACTCTAATATTTTTAATCATTTCCAGATATTGATTTTTTTTCTGCAATTGTTTTGAAGTTCATTTTCTGTTTTCTGAATTCCTAACGGTGTTGACGTATTCTTGTCATATCTTGAACACTGTTAATATGAATTCTAAATTTTTTGAAGATCTGAAAAACAATTGAAATCTCACACATCTCTGCTGTTCTGAAGTTCTTCTAATTCATTTTAGAAAGGCTTGAAAATTTATACTCATTACAGCACATTATCATTTCACAGTTGTGATAATTTCATTGGTTTTTTAGATTGGCTTGGATATTTTTTGACCTGTCTTGAATCAGTGATACATCTTGAAATTTCATCATTATTCATGATTATTATGATTGAAATTAGTTTTTGTTTGAAATCATTTGAGGTTCTAGATATTTTGAATATCACACACCACTTAAAAATTGAAATTACCAATTTTGTGTGAATAATTCTTTATATCTCAAACTTGACATTGTTTCAAGTGATTTCAAATAAATATTTTTGGATCATGAATTATCTTTCAAACTTGATGTAAATATGATGAAAAATTCTTTGGGCTTGTCAGAAATAATTTGGAAAAATTCTTTGAGAAATCGGTCTTGAAACTCATTGTTATTCCATGGCTAATTATATCTGTTTGTTTAAACTCATTTGAAATTATTGATTTACTGAATCACACACACATCTTGAATGTGAAATTAATAATCTGGTGTGATCAATTCATTGAATTCAGATATCTTCATATTCATCAAATGATTTTAAATAAACGGTATTTTTTTTAGTCTCGGGTCATGAATCATCATCCTGACAAGTATGATTTGAAACTATGTTCTGTGTTGCTCTGATACTGTTTTGAAAATTGTTTGTTTTGGAATCTCATGCTTGCTGCTCTGATACATGTGCATAATCTATTATCTCGTCTGTTTGGGCTTGGTACTTAATAATTCTTTTGTCTATGACATTCTCGTTCAGTATCATGTTAAAATTCCTCGTAAATAGAGACACCAAGTGGTATCAGAAGCGCCTTATATTTGTCTCACCCATCTGTACTTAGATTCAAATCTTCACCATGTATAAATCCATACACTCTTTTTGTCTTGTACACATTTTTCCCTCTTGTCGTGTATAGATCAGCATATTCCTCTTGTAATTGATTTTCAATTTTAAAATTATTTATTAATTATTCATTCAGAAATTGAAATCAATACCCAAATTGAACTATATTTAAAATTCATCAAAATTATTATTAGAATTTGAAATTATGATGAATTGTGACTGCATTATATTTCACAACAAGAGGAAATTTTATTTAAATTTTTCATGATGGTTGAATATTTATTATAATATCTTTGAACTGGCAATTATTTCACGACCATCTTCATTACCTATCAGCCTTCTGTCATCCGTTATGATTTTATATTAATGTGGAGAGTTAATTTTTTTTTTAAAAAATCATCTTGAATAGACAAGTGAAAATATTTGTGATGGAATTGCGGTCATATTATTATTCAGAATTAGTGATAATTGAAAATTGCCAATGATCCCGGTACAGTCGATTATATTTCATAATATAATTAATTTAGAAATTTATTTCACAGTCCATCTCTGTATCTACCCATTTTCTAGCATTCACATTTTGGTTTTATATACTGAGGAGTTTTTCTATTTTGAAACTGAAAATAATAAATATAATTAATATATAAGAGTGTCTCTAACCTCATTTAAAAATCCAAGCTCTGGTTATGCATGGTTATGAGACGTCTTATAATTTAAGCTGCGACTGATCCCATTTAAAAATCCAAGCTTTGGTTATGTGTGGTCAGTGTGTTCTTAAATAAAATAAAAAAAAGAAAAGGAAAATGTGCTATAAATTGAAATAAATTTGAAATTCTCCTCTGTGTATAAAAACCAGTCTATCAATCCATCTTCTAATCTGTGAAATATGTTGAAATTCTATGACGTATTATGATTTGTTGATTGATAGATATTGGGATTTGAGATTATTCGAGTTTGTCACTTAAATTGAATTATTTATTATAGTCCAAATCCATCACTGTTTTTGTGCTTTATTTTTATAAAAATCCTTTGAAAATAATTGGAAATAATTTTTTTTAAAACTCTCTCCATTTTATATAAAATTCATCGTATATCTGTCATTCTCTAAAATGTGAAATATGCCACCAGTTCTTAGAATATTATGATTTTTGACTGATTGAAATTTATGATGATCGTTCTTCCTCTTAAGCTGAAATTATATTTTTAGTCAATTTTCATCTGTATTTTAAAATCTGTATCCTTTTGATGATAACAAAAGGGGGAGAATGGATTAGATTTTGATTTATGAGTGAATATTTTATAAATATTTTTAATTTTGAAAATTTATTATTATTCATACATTTCACTCATGCACAGTTATAAGGGGAGTTTCTATTGTAGGGGGAGCATTTAAATGGGGGGGGGGGTTCAAATATTCACGAACAAACACATTTATTATATTCAAAATCTTTTATTTGTTTGTCATCAATAAAAGGGGGAGATTGTTGTATATAACGGTGTTGTACACACAATTATATGATTTTTGTTTGATGATAACAAACAAGTATATATCATTTTGAATGTGTTTGTTATTGTACTGTTATATCACATTACAGATAGGAATAAATTATTTATATTTAAACAGAATGCATCTATACAGAAACTCAGATATCTACACAGTATTTTGGTTAAATATTATATGATGACAATCACATAATATTTTATTTCAAATATTCAAACAGTACAACTATTTATAACTCCACGGTTTAAACACATCAGATGTCATATACATTCACAGAATATAGTCTTGTTAATTCACTCAGTTATACAATCATTCATACATGCATTCAGTTACACTCAATCTCATTTGTACATTTCACTTATATCACTTTGACACAATGTTTATCCACTGTCTTTTGTCTCTGTCTTATGTCTCTCCAGTGTTCTAGTCAGCCTTCAGTCAGTCTAGTCTTCTTACCTATCACATGAAAACACACACACAGTACACTGCAATAGAAATAAAAACTGTATTCATGCAAATATAAATTAAAAAAAAATTGCCTCAGTTTTCTGGTGTGTTTCTCATCATTTTTCATAACTTGATCTGATTCATCTGTGTCTAGACAGACAGTTTGTATATGTACAGGGACAGGAAATTTTCTGATGGCTGCAAATACACACGTGTATAAATACACGTGTGCACTGCCAAGCCAATCAATATGCAACTGAGGAGTAGCCACGTGGACCATCTCAACTCAGTGCATGTGTATACAATTCAGCATGATTTTCAAAACAGTTGTGAACAAGTCAAAGTGGTCAAAGCAGTTCAACAAAGATGTCGAGCAACAAAGTCAAGACAGCTCGACCAAGTATAGGTGCAGCAGCTAATGTATGCACAGAACAGTATGGTGCAAGTGTGCAAAAATAGTTAAACAAACTATACAGCATGTTTCAAGTAAACAGTTCAGCATGGATTCAAGAAGCAAGTACACACACACAAGTCAAAATGGTCAAAGGAATGGGTGCAACTACAAAATGGCAACATGGAGCACAAAGTATGGTTCAGCATTGACAAGTTTCAGGAGCATGAATGGGTGGACAGTGGAATATGTATGCATGTCAGGTGTGTTCAAGCAAGTGCCACAAAGATCGAGTTCACTCAAGACACAAATGGTTCGGCAAGCTCAACCATTGCATATGGTGCAATAGGGAAGATTTCATGTTTGTCAAAATAGTTCTCAAAGCAATGTAGTGCCAACTTGAATGACAACAAATGCATGGTTCACAGCAAACAATGAAGCAAAATGATCAATACATTGTATAGGAGATACACATTCACAAAACTTGAGATCATCAGCATAATAGGTGAACAATGCTGCATGAAGAAGAACCACAACTACTGGCAAGAGCTTAAGCGTATGCACAGAAATATGGTGCATCATCTATATGGTGAAACAAGTGAATTAAACATGGCAAATCAGTTTTTTTTAACAGCCCAATTATGAGTATACAAGTTCAATGAAGCAGGAATATCACAATAGCACACAACAGTTTTTGAAGCATAGCACAACAAGCACAAATACACAAATGTTTTAACACTACAAAATAGATGTGCACAAATCATGCAAGGCAGAAGAACAACTCAGAAATGGATCAGGTCAAATTAGGTGTTGTATACATGGTGATTGAATCAAAATAGGTTTAAGCACAAGAAATGTGAGCAATCAATATTCCAGAAAACTGAAATTAAGTTTGGGGCTAAAATCATATGTTTCCAGTTTGTGATTCAATCAAGGATTTCAAACAAGGCAAGAGAATTATGGTCATTTTATTCCAGGAAGTCATGGCATCAAATCAAACAAGGGAATACCATTCAGAAATTTAATGTCGAGGTAATCAATGTCATAATGCAATTTCAAAATGAATTTCCAGAAATCTCACAACAAATATGGCAAGAAATTCATTCTACAGAACTGAAATGATTCAGTTTTTAATCAAGGTGCTTTCAGAAACAATTCCAGGCAAGTAAATAAAGAATAAATTTGGGAAGAAAATTTTTCTGCAAATTAATCCTTTATTTCAAGAACCAAAAATGGCAAGAATCAGTTTTGAATTGCAAATGGATTTTTCAATATATATTCGTTAAGTTTTTATCACAATTCAATCACAAATTCACGGCTCTAATTGAGAGCTATCAAAATGGGGCCACAAACTTTCAATCAAGAAATTCACGCAGAGAAATTAAAGCCGATTTTATCAAGAGTTTGTCAAAAAGAGAAATCACGCAAGGGATTTATTCATGTATTTATAAAGGCAACAAATTCAAATCCATTTAAACGCCGAGGTAATTAAATCAAAAACCGCACAAATCAGGGACAATCAGATCCAAGTCATACTCACGAAATCAGAAGTTAAGGGTTTTGATTTACCCTATTTATCAACACCAATATCATCACAGGCAGTTTTTATCGAAATATACAACAACAAAAATTACAGAGAAAATCGTATTCAGAGCACTCACAGATTTTCAGAGATTCGATCGCCAGAGAGTGAGAGGGACAACCAAATCAATCGACGAAGAGGAACACATCAGAGAACAAGAATTCATCAATCTGAAGCCATCGAGATTTGATTTGGGGCAAACATTAAAACCCTAGGCCGCCATTTTTTTCAGAAAATATAAGGAGATCAGGCAAATGAACTAGAATGGGCCGGCCAAGTTTTTATGGACTAAGCCATATTTTTTCTAAAGAGATGATCCCTTGTTTTAACTCCTAAGGGTTTTAAGTTTTGATCTTTATTTTTTGTATTGTTTTGTTTTTTTCAATTTCTTCTGTAAACGATCAACCAGTTTCTAGTGTCTGTAAAATACTAGGAGTTTCAGTCAAGGAGTTGACTGATAGTTGACAGAGTCTGTAAAATCTGGGTTACGGATTACAGGGTTGTAATTCGGGGAAATCTGATCGAGGGGATATCGATCAGTCTACAGTTTTGAGCGTAGGGTTAGAATAGGAGCAGGGTTTGTAAGTGTACATGGTCTTGTATGCGGGATCTGTTCTATCACCTAGTAGAAACCTTAAAAATGCAGCAGTAGGCAGGGTTTTGTCGAAGCTGGGTATATCCGTGTGTGATTTATTTTCTGCATTTCTGTTTCTGCTACATTCTGTGATCAGTTTATTATTATTTATCTTGTTTGATTTTTAATTCAGTTAAAAACTGTGATAAACCCTATTCACCCCTCCTCTAGGGTTAATCTAGATCCAACAAATAGTATAAGGAATGCAGGTATGGAAAGTCATTCTAGTCATGTACTTGCATACACGGAGTCAACACATATAATCGAGATAATGTATGCTACTCAAAATAACAAAAAAGGAAACTATACTAGGATAGAAGAATCTACATAGCCTCATCCAGCTCAACTTCCCATCCTTTCTCCAGAATCCTAGAGGTGATAGTCTACTAAGAGAAATAAGATAGAAGCAACCATAACAACCGTAGCATCCATCAAACAAGTCATATCTATGCCCTCCTAAATATATGTCTACGATGATAACCCATTATGACTAGCTATACCATCTGTCTAGGGATGATAAGATCCCAATTCTAGTGGAACTCCGTGTCTACCACACATGCCCCTTCGGCCTAAGCTCGCCGCCCAGGGTACACGATCCTATTGATCATAATGGATGCCCTTATGATACCCCTTATTTGACTCCACTAGAGCACTCTGAGCTATCAATGAATCATCGACACTTCTAAATCATTTGAGCTCCCTAGTCCATCTCTGGTGAAATACGCCCTGCAACCAATCTAGTAATAGTCGAAATCCATGTCTTGCCGACACATGCCCTCCCGACCTAGGCTCATGCTGAAGGTACATGATCATATCGATCTGAATTGGTCTCCCACACGATACTCCTCTTTTGAGTTCACTATCCAATAACTTCATTCCTACCATAATGTACATATCATCTCAGACCATGATCCTATAGGCTTGTCCCACTACGAACTACATAGCAATAATCCATCCTACAACCTAGCCTCACTATGAACTACATCACACTAATCCATTCAGCAGCCTCGACCCATTACGAACTGCACAACACCAAATCTATCTAGCAATATCACCAATCCACGAATTTCATACCATCGACCCATCCCGTCGATCCATCTTGAGCGCATCCGAGCCTCGAAATCAATGTTTCGCAGTCCATAGCTCAATCTAAATGTCTCGTTGCCTCAATCCGTGGATTACGCTATACATCTGTACTCACTGGAAAAGCATTGACCATTTCCTATGCTAGCATATCCAATTGAAAAGCCACCACGTTGAATCCACCATTGAGCATGCCGTCAGGTCCAGCTCCTCGAAAATTCCTCGTTGTCGATGTTAAAGTTGGTCAAAACAACCGACAACAATAATATTCAATATTGATCACTCACCAGTAATCGCTAATGACCACTCAGACCATGTTTTTAACTAGAAATAGTTAAGTGCTTGCTATTGTCGACATCAAAGTTGGTTAAAACAATCAACATCAATAGTGTTCGATATCGATCACTCAACTATAATCGCTAAATACCAATCGAATGAAGTATTTAACTAAAATTGGTTAAATACCCGTCCAGTGAAAACGTACGGCGTTTCTCTCAAAATCCTGCTCATCGTCAAGTTCATCTACTTCCTCTATGTCAATACACAGTCCCGAAGCTTCTTCGTGAATTTATCCTAAACCTAGATTGCCAATAATTAGAGCAACTCTGCAATTCATAGTCCTATAAATGTCTAAAACAGCATACGAGAATCCATAGTATCAAAAATAGGATAAATAAAACCCAGTTATAAAAAACAAAGTGGGGTATATGGTAAAATGTCCTAAATCTAGCAATATCGACAAATGGGAGAAAACGTGATACTAAATCTTAAAATATTTTTAAAACAATTTTAATCTATTTATAAAATTATTAGCTACATTTTACTGCGTTTAAAATACTGTTTAAAACTCATTTCAATTCAAAAACACAAATTTTATACTATACGAACAACTATAGTAAAGTGAGAGACAATATCACTCACTTTAACCAAATTCGGCCAAACATGCACCACAACGTAGTGCTCGTCAATATGAGTCCATAGTAAGAAACGACGTCAAAATATGATGACGTATGAAAAAGATATTATAAATATAATATATAACGACTTAAATTGATGCCAGTTAAATAGTTGATTACTAAATTACCCCAACATCATCTTCCTCATTCACTACTTCTCCCTGGTCATGCAAACTATTCAAATCACGTGCACCTAAATCATGTGACACGAAGCAAACCACATTGAAACGAAAAACCAATAGCACCAATGCGACACTCGTTCGAAACTCAATCTGTCCATGCTCACTTTGCCAAGCACAATGCCCCATAGAAAAATGCGACAACTTAGTATCCTCCATGAGAAACCCAAATCACGACCCTCCCTGCTTCATCGGATCACCCAAATCAGTGGCGTAGGCGTACATCACCTCCACCAAATCAACAAGAATCGCCGTTCAATCTAACATCTCCTCAAGCTCGATAAAACTAAACCCTAATTATGTACTCAAGATGTCGACCAACACCGTATATTCCAGAATGCTTATAGGCATGAAGCCTTTTTCAGTACAAGTTCAAATATATAGGTTTCGTGATTTTTAATAAAGCGAAGAGAGAGAGAGATTGGATTTTTGAAGTTATAAAAAGGAACGACCATTAAAACAATGGAATGACATTGTGTGAAGAAAAGGAATGGATCGGCTACTGTAGCATGTAGATAAAATTATTTTAATTGTTTTATTAATTTCTTAACTTATTCTCATTTCAATGCAAACCAAATCGATATGTGTGTTTTACTTTTGCACAATCAAACTATAAGTCCATTCTCCATGAAACTTGATAGTGTGCATCACTACAATGATATGGTTCTGATGGTTCAAGTTTCATCGAAATAGCAGCCTATGGTCTGGACTGATAATTTTATGCGTATTTTGAAATGGTTTTGACCCTCAAATCATCTGATCTCGAAATATTGCGACCCATACACTTTTCTCCATGTAACGAATTATCCAAACTTAATGGAACTTGTCTCGAGTTTTGATTCGATCATTTGTGAAGAAACAGCTTTTGGAACTGTCACTCAAATATCTAACAATTAGTATTTAAGAAAATATTTAAATATTCAATCGGTAAAATAAGGTTCATTACACGATGATTGTGTGAATGATGGTATATAAAGCAATGTGGCAATGAAGCATTTTGGCGGCAATTTTGGAAAAGTTCAGGTTAAGGTTCATAACCAGAATAAGAGAAGTGGCAACCTGTGTAAATGTGGAAATAGAGGAGGCCACAATCAGAAAAGGGATGCTAAGAAGTGACCTAGATTTTAGACTTTTGATAATTACACATCATTGTATGATTCATTAGATAATATATACATGCATACCTTAGCACGACGCAGTATAGAAAACCTGCATCGAGAGAGTCTACAGAGAAAGAGAAACAGTCTGGGAAGTTTTTTCTATTTTACGAGATGTACGGCCACGTGACAAATGAGTGTCTTCATCTTTGGGACATTGTCGAAAAGCTGATTCAAGATGGAAAACTGAATGAATATCAGTGTGCATTGAGAGAATGTGGCAGGGGTCTATGAACCCCAATCGATAAGGTTAGATGGTTCCTAAATCTCCTTCCCAACAAAAACAAAAAGGTATTGTTATCAACACCACAGTCGAAGGACCACATCCAGTTAGTTTTTGTCTACTGACTATGAAGCAGTATGTGCATGTTGAAGTTGAGGAATGCAACATTGTAGATGAAGCTGTTCCAGTAAAGTAACAGAGGATGATGATTGACGATTTCATCTTCCAAAAAAGAGATGTAGATGGGGTAGAGGCCCCAAGTATTGACCCTTTGGTGATTTCAGCATTGATTGTCCCTACTTTGGTACGAAAAGTCCTTGATAACCATGGGAGTTCCATGAATATATTATTCTAAAAATCGATGTTGAGTTTAATGATTTGAAGCTGTGTAATGCCAGAGTACATGGTTTAAATGTATCTACAAATGAATCGATGAGTATGGTTGAAATACCGGTATAGCTAAGAGAGGGCCAACATAGGAGAATGCAGATCCTTTCATTTCTTGTAGTGGACATCAACTCTCCATATAATAATTTCTTGGGTCAACCAAACATTGCTGAATTTAGAGCATGCATTGCTCCTTGGTGTCTGCTCTTGAAATTACCAACAAAGAATGGAGTTGGGGCCATAAGGGGAGAATGGGTAGTAAGATGGGCATGCTACATGGCTGAATGGAAATGCATCCATAGCAAGGAGAAGGGAAATTCTATGGGTACTTCCCATCGAGTTAAAGGTGCCGCTGCATAGCAAATCCTAGCCCATACATTATAGCCGTCAATTCAAAGATACCGATCCTAGAATATACGATGTGTAATGACCCGCATTTTTCCATATCGGAGAATCATAAAATATATTTATTTAACTCTCAGAGGGTTGGATCATTTCCATATTTTGATATGTTGTTTATGGGAATGTGTGACATGTCCATAATTTTTATGAATTTTATTTGTGACCATTTTTCCCTTGACAGTTTTGTACAGGGCTTTACTTTTGACTGGGATCAAATCAGTTGTTGAGATCGGTTTCATTGAAAAGGAAATGATGTTCCCAATTTTGTAGAGTGGCCACATTAATGATTTGGTTCAGCGGTTTGGGAGGAATCGTTGTTTTAGTTCTACACAATTTCTAGACAGACTAATTAGTCATTAGTGGGCTGATAAGTGAGGCCCGTTAAGGCTAGTGGTTGTTGGCTATAAATAGAGAGGTAGAGGCAAGGAGAATTGTTTATTTTGTTCATTTCTCTATTTGGTTGGGGTTTGAGATTCTCCCTACTCCAATCAAATACCTCTCCACTTCATTTAATTCTTAGATCTAGATTGATATATTGGAAACCAATATCAAGAGAGAGTAGATCGCATCAAATTAGGTGATTTAAAGATAGTTTTTCGCTGTCCGAATTAGAGTTTAGTTGATTTCAAGCTATTTTGAAGAAATAGTGAGTGATAAGCATCTCTCACACAAATTCAATTGAGTATACGGGCTGTTTGATCTTATTTTCATCATTTCAAGTTGTTTTCACCTAGATATACTTGATGTAAGTATATTTTGAACTTGAATCACAATAGGATCTAATCTAGCAACTTAAAACGGTAAATTCTTATGTTAATTCATGTGTTATGCAAGTTTAGATCCATTTATTTGACCATTCGTTGTATTATCATGATTTTGTGAATTTCATGTTCTTAAATGATGATTAATTACTCAACGAGTATTGTTTGTTGATTGTATGAAGTATAGATGATTGAATCGTTGATACTAGTCGAGTTGAGTATGGATCCGATGTGTGTTGATTTAATTCAAGTCTTGATATCATAGATCGTTCGACATTTTTGATGGGTCATGGCTTGCTGTGGAAGATATGGGATGGATCAGACGTGATGACGTGGCATAGATCGGTATTGTTAAGGTGATGGATCGGCTAAACATTGAGGCAAGGAAAAAGTTATGGATCAGCGAGAGCAAGAGCATGGATCGACATGTTTTACTCTCAGTGGATCAGTCAAGTTTTTATGATGGATCAACATGCATTTGTCATGGGTCGGTCAAGGCTTTTGGCATGGATCGTCAATACAAAAGTGGATGGATCGACATAGTATTTTTTGTTGGATCGGGAATGCACAAACCATCTGATCGGTAGGGTTTCCGGATATGGATAGGGCTTAGTGCAATTGATGGCTCGAAAACGTTTGAGGGATTAAATGGTAATGGGTCAGCAGCACTTTTTGGCATGGATCAGGACTGGTCCAAGGATGGATCAGACAAGGCTGCAACTGTTGGATTAGCAACAAATTTTGGTAGGATCTGCTCATGGTTTGGGAAATCAAAACATGACCGACCCATGATGGATCGGTGCAAAACACCAATGATTCATAGCGTTTCTGAAACACTATGGATGTGGATGAAATAGTGTGTATTGTTATCCATAGAAAAGGGTGAAACATTGTGAATCGATTATCAACCAAGTGAAGTGTGTTTTTGGTTCGACGTTGGACGTGGCTTCGAAGTAAATTCAATATGGAATATTCAAAGTGTTGTGAAGTGTTCGTTGATTTTCGAAATGCAACGAATGTGAAGACAAATCATAGTTGTGAGTTCATGGATAATGGTTGCTCGAGAAGTGGCTTGAGCTTATGGATAGTCATCAGGTTGGCTGGCTAGAGATATTGAAGGCTGAGAGATTATCGTTAGTCAGAGGTTCTAGTGGGGATCAAAGCAAGTGTATAATAAGGACGCATAAAAGGATAATGGGACAAGTCGAGTACCCTGAGTATCGTTGAAAGGCCTAGTTGTCTTGAGGAGGCAAATGTACGTGGGGCATGCAGTAGTCTGACTAGCACCGGGGTTTCCATTAGCCCTTAACCGATGGCAAGGTTGGTTATTCATACGATTGACGATGGTTTCAAAGCAGGATTGGCAATGATAGCCAGAGTCATGGATGTTGTTTGCTTTGCTTGTATCATCTTGTATAGATTGTTCAAAGTCGAAAGAGACATCTCTTGAGTGCTTGTCTGATGTTGGTTTAGGCCATTGGGGCTTGTGCTTGGGGGATGTTGATCTCGATTAGAAGGGTCCATGTAGGATAATTAGTTGCTATGTCTGCTACGTTTTGTTTTCTGTATTGTAAAGGCTATCACTGTCGGATGTAGAGGAGACGAGTTGGGTTCTTCTCTGACGTGTTGGTAGATTAGTCGATTGATCTACCTATTTCTCATATACTGTTGATGATGTTAGATAGTTGTTTTATCGCTAATTAAAACTATTGTCTGACTCAAGGTTTTATGTTTCCTCTTATTACCTTGGGATGTTCATTCATGTGATGGATGGGCATACCGAGTAGCATGTAATAGGTAGTAGATCTTGATGAGGATGATGCTGCTGAGCGACGACGAGCAGGAGGCTGACGTATTATTTTTTATTACCTACTATCTAGTTGTTTCCACTGTTATGTTTGATGTATGCTGCTCTGAGTGACCTTGTAGTAAGGCATTAGAGATGATTTGGGATGAAATTAACCCAAATTCATATCAGAGGCATAAAATGATGTTTTAGAATTTTAGGAATTTTTCTAGATTTTTCTGAGCCATAATTTCGCTAATCTTCGCTAATTACCATAATTAGCCATAATTAGTGAGGAACTATGCAAATCACTCACCTTAGCCACAAACAAACTTTAGATCTGAAACAATCTATGATTTGGATCCAATCCCTATGTGTTCCAGCAGCTCTGTCTCTGATTTGGTGCTACCCTTCCTTGATTTGATGTAGTTTTGCTTAATCTTCGATTAGAAAGTGATTAGAGATGATTTGGGATGAAATTAGAAGGTGGAGGCCATTGCTAGAGCTTGAAGGAGGTAAGTGGCGGCTGAAAAAATGAGTCTAAAACCGAAATCCTAACCCTAGCAGCCCTTAAATACCCCAAATCCCGAAATCCCCCATAGGGCCTAGTTGCTAATCACCCGGTTAAGCCGGATTAGCTGTTTTTCACCTTCTAAACCTTGTTTCAGCCATATCTCCCAAACGGTAAGCCCGTTTGGCTAATGTAACCACTCTACGGAAAGAGAAACCATCATTCGAATCCAATGGAAGTGGTTTCAGGTCAAAATTCCTTTCTAGTCAAAAGTTATGGCCAAAACAGTACCAACTAGGGGCAAAACGGTCATTTAAAAATCGACAAAAATCATGAACATGGGAAATGACCCCAATAATCGTCTCCCAAAGTTACATGACCATACGACTTCATATGTGAAAGAAATAAATATTCCACGATCCTATGATGCGTAGAATGCGGGTCGTTACACTCTTCCCCCCTTAAGAAATTTCGCCCCCGAAATTCCCTAACCAAAACACAAAAAGGGTTCCGCATGCCTATCAACCATAAACAACAATCAACATGCAAAACAAGTCTATCCTAGCATGCGGTTTACTAACAAAGGAAGAAACTATCACTACCAAAACCTTACTAGGCAAAGAGTTCTGGATACTTCTTCCTTATATCCTCCTCTGTTTCCCAAGTACAGTCTTTCTCATTCTCACCCCACTGGACTTTGACTAGTTTCACCGCCTTCCTTCGAAACTGCTTCGTATCGTTCCCAGCAATACACATAGACTTGCGGTTCCCAACCGCCTCGAGTTCAACTTCGATGTTATCCAACTGATCAGGTGAAATAGCCACACTAGGGTCGTGCACGAATTTCCTTAACTGGGAAACATGAAATACGTTGTGAACTCCTGCCATCTTGTCAGGTAGCTCTACCTCATACGCCAAATTCCCAACTTGCTCGAGGACTGGGAATGGGCCAACAAATCTTGGTGCTAACTTACCTCTCCAACCAATCCGAATCACATTCTCAATGGAGAGATCCTGACGAACACCAAGTCGCTAACGAAGAATTCCAAATCTCTTCGTCTCTTATCGAGATAAGCCTTCTGCCTATCTTTATCCCTTCCTAGTAGTAGATCTGCTTTATGTCTCAATACATCTTGTTACCACTGGGATGTATAGTCAATTTCGAGTGATGATATGCTCTAAGCACTTCACCTCTCAGTCCATCTACGTTGGGTACAACTAGTCCCTTATTCTTTCGAAGCCACCCTTCTCGATCAAATCCTTACTTGATCATTCTCTTTCCATCGATACCCATCTCTACCCTAGAGATGGTTTCCAATAGATTAGGATCGTCCTTCTAACTGGAAACAATCCACTCATTCAAAATCGATCTAATCGTCAAGCTTACTAGCGTTTCTGAATCCAATTCAGTCTTGGGTCTGAAATCATATCCTGTGACATACTCTAGTTGCTTCCATCCTAGAAACAAAACCCCTAAACTGGCATGTCTCCTACTCAATGCAACTAGTACTGCACCCAAATCCTTTACTATGATCACTCTGTCCCATGGAGTCATGGCGACTCCACTGCACTGATCCATAGCCACTAGTCATTTGCTATGTCCACTCTGCCCCATGAAGTCATAACAACTCCACTGCACTGGCTCATAGCCTTACTAATCCTTTACTATGTCCACTTTGCCCCTCGAGTCACAATGACTCTACTGCACTGGCTCATAGTCCTACTACAATCACTTTGTTCCCCGTCGCCGGAACCCTACAGGTGATAGTCTACTCAAGGGAAGAAAAATAGGAACAACATAGCAACCATAACATCCATCAAACAAGTCCTACCTATCACCTGCTAAATTCATAAACACATCGACACCTACATGATTGGTCTAACCAACCCCAATATGTCGATTCTAGTATGTCTGGTCTAACCAACATCAATAACTAATGGAAGCCCAAACTCCATACATACACCGATGCCTACTTGACTGGTCCAACCAATCCCAGGCCAATGGAAGCCCCGCCTCCCTTCGGACTACCGTACGTCCAACGTACGTTTATCCTCCAAAGATAATTAAACTAATGGAAGCCCAGCCTCCAATCGGACTACCGTACGTCCAACGTACGTTTATCCTCCAAGGATAAGTAGATCACGTCCAACGGATCCAAGGTAACGGGCGTCCCCAGATACCCCTGCTTTTAGTCCTCCTAAAATACTTGAGTCCAACCCAAGTCTATCCATTATCTTGCTGCCCTCTCGAGTCCAACTCGAGCTGAATCCAATTCCTTGTAGCCTTCTCGAGTCCAACTCGAGTCAATCTATAACTTAGACCCAGTCCTGAGTACCGACAAACTCTAGTCCAACGTGTGTCGTCTCCCTATTCATTGCATCTCCAAGATCAACGAACACCTATTTTCTTTTACGAGTTCAAGTCCAACTTGAATCGCTCTAATCTTCGTTGTATCTTCCATGATCAACGAACGCATCCTATTCCTTCAAAGTTCTACTATCCAATAGAGAACATCAACATAGGGTCCTAAACAATCCATTACTTTGCATCTTTCTCGAGTCCCACTCGAGCAATCTCATAACCCTATCGAGTCTAACTCTGGGCAGTCTATACCATTGAACAGTCTTATCATGTTCCGTCTGCCTATCACTCCTTGAGTAAACCAAGATATCATCCAATGAAAAATCACAACAACTATTTACCCCTCACACAACCCATCCTAGTCGAAATCGACATTCCCCAAGCACAAGCCCCAAAGGCCTAAACCAATATCAGACAAGCACCCAAGGAACATATCCTCCGAATTCGGACAATCCACATGAGGTGATACTAGCAAAACAATCTAGCACTGGAGTACTCATTTGCCTCCCAGAGACAACTAGAACTTATTACAACGATAACCTCTTAGCTTCCTTAACTCCAGTTACTATCACCATCACTAGGTAGGTACCTAATACCACCCTATTCCTTTGGAGTAGATCGACTCCCCAAAATAATGCTAAACCCAGTAAAGCCCAAAACAAAGCAATCACAAGGAAACATACATCCATGACTCGATAATACCACATTAACAAATCATGCCAAACTAGTCGAACCACCAATCGGGTTCGTCACTACTAAAGGTCTATCGACTAACTCAGGTTTGTCAAACAAAACCCGATCAAAACATCTTAAATAGAAAGCATACCTCGAATAACGACACCTTTTTCCTTCTGCGCCGCAGTTGGGGCATTCGACGAAGAAGGAACAACGTTGATAGCATACGCTTTCACAATCTGCTTCTCCCTAGGAGGTCGTGGGCAATCATCCTTGTGATGTCCCGCCTGGCCTCAGTTAAATCACTTCCTTTCCCCAGGCTTTTCTCGACAATCTCTGGCGTAATGGCCCTTCTTGCCACAACTAAAGCATTCGCCATCTTTCTTATTTTTCTTACTCTGACCATCCTTGGTCGGGTTCTGCTTCCTCTTGTTCTGAGAATTCTTTTGGCCTTCACCGCCTGCTTGCGGCTTTGGCTCCTCTGCAGATGCCGTAGCAACCTCAGTCTTCGACTTAGGGAAAAGGTTCTCTGACCTTAATGCCTTTCCTACAATAGACTCGAACGTCTCATCGATATGGTTTATAAGTCTTTCCCCCAAGTACCCATCCAAGCCAGTTATGAACTTCTCGTTCTTCTTTTCGACTGTATCGATAAGGGACCATCCATATTTCGATAAAGTGTCGAATTCAGCGATATACTCCGAGACTGCTCTACCGTTCTGCTTAAGCTCCAAGAACTTCCTGAACAGTTCTGATTTATGAGCAGCTGGAATAAACTTATCACAAAAGCGAGTCTTAAACTGATTCCAAGTAACTTGATCTTCTGGAGTAGCTGTTCTAATGGCATTCCACCAATTCATCGCTCGCCCTTGCAGCTGACGAGACGCTGGCCTTCTCTTCATCGCATCCTCAAGACCCAAGTCGTCGAAGATACGATCACGGCTATCCAACCAATCCTGAACATCTGTGGCCGACTCCGTTCCGTGGAATGGCTTCCCACCAAGGTTAGTGTAATCCTTGCACAACTTGGCGAAATCGACCCTAGGCGTCTGCACTACTGGACCACCACCATTTCCGGGATTGGGAATTGCTCCCTGAACATCTCTAAGCATGTCTCTCATGAAGTTAGTGAACATTGTCCTCATGTTAGGAGCATTCCCATGGTTGGTCCCTCTACCAGCACCTCTAGGATATCGGCTCATCGTTAATCTGTAAAAGGGGAAACGATTAACGACCCCATAGTGGTGATAGTGCAGTACAACTTCATTCTTATACTACCAATAATATATATATATATAGCTTTTAAAAACCAAAGTAATCACAAATACGCGCTCTCATATACGTACTATCTCTCCCTAGTGTCTTTCCCTAGGTTAACTACGCAACCTAGAGCTCTGATACCAAGTGTGACGGCCCGCCCCGCACCAACCGACATTTACTCTAAAAGTGCGCTGTACACATATCCAATTAGCACGGGATGGTCGCCAGAAGAAAAAGAAAGAAGAGAATGGGCTAATCAAGGAACCTGTAATATGTCTCACAGCGCATAGAACAAAATATAATAATAACATACTTGACATAAAACAGGAGAGACAGTGCATAAGCTAAAAACCAGAACTAAGCATCATAGCAGCGGAAATCCAAAATACAGCTTATTACAACTTTTCAATCTGTCTCAAAGCAAAAATAAGATAAAGGAGGTACACTACTAATGCCCAAGTAGTGACCACCAACGACACAGGGAGAATATCTATATATCATACGTGGAAGCCTCCTGCTCGCCTCCGAATCAGCTACTCGCGCATCACCAGCTAACCATAACCTGTCTCTAGTCTGCTCGTGTGAGCACCCAGAGTAATAAGAAGAGACATAAAACTCTGGGTCAGATATAAAGCCTGGTATGAGCGATAAGCATCTAAACAGAATAATAACAGGTATAATCCAATCATACCTGAACCTGGACCTGCAACCAAAGAGTTAGCACTACATAATGTACAACACTCTAAGGTGCCATTTCAAGTGGTGTAAAGATAACGGGGGTGGGGTGTGCATGTCATAGTGATGTCAAACAATCAAACATAGCAAGCATCCTCACATCTCTCACTCAGTGCGTAAAGTATACGATACCCACTACCTTGGTCCTCTAATACTTTGGGCCATGACGGAATCCAATCCCGTGTAACTATCACTACAAGCCCACTATCCATCTCTCAGTGGTGGACCAAAGTTATGAATACCAACAACCCCTTTGCACACGTCCCGCAGCAAAGCCCAACCATGAAGTGAACTCATTGGTTCCCATCTGGATCCTGAGCTCTAACTTCCATTTGGACTACCTTTGCATCTCGGGTTTTAGTCGTCATCTCCGTCCGGATCGATCTTCATTCAGTTCGCTTCGCTTCAGGTCGTGGCCATCAATGTCGGATCGCGATCGCCCACTGGGTTCGGGTCGTGCATGTCTCGCAGCATCAGATCGTGGCGCTACATCGGTTCGGATCGGCTCTCCCTTCGGATCGTGGCGCTTCATCAATTCATAGGGGCATCGCTTCAGAGGATACGAGGCGGATCGGTTCGTGGCTTCAACTCCGGATCGTGAGAACCATTCTTGAGTGGATCGTGGCGCCCAAACTAGAGCGGATCGTGGAGACGACTCGCGATCGGGTCGGAGAAAATGGGGCGGATCGTGGGACCTGTTGCGATCCGATCCGGTTCTGCGCGGTTTCCTGCACTTTGTCCAACGAGTTGTTTACGCCATTCGACGGCGTTTTCGACCATTCTAACTATTCTAAACAATCACAAGTCATACCAAACAGTCATAGCAACATATATTATCGACCACAAGCATCAAAACAACAACTTGATAGGATAAATTGGATCAAACATACCCAAAACACCATATTTTCCCCTTAATCCCTCTTAATCATTTTTGGGTATATAATTAGCAAAACTTATCCAAATTAGCCAAATTTTCTAACAGAGGTCTAAAACAATATTTAAGAATTTCTGAATATTTTTCTAGATTTTAATCATGCATAAATTCGCTAATTATTATTAATCACCCCTTAATCCCCCAAATTCCGGGATTTGCAAAATTAGTCGAAATTAACCCAAATTCATATCAGAGGCATAAAACAATGTTTTAGAATTTTAGGAATTTTTCTAGATTTTTCTGAGCCATAATTTCGCTAATCTTCGCTAATTACCATAATTAGCCATAATTAGTGAGGAACTATGCAAATCACTCACCTTAGCCACAAACAACTTTAGATCTGAAATAATCTCTGATTAGGATCCAATCCCTATGTGTTCCAGCAGCTCTCTCTCTCTGATTTGGTGCTACCCTTCCTTGATTTGATGTAGTTTTGCTTAATCTTCGATTAGAAAGTGATTAAAGATGATTTGGGATGAAATTAGAAGGTGGAGGCCATTGCTAGAGCTTGAAGGAGGTAAGTGGCGGCTGGAAAAATGAGTCTAAAACCGAAATCCTAACCCTAGCAGCCCTTAAATACCCCAAATCCCGAAATCCCCCATTGGGCCTAGTTGCTAATCACCCGGTTAAGCCCGATTAGCTATTTTTCACCTTCTAAACCTTGTTTCAGCCATATCTCCCAAACGGTAAGCCCGTTTGGCTAATGTAACCACTCTACGGAAAGAGAAACCATCATTCGAATCCAATGGAAGTGGTTTCAGGTCAAAATTCCTTTCCAGTCAAAAGTTATGGCCAAAACAATACCAACTAGGGGCAAAACGGTCATTTAAAAATCGACAAAAATCATGAACATGGGAAATGACCCCTATAATCGTCTCCCAAAGTTACATGACCATACGACTTCATATGTGAAAGAAATAAATATTCCACGATCCTATGATGCGTAGAATGCGGGTCGTTACAATATTGGTCTCTAGAATATATATATATATATTGTACTTAGCAAAAATCTAAAGGGAGCTATATATTTGATACACATGTTATTGTTGATTTAGATCCAATTTATGATGTTTTTGTTGATTTTCTAAATGTTTCACCAAAGTTGTTGATATTGATCTTATTTATATAGCCTTAGAGCTATTACGATGCTTATATATGTAAGGTGACCGCATATATGTTGTTTTAACTCCCATATGAGATCCATGTATTGATATTATAATGGGTTTTCCCTAATGTTATTTCTTTGAGTTACAACGACTTTATATATAAGCTTGGCCTTAGCGCTTAGCACTTACTATTGGTAGAAAATATTTACATGTCATAGTTGATACCTTTTCATGATACATATTTATGATGTTTTAGTTGTAACTTATATCATGAACGATATGTTGTACGAAGTTGAAATAACTCTTTCTCTATTTGAGAAGAATTATCCCCATATGATTCTATACTTCGTTTATCATGATCTACTCATATCTGTTTGAACTATACTAACTCGTGTATTTTATATACCCGTGTCAGATCGAGTTGCTTCAGGTTAGCTTCTGTTGTAGATATCTGCTTGTCCAACTTCCTCTATGACTTATCCATTACTTTTTTACAGGTTTAGGCGTAGTTATTGAGTTTCGTTTAGTACTTAATTCATGTGACTTTGATATGTATATATTCTTTTATGGGACATGATGTTGTATATTATGTGATTCGTATAACCACTTATGCATGCTTCACTATGCATAGTAATGGGTGTATCTGTACATACAACTAAGTTTGTTGTTCTACGTTCTATGTTATTTCATATAATTATGCTTTGTTCTGAGAAAATCCATTAGTCACTATTGTATTGTATTAGACAAGAATTAAGTAGGTTCATACTCCTGAAGTATGAAAAAAGAAACATAAATCGACGTATTTGATACTTGTTTAATACAAGATTCACATATGGTCGCTCTGAACTAGTCCTATTCTCTGCACTAGTAGACAGTACATCGAAGTATATATAAGTGTGAACATTGTCCCTAATCGAAACTGTTCCTAATCACGTCCTTGACCTTCTCGTGTCCTCTGGGGGTAGATAAAATCTCAAATATAAGCTATTTTAAAGATCTAAAAAAGGAAGGTTCTTAACTCAACTAATATTCAGATTGTTGAAACACCTTAGATGCACAAGAGGCTCCTAATTTCTTCTGTAATCTGCAAGAATCCGCTTCTTTAATATTTTATGTGAGTAAACCTTACCTTCTAATTTAAGCATTGTGGATATGACTTTTTTTTGTTTTCAGAATGTGTATGTGCCAAATATGTTCCCGCAGACATTAAAACTATGTTTTTCGTTTATAGTGAAATATGGCAAGCTCAAATTTGTGACCTTATATCTTTACCATTTCTTGTCATATTGTTTGATATTTTGTGGTTGTTAGAATGCTACTGAATTTCTTGCATGTCAAAATTCAAGTCCATACGATCTCTATAACTTGTTGAAAACATGCTTCAAACATTGAATCGGAGCCTGAAAAGCTCCTATTGAAGATCCTGAAACCTAGCTCGACCAAGACCATCAATGGTCGACCTATAGGTCAATTTAAGAGGAGCAAGGTTGACCAAAAATGTGATTCCCCAACTTGAGATCCACACTGACAAAGAGTATTACTAGGTCATACTATCTCTACTAGTGCAGAGAATAAGGCTACTTAGAGCGACCATCCGTGAATCTTGTATTAACAAGTACTATGTACATATTCTTAGTGCTCATTTTTTTTTTACCTCAAGAGGATCTATATGGTTAATTCTTGCCTAATATAATACTATGGTAGCTAACAGATCTATTCAGAAAAAAATATAATAATATACGTTGTAGATCGCAGAACAGCAACACATATACATCAATAACAATGCATAGTAACACATGCAAGAGTGGTTATATAAACCACTAATATATACTACATGCCCCATGAAAGGATATGCACATAATAGAGTCATTTTAATGGAGCAACCAGACGACTAGCCAAAATAAATTTATGCATCTAAAACTGATAGATAGACCACAATGGAAGATGGATGAGCTTGTATTTACATCAAGTACTAACTTGTAACAAATCGGTCTGACCTAGGTATAAAATACATAAGTCAGGCTAGCTAAAACATATCAGGTATAACATGATAAGTGGAAGATACTATTACATAAGAGACAATTCATCATAATAAAGGAGGAATATATTAAATATACAGCAACATATGATATATGAGATAGGTTCACTAGCTCATAATCAAGGTTCCCATGTATAACAATATTCATAAAATACATTTATTTCCATCGACTAAGCGACCAAAGACTAAGGCTAAAATGGTCTAAGGAAATATCAAATCAGGATGAAACGTACGATGGAAATCACGAAACACATCACATCGAATTTGATTAGGAGTTCGCCACATAGTGTTGTAATTACAATGTAATAAACATCAAATAACAAAAGGTTATATACAAAAATCAAAATAAGATGGTGAAACATTATAAAAACTCACAAAATCCTTGAAATAAAAAATACTTGAAATCTAGAAAATATAACACCACATGGTCATCATACCACGCAGTCTTGACGAATTTAGAAAATAACATACCATATAGTTTGGTTCCAAAAATGCGAGTCATAGCTACGTTTGCGAGTGCTCCACATAGGTGGACGAAGCAAACCAACACTACTTACATAGTTTTGGCACCCCATACAGTTACTCGAAAGTATATATTTGGCTCATAAGCCCCACAAAGTCACCCCCACACAAGTATACCCTAGGTCAGCATAATGTAGACTCATATGTCTAACATAAATGGGCCTCTTAGCCTAGTACAGTAAACATCTGACCCGAAGGTCCCATACAGCTCCCCGAGTATGCGTCACCAACTTCCTAGTAGTGACCCGAATAGTGATAACAGTGTGTCCCATACCTCACTATCAGTTTACTATAAGTCAACCAATTTAACAAAAAATACAACAATCGAGCAAGTCAGGAATTAAACAATATAATATACCTTTGTGTCTCATACCATGAGGTTTATTACACCATTTAAGTCGCATTCTCATTCTCTTGAAGGGTGCAAAAATGTGTGATATTCATATAGAATATATACTTTGGGAAACCGAGTCATTAAAAACAACTTTAGAAAACTATTTGGAAAATATTTTTTTTAAATCTCATTGTAGAAAATCATATATATATATAATAGCTTAGAAATAATAATAGTTTTACAAATTGATTTTGCCAAATATTTTTATTAAAACGATATGAAAAACCATTTTAAAACGATTTATAAACATGTGCAATTTGTAAGCATGTTCATGAAATCAGCATATGGAATTCAAATGAAAAATTCATCAATCTGATGAACATCAAATTCTGTAAATTTTGTATGGTATTACTCGGTCTTTTTATTTGTGTTTATTGCAGGTACTTTATTTTCAAGAGATGAAGAAATTATTGAAGAATGGGTTTTTAATTAATAGATCAAGCTCACGACTTTGTTGAAAAGAAGGAGAATGTCAATTTATGCACAAAAGTAATCATAGCTCAACTGGTTTGAAGATGTGTATATTATTTGGAGGTTGTCGGTTAGAATCACTTTTCCCTGTTTTAGCAACTACATCTCCTAAGAAGAAATTCCTTCTAAAAAGAGACAACTCAAGGAGATTCTAGAATATAAAAGGAATGAAGCTCTTAGAAGAATATAGAACATACTAGATCAAGAAGCATCTGCAAAAAGATCAAGTCAAAAGTTTCTAGAATGTTTTGGATCAAGAAGTTCTTAGAAATATAAATAAAGCGACCTGCAGAAAAATAAAGAAGGGGAATATAAAGGAAGAACGAGTCAAAATTTCTAGAGAATTCCTCAGATCTAGATCTAAGGAGTACTATAGATACCCCTACCTAGCATTAGTTTAGATCATCTTGGCAATCGTTTTCTTTCTTTTCTTCTTAGGATTAGGGTTTTCTTGTAATCTCCTAACTTCTTATTTTATAAATAAAATTTATTGAATTCTTCTTTAATCTTTTATGTATGTGTTCTCTTTTGCTTTATTTTAATTTCTTTCTGTGTTCACTTTCGCTTTATTTTAATTTATGTTCTTCCTTTCATTGGATTTTCTGTTTTATTGTTTTTATTGTCTTGAGATCTATTGACTTGCCAAGAGGTTAATAGATCTCATCCCTAATTCTCGAAACTTTTAAATATTCTCAATAAAATCAATGTTATTATCTTTTAATTTCTTAATTAGAATATTTATCTCAAATTCGTCTAACATGCTTAGAGTTTAAACAAGCATTAGCAGTTAAAAACTCACAGTGGATTTGTTTCATATTCGCACAAACACTACGACAAACGTTGTGCACTTGCGGTAAAATAAAATCATAGTTTTTGTTTATAACTAAGACCATTGATCAAGTTTTTGGCGCCACTATTGGGAAGTTCTAATAATCTCTAGTGCTTATTTAAGTTTTGATCTGTATTCGCATAAATTCTATAATAGACGCGATACGCCATGCACTTACTTTGACGACCGCCCATAACTCTTGCACTTAACAAAAGGAATAACGCGCTGTAAGGTGTGCCAGACAGCTATGGATGATCATCAGGGTAGGATAACACAAGCAAATTTGAGCAGAAACTTAAACTTCCATATCAACTTGAAAGAATATCCATACAACAAAGGACTTCATAATAAGAATCTGTACAAAGATGCCTCACTACAATCACTTAGAGAATCATACAACAAACATAATAGCGGATACAACAACTAGATATGAATAGTAGAAAACTGATATGTAAGCCACTTGTTCACCATCGATTTGCAGCATCATCCACTAAAATTTGCTACCTGTGACCTGCTACTCAGTCTGTCCATCCACAACAGGATGAATAGCCCAAGGTAATAAGAGGAAACATACAACCTTGAGTCAGACAACAGTCTTAATGAGCGATAAAACGACTATCTAGCATCATCAATAAAGCATATGAGAGTAGGCAGATTAATTTTCTAATCTACCAATCATATCAACAGAGAAGAACCCAACCCATCTTCCCCACATCCGACAGTGATAGCCTTTACAAATAATCAGATAGAAACAAACAGTACATTCGTGGTAATCAATTATCAAGCATAGACCATCCTAATCAATATCGACATCCTCCAAACACAAGCCCCGAAGACATAAACCGACATCAGACAAGCACTCAAGAGATATCTCCTATGATGTCGGATAGTCTACACAAGATGATACAAGCAAAATAATCATCATCCATGACTTTGGCTATCACCGCCAATCCTGCCTTGAAACCATCGTTGATCTTATGACTAGCTACAAGACGCTATTTGTCAAAGGGAAAATGGTAACCCCGGTTCTAGCCAAACTCCATACGCCTTTCCACGATATGTATGTTTGCCTTACTCAACGAAGACAACTAGGCATTTCCATTATACCTAAGGTACTCGACCAACTAACATCTAGTCTTTTAGGCGTCCCCACTATACCCCTGCTTTGAGTCTGCTAGAATCTCCGACTAACGCTAATTCCTTAGCCTTCAATATCTCTAGTCATCCAACTTGATGACTATCCATAAGCTCAAGCGACTTCTCGACCAAACCATTATCCACGAACTCACAACCGTAAGTTGTCTTCATATTCATTGCATTACAACGATCAACTAACATTTCACAACACCTCGATCATTCCTCCTCGAATTAAGTCGAGGCCATTACCATCATCGACCCAAAAACATACTTCATTGATCAATATTCCATATCAAAGCATTTCAACCTTTCACAACATTTCATTCAGCCTTTTACATCGTTTCAAAAATGTTATTATATACCCTGGATCGTTCCAGACCCATTGGCTATATCCCAGATTCACAGCGTTTCTCTCTACTTTCCACAGCGTTTCAGAAACGCTGTCAATACTTCTGATCCATCAATATGCCTTCCGGTCAATCAATATGCCTTCTGATCCATAGCATTTTCTATCCATCATCCACAGGGTTTCAAAAACGCTGTCAATACTTTGGACCCATCAATATGCCTTTCGGTCCATCACCTTTCTGGTCCATTGCATTCTGATCCATAGCATTCTGATTCCTAGATTTTACAGTGTTTGTAAAACGTTGTCAGGTCCAAAAACCATTCTATCCATCACCCTTCCAATCCATCACCTTTCTAGTCCAAAGCATTTCCGGTCCATACTTTCTACAACATTTCTCTAACATTGTCAAACTGGTTTTGCCCGATTTACCTAGTTTGTCAATGTCGATCCATCCAAGTTTGTAGCCAATCCATCAATGCTTAGAACACGCACATCCAACTCAACCAAAACCAATCGATTTCAATTCAACTAGTCAACAACAATTCTAGCAACAATCAACAAACATTAAACAATTATTACCATCATACAATTACATAGAATCCACTAATCATGATTAAACAATTAAACGAACCAATATAGATCTAATTTGAATAAACATAGAATTAACACATGAAATTTACCGATTTAAGTTGCTATACTAGATCCTATGGTGATTCAAATGAAAATATACATACCATGATGTAGATCTAGATGAAAACAACTTGAAATGATGAAAATAATATCAAATAACCCGTATACTCGATTGAATCCGCGTGAGAGATGCTTATCACTCACCAAATCTTCAAAATAGCTTGAAATCGACTAATCTCTGATCCGGACAGCGAAGAACGATCTTCAAATCACTAAATTTGATGCGTCTACTCTCTCTTGATGTTGATCTAGTTTTCCTTGATGTAGATCTTCAATCATCTAATGTAGATATAAGATTTTAATGGAGGAGAGATGTATTTGATTGAGCAAGGAGGATCGCGTGCTCAACCAAATGAAAGAAATGAAGAAAGTAACCCCTTCTCTTTGCCTCTAAACCCTATTTATAGCCTCTAACCAGCCCACTAATAGGCCTCACAAATCAGCCTATTAATGACTAGTTAACTTATCCTGAAATGATGTATCACTAAAACAGGGATTCCTCCCAACCCGCTGAACCAAATCTTTAATTCGACCACTATACGGAATTGGCAATACCATTTCCTTTCCAATGTAATTAGTCTCAGCACCTGATTCGTTCCTAGTCAAAAGCTATGCCCTGTACAAAACTGATAGGGGAAAAATAGTCATAAATAAAATTAATAAAAAATTATGGACACGTCTTACATCCCCATAACCAACATATTAAAATATGAGAATGATCCGACCCTTTAGGAATTAAATAAAAATATTTAATGATCCTCTGATATGTAAAATGTGGGTCGTTACACTTACAGTAAAACAAAACCTCGGCTTTTGATAATAAATACCTCAAGGTCGCATGATCGGTGAAAATAATGACCTTCGAGCATGTGAGATATGATCTAAATTTTCGATAGCAAAGACAATAAAATAGATGATATTCCAATCGAAAAACGTTTTCTCGATGGGCATCTATTATCCATAACTAATGCACTATGATATGCCAACATAGTAAATTACTTAGTGATCAATGAAGTACATTCACACTAGTCAGCATAAGATAAGCGGAAATTGTTCTCTAGAGTTAAGGATTATTTTTGGGATAACCCTTACCTTTTCAAGTAGTGCCCCGATAAAATCATTTGTCATTGTGTGGTTTCTATTATCCTACTTTATTTCGTGATGCACACGAATTTTGCAATAAATGCCCACAGTGCCAAAAAACTGGACGAGTTACTGAAAGAAATGAAATGGCTTTGAATCTATTGGCCTACTTTGTGATTAGGCCACACAAAGTTTAGACGTCGCGATTACCCACATAAAGTAGCAAGGAACATGAATATTCAAAGCCCATGGCACCGGTCGAGGTATTTGGATCGAGCTAGACCCACGTATAATGAAATCAGCTAAAAACCTAGAGCTATCTACTGGATCGGGTCGAGGAAAGCGGGTCGAGTTGGAATCGTTCGAACACATTACATTTGGCTCACATATACTGGATAGGGTCACACCTTTCACCGGGTCACACCTCTATCGGGTCGCCCCCTAATAGATCTACCTGTAGTACCTGCCATTCTAAAATGTGGAGCTATTCTTTAGGCTATAAATTCGGCTAACTCACTCCCCATGTTCTCCACTCACTCCACTTTCTCATAACCAACTTCAAGATCCTCTCTGATGCCGCCACGTGGCACAAGATCCAGAGCCCTCAACCCCTATAAATAAATGAAGATATGCTCATTTTGAGGGTCTTTTTGACAGCCCAAATATTCATGTATGCCATGGTCGTGCCCTTCAATAGGTAACGACCTTCTTCTTCAATGAAAATCAATGAATTCAGAGAGAATTATTCATTGTATTCGAGTGATTGAGTGGTTATATTCATTGTAATTGTTATCTCTTAATTAAATGAGAAACTATAAAGTGGACGTAGGCTCGTTAACGCTGAACCACTATAAATCTCGTGTGTTGATTGCTTTCTCTTGCTTTTTCATATGTGATTTCTCATTATTCTCTGCAAAACATGATCAGTTGGGTGTTAGTGCCATTTTTTGGTCTTACAGAATCTAATTTTGGTCGTAGAAATATTAGATGTTTGGAGTATCGACCTCATGGGTTTATTTCCTAAATCGTATGGTAATTTGTACATTTTAATTGCAATTGATTATGTTTTCAAGTGGGCCAAGGCAGTCCCTACCAAAACTAAATGACAGTGAAGTGGTTGTGAAATTCTTTAAAGAATATATATTTTCTCAATTTGGTGTTCCTAGGGCCATAGTAAGTGATAATGGTACTCATTTTTGTTTGAATCATTACTTAAGAGATACTCAATAACACATAAGGCAGCCACTCCATATAATCTTCAAGAAAGTGACAAGTTGAAATTTTAAATCAACAATTTAAGAAAATTCTTGAAAAGGTTATAAACACTAATAGAAAAGATTGGTCATCAAAATTAATAGATGCACTTTGGGCCTTTCGCGCTGCATACAAAACAAATCTAGGAATGTCGCAATATTGTCTTGTCTATGGTAAGCTTGTCATTTTCTAGTGGAATTAGAACATCATGCATTATGGGCAATTGAATATATAAATTTTGACACCAAAAAAGTAGTTTCACATAGAAAGTTACAATTATCAGAACTAGACTGAGTCTTATGGAAATGAAAAATTTACATAGGGAGAACAAAATTATATCATGATAAAATCGCACTTCGAAAAAAATGTGAAATATGTTAAAAAGTTCTCTAATATAATTTAAGGCTTCTTTTATTTCCTAAAAATTAGAAACACGTTAGATTGGGCTATATACTATTAAGACTATATGTCCTTATGGCGACATTTAAGTTGAAAATTCAAAAATTAGTGAACATTTCAAGGTAAAAGGAAAATGACTGAAACCATTTCTAAAATTTGAGTAAAATAAAAATGATTAGGTCTTGGATCTCCTTGATCTCATGCATGCTCCTAAAAAACGATTTAGGCTATAAGGACATAGCTTAATTTTAGTGTGCTAGGTGGGGAGAGGATGGCTGTTTTCATGCATTCATATTCTGCATTCAAAGAAACATTTTCATTCATATTTTTTATTTTTCATGATTTTTCTTTTGGTGCATTCATATTTCCATTTGTGTTACAACTATGTCTACATTTCTGCATCCATTTTTTTACTACTAAATTAATTTCTTAGGCATCCCATATCAGGAACATATAGGTTCATATTTATTTGAAACTCTTTCATTAAAACTTAATGAAATTGGTTTATTATAAATAGGCATAGTTGAGTAGTTATATTGTACTGGTTATTTAATGGATTTTGTTTTATGAATCATTAGCTTCATATGGTAAATAAGATGAAAAATGTAAATCACAAATGATAATAGTAAACAAATTTGCAGGATGATTCATTGGTGGTAATTATCAAGTTTGTTATTTATTATCATTATTTAAAAAGTGTTATATCTAAAATACACAAGTTAACAATCTTCCAAATTATATAGTGAAGAGGGGCTAAGATGATTTTGCATTATCCCCTATTGGCTAATAATTATAATAATAATGATACTGATAATTAATAAACCATGGGTATCCAACATTGCTAGTACATTTAGCGTTGGTGTGCACACCCACCAAGTACTATCCCACTCTCACATATGCCCGAAAGTCAGTGTATGGGAGGTATACTTTGGTCTCATTTTTTGAGTTGGTTACCTAAGGATCACCGATCTATACTAACATTGTTAAAGTCGATATGCACAATCTACTAAGCTCTATTCCATTCTCGCATAAGCTCGAAAGGCGGTGCATGGATGGTATACATTGGTCCATGGTTTAGGTGTACTTAGTAAAAAAATGTTATCATTAAGTAAACATATAAATTATAAAAAGTGGGTAAGTGAATAAAATTAAAGCATACTTTTAGTTTTATCTATATGAAATTTTTAAATAAGTGAAAATAGAAATATCACTTTGCAAACTTTGACAATCACGAAAAAATGAACTTCATAATTTCACCATGTTTTAACCGAAAATATTAGCAAGCTAAAGTCTAATGTGATAAGAACTTGATTTTTGTTTAAAGTTTATTGCTAAGTGATGAACTTAAATTTCTCGATTTCGACTAAAGCATTTATATACTACAATATTGTAACTATATAAAACAAACCAATTCATCAATTTTCATATATTTTTGCATTCATATAGCTGCATTAATAGTATACCATGTTGCATTGGGATTTTCTGGGTAGTATCCGCTGAAAACCCTCACGAGACACAACTTGTCCTACTAGGGACACATAAGGTTTAAGGGATTGTTACATACACTAAATGCAATCGTAATTCCTAATGATAGTGTGGCTAATAAATTTAGCTAGGTTTTTATTCGTGGATGAATAAAAGTTCTAGTGTGGGGATATTTGATAAACATCAAATTATATAAATTTGACACTACTTAATTATGCATCTTATTATTCTAAGACGGTACTACTCAACCTTTTTAGTTTTGTTTATTGCAGGTAGATATTTTCAGGAGATGAAGAAATGCTTAAAGAACAAGCTTTAAAATAATAGTTCAAGTTCAAGGCTTTATTAAAAAGAAGGTGAATGTCAAGTTATGCACAAAAGTAATCATAGCTTAGCTGGTTTGAAGATGTGTATTTTATTAGGAGGTTGCTTGTCGAATCCCACTTTGCACCCTTTTTTATCAACTACATCTGCTAAGAAGAAATTCCTTCTAAAATGGGCCATCTCAAGAAGATTCTAAAACATATAAGGAAAAAAGCTTTTGAAATCACGGTTTGGGCTTACTTCTCACATATAACCTCTATTTTTCAATCATAGATTGGGCTAAATTGGTTGTCGAATTATATTGGTAAGCTAAGGTGCTTTGATACCAATAAAGTTGCTAGGGAAAAGCAGTTTTATGTCAAAGCTCTCATTGAAATTACTCCAAACAAACCACTTTCGAAGAAAATGAAAGTTAGAATTGCGGATGATTATGTGGCTAAAGTGAGAGTTCGCTATGGATGGACCCCTGTTATTTGCACCTTGTGCCATACCTTTGGTCATGTACACGACTCTTGTTCTTGGATCCCCACTGCCACTGCCCCACTGTTCCCCTTTCCAAGCGAGTTCCACTTCCTCCTGTTATCATGAAGTGGGTTTAGAAAGTTGTTCCCTCTCCTATTATTCGGGACTTTGATCCAAATCCTACTACTCTTTCTGATGGTGACATTTTGTTGATGATGATGTTCCTTCTATTGAGACCCCTAATATAAATGGTATTTACTAGTATTCGGAGGACCATTGTTGGTTTCATGTGAGATCTGGTATGAGATATGATCCATCTGAAAATTTGTTTTATACATACGTTTATGATATTGATGATGATTTTAGAAGATTGGAATACCAAGTAGTAGGCGAGGGGTTTCAGCATTGAGGAGGGTGAGCTAGGTAAGATGAACATGTCTCTGTTCTTTGATACTAAGTGGGATCAGGATTACGAATTTCGTAGTCCTAACCCGTGTTTCATTCGTAACCTTGATGTATTCTTTACTGAGTATATCAATGTGTTAGGATTGAGTGGTAGCTCCAATTGTCCCTCCTTTATGGAGGACTAATTGTGTCATATTTGTAGCTGAAGCGCCTTTCTGCACTACTATTTTATTTTCGTGTATTGATACTTTAAACCAGTCTTGTAGAAGTTAGACAAAATATCTTACTCATGTTTCTTCATGTATTCATTATTTGTTATAATGAAAGTGGCTGCATCCACTATAAAAGACGGCTTATCTTTACTAAGAAAAAAGCTTTTGAAAGAATATAGAACACACTAGATCAAGAAGAATCTACAAAAAGATCAAGTCAAAAGTTTCTATAATGTGTTGTAGCAAAAAGCTCTTAGAATACAAAGAAAGGGACTTCCAGAATAATAAAGAAGGAGAATATAAAGGAAGACCGAGTCAAAATTTCTAGGGAATGCCTCATTTTAGATCTAGATCTAAGGAGTACTATATATACTTCTACCTAGCATTAGTTTAGATCATCTTGGCAATTTTTTCTTTCTTTTCTTCTAAGGATTAGGGTTTTCTCTTTTAATCTCTCAACTTCTTATTTCATAGATAAAATTTATTGAATTCTTCTTTACTCCTTTCTGTTTGTGTTCCCTTTTTCTTTATTCTAATTTCTGTCTGTGTTCTCTTTTACTTTATTCTAATTTTTATTCTTTCTTGCATTGAACTTCCTGTTTTGATATCTCTATATTCTCGAAATCTATTGATTTGCCAAGAGGTTAATAAGTGTCATCCTAATTCTCTCAACTCTTAAATATTCTCTGCAAAATCATTTTTATTCTCTTCTAATTTCTTAATTAAAATATTAATCTCAGATTCATATAACATGCCTAGAATTAAATAAGCATTAGTAACTAAAAACTTCATGTGGATTCGATCCGCATTCGTACAAACACTACAAGAGACGTCGTGAGACTACGGTAAAATGAAATTACAGTTTTTGTTTGCAACTAAAACACTCGATCATAATCTAAAACGAGTATTTGATAAAATACTGGGTTTGGATTGAGCCTATTGAAATCCAATCAAATAAGCTTCGAATGACCAAAATAAATCATTAAAAAGATAAACAAAACAATGCAAATAACTTGAGAGAATTAAGCAAGAAGTAGGGAATAAGATGGCTCGACCTTGCAAGTGAACTGCACTAGCCAGATCGACCCAGCATAGTGCCTAAATCAACACCTGGGTTGACTTTAAGTGAATTAGGTCGACTTAGAGATGCTACTTTCTACCTGGAGCAATTTTAGCTCTAACTTGAGTTGTTGACTAACTTTACTAATTATTCGAGGTTGAATTTAAGCCTAACTTTTGATATGCAAATAGTGGGATATACAAGCTTTAAGTTTGAAGATGAAATTCACAAAACTAATAAAAATCGAAGGAGTAACAAGCCCATAAAGATCAACCTAAACAAAGGTTAGCACTATAGACTACTGGAATATAATTTTGGTTTACAATATTTGAATTTCATTAGAAAAATCAAACTACTTCGACATGTATAGATATATAAGTTAGAATAGTGAGTTTCACAAGCCCACCTTTAATATCATAGAGACTTGGTAGGATTAGGAGAGAAAAATAGGAGCTTTCAAGCCTCTAATAAGTTACAGCAAGCTGAAAGACAAAGATACAGACATGCAAGCTAAAATAAATTTACAATAACCAACTCACTTGTAATTTGAGAGATAATGACATTAAGTCACTAGTTTACTGCTAAACTACTGAAAAGTAAAAAAGATTTGCAAACTACTACTGAATTTTAGTTGAGATTTGGATATGGGTGTGAATTTGGAGAGAAGATATAATTTTTTTTCCTCGGGTCGTTCGTTAAAGGGATAAGGAAAAATATCGAAGAAGAAGTACGCTGCTTTTACTTCTTTAGATTTTCCTTTCTCTAATTTTTTGCTAATGGATTAGTTTTAGGCCCAATTTACCCATATTTTACTTAATTTAAGCTGATTAAGCCTTTAACCCTCTTTTATACGAATTAATACATGTTTGGGTCGTAATGCACCATCTACATAATTTGTTTACATTTTCGATATTGTTTTGACCTACAAAAATTATTACATACTTACATAAATCTTTTAAACCATTTTAAAAATAAGTTTTATCATAGCGCATTAAAATTCACATTCCTATTAAAAATTTTGTTTTTACATTATTTCTATTCAAAACTTTAATTTTTAACTACTTAATCTTTCCAGTATTCTTGTCTTACAAAAATAAATGCTCAAACCATACTAAAGTTTTTTAATACTCAAATATGGATTTTTAATCAACATTTTTATTTTTATTTCCTTATTTGCAACTCAATACAACTAATAGTCCATTTACAATGATTTACAAAATTATTGTTTCCAGGTAAATAAAATCCCATAATACTGGTTGTAATCACAAATTCACGTTTTTAAAGTTGTAAAACTTTGTTTAATTTATTCTTAAATTTATTCAACACAATAATTGTAACATCCTGCACCCTTTTACATCCCTTAGAATAGAGTTATGCTAAGAAATGTGGAGCATTGTAGGTACAAAGACATATGTCATAGAGAATAAGATTCACAAGACAATAAAATAATAAGTACAACAAAAACATTTAAACTGGAAATATACTTTTATTTCAAAACTGAATACCCATTTCAGTCACAAATCATAAAATCACCACATGTATCATGAGAACAAAACCTCAGTCATAAATCAGAGTACAACACAATATATAACCCCTATCAATATCAATAATACAGCCGAAGATAACAGAAAGAAATAAAAGAGATGAACAAAGCATCAAAATAGAGCTTGAATCTTTGGAATGTGTATGAAAACCAATGTGTCTGAAAAATCTGAAAGATTTATATGATCTAATCGAAACCCTAATTGCATAGTTTAACCGATTAAACTACTGGATCTATGCAAGAAAATAAATTAAAACTTGTTTAAATTAGGTTTTAGGGTTCATACTTGTTGTATTGCATCCACGAAAGGCCAGATTGAATTCGAATCGAAAGGAAAAATAATGCATCGAATCAGAAACGAACAACATGTCACCGCCCCTCTATAAGTATCCACTTCGAACGCCCCCGTGAAATTGTCATCACGAAATCGAGAAAAAAGGGAGGTACTAGCCTTTTTCACCATGATTCTCAGATCACCAATTTCAATTAGGTAATTTTATTTTTGCGTGCACTAGAAAAAGGAAAATGTATAACCTTTTAAAGTGATGCATGGATAAAATTTTGGATTTAAGAATAATAGATCGGACGGACCATTTCAACTAATATATAATATTAACTATTTAATATTTAATATAAATTATGGTCCTCTTTCCTTTCAATGTTCTTGTTGTGTGACTCCATAGGCTATTATAACTTTGGCAATGATTTTAAATCATATTTAAAAACATAAACAGTGATTGACATCTAGTAATACATCGCTGCTACCCAAGTTATAATAAGATCAATGGTTCGGTACAACAATTTTGTGACTAGTGTCTCAATGTAATATAATCCTTTTAACCAATATATCCAGGATTAAACTCGAGACATGCAACATATCACCCCTTTATAATTTAATCTATTTATCTCGATCGATGAGTAGACTATTTAAAGAAAATCGATATTTAAGCACGACCATGCATTTCACAGTCTCACTCAATCAAGAGGCCCATGGATATCACTACAAATATATATTGTAGGGTTAAATTCCATCTAGATCGTTCATTAATTTTCAATCGATTTGAAATGTTTCCAATAATCACCGTTATCATTACTCTGTTACGAGTAACTCTAGATGATATCAAAACACAAATATCCTCGAATAAAATTATAATGATTTCAGGTATGAGGACCATTACATCACTGCCACTATGAGAATAACTTATGATATTGTTAATTATATTTCATGTAGATTTTCTCACGTTGGGTAAGCCCAATACGATATTCTCCAATACGTATTCATGTTTTGACATTAATATCATGTATATTAATGAACAATGAGATGTGATCATCAATCAATCAACATACTAGTCTCTACGTTTTATTGTTGTCCTTCGTGTACAATAAAACTTGACTAGGGACATTTAAGAATTACAATACTTAACATATTATATAATCTCAAATTTAAGTCACGTACTTGAACTATATATATCCATATTGTTATTCTAAGGACTTCTATTATGTTAATATTTATATTACGCAAAATATATAACATAACAAAATATTCTATTCCAAATAAAATAATAACATCAACAATATTATCAATCACATCAAATGGATTTCCTCTAGGGCATAAACTCTAACAAAATCAATCATGTATGCTTAGGGGAAAGAAAAAGGAAGATAAAGGAGTGGGTTAGATAGTAAGTGTGAAAAATGATCTAATTAATATCATAATTGAGTATAGAGAAATAGAACCAATAGCAGTTCTACTGTAAAATTGGTAAAGTGTTCATGCACGACTACTGAAGGTAAATATATAGGAAGATATAGCTGGACTAATCGTTTGATTATTTACACTCATTCAACAATTGAACATAAGAAATGTGATCATAATAATTTCCTAGTACTACCCATCGATTAGCTTTATCCTATCGGTCTACCACCCCGCATAGTAGAATGTCGTTGTAGATCTAAGGCTTTTCCTTACCTAATATGTGACATCCCACACCCCATAATGTTATCCAAATATAGAATCTCGTTGAGGAATATGAAGCGTTGTAGGTTTAAAGATTTAAACATCACAGCGACTAAGATTCCACAAGACAAAAGTAAATAAAGTTTACTATGGAAGAAGAAAGCAATTTACATAAAATAATAGAATCATTTATTCAAACATAACCAAATTATCTCAAATTATCATGTCTCAATCTTAGCCAGAAAAGAAATAACATCCGACTACATAATTATTAAAATTTCCACAAACAACCAAAGTAACAACAAAACTATGGAAAAGAAAATGAAGAAAACGATACATCTCAAGAAGAATCTCCAAGAAAGAACCACATAAGTAATCTAACTATGTGTTTCCTCCCTGAGAGCATGGGGGAAGAAAAAGGAAAGGAGAAAAGAGGTTATACAAAAAGTCTGGTGTGCTGTCATGATTACTAGCATGATTAATAAGCAAAGGAAAAATAGATAAAATAGTAGTTCTAATGTTATAAGGGGGTAAGTGTTTGTATACATCTAAAAGTGAACAAATAGAATAAGGATAGCAGAAATAACATAAAACATTGATGCTCTTATTCGAAAGATTTGATAATGATGACTATTTTGTACTTCTACAAATTTGGAACAACTTATCTAATTAGGAAGAAATTCTATAATACTAAACAATCGATCGGATGCAACAAATCATGGATAATCTGTGCCTACTATGAGCTTAGGTTTATCAGGCCCTAGCCCATCAACAAAAGACATAACTTATCCATAGTTTTCAAAATGCCTATTGTTCCCAAATCAGACCAATGCACGCACAATGACCCGTCAGAATGCACCATATCCTTCAATTGGACCAACTTACATCCTTAACCAAGCATGGTGTGTTTCCTTCCTCTTAATTGAAACCGAAAGTGATAAAAAAAGGTATGTTACACAGAATGGATCTCAACCAACAATTTACTTGGCTTAAATACCCAACCCTTGATTTGGACCCCACACAAATTTTATCAGTTTATTAGGCCCGAAGTTTACCAAACCATCGTAAATCAATATATACACATTAAAGCCTAATGCTAAAATTGAAAGATCGTAATTTACCCAACCATCGTAAATCAGTGTGTACATATTAAGGCCTAACTACAGTATTTAAGTTTTCTTTTTAGGCTCGTAATTTGCTCAACCACCGTAAATCAACATATGCAAATTAAAACCTAACACTATAGTTTTTAGGCTTGTAATTTACCTGACAACTGTAAATCAATATGTACATATTAAGTTTAACCGTCTTTTTTTCAACTAATTATAGTCATATCAAAATTGCAAATAAACCATATGTCTATCTGAATCAAAAAATCGTAATGGACCCAATGGCGCAAACTGCGTTGCCCAATTCCCATTTTTTTCCAACTTATTCTATAATTATTCAATTTATTAATTAATTTACTATTTGTTAAATTTTGGGTTGTAACATTCTCCCCTCCTTAAAGGATTTCGACCCCGAAATCTCTAAGGGCGAAGAATAATATAAGTGTTTTTTACATCCATCTACTCATTCATTACTCACTGGCAAACATTGTCCTTAATTTATCTAATGCAATTTATGTGCTTATGCAATAGTGTAGTGTATTACGAAAGAGTAGGTGGCCTACTGATTCAGTTGACCTCCTTTTTATGCAATTATATTTGTGTCATGCATCCAAATGTATGCAAAATCCTAATGATAACAAATAATTCTATTTGCGTGCATCAAACAACATCCACATTCAACAACTATATGATGAAATCCATATATTACAACCATATAAATAAATAAACTGCACACACATCCATATGCATATGCAAGTGTCCTATTTATCCGATCATAATGCCTAGTGTGTATGTGTATGCATCCATTGCATCCACTTGCAAACACTTGCATCCATTTGCAAAAATCAAACATAACATGTTTCAATGACATGTTTCAACTACATCCTATCATATATATGTATCTTCTAAGATCATATTCAAAGGAATTTGAAAGGTAGAACTTACGAACTAAAGATGGAAAAAGTTTGAAACATACCATCAAAAAGATAATGATAAGATACCCGCATCTTCTCCTCTGGTTCCCTAATAGCCTCACTGGAGTCGCCTCCCTATTGAACCTTAACCAATCTCACTTCCTTGTTTCTTAGCCTCTTGGTTTAAAAATCTAAGATCCTCCAAGGTGCTCACTGAATAGATGCCTCCCGCTTGATCTCCACGTCCTCTAGTGCGCTTGGCTCTACAACCACTACTGAATCGTGTAGGCACTTTGCAAGTGCGATACATGGAATACGTTGTGAACACCTGATAGCCTCTCCGGTTGTCAAACCCAATAATCCATCGGTCTGAATCTCTCTGTGACCGGGAATGCTCCAACAAACCTTGATGCCAACTTTCTATGGAACCAAACCTTACCACGTTCCTTAATGGAAAATCTTTGATGAAAACCAAATCTTCAATAGCAAACTCTAAGTCGATCCTTCTTTTTTCCGCATATGAATTTTGCCTATCATGTGTTGCCCTCATCCTTCTCCTTATCAAATCAACCTTATCAGATGTCTCTCTAATCATTTCCGGCTCAAGAAATAATCTATCTGTCGAATTCCACCAACATGTCGGAGATCTGCAAGGTCATCCATACATGGCCTTGAAGGGTGACATGAAAATGCTTAACTGGAAGCTATTATAGTATGTGAATTTCACAAGGGGTGAATGATCCTATCATGTCCCTCTGAAGTCCAAAATACACATCCTTTGTAGGTCCTCCAAAATCCTATTCACACTCTCAGCCTGTCCATCCGTCTGGAGGTGGTAAGTAACACTCAACCCGTGTTGTGTCTCTAAAGCCTCTTACAGACTCCAACAATAGGGTTTCTTTTAATTCACAATACTCGAAGGAATACCATGGAGTCTAACTATCTCGCGAATATACAAAGAAACCAACCATGCAGCCATCCTTTTACACTTTAACTGGAATGAAATGGGCACTCTTATTCAGTCAGTCCATGATGACCCAAATGTTGGTGTTGCCCCTTCTCGACTTGAGCAACCCATCCATAAGTCCATAGAAACGATTTCCTAGTTTCACAATGGTATATCCAAAGGCTGAAGCAGTCCACCAGCCTTCTTTTTCTCTGCCTTGACTCTTTGACAAGTCATATATCTAGCCACATACTCGGCCACACTCTTCTTCATGCTGGTCCAATAAAAAACTTCACCCATATCATGATACATCTTATCACCACCTGGATGGATAATCATTCGAGAGTGATGAGCCTCAGCTAGTACCGCACTCGTCAATCATCTGTACGAGGTGCACATAATCTACCATCCCGTCAAAGCCAGCCTCTACGATGCACAATATATCTAAGGAGGTGCCTAGAAACCTTTCCTCGACTCAATCTATCCAAAACAAATAAAAGCTTGGGATCCTCTTTCTACCTCTTCTCGGTCTTCTCTAACAAAGTAGGTCGCATCTCTAACGATGCCAACAATCCTGGAGTGAAATCCGTAGATGGCCGAAAATCAAATACGGCCGTCACACAACAAACAAAGGACTTAATGTCGCTCTTAGCCTTCTCAAAGTAACATACACTATGTTTCTCTTGCTAGGGGTATAAGAAATCTCGAAATTATATGATGCTAAGAACTTCATCCATCTTTACTACCTCAAATTGTGATCCATCTAAGAGAACAAATCTTGTAGCGTGTAAAGAGCTCGAACTTCTCACAAAGTAGGTAGTGTCTCCAAGACTTAAGTGTGTATACTATTGCATCTAGCTCCAAATCATGCATAGGGTGATTCCTTTCAAGAACCTTTAGTTGCCTACACCATAGCATACTACTCTGCCCTTTTGGATCGATACCGCACCTAGACCAGTCCCACAAGCGTCGGTATAAACTATGAACATCTTAGATCCATCAGGTAATGTCAAAACTGGAGCACTGCTGAAAGCATTCTTCAATCTCTAAAAGACATCCTCACAATCCATATGCCAAGAGATAGCTAAACTCCTTAGTAAGTCGAGTCAATGGTGCCAAGACCCATGCAAATTCCTTAATGAACTTCCTATAGTAACCCCCTAGGAAAGGAAAGCTCCTCACCTCGGTCATGTTCTTGGGGGTCCTCCAATCCTGTACCGCCATTATATTGGCGGGATGAACTTCCAACCCATCCTTTAAGACCATATTTCCCAAGAAACGCTCCTATCTCCTCTAAAAATGACACTTGGAGAATTTCGCCTTCAACTGGTGAACTCGGAGAGTACAAGATCCTTTCCTAAATGCGAAGCATGCTCATCCTCATTCCTTGAGAACACAAGGATATCATTTGCAAAAACCACCACAAACTTATTCAAAACGTCTTTGAATACCCTACTCGCCAAGTCCACGAAATACACTGGTGTGTTGGTCAGCTCAAAAGGCATAACCAACCACTCAAAGAAGCCATCAGGAGTTTGAAGAATCGTTTTATCGATGTTATCCTCTTCCATGCTTCACTGATTGAAACCTGTGCCTACTAACTGATAAAAAAAAATCATATATTCAAGGAATGGGTAACAATTCTTCTTTGTGAGTTTATTCAACTCTCGATAGTCTACACATAGACGGAGGGAACCATCAGCCTTAGTGGTGAAGAGAATGAGTGATCCCCACTCAGAAATACTATGCCTAATAAAACCCTTTCCCAAAAGCTCACCCACTTGCGTGCTCATACCCCTCCATTCCCTTAGAGCCATATGAAGAACTGGTAGCGCTACGGCTTCGTGTTCTCACTAAGATAAATTCGAAAATTGATCTCTCGCATAAATTGCAAACCTCTTGCCCCCTCGAATACATTCGGATACTCACAGACAATGGGTACCTTAGGCTGTCTAAAAGGTTGATTGATGGCTAAGTAATCATGTTACAAGAAGAGAGCAGCTCGTAGTAGTGGGGAAACTCAAAAGGATAGTACCCATAGGATTATAGGTCATCATCGATCAGATAGCAAGAACGTGGAAGGACATAGGTTATGCCTCTATAGGTCAGGTCATCTTTCACTATGAGGACCTTGGATTGGGGTTATGCTACTACACATGGTTTCTTTAGATTTTTTTACTTATGGTAAGTCTATTAATGCATATTAAGGATACCTCCTAAACTACAAAGAGGGTGTCTACATGGAGCCTAGCCACGATAAAAAGAGGCATAAACCATAGTACTCATAAATCTCTAACAGAATTTCATATAGCATGGTCACTAAGTCCCTCTTTCAGTGGAATTTAGAAAGCTTAGGTAGAATGATGACACATACATCCGTAATATAAGTGTAAGGAATTCCATTATGGATATAGCTCACACATTTTGTAGCCGACGATAGAACATCTGTAGCATAGGCAGTCATGTTTGGTTCTTTACAGATGTAGCTTTAATGTTCCAGTACCAAGATGGTGGAATACCAACAAGAAAACTTCGAGAAATACCTGGATGGAATCTAGGATCAAAGGGTCTAAGGGAATACATTTACAAACATATATGATTATTATTTACTAGGTTAAATCAACTGAGGAGTATATGGGTGCGACATATGCGCAAAGAAAATGTCTGGACGATATTTTTAAACCTAATATAAGAAAAATTGGTAATATAATGGTATTTGTATTGTTATAAAAAGTATATAATTTACTAGTTACAAAAATATTAGTTTTGATCCTCTCCTCAACACTACACGTAGGTTAGATAGAAGTCAAGAGTTGGATCACTTAGAGACACTTGACTCGAAAGTGTCAATATTTTAGTAAGCCCATACATATGATTATATTTTAACAAATTCCACTGTGAGTTAGTTACTTGAACTATGATATATATATATATATGTATATGTATATATATATCTTTGTTTACTTGCAAGATACCAAGAAAAATAATGATGCTTCAGTGGACTCAGTTTTTAGATTTATGCGAAAAATCCAAGCCCGTTGGGGTCTAGGTTGTTACATTTGGTATTATAATTTACATTAGTAGATCCTATATAAATATGAAGTGAATGTACGTATATACTAAGATCCTAGGTATCCCACTTATAGAGAAATAACACATGGAAAGTTTTTGAGAACGGATTTATACATGTTTTTTAGACTGCGGTTAAAATAACCCAACAGTGTAAGGTCCTTTACTGACTGCTAAGTCAAAAGTACAATAAGAATACTTATTGATAAATGATTGGACGCCCATATGTTATAAGTAGTAGGAATATAGGAACTTCATAAGATTGGTGAGAAGAGCAATAATGCTTTAGTAAAAGGGAAGGGACTTGGCATATAAAAAGGATAAGTACTCCAAAGAAAGGAATTTAAGTATATTAATAGTCAATCTTGAGGGAAAAAATATTAAAGAAATGGTAGATTTAGAAAATAAGCATTTATAAAGGGAAAAGAGGTTGAAATCCCACTTTGAGTCTGGCCCAATTTTGGATTATGAGAATGAAATGATTTTAAATAGTGAAATTTAGATTGGAATCCATGGTTTCAAAATCATATGAATAATAAAAAAAATTGAAAAGATTTTAACTAGGACATAAAAAGAGAAATTTATTAGGCTGGACAATATACGTAGGTAGAATAAAGTATAAATGGGAATGTAAGACATTGGTTTAGAACAATAAATAACAAAAGTAGTGAAGATATGAAGGCTAAATTTGGATGATAGAGTAAACACATGAAGCATTTAGGCAAGTCATAACAGCGAATAAGCCATTTAAGGCTAGTTTGAGTAGTTCAGCTTTAGCGAGAAGACGAAAAGAGTTAAAGAAAAGAAAAAAGGGCAAGGTCGACCCGAATACGAATATGTTGACTATAGTGGTCAACCGCCCCTAAAGGCATTCAACTGGGGTTGTCGATCGCTCTGTATAGGTAGTCGCCACATGCCATTAGAATTCATTTTTAAAAATGAATTCATTTGTTCGTTCCTCGTTCGTCTTCCTCTCTCTAGCTCAAACCCAAACCTAACGAGCTCAGCCTCACCACCCATTTCCTTAACCCAAATCTTCCGTAACTCCACCAAACCAACTCAAAAATTATACCAAATGAAAAAGCACTTTCATACTATCCACTAACATACTTGGCTATCCAAAATGTGATAGTTTTTCTCCATGCCACCAAACAGACCCTTAGCTACCTTTTTTCTCCAAATGACACCCTAGGAGATAACATAGTGTCAGGGAAAGAGGAGCATAGTCATGTCATACGTGGAGATCAAAAGCTATGGGACTCTACAGAGCAGGGCATTTTGCTTTAGAGATTTTGCTTCAATATAGTTAGGTAGCCTTTCATGGATTGAGACTAGCTGAAATTTTTAGATATGATACTTCTGAGTGGCACGCCTACCTGCAACTGGTATATATTTTTGATGCTAATTTACAGTCAGATTTCCGACCCCATATAAATTTTAGTGATGCCCATTTTGGATGAATGATAGATATACATAGGAACAAAGAGGATTTATACGAGATTCAAATAGCGAATCCTATAATTTTAGAGTAGATTTTTATTGATCTTCAGCAATCAGCATGGTGCACTAAGTAGTTGCACCCTAAGGTAGGTTAGTTGTACATATTTTTAGTATAACATCATCTTCAAGACATTAGATCTATCCTCCAGTACATAGTCCCACCCATGCCATTTTTGGATACATTTAGGTGAACTAGGCCCAATTGATTATGATTCCCTACACAGGAGTATTCAGCACTTGCATGACTATTTTTCCTACTGCTATCTTTGGACTATAATTTTTAGGTGTATGGGGATACGCTTCATAGGAGAGGAGTGGTTTAGGTTAGATACCCACCTTTGGATGTGTTATCCTTAAGGAGGATGGAAATAGATTTGGAGGCAGAGCAACCCCCACAACAGCCCAACAGCCTCCACTATAGTATGAGTTGTTGAAAACAAGAATTTTGATTAATGTCAACAAAGAGAAGAGCAACGGAAATCATGTCGTGAAGATAAGGTTATATATATGTGTTGAGTCATGTTAGAATTATGTTAAAATATATCCTCAAGTATAACACGAATATACGAAACAAGGTAAATAAATAAATAAACATATATATATATATATTAAAAGGCTTTAAATAGCCATAAATGTACAGACTTAGCTGTACCAGTCGACTGGTACAAATATGACCAGTCGACCTATTCCTCCGGGTTAAGAGAGGGTGTGATAGTGAATTCCGAAGAGGAGCTTCAGGTCTGGACATAGGGTGGGAAGTCTGAACGAGTATAAATTTCCTGGTGTCTTTACTTATCGCATTTTACCTTTATTTGTGATATATTTATATAGCTTATCTTTTTACCTGCGTAACTATTGTAGATTACTAGTTAGTATATTATTTCCGCTATATCCATATAAGTATCCTGTTTAAGTCATACACACCAACTTTTCATTTGATATCAGAGCAAGGTCATCATTTAAACGTAAAACGCTTTATCTAATACGTAGTTAATATGGATAAGAACACTAATGCTAGCAATAATACTGGATATACTTAAGGCCAATCCACTACAAGACCACCTTTTTTTAATGGCATGAACTATAGCTATTGGGCTACACGAATGAGGATATATATATATATATATATATATATATATATATATATATATGCAAGCAAATAGTTTTGATGCATGGAACATCACACAAAAATAGTTTTGATTCAGACAAAGGGGATATTGCTTTTGTAGCAAAGAATTTTAGAAAGTTTCCGAAATATAGAAAAGGCCAAAGCAAGAATGTTAAAAAGAATTCATTACAAGAGCCTGACCCTGCACTGGTGGAATGCTTTAATTGTCACAAAACCGGACATTATCAAAAGAATTGTCCAGAATTGAAGAAAAATCGCAAAAAGGAAAAATAAAAAGACGAGCATTTTCAGTCACTTGGGATAATTCTGGTTCATCATCTTCCGATAGTGACAACGATAGTGACAATGAGCAAGCGAATGTATGCTTCATGGCAAAGGATACTAAGGTTAGTGAATTTACTTATGATGAATTAATTGAAATTAATACGAAAATTTTAGAATCTAGGAATAATTTTAAAAGAAAATATAAACAAGCTAATGAAGATAAAAAAGAGCAGAATTTGAAAGAGACTTATTGAAAGATGAAAAAGAGATTCTAGAAGATGAGATTAGAAAGTTACAATAATCTCTTTCAGTAGCAAATTCTCAAATTTCTATGTTAAGTCAAGAAATCAAGACTCAAAAGAATAAAATTGATGTATTAGCTTCTGAGAATCATGATTTGAATACTAAAATTAAAATTATGTAATTTGAAAATTCAAGTTTAAAAATTAAACCAGAAAGTATTTCTAAAAATGTTAACAACTTTAATAAAGGGAGAGAGAATTAATCTAAAATACTAGAAAATTCTCAAGCAGTTTATAGTAAAAAGGGACTAAGATATGATCAAAAAGTTAAACAGAAATTTAGTTATAAGAAATCTAATATTAAACCGGTAATTTCTAGTAGTAAATTAAGTATTTCTACTAAGAAAAACCACTCGGGAAATATTAGTATATGGGTTCCAAAAACCAATAATGTTCTTATTAGAAATAAATATATTAAGAATTTTTTAGATTTTGTTCGTAATAATGTTAATTATATTTTCAAAAAGGATCCTGAACCCTCTTGGGTTTGGCTTTATAAGATGTAACCCTTAGGACCCTAACGGAGAAGTGGGTACCAATGAAATTTTAAATTATTTTTTAATGGTCCCACTAAACAGTGGAAAATGGATACTCGACAGTGGTTGCTCAAAACACATGATAGGAGATAAAGAAATGCTAACAAATATCATTTATTCAAAAGGATGAATTGTCACGTTTGGAGACAATTCCAAAGGATATATCATCGGCAAAGGCGATGTGAGCAATTATGGTATATCTAATTCACCTCTTATTTCTGATGTTTATTGGTTAAGAACTTAAAACATAATTTATTAAGTATTAGCCAATTATGTGATAAAGGTTTTAAAATATCTTTTTTTGAAAATAAATGTAGTATATTTGATTCAAATCAAAATCTTATTTTTGAAGCAATCGAGATAAATATTTTGAATATGGCAGTTAATAGTAATCCAAGTATGTGTTTATTAGCCAAAGACAAAGATCCTTGGTTATAGCACACACGATTTTGTCATATTAATTTTAAAACAATAAACAAGATTTCAAAAATGATATTGTAAGAGGGTTACCCAAAATAAAATTCAAAACTAAAAATTTGTGCGATGCTTGTCAACTTGGAAAATTAACCAAACCTTCTTTCAAATCTAAAAAGGTTATATTGACATTACAACCGCTTGAATTACTACACATGGATTTATTTGCACCAACTCAAGTTCAGTCAATAAATCATAATAGATATGTGTTTGTAATTGTTGATGACTTTTCGACATACACTTGGACTATGTTTTTAAAGAATAAAAGTGATACTTTTGATATCTTTAAAAAAAAATTCAAACAAATTCAAAATTTAACTGGTTTAAAACTAAAGAACATATGAAGTGATCATGGAGGAGAATTTGAGAATGAGAAATTTGATTTATTTTATCAAAAGAAAGGAATTTTTCATAATTTCTCTTTTCCTAGAACTCCACAACAAAATGGAGTTGTAGAATGTAAAAATAGAACTTTACAAGAATGTGCTAGAATATTGTTAAATGGAAGTACATTGTCAAAACATTTTTGGGCTGAAGCAGTTGTAACAGCTGGTTATGTTTTGAATCATGTTTCTATCCGACCTCTTACTAAAAACACTCCATGCGAGCTTTTTACTGATAGAAAACCAAATATATCTTATTTCAAAGTTTTTGGTTCAAAATGCTTCATTTTAAATACGAAAGATCATCTTGGAAAATTTGATTCAAAATCTAACGAAGGAATATTCTGAGAATAGCAAGGCTTATCGTATTTTCAATAAGAGAACTGGTAAAATAGAAGAATCACTTCATGTTTCATTTGACGAAAATATTATTCAAAATTCATTTAACTCAAATATTATGAAAAATAATTCTTCCCATGCCGGTGATATTGATATATATATATATATAGAGAAGATGAAAACATTGTTCATGATAATATAGAAGACAATACTTCAGAAATTCAAGATAATATCGATAATAAAAATATTTTTGTTAATGAAGTTAGATCTCCACCAAGGATATTACGAGATCATCTAACTCAAAATATTATAGAAGAAATAACTTCAAATGTAAGAACAAGAAGTCAACTTAATTTAGTAAGTAATGTAGCCTTCTTATCATATATCGAACCCAAAAACCCTAAAGAAGCATCTACAGATGAAAATTGGATAATTGCAATGCAAGAAGAATTAAATCAATTTGAATGTAATGAAGTCTGGGAATTAGTTCCTAGACCGACTGATCAAACTGTTATTGGAACAAAATGGGTTTATAAAAATAAAGCAGATGAATTGGGTAATATTACTAGAAATAAAGCTAGACTTGTTGCACAAGTTTACAATCAATAAAAAGGCATAGATTATGAAGAAACTTTTGCTTCAGTCACACGACTAGAAGCAATTCGAATTCTATTAGCATACGCTTGTCATCATAACTTTAAATTATATCAGATGGATGTTAAAAGCGCTTTCTTAAATGATTATATTAAAGAACGAGTATATGTTGAACAACATCCACTATTTGCTCATGAAAAATTTCCTGATCATGTTTTCAAACTGAAAAAGGCATTATATGGTTTGAAATAAGCACCTCATGCTTGGTATGAACGTCTCAAAACATATTTATTAGATTCAGGATTTCAAATTGGTAAGGTTGATCAAACACTTTTTATTAAAAAAGATAATAAAGATATTCTATCTAATAGTGCAAATATATGTAGACGATCAACGAATGATCAATTATGTCAAGAATATTCAAAAATAATGACAAGTGAACTTGAAATGTCGCACATGGGAGAGCTATCTTACTTTCTAGGTTTGCAAATTAAACAATTATCAGATGGAATTTTCATTAATCAAGAAAAATATTGTACTAATCTAATAACATGTTTTGGAATGGAAAACACTTCAAGTAAACCTACACAATGAGCACGATGACACACTTAGATAAAGATGAAAATGGTAAAGTGTCGATCAAAAATTACATCGAAGTATGATAGGTTCACTTCTATATTTAGCTGCTTGTAGACCAGATATTATGATGTGTGTTTGCTTATGTGCTCGTTTTCAAGCTAATCCAGAAGAATCACATTTGAGGGCAGTTAAACGTATATTACGTTATCTTAGCAGTACCAAAGATTTTGGACTTTTCTATCCGAAAGATTGTTCCTTCGACTTAGTTTCATATAGTGATGCTGATTTTGGTGGATCACGGACGGATCGTAAAAGTACAAGTGAACTTGTCAGTTTATCGGTAAATCACTTATATCTTGGTTCAGCAAGAAACAAAATTGTATTTCACTGTCAACATGTGAAGCTGAATATATATCTGCTACATTAGCCTGTGCTCAAGTAATATATATGCAGCAAACACTAAAAGATTTTAACGTAAATTTCTCTAATTTCACATTTTATTGTGACAATATAAGTGCGATAAATTTATCTAAAAATCCAGTATGCCATTCTGGAACTAAACACATTGATATAAGACATCATTTCTTGATGAAAAACAAATCATACATTTAGAGTTTGTAAACTCAGAAAATCAAATTTTTGACATCTTTACTAAACCCCTTTTAGAGAATTCTTTCATAAGACTTCAACGAGAATTAGGAATTGTGTCTTTCAAAGATCTCTGAAATATTATCCGATTACTTAGTGCTTAGAGTGTTAAATATTTTTTAATCGATGACAAAGGGGGAGATGTATATTTTCTATGATCACCATGATGAATCTATTTATTGAAAATATATGTGCTAACACTATTGTAGGAATCAAAATGGTAAGGTTATAAATTTTGTGAACTAACAAAATATTGCAGAAATTCAGGGGGAGCAAATACTCGGGGGTGGGGGGGATTCCAATATGTTGTCATCAACCAAAAAGGGGGAGAATGTTGAAAACAGGAATTTTGATTAATGTCAATAAGAGAAAAGCAATTGAAATCATGTCATGAAGATAAGGTTATACATACATATATATATGTTGAGTCATGTTAGAATTATGTTAAAATCTATCCTTAAGTATAACATGAATATACAAAACAATGTATGTATATATATATATATTAAAAGGCTTTAAATAGCCATGACTGTACAGACTTAGTTGTACCAGTCGACTGGTAAGCATGTTTCTGTACATAACGGCTTGTTTTTAAGGGTTTTAAATCTAAACGTTTTACGGTATGATTCAATCAGTCGACTGATGATTTTTAGACTAGTTGACTGATTCGAAACAGAGTCCTTTTTATGAAGAGTCACCTTCCTTCATGAAGATATTCCTCTTCAGTTACGAATGGAAATGGACGCAACTTTTTGCTGAAATCCCTCATGAAGAAATGCTACTCTTCTACTATTATATAAGCAACACAAACATGTTTTCCAAACTACCGAATTAACCGATTTTAGTGATTCTCATTCTATTCTCTCTATTATTTGATTTGCAATCTAAAGCTCTCTCAAATTCAAGTTACTTATTGAATCTTTGATATCATTTCACATCTCTTAATTCAACAAGCAACAAACTTCCTTCAGTCTTCACAAACATTTCAATTACTTGAGGATAAGATTATAGGAAGGGTGTACATCATCGTGACTATTCTGTGTTGATCAGAGAACACATTCAAGAGTCAAAACACTTGTAAATTGTAAAGTCCTGTGTGGGTGCTTAGGCGGGAACATCCTTGTTGGTCATCGGGTGTATTGTGACCTATTCCTCCGGGTTAAGAGAAAGTGTGATAGTGAATTCCGAAGAGGAGCTTAGGGACTGGACGTAGGGCGGGAAGTCCGAACCAGTATAAAATTCCTGGTGTCTTTACTTATCGCATTTTACCTTTATTTGTGATATATTTCTATAGCTTAGCTTTTACCTGCGTAACTATTGTAGATTACTAGTTAGTATATTATTTCTGCTATATCCATATAAATATCCTGCTTAGTCGTACACACCGACTTTTCATGAGTAGACAGGTTATGCATAGTATTTTGAGCCTCGATAAGCTTTTCAGCTACCACCATTTTCAAAGGAGATAGACCTAGATACATGGTCCCCATGGCCTGCGAAACTAGAGTTGCTACAGCCGTAAAGGTACAACACACGGACCGAGGGATCATCTCAGTCCATAAGGCTGGAGGATATCATGGAGGAGTAAGGTACCTAGCCTGCCGACCATAGGAAATGGAACGGGGTCAACGAGAGGTTGTTTGGCTACAACGAGAGTTATTCGATAGCCACATAAGGCTTGACCAGTTGTTAAGGTATCTTGACTCCATGATTTGGACTCTGCTTTATATGGAAGGATCTAGGCACCTTGGTACTAGGATTTGTTATATTTATTAGTACGGCTATATATTGGATTTGTGTTTTCCCCCTTCCATTGGTATGCACTCATGTATATAAGTATTATTGGTTGATTATTATGAATACAATGCATATTAGAAGAATGTTCTTTTTATGTGTTTTTGTAATGATCCCTTTAAATAATATATACATATAACTCAACCAATAAAAGAAAAATGAAACTGAAATTGTAATGAATTGGAAGACAAACAATAAATTTAAATAAGAACAATAAAGGTGACTACAACAATGAGAAGAAAAAACTTAAGAGAATAAAATTCATAAATTTGAAAATTGAATCTTTGTTATGCAAACTGTACATGGAAAAGATAGGACTATAACTAAAGCACTGAGAAAAGTTCCAAGTATAGGGAAGAAAGGTACATAAAGTAGCAATGAAATTGCAGAATTTTCCATTGATACCATTTTCTAACATAAGAAATTGAGTTTAGAAAAATAATGTTTTTTTAACTCGAGCCTTAAGAAGTGGTATGCTAGGATTTTGGTGATCAAATTAGTTCAACAATGCTTCAGTTGTCCTTGTAATTTAGTAGTAAGAAGATAACCTAAAAGGAGATTCATCATTTATTAATCAAATCTATATAATGGTAAGTACCTTCACAACATGCGGTGCATACACTTATTGTATACAAGACGAAAATTAGGATATGCTTTCTTTATTATTCCCTCGATTTACCAAATACAATCATCCGGAACTCTACTCCATTGAACCATGACTAATCTGACAACCTTTATCCTTATTTATTTATCATCTTGATCCAAAATCCGATTTGGTTATCTAATAACAGCTAAATTTGGTTCTACCTCCAGATCTTCTTGAGCAGTCGACTCGATTATATGCTCTGCGTCGTGCATATATTCCTTAAATGAGATACGTTGAAGAAATTATGCACACTCGCCAATCTCCATGGTAACTCTACTCCGTAAGTTAAAGAGGCAATCTACTCTAGAATGGGATAAGGGATGATATACCGAGGAGATAGCTTTCCTATATGGCCAAACCTTACTACTCCCCTCGTTGGAGAGATCTTCAAGAATATGCAGTCTCAAATAGATAACTCTAAATCCCTATTTCTTTGATCAGCATACCTTTTCTGCCTACTTTGTGCTTCTTTCACCTTATTTATTATTTATTTTAATTTCCTAGAGGATTCCATAATCATTTCTGGACCAAGTACCAATCGATCACTGGTCTCAATCAACAAGCCAGAATCTACAAGGGCGACCATATAATGCTTCATAAAGTGCCATGTCGGTGCTTTCTTGGGAACTATTATTGTAAGACAATCCCACTAGGTGAAGATAATTCTCCCATGATCCTTCAAAATCTAAGACACAAGCTCTTAAAAGGATTTCTAATACTCTGTTCAACCTTTTAGCTGGCTCATTCATCTAAGGATGATATGTTGTGCTAATATTCAACTTCATTTCCAAAGTCGTCTGCAATGCATCCCAAAATTTACTGGTGAAGTAGAGTCTTGATCGCTGACAATACTACTAGGAATACCATGCAATCCCACTATCTTCCTCATATATATTTCTGCTAAACTTGCAGCGGTTCTGGTTGACTTTATCAGAATAAAATGTGTACTCTTGGTTAATCTATCGACTATAACCTAGATGCTTTCATTTTCTTTCCTTGATTAAGGTAATTCATCGATAAAACGCATTGATATTTGATCCCACTTCCATGTTGGAACTTCGAGCAGCAGATATAGTCCAACAGCCTTTTTTTGATCACTCTTGACATGTTGACAGTCTGCGCATTTGTGTAACGAAAAGGAATTTCGCTCGATCCGAATCAATCGCTAAACCGATCTAGACTGTTCAGAACGCCTGATTGTTTTGAGAACACGACAAAATAGAACGCATACGGAAGAACATTTCAATTGAACTTTGAAATCGAATTATCGAACTACCGCGCCATTTTCAATTCCTTTTATAATTATAAATAAATTTTTATATTCTAACGACGATCGATATAAATATATACATCGAATTTCTATTCAAAATAAATTTCTCGTCGATATTATTTAAAATAATTCATTTTAAATAATCAAAATTCGCTAAAATTGCCAAAATAAAAATTTTAAATTGGCCCAGATTTCCGGGTTATTACAATCTCCCCCACTTAAAACTTTTCGTCCCCGAAAAGGAACGAAGCCGAAAGTTGTTTTAAATACCAACACAACTTTCATTATTTTTATTATGGCTTAAGTTCTTCAACTTTTCAGTTTCTAAGAACTTTTAAATTTTTCAAAAATTTGGCTAACACCCTAAATTTTCGAAAAATTTCGCCATAACCTCCCCTACACCGGGAGCACCGGGAAAATCCCGAAATTGCCATACATGCCCTCTGATCTCAAAAAGAAAAAGAAAAAGCCAAGCGGCTAGCCGATCGGCTCATAAAATCATAATCACCCAAACAAAACAGCAAATTATGGTAAACATGTACCTATTTGTCGGGCAAACAATTTTATTCTCTGCTCTAGCCTATTCAAATATACAAGATCTGATTTTTTTCCATCATTTAAAACTGGGTTTCTTTGTTATACAAACGAAAAAAAATCAAAATTTTAACATCATAAACGAAGAAAAATAAAAATAGAAGCTTACTGGGGAGGCCGGGGAGGTGGAAAGGGGCGAATGTTGGCGGCCTACGGGAGTACGAAGTGGCGGCGGTGGCTTCAGGCGCTCAGGGCGTCGGTTGGGTCTTGGGCTCGAATTGGGGCTTCAGGCGAGATGCGCGAGGGGGGGTCCTGGGTTTTCTTCCTCCGTCGATCTAGGGTTTGGGGGAGACCTAGGGTCGCGGAAATCGAAGGGGCGAGGGGCAGGGGAGGGTGACGCAAGAAGGAGGAAGGCGGAGGGGTGGAGAGGGTGACGGCGGAGCCAGAGGGGCTGACGGTGGGAGGTAGGCGCGTCGAACGAGATCCGTCGGTCTCTCCCTTGTTTTTTTCGATTTTTTTTATACTGAAGGGGGAGGAGAATAAAGGGATATATAATAATATATATAAGGGAGGATTTTCAATGAAGAAAAGTTAGGATTTTTAAAATATGAAAGGTAGGATTTTTGATTGGTAAAGTTTGAATTTTTATAATTAGGAAAGTTTGAATCTTTATATAGTTGAAATGGTGAAATAAAAATATAATTTTTATATAGTAGAGATAATAAAAATTCGATTTTAATATATTGAATAGCGAAGTAAAAAAATGATTTTTATATATAGAATAGCGAAGAAAAAGTTCGATTTTTATATATTGAATAGCGAAGTAAAAATTCGATTTTTAAATATTGAATAGCAAAGTAAAAATATGATTTTTATATATAGAATAGCGAAGAAAAAATTCGATTTTTATATATTGAATAGCGAAGTAAAAATATGATTTTTATATATAGAATAGCGAAGTAAAAATTCGATTTTTATATATTGAATAGCGAAGTAAAAATTCGATTTTTATATATTGAATAGCGAATAAAAAATTCGATTTTTATATATTGAATAGCGAAGAAAAAAATCGATTTTTATATATTGAATAGCGAAGTAAAAAATTCGATTTTTATATATCGAATAGCGGAGTAAAAATGTGATTTTGATATATGTAGTGAATACAGACGGCGAAAGCGACAAAAGAAGGAACGATGAAGATTTCCTACATAAGAAGAGTCGAGGCGTTTGGATTAGCTAGCCAGTGAGAACTTCTCACTTTTGATTTTATTTTCTAGTTATATAAATATATACTAGGATGCAGACGGTGTTTAGTAGCACCCGACACCCGTCGTCCATAGACCATGGACGGCTTGTATGCTTGTTTGTTTGATTTTGCTGTGTAGTTGATTGTGTGATGTGAAATGAAAATAAAATATTTATATAGTTGAAAATATTTTATAGTTAAGAATAGAATTTTTAACGTGTATGTAAAATGAAATAAAAATAAACAAATCGGACGATTTGTTTATATACACACATTTGACTGGTATTGATTGGGACGGTAAATTTTACACATCGCCCAACTGCACAAATAAAATCTGTGTTTGATTGTTTGAAAACCCCACACATGTATTGGGGTGATATATGACATACACTAATCCCAATAGTTAGTTGTATGTCGATCGATTGATTGACAGACTATTATAAGCGTTAAATATTTATATTCGATGCTTATACAGTGTAGAATGCACTTTGGATGATGCTTGATTATTCATCATTGTTATTGTATACATGTGTTGTAGAAAATCCATATAATGAACATTATATGGTAATTGATTGGGCCTCATTCCAGTTTTGAAAAAAGAAAGTTTTGAAATAGAAATATTTGAAAAAGAAATACTTGAAATAGAAATATTTGAAATAGAATATTTGAAAATAGAAATATATGAAGTCGTGTTGATTAGATTGACGCCATTTTGACGTGAACGATATTTATATCGATTTTATTCATTTTATAATGAATATCGAAAGTGATTTCAAAATCTGATATTTTGAAAAGAATTGAAATTCGAATTAAGTTGAATAGAAATGAATTCGAATGAAATTGAATATAAATGAATTCGAATTGAAATTGAATATAAATGAATTCGAATTAAAATTGAATAGAAATGAATTCGAATTGAAATTGAATTGAATTGAAAACGAACTAAAATTGAATTCAAAATCGATTTGAAATCAATTTGAAATGAATTTAAAACGAATTTGTAAGGGAAAATTCAATTTTGATTTGAATTTGAAAAGGAAGTTGAAATCGTTTTGAAAACGAATTTAAAACAATTTATAAAATATGTTTTAAAAGGAAATCAACGAAGTATATATATTATATATATAATATAATGGCCTGAATAGAACGCGCCGCGCCGCGGCAGTTCGCGAATTTCGACCATTGACTTCGAACGGATATTACTGGAGATCCGACCGTCGGATTCTCCTGAAACCGGAACCGTTGGGTTCGTATCAAAAAGAGATTTCTAAAGAATATTAGAAATTTGAAAGCTAATGGTTGGATTTGGAATTATGTCCAAATCAAATTTGGAAAAGGTCGCTGTAAGTGCAGTTCGATGGCCGTTGATGGAAATCGACTGTGCGGGCCTTGATAAAATTATTAAAAATAGTAATAATTTGTGTAAAATCATAAGAAATAATTTGTGAAGATTTGGGATGAAAAACTCCATATTTAAAAAGATAAAAATAGATTTTTATCGAAATGAATTAGTTTTGAACTAGAATTATAACTCTATTTATTTTTAAATAAATAAATTGAATTTGAAAAGGGTTTTAAAAGTAACCAGAATTTCCAATAATTGAATTGGAATGGATTTGAATTGAAATTGTCTTTGGATTATTTCGATGTTGGATTTCGTGATTATACAGATATTGTTATGGAAATTTGAAAGATATTTATATCGTTATTTCCAATACGATATTTGTTAGTCGTAGAGTTTGATATTGAATATGAGCCGATATAATTTCTATTCAGAGCCTTGTATTTAATATCAAATGTGATTTGGGTTTGTCGTGAATGGTGTCTTCATTAACACTGTTCTTAAGCCCAGTTGAGAAAAAAGATTAAATCTTTTATTTAGATTTAATGAAGTGTACCAATTAAATAATATTTAATTGGAATTGAATTCGAATTGATTCTTGGGTTTATCGTGAACGGTGTTTTAAATAACACTCGTTCTTTAACCCGATAATTAATAGAATGTGATTTTGGGTCGTCGTGAACGGTATCTTCAATAATATTGTTCTTAGACCCAACGAAGTTAAGAAAATCAGAAACTAACTGGAGATTAGTTAAGTTGAACGGTTTCTTGGGTATTGATCTGATGTTGGTTTCGGCCTTCGGGGTTAATATTTACGGAATTGCTCACTTGCTAATTTACGGTTAGGGACTGATTGAATTGTGATGTGATTTTGGGGTTTATCGTGAACCGTGTTTTAAATGACACTGATTCTTTAACCCTGTCAAAGATTAAAACTAAGTGGAGTTTTAATGAGTCTTTAATTAGATTGAAAAGATCGAGAATGGAGTATCACCAGTTTTACTCCAGGCGGTAGTTAAATCTTTAATTAGATTTGAACGTGAAATGGTAATTGAATTTACCGATAACACCGTGGTGTTAGATATGAAGTATCACCAGTATTACTTCATGGGATGAATAGGTTGGGATTGGGAAATTAAAACAAATGATTACTTCGGTAAGGTTCGTTAATCCCGACTAGTTTGAACTGATACTCAAAGGAAGATTAAAGAATAAATTTAAAGGAATTTATCTTTGATAAAATTAATGGGAACCTTTCCCTATGAATGTGAATTTTAGAAACTAACTGTAGGTTAGCTAAGCAGAACGGTTTCCTGGGTATTGATCTAATGTTGGTTTCGGCCTTCGGGGTTAATATTTGGGGAATTATTCTCTTGTTAATTTACGGTTAGTGACTGATGAATTGGAATGGGGCGTATGTTGTGTTTCTGTAACACTTGTTTATTATATACGTGAGTTGCTAAGAAAGACCGGGTTTATCCCATTCTAAATAACTGTATCAACGATAAGAAATCGAAGATGAAGACGGTGGTCGAAGACCGGAGATCTTCACCTCGTTTGGATGGTAACCAAGGTCCTGATTGGGAGGCATCCCGAAATATGGATAATGAGTGGTGATCATCCAGATGTATGTGGTGATCTATGGGTTTGCGAGGTATATAGTGCCTCCGGTTTCGTTCAGACCCAGAACGGACTTGCAAATGGATAGTGTGTCTGACATTGGGATTTATTCCGTGTGATTAATAGCCATCAGTTGCATGGTGTGAATTGCCTGTGTGACATGCTAAGATGCAATGATCAGGGCTTCTATTGAAAAGAAAAATCTTGTGGAGATGATCAAAGCACCGCCTGTGTGGCGTAGCTTTGTGTATAACGTGAAATCGCGAGCCTCACACCCCGGTATGAACCAGAAACGGGAGAAAGGACCTCAGGGAGGGCCTGCGTTTCCTCCTGGCTAGAAGTGGCGTCAGTGGTTTTACACGCCCTGACGAGTTTGACTTATGTGGTTGTTGTTGTTGCGAGGCGCCTCGGTTAGATCGGACGATCCGGGTCCGATGGAGTCATTCGTTGGCTCGCTTATGCCCCAAAGGGCGGCGAAACGCAGTGTTCAGGCATTTTAATCCACATCGGTGGACCGGCCCTGACGATCCAAGGGTCACTCGAGCTCTGATCCTGAGACTCGGGCTAGGCAGTCTCGAATTCGGTAAGGACTATCTTTTGCCTTGGTTCATGACGGAAATCTAATTTCCAAATACGTGATTCTGCGGTTTCAATTATAGAACTAGTATGGCGACATGATATATGGTACCCATGCCGTCTATGATTGATACTTATGATTTGAAATTGTTTTGACACTATAAACTTATAATAGTATCAAATGATTTGTTTTAAACGTACTAAGCATGTTTGGCTATTATAAGGGAAAACCCTATCCCCCGGCTTGCGTTGCATTGTGTGATAGGACCTGGGTCTTATAATAGCTTCATTTTTCCAAAAAGCATTGCGCTGTTTTGTTATATGCACTGGTATTCTTGGGAGGAAACCCGTTCTGTGTTATACGGCGTGGTCCCTTGATATACCTGATTTAAAGTAAAGTTTTAAATAACTGTTTTAGTTTTCACACTAGTCACATGACTGACCTGGAGTTTATTGTTTTAACCTAAACTCTGGGTGCCCTTATTTTGACATGGGCAGCTAGTAGTTTTGGTTTTGCAGATTTATATTCACAGGATCCTGGTTTATAGCTGGAACGATATCCGGAAAGCTTTGTATCCGTATATCTCCTTCAGTTGTGTATTGTATTATTTTCCGCTGCTATGTAATGTATTGTAATCTCTGATATTTATCGAATGTGTAATATTTATTTGTTTATACTCTGTATATTCTTGTATTCTGATGAATTGTTGTAATATACAATGAAATGTTCTTCTGTCTGCATCCTGATGTGGCTTGTTCTCGACTCAATCCGGGCTTTCCTCACCGGGGAAGTTCGGGTTGTTTCAGCGTGGTATCAGAGCTTTGGTTTACAAAGCTCAGAGAACAATACACATTAGAACCATACGAAAGAATTCATCAGATATTGGATTAGTAGTATCCAATGGAATGACTCGTTAGAGATGGGATCAGTAGTATCCTAGAACGAGTGTGAAGAGTATATTTTTGTAAATGAAAACAAATTTTGTTTTGAAAATTTAAATCAATTATTCGTATTTGATTATTTATTTATATGAATTTGGACAATCCAATATATAAAGATTTTGTATATATGTCTTGCAAACGTGTGTTCGAAGTCTTAATATACTGGGTAGATATAGAATCCCTCTAGTGCCCGGGGATAATTCTGGTGACGGGGCACCATCGCCAGTATTTATTTTCGAGTTTCGAAAGTGAGATTTCTATATATTTCCAATTGGCTGGTGTGAGAACCGAAACTAGATAGGGCCTATTGTTGTGATTTGGCATCAAAAATCTGTTTTTTTGACTATGTATCAAAGTTATGAATTTGAAAAGCTAATCAACTAATTGATTGATGGTTGTGTTGTTTGATTAATTAAAATTTTAACCATTTAGCAATTTGGATCAAACAATAAATTATGGTAAACATGTACCTATTTGTCGGGTAAACAATTTTATTCTCTGCTCTAGCCTCCTTGCTATGACCTGTTCAATGTAAGTACATGTATATGCATGCAAATGCGACAAATTTTCAATACAATTTACTATTTGATCCAAATTGCTAAATGGTTAAAATTTTAATTAATCAAACAATAATCAAACAACACAACCAACAATCAATTAGTTAATTAGCTTTTCAAATTCATAACTTTGATACATAGTCAAATCAGATTTTTGATGCCAAATCACAACAATAGGCCCTATCTAGTTTTGGTTCTCACACCAGTCAATTGGAAATATATAGAAATCTCACTTTCGAAACTCGTAAATAAGTACTGGCGATGGTGCCCCGTCACCAGAATTATCCCCGGGCACTAGAGGGATTCTATATCTACCCAGTATATTAAGACTTCGAACACACGTTTGCAAGACATATATACAAAATCTTTATATATTGGATTGTCCAAATTCATATAAATAAATAATCAAATACTAATAATTGATTTAAATTTTCAAAAAAAAAATTTATTTTCATTTACAAAAATATACTCTTCACACTCGTTCTAGGATACTACTGATCTCATCTCTAACGAGTCATTCCATTGGATACTACTAATCCAATATCTGATGAATTCTTTCGTATGGTTCTAATGTGTATTGTTCTCTGAGCTTTGTAAACCAAAGCTTTGATACCAAGTGTAACGAAAAGGAATTTCGCTCAATTCGAATCAGTCGCTAAACCGATCTAGACCGTTCGAAACGCCTGATTGTTTTGAGAACACGACAAAATAGAACGCAGACGGAAGAACATTTCATTTGAACTTTGAAATCGAATTATCGAACTACCGCGCCATTTTCAATTCCTTTTATAATTATAAATAAATTTTTATATTCTAACGACGATCGATATAAATATATATGTCGAATTTCTATTCAAAATAAATTTCTCGTCGATATTATTTAAAATAATTCATTTTAAATAATCAAAATTCGCTAAAATTGCCAAAATAAAAATTTTAAATTGGCCTAGATTTCCGGGTTATTACAATTTGCTACCATGAATGGAGATATCCCGGTTCATGATTCTCCATCAAAAGGTCTTCTTTATATCTCGATACATCTTGCTAAAACCAAGATGGATATTCAGGTTAGACCGATGGCATTCAGCTAATATACTTGTTGACGTAAGTTATCCATATTTGGAACACAAACCTGTCCTTGTAGTCTTAAAACCTCTTTATCATCTATCTTAAATCTAGATCCATATCCAAGTTGTATATCGTTGATGATCTTTTTCGCATCCTTTTTATTCTTATCAGCTATCTTTTCTAAAAGTGTTGGCCTCAAAACCAAATAAGCTATAATGTCTTGCTTTCTGCTTAACGCATCAGTTAGAACATTAGCTTCTCCGTAAGTATATATAATATCTAGATCATACGATGCCAGAAATTCTAACTAGCCTTATTGCCTCATTTTCAAATCCTTCTAAGTGAAAAGGTATTTCGAAGATTTGTGGTCTGTGAATAGCTCGAACTTTTCACCTAGTAAATAATGTCGCTACATCTTAAATGAAAACACCATTCTAATAACGCCTAGTTGTGCATTGCATAATTCTTCTCATGCATATTCAGTTGTCTATTTGTGCAGGCAATGACCTTCCTCTATTGCATAAGCATTGCTCTTATGACTTCTTAACAAGCATCCGTGGACATGATTACTCCTCCGCTTTCATCAATGATAGTTAAAACCGAAGTTGTACTTAATCTTTGCTTTAATTCTTGAAATGATTCTTTGCACTTTGGTGACCATTCAAACTTTGCATCCTTCGTGGTTAACTTAGTTAGGTGATGAGAAATTTTGGAGAAGTCTTGAATAAATCCCTGATAATAACCAGCTAACTCTAAGTAGATGCAAATTTCTTCTAGAATCCTTGGTTGTTCTAGTCCATGATGGTTGTAATCTTTCCAAGATCAGCTGAGATCCCTTCTGTTGACAAAACATGCTCGAGAAATCTTAGCTTCTCCTAACAGAAATGGCATTTTGATAATTTGTCTTTTAGCACATTTCTTCTTAATGTCTCCAATACAATGTCGTAATATCTCTCATGATCTTTTCTGTCTTGTAGTATATGAGAATGTTATCAATAAAGACTAACACAAATTTGTGGAGCACTTCTCTAAACACTCTATTCATTAGATTCACAAAATAAGAAGGTGCATTAGTTAGTTTAAAGGGTATAACTAACCATTCATAAAATTCATTAGGTCCCCTAAACTATTGAGTATAACGATATGATTTTTGTTTGATGATAACAAACATATATATGTATATTATAAATGTATTTGCAAATAGTACTATTCTACACTACACATAAAGAAATAAATATTTAAATTGAATAGAATGCAACTGCACAAAATTTGATATTCAAATAGTATTTTTATTCAGATAAATATTTTATTTCAACATTTGATATAGTACAGATATTTTTTAACTCCACTATTTACAATTCACTGTCAATCAATATACAGAGGTTCCTCACTACGTTACACTCAAGTTATACACACACGGTTACATAAACATTCGCTGACACTAAGTCTTTACGTGCTTCCAATCTAGTCCAAGTCACCTCCATATCTGTCACAGAAACACACACAGTGAACTAGAAAAAAATAAATTTAAATACAAGCAAATATAAATTTATTTTAAATTTCATCTGCCTTAGAATGTTAGTGTGTTTCTAATCATTTTCTAGATTTGGTATGAATTTTCTAATACAGACTTCTTGTGATATTCACAGTGATACACTGTAAATACTACAAGACAAACTGATTTCTAGTGCTAACAAATCAACCCCGACACAATTATACTGGTTTGCTGATTAGAACCAGCATTTAAAATTAGCTGATTCTGAACAGCCACAATGCAGATATAGTAGGTCTGCTGATTACAAAAATTCATGTCTGTCATCCGAATAACCCACAAATATATAGTTGCACATACATGACACATGTATACAAATACAATTATTTGTATATACATGTATATATTAATGTGCAGGTGAATATGGCCTGACATGTGTACAAGCCCAAACCAGAAATGCAAAAATAAATGGATCAACATACATATGGCAGTACACCAAAAGGTTAAATTCCAATATCGAACTAGTGAAGCAACGGCCACAACATGGCACAAGCACATTCCTGGGTCAAGCACAACGTATACAAGGCAGCATGGACATGGAACAATGCATATGGGAAATGGACATTATAGTAGCATACAAGTAAAACACAAATCTGGACATTACCAAAATAAGGAGCTAATACTGGAGCAAACATATGCAAGAATGCACATAGCAACATACTCAAACATATCTACAAGCCAACATTAAGCCAATAAGACAAAGGAGTTCAGACCCATATAGCAAATATACATGACAGCAAAAGTGGAAGCAAATTAATGCACAGGTGAATCAGGCCATAACCATGAACACACAGCAAGAACCAATGGACATGGCAAAGTAACAAAGTCTAAGTGCCAAAATCAAATAAGTATAAGCTCAAGTAAGATGGAATAAGGCTCAATAAATAGCAATGAGATAGTGGAAAGTTTTCCAGGATTAAACGCATAAATAATACCAAAGTAAAGACGCAAGCTACAATGAAGAAGGTGAAGCACAACAAAGATTTCAAGTGTAATATCAGTTCAAATATATGCCAAATCAAGCATAGTATTTGTTCTTATCAAATAAGTATTCAAGACAAGGAAGAAAAATATATATGCACAACTTCAAGAGCATGATATAGAACAAGGAAGGACATCAACACAAATCCACGTGCAGTATCAAGTTCATGAAGAAACCACAGCAAACCAAAGTGTAGTATCAGTTAAATTTTTCAAGCATTTGTTCAACTAGTCACGGGAAAATTAAAGTGAAGTATAAGTTCCATTTTTCTAGCATCGGTACTTAGAAGAAAAAATAAGGAATCAAAATTCCAGCAAATCATCAAAGCCTTATCTTCAGGAAAAGGAATTCACGTTTTTTTCTTAATCCATATTTACAGCATAAAAGACTCAATATAAGTTCCAGAAGCCATCGATATTTTTTCCAAAAAAATAATATATACGGCCAAGTTTAAAAATCGAAAATTTTGGAAGAGGAATTCAAATTACCAATCCAAATCGCAAGAACAATTCAAGGCACATGAATTATCTAGAATCGGAAATTTTAGAGATTGTAAACCCTATAAATACACACATATTAATCATCAGCGTGGTGTGGAAAATCAGATCGAAAAAATCAAGCATAAGTAAAAAGCACCAGGGGCAGAAATCACATACGATTCTTCAGAGAGAAATAACATCTCGAATCGAAGATTACTCAAGCAAGAATTTGATCAATCAATTGTTGTAGAAACTAATTTCAGAGAAACCCTAGGAGCCCACCACTTGAAGCCTAAGTTTCAAAAGCAAAATAATAAAAGGAGCCGGCCTATTTTTTGTTAAATCCTAAGTAGTCTAGGGTTTTATATTTTAACTTAAGTTGTTTGTTTTTGGGTTGGTTTATTTTATTTTAAGGCAAGAGTGGGTCAATAACTACAGGTTTTTGTAGTTGGAAAAATCATAGCTTAGGGGATCAAGTTGTGTCAAGGTCTTGAGCGTAGGGTTTGAACAGTCGGGAGCGAGTGTCGCAAGTTTACAAGGGATTGTAAGCGTAGAGATTATTTTTAACACCTAGTAGAAACCTTGAATTCAGCAGTAGGCAGAGTTTTGCTGAAGCTGGATATCCTTTATCTGTGATTTTCTGACTGCAAGTCGTTATGTTATTCTATGCTATTTTATTTTAGTTTTTAAATTTATTTAAATTGCAATAAACCCTATTCAGCCCCCCTCTAGGGTTAATTTAGATCCTACAAACGTATAAGAAATGCACTCTTCTGCAATCCTTAATCGATGAAATCCTGTGGCTAAGTCCATTTTAGAAAATTCCCGAGCATTATGTAGTCTATTGATAAAGTCATCTATACGGGCAGAGGATACTTGCTTTTTATTGTCTTCTTATTTCTGTTAAGTAATCTACACACAATCTTAAGGAACCATCCGATTTATCTACAAATACCATAACCGGCTCCAATTTGAGCGACTTGGCTTGATTAATCCCTTTTTTCAATATCTCATAGTTTTGATTCCTTAACTGATTAACCTCCTTGGGAGCCATCCTTCAAGAAGAATGGAAACTAGCCTTGCATCAGGAATTAAGTTGATGCAGAACTCTATCTTCTTATGTGGAGTTAAACATTTAATTTCTTTGAGAACATCTAAGAAGTTTTTCACAATTGGTATCTCGTCTATACCTTTTTGAAATGAATTTAGGGAATACATTGGGCTTTCCCTCATTGGGTTAGGTTCAATACACCTAATCATTACAGCCTTTCCCGGTTTGGTTTCTAGCTTAACGATTCTTCTTACACAATCGAGATGGGATTTATGTTTCTAAAGCCAATACATACCGGGTATGAATTCAAATTAACCAAACTTGAGAACAATTAGGTTGTACCAAAAAATTTAGGTGGATGGGTTATGGGTACATTCTCACAGAAAATGGCAGAATAAGTTTTATTCCAGATGGGTTGGTTATTCGTATCGGTGTTTCTAATGAAATTATGGTGAGTTTAACTTGTTAATCAATTCTTTCGAGTTGAAACTATGGGAAGCCCCAATGTAAAACAATGTTATAAATGGAATATTATTTATGAAAATTTTACCTTTTAAAACTCCATTTCCATTCACATCCATCAAGGAGGAAGGTTCATCCTTAGTTGCAAAGAGCCAGACCTATTGTCCTTTTTTTCAGTGGGCAGTCCCTAGATAAGTGTCCGGTCTAGAGGCAATTGTAGCCGACATTCTTTAAAATCTGGGATATGGATAGGATGTAGAATAATGCCCTTTTTGTCCATATTTTTTAGCGTGACCTGCGTTGTTGGACCTCCTCTGGTTTGGTTCTACACCGGTTTTTTTCCTTGGTAGGTTGAACTTCTGCTTCCTTAACTTGTTGTCATTAGGAGTTGTTTTCAGATTCTCTTGCTGATGGTTTCATGAAGGAACCTAACATCAACCAATTTGACAAAATTTCCTTTCATGTGAGCAATCATCTTTTCATGAGATTCCTCCCTCATCCCACTTATGAACCTTTTGTTCATCTTTAACATTGCGTTAATCAATTTTGTCCCATATTGAGACAACTCAATAAATTTGTTCGAATATTCTACCATCGACATCCCTCTTGTTTCAGATCCATAAAGCTTCAGTATGGTTGGAATTTTCCTTCCTCTGTCATATATTATTCCCCAAGCACTTCTCTAAATCAATCACATATAATACCATCCTATGGCTCGTTTCGAATCATGGTTTCCCACCAAGGCAAGGCTCCTTCCTGCAGTTGCGACAAGGCCATAAATCTTTTCTACCTATCCCCAATCTTGAGTCCTTTGGAAATTCTTTCGCACAAGCGTAACCAAGCCTAAACTTCCATAATGGATTTGGTTCCTTTGAAGGACTTGCCTCCCAGGTTGGCGAAGTTCTTGCACAGAGTTGCAAATTTAATTTGAGGTCGTACCAGAACCATTGCTTCCTCTACTATGGCAGCAGTGTTTTGACCATTGGTCGTGTAGTTTTCACCTGCTCTAAAAGCTCTTCTTCCAGTCATCCTTACTATCTGTGCACATAATAAGAAAAATAGCTTAGAATAGAGAAGATTTATATTACAGAGTGTGTGCAACATATTAGTTTAAACCGGAGTTTACGCGCACTCTCTTACTTAATTAATTCTAGGGCATTACTAGCCTAATCTCTATTGAGTTGGCCTCATTGAGCTTAGGTGCTCGCTTAACCTAATCTCTAATACAAAATGAAACAATCCAACTCCTTGACCTTAGATGTCGACACTAATACATCGTCGATATTTACATGTCATATATCTGATGTCGTACAGTTAGATAGTTTCGGGTAAAAAGAAAACATAGATAGAAAATGGAATGAATAGAATCTCACATCATATTAAACTTCAGTAATTTACATTAGGAAATACAAGAAAATAGTCTAGTAAATATAAATGTAGCGAGAATGGCTTACACCCCACCCATATAAGTGTTAATAAACATAAATGCAATGGAATAATAGGTAGATATAATGATATAATCCAAAAGCTCCATGTTATATTAGCCTCCAAAATGCTCTTAGGCTTCATGCTCCAAAATGATGTTATCCATCTAATCTCTAGGATGCATGGAGAAATAGGGTAGCCATAGTTTAAGGGAAAGGAAAATAAACTCTAGGTCAGTCATGGGACAGGTGTGAGAAACTTAAATCCATCATTTGAAAATTATGTATCCTATAAGACCATGACCACACATAAACATGGCAAGGGTTTTAACTTTGTAGTAACCAAATCTTTGCTACATCAAATTGTTTGATATTATTTTATTGGCATGTTTAATAGGACCCATTAATAAAACAAATGACGAAATTGTTACCATTAATAATTTTTTTGCCCCTAATGAGGCTCTACAAACAAACTGCAAGCTCTTAAGGAAAATGGATTTCCATATGATGGCAAAGTAAGGGACTACCTTTCCGTACAGTACACCTCTAGAGTGATATACGAAGTATCAATCTCCTCTGCTTAACTGACAAGGTCGGAACAGTTATATAGAATCGCCTGGTAGTGCACTGCTCGAATACATCATCACGCAGGTCGTAATCGACCTACACCGAGATCCCAACATACTCCACTTTTCGACATATAATGAGAAATCTAGAAGAGTGATGATCGTCCCTTAATGGGCTCTATCCACTTAACCTCACTACATGCCTTTTTTCGCCATATCGTTTGTTGAGGATTATTAGAGGCCTCCGATTAACTTTTCATTAAGCACGTTCTTCACTTTGAATGCCACATTTCTAAGTCCAACATGCGCCATTGATTTCCATAAACGTGCAACCTCTGAGCTCATACGTCTTAGAGAATAGTGTATATAGTGCAGGAGCCATGCAGTTGAAGCGTTTAGCGGTTCTATAACAGTGGAGGTGTAAAAAGTGGTAGCCGTTATAAAGCAAGGAAATAGTGGTAGTGAAAAAACGTTCATTAAATATAAAAATATATATTTAAAGTTAATTTATTTTCATTCGTGTATCATGTATGCAGAAGAAACTAATATTTTTTAATCTTATAAAACAATACCGAAGTGTACCATTGTTATGTATACAATATTTGGTGACCATAATAGATCTGTAACTTATATAGAGCTCTCATGCCTTAAAATTAGCTCTTTAAAGTACTATTTTTGATTGACTTTAGAAAGTAGTCAGTGGAATCATCCTTTATATATTAATATTACCTAAGCGGATGCTAAAAGCCTTAATTTAGCGGGTATATTAGAAATTGCAGGGCATTAAGCAAACCTACTATTCATGGGGGCTAAATTGAAATAGTGTAGCGATCGAAGGGCGTTATGGGCTATAACGGGGATTTTGCAGGGCTGTAACTGCATAGTGCAGGAGTGTTACTTCCTACACCAATAAATATATATGTACATTCATAGAGAATAATTTACGCATATTAAAGGTGCAATGTCCGACATTCATCCATACAAGTTGTCATGGGTTTGGAAAACCGAAGGAACTACTCCCACTAGATCGTGCGATCTTGTAAAGAGTAGCCTTTGCATCGAAGATCTGAATGCAAAAGTGTTTCGATTGGTAATATGGGAAATTACCCAAGGGTCAGTTAAAGAAACCCTTCATTCAATCTATATAATTCTTCTTTCTTCACTCTTCATTACATCGAAACGTTTAACTAATCCAAAGTAGTTTTCACATGGGAATCACCAAAATTTAATCTCGGTCTCCTCGAATCAGTCATCGTAAAAATAATGTCTAAGTAGCATTAGTTGCTAGGTGTTCTTCATTTCTTAATTCATTTCTTCATAAAACATCTTTTAAAGATCTATAACTTTAAATATTCTTTAGGGATATATATGAAATAGGCAAATTTCATTCATTAAGTCATCTTGGATTATAAGTCCATTTTAGTATAATAAATCTGAAGAAAACATACTTATCTAACTTGATATCAATTTCCACATTCAATCTCTGTTATCCCTCGAATAACGATGTAAACACTTTTTATGATGCCCAACCTCTATACTTGCATTAGCCAAGGACATTACAAGTAATATTGTCAACTAACCAGAAGAATAAGGTTGTTGAGAAGCGACCATCTGTATAATGGTTTTGAATGAGTGTTAAAAATGTCGGATAATGTTGTCTTACTTTTTAATTTTCAAGAGGAAATCTGACACATCCAATTCAAGTTCAAGCCCACTACATGGTGGTTATATATAATTCGGAATAAATATAAAATAACATAATAATATAATCAGAGTTAGACACGGGTATTCGCATCACTAAGGCAGAAATAGATATATTTATATAACACATAAGTGTAAATACAATGATAGTGGTCATACTCTATCCACTATACAACAAAAGAATAGGTACAAGTTCTAACCAAAAGAATATGTATATATAGGAGTGTTATATAAATATAACCGAAAATACTACAATGTTAATGTAGTTTCCAAAAGTCAAGAGATGGTCCCCACTAGAAGTCATGAAAAAGCACTTGTAGTACCTCAGTCTAGCCTTAGTAATGTTTATAAGAAATTAAACAATAAACGGATCAGTTTAGCTTTATTTATCATAATAAAATGAGATAACATAAGATAAGAGATATATTCAGATAATGACATATGCACAAAATAAACAATGTTCACATGTAAATGTGAAACCCCAATATAGTCCACACAATATTTCAAAAAATCTCAGAGCTACGAGAGAATATCACATTCTAAATTATATAGCTACGCATAAGATATGATGTCCACTATCAAACCAACACGAAATTAATAACCCGATATCAAAACATGAACACGATCCTAGACCAAAACGATATGAGGATTGTCACAAGATGGGAGCCTGGAAACCCCACAACATTGGAGCCTACAAACTACATGAACCGAAGTTCCTCAAAAATGAGCCAAAGATCCTCAAGATGATCCGAAATACCACCCAAAACGAAGTTCCTCAAAATCATCCGAAGATCCACCCGGATCGAAGTTCCTCAAAATGATCCAAAGATCCACTATGGAAGATGAATCGAAGTTCCTCAAAATGTGGAATAAATTCAACAATCCAGAGACATAGCATAAAGCTATTCTAAATCTTAAAAAGATCATAATTGATCAAGGAAAGTGTAAATTACTCCATGCTATTAAATATAAGAGTTGAGCTACATTTCCCAAAACCACTTGCTCTACTCGAATATTTACGAACTAGTTGTACATTCCACTAGGAACACAAAATGATCAGCGCCACAGTTCTCAATCGAATGAGTTCAGGAATTAACCATTGAAGAAAACGCAAGCATTTCATACCATTCGTTTGACTAAGGAGTTTAATTGGATTTTTCATACAAGTGAGGAAAAGGTTTACAATATACGTACTAGTAGATTGGAAGACAAATTTATGAAACAACTTTATATGACGAAAGTGTTGAATCACGAGATTTTGATCAATGACATGATGAATGAAAGAACAAGTCAACTTATCACAAACAAGATGTCTCGCAAACACATTAAAGACTCTAGAAGTATGCTAGTTATTTTATATTAAGTACAATCTTGTTTTAGATTATGATGTTAAGATCTCTCATCATAGTTTTTATTTTTAAAATCTTCAATAAAACTTCATGATTTTAAGTGAATCTGGAAAATGCACAATTCTTTCGACTAAATTAATCATTTTAGTCAACTGAATCTGCATGCACATAAAGTTGTGTGCATGTTCCAGATTCAGTCGACTAAATGTTCCTATTCAGTCGACTGAATCTGGTTGAATACAAAACTTTTATTTGCTTCCAATTCATCCAACTGACTATGAATATTCGATGGATTGAACAGAGTTCCAACTGTCATATTTTGAAGGAACATGACTTTTTCTGAAGAGTTTCCTTGATCTAAGAAGGTTGAAACTCTTTGATTTTGATCATGAAACTTCACCAGTAGTTGTCACTCTTCATTCACTATATATACATGCAAGAATAACAACTTAAATAACTTACTTGATCTCATTCTTATTTATTCTATTGAATTCAAGTTTATACTCATTCCAATTGCTTAATTCTTGCATTATAGATTTCTTCGAATTATGTTGTTATAATTAAAACTTTGTTTGAATTCAAAGGAGATCAAAATCCTATTCTATCTCCACTTACTCACATTTCTTAATCTATAAACTCAAGGAGAAGATTATAAGATATTGTACTTCATGTAACGACCCGTATTTTTGGCAGGAAAATATTTAATTTAATTTATTATTTTAAATATTTTATTTGGAATATTATTGGTTTTTAATATTGAATTCATTATCTAAGCGAAGCTTTAACGAGATATATTTATATAAATATAAAACGAGCTCGAAATGGCGCAGTAGTTCGTAATATGGAGGTTTGAACTTCAATTGAATATACAAGATCCGATATAAGTTGGATTTCTATCAAACAAGAAACGTTGGAACCGTATTGAAGATAATTTTCATATGAAAGAGAAAATTCATATTTCGTGTTATAGGTTGTTAGTTATAGCCAAATCAGATTTTGAAATAGTCGCTATGGAAATCGTTATTTAATTTATGGGCGTTTAAAATAGCCATTTTGCAAATGGACTCCATTTTCGGTAAAACTAGTTTCATTGGAACCGTAACGTTAAATTATTGTACTGTATTGAATTGCATGACAAACCGATGTCGTATGTGATCACGGTAGCCGAAAACGCCCGCTTGTTTTATATAGCGCATAATTAAATTAATTCAATTCAATAAAGAGATATTTGAGTGTAATTTGAGCAGACGATCGAATTAGGCCACGAAACCAGTTCTGTTGAGTTCGTATCGACGTTTAGAGTCAGGATAGGTATATAGTTTGTTATTTTTGGAGACCGGGTGATTTGGTGTCCAAAATGGCATTGCGATGCGTATAAAAATAGCGTACCGGGAAACAGTCTCAGAATGCGACGAAATTAGTGCCGATGAGTTCGTATTAATTAATTAATTATTGTAGGATTTCAATTTTCGTGCCAATCGGACTTACCTGTGATCGTGGCAACGATAAACACCCAAATCAATTATATTATATTGGTCAATTCAAACAGGGGTAACTTTAAAGGAATAAACGACTGACCAAATCAACTCTGATTTGAACAAAATAAATTTCATTGGATCTGTAAGGAAGACGTCTAGTGAAATGTCAAGGTTTCATATTTGTTTTTGATTTTTTCTGTAATTTTATGAATTTTAGATGCTTGATTTTTCATCGATAATTATAAAGGACTTTTCACAAACTACCTCGGAATTGGACGAAACCTATCCCATTGGGTGCAGAATATTTTTTTATGTTAGGATTACCTTATTTTGTAGAAAAAAGAAGTTGTATATGGTGATTTTGTATCAGGGCCGGTCCTAGGATGTTTGGTGCCCAAAGCTAATCATGAAACCAAGGCCCTTATAAAGAAACTAAAATTATATCATTGACTAAACAATGAAAGTAATTTTTATTAACAAATAATGAGAAGGGAGGAAAAAGAAATAACTTTATTTGTATTGATAATTCAAGTTCTACTAAAAAAAAATTAAGTGCTTATAATAAAATTTCTAGCCTTCTGACTAGCAATATTACAAATAGTATTTTTATATTCAAATTCACTGATAACACAATATGAGTGAAGTTTCCTAAAAATTACATACTACCCATATGGAGATCTGTCCAAAAAAAAGATTATTCTTAATTACTCGTTTAGTTTCTTTGTGCCCGTTGAGCGATTATTATTACAAAAGTACAGAATTACACCGCCTAACGGATTAAAATCACAAAAGAAGTTTATTCTTCATTACTCTTTTGACCTCGGTTTGTCCATCTCATCTTTTTTATTAATAATTTGGAACCAATAATTTATTGTTCTATATTTTACTAAAGCCTAATCTAAAGAAGGTCATTTTACTAATGCCTAAGCTAAAAAAGGTCACATTCTGACATACACACACTGTAGACAATTGTATGAGTTCTCATTAGCCTTTAATATAAATTACTAATGAATACCATAATTCACACGTTACTTTTTTTTTACTTCAAATTTACTTTTTTTTTACTTCAAATTGCTCACAACTTGCTGCTCCATACATCTTCACTGGCAATGAAATATGGAGATCATGCGTTAATAAAGCAAAATGGGACCGTGTTTTCAGCACAACAAGAATAATTAAAACCAAGAATATGCAGACTACGAGAAGAAGGATTTATTCAAAGTTAAGATGAATATACAACTAAACTAATATAAGTTTACCTTTCCGAGAATCAATTCGACCATAATCACAAGCAGACAGTTCAAACTCAACCACTATCACAATCCCAATTTTGAATAAACCATTGTGAACAGCCAATTTTGAATTCCAGTTATGTCACTACATGCCCTAGATCAGAAATTCAGAATCAATTTCACCAATTGCGAAGCGTGAAGGACGAAGTTCGTCACCGCCTGCCCTGTCGTTGCCATCAAATGTCGAGATCGAGCGTACCGAGGTGAAGTCATCGGTCATCTTGGTCGATTGTATTCTGTCATCTTGAATCCAATGCGAATTTTTCTGAAATGAGGGATCGCGTATGGTGCCCTAAATTTTATGCGGCCCTAAGCGACTGCTTCACTCGCTTTGGTAAAAGGCCGGCCCTGTTTTGTATATTACTTCACATTGAAGTTTTGTTTAATAATATTATAATAAACCCTCAACTATAAATATCAACCTAAAAGTGTCAAACCCTAAAGGTATGCGTTCCTCAGTCAACAAGAATTCTGGCCGCCTTCAGACATAACGAACGACTGATATCGTTCGATTTATCCTTTCCTTTTTCGCAAATTTCAATGATCATACTTGAAATCCTTATTTACAACATCGTTCTGCACCTCGAACTTGTGAAGATGATTGGTCTTGATTGACACTTACGTTCAGATGTGGCCTGAATCGCTGATGGACGTTGGGATGGTTCAGGTATGATTTCAGGCGGAGGGCAGCGTCGATCTCCATGCTGCTGCTGGCGGAGGTCGTTGTCAGGGAGGCGGTCAAGGTGGAAAACTCGGATGAAGCTCCGGTGAGTCGTAGGGGAGTGTGGCAGAGGTTGGTCAAGGCGTAACGGGGGTTTGCTCTTGGAGTCTTGACTCTAGAAGAATATGAAGACAACAAAGAAACCTGGAGTATACTTCCGCTGATATTGATTAAGTAATGTAATTAAGTTTTATTAATTTTAATTAAAGACTTGAAGTATTTAATTATAGCGTTAGCCTAAAAGGTATTAATTTCATTATTCCTGAACAAATTCACGAAGAATATGGGAAGCATCTGTATCGAATGGGCCTAAATTTCAGGAGTAAAACAAGGAACGTAAGTAAATTGCTGGTAATAAAAGTAATTTGGGAAAAAACATTGACTATATTTAAAGGGTTATTGATTAAATGGAAACTCTATAATTTTAACACTTATGATAGTGCATGATACCAGGTATGGGAACGAAGGAGGACAGAAGTTGCTGAAGTTTCGGGGAAAGAAACAATAATTGATCGGCCTATTATCCTTGAATGTAATGAAATTAAAGACGGGAAAGAAATTGGTCTGAGCCTGTATCTTTTGAATAGAAGAGACAAAGAAAGATAAACAGTTGTCATATTTTCCAATTCAAAAGTAATTAGTTTAAAATCTCAAAACTTAATTAAGGATAAATTAGTTAAATTAATTTACATTAATTAAATAATCGTAATATTAAATGTTGATAATTTTTAATTGTGTTATCAGAAATGGACCATACGAGTTGCGTTGGAACTGTGCCGTTGAATACTACATCTTGGAACTATTACGGACAGAGCTGGATATAGTGGGAATTTACAGTTAAATCAAACAACTGTTTAATTTAAGTGTAACTGAACCGTAAACAAATCAACCCAAGGTGAGTTAAACTCACTTAGTTTTTTCCCATTTATATTTTATATAAATTGGGTTTTTATTTTGTGTGCTCTGATTGCTGATGGTTGACTGTTGCTAGTTATAAATTTATTTGTTGATTTAACCAATGAAATTGAACTGTTGTTTAATTTCAGTAGAATACCAAATCGTTATTTTAATGATTGGATCCAATAAAGGTAACTTACCTTATTGCTCACTTTTATTTATAAACGTATTTAATTGTTCAAATTGTTCGAATTGTTTGAATTGTTTTGTTGATTGATTGATGTTAAATGGTCATTATTTGCTGTTATAGAAATTATCAGTTCAATGGAATTGAATATTCTGATTTGAGATAACCAGTTTGATACACGGAAGAATAGGTTCAAGGGATCCAATGGGATTCCTCAAATATATTATTTATTTTCATATTACCATATATGAACTGTCATGATTGGATGATTGATTTGATTTGTGACCATTGACTGAAAAGTCAACCTGTGTTTTATTTTAACCAATGGGCGATATTGGTTGAGTAATCAGCGGTAAATGGCGTAAGAATAAATTGTTTCGTTATATTGATTTACCGTTAGGTGAATCGATAGAACGGAAGTTATAAAATTATTTTATAACTAGAGATAGATTTTTAAATATATTATTTGAATAAAAGCTTGTTAATAGGAATAAATATTTATTATTTATTTTAGTTTATAATTAATTATTAATTGATTTTATAAAGCCGATTCTGATGTAATCAGACTTGTAAATATGAGAATAGGCAATTAACCTAACGGTTAAATTGGATAATTGTTTTGTTAATTAACATATAAATGGAATTATTTAAATAAATTACATTATTAATTAATTTAAAAAGAGAACTAATTGGAATCGTTAACGAGATAACCGTGTTTAGAGTTGACTGAATTGACCATGTTTAACTGGAATAAATTATTAAATTAGTTTGTTTGGATTAATCTAATATAATAGTTTAAAGAATATTTTTTAAATTTTAATAGGATTTAAAAAAGGAAATTAACCATTTATGTTAGTGAACAAAGAAATTAATCATTGGAGTAGTTAACGATCGAAGTGAATTGTTATTTTAAATTAATGATAATTTAGAAAGTTACTTTTTAATTGAAATTCATTTTAAAAAGTAATCAGAATTGGAATGAAATCTAATTGAATGGTGAAAGGAGTTTATGAACGGGTTTATATTTAAAACTCAAATTTTTACAATGAAGTTATAAAGGGGAATTTAAGCGAGTACGATGGCTTAAATTATGTTGACTTAATATTTGAATTAAGTTAAAATGAAAGTGAGATGGAAAAGGTTTAGATTTAACCAGAATGTAATTGAACAAGGTTTATAATCAAGCGATGAGGGGTTATATCGTAAATTTTCAATTAAAGTTACTTAATGGGATTAAGTGGAAATTGAAATGAGAATCTCAAAGCGGGAATGGTTGAATGGAGTTAAAAAGGGATTGGTGAAAGTGAATTTGGTAAAAGAAGTGGGTCATAGGATTTGATAACCAAACCTAAAATAAAAAAATAGATTTGTTTAAAGAGGTTGAGGTTAAAATATGGTATTTTATAAGAAATTATTTAATTATTGAACTAAGGAATAATAAGGAAGAGATTTTCAAAAAGGATAAGAAGGTTGTATGAAACTATATTTTATAGACTAGCCAAATGGAATTTTAATTTATATTAGAATGAAATGTGGGTTTGGATTACAACTCGTATTTATCTTAGGATATGAACGTTGTTAATCAAGGTCTGAGAGGTAATTAAAATACCCCAACTTGAACGACATCGGAATTATCTGAGGAGAATATGAGTTAGTAATGGTAAAAGGAGTTAGTAATAATTTATTATTTCCGTTACAGAAATAATGCAACGTGTAATGAAGATTTGTAATATATATATATATATATATAATGAGGATTCCAAAGTGAATAGGGGAAATAAAAAGGGGTGTGAAATTATAACCGTAATTCTGGGTTAGAAAGGAAATGTAAAACTGAGTTTTATTTTATATAAATAAATATTAGTTATTGTTTCAAGAATGGAATACAAGATATTTCGTAACGCTGTTTCACAAATAATAAGTTGAATGGATTACCCAAATTTAAATAATAAAGAATGATGCAACAAATGTTTGAAAGAAGAACTAAGTGGAAATCGAATATGATTATAAGTTATTTTACTAAGTATTATAAAGAATTGGTTTTGAGAACATTAGTATATTAAATAAGGATCAAATATCGTATCTTTTTTAAAATATTAAAAGAGTTAGAAGTTTTAATTAAGTAGTAGTGAATTAGTTTGTTTTAATTAAAAAGGCCAATTGATGCTGAATACTAAACCCGTGAACTCATTGGATTTTCATGATTGAATCACTGTTTATTTTGATAGTTAAATAATCGACTATCAAATATATCTAATACGATTGTAGGTACGGAAAGTCCGGGATCGAATTTATATTTGAAAACCATTCCGACCAACAAATACGTGAAGATATCAGGAGTTGATCGAGATGGAGCATTGAAGACCATAGATTTTCATAAACAGAGGAATTACTAATAATCTCTGATGTTGCAACCAGAGATAAACTGTGATTCTGTCATGGTTGAATCTTCGGGTTATAAGGACTTCTCGCTACAGATCCATAGGGTGATTCCTATATTGGATGCAGTAGGAGGGTACCTTCGGTTCATCCTGTTCCTGGGTGACTTGTATGGACGGATGTCTGACAGAGTATTTCCAAAGGGATCACGTATATTGATTTCTTCAAACGTATCATAGTTGGTGGCGGAGAATGGCCATTCTCTTAGCTTCCAACTACAGTATTTTTGTGGGCGTCAATTAGTGATATCTGGCGGATATGACAATGTGGCATTCAAAGTGAATGATGACCAGATGTTTAAAAGTTTATTTAAACCTCAAACCTCATCAACCGGGAAATGACAAAAATCAGGCAGGCAGCATGGCTATGTGGGTCGCTCCCATTAGGGTGTATAATCACCTATCTAGAGAAATTTCATTTCCTTCTTTAATCTATTTCGTTGCTGTCCTTTTCGGGAAATGGTGGTTTGAGCCCAACCGTTGGTGACATACATTCGATACACTCATGTGAAATGAGTGGTCGGTCATGTGTGGGCCGGGTTGCAAGACGTTCTTGTTGAACCCAGTGTATTCCCCTCTAGAAATACACTATCGGTAGGTGGTTCCATACCTTGTCATAGTCGGAATCCAATCTCCAATAAGCGTCGAGGTTTTGATTGTATACCATATATGTGGAGCATGAGATGCAAGCATTCTGCAAGATTAATATTTACTTGTATTTAGACACTATTATAATATAAGAAAAGATATTGATTTCAAAAATGTTTTGGGTTATCGTAAGGTAAAAACCGTCCGTATTTATGTGTGGATTTGGTCTTACGATTATCCTTTTCTTTCGAAAAGATTTTTGAAATTTAAAATTAAGCTGGATGATTCCCCTTAATACTATGCAAGTTTTTATCACTCTGGTTCACCAGACTGATCCAGTGTTTGTAATGCTCGGGTTAGACCGGGTTGTACAGGTTCAGGTTATCGACTAATGTGAAGAGACGAGCTAGAGGAGTTCAGACGTATAATGTTATATAGCTACTATTCCACTGTGTATTGTGTATGAGGACAGGTTATTATAACTGTCTAGATGTGTGATGTACTCTGATATTGTAAGTATTTTTAAAGCTCTCAATAAAGGTTTATTTCTGTATTGTATTTTGTTCCGCTGTGATGTGAGACTTTGATTCTGTGTTGTGTTGGTTCTTCTTCTTCTTCTTCTTCTTCTATTCTAATATTTCTTTCTTTCTTATCTCACCCTCTAATTTATTTCTATTGACTATCCAGTTTTTTCGGTGTTTGGAGATCGACATGAGATATGGTAAATGTATTTATGTCAATTTTCGAGGCCGAAAATCCTTGGGTCATTACAGTGGTATCAGAGCTATTGGTTTAGTTATAACCTTGGCTCTGTGGTATAACTCGATAGAGATTGGGTTAGTAATACCATATATCGAGATTGAGTGTATATATATGAGAGCTTATTTGTAAGTTTGATATACAAATGTTTTGTATTGTGTTATTTGATCGGTTCAACTGTTGAGAAGCATAGAACTGATAATGGATACAATATTGTTTGTAAAGAGGGTAAATGAAATAATTTTACCCAAATTATAATTTTGTATATATAAGAAATAATTTTATCAAATTATTGAGATACTAGTGTGTTTGGTCGATTTGAATGGAATTCAAATCGAATAGAGACTTAACCTGGTTAGGTGTAATTTAATTAAGAATGATAATGAAATTGAAATAGATAAATTTTGAATTTGAATAAATAATAATCAAATAGAAATCAATCGAATATTAATCGATTGATGTTCAAATATGTGAAACCAAAATAAAATATTAACATTGAAGGTAAATTCCATTGATTTGGTTGTGTGTTGTTGGTTGATTGTGAATTGTTTGTTATTGGATGATAGTTTATTTGAATGGAATAATTAACAATTTAATGGAGCTAATGAATTATAAACTAAAGAATAATTCCCAGTATGATTAAACTAGAATAAAACTGCTTATGAATTGGAATTTATAATTTAACCCTGTATTTGAAAATAAATGTATACTATCGGTTTGATCTTGGAATTGGAATAGTTATACTTGTTGATTAGTGAAACATTACTTTGCAATTTCATATATTTATTACTCATATGTGAATTGAGTTAAGTACAGGTGCTAAATGGCTAGGCAGATCAATATGGGTTGAATAAATCGCATATACATTGAGCAATTATGCTCAACAGCGCTCGTAAAAGGTACACCTACGCGAAAATATGGAATTTTGGGTTTTGATTTTTTGTTTCCCGACCGTGTTGGTCGATGTATATATATTATTTGTTCCTGCGATATCGCAGATGTCACTCCGTGCAGGGAAGACTCTGCCGAATTTTTCCGGGAATTTAATGTGTCAGAAAATTTTCGATATTTTTTGAAAATATTTATTTATGGTATAGAATTGTTTTCGATTTAGAAATAAATTTGGAAATTAATGGGATTTGTAGCATTTTTCTTACCTTAGCAATTTCGAGGACGAAATTATTTTAAGGGGGGGAAGAATGTAACGACCCGTATTTTTGGCAGGCAAATATTTAATTTAATTTATTTTAAATATTTTATTTGGAATATTATTAGTTTTTAATATTGAATTCATTATTTAACCGAAGTTTGAACGATATATATTTATATAAATATAAAACGAGCTCGAAATGGAGCAACAGTTCGTAATATGGAGGTTTGAACTTCAATTGAATATACAGGATCCGATATAAGTCGGATTTCTGTCAAACAAGAAGCGTTGGAACCGTATTGATGATAATTTTCATATGAAAGAGAAAAATCCAGATTTCGTGTTATAGGTTGTTAGTTATGGCCAAATCAAATTTTGAAATAGTCACTATGGAAATCGTTATTTAATTTATAGGCCTTTAAATAGCCATTTTGCAAATGGACTCCATTTTCGATAAAATTAGTTTCATTGGAACCATAACGTTAAATTATTGAATGGTATTGAATTGTGTGGAAAACCGATGTCGTATATAATCACGGTAGCCGAAAACACCCATTCATTTTATATAACGCGTAATTAAGCTAATTCAATTCAATAAAGAGATATTTGAGTGTAACTTGAGCAGACGATCGAATTAGGCCATGATACCAGTTCCATTGAGTTCGTATCGACTTTTAGAGTCAGGACAGGTATATAGTTTGTTATTTTTGGAGACTGAGTGATTATGTGTCTAAAATGGCATTGCGGTGCGTATAAAAATAGCATACCAGGAAACAGTCTCAGAATGCGACGAAATTAGTGTCGTTGGGTTCGTATTAATTAATTATTATAGGATTTCAATTTTAGTGTCAATCGGACTTACAGTGTGATCGTGGCAACGATAAACACCCAAATCAATTATATTATATTGGTCAATTCAAACAGGGGTAACTTTAAAGGAATAAACGACTGGCCAAATGAACTCTGATTCGAACAAAATAAATTTCATTGGATCCGTAAGGAAGAGGTCTAGTGAAATGTAAAGGTTTCAGATTTTTTTGATTTTTTCTGTAATTTTATGAATTTTAAATGCTTGATTTTTCATTGATAATTATAAAGGACTTTTCACAAACGACCTCGAAATTGGACGAAACCTATCCCATTGGGTCCAGAATATTTTTTTTATGCTAGGATTACCTTATTTTGTCGAAAACGGAAGTTGTGTGTGGTGATTTTGGATATTACTTCACATCGAAGTTTCATTTAATAGTATTATAATAAACCCTCAACTATAAATATCAACCTAAAAGTGTCAAACCCTAAAGGTATGCGTTCCTCAGTCAACAAGAATTCTGGCCACCTTCAGACATAACGAACAACTCATATCGTTCAATTTATCCTTTCTTTTTTTGCGAATTTCAACGATCAATACTTGAAATCCTTAATTACAACATCGTTCTGCACCTCGAATTGGTGAAGATGATCGATCATGATCGACACTTACGTTCAGGTGTGGCCTGAATCGGTAATGGACGTTGGGATGGTTCGGGTTTGATTTCAGACGGAGGGCAGCGTCGATCTCCAAGCTGTTGCTGGCGGAGGTCGTTATCAGGGAGGCAGTTAAGGTGGAAAACTCGGATGAAGCTCCGGTGAGCCATAGAGGAGTGCGACAGAGGTTGGTCAAGGCGTAACGTGGGTTTGCTCTTGGAGTCTTGATTCTGGAAAAATATGAAGACAACAAAGAAACCTGGAGTATACTTCCGCTGATATTGATTAAGTAATGTAATTAAGTTTTATTAATTTTAATTAAAGACTTGAAGTATTTAATTACAGCGTTAGCCTAAAACGTATTAATTTCTTTATTCCTGAATAGATTCACAAAGAACATGGAAGCAACTGTATCGAATGGGCCTAAATTTTAGGAGTAAAACAAGGTACGTAAGTAAATTGCTGGTAATTTTAGTAATTTGGGAAAAAACATTAACTATATTTAAAGGGTTATTGATTAAATGAAAGAGGAATGCTACCAACAGTCGCTCAAAAGCAAGTGCAAGTGATACTTGCCATGTGATTGGTCAGGACAGTATCATTAAGGTATTTTAATTAATTGTTAAATAGTAGATGGGTCCCATTGCCATGGTATCACCCAATCACATGGCAAGTATCACTTGCACTTGCTTTTGGGCGACTGTTGGTAGCATTCCTCTAAATGAAAACCCTATAATTTTAACACTTATGACAGTGCGTGATACGAGGTATGGGAACAAAGGAGGACAGGAGTTGCTGAAGTTATGGGGAAAGAAACAATAACTTATCGGCCTGTTATCCTTGAACGTAATGAAATTAAAGACTGGAAAGAAATTGGTCTGAGCCTGTATCTTTTGAATAGAAGAGACAAAGAAAGATAAACAATTTTCATATTTTCCAATTCAAAAGTAATTAGTTTAAAATCTCAAAACTTAATTAAGGATAAATTTTAGTTAAATTAATTTTCATTAATTAAATAATCATAATATTAAATGTTGATAATTTTTTGTGTTATCAGAAATGGACCAAACGAGTTGCGTTGGAACCGTGCTGTTGAATACTACATCTTGGAACTATTCTGGACAGAGCTGGGTATAGTGGGAATTTACAGTTAAATTAAACAACTGTTTAATTTAATTGTAACTAAACCATAAACAAATCAACCCAAGGTGAGTTAAACTCACTCAGTTTTTTCCCATTTATATTTTATATAAATTGATTTTTTATTTTGTGTGCTCTGATTGCTGATGGTTGACTGTTGCTAGTTATAAATTCATCTGTAGATTTAACCGATGAAATTGAACTGTTGTTCCATTTCAGTAGAATACCAAATCGTTATTTTAACGATTGGATCCAATGAAGATAACTTAACTTATTGGTCATTTTTTTATAAACGTGTTTAATTATTCGAATTGTTTTGTTGATTAATTGATGTTAAATGGTCATTATTTGCTGTTATAGAAATTATCAGTTCAATGGAATTGAATAATCTGATTTGAGATAACCAGTTTGATACAGGGAAGAATAGGTTGGAGTGATCCAATGGGATTCCTCAAATATATTATTTATTTTCATATTACCATATATGAACTGTCATGATTGGACAACTGATTTGATTTGTGACCATTAACTGAAAAGTCAACCTGTGTTTTGTTTTAACTAATGAGCGATATTCGTTGAGTAATCAGCAGAAAATGGTGTAAGGATAAATTGTTTTGTTATATTGATTTACCGTCAGGTGAATCGATAGAACGGAATTTATAAAATTATTTTTTAACTAGAGATAGATTTTTAAATATATTATTTGAATAAAAGTTTGTTAATAGGAATAAATATTTATTATTTATTTTAGTTTATAATTAATTATTAATTGATTTTATAAAGCCGATTTTGATGTTAATCAGATATGTAAATATGAGAATAAGCAATTAACCTAACAGTTAAATTGGATAATTGTTTTGTTAATTAACATATAAATGGAATTATTTAAATTAATTACATTATTAATTAATTTAAAAAGAGAACTAATTGGAATCGTTAACGAGATAACTGTGTTTAGAGTTGACTGAATTAACCATTTTTAACTGGAATAAATTATTAAATTAGTTTGTTTGGATTAATCTAATATAATAGTTTAAACTTTAATTTTAATTGGGTTTTAAAAAGGAAATTCACTATTTATTTTAGTGAAAAAAGAAATTAATCATTAGAGTAGTTAACGATCAAAGTGAATTGTTATTTTAAATTAATGATAATTTAGAAAGTTACTTTTTAATTGAAATTCATTCTAAAAAGTAATCGGATTTGGAATGAAATCTAATTGAATAGTGAAAGGAGTTTATGAACGGGTTTATATTTAAAACTCAATTTTTTACAATGAAGTTATAAAGGGGAATTTAAGCAAGTACGATGGCTTAAATTATGTTGACTTAATATTTCAATTAAGTTAAAAATAAAGTGAGATGGAAAAGGTTTAGATTTAACCAGAATGTAATTGAATAAGGTTTATGATCAAGCGATGAGGGGTTATATCGTAAATTTTCAATTAAAGTTACTTAATGGGATTAAGTGGGAAATTGAAATGAGAATCTCAAAGTGGGAATGGTTGAATGGATTTAAAAAGGGATTGGTGAAAGTGAATTTGGTAAAAGAAGTGGGTCATAGGATTTGATAACCAAACCTAAAATAAAAAAATAGATTTGTTTAAAGAGGTCAAGGTTAAAATATGGTATTTTATAAGAAATTATTTAATTATTGAATTAAGGAGTAATAAGGAAGAGATTTTCAAAAAGGATAAGAAGGTTGTATGAAACTATATTTTATAGAATAGGTAAATGGAATTTGAATTTATATTAGGATGAAATGTGGGTTTGGATTACAACTCGTATTTATCTTAGGATATGAACGTTGTTGATTAAGGTCTGAGAGGTAATTAAAATACCCCAAGTTGAACGACATCAGAATTATCTGAGGAGAATATGAGTTGGTAATGGTAAAAGGAGTTAGTAATAATTTATTATTTCCATTACATAAATAATGCAACGTGTAATGAAGATTTGGAATATATATATATATATAATGAGGATTCCAAAGTGAATAGGGGAAATAAAAAGGGGCATGATATTATAACCGTAATTCTGGGTTAGAAAGGAAATGTAAAGTTGAGTTTTATTTTATATAAATAAATATTAGTTATTGTTTCAAGAATAGAATAAAAGATATTTCGTAACGCTGCTTTACAAATAATAAGTTGAATGGATTTCCCAAATTTAAATAATAAAGAATGATGCAACAAATGTTTGAAAGGAGAATTAAGTGGAAATCGAATATGGTTATAAGTTATTTTACTAAGTATTATAAAGAATTGGTTGTGAGAACATTAGTATATTAAATAAGGATCAAATATTGTATCTTTTTTAAAATATTAAAAGAGTAAGAAGTTTAAATTAAGCAGTAGTGAATTAGTTTGTTTTAATTAAAAATGCCAGTTGATGCTGAATACTGAACCAGTGAACTCGTTGGATTTTCATGATTGAATCACTGTTTATTTTGATAGTTAAATAACCGACTATCAAATATATCCAATACGATTGTTGGTACGGAAAGTCCGGGATCGAATTTATATTCGAAAACCATTCCGACGAACAAATACGTGAAGATATCAGGAGTTGATCGAGATGGAGCATTGAAGACCGTGGATTTTCATAAACGGAGGAATTACTAATAATCTCTGATGTTGCAACCAGAGATAAACTGTGATTCTATCATGGTTGGAATCTTCGGGTTGGAAGGACTTCTCGCTACTGATCCACGAGGTGATTCCTATATTGGATGCAGTAGGAAGGTAACTTTGGCTCATCCTGTTCCTGGGTGACTTGTATTGACGGATGTCTGACAGAGTATTTCCAAAGGGATCACGTACGTTGATTTCTTCAAACGTATCATAGTTGGTGGAGGAGAATGGACATTCTCTTAGCTTCCAACTAGGGTATTTTTGTGGGCGTCAATTAGTGATATCTGGCGTATCTGACAATGTGGCATTCAAAGTGAATGATGACCAGATGTTCAAAAGTTGATTTAAACCTTAAACCTCATCAACCGGGAAATGACAAAAATCGGGCAGGCAGCATGGCTATGTGGGTCGCTCCCATTAGGGTGCATAATCACCTATCTAGAGAAATTTCATTTCATTCTTTAATCTATTTCGTTGCTGTCCTTTTTGGGAAATGGTGGTTTGAGCCCAACCGTTGGTGATATACATTCGATACACTCAAGCGAAATGAGTGGTCGATCATGTGTGGGCCGGGTTGCAAGACGTTCTTGTTGAACCCAGTGTATTTCCCTCTAGAGATACACTATCGGTAAGTGGTTCCATGCCTTGTCATAGTCGGAATCCAGTCTCCAATAAGTGCCGCAGTTTTGATTTTATACTATATATGTGGAGCGTGAGATGCAAGCGTTCTGCTAGATTGATATTCACTTATATTTAGACACTATTATAATATCAGAAAAGATATTGATTTCAAAAATGTTTTGGGTTATCATACGGTAAAAACCATCCATATTTATGTGTGGATTTGGTCTTACAATTATCCTTTTCTTTTGAAAAGATTTTTGAACTTTAAAATTAAGCTGGATGATTCCCCTTAATACTGTGCGAGTTTTTCTCACTCTGGTTCACAAGACAGACTCGGTGTTTGTAATGCTTGGGTTAGACCGGGTTGTACAGGTTCAGGTTATCGACTGCTGTGAAAAGGTGAGCTGGAGGAGTTCAGACGTATGATATTATATAGCTACTATTCCGCTGTGTATTGAGTATGAGGACAAGTTATTATAACTGTCCAGATGTGTGATGTACTCTGATATTGTAAGTATTTTTAAAGCTCTCAATAAAGGTTTATTTCTGTATTATATTTTTTTCTGCTACGATGTGAGACTCTGATTCTGTGTTGTGTTGGTTCTTCTTCTTCTTCTATTCTAATATTTCTTTCTTATCTCACCCTCTAATTTCAACTATCCAGTGTTTTTGGTGTTTGGAGGATCAACATGAGATATGGTAATGTATTTATGTCGATTTTCGGGGCCGAAAATCCTTGCGTTGTTACACTTCATTCATGACAAATCAATATTTTACTAGAATACCAACAAGTCATTTATTTTTTTGTAACACAGGCGGTAGAAAATCCTAAAGAAATTCAGGCGGTGAAGACCTGTAAGCGAGTCCAAGGGGAAAAATCCTAGTTGGTATAGTCTAGGTGGAAAGAAGTCCTGTAATGTCGATAGAGACCTGTTCCTCAGGGTGAAAAGATGGTTTTATAATGAAAGACCTAAGGGTATCTTAAGGATCGGACGCAGGACGACGCTTTGAACCAGTATAAAAATTCCTAGTGTTCTTTACTTTTATTTATCGTTTTTATACTACTTATATGTGATATCGTTTCTAGATATTTATCTCATTAAATATTTACTTACATATATCAAAGTCAGTAAATCATCCTTTAGAACTTCTGCATGTAATACATTACTCTCACTTCCATATTAGTCGATCATGTTAGGGCTTTTCATTTGGTATCAGAGCAAGACATCTTATAACCGTAATACAGTTATTTGATATCTTGATAACATGGAAACGTGCACTAACACAAGCACTAACATAAGTTTCATATAAGGTCAATCCTCTGCACGACCACCGCTATTTAATGGAATGAACTATAACTATAAGGCTACACGTATGCGAATCTATATGCAAGCAAATGGATTTTATTCATGGAATATAACTCAAAAAGAATATGCACCTCCTACTACTAATTATTTTGAATCGTCAAATACATAAAAATTAGATGCTACTTCAAATGCTAAAGCTATGAATATGTTGCATTGTGCCCTGTATAGAAATGAGTTTAACCATGCAATACTGCATGCAAAATATAGAGAACACTCAAAGTATGTGACGACCGCCCACAACCCCTGCACTATATAAGAGGAAAATGCGCCGAAAGGTGTGCAAGACAGCTATGGACGATCATCAAGGTATGATACATAAGCGGAACATGTCGTAAACTCATGGGCAAGGATAAAATATAATAGAACATGTACAACAGGTAGTGATAGTGAAGTAGAAAACACTAAACCTTCATGACAACTAGAAAGTATTTCCCATACTCGAGAATAATAACAATATTGTTTATACAATTTGCCTCACTACAACACTCAGAGAAATAGCAAACAGCGGAAATCCAATTATTAGATAGTAGTAAAACTGGTACGTGAGCCTCCTTCTCGCAATCGATCAACATCATCGTCTTTACTAAAGCATCACTTGTCACCTACTACACCGTCTGCCCATCCACAACCGGATGAACAACCCAAGGTAATAAGAGCAGATATGAAAGCTTGAGTCAGACAACAGTCTTAATGAGCGATAAAACAACTAACAAACTTCATCAATAAAGCATATGAGAATAGGTAAATAAACGAACTAATCTACCCAGCTCCAAAGAAGAACTTACACCTGCCTTCCCCTCAACATGACAGTGATAGCCTTTACGATCCATACATCCAAAGGAATAATAATTCAGCCATAGTATCCAGAACAACCATTCATACATAGCAACTCAATCATGATCACAACATGCATTTATACGTCCATGTCTGACTCTGGCTATCACCGCCAACCTTGCTTTGGAACCTTAGTTATCGTATGACTGGCTAACAACTTGCCATCAATTGTGAAGGACCATACATGATGCCCTAGTTCTAGCGAAACTCCTCACGCTATACTCAACACGTGTCTAGGCCATACACGACGCCTAGGGCACTCGACCTAAAACTGGTATTCAGTTGTACCCCTTATTTTGGATCTGCTAAAACCTACGAAAACTATAGTTCCTCGACCTTCTCATCTCTAGTTGTTATCGATTACGACTATTAATCAGCTCATAACACCTTAGAGCCACCACTCCACACGAACTCAATACACCCTTGAGTCGTCGTACCATTCGTTGTTCTACGCCGATCAACGAACACTTTTCAACACTTCAAAACTTCCCAATTGAATCCACTTTGAAGTCACATCATCACCAGAAATGTCCAACCAGAAATGGCAGAAATGGCTAACTAGAAATGACCGACCCAACTTTATGCTGACCCACTTTATGCCGACCCACTTTATGCCGACCCAACTTTAGGCCGACCCAACTTTAGGCCGACCCAACTTTATGCAACCCAACTTAGTGCTGACCCACTTAGTGCTGACCTAAGTCTATGCCGATCCACTTTAGGCCGACCCAACTCTATGCCGACCCAACTTTAGGCCGACCCAACTCTATGCCGATCCAAAACCTGCATATTGCAATTCAACTCCGATTTCGACCAAAACTTCACCAAACGATAAATCTGAAGAAACCAACTCGTCTCACTTATCAATTATAGCAACAATCATGGTATGAAACCATCATCATCACGAACACAACGATTTTCATCAAAACTATGCAAATCACCCCAAATCATGGAAAAATGGTCATATGAACAAAGCTATAGATCTAACTTGCATAGGCATATGAATCATGGAGATTACCTAACTAAACTTACTAAATCATAACATGGGGTGATCTATATGAAAATGAACTTACCAATGCATAGATCTAAGGAAAAACACTTGAATTTGGCCAAAAACATGATCAACTACTCATACACTTCATTGAATGCAGTGAGATATGTAATCCACTCATCGATTCTCCCAAACAAGCAAAAAAAATCAATGAAATACGAATCTGGACAGCAAGCTCCTCGCAACAAACACCGTGATCTGATGAGTCATTGGCTTAATTGATGTAGATCTAGCCTCTAATGGTATAGATCTCCAATTTCCCTCCTTGGTTTATGATTTCTAATTGTGGAAAAGTGTTAGAGGAAGGAGGAGCTCAAGACCTCCCAATGAGAGAATGGAAAATTCAAACCCTTTCTCATAATCCTTACCCCCTATTTATAGTTTCCACCAACCCTCTAATGGGCCTTCCTAATTCAGCCCACTTTGGCTTACCAAATCTGGACAACTAACTAAAAAACCTTAAAACAACGATTTCTCCTAAACCACTGAGCCAAATCTTTAATGTAACCATTCTACGGAAAGGCAAACATCAATTCCTTTCCAATGGCACAAGTCTCACCCTCTGATTCGACCTGAGTCAAAAGTTATGCCCTGTATAAGATTGATAGGGGCATAATGGTCACAAACAAAATCAGTAAAAATTATGGACATGTCTCACATCCCCATAAGCAACATATTAAAAGATGAGAATGATCCAACCCTCAGGGAATAAAATAAAAATATTCTACGATCTTCCGATACGTAAAATGCGGGCTGTTACATTCTCCCCTCCGTAAGAATTTCGCCCCCGAAATTCCAAGTAAACATAAGCAACCACAACAATTCCGCGTGCCTTTCGTCCATGAGAAGCCAATTCTATCATCCAAACTAGCAACCGTCAGACCATGCATCTATAGCCTTATCCTAGCACGTGGAATTCTATCAAACAATAACAAGATACAACGATATAACGATGATACAATATCATAGGGTCCGACCGATGAAGAGTTCTGGATGAGTCGCTCACATGCTTTCTTTCGTCTCCTATGTACAATCATCGCCTTCTTCACTCCATTGTACCTTGACTATCATAACCGTCTTCCTCTTAAGTTTTTACGTGTCTTTCCCCATAACAAGAAGTGGCTTACGAAGTCTCGTAACTGTGGTCTCTACTTTTAGGTCTTCGTACTACTCTGGAGGTACCACCACATTCAAATCATGCACGAACTTCCATAGAAAAGACACATGGAACACATTATGCACATTCGACATCTTCTCGGGTAACTCCAATCTATATGCGAGCTTTCCAATTCGCTCGACTATCGGAAACGGTCCAATGAACCTGGGAACCAACTTTCCTTTACTTCCAAATCGAGCCACATGCTTCAATGGAAAAATCTTCAGGAAAACAATGTCACCAACGTCAAATTCCAAATCTTTTCGACGCCTATCAGCATAGCTCTTTTAGCGATCTTGGGCTGCCTTCATTCGTTGTCGAACGATCTCAATACAATCCGAGGTCTCTCCTATCATCTCTGGCCCAAGTACCAACTTATCCCCAGTTTCTAACCAATAAGCTGGCGAATTGCACGGTCTCCCATACAACACCTCGTGCCATCCTAATGCTAGATTGGTAGCTATTATTATATGCAAACTCAACCAGATGTAGATGGTCTTCCCATGATCCTCCGAAGTCTAACACATAAGCCCTCAGGAGATCTTCCAAAACTCGATTGACTCTCTCGGTCTGATCATCAGTTTGGGGATGATATGCCATACTCAAGCACAACTCGATTCCTAAAGCTTCTTGCAAACTTTTCCAATATCCACTCATAAACAATGGATCTCGGTCACTTACTATACGTTTTGGGACTCCATGGAATCTAACTATCCATTTCACATAAAGTTCGGCCGGTTTCGACGCCGTCCTAGTCGACTTGACAGGAATGAATCTTGCACTTTTGGTCAAGCGATCTATAATGACCCAAATTCCTTCATTTCCTGCCCTAGTTCTAGGTAGTCCATAGGTATCTGCTCCCACTTCCATGTAGGAACCTCTAATGGCTGAAGCAAGCCACTCGGCTTCTTCTGTTCAGCTTTCACCAACTGACAGTTCATACACTTGGAAATAAATTCTCTAATATCCCACTTCATCCCTTCCCAGTAGTAGACTCGCTTCATGTCCTGATACATCTTATTACCACCGGGATAAATCGTCAACTTCAAGTGATGACATTCTCTTAGAACCTCATCTCTCAATCCATCAATATCAAGAACAACTAGTCATCCTTGCTTTCAAAGCCAACCTTCTCGATCGACTTCGAACTCTTGACCATCTGGTTCCAGCTTCTGGTTAAACTTGACAAGCTTTGCATCTTGCTTTTGGTTCTCGCCAATCCTTTCGATGAGAGTAGGTTTTATCAATAAGCTTGCCAACATTTCAGGTTCCAACTCACACCTTGGCCTGAAATCAAACCTTGACAAATACTCGATGCTCTTTCATTCTGAAAACATCGCTCCTAAACTTGCGTGTCTTTGACTTAACGCATCTGCAACTGCGTTTCCCTAGCCTGGAGTATAGGCTATGCCAAAATCATATGATGCCAGAAACTCTAACCATCATTGTTGTTGAAGATTCAAATCCTTTTGGGAGAAAAGATACTTCAACAACTTATGGTCCGTAAACAACTCGAACCGAACCTCCAACAGGTAATGTCTCCACATCTTCAGAGCAAACACAATCGCCGCTAACTCTAAATCATGAGTTGGGTAATTTGTCTTATGCGGCTTCAGTTGTCGACTCGGTAGGCCACAACCTTATCCTTCTGCATCAGTACTACTCCAAGTCCAGTACGACATGAATCGATGTATAACACCATCTCTTCATTCACACTCGGAATGGTCAACACAGGTGCACTCGTTAGTCTCTCTTTCAGGATTTCGAATGCTTGTTCACACTTCACATCCCATGTGAACACTTAGTTCTTCGTCGTTAATCCTGTCAACGTTGCAGCTATCTTGGAGAGATCCTTGATAAACCGTCGGCAATAACCAGCCAACCCAAGGAAACTTCTCACATCTGTTGCATTCTTAGGTCTATCCCAGTCCTGTATTGCTGCCACTTTAGCGGGGTCAACTGCTATCCCACTACTGGAGACTACATGACTTAAGAATCTCACTTCACTCTTCCAGAAGTGGCACTTCGAAAAATTGGCTCTTAGCTTATGTTTTCTTAAGATTTCTAACACGATCCTCAAGTGCGTCTTGTGATCTTCCTCATTCCGTGAATAGACCAAAATGTCATCCACGAACACAAGTACGAACTTATTCAGCTGATCTCTGAATACCCTATTCATAAGATCCACAAAATATGTTGGCGCGTTAGTCAACCCGAATGACATCACAAACCATTCGAAGAGCCCGGACGGTGTCCTAAAAGTAGTCTTTGGCACACTATCCTTAGCCACCCTCAACTGGTGAAATCATGTTGCAAGATCCATTTGAGAATACACTTTGGCTTCATGAAGCTGATCGAACAAGTCATCAATCCTTGGCAACAGATACTTGTTCTTCTTAGTCAGCTTATTCAGCTTACGATAGTATATACATAACCTTAACGAGCCATCTGCCTTAGTTGCAAACACGACCGGTGCACCCCATTCGGATACACTCCTCCAAATGAATCCTTTTCCTAAAAGGTCACAAACTTGCACCTCTAACTCTCGCTATTCCTTAGGCGCCATCCGCCTAAGAGGCACGTCGATCGGTCTAGCACCCTCGACCATATCAATCCTAAACTCGATCTCACGATGCAGCGGCAACTCTTTGACCTCGTCAAAGACGTCCTCATACTCATTAGTGATCAGCACAGATAACAAGTCTTTTTGTGGAATCACAAGCGAATATAGATAGCTAACGAAGACACCCTTTTCGCGCTTACACTTTATCAACACCTTTCACCCTTCCACATCCCCGACTCTCACCTCTAGCTTCTCGCAATTCACCCTTGCCGCATACCTCTTGAGCCAATCCATGCCTAAGATGATCCCAAACCCAGTGAAGTTAAGAACAAAGAAATCACACACAAAAGAGCAACCATGACTCAACAGCACCAGATCACGGCAAATCATGCAAATATTTGATGAACTCCCAACCGGATTAGTTACTACTAAAGGTCTATCACATATCTCGGGTTCCAAACCCAGCGACACACAAGCTCATTGCAAATGAATGAATGCGATGCTCCAATATAAAACAAAACTCGAACTGAAACACCATGATTAGAAAGAGTACCTTGCACCATGACACCCTTTCCCTTCTCCTCTGCAGTAGGAGCTTTCGAAGAAGACGGTACGACCCCTAAAGCATAAGCCTTAACCACTTGCTTCCCTTGAGCTAATTTTGTACATTCTTTCTTCTCTTGTCCCGCTTTCCACACTTGAAGCACTTCTTTTCAGCTTTAGGATTCTTTCATTCACTAGAAAAATGGCCTTTCTGCCAACAATTGAAGCAAGACACTTCTCCCTTCTTCTTCTTCTGGCCATCCTTTCATTTCTGTTATTGCTTCTTTCTCTTCTTATTATTACCACCCTGATGTGGCTTCTGCCCTTCCTTAGCTGCAACAACAGACACCTTCTTAGGAAACAGACTTTCATGGCTCAAAGCCTTCTCGACGATCTTCTCAAAGCTATCATCGAGGTGATCCACAAGCTGATTCTCAAGATATTCATCCATCCCAAGACAAACTTCTCGTTCCTTTGATAAGGAGTATCTACATATGAACGAGCATACTTCGACAGAGCCTAGAAGTCAGAAATATAGTCAAGAACTGGGCGACCATTTTGTTTAAGCTCCATGAATCTCTTAAACAGAATAGACTTCTATACGATGGAGATAAATTTTGCTTCAAACTTAACTTGGAACAATTCCCATGAAATATCCTCTTCAGGGGTCTCAAGTGTGACAGAGTTCCACCAATCCATTGCTCTACCCAACAACTGCCTTGATGCAAGTTTCCTCTTTGTTGCATCATAAATACCCATGTCCTTGAAGATTCGAACACAAGTATCCAACTACCTTTGAAATTCTTCAGCTGGTTCAGTGCCCTTGAACTGTTTCCCTCCCAATGATGAAAAGTCTTTGCATAGCTTTGCAAATTCTGCAGCTCTAGGCACGGGAACTTCAACAACAACCGTAGCTGCTACTGGAGCGGGGTTCCTTCAAAGGCATGCTTCAATCATAGCTTCAAACATGGCCACGTAATCAGGTGCCCCGTCATTACCCCCTCCAAGCACAGCTTATTCCTTAGCAGAATGTCTCGTATAACGTCGACTCATTCTAAATCTGCAATTAGAATGATCAGCCATCTACTAGAAAAACGGCTAAAGAAGTACAAATGCTACTACTGTATATGCTAATATATATATATATATATATATATATATATATATAGTAAACATCCAACTGAAATCTACAAGTATGTCTCTCATACGCAATTACGTATTCGAACTTTGGCCACAATCGTTGACTAAAGCTCTGATACCAAATGTGACGATCTCCCACAACCCCCACACTATATAAGAGGAATAATGCGCCGAAAGGTATGCAAGGCAGTTATAGATGATCATCAAGGTATGATACATAAGCAGAACCTGTCGTCAACTCATTGCGAAAGGATAAAATATAATAGAACATATACAACAGTTAGAGGGGTGAAGCAGAAAACACTAAACTTTCATGGAAACTAGAAAGTACTTCCCATACATGAGGATAAAAACAATAGTGTTTGTACAATTTGCCTCACTACAACACTCATAGAAATAGTAAACAATGGAAATCCAATTATTAGATAGCAGTAAAACAGGTACATGAGCCTCCTGCTCGCCATCAATCAGCATCATAGTCTTTACTAAAGTATCACCTGTCACCTGCTACTCAGTCTGCCCATCCACAACCAAATGAACAGCCCAAGGTAACAAGAGAAAACACAAAACCTTGAGTCAGACAACAGTCTTAGTGAGCGATAAAACAACTAACAAACTTCATCAATAAAGCATATGAGAATGGGTAAATAAACGAACTAATTTACCCAGTTCCAGAGAAGAACTTACAGCTGCCTTACCTTCAACATGACATGATAGCCTTTACGATCCATACACCCAAAGGATAATAATTCAGCCATAGTAACCAGAACAACAATTCATACATAGCAATAGCAACTCAATCATGATCACAGCATGCATTTAAACGTCCATGACTGACTCTGGCTATCACCGCCAACCATGCTTCGGAACCCTAGTTATCATATGACTGGCTAACAACTTGCCATCAATTGTCAAGGACCAAACACGATGCCCCGGTTCTAGCAAAACTCCTCAAGCTATACTCAACACTTGTCTAGGCCATACATGACGCCCATGGCACTCAACCTATAACTGGTCTTCAGTTGTACCCCTTGCTTTGGATCCACTAGAACCTACGACAACTACAGTTCCTCGGCTTTCTCATCTCTAGTCGTTATCGATTACGACTATTAATCAGCTCAGAACACCTTAGAGCCATCACTCTACACGAACTCAATACACCCTTGAGTCGTCATACTATTCGTTGTTCTACGCCGATCAACCAACACTTTTCAACACTTCAAAACATCCCAATTGAATTCACTTTGAAGTCACATCATCACCAGAAATGTCCGACTAGAAATGGACGACTAGAAATGGCAGAAATGGCTGACTAGAAATAGCTGACCAAAAATGGCCGATCCAACTTTATGTCGATCTACTTTATGCCGACCCACTTTATGCCGACCCAACTTTATGCCGACCTAACTTTAGGCCGACCCAACTTAATGTTGACCCACTTAGTGCTGACCTAAGTTTGTGCCGACCCACTTTAGTCCAACCCAACTCTATGACGATCCAACTTTAGGCCGACCCAACTCTATGCCTACCCAAAACCTGCATATTGCAATTCAACTCCGATTTTGACCAAAACTTCGCCAAACGATAAATCCGACGAAACCAACTCGTCTCGCTTATCAATTATGGCCACAATCATGGTATGAAACCATCATCATCATGAATACAATGATTTTTGTGACGGCCCGCCCCGCATCAACCGGCATTTCCTCCGAAAGTGCGATGTACACATGCCCGACTAGCACGGAACGGTCGCCAAAGAAAGGAAAGAAGAGAATGAACTAATCGAAAACCTGTAGAATGTCTCATAGCGCATGGGATAAAATATAATATGACAACATCTTGACATAAAACAGGCGAGACAGTGCATAAGCTGAAAACTAAACATCATAGCAGCGAAAAATCCAAATACAGCTTATGTTCCACATCATCATTATTACAACTTTAAAACTGTCTCTAAAGTAAAAGAAAGGAAGGGTACACTACTAATGCCCAAAGTAGTGACCAGCAGCGACATAGGGAGAATATCTATATATCATACGTGGAAGCCTCCTGCTCGTCTCCGGTACAGCTACTCGTGCATACCACCTAACCTGTATCTAGTCTGCTCGTGAGAGCACCCAGAGTAATAAGAAGAGACATAAAACTCTAGGTCAGATAAAAAGTCTATATGAGCAATAAGCAGCAAAACAGAACAATAACAGGTATACTAAACCGTACCTGAACCTACAACCAAAGAATTAGCACTACATACTGTGCTACTAACATATGGTGTAAAGAGTACGGGGTTGGGGCGTGCATGTCAAAGTGATGGCAAACAAATCAAGCATAGCAACCATCCTCACATCTCTCACTTAGTGCGTAAAGCATACAATGTTCACTACTTCGATCACTAGACACATCGAGGTAATGACGGAGTTCGGCTTGTACAACTACTGCTACCACCAAGCTTACCCCACGGAGTCATGACTATTTACAAATGACCCCACTTCATTGGTCTATATCCCATTAGTCGTACCTAGACCACTGTGGTCCTGAATCCGTTCACGTACCCCCTACACATAGTGATCTAAAGTCATAGACATCGACAACCCCTTAGCATACGTCCCACAGCAAAGTCCAACTCATGAAGTTGACTCGTTGGTTCCCATCTGGATCCTGAGTTCTACTTCTCATTGGGAATACCTTTACATCTCGGGTTTTGGTCTTCTCCGGATCGGTCTTCATCTAGTTCATAACCCATGCCTCGCGTCCAAACTCCTTGGATCGGTTCGTAGTATCTCCTATGGTTCGACGCGTGGTCATCAGCCTCATTCAGATCGGTCGTGCTCCCTCCGTCGGATCGGGTCGTGCTCCCTCCATCGGATCGTGCATGGTAGCTCCTGCTCTAGCTCGTGGTTCATCTCTCTAGCTCGTGGTTCATCCAGATCGGGTCGGATCGTGCTCACCCATCGGATCGGGTCGGGTGCATCCTCCCAGGTCTTCAGGTCGTGGGCTTCTGAAGTGACTCGGGTCGGGTTGTGATCTTCTGGCTGGTGGCCTTCAAGGCGGAGCAGCTCGTGGTCTTTGCGGATGCCCGCGATCGGGTCGGGTCGTTGAAGTGGGGGGCGATCCGATCCGGGTCCTGCATATTTCCTGCAACTCTTCCAGCGACTGTTTTACGCCATACGACGGCGTTTTCGACCATTATAACTTTTCTAATTAATCACAAAGCATACCATACAGTCATAGCAACATATAAAACTGACCACAAACACCAAAACAATAATTTGATAGGTTAAAACGGATCAAACATAGTTAAAACCCCATATTTTCCCTTAAGCATTTTTAAGCAAATCTAATGATAGGATTAACAAAACTTAACCAAAATAACCCAAACTTCTAACAGAGGTCTAAAATGGTTTTTAAAATTTTCTAAACATTTTTCCAGAATTTATTTATGTATAAATTTGCTAATCAACACTAATTACCCCTTATTAACCGTAATTAGTGAGAAACTTTGCAAATCACTCACCTTTGCCACAAATAAGCTTTAGATCTGAAATGATTCTCTGCTTGGGCACGAATACCAATGCAACACAGCAGCTCTACATCGATTCTTGTGCTAATCCGCTTTGATTTAATGTAGATTTGGCTTAATTAGTGATTAGAAGGTGATTTGGGGTGTTTTAGAAAGTGGAGGCCATGGCTAAACTTGAAGAAACAAAAAGTGGCGGCTGGAAAATGATAGGAACTGAATTTCCTAACCCTGTCAGCCTCCCCATAACCCTAATCCCGAAATGGGTTATGGGCCCACTCACTAATCACCCAAATTAGGCTCGGTTAAGCAGTTTTTCACCATCTGAAACTTGTTTCAGCCATATCTCCCAAACGGTGAGTCCGTTTGGCTAATGTGACCACTCTACGGAAATGTAAACCATCATTCGGATCTAATGGAAATGGTTTTAGGTCATAACTCTTTTCCAATCAAAAGTTATGGCCAAAACAAGATCAGCTAGGGGCAAAACGGTCATTTAAAAATCGGCAAAAATCATGAACATGGGAAATGACTCCAATAGTCATCTCCCAAAGTTACATGACCATACGACTTCGTATGTGAAAGAAATAAATATTCTACGATTTTTCGATGCGTAGAATGCGGGTCGTTACAATTTTCATCAAAATTATGCAAATCACCCCAAATCATGGAAAAATGATCATATGAACAAAACTATAGATCTAACTTGCATAAGCATATGAAATATCATGGAAATTACCTAACTAAACTTACTAAATCGTATCATAGGGTGATCTATATGAAAATGAACTTACCAATGCATAGATCTAAGGAAAAACACTTGAATTTAATGAAAAACATGGTCAACTACTCATAAACTTCATTAAATCCATGTGAGAGATGTAATCCACTCACCTATTCTCCCAAACAAGCAAAAATCAATGAAATACGAATCCAGACAGCAAGCACCTCGCACCAAACACCTTGATCCGATGAATCCTTGCCTCAATTGATGTAGATCTAGCCTCCAATGGTATAGAACTCCAATTTCCCTCCTTGGATTATGATTTCTAATTGTGGAAAAGTGTTAGAGAAAGGAGGAGCTCAAGACCTCCCAATGAGAGAATGGAAAATTCAAACCCTTTCTCAAATTCCTTACCCCCTATTTATAGTTTCCACCAACCCTCTAACGGGACTTCCCAATTCAGCCCACTTTGGCTTACCAAACCTAGACTGCCAACTGAAAAACCTTAAAACAACGATTTCTCCCAAACCACTTAGCTAAATCTTCAATATAACCACTCTATGGAAAGGCAATCATCAATTCATTTCCAATGGCACAGGCCTCACACTATGATTCGACATGAGTCAAAAGTTATGCCATGCAGAAGACCGACAGGGGCAAAATGGTCACAAACAAAATCGGTAAAAATTATGGACATGTCTCACATCCCCATAAGAAACATATTAAAAGATGAGAATAATCCAACCCTCAGCGAATAAAATAAAAATATTTTACGATCTTCCGATATGTAAAATGCGAGCTGTTACAAAGTAACTCACGGAGGAACTAACAAGTTTAAACAAAGAAAGATATCCATGCTAAAAAGTCAGTTTTAGAATTTTAAAATGAACGAAAATGAATCTATTAACGACATATATTCTAGATTTCAGGATATTTATCGTTCATTACTAGGCTTAGGAGAAAAATATTCGGATTTTGATATAGTATCGAAAATCCTAAACTCTTTAATGAAATATTAGGAAAGGAAGGTCTTAGCTATCGAAGAAACTAATGATCTCTCAACCATGAAACCATAAGAGTTAATAGGAAACCTAATGTCATAGAAAGTAAATTTGCAGACAAAAATAATCATGGCGCAAGATAAAAGAAGTAGCATTTCACGCTAAGAAATAAGAAGAAAGCTTTCTCTGTAACGTGGGATGATTCTGACTCATCATCATCGGATAGTGACAGTGATAGTGACACTAAACAAGCTAATGTATGCTTCATGGCTAAAGATAATGAGGTAAATGGTTTTTCTTATGAAGATATGAAGGAAATAAATTCAGAATTATTAGAATCCAGAAATAATTTTAAAAGAAAATATAGACAAGCTAATGAGGATTAGAAAAAGGCAGAATTTGAAAGAGATATGCTAAAAGATTAAAAAGAGATATTAGAAGAAGAAATTAGAAAACTTCAATAAACTCTTTCTGATGCTAATTCTCAACTTTCTTTATTGAGTCAAGAAATTGAAACTAAAAAGAAAAGAATACTGTACTTGTTTTTCAAAATCATGAGTTGAAAACTAGGATTAAAATTGTAGAATTATATGAATCTAGTCTTAAAATAAAATTAGATGATATTACTAAAAATATCTCTATTTTTAACAAAGTAAAAGAGAATTTATCTAAAATTATAGAAAATTCTCAACGTACATCTAGTAAAAAAGGATAAGGTTATAAAAAGAAGGTTGAAATTCAACCTAGGAAAAGATCGAATGAAAAGATCAAAACTAGGAACTTAGAAAAGCCTGCTACAAAAACAGTTTCTAAAACTATAAACATATGGGTTCCTAAAACAAATAATCTTTTGATTAGGAATAAATATATAAAATCATTCTTGGAAATTGTCCATTTAAAAAAGAATTATGTTTATAAAAGGGACACTGAAACCTTATGGGTTTGCTTTCCTAAGACCTAACTCTTAGGACCCTAATGGTGGAAATGGGTACCAATGTTACATATTTTTTGTAGGTCCCACTCAAGAAAAGAGGAAAATAGATACTTGACAGTGGTTGCTCAAAATTTATAACAGGAGACAAAGAGATATTGAAAAATATTATCTACTCGAAAGAAGGAACTGTCACTTTTGCAGATAATTCCAAGGGATATATCATCGGCAAAAGCGATGTGAGCAATTACGGTACATCTAATTTACCTCTTATTACTGATGTTTTGTTAGTTAAAAATTTGAAACATAATTTGCTTAGTATTAGTCAATTATGTGATGAGGGTTTTAAAATATCTTTTTTAGAAAATAAATGTGGTATTTCAGATAAAAATCAAAATCTAATTTTTGAGGGAAATAGGGATAAAAATATTTATATTCTGAATATGAAAATTAATAATAATCCATAATTGTGTTTATTAGAAAAAGAAAATGATCCTTGGCTATTGCATAAAAAAATTTGTCATATAAATTTTAAAACAATAAACGAAATTTTGAAGAATGAATTAGTAATGGGATTACCAAAAATGAAATTTAAAATCGATAATATGTTTAATAAAAGAACAAGCAAAATTAAGGAAACACTTCATCTATTGACGAAAATATTAATTAAAATCAATATAATAATGAGATTTTGATAAGTAAAAACTCTAAAGAAGATGAAAATTTTATTTATAACTTTAGAGAAGATGAAAACGTTCATAATAACAATAATATCATTTCTACTAACATAAAAAATGAAAATACTTGTCAAAATATGAATGAAAATAATATTTAAGATGCAAAATCAAAATACTAGAGAAAATGAAAACATTATTCATAATCCTAGAGATGGTGAAAACATTGTTCATAATAATAATAATAATAATAATAATAATAATAATAATAACAATAATAATGAATTAAGATCTCCACCGAAATATTACGACACCACCCAATTAAAAACATTATCGAATAAATTAATTCAAATGTACGAAGTAGAAAACAATTGAATCTAGTAAGTAATGTATCTTTCTTTTCTAATATAGAACCCAAAAATAAAAAAGAAGCATCATCGGATGAAAATTGGATTTTATCTATGCAAGAAGAACTTAAACAGTCTGAATGCAATGAAGTTTGGGAATTGGTTCCTAGACCAAGTGATCAAGCTGTCATCGATATAAAATGGATATACAAAAATAAAGTTGAGGAATTAGGAAATATAACTAGGAATAAATAAAGACTTGTCACACAAGGATACAATCCAAAACAAGGAATAAACCACAAAGAAACTTTCGCTCCGGTTGACAGGTTAGAAGAAATTCGAATCTTACTAGCCTATGCTTGTTTTCATAATTTTAAATTATATCAAAAGGACGTAAATAGTGCTTTCCTAACGGATATATAAAAGAAAATGTCTATGTTGAACAACCACCTTTATTTTCACATGAAAATTACCCTGACTACGTATATAAATTGAAAAGGCTTTATATAGTTTAAAACAAGCATCTCGTGCCTGGTATGAACATCTTAAAAATTATCTTATCAGTTTGACATTTCAAATTGGGAAGGTTGATTAGACATTATTTATAAAATAAGCTAAAAAGGATATATTAATAATTCATATATATGTAGATAAAATTATTTTTGGTTCTACTAATGAAAAATTATGTCAAGATTTTTTTAGAAATTATGACTAAGGAATTGGAAATGTCCTATATGGGAGAATTATCTTATTTTCTAGTTTTACGAATTAAACAATTATCTAACGGAATATTCATAAATCAAGAAAAATATTGTATTAATTTAAATAAACGTTTCAGAATGGAAAACATTTCTGCAAAACCAATTCCTACGATTATAACAACTCATCTCGATAGAGATGAAAATAGCAAAAATATTGATAAAAATTATATCGTAGAATGATAGGATCGTTATTATATTTAACCGCCAGTCGATCAGATTTAATGATGTCAGTTTCTTTTTTTGCATGATTTCAAGCTAATCCGAAGGAATCACATTTACAAGCAATAAAACGTATATTGCGTTACCTAAGCAATATTAAGGATTTTGAACCTTTATCCGATAGATTGTTCTCTCGAATTAGTTTCCTATAGTTCTGCTGATTTTGGAGAATCATGGACGGATCGAAAAAGTACAAGTGGTACTTGTCATTTTATTGAAAAATTACTCGTCTCTTGGTTTAGCAAGAAATACAATTGTGTTTCACTATCTACATATGAAGATGAATATATATATATATATATATATATATATATATATATATATATATATACACACACAACAGCTTCAACTTGTGCTCAAGTTAAATACATGGAACAAACACTTAAAGGTTTTAATGTAAATTTATCAAAATCAACAAAATCTATTGCGATAATACTAATGCAATAAATTTATGTAAAATTCCAGATAATCATTTTCGAACTAAACATATTTATATACGTCATCACTTTTTACGTGACATGTTGGAAAAAATAAACTTAGAATTTGTTTCATCAGAAAATCAAATAAGAAATATCTTTACTAAACCGTTACTCGAGGATATACTTATAAAACTAAGATGAGAACTAGGAATAGTATCATTTAAAGATATATAAAATGTTTCATTAAAAAAGAAAAAAAAAAGAAAAATTTGAATTTTTGCATCAACCGGGAATCAAACTCTGGTGGCTTGATTACTAGACATGTACTTTTACCATTTGAATATTGTATGTTTCTTGATTACTTGGAAAACTTTAATATACTTATATACCATATTTTCGAGCTAATTAATTTAAGCCATTAATTCTTAAAAGTTTATATATGTACTTAATTATAGGATCACATTCTACGTTATCTCTAAAGCACAAAATTAATTCTTAAATTCAGAAATATGCTACTATAAATAAAAGCTTTATACTTACTTTCCGTAAAACAAAGATAAATATATATTATCAGAAAGAAAATGTCTTCAAGTAATCATCTATCCTCAATTAGTTTTACTCCTCCAACAACTGAATTTTCGCCATCATCACCTTCATCACCAATATCATCGAAGATTCATACTCTAACCCCACGACATGATCCAGTCAGTAGTCCAATTGTCATGCTGGTTATACACCGGATAGTAAAAAATTTAAACAACCTATGATCGTTTCTCCATCAACTAAAGAAAAGTTAGACGATATTCATCATTACCAACGTCAATAATTAGAGCTTCAACGTGAAATCTATTTCAAGCAAAAAAGTCATAGCACGTTGTTTAAGCTTTCTCGAACAAATCGTTATAAAGGTTTGTGAATCCATCAAACCATATGTACATGAACATTCCCTTCGTCCTTCCTCATCATGGACTCCATTCAATCAAAGTTCAAAACAACCTCCCTGTTCACCAATTTCTTAGGATAAAAACTATGATGCTAACGAAGGAGCTAACAAGGAGAAAAGTATATCTCCAACAAAATCAAACTCATCATCATTAAAATAAAATTCTTTGTAATATTTCAATAACAATGTTCTACACACAATAGAAACACAAATTAAGTATAAAATTTTGTAATATATTCATATATAAGAGAGTTTAAATTGTTCTTCTTTAAAAATTATCTTTTCAGAGATTTTAGTCGACTAAAATCTATGTACCGGTTGACTCTGCTATCAACTCTCGGGTTCTAGATCACTTTTAACCAGTTGACTAAAACTCTTTAACCAGTCGGCTGAATTCAAGGCAAAAACCCTCTGGACAAATTTCCCTACAACTCAATCAATTGATCATCATTATTCAATCGAATAAATAATTTAACTTGCTCTTGGGTTATAATACTGGAACATTCAGTCGACAAAATGCTTCAATTTAGTTAACTAAATTGGTTGAAAAACTGATATATACGTTCTGACTCTCCTTCCCTCCTCGCTTCAGCTCGTTTCATTTTAAATTTACAAAATTCCCACAAAACCTAGTACCGAAAATTTCTCATTTTCTAAATCCAAGCTCAAAATCAATCATAAATGGCACTCGAGAGATAAAGAGAAGCTTCTTCATCAATCAGACCATCAAAATCACAAATTGATTCATGGCTTCTCAGTTAAAAAGCCAAGGATAGGTTCAACAAGATGTAAAACACTTGTATATTCAAAGGTTCGTTTGTGAAATTTGCTGATTTTGAATCATATAATATTCTTTCAATGATTCAAAATAGTGATCTTGAATCTCTTCTTTCATATACACCTAAAAATGTCAATATCTACCTCTTGCTACTTAAACTTTTCTTTGTAAATATGAATCTTGAGCAACAAGAACCCTAGGATGAAAATACATTGTGTACAAATGTATGTGGAGTGCATATTTATCTCACCTGGCTAGATTTTGTTAAATTCTTCAACATCCTTCCCAAGGAAAGAATTATTTGAAATAAAATGTGATATATTGGGTTGTGATGAGATTAGTCATCAATTTCTCTCCAATGATCTCACCGAACTCAAAGCAATTAGTCTGCATCAAAGGCTTGTCTAATTCATCTTGCGTTAACCCATATAAAGATAAGGACGCTGGAAATAAGAAGGAGACAGAGTTTTATGGAAGAGATGAAACAACTAAAGATGGTGGGAAAGATCTAAAGGAATGATTTCATTATATGAATATTTTGGATTTTAAATCTTGAAACTCATTAATTAATTTTTTGGCTAAAAACAATGCATAAGTAAATACTCTTTCATGAATACTACGATGGGTTTGTACATATTATATGTGAACATCATGATATGCTACGCTTATGTCTTTGAAAATGGTTTGTGTTCACTACTATATAGTTACCCTACTATAACATATATTCTCACATATGCACGGCTCGATATATTTTGACCTTATGGTGTGTACATGATATCTAATTTTTTATCATAAGTATCTCTTTTTTGTCGATGACAAAGGAGGAGAAATTATATGTGTGCTAACAAACGAATGCAAAATGTAACAAAGATTCAGGGGATAAAGCATAAACTCAAGGGGAAATTATTAGTTTTTGCTCACATCCTGTTCAATTGTTGTCATCAATCAAAAAGGGAGAGAATGTCGAATTACGAGATTTTGATCAATGACAAGATGAAAGAACAAGTCAACATATCACAAACAAGATGTCTGCCAAACACATCAAAGACTCTAAAAGTACGATAGTTATTTTATATTAAGTAGAGTCTTGTTTTAGATTATGATGTTAAGATCTCGCCTCAAAGTTTTAATTTTTTCAATAAAACCTCATGTTTTTAAGTGAATCTGGAAAATGCACAATTCAGTCGACTGAAATAATCGGTTTAGTCAGCTAAATTTGTGTGCACATAAAAGTTGTGTGCATGTTTCAGATTCAATCGACTAAATATTCCAATTCCGTCGACTGAATCTGGTTGAATACAAAACTTTTATTTGCTTCTAGTTTAGTGGACTGACTATGAATATTCGGTCGATTGAACAGAGTTCCAACTATCATATTTTGAAGAGACGTGACTATTTCTGAATAGTTACCCTCATCTTAAAAAGTTGCAACTCTATGGTTTTGATCTTGAAACTTCACCAGCAGTTTTAACTCTTCATTCGCTCTATATACATGCAAGAATAACATCTCAAATAACTTACGCGGTCTCATTGTTATCTATTCTATTGAATCCAAGTACTACTCATTCTAATTTCTTAATTCTTGCATTCTAGAACTTTTTGAATTCTGTTAATTCGAAAGAGATTAAGATCCTATTCTATCTCCACTTACTCACATTTCTTAATCTATAAACTCCAGGAGAGGATTATAGGATATCGTACTTCATTCTTGACAAATCAGTGTTGTACTAGAATACAAACAATTCATTTATTTTTTTGTAACAAAGTCCTGCAAAGGCAGTAGAAAATCCTAAAGGAAATTAAGGTGGTGAAGTCATGTAAGCGAGTCCAGATGGAAAAAAAATCCTAGGTCGTGTCGTCTAGGTGGAAAGAGGTCCTGTAATGGCGGTAGAGACCTGTTCCTTAAGGTGAAGAGAGGGTTTTATAGTGAAAGGCCTAAAAATATTTTAGGAACTGGACATGGAACGGGGCTCCAAACCGAAATAAAAATTCCTGGTGTTCTTTACTTTTATTTACAGCTTTTATACTGCTTGTTTGTGATATAATTTCTAGATATTTATCTCATTAAATACTTACTTGCATATATGAAAGCCAGTACATCATCCTTCAGAACTTCCACATGTATTACATTACTCTCACTTCCATATTAGTCGATTATGTTAGGTCCTTTCATTTGGTATCAGAGCGTGACATCTTATAACCGTAAAACAGTTATTTGATATCTCGATAATATAGAAAACAATACTAACACAAGCACTAAGATTAGTTTCACAGAAGGACAATCCACTACACGGCCACCACTATTTAATGGCATGGACTACAATTATTGGGCACACGTACAATAATCTATATGCAAGCAAATGGATTTGATTCATGGAATATAACTCAAAAAGAATATACACCTCCAATTACTAATTATTCTGAATGGTTAAATACCGAAAACAAGATGCTACTGCAAATGGTAAAAATATGAATATGTTGCATTGTGCCTTGTATAGAAATGATTTTAACTTTGCATGTGCAATACTGCATATAAAATATGGAGAACACTCAAAGTAACTCACGAAGGAACTAACAAACTTAAATAAAGCAAGATATCCATGCTTAAAAGTCAGTTTCGGAAATTTAGAATGAATGAAAATGAATCTATTAATGACATGTTTTCTAGATTTCAGGATATTTATCACACATTACTACTTTTAGGAGGAAAATGTTCTGATTTTGATATAGTATCGAAAATCGTGAACTCTTTAACGGAAGATTGGAAAAGGAAGGTCTTAGCTATCGAAGAAGCTAATGATCTCTCAACCATGAAACCAGAAGAGTTAATCGGAAATCTAATGTCATATGAGGTGAATTTGCAGGCAAAGAAAAGTTCATATGCAAGATAAAAAGAATCTAGCATTTTATGCTAAAAAAGAAGAAGGTTCAGGTTCTGATGATGAAGAAGATCTGGCTTTAATGTCTAAAATTTCAAGAAATTCTTGAGATATCGAAAAGGAAATATGGATATCTTCAAAAAGAATTCCAGTAATAACAATTCAGCAAAACCATCAGCCTCATTATTAGAATGCTATAATTATGGAAAGAAAGGCCATATAAAGAAGAACTATCTAGAGAAAAAAGGGAATATCAAAACAAGAAAGATAAATCCAAGAAGAAAGCTTTCTCAATACCATCGGAAAATTCTGACTCATCATCATTAGATAGTGACAGTGATATTGACATTAAACAAGCTAAAGTATGCTTCATGGCTAAAGATAATGAGGTAAGTGATTTTTCTTACGAAGATATGGTTGAAATAAATTCAGAATTATTAGAATCTAGAAATAATTTAAAAAGAAAATATTAATAAGCTAATGAGGATCAGAAAAAGGCAGAATTCAAAATAGATATGCTGAAAGATGAAAAAGAGATATTAGAAGAAGAAATTAGAAAACTTTAAGAATCCCTTTTTGATGTCAATTCTCAACTTTCTTTATTGAGTCAGGAAATTGAAACTCAAAAAGAAAAGAATAACATACTTATTTTGGAAAATCATGAGTTAAAAACTAGGATTAAGATAGTAGAATTAGACAAATCTAGTCTTAAAATAAAATTAGATGATATTACTAAAAATATCTCTAATTTTAACGTAGGAAGAGAGAATTTATCTAAAATTATAGAAAATTCTCAACCTACATCTAATAAAAAAAAGGATTAGGTTATAAAAAGAAGGCTGATATTCAACCTAGGAAAAAATTGACTAAAATGATCAAAACTAGGAACTCAGAAAAACCTGTCACAAAAAGGTTTCTGAAACTATAAACATATAGGTTCAAAACAAATATTTTTTTGATTAGGAATAAATATATAAAATCATTCTTAGAAATTGTTTATGTAAATAAGAATTATGTTAATAAAAGGGACACTGAATCCTCATAGGTTTGGCTTCCTAAGACCTAACTCTTAGGACCCTAACGAAGGAATGGGTACCAACGTCATTACATATCTTTGCAGGTCTCACTGAAGAAAAGAGGAAAGTAGATGCTCAACAGTGGTTGCTCAAAATATATGACAGGAGAAAAAGAGATATTGACAAATATTTTCTACTCGAAAGGAGGAATTGTCACTTTTGGAGGTAATACCAAGGGATATATCATCGTCAAAGGCGATGTAAGCAATTACGGTATATCTAATTTACCTCTTATTACTGATGTTAGTTAAAGATTCAAAACATAATTTGCTTAGTAATTGTCAATTACGCGGTAAGGGTTTTAAAATATCTTTTCTAGAAAATAAATGTAGTATTTCTAATCAAAATCAAAATATGATTTTTAAGGGTGATAGGGATAAAAAATACTTACATTTTAAATACGAAAACAAATTATAATCTAGTTTTGTGCTTGTTAGCCAAATAAAACGATCCTTGGCTATGGCACAAAAGATTTTGTCATGTTAAATTTAAACCAATAAATAAAATTTCGAAAAAAGAATTAGTAAAAAGATTACCACTACACTATAGATGGCCTACGGAAATGAAATTACATGATTTTTTTAGCAACAATGTAACGATAGTTATGCTGAATTCAGTCTATTACAACATTCCCCTCAAGGTGTTAACACACATATCAGCACGATGTTGCAGCAGTTATAGATATATTGTAATTAAAAAATTAAAAAAAAATCACCTCGGCAATCCACACCATTAGTTAAAACAAAATCTCAACCATCCATCCATTATCTACTACACTTACTCTGTTTCCCACAAACATTTTCATTCACATGCTTCCTTTTCATTTTATTCTCCCCCCAAATTGTCAATTCTAGATCTAGACTTTCAATTTTACGACTGTCACGTTTCAAAGTTTTTAGGGTTCTTTGGAGAATCAAAAATGGAACTGATGGCTTGATAAAACTTCTTTGAATCAAGCTCCTTCTCAGATTGAATCTTGCTCCACTTGTTCGAGATATTTGGTATGTGAATTTGTCTGATTTTGTTTCTCTTATCTCGACTTCTATTTTTGTTGTATTCTCTATGATGAAAATGGGTCTCTTTATAGGATTTAGAATCCTTTTGTCTGATTTTGATTGGTCAAAATTGTTCCTTTTTTTGGATTTTGTTGCCGAATAAATTTGGTCTTGATTTATGAATGATTTGAGAACTTTTCTTTGCTCGTTTTGATTCCTTGATAGGCTTTGATTTGAGAACTTACCGCATAAAAGCATCTTAACAAAACTGGGAGTATGAATTCAATTCCATATTAGAAATTCTTCAATTTAGTTGATATATTAGGTGCCGTATAAAAGCATCTTAACGAAATTGATTCCTTTATATATTAGGTGTTGTCATTAAATTAGTACAACTATTTCTTTGAGCTTGGGCACTTGGTTATTTTCCTGACTATGAGCATATACATATATATGTATATATCTGGGATTGCTTTGATTTCTCTATTGAAAAAAAAATCATGTTTTATAAAATATTGACAGCTTCTTTGTGTTTACATATATGTATACATAAACATGTAATTGCATGCATATATATATATAATGTAATTCCATAAAAACAATTGCTGTCTAGTTTTAAGTTTATGCACAAGTGATTGATTTTATATATCTGAAACATATACTTATATATATGTATATATATACATATAACATGCTGACGTCAAAAGTTGATCACTAGTGACACTGAGTAATAATCACAGAGTATGTTAAAATAAAGAAAACAGGGGACACACAGGACTTTTTATAGTGGTTCAGCCAAGATGGTGCCTACGTCCACTTTATATATATATATATATATATATATATATTGATTTTCCTTTTATTACAAGTACAATACGTTTTCTCTTTTGAGGAAAGTGGAAGATGAACACAAAAATGATTGTGTTACAGAAGGAGACTTGGCTATTTTAGACTTCGCCGTGGAAAGAAGTTGGGGTTCCGAGAGAGGTTCCCCAGAGAAGTTGGAGTGGAAAAGCCCTTTTCTTCTTTGAGCATGGAGGTATTTATAGATGGAGAAGTGGGCTGATGGAGATGCAACGTGGCCTGCTATTTCTGTGGAGCTCAGTTATTTGAAGTAGTTGTGGCGGTGGGATCTAGTCTACTGCTGATTAATGGTATCCTCGAAAATTATGGCTTGCACGGCATTCAAGATGAGGTGTATCAAAAGTAGAGCTTTGGCTTGAAGTGGTTGACCACCTTTAATGCCTTGAGAATCAGGCTAAGCAATGGATGATTCATCTGGATATTTCCACGTAGATATGGTGATATCCGGTCAACCCGATCTTCAAGGGAATGATTTACTCGGTCAGTCAGGGTGAGCGATTATTCCTGAACTCGTTAAAGGGCTATCTGAGGGAGACCGACTTGGGCCAACTCTTGCTTGGGCCTTCTGGAATACGGGTTGTCCGGACCGTTAGGTCGGTTAACGCGGAATAGTGAGTTTCTGAACATTGGGCTTCGGTTCGTTGAACTGTGATAGCTTTTTCCAAAAGGTTGGTCAACAGGACATATATATGTGTACTAGTATGTAGACCGTGCCAGTGGCACAAATTAAAGTTTTTTTGACATAACCTAGTTATAATGTGTTAGATATGTATAAATTTCACTGATGTCAGATTCATTCATGACATGATCAGCAATAATCTTTTCTAATATTAAAATGCATACAACATAAATACATTTCTATTTTCATTTATTTACAATATGAGTTATAATATAGTGGATTCTCTCATTTGATTCATGCTTCACTTGAACTTGTTTTTGAGTTGCTTCACTTTTTGTTCATGCTTTGACCTTGGAACTTATATGTGACCATGAGTTGTTCAATTCAGCTTGACCACAAAATTAGACTTGCATTCTTTTCTCTGAAACTGCATCCATTGCGGATTGGAAAATTTTGATAACTTTGCTCAAGTTTGAATGGGTCATTGTTTTACCGAAACATGCATGACAACTTGAAATATCTACAGGCTTTTGTTAATTGCTGACTTGATTTGGCGTACTGAAATCATCATGTACATGCTAAGTTCATCATGTACACGATGAGACACTTTGTATATTGGCTGCACCTTCAACATAGCTGACTTGAACCACTTGTGATTGCATTTTCTTGCCTGTATTGGACAACTTTGTTTTGGACTGCAATCTGATTAGAAAATCTTGAATTGAATTTGTGCACTTTGAACTTGTGTCCATACTGATCCTACTTGTGTACATATAAATGCATATATATATATACATATATATATGTGTGTGTGTGTGTGTGTGTGTGTGACATACATACATACATATATATATATATATATATATATATATATATATATATATATATATGTATGTATGTATGCATGCATGCATACATTTGTTTATAGCCTAAATCATGTTGCATTGATTTGTTGTGCAAACTTTAACTTGGTCTTTGCTGGAATACTTGTTTTGCCTTTACTGTATTTCGAATTGAACATTTTTTCTAACTTTCTGAACTTGCTTCTGAAAAGAAACATTGTGTTGAGTTTGGTCCCTATGGTCGCTCCTTAGTTGTTTGCACTCCCCTGAAAATGATTCTGTGACGTTGTGGTAGAGTACACATGTAATGTCCTGTATTTTTTTGTCAGATATTTATTTTATTTTAAATGTTAATTTGGGAATATAATAATGAATTAGTTAATTAAACGACGTTTGAACCTTTAATTTATAATTTTTATTATAAAATGAGCTACGACGGCGTGGTAGTTCGTAACATAACATTTTGAACTTTAACTGGACGTACATGATCCAATATAAGTCAAAATTTCATGAAACAAGAAACGTCCGAATTTAATGGATAATATTTTTCTAATGGAGGAGAAAAATCAAATTTCCATGTTGTAGAATTTGTTTTATGTCTAGATCAAATTTTCAAATAGTCGTTGTGGAATTTGTTATTAAAAATATAATGATTAGCAAAATAAATACAATGGACATTAATATATTGAATATCGTTGGGACTTAGGATTTAGAATGTCAAGTTTAAAAAATCAAGTTAATTTATTTTAAATCTAACGCCATATAGAATTCTGTCTGGATAAATATGTTAATAATAATTTAATATAAATAGATTCCTTCATATTAAAATCAATGTATATCGTATAAGTTCCGTTGTATCTGAAAAAGTTAAATTATTGTGTGATTTCCAATTTCGTTATGACCGGAGTTATATGGGTTTGTACGAACCATGAACGTCAAGCGTTATACGCCAAAAATATCGTCAGTCACCTCCCCAAAAATATCGTTGGTCATTCGAAAAAAAATTCTTTCGTCATTTCAAATTTAAAACACTGCACGTCCCTAATTGTTAGCAATACGAGTTTGTTGACACTTTTTTAACGTGAGTCACCATGACACCACTAACGGTGTTAGTGGTGTGAGGCTATGATTACCCCCTGAATTCCACCTTTTTGATCCCAGCCACACAATCACTAACACCGTTAGTATGTCATGGTGACACACGTTAAAAAAGTGTCAACAAACTCATTCTCAATTGTTAGCCGAAATCTGCATGTCCTATTGATTGAAAGAAAGGGACATTGTTTTTATCCCCACTTGAAACAGTATTTTATATATATATATATATATATATATATATATATATATATATATATATATATATATATATATATATATATATATAAACAGCAAGCTATTATTTCTCTCCATTCTTCAATACAGCCTCTCCCTTTCCAAAACAACAAATTCATTCGCATCATACTCCTTCCCTTTCCATTCGAAAACAGATGCCTCACTTCCTCAACAATCATATAAATATCGAAATCTTTAAAAATTAAAAACGAATCAAATATAGAGCTGCAAATCACAAAGCTTATATCCTTATTCATGAGATCATGCCCTTTATTCCTATATGTTTTTCGTTGGTGCGTGTTCATCTGGGAGAAGGGTCGAGTTTACTCCAACAAGAATATGGTTCGAGTTAGACAACGATTGGATGAGCAATGGGTGGTGGTCTATGAAGTAAAAATGAAGGGTATAGTGAGTTGAACTCGCTGGCGAACTCGGGTGGCCAGTGATGAACCACGGTGACTGGAAATACTTCTTGAAGCCTCTAGGATTTTCAGACGAGGTTGGGCAGTATGGCATGTTGTTCAAATGAGCTAGGTGACGAAGAGAAGGGTTTGGACTGGCCTTTGCCTGGAAGAGATCGTCGGGGGTCCGGCACGGTGAGGAGGCAGCGGCGGTGTTTAAGTGAGGATCCGTGAAGTTGATGCATGAATCATGCATGCGACTGGGTTGAGCATGTTTGTCTGTACGAAGAGTGGGCTGAAAATTTTGTAGGCTTGTGGGGGAGTTGTGGTGACGGGAGAGATGTTCGGTTGTGTTTCCTCACATGCACCAGGATTTCATGTACATTTGTAAAATGTGGCCTTCAGATCGACGTGTAGAAGAAACTGCGTGCATGAGAAGGAACTCGTGAATGGAGGAAAAAGAAAAACGGGGTGAATGAGAGGATTACACGGCATTAAAGGTGGTTAATTTTAATTACAAAAATGCTGCTGGTCCCGAAAATAATGATAACAGAAAAAAGCCAGAAACATCATGGCCATGGAAGATGACGTGGCAATGCAAGTCCCCCTGAATTGCGCTCAAATGCAGCCATAAGATATGAAATCCGCACATTTTGACAAACAAACTTTTGGGCTCTCTAGCAGTACTCTTTTCACTACAACAAAAAACACATTTCGCAACAGGCAAAATCTGTTGCAGTAGGCCTATTGCAACAGGCCAGCGCCTGTTTGCATAGCCGAAGTTGCTAAAGGTCTGCAAGAGTTTTAGCCCGTTGCAATAGAACGTTGCAGTAAACCTTTTTGCAACGGACTGTTGTTGTTCAATATCTCCTTTTGCAACAACAAATGACCGTTGCATAGTCCATATTAGGTATCGACAAACAAGATATCACAACTATTTTTGACAGCTGCAGTAAGTCAAATTACAACAGTTAATAACCGTTGCAATAGGTAATTTTAATTTTTAAAGGACAATGATACCACAACAGTTTTTGATCGTTGCAATAAGTTCAAGTACAACTGCTATTTACTGTTGCTAATGACTCACCTGCAACTGACAGTTGCAGTTACTACATTCAATTCATCAATATCTAAATTCAATAATTTACTGTAGTAACGATAAGACATTACAAATAAATACACGTGCATTCGAAAAGACATTGACAAAACAATAGATTCACTATCTTTAGAACATTCCAAAAGATTAGTTGAAGTTACATTCCAAAATTAGCATAGTAACAAACGCGATCCATACATAATATAAATGCATACCGTTACACCGTACCAACAAGTCCAAAATATAGCATAGCATAACATCTAAAAGCTAAGCAGCACATATTACTCTAGTGAAATGAACTCTTTGTGCCACGCCACGGTTGTTCCAACGGCCTCTTTAATGGTGTACATCTCCGAATTAGGCCTTAGTAGAAAAGCTTCAGGATCCACGGCTACGTTAACCCATACCTTCCAAAAGCAATACAGTACACATTAAAACTCTAATTTTAACGCAAATAGTGAAAGAAAAGACCAACATACTGAAAAAACGTGCATTAGAAAGATATTAACCCATACCTTCCAGAAGTCCTGCCCAAGTTTCATAAAGTGTACCACGGCATTTGGATCGGTGCTTGCAATCGTTCCTTCTGCAACTATGTTCTTGTTCAAACCCAATAGCTTGCACTTCCTTTTAAGTAAACTTACGGGACTTTTGCTATTTTGACGATCTTCAATTTGCACATTATTACTTTCACGGTGCGACTACAAAAAAAAAATTGGCTGAAACAGAAAGAGAGTTGAAACAGAGCCTGCACTATGTTGTAACAGTGCCTGCACTATGCTGTAATGCACTATTTCATAAACTAAATTAAATTTGCTAACGGTAAAAAAATAAAATGTTATTGCTAGATAAAACAATATAAATAACAATTACACCTCCTTACGAGTCACACGTAATTCAGTTATTTTATTTTGGAAAACATTTAGAAATGTGTAACTTGCATTTTCTATTTGGAAAACGCAATAGAGACCTAATTTACATAGTACTTTCCATAGACAACTTTTTTCCCCATCTACAATATGATACGAGCCACGGATGGTGTGCTGCTAACATTCAATCTGTTTCTTAGTAATTATTTACATGAATCTTGTATAAAAAAAACCTTGTACAAGGCGCGTCTCTGATAAATGTATAATATATGGATGGAAATGGCTTTTTTGAAATTAGGCACTTTAGATGACAGTAGGTATTAGTACTACAAGTCAATACAGTATATACCTTAATAATTGACACTATACATTCCAATATGCAAATTTTGAATCTGTGACCCCAAGCACCAAGGTCGAGAGATCTACCCATTTCGACAGTGGTGCCGGTCAAAGATGGAAATGATTGTACATATTCTGAAAATTATATCACTATGACCTGGTATGTATCACTGGTGATATATTAATATTTCCGAATACAGATCGCTAGTGAGGAGTCAAAGTTGGTGGACACATCCAAACTCCAAAGTGCCTTTGAATCTGTGAAAGCCGAACTGGATGCTGCCAGATTAGCTTACAGTCAAGAATGTGTGCCTTACTTTCGGATCAGATAGACTTATCATCCAAAGAAAGTGCCACATTGCGGAGTACTCTTGAAGAAACGGCCAAGGAAAAATTAATTCTTAAGGTATCGATTTTTTTTCCCATGCGTTTGGAATTATCAGCATCGTAAATTTGCTTTCATACAAATTTATATGTTGTAGGTGCAGATAGGTTATAGGGCTGCTCTTAAACTAACTGAACTGTTGTTATATTTATGTAGAATTCATTGGAAGCTGCTGTCAAGAAAAATGCCGAAATGGAGCAAGAACTTTTGAAGATGCAAAATGGAAGTCATGACACCGTGGACAAGTTGCATAATGCTGAATCAAAATATTTGCAAGTCCAACAAAATTTGCACAAGTATTTTCTTTGTTCGTTTTGGCAAATTATATTATGACACACAAACTTTATTCTGTGGAACTATTTAAAATCTTAATTAGCTCTCTTCCTCACCTGAGTTAGATTCAGTTCTAGCGGTCAAAAAATTTCTGAACGTGACTTTCACAATTGTCTGAATTTAGTTGAGCGATGTTATTGTAGTGTTTTTTGTCTGTGCATAACTAAATTTGAACACGAAATACTCCACTATAAATATCAGTTTTCTTTATATTGTCACACCTTTCAGATTTTGAAGTCGATATTCATAAAATTTATTCATGTATCCCAACTCACTGACCATCAATTAACCACAGAAATGCAAAGTTATACGATGTTTTATGTTCTATTTATATCATCTTTCAATTATCATTTCGTGACCTGATCATGATTGTGCCATTCGTTCAATCATCTAGATTGGAGAAGAAACTTACAAGTTTAGAAGATGAAAATGTTATCTTAAAATAGAAGGCATATCATTTATCATCTAGGGGCAACCATGGAACTTCTAAATCTTTCTCTGAGGTAAATCATTTCTTCTTGTCCATATTGATTTACACATTCCACCAAATCAATTGCTGATTAGTAGACTGTTACACATTTAAGTATCCAATGTACATCACACAAATAATAGTAAAGGAATTCAGTATTGTACATGCAGAGTCATCCTAATTTACCTATGCTTGCAAGTATGAGCCAGCGACCTAACCTGGTATGCTATTTAATTATTTTACTCAAATCAGATATACTCCACTATTTGGCTACTGGTCACATTTTGATATAACTCAACAAAATAAAAGTATAAAACCATCAGTAGCAAAACTTCAAGTTTATGACTGACAGGTCCATTCCAAGGTTATAATCATAACCAAATAGGTTTTGCTATGAAATCGGCTTATATTAGAGTTCACTGAAGCTAAGTAAAACTGCGGAACAAGGCAAAAATATCATATATTACCTGTGCCGTATGAGTAAGAGGAGTCTCTGATTGTGGTGCATTATCGATCCTCTTTTCATTCGTGTTCTGTAAAATGTATAATGTTACTATAACTTACTGTAACATATCATATATTCATAAATAGGGCTAACTATCTATAACTTACTGTAATGACCAATTTAGTTAACTCTTCTACTTTAGCCATCAAGCTAGCAACTTGGTTTTCCAATACAGACACCTTTTTTGAATTGCTTACATGAATACCAATTCGAGATGGTACAATGCCAAAGCCTAGTCCTCTCACTCTTCCCTTATGCTCGGTGCCAAAAACCTTCGACACTCCATCTTCACCTATTGATGACATTCCCTGAGAGCTATGAGTGCTACTCTTATGCTCTTCTATCTTAGCCTGCAGATTTTTGTAAAAAAAAAATAGAAATGAATTTTTATAAACAAAATTAAAATGTACATCAGTTGATAACTAAAGCATATATGTAACAAAATTAGATGACAGTTACATATTACTATGTTATTACAGAGATTTTGCAAGTTGTATGATGCATGTGCCAACGGGAGAAACCTTAACATGTGCTATATGCTCATATCCCCATCAACTAAAAATTATACTCTAAATATCTGCTTTGTTTTTCCACTAATTAACATATGTTGTTTAGTGCCAACAAACACACGTTAATTAGAAGAAGTTGTCATTTGTTTTGTGACAAAAAAGAGAAATAATGTAAATTGGCTTCCCTGGCGGTGGCTGAAAGCTCGATGGTCAGATATTCGGCATCATAAAAGCAAGTTTTAAGTATTTGTAAACTTGAGCTGAAGACTCTACCGTTTTCTCGAACTGAAAGGCATACAACAAACGACCAATCGACCAAAGGTTTTAAAGAAAAAAATCATCATAATGCAGATTCTTGAAGATCACGTACAAATCATGAAATTAGTAAACCAAAAAATTATTCAACATTGCATATACACGAAGAATGAAGATTCAAACTTCCAGAAGTGTTAATTAATTTCAAATGTACCAGATTGAACAAAATTCGAAAAACTGTTCAGACGAGTGCATCATCCATTTGTAACTCATATCATAAATACATATTACTAAAGTAAAGAGTAAACCAATCAATTTAACATTCATGGAAGTAATAAAATATTCTTGATTCAGTTAGAAACCAGGCATAAGAAAATAGATAAACGAAACTGAAACTAGAAGGAGTCAAGTCAAAATTTTAGGATAGAACATAAGGTATTAAAGTTATTAGCTATTTTATTTTAGTTTTTGTTTTTCAGCTTTGATAACGCATTTTTTTTCAAGTATATTTCTTTATATTTACTTTTTTTAAAATTCTTGACAACATGTTTATTTGTTTTTTTTTCTTTGGAGATTTTTTAGACATATTGCAGATTTGCTGTCAACAGACGTGTTAGCCCTTGATTAAAATATTGCAGACAACTTGTCATTCAGTTCTCAATATCAAGGAATTGACCATTTAGGGTTGTTGATCTTATGCCACAAGTTTAGACCAAGAAACAGCTGGAACGCGGCTTCTAAGTTCTGACATAGTCCCTAGCTATTTTGAAATAAAACTGCCTAGTTACGCCACAATAAGCATATATGCAAAAATGATATGAATTTTTTTGAATTTTCTAAACTGACTGATTAATTAAAGTTGTTTCATCTAATAACCTCCAGAATCATCATCTTCATGACAAAAAGAGGAGACAGAAGCATATATGTAACAAAATTACAATATTAATATAAATAAATTCTTACAATGCAGTTAGCCACAATAGAATTCGGCGACTTTCCATCTTTTTTGATGTGGGCTTTGCACCATAGCTCGTCTCGGCTAACATCCGATATTCCACTTTCCATTTTCTACCCAAAAAAAAAGTAAGAAACGAAGAAAAAATATATATAATGGATGTAAACATAACCCAAACATGCATTTTCTTACCATTTCTTCTGCTAACCTTGCGTAACCCTTTCTACCCATTTTGTGTGGAGTTTTGTTCTTTTCTCTAAGTGCTTTGAATTTATTGCTGGTTTGCTAAACAAGACAATTTCATTAGTAAAATGTAATTTACATTTGAATTTATAACCGATAAAGCTCTTATTACCTCAAAGTTTTCTGACAGTTTTTCCTTTATAAAGTCATTCCACTCTTCATCACTCTTTATGTTTACTGGTTTTAGCATGGCTAACCTAGAAGAAGAGTCGGGAGAAGCAGACGCCGATTTAATAGCAAAAACCAATCTCGATTTTGACTCTTTCCATCGTGCTCCCATCATCTGAAACAGCAAGTCCTTGTAAACTGCATCTACCTTGAATCTCGTCTGCACAGCAGAAACAACAATAAAACAGCATCATATGTTTAGAAACAGCAATAAAATAGCAATAAAAATAAAAATGTATAACTAACGAAATTGCTTTGTATGTTCGTTAGATTTAATCTTCTAATGCCGTCGATAACAAATGCGTAGATACTGTATAAATCCAAGTGAAAATAGGTTCAAGGGCTAACATTATGTAATTTTTATTTACAACAAAAGTCAAATTAATGATCAGTATGGTTGAGTTTATTTTCTGGATCCGAACTCATCTTCGTTTTTTTATAATAAAATAGGTTCAATGGCTAACATTACGTAATTTTTATTTTTAAGAAAATAGCAATAATTGTTTAGAATTTTCGATTTAATTGTTTATCTAACATAGTTTCTACAAAAAGAAATCAATTAAGGTAAAATACGAAAACTTGACAGAAACCAATAAAAATATAAAAACAGAAATCACGATGGTCATACCTGTATACAAGTCCATAAATCATCCTTTAGGTGCTTGTCGACTTTTTTCCACTCACTAACGGTCCTACGAACCATTTCTCTTACTAATATACCGATGTAAGATAACAAGTGACGAGAATTGACACCTACTGGTTGACCTAAATCATTGAATTCCACTTCAGGCTTCTCGTCAGGAATCAAGGAAAATTTCTTCATCGTCGTCCTTCCTCTTTTTTTCTTGGCCGGCTCTAGTCGACAATCTTCATTGCATACATCCGGGTCCATGGCAGTAGGCGTGTCAGCTGAATTTGGAGTAATATTCGGAGATGGGTTTGAATTAGGGCCAGGAGAAATAGAAAAAGGCTGAATTTCCTCGGGTTGACGCTGAATTTCCTCGGGTTGAGGCTGAACAGGACGCTTGCGAGGAGATCTTCTAACATTAGTGTTTAAAATCTGAGTAGCTTCAACTTCAACATCACAAGGCTGAAAAGGACGCTTGCGAGGAGATCTTCTAACATTAGTCTTTAAAATATGAGCAGCTTCAACTTGAACATCACCCTTTTCTTTTATTCTTACACCACTGTTCTTAACTTTATTATCGTTGATTGCACGCGAAGCTATAAGTGCAGCTAAACACTGCCTTTTTGATCGTGTTAGTGCTGCAATTGAACTCTGAAATTAGCATACAACAAACGAGGTTAGCTAAAAGGAATATAAATACTAAGCTGTAACATAAATTCTAAGCTCTCTTCATTTTAGCAAAAGCTATCTTCATTTTAGCAATATCTATTTCAGCAAACACGTGCGCACATACCATGCCAGCATAACAAAACCATACATGTATATGCGTCAACTTGTTCACAATTATAAAATGATTATGTATATTATGCGAATTTGTCACAAACATCTTTTATTTATAAGCAGTTGACCTCTGCATGTTATGATGACTCTGCATGTTATGATGATGATGATACATTATTGGAATTATCAGTCAAGAGCACGCATATCATCACTTGCGCTTAGGAATAAATAAAAGGCAGTTACAAACATATACAATTGTCAAACTAGAAGCAACTGCAAACAATAACATACACAACATCAGGTTAGATGTTAGTGCAAAATAAACCTAACTATATGTAAAACAGTTTACCCTTTTTCTGTTTTTTTTCAATCCAAGCAAGGTCTATCAACAGTTCAATACGTAACAACTAAGCAGCCTGGATTTTGCATATTTCCAAATAAAAGCTTATTTGAGACAAAAGTATGTACATAAATCATTTTTTTGCCAACTCAATCTGGATCAAGAATATGCTTGGGAATGGATTTTGCATATTTCCAAATGAAAACGAGTCTCGCCATATTGTGCAGGTTTTTTACCTTCAAATTGGTTCCAAATCATCCAGTTTATTATAGAATGATGACTATATCATCCATGGTGCATGGATTGAAGCTAACTGTCACTCGAAGAATTTTATATGAATGACAAACATTTTGCTAGCTGCTGCTGTTAGCAGCAAAGCAGGCTGTAATAGTAAGAGCATAATTGAAATGCTCAGTTTATAATGGCGCTGGTATACTTATTGGAGACGTTGTTGTTGCAAGAGAGTTTTCCATTATTGGTAAGCCTTCTTAGTTTGTTCAACTAACCAATATGTCAATAGATAAATTACGACGCAAATAGCTAAATTACGACGTAGGCTTCAGCCTTAGCTATTAAGGTAAATTTGTTGATATGATCTTTACAGTAGATGTTTTTTTTCAATAATGGGTTATAATCGAATTTGAGATTTTTTTTTTTTTTTTTAAGAAACTGAGAAATCTCATAACCATTAAATATCAGCTCCTTCCTCTAACAATCGGTACATACTTATGCCTTGGCCTTAGCATTTAATTTTTTCCCCTTATTTCTTCATCTATGCTAAATTTGGATCAGCTTTTTTTTGCAATATTCGCAAGTGCAAGAGCGTTCACCGCTATTGCTTACCTTTTATTTTAGAACAAATCGCTATTATTATAATAATTATTATAATTATTATAATAATTATTATTATTATTTTATTTTGGTCAGTCTTGAATTTTTATATTTATTTGTTTTTACAGATTTAAAAGTTTGTAATTTCTAATTGAAAGTACAATCATGAGTATATATAATAAAATATTTTGAATAAGTTGATTGGTGAATTCATTAATTACATTTCATTTTCGTACCATCTTTCGTTTACATTGAAATCGCTTCACATACTTGCACCATTTCATTTACATTGAAAGAATCACCTAAATCGATTTTTGCGAAAGGTCTTAAGTCAGTACAAGCAATAAAAAAGTCTGTTATCTCTTTATTTTTGTTTGTGCCACCCTTCCTTTTTCCCTGCGCTCTGCATCAATGTCTGTCTCATCATTTTTCCGCCTTGTTTCTCCAATATATTCAATAAATGAAAAACTTTATATAGTGATAGTAATAGTTTGTGTATTAATTTAGTCCATTTGATCTAAAGGTGCATATACCATTTTTATATATTATTAAATGGAAAAGAAAATCTGAATAGCTTGTTTGTTCAACCAACTATTGTTTTTCAGTGAAATCGAAAGATCAGATTTGAAAATCATTAGTTAAATTTAGTAGCTTGTTACATCTCAGTTGTTACATATTGGCGGTTTTAATATTCCTTGGGTTTTTCTTCTGTTGTTAATTTGCAATATTCTGAATTTGCAATATTCATGACAACATTCCAAACTTGTGCTTCATTTGTTTTGGACAATGCAATCTAAGCAGCCTCATCTAGCAAGGTTTTGTCAATATTTTAAAAGTTGAAGCTAATTTTGTTTGTATGCACATTGTATCACGTAATAAAAGACATAAATGATAAAAAGAAAAAGCGCACATAACATCATTTGACAGGAATTCCTACATAAAAATTGATTACTTGCATGTTTCTAAATATCTTACCTCTGTTAAGTCTTGGTCCTTTTTCCCCATTGATACTTCTTCTTCAGTTATCTTCAACCTAAAAAAAAAAGAAAAAGAAAAATCAGTATACAAAGTGTTAGAAATAGCATATTACCAGTACAGAAGAATTTATCTGAAATACACAAACGGTTTAATAAACGACAATAAAAAATATCAGTATACATATTGCCACAAATAACAATAAAAGGAGAAAACGTGTTATGCCATATAACAATTAGAAGCTAAATAGAATACAACATGCAAATGTCAGCTAAGTGACGGTACTTGGATTTTCACGTCAAAATAGAATCCAACATGCATGTCAGATAAATAGAATACAGCATGCAAATGTCATAAATAGAATACACGTCAAAATAGCATGCCTTCTATTTACTAGTGCCTAATCCGTTGAAAAAAGGTGACACAAAAAGGATTTTCATGTCTAGGTCTAGTTGCATATCAGTGTAAGTTCAATCCCAAATTTTGAATCTTATATATAAAAATCATATATAATGGTAATTATTGAAAATAATAAACAGAAATACTTTTCTAGAATTGACAATGGTTATATGACAAAAAGCAATAAAAGATGTTTATTTCATACCAAAATTCCCTCACAATCCTTTCTTATGTAACTTTCGTCTCCATTGTCTACATCTCTATCAACAATTTGTGACTCGTCTACAGGTTTACTAGTTGGTCCTTCATCCTCATCATAGTTTTCTAACTCATGAAAACCTCGAGGTGGTGCTTTCAATACAACATACCAATTTGATGAGTTGCTTTCTTTACAAAAAAATACTTGTGTAGCTTGCATAGCTAAAATGAAAGGATCACTTGCAAATTGATTTTGGAACTGATGTAAATTGACTAATGTGAATCCATCTTCAACCTTCACTCCCCGATTAATATTTGCCCAGTCACACTTAAACAGGACAAGTTGAAATCGGCGGTAGTCTAGTAATAAAATCTCACGTAAAACCCCATAGTAAATTATTTTCTCAATGGACCCATCTTCATGAATAGTACTTGCCTCGATAGAAACACCACTATTTTGTGTAGACTTCTCATAGTCTTTTGTATGAAAACGTCGACCGTTAATAACATAGCCGGTATAAGATATTATTTGATGGCGAGATCCATACGAAAGCCAATTTACTATTTCGCTAACATTCGATGTTTGTCTATCATCTTTAACCTGAAAAAAACATAATAGTATATAAAAAATACTTCTGCCTCAAAGTTATCTATCTCAAAACAAAATTTATAACACTTTCAACCTTTTTTTCAAACCAATCGCTAAATGTCTTTGAATGCAACTTTGAAAGTTCTACATCATCTCGTGAAAGCCGAGGATGCAAACGTTTTAGCTCTTCCTTGTGCATTCTGTACACGAAAATCCATGAATCAAAAATTAAGTTGTTTCAAATATAATAGTTGTATTAACTTTATACTTACTCTATATACGGCTCCACTTCTTCGGTATTGAACAACACATATCGATGAGCAACATTAATCACATCCTTGGTGACTACCATAGGTTTTCCTTTAGAGATAGGGCGTCCTTCAAGTATGGAATCACTTTGTTGCACTTCATTTCTATTTCTTCTTTTCCCAATTTCTAACCCATCTTTAATATATTCAGCACAATATTTCATGCATTCTTCGGAAGAATAGCGCTCAGCTATGCACCCTTCGGCCCGAGCTTGATTTTTAACATATGCTTTCAATGTTTTCATATAACTATAATCAAGATGCATACATAAAATGCCCCCATAAATACATACACCATTAACTACTTTATATACTCATGTTAAAAATTTACCTCTCAAACGGATACATCCAACGATATTGTACTGGACCACAAATTCTTGCTTCTCTGCCTAAATGTACCGTCAAGTGAACCATGATATCAAAAAAGGAAGGAGGGAAGAATCTCTCAAGATCGCATACTGTTACCGCAACCTGATTCTCAACGAATTCTAATTTATCTCTATCAATCACTCTTTGACAAATGTCGTTGTAAAAAGAACACAATCGGAGTAATGCATTCCTTGTTGCTTTGGGTAGAAGTCCTCGCAGTGATACAGATAATAGTTGTTGCATCAAAACATGATAATCATGAGACTTCAGATTTGAAATTTTATCTTGTTTTGCAAAGCAATTTCCAATATTGGAGCTATATCCATCAGGAACTTTTAAGTTACTCATTCTATAGTAAAATATCTCTTTTTCTTGGTCAGTTAAAGTGCATGGTGCAGCTGGAAGTAACACTTTGCTTCCTATATCTATGGGATGCAACTTTTTTCTAATACCCATTACTTCTAGATCTCTACGTGCATTGATGTCATCTTTTGTTTTTCCTTTAATATCAAGCAACGTGCTAAGAATGCTCTCACCAATATTTTTTTCAACATGCATTACATCTAGATTGTGACGCAAAGGAAGTGCCTGAAAAAATAAAAATAATTTCATGTAAATACCTAACGATAAAGTACTAGATACTTTGATAGATAAAAATTTTAAATTAAAATTTACCTCCCAATAAGGCAAATCAAAAAATATCGACTTCTTCTTCCATATTTGACTTCGGTTTTTCTTCCCATCTCCCCTTTTCCTTTTCTTTATTTCTTTCCCTTTCTTTTCCTCCTTTGGCTTTTTTCCCCATTCATTACAAATATCTTTAATACAATCGAAGATTTGAGTACCGGTTTGAACTGGAGGCTTTTGTCTATTCTCTACAGTTCCATCAAACAAGTTTTTCCGTTGACGATACTCATGATTAGGGTCAAGGAATCTCCTATGACCCAAGTAAGCACACTTCCTACTAAAAGGCAACCATGTCGAGCAGGTATTGACGCCACAAACAGGACATGCTTTCTTACCCTTTACTGTGCAACCTGCTAGATTTCCATAAGCTGGAAAATCACTTATTGTCCACATTAAAATGGCTTTTAATTTGAATTCACTACGACTATACGCATCATAAGTCTTTACCCCTTTGTCCCATAATTTTTTTAGATCATCAATAAGTGGTTGCAGATACACATCGTTGTCATTTCCTGGTTGTCGTGGCCTAGGAATTAATAAGGATAACATCAGATTGTCTTTGTGCATACAAAGCCATGGAGGAAAGTTGTACGCAACAAGAAACACAGGCCAACAACTATATTTACTGTTCCAATTGCCAAAGGGATTAAAGCCATCACTTGCAAGACCAAGCCTTAAATTTCGTGAATCAGATGCAAAAGATGGATACATTCTATCAATTGTAGCCCACTGAGAAGAATCCACTGGATGACGTAATTTATCATCTTCACTCTTATGGTTGCTATGCCATCTCAATTGCTCTGATGTTTCTGAAGACGTAAACATTCTTTTCAATCTAGGTATTATTGGAAAGTATCTCAAAATCTTCATAGGTATTTTGGCATCCCTTCCGTCTGTCTTTGTCTTGCTTTTTTTCCAACGAGACTTACCACATTTAGGACAAAAATCACTATGTGCAAGCTCTTTTCGAAATAGACAACAATCATTCACACATGCATGTATTTTCTTATAGCCTAAACCAAATGATTTAAGCAGCTTCTTTGTTTCATACGTGGAATCAGGAAGCGTGTTTTCTACAGGCAACATATCCTTCAAAAGTTTAAGAAGTTCCGTAAATGCTGTGTCAGTTAAACCGTTTCGAGCTTTGTGTTTATAAAGAAGTATTGTAGCTGATAGCTTTGTGTAGCTTTCACACCCGGGATACAAAGGAATTTCAACATTCTTCAGGATCTCATTAATCCCTTCTCCATGTCTTACATTAGCATGACCTTCCATCTCCTCATTACATATTTGTGTATCCAAGTACATTCTATATGCATCTGACACTTCATTACCTTGATTATCTTCATTTTGTGAAGGACGTTCTTCCCCATGAAAAATCCAAACATCATATGTTGGGTCAAATCCATAACAAATCAAGTGTGACACGACATTCCTTGGCGATTCCCTGTTAAGATTCCGACATTCTAAGCAAGGACAAATAATTTTCTCCGGATTTCCCTCCCTTTCTGCATGCCCATAAACAAAATTCCAAACAGCTTGCTTATATTCTTCTGTCATTCTATAAAACATGAAGATATTGGTAACCAATCTTAAATAATTGCAACTATGAAATTAATAACCAAAACTAACTAAACCTTGGTAGATAGATCCATGTTTTGTCCATTTTGACGATCCTCTAATATCTTAGCCTTTCCTAAAAACCTGAAATTCCCAAAATCAATCAATGGTGTGAGTGATAAGTGGGTAGTCGAAACCTAAAACCCTTTCAACCCCTAAAATGAGCCATGTTTTTGCCTACAGTCTAGAATGTTTATATTTTGTACTTGAAACCTAATTCGACTAAATAAAAAAAACTAATTCTTGGTTTCTAAATAAAGAATATCGGACTTTGATTTAGTTGATTATGCACGTAAGCAAACTACGTACAATTTTTTTTTTTCATCTTTATGGAAAACCTCCTATGCTAGTTGAATTCACTTCAAGTCATAGCCTCTTGGAATACTACTTATATTAGGGAGACCAGTAGAACTTGCGCATTATGTATTTATGTTGACTTCTGGTGCATAAACACGCAAACTGTGCACATGATGCACACACATAATCTCTTTGATGTTTTCCATTTGATGTTCAAGCGGGATTTAAATAAAGATTGGAAAAGTATAAGTATTAATTTATACCATGATCACATAATTAATTTTTCATTTTTACCTGGGTTAGGTCGCTGCTTAGATATATAGTTTCACCTCTCCTTATATAACATTTTTTTCATTTTAATTTATAAATTAATAGTTGAATAATATACACTCACCCACATTAGCAACTGAAGATACAAGCAGACATGTTTGATGCAGCTGTGATAATCTTTACAAAATGTAGCAAAATTAAAGATGTGTTGTGAACAGAAGAGTGGTTCAAACTGATAGTTAAATGTGCATCGAGTATATTCAAGTCATAGTTGATATAAGATGTATCAAGCTCATGTATAAAGATTAAGATGGTAACAATTTATTTTAAGCTACATAAGATAGAACAATGGAGAAAGATACACATAAAACTCAAATTTACATGCACGGATGCTATTTTTAATTTTAGAATGTGATTTTAAATTTACATAATTTTGTAGTCGTTAAAGAATATTTACAACTATTAACTAAAATGTCTCAAAAAATGACATAAATTCAAGGTGGAGAATATATATTGGAGTGTGTTATGATAATAGTGTATTATTGGAAAGAGAAATGGTTACAGTGTTTTATTTGATTCTGGGAAGACAAGTCTAAGTTAAAATAGTAGTAGTACAATAACCAGCTAGCAATGTTTCAGTTTGCATTTTGGCAGGCCTGCATTTCAGTGAAATTAGTTTCTCATACGGACTAACTGTCATGCCTCCCAAAGATTATCTTGTTGAACAAAGTCAAGAATAAAAAAGGCTTGACTAGATAAAGATGATACTAGACCTTTGTGGTCTGCTCGCATTGGGGCAGCTTATGAAATTAGGAGTTGATAAATGGTGAGTTATATAAATTAGTTTCTCATACGGACTAACTTTTCTCTCTTTCGTGTTGCAAGGTGAAGATAATTTGATTTTGCTATTTATTCAAGTTCACATACAACTACAAGAGACCAAAAGATCCCAAGCACGCACAGTTGCCCACTATTTTAAAAGTTGGGATCGGGAATAACATTCTCCATTTTATAAAACTATAGCATATGTCAAAGTAGGTGAAAAATATAAAGAAGCTTTCGTACTATTTGTTCTTTATTCTTTATTTCATTTTTCTTTTCTAAAGGTAGGTGTGAGGATCCATTGGGCTATGTTCATATCTAATATCTATACACAGGTGATTGGATAATTCCAAGTCCTCGAGTTGATGCAGCAACTGAGACAGAGCAAAACTCACTGACACTTAATTGTGGTGGAAAAGGTGGCATGAGAGTTGTGGTGCAAGCAGAGTTCAAAACTTACACTTAATTATTTTTATTTTTATTTTCTTGCCACTTAATTATCATCAGGTGTGCTGCTAAAGGAAGATTCGATTATATCCCTTGCAACAAGAACTTCTGTCATATTTGCTATGAAATATAGATGTTCTGTCTGAATTATAAATTCAACTGCGGAGAAAGAGAACTACTTGGAATTCAACTAACATGAGTTGATAAATGTTAGTTGTTTTAATAACATGGGTTTACTTGATAGACTACCAAATTATTGAACTTTTTTGTGTGTTCAACAGATACAACGCATACAACAGTACCAAAAATTTACAGTCAACCATAATTATAATGCCAAAATTCAAGGAATCCATCACTGAATTTATTTCTTCTCGATGAAACAGATAATAGTTTCATCACAGTTTCATACATAAAAGTTTCATACTGATTTGAGAACAGCTTCTACAGTAAAATAAAATAAAATAAAAAATTGAATCTTAAATTCGTTTCATCACAGATTTGAACAGGATGGGGATTAATCGAAATCGAGAAAAAAATTACAACGAAGGAAACGTAGGGTTTGAATTTTACCTGATACCAGAACGCCGACACGAAGTGGATCGATTTTGAGAATGGAGATTGAACGTTGGCACGAATTGAGAGATCCTGGACGGATCTATTGAACGAGATGTCAAATAGCGGCAGATCGATTGAAGACGGAGGAAACGTGGGATGGCAAACTAGGGTTATGAAGTGGAATGCGAGGAAAGGAGATTGATAAAGTTTCACGCAACAGAAGGGTTAAAAACTTAAACGCGTTATTACTTGGTGAGAGTGCTCCTGGACAGATGACTAATTGCATACGTGTTAAGTATACGTATTATATAATTTTCATACATTACCAAATTATGATTAAACTATTATGCTAATTACTTAATAAATATTATGCTAATTATATAATACCAAATTATATAATTTTCATACATTACCAAATTATGATTAAACTATTATGCTAATTACTTAATAAATATTATACCAAATTATATAATTTTCATTAATTAAACTGTTATATAATTACTTATTAATTAAACTTATTAATTAAACTATTATATAATTACTTATTAATTAAACTATTAAACTATTAATTAAACTAAATTATGATTATCAAATATCATACATTAAAAAATATCATACATTAATTAAACTATTAATAAATATCATACATTATCAAATGTTAATCATATAATTTTCAGATATATAAATATATAAACTATTATACTTATAATTCTTACATTACAAAACAGGATTTTACTTGGAGAAAAAATAATTTTCAAAAGTACGTTATTCGCAACAGGCTTTACCACTTGCAAAAAAATTACAGTTATCGCAACTGGTAAAGACAGTTGCTAAATCTATATTTCTTGCAAATAGTTTAAAGGTGTAGTTGCAAATAATATTTCTATTGCAACAGGAATGGAGGTCCAGTTGCTAAAAGTATGTTTTTGCAACAGGCCCGAAATCACTGTTGCGAAAAATATGCTTTTCGCAACAGGAAGAATAAGCCTGTTGTTAAATCTTATCTATTGCAACAGCAACAAAAGGCCTGTTGCTAAATATCATTTACTGCAACTGTCATTTGAAGCCTGTTGCAAATAGCTAGTTGCAATAGGGTATTTTTCTTGTAGTGTTTAATTATGAATGGAACGAAACAAAAACCGGTGTGATCGCATCGACAAGGGCGACGTGTACAAGCTGAGTTAGAACCAATTAGAGTTGCAGGGAATTTCAATTAATTTTAAATATTTGTTTAAAACTAAACAAAAACAACGTGAAGCATCAATTGAAGGAAAAATTGGTGAGTTAACCCTTACACTTTTCTGAAATGCTATGATGTGCTAAATTCATATAATTAAAATTTATTGTTGATAATATATATTGGTTGATTTGATGCCTTGGATGCCTATTGTTGATTAAATGGTTGTCATTAATTATATTATCATCGATTAAATTTTTTAATTTAAATTATATGTTGATATGAAATATTATAATGATTTGTGATGCATGGAAGAACAGGTTGGAGGGATCTGGCCGGATTCCTCAAATAGTATGTGAGTTGTTTGTTTTTATATGATTTATTTATGAACCGACTGAACCCCATTGTCATTGAAAACCTGTTTGGATGTTGACGCTGAATTGTAATTCAACGTTGTTGTGATTTAAACAAATAAGGGATTGGCAGCAAATAGGCCAAAAATCCATATTTTTGTTAAACGTTGATTTATCGTCAGGCAAGTCGACGAAGTACATTACTTTTATTTGGATTAATATTGAAATGAAGTATTATTATTTGATAATTAAATGAAATTCATTTATCGAGATATAACAAGATTGTAACAAGATTGTGAAAAAAGGTTAATATTATTACTTACTAATGTACCCAAATATGATAAGCGAAGATTGAAATCAATATAAAGGATTTTACTAAATAATTGGATTAATTTAATGATTGAGTTAAATGGTGTTTTCAAATTTAAAAGTACTTAGTAATTATGCTTTTGCAATAAACCCAAGATATTGTAAATGACTATATTAAAGCAGTTTTGGGTAAATGATAGATGTTTAATAAAAATCCACTTAATAAATAAATTAAGTAAAAGAGATTTTAATTGGAAGGGTATTTCAAAGCTAAGAAGTGGTTTATAAAACCATATTAGAAATCGAAATGATTAATAAGATTTTTGTGAGAATTTAATATTGGTTTTTGTATTGCAAACTTTTATCTATCTTAAGATGATAATGTTGTCAATCAAGGTTTGAGAGGTAACTAGAATATCCCAACTTGAACGGCTTCACTATTATCGAGAGATGGTATTAGTTTGTAATGATAAAGAATGCAGGAAACAATTTATTATAGGAATAATATTGTAACATTGATTGGCAGGGAAATAAACAAATTAATAAAACCATTTGGTTAAATAATAACCAAGCATTATTTGACGTTATTATTTCCCATATAAGATCTGGAACGAAATTTATGCCGATGGGTTAAGTATGATATTTTTCAAGCAAAAAGGAATAAAAGGAATTTTGTAATTTATATAATGATTTCGAAATAAAGGGAACAAGGGAGAGAATTTTTGTGAATACGCCATATAAAATATGAGTTTATGGTTACGTTTTCGAAATAATGAAAATGGGATAGTTTTGTCGAGATAAGAATATATAATCGATAAAATATTTTAATGAAAAGGATCTGAGCTGCCAATGTACTTAGCTATACTATTGGATTTGATAGTTAAATAACCGACTATCAAATGAATATTACTGGACCTTTTTGACATGTTGTTTCGAAGAGATCGGGATGGAAGCTAGACCAAAACCACTTCGAATCAACATTGCGTCCGAAACTAATATGCAGGGAGACGGAGCATTGAAGACCGTAAATTTTCATGAGCGGAAGAAATACTTGTTGAATTTCTCTTGCTAATCCCTAGAGATATTTTGCAGTGATTCTGTCGTAATTGAGATCTATGGATTTGCAAGGACTACTTGCTACTGATCCTTTGAGTGATTCCTAAGATGCGGTAGGAGAGTGTAACGACCCAGAAAATCTGAACCAATTTAAAAATTTTAAATTGGCAAAAATAATGGGTTTTAAATATTCAAAATAAATATTTTCAATAATGGCGATGAAAACTGAGTTTGAATCAACAATTGAAAACGAATATAATTAATTATAATTATAAACAAGGCCTGAAATGGCGTGGCAGTTTCAAAAATTGAATTCAAACTTTGTCGGACTATACCGGGTGCAAAACAAAACGAATTTTAGTGAAACCAAAAATATTTAAATCTGTTAGTGAATACCTTTCCATCGAATCCGAAAAATCAAAATTTCATAGCGGGGGTCAAAAGATATGTCCGGTTGAAATTTCTGAATAGTCGCTATGAAATTCAGGCCCTTGAAAATAGCCATTTTGCAAACGACCTCGGATTTCGACGAAACCACTTTTGTTGGATCCGTGATGTCAAATTATTGCTAGGTCTCAAATTTCATAATTTTTCGAATCAAGGCAAAGGAAAATGCGTTTGACCAGTTTCAGTTGATTTTAATCGACTGGAAAATGGCCATTTTTCAAACGGTCTCAGAATTCGACGAAATTAGTTTTGTTAGGACCGTATTGTCAATACAAAGCTAGGAATAATTTTTCAGGAATTTTTGAAGTCAGTATGTGGCCCTGGTAATTTAAAATGTATGTTCAAATTGAATATATACTGATTTATATTTTAATTTTAGCGGAAACTGATCGTAACAGCCGAATTGGGTTACGAAACATGTCCCACTGTGTTCGGAATGAGGATATTCAGCTAGGGGCGACAATCGTTGGGTTTGATTTGGAGTTCGGTGTGTTAAACCACTATTTTACGAATAAATTATTATTAAATGTAATATATATATATATATATATTAGATTAGAAACCCTAGTTTCCTTCACAACAAACATCAGCCACCACCGAATCAACCAAGGGCCGATTTTGCTCCAATTTTCACAGCCATTTTCCCATCGATCCAAGCAACGATTTGAAGAACTTATAATGGGGAATTGGTAGTGCTAAGCAAGATCTTCCCATCCCCACCAGTAAGATCGATTTTCGTGAGATATTTGAGGAGTATTTGCAGCGTAAAGCTGCTGGGTTCGCTCGTCATTTCCGGAGGAAGGGGGACATCGCCCTCTGAAGCGTCGCTGGCGGTTGTTGAGGCAGGCAAGGCGCCCGTCGTGGTGACCTTCGATCGTCACCTGGTGAAGTGGTAGGCGGCGCGTGGGGGGGCTCAAGGGTTTTGAACGAGGTCGATTTTTGTCGGCCTGGTGAAAGTTGATGACGAAGGGTAATTTATTTTAAACTCTTTTTAACACTAATTTCTGTTACAAATTTTAATTAAATTATAATCAGCAAATGTTTTATAAAGTAAAATAGAAATGGTTTCGAAAATATAAATTCGAATTGTTTTGAAATATAAATTTAAATTGGTCTTTAAAAATATACATCGCTTTTGAAAATGTAAAGAGATGATTTTTGAAATTAGAAAAGGATGATTTTTAAAAATATAAAATAGCTTCGAAAAATATAAGTATGATTTTTAAAAATATAAAATAGCTTCGAAAAATATAAGTATGATTTTTAAAAATATAAAATAGCTTCATAAAAATATAAGGATGATTTTTAAAAAATATAAAATAGCTTCGAAAAATATAAGTATGATTTTTAAAAATATAAAATAGCTTCAAAAAATATAAGTATGATTTTTAAAAATATAAAATAGCTTCGTAAAAATATAAGGATGATTTTTAAAAAATATAAAATAGCTTCGAAAAATATAAGTATGATTTTTAAAAATATAAAATAGCTTCCTAAAATATAAATATGATTTTTAATTATATGAGTGGCGATCAAGTTATGATCTTAGCAAAGTAAAAGTCGGATTTTTAGCAAAGTAAAGATTAGATTTTAAACTAGAAAAGATTAAATCTTTAAATTTGAAAAGGCGAAATCTTTATATTTGAAAAGGCGAGATTTTTATATATTGAACATCGAAGTAAAAATTCGATTTTTATATATTGAATAGGGAAGTAAAAATGTGATTTTTATATATGTAGTGAATACGAATGACGAAAGTGACAGAAGAAGAAACGAAGAAGATTTCCTACATATGAAGAGTCGAGACGTTTGGTTTAGCTATTCGGTGAGATTTCTGATTTAAAAACAATATGGAAAACGACGATGTATAAATTATATGGTCGATGTATGAGTTATATAAGCGTTGTACATATCTTGTATAAGCGTTGTATAAGTTGTACGTTCGATGTATAAGTTATATATGCGTTGTAAAAATTATATATGTGTTGAAATAAAAGTGAATTGCTATATATAAATATATATATATATATATATATATATATATATATATATATATATATATATATATATATACGCCCCTCGTCCACAAACCATGGACGATATTTATTGATTGAAATTGGTGTGAAAATTGATTGATAGCGAATGATTGTTTGGGATTGTTTGTGGTTGATATTGATTGATTGAGGTTGAAAAATACCCATTTGTGGTGGAGAAATATTTGGTTGAAACCACATAGGATTAGTTTGTGGAAATGAAATAAATATATACATGCCGCCTGCGTGCGAACTAGATGCATGATCCCCATTGTCAAAAACCGCGAGGTTTTAAGGTAGAGCGAGGAGCCGTACTAGGGACGGTCCCGGTTTTAACTACCCTGCCGTTATGCTGCCGAAATTTTGAATAATATTCATGTGTTTGAATTATTTTCATTTGCTTAAACTATATTTATTCATTGAATAGAAAACCTTCATGTGTTGAATTGATATTCATTCGTTGATTAGAAATTCATGTGTTGAATGGTATTCGCGTTTTAAATATAAAAATCACATTTCTATCTATATATAGAAACTATATAAAACCTTCATGTGTTGAATTGATATTCATTCGTTGATTTGAAATTCATGTGTTGAATGGTATTCATATTTTGAAATAAATTGTTTGATAATAAAAAATCACCTTTTATCGACTATATGAACTGTGTAAAATAATCTCGTAATAAAAGAAATTGTTTTATGATAGAAATCCTATTTTTTTTCACCTATATGAACTATATAGAAAAATAGTGTTTTGAAATGAATTGTTTTACAATAAAAATCACATTTTAATTATATACAGGAATCGTTGAAATGTGAAGTGTTAAAAATAGCCACTTGTTCAAATAAACATATATGAGTTGAAATATTCATTAATTAGCTAATGAAATGATTTGTACCTATGTATGTAACCTTAGAATGAATGGTGTTTTTAAACCAAATAGAAATCAAATATGAAGTTGAATAGAAAATGATAAATGATAAGAACTATATATATGTACATGCATATTCATTGAACAGGTTATAGCAAAGGGGCTAGAGAAGAGGAATAAAATTTTGTGCCCGACAAATAGGTACACATTTACTGTTTTGTTTGGGTGATGATTTTATGAGCCTGTTGGCTAGCCGCTTGGCTTTTTCTTTTTCTTTTTGAGATTAGAAGGACCGGGAAAGCTATTTGCGATTTCCCGATGCTCCCGGTGCAGGGGAGGTTATGGCGAAATTTTCCAAAATTTTAAGGCGTTAGTGAAATATTTGAAGTGAAAACGATATTGAAATTGTTGAATGAACTATATTTATATAATTATATAAATATAAATAAAATTAAAACGAAACGTGGCCGTGCAGTTCGTATTTTTAAACCGTGATTTCAAACAACTAGTGCGGGAAATCCGACCATTGGATTTTCCCGAAACCTCAACCGTCGGGTTCGCCTTGGAAATATCTTCCCAACGGCACCAACCTTGTAAAAATCCAACGGTTGGATTGTCTGGAATGTTTAATTCAAATCTGAAGAAAAACAGCGCCAGAAGCGATTATATTTATATATATATATAAATATAATTATATATTTAATCGAATAATGACGCTGTAGTTCGTATTTTGAAATCAAAATTTCAAACGATTGTACCGGGAGATCCGACCGTCGGATTTTCCCGAAACTGGAACCGTTGGATTCGTTTTGAAAAGACCTTTCTAATGATGCAAATTTTGTGAAGATCCAACGGTTAGATTTTTAGATATGTGTAAATCAAATCTGAAGAAAAACAGCGCCACGGCCGCTTTATGGCCCGAAGCGTCGTTTTGAATAAATTACTATTTTAAAATAAATAAAAATAGCGATAAATAGTTATAAAATATCATAAGCGATATGGAATGGAAATAAACTGAATTTGCTCTATTTATGTGGCTTTTGATGGTTGAATGTGTTTGGTGTTAAAATTACATTAAAGAACAAGATTGGTGTTGTCAAATAATTTAACCATTGAAATAAATTGATTTGAAATTCTAAATAACATGAATTATTTGAAAATGCCGAGTTAATTCTCATTTCAAATAATCGACCGACGATTGAAATTCGAAGATGAAGACGATGGTCGAAGACCGGAGATCTTCACCTCGTTTGGATGGTAACCGAGGTCCTGATTGGGAGGCATCCCGAAATATGGATAATGAGTGGTGGTCGTCCAGACATACGTGGTGATCGATGGGTTTGCGAGGTATTTAGTGCCTCCGGTTTCGTTCAGACCCAGAACGGACTAGTAGATGGACTGTGTGTCTGACATTGGATTTTATTCTATGTTTATTGATCTCTGTCAAATATACATCTGTTTGGCGGCGGAGAATTTATTCTTTTGCTTAACACCCTTCTCTGAGATGCACGAGCTCAGAGGTTGTATATCGATGGACATCAGTCGCATGGCATGAATTGCCTGTGTGGCATGCTAAGATGCAGTGATCAGGACTTCTGTTGAAAAGCAAAGTCTTGTGGTGATGATCAAAGCACCGCCTGTGTGGCGTAGCTTTGTGTATAACATGAATTCGCGAGCCTCATATCCCGGTATGAACCTAAAACGGGAGAAGGACCTCAGGGAGGGCATGCGTTTCTTCCTAGCTAGGGTGGTGTCAGTGACCTACCAGCCCTGACATTTATATACTTTTCACCTATGTGGTTGTTGCTGTTGCGAGGCGCCTCGGTTTGATCGGACGATCCGGGTCCGATGGAGTCATTCGTTGGCTCGTTTATGCCCCAAAGGGCAGAGAGATGTAGTGTTCAGGCATAATAATCCACATCGGTGGACCGGCCCTGACGATCTAAGGCTTGCCTGCACGCTTGCCTGAGACTCGGGCTAGGCAGTCTCGAATTCGGTAAGGACTATCTTTTGCCTTGGTTCATGACGGAAATCCAATTTCCAAATACGACATCGTGCGGTTTTGATTGTGTATATATATATATATATATATATATATATATATATATATATGGCGACATGATATATGGTACCCATGCCGTCTATGATTGATAGTTATGATTTGAAATTGTTTTCAAAACATATTAACACTAGCAATAATATCAAATGCCTTTGTTTTATTCGTATCAAGCTTATTTTGACCGTTATAAAGTAAAAACTCTATCCTCTGGTTTGCGTTGCATTGTGTGATGGGAACTGAGTCTTATAACGGCTTCATTTTTATAAAAAGCATAGCGATGTTTAAAAGAAATATTTGTTTGAAAGCACTGGCAATCCAATGGTGTAAACCCATTCCACGAAAGTGGCGTGGTCCTGTGATTGGCCATATTATATATGTGTTGAATAGATTTCTCACAGAGTGCCTTCAGTTCATCCTGTTCCTGGCTGACTTGCATGGACAAATGTCTGATAGAGTATTTCCTGAAACTCGCGTACGTTGATTTTTACAAATATATATAGTTTGGTAGGGGAGAAATTCTCTTGCTTAACACCAAGAGAATATTTGTGGACGTCAATTAATGATTTGACAAATATGACGATGTAGCATTCAAAGTAAGTGTTATGAGATGTTATCTGAAAGGTAAACATGACCTCAAGCCTCACAACCAGTAAATGACAAAAATCGTGCAGGCAGCATAGCTAGGTGGGTCATTCCCAAGCAGGGTGTATTGTCACAATCAAAAGAAAAATCATATTTGTTCTTTTTTCGTTTCTGTATTTCCCATAAAGTATGGTGAGCTCATAAACCATATGGTGACAATACATTCGATACACTCAAGTTAAATGAGTGGTCAGTCATGTATGGTCGGGTTGCAACATGTTCTTGTTAAACCCCAGTGTGTCCCCTCTAGAGTACATTGATTGGAAGGTGGTCTCATACCTTGTAATAGTTGGAATCCAATCTCTAATAAGAGCTCTACGGTTTTTGATTTTATAATAAATATTTAGAGTTTGAGATGCAAGAGGTCTGCTAGATGGTTATTTATTTGTGATTTGATAGACGTTATTATAATTTCACTGGATTTTGATATATCAAAAAAGTTTTGGGTTATAGTAAGGTAAAAACCGCTCGTATTTTTGTGTAAGTTGGTCTTACTATTATCTTTTTCTTTCATAAAGGATTTCTAAAGTTAAATAAGTTGTTTGCGATATCAATTTATCACTGGAAGTATTCCAGACCGATCCAAGTGAATTTTTCTCTTCTTCAAATGTGCTCGGGTCTGACCGAGTATATTATCAGGTTAGATATCGCTTGGAGCTTCAGAAGAGGAGCTGAAGCCGAGACGTATTCTACGTGTTTACTGGTATTAGTTTATTCCGTTGCGTGTATTGATTGATATGAATGTATACTCTGATGTTGTAATTATATATATATATATATATACAGTCCATTTTTTGTAAAGCAGATTGATATATTATATTTTGTCTGTTCCGTTGTGAGACTCTGATCTTCTTATTCTTCTATTCTAATATTTCTTTCTTCCCTCACTCTCTAATTTCTTTCTATTAACTATCTTCTTTTCTGTGCAATTTGAGTTGACATGGGTTGTTAGATGTTGGCTTGAACTATACAGAAAAGGTGGGCCGTGACAGTCGGTATCAAAGCATAAGGTTTAGTGATAAACTTTGCTCTGTGCTGCAACTCAATAGAGATGGGGTTGGTAATACCCTAGATTGAATTTGAGTATATATATGAGAGCACGTATTTGTAATTTGATATAAAATTATTTTAAATTACTTATGCGAATATATTTTATAAACAAGAAAAGGTAATAATTTTCTCAAATTATTATAATATATTGAATTGAATAGAATTCCCATTTGATCATGGAAATGGATGATTTCAAATATGGAAGGTATGAATGAAAATTTAAATAATTAATTTAACTCATGAATTGAAATGAATCTTATAAGTCATAATTGGACCTAAAACAAAATTTCACGTAAGTCAATGCAAGTAAAGAATCCAATGTTTGGAGATTAGTTTGATTGTATGGTTGAAATTGATTGCATGGTTGTGTAGAGTAAACTTGATTGGAGCCAATCTTGAATAAATGATTAAATGTAATTCATGTGAGTTGAACAGTTTGTAATACATGTTTGGAATGGATGACTTGAATTATTGAATTATATATGGATGTGTATGGAGCTAAAGAATTCCATATGATTTGAGAATAGGTACAAGAGATAATATTGGTTGAGTTATAGAGCTGATCGATTCAGTTTGATTAGAGCTACATAATAATTAAACAAGCTCAAGTATAATTTATCAGTTATCGCATAAGAATGCTCACAAAAAGTTATGCCAACGTAAAATATAAATTTTTGATTTTTTTTGTTTGGGTTTTGAATTGGATTTTCCGACCGTGTCGGTTGATGGATTTATTTTTGTACCTGTAGTATTGCAGAAGTCCCTCCGTACAGGGGAGACTCTACTAAAAAATTCCCAAATTTATGGTGTTAGAAAAATTTCAAATCTTTTTGGAAATTTTTGGAATTTGTTTTCGATAGAAATTAATTGGTTTTTTGTTTAAAACTAATTCGTTTGGTTTTAAAGTGGAAGTGAAATTTTTAGTTAATTGGATTTTTGAAAAGTTACGGGTTTGTTTCATTTTTCCTATCTTAGTAATTTCGGGGACAAAATTCTTTTAGGGGGAAGGAATATAATGTCCTAGATTTTTTTGTAGTCAAATTTTTATTTTATATTATTTTATATGCTAATTTGGAAATATAATAATGAATTCGTTAATTAAACGACGTCTGAACCTTTAATTTTATTATAAAACGAGCTGCAACGGCACGTTAGTTCGTAATATAACGTTTTGAACTCAAATTGGACATACATGATCCAATATAAGTCGGAATTTTTCGAAACAAGAAACGTCTGAATCAATTGAATAATATTTTTCTAATGGAGGATAAAAATCGAATTTCCATGTTGTAGAATTTATTTTATGTCTATATCAAATTTTCAAATAGTCACTATGGAATTCATTATTAAAATATAACGATTACTATAATAAATACAATGGATTTTAATATATTCAATATCGTTGGGACTTAAGATTTAAAATGTCGAGTTTAAAAAATCAAGTTAATTTTTTTTAAATCTAAAGCCATATAGAATTCTGTTCGGACAAATATGTTAATAATAATTTATTATAAATAGATTCGTTTATATTAAAATCAATGTATATCGTATCAGTTCCATTGTATCTGAAAAATTAAATTATTATGTGATTTCCAATTTCGTTATGACCAGAGTTATATGGGTTTGTACGAACCGCGAACGTTAAGCGTTATATGCCAAAAATATCGTCAGTCACCTCCGTAAATGTATCGTTGATCATTCGAAAAAAAAATATTTTGTCATTTCAAATTTAAAACACTGCGCGTCTCCTAATTGTCAACTGAAATTCGCATGTCCTATTGACTAAAAGAAAGGGACATTGTTTTTAGTGAAAATTAGGCTAGGGTCCCTATTAATGTTTAAAATGAAAGCCACGTCCTCCCCAAAGTTTAGATATAAAACTAGTCCCTATTTTAAGGTGCCACCCAAACTTTTTGCTCCCTTCCGCCTACTACTTTTCCCACTTCCGCATTTTCCCTATTTTGATCCAAAAAAAAGGGCGCGCCAAGGTAAAAAAAAAAAAAAAATCTAAATTCTGGAAACGTACCCAGTAGTCTACGGAAAAAACAAAAAAAAGTTGCATACTTCTGTGCAATTATTGGCGGTAGTAGCATGAATGTCTGCATATATTCTTACAGCGTTTTTTGTTGAAAACCTGGACCAATATGTGTATACATGTATGCAACTATTAGCAAATAACTGCATATATGTATGCATACAAAGTTAAACTAAGATTCATGTGTTACAAATAGTTGCATACACGAATGCAACTATTCTGTATATACGCATGCATGTGTGCAGCAAATTCAAAGGGGGTGAAGGCTTCTGAATATGCGCATGAATGCATGCATTTATTCTATATAAGGGCGTAAATGTGTGCAACAATGTCTGAAAACGGCGAATGCTTGAAAAAACAGGCCAGATTTGAATATATGCATAAAAGGATGCGTATAATGTTGTTTAGCTGCATACATAAATGCATTTATACTGCAGTTAGACGCAACACTGAAATATAAGCATGGATGTATGCAACTATATACGAATATGTGCATCTTTTGATGCAAAAACCTGCTGTTTCGCTGTTTTTGTGTATTTTTGGGTTTTGACGTGGTTTTCGATTGTTTTAACACCTGAATTTTTTGGCGTGTATGAATTTTAATTAATTATGAATTTTCATGATTTTTTTGTATGTTTTCGAAAAATAGGGACTTAATTTACATGAAAAGTTGGACTGGATATGAGCCTAATTTTGAAATTTAATAGGGACCTGTGACAAACGGACCCTTGTTTTTATCCCCACTTGAAACAGTAATATATATACAACAAGCCATTATTTCTCTCCATTCTTCAACACAGCACCTCCCTTTCCATAACAACAAATTCATTCCCATCATATCTCCTTCCCTTTCCGTTCGAAAACAGATGTTGCACTTCCTCAACAATCATATAAATATCAAAATCTTAAAAAATTAAAAATGAATCATAAAAAGGGCTGCAAATCACAAAGCTTATATCCTTATTCATGAGATCATTCATGTAACGCCCTGCCTCTGTACCCACCATCGTCCAGTTCATTTCAGAGAAATGTCGTAGACCATAACGGAGAATGAGGTTTATGAAGAGCGACCGATTGTATGATTACTCCATGTGAGGAACGCACATCGAAGTCTGATACCGATTAAAATTTCGACATGACCATTCGGCACATAGGGCAACTACACAACGACTACATGAAATCCGGAAAGCAGTATAAAATAGACAACAATAATAATATAAGTATGGTATATCTCAAAGCCAGACACAGAATAATCATATCACAAAGGCGGAATAGATATGAATAAACCAAGAATGTGTACAACAAAATAGTGGTCAACAAAGATCCACTAATCCCAAAAGAATAGATACATGCACCAAGATCTAAATACAAGACTATGTACACAACAAATGATAATGTCATAGGTACAAAAGTACATAAAGCTGCAGAGACAGAGTAGCAAGCTGAAAGCGGAAGATCAATCCTGCGAGGAGTCCCAGAGGAGTACCTAAAATGACTCGGCGGTCTGACCCGAGTATTGTTTATAAGAATGAACAATAAACGGATCAGTCTAGCTGTACTCATCAAATAAACCGAGATAACAAGAGATATAACACAGGATGACATGAACATGGCATGTCGACACAATCAGGAAACGACAATGGAATGTCAGCACACAAATATCTCTAAATAATCTCCTATCTAATATAGAATGCAACATTCAAATAATAGCACACAACAGGAAATGACAGCGGAATGCTAAACAAACTAAACACATGACGATCATAATTACAAGGTTGCTGACACCACCCATAAGCAATTCTGTCAATAATAGTCAGGTCGCTAACACCTTCCACAAGCAGTTCGATCATAATGACAAGGTCGCTGACACCACTCATAAGCAATTATGTCAATAATGGTCAGGTTGCTAACACCTTCCACAAGCAGTTCGATCATAATGTAAATAATCTCCCATCTAATATACACCACCCATAAGCAATTCTGTCAATAATGGTCGGGTCGCTAACACCTTCCACAAGCAGTTCGATCATAATGACAAGGTCACTGACATAACTCATAAGCAATTCTGTCAATAATGGTCAGGTTGTTAACACCTTCCACAAGCAGTTCGATCATAGACCTATTCATAGATGAGATACGATCTCTAGGTAGCGAACCCATAAGTTTGAGCCGAAGCTCCCCACGAAGCCGGGTCATGACCCAGGAAGAGAGAAAACTCCTAATCATGAAATCCCTAGAAAATATCATAAATCATAGAAAATCATAGAAAGTTGGACCGAAGTCCCCAGGTGAAATCCAAGAATCGTAAATCCCACTCGGGCGATCGAGGACCACAAAACATAAATCATCAAAAGACCGCATCGGTTCGGTGAGTATAAATTACACCAGGATAGTTAATATAAGAAAATAGCTAAATGTCCCATAACCACTCGCTATTCTCAAATATTTACAAACCCGTTGTTGATTCATATTAAAAACAACAAGAATCGTCACAACGTGTTCGAACGTACGATCCAAGAGTTATTCTCCGAAGTAAACATATAAGGGTTCATAGTCCTCAGTTTTACTAAGGTAAATAAACTAAATTTCTTGCCCGATCGAGTAAAGAGGATCCGTAGACACGAATAGATTGGAATCCGTAGAAGGATTCATAGTCCATTAATAATATATAAACCCTTGCATAAGTCCGACGTGACAATGTACACGAACACGATTGCCGAAGCGAATCGATCAAGGGAATTCACATTGCAATAACGTAAATTCAATTCATAAATCATCAAATATAAATTCGATAAATCAAATAAATATATAGCTCGTTAGTGAATCCAATGACGTTAAGGAACGATTAGAAATCACTTTGAGCGACAGGAAACACACTACAACAAATCAGGATTTTTATAGCATTCGTACATATCGTTTCCACCTTTTATTGGTTTGGAATAAAGAACTCAAAATTACGGAACGCTATACCCGTATTCTTGTACGTTATACCATTCACCTAGAACGCTATATCCGTATTCATGTACACTGTACCATTCACTTACACGGTGAGGAACGCGGGTTCTTTTCGTTTTCTTTTTATTTTGCCTCCTAAAATTTCCCTTCCCCCCTTTAGCACTCTACCATTCCCAGCTCACAAATATGAGATATCACGACTTAATTTATGCCCTATGTTTAGTCATCCAATCCATTTTACGACAAATCACCTCTGATTTCGATCATCGGTACATAAATTTCATGCTAAATCTCAATCTTCGTGGCTGATTTCGCAACTCTCTAACTGGTGGTAGATCGCTGCTTCCTCATCCTCGATCGCAATTGTCCAGGCCAAACCCTAGTTTCGTTCTCCGGAAATTAAGGTACTTTCTTCTAGCATGTTGCTTTTCCTGTCATTGTTTGTGTTAAATTGCTGTCAGCCGTCCAGATTTCTTATGTCACCCCTTGTTATTAATTTGATTTTTTTTCTTCTATCGATGGTTTTTATTTATAGGTATTTCATTGTGAATACAAATCTCTAATATTACACGAAACATGTCTATTGTTATCATGACCTCCCACTGTTTTGTTGTATGCTAATGTTGTAATTCCAGCCTTTGCCTTGATTTTTTTCATTCATGATAGCAAATCTGTTCAATAGGATGGGGTCCCAGTTTCCATATTTCTAAAGTTTTATCCTTATCCAGTAGAATTAGTCTATTCGTGTGTTAATTAATTTATCAAAAGCGATAATGTGTCTATGATACATAAATGTGTTTCAGACTGTGATATGTTTATTTTCGTTTCTTGAAGATTACAAGCTAGAATAATATATTCTATACAAAACTGCAAAGGTTTTTCTCCCAAAGTCATAGACATCAATTTTTTTCAAATGGTTACTGCAGTCAAAGTTATACACAAAGGTATATTGGAGCTAGAGCCGGCTCCAGATTTATAAAAAATGCGGGTTGCCCTAGGCAAAAATTGTTGCCTCTAGGAATCAAACTCAAATTGTTGCTTCAAGGAATCGAACTCTACAAGTTGCATAAGGAAAGCAGATGCACAACCAACTAACCTACCATGCTCTTTGAAAACAAGGTGCAGTAGCTTTTATTTGACGCATTGCCAGTGTTAACATAACTGCCACCACCAGTCCGGGTTGCTCCACCGGGGGGTTGTCGTAGGCAGCCGCCTACTCAGCCTACCCCCCCCCCCAGCCGGCACTGTATATTGGAGCTAATATGCATGTGGATAGAAGAATAGCGCAATCATAAATAAAACAAATTAATTTGTTGTATACATAGCAATATTATTAGTTCTGTACAAGAAGCTTCCATTTTGTTCTTAATTTGGCACATGAGTTTGTTTTACTTTGTCTCTTGGGGAAGTTTAAACTTTTCTTTTAGCTACATGGACCTAAACGTCTGGTTCAAGCATTGTATTAATAAGTATAAGATGAACATATTTCCAGCGCAAGGGCGGCATATTTATTTTCTTAGGATTCTTCCATCCGTTCACGAGCTTGCTTAATCGATTACAACCTCAAGTTATTGTCATCCACTGCTGTCTCTCGACTATAATCAGTTAGTCGACTGGATGGATCAACAAACTCAGAAACCATTATGTGCAAAAGAATCCCTTGATCTTCTAAATTGCGTGGCAGATTCAAACTTCAATCGCGATAAATGCCTCCATTTCTTGGATGCACTTCGAGCTTGCGTTCTTCAACAGGTCCGTTTCCAATTTCCCTTATACATTTGTACCCTCTCTGGTTCAGTGTCATCTATTTCTTCTTTTTGTATGCCAATGGACACATGGTTGTGTTTTTAAACTCGTGCATATCAACTGTTTGTGCTATTAACTATGAATAGAATGTGTTCCAACCGAAACTAATTGAGTTGTTAGTGTACTAACGAAAGTCAACAGTACAGTCTGTTCACTTTTATGGGTGAATAATAATAAAAGAAAATACCTTTCACGATGTTGTTGGTTTATAATGAGAAATAATTTTCTTTTTACAAATAAAATAAGATGAATTTTGGATCTTGTGTAGTATGTGTTGGAAATGAATGAGAAAGAGAAAGAGGGATTTTGGAAGAAGAGAAAGGAAAACAACTTTTAGTCCCACATCATGAAATATGAGTACCAACTCTTCTACAATCTTATATAAATAAAGGAGAAGAGAGCTCATATCAGGTGTGGCTAAGCCAAGACACAATATTACATTGATGTCAACTTGGGCCTAATGCCTTGGGACTTTTGGAGTCCATGACACAATATTATATTGATGTCAAATAGGGCTTAGTGCCTTGGGACTCTTGGAGTCCATGACACAATATTATATTGATGTCAAATGTGGGCTTAGTGCTATGGGACTCTTGGAGTCCATGACACAAAATTATATTGATGTCAAATGTGGGCTTAGTGATTTGGGGACTCTTGGAGTCCATGACACGATATTAGTGTCAATAATTGGGCGTTGGACCTTGGGACTCTTGAGGTCTCATGGTTAAATAGGCCGCTGATTTCAGTTTGGGCCTATTGTGCTGAAACGAGTTATTTTGATCATTTTATGATCTGGTATGTCCCTTCTATTGAAGGGATACAACCGTTTCATCATAAATGCGCACGCACATTTAAGCACCGCTTGGTTAAAGGGTCGCAACCTTTCCAAAGGTCATTAATGTTCGTATAGGCATTTCATCCAGCCTATAAATACATAGCCCAAAAGGAGAGAATAAATATTAATTATTCTTCTCAATTGTTACTCCCTCTTCAAAGCATTCCTCTGTTCAAGTTTCTATAATCTACTTCAGTTCGTCGGAGCTCCGTTTGCTGGCACTGCACTACGGGGCTGGTCCGTTTTATCCTGGGAAACAAATTGCGATCACGTCAATCAGTGCATACGACGACAATATTGTTTTAAGGAAACAGAATTATTTCTGGACTCGGACATTACGGTTGGTGACGGTTCTGTACCGCTCCAATCCCGTGCACAATCGGTCTTGCTTACTATCTTTTCTGCAATCACAGTTTGACTTGACAATTGTGGCATTATTGAGTAACATTGATATTGTTACTATTTATTTGCAATACAATTGTGTACTGACAAAAGGATCTAACTTTGTAATACAATTGTGTATTGACAAAAAGATCTTCTAACAATCTTAAAACAATATTGATTGTTGCAGACGACAATAAGCTGTGTCGCAAAATAGCAACAATAATTTTACACCGACACAGACGGTGACCAACGCTCTGATTGCGCCAAATGGTTCCAATAATGACTCTGCCTCATGGAGAAAGGTCAAAGAAGTTCAACGTCATCAATATTAAGTGCTGACAATAGAAAAATGTTGCTTTGTCTAACAACATTGGGACTTGCCAAATTTCTGACTCTAAAAAAAAAAAAAAAAAAAAAAAAAAAAAAAAAATGGCTAAAATCCCCAAAAGGGCATTGCTGATATGAATTTATATACAGTAATATCAGAATGCAACCTGAAAAGGAACTAACTTTAAATGACGTTCTCTATGTTCCAGAAATTCATAAGAACCTGATTTCAGGATCATTGCTCAGCAAACATGGATTTAAATTAGTCCTTGAAGCTGAGAATGGTGTGTATGTAGGAAGAGGACATGTGTGTGATGGTTCGTTTAAAGAAAATGTAATCACTATTGTACCACACACTGATATGAATAAAAGTGAATCTTTTGTTTATATTGTTGACTCTTCCAACGTGTGATATTCTAGATTAGGGGATGTAAACTTTGATACATTGCACAAATTGATTAATCTAGACACCATTTTTAAATGTCAAATTTGTGCAGAAGCAAAATTGACAAGAATCTCGTTTCATTATGTTGAACGAGAAACAGAACCGCTAGATATAATACATACAAATGTATGTGATTTGATGTGTTTAAACAGTACAAAGCGGAAGTTGAGGATCAACTCAACAAGAAAATCAAAGCTTTAAGAAGTGATAGAGGAGGAGAATATGTATTCCCTTTTGAAGAATCTTGCGCTGAACATGGTGTTTTACACCTAATTACAGCACCATATTCACCTCAATCCAACGGTATAGCCGATCGGAAGATAAAACTCTTAAAGAAATGATGAATGCCTTATCCTGGCTTGCCAGATAATTTTTTGGGAAGAAGCTATTCTTTCGGCAAATCATATTTTAAATAAAATATCCCGAAAGAAAACATCTCTATCTTCTCATGATCTTTGGAAAAACAGACCACCATCCTACAAATACCTAAAAGTGTGGGGGTGTCTTGCCAAAGTAGAGGTACCAAAACCAAAGAAGGTCAAAATTGGACCAAAAACAATTGATTGTGTATTTATTGGATGTGCACAAGGCAGTGCCGCATATCGATGTTTGGTACACAAATCTGAAATTGATGATATTCATGAAAATACCATCATTGAGTCGAGAAATGCTAAATTTTTCGAACATATATTTCCCTTGAAATATGGTATTGAAAATCATACACCTAAGAGATCAAGGGAAAAAAGAAGTTCATTACTCTATTGAGGATGCTGAACAAAATAACACTCAGCTAAGTAGTGCTGAGCAGCAAGTGGAGGAGCCAAGAAAAAGTAAAAGGTCAAGGACGTTAAACCTTTGGACTGGACTTCTATACATTTATGTTAGAAGATGATCCATTGAAATACAAACAAGCTATGTCCTCCAGCGATGCCCCTTATTAGAAAGAGGCAATTAACAATGAGATTGAATCCATTATGTCCAATCATACATGGAAATTAGTTGATTTACCTCAAGGATGTAAGACCTTAGGTAATAAATGTATATTTAAAAAGAAATTGAAACCTGATGGTTCAATAGACAAGTACAAAGCTCGTCTGGTAGTCCAAGGATTTAAACAAAAGGAAGACCTGGACTATTTCGACAAACATCAATTAGAATGCTCATTGCAATTGCATCCATACATGACTTAGAAATACATCAAATGGATGATAAAACTATATTCTTGAATGATGAATTAGAGGAGGAAATCTATATGGAACAACCTGAAGGATTTCTAAGCTCAGAAAATGAGAATAAAGTGTGCAAATAGGTGAAATCACTTTATGGCCTTAAGCAAACTCCAAAAACAGTGGCATGAGAAGTTTGATAATACTATGTTATCAAATGGATTCACAATAAATGAATCAGATAAATGTGTGTACATAAAACATACACATATTAGATATGTCATTGTTTGTCTTTATATTGATGACCTATTAATCCTAGGCAATAACAAGGCCATAATAACATCTACAAAGGATATGTTATCCTCTAGATTCGATATGAAAGACCTAGGACTGGCTGATGTGATATTGGGTGTAAAAATTCTGAGAACACCACATGGATATGCATTATCCCAATCACATTACATCACCAAGATACTTGAGAAATTCAAGCAATATAATGTAACTATTGCAAAATCACCAGTAGATATGAACCAAAATTGGGTAAAGAACACTGGTGATGGTATTTACCAATTGGAATACTCTCGTATACTAGGAAGTATCATGTATGAACTGTACTAGGCCTGATGTCGCATATGCTGTAAGCAAACTAAGTAGATTTACCAGCAATCCTGGTAAGCATCATTGGAAAGCGATAATCAGAGTTCTAGGATATCTAAAGTATACACAGAGCTATGGTTTATACTATACAAACTATCCTTCAATAGTGGAAGGATATAGTGATGCAAATTGGATCACTGGATCAAATGATACAAAGTCTACAAGTGGATACGTGTTCACATTAAGAAATGGAGCGATTTCATGGAAATCATCCAAACAGACTTGTATCGCTAGATCTACGATGGAATCAGAGTTTATTGCACTAGATAAGACTGCAGAAGAAGCAGAATGGATTCGAAGCTTCTTGGAAGACATTCCTAATTGGAGCAAACCTGTGCCTCCAATATGTATACATTGTGATAGTCAATCAGCTATTGGAAGATCTAATAGTACACTATACAATGGTAAATCTAGGCATATTCGTCGTAGACATAAAACGATAAGACAACTTCTCTCTAATGGGGTTATCACGATAGATTACATTCGATCTAAAGATAACTTAGCGGATCCACGTACCAAAGGCTTGCCAAGAGAGAAAGTTCAAATCTTATCGAAGGGAATGGGGCTAAGGCCTATAGACTAAAGGTTTCTCTAAAATGGAAACCCCACCTAGTTGACTGGAGATCCCAAGATCTAGGTTCAAAGGGACAACGAAGTTTAAGAGAAACTTGATGGCACTGTTATACACAAACCATTCCTATGATAAGTCAGTGCATTGTATGTTGAATAAGGATAAGTATTAGTACTTTTAATGATGTCTGTATTTGAGGAATTAAGAGAATACCATTTACAGAATCACCTACGTAAGTGCGAAGGCGCCGCTTCAAAGAGAATTATGAGGCCAAATTCTCTAAGCACTTATGAGACCAGGCAGGTGTTCAAGGCAAAAACGAACACATACAGAGAACGAAGGGTTATAAGAAACATTTATCGTGTGTTATCTACTTTGGAATTACACAAAAGGCTTACAGTTCAAGGACAGTCAATGTCTACTGATTCGCCTGTGATTCAAATAGGTAATCACTAGGAAAGTTCAAGGCCCATGTGCTACTTTAACCGATGCGATAAATGATTCGTGAAACTAAGAACGACTTCTCATTCATGTGGGGGATTGTTGGAAATGAATGAGAAAGAGAAAGAGGGATTTTGGAAGAAGAGAAAGGAAAACAACTTTTAGTCCCACATCATGAAATATGAGTACCAACTCTTCTACAATCTTATATAAATAAAGGAGAAGAGAGCTCATATCAGGTGTGGCTAAGCCAAGACACAATATTACATTGATGTCAACTTGGGCCTAATGCCTTGGGACTTTTGGAGTCCATGACACAATATTATATTGATGTCAAATCGGGCTTAGTGCCTTGGGACTCTTGGAGTCCATGACACAATATTATATTGATGTCAAATGTGGGCTTAGTGCTATGGGACTCTTGGAGTCCATGACACAAAATTATATTGATGTCAAATGTGGGCTTAGTGATTTGGGGACTCTTGGAGTCCATGACACGATATTAGTGTCAATAATTGGGCGTTGGACCTTGGGACTCTTGAGGTCTCATGGTTAAATAGGCCGCTGATTTCAGTTTGGGCCTATTGTGCTGAAACGAGTTATTTTGATCATTTTATGATCTGGTATGTCCCTTCTATTGAAGGGATACAACCGTTTCATCATAAATGCGCACGCACATTTAAGCACCGCTTGGTTAAAGGGTCGCAACCTTTCCAAAGGTCATTAATGTTCGTATAGGCATTTCATCCAGCCTATAAATACATAGCCCAAAAGGAGAGAATAAATATTAATTATTCTTCTCAATTGTTACTCCCTCTTCAAAGCATTCCTCTGTTCAAGTTTCTATAATCTACTTCAGTTCGTCGGAGCTCCGTTTGCTGGCACTGCACTACGGGGCTGGTCCGTTTTATCCTGGGAAACAAATTGCGATCACGTCAATCAGTGCATACGACGGCAATATTGTTTTAAGGAAACAGAATTATTTCTGGACTCGGACATTACGGTTGGTGACGGTTCTGTACCGCTCCAATCCCGTGCACAATCGGTCTTGCTTACTATCTTTTCTGCAATCACAGTTTGACTTGACAATTGTGGCATTATTGAGTAACATTGATATTGTTACTATTTATTTGCAATACAATTGTGTACTGACAAAAGGATCTAACTTTGTAATACAATTGTGTATTGACAAAAAGATCTTCTAACAGTATGTTGTTGGGTTGAGGCCATAGATGCATTTTACAGTTGGCTTTTATGGAGTGGCAGAATGCAGATTGTATATAACGTGTACTAGTAAAATATCGCCAATGGTGTAGAAGGTTTGTGAAAACCACTTATAAGTTGTTGACTGTAGATTACTGCAGGTGTACTGAGATAAAACTTTGGAGTCATGCTATATACATCCCAATATGTACCACTTTTTACCTAGAATTGGATCGGTGGTTGATAACCGACTGGGAGTGGATAATATGAAACATATATTTTTATGTAATTCTTAGTCAGGGCAATCTTTTTGAATCCATTCTATCTTGTCGCGTGAAACTGGACTGAAGCGGTGGAGGATTATGGAGAATTAAATGGTTGAATGTGGAGTAAGGGAGTCACAGTAGAGTAGACATGATGGAGCGGCCGATTGTCGAGCGATGGAGAATTGCAGTGGAGTAGGAACGGTGGAGTATGTGATTTTGAGAGTAGTCAATCTGCAGTAATTGGGGTTTAGAGAAGGAGAGAAATAAAATTTAATAAATGGATGGTATGAAATATAATATGTACCACGTACTGAAACTGGAATGGGTAAATGAAGATTTGGAAAGCAGTAGCTGTTGGGGAGTATATAGCACGGCTCAAACTTTATTGTATTTTATTTTCACCACAACTATAAAAACTATACCATCAAGTCTGCTGGTAGCGGACTTTCAAGCATATTAGAATATTCAATTTTGTAAACCGTCTAACAAGGAAGCCCTTATTTTTTAGTGCAAGTTTCATATTGTTCTCCGTTTTCATTGACATGTGATGTTTGTGCTTTTAGGTGAAAATTTGTATTTGTAATGATAATTGAAACACTACTTTGGTTTAGTATTTACAAAAAAAGGTATAAGATGAACAAATTACTTAGATGTAGAGCTACAACGAACCATTATTATTATTTTTAGTAACTTAAAATATGAATTAGACCACAGTGCAGTGGAACTGAGGGTGTGGAAAATTTCTGCTAGATTTAAAGGTGTCCAAAGGGATTTGAGTTAGGTTGCAGTTCTGGGATTGAATGAAGAATATTTTTGCATGGGGACTTATGATGATCAGGTGGACTGATTATATTGGTTTAAGAATATGGGGTATAAAATAAATAATCATGGATATACACCAAGAACATATACTATGTTGATTTTTTTTAGCTATACCAACTAATTAGAAAAATTTCTTAAAAAAAATGCAAGAAGCATTCTGTTTTGAACTACATTTATTTCATATAAAAAGGATATTTGACTTTAGATTTCTTTGAATTGAATATTGTGTTCTACTTGGTTTTGTTACTTTTGTAAATGCTGGTTTGTTGATTGATACTCTACTTGATTTGAATATGGTACTGTGTTTTGATGCAAATTCGACTAATCATGTACCCAATAATCCTTTTGATTAATATAGTTACTATAGCGTGTTGGTGGACAGTGATTGAGCCGAAGTAAAACATCACTTTTACTGCAAAAGTTTCACCAAACAAAGATTTACTCAATACTCGGTTATTTTTTCCCTCTGTTATTCAAATTGGAAAATAATTCAAAAAGCAGTTCCTTTTATTTTTATAAATAAATATCCTTTTGAACTGCAGACCAGATGACCTTCACATGCAGTTTGAATGATCTGGAAATGTAGGAGATGTGTACATAGCAAAAGATCATTACTCTAGGTAAGTTCATGGGTGATAGCTTTCTTATTTACTATTATATTATCTCATATTTTACCAAATTGTGAAGGTGTTTTCCATATTACCTCTGCATCCATCAAAATCTAAAATGAAATGCAACTCTATGCAATTATGCAGGTTAATCCGTAGCTCTACACATATTTATAGATCACTCTACGTTTCACCCAGGAATTTAACTTTTCTGACAGCATTCACATTTGGAATACCCTTCTAAGTGACCCCGAAAGCCCAAAGGTAATGGAAGCATATTCTTAGTTTTTTGGGATGTTTATTTCTCCTTATACTTGTAAGATTCATGCATGGCTTGTAAATTATCCGTTTTTACTCTTATAGTGGAAAAAATCATGAAATGTGTTTAGGTATGAAGAATTTGTCTTCTCATTTTAGCATTTAACTATCTAGGTCAGTTAGCATATTAATTGACATCAGCAAACCAAACCTTTTTTTAGTTCTGTACTGTCATATTGGAGGAATATGTACACGAAAGTGTAATCTGATATAATGCAAAAAAATATGCACTGGTAACATAAATTATGACATTAGTCAATGGTTCAAATATCATATTCAAATGATTCCTCAAGAAAAGCACAATGCAATTATTAACTACATTCAACCAGTATACAAATGAGTTCAAACCTAAATACCATGCCTTATAAGAATTTAACAAACTACTCATAATGTCCACAAATTTGTGAACACTTATGTTAATGTTTTATTTTGTGGTGGTGTCGTTGATATTTAGTCATTGTATTACCCTCTTCTTCCAGAGTCCATATAGAATTTGAGACTGCTAACCATGGACTCTTGGCTGCATGTTAATAGCTAACAAGTAACTCAAAGAGTACACCCATTTGCGTAGACTTAACAAACCAGTTATCGTTTAAGCATTAAGCTTAAAATATTATGAAGACCAATTCAATGTAAAACTCGGAGATGCATGCTTCCTTTACTGAGATAGTTATGCTTCTACATGTGATTAGCAATTGTCAGATCAACGGTGACAAACTATAATGCACCGAAACATCTAAAATAAAAAAATGAGTTGCAAACTTTACCAAGATATAAATTGTGAGAATAAAAGGATGAATGTTTTCGTGTTTAATTGGAATGGTAATTACTTTTTCCAGTTACAAGAACAGAGGCATTTATAAATGAGTTACTTGAGTAAGGGAAATTTTATTATTGAACATTTTGCACCAGCAGATAATTATGAAACATTTAGTGAAAATTCAGAAATTACACATGAAAAAAAAAGGGGTGAATAGTAGCCACTTTTAGAAGGCAGTAAGAATAAAGGATGCGGGACACATCATATATATAAGAACAGAATTTTCTAGGTGAGCTGCACACATTGTGTGTTGGACCTTAGTACATCAGTGTGATGTTAGCCTGAGGATGTATAACAGTTCTGAAACTGTTTTAGATAATTGATAGTGTAAGTACAATTGAATATATGAAATCCAAACTATGTCATTAGTTTTTTCTTTGAATATTTAGAAGTTCAAAAGTATTAGACTAGTTGTTATTCAGATCATAGTTGAATTTTGATACTGGTTGAACTGAGACCATTTCCATTTTTCTCTCACAGTTACAAAACTTGTAATACGTAGGCGATGATTCTGATTTGTTGGCATTACTTATATAAGAGCAGAGTTTAGTAACATCTATCTAACATACATACATACATACATACATACATACACACACATATATATATATATATACATACATACATATATATATATATATATACATATACACACACGCATAAATATGTATACACATATGCATAAAGAAAACAAAACCACGAGGCTAAATTCATAGCAAATAAAGCCTACCATCTCTCAAATGGTAGCATTCGCGAAGATTCACAGTAGGCGTTTACGCTTCGATGTTCTGTTTGGTTTTAATAAACTTGGTTAAACGTATTGTAATTCATACACCAAACTACTAGGTAATGTCCCTGGTTGTACATAAGCCTTAAATAAATCTGTCTCATAGGTAGTACATGGTAAAAATAGCCACTTTCGGAAAAAGACAAATCTGGGAAAAAAAGGGGGCTTTGTCATCTGCCCGGCAAGGGCATGTCGCTTAGTTGGTTATTGTTCACTGTGGATAACAGTTTGACTATTGAACTCCTAAAATCAATATCTATATCTCTTTGCATGTCTGTTTTTCTCTTATGAATGTTTTTTTTTTGAAATTCCTTAGAAGCACTTTCTTTAGTTATTCATTTTGTTTACATGAATGTTGCCTGATGGCATATGTTTTGCAACTTACCAGTTTTTGTTCTTTTGTTTTCTTTGATAGTATCGAACGCATTTAAGATATAATTTTTATACAAAAATCTTGCATAAGTTTTGAACATACTATAAGCTGGGGAGGTGTTAGGTTCAGCTAGGTTGCTGATTCCGCGTTTCAACCTGATCAACCCGCCTAATCTCAACCGTTCTTCGTCTACCCCTCCAATTAACAAATTCCGATTTACAGCCCCAAGATTACCTAAAGTTCTAGCTAACGTGTGCCTCGATATATCCCTCCATTAATATACGATGATGCTAGTGAATTGTTCCAACTGTCAGACACCACTCTAGCTCCCACCTGGCGCTCAGTCCATCCGCTGCGCCATCTGCCAGGCGATCACCTACCTCGCGCCGCCGCTGGATCCACGGTCAACTTCTACACCTCTCATCCCCAGCCATTACGAATCTATTGCCCCACCTATACTTTCTCCACATCCCGGTCCGCTAGGCCTGCCGCCCGATGCCCACGGGAGAAAGAAGGTGGTCATTGTCGGCATTTCGTATAAGTTTTTCAGGCTTGAGCTGAAAGGTTGCATCAATGATGCCAAATGCATGAAGTATATGCTTATGAATCCCTACCATTTTCCCGAGGCTTCTATTAAAACTATCAAGTATAAGCATTTACATCTTTCAGATATAAAGGCAATAGAAATATATATTGAATATTGCAGTCTAAAATTTAACAAGATGAATATATTTTGGTTTCATAATTATTTCACATCATCTATTGATGAGTCGTACACACACCTATATATTAATTGGATGATTATATTTCTATAGGCTTCAAAATTATTTCTAAGAAAAAACCAGAGATCTAATAACTATAAAATATAGTTCTGTAAAAGAATTTGAAATAGCAAAATAATTGAATAAAAAACATCGTTGATACCGGAGTAGCAGCCCCTATAGACTGCTGCCTAGTAGCAGCGGTGTGCTGCTGCAGACAGAAGAAGCAGCACCTACGGCTAAATATAGTCCAGACCACCGGCCTGGCGATCTTTTCAGCTACGCGTGTGAGTGATATGTGTACTACCTATGGTATGTTTATTATATGTGTGTATAAAGCTATGCATGTGTCTAGACGTAATGCGGAGGTGTTCACATGTTAGTGTGTGGTTGTGTCGTTTATAGTGTGTTCCCATGAGTAAGGGTGTGTTTACGGTAAGCGGTAACAAGAACAAAAACTGGCATGATTTCTATATAAAAATCATATGCAAGATTTCTTTTTATGCAGAAATCTTGTCATGAGTAAGGGTTGCGATAGTGATTATGGTTGGGGAGTTGTTAGGTTCGTCAGATTATTATTCCTTTTTATATATTCTATAAAACTGGCATGTGCTGGAGTGGACTTGTTGAAGGTCTCGGAGTTTCGTTCAGACTAATCTTATTAAAGAAATAAATCAAAATTTGCAGAAGACTGTGAGTACATCACCGGGACAAATGGAAGAAGGGTTGTCAAGAGCTAGAGCAGCAATAAGAAGAGCTGCGGTTACTGGAAAAGTTTTTAAAAATGGGTCTTCTTCCTGCTTACAAGAAATTTCGACACTTCCAAGAATTTATCGCAACCCTGCTGCATTCTACAGGTATGCAAATTTATATCCAAAAACCGTAGTATTTTATGCATCACTTTTTTCATTACAATTATGATCTAGTTCTGCTATTATGGACAAAGAAACTGTAGAAATAAAAGAAATAACTATGATTGATCAATGATTTGAATTTAATATGTGTTTTCGTGATACTTGATAATGAAGTTTGATTCTTTGTTTTTTGGTGGGTTTGGGGGAGGGGGGTTGTGAGCTAGTTATTTGGGTTAAAGTAAAATAGACAATATAAACGAACTCTTCTGTTGTTGGTAATGGTCTTTTTGTAATTTATTCTCTACTTAAGACTATTCTTAAAAGAAAGCAGTCATAGTCTGTGATTCAGATCCAAAAACAGTTGCATGAATCATGCTGCAATCTCTGTATCAACTGATATTCTTGCTAGTTTTGCAAAGGTTGAAATGCTTTACATGACTTATGGAATCTGACTTCCACCAAAGAAACACTAGATGAGTCAGTTCATTTGATAGTTGCACATTAAATTACTTTTAGATATTTCCTCCAAAATACTTATTTACTCCAGGCCCGGTATGATTAAATATTACATATCAACTAGTAGTATTTTTCAAAATATTCTCATGTCTTTAGCATCCTCTTCGATTATGAAGTATTGATTGAAAGAGTATGATTGATGAATATTCTAACCTCTAATTCGACTTGCTTCCCTCTTGTCCATTGTGCATGTATGTTGCATACAGAACATAATGATTGGAATGCTTTTACGTTACTGAGCATATATTCTGAATACTACATTTTTTGCTTTTAGGTATGGAGCATATATGCTGAAATACATTATACAATTAATGAATATTGCTGTTTGTGAGGTTAGGCTATGTTTACTACTATCACAGTGGATGTATATACTACTATAATTGATTCATTTTCCTCGTTGGTTTATTTTATGCAACACGTGTCTTTTTTTAACATTTAACATGCCAGTTTTAAACCATGAAAAGGCATGTTGTGATCCACTAAATAAAAGATCTTGTCTTAGCCGTAAAATTTAAGCAGGGACTAGACCGACTTCTAGTGTCATCTCTGCCTACCCTATAAGTAGAAGTGCACAACAAACTTGTGTAAGCACTATATTATTATAATTGACCAGTAAGTTTTCAGAAACTAGATATGATTATACGACTGATGATATCGCTAATACTTCAAAATCTTTCTCATCAGTCTGACCTGTATTTTGATACTACTGTATCATAATCTCCTACCAATTTTCCTATGTGTTTAGTTTGTTCAGTTTTAGCATTTCATAGAAAGTGGGTTTTGGAACTTCATTGCACAGTTGGTCATTATTTTGGCCTTTAACACTCACGCGCAGTAGCTAAAAAACAAAGGGTAAGTGAGGTATTAACAATGATATGCAAATAGATGGAAATGAAGCTTCTAATATTCATCCTTGACATTATAATGATTAGCCAGTACTATATTTGCAGAAAAATTCAAGCATAGTTGCGTTATATTTTTTTTCCTAGTTACATTTTTTTCTTTTTCTTTTTGGTTTCTTTTACTTTGTCAATTTATGACTTAACAATTACTAACATGATAACTGTTTATTAAACATTAGCGGGAGCATTATTGTTGAAGTTAAGAAGAAAATACCAGAAGCAAGGCAAGATTAAACCTATCGTTTATCTGGTTTGTAAGTTTTGTTGATGCAAAAATGTATGATATATTATGTGTGAACATAAAAAAGTTGATAAAACAATATGCATGAAATACCATGTTTGAATATGTTAAATTTTGTTTGAACGATGTGTATGAAGTACTAATTGTGGATATATGAAATACATATGAAACATTATTCCATAATTTATATATTTGTTGTTTGTGAAAATTTATTATATTTATATCCAAATAAGAAATGTTTCAATGTGTGTGTATGCATGAAAAAAGCTGAAATGGCTGCAGATGATATATAAATTAATAACATAGACAATAGCGTTTTATAAACGCTATTGAATGAGAAACGCTATAGAAATAGGCTTTGGGAATGCTATGGTAGAACTAAATAAACGCTATGCAAATATGTTGACAAACACTATAGAAATATCATAATAAACGCTATAAAATATACAGATAAAACGCTATAGAAACATAAATACAAACGCTATAGGAAGTAAGTTCGAATAGTATATTCTATAGCGTTTTTGTTTGACAGCAAAGAAAAACGCTATAAAAAATTCATTTTTCATAGCGTTTATGTTTATGTTTATGCTATTTAAAGTAGAAGGTCTAGCATAGCATGTCGTTACATGGCGTTCTCTAAAACGCTATGTTAGGATATAATAGCGTTTTTCAAACGCTATAAAATCCTCATTTTGTTGTAGTGACAAAGACACAAAAATGGGTGCTACGGATCAAAGTACGATCACCAAGGTGATCGATCACCCGTAAGTCACATTACAACAATCATATAAGAAATCAAAGGGATAACGGTTGTAATTTCGATCAACTAACTAATCGAAATCCCAAACTAGCACCCGAAGGTTTTAAACTACATCGGAATAGACTCAAAGGATATCGAGTCGATAATTCATGTTTCAATGGCGCGAATTATATTAACAAGAGTATCGAATAAATTCGATATACAAAATAGAGTGCGCGGGCTCTAGAATGATCACTTATTCAATTCACATCATAACAATGTGAATCGACCAAAAGAATCAACATCGGGAGAATCACTTGAGAATCAAAGACGACGAATCGAGCTGCTGGAATCTATGAATTCGTGAAGCTGAAGTTCACAAACGAAGTCCGAACGGGCCGAGCTCCAGCCGGGAAAGAGCCTGGATGGGGGTAGACTGTGGACCGAGGTCTCCTCTGGTCCACAACAGAAAAACATGATTCAGACGTCTGAATTAAAAATTCAGACGTCTGACTTTGTAATTTTGCAAGACAGCAAGGTTTTAGTTCATTTTGACCCCAATTCAGACGTCTGAATTATTCTGGACAGACGTCTGAATTACAATTCAGACGTTTGAGCAATAATTTTCAGACTTCTGAATTCTGTTGCTTGGAACTATAATTATTTGGAGCAGGTCAAACATCTGCCCAAAAATATTCAGACGTCTGAATCATATTCCAGAGCACAATTTGCCTTGAAAACATGATCAAAATGATATCGACGAATGCCCGAAGGCCTATGATGTTATGCACAAGTATATGAGGCTTCAAGGACTTGCCGAAACAACTTATAACGCCCAAATACACATGCATAAACATACATACAAGAGATTAGCAATGGTTTTGATCATAAATTCAAAAACGGACAAATTTTCTAACCAAAGCAATCAACTACAATTCAAGCAACTTGTGAAGGCTTAGAACTATGCTGGGGCAGCAACGGAGCTTCACAATATCACCAAATCAACTCATAGCATTTGAATTAGATTGTGTGGACAATCCTTATCAAAATTTTCAACTCAATGAAACATGAACACACGAAATCGACTAAGTTACACTAGCTGCACAATTCACTAGCATATGCAAACTCAATGAACACTAAATTACACTTTTACAAGCCAATGTCTTGTGGCATAGATGTAAGTTCAAAAAGAACTCACTTTGGTTTCATTTGGAGGAAGAACAAGCATAAATCCAAGCAAAGAAGCTTTCTTTCTTCAATTGCTCCTCAATAATCACCTCATGAACACGTATGAAGACACATAAGTGTTAGGGCACACCAAAAACCCGAAATTGAGAGAAGTATAAGGTAGAGAGGGAGAGTAGAGAGCTTACCCATGTTTCTACACTTGATTTCCTCTTGATTTGGATCCCTAGGAGCCAACCCTAGCTTAGGAATTTTAATTTCCCATTCCCAATCCCCATTTCTATTTTCCTAAGTGTTTAGAGATTGAATGAAGAGAGGGAGGATGATTTGGGATTATATGGTGGTTAGGTTAGCTCAACCAAGCCCTAGCCAAGGTGCCAAAATTCCGAAGCTCGAAACATATCGAAGCTTATAGTTTTCGAACACGTAAATGACGTTTCAAACACAATGGAAGTGGTTTCGAGTCCCCAATCATTCATATGTGAAAAGTGATATTTTGATCATACACTCTAATGGGAGAACGACCAAATTTCACTAACTGCAAAGGTATCGATGTTTACAGTCAAAAAGGTCGTAAACGATGATCCGGACTCAATGGATGTGGTCTCGAGTCCAAATTCAACCGTATGCAAAAGGTGACTTTTTGGATACACACCGATTAACGATTAACGATGCTATATTTAAATAAAATATTTAAATAAATTATCGTTAAATGAGCGGGTTGTTACAATTCCCTTTATTCCTATAAGTTTTTCGCTGGTGCATGTTCACCTGGGAGAGGGCTCGAGTTTTCTCCAACAAGGAGATGGTTTGGGTTAGTCGGCGATGGGGTGAGCGATGGGGGATGGTCTCTAAAACAAAAACGAAGGGTATAGCTTGCTGGCGAAATCGGGTGGCCAATGACGAACCATGGTGTCTGGAAAGTCTGCTCAAAGCCGCTAGGATTTTCAGACGAGTTTGGGCAGTACAGTCTGTTGTTCGAATGAGCTAGGTGACAAAGAGAAGGGTTTAGACTGGCCTTTGCTTGGAAGAGATCGTTGGGGGTCCGGCATGATGAGGAGGCAGCAACAGTGTTTAAGTGGTGATTCGTGAAGTTGTTGCATGCGATTGGCTTGAGCATGTTATTCTATACGAAGAAGTAGAAAATTAAAATAAATCCCCGTGCACTGCTATTGGCTATAGGACTGTCGAGTTTGGGTTTTGAGTATTTGGAGCAGCGAAGTTTTGATGGATTTGAAGGTCAGTGTAGTGGTCGGGGAGGGGTACGAGTGGAGGATGTAGGTGACGAGGAGGTGGGGCTCAACCCAGTATATGGAGGAAGTAGTTTTGGATATCACGGCCTATGAGGGAGTTTTGGTGATGGGAGAGATGTTCGTCTGTGTTTCCCGGAGCAAGTACGCACAGGAGAAAGAATAATATAAAGGGGAGGAGAAGAATATAAGAAGTTTGCTAAAAATTTTGTGGGCTAGGGCTCACCTAAGTTTTATAAAAAAAGATGGGTATTTATATTCCTCGCACGAACCATAACGGATTTAATGTATATTTGTAAAAATGTGGCCTTCAAATCGATGTGTAGAAGAAACCGCGTGGATGAGCAGGAACTCGCGATTGGAGGAAAAAGAAAACTAGGGTGAACGAGAGGATTACGTGGCATTAAAGGTGGTTAATTTTAATTAGGGTTAGTTAATTATCCACTTTAATTACTTTAATTAGGGCGAGTTATTTATCCACTTAATTTATATAAATATATATATATATATATATATATATATATATATATATATAATCACCATCTTATAACACACATAACTTATAACTACATTCACAGAATGGAACAAAACAAAAACCGCTGTGATTGTATCGACAAGGGCGACGTGTGCAAGTTGAGTTTGAACCAATTAGAGTTGCCGGGGATTTCGATTAATTTTAAACACTTGTTTAAAATTAAACAAAAACAACATGAAGCTTCAGTCGAAGGAAAAATTGGTGAGTTAGCTCTCTCACTTTTCTAGAATGCTATGATGTGCTAAGTTCATATAATAAAAATTTATAATTGATAATATATATTGGTTGATTGGGTGCCTATTGTTGATTGAATGGTTGCCGCTAATTATATTATCGTCGATTAAAATGTTGAATTTAAATTATATGTTATAAAATATTATAATGATTTGTGATGCATTGAGGAATAGGTTGGAGGGATCCGACTGGATTCCTCAAATAGTATGTGAGTTGTTTGTTTTTATATGATTTATTTATGAACTGATTGAACCCCATTATCATTGAAAACCTGTTTGGATGTTGACGTTGAATTGTAATTCAACGTTGCTGTGATTTAAAAATTAAATGGTATTGATTAAGAGATTGGCAACAAATAGGCCAAAATTTCATATTTTTGTTAAACGTTAATTTCTCGTCAGGCAAGTCAATGAAATTTAGTCATAAATTTTATTTTATAACTGAAGCAAGATTTATAAGTATATTTTTATACGTTATAATGAAGTTCATTACTTTTATTTGGATTAATATTGAAATGAAGTATTATTATTTGATAATTAAATGAAATTGGTTTATTGAGATATAACAAGATTGTAACAAGATTCTTAAAAAGGGTTAATATTAGTACTTACTAATGAACCCAAATATGATAAACAGAGAATGAAATCAATGTAAAGGAGTTTACTTAATAATCGGATTAAGTTAATGATTGAGTTGAATGGTGTTTTCAAATTTAAAAGTACTTGGTAATTAAGCTTTTGCATTGAACCCAAGATATTGTAAATGACTGTATTAAAGCGGTTTTGGTAAATAATGGATGTTTAATAAAAATCCACTTAATAAATGAATTAAGTAAAAGAGATTTTAATTGGAAGGGTATTTCCAAGGTAATAAGTAGTTTATAAAATCATATTAAAAATCGAAATGATTAGTAGTGTTTTTGTGAGAGTTTAATATTGGTTTTTGAATTGCAAGTTTTAATCTATCTTAAGATGAGAACGTTGTCAATCAGGATCTAAGAGGTTACTAGAATACCCCAACTTGAACGGTTTCACTGTTATCGAGAGATGGTGTTAGTTTGTAATGGTAGAGAATGTTGGAAACAATTTATTATAAGAAAAATATTGTAACATTGATTGGCACAGAAATAAATAAATTAATAAAACCATTTGATTTTATAATAACCAAGTATTATTTGACGTTATTATTTCACATATAAGATCTGGTAACAAAATTTATGCCAATAGGTTAAGAATGATATTTTTCAAATAAAAGGGAATAAAATGAGTTTTGTAATTTATATATTGATTCCGAAATAAAGGAAACAAGGGAGAGATTTTTTGTGAATACACCATATAAAATATGAGTTTATGGTCACGTTTTCAAAATAATGAAAATGGGATAGTTTTGTTGAGATTAGAATATATAATCGATTTTAATCAATAAAATGGTTCAATGAAATGTTTTAATATAAGGGACCTGAGCTGCCAATGTACTTAGCTATACTGTTGGATTTGATAGTTAAATAACCGACTATCAAATGAATATTATTGGACCTTTTTGACGTGTTATTTTGAAGAGACCGGGATGTGAATTAGACCCAAAACCACTTCGAATCAACGTTGTGTAAGAAACTAATCTACAGGGAGATGGAGCATTGAAGACCGTAAATCTTCATTAGCGGAAGAATTAGTTATTGAATTTCTCTAGCTAATCCCTAAAGATATTTCAGTAGTGATTCTACTGTAATTGATATCTACATATTTGCAAGGACTACTCGCTAATGATCCATTGGGTGATTCATAGGATGTTGTAGGAGAGTGCCTTCTGTTCATCCTGTCCTGGATGACTTGTATGGACGAATGTCTAACAGAGTATTTCCTGAAACTCACGTACGTTGATTTTTACAAATATACCAAGTTTGGTAGCGGAGAAATTCTCTTGCTTAACACCTAGAGTACATTTGTGGACGTCAATTAGTGATTTGAAGGATCCGACGATGTGGCATTCAAAGTAAGTGTTATGAGATGTTATCTAAAAGGTAAACGTGATCTCAAGCCTCACAACCAGGAAATGACAAAAATCGTGCAGACAGCATAGTTAGGTGGGTCATTCCTAAGAAGGGTGTATTGTCACAATATAGAGAAAAATCAATTTTGTACTTCTTTCATTTCTGTATCTCCCAGAAAGTAAGGTGAGCTCATAAATTATATGGTGGCAATACATTCGATGCACTTAAGTTAAATGAGTGGTCAGTCATGTGTGGCCAGGTTGCAAGAAATTCTTGTTGAACCCCAGTGTATCCCCTCTAAAGTACACTGATCGGAAGGTGGTCCCATACCTTGTAATAGTTGGAATCCAATCTCCAATAAGCGCTCTGCGGTTTTTGATTTTATAATAAATATTTAGAGCGTGAGATGCAAGCATTCTGCTAGATGGTTATTTATTTGTGATTTAATAGACATTATTATAATTTCACTGGATTTTGATATATCCAAAATATTTCTGGTTATAGTAAGGTAAAATCTGCCTGTGTTTTTGTGTAAGCTGGTCTTACCATTATCTTTTTCTTTGATCAAGGGTTTTTAATGTTAAGCAAGTTGTTTAGGATATGAATTTATCACTGAAAGTATTCCAGACTGATCCGGGTGAATTTTGCTTTGCTTCAAATGTGCTCGGGTCTGACCTAGTATATTATCAGGTTAGATATCGCTTCGAGATGAAGTCGAGACGTATTCCACATATTTACTGGTATTAGTTCATTCCGCTGTGTGTATTGATTGATATGAATGCATACTCTGATGTTGTAATTATATATATATACACACACAGTTCATTTTGTGTCAAGCAGTTTGATATATTATATTTTGTCCACTCAATTCTGAGACACTGATCTTCTTATTCTTTTATTCTAATATTTCTTTCTTTCTTCTTTTACCCTCTAATTTCTTTTATTAAATATCTGCTTTTCCGTGCAATTTGAGTTAATATGGGTTGTTAGATGTTGTCTTAAACTGTACGGAAAAAATGGGCCGTTACAACACATGTACACATACACGTGTATACGTGCATGCTCCTGAGATTCGTTTGTCCCTGTGAATACTTATAAAGAAACAGATACTGCATAATCGAAATATGATGAAAAACGACCCGAATACCTAAGGCAAATAAACACAAACCAAATTACTCTTTTGCAAATTTAAATTTGTTTATTTCCAGATTACTGCTCTAGTTGTTTATTGTACAGGTAAACAAGAAACAGAGTGAAAGCAGGAGTTGGACTAGAAGTGTGGAACAATACAATGACAAACAGTGTATTGAGTGTTTGTAGTGAGAAGTGAATGTGACTTGTATTATAGAGAGATACAAGATATTGTACTATTTAAATGTTGAAATGTTATATTGAATTAAATATTGTTTGAATCATTTAATTTTTGTGCAATAGTATTATTATTCAATATTAATATATATTATTATATGAGATGCAAAATAGTACAGTATACAAACACATAAGAAATATGCTCTACATTGTAGGCCCCACAAGATGAGGACCCAAACAAATTCAAAAAGTTAATATCTATAGCAACATTTTTGGAATGTTGCTGCAGACACCTATGTATGTTGCTATAGACCCAAATAGTGTCCTATTGCAACAATATTTTTTATGTTGCCTTTGAGAACTAAGGCAACGACAAAAATTGCAACACAGGAAAAGTGTTGCTAAAGATACATGGAAATATTTTTTAGGCCTGACCCAACATTTTTTTTGTGTTGAAGAAGGCCACTTGTGGAGTGTGTGAAAATTGAAATTTAAAATCGATAACCTTTGTGATGCTTATCAATTAGACAAATTAACGAAATCTTCATTTAAATCTAAAAAGGTCATTTTAGCATTACAACCTTTGGAATTACTTCATATATATTTATTTGAGCCAACGGAAGTCCAATTCATAAATCATATTAAATATATGTTTGTAACTGTTGATGATTTTTCTAGATATACTAGGACAATATTTACGAAAAATAAAAGTGATACTTTCAAACATTTTAAAACTTTTGTTAAACAAAGTCAAAATTTGAACGGATTTAAAATTAAAAATATAAGAAGTGATCAATATGGTAAGAAGAAAGGTATTTTCACAATTTTTTGTTTCTAGAACTCCACTACATAATGGATTTGTAGAATGAAAAAACACAATATTACAAGAATGTGCCAGAACATTACTAAATGGAAGCACATTACCTAAACATTTCTGGGTAGAATCAGTTTCAACATCCTGTTATGTTTAAAACCGTGTTTATATTCATCCACTTACGAAAAATACTCCATATCAACTATTGGACGATATAAAACAAAATATTTCATATTTTAAGTTTTTTGTTCAAAATGTTTCGTTTTAAACACCAAGGATAAAGTGTGAAAATTTGATTTAAAATCCGATAAAGGAGTATTCCTAGGATATTCTGATTGAATTAACGCTTGTCGTATTTATAATATTAGAACAAGCAAAATTGAGGAAACACATCATTTTTTGATGAAAATATTAATCAAAATCAATATATTAATGAAACTTTGATATGTAAAAACTCTAAAGAAGCTGAAAACTTTATTTATAACTTTGAAGAAGATGAAAATGTTATTCATAATAACAATTATATCATTTCACTAACATAGAAAATGAAAATACTAGTTAAAATATGAATGAAAATAATATTCAAGATGCAAAATCAAAATACTAGAGAAGAATAAAACATTGTTCATAATCCTAGAGAAGATGAAAACATTATTCATAATAATAATAATAATGATGAATTAAGATCTCAACAAAAAATATTATGAGACCATCCAATTCAAAGCATTATTAGAGAAATTAATTCAAATGTACGAATTAGAAATCAATTGAATCTAGTAAGTCATGTAGCTTTCTTATCTAATATAGAACCCAAAAATCCAAAAGAAGCATCTATTGATGAAAACTGGATTATAGATATGCAAGAAGAACTTAATCGGTTTGAACATGATGAAATTTGGGAATTAGTTCCTAGATCAAGTGATCAAGCTATCATCGGTACAAAATGGGTGTACAAAAATAAAGCTGACGAATTAGGAAATATAACTACGAATAAAGCAAGATTTGTCGCATAAGGATATAATCAAGAATAAGGAATAGACTAAGAAAAAACTTTTGCTCCAGTCACCAACTTAGAAGCAATTTGAATTTGACTAGCCTATGCTTGTTTTCATAATTTTAAATTATATAAAATGAATGTAAAAAGTGCTTTCATAAACGGATATATAAAAGAAAATGTCTACGTTGAACTACCTCCTTTTATTAACGTGAAAAGTACTCTGACTACTTATATAAATTGAAAAGGGCTTTACGTGGTATAGAACAAGCACCCCGTGCCTGATATAAAGGTTTTAAATATTATCTTACCAGTTTGGGATTTCAAATCGGAAAGTTTGACCAAACATTATTTATAAAACGAGATAAAAAGGATATATTAATAATTCAGATATATGTAGACGATATTATTTTCGGTTCTACTAGTGAAAAATTATGTCAAGAATTTTCATAAGGAATTTGAAATGTTCCATATGTGAGAATTATCTTATTTTCTTGGTTTACAAATTAAACAAGAATCTAACAGAATATTCATAAATCAAGAAAAATATTGTAATAATTTAATTAAACATTTCGGAATGGAAAACACTTCTGCAAAATCAACTCCTATGAGTACAACAACACATCTTGATAGAGATGAAAATAGCAAAAGTGTTAACCAAAAATTATATCGTAACATGATAGGATCATTATTATATTTAATCGCTAATCGACTAGATATAATGATGAGTGTTTGTTTATGTCATGATTTCACGGTAATCCAAAAGAATCACATTTACAAGCCGTAAAACGTATATTGCGTTATCTAAGCAATATTAAGGATCTTGGACTTTTTTATCCGAAAGATTATTCTCATGAATTAGTATGCTATAGTGATGTTGATTTTGGAGAATCGCTGATGGATCGAAAAAGTACAAGTGGTACTTGTCATTTTATTGGCAAATCACAAGTCTTTTGGTTTAGCAAGAAACAAAATTGTGTTTCACTATCTACATGTGAAGCTGAATGTATATACCAGGTTTGGCTTGTGCTCAAGTTATATACATGCAACAAACACTTAAAGATTTTAATGTAAATTTATCAAAATCAACAATCTATTGCGATAATACCATTGCAATAAATTTATCTAAAAATCCAGTTAATCGTTCTCGAGCTAAACGTATTGATATACGTCGTCACTTTTTACGTGACAATATTGAAAAAGAAATAATAAACTTAGAATTCGTTTCATCAGAAAATCAAATAGAAGATATCTTTACTAAACCGTTACTCGAGAATATATTTATACAACTAAGTCTAGAACTAGAAATAGTATCATTTAAAGATTTATAAAATGTTTTATTAAAAAAACAAAACAAAAATTTGAATTTTTGCATCAACTGGTACATGAACTATGGTGGCTTCATTACTCGACATATACCTTTACAATTTGAGTATTTGATTTTTTTGATCATTTAAAAACTTAAATATACTTATATACCATATTTTCAAGCTAACTAATTTAAACCACTAATTCTTAAAAATCTATTTATGTACTTTTTTTACAAGTTCACATTCTACGTTATCTCTAAACCACAAAATTAATTCATGAAATTAAGAAATACGCTATTATAAGCAAAAGCTTTATAATTACTTTTATAAAACAAAGATAAACATATATTATCAAAAAAATGTCTTTAAGAAATCATCCGTCCTCAATTGATTTTACTCATCCAACAACTGAATCTTTGGCATCATCACCTTCATCACCGAAGATTCAAACTCCAACCCCACGAGATGACCCAGTCTATAAAAGGTCAAATTATCATAATGGTTACATATCGGGAAGTAAAAAATTAAAACAACCTATGATCGTTTCTCTATCAGCTAAAGAAAAGGTAGACGATATTCATCATTACCAACATTAAAAATTGGTGCTTCAACGCAAACTCTATTTCGAGCAAAAAGTCATAGCATGTCATTTAAGCTTTCTCGAGCAAATCGCTATAAATGTTTGTGGATCCATCAAACCAGATGTACACGAACCTTCTCCTCATCCTTCTTCATCATGGACTCCACGGAATCAAAGTCCAAAACGAACTCCCTATTCACCAACTTCTTGGGATAAAAACTATGATGCTAATAAGGAGCTAACGAACAGAAAAGTAAATCTCCAAGAAGATCAAACTCGTCATCGCCAAAATAAATTTCTTTGTAATTTTCAATAACAATGTTCTATGTTCTATAGCAACATAAATTAAGTATAAAATGATGTAATATATTCGTATATAAGAGAGTTTTGATTGTTCTTCTTTAAAAAATTATTTTTTCATATATTTTGGTTAACTAAAATCTACATATCAATCGACTAAAAACTACTATCAACTCTTGGGCTCAAGATCACCCTTAACCAATTGACTAAAACTCTTTAACCAATCGATTGAATTCAAGGAAAAAACTCTCTAGATAAATTTTCCTGTAACTCAGTCGATCGATCATCACTATCCAGTCAACAAAATAATTTAACTAGCTCGCGGGTTATAATACTTGAACATTCAGTCGACTGAATGCTCCAATTTAGTCGACCAAAACGGTTGAAAAATTGATATATTCGTCCTGACCCTCCTTCTTCTCTCCTCACATCAACTTATTACATTCAAAATTTACAACATCCCAACAAATCCTAGTAACTAAAATTTCTTATTTCCTAAATCCATGCTTAAAATCAATCATAAATGGCACCCAAGAGACAGAGAGAAACATCAACCAGACCATCAAAATCACAAATTGATTCATGGCTTCTCATTCAAAAAGCCAAGGATATGTTCAAAAAGATGAAGAACATCGTATATTCGAAGATTCGTTCATAAAATTTGTTGATTATGAATCATATGAAATTCTTCCAATGATTTAACATAGTTTTCTTGAATCTCTTCTTTCATATACACCAAACAATGTCAATATTTACCCCTTGCTACTTAATCTTTTCTTTGCAAATATGAATCTTGAGCAACAAGAACCCCAAGATGAAAACACCTTGCGTACAAATGTATGTGTAGTGCATACTTATCTCACATCGGCTAGACTTGGTCAAATTCTTCAATGCCCTTCTGAAGGACAAAAATTGTTTGAAATAGAGTGTGATAGATTGGGTCGTGATGAGATTAGTCAACAATTTCTCTTAGATTATCTCACCGAACTTAAAGATATTAATCTATAACCAAAGGCTCATGTGATTCATCGTGCTTTAGCCCATACAATCAATCCTCGTACCAAGAGTTATGATCAAGTATATCATAGAGACATTCAAGCACTTTATGCAATATGGGGAAATAAAAGGATCGATTGGGCACAACACATAATGGAGGAATTTCTGTGTTTAAATCAATCCCGACCGCGTATTATGTACTATGGAGCTTACATCACTCGTATTCTTGTTCATTTACAAATCCCAGCTCCTGAAACCAAGAATCCCACCACAAGATATTTGGGTACTAATACATTAAGTTAATGTGTCTTCCTACTGAGTTGCCTATGCTTCAGCGTATTCAAACATATGAACAATGGAAGAAACATAAGGAAGACAATGTGCCACAACCACCATCCTTTTATAGAACTCTTCCTACTCAGCCAACTCCTACATAACCAACCCAATCAGCACCTCTTCTAGGTCCTTCTTCAAATCAACCAACTCAAACTGGAATATCGATTTCCACAAATTCCTGAATATTAAGAGATAAATCTCGATGGTCCAATTTAACAAATTCTTATTTCTCCTGCGAAGAATCAAAAGACCATAACTACAATGTGCAATCAACGCTTGTCCATGATTGAAGCTAAGATGATCATTTCGAATATCAAATAAGATAAAATTATTTCAAAGCTTGATGATATACTCCGTAGCATTCCATCCCCTTCTAAGTTCAGTGCACAAACAGATTTTGTTCCTTTCTATGGCATATATTGGGGGTCAGACGAATCGAACAATGATGGGGATGTTGGCAATAAGGAAGGAGATGGAGTTTTAAGGATGGAGATGAAACAACTAAAGATGGTGGGGGCAGATCCAAAGGAATGATTTCATTACATGTATATTTTGGCTTTTAAATCTTGAAACTCTTTGATTAGTCTTTTGGCGTAAAACAATGCGCATGCAAATAATCTTTCATGACTACTATGATGGGTTTGTACTTAATATGTGTGAATATCATGCTATGATATGCTTACGTCTTTGAAAATGATTTATGTTCACGACTATATAGTTACCCTACTATAGCACATATGCTCACATATGCACGAATGGGTATATTTTGAATTTATGGTGTGTACATGATATCTAAATTTTTTTATCATAAGTATCTCCTTTTTTCGATGACATAAGGGAAGAAATCATATGTATGCAAACAAATGAATGCAGAATGTAGCAAAGATTTAGGAAGAGAAAAAATAAACTCAGGGGGAGATTATCAGTGTTTGCTCACTTCCTGTTCAATTGTTGTCATCAATCAAAAAGGGAAAGAATGTTGAATTATGAGATTTTGATCAATGACAAGATGAAAGAACAAGTTAGCATATCATAAAAAAGATGTCTGCCAAACACATCAGAGAATCTAGAAATACTCTAGTTATTTTATATTAAGTAGAGTCTTGTCTTAGATTATGATGTTAAGATCTCTCCTCAAAGTTTTTATTTTTAAAATCTTCAATAAAACTTCATGTTTTTAAGTAAATCTGGAAAATGCATGATTCAGTCGACTTAATCAATCATTTTAGTCAACTGAATCTGTGTGCACATAAAAGTTGTGTGCATGTTCCAGATTCGGTCGACTAAATATTCCTATTCAATCGACTGAATCTGGTCGAATATAAAACTTCTATTTGCTTCCAGTTCGATCAAATGACTCTAAATATTCAGTCAACTGAATAGAGTTCCAACTCCCATATTTTAAGAGATATGACTTTTTCTAAAGAGTTTTCTTGATCTTAAAAGGTTGCAACTCTCTAGTTTCGATCATGAAACTTCACCAACAGTCGTAACTCTTATTTACTATATATACATGCAAGAATAACATCTCAAATAACTTACTTGATCGTATTCTTATCTACTATAGTGAATTCAAGTTCATACTCATTCTAATTGCTTAATTCTTGCATTCTAGATCCCTTTGAATTCTTTTGTTATAATTCAAACTTCGTTTGAATTCAAAAGTGATCACAATCTTATTTTATCTCCACTTACTTACATTTCTTAATCTATAAACTCAAGGAGAAGATTATAGGATATTGTACTTCATTCATGACAAATAAGTGGTGCACAAGGGTGGCAATTACACCTGACCCGGTGGACCCGAACCTAACCCTGCGGGTCTCGGTTCTAGGCGGGTTAGGTTTTGTCGGGTCTGAACTATACATTTTATAAATCTGGATCCTACCTGACCCGAGCTTTGGGTCGGGTCAGTTCGGTTGAATAATAACACTAAAAATACATATATTTCAATGCTTTTTGGTCAGCTTAAATCAGGTCATGTCGGGTTTAATCGGGTCTTAATTATATTTTTCACCATCTAGACCCGATCCGAGACCCAGCGGGTTCGGTTCGGGTTCGGGTCTTTTTGGTTCGGGTTTCGGTTCTTGGTACTAATTGCCAGCCCTAGTGTTTTACTAAAATAAAAATAAATCGTTTATTTTCTTGTAACAAAGCCCTGCAAAGGCGGTAGAAAATACTGAAGGCAATTCAGGTGGTGAAGTCCTGTATGCGAGTCCAGGCGGAAAATCTTAACTGATATAGTCTAAGTGAAATGAAGTCCTGTAACAGCGGTTGAGACTTCTTCCTCTAGGTAAAGAGAGGGTTTTATAGTGAAAGGCCTATGGGAATCTTAGGTACTGGACGTAGGACGGTGCTCCAAACCAGTACAAAAATTCCTGGTGTCCTTTACTTTTATTTACAGCTTTTATACTGCTTATCTGCGATATCATTTCTAGATATTTATCTCATTAAATATTTGCTTGCATATATTGAAGTTAATAAATCATCCTTTAGAACTTTCACATTTAGTGTATTACTCTCACATCCGTATTAGTCGATCCTGTTAGGTCTTTTCATTTTGTATCAGAGCAGGACATCTTATAACTATAAAACAATTATTTGATACCTCGATAATATGGAAAACAACACTAACACAAGCACTAACACTAGTTTTATAGAACCTCAATCCACTGCACGAACACCACTATTTAACAACTTGAACTATAACTATTGGGTTACACGTATGAGAATCTATATGCTAGCAAACGGATTTGATTCATGGAACATAACTCAAAAAGAATGTTCACCTCCTACTACTAATTATTCTAAATGGTCAGATACCGAAAAACTAGATACTACTGCAAATGCTAAAGCTACGAATATGTTGTATTGCGCCTTGCATAGAAATGAGTTTAACCGTATTTGCATGTGCAATAATACATATGAAATATGGCGAACACTCAATGTAACTCACGAAAGAACTAACAAGGTTAAACAAAGCAAGATATCCATGCTTAAAAGTAGTTTCAGAATTTTTGAATGAATGAAAATGAATCGATTAATCTGATTTATTTATCATCATAAAACTCGATCCTTTATACTTAACCTGTTTTTGACATTTCGACATTATATATCCTTCGCCCAGGAATAGGCCAGGAGAATTAGGGCATCGGTTTCTTCTAAACATTTTCTTGGTTAAACACCCATGTTCGGATCTCGAAAATAGAAAAATCTGGTTTACTCGTTGGTTTATTAGAGCTAAGATTAAATCAGTTGCTTATTTTAGCTTTTTGATTCAATTCAATTATTCAACATCTTCAAATAATTTATAGATATTCAAAACAGTCTCCAAATTACTTTAGTGATCATTTAAAAATATTCATCAAAGATTTGTTAAGTTGAAACTTCAATTTTAATCATTAGTGAAAAGTGCTACAAAAAGTGTTATGAAAAGTGCTATTTTAGCTTAATTCATCAAAAAACTTTTCTACCATTGGAAAATTCATATATTCAACTTAAATCGCTTTTAAAACATTTTAAATGATTTATTCCATAATTTTCTTGAACTTAAACTTCATTTTCTGGATTTAAAACTACAAAACTGCGATGTTTCAAAACTTTTTTGTGTCATATTTCAAAATATACTCAAGAAATCCTGATTTTTTTCTTCTATTCACTGGAAAGCTATGGTTATAAGGATCTGAAAAAAAATCATACTTTAAATATTTTGGATTCATATCTCATTGTATACAAAATATCCACTTTCAAAGGAATGATATCACGAGTTATCTTTTCGCGGTATACCAAAATTTCTTCAAAATTCATATTCTTTTTTAACTTCATATTTACACTTAGAAGTGTTTATAATTCATTTCTAAATTCAAACCATTTTTAAAGGTTTAACCATTCCATTCAATAATGGAAAGTGAATTCTTTTGTGTTTATCAATGTGTATTTAACGTGACTTGTTAAATAATCCATACAGACAACATATTATCATCCAATTTTGATGAGCAATCATAATGGCATACATAAACATCATTATAGCAAGCACATTCATTTTATTTTCATATGGATAGTTATGGTCATTTAAAGTTGGTTTCTCACCTTTGATTAGATTTGCAGTCTACTGAAACTTGTTATACTCTTCCTAGATAATCCTGAAACGTTCCTACTTCACTTGTGCTATCTCGAATAGCTTCGAGCACCTCTTTCCTTACTAATTGCTCATGGCCTAGTTTTAGAGCAGAGCTTGGTCTTGAAACTTCGAGTGGTAGTAACTCTTGAATGTAAATGAGAGAAGATTTGGCGATAGTATAGTTTTGACGCCTTTGGATACTTGAATGAGTGATGAGTGATTTTCTTCTTTTCTTCTTATGTTTTAGTTAGGATGTAGAAGCCATTAATGTGACTACAAAGATAAAGAAGAGAAGAGAAGAGATTTGATGTAAAGAAGTGAATGGAAGTGGTCAAGTATTTATAGGAAGCATTTAGGAATAAAATGAGGGGTGAAAAATTGTGCAAAACAACTTACTCCCCTCTTTCCTAATTTTAGCTGAACACTCCATTCCCCTCCTGTTTAGTTAAAGTGCTCAGCGGATCTAATGCGGTGGATGTGCAAAAGGTTATAGCGTGGATAAAGCGAGAACTTAACGGAATATAGCGGATGAGTCTGAAATAGCATATAAAACTCGTATTTACTGCTTTTACAAGTATACACATGATAAACAAATGGAAAATTATCATTCAACTTAATTAGATTAGTACATTCTTAATTTTAAATAAAAATATATGTGTATAAATGTAAAAATTTATTTAGCTTGATTAAATTTAATGGAATAATATAGTATTTTCTATTGGAAACATATATGTTAAAATTTACATTAAAAACTAATTTTATAAATTTTGTAATATATAAATGTCATTTTTGAATTCATTTCTTTAATAGAAAACATGGCGAAAATAGCAAAATATAGCTGAAATAATGAGATATATCAAAATATAACGGGGCTTAAAGCAAAAAGGCTATTTCACATGCTATTTGAAAATAGCGTAGCGGTAGAAATCCGCTATATGATATAGCGGTGATATAACATGGTAATAGTGGGCCATTAACTGCACTGTGACTCCTCCCTCCCCTCATGTGTCATATCATGTGTAAGAGCATGGTGTTGTGTAAAAGCATGGACTATGTAAGAGTACGGAGTTATAAGTGTATGGCTGTTATGTTAATAATGTAAACTCTTTCTTTTTTATTTACTTTTTTTAAAACTATTATTTAGCTTAATTAATCACCGCATTAACTTTTTATGCATATGTTATCATACATATATACATGTACACATGTATGTCACACCTTTGCACAACTTTCATTCGTCAATCTATTGAGAATTCGAGATCCGTTTATTGGCCCTATATTCGTTTTTCAGCTAAACTATTATTTTGAATAAACAAATTTTGAGAATAAATTTTCTTTTTACTTATAAATAATTAAAAGAAGACTTTAAGTAATAAACTTCCATTTAGTCTTTCTGTTAATTGGTATTATGAAATTTTGAAATAAATCGGATTTTTTTTGTTTAGATCATTTAATACGATTTAATTTCTAGGTTGTTTCATTTTTGTAGGAGAAGACGAGAAAAAACCACTTCCCCACCAGCGTTTTTTCCTTTTGAATTTACCAAAAACATAACTGGTTTCATAAACCCTTTTTGGGCTAAAAATAGATTTCAAAAACTTATTTTAAGAGAAAAAGGAAGTAAAACTAAGAAGAAACGAAATTGAAAATTGATTAGACATAAATGACATTAAGAAAACAGATTAATGCTCGAAAGAAGAACAATTTTTTAACTTTTTTTTTGCTCAAATCAACATTGCAATAGCTAAAAAAAGAGGGGAAACAAAATGAGGATAATTGGCGTTTTTAACTAGATTTCCTCCAAGTGCAATATCAAATCCTTACCAAAGGAAGAATGTCCTACCCCATTTTGTCTCGTTTTGGAAAAACGCAAAACCAAAAAAAAAAAACCTTTAAATAGGCTTGTTTATTTCTTACCTTAAACTAGAAGGGTAACTCGATAATCAATTGTTACCTTAGAATGTAAACTCAAGGAATGCAAATTCATTAAATCAGCTACAAACATTGCACACCTTTTTTAAGATGACTAAACGTCTGTAGATGCACAGTTAGAAGGCAAGAAAAATACATGACTCCTTCACCATACAAGCGCGAACTCGTGCTATGCACACGGGTACAACGAAAATAAATTTTAACATTAATCTTACTCTTTCTGTTATTATTTAATCTTATCTTGCTTCAACAATAATATTTTTTGAAAAATAACTCAAAATTTTCATTTTGTTCACATATACAAATATTTAATACCCATTTGTTAAAATATTCAATTTATATTTATAACCCTAACTAATATTATTTAAACTTGTTAAAATTTATAATCGTAAATACATGTATAACTAATATTAATAATATCATAGAAAATACTTGGCATGAGATGACTAGTCGGGTGATTTGTCTAATAAATATATGTATATAAAAGACTTGTCGACTAGTCACGACTAGTCGCACGATTTGTCGAGTAGTCTTCTAGATGGTAGTTGCTCGACTTGGCATCGTGATAACCTTGATACATACATACATACATATATATATATATATGTTAGCCTACTTTGTGAAATAGGCTACACAAAGACACAGATCCAATTCTAGAAGAATGTTGGTTAGAAGAACATGCATTTGAAGTCCGGATCGGGTCGGGGGTCTCAGGCAAAAACATGACATAGCGGAGTAGAAATCGGAGGAGCAGAGGCAAATTCGGATCGGGTCGAGGAAGCTCGATCTGCACCCTTCCTTCTTCCATACATATGACCCGAAACGAGTACCAGTAGTCAGCAGTTACACCCCACGACTCCAGAAAACACAGAGCAGTTAGAGAGCCATCTCCCCACGTTCACCCATGTTGTAGTTGCGCTGTGACCATCCTGTTGTATCCGAGCCCGATTCCTGTGGGATGTCCGCCACGTGTCCTCGAACCGGAGCCACTCCTGGGAGACTTATCACCTATAAACATGCCTCCAAGGGGCATTTGAAAAGATCTTTTGGCAATATCAGAACTGAGACCCTCTTGTCAATCGAATTTCATCACAATATTCAGATTACAATCATCTTTTAAGGTATATTTTAGAAGAGATTGAGTGAATCCATGCATTGTTTGAGTGAAATTGAGTGAGAGTTACTGTTGTATTTGCATTTGAATCATCAATCCAAAGAGTAGAAAGAGGACGTAGGCTCTTTAATTAACGCCGAACCACTATAAATCGTGTGTTTCCCTTTGCTTTTTGATTTCATTTTATTAGAACTATTGCTAATTTAGGTGTTAGAGCCATTTTCGGATCTAACATTTTGGTGCTTTCACTAAGAATTCTTTGAATTCTCCGCTTTTTTGGATTATCATTCTACTATTTGGACCCTCAAGTTCAAAGAAGTTAATCCTCTATTTCTGACATTTTCAAGTATTTGCTGATTAATTACTGAAGAATTGGACATTATGGCTAATGGAAAAGGAAAAGAAGTGCAAGGCGCTCGGGAGAATGAAGGTAACGAAGATTCGCAAGTCATGATTGTAACGAGGTCGCGGGGGTAGAGCACTAATGCAGGTCGATCCGATCCGGTTGCTCCGAATAGAATGGGTGGCTCGACCCCGAACCGAAGCAGAGACGCTGATGCTGCTCGAACCTCCGAACCGAACCAATTCCACTTCCCTACTCCGATTCTATCCTAACATGGCTGAAGCTGGTACCTCTACTCGAGCACCCACCAATGCTCCGATACCGGCCACGACAACTAGTGAACAACCCGTTCCATCTGCACCAGTTGCACACAGAGACCTTTCGCGCCTCCTTGATATGCTTGAAAGTACTACGGATGCTTTGGAAGCTCACAAGCGTGACATTCTTCGTATGCAAGAGAACATGATCACTATGAGTAGGGAAATCAACGAGCTTCGTAGGCAGAAGATACCCTCTCCAACTCGCCGCCTTGCAGCAGACCAGTCATCCTCTTCAGATGAAGAGCGCCCTCATGAAAGAAGGCCACTTGAACGGCCTGAAAATCTTGATCAGTTGAACTTTGGATCTTTGGGATCCCGTGAAGATTTTGCTCGTGTGTTAGGACCTGATGACCCGAGCTTGAGAACCTATGTTGTTGCCCATGCGTGGATCTCACGTTCTACCCAGGGATCCTAATATTATCAATCCCACACAAGGACAACTCATCCAACCTCTACCTCCTATGATTGACTGGGAACATATGGAACATAGTAGAGCAGTTACCGCTAGAAACAGGAGGACATCCCCTAATCAGGAACATAGGGGTAATCTGAACATTAGGTCCAGAGAGCCTGAGCCTACATTAACGAACGCTGATGTATGGGCGATGGTGCGCTAAATCATGTCTGAAAGCCGACACTACACCAATGAGGACTAGGGCATTGAACGAAGTCACACCCCCCTTTACGGATGATATATTGGACTTCAAATTCCCTCGTTGATTTAACTTGCCACAAATGGATAGGTATTCAGGGAGAACCGACCCAGGACAACATCTGATGAGATATGCACGGTTCATGAATACTGCAGCAGCTCCAGACGCTGTAAAATGCAAAGCCTTCCCAATTTATCTAGAAGACGTGGCGCTGATGTGGTTCACCCGACTCCCTCCACGGTCGATATCAACCTTTAAAGAACTAAGTGAGTGCTTTATGAACCAGTTTCGACTTCATGCTCGAAAATCTAAAAGCGTCATTGAATTGTCAAGGATTAAACAGGCTCCGGATGAATCTTTTAAGTCATATTTAGACCGTTTCAGCCTTGCTGTTACCCAAGTCAGCGACCCTCATGGACCTACCATTTTGATGGCCTTAATAGAAGGAGTCGACCCTGATACAGAATTCGGGGATTACTTGTCCGGAAAACCACCCCGTACTAGTGAATTATTCTACGAAAAAGCCAATATTCGCTTGAGATGAGAGGAAGCCCATGCAAAAAGGAAAAGAAAATCGGAAGGGGCTTCTAAGAAAGATATTCAGAGCAATGTTGTAGTAAAGCAGTCCGGCGATAGCTCAGGAAGAGTTGAGGTGAACATCGACAACAAGAATGAAGGTAGTAACAACATAAATGGCAACGACAATAGGAGGAATAGGAATCGAGGGAACAACGCCAACAAAAGACCTCGATTCCAAACTTTTGAGAACTATTCGCCATTGAGTGACACATTGGAAAACATTTATCTGGATACTTACAACGTATTGCAATATAAAAAGCCACCACCCAGAGACTCAAACGAAAAAGAGATCGCTACGGGAAAGTTTTGTTTGTTCCATGGAACCGACGGTCATTCTACCAACGAATGCCGCCATTTGAAAGATGTAGTAGAGAAATTGCTGCAGGAAGGGAAGTTAGACGAGTACAAGGTTCCCTCACGGGATAGGGGGCAAGGAGGGCAAGTACCAAACCAAAATCAACCTACTTCCAAACCCACAACCCAACAGAAAGGTAAAGGGATCGTTATCAATACCATTATAGGCGGTCCCCATCTAGCTAGCCATAGTTTCAAAGCAATGAATCAGTACGTTAATGCCGCCAAGCACTTTGAAGTAGGAGAATGCGGTAACCTCGAAGACATCACTCCAGTGAAACAACAAAAGACGATGTCAGGCGACGTCATATTCCGTTGTAGAGATGATACTGGAATTCAATCACCCACTGAAGATCCGCTGGTAATTACTATAGCCATCGACCCCGCTTTAGTCCATAAGGTGTTAGTGGATAACGAAAGCTCGATCAATATCCTTTTTAAGAAAGCCTTTGAACAAATGAGACTCGAAGCAAAAGACTTGAAGCCCTACGAAGGATGGATACGGGGCTTCAATGGGGCATCAACGACTCCAATGGGATATATAGAATTACCAGTGACGTTAGGACAAGGAGATTGCCAGAGAGTGAGAATCCTACCATTTGTAGTTTTGGATGTTGAGTCACCCTACAATGCCTTCTTGGGTCGACCGGCCCTCGCAGAGTTTAGGGAATGTATCGCACCTTAGTGCCTACTGCTTAAATTCACAACTGACGCAAGAGTAGGAGTAATGAGAGGTGATCAAGCTATGGGACGAGCTTGCTACATGACAGAGTCGAAGATGCTAATGAAGGGGTTGAATATAGAACCCTAGGGTACTTCTCCTTCTTCGAAGGAAAATTTAGAGCAATTAAGGAGTCCAGCCTCAAGAGAATCACCTGGAGATGCACTTGAGGATATAAATCCCAGAGAGGATAGGGAACCTGAGGACCGAAAGGCGACTCCTAATGAAATGACAGTGGACATCTCTGTTGACGATGCAGATTCGACGAAAGTATTGAAGATTGGATCGCAGCTAGATCCAATTCGAGCGAAAGAGTTGGCTGACTTTCTGAAGGCAAATCTGGATGTGTTTGCCTAGACTCACGCTGACATGTATGGGATATCGCTTGCTATTATGAGCCACTCTTTGAGTATCAATCCAAAACATCCGCCGGTCAAGCAAAAGAGGCGGATGTTAGGCCCGGAGCGGTCAACAGCCTTGAAGGAAGAAGTGGAGAAATTAAAGGATAATGGATTCATCAAGGACTCGAAATATCCCGACTGGATATCGAATCATGTCCTAGTCAAAAAATCTAACAGGAAGTGGCGAACGTGCATTGACTTCTCTGACTTGAACAAGGCTTGTCCAAAAGAAAGCTTTCCTCTTCCCAGGATTGATCAACTGGTGGACTCAATGGCCGGACACGAGCTCCTATCCTTTATGGATGCATATTCAGGATATAATCAAATTCCCATGCATATACCAGATCAGGAGAACACAAGTTCCATTACAGACTTGGGGTTATATTGTTATGTGGTAATGCCATTTGGATTAAAGAATGCAGGAGCCACATATCAACGCTTGGTAAACCGCATGTTATATAATCAAATCGGAAAAACCATGGAAGTCTACGTGGACGACGTTCTTGTGAAGTCTAGATAGTCTCCCGATCATATAAAAGACTTGGCAGAGATGTTTAGCATTCTGCGAAGGTATGGGATGAAGTTGAACCCTCTAAAATGCTCGTTTGGGGTCGCATCAGGGAAAATCCTCGGGTTCATTGTGAGTTCTCGAGGGATTGAGATAAATCCTAGTCAGATAGTAGCAATAAGGAACATTGAAGAACCATGGAAGATTAAGGATTTTCAAAGCCTGGCAGGAAAAGTTGTCGCATTAAGCAGGTTTATCTCCAAAGCCACGGATAAGTGTGTCCCTTTCTTCGATTTGATAAAATGGGGGAAACGTAACTTCGAGTGGACTCCCGATTGTGTGGAGGCTTTCCAAAATCTATTGGACATATTAGAGAAGCCTTCGATATTGTCAAAACCTGTGGAACATGAGGATTTGTTCATCTATCTGGTGGTGTCGTCTCACGCCGCAAGCACAGCATTGGTGAGTGAAGAAGACAAGGTCCAGAGGGTTGTATACTACGTAAGCAAGAAGCTAGCCGCTATAGAGTGTAATTATCCAAAAATAGTAAAGCTTTCTTATAGCCTCCTGATTGCTTCCCGAAAGCTCCATTATTACTTTCAAGCTCATCTGATAGTTGTATACACCGATCAACCTTTAAGACAAGTGTTGCAAAGACCCGAAGCATCGGGACGATTACTTAAGTGGAATATCGAGTTGAGCCAATTTGATTTGAATTTTCAACCACGAAGATCAATACGGGGACATGCCTTAGCCGACTTCATATCAGAATTCACAATCCCCGGAGAAGAAACGGTGGATGACAAGGTTGTTGCTTCTGAGCGCGAGTAAGAGCTTAGTCCGTGGAAGCTATATACGGACGGGGCTAAAAATGATCGAAGATCCGATGCCGAAGTTGTTTTAATCACTCCTGAAGGACGATCCATTTACTATGCCCTGCAATTGGAGTTATTTGCCACTAATAATGATTTCGAGTATGAGGCCCTGATTGCTGGGCTGAAACTCGCTATGGAGTTAGGAGTAAGAACACTGGACATATTCTGTGACTCCAAGATAGTTGTCTGCCAAGTTCGGAAGGAATTTGTGACCAAGGGACCTCGGTTTTTTACTTGTCTTGGAAAAGTGAAAGAGCTGCTGGGCAACTTGGAACATTACAATATAACACACATTCCAAGAGCGGAAAATCAGAAGGCGGATTGACTGGCTAAGCTAGCAAGTTCTGACAACCCAGAGGAAATTGAGATGGTTCCAATAGAGATACTAGAATTACCAAGCTTCGACTTAATGGAAATTGAATTAGCCTTGGAAACTGAGCCAGAGAGGGAGTCATGGATGACACCAATAAAGAACTTTCTCAAGAGCGGAATTCTCCCATCAAAGAAGAGCGAGAGACGAGCTGTAACACGTAAAGCTACGAGATTCGTTTTACAGGACAACGTCCTTTATCGCCAAGGGTTTTCTATGCCCCTATTACGGTGTATAGCACACGACGACATCAAGCATGGACTGCAACAAATACATGAAGGTGAGTGTGGGGACCACACCGGGGGTCAAACCTTGGCAAAGAGAGTATTGCGGTACGGATATTTTTGGCCTACCGTGAAGAACTATGCGGCTGATTACTCACGACGCTGCGACAAATGTCAAAGGTTCGCTAAAATTACCAAAGCACCTCCAACTCAGCTTAAGTCAATGGTAAGCCCATGGCTATTTGCCATGTGGGGAATTGACATAATTGGAGTTTTGCCCATCGCCAAAGGAGAAGCAAAGTACGCAATTGTCGCCGTGGATTATTTCATGAAGTGGGTGGAAGCCAAACCTTTAACCACAATCACAGCAAGGAAGGTGATAAGTTTTGTGGTCAGAAACATCATTTGCCAATTTGGGATATCGAAAACCATCATAACTAATAGTGGAACCCAATTCGACAGTGCTGAATTTAAAAACTTCTTTCAGAAATACAAGATTGATAAAAGGTATACCGTTGTAGCTCACCCGCAGTCAAATGGACAGGTTGAAGCGATAAATAAAGTTATTAAATCTATTCTTAAGAAGCAGTTGGAGCAGGCCAAAGCCAAGTGAGTTGATGAGTTACCGCTAGCTTTGTGGGCCTAAAGAACAACCTTTAAGACGACAACTAGCCATACTCCTTTTTCACTCTCTTTAGGATTGGAGGCAGTAATCCCGATGGAGCTCGAAGTCCCCTCTCATAGGGTAACATACTATGATCCAATGACGAATAGAGCACTCCTACTATAGTCCCTTGACACGGTTGAAAAAAAGAGGCGAAGCAGACTCGTGTGCTTCAAGGAATCGACGCCAGTTAGCACGTTATTATGATAGAAAGGTTCGTACTAGGACCTTCGAACCGGAGGACTTAGTGTTTAAACGAGTGTTCCCGCCTCCAACCCAATTGGGTCCAAAGTGAGAAGGACCTTATGCCATCCAGCGGAAGCTTGATACGGGAACCTTCAAGCTAACGACCGTGGATGGCGAAGAAATTCCCAGAGCTTGGAGTGCTCAGCATTTGCGGCGATATCTAAGTTAAATATGTACTGATTTCTTTTGTTTTTTATGAATTATGTAAAGACACACGACTTGCCTTGAAAAGTCTATTTATATGAACAAAGGATTATAAAGTGGATGTAGGCTACGACTTAGCTGAACCACTATAAAAACGTCATGTGTCATTTATTTCCCTGCACTGTTCTTATGTTCTGTGATTGTTCTTTTCTGATTATGAAATGCCAAACATTAAAAAGAAATTTGAGAGCAATTCTCGTGCAGGAGCAAACGAAATGACTGTTTGCGTAACAGGATGGAAGGAATGGGAAGACAACGTTCCTAACTCTAACTCTCATGAAACGAGAGAGAGTATAAAGGACGGGAAGACGGCATCCCTTGTGGCGTGAAGGTGCACCCCGATAAGAGACCGCCTCAATGTCACTCTAACCTGGTTACGAGACAAGAGAATAAAAGATGCTAAGAGGACAAGCATCAACGACAAAGGAAAATTTGCCTCGCCAGAGAGTCGGGGGCAACTGAACGCCAAGTTTAATCAATCTCGAACAAGCGTTGGCCAGTCATTCTGTTCAAGATTGATTAGGAGCATAACACACATGTCCCCAATGTATATTGTCTACTATCTAGTAATGATGGCTTTATTGTACAATTATAATATGATATATTGTTTATCTGCGTTCTTACTTAAATGATGAATTTGCAGATATTTGACATTGCAGGAAATAAATTGTTTTATTCACAAGTACGTGGATTTACACAGGAAATCTAGACAAAAGATGCGAGGGCCATACTCGCTACAACAATAGTGGACCGGGAGATAAAACAAAACAGAGGACAGAGCCACTATTCATTTGGGCTTTAGAGTAGACTTTGCCTTCTTGATAGACTTAAGCTTTTCTTTCTCCTCTTTATCAACTTCACTAATGATACGTTTTTGCTTCTTCTTCTCCGAAGTTGGGGTGCTGGAGTCCACAGATTTCTTCCTAGGAGTTGGAGCACTGGGATCAATAGAAATTTTTTAGCAAGTTCCTCCGTAATTGATCTAGTTGAAAGTTTGACAACTAACCTTGATCCAGGAGACACCACAACAAGAGGCTTAAGACTTTCAGGGTCTGTTTCCTCGACTTTCACTTGTATGCGCTTGACCTATTTGGCCTTTATCTCGACCAAAGTCATGTCATCGGCGTCCCCCGAAGCTCGAGTCATGACAACATCATCCTTCTCTTCATGTCTATCGTCACCATAATTTTCTATCAGAGCACCTATCATCTCCCCAGGGTCAGAAGTTTCGGTGATGGGGGACGCAGGAGCTTTGTTAGTAACCTCATCTTTCTTGTCCTCGGCTCCTCTTCCAAATTTGGTGGAAGTGACTTTATCCCATTTCTCCCGAGCTTCTCCAATAGACCCTTCACCTGGAGTTAGGGATGGCAATGGGGCGGGTCTAGGGTCCAAACCCGCTTGACCCGCCCCTGTTTTGACCCATTTAGACCCGCCCCATAGGGTCTTCGGGGCGGGTAGACCCGCGACCCGCTTTTGAAGGTCCGGGTCTAGGGTCGGGTCTGGGGCATGGCTAACCCGCCCCAACCCGACCCGCATGATCGAAACATCATTCGAACTCTTTATAACTATAACTATTACTTGTTAATCTTCTTAGATTTACATGGTTATAACTTGAATATTATATTCTTTCAGTTGACAAACTATAAAATTTTCATTGTATTAAGTTGCATCAATGATAATCATACAATAACAAATGCATACATTTTGAACAATTATCTTACAACTCATTTTATAATGTTCTCTTGTCATTGTGAACACGTTATAATATGAATATAATTTATCATTTAGTGATAAAAAATTATAAATATATAAATTTGTGTACACTAGAACATAATATCACCGGGTCGCGGGGCGGGTCGGGTCTACCCTGACCCGTACGGGTTTCGGGTACGGGGCGAAATTCCAGACCCGCACCGGGTCTACGGGCCGGGTCTGGGGCGGGGTTTAAAAAGTCCGGGTCGGGTCTGGGGCACGAGAAACCCGCCCCAACCCGCCCCATTGCCATTCCTACCTGGAGTTGTCTTCTATGAGTCGTCAAGTTTATCAGTTGACTTGGTACCTACAGGACGAGAAGTAACATTTATTAACTCAGGAGAGAATGCAGGACTTTTAATTGTTTGTCCAATAATGTGACAAAAGGTCGAGATAGCTTTGGCAAATTGAGGTGAAAAAATAGAAATACACTCAGCAAATTTCTCAACTTGAGCAGCAGGGACTTCGGGAGTCAATCCAGCAGTAGAAGGTAGGGAAGAAGCCTTGGGGATCTCTGGCCTTTCCAGATCATACCCCTCTACTACAGCAATTTCGACTGTGGCAGAAGAAGAACCAGTTTCAATGGTATCCTTTCCCTTGGCTTGACGTCTTTCCTCCTCCATAGCAGCGACAATAAGTTTTCGCCCTTCAGCTAAGCGGGTTGTTTCTTCACCTCTTAAGTACTTCTCCATCAGCTTATCCTCATCAATTGAGTCAACACCAAGTTCTGCTTTTTCCCACTCGACCAGCTGGTCCCATGCATACACAAGGGGAAGAGGATAGTCCTTAAGCCAAGCAAGATCTCGATGACGAATCACCTGAGCAAAAAATCCAACCATAGTTTCAATGCTCTCGTCTAGCTCCCTTTGAGCATCTTTCAGTTGTTCGTTGACTTCCTCAACTTGCTGCAAAGCCGTATTTACATTTCCTTCAGCAAGAGCCGCCCTCGTTTCAGCTTCTAGTAACTTAGCCTTAAGCTCTGCCTTCTTTTTGGCTAAGTCTGCTTTCTCTTGGGCAAGAGAGTACTCTTAGATTTAGCATCCTCGGCCTGCTTCTTTAAATCAATTCGCTCTTGACTATGGGACTCAAGCTCGGAATGATAGCGCTTTTGTAATTCTTCTAGTTGCCCCTTATAATTATCTTCGTCACGTTGTGTGAGAGCAGGTTTAGCTTGGGCATCCTCCAGGTCTCTCTCAGAATTCTCAATAGCCCTTGCATCATACTCGGCGGCATCAACCATAGTTTTTACATCTGCCACCAGATCGCTAATAATTTTGGAGAGAGTCTTTGCATACTTTTTCATCTCCCTATATTGCTCGTCTACAAATTCTAAAGTAGCCTTGACATCGTTGGCCCAGTCTAGTTTTACCGGTATGAGTTTTGGAACAAAGTGCATATGCCCGAAATGGTGTTCAGGAAATTGCTGCCTCGGAACTTCCAGTCTGGCATGGTTCTCGTCATTAAGAATAACCGGTCTTGTGGTAGTTATGTCAACAGTACGACAAGATAGCTCCACGGTGGATTGGCTCTTTCCTGCATCCTTTCTGGATTCTAGTTGTTTCTCCTCTGGATCGGGAACTCTTTTTGAGGTACCATCTTGAGGAGTCTTGCCCTTAGATGGAGCAGGAGGCTTAGTGTTGTACTTGTCCTTCTCATGATGTGAAGGCTGATTCTTGCACTTGTCTGAGTTTTTGTGGTGTGGGGAACGAGAACGGGAAGACCGATAAGACCTTGGAGGTCAATCCCTCCTTTCATCTCTGCCCCTACTCTCATGCCGATCATGCCTCTCGTCAAGATCCATTGGGGGCATACTCGAACGAACATCTCGCATATAGTATCGCTGCCTCACCATTTGTCCTATAAAAAGAAATGAAAAAAATATTAGAGTTAACATTAACATAAAACTCAAGTGTTGTGACGTGCGGTACTAGAGTGCAGTGTGTTTCCTAAGTGGTGATTCCCCTCAAACAGACCAGAGCCCGAACTAAGGCCGGTATGAGTAGTCTCCCTGGACTTTACTGGAGTAACATCTTCCTCAGAAGTGAAAGCAAGAGGATTGGTCACAAAGTCATCTGTAGTATAAAAGGTCTCGGGCAAGGGAAGATTTCCTAAATCCTGATATATAGGGTCATCAACTGCAGCCTTATCTCCTAAAGGAATGACTGATGGCAACTCCTTTGGAGAAATTGGCCTCTCAGGGGTAGCTACGTCTTCAGGAGTGATATATTTATCTCTGTCCTTCTCAGCTACGTTCGCTAGTTCGTCATCCTGATTCGAAGATGGAGAAGGAGGGTCCCTAAGGGGTACTGTTGGATTTTTTGAGATATCTCCTGTCTCAGGGATAATATCAACTGGGGGTATGTACACATAAGGGCCTTCTACATGTCTTATGCTACGAGTTATGGCAAGTATACGGTGCCAATGCAGATATTCGTCCACCAAACAATCTTTGATGGTCAAGAACTTTTGGTCACCATTAAGTAATCGATTCAAACGATCGAATTGTATTGGAAGCTTCTCTTGTGGAGGATCAGGAACTGTAAAGAGAAAACAAGCAACGCTTAATAAATGTAAGATAAAGGCTGGAACTGAAACTCGAAAAAATCTAAGTCCCTACTTGATTTGATCCATCTTCTGGCACACCCGGGCTATTGCTTGATATAAAACCATTTGGGTTTTGGATCCCCAACATTACTTCTAAACGGGACAGTGATAATTTTTCTTTTCGGCACCGATTCAAAATATACAAAGGACGGGGTGTCATTGTTTCGATGCTTGAAGTTGTAAAAGAAATGAACATCTTCGAAAGTCAACCCTTTACCAAGAATTTCTTTATAGGCTATATACAGACTATACAAATAGGCGTAAGTGTTGGGAAGAAGCTGCATGGGGGCAATCCTTAATTGTCTCAGAAAATCGATGATAAAAGGTGGGAATGTAGGTATTGCTTCAACAAGACACATTAGTCTGGTGATGGCCATATACCCTTCCGGTGGATTATGAGGACGATCTGTTTTGGATGGCACCTCAGTATCTCTTCGGAGAATCCCGTGTTTTAAGCATATATCCTGGCAAGTCTGTCATTATCAATTGTCGATTCAATCGAATCTTTAGGCGATTCTAAGATAACTGCATCCCTGAATTTGTCAGGCGCACGACTATCTCCTACCCCTCCTTATTCTCTCACCTAGAGAGACATCACCTCCAGAAGATACTTCACTATTGTGGGCTTCCATCTCACAATCTGGGCCCCTGCTATTCCAACCTGAATCGGAAGTAGAAGATACATCTTCAACGACAGGATTTTCAGATGTTCCTACAGCTTCTCTTCTTTCTGCTAGTCTATATACAAAGTATACAAATAGTCTGATATACTATTGAAGAAACAATAGCAAGGGTTAGAGTAAAGTAGCCCATGTCCCCCCGTGCAAGTTTGTGAGCTTAAGTGTGCAAGTATGTACAATAACATAAAATAAGCGTATAAGAGCACGATGCAAAAAGTTGACAAAACACTCGAGTGTTCGCAATAGCCTTGAAAGCTTGATCATGATTAAAAGGCTCTATCCTAACTGTCCATAAAGTCATAGACCAAAGTCAGTGTAATTTGAATTAGTTGGGCAGTCCTTGCACTCTAAGTTAAATGTCTACGGATCGGTTTGGGTGTGCATGTTACAATTGGTTCGATATTCATGCAGTAATCAAGCCGGTTCAGGTGCTTCACATAAGCAGATCGGTTCAGAATGAAGATAAGGGATGGGGTCGGACGGGAGGAGTCAAGAGGAAGATAAATCCATCCGGATCGGTTGATTCCGACCCGAACCAGTTCAACCCACTGTCCTTAATAGCCACTCCTTATCTTCGTGGAGCATACGACCCGAACCGACCCTTCCTCTCCTCCGTCTTATCCCTCTGGAGCATCCAACCCGAACCTACCCCATTTCTCCATTCTTCTTCCTCTCCGCTCCTTCGTCCCCTACCCAGCCTCTTACCAAAAAAAACCAAATCAAAGCCAAGTGCTTATGAGTTGGCCTGGCCAACGCTAATTTCAAGCCTCCTCCGCAAATGCCTCGAGGTGGCGACGAGGCCATCAACAACGGTAGCGAAGAGGAGGAAGACGCAGCGTCGAGATCAACTAAATTCCATGCTGAAATCGCCCAAATTATTCATGAATTCGAATCAAAATCGAGTAAAACGGAGTTAATCGGAGTTGCTAACCCACTAATGTGTTCGATTTGAAGATAAAAGGAGAATTTTGGAATTTTTTGGGAATTAGGGTTTTGTTCTTCACTTTAGTGCGATATCCGGAAAAAGATAGAAGTGAAAGGAGGAAGAAAGGAATGGAGAGAAGAGTAAACTTATATATGAGTGTGGAGTGTCCCTTTGTAATTCTGCCAACGTGTCTCCGCTCGGACCAGAAGGCTGGCCCATGGACATGTGGCCCGTTCGCTTAACATTGCTAAGACACAGGAAAGGCTATGCGGGTTGGACCCGAACCCAAATAGAGCCTCAGACGTTAATTCAACACATGAAGTAGACCTAAAGGAAAGCATGCAAAATCTTACCTGGAGGAGCTGTTGGACATCAAGCAAAATTATCGAAATAATTTGAAACAACGGAAGCAATTTATGCATTCTATGGTGTATATATAGACGACAAATGTTGTGACTTTATGAAGCAACACGGCCTTACAAGTGAAAGGAAACAATTATTCAATGGTGCTAATCCAAAAGCAGTCATTCACTGATCTTTGTTTTAGAAACCGGAGATCAGACAATTTCGAAGCACACTCCATCTTCAATAGAAGTCCACTTCAAGGGGGCAAAGTGTTAGCCTACTTTGTGAAATAGGCTACACAAAGACACAGATCCAATTCTTGAAGAATGTTGGTTAAAAGAACATGCATTTGAAGTCCGGATCGGGTCGGGGGTCTCAGGCAAAAACAGGATATAGCAAAGTAGAAATCGGAGGAGCAGAGGCAGATTCAGATCAGGTCGAGGGAGCTCGATCTGCACCCTTCCTTCTCCCATACATCTGACCCGAACCGAGTACCAGTAGTCAGCAGTAACACCCCACGGCTCCAGAAAACACGGAGTGGTTAAAGAGCCATTTCTCCTTGTTCACTCAAGTTGTAATTGCACTGTCACCATCCTGTTCTATCCGAGCCCGATTCCTATGGGATGTCCGCCACGTGTCCTCGATCCGGAGCCACTTCTGGGAGACTTATCACCTATAAATATGCCTCTAAGGGGCATTTGAAAAGATCTTTTGGCAATTTCAGAATTGAGACCCTCTTGTCAACCGAATTTCATCACAATATTCAGATTACAATCATCTTTTAAAGTATATTTTAGAAGAGATTGAGTGAATCCATGCATTGCATGAGTGAAATTGAGTGAGAATTACTGTTGTATTTGCATTCGAATCATCAATCCAAAGTGTAGAAAGTGGACGTAGGCTCTTTAACGCCGAACCACTGTAAATCGTGTGTTTCCCTTTTGTAACACCCCGAATTTTAGCTAATACTAAAATTCTCTAATCATAGGATAAATAATCTCAGATGTGGGAATTGGGGGTAACGGGCTGCGTCATTGCGTTCGTCTCGGAAAAATACGCGAAATAGAGTCCGAGTTTTCGAGAATCGGAGTCCGTATGGCCCGGTTATGGCCCAATGAAGTTTGCAGAAAAATTAAAGCTTAAAACAGATTTGGAAATTTAAATTAGGATTTCAAATTAGAACCAGCGGGGCCAGGCGGGAAAATTCCCGCCCTGACCATGTCGACAGGGCTGTCGATAGGCCTGTCGACAGGGGGAGTCGACTTGCCTGTCGACACGGCGTCTCGAGCCAGAAGGTTGGGTGCACCAGATTTGGTTTTCTGGCTAGGGCTGGGCTGTGTTCTAGAGATTTCCTAAATATAACGGACCTAATCTAACCTAGGGTTAATCTAAGGGCGTAAAACACTTTCTAATCCTATAAATAAGACCCCAACCCTACCCTAATTCATTCATAATTAGATCTTGTAACTAAACTATGGCAAAATGAAACTTGATCATGGCCTCCACAAATCAATGAAGGGAGTTGCAAGCTAATCAACCTCTAATCAACATCTTCTTCAACTAAAGCTACTAGTTCTACTACATAAGTTAGCTAATCTTGGTTTTGGTGAGTTCCTATGGCTTTAATAATCAATTGTTAAATTGATTATGGTAGGATGTGATAAGACATGGCTATGTTTGTGGATAAATGTGTTTATGCAAGTTTGTATGATATGTGATTTGCAAGTTTTATGTTATATGCAAGGTTAATGCCATGTTTTACGATGCAAAACACTATGTTGAACATTTATGCATATGTAACATGTTATGCAAATTATATGTGAGAGCATATGCAAGTCATATGTAACATGATATGCAAGTTATGCATGTGATTTTATACATGCTAAGTATTTGGTGTTATGCATGCTAAGTATTTGATTTTATGCATGCTAAGTATTGGATTGTATGCATGCTAAGTGTTTGGGTTTATGCAAGTTAAGTGGTGTGTTTATGCATAATAAGTAATTGATTCTATGCATGCTAAGTAAGTGGTTTTATGCATGCTAAGTGTTTGGTATTATGCATAAATCATGACATATAAGTTTACCCTTTTAAATGTGATGCATACATATGCAAGATGACACCTTTATATGCTATGCATGTTTACCCTCCTTTAAGATGCAAGTCATATATGCAAATTCAACATGTTATGCAAGTTATGTGTATGCTTATATGCAAGCTCAACATGTTATGTAAGTTATGTGCATGATGGTATGTAAGTTATGTGCATGTTGTTATGCAAGTTCATATGCAAGTTATGTGTATGAGGGTATGCAAGTTATGTGCATGGTGTTATGCAAGTTAAGTTTATGAGATTATGCAAGTTATGTGCATGATGTTATGCAAGTTATGTATATGCTTAAATGCAAGTTTAATGTGATATGCAAGTATGTGAATGCTTATGCAAGTTATGTGTAGGCTTAAATGCATGTTTAACATGTTATGCAAGTTATGAGAATGCTTATATGCAAGTTCAACATGTTATGCAAGATATGTGTATGATAATATGCAAGCTCATATGCAACATGTTATGCAAATCATGTGTATGATAATATGCAAGTTTGGGTTAAATGTAGTTGGGTTAATATATGCTCATAAATGCAAGTTGACATCCTCTTAACCCATGACAAAGTTATATGCTAAACCCATGATATTTGTGACGGATCTTCCCCTTTATTATGTCATGAAATGAGGACGATTTACGTGGGGAACGATGGGGTTGGTAAATATGTTAATAAAAGTATGATTGGGTATGATTAAGCATACCATAAAATGAATAAGCATAAGTGGGAATTTACCTATTGAGTTAGGTCTACCCCATGGGAATTTACTTATTGAGTTAGGTCTACCCATGTTATGAAGAAAACTTGATATTGATTAGGGATAATTAATATGGGGGTGATTAATTAGGTGTAATTAATCAACTAAGACACGAGGTTGGACCCTTTTTGTAGCGGAAGTCTGCCCGGAACCGACCGGCCATCCAGCGGCTACAAATGATTGGCCCAATGTGAGAGGTCTTAGCCATAAATTAAATACATGATTAAAGTAAAGACACGAGGTTAGACCCTTTTGATGACAGAAGTCTGCCCGGAACCAACCGGCATATCCAGCAGTCATAAAAGACGGTCTAATGTGAGAGGTCTTTATGAGGTCATGATCTTAATTAATGAATTAAGAAACACTTAACCATATTAGCATGTAGAGGGGCATGTGGGGTTAAGTGGGTGCCTTGGGTGGCATGTAGTAACTAGTGGGGGTGCCTTGGGTGGCATGAGGAAACTAGTGGGTTGCCTTGGGTGGCAATAGAAAATACGATTAGAATACTTAACCAAAGTGGAACATGTAATTAAACATGATTAAAGGGTTAAGTAAGTGCCTTGGGTGGCATGTGGGAATTAAGCAAGTGCCTTGGGTGGCATGTGGAAATCAAGTAAGTGCCTTGGGTGGCATGCGGAAATCTAGTGGGTGCCTTAAGTGGCAATTGAAATATAATTAGATGACTTAACCAAACCTTAACATGTAAGAGGGCATGATTATAAAAAGGGGTTAAGTGGGATGCACTAGATAAAATGACAAGCTTAAGTAGTAGCTTGTGGGGGCCCATTTCAACCAATATCCCAACGTATCTTTGTGGGCTCGACCCATGTCGAGTGACGGGACACGCATATTGGGCTTGACTATAAGAGGCCAAAAACGGGGTAGCGGTGGCAACGCAAGTCCAACGGGCTTTATATGCGTGTGTGGGCCCGGGCTGGTAGATAAGCCGTTGTTGCACCGTGTAGATATAAGCCGTGCACCGTTGATAGAATTGGTTGCCACTTTAGGGGAGTGATACACCTCACTGTGGGGCCAGCACGGGTATCTACGTTAGGGAGCCGATCGCTTGGGAGTAGTGGGGTACATCTAGTGGAGGTAGGGGCAGACGGCACCTACGTGGTCAGCTAGAAGTACCAGAAACTACTAGTTATATTTTCTAAGTCTTTAGGTGGGATCAACCTTTAAGTAGGAATTACTCTTGGTGGGTAGAACTGGTGTGGTGCAGTGTAGGAATTACCCTTGGGTGGGTCGATCTGGGGTGGTGTAAGCTAGTAATTATCCTTGGGTGGATAAATACGTCGTTTCGGTTATCGTAGTACATCCTGTGTTTTGTTGGCTACGTAGTGTAGTCATTATCCCCAGAGGTACCGTATCTTGTTTATATCATACCCTAATTACTTTAATGGTTGTATTGTTAGGGTTATAGGACTCACTCAGACTTATGTCTGACCCCGTTGTTGTTTATCTTTTTCCCCACCCTCAGGTTATCAGAGTGGACCTAGCACTAGTGGGCTTGGACCAGACCGCTATATCTATCTTTTGGGGCTTGGACCGCAGAAGTAAAGCTCGGTTTATCTTTTGGCTATTATCTATGTAATGGGATTATGTACTTCTATTTTATCAGGATGGATATTATGTACTTGACTCTTGTTATGGTTTTGTGATGTAACCAAACATGTTTTGTTAATGAAATGATGTTTTAAATTTTCAAGTATTACTTATATCTGTCCTGTTGTAATTTTTCTGTTCTATACTCACTAAAAAATACTCCACCAAAACTAAGACATTCCCTTTATGAGTGACCTTAGCGGGTGTGGGGTGTTACACGTGGTATCAGAGCTTAAGGTTACCGGAACAGATAAATTTTTTAGAAAAACTATTTTCTAGGAATATTTTTGAAAGGAGTATTTTCAAAAACATGTCTTTTAAGAGGAAAGTTTTTGAAAGAAAAGCATAATCCCCAATAGCCATATCTATATCTTTCGAATTCTCCATTTTGAATCTCTTCCTCTCTCTCATTTTGAGTTTCCCCTCCGCGTATAGATGATCTTTCTAAGATAGATAAGGATGGAAAACCACTTCAAGGGACTTAGACGTCAATTAGATTAGAAGTTGGTTCAAGAAGGAGGAGGACTGGTACGTACCTATAGGATAGACGATGAGAGGAAGGCTCAAATAGTTGTTTGGTTAATGAAGGATGAAACCTCATTGGTGGGAGGATACGAGTGGAGAATAGGGAAGAAAGAAGGCTAGTAGTTATCCTTTTGGGAGGAATAGGACACCTTATTAGGATTGTCCAAAGAAGCAAGGGCAAGGTATGGAATCTTCTGGAGGGTAGTTGTATTCCCTCACGCCTAGGGTACCAGATGGGGATAAGACCGTCTAGATTGGAGGTTGGATTTCTTTATTATCCAATTCGAACTTTATTTGATTCTGACGCATCAAGTTCGTTTATCTCATCCTTGTTAGTTGGGTCACTGCACTTAGACACCAGTTTGGTAGATGATCCCTTAGTTGTTTCAACCCCAATTGGGGCTCCATGATGTGTTTGGGTTTGAAAGTTGCTATACTTAGCGTTGAGTTTAAGATGTGATGCTTTTGGGCTTCACGGGCTATGGGTTAGTTTTGGGCATGGACTGGTTATCCAGTAGGGGTGCCGTTCTTGATTTTGAAGGGAGAGTTGTTAGGCTTATGGGCCGCCTGGGTAACACTCTCGAGATCTCTTGTAATCCCATAGAATCTGTTATGCTAAGGTATCTAGAATCGCTTGACACGTCGGTCTAGAGTCTGCGATCTGTTAGAGCGGTCCGGGAATACCCGGATGTGTGTGAGGAGGTGAAGGGCTTACCTCCGAAGCGGGAGATTGACTTCCGAATATATCTGGGAAATAATCCTAAACTAGTATCTTGGCCAGTGTGCCATATGGCTCCTCGTGAGAGGAGGGAACTCCATAAGTAGGCGATTTACTTGAGAAGGGGTTCATAAGACGAAGTATATCGGAGTGGGGCGCTCCAGTAGTTTTTGTCATGAAGACGGATGGGTCCCTCAGACTTTGTGTAGGCTAAAGAGAACTAAATAAACTCACAAAGAAGAATAGACACTCATTGCCGAGGATAGATGATCTCTTTGATCAGTTGGCTGGCGCCTCAGTATTTTTGTAGTAGGACTTAGCCATGGGATTTCATCAATTGAGAGTGGCTGAGGATGGAATAGAGAAGACTGCCTTTAGGACTCCGGATGATTTTTTTTATGAGTGGCTGGTGATGCCATTTGGTTTGACGAACGCCCCCGCATACTTTGTAGATTTGATGAGAAGGGTGTTCAGGGAGTACCTGGATAAGTTTGTGATGGTCTTTGTGGATGACATCTTGGTCTTTTCTAGGAGCGAAATAAGTTTTCGTATGTGCTCAATAGGCTGAGCAAAGCCAGTATGGGATAAACGGTGGTTTTGGAGCGAGACTGGCGAGGACATCCAGAATTGGACAAAGGCTTAATTATTTAGCCATTTTTACTAGTATCATCTCACGTAGGTCGTCTGAATTCGAAGGAGGTATCCCTTGGGTGTTTGTCTGATATTGGTTTAGGCCTTTGGGGCTTGCATTTGGGGGATGCCGAGTTCGACTAGGGTGGTCTGCGTGAGAGACAGTTGTAATGATTTTGGAGGATATCCTGGTGGAGAAGAGCATGCCCTACATCTTAGGGAAGTGTTGGAGACTCTTCGAGCGCATAATCTTAGGACAGTAAAAGTGGATGGGATTCTTAGCATCCTATGAGTCTGAGATAGCGTATACACCTGGCAAGGGTAACGTGGTGGCGGACGCCTTGAGCAGAAAGAGGTTGTCCTTGAGTCCGTTGTCCGTGGAACAACGAAGCTTGGAATTTATCTCGATGTTTGATTTCAGACCTTCCGTTGATTATGTACCCGGTTTGCTAGCTTCCTTGGAAGTTAGACCTACTCTTTTGGGGCGGATTGGAGAAGCACAGAGGGACGACCCACAGTGGGTTGAGTTGGTAGAGAAGCTCATAAGGGGAGGGAGTCGTCCAGCCATTTGAGTAGGTACACCCTAGACGATAGGGGGTGCTTGCGTAGAGACGGTAGACTTTGTACCGCAAGACGAGGGTTTGAGGAAGGTTATTTTTGATGATGCACACCGTACTAGGATGACCATTCATCCCGGTGGGGACAAGATGTATCAAGACATGAAGAGGGTTTTCTTCTGGGCCGGTATGAAGAAAGATGTGGCCGAGTATGTCGCTCGATGCTTGGTGTGCCAACAAGTGAAGGTGGAGCAAAAGAAACCAGGTGGGTTGCTTCAACCATGGGAGGTTCCGCAATGGAAGTGGGACAGCGTCTCGATAGATTTTATTGACGGGTTACCCAGATCGAGAAAGAGTAATACAGGAATTTGTGTAGTAGTAGACAGGCTTACTAAGAGCGCCCATTGTATACCTGTGAAGAGTAAAGGAACCGCTCCATGGCTATCTTCAGTTTACATTCGAGAGATTATTAGATTGCATGGTGTACCCTCCAGTATGGTGAGCGATCGAGATCCTATCTTCACTAGAGAGTTTTGGAAGAGGGTGCAAGAGGCGGTAGGGACTCAGTTGTGTTTGAGTACCGCATATCATCCTCAGACGGACGGCCAGACCGAGAGGGTGAAACATATTTTAGAAGACCCTTTTGAGGCTATGTATCTTGGATTTTGGAGGTACAGGGGAGGAGCATCTTCCATTGGTGGAGTTTCCCGACAGACTTAGTGGTGTACATGATGTATTCCATGGGAGGAAGTGCCTACATAAGACCGCAGAGGTGGTAGAGCCAAGTTTGCTTAGAGAAGTAGAAGCAGAGCGTGATGCGACGATTCGACGGGCTCCTACTTGCATCCTTGGGTCAGAGATTTGGAAGTTGAGAAACAGAGAGGTTCAACTAGTCAAAGTACAAAGGGGAGATGAAGAGGGTGACGCTACCTGGGAGACGGAAGCGAAGATGCGTTCGAGGTACCCTTTTCTTTCGGAGGGTATGTCCTTTTGCCTCTCCTTCATCGCATATCTTGTGCTTATCTTATCCTTAGTATGTCCTCTCGTTAGTACCTTTGACCTTAAGATAGGATAGTCCTATGGTTGAAACATGTGTTTGAGACATGTTATGTATGATGGATGCCAGTGGATGCAAGTGTTTGCTAGTGGTTGCTCATGGATGCATGTACACACACTCTAGGCACTAGATCGGCTCAATCACTTCATATTGCATATTGCATAAAATTGTGTGTAGGAAGATATATTTATGGATGTATAATGATTGTGTTATCATATGGATGATGCATTTTGGTGAATGATTGTGCACTCATGTAGATATTGTATGTGTCGATAGGGTTCTCTCGCATACATAATGGATGCATGGCACTATCATGGTTTGCATATGTTCATACATTAGATAGGGAACATATACACACACTTTTTTCATATGCTCATACATCATTAGAAATTGTTTTAAGGACAATGGATGTACGTGTTTTGATGGATTGAGTAGATGGTTGTTTGGATGGTAAGATATGCATTCTCCTTAGCTTAGAGATTTCGGGGACGAAATCCTTTAAGGAGGGGAGAATGTAACACCCCGAATTTTAGCTAATACTAAAATTCTCTAATCATAGGATAAATAATCTCAGATGTGGGAATTGGGGGTAACGGGCTGCGTCATTGCGTTCGTCTCGGAAAAATACGCGAAATAGAGTCCGAGTTTTCGAGAATCGGAGTCCGTATGGCCCGGTTATGGCCCAATGAAGTTTGCAGAAAAATTAAAGCTTAAAACAGATTTGGAAATTTAAATTAGGATTTCAAATTAGAACCAGCGGGGCCAGGCGGGAAAATTCCCGCCCTGACCATGTCGACAGGCCTGTCGACAGGGGGAGTCGACTTGCCTGTCGACTTGCCTGTCGACACGGCGTCTCGAGCCAGAAGGTTGGGTGCACCAGATTTGGTTTTCTGGCTAGGGCTGGGCTGTGTTCTAGAGATTTCCTAAATCTAACGGACCTAATCTAACCTAGGGTTAATCTAAGGGCCTAAAACACTTTCTAATCCTATAAATAAGACCCCAACCCTACCCTAATTCATTCATAATTAGATCTTGTAACTAAACTATGGCAAAATGAAACTTGATCATGGCCTCCACAAATCAATGAAGAGAGTTGCAAGCTAATCAACCTCTAATCAACATCTTCTTCAACTAAAGCTACTAGTTCTACTACATAAGTTAGCTAATCTTGGTTTTGGTGAGTTCCTATGGCTTTAATAATCAATTGTTAAATTGATTATGGTAGGATGTGATAAGACATGGCTATGTTTGTGGATAAATGTGTTTATGCAAGTTTGTATGATATGTGATTTGCAAGTTTTATGTTATATGCAAGGTTAATGCCATGTTTTACGATGCAAAACACTATGTTGAACATTTATGCATATGTAACATGTTATGCAAATTATATGTGAGAGCATATGCAAGTCATATGTAACATGATATGCAAGTTATGCATGTGATTTTATACATGCTAAGTATTTGGTGTTATGCATGCTAAGTATTTGATTTTATGCATGCTAAGTATTGGATTGTATGCATGCTAAGTGTTTGGGTTTATGCAAGTTAAGTGGTGTGTTTATGCATAATAAGTAATTGATTCTATGCATGCTAAGTAAGTGGTTTTATGCATGCTAAGTGTTTGGTATTATGCATAAATCATGACATATAAGTTTACCCTTTTAAATGTGATGCATACATATGCAAGATGACACCTTTATATGCTATGCATGTTTACCCTCCTTTAAGATGCAAGTCATATATGCAAATTCAACATGTTATGCAAGTTATGTGTATGCTTATATGCAAGCTCAACATGTTATGTAAGTTATGTGCATGATGTTATGTAATTTATGTGCATGTTGTTATGCAAGTTCATATGCAAGTTATGTGTATGAGGGTATGCAAGTTATGTGCATGGTGTTATGCAAGTTAAGTTTATGAGATTATGCAAGTTATGTGCATGATGTTATGCAAGTTATGTATATGCTTAAATGCAAATTTAATGTGATATGCAAGTATGTGAATGCTTATGCAAGTTATGTGTAGGCTTAAATGCATGTTTAACATGTTATGCAAGTTATGATAATGCTTATATGCAAGTTCAACATGTTATGCAAGATATGTGTATGATAATATGCAAGCTCATATGCAACATGTTATGCAAATCATGTGTATGATAATATGCAAGTTTGGGTTAAATGTAGTTGGGTTAATATATGCTCATAAATGCAAGTTGACATCCTCTTAACCCATGACAAAGTTATATGCTAAACCCATGATATTTGTGACGGATCTTCCCCTTTATTATGTCATGAAATGAGGACGATTTACGTGGGGAACGATGGGGTTGGTAAATATGTTAATAAAAGTATGATTGGGTATGATTAAGCATACCATAAAATGAATAAGCATAAGTGGGAATTTACCTATTGAGTTAGGTCTACCCCATGGGAATTTACCTATTGAGTTAGGTCTACCCATGTTATGAAGAAAACTTGATATTGATTAGGGATAATTAATATGGGGGTGATTAATTAGGTGTAATTAATCAACTAAGACACGAGGTTGGACCCTTTTTGTAGCGGAAGTCTGCCCGGAACCGACCGGCCATCCAGCGGCTACAAATGATTGGCCCAATGTGAGAGGTCTTAGCCATAAATTAAATACATGATTAAAGTAAAGACACGAGGTTAGACCCTTTTGATAATAGAAGTCTGCCCGGAACCAACCGGCATATCCAGCAGTCATAAAAGACGGTCTAATGTGAGAGGTCTTTATGAGGTCATGATCTTAATTAATGAATTAAGAAACACTTAACCATATTAGCATGTAGAGGGGCATGTGGGGTTAAGTGGGTGCCTTGGGTGGCATGTAGTAACTAGTGGGGGTGCCTTGGGTGGCATGAGGAAACTAGTGGGTTGCCTTGGGTGGCAATAGAAAATACGATTAGAATACTTAACCAAAGTGGAACATGTAATTAAACATGATTAAAGGGTTAAGTAAGTGCCTTGGGTGGCATGTGGGAATTAAGTAAGTGCCTTGGGTGGCATGTGGAAATCAAGTAAGTGCCTTGGGTGGCATGCGGAAATCTAGTGGGTGCCTTAAGTGGCAATTGAAATATAATTAGATGACTTAACCAAATCTTAACATGTAAGAGGGCATGATTATAAAAAGGGGTTAAGTGGGATGCACTAGATAAAATGACAAGCTTAAGTAGTAGCTTGTGGGGGCCCATTTCAACCAATATCCCAACGTATCTTTGTGGGCTCGACCCATGTCGAGTGACGGGACACGCATATTGGGCTTGACTATAAGAGGCCAAAAACGGGGTAGCGGTGGCAACGCAAGTCCAACGGGCTTTATATGCGTGTGTGGGCCCGGGCTGGTAGATAAGCCGTTGTTGCACCGTGTAGATATAAGCCGTGCACCGTTGATAGAATTGGTTGCCACTTTAGGGGAGTGATACACCTCACTGTGGGGCCAGCACGGGTATCTACGTTAGGGAGCCGATCGCTTGGGAGTAGTGGGGTACATCTAGTGGAGGTAGGGGCAGACGGCACCTACGTGGTCAGCTAGAAGTACCAGAAACTACTAGTTATATTTTCTAAGTCTTTAGGTGGGATCAACCTTTAAGTAGGAATTACTCTTGGTGGGTAGAACTGGTGTGGTGCAGTGTAGGAATTACCCTTGGGTGGGTCGATCTGGGGTGGTGTAAGCTAGTAATTATCCTTGGGTGGATAAATACGTCGTTTCGGTTATCGTAGTACATCCTGTGTTTTGTTGGCTACGTAGTGTAGTCATTATCCCCAGAGGTACCGTATCTTGTTTATATCATACCCTAATTACTTTAATGGTTGTATTGTTAGGGTTATAGGACTCACTCAGACTTATGTCTGACCCCGTTGTTGTTTATCTTTTTCCCCACCCTCAGGTTATCAGAGTGGACCTAGCACTAGTGGGCTTGGACCAGACCGCTATATCTATCTTTTGCGGCTTGGACCGTAGAAGTAAAGCTCGGTTTATCTTTTGGCTATTATCTATGTAATGGGATTATGTACTTCTATTTTATCAGGATGGATATTATGTACTTGACTCTTGTTATGGTTTTGTGATGTAACCAAACATGTTTTGTTAATGAAATGATGTTTTAAATTTTCAAGTATTACTTATATCTGTCCTGTTGTAATTTTTCTGTTCTATACTCACTAAAAAATACTCCACCAAAACTAAGACATTCCCTTTATGAGTGACCTTAGCGGGTGTGGGGTGTTACACCTTTGCTTTTTGATTTCATTTTATTAGAACTATTGCTAATTTGGGTGTTAGAGCCATTTTTAGATCTAACTATATATACATATATGATATGACATTTTAGTTGTTTCAAGATTAGGTCAATATTTTTTTATTTTATTCTTTTGAACGTTAAAAACTGGAGACTGGAAATGTAACATTCCAGAATCCCAAGTAGTTTATATTTTTCTTTCTTTACAGTTTTCTCTAATTTATCACTGAGTATTACAACATAGAATAATAGATTAAGCTATTACCACGCCACCACTATAACTGCATGCTTCAAATTCAGGGAAAAAATGACTTGCATGAGTGGCTCGTGTGGTATTATGCATATCAATACAAAGCAGAAATTGTAACTTAATAAGCATGTTGGATTCCAACCCAGATGCCTCATGACCTCATGATCTTTGAGCATATGACAACTTCCCCTCTTCAACATTATCTTCAATGTCCAGCGGCTGTTTCTTATATTTTAGCCTATCATCTTCAAATGTTGCCTCAATGCCACTTTCAAGCTCTCTTTCAATCAGATCATCTTCAAATGTCGTTAATATCCCCTAGTGCCTTTGTATGACGAAAAAGGGAATATGAATATATTTTATAGAATTAGTCATTAAGTCAACGAATTGAAAAACATTCAAGGTTTTAAATCTTGGACATCAATCGCGTTTCGTCTCGGGGATTTTATAGACTTTATCTCGGATGAGGTGAGTCTAACTCGGGAGTTCGTCTCGGATTTCCATCTCAGGTCTGAAAGTTCATATCAGAACAATCTCGGGGTACATGATATGTTAAATAAAGATATTTTTACAAAATGATTTTTAAGAATGCTATTATAAACATAGTAACTTAAACTTGAATTGCAAAATAACTTTGTTATCCTTTATTTTGTTAAATATCATTCATACTCTAAATCGTAATATGCTTAAAAAGAAATACTATTAGATATAAAACACTAAAAGGATCCAGAACACTAAAAAAAAATTCAAAATAAAAAGACCATAAAAACATAATTTCATGGGTAACATGTATGAAAAAAAGACGAGTATGAAAATCATAAGCATTATAGAACATATATGAAATACAATATGGTCATTTAATGTAACAACCTGGAAAATCAGAACCAATTTAAAAAAATTAGTTTGGCTATTTCAGTGGATTTTGAATATTTAAAATAAATTATTTTGAATAATAGCATTGAAAAGTCTATTTGAATTGAGTTGGAAAATAAATATATTTATTTTAATTATAAACAAGGCCTGAAATGGTGCGGTAGTTTCAAATTTTGAATTCAAACTTTGACTGACTGTACCGAGTGCAAAATAAAACGAATTTTAGTGAAACCAAAAATATTTAAATCTATTTATGAATATCTTTCTAACGAATCTGAAAAATCGAAGATTCATAGTGGGAATCAAAAGTTATGGCCAAATTAATTTTCAGAAAGATCGCTATAGAGTTTATATAGCCCTTGAAAATAGTCATTTTGCAAACGACCTCTGTTTTCGACGAAACCACTTTTGTTGGATTCGGGATGTCAAATTATTGCTAGGTTTAAAATTCCATAATTTTTGAAGTTAATGTGTGAGCGTGGCAAGGAAAATGTGTTTGGTTGATTTCAGTTAAATTGGATCAACCAGAAAATGACCATTTTTCAAACGGTCGCAGAATTCGACGGAACTAGTTTTGTTGGGACCGTATCGTCAAAACATAGCTAGATTTATTTTTCTGGAATTTTTGGGATCAATTTGTGGCCCCGACAAATTGAAATGTACATTCAAATTAAATATTGAATGTTTTATATTTTAATTTGAAGGTAAACTGACTGAAGTAGTCGAATGGGCATACGAAACACATCCCATTGTGTTCGGAATGGGGGTATTTAGCTAGGGACGACAGTCGTTGAGTTTGAATTGGAGATCGTGGGGGGACGGGTATTTTGGATTTTAAAAATAAATATAAAATCAATGGCCAATCATAATTCACCATTTGTCTTTCTCTCTCCCCGATCCTTAATCGCGAATGACGATAGCAGCTCCACACCTTCTCTCTTCAATTCCTCTTAATCCACTACATATTTTCGAGTGCTCCAGTTGGGAAATTTGTAGATCTCGTCGAGGGCTACAAATCCATACCTGTTGTGTATTTTATCGTGTGGTATTCGCTGAGATTCGAAGCCTCAAAGGTGCAGACGTCATCGCGCCACCACCACCAACACAGGCCGTCGAACTCCACCCTGCTACCATCGATCGGAGCGCCCTTCGGAGCTCTTTCAGGTAGCAGTGGCTGATCCTCCCATCGCGCAACGGATTTCGCAAAAATCCCGACCCTAGTTTCGAACCGAACAGAAAGGTAATGGATTTATATATTTTAAACTGCACTTTAAAGCACTACGGTTTATGATTTTACAATAAAAATCATATATTTTTGCTATGTTGTCGAAATCCAGTGAAACAAGAGACATTGGACTCGTGTGGACGTCTTCTACATTCTAGAAGAGATCAAATATTTTTCTGAGCCTTCTACAATTTTTGGAGGAGTGGAACCCAATGTGAGATTTCTGATTTATAAACAATATGGAAATGACGATATATAAATTATACAATCGATGTATGAGTTATATAAGCATTGTACACCTCATGTGTAAGCATTGTATAAGTTGTATGTGCGATGTATAAATTATATATGCATTGTAAAAATTATACATTCGTTGAAATGATATTGAAATATATTGAAATGAAATTGAAATATATTTATATACGTATATCTATATATATACTCCCCTCGTCCACAGACCATGGACGATATATATTGGTTGTGATATTGTTTGGATTTGGTTAGGAAATTTGGTGAATATCATGAATGGTTGATTGGAAATGATTGACTGTGGTTGAAATCCCAATAGGATTAGTATATGGGAAAATTCGTCTGTGTACGAACTAGATATTGAAATCCCCATTGTCAAAAGCTGCGAGGCTTTAAGGTAGAGCCAGGAACCGACTTGGGACGGTGCTGGTTTTAACTACCCTACCGTTATGCTGCCGAAATTTTCTGAAATATTTCTGTGTTTGATTTATTTTCATGTATTGAAATATATTCATGTGATGAATGAAATAAAATGGTTTGAACGATAAAAATAACATTTTTATCGAATGAATAAAATAAAATGGTTTTAACGATAAAAATAACATTTTTATCGAATGGCTGAAATAAATTGTTTTGACAATAAAAATCACATTTTTATTCAATGTATGAAGTATATAAAATAATCATGTTTTGATAAATTGTTTCGACAATAAAAATCACACTTTCATTATCTATATGAATTGTTAAAAATAGTCATGTGCTGAAATAAATATCTGTTGGGTAAAAATATCATTTTTATCAGATATATGAAATGAAATGGTTTTGAAATCGAAGAACGAATTATATTTTTATATATATAAATATAAATATAATTAAAATAAATGGAATAACGAAGCTGCAGTTCATATTTTGAAACCGTGATTTCAAACGATTATTGCGGGAGATCCGACCATCGGATTTTCCCGAAACCGAAACCGTTGGGTTCGCTTTGGAAATATCTTTCCAACGACACCAACTTTGTGAAGATCCAATGGTTGGATTGTCTGGATTGTTTAATCCGAAACTGAATGAAAACAGCGCCAGAATCTATTATATTTTTATATATATATAAATATAATTAAAATAAATCGAATAACGACGCTGCAGTTTGTATTTTGAAATCGTAACTTCAAACGATTGTACCAGGAGATCCGACCGCTGGATTTTCCCAAAACTGGAACCGTTGGATTTGTTTTGAAAAGATCTTTCCAATGATATAAAATTTGTAAAGATCCAATGGTTAGATTTTCAGATATGTGTAAATCAAATCTGATGGAAAACAGCGCCATGGCCGCGTTATAGCCTGAAGCGTCGTTTATATAAATTGACTATTTTTAAATGAATATAAAAACGATAAATCATGATAAAATATTATAAACGATACAGAATGGAAATAAACTGAATTTACCCAGTTTATTGGATATTTGATGGTTGAATGTGTTTGACGTGAAAATTACATTAAAGAACAAAATTATTGATGTCGAATAATTTAACCATTGAAATGAATTGATTTGAAATTCTAAATATACGTGAATTAATTGAAAAGGCCGAGTTAATTCTCACTTCAAATAATTGATCGACGGTTAGAAGTCAAAGATATGAAGACGGTGCAAGACCGACGATCTTCACATCGAATGGATGGGTGCTACTTATGCTCATGATGGGAGTAGCTACCTTGAAGGGGGATACAGTGGTAGCCGTCCGGACGTGCTTGTTGATTGTACGGATGTGTGAGGTATAAGGTGCCTCCGGTTTCGTTCAGACTCAGAACGGACTTGTAAATGGATGTGTGTCTGACGTTGTATATTGACAACGTGACATGCAGAGATGTTGTGATCAAAGCTTTTGTTGAAAAGCAAAGCTTTGTGGTTGATGATCAAAGCACGGCTTTGAATAGCTAGCTTTGTGTTTAGCGTTGTTTCGCGAGCCCCACACCCCGGTATGAGCCAGAAACGGGAGAGGACATCAGGGAGGACCTGCGTTTCTTTCTAGCTAGGAGTGGTGTCGGTGTTTTTACACGGCCTGGCATTTTACTTATGTGGATGATGGATAGCGAGGCGCCTCGGTTATATCGGTCGCTCCTGGGCCGATGGTTTGGTCGATATATGACCAGTTTACACCCTATAGGGTGGGGAAACGTAGTGTTCAGGCATTTTAATCCACTCCGTGTGGACCGGCCTTGACGATCCAAGGGCCCACCTGAGTCTGGGTCCTGAGGCTCGGGCCAGACAGTCTCGAAGTGGTAAGGACGATACCTTGCCTTGGTTCATGACGGAAATCCAATTTCCAAATACGACATCGTGCGGTTTTGATTGTATACCTATATATAGCGACATGATATATGGTACCCATGCAGTCTATGATTGATACTTATGATTGAAATTGTTTTTGAAACATATAAACACTAGTAATAATATCAAATGCTTTTTTTTTTATTCGTATCAAGCATATTTTGGCCATTATAAGGTAAAACTCTATCCTCCGGTTTGCGTTGCATTGTGTGATAGGAACTGAGTCTTGTAATGGCTTCATTTTTCTAAAAAGCATTGCGATGTTTAAAAGATTTACTTGTTTAAAACACTAGCAATCCAATGGAGTAAACCCGTTTTGCGTTAGCGGCGTGGTCCTGTTATTGGCCTTATTGTAAAATATGTTAAGTAGATTTCTCATACCAGTCCCATGACTTACTCGTAGTTTGTTTCACTTGCAAACTCGGGTGCCCCTATTTCTACACGGGTAGCCTTGTATTCAGGTTTTAACAGGCTCTTTCTGGAGCTGGAGCTGAAGATGGATTCTATCATTTCTTTCTTTTTATGCTGTTCAGCTCCTATTGTACATATTATGTTTTGATTCCGCTGTAGACATTTATGTAAAGCTGAACTGTGTTTTGTACTAAGTATGATCCTGTATACTATGTAACTCTGATGATTATGTTTATCCAGTGTATTATTTGTACATCATCTGGTGTGTTTATTTATTTCTGTTCTGTTGTGATCTGTTTAGGTGTTATATTCCAAAGATTACCCTTGTCACCGTGGAACGGGTTTGGGGTTGTCACATTTAACATGCAAAATAACAAAAAAATTATCATGGTTAGATTTGAGTTTTTTAATTGTTGTTCTAGTTCAGGCACATATTTAAATTTTAACCAAAAAAACTAAGATCTCAGACGATATTCCAGTATTTCATCTCGGTCGATATATCGTTCGATATTCCAATATCTCGTGCAATATATTTGAAATAGAGTGATATTTATTGTTTCGTTTCGGAAGGAGCCCAAAATGAGATCTCGGAGGAGATCTCGAGCAATATTTGAAACAGTGAAAACATTGCGTCCAAAAGTCAGACTCTTCAGTTAAAACAAACAAACATGGCTAGCAAAGCAGAGATGAAGTAGAAACATAGAAGATGGAATATAGTCAGTAACTAATACTTTGCTCTACCATGCAAGTGAGGCGTGTGTGTGGGGACCTGTTATACCATGAAATCGTGGGCATTAGTATGTATCTAAGAGGATTGTAGAAGTCTGTACACACACACAAACATATATATATACATATACATATACATATACATATACATATATATGACACACACACACAGTGCTTGTGTGTCACCCTGTTGTACCATGGAATCGTGGGTATATGTTCTTGGATTTTTCAAATTGTTGGTACTATTGTGTAGGTTCTTTTGTGTAACAACCCGTATTTTCGACCATTTAAGTTTTTGAATTTAATAAAATTTTGCTATGATTATGGTTAGAATTTTAAATTTTAACGATGTAATTATAAAAAGTATAATGTGAATTTAATTTAATCGATTAAGAATGAATGTGAACAAATTATAATAATGATAACTTGAAATGATTGTAGTGAAACTACAATTAGTTTACATTGATAAATATTGAAATTTTAAATTTTTAAGACATTGAATAAAATTGAGTTAAAAGTATTTATAATGAATTCTATTGGATTGGGTTGATAATCAAAGTTGGAAATTAAATTTTATTTTGATTTGAGAAAAACCTACAAGCTTTGAATTTTAATTAAAATATAATTATTTTTTTTGAAAAACAAAGATGTGTGATCTTCTGAGAAGAAGAGAGCACACATGTAAATGAATATATAATAAAATATGTGTACAAAGTCCAACCAAAACACATAAGATTACAAGCTGTAATCTGACACTGGTGTAGGGTTGTAAGGATCGTAGATAGATGAGCTCCGGATAAACCACCACCCATCTACTTCAATATCGAATTCCGGCAAGGCCACCACCCGATATTGAAGTATATCTACTCCAATACAATAACCCCTAACCACTATATCATAACAAAAGAAATAAAATATAATAACACATAGAAACTCTCTAACATAAAACCAAATAGATTACGAATCTTCAACCCATACAGCAATCTTCAAAGCACTCCAATAAACTCTATCCTACTGAAAACCTGTAATAACTTCTACCAATCCATCCAGATGACTGCTAAAACTATCCGATATTCAACACCCTGAATCTGCAGAAATCTCAACAAACTTATCAGTAAAAAGACACTCACATATATATATGGAAATATGTATACGTTAATATATATATATATATAATATATATATACACATATTGACATATATGTGAAGTAAAAGAAATAAAGAAAGACTAGTAAAAGCAATTAATAATCAATGCGATATATATTACGAAAGAATCTACTGATTCTAGTGAATAAATACAAGTTAAGTCTAACTTTTAACAAAAACCTCTGAAATCCCGATTTCCTGTATAACTTGTAATGCGAACTAGACATCCATTCCAAACAATTATAAGCTATTTTAATTACTAAATCATCAGTAGAGACAGAAGTAGACTGAAAACATCTTTGATTTCTTTCAAACCAAATGAACCAACTTATTATAGTGACTAAAGAATCTAGAATGTATCTATTACTACCATTAAAAACAAATCTATATAAATCCCAATAATCAAAACAACTATTACATGAATTAAGAAAATCAAAAACAAATATCCTTAAAACCATAGTAAATACGAAATTTGTGATGTGACATGAGAAAAATAAATGATCAACGTCTTCGAACCAAAGGTTACAAAAGTAACATTTAACATCATTAATAATATTCTTTTTCTTTAGATGCTCTATCGTATTGAGTTTCTTATGAATGATTAACCACATTAAAAATTTAGCTTTAGGAGGAGAATTAGCTTTCCAAATAAATTTAAAAGATCGAAAAGAAATTCCGGAAAAATTTATAAAGTTATACATAGAATTGACCGAATAAACTTTACTCTTACTCAACTCCCAACTGATAGAGTCCCTATACTCATCAATATGATATAACGATAGTTTAGCGTATAGTAAAGCTAATTGTCTTAACATTTCTCCATCTAAGATATTATCAAAGGAAAACTCCCATGGGGAATCCAAATCTCTTCTAAAAACGTCTTTAATCAAAGCATTTTTAAAACTACATATATTAAATAGTTCCTTGAATTCAATTTTAAGTGGTAAACGTGAAATCCACTTATCATGCCAAAAGTACGTCGCATCTCCCGAATGGACAATCGTCTTATAACCTAAGTTAAAAATTTCAAAAGTCTCTAATACTGACTTCCAAAAGAAAGATAATCTATTATACCAACCAGACCTAGACCCCATAATAAAATCACCTCCTGAATAATAAAATTTATAAACAATAGACTTCCATGTGGACGACACTAAAGGACACCTAAATTTCCACAACCACTTAACCAATAAGGAAGAGTTAAAATTAGTTAAATTAATAATCCCTAATCCCCCATCCTTCTTAGCCTTACAACACACCTCCCAGTTTACTAAACATTTGAAACCTCTGCAAATTTGATCGCTACCCCCGTTCCATAGATAATTGCGTCTTATTCTATCAATCCTTTCAATAACCCATTGAGGAAATCTATGTACAGACATCCAATAAGCAGGGATAGCAGATAGTACCGAATTAACCATAACTAATCTACCTGCTCTAGACAGAAATTTATTATTCTAATTTGATAACCTATTATTGATCTTATCTATTATGACTATCCAATCTTCCTTCTTTAGTTTCGAAGGCCTAATCCTAAAACCCAAATAGTCAAAAGGGAAACTCATTACTGAACAGTTTAAAGTGCTAGCAACCATAGTCTCTACATTACCAAAGTCATTAATGACCATGACAGAACTCTTCTCAAAATTAATCCTAAGTCCTGATAATTATTTAATTGGAGGAAATAGTTTAAATGGTTTGGTAAGGTAATTGGAAATTTATATTGAATGAATTGATTGCTTTAGAATTTAATGCTCAATAGAGATTGTTGTAATTGAATTTGAGATTTAGTAGATACGTAATTTATTCCTATAACTAATACTATCCCTGTTTCAAATTTGGAATAACTTAGAACGTTTGGTATTGAATTAAGGATGAAAACGAAAAATGGATTGCTTTACTGGATAATTAAACCGTTGAAATTTCTTACTAATAAATTACCATTAATTCTGCCATAACTCTCCTCTGATGTATAAATTTAGGTTGTGTTAGGAATCAAATCAAAATGTAATGAAGTATGGAATAATAAAGTAAATAACGAATTAAATGAGACTTAATCGAATTTAGGTTATGACAAAAAAATTGATTATAATTAAATATTTTGTTACTGTGCATTAAACGATAAATGGAAATTACTAACATAATAGGTTGTGAACAAAAAAGTCAACTATATCTATAAATTCAAGATTGGTTGAATAAAAAGATAACAAATTAAATCAAACCCATTTAGTGTAATTAAATATATATATACACACACACACACACTTAATGAGATTTAATTACAGTTGAAACCAAACACTGCAAATCTATGTAATAACTAACCTAAAATTTGATATGTAAATTTGTTTTAAAATTTTAGTAAACGTTTAGGTAACCATTTAAGTAATCAAATTGATGGAATTAAATAATGGTTATAAATGGAATGAACATTTAATTTGGATTCAATTACAATAATATCAATGAAGAGTTTGTTGATCAAAATTACTCCTACTATTTGATGTAGATATAATAATCACTATCAACTTAACTTGAATTCCATTAATCTGGGATGGAAATCATATGTGTCAAACTGATTGGTTAAAAGTCTAATTTTCAAAATAATGGTTACTAAACAATCAAATTTCGAAGCTGAATATAAAGTATTTAAGGTTCTATTTGAACATAAATGAAATTAATATACTTTTAAATTCAAAAAAAATGAAAATATAGAAATTGAAATAAATAGTATATGCATGTTTAAATAAATGCTAGTTATGTCCATATGATATTTTTTGGTTTTATCGAATCATAGTATAAGCATTCATTAGAAATTTAATTATATCCAATGGGTTTCGGTGCAAATGAATTGGCATATTTTAGGTAATGCATAATTAATGATGGACAAAGAAATTTTTGCTGATCTAAAATATAGAAAAATTAAATTTAGAAACTAATCATATTATGTTTACTGATTTCTTATATTTCATTATTTTCTCATATGACAACAAATGAAACAAATAGCCGCACCCTGTATTTCTTTGAGAAAATTTCAATGGCCTCTCCTCTTATATATCCTATGAGAAAAACATTAGATCTCCTGAAATACTGCACAATTTTTTTTATTTTAATTCTAGCGTACTCGTATCTTAATTATCTTCGATCTTATACCTAAATTTAGAGGTGCGAAGGAATTTGAGTGGTGTCGACAATTGTTAAAGTGAAAGATAAGAAGTTAGGATTGAGATTCCTGATTTATATAGGGATCGATGGTGAACATCGTATTCGAGTTTGTGACATGGAATAACATCTTGTGTGCGAATTTGGGTGGATTTCACGACAAAAATTGTCGTAACTTGCATGATGCATGCATGAGGAAGCTGGTGGACGCAAATTTAAGGGTGGAGCGAGCTTGAAGTTATTGTGATGGAGAGTAAGTGCGCGCAGAGAGAAATTCGTTGGATCCACCCATTCGAGTTTTCGTGAGAAACAAGGAAGAGATTGAGGAGAGAAGTTGTATACATTGGTGAGTTTCATTTTTTCTTTAAGTGTATTGTACAGGAGTAGATGGGTAAAGGGGGAAGAAGGTGACGACGTGGCATAGTTGTTAGTAAGTGAGGTTTTATCTTTATTTTGTATATATTTGAATTCCAAATCTTTAAACGCTTATAACTCTCCCATACGAATTCAGAATGACGCACGGTTGGATCATTGGAATCGTAACGATGAGCTCTTCGTGATGCCGCTGATTTGAACCGATTCTAGGACTATTAATTTTTGAGCTAAAATTTGGATCTCAATCTCGTTTGAAATCAAGGTGAGTGAATTTCTCGCTCACAATTAACTGAATTGTTCCCATATTTATTAAATTAAGTTATGAAATGAATTTGATTGTCTAGTTGTGATTGGTTGTTGATGTTTGCTTAAATTTGACATACAAGTTAATTACAGTGTTAATTTTGAATTGACATTTAATTATTTGTCCGAAATTTAATTGCTAGTCTGAAACACTGACATTAGTTAACTAGTGAAACGATATAATATTGGTTGTTTAGATGAAGTGGTTGTGATGGATGTTTGAATGGAAATTGGTTGTTGCATTGATATCGACACTGAAATGTTCATTGAATTTGTTAAAACATTTATTCCAAAATATATTGTGAATTTGGAAATAGGACAGAGAAACAATTATGTTTTTAAATTAGTTAATTATATGTATACCTATAGCTTTTGAAATAAATTATGTTATATTATTTATTATTAAAAAGAAAAATATTTTGGTAAATCATTTAAATATATGTATATATAGTAATTTAAATTATTTTATCATAATCCAATTATTTTAATATATATATATGTATATTTTCATAAAAGGTTTATTCATAGTTATCTATTTTTCAAGTTATTTAAATATTTTTAAATTCTTCCCAAATTGGAATTGTCCTCGAATTAAACCGTTGATTCAAGTTGAAATCTGAAATAAAATACATTCCCCTTTGAAGTAAAAAAATCGATGTTTAAATAATATTGTTATGAAAATTTGAAGGCATGACTATTGTTTTAAAAATGCGCTAATTATTTGGAAAAACTGGGATCAAATATATGTTCGTAAACCATTCCAAGTGATAATACGACGTTATAAAGCAAATTAGAGACGTTAAAATGACGAGCGAAAACTGGGAATCTTTGGATTTATTTGGATTGACTGTTGATGTCTCGATTGGGCTAATCACTCAATACGAGGTTATAAATGGCATGAGGTCTGAATATATTTGAAGATTTTTTGGATTTTGTTCCGTTCAGACCCACGATGGACTTGTATGGATTGTGTGTTTGACATTGTAATTGACTGCGTAGCACTGATTTCTATTAATATATATTGGATTATGGCAAATAAAATTATTCCCGTATCTAAGTTTTACGTGCTTAGAGGTTATGTATTGATGGAAATCAGTGACATGTTGTAAATTGACAATGTGGCATACTCAAGTTACGAAATGAGCTAGTGATGATAGCATTGAGTATATCGTGAATTCAATGAACCTCACACCCCGAATTGATGGTAAACTGGCGGTTAGGTTGTATACATTTTATTGAAACTTGAAAGCTTCGGTGGTAGATTTACTTTGAAATTTGCGGAAAAAAGGGTATGTTCGGTGTCCGTGTCTGGAAGTTAACTGGTGATTTACCTCGTGTTTGGTGTTCGAGCCTGGATGAAAACCATGAACCATGAGGTTGCACCTAGTTCCGGATTGATCTTTCGTGTCAGGAACCATCATATTGGAACCCAACAACTAATACAAGTCTTTTGTTTTGTTTGTAAACTAAGTGTGTGGGCATAGCCACTATGCTTGCTAAGATTAATATATTTATTTGCAAAATGATTTTCAACACCATGCACTAACAATAGTATTAAAAGAATTTTCACGTATGATAACATGTTTGGTTATCATAAGATAAAACTCTCCCATTTGGCGTGCGCTTGCATTGTGTGATGTGGGACGTGCTTATGATAGTTTCATTTCTTCCAAAATCACTTGCGAATTTTCCATAATACTACTTTAGATTTATGCACCCATAACACTCATGTTATTTCGTATTTTAATTTGACTAATATGTGAATGATTTGGTTCTGATCTGAGTGTTTGTTGTGTTTTCTTTTTATGCAATACGCTTGGGTCAGCTTGAGTTTCTATTATCGAAGACACCATTTTGAAGATGAAGATGGAGCTTGCCAGAAGTATTATTATTTATTTCCACTGCAAATATTGGTATGATTATTATAGTTAACTCTGATAATTGTTGTAAAGTATAATCAAACATATGTTTTAACAGCTTCATGAACTGTTATTTATTTATTATATTTTGTCCTTCCGCTGTGAGATTCTGTGAATGTTTTTCTTCTTTTTTTCTTTCTTTTTTTAATCCAAATAACTATCCGTATTTTTGATTTGTTCGAGTCGACATTGAGGATCACTGTCGATTTGAACGGTCAAAAATTTACATTTGGTATCAGAGCTTTGGTTTAGCGAAAACCTTGGCTCTATTTGGAATTAACTCATTGTAGATAGCGTAGTGATACTCTAGAATGAGTTGAGTGTATATGAGAGAACGTGCTTGTAATTTTGATATAAAATGATTTTGTATTGTGTCGGTTTTTTCCGTTGAGTACTTATGAATTCTGGTCGGTACTTGGGACGCCAAAGCATCGATAGGGATTCCTAAACACTTGAATATGACTCATTGACATAATATTGTTTTGAATTAAATTTTATTTATATATAAAATTGTTTGAAATGTATGAATTTTGATTTTGTTGATGATAATATTAAATTTTCATCATTTATTACTCGATTAATCAATAATTTAGAACTATTGATTATTGAATGATTTAAGAAATAAATATTGAAAATAAATTGATAATGGAATATTGAAAATTATTTGGTAATGAAATAAGAAATTAAATACGAATTTGAGAATTTAATTTTGGGTGATTTTGTAATATTGTTTTGCAAATGGTTTAAAATAATATATTTATATTTTAAAAGTTGTTTCATATAGAAATTGTTTTCAAATGAATTTAGAAATAAGTGTATACCCTCTTGTCTTAGGAAATGATTTCGATGAGAGTGCACACATCATCAATATTTATTTTCAAGAGTCTAAGGAGGGAGACATTTAATATTTTGTACTTTTTTTTACGAAATTGAACTTTATTTAAACCCTTTTATAGTATGGTTTTATGTAAATGATATATTATATGAAACATTTCAAAAAAAATTGATTTGAAAAGAAACCTAAAATTTAATTCTTGAAATCTTGAATGATTAATGAAATGAAATAAACTTAAATTTCAGAAACTTCTGAATATTATGAATATAAGAGAGTTATAATTAAAATAAGTTAAATAAAACTATTAAGAATTTGATAATAAATTGGAACGAATGGTAACCGTTAAAACTTGTGTAATAATAAATTCTTTTCTACAACATGAATAACTTACCAATTAATTAGGAATTAAATGTTATAAGAATAAGCAATTAAATAATGCACAAGTATTAGGATGGATAATGAACGTGAAAAATTGATTGGTTATACATATAAATAAAATTTAAGTTATGTAATAAACGATATATACTTAGTTATGTTATTGCTAAGTAACATGAATTAACCGAATCAATGAAAAATTGATTAAGCGAATTATTTAGTAATAAGCTAAATGTATTGAGATTAATGGTTTAGTTTAGTGAAAATATAAGAGAATAGGCTTATAATTTATAAACTTAATGAAGGTTGAACGAATTAATTAATTTTAATTAAAAACGAGCTCGTCGCGTAGCGGCAGTTCGTAATTTTCTGAATAAAAGTTTAAATAAATGTATAAGGTCCAAAATAAGTTGAAATTATATGAATCAAGAATCTTTTGGATCTATTAGAATATAATTTTCTAATGAAAGAGAAAATTTTAGATTTTGACTTGTAGATTTTGAGATATGTGTAATTCAAATTTTCAGAAAAATCGCGGTTTGGTAATTCATGATTCAGAACTAAATTATTAACGAAACTAGTTATGTAAACTAATGAATGAAACAAGTTTAATAAGAAATTATATGGTTAAACATATTAACTAACTACTTTCTTACAACGCCTTTTAGAGGACGAAAAGTTTTGAGTGGGGGAGAGTGTAACAACCCGTATTTTCGACCATTTAAGTTTTTGAATTTAATAAAATTGTGCTACGATTATGGTTAATTTTAAATTTTAACGATGTAATTATAAAAATGTATAATGTGAATTTAATTTAGTTGATTAAGAATGAATTTGAACAAATTATAATAATGAAAACTTGAAATGATTGTAGTGAAACTACAATTAGTTTACGTTGATAAATATTGAAATTTTAAATTTTTAAGACATTAAATAAAATTGAGTTAAAAGTATTTATACAGAATTCTATTGGATTGGGTTGATAATCAAAGTTGGAAATTAAATTTTATTTTTATTTGAGAAAAACCTACAAGTTTTGAAATTTAATTAAAATATAATTATTTAATTGGAGGAAATAATTTAAATGGTTTGGTAATGTAATTGGAAATTTATATTGAACGAATTGATTGATTTAGAATTTAATGCTCAATTGAGATTGTTGTAATATAATTTGAGATTTATAAGATACGTAATTTATTCCTATAATTAATACTATCCCTGTTTCTAATTTGGAATAAATTAGAATGTTGGGTATTGAATTAAGGATGAAAATGAAAAATGGAATGCTTTACTGGATAATTAAACCATTGAAATTTCTTACCAATAAATTACCATTAATTTTTCCATAACTATCCTCTGATATATAAATTTAGGTTGTGCTAGGAATCAAATCAAAATGTAACGAAGCATGGAATAATAAAGTAATTAACGAATTAAATGATACTTAATCGATTTAAGTTGTGACAAAAAAATTGATTGCAATTAAATATTTTGTCACTGTGCATTAAATGATAAATGGAAATTACTAACGTAATAGGATGTAAACAAAAATGTCAACTATATCTATAAATTCAAGATTGGTTAAATAAAAAGAGAACAAATTAAATCAAACCCATTTAGTGGAAATATATATATATATATATATATACACACACACACTCTCTCTTAATGAGATTTAATTACAGTTGAAACCAAACACTGCAAATCTATGTAATAACTAACCTAAAATTTGATAAGTAAATTTGTTTTAAAATTTTGGTAAACGTGTATTAACCATTTAAGTAATCAAATTAATGGAATTAAATAATGGTTATAAATGGAATGAATACTTAATTTGGAATCATTTACAATAATAGCAATGAAGAGTTTGTTGATCAAACTCCCACTATTTGATGTAGATATAATAATCACTATCAACGTAACTTGAATTCCATTAATCAGGGATGGAAATCATATGTATCAAACTGATTGGTTAAAAGTCTAATTTTCAAAATAACGGTTACTGAACAATCAAATTTCGAAGCTTAATATAAAGTATTTAAGGTTATTTGGACATAAATGAAATTTATGAACTTTTAAATTCAAAAAAAAATGAATATATAGAAATTGAAATAAATAGTGTATGCATGTGTAAATAAATGCTCGTTATGTCCATATGATATTTTATGGTTTTATCAAATCATAGTATAAGCATTCATTAGAAATTTAATTATATCCAATTGGTTTCGGTGCTAATGAATTGGCATATTTAGGTAACGCATAATTAATAATGGACAAAGAAATTATTGCAAATCTAAAATATAGAAAAATTAAATTTAGAAACTAATCATCTTATGTTTACTGATTTCTTATATTTCGTTATTTTCTCATATGACTACAAATGAAACAAATAGTGGCACCCTGTATTTCTTTCAGAAAATGTCAATGGCCTCTCCTCTTATATATCCTATGAGAAAAACATTAGATCTCTAAAAATACTGCACAAGTTTTTTTTTTGTTTTGATTCCAACGTACTCGTATCTTAATTATCTTCGATCTTATACCTAAATTTAGAGGTGCGATGGAATTTGAGTGGTGTCAACAATTGTTAAAGTGAAGGATAAGAAGCTAGGATTGAGATTATTGATTTATATAGGGATCGATGCACGAAGTGAACATCGTATTCGAGTTTGTAACATGGAATAGCATCTTGTGTGCGAATTTGGGTGGATTTCACGATAAAAATTGTCGCAACCTGCATGGTGCGTGCGTGAGGAAGCTGGTGGATGCAATTTTATGGGTGGAGCGAGCTTGAAGTTATTGTGATGGAGAGGAAGTGTGCGCGAAAAGAAATTCGTTGGATCCGTCAGAATTGTAACGACGAGCTCTTCGCGATGCCGCTGATTTGAACATATTCTAGGACTGTTTACTTTTGAGCTAAAATTTGGATCTCAATCTCGTTTAAAATCAAGGTGAGTGAATTTCTCGCTCATAATTAACTGAATTGTTCCCATGTTTATTAAATTATGAAATTAATTTGATTGTCTAGTTGTGATTGATTGTTGATGTTTGCTTAAATTTGACATACAAGTTAATTACAGTGTTAATTTAGAATTGACATCTAATTATTTATCCGAAATTTAATTGCTTGTCTAAAACACCGATATTTGTTAACTAGTGAAACGATATAATATTGGATGTTTAAATGAAGTGGTCGTGATGGATGTCTGAATGGAAATTGGTTACTGCATTGATATCGACACCGAAATGTTCATTGAATTTGTTAAAACAATTATTCCAAAATATATTGTGAATTTGGAAATGGGACAGAGAAACAATTATGTTTTAAAATTATTTAATTATATGTATACCTATAGTTTCTGAAATAAATTATGTTATATTATTTATTATTAAAAAGAAAATTATTTTGGTGAATCATTTAAATATATGTGTACAGTAATTTAAATTATTTTATCATACTCTAATTATTTCAATATATATATATATATATATATTCATCAAAGGTTTATTCATACTTATCTATTTTTCAAGTTATTTAAATATTTATAAATTCTTCCCAAATTGGAATTGTCCTCGCATTAAACCGTTGATTCAAGTTGAAATTTGAAATAAAATATATTCCCCTTTGAATTAAAAAAAATTGATGTTTAAATAATATTGTTATGAAAATTTGGAGGCGTGCCTATTGTTTTAGAAATGCGCTTATTATTTGGAAAGACCGGGATTGAATATATGTTCGAAAAACATTCCAAGTAATAATACGACGTTATAAAGCAAACTGGGGACGTCAAAATGACGAATGAAGACCGAGAATCTTTGGATTTATTTGGATTGACTGCTGATGTCTCAATTGGGCTGATCACTCAATACAAGGTTATAGGTGGCATGAGGTCTGAATATATTTGAAGATTTTTCGGATTTTGTTCCATTCAGACCCATGATGGACTTGTATGGATTGTGTGTCTGACATTGTAATTGACTGCATAGCACTGATTTCTGTTAATATATATTGGATTGTGGCAAATAGGATTATTCCCGTCTCTAAGTTTTATGTGCTTAGAGGTTATGTATTGATGGAAATCAGTGACATGTTGTAAATTGACAATGTGGGATACTCAAGTTATGAAGTGAGCTAGTGATGATAGCATTGTGTATATCGTCACTTCGACGAACCTCACACCCGGATTGATGATAAACTAGCAGTTAGGTTGTATACATTTTATTGAAACTTGAAAGCTTCAGCGGTAGATCTACTTTGAAATTTACGGAAAAAAGGGGTATGTTTGGTGTCCGTGTCTGGATGTTAACCGGTGATTTACCTGCTGTTTGGTGTCCGAGCCTGGATGAAAACCATGAACTGTGAGGTTGCACGTAGTTCCGGATTGATCTTTCGTGTCAGGAACCGTCATATTGGAACCCAACAACCAATACGAGCCTTTCGTTTTGTTTGAAAACTATGTATGTGGGCATAGTCACTATGCTTGCTAAGATAAATATATTTATTTGCAAAATGGTTTTCAACACTATGCATTAATAATAGTATTAAAAGAAGATTTTCACGTATGAAAGCATGTTTGGTTATCATAAGACAAAACTCGCTCATTTGGCATGCGTTTGCATTGTGTGATGTGGGACGAGCTTATGATAGTTCCATTTCTTCCAAAATCAGTTGCGAATTTTCCATAATACTTCTTTAGATTTCTGCACCCATAACACTCATGTTATTTCGTATTTTAATTTGACTAATACGTGAATGATTTGGTTCTGATCCAAGTGTTTGTTGTGTTTTCTTTTTACGCAATACGCTTGGGTCAGCTTGAGTTTCTGTTATCGAAGACACGTTTTGAAGATGAAGATGGAGCTTTCCATAAGTGTTATTATTTATTTCCACTGCAAATATTGGTATGTTTATTATAGTTAACTCTGATAATTGTTGTAAATTATAATCAAACATATGTTTTAACAGCTTCATGAACTGTTATTTATTTATTTATTTATTATATTTTGTCCTTTCGCTGTGAGATTCTGTGATTGTTTTTCTTCTTTCTTTCTTTTTTTAATCCCAATAACTATCTGTATTTTTGATTTGTTTGAGTTGACATTGAGGATCACTGTCGATTTGAACGGTCAAAAATCGCGGTTGTTACATTTTGTCTATTTACTTCAGCGTGGAATCTACATGTGCTTTAACGTTAAAACAGACTACCAAGCAACATCTTCTATTTCAACCATCCATCATTTTTAACAAAATTGTCTAATTGATTTTGGAAAATTTTCATCCACATAGGTTGAATAAAAGGTTATTCAAATGGAAATTTGCTTCTGTGAAAGTTATTTGCTCTAAGTATGTGTTATAGCAAATTACTAATCAAATTCAATTTAGAAAAACTAACGAAAATAACTAACACAATATCTTAGAGTGTTTATTTACCTCCACCGTTCATAAATATACAATAATAATCATGTGATATAAAATACAAATATGTTTACAAAATATTAGACAGTGCATAACAGACATCAATTGGCAAAGGAATAAAAGTGGCAACCGAACTACAAAGCTTTGCATTGGATTTTATACATACATGCATATATATATATATATATATATATATATTGAAAATTACATATATATATATATATATATATAATTATATACATATATATGTGTGTATGTGTGCATGTATGTATGTGTGTGTATATGTGTGGGGTGTGTGTGTGTGTGTATTTGCATGTATATGCATATACATGCAAATACACATACACACACACACACACACACACACACACACACACATATATATATATAAATAACACAATCACAACAATACATTATAAATTTCTCTAGCCCTGTTATTCTTAATGAGCCTCGTAAAATTTACATTTTTCAAAGCTGATACAAAACTTAAGCTCGTTACTTCAAGCCAGTTCTAGCAAATGTACGCACAAATAATTGTTGGACAGTTCATATTACATAACTATGTCCTTTATACTCGACCAACCTAACATGTAATCCATACCAAATTCTGAGACCAACTATGCTACCTTTAAGGATCCTCGTTAGAAAAATGGTTTGATAAATAGTTGCTGCAAATTTTCTCACCCTTCTTAATTTTTTGATTAATAACCTTCAAATAGATGTGGAAATTTATATAGGAACAAAGATTTAGCATATTTTTTAGTTGTTTATTGTTATGCTTAACCATATTTATGTAACTTGAAGTTGTTAGAGTTGAAAGATAAATACTTAGATTTTGTCCAAAGGGTATTTAAGAGCTTGGAATATTTTGGTAATGATTTTTTATATTAACACACAACATTGTATGATAAAATTTATAATCACCTTGTAAATATAAACTGATATCATATTTTATCTATATGTATGATGTATAAGATAAAAAAAATATTATTTTTCCCTTTTGCACTCCATTTGGACATGGAACAATCTGATATCAGGAGCTTACCTTATCAACTTTATGAATTTTTTTATTGGTTACAAACTAAGCGGCATTTTTTATATGACGTAAGAGTAAAGAAAGCCAGTCCCCTATTGATGATTAGATGAGCGTGCACAATTTTTACTTTTCTCATAAACATCATGTTTGTATTTGTGTTTACGGTGGAACTCTAAGATAATTCCATGTTAATCTGTAAATCACCAAAAAAGGCGGGAAAAAACAAAAATTGTCATAGTGGTATTTTGTAGTTATATTTATCACTTAATTTTGGATTAAGGCTTAGCATAATCTTCTCTCTTATTAGATATGATCTTTGATAGTGTACAACTATTAAATAAGCTACTGCATCCTTCGTTTTAGTAGTGGTATTTGGTAATTGATAATATATATCCTATCACTTGATTAAATCGAATAACTGCAAAATAACAAATTGAAAAAAGATAAAAATTTGTGATAGCTGCTCTATAGGATCATAGTCATAATGAGCATTACAAACTTGGCAGCAAGGCATGTCATCAAATTAATATATACAGTGGATAATCCAATAGCTAAAATGAAAAAAATAAAAGCCAGTTGTTTTGGACAAATTAAGGCCTCATTTTAAAGGACTGAATTTGAAATTAGAGGTTTTACAATCCAGCAGGCATATTTTTTTGGAATACATTCTATCGCATTGCAAATTCTTTGGTAATCTTCTAACACTCAAATTTAGTTCATGATAATTAAGACTAACACTATTATATTTATATTTACTAATATATTCAAAAGTAAAGATATTGTAATAGTTGTGTAGATAAAGTAATATAATTGGAAAATAGCAGAAATTTATCCAAGCATATGAAAACTTGAAGACAATTTGTTTCTAAAAGATTCACGCTATAAAGAACAAAACATTAGTTGATAGATTTTTAAAGTATCTGTAGGAGATAGGCCCATAAATATCTACTCCTATTATACGAGTAGACATGCAATGCAAGAAAATTTACTAAATTTCTCCTAGTAATTGTTTTCTATCAAGTCTGAAAATCAATAACAAAAATTCGAGAAAACATCTGTCTGCGAGATTTTACTTTGCGGAGAGCAATAGCTTACAATTCCGGGGAGTAGAAAAGAGTATTATCATAACAATAGAAAGATGGATAGAAACTCAAAATAAATGATAAAGTTGCATAATTGTGTAATCCTAAACAATTAGCTAACTAAACTACTTTAGTACTCAATTCGTTGAATTATATCTTCATGCCTACTGATTAAACCATTCATTTATAAATACCCATAAAGTCCAAATGAATTTTTATACACAATATAAGGTCTAGAGTTATGCTAGAAAGAGCTACAGAAGTACAGGACAACAAAAGTTTAATAGCAGTTTGCACAATAACATGGTGCCTATTGTTAATTATCATTATAATTACCATTAAAACTCATTTTCTCTAGTAGAGGTGGATTTGGACAGAGTAATATTATGAGGCAATCAATTTTCTATATTTAATGTGAAGATCGTATATAATCAAACTTTTAGGAGTATCAACAATGATCATATATTCTCAAAGTGTTTACTCATTCTTCTTTGCCCGAATAATATCTTTTCTTAGTTTTCAACAAATTATTTGTTCCTCCAAAATTTTGTCTTTTTACATATAAAATTATATTTGTAAAAATAATTAGTTCCCTTGATTTTAGCTTGTCAACTGTCAAGATAAGAAAATTAGCATGGAATTTTATCAACAATTTTACACATAAAAAGTTACTTTTGGTTAAAATTCTTTGGTAGTGGGTGAAGAAATCATCAGCAAAATTAGCTTCTTTGAGCTGCTAAAAATTCAGAACGTGTTATAAAGGGGAAGATGTAAATTTCACAGTTTTTCATATAAAAAATAGTAGTTTCAGACTGTTGCATTACTCCAATCTTATAATAAGACCATAACGTTAGACCAACGTTTAACAGGTGTTGAAAAACCAATCTTGTAGGTCATTTACACCCAACATTCTCAAATCATCAAAACCGATGTTTGATAAATGTCGACAATTTTGTGAAACCACAACATGGAAAACAAACATGCATGTTTTAGAATTCGTATATACATACCTATAAATTGCTTCCATCCTTTTCATAATATTCATATGCATTGTGTGCACGCTCCTTCCTGCAAACCAAGCCTTCTACTTGATATAGGATTGATTCAGTAGCAACAAATTGTTTGAAATCCAACTTCTTATGCCCAAATGATCTTACCTACGTAAGCGCTTTTTTTGATTGGTATTTTTAGCAAACAACTAAAATATATTACTGTTTAAGAAACGATATTTAAAGGTTGTGACTTACTGATTCCACATATTCAAAGAGCCTTGATAACTGCATCGCCTTTGCCCAGTATTTCAACAGTGCCTATCTATATTCCATTTCATGGATGGCAACCGAGTCTTACTTATTTTTTCCCATATAGTACTTAATTGGAAGTATGATACTTACCGAGAGCGTAATGAAATAAGTCATAAGACATATGTGAATAACTCATGCCTTATCTTATTTGACTAATATTACTTTTCTTTAAGGATTTTCTAGGACAGAAACTACATGGCTATTTCATAATGTCATTACATGATGATACAGAGTTCGGTGCATTCATTGATATGGGCACTAAATTCTGATGAAATGCTTTGATACATATATCTCTTCAAGATAATTATGTACTACTGCGGTCTTTTTTTTTAAAAAAAAAAAGAAGAATTTTGGGAAGACAACATACAAATGTGATTTAAATAGAGCTCAATTGTCTTTCTTTAAGTTCCCTACTAAGATCACAAGCAGTTCAATTGATCAATTTTTTTTGGAATACATAATACTGAAATGACTGTGATAAAAAAATGGTTGGTACATTTACCCAAATACACGTAGGAAAATGATTTCAACAATCATATTACCTTCCGGTTGAACTTGTTCACGTGTGTGAATATCTATGTATGTTTGATAGAGGTTGAAAAACAACCAGTACAGAATGGAATTTAAAAGCCCAATCAATCTCTTCCAAATTAAAATTTCTTTCTTTAGAGATTACAAACCAAAAGATGGAATCAATAATATATGAAGGACAAAATAAAATTCTGAACGTTATACAGCCACTGCTCATCAATAAATTAGTGTTACAAATTACGAATAAGTCGCATTCCTTCTTGTTTGTTTCCTGAATTAATGATAAATTACATGTTGGGAAAAACCAAACAGAAACTCAAATGCCTGCCTCTATTATCAGCGAAAGAGTATCAAAATTAATATAATAACCCAAGACAAAAAATGAAAAGGAAGAAATCAAATTTATGAAATTTGCGAGATCACAGATTAGTTGTGGATGTGCTTGATTAAGGGATTTAAAGATTTGACAGTTGACATAAGTACAGAAATGTTATAACTTTGACAAAGCTATCTTTGAATCATTTATCATTGCGTATCAGACAATTTAAAATTTAAATTCAACCTGTCAAATAGCAAGCAATTTAGTCGTTCCTAAATGCATTAAAATCATTGTAATTTGGTTATTTAGAAATTCAATCTTTATGCAACTATGAAATCGATTTCCCCCTAACAAACAAACATAAATCTATAATTAGCTATCATTGTACACCATATGAAAATAAGTATATATAAAATTAATTTAAGTTTTATGCTAGTGCGCACAAAAAAAAACACCAACACACTCCAAATATTGTATTATGTTCTATTAACTGAAATATGTAATGAGTTAAGAAACATTTTAAGATGGAAAATGTGTAGATTAATAATTACCACCAAAACGATAACTTAATGAAGTTTTCACTATAGTTAACCATTGGTTGTCAAGATCATATATTAAAAATTATAGGAAAAAGGGAAGAATGTTATTATTATTATTATATGTTTTTTCTAATAACTGCTTAGATGCTTAGAGAATTATTTGAAGATTGCAAAATCAATTGTTGATGTAAAGAGTGATCACTTTTTATTTATTTATAGACAGCTACTTATTTTGAAAAATGTGGGATTATTCCCAAGATATGTGATGCACAAAGTTCACCCTTTATGAATTCAATTGAGCATACGATTCCAAAGCTTCATTAAAAGTTGTATCTTAATAAACCATACTAAAAGATGTTGGTAAAAAAAATTATGAGGACAACATCTTTATAAGGACTGGATAGCTACCCATGCATAAACAATTATGCCAACATAATTATTTGCAGACGGTATTCTGATCCATAAGAGAAATCAAATGATCACTTCTTGAAAACATAAAAAATGTCGTAAGTGTATTTATTTTTACCTGTTGAAAAAATATTATGTGCACTACTAAAAAAAGAAGCACCATTCCTAATTCAAATACATTCTAATGGCAGTTGGAATCATAGATTTTGTAAAGAGGAAGCGCTGTGTCATTGACTCAGAACTGGTTTTTCTCCACTTTCTGCTTCAACTTTCTAAAAGTTGATGTTTTAATGTTATATTAGTACAATTTTCAATAATAGGAAACTAAGTGAAAAATGAAGAATATTGATAGGTAAAAAGTAAAGCTCTTGGTATATTACGTTGAAATAAATATTTGTTGCTTTGCAAATAAAAATATACTAAAGTGAAAAACCATATAACACACAATTTCTTAAAAGAATGGCGTAGAAAGATGTTGACGTGATCAATCTTTTAAAAATTACAACAATTGTTATTCAGTGAGAACGGGCATTAATATTTTTTGTCTTTGTTAGCCATTCCCCATTGCTCATAATTTAACATCGCTGTAATGGATGTTATTTAAATAAATGCACTGTACAATTTCAAATAAACACTAAAGCAAACATTAACTATGGGTTACAAATTACAATGACCTATGTAGTAATTTTCTTTCTAAAGTGGGTGCAGAGGCAACTGAGACACTGCAATCTACTATGTTTTGATGACATGCATAAAGCAACTAAGGTACCGTTTGATTTTCCAACTGAGCAGTTTATGTTCGCATCTGCGTCGGATGCGTCAACAGTGGGACACACGCATTTTCCCCTTCAAGTTGAACGGCTGAAAAGTAAGCTTTCGCGTCAGACGCTTCGGACGTGTCCAACACGACAGATATTTTTTCCCCTCCTCTTTTCCCTCTCCCTGTATATATTCCACCAATTTCAACACTACATCACCATATCCACTTTTCAGTTTCCTCCAGTTCTTCAAGAAATTATGGCAGATAGTGATGAATCTGATTGTGAAGATTTGGAAGATTTGCTAGATATTCAAGAAATTATGGCAACTCAAACACGAGAAATGAGAAGAATACACAATTCTGTAAGTTCCAGCCTTGCTTGGGTTCATGAAATACTATTAGGACACGTAGATCGTTGTCATAGCAATTTTCGAATGAAGCGATTATGTTTCAGATTCTTGTGTGAACGGTTAACATATTACGGATTGGAAGACTCAATGCACATAACGATCAAAGAAATGGTGGCTGTATTCCTATATATTATTGCATTGGCCCTCCCTACAGGGCAGGTTGCTGAGCGGTTTCAACGATCAAATGGTACGATTAGTGTCATTTTTCATAAAGTTTTGTATTCAGTTCTCTTATTGGCAGTCGATATTATTAGACCGGCCAATACCCAATTTAACTGAATCCCAGAACAAATTCGTTCTTCACCCCGGTATTACCCTTACTTTAAATACTGTATTGGGGCTATTGATAGGACACATGTGATGGCTCACGTGGGTCAAGAAGATATGCAACATTTTGTAGGGCGGAAAGGATCTGCTACACAAAATATTAAGGTTTTTTTGTGCGTTTGATTTAACTTTTACGTTCGTAAGAGATGGATGGGAAGGAACTGCGCACGACGCTAAAGTATTTCGTGAAGCTATAAATAATCCGGATCTTAATTTCCCTCATCCTCCTGCCGGACAGTATTATTTAGTGGATTCAGGATATCCACTAGTGGAAGGATATATAACTCCTTACCGATCCGTGGGATATCATATACCAGACTTTAATGACACACAGAATGAACCGAAGTCAGAAAATGAAATTTTCAACTACTATCACTCTAGTTTGCGTATGGCAATTGAAAGAACATTTGGTATTTGGAAGAAAAAACTTGCCATATTACGTAACATGCAGACGTATCCATACCATGTTCAAGTACAAATTGTTACTGCTACAATGGCTACTCACAACTACATCAGAAAATACAACGCTGGCGATCCAGATTTTATGCCGTATGATGACGACCCAGATTTAGTGCCAGAAGAATATCTCGAAGAATATTACAGTATATCAAATCGCGGAAACAGAGATCGAGAACCCGTTCAAAGAACCAGAACAACATCCACCATGGCAGTTGTACGAGATAATATACGAAACGAACTAGTTGTCACGGGAATGCGTTAAAAAGTTTCATTGTATTCTGTATTTTATATTAGCATTTTGAATTCTGCAATTGTATTCCGCAATTATGTAATTTTAATTCTGCAATTTGAATTCTGCAATTTGTATTCTGCATCTACTATTCTATTCAACAAAAAACACACACAAACAATTACAAATAATATATAGAAATAAAATAAAATAATACTTCTTTCCCTTCCAAAATGCCCCTTTCGTAAAAAAAAAACGCATTCCCCGTTCGCAACAATTCCCCTTCAAATACCCCTTCCAAATAACCCTTCCCGTTCAAAATCAAACGGACCCTAAGCAAGTTTGCAACATGGACGCTCAAGGATATCACTCTTGATTGCAAGTTTCTAATATCCATATATGTATACAATATGTTAATTTATGAAACCCAAATAAATATTGTGTGGTTAATTGTATAATTGAAATATGAAGCTAAACTTTTATAGACACGTATAGTTTATTTTTAAATTCCATTGATAAAACATATATACCAACAACTTTTAATATCAGCGCAGTAACCCTACAACGACCGAAACAAATTAGTTTCCTTATATCATCACTAATCATGTTCTCTATGAGTTTAAGCTAACCATGTCTGAAAGTATCAGGCAAGAATACAATATGTTTTTAAATACATTTAATTAGAAATGTAAATAAAAATTAGGGATTCAATTGATATATACAAAGTTACCTTGCAAAAGGAAGCTAGGACTGCACAAACATGTCAATTTTTTAAACTCCTACTCATGCTAGGTTATTGTCAAGTAGACGTAAACGACAAATTAAAACGGCATACCTTAGGAGATTAGATGTTTCATAACCTGTTCTCTACCAAATTTTAGAATTGTACAAATCCCATTACTTGATACAAATAATTTGTACCATCCTATTAAAAATTATTTCGGCACACGAATATTGATTTTCATCAATGTTTACATTTTTTATATTTTTATTTATACATGATTTTACCCTATAAACATTACTTTTCACTAAAATTCATTTATACAACAAATTTACAATTTATTCCAACTTAACACGACTCTACACTATATTTTTACTCTATAAATTTATTTAATCATTTCCAAACATGATTTTTAAACACAACTTCTAGTTTATTTTATATCTTCAACAACTTACATTTACCAATCACATGTTCACATATTATTAATTATCTTGTTAAAACAAACACTTCATATTAAAAATATATTTCACTTAAATATTGGTTACTAATCAACATTTTATATTTTCAATATTTATTTTATCATCAAAATATAATATACAAACACATAATCGAATGAATTTGCTTATAATTTTAAGTGAATTTAATTTTGTTCCAATGCACGCAAATTTTTATAAATCACAAATTCCTTGTTTCTCATCTTGAATTGTTATACGAGTTTGGCTTTTGAACTCGTATTTTATACTTCCCAAACTTGAAATTATAAAACGCATTATAATCTGTTAACATTGGGTACCCAATAACCCAGGTTGTTACAATATACGTGTATGATACATATGATGTAAGCTAAATAAAATTGTATATAATCAGCAAATTTAAATAAAAATAAGAAATTTTATTTAGATGAAACTTAAAAATATTTTGAATATGTCATACTTCATTGGTATAACATAGATCCAATAAGAGTTTTTTTTAATATTTAACCATTCCTTCAACTGCGGACGGACGTATAGAGCTGTCAATGGATATCCGAAAAATCTGAAATCCGTCCGCATCTATATCCAAAAAGCAGATAAATATCCGATATTCGAAAAACGGATGCTGATGCGGATATGAAGACATCCGTATCCGAAAATTACCCGTCCGAACTTTTTCAAAATTATATGCATTTTAATACGTCAGAAAATATAAATTTATTGTTTTATTGAGTTTGAAGTTCATATTTTATGCATAAAATACATATTAACTGCTCAAAATATTTATTATCTTCATATTTATTAATTTTTAACACTTTAATAACCAATGGGATTATAAAATATTTATATTAAACTTATTTTTTTCATTTATGTTTCTTAATTTATCGATCGCCAGCGGATAAGATAATTATCCGATATCCGTTCATGTCCGCGGATATGGATATTCGATATCCGACAATGATTTCAGATGTGGATATAGTAATGGCACTATTTATATCCGAAAGTATCAGTTGACAGCCCTACTAATGACGTATTTTAAATATCTACTATTCACATTCTTTTTATTTCTATGTATAATCACATCGCATGTAGCTCATATCTCTGCACTAAAACCATTTATGTGGGTTTGCTCTCTTATAGCTAATTTTTTCTTGTGTACTGTCAACCTATCGACATGACTTTTTTTCATTGACGGATCATTTTTCACTACCACTTGCTATGTCCGTTAGACAAATAACTAATTTCGAATCAGCACAAATTTCTTTACTCAACCTATGTCCAGTTGGCACAACATTCATTTGAATCTCGGATACAACACCATAATGTTGGAAATATTGCCGTAATTGGTCTTTAGAGACAAATCCAACATCATTTACATTAACATTACAATCAAACTCCAAATTATCGCAATATTTCATCAAATTTTTATCAGCAATATCCTAATTATCTTTAGGAACTAAAGAAAAATAACAACTTTTTAGCAAGAAACATATAATAATTAATTATTGAAATTACCTTATAGTTGAAGTAAATCCACTAAAGTTACACAATTTAGATGAGAAATAAAATACAATTATGGAAGAGAAAAATGGTTAAAATCTGGATTTTTTTAGTTTAAAGCTTGGTAAAATAAATATGGAAAGAAAGAAGAGTGTACGTTGTTTTGTACATGCATAAAGCAGTTAGCAACATTTCAAAAAGCGTCAATTGACTGACTTTTCAAAAGCCGCTAAACAAAGTTGTCTTTCTTTTCAAACGAATTAGCTATGGTTAAAATAAAAATAAACATGCTATATTTTAAATAACATTAGTACTTTTTCATTATTTTGACGTTTATGTGGACTGTGGTGTACTTTTTCATTATTTTGATGATAACTTGGACAAAAACAATATGTATTTGGTAAACAGTTAGCCGGTAGAACTAAAAACTAGGTAAGCTCACGCAAGTGACCCATAACCCAAAAGGTTTGAACATAGATATGCATGTTACCTATTTATTCAGATGTAACATCAAATAACGTAATTTGTCTTTATGCTTATGCATTTATTTATGAAATAGTTAAAATATATGAAACACATAAAAATAATTTTTTTAGAAACAATAGATAACGTCTTAAAAATACATTCCATAATTTATGATGTCTTAGAAACGTACTGAAGCAGAGAGTGATTACTTGTCAATTTACCAAATATATCGTGCCCTTTAACTTACTAACAACAATCTTATCATGACTTTCAAATTTAACTCAAAACTAATACATTCCTTAATAGCTATATTCCATTACAAAAGCTTTTACTACTAAAAATGAGATTTTCACTTAAAAAGCTTATTTGTTCAGGATAATAAGTTTTAAGAACGACACTTTTGAAAAATTGGTTTTAAAGACATTTTACAGAAAAAATAAAAGAATTTATCATTTTCAATTATGTATAAATAATAATAAAAGAATTTATCATTTTCCTGTATAACTTAAAAAGGTAAATGAGTTTATCTTTTTTTTTTCTGTAAATTATCCTTAAAACTAATTATTTAGAAGTGTTGTTCTTAAAAGTAATTACCTTGAAATAAAATGCAATTCAACCTAATTTCCACTTAGTAAAATATGCTTCAAACTGATAAGAAAAATCACCATATATAATATCTTGACCTAAAACGTAGTACCGAACAAATTTATTGGGCAATAAACAAAATCTCATTCTTCAACAATAATGTCATGTGCTACCCATGAAATTAAAGATAAAATAGCAAGTGCGGTGCAAGGATTACACTCTGTACTCGACCTGTAAAAGTTTCATCAATGCCGCTCAAATTCTACCGTCAGAACACCTCTGATAAAAGATTTAACTTGGGCATGCTGCAGCATTAAAAGCTCCAATATTTATGCCACAGCAATGCTTTGATTATTTATTTCCATCCGCAGTGAGATTCTGGAGGCGTCAGTGAATATAATACCTCGATTAAGATTCTTATTAATAATTAAATATAAACCATTTTATCTTATAATAAATGTAACTGCTTTTTAGGCCGATTGTTCGAATGCTCTTTATCCCTCTCGGCAGTTTAGAATCCTATCTTTTTACATTTATTGTTAGTCATCGACCTCCATGTATTTTTGAGCTCATTCTTCGCAAAAATGGCGGACGGGAATCAGAACTTCAAGGGCCAAGCCTGGTTCTGCGTTACTGGATTGCCTAGTGATGTCGAAATTGAAGTAGGCGAAATGAGCTTTCATTTTCACAAGGTAATTTTCAATCGCTTTGTTCGTTATCTAATCCTCTACGGAGAAAATGTAATACAAATCTGTTCTTTCTTTTTTGGAAATTTCAGTTTCCATTAATGTCCAAGAGCAAAAAGCTCCATGACCTGATCACAGATCGGGAGCAAAACCCTACTAATCGAGGAGACGAAAATTCGGAAGGGATTGAAGAAATCGAACTTCCTAAAATCGCACTCAACTCATTTCCGGGTAGCTCTGAAATATTCGAACTCGCCGCCAAATTCTGCTACGGCGTCAAAGTAAATTTGACGGCGTTTAACGTGGTTAAGCTACGTTGTGCTGCCGAATATCTCGAGATGACCGAAGAGTTCGCCGAGGAAAACCTAATTAGTTTAACGGACAGATTCCTGACCAGAACCGTTTATAAGAATTTGAAATATTCCATTAGAGCTTTGAAGTCATGTGAAGATTTGTGTCCGCTTGCTGAAGAACTTGGAATCGTTTCAAAATGTATAGATTCAATTGTTGCTCAAACAAACTCTTTGGAATCTAATGAAATTTTTGGTTGGCCTATTGCAGAAGAAAGCAAAAAAAAACACAAAATAAAGAGTGAAATCGATGCAGGATCCGAATCCTGGTTAGAAGAGCTTGCAAAGCTCACACTTCCATTTATCAAACAAGTGATTTTTGCAATGAAGGAAAAACAATTGAGTTCAGAAATCGTAGAAGGATCATTAATCTCATATGCAAAAAAGTCATTTCCTGGGCTTACAAGATCAGGTCGACATTCACCTCAATCCAAATCCTTGCTGTCAGGTCATGGTCAGAAAGAACTTTTAGAATCCATAATCATAAGCCTGCCGTTGGAGAAAACTTCGGTTGATTCAACTAAGTTCTTGTTTAGGATGTTGAGGGCAATTAACATATTGAAAGGTTCAGAAGAGTGTAGAAGTATACTTGAGAAGAAGATAGCATCACAATTTGAAAGAGCCACCATTGATGATTTGTTGATGCCAAGTTACTCCTACCATGTCTTGACACTGTATGACGTTGAAAGCATGGAAAGGATACTGAAGTACTATCTGGAGAGATTGGAGGTAGAAACGAGGGTAACGGGAGGTGAGGATAGCGATGGCGGGTTAGTAAGAGTAGGTAGGTTGATTGATGGGTATTTGGCCGAGATTTCTTCGGATGTGAATTTGAGGGTGGATAAGTTTTGTGAGCTAGCGTTGAGTTTTCCAGAGCATGCTAGGGTTTATGACGATGGGCTGTATCGGGCAGTGGATTTGTATATTAAGGTATGTCTCATTTTAATTTGGCCTTAACAAGATATGATACAAGTACACGCATAACTACCTAGTCTATGTTGCTATGGTTTGCCTAAAAAGACAAATGCATGACCCTATTATATATTTTGTATTTCAAGAAAGAGTGCGTTTTAGGCCTGCAGTGGTTCAAACTGTGCATATTTCTGTTCTGCAACTTCATGAATCATGCTTGACCAATATTAACGTAAGCACTAGTAAAATGTCAGTTATGTAGTTAAGGTGGGTGCATATGAGAGGTAACAAAGTGGGTTAGTTAACAGTAGCGTGTAACATAAGCTGCCAATTCAGTAGTTTAGATCCATGTTCCAGCTTTCACGTAGCCTTTTCTACTTATGCACATATTACATTTACGTTTGATCCTTGTTTAATACTATACCATACTGTCCACAATGATTGGGATTTCGAATAACACCTTGATTTTCTGAGTTGCTGTATTGTTCATGTGCATATACTACATCAAATATGATTGTTCATTTAAAGTAAGAAGTCCGAGTTTGTTCACACCACTTTTGGTGGTGTGAACAAAACACTTGGTTGATCGGTGAAAATCAGGGGATCTTGTATGAGACTTCCTAATTTCCACCAATGAGTGGGTAGTGTTTTGTTCACACCACCAAAAGTGGTGTGAACAAACTACTACACCTAAGCAAGGCCCATATGTTGATTGAGTTTGTGGAAAGACCAGGAGTTAGGGATTTGTTAGCTAGTTTTTGGTGCACCTTCATTATACATTACTTATTCTGTCTATCTAAGGATCAAAAAGTTCCCTAGGAGGTCACAAGTGCTCTCACGGTTGTCTAATACAGAACAACTTAACTGCTGTTGCAGATGTACTTTATAACAAATGGTATCAAATTTAAAGTAGCTTTTCCATGTTGTCATGATATTTGTTAAGTTGCTATGGATGAAGCAACCGAAATTTAACCAACGGTTTTTTTTTTTCAAATAAGCTAATTATCTGATAAAATTCAACTAATTAGGTGTATATCTCATGCACAGGCACACCCTAATATATTACAAGAAGAAAGGGACAAAATATGTGCTGTAATAGACTGCAGAAAACTAACACTGGAGGCCTGCACGCATGCAGCTAAAAACGAGCGCCTGCCTCTTAAGGCAGTAGTCCAAGTCCTCTTTTTTGAGCAGCTGCAACTCCGGCAGGCCATAGCGGGAAGCCTAATCCCATCTAATAACCAGGTAGCAGAACAACATTCAGGATCGATCGTCCAACAAGGGAATGCCACATGGCGAACGGCAGTACAAGAGAATCTGGTGCTGAAATTGGATTTGGACAGCATGCGGAGCAAAGTTCGTGAGTTGGAGGAGGTGTGCTCCAGCATGAAGAAGGCAATAGAGAGGGTAGGAAGAAATGGAAAGGGAAATGGATCCGGTTCCGGATCCAGTAAGGGTTCATCCAGGTTTGGATGCAAGTTTGGAACTAAGGTTTGCGATTCGCAGGAGAGGACTGTTACGGAGCCCAGAAGGTCCCATATGGATTGAAGGGCTGGAGGAAACTGTGATGAGATTTGATAGTATATTCTTTGTTCACACGCTTTTGTTATCTGAATAGTTGAATAAAAGCGTATCTATACTATATTATAATTAGTGAATTGGATTTAGGGAGCGCACAAGCAATCTAGGATGTTTGTCTCAATTTAAAACTGAAAGGTCACGGCCTCCATTTCTCCTTTTCCCGAACGCTGTCAAATATTGTTCTTCTCATCGTCAATTACACCTTTTCCATTCCTTCTTCTTCCAGACCTAAATAATAACGCCCCAACGGTTTGATGCTCATCTGCTCTGCCGCCCGTCATCTCAGCTTCCTCCAACGTCTGCGAAATATTGGGTGGTCAGAATTGATTTGTCAACGATGCGTCTTCAAGATTGCCAGCTCTGATCTTCCCCTGAGGTAAACACATGTTATTTTTTTCAGAGCCACCGATTTTTAATTAGTTAGGCTCCACTTCTTGGTAATTCACTTTAACTAGGGTTATTGCATTCTTATATCAGTAATGAATATTGAATTCTTATATCAGAAACAAATACATGTGTCGGCTGTTCGTAACAGTGGTGTATTTTAAAGCACATTCATCACTAGCCTTTGTAATTCTAAATTGTTCAGCTTTGTAGACCGTTATATCTCCCTATTGCTTGAGTACTATCGTATTATGGTATTGTGTGTAGTCCATTAGTTTATTAAGGTCTTCCTGAATGTGAATAGAATGATGTGTTTAAAGTAGGTTTTTAACTGGCGAAACTCTCATTGTCTCTGTTTCTCTCAAAAATCTGGAACATGGTTGCACGTGCTGCTGCCTTTATTTTATCCAGCTTTTAACTCATAATCCATTTAGATTACCGTTTTTGTTAAGACTTTATTATTCTTTGTACGTGTGTAAAGTCTTTCTGAATATGTATATAAAAATGTGTTCAGTTTATGGTATCAGATTTGCAATTGTTTATGTTTATTGCTTGGTGAAACTCACATTATCTTTCTTTTTCTTAAACAGCTTCTTTATAACTTCTATAAAAATTCCAAATTATCACTCTTAAATGCAATTATCTTATAGTACATTTTAAACCTTTCTATTTATTTTCTTTACGGATTCATCACCTTTGGTAGAGAACATGTTATGTATTGATAAAAAAAAAAAAACAGCTACACCATTTGCTTTTCTTTGGGGTGCTTAAAGCTCCAATAAGTCATCCCCTTATTTCTTAAAGCAGGTCCAGGCATCGGCTGATAGTACGGCCAACTCGACGATGCTTTCGATCTTCCATACGCTAATGGCACCAGGCTTCGTTTAAGGTAGTTACATATCCATTTGCCATCAGACCTTCTTTCCTGCTTTTGCTTGCAAGCCATGCAACATTTACATTTTTAAAACAGTTTCAATTGTATGATAGGTGCCATTTTGTTAATTTTATAAATTGTTGCACTTATTTTTAGGATCTACAAGTCTACAACCACTTATTTTTAAAACAGTTTCAGTTCGTAGAGAAACTATTTTAATGGATTTTATTGATGCTGAAATGGACAAAGAATTTTTGTTGTTGCTGAAATTATGTTCTTTGTTACTGCTACATGAGAGTTTCAACGGGATACTTGCTGCTTTCTAGAAATAATTATAGGGAAAAGATAATCCGTTATTCGCAAGGATTTGTTTTGCTCTCAAAAATTGGCATATATTGCTTTTTTTAATCAAAACTTTGAGTTCGGCCATTGATCTCTACTTTCCCTTACCAAGACATTCCCGCACCAAATGTTGCACCATCTCCGCTTTCCTCACAGATGTTGTGAAAACTTAAGAATTATGACCACATATAAACATCTAATCTCCTGAGGTACGCCGTTATAATTTGTCGTTTAAGTCTACTTGACAATAACTTAGCATGAGTAGGAGTTTCAAAAATTGACATGTTTGTGCACTCCTAGCTTCCTTTTGCACGGTAACTTTGTATATATCAATTGAATCCCTAATTTTTATTTACATTTCTAATTAAATGTATTTAAAAACATATTGTATTCTTGTCTAATACTTTCAAACATGGTTTTAGCTTAAACTCATAGAGAACATGATTAGTGATGATATAAGGAAACTAATTTGTTTCGGCCGTTGTAGGGTTACTGCGCTGATATTAAAAGTTGTTGGTATATATGTTTATTGAATGGAATTTAAAAATAAACTATACGTGTCTATAAAAGTTTAGCTTCATATTTCAATTATACAATTAACCACACAATATTTATTTGGGTTTCATAAATTAACATATTGTATACATATATGGATATTAGAAACTTGCAATCAAGAGTGATATCCTTGAGCGTCCATGTTGCGAACTTGCTTAGGGTCCGTTTGATTTTGAACAGGAAGGGTTATTTGGAAGGGGTATTTGAAGGGGAATTGTTGCGAACGGGGAAAACGTTTTTTTTTTACGAAAGGGACATTTTGGAAGGGGAAGAAGTATTATTTTATTGTTTTTGTATATATTATTTGTAATTGTTTGTGTGTGTTTTTTGTTGAACAGAATAGTAGATGCAGAATACAAATTGCAGAATAAAAATTGCAGAATTAAAATTACATAATTGCGGAATACAATTGCAGAATTCAAAATGCTAATATAAAATACAGAATACAATGAAACTTTTTTACGCTTGCCCGCGACAACTAGTTCGTTTCGTATATTATCTCGTACAACCGCCATGGTGGATGTTGTTCTGGTTCTTTGAACGGGTTCTCGATCTCTGTTTCCGCGATTTGATATACTGTAATATTCTTCGAGATATTCTTCTGGCACTAAATCAGGGTCGTCATCATACGGCATAAAATCTGGATCACCAGCGTTGTATTTTCTAATGTAGTTGTGAGTAGCCATTGTAGCAGTAACAATTTGTACTTGAACATGGTATGGATACGTCTGCATGTTACGTAAGATGACAAGTTTTTTCTTTCAAATACCAAATGTTCTTTCAATTGTCATACGCAAACTAGAGTGATAGTAGTTGAAAATTTTATTTTTTGACTTCATTCCATTTTGTGTATCATTAAAGTCTGGTATATGATATCCCATGGATCGGTAAAGAGTTATATATCCTTCCACTAGTGGATATCCTGAATCCACAAAAAATACTGTCCGGTAGGAGGATGAGGGAAATTAGGATCCGGATTATTTATAGCTTCCCGAAATACTTTAGCGTCGTGCGCAGTTTCTTCCCATCCCGCTCTTACAAACGTAAAAGTTAAATCAAACGCACAAACAACCATAATATTTTGTGTAGCAGATCCTTTCCGCCTTATAAAACGTTGCATGTCTTCTTGACCCACGTGAGCCATCACATGCGTCCCATCAATAGCCCAATACAGTTTTTAAAGAAAGGATAATACTAGGGTGAAGAACGAATTTGTTCTGGGATTTGGTTAAATTGGGTATCGGCCGGTCTAATAATATCGACTGCCAATAAAAGAACTGAATCCAAAACTTTATGAAAAATGACACTAATCGTACCATTTGATCGTTGAAACCGCTCAGCAACCTGTCTTGTAGGGAGGGTCAATGCAATAGTATATAGGAATACAACCACCATTTCTTTGACCGTTATGTGCATTGAGTCTTCCAATCCGTAATTTGTTAACCGTTCACACAAGGATCTGAAACATAATCGCTTCATTCGAAAATTGCGGTGACAACGATCTACGTGTCCTGATAGTATTTCATGAACCCAATCAAGGTTGGAACTTACAAAATTGTGTATTTTGCTCATTTCTCGTGTTTGAGTAGCCATAATTTCTTGAATATCTAGCAAATCTTCCAAATCTTCACAATCAGATTCATCACTATCTGCCATAATTTCTTGAAGAACTGGAGGAAACTGAAAAGTGGATATGGTGATGTAGTGTTGAAATTGGTGGAATATATATACGGAGAGGGAAAAGAGGAGGGCAAAAAAATATCTGTCACGTCGGACGTGCGTCGGACGCGTCCAAAGCGTCCGACGCGAAAGCTAACTTTTCAGTCGTTCAACTTGAAGGGGCAAATGTGTGTGTCCCACTGTTGATGCGTCTGACGCATCCGACGCAGACGCGAACGTAAACTGCCCAATTGGAAAATCAAACGGTACCTTAGTTGCTTTATGTCTGTCATCAAAACATAGTAGATTACAGTGTCTCAGTTGGCTCTGCACCCACTTTATAAAGCAAATTACTACATTGGTCATTGTAATTTGTAACCCATAGTTAATGTTTGCTTTAGTGTTTATTTGAAATTGTACACTGCATTTATTTAAATAACAGCCATTACAGCGATGTTAAATTATGAGCAACGGGGAATGGCTAACAAAGACAAAAAAATATTAATGCTCGTTCTCACTGAATAACAACTGTTGTAATTTTTACCATAAAAGATTGATCACGTCAGCATCTTTCTACGCCATTCTTTTAAGAAATTGTGTGTTACATGGTTTTGCACTTTAGTATATTTATATTTGCAAAGCAACAAATATTTATTTCAACTCAATATACCAAGAGCTTTACTTTTTACCTATCAATATTCTTCATTTTTCACTTAATTTCTCATTATTGAAAATTGTACTAATATAACATTAAAACATCAACTTTTAGAACGTTGAAGCAGAAAGTGGAGAAAAACCAGTTCTGAGTCAGTGACACAGTGCTTCCTCTTTACAAAATCTATGATTCCAACTGCCATTAGAATGTATTTGAATTAGGAATGGTGCTTCTTTTTTTAGTAGTGCACATAATATTTTTTCAATAGGTAAAAATATATACACTTACAACATTTTTTTATGTTTTCAAGAAGTGATCATTTGATTTCTCTTATGGATCAGAATACCGTCTGCATATAAGTATGTTGGCATAATTGTTTATGCATTGGTAGCTATCCAGTCCTCATAAAGATGTTGTCCTCATAAAAATGTTTACCAACATCTTTAAGTATGGTTGATTAAGATACAACTTTTAATGAAGCGTTGGAATCATATGCTCACTTGAATTCATAAAGGGTGAACTTTGTGCATCATATATCTTGGGAATAATCCCACATTTTTCAAAATAAGTAGTTGTCTATCAATAAATAAGAAGTGATCACTCTGCTATACTCTTGTTTCCTCGTTTACTCTGCTATACTCAATGGTTCATGGTCATTTCCCTATTTTTCCAACTTATGCCTTAGCCTAGTTACTTTGTTAATTATATTGTTAGAATTATCGCACTCGCCAGACTTTATGTCTGACCCCCCCTTTTTCCATCTCTTTCCTTTTCTCCCTCCAGGTGCTCAGGTTGGAACTAGCACCGGTAGAGCTTGATCTTGGACTGCTTTAGAAGATTTCTTGGACCGTTGAAGTAAAGTTCAACTTCTCTTTATTTATGGCTATTTTAATGTTGGGGATTATGTCTTTCAGTTTATGTACTTTGTTTTATCAAGATGGATATGATGTACTTGACTTTGGTTTATGGTTTTGATGATGTAATCAAACACATGGGTTTATCCGCTGCAATAAAGTCTTAAATTTTCAAGTACTGCTTTATATCTGTCTTGTTGTGATTTTCTGTTCTATATTCACTATAAACGCTCCACTGAAGATAAGACATTCCCTTTGCGAGTGACCTTAATGGAGGTGGGGTGTTACATGTTGTCTTCCCTAATTTTTTTTTTGAAGGACCGCAGTAGTACATAATTATCTTGAAGAGATATATGTATCAAAGCGTTTCATCAGAATTTAGTGCCCATATCAATGAATGCACTGAACTCTGTATCATCATATAATGACATTATGAAATAGCCATGCAGTTTCTGTCCTAGAAATTCCTTAAAGAAAAGTAATATTAGTCAAATAAGATAAGCCATGAGTTATTCACATATGTCTTATGACTTATTTCATTACGCTCTCGGTAAGTATCATACTTCCAATTAAGTACTATATGGGAAAAGATAAATAAGACTTGGTTGTCATCCATGAAATGGAATATAGATAGGCACTGTTGAAGTACTGGGCAAAGGCGATGCAGTTATCAAGGCTCCTTGAATATGTGGAATCAGTAAGTCAAAACCTTTAAATATCGTTTCTTAAACAGTAATATATTTTAGTTGTTTGCTAAAAATACCAATCAAGAAAAGCGCTTACATAGGTAAGATCATTTGGGCATAAGAAGTTGGATTTCAGACAATCTGTTGCTACTGAATCAATCCTATATCAAGTAGAAGGCTTGGTTTGTTGGAAGGAGCGTGCACGCAATGCATATGAATATTATGACAAGGATGGAAGCAATTTATAGGTATGTATATACGAATTCTAAAACATGCATGTTTATTTTCCATCTTGTGGTTTCATAAAATTGTGGACATTTATCAAACATCGATTTTGATGATTTGAGAATGTTGGGTGTAAATGACATACGAGATTGGTTTTTCGACACCTGTTAAACGTTGGTCTAACGTTATGGTCTTATTATAAGATTGGGGGTCTGGAACTACTATTTTTTATATGAAAAACTGTGAAATTTACATCTTCCCCTTTATAACACGTTCTGAATTTTTAGCAGCTCAAAGAAGCTGATTTTGCTGATGATTTCTTCACCCACTACCAAAGAATTTTAACCAAAAGTAACTTTTTATGTGTAAAATTGTTGATAAAATTCCATGCTAATTTTCTTATCTTGACAGATGACAAGCTAAAATCAAGGGAACTAATTATTTTTACAAATATAATTTTATATGTAAAAAGACAAGATTTTGGAGGAACAAATAATTTGTTGAAAACTAAGAAAAGATATTATTCGGGCAAAGAAGAATGTGTAAACACTTTGAGAATATACGTTCATTGTTGATACTCCTAAAAGTTTGATTATATATGATCTTCACATTAAATATAGAAAATTGATTGCCTCGTAATATTACACTGTCCAAATCCACCTCTACTAGAGAAAATGAGTTTTAATGGTAATAATAATGATAATTGACAATAGGCACCATGTTATTGCGCAAATTGTTATTAACCTTTTGTTGTCCTGTACTTCTGTAGCTCTTTCTAGCATAACTCCAAACCTTATATTGTGTATAAAAATTCATTTGGACTTTATGGATATTTATGAATGAATGGTTTAATGGGAAGGCATGAAGATATGAGTACTAAAGTAGTTTAGTTAGCTAATTGTTTAGGATTACACAATTATGCAACTTTATTATTTATTTTGAGTTATCTATCCATCTTTCTATAGTTATGATAATACTCTTTTCTACTCCTCGGAATTGTAAGCTATTGCTCTCCGCAAAGTTAAATCTCGCACACAGATGTTTTCTCAAATTTTTGTTATTGATTTTCAGACTTAATAGAAAACAATGACTAGGAGAAATTTAGTAAATTTTCTTGCATTGCATGTCTACTTGTATAATAAGAGTAGATATTTATGGGCGTATCACCTACGGATACTTTAAAAATCTGTCAACTAATGTTTTGTTCTTTATAGTGTGACTCTTTTAGAAACAAAGTGTCTTCAAGTTTTCATATGCTTAGATAAATTTCTGCTATTTTCCAATTATATTACTTTATCTACGCAACTATTACAATATCTTTACTTTTGAATGTATTAACAACAGTAAACATAACAGTGTTAGTCTTAATTATCATGAAATAAATTTGAGTGCTAGAAGATTACCAAAGAATTTGCAATGCGAAAGAATGTATTTCCAAAGAATATGCCTACTGGATTGTAAAACCTCTAATTTCAAATTCAATCCTCTAAAATGAGGCCTTAATTTGTCCAAAACAACTGGCTTTTATTTTATTCATTTTAGCTATTGGTTTATCCACTGTATATATTAATTTTATGACAGGCCTTGCTGCCAAGTTTGTAATGCTCATTATGACTATGATCCTATATAGCAGCTATCACAAGTTTTTATCTTTTTTCAATTTGTTATTTTAAGGTTATTCTATTTAATCAAGTGATAGGATATATATTATCAATTACCAAATACCACTACTAAAAAGAAGGATGCGGTAGCTTATTTAATAGGTGTACACTATCAAAGATCATATCTAATAAGAGAGAAGATTACACTAAGTCTTAATCCAAAATTAAGTGATAAATATAACTACAAAATACCACTATGACAATTTTTTGTTTTTTCCCGCCTTTTTTTGTGATTTACAGATTAACATGGAATTATCTTAGAGTTCCACCGTAAACACAAATATAAACATGATGTTTATGAGAAAAGTAAAAATTGTGCATGTTCATCTAATCATCAATAGGGGAGTTAACTATAATAAACATACCAATATTTGCAGTGGAAATAAATAATAATACTTATGGCAAGCTCCATCTTCATCTTCAAAACGGTGTCTTCGATAACAGAAACTCAAGCTGACCCAAGCGTATTGCATAAAAAGAAAACACAACAAACACTCAGACCAGAACCAAATCATTCACGTATTAATCAAATTAAAATACGAAATAACATGACTGTTATGGGTGCAGAAATCTAAAGAAGTATTATGGAAAATTCACAAATGATTTTGGAAGAAATGAAACTATCATAAGCTCGTCCCACATCACACAATGCAAGCGCATGCCAAAATGGGCGAGTTTTGTCTTATGATAACCAAACATGCTTTCATACGTGAAAATCTTCTTTTAGTATTATTTTTAATGCATAGTGTTGAAAACCATTTCGCAAATAAATATATTTATCTTAGCAAGCATAGTGATTATTCCCACATACACGAAAAGCTCGTACTGGTTGTTGGGTTCCAATATGATGGTTCCTGACACGAAAGATCAATACGGAACTAGGTGCAACCTCACGGTTCATGGTTTTCATCCAGGCTCGGACACCAAACACCAGGAAAATCACCGGTTAACATCCAAACACAGACACTGAACATACCCTTTTTTTGGGCAAATTTTAAAGTAGATCTACCACCAAAGCTTTCAAGTTTCAATAAAATGTATACAACCTAACCGCTAGTTTACCATCAATCCAGGGTGTGAGGTTCGTTGAAGTCACGATATACACAATGCTATCATCACTAGCTCATTTCATAACTTGAGTATGCCACATTGTCAAGTTACAACATGTCCCTGATTTCCATCAATACATAACCTCTAAGCACGTAAAACTTAGAGACGAGAATAATTTTATTTGCCACAATCCGATATATATTAACAGAAATCAGTGCTACGCAGTCAATTACAATGTCAGATACACAATCCATCAAAGTCCTTCTTGGGTCTGAACGGAACAAAATCCGAAAAAACCTCAAATATATTCAGACCTCATGCCACTTATAACCTAGTATTGAGTGATCAGCCCAATCGAGACATCAGTAGTCAATCCAAATAAATCCAAAGATTCCCGGTCTTCGTTCGTCAATTGGACGTCTCCAGTTTCTTTATAACGTCATATTTTTACTTGGAATGGGTTTCGAACATATATTCAATCCCGGACTTTCCAAATAATAAGCGCATTTCTAAAACAATAGTCATGCCTCTAAATTTTTATAACAATATTATTTAAACATCGATTTTTTTTTAATTCAAAGGGGAATATATTTTATTTCAAATTTCAACTTGAATCAACGGTTTAATTCGAGGACAATTCCAATTTGGGAAGAATTTACAAATATTTAAATAACTTGAAAAATAGTTATGTAACGAACTGGGATTTTCGACTCCGAAAATCAACACAAAAATGCCATGTTGACTATTCGAACATCGAAAATACCTCATCATTAATAGAAAGAAGTTAGAAGGTGAGAATAGATAAGATAGAAAATTAGAATAGGAGAAGAAGAAGATCGCTACAACATAATATCAGAGTAACACGAATCTCACACCGGAACGGATGAATTATAATATATAACATAACTTTGAAATAAAACAGAATATATATACAATGACATTATCAGAGTACAACACTTACACACAATGGAAATAACAATAGCTATGTAATCCTGAAGCCTCCTGCTTCAAGCTCCTCCAAGTATATCTGTAAAGTCCTGAACTACTTGACTGCCCGTACAAATTTGGGAAACCAAGATTTTAGGGAAAACAAACAAAATAAACTCTGGGTCAGTCATGGGACTGGTGTGAGTAAACTCAAATCATTTGGTTTAACCTTTCAAAATCCTTTTCAAAAGAAAAGGTAATCATAAGACCGATCCACACATAAACTCAGATGGTTTTTACCTTACGATAACCCAAAACAATTTGGAAATCAATACTTCTCTGATATTATAATAATGTCTAATCACAAGTAATTAACAATCTAGCAGAACGCTTGCATCTCACGTTCCACATATATAATATACAAACAAAACCGCGGGCGCTTATTGGAGATTGGATTCCGACTATGACAAGGTATGGGACCACCTGCTGATAGTGTATCTCTAGAGGCGAATACACTGGGTTCAACAAGAACGTCTTGCAACCCGGCCCACACATGACCGACCACTCATTTCGCTTGAGTGTATCGAATGTATACCACCAACGGTTGGGAGCTACCCACCGTTTTCCGAAAAGGGACAGCATCGATAATAGGTAAAAGAATGAAATGGATTTTCTCTAGATAGGTGATATACACCCTAATGGGAGCGACCCACTTAGCCATGCTGCCTGCCCGATTTCAGTTAGTTCCCGGTTAATGAGGCTTGAGGTCATAACGTATCTTTTGACCGATCATACATTCATTTACTTTGAATGCCACATCGTCATACCCGTCAAATCACAAATTGATTTCCTCAAAAATACCACGGGTATAAAGCTAAGAGAAACGAATTCCTCCGCCACCAAACGTAAGTACGTTTGAAGAGATCAACTTACGCGATCCGTTGGATATACTCTGTCAGACATTCGTCCATTCAGGTTTGTCCTGGGACTGGACAAACCGAAAGCACTATTCTATATACAGGATAGCCCTTGCACAACTCCATCTTCAATTATTTTCATCATATTTGATCGCAACGCTAACGTCCATACAGAGTGGTTTTCAGATAATATATCTGATCTCGGTCTCTCCGTATTGACGACGATAAAATGGTCAAAAACTTCAATAGTCGGTGATTTAACTATCAAAGAAAAACAGGCGTGCAAACAACAATATTATTTCCAGGTGGAAATTCTATCAATCAAACATCATTCAACATTTATCTCTTTTTAGATTAAATTATCCTTAATTTCTCCATTTATCCATTTATATACATATATATATATATATATATTCGTAACTTCCTATTTTTTTTCTAAATTTAGAAAATATACTTTAGTAATCATTGGAAAATGTTTACATATTTACTTCCATTTCTTATCTTCTCGATAAGAAAACATTTCTGATTCTTATTTGGAAAAATTTCCCAAATCTCCTTTATTTGATTTAAACTGATGTTTAAATATAACATCGCAATGCGAACTCTTACCATTTTTCTCATTAACCAAATTCACTTAACTAACCTTCACAATCGAACCTTACCTATCCCTTGGGTTAAAAACGAAGTCAATCAAGTTCGGGTAAAATTACCTCTCAGACCTTGGCTGAACAACATTTCTAACCTCAAAATAGACAAAATTCACCCTTTACAACTTTAGCAACTTCCTTACTTAACTCTCAGATTCTATTTACGAATCCCTTTCTTTTACCGAAATCATTTGATTATAACGATAGTGTTATAATCTCATGCCTTTGAAATATAATAACTTAAATATACCCTTTTAATTATTAATTTGAATAATTAAACCAACAATTAATTTATTAATAAATAAAATCTCGATTTGAAGACGGAAAGTATATAGTACTTTCCCAAATTCGATATAATCGAATTTCAACTTACAATTCTCTCTCGAATAATCTATATTCGATAACTCCTCCCGAATAACTATATTCGATTTAACTCCCTTCGAATAACTTATATCCGATTTAACTCACTTCGAATAACTTATATTCGATTCAACTCCCTTCGAATAACTTATATCCGATTTAACTCACTTCGAATAACTTATATTCGATTACTCCTCTCGAATAAACTATATTTGATGACTCTACTTCGAATATGTGATATTCGATTAATTCTACGTCGAATAAGTGATATTCGATTAATTCTACTTCGAATAAGTGATATTCGATTAATTCTACTTCGAATAAGTGATATTCGATTAATTCATTTTTACTAACTCTATTCGATTAACTATAACTCGACTAACTCGATTTATTTAACTCAACTTGACTAACTCGACTTATTTAACTCAACTTGACTAACTTGACATGATTACTCCTATCGATTAACTAATATTCGATTTAACTCCATTCGCTTGACTCTAGATCACAGCGATCACAATGGTTACGCCTGATTCCCTCAGGAAACATTCGACCACCGTAGGCTATCTGCAGCTTGCGAATTACGCTAGCAGTCGTACGAAATGGCGACTCACGCTGAATAACTATGTTTGATTAACTCTATCTCAAATAACTATATTTGTAATAACCCTTAACTTCTCCGGTGAGGAAAGCCCGGATTGAGTAGAGGACAAGCCACAAAAGAACGCAGACAGAAGAGCATTTCATTGTATATTACAACATTTCCATCAGAATACAAGAATATACAGAGAATGAATAAATATTACATAGAAAATATCATAGATTTAAATTACATTTAAATACATTACAGCGGAAAATAATACAATACACAACTGAAGGGGATATACGGATACAAAGCTTTCCGGATATCATTCCAGCTGTAAACCAGGATCCTGTGAATATAAATCTGCAAAACCAAAACTACTAGCTGCCCGTGCGGAAAATAAGGGCACCCAGAGTTTAGGTTAAAACAATAAACTCCAGGTCAGTTGTAACGACCCAGGGGAAAAAGTCAACGCTCGAGTCTTCGACAACAATACATAAACCCGTATCGCTTGCCAAAAATCCAAGCATCGAACCCCTAGATTGTCATGAGAAAGAATTTAGAGGGTGAGAATAGAAAGAAAGAAATATTTGAATAGAAGAAAGAAGAACACATCAGAATCTCACAGCGGAACGAGTAAAATATAATATCAAATCCTTTATACAAAAGAACTGTATAGACATACCAATCATCAGAGTCAACATACATCAGTCACAGCGGAAAAATATCTGTATATATAACTAGCGGCGAAGCCTCCTACTTCTAGCTCCTGAAACTCCAAGCGGACCTAACCTGGAAAATACTCGGTCTGACCCGAGCACATTTGATTTAAAACAAAATACACCGGGTCAGTCTGGAATACCATCAGCGATAAATTCGCATCACACACACACTTGTTTAACTTTGGAAAATCCTTTCTGAAATCAAAGGATAATAGTAAGACCAGCCCACACATAAACACGGACGGTTTTTACCTTACTATAACCCAAACCATTTTTGAAAATCATAACTTGATCTGATATTATCATAATGTTTACATACAAGTAAATATCAATCTAGAGGAAGGCTTGCATCTCACGCTCCCCATATATAGTATACAAACAAATCAGCGGGCGCTTATTGGATATTGGATTCCCAACTTGACAAGGTATGGGACCACCTTCCGCACGTGTACCTCTAGAGGCATATACACTGGGTTCAACAAGAACGTCTTGCAACCCGGCCCACACATGACCGACCACTCATTTCGCTTGAGTGTATCGAATGTATATCACCGACGGTTGGACTCAAACCACCGTCTCCCGTAAAGGGACAACATCGATAGATTAAAGAAGCGAAAGGAATTTCTCTAGATAGGTGATCATACACCCTAATGGGAGCGACCCACATAGGCATGCTGCCTGCCCGATTTTTGTCATTTCCCGGTTGTTGAGGCTTGAGGCTAGAATTCATCTCTTCTAACATCTGGCCATCATTCACTTTGAATGCTACATAGTCAAATCCATCAGATATCACTAATTGACATCCCCAAACACACTCTATTTGGGAGCTACCCAGGTACATTTGAAGAAATCAACGTACGTGATCCTTTTGGAAATACTCTATCAGACATTCGTCCATACGAGTCATCCAGGAACAGGATGAACCGAAGGCATCCTCCTACCGCATCCTTATAGGAATCACCTCAAGGATCAGTAGCGAGTAGTCCTTGCAAATCCGTGGATTCAACCACGACAGAATCACAAACCAAATGACTCTGGTTGCAAGCCAGAGAGATTTGGCAAGTAGTCCTTCCGCTTATGAAGATCCACGGTCTTCACTTGCTCCGTCTTCTATCGACGTCTTCACGTATTTGTTGGTCAGAATGGTTTTCGAATATGAATTCGATCCCGGTCTTTCCATACAAACAATCGTATTGGTCAGGTTTTGATAGTCGGTGTTTTAACTATCAAATAACAAATGTGTGAATGAAATGATTTCACTGATCCAGTACTTGGCATGACTTGGCCTCTTTAAAATATTTTTAACAAAATCGTTAATCAACTCTAATATTCGACTTAACTACATTCGCTTGACTCTAGATCGCAGCGATCACAATGGTTACGCCTGATTCCCTCAGGAAACATCCGACCGCCGTAGGCTATCTGCAGCCCTGCGAATTACGCTAGCAGTCGTACGCACTTTCACTCGCTCCAAACTAATACCATTCCTCGATAATAACAAAGCCGTTCAAGTTGGGGTATTCTATTTACCTCTCAGACCTTGATCGACAACGCTCTTATCTCAGAATAATACCAGTTCGTCACTTAACCATTTCACTAAAGTCTTATTTATCATCTCGATTTCAAATGTGGTTTTATCAACCGTTTCTTTCGTTCGATAAATCTTTTACTTAATTTCTTATTTAAGTAAATATCCACTAAAGACGTAACTTTTATCTCGAAACCTTATTTCACTTATATTTTTGGGTTTTAATGAAATCTCCGTTCAATAATCAATTCCCATTCCTCGGCATTCTTAAATTAAAAACTTTTACTTGGATTACATAGCTAAACCCGCTTACTTCCTTCTTTACAATCAAATCCTTTTAACTTGGATTTTTAATTTCAAAACCACTTACCAATACATACCAATCCTTATGTAATTTCCTTTTTGTTTAAAAATCCTTATTACAATATTTCATTCCATTCAATCCCTTGAGTTTTTAGTCGTCGTTGATTTAAAATCCCATTTAAACCTCGCTTAGATTTCATTTCCAAATACTCCATTTACCATCCTTTTTACTTAACTTAGATTTCTTTTAAACCATTAATACATTTCTAACTATGTTTAGTTGAATTCTTTTTACTTAAGAAAATCTTATTTACATCTTCTAAATCACTTAAAGTCTCTTTTAAAATCTCGTTTTGGAAACTGGTATTTTTAATCCTTTTATAAACTCGATTAAAAGTATTTATTCATCAATTTCTAATTTCATCACTCGTATAAATTTACTGAAAAACCTCAGTTCAGTTATAAAATAATTTACAACTTTAAAACTACGTCGATTCACCTGACGGTAGAACGACGTTTAAAACAACACATTTTAGGCCATTCACTGCCAATTACTCAATCAACACGGTCGTTTGATTTTAAACACTACACGGGTGGTTATTTGTTCAACCATCACACTCAACAGGTTTTCTACCATATAGGGTTCAATCAGTTCAAATATCAACGATATAAGCAAACAACCAACAAATAAAATATTTGAGGAATCCGATCGGATCCCTCCAACCTGTTCTTCCTTGCATCACAGCTCGTTAGGCATTTCATAACAATATATGAAATAAAATCCATATGATCGATTAAATCTAATTAACAGCATCAAATCAACCAAAACAGTCAACAGCAACCAATCAACCAATTTATATTTTTAACAGTAAATTATATTTTAATATGAATTTACCACATCACAGAATTCCAGAAGGTGTGAGAATTAACTCACCTGGATTTGCGTTGTAAACACAGCTTGTTTCAGATGAATTTCAACTCGTTTGATTCAACTCTGTTCGTACCGTCCTGCTCATGAATACGGTTCCAGTTTATCGGCCAGTTCTGATAAAAATACGAATACGTTGTTAATACTTAAAATTTTACTTTATCTTTAATAACTAATTAATTTAAATAAATTTAAACCAATTACTTTGTTTTAAAATAATACCGCTCAACTTCTTTATTCATCGCTTTGTTTGTTACCTGCCTTGTTCCAAACCATGACCGCAACTTCATAATTTGGCCAAATCGTTTAATCCCTTAAAGCCCATAAGCCCAAAGTTGGATTCCACGTCAGCCCTTCTGGATGGAGTAAAACGTAGCCGTCTTCATACTTATCCTCTATTCCTCTTCATTTTATTTTACCCCGTCCAAAACTAAAAAAAAATCTGCTCCTGCCATACCAAATCAAAGCGTCGCTCTCACTCCCTCCGTTGATCGGAGCTCCGCCAGACACCGGCAATTGCAGCGCACCCGTCCGCTCCTTCCTCCGTTAGATCCTCATCCAAAATTAAACCCTGCTCTGCCAAACGAAAGGTGGCGCCTTTCCCCTTCCTTACTCCGTTGACCAGAGACCCCGCGGCAGCCTCCAAAAGACGCGCCCTTGTCTGCTCAGCCTCCAGCTCGAGCATCGTCGCACCCAGCTCCTCCAGTGGCTAGCAGTTCGATCGCAAAGACTTGGACCTTCCAGCGAGATCCACTCAGCGAATGTCACTTTGAATTCTACCTAACAAGGTTAGCGTATAAATCTCACAGTGTTTTATATTTTTGTTGTTTGATTCTTGCTGAATAATTGGATAAAACGAGGGTTTTGTGTGATGGAAGAAATCTAATCGGTTATTGTTGTTTGCTGGTTAGTACATGACTTATATTTGGGAATTTTGGTTTGGCAAGAACTGGTATTGCAGTGTATATATAGTTGGATGGGTTTTTGGAGATAAGAGCAAAGTCTTGTCATTGGGTCTATGCTGATATGTATTGTCTGTTCGATAGGTAGCTGGCGCCTGTCTGCTGATGTGAGGAGATGGAAGGAGAAAAGGGTACTGTGTTGATGGTTGAGAGCCTAGGCATGTGTGGTCTTTCTCAGTAGAGTATGTGCTACCTGGAAAAAGTGATCTAGGCCTTAGCTGTTCCCTACAAGTGCTGTCATTTCCTACAATAGGGTATGCGATGTCATTACTACTGAGATGTATGGGATGGCCATTGCTGCCATGAGTTGTTATTCAAGATTGATGGGGAAATCTACTAAAGTAGATATGAACTATAGGGGATTGGTCACTTCGTAAATGTATATTGAAAAAAAAAGATCTTAGTACATATGTATGTGAAGCACATGTATGTGCATACTTTTCCGTTGTCATGTAAAAAGCTGTTAATATGTACAAATGTTCCTCCTTCTTTCCCTACTTTATTTGTCTTGTTCTTCTATATTCGTGCTTTATTTGCTTTTGGTGTCATGCCTATGTTCTCGTCAGTATGAACGTTGTTAATTGGCTCGGCCAAAAGACCTTGTATGGACGTGATGAATTTGCTCTACCTTATCTTGTATATTTTGTTTCTTTTACTGTATGTGATTTGTTGTTTAGCATTGTTGAATAGACTGGATTGGAAATTCATATTGGTTGTTGTAAACATGTATAGTTGGTTTTATTTGACTTGACAAAAGAGTTGTACAGGAGGATATACATGTGAATAATTCTTTCAATATATATATATATATGTCTTCTCCCTTCCCAACTTTATTGGCATTGTTCTTTTCTTTTTCTCCTTTATTCGATTTGCTATGTCGTCGAATGGGTTTGCGTTGGAATTCCTATTTGATGTTGTAAATGTACACCTTTGTTTTAAAATGGAAAAAATCCTACATGTTTGATTCATCTTCTTTCTAAATATCGCATTGTCTTTCTGATTTGTTACACGTAGCTTGGAAATTTTATTGTCACTGTCAAATGATTCTGTGTTGCTGTGTACGTCACACCGTTGCTATTACAGTAAGGCTTGTGAATAACTTACCAAATATTATCGATAAATATTTGAATAAATCCCAAAACTATAAATTTCAAAAATAAATAAATAATTTATCATTGCCATATATACCTGACCGGAATAATATTTCACTTTAGATTAAAAGATATCGGATTATAACTTAGCATCAACGAGTTCGAGTCGACCGATGTCAAAAACATTATTAAATATTCAATTTAAAATGGCCAAAAGTCTGGGTCGTTACATTCCTTCCCCCTTAAAATAATTTCGTCCTCGAAATTGCTATGGCAGAAAGAATGTTGCAAATCCACTATCTTTACAAATATATTTAATTAAAAATTGATTTTATTTTCAAAATTTATCCAATCAGTTTTAAAAGCAATTTATTTCATCTAATCAAATTTTCAAAAATCTTCAAAAATATTCCAACACCTTAAATTTTGGAAATTTTTTTGGCAGAGTCTCCCCTGTACGGAGGGCATCTGCAATATCGCAGGATCAAGAAATAGATATTCCTCGACTCTCATGGTCAAAAATCAAACTCAAAACCCAAACAAAACCAAAAATTTAATATTGGCGTAGGCGTACCTTTTGGCGAGCGTTATTACGCGATAAGCTATAATTTTATATTCGAGCCTGCTTAATTTTTATGCAGCTCTACTCCAACTGGATTTAATTAACTCCAAAATTTCTCCCTTGGATGGATTTTAAAGCTGAACTGGCACTTGCACCTGTTCTCAACTCAAACAAATTCATCAGCTATCACACAAGGTCAGTTATGTTTAAAACATCCATATAATTTCCTATCAACTCATTCCACACACAGTTCAATCCACACGGGATTTATTATTCATAATTACTTCCTTTATTACTATAATTATCCATTCAGATTTACTTCCCTGAATTGGCTTATTTAGTTACCCATTCAAAATTATTCGAATCAGGATTGATTGGTCAACTTAATTATTTCCAGATTTGTTTCAACCAACCCTATTCAGGTTCAGATTTATATTCGAGCATCCATCAACACAATTCAGCATATCACACAATCAACAAATCCAAACAATTTTCCCATACTATAATAAACTTTAATTTTTTATATATATATATAAAATAAATTGGGCCAAAAATAGTCTCAAAAATAATTTTATACCAAAATACAAATACGCGCTGTCGTATATACACTCAACTCAATCTAGGGTACTGCTGACCCCATCTCTATTGAGTCACACCACAGAGCCAAGGTTATCTCTAAACCAATAGCTCTGATACCACTGTAACGACCCGGGGGAAAAAGTCAACGCTCGAGTCTTCGACAACAATACATAAACCTGTATCGCTTGCAAAAAATCCAAGTATCGAACCCCCAGATTGTCATGAGAAAGAATTTAGAGGGTGAGAATAGAAAGAAAGAAATATTTAAATAGAAGAAAGAAGAAGAACATATCAGAATCTCACAGCGGAACGAGTAAAATATAATATCAAATCCTTTATACAAAAGAACTGTATAGACATACCAATCATCAGAGTCAACATACATCAGTCATAGCGGAAAAATATCTGTATATATAACTAGCGGCGAAGCCCCCTACTTCTAGCTCCTGAAACTCCAAGCGGACCTAACCTGGAAAATACTCGGTCTGACCCGAGCACATTTGATTTAAAACAAAATACACTGGGTCAGTCTGGAATACCATCAGCGATAAATTCGCAGCACACACACACTTGTTTAACTTCGGAAAATCCTTTCTGAAATCAAAGGATAATAGTAAGACCAACCCACACATAAACATGGACGGTTTTTACCTTACTATAACCCAAACCATTTTTGAAAATCATAACTTGATCTGATATTATCATAATGTTTACATACAAGTAAATATCAATCTAGAGGAAGGCTTGCATCTCACGCTCCCCATATATAGTATACAAACAAAACAGCGGGCGCTTATTGGATATTGGATTCCCAACTTGACAAGGTATGGGACCACCTTCCGCACGTGTACATCTAGAGGCAAATACACTGGGTTCAACAAGAACGTATTGCAACCCGGCCCACACATGACCGACCACTCATTTCGCTTGAGTGTATCGAATGTATATCACCGACGGTTGGACTCAAACCACCGTCTCCCGTAAAGGGACACCATCGATAGATTAATCAAGCAAAAGGAATTTCTCTAGATAGGTGATCATACACCCTAATGGGAGCGACCCACATAGCCATGCTGCCTGCCCGATTTTTGTCATTTCCCGGTTGTTGAGGCTTGAGGCTAGAATTCATCTCTTCTAACATCTGGCCATCATTCACTTCGAATGCTACATCGTCAGATCCATCAGATATCACTAATTGACGTCCCCAAACACACTCTATTTGGGAGCTACCCAGGTAGGTTTGAAGAAATCAACGTACGTGATCCTTTTGGAAATACTCTATCAGACATTCGTCCATACGAGTCATCCAGGAACAGGATGAACCGAAGGCACCCTCCTACCGCATCCTTATAGGAATCACCCCAAGGATCAGTAGCGAGTAGTCCTTGCAAATCCGTGGATTCAACCACGACAGAATCACAAACCAAATGACTCTGGTTGCAAGCCAGAGAGATTTGGCAAGTAGTCCTTCTGCTTATGAAGATCCACGGTCTTAACTTGCTCAGTCTTCTATCGACGTCTTCACGTATTTGTTGGTTAGAATGGTTTTCGAATATGAATTCGATCCCGGTCTTTCCATACCAACAATCGTATTGGTCAGGTTTTGATAGTCGGTGTTTTAACTATCAAATAACAAATGTGTGAATGAAATGATTTCACTGATTCAGTACTTGGCATGACTTGGCCTCTTTAAAATATTTTTAACAAAATCGTTAATCAACTCTAATATTCGACTTAACTACATTCGCTTGACTCTAGATCGCAGCGATCACAATGGTTACGCCTGATTCCCTCAGGAAACATCCGACCGCCGTAGGCTATCTGCAGCCCTGCGAATTACGCTAGCAGTCGTACGCACTTTCACTCACTCCAAACTAATACCATTCCTCGATAATAACAAAGCCGTTCAAGTTGGGGTATTCTATTTACCTCTCAGACCTTGATCGACAACGCTCTTATCTCAGAATAATACCAGTTCGTCACTTAACCATTTCACTAAAGTCTTATTTATCATCTCGATTTCAAATGTGGTTTTATCAACCGTTTCTTTCGTTCGATAAATCTTTTACTTAATTTCTTATTTAAGAAAATATCCACTAAAGACGTAATTTTTATCTCGAAACCTTATTTCACTTATATTTTTGGGTTTTAATGAAATCTCCGTTCAATAATCAATTTCCATTCCTCGACATTCTTAAATTAAAAACTTTTACTTGGATTACATAGCTAAACCCGCTTACTTCCTTCTTTACAATCAAATCCTTTTAACTTGGATTTTTAATTTCAAAACCACTTACCAATACATACCAATCCTTATGTAATTTCCTTTTTGTTTAAAAATCCTTATTACAATATTTCGTTCCATTCAATCCCTTGAGTTTTTAGTCGTCATTGATTTAAAATCCCATTTAAACCTCGCTTAGATTTCATTTCCAAATACTCCATTTACCATCCTTTTTACTTAACTTAGATTTCTTTTAAACCATTAATACATTTCTAACTATGTTTAGTTGAATTCTTTTTACTTAAGAAAATCTTATTTACATCTTCTCAATCACTTAAAGTCTCTTTTAAAATCTTGTTTTGGAAACTGGTATTTTTAATCCTTTTATAAACTCGATTAAAAGTATTTATTCATCAATTTCTAATTTCATCACTCGTATAAATTTACTGAAAAACCTCAGTTCAGTTATAAAGTAATTTACAACTTTAAAACTACGTCGATTCACCTGACAGTAGAACGACGTTAAAAACAACACATTTTAGGCCATTCACTGCCAATTACTCAATCAACACGGTCGGTTGATTTTAAACACAACACGGGTGGTTATTTGTTCAACCATCACACTCAACAGGTTTTCTACCATATAGGGTTCAATCATTTCAAATATCAACGATATAAGCAAACAAGCAACAGATAAAATATTTGAGGAATCCGATTGGATCCCTCCAACCTGTTCTTCCTTGCATCACAGCTCGTTAGGCATTTCATAACAATATATGAAATAAAATCCATATGATCGATTAAATCTAATTAACAGCATCAAATCAACCATAACAGTCAACAGCAACCAATCAACCAATTTATATTTTTAACAGCAAATTATATTTTAATATGAATTTACCACATCACAGAATTCCAAAAGGTGTGAGAATTAACTCACCTGGATTTGCGTTGTAAACACAGCTTGTTTCAGATGAATTTCAACTCGTTTGATTCAACTCTGTTCGTACCGTCCTGCTCATGAATACGGTTCCAGTTTATCGGCCAGTTCTGATAAAAATACGAATACGTAGTTAATACTTAAAATTTTACTTTATCTTTAATAACTAATTAATTTAAATAAATTTAAACCAATTACTTTGTTTTAAAATAATACCGCTCAACTTCTTTATTCATCGCTTTGTTTGTTACCTGCCTTGTTCCAAACCATGACCGCAACTTCAGAATTTGGCCAAATCGTTTAATCCCTTAAAGCCCAAAAGCCCAAAGTTGGATTCCACGTCAGCCCTTTTGGATGGAGTAAAACGTAGCCGTCTTCATACTTATCCTCTATTCCTCTTCATTTTATTTTACCCCGTCCAAAACTAAAAAAAAATCTGCTCCTGCCATACCAAATCAAAGCGTCGCTCTCACTCCCTCCGTTGATCGAAGCTCCGCCAGACACCAGCAATTGCAGCGCACCCGTCCGCTCCTTCCTCCGTTAGATCCTCGTCCAAAATTGAACCCTGCTCTGCCAAACAAAAGGTGGCGCCTTTCCCCTTCCTTACTCCGTTGACCAGATACCCCGCGGCAGCCTCCAAAAGACGCGCCCTTGTCTGCTCAGCCTCCAGCTCGAGCCTCGTCGCACCCAGCTCCTCCAGTGGCTAGCAGTTCGATCGCAAAGACTTGGACCTTCCAGCGAGATCCACTCAGCGAATGTCACTTTGAATTCTACCTAACAAGGTTAGCGTATAAATCTCACAGTGTTTTATATTTTTGTTGTTTGATTCTTGCTGAATAATTGGATAAAACGAGGGTTTTGTGTGATGGAAGAAATCAAATCGGTTATTGTTGTTTGCTGGTTAGTACATGACTTATATTTGGGAATTTTGGTTTGGCAAGAACTGGTATTGCAGTGTATATATAGTTGTATGGGTTTTTGGAGATAAGAGCAAAGTCTTGTCATTGGGTCTATGCTGATATGTATTGTCTGTTCGATAGGTAGCTGGCGCCTGTCTGCTGATGTGAGGAGATGGAAGGAGAAAAGGGTACTGTGTTGATGGTTGAGAGCCTAGGCATGTGTGGTCTTTCTCAGTAGAGTATGTGCTACCTGGAAAAAGTGATCTAGGCCTTAGCTGTTCCCTACAAGTGCTGTCATTTCCTACAATAGGGTATGCGATGTCATTACTACTGAGATGTATGGGATGGCCATTGCTGCCATGAGTTGTTATTCAAGATTGATGGGGAAATCTACTAAAGTAGATATGAACTGTTGGGGATTGGTCACTTCGTAAATGTATATTGAAAAATAAAAAGATCTTAGTACATATGTATGTGAAGCACATGTATGTGCAGATTTTTCCGTTGTCATGTAAAAAGCAGTTAATATGTACAAATGTTCCTCCTTCTTTCCCTACTTTATTTGTCTTGTTCTTCTATATTCCTGCTTTATTTGCTTTTGGTGTCATGCCTATGTTCTCGTCAGTATGAACGTTGTTAATTGGCTCGGCCAAAAGACCTTGTATGGACGTGATGAATTTGCTCTACCTTATCTTGTATATTTTGTTTCTTTTACTGTATGTGATTTGTTGTTTAGCATTGTTGAATAGACTGGGTTGGAAATTCATATTGGCTATTATAAACATGTACAGTTGGTTTAATTTGACTTGACTAAAGAGTTGTACAGGAAGATATACATGTGAATAATTCTGTCAATATATATATGTCTTCTCCCTTCCCAACTTTATTGGCATTGTTCTTTTCTTTTTCTCCTTTATTCGATTTGCTATGTCGTCGAATGAGTTTGCGTTGGAATTCCTATTTGATGTTGTAAATGTACACCTTTGTTTTAAAATGGAAAAAATCCTACATGTTTGATTCATCTTCTTTCTAAATATCGCATTGTCTTTCTGATTTGTTACACGTAGCTTGGAAATTTTATTGTCACTGTCAAATGATTCTGTATTGCTGTGTATGTCACACCGTTGCTATTATAGTAAGGCTTGTGAATAACTTACCAAATATTATCGATAAATATTTGAATAAATCCCAAAACTATAAATTTCAAAAATAAATAAATAATTTATCATTGCATATATACCTGACCGGAATAATATTTCACTTTAGATTAAAAGATATCGGATTATAACTTAGCATCAACGAGTTCGAGTCGACCGATGTCAAAAACATTATTAAATATTCAATTTAAAATGGCCAAAAGTCTGGGTCGTTACATTCCTTCCCCCTTAAAATAATTTCGTCCTCGAAATTGCTAAGGCATAAAGAATGTTGCAAATCCACTATCTTTACAAATATATTTAATTAAAAATCGATTTTATTTTCAAAATTAATCCAATCAGTTTTAAAAGCAATTTATTTCATCTAATCAAATTTTCAAAAATCTTCAAAAATATTCCAACACCTTAAATTTTGGAATTTTTTTTGGCAGAGTCTCCCCTGTACGGAGGGCATCTGCAATATCGCAGGATCAAGAAATAGATATTCCTCGACTCTCATGGTCAAAAATCAAACTCAAAACCCAAACAAAACCAAAAATTTAATATTGGCGTAGGCGTACCTTTTGGCGAGCGTTATTACGCGATAAGCTATAATTTTATATTCGAGCCTGCTTAATTTTTATGCAGCTCTACTCCAACTGGATTTAATTAACTCCAAAATTTCTCTCTTGGATGGATTTTAAAGCTGAACTGGCACTTGCACCTGTTCTCAACTCAAACAAATTCATCAGCTATCACACAAGGTCAGTTATGTTTAAAACATCCATATAATTTCCTATCAATTCATTCCACACACAGTTCAATCCACACGGGATTTATTATTCATAATTACTTCCTTTATTACTATAATTATCCATTCGGATTTACTTCCCTGAATTGGCTTATTTAATTACCCATTCAAAATTATTTGAATCAGGATTGATTGGTCAACTTAATTATTTCCAGATTTGTTTCAACCAACCCTATTCAGGTTCAGATTTATATTCGAGCATCCATCAACACAATTCAGCATATCACACAATCAACAAATCCTAACAATTTTCCCATACTATAATGAAGTTTATTTTATATATATATATATAAAATAAATTGGGCCAAAAATAGTCTCAAAAATAATTTTATACCAAAATACAAATACACGCTCTCGTATATACACTCAACTCAATCTAGGGTACTGCTGACCCCATCTCTATTGAGTCACACCACAGAGCCAAGGTTATCTCTAAACCAATAGCTCTGATACCACTGTAACGACCCGGGGGAAAAAGTCAACGCTCGAGTCTTCGACAACAATACATAAACCTGTATCGCTTGCCAAAAATCCAAGTATCGAACCCCCAGATTGTCATGAGAAAGAATTTAGAGGGTGAGAATAGAAAGAAAGAAATATTTGAATAGAAGAAAGAAGAAGAACACATCAGAATCTCACAACGGAACGAGTAAAATATAATATCAAATCCTTTATACAAAAGAACTGTATAGACATACCAATCATCAGAGTCAACATACATCAGTCACAGCGGAAAAATATCTGTATATATAACTAGCGGCGAAGCCTCCTACTTCTAGCTCCTGAAACTCCAAGCGGACCTAACCTGGAAAATACTCGGTCTGACCCGAGCACATTTGATTTAAAACAAAATACACCGGGTCAGTCTGGAATACCATCAGCGATAAATTCGCATCACACACACACTTGTTTAACTTTGGAAAATCCTTTCTGAAATCAAAGGATAATAGTAAGACCAGCCCACACATAAACACGGACGGTTTTTACCTTACTATAACCCAAACCATTTTTGAAAATCATAACTTGATCTGATATTATCATAATGTTTACATACAAGTAAATATCAATCTAGAGGAAGGCTTGCATCTCACGCTCCCCAAATATAGTATACAAACAAAACAGCGGGCGCTTATTGGATATTGGATTCCCAACTTGACAAGGTATGGGACCACCTTCCGCACGTGTACCTCTAGAGGCATATACACTGGGTTCAACAAGAACGTCTTGCAACCCGGCCCACACATGACCGACCACTCATTTCGCTTGAGTGTATCGAATGTATATCACCGACGGTTGGACTCAAACCAACGTCTCCCGTAAAGGGACAACATCGATAGATTAAAGAAGCAAAAGGAATTTCTCTAGATAGGTGATCATACACCCTAATGGGAGCGACCCACATAGGCATGCTGCCTGCCCTATTTTTGTCATTTCCCGGTTGTTGAGGCTTGAGGCTAGAATTCATCTCTTCTAACATCTGGCAATCATTCACTTTGAATGCTACATAGTCAAATCCATCAGATATCACTAATTGACATCCCCAAACACACTCTATTTGGGAGCTACCCAGGTACATTTGAAGAAATCAACGTACGTGATCCTTTTGAAAATACTCTATCAGACATTCGTCCATACGAGTCATCCAGGAACAGGATGAACCGAAGGAACCCTCCTACCGCATCCTTATAGGAATCACCCCAAGGATCAGTAGCGAGTAGTCCTTGCAAATCCGTGGATTCAACCACGACAGAATCACAAACCAAATGACTCTGGTTGCAAGCCAGAGAGATTTGGCAAGTAGTCCTTCCGCTTATGAAGATCCACGGTCTTCACTTGCTCCATCTTCTATCGACGTCTTCACGTATTTGTTGGTCAGAATGGTTTTCGAATATGAATTCGATCCCGGTCTTTCCATACGAACAATCGTATTGGTCAGGTTTTGATAGTCGGTGTTTTAACTATCAAATAACAAATGTGTGAATGAAATGATTTCACTGATCCAGTACTTGGCATGACTTGGCCTCTTTAAAATATTTTTAACAAAATCGTTAATCAACTCTAATATTCGACTTAACTACATTCGCTTGACTCTAGATCGCAGCGATCACAATGGTTACGCCTGATTCCCTCAGGAAACATCCGACCGCCGTAGGCTATCTGCAGCCCTGCGAATTACGCTAGCAGTCGTACGCACTTTCACTCGCTCCAAACTAATACCATTCCTCGATAATAACAAAGCCGTTCAAGTTGGGGTATTCTATTTACCTCTCAGACCTTGATCGACAACGCTCTTATCTCAGAATAATACCAGTTCGTCACTTAACCATTTCACTAAAGTCTTATTTATCATCTCGATTTCAAATGTGGTTTTATCAACCGTTTCTTTCGTTCGATAAATCTTTTACTTAATTTCTTATTTAAGTAAATATCCACTAAAGACGTAACTTTTATCTCGAAACCTTATTTCACTTATATTTTTGGGTTTTAATGAAATCTCCGTTCAATAATCAATTTCCATTCCTCGGCATTCTTAAATTAAAAACTTTTACTTGGATTACATAGCTAAACCCGCTTACTTCCTTCTTTACAATCAAATCCTTTTAACTTGGATTTTTAATTTCAAAACCACTTACCAATACATACCAATCCTTATGTAATTTCCTTTTTGTTTAAAAATCCTTATTACAATATTTCGTTCCATTCAATCCCTTGAGTTTTTAGTCGTCGTTGATTTAAAATCCCATTTAAACCTCGCTTAGATTTCATTTCCAAATACTCCATTTACCATCCTTTTTACTTAACTTAGATTTCTTTTAAACCATTAATACATTTCTAACTTTGTTTAGTTGAATTCTTTTTACTTAAGAAAATCTTATTTACATCTTCTAAATCACTTAAAGTCTCTTTTAAAATCTCGTTTTGGAAACTGGTATTTTTAATCCTTTTATAAACTCGATTAAAAGTATTTATTCATCAATTTCTAATTTCATCACTCGTATAAATTTACTGAAAAACCTCAGTTCAGTTATAAAATAATTTACAACTTTAAAACTACGTCGATTCACCTGACGGTAGAACGACGTTTAAAACAACACATTTTAGGCCATTCACTGCCAATTACTCAATCAACACGGTCGTTTGATTTTAAACACTACACGGGTGGTTATTTGTTCAACCATCACACTCAACAGGTTTTCTACCATATAGGGTTCAATCAGTTCAAATATCAACGATATAAGCAAACAAGCAACAAATAAAATATTTGAGGGATCCGATCGGATCCCTCCAACCTGTTCTTCCCTGCATCACAGCTCGTTAGGCATTTCATAACAATATATGAAATAAAATCCATATGATCGATTAAATCTAATTAACAGCATCAAATCAACCAAAACAGTCAACAGCAACCAATCAACCAATTTATATTTTTAACAGTAAATTATATTTTAATATGAATTTACCACATCACAGAATTCCAGAAGGTGTGAGAATTAACTCACCTGGATTTGCGTTGTAAACACAGCTTGTTTCAGATGAATTTCAACTCGTTTGATTCAACTCTGTTCGTACCGTCCTGCTCATGAATACGGTTCCAGTTTATCGGCCAGTTCTGATAAAAATACGAATACGTTGTTAATACTTAAAATTTTACTTTATCTTTAATAACTAATTAATTTAAATAAATTTAAACCAATTACTTTGTTTTAAAATAATACCGCTCAACTTCTTTATTCATCGCTTTGTTTGTTACCTGCCTTGTTCCAAACCATGACCGCAACTTCATAATTTGGCCAAATCGTTTAATCCCTTAAAGCCCATAAGCCCAAAGTTGGATTCCACGTCAGCCCTTCTGGATGGAGTAAAACGTAGCCGCCTTCATACTTATCCTCTACACCTCTTCATTTTATTTTACCCCGTCCAAAACAAAAAAAAAATTGCTCCTGCCATACCAAATCAAAGCGTCGCTCTCACTCCCTCCGTTGATCGGAGCTCCGCCAGACACCGGCAATTGCAGCGCACCCGTCCGCTCCTTCCTCCGTTAGATCCTCATCCAAAATTAAACCCTGCTCTGCCAAACGAAAGGTGGCGCCTTTCCCCTTCCTTACTCCGTTGACCAGAGACCCCGCGGCAGCCTCCAAAAGACGCGCCCTTGTCTGCTCAGCCTCCAGCTCGAGCATCGTCGCACCCAGCTCCTCCAGTGGCTAGCAGTTCGATCGCAAAGACTTGGACCTTCCAGCGAGATCCACTCAGCGAATGTCACTTCGAATTCTACCTAACAAGGTTAGCGTATAAATCTCACAGTGTTTTATATTTTTGTTGTTTGATTCTTGCTGAATAATTGGATAAAACGAGGGTTTTGTGTGATGGAAGAAATCGAATCGGTTATTGTTGTTTGCTGGTTAGTACATGACTTAGATTTGGGAATTTTAGTTTGGCAAGAACTGGTATTGCAGTGTATATATAGTTGGATGGGTTTTTGGAGATAAGAGCAAAGTCTTGTCATTGGGTCTATGCTGATATGTATTGTCTGTTCGATAGGTAGCTGGCGCCCGTCTGCTGATGTGAGGAGATGGAAGGAGAATAGGGTACTGTGTTGATGGTTGAGAGCCTAGGCATGTGTGGTCTTTCTCAGTAGAGTATGTGCTACCTGGAAAAAGTGATCTAGGCCTTAGCTGTTCCCTACAAGTGCTGTCATTTCCTACAATAGGGTATGCGATGTCATTACTACTGAGATGTATGGGATGGCCATTGCTGCCATGAGTTGTTATTCAAGATTGATGGGGAAATCTACTAAAGTAGATATGAACTGTAGGGGATTGGTCACTTCGTAAATGTATATTGAAAAAAAAAAGATCTTAGTACATATGTATGTGAAGCACATGTATGTGCAGACTTTTCCGTTGTCATGTAAAAAGCTGTTAATATGTACAAATGTTCCTCCTTCTTTCCCTACTTTATTTGTCTTGTTCTTCTATATTCCTGCTTTATTTGCTTTTGCTGTCATGCCTATGTTCTCGTCAGTATGAACGTTGTTAATTGGCTCGGCCAAAAGACCTTGTATGGACGTGATGAATTTGCTCTACCTTATCTTGTATATTTTGTTTCTTTTACTGTATGTGATTTGTTGTTTAGCATTGTTGAATAGACTGGATTGGAAATTCATATTGGCTGTTGTAAACATGTACAGCTGGTTTAATTTGACTTGACAAAAGAGTTGTACAGGAAGATATACATGTGAATAATTCTGTCAATATATATATATATGTCTTCTCCCTTCCCAACTTTATTGGCATTGTTCTTTTCTTTTTCTCCTTTATTCGATTTGCTATGTCGTTGAATGAGTTTGCGTTGGAATTCCTATTTGATGTGATAAATGTACACCTTTGTTTTAAAATGGAAAAAATCCTACATGTTTGATTCATCTTCTTTCTGAATATCGCATTGTCTTTCTGATTTGTTACACGTAGCTTGGAAATTTTATTGTCACTGTCAAATGATTCTGTATTGCTGTGTATGTCACACCGTTGCTATTATAGTAAGGCTTGTGAATAACTTACCAAATATTATCGATAAATATTTGAATAAATCCCAAAACTATAAATTTCAAAAATAAATAAATAATTTATCATTGCCATATATACCTGACCGGAATAATATTTCACTTTAGATTAAAAGATATCAGATTATAACTTAGCATCAACGAGTTCGAGTCGACCGATGTCAAAAACATTATTAAATATTCAATTTAAAATGGCCAAAAGTCTAGGTCGTTACATCAGTCATGTGACTGGTGTGAGAACTAAAATAGTTATTAATCTTTATTTTAAAATTCGGTAAATCAAGGGACCACGCTGTATAACACGGAACGGGTTTCCTCCCAAGAATGCCAGTGCACAAAACAATAGCGCAATGCTAAATAAAGAAAAATAAAGCTATTATAAGACCCAGGTCCCATCACACAATGCAACGCAAGCCGGAGGATAGGGTTTTTACCTTATAATAGCCAAGAATGCTTGATACGTTTAAAACAAATCATTTGATACTATAAGAGTGTGGTGTATAAAACAACTTCAAATCATAAGTATCAATCATAGACGGCATAAGCGCCCCATCTCACTATGTCGCCATACTAGGCTCTACAATCAAAACCGCACTTGTCACGTATTGGAAGTTGGATTTCCGTCATGAACCAAGGCAAAAGATAGTCCTTACCGACTTTGAGATAATCTAGCCCATGTCTCAGGGTCAGAGCGCATCGACCCTTGGAGTGATAGGGCCGGTCCCCCGATGTGGATTAAACTTAAATCCTGAACACTGCGTTTCCCCGCCCTTTGGGGCGTAAGTCTGGTCCGTCTGCCGACCAGAATGCATCGGCCGAAACCGATATAACCGAGGCACCTCGCAACAACAACAACCACATAAGTCAAACTCGTCATGGCGTGTAAAACCACTGACGCCACTTCTAACTAGAAGGAAACGCATGCCCTCCCTAAGGTCCTCTCCCGTTTCTGGTTCACAACTGGGGTGTGAGGCTCACGAATTCACGTTACACAAAGCTATGCCACACTAGCAGTTCTTTGATCATCAACTGCAAGACTTTGCTTTTCAACAGAAGCCTCGATCAATTGCCACTTAGGCATGCCACACAGGCAATTCACTTCATGCGATTGATATCCATCGATATATAACCCCTGAGCTCGTACGTCTCAGAGAAGTGCATTAAGCAAGAGAATAAATTCTCCACCGCCAAACAGATATATATATTTAATAGAAATCAATCACATAAACTAAAATCCAATGTCAGACACATAGTCCATTTACAAATCCGTTCTGGGTTTGAACGAAACCGGAGGCACCTAGTACCTCGCATATCCATCGATTTCTAAGTACGTCTGGACGACCACTAACTGATTCCCTCCTCTTTGGTGTACGGCCCAATCACGATCATCAGTAATCACCCAAATGACGTGAAAACCTCCGGTCTTCGACCACCGTCTTCATCCTCAACACCACGTCGAATCAGTTATTCAGAATGGGATAAACCCGGTCTTTCTGAATAACTCGCGTATATAATAAACAAGTGTTACACAAACACAACAAACGCCTCATTCCAATTCAGAATATTCCTTTATTCGAATATTCTTATACTTTGGGAAAGGTTCCCATTAATTTTATCAAAGATAAATTCTTTAAATTTATTCTTTAATCTTCCTTGGAATATCTATTCAAACTAGTCGGGATTAGCGAACCACACCGAAGTAATCATTTATTTTATTTCCCAATCCCAACCTATTCATCCCATGAAGTAAAACTGGTAATACTTCATATCTAACACTACGGTGTTATCTGTAAATTCAATTACCATTTCGCGTTCAAATCTAATTAAAGATTTAACTATCGCCTGGAGCAGAACTGGTGATACTCCATTCTCAATCTTTTCAATCTAATTAAAGATTCATTAAAACTCCACTTAGTTTTAATCTTTTCAAAAATCAATATCCTGCCTTTAACTGGGTTAAAGAACCAATGTCAGCTAAAACACGGTTCACGATAAACCCAAAATCACATTCAAATTCAATTCCAATTAAATATTATTTGATTGGTACACTTCATCAAATCTAAATAGAAAGATTTAATCTTTTTCTCAACTGGGCTTAAGAATCAGTGTTAATGAAGACACCATTCACGACAAACCCAAATCACGTTTGATATTAAATACAAGGCTCTGAATAGAAAATATACCGGCTTATATTCAATATCAAATTCTGAAACCAACAAATATCGTATTGGAAATAACGATATGAATATATCTTTCAAATTTCCACAACCATATCTGTATAATCACAAAATCCAACATCGAAATATTCCGAAGATAATTTCGATTCAAATCCATTCCAATTCACGTATTGGAAATACCTGGTTATTTTTAAAACCACTTTCAAATTCAATTTATTTATTTCAAAAATAAATTGATTTTAATTCTAGTTCAAAACTAGTTCATTTCGATAAAAATCTATTTTTATCTTTTCAAATGTGGAATTTTTCATCCCAGTTCTTTCCAATTCACATATTATGATTTTACACAAATTATTAATATTTTTAATAATTTTATCAAGGCCCGTACAGTCGATTTCCATCAACGGTCATCGAACTGCACTTACAGCGACCTTTTCCAAATTTGATTTGGACATAATTCCAAATCCAACCGTTAGATTTCAAATTTCTAATATTCATTGGAAAGCTCTTTTCGATACGAATCCAACGGTTCCGGTTTTTTGAGAATCCGACGGTAGGATCTCCCGCAACGTCAGTTCAAAGTCAATGGTCGAAATTCATGAACTATTGTGGCGCGGCTCGTTCTATTCAGGCCATTATATATAATATAATATATTATATATGTTTTGTCGATTTCCTTTTTAAAACGTATTTTATAAATCGTTTTAAATACGTTTTCAAAACCATTTCAACTCTACATTCAATTTCAAATCAAAATTGAATATTTCATATCATTACTATATAAATGATAATATTTTCAAAACGTTATATTTTGAAATCACTACCTTTTCTGTATTCATTATAAAAACGAATATAATCGATATAAATACCGTTCACGTCAAAATAGCGCAACTCTAATAAACACGGCTTTATATATTTCAATAAATTTGTTATTCTATTCAACAAATGAATATTTATTTCTCTCAACACATGACTAATCTCAACATATGAGTACTGTCAACACATCACTATTTCTGTTATGTAATAAATTTTATAAAACAATGGTATCTATCGTTTGATTTTTAATTAGACTCCAACCGTAAAGTAGATTCTAATCTTAAATATGATAAAAATGCAAATCTTATTATTAAAATATTTTACTCAACACATGAATAGTTTCAACACATGAATATTCTCAACACATGAGCATCGTCAACACATGACTATTTTCATATTCTAATATTCTTTATTTTCCCAATTGGAATGAGGCCCAATCAATTACCATATAATGTTAATTATATGGATTCCATACAACACATGTATATAATAGCAACGACAAATAATCAACCATCATCCAAAGTGCACCACACAACTACATAAGCATCAAATATAAATAATTAACGCTTACACAGTCTGTCGACCAATCGATCGGCATACAATTAAATAATTGGGATTAGTGTACGCCAAATATCATCCCAACACCCGTGTGGGGTTTCAAATCAACAAACACTGAATATTATTTGTGCAGTTGGGCAATGTGTAAAATTTATCATCCCAATCAATATCCTTCAAATAGGTGTACATAAACAAACCGTCCGGTTTGTAAATGAATATTTATTTATTCACATTCACGTTAAAAATTATATTTTTAACGATAATTAATTTATTTCAACCATCTACATTTTATTATCGATTTCACATCAAAATCACAAACAAATTTCACAACACATCAAACAAGCATACAAGCCGTCCATGGTCTGTGGACGACGGGTGTCGGGTGCTACTAAGCACCGTCTGCATCCTAGTATATAATTTAAACTAGAAAAGAAAATTTAAAGTGAGAAATTCTCACCCAAGCTAAACCAAACACCACGACTCTTCATATGTAGGAAATCTTCATCGTCCCTCCTCTTGTCACTGTCATCGTCCGCATACGCTACATATATAAAAATCGAATCTTTATTTTTACTTCGTTATAAAAATTATATTTCTATATCGCTCTTCTTCTAATAAAGATTATATTTTTATAACTCTACATGAATAAAAATCATATTTTTACTATCATACCTATATAAAAATCATATTATTAATATGCCACTAGTATAAAAATTATATTTTTAACTTCTCTATTATTATAAAAATTATATTTTTAACCTTCACATCTAATAAAAATCATATTTTTAAACTTCACATATGATAAAAATCATACCTTTCTTGTATAAAAATCTAAATTTTTCTAAAATAAAAATCTAATCTTTTCGATTATAAAAATCCATTATTTGCGATGTTAAAAATCAAACATTCTTATGTTGTAAAAATTGAATCTTTCTACTTATAAAAGTATTAGCTTTCTTCATATAAAAATTGATTTTTATAATTAAAAAAAACCAATTAAACTAAAATACACAAACAAATAAGTAGAAAGAAAGAAAGAAAGAAAGAAAAAGAAAACTTATAGTAAAAAAAACGAGTGAAAGGGGGCTCGTTGTTGCTCGGAGGGGGTCTAGAGGGGGGTGCGCCTGCCCTAGGCGGCGACGAGGCAGCTCGGTGGTGGGAGGATGGGGACTGGGGGCTGCGGTTTGGGCACAATGTTCAGGGATTGAGGAAAGAGGAGGAGGGAGAGCGATATTGGGATGAGGAGGAAGAAGGAGGGGGGGGGGGGTCGGCGGGGAAGGTCGGCGGCGGTGGCCCACCCCCCGGTGGCGCGTTGATGAAGAGAAAAAGGGGGCGCGATTAGGTTTGGGAACGATGGGGGGGTCAACGGGTTTTGTTATTTTTGACTGAGGAGGTGAGAGAATAGAGGGGTGAGGGTAGTGGATTTATAATATATTTTATAATTTTTAATTTCAAAAAGGTACCCTTTTATTTTGAACTCGAAATCGAACCCACCGACTGTCGTCCCTAGCTAACTACCCATATTCCGAACACAATGGGATATGTATCGTAGGCCAATTCGATCGTTACGATCAGTTTCCGTTGAATTTAAAATATAAATCTTTATATATTGAATTTGAACGCGCATTTCAATATACCGGGGCCACACACGAGCTCGAAAAATTCCAGAAAAATATTTTCTAGCTTCATATTGAAGATAAGGTCCTAACAAAACTTGTTTCGTCAAATTCTGAGACCGTTTGAAAAATGACCATTTTGCAGTCGATTAAAATCAACTGAAACTGGTCAAACATGTTTTCTTTCGCCACGCTCACATATTGATTCGAAAAATTACGAAATTTGAAACCTAGCAATAACTTGACATCACGGATCCAACAAAAGTAGTTTCATCGAAATCTGAGGTCGCTTGCAAAATTCCATTTTTAAGGGCCTGTTCCATAGCGACTATTCAGAATTTTCAACTGGACGTATCTTTTTATCCCCGCTATGAAATTTCGATTTTTCCGGTTTGTTGGAAAGATATTCTCAATTTGATTCTATTATTTTTGGTTTCACTAAAATCCGGTTTATTTTGCACCTGGTACATTCATTTGAAATTTGAAATCGAATTGTCGAAGTACCGTGCCATTTTCAATTCCTTTTATATTTATAAATAATTATTTATATTCTAGCGACAATCTATATAAATATATACGTTCTATTCTATTCAAAATAATTTTTCTCGTCGTTTTTATTTAAAATAATTCATTTTAAATGTTCAAACTTCATTAAAATTGCCAAAATAAAAAATTTAAATTGGCTCGCATTTCCAAGTTATTACAATCTCCCCCACTTAAAACTTTTCGTCCCCCGAAAAGGAACGAAGCCGAAAGTTGTTTAACTAATCAACTCAACTTCCTTTCTTTTCATTACGGCTTAAGTTCTTCAACTTTTCAGTTTCTAAGAACTTTTCAAATTTTTCAAAAATTTGGCTAACACCCTAAATATCCGAAAATTTTCGCCATAACCTCCCCTGCACCGGGGACTTCGGGATATTTCATATAGCCTCCCATGTCCTTCTTCAATCAAATAGAAAAAGAAAAAGCCAAGCGGCTCATAAAATCATCATCACCCAAACAAAACAGTAAATTATGGTAAACATGTACCTATTTGTTGGGTAAACAATTTTATTCTCTGCTCTAGCCTCCTTGCTATGACCTGTTCAATGTAAGTACATGTATATGCAAGCATTTTCAAACAATTTTTCCATATAGTTCAATATTTGATTCAATTAGGCTAAATGGTTCAAAATTTCAAATAAATAAACAAACAACACAACTAGCAATCAATTAGTGAATTAAAGTTTCAAATTCATAATTTTGATATATAGTCAAAAATCACATTTTTTTTATGCCAATTCACAACAATGTATTCTAGCTATATTTTGGTTCTCACACCAGTCTAATGGAAATATATAGATACTACACCTTCGTCACTCGAATATAAATAGTGATAACGCTGCAGCCTTATCAGAATCATCCCTGGGCAACTAGAGAGTATATTAAAATTTCGAATATATGTTCACGACGCGTATATGCAAAATCTTTATATATCGGATTGTCCGAATTCAGTACAAATAAAATATTCAAATACATATAAAACGATTTAAATTTCAAAACAAAATTGTTTTCATTTGAAAAATATACTCTTCACACTCGTTCTAGTCTACTGATCCTATCTCTAACGAGTCATTCTAATTGGATATTACTAATCCAATATATGATGAATTCTTTCGTTTGGTTCTAATGTGTCTTGTTCTCGAGCTCTGTAAACCAAAGCTCTGATACCAAACTGTAGTAACCCTTAACTTCCCCGGTGAGGAAAGCTCGGATTGAGTCAAGGACAAGCCACAAAAGAACGCAGACAGAAGAACATTTCATTGTATATTACAACAATTCCATCAGAATACAAGAATATACAGAGAATGAATAAATATTACATAGAAAATATCAGAGATTTAAATTACATTTAAATACATCGCAGCGGAAAATAATACAATACACAACTGAAGGGGATATACGGATACAAAGCTTTCCGGATATCATTCCAGCTGTAAACCAGGATCCTGTGAATATAAATCTGCAAAACCAAAACTACTAGCTGCCCGTGTGGAAAATAAGGGCACCCAAAGTTTAGGTTAAAACAATAAACTCCAGGTCAGTCATGTGACTGGTGTGAGAACTAAAACAGTTATTAATCTTTATTTTAAAATTCGGTAAATCAAGGGACCACACCGTATAACACGGAACGGGTTTCCTCCCAAGAATGCCAGTGCACAAAACAATAACGCAATGCTAAATAAAGAAAAATGAAGCTATTATAAGACCCAGGTCCCATCACACAATGCAACGCAAGCCGGAGGATAGTGTTTTTACCTTATAATAGCCAAGAATGCTTGATACGTTTAAAACAAATCATTTGATACTATAAGTGTATAGTGTATAAAACAACTTCAAATCATAAGTATCAATCATAGACGGCATAAGCGCCCCATCCCACTATGTCGCCATACTAGGCTCTACAATCAAAACCGCACATGTCATGTATTGGAAGTTGGATTTCCGTCATGAACCAAGGCAAAAGATAGTCCTTACCGACTTTGAGATAATCTAGCCTATGTCTCAGGGTCAGAGCGCATCGACCCTTGGAGTGAAAGGGCCGGTCCCCCGATGTGGATTAAACTTAAATCCTGAACACTGCGTTTCCCCGCCCTTTGGGGCGTAAGTCTGGTCCGTCTGCCGACCAGAATGCATCGGCCGAAACCGATATAACCGAGGCGCCTCGCAACAGCAACAACCACATAAGTCAAACTCGTCAGGGCGTGTAAAACCACTGATGCCACTTCTAACTAGAAGGAAACGCATGCCCTCCCTGAGGTCCTCTCTCGTTTCTGGTTCACAACTGGGGTGTGAGGCTCGCGAATTCACGTTACACAAAACCATGCCACACAGGCAGTGCTTTGATCATCAACTGCAAGACTTTGCTTTTCAACAGAAGCCTCGATCAATTGCCACTTAGGCATGCCACACAGGCAATTCACTCCATGCGACTGATATCCATCGATATATAACCCCTGAGCTCGTACGTCTCGGAGAAGGGCGTTAAGCAAGAGAATAAATCCTCCGCCGCCAAATAGATATATATTTAATAGAAATCAATCACATAGACTAAAATCCAATGTCATACACACAGTCCATTTACAAGTCCGTTCTGGGTCTGAACGAAACCGGAGGCACTTAGTACCTCGCATATCCATCGATCTCCATGTACGTCTGGACGACCACTAACTGTCCTCTTGGGGGTACGACCCAACCAAGATCATCAGTAATCACCCAAACGACTTGAAGACCTTCGGTCTTCGACCACCGTCTTCATCCTCGACACCACGTCGAATCAGTTATTCAGAATGGGATAAACCCGGTTTTTCTGAATAACTCGCGTATATAATAAACAAGTGTTACACAAACACAACATACGCTTCATTCCAATTCAGAATATTCCTTTATTCGAATATTCTTATACTTTGGGAAAGGTTCCCATTAATTTTATCAAAGATAAATTCTTTAAATTTATTCTTTAATCTTCCTTGGAATATCAATTCAAACTAGTCGGGATTAGCGAACCACACCGAAGTAATCATTTATTCTATTTCCCAATCCCAACCTATTCATCCCATGAAGTAAAACTGGTAGTACTTCATATCTAACACCACGATGTTATCGGTAAATTCAATTACCATTTCACGTTCAAATCTAATTAAAGATTTAACTATCGCCTGGAGCAGAACTGGTGATACTCCATTCTCAATCTTTTCAATCTAATTAAAGATTCATTAAAACTCCACTTAGTTTTAATCTTTTCAAAAATCAATATCCTGCCTTTAACTGGGTTAAAGAACCAATGTCATCTAAAACACGGTTCACGATAAACCCAAAATCACATTCAAATTCAATTTCAATTAAATATTATTTGATTGGTACACTTCATTAAATCTAAATAGAAAGATTTAATCTTTTTCTCAACTGGGCTTAAGAATCAGTGTTAATGAAGACACCATTCACGACAAACCCAAATCATGTTTGATATTAAATACAAGGCTCTGAATAGAAAATATACCGTCTTATATTCAATATCAAATTCTGAAACCAACAAATATCGTATTGGAAATAACGATATGAATATATCTTTCAAATTTCCACAACCATATCTGTATAATCACAAAATCCAACATCGAAATATTCCGAAGATAATTTTGATTCAAATCCATTCCAATTCACGTATTGGAAATACCTGGTTATTTTTAAAACCACTTTCAAATTCAATTTATTTATTTCAAAAATAAATTGATTTTAATTCTAGTTCAAAACTAGTTCATTTCGATAAAAATCTATTTTTATCTTTTCAAATGTGGAATTTTTCATCCCAGTTCTTTCCAATTCACATATTATGATTTTACACAAATTATTAATATTTTTAATAATTTCATCAAGGCCCGTACAGTCGATTTCCATCAACGGTCATCGAACTGCACTTATAGCGACCTTTTCCAAATTTGATTTGGACATAATTCCAAATCCAACCGTTAGATTTCAAATTTCTAATATTGATTGGAAAGCTCTTTTCGATACGAACCCAATGGTTCCGGTTTTAGGAGAATCCGACGGTCGGATCTCCCGCAACATCAATTCGAAGTCAATGGTCGAAATTCACGAACTGTCGCGGCGCGGCGCGTTCTATTCAGGCCATTATATATATAATATAATGTATTATATATGTTTCGTCGATTTCCTTTTTAAAACGTATTTTATAAATCGTTTTAAATTCGTTTTCAAAACCATTTCAACTCTACATTCAATTTCAAATCAAAATTGAATATTTCATATCATTACTATATAAATGATAATATTTTCAAAACGTTATATTTTGAAATCACTACCTTTTCTATATTCATTATAAAAACGAATATAATCGATATAAATATCATTCACGTCAAAATAGCGCAACTCTAATCAGCACGACTTTATATATTTTAATAAATTCGTTATTCTATTCAACAAATGAATATTTTTTCTCTCAACACATGACTAATCTTAACACATGAGTACTGTCAACACATCACTATTTTTGTTATGTAATATATTTTATAAAATTATGGTATCTATCGTTTCATTTTTAATTAGACCCCAACCGTAAAGTAGATTCTAATCTTAAAAATGATAAAGATGTAAATCTTATTATTAAAATATTTTACTCAACACATGAATAGTTTCAACACATGAATATTCTCAAAAAATGAGCATCGTCAACACATGACTATTTTCATATTCTAATATTCTTTATTTTCCCAATTGGAATGAGGCCCAATCAATTACCATATAATGTTAATTATATGGATTCCATACAACACATGTATATAATAGCAACGAAAAATAATCAACCATCATCCAAAGTGCACCACACAACTACATAAGCATCAAATATAAATAATTAACGCTTACACAGGATGTCGACCAATCGATCGACATACAATTAAATAATTGGGATTAGTGTACGCCAAATATCATCCCAACACCCATGTGGGGTTTCAAATCAACAAACACTGAATATTATTTGTGCAGTTGGGCGATGTGTAAAATTTATCATCCCAATCAATATCCTTCAAATAAGTGTACATAAGCAAACCGTCCGGTTTGTAAATGAATATTTATTTATTCACATTCACGTTAAAAATTATTTTTTTAACGATAATTAATTTATTTCAACCATCTACATTTTATTATCGATTTCACATCAACATCACAAACAAATTTCACAACACATCAAACAAGCATACAAGCCGTCCATGGTCTGTGGACGACGGGTGTCGGGTGCTACTAAGCACCGTCTGCATCCTAATATATAATTTAAACTAGAAAAGAAAATTTAAAGTGAGAAATCCTCACCCAAGCTAAACCAAACGCCACGACTCTTCATATGTAGGAAATCTTCATCGTCACTCCTCTTGTCACTTTCATCGTCCGCATACGCTACATATATAAAAATCGAATCTTTATTTTCACTTCGTTATAGAAATTATATTTCTATATCGCTCTTCTTCTAATAAAGATTATATTTTTATAACTCTACATGAATAAAAATCATATTTTTACTATCATACCTATATAAAAATCATATTTTTAATATGCCACTAGTATAAAAATTATATTTTTAACTTCTCTATTATTATAAAAATTATATTTTTAACCTTCACATCTAATAAAAATCATATTTTTAAACTTCACATATGATAAAAATCATACCTTTCTTGTATAAAAATCTAAATTTTTCTAAAATAAAAATCTAATCTTTTCGATTATAAAAATCCATTCTTTGCGATGTTAAAAATCAAACATTTGCGATGTTAAAAATCAAACATTCTTATGTTATAAAAATTGAATCTTTCTACTTATAAAAGTATTAGCTTTCTTCATATAAAAATTGATTTTTATAATTTAAAAAAAAACTAATTACACTAAAATACACAGACAAATAAGTAGAAAGAAAGAAAAAGAAAACTTACAGTAAAAAAAAACGAGAGAAAGGGGCTCGCTGTTGCTCGGAGGGGGTCCAGAGGGGGGTGCGCCTGCCCTAGGCGGCGACGAGGCAGCTCGGTGGTGGGAGAAGGGGGACTGGGGGTTGCGGTTTGGGCACAACGTTCGGGGATTCAGGAAAGAGGAGGAGGGAGAGCGAGATTGGGATGAGGAGGAAGAAGGAGGGGGGGTCGGAGGGGAAGGTCGGCGGCGGTGGCCCACCCCCTGGCGGCGCGTTGATGAAGAGAAAAAGGGGGGCGCGATTAGGTTTGGGAACGATGGGGGGGGTGTCAACAGGTTTTGTTATTTTTGACTGAGGAGGTGAGAGAATAGAGGGGTGAGGGTAGTGGATTTATAATATATTTTATAATTTTTAATTTCAAAAAGGTACCATTTTATTTTGAACTCGAAATCGAACCCACCGACGGTCGTCCCTAGCTAATTACCCCTATCCCAAACAAAATGGGATATGTATCGTAGGCAAATTCGATCGTTACGATCAGTTTCCGTTGAATTTAAAATATAAATCTTTATATATTGAATTTGAACGCGCATTTCAATTTACTGGGGCCACACACGAGCTCGAAAAATTCCAGAAAAATATTTTCTAGCTTCGTATTGACGATGCGGTCCTAACAAAACTTGTTTCGTCGAATTCTGAGACCGTTTGAAAAATGACCATTTTCCAGTCGATTAAAATCAAATTAAACTAGTCAACCACGTTTTCCTTCGCCACGCTTACATATTGATTCGAAAAATTACGAAATTTGAAACCAAGCAATAACTTGACATCACGGATCCAACAAAAGTGGTTTCGTCGAAATCCGAGGTCGTTTGCAAAATTCCCATTTTTAAGGGCCTGAATTCCATAGCGACTATTCAGAATTTTCAACTGGACGTATCTTTTTATCCCCACTATGAAATTTCGATTTTTCCGGTTCGTGGGAAATATATTCTCGATTAGATTCTATTATTTTTGGTTTCACTAAAATCCAGTTTTTTTGCACCCGGTACATTCATTTGAAATTTTAAATCGAATTATTGAACTACCGCGCCATTTTCAATTCTTTTTATATTTATAAATAATTATTTATATTCTAACGACGATCTATATAAATATATACGTTCTATTCTATTCAAAATAAATTTGCTCGTCGTTTTTATTTAAAATAATTCATTTTAAATGTTCAAACTTCATTAAAATTGCCAAAATAAAATTTTTTAAATTGGCTCGCATTTCCTGGTTATTACAATATTCGATCAACTCTAATTGTATAACAAATAATCAATTAAATCCTAATTCGATTAACTATGTTCAATTAACTCTATCTGGTTAACTCTTTATTCGAATAATTAATATTCGATTAACTCTAATTGAATAACTAATATTCGATTTACTCTACTGATTAACTCTAATCGATTAATCTTATTCGAATAAATTTTATTTGATTACTCTATTCGACTAACTCTATTTGAATACAAATACTTCCTTTTCTATTTGTCTATATTTATTTCATATAAATATTTCCTTTATATAATTCCATTTATTTTCTAAATAAATATTTCCTTTTATAACTTTATTTATTTTCTAAATAAATATTTCTATTTAATCTATTCGTAAATATTTTATAAATATTTCCTCTTTAAATTCTATTTATAAAATGTTTTACAAATATTCCTCTTTCCAATTCCATTTGCAAATGTTTTACAAATGTTTGCCTTTCTATTTTATTTGTAAATGTTTCACAAATATTTTCCTTTTATTCCTTTTTAACTCTTTGATTTTATAAACTTCCTCAATTTAATAACCACTTCAAGTTCCTTTTATATAAAATCCTTTGATTTTATATATGTAAATATTTTATTTCAACTTATTGTTTGAGATTTCCTTTCTCACATTCTAGTATTTCTTATGGTATTAAAAATACCAAATAGCACTGATCAATACCATTCAACACACAAAATCAACCACAGATTATATATCACATCATATATCACAATATATGAAAAACGGTCAAATAAATGTTGAGGAACCCAGTTGGGTCCCTCCGACCTGTTTCCCTGCATCCACATATGTTAATCACATGAATAACACGAATATGAAGTATTCTGATAAACAGAATCAATATTCGATTAACGATTTATATATATCGTTATCGATATTTTCAATCAACTGACTAGCAGTTCAACCAAACAGCCAACACACACCAAACAACCATTATTTATAAATTCTAAAAAAATATTTTATAAAAATATAAATTGAGTAGAGTTAGTGAGATTTGCTCACCTTTGTCGGTAATCGTTAAATGACGATTAATGTCGGTAGATCTGTTCAGGCATTTTAATTTGTCTAAAATTGAAACGACCTTTAAATCTCTCCAGAGTGGTCCCATCGTGTAGCCCGTGTTCACACAATCCCAACGTACCCTGTTCTGTTGATTTCGGGTAACGTATGAGCACGATATAATATTATAAAGGTTTATACATATTTAATCATACCCTAAACTTTAGTTTAGTAAATTTATTGGGTTTTACCTTAAATTTCTGGCCCATCCATGTTTTATAAATCAGACCCGCGTCCATTATCTCCAACCCTCGTGATTCTAACCGTCAGGCAAAATCCCCAAATCCTTCTTCTTGATAAAATATGAACCGTGCTCAACTACTGTAAATCCTTTTCGCTATCCATCGAGCATATCGGAGCCTACGTCGCCAGTCTCCTCGGGCCCTCCCGCTTTCACCGCTTCCCTTTTCAGCAAACCCTGGCCGCCATCAGCCCAGTGGCTCACCAGATATTTGTTTCGATCGAAGACAAACTCGTCCAAAAACAAACACTCCGGACCCTGTTAGATCCTCCGACCGCTACTGCCAGGGACCAGTTCAACCCTCCTTGCTTTCTTTCCAGGGTCGGCCTCCTGGAATTCAACGTCGGCGCCACCAGAAAGACATCGATCCTACCAAACTTTTATGCTTCTACGATGAGGCTCCTCTCCCATACACAAAGACGGTCACAAACAGGTTCTTAACAATTTATTTTGGTTTTCTTTTGATTTAATAAATTTGAAGTTTGACCAGAATATTTTAGAGCTTGCGGTTTGCATTTTTGTTATACTGTTTGGGTTGTTTCAAAAACTTGAGAAATGCGGGATATAAATAGGAGGAGTTACGGATGAGCACAACATCATATCCACATAGCATGTTAGTGTAGCCTGTCGAATGAAGTGTTAGGTAGATGGAAAAACAACAATCTTTTGATTTGAAGATTCATGGAGCATTTTTCTTCAGCAAGAAGCAACAGTAGGAGATGACAACAATATAGAGTAGGTGGTAGTGACTAGGGGTCTGTCTGCAGTCTCTTCTTCTTGTAATTGGTTAGGCGAAGATGGGTTTGTACATGTATTGTTTAATCAAAGCACAGTTTTGTACTGTTACTTAACAGTTGTTTGACTAAGTGGTGGAGATATGTTTAGATAAATTTGATGCAAGGTACATATATTGGTCATCCTCTTCTGTCATAGCTTCTATAGTCTACATTCTAGTTTTGTATACAATAATACTCTTTTCCTTTTGTTATGCGAATGGGTTTTATCACATGCTGATATGTAATTGTTTTTTTTAATATATTGATTGTTCATTTGTTGGTTCAGATGTTTTACTTATGTGTGGTAAGTTAGTTCTTTTGTTGATTCCTCTCTTGCTTGGTCTGTCGATATGACTTGGGATTTTGATGGCTTGCTTTGTGGGATGGATTCATCATTTACGTTGGGTCCTAAATGATGTGATAATCGAATGTTAGCATGGTGTTTTTAGTAATCTTATGGCCCTTGTTATTGTTGAAATGTGATTCTACTATGAACTATGTGCTATTTCCGTGATGTATCTAATTGGCGGGGAAACAAGTGATTAGTTTAAGTTATCAAATAAGGTATAATAATAATCCAATAATTCGTACATAAAAGCTCAATTGAAAACAGGATACTGGTTAACCCATATGGACCGTTTGATAACATGTTTTGGATTGGTGCAGTGGCCATAAGCAAAATTATCTAGTCCTATAGTGATTTTGATATAGCATATTTGAGTCGAACACAAGGTAATTATAATCCGCTAATCAATTCATATTTATATCTCAGTTCACTTGTATTCAATATATAATTAAATACGTACAGTCTTTGAAATCATGTATATGAAATCGAATGATTTAAGTAAAAAAAATCCACACACACACACACACACACACACACACATATATATATATATATATATATATAACTTCAAAAATGATCTAATTCGAATTTTAAACTTGATATTTTATTTTTAAATTAAAATCATATTCAACCTTTTTAAAAGTCCATTTATTATACTAAATAAATGTTATGGTTTATAAATAATTCCATAGCGACTATTTTAAAATTTGATTTGCACATAACTCAGAATCTACACGACGAAATCCCGATTTTTCTCTTTCATAAAAAAATACTTCACCAGCTCCGAACGTTTCTTGTTTCGTAGAAATCTGACTTAAAACGGATTCCGTATACTCGTTTAAAGTTCGAATCGCCAAATTACGAACTGTCGCGCCATTTCGAGCTCGATTATAATTATAATATAATATATATGTTCTAACTTCGTTTAAATAATATATTCGCTAATAATTCAACTCTAAACTGAATTATATCTTATAAATGATCTAATTCACACAATATTGGGAATTCAGCTATTTTCGACCATTTCGAAAATAAATATATTATTCTATTATTTATATAAATTAAATATAAATATTATCTAATTCAAGTTATCGATATTGCCAAATCGACATTTAATAATTAAATAAATTAATTATTCAGCCGTTAAAAATACGGGACGTTACATTCTTCCCCCCTTAAAATAATTTCGTCCTCGAAATTGGTAAGGTAGAAGACGGACCCTATTAACTGGGTTAAAAATTACTCGTTTACTTCTTAACTTCAGTTTTAACTGAATCAATTATTTCCAATTAAAATATTAATTTATTCCTACTAACGAAAATTCTGAAAATTTTCTAACATCTTAAATTTCCGAAAAATTTCGCCAGCACCTCCTTTGTATGGCTCAATCGGTACTACTACAACTCGCCTCTCTGGGCTTTCTCTAACCCAAAAGAAAATAAAACAACCAAGCGGCTTGCCAAATAGGCTCATAAATCACCAAACTCATATGGAAATTTAAACATGTACTTTTTTGTCGGGCATATCATTATGTCATTTCCATCTGTCACCAATTCTGCATATACCAATGTCATTCCAACATGTCTTTGATCAATTTATTCTCAAACCAAATCATTCTATTTCCAAACCGAATCTCATTCTCAATCTCAAATTCCTTTACTAATTTCAACTCTTACTTACCAGTCCAATATACTTAACCAAATTCATAACTTACGATCCAATTTTATTCGATGTCGTTCTATTTCAATTCAATTTCCCCTTAACTGGTTTTAATTCAATTCTAGTTCGCTTTCACAAATTTCTATTTAAATTTGTTTTAATTCAAACAGTCTTTTCCTGGGAGTTTAAATAACTTTGCTTTTCACAAAAAAAAAATTTGGATTTCAAACAACTTGTTTCTCAAAACAATTCAAAACAAAATCTTTGGTAGTAATCCGTCACTTAGAACTCGAAAATGAACACTGATGATGTGGCCAGCATCATCAGAGTTATTTCCCAGCGATCAAAGTGAGTTCAATACTATATTACTTTAAAAACCATTTTTAAACTATTCCATTTTGAAATATACTTCAAAACATCCACCTCAATGTTTGTAAAATAATTTAAATTCTCCTAGGATTTTAAAATTCTCATATACTTATTCCAAATCCATTACGAACACTTCTCCAACTTTGGGAATTTCAATTCCAATTCTGATTTAAATTTCAGATTTGCTTCATCTTATTTCATATATTATACGTATATGAATTTATTTGGTTATATATACATAACCAACTCACTTTAAGCTTTATTCGATTGAGATAACAACCAACACATCCAATATACTATAATACTTCCAATATTAATATTTTGTTTATACCAAAATATAATTTGGGTAAAATTATTTCATTTTACCCTTTTTCAAAACATACTGTGTCGATTCATCGTATTCGAGTTTTTACAAACTCCTACCGATACAGTGGATCAAACTGATAGATTAGAATTCACAAACTACTCAATTAATAAATCTTCACAATATAAAACAATTTTTTTTTATAAAATCTACAAATGTGCTCACTCGTATATATACACTCAAACTCGATCTAGGGTATTGCTAACCCCATCTCTAATGAGTCACATCACAGAGCCAAGGTAATCACTTAACCTTGCTCTGATACCACTGTAACGAACTGAGATTTTCGACTCCGAAAATCAACACAAAAATGCCATGTTGACTATTCGAACATCGGAAATACCTGATCATTAATAGAAAGAAGTTAGAGGGTGAGAATAGATAAGATAGAAAATTAGAATAGGAGAAGAAGAAGATCGCTACAACACAAAATCAAAGTAACACAAATCTCACAGCGGAACGAATGAAATATAATATATAACATAACTTTGAAATAAAACAGGATATATATACAATGACATTATCAGAGTACAACACTTACACACAGTGGAAATAACAATAGCTATGTAATCCTGAAGCCTCCTTCTTCAAGCTCCTCCAAGTATATCTGTAAAGTCCTGAGCTACTTGACTGCCCATACAAATTTGGGCACCCAAGAGTTTAGGGAAAACAAACAAAATAGACTCTGGGTCAGTCATGGGACTGGTGTGAGTAAACTCAAATCATTTGGTTTAACCTTTCAAATTCCTTTTCAAAAAAAGGTAATCGTAAGACCGATCCACACATAAACACAGATGGTTTTTACCTTACGATAACCTAAAACAGTTTGGAAATCAATACTTCTCTGATATTATAATAATGTCTAATCACAAGTAATTAACAATCTAGCAGAAAGCTTGCATCTCATGTTCCACATATATAGTATACAAACAAAACTGCGGGCGTTTATTGGAGACTGGATTCCGACTATGACAAGGTATGGGACCACCTGCCGATAATGTATCTCTAGAGGCGAATACACTGGGTTCAACAAGAACGTCTTGCAACCCGGCCCACACATGACCGACCACTCATTTCGCTTGAGTGTATCGAATGTATACCACCAACGGTTGGGAGCTACCCACCGTTTCCCAAAAAGGGACAGCATCGATAATAGGTAAAAGAATGAAATGGATTTTCTCTAGATAGGTGATATACACCCTAATGGGAGCGACCCACTTAGCCATGCCGCCTGCCCGATTTTTGTCTTTTCTCGGTTAATGAGGCTTGAGGTCATAACGTATCTTTTGACCGATCATACATTCATTCACTTTGAATCACAAATTGATTTCCTCAAAAATACCATGGGTATAAAGCTAAGTGAAATGAATTCCTCCGCCACCAAACGTAAGTACGTTTGAAGAGATAAACTTACGCGATCCGTTGGATATACTTTGTCAGACATTCGTCCATTCATGTTTGTCCTGAGACTGGACAAACCGAAAGCACTATTCTGTATACAGGATAGCCCTTGCATAACTCCATCTTCAATTATTTTAATCATATTTGATCGCAACGCTAACGTCAATACATAGTGGTTTTCAGATAATATATCTGATCCCGGTCTCTCCGTATTGACGACGATAAAATGGTCAAAAACTTTGATAGTCGGTGATTTAACTTTCAATGAAAAACAGGTGTGCAAACAACGATATTATTTCCAGGTGGAAATTCTATCAATCAAACATCATTCAACATTTATCTCGTTTTAGATTAAATTATCCTTAATTTCTCCATTTATCCATTTATATATATATATATTTGTAACTGCCTTTTTTTTCTAAATTTAGAAAGTATACTTTAGCAATCATTGGAAAACGTTTACATATTTACTTCCATTTCTTATCTTCTCTATCAGAAAACATTTCTGATTCTTATTTGGAAAAATTTCCTAAATCTCCTTTATTGGATTTAAACTGATGTTTAAATATAACATTGCTATGCGAACTCTAAACATTTTTATCATTAACCAAATTCACTTAACTAACCCTCACAATCGAACCTTACCCATCCCTTGGTTAAAAACGAAGTCAATCAAGTTGGGGAAAAATTACCTCTCAGACCTTAACTGAACAAAATTTCTAACCTCAAAATAGACAAAATACACCCTTTACAACTTTAGGAACTTCCTTACGTAATTCTCAGATTCTATTTACGAATCCATTTCTTTTAACGAAATCATTTGATTATAACGATAGTGTTATAATCTCAAGCCTTTGATGTAATAACCCAGAAAATCTGAGCCAATTTAAAAAATTTATTTTGGCTATTTTGTTGAATTTTGAATATTTAAAATGAATTATTTTAAATAATAGCGACGAAAAATTTATTTTGAATAGAATTAGAACGTATATATTTATTTGAATCGTCGTTAGAATATAAATATTTATTTTAAATATAAAAGGAATTGAAAATGGCGCGGTAGTTCGATAATTCGATTTCAAATTTCAAATGAATGTACAGGATTCAAAATAAATCGGATTTTGGCAAAACAAAAAATGTTAGAATCTATTTGAAAATATCTTTCCAACGAATCCGAAAAATCAAAATTTCATAGCGGGAATAAAAGGTTATGTCCAGTTGAAAATTCAGAATAGTTGCTATGGAAATATAGCCCTTAAAAATAGTAATTTTGCATACGGATGAATTTGGACTTGAAACCACTTCCATTGAGTTCAAAATGCCGTTTATAACTCCAAAAAGTATAAGCTTCGATATATTCCGAGATCCGCAATAGTGGCAATTGGCTGGGGTTTTCGGTTAGCAATACACATCCCTTAAAAAGTGAAATTATGCATATGAGCTCAGAATTCGACAAGATAAATTTTTCTGGATTCATAATGACAAATCATTGTTGAGTTCCAAAGAGCGCGTCGTACGGAGTTAGTATGTGGTCATGCGAGCTAAAACAGTTCAGGGTAAAACAGGCAGTCATTTTACAAAGGAACGTTATTGATACGATTTCAGAATTCGATTTCGTTTTGTTTCTGGATTCGTATCGTCTAATAATGGTTAAATCCAAAAGGGCATGATTTTTGGAGTTAGCATGTGAGCGTGCAAGAAGAAATGGTGCGCCAAAATCGCATTTTTAGAGTTTATCTGAGCATTTTTGAGAATTTTAACAGACGGTCAAACGAACTCGGAATTCAACGAAACTTGTTTCGTTGGACTAGTCTTCACGTCTACTACCTTGTATCCGCAATCCGAGATCATATGCATTCGGACGATACGCGAGAAATAGCATATAATCACTTTTCCTCCTTTTCTATTTCATAATTTCACTTCTCTCTTCCTCTTCAAAAAGATCAAAAATGGAGACCCCCTCCCCAAACCCGCTGCCGCCCCTCCTCCGCCAGCCACCACCACCTCCGGCCGCCACCACCTACCTCCGGCCACTCCCTCTCCTCCTCCTCCTCCTCCCTCTCTCTTGTTTTGTGAACCCTAGCTTAAGCCACCACCTAAATCCGCCACCATGGGCCCCACCACCACCGCCGCCACCCACCAGCGACCTCCCCCAAGTAAATCAGGTCCGGCGCCCCCCTCCAGCCACCCAATTCCGGCCGTGGGCCCCTCCTCCTCCAAAAACTCATTTTTCACAAAAATCCCGTATTGCATAAAACACTCTGTCACTATTTGGCGAATAACTCCCAAACCGTGCATTTCTAGCCAAAACCCCTTCAGACTAAAGTCGAAGAGCACGATTTTCTCTTCGATTCGGTATATGATAGTCCTATTTTGCATTGCGGAGTTGTTGGGAAAACGCGCCCAAAATCTGCTGTTCAAACATTGTCAACATGCTGCCTTTTCGCGATTTCCGGCTAAATGACACATTTTCGGAAGGAAGACCACTAGGAGAAAGTTGTCCGGAATGACGCGTTTAAGCTAGGGAAAAAGATGGCGTGAAGATTGGAGCTCATTTGCAAATTCTGGAACCAGAACAGCAAATCCAGGCGTTAGAAAAAAATGTGAGTTTTCTCCGCTTTAAAACTTCTATGGTTTTTGAAGAATGAAGTATGTAAAAATATGATATTTTTTATAGTATAGAGAAAATAAAAATATGATTTTTATGTTATAGAAAGAATAAAAATACGATTTTTATATTATATAGATAGTAAAGATTTGATCTTTATTATATGAACAGTGGTATAAAAATAGAATTTTTATCCATATAGAGTGATTATAAAAATGTGATTTTTATATACATAGCAACAATATAAAAATGTGATTTTTATATATGTAGTGGCTACGGACAATGAAAGTGACAAAAGGCGAGCACGACGAAGATTTCTACATATGAAGAGTCGTGGCATTTGGTTTAGCTAGTTGGTAAGAACTTCTCACTTTAAATCTTGTCTTCTAGTTAAAATATATACTAAGATGCAGATGGTGCTTAGCAGCACCCGACACCCGTCGTCCACAGACCATGGACGGCTTGTTTGTTTGATTGATGTGTTGTGAAAATAGATTGTGATGTGGTATGATTGAAAATAAATATTCATGTGTTGAAATAAATTATTTATCATTAAAAATATAATTTTTAACATGAATGTGAATAAATAAATATTCATTTACAAACCAAACGGTTTGTTTATGTACACCTATTTGAAGGACAATGATTGGGACGATAAATTTTACACGTCGCCCAACTGCACAAATAATATTTGTTGTTTGTGGATTGAAACCCTACACGGGTGTAGGGATGATATTTGGCGTACACTAATCCCAATTATTTAGTTGTATGTTGATCGATTGGTCGGTAGACTGTGTAAGCAATAATTATTTATATTTAATGCTTATGCAGTTGTGTGGGGCACTTTGGATGATGGTTGATTATTTATCGTTGCTATTATATACATGTGTTGTAAGGAATCCATATAATTAACATTATATGGTAATTGATTGGGCCTCATTCCAATTGGAAAAATAAAGAATATTATAAAATAAAGATTCATGTGTTGAATAGAATAAATAGTCATGTGTTGACGATGCTCATGTGTTGAGAATATTCATGTGTTGAAAATATCATGTGTTGAGTAAAATATTTTAAACAATAAAATTTACATCTTTATCATAATTTTATGAAATATATTAAATAACACAAATAGTCATGTGTTGACGATGCTCATGTGTTGAGAATATTCATGTGTTGAAAGAAAATTAAATATTCATGTGTTGAAAGAAATATAGATTCGTGTGTTGAATAGAATAAATATTCATTTGTTGAATAGAATAACGAAGTTATTGAAATATATAAAGTCGTTTTGATTAGACATGCGCCATTTTGACGCGAACAATATTTATATCGATTATATTCGTTTTTATAATGAATATAGAAAAGGAAGTGATTTCAAAATATAACATTTTGAAAATATTATCATTTGTATATTGATGATGTGGAATATCCAATTTTGATTCGAAATTGAATATGAAGTTGAAATCGTTTCGAAAACGAATTTAAAACGATTTATAAAATATATTTTAAAAGGAAATCAACGAAATATATATATATATATATATATATATATATATATATATATTATAATGGCCTGAATAGAACGCGCCGTGCTGCGGCAGTTCGTGAATTTCGACCCTTGACTTCGAATGGACATTCCGGGAGATCCGACCGTCAGATTCTCCTAAAACCGGAACCGGCGGGTTCGTATCAAAAAGAGTTTTCTAACGGATATTAGAGATTTGAAATCTAGTAGTTGGATTTGGAATTATGTCCAAATTAAATTTGGAAAAGGTCGCTGTAAGTGCAGCTCGATGGCCGTTGATGAAAATCGACTGTACGGGCCTTGATAAAATTATTAAAAATAGCAATAATTTGTGTAAAATCATAAGGAATGATTTGTGAAGAATTGGGATGAAAATTCCATATTTGAAAATAGATTTTTATTGAAATGAACTAGCTTTGAACTAGAATCGTAATTCCATTTTTATTAAATAAATAAATTGGATTTGAAGTGGTTTTAAAAATAATCAGAAATTCCAATACGTGAATTGGAACGGATTTGAATCGAAATTATCTTCGGAATATTTCGATGTTGAATTTCGTGATTATATAGATATGGTTGTGGAGATTTGAAAGATATATTTTATATCGTTATTTTCAATACGATATTTTTTGGTTTCAGAATTTGATATTGAATATAAGCCGGTATATTTTCTATTCAGAGCCTTGTATTTAATATCAAATGGGATTTTGGGGTTCGTCGTGAATGGTGTCTTAAATAACACTGTTCTTTAACCCAGTTTAGAAAAGAATAAATCTTTTAATTAAGATTTAGTGAAATTGTCCAGTTAATTAGTATTTAATTGGAATTGAATTTGAATTGGTTTTTGGTGTTTATCGTGAGCGGTGTTTTGAATAACACCTGTTCTTTAACCCGATTAACAATAGAAAGTGATTTTGGGCTTATCGTGAATCGTGTTTTAGGTGACATTAGTTCTTTAACCCAGTTAAAGACATGATATTGATTTTTGGTAAGATTAAAACTGAGTGGAGTTTTAACGAATCCTTAATTAGATAAAGGTGATCGAGGATGGAGTATCACCGGTTTTTCTCCAAAGCGATAGTTAAATCTTTAATTAGATTTGAACGTGAAATGGTAATTAATATTTACCGATAACCCCGTGGTGTTAGATATGGAGTATTACCAGTTTTTCTCCATGTGATGAATAGGTTGGGATTGGGAAATAAAATAAATAATTACTTTGGTGTGGTTCGCTAATCCCGACTAGTTTGAAGAACCATAATATGGTTTGAAATGGTATCCAAAGGAAGATTAAAGAATAAATTTAGAAGAATTTTTCTTTGATAAAATTAATGGGAACCTTTCCGTAAAAATGTGAATTTTTGAATAAAAGAATATTCTGAATGGGAATGAGGCGTATGTTGGGTTTGTGTAACATTTGTTTATTATATACGAGGGTTATTCGAAAAGGCCGGGTTTATACCCATTCTGGATAACCGATTCGATGATAAGTCGAAGATGAAGACGGTGGTTGACGACCGAAGTCTTCACATCGTTTGGGTGATTACTGATGATCTTGATTGGGCTGTACCCCCAAGAGGAGGGAAACAGTTGGTGATCGTCCAGACGTACTTGGAGATCGATGGATATGCGAGGAAAGTGCCTCCGGTTTCGTTCAAACCCAGAACGAACTTGTAAATGGACTGTGTGTCTAACATTGGATTTTATTCTTTGTGGGTTTATCTCTATTAAATATACATCTGTTTGGCGGTGGAGAATTTATTCTCTTGCTTAACGCCCTTCTCTGAGACGTACGACCTCAGAAGTTGTATATCAATGGACATCAGTCGCATGGAGTGAATTGCCTGTGTGGCACGCCTAAGTGGCATATGATCAAGGCTTCTGTTGAAAAGCAAAGTCTTGTGGTTGATGATCAAAGAACGGCCAGTGTGGCGCAGCTTTGTGTATAGCGTTAATTCGCTAGCCTCACACCTCGGTATGAGTCAAAAACGGGATAGTGACTGCAGAGAGAGCACGACGTTTCTTTCTGGCTAGTGGTGGTGTCAGTGCTTAAACTGACTGACGTTTATATACTTTTCAACTGTGTAGTTATTGGAATGCGAGGTGCCTCGAATATATGGTCGATAACTGGCACTATGTGAGCCGACGTACATACCATTATATAGGTCCTATAGGACCGGGAAACGTGTGTTCAGGAATAACTAATCCTCAAAAGTAAGAGAGGACCGGCCCTGAAGATCCAAGGTTCGCTGTGTGTGGTCCTGAGACATTTGCTAGAGTGTCTCGTGCGGATAGGAGCTTACGCCTTGCCTCGACTCATGATGGGATCCCATTTTCAATACGTGATAATTCAGTTTTATTTGTAGAACCTAGTATGGCGACATAGTAGATGGTAGCTATGTCGCATGTGATTGATACTTATGATTGAAATTGTTTTGACACTATACACTTACAGTAATATCAAAATAATGTGTTTTTAAACGTATTAAGCATTCTTTGGCTATTATAAGGTAAAACTCTATCCTTCGGCTTGCGTTGCATTGTGTGATGGGACCTGGGTCTTATAATAGCTTCATTTTTCTTTATTTAGCATTGCGCTGATTGTTTTATGTATTGGTATTCTTAGGAGGAAACTCGTTCCGTGTTTATACGACGTGGTCCCTTGATTTATCTAACTTTAAAAGTAAAGATTAATAACTGTTTTAGTTCTCATACCAGTCACATGACTGACCTAGAGTTTATTGTTTTAACCTAAAATCTGGGTGCCCCTATTTTCCGTACGGGCATTTAGTAGTTTTGGTTTTGCAGATTTATATTCACAGGATCCTAGTTTACAGCTGGAATGATACTCGAAAAGCTCTGTATCCGTTTATTACTTTCAGTTGTGGGTTGTATTATTTTTTCCGCTGCTATGCATTTAAATGTAATTTAAAGCTTTGATATTTGTAAAATGTGTAATATTTATTCATACTATGTATATTCTTGTACTCTGATGGAATTGTTGTAATAAACAATGAAATGTTCTTCTGCTTGTGTTCCGATGTGTGCTGTTCTCAAAGCAATCCGGGCTTTCCTTACCGGGGAAGTTACGGGTTCCAAATTTGGTATCAGTGCTTTGGTTTACAGAGCTCGAGAACAAGACACATTAGAACCAAACGAAAGAATTCATCAGATATTGGATTAGTAAGATCTAATGAGGATAACTCGTTAGAGATGGGATCAGTAGTATCCTAGAACGAGTGTGAAGAGTTTAATTTTCAAATGAAAACAATATTGTTTTGAAAATTAAATTCAAGTATACGTATTTGAATATTTTATTTGTATTGAATTTGGACAATCCAATATATAAAGATTTTGCATATACGTGTGATGAACGTATATTCGGGGTTTTAATATACTGGATAGATATAGAATCACACTCTAGTTGCCCGGGGATGATTCCGATAATGCTGCAGCGTTATCAGTATTTATTTTCGAGTTTCGAAAGTGAGATATCTATATATTTCCATTAGACTGGTGTGAGAACCAAAACTAGATAGATTTATTGTTGTGATTTGGCACCAAAAACATGATTATCTGTATATATATATCAAAATTATGAATTTGAAAGGATAATCAACTAATTGATTGATGGTTGTGTTGTTTGATTATTGGCTTGATAATTTTGAACCATTATGCCAAATTGAATCAAATATTGAACTGTATGGAATTTTTTTTTGAAAATGCATGTATATACATGTACTTACATTGAACAAGTTATAGCAAAGAGGCTAGAGCAGAAGAATAAATTTGTTTGCCCGACAAATAGGTACATGTTTACAAATTTATTGGGTTTGGATGATTTTATGAACCGATTGGCTAGCCGCTTGGCTGTTTCTTTTTCTTTTTGGATTGATGAGGGCCATGGGAGGCTATTTGAAATATCCCCAAGTCCCCGGTGCAGGGGAGGTTATGGCGAAATTTTTCGGAAATTTATAGTGTTAGCCAAATTTTTGAAAAAATTGAAAAGTTCTTAGAAACTGAAAAGTTGATGAACTTAAGCCGTAAAGAAAATAACGAAAGTTGAGTTGATTAGTTAAACAACCTTCAGCTTCGTACCTTTTCGGGGACGAAAAGTTTTAATTGGGGGAGATGGTAATAACCCGGAAAATCTGAGCCAATTTAAAATTTTTATTTTGACAATTTTGTTGAATTTTGAATATTTAAAATGAATTATTTTAAATAATAACGACGAAAAATTTATTTTGAATAGAATTAGAACGTATATATTTATTTGAATCGTCTTTAGAATATAAATATTTATTTTAAATATAAAAGGAATTGAAAATGGCGTGGTAGTTCGATAATTCGATTTCAAATTTCAAATGAATGTACAGGATTCAAAATAAACCGGATTTTGGCGAAACCAAAAATGTTAGAATCTATTTGAAAATATTTTTCCAACGAATCCGAAAATTCAAAATTTCATAGCGGGAATAAAAAGTTATGTCCAGTTGAAAATTCAGAATAGTCGCTATGGAAATATCGCCCTTAAAAATAGTAATTTTGCATACGGATGAATTTGGACTCGAAACCACTTCCATTAAGTTCAAAATTCCATTTACAACTCCAAAATGTATAAGCTTCGATATATTCCGAGATCCGGAATAGTGGCAATTGGCTAGGGTTTTCGGTTAGCAATACACAGCCCTTAAAAAGTGAAATTTTGCATATGAGCTCAGAATTCGACGAGATAAATTTTTCTGGATTCATAATGACAAATCATTGTTGAGTTTCAAAGGGCGCGTCGAACGGAGTTAGTATGTGGCCGTGCGAGCTAAAACAGTTCAGGGTAAAACAAACAGTCATTTTACAAAGGAACGTTATTGATACGACCTCAGAATTCGATTTCGTTTTTTTTATGGATTCGTATCGTCTAATAATGGTTATATCCAAAAGGTCATGATTTTTGGAGTTAGCATGTGAGCGTGCAAGAAGAAATGGTGCGCCAAAATCGCATTTTTAGAGCTTATCTGAGCATTTTTGAGAATTTTAACGGACGATCAAACGAACTCGGAATTCGACGAAGCTTGTTTCGTTGGACTAGTCTTCACGTCTACTACCTCGTATCCGAAATCCACGGCAATTGGAGATCATTTGCATTCGAAAGATACGCGAGAAACTAGCATATAATCACTTTTCCTCCTTTTCTATTTCGTAAATTCACTTCTCTCTTCCTCTTCAAAAAGATCAAAAATGGAGACCTCCTCCCCAAACCCGCTGCCGCCCCTCCTCCGCCAGCCACCACCACCTTCGGCCGCCACCACCTACCTCCGGCCACTCCCTCTCCTCCTCCTTCTCCTCCTCCTCCCTCTCTCTTGTTTTGTGAACCCTAGCCTAAGTCACCACCCAAATCCGCCACCATGGGCCCCACCACCGCCGCCGCCACCCACCATCGACCTCCCTCACATCAATCAGGTCCGACGCCCCACCTCCAGCCACTCAATTCCGGTCGTGGGCGCCTCCTCCTCCAAAAACTAATTCCTCACAAAAATCCCGTTTTGCATAAAACACCCTGTCACTGTTTCACGAATAACTTTTAAACCGTGCATTTCTAGCCAAAACTCCTCTAGACCAAAGTCGAAGAGCACGATTTTCTCTTCGATTTGGTATATGATAGTCCTATTTTGCATTGAGGAGTTGTCGGGGAAACGTGTCCAAATTCTGTTGTTCAAACACTGTCAAAATGCTGTCTTTTCGCGATTTTTGGCGAAATGACACATTTTCGGAAGGAAGACCGCTAGGCTAAAGTAGTCCGAAATGGCGCGTTTAAGCTAGAAAAATAGATGGTGCAAAGATTGGAGCTCGTTTGCAAATTTTGGAACAAGAAAAGCAAATCCGGGCGTTAGAAAAATATGTGAGTTTTCTCCGCTTTAAAGCTTCTATGATTTTTGAAGAATGAAGTATGTAAAAATATGATATTTTTTATAGTATAAAATAAAAATATGATTTTTATATTGTAGAAAGATTAAAAATACGATTTTTATATTATATAGATAGTAAAGTTTTGATCTTTATTATATGAATAGCGGTATAAAAATAGAATTTTTATCCATATAAAGTGATTTTAAAAATGTGATTTTTATATACATAGAAACAATATAAAAATGTGATTTTTGTATATGTAGTGGCTACGGACAATGAAAGTGATAAAAGGCGAGCACGACGAAGATTTCTACATATGAAGAGTCGTGGTGTTTGGTTTAGCTAGTTGTTGAGAACTTCTCACTTTAAATCTTTTCTTCTAGTTAAAATATATACTAAGATGCAGACGGTGCTTAGCAGTACCCGACACCCGTCGTCCACAGACCATGAACGGCTTGTTTGTTTGATTGATGTGTTGTGAAAATTGATTGTGATGTGGAATGATTGAAAATAAATATTCATGTGTTGAAACAAATTAATTATCGTTAAAAATATAATTTTTAACGTGAATGTGAATAAATAAATATTCATTTACAAACCGGGCGGTTTGTTTATGTACAACTATTTGAAGGACATTGATTGGGACGATAAATTTTACACGTCGCCCAACTACACAAATAATATTCGGTGTTTGTGGATTGAAACCCTACACGGGTGTTTGGATGATATTTGGCGTACACTAATCCCAATTATTTAGTTGTATGTCGATCGATTGGTCGACAGACTGTGTAAGCATTAATTATTTATATTTAATGCTTATGCAGTTGTGTGGGGCACTTTGGATGATGGTTGATTATTTATCGTTGCTATTATATACATGTGTTGTATGGAATCCATATAATTAACATTTTATGGTAATTGATTGGGCCTCATTCCAATTGGGAAAATAAAGAATATTATAAAATAATGATTCATGTATTGAATAGAATAAATAGTCATGTGTTGAGAATATTCATGTGTTGAAAATATCATATGTTGAGTAAAATATTTTAAACAATAAAATTTACATCTTTATCATAATTTTATAAAATATATTAAATAACATAAATAGTCATGTGTTGACGATGCTCATGTGTTGAGAATATTCATGTGTTGAAAGAAAAATAAATATTCATGTGTTGAAAGAAATATAGATTCGTGTGTTGAATAGAATAAATATTCATTTGTTGAATAGAATAACGAAGTTATTGAAATATGTAAAGCCGTATTGATTAGAGATGTGCCGTTTTGACGCGAACGATATTTATATCGATTATATTCGTTTTCATAATGAATATAGAAAAGGAACTGATTTCAAAATATAACGTTTTGAAAATATTATCATTTGTATATCGTTGATGTGGAATATCCAATTTTGATTCGAAATTGAATATGAAGTTGAAATCATTTCGAAAACGAATTTAAAACGATTTATAAAATACGTTTTAAAAGGAAATCGACGAAATATATATATATATATAATATATATTATATATATATATAATGGCCTGAATAGAACGCGCCGCGCTGCGGTAGTTCGTGAATTTCGACCATTGACTTCGAATGGACATTACGGGAGATCCGACCGTCGGATTCTCCTAAAACCGGAACCGATGGGTTCGTATCGAAAACATCTTTCTAAGAATATTAGAGATTTGAAATCTAATGGTTGGATTTGAAATTATGTCCAAATCAAATTTGGAAAAGGTAGCTGTAAGTGCAGCTCGATGGCCGTTGATGGAAATCGACTGTACGGGCCTTGATAAAATTATTAAAAATAGTAATAATTTGTGTAAAATCATAAGGAATGATTTATGAAGAATTGGGATGAAAATTCCATATTTGAAAAGATAAAAATAGATTTTTATCGAAATGAACTAGTTTTGAACTAGAATCGTAATTCCATTTTTTTAAATAAATAAATTGGATTTGAAGTGGTTTTAAAAATAATCAGAAATTCCAATACGTGAATTGGAATGGATTTGAATCGAAATTATCTTCGGAATATTTCGATGTTGTATTTCGTGATTATATAGATATGGTTGTGGAGATTTGAAAGATATATTTTATATCGTTATTTTCAATACGATATTTGTTGGTTTCAGAATTTGATATTGAATATAAGCCGGTATATTTTCTATTCAGAGCCTTGTATTTAATATCAAATGGGATTTTGGGGTTCGTCGTGAATGGTGTCTTAAATAACACTGTTCTTTAACCCAGTTTAGAAAAGAATAAATCTTTTAATTAAGATTTAGTGAAATTGTCCAGTTAATTAGTATTTAATTGGAATTGAATTTGAATTGGTTTTTGGGGTTTATCTTGAGTGGTGTTTTGAATAACACCTGTTCTTTAACCCGATTAACAATAGAAAGTGATTTTGGGCTTATCGTGAATCGTGTTTTAGGTGACATTGGTTCTTTAACCCAGTTAAAGACGTGATATTGATTTTTGGGAAGATTAAAACTAAGTGGAGTTTTAATGAATCTTTAATTAGGTTAAAGTGATCGAGGATGGAGTATCACCGGTTTTGCTCCAAAGCGATAGTTAAATCTTTAATTAGATTTGAACGTGAAATGGTAATTAATATTTACCGATAACACCGTGGTGTTAGATATGGAGTATTACCAGTTTTTCTCCATAAGATGAATAGTTTGGGATTGGGAAATAAAATAAATAATTACTTTGGTGTGGTTCGCTAATCCCGACTAGTTTGGAAAACCATAATATGGTTTGAAATGGTATCCAAAGGAAGATTAAATAATAAATTTAGAAGAATTTTTCTTTGATAAAATTAATGGGAACCTTTCCGTAAAAATGTGAATTTTTGAATAAAAGAATATTCTGAATGGGAATGAGGCGTATGTTGGGTTTGTGTAACATTTGTTTATTATATATGAGGGTTATTCGAAAAGGCCGGGTTTATACCCATTCTGGATAACCGATTCGATGATAAGTCGAAGATGAAGACGGTGGTTGACGACCGAAGTCTTCACATCGTTTGGGTGATTACTGATGATCTTGATTGGGCTGTACCCCCAAGAGGAGGGAAACAGTTGGTGATTGTCCAGACGTACTTGGAGATCGATGGATATGCGAGGAAAGTGCCTCCGGTTTCGTTCAGACCTAGAACGAACTTGTAAATGGACTGTGTGTCTAACATTGGATTTTATTCTTTGTGGGTTTATCTCTATTAAATATACATCTGTTTGGCGGTGGAGAATTTATTCTCTTGCTTAACGCCCTTCTCTGAGACGTACGACCTCAGAAGTTGTATATCAATGGACATCAGTCGCATGGAGTGAATTGCCTGTGTGGCACGCCTAAGTGGCAGATGATCAAGGCTTCTGTTGAAAATCAAAGTCTTGTGGTTGATGATCAAAGCACGGCCTGTGTGGCGCAGTTTTGTGTATAGCGTTAATTCGCGAGCCTCACACCTCGGTATGAGTCAAAAATGGGATAGTGACTGCAGGGAGAGCACGACGTTTCTTTCTAGCTAGTGGTGGTGTCAGTGCTTAAACTGGCTGACATTTATATACTTTTCACCTGTGTGGTTGTTGGAATGCGAGGCGCCTTGAATATATGGTCGATAACTGGCACTATGTGAGCCGACGTACAGACCATTATATAGGTCCTATAGGACCGGGAAACGTGTGTTCAGGAATAACTAATCCTCAAAAGTAAGAGAGGACCGACCCTGAAGATCCAAGGATCGCTGTGTGTGGTCCTGAGACATTTGCTAGAGTGTCTCGAACGCAGAGGAGCTTGCCCCTTGCCTCGACTCATGAAAGAATCCAATTTTCAATACGTGATAATTCGGTTTTATTTGTAGAACCTAGTATGGCGACATAGCAGATGGTAGCTATGCCGCCTGTGATTGATACTTATGTTGAAATTGTTTTGACAGTATACACTTATAGTAATATCAAAATAATGTGTTTTTAAACGTATCAAGCATTCTTTGGCTATTATAAGGTAAAACCCTATTCTTTGGCTTGCGTTGCATTGTGTGATGGGACCTGGGTCTTATAATAGCTTCATTTTTCTTTATTTAGCATTGCGCTGTTTGTTTTATGCACTGGTATTCTTGGGAGGAAACCCGTTCCGTGTTTATACGGCGTGGTCCTTTAATTTACCTAACTTTAAAAATAAAGATTAATAACTGTTTTAGTTCTCACACCAGTCACATGACTGACCTGGAGTTTATTGTTTTAACCTAAACTCTGGGTGCCCCTATTTTCCGCACGGGCAGCTAGTAGTTTTGGTTTTGCAGATTTATATTCACAGGATCCTGGTTTACAGCTGGAACGATACTCGGAAAGCTCTGTATCCGTGTATTACTTTCAGTTGTGGGTTGTATTATTTTTCCGCTGCTATGCATTTAAATGTAATTTAAATCTCTGATATTTGTCAAATGTGTAATATTTATTCATACTCTGTATTTTCTTGTATTCTGATGGAATTGTTGTAATAAACAATGAAACGTTCTTCTGTTTATGTTCCGATGTGTGTTGTTCTCAAAGCAATCCGGGCTTTCCTTACCGGGGAAGTTACGGGTTCTTACATTTGAAATATAATAACTTAAATATACCCTTTTAATTATTAATTTGAATAATTAAACCAACAACTAATTTATTAATAAATAAAATCTCGATTTGAAGACGGAAAGTATATAGTACTTTCCCAAATTCGATATAATCGAATTTCAACTTACAATTCTCTCTCGTATAATCTCTATTCGATAACTCCTCTCGAATAACTATATTCGATTTAACTCCCTTCGAATAACTTATATCTGATTTAACTCACTTCAAATAACTTATATTCGATTACTCCTCTCGAATAAACTATATTTGATGACTCTACTTCGAATAAGTGATATTCGATTAATTCTACTTCGAATAAAGTATATTCGATTAATTCTACTTCGAATAAGTGATATTCGATTAATTCTACGTGGAATAAGTGATATTCGATTAATTCATTTTTACTAACTATATTCGATTAACTATAACTCGATTAACTCGATTTATTTAACTCAACTTGACTAACTCGACTTATTTAACTCAACTTGACTTGATTACTCCTATCGATTAACTAATATTCGATTTAACTCCATTCACTTGACTCTAGATCACAATGGTTATGCCTGATTCCCTCAGGAAACATCTGACCGCCGTAGGCTATCTATAGCCTGCGAATTACGCTAGCAGTCGTACGAAATGGCGACTCACCCTGAATAACTATGTTTAACTAAGTCTATCTCAAATAACTATATTCGATCAACTCTAATTGAATAACAAATATTCAATTAAATACTTATTCGATTAACTATGTTCAATTAACTCTATTTGGTCAACTCTTTATTCGAGTAACTAATATTCGATTAACTCTAATTGAATAACTAGTATTCGATTTACTCTACTGATTAACTCTAATCGATTAATCTTATTCGAATAAATTTTATTTGATTACTCTATTCGACTAACTCTATTCGATTACGAATACTTCCTTTTCTATTTGTCTATATTTATTTCATATAAATATTTCCTTTATATAATTCCATTTATTTTCTAAATAAATATTTCCTTTTATAACTTTATTTATTTTCTAAATAAATATTTCTATTTAATCTATTCGTAAATATTTTATAAATATTTCCTCTTTAAATTCTATTTGTAAAATGTTTTACAAATATTCCTCTTTCCAATTCCATTTGCAAATGTTTTACAAATGTTTGCCTTTCTATTTTATTTGTAAATGTTTCACAAATATTTTCCTTTTATTCCTTTTTAACTCTTTGATTTTATAAACTTCCTCAATTTAATAACCACTTCAAGTTCCTTTTATATAAAATCCTTTGATTTTATCTACGTAAATATTTTATTTCAAATTATTGTTTGAGATTTCCTTTCTCACATTCTAGTATTTCTTATGGTATTAAAAATGCCAAATAGCACTAATCAATACCATTCAAAACACAAAATCAACCACAGATTATATATCACATCATATATCACAATATATGAAAAACAGTCAAATAAATGTTGAGGAACCCAGTTGGGTCCCTCCGACCTGTTTCCCTGTATCCACATATGTTAATCACATGAATAACACGAATATGAAGTATTCTGATAAACATAATCCATATTCGATTAACGATTTATATATATTGTTATCGATATTTTCAATCAACTGACTAACGGTTCAACCAAATAGCCAACACACAGCAAACAACCATTATTTATAAATTCTAAAAAGATATTTTATAAAAATATAAATTGAGTAGAGTTAGTGAGATTTACTCACCTTTGTCAGTAATCGTTAAATGACGATTAATGTCGGTAAATCTATTCAGGCATTTTAATTTGTCTAAAATTGAAACGGCCTTTAAATCTCTCCAGAGTGGTCCCATCGTGTAGCCCGTGTTCACACGATCATAACGTACCCTGTTTTGTTGATTTCGGGTAACGTATGAGCACGATATAATATTATAAAGGTTTATACATATTTAATCATATCCTAAACTTTAGTTTAGTAAATTTATTGGGCTTTACCTTAAATTTTTGGCCCATCCATGTTTCATAAATCAGACCCGCGTCCATTATCTCCAACCCTCGTGATCCTAACCCTCAGGCAAAATCCCCAAATCCTTCTTCTTAATAAAATACGAACCGTGCTCATCTACTGTAAATCCTTTCCGCCGTCCATCGAGAATATCAGAGCCTACGTCGTCAGTCTCCTCAGGCCCTCCCGCTTTCACCGCTTCCCTCTTCAGCATGCCCTGGCCGCGATCAGCCCAGTGGCTCACCAGATATTTGTTTCGATCGAAGACCTACCTCGTCCAAAAACAAACACTCCTGACCCTGTTAGATCCTCCGACCGCTGCTGCCAGGGACCTGTTCAACCCTCCTTGCTTTCTTTCCAGGGTCGGCCTCCTGGAATTCAACGTCGGCGCCACGAGAAAGACATCGGTCTTACCAAACTTTTAGGCTTCTACGATGAGGCTCCTCTGCCATACACAAACACGGTCACAAATAGGTTCTTAACAATTTATTTTGTTTTTCTTTTGATTTAATAAATTTGGAGTTTGACCAGAACATTTTAGAGCTTGCGGTTCGCATTTTTGTTATACTGTTTGGGTTGTTTCAAAAACTGGAGAAATGCTGGATATAAATAGGAGGAGTTACGGATGAGCACAATATCATATGCACATAGCATGTTAGGGTAGCCTGTCGAATGAAGTGTTAGGTAGCTGGAAAAACAACAGTCTTTTGATTTGAAGATTCATGGAGCATTTTTCTTCAGCAAGAAGCAACAGTAGGAGACGGCAGCAATATAGAGTTGGTGGTAGTGACTAGGGGTCTGTCTGCAGTCTCTTCTTCTTGTAATTGGTTAGGCGAAGATGGGTTTGTACATGTATTGTTTGATCAAAGCACAGTTTTGTACTGTTACTTAACAGTTGTTTGACTGAGTGATGGAGATATGGCCAGATAAATTTGATGCAAGGTACATATATTGTTGATCCTCTTCTATCATAGCTTCTGTAGTCTACATTCTAGTTTTGTATACAATAATACCCTTTTCTTTTTGTTATACGAATGGGTTTTATCACATGCTGATATGTAATTGTTTTTTTTTAATATATTGATTGTTCATTTGTTGGTTCAGATGTTTTACTTATGTGTGGTAAGTTAGTTCTTTTGTTGATTCCTCTCTTGCTTGGTCTATCAATATGACTTGGGATTTTGATGGCTTGCTTTGAGGGATGGATTCATCATTTACGTTGGGTCCTAAATGATGTGATAATCGAATGTTAGCATGGTGTTTTTAGTAATCTTATGGCCCTTGTTATTGTTGAAATGTGATTCTACTATGAACTATGTGCTATTTCCGTGATGTATCTAATTGGTGGGGAAACAAGTGATTAGTTTATGTTATTGAATGTGGTATAATAATAATCCAATAATTCATACATAAAGGCTCAATTGAAAATGGATACTGGTTAACCCATATGGACCGTTTGATAACATATTTTGGATTGATGTAATGGCCACGCAAATATGAGCAAAATTATCTAGTCCTATAGTGATTTTGATATAGCATATTTGAGTCGAATACAAGGTAATTATAATCCGCTAATCAATTCATATTTATATCTCAGTTCACTTGTATCCAATATATAATTAAATGCGTACAGTCTTTGAAATCATGTATATGAAATCGAATGATTTAAGAAAAAAAATCCACATATATATAACTTCAAAAATGATCTAATTCGGATTTTAAACTTGATATTTCATTTTTAAATTAAAACCATATTCAACCTTTTTAAAACTCCATTTATTATACTAAATAAATGTTATGGTTTATAAATAATTCCATGGCGACTATTTTAAAATTTGATTTGCACATAACTCAGAATCTACACGACGAAATCCCGATTTTTCTCTTTCATAAAAAAAATACTTCACCAGCTCCGAACGTTTCTTGTTTCGCAGAAATCTGACTTAAAACGGATTCTATATACTCGTTTAAAGTTCGAATCGCCAAATTACGAATTCCTGCGCCATTTCGAGCTCGATTATAATTATAATATAATATATACGTTCTAACTTCGTTAAATAATATATTCGTTATTATAATTGAACTCTAAACTGAATTATATCTTATAAATGATCTAATTCACACAATATTGGGAATTCAGCTATTTTCGACCATTTCGAAAATAAATATATTATTCTATTATTTATATTAATTAAATATAAATATTATCTAATTCAAGTCATCGATATCGCCAAATCGACATTTAATAATTAAATAAATTAATTATTCAGTCGTTAAAAATACAGGATGTTACAAGTTAAGTATGGTAAACCTTTTATGAATATATATATATATATATATTAAAATAATTAGAGTATGATAAAATAATTTAAATTACTATATATATACATATATTTAAATGATTTACCAAAATAAATTTCTTTTTAATAATAAATAATATAACATAATTTATTTTAGAAACTATAAGTATACATATAATTAACTGATTTTAAAACATAATTGTTTCTCTGTCCCATTTCCAAATTCACAATATATTTTGGAATAATTGTTCTAACAAATTCAATGAACATTTCGGTGTCGATATCAATGCAATAACCAATTTCCATTCAAACATCCATCACAACCACTTCATCTAAACAACCAATATTATATCGTTTCGCTAGTTAACAAATGTCGGTGTTTCAGACTAGCAATTAAATTTCGAATAAATAATTAAATGTCAATTCTAAATTAACAAATGTAATTAACTTATATGTCAAATTTAAGCAAACATCAACAATCAGTCACAACCAGACATTCAAATTCATTTCATAATTTAATAAATATGGGAACAATTCAGTTAATTGTGAGTGAGAAATTCACTCATCTTGATTTCAAATGAGATTAAGATCCAAATTTTAGCTCAAAAATTAATAATCCCAAAATCAATTCAAATCAGCGGCATCGCGAAGAGCTCGTCGTTACGATTCCAACAGATCCAACCGTGCATTATTCTGAATTCGTATGTGAGAGTTATAAGCATTTAAAGAATTGGAATTCAAATATATACAAAATAAAGATAAAACTTCACTTACTAACAACTATGCCACGTCATCACCTTCTTCCCCCTTCACCCATCTACTCCTGTACAATACACTTACAGGAAAAATGAAACCCACCAATATACATAACTTCTCTCCTCAATCTCTTCCTTGTTTCTCACGAAAACTCGAATGGGTGGATCCAACGAATTTCTCTTCGCACACACTTCCTCTCCATCACAATAACTTCAAGCTCGCTTCACCCATAAAATTGCGTCCACCAACTTCCTCACGCACTCACCATGCAGGTTTCGGCAATTTTTATTGTGAAATCCACCCAAATTCGCACACGAGATGCTATTCCATGTCATAAACTCGAATACGATGTTCACTTCGTGCATCGATCCCTATATAAATCAATAATCTCAATCCTAGCTTCTTATCTTTCACTTTAACAATTGTCGACACCACTCAAATTCCATCGCACCTCTAAATTTAGGTATAAGATCGAAGATAATTAAGATACGAGTACGCTGGAATTAAAAAAAATGTGCAGTATTTTTGGAGATTTAATGTTTTTCTCATAGAATGTATAAGAGGAGAGGCCATTGACATTTTCTGAAAGAAATACAGGGTGCGGCTATTTCTTTCATTTGTTGTCATATGAGAAAATAACGAAATATAAGAAATCAGTAAACATAAGATGATTAGTTTCTAAATTTATTTTTTCTATATTTTAGATTTGCAATTATTTCTTTGTTCATTATTAATTATGCGTTACCTAAAATATGCCAATTTATTAGCACTGAAACCCATTGGATATAATTAAATTTCTAATGAATGCTTATACTATGATTCGATAAAATCATAAAATATCATATGGACATAACTAGCATTTATTTACACATGCATGTACTATTTATTTCAATTTCTATATATTCATTTTTTTTTTGAATTTAAAAGTTCATAAATTTCATTTATGTCAAAATAACCTTAAATACTTTATATTAAGCTTCGAAATTTGATTGTTCAGTAACCGTTATTTTGAAAATTAGACTTTTAACCAATCAGTTTGATACATATGATTTCCATCCCTGATTAATGGAATTCAAGTTACGTTGATAGTGATTATTATATCTACATCAAATAGTAGGAGTAATTTTGATCAACAAACTCTTCATTGCTATTATAATTGATTCCAAATTAAATGTTCATTCCATTTATAACCATTATTTAATTCCATTAATTTGATTACTTAAATGGTTACGTAAACGTTTACTAAAATTTTAAAACAAATTTTAGGTTAGTTATTACATAGATTTGCAATGTTTGGTTTCAACTGTAATTAAATCTCATTAAATGTGTGTGTGTGTGTGTGTATATATATATATATATATATCCACTAAATGGGTTTGATTTAATTTGTTCTCTTTTTATTCAACCAATCTTAAATTTATAGATATAGTTGACATTTTTGTTCACATCCTATTACGTTAGTAATTTCCATTTATCATTTAATGCACAATAACAAAATATTTAATTACAATCAATTTTTTTGTCATAACTTAAATTCGATTAAGTCTCATTTAATTCGTTATTTACTTTATTATTCCATACTTCGTTACATTTTGATTTGATTCCTAACACAACCTAAATTTATACATCAGAGGAGAGTTATGGTAGAATTAATGGTAATTTATAGGTAAGAAATTTCAATGGTTTAATTATCCAGTAAAGCATTCCATTTTTCATTTTCATCCTTAATTCAATACCCAACGTTCTAATTTATTCCAAATTTGAAACAAGGATAGTATTAGTTATAGGAATAAATTACTTATCTTATAAATCTCAAATTCAATTACAACAATCTCAATTGAGCATTAATTTCTAAAGCAATCAATTCGTTCAATATAAATTTCTAATTACATTACCAAACCTTTTAAATTATTTCCTCCAATTAAATAATTATATTTTAATTATATTTCAAAACTTATAGGTTTTTCTCAAATCAAAATAAAATTTAATTTCTAACTTTGATTATCAACCCAATCCAATAGAATTCATTATAAATACTTTTAACTCAATTTTATTCAATGTCTTAAAAATTAAAAATTTCAATATTTATCAACGTAAACTAATTGTAGTTTCACTACAATCCTTTCAAGTTATCATTATTATAATTTGTTCAAATTCATTCTTAATCAATTAAATTAAATTCACATTATACGTTTTTATAATTACATCGTTAAAATTTAAAATTAACCATAATCGTAGCACAATTTTATTAAATTCAAAAACTTAAATGGTCGAAAATACGGGTTGTTACACTCTCCCTCACTCAAAACGTTTCGTCCTCGAAAAGGTGTTGTAAGAAAGTAGTTAGTTAATATGTTTAACCATATAATTTCTTATTAAACTTGTCTCATTCATTAGTTTACATAATTAGTTTCGTTAATAATTTAGTTCTGAATCGTGGATTACCAAACTGCGATTTTTCTGAAAATTTGAATTACACATATCTTAAAATCAACAAGTCGAAATCTAAAATATTCTCTTTCATTAAAAAATTATATTCTAATAGATCCAAAAGACTCTTGTTTCATATAATTTCGACTTATTTTGGATCTTATACATTTATTTAAACTTTTATTCGGAAAATTACGAACTGCCGCTACGCGACGAGCTCGTTTTTAATTAAATTTAATTAATTCGTTCAAACTTCATTAAGTTTATAAATTATAAGCATATTCTCTTATATTTTTACTATACCAAAGCATTAATCTCGATACATTTAGTTTATTACTAAATAATTCACTTAATCAATTTTTCATTGATTCGGTTAATTCATGTTACTTAGCAATAACATAACTAAGTTTATATCGTTTATTACACAACTTAAATTTTATTTATATATATAACCAATCAATTTTTCACATTCATTATCCATTCTAATACTTGTGCATTATTTAATTGCTTATTCTTATAACATTTTACTTCCTAATTAATTGGTAATTTATTCATGCTATATAAAAGAATTTATTATTACACAAGTTTCAACGGTTACCATTCGTTCCAATTTATTATCAAATTCTTAAGAATTTTGTTATAACTTATTTAAATTATAACTCTCTTATATTCATAATATTCAGAAGTTTCTAAAATCTAAGTTTATTTCATTTCATTAATCATTCAAGATTTCAAGAATTAAATTTCAGGTTTCTTTTCAAATCAATTTTTTTTTGAAATGTTTCATATAATATATCATTTACATAAAACCATACTATAAAAGGATTTAAATAAAGTTCAATTTCTTAAAACAAAGTATAAAATATTAAATGTCCCCTCCTTAGACTCTTGAAAATAAACATCGATGATATGTGCACTCATCACCGAAATCATTTCCTAAGACAAGAGGGTATACACTTATTTCTAAATTCATTTGAAAACAATTTCTATATGAAACAACTTTTAAAATATAAATATATTATTTCAAACCATTTGAAAAACAATATTACAAAATCACCCAAAATTAAATTCTAAAATTCATATTTAATTTCTTATTTCATTACCAATTAATTTTCAATATTCCATTATCAATTTGTAACGACCCAGATTTTTGTCGATTAATTTTAATTATTTAATATATTATTTAAATATTGGATTAACAATATAAATGGATATTTATATTGAATTAACAATTGAATAATCGGAATATAATTTAATATCGAATATATATAATTATCATAATACGATATATATATTGAAAACAAAGTTAAAACTGTATCAGGAAATAGTTCAAATGATTTATAGGAATTCCGTTTGAATATAATAGCGATAATATAAATTTATTATCGAAGAAATGAATTGTTTCAAATTTAATTTATATCAGTTTAAATTAATATCTTCTACAGACGATCAAATTGGGCTTCGTGACATATCTCAGTGTGTTCAGAATAGGGATATAACCCTAGAAATGTCAGTCGTTGTATTCAAAAAGGAGTTCAGAATCACAGGATATGTTAAAGTTGAATAAACGCTATACCAGTTAATACCTGCCTTTAATAAATCCTGTACTAGTAAATACCTACCTCTGGTAAGTGTTACCCAGTAAAAACCTACCTCAAATTCCTTAATAATTAAGGTATCTTCATCTATAAATAAACCCAGATCTTCGTATAATTCCTCCGACTGAAACCAAAATTCACGTCCTTGCTTTGTTTATAATTAGTGCCACTAGTTCCCTAATTCTTAAATCCCGCACTTCCACTTCTGTTTAGTTCACAACAGAAGAACCATCGTAACCTACCTCTTTTCAATTAATCTTAAAATCGAAATCACATTTTTCCAACCCTCCGAAATCGAACAGTCTTGGATGCGCGATGTGGTACTTGGATATCGCGAGGCCTGGAGTGCGATTTTGGACAGTCAACGCGAGAACACCACGAACTGGGTTTACCACGAAATCGAGATCGCAAAGGGGCCTGTGGTTGGAGGCTATTGCGATGGGTTCTGGTGATGTTAAGGTAATCACCGTTAGTGCGATTTAAGGATTTAAGTTCGATGATGTTTTAAGTGTTCGATGTCTGGGAGGAAGGCGATGTTTGTTCACTGGAGTAGTGCGACAGGGCTTCGAGGGTGTACTGACATGGTTCTGGTGATACTGTATATGGAAGAACGCGAGTTGCCTGGGGTCTGTCTTGGAGTTTGTCGCGATTTATGGGAAGGGTTTTAGGGATTCACAAGTTCAGCGAAGAAGTGGAAGGAGGAGAGATGCGTGAACTCAACGTTTTTTGGGGATTGGGTTATTGGCAAGGTTCGGGTTTGTTTATTTTGAGATGATGCCGGAAAGGAGTTGTCATTAAAGTAAGGTGCAAGATAATCAACTCGAGAAAATTCGTAGTGGGGCGATTTGGAATTTAGACAGATATTCGGCAATTAAAACCCTGGTGAGTAAATCTCACTCACCTTTAGAATTATTTTTATTTCATTAAAAATAATTGTTTGTTGCTTGTGTGAATGTTTTCTGGTTGTTATATATATATATTAGTTATTTAGGCTATATATATATTGGGTTGATTGATTGGTTGGATTCCCGCAGTCTCATTAGCGGATGCCCGCAGTTTCATAGCGGATGATTACCCTATACGCCCCACGCTATGATTAGTGGATGACCTTCTATACCACGATATTCTGCCACGAAGCAGAATGGGTATTATTTATGTGCTAACATCTGTGGATGCAGGAAAACAGGTTGGAGGGATCCAACTGGATTCCTCAAAAATATATTATCTGTTTGTTGTTTGCTGATTTCATATATTCATATATGATGTGTTAAAAATAAAATGATTGAAAATTGGGTGATTTGATTGTTTTAAATATCACTGGGCTAAGTGTTAATTTATTTAAAATATCGTGGAAGGATATTTGAGATTTAAAAGGGAAAATTCTATTTTTAAATAGAATTTGAATTTTTAATGGAATAAAAATATAAACTTGTTTTTTTTTGAAAAATAAAACAAGTAGTTCCTTTATAAACGAAGTTTATAAATAGTTCTTTTATAACGAAGTTTATAAATAGTTCTTTTATAACGAAGTTATAAATGAAGTGAAAAGAATTATCATTTGAAAATTCAGAAATAGAAATACAAGTGTGAAATTGAAATGGGAAAATCTATCTTCAAAAGGAAAATAGAGATATTGATTTCAAAAAGGAATCGAAGTCGAGACTTGTTTAAAGAAATTGAATAAAGAAAATTCAAACGGAGTTAACTATAGAGACTTGAAAATAGAATTCAATGAAGTTAACTATAGAGATTTGAAAAGAGGATTCAAATAGAATTTAAATAAGGGAATTTGAAGTAACATTTGAATATAGATTTTGAATATAGAATTCAAATGGAAAATCCAAAGTGGATTTGAATATAGAACTTTCAAATGGAGTTTGAATATAGAGAATTTGAAATAGAATTTCCAAATAGAAATTCGAAATAGAATTTCAAAATAGAATTTTCAAAAGAGAATTTGAAATAGACTGTGAAAATAGAATTGCAATGAAATTTGAATTAAAATATAATTGAAAGAGAATTTGACTATAGAAATTCAAAAGGAATTTAAATATAGGATTTGAATTCAAAAGGAATTTAAATATGGGATTTGAATTCAAAGGAATTGAAATAGATTTGAGGTCAAAGGAATTGAAATAGAATTTGAATTCAAAGGAAGTCAAATAGATTTGAATAAAGAAAGTTCATATGAAATTTGAATATAGAATTTGGAATAAGAGAATCCAAACGGAATTTGACTAAGAGAATTTAAATAGAATTTGAATAATAGAAAAGGAAATAGAGATTGAACATAGAATTCAAATAAGAAAGGAATTGGAATTTGAATATAGAATTCAAATAAAAGCGAGATTGGAATTTGAATCAAGAAATTCAAATAGAGTTAAAATGGAGTTGGATTCATTTTAACGAAATTTAAAAGTTTATATATATAAATATAAATAAAACGAACTCGTCGCAGCGCTGCAGTTCGTAAATTGGCGACTCGAACTTCAATTGAGTATACAGGACTCGATTGAAGTCAAAATTCTTTGAAACAAGAAACGTCAGGACCAATTTGATAACAGTTTTCTGTTGGAGGAGAAAAAGCTGGATTTCGTCGAACAGATTTTGAGTTATGTCAAAATCAAATTTTCAGAAAAACAGCGCCAGAAACCATTTGAAAACCATAATGGTTTATTTAAATATATAAAGATATTTTAAGCAAATAAAATCTGAATTTCCGTTAGGAAAATCCCAGATTTGAGTTGTAGAATAAATACGGACTCAAGCGGTGTGAATGAAATGATTTTTGGGTATAAAAATCAGATTTTGTTAAATAAGATTTACTAGTCTTAAAGAAAAATTTAGTTAAAGGAAATGGTGAAATCGAATTTGGACATTGGGTAGTAAAAAGGGATTTGTAAATATATATTCAAAATCGAATGTGGAACCCAAGTTAGAAATGAAACTCGACGTGATTTTAAGCAAATAAAAATATATTTGAATATGACATGTTCAAATAAAACAGTGAAATAGACCAAAGAGCTAATCAACGAATGAATGAGCGATTTGAGTTGAAATGACCCGATTGGGTTGGAATAAAATGGAAATGGACGTTTATAGGTTAAGCAGGTTTGGAATGAAGTGTATGAAAATTAAAATTTGCGTGCTCGACAATAAGGTACATGTTTAATTCATATATGAGGTTTTATGCGCCGTATCGGCTAGCCGCTTGGCTTTTTCTTTTTCTTTTTGAGATAAGAAGGACCGGGGAAGCTATTTGAAATTTCCCGATGCTCCCGATACAGGGGAGGTTATGGCGAATTTTTCCAGAAATTTAAGGAGTTAGAATATTTTTAAAGATATTTTGTTATTTAGAAATCATTGTATCGACGTATAGAATTCGATACGTAAGTGAATATAAAAATCGAATATTGTAAACAAAAAGGGAAATCTATAAATTAGAAATAGAAAGCGAACTTTATACATGTTTTAAAAATGAACAATTGGATTGTATAGTATGTTTATTCGAGGTAAGTGGTTTTGCCGTTTTGAAGTTGAGGATGTTTTCAGTTAAGGTCTGAGAGGTAATTTTACCCCAACTTGATTGATTTCATTTTTAATGGATAAATAGCAAGATCCAGTCTCGAAGAGAAGTGTTTGAAAAAGAGTTAGTTGAATAAAATATTTTGGGTTGTTGTAACAATGTTTTACACAACATTTGTTTTAAACCCAAGTGATGGAATTTTGGAAATATAACAAGTAAATATTTCCTGAGTATAATTAAAATAGTCGGGATAAAGATAAGTGATTGGAATTGTTTCCAATTGCAAATAGAGATATTTTCTAATATATAGAAAATAAAAGGAGTTGATATTGGGAAATGCTTCCCAAATAGCGTAAAGAGCCAATATGGTTATTGAAAATATTTGGGTAACAAATATTGATAAGGAAATGGAGAAGAGATTTAATTAATGAAATATTAATTAAAGAGCCCAGTGATTTGTTGATATGTTTGGATGAACACTTGTTTTTATTCGATAGTTAAATCACAGACTATCGAAGTTTTGACCATCGTTGTCAATATGGAGAGACCGGTTGGATTATTATCCGAAGAACCACTCCGTATCGGCATTAGCGTTGTGAACCAAGTATGCTGAATATATTGAAGACGGAGTAAAATGCAAGGACTCTTTCTATTAAATAGAAATAGTGCCTTCGGTTTTGTTCAATCCCAGAACGAACGAAATGGACGAATGTCTGACAGAGTATTTCCAATGGTCAAATGGGTTGGTCTGTATGAATATATATGGTTGCAACGGATTTATTCCCTTAGCATAACATCCAGAATACTTGTGCAAACTCAACTAGTGATTAACGGATCTGACAATGTGGCATTCAAAGTGATTGTGTTATCAATAAATGGTAAGTATTCGTAGCCTCAGGCCTCAACAACCGGGGAAGGGCAAAAAAATCGGGCAGGCAGCATGGCTATGTGGGTCGCACCCATTAGGATGTATAATCACCTATCTAGAGGTTCATTTAATTTCTTATTCTATTCGATGTTGTCCCAGTCGGGAGACGGTTGCTGATCCCAACCGTTGGTAATATACATTCGATACACTCAAGCAAAATGAGTGGTCGGTCATGTGTGGGCCGGGTTACAAGATGTTCTTGCTGAACCCAGTGTATTCCTCTCTAGAGATACACTAGCGGAAGGTGGTCCCATTCCTTGTCATGTTGGAAATCCAATCTCCAATAAGCGCCATGCGGTTTTTTGATTTTATACTATATATGTAGAGCGCGAGATGCAAGCGTTCTACTATTTGGTTATTTACTTGATGTAGACATTATTATAATATCACTGGATTTTCGTATCAAAGTGTTTTGGGTTATAGTAAGGTAAAAGCCGTCCATGTTTATGTGTGGGCTGGTCTTACTATTATCTTTTCTTTCGAAAAGGGTTTTGAAAGTTAAACAAGTGGTTGGAGTTTACTCACACCAGTCCCATGACTGACCCAGAGTTTATTTTGTTTTCCCTAAACTCTTGGGTGCCCAAATTTGTACGGGCAGTCAAGTAGTTCAGGTGTTTACAGATACCATTGGAGGAGCTTGGAGCAGGAGGCTTCAGCGTTAGTTACCTAGTGTTATTTTCCGCTGTATTGTAAGTGTTGAACTCTGATTCTGAATGTACATGTATACAGAAATTTTGTATTACAAAAGTATATGATATATTATATTTTATTCATTCCGCTGTGAGGTTCATGTTTTACCCTGATGTTGTGTATTCTTCTTCTTCTATTCTAATATTCCTTTCCTTCTATTTCTCATCCTCTAACTTCTTTCTAATAATGATTCGTATTTCTGTGCAATTTGGGTGGGACGTGTGGTGTATTTAGTCAACTCAGATAGTACGGATTTGCGGGTCGTTACAGTTGGTATCAGAGCTGGTTGCTTAATTGGTACGGATGATAGGGGGTTCTCGCTTCGCGTTTGGTGGCGAACGGGAGACTCTTACCCCTACATCTCCCGACAATGTGGGTTGGTCGAGTCGAGAGGCTGGCCGTAAAAGCAGTTCTGAGGTATCTCTGTAAGCCACAGTGGGAGGTTAGCCCACTGCCGTTAGGTCATTACAGTTGGTATCAGAGCTTAGGTTGAGCGAATACCTAGGCTTTGGTGGAATGTGCTCATTAGAGATAGAGTCAGCAGTACCCTAGAATGAGTTGAGTGTATGTATATACGAGAGCGCGTATTTGTTAGTTGATAAAAAAAGTTATTTTATATTGTGTTGGCTAATCCGTTGACTGGTTTATGAATTCTGATCGAATCGTGGGACGCCACGGAGTCGATAGGAATTTCTAAACACTTGAACAGAAAATACAACATGATATTGTTTTTAAATGGGTAAATGAAATAATTTTACCCAAAATTTCTATTTTTGATATAGAAAGAATAATTTTCTAGAATTATTATTATACGGATGTGTTGGATGTTGATTTTATAATCAAATGAGATTATAAACTTAGAATGGTTATTTATAACCAAATAGAATTTGTACAGGAATTAAATATACAAATGAGATGAATTAGAATTTAATTCAAACCAGAATTTGGAATTTTAATCCTGGGAATTTGGAAAATATTTTCAAAGTATATTAAATAATATAGCTTTGTTTTGTAAAGGATTTGAATAAATACCATTTTTGAATGGATTTTAGAAGTGATAAAGCACTGAATTCACTTCAGTGGCTGGGAAATAATTCTGATGATGATTGCAACATCATCAGTGTTCATTTTCGAGTTTCTAAGTGATGGATTGCTACCTTAGAAAATTTTGTTGGAAATTTGTTTGAAAATTCAAATGTTTTGAATTTGTGATAGGAATAAATATATGTTCATATTTATATATTATCTCAAAAGGACTTGAAATAAAAACTCGGGAATTTGAATTCTGGAATTAAAATTTAACTTAAAACAAGTTAAATAAATCAAGTGAATGAATTGATTTAGAATCAATTTGAATGCATGTGAATGAGAAACCAAATGTTTTGGTAGAACTAAAATTGTTGAAATATGAAGAGGTGAGTTTCAACATAAAGAAGTTGTGAAAAGTAATGGGTTCGTACCATTTTTCTTACCTTAGCAATTTCGGGGACGAAATTATTTTAAGGGGGGAAGAATGTAACGACCCAGATTTTTGTCGATTAATTTTAATTATTTAATATATTATTTAAATATTGGATTAACAATATAAATGGAATATTGTAAACAAAAAGGGAAATCTATAAATTAGAAATAGAAAGCGAACTTTATACATGTTTTAAAAATGAACAATTGGATTGTATAGTATGTTTATTCGAGGTAAGTGGTTTTGCCGTTTTGAAGTTGAGGATGTTTTCAGTTAAGGTCTGAGAGGTAATTTTACCCCAACTTGATTGATTTCATTTTTAATGGATAAATAGCAAGATCCAGTCTCGAAGAGAAGTGTTTGAAAAAGAGTTAGTTGAATAAAATATTTTGGGTTGTTGTAACAATGTTTTACACAACATTTGTTTTAAACCCAAGTGATGGAATTTTGGAAATATAACAAGTAAATATTTCCTGAGTATAATTAAAATAGTCGGGATAGAGATAAGTGATTGGAATTGTTTCCAATTGCAAATAGAGATATTTTCTAATATATAGAAAATAAAAGGAGTTGATATTGGGAAATGCTTCCCAAATAGCGTAAAGAGCCAATATGGTTATTGAAAATATTTGGGTAACAAATATTGATAAGGAAATGGAGAAGAGATTTAATTAATGAAATATTAATTAAAGAGCCCAGTGATTTGTTGATATGTTTGGATGAACACTTGTTTTTATTCGATAGTTAAATCACAGACTATCGAAGTTTTGACCATCGTTGTCAATATGGAGAGACCGGTTGGATTATTATTCGAAGAACCACTCCGTATCGGCATTATCGTTGCGAACCAAGTATGCTGAATATATTGAAGACGGAGTAAAATGCAAGGACTCTTTCTATTAAATAGAAATAGTGCCTTCGGTTTTGTTCAATCCCAGAACGAACGAAATGGACGAATGTCTGACAGAGTATTTCCAATGGTCAAATGGGTTGGTCTGTATGAATATATATGGTTGCAACGGATTTATTCCCTTAGCATAACATCCAGAATACTTGTGCAAACTCAACTAGTGATTAACGGATCTGACAATGTGGCATTCAAAGTGATTGTGTTATCAATAAATGGTAAGTATTCGTAGCCTCAGGCCTCAACAACCGGGGAAGGGCAAAAAAATCGGGCAGGCAGCATGGCTATGTGGGTCACACCCATTAGGATGTATAATCACCTATCTAGAGGTTCATTTAATTTTTTATTCTATTCGATGCTGTCCCAGTCGGGAGACGGTTGCTGATCCCAACCGTTGGTGATATACATTCGATACACTCAAGCGAAATGAGTGGTCGGTCATGTGTGGGCCAGGTTATAAGATGTTCTTGCTGAACCCAGTGTATTCCTCTCTAGAGATACACTAGCGGAAGGTGGTCCCATACCTTGTCATGTTGGAAATCCAATCTCCAATAAGCGCCATGCGGTTTTTGATTTTATACTATATATGTAGAGCGTGAGATGGAAGCGTTCTACTATTTGGTTATTTATTTGATGTAGACATTATTATAATATCACTGGATTTTCGTATCAAAGTGTTTTGGGTTATAGTAAGGTAAAAGCCGTCCATGTTTATGTGTGGGCTGGTCTTACTATTATCTTTTCTTTCGAAAAGGGTTTTGAAAGTTAAACAAGTGGTTGGAGTTTACTCACACCAGTCCCATGACTGACCCAGAGTTTATTTTGTTTTGTTTTCCCTAAACTCTTGGGTGCCCAAATTTGTACGGGCAGTCAAGTAGTTCAGGTGTTTACAGATACCATTGGAGGAGCTTGGAGCAGGAGGCTTCAGCGTTAGTTACCTAGTGTTATTTTCCGCTGTATTGTAAGTGTTGAACTCTGATTCTGAATGTACATGTATACAGAAATTTTGTATTACAAAAGTATATGATATATTATATTTTATTCATTCCGCTGTGAGGTTCATGTTTTACCCTGATGTTGTGTATTCTTCTTCTTCTATTCTAATATTCCTTTCCTTCTATTTCTCATCCTCTAACTTCTTTCTAATAATGATTCGTATTTCTGTGCAATTTGGGTGGGACGTGTGGTGTATTTAGTCAACTCAGATAGTACGGATTTGCGGGTCGTTACAGTTGGTATCAGAGCTGGTTGCTTAATTGGTACGGATGATAGGGGGTTCTCGCTTCGCGTTTGGTGGCGAACGGGAGACTCTTACCCCTACATCTCCCGACAATGTGGGTTGGTCGAGTCGAGAGGCTGGCCGTAAAAGCAGTTCTGAGGTATCTCTATAAGCTACGGTGGGAGGTTAGCCCACTGCCGTTAGGTCATTACAGTTGGTATCAGAGCTTAGGTTGAGCGAATACCTAGGCTTTGGTGGAATGTGCTCATTAGAGATAGGGTCAGCAGTACCCTAGAATGAGTTGAGTGTATGTATATACGAGAGCGCGTATTTGTTAGTTAATAAAAAAAGTTATTTTATATTGTGTTGGCTAATCCGTTGAGTGGTTTATGAATTCTGATCGAATCGTGGGACGCCACGGAGTCGATAGGAATTTCTAAACACTTGAACAGAAAATACAACATGATATTGTTTTTAAATGGGTAAATGAAATAATTTTACCCAAAATTTCTATTTTTGATATAGAAAGAATAATTTTCTAGAATTATTATTATATGGATGTGTTGGATGTTGATTTTATAATCAAATGAGATTATAAACTTAGAATGGTTATTTATAACCAAATAGAATTTGTATAGGAATTAAATATACAAATGAGATGAATTAGAATTTAATTCAAACCAGAATTTGGAATTTTAATCCTGGGAATTTGGAAAATATTTTCAAAGTATATTAAATAATATAGCTTTGTTTTGTAAAGGATTTGAATAAATACCATTTTTGAATGGATTTTAGAAGTGATAAAGCACTGAATTCACTTCAGTGGCTGGGAAATAATTCTGATGATGATTGCAACATCATCAGTGTTCATTTTCGAGTTTCTAAGTGATGGATTGCTACCTTAGAAAATTTTGTTGGAAATTTGTTTGAAAATTCAAATGTTTTGAATTTGTGATAGGAATAAATATATGTTCATATTTATATATTATCTCAAAAGGACTTGAAATAAAAACCCGGGAATTTGAATTCTGGAATTAAAATTTAACTTAAAACAAGTTAAATAAATCAAGTGAATGAATTGATTTAGAATCAATTTGAATGCATGTGAATGAGAAACCAAATGTTTTGGTAGAACTAAAATTGTTGAAATATGAAGAGGTGAGTTTCAACATAAAGAAGTTTCGAAAAGTAATGGGTTCGTACCATTTTTCTTACCTTAGCAATTTCGGGGACGAAATTATTTTAAGGGGGGAAGAATGTAACGACCCAGATTTTTGTCGATTAATTTTAATTATTTAATATATTATTTAAATATTGGATTAACAATATAAATGGATATTTATATTGAATTAACAATTGAATAATCGGAATATAATTTAATATCGAATATATATAATTATCATAATACGATATATATATTGAAAACAAAGTTAAAACTGTATCAGGAAATAGTTCAAATGATTTATAGGAATTCCGTTTGAATATAATAGCGATAATATAAATTTATTATCGAAGAAATGAATTGTTTCGAATTTAATTTATATCAGTTTAAATTAATATCTTCTACAGACGATCAAATTGGGCTTCGTGACATATCTCAGTGTGTTCAGAATAGGGATATAACCCTAGAAATGTCAGTCGTTGTATTCAAAAAGGAGTTCAGAATCACAGGATATGTTAAAGTTGAATAAACGCTGTACCAGTTAATACCTGCCTTTAATAAATCCTGTACTAGTAAATACCTACCTCTGGTAAGTGTTACCCAGTAAAAACCTACCTCAAATTCCTTAATAATTAAGGTATCTTCATCTATAAATAAACCCAGATCTTCGTATAATTCCTCCGACTGAAACCAAAATTCACGTCCTTGCTTTGTTTATAATTAGTGCCACTAGTTCCCTAATTCTTAAATCCCGCACTTCCACTTCTGTTTAGTTCACAACAGAAGAACCATCGTAACCTACCTCTTTTCAATTAATCTTAAAATCGAAATCACATTTTTCCAACCCTCCGAAATCGAACAGTCTTGGATGCGCAATGTGGTACTTGGATATTGCGAGGCCTGGAGTGCGATTTTGGACAGTCAACGCGAGAACACCACGAACTGGGTTTACCACGAAATCGAGATCGCAAAGGGGCCTGTGGTTGGAGGTTGTTGCGATGGGTTTTGGTGATGTTAAGGTAATCACCGTTAGTGCGATTTAAGGATTTAAGTTCGATGATGTTTTAAGTGTTCGATGTCTGGGAGGAAGGCGATGTTTGTTCACTGGAGTAGTGCGACAGGGCTTCGAGGGTGTACTGACATGGTTCTTGTGGTACTGTATGTGGAAGAACGCGAGTTGCCTGGGGTCTGTCTTGGAGTTTGTCGCGATTTATGGGAAGGGTTTTAGGGATTCACAAGTTCAGCGAAGAAGTGGAAGGAGGAGAGATGCGTGAACTCAACGTTGTTTGGGGATTGGGTTATTGGCAAGGTTCGGGTTTGTTTATTTTGAGATGATGCCGGAAAGGAGCTGTCATTAAAGTAAGGTGCAAGATAATCAACTCGAGAAAATTCGTAGTGGGGCGATTTGGAATTTAGACAGATATTCGGCAATTAAAACCCTAGTGAGTAAATCTCACTCACCTTTAGAATTATTTTTATTTCATTAAAAATAATTGTTTGTTGCTTGTGTGAATGTTTTCTGGTTGTTATATATATATTAGTTATTTAGGCTATATATATATATTGGGTTGATTGATTGGTTGGATTCCCGCAGTCTCATTAGCGGATGCCTGCAGTTTCATAGCAGATGATTACCCTATACGCCCCACGCTATGATTAGTGGATGACCTTCTATACCACGATATTCTGCCACGAAGCAGAATGGGTATTATTTATGTGCTAACATCTGTGGATGCAGGAAAACAGGTTGGAGGGATCCAACTGGATTCCTCAAAAATATATTATCTGTTTGTTGTTTGCTGATTTCATATATTCATATATGATGTGTTAAAAATAAAATGATTGAAAATTGGGTGATTTGATTGTTTTAAATATCATTGGGCTAAGTGTTAATTTATTTAAAATATTGTGGAAGGATATTTGAGATTTAAAAGGGAAAATTCTATTTTTAAATAGAATTTGAATTTTTAATGGAATAAAAATATAAACTTGTTTTTTTTGAAAAATAAAACAAGTAGTTCCTTTATAAACGAAGTTTATAAATAGTTCTTTTATAACGAAGTTTATAAATAGTTCTTTTATAACGAAGTTATAAATGAAGTGAAAAGAATTATCATTTGATAATTCAGAAATAGAAATACAAGTGTGAAATTGAAATGGGAAAATCTATCTTCAAAAGGAAAATAGAGATATTGATTTCAAAAAGGAATCGAAGTCGAGACTTGTTTAAAGAAATTGAATAAAGAAAATTCAAACGGAGTTAACTATAGAGACTTGAAAATAGAATTCAATGAAGTTAACTATAGAGATTTGAAAAGAGGATTCAAATAGAATTTAAATAAGGGAATTTGAAGTAACATTTGAATATAGATTTTGAATATAGAATTCAAATGGAAAATCCAAAGTGGATTTGAATATAGAACTTTCAAATGGAGTTTGAATATAGAGAATTTGAAATAGAATTTCCAAATAGAAATTCGAAATAGAATTTCAAAATAGAATTTTCAAAAGAGAATTTGAAATAGACTGTGAAAATAGAATTGCAATGAAATTTGAATTAAAATATAATTGAAAGAGAATTTGACTATAGAAATTCAAAAGGAATTTAAATATAGGATTTGAATTCAAAAGGAATTTAAATATGGGATTTGAATTCAAAGGAATTGAAATAGATTTGAGGTCAAAGGAATTGAAATAGAATTTGAATTCAAAGGAAGTCAAATAGATTTGAATAAAGAAAGTTCATATGAAATTTGAATATAGAATTTGGAATAAGAGAATCCAAACGGAATTTGACTAAGAGAATTTAAATAGAATTTGAATAATAGAAAAGGAAATAGAATTTGAACATAGAATTCAAATAAGAAAGGAATTGGAATTTGAATATAGAATTCAAATAAAAGCGAGATTGGAATTTGAATCAAGAAATTCAAATAGAGTTAAATGGAGTTGGATTCATTTTAACGAAATTTAAAAGTTTATATATATAAATATAAATAAAACGAACTCGCCGCAGCGCTGCAGTTTGTAAATTGGCGACTCGAACTTCTATTGAGTATATAGGACTCGATTGAAGTCGGAATTCTTTGAAACAAGAAATGTCAGGACCAATTTGATAACAGTTTTCTGTTGGAGGAGAAAAAGATGGATTTCGTCTAACAGATTTTGAGTTATGTCAAAATCAAATTTTCAGAAAAACAGCGCCAGAAACCATTTGAAAACCATAATGGTTTATTTAAATATATAAAGGGATTTTAAGCAAATAAAATCTGAATTTCCATTAGGAAAATCCCAGATTTGAGTTGTAGAATAAATATGGACTCAAGCGGTGTGAATGAAATGATTTTTGGGTATTAAAATCAGATTTTGTTAAATAAGATTTACTAGTCTTAAAGAAAAATTTAGTTAAAGGAAATGGTGAAATCGAATTTGGACTTTGGGTAGTAAAAAGGGATTTGTAAATATATATTCAAAATCGAATATGGAACCCAAGTTAGAAATGAAACTCGACGTGATTTTAAGCGAATAAAAATATATTTGAATATGACATGTTCAAATAAAACAGTGAAATAGACCAAAGAGCTAATTAACGAATGAATGAGCGATTTGAGTTGAAATGACCCGATTGGGTTGGAATAAAATGGAAATGGACGTTTATAGGTTAAGCAGGTTTGGAATGAAGTGTATGAAAATTAAAATTTGCGTGCTCGACAATAAGGTACATGTTTAATTCATATATGAGGTTTTATGCGCCGTATCGGCTAGCCGCTTGGCTTTTTCTTTTTCTTTTTGAGATAAGAAGCACCGGGGAAACTATTTGAAATTTCCCGATGCTCCCGATACAGGGGAGGTTATGGCGAATTTTCCCAGAAATTTAAGGAGTTAGAATATTTTTAAAGATATTTTGTTAGTTAGAAATCATTGTATCGACGTATAGAATTCGATAGGTAAGTGAATATAAAAATCGAATATTGTAAACAAAAAGGGAAATCTATAAATTAGAAATAGAAAGCGAACTTTATACATGTTTTAAAAATGAACAATTAGATTGTATAGTATGTTTATTCGAGGTAAGTGGTTTTGCCGTTTTGAAGTTGAGGATGTTTTCAGTTAAGGTCTGAGAGGTAATTTTACCCCAACTTGAATGATTTCATTTTTAATGGATAAATAGCAAGATCCAGTCTCGAAGAGAAGTGTTTGAAAAAGAGTTAGTTGAATAAAATATTTTGGGTTGTTGTAACAATGTTTTACACAACATTTGTTTTAAACCCAAGTGATGGAATTTTGGAAATATAACAAGTAAATTTATCCTGAGTATAATTAAAATAGTCGGGATAGAGATAAGTGATTGGAATTGTTTCCAATTGCAAATAGAAATATTTTCTAATATATAGAAAACAAAAGGAGTTGATATTGGGAAATGCTTCCCAAATAGCGTAAAGAGCCAATATGGTTATTGAAAATATTTGGGTAACAAATATTGATAAGGAAATGGAGAAGAGATTCAATTAATGAAATATTAATTAAAGAGCCCAGTGATTTGTTGATATGTTTGGATGAACACTTGTTTTTATTCGATAGTTAAATCACAGACTATCGAAGTTTTGACCATCGTTGTCAATATGGAGAGACCGGTTGGATTATTATCCGAAGAACCACTCCGTATCGGCATTAGCGTTGCGAACCAAGTATGCTGAATATATTGAAGACGGAGTAAAATGCAAGGACTCTTTCTATTAAATAGAAATAGTGCCTTTGGTTTTGTTCAATCCCAGAACGAACGAAATGGACGAATGTCTGACAGAGTATTTCCAATGGTCAAATGGGTTGGTCTGTATGAATATATATGGTTGCAACGGATTTATTCCCTTAGCATAACATCCAGAATACTTGTGCAAACTCAACTAGTGATTAACGGATCTGACAATGTGGCATTCAAAGTGATTGTGTTATCAATAAATGGTAAGTATTCGTAGCCTCAGGCCTCAACAACCGGGGAAGGGCAAAAAAATCGGGCAGGCAGCATGGCTATGTGGGTCGCACCCATTAGGATGTATAATCACCTATCTAGAGGTTCATTTAATTTCTTATTCTATTCGATGCTGTCCCAGTCGGGAGACGGTTGCTGATCCCAACCGTTGGTGATATACATTCGATACACTCAAGCGAAATGAGTGGTCGGTCATGTGTGGGCCGGGTTACAAGATGTTCTTGCTGAACCCAGTGTATTCCTCTCTAGAGATACACTAGCGGAAGGTGGTCCCATACCTTGTTATGTTGGAAATCCAATCTCCAATAAGCGCCATGCGGTTTTTGATTTTATACTATATATGTAGAGCGTGAGATGCAAGCGTTCTACTATTTGGTTATTTACTTGATGTAGACATTATTATAATATCACTGGATTTTCGTATCAAAGTGTTTTGGGTTATAGTAAGGTAAAAGCCGTCCATGTTTATGTGTGGGCTGGTCTTACTATTATCTTTTCTTTCGAAAAGGGTTTTGAAAGTTAAACAAGTGGTTGGAGTTTACTCACACCAGTCCCATGACTGACCCAGAGTTTATTTTGTTTTGTTTTCCCTAAACTCTTGGGTGCCCAAATTTGTACGGGCAGTCAAGTAGTTCAGGTGTTTACAGATACCATTGGAGGAGCTTGGAGCAGGAGGCTTCAGCGTTAGTTACCTAGTGTTATTTTCCGCTGTATTGTAAGTGTTGAACTCTGATTCTGAATGTACATGTATACAGAAATTTTGTATTACAAAAGTATATGATATATTATATTTTATTCATTCCGCTGTGAGGTTCATGTTTTACCCTGATGTTGTGTATTCTTCTTCTTCTATTCTAATATTCCTTTCCTTCTATTTCTCATCCTCTAACTTCTTTCTAATAATGATTCGTATTTCTGTGCAATTTGGGTGGGACGTGTGGTGTATTTAGTCAACTCAGATAGTACGGATTTGCGGGTCGTTACACAATTTATTTTCAATATTTATTTCTTAAATCATTCAATAATCAATAGTTCTAAATTATTGATTAATCGAGTAATAAATGATGAAAATTTAGTATTATCATCAACAAAATCAAAATTCATACATTTTCAAATAATTCTGTATATAAATAAAATATAATTCAAAACAATATTATGTCAATGAGTCCTATTCAAGTGTTTAGGAATCCCTATCGATGCTTTGACGTCCCAAGTACCGGCCAGAATTCATAAGTACTCAATGGAACAAACCGACAAAATACAAAATCATTTTATATCAAAATTACAAGTACGTTCTCTCATATACACTCAACTCATTCTAGAGTATCACTACCCTATCTCTAGTGAGTTAATCCCAAATAGAGCCATGGTTTTCACTAAACCAAAGCTCTGATACCAAATGTAAATTTTTGACCGTTCAAATCGACAGTGATCTTCAATGTCGACTCAAACAAATCAAAAATAAGTATAGTTATTGGGATTAAAAAAAGAATGAAAGAAAGAAGAAAAACATTCATAGAATCTCACAGCGGAAGGACAAAATATAATAAATAAATAAATAACAGTTCATGAAGTTGTTGAAACATATGTTTGATTATACTTTACAACAATTATCAGAGTTAACTATATTAATCATACCAATATTTGCAGCGGAAATAAATAATAATACTTCTAGCAAGCTCCATCTTCATCTTCAAAACAGTGTCTTCGATAACGGAAACTCAAGCTGACCTAAGCGTATAGCATAAAAAGAAAACATAACAAACACTCGGATCAGAACCAAATCATTCACATATTAGTCAAATTAAAATACGAAATAACATGAGTGTTATTGGTGCATAAATCTAAACAAGTATTATGGAAAATTCGCAAATGATTTTGAAAGAAATGAAACTATCATAAGCTCGTCCCACATCACACAATGCAAGCGAACGCCAAATGGGATAGTTTTGTCTTATGATAACCAAACATGCTTTCATACGTGAAAATTCTTTTAATACTATTATTAGTGCATAGTGTTGAAAATCATTTCGTAAATAAATATATTAATCTTAGCAAGCATAATGACTATGCTCACATACATAGTTTACAAACAAAACAAAAGGCTCGTATTGGTTGTTGGCTTCCAATATGATGGTTCCTGACATGAAATATCAATCCGGAACTAGGTGCAACCTCACGGTTCATGGTTTTCATCCAGGCTCAGACACTAAACACGAGGTAATCACCAGTTAACACCCGGACACGGACATGGACACGAACACCGAACATACCCTTTTTTCCGTAAATTTCAAAGTAGATCTACCGCCGAAGCTTTCAAGTTTCAATAAAATGTAAACAACCTAACCGTCAGTTTACCATCAATCCGGGGTGTGAGGTTCATTGAAGTCATGATATACACAATGCTATCATAACTAGCTCATTTCATAACTTGAGTATGCCACATTGTCAATTTACAACATGTCACTGATTACCATCAATACATAACCTCTAAGCACGCAAAAATTAGATACAGGAATAATTTTATTTGCCACAATCTAATATATATTAGCAGAAATCAGTGCTACATAGTCAATTAAATGTCAGACACGCAATCGATACAAATCCATCCTGGGTCTAAATGGAATAAAATCCGAAAAATCCTAAAATATATTCAGACCTCATGCCACTTGTAACCTCGTATTGAGTGATTAGCCCAATTGAGACATCAGCAGTCAATCCAAATAAATCCAAAGATTCCCGGTTTTCATTCATCATTTTAACGTCTCCAATTTGCTTTATAACGTCGTATTATTACTTGGAATGGTTTTCGAACATATATTCGATCCCGGTTTTTCCAAATAATAAGCACATTTTTAAAACAATAGTCATGTCTTCAAATTTTCATAACAATATTATTTAAACATCGATTTTTTTTACTTCAAAGGAGGATATATTTTATTTTAGATTTCAACTTGAATCAATGGTTTAATTCGAGGATAATTCCAATTTGGGAAGAATTTACAAATATTTGAATAACTTGAAAAATAGATAACTATGAATAAACCTTTTATGAAAATATACATATATATATATTAAAATAATTGGAGTATGATAAAATAATTTAAATTATTATATACATATATTTAAATGATTTACCAAAATAATTTTCTTTTTAACAATAAATAATATAACATAATTTATTTCAGAGGCTATAGGTATACATATAATTAACTAATTTTAAAACATAATTGTTTCTCTGTCCCATTTCCAAATTCACAATATATTTTGGAATAAATGTTTTAACAAATTCAATGAACATTTCGGTGTCGATATCAATGCAGTAACTAATTTCCATTCAAACATCCATCACAATCACTTCATCTAAACAACCAATATTATATTGTTTCACTAGTTAACAAATGTCGGTGTTTCAGACTAGTAATTAAATTTCGAACAAATAATTAAATGTCAATTCTAAATTAACACTGTAATTAACATGTATGTCGAATTTAAGCAAACATCAACAATCAATCACAACCAGACAATCAAATTCATTTCATAAATTAATTTAATAAATATGGGAACAATTCAGTTAATTGTGAGCGAGAAATTCACTCACCTTGATTTCGAACGAGATTGAGATCCAAATTTTAGCTCAAAAATTAACATTCCTAGAATCAGTTCAAATCAACGGCATTGCGAAGAGCTCGTCGTTATGATTCCAACGGATCCAACCGTGCGTCATTCTGAATTCGTATGTGAGAGTTATAAGCGTTTAAAGATTTATAATTCAAATATATACAAAATAAAGATAAAACCTCACTTACTAACAACTATGCCACGTCATCACCTTCTTCCCCCTTTACCCATCTACTCCTGTACAATACACTTGCAGGAAAAATGAAATTCACCAATGTATATAACTTCTCTCCTCAATCTCTTCCATGTTTCTCACGAAAACTCGAATGGGTGGATCCAACGAATTTCTCTTCGCGCACACTTACTCTTCATCACAATAACTTCAAGCTCGCTCCACCCATAAAATTGCGTCCACCAGCTTCCTTATGCATGCACCATGCAGGTTGCAACAATTTTTGTCATGAAATCCACTCAAATTCGCATACAAGATGCTATTCCATGTCACAAACTCGAATACGATGTTCACTTCGTGCATCGATCCCTATATAAATCAAGATTCTCAATCCTAGCTTCTTATCCTTCACTTTAATAATTGTCGACACCACTCAAATTCCATCGCATCTCTAAATTTAGGTATAAGATTGAAGATAATTAAGATACGAGTATGCTGGAATTAAAAAAAAAATGTGCAGTATTTTAGGAGATCTATTGTTTTTCTCATAGGATATATAAGAGGAGAGGCCATTGACATTTTCTGAAAGAAATACAGGGTGCGACTATTTCTTTCATTTGTTGTCATATGAGAAAATAACGAAATATAAGAAACCAGTAAACATAAGATGATTAGTTTCTAAATTTAATTTTTCTATATTTTAGATTTGCAATAATTTCTTTGTCCATCATTAATTATGCGTTACCTAAAATATGCCAATTCATTCGCACTGAAACCCACTGGATATAATTAAATTTCTAATGAATGCTTATACCATGATTCGATAAAACCATAAAATATCATATGGACATAACTAGCATTTATTTACACATGCATATACTATTTATTTCAATTTCTATATTTTCATTTTTCTTTGAATTTAAAAGTTCATTAATTTCATCTATGTCCAAATAGAACCTTAAATACTTTATATTAAGCTTCGAAATTTGATTGTTTAGTAACCGTTATTTTGAAAATTAGACTTTTAACCAATCTATTTGACACATATGATTTCCATCCCCGATTAATGGAATTCAAGTTAGGTTGATAGTGATTATTATATCTACATCAAATAGTAGGAGTAATTTTGATTAACAAACTCTTCATTGCTATTATTGTAATTGAATCCAAATTAAATGTTCATTCCATTTGTAACCATTATTTAATTCCATCAATTTGATTACTTAAATGGTTACCTAAATGTTTACTAAAATTTTAAAACAAAATTACATATCAAATTTTAGGTTAGTTATTACATAGATTTGCAATTTTTGGTTTCAACTGTAATTAAATCTCATTAAGAGTGTGTGTGTGTGTGTGTGTGTATATATATATAATTCCACTAAATCAGTTTGATTTAATTTGTTCTCTTTTTATTCAACCAATCTTGAATTTATAGATATAGTTGACATTTTTGTTCACATCCTATTACGTTAGTAATTTCCATTTATCATTTAATGCATAGTAACAAAATATTTAATTGTAATCAATTTTTTTGTCATAACTTAAATTCGATTAAGTCTCATTTAATTCGTTATTTACTTTATTATTCCATACTCCGTTACATTTTGATTTGATTCCTAACATAACCTAAATTTATACATCAGAGGAGGGTTATGGCAGAATTAATGGTAATTTATTGATAAGAAATTTCAATGGTTTAATTATCCAGTAAAGCATTCCATTTTTCGTTTTCATCCTTAATTCAATACCCAATGTTCTAAGTTATTCCAAATTTGAAACAGGGATAGTATTAGTTATAGGAATAAATTATGTATCTTATAAATCTAAAATTCAATTACAACAATCTCAATTGAGCATTGAATTCTAAAGCAATCAATTCATTCAATATAAATTTCCAATTACATTACCAAACCATTAAAACTATTTCCTCCAATTAAATAATGTGGAAAATGGGATGGAGGACAAAGTTTTAAATTTTTTTGGCCTAAAAAACGCCGCTTAGATAATTTCACTTAAAGGCCAAACTTCAGCTTATTTTTAGGCCTAAGTAAATAGTGCTATGTTTTTAATGTTTTCCTTCCCTCTTTCGATTTTCTTTCAATTCAAATGGAAACTCGAATCATTCATTGATTACGTGCATTTTACATCGTTAATTGGATTATTTCGATTCTTTTATTAAATCGATCTCAGCAGGTAATTTTACCCTAATTTAGGTTTTTATTTTTGATCGATTCGATCTATTATTTACTGTTTTTTTTGTTATGTTTTGTTGGTGTTATTTTCTTATGAATTTACAGGTTATTTGCGTTGATCGTCACTTCTCTATGAACTAGAAAAGTACGATTTTTTTAATTAAATTCTGCAAGCGCACAGGTCGCATAATATGCAGGTCGAATCACACGGAGGTGTTTAAATCTTATTATTTATCTATTCTTAGGCGAGTTAGACAAAATTTGGAGTTGTTTTTGAATTAATGTTATTGAAATTACTACGAATCTTAATCCAATCAGACCGATATCGAATTCAACAACTGAAAGGAAATGAACCAATTACTAGATAAAGAAAATAACAACTAGAACAATAACAGAAATTAAAAGTAGGATGTGTCGTTGAATCTAATCAAACGGACGATCGCTAACATGCAGTAATAAGAGAAAATAACAACATGTGTTCTACCAAAACTAATTGAGTAGACACACAAATCATTATGAAAGAAAAGAAAAAAAACAATCAACTTAAATGGAAAAAAACTTTGTTATTCACAAACGAGAATACATAATAATCGAGATCAAATGGAATGCCCTTTACAATGATACAATGGTCTTTTTATACATTATGTTGCCTTCTCTTTCTATTTGAATACAAGACCCACAAAATAAATATATGAAAATATCCTTTCCAAAGATGAAGGGATATTCCTTTCATGACGCTTGATTGAAGATTTGTAATAAAAGTCCTTTCTTTTGATGCGTTGCACGGTCGGTGAGAAGATAAGGATGTGTTTAATTGAAGATGTGTAATTAAAACCTTCCTATTCTTTTTGCATGACAATCAAATTTGATTGATTAGATTTAAATTCTTGAGAGGATTACGCTAAAATTCAAAAATCCTTATTAAGTGCATAATATATATATACAGATGCAATAAATATGACTATATATATAATATATCACTCAATTCGTTTATTCTTCAAAACACATGAGGAAGGGTGTGAAACATTCGTGTTCTTTCTCCATAAAAATAGCACTTGCCAAGGATCGAACTCAGGCCACTCTGTACACACTTCAAAGCCTTTACCGTTGAGCTACAATTTCTTTTGCAGCTGAACTAGCTTTGATATGGGGAAGTAGCTTTTTCTTTGTAGTTGGCCTTTAATTTAAATGTATGAGACATTAATTGACAACCTGTAAAAACACATAAAAATACCCAAAGTATCATTTATTTATTTACAAAAAATAAAATATAAGAGCATAAAATAAACACATTTTTATGTTAATCAAATACTCCCACACTTATCTTTTACTCGTCCTCGAGTGAAAAGAAAGAAAAAAAATTGAAAAGCTAAACTAGATAGGTCACACTTTCGTAGGAAATACGATTGCAATTAGCGTATGCAACAAGCCATTAAACCTCTAGGTGTCCCTAGTAGGACGAGTGGTGTTTCTTGAGGGTTTTCAGCGGATACTACCCACAAAATCCAAATGCAGTATGTGTGGATCTAATGCAACTACATGAATGCAATAGATATATACAATAAAAAACAAAAATGACAACACGACTTGTTTCAGCAAAGTGGTACAACAAATTAAGTTAACAATTTCTAGTCAGTTGATTATATTTTAGATACCTTAATTTGTGACAAATTTTCAATATAATTCAAGTTTTCAAATGCTAAATTCCAGTTTGGCCAGTTGGTTCGGTCGATAACATAGTGCAGCCATGAAATAAATTCTTAGTTTGCTTGTCACAGTTTGTAAAGTGGTATTCTAATTTCCTTGTGTATGGCTAGTCGAATCAATAAGGTCAAGAAATGTTTGGGCATCATCGCTTACTCTCTGTCTCTATAAAAGTTAAAATTTATGATTAATTACATACACCTAACTTAAAAGACAAAGATATACCACCCATACAATGCCTTGCAGACTGATGGAGAGTTGGGACAGAGCTTGGCAGATTGTGCAGACCGACACTGACTTTGTCAACAACATGTCGGTAATCCTTAGGTTTCCAATATCATCAAATGAGACCAAGATATTCCAACGCTGGCTTTGTCAACAACATGTCAGATAGAGCTTGGCAGGTTTGCACACCAACGCTAGATATACAAGCAATGTTGGATACCCTTGGATTACTATTATTATTATTATTGAAAATATAAGCACAAAAAAGAGTTACGCAAATTCAACTTAACACAACTTAGTTTTAAAGATTCGAAAAGACAATATAAGTATTTTATGTCCTCCACTTATTTAAACAAAGACTATAATATAGAATAGATTTCATGACCATCACCTAAGAATCTCCCTATGTACCAGTTACACTATTATCCCTCAAAATTAAACTTTTCATTATATTTCTTATTTGATCTAATCCGAGAGAAAAAAATACTATCAACTGACTCTAAAATTGTAAACTTTTTGTTTTTTTTGAGATGTGATGCGGACTTGACTTCCCCACACTAGATTGAGACAGTGTCCCAACTGTCTAGGGTACGCAGACCAAAATGGAAGGGAAAAATAAAAATAAAAGAAAAGGAACGTGTACCACCTGATTTACGGTGGATGATCATGAAGATCAATAAGGCCATCGTCTTCGTACTGCTCGAATTCTAAAAATGGTTTCAGTCGTTGATCGTTTACTTTGAAGATTTTTTCATCCTTAGGATTATCAATTTCAACTGCTCCATGAGGTTATACTATTTTCACAACATAAGGCCCAGTCTATCGAGATCCGAGTTTTCTTGGAAATAAGTGAAGTCTAGAGTCATACAAAAGAACTTTTTGACCTACGTTGAATTCCTTACGAAGTATGTTTTTGTCATGTTGGGCTTTGGTCCTTTCTTTGTAGATTTTCGCATTTTCATATGCTTCATTTCTTAATTCCTCTAATTCTGAAATTTGTAACTTCCTATGTGAGCCTGCCTTCTCTAAGTCAAAATTCAAAAGTTTAATTGCCCAAAGAGCACGATGCTCTATTTCAGGAGGTAAGTGACATGCCTTTCCAAAGACTAACCGATATGGTGACATCCCTAAATTGGTTTTGTAAGTAGTGCGAAATGTCCAAAGTGCATCAATCAGTTTTAAGGACCAATCGTTTCTATTGGAATTCACGGTTTTCTCAAGAATTTGTTTGATTTTTCTATTGGAAACTTCTACGTGTCCACTAGTTTGTGGATGGTAAGGGGTCGACGGCTTGTGTGTGATTGAGTATTTCTTGAGAAAGGATTCAAAAGCACAATTACAGAAGTAAGTGCCATTATCGCTAATGATAGCTTGAGGTGTGCCAAAGAATGAAAAGATGTTTTCTTTGAGGAATTTGATAACAACCTTGTTATCGTTGGTTTTGGTTGGGATGGCTTCAACCCATTTTGAGACATAGTCTACCGCAAGCAAGATGTAAAGATTCCCAAATGAGTTAGGGAATGGTCCCATGAAATCGATGCCCCAAACATCGAATAACTCAATCACTAAAATGGGGTTGAGAGGCATCATGTTTCGCTTAGTGATTCGACCCGTTCTTTGACATCAATCGCATTTAGAGCAAAATTCAAAAGCGTCACGGAAGAGTATTGGCCAATAAAAACCGCTTTGTAATACTTTTACAGCAGTTTTTCTTGCTCCAAAATGACCGCAACAAGCATGGTCATGTGAGAAAGAGAGAATACTTTGGTATTCATGATCGCACACCTTCGAATTATTTGGTCTGGACAATATTTGAAAAGATACGGGTCATCCCAATAGAAGTTTCGAACTTTAGAAAGAAATTTTTGTTTATCTTGTTTCGACCATTCAGCGGGTGTTTGTTGTGTAACAAGATAATTCACAATGTCAGCGTACCAAGGGGTGCTAGAGATGGAAAGGATTTGTTCGTCGGGAAAATAGTCATCGACTTGGGTGTCATCAACATTTTCGTGCACAATTCGAGAGAGATGATCAGCTACAGCATTCTCAGAACCCTTTTTATCTCGTATTTCTATGTCGAATTCTTGAAGAAGAAGAAGGATCCAACGAATCAAGCAGGCCTTGGCATCCTTTTTAGAAAGCAAATATTGTAAGGCAGCATGGTCAGTGTAAACTATGACTTTGGATCCTATGAGATTTGGTCTGAATTTCTCAAGAGCGAAAACAACTACCAAAAATTCCTTTTCAGTAGTTGAGTAATTCAATTGGGCCTCGTTTAAGGTTTTGCTAGCATAATAAATGACTCGAGGGAGTTTATCGATTCGCTGACCCAATATAGCTCCAATAGCAAAATCAGAAGCGTCACACATAAGTTCGAAGGTTTGAGTCCAATCAGGGGGTTGAATGATGGGAGTTGTGGTCAAGATTGACTTAAGAGTTTCAAAAGATGTTTTGCAATCATTGGAGAATTCAAACTTGATGTCTTTGACAAGTAAGTTCGACAGAGGTTTTGAAATTTTCGAGAAATCCTTAATGAATCTTCTATAGAATCCCGCTTGGACAAGAAGTGAATAAACATCCTTAACAGACTTAGGAGGAGGTAGAATAGAAATCGAATTGATTTTGGATTTATTGACTTCAAGGCCATCTTTCGAGACGACATGACCTAGAACTATCCCCCTTTTTACCATGAAATGACATTTTTCCCAACTAAGCACGAGTGATTTTTCCTTACAACGTTTTAGGATGAATTCTAAATGAGTGAGACACTGAGAAAAAGATGATCCATAGATTGAAGAATCATCCATAAATATTTCCAAGAATTCTTCCACCATATCAGAGAAAATACTCATCATACACCTTTGGAAAGTCGCGGGAGCGTTACAAAGACCAAAAGGCATGCGACGATAAGCAAAGGTACCAAAGGGACAAGTAAAAGTGGTCTTATGTTGATCTTCTAAAGCAACAGGGATTTGGTTATAACCAGAGTATCCATCGAGAAAACAATAGTACTCATGTCCCGCTAAGCATTCGAGCATTTGGTCAACAAAAGGCAAGGGAAAATGGTCTTTTCATGTGGCTGAGTTGAGCTTGTGATAGTCAATACATACACACCATTTTGTTTTGATTTTTTTTGGGACGAGCTCATTACTTTCATTTTTGATCACTGTGACTCCGGACTTCTTTGGTACGACTTGTACCGGAAGTACTATTAGAGATGGGATAGATGATGTTATTGTCTAGACATTTGATTATCTCTTCCTTGACCACTTCTCTCATGTTTGGGTTTAATCGCCTTTGAGCCTTACGTGTATGTTTAGCCTCATTAACTAAATGTATGCGATGTTATACGATTGATGGGCTAATACCTTTTATACTGCTAATTTCCCACCCCAATGCATCTTTATTTTCCCGTAAAATTTCCAAAAGTTTTTCTTCTTGATCCTCGGTAAGATCAGAGGCCAAGATTACGGGAAAAGTTTGTGATGGGTCCAAGTATGCATACCTAAGGTCTTGTGGCAATGGTTTGAGGTCTAACTTAGGATGTTCTTGTGTGTTAACATTGGTTTACATTCCTTGGTTAGATTCAGATGACGAAGGATTGGGGTCAAGAAATTCATTCAGTTCAGAAATGTATTCGAGTTCATCGATGTCGGAGTCGAAACGGTCAAGACACATTTTCAAGGCTTCAGAAGTACCACTAGAGGTTTCATCAATAGTGGTTTGAATCATGTCAATTTCACCGATCTCAAAATCCCTAGGTTGTTTGTTGAGATTAAAGATGTTCAGCTCAATGGTTAGATGCCCAAAGGAAAGTCGAAGTTGACCATTCCTACAATTAATGATAGCATTTGAGGTTGCTAAAAAGGGGCATCCTAATATCAATGGGATTTGAGACAGGCTCGGTTTCTAAAACTATGAAATCGACGAGGAAGTAAAACTGTTCGATTTGTATTAAGACGTCTTCGATTATTCCCAATGGCTTTTTGACAGATCGGTCAGCTAGCTGAAGAGTGATGTTTGTTGGTTTAATCTCCCCTAATCCAAGTTGACGATAAAAAATATAAGGAAGAAGATTGACACTGGCACCAAGATCAAGTAAGGCACGAGAGATGTGAGTGTTTCCTATTTTGCAATCAATTGTAAGGCAGCCAGGGTCTTTGTACTTGACTAGGGCAAGATTCGAAAGAATAGAGCTTGTATTCGCAGTCAGAAAGGCGGTTTTTGGGATCTTAGTTGCACGTTTTTTTTGTACACAATTCCTTAAGACATTTAGTATATTGAGGGATTTGTTCAATGGTGTCTAAAATAGGAATGTTCACATGAACTTGCTTGAAAATTTCCAAAATTTTATCGAAATTTGTCACTTTCTTCTTATTATTGAGTCTATGGGGAAATGGAGCTATGGGTTTTTCGACTCTATGATCAGTTTCATCATTCGACAAGGAAGATTTAGCCATGGAAGAAGAAGGTGGTAAGGGTGTAGAAGATGAAATGTTCGTATTACCAACATCGATTTCAGAAGGTGAGTCGGGTTTGCCGACACTAGGAAGGGAATTGTTGGGATTTCCAACATTTAAGGAAGATGGAGGTTTAGAAGAACTGGCATTTGTAGCCATTAAGTGATCATCAAGCTTTTGTATTTGGGTTGAGTTCGAAGGTTTGTCAGGGTTGCCAACATTATTATAAATCCCCTTTTCAGATCGAAGGGTTGTAACAACATTGACCGGATTGTGGTTTTCATCCTTACAAGAATTTAGAGCACGAGAGTTATATTTTGGATTCACCTCGAGTTGACTAGGCAACTTTCCTTTCTCATTACTTTTCATTAGTTCCGTCATCATATTCATCATTTGGTCAAGTTTAGCGTCATGTGAGTTCATTTTAGCTTCGTGAGAGTTCAAATGTTTCTCTAAACGCACAATGTCTTGTGACGGTTGAAAAGATTGAGAGGATTGGGTTGATGATTGAAAATTGGGGTGCCTATAAGGTTGTTTGGATTGAGGTACAGCTTGAGAGGTTTGAGACTTGAGAGATAAAGCTTGGTAACTCGGGTTGGGGATAAAGGGTTGCATGTGAGATGGGTTTGCCGAATTATTAGGATTTGACCAAGAAAAGTTGGGGTGGTTCCTCCAACTAGGGTTGTACGTGGATGAGTAAGGATTATTTTGAGCTATAGCATTAGCTTGGTGTTGAGGGTAATAGTGGGGTAGCCATTCTCCGGCTTAAGGAGTTTGACTTTCTAAGGAAATTTGACTTGGGTGCACGACATGCACTCCTCTAGTAGAAGTACGAGTGAGAACACGAATTGACTCCCATTGCATGTCCTTTTAAGAATAGTCTTCTAGGAACTGCCAAGCTTCATTAGCCGTCTTAGACATAAAGTCTCCTCCACACATTGATTCTAGTTGAGTTCTAGACCGATAGTTTAGCCCTTCATATGCAATTTGACATAAGTAATCCTCTAGAATTCCATGATGAGGGCAACTATATAGTAGTTGGTTGAATCTCTCAAAATATTTTGAAAAAGTTTCCCCCTCATTTTGACAAAATTGATTTATCTCGGTTCGAATTTTGAGAGTTTTATGGAAAGGGGAAAACTTTTTCAAGAATATAGTGACAAATTCATCCCAACTTCTTATGGAATGTTTTGGAAGAGAATTTAGCCATCTTTTAGCGCTTTCAAGTAGTGCAAATGGAATTAGCCTTAGCTTGATCAATTCATTAGACAATTGTTGCATTTTTGTTGTGGACGCATACAATTCAAATTCACTTAGAAATTCATAAGCATTTTCAGACCCAGTAAATTTTGGCACCCCTTGAATAAAAGAGTGTTTAAGCTCAAAATTGTTTCCTTCAGCTGGTGGGAACACGATGAAAGAGGGTTGAACGGTCCTAGTTGGATGACATCGTTCTCGAAGAGACAAGGGTCTATCCATTTCCATATTGAGATTTTGCAAGTTTCGATTTGTTTGATTTTGATCCATCTCATTTTGAAAGTTTTGGTTTACTTGAGAACCTCTAGGAGAATTGTGTTGGCTAACACTTTTTTCACTCATTGATGTTAAATGCAAACAAAGAAAATCCTAGACTTAAGGTTGACACAAGAAGCTCCTAATCAAAATAAATAACAAACTCAAGTGTATTTTATTAATTGACAATCTCGATTTGAAGGGGGAAGTGGGTCTTATGGCCGTTCACGTATAGTTACTAAGGGATACAACCAATGTTTTACGGGTAGTATGCAACCTCTTTTGCTAGAAGTTCAATAAATTGAACCACTATATATCCGCGATCAAATCCTTGAGAAGATCAATTTCACAAAATACACTCTTGTAGTTAAATATTTTGCAAATCAAATTAAATAAATAGATTGAAAAAGTTAATTTGCTAGAATGTCGAAAAATTCCTGGTGTAATACGTACCACCATCCTTTACAAAAGGAATAGAACGAATTCCACATAGCAAAATAAATTTTTAAATCTAAGATATTTAACCCAATTTGTTTGTCCTACTGAGTTTGAATTTTTGCTCCTAAGGCCAACTTCTAATCAATTTTTTATTTAAGTCCAGGGAGTATGCAAATGACCGAATTTAATTGTTTTGGAGCCAAGGAAAGGTAATGACTTCCTCACCTTATGTTTGTTAGGGCTGTGCTTGTAACTAAATTTATTTCAGAATGCAGCCAAAACAACAATCAAACACAAATAATTGCAGAAATTAAAATTGTACAAGCAAGCCGCTGCCCATGCAGAATTTTTTTATAAGCAATGTCTATATTATTTTTTGCAGCAGAGCACCTATAGAGTTCTAAAAATATTACAGTGGGGTATGGCTGTCCTTCCAGGGAATTTGAGTAGTGTCAATGATTGAAATCCCACTGTATGCAACTGATTGACCTCTAAATTTCTTGTTCTTTTGTTGCTTGAACACTTTGGTCTTTGATTTGAATTCCTTCTTTATAGCTTGAACTCCGAATTCCCTGTTTGTTGCTTTTGCTTCAATCTTTGATTATTATTATTTTGAAAAGCAAATAAATGAGGTTGCAAATTAAAACAAAACTAACTTTTGAAAAAAAATCAAACAAAAACAAAACAAACTAACTAGACTTAACAAAACTAGACTCAACAAGATAAAAAAACAAACTAGTCAGAAACCACAAAGAAAATAAAAAAAGAAAGAAAAGAAAAATAAAGAAAACAAGCAAACCCAACAAGGAAAACAAGCAAGCTCAAAATCCAACAGATGGTTTAACCAGAAACAAAATCGCCCCTCCAGGAGTAAATACGCAGTTAACCCAATTTCACATGCCCCTGAAAGAAAGAAAGAAAGAAAAATAAAAACCAGCCAGTTTTCTTAATACCACATAAATAAGACCCAAATTGAACCACACGTTTACTCACAAACAAACTATTTCAGGAAACCCAAGACTACTCTTCAAAGTAACAAACCCACTCAATAATTCACGCCTCCTTTCTCTTCTTCTTCTTTTTTTTTTAAAAAAAAAATGTTTCGATTTAGGCTCTAGATCGGCCAGGGTTGTGAGCGGATTTGGGTAGTGATTGGGAAGTGAGTGGTGAAATCTAGACGTGGTAAGGATGAAGTTATTTGCGGTGACGTGGTCTGTTGGTGATGGGTTTGAATTTGTATTGATGGGAAAATGGGTTATTTGCGTGGTGATGTCTGTAAGGTAGGATGTGGATGGACGTGGTATGGGCAGTTGCTGTTGGTTTATGACGTTGGGTTGTGTGGTGTTGATGGCAACGCAGGTGGTTTGTGAAAATGATGAGGGGTTTGACTGATTGTTGAATGAATGTGTGGTATATGTAGATGGTGATCGGTGGTGTTGGAGCAAGACTGAAGATCTGAGGATGGTTGCGTTGGAAGTTGTATGATGACAATAGAAGGATGCTAGTTTAGATTTGGTGCGACTGTTGATGGTAGATGGAGGATTTGAACGTTTGTTGTCGCAGAGAATTTCAAGACTAAGAAAAAATTGCAGAAGGATTTTTTTTTTTTTAAAAGGGAAAGAGATTTGTAACATAAAGAGATTTGTAAGAAGAAAATATAAGAAAATGGAAAGAACTTGTATAATGGAAAGAAATTAATGACAAGAATTTTCTTTTTTTCTGATTTGTAAAAGAAGAAAGAGAACATAGAAGATTGGGAAAAGAAATGGAAAGATGGAAAGAAATAAGCAAAAATTGAAAGGTATTTTTTTCTTTTTCTTTTTAGAATTGAAAAGAAGGAAGAATTTATAAAAGAAAAGAAAGAGTGTATTTGGAAGAGGGAAACAAACAAATGTAAAAATTGGGAAGGAAGGAAATAGATGAGATTAAAAAAAGAAACTAAGAGACAAAAGTTGTAAGAAATTTTTTCTCTTCTCTTGTTTAGATGATTCTAGCACTAATGTTTGATACAAAATCAACTAATAAAGAGATTTTTTTTAAACAAAACAAAAACAAAAATAAAAATAAAAATAAAAACTAACACGAATCAGAAATTAAATAAACAATAAAATTTAATTGTTACCTCCCCGGCAACGGCGCCAAAAACTTGGTCATCACTTCTCTATGAACTAGAAAAGTGCGAATTTTTTAATTAAATTCTACAAGCGCACAGGTCGCGTAATATGCAGGTGGAATCACAGGGAGGTGTTTAAATCTTATTATTTATCTATTCTTAGGCGAGTTAGACAAAATTTGGAGTTGTTTTTGAATTAATGTTATTGAAATTACTACGAATCTGAATCTAATCAGACCGATATCGAATTCAACAATTGAAAGGAAAGGAACCAATTACTATATAAAGAAAATAACAACAAGAACAATAACAGAAAATTAAAAGTAGGATGTGCCGTTGAATCTAATCAAACGGACGATCGCTAACATGCAGTAATAAGAGAAAATAACAATATGTGTTCTACCAAAACTAATTGAGTAGACACACAAATCGTTATGAAAGAAAAGAAAAAAACAATCAACTTAAATGGAAAAAACTTTGTTATTCATATACGAGAATACAGAATACTCGAGATAAAATGGAATGCCCTTTACAATGATACAATGGTCTTTTTATACAGTATGTGGCCTTCTCTTTCTATTTGAATACAAGGCCCACAAAATAAATATATGAAAATATCCTTTCCAAAAATGAAGGAATATTCCTTTCATGACGCTTGATTGAAGAATTGTAATCAAAGTCCTTCCTTTTGATGCATTGCACGGTCAGTGAGAAGGTAAGGATGTGTTTAATTGAAGATGTGTAATTAAAACTTCCCCTTCTTTTTGCATGACAATCAAATGTGATTGATTGAATTTAAATTCTTGAGAGGATTACGCTAAAATTCAAAAATCCTTATTAAGTGCATATTATATATATACAGATGTAATAAATATGACTATATATATATATAATATGTCACTCAATTCATTTATTCTTCAAAACACATGAGGTAGGGTATGAAACATTCGTGTTCTTTCTCCATAAAAATAGCACTTGCCAAGGATCGAACTCAGGCCACTCTGTACACACTTCAAAGCCTTTACCATTGAGCTACAATTTCTTTTGCAGTTGAACTAGTTTTGATATGGGGAAGTAGCTTTTTCTTTGTAGTTGGCCTTTAATTTAAATGGATGAGACATTAATTGACAACCTGTAAAAACACATAAAAATACCCAAAGTATCATTTATTTATTTACAAAAGATAAAATATAAGAGCAGAAAATAAACACATTTTTATGTTAATCATGCATCATGTCTGATTTGGTTTCAATCAGTAGAGAAGAACCAGGGTATGTATTTGGATACAATGTTATGATTTTTTTATATTTTAATGCTATGTGCATTTAGCATTTTCTTGCTGTTTAATATTTATTTTGACTGTCCATGGTTTCATGGTTTTTTGACATCTTATAATATCATTTGTTATTTATATCTGAATCTGTATAATTTTTGGTAGGAGCAGTCTTGGGAATAGCATTTTGGTTTTATTTTTACTTGATGAGTGTAGCTATTCTGTCCAACTGGACATGAGTTGTTCTTTAATTGCCGTTAAGAATATCATATGTGAATATTGGACACATCTTACTCTAAGTTGTATTGAAATATCATATAATTTGGAAAGTAAGATTATCATAGTTGATATTGATTCGGATTTGCATACAATATTGTGCTTTCAAATTTATAAGAAGAGTCCTTTTTGTTTTCACTGTTAAGTTGTGCCATCATGCTCTGGAGCTCAATGTTGACTGTAATTTTTCAGTCAATTCTAATCAGCAGAGTATTTCAGTTTATTCTGGTTCTTATAACATTAAGTCTTGTGGTGAATCAAGTTCTTATTTGAAAGATATTATGAAGAAAGGGCGTCAATTGAATCTTATGGATTTTATTGGTTATTGTTTTTGTGGTGCTGAAGATTTTAGGGAGTTTCTAATGGCTTATCAAATAAAAGAAGGACATGAATTGATTTTTGTTAAAAACTGTCCTGAAAGAATATTTGTCATATGCTCTTGGAATAAGGAAGGCTGTAAATTCAATTTAAATGCTTCTTCGGATCCTAGACAGCCTCTTTGTTTCTTTATTAGAACTTATAACTTTGCACATTCGTGTGGTGTTGGATTAAGGGATGTTAAGAAAGTCCAAATTTCTAGTAAATTTATTAAATCTTTGATTATTGATCAAATTAGAGATGTCCCTATGAAGAAGCCGAAAGATATTATCAATGAATTTAGAAGAGAGTTTAATTTTGATCTTTCTTATTATTTTGCATACTCCGAAAAACAATTGGCTTTGAAGGAAATTTATGGAGATGATGCTATGTCATATAATGAATTAAATTCGTATTTGGAGACTTTGAAGAAAACTAATCCAGGAAGTTATGTTGCTTTGGATGTTGATCCGTCGAGTCAGCAATTTGAAAGAGTTTGCGTTGGATTTAATGCTTGCTTTGTTGGTTTTCGAAATTGTCGTCCTCTTATATTTCTAGATGCAGCATTTTTAAAGGGTAGGCCAAGAGTTTTATTAGCAGCCACTGCAAAAAATGGAAACCAAGGTTTGAGTTTTGGTCTTGTCTTTTATTTTTTAAAGTTGTTTAGTATTTTGTTTTTGAATTCTTTAGTATGCGATTTTTGGTGAAGTTCATGTATTTTATGGGAATGTTGGTGAATTTCATGCTAGTGGATTCAATTTTGATGATGTGTTGATTTAGATTTGATCAGACCTGGCCTAATGTTTAAGTTTTTGTCAGAATTGTATCTTGTTTTATAGTTCAAATTTTCAAGTACCATTACATCATTGAAAAATATTGTTACTGGCAAGTATTTGTTTACAAGAAAATTCTACTTGTTGCCTTCAGTTGATGATATATCTCTGGTTTCCCTTGGCTGCTCTGGAATTGACAATAGGCTTATCATGCTATATAATAATATAACATTAGGTTTTTTTCACTGTAGTAGGTTTGGGTTTGTAACTACTTAATGCAAGTTGGCATGCATGCTACAATCCAGATTAGAGACTGCCTTTCTTTGGTGTAAGGTTGTCGTACATGCTGTACATTTCTGGGCCAGGGCTACTGGCTAGTGTGACGGCCCAGGAGCCATTATATGGATAACATATTGCATATATTTATAACACTGAATATTGAATTTCATTTGCATTCTATTTGATAATGCTACTTAGTTAGCATTTTTTGTTCATAGTTTTACAAATTCCATTTGACAGACATATATTGAAATTCTGCATGTACTATTTTCTTATTTTACTGCTGCATTTTTTTTTGTTTAATACTATGGAATACATAATGCTGGTATTTTTTTTTCATTGTATTGTATATTATTGCTTTTTTTTTCTATGCATTCATGAAATATATTATGACATTTTGCATTAGCATTTTAATCTTTGTTTCTTATAAGAGTGTATTTAAAATAAAAAATCACTGCTGTGAATTTGAAGCACATTAAGTTTTTTTTTAGCATTTTTCCTCTATGTATTATACTGCTTATTTTGTTTCCCTTTTGCTTTCTCTGTTATTCTGTGCGTCTGTGTTGTTCTTTTCTTTGTTTTTTTTAAGAGTGAGATTGACATAGAAATATTATAAGACTGCTTTTTTCCTATTTATTTAACTGTTGCAATACTAAAGTACATGATACTCTTTTTCCTTTAGCAAATTTTTTGTTTATCATATTGTTTCATTTTTATCTATTTGCTTCATTAGTTTGGTCATGAAATTCATTATGCTATGTTACATTAGCATTTTTAAATCCTTGTGTACTGTAAGACTCCTGTGTACCATATGACTGCAATTTTATCATACTTGTTTCTCAGTTCTCATCCTAAGATACATTATGCTTTTTTACTTTACCCTTTTTTGTTTTGCATCAAATTGTTGCTTTTCTTTTTTATTTGTTTCAGTGATTTAGTCATGACATGTATTATGATAGTTTACTTTAGCATTTTTTAATTACATATAGCATGGTATATGTAAGATATTGAATTGATTTATATTTTGTGTATAGTTATGGTGTATCAGTTTTTTTTTTATTTTATGTTAGCATTTTAAATTTGTAATGCATTTTTTCAGGTTTCTTTCCACTAGCTATGGGAGTCGTCTCACATGAAAATGAATCAAATTGGACTTGGTTTTTAGAGAATCTAAAAGTGATGCTTCATGAAGATCGTGAATTAGTTTTTATGTCTGATTGTCAATGGAGTTTGCTCTTAGGTGTTCCGAAAGTATTTCCTTCTTCTTTTCATAGTTATTGCACATTTCATATGGAGCAAAATATTGGTTCAGTGGTTAAAGCTTGCAAGGGTGATACATTAATTGTTGATTTGTTTAGACTTATAACTCGAGCTTCCAATCTATTTGATTTTGAATGTTATATGTTAAAATTTAAAGAAATTGGAGGTGCTGCCGCAATCAACTTCCTTAAATATAAACCTTTAGAACATTGGGCAGATTTGTTTTTTCAAGGTAGAAGGTATAGAGAATATTCTTCAAATGTGGCTGAGAGCTTTAACTCTTGGATTGTGGATGATAGGTTTATGCCGATTACATCTTGTCTAGATGGAATTCGAGTGAAAGTAATGGAACAAATGGCAAAGCGGAGGGAAGAATGCCATAAGTGGACTACTGTTTTATGTCCAGTCATGGAGCAACGATTGTCAAAGTTAGTTGAAGATGGGTTTGGATGGAATGCATGTAGGTCTGATGAAAATATTTTTGAAGTTAAATCTCCTATTTCACATCATGTTGATCTTGAAAAAAGATTGTGTAGCTGTAGTCAGTGGAAAGTTACCGGTTTTCCATGTGCACATGCTATTAAGTGTACGAATAAATCAAGGCTATCGGTATATGAATTTGTGGAATATTATTTTACAGCTAATGCTTTTAGAGCTAGTTATGCACATGCTATTAATCCAATTCCAACTGTCGGTAAGCCAGTTGTTACTGAAGATGAAATTGTAATTAGACCGCCTAAAGAAATTCGAGGTGCTGGAAGACCTTCTACTAAAAGACATGGTGGCTTTTCTTATTCTCAAAATAAGCGGAATGAATGCAGCAAGTGCGATCAAGTTGGACATAATAAGAGGAATTGCCAAGCTTCAAAGAAGATTTAAATTTGAATTTTATTTTTCAGTTTTTTTTCCATTGGATATATTACTATATACTTACTTAGTGTGTTGTTGTTATTTTTTATTGGTTATTGGGACATGTTACATGCTGAGTTGTTATTTTTGATATAAATCTAATTTGTATTTCTGAATTTTATATTTCTTCTTTCATTTATTATATTTTGTGTGTTTCTTTTGTTTAAATTATGAAGTGTTGTGTCTGTTGTTGCTGGCATTTTATCACCTATTATTATTTACATCAATTAAACAGTATAATGCTATATTAATTTAGCATTTTGTTGTGTATATTGTAAAAGTAATTGGCTGATTAGATTATTAGCTGTATAAAGTAAAAGTGGTTGGGTAACTTTATTAATATAAATTTATCTTGTATTTGTGAAACTTATTGGTTGGTTTCATTTTTTTTTTTTTTTTTTTTGCATATTATGTTTAAAATATGCACTTTGTGTTTTTGATTGTTGGTATTTTATTATCTGTTATTTTCTATTCATTTATAAAGACTAATGCCACATTTATGGTGTTTACTTTCATTTATTTTATGTATTTTATTTTATGTATTTTATTTGTAAAGCATGCATAGTTATGTTTGTTGTTTGTGGCATGTTTTTACCAGCTATTTTCTACATTAATTCAACAGACTAACGCTATATTGATTTAGTGTTTCGTTTTGTATGATGTTAAACTGATTGACCTATTTGATTAGTAGTTGTGCAATAATAAACTATGTGATGCTACTTTATGTGTTATTTGGGTAATGCCATATGTTATTCCAATATAGAATTTTCTGCTAATTAATTTTTGAAATATAGTTAATTTCTAAAACAATCATAGTATGGTAATTGAAGGCTAATGCATACAATTATGTACCCGATTAGGCCTTGTGTCTGAATGTCTTTTACATATCATGGGTACCCGCTCGGTTAAATAATCCCTACTGGGTGCAGAATCATTGATGGAGTACCCGATTAAGCGCATCCAAAAATCTTTTACTTGCATCCAAAAGTCTTTTACGTATCATAGGTACCCGATTAGGCCTTGTGTGCGGATGTGTTTTACGTGTATTGTACCCGCTCGGTTAAACAATCTTTACTAGATGTAGAATCGTTGCTGAATGACCCGATTAGGCCTTGTGTCCGGAAGCTTTTTACATGTCATAGGTACCCGATTAGGCCTTGTGTCTAAATGTCTTTTACGTGTCATGGGTACCCGCTTGATTAAATAATCCCTACTGGGTGCAGAATCATTGCTAGAGACCTGATTAAGCCTTGCATCCATAAGACTTTTACGCGTCATAGGTACCCAATTAGGCATTGTGTGTGGATGTGTTTTACATGTCATTGTACCTGCTCAGTTAAACAATCCGTATTGGGTGCAGAATCGTTGCTGAATGACCCGATTAGGCCTTGTGTTCAGAAGCTTTTTACATGTTATAGGTACCCGATTAGGCCTTGTGTCTGAATGCCTTTTACGTATCATGGGTACCCACTCGGTTAAACAATCCCTATTGGGTGCAGAATCATTGCTGGAGTACCCGCTTTAGTCTTGCATCCAGAAGTCTTTTACATGCCATAGGTACCTGATTAGGCATTGTGTCCGGATGTGGTTTTCATGTCATTGTACTCGCTTGTTAAACAATCTTTACTGAGTGCAGAATCTTTACTGAACAAACCGATTAGGCCTTGCGATCGGAAGATTTTTATGTGTCATAGGTACCTGATTAGGCCTTGTGTCTAAATGTCTTTTACATGTCATGGGTACCCTCTCGGTTAAACAATCCCTACTGGGTGCAGAATCATTGCTGCAGTCACGATTAAGCCTTGCATCTAGAAGTCTTTTACGTGTCATAGGTACCTGATTAGGCCTTGTTGCGGATGTGTTTTATGTGTCATTGTACTCGCTCGGTTAAACAATCCATAATGGGTGCAGAATCATTCCTGAACGACCTGATTAGGCCTTGCGTCCGGAAGCTTTTTACATGTCATAGGTATCCGATTAGGCCTTGTGTCTAAATGTTTTTTATGTATCATGGGTACTCGATCGGTTAAACAATCCCTATTTGGGTGCAGAATCGTTGTTGGGGTTCCCGATTAAGCCTTGCATCCCGAAGTCTTTTACGTGTCATAACCCGATTAATCCTTGTGTCCGGACGTGTTTTACGTGTCATTGGTACCTGCTTGGTTAAACAATTCTTAATAGGTGCATAATCGTTGTGAAACGACCCGATTAGGCCTTTGAGTTTAGTCGTCCTTTGAGTTTTGAAAAGTACATGACCAAGATTGAGTCTAGCCGTCCTTTAAGTTTCATAAGTACCTGCTTAGGTTTAAATCTGAATGTCCTTTACAATCGTTTATATTGTTCGATTAACCATTATGTTTTCGGTATAAATTGGTTTTTGGAGGTTTTGGCTTAGGGATCAGTCCAGCGGTCCTTTACAATTATTTATATTGTTTGGTTAACCAATATGTTCTTGGTATAAATTGGTTTTTAAAGGTGCTTGCTAAGGGTTGAGTCCTGCTGTCATTTGAATCTCGTATGTACTCGGTTAGGTTTGAATTTGGTTGTCCTTTACAATCGTTTATATTGTTTGGTGTATATTTATTTGCATGGGTATCTGATTAGGTTTTGAATATTTCCTTCTTTTATATCCATATGTACCCTATTTAACTTGGACTCTGAATTCGGTTTGCGTTTCTGGGTTTTGTCGGTTGAATGAAATATTTTGGTTATAGATTCATTTATGGTTATTTTGTTTAAATAACTTATTTTTATTTTTGATTGATATGCATAAACAATTAGTTATTAAAATGTTATTTGTTATAGCGTTTTTAATTTAGGATACAGTAGATTCGTTTATGGTTATGTTGATTAAATAATTTATTTTTATTTTAGATTGGTATGCCTAAACAATTATTTATAATAGTGCTATTTGTTTATAGCACTTTAATTTATACATTTCATCACATAACATCAGACATAACCCAACCCATACACATAATGGTTAATCAAACAGTAACACATAATAGTAACCACCAAACCATAAGCATAACAGTAACAACCAAACCATTACATACACATAACATTAACCACCAAACCATCACAAAGATCTCAAAAAGCCAAATGATAACAAAGATCTCAAAAAGCCAAATGATCACAAAGATCTCAAAGACATAAGCATAACTCAACACATACACATAATAGTAATCACCAAACCATCACAAAGATCTCCAAAAGCCAATATACAGTTGCCATAAAACATCAATTCCCCCAAAATTATTATTGCACAAAAACATCAGACATAAGCCAATCCGAACAACAGGCTAAAACCTGAATTTTCATTAAAACAGCAAGTCACAATCAATTCAGCTTCAACTACTATGTATGAAATTAAAACAGAGCAATTAACCATGTGTAGGTATGAAATTTGTACAGGTACAATTCTGTCCGTACCCCAATTTTTTAATCTAGGTTCAACCACTACTTTAACATCAATTCAAATTACTAAAACTCAATTACAATTAGCAACTAAATGTCTAAACAGCAAATTCAAATTGAATTAAAACAGGTGCTACATCAACAATTCAGTGTTTCCTTCGTTCATGTTCTTTCTTCTTCACAGCGTTTTCAATTTCTTCTGGGGACGAGTTTGCAAAGTAACTCATAATATCCTAACTTCTTGGTGGCTCATTCGGTATGTTGAACTCTGTGTTAGCACGGAGAAGATTGATATCTTCCTTTGGTAGATTTTTGTCTCTGTCTAATTTTTTGATGATTTTCATCACAAATAATGCACAGTCGGGACTGCAAATTAATAAATAAATAAATAAGGATTGGTATAAGAAATGCAATGCTATGATCATTTAGCTTTTTGCTAATGGATTATTTGGCAAAAACCATGTATTGTGTTCTAATATTATCCAATTTCCAGGAAGGAATACATAATCGTCGAATATCCTTCAATTTCTCCGGTTTATATTTTATTTTCCTAGGATTTTATGGAATGAAACATTATTGCATGGTACATCGACTTTCCCCACAAGTAAACTATTTCATAATAGAATGAACTGATGATTTTATTTAGTTTGTCAGTCACAGAATATGAGCTAATAGAGTTGTATCATAGTAACCTCAAAAACACTATTCTCCCAAACGAACAAACCAAGAAACGCATGTAAAGGATAATATTAAGGTGTTTTCACCGTATTATTGTAAAAGTCAGGCAGTAGTGGTACAAAGATACGAAAAATGCATGGTGCTGTATGGATATTTAAATAATAATAAGGTTCCTATCTTAAGAATAAAACAAAAAAGATATTACAGTTTAGCATTTATATTAACAGTTTAAGTTGCACATGTAAAGGACAATATGAAGTGATTTCATTGTATTATGGTAAAAGGAAGTATTGGTACAAACATATAATGGTTTGAGCATTTAGTATCTATTAAAAAAAACTGTTAATGTTTCCTTACGAGTCGAAATCTTGTTGTGGGCATTGTGGCTGTTTCATCGGTTTTGCTCCAATATTTTTGTTTATAATGTTGTTTTCAGCCAATTTCTCATAGATTATCATTTCAATCTTTTTTCTCTGTATCGAAAAAAAAAATACATATCTTTTTTCCATTATACATCCAAATATATATTTATATATGATAATAGCATTCTTATCATCTTCATCGCTTCCTTATAGTGTTTATTTGATATAGAGATTGATCTTCTGGACCTCAATGAATCATAGTGGTTCCATTGCATTTTAACATAGTCCAAAGTTAGTAAAGTCCGATGGTTGATGTAATGCAAGGGAAAGAATATGGTTTCTGCAACTTCATCTTTGACAATTTTTTGGACCACTGGGTTAACCAATGCTTTTACAACATTTTCAACATCTGTTTGTATGGCATGCTGCAAATAAACATGAAAATATTAATTTGTTTCTGATATTTACAATTTTAAAGTAAAAGTATTGTTTACCGTCATGATTGTACTGAATATGTAGTTGTGTTCGTATGTATTTGCATTTGAAGTAAACCAGTTAATAACCTGCATTATAAAAAAAATGTTAGCTTAGTATATTATTTTAACATGGAATTTGCTTCTATATAAATTTGTTACCAGGAAGTTGCATTGTATATAAATAATGCTAGGGGGAGATAGCATTTTATTACCAGTATGTTGTTTGATTTAAAAAACATCATAATGCTATGATACCTTAGCATTTTATTAACAGCAAATTGCTTAAATATAAAAATCAAAATGTAGGAGAGTTTATCATTTTTGCAATAGCATGTTGACTACCCAATTAAAAATCAAAATGTTGGTAGAAGCTAGCATTTTTTGAACAACATTTTGTATTATCATAAATTTTATTATAATGCTAGCAGAATTTAGTATTTTTCAATCACCATGTTATTAAAAAAAATCATAATGTTAGGAGAATTAGCATTTCATGAACATTGTACTGTTTATCTAAAAGTGATCATAATGGTAGCGGAAAAAAGTCTTTTTGGAACAACATAATGGTTTATAAAAAAATTCTAAAATGCTAGTGAAGACTAGAATTTTTAAAAATAACAATCACAATGCTACAAGTTAGCATCTTAGGAACAGAATATTGCTTAATAATTAAAAAAATACCTATTACAATTTACATTTACCTGACCATCTGTAAATTCATCAAATAGCAGTTCTTCTAGCATGGACTGTACAATTGTTATCCCTCCTCTTTCAGTATCATCATTTTGCCATGCTATCGTGCTATATTTATATTTTAATTTAAAATTATTAAAATATCACATATTCATTTAAATAAATTCAAATTTTAACAAGTACAAAAAACTTACTTTGTTCTGTCTGAGCATGCAAAGAATGCCCTGATTATGTTTTGTTTGTGAGAATCTAGGAGTTGTAATATCGGACTCTTTAATATATTTCTTTGGCGATATACTTTCTTTATTGGAGAATATTTGTCAACATCCATAGGTTCTACACCTTGAGCTTCATCATCTGTACTGGATTCTTCTTTCTCTTCTTCGACCAGTTCTTTTTCTTTTTCAGTTTCTTCGACTTTTGTATCACTTTCGTCACTTCCATCTGTTGGGGTTTTTCGTGCGCAGAGGAAGCTTGACAAAATTCCAAGAAAAATTGGACATTATCACCCAATCACTTGAAGATGAATTTGATTAAAAAAAACACAAATAATATTGGAAATTTGAGCACACGATATTCCACCCAACCACACTCTTTATTGATTCATTAATAAAAAATTATTTACAATCGATCTCAACTATTGTTACAAACAATTAAAACTTGAACCAATAACCTTATTGAGAAATAGGCAGAGAATATCTAATGGCTAAAAAATTTGAAGGAGAACACTCAATTTGGAATAGCTAGAATGATCACTCTTGGTGGCTCTCACCACCACCACTCTTGGTAGCTCTCACCCACTCTTGGTGGCTCTCACCCACTCTTGGTGGCTCTCACCCACACCTAATGAAGATGTCAGCTGGCCCTTTTTATAGAGAGAATTGCTTCATGCCCAAGAAAATTCATCCAAATTATCTTCATATTTGTTATAAACCTATTTGGATAAGCACAAAATATCCTTGCAATAAATATCCACAAATCTAGCATCAAATCTCTTCATCAAATTTAGCACCAAATCTCTTCATCAAATCTAGCGCCAAATCTCTCCGCAAAATATGTAAGATTATTTGTTGCCCAAAATTTTGATTTGCGTATCACCTATTTCAACACTCCACCTTGATACCAAATCACAACATCTCCTCCACTCAAACAATAGCCCCTTAGCTCTCACTTTCAACCTCTTCTTTCTCAATTAACACCATCTTGATTTTAACGGCTACGAGATAAAACCATCATGTCTTCTCTTCAAGTCCAGGCTCAATTGATTTACAGGCTCAATTACACCTTCTTGATTTCATCAGGCCACAAGATTACCTAATTGATTTCCAGGCTCAATCACACCTCCTCTTTATCGATATACGCTTATCACTTGATCCCTCTTCATCTACATCGATCCCTCGAGAATTATCAACATGAAGACAACAACCGATAACATGATCCTCAACGGATCCTCAACAGTGATCAAAACCAACCTCTCCACCTTGCTGCAGACTAGGTTCTTCATTCCAAATTCTCAAAATCTCCTGCTCCACAATAGCCATCCATGAAAGCAACATCATCTCTGACATCTACAATCTTCAATCCAAAATCACTCCAACCTATGCGATGAACTGAGCTCTGATACCAAACAGTTATGCAAAAATTTCTCTGATACTAATCTGTTGGGTTTTATGCGCAGCGGAAGTTTGACAAAATGCCAAGAAAAATTGGATCTTTATCACCCAATCACTTGAAGATAAATTTGATTGAAAAAAAATAACACAAATAATATCGGAAATATGAGCACACGATATTCCGCCCAACCACCCTCTTTATTGATTCATAATAAAAAAATGTTTACAATCGATCTCAACTATCGTTACAAACAATTAAAACTTGAACCAATAACCTTATTGAGAAATAGGTAGAGAATATTTAATGGCTAAAAAATTTGAAGGAGAACACTCAATTTGGAATAGCTAGAATGATCACTCTTGATGGCTCTCACCACCACCCTTGGTGGCTTTCCCCCACTCTTGGTGGCTCTCACCAACACCTAATGAAGATGTCACTGTTATGATTTTGTGCGCAGCGGAAGTTTGAAAAAGTGCCAAGAAAAATTTGGATCTTTTTCACCCAATCACTTGAAGATGAATTTGATTGAAAAAAAACAACACAAATAATATTGGAAATATGAGCACACGATATTCCACCCAACCACCCTCTTTATTGATTCACTAATAAAAAATTGTTTACAATCGATCTCAACTATCGTTAAAACAATTAAAACTTGAACCAATAACCTTATTGAGAGAATATTCAATGGCTAAAAAATTTGAAGGAGAACACTCAATTTGGAATAGCTAGAATGATCACTCTTGGTGGCTCTCACCACCACTCTTGGTGGCTCTCACCCACTCTTGGCGGCTCTCACCTACATTTAAGGAAGATGTCAGCTGACCCTTTTTATAGAGAGAATTGCTTCATGCCCAAGAAAACTTGGCATCCAAATTATCTTCATATTTGTTATAAAACTATTTGGATAAGCACCAAATATCCTTGCAATAAATGTCCACAAATATAACAATCAATATCTCTCCATAAAATCTAGCATCAAATCTCTTCATCAAATCTAGCACCAAATCTCTTCATCAAATCTAGCACCAAATATAGCAACAAATCTCTCCACAAAATATGTAAGATTATTTTTGCCCAAAATTGTGATTTGCGTATCACCAATTTCAACACCATGTTCATCCTCATCTTCATCTTCATATTCATCCTCATCTTCATTTCTTGTATTTTCAATATTTACTTCACCATCGGATACATCTTTTTTTATTCTCCTCTTCTTCACCTTCATCTTCATTCTCTTCATCATATGTTTTATCTTCTCTTTTATTCTCTTCACTTTCTTCTTCATTCTCATTTTCTATTTCATCATTTTTTCCCTCCACCATTCCACTGTCTTTTTCATCGTATTTGGTTTTTTTTATAGTGTACTATTTTATACTGAAATTGAGAATCAACTTTTGGCTTCTTCTTTTTCCCTTTTAATCTTTCAATCATTTAGCTTGGTGTTACATTTTAAGCCGCTAGCTTCTTCTTCACACATCCTTCTCTTCTTTGTTTTCCACTTTTTTGAACTCTTCCTGAGTCTCATTATCTGGTGTGCTTAGAAGGTCGAAAGAAGGAGGGGTAAGTTGCTCTATAAACTTCTGAATAATTAGATTTTTCTATTCCTTATTAGATTCTTGGAGAACGGATTTTAGCATGCGGATTTCTTTTTCTTTCCGAACTAATTCTTCTTCTCTTTTTTTCCTTAGCTATTTTTCTTCCTCCAACTTTGTTTTCACATCCTTCAATTTATTTTCTAATTTGAAAATTTTGCATCTCGATTTGTTAGTCTTTTTCATCAATTCCTAACCCTTCATCTTCACCTTCACTTATAATCTCTTTTATTTGCAAAACTGCTTTGTTCTTTGATTCATCAAGTAACATCTTCTCTTTAGATGTTATTTTCTTAATTCCAAGTGAAATCTGTAATCGACGAACATAAGAAGTTTTTTAGTCATAAATTCATTATTTCTAATATTTTGAAAAGTGCTACGATGTTCTAGCATATTAATATGTGCACATAAATAAATATAAAATTATTTACTGAATTACGACTACTAAGTTTTGAGTGATAAAGAGATTGTTACAAAACCAAGTGCATTGTTGAAATGCTATCAATATTTAGTGTTTTCCAATCACTATATTAATCACACAAAAAATTCATAATGCTAGGAGAATTAGCATTTCACTTATAGTGTTATGTTTACTTAAAATTTATTATAATGGTAGGATAGTTTAACATTTTATTAACAGCAAATTGCTTTAAAAAAAATCAAAATGATAGGAGAGGTTAGGATTTTTGTAATAGCATGTCGACTAAAAACCAAAATGCTTTTAGAAGCTAAGCATTTTTGTAATAAAAAAAACAAAAGAAAAGTTCGTTATTTCTAATATTTTGAAGTGCTACAATGTTCTAGCATATTAATATGTGCACATAAATAAATATAAAATCATTTACTGAATTACGACTACTAAGTTTTGAGTGATAAAGGGATTGTTACAAAACCAAGTGCATTGTTGAAATCCTATCAGAATTTAGTGTTTTCCAATCACCATATTAATCACACACAAAAATTCATAATGCTAGGAGAATTAGCATTTCGCTTACAGTATTTTGTTTACTTAAAATTTATTATAATGGTAGGATAGTTTAACATTTTATTAAAAGCAAATTGCTTAAAAAAAATCAAAATGATAGGAGAGGTTAGGATTTTTGTAATAGCATGTCGACTAAAAATAAAAATGCCTTTAGAAGCTAAGTATTTTTGGAACAACTTTTTGAAATAAAAAAAACAAAAGAAAAATTCATAATGCTAGGAGAATTAGCATTTCACTTACATTGTTGTATTTATTTAAAAAATTATTATAATGATAGGATAGTTTAGCATTTTATTAACAGAAAATTGCTTAAATTAAAAAATAAAAATGATAGGAGAGGTTAGCATTTTTGTAATAGCATGTCGACTACTCGACTACAAATCAAAATGCTTTTAGAAGTTAAGTATTTTTGGAACAACTTTTTGTAATCAAAAAAACAAAAGAAAAATTCATAATGATAGGAGAATCAGCATTTCGCTTACAATGTTTTGTTTATTTAAAAAATTATTATAATGGTAGGATAGTTTAGCATTTTATTAACAACAAATTGCTTAAATAAAAAAGTCAAAATGATAGGAGGGGTTAGCATTTTTGCAATAGCATGTGGACTACTCGACTAAAAATCAAAATGCTTTTAGAGGCTAAGTATTTTTGGAACAACTTTTTATAATAAAAAAAACAAAAGAAAAATTCATAACGATAGGAGAATCAGCATTTGACTTACTGTTTCTATTTATTTAAAAAATTATTATAATGGTAGGATAGTTTCGCATTTTATCAACAACAAATTGCTTAAATAAAAAAATCAAAATGATAGGAGAGGTTAGCATTTTTGTAATAGCATGTCGACTAAAAATCAAAATGCTTTTAGAAGCTAAGTATTTTTGGAACAACTTTTTGTAATAAAAAAAAAGAAAAAAGAAAAATTCATAATGCTAGGAGAATTAGCATTTCACTTACAGTGTTCTGTTTATGTAAAAAATTATTATAATGGTAGGATAGTTTAACATTTTATTAACAGCAAATTGCTTAAATTAAAAAATAAAAATGATAGGAGAGGTTAGCATTTTTGTAATAGCATGTCGACACTCGACTAAAAATCAAAATGCTTTTAGAAGCTAAGTATTTTTGGAACAAATTTTTTGTAATAAAAAAAAACAAAAGAAAAATTCATAATGCTAGGAGAATTAGCATTTCACTACAGTGTTCTGTTTATTTAAAAATTTATTATAATGGTAGGATAGTTCAGCATTTTATTAACAGCAAATTGCTTAAATTAAAAAATAAAAATGATAGGAGAGGTTAGCATTTTGTAATAGCATGTCGACTACTCGACTAAAAATCAAAATGCTTTTAGAAGCTAAGCATTTTTGGAACAACTTTTTGTAATCCAAAAAAAAAACAAAAGAAAAATTCATAATGATAGGAGAATTAGCATTTCACTTACAGTGTTCTGTTTATTTAAAAAACTATTATAATGGTAGGATAGTTTAGCATTTTATTAACAGCAAATTGCTTAAATTAAAAAATAAAAACAATAGGAGAGTTTAGCATTTTTGTAATAGCATGTCGACTACTCAACTAAAAATCAAAATGCTTTTAGAAGCTAAGCATTTTTGAAACATATTTTTGTAATCACAAAAAAAAAAATCATAATGCTAGGAGAATTAGCATTTCAGTTACAGTGTGCTATACAAATAAAATAATTTACATTAATCACCGTTAACTATTGTGTTTCCAGTATTAAACAGAAAATTACAAAAGCAATTGCATTATTAAAATTTTAATAACATAAAATATTATCATCCATATTGGTTAGGATCTCCTTTGACACAATGTTTTTCATTAAGTTTAGCGACCATTTTGCAAATCTTGGAGAGCCGCTTATCCACTCTTTTCTTGGCTTAACTATATCAACATGTTCATATAGAAAATACTGAAAAAAAGAACAAAACAATAGTTAGAATAAATTATCATACATCTTATCATACTATATTAAAATTTAATATTATGATGAAAAAATATCATTGATTTTTTCTTACCAGGGGAAGAAAGGAACAGCCAGACATATTTCTTGGTTTATCACTGAAAAAATTTAATGATTTAGTTAAATGATAATGAATACTTAATGGCCAAGAAATTTGATTCATTTTCTTGGATCAACGGTGTATTGAAGATAATCCCAGTTAAGCATTCTTTGATTGTCAAGGAAAAGAAATGTTATAAAGAGAAGAATAAGAATAAATCTTGGCAAATCATTTTCCTCATCTGGAATTTCTTTTTCAATTTCAATTTCTACTCTTTTAATAACAAGATCTTTGGTTATATGATCTATGTTAATAAAATATCTTGAAACAAACATTTGACAATTTTCAGGGGTGCATGATAAAGATACTTTAGGTAAGGGAAAAATATTTCTCCCATTCACAGGAAAACCAAAAATTAATGAAATATCTTTCTTTGATAATTTTAACTTTTCCCTCCCAATAGAAAATCATTCCTCCTTAATTGAATAACAACTGATTAAATCATCTAAAATTTTAGAAGATTTTATAATTTGCTTTGGTCCAATGTTACTTGAAAAAAAAGCATTTATAAATTCATAAAAATGAGTCTGTTATAAAAAAATTAATTGATTAATTGAAAAACATTTTTTTTTTATTTTTTCAAGAATTTTAACCAATGGTACTAGACTACATCGGCATTGGACAGCCTGCTTTTTCTTTTTCTGGCTCGCAACTATTTTTCGCTTTTTGCTTTCTTTATTCTCAGGAGAAGACTCCGATATTTCCTACAAGAAACAGATAACAAAACAATATTAAATTGTATTAAAATATAGAACTGTATTATAATACAATATTAAAGAAATCATTTTGTGCAATATAATGTTAGATTAATCTAGCATTTTCATACATTATAATGCTAGGTTAACCTATCATTTACATACGTCGGTAACGGCTCGGCCATGCCATGTAATGACAGGTTATCCTAGCATTTTCGTGCAATTTTCAAGGGCTCGGCCACTTGCTATAGTGCTAGGATAACCTATCATTTACATATGTCGGTTAATGGCTCGGCCATGCCATGTAATGACAGGTTACTCTAGCATTTTCGTAAAATTTTCAAGGGCTCGGCCACTCACTGTAGTGCTAGGATAACCTGTCATTTTCAAATGTCAGTTAATGCTCGCCGTGCCATGTAATGACAGGTTATCCTAGCATTTTCGTGCAATTTTCAAGGGCTCAGCCACTCGCTGTAGTGCTAGGATAACCTGTCATTTACATATGTCGGTTAATGGCTCGACCATGCCATGTAATGACAGGTTACTCTAGAATTTTCGTAAATTTCAAGGGCTTGGCCACTCGCTGTAGTGCTAGGATAGCCTGTCATTTACATATGTCGGTTAACGGCTCGGTCATGCCATGTAATGACAGGTTTTCCTAGCATTTTCGTGCAATTTTCAAGGGCTCGGCCACTCGCTGTAGTGCTAGGATAACCTGACATTTTCATATGTAGGTTAACGGCTCGGCCATGCCATGTAATGACAGGTTATCCTAGCATTTTCGTGCAATTTTCAAGGGCTCGGCCACTCGCTGTAGTGCTAGGATAACCTGTCATTTACATATGTTGGTTAACGGCTCGGCCATGCCATGTAATGACAGGTTACTCTAGCAATTTCTTAAAATTTTCAAGGGCACAACCACTCGTTGTAGTGCTAGGATAACCTGTCATTTACATATGTCGGTTAATGGCTCGGCCATGCCATGTAATGACAGGTTGTCCTAGCATTTTCATGTAATTTTCAAGGGTACGGCCACTCGTTGTAGTGCTAGGATAACTTGTCATTTACATGTGTCGGTTATTGGCTCGGCGATGCCATTTAATGACAGGTTGTCCTAGCATTTTCATGCAATTTTCAAGGGCGCAACCACTCGTTGTAGAGCTAGGATAACCTGTCATTTACATATGTCGGTTAATGGCTCGACCATGCCATGTAATGACAGGTTGTCCTAGCATTTTCATGCAATTTTCAAGGGCACGGCCACTCGTTGTAGCGCTAGGATAACCTGTCATTTACATATATCGGTTAATGGCTCGGCCATACCATGTAATGACAGGTTGTCCTAGCATTTTCATGCAATTTTCAAGGGAGCGGCCACTCGCTTTAGTGCTAGGATAACCTGACATTTTCATATGTCGATTAACGGCTCGGCCATGCCACGTAATAACAGGTTATCTTAGCATTTTCATGCAATTTTCAAGGGCGCGACCACTAGCTGTAGTGCTAGAATAACCTGACATTTTCATATGTCGGTTAACAGCTCGGCCATGCCATATAAAGACAGGTTATTCTAGCATTTTCGTGCAATTTTCAAGGGCTCGGCCACTCGCTGTAGTGCTAGGATAACCTGTCATTTACATATGTCGGTTAATGGCTCGCCCATGCCATGTAATGACAGGTTACTCCAGCATTTTCGTAAAATTTTCAAGGGCTCGGCCGCTCGCTGTAGTGCTAGATAACCTGTCATTTACATATGTCAGTTGATGGCTCGACCATGCCATGTAATGACAGGTTACTATAGCATTTTCGTAAAATTTTCAAGGGCACGGCCACTCGTTGTAGTGCTAGGAAACTTGTCATTTACAAATGTCGGTTAATGGCTCGGCCATGCTATGTAATGACAGTTGTCCTAGCATTTTCATGCAATTTTCAAGGGCACGGACACTCGTTGTAGTGCTAGGATAACCTGTCATTTACATATGTCGGTTAACGGCTCGGCCATGCCATGTAATGACAGATTGTCCTAGCATTTTCGTGCAATTTTCAAGGGCTCGGCCACTCGCTGTAGTGTTAGGATAACCTGACATTTTCATATGTCGGTTAATGGCTTGGCCATGCCATGTAATGACAGGTTACTCTAACATTTTCGTAAAATTTTCAAGGGCTCGGCTACTCGCTGTAGTGCTAGGATAACCTGACATTTTCAAATGTCGGTTAATGGCTCGGCCATGCCATGTAATGATAGGTTGTCCTATCATTTTCGTAAAATTTTCAAGGGCTCGGCCACTTGTTGTAGTGCTAGGATAACTTGGCATTTTGTGTTTTAAACTTATATATTCTGCACTTAATTAACCTAGCATATTTTGCACTACAAATCAATGCATAATTAATGAATTGTTTTATATTATATTTGTGTTAATTTTGCCCAAATAAATAGCACAGAATTTAAAACTACATATACAGTCAATTTAACCATTTGTGTTTAATTTTTTCTATTATACCTGATCTCGTTTATCCTTCTCCATCGTCTTTTTCGCTTTTATAGCTGATAGTGATAATCTCGAAGAAACAACCCTACTTGCTGATTTTGGTGGCGAATTTGGCGATGGTTCTGACAACGACGATGACCTTAAGCGACGAGTTTGCATCGACGATTGATCTGACGACGATGACGATGACCTTAAGCGACGAGTTTGCATTATAAGAATACACTTGCTTTTGATTTACGTCTATCTCCTGTTTTCTCGATTTGAATTTGATGGAAAACCCTAAGTGAAGGCGATAAGTGAAAGAATAGATGGTAACATGGGAGTTTTTGTTTTATTTTCGTTCGCGGGTCCTTCAGCCCAATTAACAAAAGTTGCGGCCCAGAGATTAAAAATTTAAATAAGTTTGTCTTTACACCTAACTAACTCAAAATCTTGTATTTTTTTCTGTAAAATGTCTTTAAAACTATTTTTTCAAAAGTGTCATTCTTAAAACTCATTATCCTGAACAAATAAGATCTTTAAGTGAAAATCCCATTTTTAGTAATAAAAGCTTTTGTAATGGAATATAGCTATTAAGGAATGTATTAATTTTGGGTTAAATTTTGAAAGTCATGATAAGATTGTTGTTAATAAGTTAAAGGGCACGATATATTTGGTAAATTTACAAGTAATCATTCTCTGCTTCAGTACATTTCTAAAACGTCATAAATTATGGTATATATTTTTAAGACGTTATCTATTGTTTCTAAAAAAATTATTTCTATGTGCTTCATATATTTTAACTATTTCATAAATAAATGCATAAGCATAAAGACAAATTACGTTATTTGATGTTACATCTGAATTAATAGGTAATATGCATATTTATGTTTAAACTTTTTTGGGATATGGGTCACTTGCATGAGCTTACCTAGTTTTTAGTTCTACTTGACCTGCTAACTGTTTACTAAATACATATTGTTTTTGTCCAAGTTATCATTAAAATAATGAAAAAGTACACGATAGTCTACATAAACGTCAAAATAATGAAAAAGTACTAATGTTATTTAAAATATAACATGTTTATTTTTATTTTAACCATAGCTAATTCTTTTGAAAAGAAAGACAACTTTGTTTAGCGGCTTTTGAAAAGTCGTCAATTGACGCTTTTTGAAATGTTGCTAACTGCTTTATGCATGTACAAAACAACAAATGCTTTTCTCACTTTCCATATTTATTTTACCAAGCTTAAAAATAAAAAAAAATCCAGATTTTAACCATTTTTCTGTTCCATAATTGTATTTTATTTCTCATCTAAATTGTGTAACTTTAGTGGATTTACTTCAACTATAAGGTAATTTCAATAATTAATTGTTATATGTTTCTTGCTAAAAAGTTGTTATTTTACTTTAGTTCCTAATGATAATTAGGATATTGCTGATGAAAATTTGATGAAATAATGCGATAATTTGGAGTTTGATTGTAATGTTAATGTAAATGATGTTGGATTTGTCTCTAAAGGCCAATTACGGTAATATTTCCAACATTATGGTGTTGTAACCGAGATTCAAATGAATGTTGTGCCAATTGGACATAGGTTGAGTAAAGAAATTTGTGTTGATTCGAAATTAGTTATTTGTCTAACGGACATAGCAAGTGGTAGTGAAAAAGGATCCGTCAATGAAAAAGAGTCATGTCGATAGGTCAACAATACAGAAGAAAGAATTAGCTATAAGGGAGCAAACACACATAAATGGTTTCAGTGCAGAGATATGTGCTACATGCGATGTGATTATATATAGAAATAAAAAGAATGTGAATAGTAGATATTTAAAATACGTCACTAGTAGGGTTGTCAACTGATACTTTCGGATACAGATAGTGTCCTTACTATATCCACATCCGAAATCATTTTCGGATATCGAATGTCCGTATCTGCGGACATGAACGGATATCGGATAATTATCTTATTCGTTAGCGGTCGATAAATTAAGAAACATAAATGAAAAAAATAAGTTTAATATAAATATTTTACCATCCCAATGGTTATTAAAGTGTTAAAAATTAATAAATATGATGATAATAAATATTTTGAGCAGTTAATATGTATTTTACGCATAAAATATGAACTTCAAACTTAATAAAACAATAAATTTATATTTTTTGACACTCTAAAATGCATATAATTTAAGCTATAATTTTGAAAAAGTTCGGACGGATAATTTTCGGATACGGATGTCTTTATATCCGCATCAGCATTCGTTTTTCGAATATCACATATTTATCCGCTTTTTGGATATAGATGCGGACGGATTTCAGATTTTTCAGATATCCATTGACAGCTCTATGCGTCCGTCCACAGTTGAAGGAATGGGTAAATATTTTAAAAAAATTCTTATTGTATCTATGTTACACCAATGAAGTATGACATATTCAGAATATTTTTAAGTTTCATATATATATATATATAATTTCTTATTTTTATTTAAATTTGTTGATTATATACAGTTTTATTTAACTTACATCACATGTATCATACACGTATATTGTAACAACCTGGGTTATTGGGTACCCAACGTTAACAGATTATAATGCGTTTTATAATTTCAAGTTTGGGAAGTATAAAATACGAGTTCAATAGCCAAACTCGTATAACAATTCAAGATGAGAAACAAGGAATTTGTGATTTATAAAATTTTGTGTGCATTGGAACAAAATTAAATTCATTTAAAATTATAAGCAAATTCATTCGAATATGTGTTTGTATATTATATTTTGATGATAAAATAAATACTGAAAATATAAAATGTTGATTAGTAATCAATATTTAAGTGATTTTTTTTAATATAAAGTGTTTGTTTTAATAAGATAATTAATAATATATGAACATGTGATTGGTAAATGTAAGTTGTTGAAGTTATAAAATAAACTAGAAGTTGTGTTTAAAAATCATGTTTGGAAATGACTAAATAAATTTATAGAGTAAAACTATAGTGTTGAGTCATGTTAAGTAGGAATAAATTGTAAATTTGTTGTAAAAATGAATTTTAGTGAAAATTAATGTTTATAGGGTAAAATCAAGTAGCACCCCATAAAATCAGAACCAATTTAAATTTTTTATTTTGGCTATTGAATATTTGAAATGATTTATTTTAAATAATAACGACTAGAAATTTATTTTGAATGGAATTAGAGCATATATTTTTATTCAAATCGAAGTTAGAATATAAATATTTATTTTAATTATAAAAGGAATTGGAAATGCCGCGGTAGTTTGAAAATTCAATTTTAAATTTCAAATGAATGCATAGGATTCAAAACAAATTGGATTCTAGTGAATCCAAAAATGTTTGAATCTGTTCGAAAATATCTTTCCGACGAATGTGAAAAATCCAGATTTCATAGTGGGAATAAAAAGCTATGTCCAGTTGAAAATTTGAAATAGTTGCTATGGAATTTAACATTATATAATATATAGCCGTTTTGCAAACGACCTCCATTTTCGACGAAACAACTTTTGTTGGATCCATAATGTCAAATTATTGCTAAGTTCCAAATTCCATAATTTTTGGAATCAATATGTGAGCGCGATGACAAAATCCACCAATTAAAGAATGACCGAGTGGATCCCAATGGTGAGAACTTCTCACTTAAATTTATTTTCTAGTTAAAAATATATACTAGGATGCAGACGGTGCTTAGTAGCACCCGACACCTTTGTTTGAAACCATGTTTGTTTGGTTGTTTGGTTGATTGTATTATTTGTTTGAAATTGGTTCTTTAGGTGAAATGAATTGATTAGATTTGGCTTGTACATGGCGCGAGCCATTATTAGGCGAGGGATAAGGCTAGACCTTATTCCGGTTCTAGTATCGCGCCGTTGTGCTGCCGAAATTTTCCAAAAATGTTAGAATAATAAAAAATGTCATTTTTATTGTATAAATGAACTGTTTAAAATATTCATGAGATGAAATAAATATTTTATAGTTAAAAATATAATTTTTAACGTGTATATGAATAAAATAAATATTCTTTTACAAATCGGACGATTTGTTTCTGTACACATATTTTTACTGATATTGATTGGGACGATATATTTTATACAATGCCCAACTGCACAAATAATAATCAGTGTTTGTTGTTTGAAAACCCCACATGGGTATTGGGACGATATTGGACATACTCTAATCCCAATATTTAGTTGTATGTCAATCGATGGATGGACAGACTATTGTAAGTATTAATTATTTAAATTTAATGCTTATGCAGTTGTGTATTGCACTTTGAATGATGGTTGATTGTTTATCATTGTTATTATATACATGTTTTGCATGGAATCCATATAATTAACATTATATGGTAATTGATTGAGTCTGATTCCAATTTGGAAAATAAAGAATATATTAAAATAATATATCCATGTGTTGAATAGAATAAATAAGGAATATTTTAAAATAATATGTTCATCTGTTAAATAAAAGCGTGTTGATTAGATTAACGCCATTTTGAAGTGAACGATATTTATATCGATTTTATTCATTTTTATAATGAATATCGAAATGGAAGTGGTTTCAAAATCTAATGTTTTGAAAATATTATCATTTATGTATTAATGATATGGAATATTCAGTTTTGATTTAAAATTGAATATGAAGTTGAAATCGTTTTGAAAATGGATTTAAAACGATTTATAAAATACATTTTAAAATGAAAATCGATGAAATATATATAATATATATTATATACATTATATGGCCTGAATAGAACATGCCGCGCAGTGACCATTCGCGAATTTCGACCATTGACTTCGTATTGATATTACGGGAAATCCGATCATCGGATTCTCCTAAAGCTTAAACCTTGGGTTCATATTGAAAAGTGCTTTCCAACGAATATAAAAGATTTGAAATCTAATGGTTGGATTTGGAATTATATCCAAATCAAATTTGGAAAAGGTCGCTATAAGTGCAGTTCGATGACCGTTTATGGAAATCGACTGTACGGGCCTTGATAAAATTATTAAAAATATTAATAATTTGTGTAAAATCATAATAAATGATTTGGAAAGAATTGGGATGAAAAATTCCATATTTGAAAAGATAAAAATATATTTTTGTCGAAATGCACTAGTTATGAACTAGATTTGAAATCCAATAATTTTTAAATAAATAAATTGGATTTGTGAATGGTTTTAATATAATCAGAAATTTCTAATATAATAATTGGAATGGATTTGAATCAAAAGTATCTTCGGAATATTTCGATATTGGATTTCGTGATTATACGGATATTGTGGAGGAATTCGGAAGATATATATATATATATATATATATATCGTTATTCCAATACAATATTTGTTAGTTTCAGAATTTAGTACCGAATATAAGCCGATATATTTTCTATTCAGAGCGTTGTATTTAACATCAAATGGGATTTTGGGTTTGTCATGAACGGTGTCTTCACTAACACTGTTCCTAAACCCAACCGTGAAATGATTAAATCTTTTATTAAGATTTAATGAAGTTTACCAATTAATTAATATTTAATTGGAATTGAATTGAATTTTGGTTTTGTCGTGAATGGTATCTTTAAAAATGTTGTTCTTAAACCCATTGGAGTTAAGAAAATTAGAAACTAACTGGAGATTAGCTAAGTTGAATGGTTTCCTGGGTATTGATCTGTGTTTTAGATGGCATTGGTTCTTTAGCCTAGTTAAAGATAAGATTAATTTCTCATTTTTGTATAATCATCAATATTGATTTTTGGGAAGATTAAAACTAAGTGGAGTTTTACTGAATCTTTAATCAGATTGAAATGATAGAGAATGCAGTATCACCAGTTTTGCTCCAAAGCAATAGTTAAATCTTTAATTAGATTTGAACATGAAATGGTAATTAATTTTACCGATAACACCGTAGTGTTAGATATGGAGTATTACCAGTTTTGCTCCATGGGATGAATAGGTTGGGATTGGGAAACTAAACAAATCATTACTTCGGTAAGGTGCGCCAATCCCAACTAGTTTGGAAAACCTTAATATGGTTTGAAATGATATCCAGAGGAAGATTAAAGAATAAATTTAAAGAATTTATCTTTGATAAAATTAATGGGAACATTTCCCAAAGGATATGAATATTTAAATAAAAGAATATTCAGAATTGGAATGAGGCGGATGTTGTGTTTTTGTAACGACCCGCATTCTACGCATCGAAGGATCGTAGAATATTTATTTCTTTCACATATGAAGTCGTATGGTCATGTAACTTTGGGAGACGACTATTGAGGTCATTTCCCATGTTCATGATTTTTCCCGATTTTAAATGACCGTTTTGCCCCTATCTAATCTTGTTTTGGCCATAACTTTTGATTGGAAAGGAGTTTTGACCTGAAACCACTTCCATGGGCTCCGGATGGTGGTTTACAATTCCGTAGAGTGTGATATTAGCCAAACGGACTTACCATTTGGGAGATATGGCTGAAACAAGTTTTAGATAGTGAAAAACAGCTTAATTAGGCTTAACCGGGTGATTAACAACTAGGCCCAATGGTGGATTTCGGGATTAGGGTTATGAGGAGGCTGAAATCAGTTAGAGAACAATCTTATTTTCATTTTTCAGGCACCACTTTCATTCTTGGAACCCTAACAATGGCCTCTAACACCCAAATCAACTTTTAATCACTTTCTAATCAAGTTTTGGCTTAATCAACATCAAATCAAAGGATATCTTCACCAAATCAGTATTAGAGCTGCTGTTAGACATTAGTATTCGCCCAAATCAGCGAGGTTTCAGTTTTTAAAATTTTATTTGTGGCCAAGGTGAGTGATTAGCATTGTTTTGACACTAATTACAGTTAATTAGGGTGATTAGTGGTAATTAGCGAATTTATACATTAATAAAATCTGGAAAAATATTGGTAAATTTTGAAATATTGTTTTAGACCTCTGTTAGCAATTTGGGTTAATTTGGTTAAGTTTTGTTAATCCTATCATTAGTTTTGTTTAAGCACACTTAAGGGAAAATATGGGGTTTGGCTATGTTTGATCTATTTTAACCTATCAAGTTATTGTTTTGATGTTTGTGGTTGATGTTATATGTTCCCATGACTGTTTGGTATGAATTGTGATTGTTTAGAATAGTTAGATTGGTTGAAAACGCCATCGAATAGCGTAAACAGTCGCTGGAAAGAAGTGCAGGAATTTGGCTGATCCGGATCGGATCGGAGGAAGGAGCCCGAACCGAACCGCCCCTCCAAACTACTGCATCCACGAGACGATCTGGAGAATTAGGGAGCATCTTCTCCGACCCGACCCGTGTAGTCTTCTCCGAACCAAACCGATGGGAGCACCGGACCGATCCGCTTATCTGGAGAGCCCACGATCCGAACCATGTTACCAGATCCGAACCGATGCGCCGTGGAAGAACTTGAGGAACTTGACCCGATCCGAGGGGATGAAGCATTCCGATCCGAACTGGGGAGCTTGGACATGAGGCGTGGATCACGAACTGAACTGGGAAGCACGATCCGAACCCAATGGGAGCATGATCCGAAGCAAAGTAAAGGGAGGAACTAAACCGATCCGGTGACGACTAAAAACTCGAGATGCAAAGGTGGTCCAAATGGAAGTTAGAGCTCAGGATCCAGTTGGGAACCAACGAATTCACTTCATGATTGGGCTTTGCTGCGGGACGCGTGCTAAGGGGTTGTCGATGTCTATAACTTTGGATCACTATGTGTAGGGAGTACGTGAACGGATTCAGGGCCACAGTGGCCTAGGTACGACTAAAAGGGCTATAGACCAATGAAGTAGGGTCATTTGTAAAGGTTTGGTCATGACTCCATGTGGTAAGCTTGGTTGTAGCAGTAGTCATACAAGTTGAACTCCGTCACTACTTCAATTGGTCTAGTGATCGAAGCAGTAGATTTCGTATGCTTTACGCACTGAGTGAGAGATGTGAGGATGGTTGTTATGTTTGATTTGTTTGCCATCATTATGACATGCACACTCCACCCCCGTTATCTTTACACCATCTGTTCAATGGCACCTTTGAGTATTGTACGGTATGTAGTGCTAACTCTTTGGTTGCAGGTCCAAGTTCAGGTATGGTTTAGTATACCTGTTATTGTTCTGCTTAGCTGCTTATCGCTCATACCAGACTTTTTGTCTGACCCAGAGTTTTATGTCTCTTCTTATTACTCTGGGTGCTCTCACGAGCAGATTAGAGACAGGTTAGCTGGGTATGCACGAGTAGCTGATCCGGAGACGAGCAGGAGGCTTCCACGTATGATACATACATATATTCTCCCTGTATTGTTGAAGATCACTGCTTGGGCATTAATAGTGCATCTTCTACTTTAGCTTCCTTTTGTTTAGAGACAAAAATTTGAAAAGTTGTAATAAGCTGTATTTAGGCTTCTGCTACTCTGATGTTGATGTTGGTTTTAGTTATCAGCTTATGCACTGTCTCGCCTATTTTATGTCAAGTATATTATTATATTTTGTTCCATGCGCTGTGAGACATTCTATAGGTTTTCGATTAGTTCATTCTCTTCTTTCCTTTCTTTGGCGACCGTTCTGTACTAGTTGGCATGTGTACAGTGCACTTTCGGAGGGAATGTCGACCGGTGCGGGGCAGCCCGTCACACTTGGTATCAGAGCTCTAGGTTGCGTAGTTAACCTAGGGAAGTTATCAGGGAGAGACATATACGTATATGAGAGCGTGTATTTGTGATTATTTCGGTTTTCAAAAGCTATATATATATATATACACTATTAGTATAGCTAAGGATGAAGTCGCACTGCACTAGCACCACTATGGAGATGGTTAATCGTTTTCTCTTTACAGATTGAACGATGAGCCGATACGCAAGAGGTGCTGGTAGAGGAGCCAATAATGGGAATGTTGCTGACATGAGGACGATGCTTACTGACCTCATGAGAGAGATGCTTAGGGATGTGTAGAGGGAAGCTCCCAATGGTGGCAATGGTGGTGGTCCAATAGTGCAGGCGCCTAGGGCTGATTTCGCCAAGCTGAATAAGGATTATACTAGTCTTGGTGGGAAGCCGTTCCACGGAACGGAGTCGGCTACGGATGTTCAGGATTGGTTAGATTGATGCGAGCTTATCTTCGAAGACTTGGGTATCGAGGATGCGATGAAGAGAAGGCTAGCATCCCGTCAGCTACAAGGACGGGCAATGAATTGGTGGAATGCTATAAAGGCAGATACTCCCGAGGATCAGATTACTTGGGATTAGTTTAAGGTTCACTTTAGTGATAAGTTCATTCCAGCTGCCCAGAAGTCAGTGCTGTTTAAGAAATTTTTGGAGCTCAAGCAGAATGGCAGAGCTGTCTCGGAGTATATTGCAGAATTCGATACTTTATCAAAGTATGGGTTATCTCTTATTGATACTGCCGAGAAGAAGAACGAGAAGTTCATAACTGGCTTGGATCAGTACTTGGGGGAAAGGCTTATTAACCACATCGATGAGACGTTTGAATCGATTATGGGGAAAGCATTGAGGTCAGAGAGTCTTTACCCTAAGTCGAAGACTGAGGTCGCATCTGCAGAGGAGCCAAAGCCGCAAGCAAGCGGTGGAGCCAAGAATGGTTCTCAGAATAAGTGAAAGCAGAATCAGACCAAGGATGGCCAAAAGAAAAAGAATAAGTAAGATGTTGAGTGCTTCAGCTGTGGTAAGAAGGGCCACTATGCCAAAGAGTGTCGGGCCAAGCCAGCGGATAAGAAGTGCTTCAACTGTGGCCAAGTGGGACATCACAAGGACAAGTATCTGCAACCCCCTAAAGAAAAGAAGATGGTGAAAGCATATGCCCTTAATGTTATTCCTTCTTCGTCGAATGCCCCAACTGCGGCGGAGAAGGGAAAGAATGTCGTTATTCAAGATATGCAATCTGTTTATGATGTTCCTGTTAGAGTTTTGTTTGATACCAGGGCTTCCAGTTCTTTCATATCTAGTGACCTGGTAGATAGGTTGGGATTGGAGCCCGAGATTGTCGATAAGCCTTTAGTAGTGATGAACCCGATTGGTGGTTCAACTAACCTTAGCATGATTTGTCGTAATGTGGTCTTATCGAGTCATGGATGCATGTTTGTTTGTGATTGCTTTGTTTTTGGCTTTACTGGGTTTGGCATTATTTTGGGAGTCGATTGGCTCCAAAGATACGGGGTAGTGGTAGACTGTGAGGGCTTTTTGGTGACAGCTAGAGCGGATGATGGGCGGAGGGTACGTAGTGTTTGGTGGTCTACCCGGTGATGGGGTAATGGCTAGTTTTCTAAATTCCCTCGACATCCCGCATAGTGAGTTGTCAGGGTTGCCGGTGGTTGGCCAGTATCTGAACGTCTTCGAGGAAGTGACCGGGCTTCCATCACACTGAGAGATTGAGTTCTGTATTGATTTAGTGAAAGATGCCAGACCTATAGTGATGCCACTTTGTCGTATGGCACCAAGGGAGCAGCGAGAGCTCGGGGTGCAAGTCAACGATCTTTTGAAAAAGGGATTTATCAGAAGGCGTGTTTCTGAATGGGGAGCACCAGTTGTGTTTGATACCAAGGTGGATGGTTCCCTTCGTTTGTATGTAGACTACCGCGAGTTGAATAAAGTGAAGAGGAAGAATAAGTATCCTCTATTGCGGATAGATGATTTGTTTGATCAGTTGAGTGGCGCGAGAGTATTCTATCAGTTGGATCTCGCGACAGGTTTTCATCAGCTTAGAGTGGAAGCTGAGAGTATAGCTAAAACGACATTTCGGACGCCGTCTGGATTTTATGAGTGGTTGGTCATGCCATTCGGGCTGACCAATGCCCCAGCATACTTTGTCGATCTTATGAATAGGGTATTCAGAGATCAGTTGAATAAGTTTGTCCTTATGTTTGTGGATGATATTTTGGTCTATTCAAAGACAGAGGAAGAACACAAGGAACATTTAAGAATAGTGATGGAGGTGTTGAGAAAAGACCAATTGAAAGCAAAGTTTTCTAAGTGTCACTTCTGGAGGAGAGAAGTGAGATTCTTGGGCCATGTTGTTTCAAAGAATGGTATTGCCGTGGATCCTGCGAAGGTGACTACGGTACAAGATTGGTCTACGCCCAAGAATGCAACGGACATAAGAAGTTTCTTGGGGTTAGCTGGATATTATAGTAGGTTTATCCAAGACTTCTCCAAGATAGCAGCACCGTTGACTCAGTTGACTAAGAAGAATCAAGCTTTCGTCTGGGACGAAAAGTGCGAGAATGCATTCAAGAGTCTAAAGGACAAGTTGACATGTGCACCAGTGTTAGTCATTCCTAAGGGGAATGAAGAAATGACAGTATATACGGATACATGTGGCACAGGGCTAGGTGCTGTATTGATGCAAGGAGGTAGGGTTGTAGCTTATGCAAGTCAACAACTGAAACCGCATGAGAAAAGATACCCTACCTATGATTTGGAATTGGCAGCGATCGTGTTTGCATTGAAGATGTGGAGACATTATATCTTGGGAGAAAGATTCGAGTTGCTTACCGACCTTAAATCGTTAAAGTATCTCTTCTCTCAGAAAGATCTAAATCTCCGACAACAAAGATGGTTAGAATTCTTAGCTTCCTATGATTTCTACATCGCATATACACCAGGAAAGGGCAATGTGGTGGCTGATGCATTGAGTAGAAGACATGCTAGTTTAGGGGCTATGTTTCTAGAATGGAAGCAATTGGAGTACATCGCTGGGTATGATTTCAGACCAAAGTGCGAATTGGATCCAGAAATGTTAGCAAGTTTGACGATCAGACCCACTTTGATTGAGCGGATTGGTTCCAGTCAGAGGAACGATCCTAACCTATTGGAAATCATCTCAAAGTTAGAGATGGGAATCGACGGAGGGATGAACAAGTATGGCTTGATCGAGATGGGTGGCTTAGAAAGAATGGAAGACTAGTTATACCAATGTCTATGGATTGAGAGATGAAGTGCTTAGAGAATGTCATCGCTCAAAACTGACTATACACCCCGGTGGTAACAAGACGTACCGAGACATGAAGCGGACCTACTACTGGGAAGGGATGAAAAGAGACGTTGGGAAATATATATATCCAAATGCATGAATTGCCAGCTAGTTAAAGCTGAGAAAAAGAAGCCAAGTGGTTTGCTACAACCATTAGAAATTCCAGAATGGAAATGGGAACAAGTGTCAATGGATTTCATTGATGGGTTACCAAGGACTAGATCGGGCCATGATAGCATTTGGGTGATTGTGAACCGATTGACTAAGAGTGCAAGTTTTATACCCGTCAAGTCAAACAGGACGGCAGCTAAGTTAGCGAAACTGTGTATAAATTGGATAGTGAGATTTCATGGAATACCCAAAGGAATTGTGAGTGACCGAGATCCATTGTTCACTAGTGGATTTTGGAAGAGCTTACAAGAGGCGTTAGGATCAGAATTACATCTCAGTACCGCGTATCATCCTCAAACTGACGAACAGACAGAGAGGGTGAATCGAGTGTTAGAAGACCTCTTGAGAGCTTGTGTAATGGATTTCGGTGGATCATGGGATGACAATTTGCATCTAGTAGAGTTTGCATATAATAATAGCTATCAATCCAGTATTGGTATGGCTCCATTTGAAGCTTTGTACGGAAGACCGTGCAACTCACCGTCATGTTGGGTAGAAACTGGTGAGAAGTTTGTGCTTGGACCCGATGTGATAAGAGAAACTTCAGCTAAGATTAAGATTATCCAACAGAGAATGAAGGCTGCCCAAGATAGGCAAAAGAGTTATGCTGATAGGAGGAGAAGAGAATTAAAGTTCTCCATTGGCGACTTGGTGTTTGTCAAGATTTCTCCGTTGAAGAGCGTTATACGATTTGGCAGGAGAGGCAAGTTAGCACCAAGATTTGTTGGTCCATTCCCAGTTCTTGAGAAAATTGGGAATTTGGCATACAAAGTTGAATTACCAGAGAAGATGGTAGGAGTTTACAACGTATTTCATGTTTTCCAGTTAAGGAAGTTCGTGCACGACCCAAATGTGACTATTTCACCTGATCAGTTGGATGATATCGAAGTTGAACCCGAGCCGGTTGGGAACCGCAAGCTTATGCGTATTGTTGGGAACGATACGAAGAAACTTCGAAGGAAAGCGGTGAATCTAGTCAAAGTTCAGTGGGGCGAGAATGAGAATGACTGTACTTGGGAGACAGAGGAGAGCATTAGGAAGACGTATCCATAACTCTTCACCTGGTAAGATTTTAACTTCGATTTAGTCTTTCCGCATGCTAGGATAGGCTTGTTTGTTTGTTTTGCAAGTTTGATTATTGTATGTGGCTGGTAGGCATGCGGGATCCTTTGTATGTTTTGGGTTAAGGAATTTCAGGGACGAAATTTCTTAAGGGGGAGGGGGGAGAGTGTAACGACCTGTATTCTACGCATCGAAGGATCGTAGAATATTTATTTCTTTCACATACGAAGTCGTATCTTCATGTAACTTTGGGAGATGACTATTGAGGTCATTTCCCATGTTCAAGATTTTTCCTGATTTTTAGATGATCGTTTTTTCCCTAGATAATCTTGTTTTGGCCATAACTTTTGATTGGAAAGGAGTTTTGACTTGTTAGCACTTCCATTGGATCCGGATGGTGGTTTACAATTCCGTAGACTGGTCACATTAGCCAAACGGACTTACCGTTTGGGAGATATGGCTGAAACAAGTTTCAGATAGTGAAAAACAGCTTAATTTGGCTTAACCGGGTGATTAACAGCTAGGCCCAATGGTGGATTTCAGGATTAGGGTTATGAGGAGGCTGAAATCAGTTAGAGAACAATCTTATTTTCATTTTTCAGCCGCCACTTTCATTCTTGGAACTCTAACAATGGCCTCCAACACCCAAATCAACTTCTAATCACTTTCTAATCAAGTTTTAGCTTAATCAACATCAAATCAAATAAGATCTTCACCAAATCAGTATTAGAGCTGCTGTTAGACATCAGTATTCGCCCAAATCAGCGAGGTTTCAGTTTTGAAAATTTTATTTGTGGCCAAGGTGAGTGATTAGCATTGTTTTGACACTAATTACAGTTAATTAGGGTGATTAGTGGTAATTAGCGAATTTATACATTAATAAAATCTGGAAAAATATTGGTAAATTTGGAAATATTATTTTAGACCTTTGTTAGAAATTTGGGTTAGTTTGGTTAAGTTTTGTTAATTCTATCATTAGTTTTGTTTAAGCACGCTTAAGGGAAAATATGGGGTTTGGCTATATTTGATCTATTTTAAGCTATCAAGTTATTGTTTTGATATTTGTGGTTGATGTTATATGTTCCCATGACTGTTTGGTATGAATTGTGATTGTTTAGAATAATTAGATTGGTCGAAAACGCCATCGAATGGCGTAAACAGTCGCTGGAAAGAAGTGCAGGAATTTGGCTGATCCGGATCGGATCGGAGGTAGGAGCCCGAACCGAACCGCCCCTCCAAACTACTGCATCCACGAGACGATCCGGAGAATTAGGGAGCATCTTCTCCGACCCGACCCGTGTAGTCTTCTCCGAACTGAACCGATGAGAGCTCCGGACCGATCCGCTTATCTGGAGAGCCCACGATCCGAACCATGTTACCCGATCCGAACCAATGCGCCATGGAAGAACTTGTGGAACTTGACCCGATCTGAGGGGATGAAGCATTCCGATCCGAACTAGGGAGCTTGGACATGAGGCGTGGATCACGAACTGAACTGGGAAGCACAATACGAACCCAATGGGAGTATGATCCGAAGCAAAGTAAAGGGAGGAACCGAACCGATCCGGTGACGAATAAAAACCCGAGATGCAAAGGTGGTCCAAATGGAAGTTAGAGCTCAAGATCCAGTTGGGAACCAACGAGTTCACTTCATGATTGGGCTTTGCTGCGGGACGCGTGCTAAGGGGTTGTCGATGTCTATAACTTTGGATCACTATGTGTAGGGAGTACGTGAACGGATTCAGGGCCACAGTGGCCTAGGTACGACTAAAAGGGCTACTGACCAATGAAGTGGGGTCATTTGTAAAGGTTTGGTCATGACTCCATGTGGTAAGCTTGGTAGTAGCAGTAGTTTTACAAGTTGAACTTCGTCACTACTTCAATGGGTCTAGTGATCGAAGCAGTAGATATCGTATGCTTTACGCACTGAGTGAGTGTAACACCCTGTATTTTTGTAACACTAAGATTTACAAATCAAGGCAGAATTAAAAGTTAAAATCAAAATCAAGGGAAACGGGCTGCGCCATTGCGTTCGTCTCGGAATTCTGCATGAAAACGAGTCCGAGTTTGCGTAAATCGGAGTCCGTGTGAGGGAGATATGGCCTCCGGAAGTTTCAAAATTCAGTTTAAAATTCGAACAGACAGAAAACAAATTCAAATTTCAAAATCGGGCCGGATTGGCCAGGGCAGGAATTTTCCCGCCCAAGACACCCAGGTCGACTGGGTAGTCGACCTGGGCTACCCGGGTCGACTGGGTAGTCGACCTGGGGCACCCAGGTCGACTACATAGTCGACCTGGGGGTCGACCCCCCCCTCCTCCCCCGTTTTTCCAGCTTTCTGCACCGGTTCGTTCTGATGTATCTGGTTACGTTTTCTGACCAAGTTCGTCCACCTAACACTATATAAACAGCCCTGGTCTTCTTTTCTATTCACAATTCTTTTCTATCCTTATGCTGCCTCTGAGAAAATATATAAATAAATAATATATATAAAATAAATCAAGACGAGGAGGTGCTGCTCAAAGACTTTCAAAGAGGAGATTCAAGCTAGAATTCTAGTAAAGATTCGAACGACTGTTTTTCTACGAATCATAGCAACGTCGTCTTTCTGTTCTAATCTAATCTCTCAGTTATTTCCAGATTTGAACGTTTTCCTCTGTTCGTGACATGAAATTAATGGAATAAAAGAATATGCCAAATCTCTCTCTCTCTATTCAAATCAGTGCCTATACTCTTGAATCTAATTAAGAACTGTTATGATTCGAGGACAAATAAGACCGTGACTATGAAACTATGGACCTTAAAACCATTGCCTATGACTATGGACATTGCCTATGACTACGAACATTGCCTATGACTGTGACTGTGGCTATGAGGATTATTTCCTTGACTAAACCTATGCCTTTGATTAGAAAACATAAACTATTGCCTATGACAAAACAAGGACATCTGTGATTAAACACCTATGATTTATGACTAGGAAAGTGTTGCTTAAGTTCTGTGATTATGAGATTAAACCCGATTATTTATTCTGCCTGTCCTTGGTTTTCTTTGGTTTTAGACCATGGAAATTTACCTATTAAGTTAGGTCTACCCATGTTCTTGAACCTGTGTCTCTATTCTGTCTATCCTTGGTTTTAGACCTTGGGAATTTACCTATTAAGTTAGGTCTACCCATGTTCTTGAACCTACGTCGTTATTCAAACCTTTTATGCCAGTTATTATGTCCAGTCTTTTTCGTAGCATCTTTGGTTCATTCCCTATTTTCTACGAGTCTAGATTTATCCATAATCTAGATTTAATCAAAATTATACGAACGGTGGAAATACGATTTAGGCATAATGTGAAATGTACTAAAAACATAGTTATAAACTTGGAATCTGGCATAAATTGGGAACATGAATTATGGCATGTTCATAGAAATACGAATTGGATAAATTTAACATGAATTATAAGATGTGTAATTTGAATCTAGTATTGACATGTAAATCTAGCATTTACATGAATAGTGAACTAGAGTAATAAGTCTAGTTTGACGAGAATTAGAATGTTGAATCGGCATTGGATTAGCTAATTTGGCACGGTAAGTATATTGGCATAAATGTGAAATTGGCCATAATTGAGAATAACTGTCAGATTTAGAAAAATCATGGTTAGTGGCACTTAATTTGGTATAGTTTACATACCAAAAAGCATAAATATGTTTTAAGAAGGGAAATGGGCCATAGAAATAAATGTAGACAATTCACATTAAAAGAGTAATTGGGAAATAAGTAAATTAGGAATAATTTACCTATAGAATCTGGCCTAAATGAGGAAATGTGAATTTAGACAAATTAAAGGTTTATTAACGACATCTCTTTTAATAATAAGCCAGAAAGTTCTAGGGTGACAGAGAGGATAGTGTCTAGGCTTGAGTTTGGAAAATACAAGTTTCCTGCTCTCCCTGGCTATCCCTAACTGATCCGACGGACGGGATGGTTACTTTCAAAACCTGATTTGAAAACTAATCAAAAACCCTTTGGACTAGAAAACACGAATATGCCTAACCCGAGGTTAGACTGAGTTGCGATGTAAACCTGCCCGGAACCAACCGACACATCCAGTATTCGCAACAATATCTGTCTAATGTGAGTGGTAGCGGCTTTAATTTATTTAGTTAAAGCTAGAACAAGAATGGTAGGGTTAAGTTAACTAAGACACTTAACCAGTTCAACATGATAATTAGACTGATGGGTGGGGTTAGGTTCAGACTGACACTTAACACAGTTAAGCTAGAATTGGAGGGTTGAGTCCATAGGAACACTTAACCAACTTAACACAGATAAGCTAGAATGGGAGGGCTAAGTCCATAGAGACACTTAACCAAACTCAAGGTAGAAAAACGAGACTTGTAGGGGTTAAGTAAAGTTAATACACTTAGCCAAATTAATATGTTAACTAGACTAGAGATTGGGGTTAAGTAAAATCTAATACACTTAGCCAATTTTGATATGTTAGCCGGGCTAGACTGTAAGGTTAAGTAAACCTGAACACTTAACCATCAGGTTGTGATAAAGGAATGAGGTTAAGTCTAAAACATGAAGGGATAATACTTAACCATTAATAACATGTTAGGTAAGACAGACGGACAAGGTTAAGTTAAAAAGGAACACTTAACCAATACAGGGTGAATGGGTAGGGTTAAGTAATAAGAAATACTTAACCAATATAACTTGGTTTGTGGTGGGGTTAAGTCAACATGAGTTACTGATAACACTTAACCAGTATAACAGGATGAATGAAGAGGGTTAAGAATTGACTAATGACACTTAACCAATCCAAATTGACGGGAAAGGGAACTAAGTAGTAAACCTTAGTTAAGAAAACAACGATTCTTGAAACTAATTGGTAAATCTTAGTTAGTAAAACTAAGTAGTAATTCTTAGTATAACACGGGAAGGAGCGAATGTCCGTCTGAGTAGGAAGAAGGCTCCAACGAATTGGGTTACGAAGCCCGAGGCTTCGAGGGGACGTGAGGATACTCTTGGTATCCTCTGTGAGGCTGCAGATGATCCGCCTAGGCCCATAGAGGTTAAGGTCTGCGTAGAAGAACCAGGGGTATGCCTTGGTTGCAATACATGGCAACCTAAAGACTAGGATGGACCGGCGTGATTCGGCGAGCAAACGGTAGCCCTGTGATAGCGACTCGTCCTCTACCATCCATCTTGAGTCAATCGAGATACGTGAAGCGGAAAGGCGGAGAACTCCAAAAGACCATATACTTGCTATCTAGTTATGGGTGAGGATGGCCATAGGATAGTGGGGTACCGGGGGCCGGCGTATAGTTCTCATTTTACAAGGTGTGCCTTTCATTAGTTGAGGGAGGGGTCAAGTGGGACCATAGCCACTGGAACAAAAACAGACCTTAGCATCTGCATCGGCAGATATCTGAAAGCTCCCGACTGAGTTCTGTATTCCTTGATTTGCCCTGACACAGGACTCGGACCGCACATTATGGGACATGTGCATCTAGACAAGCGATAATGATTCACGATACATGTGTGGGGAAGTATAGGAACATATACCACTCTAGGTAGTGTGTCCTAGACTTGGGGGCATCGTTCGACAGGTAGCATAATCCCTAGTTGAACTAGGTGGCATAAATCCTGAATCCGAGAAGCGTTCAGCAGACAGCGTAGAACTCTAGTTGAATCTAGAAAGCACTGGATAGAAAACCCTAGATTAGATCTAGGTAATAAATAATAAATGGATGCTCGAAGGCAAGGGAAGATACAGGGATTGGGATCACGTTATCGTTACTAGTTGGGACACTAGTTAGGTGGTGCAGAGATATAGAAACCAGTATAACAAGGAAATAGCGAAACGGCGAAAGTATTAGAGCGTATCCAGTTTATCTTATCTTAGCATATCTTGTGATTACCTTGTCTAGTCTTGTTGACCCTATCGTCATGGTGTAATCTTGTATTCAGTTAATTCATGTCATTTTGTTTTTCCATGTTCACATGCTAGAAGTTACTGAACTTACTCAGGCTTTATGTCTGACTCTGTTTTTCTTTCGTCTTCTTTTCTTCCGTTTCCCCCCAGGTAGTAAAGGAGGGAATAGTTTAGCTCAGGTTAAGTTGGACTGCCACACTTTCCCAGCTTGAAGATTTGTCGAAGTTTGCTTGGATTCTCTTTTCAGATGCTATGGCTGGCTCTTGCTAAAATCGGGGAATATAAATGTTGTTTTTATGCTTCTTTATTTTGTAAGAAAGATGATACTCTGATGTTGTAAAGAAACCATTGTACAAACTATTTTATAAATAAAGCAAAGTTTTATTTTCCGCTGTTTAATTTCTGTCTGTCTTGTAATTTATCTGCATCTTTTACCCTAAATGCTCCACAGAACTTAGTGCATTCCCTTTGTGAGTGACACTAACGGATGTGGGGTGTTACAGTGAGAGATGCGAGGATGGTTGTTATGTTTGATTTGTTTGCCATCATTATGACAAGCACACCCCACCCCCGTTATCTTTACACCATATGTTCAATGGAACCTTAGAGTATTGTACGGTATGTAGTGCTAACTCTTTGGTTGCAGGTCCATGTTCACTTATGGTTTAGTATGCATGTTATTGTTCTGCTTAGCTGCTTATCGCTCATACCAGACTTTTGGTCTGACCCAGAGTTTTATGTCTCTTCTTATTACTCTGGGTGCTCTCACGAGCAGACTAGAGACAGGTTAGTTGGGTATGCACGAGTAGCTGATCCGGAGACGAGCAGGAGGCTTCCACGTATGATACATATAGATATTCTCCCTGTGTTGTTAAAGATCACTGCTTGGGCATTAATAGTGCATCTTCTACTTTAGCTTCCTTTTGTTTAGAGACAGAAATTTGAAAAGTTGTAATAAGCTGTATTTAGACTTCCGCTACTCTGATGTTGACGTTGGTTTTAGTTATCAGCTTATGCACTGTCTCGCCTGTTTTATGTCAAGTATATTATTATATTTTGTTCCATGCACTGTGAGACATTCTACAGGTTTTCGATTTGTTCATTCTCTTCTTTCCTTTCTTTGGCGACCGTTCCGTACTAGTTGGCATGTGTACAACGCACTTTCGGAGGGAATGTCGACCGGTGCGGGGCAGGCCGTCACAGTTTTATAGCACTCGTTTATTATATACGCTAGTTATTCGGAAAGACCGGGTTCATACCTATCCTGAATAACTGATTCGACGGTAAGTCGAAGATGAAGATGGTGGTTAAAGACCGGAGGTCTTCACATCGTTTCGATGATTACTGATGTCTTGATTGGGCTGTACACCCAAGACGAGGTAATAAGTGGTGATCGTCCAGACGTACTTGGAGATCGACGGATATGCAAGGGCCTCTCTCCTGTATTGGACATATGGGACGAGGAATAAGGTGCCATCGGTTTCGTTCAGACCCAGAACGAACTTGTTAATGGACTATGTGTCTGACATTGGATTTTATTCTGTGTTGATTGATTTCTATTAAATATATGTATGTTTGGCGGCGGAGAATTTATTCTCTTTCTTAACGCCCTTCTCTGAGACGTACGAGATCAGAGGTTATATATCGATGGATATCAGTTGCATAGCATGAATTACCTATGTATCATGCTGAGATGCAAATGATCAAGACTTCTGTTGAAAAGTAGAGTCTTGTGGTTGATGATCAAACCACGGCTTTAATATAACATAGCTTTGTGTATAACGTTAATTCGCGAGCCTCACACCTCGGTATGAGTTAAAAAGGGATAAGGGTCCCAATGAGAACATGATGTCTCTTTCTAGCTATTGGTGGTGTCAGCGTTTACAAGCCCTGACATTTATATTATTTTTACCTGTGTGTTTATTGGAATGCTAGGCGCCTCGGATATATCAGTCTCTACGGAGTCGATGGATAGGTCCTATATGACCGGGGAACGTGTGTTCAGGTATAATTAATCCGCTATGTACCGGCCTTAGAGGATCTAAGGATCGCTGTGTGTGACCCTGAGGCACTTGCTAGAGTATTTCGAAGCCGACGAGGAGTATATCCCTTGCCTCGACTCAAGACGGAAATTCAGTTTCCAATATGTGACATTTCGGTTTTGATTGTAGAGCCTAGTATGGCGACATAATGGTATGGGGCACTATGCCGTCTACGATTGATATTTTATATTTGAAATTGATTTCTTCACTTATAGTAATAATAAAAGATTAAATTTCACGTATCAAGCATTATTTGTCTATTATAAGGTAAAACCCTTTCCTCCGGCTTGCGTTGCATTGTGTGATGGGACCCGGGTCTTATAATAGCTTTATTGTTCTTTATTTAGCATTGCACTCTTTGTTTTATGCACTGGTATTCTTGGGAGGAAACTCGTTCCGGTTTATACGGCGTGGTCCCTTGATTCACCTAACTTTAAAAATAATGATTAATAACTGTTTTAGTTCTCACACCAATCACATGACTGACCTAGAGTTTATTATTTTAACCTAAACTCTGGATGCCCTTATATTCTACACGGGCAGCTATTAGTTGGGTTATGCAGATATTATATTCACAGGATCCCGGTTTACAGCTGAAGTGATATTCGGAAAGCTCTGTATCCGTGTATTTCTTTCAGTTGTGTTATGTATTATTTTTCCGCTGCATCTATCATTTAAATCTCTGATATTTATCGAATGTATAATATTTATGTAAACTCTGTTATTTTCTTGTACTCTGATGTAAATGTTGTAACAAGCAATGAAATATTCTTCTGTTTGTGTTCTAATTTGTCGTGTTCTCAACTCAATCCGGGCTTTCCTTTACGGGGAAGTTTGGGTCGTTTTAGTATGGTATCGGAGCTTTGGCTAACTCAAATCTTTGGGTACAACTCGTTAGAATAGAATAAATGGCCCATCAGAGATAGGATTAGTAATATCCTATAAAAGAATCCTGATTAGAGATCGAATCAGTAGCATTCTAGAATGAGTAACTCATTAGAGATGGGGTTAGTAATGCCCCAGAATGAGTTGAGAGTGACAAGTTTATAATTAACGTATTTTTGATTATATATATAATATGATCTTAGAAAATATGATTTTTGAATACATAAAAAACTATATATGTTTGAAAAGTTAATCAACAAATTGATTGCTAATTGCGTGGTATGATTATTAGTTGAAATAATTAACATATTGGAACAATAAATCCAATAAGAGAAATTAAGCCAATTTGAGTCAAATATTGAACTGAATTGAAAATTGATTGAAATTGCATGCATATACATGAATATATATTGAACATGTCATATCAGGGAAGCTAAGCAGAGGAATAAAATTGTATGCCCGAAAAATAGGTACATGTTTACTAATTTATTTTGTTTGGATGATTCTATGAGCCGATTGGCTAGCTGCTTGGCTATTTCTTTTTCTTTTTGAGATGAGAGGCCTAATGTGGCGGTTTGGGGATTTTCCCGGTGCTCCTCGTACAAAGGAGGTTATGGCAAAATTTTAGGGTGTTAGCCAAATTTTTGAAGAATTTTAAATTCTTAGAAATTGAAAAGTTGAAGAACGAAAGCCATAATGAAAGTTGAGTTGGTTAGTTAAACAACTTTCAGCTTCGTTCCTCTTCGAGGATGAAAAGATTTTTAGTGGGGGAGATTGTAATAAACCGGAAAATCAGAACCAATTTAAAATTTTTATTTTGGCTATTTTAACGGATTTTGGATATTTGAAATGATTTATTTTAAATAATAATGACTAGAAATTTATTTTGAATAGAATTAGAAGGTACATTTTTATTCAAATCGAAGTTAGAAAATAAATATTTATTTAAATTATAAAAGGAATTGGAAATGGGCGGTAGTTTGAAAATTCGATTTCAAATTTTAAATGAATGTATAGGATTCAAATCAAATCGGATTTTAGTGAAATAAAAAATATTTGAATCTATTTGAAAATATCTTTCCAACGAATGTGAAAAATCCAGATTTCATAGCGGAAATAAAAAGTTATGTCCAGTTAAAAATTTGAAATAGTCGCTATGGAATTCAATATAATATAATTTACACCCATTTTGCAAACCACCTCCGTTTTCGACGAAACCACTTTTGTTGGATCCGGAATGTCAAATTATTGCTAAGTTCCAAATTCCATAATTTTTGGAATCAATAAGTGAGCACGACGACAAAATCCGCTAATTAAAGAATGACGGAGTGGATCCCAAAGTTGAGAACATCTCACTCAAATTTATTTTCTAGTTAAAATATATACTAGGATGCAGACGATGCTTAGTAGCACCCAACACCTTTGTTTGAAACCATGTTTATTTGGTTGTTTGGTTGATTGGATTATTTGTTTGAAATTGGTTATTTGGGTGGAATGAATTGATTAGATTTGGTTTGTACATGGCGCGAGCCATTATTAGGCGAGGGAAAAGGCTAGACCTTATTCCGGTTCTAGTATCACGCCGTTGTGCTGCCGAAATTTTCTAAAAATGTTAGAACAATAAAAATATCATTTTTATTGTATAAATGAACTGTTTAAAATATTCATGAGATGAAATAAATATTTTATAGTTAAAAATATAATTTTAACGTGTACATGCATAAAATAAATATTCATTTACAAATCGGATGATTTGTTTATGTACACACATTTTATTGATATTGATTGGGACGATATATTTTACACATCGCTCAACTACACAAATAATAATCAGTGTTTGTTGTTTGAAAACCCTACATGGGTATTGGGACGATATTGGGCGTACACTAATCCCAATATTTAGTTGTATGTTAATCGATGGGTTAACAGACTGTTGTAAGCGTTAATTATTTAAATTTAATGCTTATGCAGTTGTGTAGTGCACTTTGGATGATGGTTGATTATTTATCATTATTATTATATATATGTTGTATGGAATCCATATAATTAACATTATATGGTAATTGATTGAGTCTCATTCCAATTTGGGTAATAAAGCGTATTTTAAAATAATATATTCATGTGTTGAATAGAATAAATAAAGAATATTTTAAAAATGATATGTTCATGTGTTGAATAAAATATATTCATGTGTTGAACAAAATATATTCAAGTGTTGAATAAAAGCGTGTTGATTAGATTAAGCCATTTTGAAGTGAACGATATTTATATCAATTTTATTCATTTTTATAATGAATATCGAAATGGAATTTCAAAATCTAATGTTTTGAAAATATTATCATTTACATATTAATGATATGGAATATTCAGTTTTGATTTAAAATTGAATATGAAGTTGAAATCGTTTTGAAAACGAATTTAAAACGATTTATAAAATACGTTTTAAAATGGAAATCGACAATATATATATATAATATATATATTATATGGCCTGAATAGAATGCGCCATGCAGCGACCGTTCGTTAATTTCGACCATTGATTTCGTATTGATATTACCGGAGATCCGACCGTCAGATTCTCCTAAAGCCGAAACCGTTGGGTTCTTATCGAAAAGAGCTTTCGAACGAATATAAAAGATTTGAAATCTAGCGGTTGGATTTGGAATTATGTCCAAATCAAATTTGGAAAAGGTCGCTATAAGTGCAGTTCGATGACCGTTTATGGAAATCGATTGTACGGGCCTTGATAAAATTATTAAAAATATTAATAATTTGTGTAAAATCATAATAAATGATTTGGAAAGAATTGGGATGAAAATTTTCATATTTGAAAAGATAAAAATGTAATTTTATCGAAATGCACTAGATATGAACTAGATTTGAAATCCAATAATTTTTAAATAAATAAATTGGATTTGTTAATGGTTTTAATATAACCAGCTATTTCCAATATAAGAATTGGAATGGATTTGAATCGAAAGTATCTTCAGAATATTTCGATATTGGATTCCGTGATTATACAGATATTGTGGAGGAATTTGGAAGATATATATATCGTTATTCCAATACGATATTTGTTGGTTTCAGAATTTGGTATTGAATATAAGCCGATATATTTTCTATTCAGAGCCTTGTATTTAAAATCAAATGGGATTTTGGGTTTGTCATGAACGGTGTCTTCACTAATACTGTTCTTAAACCCAGTTGAGAAAAGATTAAATCTTTTTATCAAGATTAAATGGAGTTTACCGATTAATTAATATTTAATTGGAATTGAATTTTTGGTTTATCGTGAATTGTATCTTTAAAAATGCTGTTCTTAAACCCAATGGAGTTAAGAAAATTAGAAACTAACTGGAGATTATCTAAGTTGAATGGTTTTCTGGGTATTGATCAGATGTTGGTTTCGGCCTTCAGGATTAATACTTAGGGAATTGTTCTCTTACTAATTTGCAGTTAGAGACTGATGCAATGTGATTTTGGGTTTATCGTGGACCGTGTTTTAAATGGCATTGGTTATTTAACCCAGTTAAGGATAAGATTAATTTCTTAGCTTTAATGATCATTAATATTAATTTTTGGGAAGATTAAAACTAAGTGGAGTTTTAATGAATCTTTAATCAGATTGAAACGATCGAAAATGGAGTATCCCAGTTTTGCTCCAAAGCGATTGTTAATTCTTTAAGTAGATTTGAAGGTGAAATGGTAATTAATTTTACCGATAACACCGTGGTGTTAGATATGGAGTATTACCCGTTTTGCTCAATGGGATGAATAGGTTGGGATTGGGAAATTAAACAAATGATTATTTCGGTAAGGTGCGCTAATCCCGACTAGTTTGGAAAACCTTAATATGGTTTGAAATGATATCCAAAGGAAGATTAAAGAATAAATTTAAAGAATTTATCTTTGATAAAATTAATGGGAACATTTCCCAAAGGATATGAATAATTAAATAAAAGAATATTCAGAATTGGAATGAGGTGTATGTTGTGTTTTATAACACTCGTTTATTATATATGTGAGTTATTCGGAAAGGCCGGGTTTATACCCATTCTGAATAACCGATTCGACAATAAGTCGACGATGAAAACGGCTGTTGAAGACCGGAGGTCTTCATAACGTTTGGATGATTACTGATGTTTCGATTGGGCTATACACCCAAGACGAGGTAATAAGTGGTGATCGTCCGGACGTACTTGGAGATCGACGGATATGCGAGGGCCTCTCTCCTGTATTGGACATATGGGATGAGGAATAAGCTGCCCCGGTTTCGTTCAGACCCAGAACAAACTTGTAAATGGACTGTGTATCTGACATTGGATTTTATTCTGTATTGATTGATTTCTATTAAATATATATCTATTTGGCGGCGGAGAATTTATTCTCATGCTTAATGCCCTTCTCTAAGACGTACGAGCTCAGAGGTTATATATCGATAGATATCAGTCGCATGGCATGAATTGCATATGTGGCATGCCGAGATGCAAATGATCAAGACTTCTATTGAAAAGCAAAGTCTTGTGGTTGATGATCAAATCACGGCTTTAATATAGAATAACTTTGTGTATAGCGTTAATTCGCAAGCCTCACACCTCGGTATGAGTTAAAAACGGGATAAAGGACCCATGGAGAACATGACGTTTATTTCTAGCTATGGGTGGTGTCAGCGTTTACAAGCCCTTACATTTATATTATTTTTACATGTGGGGTTGTTGGAATGCGAGGCGCCTCGGATATATCGGTCTCTACGAAGCCGATGGATAGGCCCTATAGGACTGGGGAACATGTGTTCAGGTATAATTAATCCACTATGCGTGGACCAGCCTTGGAGGATCCAAAGGATTGCTGTGTGTGACCCTGAGGCACTTGTTAGAGTGTCTCGAAGCCGGCGAGGACTACATCCCTTGCCTCGACTCATGACGGAAATCCAATTTCCAGTACGTGGCATTTCAGTTTTGATTGTAGAGCCTAGTATGGCGACATAGTGGTATGGGGTACTATGCCATCTATGATTGATACATTTATATTTGAAGTTGATTTCTTCACTTATGGTAATAATAAAAGATTAAATTTCGCGTATCAAGCATTATTTGGCTATTATAAGGTAAAACCCTATCCTCTGGCTTGCGTTGCATTGTGTGATGGGACCTGGGTCTTATAATAGCTTCATTGTTCTTTATTTAGCTTTGCGCTATTTGTTTTATGCACTGGTATTCTTGGGAGGAAACCCGTTCCGTGTTGTAAGTGTGGTCCCTTGATTCACCTAACTTTAAAATTAAAGATTAATAACCGTTTTAGTTCTCACACCAGTCACATGACTGACCTGGACTTTATTGTTTTAACCTAAACTCTGGGTGCCCTTATTTTCCACACGGGTAGCTAGTAGTTGGGTTTTGCAGATATTATATTCATAGGATCCTGGTTTACAGCTGAAGTGATATTCGGAAAGCTCTGTATCTGTGTATTTCTTTCGGTTGTGTTATGTATTATTTTTCCGCAGCATTTATCATTTAAATCTATGATATTTATCGAATGTATAATATTTATGTAAACTCTGTTATATTCTTGTACTCTGATGTAAATTGTTGTAATAAGCAATGAAATGTTCTTCTGTTTGTGTTCTGATTTGTCGTGTTCTCAACTCAATCCGGGCTTTCCTTTACATGGAAGTATTGGTCGTTTTAAATCATGTATAAATGGAAATATAAAAAAGTAAATATTGATGAAAATCAATATTCACGTGCCAAAATAATTTTCAATAGGATGGTACAAATTATTTGTATCAAGTAATGGGATTTGTACAATTCTAAAATTTGACAATGCAAGATTTGTACATAATAGTGTAAACTGTACAATTTAGTTGTAAAATATAATTCTTATGGCAAAGGTATTAATTTTCATTTAAAAAATGATTACAAATGTTTAGAACTATTGTATAAAATTTTAGTAAAGCTAGATGATGTGTTTTGGTGTTAGAATGGAGAAACTAGTGTATGTGTTGTGTTGACAATTTTTTTTTTTTAACTTTACTCTAAAGAGTAAATCTGGGGAACTCTAAAGAGAAAAGAAGGAAGAGGAAATTCACATCACTTTGTTGGATGGGATGTTAGATCAAGCCCAAACCTATTAGGAATTCTGGAGAATGGAAGAGAGATATATGACACTTTTGTTCCATTATCTCCTTCTTCCTCACTTTTCTCCTTTTACAGTAAACTCGTCACCTTGTATTTCCATGGCTCAAAAAGAAAATTCCTCATCTGAATCAAATAAGAAGGAAAATCTAAGACTCTCCTCTATTCAATAAGTTCGGATGTTGATTCAAGTTATTCTCTCTAGAGAATTCAAGAGGAAAGTTACAGTAACAGTCAGAAGTCTTCATGCCCACCCTTTTCATCTACTGGAAGTGAACGCTCAAGGCTCTTGATCTTTCGTTGGCTGAGTCCGAGTAATCTTTCTAACCCAGTCAAGGTTAGGGTTGCCTCACACTTTCTTGTTTGAATCCCATGTGTTACTGATCATTTGAAGTGGTAATCTAGCTGAAATTGTTATTGTGTTTTGACTTTTGTGAAAACAGTGCAAACATGGCTGAGTCCACGTTTGGTTGTTATGTCTTCTCTGATACTTGTCGGATTCTAGTAATACTTGTTTCAATTGAGAGTTCGTGTTATCTATTTTGTGTATACCAACTTTCAAGTGAATCGAAGGTCGTTTGCACCTCTGATCATGGGTTAGAAATCAAATCCGAGAGGAATTATGTTTACCTGGGAAAATTCTTGACCTGTGTCGACGCAGGAAGAACCTGTGTTGACACATGTGTCGAAATATGGTCTACCTATGTCGACACAGGCTTAGGCAAAAACACAGGTTATTTCCCTGCTTAACCAACATATTGTTCCAAGTTTTAGTGAATTTTGAGTGGGGTTCTAATGTGGTTTCTGAGACTGATTTGAGAACATATCTATCTCATTTTATGCCATAATTGATCAAGTATCCAAGCATATATTTTTGGATTGTTTTGGCATGGTTATAATGAATTTTAGTGTAGATCTTCAATGTTCCTCATTGCTTCGTTTAAGTGCTAATATATGCTTCGTGCAGTTTATTTAGATCATTTCTACCATATAAAAGCCTGGATTTTTGTGAGTCTATAGTTTGAGGTTTTAATGAATTTTAATAATTCATTTTGTGCTATTCACTTGGTGATTTCCGAGCATACGTGCATGAATTTCAAACTAATTATTTTCAAAAGTGTTTTGTAATAAAACCCTATTTTTCCTTAGTAAAATAATTTCAAAGCATATTTTATATGAAATACTAATATATATTTCCTAATTTATAAATAGATTTCCAAATCGTTTTCCCGCTACATTTTTCAATATAAAACTCAACTTTTCTATAAAGTATTTTCTTATATAAAACCACATAATTTTGCACCCTTCGAGAGAGCAATGTTGGAATTTAACCTATTTAGTAAATCATGTGCTATTGGAACACACCGGTTTATTATTTCGGTTAGTTCCAGTCTTGCCTATTCGAAGCTATTTTGATTTCTTTTTCCGTATTTTTCCTAATGTGGAATTGACTTGCGGGGTGTAAACTGATAAGTGAGCACATGCGGTATAGGATGCACAGTTACCACTTTTCAGGTTACTATTTGAGGGTCTATGACATATTATGTGGTAATGTCAATGTTAGACCTTCGGGTCAACAATGTTAGGCTTTGAGCCATTTTTGTTTGACCTTTAGGTCGTCAATGCTTGGCTTTTAAGCCATTTATGCTTGACCTTCGGGTCATCTGTGTTGGTACCAAATATGTAATATAGTATTTGGCAAGTTTCGGCCATATGTGAATTGCACGTGCGGCTTAGCTCCGGCTGGCTAATCTGAGTTGGATCCAAATCTTCATTAATTTCTGTATTTTGTTTTTAAACAATTTCACCACTTTTGTGAATATTATATATATATATATATATGTGTGTGTGTGTGTGTGTGTGTGTGTGTGTGTGTGTGTTTATAGCTTAATTATCTGTGGATTTTTGATAAACACGACAATTTCATTTATGTATTTTGAGCTCTTGATTGAATTCTTGTGTTTTGTGACTTCTATGATTTCTGTAATTTGGACTCATAACTAAATTGAGTTATGCAATTCTTATCATTTATGTGATTTATGAGACTTCTATGGTTTCTGAGTTCTCCAATCCATGCTTATATGATTCAAAGTATTAATTACCATAGTTGTAGAGTTGGGTTAATCTTTGTTGATGGAAATATCTAAGTCCATATTCATGCTTCTCACCAGTGATTAGTGTGTCAATTTCGTGAGCTTATCCCAATTGTATAGTATTCCTTTGTGACGGAAAAGAATTATCACATCTACATTTTGAGTAAGCCCGTGATTATTAGATTCTTTTTGTTCTAAAAAAATTTAGTGTCTATTGACTTTTGATTTCCCTTATTGTATTATAACTGATATATTCAACCATGTCTGACCCGTGTATTCATTGCTCAAGTCAGATCGAATTGTTTCATGTTATAGTTGTGGCTGATTCATGGTTAGCTGATACATTGGGATATTCCTCTGGAGCTATTACCTTAACTGTGTAGACGTGTATTTATGTCATTGCAAATTTATTCTTTTAGGACTTGTTGTATATGCGTATGGTTTATGTAAACCATTTGAGTATGTAGCACGTGTATATGTTGTATTCTGTTGTTGAACCTATATGTATTTTGTTCTATGATCTGTTATCTGTGATATGTTGTGACTTGTTCTGAATATGATCCTTGGCCATCGTAGTTTTATATTAGATGAATTGAGTACGTCGATCAACTGGAGCTAAGAAAAGAACAAATTTATAAACTCAATTGACGTATTCAATCCTCGTCCAATACAAGATTACAAATGGTCGCTTCTATCTAGCCTTATTCTCCGCTCTAATAGAAGGTTTTACGCGTTAATGCTCTTTATTACGGTAGTTCTCGGGTTTCGGCGTAACAAATTGGTATTAGAGCGAGGTTCACGACACAACAAATATGGAATAGAAGCGAAATAGTACAATGTTACAATGTGGATGGATAACACTTGTTTCTACTTTATCACTTTTCTTGTTATTCTTAATCTGTGTTCCTGTCGTTTGAGTCTTGTGGAATCTGGCTTATGGATTATGTTAGACCAAAAATTGGTTCTAACACCCAAAGTGTGTAGAATCGTAGAGAACTAAACTAGAAATGAAATAAAATACAACAAACACACCTAATTTAGAGTGGTTCGACGTTAAAGAGCCTACGTCCACTTTATATGATTCTGATTATACATTTGAATGCAAGTACAATCACTGTTTCCCCTCAATCTCACTTTTAAAATAGTAATTTACTTAGATATTTTGAGATATCTCTGATTAAAAATAAAAGAAGTACGATAATGGTGGACTCTGAACTCTCAATTGCCAAAAGATCCTGAAAAATTGCCAATTATTGGGCTATTTATAGGCAACTTCTGCAGGCGGTTCATTAAGACACGTGGTATCCATCCCGAAGATCTCGGAGTCGTTCGTGAGAGGAGAAGTGTTCAGAGCAGCCGTTATCTACACATGTCATTGGATCCACAGTTCTCGTTTTGTGGGAGATGTGGAGATTGACCAAGTCCTGACCCTGCTTTCCTGGAGGAGGGGTCAGCTCATGACCTTTGTATATGAGCCGGTTCATGGGACTGGACCACGAATGGGTCACAATGGGGATCCACGAATCATGTCCTGGGCATCATGAGCCTCCTTCACGAGCTGGACCTGGTGTATCACGAGCCGCACCCTTTATTTGCATACTTTGAGCTATGATTTCCCCCTCTCGATCCATCAGTGTACGAATCTTTGTCCATCTAATTACAGATGTTTCATCCTTTAGTGGCTTGGTCAAAAAGCTAGCCAACATTTTGCCCCCTCAAAGTACGTTTTATCAAGGATGAGACGTGCTTCGAAATTATCAAATTGTTTATTCCTGAATTGTCGTGTGTTAATAGGCGTGTCTGTTTGTAACGTCATGCCGCTTCATGAAATCGTGTTTTCCGATGTCCTGAGATGAGTATAAACAGTGGACGAAGTTTCCAATTATTCTCCATATTTGTTGATTTTTAACTTTGCGCTAAATTGTAACTAGTCCAACAGGTAAATCATCAAACTTTCCTTTGTTGTTTGATAGAGAATCATTTTGTTGATCTATATCAATGTGATTACACGGGCCATTAACAATCCTTTTGAATTCCTTAAGTTTTACTGTTGTCACGATATCACATATGGGCTGAATCAGGGCTCTCACGAATGGTTAGTGGACCCAGGTCTCCAAACAGGCTCATGCATGTCTGGGCCGAGCTCTGGTGGTCATCTGGGTGAGCCCACCAAATCATTGGCACAATAACGGGCTGAGCTGAGGAGTATGCGTGATCCACCCCGTCGTTATTCATATAAAACATTTCAACCTTATCCTCTCCTTCATTCTTCACTGTGGTCAGTTTACCTTACCCAAATTGAAACCCTAGTTCGCAATTTTCCCAACAATTCACCAGAATTCGCGACTTCGATTAGGATAGGTAATTACAAATAGGTAATCTAATTGTCTTGCGAGCTGCTCCTCGAATTTTGTCTTGATTCTCGTGACGTTCCCATCGATAGCCTTGTTGGCGTCATCGCTATTTGACTTGCTGACGTCGCCAGTGCGTACCACATCTAGCGAAGGCCATGGGAGTTAGGATCCATCAATTTGCAAATAAGCCCGAAAGGAGTCGGCTTTGTGGTTGGATCGTGGGAGTAAGGATCGAGAGAATATCGAGTTTGAACGGTTTCAGATTGAGGAAGTTTGTGGAGGACTGCTTCATTGTCAAAGATCCGCTTGTTGAGATGGGCGGTCATAGAAGGAGCTAAGAAGAATGATGAACCCATGAGTGGTGGTTCAGGAATGCGACTTGAGAGAATTTTCACTTCTTAGGGACCCATTCGTGAAGAGGAGATGGATATCGGGCCGGGTCGTGGAAGCCGTGAGTGATGATGATCCGCTAGTGTTAAGCTCCACGACCCATCTTCAGTCACTAGTGGGGTTCAGGTTTCGATAGGGCGAGCCAGATTCTTTGAGTGAGTTGAAATACACGAGTGGATCCAAGGGGCGAGCCGCTTCATCACTCATGAGCCCTATCAAGTAGATGACCAGTCTCACTACACAAGTAGGGCTTAGTCACGAGCTGACCCCGTTTGCGAGCCGATCCATAAAAATACCTCAGTTGGCTTATATTCGAGCCAATCTTCGTCTACCACTATATTTGTTTAAGTATCATAAATTAACTAAACATGTCACTATAGGCTTCAACTGAGAATCAACTGTATCTCGAGTAAATCAACAAACAGTTAGGTTAGAGCCTTCGAGCTAATTAATTGGGACTGGACAAGGACACAATTTCTTGCTTATTCGCTTTATTTCATGTTTTTCTTTTTAGCACCGTGCACTTCGGCACACACTAGCACTTGCACACACGGGGGTCACAGGTAACTAGACTCTAATCTTTCATGCTTGTTCATCAACACAGCAAAGATGGCAGATAGATGCTCAACAAGATTGTCAGACAAGAGCACAACTTCAGGGTTTACAAGTTATTACAATCCTGACGCGCTCCCGTCAGACCGATTGGGATATCTCAAGATCAAAATATGAGACAGACCTTGATGTAGAATCATCATCTCCCGAGAGTACGTCGCTCAAGGAAGAAGAAGGCGGGATTGGAGATACCCATGCTCCCCTGATCAATGGTTTTAGTTGTTCACACAAATCGCGATTTAATTTTACCGCAAGCGCACGGCGTCTGTTGTAGTATTTGTGCGAGTACGGGTCAAATCCACAGAGAGTTGTATAATTTACTAATGTTTATTTAAATTATAGGCAAGTTAGACGAAATTGAGTAATTGATTTGATTAGTTTAGAATAAGAAATTTCTAGAATAGAAGAGAGACAGACTTGCAGAGAATATTTAAGATCTTTGAGAATTAGAGATAAGATCTGTTAACCTCCTGGCGAATCAATAGATCTCAAGAAAATAAAATCAGAAAAATAGGAAACCCAATGCAAGCAAGAACAGAAATTGAAATAAAGTAAAAGAAAACACAGAGAGAAAAGAGTAAATAAGAATTTAATAAGAAGAAATATTACAGAGAGCAGAATAAAAAAAAACAAATTTTTATTGCTGAAATAGAGATTTGATTACAAGAGAAAAAAATAAGAGAAGAGAAGAAAAACCTAATTTTGATGCCCTAATGGCATCAATGCCAAGATGTCTAAACTAAGGCCAGATAGGGGTATTTATAGTGCTCCTTGGATCTAGATCTAAAAAGAAGATTTTTCTAGGAGCTTTTACTTGGTCTTCCTTTATTTTCTCCTTCTTCGTTATTCTGGAAATATCTTTCTTTTATTTCAAATGGGCTTCTTGATTTAGCACATTTTAGAACTTTTGACTTGATCTTTTTGCAGATGCTTCTTTATCTATCATGTTCCATATTCTTCTAAAATCTTCTTTCTTTAGTATATTCTAGAATCTTCTTAAGTTAGCACCTTTTTAGAAGGAATTTCTTCTTCTTTTGAAAATAAAACACCTGCAATAAACACAGCTAAAAAGACCAAGTAATATTGTCTTAGAATAATAAATGCATAATTAAGCAATGTAAAATTTACACAATTTGATGTTCATCAAATACCCCCACACTAGAACTTTTATTCGTCCTCGAATAAAAACCTAACTAAATTTATTAGCCACACTTTCATAGGGAATCACGATTGCATTTAGCGTATGCAACAAGCCTTTAAACCCCTAAGTGCCCCTAGTAGGACAAGTTGTGTCTCTTGATGGTTTTCAGCGGATACTACCCACAAAATCCAATGCAACATGATATGCTATTAATGCAACTATATGAATGAAAAGAATATATGTAAAACATGATGAATCGGTTTGTTCTAAATAGTTACAATATTATAGCATATAAGTACATTAGTCAAAATCAAGAAATTAAAGTTCATCACCTAGCAACAAACTTCAAACAAAGATCAAGTTTTCATCGCATCAGACTTTAGCTTGCTAATATTTCAGGTTAAAACATGGTGAAATTATAAAGTTCATTTTTTTGTGATTGTCAAAGTTTGCAAAGTGATATTTCTATTTTCACTTGTATAACAATTTCAAATCAATAAAACTAAGAGTATGCTTTGATTTCATCCACTTATCCACTCTTATTATTTATATTTTTACTTAATGATACTACTTTTTTTTTACTCATACACCTAACCTATGGACCAAGGTATACCATCCATGCACTGCCTCTCGGTCTTACGTGAGAATGGAATAGAGCTTGGCAGATTGTGCAAACCGACTCTGACAATGTCAGTATAGGTCGGTGATCCTTAGGTGTCCAAGTCATAATGAGACCAAGGTATACCTCTCATGCACTGCCTTTCGGGCTTACGTGAGAGTGGGACAGAGCTTGGCGGGTGTGCACACCAACGCTAGATGTACTAGCAATGTTGGATACCCTTGGTTTATTAATTATCACTATCATTATCATTATAATTATTAGCCAAGAGAGGATAATGTAAAATCATCTTAGCATCTCTTCATTTCTTAGATTTGAAAAGTGTTAACTTGTGTATAGAGATAATACTTTTTAAACAATGGCAATAAATAACCAACTCCATAATTGCCACCTATGAATCAGCCAACATATTAGCTTACTATTATCGTGTGCGATTTACACTTTTCATCTTATTTTCCATCTGAAACTAATGATTCACAAAATTTCCATCAAATGACTATTGCAATGTAACTACCCTACTGTATCTATTTATAATAAACCGAATTTTTTTTAATAAATGTTATGTCCTAATTGCGTATGCCAAAAATAAATATGACTTTACATGTAGAAAGGAAAAAAAATGAGTGCAACTAGGAAAAAAATGTATGAATGCAATATGAGTCTCCTCCACACTCAAATTTAACAGTGTCCTCATTGTTCATAACGCTTTCTAAACTTGAAGGAAAGTGCCCATAAATGGATACAATGCAAAATGATTTGTAATATAAAATGCAATTTACTAATATGTAGAAATGGATTATATATAAAATAATATATATGTTTACGATGAATGCGATACAAACACTGCCACCATCTTTTTCTTTCACGCTTGGTTTTTGTATTATTTGTTTCCCCCACACTATGCCTAGGAATGTTGCTTAGTAAGAAACTTCTTTTCACTAGCATCTCATTTTTACACCTAGATTTATAGTTAATTAGATTGATATCTAGGTATCTTGTAAATGTAGATTTCTCCAACCAAGCTTTGTGCATGATGTGATTCATATACTCGACAAATTTATCGGTGTAGTACTTCATAAAGAAGTGATCATGCATAATTGTAGATAAATTAGTAAAATCAAGAGGTGATCCATGATCATGTTCAATATCAAGTGCCTTATTAGTTGACATTTTGATATTCTCAACAAGTTCAAAATTAATTTTGGTTTCACCTTCACTATTAGCCTCATTAGTGTAATTTTCTACTTCACACACTAAGCTCTCACATTTTTCCTCTTTTGCAATTTCTTCAAAAATTAAATTTGACTCACCATCGTTTAAGAATTCATTTTCAGACAGTCCGATAAATTTGAGTTCACCAAATTCCACACCAGACATAGCCTTACTATTTTTAAAATTTCCAACCTCAAAATTTTTGGTTTCCATCTCGTTAGTGTTAGGTAAAGGGAGATCAAAATTCAAAACTAAATATTGTTCTTTAAAAGAATCAAAATCCAAATCTATCTGTGAATTTTTAACAACTTCATCAGGATTTTCATTTTCAATTTCATAAGTGGTTGTTTCAAAATTATCATTGCGAATAAGATTTTGATTATCGTTTTGCTTGCTCACAGAGGAGGAAAGAATGTTACGAGTGCCACCTTTCGATAACGATTGGAAGTGTGGTAAGTCAACAATTGAAGACATCATATTATTGAAAGCACCGAAATCTCTGATATTATCAATTTTCTTACTCGATCTTAGGGTAAAAATTGAATTTATCGAGCTTAATTTTTCATCCTCATTAGAATTCACTCCCCAAGAATTATTATATTTAGGTTTTACTTCCACTTGACTTGATAATTTCTCATATTTTTTATCTATGGACAAGTTCTTTACCATTTTCATGAGTTGATTGCATTTATAATCAGTTTCTTTTCGGATTTCCTTAATTTGTCTTTCAGGAAGAACATAGCACTGTGGCTATTGAGATGGTTTTGATATGTTTCTACGATGTGGAGGTATATAAGTTTGACTAGTAGAACTCTTACTTTGAGGAACGAATGTTGGATTGGGTATTTGAGGAAGTTGAGTATTTTGGCTCGTTGAACAAAAATGTGAAGATCTTGCAAAATTATTTTGATTTGACCACGACAAATTTGGATGCTTCCTCCAGTTAGAAATATATGAAGGGTTAGTTGGAGCAAAGGCGTTCACTTGTTCTTGAGAATACAGAAGTAGCTCTTCTTTGACTAGGTAGTCATTGGTAAAGAAGTGGGAAGTGTCTACTGCGTGTACTCCTCTAGGATTTGTATGAATTGATTTCCATGTTGATCTTTATCGGCATATTCTTCGAAAAAAACCCAAGCTTCCTCACTTGATTTATTCAGAAATTCTCCACGACACATAGTTTCAAGTTGAGTTCGAGTTGGATAATTAAGTCCTTCATATAATATTTGGCATAATATGTGTTTTGGAATTCCATGATGAGGACAACTTTGTAATAGTTGGTTGAACTGTTCAAAATATTGGAAAAAGGTTTCCCTTTCATTTTGCGTGAATTGATGAATTTCAATTCTAATTTTTTGAGTTTTATAAAAAGGAAAGAACTTTTTTATGAATATTGTTTCGAAATCATTCCAACTATAAATAGAAGGTCATGGAAGAGACTTAAACCACCTTCTAGCGCTACCTACTAGAGCAAATGGAATCAATCTAAGTTTAATGGATTCATGTGAAAGTTGTTGCATTTTTATTGTGGATGTATATAATTCAAGATCATCAAGAAATTCATATGCATTTTCAGAACCAATAAACTTAGGAACGCTTTGAATGAAAGAATTTTTTAATTCAAAATTATTTCCTTCGTTCGGTGGAAAAACTATAACTGGAGGTTGTGCAGTTCTAATTGGGTAGCATTGTTCTCTTAACGATAAACCTCGACGTGGTCGTGGTTGTTGAAAATTTTGTTGGAAAGGAAAAACTGGATTTTGATTATTTTGATTTTGATTATTAAAATCCATTTCGTTATGCCTAGGTGAATGTGGTGCAGAACCGTGATTACTCATTGATGTCAGTTGTTCAACGTCTTTCTAACCGTTTACGATCGTTTCGAAACCACGTGTGCATAAACAACAATTTTATTTTTTAATTTGTTATCAAGTTAAAATTACTGACAACCACCAAAATAAATAAGAATTGAAAGTTAAAATACTCACAGTGGTTATAATGCCGACGTCGTTTCTCTTGAATTGCCCTCTCTTATGTCAAATTGATCGGCTTTCTGTTTTGGACTTTTAGGCGAGGTTACTGTTGAAGGCTTAGCACAGTTTAGGTCTGGTGTGACTTTCCTTGTGTGGTGATTTGTGGCAAAGCGAGGTAATGCGAAACAAGGAAAAATGTTTTTTTTTTTTGAAGTTTTATGTGAGAAAAAAAAAGCAGAATAATAGAAAAAATGATTTTCTTTTTATGAAAACAAGAAGTAAACTAGGAAATGAAAAGAATTCGTTTTTTTCTTTTATTTTATTTTTTTCTGAGCAAAGAAAATAGTAACAAAAGGCTACTAACAAGAAAACAAAGAAAAATAAGCAATTAACAGAAAAAAAATTGATTTATTTTCAAAGGTTGATAAAAGGAAACAAAAACTACTAATAACGAAACAAGAGACTAAAGTAAAGGGAAAAAATGATTTATTTTTTTAACTTTACGAAAATTGCAAAAGATTGGAAAGAACTAAAATAATTGGAAAACTACAAAACAAAAAAAATGATTTTTTTTCTTTTTAATTAAATAAAAGGAAGCAAAGAAAAATGGAAAACAAAAATCTAAGACTTCTAATAAAAAAACTAAGTGACTGAACTAAGAAAAAAAATGTTTTTTTTTACTTTTCTAATATGAAGAAGCAAAAAAAAAAAAAGAACTACAACTTAATAGAAAATAGAAAACAAAGTGCAAATTAAAAAAAACTAACACGAATCAAATATTAAATAAACAACTGAAACTATTCAACTCCCCGGCAACGGCGCCAAAAACTTAATCAGCGGTTTTAGTTGTTCACACAAACCGCGATTTTATTTTACCACAAGTGCACGGCATCTATTGTAGTATTTGTGCGAGTACGGGTCGAATCCACAGGGAGTTGTATAATTTACTAATGTTTATTTAAATTCTAGGCGAGTTAGATGAAATTGAGTAATTGATTTGATTAGTTAGAATAAGAAATCGCTAGAATAGAAGAGAGACAGACTTGCAGAGAATATTTAAGATCTTTGAGAATTAGAGATGAGATCTGTTAACCTCTTGGCGAATCAATAGATCTCAAGAAAATAAAATCAGAAAAATAGGAAATCTAATGCAAGCAAGAACAGAAATTGAAATAAAGTAAAAGAGAACACAGAAAGAAAAGAGTAAATAAGAATTTAATAAGAAGAAATATTACAGAGAGCAGAATAAAAAGAAAACCAAATTTTTATTGCTGAAATAGAGGTTTGATTACAAGAGAACAAAATAAGAGAAGAGAAGAAAAACCTAATTTTGATGCCCTAATGGCATCAATGCCAAGATGTCTAAACTAAGGCTAGATAGGGGTATTTATAGTGCTCCTTGGATCTAGATCTAAAAAGAAGATTTTTCTAGGAGCTTTTACTTAGTCTTCCTTTATTTTTTCCTTCTTCATTATTCTGGAAATATCTTTCTTTTATTTCAAATGGGCTTCTTAATTTAGCACATTTTAGAACTTTTGACTTGGCATTTTTGCAGATGCTTCTTTATCTATCTTGTTCCATATTCTTCTAGAATCTTCTTTCTTTAGTATATTCTAGAATCTTCTTAAGTTAGCACCTTTTAGAATGAATTTCTTCTTCTTTTGAAAATAAAACACCTGCAATAAACACAACTAAAAAGACCAGGTAATATTGTCTTAGAATAATAAAATGCATAATTAAGCAATGTAAAATTTACACAATTTGATGTTCATCATCCTGATTCATTGATCTCTCGGTTCAAGAAATAAGAGGATCAAACTGATCCGAGTGATTCCATAGCTTCCACACTTGATGATATAAAGCTAAAGAAAATATGCTTAAAGCATGGGATCCCATAGGATGACGTTAAAACTCAGAAGAAAAGGGATAGGCCTCATTCTGCTCTGGAAGGGTATACGACCATCAGCAAGGTCATGTGCTTAATAGGCGCTATTCCTCCGTTTCCTCCGACCGTCGACGATCTCCTGAGACGACTACGCATTGCCCCCATGCAACTTCATCCCAATGCTTAAGCAGAAATCCTGGATATTGAGCTCTTCTATGAGGGTTTGAACTTCTATTTCCACTTTAAACATTGTTCTACAGGGACCCCGAATTTTTTTTTATTCGAGTCGATCCCTACTAAGAAAGTCCTGACCGGTGGACACAACAATTCAGACAATGCTAAATCTGAGTGGTTTTATGTAAAGCACCAAGCTGGGTGTGCGAGGAAGTGCTTAAAGTCGAGTAAGTTTCCGATTCCTAAGTGTCTGCTTCAACTGCATGAATCAACATACTAATATTTCATTTCTCTTTACAGTTCCTACTCCTAAGAAGTAAGAGGGCGAAGCATATGAAGATCTTTTGTCCCGCCTTTTGAAGAGTGAGTCCGATTTTCGAAAAATCAAGCAATGCATGACCGACGAGAACCTTCATAAACATCATATTCTCGATATAAGGAGGGGCCTTGGCCAGTGTAGTAAGCCTTACAAGTATGTGCTCCCAACTCAAGCTCTTAGGGAGTCTAACAGCATGCCCCCGGTTGAGGGACATGTGACAACAGAAATTACAACAACAATTGAGCTTCCCAAAAGTCCTTTGCCAATGGGCATTCAAGATGACGAGGAGATGAACGTGTATACTGGAGGTGAAGCTCAAGCTAATGAACCGAAGGGTGTTTCTATTCCCGAAGGGCAATCATCTCCGAAAACACCGCCAACGACTAAGCCTCCAACTCATGATTCATTAATAGAAGAACAAATGTATGGGGATTTAGCCAAGCTTCCCTTGCCAGATGATATCTACACTTCTGAGGATATTGGAACAGGGTCATTCTTTCCTACATCTGAGGGGGAGCCCACTCCTATTAAAGAGGGAGATACTATGCAAACAATCTTAACTCCAGTCCCTAGTCTGTTAGGGGGGATCTGTAACACCCTACCTCCGCTAGGGTCACTCACAAAGGGAATGCACTAGGTTTGGTGAAGCATTATCGAGGTAAACATGCACAGAAATATTACAAGACAGAACATATATATATAAAACAGCGGAAGTAAAACAAATTTTATTACCTTATAAAATAAGGACTAAAGCCTTTTACATCAGAATACATCAAAACCTGTCTTGCAATAATAAAGAAGCATAAAACCATTTCATAAATTATTCCCCAAGTAAACCAGTAAAGTAGCCATAGCCAAGAAAAGTCCAAGCCATGCGTGATGACCTTCAAACAGAAGAAGTCCAAACTAACAATAGCATTTCCTCCCTGTAACCTGGGGGGAAAACGGAAGACAAGAGGCGAAACAAAACGGGGTCAGTCATAAAGACTGGTAAGCCCTATCTACTATCAGTATATAAACTAGTAAAGTTAACTGGCGTGAGGAACTGAGATGAACATAAGTATGATGACAAGATAGATAAGCTAAACCAAAATAACAGGATGCACTACTGTACCAAGATACACGAGTGTGTCATGATAAACTACGGTGTCAAGATAAATCAAGGTATCACATTGTCAGGTTTCTATCAAGTATACTATCCCAAGGTATCTATCCTGTATAACATCCCACGGTATCTATCATGTATATTTCCCCTAGTTCTAACATGTATATTTGCTCTGCACCTTTCGTACTAATATCCCAACCCGCGTCATGTGTTAACTATGAATGTCCCTTGCCCAATGTCATGTAATGGTCCATGTCAACCTAATATATAGCATATGTAGGTTTTCCCAACTCGTATGTTTCTTTCCATGTATAAGTTCAGTCCTTTGCCGTAGGCCATACGGGCTTTCCCATGTAAACGTTTTATCCTTGAGGTTATTTTGGACTGCTACCCTTGATCTAGTTATGTTTCCTTACCATGAACTATCGCGCGTTCACTTAGGATTTATGCCACCTAGGACCACTAGGGATTATGCTACCTAATGAACGTTTCCGTGTCTCGGTTCGGGTTCAGCCACCTAGGGCCACTAGGGATTATGCCACCCGTCAACCGCGCCCTTTATCCCGCGTATGTATCGTGAATCGTTTTCCATGTCTAGACGCACATGTTCCTCAATGTGCCATCCGAGTTCCGTGCCAGGGCAAATCAAGAAATACGGAACTCGGTCGGGAGCTTTAAGTCGTCTGCTGATGCAGATATCAAGGTCTGTTTTTGTACCCGTGGCTATGGTCCCACGTGACCCCTCCCTCAACTACTGAAAGGCAATCCAAGAAAAATCATGTATGAGAACTACACTAAGGCCCATCGATGCCCACTTCCAGATATCCAACCTCACCCATAACTTGATAGCTAGTATATGGTCTTTTGGGAGTTCCCTGCCTTTCCGTACGTACACGATTGACTAAAGATGGTAGGTAGTCGGCGACATGCTATCCCGGGGCAAAATCAAGTATCGTCGACTCCACGCTAATCCATCCCAGTCTTCAGGTCGCTCGCATAGCAACCAAGACATACTCTTGGCTCTTCTACTGCAGACCTTAACCCCTGTGAGGCCGGGTTTCATGGACCACTTGCCACCTCACAGAGGGATACCAAGAGTACCCTCACGTTCCCGGAAGCTTTCACTTCGTCACCCAGTTCGCTGGAGCTTTTATCCTAGTCAGATAACTTGCTCCTCCTCGTATACTAAGCGATGACCTACCGTACCAGGTTACTCATCTCTTTATGAACTAGTCCCATGTCCTTAGCTAAGAATTATTACTTAGTTACCCTTAACTAAGGTTTACCACTTAGCCCCTCTTTCCGCTATCCTTGTTAACTACGATTTCCAACCTAGTCCTCTGAGCTAGGGTTTTGTTAAATGGGTTAAGTGTTGTTATCCAAGTTCGTGACTTGACCCGCCTACAAATCATGTCAAGATTGACTAAGTACTCAAGTTCAAGGCTTAGCCCTACAAGTTGGTTAAGTGTACCAAGAAGCTCATGACTTAACCCTATCAAGTCAAATTGGTTAAGTATTTATTTGCCTTAACCCTATCAGATTTTCATGTTAGATTGATTAAGCATGGATTATCTTAATCCCATCAGATTATCGAGTCGGATTGGTTAAGTATGGGTTAGCTTAACCCCATCCACTAATCGTATTACAATGGTTAAGCCTAATCTTAAAAGGTCTTGTGACTTAACCCTTATCAGGTCCACTTATTAGATTGGTTAAGTATATGTTACTTAACCTCATCAAATCATCACGTATAATTGGTTAGGTATAAGTTACTTAACCCCATTAAATTATCATGTTAAATTGGTTAAGTATTGGTTACTTAACCCCATTGAATAACCAAGTTTAGATTGGTTAAGTGTTTAACTTAACCCCATCGAATTCCCGTGTTTAGATTAGTTAAGTATAGATTACTTAACCCCATCTAATTACCGTGTTTAGATTAGTTAAGTCTTAGTTACTTAACCCCATGTAATTACCGTGTTTAGATTAGTTAAGTCTTAGTTACTTAACCCCATCTAATTGCCGTGTTTAGATTAGTTAAGCGTAAATTACTTAACCCCATCCCCTAACTGTCTTGTATGGTTAAGTGTCATTAAGAAATCAAGCCCGGTCCCACTTAACCTACCCATTTGTGTCATATCGGTTAAGTGTCATTAGTCAAATTTACTTAACCTTATCATGTGGCATTAATTTAATTAATGCACTCTCAACCTCTCACATTAGACTTTGTTGTGGTTACTAGTTAAGCCGGGAGGGTCCGGGTAGATTTACACCACAACCTAGTCTAACCTCGGGTCTTAAGCGCGACATGACCAACTTCTCACATTGGATCCTATTGTTTGTAGCCACTAGTTAAGCCGGGCGGGTCCGGGTAGATTTATGCTACAAACTCAACCCAACCTCGAGTTGGCCATTTTCATGTTTGGTCTAGTGTCTTGTTACACTTACAACCCATACGTGTCAAGTTTTCAAGTCCCATGCTCATAGCCAAAGTTACATGTTGTCATGTTTATACCCATTTACCCAAATCATGTTTCACGTCATTAAAGTTTTACCCATAACGTAACCCAACGCTTTTAAACTCGCATATACATTCGCAACAACGCATAATGGATTAAAAGAAGGAACTTGGCAAAGGCATGACAAAAGGGGTATAAGGCCACAAGTTAAACATGGTGGCAAATGAGGTATAAACTGTAACGACCCGTAGTCTACGCATCATAGGATCGTGGAATATTTATTTCTTTCACATACGAAGTCGTATGGTCATGTAACTTTGGGGGACGACTATTGGGGTCATTTCCCATGTTCATGATTTTTCCCGATTTTTAAATGACCATTTTACCCCTAGTTGGCACTGTTTTGGCCATAACTTTTGACCGGATAGGAATTTTGACCTGAAACCACTTCCATTGGCTTCGGATGATGGTTTCTCTTTCCGTAGAGTGGTCACATTAGCCAAACGGACTTACCGTTTGGGAGATATGGCTGAAACAAGTTTCAGATGGTTAAAAACAGCTTAATTGGGCTTAACCGGGTGATTAGCAGCTAGGCCCAAGGGGAATTTCGGGTTTAGAGGTTTAGGAGGTCTGATTAGGGTTAAGTTATCACTTTCATTTCAGTTTTGAGCCGCCACAAACCTCCTTGAGACCTTAGTAATGGCTTCCTACATCTAAGACACCCCAAATCACTCTCTAATTGAAGATTAGGCTTAGCAACACCAAATTAAGGAGAAAAAGCACCAAAGCAAGGTTGGAGCCGCTGTTAGACATCAGTATTCGCCCCAAATCAGAGGAGTTTCAGTTCTGAGAATTTCATTTGTGGCCAAGGTGAGTGATTTGCATAGTTTTTGCACTAATTACGGTGATTAAGGGTAATTAGTGAAGATTAGCGAATTTATATGTAAATAAATTCTGGAAAAAATTCTTAAAATTCTAAAATAATGTTTTAAGGCTCTGTTAGAAATTTGGGTTAATTTCGATGTGTTTTGCTAATCGTATGCTTAAACATGATTAAGAGGGATTATAGGCAAATGTGAGGTTTTAGCCACTTTTGATTCATTTTGATTCATTTAAATTGTTGTTTGCTGTTTGTGGTTGCTATTACATGTTGCTATGACTCTATGGTATGTTTCATGATTGATTAGAATAGTTAAGTTGTTCGAAAACGTCGTCGAATGGCGTAGAAAGCTCGCTGGAAAGTTGCAGAAGTGTGCAGGTTCCGAACCGGTTCGGATCGGAGAAAGGGGTCGGATCGGACTAGGGAACTGACCAAGGGAATCCGAACTGGATGGGGACTTGCCACTGGAAGAAGTTTGGCAGGAAGGAAGGCCATTGCTTAGAGTTGGAGTTGGAGCAGATCGGATCGGAGTAGGCTAGGGAGCGGAGCGGATCGGACTGAAGTAAAGCGAAGTGATCGGATCGGAGTAGAAGAAACGAGGGAGCTGATCGAAGAAGGAGCATGAACTGGAAGGAGGATAGCAACCCGACCCGACCCGGAGTGAAGAAACCCGAACCGAACAGACGAGGGCAATGATTGCCGAACCGAACTGAAGGGGGAGAATCACTGAACCGACCCGACCCGGAGGGAGACACCGACCCGACCCGAAGTGGACTACCGACCCGACCCGATGATGGTGATGACTACCGAACCGAACAGAACTCTAGGACTGTTAATGTACGACAACTCTTCTGAAGACCCACTCCAATTCAACCAAACCCGAGATGCAAAGGAAGTCCAAATGAGAAGTTCGAGCTTAAGATTCAGATGGGAATCAACGAGTTCACTTCATGGTTGGGCTTTGCTGCGGGACGCGTGCTAAGGAGTTGTCGACACCTATAGCTTTGGACCACTATGGTAGGAGGTACGAAGGCGGATTCAGGGCCATTATGGCATTGGTAGAACCAAGGGCTACGACCAATGAAGTGGGTCATTGAAATGTTTGGTCATGACTCCAAGTGTTTGGCTTGGTCATAGCAGGGTTTCTACAAGTCGGGATTCGTCGTTGCCTCAGTTTGTCTAGTGTTTCAAAGTGGTAGATGCCGTACGCTTTACGCACTGAGTGAGAGATGCGAGAATGGTTGCTATGGATGATTTGTTTGCTATCATTGTGGCATGCACACCCCACCCCCGTATTCTTACACTATTTATTATGGCACCTTGGAGTATTGTACGGTATGTGGTACTAACTCTTTGGTTGCAGGTCCAGGTTCAGGTATGGTTTAGTATACCTGTTATTTCCCTGTTTAGATGCTTATCGCTCATACCAGGCTTTATGTCTGACCCAGAGTTTTATGTCTCTTCTTATTACTCTGGGTGCTCACACGAGCAGACTAGAGACAGGTTAGCTGGTGATGCACGGGTAGATGATCCGGAGACGAGCAGGAGGCTTCCACGTACTATATACATAATATTCTCCCTGTGTTGTTGAAGATCACTGCTTGGGCATTGTTGGTGTATCTTCTACTTTAGCTTTCTTTTGTTTAGAGACAGTAAATTTGGAAAAATTGTAATAAGCTGTATTTGGATTTCCGCTGCTTTGATGTTGACATTGATTATTAGTTATCAGCTTATGCACTGTCTCGCCTGTTTTATGTCAAGTATGTTATTATTATATTTTATCCCATGCGCTGTGAGACATTCTACAGGTTCTTTGATTAGTTCATTCTTTTCTTTCCTTTCTTCTGACGACCGTCTTGTGCTAGTCGGGCATGTGTACAGCGCACTCTTGGAGGAAATGCAGGCTGGTGCGAGGCGGGCCGTCACACTTGGTATCAGAGCTCTAGGTTGCGTAGTTAACCTAGGGAAGTTATCAGGGAGAGATAAGATACGTATACGAGAGAGCGTATTTGTGATTACTTTGGTTTTTTTTTAAAAAACTATATATATACATATATATACTATTAGTAGTATAAGGATGAAGTCGTACTGCACTAGCACCACTATGGAATCGTTAATCGTTTCTTTTTTCAGATTGACGATGAGCCGAGATGCTAGAGGTGCCGGTAGGGGAGCCAATAATGGGAATGCTGCTGACATGAGGACGATGTTTACTGACCTCATGAGAGAGATGCTTAGAGATGTACAGAGGGCAGCTCCCAATGGTGGAAATGGTGGTGGTCCAATAGTGCAGGCGCCGAGGGTCGACTTCGCCAAGCTGAATAAGGATTATACTAGCCTTGGTGGGAAGCCGTTCCACGGAACGGAGTCGGCCACAGATGTTCAAGATTGGTTGGATAGCTGCGAACGTATCTTCGAGGATTTGGGCATCGAGGATGCGATGAAGAGAAAGCTAGCGTCCCGTCAGCTGCAAGGGCGGGCAATGAATTGGTGGAATGCTATAAAGGCAGCTACTCCCGAAGACCAGATTACTTGGGAGCAGTTTAAGGCTCGCTTTAGTGAGAAGTTCATTCCCGCTGCTCAGAAGTCAGTGTTGTTTAAGAAATTCTTGGAGCTCAAGCAGAATGGCAGAGCTGTCTCGGAGTACATTGCTGAATTCGACACTTTGTCAAAGTATGGGTTATCTCTTATTGATACTGCCGAGAAGAAGAATGAGAAATTCATAACTGGGTTAGATCAGTACTTAGGGGAAAGGCTTATTAACCACATCGATGAGACGTTCGAGTCGATTGTGGGGAAAGCATTAAGATCAGAGAGTCTCTACCCTAAGCCGAAGACTGAGGTTGCATCCGCAGATGAGCCAAAGCCACAAGCAAGTGGTGGAGGCAAGGGTGGTTCCCAGAATAAAAGAAAGCAGAGTCAGACTAAGGATGGCCAGAAGAAAAAGAATAAACAAGATGTTGAGTGCTTCAGCTGTAGTAAGAAGGGCCATTATGCTAGTAATTGTCGGGCCAAGCCAGCGGATAGGAAGTGCTTCAATTGTGGCCAATTGGGGCATCACAAGGACAAGTGTCCACAGCCCCCTAAAGAAAGGCAAATGGTGAAAGCATATGCTCTTAATGCTATTCCTTCTTCGTCGAATGCCCCAACTGCGGCGGAGAAGGGAAAGAGTGTCGTCATTCAAGGTATGCTTTCTATTTATGATGTTCCCGTTAGAGTTTTGTTTGATACCGGAGCTTCCAGTTCTTTCATATCTAGTGACCTGGTAGATAGGTTGGGATTGGAGCCCGAGATTGTCGATAGACCTTTGGTAGTGACGAACCCGATTGGTGGTTCGACTAGTCTTAGCATGATTTGTCGTAATGTGGTTCTATCGAGTCATGGATGCATGTTTGTTTGTGATTGCTTTGTTTTGGGCTTTACTGGGTTTGGCATTATTTTGGGAGTAGATTGGCTCCAAAGATACGGGGTGGTGGTAGACTGTGAGGGCTTGTTGGTGACAGCTAGAGCGGATGATGGGCGGAGGATAGTGTTTGGTGGTCTACCCAGTAAGGGGGTATTGGCTAGTTTTCTAAACTCCCTCGACATTCCGCATAGTGAGTTGTCAGGTTTGCCCGTGGTTGGCCAGTATCCGGATGTTTTCGAAGAAGTGACCGGACTTCCACCACACCGAGAGATTGAGTTTCGTATTGATTTGGTAAAGGATGCCAGACCTATAGTGATGCCACTTCGTCGTATGGCACCAAGGGAGCAGCGAGAGCTCGAGGTGCAAGTCAGCGATCTTTTGAAGAAAGGATTTATCAGAAGGAGTGTTTCTGAATGGGGAGCACCAGTTGTGTTTGCTACCAAGGCGGATGGTTCCCTTCGTTTGTGTGTAGACTACCGCGAGTTGAATAAAGTGACGAGGAAGAACAAGTATCCTCTACCGCGGATAGATGATTTGTTTGATCAGTTGGGTGGCGCGACAGTATTTTCCCAGTTGGATCTCGCGACAGGTTTTCATCAGCTTAGAGTGGAAGCTGAGAGTATAGCTAAAACGGCATTTCGAACGCCGTCTGGGTTTTATGAATGGTTGGTTATGCCATTTGGACTGACTAATGCCCCGGCATATTTTGTGGACCTTATGAATAGGGTATTCAGAGATCAGCTGAATAAGTCTGTCCTTGTGTTCGTTGATGATATTTTGGTCTATTCGAGGACAGAGGAGGAACACAAGGAACATTTAAGAGTAGCGATGGAGGTGTTGAGAAAACACCAATTGAAAGCAAAGTTTTCTAAGTGTCACTTCTGGAAGAGGGAAGTGAGGTTCTTGGGCCATGTTGTGTCAGAGAATGGTATTGCTGTGGACCCAGCGAAGGTGGCTACGGTACAAGATTGGCCTACGCCCAAGAATGCAACAGATGTAAGAAGTTTCTTGGGATTAGCTGGATATTATCGTAAGTTTATCCAAGGTTTCTCCAAGATAGCAGCACCATTGACCCAGTTGACCAAGAAGAATCAAGCTTTTGTCTGGGATGAAAGGTGCGAGAATGCATTCAAGAGTCTAAAGGACAAGTTAACAAGCGCACCAGTGTTAGCCATCCCTAAGGGGGATGAAGAGATGACGGTATACACGGATGCCTGTGGTACCGGACTGGGTGCTGTATTGATGCAAGGCGGTAGGGTTGTAGCTTACGCAAGTCGGCAGTTGAAACCGCACGAGAGAAGATACCCTACCCATGATTTAGAATTGGCAGCGATCGTGTTCGCGTTAAAGATGTGGAGACACTATCTCTTGGGAGAAAGATTTGAGCTGTTTACAGATCATAAGTCGTTGAAGTATCTATTCTCCCAGAAGGATTTAAATCTCCGTCAGCAGAGGTGGTTAGAGTTCTTAGCTTCCTATGATTTTGACATCGCATACACACCAGGAAAGGGAAATGCGGTGGCTGATGCATTGAGTAGAAGACATGCCAGCTTAGGGGCTATGTTCCTTGAATGGAAGCAACTGGAGTTTATCGCGGAATTTGATTTCAGACCAAAGTGCGAATTGGATCCAGAAATGTTAGCGAGTTTGACGATCAGACCCACTTTGATTGAGCGGATCGGCTCTAGTCAGAGGGACGATCCTAACCTATTGGAAATCATCTCCAAGTTAGAGATGGGTGTCGATGAGGAGGTGAGCAAGTATGGGCTTGATCAAGATGGATGGCTTAGAAGGAATGGAAAGCTCGTTGTACCCAATGTCAATGGATTGAGAGACGAAGTGCTTAGAGAATGTCATCACTCAAGACTGACTATACACCCCGGTGGTAACAAGATGTATCGAGATATGAAGCAGACTTACTACTGGGAAGGAATGAAAAGAGACGTTGGGAAGTTTATATCCAAGTGCATGAATTGCCAGCTAGTTAAAGCCGAGCAAAAGAAGCCTAGTGGTCTGTTACAGCCATTAGAAATTCCCGAATGGAAATGGGAGCAAGTCTCGATGGATTTCGTCGATGGTTTACCAAGGACTAGATCGGGATATGATAGCATTTGGGTGATTGTAGACCGACTGACTAAAAGTGCAAGGTTTATACCAGTCAAATCGACAAGAACGACAGCTAAGTTAGCAGAATTGTATATGAAGTGGGTAGTGAGATTTCATGGAGTACCTAAAAGCATTGTGAGCGACCGAGACCCGTTGTTCACTAGTGGGTTTTGGAAGAGCTTGCAAGAGGCGCTAGGGTCAGAGTTACATCTCAGTACCGCATATCATCCTCAGACCGACGGTCAGACGGAAAGGGTGAATCGTATTTTGGAAGATCTCTTGAGAGCATGTATGTTGGACTTTGGTGGATCATGGGATGACCATTTGCATCTAGTAGAGTTTGCATATAATAATAGTTACCAATCCAGTATCGGTATGGCTCCGTTTGAAGCTTTGTACGGAAGACCGTGTAACTCACCATCATGTTGGATAGAGACTGGCGAGAAGTTCATGCTTGGACCAGAGGTGGTGAGAGAAACGTCGGATAAGATCAAGGTCGTCCAACAACGAATGAAGGCTGCCCAGGATAGGCAGAAGAGTTATGCTGATAAGAGGAGAAGAGACTTAAAATTCTCCGTTGGCGACTTGGTGTTTGTCAAGATTTCTCCGTTGAAGAGCGTAATACGATTTGGCAGGAGAGGCAAGTTGGCACCAAGGTTTGTTGGCCCATTCCATGTTCTTGAATTAGTCGGGAATTTGGCATATAGAATTGACTTACCGAAGAAGATGGAGGGAGTTCATAACGTATTTCATGTTTCCCAACTAAGGAAGTTCGTTCACGACTCAGATATGACTATTTCACCTGATCAGTTGGAGGACTTCGAAGTAGAACCCGAGGCGGTTGGGAACCGCAAGCCGGCCCGTATTGTCGAGCACGACATGAAGCAACTTCGAAGGAAGGCGGTGAAACTAGTCAAGGTTCAGTGGGGCGAGGACGAGAATGATTGTACTTGGGAGACAGAGGAGAACATTAGGAAGACTTATCCTGAACTCTTTGCCTGGTAAGATTTTGACTTCGATTTAGTTTTTCCGCATGCTAGGATAGGCTTGTTTGCTTGTTTTGCATGTTTGATTTTTGTTATATGTGGTTGTTAGGCATGCGGGATCCTTTGTATGTTTTGGGTTAAGGAATTTCGGGGACGAAATTTCTTAAGGGGGGAAGAGTGTAACGACCCGTAGTCTACGCATCATAGGATCGTGGAATATTTATTTCTTTCACATACGAAGTCGTATGGTCATGTAACTTTGGGGGACGACTATTGGGGTCATTTCCCATGTTCATGATTTTTCCCGATTTTTAAATGACCATTTTACCCCTAGTTGGCACTGTTTTGGCCATAACTTTTGACCGGATAGGAATTTTGACCTGAAACCACTTCCATTGGCTTCGGATGATGGTTTCTCTTTCCGTAGAGTGGTCACATTAGCCAAACGGACTTACCGTTTGGGAGATATGGCTGAAACAAGTTTCAGATGGTTAAAAACAGCTTAATTGGGCTTAACCGGGTGATTAGCAGCTAGGCCCAAGGGGAATTTCGGGTTTAGAGGTTTAGGAGGTCTGATTAGGGTTAAGTTATCACTTTCATTTCAGTTTTGAGCCGCCACAAACCTCCTTGAGACCTTAGTAATGGCTTCCTACATCTAAGACACCCCAAATCACTCTCTAATTGAAGATTAGGCTTAGCAACACCAAATTAAGGAGAAAAAGCACCAAAGCAAGGTTGGAGCCGCTGTTAGACATCAGTATTCGCCCCAAATCAGAGGAGTTTCAGTTCTGAGAATTTCATTTGTGGCCAAGGTGAGTGATTTGCATAGTTTTTGCACTAATTACGGTGATTAAGGGTAATTAGTGAAGATTAGCGAATTTATATGTAAATAAATTCTGGAAAAAATTCTTAAAATTCTAAAATAATGTTTTAAGGCTCTGTTAGAAATTTGGGTTAATTTCGATGTGTTTTGCTAATCGTATGCTTAAACATGATTAAGAGGGATTATAGGCAAATGTGAGGTTTTAGCCACTTTTGATTCATTTTGATTCATTTAAATTGTTGTTTGCTGTTTGTGGTTGCTATTACATGTTGCTATGACTCTATGGTATGTTTCATGATTGATTAGAATAGTTAAGTTGTTCGAAAACGTCGTCGAATGGCGTAGAAAGCTCGCTGGAAAGTTGCAGAAGTGTGCAGGTTCCGAACCGGTTCGGATCGGAGAAAGGGGTCGGATCGGACTAGGGAACTGACCAAGGGAATCCGAACTGGATGGGGACTTGCCACTGGAAGAAGTTTGGCAGGAAGGAAGGCCATTGCTTAGAGTTGGAGTTGGAGCAGATCGGATCGGAGTAGGCTAGGGAGCGGAGCGGATCGGACTGAAGTAAAGCGAAGTGATCGGATCGGAGTAGAAGAAACGAGGGAGCTGATCGAAGAAGGAGCATGAACTGGAAGGAGGATAGCAACCCGACCCGACCCGGAGTGAAGAAACCCGAACCGAACAGACGAGGGCAATGATTGCCGAACCGAACTGAAGGGGGAGAATCACTGAACCGACCCGACCCGGAGGGAGACACCGACCCGACCCGAAGTGGACTACCGACCCGACCCGATGATGGTGATGACTACCGAACCGAACAGAACTCTAGGACTGTTAATGTACGACAACTCTTCTGAAGACCCACTCCAATTCAACCAAACCCGAGATGCAAAGGAAGTCCAAATGAGAAGTTCGAGCTTAAGATTCAGATGGGAATCAACGAGTTCACTTCATGGTTGGGCTTTGCTGCGGGACGCGTGCTAAGGAGTTGTCGACACCTATAGCTTTGGACCACTATGGTAGGAGGTACGAAGGCGGATTCAGGGCCATTATGGCATTGGTAGAACCAAGGGCTACGACCAATGAAGTGGGTCATTGAAATGTTTGGTCATGACTCCAAGTGTTTGGCTTGGTCATAGCAGGGTTTCTACAAGTCGGGATTCGTCGTTGCCTCAGTTTGTCTAGTGTTTCAAAGTGGTAGATGCCGTACGCTTTACGCACTGAGTGAGAGATGCGAGAATGGTTGCTATGGATGATTTGTTTGCTATCATTGTGGCATGCACACCCCACCCCCGTATTCTTACACTATTTATTATGGCACCTTGGAGTATTGTACGGTATGTGGTACTAACTCTTTGGTTGCAGGTCCAGGTTCAGGTATGGTTTAGTATACCTGTTATTTCCCTGTTTAGATGCTTATCGCTCATACCAGGCTTTATGTCTGACCCAGAGTTTTATGTCTCTTCTTATTACTCTGGGTGCTCACACGAGCAGACTAGAGACAGGTTAGCTGGTGATGCACGGGTAGATGATCCGGAGACGAGCAGGAGGCTTCCACGTACTATATACATAATATTCTCCCTGTGTTGTTGAAGATCACTGCTTGGGCATTGTTGGTGTATCTTCTACTTTAGCTTTCTTTTGTTTAGAGACAGTAAATTTGGAAAAATTGTAATAAGCTGTATTTGGATTTCCGCTGCTTTGATGTTGACATTGATTATTAGTTATCAGCTTATGCACTGTCTCGCCTGTTTTATGTCAAGTATGTTATTATTATATTTTATCCCATGCGCTGTGAGACATTCTACAGGTTCTTTGATTAGTTCATTCTTTTCTTTCCTTTCTTCTGACGACCGTCTTGTGCTAGTCGGGCATGTGTACAGCGCACTCTTGGAGGAAATGCAGGCTGGTGCGAGGCGGGCCGTCACATAAACGTGTTCATTAACTTGCATATTACATTATTAGGCCTCAAAAACATGCACAACCTCAAGCTTAGCACATACGTGAATCATGGTGATAAATGACATAGAAAGATGGCTAGAAGTTCGCATATGGCATTACATGTAAGCTATCATAAGGGATATGATAGTTCTCATGTTGCCACAATGCAACATTCAACATAAAGTTTATATCTTTAAGCCCCCAAGATCAAGATAATGACTTTTTAGTCATGATAGGATACATAACATGATAGCATGCAACATACTTAATGTTCAAACCCAACTTACAACATGTCACATTAAGTTTAAAGTCAATATCTAAGAGTAGGAAGAGGGCTTACAATGCTATGAAGGCACAAATCAACATATAAAACAAAGATTGAGACGAAGCCATTCATGCTATCACCCAAAAACCCTAAAAGAACAAGCTCCAAATGAAACCCTTGAGCAAATATCAATAAAAATCCTTGCTTTGAAGAATAAAGGTCTCAACTTCGGCTTTGAATGAAGCTTATGAGCTCTCATGCAAGATCCTTGCTTTTTGGTCAAGAAAAGGTTGCAACTTTGGCTAGAATGCAACTTATGAACTCTCATACAAACATGAAATCACTCAAATGATCATAGAATCTCTCATGAATGAAGAAAAGAGGCTCCTTTACTTTGAAACTAGCTTAGAACACTTAAGCTATCATGAAGAAGAAGATGGAGGCCATGGGTTGAAGTGGAGGCCATGATGAGGAATCATTTTGGCATAGTTTAGTTGTAGGATCAATTTATGAGAGTTTTAGGAGAGGGTTAGGGGTCTTTTTATAGAAGACTAGGATAGTTTTAGCCATAGGATAAACCCTAGAACCAATGCTAGCCTTTAAAGCATGTCTTGGGGAAGAAGTCACATGTAGGAACCATTTAGGGCCTTTAGATTAAAGCTGAACCATGAGAACCATTCAAATGCAAAATCTGCATTCGAGCGAATCGGCCCACGGGTTGATAGCCAAACACCCTGGATTAACCCCTAGTCGACCCAGTGGGTTCGGGTCGACCTCAAAAATCGGCCGGTTCGGTTATTCCCCTCTCCCAATTCGCTGTTTTGACCATTTTTGCATATTTATTTATTAAATTTTCAATTATATATATATATATATCAATATATATATATATTTCTCTGCGCAACCCATTTCACTTAATTAAGTATACTTTAATTTGTGAATTTTTATGTTCAAATTACGGGGTGTTACAGGATCACACAAGACACACACATCACATGCACCACACGTTATGACATCTATACACTGTATTGACTCATGGGTCTTATACTTTTTTATTTCTTTTGCTGGAAAAATGACTCGTCGTCGCTGTTCTCATCGTGATCTTCGCGAGTACACCCCAGATTCAATCCCATTACCGACCATGATCGTGGTGATAGTCGCGGGAGAGATAGCAGGAAGCACTACGATTCCCACTGACCTCATTCTTCGCGCTCTCATTCTCCTCTAAGGCATGATATTGAGAAGCACTACAGTCACCAAACTCAGCATGGGGGAGACAAGCAGCCAACCAAAATTCTTATCCCTTCGAAGAATTCACATCCTCAGGGGGAATCTACCAAAAAGCATCATGAGTCCAAATGCAAGCAAAGGGCTGGAAAAGGAAAAGACAACTCTTGTTCCTTCCGGACAGCGCAACATTGACATTACTACTACACAGCTGGTGGTCCTTACTATTGAAAATCAAGCAAAACTGCAGCGCTTGCGAGAGCAGTACCTTGAAATCTACTTCAGAAAGATGCACTTCATTCCAGATCTTGAACCAGTTCCTGATGATTGGGACACAGAAGTCATGGACCGAGTGGGTTGTGTGGCCACAAGATACAAAGCGATGAAGAAGCATGCCAAGAAGCTCTCCGAGGTTATCCGCCATCTTGAAGTGGATGTAAAGGATGCACATGAAAAAGTTGAATATGACGTAAGTCCAGGGATGTGGCCGATAAAAAATTAGAAGATACCCAAGCTCATCTCGCCTTGGCCCGGCGGGATGTTGAAAATTACAAGAAGCAGTTCGAGGAAGCGGAAAGACGTTTTCACACTGAGCTTGACTCCAACAGCAAGGAGCGTATGGCAATGAGGAAAGAGATAGAGGATCTCAGGTCTGCCAACGTTGAGCTGAAACTGTCGCATGCTCACTTTGCCAAGGAAAAAGCTATGTGGGAGAAGGAAATGGCAAGTTTGAAGGACAAGCTGTCTTATGCTGAGGAGAGAGCAGTTCTTGCTGAAGGGCATGCTAACAAATCCCTTGAGTCTGCTTCCAATGCTACCACTAAACTTGCCACAACTGAACAGGAGATAGAAGAATTTGATGAATTACTGGTATACTTCTTTGCTGAGGTCATTCGAACCTGAGACATTTCTTGGATTAAGAACTACCCCACCACATTAGACGGTGTATGGGACAAAATCATGGAGGGTGAAAAGCAACGCTTACAAGTCGATGTTATCGATGAGGACCAGCTCATGCGGTCTTACCTTAGGGGTGAGGAACCTGAGAGACTAGCAGAAGGGAGGCTTATAATTAAAGAATCTATGGAGGAGGGAAGGCTTAAGCTTAAAGGAAAAAATAAGGTTGATGAAGGTTCAAGCTCAGCCGAAGAACTTAGGGCTTCTGGGGTTGAGGAGTACAATCCTGATGACACGCTAATCTCTAGGATTCCCGTGCCTCCACCTGCTCAGGTTTCTATTACAGCTCCAGATGAGCAATCGGCGGAAGGTATCTCCATATTCTCTCCGCAATTTGTCAAAGCTGTTATAACTTTTCGTCGCATTGTGGAGAAAGAAGTTGAGAGGACCGCATTTTCTCCTAACTTAATAACAATTGCTTCTCGTGATGTAGGTGCCAAAACAGCTTAAGGGGCTAGAAAGGGGCAGACAGAGACTGAGGCGGTTGAGAAGGCCATTATACCGCCTAGCACAGATATCCCTAAAGATGCTGAGATAATTGGAGCTCTGAAGGACATTGATGGTGGCGATGGAGATTAAGAAGAGGATGTCGTCATCATGGGAGAGACTAAGGAGGAAGATAGTATGACCTTATCCGAGATAAAGGCTAAGAATGATGAGCTTTTGAAAGTTAAAACCGAGGAAGAGCATTTAAATATACCACCGCTCGCTGCAGCTGCCCCCGGTTCTGGGCTTGTCGTAAAGTTCTCTAACTCGATAACTACACAGCTTGCATCTCAGTCCTCTGATGCTCCAGAAGATCCTCCTTCGAAAAAGAAGAAAAGAAAAAAGCATGATATCTCTTAAGCTAGCAAGGAGAATCCAGGGAAATAGAAGAAGGAAAAGAAGCCGAAGTCATCCTCGAAGCCAAAATAGAGTTTTCTTGCTTTTGTTTGTTTTAAGTTTCCACTCGCCTTTTGCTGTAGTTGTGAGAGTGGCCCTCACATTTTGACCAGTTTGTAGCTCTACACTTTGTAAATAAAAATCATGTTTCTTTCGCATTGTCGAGTACCTACAAATTTCTCGTACTTAGTCATGTACATAAATCTTTAAGTCATAACTAGGTTATAAACATAACTACATCATAAGTTGTCATCGCAGGCAAAAACTAAAAATTCTGTAGCATATCATGATGCTTTCATTGTGATGTGAATATATATAGATATGCCCCCAATCAATCTTTAACATGATGCCTGGCCAGACTTGTTTAGGATCGACTATGTATTACCCCTCATGTCCGGAAATGAAGATTTCGGGCTCAGCTTTCACTCTTGCCCCCAGTTTTTCAGCGGGGTAAGAGCCTTTTTTATGAATACCTTTATACTCTCCTGTCGTATGCCCAGGGTGGAGTTTGAACTCAGCTTTCAGTCTGCCCCCAATCCTTCAGTGGGGTAGGAGTTCTTTTGTGGTGCTCAGTCTCTGGCGCCTTTACACTCTCCCATCGGATGCCAATGGTAGAGTGTAGTCAAGGCGGTCTTTTAATCGTGGTGCACCTTCACGCCTTATGGAAGTTTCGTTCTTTTGTCCTTTATACTCTCTCTCGAATCGTGAGAGTTAGAGTGTGGGCGGTAGTGCCATTTACTTTATTACCCGTTCTATGTTTCTCAAGAGCTAGGGTGTGCTAATATTAATTTTGTTTTTTAGACTCTATGTCCATGTTCCTTAGGATCGTCATACGGCCTATGATGAAAATCACGAACATAATAGCATATATGACTAAAATTAGAAGAGTAAGCATGAAACAGTGCAGTAAAAGTAAATGACACACAATATTTTTATAGTGGTTCGGTCGAATCATGACCAACGTCCACTTCATAATCTTTTGCTTATGCAATCAGGCTGTTTTAGGCAAGTCGTGCCTTTTTACATGGTCCTAGAAACAAAAGAGTAAAGATGACAATTTCATGTCAAGTAATGCCGCAAATTCTAGGCGCTCCACATTCTGGGGATTTCGTTTCCATCCACGGTCGCTAGCTTGAAGGATCCATTATCAAGCCTCCGTAGGATGGTATATGATCCTTCCCATTTCGGGCCCAAGACGATGGGGTCTGGGAAGACATGTTTCAGTACAGGTCTCCAGGTTCAAAAGTTCAAGCCCCGAACTTTCTTATTGTAATAACGGGCGACTTGTTGTTTGTGTCTCAAGGCATGCAGATCCGCTTCATCCCCCTTTTCCTCAATCATGTCCAGGGACTTGAGGAGTAGCTCATTGTTAGTCATTGGGTCGTAAGAGGTGGTCTCGTGGGATGGTACTTCTAGTTCAACCAGAATGACCGCCTCTAATCCGAATGCGAGGGAGAAGGGGGTGTGTCCCGTTGCCGATTTGTAAGTTGTTCTATAGGCCCATAATGCCAAAGGTAACTCGTTGACCCACATGGCTCTGGCCTGTTTCAATCGCTTCTTTAGAATGGACTTAATTACCTTGTTTGCTGCTTCTACTTGTCTATTCGATTGCGCATGTGTTACAACAGTATACCTTTTCTCGATATGATACTTCTGGCAGAAGTCTCGAAACTCGGTGCTATCAAACTGGGTCCTGTTGTTTATTATAATGATTTTTGTCATCCCAAACCGACATATGATATTTCTAGCAATGAAGTTTATCACTCACTTGGTCGTGATCGTGGTCAACGGTTCCTCTTCGACCCATTTCATAAAGTAACCCACGACCACGATTGTGAAATTTGCTCCGCCTTTTGCGATTCATAGGCTCCCTTTAATATCAACTCTCTAGACAGCGAAGGGCCATGGGCTTATCATTGTCTTCAATCGACTGGGAGGTGCCCTAGGGATCTTAGGGAATTTCTGGCACCTGTCTCAATGCCATGCATATTTAGTCGCATCTTTATTCACAGTAGACCAGAAATATCCATATCGCAATATTTTCTTAGCCAATATTTGGCCCCCGGTGTGGTCGCCACATTCACCTTCTTGTACTTCCTCAGTACTCGCTGGATGTCATCATGGGCTATACACCTGAGGAGGGGCATCGAGAATCCTTGTCGATAAAGAGCTTCGCCTTGCATAACATATCTAGAAGCCTTACGAATAGCAGCGCGCCTTTTGCTTTTCTTGGTCGGGAGCGTTCCGTTGATAAGGAAGTTCTTTAAAAGTGTCATCCATGATCCCTTTCTGGTTCAGTCTCCAGTATTGGATCAATTTCCATTTAATTGACACTTGGAGTTTCCAATGTTACAATCAGGACCATTTCAATGTCTTCAGGGATGTCAGAGCTTGCCATTTTGGCCAATTTATCTGCCTTTTGATTTTCTGACCGAGGAATATGGGAGATAATGTAGTTTTCAAAATCACCGAGCAGCTTTTCTACCTTTCTTAAATATGACACAAGTTTCAGTCCTTTGGCTTGAAATTCCTTCCGAACTTGGTTTACGACTATCTTAAAGTCGCAGGAAATGTCCAACCTTTTTATTCCTAATTCCCTTGCGAGTTTTAGCCCAGCGATCAAGGCTTCATACTCGGAGTCATTGTTTGTGGCATGGAACTCTAGTCTTAGAGCATAGTAGATCGACCACCCTTCAGGAGTGACCAGAATAACTCCGGCGCCAGACCGTCTATCATTCTCGGCACCGTCGGTATATAGCTTCCAGGTGCTAGATTCGAACTGTCGTTCTGAGGGACTATCTTCTTCAATTGGTGTACCCTCCTCAGAAATGGTGAACACGGCTATGAAGTTGGCCAACACTTGCCCCTTATCGACCTTCGGGGCTGGAAGTTCAGATCAAATTGACGTAATTCTATATTCCATTTGAGTAGCCTTCTTGGCGCCTCTAGTCTCTGCAAGACTTATCGGAGTGGATGGTTAGTGAATATGGTGATAGGATGAGCTTGGAAATAGTGGCGAAGTTTTTCTATCCTTGGTTAGTTTCGCTCCACTGCCACTAGCTTCTTACTCACGTAATACACTGGCCTTTGGACTTTATCTTCTTCCCTTACTAAGGCTGAGCTTATTGCATGAGATGATACTGCCAAGTATACGAATAAATCTTCGTGGTCAACTAGGTTGGACAATATCACGGGTCTTTCCAGATGAGTCAGAAGGTTCTGAAAGGCCTCAATACAATCGGGAGTCCATTGTAAGTTGCGTTTACCAAGCTTTTTCAGGTCAAAAAACGGAATGCACATATCTATAGCTTTAGAAATAAACCTACTTATTGCAGCCACTTTTCCGGCAAGGCTCTGCACATCCTTAATCTGCCTTGGTTCCTAGATATTCCTGATTGTCGCGATCTGATCTGGATTAATTTCAGTTCCACATGAACTAATGATAAAACCCAAGAATTTTCTGGAGGCGACTCCAAATGAACACTTCAGGGGGTTGAGCTTCAATCCGTATCGTCAAAAGATATTGAACATTTCAGCTAGGTTAGCGGTATGGTCAGATGATTTCCTGGATTTCACAAGCATGTTGTCAACATATACTTCCATTGTTTTCCCAATCTGATTGTAGAACATCTGATTCACTAAACGTTGGTATGTTGCTCCAGCGTTCTTCAGGCCGAAGGGCATCACCACATAGCAATATAGTCCCAAATCTGTGACGAAGCTTGTATGCTCCTGATCTGGAGTATGCATGGGGATCTGGTTATACCCTGAGTATGCATCCATAAAGGAAGTGGAAAGAAGTTCAATTCTAGGAAGTGGAAAGATGTTCTTTGGGCAGACTTTATTCATATCTAAGAAATCAATGCATGTTCGCCATTTTCCGTTGGCCTTGTTAACCTGAACGGGATTGGAAATCCATTCTGAATAAGTCGAATCTCTAATGAATCCATTGCTCCTTAACTTCTCAACTTCTTCTTTCAAGGCAGCTGACCTCTTCGAGCCAAGCATTCACCTTTTCTGCTTAACGGGTGGATGCTTTGGGTTGATGCTCAATGAGTGGCTCATAATCGAGGGGGATATCCCACACATGTCAGCGTGGGTCCAAGCAAATACATCCGGGTTTGCCTTTAAAAAGTCCGTCAGTTCTTTTGCTTTGAGAGGGTCCAACTGGGATCCAATCTTTAAGACCCTCGTTGGGTCATTGTCATTGGTTGGAATATCCACAGTTGTTTCATTAGGTGTTGCCGTTCTGCCTCCAGGCTCTTCATCCTCTCTAGGATCCATGTCCTCGGGCATGTCTCTGGGCGGCTCTTCCGGGGTTGTCCCCTTTAATTGCTATGTTGAATCCTCCTTCCTAGGGGGGAGGCACCCTTAGTCTCTACGTCTTTTCCTTTGCGCCGCATTTTTAACTTTGCCATATAGCAGGCTCGTCCGGTTACTTGGTCACCCTTAATCACTCCCACTCCTACTTCAGTTGGGAATTTCAGTAATAAGCACCAAGGTGCAATACATGCCCTGAACTCCGCAAGAGCAGGTCGGCCTAAGAAGGCGTTATAGGGTGGATCAATATCCAAAACTAGATAATTCTCACTCCCCAGCGGTCTCCCTCTCCCGCAGTCACTGATAATTCTACAAATCCCATCAGAGTTATTGAGGCTCCATTGAAACCGCGTATCCATCCTTCACAGGGCTTCAAATCCTTCGCTTTAAGCTTCATCTGATCGAATGCTTTCTTAAATAAAATGTTAACTGAACTCCCATTGTCTATTAAGACCTTGTGGACTAGGGCAGGACCAATGATGGTAGTGATCACCAGGGGGTCTTCGGTAGGAGCTTGAACTCCAATACTTTCTCTATCGCGGAATATGACATCATCCACTACGCCATAGATTGCATATTGCAACACCGGAGAAGTGATGCAGAATGTGCCAAAAAGTGTTGCTATAGGCAAAAAATGATCTATGGCAACACTTTCTCGGGGTTGCCTTTTGCCGCGTTGCCTTAGAGTCAAAGGCAACACCTTTGCGACCCTATGGTAACATCAGTACATGTGTTGCCACAGGTACCACTACGACAAAAAAAAACACTTTTCACAACTGCCAAAAACAGTTGTAATATGTCTATTACAACTGGCGAGTGCCACTAGTTATATTACAGTCGTAATAAAATCAACATTTTTTACAACTGTTTCCAGCAGTTGTTAAAATTTGTTTTACAACTGTTAAAAGTAATTATACCTCAAATGCTATTAATCAAAATTTTCATAATATTATAATAATAAATATTATTATAACACAACATTTTATTTAAATAAATATTTTGTTTCAGCATTTCAAGTGGTACAAATTTATTGACTCCACTATTGTACATTCACTAGTATATTACATAATCTTTCATATTTACATGCAATCCTCACTACGTTGTCACTCGATTCACTCATATACAGACTCATACATACAACCATAAGCAAGAAAAAATACACTAAAATGAGTATATAAACTACTACCTTTATTTTTTTTCCTTCTGATGATTCGCTCGCAAAGTATGCGCAACTTCTCAAGTTCAATCATGAATGACCTTTGATACATCGACATTCCTTCATCATTGATCACCTCGAATTGACCTGCGCTACATACATTCATGGTAACTTCCAAGCAATAGTAAATATTCATAAACAAATGTGATCACACATATATAAAGAAGCAAATTAATAAGTTACATACATTTTGGAATGAAAGAAGAAACGAGGAAAGAAAACCATATGAAACTGAGAGTGATATTATTGAGAATAAAAGAAGAAAATATGGTAAGCTTCCCTTTGAAATGTATCTTCAAAGATTTATGTTTGTTGGTTCAGTCTTCAAATTCTGTTCAGTGCACCCTTATGCTTTACAGCACATTCAGCCTCACATTAGCACATTTAGCCTCGCATCAGTCTTGTAGCCCAACTGCTCATCCACTTCTATTTCGCTTTGACTATGATTTCATTCCTACCTAGCACTTAGTAACTCCATTTATACCAAGATCTTCACCTGCCATTTGTTTCTCATATTCATGTTATACTTCTAGATGTGTCCAGGTTATAATCATGCGATGCAAAATTTAGACTCGTGACCTCAGAACCTAAGCGGAACGCTTTATTACTGATTTTGAAAGTAGTTCAACCACAAGACATTTGTGAATGATGTATACGTACTTGCAAAATAAGTCGCACCGAAGCACGATCTTTACATTCAATCTTGCATACCATGGACATGTAAAGATGTGCAAAAGCTGATAATTATGCATTAGGCACACCAGCTATATAATCATGCTACCCATACCCATGTCTTGGCAAATATATCGTGTACTCAGTAGCCAAATTATAGCATGTACTCAGTAGCTGTACTTAGAATCTACAGATCGACATGAAATGCTTGCTCTGTGAAGAATGAGCATAGTGGTATATGTTAAGATTCATTTCCAACATTCTCATTCTTCATTAATAATCTTCACTGTAAGTATTATATAATACATAAAAATTGTTAATTAATAATCTACACTGCAATTATTTAGATACATTTTCCATTATAACCAAATCCTTTAATTTCCTTACCGTGTTCCATGTTCGATTCTAATCGATAACCTGATATTTGTATCCATGTCTAGATAATGTTTGTAACACCCCGTATGTTGAATAACTTGCTATAATATAAAACAGGGCATAATTAAATTTAAAAATCTGAATCAGGGGAAACGGGCTATGCCATTGCGTTCCTCTCGGAAAAATACGCGAAATAGAGTCCGAGTTTTCGAAAATCGGAGTCCGTATGACCCAGATAAGGCCCAAAGAAGTTTTCAGAAATTTAAATTCAGATTTAAAAACAAAATTTTCAATTTTTAGAAGTGGCGGGAAAAATCCCGCCAGACCCAGGGGGTCGACCTCCCTGGTCGAGCCCAGGTAACCTGGGTGCACCAGCTTGTCTTTTGGGCTGTGTTTTAGTGGCTAGGACGTGATCTGACGGCTCTAATCTAATTTAGGGTTAATCTAATGGCCTAAAACACCTAACTACTCTATAAATACACCCTAAGACTACCCTAATTCATACTAAAAATAGATACAATGCCGTCATGCCGTCAAAATGCAACTTGAAGGAGCCTCCATCAATTAGTAGAAGAAGATAGCATCTCAAATCAATCTCTAATCAACTCTAGCAACTTAATCTTCTTCTCAGGAGTGCTAATCAACAAGTTGTGAGTTTTCTATAGCCTTAATGACCAATTATTGAAATGATTATGATAGGATATAATGAGGTTATGGCTATGAATGTGGATCAATGCATGTTATGCAAGTTATATGCTATGTATTAATGATGTTATGCATGTTATGCAAGTTATATGCTATGTATTAATGATGTTATGCATGTTATGCAAGTTATATGCTATGTGTTAATGATGTTATGCATGTTATGCAAGTTATATGCTATGTGTTAATGATGTTATGCAAGTTATGCAAGTCATATGCTACATGTTCATGATGTATTGCAAGTTATGCAAGTCATATGCTATGTGTTTGTGATGTTATGCAAGTTATGCAAGTCATATGAGAAACATTGATCCATTATGACACCATGATATGCAAGTTTGGTGCATGATTATATGCAAGTTCATATATGATATGTTATGCAAGTTTGGTGTATGATTATACGCAAGTTCACATATGACATGTTATGCAAGTTTGGTGTTTGATGATATGCAAGTAACATGTGCAAGTTTACACCTTAGAATGATATGCATACATATGCAAGTTAACCCCTTTGTATGTCATACATACATATGCAAGTTTACCCCTTTGTATGACATAAATAACTTATGCAAGTTAACCTCCTTATGACATATGTGATTCATGCAAGTTTGAGTTGATTATTTATGCTAGTTGGGTTGATGCTATATGCATGTTGACACCTTTAAACCCATGTTGATGCTAATGCTATGCAAGTTGAACCCATTATATTTATGATGAATCTTCCCTTTTATGTCATGTTAGCGAATTACGTGGGGAACGATGGGGTTAATATACATGTTAATGAAATGGTGTGAAGTTGGTATGATTATGCATAACATAAAGTGATGGACATAATTGAGTCAATTATGTACATCGTTAAAATTGGAATTAATTAGGGAAAATTAATTCGGGGGTGATTAATTAGGTGTAATTAATCGACTAAGACACGAGGTTGGACCCTTTTGTAGCATAAGACTGCCCGAAACCGACCGGCAAATCCAGCGGCTACAAATGATTGGCCCAATGTGAGAGGTCTTAGGCACAAACTATATACGTGACAAGTGTAAAGACACGAGGTTAGACTCGGTTATGGCGTAAGGCTGCCCGGACCCAACCGGCAAATCCAGCTGCCATAAAAGATAGTCTAATGTGAGAGGTCTTTACAACGGTTATGTTCTTAATCAATTAAGAAACACTTAACCAGATAAGCATGTAGTGGGCATGAGGGGTTAAGTGGGTGCCTTGGGTGGCATGTGGAAATCAAGTAAGTGCCTTGGGTGGCATGAGGAAATCTAGTGGGTTGCCTTGGGTGGCAATAGAAAATACGATTAGAATACTTAACCAAGTGGAAACATGTAATTAAACATGATTAAAGGGTTAAGTGGGATGCACTAGATAAATTGACAAGCTTAGGTGGTAGCTTGTGGGGGCCCATTTCAACCAGTAACCCATATGTATCTTATTGGGCTCGACCCATGTCGAGGACGGGACATGCGTACTGGGCTTGATTATAAGAGGCCAAAACGGGTTAGCGGTGGCAACGCGAGTCCAACGGGTTTCATATGCGTGTGTGGATTCGGGCTGGTAGGTAAGACGTTGTTGCATCGTGTAGGTATAAGCCGTGCACCATTTGTTGTATCGGGTTGCCACTTTGGGGAGTGATACACCCCATTGTGGGGCCAGCACGGGTATCTACGGTAGGGAGCCGATCGCTTGGGAGTAGTGGGTACACCTAGTGGAGATAGGGGCAGACGACACCTATGTAGTCAGCTAGGGGTACACGAAACTACTGGGTAAATTCTCTAAGTCCTTGGGTGGGATCAACCTTTAAGTAGGAATGACTGGTGTGGTGCAGTTAGTAATTATCCTTGGGTGGGTAGATGCGTCTTTACCGTTATCCTAGTTCCCTTATATCTAGTTGGCTACTTAGTGTAGTCATTTATCCCCAGTCATCCCGTACCAAGTTTATATCATACCCTAATTACTTTAATGATTGTGTTGTTAAAGTTATAGGGCTCACTCAGACTTATGTCTGGCCCCGTTGTTTTTATCTGTTTCCCCCTCAGGTCCTCAGGTTGGGCCTAGCACTAGTGGGCTTTGATCAGATTTCTTTGTCTATCTTCTGGAGCTTGGACCGTGATGTAAAGCCCAACTTATCTTTTCCTTTATGGCTATTGTTTATGTAGTGGGATTATGTACTTATGTTTTTATCAGGATGGATATTTAGTACTTGACTCTTTATGGTGTTGTAACTAAACATGTTTACCTTCTGCTGCAATGAAATGATGTTTTAGAATTTCAAGTATTTATATCTGTCTTGTGTAATTTTTCTGTTCTATATTCACTTAAAATGCTCCACCGAAGTTAAGGCATTCCCTTAGTGAGTGACCTTAGCGGGTGTGGGGTGTTACAATGTTTGTAGTACTTTAAAGCCCATAATAGCCAAATTGAATAGCTTTTATTATAGTTTTTTCCTATTCTTGTTCTCAATAAACCAATACAAAATTAAATAATAATTTCAAGTTTTATATTATTCCAAATAAAATCCATTGAGTAGAACAGAAACAACACGTAAAAATTCTAAGACATGCACCCAAAAAAATCTAAGACATGCACCCAAAAAAGATTCAAAAGAGGATTTTTTATTTATTTATGTGTGGAACCTAAGACTTCACTCAAGCCATTGCTTGTCAGTTTTAGTAAACCCCACGGGTAGTGATATAACCTGATTTTTCAACGCCTTCACACTATCTAGGTAGTCACCCCTAGAAATTGACAGAGGTGACCCTCGAACCTGAGACCTATGTCTCATCCCAATTCGCCCACCTCTAACCAAGTGAGCTAGGAGTGTCGGGTAAAGAGGAAATATTATTACCACAAAAGATAGATCAAACCAACTCTAATGCATCTTTAGAATCAAATCTTTGTGTGGCACCAATGCCTACACTTTGCATTAGTTTCTTATCAAAAAGAAAACTCTTGTTATATAAAATGCATTTGATGGCAAGAAAAAGATTGAACATGCCTTTTGTAAAATAAAGCACGCATATGCAGAAAAATGGTGACAATTCAATACACAGTCAAAACAACTTGTATTACTTTTAAGTAGACAACACAAAAAATCAAATCACTCTGTTTTCTAATTCAAATCAAAGCAAACTTCTATTCATTTTTTTATTTATTGATTTCTAGGTTCACTCTGCAAATATATATTAATCTTTTCTAAAAGATTTTGTATCTGCTTCAACATAGCAAAATATGTACACATTATATTAACTGCAAATAGATTAGGATTTGTATTATAAGAGAAGGCACGAAAAAAGTGACTTTACAATGCATTTTATATGATAAGTTGAATTCAAGTCGAATCCACTCATTTTTCAAATGTTTTAACTATAGGATCATATAATAGTATGATTCCTTCCTCCATCGTTGTGACGATAACCATTTGTTAATTAGTTATTTAACACCCTGTATTTTCTATGTTTATTAAAGTAACGAATTAAGTAATACTTAATTGCAAAAGTAAGAATTAAAGGAAACGGGTTACGCCATTGCGTTCGTCTCGGAATTCTGCTTGAGACTGAGCCCGTGTTTGCGTAAATCGGACTCCGTATGAAGAAGTTATGGAGTTCATAAGATTTCATGTTAAATCGGAAATTAAATATAAATAATAATTAAATCGAAAAAGCAGTTCGAATTTCAAAATCACGTAGATCAGCTGGGTGGGAAAAATCCCGCCCATAGGGGTCGACTCCCCCCGGGGGGTCGACATAGGTGCGACCCCCCACGAGGGGTGTCGACCCCCCTATAGGGGTTGACCCCCTCACCCACATCCAAACAGTGACGATTTTCTGACTTGTTGCTGAGTCACTAGGGCATAGGTGGCAATTCCTGGATAACTGTATCTAGTCTGCACGAATGTGATCGCTCCTAGGATGATCTAACGGCCCACATAAGTTTAAACCTCTATAAAAGCAACCATAGTCCTCAACCCTAAATCACACAATTACATTCCAAGGAGCCACCATGCTGTCCATGATCGACCTAGCCCAGCCACCATTTCTTCTCAAACTAGAAAGCAAGTTAGAAGCTACGAATCAAATCTAATTTAGAGAATCGATAGTCTACGTCAAGGGATTGCTTTTCAGTTTCAGAAATCAGATCCCAGAATTCAAGACCGTTCTGTAATTAGTAAGTTCATGTTACTTTCAGAAGTAAAATTCAATTGTGATTCTGACATTATAATAAATCGGAATCTGAGATTATGCCTATTTCTATCTGTCTTTCTATAACCATTGGATATATCTCATTTGATATTATTATGTCCCTTCTTTGTCTCTACATTCCGTCTTCCCTTTTTGTTTTTTATAGCCAGACTACTGTGTGCCTGAGCCAAATCTCATAAGAGATGAACGTGCATTGGAAATAAAATTGGGCATAATATATGATTTGAACATGACCAGCGCTAAAATTGGGCATAATATATGATTTGGACATGACCAACGCTAAAATTGGGAAAAATATTAAACTATGTATAATTGGGCATAGCTGATATGTAAATGATTTGAGGACATAACATATATTGTATTTAAAACATAAAGTGGATCTAACATTTAGCTTGAAAATTTAGGCATAAAGTATATTGGACATATGACTTGGGGTTTGGGGCGTAATTTGAACTGAAAGCATGTAAGGCATAGTACATGTTGTGGTTTAAGACCTAAAATTGGGGCATATTATATATGACAGTTTATGACTTGGAAGAAGTAGATTATGCATGAAAACCTGTAGTAAGATAGGGATAACTGTTAAATGTGAACACACCTAATTTGGGATTTTGGGTAAATTAGCATGCACTGTAATTAAAGGCTATAATTTGGCATAGTTTATACTATGAACAATGATAGGGGGTTTTGTACGGTGCAATACGACTAAACCTTAGGGCACGTGTTGTATTGTGAATTATGACCATGATTTTGGCATGTAGGTTTATAGGCTTAATTTATTAGGCAAGATATGTTAATGGAACTTTAAGTAAGGTTTAATTTGTTAAACTGACTAATATGTTGAAATCTGTTGAAAGTGAATTTGTAGGGAATAACTTGAAATTAGCTTTGTTGAGGTATAACTTGAGAATTGGAACATGACTAGTTTTGTGAATTTGGGATAATTAGCATATAAAATCTAGACTTGGACATGTATGGTAAATATGCTAAAAAGATAAACATGCCTAACCCGAGGTTAGATTGAGTAGCGGTGTAAAACTACCCAGAACCGCCCGACACATCCAGTAACCGCAACAACACCTATCTAATGTGAGAGGTTAGTGCATTATGCCCAAGAAAACCTGAGGTTAGATTGAGTTGTGGTGTAAAACTGCTCGGAACCGCCCGACACATCCAGTAACCGCAACAACATAGATCTAATATGAGAGGTTGGTGCATTAATAAATCAATTAATGCTAATGAACAAAACATGATAAGAATGGTAGGGTTAAGTTAACTAAGGAAACACTTAACTGTTATAGCATGTTAATTAGACAAGAATATAGGGTTAAGTTAATTTAAAACACTTAACCGTTATAACATGTTAAATAGACAAGTAGGTGGGGTTAAGCAAATTTAGAACACTTAACTGTTATAACATGTTAATTAGAAAAGTGAGAAGGGTTAAGTTAATAAGAAACACTTAACCAATATGACATGATGAATGGGTAGGGTTAAGTTAAAACAAGAGAGCAACACTTAATCAATATAACAGGATGCCTGGAAAGGTTAAGTTAACACAAGAAGGCAACACTTAACCAATGTAATACGACAAGTGGGTGGGTTATGTTAACTTGAATTGATTGATGACACTTAACCAATACATCATGATGAACGCGTAGTGTTAAGTTAATAAGATACACTTAACCAATGTAACCTGATGAATGAATGGGGTTAAGTTAACGGGAAATACTTAACCAATTATAACATGATGAATGAATGGGGTTCAATTAATAGGAAAGACTTAACCAATCCAACATGACGAGTGAGAAGGGTTAATAAGAAACACTTAACCAACATGACATGATGAGCGGGAGGGTTAAGTTGACATGGATGGACGACACTTAACCAATATGACATAATGTGTGGGAAGGGTTAAGTACATATCGGGTTGGTGGGTAATATTAGTAAATATAGGCCCACAAACTTAACCATTAAGTAACATGTTTGAATCAGTAGGATGGTTAAGTACATATCGGGTTGGTGGGTAATATTAGTAAATATAGGCCCACAAACTTAACCAGTAAGAAACCCTAGTAACGGGGACCCATTTCAGCAGTAACCCATAGGGATGTATCAAGGTACCCTGAAACTAGGAAGGGTAGGGCACGATTACTGGGCTGATTATAAGCGGTCAAAATAGCGGTAGGGGGTACCTCAGTGTAGGTTCCGATGGATTACGGGCATGCACGTACTCCGAAGTGGGGAAAGCAGGCACTGGGTACCAGTAGTTATACACTGTGTATCTTGATTCATGTCGGGTTGCTATCATAAGGATTAATACACCTTATGGTGGGACCAGAACAAGGTATTTACACGCAAGGGAAGGCCAATTGACACAGACACATGGATCATTAATACAAGTAGAGAGCCGATCGATAGGGTACATCTAACATCTTCATGGCAATTAGGCTGATTGAGGTAAGATCCTCAGAATAGATGTACACCTGAAGGCTACCATAATTGCGGGCATTGGGATCACGTTGTAATTTTACACAGATTACTAGTTGGGACACTTGTTAGGCGGTGCAGAGATATAAAAATCAGAATAGCAAGGTAATAGCGAAGCAGAAATCAGAGTAGAAGCGTATTTAGTTTTTCTTGCCTTATCATATCTATGCTAATCGTATGTTATTTTGTTATCCTTGTTATCACGATATTGTCTTATATTCAGTTTATTCATGTCATGATGCTTTTGCCTATTTTCATGCTGAAAGTCACTGAACTTACCAGACTTATGTCTAGTTTGTTTCGCCTCTTTTCTTCCCCCCCCCCCCCAGGTTCACAGGGAGGAAATGTTACCACTTAGCTCAGTTTTCTTTCCAAGCTCGAAGATAGATGATGTATTTCTTTGTACTCTCTCTTCCACTGCTATGGATGGTTCATGCTTTATTGGGGAAAATCATTGTTATTTTTATGGTTCTTTTATACTTAGAAGTTTTTAAATCAAGACAGAAGTTCTATGTATTACTTTTAAGTATGATTGGGACAATTGTTGTAAAAGATTGACTGAACCACATTATTTATAAAATGACTTTATTTTCCGCTGCTTTATTTGTCTGTCTTGTAATTTGTCTACATCTTTTACCTAAAACACTCCATCGAAATAAAGGCATTCCCTTGGTGAGTGACCTTAACGGAGGTAGGGTGTTTCACTCGGTATCAGAGTTGAAGGTTACCGGATCAGATAAAAGATTTGAAAAATTATTTTCAAAATGGTTTTAAAAGAAGCATTTTGAAAAGAATTTTTTTTGTTTTAAAGGCGTATTCCCCAAAGCCATATGCACTATCTTTTGATCGTCTGTTTGAATCGTTGTTTCCTTTTTTCCTGAGTCTCCAAGGCTCTTGGCTTTCTGGGAGGTAACCCCATAGAGGCATGGTTCTGTAGGCTTGATGAAACTATTACATCCATCAAAGGGCAAATAAGTGCCCAGCTTCCATCTGTAGCCCCAATAGTTTCACCTGCAGCTAATTTTCTTTCAAGCTTTGTAGGGTTCTCCGTGCGATGGAGGCAGCTTTCAAGAGACTTGTCAACAAGTTACACAAAGATGACAAAGATGAGAATGAGGGAGTTTGGCTAAGGAACACAACCCAAGGATGAGGAACTCATGGATATAGACTTGGTTCACAAGGAAGGGAAGAAAAAATAGGAAAACCTAAGACAATAGGAAGTGTCGTTATTACGATATAACAGGTTATATAATCAAGGACAAGGGCAAGAACTAAGGACAAGATTTTGAGGAGGGCTAGTGCATGCTCTCACCGCCAGCGTACCTAAGAGAGAGGTAGTAAAGTTTCTATTGAAAAAGTCTAGTTTTTCTTTTTGATCGTCCTATTAGTACTCTTTTTTATTTTGGTGCTTCACATTCGTTTATATCTGCTTCTATAGTTGAGTCTCTGCACCTTATTACTTGTATAATAGAAGATCCCATTATTGTCTCAAATCCAGTTGGTGGTTCGGCTCGTTTATCTTTGGTTTGTAAGGATTTGAGAATAGATATGTTAAGTATTGATTTTAAGTGTAATGCTTATGTTTTCGGGTTTCATGGGCTATTGGTTGATTCTAGGCATGGATTGGTTAGCTAGTAATTGTGAAAGGAGGGTAGTTAAACTTTCGACTTGCCTCGGGAATACCCTCGAGATTCCGTGCGATCCTAAGGGATCAGTTTGTCTTGGCTACCTAGAATCACTTGATGCATCTATCGATGATTTACGATCCGTTAGAGTAGTCCATGAGTACGCAGATGTTTTTGATCAGGTTAGGGGTTTATCCCCTAAAACGCGAGATAGACTTCCGCATATATTTAGTTGACAATGCAAAGCCAGTTGCATTACCTGTACGACACATGACTCCAAGGGAAAGGAAGGACTTAGTAAACAAGTAAAAGAGTTACTTAAGAAAGGGTTCATAAAGCGGAGTACCTCAAAAAGGGGGTGCTCCAGGCAGATGGTTCACTTTGCTTGTACATAGATGATATTTTGGTTTTCTCTAAGAATGAGGAAGAACATGCTCTGCATCTAAGGGATGTCTTGGATACCCTCCAAGCGCATCAACTTAAGGCGAAATTCTCCAAAAATGTCATTTTTGGAGAGAAGAAGTAAGGTTTCTAGGACATGTGGCGCCCAAAGAAGGGATAGCAGTAGGTCCCGCAAAAGTAGTTGCGGTGTAAGACTGTAAGGCCCCAAGGAATGCAACAGAATTAAGAAGCTTTCTTGGACAAGCGGGCTAATATAGGAAGTTAATTAAGGACTTTGCGGAGGTATTAGCCCCACTTACAAGATTGATGGAGAAGAATATAATCATCTTAGTATATACACTTAATAACATGGTTATCATCTATTTATTTTCAAGAAATAGTTCTGGGAGTGTTAGCATGACACGGCAGAGGTTGTAGTGCCAAGTATACTATAAGGAGAAATGGTGGAACAAGAGGCGACAGTGAAATGAGTTCCAACGCATATTATGGAAACAGAAATCAAGAAGCAACGCAATCGTAAAGTTGAGGCAGTCAGAGCACTATAGAGTGAAGCTCAAGAAGATGCGACTTATAAGACTGAAGACTAAATACGCACATCATACCCTTTTTGAGGGTATATCCTTGATCTCTCTTTTTCTGCAAAGTTTATTTGCTAGTCTTTATCCTTTAAGTATATCCTCTCGATTCTATCCTTGATCTTTAGGTAGAAGCCAATGGATGTAACATGTGTTTGAAACATGTTATGTTTGGTGGATGCAAGTGGATGTAAGTGTTTGCTCGTGGATGCATATACACACATTAGGCACTAGATCGACTCAGTCACTTTCATATTGCATATGCATGAGTGAATTTTTATTTTTATGAATTGAAACTTGATATGTTATCATATGGATGTCGCATTTGTATGAACGATTGTGCACTCATGTAGAAGTTATAAAGTATGATTAGGAATAATTGCATACATGGTGGACTCATGACACTGACATAATTCGCATTAAGAAGGTCAACTGAATCAGTAGACCGCCTGGTTTTGCATTAGATAAGGTCATGTACACACACTATGCATATGATCATGAAAGCATTAGAAATCTTTTTAAGGACAATGGATGTCTGTGATTGAATGATTGAGTAGATCGATGTTGGATGTTAGGATACATTCTCCTTGACTTGGAGATTTCGAGGATGAAATCCTTTGACGGGAGAATGTAACACCCTGTATTTTCTATGTTTATTAAAATGACGAATTAAAGAATACTTAATTTTGAAAGTAAGAATTAAGGGAAACGGGTTACGCCATTGCGTTCTTCTCAGAATTCTTCTTGAGATAGAGTCTGAGTTTGCATAAATCGGACTCCGTATGAAGAAGTTATGGAGTTTAGAAGATTTCATGTTAAATTGGAAATTAAATATAAATAATAATTAAATTGAAAAAGCAGTTCGAATTTCGAAATCACGTAGAACAGCTAGGCGGGAAAAATCCCGCCCATAGGGGTCGACTCCCCTAGGGGGGTCGACATAAATGTCGACCCCCCAAGAGGTGTGTCGACTGAGGTGTCGACCCCCTCGCCCAGATCCAAACAGTGACGATTTGCTGACTTGTTGCTGAGTCACCAGGGCATAGGTGGCCATTTCTGAATAACTCTATCTAGTCTGGATGGTTGTGATCTCTCCTAGGATGATCTAACGACTCACATAAGTTTAAACCTCTATGAAAGCGACTCTAGATCTCAACCCTAAATCACACAATGTCATTCCAAGGAGCCACCATGTTGTCCATGATCGACCTAGCCCAGCCACCATTTCTTCTCAAACTAGAAAGCAAGTAAGAAGCTACGAATCAAATCTAATTTAGAGAATTGGTAGTCTACATCAAGGGATTGCTTTTCAGTTTTAGAAATCAGATCCCAGAATTCAAGACCGTTCTGTAATTAGTAAGTTCATATTACATTCAGAATTAAAATTCAATTGTGATTCTAACATTGTAATGAATCTGAATCTAAGATTATGCCTATTTCTATCTGTCTTTCTATATCCATTGGATCAATCTCATTTGATATTATTATGTCCATTCTTTGCCTCTACTTTCCTTCTTCCCTTTTTGTTTCAATAGCCAGGCTACTGCGAGCCTGAGCCAAATCTCATAAGAGATGAACGTACATTGGAAATAAAATTGGGCATAATATATGATTTGAACATGACCAGCGCTAAAATTGGGCATAATATATGATCTGGACATAACCAGCGCTAAAATTGGGAAAAATATTAAACTATGTATAATTGAGCATAGCTGATTTGTAACATATTTGAGGACATAACATATGTTGTATTTAAAACATAAAGTGGATCGAAATTTGGCTAGAAAATTTAAGCATAAAGTATATTGGACATATGACTTGGGGTTTGGGGCGTAAATTGAACTGGAAACATGTAAGGCATAGTACATGTTGTGGTTTAAGACCTAAAATTGGGGCATATTATATATGATAGTTTATGACTTGGAAGAAGGAGATTATGCATGAAAACCTATAGTAAGATAGGGATAACTGTTAAATGTGAACACGCCTAATTTGGGATTTTGGGTAAATTTGCATGCACTATAATTAAAGGCTATAATTTGGCATAGTTTGTACTATGAACCATGATTAGGGGTTTTGTACGATGCAATATGATTAAACCTTAGGGCACGTGTTGTATTGTGAATTATGAGCATGATTTTGGCATGTAAGTTTATAGGCTTAATTTATTAGGCGAGATATGTTAATGGAACTTTAAGTAAGGTTTAATTTATTAAACTGACTAATATGCTGAAATCTGTTGAAAGTGAATTTGTGGGGCATAACTTGAAATTAGCTTTGTTGAGGTATAACTTGAGAAATGGAACATGACTAGTCTCATGAATTTGGGATAATTAGCATATAAAATCTTGACTTGGACATGTATGGTAAATATGCTAAAAAGATAAACATGCCTAACCCGAGGTTAGATTGAGTTGTGGTGTAAAACTACCCGGAACCGCCCGTCACATCCAGTAACCACAATAACACCTATCTAATGTGAGAGGTTAGTGCATCATGCCCAAGAAAAACCCGAGGTTAGATTGAGTTGTGGTGTAAAACTTTCAGGAACTGCCCGGCACATCTAGTAACCGCAACAACATAGATCTAATGTGAGTGGTTGGTGCATTAATAAATCAATTAATGCTAATGAACAAGATATGATAAGAATGGTAGGGTTAAGTTAACTATGGCGACACTTAACCGTTATAACATGTTAATTAGACAAGAAGATGGGGTTAAGCAAATTTAAAACACTTAACCGTTATAACATGTTAATTAGACAAGAAGATGGGGTTAAGTAAATTTAAAACACTTAACCGTTATAACATGTTAGTTAGACAAGAAGGTGGGGTTAAGCAAATTTAGAAAACTTAACCGTTATAACATGTTAATTAAAAAAGTGAGAAGGGTTAAGTTAATAAGAAACACTTAACCAATATGACATGATGAATGGGTAGGGTTAAGTTAAAACAAGAGAGCAACACTTAACCAATATAACAGGATGCGTGGAAAGGTAAAGTTAACACAAGAAGGCGTCACTTAACAAATGTAACACAACAAGTGGGTGGGTTAAGTTAACTTGAATTGGTTGATGACAGTTAACCAATACAGCATGATGAACGCGTGAGATTAAGTTAATAAGATACACTTAACCAATGTAACCTGATTAACAAATGGGGTTAAGTTAATGGGAAATACTTAACCAACTATAACATGATGAATGAACGGGGTTAAGTTAATAGGAAACACTTAACCAATCCAACATGACGAGTGAGAAGGGTTGATAAGGAACACTTAACCAACATGACATGATGAGCGGGAGGGTTAAGTTGACATGGATGGACAACACTTAACCAATATGACATAATGTATGGAAAGGGTTAAGTACATATCGGGTTGGTGGGTAATATTAGTATATATAGGCCCACAAACTTAACCATTAAGTAAACATGTTTGAATCAGTAGGAGGGTTAAGTACATATCGGGTTGGTGGGTAATATTAGTAAATATAGGCCCACGAACTTAACCAATAAGAAACCCTAGTAATGGGCACCCATTTCAACAGTAACCCACATGGATGTATCAAGGTACCCTGAAACTAGGAAGGGTGGGGCACGATTACTGGGCTGATTATAAGCTGTCAAAATAGCGGCAGGGGTTACCTCAGTGTAGGTTCCGACGGATTACGGGCGTGCACGTACTCCAGAGTGGGAAAAAGAAGGCACTGGGTACCAGTAGTTATACACTGTGCATCTTGATTCGTGTCGGGTTGCTATCTTAAGGATCGATACACCTTATGGTGGGACCAGTACAGGGTATCTACACGCAAGGGAGGGCCGATTGACACAAACACATGGAACATTAATACAAGTAGGGAGCCGATCGATAGGGTAGTAAGGGTACATCTAACATCTTCATGGCAATTAGGCCGATTGAGGTAAGATCCTCAGACTAGATGTACACCTGAAGGCTACCATAATTGCAGGGATTGGGATCACGTTGTAATTTTACACAGATTACTAGTTGGGACACTAGTTAGGCAGTGCAGAGATAGAAAAACCAGAATAGCAAGTAGTAGCGAAGCAGAAATCAGAGTAGAAGCGTATTCAGTTAATCTTGCCTTATCATATCTATGCTAATCGTATGTTATTTTGTTATCCTTGTTATCCCGGTATTGTCTTATATTCAGTTTATTCATGTCATGATGCTTTTGCCTATTTTCATGCTGAAAGTCACTGGACTTACTAGACTTATGTCTGACCTAGTTTATTTCTCCTCTTTTCTCCCCCCGGTTCACAGGGAGGAAATGTTACCACTTAGCTCAGTTTTCTTTCCAAGCTCGAAGATAGACGATGTATTGCTTTGGACTCTCTCTTCCACTTGTATGGCTGGTTCATGCTTTATTGGGGAATATCATTGTTATTTTTATGCTTCTTTTATACTTGGAAGTTTTTAAATCAAGGCAGAATTTCTATGTTTTACTTTTAAGTATGTTGAGACAATTGTTGTAAAAGCTTGACTGAACCACATTACTTATAAAATGACTTTATTTTCCGCTGCTTTATTTGTCTGTTTTATAATTTATCTGCATCTTTTACCTAAAATTCTCCACCGAAATAAAGGCATTCCCTTGGTGAGTGACCCTAACGGAGGTGGGGTGTTTCAAATTACATATGCATGTGGGGGACTACGGATCCATTTATATAGCCTATTCAAATAGGAGCTCCTTGTACTTCATTTGCTCCACAACAACTAAAAAGGAAAAATTACAAAGAAAAACACAATAGTTCACAAACATGGAATTACCATATGCTAGCACTGAAGATGAAAACCAAACTAATGTTAAAAATAAGGTCTAAAATAGAAGATCCACAGTTATATTGTTTTTCTTTTCTTATATATCATCAAACTCATCCGTTATTATATTAGATCTGGTGACTAATATAGAAGTTATCTCTTCATACACACCCAAGTTTCATGTGTAAATTTTGTACTGATGAAATTTAGCCATGTTAATAGCCGATCTTAAAACAGATAAATCGTATATTCGGATCTAATCTTTGAAACAATGAATGGAAAACCTTTGCCAATCGATTACTTAGAAATATCCATATGTGAAGCAAATAAATAATTTCACCTTCCGAGACCGAAAAGGATCATGGAGGAATCGCGATCAGATCTAAATCAATCCCCAACTCATTGCAGGAGAATATGTCAGAAGCTTCTTTCTCAAAATCCCGAGTGCCCTAGAGTTGAGCTTCAATTTGCGATAGAACGCGATTTTCATTTTCTGTTTTTTTTAATACGCGAATCGATTTTAAGATGGAAGGAAAAAAGAAGCAAAGGGGAATGTGTTCGTTGATTTGAGAAGAAGAAAAAGAAAGTGAAGGCGATAGCTTGAATAAGCTTGCAGTGGGAAAATGAAAATTTGGGGCAAAGCAGCTAAGGCGATGAAGGAAAATTAGAATGACGCGGATTGTTAACCTGGACCGTTGGATTTTGTTGACGTAGATTGCTAATTTTATTCATGCGGCTACTACAACACATGTTGATATCTATGATAACACATTGAAGCATGCGATGCAATAGACAAAAAATAGCATAGCAATGGGAACATTGTAACTACATTAACATATTGATCCATTGCCCGGTTGCTATGTCCAGCTAGATAGGGTCCACCCACTGTAGTATTGATGACAATGCCTTTACCTTTTTGCTGAGCAGTAGCCTTTTGGGATTGCTGCCCTTTATTTCGCTCTGGGTTGCATTGCCCTTGATTTCTCGGGGTTACCTTATATTCGTCCAACTTTCCTTCCCTAAAAAGCTTCTCTACCAAATCTCTTAAATGCCGTCATTCATTTTTCAAGTTCCCATAGGTCCGTGGAAAAGGCAGAATTTTCCTGTTTCACGCTCCTTCTCCGTTGAGTCCCTTGGTGGAGGCTTCTTATATTGAAGAACATTGTAAGTATCCAGGTAGATATTCTCTAACGTGTCATTCAAAGGTGTGAGGTTCTCAAATGTTCTAAACAGTAGTCTCTTCCGTGAGTCATTCCTTCGATTCCTTTTCTTGTTATCATTTCTAGTTTGGCGGCCATTGCCCTGGTTCTTATTTCCAATATTGACCTTTACCTTCCCACAACTATCGCCAGACTGCTTGATGGCCACATTACTCTGTATATCTTCCTTATCAACGGTCTTCCTCTTTCGATTAGCACATATCTCTTCTTGGCGTGGGCTAATATTGTCTTTCTCATATAATATCTCCCTGGTCAGTGGTGGTTTTCCAGCTAAGTATTAACCAAACTCAGTATCTTTATCTACTCCGTCAATTAATGCCATCAAGACGGACTGCTCGTGAGGGTCTCTGACCTCCGTAACTGCTAAATTGAAGCGATGTAAGTATAACCTCAAAGTTTCATCAGGGCGTTGCTTAATTAGGGATAGCTCAACGACGTTTTTGGACCTTTGAGCATGGAGTCGGAATTGATTTATAAACCTTTCGCTCAATTCTTTGAAGTTGGAGATTGATCGCACCGACAACCGAGTAAACCACATTAACGCCACGTCCTCTAGGATGATCGGGAATGCTTTGCACTTCACTGCGTCCGGAGTGGCAATAGCGTTACCATACATCAAATGTTGAACTGGATATGTCCTACCCGCATAATGGTTCCTAGTCGGTAGATTAAATCGTCTAGGGAATTAGACATCCAGTATGTCGTCAGTGAAAGGTGTATGATTGCGGCCTACACCCCAATCCTTATTCTTCTGTCCTTTGTTGTCTGTCGTGATCTGCCTCACTATTGCCTCAACGTCGGCACTGGTCAAGGTGGATTCAGGGTCAGCACTTCTTGCTGTACGGGGACCTCCAATATCTCTTCGGTGCATTGCCGCCCAGTCCGGGGCCTGAGCAGAGCTCCCTTGTCCCCTATGACTGCGGTCAGTCATGCGGTGAGGGAGCTGTAATGGTTGATTCTGAATAGAGTAAACAGTGCTCTGACCCTTAGGTAGCATTCAGGATCCCTCCATTGGTGGTAAAGCGGGATTATTCAAATTACGATTGTCAAGTCTCAGATTGAGTGATGTTTCTTCTCGAGAAGGAAATGATCTAAATTGAAGCTGATCCACATTTTCAGGCCTTTCTAATGGCTGTCGTTGGGTTCTCGGAGGCTCCTCTGATGAGGATGAATAATCTGGAGTAAAGCAATGTGTTGTTAAAGGTGTCCTTTTCCTTCGGATTTCATACATCTGCCAACTCATTGGAGTCATATTTTCCTGCATCAAGGAACTCTCACGTCATCAAGCTTCCAAAACATCATTTGTCCTTTCCAATATGTCGAGAACATGAGAAAAGTCTCTCTTTGCTGCTGGAGTAGAGGCAGGTAGCTGGTCATTAACATTCACGACTGGGTTTGGAGAACTTGTGCCAGGTCGAGCAGACGCATCAGCATAGATGGAGTGGGTCACAATTTCCTTTTCGGGTTGGGTCGTGGTAACTTGTTGGGGCCGGTTCGTGACCCCTTCTTGGTGGCTGTTCATGACTTCTTCTCAGGGCTATTCATGACCCCTACCTGAGGGCGGTTCGTGGCCCTCTTTTGAGACCGAGTCTTGACCCCCTCCTGGGGTTGGGTCGCCCTCTGAGAGCCATGAACCAGTGAGACCACCTCGGCCTGCTCCTGGACATTCTCTTCGTTAGCCTCCTTTTCTCGAGAGGCTCGTAAATCATTGGATTTCTTTGTGCCCATAATGTCTTGACCTTACTGAAATCTTTAAAATAAAAAGGTGGGAATGCGGACTATTTTCTTCGGACTTGAAAATCCAAATAGTAGAGTAATAATCCGATAGGTTAAGAATTCGATTCTCAGTGAAAGCACCAAAATGTTAGACCAAAAATTGGTTCTAACACCCAAATTTTCTTGAATCATAGAGAATTAAACTAGAAATGAAATAAAATACAGCAAACACACCAAATTTATAGTGGTTCGACGTTAAAGAGACTATGTCCACTTTATATGATTCTGATTATACGTTTGAATGCAAGTACAATCACTATTTCCTCTCAATCTCACTTTTACAATAGTAATTCACTTAGCTATTTTGAGATATCTCTGATTAAAAATAGAAGAAGTATGATAATGGTGGAATCAGAACTTCAATTGCCAAAAGATCCTGAAAAATGCTAAATATTGGGTTATTTATAGCCAACTTCTGTAGGCAGTTCGTGAAGACATGTGGCATCTATCCCGAAGATCTCAAAGCCATTCGTGAGTGAGTGGAGAAGTGGTCAGAGCAGCCGTTACGTGTTAGTGGATCCACAGTTCTCGGTTCGTGGGAGATGTGGAGATTGACCAAGTCCTGATCCTAGAGGAGGGGTCGGCTCGTGACCTTTGTATACGAGACGGTCTGTGGGACTGGACCACGAGCGGATCACAATGGGGATCTACGAATCATGTTCTGGGCATCACAAGCCGTCTCCACGAGCCTCCTTCACGAGCTGGACCTGATGTGTCACGAGCTGCACCCCTTATTTGTGTACTTGAGCTATGATTACCCCCTCTAAACCCGTGAGTGTACGAATCTTTATCCATCTAATTACTGGTGTTCCAGCCCTTGGTGGCTTGGTCAAAAAGTTAGCCAATAGATTACGGCCAGGAATGTATTTCATTCTGTAGTGTTCCATGAGTTGTATCACGTTATCTGTAGTTTATCTTAGGAATCTCCATCCTATTAAATCCCTTCAGTGAATGAAATCTTAGGTTTAAATTTTTTGATGAAATTTAAACCATATCCTCTCGTGTCTAGTTGATTGTTGAATCAAAATAAATAAATCGGGATGGGTAAATGAATTAAATTCAAGATATAGTAAATGGAATTTATACTAGGATAATAGAGTGATAAAATAAAATAAATCAGAGTTGAGCAGCGGAAACATGTAAATTGTTATGGTTGTGTTAGACTTAATAAAGTTATAAGTGGGATTAAAGGATGTTAAGTATTGAATAAATGTTGTTAAGATTAACTGAGTTCTGAATATAAATCTAATGCCTGATTTGGAAAATTTTATGTTGGGTTGTCTTTATTTGAAACAAAGTGAGGATAATTGTGATAATGAAATAATAAAGACTACCATGCTTGAACCAAAAATCTGTGATTGTCTATTGTGTTGATTGCTCGTTGGGTATTTTAAGAGTTCTGTTTTGTACGTTTGATCAACATACCGATAAGAATTTCTTAAACACTTAAATGAGACCATCGAGCACATTATATTATGTAATGAATTAAATTTTTAGAAAGAATAATGGAAAATATTCTTGAGATTAGTGTTAAACCACTAGATGAGACAAGAATTGTAGCGGAGTTGGCGAGGCATGGTGATATTATATTGACATTATTGCCAAACGATGGGAAAAATCATTACAAATTTGGAGGTTTGATATATTTAAAATGAATTAATAAGGGTAGTTAAGTGAAAATTAGTGTCTTGAGAAACACTTAAGGGAATAAATATGAAGTGTTTTGAGTATAAAAGCTATTTAAATGGGTAATTGTCTTGAACATGAGTGATATGTTGAAATGCACACTCTCGTACTTGAGTTAAGCGGCGGTTTCAGCCATCGAGTTGGTGATATAAACGGAAAATGGCGACGTTGTTTGATATTACAATCAAAGTAGCAGCCACTATTTGGGAAAAATTTGAACAAATTTGATGGCAATACAGTGTCTGATATAGATTGGAAATTTAAAACGACGAGTATGTATTACGATATATTTTATGTGAAAGATATGTTGCAATGAATTAAATCGCATGCATATGTTGTTTGGAATGATAATTAAAACCTTTACCAAATTGAGTAATGGAAGTTTGTAATTTCTAGTGTTGCAATCTATATAAGTTGGAGATGATTATATAAAAAAAATCTCAAATGCTATGTGTTTTGATACTCAAATTAAGCTCTTAAAGGAATAAAAATTGAGATAAGTTGTTAAAAATTGAAAATGAAATGTACTAACCTAAGTAAATTGCGAGGACATAATTTTCTTTAAGAGGAGATTCTATAAAAATTTGGGTCTTTTTGGTATCCAGGGTTAACCAATTACAATGCATTTTATCATTTCAAGTTTGGGAAGTATAAAATACGAGCTAAGAAATAAGGAATTTGTGATTTATAAAAATTTGTATGTATTAGAATAAATTAAATTCATATAATTATAAGAAAATTTCCCTATTTCGTGTTTGTATATTATATTTTGATGATAAAAAATATTGAAAATACAAAACATTAATTGGTAATCAATAATTAAGTGAAAAAATATTTTAATACGAAATGTTTGTCTTAACAAGATAATTAATAATATATGAGTATGTTTTTAGTAAATGCAACTTGTTGAAATTATAAAATAAACTAGAAATTATGTTTAAAACCCACATTTCGAAATGATTAATTTTTTTATAGTGTATCAATAAAGTGTTGAATTTGTTGTAAATTTGTTTTAAGTTACCATGTTCATAAGCCTAATGAGCTCGCAGACCGGGTTAGGTGCACTAGGGAGAGTTTTACGGTAATGCAGGTTTCTCCACTTAAAAAGTTCAAAAAAAAAAAATTTGAATTTGAGTGAAAAGTAATGTTTACAGGGTAAAATCATGCATAAATGAAATATCAAAAAATGTAAATATTGATGAAAATCAATTTTCATGTGCCAAAATAATTTTTAATAGGACTGTATAAATTATTTGTGTCAAGTAATGGGATTTGTACAATTCTAGAATTTGAAAATGTAAGATCTGTACATAATAGTGTAACTTGTATAATTTGGTTGTAAAAAATAAATCTTATGCCAAGTATTTTAATTTTGGTTTTAAGAAGGATTAGAAATATTTTAGAAGTGTTGTGTAAAATTTTAGTAAAGTTAGATAATGCATTTTGGTGTTAGATTGGAGAAATTAGTGTATTTGTTGTGTTGACAAATTAAAAAATGTATAACACCTTTATAAAGAGAAAAGAAGAAAGAGGGAATTTGCGACACTTTGTTGGTGGGTTGTTGGTCCAAACCCAAACTTATTAGGAAATCCTAGAGAATGGAAGAGAGACACATGACACTTTTATTCCATTATCTCCATCTTCCCTACTTTTACAGTAAACTCATCCCCTTTGTATTTCCATGGCACAAAAACTAATTCCTCAACCAAATTAAATAAGGGGAAAATCTAAACCTTTCCTCTATTCAACAAGAAACTAATTTTAGTTGTCGATTCAAGTTATTCTCTCAGGAGAATTCAAGAGGAAGGTTACTGTAATAATTAAAAGCTTTGCATGTCCACCCTTTTTCGTTTATAGGCAGTGAATGCTCATGGCTTTTCCTTTGCTTGGTGAATCCGAGTTATATTTCTAATCCAGTCAAGAGAGGGTTCCCTCACGCTTTCTATTTTGAATTCCATGTGTTGTTGATGATTTGAAGTAGTAATCTAGCTGAAATTGTTACTGTGTTTTGATTTTGTGAAAACAATGCAAAGGTGGTCTAAATCTATGTTTGTGCTTCCATATCTTCTCCAATACTTGTTGTATTTTAGTAATTATTATTTTGATTGAGAGTTCGTGTTACCAAGTTTGTGTATATCAACTTTCAAGTGAATCTGAGGTCATTTTCACCTTAGTTTACGGGTTAGAAATCAAAATTGGGAGGGTTTATGTTAACCTGGGCAAATTCTCGACCAGTGTCAACATAGGAAGAGTCTGTGCCGATACCTGAACAAATGCCCAAGTTATTTCCCTGCTTAATCTTCATATTGTTCCAGGTTTTAGTGAATTTTGAGTAGGATTATGGTGTGATTTCTGAGGTACATTCGAGAACATATCTCTTGCATTTTATGTCATAATAGATTAAGTATCCAAGCATATATTTAGGGATTGTTTTGGCATAGTTTTTATGATGAATTTCAGTGTAGATCTACAATGTTCCTCTTCGCTTGGTTTAAGTGTTAATTATGCTTCATGTGACTTATTTAGATCGCTTCTAACATATAGAAGCTCATATTTTCGCATTATGTAGTTTGAGATTTTAACGAATTTTAATAATTCATCCCATGTTGTTCTCTTGGTGATTTTCGAGCGCATATGCACAATTTTTAAACTAACAATTTTCAAAGGTATTTTATAATAAAACCCATTTTTTCCTAAGTAAAATAATTTTGAAGTGTTTTTTATATAAAATAATAATATATATTTCCTCATGTATAAAGAGGTTTCAAATTCATTTTCCCGCATCATTTTCTTTAATAAAAATCGTCTTTTCTATAAAGTATTTTCTTATATAAACCACACAATTTTGCACCACTCGAGAAAGCAAGGTTGGTATTTAAACAATTTAGTAAACCATGTGGTATGAGACACAGGTTTATTATTTTGGTAGGTCCAATCCTGTCTATTCGAAGCTATTGTGATTTCAGTGTTTTTGTATTTCTTTTCCTAATGTGTAATTAACTTGGGGGTGTTAAACCGTAAGTGAGAACACACGTTATGGGACACACGATTACCACTTTTCGGGTTACTATCTAAGGGTCTGTGATACATTCTATGTTAATGCCAGTACTAAACCTTTGGCTCATTTATGTTGCGCTTTCGAGCCATCTATGTTTGACCTCAAGTCGTCTATGCTAGGCTTTCGAGACATCTGCGCTTGAGCTTTGGGTTGTTTGTGTTAGTACCAAATCTATGATATAGTGCTTGGCAGGCTTCTGCCATCTGCGAATAGCACGTGCGACTTAGCTTCAGCTGGCCAATTTAAGTTGGATCTGTATCCATGTTAATTTCTATGTTTTGTTTTTTAAATGATTTTACCATTTTTGTGAGTATATATACATATACATATACATATACATATACATTTACATATATATATATACATACATACATACATATATATATATATTTTATAACTGTTGAAAACATGATTTTGGTGTTTTGATGATAACAATTGTACGACGTCGCTAATAACAATTTTATTGTGTGATTTCTTGTCAAACAAATATACGATGGATGAATACTCAAATCGAATTTCATCCATTATGCAAAAAGATGGAATTTCAAAATAATAAAAATATTGTTCAGACGTAACTTGGACACAAGGTAATCAAAGGGGAAAATGCATGCAATTCCAAACAATCCACAACTGCTATATGATACCAAAAAAGAAGCAGAGGGATTAAACCCCAGATTGCTAGAGAGAAAGTTGCCCTAACCATAGCACCAAGTGCATTTTTGAATTAACCAAGCAACAACTTTATTAGAGGTAGAAAACAAAGTTATAATGGATCATAAAATTAGCACATGCCTACTTACCAACTACACCAAGAGTCACTTTGATTGAGGATATGGTAGTAATGAACATAACATTTTTAAAACAACAGTTCAAATGGACATGAAAGTAACTTTTCAACCAATTGTTTATATCCAATGGATGATTCTTTCTGAAAGGGAATTGCTAATAGGATTGTAACTATTTGTTGGCCTCCTTTCACTCCTACATAAGCCTCCTACAATCCCAAAACAAGATATACAATTCTTCTCTCTAATTTGTTCTCTTATTTCGACAGACATTCAGTTCCGTATATATTCCAAAGCAAATATTAGATCAATGCCATTTCACTCCAGTAAATATTCAAATCTAGTCCAATTCCACTTCCTAGCCTCTACGCACTCAATTTGCATTATTATTGTTGAAGGTTGTAAAAGTTGTACTATATTTCGAGTACTCCATGTATTGAAGACACAATGTTTGCGAACAAATTAAATAATTGTAAATAACTGTAAAATTTGTTCGGCTTTCCTAAACAACAAGGATTGTTGTAGAGGGTGTCAAACTCTGGGACCAAAAAAATATTTTAATTACTAAATCCAATCAAGTTATTCCAGAATTTTGATTGGTTGCAAACACAGAAAATAAACAAAAAGAGAGTTTTAACAATAAGTGAAAGCAATTAGGGGATAATGGCATAATTTGATTAATACTCATCAATAGCCAACAAATAAATATAGATCTAACTAAAGTTTCTGTCACAAACATGAATCAACGATAATTAGGTTCTTAGAAACAAATAAATAAATGATGACAAACATAGCCTATGCACGAGCTGAGCTCTTAAACAACCATAGGCTATCAGGACAGATTCACTAATTAATTCCTAAAACCCTAAAATTAGTTCTAAATCTGATAAATGTTAGATCAAATACGAATATACCCTGTGAAGGAGCATAGCTCTTAAATGACACAGGATATGAAGGTTCAGATCTAAACCATGATTCAGATACAGATCTACATGTATAATGTCCTCATCTTTTGGCTATGTGATTCCTATTGAATCATATCTATAAGCATCATCGCCCCTTAATCAAAAGGGATTAGCTAGACATACCTAAAGAATAAGAGAAAAGGAAAATAAATAGCATGAACATAAATAAAATAAAATAACAGCAGAGAAGAGAAGGAGAAGAATTTTATTCCAATAGAAGTTGCACAGAATAAAACCTAGTGTGTTTTTACATGAATGAGATACAATGTATTTATAGCTGATATGACAAAGACTACTTAGCTAATTACACAATGTGGGACTAAAGATTTAGCCCAAATAACACATAAGCCAGTGTGAACGCAACTGTAGAGTGAGTGGTCTAGCAAATGAGCTAATGTGAAGCAGCATGAGTAAGAGGCCTTGCAAATGAGCCAATGTGAACACAGCATGAGTAATCATTGAGCCAAATCTTCCTAACGTCTATTTGCAACCGTTCTTCAAGCTTTACACTCTTCAAGCTTTAGTAATTTCAAACTTCACTCTTTTTGAGCAAATTCTTCATGCTTTATCCATCAAATTCTCTAAACCATGTTTTGTATAAATAATCTAAAAACACAGCTATAAATACACAATATCAATTATTTTAAAGGGAATATAAGATAAATAAGCGGATAAAATATACACATTTACGTGTATATCACACAACATATAGTCAGTCATTTATTTCTTTGTAAAAGAAGATATTGAAGTCTTGTTCAGTTGCTCAGGCAATGTAAACCTATTCCTCTAGATTAAGCGAGGGCTTTTTGTGTTAGTGAAGAAAGCCCGAAGGGGAGCTTCAGGACAGGAGGTAGGAAGGACGGTCCAAACCCGTATAAAATCAACTATGTGATTTATATTTTTCGTTGCAGTTACAATTATTTTATTGCTGGTGTTATTATTGCACAACAAAATTTCTATATATATTAACTATCATCGATCCAGTGTGTAGCGATGATTAATTCATCACCCCATCGACCTAACAAAAGTTATCTGTGGATTTTGATAAATATGGTGATTTCATTTCTGTGTTTTGAACTCTTGACTGAGTTTCTATGTTTTATGGCTTCTGCGAAATCTATGATTTGGACTCTTAACTGAGTTCCATGAATTATGTGGTTCTTATGATTTATGTGATTTATGTGATTTTTTTGGTTTTCGAGTTTTCCATCCTATGCTTATGTGATTCAAAGTATTAATTACCCTAATTGTAGAGTTAGGGCAACCAGTGTTGATGAAAATATCTGAGTTTGTGTACGTGTTTCTCATGAGTGACTAGTGTATTAGTTTCGTGAGCTTATCACAAGTGTATATTATTCCTTACTGATGAAAAGAGTTATCACATCTGCATTTTTAGTACACCTATGATTATGAGATTCCTTTTCTTTTGAAAATAAATTAGTGTCTATTGACTTTTGATTTCCTATCTCGTATTATAACTGATATATTCAAACTAGACTGATATATGTATTCATTACTCAGGTCAGATCAAATTGTTCCATGTTATAGTTGTGGTTGATTCATGTTGGTTGATACATTGGGATTCTTGTCACTGTAAATTTATCTTTGGGGATTTGTTGAATACGTGTATGGTTTATGTAAACCATTTGAGTTCTAGCACATGTACCTGTCATATTCTGTTACTGAACATATATGTATTATGTTATTTGATCTGCTATTTGTGATATGGTTTGTTCTGAATACAATCATTATTCATCGTAGTATTATATTAGACGAACTGAGTACGTCTATCCATCGAGGTAAGAAAAAAAAGTATACATCCAATCGACATATTCAATACTTGTTTAATACAAGATTACGGATGACCACTCCTATCCATCCCTATTTTCCGCTTTGATAGACGACATTATTTGTTAATTCTCTTTATCAAGGTGAGTCTCAAGGTGGGATGTTCATATATGTAACTGTGTGCATGTGTAACATTATAATTTGTGCAAGGTACAAAATGCTCATACATTGATATTGGTACTTATGTCGCAACAAACATGTTAACTCATTCGGTATGCGTTGTATATTATCTGAATATATGTAAGAATAAATTAAATATATTATAAGGATGAAAACATTTAAATACACACACATACATACATACTGTGAAGACCCGTGACTTCCCCATGAAGGAAAGCGCGGATAGTTCGAGAACAAGCCACAGAAGAACACAGATGGAAGAACATTTCATTGTATATTACAACAATTCATCAGATTACAAGAATATACAGAGTATAAATCAATATTACATTCGATAAATATCAGAGATTACAATAAATTACTTAGCAGCGGAAAATAATACAATACACAACTGAAGGAGATATACGGATACAAAGCTTTCTTGATATCCTTCCAGCTATAAAACAGGATCCTGTGAATATAAATCTGCAAAACCAAAACTACTAGCTGCCCGTGTCGAAAATAAGGGCACCCAGAGTTTAGGTTAAAACAATAAACTCCAGGTCGGTCATGGGACTGGTGTGAGAACTAAAACTGTTATTTAAAACTTTACTTTAAATCAGATATATCAAGGGACCACGCCGTATAACACGGAACAGGTTTCCTCCCAAGAATATCAGTGCATACAACAAAACAGCGAAATGCTTTTTGGAAAAATGAAGCTATTATAAGACCCAGGTCCTATCACACAATGCAACGCAAGCCGTGGGATATGGTTTTCGCTTATAATAGCCAAACATGCTTAGTACGTTTAAAACAAATCGTTGGATACTATAATAAGTGCATAGTGTATAAAACAACTTCAAATCGTAAGTATCAATCATAGGCGACATGAGCGTCCCATGCCACTATGTCGCCATATATAGGTTTACAAATAAAACCGCAAAGTCACGTATTTGGAAATTGGATTCCCGTCTGTGAACTGAGGCAAGGGATCGTCCTCTACCGAATTCGAGACAATCTAGCCCATGTCTCCGGAACAGCCGCAACTGCCCCTTGGAGCGACAGGGCCGGTCCACACAGAGTGGATTATAGTGCCTGAACAATACGTCTCTCCATCCTATGGGTCGTAAATGAGCCAACAAATGACTCCATCGTACCCGGATCGTCCGATCAAACCGAGGCGCCTCGCAACAGCAACAACCACATAAGTCAAACTCGTCAGGGCGTGTAAAACCACTGACGCCACTTCTAGCTAGAAAGAAACGCATGTCCTCCCTGAGGTCCTCTCCCGTTTTTGGTTCACCACCGGGGTGTGAGGCTCGCAAATCAACGTTACACAAAGCTACGCCACACAGGCGGTGCTTTGATCATCACCACAAGACTTTGCTTTTCAACAGAAGCCTTGATCATTTGAATCTAAGCATGTCACACAGGCATACCACTCTATGCAACCGATATTAGTCACACAGAATGAAATCCGATGTCAGACACATAGTCCATTTACAAGTTCGTTCTGGTTCTGAACGAAACCGGAGGCACCTAGTACCCCGTATATCCATCGATCTCCAAGTATGTCTGGACGATCACCAACTGTTTCCATCTTCTTGGGTGTACATCCCAATCAAGATCACCAGTAATCACCCAAACGACGTGAAGACCTCCGGTCTTCGACCGCCGTCTTCATCTTCGACTAATCACCGAATCAGTTATTCAGAATGGCATAAAGTCGGTCTTTCTGAATAACTCGTGTATATAATAAACATGTGTTACACAAACACAACATACGCCTCATTCCAATTCATCAGTCACTAACCGTAAATTAATCAAGAGAATAATCCCCCAAATATTAACCCCGAAGGCCGAAACCAACATCAGATCAATACCCAGGAAATCACTCTGCATAGCTAACCTACCGCTAGTTTTAAATTTCACATTCTTAGGGAAAGGTTCCCACTAATTTTATCAAAGATAAATTCTTTTAAACTTATTCTTTAATCTTCCTTTTTAAATATCACTTCAAACTAGTCGGCATTAACGAACCTTACCGAAGTAATCGTTTGTTTTAATTTCCCAATCCCAAACTATTCATCCCATGAAGTAAAACGGGTCTTACTTCATATCTAACACCACGGTGTTATCATTACCATGTCACGTTTAAATCTAATTAAAGATTTAACTATCGCCTGAAGCAAAACTGGTGATACTCCATTCTCGATCATTTCAATCTAATTAAGGATTCATTAAAACTCCACTTAGTTTTAATATGTGACTGGGTTAAAGAATCAGTGTCATTTAAAAGACGGTTCACTATAAACCCAAAATCACATCACATTTCAATCAGTCCCTAACCGTAAATTAGCAAGTGGGCAATTCCCTAAGTATTAACCCCGAAGGCCGAAACCAACATCAGATCAATACCCCAGAAACCATTCAACTTAACTAATCTCCAGTTAGTTTCTGATTTTCTTAACTCCTTTGGCTCTAAGAACAGTATTATTGAAGATACCGTTCATGACAACCCAAAATCACATTCCATTAATTATCGGGTTAAAGAACAAGTGTCATTTAAAACACTGTTCACGATAAACCCAAAAATCAATTCATTATTCAATTCCAATTAAATATCATTTAATTGGTACACTTCATTAAATATAAAAATAAAAAGATTTAATTTTTTTCTCAACTGGGCTTAAGAACAGTGGTAATGAAGACACCATTCACGACAAACCCAAATCACATTTGATATTAAATACAAGATTCCGAATAGAAAATATATCGGCTTATATTCAATATCAAATTCCACGACCAACAAATATCGTATTGGAAATAACGATATATATATATATATCTTTCAAATTTCCGTAACAAATCTGTATAATCACGAAATCCAACATCGAAATAATCTCGAGACAATTTCGATTCAAATCCATTCCAATTCAATTAATGGAAATTCTGGTTACTTTTAAAACCCCTTTCAAATTCAATTTATTTATTTAAAAATAAATAGAATTATAATTCTAGTTCAAAACTAGTTCATTTCGATAAAAATCTATTTTTATCTTTCAAATATGGAGTTTTTCATCCCAATTTTTCCCAAATCATTTCTTATGATTTTACACAAATTATTACTATTTTTAATAATTTTATCAAGGCCCGTACAGTCGATTTTCACCAACGGCCATCGAACTGCACTTACAACGACCTTTTCCAAATTTGATTTGGACATAATTCCAAATCCAACCGTTAGATTTCTAATTTCTGATATTCGTTAGAAAGCTCTTTTCGATACGAACCCAACGGTTCCGGTTTTAGGAGAATCCGACGGTCGGATCTCCCTCAATATCCGTTCGAAGTCAATGGTCGAAATTCGCGAACTGCCGTGGCGCAGCGCGTTCTATTCAGGCCATTATATAATATATATATAATATATACTTTGTCGATTTCCTTTTAAAACGTATTATATAAATCGTTTTAAATTCGTTTTCAAAACGATTTCAACTTCATTTCAAATTCAAATCAAAATTGAATTTTTCCTTATAAATTCGTTTTAAATTCATTTCAAATTGATTTCAATTCAAATCGATTTCAATTCAAATCAATTTTAGTTCAATTTCAGTACGTTTTAAATTCAATTCACAACGATTTCAATTCTATTTCAATCTTATTCGAATTTCAATTCTATTCAGTTTAATTCGAATTTCATTTCAATTCAATTTAATTCGAATTTCAGTTCTACTCAGTTTAATTCGAATTTCATTTCAATTCAATTTAATTCGAATTTCAATTCCTTTCAAAATATCAGATTTTGAAATCACTTTCGATATTCATTGTAAAATGAATAAAATCGATATAAATATCGTTCACGTCAAAATGACGTCAATCTAATCAACACGGCTTCATATATTTCTATTTTCAAATATTCTATTTCAAATATTTCTACTTTTCAAAACTGGAATGAGGCCCAATCAATTACCATATAATGTTAATTATATGGATTTTCTACCACACGTATATAACAACAACGATAAATCATCAACTATCATCCAAAGTGCGTTTTACACTGTATAAGCATCAAATATAAATATTCAACACTTATAACAGTCTGTCAATCAATCGATCGACATACAACTAACTATTGGGATTGGTGTATGTCATATATCACCCCAATACCCGTGTGGGGTTTTCAAACAATCAAACACATATTTTATTTGTGCAGTTGGGCGATGTGTAAAATTTATCGTCCCAATCAATATCAGTCAAATGTGTGTATATAAACAAATCGTCCGATTTGTTTATTTTTATTTCCTTTCAAATACACGTTAAAAATTCTATTTTTAACTATATAAATATTTCATTTCACATTACATCACACAATCAACTACACATCAAAACCAAACAACCAAGCATACAAGCCGTCCATGTTCTGTGGACGACGGGTGTCGGGTGCTATTAAACACCGTCTGCATCCTATTATATATTTTAACTAGAAAATTAAATTAAAAGGTGAGAAGTTGTCACAGAGGGTTCCACTCTGTCGTGCTTTGCTTTTTGAACTGCTGAACCGTCTGGATTCCTTTGAAATTCCACTGCAGTTCTTTTCACGCTGTTCATATATCAAAATTATATTTTTATTGCTTCATTCAATAAATAAAAATCATATTTTTATTTCTACTTCATATATTTTTACAATGCTTCTTTCTATATAAAAATTATATTTTTATATTTCTACTTCTCATATAAAGATCGAATTTTTATCTCTATATAATATAAAAATCGTATTTTTATTACTTCTACTTTATAAAAATCATATTTTTATTATCTAGTATATAAAAATCATATTTTTATTCTTCTACATCAATGAAAATCCCATTTTTATTTCACTTTCTTACATATACAAATCGCTCCTTTATTTGTTTTTCATACGAACAAAATTTTTACCTTTATATTCAAAATCAAATCTTTAGCTTACCATATATAAATCTGAATTTTAAGACTGATTTTTTTTCTTTTTTTTTCTTTAAAAAAATCGCTATTCCTATGTACAAGAAAAACTAGTTTTCAAAATGAATAAAAAATTAAACTTACTGTTGTTTTTCAGATCGGGATGGAGGGGGAAGCTCACGGTCAGGTCCTTGAGGCGCCGGAGTTTGCATCTCGTCGGAGCAGTGGTGCGTCGGTCAGGTGGGGGAGGGCGAGGTCGGGGGTCGGCGTTGGGTTGCACGACTGGGGGATTGGGGTCTTGCGGGCTCGAATGTTGAAGCGAAGAGGAGGGAGAAGAGGCGATGGAGAAGGGGGCGCGGTTCCAGCCACGGTGGCGGTGGCTGCTGGAGCGCGGTGGCGTGCGACGAGGTCTCGTTAGGTTTTTTTTCTTTCTGATCGAGGAAACTGATGGGGAGGGGGTATTTGAGGAGAGAGGATAAAAGGGAGGGTTGACCTTTTTTTATTTATTTATTTAATTTTTTAAGTTCCCCAAAAAGCAACTTTAAATTTCGATCTCCAAACAAGACCCACCACCTATCGTCCATAACTAACTACCCCCATTTCGAACACAATTTGATATGTATCGTAGGCTGATTTGATCGTTTCGATCAGTTCCCGTCAAAATCAACATATAACTCTATATATTGAATTTGAACGCACATTTCAATTTACCGGGGCCACATAGCAACTCGAAAAATTCCAAAAAAATATTTTCTAGCTTCGTATTGATGACACGATCCTAACAAAACTAGTCTCATCGAATTCTGAGACTGTTTGAAAAATGGCCATTTTCCAGTCGATTAAAATCAACTAAAACTGGTCAAATGCGTTTTCCTTTGCCACGCTCACATATTGATTCGAAAAATTACGATATTTGGAATCTAGTAATAACATGACATCGCGGATCCAACAAAAGCGGTTTCGTCGAAATCCGAGGTCGTTTGCAAAATTGCTATTTTCAAGGGCTGAAATTCCATAGCGACTATTCTGAAATTTCAACTGGACATATCTTTTTATCCCCGCTATGAAATTATGATTCTTCAGATTCGTTAGAAAGATATTATCTATTAGATTCAAATATTTTTGGTTTCACTAAAATCCAGTTTATTTTGCACCCGGTACATTCATTTGAATTTCGAAATCGAATTATCGAACTACCGCGCCATTTTCAATTCCATTTATAATTTAAAATAAATATTTATATTCTAACGACGATCTATATAATATATACGTTCGAATTCTATTCAAAATAAATTTCTCGTCGTTATTATTTAAAATAATTCATTTTAAATAATCAAAATCCGTTAAAATTGCCAAAATAAAAAAAAATTAAATTGGCTCGGATTTCCGGGTTATTACAATCTCCCCCACTTAAAAATTTTCGTCCCCGAAAAGGAACGAAGCCGAAAGTTGTTTTAAATACCAACTCAACTTTCATTATTTGTATTATGGCTTAAGTTCTTCAACTTTTCAGTTTCTAAGAACTTTTCAAAAATTTGGCTAACACCCTAAATTTTCAAAAAATTTAGCCATAACCTCCCCTGCACCGGGAGCACCGGGAAAATCCCGAAATTGCCATACAGGCCCTCTGATCCCAAAAAGAAAAGGAAAAATCCAATCGGCTCATAAAATCATCATCACCCAAACAAAACAGTAAATTATGGTAAACATGTACCTATTTGTCGGGCAAACAATTTTATTCTTTTGCTCTAGCCTCTTTGCTATGACCTGTTCAATGTAAGTACATGTACATGCATGCAAATGCGACAAATTACAATACAATTCACTTTTTGGTCAATTTGGCTAAATGGTTACAAATTTAATTAATTCAAACAAAAATCAAACAACACAACCATCAATCAATTAGTTGATTAGCTTTTGAAATTCATAACTTTGATACATAGTCAAAAAATCAGATTTTTGATGCCAAATCACAACAGTAGGCCCTATCTAGTTTCGGTTCTCACACCAGTCAATTGGAAATATATAGAAATCTCACTTTCGAAACTCGAAAATAAATACTGGCGATGGTGCCCCGTCACCAGAATTATCCCCGGGCACTAGAGTGTGATTCTATAACTATCCAGTACATTAAAACTTCGAATACACGTTTGCAAGACATATATGCAAAAAATTTATATATTGGATTGTCCTAATTCAATATAAAATAAATAATCAAATACGAATAAATGATTCAAAATTTTCAAAACAAAACTTGTTTTCACTTTAAAAATATACTCTTCACACTCGTTCTAGGATACTACTGATCCTATCTCTAACGAGTCATCCTCATTGGATGTTACTAATCCAATATCTGATGAATTCTTTCGTACGGTTCTAATGTGTCTTGTTCTCTGAGCTTTGTAAACCAAAGCTCTGATACCAAATGTGAAGACCCATGACTTCCCCGTGAAGGAAAGCGCGGATAGTTCGAGAACAAGCCACAGAAGAACGCAGATGGAAGAACATTTCATTGTATATTACAACAATTCATCAGATTACAAGAATATACAGAGTATATTACATTCGATAAATATCAGAGATTACAATAAATTACATAGCATTGGAAAATAATACAATACACAACTGAAGGAGATATATGGATACAAAGCTTTTCGGATATCCTTCCAGCTGTAAACCAGGATCCTGTGAATATAAATCTGCAAAACCAAAACTACTAGCTGCCCGTGTCGAAAATAAGGGCACCCAGAGTTTAGGTTAAAACAATAAACTCCAGGTCAGTCATGGGACTGGTGTGAGAACTAAAACTGTTATTTAAAACTTTACTTTAAATCAGATATATCAAGGGACCACGCCGTATAACACGGAACGGGTTTCCTCCCAAGAATATCAGTGCATACAACAAAACATCGAAATGCTTTTTGAAAAAATGAAGCTATTATAAGACCCAGGTCCTATCACACAATGCAACGCAAGCCGGGGGATAGGGTTTTCCCTTATAATAGCCAAACATGCTTAGTACGTTTAAAACAAATCGTTGGATACTATAATAAGTGCATAGTGTATAAAACAACTTCGAATCATAAGTATCAATCATAGGCGACATGAGCGTCCCATGCCACTATGTCGCCATATATAGGTTTACAAATAAAACCGCAAAGTCATGTATTTGGAAATTGGATTTCCGTCTGTGAACCGAGGCAAGGGATCGTCCTCTACCGAATTCGAGACAATCTAGCCCATGTCTCCGGAACAGCCGCAACTGCCCCTTGGAGCGACAGGCCCGGTCCACACGGAGTGGATTATAGTGCCAGAACAATACATCTCTCCACCCTATGGGGCATAAATGAGCCAACAAATGACTCCGTCGGAGCCGGATCGTCCGATCAAACCGAGGCGCCTCGCAACAGTAACAACCACATAAGTCAAACTCGTCAGGGCGTGTAAAACCACTGACGCCGCTTCTAGCTAGAAAGAAACGCATGTCCTCCCTGAGGTCCTCTCCCGTTTTTGGTTCACCACCGGGGTGTGAGGCTCGCGAATCAACGTTACACAAAGCTACGCCACACAGGCGGTGCTTTGATCATCACCACAAGACTTTGCTTTTCAACAGAAGCCTTGATCATTTGCATCTTAGCATGCCACACAGGCGAACCACTCTATGCAACCGATATCAGTCACACAGAATGAAATCCGATGTCAGATACACAGTCCATTTACAAGTTCGTTCTGGGTCTGAACGAAACCGGAGGCACCTAGTACCCCATATATCCATCGATCACCAAGTATGTCTGAACGATCACCAACTGTTTCCATCTTCTTGGGTGTACATCCCAATCAAGATCATCAGTAATCACCCAAACGACATGAAGACCTCCGGTCTTCGACCGCCGTCTTCATCTTCGACTAATCACTGAATCAGTTATTCAGAATGGGATAAACCTGGTCTTTCTGAATAACTTGCGTATATAATAAACATGTGTTACACAAACACAACATACGCCTCATTCCAATTCATCAGTCACTAACCGTAAATTAATCAAGAGAATAATCCCCCAAATATTAACCCCGAAGGCCGAAACCAACATCAGATCAATACCCAGGAAATCACTCTGCTTAGCTAACCTACAGCTAGTTTCTAAATTTCACATTCTTAGGGAAAGGTTCCCATTAATTTTATCAAAGATAAATTCTTTTAAAGTTATTCTTTAATCTTCCTTTTTAAATATCACTTCAAACTAGTCGGGATTAACGAACCTTACCGAAGTAATCGTTTGTTTTAATTTCCCAATCCCAACCTATTCATCCCATGAAGTAAAACGGGTCTTACTTCATATCTAACACCACGGTGTTATCAGTAAATTTAATTTCCATTTCACGTTTAAATCTAATTAAAGATTAACTATCGCCTGGAGCAAAACTGGTGATACTCCATTCTCGATCATTTCAATCTAATTAAGGTTTCATTAAAACTCCACTTAGTTTTAATCTGTGACTGGGGTAAAGAATCAGTGTCATTTAAAAGACGGTTCACTATAAACCCAAAATCACATCACATTTCAATCAGTCCCTAACCGTAAATTAGCAAGTGGGCAATTCCCTAAGTATTAACACCGAAGGCCGAAACCAACATCAGATCAATACCCCAGAAACCATTCAACTTAACTAATCTCTAGTTAGTTTCTGATTTTCTTAACTCCTTTGGGTCTCAGAATAGTATTATTGAAGATACCGTTCACAATAACCCAAAATCAAATTCCATTAATTATCGGGTTAAAGAACAAGTGTCATTTAAAACACTGTTCACGATAAACCCAAAAATCAATTCATTATTCAATTCCAATTAAATATCATTTAATTGGTACACTTCATTAAATCTAAAAATAAAAAGATTTAATCTTTTTCTCAACTGGGCTTAAGAACAGTGTTAATGAAGACACCATTCACGACAAACCCAAATCACATTTGATATTAAATACAAGGCTCTGAATAGAAAATATATCGGCTTATTTTCAATATCAAATTCCACGACCAACAAATATCGTATTGGAAATAACGATATATATATCTTTCAAATTTCCATAACAACATCTGTATAATCACGAAATCCAACATTGAAATAATCCCAAGACAATTTTGATTCAAATCCATTCCAATTCAATTACTTGAAATTCTGGTTACTTTTAAAACCCCTTTCAAATTCAATTTATTTATTTAAAAATAAATAGAATTATAATTCTAGTTCAAAACTAGTTCATTTCGATAAAAATCTATTTTTATCTTTTCAAATATGGAGTTTTTCATCCCAATTCTTCCCAAATCATTTCTTATGATTTTACACAAATTATTACTATTTTTAATAATTTTATCAAGGCCCGTACAGTCGATTTCCACCAACGGCAATCGAACTACACTTACAGCGACCTTTTCCAAATTTGATTCAGACATAATTCCAAATCCAACCGTTAGATTTATAATTTCTGATATTCATTAGAAAGCTCTTTTCGATACGAACCCAACGGTTTTGGTTTTAGGAGAATCCGACGGTCGGATCTCCCGCAATATCCGTTCGAAGTAAATGGTCGAAATTCGCGAACTACCGCGGCGCGGCGCGTTCTATTCAGGCCATTATATTATATGTATAATATGTATAATACATACTTCGTCGATTTCCTTTTAAAACGTATTATATAAATCGTTTTAAATTCGTTTTCAAAACGATTTCAACTTCATTTCAAATTCAAATCAAAATTGAATTTTTCCTTATAAATTCGTTTTAAATTCATTTCAATTTGATTTCAATTCAAATCGATTTCAATTCAAATCAATTTCAGTTCAATTTCAATACACTTTAAATTCAATTCAAAACGATTTCAATTATATTTCAATCTAATTCGAATTTCAATTCTATTTAGTTTAATTCGAATTTCATTTCAATTCAATTTAATTCGAATTTCAATTCTACCCAGTTTAATTCGAATTTCATTTCAATTCGATTTAATTCGAATTTCAATTCCTTTCAAAATATCAGATTTTGAAATAACTTTCGATATTCATTGTAAAATGAATAAAATCGATATAAATATCGTTCACGTCAGAATGACGTCAATCTAATCAACACGGCTTCATATATTTCTATTTTCAAATATTCTATTTCAAATATTTCTACTTTTCAAAACTGGAATGAGGCCCAATCAATTACCATATAATGTTAATTATATGGATTTTCTACCACACGTATATAACAACCACGATAAATCATCAACCATCATCCAAAGTGCGTTCTACACTGTATAAGCATCAAATATAAATATTCAACGCTTATAACAGTCTGTCAATCAATCGATCGACATACAACTAACTATTGGGATTAATGTATGTCATATATCACCCCAATACCCGTGTGGGGTTTTCAAACAATCAAACACAGATTTTATTTGTGCAGTTGGGCGATGTGTAAAATTTATCGTCCCAATCAATATCAGTCAAATGTGTGTATATAAACAAATCGTCCGATTTGTTTATTTTTATTTCCTTTCAAATACACGTTAAAAATTCTATTTTTAACTATAAAATATTTTTAACTATATAAATATTTCATTTCACATCACATCACACAATCAACTACACATCAAAACCAAACAACCAAGCATACAAACCGTTCATGGTCTGTGGACGACGGGTGTCGGGTGCTACTAAACACCGTCTGCATCCTATTATATATTTTAACTAGAAAATTAAATTAAAAGGTGAGAGTTCTCACAGAGGGTTGCACTCCGCCGTGCTTTGCTTTTTGAACTGCTGAACCGTCTGGATTCCTTTGAAATTCCACTGCAGTTCTTTTCACGCTGTTCATATATCAAAATTATATTTTTATTGCTTCATTCAATAAATGAAAATCATATTTTTATTTCTACTTCATATATTTTTACAATGCTTCTTTCTATATAAAAATTATATTTTTTATATTTCTACTTCTCATATAAAGATCGAATTTTTAGTATCTATATAATATAAAAATCGTATTTTTATTACTTCTACTTTATAAAAATCATATTTTTATTATCTAGTATATAAAAATCATATTTTTATTCTTCTACATCAATGAAAATCCCATTTTTATTTCACCTTCATACATATAAAAATCGCTCCTTTATTTGTTTTTCATGCGAACAAATTTTTTACCTTTATATTCAAAATCAAATCTTTAACTTACCATATATAAATCTGAATTTTAAAACTGATTTTTTTTTCTTTAAAAAAAATCGCTATTCCTATGTACAAGAAAAACTGGTTTTCAAAATGAATAAAAAATGAAACTTAATGTTGTTTTTCAGATCGGTATGGAGGGGGAAGCTCACGGTCAGGTCCTTGAGGCGCCGGAGTTTGCATCTCGTCGGAGCAGTGGTTCGTCGGTCAGGTGGGGGAGGGCGAGGTCGGGGGTCGGCGTTGGGTTGCGCGATTGGGGGATTTGGGTCTCGTGGGCTCGAACGTTGAAGCGAAGAGGAGGGAGAAGAGGCGATGGAGAAGGGGGCGCGTTTCCATCCACGGTGGCGGTGGATGCTGGAGCGCGGTGGCGCGCGACGAGGTCCCGTTAGTTTTTTTTTCTTTTTGATCGAGGGAAATGACGGGGAGGGGGTATTTGAGGAGAGAGAGGATAAAAGGGAGGGTTGACCTTTATTTATTTAATTAATTTAATTTTTTAAATTCCCCAAAAAGCAAATTTAAATTTCGATCTCCAAACAAGACCCACCACCTGTCGTCCATAACTAACTACCCCAATTCTAAACACAATGGGATATGTATCGTAGGCTGATTCGATCGTTTCGATCAGTTCCCATCAAAATCAACATATAACTCTATATATTGAATTTGAACGCACATTTCAATTTACCGGGGCCACATACTAACTCGAAAAATTCCAGAAAAATATTTTCTAGCTTCGTATTGACGATACGATCCTAACAAAACTAGTTTCATCGAATTCTTAGACTGTTTGAAAAGTGGCAATTTTCCAGTCGATTAAAATCAACTGAAATTGGTCAAACGCGTTTTCCTTTGCCACGCTCACATATTGATTCAAAAAATTACGAAATTTGGAATCTAGCAATAACTTGACATCGCGGATCCAACAAAAGTGGTTTCGTCGAAATCCGAGGTCGTTTGCAAAATTGCTATTTTCAAGGGCCGAAATTCCATAGCGACTATTCTGAAATTTCAACTGGACATATCTTTTTATCCCCGCTATGAAATTTTGATTCTTCAGATTCGTTAGAAAGATATTATCCATTAGATTCAAATATTTTTGGTTTCAATAAAATCCGGTTTATTTTGCACCCGGTACATTCATTTGAATTTCGAAATCGAATTATCGAACTACCGCGCCATTTTCAATTCCTTTTATAATTTAAAATAAATATTTATATTCTAACGACGATCTATATAATATATATGTTCGAATTCTATTCAAAATAAATTTCTTGTCGTTATTATTTAAAATAATTCATTTTAAATAATCAAAATTCTTTAAAATTGCCAAAATAAATTTTTTTAAATTGGCTCGGATTTCCGGGTTATTACACATACATACATACATATTGAAAATTATATATATATATATATATATATATATAGAGAGAGAGAGAGAGAGAGAGAGAGAAACTCTATTTGGACACAAATTGATGACACAAGATTGCACACAACAAATCTCAACCAGTAGATGCTCCCGTGAATTCCACATTCCACATAAAGATAAAAAATCCAACGGTTAAGTATTTACAAGTCTTATTTTATGTTTAATTTTGTGTTCCAATAGCCGCTTCCATATATATATATATATATGTGTGTGTGTGTGTGTGTGTGTGTGTGTGTGTGTGATTATATAAAGTTTTAAGAGATTGCAATTTGATCAACTAATTATTTGGTGCAAACGAAATGCAAATGATTTTTGTTGATTCAAAAAGCTATGATATATGCTTTGTTACAACATGTATTCTATTTATATTACAATTGCTAGCATAACAAAGGAAATGACGAACGAAGTTGTTAGTTAGGTTTTGGCTTGCTTGCTTTTATATATTGGCAAAGTTATGAAATAACATAGACCATTTCTATCATCCTGCTTTCTCCCTTACACATCCCAACGATTCACATTTCCGGGTCAACACCCCACTTTTTTCTATTCTCACCCCGTTTCTTAATTCATTTTTACAAGGGCATTTTAGTAAATGAAAAAGAAAAATTAATGGTGGGGTGGGGACAGTAAAGAGTGGGGGGAGAATAGAACTTGTCAATAACATATCAGCCGTCAACATAGAAATTTAGAAGTCTCTTTTAACCCCATCCCCTCTCAAAATTAGAGTTAGCAAAACCCTTATTTTGGTCTGCTGCTTTGGTATCTCGATTGGAAATGAAATCGATAAAATATCTTGCTCCATGAAATATTTAGAGAATCAAATCTAATTAATTGAGAGGGAAATCACGCTTCAATTTAAAGAGAATTGGTAAGATGGATAAGCATAATCGATTTTTGTCGGTTTCATGTTCAGATTTGGAGATTAGACGATTGACTTGAGAAAGTCCTTACAAATCTAAAGGAGTAGAAATTCAGTTTTGCTTCACTCTTTTTCAACATTCAGATCTGTTTGAAATCTAGTGAAGTTTTTAACTCATAATGCTTTGATTTAAACATTAGCCCTTAGGTAAGTGGCAGGTAAGTGGTTAACTTGTAAATCTCCTTTCTTAACAAGTTTTCAAACAAAATATAGAGCAATTTCTATATTTTATTTTTCTGATATGTATTATTGTATCTGCTGACATGTAGGAAGAAACTAAATCCAAATTACCTATATTATGACACTCGCTACACTTCTATATTTGGGTTTCTGACCTTGAAATTATTGATTATTTATTTGAACATCAAGATATAAAATTGTTAATAATATAGATATAGTAGCTTATAACCGATCACTGTCAAATGCCCCGTTTACAGCAGCTTATCATGGTATGTTAGTTGCTTGGATGATTTCAGTGATAGGTCATAGTCAATTGTCCCTATAAGATATCTCAGATTTTAAAATAAGCTTTTCAGTGCTCATTTGAAGGATTCTATATAAATTGTGGCACTTAGTTAATGGTGAAAGTAATATATTGTCTAACTGTAATTTCATATTTCAGTCCACCCATGACACATATATTGTTTAATATTAAATATGACTTCTCCTTATATTTAGAAAAGTGATAGTACTTATTATTGGAGTTGGTTGAGAATTTACGCCATCCATTTTAGTCTTGACTAAAAGCTATGTAATATATTTCTTTTGGCACTAAATTTTTTCTAAATTTGGTGTTCTCTTAATTTTTATGCCCAAGAAATTGGTCAGTTTTCCCAAATTTGGTGTTCTCTTAATTTTTAGGTATCAGTTTTATATTTTATAGTTAAATTTAAATCATAGCAGTTTTACGTATCAATTTTATATTTTTTTAGGTATCAGTTTTATATTTTCTAGTTGAATTTACATCATAGCAGTTTTTAGGTATCAGTTTTATATTTTCTTGTTGAATTTACATCATAGCAGTTTCTATTTATCAGTTCTATATTTTTTAAGTATCAGTTTTATATTTTCTAGTTGAATTTACATCATAAAAGTTTTAGGTATCATTTTTATATTTTTTTTAGGTATCAGTTTTATATTTTCTAGTTGAATTTAAATTATTATGTTGGTATAAGTTTGACTGTGTATGAAATTCTTGCATTTACTGCATGTTGCTGGAATTTACTTGAATTCGAGATTGGATTGATTACAAGTAAAAGTAAATGCATGAATGCATGCTTGGAATGGGGTGCAGTGTTGTATGTACTTATATTATGTAGGAAAACAATGTATCCTAATATATCAGTTATGTTTGGTTGTAGGTATCATATGATACAAGTGGGTACTATTGTGTATTATTGAGAATAATCTCATTTTTGTGATAACTGAATTGAATTGATTGCTATTATTTTTTTAATCAGTAGGTATTATTGAGAATAAATATTATTTTTGAGAGATTTGAATTGAGTAGGTGGGTGTTATTTTTTTATCAGTGGGTATCAGTTAGAATTAATGTTGTGTATCAAAAAAAGTCAATTACCAAAGCAAACAACACAAATCTACCTACTTTCCATAGTTCTCATACACAAAGCCAAAAAAATGATACCTAAAAAATAATATAAAAATGATACCTTAAAACTGCTATAATATTTTAACGACAAAAGTAATATAGAAAATGTTTGAATCACAATTTGAATTATTAAAATGAAATAAATTCAATTGAATTACAAAGCTAGTGCAAAAGTACAACAACAAAATTAATACAGCAACAAAAAGTAACTAAAAAAACATAGCACAGTGAATACAGTAAAAATGATACCCAAAAAATATAAAAATGATACCTAAAAATGGTTGTAATGTTTTAAATAAAAAGTAACACAAAAATTACTTACATCACAGTTTGGTTGATTATAACGAAATAAGTTCGACTGTAATACATAGATTATGCAACAATACAACTACAAAATAAATACAACATTAAAACACAACAAACGAATATAAAACTGTGTTAAATAAACAAAAATGATACATAAAAAAATATAAAACTGATACTACAAACTGCTATGATGTAAATTCAGCTACAAAATATAAAACTGATAACTAGAAAAATATAAAACTGATACCTAAAAATTGCTAGGATTTAAATTCAACTAGAAAATATAAAACTGATACCTAAAAGAATATAGAACTATACCTAGAAACTGCTTTGATATTTTAAAGGAAAACTAATACAAAAAAGGTTTACATCCCACTTTGATTGATTAAAATGACATAATTTCGATTGAGTTCAAATCTAATGCAACTGTATAAATACAAAACTGATATAGCATCAAAACTATAAACAAAACAGCATAACACTATTAATACAAGAAAAATGATCCCTAAAAAAATAGCAAAATGATACCTAAAAACTGCTGCTAACTTCACCGTAAAAAAAAGTTTTTTTCCAGCTATTTTTCTCTCGTCCATCTCTCTCGTTCGATTTTATACGACGAATTCACGAAATCAAAAAATAACGAAATCATATTTACTGCCAAACGAATCATAGCAATCGAGTTTAACCTAATTTACCCTAATTTTGTGAACGATTTCAGTAATCGAATACACGCGAGATCGAATTAATCAAAATTGGAAGTCGCGTTCGATATACATGTTAGAAGACGATTGCTAAAGATCAAATATGGAAAAGAAAAAAATTCGCGTTGGAAATCAAAGACGAGATCGAGAAATGTGAGATGGCCGATTGCGGAGGAAGAAGAAATAAGCACACGTGAAGAAGAAAAGAAACAGAGTGTTGTCCTTTTGAGTAAAATTTTAGTGGGTTGTCCTTATGGTTATAAAGGCCTTCAATTTTTTCCTTGTAAATATTTTCCTGTATTGAGAACTTCTGATTGAAATATTATGTCAGTTGATCAATGTCTACAATATTATTACATGTTGTAATCAAATTATCAATATATACTTAGAAGATAATTGATGGATTATTGATTTTAATAAGTAATGACTTATTGCAACGACACATATTTTTCAACTATATAATAATTTATTTATTTAATTATCTATATAGTGATTTAGGGGATTTAATGGTCGTTAATTAAATTATATTGAATATTTAATTAAAATTAATAATTAAATAATATTTAATTTCTGAAATAATCAGAAATAGTGAATTGACATTTTAATGTGAACTGGGCGATTCAAATTATTTAATTCAGCTTAGAGTTGAATTAGAATAACGAATATATTTAAATAACGTCAGTTTGAACGTATAATTATAGTATAATTAAAATCGAGCTTGAAATGGCGCGGCAGTTCGCTATTTGGCGATTCAAACTTCAACTAGATATACAGAGTCCGTTTTAAATCGAATTTCTATGAAACAAGAAAGTTAGGAGCTGGTGAAGTATATTTTTCGAGTGAAAGAGAAAATTCTAGATTTCATTCTGTAGATTTTGATTTATGTCCAAATCAAATTTTAGAAAAGTCGCTATGGAATTCCTTTATAATTTATAACGATATATATAAGGAATTTCAATATAAATTTGAATATCGATTCAACTGGGATTTGAATAGCAAGTTGTAAAATCCCAGTGGAGCTGTATGGTATTCTAGTGTGAATATATACGATAATATTTATTTTTAAATATTAAATTTAAGTGTTTTTAAACATATTTATATATTTAAAAGGGTTATTTAGAGCTTTAAAAATACCCAGTTTTGCAAACGACCTCAGAATTCGACGAAACTAATTTTGTTGGATCCGCAATATTAAATTATTGCTAGATTTCAATTTCCGTGATTTTTGAAGTTAGTATGTGGTCGTACCGTTTTTTAAAGTGAAAAACAGTTGATATTTTGATGGGTAAAAATACGTTGTGTGAGCATACGGAGTTGGAATTCGACGAAACCAGTTTCGTTGGGTCCGTAATGTCAGACAGTAGCTGCATGTCCAGTTTCATGATTTTTGGGTATCGTCGGGAATTTTAAAGAACAAATATATATAACGTTTGCTTAAAAATAAATTAAATAATCAATAAAAATATATTTAAAGCATCCTATTAATATCCACTACTTTCCAAAACCTTAACCTAATTTTCTCTTTGTCAACAACAAATTCAGCCGTCGTTTCTTCCTCAAAACAAAAGTTCGAACTTTGAAAAAAAGAAATCAAATACAAAGAAAATCCTGTAAATCACTATAGGTATATATTTCGATCCCTTGGAGTATGCTCTTCAACCTTGTACCCTTTTTTTGTGGTGTGATGCATGTTTGGAAATGCTGGAAACACACAGCAAGACCTAGGGTTCCCCTTTTCTTGGGTATTGGGCATCGATTCATTTTTTGAGGTTGGAGTTGTTATTACGGCAGAAAGTTGTACCATTGGTGAGATTTTTGAGGGAATCCGAGATTATGTCTGTCGCTCGAAATCTGTCGCGTGGTCATGGGATGATCAGGTCGCGTTTTATCTGGGTGAGTGAGAGTTTGAGCTCGTGGGTGTGGAGAGAAGGAGAGTAGAACCAGAGAAGAGCGGCAATGATTTGAAAGGTGTTGGGGGTTTGAAACCGTGGAGGTGAGGAGTTCGAACGGATGGTTGAGGAGGAAGAGCGTATTAGGAGCAGGAGAAGATGAAGCAGGGGTATAAGCGGGTACTGTTTTTGTTGGAAGTGGGTTGGGCTTTAGGTAATGGTGTGAGCCCAATAAATAAATATAATTAAGTTTTATTTAATTTAAATAGTACTTTAACTTGTATAATCAATATTTTGGCCATACTGTATCAGAAATTCGAACCGACAGCCACGTTGGGACCGTATGGATGGCGGTTACACCATGGAACTGACCGGGAGTGAATTGGAGCCCGTTTGGATTTATGGTGAAATTAAACGCCTGAATCAAATCAATGACCAATTATCGTTATTTAACGATAAACCGATCAATGTGAGTAATCTTACTAACTCTGCTCAGTTTATATTTTTATAAAGTATTTTTAGAATTCATAATAATGGTTGTTTGGTTGAACTGCTAGTCAATTGATATAAATCATTAATCAAATATTGATTCTGTTTAGCAGAATACTTCATAGTGAAATGAAATTGATGTTAATTTTATTGTTTAACATCTGTGGATGCAGGGAAACAGGTTGGAGGGACCCAACTGGGTTCCTCAACATTTATTTTTACTGTTTTTTCATATGTTGTGTTTTATGATGAGATATGAAATCTGTTGTTGATTTTGTATGTTGGAGTGATACTAATCATTGTTATATGATACGTTAAATACCATAAGGAATACTGGAATGTTAAAAAGGAAATTTTCAATGTTATATTGATAAAGAAATATTTATAAAATCAAAAGATTTTATAAAAAGAAAACTATTTATTTAGAAAATAAATAGATTAAAAAGGAATATTTATTTGTTAATCAAATAGACAGAATTGAAGAGAAATATTTGTAAAACATTAATAGATAGACTTGAAAAAGAAATATGTGTAAACATTTACAAATAGAATTGAAAGGAATATTTATTTGAAAGATAATAGAATAGGAATAGGAAATATTTGTAAAACAAATAGAAAAGGGAATAGTTAGATTATCAAAGGAATTACTTATAAAATCAATAGATTTTATAAATAGAAAGTATTTTATAAAATAAATCAAATTATCAAAAAGGGATTTATTTTGTAAATAAATAGATTAAAAAAGGAAATACTTGAAAAGTGACTAAAATTGTATAAAAGGAGAATTTTACATTTGAAAGGTTTAGACCCGTGCTTCGCACACGGGTATAACATGCTATGGATTTAAAGCAAAGATTTTAAATAGAATCTGTTTTAACAGATAAAGTAAGAAGATAAATTTATTAATAATGTTTTATAAATTAAATAAAATGTTTATCATTGGATAAATAGAATATATAAGTCAAGACTTATATAGAGAAGTAAGAATCGATTTCAACATCGATATTTAGAACTGAATAAACGTAGGAGTTAATCAATTAGAGTTAATCAATTAGATTTAATCAGTTAGAATAAATCAATTAGAGTTAGAATTAATCGAATTAGAGAAAGTTGAACATAGTTAATTGAATTAGAATTAATTGAATATTAGTTTTTCAATTAGAGTTGCTCGAATATAGTTATTTGAGATAGAGTTAGTCAAACATAGTTATTCAGGATGAGTCGCCATTTCGTACGACTGCTAGCGTAATTCGCAGGGCTGTAGATAGCCTACGGTGGTCGGATATTTCCTGAGGGAATCAGGCGTAACCATTGTGATCGCTGCGATCTAGAGTCAAACGAATGGAGTTGAATCGAATATTAGCTATTCGAAATAAAGTTGAAACAGACATAGTTATTCGAATATTAGTTATTTGATAGGAGTTAATCAAAATGTGTAATCAAAATGTATTAATCAAAATGTGTTAATCAAAATGTATTAATCAAAAGGAGTTATTGAATATTAGTTATTCGAAAGGAGTTATCGAATATTAGTTATTCGAAAGGAGTTATCGAATATTAGTTATTCGAAAGGAGTAAATCGAATATATTTTATTCAAATAGAGTTAAAGGAATTAGTCGAATATAGTTTATTCAAAAGAAGTAAGTTGATAGGAGTTAATTGATAAGAGTTAATTGATTAAGGTTAATCCAATAGAGTTAATCAAATAGAGTTAATAGAATATAGTTAACCGAATAGTGCTAATGGAACAAAATTAATCGTATATAGTTTATTCGAAGGAAAGAGTTATCGAATAGAGATTTGTTTGAAAGAGATTTACGTAAGGAAGTGTTAAAGGTTTAAAAAGTGAACTTTGTCTATTTCGAGGTTAAAAATGTTGTTCAGTTAAGGTCTAAGAGGTAATTATACCCCAACTTGATTAACTTCGCTTTTAACTAAGGGATGAGTAAGGTTCGATAGTGAAGATTGATTAAGTGAATTTAGTTAATGAGTGTAATGGTTTAAATTGGCTTAGTGATGTTTTAGTTAACATCTGTTTAAATCAAATGAATAAATTTTGGGAACATATTTCCAAATATAATCAGAGATATTTTCTAATCATAGAAAATGAAATGTTGATGAGAAAGAATACTGGAATGACAGTGATATGTGAAACAGAGATAGAAATGTTTTCCAATGATTGATGACGTATATTTCCTAAAATTAGAAAACAAGAAATATTGAGTATATAGAAATGGGAAATGAATAAATACATGATTAATTAAATTAAAAGAGATAAGTGTTGATTGATGATTGATCGATCGAATTTCTATCTGGAAGTAAGATCGTTGGTTGTACACCTATTTTTCTTTGATAGTTAAATCACCGAATAGAAGTTTTTGACCATTTTTCCGTCGTCAATACAGAGAGACCGGGATCAAATCCATTATCTGAAAACCAAATATGATGAAGAGAATTGAAGACGGAGTAATGCGAGGGCTATCCTGTTTACAGAATAGTGTCTTCGGTTTGTCCAGTCCTAGGACAACATGAATGGACGAATGTATGACAGAATATATCTAACGGATTGCGTAAGTTGATCTCTTCAAACGTACTTATGTTTGGTGCGGAGGAATTCGTTTCTCTTAGCTTTATACCCGTTGTATTTTTGAGGAAATCAATTTGTGATTTGGCGGGTATGACGATGTGGCATTCAAAGTAAATGAATGTATGATCTAGCAAAGGATACGTTATGACCTCAAGCCTCATCAAACGGGAAATGACAGAAATCGGGCAGGCAACATGGCTAAGTGGGTCGCTCCCATTAGGGTGTATATTCATTTCATTCTTTTATCTATTACCGATGCTGTCCCTTTTTGGGAAACGGTGGGTAGCTCCCAACCGTTGGTGATATATATTCGATACACTCAAGAGAAATGAGTGGTCGGTCATGTGTGGACCGGGTTGCAAGACGTTCTTGTTGAACCCAGTGTATTCATCTCTAGAGATACACTATCGGCAGGTGGTCCCATACCTTGTCATAGTTGGTATCCAATCTCCAATAGGCGCCCGCGGTTTTGTTTGTATATTATATATGTGGAAGTGAGATGCAAGCGTTCTGCTAGATTGTTAATTACTTGTGATTAGACATTATTGTAGTATCAGAGAAGTATTGATTTCCAAAGCTATTTGGGTTATCATAAGGTAAAAACCTTCCGTGTTTATGTGTGGATCGGTCTTACGATTATCTTTTCTTTTGAAAAAGATTTTTGAAAAGTTAAACTGATGATTTTAGTTTACTCACACCAGTCCCGTGACTGACCCAGAGTTTATTTTGTTTTGTTTTCCCTAAACTCTTGGGTGCCCAAATTTGTATGGGCAGTCAAGTAGTTCAGGTCTTTACAGATATACTTGGAGGAGCTTGAAGCAGGAGGCTTCAGGATTATATAGCTATTGTTATTTCCGCTGTGTTTAAGTGTTGTACTCTGATAACGTTATTGTGCATATATATACTGTTTTATTTCAAAGTTATGTTATATATTATATTTATTCGTTCCGCTGTGAGATTCGTATTACTCTGATTCCGTTCTGTGGTGATCTTCTTCTTCTTCTACTATTCTACTATTATATCTTATCTATTTTTTTCTATTAATGATCAGGTATTTCCGATGTCTGAATAATCAACATGGTAGTTTTGTGTTGATTTTCGAAGTCGAAATTCCCAGTTCGTTACAGTGGTATCAGAGCTGAAGGTTAAGTGATTATCTTGGCTCTGTGGCGTAACTCGGTAGAGATGGGGTTAGTAATACCCTAGATTGAGTTGAGTGTATATATACGAGTGAACGTATTTGTAGATTTTATAAAAAATGTTTTATATTGTGGAGATTTATTGGTTGAGTTTTTTATGGGTTTTGATCGATCAGTTTGATCCACTGTATCGGTAGGAGTTTCTAAACACTCAAGTATGATAAACCGACATAGTATGTTTTGAAAGAGGGTAAATGAAATAATTTACCCAAAATATATTTTGATATAAAAGAAAGGTATATCTTGGAATTATTATTATATACTGGATGTGTTGGTTGATTATAATTGAAATGGTTATATAAATAACCAATTTGAGCTCGTATAATATAAAAGCAGATTAATTAAATCTGAATTAAATCACGATTGGAATTAAAATTCTGAAAACTAGAAAAAATGTTCATAAAGGGATTTGAGTTGAGTATAAGAAAAATTTAAAATCCTGGGAGATTTTAAATTGTTTACAAGTATCGTGAATGATATTTTGAAAAAGATTTCAAAATGAAAGTGTTTAAATATTGTTTTGAAAGTGATATAGTATTAAACTCACTTCGATAGCTGGGAAAAAACTCTGATGATGTTGGCCACATCATCAGTGTTCATTTTCGAGTTGTAAGTGACGGATTACAACCAAAGAGATAGTTTTTGAATTATTTTGAGAAAAAGGAGGTTGCTTTGAACTTGAAAAGGTATATTGATTTTTGAAGGAGCTAAGCTGTTTAAAAATTCCTAGGAAAATTGTATGAATTAAAAACAAATTAAAGAAATTTGTGAAAGCATATATGCATTGAATTGAAACCAATTAACTGTAAATTGAATTGGACATAATATATCAAGTAGAATCAGATTTTGAATTATGTGATAGGAAATCTGAAATGGTATTAAATCGATGAGTTAGGAGTTGGAATCAAGAATGGAACCTTGGTTTGAAGTGGAATTTTGGGCATGAATACGTGAATGATTTGGTTTTGAGGATAAAATTGGAATTTTGTTTGGGAATGCATTTGTATATACCGACAGGGTAGCAGATGGAAGGGATATAATGGTATGCCCGACAAAAGGTACATGTTTAAATTTCCATATGAGGTTTTATGTGCCGAATCGGCAAGCCACTTGGCTTTTTGATTTTATTTTTGAAAAGGAAAGGGCCTAGAGAGGCGAGTTGGGGTTTGAACTATTGACCGGTACAAGGGAGGTGCTGGCGAAATTTTTCGAAAATTTCGGGTGTTAGAAAATTTTCAGGATTTTAGGAAATTTTCGTTGTTAAGAATTAATTAATATTTTAATTGAAAATTAAATTGGTTCAGTTGAAAATAAGGTTGGTAAGTAAACAAATAAATGTATACTAGTCAATACGGTTTGATTTCTACTTTAGCATTTTCGAGGATGAAATTATTTTAAGTGGGGAAGAATGTAACGACCCGTATTTTTCAGCTATATAATAATTAATTAATTTAATTATTTATATAGTGATTTAGGGGATTTAATGGTCGTTAATTAAATTATACTGAATATTTAATTAAAATTAATAATTAAATAATATATTTAATTTCTGAAATAATCAGAAATAGTGAATTAACATTTTAATGTGAATTGGACGATTCAAATTATTTAATTTAGCTTAGAGTTGAATTAGAATAACGAATATATTTAAATAATGTTAGTTTGAACGTATAATTATATTATAATTAAAATCGAGCTTGAAATGGCACGGCAGTTTGCTATTTGGCGATTCGAACTTAAAGTGGATATACATAGTCCGTTTTTAATCGGATTTCTGTGAAACAAGAAACGTTGGGAGCTGGTGAAGTATATTTTTCTAGTGAAAGAGAAAAATCAGGATTTCATTGTGTAGATTTTGATTTATGTCCAAATCAAATTTTAGAAAAGTCGCTATGGAATTCCTTTATAATTTATAACGATATATATAAGGAATTTCAATATAAATTTGAATATCGATTCAACCGGGATTTGAATAGCAAGTTGTAAAATCCCAGTGGAGTTGTATGGTATTCTAGTGTGAATATATAAGATAATATTTATTTTTAAATATTAAATTTAAGTGTTTTTAAATATGTTTATATATTTAAAAGGGTTATTTAGAGCTTTAAAAATAGTCAGTTTTGCAAACGACCTCAGAATTCGACGAAACTAATTTGGTTGGATCCGCAATATTAAATTATTGCTAGATTTCAATTTCCGTGATTTTTGAAGTCAGTATGTGGTCGTACCATTTTTTAAAGTGAAAAATAGTCGATATTTTGACGGTTAAAAATAAGTTGTGTGAGCATACGGAGTCGGAATTCGACAAAACCAGTTTCGTTGGGTCCGTAATGTCAGACAGTAGCTGCATGTCCAGTTTCGTGATTCTTGGGTATCGTATGTGATTACAGGAATTTTAAAGGACAAATATATATAATGTTTGCTTAAAAATAAATTAAATAATCAATAAAAAATATTTAAAGCATCCTATAAATATCCACTACTTTCCTAAACCCTAACCTAATTTTCTCTTTGGTCAACAACAAATTTCGCCATCGTTTCTTACTCAAAACAAAAGTTCGAACTTTAAAAAAAGAAATCAAATACAAAGAAAATCCTATAAATCACTATAGGTATATATTTTGATCCCTTGGAGCATGCCCTTCAACCTCGCACCCTTTGTTTGTGGTGCGACGCCTGTTTGGAAATGCTGGGAATGCACAGCAAAATCTAGGGTTCCCCTTTTCTTGGGTATTGGGCATCGATTCATTTTTTTGGGGTTGGATTTGTTATTGCGGTAGAAAGTTGTACCATTGGTGAGATTTTTGAGGGAATCCGTGATTATGTCTGTCGCTCGAAATCTGTAGCGTGGTCATGGGATGATCAGGTCGCGTTCGATCTGGGTGAGTGCGAGTTTGAGCTCGTGGGTGTGGGGAGAAGGAGAGTCGGAACCAAAGAAGAGCGGCAATGGTTTGAAAGGTGTTGGGGGTTTGAAACCATGGAGGTGAGGAGTTTGAACGAATGGTTGAGGTGGATGCGCGTATTAGGAGCAGGAGAAGATGAAGTAGGGGTATAAGTGGGTACTGGTTTTGTTGGAAGTGGGTTGGGCTTTAGGTAATGGTGTGAGCCCAATAAATAAATATAATTAAGTTTTATTTAATTTAAATAGTACTTTAACTTGTATAATAAATATCTTGGCCATACTGTATCAGAAATTCGAACTGATAGTCACGTTGGGACCGTATGGACGGCGGCTACACCATGGAACCGACCGGGAGTGAATTGGAGCCCGTTTGGATTTATGGTGAAATTAAACGCCTGAATCAAATCAATGACCAATTATCGTTATTTAACGATAAACCGATCAATGTGAGTAATCTTACTAACTCTGCTCAGTTTATATTTTTATAAAGTATTTTTAGAATTCATAAATAATGGTTGTTTGGTGTGTGTTGGCTGTTTGGTTGAACTGCTAGTCAGTTGATTTAAAATATAGATAACGATATAGATATAAATCGTTAATCAAATATTGATTCTGTTTAGCAGAATACTTCATAGTGAAATGAAATTGATGTTAATTTTATTGTTTAACATCTGTGGATGCAGGAAAACGGGTTGGAGGGACCAACTGGGTTCCTCAACATTTATTTTTACTGTTTTTCCATATGTTGTGTTATATGATGAGATATGAAATCTGTTGTTGATTTTGTATGTTGGAGAGATACTGATCATTGTTATATGGTACGTTAAATACCATAAGGAATACTGGAATGTTAAAAAGGAAATTTTCAGTGTTATATTGAAAAAGAAATATTTATAAAATCAAAAGATTTTATAAAAAGAAAACTATTTATTTAGAAAATAAATAGATTAAAAAGGAATATTTATTTGTTAATCAAATAGATAGAATTGAAGATAAATATTTGTAAAACATTAATAGATAGAATAGAAAAAGAAATATGTGTAAACATTTAAAAATAGAATTGAAAGGAATATTTATTTGAAAGATAAATAGAATTGGAATAGGAAATATTTGTAAAACAAATAGAAAAGGGAATAGTTAGATTATCAAAGGAATTACTTATAAAATCAATAGATTTTATAAACAGAAAGTATTTTATAAAATAAATCAAATTATCAAAAAGGGATTTATTTTGTAAATAAATAGATTATAAAAAGGAAATACTTGAAAAGTGACTAGAATTGCATAAAAGGAGAATTTTACATTTGAAAGGTTTAGACCCGTGCTTCGCACACGGATATAACATGCTATGGATTTAAAGCAAAGATTTTAAATAGAATCTGTTTTAACAAATAAAGTAAGAAGATAAATATATAAATAATATATTATAAATTAAATAAAATGTTTATCATTGGATAAATAGAATATATAAGTCAGGACTTATATAGAGAAGTAAGAATCAATTTCAACATCGATATTCGGAACTGAATAAACGTAGGAGTTAATCAATTAGAGTTAATTAGTTAGAATAAATCAATTAGAGTTAGAATTAATCGAACTAGAGAAAGTTGAACATAGTTAATTGAATTAGAATTAATTGAATACTAGTTATTCAATTAGAGTTGCTCGAATATAGTTATTTGAGATAGAGTTAGTCAAACATAGTTATTCAGGATGAGTCGCCATTTCGTACGACTGCTAGCGTAATTCGCAGGGCTGCAGATAGCCTACGACATTCGGATGTTTCCTAAGGGAATCAGGCATAACCATTGTGATCGTTGCGATCTAGAGTCAAGCGAATGGAGTTGAATCGAATATTAGATATTCAAAATAAAGTTGAAACAGACATAGTTAATCGAATATTAGTTATTCGATAGGAGTTAATCAAAATGTGTAATCAAAATGTATTAATCAAAACGTGTTAATCAAAAGGAGTTATCAAATATTAGTTATTCGAAAGGTGTTATCGAATATTAGTTATTCGAAAGGAGTTATCGAATATTAGTTATTCGATAGGAGTAAATCGAATATAGTTTATTCGAATAGAGTTAAAGGAATTAATCGAATATAGTTTATTCGAAAGAAGTAAGTTGATAGGAGCTAATTGATAAGAGTTAATTGATTAAGGTTAATCCAATAGAGTTAATCAAATAGAGTTAATAGAATATAGTTAACCGAATAGTGTTAGTGGAATAGAGTTAATCGAATATAGTTTATTCGAAGGAAAGAGTTATCGAATAGAGATTTGTTTGAAAGAGAGTTACGTAAGGAAGTGTTAAAGGTTTAAAAAGTGAACTTTGTCTATTTAGAGGTTAGAAATGTTGTTCAGTTAAGGTCTAAGAGGTAATTATACCCCAACTTGATTAACTTCGTTTTTAACTAAGGGATGGGTAAGGTTCGATCGTGAAGATTAATTAAGTGAATTTAGTTAATGAGTGTAATGGTTTAAATTGGCTATTTAACATCTGTTTAAATCAAATGAATAAATGTTTGGAACATTTTTCCAAATATAATCAGAGATATTTCCTAATCATAGAAAATGAAATGTTGATGAGAAAGAATACTGGAATGACTGATACGTGAAACAGAGATGGAAATGTTTTCCAATGATTGATGACGTATATTTCCTAAAATTAGAAAATAAGAAATATTGAGTATATAGAAATGGGAAATGAATAAATACATGATTAATTAAATTGAAAGAGATAAGTGTTGATTGATCGATCGAATTTCTATCTGGAAATAAGATCGTTGGTTGTACAACTATTTTTCTTTGATAGTTAAATCACCGACTATCGAAGTTTTTGACCATTTTTCCGTTGTCGGCTAGCGTTGCGACCAAATATGATGAAGAGAATTGAAGACGGATTTATGCAAGGGCTATCCTTTTTACAGAATAGTGTCTTCGGTTTGTCCAGTCCCAGGACAACGTGAATGGACGAATGTCTGACAGAGTATTTCTAACGGATTGCATTAGTTGATCTCTTCAAACGTACTTACGTTTGGTGGCGGAGGAATTCATTTCTCTTAGCTTTATACCCGTGGTATTTTTGAGGAAATCAATTTGTGATTTGGCGAGTATGACGATGTGGCATTCAAAGTAAATGAATGTATGATTTGGCAAAGGATATGTTATGACCTCAAGCCTCATCAACCAGAAAATGACAGAAATTGGGTAGGCAACATGGCTAAGTGGGTCGCTCCCATTAGGGTGTATATCACCTATCTAGAGAAAATCCATTTCATTCTTTTGTATATTATCAATGTTGTCCCTTTCAGGAAACGGTGGGTAGCTCCCAACCGTTGGTGATATACATTCGATACACTCAAGCGAAATGAGTGGTCAGTCATGTGTGGGCCGGGTTGCAAGACGTTCTTGTTAAACCCAGTGTATTCGTCTCTAGAGATACACTATCGGAAGGTGGTCCCATACCTTGTCAAAGTTGGAATCCAATCTACAATAAGCGCCCACGGTTTTATTTGTATACTATATATATGGAACGTGAGATGCAAGCGTTATGCTAGATTGTTAATTACTTGTGATTAGACATTATTATAATATTAGAGAAGTATTGATTTCCAAAGCTGTTTGGGTTATCATAAGGTAAAAACCGTCCGTGTTTATGTGTGGATCGGTCTTACGGTTATATTTTCTTTCAAAAAAAGATTTTTGAAAAGTTAAACCAATGATTTGAGTTTGCTCACACCAGTCCCATGACTGACCCAGAGTTTATTTTGTTTTGTTTTCCCTAAACTCTTGGGTGCCCAAATTTGTACGGGCGGTCAAGTAGTTCAGGTCTTTACAGATATACTTGGAGGAGCTTGAAGCAGGAGGCTTCAGGATTATATAGCTATTGTTATTTCCGCTGTGTGTAAGTGTTGTACTCTGATAATGTTATTGTATATATATATATTGTTTTATTTCAAGTTTATGTTATATATTATATTTATTCGTTCCGCTGTGAGATTTATATTACTCTGATTCTGTTCTGTGGTGATCTTCTTCTTCTTCTATTCTAATTTTCTATCTTATCTATTCTCACCCTCGAACTTCTTTCAATTAATGATCAGGTATTTCCGATGTCTGAATAATCAACATGGTAGTTTTGTGTTGATTTTCGGAGTCGAAACTCCCAATTCATTACACTTATCATATTTGGTAAATTATTATCCCCATATTAATCAATGTAATTTTTAATGTATCAAACCTGCCTCTTGGGACTTACTCAAGCCTATATATAGCTTTATTTAGTTTGTAGACATAATTTGGGTTTTGATTATATAGTTGTTGCATATAGATCTTTCCTTTAAAATTCCATTTTTAAAAACATTATTAACATCCTTGTTTCATATACCAGTTTTTGTGCGATGTAATAGTAATAGTTAGTCTGATAGTAGTGAGCCTAATAATAAGTGAAAATGTTAACATCCTTGCTTCATATACCAATTTATATGCGCTGTAATAGCAAGAGTTAGTCTGATGACAGTGGGCCTAACAAATGGTGAAAATGTTCAATTAATATCAAACTTATATTCTTATGTAAATCCCTATGCCACTAATATAGCCTTGTATTTATTAATTGACACAACACCAAATAAATTGTTTTTTTATAATGCTTTCTCTGTGACCATTTGTCATGGCTATTATAGTGATAAATTGATAACTAAAATAACCATGACTACGGAGCCCAACATTTACAACTGTTAGAACTGGTGGTAAATTTGTAAATACTTCAAATATTAGGGAGGGTTGTGTAATTCCCGTCTTTAATTTTATCATTCCCCATTTGGTCTATTCGCAATGCATTACCATATCATCCAAATACTTCACTGTCCCGTAGTTTAGGGTTTCGAATCCTTGTATTCGCTATATTCGATAGCCTAGTTTTCTCCTGTGGTTTGCTCTAAGGGTGAGCAAACGGTTGGTTCAGTTCAGTTTTACATAAAAAAAATATAATCAATCTGAAACTAGATAACATTTTAACCAAACTAAACCGAACCAATTTAAAGTGAAACCGAACTTAAACCATACCGAATTAGATTGGTTCTATTCGGTCGGTTATTATATTTTAACAAAATTGAACATTAACTATCTTGTACACTATGCACAACAATTTACAATTGAAAGCAATGACAATGCATTTTAACCAAAATAAATCACTGCTAAATTAATTTGGACTGGGTATTGACTACTGACTTAATACAACATTCAGTAGGCCAAATCATAAGTACAAAACAAATTAGTTGAAAACATTAACCCAAACAAAATACATTTCAAAGTTAACGGTCTATAAATTTTTGCATAACACTGGATATTTCAAAGTAACCAGAATGACACCAAAAAGACATTAAAGATAAACTGCAAAACAGAAAATCATTTGTTGTCTCGTTGAACCTTTATCATGCTGAAGCTTTTGCCTTTTTTATTCAGAGGATCTGTAAGAACTACAAACAAATAATATGAGATATTTAACTACAAAAAAAGGGTGTTCATACATTTTTGATTCGATTTCCAGAACTAATTGTTTACAGAGCTACTTGTTTCACATTTGCCGAGAATGATGAAGATGTGAATAACAATAGCGTGTGCATACATTTTTGATTTAAAGTGAAACAATTATTTACGGAAACTGATGAAATAACAAATAGTAAGAACAAATCTGTTTATTTAAAAGCTTGAAGGATGAATAACATTTATAAAAGAAAAAAAACTAAAGCATCAGCTTTGAGATATATATAAAACCAATTAAAATGCAATTCAAAGGAGATTAGGAGTAGTTTATCACATAAGAAACCTCTTAAATACAATTCAAAACTATAAAGGCCCGAAAATTCCTACCTTCCGAATCGACTATAAACCACACAAGTTCAATCCAAACAGCAAAAATCATCGAAACTTTGACTAAGCTTATACGATGCATAAGAACTAAACAAAACAACTTTTCATTATCATTAAAATAACTTTTACATCAGAGCACAAGAGATATTATAGTACAGAAATATTACTAGAGTATAACAATAAATGCATGCACAGCGGAAATAACAATATTAGAGTGTAACATGTACACAACGGAAAATAAAAAATCTTAAGGAAGAAACAAAATGCTCTTGATAAAGCTATAGCTTCAATCCATCACCGGATCTATAAAATATCTGCAAACCAAAACTACTAGGTTGCCCATGTGGAAAATATAGCCACCCAATTTCAGGTACAAGAATAGTAAACTTTGGATCAGTCATGGGACTGGTGTGAGAACTAAAACGTTTATTTACTTTATTTTAAAGCTAGGTAAATTATAGACCACGTCGTATAACACGGAATGAGTTTCCTCTTATGAATATCAGTCATAAAACTACTCGCAATGTTTTTGAAAATGAAGCTACCATAGGACTCACGTCTCATCACACAATGCAACACACACCAGAGGAGCCAGTTTTTCCTTATGATAACCAATTATGCTTAGTACATGGATGTCTCTTTTATTATTACTAGTTCCTAGTGTGGAAATCACTTTCGAAATCAAAAGTATGAATCTTAGAAGACATAGGTACCCATCTATTATGTCTACATTTGTAGATTACAACTAAAAACGAAAAAGTTTCATATTGGGAATTAGATCTCCATCATGATGGTTCCTGATTCGAAAGATCTATCACAGAGATGTGTATATCTGTGATTTAATCCAGACATCGGATTTAAGTGCACCGTAATACTCATCCACACTTAACTTCGCGAATCAGGTATCAAACCCAATGACTTTAGTCCTGACTCGAAACACTGCTATACTCTATCCACATTAGGCATGGTGCTACCACTTCCTAAATCATCTCGATCGACTGAATTCGTTCAAAACTCGAATGTTGTTCATTCTCAACTTGAAAGTCATGCTGATTTGGCCATCGGTTTACCATCATACTAGGGTGTGAGGCTTTCAAGTCACGTCGTACACAAAGCTATGCTATATCAGCCATGCTTTGATCATCAGCTGCTCAGCATTTAGTCTGTCACATTGTTAATTCATAATATATAACTAATGTCTATCAATATATAACCTCTAAGCTCGTATGTCTCAGAGAGGGGTGTTAAGCTAAGGGAATAAATTTTCCACCACTAAACATATATATTTAACAGAGATCCATTGTTACGTAGTATGTCAGACACACAATCCATATAAGTCCATTCTGGGTCTAAATCGGTGGTCCTTCATATCTAATAACCCTTTTATTTTGGTAAGTTTAATTGTCGTTACCAATTTCATTCTTTCATTTCAAATATAATTGAAGATTTCAATTATCCTTACGGGAAAACACATTAACCCCAAACCCAACCCATTCATTGATCAGGGTTCATTACTTTATCTTTGCTCGATCGCATTTCTATCCCAAAACACGCTTATATTCTTTTAAGTGATCCTTAACTTCATTCCCATTATCGTTTGCTAGGGGAAAAAAATCTTTCATTAAATCTTTCCATTCAAATTAAATAAAGATTTCATTTCAACTTAACTTGAGAAACCATCTTCCCTTTAATTGGGTAAAAAAACAAATGTTATTTAAAACATCGTTCACAATAAACCTAAAGTCATTATTTCATTTTCAAAGAAATCTTCACGAAAATCATATCAGCTTATAATCGATATAAATTCCCATATCGAAGTAATATTATAAGCGGAATAACGGCAAAGCCTTTTAAATTCCTTAAATAGTAAAGGTCTTCATCCATGGAGACCCATCTCGATTATCCCTAAATCAATTTCCATTCAATTCCAATTTAATTCATTAATTGAAAAACTTAACTTTGGAAAACTTCATTAAATCTTAAAACCAAGATCCAATTAATCTTAGCAAAGATTATAACTTTCTAAATTAACTTCATCTTCAACTGGATTAAAGAACGATTTTGTTAAAGACACCATTCACGAAAAACCCCAAACTTATTGACTATAAGATTTACACAGAATTTATATCCACTTATATTCAACACCAATTCTCATAATCAATGAATACTAAAAGTGGAATAACGATATAAACATCTTCCAAATTCCTCAAATAGTAAATATTTACAAAACGGTGATAAATACCAAATATTTTAAGATCATTTCTATCCAATCCATATTCCAATTAATCTTAATTAAAATATTTCTCAAAACTCACCTTTTAAATCCAATAAACTAATATTTGGAAATCTTTTAGTTTAACTTAAATTCCCAAAACATAGTTTACCATATTCAACAAGTCAGACTGAAAACACGAAAATCATAATATAGTTTGAAACTTCATTTTTCTTTCTAAAATCAGTTTAAAATCATTTATTATGATTTATCATAACTTTTTAATATTTTTAATAATTTTTATATGGCCATTTCGATCAATTTCCAATTACGGTCATCGAGCTGCGTTTACATCAACCTTTTCAAAAAGGGATTTAAGCATAATTTGAAATCTTAGTTGAAATTCCAAACTTCTTCTTTCATTCATAGTTAATATCAATAGAAAACAAAGTTTCTCGTTTCAAGGAAATCCCATTTAAATTGCATTAGTTATGCTCGTTTGAAGTTTATGGTTGAAATTTGCGAACTGTCGTTGCGCAACACATCATATTCAAACCATATTATAATTTAATATAAAACTAATCCGGTTCAATCCAAATGCATTTTATGAAATGTTTATATACTCGTTAAAAATGATTCTGACTTCATATTAAATCATATATCAAAACTGAATATTCTATATTAAGGATTAATATTCTATATTACGTATTAATTATCAAGAGTAATATGAAGTTTAATGTGTCTTCCCACGATAATCCAAAGTTTGGATTATTTCTGAATAATCCGAAGTTTAGGGGTATCTTCTGATATTAATCCCTTTTACTTGTTTCTTCCCATATTAATCCGAAGTTTTGGTGTGTCTTCCCATATTGATCTCAAAATAACACGTCAAGGGGTCATTGGGATCAATATGGGAAGACACCGCCCGAACTTCAGATTATTCTGAAATAATCCAAACTTGGGATTATTAAGGGAAAACACGTTAAATTTTGGATTATTCTTGACAATTAATCCTTTCAATTAAATGGATATATTTTCATTTAAAATCCCAATGGAACTCGATTAATCGATTCCAAAATATTTCCATATTCGTGGTGTGATTTTTTTTTTTTGAGCATAACGATTGTGTAGTGCGCGTCTACACACCCGATTAGATAATATTACTAAATAGTAGATATAAATCGGTCAACGGGCCTGACTGATGGCACAAAAAAATGAAAAAGCATGCAGGCTACATGCAATAGAGTTTGATGCGCATAACACAATTAAGTACATACATAACTAATGCACAGACTAACCAAAATAACTGCCAACCTACAAACTGCACCATCTAACACATGAGCCAACCGACAAGGCTCTAAAACACGAACACTAGCTAACCAAAAGACGCAAAAGAGTTTACCAGATGCATGCGGGTGAGCTGAACATGACGAGCTTACTATGGCCTTGGAAAGTGGTGTCGCTGTTGGATGCCATGCACGTCAAAACTATCAACAGATTCATCCCAAACTATAGTCGTGTCCATGATTATCGGAATGTATGACACTGGGCGGTCACCTGTCCATAAATGGTATAGGTGAGTGATTTTGAAACAAAGCTGATTAACAGTGGCAAATTGATCAATGAAGTAGCGGTTATTGCGTTCATTCCATAAAGTCCACATGAAGGCCGCAAATAGAGTGTCCACGGAGGGTGAAGGTGTTTCGAACTCCCATCGGTCAAAATGGTGATTCTAAAAGTAGGGGGACATCCAAGAATGCTCGTTACTGTAGAAGTCCAAGGGTAGAAGCTGATATCACAATCACATAGCAGGTGTGGAATGCTTTCATTTTCGAGATGACAAAGGATGCAGGTGGGGTTAACCCCATACCGTTATGGATAAGTCTGTCCTTGGTATTGATCCTACCACGCGCCAGACTCCACAGAAAGAAACGGACCTTAGGCGGGGCCTTGATCTTCCAGATCCTGGGGAAGCAGAAAAGCCTGCCTTGATCGGAGATGTAGCAATAACATGATTTAACTGAGAAGGTTCCGCTTGAGTTGAGCTTACAATAGATAGTATCGGGTTTTGGGTTAAGACTTGTGGAACGAATGATGTGAAGCACTTCATGGATCTCCTGGATGGTTGATGGGTGGAAGTAGGAGGTGGGTATTATGGCTGTCGTGCCGAGGTTGGCAGAGTCCGCTACAGAGATGTCAGGATTAGGGAAAATGGAGTATAAAGTGGGATAGAAATGGGGTAGCCAGAAATCGCAATGCCAGGTGTCATGCCAAAGTGAGCAACTAAGGCCGTTATGAACTTTAAAGGCGAAGAGATGTTTGATACAGGGTAAGGATCTAAGACTCCACCCCAGAACGGTGAAGGGTGTGAGCTTGGTTTAGAATGAAGGATAGTTGCTAGTCGGTCATTGTAGTATAGGGCCAGAATGATGGATTTCCACAAGAAGTTTCCAAGGGTCAAGCGCTTCCAAATCCATTTGGTGAGGAGTGCAAGATTGAGGAGATGGATGTATGGGATGCCCGACCCTCTAGCATTAATGTTCAAGAAAACTGACTTCCAACAGAGCAGAGATTTGGCCGGGCCCCCATGCCAAAAGAAAGACCTACGAGCTTGGTCAATGCGTTTAATAACCCAGCATGGTGCCATATGGATGGAAAGCTAGTACAGTGGTAGAGCCGACCAGCCATCTTTACCGAAGACTAGTCGTCCATCCGCAAAGAGCGAGGATGCTTTCCAACGGGTATGTCTCGAGTCCACCTTGGAAATAAGGGGATACCAATCATTCGAAGGAGCTTTCGGGGGTGGATAGGGATCCCCAAATAGTTAAATGGGAAATCCATGAGCAAACAATTGAGCATGCTAGCCACGTAAGGGCCAAGATGGTTAGCATTACCCAGCATGCAGATGGAGCTTTTGGCGAAATTGATTGAAAGTCCAGATGCTTGCTCGAAGCAGTATAGGAGAAGTTTAAGACAGTGGAGATTTTGAGGTGCAAGGGTGGTGAATAGAATGGTATCGTCCGCGAATTGGATGTTAGTACATACAAGGGTAAAAGGAGAGGTGATTATGCTGGTCAAGATATTGTTGTGGAGTGCAAGTTTGATCATTTGGTTAAGGGTGTCGGCAACCAAAATGAAGAGAAAGGGGATAGAGGGTCTCCTTGCCGGAGACCCTTCCTCGATTTGATGAGGCCTCCATCAATACTATTCGTGTGGACAAAGGACAGGCTGGAATTAAGGATGGTCGAGTTCAACTTGCACCACCTCTGGGGAAATCCTCCAGCAATCGGAACCTGTAGAAGGAAATCCCAGCTAATTGGGTCAAACGCCTTGCGGAAATCCAACTTGAGAAGAATCCCACTAGTATTGGTCCGGTGACAGAAGGAGATGAGTTCTTGGACCGACGCAATGCAGTCATAGGTGTTTCTACCAGTAACAAAGGCAGATTGTGCGGCCAATAAGCGAGGGTATAAAGGCCTGGAGACGATTGGCAAGGACTTTGGTGATAAATTTGAAGGAGCAGTTCAGGAGGCTGATAGGTCTAAAGTTATTAGAATGGCTAACCCCTTCATGCCTCGGGAGAAGAATAATTTTGGCATAGTTGAGTCTGTCAATATGGTTAGGGTCAGAGAAGAAAGCTTCAAAGAGATCAACAAGGTTACCTTTGATGCAAGCCCAAAAGTAAGAGTAGAAGGATGGGCCAAACCCATCCGGCCCACAAGCCATGTTACAATCCATGCCTTTCAGTACGAACAGGATCTCTATTTCAGTGAAAGGACCGTCTATGGGATATAAAGTTGGTTGGGGTACAAGAGTGGCCAATCTATAGTGGGTGTCGGAGGTGGGTGGTGTAACAGCCCGCACCTCCGTTCACGCAAGATATTGTCCTCAACTTAGCCACCGTATAGGTGTGGGGTTTTGTTCTTCAAAAGGCCTCGGCGTTAGTAAGAGATGAGCTCTACTATATAAGTACCCACTTCACACAGGCTTCCACGATGTGGGACTTCGGGGTGTTACATTCTCCCCTCCTACAGAGCCCAACGTCCCGTTGGCTCATAAGCACCTCGACCAGGCGCTGTGGTCCACACAGGAGCCACAATTCCGGCAGGGTATTGGCTCTGATACCACTGTAACAGCTCGCACCTCCGTTCACGCAAGATATTGTCCCTAACTTAGCCACCATATAGGTGTGGGGTTTTGTTCTTCAAAAGGCCTCGGCGTTAGTAAGAGACGAGCTCTACTATATAAGTATCCACTTCACACAGGCTTCCACGATGTGGGACTTCGGGGTGTTACAGGTGGTGTCCAAGCAGGCTCCTGAAAAAGGCGGTAAAGTGGGAGTTGATGGCAATAGGGTCTGAAGTGTGGATGCCTAACTCATCATCATGGATCTCCTCCACCATGGTCTGGAATTTCCTCCCATTGGAAAATCGATCGAAAAAGGTACTGTTAAAGTCTCCCTCAGCCAGCCATTTGGCCTTGGAGCATTGCCTCTACCCAATCTCCTTTTGACGAAGGAGGCGTTGAAGCTCGATATGGAGGAAGTTAAGGCGATCTCATTCTGAGTGTTAAGAGGGGAATATTCCTCTTTGATATTGAGAGTCATAATCTCCTCCTACAACGAGGCTATACGTGTAACACCCCATAATTTTAAAATATTTTAACTGACAAATTTAAGAATACTTATTTTTAGAACAAGAATTGAGTGAAACGAGTTACGCCATTGCGTTCGTCTTGGAATTCTGCTTGAGATAGAGTCCAAGTTTGCGTATAACGGACATCGTATGAAGAAGCTATGAAGCTTGGAAGATTTAAAGTTTAAAGCTGTAAAACAAGTCGACCGCCCATTTTCACCATTTGACCGTTTTTAGACAGAAGTGAAAACAGTCGACCGGTTGAAATCGACCAGTCGACTGGTTGATTCCGGACAGTTTCCTGATGATGTGTTTTTCTAATTTGAGTGGTTCAAATGGTTCCTAATCAAATCTAAAGGTCCTAGTTCACCTAGTACATATATAAATAAATACCTAAATCTAACCCTAACCTCTTCAACCATAATCCACAGCGCCTCCATGTTGCTGCTCCAACTCCAATTAAATTAAGCTTTTCTTCTTCAGCAATCAAAGTATAGATTATTCCAGATTAGAATTCCTACAACAATGCTTAATTCTCTTTTCTAAGAATTCTATCACTGTGAATTTATGTTACTTTCACATATAATTAAATTAAAAAGTAACTGTGATAGGATTGTAAATTGGATCTAATGTATATGCCTGTAAATAAGATGAATCATATCAAGTTTTGTAATTGTTATCCTTCAGATTCATACCCAATTGCTATTATCTTATGTCTGTCTGATCTATTTTATCATTATTCATTTCACATGCCTATTTATATGCTTGTGCCAATTTTAATGTTTTGACTCTTCTTTTCCTTTTTCCTTTTGAGATTAGGCTAATTTCGAGCCTAAGCATATTACGTTGAGATTTACATACGAATAACTTTGGGATGATTGGGAAAACTTTGGGAAATATTTAATAAAATGATATTTGGCATAAATTGTTGATAATTATGAAATTGGTTTGAGCATAATTTGGTACAACTTGTATACATGGAATTATTGAATTAGCATTATAAGCATAATTGGAAATTATGGGCAATTGGAATACATTAATTAAAGACATAAAATTGGCAACGAATAAAAAGGAAAAGATAATGAATGCCTAGGACACGAGGTTAGATTGGTTTGCAGTAGAAGTCTGCCCGGAACCACCCGTCATATCCAGCAACCACAAACGGAAGTCTAATGTGAGAGGTCAAAGGCAGAAATTAGATGCGTAACAGTGCTATGACACGAGGTTAGATTCGGATTGCGGTAGAAGTCTGCCCGGAACCGCCTGGCATATCCAGCAACCGCAAACGGTAATCTAATGTGTGAGGTCTTGCTCAATTACGAATATAATGAATTAATGAACACATAACCAAGATAAGACATGTGGTAAGACATGGGGATAATAAAAGGGTTAAGTGAGTGACATGAGTAGCATGTGAAATGTAATTAATGAACACTTAACCAAGATAAGGCATGTAGTAAGACATAGGAATAATAAAAAGGGGTTTAGTGGGAAATCCTAGTGGGGACCAAGCGTAGGAGGGAAGCTTGTGTCAAGTATGGGGACCCTTTTCAACCAATAACCCATTTTTAGTATCTATATGAGCTTGAACTAGGTCGAGAACGGGACACGCTTACTGGGGTTAAACGTAAGAGGTCAAAAGAGTAAAGAGTGATGGCAATGCAAGTCCAACGGAGTCATGTGCGTGCGTGGGTCCGAACTGGTAGGTAGGACGTTGTTGCATCGTGTAGGTATAAGCCATGCATTTTATTAGTAACGAGCTGCCACTTTAAGGAGTGATACACCTTACTATGGGGCCAGCACAAGTATCTATGAGTTAGGGAGCCGATCGAATGGGGAGGGTAGTGGGTACAACTAGTAGGGGCAGGAGCAAGTGTGCACCTACGAGAGCAGCTAGGAGTACACGAAACAACCATTATTGTGGTTAGCAGGGAGGGATCACCTTTTAGTATTAGACTAGTATTGGTGCGGTGCAGGAAATATCTTATAGTGGATAGAAGCGCAATTGATGTTATACCTTGTTCATCTTGTTTACCTTGTCATACTTGCTTATGTTACAGTCATTTCTTATATCCAGTTTATGTTCTTATCCTGTTACTTTACTAATTATATTGTTAAATTCACTGGACTCACCAGACTTTATGTCTGACCCTTTTTGTTTCGCCTCTTTTCTTTACTCCTCCCCCCCCCCCCCGGGGGGGTTCTTAGGGTGGGACTAGCGAGGCATGATTTGGATTTCTCTCTCTCTACTAGAAGTGATGAAAGTAATGCTTAGCTTTGTTTCTCTTTCATATGGCATTTTGGAATGGGATTATGGTTTTGCTTTTATGTACTCTGTTAATAATTTTGTTCAAGATGGATATTTGTGTACTTGGCTTTAGTATGCGGTTTTGATGTTGTAACCAAACATGTTTTGGTTTTTCGCTGCAATGAATAAATTTTGAATTTATAAGTACCATTTTATATTTGGCTTGCGATGTTCTATTCTATACTCTTATAACGCTCCATGAAATTTAATGCATTCCCTTAATGAGTGACATTAATGGACGTGGGGTGTCACATGTAGCATCAGAGCTGAAGGTTCCCAGAACAGATAAAAGATTTTGAAAACCGTTTTCAAAAGAAATTTTAAAAAGAAGTATTTTCAAAAACATGTTTTAAAAAGGTATTTTCAAGAGAAAGGTTTATTATGATAAACATAATCCCCAAAAGCCATATATCTTTCTTTCGATTCTTTGTTTTGAATCTCTTCCTTTTTCTTTTCAGCATATCTGGGGAACCCGATATACCCGAGGGCGTACAGATACCAGGCTGGTTCAGAAGGTATCTGGAGGCTAGGGCTACTATCGCAGGCCCAACAAAATTTCCTCCTCCCCAGCTGTAGCCGTCGTTCCACCTCTTCCTCCGTATGTAGATGCTTTTTCTAAGATATGTAAGGACTTCGTACGATGGGCGGAAAACCGTTTCATGGGACTGAGAGGTTTGTCGAGGCTAGAAATTGGCTCAAGGAAGTGGAGGACTTGTTTGGTATCTTTTAGGTAGATGATGGAAGGAAGGTTCAACTAGCTACTTGGTTAATGAAGGATGAAGCTTCATTTTGGTGGGAGGTCATGAATGGAGAACGTGTAGCGGGGACATGGATGGATTTCAGATAGAGGTTCGAGTTGAAATTTCTTTTACAAGAAGAAGAAAGTTTATACATGGAGAGGTTCTTGGCTTTGAAACAAGGAAATTTGTCTGTTAAGGAGTATGTTAACAAGTTTATTCAGTTGGCGAGATTTGGTTTAGAGTTGATGGACACACTGCATAAGAAAGCCTTGAGATTTGCTAAGGGCTTGAATGAACCGCTTCACGGGTTGGCTATGTCCCACATTCCTATGGGGTCTACTTTCAAGAAACTTGTTGATATGGCGTTGATGAATGAAGAGGAGAAAGGTGCTAAAATGGATAGGACACAGGATAAGAAAGTGGATCCAAAGAAGGCACAACAACAACAAAAGAAAGGCGGTAAGGATAACAAGGGCCAAGGGAAAAGGAAGTGTCACAATTGTGGAATACCTGGCCACTTAAAGAAAGATTGTAGAAAGAAGAAGAAGCATGGCTGTTACGATTGCGGTGAGGCAGTACATATGATTAAAGATTTCCCAAGGAGGCAAGGACAAGGGCAAGGGCAAAGACAGAATCTACTTCTGGAGGGCAGGTTCATGCTCTCATGGCATCAGGGCAAGAAGGAGGTAGAAACATTTCTGTCGAAAGTTTGATTTTCCTTTTAGATCATCCTGTTCGAACTTTGTTTGATTCTGGCGCTTCACATTCGTTTATATCTGCTTCGTTAGTTGAAACACGACACCTAAATACTAGTTTAGTTATGGATCCCATTGTAGTCTTAAATCCTATTGGTAGTTCGGCTCATTTAACTATGATTTGTCGGGATTTGAGAGTGTCTATCTTGGGTGTTAAGTTTGAATACAACGCCTACGTTCTTGGTTTCATGGGCTATAGTTTGATTCTAGGGATGGATTGGCTAGCCTGGTATGGTGCCATCCTATACTGTGAAAGGAGGGTAGTTAGATTGTTGACTCGTTGTGGAAGGACTCTTGATATTTCTTATGACCCTAGGGGTTCAGTGATGCTTAGCTACCTAGAATCACTTGACGCATCCGTCGATGATTTGCAATCTGTTCGAGTAGTCCGTGAGTATGATGACGTCTTTGATGGGGTTAGAGGTTTACCCTCAAGGTGCGAGATAGACTTCCGTATATACTTAGCAGAAAATGCAAAGCCAGTTGTATTGCCAGTGCGCCACATGGATCCGAGAGAGAGGAAGGATCTCAGTAAATAAGTAGGGGAGATGCTTGAGAAAGGGTTCATAAGAAGAAGTATTTCGGAATGGGGTGCTCCAGTTGTTTTTGCTATGAAGGCGTACGATTCGCTTAGATTGTGTGTGGACTGTAGGGAGCTAAATAAACTCACGAAGAAAAATAGATACCCACTGCCGAGGATAGATGATTTGTTCAATCAGTTGGTTGGTGCTTCAGTTTTCTCGCAGTTGGACTTAACTATAGGATTTCATCAGTTGAGGGTAGCTGAGGATAGTATAGATAAGACTGCTATTAGGACTCCCAACGATTTCTTCGAGTGGCTTGTCATGCCTTTTGGTTTGATGAACACATCTGCATATTTTATAGACTTGATGAGTATGGTGTTTAGGTAGTTTCTAAATAAGTTCATGGTAGTCTTTGTGGATGATATCTTGATATTCTCTAGAAGCGAGGAAGAGCATGCCCTACATATTAGGGAAGTCTTAGAGACCCTTTGAGCACATCAACTCAAGGCTAAGTTCTCTGAATGCCATTTTTGGAGGAAGGAAATAAGGTTCTTAGGGCACGTGGTCTCTAAGGAGGGGATAGCAGTGGATCCCGCGAAGGTGGTGGCAATCCAAGATTGGAAGATTTCTAGAAATGCAATGGAAGTAAGAAGTTTTCTAGGGTTATCAGGCTATTATAGGAAGTTCATTAAGGACTTCGCAAAGATATCGGCCCCACTTACACGGTTGACGAAAAAGGAATTTGACCTTTTCTTAGGATGTTAACTGTGACGATGCTTTCCAACGTTTAAAGAGGGCTTTAATGACAGCCCCAGTTTTAGTTTTGTTGGATGGGAGTAAACCATTCACTGTGTGTACTGATGCTTGCGGGACAGGGCTTGGCGCTGTTTTGATGCAAGAGGGAAGGGTGATATGCTATGGTGGAAGGCAGTTAAAGGTCCATGAGAAGAATTACCCTACCCATGACTTAGAGTTAGCTGCCATAGTTTTTGCGCTTAAGTCTTGGCATCACTATTTTCTTGGAGAGAGGTTTGAGTTGCATACAGACCATAAGTCACTAAAATACTTGTTCTCTCAAAAGATCTACTTAAGGCAATAGAGGTGGATGGAGTTCTTAGCATCCTACGATTTTGATATTACATATACCCTTGGCAAGGGTAACGTTGTACCTGACACCTTGAGTAGAAAGAGGTTGACTTTGAGTCCTTTGTTTGTCGAGCGGCAGAGTTTAGAGTACATATCTACCTTTGACTTTAGACCCTCTATCGATTATGTACCTGGTTTGTTGGCATCGTTAGAGGTGCGACCTACGCTTTTGGGATAGATAGGAGCGGCACAGCGAGATGACCCACAACTGATAGAGGTAGTAGACAAGCTCATAAGAGGGGAGTCTTTGAACCATCTTAGTAGGTATACTATAGATGAAAAAGGTTGGTTGCGTAGGGATGGGAGACTTTGCGTATCACGAGACGAGAGTTTGAGAAGGACGATCCTTGAAGATGCACATCATTCTAAGATGACCATACATTCCGATGGTGACAAGATGTATAGGGACATGAAGCGAGTTTTCTTTTGGACCGGAATGAAGAAGGATGTGGCTGAGTTCATTTCTAGATGCTTATTGTGCCAGCAAGTCAAGGCTGAGCAAAAGAAGCCTGGTGGTTTGCTTCACCCTTTAGAAGTTCCGCTGTGGAAATGGGAGAGTGTTTCCATGGATTCTGTCGACGGGTTGCCGAGGTCAAGGAAGAGTAATACGGGGATTTGGGTAGTAGTAGATAGACTTACCAAGAGCGCCCATTTCATTCCCATTAAGAGTAAAAGAACAGAGACATGGTTAGCATCTGTTTATCTCCAAGAGATAGTTTGTCTACACAGCATACCTTCTAGTATCGTAAGCGATCGAGATCCCATTTTCACTAGTGAGTTTTGGAAGAGCTTGCAAGAGGCGGTGGGAACGCAATTGTGTTTGATCACCACTTATCACCCTCATATGGACGACCAAACAGAAAGAGTGAATAGGATTCTAGAAGATCTTTTGAGGTTATGCATCTTGGACTTTGGAGGGACATGGGAGGAACATCTTCCATTAGTAGATTTCGCCTACAACAACAGCTATCAGACTAGTATTGGCATGGAACCTTTTGAAGCTCTATATGGACGGCCTTCCCGATCACCGACTTGTTGTTGGGAATATAAGGATAAGATTTTGCTTGGGCCCGAGATGGTTAGGGAAACTTCGGAGAAGATAGACTTGATTCGAAGACGCATGAAGACGGCACAAGATCGGCAAAAGTCATACGCTGATAAGAGACGAACCGATCTTGAGTTCAATGTTGGAAACATGGTTTTTTATTAAAGTGTCACCATCGAGGAACGTAGTTCGCTTTGGATCGATAGGGAAATTGGCACCAAGGTTCGTAGGGCCATTCCCCATTACATAAAGAATTGGACAGATGGGCTACAGAGTTAAGTTGCCTGAGAAGCTTAGTAGTGTTCATGACGTATTTCACGTGTCGCACTTGCGGAAATGTTTACTTGATACCTCAGAAGTGGTGGAGCCGAGCATGCTTAGGGAAGTGGAATTAGAGCAAGATGCCACGATTAGGCGAGTTTCTACATGCATCCTTGGATCGGAGGTCAAGAAGTTACGCAACCGAGAGGTCAAGTTGGTTAAAGTCCAATGGGTAGATGATCAAGGAGACGTGACTTGGGAAATGGAAGACAAGATACGTGTGTCGTACCCTTTCCTTTTTGAGGGTATGTTCTTAACTTCTCCTTTTTCTACCGCTTTGTTTATACTTGTTCTATCGTTTAGTATATCCTCTCGATTATGTCTTCGATCTTTAGGTAGAAAATCCTATGGTTGTAAACATGTGTTTGAGACATGTTATGTTTGGTGGATGCAAGTGGATGTAAGTGTTTGCTAGTGGTTGCACGTGGATGCATTTACACACACATTAGGCACTAGATCGGCTCAATCACTTTCATATTGCATATGGATTAGTGCGCATATTTAAATTAATGGATGTATATTGAATGTGTTATCATATGGATGTTGCATTTGGATGAATGGTTATGCACTCATATAGAAATGATATGTATCATTAGGATTCTTTTGCATACATAATGGATGCATGGCACTATCATGACTTGCATTAAGGAGGTCAACTGAATCAGTAAACCGCCTGATTTTGCATTAGGATAAGGACATATACACACACTTTGCATATGTTCATGAAAGCATTAGAAATCTTTTAAGGACAATGGACGCCCATGATTGATGGATGAGTAGATGGATGATGGATGGTAGGACATACATTCTTCTTAACTTGGAGATTTCGGGGATGAAATCCTTTAAGTAGGGGAGAATGTAGCACCCCGTAATTTTAAAATATTAAAACTGAAAAATTTAAGAATACTTAATTTTTAGAAGAAGAATTAAGTGAAATGGTTACGCCATTGCGTTCGTCTTGGAATTCTGCTTGAGATAGAGTCTGAGTTTGCGTAAAACGGACATCATATGAAGAAGTTATGAAGCTCAGAAGATTTAAAGTTTAAGGCTGTAAAACAAGTCGACCGCCCATTTTTCATCATCTGACCGTTTTTAGACAGAAGTGAAAACAGTCGACCTATTGAAACTGGCCAGTCGACTGGTTTATTCCAAGCAGTTTCTTGATGATGTGTTTTTCTAATTTGAGTGGTTCAGATGGCTCCTAATCAAATCAAAAGGTCTTCACCTAATACATCTATAAATAAACACCTAAACCTAATCCTAATGCATTCAACCCTAATCCATGGCACCTCCATGCTGTAGCTCCAACTCCAATTAAATTTAGCTTTTCTTCTTCAACAATCAAAGTAGAGATTATTCAAGATCAGAACTGCTACAACAACGCCTAATTCTCTTTTCTAAAAATCTTATCCTATGAGTTTATGTTACTTTCATATATAATTAAATAAAAAAGTAATTGTGATAGGATTGTAAATTGGATCTAATGTATATGCCTATAAATAAGATGAATCATATCAAGTTTTGTAATTCGTTATCCTCCAGATTCATACCCAATTGCTATTATCATATGCCTGTCTTATCTATTTTATTGTTATGCCTATTTATATGTTGTGCCAATTTTGATGTTTTGACTCTCTTCCCTTCTTATTTTCCTTTTTCCTTTTGAGATTAGGCTAATTTCGAGCCTAAGCATATTACGTTGAGATTTACGTACGAATAACTCAGGATGATTGGGAAAAGTTTGGGATATATGTAATAAAATGAGATTTGGCATAAATTGTTGATAACTATGAAATTGATTTGGGCATAATTTGGTACAACTTGTATACAGGAATTATAGGCATAACTTGAATTAGCATTATAAGCATAATTGGAAATTATGGGCAATTGGAATACATTAATTAAAGACTTGAAATTGGGCATGAATAAAAAGGAAAAGGTAATGAACGGCTAAGACACGAGATTAGATTGGTTTGCGGTAGAAGTCTTCCTGGAACCACCCGGCATATCCAGCAACCGCAAACGACAGTCTAATGTGAGAGGTCAAAGGCAGAAATTAGATGCGTAAAAGTGCTAAGACACGAGGTTAGATTCGGATTGCAGTAGAAGTCTGCCCGGAACCGCCCGGCATATACAGCAACCACAGACGGTAATCTAATGTGGGAGGTCTTGCACAATTACGAATATAATGAATTAATGAACGCTTAACCAAGATAAGACATGTGGTAAGACACGGGGATAATAAAAGGGTTAAGTGGGTGACATGGGTAGCATGTGAAATATAATTAATGAACACTTAACCAGATAAGGCAAGTGGTAAGACATGGGAATAATAAAAAGGGGGTTAAGTGGTAAATCCTAGTGGGATCAAGCATAGGAGGGAAGCTTGTGTCAAGTATGGGGACCCTTTTCAACCAGTAACCCATTTTAGTATCTATATGAGCTCAAACTAGGTTGAGGATGGGACCCACTTACAGGGGTTGATTATAAGAGGTCAAAAGAGTAAAGAGCGATGGCAACGCAAGTCCAAAGGAGTCATGTGCGTGCGTGGGTTCGGGATGGTAGGTAAGATGTTGTTGCATCATGTAGGTATAAGTCGTGCATTTTAGTAGTATCGGGTTGCCACTTTAGGGAGTGATACACCTTACTGTGGGGCCAGCACGGGTATCTACGAGTTAGGGAGCAGATCGAATGGGGAGGGTAGTAGGTACAACTAGTGGGGGTAGGAGCAAGTGGGCACCTACGAGAGCAACTAGGAGTACACGAAGCTACCATTATTATGATTAGTAGGGAGGGATCACCTTTTAGTATGAGACTAGTATTGGTGCGGTGCTGGAAATATCTTATAGTGGTTAGAAGCGCAATCGATGTTATACCTTGTTCATATTGTTTACCTTGTCATACTTGCTTATGTTACAGTCATTTCTTATATCCAGTTTATGTTCCTATCCTGTTACTTTACTAATTATATTGTTAAAGTCACTGGACTCGCCAGACTTTATGTCTGACCCTTTTTGTTTCGCCTCTTTCCTTTCCTCCCCCCCCCCTCAAGTTCTCAGGGTGAGGCTAGAGAGGCTTGATTTGGATTTCTCTCTCTACTGGAAGTGCTTGGACGTGCTGAAAGTAATGCTCAGCTTTTTTTCTCTTTCATATGGCATTTTGGAATGGGATTATGGTTTTGCTTTTATGTACTCTGATAATAATTTTTTTTCAAGATGGATATTTGTGTACTTGGCTTTAGTATGTGGTTTTGATGTTGTAACCAGACATGTTTTGCTTTTCCGCTGCAATGAATAAATTTTGAAATTTTAAGTACCATTTTATATATATGTCTCGTGATGTTCTGTTCTATACTCTTATAACGCTCCATGAAAGTTAATGCATTCCCTTAGTGAGTGACATTAATGGACGTGGGGTGTTACAATATGCCTCCTGATAAAGCTCCATACATTGTTCGCCCAAGGCTTGATGAGTCTCCTGAGACAACGGAGTTTATAGACTAGAGTGGTTGAGGGGTTAGCTTGGTGGGGGAAGGAGGGCCATACAAACTTGATGAAGTCCGAGAACCCTAGTTCTTGAAGCCATAACCTCTTGAACCGGAACTGACGGGGAGGACGGGGTTGGTCATCGGTGGTGAGAAGTAGGGGACAGTTGTTAGAAATGGTTGAGGCCAGGTCGTACACTTTGGAGAGGGAAAACATGTCTTTCCAGAGTGTGTTAAAGAGGAAGCGGTCAAGCTTGACCAGACTTGGGTGATCCCAGTGATTAGACCAGGTGAACCCTCTGTTGTTAATTGGAGGGTCAAAGAGAGCACAGTCTTCAATGAAGGAGTTAAAGTCAGTAAAGTCATTATGATGGGGGCATTGTTTCTTTCCCAGGGACCCCTAGTGACGTTGAAGTCCCTTCTGATGAGCCAAGGCCCGTTATGAGTAACCCATACAGCCTTACAGTCTAACCACAGCTGACTCCTTTCCCGGCTACTATGCGGGTCGTAAATGTTGGTGACAAGAAAAGTGGTATTCGTGGTGTGAATTGTGTGAACGGTTATGATAACAAGCACAACAATTATCATCCATAAATCAACAGTTATAATATTAGCGTTGTAACTATTATCGCTTATATGTACATAAACAGTATAAATATAAACTGTAATAAACATCCATCATCCACGAAGCAATCATAGCAACCACAAGCAATCAATATATAATCAGTTGACGATTATAATAACTATCCAAGTTAGAAAGAGTTCTCACAATTATTTTTGATCGTTTTAATAATGATCGCTTTTGAATTAAATTATACTTGGGTTTAATTTAACCTAAAATTCCAGCTAGCTCCAATCTCATCCAAATCAGTTTGTGTACATAGCCTGCATCCATACGATCCCAATTGATCCTGTTTCGTCCAATTTTGAGTTCATACGAACAAGATAAATAGGTTTAAACATGAACAAACTAATCATGTCGTTAACGAGTATCTAAATTTTAATTACCCTTTATATCTCTTCTTCCCCAAATCGTTCAACATTGTTCCCTCCATCTTCATCACTGTCAACGCCGCTGGGACCATCAGCCGACCGACCAACCCCGCTGATGTGCCCCATGCTCCTTGTCGCGCCACCTCTAAGAGCCGCGATCACCGAAACACCATTGTCGCCCCTCAATTCGCCCACAACCGGAAATGATATCGGGCTAGATTCCGAACGCCTCAATCACCCAATGGCCATGAAATTTTGCCAGCACCTCAGCCTCAACTCCATGAACACTTCTCCAGTTGACCACTTCTCCCAATCGATTTTCCAGAAATCGTGATTCTATGTTCGCTGCACCCAAAAATAGTTCGTCTTCGATTATGTCCACCCCATAGCCACTTTCAGGCCGAACCCCCAACAACAAACTTGTATACCCCTCTCCAACTTCCTAGTTGACACCATCACCTAACTCTCTCTTGTTTGCATGCAAAACCACATAAACTGGAAGTGAAAATTTCACGATCATGGGTGGTTTCTGACGACCTCGGGTGTCCGTTGGCCCCAAATTTTAGCAGTAGGTAGCCCTTAACACAATCTACAACTTTCATGTTGGACAGTTTGATTGATTCTCAATAGTTTGCCAGAAGTGAAAAAGTACTTATTTGCGAAATATTTCAATTTTAGAGGGTGGCGACTGCAAAATGTGGGGAAGAAGAAGTGGAGGAGGGTTTGTGAAACGACCCAAACTTCCCCTTACGGAAAATCCTGGATTGCTTTGAGAACACGATGCATCAGAATACAAATTGTAACGCCCCGTATTTTTAAGATAATAAAATAAGAATAACATAATTAAATAATGAGAACTAAGTAAAACGGACCGCGCCATTGTGTTCGTCCTGGAATTCTGGTCAAGATAGACACCAGGTTTACGTAAAATGTACATCATATGAAGAAGTTATTAAGCCTGGAAGTTTGTATACGCACAGGGCAAATATATATATATATATATATATAAACAAATTAAAATATAAAATAAAGAATAAAATCAGGATTGCATGTAATAAATACATGCATTGAAAAAAAATTGTAATGCATGCATTGAAAGAAAGAAAGGATTGGTTGCATGGAATGTAAATATGTTGCATGCACTGTTTTGCAAACATAATGCATTAACATTAAAAGAGAAAGAAAAGAAAAAGATTCATGCAATGGTTTAATTTAAGTATTGTAACTAACATGAAAAAGAGAAGTAAGGAGAGAACAATAATTATCATTGTTCTAAGACTTATTAACAAAAGACTTCATAGCTCAGTTGGTTAAGGTATTGGATTTGTAACATGGAGGTCAGGGGTTCGAACCCCGACGGCAGCATAATTTTTATCTTTGTTTTAGAGAGGGCCAACTGAACATGCAAATACATGTATGTATACAAATTCAAAATTTCAAAGAATAAGAATGTACATATAAGGGAATAAAGAAAATATATGTATATATATGAGAATATATATATATATATGTAGAAATATATGTATACGAAAGATAAAATTCAAGGCAAGGCTACAGTCAATGAAATACGGCAAGAATCAAATAATGGTGCAACATCGTTTGAATTTTGAAAATAAAACGAAAGTTGTACGTATATTTATACGTGTAAAATGGTCATTAGAGGAATTGTATACATATAAGAATATTTCATGTGAATAAAACAGTTAAATAAATTCCAGAAATTCAAACATTCGAAATTCAAATTTCTGTACCAAAACAGCTTGCGGGACCAAATGCTGACTCAGCACTGCGTGTACGATAAGATTTGGCTATATTCATCCGCGAACCTGGACTATTTTCTTAACTGAGTTCAATGCCGACTCAGCGCTGCGTGTAAGATAAGGTCTTGAGCACCTATAAATAAGACCCTAGACCTAACCCTAAACATCATAATTCAGCAGCTACGCTGGAGCTCTGCCATGGCTCCCTCTCTCTCTTCTCAAATCTATTCTGAAATTAAAATGTTAGCCTAGGAGGATTATGAATTCAGATATGGAAGAGGGAATCAACGTTAATAAAAAAAGATTATTGAATCATAAAAGCAAGGTAAACCTCTAAGAACCAATCTATTTAAAATGTTTCTCTTTCCCTTCTCTTTTCATGAAATAATAAATCCATGGTTGTTAGGTCGTGAATCAAATTAAAGGGAAAAGGAAAACCATAGATGATAAAACAGATCAGATCCAAAATTTGGGGAAAGCTTAAAGGTGAGTGGATTTAAGCTATAGCCTTTAGATAATGTTATGACTATCGTTTAGCATTCCCCTTTTTAATAAATTGTGAAATGGCCAGTTTAATTATGAATTGCTATTGTAACGAATTGAAATGTTGATATGAATATGTCAGAAAATTCCTATTTTGAATTGGCTAAGTTATTGAATGTTTACATGTTGGAGAAAATAAACTTGTTAGGATATGAATAGCCAATTCAGTGATTGTAATTACATGCTTTACTTGGGACATATGATTGATTGAACGACATGTTAAAATAATTACCCGATTGAATGTTTACATGTCCTAGTAGAATTAAACATATGTTGAAAATGACATGCGACAAAATATAGGCAAAAATTGGACGACATGTAAATTAGATTAATGTAAACTATATTACAGTAAAAAGGATAATATGTCTAAAATTTTCATGTAATGGGATTTTGGAACATAACATATATTATATTTTGAGATTTTAATTTGGAAGCGCAATTTGATATGAACATAAGTGATTGAATGAAAATGAATATGCCTAGGATTACAATTAGAAATTGTAACTACATGGCACGAGGTTAGGTTGCATTAGTGGCGGAAGTCTGCCGGACCCGACCCATATCCAGCATCCACTAATGTTGAACCTAATGTGAGAGGCATAATGTAACGACCCGCATTTTACGCATCGAAGGATCGTAGAATATTTATTTCTTTCACATACGAAGTCGTATGGTCATGTAACTTTGGGAGACGACTATTGGGGTCATTTCCCATGTTCATGATTTTTTGCCGATTTTTAAATGACTGTTTTGCCCCTAGCTGATACTGTTTTGGCCATAACTTTTGATTGGAAAGGAGTTTTGACCTGAAACCACTTCCATTGGCTCCGATTGATGGTTTACAATTCCTTAGAGTGGTCACATTAGCCAAACGGACTTACCGTTTGGGAGATATGGCTGAAACAAGTTTCAGATAGTGAAAAACAGCTTAATTGGGCTTAACCGGGTGATTGTCATTTAGACCCAATGGGGGATTTCGGGATTAGATGTATTTGAGGGCTGCTGGGGTTAGGATTTCATTTTTTCACTCATTTTCCAGTCGCCACAAACCCTCTCTTCAACGTAATAATGGCCTCCAACCTCTAAAACATCCCCAAATCACTTTCTAATCAAGGATTAAGCTTAGCAACATCAAATTAAGAAGGAATGTGCACTTTCTAATCATATGGATGTCGCATTTGTATGAACGATTGTGCACTCATGTAGAAGTTATAAAGTATGATTAGGAATAATTGCATACATGGTGGACTCATGACACTGACATAATTCGCATTAAGAAGGTCAACTGAATCAGTAGACCGCCTGGTTTTGCATTAGATAAGGACATGTACACACACTATGCATATGATCATGAAAGCATTAGAAATCTTTTTGAGTACAATGGACGCCTGTGATTGAATGATTGAGTAGATCGATGTTGGATGTTAGGATACATTCTCCTTGACTTGGAGATTTCGAGGACGAAATCCTTTAAAGGAGGGGAGAATGTAACACCCTGTATTTTCTATGTTTACTAAAATAACGAATTAAAGAATACTTAATTGTGAAAGTAAGAATTAAGGGAAACGGGTTACGCCATTGCGTTCTTCTCAGAATTCTTCTTGAGATAGAGTCCGAGTTTGCATAAATCGGACTCCGTATGAAGAAGTTATGGAGTTCATAAGATTTCATGTTAAATCGAAAATTAAATATAAATAATAATTAAATTGAAAAAGCAGTTCGAATTTTGAAATCACGTAGAACAGCTGGGCGGGAAAAATCCCGCCCATAGGGGTCGACATAGATGTCGACCCCCCAAGAGGGGTGTCGACTGGGGTGTCGACCCCCCTATAGGGGTCGACCCCCTCGCCCAGATCCAAGCAGTGACGATTTGCTGACTTGTTGCTGAGTCACCAGGGCATAGGTGGAAATTTCTGAATAACTCTATCTAGTCTGGATGGTTGTGATCTCTCCTAGGATGATCTAACGGCTCACATAAGTTTAAACCTCTATGAAAGCGACTCTAGTTCTCAACCCTAAATCACACAATTTCATTCCAAGGAGCCACCATGCTGTCCATGATCGACCTAGCCCAGCCACCATTTCTTCTCAAACTAGAAAGCAAGTTAAAAGCTACGAATCAAATCTAATTTAGAGAATTGGTAGTCTACATCAAGGGATTGCTTTTCAGTTTCAGAAATCAGATCCCAGAATTCAAGACCGTTCTGTAATTAGTAAGTTCATGTTACATTCAGAATTAAAATTCAATTGTGATTCTAACATTGTAATGAATCTGAATCTGAGATTATGCCTATTTCTATTTGTCTTTCTATATCCATTGGATCTATCTCATTTGATATTGTTATGTCCATTCTTTGTCTCTACTTTCCTTCTTCCCTTTTTGTTTCTATAGCCAGGCTACTGCGAGCCTGAGCCAAATCTCATAAGAGATCAACGTACATTGGAAATAAAATTGGGCACAATATATGATTTGAACAACCAGCGCTAAAATTGGGCATAATATATGATCTGGACATGACCAACGCTAAAATTGGGAAAAATATTAAACTATGTATAATTGGGCATAGCTGATTTGTAACATATTTGAGGACATAACATATGTTGTATTTAAAACATAAAGTGGATCGAAAATTTGGCTTGAAAATTTAAGCATAAAGTATATTGGACATATGACTTGGGGTTTGGGGCGTAAATTGAACTGGAAACATGTAAGGCATAGTACATGTTGTGGTTAAGACCTAAAATTGGGGCATATTATATATGATAGTTTTTGACATGGAAGAAGGAGATTATGCATGAAAACCTATAGTAAGATAGGGATAACTGTTAAATGTGAACACGCCTAATTTGGGATTTTGGGTAAATTGGCATGCACTGTAATTAAAGGCTATAATTTGGCATAGTTTGTACTATGAACCATGATTAGGGGTTTTGTACGATGCAATATGACTAAACCTTAGGGCACGTGTTGTATTGTGAATTATGAGCATGATTTTGGCATGTAAGTTTATAGGCTTAATTTATTAGGCGAGATATGTTAATGGAACTTTAAGTAAGGTTTAATTTGTTAAACTGACTAATATGCTGAAATCTGTTGAAAGTGAATTTGTGGGGCATAGCTTGAAATTAGCTTTGTTGAGGTACTACTTGAGAATTGGAACATGACTAGTCTCGTGAATTTGGGATAATTAGCATATAAAATCTTGACTTGGACATGTATGGTAAATATGCTAAAAAGATAAACATGCCTAACCCGAGGTTAGATTGAGTTGTGGTGTAAAACTTCCCGGAACCGCCCGACACATCCAGTAACCACAACAACACCTATCTAATGTGAGTGGTTAGTGCATCGTGCCCAAGAAAAACCCGAGGTTAGATTGAGTTGTGGTGTAAAACTTCCCGGAACTGCCCGGCACATCTAGTAACCGTAACAACATAGATCTAATGTGAGTGGTTGGTGCATTAATAAATCAATTAATGCTAATGAACAAGATATGATAAGAATGGTAGGGTTAAGTTAACTACGGCAACACTTAACCGTTGTAACATGTTAATTAGACAAGAAGATGGGGTTAAGCAAATTTAAAACACTTAACCGTTATAACATGTTAATTAGACAAGAAGATGGGGTTAAGTAAATTTAAAACACTTAACCGTTATAACACGTTAGTTAGACAAGAAGGTGGGGTTAAGCAAATTTAGAAAACTTAACCGTTATAACATGTTAATTAGAAAAGTGAGAAGGGTTAAGTTAATAAGAAACACTTAACCAATATGACATGATGAATGGGTAGGGTTAAGTTAAAACAAGAGAGCAACACTTAACCAATATAACAGGATGCGTGGAAAGGTAAAGTTAACACAAGAAGGCGTCACTTAACAAATGTAACACAACAAGTGGGTGGGTTAAGTTAAATTGAATTGATTGATGACACTTAACCAATACAGCATGATGAACGCGTGAGATTAAGTTAATAAGATACACTTAACCAATGTAACCTGATGAACGAATGGGGTTAAGTTAATGGGAAATACTTAACCAACTATAACATGATGAATGAACGGGGTTAAGTTAATAGGAAACACTTAACCAATCCAACATGACGAGTGAGAAGGGTTAATAAGGAACACTTAACCAACATGACATAATGAGCGGGAGGGTTAAGTTGACATGGATGGACAACACTTAACCAATATGACATAATGTATGGAAAGGGTTAAGTAGATATCGGGTTGGTGGGTAATATTAGTAAATATAGGCCCACAAACTTAACCATTAAGTAAACATGTTTGAATCAGTAGGAGGGTTAAGTACATATCGGGTTGGTGGGTAATATTAGTAAATATAGGCCCACGAACTTAACCAATAAGAAACCCTAGTAATGGGGACCAATTTCAACAGTAACCCACATGGATGTATCAAGGTACACTGAAACTAGGAAGGGTGGGGCACGATTACTGGGCTGATTATAAGCTGTCAAAATAGGGGCAGGGGTTACCTCAGTGTAGGTTCCGATGGATTACGGGCGTGCACGTACTCCAGAGTGGGAAAAAGCAGGCACTGGGTACCAGTAGTTATACACTGTGCATCTTGATTCGTGTCGGGTTGCTATCATAAGGATTGATACACCTTATGGTGGGACCAGCACAGGGTATCTACACGCAAGGGAGGGCCGATTGACACAGACACATGGAACATTAATACAAGTAGGGAGCCGATCGATAGGGTAGTAAGGGTACATCTAACATCTTCATGGCAATTAGGCTGACTGAGGTAAGATCCTCAGACTAGATGTACACCTGAAGGCTACCATAATTGCGGGGATTGGGATCACATTGTAATTTTACACAGATTACTAGTTGGGACTCTAGTTAGGCGGTGCAGAGATATAAAAACCAGAATAGCAAGTAGTAGCGAAGCAGAAATCATAGTAGAAGTGTATTTAGTTAATCTTGCCTTGTCATATCTATGCTAATCGTGTGTTATTTTGTTATCCTTGTTATCACGGTATTGTCTTATATTCAGTTTATTCATGTCATGATGCTTTTGCCTATTTTCATGCTGAAAGTCACTGGACTTACTAGACTTATGTCTGACCTAGTTTGTTTCTCCTCTTTTCTTCCCCCCCTCCCCACCCGGTTCACAGGGAGGAAATGTTACCACTTAGCTCAGTTTTCTTTCCAAGCTCGAAGATAGACGATGTATTGCTTTGGAATCTCTCTTCCACTTGTATGGCTGGTTCATGCTTTATTGGGGAATATCATTGTTATTTTTATGCTTCTTTTATACTTGCAAGTTTTTAAATCAAGACAGAATTTCTATGTTTTACTTTTAAGTATGTTGAGACAATTGTTGTAAAAGCTTAACTGAACCACATTACTTATAAAATGACTTTATTTTCCGCTGCTTTATTTTTCTGTTTTGTAATTTATCTACATCTTTTACCTAAAATGCTCCACCGAAATAAAGGCATTCCCTTGGTGAGTGACCCTAACGGAGGTGGGGTGTTTCAAATTACATACGCATGTGGGGGACTACGGATCCATTTATATAGCCTATTCAAATAGGAGCTCCTTGTACTTCATTTGCTCCACAACAACTAAAAAGGAATAATTACAAAGAAAAACACAATAGTTCACAAACATGGAATTACCATATGCTAGCACTGAAGATGAAAACCAAACTAATGTTAAAAATAAGGTCTAAAATAGAAGATCCACAGTTATATTGTTTTTCTTTTCTTATATATCATCAAACTCATCCGTTATTATATTAGATCTGGTGACTAATATAGAAGTTATTTCTTCATACACACCCAAGTTTCATGTGTAAATTTTGTACTGATGAAATTTAGCCATGTTAATAGCCGATCTTAAAACAGATAAATCGTATATTCGGATCTAATCTTTGAAACAATGAATGGAAAACCTTTGCCAATCGATTACTTAGAAATATCCATATGTGAAGCAAATAAATAATTTCACCTTCCGAGACCGAAAAGGATCATGGAGGAATCACGATCAGATCTAAATCAATCCCCAACTCATTGCAGGAGAATATGCCAGAAGCTTCTTTCTCAAAATCTCGAGTGCCCTAGCTTGAGTCGAGCTTCAATTTGCGATAGAACGCAATTTTCATTTTCTATTTTTTTTAATACGCGAATCGATTTTAAGATGGAAGGAAAAAAGAAGGAAAGGGGAATGTGTTCGTTGATTTGAGAAGAAGAAAAAAAAAGTGAAGGCGATAGCTTGAATAAGGTTGCAGTGGGAAAATGAAAATTTGGGGCAAAGCAGCTAAGGCGATGAAGGAAAATTAGAATGACGCGGATTGTTAACCTGGACCGTTGGATTCTGTTGACGTAGATTGCTAATTTTATTCATGCGGCTACTACAACACATGTTGATATCTATGCTAACACATTGAAGCGTGCGTTGCAATAGACAGAAAATAGCATAGCAATGGCAACATTGTAACTACATTAACATATTGATCCATTGCCCGGTTGCTATGTCCAGCTAGATAGGGTCCACCCACTGTAGTATTGATGACAATGCCTTTACCTTTTTGCTGAGCAGTAGCCTTTTGGGATTGCTGCCCTTTATTTCGCTCTGGGTTGCGTTGCCCTCGATCTCTCGGAGCTGCCTTATATTCGTCCAACTTTCCTTCCCTAAAAATATTCTCTACCAAGTCTCTTAAATGTCGTCATTCATTTTTCAAGTTCCCATAGGTCTGTGGAAAAGGCAGAATTTTCCTGTTTCACGCTCCTTCTCCGTTGAGTCCCTTGGTGGAGGCTTCTTATATTGAAGAACATTGTAAGTATCCAGGTAGATATTCTTTAACGTGTCATTCAAAGGTGTGAGGTTCTCAAATGTTCCAAACAGTAGTCTCTTCCGTGAGTCATTCCTTCGATTCCTTTTCTTGTTATCATTTCTAGTTTAGCGGCCATTGCCCTGGTTCTTATTTCCAATATTGACCTTTACCTTCCCATAACTATCGCCAGACTGCTTGATGGCCACATTACTCTATATATCTTCCTTATCAATGGTCTTCCTCTTTCGATTAGCACATATCTCTTCTTGGTGTGGGCGAATATTGTCTTTCTCATATAATATCTCCCTGGTCAGTGGTGGTTTTCCAGCTAAGTATTGACCAAACTCAGTATCTTTATCTACTCCGTCAATTAATGCCATCAAGACGGACTGCTCGTGAGGGTCTCTGACCTTCGTAACTGCTAAATTGAAGCGATGTAAGTATAACCTCAAAGTTTCATCAGGGCGTTGCTTAATTAGGGATAGCTCAATGACGTTTTTGGACCTTTGAGCATGGAGTCAGAATTGATTTATAAACCTTTCGCTCAATTCTTTGAAGTTGGAGATTGATCGCACCGACAACCGAGTAAACCACATTAACGCCACGTCCTCTAGGAAGATCGGGAATGCTTTGCACTTCACCGCGTCCGGAGTGGCAACGGCATTACCATACATCAAATGTTGAACTGGATATGTCCTACCCGCATAATGGTTCATAGTCGGTAGATTAAATCGTCTAGGGAATCAGACATCCAGTATGTCGTCAGTGAAAGGTGTATGATTGCAGCCTACACCCCCAATCTTTATTCTTCTGTACTTTGCTGTCTGCCGTGATCGGCCTCACTATTGCCTCAACGTCGGCACTGGTCAAGGTGGATTCAGGGTCAGCACTTCTTGCTGTATGGGGACCTCCAATATCTCTTCGGTGCATTGCTGCCCAGTCCGGGGCCTGAGCAGAGCTCCCTTGCCCCCTATGACTGCGGTCAGTCATGCGGCGAGGGAGCTGTAATGGTTGATTCTGAATAGGGTTAACAGTGCTCTGACCCTTAGGTAGCATTCGGGATCCCTCCATTGGTGGTAAAGCGGGATTATTCAAATTACGATTGTCAAGTCTCAGATTGAGTGATGTTTCTTCTCGATAAGGAAATGATCCAAATTGAAGCTGATCCACATTTTCAGGCCTTTCTAATGGCTGTCGTTGGGTTCTCGGAGGCTCCTCTGATGAGGATGAATAATCTGGAGTAAAGCGATGTGTTGTTAAAGGTGTCCTCTTCCTTCGGAGTTCATATATCTGCCAACTCATTGGAGTCATATTTTCCCGCATCAAGGAACTCTCACGTCATTGAGCTTCCAAAACATTTATTTGTCCTTTCCAATATGTCGAGAACATGAGAAAAGTCTCTCTTTGCTGCTGGAGTAGAGGCAGGTAGCTGGTCATTAACATTCACGACTGGGTTTGGAGAACTTGAGCCAGGTCGAGCAAACGCATCAACATAGATAGAGTGGGTCACGATTTCCTTTTCGGGTCGGGTCGTGGTCACTTGTTGGGGCCGGTTCGTGACCCCCTCTTGGTGGCTGTTCATGACTTCTTCTCAGGGCTATTCATGACCCCTACCTGAGGGCGGTTCGTGGCCCCCTTTTGAGACCGGGTCTTGACCCCCTCCTGCGGTTGGGTCGCCCTCTGAGAGCCATGAACCAGTGAGACCACCTCGGCCTGCTCCTGGACATTCTCTTCGTTAGCCTCCTTTTCTCGAAAGGCTCGTGAATCATTGGATTTCTTTGTGCCCATAATGTCTTGACCTTACTGAAATCTTCAAAATAAAAAGGTGGGAATGCAGACTATTTTCTTCGGACTTGAAAATCCAAATAGTAGAGTAATAATCCGATAGGTTAAGAATTCGATTCTCAGTGAAAGCACCAAAATGTTAGACCAAAAATTGGTTCTAACACCCAACTTGTCTTGAATCATAGAGAATTAAACTAGAAATGAAATAAAATACAGCAAACACACCAAATTTATAGTGGTTCGACGTTAAAGAGCCTATGTCCACTTTATATGATTCTGATTATACGTTTGAATGCAAGTACAATCACTATTTCCTCTCAATCTCACTTTTACAATAGTAATTCACTTAGCTATTTTGAGATATCTCTGATTAAAAATAGAAGAAGTATGATAATGGTGGAATCAGAACTTCAATTGCCAAAAGATCCTAAAAAATGCTAAATATTGGGTTATTTATAGCCAACTTATGTAGGCAGTTCGTGAATACACGTGGCATCTATCCTGAAGATCTCAGAGCCATTCGTGAGTGAGTGGAGAAGTGGTCAGAGCAGCCGTTACGTGTTAGTGGATCCACAGTTCTCGGTTCGTGGGAGATGTGGAGATTGACCAAGTCCTGATCCTAGAGGAGGGGTCGGCTCGTGACCTTTGTATACGAGACGGTCTGTGGGACTGGACCACGAGCGGATCACAATGGGGATCTACGAATCATGTTCTGGGCATCACAAGCCGTCTCCACGAGCTTCCTTCACGAGCTGGACCTGATGTGTCATGAGCTGCACCCCTTATTTGTGTACTTGAGCTATGGTTACCCCCTCTAAATCTGTGAGTGTACGAATCTTTATCCATCTAATTACTAGTGTTTCAGCCCTTGGTGGCTTGGTCAAAAAGTTAGCCAATAGATTACGGCCAGGAATGTATTTCATTCTGTAGTGTTCCATGAGTTGTATCACGTTATCTGTAGTTTATCTTAGGAATCTCCATCCTATTAAATCCCTTCAGTGTATGAAATCTTAGGTTTAAATTTTTTGATGAAATTTAAACCATACCCTCTCGTGTCTAGTTGATTGTTGAATCAAATTAAATAAATCGGGATGGGTAAATGAATTAAATTAAAGATAAAGTAAATGGAATTTATACTACGGTAATAGAGTGATAAAATAAAATAAATCAGAGTTGAGCAGCGGAAACATGTAAATTGTTATGGTTGTGTTAGACTTAATAAAGTTATAAGTGGGATTAAAGGATGTTAAGTATTGAATAAATGTTGTTAAGATTAACTGAGTTCTAAATATAAATCTAATGCCTGATTTGGAAAATTTTATGTTGGGTTGTCTTTATTTGAAACAAAGTGAGGATAATTGTGATAATGAAATAATAAAGACTACCATGCTTGAACCAAAAATCTGTGATTATCTATTGTGTTGATTTCTCGTTGGGTATTTTAAGAGTTCTGGTTTGTACGTTTGATCAACATACCGATAAGAATTTCTTAAACACTTAACTGAGACCATCGAGCACATTATATTATGTAATAAATTAAATTTTTAGAAAGAATAATGGAAAATATTCTTGAGATTAGTGTTAAACCACTAGATGAGACAAGAATTGTAGCGGAGTTGGCGAGGCATGGTGATATTATATTGACATTATAGCCAAACGATGGGAAAAATCATTACAAATTTGGAGGTTTGATATATTTAAAATGAATTAATAAGGGTAGTTAAGTGAAAATTAGTGTCTTGAGAAACACTTAAGGGAATAAAATGAAGTGTTTTGAGTATAAAAGCTATTTAAATGGGTAATTGTCTTGAACATGAGTGATATGTTGAAATGCACACTCTCGTACTTGAGTTAAGCGGCGGTTGCAGCCATTGAGTTGGTGATATAAACGGAAAATGGCGACGCTGTCTGATATTACAATCAAAGTAGCAGCCACTATTTGGGAAAAATTTGAACAAATTTGATGGCAATACAGTGTCTGATATAGATTGGAAATTTAAAACGACGAGTATGTATTACGATATATTTTATGTGAAAGATATGTTGCAATGAATTAAATCCCATGCATATGCTGTTTGGAATGATAATTAAAACCTTTACCAAATTGAGTAATGGAAGTTTGTAATTTCTAGTGTTGCAATCTATATAAGTTGGAGATGATTATATAAAAAAATCTCAAATGCTATGTGTTTTGATACTCAAATTAAGCTCTCAAAGGAATAAAAATTGAGATAAGTATTTTTTATATAAAATAATAATATATATTTCCTCATGTACAAAGAGGTTTCAAATTCATTTTCCCGCATCATTTTCTTTAATAAAAACCGTCTTTTCTATAAAGTATTTTCTTATATTAACCACACAATTTTGCACCACTCGAGAAAGCAAGGTTGGTATTTAAACGATTTAGTAAACCATGTAGTATGAGACACAGGTTTATCATTTTGGTAGGTCCAATCCTGTCTATTCGAAGCTATTGTGATTTCAGTGTTTTTGTGTTTCTTCTCCTAATGTGTAATTAACTTGCGGGTGTTAAACCGTAAGTGAGAACACACGTTATGAGACGCACGATTACGACTTTTCGGGTTACTATCTAAGGGTCTGTGATACATTCTATGTTAATGCCAGTACTAAACCTTTGGCTCATCTGTGTTGCGCTTTCGAGCCATCTATGTTTGACCTCAAGTCGTCTATGCTAGGCTTTCGAGACATCTGCGCTTGAGCTTTGGGTTGTTTGTGTTAGTACCAAATCTATGATATAGTGCTTGGCAGGCTTCTACCATCTGCGAATAGCACATGCGACTTAGCTTCAGCTGGCCAATTTAAGTTGGATTTGTATCCATGTTAATTTCTATGTTTTGTTTTTTAAATGATTTTACCATTTTTGTGAGTATATATACATATACATATAAATATACATATACATATACATATATATATATATTATAACTGTTGAAAACATGATTTTGGTGTTTTGATGATAACAATTGTACGACGTCGCTAATAACAATTTTATTGTGTGATTTCTTGTCAAACAAATATACGATGGATGAATACTCAAATCGAATTTCATCCATTATGCAAAAAGATGGAATTTCAAAATAATAAAAATATTGTTCAGACGTAACTTGGACACAAGGTAATCAAAGGGGAAAATGCATGCAATTCCAAACAATCCACAACTGCTATATGATACCAAAAAAGGAGAAGAGGGATTAAACCCCGGGTTGCTAGAGAGAAAGTTGCCCTAACCATAGTACCAAGTGCATTTTCGAATTAACCAAGCAACAGCTTTATTAGAGGTAGAAAACAAAGTTATAATGGATCAGAAAATTAGCACATGCCTACTTACCAACTACACCAAGAGTCACTTTGATTGAGGATATGGTAGTAACGAACATAACATTTTTAAAACAACAGTTCAAATGGACATGAAAGTAACTTTTCAACCAATTGTTTATATCCAATGGATGCTTCTTTCCGAAAGGGAATTGCTAATAGGATTGTAACTATTTGTTGGCCTCCTTTCACTCCTACATAAGCCTCCTACAATCTCAAAACAAGATATACAATTCTTCTCTCTAATTTGTTCTCTTATTTCGACAAACATTCAGTTCCGTATATATTCCAAAGCAAATATTAGATCAATGCCATTTCACTGCACTAAATATTCAAATCTAGTCCAATTCCACTTCCTAGCCTCTACGCACTCAATTTGCATTATTATTGTTGAAGGTTGTAAAAGTTGTACTATATTTCGAGTACTCCATGTATTGAAGACACAATATTTGCGGACAAATTAAATAATTGTAAATAACTATAAAATTTGTTTGGCTTTCGTAAACAACAAGGATTGTTGTAGAGGGTGTCAAACTCTGGGACCAAAAAATATTTTAATTACTAAATCCAATCAAGTTATTCCAGAATTTTGATTGGTTGCAAACACAGAAAATAAACAAAAAGAGAGTTTTAACAATAAGTGAAAGCAATTAGGGGATAATGACATAATTTGATTAATACTCATCAATAGCCAACAAATAAATATAGATCTAACTAAAGTTTCTGTCACAAACATGAATCAACGATAATTAGGTTCTTAGAAACAAATAAGTAAATGACGACAAACATAGCCTATGCAAGAGCTGGGCTCTTAAACAACCATAGGCTATCAGGACAGATTCACTAATTAATTCCTAAAACCCTAAAATTAGATCTAAATCTGATAAATGTTAGATCAAACACGAATATACCCTGTGAAGGAGCATAGCTCTTAAATGACACAGGATATGAAGGTTCAGATCTAAACCTTGAATCAGATACAGATCTACATGTATAATGTCCTCATCTTTTGGCTATGTGATTCCTATTGAATCATATCTATAAGCATCATCGCCCCTTAATCAAAAGGGATTAGCTAGACATAGCTAAAGAATAAGAGAAAAGGAAAATAAATAGCATGAACATAAATAAATAAAATAACAACAGAGAAGAGAAGGAGAAGAATTTTATTCCAATAGAAGTTGCACAGAATAAAACCTAGTGTGTTTTTACATGAATGAGATACAATGTATTTATAGCTGATATGACAAAGACTACTTAGCTAATTACACAATGTGGGACTAAGGATTTAGCCTAAATAACACATAAGCCAGTGTGAACGCAACTGTAGAGTGAGTGGTCTTGCAAATGAGCTAATGTGAAGCAGCATGAGTAAGAGGCCTTGCAAATGAGCCAATGTGAACACAGCATGAGTAATCATTGAGCCAAATCTTCCTAACGTCTATTTGCAACCGTTCTTCAAGCTTTACACTCTTCAAGCTTTAGTAATTTCAAACTTCACTCTTTTTGAGCAAATTCTTCATGCTTTATCCATCAAATTCTCTAAACCATGTTTTTTATAAATAGTCTGAAAACACAGCTATAAATACACAATATCAATTATTTTAAAGGGAATATAAGATAAATAAGCGGATAAAATATACACATTTACGTGTATATCACACAACATATAGTCAGTCATTTATTTCTTTATAAAAGAAGATATTGAAGTCTTGTTCAGTTGCTCAGGCAATGTAAACCTATTCCTCTAGATTGAGCGAGGGCTTTTTGTGTTAGTGAAGAAAGCCCGAAGGGGAGCTTCAGGACAGGAGGTAGGAAGGACGGTCTGAACCCGTATAAAATCAACTATGCGATTTATATTTTTCGTTGCTGTTACAATTATTTTATTGCTGGTGTTATTATTGCACATCAAAATTTCTATATATATTAACTATCATCGATCCAGTGTGTAGCGATGATTAATTCGTCACCCCATCGACCTAACAAAAGTTATCTGTGGATTTTGATAAATATGGTGATTTCATTTCTTTGTTTTGAACTCTTGACTGAGTTTCTATGTTTTATGGCTTCTGCGAAATCTATGATTTGGACTCTTAACCGAGTTCCATGAATTATGTGGTTCTTATGATTTATGTGATTTTTTTGGTTTTCGAGTTTTCCATCCTATGCTTATGTGATTCAAAGTATTAATTACCCTAATTGTAGAGTTGGGGCAACCAGTGTTGATGAAAATATCTGAGTTTGTGTTCGTGTTTCTCATGAGTGACTAGTGTATTAGTTTCGTGAGCTTATCACAAGTGTATATTATTCCTTACTGATGAAAAGAGTTATCACATTTGCATTTTTAGTATACCTATGATTATGAGATTCCTTTTCTTTTGAAAAGAAATTAGTGTCTATTGACCGTATTATAACTGATATATTCAAACTAGACTGATATATGTATTCATTACTCAGGTCAGATCAAATTGTTCCATGTTATACTTGTGGTTGATTCATGTTGGTTGATACATTGGGATATTCCTCTTGAGTTGTTACCTTATTTGTGTAGACGTGTATTCTTGTCACTGTAAATTTATCTTTGGGGATTTGTTGAATACGTGTATGGTTTATGTAAACCATTTGAGTTCTAGCACATGTACCTGTCATATTCTGTTACTGAACATATATGTATTATGTTCTTTGATCTGCTATTTGTGATATGGTTTGTTCTGAATACAATCATTATTCATCGTAGTATTATATTAGACAAACTGAGTACGTCTATCCATCGAGGTAAGAAAAAAAAGTATACATCCAATCGACATATTCAATACTTGTTTAATACAAGATTACGGATGACCACTCCTATCCATCCCTATTTTCCGCTTTGATAGACGACATTATTTGTTAATTCTCTTTATCAAGGTGAGTCTCAAGGTGGGATGTTCATATATGTAACTGTGTGCATGTGTAACATTATAATTTGTGCAAGGTACAAAATGCTCATACATTGATATTGGTACTTATGTCGCAACAAACATGTTAACTCATTCGGTATGCGTTGTATATTATCTGAATATATGTAAGAATAAATTAAATATATTATAAGGATGAAAATATTTAAATACACACACATACATACATACTGTGAAGACCCGTGACTTCCCCATGAAGGAAAGCGCGGATAGTTCGAGAACAAGCCACAGAAGAACGCTGACGAAAGAACATTTCATTGTATATTACAACAATTCATCAGATTACAAGAATATACAGAGTATAAATCAATATTACATTCGATAAATATCAGATATTACAATAAATTACTTAGCAGCGGAAAATAATACAATACACAACTGAAGGAGATATACGGATACAAAGCTTTCCGGATATCCTTCCAGCTGTAAAACAGGATCCTGTGAATATAAATCTGCAAAACCAAAACTACTAGCTGCCCGTGTCGAAAATAAGGGCACCCAGAGTTTAGGTTAAAACAATAAACTCTAGGTCAGTCATGAGACTGGTGTGAGAACTAAAACTGTTATTTAAAACTTTACTTTAAATCAAATATATCAAGGGACCACATCGTATAACACGGAACGGGTTTCCTCCCAAGAATATCAGTGCATACAACAAAACAACGAAATGCTTTTTGGAAAAATGAAGCTATTATAAGACCCAGGTCCTATCACACAATGCAACGCAAGCCGGGGGATAGGGTTTTCCCTTATAATAGCCAAACATGCTTAGTACATTTAAAACGAATCGTTGGATACTATAATTAGTGCATAGTGTATAAAACAACTTCAAATCATAAGTATCAATCATAGGCGACATAAGCGTCCCATGCCACTATGTCACCATATATAGGTTTACAAATAAAACCGCAAAGTCACATATTTGGAAATTGGATTTCCGTCTGTGAACCGAGGCAAGGGATCGTCCTCTACCGAATTCGAGACAATCTAGCCCATGTCTCCGGAACAGCCGCAACTGCCCCTTGGAGCGACAGGGCTGGTCCACACGGAGTGGATTATAGTGCCTGAACAATACGTCTCTCCGCCCTATGGGGCGTAAATGAGCCAACAAATGACTCCATCGGGCCTGGATCGTCCGATCAAACCGAGGCGCCTCGCAACAGCAACAACCACATAAGTCAAACTCGTCAGGGCGTATAAAACCACTGACGCCACTTCTAGCTAGAAAGAAACGCATGTCCTCCCTGAGGTCCTCTCACATTTTTGGTTCACCACCGGGGTGTGAGGCTCGCGAATCAACGTTACACAAAGCTACGCCACACAGGCGGTGCTTTGATCATCACCACAAGACTTTGCTTTTCTACAGAAGCCTTGATCATTTGCATCTTAGCATGCCACACAGGCAAACCACTCTATTCAACCGATATCAGTCACACAGAATGAAATCCGATGTCAGACACACAGTCCATTTACAAGTTCGTTCTGGGTCTGAATGAAACCGGAGGCACCTAGTACCCTGTATATCCATTGATCTCCAAGTACGTCTGGACGATCACCAACTGTTTCCATCTTCTTGGGTGTACATCCCAATCAAGATCATAAGTAATCACCCAAACGACGTGAAGACCTCCGGTCTTCAACCGCCGTCTTCATCTTCGACTATTCACCGAATCAGTTATTCAGAATGGGATAAACCTGGTCTTTCTGAATAACTCGTGTATATAATAAACATGTGTTACACAAACACAACATACGCCTCATTCCAATTCATCGGTCACTAACCATAAATTAATCAAGAGAATAATCCCCCAAATATTAACCCCGAAGGCCGAAACCAACATCAGATCAATACCCAGGAAATCACTCTGCTTAGCCAACCTACAGCTAGTTTCTAAATTTCACATTCTTAGGGAAAGGTTCCCATTAATTTTATCAAAGATAAATTCTTTTAACTTATTCTTTAATCTTCCTTTTTAAATATCACTTCAAACTAGTCGGGATTAACGAACCTTACCGAAGTAATCATTTGTTTTAATTTCCAAATCCCAACCTATTCATCCCATGAAGTAAAACGGGTCTTACTTCATATCTAACACCACGGTGTTATCGGTAAATTTGATTACCATTTCATGTTTAAATCTAATTAAAGATTTAACTATCGCCTGGAGCAAGCTGGTGATACTCCATTCTCGATCATTTCAATCTAATTAAGGATTCATTAAAACTCCACTTTGTTTTAATCTGTGACTGGGTTAAAGAATCAGTGTCATTTAAAAGACGGTTCACTATAAACGCAAAATCACATCACATTTCAATCAGTCCCTAACCGTAAATTAGCAAGTGGGCAATTCCCTAAGTATTAACCCCGAAGGCCGAAACCAACATCAGATCAATACCCCAGAAACCATTCAACTTAACTAATCTCCAGTTAGTTCTGATTTTCTTAACTCCTTTGGGTCTAAGAACATTATTATTGAAGATACCGTTCACGGTAACCCAAAATCACATTCCATTAATTATCGGGTTAACGAACAAGTGTCATTTAAAACACTGTTCACGATAAACCCAAAAATCAATTCATTATTCAATTCTAATTAAATATCATTTAATTGGTACACTTCATTAAATCTAAAAATAAAAAGATTTAATCTTTTTCTCAACTGGGCTTAAGAACAGTGTTAATGAAGACACCATTCATGACAAACCCAAATCACATTTGATATTAAATACAAGGCTCTGAATAGAAAATATATCGGCTTATATTCAATATCAAATTCCACGACCAACAAATATTGTATTGGAAATAACGATATATATATGTTTCAAATTTCCATAACAACATCTGTATAATCACGAAATCCAACATCGAAATAATCCCAAGACAATTTCAATTCAAATCCATTCCAATTCAATTACTGGAAATTCTGGTTACTTTTAAAACCCCTTTCAAATTCAATTTATTTATTTAAAAATAAATAGAATTATAATTCTAGTTCAAAACTAGTTCATTTCAATAAAAATCTATTTTTATCTTTTCAAATATGGAGTTTTTCATCCCAATTCTTCCCAAATCATTTCTTATGATTTTACACAAATTATTACTATTTTTAATAATTTTATCAAGGCCCGTACAGTCGATTTCCACCAACGGCCATCGAACTGCACTTACAGCGACCTTTTCCAAATTTGATTCGGACATAATTCCAAATCCAATCGTTAAATTTCTAATTTCTGATATTCGTTAGAAAGCTCTTTTCGATACGAACCCAACGGTTCCGGTTTTAGGAGAATCCGACGGTCGGATCTCCCACAATATCCGTTCGAAGTCAATGGTCGAAATTCGCGAACTACCGCGGCGCGGCGCATTCTATTCAGGCCATTATATTATATATATAATATATAATATATATTTCGTCGATTTCCTTTTAAAACGTATTATATAAATCGTTTTAAATTCGTTTTCAAAACAATTTCAACTTCATTTCAAATTCAAATCAAAATTGAATTTTTCCTTATAAATTCGTTTTAAATTCATTTCAAATTGATTTCAATTTCAATTCAAATCAATATCAGTTCAATTTCAATACGTTTTAAATTCAATTCAAAACGATTTCCATTCTATTTCAATCTAATTCGAATTTCAATTCTATTCAGTTTAATTCGAATTTCATTTCAATTCAATTTAATTCGAATTTCAATTCTACTCAGTTTAATTCGAATTTCATTTCAATTCAATTTAATTCGAATTTCAATTCCTTTCAAAATATCAGATTTTGAAATCACTTTCGATATTCATTGTAAAATAAATAAAATCGATATAAATATCGTTCACGTCAAAATGGCGTCAATCTAATCAATACGGCTTCATATATTTCTATTTTCAAATATTCTATTTCAAATATTTCTACTTTTCAAAACTGGAATGAGGCCCAATCAATTACCATATAATGTTAATTATATGGATTTTCTACCACACGTATATAACAACAACGATAAATCATCAACCATCATCCAAAGTGCGTTCTACACTGTATAAACATCAAATATAAATATTCAACGCTTATAACAGTCTGTTAATCAATCGATCGACATACAACTAACTATTGGGATTAGTGTATGTCATATATCACCCCAATACCTGTAACACCCCGTAATTCTGTTAATATTATTATTCACAAATTAAAGAATAACTAATCTCAGACGTGAGAATTATGGGAAACGGGTTGCGCCATTGTGTTCGTCTTGGAATTCTGGTTGAAATAGAGTCCGAGTTTACGTGATTTGGACTTCGTATGAAGGAGATATGGCCATCAGAAGTTTCAGAAATTCAAAATTCAAAATTCGAAGTCAAACATGCCAGGCGGGAAATTTCCCGCCCAGCATCCCAGGTCGACTGGGGAGTCGACTTGGCAGTCGACACCCCTAGGACCAGGTCGACTGCGCAGTCGACTTGGGTGTCGACCTGGTCCAGTCGGCCAGGTTTTGGCAGAGCCCAATCTTGAGCTACTGATGTGTCTTTAGGGCTGAGTTGGCTAATTTAACGGTTCAGGTTAGTTCTGAGTTGATCTGACGGTCTAAATAAATCCTAAACTCTATATATACCTAGGTAGTCTCTCACTCTAAATTCACATGAAAAATAGAAAAGCCGCCGTTATGCCATCGCCATGGAACTCAGTGTAGCCGCCGCCAACTAAGAAGGAAGAAAGCTAATCAAAACTCTAATTCTACTCAACTCTAAAGAAAATCAAGACTCTCTTTCTTTTCTAATAGTGAGTATGGTGATCTTAATAAGATTATTAGCAAACTAATTAGATTAAGATGTGATATGGATCATAAGAAAATGATGTGAGTTGTCATATATGTTGTTGTAAACCTTATGCTATCATGTATGTTGTAAATCCTATGTTATGTGATGATGATATCCTATATGTTGTAAATCATGCTATGATGATATTATATATGTTGCAAGTTTCTATGCTAAGTTGCGATGTTACAAAGTCATGATGTTATTATGTTGTAGTTAGCTTATGAATCATGATGTTGATTATATATATTTGGGCTATGATGATTCACATGACAAATCACATGTACCTATGTCAGTTTAGATTTATTAGTATGTATAATCTCACATATTGTATGACATCTATTTAGATCTAGAATTATGTTATGACATGTGTGAGTTCTATGTGTTAGATGCTAGTTCACACCATCATTATGTTGCATAAACCACATATGCAAGTTTATACATGAACTTGGGTTATGATCATATTATGTAAGTTGTGACATTTAACCAAACAAGTTGACACCTTTAGATCCATGACATGTGTAGTTTTATGCAAGTTTCACCCCTATTATGATTAGATCTATTTTATTTGTCTATATGCTGTGATAATTTATCTTTGTGCTATGAGTTAGACTATTCGAGTCTAACGTATATTTTGCGTTGAATAAGCGAACGTATAACGTGGGGTAGGGGTAATATTAAGGATTTAATATTAAGAAATTGGGGTGCAATTGATATGATTTTGCATACCGTAAGTGGATGGCCATAATTGAGACAATTATGGACATCATTAAAATTGGAATTAATTAATGATTTGAATAGGGATATATTTAAAACTGGGGTAAAAGATTATAAGTGTTAATCAATGCTTAGGACACGAGGTTGGACTCGTTTGTGACGTAAAACTGCCCGGACCCGCCCGGCGAATCCAGTAGTCACAAATGTCAGCCCAATGTGAGAGGTCCTAGGCCCAAATTAAAGCATAACAGTTGTAAAGACATGAGGTTAGACTCTTTTATGGTGTAAGACTGCCCGGACCAGCCCGGCGAATCCAGCTGCCATAAATGCCAGTCTAATGTGAGAGGTCTTTATGAGGTTATGGCCTGAATGAATTAAGAAATACTTAACCAGATAAACGTGTGAAGTGGGACATGGGGGTTAAGTAGGTGCCTTAGGTGGCATGAGGAATCTAGTGGGTGTCTTTAGTGGCATTTGAAATACGATTAGTAAGACTTAACCAAACACACATGTAAATGAACATGACTTAGAGGGTTAAGTGGGATGTACTAGTGGGGACAAGCTTAGGTGGATAGCTTGTGGTAAGTAAAGGGGGCCCATTTCAACCAGTAACCCAAACGTATCTTTGTGGGCTCGACCCAAGTCGAGGACGGGACATGCATACTGGGCTTGACTATAAGAGGCCAAACGGGTTAGCGGTGGCAACGCAAGTCCAACGGGTTTAATATGCGTGTGTGGACCCGGGCTGGTAGGTAAGACGTTGTTGCATCGTGTAGGTATAAGTCGTGCACCCTCAAGTTGTATCAGATTGCCACTTTAGGGGAGTGATACACCCCACTGTGGGGCCAACACGGGTATCTACGAGTAGGGAGCCGATCGCAAGTGGGTAGTGGGGTACACCTAGCGGAGATAGGGGCAGGCGGCACCTATGTAGTCAGCTAGGGGTACACAAAGCTATTTATATGATTTCTAAGTTCGGTGAGTGGGATCAACCTTTAGGGTGACTGGTGTGGTGCAGTGTAGTAATTATTCGTTAGTATTAGGTGTGCCTTTAACGTTATCTTTATCTGCTCTTCCATACCCAATAGTTCATAGACATTTCCTTGTTTTCCAGCTTATGCCTTAGTCTAGTTATTTTGATAATATTATTGTTAGAATTATCATACTCGCCAGACTTTATGTCTGACCCCCTCTATTCCTATCCTTTTTCCCCCTCCAGGTCCTCAGGGTGGGTCCAGCTCTAGTGGAGCTTGATTGGATTGCTTTATCTCTCTTTTGGAAAGCTTGGACCGTTGAAGTAAAGTCCAGCTTGTTATCTTCTTTAATGGCTATTTATGTAATGGGATTATGTATTTTGTTTTATCAAGATGGATATTGTACTTGACTCTGATTTATGGTTTTATGATGTAACAAACATGTTTAATTTCCGCTGCAATGAAATAAAGTTTTAGATTTCTAAGTACTACTTATTATCTGTCTTGTTGTAATTTTTCTGTTCTATATTCACTTAAAACCTCCATGGAAGTTAATGCATTCCCTTTGTGGGTGACATTAAAGTACGTGGGGTGTTACAATACCCGTGTGGGGTGTTACAATACCCGTATGGGGTTTTCAAACAATCAAACACAAATTTTGTTTGTGCAGTTGGGCGATGTGTAAAATTTATCGTCCCAATCAATATCAGTCAAATGTGTGTATATAAACAAATCGTCCGATTTGTTTATTTTTATTTCCTTTCAAATACACGTTAAAAATTCTATTTTTAACTATAAAATATTTTTAACTATATAAATATTTTATTTCATTTCACATCACACAATCAACTACACATCAAAACCAAACAACCAAGCATACAAGCCGTCCATGGTCTGTGGACGACGGGTGTCGGGTGCTACTAAACACCGTCTGCATCCTATTATATATTTTAACTAGAAAATTAAATTAAAAGGTGAGAGTTCTCACAGAGGGTTCCACTCCGCCGTGCTTTTCTTTTTGAACTGCTGAACCGTCTGGATTCCTTTGAAATTCCACTGCAGTTCTTTACACGCTGTTCATATATCAAAATTATATTTTTATTGCTTCATTCAATAAATAAAAATCATATTTTTATTTCTACTTCATATATTTTTACAATGCTTCTTTCTATATAAAAATTATATTTTTATATTTCTACTTCTCATATAAAGATCGAATTTTTACTATCTATATAATATAAAAATCATATTTTTATTACTTCTACTTTATAAAAATCATATTATTATTATCTAGTATATAAAAATCATATTTTTATTCTTCTACATCAATGAAAATCCCATTTTTATTTCACCTTCATACATATAAAAATCGCTCCTTTATTTGTTTTTCATACGAACAAAAATTTTACCTTTATATTTAAAATCAAATCTTTAACTTACCATATATAAATCTGAATTTTAAAACTGATTTTTTGTCTTTTTTTTCTTTAAAAAAAAATCGCTATTCCTATGTACAAGAAAAACTGGTTTTCAAAATGAATAAAAAATGAAACTTACTGTTGTTTCTCAGATCGGGATGGAGGGGGAAGCTCACGGTCAGGTCCTTGAGGCGCCGGAGTTTGCATCTCGTCGGAGCAGTGGTGCGTCGGTCAAGTGGGGGAGGGCGAGGTCGAGGTTCGGCGTTGGGTTGTGCGACTCGGGTATTGGGGTCTCGCGGGCTCGAACGTTGAAGCGAAGAGGAGGGGGAAGAGGCGATGGAGAAGGGGGCGCGGTTCCAGCCATGGTGGCGGTGGCTGCTGGAGCGCAGTGGCGCGCGACGAGGTCCCGTTAGGTTTTTTTGTTTCTGATCGAGGAAACTGACGGGGAGGGGTTATTTGAGGAGAGAGAGAGGATAAAAGGGAGGGTTGACCTTTTTTTTATTTATTTAATTTTTTAAATTCCCCAAAAAGCAACTTTAAATTTCGATCTCCAAACAAGACCCACCGCCTGTCGTCCATAACTAACTACCCCCATTCCAAACACAATGGTATATGTATCGTAGGCTGATTCGATCGTTTCGATCAGTTCCCGTCAAAATCAACATATAACTCTACATATTGAATTTGAACGCACATTTCAATTTACCGGGGCTACATACTAACTCGAAAAATTCCAGAAAAATATTTTCTAGCTTCGTATTGACGATACGATCCTAACAAAACTAGTTTCATCGAATTCTGAGACCGTTTGAAAAATGGCCATTTTCCAGTTGATTAAAAATCAACTGAAACTGGTCAAACGCGTTTTCCATTGCCACGCTCACATATTGATTCGAAAAATTATCAAATTTGGATTCTAGCAATAACTTGACATCGCGGATCCAACAAAAGTGGTTTCGTTGAAATCCGAGGTCGTTTGCAAAATTGCTATTTTCAAGGGCTGAAATTCCATAGCGACTATTCTGAAATTTCAACTGGACATATCTTTTTATCCCCACTATGAAATTTTGATTCTTCAGATTCGTTAGAAAGATATTATCTATTAGATTCAAATATTTTTGGTTTCACTAAAATCCGGTTTATTTTGCACCCGGTACATTCATTTGAATTTCGAAATCGAATTATCGAACTACCGCGCCATTTTCAATTCCTTTTATAATTTAAAATAAATATTAATATTCTAATGATGATCTATATAATATATACGTTCGAATTCTATTCAAAATAAATTTCTTGTCGTTATTATTTAAAATAATTCATTTTAAATAATCAAAATTCGTTAAAATTGCCAAAATAAAAAATTTAAATTGGCTCGGATTTCCCGGTTATTACACATACATACATACATATTGAAAATTATATATATATATATAGGGAAACTCTATTTGGACACAAATTGATGACACAAGATTGCACACAACAAATCTCAACCAGTAGATGCTCCCGTGAATTCCACTTTCCACATAAAGATAAAAAATCCAACGGTTAAGTATTTACAAGTCTTATTTTATGTTTAATTTTGTGTTCCAATAGCCGCTTCCATATATATATATGTGTGTGTGTGTGTGTGTGTGTGTATAAATTTTTAAGAGATTGCAATTTGATCAACTAATTATTTGGTGCAAACGAAATGCAAATGATTTTTGTTGATTCAAAAAGCTATGATATATGGTTTTTTACAACATGTATTCTATTTATATTACAATTGCTTGCATAACAAAGGAAATAACGAACGAAGTTGTTAGTTAGGTTTTGGCTTGCTTGCTTTTATATATTGACAAAGTTATGAAATAACATAGACCATTTCTATTATCATCCTACTTTCTCCCTTACACATCCCAACGATTCACATTTTCGGGTCAACACCCCACTTTTTTCTATTCTCACCCCGTTTGTTAATTCATTTTTACAAGGGCATTTTAGTAAATGAAAAAGAAAAATTAATGGTGGGGTGGGGACAGTAAAGAGTGGGAGGAGAATAGAACTTGTCAATAACATATCAACCGTCAACATAGAAATTTTGAAGTCTCTTTTAACCCCATCCCCTCTCAAAATTAGAGTTAGCAAAACCCTTATTTTGGTCTGCTGCTTTGGTATCTCAATTGGAAATGAAATCGATAAAATATCTTGCTCGATAAAATATTTAGAGAATCAAATCTAATTAATTGAGAGGGAAATCACGCTTCAATTTAAAGAGAATTGGTAAGATGGATAAGCATAATCGATTTTTGTCGGTTTCATGTTCAGATTTGGAGATTAGACGATTGACTTGAGAAAGTCCTTACAAATCTAAAGGAGTAGAAATTCAGTTTTTCTTCACTCTTTTTCAACATTTAGATCTGTTTGAAATAAAGTGAAGTTTTTAACTGATAATGCTTTGATTAAAACATTAGCCCTTAGGTAAGTGGCAGGTAAGTGGTTAACTTGTAAATCTCCTTTCTTAACAAGTTTTCAAACAAAATATAGAGCAATTTCTATATATATTTTTCTGAGATGTATTATTGTATCTGCTGACATGTAGGAAGAAACTAAATCCAAATTACCTATATTATGACAATCGCTACACTTCTATATTTGGGTTTCTGACCTTGAAATTATTGATTATTTATTTGAACATCAAGATATAAAATTGTTAATAATATAGATATAGTAGCTTATAACCGATCACAGTCAAATGCCCCGTTTATAGCAGCTTATCATGTTATGTTAGTTGCTTGGATGATTTCAGTGATAGGTCATAGTCAATTGTCCCTATAAGATATCTCAGATTTTAAAATAAGCTTTTCAGTGCTCATTTGAAGGATTCTATATAAATTGAGGCACTTAGTTAATGGTGAAAGTAATATGTGGTCTAACTGTAATTTCATATTTCAGTCCACCCATGACACATATATTGTTTAATATTAAATATGACTTCTCCTTATATTTAGAAAAGTGATAGTACTTATTATTGGAGTTGGTTGAGAATTTACGCCATCCATTTTAGTCTTGACTAAAAGCTATGTAATATATTTCTTTTGGCACTAATTTTTTTCTAAATTTGGTGTTCTCTTAATTTTTATGCCCAAGAAATTGGTCAGTTTTCCTAAATTTGGTGTTCTCTTAATTTTTAGGTATCAGTTTTATATTTTTATAGTTAAATTTAAATCATAGCAGTTTTAGGTATCAATTTTATATTTTTTTTAGGTATCAGTTTTATATTTTCTAGTTGAATTTACATCATAGCAGTTTTTAGGTATCAGTTTTATATTTTTTTTTTGTTTTATTTTTATATTTTCTTGTTGAATTTATATCATAGCAGTTTCTAGTTATCAGTTCTATATTTTTTAAGTATCAGTTTTATATTTTCTAGTTGAATTTACATCATAACAGTTTTAGGTATCAGTTTTATATTTTCTAGTTGAATTTAAATTATTATGTTGGTATAAGTTTTGATTGTGTATGAAATTCTTGCATTTACTGCATGTTGCTGGAATTTACTTGAATTCGAAATTGGATTGAGTACAAGTAAAAGTAAATGCATGAATGCATGCTTGGAATGGGGTGCAGTGTTGTATGTACTTATATTATGTAGGAAAACAATGTATCCTAATATATCAGTTATGTTTAGTTGTAGGTATCATATGATACAAGTGGGTACTATTGTGTATTATTGAGAATAATCTCATTTTTGTGATAATTGAATTGAATTGATTGCTATTATTTTTTTAATCAGTAGGTATTATTGAGAATAAATATTATTTTTGTGAGATTTGAAATGAGTAGGTGGGTGTTATTTTTTTATCAGTGGGTATCAGTTAGAATTAATGTTGTGTATCAAAAAAAGTCAATTACCAAAGCAAACAAAACAAATCTACCTACTTGCCATAGTTCTCATACACAAAGCCATAAAAATGATACCTAAAAAAAAATATAAAAATGATACCTTAAAACTGCTATAATATTTTAATGACAAAAGTAATATAGAAAATGTTTGAATCACAATTTGAATTATTAAAATGAAATAAATTCAATTGAATTACAAAGCTAGTGCAAAAGTACAACAACAAAATTAATACAGCAACAAAAAGTAACTAAAAAAACATAGCACAGTGAATACAGTAAAAATGATACCCAAAAAAAATATAAAAATGATACCTAAAAATGGTTGTAATGTTTTAAATAAAAAGTAACACAAAAATTACTTACATCACAGTTTGGTTGATTATAACGAAATAAGTTCGACTGTAATACATAGATTATGCAACAATACAACTACAAAATAAATACAACATTAAAACACAACAAACGAATATAAAACTGTGTTAAATAAACAAAAATGATACCTAAAAAAATATAAAACTGATACTAAAAACTGCTATGATGTAAATTTAGCTACAAAATATAAAACTGATAACTAGAAAAATATAAAACTGATACCTAAAAATTGCTAGGATTTAAATTCAACTAGAAAATATAAATCTGATACCTAAAAGAATATAGAACTATACCTAGAAACTGCTTTGATATTTTGAAGGAAAACTAATACAGAAAAGGTTTACATCCCACTTTGATTGATTAAAATGACATAATTTCGATTGAGTTCAAATCTAATGCAACTGTACAAGTACAAAACTGATATAGCATCAAAACTATAAACAAAACAACATAACACTATTAATACAAGAAAAATGATCCCTTAAAAAATAGCAAAATGATACCTAAAAACTGCTGCTAACTTCACCGTAAAAAAAAGTTTTTTTCCAATGATTTTTTTCTCGTCCATCTCTCTCGTTCGATTTTATACGACGAATCCACGAAATCAAAAAATAACGAAATCATATTTACTGCCAAACGAATCATAGCAATCGAATTTAACCTAATTTTGTGAACGATTTCAGCAATCGAATACGCGCGAGATCGAATTAATCAAAATAGGAAGTCGCGATCGATATACATATTAGAAGACGATTGCTGAAGATCAAATATGGAAAAGAAAAAAATTAGCGTTGGAAATCAAAGACGAGATCGAGAAATGTGAGATGGCCGATTGCGGAGGAAGAAGAAATAAGCGCACGTGAAGAAGAAAAGAAACAGAGTGTTGTCCTTTTGAGTAAAATTTTAGTGGGTTGTCCTTATGGTTAAAAAGGCCTTCAATTTTGTCCTTGTAAATATTTTCCTATATTGAGAACTTCTGATTGAAATATTATGTCAGTTAATCAATGTCTACAATATTATTACATGTTGTAATCAAATTATCAATATATACTTAGAAGATAAATGATGGATTATTGATTTTAATAAGTAATGACTTATTGTAACGACCCATATTTTTCAGCTATATAATAATTTATTTATTTAATTATCTATATAGTGATTTAGGGGATTTAATGGTCGTTAATTAAATTATATTGAATATTGAACTAAAATTAATAATTAAATAATATATTTAATTTTTGAAATAATCAGAAATATTGAATTGACATTTTAATGTGAACTGGGCGATTCAAATTATTTAATTCAGCTTAGAGTTGAATTAGAATAACGAATATATTTAAATAACGTCAGTTTGAACGTATAATTATATTATAATTAAAATCGAGCTTGAAATGGCACGGCAGTTCGCTATTTGGCGATTCGAACTTCAACTGGATATACAGAGTCCGTTTTAAATCGGATTTCTATGAAACAAGAAAGTTAGGAGCTGGTGAAGTATATTTTTCTAGTGAAAGAGAAAATTCGGGATTTCATTGTGTAGATTTTGATTTATGTCCAAATCAAATTTTAGAAAAGTCGCTATGGAATTCCTTTATAATTTATAACGATATATGTAAGGAATTTCAATATAAATTTGAATATCGATTCAACCGGGATTTGAATAGCAAGTTGTAAAATCCCAGTGGAGCTGTATGGTATTCTAGTGTGAATATATATGATAATATTTATTTTTAAATATTAAATTTAAGTGTTTTTAAATATATTTATATATTTAAAAGGGTTATTTAGAGCTTTAAAAATAGCCAGTTTTGCAAACGACCTCAGAATTCGACGAAACTAATTTTGTGGGATCCGCAATATTAAATTATTGCTAGATTTCAATTTCCGTGATTTTTGAAGTTAGTATGTGGTCGTACCGTTTTTAAAGTGAAAAACAGTTGATATTTTGACGGGTAAAAATACGTTGTGTGAGCATACGGAGTTGGAATTCGACGAAACCAGTTTCGCTGGGTCCGTAATGTCAGACAGTAGCTGCATGTCCAGTTTCATGATTTTTGGGTATCGTCAGGAATTTTAAAGAACAAATATATATAACGTTTGCTTAAAAATAAATTAAATAATTAATAAAAAAATATTTAAAGCATCCTATTAATATCCACTACTTTCCTAAACCATAACCTAATTTTCTCTTTGGTCAACAACAAATTCCGCCGTCGTTTCTTCCTCAAAACAAAAGTTTGAACTTTGAAAAAAAGAAATCAAATACAAAGAAAATCCTGTAAATCACTATAGGTATATATTTCGATCCCTTGGAGTATGCTCTTCAACCTCGTACCCTTTGTTTGTGGTGTGATGCATGTTTGGAAATGCTGGAAACGCACAGCGAGACCTAGGGTTCCCCTTTTCTTGGGTATTGGGCATCGATTCATTTTTTGAGGTTGGAGTTGTTATTGCGGCATAAAGATGTACCATTGGTGAGATTTTTGAGGGAATCCGTGATTATGTCTGTCGCTCGAAATCTGTAGTGTGGTCACGGGATGATCAGGTCGCGTTTGATCTGGGTGAGTGCGAGTTTGAGCTCGTGGGTGTGGAGAGAAGGAGAGTCGGAACCATAGAAGAGCGGCAATGGTTTGAAAGGTGTTGGGGGTTTAAAACCGTGGAGGTGAGGAGTTCGAACGGATGGTTGAGGAGGAAGCGCCTATTAGGAGCAGGAGAAGATGAAGCAGGGGTATAAGCGGGTACTGGTTTTGTTGGAAGTGGGTTGGGCTTTAGGTAATGGTGTGAGCCCAATAAATAAATATAATTAAGTTTTATTTAATTTAAATAGTACTTTAACTTGTATAATCAATATCTTGGCCATACTGTATCAGAAATTCGAACCGGCAGCCACGTTGGGACTGTATGGATGGCGGCTACACCATGGAACTGACCGGGAGTGAATTGGAGCCCATTTGGATTTATGGTGAAATTAAACGCCCGAATCAAATCAATGACCAATCATCGTTATTTAACGATAAACCGATCAATGTGAGTAATCTTACTAACTCTGCTCAGTTTATATTTTTATAAAGTATTTTTAGAATTCATAAATAATGGTTGTTTGGTGTGTGTTGGTTGTTTGGTTGAACTGCTAGTCAGTTAATTTAAAATATAGATAACGATATAGATATAAATCATTAATCAAATATTGATTCTGTTTAGCAGAATACTTCATAGTGAAATGAAATTGACGTTAATTTTATTGTTTAACATCTGTGGATGCAGGGAAACAGGTTGGAGGGACCCAACTGGGTTCCTCAGCATTTAATTATACTGTTTTTCCATATGTTGTGTTTTATGATGAGATATGAAATATGTTGTTGATTTTGTATTTTGGAGTGATACTGATCATTGTTATATGATACGTTAAATACCATAAGGAATACTGGAATGTTAAAAAGGAAATTTTCAATGTTATATTGAAAAAGAAATATTTATAAAATCAAAAGATTTTATAAAAAGAAAACTATTTATTTAGAAAATAAATAGATTAAATAGGAATATTTATTTGTTAATCAAATAGACAGAATTGAAGAGAAATATTTTTAAAACATTAATAAATAGACTTGAAAAAGAAATATGTGTAAACATTTACAAATAGAATTCAAAGGAATATTTATTTGAAAGATAATAGAATAGGAATAGGAAATATTCGTAAAACAAATTGAAAAGGGAATAGTTAGATTATCAAAGGAATTACTTATAAAATCAATAGATTTTATAAATAGAAAGTATTTTATAAAATAAATCGAATTATCAAAAAGGGATTTATTTTGTAAATAAATAGATTAAAAAAGGAAATACTTCAAAAGTGACTAAAATTGTATAAAAGGAGAATTTTACATTTGAAAGGTTTAGACCCGTGCTTCGCACACGGGTATAACATGCTATGGATTTAAAGCAAAGATTTTAAATAGAATCTGTATTAACAGATAAAGTAAGAAGATAAATTTATAAATAATGTTTTATAAATTAAATAAAATGTTTATCATTGGTTAAATAGAATATATAAGTCAGGAGTTATATAGAGAAGTAAGAATCGATTTCAACATCGACATTTAGAACTGAATAAACGTAGGAGTTAATCAATTAGAGTTAATCAATTAGATTTAATCAGTTAGAATAAATCAATTAGAGTTAGAATTAATCGAATTAGAGAAAGTTGAACATAGTTAATTGAATTAGAATTAATTGAATATTAGTTATTCAATTAGAGTTGCTCGAATATAGTTATTTGAGATAGAATTAGTCAAACATAGTTATTCCGGATGAGTCGCCATTTTTTATGACTGCTAGCGTAATTCACAGGGCTGTAGATAGCCTACGGTGGTCGGATGTTTCCTGAGGGAATCAGGCGTAACCATTGTGATCGCTGCGATCTAGAGTCAAGCGAATGGAGTTGAATCGAATATTAGCTATTCGAAATAAAGTTGAAACAGACATAGTTATTCGAATATTAGTTATTTGATAGGAGTTAATCAAAATGTGTAATCAAAATGTATTAATCAAAATGTGTTAATCAAAATGTATTAATCAAAAGGAGTTATTGAATATTAGTTATTCGAAAGGAGTTATCGAATATTAGTTATTCGAAAGGAGTTATCGAATATTAGTTATTCGAAAGGAGTAAATCGAATATATTTTATTCAAATAGAGTTAAAGGAATTAATCAAATATAGTTTATTCGAAAGAAGTAAGTTGATAGGAGTTAATTGATAAGAGTTAATTGATTAAGGTTAATCCAATAGAGTTAATCAAATAGAGTTAGTAGAATATAGTTAACAGAATAGTGCTAATGGAACAGAATTAATCGTATATAGTTTATTCGAAGGAAAGAGTTATCGAATAGAGATTTGTTTGAAAGAGAGTTACGTAAGGAAGTGTTAAAGGTTTAAAAAGTGAACTTTGTCTATTTCGAGTTTAAAAATGTTGTTCAGTTAAGGTCTGAGAGGTAATTATACCCCAACTTGATTAACTTCGTTTTTAACTAAGGGATGGGTAAGGTTAGATAGTGAAGATTGATTAAGTGAATTTAGTTAATGAGTGTAATGGTTTAAATTGACTTAGTGATGTTTTATTTAACATCTGTTTAAATCAAATGAATAAATTTTGGGAACATTTTTCCAAATATAATCAGAGATATTTTCTAATCATAGAAAAAGAAATGTTGATGAGAAAGAATACTAGAATGACAGTGATACGTGAAACAGAGATAGAAATGTTTTCCAATGATTGATGATGTATATTTCCTAAAATTAGAAAACAAGAAATATTGAGTATATAGAAATGGGAAATGAATAAATACATGATTAATTAAATTAAAAGAGATAAGTGTTGATTGATGATTGATCGATCGAATTTCTATCTGGAAATAAGATCGTTGGTTGTACACCTATTTTTCTTTGATAGTTAAATCACTGAATCGAAGTTTTTGACTATTTTTCCGTCGTCAATACGGAGAGACCGGGATCAGATCCATTATCTGAAAACCACTCTGTATGGACATTAGCGTTGCGACCAAATATGATGAAGAGAATTGAAGACGGAGTTATGTAAGGGCTATCCTGTTTACAGAATAGTGTCTCTGGTTTGTCCAGTCCTAGGACAACGTGAATGGACGAATGTCTGACAGAATATATCTAACGGATTGCGTAAGTTGATCTCTTCAAACGTACTTATGTTTGGTGCGGAGGAATTCGTTTCTCTTGGCTTTATACCCGTGGTATTTTTGAGGAAATCAATTTGTGATTTGGCGGGTATGACGATGTGGCATTCAAAGTAAATGAATGTATGATCTAGCAAAGGATACGTTATGACCTCAAGCCTCATCAAACGGGAAATGACAGAAATCGGGCAGGCAACATGGCTAAGTGAGTCGCTCCCATTAGGGTGTACATCCATTTCATTCTTTTATCTATTATCGATGTTGTCCCTTTTCGGGAAACGGTGGGTAGCTCCCAACCATTGGTGATATATATTCGATACACTCAAGCGAAATGAGTGGTCGGTCATGTGTGGGCCGGGTTGCAAGACGTTCTTGTTGAACCCAGTGTATTCATCTCTTGAGATACACTATCGGTGGGTGGTCCCATACCTTGTCATAGTTGGAATCCAATCTCCAATAGGCGCCCGCGGTTTTGTTTGTATATTATATATGTGGAACGTGAGATGCAAGAGTTCTGCTAGATTGTTAATTACTTGTGATTAGACATTATTGTAATATCAGAGAAGTATTGATTTCCAAAGCTGTTTGGGTTATCATTCGGTAAAAACCTTCCGTGTTTATGTGTGGATCGGTCTTACGATTATCTTTTCTTTTGAAAAGTTAAACTGATGATTTGAGTTTACTCACACCAGTCCCTTGACTGACCCAGAGTTTATTTTGTTTTGTTTTCCCTAAACTCTTGGGTGCCCAAATTTGTATGGGCAGTCAAGTAGTTCAGGTCTTTACAGATATACTTGGAGGAGCTTGAAGCAGGAGGCTTCAGGATTATATAGCTATTGTTATTTCCGCTGTGTGTAAGTGTTGTACTCTGATAATGTTATTGTGTATATATATACTATTTTATTTCAAAAGTATGCTATATATTATATTTATTCGTTCCGCTGTGAGATTCATATTACTCTGATTCCGTTCTGTGGTGATCTTCTTCTTCTTCTTCTATTCTAATTTTCTATCTTATCTATTCTCAACCTCTAACTTCTTTCTATTAATGATCAGGTATTTCCGATGTTTGAATAATCAACATGGTAGTTTTGAGTTGATTTTCGGATTCGAAATTCCCAGTTCGTTACAGTGGTATCAGAGCTGAAGGTTAAGAGATTATCTTGGCTCTGTGGCGTAACTCGGTAGAGATGGGGTTAGTAATACCCTAGATTGAGTTGAGTGTATATATACGAGTGAACGTATTTGTAGATTTTATAAAAAATTGTTTTATATTGTGGAGATTTATTGGTTGAGTTTTTTATGGGTTCTGATCGATCAGTTTGATCCACTGTATCGGTAGGAGTTTCTAAACACTCAAGTATGATTAACCGACACAGTATGTTTTGAAAGAGGGTAAATGAAATAATTTACCCAACATATATTTTGATATAAAAGAAAGGTATATCCTGGAATTATTATTATATATTGGATGTGTTGTTGATTATAATTGAAATGGTTATATAAATAACCAATTTGAGCTCGTATAATATAAAAGAAGATTAATTAAATCGGGATTGGAATTAAAATTCTGAAAACTAGAAAAAATGTTCATAAAGGGGTTTGAGTTAAGTATAAGAAAAAATTAAAATCCTGGGAGATTTTAAATTGTTTACAAGTATCGTGAATGATATTTTGAAAAAGATTTCAAAATGAAAGTGTTTAAATATTGTTTTGAAAGTGATATAGTATTGAACTCACTTCGACAGCTGGGAAATAACTCTTATGATGTTGACCACATCATCAGTGTTCATTTTCGAGTTGTAAGTGACGGATTACAACCAAAGAGATTGTTTTTTAATTATTTTGAGAAAAAGGAGGTTGCTTTGAACCATGAAAAGGGATATTGATTTTTGAAGGAGCTAAGCTATTTAAAAATTCCTAGGAAAATTGTATGAATTAAAAACAAATTAAAGAAATTTGTGAAAGCAAATATGCATTGAATTGAAACCAATTAACTGTAAATTGAATTGGACATAATATATCAAGTAGAATCAGATTTTGAATTATGTGATAGGAAATCTGAAATGGTATTAAATCGATGAGTTAGGAGTTGGAATCAAGAATGGACCTTGGTTTGAAGTGGAATTTTGGGCATGAATACGTGAATGATTTGGTTTTGAGGATAAAATTGGAATTTTGCTTGGGAATGCATTTGTATATACCGACAGGGTAGCAGATGGAAGGGATATAATGGTATGCCCGACAAAAGGTACATGTTTAAATTTCCATATGAGGTTTTATGTGCCGAATCGGCAAGCCGCTTGGCGTTTTGATTTTCTTTTTGAAAAGGAAAGGGCCTAGAGAGGTGAGTTGGGGTTTGAACTATTGACCGGTACAAGGGAGGTGCTGGCGAAATTTTTCGAAAATTTCGGGTGTTAGAAAATTTTCAGGATTTTAGGAAATTTTCGTTGTTAAGAATTAATTAATATTTTAATTGAAAATTAAATTGGTTCAGTTGAAAATAAGGTTGGTAAGTAAACAAATAAATGTATACTAGTCAATACGGTTTGATTTCTACTTTAGCATTTTCGAGGATGAAATTATTTTAAGTGGGGAAGAATGTAACGACCCGTATTTTTCAGCTATATAATAATTAATTAATTTAATTATTTATATAGTGATTTAGGGGATTTAATGGTCATTAATTAAACTATACTGAATATTTAATTAAAATTAATAATTAAATAATATATTTAATTTCTGAAATAATCAGAAATAGTTAATTGACATTTTAATGTGAACTGGACGATTCAAATTATTTAATTCAGCTTAGAGTTGAATTAGAATAACGAATATATTTAAATATGTCAGTTTGAACGTATAATTATATTATAATTAAAATCGAGCTTGAAATGGCGCGGCAGTTTGCTATTTGGCGATTCGAACTTAAACTGGATATACATAGTCCGTTTTAAATCGGATTTCTGTGAAACAAGAAACGTTGGGAGCTGGTGAAGTATATTTTTCTAGTGAAAGAGAAAAATCAGGATTTCATTGTGTAGATTTTGATTTATGTCCAAATCAAATTTTAGAAAAGTCGCTATGGAATTCCTTTATAATTTTTAATGATATATATAAGGAATTTCAATATAAATTTGAATATCGATTCAACCGGGATTTGAACAGCAAGTTGTGAAATCCCAGTGGAGTTGTATGGTATTCTAGTGTGAATATATACGATAATATTTATTTTTAAATATTAAATTTAAGTGTTTTTAAATGTATTTATATATTTAAAAGGGTTATTTAGAGCTTTAAAATAGCCAGTTTTGCAAACGACCTCAGAATTCGACGAAACTAATTTTGTTGGATCCGCAATATTAAATTATTGCTAGATTTCAATTTCCGTGATTTTTGAAGCCAGTATGTGGCCGTACCGTTTTTTAAAGTGAAAAATAGTCTATATTTTGACGGTTAAAAATAAGTTGTGTGAGCATATGGAGTCGGAATTCGACAAAACCAGTTTCGTTGGGTCCGTAATGTCAGACAGTAGCTGCATGTACAGTTTCGTGATTCTTGGGTATCGTATGTGATTACAGGAATTTTAAAGGACAAATATATATAATGTTTGCTTAAAAATAAATTAAATAATCAATAAAAAATATTTAAAGCATCCTATAAATATCCACTACTTTCCTAAACCCTAACCTAATTTTCTCTTTGGTCAACAGCAAATTTCGCCGTCGTTGCTTCCTCAAAACAAAAGTTCGAACTTTAAAAAAAGAAATCAAATACAAAGAAAATCCTATAAATCACTATAGGTATATATTTTGATCCCTTGGAGTATGCTCTTCAACCTCGCACCCTTTGTTTGTGGTGCGATGCCTGTTTGGAAATGCTGGGAACGCACAGTGAAATCTAGGGTTCCCCTTTTCTTGGGTATTGGGCATCGATTCATTTTTTTTGGGGTTGGAGTTGTTATTGCGGCAGAAAGTTGCACCATTGGTGAGGTTTTTGAGGGAATCCGTGATTATGTCTGTCGCTCGAAATCTGTAGCGTGGTCATGGGATGATCAGGTCGCGTTCGATCTAGGTGAGTGCGAGTTTGAGCTCGTGCATGTGGGGAGAAGGAGAGTCGGAACCAGAGAAGAGCGGCAATGGTTTGAAAGGTGTTGGGGTTTGAAACCGTGGAGGTGAGGAGTTCGAACGGATGGTTGAGGTGGATGCGCGTATTAGGAGCAGGAGAAGATGAAGTAGGGGTATAAGCGGGTACTGGTTTTGTTGGAAGTGGGTTGGGCTTTAGGTAAAGGTGTGAGCCCAATAAATAAATATAATTAAGTTTTATTTAATTTAAATAGTACTTTAACTTGTGTAATCAATATCTTGGCCATACTGTATCAGAAATTCGCACCGAAAGTCACGTTGGGACCGTATGGACGGCGGTTACACCATGGAACTGACCTGGAGTGAATTGGAGCCCGTTTGGATTTATGGTGAAATTAAATTAAACGCCTGAATCAAATCAATGACCAATTATCGTTATTTATTGATAAACCGATCAATGTGAGTAATCTTACTAACTCTGCTCAGTTTATATTTTTATAAAGTATTTTTAGAATTCATAAATAATGGTTGTTTGGTGTGTGTTGGCTGTTTGGTGTGTGTTGGCTGTTTGGTTGAACTGCTAGTTAGTTGATTTAAAATATAGATAACGACATAGATATGAATGGTTAATCAAATATTGATTCTGTTTAGCAGAATACTTCATAGTGAAATGAAATTGATGTTAATTTTATTGTTTAACATCTGTGGATGCAGGAAAACAGGTTGGAGGGACCAACTGGGTTCCTCAACATTTATTTTTACTGTTTTTCCATATGTTGTGTTATATGATGAGATATGAAATCTGTTGTTGATTTTGTATGTTGGAGTGATACTGATCATTGTTATATGGTACGTTAAATACCATAAGGAATACTGGAATGTTAAAAAGGAAATTTTCAATGTTATATTGAAAAAGAAATATTTATAAAATCAAAAGATTTTATAAAAAGAAAACTATTTATTTAGGAAATAAATAGATTAAAAGGGAATATTCATTTGTTAATCAAATAGATAGAATTGAAGAGAAATATTTGTAAAACATTAATAGATAGAATAGAAAAAGAAATATGTGTAAACATTTAAAAATAGAATTGAAAGGAATATTTATTTGAAAGATAAATAGAATTGGAATAGGAAATATTTGTAAAACAAATAGAAAAGGGAATAGTTAGATTATCAAAGGAATTACTTATAAAATCAATAGATTTTATAAATAGAAAGTATTTTATAAAATAAATCGAATTATCAAAAAGGGATTTATTTTGTAAATAAATAGATTAAAAAAGGAAATACTTGAAAAGTGACTAGAATTGTATAAAAGGAGAATTTTACATTTGAAAGGTTTAGACCCGTGCTTCGCTCACGGGTATAACATGCTATGGATTTAAAGCAAAGATTTTAAATAGAACCTGTTTTAATAGATAAAGTAAGAAGATAAATTTATAAATAATATTTTATAAATTAAATAAAATGTTTATCATTGGATAAATAGAATATATAAGTCAGGACTTATATAGAGAAGTAAGAATCAATTTCAACATCGATATTCGGAACTGAATAAACGTAGGAGTTAATCAATTAGAGTTAATCAGTTAAAATAAATCAATTAGAGTTAGAATTGATCGAATTAGAGAAAGTTGAACATAGTTAATTGAATTAGAATTAATTGAATATTAGTTATTCAATTAGAGTTGCTCGAATATAGTTATTTGAGATTGAGTTAGTCAAACATAGTTATTCAGGATGAGTCGCCATTTCATACAACTGCTAGTGTAATTCGCAGGGCTGCAGATAGCCTACGACAGTCGGATGATTCCTGACGGAATCGGGCGTAACCATTGTGATCGTTGCGATCTAGAGTCAAGCGAATGGAGTTGAATCGAATATTAGTTGTTCAAAATAAAGTTGAAACAGACATAGTTATTCGAATATTAGTTATTCAATAGGAGTTAATAAAATGTGTAATCAAAATGTATTAATCAAAATGTGTTAATCAAAAGGAGTTATCGAATATTAGTTATTCGGAAGGAGTTATCGAATATTAGTTATTCGAAAGGAGTTATCGAATATTAGTTATTCGATAGGAGTAAATCGAATATAGTTTATTCGAATAGAGTTAAAGGAATTAATCGAATATAGTTTATTCGAAAGAAGTAAGTTGATAGGAGTTAATTGATAAGAGTTAATTGATTAAGGTTAATCCAATAGAGTTAATCAAATAGAGTTAATAGAATATAGTTAACCGAATAGTGTTAATGAAATAGAGTTAATCGAATATAGTTTATTCGAAGGAAAGAGTTATCGAATAGAGATTTGTTTGAAAGAGAGTTACGTAAGGAAGTGTTAAAGGTTTAAAAAGTGAACTTTGTTTATTTCGAAGTTAGAAATGTTGTTCAGTTAGGGTCTAAGAGGTAATTATACCCCAACTTGATTAACTTCGTTTTTAACTAAGGGATGGGTTAGGTTCGATCGTGAAATTGATTAAGTGAATTTAGTTAATGAGTGTAATGGTTTAAATTGGCTATTTAACATCTGTTTAAATCAAATGAATAAATGTTTGGAACATTTTTCCAAATATAATCAGAGATATTTCCTAATCATAGAAAATGAAATGTTGATGAGAAAGAATACTGGAATGGCTGATACATGAAACAGAGATGGAAATGTTTTCCAATGATTGATGACGTATATTTCCTAAAATTAGAAAATAAGAAATATTGAGTATATAGAAATGGGAAATGAATAAATACATGATTATTGATCGATCGAATTTCTATCTGGAAATAAGATCGTTGGTTGTACAACTATTTTTCTTTGATAGTTAAATCACCGACTATCGAAGTTTTTGACCATTTTTCCTTCGTCAATACAGAGAGACCGAGATCAGATCCATTATCTGAAAACCACTCTGTATGGACGTTAGCATTGCGACCAAATATGATGAAGAGAATTGAAGACGGATTTATGCAAGGGCTATCCTGTTTACAGAATAGTGTCTTCGGTTTGTCCAGTCCCAGGACAACGTGAATGGACGAATGTCTGACAGAGTATTTCTAACGGATTGCATTAGTTGATCTCTTCAAACGTATTTACGTTTGGTGGCAGAGGAATTCATTTCTCTTAGCTTTATACCCGTGGTATTTTTGAGGAAATCAATTTGTGATTTGGCGAGTATGACGATGTGGCATTCAAAGTAAATGAATGTATGATTTGGCAAAGGATATGTTATGACCTCAAGCCTCATCAACCAGAAAATGACAGAAATTGGGCAGGCAACATGGCTAATTGGGTCGCTCCCATTAGGGTGTATATCACCTATCTAGAGAAAATCCATTTCATTCTTTTGTATATTATCAATGTTGTCCCTTTCGGGAAACGGTGGGTAGCTCCCAATCGTTGGTGATATACATTCGATACACTCAAGAGAAATGAGTGGTCAGTCATGTGTGGGCCGGGTTGCAAGACGTTCTTGTTAAACCCAGTGTATTCGTCTCTAGAGATACACTATCGGCAGGTGGTCCCATACCTTGTCATAGTTGGAATCCAATCTCCAATAAGCGCCCACGGTTTTATTTGTATACTATATATATGGAACATGAGATGCAAGCGTTCTGCTAGATTGTTAATTACTTGTGATTAGACATTATTGTAATATCAGAGAAGTATTGATTTCCAAAGCTGTTTGGGTTATCATAAGGTAAAAACCATCTGTGTTTATGTGTGGATCGGTCTTACGGTTATCTTTTCTTTTAAAAAAGATTTTTGAAAAGTTAAACCGATGATTTGAGTTTGCTCACACCAGTCCCATGACTGACCCAGAGTTTATTTTGTTTTATTTTCCCTAAATTCTTGGGTGCCCAAATTTGTACGGGCAGTCAAGTAGTTCAGGTCTTTACAGATATACTTGGAGGAGCTTGAAGCAGGAGGCTTCAGGATTATATAACTATTGTTATTTCCGCTGTGTGTAAGTGTTGTACTCTGAATGTAATTGTTTATATATATACTGTTTTATTTCAAATTTATGTTATATATTATATTTATTCGTTCCGCTGTGAGATTCATATTACTTTGATTCTGTTCTGTGGTGATCTTCTTCTTCTATTCTAATTTTCTATCTTATCTATTCTCACCCTCTAACTTCTTTCTATTAATGATCAGGTATTTCCGATGTCTGAATAATCAACATGGTAGTTTTGTGTTGATTTTCGGAGTCGAAACTCCCAGTTCATTACACTTATCATATTTGGTAAATTATTATCCCCATATTAATCAATGTAATTTTTAATGTATCAAACCTGTCTCTTGGGACTTGCTCAAGCCTATATATAGCTTTATTTAGTCTGTAGACATAATTTGGGTTTTGATTATATAGTTGTTGCATATAGATCTTTCCTTTAAAATTCCATTTTAAAAAACATTATTAACATCCTTGTTTCATATACCAGTTTTTGTGCGATGTAATAGTAATAGTTAGTCTGATAGTAATGAGCCTAATAATAAGTGAAAATGTTAACATCCTTGCTTCATATACCAATTTATATGCGCTGTAATAGCAAGAGTTAGTTTGATGACAGTGGGCCTAACAAATGGTGAAAATGTTCAATCAATATCAAACTTATATTCTTATGTAAATCCCTATGCCACTAATATAGCCTTGTATTTATTAATTGACACAACACCAAATAAATTGTTTTTTTTATAATGCTTTCTCTGTGACCATTTGTCATGGTTATTATAGTGATAAATTGATAACTAATATAACCATGACTACGGAGCCCAACGTTTACAACTGTTAGAACTGGTGGTAAATTTGTAAATACTTCAAATATTAGGGAGGGTTGTGTAATTCCCGTTTTTAATTTTATCATTCCCCATTCGGTCTATTCGCAATGCATTACCATATCATCCAAATACTTCACTGTCCCGTAGTTTAGGGTTTCGAATCCTTGTATTCGCTATATTCGATAGCCTAGTTTTCTCCTGTGGTTTGCTCTAAGGGTGAGCAAACGGTTGGTTCGGTTCAGTTTTACATAAAAAAATATAATCAATCTGAAACCAGATGACATTTTAACCAAACTAAATCGAACCAATTTAAAGTGAAACCGAATTTAAACCAAACCGAATTAGATTGGTTCTGCTCGGTCGGTTATTCGGTTATTATATTTTAACAAAATTGAACATTAACTATCTTGTACACTATGCACAACAATTTACAATTGAAAGCAATGACAATGCATTTTAACCAAAATAAATCACTGCTAAATTAATTTGGACTGGGTATTGACTAGTAACTTAATACAACATTCAGTAGGCCAAATCATAAGTACAAAACAAATTAGTTGAAAACATTAACCCAAACAAAATACATTTCAAAGTTAATGGTCTATAAATTTTTGCATAACACTGGATATTTCAAAGTAACCAGAATGACACCAAAAAGACATTAAAGATAAACTGCAAAACAGAAAATCATTTGTTGTCTCGTTGAACCTTTATCATGCTGAAGCTTTTGCCTTTTTTATTCAGAGGATCTGTAAGAACTACAAACAAATAATATGAGATATTTGACTATAAAAAAGGGTGTTCATACATTTTTGATTCGATTTCCAGAACTAATTGTTTACAGAGCTACTTGTTTCACATTTGCCGAGAATGATGAAGATGTGAATAACAATAGCGTGTGCATACATTTCTGATTTAAAGTGAAACAACTAGTTATGGAAACTGATGAAATAACAAATAGTAAGAACAAATCTGTTTATTTAAAAGCTTGAAGGATGAATAACATTTGTAAAAGAAAAAAAACTAAAGCATCAGCTTTGAGTATATATAAAACCAATTAAAATGCAATTCAAAGGAGATTAGGAGTAGTTTATCACATAAGAAACCTCTTAAATGCAATTCAGAACTATAAAGGCTCGAAAATTCCTACCTTTCGAATCGACAATAAACCACACAAGTTCAATCCAAACAGGAAAAATCATCGAAACTTTGACTAAGCTTATACGATGCATAAGAACTAAACAAAACAACTTTTCATTATCATTAAAATAACTTTTACATCAGAGCACAAGAGATATCATAGTACAGAAATATTACTAGAGTATAACAATAAATGCATGCACAGCGGAAATAACAATATTAGAGTGTAACATGTACACAGCGGAAAATAAAAAATCTTAAGGAAGAAACAAAATGCTCTTGATAAAGCTATAGCTTCAATCCATCACCGAATCTATAAAATATCTGCAAACCAAAACTACTAGGTTGCCCGTGTGGAAAATATAGCCACTCAATTTCAGGTACAAGAACAGTAAACTTTGGATTAGTCATGGGACTGGTGTGAGAACTAAAACGGTTATTTACTTTATTTTAAAGCTAGGTAAATTATAGACCACGTCGTATAACACGGAATGAGTTTCCTCTTATGAATATCAGTCATAAAACTACTCGCAATGTTTTTGAAAATGAAGCTACCATAAGACTCACGTCTCATCACACAATGCAACACACACCAGAGGAGCCTGTTTTTCCTTATGATAACCAATTATGCTTAGTACATGAAGGTCTCTTTTATTATTACTAGTTCCTAGTGTGGAAATCACTTTCGAAAGCAAAAGTATGAATCTTAGAAGACATAGGTACCCATCTATTACGTCTACATTTGTAGATTACAACTAAAAACGAAAAAGTTTCATATTCGGAATTAGATCTCCATCATGATGGTTCCTGATTCGAAAGATCTATCGCAGAGGTGTGTATCTCTGTGATTTAATCCAGGCATCGGATTTAAGTGCACCGTAATACTCATCCACACTTCACTTCGCGAATCAGGTATCAAACCCAATGACTTTAGTCCTGACTCGAAACACTGCTATACTCTATCCACATTAGGCATGGTGCTACCACTTCCTAAATCATCTCGATCGACCGAATCCATTCAAAACTCGAATGTTGTTCATTCTCAACTTGAAAGTCATGCTAATTTGGCCATCGGTTTACCATCATACTAGGGTGTGAGGCTTTCAAGTCACGTCGTACACAAAGCTATGCTATATCATCCATGCTTTGATCATCAGCTGCTCAGCACTTAGTCTGTCACATTGTTAATTCATAATATATAACTAATGTCTATCAATATATAACCTCTAAGCTCGTACGTCTCAAAGAGGGGTGTTAAGCTAAGGGAATAAATTTTCCACCACTAAACATATATATTTAACAGAGATCCATTGTTACGTAGTATGTCAGACACACAATCCATATAAGTCCATTCTGGGTCTAAACGGAACCGAAAACACCATATTTCTCGTCCAACAAATGGTGAGTGACCCTTGCAAATCTAGACAATCAACAAGTACGTCCAGACAACTGTCACTTAAAACCTCATCTTGGGTGTATACCCCAATCGAGACATCAGCAATAAATCCATACGATGTGAAGATCTCTGGTCTTCAACCACCGTCTTCAGTATCTTCAATACTTGTCATATAATTATTCAGAATGGGTAGGAACCCGACCTTTCCAAATAACTTGTGCATCTTTAAACAAAACTGATATACATAAATATCATGAGTCTTGTTCTACTTTGGAATATTCTTTTACTCAAATCATTCTTTACACTGGGAATTACACCCTTAAATCTTATCAAAGATTTACACTTCTTTAAACTCTTGTTTAAATTTTTCCTTGGAGATCATTTCAAAAGATTATAAAATCTCATTTCATTAACTTAACTCAGATCAAGTTTTCTACACTTTATTGAGATTGTTGACTCTCGCGAAAAAGGTAATTAATTGCTCAAATCATTATCCTATTCCCATCCTATTCATCCCCGAGAGCAAAATCGGTGGTCCTTCATATCTAATAACCCTCGTATTTTGGTAAGTTTAATTGTCGTTACCAATTTCATTCTTTCATTTCAAATATAATTGAAGATTTCAATTATCCTTACGGGAAAACACATTAACCCCAAAGCCAACCCATTCATTGATCAGGGTTCATTACTTTATCTTTGCTCGATCGCATTTCTATCCCAAAACACGCTTATATTCTTTTAAGTGATCCTTAACTTCATTCCCATTATCGTTTGCTAGGGAAAAAATCTTTCATTAAATCTTTCCATTTAAATTAAATAAAGATTTCATTTCAACTTAACTTAAGAAACCATCTTCTGTTTAATTGGGTAAAAAAACAAATGTTATTTAAAACATCGTTCACAATAAACCCAAAATCATTATTTCATTTTCAAAGAAATCTTCACGAAAATCATATCATCTTATAATCGATATAAATTCCCATATCGAAGTAATACTATAAGCGGAATAACGGCAAAGCCTTTTAAATTCCTTAAATAGTAAAGGTCTTCATCCATGGAGACCCATCTCGATTATCACTAAATCAATTTCCATTCAATTCCAATTTAATTCATTAATTGAAAAACTTAACTTTGGAAAACTTCATTAAATCTTAAAACCAAGATCCAACTAATCTTAGCAAAGATTATAACTTTCTAAATTAACTTCATCTTCAACTGGGTTAAAGAACGATTTTGTTAAAGACACCATTCACGACAAACCCCAAACTTATTGACTATAAGATTTACACAGAATTTATATCCACTTATATTCAACACCAATTCTCATAATCAATGAATACTAAAAGTGGAATAACGATATAAACATCTTCCAAATTCCTCAAATAGTAAATATTTACAAAACGGTGATAAATACCAAATATTTTAAGATCATTTCTATCCAACCCATATTCCAATTAATCTTAATTAAAATATTTCACAAAACTCACCTTTTAAATCCAATAAACTAATATTTGGAAATCTTTTAGTTTAACTTAAATTCCCAAAACATAGTTTACCATATTCAGCAAGTTAGACTGAAAACACGAAAATCATAATATAGTTTGAAACTTCATTTTTCTTTCTCAAATCAGTTTAAAATCATTTATTATGATTTATCATAATTTTTTCATATTTTTAGTAATTTTTATATGGCCATTTCGATCAATTTCCAATTACGGTCATCGAGCTGCGTTTACATCAACCTTTCAAAAAGAGATTTTAGCATAACTTGAGATCTTAGTTGAAATTCTAAACTTCTTCTTTCATTCGATAGTTAATATCAATAGAAAACAAAGTTTCTCATTTCAAGGAAATCCCATTTAAATTGCATTAGTTATGCTCGTTTGAAGTTTATGGTTGAAATTTGCGAACTGCCGTTGCGCAACACATCCTATTCAAAGCATATTATAATTTAATATAAAACTAATCCGGTTCAATCCAAATGCATTTTATGAAACGTTTATATACTTGTTAAAAATGATTCTGACTTCATATTAAATCATATATCAAAACTGAGTATTCTATATTAAGGATTAATATTCTATATTAAGTATTAATTATCAAGAGTAATCTGAATTTTAACGTGTCTTCCCATGATAATCCAAAGTTTGGATTATTTCTGAATAATCCGAAGTTTGGGGGTATCTTCTGATATTAATCCCATTTACTTGGTTCTTCACATATTAATCTGAAGTTTTGGTGTGTCTTCCCATATTGATCTCAAAATAACACGTCAAGGGGTCATTGGGATCAATATGGGAAGACACCGCCCGAACTTTAGATTATTCTGAAATAATCCAAACTTGGGATTATTAAGGGAAGACACGTTAAACTTTGGATTATTCTTGACAATTAATCCTTTCAATTAAATGGATATATTTTCATTTAAAATCCCAATGGAACTCGACTTAATCGATTCCAAAATATTTCCATATTCGGTGTGTGATTTTTTTTATTTTTTATTTTAGCATAACGATTGTGTAGAGCGCGTCTACACACCCGATTAGATAATATTACTAAATAGTAGATATAAATCGGTCAACGGGCCTGACTGATGGCACAAAAAAATGAAAAAGCATGCAGGTTACATGCAATACACAGACTAACCAAAATAACTGCCAACCTACAAACTGCACCATCTAACACATGAGCCAACCGACAAGGCTCTAAAACACGAACACTAGCTAACCAAAAGACGCAAAAGAGTTTACCAGATGCATGCGGGTGAGCTGAACATGACGAGCTTACTATGGCCTTGGAAAGTGGTGTCGTTGTTGGATGCCATGCACGTCAAAACTATCAACAGATTCATCCCAAACTATAGTCGTGTCCATGATCATCGGAATGTACGACACTGGGCGGTCACCTGTCCATAAATGGTATAGGTGAGTGATTTTGAAACAAAGCTGATTAACGGTGGCAAATTGATCAACGAAGTAGCGGTTATTGCGTTCATTCCATAAAGTCCACATGAAGGCCGCAAATAGAGTGTCCACGGAGGGTGAAGGTGTTTCGAACTCCCATCGGTCAAAATGGTGATTCTAAAAGTAAGGGGACATCCAAGAATGCTCGTTACTGTAGAAGTCCAAGGGTAGAAGCTGATATCACAATCACATAGCAGGTGTGGAATGCTTTCATTTTCGAGATGACAAAGGATGCAGGCGGGGTTAACCCCCATACCGTTATGGATAAGTCTGTCCTTGGTATTGATCCTACCACGCGCCAGACTCCACAGAAAGAAACGGACCTTAGGCGGGGCCTTGATCTTCCGGATCCTGGGGAAGCAGAAAAGCCTGCCTTGATCGGAGATGTAGCTGTAACATGATTTAACCGAGAAGGTTCCGCTTGAGTTGAGCTTACAATAGATAGTATCGGGTTTTGGGTTAAGACTTGTGGAACGAATGATGTGAAGCACTTCATGGATCTCCTGGATGGTTGATGGGTGGAAGTAGGAGGTGGGTATTATGGATGTCGTGCCGAGGTTGGTAGAGTCCGCTACAGAGATGTCAGGATTAGGGAAAATGGAGTATAAAGTGAGATAGAAATGGGATAGACGGAAATCGCAATGCCAGGTGTCATGCCAAAGTGAGCAACTAAGGTCGTGCTGAACTTTAAAGGCGAAGAGATGTTTGATACAGGGTAAGGATCTAAGACTCCACCCCCGAACGGTGAAGGGCGTGAGCTTGGTTTAGAATGAAGGATAGTTGCTAGTCGGTCATTGTAGTATAGGGCCAGAATGATGGATTTCCACAAGAAGTTTCCAAGGGTCAAGCGCTTCCAAATCCATTTGGTAAGGAGTGCAAGATTGAGGAGATGGATGTATGGGATGCCCGACTCTCTAGCATTAATGTTCAAGAAAACTGACTTCCAACAGAGCAGAGATTTGGTCGGGCCCCCATGCCAAAAGAAATACCTACGAGCTTGGTCAATGCGTTTAATAACCCAGCATGGTGCCATATAGATGGAAAGCTAGTACAGTGGTAGAGCCGACAAGCCATCTTTACCTAAGACTAGTCGTCCATCCGCAAAGAGCGAGGATGCTTTCCAACGGGTATGTCTCAAGTCCACCTTGGAAATAAGGAGATACCAATCATTCGAAGGAGCTTTCAGGGGTGGATAGGGATGCCCAAATAGTTAAACAGGAAATCCATGAGCAAACAATTGAGCATGCTAGCCGCGTAACGGCCAAGATGGTTAGCATTACCTAGCATGCAGATGGAGCTTTTGGCGAAATTGATTGAAAGTCCAGATGCTAGCTCGAAGCGGTATAGGAGAAGTTTAAGGCAATGGAGATTTTGAGGTGCAAGGGTGGTGAATAGAATGGTATCGTCTGCGAATTGGATGTTAATACATACAGGGGTAAAAGGAGAGGTGATTATGCTGGTCAAGATATTGTTGTGGAGTGCAAGTTTGATCATTTGGTTAAGGGTGTCGGCAACCAAAATGAAGAGAAGGGGGATAGAGGGTCTCCTTGCTGGAGACCCTTCCTCGATTTGATGAGGCCTCCATCAATACTATTCGTGTGGACAAAGGACAGGCTAGAATTAAGGATGGTCGAGTTCAACCTGCACCACCTCTGGGGAAATCCTCCAGCAGTCAGAACCTGTAGAAGGAAATCCCAGCTAACTGTGTCAAACGCCTTGCGAAAATCCAACTTGAGAAAAATCCCACTAGTATTGGTCCGGTGACAGAAGGATATGAGTTCTTGGACCGACGCAATGCAGTCATAGGTGTTTCTACCAGTAACAAAGGCAGATTGTGCGGTACCAATAAGCGAGGGTATAAAGGCCTGGAGACGATTGGCAAGGACTTTGGTGATAAATTTGAAGGAGCAGTTCAGGAGGCTGATAGGTCTAAAGTTTTTAGAATGGCTAACCCCTTCATGCCTCGGGAGAAGAATAATTTTGGCATAGTTGAATCTGTCAATGTGGCTAGGGTCAGAGAAGAAAGATTCAAAGAGATCAACAAGGTTACCTTTGATGCAAGCCCAAAAGTAAGAGTAGAAGGATGGGCCAAACCCATCCGGCCCACAAGCCATATTACAATCCATGCCTTTCAGTGCGAACAGGATCTCTGTTTCAGTGAAAGGACCGTCTATGGGATATAAAGTTGGTTGGGGTACAAGAGTGGCCAATCTATAGTGGGTGTCGGAGGTGGGTGGTGTAACAGCCCGCACCTCCGTTCACGCAAGATATTGTCCCCAACTTAGCCACCGTATAGGTGTGGGGTTTTGTTCTTCAAAAGGCCTCGGCGTTAGTAAGAGATGAGCTCTACTATATAAGTACCCACTTCACACAGGCTTCCACGATGTGGGACTTCGGGGTGTTACATTCTCCCCTCCTACAGAGCCCAACATCCCCGTTGGCTCACAAACACCTCACCCAGGCGCTGTGGTCCACACAGGAGCCACAATTCCGGCTGGGTATTGGCTCTGATACCACTATAACAGCCCGCACCTCCGTTCACGCAAGATATTGTCCCTAACTTAGCCACCGTATAGGTGTGGGGTTTTGTTCTTCAAAAGGCCTCGGCGTTAGTAAGAGACGAGCTCTACTTTATAAGTATCCACTTCACACAGGCTTCCATGATGTGGGACTTCGGGGTGTTACAGGTGGTGTCCAAGAAGGCTCCTGAAAAAGGCGGTAAAGTGGGAGTTGATGGCAATAGGGTCTGAAGTGTGGATGCCTAACTCATCATCATGGGTCTCCTCCACCACGGTCTGGAATTTCCTCCCGTTGGAAAATCGATCGAAAAAGGTAGTGTTACAATCTCCCTCAGCCAGCCATTTGGCCTTGGAGCGTTGCCTCTACCCAATCTCCTTTTGACGAAGGAGGCGTTGAAGCTCAGTATGGAGGAAGTTAAGGCGATCTCATTCTGAGTGTTAAGAGGGGAATATTCCTCTTTGATATTGAGAGACAGAATCTCCTCCTACAAAGAGGCTATACATGTAACACCCCGTAATTTTAAAATATTTTAACTGACAAATTTAAGAATACTTATTTTTAGAATAAGAATTGAGTGAAACGAGTTACGCCATTGCGTTCGTCTTGGAATTCTGCTTGAGATAGAGTCCGAGTTTGCGTATAACGGACATCATATGAAGAAGCTATAAAGCTTGGAAGATTTAAAGTTTAAAGCTGTAAAACAAGTCGACCGCCCATTTTCACCATTTGACCGTTTTTAGACAGAAGTGAAAACAGTCGACCGGTTGAAATCGACCAGTCGACTCGTTGATTCCGGACAGTTTCCTGATGATGTGTTTTTCTAATTTGAGTGGTTCGAATGGTTCCTAATCAAATCTAAAGGTCCTACTTCACCTAATACATATATAAATAAATACTTAAACCTAACCCTAATCTCTTCAACCCTAATCCATAGCGCCTCCATGCTGCTGCTCCAACTCCAATTAAATTTAGCTTTTCTTCTTCAGCAATCAAAGTATAGATTATTCCAGATCAGAATTGCTACAACAATGCTTAATTCTCTTTTCTGAGAATTCTATCACTGTGAATTTATGTTACTTTCACATATAATTAAATTAAAAAGTAATTGTGATAGGATTGTAAATTGGATCTAATGTATATGCCTGTAAATAAGATGAATCATATCAAGTTTTGTAATTTGTTATCCTTCAGATTCATACCCAATTGCTATTATCTTATGTCTGTCTGATTTATTTTATCGTTATTCATTTCACATTTCTATTTATATGTTTGTGCCAATTTTAATGTTTTGGCTCTTCTTTTCCTTTTTCCTTTTGAGATTAGGCTAATTTCGAGCTTAAGCATATTACGTTGAGATTTACATACGAATAACTTTGGGATGATTGGGAAAACTTTGGGAAATATGTAATAAAATGATATTTGGCAAAAATTGTTGATAATTATGAAATTGGTGTGGGCATAATTTGGTACAACTTGTATACATGGAATTATTGAATTAGCATTATAAGCATAATTGGAAATTATGGGCAATTGGAATACATTAATTAAAGACATGAAATTGGCAACGAATAAAAAGGAAAAGACAATGAATGCCTAAGACACGAGGTTAGATTGGTTTGCAGTAGAAGTCTGCCCGGAACCACCTGTCATATCCAGCAACCACAAACGGAAGTCTAATGTGAGAGGTCAAAGGCAGAAATTAGATGCATAACAGTGCTATGACACGAGGTTAGATTCGGATTGCGGTAGAAGTCTGCCCAGAACCGCCTGGCATATCCAGCAACCGCAAACGGTAATCTAATGTGGGAGGTCTTGCACAATTACGAATATAATGAATTAATGAACACTTAACCAAGATAAGACATGTGGTAAGACATGGGATAATAAAAGGGTTAAGTGAGTGACATGAGTAGCATGTGAAATGTAATTAATGAACACTTAACCAAGATAAGGCATGTGGTAAGACATAGGAATAATAAAAGGGGGTTAAGTGGGAAATCCTAGTGGGGACCAAGCGTAGGAGGGAAGCTTGTGTCAAGTATGGGGACCCTTTTCAACCAGTAACCCATTTTTAGTATCTATATGAGCTTGAACTAGGTCGAGAACGGGACACGCTTACTGGGGTCAATTGTAAGAGGTCAAAAGAGTAAAGAGTGATGGCAATGCAAGTCCAACGGAGTCATGTGCGTGCGTGGATCCGAGCTGGTAGGTAGGACGTTGTTGCATCGTGTAGGTATAAGCCGTGCATTTTATTAGTAACGAGCTGCCACTTTAAGGAGTGATACACCTTACTGTGGAGCCAGCACAAGTATCTATGAGTTAGGGAGCCGATCGAATGGGGAGGGTAGTGGGTACAACTAGTAGGGGCAGGAGCAAGTGGGCACCTATGAGAGCAGCTAGGAGTACACGAAACTACCATTATTATGGTTAGTAGGGAGGGATCACCTTTTAGTATGAGACTAGTATTGGTGCGGTGCTGGAAATATCTTATAGTGGTTAGAAGCGCAATCGATGTTATACCTTGTTCATATTGTTTACCTTGTCATACTTGCTTATGTTACAGTCATTTCTTATATCCAGCTTATGTTCTTATCCTGTTACTTTACTAATTATATTGTTAAAGTCACTGGACTCACCAGACTTTATGTCTGACCCTTTTTGTTTTGCCTCTTTTCTTTCCTCCTCCCCCCCTCCCCCCCCCCCCGGGTTCTTAGGGTGGGACTAGCGAGGCAAGATTTGAATTTCTCTCTCTCCCTACTAGAAGTGCTGAAAGTAATGCTTAGCTTTGTTTCTCTTTCATATGGCATTTTGGAATGGGATTATGGTTTTGCTTTTATGTACTCTGTTAATAATTTTGTTCAAGATGGATATTTGTGTACTTGGCTTTAGTATGCGGTTTTGATGTTGTAACCAGACATGTTTTGCTTTTTCGCTGCAATGAATAAATTTTGAATTTATAAGTACCATTTTATATTTGGCTTGCGATGTTCTATTCTATACTCTTATAACGCTCCATGAAATTTAATGCATTCCCTTAGTGAGTGACATTAATGGACGTGGGGTGTCATATGTAGCATCAGAGCTGAAGGTTCCCAGAACAGATAAAAGATTTTGAAAACCATTTTCAAAAGCAATTTTAAAAAGAAGTATTTTCAAAAACATGTTTTAAAAAGGTATTTTCAAAAGAAAGGTTTATTATGATAAACATAATCCCCAAAAGCCATATATCATTCTTTCGATTCTTTGTTTTGAGTCTCTTCCTTTTTCTTTTCAGCTTATCTGGGGAACCCGATATACTCGAGGGCGTACAGATACCAGGCTGGTTCAGAAGGTATCTGGAGGCTAGGGCTACTGTCGCAGGCCCAGCAAAAGTTCCTCCTCCCCCAATTGTAGCCGTCGTTCCACCTCTTCCTCCGTATGTAGATGTTTTTTCTAAGATATGTAAGGACTTCGTACGATGAGCGGAAAACCGTTTCATGGGACTGAGACGTTTGTCGAGGCTAGAAATTGGCTCAAGGAAGTGGAGGACTTGTTTGGTATCGTTTAGGTAGATGATGGAAGGAAGGTTCAACTAGCTACTTGGTTAATGAAGGATGAAGCTTCATTTTGGTGGGAGGTCACGAATGGAGAACGTGTAGCGGGGACATGGATGGATTTCAGATAGAGGTTCGAGTTGAAATTTCTTTTACAAGAAGAAGAAAGTTTATACATGGAGAGGTTCTTGGCTTTGAAACAAGGAAATTTGTTTGTTAAGGAGTATGTTAACAAGTTTAATCAGTTGGCGAGATTTGGTTTAGAGTTGGTGGACACGCTGCATAAGAAAGCCTTGAGATTTGCTAAGGGCTTGAATGAACCGCTTCACGGGTTGGCTATGTCCCACATTCCTATGGGGTCTACTTTCGAGAAACTTGTTGATATGGCGTTGATGAATGAAGAGGACAAAGGTGCTAAAATGGATAGGACACAGGATAAGAAGGTGGATCCAAAGAAGGCACAATAACAACAAAAGAAAGGCGGTAAGGATAACAAGGGCCAAGGGAAAAGGAAGTGTCACAATTGTGGAATACCTGGCCACTTAAAGAAAGATTGTAGAAAGAAGAAGAAGCATGGCTGTTACGATTGCGGTGAGGCAGTACATATGATTAAAGATTTCCCAAGGAGGCAAGGAAAAGGGCAAGGGCAAAGACAGAATCAACTTCTGGAGGGCAGGTTCATGCTCTCATGGCATCAGGGCAAGAAGGAGGTAGAAACATTTCTGTCGAAAGTTTGATTTTCCTTTTAGATCATCCTGTTCGAACTTTGTTTGATACTGGCGCTTCACATTCGCTAATATATGCTTCGTTAGTTGAAACACGGCACCTAAATACTAGTTTAGTTATGGATCCCATTGTAGTCTTAAATCCTATTGGTGGTTCGGCTCATTTATCTATGATTTGTCGGGATTTGAGAGTGTCTATCTTGGGTGTTAAGTTTGAATGCAACGCCTACATTCTTGGTTTCATGGGCTATAGTTTGATTCTAGGGATGGATTGGCTAGCCAGGTATGGTGCCATCCTAGACTGTGAAAGGAGGGTAGTTAGATTGTTGACTCGTTGTGGAAGGACTCTTGATATTTCTTATGACCCTAGGGGTTCAGTGATGCTTAGCTACCTAGAATCACTTGACGCATCCATCGATGATTTGCAATCTGTTCGAGTAGTCCGTGGGTATGATGACGTCTTTGATGAGGTTAGATGTTTACCCTTAAGGTGCGAGATAGACTTCCGTATATACTTAGTAGAAAATGCAAAGCCAGTTGTATTGCCAGTGCGCCACATGGATCCGAGAGAGAGGAAGGATCTCAGTAAATAAGTAGGGGAGATGCTTGAGAAAGGGTTCATAAGAAGAAGTATTTCGGAATGGGGTGCTCCAGTTGTTTTTGCTATGAAGGCGTACGGTTCGCTTAGATGGTGTGTGGACTATAGGGAGCTAAATAAACTCACGAAGAAAAATAGATACCCACTGCCGAGGATAGATGATTTGTTCAATAAGTTGGTTGGTGCTTCAGTTTTCTTGCAGTTGGACTTAACTATAGGATTTCATCAGTTGAGGGTAGCTGAGGATAGTATAGATAAGACTGCTTTTAGGACTCCCGACGATTTCTTCGAGTGGCTCGTCATGCCTTTTGGTTTGATGAACGCATCCGCATATTTTATAGACTTGATGAGTAGGGTGTTTAGGTAGTTTCTAAATAAGTTCATGGTAGTCTTTGTGGATGATATCTTGGTATTCTCTAGAAGCGAGGAAGAGCATGCCCTACATATTAGGGAAGTCTTAGAGACCCTTTGAGCACATCAACTCAAGGCTAAGTTCTCTGAATGCCATTTTTGGAGGAAGGAAATAAGGTTCTTAGGGCATGTGGTCTCTAAGGAGGGGATAGCAGTGGATCCCGCGAAGGTGGTGGCAATCCAAGATTGGAAGATTTCTATAAATGCAATGGAAGTAAGAAGTTTTCTAGGGTTATCGGGCTATTATAGGAAGTTCATTAAGGACTTCACAAAGATATCAGCCCCACTTACACGGTTGACGAAAAAGGAATTTGACCTTTTCTTAGGATGTTAACTATGACGATGCTTTCCAACGTTTAAAGAGGGCTTTAATGACAGCTCCAGTTTTAGTTTTGCTGGATGGGAGTAAACCGTTCACTGTGTGTACTGATGCTTGTGAGACAGGGCTTGGCGCGGTTTTGATGCAAGAGGGAAGGGTGATATGCTATGGTGGAAGGCAGTTAAAGGTCCATGAGAAGAATTACCCTACCCATGACTTAGAGTTAGCTGCCATAGTTTTTGTGCTTAAGTCTTGGCATCACTATTTTCTTGGAGAGAGGTTTGAGTTGCATACAGACCATAAGTCACTAAAATACTTGTTCTCTCAAAAGGATCTACTTAAGGCAACAGAGGTGGATGGAGTTCTTAGCATCCTACAATTTTGAGATTACATATACCCTTGGCAAGGGTAACGTTGTACCTGACACCTTGAGTAGAAAGAGGTTGACTTTGAGTCCTTTGTTTGTCGAGCGGCAGAGTTTAGAGTACTTATCTACCTTTGACTTTAGACCCTCTATCGATTATGTACCTGGTTTGTTGGCATCGTTAGAGGTGCGACCTACGCTTTTGGGATAGATAGGAGCGGCACAGCGAGATGACCCACAGCTGATAGAGGTAGTAGACAAGCTCATAAGAGGGGAGTCTTTGAGCCATCTTAGTAGGTATACTATAGATGAAAAAGGTTGGTTACGTAGGGATGGGAGACTTTGCGTATCACGAGACGAGAGTTTGAGAAGGACGATCCTTGAAGACGCACATCGTTCTAAGATGACCATACATTCCGATGGTGACAAGATGTATAGGGACATGAAGCGAGTTTTCTTTTGGGCCGGAATGAAGAAGGATGTGGCTGAGTTCGTTTCTAGATGCTTAGTGTGCCAGCAAGTCAAGGCTGAGCAAAAGAAGCCTGGTGGTTTGCTTCACCCTTTAGAAGTTCCGCTGTGGAAATGGGAGAGTGTTTCCATGAATTCTGTCGATGGGTTGCCGAGGTCAAGGAAGAGTAATACGGGGATTTGGGTAGTAGTAGATAGACTTACCAAGAGCGCCCATTTCATTCCCATTAAGAGTAAAAGAACAGAGACATGGTTAGCATCTGTTTATCTCCAAGAGATAGTTTGTCTACACAGCATACCTTCTAGTATCGTAGGCGATCGAGATCCCATTTTCACTAGTAAGTTTTGGAAGAGCTTGCAAGAGGCGGTGGGAACGCAATTGTGTTTGAGCACCACTTATCACCCTCATATGGATGACCAAACAGAAAGAGTGAATAGGATTCTAGAAGATCTTTTGAGGTTATGCATCTTGGACTTTGGAGGGACATGGGAGGAACATCTTCCATTAGTAGAGTTCGCCTACAACAACAGCTATCAGACTAGTATTGGCATGGAACCTTTTGAAGCTCTATATGGACGGCCTTGCCGATCACCGACTTGTTGTTGGGAATCTACGGATAAGATTTTGCTTGGGCCCGAGATGGTTAGGGAAACTTTGGAGAAGATAGACTTGATTCGAAGACGCATGAAGACGGCACAAGATCGGCAAAAGTCATACGCTGATAAGAGACGAACCGATCTTGAGTTCAATGTTGGAGACACGGTTTTTATTAAAGTGTCACCATCGAGGAACGTAGTTCTCTTTGGATCGATAGGGAAATTGGCACCAAGGTTCGTAGGGCCATTCCCCATTGCAGAAAGAATTAGACAGATGGGCTACAGAGTTAAGTTGCATGAGAAGCTTAGTAGTGTTCATGACGTATTTCACGTGTCGCACTTGCGGAAATGTTTACTTGATACCTCAGAAGTAGTGGAGCCGAGCATGCTTAGGGAAGTGGAATTAGAGCAAGATGCCACGATTAGGCGAGTTTCTACATGCATCCTTGGATCGGAGGTCAAGAAGTTATGCAACCGAGAGGTCAAGTTGGTTAAAGTCCAATGGGGAGATGATCATGGAGACGTGACTTGGGAAATGGAAGACAAGATACGTGTGTCGTACCCTTTCCTTTTTGAGGGTATGTTCTTAACTTCTCCTTTTTCTACCGCTTTGTTTATACTTGTTCTATCGTTTAGTATATCCTCTCAAATATATCTTCGATCTTTAGGTAGAAAATCCTATGGTTGTAAACATGTGTTTGAGACATGTTATGTTTGGTGGATGCAAGTGGATGTAAGTGTTTGCTAGTGGTTGCACGTGGATGCATTTAAGCACACATTAGGCACTGGATTGGCTCAATCACTTTCATATTGCATATGGATGAGTGCGCATATTTAAATTAATGGATGTATATTGAATGTGTTATCATATGGATGTTGCATTTGGATGAATGGTGATGCACTCATACAGAAATGATATGTATCATTATGATTCTTTTGCATACATAATGGATGCATGGCACTATCATGACTTGCATTAAGGAGGCCAACTGAATCAATAGACCGCCTGATTTTGCATTAGGATAAGGACATATACACGCACTTTGCATATGTTCACGAAAGCATTAGAAATCTTTTAAGGACAATGGACGCCCGTGATTGATGGATGAGTAGATGGATGATGGATGGTAGGACATACATTCTTCTTAACTTGGAGATTTCGGGGATGAAATCCTTTAAGTAGGGGAGAATGTAACACCCCGTAATTTTAAAATATTAAAACTGAAAAATTTAAGAATACATAATTTTTAGAAGAAGAATTAAGTGAAATGGTTACGCCATTACGTTCGTCTTGGAATCCTGCTTGAGATAGAGTCTGAGTTTGCGTAAAACGGACATCGTATGAAGAAGTTATGAAGCTCAGAAGATTTAAAGTTTAAGGCTGTAAAACAAGTCGACCGCCCATTTTTCATCATTCGACCGTTTTTAGACAGAAGTGAAAACAGTCGACCTGTTGAAACTGGCCAGTCGACTGGTTTATTCTGGGCAGTTTCCTAATGATGTGTTTTTCTAATTTGAGTGGTTCAGATGGCTCCTAATCAAATCAAAAAGTCCTAATTCACCTAATACATCTATAAATAAACACCTAAACCTAATCCTAATGCATTCAACCCTAATCCATGGCACCTCCATGCTGCAGCTCCAACTCCAATTAAATTTAGCTTTTCTTCTTCAACAATCAAAGTAGAGATTATTCAAGATTAGAACTGCTACAACAACACCTAATTCTCTTTTCTAAGAATCTTATCCTATGAGTTTATGTTACTTTCATATATAATTAAATAAAAAAGTAATTGTGATAGGATTGTAAATTGGATCTAATGTATATGCCTATAAATAAGATGAATCATATCAAGTTTTGTAATTCGTTATCCTCCAGATTCATACCCAATTGCTATTATCATATGCATGTCTGATCTATTTTATTGTTATTCATTTCACATGCCTATTTATATGTTGTGCCAATTTTGATGTTTTGACTCTCTTCCCTTCTTATTTTCCTTTTTCCTTTTGAGATTAGGCTAATTTCGAGCCTAAGCATATTACGTTGAGATTTACATACGAATAACTCAGGATGATTGGGAAAAGTTTGGGATATATGTAATAAAATGAGATTTGGCATAAATTGTTGATAACTATGAAATTGATTTGGGCATAATTTGGTACAACTTGTATACAGGAATTATAGGCATAACTTGAATTAGCATTATAAGCATAATTGGAAATTATGGGTAATTGGAATACATTAATTAAAGACTTGAAATTGGGCATGAATAAAATGGAAAAGGTAATGAACGCCTAAGACATGAGATTAGATTGGTTTGCGGTAGAAGTCTGCCTGGAACCACCCGGCATATCCAGCAACCGCAAACGACAGTCTAATGTGAGAGGTCAAAGGCAGAAATTAGATGCGTAACAGTGCTAATACACGAGGTTAGATTCAAATTGCAGTAGAAGTCTGCCCGGAACCGCCCGACATATACAGCAACCGCAGACGGTAATCTAATGTGGGAGGTCTTGCACAATTACGAATATAATGAATTAATGAACACTTAACCAAGATAAGACATGTGGTAAGACACGGGGATAATAAAAGGGTTAAGTGGGTGACATGGGTAGCATGTGAAATATAATTAATGAACACATAACCAGATAAGGCAAGTGGTAAGACATGGGAATAATAAAAAGGGGGTTAAGTGGGAAATCCTAGTGGGACCAAGCGTAGGAGGGAAGCTTGTGTCAAGTATGGGGACCCTTTTCAACCAGTAACCCATTTTAGTATCTATATGAGCTCAAACTAGGTTGAGGATGGGACCCACTTACTAGGGTTGATTGTAAGAGGTCAAAAGAGTAAAGAGCGATGGCAACGCAAGTCCAAAGGAGTCATGTGCGTGCGTGGGTTCGAGATGGTAGGTAAGACGTTGTTGCATCGTGTAGGTATAAGCCGTGCATTTTAGTAGTATCGGGTTGCCACTTTAGGGAGTGATACACCTTACTGTGGGGCCAGCACGGGTATCTACGAGTTAGGGAGCCGATCGAATGGGGAGGGTAGTGGGTACAACTAGTGGGGGTAGGAGCAAGTGGGCACCTACGAGAGCAACTAGGAGTACACGAAGCTACCATTATTATGATTAGTAGGGAGGGATCACCTTTTAGTATGAGACTAGTATTGGTGCGGTGCTGGAAATATCTTATAGTGGTTAGAAGCGCAATCGATGTTATACCTTGTTCATATTGTTTACCTTGTCATACTTGCTTATGTTACAGTCATTTCTTATATCCAGTTTATGTTCCTATCCTGTTACTTTACTGATTATATTGTTAAAGTCACTGGACTCGCCAGACTTTATGTCTGACCCTTTTTGTTTCGCCTCTTTCCTTTCCTCCCCCCCCCCCCCCACCTCAAGTTCTCAGGGTGAGGCTAGAGAGGCTTGATTTGGATTTCTCTCTCTACTGGAAGTGCTTAGACGTGCTGAAAGTAATGCTCAGCTTTTTTTCTCTTTCATATGGCATTTTGGAAGGGGATTATGGTTTTGCTTTTATGTACTCTGATAATAATTTTTTTCAAGATGGATATTTGTGTACTTGGCTTTAGTATGTGGTTTTGATGTTGTAACCAGACATGTTTTACTTTTCCGCTGCAATGAATAAATTTTGAATTCTTAAGTACCATTTTATATATATGTCTCGTGATGTTCTGTTCTATACTCTTATAACGCTCCATGAAAGTTAATGCATTCCCTTAGTGAGTGACATTAATGGACGTGGGGTGTTACAATATGCAAACTTGATGAAGTCCGAGAACCCTAGTTCTTGAAGCCATAACCTCTTGAACCAGAACTGACGGGGAGGACGGGGTTGGTCATCGGTGGTGAGAAGTAGGGGACAGTTGTTAGAAATGGTTGAGGCCAGGTCGGTCACTTTGGAGAGGGCAAACATGTCTTTCCAGAGTGTGTTAAAGAGGAAGCGGTCAAGCTTGACCAGACTTGGGTGATCCCAGTGATTAGACCAGGTGAACCCTCTGTTGTTAATTGGAGGGTCAAAAAGGGCACAGTCTTCAATGAAGGAGTTAAAGTCAGTAAAGCCATTGTGGTGGGGGCATTGTTTCTTTCCCAAGGACCCCTAGTGACGTTGAAGTCCCCTCTAATGAGTCAAGGCCCGTTATGAGTAACCCCTACAGCCTTACAGTCTAACCACAGCTGACTCCTTTCCCGGCTACTATACGGGCCGTAAATGTTGGTGACAAGAAAAGTGGTATTCGTGGTGTGAATTGTGTGAACGATTGTGATAACAAGCACAACAATTATCATCCATAAATCAACAGTTATAATATAAGCGTTGTAACTATTAACGCTTATATGTACATAAACAGTATAAATATAAACTGTAATAAACATTCATCATCCACGAAGCAATCATAGCAACCACAAGCAATCAATATATAATCAGTTGACGATTATAATAACTATCCAAGTTAGAAAGAGTTCTCACAATTATTTTTGATCGTTTTAATAATGATCGCTTTAGAATTAAATTAAACTTGGGTTTAATTTAACCTAAAATTCCAGCTAGCTCCAATTCTGAGTTCATACGATCCCAATTGATCCCAATTGATCCTGTTTCGTCCAATTCTGAGTTCATACGAACAAGATAAATAGGTTTAAACATGAACAAACTAATCATGTCGTTAACGAGTATCTAAATTTTAATTACCCTTTATATCTCTTCTTCCCCAAATCGTTCAACATTGTTCCCTCCATCTTCATCACTATCGACGCCGCTGGGGCCATCAGCCGGCCGACCAACCCCGCTGATGTGCCCTATGCTCCTTGTCGCGCCACCTCTAAGAGCCACGATCACCGAAACACCATTGTCGCCCCTCAATTTGCCCACAACCGGAAATGATATCGGGCCAGATTCCGAACGCCTCGATCACCCAATGGCCATGAAATTTTGCCAGCACCTCAGCCTCAACTCCACGAACACTTCTCCAGTTGACCACTTCTCCCAATCGATTTGCTAGAAATCGTGATTCTATGTTCGCTGCACCCAAAAATAGTTCGTCTTCGATTATGTCCACGCCATAGCCACTTTCAGGCCGAACCCCCAACAACAAACTTGTATACCCCTCTCCAACTTCCTAGTTGACACCATCACCTAACTCTCTCTTGTTTGCATGCAAAACCACATAAATTGGAAGTGAAAATTTCACGATCATGGGTGGTTTCTGACGACCTCGGGTGTCCGTTGGCCCCAAATTTTAGCAGTAGGTAGCCCTCAACATAATCTACAACTTTCATGTTGGACAGTTTGATTGATTCTCAATAGTTTGCCAGATGTGAAAAAGTACTTATTTGCAAAATATTTCAATTGTAGAGGGTGGCGACTGCAAAATGTGGGGAAGAAGAAGTGGAGGAGGGTTTGTGAAACGACCCAAACTTCCCCTTACGGAAAATCCCGGATTGCTTTGAGAACACGATGCATCAGAATACAAACTGTAACACCCCGTATTTTTAAGATAATAAAATAAGAATAACATAATTAAATAATGAGAACTAAGTAAAACGGACTGCGCCATTGTGTTCGTCCTGGAATTCTGGTCAAGATAGACACCAGGTTTACGTAAAATGTACATCATATGAAGAAGTTATTAAGCCTGGAAGTTTGTATACGCACAAGACAAATATATATATATAAACAAATTAAAATATAAAATATAGAATAAAATAAGGATTGCATGTAATAAATACATGCATTGAAAAAACATTGTAATGCATGCATTGAAAGAAAGAAAGGATTGGTTGCATGCAATGTAAATATGTTGCATGCACTGTTTTGCAAACATAATGCATTAACATTAAAAGAGAAAGAAAAGAAAAAGATTCATGCAATGGTTTAATTTAAGTATTGTAACTAACATGAAAAAGAGAAGTAAGGAGAGAACAATAATTCTCATTGTTCTAAGACTTATTAACAAAAGACTTCATAGCTCAGTTGGTTAAGGTATTGGATTTGTAGCATGGAGGTCGGCGGTTCGAACCCCGGTGGCAGCATAATTTTTATCTTTGTTTTAGAGAGGGCCAACTGAACATGCAAATACATCTATGTATACAAATTCAAAATTTCAAAGAATAAGAACGTACATATAAGGGAATAAAGAAAATATATGTATATATATGAGAATATATATATATATACATATATGTAGAAATATATGTATACGAAAGATAAAATTCAAGACAAGGCTACAGTCAATGAAATACGGCAAGAATCAAATAATGGTGCAACATCGTTTGAATTTTGAAAATAAAACGAAAGTTGTACGTATATATATACATGTAAAATGGTCGTTAGAGGAATTGTATACATATAAGAATATTTCATGTGAATAAAACAGTTAAATAAATTCTAGAAATTCAAACATTCAAAATTCAAATTTCTGCGCCAAAACAGCTTGCGGGGCCTAATGCTGACTCAGCACTGCGTGTACGATAAGATTTGGCTATATTCATCCGCGAACCTGGACTATTTTCTTAACTGGGTTCAATGCCGACTCAGCGCTGCGTGTAAGATAAGGTCTTGAGCACTTATAAATAAGACCCTAGACCTAACCCTAAACATCATAATTCAGCAGCTACGCTGGAGCTCTGCCATGACTCCCTCTCTCTCTTCTCAAATCTATTCTGAAATTAAAATGTTAGCCTAGGAGGATTATGAATTCAGATCTGGAAGAGGGAATCAACGTTAATAAAAAAATATTCTTGAATCATAAAAGCAAGGTAAACCTCTAAGAACCAATATATTTAAAATATTTCTCTTTCCCTTCTCTTTTCATGAAATAATAAATCCATGGTTGTTAGGTCGTGAATCAAATTAAAGGGAAAAGGAAAACCATAGATGATAGAACGGATCAGATCCAAAATTTGGGGAAAGCTTAAAGGTGAGTGGGTTTAAGCTATAGCCTTTAGATAATGTTATGACTATCGTTTAGCATTCCCCTTTTTAATAAATTGTGAAATGGCCAGTTTAATTATGAATTGTTATTGTAACAAATTGAAATGTTGATATGAATATGTCAGGAAATTCCTATTTTGAATTGGCTAAGTTATTGAATGTTTACATGTTGGAGAAAATAAACTTGTTAGGATATGAATAGCCAATTCAGTGATTGTAATTACATGCTTTACTTGGGACATATGATTGATTGAACGACATGTTAAAATAATTACCCGATTGAATGTTTACATGTCCAAGTAGAATTAAACATATGTTGAAAATGACATGCGACAAAATATAGGCAAAAATTGGACGACATGTAAATTAGATTAATGTAAACTATATTACAGTAAAAAGGATAATATGTCTAAAATTTTCATGTAATGGGATTTTGGAACATAACATATATTATATTTTGAGATTTTAATTTGGAAGCGCAATTTGATATGAACATAAGTGATTGAATGAAAATGAATATGCCTAGGATTACAATTAGAAATTGTAACTACATGGCACGAGGTTAGGTTGCATTAGTGGTGGAAGTCTGCCCGGACCCGACCCATATCCAGCAGCCACTAATGTTGAACCTAATGTGAGAGGCATAATGTAACGACCCGCATTCTACGCATCGAAGGATCGTAGAATATTTATTTCTTTCACATACGAAGTCGTATGGTCATGTAACTTTGGGAGACGACTATTGGAGTCATTTCCCATGTTCATGATTTTTTGCCGATTTTTAAATGACTGTTTTGCCCCTAGCTGATACTGTTTTGGCCATAACTTTTGATTGGAAAGGAGTTTTGACCTGAAACCACTTCCATTGGCTCCGAATGATAGTTTACAATTCCGTAGAGTGGTCACATTAGCCAAACGGACTTACCGTTTGGGAGATATGGCTGAAACAAGTTTCAGATAGTGAAAAACAACTTAATTGGGCTTAACCGGGTGATTATCAGTTAGGCCCAATGGGGGATTTCGGGATTAGAGGTATTTGAGGGCTGCTAGGGTTAGGATTTCATTTTTTCACTCATTTTCCAACCGCCACAAACCCTCTCTTCAACGTAACAATGGCCTCCAACCTCTAAAACATCCCCAAATCACTTTCTAATCAAGGATTAAGCTTAGCAACATCAAATTAAGAAGGAATAGCACCAAAGCAAGGTCATAGCTGCTGTGTTGAATTTGGAACAGCGCCAGACAGAGATTTATTTCAGACTTGGTATTTTATTTGTGGCCAAGGTGAGTGATTTGCATAGTTTTGCGCTAATTACGATTGATTAAGGGTAATAAGTGAAGATTAACGAAATTAGACATGATAAAATTTTGGAAAAATATTTATAAATTCGAAAATAATGTTTTAGACCTCTGTTAGAAATTTGGTTTGATTTGGTTAAGTTTTTCTAATCATATCATTAGATTTGCTTAAACATGATTAAGGGAAATTATGGGATTTTGGCTATGTTTGATCCATTTTAACCTATCAAATTATCGTTTTGGTTTTTATAGTTGATTCTCTATGTTGCTATGACTGTATGGTATGCTTTGTGATTGATTAGAATAGTTAGAATGACCGAAAACGCCGTCGTATGGCGTAAAACAGTCGCTGGAAAGTTGCAGGAAATGTGCAGCGTTTCAAACCGGATCAGATCGGATTATTGGGCTCGGATCGGATAGGAGAACCGGGCAAGTGGACTTGAATCAGATTGGAACTTAGCATAAGGGGCTTGGCGAGAAGGAAGGCCATTTGATTAGATTGGAGTTGGGCAGGGGATCGGATCGGAGAGACCAACTAGGGATCGGATCGGAGAGACCAACAGAGGATCGGATCGAAGAGATCAACAGAGGATCGGATCAGAAGCAAGAGTGTGGAGATCGGATCGGACTAGAGTCAGGGAGCGGGATCGGATCGGAGGACCAAGCTTGGAGATGGAGTTGGAGCGAAGCCCCAAATCGGATCGAGACATCCATCGACTCGAACCGAGGCAGAGGCATCCGAACCGAACCGATGAGGACTGGAGCACTTTGCACAACCGAACCGAACCGGATTGGAGCTGCGATTACACGATGACTTTTCTAAAGACCAACTCCAATTCGACCAAAACCCGAGATGCAAAGGAAGTCCAAATAGGAATTAGAACTTAGGATCCAATTGGGAACCAACGAGTTAACTTCATGAGTTGGGCTTTGCTGCGGGACGTGTGCTAAGGGGTTGTCGATGTCTATAACTTTGGATCACTATGTGTAGGGAGTACGTGAACGGATTCAGGGCCACAGTGGCCTAGGTACAAATAAAGAGCTATAGACCAATAAAGTGGGGTCATTTGTAAAGATTTGGTCTTGACTCCATGGGAGAAGCTTAGTAGTAGCAGTAGTTATACAAGTCGAACTCCGTCACTACTTCGATGGGTCTAGTGATTGATAGTGGTGGACATCGTATGCTTTACGCACTGAGTGAGAGATGCGAGGATGATTGCTATGGTTGATTTGTTTGCCATCATTATGACATGCACACCCCCACACCTGTTATCTTTATACCATCTGTTCAGTGGCACCTTAGAGTATTGTACGGTACGTAGTGCTAACTCTTTGGTTGCAGGTTCAGGTATGGTTTAGTATACATGTCATTGTTCTGTTTAGCTGCTTATCGCTCATACCAGACTTTTTGTCTAACCCAGAGTTTTATGTCTCTTCTTATTACTCTGGGTGCTCTCACGAGCAGACTAGAGACAGGTTAGCTGGGTATGCACGAGTAGCTGATCCGGAGACGAGCAGGAGGCTTCCACGTATGATACATAGATATTCTCCCTGTATTGTTGAAGATCACTGCTTGGGCATTAGTAGTGCATCTTCTACTTTAGCTTTCTTTTGCTTTAGAGACATTTTTAAAGTTGTAATAATGATGTTGGACCCTAAGCTGTATTTGGATTTCCGCTGCTTTGTTGGTTTAGTTTTCAGCTTATGCACTGTCTCGCATGTTTTATGTCAAGATTGTATTATTATTATATTTTGTTCCATGCGCTGTGAGACATTCTACAGGTTTTCGATTAGTTCATTCTCTTTTTTCCTTTCTTTGGCGACCGTTCCGTGCTAGTCGGGCATGTGTACAGCTCACTTTCGGAGGAAATGCCGGCTGGTGCGGGGCGGGCATTCACACTTGGTATCAGAGCTCTAGGTTGCGTAGTTAACCTAGGGGAAAGACACCAGGGAGAGATAATACGTATATGAGAGCGCGTATTTGTGATTATTTTGGTTTTCAAAAGCTATATATATACACTATTAGTATAGCTAAGGACGAAGTCGCACTGCACTGACACCACAAAGAGGATGGTTAATCATTTTCTCTTTACAGATTGAACGATGAGCCGATACGCAAGAGGTGCCGGTAGAGGAGCCAATAATGGGAATGCTGCTGACATGAGGACGATGTTTACTGACCTCATGAGAGAGATGCTTAGGGATGTGCAGAGGGCAGCTCCCAATAATGGTAATGGTGGTGGTCCAATAGTGCAAGCGCCTAGGGCCGATTTCGCCAAGCTGAATAAGGATTATACTAGTCTTGGTGGGAAGCCGTTCCATGGAACGGAGTCAGCTACGGATGTTCAGGATTGGTTGGATAGCCGCGAGCGTATCTTCGAAGATTTGGGTATTGAGGATGCGATGAAAAGAAGGTTAGCATCCCGTCAACTGCAAAGACGGGCAATGAATTGGTGGAATGCTATAAAAGCAGCTACTCCCGAGGATCAGATTACTTGGGAGCAGTTTAAGGTTTGCTTTAGCGATAAGTTCATTCCAGCTACTCAGAAGTCAGTGTTGTTTAAGAAATTCTTGGAACTCAAACAGAATGGCAGAGCTGTCTCGGAATATATTGTCGAATTCGACACTTTGTCGAAGTATGGGTTATCTCTTATTGATACTCCCGAGAAGAAGAACGAGAAGTTCATAACTGGCTTGGATCAGTACTTAGGGGAAAGGCTTATTAACCACATTGATGAGACGTTTGAATCGATCGTGGGGAAAGCATTGAGGTCAGAGAGTCTTTACCCTAAGCCGAAGACTGAGGTTGCATCTGCAGAGGAGCCGATGCCGCAAGAAAGTGGTGGAGGCAAGAGTGGTTCTCAGAATAAGAGGAAGCAGAACAGAATAAGGATGGCTAGAAAAAGAATAAGAAAGATGTTGAGTGCTTCAGCTGTGGTAAGAAGGGCCATTATGCTAGTAATTGTCGGGCCAAGCCAGCGGATAGGAAGTGCTTCAACTGTGGCCAAGTGGTACATCACAAGGACAAGTGTCCGCAACTCCCAAAAGAAAAGAAGATAGTGAAAGCATATGCCCTTAATGCAATTCCTTTATCGTCGAATGCCCCAACTATGGTGGAGAAGGGAAAGAATGTCGTTATTCAAGGTATGCTTTCTGTTTATGATATTCCTGTTGGAGTTTTGTTTGATACTGGGGCTTCCAGTTCTTTCATATCTAGTGACCTGGTAGATAGGTTGGGATTGGAGCCCGAGATTGTCGATAGGCCTTTAGTAGTGATGAACCCGATTGATGGTTCAACTAACCTTAGCATGATTTGTCGTAATGTGGTCTTATTGAGTCATGGATGCATGTTTGGTTGTGATTGCTTTGTTTTGGGCTTTACTGGGTTTGGCATTATTTTGGGAGTCGATTGGCTCCAAAGATACAAGGTGGTGGTAGACTGTGAGGGCTTTTTGGTGACAGCTAGAGCGGATGATGGGCGGAGGGTAGTGTTTGGTGGTCTACCTAGTGATGGGGTAATGGCTAGTTTTCTAAATTCCCTCGACATCCCGCATAGTGAGTTGTCAGGTTCTCCCGTGGTTGTCCAGTATCCGGACGTTTTCGAGGAAGTGATCGGGCTTCCACCACATCGAGAGATTGAGTTCCATATTGATTTAGTGAAAGATGCCAGACCTATAGTGATGCCACTTCGTCGTATGGCACCAAGGGAGCAGCTAGAGCTCGGGGTGCAAGTCAGCGATCTTTTGAAGAAGAGATTTACCAGAAGGAGTGTTTCTGAATGGGGAGCACCAGTTGTGTTTGCTATCAAGGCGGATGGTTCCCTTCGTTTGTGTGTAGACTACTGTGAGTTGAATAAAGTGACGAGGAAGAAAAAGTATCCTCTACCGCGGATAGATGATTTGTTTGATCAGTTTAGTGGCGTGAGAATATTCTCTCAGTTGGATCTCGCGACAGATTTTCATCAGCTTAGAGTGGAAGCTGAGAGTATAGCTAAAACGGAATTTCGGACGCCGTGTGGATTTTATGAGTGGTTGGTCATGCCATTCGGGCTGGACAATGCCCCAACATACTTTGTGGATCTAATGAATAGGGTATTCAGAGATCAGTTGAATAAGTTTGTCCTTGTGTTCGTGGATGATATTTTGGTCTATTCGAGGACAGAGGAAGAACACAAGGAACATTTGAGGATAGTGATGGAGGTGTTGAGAAAACATCAGTTGAAAGAAAAATTCTCTAAGTGTCACTTCTGGAGGAGGAAAGTCAGATTCTTGGGCCATGTTGTTTCAGAGAATGGTATTGCCGTGGACCCTGCAATACGCTATAAGATTGGTCCACGCCCAAGAATGCAACGGACATAAGAAGTTTCTTGGGGTTAGCTGGATATTATCGTAAGTTTATCCAAGACTTCTCCAAGATAGCAGCACCGTTGACTCAGTTGACCAAAAAGAATCAAGCCTTCGTCTGGGACGAAAGGTGCGAGAATGCATTCAAGAGTCTAAAGGAAAAGTTGACGCGCGCACCAGTGTTAGTCATTCCTAAGGGGAATGAAGAGATGACGGTATACACGGATGCATGTAGTACCGGACTAAGTGTTGTATTGATGCAAGGAGGTAGGGTTGTAGCTTATGCAAGTCGGCAACTGAAACCGCATGAGAAAAGATACCCTACCCATGATTTGGAATTGGCAGCGATCGTGTTTGCATTGAAGATGTGGAGACATTATCTCTTGGGAGAAAGATTCGAGTTGTTTACTGATCATAAATCATTAAAGTATCTTTTCTCTCAAAAGGATGTAAATCTCCGACAACAAAGGTGGTTAGAATTCTTAGCTTCCTATGATTTCGATATCGCATACACACCAAGAAAGGGCAATGCGGTAGCTGATGCATTAAGTAGGAGACATGCCAGTTTAGGGGCTATGTTTCTAGAATGGAAGCAACTGGAGTACATCGCTGGGTATGATTTCAGACCAAAATGCGAATTAGATCCATAAATGTTAGCAAGTTTGATTATCAGACCCACTTTGATTAAGCGGATTGGTTCTAGTCAGAGGAACGATCCTAACCTATTGGAAATCATCTCAAAGTTAGAGATGGGAATCGACGGAGAGATGAACAAGTATGGGCTTGATCGAGATGGATGGCTTAGAAAGAATGGAAGATTAGTTGTACCCAATGTCAATGGATTGAGAGATGAATTGCTTAGAGAATGTCATCACTCAAAACTGAATATACACCCCGGTGGTAACAAGATGTATTGAGACATGAAGCAGAACTACTACTGGGAAGGGATGAAAAGAGACATTGGGAGGTTTATATCCAAATGCTTGGACTTCCAGCTAGTTAAAGCTGAGCAAAAGAAGCCTAGTGGTTTGCTACAACCATTAGAAATTCCAGAATGGAAATGGGAACAAGTGTCAGTGGATTTCATTGATGGGTTACCAAGGACTAGATCGGGCCATGATAACATCTGGGTGATTGTGGACCGATTGACTAAGAGTGCAAGGTTTATACCCGTCAAGTCAAACAGGACGGCAGCTAAGTTAGCAGAACTGTATATAAAGTGGGTAGTGAGATTTCATGGAATACCCAAAGGCATTGTGAGTGATCGAGATCCGTTGTTCAGTAGTGGATTTTGGAAGAGCTTACAAGAGGCGTTAGGATCAGAATTACATCACAGTACCGTGTATCATCCTCAAACTGACGGACAGACAGAGAGGGTGAATCGTATATTAGAAAACCTCTTGAGAGCCTATGTATTGGATTCTGGTGTATAATGGGATGACCATTTGCATCTAGTAGAGTTTGCATATAATAATAGTTATCAATCCATCATTGGTATGGCTCCGTTTGAAGCTTTGTACGGAAGACCGTGCAACTCACCGTCATGTTGGATAGAAACTGGTGAAAAGTTTGTGCTTGGACCCGATGTGATAAGAGAAACTTCAGCTAAGATTAAGATTATCCAACAGCGAATGAAGGCTTCCCAAGATAGGCAGAAGAGTTATGATGATAAGAGGAGAAGAGAATTAAAGTTCTCCATTGGCGACTTGGTGTTTTTCAAGATTTCTCCATTGAAGAGCGTGAGACAGTTTAGCAGGAGAGGCAAGTTAACACCAAGATTTGTTGGCCCATTCCCAGTTTTGAGCAAATTGGGAATTTGGCATACAAAGTTGAATTACCAGAGAAGATGGCAAGAGTTCACAACATATTTCATGTTTCCCAGTTAAGGAAGTTCGTGCATGACCCAGATGTGACTATTTCGCCTGATCAGTTTGATGATATCGAAGTTGAACCCGAGGCGGTTGAGAACCGCAAGCCTATGCGTATTGTTGGGAACGATACGAAGCAACTTCGAAGGAAAGCGGTGAATCTAATCAACGTTCAGTGGGGCGAGAATGAGAATGACTGTACTTGGGAGACAGAGGAGAGCATTAGGAAGACGTATCCAGAATTCTTCACCTGGTAAGATTTCAATTTCGATTTAGACTTTCTGCATGCTAGGATAGGCTTGTTTTGTTTGCTTTGCATGTTTGATTGTTGTCTGTGGCTGGTAGGCATGCGGGATCCTTTGTATGTTTTGGGTTAAGGAATTTCGGGGATGAAATTTCTTAAGTGGGGGAGAGTGTAACGACCCGTATTCTACGCATCGAAGGATCGTAGAATATTGATTTCTTTCACATACGAAGTCGGATGGTCATGTAACTATGGGAGACGACTATTGGGGTCATTTCCCATGTTCATGATTTTTGCCGATTTTTAAATGACCGTTTTGCCCCTAGCTGATACTGTTTTGGCCATAACTTTTGACTAGAAAGGAGTTTTGACCTGAAATCACTTACATTGGCTCCGGATGATGGTTTACAATTCTGTATAGTGGTCACATTAGCCAAACGGACTTACCGTTTGGGAGATATGGCTGAAACAAGTTTCAGATAGTGAAAAACAGCATAATTGGGCTTAACCGGGTGATTAACAGCTAGGCCCAATGGGGGATTTCGGGATTAGAGGTATTTGAGGGCTGCTAGGGTTAAGATTTCAGTTTTTCACTCATTTTCCAGCCGCCACAAACCCTCTCTTCAAACTAACAATGGCTTCCAACCTCTAAAACATCCCCAAATCACTTTCTAATCAAGGATTAAGCTTAGCAACATCAAATTAAAAAGGAATAACACCAAAGCAAGGTCAGAGCTGCTATGTTGCATTGGGAACAGCGTCAGACAGAGATTTATTTCAGATTTGGTATTTTGTTTGTGGCCAAGGTGAGTGATTTGCATATTTTTGCTCTAATTACGGTTGATTAAGGGTAGTTAGTGAAGATTAACGAAATTAGACATGATAAAATTTTGGAAAAATATTTATAAATTCGAAAATAATGTTTTAGACCTCTGTTAGAAATTTGGTTTGCTTTGGTTTAGTTTTGCTTATCATATCATTAGAAAGGCCGAAAACGCCGTCGTATGGCGTAAAACAGTCGCTGGAAAGTTGCAGGAAATGTGCAGGGTTTCAAACCGGATCGGATTATTGGGCTCGGAACGGATAGGAGAACCGGGCAAGTGGACTTGATTCTGATTGGAACATAGCATAAGGGGCTTGGCGAGAAGGAAGGCCATTTGCTTAGAGTTGGAGTTGGGCAGGGGATCGGATCAGAGAGACCGACAGGGGATCGGATCGGAGAGACCAACATAAAATCGGATCGGAAGCAAGAGCGTGGAGATCGGATCGGACTAGAGTCAGGGAGCGCGATCGGATCGGAGGACCAAGCTTGGAGCTGGAGTTGGAGCGAAGCCCCGAATCGGATCGGGACATCCATCGACTCAAACCAAGGCAGAGGCATCCGAACCAAACCGATGAGGACTGGAGCACTATGCACAACCAAACCGAACCGGATTGGAGCTGCGATTACGCGACGACTTTTCTGAAGACCAACTCCAATTCGACCAAAACCCGAGATGCAAAGGAAGTCCAAATAGGAAGTAGAGCTCAGGACCCAGTTGGGAACCAACGAGTTAACTTCAAGAGTTGGGCTTTGCTGTGGGACGTGTGCTAAGGGTTTGTCGATGTCTATAACTTTGGATCACTATGTGTAGGGAGTACGTGAACGGATTCAGGGCCACAGTGGCCTAGGTACAACTAAAGAGCTATAGACCAATGAAGTGGGGTCATTTGTAAAGATTTGGTCATGACTCCATGGGAGAAGCTTGGTAGTAGCAGTAGTTGTACAAGTCGAACTCCGTCACTACTTCGATGGGTCTAGTGATTGACAGTGGTGGACATCGTATGCTTTACGCACTGAGTGAGAGATGTGAGGATGATTGCTATGGTTGATTTATTTGTCATCATTATGACATGCACACCCCCACCCCCGTTATCTTTACACCATCTGTTCAGTGGCACCTTAGAGTATTGTACGGTATGTATTGCTAACTCTTTGGTTGCAGGTCCAGGTTCAGGTATGGTTTAGTATACATGTCATTGTTCTATTTAGCTGTTTATCGCTCATACCAGACTTTTTGTCTAACCCAGAGTTTTATGTCTCTTCTTATTACTCTAGGTGCTCTCACGAACAGACTAGAGACAGGTTAGCTGGGTATGCACAAGTAGCAGATCCGGAGACGAGCAGGAGGCTTCCACGTATGATACATATAGATATTCTCCCTGTATTGTTGAAGATCACTGCTTGGGCATTAGTAGTGCATCTTCTACTTTAGCTTTCTTTTGCTTTAGAGATAGTTTTAAAGTTGTAATAATGATGTTGGACCTTAAACTGTATTTGGATTTCAGCTGCTATGTTGGTTTAGTTTTCAGCTTATGCACTGTCTCGCCTGTTTTATGTCAAGATTATATTATTATTATATTTTGTTCCATGCGCTGTGAGACATTCTACAGGTTTTCGATTATTTCATTCTCTTCTTTCCTTTCTTTGTAGACCATTCCGTGCTAGTCGGGCATGTGTACAGCGCACTTTTGGAGGAAATGTCGGCTGGTGCGGGGCGGACCGTCACGCCTAAGTGAAAGAATTAACAACATGTGCTAAGACACGAGGTTAAGTTAGCTTGTGGTAGAAGGCTGCCCGGACCCGCCCGACAAATGCAGCGTCCACAAATATAGGCTTAATGTGAGAGGTCTAGTGCTTATATATATATATATATATATATATGTGTGTGTGTGTGTGTGTGTGTGTGTATGTGTGTGTGTGTAACAAGATATGAATAAATGGCAAGGATGGTAATTAAATGTCTAACTCAGAAAATAAGAAAGGAAGGGATGTAATGAATTGAGTTAGTGTGATAAGAGGAAAAGTGATGTATTTCCCTAAATGACTTATTTCTGAGAACGCTGTTGCAAGTAAGCCACAATAAATAAAGAAAAGTAAAGAAATTACTTGCAACCACGGATTTAGATGGGAAAACATTATGAAAATAGATATTGATTCCTTCTATCAAACTGATAAGGTGTATGAAGTGTTTTCCTTAATATAATAAGGAACAAATATTACAGTGAATGAAGAATAATGGTTTACAACAGTAAATGGTTTAAAAGAGGATTGATAATAACCTATTATAAATAAATAACATTAATGAAAATGTTGTATAATAGATAGACTTGTCCTAGGGACAAGTGAATATTATAACTTAGGTTATAATAAACTAGTAAGGGAATGGGATAACTGGTGAATTAAGTTAAGCGACACTTAATTGTAAATTAATTAATCAGAAAAGGGGAAAACCTGAAACCAGTTAAGAAAAGGGGGAATTATATATTGTACTTAATTATAAATTAAGTAGTCTGGGATTCTGAAATACGTTGGTAAGAATAACATGTTTAGACTTGTCCTAGGGACAAGGGGAAATTATAACATAGGTTATAATAAATGGGTAGAGAAACTTATTAATGGGTCTTAGTTAATAGAACTAAGTTAATAAGTAAACAACAGTAAATCGTATTGACGACGTAAAGTGGAATTATGATTAAATGAGAAAGGATGAGGAAAACTTACGAAATGAAATAAGTTATATTTAATCATAAATGGTAAGTGACATGTTAATTAGAAACATGTTAATTGGAAACATGTGAATTGGATATACTTAATTACATATTAAGTAAAACATGTTATTGAAATCAAACAAGAATATAAAAGGGATTGTGGATCACAGACCTTGGGTCACAATCTAGAGAATAACATGTTGTAAGCTTATTAATAAACTTAAATGAATTAAGTTGTATGACTGAAATTAATAAGCAAGAGAAACTTAGTAATTTGAATATGAATTCAATATGAATTGGAATAACCAAGTTAACTGGAAACTTGGTGAGTTGAGACAAGCACATAAAAGAATGTTTAGACGTAGGGTCTAACAAAATGCTAAAGTAAGGCGCTTAGACCAGTCCGTACAATTGAGGGTGAATAACCCAACGTGGTAGATCATCAAGGTTTTATAAGGCAATAGGGGAGCGCACATTCATCTGATTGTTTGACGGCTCCAAAGGACTGGAAGGGGAAGCATGCGGCTTCCGGAAGTACGTAGGGTGCTCCTTGTAGTCCTCTGTGCGGTGACAGATATCTTGGGCTATGCTCACAGAGGTTGGGTCTGCACGTAACTACTAGGTTGGTGGCCTTGACTGCAGATGTAGCTATGTAGTCAGAATGTTGTGACGAGGTGACACAAGGGTGGTTCGACGGCTGCCTCACGAGGAGGCGGAGGGTCACGACCAACAAGGATAGTAGATCGTCGGACACCCGTCATCAGCAGCCAGCAAGATGCGAAAAGACTAGATCTAAACCCAAGATACCATTTCACCTTTCACTATCGAGGTACGGGGTTGAGGGTAGACTCCACATGGATGTTTAGATTGGTTGTTATTAGGCACGGTCTCTTAGCTTTTGTAGTCTTTACTAGTTGAGGGAGGGGCCGAGGTAGGGCCATAGCCACCATGGAAAATAGACCCAAGGATTATCTGTATTTGGAGGCTCTTAAAGGCGGGCCTGTATAAGTATGGAAAAGCTCCCGACCGAGTTCCATATTTCTTGTATCTCCCTACCATGGAACTCGGTGCACATTAGAGGATGTGCGATCGAGGCATCGAGCTACAATTACAGTGCATACGTGGGACAATCTAGATACATGAATATCTACTCTGAGTGGTGTATCGTAGACTAGAGGGCATTATTCCGTTATGGAAGCTGATTCGATCGATGGTGGTTGTCCGTACGCTTACGTAGCATAGTAATAATAGATATACGCGAAATGTAACATTGTTATATAGAGATCTGTATGTCACTCCGGCATAGGATGAGGGACTGCGTTCATTACGGTGGAGACCGTGCGAGTGGGGTACCACGGGGTGTATGTCAATATTGGGAGATAGCTACATATACTGTATTAGGTTAATTCACTAGGAAGTAAATGGGTACGACGTGTGTGTAAGCCTTGAGTGTTGTTAACCCAAGTAACCTAATAAATAAGAAAATATGATTGAACGATATATGTAAGATTATCCAAAGTGTATAGTTTAAATCCAGTCACCAGAACTTGTGTCCTGACCCCCTCCTCATAACATACTCGCAGGTTAGATTGTGGTAGAGACATGATAGCTTTGAATACTGGTTAGGTAGTATTAATAATACGGTAAGGCTATGTTTTAATTATACTATATTTTATCCTTTCCGCTGTGAGTTATTTTCCTGAGCTCTAACATGTTTTATCTCTGTCTTTTCTGCAGGATACCAGAGCAAACCAATCCGCGTTTCGGTAGATCGGAATTTTGAAAAAAAATCGGTCTGTCGAAATTGGGGTTGTCACATCTGGTATCAAAGCTTAGGTTTAGGATTCCTATATAAATAGTGAGTGAACATACTTGTATTTTTAAAAATATAAATATATTATATATATACCTAGATCCATAGAGGAACCCACTAAATAAAAAGAGTATAATATGGTATGAAATGGGATGCTTGTTTTGTACACTAAAGGAATGAATAAGGAAATTTGAGACCCTTAGTAAGTTTGGTTGGGAAGTGTACAATATACTTTGTACGAAAGGAAAGTAAATCCCATATGACTAGTATTTTGGGTTAGTGGGTTTGGCAGTAAAACCTTAAAAATTGGAAAAGGTAGAACAGAGAAAAATGGATTAGGAATATATATAGTTGAGAGAATTGACCGAGTGTCTAGGAGAACCTAGAAAAGTTGGAAACCCACTTTGAGTCTAACCCCATTATTAACTTTTAAGAACTTGAGATTATATAAGTTTTGGGAGAAAAAATGGTTTATGGTGTTTTCAAGTTTTAATCGTAAAAGTTATAGTTTTAAAATATGTAAAGAAGTACATATTGAGTTTTAAAGTAAAATTCTCTCAGTAAAAGGTGCATATTATAGAGCATGTATAGCTCCCTAGTTTTTCTTGTTATATTTCATACAAGAATTTTTAATCAAGAAAGTTTTGAAGTCTCTATTCTTTTGACAATTATTTTTGATAAATTATTTAAAAGAGAATTTTGTTGGGTGGACAAAACAAGTTGTAGAAAATGAGAATAGAGTGGATGTTGGCACCGTGTAGTAGGAGACTGAACTGACCTTATAGGTAAGAACAAATCGTAAACCCGATTGAGGAAAATAGTTGTCTGTATTTACTCCAGTTTTGCGATTTGAATTTTTTTGCAAGATAAGACGAAAAAAAATCTACAACAATGAAAATTTTCTTAAGTAAATAATGAGAATTAAGTAAAAAGGACTGTGCCATTGCGTCCGTCTCGGAATTCTGGTCAAGATAGACACCTGATTTACGTAAAATGTACATTATATGAAGAAATTATTAAGCCTAGAAGTTTGTATACGGACAGGAGAAGTAAATATATATATATACAAACAAATTAAAATATAAAATAAAGAATAAAATAAGGATTGCATGTAATAAATACATGCACGGAAAAAAATGTAATGCATGCATTGAAAGAAAGGATTGGTTGCATGCAATGTAAATATGTTGCATGCACTATTTTGCAAACATAATACATTAACATTAAAAGAAAAATAAAAGAAAAAGATTCATGCAATGGTTTAATTTAAGTATTGTAATTAACATGAAAAAGAGAAGTAAGGAGAGAACAATAATTATCATTGTTCTAAGAATTATTAACAAAATACTTCATAGCTCAGTTGGTTAAGGTATTGGATTTGTAATATGGAGGTCAGGGGTTCGAACCCCGGCGGCTGCATAATTTTTATCTTTATTTTAGAGAGGGCCAACTGAACATGCAAATATATGTACGCATATAAATTCAAAATTTGAAAGGATAAGAACATACATATAAGGAAATAAAGAAAATATATGTATATATATGAGAATAAATATATATGCAGAAATATATGTATATGAAAGATAAAATTCAAGATAAGGCTACAGTCAATGAAATATGGCAAGAATCAAATAACGTTGCAACATCGTTTGAATTTTGAAAATAAAATGAAAGTTGTGCGTATATATATACACGTAAAATGGTTATTAGAGGAATTAATACATATAAGAATATTTCATGTGAATAAAACAATTAAATAAATTCCAGAAATTCAAACATTCGAAATTCAAATTTCTGCACCAAAACAGCTTGCGGGATCCAACGCTTACTCAGCACTACATGTACGATAAGAATTAGCTAGATTCATCTACGAACATGGACTATTTTCTTAATTGGGTTCAATGCTGACTTAGCGCTGCGTGTACGATAAGGTCTTGAGCGCCTATAAATAAGACCCTAGACCTAACCCTAAACATCATAATTCAGCAGCTACGCTGGATCTCTGCCATGGCTCCCTCTCTCTCTCTCTCTCTTTTCAATTCTATTCTGAAATTAAAATGTTAGCCTAGGAGGATTATGAATTCAGATCTGGAAGAAGGAATCAATGTTAATAAAAAAAGATTATTGAATCATAAGACAAGGTAAACCTCTAAGAACCAATCTATTTAAATTATTTCTCTTTTCATGAAATAATAAATCCATGGTCATTAGGTCATGAATCAAATTAAAGGGAAAAGGAAAACCATAGGTGATAGAATGGATCAAATCCAAAATTTGGGGAAAACTTAAAGGTGAGTGGGTTTAATGTATAGCCTTTAGATAATGTTATGACAATCGTTTAGCATTCCCCATTTTAATAAATTGTGAAATAGCCGGTTTAATTATAAATTGCTGTTGTAACGAATTGAAATGTTGATATGAATATGGCAGGAAATTCCTATGTTGAATTGGCTAAGTTATTGAATGTTTACATGTTGGAGAAAATAAACTTGTTAGGATATGAATAGTCAATTCAGTGATTGTAATTACATGCTTTACTTGGGACATATTATTGATTGAACGACATGTTAAAATAATTACCCAATTGAATGTTTACATGTCCTAGTAGAATTAAACATATGTTGAAAATGACATAGGACAAAATATAGGCAAAAATTGGACGACATGCAAATTAGATTACTGTAAACTATATTACAGTAAAAAGGATAATATGTCTAAAATTTTCATGTAATGGGATTTTGGAACATAACATATATTATGTTTTGAGATTTTAATTTGGAAGCGTAATTTAATATGAACATAAGTGATTAAATGAAAATGAATATGCCTAGGACTATAATTAGAAATTGTAACTACACTTATGGCACGAGGTTAGGTTGCATTAGTGGCGGAAGTCTGCTCGGACCAGACCCATATCCAGCAGCCACTAATGTTGAACCTAATGTGAGAGGCCTAAGTGAAAGAATTAACAACATGTGCTAAGACACGAGGTTAAGTCAGCTTGTGGTAGAAGTTTGCCCGGACCCGCACGGCAAATCCAGCGTCCACAAGTATAGGCTTAATGTGAGAGGTCTAGTGCTTATATATATATAACAAGATGTGAATAAATGGCAAGGATGGTAATTAAATGTCTAACTCAGAAAATTAGAAAGGAAGGGATGTAATGAACTAAGTTAGTGTGATAAGAGGGAAAAGTGATGTATTTCCCAAAATGACTTATTTCTGAGAACGTTGTTGGAAGTAAGCCACAATAAATAAACAAAAGTAAAGAAATTACTTGCTACCAAGGAATTAGATGGGAAAACGTTATGAAAATATACCATTGATTCCTTCTATCAAACTGATAAGGTGCATGAAGTGTTTTCCTCAATATAATAAGGAACAAATATTACAATGAATGAAGAATAATGGTTTACAACAATAAATGGTTTAAAAGGGGAATGATAATAACCTATTATAAATAAATAACGTTAATCAAAATGTTGTATAATAGATAGACTTGTCCCAAGGACAAGTGAATATTATAACTTAGGTTATAATGAACTAGTAAGGGAATGGGATAACTGGTGAGTTTAGTTAAGTGACACTTAATTGTAAATTAAGTAATCAGAAAAGGGGAAAACCTGAAACAAGTTAAGAAAAGGGGGAAAATATATTGTACTTAATTATAAATTAAGTAGTCTGGGAGTCTGAAACCCGTTGGTAAGAATAACATGTTTAGACTTGTCCTAGGGACATGGGGAAATTATAACATAGGTTATAAAAAATGGGTAGAGAAACTTATTAATGAGCCTTAGTTAATAGAACTAAGTTAATAAGTAGACAACGATAAGTCGTATTTACTATGTAAAGTGGAATTATGATTAAATGAGAAAGGATGAGGAAAACTTATGAAATGAAATAAGTTATATTTAATCATAAATGGCAAGTGACTTGTTAATTGGAAACATGTGAATTGGATATATTTAATTACATATTAAGTAAAACATGTTATTGAAATCAAACAAGAATATAAAAGGGATTGTGGATCACAAATCTTGGGCCACAATCTAGAGAATAACATGTTGTAAGCTTATTAATAAACTTAAATGAATTAAGGTGTATAACTGAAATTAATAAGCAAGAAAAACTTGGTAATTTGAATAAGAATTCAATATGAATTGGAATAACCAAGTTAACTGGAAACCTAGTGAGTTGAGACAAGCGCGTAAAAGAATGTTTAGACGTAGGGTCTAACAACATGCTAAAGTAAGGCACTTAGACCCGTCCACGCAGTTGAGGGTGAATAACCAACTGGCAGATCATCGAGGTGTTATAAGGCACCAGGGGAGCGCACATTCATCTGATCGTTTGACGGCTCTAAAGGACTGGAAGGGGAATCACGCGGCTTCCTGAAGTACGTAGGGTGCTCCTAGTAGTCCTCTGTGCGGTGACAGATATCTTTGGCTGTGCTCGCAGAGGTTGGGTCTGCGCGTAACTACTAGGTGGGTGGGCCTTGACTGCAGATGTAGTTACGCAGTCAGAATGCTGTGACGAGGTGACACAAGGGTGGTTCGGCGGTTGCCTTACGAGGAGGCGGAGGGACACAACCAATAAGGATAGTAGATCGTCGGACACCCGTCATCGGCAGCCAGCGAGACGCGAAAAGACCAGGGCTAAACCCAAGATACCATTTCACCTTTCACTATCGAGGTATGGGGTTGAGGGTAGAAGCCACATGGATGTTTAGATTGGTTGTTATTAGGGGCGGTCTCTAGTCTTTACTAGTTGAGGGAGGGGCCGAAGTAGGGCTATAGCCACCATGGAAAACAGACCCTAGGATTATCTGTATTTGGAGGCTCTTAAAGGCGGGCCTGTACAGGTATGGAAAAGCTCCCGACCGAGTTCCGTGTTTCTTGTATTACTCTGCCATGGAACTCGATGCACATTAGAGGACGTGCGATCGAGGCATTGAGCTACAATTACAGTACATACGTGGGACAGTCTAGATACATGCATATCTGCTCTGGGTGGTGTATCATAGACTAGAGGGCATTACTCCGATATGGAAGCCGATTCGATCGATGGTGGTAGTCCATACGCTTACGTAGCATAGTAATAATAGATATATGTGAAACGTAACATTGTTATATAGAGATCCGTATGTCACTCCAGCATAGGATGAGGGACTGCGTTCATTATGGTAGAGACCATGCGAGTGGGGTACCATGGGGTGTATTTCAATGTTGGGAGATAGCTACATATACTGTATTAGGTTAATTCACTAGAAAGTAAATGGGTACGACATGTGTGTAAGCCTTGAGTATTGTTAACCCAAGTAACCTAATAAATAAGAAAATATGATTGAACGGTATATGTAAGATTATCCAAAGTGTATAGTTTAAATCCAGTCACCAGAACTTGTGTTCTGACCCCCTCCTCATAAAATACTCGCAGGTTAGATTGTGGCAGAGACATGATAGCTTTGGATATTGGTTAGGCAGTATTAATAATACGGTAAGGCTATGTTTTGGTTAGGCAGAGACATGATTGGCAATACCATAAACTATATGTTAGCTGGTTCTATCGAACCTCCAAAACGGGTTAATATGCCGACCACTCTAGAGGCATAAAGGTACTCAAATCATATCTGAGCCTTTCAGTCAGCCCAAATTTCGAGGTACCTCGCTTTCCATCAATAAATTTTTCCAACATCCACATAAGTAAACAGTCTGGGCTCCATACCATGACATTACTCGTAGCTAGAAACTAACATATGTCCATTTCTCTGAAGTCCTAATCCCTTTTCTGGTTCATACCGAGGTATGAAGCTCGCGAATTAACGCTACATAAAACTATGCTAATTAAAGTTGTGCTTTGATCATCAACCACAAAGCCTTGCTTTTCAACAAAAACTTTAATCCATGCAACTCAGCATGACATATTGTCAATCCATACAGTACCACTGATTTCCACCAATATATAACCTCTAAGCTTGTACGTCTCAGAGAAGGGTGTTAAGCAAGAGAATAAATTATACGCCACCAAAAAGATATATTTAGCAGATATCAATGAATACAGTATAAAGGAATACACTATTAGGCATACTATTCGTTTACTAGTCCGTTCTGGGTCTAAACGAAACCGGAGGCACTTATTCCGCATCCCATATATCTAATACAGGAGAGAGGCCCTCGCATATCCGGTCGTTCTCCAAGTACTTTTGGAAGATCACCACTTATTACCTTGTCTTGGGTGTACATCCCAATCAAGACATCAGTAATCATCCAAACGATGTGAAGATCTTCGGTCTTCAACCACCGTCTTCATCGTCGACTTTTAATCATCGTATCAATTATTCAGAATGGGTTAAACACGGTCTTTCTAAAGAATTCGTGTATTTTATAATCAAGTGTTATAAAAACACATTATATACCTCATTCCATTTCAAAATATTATTTTATTCAAATATTCTTTTCATAATTTAAACCAAATTAAGGTTTATGAAACTAATCGAGATTATCGAGCCTTACTGAAGTAATCATTTAATTATTTTTCCAATCCCAACCTATTCATCTCGTGGAGCAAAACTGGTAATACTCCATATCTAACACCCATTGTGTTATTGGTAAAATTAATTACCATTTCTTATTTCAAATCTAATTAAAGATTTAACTATCGCATGGAGTAAAACTGGTGGTACTCCATTCTCGATCATTTCATGAATTTGATGAATTTATTTATCTCATCCTCATTTCGATCTAATTAAAGATTCATTAAAACTCCAACTTTGTTTTAATATCAAAAATCATTACTTTATGATTATTCAACTTTTAAGAAATTAATCTTCTCTTTAACTAGGTTAAAGAACCAATGTCATTTAAAACATAGTTCGCAATAAACCCAAATCAACTTCCATTTAAAATGGAATCTTCACGGAAAACACATCAATATATAATCGATATAAATTTCTGTATCAGACTAATAATATAAATGGAATAACGACAAAGCCTTTTAAATTCCATATATAGTAACAGTCTTCCTTTAAGGAAGCTTATCTCGATTATTACCAAATCGAATTCCATTCAATTCCAAGTTAATATATTAAATTGGAAAACTTTACTTTGGAAAATTTCCATTAAATCTTAATAAAAGGATTTATAAATTCCAAATTATCTCTTCACTGTTAATTGGGTTAAAGAACAAGTGTTATTTAAAACACCGTTCACGGTAAACCCAAAAATCCAAATTCATTTCAATTCCAATTAAATATTAATTAATTGGTAAACTTCTCTAAATCTTATTTAAAAGATTTATTCTTTTCTCATCGGAGGTTAAGGACAGTGTTATTCAAGACACCATTCATGACAAACCCAAAATTCAATTTGATATTAAATACAAGGCTCTAAATAGAAATTATACGGGTTATAACCAATATCAAATTTTGAAACTAACGGATATCATATTGGGAATAACGATATCTATATCTTTCAAATTCCCAAAACAATATCCGTATAATCTCAAATCCAATACCAAAATATTCCAAAGGTTATTTCCATTTAAATCCATTCCAACTCATACATTGGAATTCCTGGTTATTTCAAAACCATTTACAGATCCAATTTATTTATTTAAAAATATTGGATTTTTATATTAGTTAATAACTAGTTCATTTTAATAAAAATATTATTTATCTTTTCAAAACTTGGAATTTTTCATCCAAAATCCTTCCAAATCATTTATTATGATTTTACATAATTTTTCTGTATTTTTAATAATTTTATCAAGGCCCTTACAGTCGATTTCCAATAACGACCACCGAACTGCATCCATAGCGACCTTTTTTGAAATTGATTTAGACATATTTCCAAATCTAACCATTAGATTTTAAATCTCCTATATTCATGGAAATCTCCTTACGATACGAACCCAATGGTTCCAGTTTTAGGAGAATCCGACGGTCGGATATCTCGTTCAGGTCAAAATTCGTGAAAGGTCGCTGCGCGGCGCGTTCTATTCAGGCAATTTAATATATATATATATATAATATATATTATATATATTTTGTCGATTTCCATTTAAAATGTATTTTATAAATCGTTTATAAATTCATTTTAAACCAATTTTAACTTCATTTTCAATTTTAAATCAAAATTGAATATTCCATATCATTATAATATTAAAATGATAATATTATCAAATATCTGATTTTGAAATCCATTTCTTTTCGATATTATTTTAAAATGAATAAAATTGATCGATAAACCTGTTCAGTTTAAAATGGCGAATATCTACTTGTTCGGCTTCATATATTACAATATTTTCGTGTCCATCCAAAAACGGACATCAAAATCATAATTTAATTCTTTACTAAATATTATTTTAAATTCTTTACTGAATATTATTTTAAAATCTTTACTAAATATTATTTTAAAATCTTTGTTAAATATTATTTTAAAATCTTTGTTAAATATTATTTTAAAATCTTTGTTATTTCTGAATTGGAATCAGACCCAATCAATTACCATATAATTTCAGTTATATGGATATCATACATCGCATGTATTCAACAATAATGATAAATAATCATTCAACATTCAAACATCATCCAGAGTGTATTTTACAACTGTATAAGCATTAAAATAAATAAATAAATAACGCTCATCACAGCCTGTTAACCCATCGATTGACATACAACTAAATAATGGGATTAGTGTATGTCAAATATCGTCCCAATACCCTTGTGGGGTTTTCAAACAACAAATACTGATTATTACATGTACACTTGGGTGATGTGTAAAAATTATCGTCCCAATCAATATCAGTTAAATAAGTGTACATAAACAAGTCGTCCGACTTGTAAACGAATATTTATTCCAATTTCTTTTCATGATAATTTTATATATTTTTTATTTAAATAATTTATACATTTCAGTTTTCAGAAAAATCCAGCATACAACAATATCAATTCCAATCAATTCATCCAATCACAATCCAAACAAACAATCAACCATGGTTTGCAAAAAAGTAGTGTTAGGAGCTGGTAATCCCCTTCTGCAACCTATGATACAATTACATAACAAAATAGTTGAGCTAGAAAGAGTTCTCACTTGGTTTCCACTCCGTCGGTCTTTAATTGACGGTTTTGGTACCGTTTGGATTTAAATTTGCTTTAAATTCTAATTTGCTCCAAATTGAACCCGGTCAGTTTTGTTGTGAAGCGCTCGACTCCACGATCGCAGCGGATCTGAAATTGTCGAATTCCGACATCATGTGAAAAAGTTACAGATTTTTAAGCATTCGATAATTAAAAATGGAAATTAAATTAATTTAAAAAAAACCCTTAACTCCTCTTCTTCTTCACACTCTCCAGGTTCCCTTCTGTTTTCACCAACTAACCAACCCCAAAACTAGGTTCCACCGTGCTCATCCCTTGAGGCGTCAGATTCAGATTAGGTGGGCCCATTTGAGGCGGTACTGGGGTACCACCCACTACCAGGAGCGGCGGCGGGATCGATTGCCTAGTGGCGACAGAAATCCGCCTCAATAGGCGCGCCTTCGTGCTCGGAAATCGGAGAAAACATTGAATGATTTTTTATCACTAGGGTATAGATTTGAAGATCTCAATCTCTTCTTCAATATTTGTTTTGGTTCCAACTTCAAATTCGAATCGAATTGAAAATTATTTGGTTTCTTTTTGGGAGCTTTAGAGCCATTGATTTCGAAGTGGGCGGCGGCTTGCTGAAGATAGCTTAGGGCTTCGAAAATAAGGAATGCATATATAATATTTTAAATTTTTAAATTTTTTAATTCTTTAATTTATTAAATATGAATTTTATCGTATTAACTCAAAATTAAACCCAATGACTGTCACCTCTAGCTAAATACCCCCATTCTGGACACAATGGGATATGTTTCGCAAGCCAATTTGACTGTTTCGGTCGGTTTTCATCAAAATTAAGATATAACTCTCTATATATTAAATTTGAACTTACATTTTAATTTACCAGGGCCACATACCGATTCCAAAAATTACAAAAAAATAAATCTAGCTATGTTTTGATGATACGGTCCTAACAAAACTAACTTCATCGAATTTGGAGGCCGTTTGAAAAATGGCCCTTTTTCCAGTCGATTAAATTCAAACTGAACCTGTTAAAACACGTTTAAATTTACCACGCTCGCTCACATATTAATTCCAAAAATCATGAAATTTGAAACATAACAATAATTTGATATTCCGGATCCAACAAAAGTGGTTTCATCGAAAACGGAGGTCGTTTGCAAAATGGCTATTTTTAAGGGTTATATATATTATTAAAAGGGTATGTTTTTTACAAGTCCCCATTAAGTTTCAAAATTAGGCTTACATCCAGTCATAAACTTATTATAAATTAGGCCCCTATATTTGAATCACGTGTTAGCAAAATCCAGATTTAGCCTTCCGTCTCTGCAAAACCCTAAAACAATGGATCTAAATCCTCTATTACAGCCGCCGCTCAAACAAAAAAAAATGACAGCCGATTATCATAAATTTCGTGTCGATCTTCATTAAAATGTCAAAATCGTTGTTTCTTTTTTCGTTTGAGACAATCTGGTTAGACCGAAGGTATGTTCATGAATTATGTATTTCTTCTACCATCGTTACTAATCGCCGCATAATTTATAGTGTATTAAGAGCAAATGAAAAAAATTGTATGATATTAGTATGAAATAAAGTTGTTGTTAAATAATTGTTGATAATGAGTACATTATTTTATGTTGATGTTATGAATAAGTATGGAATTGTATGCTTATAAAAAAAATGCTGATGTTAAGAATAGTTATATAATTGTTTGCTATCTCAGATTACTTGCATATTTGTATGCTGTAATTAAATTAAATGCAAGATTGTATGTTGTTATTCAGAAATCTTGCACGGTAATATGATTGTATGAAGGATTGTTTCATGTTTGTACACTATTAATAAAAGTTGATGCAAACAATTGTGCTTTTATTAAGAACCTTTGCACACCAGGTGATATTAACAACAATATTTGCTCAAATTTGTGAAACTATCCGGTATACTTGCATAATTGTGTGCATATATTCAGAATATTTATCCACTTGAGAGCAACAAGTCAAATTATGTGCAAAATAGCGTGCAAGTATTTAGAATACATACAAACTTGTGTGCTTCTATTAAGAATATATGCAAACTTGTTTCCGACAATTAAGAACGTTTCCCACCTGTTTTTTATGTTCAAAATATTTGCACATTTCTTTGCAACTATTTAAATTATTTAGACACTTGAGTGCATATGTACAGGGAATTTGAACAATTATGTTCATCTATTAAGAATACTTGCACACATGTGTGAATATATTAAGGATAGTTCCACATCTGATTTCATTTATTAAGAATATTTGCATAGTTGTATACATCTAAATTATGTATTAGGAAATGTTGCGTGCTATTATTAAATGTTGTATTGGTGTCACCTAAATTTTGTAAGATTCTATGCATTTATTAACAACTGTTGCATGCAAAAGGGCATTTATCAACTCAATGTTGCATGATTATATGTATGTATTAGGAAAATGTTGCATGCTTTTGTTCATTTGTCAGCTTATTGTTTCACAGTTATATGCATTTAGTCCAACTTATTTTAAAATCTTTTAATTCTTATTGCAGAGATCTACGATGAAAGAACTGATGCTGAACATAGTTGAACAACAATGGATAACCTGACACAAAACTACCTTCTACCGGATGCAAAGTTGACAGATAATTTTTTTTAAAGTTGATGTTTATATATCTTGTAAATATGTTCACTGATATTATGTTTTTCGAACTACTGGGACCTTATTATGTAGTTTGAAAACTGAATTAATGTGGGATTTTATGTTTTGAATTCAAGTTCTTCTGACTTTATATCATGTTATGAAATGTTGCTTATTTGTGTACACATATTCATAATAATTGCATACTTGTATGAAAATATTATGGAATTTACTTATTTGAAATGCCAAATTATTCAGAATAATTTCGTAGATCTGTGAAATTATTCTTGTTAGTTTCATAAGTATATGCAAATGCTTTAACTTTTTTGCTATGAGAACTTAATATAAATACTTGCATATATGTATGCAATTTTTCCAGATATTTGCATACGTAACTGCTAATTTTTGCAGTATTGATCAGACAAGCATTGTTGCCGTTGTTTTTTCAAAAACATATAGTATAAAGAGAACTGTGTAATATTTAAGGAATAGATTACAAAAAAAAATTGCACCAATCATTCCAAAACTTCATATATACAGAACCATCGAAATAAATACAAATAGAGAGCAACATTTATGTTATTTATAATTGTTTGTATGAAATAAATACAAATAGTTGAGTAATCAATTATATTGAAAAAAATGCATAACAATATGCAATATATTATTTATAACTGTACATAAGAGAGAAACATTTGATAACATTATGAAAAAGTAGTAAAACATCGTACAGAACATAAATTTCCAAAGTAAATCAGTTCAAAAACTACGTAATCAGTTTCACATGATTCGAAAATAAAACAACAGTCAACATTTTCAGCAAAAATATAAACACCAGTTTTCATCATTTTAATCACTAGGTTTGTTATTTTCTGAGGCCAAGAACTTCTGTGTCAGGAGATTTTCTATAGTCCATCTATAAAGCTTGCAATTGAGTATTTCGTGAGCAAGCTCAGCACGTTGTTCATTAACAGCCACAGCACCATATACTTCCTCATCTTCAATGATTTATTGGTTCTCACTTTTCTGTTTCATCAAGTTAATAACAAACATGCCACAATCAACGCTGCAGAAAGTTATAAAACATAATCAGTTTGTTTGAATAATTCTATGTGGTATGATAACAAGGGTAGAAATATGCAATCATTCTTAAAATCTACATACTAGTATGTATGCAGGTTTTCGAAATATCAGTATACAAGAATCCCATAGTTTACATAAAAAATGAATACGTGTGTACAAGTATTCATATTACATGCATACAAATATGAAAAAAAAATTGTATATCTGCATACAAGCATGCAAATAGTGTTAATATTTGACTTCAAGCATGCAAATATTCTTCATATTTGCATAAAAGCATGCAAATATTGTCAATATATGCATACAAACATGCATATATTTAAAATATCTACATACAAACATGGAAATATTTTCAATAATTGCATACAAGCATACACATATTGTCATAAATTGCATACAAGCATGCAAATACATATAGTAACTGGGTACAAGCATGCAGAGATATACATACATGCAGATGGATAATTGTAAATGAGCTGAGTTTATTTACACGTGTTCTAGCAATATTTGCATATTTGTAGGCTCATATTCACAACTTATGCATATCTTTATAAACATATTCAGAATATAAAACAAATATACTGTAAATTTAATAAATAATACTGTACGATCTATAATAACATTAGAACTTTATACTATAATTTATAAACAGTCCATCGGCAAAACTATAAAATTAAACAAAATCAGATTAATCAATCAACAAATATCGAGTAAAAAATTGATAACCATAAAAAAATATTAAAACATATAAATTACCTTGAAGAAGAAACATTCATCATATAAACCAAGGATGGATGTAATTAAATCACTGAAAAAATTCCGAGCAGTGGAAATTATTGATCGACGGAATCAACAGCTGAAAAAATCAAAAAAATGACAGCGTCGCCATGATTGAGAAATATAAGTTTCTGGAAAAATTAAAACCCTATTACGTTTCTGGATATACTAGATCCGTATAACGTGAATTTAGGACAACGTTAATCGCACCTTAAATTGCGAAAAGGGTAGTGTTGGAAACAAATTAGCCACTGTTTAAAAATAGGGATGAGATTTATATGTTTTAGAACGGGAGGATGTGAGCTTAATTAAGTTTAGTTTTAAGGATGTGAGCCTAATTTTCACTTATTAAAATATATATATATATATATTCCATAGCGACCTATTTTGAATTTTTAACTGGACATAACTTCCAATTTATAAAGTGAAATCTCAGTTTCTTATATTCGTTAGAAAGATATAATTAAATGGATTCCAACATTTCTTGTTTTACTGAGAACCGATTTATTTTGAATCCTATACATTCATTTGAAATTTAAAATCCAATTTTCAATCTACCGCGCCATTTCAGTCTCGTTTTATAATTAAAATAAATTTATACGCTTTAACTTCGATTAAAATATATATTTTAGTCGTTATTATTTAAATAAATCATTTTAAATATTCAAAGTACATTAAAATAGCTATAATAAAAAATTTAAATTGGTTCAGAAATTCCGGGTTGTTACAATCTTCTCCACTTAAAATCTTTTCGTCCTCGAAAAGGAACGGAGTTGAAAGTTGTTTAACGCGCTAAATTTCTGAATTTTTTTGCCATAACCTCCTTTGTATGGGCTAATTGGTAAAAGCACAACTTGCCTCGCAGGGCCCTTGTCAATCCAAAAGAAAAAGAAAAAGCCAAGCGGCTAGCCAATCGGCTCATAAAATCATCAAAACCCCAATAAATACAGTAAATATATACCTATTTGCCGGGTAAATAATTTTATTCCTCTTCTTGGCTTCAATGCTATGACCTGTTCATTATATACACATGTACGTATATGCAATTTCAATCAAGTTTCAATTCAATTCAATATTTGATTCGATTTGGCTTTACTTATCATTCATTCTTTTATTGGTTAAATTAATTATCGTTCCAATATTTTTTTTATTAGTTAAACTAATAATCACACAACACAGCCAGCAATCAGTTAGTTGATTAAATTTTCAAACATATAATTTTGATATACTCAAAAATCCTATTTCAATGCCAAATCATAAATAATAAATTCTAACTCTGTTTTGGTTCTCACACCAGTCAATTGGAAATACATAGACATCCACCTTCGAAACTCGAACATAAATACTTATGATGGGGCCCCATAATTAGAATCATCTCCGGACAACTAGAGTGTGATTCTATATCTATCCAATTATATGAGACTTCTTATACACATTTGCAAGGCGTATATGCAAAATCTACTTATACTTGATAGTCCAAAATCAATTTAAAATAAAATATTCAAATACGAATAATAGATATAAAATTTCAAAACTAAATTCGTTTTTATAAATAACACTCTTCAGACTCATTCTAGGATATTACTAATCCTATCTCCAACAAGTCAATCTTATAGGATGTCACTAATCCTATCTCCAATGAGTTCTTTCGTTTGGTTCTAATGTGTCTTGTTCTCTAGCTTTGTAAACCAAAGCTATGATACCACGATGAAACAACCCAAACTTTCCCTTACGGAAAAGTTCGAATTGCTTTGAGAACACGACGCATCAGAATACAAATAATAGAACATTTCATTGCTATTACAACAATTTACATCAGAGTACAAGAATATTTCCAAGTTCATATAATTTACAACAGAAAAATATCAGAGATTTAATTACATAACAGCGGAAAAAAATATACATAAATAAAACGTACAGTGGAAATCATCAATAACCACAACAGAAATAAATACACAGATACAAAGCTTTCCGAATATAGCTCCAGCTGTAATCCAGGATCCTGTGAAAAGAAGTATCTGCGAAAACCAAAACTACTAGCTGTCCGTGTGGAAATATGGGCACCCAGAGTGTAGAAACATTAAACTCTGAGTCGGTCATAAGACTGGTGTGAGAACTAAAATAGTTATTAGCTTTATTTAAAGTTAGGTAATCACGAGACCATGCTGTATAATACGGAACGGTTTTATCCCCCATGGATACCAGTGCACAAAAATAAATAGCGCAGTGCTAAAGAGAAGAATGAAGCTATTATAAGACTCATGTCCCATCACACAATGAACGCAGTCGAGGATAGATTTTTCCCTTATAATAGCCAAATATGCTTGATACCCGAAATTTCATCTTTTATTATTACTATATAAGTGAAGAAATCAACTTCAAATATAAATGTATCAATCCTAGGTGGCGTAGGTACCATTATATTACGTCGTCATATATATATATATATATATATATATATATATATAGACACAACTAAAACCGAAAAATAACGTATTGGAAATTGGGTTTCTATCTATGAACCAAGGCAAGCGATCATCCTTACCGATTCGAGACACACTAGCAATGCCTCAGGATCACACCTACGGGCAACCCTAGGTTGGTGATAGGGCCGGTCATTCGTCAATGATTGGCAATACCATAAACTATATGTTAGCCGGTTCTATCGAACCTCCAAAATGGGTTAGTATGTCAAACACTATAGAGCTACTAGGGACTCAAATCATATCCGAGCCCTTCAATCAGCTCGAATTCCAAGGTCCCTCGCTTTCCGTCAATAAAGTTTTCCAATACCCACATAAGTAAACAGTCTGGTCTCCATACCATGACGTTACTCGTAGCTAGAAACTAACATATATCTATTTCCCTGAAGTCCTCATCTTGTTTTTGGTTAGTACCGGAGTGTGAAGCTCGCGAATTAACACTACACAAAGCTATGCTAATTAAAGTTGTGCTTTGATCATCAACCACAAAGCCTTGCTTTTCAACAAAAGCTTTGATCCATGCAACTCAGCATGCCACGCTGTCAATCCATACAGTACCACTAATTTCCACCAATATATAACCACTAAGCTCGTACGTCTTAGAGAAGGGTGTTAACCAAGAGAATAAATTCTCCGCCACCAAATAGATATATATTTAGAAGATATCAACGAATATAGTATAAAGGAATACACTGTCAGGCATGCTATCCATTTACAGATTTGTTCTGGGTCAGAACGAAACTGGAGGCACCTTATTCCTCGTCCCATATGTCCAATACAGGATAGAGGCCATCGCATATCCGGTCGATCTCCAAGTACGTCTGGACGGTCATTACTTATTACCTTGTCTTGGGTGTACATCCTAATCAAGACATTAGTAATCATCCAAACGATGTGAAGTTCTCCGGTCTTCAAGCACCGTCTTCATCGTCGACTTTTAATCGTCGTATCAATTATTCAGAATGGGTTAAACCCGGTCTTTTCGAATAATTCACGTATCTTATAATCAAGTGCTATAAAAACACATCATACACCTCATTCCAATTCATAATATTATTTTATTCAAATTTTCTTTTCATAATTTAAACCAAATTAAGGGATTTGGACATAATTTAAAATCCAACCATTCAAATTTAAATCTCATGTATTCATTGAAAATATCTTTTCGATACGAACCCAACGGTTCTAGTTTTAGGAGAAAACGACGATCGGATCTCCCGTTACGTCCATTTGAAGTTAATGGTCGAAATTCGTGAACGGTCACTGCGTGGCGCGTTCTATTCAAGCCATTAGAAACGTATTTTATAAATCATTTATAAATCCATTTTAAATCAATTTTAACTTCATTTTCAATTTTTAATCAAAATTGAATATTCCATATCATTATAATATTAAAATGATAATATTATCAAAATATCTAATTTTGAAATCCATTTCCTTTCTATATTATTTTAAAATGAATAAAATCGATCGATAAACCCGTTCGAGTTAAAATGGTGAATATCTACTTATTCGGCTTCATATATTCAAATATTTTCATGTCCATCCAAAAACGAACATCAAAATCATAATTTAATTCTTTTCTAAATATTATTTTAAATTCTTTACTAAATATTATTTTAAAATTTTTACTTAATATTATTTTAAACTCTTTGTTAAATATTATTTTAAAATCATTGTTAAATATTATTTTAAAATCTTTTTATTTCTGAATTGGTATCAGACCCGATCAATTACCACATAATTTCAGTTATATGGATTTCATACATCGCATGTATTCAACAATAATGATAAATAATCATTCAACATTCAAACATCATCCAAAGTGTATTTTACAACTGTATAAGCATTAAAATAAATAAATAACGCTCATCACAGCCTGTCAACCCATCGATTGACATATAACTAAATATTGGGATTAGTGCATGTCAAATATCATCCCAATACCCGTGTGGGGTTTTCGAACAACAAATACTGAATATTATTTGTGCACGTGGGCGATGTGTAAAAATTATCGTCCCAATCGATATCAGTTAAATAGGAGTCTGACTTGTAAATGAATATTTATTCCAAATTCTTTTCATGATAATTTTATATACATTTTATATAAATAATTTATACATTCCAGTTTTCAGAAAAATCCGGCATACAACAATATCAATCCCAATCAATTCATACAATCACAATCCAAAAAACAATCAACCATGTTTTGCAAAAAAGTCGTGTCAGGAGCTGCTAAACCCCGTTTGCAACCTATGATATAATTACATAACAAAATAGTTGAGTGAGAAAGAGTTTTCACTTTGGTTTCCACTCCGCCAGTCTTTTATTGATGGTTTTGGTACCGTTTGGATTTAAATTTGATCCAATTCCTAATTTGCTCCAAATTGAACCCGGTCTGTTTTGTTGTGAAGCTCTTGACTCCACGATCGTAACGGATCTGAAATCGTCGAATTCCGACGTCATGTGAAAAAGTTACATAATTTTAAGATTCGATAATTAAAAATAGAAATTAAATTAATTTTAAAAAAAAACCCTTAACTCCTCTCCTTCTTTACACGCTCCAGGTTCTCTTCTGTTATCACGAACGAACGAACCCCAAAACTAGGGTTCCACCGGGCTCATCCCTCGAGGCGTCGGATTCAGATCAGGTGTTCCCACTTGAGGTGGTTCGGGGCACCACCCACCACCAGGAGCGGCGGCGGGATAGGCCGCCCGTTGGCGCCAGAAATCCACCTCAATCGACGCGCCTTCGAGCTCGAAAATCAGAGAAAACATTGAACGATTTTTTATCACTAGGGTACAAATTTGAAGATCTCAATCTCTTCTTCAATATTTGTTTTGATTCTAACATCAAATTCAAATCAAATTGAAAATTATTTGGGTTTCTTTTTGGGAGCTTTGGAGCTTTTGATTTCGAAGAGGGCGGCGGCTTGCTGAAGATAGCCTAGGGTTTCGAAAATAAGGGATATATATATAAAAAACTGGAAACTTACATTAAGGGCTTACTAGTTGGTCCCAATTATTTTATAGGACATGGGTTTTAAATAATTATTTTCCAGGACAAAAATCAAAACGCGAGTCTTCATCTTCTTAAACAACCATCGTATCTTCAAAAATCGGGTGCTCGTGGAAATTAGGTCAAAATTAAGCCATTGTTTCTTGTGCACTTAAAGAGGTCATTTATTTTTTGGGAAAAAAATAGGCATTAGTTTGTTTTGAAATCAAATTCGAGTTTAATTATGGGAAATATTGAGGCTATTTTGTTCATTTGGATAGGCTAATCGATTTTCTCTACTGGATTGCTTGGTTTTTGGTAATTCTCTATTTTATTTGTTATTTTTCACTGTCAATACGATGTTTTATGTCATTTTTCATGCTCTTGTATGTTTCTTATAATGAACTATTCATTGTTATTTGAGAGGCAGTTTTGATCTATTAGAGGAATGTTTCGTTTGATTTAGGTTGAATAATGAACTCTGAAATGTATTCTTCTGATAAAAAAGCACTGTGTATTTAGCTTGGTTGCATTATTCACTTTATATTATGATTTTTGTATTTACACTATAACTTCAGATTTGTCTTGAGCAATTAAACCAATTATTTTTATCAGTCAATTCTGTTTGTACTCACTTTGAGTATGTAATTGTATATTAAATAATATTAGTTGACGACGCCTTTTCTTCAGTTCTTGATGCTTTGTGATCCGAAAAAGATAAAGGATTTTTTTTTTTTGAAGTAGTATAAAAAATGATAAATATGTGAGATTCTTTACAGAAAATGATAATTGGGACAGAAAATGATAAATGATTTCACTGATTAACTGCATTTCAATGTATATTTACAAATGAAGCTCAATCTTTTTATATTAAAAAAAGATTGCATTTTAATGTACAGGTAGAAATGTTTAATATACAGCCATGCTCCTTCTTAATGTAAGATGTCCCAAAAACTTTTTGCATTGTTTTTAATGTTATATGTATATTTGATCCATAACAAATACTGTAAAAGATTTAATGTTATTTAATTTGATGTACCAGATGTTACTTTATACAGGAGTTAAAAAAGATATATGCATTTATCTTTTTATAAAAATAATGAAATAAACTATTAAGCTGTACTTACATATCATAGTTACTACTACATGTTAAAAAATATTTATAAATTTTCTTCTAATTTGAAGTTATTAAATAAGGTATACAAATGATTTAAATAACATATAGAAAAGATAAAAGCATATATGTTTTAGAAGTTCGATTTTAAGTCTTTGTACTGTATGCATGAACTAATTTTCATATCTTTGAAATTTGTAATTTTTCCTCATAGATTACACATTCAAGTAACAAAATTAAAAAAGGAAAGGAAAGAAAGGATGAATTGCCTCTAGCAATTTTATTTTTCCTTTCTTTTTAACATGATTTTCTCAGTTTTTGATAAATGATAAATGCAGTTATCATTTTTCAAAATGCTATGTAGCATGTATTATGTTTTCATTTTGTTGGTGTTATTTGCTAAATATTTGTGGGTTGGGTTTCTGTATTGAGGCTAATGCTAATATGAATAATGTAAGGAGCAAGTAATATAAAGCAAGTATCACTGTATTGTTTTATTTTTGAGAGTTTGTTACAATAAGATTTAAAATTGTTCATAAGAGTATGATGCATTAGTTCATCTACTTAGTGTTTGTTTACACATGCATGAGTGTTTTTTTTTTTTTTGACAATGTTTTATGGTTTAACTGAAAGTTGTACAGAATATTTTCAAGTTTGTAAATTTAAAGATTGACAAGAAATTTATATTGCAAATATTGAGCTATGCTCTTGTTCACAATTCATTAGTAGTAATACATGAGCTTTTTTTATTCCCTTATAGCGTAGGTTTTGTGATTTTCAAGAATATTAACAGTATGTGATAACGACTTTTGTGTAGTCCTGATAATGTTTGTTCAAATAACATAACAGATGTTATAGGACTGAAAAAGATAATTTATTTTATCATTTTTCAATACGTACGCCATCATTTTTTTTTCGTAACGATGATTATATGGCCTAATGTACTTGTTTTGTCCATCTTCGAGTTCAGTGCTGAATCCATCAATTTCTACTTTAAATTCAACAACATCAGCGGGAATTAAGCTTTGCCACCACAGAATCTCACCAAAGATGAGGACTGTGAAGGCATGGTTCAATGTGGGAAAGAAGTTTTTTGGTTGCTCCATGTGGCCTATAATTATAAATTAAGTATTTTTGGTTGCTTTGTTAATTATCGTATTTTTCAGTGGTGTTTTAGTTGGGAATTTAACATATGTGTAGAATGATGATTGTGGGTATTTTATGTGGCATAAAGAAGTGTGTGAAATCAATAACAATGCTAAAATGGAAGATACAACTGTTAAATTGATGGAAAAAGAAAATACTATATCGCAATTACTCATGGAAAGGAAGACACTTGAAAACAAGTTGCTGAAGCAAAAGCAAAAGAGGGCAAAAGATGATGAGATTGTTGCTGATATGAAGGTAGAGATGGCTTTAATGTGTGTTAAATGTGGAAATCACGAGAAAGGAAAAAAATCTTTGCAAGAGCTTTAGCTATGTCAAGGATCATGTTTGGGATTATTTTGTGTATGCTTATGGCAATGTAATGCTGTGAAATACAGTTTTTCTTCATATTTTTATTTTCATGTTTCATCTTTTGGGAGTTGATGAAATGTGATGTGTAATTTTGTATGTTTTGAAACAAATCTTTGAATGGTGTTTTATTATTAGTACTATGGTTATACTGATGTAGAAGAAAGATAAATGATTTTATCTTTTATTGATAATATTTTATATTTAACTGAACTCAGTGATGATATTGTGATTGCTGATGTTGAAAACATTATGATGAATTTGATAATGAATTTCTACTTTGACATAACCAAGCATGACTTCGTAATCTGTAATATGATTATTTTGATATTTGAAGAAAGATAAATCATTTTATCTTTTATTGATATTATATTAAAGGCCGTGACATACAATGTTATTGAAAGTACATTGTACCTATACGAGGATACTGAATATAATTTTGCTTGTTATTTTGTTTGTAAGGCTCTATAATATTATGTTGTACTAACATATTTTCAACAAAATATAAAAGCTTTTATCTTTCTTAGCTTAGTAGCAGAATAGAAATGAGTATTGAAAATTCATGATTATTTATCAGAATTTATCTTCAAATTAAAATAAGTTATGTTATAGCTTGGTAGTTAATATCATATATAACATATTAACTGTTATTTTGAGGATGTTTTTGGTAATTATTTTAAAAAATATAAAATGATTTATCTTCTTTATTTTAAATGCAACACAGTTTACATAATTTTATAAGTAAAAGAAAATCGGTTTTATCATTTTAGCGGTAAATCAGTTTTATATTTCATACTACTTCATTTTAAATGCAACACATGTTACAGTTGAATTATATGGTAAGATAACTTAACCTTGTTTTCGGTCATGGGGACGTTCAAATTCATAATGGAAATTTAAAAAATGCAATCTCTTATTTTGAATCTTCTTTCTTTAATTATATTTCTTTATCACAAGATGATAAGCAAGGTGTGGACAAAGTTGTACCATCTTCGTACAGGGATGCTATTTTGAAGACAGCAATAAATGGATATGCATATTTTAATGAACTCAAAAATTCCTCCTCTCAACAGCCGCATCGAAATTCTAATCGTTATTCTGAAAAAATTAATTACATCAAATCTATTAATGGGTGCTTCAGGTGCAGATCTTCAGATCATTTGGTTTGCAGGCATCGAAATCCAATTTTATGTTTCAGATTCAACAAAAAAGGGAACAATGCTTTTAATTGTATATTCCATATCAAAAATCCCCAAAAAAGGCGAACCCTAAAATAAAAACCTATATTTCAGCCGAGACATTTCCCGATGATTTCAATTAGGCTAGATCTATGGTGGTGGTCTCCAATAGCTCGGGGAGCTTTCTCTATCATCGAACTTGAAGATCTCGACATATCCAGGTTCGGCAAGAGTTTTCCTTATTAGAACTGGACTGTTAGAAAAATGGGCGATAATTTTATTGTGAAATTCCCTCCTTCCCCGTTGACTAATAATTTTTATTATTCCTTTGTTATGACGAAAGGGGTTGTGAATCTAAAGAAGTGGAGCACACAGGTTGGCAGTATAGCCAAGAGGAAGGTTGAAGAATGGATTAGCTTGAAGAACTTGCCGGTTGTTTGTAGACATTTGGAAGTGCTCAAAGCAGCGCCATTGGATTTGGGGGATGTAAATAGACTTTGGCACGGATCTTTGCATGCTGCAGATTCTACTTGGTTGAGGGCACTGATTCTAATAGATGAAGATTTGGTACTCCCGCATTCGATTATCATTCCCATTGAAAACTTTGATCATGAAGTAACAATTACGAAGCTGGATGGAGAGTCTTCTGAGGAGTTTGACATAAGAGAGTTTAGAAGGACTGTTTTTGCTAGGGGTGATGATGGCAGGCTGATGGTTCTGAATTATAAGAGAGAGAGAGAGGTGACTATGCTTGAGCTCCAAATGTTCCACCTATGAATGCCCCGAGTGCTAGTGTGCCTATTGTTCTTTTGTCAGAAGAAGTGGATAAACCGGATAATGTTGAACAAAGGGGGAATGTGGATAATGCTTTTGTGAATTATGAAGGGTGAGCTCATGTAGAAGTTGATGCAGGTGGAAACATTACGGGAGTTAGTAATGCGCAGACATATGATGATGATGCAGTAGGTTTGGATGATTTTGGTGATAATTGGAGTGATAGCAATGAGCATTTTGAGGGGAATGAATATAATTATCAGGACATGAATCTTGGTGGTGGCAATGCTTTGGCTCTTACTAATTCAGGAGAGTGCTTTGAGATCACTAGCAAAAGGAAGAGAAAAAGACCTCTTGAGAACTCCGGAGTGGTGATGCTTAGGCGCAGTGAAAGAGGCCTACCTCATACTATTGAAGGCACTGATAGGAAGAAATATGGTGAAAGCATTGTTGAAAAAGTGCGTGCAAGGGTAAAAAGAATTGTTGGACCTTCTGCTTAAAGATGTTGTTGAAGACTTTATGCTGAAGACTTTTTGCTACTTTGTTATTTTGGGGGCTGTAATATGTAGTACATGTTGTTTTTCTTTTTGGGGGTTGTAATATGTTGACTACAATTATCACTAACTTTTTGCTTCAGAAAAATTATATTGTAAGATGAATATTTGGTTATTTGTATGTGATGAACGTTGCTTTTCAGCAGTGATAAGTGTTAAGAACTGATTAAAATTAAGCAATATTATGTTTTGTTATATACTGTTGTTTAGATGGTTAAAAAGATAATAAATTTTTTCTTTTTATTTTATATAATGCAATTATTTCATTTGTTGAATGATTATTTGGTTATTTGGTCTTGTGAATTTTATGCTATGTTTTGTTGAATGGTTATTTTATTATTTGGTTTTTTTTCGACAGCAAAGGTTTTAAAATATAATCGCATTTATCTTTTCATGTAAACGCAATATTTTAAGTTTGTTGTATGTAGTGACTTTTATAGGTTGTTGAATGTTGACAACAAAAGATAAGGCCAAACATTTTCATATTTTTAAAGTGTTGATTTGGATTTTATGTTCACCCTTCTTTGAGTGAAGTGATGTACCATGACTTGAAATATGTTGACTCGAACTTTATGTGCATGTAAATGTGAATAGGTGGTTGGTGACTGATTTTAGTTGCGGTTTTACAAAATGATAAATTGTTTTATCTTTTTTCCACTTGCAAATTCAACAAAAAAATAAAATCCCAACATTACAGTTTGGTTTAATATTTTCTTTGAGTTAAAGTTAACCATCTTATCATGTAAAGTTTGTGGAATAAATATAATAATGAAATAGCAAACCCAATAGTATACAGTAGTGAGAAGATTTTAAATAAACACAATAATGCACAATTGATATATCAACTATAACAACACACAGTAATCAAGCAACAAATATATAATCAGCCTAGTTTTGTATGACAAATTTGACCCCAAAATAAAATTTAACAAGGTTTGAAAACTATATACAAATTCCTAAATTTGACAACATATGGATCCTTGTAATTAGCAATATTAAAATTATCTACTTTGCATGTATTATTATCTAAAATTATTTGCAGTATACCAGACGCAAAATTAACTCTTAACTTGTTCATATGTTGTGAGAATTGCTTGCTATCATAGGTCTTCCATGCGTAAAAATTTTGAGGTTCATAATGATATACATTCCACAGTCATATCTATTGTAAACAGAACAAAAAAAGTTAAACGTTTGTCAACTATTCATCTTCTTAGAAAACACGTGTTTGAATTGTCAATTGTCCAAACTGGAATAACATGTAATAATGATTTTCAATTAAGTATAACAGCATACAACAATTAGGCAATCCGATAAGATTCGTAACTTATCTATGCTGTGTTATACACTAAAGACAAAAAAGAATAAGGTTAAATAAGTTATTACCAACCATTAATTATTGGCTCTGTTGCATAAAAAGATAAACCCATTTTTTTTGCCCACTTGTTTGTTTGTTTGTTTTTTTTTAAAAAAACCATAACATATTATAAAAATATTAAAACATATAAACATAATAATTTAACAATATTTTTTATTACAAAAGTAATATTTCAATGATTTTGTACAGAAATACATTAGTTATTTAAAAGATAAAATTGCTTATCTTTTTTTCATTAGCTTTCATATTACAAAAACATTAATAACGATAGATATATTAAAACATGGTTTCCTAAATAATTCTATCATATTTACATTTATTTTTTTAAACATGAATTTCTGATCTAAAAATATAATTATGTTTATCTTTTTTTGTGTTTGTTTGTTATAAAAAAAGTGTTAATCATTTGCAAATATAAATGTGTTAAATCATCCAATGCACGAAAATTATTGATTTTTTTTTAAATCTAATATACAAATTTTTTTTGTCCACTTGTCTTATATCTTTTACAGTGATGGTTAGCATACATTTATCTTTTTCAAAAAACTGATAGCAGTGTATACCAAATAACAAATAAATGTAAAAATTTATTTTTCATAAAAGAAATACAACTAAACATTTATAACAATTACAGTAACAGATAAACATTTTTATTTTTATTTTGTATTTGTTTCTTATAAAAAAAATGTTACTCATTTGCTAAAATAGATGTGTTAAATCATCTAACACATGGAAATTATTGAATTTTTTTTAAATAAAATCTTATATGCACATCTTCTAGTAAAAAACATTTTTGTTTACAAAGATAGATATATTTATCTTTTTAGTCTACTTGTCTTATATATTTACAGTGATGATTTTCATAAATTTATCTTTTTCAAAAAACTGATAGCAGTGTATACCATATAACAAATAAACATTAAAATTTGAACTAAACATTTATAACAATTACAGTAACAGATAAATGTGTTTATATTTTTTTGTGTTTGTTTGTTATAAATAAAAATGTTAATCATTTGCTAAAATAAATGTGTTAAATCATCTAATGCACGGAAATTATTGATTTTTTTTAATTAAAATTCAATATGCAAATCTTCCAATAAAAAACATTATTGTTTACAAAGATAGACATATTTATCTTTTTTGTCAACTTGTCTTATATCATTTACAGTGATGATTTACATATATTTATCTTTTTCAAAAAACTGATAGCAGTGTATATGAAATAGAAAATAAACATTAAAATTTGTTTTTCTTACAAAAAGTACAACTAAACATTTATTACAATTACAGTAAAAGATATATGTGTTTATCTTTTTTACATGTATCAATAATTTTCAAATATTACTAAATTTTAATATATAATTAAATAAGTAAAATTAAAGGACTAACACGATTATATTTTTAAGTTGTCAAACTAAATATAATATACTACTAAATATATATATATATATATATATAAGTGAATGACTACTTACTTCAGCCAACAAAAACAATTGATATATAGCAAACAAAAAAATCGATGAACAACGAACAACAAACTTAAAGAAGTACTCACTTATTCAACAACTACTGAACATAAATCGTGTCTTGCAAGCAGTGAATATAAATTGCGTCTTAAATTCTTCAACTGAATAAAGGTGAGGCGATTAACATCAGCAGTCGATACGCAAAAAGTTATGCGGTTTGATTTCTTCAGTCAATCGACAGATCAACTGAGGCGATTTTGTTTCGAAAGTAGATTAACAGTAGATTTCATTTCGAAAGTACAAAGATGAAGAAGAAAGCGGATTTGAATTCAATTTGGGGTTTTTTTTAGCGTTGAGAATGCATACCAAATGTGGCGATAAAATTTTGTCCTTAAAATTAATTATTTTAAGCCAGTGTCCTATAAATTAATATTTTGATGTGAGTAGACCCTTATGGTAAATTACCCCTATATAAAATATTTTAATAATTTTCAGTTCTTTTATTTCTTAAATATGAATTTTCTCATATTAACTCCAAAGTAAACCCAACGATTGTCGCTCTTAGCTAAATAACCCCATTCCGGACACAATGGGATATGTTTTGCAAGCCAATTCGACTGTTTCGATCAGTTTTCATCAAAATTAAAATATAAATCTATATATGTTGAATTTGAACGTACATTTTTATTTACCGGGGCTACATACCGACTCCAAAAGTTGCATAAAAATAAATCTAGCTATGTCTTGACGATACGGTCCCTAAAAAACTAATTTTGTCGAATTTGGAGGCCGTTTGAAAAATGACATTTTTCCAGTCGATTAAATTCAAACTGAATCCGTCAAAACACGTTTAAATTTACCATGCTCACATATTAATTCCAAAAATCATGAAATTTGAAACCTAGCAATAATTTGACTTTCTGGATCCAAAAGTGGTTTCGTAAAAAACGGAGGTCGTTTGCAAAATGGCTATTTTTAAGGGCTATATATATTATTAAAATATATGTATAAATTCCATAGCGACCTATTTTGAATTTTTAAACTGGGCATAACTTCTGATTTATGAAGTGAAATCTCAGTTTCTTACATTCTTAGAAAGATATAATTAAACAGATTCCATCATTTCTTGTTTTACCGAAATCTGATTTATTTTTAATCCTATACATTCATTTGAAATTTAAAATCGAATTTTTAAACTACCACGCCGTTTCAGGCTCGTTTTATAATTAAAATAAACTTATAAGTTTAAACTTCAATTAAAATAAATTTTTTAGTCGTTATTATTTAAAATAAATCATTTTAAATATTCAAAATACATTAAAATAGTTAGAATAAAATTTTTAAATTGGTTTAGAAATTATGGGTTGTTACAGTTTGAGAGTTGGAGATATTATATAGGGAAGATATTTTGAGTTTATAATATTTTGTTCTATTATTATATTATTTCTTGCCTATCACTCTTTTCGTTCGATGTTTAACAACCTCCCAATCGCATACGATCTCCGTCAGTAGTGAAAATTGACTATCAGTAGTGAAAATTGACATATATCTATGGTTTGCAATTACGGTCCGAATGAAACTTGTTTCGTCGAAATCCGAGTGTGTTTGCTCAAATAGCACTAGGTCAAGCTTAAATTATTGTTTAATTATACATATTTATTTACATTGAACATTTATAGCTCGCACGACCATATACTAACTCTGATTGACCTAAAATTTGGAATCTTAGAATAATTTAACATTCTGGGTCCGATAAAACTAGTTTCGTCGAAATCCGAGATCGTTTGCAAAATGGCTATTTTCCATTATTAAATTAAATTGATATAATATAATTTAAATTAAAAAAACAATTCAATTCAATAATAATAATAATAAGTTAATATTATCGTATATATCCAAATAAAACTTCATATAGCTTCAGAATAAACATGCTTGGGTTTATAACTCGATACGTCCATTTTCAAGCTAAGTCGATATTCAGTTTATAATAAATCTCTTTATTTTATTTAATAAATCATTATGGTTTATAAACGATTAAATAACAAATTTTTGAAAATTTAGTTTGGATATAACTCCCAATTTACAAGATGAAAACTCGATTTTTCACTTTCATTAGAAAACTATAGTTAAATAGATTCGAATGTTTCTTGTTTCAACGAATTCTGACTTATATTGGATCATGTACATTCATTTGAAGTTCAAAATGTAATATTACGAACTACCACATCACCGCGAGCTCGTTTTTAATTATATTATAAATTATACATTCGTAGCCGTTAATTCTTAAAATAAATCGTTTTAAATATTTAATATTCATTAAATATTTCTTAATAAAATCTGGATCGTTATAAGAACTGTCAAATACATATAAAACTCATGTAAACTACAAATTGTTGCAGCTTTGAGATACATTAAAAATCATGTTTAATACTTCTCAATTTGAGAAATATCCACAGTTGTGAAATGCTTCTCAATTTCAGTTTGATAGCAAAAATTTATTCAAGAAATATCTTTCAAAAGTTACAAAAATGTAGACAACGAGAAACTTTGGAAGTATAGAATTTGAATTGAAAAAAGATAACCATTTACACTGCCTAAACTGGCTTTTATGATTATTGTAATGGCGCGATTTTCGATACCTCGAAAGTCGTGTCATTATTGAAAGAATTTAGAAGATGAGATAGAAAAGGTAGAACTTATAGAATAGAAGAATAAGAAGTTATCAGAATCTCACAGCGGAATTTCACAAAATACATAATATATTACAATACTGAGTCTGTTACATCAGAGTACATCATCTTACAACGGCATAATTATACATCATGACTGAAATAAACAGATACTTAAACTGGATACATAGAACTAGATATAATACTGGTCTTGGTCTTGAACTTCATAGATTCCACTTGCCTACCTGGACTACTTGTCTACTCATAATAAATATTATGAGTACCCAAGAGTTTAAGAAACACAGAAAATAAACTCTGGGTCAGTCGGGGGACTGGTGTGAGTAAACACAGATAAGAGATGTAAACAAGGAATAAGGATTTAGGTTTTCATGTTGACAGGTTTATTTACTTTAGAAATCATAGATCAATCCATGTCTAATATCTGGATAATGATCTAAGTATTTTATAACAAAACGTTTGATATTACGATAGTTTTTATCAAATAAATAACCATCTAGTGAAACGCTTGCATCTCACGTTCACATAAACCGCAGGGCTCTTATTGGAGATTGGATTCCAACAGACAGGGTATGGGAGCACCCACCGGTCAGTGTACTCTAGAGGGTATACACTGCAGGTTCAACAAGAACGTCTTGCAACCCGACCACACATGACCGTCCACTCATTTAGCTTGAGTGTGACGAATATATTATCACCCCCACGGTTGGGAGCGACCCACCGTTTCCGAAAGCTGCAGCAGCGAAATATAGATTAAGAAGCAAATAGGAATTTCTCTAGATGGTGATAATACACCCTGCTTGGGAATGACCCAACTAGCCATGCTGCCTAGCCCAACTTTTGTTACTTTCTGGTTGTGAGGTTTTGAGGTCACGTTTATCCTTCTGACAGATTTCTCTTCAATTACTTTGAATGCCACCTCGTCCTATCCGTCAGAAATACCCATTCGATTACCCAAATATATTACGGGTAATAAAGCTAAGAGAAACGAATTTCTCCGCTACCAACATAATATACTTACGTAAGACGATGTGCAGAATCTAACTGACATACGTTGTCAGACACTCATCCATTCGGGTTTGTCCTGGGACTGAACAGACCGAAGATACTATTTAAAATCGCTCTTGTACATCGTCGTCTTCAATATTCTGACATGCGTCGTATACTTCGAGTCGAAGTGGAATATTTATCTTGGGCTCTTCGAACGATGTACGAAATGTCTTTTATAGTCGATAAATAATTATCAGCCCAATCATGATTATTATTCAGTTTACACATTAATTATCATCACATAAACAGTATATGTTTATCTGGTTCATCTAGATATTTGTATTGTCCTTTAAAAATGAACAGTTAAAGTGTGTGTGTTGCACACGGTATTCTATTCAGTTTTGCTCATTATTTAGAAATGGATAAATAAAACACGTGCTTCGCACACGGTATTTTACTACGTTTAACATCGATGTTTAGACGATGTTCAATACTCCATTTCTTCTGGTAAGTTATTTTATTCCTTCTAATTTATCATAAATAAATTAGTTCAATAATTTATTTAAATTATTTCTTTATATGTTAACGTTTCAAACTTGTTGAACTTCTTCGATCAACTTCCGTACTCCTTCTTCTTGCCGTTTTCCTCCTTCCACTTGCCTATGCCAAATTAAATAAAAATTCTATTTTTATTTAATTATTTATTTATTCTTAAATTTTATTTAATTTTCTATTTAATTAAAATAAATTTTAATTTAAAACTTCGTTCAGAAACTCGTTTTCAAGCGTATTGACCAAAGTACCGGTTTGCCAAAGTACCAGCTTCAAAACGCCATGATTCTGCTTGCCAAACCGCGCCAGTCACTGTTCGTTTTGAAATTGCCAAAGTACCACCTGGTACTTGGCTAAATGCCAAAGTACCACTCCAAAAACTCTTGCCTGAACACTTCATTACACTTGCGTTCTTCATTTTCTTCTTGCGCGATCTTCATTTTCTTCTTGCGCGATTTCTTCTAAATGGTTTACGTGTTGATTTAGTTTAACGACTACATTTGTGTTTGATTAATTTTAATGATATCCATCATAAAAATCACTTTTAATTGTTCAACAATTTAATTCATTTTAATTGAATTTGTTTAAACTTTTAGCTTCGTCGATTATACACACCATAGATCGACTACACCCACTCGAACCCAAAAATCCATCCGATAACCCCATGCTGCTGCACCTTACCTTTTTCCCATATAGTTTTTCCCTGTTTCTGTACGCATTTCAGCAGAAACCTTTCCCCTTACATTTCCTTCTACAATTTGTTTCCCTTATCCATTACAGCATGTGTTTCCTTCTTTGGTCTATTATTTTCATTTTTTTATAAAACAAAATGAATGGGTATTATCCACGTTTTTATGCATGGACACAATCTTCCTGTACCACTTTCATCCATTCATTTTCTTCAGCTGCCTTCCCTTGCTTTTCCTTCCTCCTCATTGCTTACATTGTATGAAGTTTAAATATACCAAATACATATTTATATGAACGTGGACGTGGATGCTGTTACCCTCCCCTTTTGAACATGTCCCTCCGTCCTATCTTTCCTTTCTTCTACTTGTTTCTTCATACCTTTTTGTTTCGGTTTTTGTTTTAATTTGAATCCCTTTTTTTCTTCTTCTGTTGTGTCTTTTCCGTATTGCCAAATATGGCTGAAGATCGGTCCATCATCATGTAGCGAATAGCATCCGCAGGTACCAAACAAGAATGCTGTGTTACTTCATTTTTTCCCATCTTCTTTCTTTCGTTAACTCCCCGGACAAAAATGAACTTTGCCACCAACATAACACTGCTGCAAGGACAGTCCAGGACGTAAGAAATAATTCCAGTTTTAAGATTTAGGATCACATGAACACCAAACATTTGCCACTATTCCATCTGCGCCACCTTCCTTAATCATATGATAAGCACTTGCTTATGTTCTTTATCAGCATGCACAACTGTGCACTTATTTTCGTGTACAGCACCTAGTTCTTCTACTGTTTCTACTACTGTCGTTCCCCTCTTCTTCTATTCTATTTACAAAGGTTGCGCCCCCCCCCCCCCCCCCCCCCTCTCCCATTGGTTACCTGCTGCGCCTCCTCATGTATTAGCAGCTTTCACCACCATTGCTGCTTCCTTTGTTCCCCTTATTGTGTGTAAATAGTCGAAATGTTTTAGTTTAAACCTTTTTTGTTTTCTTTTATCTTGCTGTTATTTTTTTGTTTTTTTTTTTTGTTAAGTGCATTTGCCTGTCTATCATCAGCACTCTAATTTACAACATATGAAAATTCAAAAGTAGTACTTTACAACAATTGCATCTTTCTATACTTGCATGCTTTCAAGATTTGCATTAGGATTCTCAGTACATATATTTTCCCAAACTCTCTGTTCTACAATGTTCTTTCCAAAATCTAACACTTAAACAAACATGAGTTCTGGATCAAAGGTGATGAACACACGGATAAACATATATCTAATTTGGATTTTCTCGGATTAACTTTTATCTTTTAAAAGGTTAAGGTGTTCGCTCAAAATTTGTCATGTTGGTTTACTACCATTGTTACTGTCAAGATTTTTGTCTCTTTCATCCTACAGACTAATATATATGATATATAACTTATAGAATCCATACTTATATTCATCCATCACGTGTTACTAGATCACAATTTGAAATAAAATTTACAAAACAGAGAGTACAAAACAGTTTTCTCGCAACATGTATTGGTCAGTGAACCAAAGAAATGGTTTACAGTTTAGCATAACAACTAGTATTCATATAGACAAGTGTCTCAGCATATATTACTTCAGCATTACGATATGTGTGTATAAAAATCAAAGAAAGGATAAGCTTACTCACTTAGATGGCTTTCCTTTTCCTGCTAGATCCACTTCAGTTTTTCATGTGAACTTGAGAGTTTGTTGTGTGTAGAATGTGTGAGATTTAAGGTGTATATATAGTGCAGTTCAAAGTTATTAAAATCATTTCCTTGCACATGATTCAACAACAAATCCCTTTAGCCTCACCCCTCCTCTCCCCTTAGTATCCTACGGCACATGCTTGGAACATTTGTCTTATTAAGGATCTTAGCCAATGAGAGTGTACTAGGTTGCCCCTTCTAGAAACTCTCACCATACTTTCATTTAATGTTTGTATCTCTTCTTGGATTTTAATGCTTTAAACAAATGGTTTTTCCTTGTCTCTTCTTACTTGATATTTTCTTTCTTGCTAAGGAATGCACATGCTAAGCTTCATAGGAGAATTCTTTAAGTGTTTTTAGGGAAATGGCTTGCAAATCTTAGCTTACTATTCCTAGTATCTTCCATTTAAGGATTTTGTCATGTGCTTTGATTTTTGTCTCTCTTACAAAGATATTTTCTAAGAATTATTACTTTATTTGCAAGTTGCATTTAGCTTCTTAGATGATGACTTGTACCTGTATGTGCATACTTGTTTTTGTGTGCTAGTGTTCATGTTTTTGCCGACTTGTTTTCTTTGTCATATACATACATGTTTTTGATATTTTGTTCTCAAGTCCTTCTTTATTTTCAAGTGAACAAAATACCTCTTCTTACATGTACTTTATGTTATAAGGCTTTTGTTTTTAAAGTCTTGCTTTGTTAAGATATTGAACTATGAACTACTACTATTCTTATATGAATTATCACTTATGACTTCTATTTAATGTATTGTACTTGTTTTATATTTTTCAAATCAAGTATGTACACTATTCTATTTTTACATATATATATATATTTATATCAAAAATCCATTTTGTATTGTTATTAACTAGCATTTCTCATTTTAATCCCTTATTAAAATGATTATTAAAAGCTAGAAAAAGCCGGGACATTAAAATTATACATTCTAATTTATTACCCAAATGAACTAGCATGATTTTAAGGACAAATTACAAAGTACATGTATTACTTTAAAAACACACTAGTATTGAACATGGACTGTTCGTGGGACTAAACATATATATTACAAAACAAGGTTATACATATGCAACTAAATTTCTCAGAACAATACCCAATGAAGTTTTCAATGCTCACTAAACAAATTTTCCTTTTCTATAAGAATTAAGGGATTTGCTTCCAGTGACTTCAACCGCTTAATATATTACTATGTGTTCGTGCATGTTGCTACCCACAACCTAAGAATAAAGTGTTTATACTTACTTACTGTACACATGAAACCTCTTAAAGTGCATCAGCTTTGAGATACATTAAAATAAAATATCTACCTTCTCATGTTGTTATATAAAAATACTGTTGTTATATGTATCCAAACAAATAAATCCAACCATGAAAACATGATAATTCCGCAGAAAAGCAATACTGCTTGTGCTTGCCATGTTTCCAAACAACAAAGCAAAAAATACAAGAAGCATTTAAACAACTACTGTAAGAATATTTTAAAAGTACATTAAACGTACCATTATATTCCAGCAAAACAGCGCCGAGCATATTAACCTTTTCACATGTCGTTAATGGGATCCAAAGCTAGCTTGCTCACATCTACATATGATGTAAACAAAACTAAATGCAGTAAACATGCATGATTACATAAAATTATATAAAAATACTGTAATTCTTTTACCTGCTTCTAATGTTCCATGTTATAAATCTTCTTCTAGATCAATTTTACTCGCAAAAAAAGAGGTCTGCAACCAATCTTCTATACAAATAAGAGACTGAAATATTCTAGGTGTAGGTGAACTTCTAAATGGATCAAGAACACGTCCACCGGTGTTGAATGCATATTCGGATGCTACCGTTGACATAGGATCAACTAAGAGATCACGAGCCATTCTTGAAAGGACAGAGAACCTTAAACTATTAACCTTCCAATATTCTAATATGTCAAACTCCTTATAATTTCTTTCATTATCTTCATTCAGATATTTCTCTAATTCAGATATATTTACTCCAAAGTTATATAATGCTTTTAACCTTTTAAAATGTTCTCTCAAATCTAGCACACCTTCATCATTCTCGGCATTTTCTACCTCATTAGTTTGATTGAGACTTCCATATTTTGATCTGTACTCACTGAACAGTTGAAAAGTGGCATCTTTAATCAATTGTATTTTTTCACTATAAGTTGAAGGATAAAATGTCTCTAAGTAAAATTTTATAAAATCAAATTTTCGGCGAGGATCGAGCGCAACAACTGTATAAGTCAATATATTCATTTTCTCCCAGCAACCCCATATTTGTCATGTTTCTCTTTCATTTTTGCTGCCATGTTTTTTAATTGAATGTCATTGCTCAATCGCATCTTATCCAAACTTTCAAGTACTTTACTAATTCATGCAAATGAAGATTACTGGTAATATATGAAGAGTCATATACGTGAAGCATAAAACCTAGAAAGAAATCCACATAATTTCCGAGCATTTTCCCAATCGAACTCCATAAGCACCCCTCCTCCTTTTTCTAACTCACTCCTGTAAAACCGGTCTTCAATATCAAATCTTTCAAAAGCTTATACGTATTCTTGTGCTGCATTAAGCGTCAAATATGTGGAATTCCATCTATTTTGGTAAATCTAAACATAAGCCACTTTTATATCCTACTATTTTAAGTAACACATAATGTTTGAATTTTTCAAATCTAGATGGTGGTTGTATAACTGAGGTCCAAATGAAACTGGTAATAAAATTTTAAAACCAATGCCTTCAATTGACTTAAATGGAAGCTCATCTAGAATAAAATAATATAATATAGCTTTTCTAATCTCATTCACATCAAATTTCCATGTTTTCAAAGATCCACCAATACCTTTTTCTCCCATATTAAAATTTATTTGAGCTTGTGTTGCATCTTTGTTATAAGCAAAATCGTTACAATAATATATATGAGTTTTTAAACTTGACGTCCCATTTCTATTTGTATCAAAACAGTACTCTTTTTTACAGTAATTGCAGCGAGCTTTAGGTTTACCTTCATCGTCTATGAATGAAGTGAACCCATACTTTTGACCTTTTCCTAAGAGGTTTCCTCCTTGTTCCAGGTTTATTTTGAGAACTAGTGGCTGAATTGTTTGTCAAAGTAGCTTCATGATTGATCTGTCAAAATAACATGTGCAACATTTGTATAATTTTTATAAAGAAAAAAATATAAACAAAATGAGCAATATTTTTTGTTATCTGAATATATATTAGCAGGCTGAAATCATGACAAAAAGGCCAAAGGAGACTTACTTCTACATCTTTTGGAGTTGAAGTCGGAGCTACATAAACGCTTGTAGTTGGATATGCTGAAGATGAGATTTGTTGTGCCGACATGATAATGGTTTTGCCCTCTTTGAAACTGAAATATAGAACGACCATGAATAAGAAAATACGGATAATAGCGAAAAAATTCTTTTCTGCAAGGTAAAATTCAGTGAACAATAGTTATCTTTGATAACTCTTAAAAACTATTTTTTTTGCAAGCCTGAATTCTACAAGGTCAAATTCCAAGTCAAAAACTATTTTTCTACAACTGTTGTTCAATGATCATTGTTGGTTTGGGCATCCAAAATTGATACTGTCTCTCATCATTTCACATTATTTCAGGTTTGGAATGTGCATGAATTTAACACATTTACAATATTTATTCATTTCTGGTTTGGAGTTTGCATTAGGTAACTTCAAAATTATATTTCATGAAAATTTCAAGCTGGCTGCTATATTACAGCATATGATTCAAAAATCTATCTTCTTACCTATGTGAATCGGTGATCGTGCTCTGAACTGATGTAGATCGAAGCCAAAAATTGCGATAATTGAAATATTGGTTGTAAATTGGAAGGCACAACCTCACACACTCGCATTAGCAGTACAATCGCAAGCCTAGGCGAAGGCGATTTTGGAACTTCGAACTCGATTTTGGAACTTAGGTTTTAATATGTGTGAATTTCGAACTCGATTTTGGAAATGGGTATTGGGGATCGATAGGAGAAGACTTCAAAGGCCATGTTGGCTCATCTAGCGGGGGTTTTGAGCGAGTGCATGGTGGTTTTGGCTTTAGCAGTAGGAACCAAGAGGGTGTACATATATTGAATTTCGCTCTCTCTTTTGATCTCATAGTTGCTAATACCTTCTTTAGAAAGAGGCAATCACATTTGATTACCTTCAATAGCGGACAACAGGCTAGCCAGATTGACTTTGTCCTAACTAGAAGAGACAGTAAACGAGATTGTGTTGATTGCAAGGTCATACCTAGAGAATGTGTCGTCTCACAACACCAACTCTTGGTATGCGTGTTTCGTCTTCGGATGGTGAAGGATAAGAGAGCAAGGATTAGTAGGACGAAATGGTGGAAACTCAAAGGAGATGCTTCACGGGTGTTTAAAGATAGAGTGATGGGAGAAGGGGCTTGGAATGTAGAAGGAGAAGCAAATGTCATGTGGAATGCGATGGCAACTTGCATTCGGAGAGTCGCTACTGAGATATTTGGGATAACTAGAGGAAGCAAGCGAGAACCCAAGGATTCATGGTGGTGGAATAACGACATGCAAAAGGCTATCAAAGAGAAGAAGGAACGCTACAAATGCATGCACCATAATGGAAGTGAAGAGAACATGCAAAGGTACAAAGTGGCAAAGAAGACTGCAAAGAGAGCAGTGAATGAAGCAAGAGGACGAGCATACGAAGATTTGTATCAAAGGCTAAGTACAAAGGAGGGTGAAAAAGACGTTTACCGAATAGCTAGGCTACGCGAGAGGAGGACAAGGGACTTCGATCAAGTTAAATGCATTAAGGACGAGAATGATAGACTTTTTGTGAAGGACGATGAGATAAAGAATAGGTAGACAGAATACTTTGATAAGCTTTTCAACGAAGGAAGCGATAGCTCTTCGATTGAGTTGGAAGACTTTGCCAACAACACCAATAGACATTTTGTGCGGAGATTTCAAGAAGCTAAGGTAAAGGGGGCGTTGAAACGGATGAAATCAGGCAAGTTGGTAGGGCCTGATGACAATCCTATTGAGGTGTGGAGATGCTTTGGAGATATAGGGATAACATGGCTAACTAAGTTGTTTAATAATATCTTCAAATCAAAAAAAAGCCAGATGAGTGGAGGAGAAGCATTGTAGTTCCAATCTTCAAGAATAAGGGAGATATTCAAAGTTGCACAAACTATAAAGGAATTAAGCTTATGAGTCATACAATGAAGCTTTGGGAGAGAGTTTGCGAGCAGCGTTTGAGGAGGTTGACAAGTGTTTCTAGGAATCAATTTGGTTTTATTCCTGGAAGGTCAACCACTGAGGCGATTTTCTTAGTTAAGCAACTTATGGAGAGATACAGGGAGCAGAAGAAAGATCTCCACATGTTTTTTATTGACTTGGAGAAAGCTTATGACAGAGTGCGGAGGAGGGTTATGAGGTGGGCGCTAGAAAGGAAGAGAGTGCCATCAAAGTATATTACGCTTATCAAGGATATGTATGAGGGGGTTATGACTAGTGTCAGGGCATGCGATGGTGAGACCAGAGACTTTCCAATTAACATAGGGTTACATCAAGGTTCGGCTTTGAGCCCCTATATTTTTGCATTAGTGATGGATGAAATCACAAAAGATATACAAAGGGGGATTCCTTGGTGTATGCTCTTGGCCGATGATGTTGTGCTGATTGATGAGAGTAGTATAGGGGTTAATCGACAACTGGAGTTGTGGAGGGAGACCTTGGAATCAAAGAGTTTCAGGCTTAGCAGAACTAAAACAGAGTATATGAAGTGTGAGTTTAGCGGCGTCATCTCAGACGACGGAGAGGTCACCCTGGTCGGTAGAGTAGTACCCAAGAAGGAATCGTTTCGATACTTAGGATCTATGTTGCAGTTTGATGGGGAGATTGATAAGGATGTTAGTTTTAGAATTCAAGCAGGATGGGTGAAATGGCGACTAGCATCTGACATTCTATGTGATAGGAAGATTCCTCAGAAGCTTAAAGGAAAATTCTATAGGACAGCAATCAGGCCTGCAATGTTATATGGTGCAGAATGTTGGCCTACTAAGAGGCAACACGTTCAAAAGATAAGTGTAGCAGAGATGCATATGATGCGCTGGAGCTGTGGACATACCAGACGAGATCGGATTAGAAAAGAGGATATTCAGGAAAACTTGGAGTTTCACCTATTGAAGAGAAGTTAGTCCAATACCGCTTAAGATGGTTTGGACATATCCAACGTAGACCATACGATGCACCTGTGCGCGTTGGAATTATAGGCCGCGCTGAAGGCCCAAGGAGAGGTAGAGGTCGACTAAAATGACATGGGAGGAGATAATAAAGAGGGATTTGAGTAATTGGAATATATCTGAGGAGCTGGTAGTGGATAGAAGTGTATGGAAGTTGGCAATCCATGTACCAGAACCTTAGTGTTTTTTTCTCTATTTGATTATTTTAGACTTTATTTCTCATTTGTTGAACCTTTTTACTTTTTTATTACTATTTTATACTTTATTTCACTTTTACTGAACATTTTTACTTTTCTTATTTTAAAAAAAAATCTTTATCAGACTCCTTTTTATCTGTTTGGTTATTTTAAACCCTTATATATATTATTATCATTTTTTTCTTTTTTTTTGGGTTCCATATCTAGCCAACCCCAACTTGTTTGGGATATATGTCTTTGTTGTTGTTGTTGTAGTAATGGGGATCGATGCGATTTGAGTTGTGGATTAGGAGGAAGGCAGTTGAATCGGGGAAGATGACATAAAGATAATAAGTAAATAAGAAATCTGGCCATAGAGTAGATGATGCTTCATTTGAAAGAAGAGGTGTGTTGTATACTTCGAATTCTACAATAATAATAATGAAAGTTGGAAGATGTGTAAAAAGTGAATGGCTGCCAGAAAATAATAGGAATTAGAAAAGAAAATGCAAAACTTTTCTTTAATGCTACTACTTCGGTTGGTTCGGTTGGGCCAAACACCGTTTGTTTAAATCCAAATCCAACCAGTAAACCAAATTTAACTAAAAACAAAAACCAAACTCAATCGATCTGCAAAAACAACCAAGCCAAACCGACCAAATTAATTTGATTCATCCAGTTACTTTGGTTTGAACCAAAAGTATGCTCACCCTAGTTTGCGATAGAGGTCTGGCACCACTTCGACAAATCGGGTTCAAATTGAGGTCTACTTTAGGTATATTCAAATTCTATTACTATTTACCGTAGACATAAATTTACTTATTAAACTGTTTTTGATTTAAATTAGTTCCAATTATTTAGAATTTCGATCGGATTTTATATTATTTTATAGTAGTTAGTGGGAATCACCTGTTCGACATTCTCAAAATATCCTGAATAACTTGTGACCCAACTGCTGCTGCAAATGAAGAGGTGCAAAGCACTACTGAGCAAGCAAAGTTAATGAGCGTTGCACTAGTTCAAGTTGCCAAAAATAATCTGTGTGGGAAAAGTTTAGCTAGTTTATTTGTAGTTGTATATGCTTATTATTGTATTGCCATTGGTAAGAGGAGAAGAAGAACATGTTAAAAAGATAGAAGTGTTAGAATTTTCTTTATTATTCGATCTTTCATGATTAATGATGTACAATTCAATTGAATAGCCATAGGATCACCAATACATAATATTTCACAAACAAAAGGGAAAACTTAATATGATCTATTGTTTAAGATGACGTACCTTGATTAGCAGCGGAAGATGTGATGGTTGTCATCTTCTTTCTTTGACTTTTAATATTTACTCTTCTTCTCATAATTCGATTTCTCTCTTACCCTATTTCCTTATGTGTTTCTAAATAGAGAAGAATACAACTCTTGATCGGGAGAGAAATGACCTAATCCTTTATATAATTTTTAACTCTAAATCTGGTACGTCCATTATATACCAATTCAACGCTTAAAATCAATCACAGACCTAACGTTATAAATATGAACGGTCTATTTATGTCCTAATTAATCAGGTCACATTAAGATTAGAAATTGCATAATGGGAAATGAAGCATTCTATTTATGGCCCAATTAATAAGGTCACATTAAGATAAGAAATTGCATGATGGAAAATGAAACATTCCATTTATGACCCAATTAATAGGGTCACATTAAGATTAGAAACCGCATAACGTTAAAGGTAAATGAAAGGTTTTATTGTAGTTTCTAATAGCAAATTTCTAACATTCTCCCACTTGACCCGATTATTAATAATATCAAGCGTTGAACATCATACTATGATAAATTGCTGAGAGTTATGGCGGTTATGCATTGTTAATTCAATGCATTCCCTTCCATATACTATAATATCAGGAATCCATCAATTTACATTCATAATTTATATAAACAACATAATGGTTCGCATAATGTCTTATATCGTAATGATTAAACATAATATATTTATAAAACTCTTTCTTGTTTAAAATTACATAAAGTATGTACTACCACATTAAAACAAGAGACACAAAATTGTATATCAGAAACGCATAAAAGAGCTCAGAATGTCACACATCAATCATTATTAATACAACCAAGACTCATTCTTTGAACATGTTCTTCAAATTGTTCTGGCTGTAACCCTTTCGTCAAAGGGTCTGCAATCATAAGTTCTTTCCTGATGTGCATGATTGACACTCTTTGTTTCTGAACCTCATCTTTCACAACAAGATACTTTAGTTCCATATGTTTATCACCTTTAGAGTACTTGTCGTTCTTTGAGAAAAATACTACTACGGAGTTATCACAATAAATTTTCAGTGGCTTGCTAATGGCATCAACAACCGCAAGTCCTGAAATAAGGTTCCCCAACCATAATGCATGAATTATGGCTTCATAACATGCCATAAATTCTGCCTCCATAGTAGGTGAAGCAACAATAGTTTGTTTCGTACTTTTCCATGATATGGCAACTTGAGCAAACATGAACAGTTAACCAAAAGTCGATTTTCTATTATTGATGCATCCAGCAAAATCTGAATCGCTATATCCAATTACCTCCAATTCATTGGATCCACCATACATGAGCATGTAATCTTTCTTTCCTTGTAAGTATCCCAAAAATACCTTTGCAGCTTGCCAATGTTCCCTTCCTGGATTACTTTGATACCTCCCTAACATACCGACCGCAAAACTGATATCCGGTCTAGTAGAGGTTTGAGCATACATTAGGCTACCAACTACAGATGCATATGGAATTGATTCCATTTCCTTTCATTCAACATCATTATTAGGACATTGCATGAGATTGAATTTATCACAATTCTGTACAGGAACTTTCCCAGGTGAACATTTACTTATTCCAAATCTCTCTAGAATCCTTGCGATATATCCTTTCTGAGAGTCCCAAAATTCTTTGTGATCGACCATGAAATATTTCTATTCCAATCACATAGGATGCCTTTCCCATATCCTTCATTTCAAAGTTCGTTGAGAGAAATTTCTTAGTCTCATGCAATATGCATCAAGCAAGATGTCATCAACATAATGAACTAGATAAATAAACTTGCTCCCACTGATCCTTTGGTACAAACAGTGATCAACCGTATTTTCCTTAAAACCAAAAGATGTAATAATGGTATTAAACTTAATATACCATTGCTGGGATGCTTGCTTAAGTTCATATATTGACTTCTTAAGTTTACACACCATTTGCTCTTTACCTTCTGCAGAAAAACCACAGGTTGATCCATATAAACTTCCTCATCAAGATCTTCAATCAGAAAGACTGTTTTCACATCCATTTGATGCAATTCCAAATCATAATGAGCTACTAATGCCATTATAATTCTTAGTGAGTCCCTTTTTGAAATAGGAGAAAATGTCTTCTTGTATTCAACACCATCTTTCTAAATGTAACCCTTAGCAACAAGTCTAGCTTTATACTATTTGATATTACCACTAGAGTCGTGTTTAGTTTTAAAAAGCCACTTGCATTCGACTCTTTTACACCCACTTGGTAACTCAATGAGATCCCAAACTTCATTATGTTGCATGGATTTCAGTTCTTCTTCCATGATATTAATCCATTCCTTTGACTCTTTACATTCTATAACAAGTTAAAAGGTTCTGCTTTGAACTGTTAATGGCGACATAAGATAGCATTTTCTTCTTCTTCTCTTCAGATCTTACTCCACGCAAACTCACTTCCTTCTACAAATCACATCTGCACCCACACTTTGCACTGCTCTCTATGCTTTTGTCTACGTGATTCTAAGCGAAACCCAATTCTAACTCTCAGATCTGAGCTTTTCTTAATCTTCAACCGCACCTCCTTCCTCCCTAATATCCTCTCCTCGGCCATAACTGCTAATATCACTACAGCTTTCCTCTCCGAGTCTTAGTGTGGTGGCCATTTTTGGGTTCCAGATCTGGTTTCGGCTAGCTAGGATTTGGACTACCTGTTTCGATGTGGTGTTACTTTGGTACGTTAATCTTTACTATGTCTGCCTCTATCGCGTCTCGCCTCTTTCGTCTTTCTGGCATGCTTAGTGTAAGTTTTTTTTTATTGAGTTCCAAGTTGTGCCACATATGGACTGATCTTCAGCAAACGTTGGTATATTTTGGATGTTTATCTCTTTAGCTCAGTGAGTTCTTTTTAACGGTTTCACATCTAGATTAGTCGTGATGGTTGGGGTGGTTTCGACAGTTGGGGTATTGTGATTCATGTGTTTTTTTTTTACTTGTAGATTCAGTATGTATGTTTGTGGTGATGTTATCAGTTTTTTTTGGGTGATTGAGTCCTTCTTTGTTGTTTGGAGGTGGTGATTCATGTATTTGGTTGCTGTCTGGTCTGTGCTTATGTTATCGTGTGTGAATTTCGTTTCGGTGGTCTGTTCTCTGGTTCGTCCTTTCTACCTTGCTTAGCACCACTAATGAAGCGTATGATCTTGACGGTGCTATCACTTTGGCCATCTTATGCTGCTTTCCATCAGTTCTTGTACCTCATGCCATATGTCTCTGGAACAACAACCACTGCATATCAGTCCTTGTAGTTGCTTGGATGTCTTACCACATCTTTGGCAGCTTACTCAACGCAGTTATGCCTTTGTGATACAAGAATGTTTTTTGGTATTTGCGTGATCTACGAAAGCTTCCTCTCCATCCTGAGTTATTTGGATTATGGAGTATGATATTCTCTATTCACTACTACAAAAGTGGGCATATTCGACACTATTTTTATGTGGCCGTAGATCAAAAAAGCGTTGCCGTAGGCCATTTTTTCAAATAGGCAACACCAGGGGGGCGTGGCATCCGCGGCCGTTGCATTAGCCACCTAAGGCAACACTTTTGCCCATCTACGGCCACGGAAAAAAAGTGTTGCATTATAGCCATAATGCAACACTATTTGCACATAATGCAACACTATTCAGCGTTGCCTTAAGCATTAGTTAGGGCCTGGCTTCCAGTGCCGCCACGTCAGCTTTCCACGTCAACTGTCTATGTGTCACACAACACGTCATCTCTCCATGTCAGCACTCCACGTGTCACATGCCACACCAGCTATCCACGTCAGCTGTGGGGTCCACGTGCGACGGGTAAGCAATTATATTTAATGTAATGCAACACCACTACAATATGTAATGTAACACCATTACAATGAAATGCAATATCAATAAAAGCTAACGCAACAGTAGAAGAAGGAAAATGCAACACTAATTTGATAGAAATACAATGCTTTAATTAAATATTTTGCAATACAGGTTTTGTACAAGAAACTCATCCAAAGCAATTGTTTTAATTAATCCAAATATCAAAACTCAAAAATCAGCTACACCGTTTTGTTCATTGTATACAGCAAGCTCGAACTACTTCAAGAATAGGTGCACGGCATAAGGGACATTATCCTGATCCATTCCTGGCCAATTCTTTAGCGAATTCTGAACATGTACACATGTGTCCACACCTGCAAAATGTATTACTCATTTATATATATGAATCATATATATGCAGCAATCCGATTGCAATAGGAAATATATATGTACGTTAGTATGTACCTGTATATGAATCATATATATGCAGCAATCCGATCTGCAAAATGTATCCCTCTGCCTTCCAGAATTAAATATGCACCTGATCAAATGATAACAAGTTATTTGATAAGTGGTGGCATCGAATGGCCATTGTCCTTCTTAGTAAAATGTTATGAACACGATTATTACAATTGACTTACTGACCATTGGCGATTGGTCACTCATGCCAGCCAACAAATAAGCAATTTCATATGGCCATTCTGTTGTATATAACAGTGTTGTATACACAATTATATGATTTTTTGTTTGATGATAACAAACAAGTATATATTATTTTGAATGTGTTTGTTATTGTACTGTTATATCACATTACAGACAGGAATATAATATTTATATTTAAATAAAGTACGACTGTACAGAAATTCAAATATACACAATGTTTTATTTAAATATAATATTTTATTTCAATATTCAAACAGTACAAATTTTTTTTAACTCCACTATTTGTACATCACTGTATTACATATCAAATACAATTTCATATACAGTCTTCTCCACTACAACACTCTATTTTTTTTAGTCACAGTTTCACTCATTCATTCTTTTACATAGACTCGTATACATATACACTTTTTCACATTGTTCTTGTGTTCAGTCTTCTGTCTTCACAGCGTCTTCACTGTCAGTCCAGTCACCGTCTGCTTACCTGTCACATGAAACAGAAAACACACAGTACACTGCAATAGAAACAATACTAAATATATGCGAATATAAATTTTATTTTTTAAAATTTTTATTTGCCTCAGATTTCTGGTGTATTTCTCATCATTTTTCTGACTTGATCTGATTTATATAATCATCAATCTGTGTCTAGACAACTTGTGATATTCACAGTGATACACTGTAAATACCACAAGGTAGACAGTATGTATATACGATGCAGGGACAGAAAAATATTCTGGATGGCTGCATATACACACGTGCATATATACACACGTGTGCACTGCCTTGCCAATCCAGTGTGCAACTGAGGAGTAGCCACGTGGACCATCTCGACTCAGTGCAACACTCAAGCAACAAAACAAATGTCAACCAGCATAGTCAAAGTCAACACAAGTCAATACAAAAGCAGTACATAAATGAACTCAAGTCAGCATGACAAGTGCAAACAAAAATGGCCGAGCACAATTCACAGTACAAACTTGAGCATGCAAGTATACAAAGTGAATCATGGTCGAGCTCATATTAATATGGCAGCAACATCAAAACAGCGATGATTAAAACATGCAAAGTGACATGCCAACTTCATTTTGTCAAGTCAAAGCCAAGCCAGCAAGCAAGCATATACATGTGTCATGAACAAACAAAAGTGGTCGAGGCAACATCAATTCAAAATGCACACATGTATTTCACTTCAGAATGATCATGTATGAACAAGCTCAGCAAAATGGATCATGCACAAAGTTTCAGCAAATCCTCAGGAAGGTGGACAGTGGGCATGTGCAGGTTCATTGCAAAATACTCATGTCATTCATGGGTTCATGTTCTTATCAGTAGTATACAAGCATATATGCAGATGGCATGGTAGCTGCAATAGTGGGTGCAGCTCAAACATGGAGCAAGTCAGAAATGAACAAGCACAAATGGGTCGAGCACAAAATCAGTTTACTACAGCATGTATTCATGAAACAAGGTCAAGCAAAACATTCAAAGTGCAAAACAGGTTTCAAAATACTTTCCAGAAATCCACAACAAGGGTCTATGTATAGCAAATGGACTCAAATATGCATGGAAAAGATTTCATGTTCATATATGGGAAGTATTGCAAGTAAGCAAGAAAGTGCAAGAAATCAGTTTTCAAAATAACAAATTATCTCCAAATTTATACCAATCAGTGTCATGTTATTGGGAAGAGATTCATGCAGCATTTTTGGGAAAGATTTCATTTTGTAAAATTTATTTTTAATGGGCAGCACATATGTGGCATATTCAATCAAGGGACAGGGAATTAACATTTCCAGATTTACTAACATCAGCAATTCGCATTTGGCAAGAAAATCATTTCTTTTTGGGACAATTTATTTCAAGAAACTCAATCTGTTTTTTGCAACAGATTAAAAGATTCAAGTCACATGGCAAGAATTTGATCAAGCAAATTCACAGCATAAATTCAAGGGGCCACAAACTTTCAATCAAGAAATTCACACAAGGGAAAATACCATGGGGGCCACAGATAATATATTTTCAGATTTGTTCAAAATCATAAAAGCAATATTCAAAGCCGATTGATTCAATCAAGCATTTCATACGTGTTTCTCATTCGCACAAAAGGATTCAATCAACAAATTCAAAAAGGGGCAAAGTTTTTTTTTCAGATTTATCATTTTCAAATTGAGAATTACAAAAAGGGAAACCCTCAAATCAGATCGAAATCATGTTTGAAATCAGAGCTCAATTAAAGGATTTCTAAATCCTATTTACCACCAACATCATCACTGGCAAAGTGCATCGAATCCACACGCGACAATTCAAAAAAAAAGACAGCAAATCGAAAACCAACCCAACATCTCAAATCGAAAACCCAAGCATCAATAAATCAAAAGGCAGAGCAATTGAAGTCGAAAGTCACTTACAACGTTTCATTAGGGTTTCGATCGAGCGCCAGAGAGGGAAGCCAAATCGAAGTTCTTCAGAGAACCATAAATCAACACCAAATCATAGACAAAGGAAGAACACCAGATTCGAGTTTCAGAGAGCAGCAAATTCATCAGACATCGGCCTTGATTTGGGATTCAATTCTGAAACCCTAGCTATTTTTTCGGCCGCCATTTACAATTCCAGAAAGAGATAGAGCAAATGATTTTGGGCAAACGCAAATGAAATGGGCCGGCTAATTTCACTTGAGGGTTTAGCCTAGTTTAAAAGGGGATAACCCCTTATATTTAAATTCTGGTTTTCTTTGTTTATTTTTGTTTTGATTTTGATTTTTCTTCTGAAAACAATTTTGAACAGTTTTTCTAGAAGTCTGTAAAATTCTAGAGTTCCAGTCAGGGTGTTGACTAGCAGTCCACTGGAGTCTATAAAATCTGGTTTACGAGTTACAGGGTTTGTAATTCGGGAAATCTGATCGAGTGAATATCAATCAGTCTAGGGTTTTGAGCGTAGGGTTAGGACAGAAGCAGGCGCTGCGAGTGTACATGGTCTTGTATGCGGGATCTGTTTATAATACCTAGTAGAAACCTTAGGAATGCAGCAGTAGGCAGGGTTTTGCCGAAGCTGGGTATATCTGTGTGTGATTTACTTTCTGCACTTTTATTTCCGCTGCATTCTGTGATCTGTTTATTATTTTAGTATCCTGTCAGTTTTTCGATTCGTTTTAAAAACTGCGATAAACCCTATTCACCCCCCCCCCCCCTCTAGGGTTAATCCAGATCCAACATTTGGTATCAGAGCAGGTTTTTCATTAACTCTAGAGACATGGGTAATCCTAGCTGTCAGTTTAGTGAGAGTCAGTCCAGTTCATCTCCAACTATTTTCACTGGAACAGATTTTTTAAACTGGAAATCCAGAATGGAATTTTATCTAAAAACTGTTAATATTAAATGTTGGGATGTTATTATCAATGGGTACGATATGGTAGATAAAGTTTTTAATTCTAGTGCTACACATATTCTATATTCTTATCTTGATGATGATCAATACAGTCTGATCTCACATTGTTTAACTGCGCAGGAAATCTGGATAGCTCTCAATACGAAGTATGGTCAAATTGACAACTGCAGCTCAAAACCCCATATTGTCAACTCAGATTCAGAATTCTGTTTAACAGGATTTACAAATGAGAATTCAGAAGGATCAGATGATGGAGAATCAACGGATGCTGAAGTTGAAAATTTCTCATACGAAGATTTGGTTTATATGTGTGTTGATTTAACTAAATCTGTTGATAAACTCAAATCTAAAAACAAAACTCTAAAATCTAGGAATTCTGAGTTGACCAGCAAAATTAATGATTTGGAATCACAACTTGAATATTTTAAAAACCTTTCAGATTCAGATTGTAAAAATTGTTTGAAATTGAAAACCAGTCTTGTTCATCTCAATAAAAATATTCAAAAGTTTGAAGATGAAATTTTGATCTTAAAAGCAAACAAGATTGAGTTATCAAATTTGAACAATCTTCTACAAAAGGAATTTGAAGTTTTTAAAACTGATATAAATTCCAAATTTGAAATTGCTGAAAAAGAAAATTTGTTGAAAAGTGATTCGATTTTAAAAGAGCTTGAAGTTGAGATTGAAAAATTCAACGAACTTGAATCTGAAAAGCAAAATCATTTTGAACTTGAAAATTCTAAATCCCAAGTCAAAATTAAATCGCTTGAAAATGAGAATTTGGTTTTGAAACAGTCCAATGCTGAACAGAAGATCGCTATAAATAACTGCTCAAATTTACTAAAAGAAAATAGCGATCTAAAATCAAAAATTCAACGATTAGAATCAATTTTGGATAAATTTTCTAGTGGGGAAAAATCGTTGAATATGCTGTTACAAAACCAAGTTTCTATTGGAAATAAATCTGGTCTTGGCTTTGGGAAAAATGATGTTTTTGGAAAACAAAATTCAAATGTTTTGAAAAATTTCTCAAACTGCTTTGAAAAGAACTCCTTTGAAAATTTGAACTCTGAAGATTTCAAAGGATTTTTGAATCAAAATAGAAATGAGAAACCGTTTTATAATAAACCATTTAAACATTCTTGGATTCCAAAAAATAAAACAGGCTTTGTCAAGTTCAAACAGATTTGGGTTCCTAAGGGTACGAAAGTTAATTCTAAAGGTTTGTTATATAAACAAGTCTGGGTACCAAAACATATGAATACAACTGTAAGTGGTTTTACAAACTTTGTTAGACCACTCGATCCTATAAATTGTCAGGTACCGAAGGAGGCTGAGGAACTGCTGTGCAGAAAGAGAAACTGGCTTCAAACTGCTTCATATCATTGAATCACTTTCAGTTCCTTTAGCCAAACTAGTTGAGTCAGAGATTCTGGTTTACACTGATCTCAGGTATGATCTCTGAACTCATCTTTGTAAATATCTTTTTAATTTTCTTGTTTATTTCTTCTTCTATCTCCTTCTGTCTCTTCTGTTTTTTTTTTTTTTTGGTTTAACTTGTCACTGCCATATCTCTTTGTTTATTCTGTGCTTCTTAAACTTCCAATTGTAGTTCTCATGATTTTCTGGAAATTCATTTTATTTGAATAAAACTCTCTTGTTTATAATCATTTCCAGATTCTGAATTTAATTTTGTAATTATCTGCAATTGTTTAGAAGTTTATTTTATTCTTGAATTCATAACAGTGCTGAAACATTCATGTCATATCTTGAACATTGTTAATTTGAATTTTAAATTTTTTAGATCTGAATATTTAATGAAATTTCACACACCTTTGTTGTTCTGAGTTTATTCTAATTCATTTTAGAAAAGCTGAAAATATTATACTCATTACAGCACTCTATTATTTATCAGTTGTGATAATTTCATTGATTTTCGGATTGGCTTGAATCAGTGATACATCCTGAATTCCATCTTTATTCGTGATCATTATGGTTAGAATATGTCTGTTTGAAATCATCTGAAATTCCTGATATTTTGAATATCACACACCTCTTGAATTTGAAATAATCAATCTTGTGTGAATAATTCATTATATCTCAAACTTGATATTGATTCAAGTGATTTCAAATAAACTATTTATTTATGGATCATGAATATCTCTTAATTATTTGATGTAAATGATCTGAAATCATTCTTAGAAATTTTGTGAAAAATTCCTTTGAAAATCTGGTCTTGAAATTCACTCCTATTTCATGATTATTTGATCTAATTATTTGTTTGTTTAAAATCATTTGAAATTATTGATTTATTGAATCTCACACATATCTCAAATCAAAAATTCATAATCTGGTGTGATTGATTCATTAAATTCTGATATTTTCATATTCCTCAAATGATTTCAAGTAAACAGTATTTTAATCATTAGATCATGAATCATCATATGTGGCCATCATCTTGACAAGTATGATTTGAAACTGTGTTCTGTGTTGCTCTGATACTGTTTTGAAAAATGTTTTGTTCTGGAATCACATGCTTGCTGCTCTGATACATGTGCATAATCTATTATCTGTTTGTTTGGGCTTGGTACTTAATAATTTTTTTTTTCTATGACATTCTTGTTCAGTATCATGTTAAAATTCCTCGTAAATAGAGACACCAAGTGGTATCAGAAGCGCCTTATATTTGTTTCACCCATCTGTACTGAGATTCAAATTTTTCACCTTGTATAGATCCATATTTTTTTTTGCCTTATACAAATAAATGTGCTAAATTTGTCTGGCTGGGTTTGTGTTTAAATTTCTTTAGTCTGAGATGTCCATGATAGTCCAGCAGGGTGTAATTAAATTCCTCGATAAGCGAGAACATTTGGTATCAGTCTTTTTCACTCATCTGTTTTTTTTTTTTGAATTATCACCCTGTATAGGTTCAATTTTTTTAATCTGTTTAATTTCTTCTTGTAATTATTTTTCAATTTTAAAATTATTTATTTTTTATTCATTCAGAAATTGAAATCAATATCCAATTTGTGTTGTATTTGTAATTCATCAAAATTATTATTAGATTTTGAAATTGTGATGAATTGTGACTGCAGTATGTTCCACAACAAGAGGAGAATATATTTGGATTTTCATGATGGTTGAATATTTATTATAATATCTTTGAACTGGCAATTATTTCACGACCATCTCCTTTATCTATCACCCGTCTGTCATCCATCATGATTTAATATTAATTTGGAGAGTTTATTTTTTTTTTAAGAAAAATCATCTTATTTTAAAACAGTGAAAATTATTTGTGATAAAAATGGGACTATATTATTTTTTCAAAATTAGTGATAATTGAACATTTTCAATAATTCCGGTACAGTCGAGCTTATTTCATAATATAATTAATTTAGAAATTTATTTCACAGTCCATTTCTGTACCTACCACATTTCAATCATCCATATTGGTTTCATATACCGAGGAGTTTTTTTTATAAAGCTGAAAATGATAAAAATATAATTAATATATAAGAGTGTCTCTAACCTCATTTAAAAATCCAAGCTCTGGTTATGCATGGTTATGAGACGTCTTATAATTTAAGCTGCGACTGATCCCATTTAAAATTCCAAGCTCTGGTTATGCGTGGTCAGTGTGCTCTTAAATAAAAAGGAAATAAAGTGCTAAAAATAGAAATAAATTTGAAATTCTCTTCAGTGTATAAAAATCAGCCTATCAATCCATCTTTCTAATCTGTGAAATATGTTGAAATATTATGACGTATTATGATTTGTTGATTGATAGATATTGGGATTTGAGATTATTCGATCTTGTCACTTAAATTGAATTATTTATTATAGTCCAAATCCATCACTGTTTTTGTGCTTTATTTTTATAAAAAACCTTTGAAAATAATTGGAAATAATTTTTTAAAAAAAAAAACTCTCTCCATCTTATATAAAATTCATCATATATCCGTCGTTCTCTAAAATGTGAAATATACCTCCAGTTCTTAGAATATTATGATTTTTATTTGACTGATTGAATTTTATGATGACCGTTCTTCCTCTTAAGTTGAAATTATATTTTTTCAATTTTCATCTGTATTTTAAAATCTGTATCCTTTTGATGATAACAAAAAGGGGAGAATGGATTAGATTCTGATTTATGAGTGAATATTTTATAAATATTTTTAATTTTGAAAATTTAATTATTCATACATTTCACTCATGCATAGTTATAGGGGGAGTTTCTGTTGTAGGGGGAGCATTTAAATAGGGGGAGTTCAAATATTCACGAACAAATATATTCAAAATCTTTTATTTGTTTGTCATCATCAAAAGGGGGAGATTGTTGTATATAACAGTGTTGTATACACAATTATATGATTTTTTGTTTGATGATAACAAACAAGTATATATTATTTTGAATGTGTTTGTTATTGTACTGTTATATCACATTACAGACAGGAATATAATATTTATATTTAAATAAAGTACGACTGTACAGAAATTTAAATATACACAGTGTTTTATTTAAATATAATATTTTATTTCAATATTCAAACAGTACAAATTTTTTTTAACTCCACTATTTGTACATCACTGTATTACATATCAAATACAATTTCATATACAGTCTTCTCCACTACAACACTCTATTTTTTTTAGTCACAGTTTCACTCATTCATTCTTTTACATAGACTCGTATACATATACACTTTTTCACATTGTTCTTGTGTTCAGTCTTCTGTCTTCACAGCGTCTTCACTGTCAGTCCAGTCACCGTCTGCTTACCTGTCACATGAAACAGAAAACACACAGTACACTGCAATAGAAACAATACTAAATATATGCGAATATAAATTTTATTTTTTAAAATTTTTATTTGCCTCAGATTTCTGGTGTATTTCTCATCATTTTTCTGACTTGATCTGATTTATATAATCATCAATCTGTGTCTAGACAACTTGTGATATTCACAGTGATACACTGTAAATACCACAAGGTAGACAGTATGTATATACGATGCAGGGACAGAAAAATATTCTGGATGGCTGCATATATACACACGTGTGCACTGCCTCGCCAATCCAGTGTGCAACTGAGGAGTAGCCACGTGGACCATCTCGACTCAGTGCAACACTCAAGCAACAAAACAAATGTCAACCAGCATAGTCAAAGTCAACACAAGTCAATACAAAAGCAGTACATAAATGAACTCAAGTCAGCATGACAAGTGCAAACAAAAATGGCCGAGCACAATTCACAGTACAAACTTGAGCATGCAAGTATACAAGGTGAATCATGGTCGAGCTCATATTAATATGGCAGCAACATCAAAACAACGATGATTAAAACATGCAAAGTGACATGCCAACTTCATTTTGTCAAGTCAAAGCCAAGCCAGCAAGCAAGCATATACATGTGTCATGAACAAACAAAAGTGGTCGAGGCAACATCAATTCAAAATGCACACATGTATTTCACTTCAGAATGATCATGTATGAACAAGCTCAGCAAAATGGATCGTGCACAAAGTTTCAGCAAATCCTCAGGAAGGTGGACAGTGGGCATGTGCAGGTTCATTGCAAAATACTCATGTCATTCATGGGTTCATGTTCTTATCAGTAGTATACAAGCATATATGCAGATGGCATGGTAGCTGCAATAGTGGGTGCAGCTCAAACATGGAGCAAGTCAGAAATGAACAAGCACAAATGGGTCGAGCACAAAATCAGTTTACTACAGCATGTATTCATGAAACAAGGTCAAGCAAAACATTCAAAGTGCAAAACAGGTTTCAAAATACTTTCCAGAAATCCACAACAAGGGTCTATGTATAGCAAATGGACTCAAATATGCATGGAAAAGATTTCATGTTCATATATGGGAAGTATTGCAAGTAAGCAAGAAAGTGCAAGAAAACAGTTTTCAAAATAACAAATTATCTCCAAATTTATACCAATCAGTGTCATGTTATTGGGAAGAGATTCATGCAGCATTTTTGGGAAAGATTTCATTTTGTAAAATTTATTTTTAATGGGCAGCACATATGTGGCATATTCAATCAAGGGACAGGGAATTAACATTTCCAGATTTACTAACATCAGCAATTCGCATTTGGCAAGAAAATCATTTCTTTTTGGGACAATTTATTTCAAGAAGCTCAATCTGTTTTTGGCAACAGATTAAAAGATTCAAGTCACATGGCAAGAATTTGATCAAGCAAATTCACAGTATAAATTCAAGGGGCCACAAACTTTCAATCAAGAAATTCACACAAGGGAAAATACCATGGGGGCCACAGATAATATATTTCCAGATTTGTTCAAAATCATAAAAGCAATATTCAAAGCCGATTGATTCGATCAAGCATTTCATACGTGTTTCTCATTCGCACAAAAGGATTCAATCAACAAATTCAAAAAGGGGCAAAGTTTTTTTTCAGATTTATCATTTCCAAATCGAGAATTACAAAAAGGGAAACCCTCAAATCAGATCGAAATCATGTTTGAAATCAGAGCTCAATTAAAGGATTTCTAAATCCTATTTACCACCAACATCATCACTGGCAAAGTGCATCGAATCCACACGCGACAATTCAAAAAAAAAGACAGCAAATCGAAAACCAACCCAACATCTCAAATCGAAAACCCAAGCATCAATAAATCAAAAGGTAGAGCAATTGAAGTCGAAAGTCACTTACAACGTTTCATTAGGGTTTCGATCGAGCGCCAGAGAGGGAAGCCAAATCGAAGTTCTTCAGAGAACCAGAAATCAACACCAAATCATAGGCAAAGGAAGAACACCAGATTCGAGTTTCAGAGAGCAGCAAATTCATCAGACATCGGCCTTGATTTGGGATTCAATTCTGAAACCCTAGCTATTTTTTCGGCCGCCATTTACAATTCCAGAAAGAGATAGAGCAAATGATTTTGGGCAAACGCAAATGAAATGGGCCGGCTAATTTCACTTGAGGGTTTAGCCTAGTTTAAAAGGGGATAACCCCTTATATTTAAATTCTGGTTTTCTTTGTTTATTTTTGTTTTGATTTTGATTTTTCTTCTGAAAACAATTTTGAATAGTTTTTCTAGAAGTCTGTAAAATTCTAGAGTTCCAGTCAGGGTGTTGACTGGCAGTCCACTGGAGTCTGTAAAATCTGGGTTACGAGTTACAGGGTTTGTAATTCGGGAAATCTGATCGAGTGAATATCAATCAGTCTAGGGTTTTGAGCGTAGGGTTAGGACAGGAGCAGGCGCTGCGAGTGTACATGGTCTTGTATGCGGGATCTGTTTATAATACCTAGTAGAAACCTTAGGAATGCAGCAGTAGGCAGGGTTTTGCCGAAGCTGGGTATATCTGTGTGTGATTTACTTTCTGCACTTTTATTTCTGCTGCATTCTGTGATCTGTTTATTATTTTAATATCCTGTCAGTTTTTCAAATCGTTTTAAAAACTGCGATAAACCCTATTCACCCCCCCCCCCTCTAGGGTTAATCCAGATCCAACACATTCGTCTTCTGAGCAAAAAGTTTTCAGTTCCCATATTACTGCCACATACAGTGTGTCACTTCATATCCTGTCAAGCTTCAGAAGCATATCGTCATCTACATCTTCAACTCCTAAACAAAACTCCATCGTCAAAAGTTAAAAAAAAACAATGGAGGACTCTTCACTATGCATCACTGCCACTGTTCTTTCAGGACATTGGACTTACGAATTTGTGCATCTCACGCTTAGGCATACGCTGAAGCTTAATGAGGAGTGGACTATACGTGTTATACCCAAAAACTCTTTTCTAATAACATGCCCATCTTACAGTACGCGTGATCATGCGCTAATGTTGAAACTTTTTACAAAAATTGGAGGTGCTTTTTATGTGCAACAATGGTCTGCTGAAGAATTTGAGCTTGAACCAGCGTTCGAGGCAGAATCATGGGCCAGAGTTGTTGGCTTTCCCGAGTTCCTGAAGACAAATATTCCTGCAATAAAAGAATTAATGACGCCAATGGGAAATGTGTGTGAAATTGACGACTGGCATTGGTCTCGAATTGACCATAGATCATTATACCTGAAAATGGAATTTTATGAAGGCATTGGCTTGGAGAATGTTTTTGCTGCTCGATTCGACAACAAGAAATACATCATTAGGGTTGAGCGCACCACACATACTCATCCTTTGACGAGGCCTGAAATTCTGTTTGTGAGCAATAGGGAGGAACCGGTGGTACCATTTTTTTGTGATCATAGGTAAATTTTACTTCCATCCACAGTTTCTTATAGTGAGACACAACCACACATGCACACACTCATATACATACATACAAGGTTATAATGCCCCACCCAATATTCTGAAATAATAATACAAACTGGTGCTCTGTTAGTTGTACATAGATGTGGTTGTGTGGCTTGAATTTGAGACACTGTTATTGTATGGCTTGAATTTCCTTCAGATGTGGTTACATGTCAAATAATATATTAGGTGGATCACATTATTTGAGAATTGAATCATATAATATATTAGGTGGATCATAAAATGTTTACAGAAATAGAAGTTTGATCATATAATATATTAGGTGGATCGCAAAATGTTTACAGAAATAGAATTAACATACCTATTGAAGTTTGATCATCCAAAGATCACTTTGCCCTCCACAACAAGAAATTCTGGTTTGGTCGCTGACTATGCTCTATCCTTAACAGCCACTCTGACATAGACAATGACTCTGACATGGACAATGACTCTGACATGGATGTTGGTGCTGATGCTGGTGTGGATGCTGGTGATGATGCTGGTGATGACTGGTGATGTTTGTGGATGTTGGTTTTATTCTGCTGGTAATGATTTTTGGCTTGAAATTTTGTGAATATTTGTGAAACTTTGTGTGGTTGTGGAAGTTTGTGATGACTAGTGATGACTGATGATGGATGCTGGTGAATGTTTTTGAATGTTTGTGAATGGTACGTTGTTTTGTTTGTGAATGCTGGTGATTTTTTAAAATCTTTGCGTACGTCTCTGGTGTATACTTATGATACTTGTGCGTGTATACTTGTGCGTGCCTTCAGATGGCTGCCTTATGATACTTGTGCGTGCATGTATACTTGTGCGTGCGTGTATACTTGTGCGTGTCTACTTGAGCGTGTGTACTTGTGCGTGTATACTTATGATACTTGAGCTTGTATACTTGTGATACTTGTGCGTGTATACTTGTTCGTGTATACTTATGATACTTGAGCGTGTGTACTTGTGCGTGTATACTTATGATACTTGAGCTTGTATACTTGTGATACTTGTGCGTGTATACTTATGATACTTGTGCATGTATACTTGTGCTTGCGTGTATACTTGTGAGTGTATATATGCACTGCGTGTATGATGTGTATTGTAATAAAACGAAAATGCTTGAGTGCCCGCTTCAGATTTTGTCAAAATCTGCGGTAAGAGGCTTAAAATTCGGATGTCACCGCAGTGCAAATTAACCTCAAGCATACAAATTAACCGCAGTGTAAGGTATGAACCTCAAGCAGTGCAAATTAACCGCAGTCCCCATTCCTTAACTAGCTCGACCTCTATAATAAACCAATGTCTTTTTCATGCCAGTAGCCCGGTTCTCATGGTTTATTGCTGGGTATAATTTTCGAATAAACCTCAGCATAATCCCAAATCCCAAATCAATAATAAGCGCGACTAATTACTCATAAGCGAATGGGTTTTCCAAAATGTAACAAATGAACTAATTACTAATTACTCATAATCCAATCTATAATAAGCGCAACTAATTCACAGTGCAATACAAACTGAACCTGAGGGAAAAAATTGGCGATGTCAGCGCCCTGAGCAATCAAAACTAGAAAGCGTTTCAAAGCTTCATCCTTTTCGGAATAGAATTTGCTGTCGAGGAGAGGATCGATACTGACGTGAATTTAGGTTTAAATTTTTGTCAATAGTAAAAAGGGGGAAAAACGATTAGATGATAGAGAAGAAAACGATTTCATGAAGGGAGAAGATCGCGCCAAAATTTCGTCAAAAGAATGAAATGACGTGGCTGTCAATGATTGGATGATGGCTAACATTAAGATCATCAGATCCATAGATGGTTTGAACCGTTGGATTAATCTTTCATCTACGGTTGGGGTTTTTATATGTTGATAACGCGGATAGCTGAGCTGGATTATATATACGTAATGCTACGCTTTTAACTGGTGTTGCACATCAGAACACTAAAATTCCCACCGCAACAGTGCATCCACGTATAATGCAACAACATATGAATGCTGTTGCAGAAGCTCGAAGAAATCATAGCTTTCGCAACACTTTTCATGCAACGCACACAAATTAGTGTCGAATATGCCCACTTTTGTAGTAGTGATTGCTACTGTAACATCACTTCAATAACTTTCTACAGCAGTAGGTAATGTACTTGAAGATAGGTGATGCCATGCTCCTTGTGTGGTTCGAGGCAATGTACTAAAGGTTTTGTTTCCCATGCTATTCGATGTTTATTCTGGCTTTTGGAGACAGACAAGCGATGTTGTTTAGAGCACTTTACTTTGTAATGTAACTATGTATTTACTGTTTTTATAGTATGTAATGCTCCCTGCATGGAGTTTATATAGTAGACTAGTAAATTATCTAGCTCCTGGACTGTAATCTAGAATAGATCCAGTGGACGGCCCACTATAAATGCCTCTGATGGTGGACTGTCCCCTTTAAAAACCGAAATAGCTGACTGCTAACTATAGTCACCTATACAAAATGGTATTTTTATTATTAGTCATAATAAAAAAGTGTTACGTAACACTATAAAAACTGGTAGGCTTTGCCAAAAAAACGAAATTGGGTCCTTGTTGATTCCTATATCATAACCTGATTCCTGAATATAAACCACATAATCATTAGAAATAGCTCACCTGCGATCTCTTTGAGATCTTCTTAATGCTACTTGTTGTGGTCCACGCGCATCAGCATTATATAAGTCATTTCCTTCAAGAAGTACTTCTTCATTTATATGTTGTTCATCATCATGAACTTCTTCAACAACTGGAATAACATTTGGAGTAATAGTAGACGGAAGAACTATTCTATGCAGTGTAACATTTACTCATGTTTCCTTTATTTCTACTATTTCTCATCTAGTACTCCCACTGACTTCACCAATCTCAATGAAACCTAGCATTACCAGTTTCTCTAATTCTTGGATGATGATTAGGACATTAAACACATACCCTTTAGATTTTTCAGGGTAACCTAGGAAGTACCCACTAATCGTTCGAGAATCTAACTTCTTTTCATGTGAATTATAAACTCTCGCTTTCGCTGGACAATCCCAAACATGCAGGTGTCTTAGGCTAGGTTTCCAATTAGTCCATAATGCAAAAGGAGTCTTTTGAACAGCTTTACAAGGAACCCTATTCAAAAAATAATTAGCGGTTTTAAGAGCGTACGTCCACAAATTCTTAGGTGGTGTAGAATCTGACATCATACTTCTGATCATATCTATTAATGTCCTATTGCGCCTTTATACTACATCATTTTGTTTTGGTGTACTTGGCATTGTGTATTGCGCACATATTTCATGACTTTCGAGGAATTTTGCAAATGGACCTGGACACTGGCTGACTCATTATGTTTTCCATTATATTCAACACCTCTATCAGACCTTATGATTTTCACCCTTTTATTTAATTGCTTCTCAACTTCCTTTATAGCTCCTTTCTTATTATGTTTGGTTTGTTTACCTTTAATATAATCCACACATAATTTAGATCAGTAAAGACCAAATTTGACAAAATTTCATTACTTACTAATCTTATCATTCTTTCTTTGGATATGTGACTTAGTCTTTTATGCCATAAGAAAGCATAATTTTCCTTCAACACGCTACGTTTGCATCCAACATTATTTACTACATTCAGCAAGGAATTCGCATACTTGTCATTCAATTCAATTTATATAGACCATCAATTAGAATACCAGAACTAACATTATCAGCGTTCTTATATAAATAACAACTAGATCCAAACATACATCTCAAACCAAAAATATCCAATTTACTTATGAAAATAAGGTTTCTAGATAATGAAGGTACATAAAGGGCACTATATAAGTCTAATACATATCCACTTTTAAGAATTAGACGATAAGTCCCAATGCCCTCTATTGTGGATTTCATTCTGTTTCTCATAAATAGAAAACGTCCTTCATTTGGATTTATGGTTCGAATCATAAGAAATCCCTGCATATTATTGGAAACATGTGTTATAGCACCAGTATCAAGCCACTATGTCATATTAGGAATTTCAACTAAATTTGATTCAAAACATACAAAAGATAGATGATTACCTTTCTTTTCGAACAAAGTTATCTTTTTCGGACAATCGTTTTGATAATATCCTTTCTTTTTACAGAAATGACATCGAACGTCCTTTAGTTCCTTCTTTTCGTTATCCTGCCCATTCTTAGCAGGTGCCTTTTTCTTCTTGAAATGACTTGATTTTCCATATGTTTTTTGCCAGCTTTATTACTCACAAAACTAACTAAGTGATTCACTTGGCTATTCAAACAAGTCTGCTGGCCAATTCATTAACATTCCACTTATCCTTTATAGTGTTATAGTTAATTTGAAAAGGTCCATATTCAAAAGGTAGCGAGTTCAGAATAAATTGGATAAGAAAAGAATCCTCTACTATAAGCCTAAGGGAGTTTAACCTTGCTGCAAGATTAGCCATCTCTATAATGTGCTCTTGCATAGTTCGTGACCCATCACACTTCATGGTAGTGAGTTCTTCCATAAGAGTAACAACAAGTGGCTTATCAGCTGAACGAAAACGCTCTTCCACAAACTGAATATATTCCTTAACAATTTCTGTTTGCGGAATTGTTGACTTGATATTGTTAGCAACAGTCATCTTGATGAACATAAGGCTTAAACTGTTACTACGTTCGCATGCTTTATGGTGTGATTTTTTTTGTCTCACTACTAGCTACTATAAGAGCAGCATGTTTATCCTCAAGGAGTGCCAAGTCAAGATCCTAAACACCTAAATGAAAATTGACTTGTTCTCTCCATTCAGAAAAATTAACACCAGCGAACAATGTAACAGATGAAGCATTTGTATTCATGGGAACTGCTACAAATAAAAATTGGAATAATTATAAACTCATAACTAATGGGATTCAGATATTTACATAATAGGATAATATAATTCTCCTTTGGTGAATATTATCTTATACTTAACATAATTAAATACCAAAACATAAGTGAGTAGTAAATATATTCAATTAAATAGAACTGGCATATTTGGATGATCAATATTCATAATATCTATTAAACCTCATCACGTAAACTAGTTATTGAACAAGACTTTCCTTTGAGTAAGTTCTCAGGTTATATCATTAGTGACGCCGTTTTTTTTATTGGTATAATTATAACTAGAAATTTCTATCAATAATCATTATGTCACTTATGCACAAAATGATTATTCTAATTTTGACCACTTTGGTGGTTAACAAAATCATAAATCTTATGTGCATATATGACTTATTAATTACACATACTCGATTAAACATCGTCAGTAAAGCATAGAATGGATCAATTGCAATCATAGGAAATATTCAGTTATTGGTTGGCTCCGATACCACATGTTAGAATTTTCTTTATTATTCGATCTTTCATGATTAATGATGTAAAATTCAATTGAATAGCTCTAGGATCACCAACACCGAATATTTCACAAACAAAAAGGAGAAACTTAATATGATCTACTATTTAAGATGACGTGCCTTGATTAGCAACAGAAGATGTAATGGTTGTCATCTTCTTTCTTTGACTTCTAATGTTTACTCTTCTTCTCAGAATTCAGTTCCTCTCTTACCCTATTTCCTTATGTGTTTCTAAATGGAGAAGAATACAACTCTTGATCGGGAGAGAAAGGAACTGATCCTTTATATAACATTTAACTCTAAATCTGGTACGTCCATTATATACCAATTCAACGCTTAAAATTAATCACAGACCTAACGTTCTAAATATTAACGATCTATTTATGTCCTAATTAATAGGGTCATATTAAGATTAGAAATTGCATAATGGAAAATGAAACATTCTATTTATAATCCAATTAATAGGGCCACATTAATATTAGAAATTGCATAATAGAAAATGAAACGTTCCATTTATGACCCAATTAATAGGGTCACATTAAGATTAGAAACCACATAACATTAAAGGTAAATGAAACGTTTTATTGCAGTTTCTAATAGCATATTTCTAACAAGAACTTTAAATAGATGATTGCTAACCCTTTTTATGTTGAATTTTGTTCCCTTTTGATAATATTTAGTTTAGGTCTAATTGGTAACATGAGTATCAATATGGATGTTGGTCTTTTAGTTTTAGAATGGGGTCAGCCAATCTAGTTTTGTCCAAATTTCTTCCTCATTCGTCTAGGAGCATCTCCAGTAGAGCTCTAATGGTCAATATAATAGTAGAAACTGTTAAAAAAAACTTTTAGGGAAGTGATTCAAGACTTGCTGATGATTAATAATTTTAAATTTCACGTAAATATGGCTTTATTGTATTTTTTAGTGTTTGTTATGAACAGACTTGTTATGTATGTATTCCCAATAGGGATATAAATTTTGTACGAGTGTCTATGTCCGCTCATGTCCGTAACCGGAATATATCCGTCCGATTTTTATTTAAGACACAGGTTAGACCAACAAAATTTGTACGATAAACAAATCACGTTTGGTCTGTATTCGTTTAAATTCGTCAGAATTCCATGTAAAATTAATTTACAAGGACAATTAACATTAAAAATTTAACCATAAGGACAGCCGCTCCATTTTTTAATCAGAAGGACAACTCCGCATCATTTTTTTATTCAAAAGAACAATATACATAAAATCTTCCGTCGCATCAGCCATCTCTCCAGCGATTTCATCGTCATCTTCAGAATTTTGGAGCTCCTCAATTATCATGTGAAACAGCAATTTATCAATCTCGCTCAATTATACGTCGTTTATCAATCTTGCTCAATTTCAGACAATCGAATCAAAAATCAAAAGTAACAAAAACACAAAATCATCTTGAGTAGTAACCGATTCAAATTCCTCATCATTTCAGACAAACAACGACACCCAAAAATCATAGGAAACAACAAAAATTGGCACCCAAATGTTTCTTTTTAACATTATAGCAGTTTTTAGGTATCAGTTTGCTACTTTTTAAGGTACCAGTTTTCCTGTTCTAACTATGTTATGTGTTTTTTTCATGTGATTTTGTTGTAGTGTTAATTTTGTAGTGGTATTGTTGCATCAACTTTGTGGCTCATCGAACTTATTTCATTTTAATCAATCAAACTGTGGTGCAAACATTTTTTTAAATTAGCTTTTCTTTAAAACATTGCATCAGTTTTTAGGTAGCAGTTTTATATTTTTTTTAGGTATCAGATCAACAGTATTAACTGTGTTCTAATTTTTTTTATGTGATTTTGTCGCTGTGGTAATTTTGTAGTTGCACTGTTGTATTAGCTTTGTAAGTCAGTCGAACTTATTTCATTTTAATCAATGAAACTGTGATGTAAACATTTTTTGCATTAGTTTTTCTTTAAAATATTATAGCAGTTTTTAGGCATTAGTTCTATATATTTTTTAGGTATCGTTTTTGTGACTTTGTGTATCAGAACTATGTCAAGGAATTGCAGTTTTGAGTTATTTTCTTTAGTAAATGATTTTTTTCATAGCCAACATTAATTCAAACTGATAACTACTAATTAAAAAATTAATTCAAATCAACTCAACTCAATTATCATAAAAATAATAGTTATTCTCCATAATACACACTGATTAAAAAAATAATAGCAATCAATTCAAATCAATTCTCATAAAAATGAAATTTATTGTCAATAATACCCACTGGTATTAATTCAACAGTTGTATATAATATTGCTATGATCTAATCACTTGTATCATATGATACCTACAATGATACATAACTGATATAATAGGATCGATTGTTTTTAAGATCACATGTAGCAGTTTGTATCAGTGTTTTAATTATTATTTTTATTATGATGCTCTTTGAATATTCAGTGGGTATCAATTTTACTCTCCTAAGTATTAGTAATCTGAATTATTTTTTGGTTTCAGGTGCTGGCATCAGTTTTATACCATTGTAGATATCAGTTTTGTTGTTTATTTTATTGTAGCAGGAACTGGGTATCAGTTTTTAATCATTCTAGGTATCGGTTTCCATTATTTTATTTCTTTACAGTGTTTAGGTATCAGTTTTATGCCTTGGTAGGTATCAGTATTCTATTTTTTGTTGTCTGCAGTTTATGTGTATCAGTTTTACAGTATTTGGGTATCTTTTTTTTGAAAATTCAGTCATGATGAATGTCACAGTATCACTACTGCATTAAAATTGGTATCACTTCAATAATTTGTCATGCAAAACAGAAATATTACGAATATTTTATCCATCAATATATATATGAACAACATTAAAATTGTATACATCAATTCAATCAAAACCGATATGCAAAAAAAAATAGAACTGTTTACACATTAAATTGATATAAAAAACATTGTTTTCCTACATGATCCAGTCTCGAATTCAAGTAAATTCCAGCAGCATGCAGTATCTGCAAGTATTTCACACACAATCAAAACTGATACCAACGTAATTATGTAAATTCAACTAGCAAAACAAATAAAACAAAACTGATAGCAACATAACACTGTATTTGATACCTAAAGGAATTAAAATGATACCTAATTAAATAAAAATCATGTCGAAAATTGCTACAATGCTAAAACAAAAAAAAAACATAACACATTTAAAACTGTAAAACTGATTCCTAAAAAATTTAAAAACTGCTACCTTTTTAACAAATTTAAAACTGTAAAACTGATACCTAAAAAAAATTATAACTACTACCTAAAAACTGCTGTATAGCCGAACATTAAAATGATTATAACATTAAAGTAAAATAATTATAACAGTAAACAAAAAAAATCGATGCAAACAAATAACAATAAACAAAACTTAAATCGTTTGCATTTCAGATTGCAAAATAGATTGAAAATTTTAATGACGAGATCTGAAATGCAATTTGAAATGCGTGAGTTCCTCAATATGCGCGCGATCGATTTTGCAATATGAAATTTACGAGCAATAAAGATATTTGAAGATTAAAACATGCAGGAAAAAAAATCGCGTTGGGGAAAAATTGAACGAGATCGTGCGTGAGATAGAAATGACGAAGAAGAAACTAGGCATGTGATTTAGGGTAAATTAAAAAAAAACAGTATAATGTCATTCTGATTAAATTATTAACAGGTTTGTCCTTGGGATTAAAATTATAATGAGTTGTCCTTATGGTTAAAAAAACCCTGGCTAATTGTCCTTGTGATCATTTTCCTTATCTGTTATATAGTTGAAAGAAAGTCTAATAAAAAATAAAAAATTTGATATAAATAGTCATGTCCGACCGGACTCATTCGTGTCCGTGTCCAAAAAACACATGTTCATGTCCGACTGATTTTATTTAGGACACAAGTTAGGACAACAAAATTTCTACGAGAAATTTTTTTCGTTCGATCCATGTCCGGTCCGATTTTATATATGATAAAAACTAAACACAGCTTCGTCTGATTCGATCCGACCAATTTATACCCCTAATTCGCAAGTTTAGGGGCCTTTGTGCAACCCATCAGAGGCAGAGGTATATGTTATTGTTCATAGTAGGGAGTGACTATGTTGGAAAACCCTGTGATGTCCGAAAGAAATTGGGACTTTTTGCTTGGCATTGGGACTCTAGGATTCCTCTTTATTGGCTTAATTTTTTGTATATGTCAATCACTTCTAGCCTTTGTTCTTTCACCACCAAGTGTAGTTGCAACAGAGAATAGTGTTTTGATTCTTCCAGTATCTTGTGCTTTTTTTAGTTCGTATACTTTTTCATTATTCCCCCTTTCTATGAATATCAACAAATGAAACTTTGTTAATAGCATTAGACAATAGAAAATTCATTTTATCTAATTGTATTTTGATTCATACGTCGTCTTATCTGGATAATAGCAAGCCATCCATTTACAGATGGCTCAGTTACAGTTGTACCAAATTGATTTGCAGACATTGTTTGTGGATTACGCAATCTATGCTTTTACCAAGCACCTAACCAAATTACTTGTAAATCACAATGTAAGTTTTCAAAATGCTAGACTTTGAGTATTAGTTTGTTTTAAAAGGAAATATGTGCATGGGCCTCATACCATTTGCATGTAAACAAGTAAAATAGTACGTCGAAGTATGCCAAGCTGATATAGAACGACCATCATGAGTGATAATCAAAATCAGAAATGTTATATATTTCACAACGCACAGATAAAGTATAATAAAAAATATAGACATGAAAGTAATAAGCAGTAATAGAACAACAAAAGTAGAAATATCACCAAATCACAGAGTCATGTACATGAAATCCAATAATATCTGAATGCATGTCATTCTCATTACAACTTTCAAAGTACGCTTATAACAGTGGAAAGTAAATATATACTTATATGCTATAGCTCCTCCAAGCCTGTCTCCGACTCAATATTTGTGTATATTTGACATGCTATCCAAGATAACTAGAGGAAACATAAAACCTTACATTAGAGAAAAATGGCTATTGACGGCTGCTTAGCATGGTGTCCAAAGAAAACTCGTTATCTTTGTTCATTTTAAAGCAACTAGGGTTGAAAACAGCGCATTTCGCATGCTTTCACAAGGCTTCAAAATCTAGGTGACAAATATTTTCCCCTCTCGCTTCCAACTGCTATTTATCTAGTTGCTTTTCCTCATATCTAAATGCCTAATTTCCTCCTTCGAAATTGACTTTCGCCCTGAATCTCGCTCGAATCCTTACCCTTAGCTCATGATTTCAGCTTTCTCCTTCGATTTCTCATCCTCTCACTCGTGAACATTCTTTGTGTCAACAAATTTTGCATGTAAAATCTAGGTCATGCAACCTCCTGCTTCATTTAGTTATCTATAACTCAACCATGAGATACATATGTTTAAAATAAGGTTCGAAACTCCAGTTTTCGGTTTCATTCCGGTGATTTAAAATATACAATGTTTCCGTTCCATTTCGAAAATTCCGTTATAATTCCATTTCCGGATTTATTTATTTTTTGCTTCTTGGTTGTTTTTTTACATATTAGTATGTTAATTATCATTTAAAAATTTTATTATTTTTGTTGTAATATAACAAATGTAAGTGTAACTTTGCCTGACTAGCCTACATACAAAATAGTGCTTTATAGATTACCTTTAGTATTTCGGTAGGAGCAAAATGCCCAATTAACCAGCCCACTGGACCATTATTCACACTTATACCAAACACTAAGGTTCAACAGCAACCCCAATACTCTCGTTATTAAACCCTAGAATCATGTTACTTCAAAGAAATCTGTTTGTTCGTTTCTCGCACCCAGTTTTCGATTTCTTCTTTTCAATTTTGGTTTCTATTACTTCCACACCTTTGTTTTGCTTACGAATAAAATTATTTTTCTTCTCCTAATTTTTTGCAAATAACCGAATTCTGGTCCGACCATCACCGAAACCGGGCCGAAATGGCCAGAAATCAGAGCCGGAATTCAAACCTAGATTTTTTTTTTAGCATTTCAAAATTCGTAAATAATATAAATTTATTTAATTGAAAAAAATAGAAATAATTATTTAGTACAAAATAATTAGATGCTCATTTCTGAACCTATCTTTCATACAGTGGAACACATTCTGATTTTCATGAATTATTTCTGTTTCGTGCTGCTTTAAATAACTTATAGCATCTAATTATGAGTTAGTGCATTTTTCAAGAGGTTCATCATACGAAAGCTATAATGCGTATAGTTGCTTTTCAGTTTTGTTTAATATGAGAATAAGTATGTGTCTAATTCATATGACATTACTATGCCCTCACAATTTCACACTATAAAAGTACTATTAAGTATGTATTTAATGGCTAGACATTATTATAGTTATCACGACTTCACGCAAAAAGATTCGTCTTTTGATAAGTTTGTCAAAGATAACAAGTAAACACTGCAAGATTGAAAATGTAGAAACTGGAAGCAACATTATTACTCTTATAAAATGGTTATGTGATAATATTAAGGACAGTTTGGCAAAGATCCCTATTATGTTTCAAATTACACAAAATCTTCCGGTTTAAAAACATTGTAAATTAGATTCATGTTTATCAAAAATCATCCAAAAAAAAAAGTCAAAAATCAACGCAAAAGACTATCAAACTTCAAAACTTAATTCAATATATAATCATATTCACGTAAATAAGTAAAGTAATAAAAATGCTCTAAAAAAAAATCAAGTTTCAACAAAACATGTAGGAATAACTGTAGTTTTTATAACTACAGACATCACTACAACTATAACAAAAAATTACATGTTCTTATGCAATTTATGTTGATTGTTTCGAACTTTCAAAGTTATTGCCTACATTCATTCAGTATCACATTATTATAGAAAATTTTATCAAAAAAATGATGTATATTACGCACAAATGAAAAATATCTTACTTCCAGCAAAATGAAAAGAAAAAAAAACAATCATACAAAAAAATTGCAGACATGCCTGCACTTGTTTGATACACTGAGACGAGTCTACAATACACTATGAGAATGGTTGCAGATATATCTGCATTTTTTTACAATAAGTCTGCAACTATTTTCTCCCTTTTTTAGTATCTGCAATACAGTATGAGAAAAGTTACGGATAAGTCTGCACTTTTCCACAATAAATGCAGAGACTTCTGCAATCTTTTTTAAATTTTTTCAGTATTCTTCTATTATTAGTATTTACATTTTTTTTTAATTTTTTCTAGGCACTAGCGCAAAAGATAATGAAAAATATATTGTTATAGTAAACCCGCTTTGAAACCAAACTTACACAGAGATCCAGTTGCATGATTTTTTATTTTAGAGGTCGCCCCTGATGTACAAACTATTATCCTTTTCTGGACCGCTCCTCTTTTAAGGATTGAGTTATTTTTTAAGGTATATTCTTATAAAAATTTAGGCTGAAGTAAAATACCAACTATTAGATCATAATTAATAGTTTATATGCAATAAGGATGCATAATATCACAATGAAATTTTAAGGTTATTTCACTATAAAAATGGATCAACTTAAATTTAAAATGAATATTTTCTGTATTTTTTCGTATTTTAAAAAATATTAAAATCTATTTCTCGCCTTTTCTACTAATTATTGAATTGACTAGAATATTCCAACTTCTTGCTCACATGTTAAAAATAAAGTATACAAAACTTGTTTTCAAACAAAATACAACATAAAGTTATTTTTAAGTATGGACAATAAAAAATCAAATTGAGAGCATAGGAAGGAAACTGTTTTATACAATTTCCATGTAGTTAATAAAGTTTGAGACGAACGCTCAATCGCACTCTTATTTTACAGCACTCCGCCATCTCATAATTTCTATCACACAATCTGAATAAAATAAATTGGATTGTAAGAAGAAAGAGAAAACTATGTGTGTTTATGTGTGTGTACGCGCGCGCGTGTGGGTGGGCGTGTGTATGAGTATGTGGCACTTCTGTTTTGCAACATCTCTGTCATATCATGAGCTACATCATTTATTTTTTTAAATCGAGCTGCACCATCTAAATATAACAAAACTTTATAAATGTTCAGTCCACATTTAAAGGATCATCTATGTAAATTTTGGATTTACTTCGATATTTGTAGTCATTTCAAATCAAATCTTAATAGGTTATTCACCATTCGAACAATTATTTAAACCACTATATTTAACCACTACAACATATTGGGGTACAAATATCAAAATAAAACCAAGATTTACCTTAATAATCATTTATATATGGATTGAACATATATAAAATTTTGTTGGTTTTGGATTTATATAGCTCACGATACGATAGAAGCGCTAAACGGGATGCTACAAAACAGGTTGTTACATAGTACTCTGCATACACACATAAAGTCTATTTAGACGTACGTAATTAGTGATATAAAAAAATCTCCACCATTACCCCTTGAATTTCACCTTCTACATAAAGACCGAAAAAAAGGATTCAATGGTCTGAATCTTCTGTATCACTATTTGTGTTTAATTTTATGTTCAAATAGTCAATCATATATATATATATATATATATATATATATATATATATATATATATATATACGCACACACATACATACACACACACACATATAGAGGAGGGTTCCACTATACCTCTTATATTGCACATGAACTCTCCCCCTTAATCTACACCACCCATTTTCCTACTCATTCTCTCTCTTCCCATTTCAATATTATTTCTTAGTGAAAGAGAGAGAATGAGTGGGAAAATGGATGGTAGAGATTAAGGGGGAGAGTTCATGTGCAATATAAGAGGTGTAGCGGAACCCTCCTCATGTGTGTATATATATATATAAGGTACCCTCCATGACACCTCTATTTGGAAGCACCCCAAATTCCCTTATTTATAACAACTAATTTATATTAAAATAAGTTAGTGTGAAAAGAGAGAAACGAGAATGTGTGGTGGTAATCAATGAGGCAGTAGGGATGCTGCACTATTTTGGGTGCTCTTGATCACACACACACACACACACACACACACATATATATATATATATATATATATATATAGTCACTCATTTATATTAAAATAAGTTAGTGAAAAGTGGGAATCAAAGAGGTCGTAGAGATGTTGCACTATTTAGGGTGTTCATGATTATATATATATATATATATATATATATATGAGCATTCCGAGGTACCCCTGTTTTGCAGCACCCTTACCCTACCATGAGCTACACTAATCCAAATCCAACAAGATTTTGTAAATGTTCAGTTCGCATGTATATTATCTGATATTTGTAGAATAATATATTTTATGTTTTAATTTAACGGTTCAAATAAATGTCTGAACGGTGAATAATTAAGCTAAGATTTTGAAAATGTTACGAACATCGGAACGATCTCAAAATTTGGATAGATGATAATATATATATATATATATATATATGTGGATTGAACATCTACAAAATCTTGTTGGATTTGGATTAGTGTAGCTAACGGTATGGTGGAGGTGCTGCAAAACAAGGGTACCCCGGAATGCTCCTAATATATATATATATATATATATATATATATATATATATATATATTCATGTGTGTGTAAGTGTGTATATACATTTTTTATAGAAATTGGGTGTATATATATATATGCACACACACACAATTCTGGGTAGTATGGTACATCATGTATCATTCTACCATGGTAAGAGGAGTCTAACAAATCAAAGTCACGGCCTCTTGCATCCTGCTCCAATGCTTTAACCAGCCGAGAGAAGGATACTTATCGTGTGTGTGTGTGTGTGTTTGTGTGTTTGTGTGTGATATGTGTATATATATATGTATGTATGTATGTATATGTGTGTGTGTGTGTGTGTGTGATATGCACGTGTGCGTATGCGCGCACGTGCATGTGTATGGATACAATGAGTGAACATTTATATGTATTTTGTTGAATGTGCTTGAATTATAAATATAGCGTATCGAGAACTATCAACTTGGTGGTAATTATGAAATTGCTCTTTGTTTGGAAAAGCATTCCTACTTCTTTGTAAGACTACGGGTGTGTTTGTAGCAAACGTGATTGTGATACTAAAGGGTACTTAGCGGGGTACTAAACAGAGTACCGAACATGATATATTAGTGAACAGGGCACGCGTTTATGGCCATTAACCATGATATTGAATAAGGTATTTAATCTGTTATTTTTAGTTTAATTATTTTATAGTCCACTAATTGTTTGTTTTGTTGCGTAATATGCGATTAATTTAAAATGAAATAGCAGTACAGAGTTTAAATACATGCAAATTTACTATCTTAAAATACAAGAATGAAATGCATAGACAATACAACAAAACTGTGGTTATTTAAAATAATTGTCCGTGTGAAGAAGGTGGAAACCACTTATGTGACGAAACAGAGGCAACGTCCTCAGTAATAGCGGTCAAGCTGTCTAGTCAGACTGAAAGGACTCAGCGTGCAACATCCCACGGTGGAATACGAAACAGCGCCTTATCCAAAACATTATATTTCATTTACTGTTTGAATTTGAATATGAATTTGAATTTGAATTTGAATTTGAATTTGAATTCAATCAACAAAAGGATATGGCGGTTGAGAGCATAACATGTATGTTGGTTTCAAACAGACATCACTTACACAAGTAATTAATTTTAGAAATTATGATAATTTAATTTTAATTAGCTTAATAGTATAAAATTATTTATAAAATGACCCATAGAACTTGTCCAACTTCAACGAAATATTGTTCCAACAAGTTGAACGGGTCATTTGTAGACCAACTCCATTGGAGCATAGAAAGTAGAATAGACGCACCGCTAAGAGAAGTACAACCAGCTCAAATGCCAAAAATAGTTCAATGTTAAAAAAACACATGTGGATGTAAAATGACGTGCAAGAGGACGTTTTGTTGGACAATTGTAATTATTTCAAGAAAAGAGGAGTGACAAAAAAATGAAATATATTTGGATATTTTCTAAATGGCGAATAATGTGAAAAAAATTAGTTTTAACCTTTATAATTTTAAATTGTTTTTCAAATAAAACATTTTTCATCCATTATGTTTCTTCCATGTATGTTAAAATAAATGGTTAAAACATAAAACACAATTTCTAATCATATACTCCCTTAATTTTTCGTGGCCAACATTAATGTTTCGTGAGCAACACAAAACTACAATTAGATTGGCAGAACAGGAAAATAGCCTCAACATCTGATTAAAACTATAGTTAACTTTGAAAAACAACCTAATCTGTAAGCTTATCCATCATTATGTTACTAATTAATTCATTACATAATAATTAAATAACTATTAAGTTAAATAAATCGTAACATAATAAAGTGTAGGTATGTGTATGCGAGCATGTAACATGACTTATATGTAATTTCATCGAAGCGTTAGTTGTTATGGACAACTAGCTTGAATGCCGAGTGATAAGGATTTGTAGGTTGATGTTCTAGAGTTCAAACTCGAGTAATCAAAGTGAATACTTTGCTTGAATGCAAAGTACTACTTTTCCTTAGAATAAAGAATAAAAAAAACTTTCAAAATTAAGTCAATAGAGGTCAACTGAATGTTGGGCAATTAATATTTAGCGATTTTATAACGATGGAGATGATAATAATTAATAGTTTTAGCAGGTTACAGTGGTTAGGGGTGAGCAAACCTCGGTTCATTTCGGTTTTGGGGTAAACCAAAACCGAAACCAAAAGACCTCGGTTTTAATAACTGAAACTATAACTGAAGCATCGGTTTCGATTTCGGTTTCAAAACCTCGGTTTTGGTTTATATCGGTTCGGTTTTGGTTTTTGAAACCAATTTAAACAAAATAAAAATAAAAATTTAAATAGCCATAAAAGTAATTAAAATAAATTTTTTCAACTGAATGTATTGAGACACATGGTACAGAGTATAGACTAATAGACTATAAGTCATCCAAAGTAGTACAAAGCTAAGCTAGCTAGCTCTAAGCCGAAGGCAAGAAACAAAAAAAGGAAATGAGCAGCAGCACTCCAGTGAACTACACTACAGCAGACCAATAGCAACTTGGAATTCTAGAAAATAGTCTACTGGTGTAGGATTTAAATTAACCCTAGAGGGGGGTGAATAGGGTTTATTGCAAAATAAATAAATAAAAATATCACAGAATAGCAAAATAAAAATTGCAGAAAGAAAATCACACACAGAAGATACCCAGCTTCGGCCAAACTGTGCCTACTGCTGCGTTCAAGGTTTCTACTAGGAGTTATAAACAATCTCTACGCTTACAGACTCATGTAAACTCGCGACCTTCGCTCCCGACTGTTTAAACCCTACGCTCAAGACCTTGACACAACTCGATTCCTTAAGCTGTGATTTTTCTAACTATAGGACCTAGTAGTTATTGACTCTTTATAAAGAAAACTTGAATTTTAAATGAATAAACAAAGCTAAAGAACCCTAGGAGTTTAAAGTTAAGAGTTATCCCCTTTCTAAATTAAAAGATGGTCGACCTCTTTGGAATTTGTTCCAACCAGTTCTCTTTTCTTCTGAGAATTGAAAATGGTGGCGGTGGTGACTTTTTAATCTAGGGTTTGCATATGAATTCCCAAATCGATTTCGATTGCTTGAGTTGTTGAACGATGTAATCTCAGATGATCTTCAAGTGATGTTGTTCTATGAAGCTTCGATTTTTGGAATTCCTCTCTTCGGCTCTTGATCGAAAAAACAAAAGTGAGTAAATTTATTTGAATAGATTTCTGTTCTTAAATTTGTGTTCTGGATTTTCGATTTACCTTGACTGCCTGTGATGAAGCGTGTGTATTTATAGGGTTTATAAACCCTAGAATCTCTGATACTAGTTACTTCGTTCTCCCTTGAATTGTTCTTACGCTTTTTATTACCAATTTGAATTGTTGAACTTTGCCATATATTCTGAGATAAGTATCGATTTCCATTAGCTTCTGGAACTTAGAATCGGTCTTGAATTTTTGGAAAAACTTGCGTTATTTGTTGGGATATTATGGACTTTAAATTGAGTTTGAAATCTTCAAACTTTTTTGGAAACAAAACTTGCGTGAGGAATACTTTGAATTTGTCTTAGTTGATACGTGATTCCTGGTCTTGAATTTTTCAGAGCAATTTTTCCAATATTAGAAATTTTTTGGAACTTCAATTACACTCACTTTGAACTTTTTTAACATGCTTTTGAAATTGCTTTAAATAACTGATACGAACAGATGCTCTACACTTGAACACCCCTTTTCCTTGATGCATCGTGAACTACTTTGTCCCATTTGAATACTGTGTCATTTCATTTTACTGTTTGGCTTTGTGCCTGAATTATGAGTCATTGTGAACTGCTTTTACTCGACCTTGTATGTGTACATGAATTGCCTTATCACTTATACATGCATGTACTTTGTTTTGACACTTGTATATGTCATTAACTTGATGCTGATCAATGTTGATCTGGCCATTTGAGCTTGTACTTCCATTCAGTGTACACTCAATTGCTTTATTATTGTTGTTACATGTACCATATCCAAATGGTTTGTCGTATGCCAAAAAGAATTGGTTCATCCTATGAATGATTTCAGGAAAGACATTCTAGAAAATTGCTCATTAAAAAGCTATCTCTGATTTTTCTGTACCTTGTCAAATTTGCATTATAGCTTGCCAAAACAGTTTGTAACTTAAACTTGATCGAGTCATGTTTGCTCACTTTCACTTCTGCATGAGTACTGCTCTTGCTCATTTTCAATATACTTGCCATATAATGTTGGCCAAAAATAAGCTCTTGCCAAAAAACAATTTGACTGCAAATGCTTGAGCACATGATGTTTGCATATCTGATTTCCTTTAACTGCTACACAATTGAATGAATACTTGCTCATGTTCATATCCTTCACTGATGCCATTTGTTTTGTGTATGTTTCCTCATGCCGTTTGCTTTGTGTATGTTTCCTCATGCCGTTTTGACTTGATTTGTAAAAAGCTCCATGCTATGTGAAAAAATGCACCAGAACAGATTTTGTGATGATTGCCTTTACTTGTTGGCTGCACCATTCATGTATAACCTGAAAAAGTATCTTGAAAATAGTTTGGTTTTGTATGGCTCAACCAATTTTGACATGCTCCATGTAGCTAGTTTGAAACAAAATTGTCTTCATGCTTTGTCCATTTGTAAATTTGCTTGTTGTTTGGTTCAACCATGCTATGTTTACTTGTGCTCAACCACATTGATTATTATTGCACTAAGTCGAGATGGTCCACGTGGCTACTCCTCAGTTGCACGCTGATTGGTGGGGCAGTGCACACATGTATATTTATACACGTGTGTATATGCAGTCATTCAGTATAGATTCTCCTGTCCCTGCATATCAGACGAAGTCTAGAAAAATAATGAGAACACATCAAAATTCTGAGGCAAATAAAATTTAAAAATAAATTTTTATTTGCATGTATTTAAATTTATTTTTGTTGCAGGCAACTGTGTGTGTGTGTTTCTTGTGATAGGTATGAAGACAGGACTTGACTGAAGGCTGTGAAGACAGAAGATAGAAGACAGAAGACAGTGAAAAAATAACAGTGTCAATGTATGAGTTAATGAGAGTGTCTGTATATGTGAGTGCAAAAGTAGCTGTATAGAGTGAGTGACAGAGTTGTAATAAGGATATTTGTATATGAATGAAGTATGTCAAATAGAGGAGTTACAAAAGATGTACTTTTTGAAATTGAAATAAAATATTTTTATTTAAATAAAATACTGTATGAATATTTAAATTTCTGTACAGTTGTATTTTATTTAAATAGAAATATTATATTCTTGTATGTTGTGTGTAGTATATCAGTACAGTTACAAACACATTTAATAATAATATATATTTATTTGTTATCATCAAACAAAAATCATATAATTGTGTATGCAACACCGTTATATACAATAACTGGTACCTCAACTTTCATCTTCAATTCAAAACATCCAAGAATCCACATAAACAAGAAATGGACATTTTATATTAGTCTAACCCTAATCCTGTATTCGGTTAAATCGAATGAGTGAAACAGTGACCAGTGTGTATATACTATATAATACGAAACAACATGCAGTAAGAGACAATGTGCAACATTTCATAACTCGGTTCGGTTCGGTTTTTTTGGGTTCGGTTTGGACCTAAAACCGGAATCGAAATATTAGTATTGTTCGGTTTTTTTTATTTTCGGTTTCGATTTTTTTTGTTTCGGTTTTTTCGGTTCGGATTTTATCGGTTCTTGTTCGGTTTCGGTTTTTTGCTCACCCCTAACAGTGGTGATGCAAAAAACTACATTAGATATAAAACAAAATATTTAGTGTTAATTTATTTTATAGCGTAGCAATTGCAGACCACTAGCCTCTATAGCAGGATTTTATGACGTTCTAACGAAGTTCTAGCTGAGCAAATTGAATATTTATTAAGTACTAAAAACAAAATATTTACAAAATTAAATTCAACTTTCAATGGGAACCTCTATAATCCAGCCGACTCCAACTCAACCATTCGTCCTTGGACTTGATCTTTGTTTCTTTAAACCCCATAGGCATGTAATAGATCAAATAAAAGAATGTGCAACTTAAAGTTGGATTAGATGATATTGCCCGGAATTCAAAACAAATCCAAACAAACCAGGTAGAGCTATCAACGGATACTTTCGAATATGGAAAGTGTTATATCTGTATCTGAAATCATATTCAGATACTGCATATTTGTATCCGCAGATACAGACGGGTATCGGATAACCATCTTATCCGCCAACAATCGATAAATCACGAAATATAAATAATTTTTTTAGTTTAACAATGTTTCTCAATTTTATCAATCACAAATGTATTAAAAATAAACAAATATGATGAAATTAAATAGATTTGAGAAGTTAATATGCATTTAGTGCATATAATATAAACCTTCAACATAATAAAAGCACTAAAAAAATCTCATTTATTACACTAAAATACATATAAGTTTGAGTTTAGCATTAAAAAAAAGTCAAACGGATAATTTTCAGATACAGATATCAACGTATCTATAACCCTATCCTCATCCATTTTTTAAATATCGAATATCATCCGCTTTTCGGATATCAAATATCATCCTCTATTGGGATACGGATACGGAATAATTTCATTTCGAATATCCATTGACAACCCTAAGCTAAGATTCTAAACCACATCTTGCGGTTTGCAAGTGTACACCCAAACGATCTCAAATGTGCGTCTTTATTTCCGTCTACTTCAACCATTTACACAAAATTATGTATATTAAACCCAACATGTTAACGGCAATGCTGAAGCATCCATGCTTGTAAAAATTAATTTCACTCATGTTTCGATCAAATAAGTATTTGTCGTAGCATAAGTAGGAGCAAAAGGTTGAATCGAAGACCTCCAACAACTCATAATAGAAATATTACCCCTTAGCCAAAGGTTTGAAATACACTATAAGCACTTCTTTTTGGCTAAGCTAAACGCTAATAACAGTAGGGAAAGGGGAGCAGTAATAACAACGCCGTGTTTGTATACATGCTGCGGCCCATAAGGAGAAACAAATAAAATTACAGCACACCATTGATGCATCTACAAGCCATCTAACAAAAGCGGTAGGATAGGCAAAAGGGAAAAACTGCATCCGCGTCTTAAGAGAGGACCGTCAGCATCATGGCATGTAAATGTACAAAACAGAAGCAGGTAGAGGCATAAAAGTTATTGATTTTGGCTTCATCAATGACAAAGGTTGATGTACAATTACATCAATTACTCTTCTATGTATTTTCGTCTGTACGTCTGATTCAAGTAAAGAGCAATTTTAGTTCCTCTATTCTCGCTGATCGAACTTCTTGATCTGTCAGAGCTCCGGAAATAAGCTTCTGTTTCCTTGCTTGCACTGCTTCCATTCTTTCTTCCACCGTTCCCTGTACAGTAAATGATCAAATACATGTTTGATGCTCTAACACATGAGTAATCTCAAAATAATACCTACTCTTCAAAAGTTTCATGGCACAAAGTTAAAATGCTAAAAAACATAAGCACGTAAATATGTTGTAAGCAATTCATGATGCCACCGTGCAGGTAATGATAATGACCTAACATATGCCGGGAGCAACAGTAAGCATGCAAATTAATAAACTATCTGCTCAACTACAATCCCATTTTTGCCTAAACACTGGTCTTATCTTCACCTTAAGAATGGTAAATGGCAGCACCATTGGCACACAGGCACTGTGTTCCTACACAGTGCAAGTCAAGCTCATGCAGCATCTTTTACTTTGCCCATGATTTTCTAACACTAGAATAACAATTAAGAACATGAACATGGTATATACTTTAGAGAAACCACTTGTTCTTAATGTTCATACGCGATATGTGAGACATAATATTTTATTACTACAAAAGCAAATATATCATGCTCAAGTTCTTAGGGTTCATAGAGTTCGCTTTTATGAACTGTACTGTAATTTTCATTTTTATGAACTGTACTGAATAATTTTCATAAGAGAGGACCGTTAACAAACTATTGCATGGAAGCAAAAAATGAGTACAGAAACCACACATGATTGAACAGGTAAGACATGATTCTTTCCATGTTTCTACGTGCAAAAGTACAGACTAGATCTATCAAATTTCCAACCAGATAAGAAAATATTATTCATCAGTACATCCACTCATAACCATTTTCAGAGTAGCTGTAATATACATTTCTTCACCAGTGATATGTAATGTTCACTTCAAAGTACACTAAGGGTGATTGGTGTTTATCTTTGAGGTAATTCGATGATTTTGGGATGTCGATATAAACAACTATATTACACCCATAAGTTTATAAATAAAAAAACCATGTAGAATGCAACAATTATTCAACTAGCCACTTAACTGAGTTGAAGCTAATGTCAAAAGGTAAATTTCAATGTATAGCGTAGATTGGTTATTTCTGTACCTTTACAATGAACCTTTTGATTGAAACAGTTTTTGTCTGACCAATTCGATGAATGCGCATCACAGCTTGTTCCTCAACAGCAGGGTTCCACCAAGGATCCTATAATAAGCAACAACCATTTTTTGGATGTATCTATTAATGAAAGAGAAGCTCATCCAAAAAGCCATAATTTTAATGTTTAAAAAAACAATATATCTTATCTGAAAACTAAAACTAGAGAAGTAAAATATTTTATATTTCACTTAGCTAACCCATAATAAGTCAAGAGGGTTAAACGTAAACATTTGCTAAAGCAGACATTCAGGGATCAAATTAAATAATAAAAAAGAGGAATTAGTATCTGAATTGTCTATGGAGATATCCCGTACCAGTAAAAATGCATTTGATGCAGCAGTAAGATTTATACCTACACCACCAGCCTTCAAGGACATCAGTAATACCTGTCCATGAATTCATATGTAACTCGAGTGATGAATATTTTCTCTCAATAAAGATAAAAAGCAGGTAACCCAGTCATTCAAACCTGAATGCCGCAATCTTCTGTAAACTCTTTAATTACTTTCTCCCTCTGCTGCTGATTTAATGTCCCGTCCAATCGAAGAAAAGTGATATTTTTCCTATAAGGAGAAAAAATAGCTTTACTGCATATATTCATACACTAGTAAATGTTTTATGTAACACTAAACTCCAGCTTGTCATTCTTAGAATCCTATTCTACTTAGACTCTAGTCTTATTTGCACTTAATTCAGTTAAATATATAGGGAATATCGAGTTCAAGATTATTACTCCAAGAGAATAGGAAGCACTCAAGATATTCACAGGTAAAGTTATAAGTTCATATCTAATCAACTCTAAACATTGCGCTACTTCGCGGTACTTTTCCCATGGCTAAGTCACCAAAGATGGTATGAGAAAACAGCATTAGTTAGCAGGATAACAATGATAGGTGCTATTTTGCATATGTTCAGCCACTAGAGCATGCGTACTGCAGGTGTATCTTGCAGTAATAAAATGTATGTAAAGATTTTCTAAATGCTTCACGAAATGAAATTTACAACTCAATTCTGCCACTTCAATAAAAATAACCACAACTGCATAATTTAAACCTCGATAGAAATAACCACAATGGCATAATTCAAACCTTGCTTTACTGGAATGTGGTTAAAAGCTTACCGAGAAAAAGGTATTTGAAGAAGATCCAGAAACGCAGTCCACTGGCTAAATACTATACTTTTAGAGCCAGTTGTACGCAAGTTCTCCAGCTCTTGAAGAAGGATAGAAATCTTGCAGGATTCAACCCAATTTTTCTCAACATCGACTTGAAAGCGATTATTAGAAGGAGCTGTTATTAATTCTTGCCTACCGATGACATTCCTGCAAAAGAATTTATAGTGTAAAAGGATAATAATCAATAATAATAATAATAAAAGTTGCATCTAACTGACATTGTTGTGTATGTAATGAAAGGGGGATACCTACAGACAGGACAGGGACCATTGGTAGCACTACGCCAGCTGGCAAGAAGACACTCTCGACATAAACGGTGGGCACATGGTGTCAAAACTGCATCTTCAAATGCTTCCAGACAAATTGGGCACTCACTTTCATCTCCAGTACTTAGTTCTTTAACAACTTCCTTAATATATGCCTCTGACAGTACAACATTTGAATCTTTGCCAGCACCCATATCTTTGCCTCCTTTTAAAAATCGTTTCGCAAGCTTATTGAGGTCTGCAAACTCTTTTGTATCTCCGCGACTGTGCAAAGTAGAAAAGAACATTTCATTCAGTCAACCAAGTAATGTCTGAAGTAGTAGTAATAACTAAGGATGGCAATATGAAAACTAGAATAGTGTTTTGATTTAGGCATTGCACATAAACAATTCAGAAGGTTGTGATTGTAATACAGCTTATAAATGATACGCTAAGGTTTGTTGCTCCGACAATTGGGAAAAAAGAAGAAAAAAATCCTATCTTCGTGAATATGCTGAATGCGACATCTATCATGTACACATCGATTTCGATTTCCGCAGCATTCCAAGAGTAAGTAGTATGAAATATATCTCCAACTAAAAACCATCTTCTTATTTGCATCTTTTATCTAGTATTTTTTGCCTCAACAAGTCCAAATTTCCCATAATAGACATCCCTATCATTACAATATCCAGGTATCTTGTTTGGATATATGGCCATTACTTCAATCAACGGCCCATGGATAAACATATGATATTGTAATCTTCATGGTATATTTGTCAAAAAATGTTAGTTAAAAAGAATATCAGCAATCAACCGATATTCATGTGATAAGCAATCTAAATTACCTTCATTGCCTGTTATTATTGGTGCATCCTTGTAGTATCCCTAAATAATTAGCTGACTATAACAAGTGAAATCCATAAATGTGCAGTTGGTGTCGGAAACAAACCAAATATGATGCTATTATAATCTATATGACCCTGAACCCCAGGGAATTCATATAATATGTCTTTGTTAATTAAAATATTATGCAAAAATCTTAAGGTGGCTAGGTAACCTGCTTAATAACAATAAACAGACCTCATCACAAGAAATGGATGATCACAACACTGTCGAAGTCGTAAAAGCAACTCCAAAATTGAAGCATAATTGTGAAGAACCCTTCCTTGTTCCACAAATTGGTCGAATTTTACCTGGAGGTAACATCACATATATAATTAGTGTGCAACAGCATAGGGCTCTGGCAAATCTCATAAAAGTGTGTTACAAGTACCTTGGACCTTTTGAACAAAGCCTCATAAAAGTCTTTCTCGGCTTCTGTCATCTCGCAATAAATCACTTCAACATTAGCTGGTGGAAGATTGAGGATTGGTCTGAGATACAGTAAAATTATTTTAATGACTAAATAGCCGCACAAAATACAAAATAAATTTGATAAGGTGATAACGTTTACCTGCCATCTTTATCGGTACTCGATTTTGTCCTCCTTAACATTATCTGACGTAATACTGACTGTACCAATTTTAGACCACGTTCATCACCTTCTTCGAAAGGCTTTTGAATAAGTTTATACCACCTTCAATATGCGGCAAGTACGAGTCCATAATATCGTGAATATTAACAATGTACACATTTCCATGTCAATGAAAAGGCAAATTCAGCTATTTAACCTCTTACCACCTTTTATAATTTGTTAAAGTCGATCAATTCTTGAGCACAAGAAAACAGATCAAATTTATCATATAATATTTAATCCCAACTCCCACATAGTTCTGTCAGATACAAAACAGAAAGACAGAAATGTGTTTCTCATACGTACTCCTGTTGTGTAATAATATTCAAAATCAAATTATTTGAAACACATTATTTTGCAAAATGTGTAAATTCTAACATCTTAAGGCTGTGCAGTTACTGACCAGTTCAGCATGCTAAAGAATTTGGCCAAATCTATTTGCACCCCACATTTTGCCTTTCACACCCCGTTGTTTAAACAAAAAACATCTCACCCCACCTTTTGCTTTTCACACCCCAAGAGTTACCAGAACTACCCTTCAATTTTTATTCTCACAAATGAATAACTGTACGTTAACAATGAAAAGAAATAAAAGATAAATCTAAAAATAACAGCAACAAAGCATTAATCCACATTTATTTAATTTTTTTTTGTTTTGCAATAGGAAAAAAGTTACATTTCAGTTTAATTTAAAAATATTTGAAATATATATTACACTCGAAATCATAAAATCAAACAATGTTAAGAAAAAAAAAGACATAAAAATTGAAAAAGAGTAAATTTAAAACAAAACACCGTTTTTTTAAGAAAAAAAATGTTATTTTCTTAATCTGAATCATTCGTCTCTTTAAAATATATTAGTATCATTATATTTATTTTATAATTAAAGTAACATAATGAAAAATGAAATAAGATAAGTTGAATGATTTACAAGGGTATAATTATCACTTTATTTTTTTAGTTTTCAACGGGGTGGAAAAGGAAAATATAGGGGTGTTAACAGAATTTGGCAAAGAATGTTATAGAGAAATAACATAGATCCACAACAGTTCCTTTTCATGTTTCCCATCAGGACAAACATCTATAACACAACAAAGCACGTGTTCTGATAGTTTAATCAATCGTTAATATGTACTGAATTATATAGAAAGTCTTACCGGGGTCTATTTTCTAGCCTATTAAAACATGTTTACTGAAAAACCAACCAATATCTTATATAAGAACACCCAGTGGTTGATAGAATAGAAGAAAACTTACAGTCCCCAATTTCCCCAGGGTTCTATTTTCAAAAATCTTAGAAGGCTGTATATATCCTCCAGTTTATTCTGTCAAAAGAATATAAAGGTTAGTAACCATGGATAACTAAATGAAAACTTCAATAAAAATGACAATGGCAAGACATAAAGGCAGGTCCCACTGCATGAATATTATTTGCTATGTGAGTCTAAAAAGTTGATTCCCTCAGAAGAACTGGCTCCAAAAGACTGCTCAAAACATGCACGTTAGCTGATTATAATATATATAAAATATGCAGCTGCAGCATTTCAAATATAACACAACTCTTCCCAGATTATATTTATATACCAGGTAAACCAAAATTTCCTCAAAACCAAGTCAAGAAACACCGGATACTAAATCAAATTGTCGAATTAAACGAAAAATTAACAGTAATGATGAAATATCTGATATATAATAACCTCTTGAATGATAAAGATACCACTTTCGGTTACTTTATGCACATGCATAGAAGTCTTAAATAACGCATATTGAACAAAATAAACAAATATAAAATTTCATGATTCTTTATCTTTTCTTTCACAACATAATGGATATTTAGCTTATGGCGATACAAGGCTAATATGAATTTAAAAAACAAAATTGAGTAGTAAAAATATTGAATTTCTTGATATTTTTATAAAATGACTTACATACGTACAACAAATATACATTATATAATCAAAAGATAGTAAAAACCTTTTTGTAACAAAAATGTTGTCTACTTGGATTTTGAATTAAATAAATAGATAGTGAAGTTGACTGTTTTCTGGACTCCGGTGCTCTTCAATAGAAATAGAATGATATTTGATACTTCATGTGTTACTCCAAAAAAATTAACATAATGAAAATATTGTTTTGATGTCTTATGCATCAGACACTCTGGAACAAAAACAAACATGAAATTATTACAAGTCCAAAAATAAAATGGAAAACCTACTGACATATATAATACAATTTATACATGTGTCAAACATTAAATGAATTTCTCCTGTGTTTACTAGGAAAATTAATATATCCTCTATATCTAGGTCCATATACAAATGATCAATTCCATTCATTTCACCCACCAAAATCAACATGCATGCATATAAATTTTCAAACGAATTCTCGAAGAGTTTTGAGCAAGTAATCTGAAAGGGATGTTATTACTGATTATTATTTCTTAGAGGACAAATTCTAGTTATAGGTCCCCCAAAAAAAATATTTCAAGTTAGGCCATCTTGGAAAACTTAATATGAAAATGTCTTTTTTCCACTATTCAGTGTCTTTGTACATGCGCATTCTCAAAATGTGCATGCATAAAATCTTTTAATGCACATATGCATTGAATTTCCACAAGTACAAACTAAAATTTTGTTCGTGTATTTTCAGAATACGCAAGTATTAAATGCTGAACAGTGGAAAATATGCCAATTTTCATAGTAAGTTTCAGACGAGCCTTAATCTTGAAATAAATGTTTTCTTTTATATATTAAGCCTAGAATGAAAATTTGCCCTTTTTTGACAAATTCCAAATGCTTACACAAAAATAATTGAATCTATATTGCTTGATATTTGATTCATACATAATTTAGATATTATGTTTGCCCATCTGTCATCAGAAATGCCATCAACAAGGTAAATTATGTAAAAACACCATGACAACGCTTAGAGCATCTCCAACAAATGGGTTGGAAATTACAAATTTTAAATTTCGAACAAGTATCTAGATGTTGTAAACTTATGGGAATTCGTTGATTCCAAGGATCAGTATTGCAAAACGAGTTATCATGTTTTTAACTTGTTGAAGATGCTCTTGGCCCTTAGTTATATTTGGTTTGTGGGCAAGGGGGCTTGGGGTTTATTTAAAAAAAAAAAAAAAAAATTGTCAAACATGTATACTGTTGGCTATGTTTACAAGTTCATTTCGGTCAAACTTTCTATTTTGTTAGATATGTTTAGTACATTTAGATATTGTTAAAAATGCATATTAATGCATACAGATGCATCATGATCCAAAGTCAAAGCAGCAAGTATGAAATTTTTTGAAGTTTAGAAGAGAGACATTAACACAACAGAACATAGTTAATGGAATTTGCTTGAACGAATGTACTAACAGAAGTTTATTACATTTGGTACACACCCGAGTTTTTCCATCACTTCTAAGTTGGTTTAGCAACTTCTGAGATTCTAAAAAGTTTTATGCTAAGCTACAATTCCATGTTATAGCTTTCAACCACTATTAAAAGAGCGATAACGTGAATTTTAGGAATTGATTTTAAAATCAGAACATATGAAGTGCAAATTTTTATATCTTTTTTCATAAATGTTATAAAAATAATAATCAGATAATTAAAATTAGATCACATGATAATCAGTTTACTTTAAAATTATACATTAAAAAAATATAATGTATCAAAACTAGTCAATACAAATGCGTATTTTTGCTGAAAAAAATACAGATATCCAAAATTATTGTCGTGTCAATTTAATTGTGAAAAAACACTTAGGAATTTCAAAAAGAACAATTTTCCACCATTTTACTGAGCAGATTTTTTTTCCCCTTTTTGGGGCAAAAAAAGTATGTAAAAACTAAAAAGGTTATTTTATTTATCCAATACTTCATTGTTAAATAACCAGGAGTTCAATGGAGAAAATTCATATTCAATATCGAGTGCTTTTGTAGAAACCATGTATTATATATGTTCAACGTATAGCTAAAATAAAACAAAGTCTCGAACTACGTGCTGCAGCGCTAGCTATATTGTTCGCTTTGGTAAAAAAAAAAAAAATTTGGTATTATACTAAGTGAAACTAAAGTAGCCACGGTTCATATTTGCACTAAATACGAAATTACTCATTTATGATTATCACTATAATAATAATAATAACAGAATGGTTCTTCATTCAAACAAGCACTCATTTTTGATGCATCAGAGTTCAAATTCATGACCTCTAGGGCTGTAATCTACACTATAAATGGTTACTTGGTGTCTCCTATTCATTCATTCATATATATATATATATATATATATATATATATATATATATATATATATGTGTGTGTGTGTGTGTGTGTATGAGAGGAGCGTTCAATGACACCCCAAATAGTGAGCACCAAATTTGTCCCCCTCTCTCCACCTCTCATTTATTATAAATTAAGCAAGTGGGAGGAGAGAGAAGTACTGGAAGGAGAGAGAAACGGAATGTGTGATGGAAATCAGGGGGCATTTAGGGGTGCTGCACTGTTTGGGTTGTCATTGAATGCTCGCATATATATATATATATATATATATATATATATATATATATATATATATATATATATATACTACGCTTTGAAATATTTAACACAGGATTCTGGAGTAAATCCGTTTAACCATTTATTTGTTATTTCAAATGAAGTATCATCGTCGTCGTCGTCGTTATTTAGATTTTTCCTAGTTGAGATTGTCGAATTGTTAATTTGCATAACTTCTTGCTGAACCATAATTTACTACACATTTATATTGATCTTAATACATTTTTCGACGTTGATTTTAAATTCTTTTTTGTTAATCTTTTTAAATGCAAATTTTAATAACATTTGTTTTCAGATTTTTTGCATAATAAAAAAATATTTTATCAAAACAAATATCCTATATCCTTGTGAGTGGAAAAAAAGCGATGTACATTTGAGATTCTTATAATTAAAAGAGATGAAAATGTATTTCCACTATTAAAAATCTTTCATCTAACCAAGTTGGTGTGAAAAAAAAAATTGAGTCATGTAGGACTCTTCACCATAACATCATAATGTTTGGTAGTAGTAAAATCATAAATTAAAACGATTATTGCCGGACTGAATGACTAACTATCCATGAAAAATAAATTAGAAAATAGCGATGTTGGTTATGCTCAGAATTTTGTATCATGTTCCTGTACCCAGTAACTTTTTTTTAACAACCAATATAAACTAGTCCATAAGATCATATTCGAAATTTTTATCAAGTAGTACTTTCGATGTATAAGAGATAAACTTTTAGAATGGTATCAAATGAAAGAACGGGGATTTATTTAGAAGAATTAAAAAGAAAGAGATGTTCAACCTCCGTATTTTTGCTATTTTATTATTAATAACAAAGTCCAATATTGCAAACTATTAGGTTCTGTAAGTTAATAAAAAAAACTTGGGCAAACAACATCATTAGCAAATTTAAAAAGAATTATTAAAATTATAAAGTTTCTGCCTATACCATAGAAAAACAAAAACACTGATTTTTCTCATAAGTGTTTTGCGTATGATATGCTTATAAAACACCTACATTCAACTTTATCTAAAGCAATCATTGTCATTCTTCATAAATGATTTTGATTTATTATTTAAGATAAATGATTACTTAATTGACACATGTCCTGGTTGTGTCATTCAATTTTAATTGGGCGTGTTTAAATATGCTTACCTAAAACAAATAAACAATACTGGACAATTCATTATTTTACAGTTCGACGGAATAACATGCTATTGTGTGGTACAAATTACATGTGCTTTATTAGAGGTCAAATAGGGTACACCTTGCATTATGAGCAATTTTGCACTATAGCGTATGTTATGATAACTCTGAAATAAAATCACATAAAAACTTGTTGAGAAATTTTAGTCAAATCTACTAATGGGCAACTTATTTATGATTGGATTAGATGTTTGGGAGCTCAGAAAAAGAATATAGGTTGTTTACAAGTTGAAATTTGAGATGCAGCTATACGTAGTTTCTAATTTACGAAAGAATTTAAAAAGTGATTTTAATTAAGTAAACGACTTAAAAACTTCTTTATGAAACAAATAACAAATAATATGCTACTCTTCAGTATTTTCACCATTACACAAGTTGGCGTATATCACATGTATAACCACTGTTTCAAATCTCGAAAATATTGCCCGAGATCTCCTTCGAGATCTCGTTTTGGGGTCCTTCCGAAACGAAACAACAAATATCACTGTAAATCTCCTTTTAAAAATATCGCCCGAGATATTGCAATATCGAACGATATATCAACCGATACGAAATACAGAAATATCGTCCGAGATCTTTGTTTTTTTGGTTAAGATTTAAATTTATGCCTGAACCAGAACAATAATTAAAAAAACTCAAATCTAGCCACGATATTCTCCTGCTATTTTACATTTTGCATGTTAAATGACCATATTGTATGTTCATATATGTTCTACAATGCTCATGATTTTCAAATTCATCTTTTTTATATACATGTTAGCTATGAAATTATGTATTTTATGGTCAACTTATGTTGTATTTAATGTTTTGGAACTTTTTAATGTTTCATGTCTAACAATAATTCATTTTCATGGATTATATGTTTGAAGCACTAATCTATTTGCATTGTGTTATATTTCTGTTTTAAGCATATTACGAAATAGAGTATGAATGATATTTCGTAAATTAAGAATAATAAAGTGAGTTTGCAATTCAAGTTTAAGTTACTATATTTTTAATAGCATTCATAAAATTCATTTTGTAAGAATATCATTTTTTAACATATCATGTACCCCGAGATTGTTCCGATATGAACTTTCAGATCCGAGATGGAAATCCGAGATGAACCCCCGAGTTAGACTCATCTCGTCCGAGATCTCCCCCGATACGAGATCAAGTCTTTAAAATCCCCGAGACGAAACGCGACCGATATCCGAGATTTAAAACCTTGTGTATAACACAGGACTCGAAAATGCAAAGTCAGAACTTTAAACCCTGATAGAGCCATAAATTGTCACAACTGTTTACTAATACTGGAAAAAATTATTTATCTTCTAAAAATTGTAGCTCGTGGCATTAAAGCTTAAAAAGCATATGCAAGGACACGGAGAACTAATTTTTGTCTATAAAGACAAAAAATATGCATGGAACCCACAAAAATAGTTTTGGTATGTTCATAGAGGGGTGTAGTTGGGGAGGAACAAAACATCAATTTATAAGAACACGGCATATCATAACCAATTGTGCTATATATTTATATATGTACATATATGTATGTGTGAAGGGGGCCTAGACCTCGGATTTTATCTCATCTCCATTTATCCTCAAAACTACATCCATTGATCTAAAAATACCATGGAAGTGGTCAACAAACAAGTTTGATAAACAAATCAAACGGTGGAGATAAGTAGATCTAGTGGATGAGATTTTACGATAATCGGGGATGAAAGGTCTAGGATCTAGATCCCTTCTCTCCCGCCTCTCGAGAGTGAGTGAGTGTGTCATCATCTTTTTTCTATTTCCTTCTTTGTATGTAGGTTGACATCAACCGTTATCTTCCAAGGCGTAGTATGCAAACACAACTTATTTTAACTCCAAGGTTTAAAAATATCTATTCTACTAACAATTATCCAATCAAAATTCCTTAAAAGTTGGTATTCAAAACTACTTTCAATGATTTTTTTTAATAAAAATATTGGCAAACAGGATCAGCTCAGTTGGTTGGTAGTTCAAACAGCATTGGCACTAGGGAACCATGGAAAAAAAACTATCACGTCAATTTGAAGATAAAATGTTTTTCCCCTTGAGGGCTTTAGTCGTACATGAAAAAATTTGAAAAGTACAAACTGACACAACGAAAACTACGTGGTGCCTATGTAACCAAATACTAAAATAGTTTAGTTTCCAATATATTTCGCAACAAGTGCAGATAACTATTTCAAATAAATACAAAATATATCATGTTTTAAAAGATGGACTTGCAACTCCAAGTAATGTTGTGACGTAAATTATATGGAATTATGAATTTGTCATAGCTGTGAATATCAATTCAGATATTAAAAAGGCAAAGGCAAAGGAATTATCAACTAAATGGATGGGTTTGCGCAGAAACGGTTAACGCAGATTTTTGGCAAAGTTTATTTTAAACCAGTTGCAGGCTCAAATCAGGATCAACAATCTGATGAATGCCGATTCAGGTGGTCAACATTTGGAAAGCACCAACTCAGCATGTTTGAATTCGACAATTTCATGTCATTCAAAGTTTTAAAACGCAAAAGGCATACATGAGGCGTTTTCAGGTCTATGAGGCGAGGCGTAAGCCTTGAAACGTTGAGGCGTAAGCTTTTCGGATAAAAATAAAACGCAAAACAATAAAAAAATGACACTTTAAATTAACCAATGCAAAAAATGAAAAATAAATATTTACGATCCAACTTTTACCAAGTATATATTTTTACTATAGATTAAAAATAAATAATTAAAACTTATATGATTCAAATTTTGATTTCCTAATACTATTTGAAGATTACGTCAAACTCCAATTTGATACGTTCTATCAATTCAAATTGATTTGCAAAATTTATTTCGAGATTTAACAAAATTTATTGAAAAACATTCTTTAAATAACAATGAGAAAATTCATTACATTGCTCATGATCATTATTTCATAAACAATCTTACTTGATCATGTCGATATTGAAATTGTAAAGTAAAAAAGGCTAATTTTTATTTTCTTAAATTTTGTCTTTTTTAATTTTCATTAAATAATTAAAGTTTAATGACTTTTATCTGTGTCAATATCTGCAACTAAAGATAAAAAGGTTTGTAAACCATATGCCTCAGCAGCTTGAGGCGTACGCTTTATGCGCTTTGTATGCCTCAAGTTGTTAAGACGTAAGGTTTAAAGGTAAAAAAGTCTTTTGAAATATGCCTCAAGACGTTTTTATATCTTATTTGCTTGAGGCGGACCTCGAGGCGAGCATCGAGGCGGGTTTTTTTAAAACAATGTGTGCTTTATATTACAAGGATTAGAACAGATAGCATTATGTGAAAATGATTACATATTTAAGAATTTGTATGTAAGTCCAAATCATTACGATGAATTTTAGATGGTTAGTGAATAGGTACTTCAGTGAACGTGACACTAACTCCATTATATGATGCAAATGTCCAGTTTATTCTATACATATTAGATATGCCCTTGATGCTTAATCTTCTGCTCCACTCTAACCCAAATAACAGTGTTGGATAAGACAGCCCACATGAATTGAACTGAACATCTAGAACTTATCATGCTTTCTAGAATAAAAGTTGTCATCCTATATATGCTTTGCTAAACACATCAGCCACATCATACTCATAAATTACATGGTCATGGTATTTGTTCAAATATTACCTGAATAGGAGTTCCAGTTAGGCACCATCTTCTGTCACCAACCAGAGAAGAAGTAGCTATTGAAATTTGGCTCTTAGAGGACTTAATAGTATGTGCTTCATCAAGCACGATCCTGAACCATTGGACTGAGTAAAGCCCACCATTCTCTTCAGTATTCTAAGAAAATAATTAGAAGAAAAAAAGTAGTCACGCGTCACTAATAGAACAAGCCATCAGTGCAGTGAACCCTAATTTTACCTCATATGAAAACTCTGATGCTACTACGCCATACGTTGTCAAAACAACATCATGTTGTGCTAGAAATTTTGCATCCTTTGGTCTGCTTTGACCGTAATGCACGTAAACAGTAAGAGAATTGGGCAGCGCATGTGTTTCAATTTCAGCCTGGAAAGTAATAACATATGCATTATAAAACATTGTCAACCAATGATATCAAAAAGTGAAACAATTCGTAATTTGATGGTAACTTGAACCACGCTCACCTTCCATTGTCCGAGTAACGTCATTGGACAAATAATCAGATTGCCACCACCAACAAGGGAGGCTTTTGGTTTCAACTGTTTCTTAAAATCATTTAAACGTATAGGCTGAACTAATATGTGATTAGCATCAGTAGGTCTGGTTGAGGATTGGCTACTGGAGGAAGTAGGTAAGCCCCCTCTTCCGGAGCGAGCAAGAAGAAGAGAAATGGTCATAATAGTCTTTCCTAGTCCCATAGCATCTGCCAAAATCTTCAACCATTTCATAAAAGCAATAAATAATAAAACCGATAATGATTTTCAACCAGAAGAAGAATAATAGCAAAGACATACTCCTCCCCTTGCAATTTGCAGATTGCTAGGAAATTCAGTTGTAGCCTCTCCTGAAAATGCATTCACGTACATAACAAGCTGCCTCCTGAAAAGTTCATGAGACAATGTAAACTTTTGTACCAAGATGTCAGAAACTAGTAAAATGTTGTTTCCATACTTATCAGCAAGATTATATGCATTCCAACAAGGGTGCAAAGTTGATGCATCCTCTGGACATTCTCCTTTTTCCGCTTGCAACATCCAGTGCAAAGCTTGTTTTTGGTAAGACCGAAGCTGGCACTGAAGAGTCTCAGGCGGGTTCATTTCCTATAGGCAGAAGGTTAAAGAAATGTGCAGATAGAGAGAGAAAGAGGGAGGGAGAGGCGATTCGAAATCATACTTCTAACTGAGAGCAGTCAGAATTTCCTACAATATCATCCAGTTCATCATCAGGCATAATCTCATCGTCGTTTTTTTCTTTGTTACCGGTGGAGGATAATTTCCTGCGTTTCTCAGGAGGCAACATTGTTCTGAGAACTGAAGTGTCTTCCTGAAACGATTCATACACAACCAAAAGGTCATTTTGTGATACAATGTATACATAACCAAATGTTTATTTATTTTGATTAAAGAAGGGATCTACCTCGGGTTTTATACTTTGTTTTCTTGCATACAAGTCTTCAGGACTAAAATCAGCCTGTATATAGGATGATTATAAAGAAAAGAAAAAAAGCAAAGACTGACAAGTGAATTCACAATTACATTGGACCATTTGTATCCAAGTTAACAGCATTAAGGACTAAAAGACATCTATATGACAGATAACTGTTCTTGTTTGACTTTACAATCACTATAAAAGCATGGCTGACAGACAATAGGCTGATATAACTATGTCACTTACAATTAGTGGGGTTCAACCACAATAGACAACATTTAGTTTGATATTAAATATTGATATAATTGGACAGTTTAGTATGCACGCCAACATGACCAAAATTTCAGCCTTTAGACTGTACAAGATTTTCCTGCTACTAGGTACCAAGGGGTGAAGCATCGTTATCATGTATGGATATGCACGCATGCATATGCATGTAAAAGAATAAAAAATAAAAGAGAGAAACTAGACATTTAAAGATGTATGGATGAGACAAATAAGACTCCATACTAAAACATAGTGAGCTGAATAAAGTGAACTTGCCTTTTTAAATGGAGTGAGATCAAGCAATCTAAAGAGTGCTGGAATTGGTTGAACAGCGGATGACTCGGTGGTTGGGTTAGTAGGCTTTATTGAAGTTAAATGACGCTTATGAAACATTGAAATGTTGATGTAGACACTGGAAATATAAGATAAAAGTCAATCAAGACATGCATACACACATAAAGCAACCATGAAACAGAAGCATACATCTATACCTTATTGACAGAACAACTGTATCCATTAAACCAAGAACTTCAGGTGCACTTTTGCAAAAACCTTCAACTTTGATCTTATTGTCATTGATAAGGGGTGTGAGGTGACGAGCCCATTCATTTGGGATTCTACCAATCTACAGTAGTATCAAAACCCATAAATCATTTTCAGCTTACTAATGAATGTGTAAGTGTGTGAGCATACACAAAGTCACGAACGGGTGTAGCAGAATGGACGCAAGCTGACTTATTGATACACATATAAGTATATATGCATGCATAGATCTTTCCACATGTATATATGCATGTATACATCAATCTTTAAATTCATCAATTTTGTTCCCTAAATTTTTTTTCAGCATTCTCATATGCAGAAGCGTCATCTTGAGTTAAATTTTTTGTATACAATAACCAACTATGTAACCTGTACATAATTTGATCAAAATTTGAAATTCAACTTGATACTGAAATAAATATTTTTATCATCTCGTATTCTCTTGTGATTTACAAAAAATATTTTTTTTGAAATGACACAATGTTGTAATATATAAAAGGAAAAGTCTATTTAGACACAAAATATTCACACAAATTTAGACACAAGCAATCTCAACCATAAGATCTTCCCTTGAATTCCACCTCACACATAAAGTCAAACAAATCCTACGGTCCAGATTTTATGTCTATATTTCTGTGTTTAATTTTGTGTCCCAATAGCCGCTCCCTATATATAATATTAAGGGTGAATGCGCTTGATGCAAATGACATTATTGTAAATTACTGGGACATATGAAGTCTATAAATAAAAAGCTCATGTGTTTTGTAAATATATCCGTATGAATAAAAAATGTCCTCTCTCCCAAGGTTCAAGAACTCGGTTTCGGTCATTTGAATTTTTGTTAGTTTCGGATGATTTCGTAAATTTCGGAAGTTTCGTTTTATTGAGGTTTCAGTTTAGATTTCGGTTTTTATTACCAAATTTGCAGTAACGATAAATAAAAATTCATTGCCTATCAACACATTTAAATTTGCAACAACGATGCTTAACACTAATTTAGTTAAGAAGAAAAGATTCATATACTTAAATAAAATAAAAGCCCAAAAATGCAGTCCAATTTACTGTCAATTCATATATTAGTACGCTATCAGTCACGTTCCCTGCCAACTCATGTAGACTAGGGCATTTGACTTCAAAAGTAGGGGTGGGCATTATCCGGTTAAACCAAATAAATCAACCAAACCAATTTATTTTGGTCGGTCTGGTTCGGTTTTGAAATTAAGTTGGTTGTAATTGGCCCAGAAAATAATTAAGTTTGGTTATCGGTTTAACCAAATTAACTTAACTTTTATTGTATTTTCAAAATTATCGATATTTTAATAAATATTTTAAGGTAGTTGAGTTATATAAGTAAATTTTAATCATCACATATGTGTCAAAATTGATATTAGAAAGCATAAAAATCATAAATAACAATACTCTAATCATATATTTATAATTTATATCAAATTATAGTGAACATTCCAAACATAAAGTGTAAATATTTTTAGTTCAGTTTGATCGGATAACCAACCGAACATAACTTGATTGGTTTGGTTTTCATTTTTACTGGTTCTAATTTGGTTTGACAAATTTCAACATTAGATAAACCAAACCAACCAAACGCTCACCCCTATTCAAAAGAAACGCGTAGATTAAAACGAGACAACGGAAAAAAAGGAGGGAAAAACTTCACCGTTGTTTGATGAATCCGCCTTCGTAGCTTCGACGATTTCTGAGCAACTTTGCATTCTCTGTGCACAATTTCGCCTTTTTTGCTTTGAAAAATTTTCTGCTGCATGGAAAAATTCAGCTACTGTTCTTTGCTTCGTCTATTGCTTCCTTTACACTTTCTTTTATTAATCGCTTCTCTTTGCACAACTTTGCTTCTCTGTCGGTTGCTTCAATTTAGGGTTCTGACGATTTTCTTTTCTTGTGCCCTAATCCGATCCCGAATTTGGGGGATGATTCCGGACCGCCACCCACCGAAACCAATCAGGTAACCCTGAAATCTCAGAGTGCCAGACGAGTTCTTAAACCTTGCTCTCTCCCTTATTTCTTCTGTTCTTATTTTATTTTTTAACACGTTATCAGCACGAGAGCCCTACTACGTTATATACTAACTCTATATTATATCTGGGATGAATCGGTTGTCCTATCTTTAAAAATTTTTAAATATCTTTATTTCACCTATTCCTCTGCCTATCTATTTTTTAGGACATACTTAAATCTCCAGATGCACGAATGATTTCATATATGTAAGCATTTTTCTCGTACCCCACTTAGCTGCTATTTTTCTCAATTGTATAAACACTATTTCTGTTCTTTGTTTTTGTAAACCAAGCCGGTGAAATGTCGAACATTGCTAAACTAGAATTCAAGGCATTGGATATACCTAAGGATAACTATTTGTCATGGATATTGGACGCAAAGATCCATTTGCAAGTAACCTGTGCATAATTTGATCAAATTTGAAATTCAACTTGATGATTGAAATAAATATTTTTATCATCTCGTATTCTCTTGTGGTTTACCAAGAATTTTTTATTTTTTTTAAATGACACAATGTTGTAATATATATAGTATTAAAGGTGAATACGCTTGACGCAAAGGACATTATTGTAATAATTGCTAGGACATATGAAGTCTGTAAATAAAAAGCTCATGTGTTTTGTAAATATATCTGTATGAATAAAAATGTCTTCTCTCTTTTATTTTTTCTGTTTTTATTTTATTTTTTAACACGTTATCAGCACGAGAGCCCTACTACGTAATATACTAATTCTATATTATATCCTGGACCAATCGATTGTCTTATCTTTAAATTTTTTAAAATATCTTTATTTTACGTATTCCTGTGCCTATCTATTTTTTAGGACATACCTAATCTCCAGATGCACGGATGATTTTATATATATAAGCAGCGCTACTTCTATTTTTCTCGTACCCCACTTAGCTGCTATTTTTCTCAATTGTATAAACACCACTTCTGTTGTTCTTTGTTTTTGTAAACCAAGCGGACAAAATGTCGAACATTGCTAAACTTGAATACAAGGCATTGGATATATCTGGGGACAACTATTTGTCATGGATATTAGACGCAGAGATCCATTTACAATCACAATGCTTAGAGAATGCCATTAAAAATGGTAACAATATGTCCTAGCGAGGCTCTAATATTTCTAAACCGTCACATCCACGACGATCTCAAAACAAATACTTAACTAAAAAGGACCCTCTCCACTTATGGAACTCCCTGAAGGAGCGTTATGACCATCAGAAGACGGTCATACTTCCAAACACAAAGCAAGAGTGGTTGAACCTAAGATTTCAAGAATTTAAACTGTAAGGGAATACAATTTGGTTATGTTTAGAATTACTTCTAAACTGAAATTATATGGAGAAAAGGTAAATGCACAAATGTTGAAAAAGACTTTTTCAACATTTCATGCCTCGAATATACTCATGCAGCAGCAATATCAAAAACGTTATTTTACAAAATATTCTGAACTCATTGAATATTTATTAATTGCTAAGCAAAATAATGAATTGCTTATTAAAAATCACTCCTCAAGACCAACTGGATCAACTGCATTTTTGCCTACTCCGGAAGAGGTCGTGACAGAGATAGAGGACGTGGCTGTGGTCATGGACGCGGATACAACCCCAACTGAGGTGGTTTTGAAGGCAACAAAACTACTAATTTAAAAAAAAAACTAAAAATAGTAATAATTCAACTGCAGAAAATAAAAAAATTATGAGAAAGTTTGTTGTAAATGCGGACGCTCTGGTCATTGGTCATGTACTTGCAGATCATCAAAAAAAACAGTGAAAAAATATCAAAAGTCAAAGAATATCGAGACAAACAATACTGAGAGATTGCCCGATAAAACTAACTTGAAGTTAAACGATTTCTTCGAAGAATATGATGGAAATTTATTTAACGATGAAAATTTAAATGTAATATTTAAATATATGACCGAACCGATCAATTAGTAGCTGAAGCTTATTGTGTGATTTTTATTTTGCTTCATTTCCTTTCAGCATGTACTAGTTTGAATTTTTTATTTATTTAACTATTTTTCTAGTTTATTCTTATGGACTTGCAGAAATAATATGTAATGTTGGACTTTGATAAGTAGTTTATTTTACAATATTTATTTATATTTATAAGTTATTTCAGTGATTGATTAAATGTATTGTCTTAGGGTATGGACCGTCAGTGTTTAAGTGATGATATATGTCTGCTTGATAGTGCAACTACTCATACGATATTGATAAATCCGAAGTCTTTCTCTGAATTATCTGAAAATATTTCAGCTTAAGTTTCAATTATAGTTGGTCCAACCAATATAACTGGATCTGAAGAGCCCACGTAGTGTTATCAAATGATACACATATATTCAAAGCATGTGTCTAGCGTATTAAATGATACACATATATTCAAAGCATGTGTCTTGAGATTCAAAGAATATGTTCGATTAATAGTTGATCTTTCTGCAGAAGAAGATGATGAAAATGATACACATATATTCATACTTCTGTATTAATAGTCATCAACAGAATACTACGGTTCCAACTATATTTCTTAATGGATTTTGTCTTAACTTTCTTATTATTAAAGTTTTTCTTCTTTTTGGTATTTTAATCTTTAAAATATTGTAGATACTGTTTGAAGATTAAATCCTTTTTAATATTTTATTACAGAAGTATGAAAATTTGTAGTGTTGTATTTATATTGATTGAAATTGGGTTCAGCTTCAATTTCGTTTCAAGGGTGGCCAAAACCAAAGCTATATAGTCAATTTCAATGCTACAACCGAGGTTTGAAAACTCGGTTTCAATCACTCATAATTCTGTAAATTTTGGACAATTTCGAGTGTTTCAAAAACTTCGATGTAAATTTTGATTTTGTGTTTTTAATAACAAACCTTATATAATTTCATAATTAACACCAAAAATTGATGATTAATTCATTATTGAATAGGTATTTTTCAAATACGATGTTGATTATATTCTTAACAAAAATCTGAAAACTTTTCTTAGCACAAACATTTATATTTGCATTGAGCCCTAATAAAAAAAGATGAGTGTCCATCATATCAACTCACCCATTCTCTCTCCTCCAACTTTCTCTCATTTATCACTTCTCCCAAATTCTTATTCATGCCTTTTGAACGACATACACATCAAAGAAATTCATAACATACCCTAATAAACTTTAAATTTTTATTTGTTTTGTTTCCTTGTATCTTTTTATTCAGTTTTACTATTTAGTTACATGGATTCAACGTTAAATGTTTTCTTCGCTTTTTCTTACAAAAGATGCTAGCTTTTTTTTTTTACACTGATTTTATACCGAAAGCCAAAACGGAACTTACTTTGTCTTGCATCCATTCCGACCAAAACCGGACGAATATAGCTGAAATTTCAGGGTTTCAACCTAAACCTCAAACCATGGTTATAACCGCAAAATTTTGAATCGTGATGCAAACATATATAGAGAGATCAAGTTATAATATTTCCTACAAAATTCCTCCTTTTGATCCCTACGATTTCTTTGTTGGTTTTTTAATATCTTGATACTTCGCTGAGTTGCTCTGAATTGAGCAGTTTTGGTAGACATTATCTTAAAATTATGTAGGTTAATTACATAATAGATCGTATTAATTTGTAGATTTTAAACCTTTCAACATCCTATGTAATGCAACATGTGAGCAATATGCATTAAACATTCGATGGTATAAAATTACAAGTTTTAATACAATCTTGATTTTATAATCATAATAGAACATATTTACAATGTATAATTCCAAGACAAAAATTGTATAAATCGAAGACAGATCAAAAGAAGATGACGGGGAATCTTGAGAGATAATGAAAGGGATGTGAGGACAGAAGACTCCCAAATACATGCATACTATGTATACATGTGTGTGGTTATGCATGTATACACATGTGAAGTGTGTATAGTGGGTATGCAAGTTGTTATAGTAATGGTAAATTTGACATTATCATATCAACCAAACAATTAGTTGCCCATGTTAACCTACATTGGTATATCAATATTATCAATATAGTGATGATAAATGTAACGGTAGAAAAATGTCTAAACCGGTGATAACGATAATCTCCACATTATCGTAATTTCGTTTTTGGTTATTTTAGTTACTCTTGACCACGGACAATTTCAAAGAAATATAAGATTTAATAAGGCATTTCTAGTATTATTCACGATCATCTTACTTTTTTAGTTTCCTTGACTTCGAAATATAAGATTAGCAACGTTATTGTTTCATGCTATCATAAATAATTTATGATGAACCAAGAAACCAAATTGATCAAAATACTGACATAATCATTGATGAGATCTGAATCACCAAGGTATTACCATTCTATCATTATTAAAAATATAACCTAAAAAAATTAAATAAGTGTGATAATATATTTAGTGCTTCTCTTCTTCCATCTTTTTTTCTTCCAAACGCTAAAAAGTTATTTTCATATAGAAATCAAAAATACGTTCTCTATCAATTTTATTTTTGTTTTGCATAACACTTATAAAACTAACGATACATAATGTTTCTTGAGAATCGATATAAAGGATACTTAGTGGAATATTGTGAATTGTTTCTCTATAATTGGTTTTTTTTTTTAGGACTATAATCACCATTGTTCGTGTTCAAATATTATCCCTTTGTGATCTGGATGGTATAAGATATAGAAATAGGCTTTCACGGCTAAGTCATTTTGTTAGGTTTTACATAACAAAACTCCTAACAAATAATAATAATTACACCATTTCAAAACTACATTTTAAAAAGATAAATGAACTTTTTACCGAACTAAAGATTTTAAAAAGTCAATGTTTTTAAATGATCTTGTTTTCATTGAGAAGATGAAAGTGCTAAAACGATACTATGAGAAAATTGTGATATCAAGACAGTTAAAGAAAAAGATTGTAGACTCTTGAGTTTTAAAGCATGGAGTGTAGAGACATGTAACCCAAAGTATATTTTAAAGGTTGGTACATTATAAGTTTTGATGTAGCACATAACATAACATATATACCCAAAAAATTGTATGAAATATCGCTTTTCATTGAGAAGATGAAAAGGTAAATGAACATGTCTAAAAAAATAAGGTATTGACGAATTATAGAAAAAGATATGTACCAGAAGTTTTGGTGTAGCCCAAAAAATATCAAAAATACCCCATACAGCATTCGGCATTGAAACATCGTTTTTTTTTTAAGTAATCCTTGTTAAGTTATCATAAATCAAGAAATTTTCAACCTATGCACAAATTTATTTTGAAATATTTATATTTATATAGCTGAATTTGAAAACACTTCATTCGTAAAACTTTGAATTCAAAAAACGTTCACAATGAAAATACATTTCAAATTGTTATTTTTTACATTCTAACTACTAATTTGCTTTCAGTAAATCAATTTTTATTTCTTTTTCTAGTTTTTATTTATATATAGGTATGATACTAAACCTATCTATCCTGATATCTTGTCTCCCACTCGATTAGGGACACGATTTACAAATAGTTATGAAAAATGATTGTATTTTTGTATTAAAAACATTAATACAGACTTATTGTCCAAATCCCTTATTAATTAAAGCATTAAAAATTTAAAATAAAAATTATGATTTGAATTTGGTTCTTATGTTTACACGTTTTTTAAATAACATGATATTGTTATGGATATATTGATCCAATATGTTAACTTGTTAGAAGTTGAAATTAATTTTACATTCTTACTTGTTCAAAATTATTTGAAATATTTTAACTTCATCTTTTGGATTTCAAAACAATAACTTGGGAAAATTTGTTAAATTAAAGAAAATGTTTTGTTTTATTAGTGATTTCTCTGAATTGGTATCATGCTAAAAACCATTTCTTTCTATTACGTTACACTTTCAACAAAAATCAAATTGCTAATTTTTTGTGTTTTTAGGAAATTAAACAACTTGTTTTGTTTGTATTTTCAGTTTTTAACCTTTTTCCTTATACCTTGGATACTTGATTTTATCAAAGATTTGAATTTACGAATATTGAAGGTCTCAAACAAATCTTATTTTGAATATATGCAAATAAAACAAAAAACAGGCCTGTTACAGCAAAAATAATTTACCCATTATGGTCGTGTGCTATGGGTATTGAATGATTATTTGTTTGCAAATGGGTATCACAGTAATTAGGGTAAATTTCATTGTCACTGTCTTGAAATTGGAATCCTCATATACATCTATGAAACTGTTACATATTTCATACAAAATCATTAGGCACATAAAAACTTTACTAATTTAATTAACCCAACCTCGAACACACATTGTAAACACATAGGTATTTTAAAAACACCACAAAAGAAGAAAGAGATCAAAACCAAACCTCGCCATATTCACTGGTTGAAAATCTCACAATTTCGGAACAAGAGACTAAACTTCCCTTGCCTCGACCAGATAACCTTGAGCTAGGCTTTGCTGATGAAGGAGAAAGATTGTTGATAGCACTATGATTAAGCGACTGAGCAGGAAAGCAAAAAGTCACCCTTTCCCCATTCTTTATTCTCCCTCTTCCCTTGCAAGTAGAAAGCCCTGAAATTTCAGCGCATCCAACAAGCCACCAGTCAACTTTTCCCTCTTTCAAATCTTCATTGTTCTCTTTTACATTAGAGGTCGTTGTTTGTTTGATCGTCGACTGAAAAGAGGGTGGTTTTGAACAAGCACCTGACGAATACGAATTGGGCGATTTTTTCACGGGATTGTCAAATATGATATTAATGGCGACTGAAGCGTCATTTTTGGACAAATGAAGGGCTCGGATAATTTCAATTTCTGGCAACTCGTTTCCAACGATTGATCGGACAATGGCGATTTTGTCGTCTGATACTTTATTTTGACTACCATTGGTACTCCTTGCCATTGGAGAACGATTGAAAACCCAAACCCTAAATTTTGCCGCGCAACTGTAGAAGAAAGGGGGTAAGTGATGGTTGGTTAAAGAGTCGGTTGGTCGTCTACAACGCTTTTTTTAAGAATGTTCTGCCTGAAAATTTAACGCGCCAATATTTACGAAATGCATTTTATACAGGTACGCATACACAACTAATGACCCAACATCGACCCAACGTATTGACATCACATATGCCGTCTTTGCTATTGTTGTATCATTATTAATATTTTTCCTTTTTTGAAAAGTTTACACACATGGGCCTCTTTATTGAAAATATAAGAAAAATAGATTATTTTTTGTAATACGCATACGGGTCTATTTTGGTCACCTTAGCATTTTGCTCGCAATTTATAGTTGGGGATTTTTTAAAATCGTCAGTTAGCACCTTTCAAACGTCGTCTACTACAAATTCCCGCTCGGCTGTATAAGTGGTCAAAAAATATATATGTCTATAAATATTTTCAAAAATTGCATATTCTTGTTATATTTATCGAAAAGATGAATAAATGAGCAAAATTTCTCTTTTATGTAATTGTAATGAAAAGGATAGCACTCATAGCTTAAAAAATATAATAATCAAAATGTTATAGAAGGTAACTGGTTCAAAAATCTCATTTGTTTGCATCTATCTGTTTGCTTAAGAACTAACCATCTACACCCAATTTGTGAAAATGCTCAAGGTGATGGGTTATTGTATATATTAATGTTACACATAATATATAGTGTCGAGGCTTAATGAGTAGTACAGAAGATCTACCAATTATTCAACAAATGAATGTAGGGGTAAAATATATTTTTGAAATCAACTGGAAAATAAAATAATTTATATTATTTGAAAATTTGAAAATATATATTGTTGGATGGAATGCTTTGATAGCGGTGTAAAAAAAAATCTTTTATTAAATTGTACAAGATCTTATTTTTTGTTTGCATGAATTACAAATTTGATTGATAGTATAATCAATGAAAAGCTTAGGCATTTCGTTGATTTATGTATTATATTTTTTATGTTAATTTATTGTGATTTAATCGTAACATTTTGTTTTATTTTAATTGTATAATATGTACATATAAACAATACAAATATTATAGTTGCATCAAATATATCGATCTACCCTGGGGATACATGATAAATCAATGCCCCAGACGTGTAACAACGATTGAAATTTACGATTAATAAATATCATATACAATGCTAAGGTAGTAATCATTTTAACATAGATATATCAAATATAATTAAAATAAGTAAGAATATGCATAAATGTAATTTTAACTTAACAATTTAGTATTATTATTTTTTTACCCAATCAATAGTACATATATATATATATATATATATATACGTACATATATATATTGAAAATTGTACTTTATTACATATACCAACCGTATACTTAAGTTATATGCCTCGTCAAAACTTTACAACCCCCCTAACGTAAGCGGGTACATATAACCTCCGTATAGTGACATTATAATGTCATACATCAATACAACAGAAATAATTAAGGAAGACAAAAAAAAAAACCAATAATTAGGCCAGCCTAAAGACCAAGCCCATTAGCCCACTATACATTATTACTCTCCCGCCTATTAGCTGCATCAAATCGTCCAGAGTCCAACAGTTCAACACCCCATCAACGCAATATTTCCAAATTCAATTGTGACCGAACTGTTCGAGTTCCATTATGATTAACCAGATACTTCACTTCAATTGCAATCTGATTCATTTTAATCGCCACTGGAGCCATGTGTTGCGGAAGATTCTCGAATTGCGTTCTCCCCAGATATGGTAGATCGTTGTTGTAAAAGCAGCATACGCTAGATCTTGTAGCTGGTTTCTCTCTCTAAAACATTGGTGAATCATTGTTGCTTCATTCTGTAACGTCCCTATACTACTCGATGGAATGCCCAGGCTACCTTTCACATTTTTCCATATTGAAGCCGAAAAGGAGCATTCAAAAAATAAGTGGTTAGTAGATTCTGAACCTTCATTACACAATACACATGTTGTGTCATTTAAAATTCCATAAGATGTTAGTCGTTCCTTAGTATTGAGTCTGTTCGAGATAGCCAAATAGGATATAAATGACATGCGTTTGATGTTCTTTGAATGCCAGAGGACAGAGAAATAAGGGAATGAATCATGTCGCTTTCTGATATAATCTCATGCTCTGTGAAAGGAAAACGCTCCCTCTTAGCACCATGAATAATGAGCAGCGTTTGTATTATGTGTAGAAACTATGTGCAAATGCTGTTGAATTTCTCGGGTTGCTGGATGTAGACTAGCATTAAGGACACCATCCCATATAATAAAAGAGACTTTGCCAGTGATAGACCCAATCGGTTGAAATCTGTGAACACCCAGAAGATCTATGAGACATTTGCAGTTGATCCATGGTTCAAACCATAGTGATATTGCCATGCCATTAATGATAACTTTGTTGAAGAATTGACAACCATGAGTACGCAGCCGTAGCATTGCCTTCCATGTACAAGAAGAATTATTGTCTATCGGCATGTCCCAAAATTGCTTGTTAGAACAGTATTTAGCATGCATCCATTTACACCGTAATGATTGCTTCGATAAGAAATTCCAGATTAATTTAATAATTGCAGTCTTTTTAAGATCAGAGAATGGTTTTAAACCCACGCCACCTTCACCTTTGGGCCTGCATAATTTGCTCCAACTTACTTTATGTTGTGATCCTCCCCAAAAGAAGTCGGCACAAAGCGTATTCAGCTTATCAATAGTATATTCAGGAATTTGGTACATGAATAACCAATAGCGGACTGTGGGGGTAATAACTGTATTTATAAGTTCCGCACAACCAGCCAAACTTAAGAACTCTGCATCCCAACTCTGTATCTTTGCTTGCACTTTATGAATCAAGGATGCATAGTCAGCATAGTGCAAATAATTTGAAGATAATGGGACCCCAAGATATCGGGTAGGAAGATGGTCAGTTTCAAAACCCAGAATATCAGTTATTGTTCGGACATTATTAGCGTGATCAGTAAAGTAGAGTTTCGTCTTGAAGTCGTTTACATGAAGGCCAGTAAATTCGCTGAGTTGCTGGAAAATTGTCTTTAGAGTATTGGCAGAAAGAACCGTACTTTTACCAAAGATTAACAAGTCATCTGCATAAAGCAGATGACTAATTTGTGGATCAAAAGTATCAACAGGGTGGAATTGTTGGGATAGCATTGCTTTGTTAAGATAGTAGCTGAAGTATTCCATGGGCGATGCAAACCAAATAAGGTGACATAGGGTCACCCTGTCGTAGATCACGAGTAGAAGTGACGAAGCCTTTCGGAACACCTTGCAAGAGTATAGAAAAGGATGCAGAAGACATGCATTCATAGACCAGGTTCGTGAAATGAATGGGAAAACCCATCAAGTGCATAACATGACATATAAATTCTCTATTTATCATGTCATAAGCCTTATGTAAATCCACTTTGACACAAAAAAAAAACTCCCTGCCTTTTAAAATCACGTAATAATTCATGCGCAAGAAGGATATTATCACCTATATATCGTCCAGGGATGAAAGCCTCTTGATTCTTGAAGATAAGATGAGGTGAATAAGGTTTCATACGATTGCATAAAATCTTTCTAAAAACCTTGTAGTACATATTACAACATGAGATTAGCCGATAATGACTGATATCAATGGGCCGATCAATTTTAGCGATCAATGTAACAAAGGTGTGGTTACTGCCTTTAGGAAGTATACCACTGTAGAATATATCTTGCATAGTGAATAATAAATCAAATTTGATAGTTTCCCAATGTAATTTCATAAACTTCGCATTCATACCATCGGGCCCGGGACTGGAGTCGTCATGAACCGAGAATACTACTGCCTTGACTTCAGATAAACTGATGGGTTGGAATAACATATGTTTTCTTGCGTCGTTAATTGTAACTTTAAATTACATGGGAGGAAGTGAACTGCTGACATTGCCATTATATAAAGAAGTAAAATAGGAGATTGCTTGAGCTTCAATATCCTCTGGCTTATATAATAGATCACTTGTAGCTGTCAAAAGCGCCTTAACATTGTTCTGATATTTCCCGTACATCATTTTTGAATAAAAAAAATTTGGAGTAGTGTCACCCTGTTGCAACCAAAGCATCTTAGATTGTTGTTTCAAACCCCAAAAATCTAATTCTCTGTTGAGTATATAGTTGATGCTTAATGTTCATCATGTCATCAAAAAGAGCAATATTCAGATGATCATTATCAATGGCATCCTCTAGTTCATGCATTTTTTTCTTCTAGCTCCTTAATCAAATCATCCTCTTTCGGCCTAGTCTTATTCCACCATTTGAGTTCTGACTTGCATGCTTGTAGTTTGTGCAGGAACAAGTATTTGGAAGAGTCACAGCTATGAGTTTGCCACCCTCTAATAAAGCATTCTTCATATCCAAGGAGATTGCGCCACTCATTTCTATATCGGAAAGGGAAACCCTTAGGCTGAAGAGTAGGTATGAGATGCAGAAGTAAAGGGTTGTGATCACTAGATTCTTGCGATGAAGATATAGCCTTCATATTGGTAAACTTTGACAAACAGGTGTGATTGACCAAAATTTTGTCAATATTATTAGCAATGCCTCGTCTTCTCCAGGTATAGTTGAAACCAGACGCCTTAATTTTTATCAAACCAGAGCGTTGGAGGAAATTTTGGAATGTACAATATAGTGGAAGGGAACCGGTAAGCCACCTTTCTTATCATTTAGGGATGATGAGTGATTAAAGTCCCCCATTAAAACCCAACATTCAGTAATGCTATTTGCTTCTTCAATTATTTTCTCCCATAAAGCTTCTCTATCTTTATAATTGTTGCTTGCATAGATGACCGTAAAATAAAGGCCGAAACTTGCAGCATTAGTTGCGAAAACCGTAATATGTTGTGTTGACAAAGAACGAACATCTATACTCCAAACTGTGGAATCCAATAACATTAGAATCCTACCTGAAATGTTTGAGAAATTAGTAGGATACAGTAACCAATTTGAGGGCAATTTATTTGGCAATAATGCAAGATTATGAGAGTTCAACTTATTTTCTACTAAGCCTACTAAGGTAGGCTTATAAGTCGTTAAGAGTTTGAACACATCACGGACACGTTGTGGTGAGTTCATACCCCTATCGTTCCAGGTTATATAAGTCATTTAATAGCGGAAGCACTCCTTAACTTTATTTTAGGTGTAGCAACTGGAGCATTTGATTTGACTGCCTTTCCTTTCTTCAAATATTCTGTATTCTGGTTCATAAAAGCAGTTACATTTGTTGTATCCTCAGCTTGAACCGGTTCAACAATTGAGTCTGCTATATGATCAAATTCTGGTATAGTAATATATGCAGGAAAATCTGAATCCAAAAAATGAATATTGTCCTCTGCATTGACGAATTCCTTTGGTTCTTGGGTCGATGTGTCAGATGGTACTATCATTTCTGGGTTGGTGGCAGAAACTGAAGATACGTCGTTGTTGAAATTGGCAGTTGATGTAGTAGCAGTAGTATTCACTTTTGGAACCCACGTTGTCTTAGTTTGTACTTCATGAATTGTGTCCTTATGACCAAACTTTTTGCATTTAGAACATTTCAAGGGAATGAATTCATATTCCACTGTGATATCTTTCTTGACACCAGTGTGTAAGAGGATTGGAATTGTAGTAATAAACTCAGTGCTAACATTGATTGATATCAGAATTCTCGCAAATTTGGTATATTTCCTAGATGATGTGTTATCATCACATAGAACTGGAGTGCCAATAAAGCTTGCAATTCGTGAGAGTGCAGGAAAGGTCCACATTTCCATGTCAAGATTGTGTAGTCGTACCCAGATTTGTACATCGGACATGTTGAATTTCTCGAAATCGTAACCTGGTTACCATTTGTCTATCAGAAGTAATCTACCGTAGTATGAGTATGTTGTGGATTTCATAACTGCGTTAAAGTCGTGGGCTTGCATGAACTGTACAGTGTAATGATAACATGGTGTAATATGAATATGAAATTGGCCTGTCGATTTCCAAATTTTAGTGATAAAGACCTGCAGTTTCTTATAGGATATTCGGAATTCAATTGGATGGAGAACAATTGTATTTTGCCATAGATATGAAGAATTATTCAAAACCGTTTTTGGCAAGAACACATAACCGTCTGCAGGAGGAATAAAACAGAAAGAAGTCGATATAGATGAGCCATGTTACCTAGTCGATGTAGATGAGCCATGTTACCTAGTTACTACCTCAGTGTACGAAGGAGTGGTGGATGTTTGAACGGAGGAGGCGTTGGCTGGGAAGGGAGAAGGGTCAGGCGGTTTTTTGAGTGGATATAATGTGCGGTTATTGCTCTTGTCCGCCATTTTTATTTTTTCAAATGTTAATCTATTTTATTATATATATACATGTATGTATATATAAGTTGGTACATTTTATTGTTAAATACTAATCATATATTTGATTTGTATATTTTTGATATAGACAGGTACCTTACAAGGGAAAATAACACATGTAAATTTCATATATTAACAGTACATAGTAGTCTAAAAACAAACTTTAAATAGAAAATACATATTACTCCCAATAATAAAGTTTTTCAAAAATACCGCTTATTTCAAACTTCATCTCCCTCGTCAACCTCTTGTTATCCCGGATCTTTGAGCTCACTTCCAGATTTCTGCTAGGAACAATTCGTAATAGTTCCATTATTTTATTTTATTTTTGGCAAGGAGCGGTTTCATTATTATTCACAAGGTATTTAACTTCGCTCTCATTATCAAAGTTTGAGTGAATTGTCTTTTTTGTTATTGAAAATCCAAGAATTGTGTTTTTACCAAATGCAATAAGTCGAAGTAGTGAAAGTTGCAAAAGTTACATCCCTAATATGTTCCCATTTCTTAAATTTGATTTGTAATTGGTTCGCCTCATCTTCCATTGTTTGTAATATGTCAGGTGAAATATCCAATTTCAATTTGATTGAACACCAAATAAATGATGAATAATCATAAATGAAAAGGAATGTTGTGTCGTTTCATCATCCTTACAACATAACGAACACAACTGATTGCAATTATGTCGAACTTATATAACATATCTCATGTGTTTAGTCAGTTCGAGGTAACTAAATATGAAATGAATCCCATTATCCAGCTATTTTTTAAATGTTAAATCTATGTAGTAATCTTTCTTGTTGCTTCTTTCTCTAACTTTATCCTAAACTTTATAAAATGAGAAACTACCTCCATCATATTATTCATAGCAATCATTTACTTTATCTGGGTAGGAGATAACATGTTGGATTTCTAATGCAGCATCTCATGTTGTTGCACGTTGCATAGGTTTAATTTCATTACATTGAATAAGAGAAGAGACCCTTGCATTTACATCATCTATGGCTTGAAATCTACTCATGCTAAGTAGTTCCACTAGGCATTTGCAGTTCATCCAAGGTTTAAACTTTAAACCATAGTGACATGTTTGATTCGACTGAAATAGCATTGTTAAAGAATTGTTTGATGTATGTCCTTAGTTGCAACATTGATTTCCACGTTTATGATGAATTATTATCTATGTGTATGGACCTAATTGTTGTCCTTAGCAATATTTTTTTTCATCCACTAGCTTTATAGAATATTTTTTATTAGAAAGTTCCAAAAGAGTTTGAAACAAGTTGCATTCTTTAAGGTTGAAATGATTTCAATACAAGATCTCCCTTTTCTTTCGGTTTGCATAGTGTATGACAAGCCACTTTATGTTTTCTTCCATCCTATAAAAAATGTGCATGTAATTTACCCAGTGTGAAATATGAAATTCGATAGACAAATAACCAATAAAGAACATTAGGAGTGATAACTAATTTGATTAATCAGTCTGGCCTACACAACTCGAAGATTTAAGATCCCACCCTTGTAGTTAAGTTTGATTCTTGTGTAGCAAATTCTCATTTAGAATAATATAAGTATATGATAAAGGTACACTTAGATATGTAATAGGCAATATACATGGTTCAAAACCAAAATATTTTTGATATCTTGAATATGAGAATCCAAGGAACTTAAAAATAGTTTAGTCTTCATATTGTTTACATTCAAGCTTGTGTAATATCTTAGCCTCTAAAATATATAGTTAAAGTGTTAGCTCCCTCTAAACTAGTTTTACCAAAAATCGATAAGTCATCTACATACTGTTGAAATCGTTGTGATTAATTTGACTCAAGGCCACTTAAATCAAATACCCAAATCATAAGTGCCTTGTGGAAAACGAGTGCAACAGCCTCACTCAAAGAGCAGGTATGAATTATTTTTTTGTTTTAGAAATTTTGAATATGCTAATTCGATCTGATTCAAACATTCAAGTATAATGTATGCATATATAATACATAATATATATATATATATGTAACACATACCTTATAACTAAAACAAATGGTATATATATACATTTCAAATATATATATGTGTTTATGCTAAAAATGGCACAAACATCCCCCCAGGAGGATTTTTACACTTCACAAAGGAAAAGATCTAAAAGTGGTAGCCACAAACAAACAAAAAATAAAGAACAAAGAGATTTAGAGGGGTTCAGACTAGAATTAGACTACATCCACTATGGAAAGAATTCTCATTATCATCATTGAAGTTACAAGGTACACAACCTCACTAACTTCACTCATTTTCTCTCTTTTTTACAACATTCCTCTTTATCCCTTCTCTTTTACACTTGATTCACTCGAATCCACCAAGGAAATGGATAAATCTCTCTAAGTGTGATAATTGTTGATGTGGATCTTCAACAATTGGACATTTGGATAATCTAGAATGATTTCAAGGTGGTTGAGAGGTTGAATCTAAGCTTGGATGAAGTTTACTGAAGGTTCGAGTGATTTGGAGGAGTTAGGAATGATTTTGATAGCACTTCGTGGAGAGGAAATTCAATCCCTTTTCATGGTAGAAGTGTGGGAGTATCTGTAGGAGTGGAAATGAAGCGGAGAGGTCTGAAAATATGGTGTGCAGGCAATCAGGTCATTCGGCGACCTAGGGTATAGGTCGGTTACGACCTACGACCTGACCCCTGTCGTGCTCTCCAAGAAACGATATAATACTTCAGGTCGGTTGTGACCTGAACCCTTAGGTCGGCTACGACCTAGCTCTTTTATTCTTCAAGACACGGTTTGATGCTCTGAGCTACACATAACCGAACACCTCAAGTTGGCTACGACCTGGTGCCTTAGGTCGGCCATGACCTAACTTCGTCCTCTGCCCCAAGAGATGAGTTACGGTCTAAGGACCTGATTTTTTATAGGAAAAACTGACCTGACGATTGCGACCTGATATTGATGTAAGCCAGTCGATTCAGGATTGGGACGGCCTGCCCCCATACGACCTAAATGTCACGACTTGGGCTTGAAAGTATGTGAATGACCTAACTCTTGTATCATGTTTATTCATCATATTCGAGCCATATTTTTATGGGTTAACATTTGCCCCTCGGTTGTATTGTTGAAATAATACAAGCTTCGATTCAGATGATTTTGATACGATTTGTTAGGTCGTTGCTATACATGCGGTATTAGGTTGTGCTTGGGCTTTGTTACCGAATCCGGTTTGGCCAATAGATATGCCATTTGTACCCTAATTTAAGTCGTTGTGCCTCATTATCTTCTTCTTACAAACAAATCGGTCAATGACGACTAGGTCTTAGTAAACCGATTTTCAATCACCACTCGAATTCGACGTTGCTAATCAAAACCCCATTTGTCGCGATCAAACATCGAAGTATCGAGCTTTTCCGACACTCGATTACGAACCCATTTAAAGTTGACATGTCTCAATTTTGAAGTTGATTTCTGGAGAACCAATTCAACAAGCTCCGATTACTCCTGGACACCATCGTCAAAAACAGTGATGGTTTCCTTCTGTATTTTTAATTCGATTTAGGCCTCTGTAATTCTAGGGTTTCAAATTGTGTTTGGGGATTTGTAACAACTCGATTCAGCTTTGAATGAGAATCGGTGTTGGCTATGTATAATGTTGAATCAATCATGTTTGGTCACTTTGGTTTTAACACATTCTTATTTCAATTTGTGTTTTTGTTTTTTGTACTTGAATTTTTGTACGGCTATGTCAATGTTCAATGTAGTCAAACTTTCAATATTGCTGTGATGGAATTGAATTGTTATCGATGGAATTTACACATGAGTTTGATTCGAATTTGACACTTGTACTTGCTGATCAAATTGGCCAATCCTAAAATTGTTTTATAGATTCATATGTAGCAATGCTTTGTTTTAATAATCGATAATTCATCGATGCATAAGCATTATTGATGATATATAACTATATACAATGAATCAATGCTTTAGCTGCTTCAGAGTCACGACCTAACCTCCCAGACCGTCGAGTAAAATGAAGCTTCAAACCTTCGAACTATTTAAAGCTTCCTGGCTAAAGTATGACCTAAACCCATGATACGGTGGATGACCCAGTTTCCTTTGATTGGCATGAGCTTCAGATTTTGCCTTAATAGCTCGTAGGTCATTGGGACGTTTTACCCCTTAGATCGTTGGGTGATCTAGGCTCTCTTGAACCAGCCAATGACCTAAGGATTTGAGCGGCCTGAGTTTATCAGGCCGTTGAAACGACCTGAGTCTTTAGAGTGTTAAACGACCTGATCTTTGAACGGCCTAAGCTCTTGACGACCTGGACCCCTTAACAACCCACGGTCTGAGGCCTCAAATGGTTGAACGACCTCTTAGGTCGTTACATGACCTAAGTCTTCCTGAACCATCTGGTGGCTCGTACATTTACCCAATCCACGATCTAATCTCTTTGTGACCTGGGTGTTGGAATACCTTAGTGACTTCAAGCTTTTTCAGGTCGTTGTATAACCCATTATATTAGGTCGTTGAATGTTTTGTTCAGTTAGATCATTGAGTGACCTTAACTTGGATACTTTAAAATTTGGACAATTCCTGTGATATGTTTATGAATAAGGTTGTTTGTGTAGAATGACTACTAGGCAGTAATCTCGCCTTCAAATGAAGAGACATCTTCTGCTCAAGTCGATATTTCTACCACTGCACCTGAGACAATAACAACTACAGTCCCTGGCCAACCATTTCCAATGCCTCGCCCTCTTTGTGCTCCGCCTCCAGAAAGGCATTCTACTACTATAAATCAGGGCCTGTTCGAACAGTTGTGCAGTCAATATAATATCTCTGTTACTGATGTGGTATTGCCGGGTAAGGGCGTATTTGCAGATCAACCTCCAGTTGGATATATGGCTGTAAATCGACATATGTTGGTGAGTGGTGCCATCCCTCCCTTTAATCCTTTCTTAGAGAGAATCCTGAATTGTATGACCATTGCCCCTTTCCAACTTCATCCAAATGGATATATCATTCTGTTAGGAATTTACATGCTTTCTATGCAAGAAAAGGAGCATGAGCCTACGTTTTAGGAGATTTGCTACCTATGCTCATTTAGAGGGAGGAAAGACACTTCCTCTATTATGCTTATCGAGGGTGCCCGGAACCAAAAACTTGTACTTGATTTGTCGGGGAGTGTTTCGGGATTCCTAACTCAAATTTTCTTCGTTCATTGCCCTGAGACCTTTCACGGGAACTGGACAGAAGGAGGTAAACATTCATTTCACAGAAAAACTCTTATCCAATTCCATATAAGTCTCAATTACTAAACTTTACTTTCCTATTTGCAGTTGTTCCGGCTCCAATCAAGGATAAAGATGCTGCTCCTTACAAGCCCATTTACAAAGCTATTAAAGTTGTTGTTGAAATAGACAGATGGAGAAGATATTTAATAAAAGAAGAGTCCCTTTGCAAATACGGGTTGCTTCATTATTCGAGGAAATACCCCTCCAAAAGAGTACCTTCGACACCTAAGTCTACGCCTGTAGCACCAGATATTGGTACTTCCAGAGACGATGGTGCATCGCAAAATCAAGCTGATAAATGTTTGCTGAAAAGTGTTCAGACCTGCTGGTGGTAGCAAATCACCTTCCAAGTCTAAATTGTCTCCTATCGAAGAGGAAAAATGTACACATCATGAAGGCAAAGGTTTTATAACTTCTACCGAACAATCAAAGTGGATGAAATCACCCCAGGTCCTATGAAGGAGATTGTACAAACTGGGGAAGTTGAGACAACTCCTGGGGACAATTTAGATGTCAAGAAAGTTAGCGAGGATCCTGTTATCCCAGACACCCGTGAGGAAAGTTCCACGGATATTTTTAGGACCTTGAGTGATCTCAACTTTGCGAAGGACCTTCCAAGCGAGATTGTGACTTCAAAGCTTGCACCCAAAGTCATGAAAACAGGAATTGATATAGTTGTAGCTTCAACTCCTCCGTCACGGAGAACATTTGCGGATATAGGGCTTCCGCTAGCTTCTTCACCTAAGAGCTGTTCATTATTAGATGCACGCTAGATTATGTACGCTTTAAGCTTTTTCCTTTTTTGCACATGCTTTAAAATTTTGTCCTAATACTTTCTGATTTAAAAACCAAAATCTTGTTTTGCCTTATTTTAGATCCAAATATGAATCACCCATATTTGAAGAGCTTCAAGCAACGAACCGACTCTTAAAATCCAAGACATCTCATACAATCTCACCATCCACAGCACTCGCAACATTCCCAGCAATCTCAGTATTCCAACTGCTTGCAATATTCTTATCAGCCTCAGCAAACCATGGTTACATATTGACTGATAAACAAAGCAGGTGGAGGCATGAGGCCCGTGATCAACTAGAGAAAGAGGAGAGAGATCGAGGCTCTCACGTTGATGAAAACAGATATGATGACTGTCACAATGATCGATATGATGATCGCCTTGAGCGGAGTGGACGAGAAGAAGAGGAAAGCCGAAGGAGGAAGAGAGTCGGGGATGGTCAGTGCAAAAGTGATCCTCAGAAGCGTCCCAGATAAGATAAACTTCCGGTACCCGTTGTTCCGACTACTTCTGGCTACTTGCCCCTTGTTACTCCATTTGTCACTCCACCTCCTGCCGACATTCATACAATCATATATAGTCCCCCGTTACTAGCTTGAACCAGCCAACACCACAATTGCTGAACGATTCAAGGGTTGGTGTCTGAAAGGGATGTTCTTTGATTTGGATGTGTACCCCTCCAAAAGAAAGGATATACTTAAGGAGCTTGATACCTTGAGGGGAAATATCATTAAGCAGATGGATACCGCCTAAAGTCATCTCGAGACACAGCTAGACGCGGTTAGGAGTCGAGCAGAACTTCATTTATGGCACAATTTTGTCGATGATCTCTAGAGACTTAACAGGCTCAACCTCGATTGGATTGCTATGCTGGAGAATGATAAGGTTGAATGGGCCAAGATTCTTGAGTCCCGGGATGCTACCATTGCATCTCTCATACAAAGGAATACAGAAGTAGAGGGTTTAAAGGCTGATAATCAAAGGCTCAAAGAAAAGCTCACCGCCACCAAACTGAGAGAGAATGTGTTTATAGCGCAAGTTAAAGAGGCCCAAACTGCTCAACAGACTGTTGAAACCCAGCTGGTCGCGGAAAAGAAAGCTTCTACCTCTTATCAACAAGAGAATGCCAACCTTCAGGAGAAGAATGCTACTCAACACTCGGCTATTTCTACGCTGACAGCTAGGGCAAAACTTCTTGAATATGAGAAAGATAAAGCTTTGGTTGACAAAGCAACTTCTTGAAAGGCTTTTAAAGATGCTGAGACGGATGCCAATGCCACTTTATTTAGAATTTACGTCTTCAGTGTTATGAGCTGAGGGAGCTTATGCTGCCTGGGACCTGATTTAGCAGCGACTTTGGCCCTAGTCTGGGAATCTGTACTTGCGTAGGTTAAAGGTACTTATGATAAAGAATACCTCTTAGAGAATCTTCTGGATGAGGAATCCCACAAGGCTTTGGCCAAGGGGAAGCAAAATCCCATGAGGGAGCAAGGATTATTCGGTGATGAGGCTGAGTCTTCTAAAGAGGAAGCCCAAATGCAACCACCACTGAATCCCCTATTGATTCTGCTAATGTTGAAGTTTCCAATTCTCAGACTCTGATTGCACCTTTTGCTGGTCCTTCTGCGACTAACGAGGAGAAGGTCAAGGCAATCGATGAGCATACTATCGAGGAGCGTATTACCGAGGAGCCTACCGGAGATGGTGAGGGCGATGAGGACAACCCAATCAATTACCGAATTGAGCATAGAAATCTTCCAGCCGCATGTAAAACTAAGATTGAAAAAGTCGTATCAGACTTAGAATATCTTTGTACTTCACCCAGGTCTATTGCATTTCATGCTCACTATTCATTTGTATTAGGCTTGATGTCGCCATGACCCCCTCCTGTAGTGGTCGAAACAACGAACGAAGCTATAATGACTTCCTCATTTCGGGTGTCCACTACTACCACTTTGATTACTACTCCCCCTCCAGGCAATGCATCTTTACTTGGCGCTTCTACTCCTACTTCAGAACCAGAGTCGCAAGATGCAAAGATTAGTGCAATCATCGATTTGGACGATGTTGACTGCACTCTTAATGATGAAGCAAAGGATCTTGATGTTGATAAGTGCCCGGAGAAGAAATTTAAAGGCAAGCAGAATAAAAAGGTAAAGTCTTCCTCTTCAAGGTGTGGAGGAAAGCGCGGTGTTTCGAAGAAGGGAGGACCTGTCCGACATCTTCTGAGGAAACGAAGAATGACGAAGAAGCCTAAGATGAGAGTGATTCTGGAGCTACACCTTCTCCTACTAAACTTCCAAAGCCCATACTCATATCTGATAGTGCTTCTAAAAGCGGGAAGAATAATGCTTAGGACTTTTAACTATTTGCTCTACCTTTTGCTGCTTTATTACTTGTCATTTGCTTCGACCGGATGTTTATGCGGGTGCCAGTCCTCACTTATTATTTTATGCATATTCATACTTGAGACTTGTGTATCTGTGACTTGTGTTGTTGTTGTTGTGAAGCTTGCTACTGCATTTCTAGTACTTTAGATGTTAGTTGTTACCATAGCTTTGTTGTGCTTCCTTATGCATTTGCTTCATTGTAAATTACAAGTCTTTTGTTGGGTATGAAGTTGTGATAAACTTGTGGTATGTATTGTGAGCATTATTAGTTTGTCTTAATGTGGTAGTGATGCCCACATACCAAAGGTTGCCATGAACTTCTTAGGCCGGACGTGATCAAATTTACTAGGTTTCCTTGGTTATGGTTAAAATACTAGAAGTTTCCGCTTTTAATGGCTAAGCATTTTGCTTGTTTCCATTGCATTTAGACTATTCTAACTTGCCTATTAACCATGAAATCTAGTTTGGTTGATCGAACCCATTGCTTTTTAGTTGAAGAACTTTCTAGTGCCCCTTTTGAGAGGTCTTATATTTTTGGCCCAATGTTCATCTACTATCTAGCTAGTTAATGCAGGCATTGGAGAATTTCGTCTGCATTTAGACTGATTAATTCTAGCATCGACGATTTCACTGGATGCCTCCGGAGAGGTCTTTGGTTAAAGTCCAACAGTCGTCGCAACCTGAATGAATCAAGTGCTAATCGACTTAATTCGACACCTCCAAAGAGGTCATTTAAGCCTGTCGGTCGATGAGTCTGGGATTAGCAGACACTAACAAACTAAGAGGTCATTTAAGCATGTCGATCGCCGAATCTGGGATTAGCAGACACTAACAAACTAATCGGACGCCTCTGAAGAGGTCTTTTAAGCCCGTCAATCGCCGAGTCTAGGATTAGCAGACACTAACGAACTAATCGAACGCCTCTGAAGAGGTCTTTCGTTACCAATGTCTGTCGTAATCAGGTCAGGTACTTCCTAACACTAACGATCCCATTGAGTACCCCATTTCGGCTGGGAATTATAATGAATTCAAAATGCGACTCTCTAACCCGGTAATCCAGGTCCTTTGGAGACTGGATCGAATTCATGCCCTCTTTCGGTTAGGTCTTCTGATGGATCTAAACATGCAACTCTCTAGCCTGGTGATCCAGGTCCTTTGGAGACTGGATTGGATTCATGCCCCCTTTTAGCTAGGACTTCTGATGAGCTTCACTGTGAGAGGCTTTATTATTGCATTGTTTCACGAGATGGACGCCAATTCCTCTATCGGATGCCTGATTTAACAAGTTATCCTAGTGACAGAACTAGGTTCGTGGACCTCTTATTTTAGGAGGTTCCCCTTTGGTGAAACATGCACTTTTGTCCTTAATTTGAAGGTTGCACCTTTTAACCATCTGACTCTTGGTGTCCTTTATCCTTCACTTGCAAGGTAGTGCTTCACATCTTCGTGTTTGTTACGAATTATGCTTATGGAACTCGACACTTGAGCTATCCTCATCAGCATTTGTTATGAGGGTCATCGGGTCTTAACAGGTTGTTGGTGAGCAAACATTCTTTTGGATAATCTGCAATCAAAAATCGACTTTTAGCAACTTTTAAATAATTAATCAAGAGTTTGAAAATGAACGATGCAGGAAAGCAAATCAACTTCTTCCATTCATATGTACAAAGTTCAGTTACAATGCTTGCAAAGTATTTACAACTTTTACAGCAAATATGAATGAAAAATCAAGTAAAATAACGATGGAGGTGATTGTTGTTCCATGCTCTGGGGATTTGAATTCCATCCGTCGTCTTTAATTTAAAGGTGCCATATAGGAGCTTTTGGCTTATGATGAAGGGTCCTTCTCAATTCGGCCCAAAAACTTCAGTCTCTGTCATTACTTTCTTCAATACAGGTCCCCAGCCTCGAAGGTCCTTTGCTTGACTTTGGAGTTGAAATGCCTGGCGATCCTTCTTTAATGAGTAACTACTCTAATCTCTGCTATGTTTCCCCTTTCTTCGAGTTGGTCAAGCACTTCAAGCTGCAGCTTCTTTTTCTCTTCTTGGTTGAAATGAATTCTACAGTGAGTGGGAACTTCCAGCTCTACCGGGATCATAGCTTTGGATCCAAATGCTAGAGAGAACGAAGTGCACCCAGTGAGTTGTGCAATATTCCTATAGTTCCAGTGTGTAACACCCCGAATTTCAATTAACACTAATGGTTAGAAATTAAAGTATAATTAATCTCAGATGGAAGAACCAGGGGAAACGGGCTGCGTCATTACGTTCGTCTCGGAAAAATACGCGAAATAGAGTCCGAGTTTTCGAGAATCGGAGTCCGTATGGCCCGGTTATGGCCCAAAGAAGTTTCCAGAAAATTTAAATTTAAAAACAGATTTAAAATGCAGCTAAAACAAGTTTGGAGCCAAAAGAGGAAAAGGGGGAAACATTCCCGCCTAGCCCCGTGTCGACAGGCATGTCGACAGGGGTGTCGACAGCCATGTCGACAGGGGTGTCGACAGGGGTGTCGACAGCCCTGTCGACAGGGGTGTCGACACAGGGTGTCGGCCCTGCTGGTCTGGGTGCACCAGGTTTGTTCTTGGTTCAGTCTTGGGCTATATTCTAGAGACTTCCTAAATCTAAGGGTCCTAATCTAATCTAGGGTTAATCTAAGGGCCTAAAACACTTTCTAATCCTATAAATAAGACCCCAACCCTACCCTAATTCATTCATAATTAAACCTTGTAATTAAACTATGGCAAAATGCAACTTGATCATGGCCTCCACAAATCAATGAAGAGGGTTGCATGCTAATCACTCTCTAATCAACCTCTAATCCCTTCTTAGCATCTTAATCTTCTTCATTTGGTGTGCAAAATTGCTAGTTGTGAGTTTCTATCACTTTGATGATCTTTTGGTAAACTAATTAGATGAGATGTGATGGGATTTATGGTTTTGTATGTGGATTAATGAGTCTTGAATCATATGATATGATGGTAGCATTAATCTTGTGTTTATGCATGTTGAGTATGTATGTTTATGAATGTTGAGTATGCAAGTTTATGCAAGTTTAATATGATGTATGTTATGTTTGCATGATGCTAAATATGTAAGTTGTGGGCTATGTAATCATATGCATGTTATGCAAGTTCATGGTGATATGCTATGCAAGTTACATGTAGGTTAATATGCGAAATATGCTATGCAAGTTACATGTTTGTTAATATGCAAGTTACATGTTTGTTAATATGCAAGTTACATGTATGTAAATATGCAAGTTACATGTTTGTTAATATGCAAGTTACATGTTTGTTAATATGCAAGTTACATGTAAGTAAATATGCAAGTTACATGTTTGTTAATATGCAAGTTACATGTTTGTTAATATGCAAGTTACATGTATGTAAATATGCAAGTTATATGTTTGTTAATATGCAAGTTCATGATGACACATTATGCAAGTCTATGAGTTAATATGCAAGTTTGTTATGCAAGTGAATATGTAAGTTATGTGACATATTATATGCAAGTTATGTGACATGTTATGCAAGTGCATGTGCAAGTTATGTGTTCGTTAATATGCAAGATGGCACCTTTGAAACATGTTCATTCATATGCAAGTTGACACCTTTTATGTGTGTTATATCATGAGAACGAAATTACGTGGGAACGATGGGGTAATTAAATGCATAGGTTAATAAGATTGTGTGAAATTAATATAATTATGCATAATATAAAATAAATGAACATAGTATGGGAATTTGCCTATTTAGTTAGGTGTACCCATACTATGTGTTGGGAATTTACCTATTGAGTTAGGTCTACCCCATGGGAATTTACCTATTAAGTTAGGTCTACCCATGTTAAGAAAACTTGATTAATTAGGGATAAGTAATATAAAATTATGAGGGTGATTAATTAGGTGTAATTAATCGACTAAGACACGAGGTTGGACTCAGTTGTAGCGTAAAACTGCCCGGACCCAACCGGCTTAACCAGTTGCTACAAATGTTAGCCCAATGTGAGAGGTCTTAGGCACAAACTAAATACGTGATTAATGTAAAGACACGAGGTTAGACTCGGTTATGACATAAGGCTGCCCGGACCCAACCGGCTTAACCAGCGGTCATAAAAGACAGTCTAATGTGAGAGGTCTTTACAAAGGTTACGTTCTTAATTAATTAATTAAGAAACACTTAACCACATTAGCATGTAGAGTGACATGAGGGGTTAAGTGGGTGTCTTGGGTGGCATGAGAAAATCTAGTGGTTGCCTTGGGTGGCAATAGAAAATACGATTAGAATACTTAACCAAAATGGAAACATGTAATCAAACATGATTAAAGGGTTAAGTAGGGTATACTAGAAAAAGGGACAAGCTTAGGTGGGTAGCTTGTGGAGGCCCATTTCAGCCAGTAACCCATACGTATCTTTGTGGGCTCGACCCATGTCGAGGACGGGACACGCATACTGGGCTTGACTGTAAGAGGCAAACGGGTTAGCGGTGGCAACGCAAGTCCAACGGGCTTCATAGGCGTGAGTGGGCCCGGGCTAGTAGGTAAGCCGTTGTTGCATCGTGTAGATATAAGCCGTGCACCGTTAGTTTTATCAGGTTGCCACGTTGGGGAATGGTACACCCCACGGTGGGGCCAGCACGGGTATCTACGTTAGGGAGCCGATCGAATGGGGAGTAGTGTGTACACCTGGTGGATTGTAGGGCCCTGTGGCGCCTACTTGGTCACCTAGGGGTACGCAAGTACTATTAGGTTAATTTTATAAGTCCTTGGGTGGGATCAACTTTTCAGTTAGGAACGACTGGTGTGGTGCAGTTTAGCAATTTACCTTAGGAAGGTTAGATGCGTTTTTATCTTCTATCTTAGTTTAGTTGACTGCTTAGTGTAACCATTCATCCCCATATGTTACCGTATATCAGTTCATGTCTTCTCTGGTTACTTTAACGATTGTATTGTTAAAGTTATAGGACTCGCTCAGACTTATGTCTGACCCCGTTGTTTTTATCTTTTTCCCAACCCCCAGGTCCTGTGGTGGATCCTAGCAGTAGTGGAGCTTGATCAGATTGCTGTTCCAGTCTTTAGGAGCTTGGGTAGATGTAAAGCTCCAGTTATCCAGTTATCTTTTCTTTTGTTTTGGCTATTGTATGAGAGTGGGATTATGTACTTCTTTATTTTGATGGATATTGTACTTGACTTTTATTGTGGGTTTATGATGTAACCAGACATGTTTTACTTCCGCTGTTATGAGATGATGTTTTAAAATTTCAAGTACTATTTATATCTGTCTTGTTGTAATTTTTCTGTTCTATATTCACTAAAATACTCCACCGATGTTATGGCATTCCCATTGTGAGTGATCATAGCGGGAGTGGGGTGTTACACGTGGTATCAGAGCCAGGTTACCAGAACAGATAATATTTTTTTTTTAGAAAAACTATTTTCTAAGAGTATTTTCGAAGAAAGTATTTTCAAAAGCATGTCTTCTAAGAGAAAAAGTTTTTGAAAAAGAAAAGCATAATCCCCAATAGCCATATCTTTATCTTTCGGAATCTCCTTTTTGAATCTTTCCTCTTTCGTTTCAGCATGGCTGAAGATCTTAACATCCCAGAGGGCTTAGTTATACCACTATGGTATAGGAGGTTGCAAGAGGCTAGGGCCGCGGCTGCGGGTCCAGCCAATGCTACTACACCAGAGACAACCGCTCCTCCTCCTCAGCCTAGAGTGGATAATTTTGCTAAGGTTTGCAAGGAGTTCAAGGCTATAGGAGGAAAACCTTTTCTAGGTTCAGAGACTTTCGTAGAGGCTAGAGATTGGCTTAAGGAAGTGGAAGAGTTGCTAGATATCTTTGAAGTGGAAGAGGGAAAGAAAGTCAAGTTGGCGGCTTGGTTGATGAAGGGAGAGGCCTCATTCTGGTGGGAGGTCACTAATGGAGAACGCCCTGTTGACTCTTGGGCAGATTTTAAGCAAAGGTTTGGGGCTAAGTTTCTCTCAAGGGCGGAAGAGAATCTGTTTATGGAGAAGTTCTTGAATTTGAAGCAAGGGAATCTCACGGTGAAAGAATATGTCAACAAATTCAATCAATTAGCAAGGTTTGGCATAGAGTTGGTGAATACACCGGAGAAGAAGGCTTTGAGATTCGTTAGAGGCTTGAACGAACCATTGCAAGGAATAGCTATGACTCACATTCCTATGGGGGCCACCTTTGAGAAACTTGTCTACATGGCACTTATGCATGAGGATGATAAGAATTCTAAGGCACCAGAGAAAAAGGGGGATCAGAAGAAACCGCAACAACATCAAGGCAAGGGTGGAAAAGGCAATGGTGACAAGAAGAAGACAAAGATGAAGTGCTTTAATTGTGGGACACCAGGGCACCTCAGTAAGGATTGTCGCAAAAAGAAGAAGACCGGTTGCTTTCATTGTGGTGAAGCAGGGCATCTTGTGAAAAACTGCCCAAAGAAGGGGCAGAAGACGGGGTCTACCTCAGGAGGTCAGGTGCAAGCTCTTATAGCACCACCTCAGTCAGGGGGGCAAGTTCAGGTTCTCTCAGTTCCACCGATTCAGCAGAGAGGTAGAACTATTTCCGTTGAAAGTCTGGTTTTTCTGTTTGATCATCCAGTTCGTACTTTGTTTGACTCTGGCGCATCGCATTCTTTTATCTCATCATCGTTAGTTGAGTCACTGCACTTAGACACCAGTCTAGTTGATGATCCCTTGGTTGTTTCAAACCCAATTGGGGGCTCTATATATCTGTCGATGATATGTTTGGGTTTGAAGATTTCTATACTTAGCGTTGAGTTTAGATGTGATGCTTTTGTATTGGGCTTCACGGGCTATGGGTTGATTTTGGGCATGGACTGGTTATCCAGTAATGGTGCCGTTCTTGATTGTGAAAGGAGAGTTGTCAGGCTTATGACCCGCTTGGGTAATACTCTCGAGATCTCTTGTAATCCCATGGAATCTGTTTTGCTAAGTTATCTTGAATCGCTCGATGCTTCGGTCGAGAGTTTGCGTTCTGTCAGAGTAGTCCGGGAATATCCGGATGTGTTTGAAGAAGTGAAGAATTTACCTCCGAAGCGGGAGATAGATTTCCGAATTTATTTGGTGGATAATGCCAAACCAGTGTCTTTGCCAGTGCGCCACATGGCTCCTCGTGAGAGAAGAGAACTTCATAAGCAAGTAGGGGAGTTGCTTAAGAAGGGGTTCATAAGGCGAAGTATATCGGAGTGGGGAGCTCCAGTAGTGTTTGCCACGAAGGCGGATGGGTCCCTCAGACTTTGTGTGGATTATAGAGAACTTAATAAGCTCACGAAGAAGAATAGACACCCATTACCGAGAATAGATGATCTCTTTGATCAGTTGGTTGGCGCCTCAGTGTTTTCGCAAATGGACTTAGCTACAGGGTTTCATCAGTTGAGAGTGGCGGAGGACAGTATAGAGAAGACTGCTTTCCGGACTCCGGATGGTTTTTATGAGTGGCTAGTGATGCCATTTGGGTTGACAAACGCCCCTGCATACTTTGTTGATTTAATGAGTAGAGTGTTCAGAGAGTATCTGAATAAGTTTGTAGTAGTTTTTGTGGATGACATCTTGGTCTTTTCCAAGAGTGAAGAAGAGCATGCCTTACACCTCAAGGAAGTGTTGGAGACTCTTCGAGCGCATAGTCTTAAAGCTAAATTCTCTAAATGTCATTTTTGGAGAAGAGAAGTGCGATTCTTAGGGCATGTGGTCTCTAAGGAAGGGATAGCTGTGGATCCCGCAAAGATAGTATCTATACAGGATTGGAAAGTTCCTAGAAATGCTACCGAAGTAAGAAGTTTCTTGGGGTTGGCAGGATATTATAGGAAGTTCATCAAAGACTTCGCGAAGATATCAGCCCCATTAACCCGCTTGACGAAGAAGAATCTGGTTTTCTTATGGGACGTAGATTGTGATGATGCTTTCCGACGGTTAAAGAGAGCTTTGACCACCGCTCCAGTTTTAGTGCTCCCAGATGGGAGTAAGCCGTTTGTTGTTTATACCGATGCTTGTGGAACAGGATTGGGCGCAGTCTTGATGCAGGAGGGAAGGGTAATAGCCTATGGAGGGAGACAATTGAGAGTGCATGAGAAGAATTACCCTACCCATGATCTAGAGTTGGCCGCGATTGTTTTCGCACTTAAGTCTTGGCGCCATTATCTTCTTGGTGAGAGATTCGAGTTGTTCACCGACCATAAATCATTGAAGTACTTATTCTCTCAGAAGGATTTAAACTTAAGACAGCAAAGGTGGATGGAGTTCTTAGCATCCTATGATTTCGGGATAGCATATACTCCTGGCAAGGGTAATGTGGTGGCGGACGCCTTGAGTAGAAAAAGGCTATCTTTGAGTCCATTGTTCGTGGAACGGCGAAGCTTGGAGTTTCTTTCTTTGTTTGACTTCAGACCTTCTGTGGATTTTGTACCTGGTTTGTTGGCATCCTTGGAGGTTAGACCTACTCTTTTGAGACGGATCGACGAGGCTCAGCGAGACGACCCACAGTTGGTTGAGTTGGTAGAGAAGCTTATGAGGGGGGAGTCGTCCAGCCATTTGGGTAGATACACCATAGATGATAAGGGATGGTTGCATAGAGACGGTAGACTTTGTGTACCGCAAGATGAGGGTTTGAAGAAGGCTATTTTGGATGATGCACATCGTTCAAGAATGACTATTCATCCCGGTGGAGACAAAATGTACCAAGACATGAAGAGAGTTTTCTTCTGGGCCGGTATGAAGAAAGATGTGGCCGAATACGTGGCTAGATGCTTAGTATGCCAACAAGTTAAAGCGGAGCAAAGGAAACCCGGTGGGTTGCTACACCCATTGGAAGTTCCGCAATGGAAGTGGGATAGTGTCTCGATGGATTTCATCGATGGGTTACCGAGATCGAGGAAGGGCAATACGGGAATTTGGGTTGTGGTAGACAGACTTACCAAGAGTGCCCATTTTATACCCGTGAAGAGTAAGAGGACCGCTCCATGGCTTGCTTCAGTCTATGTTAGAGAGATTGTTAGATTGCATGGCGTACCATCCAGCATTGTGAGTGATCGAGATCCTATCTTCACTAGTGAGTTTTGGAGAAGTTTGCAGGAGGCGGTAGGGACTCAGTTGTGTTTGAGCACCGCATATCATCCTCAGACGGACGGTCAGACCGAGAGGGTGAACCGTATCTTAGAAGATCTCTTGAGGCTTTGTATCTTGGATTTTGGAGGTACATGGGAAGAACATCTTCCTTTGGTGGAGTTCGCATATAATAACAGCTTTCAGTCCAGTATTGGCATGGCACCTTTCGAAGCTCTTTATGGAAGGCCTTGTCGATCTCCTACATGTTGGTGGGAATCTACGGATAAGATCTTGCTTGGGCCCGATATGGTTAGAGAGACTTCAGAGAAGATTGATTTAATTCGTAGAAGGATGAAGGCAGCGCAAGATAGACAGAAATCTTATGCGGATCGGAGAAGGACGAATCTTGAGTTTGAGGTTGGGGATATGGTTTTTGTCAAAGTATCTCCATTGAGAAATGTTGTTCGCTTTGGGTCCGTTGGGAAGTTAGCACCGAGATTTGTTGGACCGTTTCCTATTAAGGAAAGGATCGGACGGATGGCATATAGGGTGGAGTTGCCCGACAGACTTAGTGGTGTTCATGATGTATTCCATGTATCACATCTGAGGAAGTGCTTACATGAGACCGCAGAGGTGGTAGAGCCGAGCTTGCTTAGAGATGTAGAGGTAGAGCGTGATGCGACGATTCGACGAGCTCCTACTCGCATCCTTGGGTCAGAGACTAGGAAGTTGAGGAACAGAGAAGTTCAGCTAGTTAAAGTGCAATGGGGAGATGACGAAAGCAATGCTACTTGGGAGACGGAAGCGAAGATGCATTCTTTGTATCCATTTCTTTTTGAGAGTATGTCTTTTAACTTCTCCTTTATCGCTTGTCTAGTACTTATCTTATCTTTAGTATGTCCTCTCGTTAGTACTATTTGACCTTTAGATAGGGTAAGCCTATGGTTGAAACATGTGTTTGAAACATGTTATGGTTGATGGATGCATGTGGATGCAATTGATTGCTAGTGGTTGCTTGTGGACGCATATACACACACATTAGGCACTAGATCGGCTCAGACACTTCATGTTGCATATTGCATAAATGGATGTGGTGGATAGAATTGATGGATGTATCATGGCTGTGTTATCATATGGATGATGCATTTTTGTGTATGGTTGTGCACGCATGTAGAAATTGGTATGTGTCAATAGGGTTTCGCATACATATTGGATGCATGGCACTATCATGGTTTGCATTAAGGAGGTCGACTGAATCAGTAGACCGCCTGATTTTGCATTAGTATACGGACATATACACACACTTTCTGCATATGTCATACATCATTAGAAGTTTCTAAGGATAATGGTTGCTTGTGGTTGATGGTTTAGTAGATGGTTGTTTGGTTGGTAGGATACGTTCTTCTTAACTTAGAGATTTCGAGGGCGAAATCCTTTAAGTAGGGGAGAATGTAACACCCCGAATTTCAATTAACACTAATGGTTAGAAATTAAAGTATAATTAATCTCAGATGGAAGAACCAGGGGAAACGGGCTGCGTCATTACGTTCGTCTCGGAAAAATACGCGAAATAGAGTCCGAGTTTTCGAGAATCGGAGTCCGTATGGCCCGGTTATGGCCCAAAGAAGTTTCCAGAAAATTTAAATTTAAAAACAGATTTAAAATGCAGCTAAAACAAGTTTGGAGCCAAAAGAGGAAAAGGGGGAAAAATTCCCGCCTAGCCCCGTGTCGACAGGCATGTCGACAGGGGTGTCGACAGCCATGTCGACAGGGGTGTCGACAGGGGTGTCGACAGCCCTGTCGACAGGGGTGTCGACACAGGGTGTCGGCCCTGCTGGTCTGGGTGCACCAGGTTTGTTCTTGGTTCAGTCTTGGGCTATATTCTAGAGACTTCCTAAATCTAAGGGTCCTAATCTAATCTAGGGTTAATCTAAGGGCCTAAAACACTTTCTAATCCTATAAATAAGACCCCAACCCTACCCTAATTCATTCATAATTAAACCTTGTAATTAAACTATGGCAAAATGCAACTTGATCATGGCCTCCACAAATCAATGAAGAGGGTTGCATGCTAATCACTCTCTAATCAACCTCTAATCCCTTCTTAGCATCTTAATCTTCTTCATTTGGTGTGCAAAATTGCTAGTTGTGAGTTTCTATCACTTTGATGATCTTTTGGTAAACTAATTAGATGAGATGTGATGGGATTTATGGTTTTGTATGTGGATTAATGAGTCTTGAATCATATGATATGATGGTAGCATTAATCTTGTGTTTATGCATGTTGAGTATGTATGTTTATGAATGTTGAGTATGCAAGTTTATGCAAGTTTAATATGATGTATGTTATGTTTGCATGATGCTAAATATGTAAGTTGTGGGCTATGTAATCATATGCATGTTATGCAAGTTCATGGTGATATGCTATGCAAGTTACATGTAGGTTAATATGCGAAATATGCTATGCAAGTTACATGTTTGTTAATATGCAAGTTACATGTTTGTTAATATGCAAGTTACATGTATGTAAATATGCAAGTTACATGTTTGTTAATATGCAAGTTACATGTTTGTTAATATGCAAGTTACATGTAAGTAAATATGCAAGTTACATGTTTGTTAATATGCAAGTTACATGTTTGTTAATATGCAAGTTACATGTATGTAAATATGCAAGTTATATGTTTGTTAATATGCAAGTTCATGATGACACATTATGCAAGTCTATGAGTTAATATGCAAGTTTGTTATGCAAGTGAATATGTAAGTTATGTGACATATTATATGCAAGTTATGTGACATGTTATGCAAGTGCATGTGCAAGTTATGTGTTCGTTAATATGCAAGATGGCACCTTTGAAACATGTTCATTCATATGCAAGTTGACACCTTTTATGTGTGTTATATCATGAGAACGAAATTACGTGGGAACGATGGGGTAATTAAATGCATAGGTTAATAAGATTGTGTGAAATTAATATAATTATGCATAATATAAAATAAATGAACATAGTATGGGAATTTGCCTATTTAGTTAGGTGTACCCATACTATGTGTTGGGAATTTACCTATTGAGTTAGGTCTACCCCATGGGAATTTACCTATTAAGTTAGGTCTACCCATGTTAAGAAAACTTGATTAATTAGGGATAAGTAATATAAAATTATGAGGGTGATTAATTAGGTGTAATTAATCGACTAAGACACGAGGTTGGACTCAGTTGTAGCGTAAAACTGCCCGGACCCAACCGGCTTAACCAGTTGCTACAAATGTTAGCCCAATGTGAGAGGTCTTAGGCACAAACTAAATACGTGATTAATGTAAAGACACGAGGTTAGACTCGGTTATGACATAAGGCTGCCCGGATCCAACCGGCTTAACCAGCGGTCATAAAAGACAGTCTAATGTGAGAGGTCTTTACAAAGGTTACGTTCTTAATTAATTAATTAAGAAACACTTAACCACATTAGCATGTAGAGTGACATGAGGGGTTAAGTGGGTGTCTTGGGTGGCATGAGAAAATCTAGTGGTTGCCTTGGGTGGCAATAGAAAATACGATTAGAATACTTAACCAAAATGGAAACATGTAATAAAACATGATTAAAGGGTTAAGTAGGGTATACTAGAAAAAGGGACAAGCTTAGGTGGGTAGCTTGTGGAGGCCCATTTCAGCCAGTAACCCATACGTATCTTTGTGGGCTCGACCCATGTCGAGGACGGGACACGCATACTGGGCTTGACTGTAAGAGGCAAACGGGTTAGCGGTGGCAACGCAAGTCCAACGGGCTTCATAGGCGTGAGTGGGCCCGGGCTGGTAGGTAAGCCGTTGTTGCATCGTGTAGATATAAGCCGTGCACCGTTAGTTTTATCAGGTTGCCACGTTGGGGAATGGTACACCCCACGGTGGGGCCAGCACGGGTATCTACGTTAGGGAGCCGATCGAATGGGGAGTAGTGTGTACACCTGGTGGATTGTAGGGCCCTGTGGCGCCTACTTGGTCACCTAGGGGTACGCAAGTACTATTAGGTTAATTTTATAAGTCCTTGGGTGGGATCAACTTTTCAGTTAGGAACGACTGGTGTGGTGCAGTTTAGCAATTTACCTTAGGAAGGTTAGATGCGTTTTTATCTTCTATCTTAGTTTAGTTGACTGCTTAGTGTAACCATTCATCCCCATATGTTACCGTATATCAGTTCATGTCTTCTCTGGTTACTTTAACGATTGTATTGTTAAAGTTATAGGACTCGCTCAGACTTATGTCTGACCCCGTTGTTTTTATCTTTTTCCCAACCCCCAGGTCCTGTGGTGGATCCTAGCAGTAGTGGAGCTTGATCAGATTGCTGTTCCAGTCTTTAGGAGCTTGGGTAGATGTAAAGCTCCAGTTATCCAGTTATCTTTTCTTTTGTTTTGGCTATTGTATGAGAGTGGGATTATGTACTTCTTTATTTTGATGGATATTGTACTTGACTTTTATTGTGGGTTTATGATGTAACCAGACATGTTTTACTTCCGCTGTTATGAGATGATGTTTTAAAATTTCAAGTACTATTTATATCTGTCTTGTTGTAATTTTTCTGTTCTATATTCACTAAAATACTCCACCGATGTTATGGCATTCCCATTGTGAGTGATCATAGCGGGAGTGGGGTGTTACACGTGGTATCAGAGCCAGGTTACCAGAACAGATAATATTTTTTTTTTAGAAAAACTATTTTCTAAGAGTATTTTCGAAGAAAGTATTTTCAAAAGCATGTCTTCTAAGAGAAAAAGTTTTTGAAAAAGAAAAGCATAATCCCCAATAGCCATATCTTTATCTTTCGGAATCTCCTTTTTGAATCTTTCCTCTTTCGTTTCAGCATGGCTGAAGATCTTAACATCCCAGAGGGCTTAGTTATACCACTATGGTATAGGAGGTTGCAAGAGGCTAGGGCCGCGGCTGCGGGTCCAGCCAATGCTACTACACCAGAGACAACCGCTCCTCCTCCTCAGCCTAGAGTGGATAATTTTGCTAAGGTTTGCAAGGAGTTCAAGGCTATAGGAGGAAAACCTTTTCTAGGTTCAGAGACTTTCGTAGAGGCTAGAGATTGGCTTAAGGAAGTGGAAGAGTTGCTAGATATCTTTGAAGTGGAAGAGGGAAAGAAAGTCAAGTTGGCGGCTTGGTTGATGAAGGGAGAGGCCTCATTCTGGTGGGAGGTCACTAATGGAGAACGCCCTGTTGACTCTTGGGCAGATTTTAAGCAAAGGTTTGGGGCTAAGTTTCTCTCAAGGGCGGAAGAGAATCTGTTTATGGAGAAGTTCTTGAATTTGAAGCAAGGGAATCTCACGGTGAAAGAATATGTCAACAAATTCAATCAATTAGCAAGGTTTGGCATAGAGTTGGTGAATACACCGGAGAAGAAGGCTTTGAGATTCGTTAGAGGCTTGAACGAACCATTGCAAGGAATAGCTATGACTCACATTCCTATGGGGGCCACCTTTGAGAAACTTGTCTACATGGCACTTATGCATGAGGATGATAAGAATTCTAAGGCACCAGAGAAAAAGGGGGATCAGAAGAAACCGCAACAACATCAAGGCAAGGGTGGAAAAGGCAATGGTGACAAGAAGAAGACAAAGATGAAGTGCTTTAATTGTGGGACACCAGGGCACCTCAGTAAGGATTGTCGCAAAAAGAAGAAGACCGGTTGCTTTCATTGTGGTGAAGCAGGGCATCTTGTGAAAAACTGCCCAAAGAAGGGGCAGAAGACGGGGTCTACCTCAGGAGGTCAGGTGCAAGCTCTTATAGCACCACCTCAGTCAGGGGGGCAAGTTCAGGTTCTCTCAGTTCCACCGATTCAGCAGAGAGGTAGAACTATTTCCGTTGAAAGTCTGGTTTTTCTGTTTGATCATCCAGTTCGTACTTTGTTTGACTCTGGCGCATCGCATTCTTTTATCTCATCATCGTTAGTTGAGTCACTGCACTTAGACACCAGTCTAGTTGATGATCCCTTGGTTGTTTCAAACCCAATTGGGGGCTCTATATATCTGTCGATGATATGTTTGGGTTTGAAGATTTCTATACTTAGCGTTGAGTTTAGATGTGATGCTTTTGTATTGGGCTTCACGGGCTATGGGTTGATTTTGGGCATGGACTGGTTATCCAGTAATGGTGCCGTTCTTGATTGTGAAAGGAGAGTTGTCAGGCTTATGACCCGCTTGGGTAATACTCTCGAGATCTCTTGTAATCCCATGGAATCTGTTTTGCTAAGTTATCTTGAATCGCTCGATGCTTCGGTCGAGAGTTTGCGTTCTGTCAGAGTAGTCCGGGAATATCCGGATGTGTTTGAAGAAGTGAAGAATTTACCTCCGAAGCGGGAGATAGATTTCCGAATTTATTTGGTGGATAATGCCAAACCAGTGTCTTTGCCAGTGCGCCACATGGCTCCTCGTGAGAGAAGAGAACTTCATAAGCAAGTAGGGGAGTTGCTTAAGAAGGGGTTCATAAGGCGAAGTATATCGGAGTGGGGAGCTCCAGTAGTGTTTGCCACGAAGGCGGATGGGTCCCTCAGACTTTGTGTGGATTATAGAGAACTTAATAAGCTCACGAAGAAGAATAGACACCCATTACCGAGAATAGATGATCTCTTTGATCAGTTGGTTGGCGCCTCAGTGTTTTCGCAAATGGACTTAGCTACAGGGTTTCATCAGTTGAGAGTGGCGGAGGACAGTATAGAGAAGACTGCTTTCCGGACTCCGGATGGTTTTTATGAGTGGCTAGTGATGCCATTTGGGTTGACAAACGCCCCTGCATACTTTGTTGATTTAATGAGTAGAGTGTTCAGAGAGTATCTGAATAAGTTTGTAGTAGTTTTTGTGGATGACATCTTGGTCTTTTCCAAGAGTGAAGAAGAGCATGCCTTACACCTCAAGGAAGTGTTGGAGACTCTTCGAGCGCATAGTCTTAAAGCTAAATTCTCTAAATGTCATTTTTGGAGAAGAGAAGTGCGATTCTTAGGGCATGTGGTCTCTAAGGAAGGGATAGCTGTGGATCCCGCAAAGATAGTATCTATACAGGATTGGAAAGTTCCTAGAAATGCTACCGAAGTAAGAAGTTTCTTGGGGTTGGCAGGATATTATAGGAAGTTCATCAAAGACTTCGCGAAGATATCAGCCCCATTAACCCGCTTGACGAAGAAGAATCTGGTTTTCTTATGGGACGTAGATTGTGATGATGCTTTCCGACGGTTAAAGAGAGCTTTGACCACCGCTCCAGTTTTAGTGCTCCCAGATGGGAGTAAGCCGTTTGTTGTTTATACCGATGCTTGTGGAACAGGATTGGGCGCAGTCTTGATGCAGGAGGGAAGGGTAATAGCCTATGGAGGGAGACAATTGAGAGTGCATGAGAAGAATTACCCTACCCATGATCTAGAGTTGGTCGCGATTGTTTTCGCACTTAAGTCTTGGCGCCATTATCTTCTTGGTGAGAGATTCGAGTTGTTCACCGACCATAAATCATTGAAGTACTTATTCTCTCAGAAGGATTTAAACTTAAGACAGCAAAGGTGGATGGAGTTCTTAGCATCCTATGATTTCGGGATAGCATATACTCCTGGCAAGGGTAATGTGGTGGCGGACGCCTTGAGTAGAAAAAGGCTATCTTTGAGTCCATTGTTCGTGGAACGGCGAAGCTTGGAGTTTCTTTCTTTGTTTGACTTCAGACCTTCTGTGGATTTTGTACCTGGTTTGTTGGCATCCTTGGAGGTTAGACCTACTCTTTTGAGACGGATCGGCGAGGCTCAGCGAGACGACCCACAGTTGGTTGAGTTGGTAGAGAAGCTTATGAGGGGGGAGTCGTCCAGCCATTTGGGTAGATACACCATAGATGATAAGGGATGGTTGCATAGAGACGGTAGACTTTGTGTACCGCAAGATGAGGGTTTGAAGAAGGCTATTTTGGATGATGCACATCGTTCAAGAATGACTATTCATCCCGGTGGAGACAAAATGTACCAAGACATGAAGAGAGTTTTCTTCTGGGCCGGTATGAAGAAAGATGTGGCCGAATACGTGGCTAGATGCTTAGTATGCCAACAAGTTAAAGCGGAGCAAAGGAAACCCGGTGGGTTGCTACACCCATTGGAAGTTCCGCAATGGAAGTGGGATAGTGTCTCGATGGATTTCATCGATGGGTTACCGAGATCGAGGAAGGGCAATACGGGAATTTGGGTTGTGGTAGACAGACTTACCAAGAGTGCCCATTTTATACCCGTGAAGAGTAAGAGGACCGCTCCATGGCTTGCTTCAGTCTATGTTAGAGAGATTGTTAGATTGCATGGCGTACCATCCAGCATTGTGAGTGATCGAGATCCTATCTTCACTAGTGAGTTTTGGAGAAGTTTGCAGGAGGCGGTAGGGACTCAGTTGTGTTTGAGCACCGCATATCATCCTCAGACGGACGGTCAGACCGAGAGGGTGAACCGTATCTTAGAAGATCTCTTGAGGCTTTGTATCTTGGATTTTGGAGGTACATGGGAAGAACATCTTCCTTTGGTGGAGTTCGCATATAATAACAGCTTTCAGTCCAGTATTGGCATGGCACCTTTCGAAGCTCTTTATGGAAGGCCTTGTCGATCTCCTACATGTTGGTGGGAATCTACGGATAAGATCTTGCTTGGGCCCGATATGGTTAGAGAGACTTCAGAGAAGATTGATTTAATTCGTAGAAGGATGAAGGCAGCGCAAGATAGACAGAAATCTTATGCGGATCGGAGAAGGACGAATCTTGAGTTTGAGGTTGGGGATATGGTTTTTGTCAAAGTATCTCCATTGAGAAATGTTGTTCTCTTTGAGTCCGTTGGGAAGTTAGCACCGAGATTTGTTGGACCGTTTCCTATTAAGGAAAGGATCGGACGGATGGCATATAGGGTGGAGTTGCCCGACAGACTTAGTGGTGTTCATGATGTATTCCATGTATCACATCTGAGGAAGTGCTTACATGAGACCGCAGAGGTGGTAGAGCCGAGCTTGCTTAGAGATGTAGAGGTAGAGCGTGATGCGACGATTCGACGAGCTCCTACTCGCATCCTTGGGTCAGAGACTAGGAAGTTGAGGAACAGAGAAGTTCAGCTAGTTAAAGTGCAATGGGGAGATGAAGAAAGCAATGCTACTTGGGAGACGGAAGCGAAGATGCATTCTTTGTATCCATTTCTTTTTGAGAGTATGTCTTTTAACTTCTCCTTTATCGCTTGTCTAGTACTTATCTTATCTTTAGTATGTCCTCTCGTTAGTACTATTTGACCTTTAGATAGGGTAAGCCTATGGTTGAAACATGTGTTTGAAACATGTTATGGTTGATGGATGCATGTGGATGCAATTGATTGCTAGTGGTTGCTTGTGGACGCATATACACACACATTAGGCACTAGATCGGCTCAGACACTTCATGTTGCATATTGCATAAATGGATGTGGTGGATAGAATTGATGGATGTATCATGGCTGTGTTATCATATGGATGATGCATTTTTGTGTATGGTTGTGCACGCATGTAGAAATTGGTATGTGTCAATAGGGTTTCGCATACATATTGGATGCATGGCACTATCATGGTTTGCATTAAGGAGGTCGACTGAATCAGTAGACCGCCTGATTTTGCATTAGTATACGGACATATACACACACTTTCTGCATATGTCATACATCATTAGAAGTTTCTAAGGATAATGGTTGCTTGTGGTTGATGGTTTAGTAGATGGTTGTTTGGTTGGTAGGATACGTTCTTCTTAACTTAGAGATTTCGAGGGCGAAATCCTTTAAGTAGGGGAGAATGTAACACCCCGAATTTCAATTAACACTAATGGTTAGAAATTAAAGTATAATTAATCTCAGATGGAAGAACCAGGGGAAACGGGCTGCGTCATTACGTTCGTCTCGGAAAAATACGCGAAATAGAGTCCGAGTTTTCGAGAATCGGAGTCCGTATGGCCCGGTTATGGCCCAAAGAAGTTTCCAGAAAATTTAAATTTAAAAACAGATTTAAAATGCAGGTAAAACAAGTTTGGAGCCAAAAGAGGAAAAGGGGGAAAAATTCCCGCCTAGCCCCGTGTCGACAGGCATGTCGACAGGGGTGTCGACAGCCATGTCGACAGGGGTGTCGACAGGGGTGTCGACAGCCCTGTCGACAGGGGTGTCGACACAGGGTGTCGGCCCTGCTGGTCTGGGTGCACCAGGTTTGTTCTTGGTTCAGTCTTGGGCTATATTCTAGAGACTTCCTAAATCTAAGGGTCCTAATCTAATCTAGGGTTAATCTAAGGGCCTAAAACACTTTCTAATCCTATAAATAAGACCCCAACCCTACCCTAATTCATTCATAATTAAACCTTGTAATTAAACTATGGCAAAATGCAACTTGATCATGGCCTCCACAAATCAATGAAGAGGGTTGCATGCTAATCACTCTCTAATCAACCTCTAATCCCTTCTTAGCATCTTAATCTTCTTCATTTGGTGTGCAAAATTGCTAGTTGTGAGTTTCTATCACTTTGATGATCTTTTGGTAAACTAATTAGATGAGATGTGATGGGATTTATGGTTTTGTATGTGGATTAATGAGTCTTGAATCATATGATATGATGGTAGCATTAATCTTGTGTTTATGCATGTTGAGTATGTATGTTTATGAATGTTGAGTATGCAAGTTTATGCAAGTTTAATATGATGTATGTTATGTTTGCATGATGCTAAATATGTAAGTTGTGGGCTATGTAATCATATGCATGTTATGCAAGTTCATGGTGATATGCTATGCAAGTTACATGTAGGTTAATATGCGAAATATGCTATGCAAGTTACATGTTTGTTAATATGCAAGTTACATGTTTGTTAATATGCAAGTTACATGTATGTAAATATGCAAGTTACATGTTTGTTAATATGCAAGTTACATGTTTGTTAATATGCAAGTTACATGTAAGTAAATATGCAAGTTACATGTTTGTTAATATGCAAGTTACATGTTTGTTAATATGCAAGTTACATGTATGTAAATATGCAAGTTATATGTTTGTTAATATGCAAGTTCATGATGACACATTATGCAAGTCTATGAGTTAATATGCAAGTTTGTTATGCAAGTGAATATGTAAGTTATGTGACATATTATATGCAAGTTATGTGACATGTTATGCAAGTGCATGTGCAAGTTATGTGTTCGTTAATATGCAAGATGGCACCTTTGAAACATGTTCATTCATATGCAAGTTGACACCTTTTATGTGTGTTATATCATGAGAACGAAATTACGTGGGAACGATGGGGTAATTAAATGCATAGGTTAATAAGATTGTGTGAAATTAATATAATTATGCATAATATAAAATAAATGAACATAGTATGGGAATTTGCCTATTTAGTTAGGTGTACCCATACTATGTGTTGGGAATTTACCTATTGAGTTAGGTCTACCCCATGGGAATTTACCTATTAAGTTAGGTCTACCCATGTTAAGAAAACTTGATTAATTAGGGATAAGTAATATAAAATTATGAGGGTGATTAATTAGGTGTAATTAATCGACTAAGACACGAGGTTGGACTCAGTTGTAGCGTAAAACTGCCCGGACCCAACCGGCTTAACCAGTTGCTACAAATGTTAGCCCAATGTGAGAGGTCTTAGGCACAAACTAAATACGTGATTAATGTAAAGACACGAGGTTAGACTCGGTTATGACATAAGGCTGCCCGGACCCAACCGGCTTAACCAGCGGTCATAAAAGACAGTCTAATGTGAGAGGTCTTTACAAAGGTTACGTTCTTAATTAATTAATTAAGAAACACTTAACCACATTAGCATGTAGAGTGACATGAGGGGTTAAGTGGGTGTCTTGGGTGGCATGAGAAAATCTAGTGGTTGCCTTGGGTGGCAATAGAAAATACGATTAGAATACTTAACCAAAATGGAAACATGTAATCAAACATGATTAAAGGGTTAAGTAGGGTATACTAGAAAAAGGGACAAGCTTAGGTGGGTAGCTTGTGGAGGCCCATTTCAGCCAGTAACCCATACGTATCTTTGTGGGCTCGACCCATGTCGAGGACGGGACACGCATACTGGGCTTGACTGTAAGAGGCAAACGGGTTAGCGGTGGCAACGCAAGTCCAACGGGCTTCATAGGCGTGAGTGGGCCCGGGCTGGTAGGTAAGCCGTTGTTGCATCGTGTAGATATAAGCCGTGCACCGTTAGTTTTATCAGGTTGCCACGTTGGGGAATGGTACACCCCACGGTGGGGCCAGCACGACCATCTACGTTAGGGAGCCGATCGAATGGGGAGTAGTGTGTACACCTGGTGGATTGTAGGGCCCTGTGGCGCCTACTTGGTCACCTAGGGGTACGCAAGTACTATTAGGTTAATTTTATAAGTCCTTGGGTAGGATCAACTTTTCAGTTAGGAACGACTGGTGTGGTGCAGTTTAGCAATTTACCTTAGGAAGGGTAGATGCGTTTTTATCTTCTATCTTAGTTTAGTTGACTGCTTAGTGTAACCATTCATCCCCATATGTTACCGTATATCAGTTCATGTCTTCTCTGGTTACTTTAACGATTGTATTGTTAAAGTTATAGGACTCGCTCAGACTTATGTCTGACCCCGTTGTTTTTATCTTTTTCCCAACCCCCAGGTCCTGTGGTGGATCCTAGCAGTAGTGGAGCTTGATCAGATTGCTGTTCCAGTCTTTAGGAGCTTGGGTAGATGTAAAGCTCCAGTTATCCAGTTATCTTTTCTTTTGTTTTGGCTATTGTATGAGAGTGGGATTATGTACTTCTTTATTTTGATGGATATTGTACTTGACTTTTATTGTGGGTTTATGATGTAACCAGACATGTTTTACTTCCGCTGTTATGAGATGATGTTTTAAAATTTCAAGTACTATTTATATCTGTCTTGTTGTAATTTTTCTGTTCTATATTCACTAAAATACTCCACCGATGTTATGGCATTCCCATTGTGAGTGATCATAGCGGGAGTGGGGTGTTACACAGTGGAAGCTCATCTACCCAACCACCTTTGGCTTTCTCAAGACACTTTTTGATGGTTGACTTTATGATTTTATTCACTGCTTCGACCTGCCCGTTGGCCTGCGGATGGGCCACTGCTGCAAAACTCTTCTGAATCTTGTATTTAGCTCGGAAGTTCTTGAATTCATCGCTTTCAAATTGAGTCCCATTGTCCGTGATTATCTTCTATGGCACACCAAACCTGTAAATGATGTTCTTTAGGACAAAGTTGATGACTTTCTTTGAGGTAATGGTGGCTAATTGTTCCTCTTCAGCCCATTTGGTGAAGTAATCCACGACTACAATGGCATATTTAAAGATGGTCTTTAATGTTGGCAATGCTTCGATCAAATCAATGCCTCAGACAGCAATGACCAAGGGCTGACCATTTTGGTCAATTTCGTGGATGGTGCTCTTGGAATTTTCGCAAATCTCTGGTATCTATCACACTTCTTGGTGTAGGTTGCAGAATCCAGGTTCACATTAGGCTAGAAATAACCGTATCGCAGAACTTTCTTGGCTAATGTCTGTCCGCCCGTGTGACCTCCACATTCATCCTCATGTAATTCCGCCAAAATTGCTTTAGATTCTTCCTTGGTTACACATCAAAGCAAAGGCATAGAGAATCCCCACCTATATAGTCTGCAATCCTGGATAAGGTACATTGGGGCCTTCCGCAAAATATTCCTTTGCTTTTTCAATTCTTCTGGGAGTGTTCCGTTAAGAAGATACTCTTTGATCGGGGTAATCCACGAATCTGGTTCTTCAACTATTTCATAATCCAATCAACATCCACATCTTCAATGCTAGGGTTTAAAAGGACTTCGATGGGTACTAATCCCAATAATTGTGCATCTCCCAAACTTGCATATTTAGCGAATGAATCTGTTTTCATATTCTCTTCTCCGGGAATATGGGATATTGTGTAGTAGTCGAGGTCATTAAGAAGTTCCCAAGTTTTAGACAGATAAACTGGAAGATTTGCACCCTTGGCCTAGAACTTTCTTTGGACTTGACATACCACTAGTTGCGAGTCACTGAAGATTTGCAAAGTTTTCAAGATCAATTCCTTTGCAATCTCTAGCCCTGCGATTAGTGCCTCATACTCGGCTTCATTGTTGGTTAATGGGAATTCTAATCTCAAATCATAGCACACGGAGCGCCCTTCAGGAGTTTCTAGAACCACTCTTTCTCCTGAGCAGTAACCATTCATGGATCCATCAACGAACAACTTCCATCTAACTACTACCTCAGCTGGTTCCTATTTCTCCTCCCCTCTATTTGTAAATTCAACAATGAAATACGCTAAGGCCTGCCCATTAATAGCTCTTCGGGGATGGTAAGTGACATCATACCGAGTGAGTTCAATATTCCACTTTAATAATCTTCCCGAATTTTTTGGACGAAATAAAACTTGCTTTAGAGGTTTATCTGTGAGAACTTTGATAGAGTGGGCTTGTAATTATGGCCTTAGCTTTTTTTAAGGCGACAAGCAGACAATATGTAAGCTTCTCTAACTTGGGATAATTTAGTTCTGTCCCAGCAAGTCTTTTACTGATATAGAATACTGGCCGTTGGACCTTCGCGTCTTCTCGAATCAATGTTGCGCTTAAGGCATGAGATGAAACCACCAAATACGAAAATAATTCTTCCCCATCCTTGGGCTTTGACAACATCGGAGGTGATTCCATGTGCTTGATTAGCTCCTCGAAAGCCACTTAACGTTCGGAAGTCCAGTGGAAGTCCTTCTTTCCTTTCTTCAATGCATCGAAAAGTGGAATGCACCGATCTGTTTCCTTTGAAATGAATCAACTCGATGCAGCTATTTTCCATTTAATCTTTGAAGTTCCTTCTTCGTTCTAGGAGCACACATTTCTCGCAAAGTGAAAACTTGAGCAGGATTGGCTTTGATCCCCTTGGAATTGACCACAAACCCGTGGAATTTTCCTAATGCGACTCCAAATGAGCATTTAAGTGGATTAAATTTAATTCCATACTTTTTGAGAATGTGAAACATTTCAGCCAAGTTTTCTAAGTGATCAGTACCCCTTTTTAACTTTACTAGCATATCATCGACATACACCTCCATGGTTTGACCGATTTGTGATTTGAACATTGCATTCATAAGGCATTGGTAAGTCGCTCTTGGATTCTTCAATCCAAACGGCATAACTTTACAACAATATAGACCCAGATCAGTTATGAAGCTTATGTTCTCTTGGTCAGACTTGTGCATAAATGTTTGATTATACCCTGGATAAGCATCCATGAATGACAATAATTCATGCCCCGCTGTTGCATCAATAGGCTGATCGATTTTGGGTAGTGGAAAACTATCCTTGGGCCACGCTTTGTTGAGGTCCAAATAATCGATGCACACTCCTCACTTACCGTTGAATATCTTTGCAAGCACTAGATTAAAGACCCAATCCGGATATATGGATTCTCGTATGAAATTATTCTCCATTAGTCTATCCACTTCCTCTTTGAGAGCTCATGATCTTTTGGGTCCTTGAATCCGTCTGTTAGCTTACTTTGTGGATTAGGCTACACAAAGTTAAAAGAATAATCGACAAAAAATGTTGATTAGAAGGACTCACAGCAGAAGCCCAGGTCAGTTCGGAGACCCCGAACCGAACCCATTCAGTGTGAAGCAAATAGGCCAAGAGATGAAAAGAAGGTGGCAGATCCGAATCAGTTCAGTGCTATCCGATCCGCACCCACTTTTTTCCCTTCTGATCCGAACTGAAATCCATAAGCTGCAGCAGTTACTCTCCACATTCTCCTACAAATCCGGAGCGATTTCTTCTCACTAATCCACGATCTCAATGCACTGTCATCCACCTAAAGCATGCCTAGCTCGAACTGAGCGGGATGATTGCCATATGGCGCCGAACCAGACTGAATTTCTGCCTATAAATACACCAATCAACACTATTAGGAGGGATCTTTTAGCAAAATGCTGACTCGATCTCTCATAACCATCAAATTCTATTGCTTCATTCAGATCACTATCAACTACTGGAGCATATTATCAAACATCGAGTGAAATTATCAATTGTATTAGAGAGATTGAGTGAAATTCAGCATTGTATTTGTACTCATATCATCAATCAGCAAAGTATAAAGTGGACGTAGGCTCTTTAACGCCGAACCACTAAAAATCATGTGTTATTACTGTTTTTCTTTCGATTTTATTTGAAATTGTCATTTGTTTGGGTGTTAGAACCATTTTTTGGTCTAACATTTTGGTGCTTTCACTGAGAAATCGAATTCTCAGCATTTTAAATTACTGTTCTACTATTTGGACCTTCAAGTTCAAAGAAGTTAATCCACTTTCTTCAGCATTCTTCGAAGTATTCAGGCTAATATTGAAAGAATTGAATATCATGACTAAAGGAAAAGGAAAAGAGTCGCAGGTTACTTAGGAAAATGAAGCCAATGAAGATCAGCAAGCCATGGTTCCGACCAGGTCGCAGAGGCAAAGTTCAGAAGCAAACCGGTCCAGGAGAGCATCTCCGATCCAACCCGACTTTGAGGCTCTGAACTGAACCAGTGACACTGATCCGAACTGATCTAGACTCCTAAACACTTCTGATGATTCCCCTCCGATCTGAATTGCAGAGGTAGTTGTAGCCCAATCCGAACCGAATGTAGTTGAGGCTGGAAATTCTACTTGAGACACTATAAATACTCCGATACAGACCATGACAACCAGTGATCAGCCTACTCCTTCTACGCCCGTCACACACATGGATTTCTCACGTCTATTTGATATGCTAGAAAGTACCGAGGATGCTATAGAAGCCCACAAGCATGATAGTATTCTCATGCGAGAAAACATAAAGACCATGAGTAGGGAAATAAGTGAGCTTCGTAGGCAAAGAATGCCCTCTCTAACTCATTATCTCCCCGAGGATCACTCATCCTCTTTAGACGAAGAGCGTCCACGTCAGAGAAGGCCATATAAAAGGCCTGAGAACCTCGATCAGTTGAGGTTTGGATCACTGGGATCTCGTGAAGACGCAACTCGTGTCCTTGGACCCGATGACCCCAGCCTTAGAAAACCAATGTTGTTGCCGATGCAACGATCCCGCGTCTTTCCCAGAGATCCAAACATTGCTAATCCTACTCAAGGGCATCTTCTCTAGCCCACTCATCCCGTAAACGACCAGGATCGTAGAGGGCGAGGAAGGCCAGCCGCAACAGGAACCAAAGGGTGTGGCCTGACGTAGGCACTGAACGTACTAGAAGGAATAGAAGCATAAATCCTGAACCAACTTTGACCAACGTGGAAGTGGAAGTAATGGTGCGACAGATCATGGACGATAGTTGACACTACACTAATGAGGATTGGGGTATTGAGCATAGTCACACCCCATTCACCGATGACATCTTGAACTTCCAATTTCCCCGACGATTCAACCTGCCACAAATGGACTGATATGCCGGGAGAACAGATCTAGGACAAAATTTCATGAGGTATGCATGGTATATGAATGCCGCAGCTGCTGATGCTGTGAGATGCAAAGCTTTCCCTATATATCTAGAACATGTTTCATTAATGTGGTTCACTCGACTTCCCCCACGATCGATATCGAGCTTTAAAGAACTAAGTGAACGTTTTATGAACCAGTTCCGACTCCATGCCCGGAAAGCAAAAAGCGTCATTGAGCTGTCCAGAATCAAGCAGGCCCCTGGCGAATCTCTAAAGTCATACCTAGACTGTTTCAACTTAGCGGTTACTAGAATAAGCAACCCTCATGAACCAACCATTTTTATAGCTTTAATAGATGGGGTCGATCCAGACACTGAATTCGAGGGATATCTAGCTGGAAAACCTCCATTGACTAGGGAAGCGTTCTATGAACAAGCAAATATTCGCCTACGGTGCGAAGAAATATATGCTAGTCGAAAAAGAAAATCTGATGGGGCTTCTAAAGAAGATATTCAAAGTGATGTTCTTGTGAAATAGTCCAACGATAGTTCGGGGAAGGTCGAGGTAAATGTTGGCAACAAAAATGGAGGAAATGGCAACAGGAATGAAAACAACAATAAAAGAAATAGGAACCGAGGAAACGACCCTGGAAAAATACCTCAATTCCAAACTTTTGAAAACTACACACCATTGAATGACGCATTGGAAAACATCTATCTGGATATATATAATGTCTTACAATATAGGAAACCTCTGCTTAGAGACTCCGCTGAGAAGGAGTTTGCAACTGGAAATTTTTGTTTGTTTCATGGAACACACGGTCACTCGACTAATGAGTGTCGTCATCTAAGAGACGTTGTTGAAAAACTGCTGCGGGAAGGAAAGTTAGATGAATATAAGATTTCCCCGAGAGACAAAGGGAAAGGAGGGCAAGCCCTGAATCAAAATCAGCCTGCTCCTAAATCCACAGCTCAATAAAAGGGAAAAGGCATTGCAATAAACACTATAGTTGGAGGACCACACCAAGTTGGATCCAGTAACAAGGCAATGAAATAGTATGTCAATGCGGCCAAGCATCCCAAAATAGGAGAATGTAGTAACCTTGAAGAAACCACACCATCGAAACAACATAAAAAGTAGCTGATGACATTGTCTTCCGCGACAGGGAGAGTATTGGAGTTGAAGCGGCAAGTACTAATCCGTTAGTAATAACCACGGTTATTGGGCCTGCAATAGCCGAGAAAGTCCTTGTGGACAATGGGAGATCTGTAAACATTCTATTTAAAAAGGCTTTCGATCAGATGAAACTGGAAATGAAGGACTTAAAGTCATGTAAAGGTTGGATTCGTAGCTTTAATGGAGCCTCCACCGCCCCGATCAGGGTGTTAGACCTACCGGTAGAGTTAGGTGATGGAGAACGTAGAAGAGTGAGGATTCTCCAGTTTGTCATCATGGACATTGACTCGCCTTACAACGCTTTCCTAGGACGAACAACCCTTTCGGAGTTCATGGCTTGCATTGCTCCATGGTGCCTACTAATGGAATTCCCAATAGATGCTGGTGTGGGGATGATTCGAGGCGATCAAGTTACCGGAAGGGCCTGCTACATGGCAGAGTTAAAAATGTTGCGTAATGGAAAGAGTTTAAAATCTAAGGACACTTTCTCTCCCGCTAAGGAGAGCTCAGCATAATAGCTAAAGACAATACCGCCTAGGGAATCGCCTGACGAAATTCCTGAAGACATCGATCTCAAAGAGGACAAAAAAGCAGGAAATAGAAAGGCGACACCAAACGAGGCAACTATTGACATCCCAATCAATAGTGACAACCCAACAAAAGATCTTGAAGATTGGGTCTCATATGGATTCTTTTCGGACGAAAGAATTAACTGATTTTCTGAAAGCAATCCTTGATGTGTTTGCTTGGACTCATGCAGACATGTGTGGAATTTCTCCCGTAGTTATGAGCCATTCACTAAGATTGAACCCAAGCATCCTCAGGTCAAGCATAAGAGACGTATGTTGGGCCCGGAGAGGTCAGCAGCCTTAAAGGAAGAAATAGAGAAATTGAAGAATAACGGGTTCATTAGAGATTCAACGTATCCTGACTGGATATCAAATCCCTTCTTAGTCAAGAAATCAAATGGAAAACGATGAACGTGCATTGAATTTTCTGATTTGAACAAGGCTTGTCCAAAAGATAGCTTCCCACTCCCTAGGATTGATCAGCTGGTGGACTCAACAACAGGACACGAACTTCTCTCCTTCATGGACGCATATTCGGGATACAACCAGATCCCTATGCATGTATCGGATCAAGAGCACACGAGTTTCAGTACAAACTTGGGATTATATTACTATGTGGTAAAACCATTCGGACTAAAGTATGTCGGAGCCACGTATCAGCATTTGGTAAATCAAATGTTCTATAATCAGATCAGGAAAACAATGGAAGTCTATGTGGACGACATGCTTATAAAGTCCAGGCAGTCCTCCGATCATACAAGGGATTTGGTGGAAATGTTTTACATTCTATGAAAGTACGTGATGAAGTTAAACCCCTTAAAATGTTCATTTGGGGTTGCGTCAGGAAAATTCCTCTGTTTCATTATCAGCTCTCGAGGGATCGAGATCAATCCTGATCAAATAGCAACAATCAGAAACATAGAAGAGCCATGAAAGATTAGAGATGTTCAAAGCTTAGCTGGAAAAGTTGCGGCGTTGAGCAGATTCATCTCAAATGCCACAGACAAATGTGTCCCTTTCTTTGACTTAATTAAACGGCGGAAACGAAACTTCGAGTGGACCCCCGACTGTGTAGAGGCCTTCCAAAACTTGTTGGATTTGCTAGAGAAACCTCTCATATTGTCAAAACCGGTGGATCATGAGGATCTATTCGTATATTTAGCAGTGTTGCCTCATGCTGTCAACTCGACTTTGGTACATGAAGAAGACAAGTCCAGAGACCCGTATATTTTAGCAAGAAGTTAGCAGCGGTAGAACGCAATTATCCGAAAATAGAAAAACTTGCTTATGGTCTTTTGGTTGCATCCTGAAAGCTCCGTCATTATTTCCAAGCTCATCCGATAGTCATATACACTGATCAGCCACTTAGACAAGTATTACAACAACCCGAAGCATCGGGATGACTGCTTAAGTAGAACATTGAATTAAGTCAATTTGATTTAAATTTCCAGCCAAAAAGATCAATAAGTGGGCAAGTCCTAGCTGACTTCATAACAGAATTCACGATTCCCAAAGAGGATGCATTGGATGATAAGGCTGACCCTTCGGAGCATAATTTAGAACTTAGTCCCTGGAAATATATACATACAGGGATAAGAATGATCAGAGGTCCGGCACCGGAGTTGTTCTAACTACCCCTGAAGGACAATCTATTTACCATGCCTTGCAGTTGGAATTCTCTGCCACCAACAATGATTCCGAATACAAGGCCCTGATTATCGGGCTAAAACTCGCTAAGGAACTAGGGGTAACGACACTAGACAAATTCTGTGATTCCAAAATAGTTGTTTTCCAAGTTCGAAAGGAATTTGAAACCAGGGGGCCCCAACTCATCGCTTACCTTGAAAAGGTGGAGGAGCTACTAGGCAACCTAGAGCATTATAGTATAACTCATATCCAAAGAATAGAAAACCAAGAGGCAAACAGACTGGCTAAGTTAGCAAGTTCTGAAAACCCAAAAGAGATAGAGATGGTCTCGATAGAGATACTGAAGTTGCCAAGCTTCGATCAGATGGAAGTCGACTTAGTACTAGAAGCTGAACCAGAAAGGGAGTCATGGATGACACTGATTAAGAACTTCCTTAAAAGCAGAACGCTCCCATCAAAAAAGAGCGAAAGACGAGCTATGATACGTAAAGCCGCAAGATATGTCCTACAAGACGAAATTCTTTATCGCCAAGGATTTTCTATGCCCCTACTCCGATGTATAGCACACGACAACATCAAACGTGTACTGATAAAAGTACATGAGGGTGAATGTGGAGACCACACCGAAGGCCAAACTTTGGAAAAGAAAGTATTACAATATGGCTATTTTTTGCCTACCGTAAATAAAGTCGCAACTGACTGTTCACGACGCTGCGATAAGTGTCAGAAATTTGCTAAAGTTCCTAGGGCAACCCCGAGTTAGCTTAAATCAATGGTAAGCCTATGGCTGTTGGCTATGTGGGGGATAGACATTATTGGGACCCTACCGATTGCCAAAGGAGGAGCTAAATATGAAATTGTGGCCGTAGGTTATTTCACAAAATGGGCTGAGGCCGAACCCTTAACGATAATCACGAAAAAGTGGACTTTGTGGTCAGTAGTATCACCTGTCGATTTGGGATACCAAAAACCCTTGTAACTGACAATGGAACCCAATTCGACAGCACATAATTCAAAAATGTTTGCCAGAAGTACAAGATTGACAAGAGGTATACGGTAGTGGCTCACCCACAATCAAACGGACAAGTTGAAGCAATAAATAAAGTCATTAAGTCCATTCTTAAAAAGAGATTGGAATGAGAAAAAGCCATGTGGGTTGACGAATTACCACTAGCTTTGTGGGCCTATCGGACAAGCTTCAAGAAGGTAACGGGTCACACCCCTTTTTCACTCTCCTTTGGATCAAAAGCAGTAATTCCGGTGGAGATTAAAGTCCCCTCTCATAGGGTGACGTATTACGATCCGATGACAAACAAAGTGTTCCTCCTTGAATCGCTGGATATGATTTAAGAGAAGAGAGACGAAGCGGACTTCTGTGCCTCGAGGCACAGGCGCCAAGTGGCATGCTATTATGACAGAAAGGTTTGCCCTCGGACCTTTGAACCTGGAGATTTAGTACTAAAGCAAGTCTTCCCTCCTTCAGTTCATCTAGGTCCAAACTAGGAAGGACCATATACCATCCAACGGAAACTTGATACAAGAGCTTTCAAGTTAACGACCGTGGATGGTGAAGAAATTCCTAGAGCTTGGAATGCCCGACATTTGCGGCAATACTTGAATTAAATTTGTATTGTTCTCTTTTGTTTTATGAGCCATGTAAAAAGGCACGACTTGCCTAGAAAAGTCTGGTTAATATAAACAAAAGATTATAAAGTGGACGTAGGTCATGACTTGACCGAACCACTATAAAAACATCGTGTGTGATTTACTTTTCTTGCATAAATCCTTCTATATGCTTTGTGAGCTGGATATAAAACACTAAATTTGTATTGAAATCAGAACAAACGAGATAATCGTTTGTGTAACAAGATAAAAAAGGACAGGAAGACGACGTCCCAAACTCTAACTCTCACGATTCGAGAGAGAGTATGAAGGACGGGAAGACGACGTCCCTAAGGCATGAAGGTGCACCATGACAAAAGACCGCCTTGAATCCACTCTAACTTGACTATACGACAGGTGAGTATAAAGGTACAAAGAATAAATACCAATGAAAAATAATCTTAGCCCCACTAAAGGGATAGGGGCAGTTTAATGTCGAACCTAATCAATCTCGAATGAGCCCTGTCCAGGCACTTTTTTTTAAGATTGATTGGGGGCATACACACTACATTTCCCCATTAATAACCGCTTAGCTCGATAATGAAGTCGTGATATTTCACATACTGTTGGGCAGAGCTACTTATGTTATTTTGTTATGTAACTCGTTATTTGTTATTTATCATTGCATTTGATCAAAACGAACGACAAACATGCAAATATACTACATCACAGAGAGAAAAACAAACTACTTTATTTATGTGAGTGCAGGTTTATACAAAAAGACCAAACAAAGAAATGCAAGCGCACTCGCTACAACAACAACGGGCTAGGGGAAAATCAAAACAAAGGATAAAGTTGCCTTTCATTTGGACTTTGGAGTAGATTTCTCTTTCTTGGAAGCCTTAAGTTTTTCCTTCTCCTCTTTCTCAGCCTCGGTCAAAATACGCTTTGGCTTCTTCTTCCCTAGACCTAGAACGCTGGGATCAATAGAAGAATTTTTAGCAAGCTCTTCGGTGATTGACCTGGTTGAAAGTTTGACAACTAACCTTGACCCAGGAAGGACCGTCGTGAGAGGTTTAAGATTCTTAGTATCTTCCTCCTCAACTTTGGCTTTTAGAAGCTTATCTTGCTTGGTCTTCATATCAGCCAAAGTCATGTTGTCAGTATCCCCTGAGCCTCCAGTCATAACAACATCATCATCTTCCTCATGCCCATCATTGTCGCCATCGTCTTTCAAGGCGTCCATCATATCCTTATCCTTGGGATTCACAATGCTAGATGGCATAGGAGCTTTCTCAGCAACCTCCTCCTTATCCTCGACCCTCTCAGCAGATTTCGAGCCAGTGGCTTTATCATATTTCTCCTGGTTCTCTTCAGCTAACTTCGCATCGGTGATTTCGTCTTATCACTCATCGGCCTTTTTAACTGGTTTTGCACCCATAGAACGAGAAGCAACAGTCATTAACTTAGGAGATAATTTGTACCGTTCAATCGTTTGTCCAACAATATGATGAAAAGTTGAGGTAGCTCTAACAAACTGAGGTGAAAAGGTAGGGATACCTTCAGATGATTTCTCGACATGAGTAACAGGAGTCTCTGATGTTGTTTCGGCAATAGGATACAAAAAAGATGCCTTGGGAATTCCTATATTTTCTAGGTCATATCCTTCCATTTCAGTAGCTCTGGGGGCAGCAAAGGAGGAACTGACATCGATAGTATCTTTTCCTTTGGCCTGAAGCCTCCCTTCCTCCATAGCAGCAACAATAGGCTTACGCCCTTCAACTAAGCGTGCCATCTCCTCACCTTTCATATACTTCTCCATGAGCTTATGCTCGTTGACTGATTCCACCTTGAGCTCTTATTTTTCCCATTCGAACACCTGTTCCCATACATATACCAAAGTGGTAGGGTAATCCTTGATCCACGCAATATTTCGATGTCGGATCACTTGAGCAAAAAATCCCATCATGGTCTCAACACTCTCATCCAACTCTTTTTGGGCTCCAACAAGATGATCATTAATCTTCTTGACTTGCTATAAGGCTACATTTGCATTTCCCGCAGCAAGGGTTGCGCGTGTCTCAGCCTCTATCAATTTGGCTTCTAATTCTGCATTCTTTTTAACCAACTCCGCCTTCTCCTGTTCGAGACAAGTACAAGCCAGCTTTGCAGCGATGCTTTCGGACTTAGCATCCTCGATTTGCTTCTTTAAACATATGCGCTCCTGGCTGTAGGAATTGTGCTCACTATGGTAACGCTTCTGCAGATCCTCAAATTGCTTCTTATAATTGTCTGCATCACGTTGCATAAGGGAAAAGTTTGGCTTGAGCATCCTCAAGATCTTTCTCGGAATTTTCGATAGCTTTTGCGTCATATTCGGCTACATCCTTCATGGTTTTTACATCAGCTATCAAGTCTTGAATGATCTTGGACAAAGTCCGCACGTATCTTTTCATCTCTTTGTATTAAGTATCTGCTTCATCAACCTTGGCCTTAACTACCAGTTCCCAGTCAGAGTCTAATGGCTTAAGAGCTGGAACAAAATGCATGTTCCCGAAGTGGTGTCCGGGAAATTGTTTCTTCAGAAGCTCTAATTTGGCTTTATTTTCATCGTCAAGTATGACTGGCCTTGCGGTGGTGATGTCAATGTTACGGCGCTTAGACGGCACGATAGATGTCCTTTCTTTATCAGATCCCTTGCTTGGCTCCTTTTGTTTCTCTTTTGGATCAGAGATTTCTTCGATGGGTTTTCCTGATGAGTTTTGTCTTTGGAGGAAGCTGTAGTTTTAGAAGTATTTTTTGACTCCTTCATGATGAGTATAGTGGCTTGTATGTTTTTCCAAGTCTAAGCGACAAGGAGATCGAGAGCGAGAGGATCGATGAGGTTGAGAGGGTCGATTTCTCCTGTCATCTCTACCCCGGCTTTCAAGTTGGTCATGTCCAACATCGGGCTCCGTCGGGGGCATGCTCGAGCGAACATCTATCATATTGTAGCGGTGACGAGCCATTTGTCCTGCAGAACAATATAAGTGAATTTTAGTATCAACATTAATATAAAGCACAAGTGTTGTGACATGCAATGCTAGAGTGTTGTGTATATCCTAAGTTATATCCCCCCTAACAGACCCGAGCCTGGAGTTAGGCCAGTGTGCACAACTTCTCCGGCCTTCACGGGGGTGACTTCTTCTTCGGAGGTAAAAGTAAGAGGATCTTTCCTAAGATCTTATGAATTATAAATGGCCTCGGGTAAGGGAAGTTTCCCCAAACCCCGGTAGATGGAATCATCCACAGCCGAATCATCTCCTCGGAGAGTGATTGACGACAGCTCTCTTGGTGAAATTGGTTTTTCAGGGCTAGCCGCATCTTCGGGAGTGATATATTTGTCTCTATCCTTTTCAGCTATGTTTGCTAATATATCATCTTGAGTTGAAGTGGAAGAAGAGCTCTTTTCAGGCAATCTCGGATCTCTTGAGCTCTCCTCCCTCATAGGTAAAGTATCAATTGGCCCCTCAATTGGGGGTATATACACATAGGGACCCTCTCCATGGCTTATGCTACGAGTAATAGCTAATAATCGATGGCGATGAAGATAATCATTCATAAGAATGTCTCTGATGGTCAAGAATTTTTTATCACCGTTGAGAAGTTGGTTTAGACGATCAAAATATACTGGATGCGTTTCCTGTTTCGGGTTAGGGACTGCAAGTGAAAATGAACAACAGTCAATACATTTACAGTAACGGTAGAAATTAGAAATTGAAGCCTGAAATCCTTACTTAATTTAAGCCATCTCCTGGCATATCCCGGTTACTGTTTGATATAGAACCATTCAAGCCTTGGATCACCAACTTTACTACTGAACAACAAGATAATGAGTTTTCTCTTTGGTACTGACTCGAAGTATACAAAAGATGGGATGTCCTGGGTCCGATGCTTGAAATTGTAGAAGAAATGAATGTCCCCAAAGGGATGCTCTATACCCAAAATCTCCCTATAAGCTATGTATAAGGTATACATATTAGCATAGGAGTTGGGTTGGAGCTGCATTAGAGCAATCCGCATTTGTCTCAGAAAATCGACGATGAATGGCAGGAATGGGGGTAACGCCCCAACAAAGCACATTAATCTACTGGTTGCCCTGTACCCTTCAGGAGGATTATGGGGTCGATCCGTTCCAGTAGGCAATTCAGTATGTTTTTGGAGAATTCCATGCTTCAAACATATTCATGGAGTTTATCGTTATCAACTGTCGGTGCAACAGAATCACTGGGTTTTTCCAAAACAATGATATTCTCAAACTCATTGGGAGCACGGTTGTCTCCAACACCTCCCTCTTCCTCTTCATCCATGGATATATCGCCTCCGGATGATACTTCACTTTCATGAGTTTCCATTTCGTAATCTAGACCCTCACTGTCCCATTCTGGATCCAAAGTAGAGGATATATCTTTGATAGTGGGGTTTTCAGATGTTCCTACAGCTTCTTTTCTCTCTGTTAATCTAGATGAGTGTCTCTTGGTCATAGCTTTTGTACTATCAAAGAAATAACAGAGTTAGAGTATAATTACTCGTACCCCCTGTGTGTGTGAGTGTGCTAAACTATGCAAATGTGAACAGTGCTGAAATTAGAGAAGTAAAGCAATGTGAAAAGATATCTATATGCTCATAAAGTCTAGACAGTTCAGTTGAGAGGGCTTTGTCCTAACTGTTCATGAAGTCATAAGCCTTATTTGATTCTGGTTAAGCTGATTGAAGTATGCTAGCACTCCATAACGTCGGATCGGTTCGAGTATCCATGTCACGAGTGGATCGTTTCGGGTGACCATATTACGAGTATATCGATTTAAGTGCTTCTCCTAAGCCTATCGGTTCGGAGTGTGAGGGCGGAAGGGATCAGATCTGATAGAACTGCAGGAAGGTGGTTTTATTCGAATCAGTTAACACCGAACTGAATCGCATAAACACCCTAAAACCCGAGCCTATCCATTCAACTTAATTTAAAAATCCAATCTATGTCATCCCATTTTCACCCTTCCGATCTGAACCGAGATCATTTACCCTATCCCAACTACTTCGGCCTCCACCACACTGCCCCAAACCAATCCCACTCCTTAGTACACCTTTTTCTACTTCTTCTCACCCACTTATCCAGATGTAGCAAACCCTAAGACTCTCACATACTCATCTTCGTTGAGATGTTTTCGAAGTGATGCTTTCTGCTCTAGCTCAAATCCCCTCAACCACCGCCTCGAGGTGGCGACAAGGCCGCCGCCGACGGATTTTCCATTAAATCGAGCAAAATTATATGAATCAACTTTAAATTCGAGTTTAGATTAGTGCAAAACTGAGTGATACAAGAAATCTCGAACCCACCTATGAATTTGATTTGAAAATTGGAAGAAATTTCAAGGATTTGGGAACTAGGGTTCTTAAGAAATGTTGGGAAATAGGTAGCAGAAAGTAAAGAATTAAAAGGGAATGCATGAATATATATATGTGTGAAGACAATGGCCCCTCGTATTCTGGTGAATTAGATGCTCCAGCCCGATCCGATCAGCAAATGGCCCAAATCAACATAAAGCACTTCAACCCATTGGCACAGTAATGGTTGAAGCGTGGACGGGGTCGAATAAGCTCAATACGAACCGAAACATGATCACCAATGTTAATTCAGCATACGAAATAAATCCAAAGGGGAATATAAAAAAATCGTAAGTATACATTACAAGAGTTTACCTAGAAGAACTGTTCGAACACTAAACGAATCCTCAAAGTTATTGAAAACAACAGGAATAACTCATACATCCCATGGTATATTTATAAACACCAAAAGATGCAACTTTATGAAATGTCGTCACTTTGCAGGACGAATGGAAACAACTATTCATTGACCTCAATTCAGAAGCAAATAGATGGACCATTTCGAAGTACACTTTATCTTCGATAAATGTGTACTTCGAGAGGGAAAAATGTTAGCCTACTTTGTGGATTAGGCTAAACAAAGTTAAAAGATTAATCAACAGAAAATGTTGATTAGAAGGACTCGCAGCAGAAGCCCAGGTCGATTCGGAGACCCCAGAACCGAACCCATTCAGTGTGAAGCAAACATGCCAAGAGATGAGAAGAAGGTGGCAGATTCGAATCGGTTCGGTGCTATCCGATCCGCACCCACTTTTTGCCCTTTCAATCTGAACCGAAATACATAAGCTGCAGCAGTTACTCTCCACGTTCTTCTACAAAGCCAGAGTGATTTCTTCCCACTAACCCATGATCTCAATGCGCTGTCATCATCCAGAAGCACACCTAGCCCGAACCGAGTGGGATGATTGCCACATGGCGCTGAACCGATCTGAATTTCTGCCTGTAAATACACCAATCAACACCATTAGGAGGGATCTTTTGGCAAAATACTAACTCGATCTCTCATAACCACCGAATTCCATTGCTTCATTCAGATCACCATCAACTTCTGGAGCATATTTCATCAAACATTCAGTGAAATTATCAATTATTTTAGAGAGACTGAGTGAAATTCAGCATTGTATTGTACTCATATCATGAATCAGCAAAATATAAAGTGGACGTAGGCTCTTTAACACTGAACCACTAAAATTCTGTGTTCTTACTATTTCTCTTTCCATTTTATTTGAAATTATCGTTTGTTTGGGTGTTAGAACCATTTTTTGGTCTAACGCCGTCTTTTCTGTTTACTGGTGTTACGCTTAGGTCAATGTTCAGCTTATGAAATGCCACATCAGGAGAAATGCCGCACATGTCGGAATGACTCCAAGCGAACATATTCAGATTAGCCTTCAAAAATATGGTCAACTCTTTCTACGGTTTTGGGCCCAGCTCAAAGCCGATCTTTAACACTCTATTAGGATCTTTGTCATGAAATAGAATTTGAAATTATGGCTTCAACTGGCGCCGCTTAACCCTCCCCTACACTGCCCTTCCTTGGATCTATCTCCTTTTGGACCCTGCTATGCTCGCCAGTGCAGGGACCATGCCCTTATTGCTATAAGGCATTTTCGCGGATGCGGAGGGGGACCTCCACACCCTTTCCCTTGTCCTTCTTACTTTCTTCCCTCAGCTCGTTAATATAGCATTCTCTAGCAATTTCCCAGTCTGCTTTAACTACACCGACCACCTTATCTGTTGGAAACTTCATTGTCAAACACTAGGGAGCTAGCACAATTCTGAAAGTTGCCAAAGCTGGTCTTCCCAGGAAAGCATTGTACGTAGAAAACTCATCCACGAGAACAAAGGATTGCATCGGACTACCTTTTTTATCTCCATCTCAAAGTAAATTAATAACCCTAATGGGCTTCTTTGGTTCCCCTGTGAATCCTTGAATTTTCTTCTGGAAAGCTCGCACTTCCGACATAGAAAGCTTTATCTTATCAAAAGTGTTTTTGAATAGCACATTTACTGAGGCTCCACAATCAATCAGCACTCTTTTCACAATGGTTGGGCCTATCCCAACTGTTACCACCATAGGGTCCTGAGTTAGAGTGACCACCCCTTCCTTATCTCTTCCATTGAACATGACATCTCTAAAGGAAGATTTCTACTGCTTTGCGAACATGGAATTGTTCAGAATTAGACAGTTTTCTTCCTTTGAAGAATTCTTGAGTGCATTGGCATATCTTTCGATGTCTCCCTAACTTCCCCCTACTGGATGGGGACCCCCAAAAATAGTGTTAATCACAGGCCTCTGACTAACTGGTGTCGGGGCCTTGTCTCTTGTTCCAGATGTGTTCGTCTCGGAAAAATACGCGAAATAGAGTCCGAGTTTTCGAAAATCGGAGTCCGTATGACCCAGTTAAGGCCCGAAGAAGTTTTCAGAAATTTAAAACAGATTTGAAAACAAAAATTTCAATTTTCAGAAGTGGCGGGAAAAATCCCGCCAAACCTAGGGGGTCGACTGGGGAGTCGACCTGCCCACCAGGTCGACTGGGGAGTCGACCCTAGGGTCGACCTGGGGGTCGACCTCCCTGGTCGAGCCCAGGTGACCTGGGTGCACCTGTTTGGCTTTTGGGCTGTGTTTTGGTGGCTAGGACGTGATCTGACGGCTCTAATCTGATTTAGGGTTAATCTAATGGCCTAAAACACTTAACTACTCTATAAATACACCCTAAGACTACCCTAATTCATACTAAAAATAGATTCAACACCGTTATGCCGTCAAAATTCAACTTGAAGGAGCCTCCATCAATCTAAAGAGGAAGATAGCTTCTCAAATCAACTACTAATCAACTCTAGCAACTTAATCTTCTTCTTAGGAGTGCTAATCAACAAGTTGTGAGTTTTCTATAGCCTTAATGACCAATTGTTGAATTGATTATGATAGGATATAATGAGGTTATGGCTATGAATGTGGATCAATGCATGTTATGCAAGTTATATGCTATGTGTTAATGATGTTATGCATGTTATGCAAGTTAAATGCTATGTGTTTGTGATGTTATGCAAGTTATGCAAGTCATATGCTACATGTTCATGATGTTATGCAAGTTATGCAAGTCATATGCTACATGTTCATGATGTTATGCAAGTTATGCAAGTCATATGCTACATGTTCATGATGTTATGCAAGTCATATGCTACATGTTCATGATGTTATGCAAGTTATGCAAGTCATATGCTACATGTTCATGATGTTATGCAAGTTATATACTACATGTTCATGATGTTATGCAAGTTATGCAAGTCATATGCTATGTGTTTGTGAAGTTATGCAAGTTATGCAAGCCATATGAGAAACATTGATCCATTATGACACCATGATATGCAAGTTTGGTGTATGATTATATGCTAGTTCATACATGATATGGTATGCAAGTTTGGTGTTTGATTATATGCAAGTTCATATATGACATGTTATGCAAGTATGGTGTTTGATTATATGCATACATATGCAATTTAACCCCTTTATATGTCATACATACATATGCAAGTTTAGCCCTTTGTATGACATAAATAACTTATGCAAGTTAACCTCCTTATGACATATGTGATTCATGCAAGTTTGGGTTGATTATTTATGCTAGTTGGGTTTGATGCTATATGCATGTTGACACCTTTAAACCCATGTTGATGCTAATATTATGCAAGTTGAACCCATTATATTCACGATGAATCTTCCCTTTTATGTCATGTTAGCGAATTACGTGGGGAACGATGGGGTTAATATACATGTTAACGAAATGATGTGAAGTTGGTATGATTATGCATACCATAAATTGGATGGACATAATTGAGTCAATTATGTACATCGTTAAAATTGGAATTAATTAGGGAAAATTAATTCGGGGGTGATTAATTAGGTGTAATTAATCGACTAAGACACGAGGTTGGACCCTTTTGTAGCGTAAGACTGCCCGGAACCGACCGGCAAATCCAGCGGCTACAAATGATTGGCCCAATGTGAGAGGTCTTAGGCACAAACTAAATACGTGACAAGTGTATAGTCACGAGGTTAGACTCGGTTATGGCGTAAGGCTACCCGGAACCAACCGGCAAATCCAGCTGCCATAAAAGATAGTCTAATGTGAGAGGTCTTTACAACGGTTACGTTTTTAATCAATTAAGAAACACTTAACCAGATAAGCATGTAGTGGGCATGAGGGGTTAAGTGGGTGCCTTGGGTGGCATGTGGAAATCAAGTAAGTGCCTTGGGTGGCATGAGGAAATCTAGTGGGTTGCCTTGGGTGGCAATAGAAAATACGATTAGAATACTTAACCAAGTGGAAACATGTAATTAAACATGATCAAAGGGTTAAGTGGGATGCACTAGATAAAATGACAAGCTTAGGTGGTAGCTTGTGGGGCGCCCATTTCAACCAGTAACCCATATGTATCTTATTGGGCTCGACCCATGTCGAGGACGGGACACGCGTACTGGGCTTGATTATAAGAGGCCAAAATGGGTTAGCGGTGGCAACGCAAGTCCAACGGGTTTCATATGCGTGTGTGGACCCGGGCTGGTAGGTAAGACGTTGTTGCATCGTGTAGGTATAAGCCGTGCACCATTTGTTGTATCGGGTTGCCACTTTGGGGAGTGATACACCCCATTGTGGGGCCAGCACGGGTATCTACGGTAGGGAGCCGATCGCTTGGGAGTAGTGGGTACACCTAGTGGAGATAGGGGCAGACGACACCTATGAAGTCAGCTAGGGGTACACGAAACTACTGGGTAAATTTTCTAAGTCCTTGGGAGGGATCAACCTTTAAGTAGGAATGACTGGTGTGGTGCAGTTAGTAATTACCCTTGGGTGGGTAGATGCGTCTTTACCATTATCTTAGTTCACCTTATGTCTAGTTGGCTACTTAGTGTAGTCATTTATCCCCAGTCATCCTGTACCAAGTTTATATCATACCCTAATTACTTTAATGATTGTGTTGTTAAAGTTATAGGGCTCACTCAGACTTATGTCTGACCCCATTGTTTTTATCTTTTTCCCCCTCAGGTCCTCAAGTTGGGCCTAGCACTAGTGGGCTTTGATCAGACTTCTTTATCTATCTCTTGGAGCTTGGACCGTGATGTAACGCCCAGTTTATCTTTTCTTTTATGGCTATTGTTTATGTAGTGGGATTATGTACTTATGTTTTTATCAGGATCGATATTTAGTACTTGACTCTTTATGGTGTTGTAACTAAACATGTTTACCTTCTGCTGCTATGAAATGATGTTTTAGATTTTCAAGTATTTATATCTGTCTTGTTGTAATTTTTCTGTTCTATACTCACTTAAAATGCTCCACCGAAGTTAAGGCATTCCCTTTATGAGTGACCTTAGCGGGTGTGGGGTGTTACACGTGGTATCAGAGCGAGGTTACCAGAACTGATAAAATTTTTAGAAAACTATTTTTTCTAAAAACATTTTTGGAAGAAGTATTTTCAAAAAAATGTCTTTTAAGAGAAAAGTTTTTGAAAGAAAAGCATAATCCCCAATAGCCATATCTTTATCTTTCGAATTCTCCGTTTTGAATCTTTCCTTTTTCGTTTCAGCATGGCTGAAGATCTTAACTTTCAGGAGGGTGTAGCGATACCAGTATGGTATAGGAGATTGATGGAGGCTAGGGCCGCCACTGCGGGTCCAGCAAATGTTCCTCCACCAACAGTAGCACCCGATCTTCCTCCTCCCCCTCCTCGCACGGATACTTTCGCTAAGACTAGCAAGGAATTTAAGGCTATGGGAGGGAAACCTTTTCAAGGATCAGAAAATTTTGTGGAGGCTAGAGATTGGGTTAAGGAGGTGGAAGAGTTGATAGATATATTTGCGATGGAAGAAGGAAAGAAAGTCAAGTTGGCTGCTTGGTTAATGAAGGGAGAGGCCTCATTCTGGTGGGAGGTCACTAATGGAGAACGCCCCGTTGACTCTTGGGCGGATTTCAGGCAAAGATTTGTGGCAAAGTTTCTCTCAAGGGCGGAGGAAAACTTGTATATGGAAAGGTTCTTGACTCTAAAGCAAGGAAACCTCTCGGTGAAGGAATATGTCAACAAGTTTAATCAATTGGCAAGGTTTGGCATAGACATGGTGAATACACCAGAGAAGAAGGCTTTGAGGTTCGTGAAAGGCTTGAATGAACCGATGCATGGATTGGCTATGACTCATATCCCTATGGGGGCCACCTTTGAGAAGCTAGTTGACATGGCACTCATGCATGAGGAAGAGAAGGGTCCCAATGCTAATAAGGCACCCGAGAAGAAAGGAGATCAAAAGAGACCTCAATAGCAAAACAAGGGTGGGAAAGGTAACGGTGGTAAGGGGAAGAAGAAGTGCTTCAATTGTGGGATACCAGGCCACCTAAGCAAAGATTGTCGGAAGAAGAAAAAGACTGGCTACTACCACTGTGGTGAAGCAGGGCATCTAGTGAAGGATTGCCCTAAGAAGGGGCAAAGGACGGGATCTACCTCAGGAGGACAGGTGCAAGCTCTTATGGCACCGGGTCAGGCAAGGGGGCAAGTTCAGGCTCTCGCGGTTCCACCGATTCAGGAAAGAGGTAGAACTATTTCCGTTGAAAGTCTGGTTTTTCTATTTGATCATCCTGTCCGTACATTGTTTGATTCTGGCGCATCGCATTCGTTTATCTCATCATCATTAGTTGAGTCACTGCACTTAGACACCAGTCTAGTAGATGATCCCTTGGTTGTTTCAAACCCAATTGGGGGCTCCACTTATTTGTCCATGATATGTTTGGGTTTGAAGATTTCTATACTTAGCGTTGAGTTTAGATGTGATGCTTTTGTTTTGGGCTTCACGGGCTATGGGCTGATTTTGGGCATGGACTGGTTATCCAGTAATGGTGCCGTTCTTGATTGCGAAAGGAGAGTTGTTAGGCTCATGACCCGTTTGGGTAACACTTTCGAGATCTCTTGTAATCCCATGGATTCTGTTATGCTAAGTTATCTTGAATCGCTTGACGCTTCGGTCGAGAGTTTGCAATCTGTTAGAGTGGTCCGGGAATACTCGGATGTGTTTGAGGAGGTGAAGGGCTTACCTCCGAGGCGGGAGATAGACTTCTGAATATATCTGGTGGATAATGCTAAACCTGTATCTTTACCAGTGCGCCACATGGCTCCTCGTGAGAGGAGGGAACTCCATAAGCAAGTAGGGGAGTTGCTTGAGAAGGGGTTCATAAGACGAAGTATATCGGAGTGGGGTGCTCCAGTAGTTTTTGCCACGAAGGCGGATGGGTCCCTCAGACTTTGTGTAGACTATAGAGAACTCAACAAGCTCACAAAGAAGAATAGACACCCATTGCCGAGGATTGATGATCTTTTTGATCAGTTGGTTGGCGCTTCAGTATTTTCTCAGTTGGACTTAGCCACGGGGTTTCATCAGTTGAGGGTGGCTGAGGATAGCATAGACAAGACTGCCTTTAGGACTCCGGATGGTTTCTATGAGTGGCTGGTGATGCCATTTGGTTTGACGAATGCCCCTGCATATTTTGTTGATTTGATGAGTAGGGTGTTCAGGGAGTTCCTTAATAAGTTCGCGGTGGTCTTTGTTGATGACATTTTAGTATTTTCTAAGAGTGAGGAAGAGCATGCCCTACATCTTAGGGAAGTGTTGGAGACTCTTCGAGCGCATAGCCTTAAGGCTAAATTCTCTAAATATCACTTCTGGAGGAAGGAAGTGCGGTTCTTGGGGCACGTGGTCTCCAAGGAGGGGAGGGGATAGCTGTGGATCCCGCGAAGGTAGTATCCATTCAAGATTGGAAGGTTCCGAAGAATGCTACCGAGGTGAGGAGTTTCTTGGGGTTGGCTGGCTACTATAGGAAGTTTATCAATGACTTCGCGAAGATATCAGCCCCATTAACTCGCTTGACGAAGAAGAACCTAGTCTTCGCATGGGACGTAGATTGTGATGATGCGTTCCGACGGTTAAAGGGGGCTTTAACCACAGCTCCAGTCTTAGTGTTGCCAGATGGGAGTAAGCCATTTGTTGTTTATACCGATGCTTGTGGGACTGGACTGGGCGCAGTCTTAATGCAAGAGGGAAGGGTGATAGCCTATGGTGGAAGGCAGTTGAGAAAGCATGAGAAAAATTACCCTACCCATGATTTAGAGTTGGCCGCTATTGTTTTTGCGCTTAAGATTTGGCGCCATTATCTTCTGGGAGAGAGATTCGAATTGTTCACTGACCACAAATCATTGAAGTACTTGTTTTCTCAGAAGGATTTGAACTTGAGACAGCAAAGGTGGATGGAGTTCTTAGCATCCTATGATTTCGAGATAGCGTATACCCCTGGCAAGGGTAACGTGGTGGCGGACGCCTTGAGTAGAAAAAGGTTGTCCTTGAGTCTATTGTTCGTGGAACGACGAAGCTTGGAATTTATCTCGATGTTTGATTTCAGACCTTCCGTTGACTATATACCCGGTTTGCTAGCATCCTTGGAGGTTAGACCTACTCTTTTGGGGCGGATTGGAGAAGCACAGAGGGACGACCCACAGTTGGTTGAGTTGGTAGAGAGGCTCATAAGGGGGGAGTCGTCCAGCCATTTGAGTAGGTACACCCTAGACGATAGGGGGTGCTTGCGTAGAGACGGTAGACTTTGTGTACCGCAAGACGAGGGTTTGAGGAAGGCTATTCTTGATGATGCACACCATTCTAGGATGACCATTCATCCCGGTGGGGACAAGATGTACCAAGACATGAAGCGAGCTTTCTTTTGGGCCGGTATGAAGAAAGATGTGGCCGAGTATGTCGCTAGATGCTTGGTGTGCCAACAGGTGAAAGCGGAGCAAAAGAAACCTGGTGGGTTGCTTCACCCATTGGAAGTTCCGCAATGGAAGTGGGATAGCGTCTCGATGGATTTTATTGATAGGTTACCTAGGTCGAGGAAGGGTAATACGGGAATTTAAGTTGTTGTGGACAGGCTTACTAAGAGCGCCCATTTCATACCTGTGAAGAGCAAGAGGACTGCTCCATGGCTAGCTTCAGTTTATCTCTGAGAGATAGTTTGATTGCATGGGGCACCCTCTAGCATAGTGAGTGATCGAGATCCTATCTTCACTAGCGAGTTTTGGAGGAGTTTGCAAGAGGCGGTGGGGACTCAGTTGTGTTTGAGCACCGCGTATCATCCTCAGACGGACGGCCAGACCGAGAGGGTGAATCGTGTTCTGGAAGACCTTTTGAGGCTTTGTATCTTAGATTTTGGAGGTACATGGGAAGAGCATCTTCCATTGGTGGAGTTCGCATATAATAACAGCTTTCAGTCCAGTATTGGTATGGCTCCTTTCGAAGCTCTTTATGGAAGGCCTTGTCGATCACCTACATGTTGGTGGGAATCTACGGATAAAATCTTGCTTGGGCCTGATATGGTTAGGGAGACTTCGGAAAAGATTGATTTGATTCAAAGAAGGATGAAAGCAGCGCAAGACAGACAGAAATCTTATGTGGACAAAAGGAGGACGGATCTTGAGTTTGATGTTGGGGACATGGTCTTTGTCAAAGTATCTCCATTACGGAATGTAGTTCGATTTGGGTCCGTCGGGAAGTTAGCTCCAAGATTTGTTGGGCCGTTTCCTATTAAGGAAAGGATTGGACGGATGGCATATAGAGTGGATTTACCCGAGAGACTTAGTGGGGTACATGACGTATTCCATGTGTCACATTTGAGGAAGTGCCTACATGAGACCGTAGAGGTGGTAGAGCCGAGCTTGCTAAAAGAAGTGGAGGTAGAGCGTGATGCAACTATTCGACGAGCTCCTACCCGCATCCTTGGGTCAGAGATTAGGAAGTTGAGGAACAGAGAGGTGCGGCTAGTCAAAGTGCAATGGGGAGAAGATGAGAGCAATGCTACTTGGGAGACAGAAGCGAAGATGCGCTCATTGTACCCATTCCTTTTTGAGGGTATGTCTTTTAACTTCTCCTTTATCGTTTATCTAGTACTTATCTTATCTTTAGTATATCCTCTCATTAGTATCTTTTACCTTTAGATAGGGTAAACCTATGGTTGAAACATGTGTTTGAGACATGTTATGTTTGATGGATGCGTGTGGATGCAAGTGGTTGCTAGTGGTTGCTCGTGGATGCATATACACACACTCTAGGCACTAGATCGGCTCAATCACTTCATATCGCATATTGCATAAAAATGTGTGTAGGTAGCTATATTAATGGATGTATAATGGTTGTGCTATCATATGGATGATGCATTTTGGTGTATGATTGTGCACTCATGTAGAAATAGTATGTGTCGATAGGGTTCTTTCGCATACATATTGGATGCATGGAACTATCATGGTTTGCATTAAGGAGGTCAACTGAATCAGTAGACCGCCTGATTTTGCATTAGACAAGGAACATATACACACACTATTTGCATATGTTCATACAACATTAGAAACTCTAAGGATAATGGATGCCAGTGGTTGATGGTTTTAGTAGATGGTTGTTTGGTTGGTAGGATGCGTTCTTCTTGACTTAGAGATTTCGGGGACGAAATCCTTTAAGTAGGGGAGAATGTAACACCCCGTATGTTGAATAACTTGCTATAATATAAAACAGGGCATAATTAAATTTTAAAATCTGAATCAGGGGAAATGGGCTATGCCATTGCGTTCGTCTCGGAAAAATACGCGAAATAGAGTCCGAGTTTTCGAAAATCGGAGTCCGTATGACCCAGTTAAGGCCCGAAGAAGTTTTCAGAAATTTAAAACAGATTTGAAAACAAAAATTTCAATTTTTAGAAGTGGCGGGAAAAATCCCGCCAGACCCAAGGGGTCGACCTGGGGGTCGACTGGGGAGTCGACCTGCCCACCAGGTCGACTGGGGAGTCGACCTAGGGGTCGACCTCCCTGGTCGAGCCCAGGTGACCTGGGTGCACCTGTTTGGCTTTTGGGCTGTGTTTTGGTGGCTAGGACATGATTTGATGGCTCTAATCTAATTTAGGGTTAATCTAATGGCCTAAAACACTTAACTACTCTATAAATACACCCTAAGACTATCCTAATTCATACTAAAAATAGATTCAACACCGTTATGCCGTCAAAATGCAACTTGAAGGAGCCTCCATCAATCTAAAGAGGAAGATAGCTTCTCAAATCAACTACTAATCAACTCTAGCAACTTAATCTTCTTCTTAGGAGTGCTAATCAACAAGTTGTGAGTTTTCTATAGCCTTAATGACCAATTGTTGAATTGATTATGATAGGATATAATGAGGTTATGGCTATGAATGTGGATCAATGCATGTTATGCAAGTTATATGCTATGTGTTAATGATGTTATGCATGTTATGCAAGTTAAATGCTATGTGTTTGTGATGTTATGCAAGTTATGCAAGTCATATGCTACATGTTCATGATGTTATGCAAGTTATGCAAGTCATATGCTACATGTTCATGATGTTATGCAAGTTATGCAAATCATATGCTACATGTTCATGATGTTATGCAAGTTATGCAAGTCATATGCTACATGTTCATGATGTTATGCAAGTTATGCAAGTTATATACTACATGTTCATGATGTTATGCAAGTTATGCAAGTCATATGCTATGTGTTTGTGAAGTTATGCAAGTTATGCAAGCCATATGAGAAACATTGATCCATTATGACACCATGATATGCAAGTTTGGTGTATGATTATATGCTAGTTCATACATGATATGGTATGCAAGTTTGGTGTTTGATTATATGCAAGTTCATATATGACATGTTATGCAAGTATGGTGTTTGATTATATGCATACATATGCAAGTTAACCCCTTTATATGTCATACATACATATGCAAGTTTAGCCCTTTGTATGACATAAATAACTTATGCAAGTTAACCTCCTTATGACATATGTGATTCATGCAAGTTTGGGTTGATTATTTATGCTAGTTGGGTTTGATGCTATATGCATGTTGACACCTTTAAACCCATGTTGATGCTAATATTATGCAAGTTGAACCCATTATATTCATGATGAATCTTCCCTTTTATGTCATGTTAGCGAATTATGTGGGGAACGATGGGGTTAATATACATGTTAATGAAATGATGTGAAGTTGGTATGATTATGCATACCATAAATTGGATGGACATAATTGAGTCAATTATGTACATCGTTAAAATTGGAATTAATTAGGGAAAATTAATTCGGGGGTGATTAATTAGGTGTAATTAATGGACTAAGACACGAGGTTGGACCCTTTTGTAGCGTAAGACTGCCCGGAACCGACCGGCAAATCCAGCGGCTACAAATGATTGGCCCAATGTGAGAGGTCTTAGGCACAAACTAAATACGTGACAAGTGTATAGACACTAGGTTAGACTCGGTTATGGCGTAAGGCTGCCCGGAACCAACCGGCAAATCCAGCTGCCATAAAAGATAGTCTAATGTGAGAGGTCTTTACAACGGTTACGTTTTTAATCAATTAAGAAACACTTAACCAGATAAGCATGTAGTGGGCATGAAGGGTTAAGTGGGTGCCTTGGGTGGCATGTGGAAATCAAGTAAGTGCCTTGGGTGGCATGAGGAAATCTAGTGGGTTGCCTTGGGTGGCAATAGAAAATACGATTAGAATACTTAACCAAGTGGAAACATATAATTAAACATGATTAAAGGGTTAAGTGGGATGCACTAGATAAAATGACAAGCTTAGGTGGTAGCTTGTGGGGGGCCCATTTCAACCAGTAACCCATATGTATCTTATTGGGCTCGACCCATGTCGAGGACGGGACACACGTACTGGGCTTGATTATAAGAGGCCAAAACGGGTTAGCGGTGGCAACGCAAGTCCAACGGGTTTCATATGCGTGTGTGGACCCGGGCTGGTAGGTAAGACGTTGTTGCATCGTGTAGGTATAAGCCGTGCACCATTTGTTGTATCGGGTTGCCACTTTGGGGAGTGATACACCCCATTGTGGGGCCAGCACGGGTATCTACGGTAGGGAGCCGATCGCTTGGGAGTAGTGGGTACACCTAGTGGAGATAGGGGAAGACGGCACCTATGAAGTCAGCTAGGGGTACACGAAACTACTGGGTAAATTTTCTAAGTCCTTGGGAGGGATCAACCTTTAAGTAGGAATGACTGGTGTGGTGCAGTTAGTAATTACCCTTGGGTGGGTAGATGCGTCTTTACCGTTATCTTAGTTCACCTTATGTCTAGTTGGCTATTTAGTGTAGTCATTTATCCCCAGTCATCCCATACCAAGTTTATATCATACCCTAATTACTTTAATGATTGTGTTGTTAAAGTTATAGGGCTCACTCAGACTTATGTCTGACCCCATTGTTTTTATCTTTTCCCCCTCAGGTCCTCAGGTTGGGCCTAGCACTAGTGGGCTTTGATCAGACTTCTTTATCTATCTCTTGGAGCTTGGACCGTGATGTAAAGCCCAGTTTATCTTTTCTTTTATGGCTATTGTTTATGTAGTGGGATTATGTACTTATGTTTTTATCAGGATGGATATTTAGTACTTGACTCTTTATGGTGTTGTAACTAAACATGTTTACCTTCTGCTGCTATGAAATGATGTTTTAGATTTTCAAGTATTTATATCTGTCTTGTTGTAATTTTTCTGTTCTATACTCACTTAAAATGCTCCACCGAAGTTAAGGCATTCCCTTTATGAGTGACCTTAGCGGGTGTGGGGTGTTACATTAGCGGAGTGCAGTTTGTTCGCATACTCCTATAGTCGGTTCTTTCAAATCAATTCCTCAATCAAGATTTTGAGGTACTTGCAATCATTCGTGTTATGGCCTGGTTGGTTGTGGAATCGACAAAACCTTCCAGAATTTGCCTGGTTATCTCCCACCTTCTGCGTTTTTGGCTTTGAATAGTCTTAGGTATCCTTGGTAGCGATAAAAATGTTTTCCGGAATCTCCGTTAACGGGGTCAATTCAACGACTTTAAAGAATCAAAACTTCTTCCCATTCCGGTTATCCTTTCTGTCATTCACTCGCTTTTGTCCTCTATTATTCTTCTGACTACTTTAAATGACATTATCTTTCTACTCTGGTATCGAACTACCCTTAGCAACATCCATAGCATAAAAGGGATCATCATCCACGTCGATGTACTCTTCTGCCTTTGTATAGAACCTTTCCAAGGTGTTAGGCTTCTTCATTTTGAGCCACCTTCCGAACTCCGGTTTTTTATATTTATCCTGCTTTAACTCCATTAATACTAGTCAAGGTTCTAGATCTGCAACTTCTGTTGTGGCAGCATTAAATCGCGTAAGGAAAGCTTTGACTGACTCGCCCGGTTTCTGTTCCATATCATTTAATGACATCACTTCTCTAACCTTAGTGGTCTGCAACCTAAACTACTCCCTGGATTTCTTCGCTAAGGAAGAAAAGTTATCCATGGATCTTGGAGGTAGCTTGGTGAACCAAAGTGAAGCTGTTCCCTCCAAATATTCTGGGAAGTGTAGACGCTTAAGTTCATCTGTAGCTTGTGCACCATCCATGTGCTGATCGTACTCATACAAGAACAAATTAGTATCGCCAATCCCTTTATAAGCTTGATTGTTGGCGGATTAAACTTCCTCGGGAACTTGGTCATTTTGATCCTTTTAGTGAGTGGGGTCTTAGTTGGAGCAAACTCCTACTCCTTCTCGTCGTCATTTCTCTTAGCACTTTCCTTCATAATTTGCCAGACCATTTCTTCAAGACGTTCCTTCTCGTCACGTCGATCCGCAGGGCGAAAGCCATCTCCTTCGTCGGATGTTCGCCTAAGCAAATGGTCGTGGCTAGGGATCTGGGGCCCTGTGCCTCCCTCATTGGGAAGTTCCCCTTTAGTGGAACTATTCGCTTTTCAAGAAATATCTCTTTCAAAATGGTTCCTAGCAGGTGGCTTAGACTCTTCATGACCAACATTGTCCAGATCATAGATTTCTTAAACAGATGGGTCACGGTTTGGACTTGTGGCAGAAGAGTTTGCAACCTCTGCACGGGTGGCATTAGTATTAACCTTCGCTGTGGAGGCTTGGAGAGTAAAGAAAATTTCTTGCCTTTTCATCATGGCGTTAGTTAAGATCTCCATTTGTTGAGTCAACCCAGCAACAGTTTCATGCAGTTCATCTTTAGTCATGCCAACTTCTGCTCTAGAGGATTGGCTAACATCAAAATTAGTTTGCGGAGTGATAGGATCATCAGTTACATTTTCAGAACCCGAAGTTATCACGATCTTACTAGTTGGAGAATTTTTTGGTGGAATTATCTCACACAAATATCTAAACTTCGAAGAGGATTTGTCAATCGGCCTGGATCATAGATTTGGAGAATCTATCGTAGAAACAGGCTTCGAACTTCAACGCCCCTACAAAGCACTTTACCTTGAGAATGTGAACGTGGCCCCACGGTGGTCCCTAAAAAGTATGCTGAAAATGGCACGAACACCCCTCGAGAAGGGTTTTACTCTTCACAAAGGATAAGATCTAAAAGTGGTAGCCACAAACACAGAAAAAAATAAAAAACAAAGTGATTTAGAGTGGTTCGGCCTAGAATTGGCCTATGGAAAGAATTCTCATTATCATAGTTGAAGTTACAAGGTATACAATCTTTCTAACTTCACTCTTTTTTTTTTACAATATTCCTCTTTATCCCTTCTCCCTTACACTTGATTCACTCGGATCCACCAAAGAAATGGATAAATCTCTCTAAGTGTGATGATTTTTGATATGGCTCTTCAATAGCTGGACGCTTGGATGATCTTGAATGATTTCATGGAGGTTGAGTCTAAGCTTGGATGAAGTTTAATGGAGGTTGGAGTGATTTGGAGGAGTTAGGAATGATTTTGACAGCACTTCGTGGAGAGGAAATTCAGTCCCTTTTCATGGTGGAAGAGTGGGGGGTATTCATAGGAGTGGAAATGAAGTGGAGAGGTCTGAAAATATGGTATACAGGCAATCAGGTCATTCGGCGACCTTGGGTATAGGTCAATTACGACCTACGACATGACCCCTGTCGTGCTTTCCAGCAAACGACGTGATGCTTCTGGTCGGTTGCGACCTGATCTCTTTGGTCGGCTATGACCTAGCTATTTCATTCTTCAAGAGACGGTCTGATGCTCTGAGCTACACGTAACCTAACACCTCAATTCAACTACGACCTGATCTCTTAGGTCGACTACGACCTAACTTTGTCCTCTCCCCCAAGAGATGACCTACGGTCTAAGGACCTGATTCTTTATAGGTAAAACCGACCTAACAATTGCAACCTGATATGGGTGTAAGCCAGTCGATTCAGGATTAGGACGACCTGCCCCCCATAGGACCTAAATATCACAATCTGGGCTCGAAAGTATGTGGACGACCTAACTCTTATATCATGTTTGTGCATCATATTCGAGCCATATTTTTATAGGTTAACAATATATATAAAAGATATGTGGCATGAAACGGTAAAGACATGTGGCATTAAATGAGCCATACACATATCATTGGATTAAATGGAATAAAGACACATAAACACATTAGGTATCCATGTGTAGAAACATCCTAAGTCATCTAAGGTGGCACGTGTCTACATCCTAAAGCTTGCATAGAGATAAGATTGAAAAGTGTCCAAAATAAAATTACCAATCTAGCCTTAAGAAATACTATAATATGGTGAATGACTTCTATGGTTTTCACACATTCACAAAACATAAAAGTAAGAAAAATAGGAGAACCTTCGAAGAAGCAAAGGGTATAAAATACAGGCCAATGCTACAATTACAAGGTAAGAAAAGTTATTTGAGTATATGTATTCAGAAGAAGAAAAAACTGTAAATATTAAGAATGAATGACAGAGATTGGACCTACCAAAATGGTGCTCGGTAGTTTAACCATAACTTCTACATTTCTTGATGAAATTTTGATTTCTTTAATGTTCTAGAAATATAACTCAAGGACATACAACTTTCATATTGGCCACTTTTTTCTAATTCGATGGTTTAGGTGTCTAAAATCTAGATGCAAAGTCGGGTAAAAATCTGCGCGAAATGGACATACTGAAAATGCCTCGTGTTGTTGAATTTTATGTATTAAAATGATAAATGATTTTAAGGGTTTCTTTTTATGGTAACCAAGTAAACTAAGAAAGATACTTACCGTAGAAAAGTTAGAGTTAAAAACTATATTTATCATGGAGAAATAGAATCAAACATTTTATCAAAAATCTAGTCAAAACCCCCAATTTTTTAAACTAGCAACACTTTTGAAATTTGCAACGATTTTTATCTGTTACTAAGCTTGAAGTGTGATTTAAGGTCAGATTTGCAACAGTTAGTTCGGCGATGATTCTAGTTGTTAAAAATATTTTGGATAGCATTTCTGAATGCTACTGTAAACTAATTATAGTTCTAAACCTAAAATTTGCGATACTTTTGATTCGCAACACCTCTTAACTATTACGACCCATAACATAAAATGAAGTGTCTTTAACTTGACCTAAACTTTCCATAAACGCTATCTTTTCTTTTTGGACTTTGAAACTTCTATAAAGTATTTATAAATTAACCATTTACTTAAATAGTTTTGAGGTCTTTTCTAACATATATTGGTATATTTATAAAGGGGTTTCAATTTGTCTTAAACCCTTAAGCGTATGAATTTGAAAAAGTAATTTAAGATTACTTATGGGAAACATTTCCTTAATTACATTTATTTCGGGGTGCAGTATGAGACAATAGATCTTAGGTAGTGCACTATTACTCTTTGTTGGTGCTGGACTGAGTAGAGTGCATCCCTACTTAATGACGGGATGCCGATCGCAATAAGATAACATACCTTAGAGTCAAAACTAAATCGAGGGTGTGGTTTGGATTCATAATTGTTAAATCATGGGTTTTGGTGGAATGAAGTTTGTTACAAACTTGCTTGATTTAGTCTTCCTTGTTTATCACTTTAAACTTTGGATTGATGAAACCTCTAAAGAAAAGATTTATAATTAAACTGTAATAAAATCCATTAAGATACGACTTGAAAATTATAACTTAAATAGCTATCTCATTGGGTCTATGTTGCTCATGATACTACTCTTAAACATTTCAAGGTTAGATGGTTTGTTGACTGATTTGAAGTGAAAACTTTTATTATATATATATTATCTCTTTAAGTGCTCATATGTATAATTATTTGATGATTAAACTCTTATAGCCTTATAACCTTGTTATATGATGAGATGATTGTACAATAACTTTTCCATTTAAAATCGTGTACTTTGAATGATTTTATATTTCGATGTACTTTTGTTAAGTTGTGATATTGTTTTATTAGCACCAAGTCTTCTACGTAACATCATCTCTTCTGGATAAGTGTACCAGAGCGGGGGTGTTACTTCAAGATTGTTGATAGATTTGCGAAAACAACCTAAACTCAATAACTCAAATCACCAAACAATGATCAACCCAAACCAAATAATCCTATCTTAATCACAAGAAATCAATAATGACAATAGCAGCAAAAATAAATCACACACCGATTTATAGTGGTTCCACTAAGAACTCGTTAGTGTACGCCAACTTGGAAAGAGTATATTATTACCACGATGAAAGGAATAAAAGAGATTGATACAACGATCACTATATTTCAATATAGAAAAGAGTTTGTGGAGAATAAAACTGAAGAATAGAAATTAGGTTATGAATTATAATTTTCTCTTGAAAGTAAACACTAGATTAAGCTAGTTGTACCTTCAAAAAAAGAAAATAGCTTATATAGAGAGAGACTAATATTGACAATTTTCGAAATTGCCCCACAACCCAAAATAGCCTAGAAGTCGCCTTAGATGTCTATCCCAAGTTGTTAGACATTTGTCCCGAGGCTCGAGAAAAATTTCCAGCACAGCTCAGACGTCTGTCACCTTTCCTCGGACATTTGTCCTGTAAATTGTTTCATCTCATACGTCTATCTGAATTTATCATACGTCTATCGCACTTGGGTTGCACAACAGACTGGCTCAGACGTCTGCCACATTTGGTCAGACGCCTATCCTGAAAACAACCGAAACCAGCTGCGCCTTTTCTTCTCTAACTTCCTCCTACAAGCTCCGGTTTGCAACCTATCTTCTCCATTACGAAGCTACTTCCATCCACTTCAATTCTATCATATAGTATCATAAAATTTAACACTTCACATTGATACTATAACCATCTCCATACTCCAAACTCCAATGCACCCATTTCCTTATACCTTCTACCAATAAAATGAATACTTTCCTAACGAGCTCTGACAAAGCCACGGCCCATTGCACTCCGTTAACGAGCTTCAGCAAAGCCACTGCCCGCCAACGAAGTGTTGAAAGTATTCAAACCAAAAACAATCTCACCAACAGACAATCTACTCAGGAGTGTAAATGAGTACTTTACAAGAAGATAGAGTTCAAATCTCTCACTGATACTCCTCATCATCAAACAAAGCCACTCTCTCCAACCGTACCACCCCATAGCACCTAGCACATCAACAATCGAATTAAGTTCGAGCAATGTTCAAACTTCCCAACCAGCAATGCCTTAGTAAACATATCCACCGCATTATCCATTGTGTGCACCTTCTGAAGGTATATTAGCTTACCCTTATCCATGTATACTAGAAATGACTCTCTCACCTCAATATGCTTAGTCCATGAGCTATATGCCAAATTCTCCTCAAAATGTATAGCACTTTGGCTATCACATCGAGCATCGATACTATCATGTTCGAACCCCAAGTCACACAACAATCGCTTCAAGTAGAGTGCTTCCTTTACCGCCTCCACCGCAGCTATCAACTCCGCCTCTGTAGCTGATAAAGCAACTACGATTTGCAATCTCGATCTTCAACTAATAGCCATACCACCAAGTCTGAAGACATATCTGGAAGTTGATTTCTTACGATCCTTATCACCAGCATAGTCTGAGTCACAATAACCAACCAACTCACAACTTAACTCTTCACAATTCCCAAAAACAAGAACATGAGATGTTATACCTTTCAAATATCTCAAAATAGCCTTCACGGATCCCCGACGCTGTTTTCCGGGATTAGCCATATACCGACTAACCACCCCGATGGCATTTTCAGTATTTGGCCTTGTACACACCATGGCATACATCAAACTTCCAACCGCACTTGCATATGGCACATTTGTCATATAAGCCGTGTCTTTCTCCCCAATAGGTGATCCCTTATACGAAAGCTTCATATGCAAAGGTAAAGGTGTATTTAACGCCTTTGCATTCTCAATGCTAAACCGACAAAGCTTTTTCTTAATGTATTCCTTTTGAGTCAATCTCTACTCAAAACACTTTCGGTTCCTTTCAATTTCCATTCCCAAGATTTTCCTTGCTTCTCTAAGATTTTCATTTTGAATTCTGATTTCAAAAGCATCTTCAACTTGTTGATTTCATTTTTGTCTTTGGAAGCAATGAGCATATCATCCACATACAAGAGTAAATACACCCAACAATCATTTTCCAACCTCTTGCAATAAACACAAGCATCCTTGATGCTTCTATCAAAACCTTTTCAGATCATAAAATGATCAAATCTCTTATACCATTGTCTAGGTGATTGCTTTAAACCACATAGTGATCTCTTTAGCTTGCAAGCCAATTTTAACTTACCATCTACCACAAACCCTCTGATTGCTTCATGTAGATGTCTTCATCTAAGTCACTATGCAAGAAGGCAGTTTTCACATCAAGTTTCTCTAACTTTAAGTCATTGATAACAGCTATAGCTAGTAAAATATGAATCGGAGTATGGTGTACAACCAATGCAAAAATTTCATCATACTCTTTTCCCTTCCTTTGTGCAAACCCCTTTGCTACTAGCCTTGCTTTGTATCTCCCATCATCCTTCATCCATTATATCCAGTTTCGCCTTATAGTACGGTTTCCATTAGGAAGTGGAACCAAATTTCAAGTTTTGTTCTTCATCAACGATTGCATCTCTTCCTCCATAGCACAAATCCACTTCGAGCTATCACTCGAATTCACAATGTCATCAATGTCCATCAGCTTATCCTGGACTACATGAAGAGCATATTCCAAATTATCATAAAAGCTAGGGTAATTCCAATCACCATATCTTTTGGGTGGTTTTATTGCATATCGACCAACCTGAGTAGTAATGCTATTTATTAATGATATTTTTCGTCAACACCGAAATATAAGGTTATGGTTTTGGAACTTGGGTAATCTAGTCCTTTTGAGCTTGACTGAATCCACCATTCCTTGGATATCAAGTTCTCAAGCCTGATGAATTGTTATTCTTCCTTCAAGAGTTGAGTATCACACTTACGAGACTTAAGGATCAACAGTTACCTCAGGATAGGGATCTAACAATCGTTACTAATTGGAGCTAGAATACGCATTAAGGGTGGCTTGGTAATCGCTTGGAATGTTGTATTGGGGATCGTTGACATTCAAAAGCATAATAGTATACAGTATAATATGTGAAATAGTAAAGAATACAACAAGTTATAGTGGTTCGGTTTGGATTGAACCTACGTCCACTCTAAGGACTTTTTAGATTTTTGTTACAGAGGAGGTTACATGAGAAATCCCCAATATGATTTCCAAATTAGGGTTTGAGCTCTTATAATAGAATACATGATGTTAGAATGAAGAAGGAAATTCAGGATCCTTCAAATGTGACCCCTAAGGTCTTATTTATAGACAATATGGGCCCCCTTCAATAGTGATCAGGTAGGAATCCTATATCCGCCTTTACCCTTCGGTATCTACTTTTCTTTATGGCCTTCGGCTTTGATGGTAAGCCTTGGTTTGCTTAATGGTCTCTCGGTGTCGACCCGCTTCATTGTCCTTGGTTTTGGTACTGAACTCTTATAAGCGCTTCGATGTCGGCTTTACGCAGATGCTTTGGCTTCGGTTTAGTTGTCTTCTTTTCTTTATGAATTTGTATTAATGGGTGATGCCCTTGCATATCGCTATTGAGTTTATAGGAATAAATAACTTTCTTTTGCTCAATCATGTTTTTCCTAGCTCTTTACTTTCCTTGATGAGTCTGCTTCGGCTTCGTGTCCTCTTCTCAAATATTTGGTATGGAACCAACTGTTTTCTCTCTTAGTGTTTGGTATCGTGCTCCATGACACTGGTTCTCGACATTTGGATTTGTACTTGCTGCCTTTATATTGAATGTCAAACCTAATTTTCTACCTGTGAGACTCAATATCGTTGTTTCGGTATCGGCCTTGACATTGGATATTTGCTTTTATTTTCTTTGTTACTATAGTATTCATATGATTTTATTGTTATCTTGGTACCGTTTTTATATACTTTCCCTTTTTTCTTGGTGTCGACACCAAGCTAGTTGTTCATCATCTGTTGGTGTCGACACCACACCTTATTTCCTTCTCTTGCTTTTTCAGTACTACTATCATGGTTCCATCCTAAACCCTTTGTTTTTGGTGCTGGTATTGTTGGCTTTCTCTCCATATCTTTTGGTACTAGTTTCATTGCTTCCATCCCTTGCCATACGTGCTTCTGGGTGTTGCTTCAATGCTTTTCCCTTAATATCTCTGGTGGCACTTTCAATGATATCAGATGTTGGTACTTGGCTTTGTCCTGAACCCTTTTTGCTATCGATATCGGCTCAACACCCTCGTGCTTCGGTATCAATCAGTCTCTTCTCAGGCCTCTACCATAGTGTCGATTCCACTGGTTTTCCCTTTTTATGCCTTCTGGTATCAATCTAGTTGCCCCTAAGGCTTTCTCTGCTTGATTCCGGCTTCGTCGCCTCAAACTCTTTGTTTTTCTAGTTTTGAGGCTTCCATCTCTTTATATTTGGCTGATGCAAAATTTGGTGTTAACAGTTAGCCCTCTTGTATAAAGAGGCTTTTGTTCTTTAGGATGAAAATCCCATGATTCCTGCACTATTTTTTATGTAATCAAGAAGCATTAGAGAATTTTTTTTCATTAGTTTCGTATACTTCAAAATAAAGATACAAGAGATAACCTTAAATTTTCTTAGATGGAAGTACTGGGGGTTTAAACTCAAAAATTATGAATTTTTAATGAGTTTAAATAGACAACATGCTAATTCAATAATGTATCCATGTAGATCCTTATACCGAAAGTTCTAAGACTTAAGATTTTCTATTAATAGGAATAGGAAACCGGAAAATCTTAATTAGGTATTTAATTATCAAAAGTCCATTTTGTTTGGAAATGTGGATAGCAAACTCAAAATCCAGATTTAGTTACTTGTAATAGAAATTCATAAATATCAAAACTTAGACTTGGTTATCTGTAATTTTGAGGACTAGAACTCCATAATGTGTTAATAAAAGTAATATGACTTTCATAGTGTTCAATATTTGAATTATAATGTGTCAAGCATTGTTAAAACTCATAGTAATGAAATTAGAAGTAACATAAGCTTAGAAAAACCTCCTTGTGTGAGGTGTTGAGAAACCACAGCCCTTGTTCAAAGGCTTCAAATAGAAGACCCGAAGTGCTAGCTCGAGTATTGACTAAAGCATCTTCATTCTGGAACCAAGGTGGTAGGCTTGAGTAGATGTAACAGAATTTCTTCTAGTAACAATAGGAGACTGACACCTAAATCCTTGTATTTATGATAGAAGGCCAAAACTCTACATATGAAAATATTAGAAATCCTGAAACTCATATTTAAGTAAGTGGAAAATCAGAAATCCATATCTGAAATTAATAGAAATCCCAAAACTCACACTCAAGTAAACAGAAAACCAAAAATTCACATCTGAAGTTAGTGAAACCTCGAGACTCACACTCGGGTAAATAAGAAATCATATATTCACATATGAAATTAGTAGAAACGCCAAGACTATTTCTCGGGTAAATAAGAAATTAGAATTCCACATCTGAAATTAGTAAAAACCCTAAGACATATGCTCGGGTAAATGAGAAATCAGAAATCCACATCTGATATTAGTAGAAACCCCAAGACTCATACTCGGGTAAATGAGAAATCAGAAATTCACATCTAAAATTAGTAGAGACCCCGAGACTCACACTCGGGTAAATAAGAAATCAGAAATCCACATTTGAAATTAGTGGAAACCCTGAGACTCACACTCGGGTAAATAAAAAACCAAAAATCCATATGTGAAATTTGTAGAAACCCCAAGACTCACACTCGGGTAAATAAGAAATCGAAAATCCAAATTTGGATACAGTAGAAATCCCAAGACTCGTGCTCGGGTAAATAGAAAATCAGAAATCCACATATGGACACAGCAGAAATCCCGAGACTCATGCTCGAGTAAATAGGAAATCGAAAATTCACATTTGACTTTAATAGAAACCCCAAGACTCATGCTCGAGTAAATAAGAAATCAAAATCATTCAAAGAATTATATCCTTCTTAGAATTAATTAGGAAATGTCGATATCATTCTAGATCATCCATGTGAATAATATTATACAATCCACATATCATTGAAAGTGACTAAACAAACATAAATTATCTGTGGGTTCCTTCCCATTAAGAATGCCCAGAGAAAATATGTGGGCAAAAGATTCTTAAATATCCCTAAAAATAATTTTTTGGATGCATATATAGAGGACTTCTTTCGGAACAAATTAACTCTATTCCGAGTCGATTAGTCGCTCGGCCGAAGTTCATTTCAGTTTTCTAGCCATTGGGTATCTAATGTTTAGTCATATTCCTAACCCATAGGACATGCAGATGAATGATTACTCTCTTAGAGAGTGACACTGATCCCTTTGGGAAGATACACTTATTATTATAATAACTAGGCACCACTTAGGGGAACAACTCCATTAGATGAAAATGTAATTTTTTAGCCCTACTTAGGGGGGCAACTCCATTATAGGAGATGTGCGTATTGTAGCCCTACCATAAGGCAACTCCATTGTAGGAGATGAGAATATTGTAGACCTACCCCAAGGCAACTCCATTGTAGGAGATGTAATTTGGTAGCTTCTCTTACTGGATGCTTTGTTTGCTGTTGCCTCTCTCTCTATAAGCTTTGTTTGTTGTTGCTTCTCTCTTCGTAAGCTTTGTTTGATGTTGCTTCTTTCTCCGGAAGCTTTGTTTGATGTTGCTTCTCTCTTCGAAGCTTTGTTTGTTGTTGCATCTCTTTTTGGAAGCTTTATTTGATGTTGCTTTTCTTCCCGAAAGCTGTGTTTAATGTTGCTTCTCTCTTCGAAAGCTTTGTTTGTTATGCCTTTTCTTCTATAGGCTTTATCACGGGGAACAAAATTTGGAAGAATCTCGTTTAATTCAAGCAATAATTAACATTTAATTACATCTTTGTTGCATATTTGTCTGAGGAACCTCCATGGAAGCTTTTCGTTGGTTGATAACCCTATCATGCAGTCACTCATGTAGTGTGTTCTTTGTGTGCTCCCTTTTGAGCTTTCTTCCTTTCCGTGGGATAAGATATAAGCAGAAATTAGGCACGCTTTAAGTGCCTCCATTGTATGCACAAGCTTAAACAGGGTTTGAGCAAACTAACACGACTCAAACTTCCCCGTATAGGAAAGCCTGGATTGTGATGAGAACACGACAAATCAAAACACAAACAGAAGAACATTTCATTGCTTATTACAACAATTACATCATATTACAAGAATATACAGAGTCTGAACAAATATACATTTGATAAATGACAGAGATTCACAAATTACAATGCAGCGGAAAATAGTACAAAAACATAACTGAAAGAGATAAACGGATACAGAGCGTTCCGAATATAGCACCAGCTATAAACCAAAATCCTGTGAATATAAATCTGCAAAACCAAAACTACTAGCTGCCCATGTGGAAAATAGGGGCACCCAGAGTTTAGATTAAATCAATAAACTCCAGGTCAGTCATATGAATGGTGTGAGAACTAAACAGTTATTAAATCTTTACTTTAAAATAAAGTAAATCAAGGGACCTCGCCGTATAACATGGAACGGGTTTCCTCCCAAGAATACCAGTGCATAAAACAAATAGCGCTATGTTATTTGAAAAAAATGAAGCTATTATAAGACTCAAGTCCCATCACACAATGCAATGCAAGCCGAAGTATAGAGTTTTACCTTATAATAAACAAACATGCTTGGTACGTTTAAAACAAATCATTTTGATACTATTATAGTGTAAAGTGTATGAAAACAACTTCAAATATAAATGTATCAATCATAGACGGCATAGTGCCCCATCCCACTATGTCGTCATACTAGGCTCTACAAATAAAACCGAATCACGTATTGGAAATTGGATTTTCGTCATGAGTCGAGGCAAGGGACGTACTCCTCATCGGCTTTGAGACACTCTAGCAAATGCCTCAGGGTCACACACAACGATCCCTTGGATCCTCCAAGGCCGGGCCACACATAGCGGATTGGCAATACCTGAACACACGTTTCCCGGTCCTATAGGACCTATCCATCGGCTCCGTAGAGACCGATATATATGAGGTGCCTAGCATTCCAACAACCACACAGGCAAAAATATAAAAATGTCAGGGCTTGCAAAACCCTAACACCACCCATAGCTAGAAAGAAACGTCATGTCCTCCTTTGGGCCCTTATCCCGTTTTTGACTCATACCGAGGTGTGAAGCTCGCAAATTAACGCTATACACAAAGCTATGCCATTTAAGCCTTGCTTTGATCATCAATCACAAGACTCTGCTTTTCAACAGAAGCCTTGATCATTTGCCACACCCGCAATTAACGCCATGCGACTGATGTCTATCGATATATAACCTCTGAGCTCGTATGTCTCAGAGAAGGGCATTAAGCAAGAGAATAAATTCTCCATTGCCAAATAGATTTATATTTAATAGAGATCAATCAACACAGAATGAAATCCAATGTCAGACACACAGACCATTTACAAGTTTATTCTGGGTCTAAACGAAACCGGAGGTACCTTATTCCTCATCCCATAAGTCCAATACAGGAGAGTGGTCCTCGCATATCCGGTCGATCTCCAAGTACATCTGGACAATCACCACTTATTACCTTGTCTTGGGTGTACAGCCCAATCAAGACATCAATAATCATCCAAACGATGCGAAGACCTCTGGTCTTTAACCACCGTCTTCATCATCGACTTATCGTCGAATCAGTTATTCAGAATGGGTATAAACCCGGCCTTTCCGAATAACTCGCGTATATAATAAACAAGTGCTATAAAAACACAACATATGCCTCATTCCAATTCAGAATATTCTTTTATTCAAATATTCTTATACTTTGGGAAAGGTTCCCATTAATTTTATCAAAGATAAATCCTTTAAATTTATTCTTTAATCTTCCTTTGGATATCATTCAAACCATATTAAGGTTTTTCCAAAATAGTCGGGATTAACGCACCTTACCGAAGTAATCATTTATTTAATTTTCCAATCCCAACCTATTCATCCCATGGAGCAAAACTGGTATTACTCCATTACTAACACCACGGTGTTATTGGTAGAATTAATTACCATTTCCCATTCAAATCTAATTAAAGATTTCACTATCGCTTGGAGCAAAACTGATGCTACTCCATTCTCTATAACTTCCCAAATTTGATAATTTAAATTATCAATTCCCATTTCAATCTAATTAAAGATTCATTAAAACTCCACTTAGTTTTAATCTTCCCAAAAATCAATATTAATGATTATTTAACTTTGGAAGCACTAACATGTCGCATCGACAATCTACACCGTACTATTGATTTCTGCCGATATATAACCTCTAAGCTCGTACATCTTAGAGAAGGGTGTTCAGCAAGAGAATAAATTCTCCTCCACCAAACAGATGTATATTTAGCAGAGATCAACCATACAAATCGAAATACAATGTTAGTCATGTAATCCTGTCTTTAACTGGGTTAAAGAACTAATGTCTTTTAAAACACAGTTCACGATAAACCCAAATCACATTCCATTAATTATGGAATCTTCACGGAAAACAGATCAATATATAATCGATATCAATTTCCGTATCCGACTAATAAAATAAATGGAATAATGACAAAGCCTTTTAAATTCCATATATATTAACAATCTTCCTCCACAGAAGCTCATTTCGATTATTACCAAATCGAATTCCAAATCACATTTCACTGTAAATCGGGTTAAAGAACGAATGTCGTTAAAAACACCGTTCACAATAAACCCAATTCACATTCCATTTTCATTTCCAATTAAATATTAATTAATTGGTAATTCTTCTTTAAATCTTAATTAAAAGATTTAATCTTTTCTCAACTGGGTTTAAGAACAGTGTCATTTAAAACACAGTTCACGACAAACCCAAATATCGTATTATATTCAATATTAAATACAAGGCTCTGAATAGAAATTATATCGGCTTATATTCAATATCAAATTCTGAAATCAACAAATATCGTATTGGGAATAACGATATATATATCTTCCCAATTCCTCCACAATATCCGTATAATCACGGAATCCAATATCAAAATATTTAGATGATAATTTTGATTCAAATCCATTCCAATTTATATATTGGAAATTCTAGTTAATTTTTAAAACCATTTCAAATCCAATTTATTTATTTAAAAATATTGGATTTATAATTCTAGTTCATAACTAGTTCATTTTGATAAAAATGTATTTTTATCTTTACAAACATGGAATTTTTCACCCAAATTTTTTCCAAATCATTTATTATGATTTTACACAAATTATTGATATTTTTAATAATTTTATCATGGCCCGTACAGTCGATTTCCATAAACGGTCATCGAACTGCACTTACACCGACCTTTTCCAAATTCGATTTGGACATGATTCCAAATCCAACTGTTAGATATCAAATTCCTTATATTCGTTGGAAAGCTCTTTTTGATATGAACCCAAGGGTTCCGGTTTTAGGAGAATCCGACGGTCTGATCTCCCGAAATGTCCATTCGAAGTCAATGGTCGAAATTCGTGAACTGCCGCGGCGCGTTCTATTCAGGCCATTAAATATATATATATATATATATATATATAGTATATATTATATATATTTCGTCGATTTCCATTTAAAACGTATTTTATAGATCATTTTAAATTCGTTTTCAAAACGATTTCAACTTCATATTCAATTTTAAATCAAAATTGAATATTCCATATCAATAATATATAAATGATAATATTTTCAAAACATTAGATTTTGAAAATCACTTCCTTTTCGATATTCATTGTAAAAATGAATAAAATAGATATAAATATCGTTCACGTCAAAATGGCGTTAATCTAATCAACACTGCTTTATATATTTAAATATTTTCGTGTCCATCCCAAATCGGACATCAAAATCATATTTTGATCTATTACTGAATATTATTTTAAAATATTGGTTATTTTAAAATATTCTATATTCATCAATTTAAAACATTCGTTAATTTAAAATATTCGTTCTTTCCGAATTGGAATCAGACACAGCCAATTACCATATAATTTTATTTATATGGATTTCATACACACATGTACACAACCATAATCAAACACAATCAACCATCATCCAGAGTGCATTACACAACTGCATAAGTGTTAAATATAAATAATTAACGCTTACAATAGTCTGTCAACCCATCGAATGACATACAACTAAATATTGGGATTAGTGTATGTCCAATATCATCCCAATACCCATGTGGGGTTTTCAAACAACAAACATTGATTATTATTTGTGTAGTTGGGCGATGTATAAAATATATCGTCCCAATCAATATCAGTTAAATGTATGTACATAAACAAATCGTACGATTTGTAAATGAATATTTATTTTCTTCATATACACGTTAAAAATTATACTTTTAACTATAAAATATTTATTTCAACACATGAATATTTTATATTCCCATTCCACATCACAATCACAATCAATTTCCACAAGACAATCAAATCAAACAAATCGTCTATGGTCTGTGAACGACGGTCTCGGGTGCTGCTAAGCACCGTCTGCATCCTAGTATATAGTTTAACTAGAAACAAAATTAAAGTAAGAAGTTCTCACCTTTGGGATTCACTCCTCCAGTTTTATTTCTGAATTTCTGAACCGTCTGGATTTGCCCTGATTTCCAACGTAATCTTTTCTACGCTGTTCATATTAAAAATCTCATTTTTAATATGATATTTATATATTTAAAATTCGCACTTTTATATCGCTATATATATATATATATCATATTTTTATATAACTAAAAATTGAATTTTTATCTAACTAAAAATTGAATTTTTATCTAACTAAAAATATTATGATTCATACGATAAAAATCTCTTTTTATATATATTTTTTAAAATCTCATCTTTTATACAATAAAAATGTGATCTTTTTATATTTGAAAATATAACCTTTTCTACTATAAAAATATAATATTTTCATATATAAAAATATAATCTTTTCATTATAAAAATATACTCTTTTTATTATAAAAATATATACTTTTCATTTCTAAAATATATTATTTTCATTATAAAAATATACTCTTTTCATTATAAAAATATATTATTTTCATTATAAAAATTTATTATTTTCATTTCTAAAAATCTAATCTTTTATTTTAGAAATCAAATCTTGTTCATCTTAGAAATAAAATCTTGTTCATTTTAGAAATCAAATCTTGTTCATTAAAAAAACAAATCTTGTTCATTCATATGAATAAAAATCCTATTTTTATACTAAAAAAATCGTAATTTGTATACTAACAAAAATAAACAAAGTCAGAAAAGGAAAAAACTTACTTTGATTGGTTTTTTATGGGCGGGGGGGGGGGGGGGGGTAGTTGCTCGCGGGTGGTTGGGGGGGTCTGGGGCACTCGAGATCGTCGGATGGGGTGGAGAGAGTGGCGGCGCTGGGCTGATTTAAGTGGCTGGGGTTGGCCGTTCTCGAGATGGAGAAGGGGAAGGAAGAGAGGGGAGCGGGGGCGATGCTAAGGGGGGTGACGGCGGCAAAGGGGGGTGGCGGCGCGACCTGCGATGGAGAGGAGGAGCTGAATGGCGGGAGACGATAGGTGCTTTTTTTTCTTTTTTTATTTTATTTTTATGATTTGTGATTCGAGGAGAGAGAAGAGGGAAAGGGGGCATATATATGTTAATTAATTAATTTTTTTCTTTCAAAAAGTTGACTTTTCGTCCGAACTCTAAATCGAACCCAACGACTGTCGCCTCTGGCTAATTACCCCCATTTCGAATACAATGAGATATGTACGTAACTCAATTCGGTTGTTACAGTCAGTTTCCGTTAAATTTAAAATATAATTCATTATATTTTAAATTCAAACGTACATTTTAATTTACCGGGGCCACATACTAACTCCAAAAATTCCAAAAAAATTATATCTAGCTTCGTATTGCCGATACGGTTCTACAAAACTAATTTCGTCGAGTTTGGAGACCTTTTGAAAAACGGTCATTTTCCAGTCGATTAAATTCAAACTGAAATTACCAAATACATTTAAATTCACCACGCTAACATATTAATTCAAAAAATTATGAAAATTGGAATCCAACAATAATTTGACATTCTGGATCCAACAAAAGTGGTCTCTTCGAAAACGGAGGTCGTTTGCAAAATCTTCACTTTTAAGGGCTATATTTCCATAACGACTATTCTGAATTTTCAACTGGACATAACTTTTTATTCCCGCTATGAAATTTGGATTTTTTAGATTCATCGGAAAGATATTTTCAAATGGATTCAAATATTTTTGGTTTCACCAAAATACGGTTTATTTTGAATCCTGTACATTCATTTGAAATTTGAAATCGAATTTTCAAACTACCGCGCCATTTCCAATTCTTTTTATAATTAAAATAAATATTTATAATCTAATTTTGATTTAAATAAATTTATACGTTCTATTTCTATTCAAAATAAATTTCTAGTCATTATTATTTAAAACAATTCATTTTAAATATTCAAAATTCATTAAAATTGCCAAAATAAAATTTTTAAATTGGTTCCGATTTTCCGGGTTGTTACAGTTTGATTTTTACCTGTAATAGCACCTGAACTTATATTAATATTTGTTTGATCATAAGCAAAAAGACAAAGTTAGATGACTAATGAAAGTAATCATTTAAGATAGTAAACTTATTCTTAAGTTCTAATCCCATAATGCAGTGTCCGTAATCACTTTTTCCCACTGGTCATCCTTCAAACTTCTCAAATGAGCTTTCTTTTCTTTTTATTAATTCATGAAATTGACTGGTTTGGTGTCCTTCTGTCTTATGATCAGAACAATAATCTTTTCCTTCGCTTGATTTTGGGGAGCCTTTTGCGAGGGGATTGGAATCAAGCCTTTCTACGTTCTGACCTTGCTTCAATGTTTTCTTTATGTTAAACATCTCTTCCATACGGATGAATCTGTCGACTCTAAAATAAAAATCACCCAAGCTTTCACATTCAATTAAGATAAGCTCTTTCAAAAAGGGGGATGGTGCAAATAATGCTGACAGCATAGCTATTAGGTTTTCTCTATTTATTGCCCTTTTTACTTTGAGTGACTTAGTACGAATTCTCTGTAGATAACTGTCTCTCGACTCCTTTGGTTTATGTCTAATTATAGCTAGATCATGAATGTAGATTGCTGAGCTTTTTTGCATATGGAATTATGCGCTGAATGCAGTGGATAATTATTTCCAAGTAGTGATCATTGGGCCATAATAATGTCTGCGACATTTGCTAGCTTCTTTATGAAGAGTTATAAGGAAGATCTTGCATCAAAGTGTTTCAGAAGCGTTATATGAATCCATGTAACTCTCAGGGATGGAGAGGTGCTCTTCGGGGTCTGTAGTCCCATTGTACATAAGATATGGCATTTTTATGTCAAATGGAACCTCAACCATCATTATTTTCTTAAAAAGGAGATTCCCTGTAACTCCCTGTCTTTTGGCGACATTAATTTTTCGCTTTCTTTTGAACAGACCACTTCTCATAATGCTTGAGTGTTTCTCCACAAAACTGGACTGCTCTGTCGATTTGATAAAGATCTTATTTGACTACAAAACTCCAGTGGTGCCATTGTTTTTTATTCTACATCATAGGATTGTACTTCTAGGGGCCTTTGGGCTAAGTCTTCTTCGGTGAACCTTCTAGTGGCATCAATTTGCAATGCCAAGTGTAATATTTCCAATTCATTACTTGCTTTCTTCGTTGACGTCGAGGATTCTTCAGTTCCATTTTTTCTAAGTTGAGATTTGAAGGTATGTCGTATTCTAGAGCAGACGGTGTGTCGGAACCTTGTTCATAATCCCCTTTCAATCTAACCATCTTTAATCAATCTTTAGGTTATCTCATTGCAATGGGATGAAGTTTTGAATAAGAACTAAGGACAGAGGTTTAGGCCCTCTTTCTAGCGCCAAAATGTTAACGATGTTTTTAATCAACACCAGAATATAGGGTTATGGTTGTGGAACTAGGGTAATCTAGTCCTTTTAAGCTTGAGAGAATTCACCATTCCTTGGGTATCATGATCCCAAGCCCAAAGATTAATTACTCATCCTTCAAGAGGTGAGTATCACGCATACAAGACTTAAGGATCAACAGTTACCTCGGGATATGGATCCCATAATCGTTATTGGGGCTAGAATATACGTTAAGGGTAGTTTGGTAATCGCTTGGAATGTTGTAGTGGGAAACGTTGATATTTGGAAGCATAATATATATAGTATAATATGCGAAATAGTAAAGAACACAACAATTTATAATTGGTTCGGATTGAACCTACGTCCACTTTAAGGGCTTTTTCGATATTATTTTAAAGGTAGTTACATGAGAAATCCCCAATTTGATTTCCAAATTAGGGTTTGAGCTCTTAAAATAGAATACATGATGTTAGAATGAGGAAGGAAATTCAAGTTCCTTCAAATGTGACCCCTAGGTCTTATTTATAGATAATTTTGGCCTCCTTCGGTAGTGATCAGTTAGGAAGCCCATATTCGCCTTTACCCTTCAGTATCGATTTTTCTTTGTGGCCTTCGGCTCCGGTGGTAAGCCTTGGTTTGCTTAATGGTCTCTCAGTGTCGACCCGCTTCACGGTCCTCGGTTTCGGTACCTAACTCTTATAAGTGCTTCGATGCCAGCTTTACACAATTGCTTTTGCTTAGGTTTAGTTCTCTTCTATTTTTTATGCATTTGTATTAATGGGTGTTTCCTTTGCATATCGGTATCGAGTTCACTGGAATAGATAACTTTCTTTTTCTCAGTCATGCTTGTTCCTAGCTCTTTACTTTCCTTGATGAGTCTGGTTTCGGCTTCGTGTCCTCTTCTCAAATATTTGGTATCGACCCAAATGTTTTCCTCTCTTGGTGTTTGGTATCGTGCTCCATGACACTGGTTCTTAGCATTTGTCTTTGGACTTGTTGCCTTCATATTGAATGTCAAACCTATTTTTCCACCTATGAGACTCCCGTAATGTGGTTTCGATATTGGACTTGATGCTGGATCAATTACTTTTCTTTTCTTTGTTACTCTGGTATTCATCTGATGTTTTTACTATCTTGGTACTAGTTTTATATATTTTCCCTTTTGTCTTGGTGTCGACACCAAGCTAGTTGTTCATCATCTATTGGTGTCGATACCACACCTTCATTTCCTACTCCTCTTGCTTTTTCAGTACTGCTGTCGTGGTTGTTCCTTCCTGAACCTTCTGTTACCAGTATTGTTGGCTTTCTCTCCATATCTTTTGGTACTAGTTTCGTAGCTTTCATCCCTTGTCATACGTGCTTATGGGTGTTGCTTCCATGCTTTTCCATTTATATCTTGGTGGTGCTTCCAATGATATCAGATGTTGGTACTCGGCTTTGTCCTGAACCCCTTCTGTTATCAGTGTCGGCTTGACACCCTCGTGCTTCGGTATCAGTCGGGCTCTTCTCTGGCCTCTACTCTAGTGTTGATTCCACTGGTTTCCCCTTTTAATGTCTTCTGGTATCGATCTAGCTGCCCCTAAGGCATTTCTTGCTTGGTTCCGACTTCATCGGCTCAAGCCCTTTGTTTTTCTAATTTTGACGCTTCCATCTCTTTATATTTGGCCGATACAAATTTTGATGTTAACATTATCACCAAAACCACTTTTGGCTCCACCTTGAACTGAATTCTCTCTAGTATCGTGTACATCACCAACATTACTGGAGGAAACATGTGGACTATGTGATGTTTCATTAACCGCTTCAACCCCACAAGTTTCTTATTCTACCCACTACAACTTGGACTAAATATGGGAGTGACTTCCTTCTCCTTTGATTCCCCATGAACCAAATCCAGAACATCCGATGAGCTAGATTTCATTCTCCTTGAATAAAGCCGACTCATCAAAAGTGACATGACAAAAATTAGCAACCTTCTTCGTTTTCGGATCTCAAATCCGATAACCTTTCATGCCGTCTGTGTAACCAAGCAAAATCCCTTTGAAAGCTCTAGCCTCAAGCTTATCATTTCCCAAATCATGCACATAAACCGGCCTTTCAAACACACAAAGATATCTCAAGTTCACACTCTTCCCTTTCCATGATTCCTCTGGAATTTTGTTATCAATAACCAAGCACAAAATTCGATTCACAATATGCACCGCGGTTGACAAACCCTTGGTCCAAAATCCCTTATACAAACCCGATGTCAATCTCAAGCATTGAGCTTTCTCAAGTAGAACTCGATTCATTCCCTCAGCTACTCCATTAGATTGCAGATCTTTCAGTGTGGTAAAATGTCCCTGGATTCCTATATACTTGCAATACTCAAAGAATTCCCCAAAAACATACTCTCTGCCATTGTCAGTCCTTAGAACTTTCAAAGATTTGCCACTCTCATTCTCAACAAGAGCCTTCCATAGTTTGAACTTAGCAAATGCCTCATACTTAGCCTTCATTACATACACTCATAGCTTTCGAGAAAGTCATCAGTGAAAGAAATGTAATAACGTGCTCCACCTAAAGAAGAAACTGGTGTCGGTCCCCAAACATCTTAATGAACATACACATGAACCTCTCTCGAATCATGTTTCCCTTCACCGATTGATACCTTTGTTTGCTTCCCAATGACACATTCCTTGCAAAACTCTAGCTTGTCGAAACTCTCACCCTTGACCATCTCCCTCTTTCTAAGAATATCAAAACTCCTCTCCAAAACATGACCCAATCTCAAATGGCACAGCATTGTCGCATCCAAGTCACGAGAACTATTGACACCCATACAAGTTTCAGCTTCTATGTTCACACCTTGAAGCAAATATACACCATGAGTCTAGCACCTTTAATAACCACATGTACCCCCTTCAAAACCCTCAAGCAAGCTGTTAACCGATAAAAAATTTAGAGCATAAATGATGGGACGACATTTAATATTGAGATGGATCGGTCAGTGATTCACTCCATGGATCGGGTAGAGAAACATGCCATGGATCGGACACTTTCATTAGCTATGGGTCGGTCAGCCCTCGGCCCGATCATCCAATTCGCTCCAACAGACAGGCATGGTTCAGTATTCAAAGCAACTTCGTCACTTTCGTGTACCCATCGGACGGCAGCCCTTTCGGGGCTTCCTTAGGGACCGATTCACTCTGCGTAGATTGACTGAACGCAGAAAGCCTTCCACTGGCAGGCGATCGTGTTTTTCACAGGATTTCTCGTTACTCATGTCAGCATTCTCACTTCTGATAATATGAATGGCTCGGCCGTAAGCTAAATTATGGATCGGTCATCATCTAGCACCATGGTTCAGTTGCTACTTCACGCCATGGACTGATCACCGCACTGCGTTATGGATAGGTTGTTATTTCATTTCATGGATCGGTCGATCTCATCTCCTATGGATCAGACATAAAATTGGTACCGTGGCATTTTTGTAAACATGATGGATCGAACATTCGATCAATAGCCTGCACACATATAATTTTAGCTTTGCCACTCAATCCAGAATCCACCTATAAATACCCCATCACTTCCTACATTTGGGGGACCGAATTTCCTCTCCACGAAGTACTGCCAAACTCATTTCTCTACCACTACAAATCACTCAAACCTCCATTAAACTTCTTTCAAGCTTAGATTCAACCTCTCAACCACCATGAAATCAATCAAGATCATCCAAATGTCCAATTGTTGAATATCTGCATCAATAATCATCACAATTACAGAGATCTAGCCATTTCCATGGTGGATTCAAGAGAATCAAGAGAGTAAAGAGAAGAAGTAGAGAGAAAACTATTGTAAAAGAGAGAAGATGAATGAAATTAGAGAGACTATGTACCTTGTTACTTCAACGGTGATAATGAGAATTCTTTCCACAGTGGATGTAGGCCAATTCTAGACCGAACCACTCTAAATCTCCTTGTTCTTTACCTTTTTTGTATGTTTGTGGCTACCACTTTTAGATCTTTATTCCTTGTGAAGTATAAATTTACTTCCCAGGGGTGTTTGTGATAAAAAAAGCACTTTTTGGTACCTACCGTGGGGCCACATCCAAATCCAAAGTTTAAGTGCTTTGTGGAAAGCGTCGAGATCTAAAGCCTATATCTACGATAGATTCTCCAAATCTAAGATCCGGGTAGATTGACGAATTCTATTTGAAGTTTAGAAACTTGTCAGACATAATGACGCCAAAAAAGCCTATTAGTAAGTCCGTAAGGGCTTCGGGCTCGGAGAATGTCGTGGATAATCCTACCACTCTGCAAAATAATTTTCACGATGTTGACTAATTCTCGGCAGCAGGAGCTGGCGTGGCTAGAGATGAATTGGATAAAGCCATCACTGGTTTAACTCAGCAAATGGAGATCTTAACTAACATTATGATGACAAAGTTAGAAACTCTCTTTGCTCTTCAAGTCGCCACGATGAAAGTTAATGCTAATGTCACCCATGTAGAGGGTGTTAACTCTTCCTCCTCAGGTCCAAATCATGACTGATATGTTCAAGAGATCAATGATCCGGACAATGCTGATCATAAAGAATCTAAGCCACCTGCTAGAAACCATTCTAAAAGAGCTACTTCTCGAAAAGTGAATAGTTACGCCAAAGGGGCATATCCCTATAAGGGAGGCACAAGGGCCCAGATCTCTAGCTGCGACTATTTGCCAAGGCGAACATCCGCCGAAGGAGGCGGCGTCCGCCTTGCGGATCGGCACGGCGAGAAGGAACTCTTGAAGATATGGTTCAGCAGATTATGAAGGAAAGTGCGGAGCGAGATGATGATGAGAACGAGTGGGAGTTCCAACTAAGACTCCACTCACTGAAAGAATTAAAATGACCAAGTTCCCAAGGAAGTTTAATCCGCAGACAATTCAAGCTTATAATGGGACGGGTGATCCTAATTTGTTCTTGTATAAGTACGATCAACACATTGATGGTGCGCGAGCTACGGATTAACCTAAGTGCCTATACTTCCCAGTATATTTGGAGGGAGTAGCTTCGCTTTGGTCCACCAAGCTACCTCCGAGATCGATGGATATCTTTTCTTCCTTGGCAATGAAATTCAGGGAGCAGTTTAGGCAGCAGACCACGAAGGTTAGAGATGTAATGTCGTTAAATGACATAGAAAAGAAACCAGGTGAGATGGTCAAAGCTTTCCTTACACGATTTAACGCTACCACAAAAAAAGTTGGGGATCCAAAACCTCGACTAGTGTTGATGGCATTGAAGCGAGCTATTGATAAGAAATCGGAGTTCGAAAGGTGGATCAAAATGAAGAAGCCTAACACCTTGGAAACGTTCTATGCTAAAGTAGAAGAATACATCGATGTGGATGATGATCCTTCTTTTACTATGGATGTCGCTGAGGGTAGTTCGGTACCAAAGAAGAAATATAACGGCATCCAAGGTGGTTAAAAGAACAATGGAGGTCAATAGCAAGGGAATGACGGAAAAGATAATCGAAATGGGAAGAAGTCACGCTTCTTTAAAGCCGTTGAATTGACCCCGTTAATAGGGACTCCGGAAAACATTTTTATCGCTACCAAGGATACCGAAAATTACCTAAAGACAAAGCCGTTGAAGGTGGGAGACAACCAGGCAAACTCTGGGAGGTTTTATCGGTTCCACAACCAACCAGGCCATAACACAAATGAGTGTTGGCATTTGAAAAGCTTGATTGAGGAATTAATCAGGAAAAACCGGCTGTAATAGTTTGTGAAAAATCCACAGTCCAACAATCCTCCTCAAACTATCCAAGACCTAAATGCATCTGGATCGTGAGACAAATCCCTGGCACAAGTTAGTCAGAGGCCCGCGATTAACACTATTTCTGGGGATCCCCATCCAGTAGGGGGGAGATGGGGAGACATCGAAAGATATGCCAACGCACTCAAAAATGCCTCAAAGGAAGAAAAGTGGTTGATTCTGAACAATACCATGTCCACAAAGCAGCAGAAGACTTCCTTTAGAGATGTCATGTTCAATGGAAAAGATGAGGAAGGAGTGGTCACTCCAACTTAAGACCCTATGGTAGTAACGGTTGGGATAGGCCCGACCACTGCGAAAAGGGTGTTAGTCGATTGTAGTGCTTCAGTAAATGTGTCGTTCAAAAACACTTTCGATAAGATGAAACTTTCTATGTCAGACGTGCCAGCTTTCCAGTAGAAAATCCAGAGGTTCACAAGAGAACTGAAGCAGCCCATTTGGGTTGTTGATTTGCTTGTGGAACTTAGAGATGGAGAAAGAAAAACTAGTCTGAAGTAATCCTTTGTTCTTGTGGATGAATTATCTACGTACAACGCTTTTCTAGGAAGACCAGCCCTGGCAGCTTTCAGAATTGTGCTAGCCCTCTGGTGCTTGATGATGAAGTTTCCAACAAATAAGGGGGTTGACGTAGTTAGAGTGGACCAAGAAATTGCCAGAGAATGCTACATTAACAAGCTAAGGGAAGCAAGTAAGAAGGACAAAGTAAAGGATGTGGAGGTTCCCCTCCGCATCCGCGAAAATGCCTTATAACAATTAGGGCGTGACCCCTGCACTGGTGAGCATAGCAGGATCCAAAAGGAGATGGATCCAAGGAAGGTCAGTGTAGGGGAAGGTGAGCGGTGCCAGTTAAAGCCACAATTTTGATTTCGGTTCAAGATAAAGACCCCGATAGTGTGTTAAAGGTAGGCTCTCTACTGGGCCCAAAAATGCAAAAAGAATTGACTACGTTTTTAAAGTCTTGTAACGACCCGGATTTTGGAACAGTTTATTCTAAATATTTAAAATGGATTTAAATATTTAGTTGATAATATAAAATGGAATTTTATATTGAGTTATCGATTTAATAATCGATTTCGATATAATATCGAATAGATTAAATTATCGTAATATGAAGTAAATTAAATTCAAATTTAAAACTGAATTAAAGTCAGTTCAAATAATCAATACGAAATTCTGTTTGAATCAGAAGAATAATATTAATTTATTTTCGAAGAATAAATTTTTTCGAAATTTAATTGATATTGGTTTAAATTAATATCTCCTTCGTATGATAAAATTAGACTTCGTAGCTCATTTCAGTATGTTTGGAATGGTAGCATAACCCTAAATTTGTCTGTTGATGGGTTTAGAAAGGAGTTAGGTATCACGAAGTAATTTAAATTTAAGGATACCAATTTTTAACGAATTTAAAATAAAATAAAATATTTTAAAGTGAATCCTTTTTATGTGGACCGAAAACAAACAACAAGGAAGAAAGAAAGAAATGGCCAAATGTAAAATGTTGTTCTTCTTTTCTTCCACAAATAAAAACAACGGTGGCCTTCTTATTTACCACAAATCAAAACAACACCATGCCTCCTTTGTTACCACAAGCTAAAAATGGCCTCGCTGTTCAATTCAATACCACGCGTTTCCTTTATAAACTCACAATGAATCCTCTTCCTTATTCATTTTCGTTCTCAGGCAAATTGGAAAATCCCTCTTCACAAATTCATTGTAAGGAAAATCCATGAGAAATCAAAACAAAAATAAAATGGCCACTGCCTTTTTAATGCCAAAATCAAACTGTGAATTCCCCAAACTCATAAATCAAATCGCTCACAATCAGGGATTTCGAGTTACTCCTCGATTTGAAGAATTGAAAGACATGATTGAAGGAACTAGAGTGGTGTGCGATTGTTTTGGGGGGAGTGACGAGTTGAATCTCGCGATGAAGAGAATCTCGACTTTGTGTAAACAATCGAACCAAAGATTGGAGGTTAGACTCGATTTTGGAACGATGGACTAATTTGTGGCGCGATTGGATTGTCGAGCAGTGAGGAGGCGTCGGAGTTAAGGATTGTGAAAGAGGTGCGGTGATGGACTTATACCTTCCTGGAGATGCATTTGTTCATTAGAAAGGAAGGAAGAGGTCTTCGTGATTCGAGTTTTGGGAATGACCAAGGCGTGAACGCCTGGCAGTAGAGAAGTCAATTTTTTGGTGCATTGAACTTGGTTGTAGGAGGTGCGATATATAATGGAGTACGACAATGAGAATTAGAAGTTGGGTTTGCATTTTTTTGGGGGATTCGAACAAGGAAAAAGTGAAAGTCAAGACAAGGTTTGAAATAGTGTTTGGGACTGTGACTTCAGGGACAGTGGAGGCGTTAATGACCTGTCAATGATGAGTTCTGGTAGTTGATGAGGAAGGTTTGGGAATAAGGGAGTTGGTTTGTCTTTGAAATATTGAATGTGTGATGGAGATTAGCTGTTAATGGGAATATTGGTGATTTATTGATTTGAGACAATATTGTGGTGCTCAGACGTGACTAGGAACGGTGCTTTCGGTTGATGGAGTGTGACCATGGTGTTTTAGAGTTCGGGTAGTCGTATGGAGCTGATGTAATCGAAAGGAATTAGGTAATTTACTTTTTAATTTTTAATGAGTTAATAATGTTTAACTTATGTCAAAGTCATAACAGTTATATATATATATATATCTTATCAGTAGCAGAATCAAATGAAATGAAGTACATTGGAGGCATAACAACGAATATTTTACAATGGAATTCATATTATCGTCAATTACACTTTGGATTTTAATTGGAATTAAAATGGAATATTCAGCAAAGGAAGATCATGGTGAGTAAATCTCACTCACCTTAATTAGAATTATTTTCATGTCGTTAAAATAATAATTGTTTGTTGCTTGTTTGAATGCTTTCTGCTTGTTTGTTGCCCGCAGTTTCATAGCGAATGATTTCCCTATGCGGCCCACAAATATATATTAGTGGATGAACTTCATACCGCGATATCCTGCCTCGAAGTAGGATGGGTATTACTATGTTGACCAACATCTGTGGTTGCAGGAAAACAGGTTGGAAGAATCCGACTGGATTCCTCAAAAATATATTATCTGTTTGTTTATTTGTTTGCATATATACTGTCATATATGATGTGTTAGAAATCCTAAAATAAATGATTGGTTGTTTGGTGTTTAAATATCACTGGGCCTAAATGTTGATATTTAAAAATATCATGAAAAGGAATTTTTCAGATTTAAAAAGGGAATTCTATTTTTCTAAAATAGAATTTGAAATTCGAATAGAATAGAAATATTAACTTGTTTCAAAGAATAAAAACAAGTAGTCCATTTATAAACGAAGTTTATAAATAAAATGAAATGAATTATCATTGCATAATTCAAAAAATAGAAATACAAGTGTGACTTTGGGAAGGGAAATATATTTTTCCAAGGAAGAAATATTTTATTTGAAAGAGAAACTTGTTAATAATGGTATTTGTAAATAGAAAGGTGAAAAATTATCATTTTGGATAATTTAAACATTTAAACTCAAAAGTGAATTTAAAGCGAGAACTTAGAATCAGTTTAATAATATACGATTAACTTTATTCCGATATTCAGAATATAATTGAAGTTGAATAAATCCTTAGGATTTATGTTTGAATTCGACTATGTCGGATTTATAAAATAAATAAATTATTTCCAAATAGAATTAACCAAGTTAAAGGATAATTTGTTAATCGAGTTGTAAATCAAGTTCGATCATGGATAAGTAAACTGGACTTGTAAATTTATATTCGAAATTGAATATGACACTTGAATTGAAAATGAAATTTCAATTAGTTTATAAACAAGTTAAACTCATATTTGAACATGTTATATTCAAATTAAAAGGTTAAATAGGCAAAATAGTTAATTAACGAATTAAGTTAAAACGATTGGATTAAGTTGAAATGAATTAGAAATGTATGAATATACATGAGACAGGTTTGGAATGAAGTGTTAGAAGAGATATAAATACAATGCTCGACAAAAAGGTACGTATTTAAATTGAATATGAGATTTTATGCACCGTATCGGCTAGCCGCTTGGTTTTTCCTTTTTCTTTTTGAATAGAGAGGCCTGTGTGGCGGTTTGGGGATTTTCCCGATGCTCCCGGTACAAAGGAGGTTATGGCGAATTTTTCTAGAAATTTAAGGAGTTAGAATATTTTTAAGAAGATTTGATAAACTAGAAATCGATATATATATATATATATATAGAATTCGATAATGAAACAAACTTAAAATAGAATATTATAAACGAAAAGGAATTTTATAAATAAAATCTTGGGAGATATACGTTTTAAAATGAACGATGAATTAAAATCAAATAATTTGCAGATTTAAAATGATCGTGTTGATAAGAAGTTAAATAAAATGGAGTTAAAGAAATAGAGTTAAGTAGAATTAGAAACTTAGTGGAAATTAGTTGAGTTGAACGACCTTTTGAGTATCGATCTGATGTTGGTTTCGGCCTTCGAGGTTTATACGTAGGAAGTTGTTCTCTTACTAGTTTACAATTAGAGTCTGATAGAGGTGGAAGAATAGTGATATGTAAATATGCAATGGGAATGTTTTCCATAGTTAATAACATATATTTCCTTAATATAGAAAATAAGGAAATAAGAATATATATATATATATATATATATATATATATATATGTTTGATGATGTGCTCGATAATTCCATTTGGAAATAAGATCGTTGTGTATACACAGACATTTTTCATTTGATAGTTAAATCACTAACTATCAAAGTTTTGACCATTTTAACGTTGTTAACATGGAGAGACCGGTTGGATTATTATCCGAAGAACCACTCCGTATTGGCATAAGTGTTGCGAACCAAGTATGCTGAATATAATTGAAGACGGAGTAGAGTGCAAGGGCTTTTCTATTAAGGGAAATTGTGCCTTTGGTTTCGTTCAGTCCCAGAACGAACGTATATGGACGAGTGTCTGACAGAGTATTTCCATTGATCGAATGGGTTGGTCTGTATAAATATATATGGTTGCAACGGATTTATTCCCTTAGCATAATATCTAGAACACTTGTGCAAGTCAATTAATGATTAACGGATCTGATAATGTGGCATTCAAAGTGATCGTGTTATCAAGGAATGGAAAGTAATCATAGCCTCAGGCCTCAACAACCAGGAAATGACGAAAATCGGGCAGGTAGCATGGTTATGTGGTTAGCTCCCATTAGGGTGTATTATCACCTATCTAGAGAATATTCATTTGCTTCTTTATTCTATATCAATGCTGTCCCTTATCGGGAAACGGTTGCTGATCCCAACCGTTGGTGATATACATTCGATACACTTAAGAGAAATGAGTGGTCGGTCATGTGTGGCTGAGTTCCAAGATGTTCTTGTTGAACTCGGTGTATTCTCCTCTAGAGATACACTAGCGGAAGGTGGTTCCATACCTTGTCATAGTTGGAAATTCATTACCCAATAAGCGCCCATGGTTTTGATTGTATTTATGTATGTGGAACATGAGATGCAAGCATTCCACTAAGATTCTATTTATTTGGTTTAGACACTATTATAATATCAAAAGAGTTTTGATATAAAGATCATTTTGGATACTCATAAGGGAAAACCCGTTCCGTGTTATACGGCGTGGTCTTATGAGATATTGTTTTTTGCCTAAAGCTGTTTCAAAACTGTTTACTCATTACCAGTCCCGTGACTGACCCGGAGTTTATTTTCTATGTTTTCCCTAAACTCTTGGGTGCTCAAATTTGTATGAGCAGTCAAGTAGTTCAGGATTTACAGATATTCTTGGAGGAGCTTAGAGCAGGAGGCTTCAACGTTAGTTATCTAGTGTTATTTCCGCTGTATTGTAAGTGTTGTACTCTGATGATGATGCATGTAAGTACAATATTTTTGTATTTCAAAAAGTTGTTATAAATATATTATATTTTGTTCCACTGCGATGTGATATTTTGTGTTGTGTATGTTTTACTTCTTCTTATATTCTAACTTTCTATCTTATTTATTCTCACCCTCTATCTTCTTTCAATAATGATTCGTATTTCTGTGCACTTTGGGTTGGACGTGTGTTGTATTTAGTCAATTCAGATAGTACGGATTTGCGGGCCGTTACAAGTCTAATCTGGATGTATTCACTTGGAGTTATTCCGACATGTGCGGCATTTCACCTGATGTAGCGGTTCATAAGCTGAATGTTGATCCAAGCATAACACCAATAAAGCAGAAAAGACGGATCCAGGGACCTGAAAGATCCAAAGCTCTCAAAAAGGAAGCAGATAGACTAATGGAGAATAATTTCATACGGGAATCCATGTATCCGGATTGGGTCTCTAATCCAGTGCTTGTAAAGAAATCCAACGACAAGTGGAGAGTGTGCATTAATTATTCGGATCTCAACAAAGCATGCCCCAAGGATTGTTTTCCGCTACCCAGAATCGATCAGCTTATTGATGCAACTATAGGGAATGAATTACTATCGTTCATGGGTGCTTATTCGGGATATAATCAAATAATGATGCACAAGTATGACCAAGAGAACACAAGATTTATAAAAAATCTGGGCATATACTGTTACAAGGTTATGCTGTTTGGATTGAAGAATGTAGAAGCGACTTATCAATGCCTTGTGAATGCCATGTTCAAATTACAAATCGAAAAAACCATGGAGGTGTACGTCAATGATATGCTGATTTAAGTCGAAAAGGGCTGCTGATCACTTATAAAATTTGACTGAAATGTTTCATATCCTTAGGAAGTATCAGATGAAATTGAATCTATTTAGATGCTCATTTGGAGTCGCATATGGAAAATTCCTCGGGTTTATGGTTAATGTCAGGGGCATCGAGGCCAATCCCGCTCAAGTGCCAGCTTTGCCGGAGGCACGTGCTCCTAGAATGAAGAAAGAACTTCAAAGCTTGAATGGAAAAGTAGCTGCATTAAGTCGATTCATTTCAAAGGCAACAGATCGGTGCATTCCGCTTTTCGATGCATTGAAGAAAGGAAAGAAGGACTTCCAACGGACTCCCGAATGCCAAATGGATTTCGAGGAACTAATCAAGCATATAAAATCATCTCCAATGTTGTCAAAGCCCAAGGATGGGGAAGAGTTATTTCTACATTTGGTGGTTTTGTCTCATGCCTTAATCGCAACATTGGTTCGCGAAGATGCAAAAGTTCAACGACCGGTGTACTATATCAGTAAAAGGCTTGCCGGGGCAGAGCCAAATTATCCCAAGTTGGAGAAGCATGCTTATTGTCTGCTTGTCGCCTCAAAAAATATTAGGACATATTTCCGAGCCCACTCTATCAATGTTCTTACAGATCAACCCCTAAAGAAGGTTTTATTCCGTCCAGAAACTTCGGGAAGATTGTTAAAGTGGAATATTGAATTAAGTCGGTATGACGTCACTTACCATCCCCGAAAATCTATTAGTGGGCAGGCTTTAGAAGATTTTATTGCTGAATTTATAGATAGAGAGGAGGAGAAGGAGGAACCAATGGAGGCAATTGTTTGATGGAATTTGTTCGTTGATGGGTCCATGAATGACTATTGTTCGAGGGAAGGAAGTGGTTCTTGAAACTCCTGAAGGGTGCTCCGTATGCTATGCTCTGAGGTTAGAATTCCCGTCGGCCAACAACGAAGCCGAGTATGAGGCACTAATCTCAGGGTTAAGATTGCAAAGGAATTAAGTTTGAAAGTGTTGCAGATCTTCATTGACTCGCAACTAGTGGTATGTCAGGTGCGAAGAGAGTTTCAAGCGAAGGGTGGAAATCTTCCGACTTAGCTATCCAAAACCTGGGAACTTCTTAATGATCTTGACTACTACACAGGATCCCATATAACCAGAGAGGAGAATATGAAAGCAGATTCACTTGTTAAGTATGCTAGCTCGGGAGAAGCACAGTTACTGGGATCAGTACCGGTCGAAGTCCTCTCAAACCCTAGTATTGAAGATGTGGATGTTGATTGAAATATGGGGACTGTTGAAGAACCAGACTCGTGGATGACCCCAATCAAAGAGTATCTTCTTAATGGAACACTCCCAGCAGAATCGAATAACCGAAGGAAGATTTTGCGAAAGGCTCTAATGTATCTTATCCAGGATGGTAGACAATATAGGCGAGGCTTCTCCACGCCTCTGCTTCAGTGTGTAACCAAGGAAGAATCTAAAACAATTTTGGCAGAATTACACGAAGCCGAATGCGAAGGTCACACAGACGGACATACATTAGCCAAGAAAGTTCTGCGATATGGTTATTTCTGACCTAATGTGAACCTGGATTTTGCAGCCAACACCAAGAAGTGTGATAGATGCCAGACATTTGCAAAGATTCCAAGAGCGCCATCAACGGAATTGACTCAAATGGTCAGTCCTTGTCCATTTGCTGTATAGGGCATTGATTTAATTGGAACATTACCTACAACACAGTCTAACATGAAGTATGCCATCGTAGCTGTTGATTACTTCACGAAATGGGTTAAAGCAGAACCGTTAGCCACCATTACCTTAAAGAAAGTCATCAACTTTATCTTGAAGAATATCATTTGCAGGTTTGGTGTGCTATAGAAGATAATCACGGATAATGGGACTCAGTTTGAAAGCGATAAATTCAAAAGCTTCTATGCTAAGTACAAGATTCAAAAGAATTTTGCAGTAGTGGATCATCCGCAGGCCAACGGGCAAGTCGAAGCAGTGAATAAGATCATAAAGTCAACCATCAAAAAGCGTCTTGAGAAAGCCAAAGGTGGTTAGGTAGATGAACTTCCACTTGCACTATGGGCATATTGTATAACTCACAAATCTACGACTGGGCACACTCCGTTCTCTCTAGTATTTGGATCCGAAGCAATGATCCTGGTAGAGCTGGAAGTTCCCATTCACTGTAACACCCCGAAAATTTAACAACATTAAGAGGATAAATTAAAGAATAATTAATTTAATATTCAGAATTAAGGCAAACGGACTGCGCCATTGCATCCTCCTCGAAATTCTGGTTCAGACGGACACCAAGTTTGCGTAAAATGGATAACATATGAAGAAATTATAAGCTGTAGAAGTTTGTATACGCATAAGGAAGTATATATAAACAAAATCATCTGCAAAATTCAAACCGATTCAAAAATAGTCAAAAGCAGTGAGCGGGAAAAATCAGCTCAAAGGGCATCGACCTCCTTAAGGGGTGTTGACATAGATGTCTACCCCCTATAGGGGTGTCGACATAGGTGTCGACCCCCATATATGGGGTTAGACACAGCCGTCGACCCCCCTCTTGGCTCCAGAAGCTTCTTCTGATGTGGACGATTTCGATGGTTTCTGGTTCGATCTGATGGCCTTGGTTGCTTTGCTACTCCTATATAAAGAACCCTAAACCTAGGTTTTGTTCATAGAAAAATAATGGTGATGGCGAAGCTCGGCTGCGATGGGAATTAAAATGGTTCTTCTCCGTCTTCTTTTTCTAATTCAATTCAAAGATGATTATAGATGTTCGAAGATTGCTACAACAAATTTAGCGATGGCTACAACAACTTATTCAACATGTTCTTCGCAGCAAATTCACTATGAGTTCATGTTGCTTTTAGATCTAAATATCTAAATAGTGGTCTTGATATGTATATAATAATTGGATCTTGAATCGGTGCCTAATCAGTTATATTATGACATATTCCATTGATTTGTTCTTATATGTTTATATCATCACCAAGATTAATCTTTTCATAATATGTCAATTCAGTTTATGCATATTTCTGTCGTTATGTTGTTGATTCGTTATTATGCCTGTTCTGATTCTCTCCTTCTTTTCCTTTTTATTTTTATTTAGCCAGGCTACCTTCGAGCCTAGGGCTAACGCTGAAAAATGCGAACATACAAAATTGGAAATAATGGGAAAAGACATAATTTGGGGCATAATTGGTATTGGAAAATATGGATCTAAATTTGGGCATAAAATTGGAAATATACGAAGATGGGTTTCGGGGCATATGTCTTGTTGGATAATATGAATTTAGAGCATTGGAATATATGTAAATACAGAATTGGGTATAAAATGGACATGTCTAAATATCGATTTGGAACGTAAATTTGAACATATGTGAATATGAATTTTAGGCATAAATTATGTGAAGGTGGATTTGGGTATAACTTGCATTGAAAGGGGTGAATATGGACGTGGGACATAAGTAGGAATAAATGTGGGTTTGGGTTTGTGCAATATACATATGTATTTATATATATATATATATTTATACGTATACATACATATATATATATATATATATGTATATGCCCTAATTTATGAGAAAGGGCACATGGAGCAAAATTAAAAGGTGAATTAAAAAGAGGCATAAAGGTCTATAATTTAAATAGTGAATTAGACATAATTCAAATGGGGAAAACAAAGAATAATTAACTATAATGAGTAATGACATAGGTAGATTTGATTAAAAATGGAATGTTTAGTAATCACAATTAGGAATTGTAATTGTACTTATGACACGAGGTTAGGTTACATTAGTTGTAGAAGTCTGCCCGGACCCGACCGGCATATCCAGCAGCCACTAATGTTGAACCTAATATGGGATGTCTAAGTACATAAATATGAATCAGGCTAAGACACGAGGTTAGACCCAACTGTGGAATAAGACTGCCCAGACCCGACCGGCATATCCAGCATCCACATGTTGTAGGACTAATGTGGGACGTCTAGCCCAGTATAACCATACTTGGACATAGTAATGAATTGGACAACTTAACCTGATTTAATCCATAAGGGTTGTGTGATTATGAACTTAAGTTAGGGTTAAGTAAAATTGGATGGGTAGCGGGTGGGTTTAGTAAATTAGAGGGGATAGGTAATATACACATATATGCCCATGAACTTAACTCGATGAGGTTATGTAATTAAAGATACCTAGTGGTATACATAACCGTAGAAACAATAAAGTTGTGTAATTAAAAGGATACCGTTTAGGGTAAGCATAACTTGTAAGGAAATGAGACAACCTGAGTAATAAGATAAGAGATACTTAATTATAAATTAAGTAATCTAGAAGTCTGGAACCCGCTGATGTGAACACATACTTAGGCTTGTCCTAGGGACAATAGGAAATTACAACATAGGTTATAATTAATGGGTTGGGAAACTTGTTAATGGGCCTTAGTTAATAGAACTAAGTTAACAAGTAAACAACGATAAGTTGTATTGATAATGTAAAAAGGAATTATGATTAAATAAGAAAGAACGAGGAAAACTTATAAGATAAATTATATTTAATCATAAATAATGATTGACATGTTAAAAAGAAACATGTAAAATAAGACGTACTTAATTACACATTAAATAAAAACATGTTATTGTAATGATGTAACCAAGCAAGAATATAAAATAGATTGTGGATTTCAGACCTTGGGCCACAATGTAGATAATAACATGTTGTGGGCTTATTAATAAACTTAAATGGATTAAGTTATATGATTGAAATTAATAAGTAAGAGAAACTTGGTAATTTGAATAAGAATTCAATATGAATGGTAATAACCAAGTTAGATGAAAACCCGGTGAAGTAAGGCAAGGGCGTAATAGAATGCTTAGATATAGGGTCTAATAATATATTAAAATGAGGCGCTTGGACCAGTCCGTACGTTGAGGGTGAATAACCCAACGGGGTAGATCATCGAGGTGTTATAAGGCACGAGGGGAGCGCACATTCATCTGATTGTTATGACGGCTCCGAAGGACTGGAAGGGGAAGCACGCGGCTTCCTGAGACGTTGAAGGTGCTCATGGTAGTCCTATGTGGTGGTGTAGTTTCGAACTGTGCTCACAGAGGTTGGGTCTGTGTGTAACTACCAGGTGGGTGGGCCTTGACTACAAAGGTGGCTATGCAGTCAGAATGCTGTGACGAGGTGACATCAGGGTGATTCGACGGTTGCCTCATGAGGAGGTGGAAGGTCAGGACCGACACGGATAGTAGATCGTCAGATACCCGTCATCGGCAGCCAGCGAGATGCGAAAAGACTAGAGCCAACCCCAAGATATCATTTCACCTTTCACTATCGAGGTACGGGGTTATGGGAGACACCACATGGATGTTTAGATTGGTTGTTTTAGGGGTGGTTGCTTAGCTCTGTAGTCTTTACTAGTTGAGGGAAGGGCCGGGGTGGGGCCATAGCCACCATGGAAAACAGAACCGAGGATTATCTGTATTTGAAGGCTATTAAAGACAGGCCTGTACAGATATGGAAAAGCTCTCGTCCGAGTTACGTGTTTAGCCCTGTCATGGAACTCGGTGCACATTAGAGGACATGCGATTGAAGCATCGAGCTACGATTATAGTACATACGTGGGATAGTCCAGATACATGCACATCAACTCTGGGTGATGTAAGTAGACTAGAGGGCATTACTCTGATCTGGAGTTTGATTCGATCGATGGTGCAGTCCGTACGCTTACGTAGCACAGTAATGACAGATATATGCGGAACGTAATATTGTTATGTAGACTCCGACATAGGACGAGGGACTACGTTCACTTCTGTTGCATTACAGTGGAGACCGTGCGAATGGGTTACCATGGGGTGTATCTTAATATTGAGAGATAGCTACATATATTGTATTAGGTGTATCCATGGAAAAGTAAATGGGTACGATGCGCATACAAGTCTTGAATGTGATTAACCCACGTAACCTAATAAACAAGAAAATGAAATTGAACGGTATTGATAGGGATCATTCCATTTCTGATATACTAGTATCTGTGCGGTACAGAGAAAGGTATATAATAAGCGTAATATGTTGTATTCATCTTATCTTATTTAGTTCACGCTTGTTATTGCTATTGTTATTGTTATCTTGTTCTTCCAGTTTTTGTATACCTGCCATGACACTTTTATTTATTTATACTTAAAAGCAACTGGACTCGCCAGACTTTATGTCTGACCCTTTTTGTTTCCTCTTCTCTCTCTTTCGTTTCCCCCTAGGTTCTCAGGGTGGAAGTGCTTAGAGTTGATTTGGATTCTTTTCAGCTTAGCTTGGACTTTGGATATTGATGTACAACTTTGACTCGTTGTCAACTCTCGTATGGCTTTGCTTGGGAAATAAGGTTTATGTTTTTGTACTCTGATATTTTTGGCAAGACAGATTATTAAACGTGTAACTGGTTATTTCAAACCTATGATGTAAATTCAGTATTTGGGACCATGATGTTATGATTTAAATAAAGTTTTTAATTCCACTGCTATTTTACATGTCTGTCTTATGCTATTATGTTCTTTTTTACCAATAACGCTTCACGAAAGTTAACGCATTCCCTTAGTGAGTGAGATTAACGGACGTGGGGTGTCACATTTGGTATCAGAGCATATGCTTATAAGATCGAATAAAGTATTTTGAAAATGATTTTCAAAAAGGTCTAAAAAACAAAGTATTTTAAAATAAAAAGTCTGTTTTTGAAGAGCATATTCCCAAAGCCATAAATAACTTCTCGATTCTCCGCTTGATTCCTTTTCCTTTTGTTCGGGGAACCGTTTCTTCCGAAAAGGGTATCCCCATCTCATCATGGTGCCATAGGCATGTTAAAACTATGGTACATGTCAAAGGGCAAAGAAATGCCCAACCTCCATCTTTAGCCGTAGTGGTTTCACCTGCGTCTAATTTCTTTCGAACCTCGTAAGGATTTCTGTGCGATGGAGGCAGCTTTCAGGAGACTGATTAGAATGTTGCACAAGAACGGTAAAAAGGAGAATAAGGGAATTGGGGCTAAGGAACATAGCCCAAAGATGAAATAAAATGGTGGCTTAAGAAGGGAATATAGATAATAGAATAAAAGAGGAAATACCATGACTTCGGAACGGTGGGTCATCTGAAAAAGTATTGCAGAAAGAGGTAAGACATTTGTTACCACTTTAGTAAGGCGGGACACCTTATTAAGGAGTTCCCAAAAAGTCAAGGACAAGGCCAGAAGGCAGGAACTTTTAGGAGGCAAGCTAATGTTCTCATAGCTGGTGGACATGATAGGGGTGGGAAAGTTTCCGTCGAAGGATTGATTTATATTTCTGATCATCCTATTAGGATTCTTTTTCTGGCACTTCGTATTCTTTCATATCTGATCCTTTAGTTGAGTTGAGTCTCTACACCTAGATACTAGTATGGTTTTGGATCCCGTTATTGCCTCAAACCCCATTTGAGGTATGACTCTTTTATCCATGATTTGTCGGGATTTGAGAATCTCTATGTTAGGCGTCGAGTTTGATTGCGATGCATATGTTCTTGATTTCATAAGATATGGTTTGATTCTAAGGTGGATGGGTTAACCATATCTGGAGCCATTCTAGATTGAGAGAGGAGAGTTGTTACACTTCTGACTTGCCATAGAAAGACTCTCGAGATTTCTTATGACCCCAAAAGGGATTGTCATGCTTAGTCTCCTAGAACCTCTTGATATATCTATCGATGATTTGCGACATGTGAAAGAAAAGAGGGAACTTGATAAGCAAGTAGGGGAGCTACTTGAGAAGAGATTTAATAGATGACTACTCATTCAAGAGGCGATAAACGGTATAGAGTTCGAGATAGTGGAGCCAAACTTTTTGGAGGAAGTGAAAGTAGAGAAGGAAGCAACGATTGGACGAGTTCCGACTTGCATACTTGGATCGGAAGTTAAGAAATTATGAAACAAAGAAGTGAAGCTAGTAAAAGTGCAATGGGGAGAGGACCGCGAGGATGCTACTTGGGAGGCAAAAGACAAGATTCACGCTTCATATCCTTTCCTTTTCGAGAATATGTTCTTAACTTCTTTTTCCAAGCTTTGAATTAATACTTGTATCTATCATTTGAATATGTCCTATCGATCGAGTATTTAGGTAGAAAAATAATGTATGTAAACATGTGTTTGGGACATGTTATGTTTGATGGATGCAAGTGTTTGCTAGTGATTGCTCGTGGATGCATATACACGCACAATAAGCATTAGATCGGCTCAATCACTTATATATTGCATATTGATGTGTGTACATTTTAAATTTTTATGGATGAAGATAGGATTATGATTACATTGATGCTGCATTTGGATGAATGATTGTGCACACCTATAGAACTTACATGTATTATGGTGATTTGCATACATTTTGGTAGCATGGCACAAACATACATTGCATTAAGGAGGTCAACTAAATCAGTAGACCGCCTGATCTTTCGCATTAGTTTACAAACATATACATACACTATTGCGTATGTTCATAAAAGCATTAGAAATTCCTTAAGGACAATGGACGCCTGTGATTGCTAGATGGATGTATGATTGTTGGATGTTAGGATATACGTTCTTCTTAACTTAGAGATTTCGGGGACGAAATCCTTTAAGTAAGGGAGAATGTAACACCCCGAAAATTTAACAACATTAGGAGGATAAATTAAAGAATAATTAATTTAATAATCAGAATTAAGGGAAACGGATTGCGCCATTGTGTCCGCCTTGGAATTCTGGTTCAGATGGACACCAAGTTTGCATAAAATGGGAAACGTATGAAGAAGTTATAAGCTGTAGAAGTTTGTATACGCGCAAGGAAGTATATATATAAACAAAATCATCTCCAGAATTCAAACCGATTCAAAAACAGTCAAAAGCGGTGAGCGGGAAAAATCCCGCTCAAAGGGTGTCGACCCCCCTATATGGGGGTAGACAAAAGTGTCGACCCCCCCCCCCCCCCCCGTGGGTCCAGAAGCTTCTTCTGACGTGGACGATTTTGATGGTTTATGGTCTGATCTGATGACCTTGGTTGCTCCGCAACTCCTATATAAAGAACCCTAAACCTAGGTTTTGTTCATAGAAAAATAATGGTGACGGCAAGCTATGCTGCGATGGAAATTAAAATGGTTCTTCTCCTTCTTCTTTTTCAAAATCAATTCAAAGAAGATTATACATATTCGAAGATTGCTACAACAAATTTAGCGATGGCTACAACAACTTATTCAACATGTTCTTCGCAGCAAATTCACTGTGAGTTCATGTTGCTTTTAGATCTAAATATCTAAATAGTGATCTTGATATGCATATAATAATTGGATCTTGAATCGGTGCCTAATCAGTTATATTATGACATATTCCATTGATTTGTTCTTATATGTTTATATCATTACCAAGACTAATCTTGTCATAATATTTCAATTCAGTTTATGCCTATTTCTATCGTTATGTTGTCGATTCATTATTATGCTGTTCTGATTCTCTTCTCTCCTTCTTTTCCTTTTAATTTTTATATAGCCAGGCTACCTTCGAGCCTAGGCCTAACGCTGAAAAATGCGAACGTGCGAAATTGGAAATAATGGGAAAAGACATAATTTGGGGCGTAATTGATATTGGAAAATATGGATCTGAATTTGGGCATAAAATTGGAAATATACGAAGATGGGTTTAGGGGCATATGTCTTGTTGGATAATATGAATTTAGGCATGCATTGGAATATATGTAAATACAGAATTAGGTATAAAATGGACATGTCTAAATATTGATTTGGAACGTAAATTTGAACATATGTGAATATGAATTTTAGGCATAAACTATGTGAAGGTGGATTTGGGTATAACTTGCGCTGAAAGGGGTGAATATGGACTTGGGGCATAAGTTGGAATATATGTGGGTTTGGGTTTGTACAATATATAATACACACACACATATATATATTTATACATACATATATATATATGCCCTAATTTATGAGAAAGGGCACATGGTGCAAAATTAAAAGGTGAATTAAAAAGAGGCATAAAGGTCTATAATTTGAATAGTAAATTAGACATAATTCAAATGGGGAAAACATAGAATAATTACCTATAATGACATAGGTAGATTTGAATAAAAATGGAATGTTTAGTAATCACAATTAATAATTGTAATTGTACTTATGACACGAGGTTAAGTTACATTAGTGGTGGAAGTATGCCCGGACCCGACCGACATATCCAGCAGCCACCAATGTTGAACCTAATGTGGGAGGTCTAAGTACATAAATACGAATCGGGCTAAGACACGAGGTTAGACCCAACTGTGGAATAAGACTGCCCGTACCCGACCGACATATCCAGCATCCACATGTTGTAGGACTAATGTGGGAGGTCTAGCCCAGTATAACCACACTTGGACATGGTAATGAATTGGACTACTTAACCTGATTTAATCCATAAGGGTTATGTGATTATGAACTTAAGTTAGGGTTAAGTAAAATTGGATGGGTAGCGGGTGGGTTAAGTAAATTAGAGGGGATAGGTAACATATGCATATAGGCCCATTAACTTAACTCGATGAGGTTATGTAATTAAATACACCTAGTGGTATACATAACCGGTAGAAACAATAAAGTTGTGTAATTAAAAGATACCGTTTAGGGTAAGCATAACTTGTAAGGAAATGAGACAACCTGAGTAATAAGATAAGAGATACTTAATTATAAATTAAGTAATCTAGAAGTCTGGAACCCGCTAATGTGAACACATACTTAGGCTTGTCCTAAGGACAAGAGGAAATTACAACATAGGTTATAATTAATGGGCCTTAGTTAATAGAACTAAGTTAACAAGTAAACAATGATAAGTTGTATTGACAATGTAAAAAGGAATTATGATTAAATAAGAAAGAACGAGGAAAACTTATAAGATAAATTATAGTTAATCATAAATAATGATTGACATGTTAAAAAGAAACATGTAAAATGAGACGTACTTAATTACACATTAAATAAAAACATGTTATTGTAATGATGTAACTAAGCAAGAATATAAAATAGATTATCGATTTCAGACCTTGGGCCACAATCTAGATAATAACATGTTGTGGGCTTATTAATAAACTTAAATGGATTAAGTTATATGATTGAAATTAATAAGCAAGAGAAACTTGGTAATTTGAATAAGAATTCAATATGAATGGTAATAACCAAGTTAGATGAAAAAAGGTGAAGTAAGGTAAGCGCGTAACAGAATGTTTAGACATAGGGTCTAATAACATATTAAAATGAGGCGCTTGGACCAGTCCTTACGTTTGAGGGTGAATAACCTAACATGGTAGATCATCGAGGTGTTATAAGGCACGAGGGGAGATCACATTCGTCTAATTGTTATGACGCTCTGAAGGACTGGAAAGGGAAGCACGCGGCTTCCTAAGATGTTGAAAGTGCTCCTTGTATTCCTCTACGGTGGTGTAGTTTCGGACTGTGCTCACAGAGGTTAGGTCTGCGTGTAACTACCAGGTGGGTGGGCCTTGACTGCAGAGGTAGCTATGCAGTAAGAATGTTGTGATGAGGTGACATCAGGGTGATTCGATGGTTGCCTCACGAGGAGGTGGAAGGTCAGGACCGACAAGGATAGTAGATCGTCGGATACCCGTCATCGCAGCTAGCGGGATGCGAAAAGACTAGAGCTAACCCCAAGATATCATTTCACCTTTCACTATCGAGGTACGGGGTAGAGGGGAGATGCCACATGGATGTTTAGATTGGTTTTTTTAGGGGCGGTCGCTTAGCTCTATAGTCTTTACTAGTTGAGGGAGGGGCTGAGGTGGGGCCAGAGCCACCATGGAAAACAGACCCGAGGATTATCTGTATTTGAAGACTCTTAAAGATGGGCCTGTACAGATATGGAAAAGCTCCTGACCGAGCTACAAGTTTAGCCCTGTCACGGAACTCAGTGCACATTAGAGGACGTGCAATTGAGGCATCGAGCTACAATTATAGTACATACGTGGGACAGTCTAGATACATGCACATCAGCTCTGGGTAATGTATCATAGACTAGAGGGCATTACTCTGATCTGGAGTCTGATTCGATCGATGGTGGCAGTCCGTACGCTTACGTAGCACAGTAATGATAGATATATGCGGAACGTAACATTGTTATGTAGACTCCGACATAGGATAAGGGACTACGTTCACTTCTTTGCATTACGGTGGACACCGTGCGAGTGGGTTACCATGGGGTGTATCTCAATATTGAGAGATAGATACATATATTGTATTAGGTGAATCCATGGGAAAGTAAATGGGTAAGACGTGCATATAAGTCTTGGGTGCGATTAACCCAAGTGACCTAATAAAGAAGAAAATGAAATAGAACGGTATTGATAGGGATCATTCCATTTCTGATATACTAGTATCTGTGTGATACGGAGAAAGGTATATAAGAAGCGCAATATTTCCTATTCATCTTATCTTGTTTAGTTCACACTTGTTATTGTTATTGTTATCTTGTTTTTCCAATTTTTATATATCTGCCGTGACACTTTTATTTATTTATATTTAAAAGTAACTGGACTTGCCAGACTTTTTGTCTGACCCTTTTTGTTTCCTCTTCTCTCTCTTCCGTTTCCCCCCAAGTTCTCAGGGTGGAAGTGCTTAGAGTTGATTTGGATTCTTTTCAGCTTAGCTTGGACTTTGGATATTGATGTACAACTTTGACTCGTTGTCAACTCTCGTATGGCTTTGCTTGGGAAATATGGTTTATGTTTTTGTACTTTGATATTTTTGGCAAGATTGATTATTAAACGTGTAACTGGTTATTTCAAACCTTTGATGTAAATTCAGTATTTGGGACCATGATTTTATGATTTAAATAAAGTTTTTAATTCCGCTGCTATTTTACATGTCTGTCTTGTGCTATTATGTTCTTATTTACCTATAACGCTTCACGAAAGTTAATGCATTCCCTTAGTGAGTGAGATTAACAGACGTGGGGTGTCACACTCACCGCGGGAGTCACTTCAACCAAGAAGAGAATGAAAAGCTGCAGGTTGAAGCACTTGACCAACTCGAAGAAAGTAGAAATGAAGTGGATCTAAGAGTTGTTGCTCATAAAAGAAGGATTGCCAAGCATTTCAACTCCAAAATCAAGCGATGGACCTTTTAAATTAGGGACCTTGTATTGACGAGAGTGATGACCAAAACCAGATTTTTGGGCCTAATTAGGAAGGGCCCTTCATCGTAAGCCAAAAGCTCCTAGATGGCACCTTCAAATTGAAGACGACGAATGGAATTCAAATCCCTAGAGCATGGAACAACAATCCCCTCCTTCTTATTTTACTTGATGTTTCATTCATATTTCCTGCAAAAGTTGTAAATATTTTGCAAGCATTGTAATTGAGCTTTGTAAATATAAATGAAAGAAGTTGATTTTCTTGCCTGAATCGTACACTCGCAAATTCTTGATTAATTATTTAAAAGTTGCTAAAAGTCGATTTTGATTGCAGGCCAATACAAGAACATTCGCTCACTAACAACCTGATAAGACCTAGTGACCTACACAGCAAGTCCCGGTGGGGACAGCTCAAGTGTCGAGTGCCATAAGCATCATTCACAGCAAACACGAAGATGTGAAGCACCACCTTGCAAAAAACAAAGGAAACCAAGAGTCAAACAATTAAAAGGTGCAATGTTCAAATAAAAGGCAAAAGTTGCAAGTTTCACCAAAGGGGCACCTCCTAAAATAAGAGGTCCAGGACCCTAGTTTCGTCACTAGGATAGCTTGTTAAGTCAGGTATCCTATAGAGGAACCGTCGTCCGTCCCGTGAAATAACGCAATAATAAAGCCTCTCACAGTGAAGCTTTTTAGAAGTCCCATCCAAAAGGGGGAATGAATCCAATCCAGTCTCCGAAGGGCCTGGAACACCAGGCTAGAGGGTCGCATGTATGGATTCATCAGAAGTCCTAGCGGAAAGGGGGCATAAATTTGATCCAGTCTCCAATGGGCTTGGATTACCAGGCTAGAGAGTCACGTGTTTCGATTCATCAGAAGTCCCAACCGAAAAGGGGCATGAATTCGATCCAGTCTCCAAAGGGCCTGAATTACCAGGTTATAGAGTCGCATGTTCGAGTTCATAATAATTCCCAGCCGAAAGGGGTACCCAATGAGATCGTCAGTGTCAGGAAGTACCTAACCGAATCATGACAAACACTGGTAATAAATGACATCTTCGAAGGCGTTCGATTGGTTCGTTAGTGTCTATTAATCCCAGACTCGGCGATTAGCGGGCCTAAATGACCTCTTTGGAGGCATCCTATTAGTTCGTTAGTGTCTGCTAATCCCAGACTCGGCAATCGCCGGGATTAAATGTCCACTTCGAGGCATCCAATTAAGTAGATTAGCACTTGATTCATTAGGTTGCGACAACTGTTGGGCTTTAACCAAAGATCTCTCCGGGGGCACCCAATGAAATCATCGATGCTAGAATTAATCAGTCCAATTGTAGACGAGATTCTTCAATGCCTGAATTAACCAACTCGATAATAGATAAACAGACCTCTCAAGCAGGGGAATGAAAGCTAACGAATTTCCTTAACTAAAGGCACGAGTCTGATCAACCAAACTTGATTACATGGTTAATTGGCAAGTTGAGAAGTTCTAAGCGCAATGGAAACAAGCAAAAGACTTAGCCAATAAAGTGGAAATTTCCAGTACTTTAACCATAACCATGGGGACCCAATAAGGTTGATCGCTTTCGGCCTAAGAAGTTCGTAACGACCTTTGTTATGAGTGCACCACCACCGCATTAAGATGGACTAATAATGCTCACAATACATACCACAAGCATGTCACGACTTCGTACCAACAAAAAACTTGTAACCTGCATAGGAAAGTACAACAAAGCTAGAGTAACAATTAACAATAAAGTACAGAAAATACGATAACAAGCATCATGACAACAACAATACAAGTCTCAGATACAAAAGTCTCAAATACGAATATGCATGAAGTAATAAGCAAGGACCGACCCTTGAATAAACATCCGGTTAAAGCAAATGACAAGTAATAAAGCAGCAAAAGATATAGCAAACAATCGAAAGTCCTAAGCGTTCTTCTTCCTTCTCTTAGAAGCACTATCAGATCTAAGCATAAGCTTTGGAAGCCTAGGAGGAGAAGGTGTGGCTTCAAAATTGCTCTCATCTTTGGCCTCTTCGTCATTCTTTGGCTCCTCAGGAGATGTTTGGACAGGTCCTCCTTTCTTTGAAATAGTGCGCTTTCCTCCACGCCTTAAAGAGGAAGACTTTATCTTTTTCTTCCGCTTGCCTTTGACTTTTTTGTTTGGGCTCTTGTCAGCATCGTCAAGGTCCTTTGCTTCGTCACTATGAGTATAGTCGATGTCATACAAATTGAGGATTGCTTCAATCTTTGCATCTTATGACCCTGGTTGTGAAGCAGGATTAGAAGTAGTGAGTAAGGATATATAGCTCGGAGGAGTGATAAGTGGGGTAGTAGTAGTCGACACCAAGGTTGAATCAGTAATGATGGTCTCAGTTGTTGTCGTGTTGACTCCAGCGGGAGAAGGCTACGGTGAGACTAAGCCTAATACAAATAAATAATGAGCATGGAATGCAATTGACCTAGGTGAAGAACAAAGATAATCCAAGTATGACATAACTCAGTCAATCTCGGTTTTACCTGCAGCTTAGAGATTTTTGTGCTCAACTTCATACTTGTCCGGGTTATCATCGTCTCCCTCGCCATCTCCAGTATGCTCCTCGATAATATGCTCCTCAACGGTATGTTCCCCAGCAGCTGCTTCTTTGTGAACAACGGAAGTATCAATGGAGGGCACAGTTGGAGTTAGAGAATTAAAGACCTCTACATTAACAGGATCGGTAGGGGAATTGATAGTGACTATATCCTGAGCTTGCTCCCCAGAGGATCCGGCCTCTCACCTAGTAATCCTCGCTCCTTCATAAGCGCTTTCTTCCCCTCGGCAAGAGCATTGCGGGACTCCTCATCCAAAACATTATGCAAGAGATATTCTTCGTCATAGGAATCTTCAACCTGCACAAGTACTGATTCCCAGACTAGAGCCAAAGTCACTGCAAAGTCAGGTCCCAAATAGTTCAAGCTCCCTCGGCTCATGACGCTGAAGACGTAAAATTTGAATAAAGTGGCATTGGAATCCCTCTCAGCATAAGTAAAAGCCTTCTCATTAGCTGCTTTATCAGCCAAAGCTTTATCTCTCTCATGCTCAAAAAGGTCCGCCTTAGTTGTTAGCATAGAAATAGTTAATTTTTTAGCACTGTTCTTCTCATGAAGATTGGCATTCTCTTGTTGATAGGTTGCAGAAGCTTTCTTTTCCATGGCCAATTGGGTTTCAGTAGTCTATTGAGCAGTTTGGGCATCTTTAATTTGCATCATCAATGCAGTTCCCTCAACTTGGCAGCAGCTAGCTCTTCCTTGAGCCTTTGATTCTCGGTATCTAATCCTTCCAACTTTGTATTTCTCTGTGTAAGAGATGCAATGGTGGCATCCCGAGACTCGAGAACCTTGGCCCGTTCGAGCTTGTCATTTTCAGGCATAGCAATTTGCTCATGGTTGCGCTTGTTAACTCTCTAGAGCTCATTAGCTAGCTTTTACCACAGAGATAATTGCTTATCATCTCGTCCTTTAATTACATCTAACTACTTTTCAAGCTCACTTTTGACTGTGTCCAACTGCTCATTCATGTTGTTTTTTTAATGCACTCAACTCTTTGGGTATGTCTTTTTTGTCGGCAGAATGTACGTCCAAATCAAAGCACACTCCTTTCAAACACCAGTTCTTGAAACGTTCGGCGAGTTTGGTATGTGCCGGTTTGAGCTTAAAGCGTGGCCTATGTATGATCGTTTGAATATCGGCAGGAGTAGGAGTGACAGACGGTGTAGCAAGGGGAAGATAGCCAGAAATAGTTTAGGTAGCAGAGACGAGAAGTTTATCTGACTTGGGGCGCTTTTGAGGATCATCCCTACACTGACCATCCCTGTCTCTCTTCCTCTTTTGGCTTTCCTCTTCTTTCCGTCTAGTCCGCTCATGACGATCATCACATCGATCATCATAGTAGTCATCATATCTGTCTCGGTCATCATGAGAGCCTTGATCCCTCTACTCTTTCTCTATTTGATCTTGGGTCTCGTGCCTCCACCTCCTTTGTTCACTAGTCAATATGTAGCCATGAGTTTGCTGATACTGATAAGAATATTGCGACAGCTAGGAATATCGAGATTGCTAGGAGTATTGTGGATGCTGCGAATGATGGGATTATATGAGATGCCTTGGATTATAATAGTTGGTTCGTTGCTTAAAACTCTTCAGAAATGAACGATTCATATCTAAGCCTGAAATAAGGAAAAAATAATATTTTAGTACTAAGATTAAAAAGTATTGAGGCAAAGTATAGGGTATGTGCAAAAGCGACAAAAATATTATAGCGCATATAATATATTATCTAACGCGCGTCTAATAACGAACTGCTCTTCGATGGGGATGCTAATGGGGATCCTATATCAAAAAATGTTCTCTGCAATGGAGGAGTTTGAGCTACAACTATCTCAGTTCCTATTTTTGTGACTTTGGGTGCAAGCTTCGAGGTCGCAGTCTCACTTGGAAGGTCTTTCGAAGTGCTGAGATCACTCAGAGTCCTAAAAATATCTGTGGAACTCTCCTCATGGGTGTCTAGAATAACGAGATCCACAGTCACTTTCTCAATGTTTAGATCATCTCCTGGAGTAGTCTTACCATCCTCAATCTGCTTAGTTTCCTTCATAAGACCTTTGCCTTCACGGTGTGTAAATTCTTCTTGCTCGATCGAAGGCATTTGTGATTTTGAGGGTGTCTTACTTCCACTAGCGGGGTCCAAGCATTTCCTTAAAGCAACCTCCTCGGTAGAAGTTTTAACTACAGTATCTTCTTTAGTGCTTGGGGCAACAGATGTGGAAGATGAAACAAAAGATTGGCTTAGCACAAGAGATCGTGAAGGGTCAAGCAGGTGATATTGACTAAGGAATTCTTCTGTGTTATTTTTTCTACTTCTCTCTTTCTCCTCGACAACTCTCAAAGTCTCAAATAGAGATTGGTCAGGAGCAGCATCTTGGTCAGAAGAGGGAAGTTCAATAAAATAAAGAAAGGATTTGAGAATCAAGACTTAGATGGAAAATGAAATAAAGATACTCCGAGAAAATATGTTCACCTCCTTCCATCCACATGCTACAAAAACTATCAAGACACCAAACATAAAAGTATTGTTTCACAAATCCTCAAGCACTTTCTAGTAAGTCAATAATAATCTTGGAATCTTGAATGCCTTCAACAAAGATAATTGATGGGTGTCCTTCCTCCTTTTTAAAACATATAAAGAACAGATGTCTTGGAAAGTAGACGCACGTTGCTTTGTCCTCATAAAAAGCACATAGAGCCTTGTTAAAATGGCATAGCCGTTTGGGTGTAGCTGGAAAGGGGAAAGAGCTAAGCGCTGAAGTATCATCTCTAAGAATGAGTTAAAAGGACGAACAATTCCACTCACTAGCATATAACGGTTAACTGTAACATAGCCAGAAGGTGGAAGGTCAGCAAAGTCCTTCTCTCCCGATAATTCTGCATCAGCTTCCAGGATGCCAAATTAAGCACACAAATGCTTAAATGAACGCAAAGAAAGTGTCGTTGGATTTCTCTTAGAAGGTGTCTTAGTAAGTGTCCGGGGGAGAGGGAAATCTTGACTAACATCTGGCCTAAGAACATTAGCCATCGTGCTTTTAGAAATCCGAGCAGAAGTCTCAGCTTAGGTAGACATAATCGCTTCCTCAAAATGCTGACGTGATTGCTGTCGGGTTACCATTTCTACATAAGGAATCATGTTTGAAAATATATCGCAGGTGCGCATTTCCTAAGTAAGAAGTGTTGTACACTGATATATGATGCTATAAAAGCGAGGCTTGGGATCTACAATTGGCGTGTACCGGTTAGTTGATTCCAAGTGTCACTATAAACTTATATTAAATTGTTATATCTGTGCAAGTGATGTTCGATTAACCTATAGATGATCAAGTAAAGCGACCCTATGTAGATATATCATTTAATCTAAATCGTAAGTTTCGATATAGTGTATTCTTAACATTTAAGCTAATCTGTTGTTGATGTGGGCAGTCAGCAACAAAATAATAGCCCGAAAGCGTGCAAGTGTTTTATCTATTACAGAAGATGTGGCAATAAAAAAGCGCATTTAGAATACAATTTGTGATTAATGATCGTTCATTGCTTCAATGTTTAGCACAATGCAGAAAAGCTCAATGATTAGAAGAACCATCAGAATAATACAAGTACACAGTAGATCGAGCGACTAAACCATGATGGATTGGCAGAAACTGACACATTATGGGTCGGCAGTGACCGATCCACAATGAACTGACATTAACCGATCCACAATGGATCGGCAGTGACCGATCCACGATGGATCGGCCGTGACCGATCCAAAGTGGATCGGCAACAATCGACCCATCATGACTTGTAATCTTCCAGCTTCTCAAAAACATGGCTAAGCTTCAGTGTGCAAATCCAATCGATTCGAATGACCAAATCTGTGATTGAAACATTCGAGCATCATCAACAATCAGCATTCGAACTTGGCAAGGTCAATCAACACGTAAAATTCATGAGTTCAAATTTGAAGTTTTCATGCATCAAGCACAACAATCATGAACTTAAACATCGATCAATGAAGATGATCAAGTGCGACATCCAAGCAAGTTAAAACATGAATTAATGTAAGGACTCTTGTGTCATAATTAGATTGCAAGCGCATCAAAGGCTAATTCAACACACACAATTTGCAGAAATAATCATGCATCAAAATTAAAGTGTTGACATCAAATTTCAAGCACCAAGTATAGGACGAACGGACCTGGATCCGAATCCATGAATGATTCACCAAAACAGTATGAAAAATCCAGACATTAAAGTCAAAAATCAATACAGTGAGTTTCAAAACCCAAATCCACTACTAACAAGCACAAAATCATCATATAACTCATGTCAATGGAGAACCGATTCAAATTATAAACCCCAAGTAACCAAAAATCATCTTAATTCAAAACCTCAAACACTTCCAGATCAACTCGACATGGAATTTAAGGAAACAATCACCTATGTCATGCGTAGCTCTTTAAATCCAAGAAGATAATTTTGATTTGCGTCAAAAGAGGTGAAATTTGTAACATGATCGGGTTCAATGATGGATTTGGAGCTTTTTGATGATCAGCGATGCAGATCCGATTGGAATTAGAGGCGATTGATGGGAGGATAGAAGGTCGAAGTTGAGGAATTTTTTGGGAGGGACCGACTGCCATTGAAGTGTTATCTGTCGAAGTAGTGAGGTAATGAAAGAGTGCGGATCCAAAAAGATTATAAAAGCAAGGAGTAAATGGGTCGTTCTGACCCATCATGTGTGTCGCCCGGTCCATTGAAGTTTCTATTTACCTCCAATCCATAGTAGAGAATATGCTCCGATCCATATATAAAAGTAAAACAACAGAGCAAGACAATCAAGACAAGATCAATCCATCATTGTATGTTAACTTAATATGTGTCTAAATGTTCATTTCGGAGCTCATAATTTTTTGTTACAACCAAAAATTTAGAAACTCTAGGGGGAAAATGTTAACCCACTAAAAATTAAAGCATAAATGATGGGTCGACGATATTGAGATGGATCGGTCAGTGATTCACTCCATGGATCGGGTAGAGAAACATGCCATGGATCAGACACTTTCATTAGCTATGGGTTGGTCACTTACCATATGAATGGGTCGTCGTAAGCTAAATTATGGATCGGTCATCATCTAGCTCCATGGTTCGGTTGCTACTTCATGCCATGGATCGGTCACCGCACTGCGCTATGGATCAGTTGCTACTTCGTTTCACGGATCGATCGAGCTCATCTCCTATGGATCGAACGTAAAATTGGCACCGTGGAATTTTTGTAAATATGATGGATCAGGCATACGATCCATAGCTTGCACACATGAAATTTCAGCTTTGCCACTCAATCCAAACTCTACCTATAAATAATCCATCACTACCTACATTTGGGGGACCAAATTTCCTTTCCATGAAGTGCTGCCAAACTCATTTCTCTACCCCTCCAAATCACTCAAACCTCCATTAAACTTATTTCAAGCTGAGATTCAACCTCTCAACCAACATAAAAGCATTCAAGATCATCCAAGTGTCCAACTGTTGAAGATCTACATCAACAATCATCACATTTAGATAGATCTAGCCATTTTCCATGGTGGATTCAAGTGAATCAAGAGAGTAAAGAGAAGAAGTAGAGAGAAAATTATTGTAAAAGAGAGAAAATGAGTGAAATTAGAGAGATTATCTACCTTGTAACTTTAATGGTGATAATGAAAATTCTTTCCATAGTGGACGTAGGCTAATTCTAGGCCGAACCACTCTAAATAACTTTGTTCTTTACTTTTTTCTGTGTTTGTGGCTACCACTTTAAGATATTTATTCCTTGTGAAGTATAAATTTACTCCTGGGGGGTGTTTGTGCCATTTTTAGCATAAACACAATCCTTTTCAATAGTGATTTTGCATCCTAGAGAATCCAATTGCCCCAACAATATAAGTGACTTTCTAAGTCCCGGAACATAATGTACAATGGTGAGTGTGCGAACCACTCCATCGAACATCTTTACTTGCACGGATCGAATACCCATCGACTTGCAAATAGCACCATTTCACATTACAATTGTATTTCCAGCTTTGTCTTCATAAGACGAAAGCAATTTTATATGGCGTCATATGATATTACGCACCTGAATCAAGTACCCATTCGCTACCTGAAACACATGATGCTTAACACATTCTCATCCACCTCACCTTCACCACTCTCCACCACAATGGATGAACATGCTAATTCCTTCTTCTTATCTTTTTTCAAATATTCATTCTTCCAATGTCCCGGTTTCTTGAAAATAAAGCACTTGTCATTTCTCTCTCTTGATTTTCCTCTCCAACCAGGCTTCCTTGATTTAGAACGCCAATGGTCTCCCTTCTTCGCATTCTTCCCTTTCTCCATAAATAACCCATGATGACTACTAGCTCCACTACTACCCTCACATCTCCTTCATTTGATCTCTCAACTCCTCACTAAGAAGACCCGTCTTGATATCATCAAGATTCAATGTATCCGACCATAGATAAAACCATTTGAGAAACCCATATACGGGTCCATAACGTACACAATAATATCATCGCCTTCTACTCTTCCTAAATATTCATTAAAAAGTCATTAAAGGCATAAAAGTGTGCCTTAAGCAAATTACCATACTTCATCTTGAAGGTAAAAAACATTCGTAACACGCTCAACGATTCGTGAGTGACTTCTTCATATACAACTCTTCCAATTTCGGAGATCACATTCTCCCATATAGCAAGTTAAAAAGTAGCATAAGCTTATTCTTCCATCTCCTCTCTCTAAATATGTGAGATATCACTTGGAAACAAATGAGTATCAAATACTATCTGGTGCACCCGATTCTTCCTATGAACCGCTTTCATCTTCCACTATCACTTCTCAAAGTCATTATCTCCATCCCACTTGTCTATTACCAATTGAGAATCCGACGGTGCATACGAACCACATACATAACGCGCCACACTATTTGGACTAACAGTTGAGGGACTTCCCAAGCTATTATCTGATTTTGGCATTTCAACAAACACCTACCAAGTACCTAATGATCTGATACCAACTGTTGAAATCATCGTGATTAATTTGACTTAAGACCACTCAAATCAAATACCCAAATCACAAGCACCTTGCAGAAGACGAGATCATTGATAGATCTACAAAAACAACCAAAACCCAATAACTCAAATCACCAAACATTGATCAACCCAAACCAAACAATCCTATTTCAATCACAAGCAAACAATAATGACAATAGCAGCAAAAATAAATCAAACATTGATCTATAGTGGTTTCACCAACAACTTGTTAGTGTATATCCACTTTCGAGAGAGTATATTATTACCATAATGAAAGGAATAAAAAAGATTAATACAACGATCACTATATTTCAACATAGAAAAGAGTTTGTGGAGAATAGAATTGAAGAATAGAAATTAGGTTATGAACCCTAATTTCCTCTTAAGAGTAAACACATGATTAAGCAAGCTGTATCTTTCAAAATAGAAAATAGCTTATATAAGGAGAGACTAATATTTGACAATGTACAAAATTGCCTATTGAATCTTCACAATTCAACCTGTAATGTCCACAACCCGAAATAGCCCAGAAGTCGCCTCAGACGTCTGTCCCAAGTGGCCCGACATATGTCCGAAGGTTAGGGAAAAATTTCCTGCATAGCTCAGACATCTGTCATCTTCCCTTAGACATTTGTCCTAATTGGTCAGACATCTGTCGCAACTCTCGGGCTGCACAACAGACTGGCTCAAACGTCTGTCACATTCGCTCAGACGTCTGTCTTGAAAACAGTCGAAACCTAATGCACGTTTTCATTCCTAACTTCCTCCTATGTGCTCCGATTTGCGAACCATTTTCTCCGTTACGAAGCTACTTCCATCCACTTGAATTCTACCATATTGTATCGCAAAATTTAACACATACAACATACGAATAATGTAAGTTCGAACTTGTAAATTAGAGAGAAATATTTTGTTTTAGTAGCTTTCTTCATAAGATTGGTGATATATTCTATAACAATTGTAAATAAATATGGAAAAGGAGGGGCATCTTGTCGTATCCTTCTATTTGAGCTAACATTGTAGTTCAGACTTCCTTGAAAAAGAATTCAAAAAGTTGATGTAGTTGTGCAATCATGAATGGCATTTATATAATTCACTGGGAATCACGTTTTCCTTACGATATAACATATAAATTCTCTATTAATCATGTTGTAGCCTTATGAAGACTAATTTTGACATAAAATTTATCCATACCTTTCTTTTCAAAATCCTTAGGTAACTTATAAGCTAACGATATATTATCCCTGGTATATCTACCATTAACAAAAGCATGTTGATTTTCTAGAATCGGATGGAGCAACAAATGTTTCAGACTATTGAATAAAACTTTACTCAAAAATCGTATATAACATATTATAAAAGGAAATTGGTCCATATTGAGTGATGTTTGCAGGTCTCTTTGATTTTGGTATAAGAGTTATAAAGGTATTATTGATACCTTTAAGTGATTTTTCCGAATTGAACTTGTCTTGAATTTCTATCAATATATTTTGTTTTATATATTATCCCCCCAATGTAATTTCATAAACTTGGAATTTGTGCCATTTGGGCTGGGGTTTGAATTCGCACATTACTATAGATTTCACCTCTGTTATAGTAATATCCTGCAATAGAAACTGCTAGCCATGATTACTGATAGTTGCAATAGGTTGAAAATATGGAAATTCTCTGGAAGACTGTCCCTAAAATAAGTTTGTGAAATATGAAAGTGCCTTACTCTCTCATTGCTGTGATTTATAAAGTAACTCCTCATTTTCATTGATAAATTTTGGATATTATTAACATATCTTCCGCATGTCATTTTAGAGCAGAAAAATCTAAAGTTCATGCCTCCTGGCTGCAACCATGTAACTTTTGATTTTTTTTTTTTAAACTATAAAACTTTATATTTTGTTGCACTTGCAGTTTATGTTTTTCTTTTAAAATTTCCTCATACAACTATATGTTGTGAGGATCTTGATCACAGGCTATTTCAAAAGCTTCAAACTATTTTATTTTTTTTGCTTCTTGTCATATTGTTTATTCCTCAGTTTAAGTTCATTTTTGCAAGAGTGTAATTTATGTTAGAGCACATAGTTTAGGACACTACAAAAAAAATACTATTTTACAACTATGATCATGCAACAGTTCACCAAATATTGTAAAAAGGTAGATCTTTCACAACATATATTAAGAAAAACGTTGTAATGGATTGTTCCAAAAAATGTTCTATGTACATAAGTTGTAAATAAAAAAAATTGATAATGTTTATTTAAACTGTTATAGAAAGTAATTTTTCATGATGACTTTTTTATATTGTATTATATTTGTTTTTTCATAACATATTTGTTAAGTTATTGAATTATGTAAATTAACAACATTTGTTAAATATTGTAAATTTATAAGTTTCAACAATATTTATCAAATGTTGTAGACTAGAAGTTAAACAATAGCAAAATACTAATCTAGAATCGATTTATTATTTATTTTACAACAACTATATAGCGTTAACACAATTCATATTTAGAACGTTTATTTTGCGTTGTTAACAACATTATATTTAATAACTTTTGGTTGATGTTGTTAATGCTAATATTTCAAAAATGTATTATTAACGTTGTTATGAGTATGTTTTATAATTTATATATTGTATTGTTAAATATTTTAATATAGACAATAGTCTAGGAATGTTTTAAAAACATTATTGTCAGTACAGGGAAAATGAGGACCTCCTATATTGGTCCTTAGTTATGTTATTTTGTCTGAATGATTTTTGTTTAAAACATAACAATATTAAGGCTTTTTTTTGGGTATGTAAAAAGCTTATCTTATAGTTAACTCGGTTGTAAACAGTATCAATATACATGAAATATATGCTGTATACGGACCATATATTCGTATAAGCATACTCTAGGACTAGGAGATGTTTAAAACAAAACATTGACACAGTTCCTCATCTACTTCTAAAATGAGTACCATATTTGCATCTGATAATTTTTTTCTATCAAGTGCTCTCACGAGTCTCATGCACTAACAAATTATTTGTTCAATATCATATCATCAGTAGAAAAGTCTGCTTCTTTTCTAAACATTCCTCTGCCAAAGTCATACTTAGGTTCCCAGTTCCTTAATAGCCTTGTCAATAGATGTAAAGAAATACTGAAATTTGAATGGAAATGATTTATTTTTTACGAAATCAAAATCGTTGGGATTATAGTGAACAAGCTCTGGTTCAGGATATCTACCTGCATTGGCACAAGCCCTGTATTGAGGAAATTCAAAACATTAAGTTTATTGTAGGATCAAAATTCCCGCTAGTTGACAAAAAACTCAGGACCAGTTCTTGTTACAAATACAACATGCATCTTAAGCAGCAAAAATAAAATAAATTCACATAGTTTTATATGTTCACAAGTTAAGGGAATATATTTCCTAAACTTCACCTAATGTTGGGAGTGCTTGAAAGTCCAATGTGTCTCCTTATAAAAGAAATTTGGTGTAAAAGCCTGAATCTTGAGAGGTCTGCATACAAATAAAGAGTAATTTATCTACTCCAATATTGGATCATGAGCAAATTTTATTAGCAAAATATAGGAAAAGAACATGCCATTCATAAATTGATATTCAAGCTACCCAGTCTCGGTTTCCATGCTTCCCAGTTTCTACTTCCTCATATGTTATATTGAAGTAAACATTCAAAATCATCAACGTTCAGAGACTAAATTATAAATATGTCATGAACGAATACTATAAAACTTTATCCTCATTCTATGTCCCTTAAACTTTAATATTTTTTAAAACCATATCATTTGCTAGTATTTAAAATGTGATCGAGATTTGTGATTTCTTTCGAACATCTTGTTATTTTCAAGATTACTAGTTTCAAGCTATAATCTCCCTTTAGTTTATTTTCTATTTTTCAGAAATTTGGTAGATTAATAACTAATTGAATCTCTGGATAAATTCATTTTACAGTTCCTTTAACTTATTTTTCTTGGTAACAAAAAGAGATGGATTGTAAAACTCTTGCTTCTCTTATGATGAATTTATGACCTATGTGTTATTTCAGGTGGTTTAGCAGCGATCGAGACCAAAAATCACACTAAAAAACCATCATAATATAAATTACAACCAAAAACTGTAAGATGGATTAATAGAAGTTCAAAGTTCATATATTCAAGAAAAAAATGCAATGCTGAAATATTATAAGCCAAACGCCGTGTGCGTAGTACGCACTCGTTAACTAACTAATTTTAATAAAGTATGACTACAAAGTTGAAACAACTGCATGTAGCACAAATGAAGTAGGTGTAAATAGAAATTGATTATGTCAAGAATTTGGCTAAATATCACCATCTAAACATGAAGAATGTTGGAATATTTTATTGTTGATAGACCATAAGAAGATCAATATCATGTCAGCTTACATAACTATCAATTTCTAAGAAGCTATTATCTAGAGAATTCCAAATGGCCATTAGAGAATGCAAACAACACATGATGATTTAGTGAACTGGAATTGTGATATAAATTAAGGATGGATATTTGGTTCTCGTAGCTAGTGTATGATGTGAAGCAATGTCATTTCGTATTATAAATGTAAAGAAATTATTCCATTCATGGAAAAACTTGCAAATTTGAAGGATCTCAAAACATTACACTCAGGGCTTTTAAATTAACATACAGCACTCCGCAGGTGTAAATTATCATTTTAACTTGGGTTGTCTACATTTTTCAGCATACATTAGCTGATAGTTGAAAAGTATCTTTACTGGTTCGGACCACTGTCCTACGTCCAGTCCCAGACTCACTTATGGTATTTCACTAACACTAAAACCCTCTGTTCACCCAAAGGAATAGGTACACAATTTCTCGAACTGCTGAATGAGATTTCTTGCCTCAACCACTGAAGAGGTCTTTCATAATACAAAATAATTGATGACTTGTTTGTGTTCTTGTTAACACTGATATGTCGATATATAGTACACCCTTCCTATAGTCTTTCCTTGATGATAATTGTGAAGCTTGTGAAAGATTATAGAGAATGATATTGAGTATAGTATGCTTTTTGAAAACTAGAGAGCTTTGAATAATATAGAGAAAGATGGAATGAAATTCGATGCTTTGACAAGTTAATCAAGTCTCTATATATAATATACGAATAGTTGTAACCAATCATGAAGAGTTTCAATTAAGAGAAATGATCTAGAGAGTTGTGACTCTTCATAATAGGTTGCAACTTTTCGAAATCAGAATTCTGAAAGTTTTATTCGGATGTCTGTTTTAATTTGAAAAATGAAACAGCAAAGAAGTAGTGTATTTCGTAGTAGATTCAGACGTCTGAAATATTCAAAACAGACGTCTGAATAGTATGTTAAATTTAGATTTGTCTCAGCAAACAGACGTCTATCTGATTTAAATAAGACGTCTGTTTTCTGGGCAAAATATATTCTTTGCCTCTTTTGAATAAGAAAGCGTATATATGTGATATGTGTGTGTGTAATCATCAAGAGGACTTTAACATAAATATCTAGGACTAACTGACTCTTACAACATATTCAATCTTCATTTTGGTGTTCTTGAATCTATTTGTCAAATATCTTCCTGCAAAACAAGGTTAGATAATAACATATATGCTTATATATAGTTGTCATAGTCAAAAAGCTATGTAGCGAGATTCAACATTCTCCCCTTTTTGACTAATGACAACTATATAAGCTCTCCCTGTCAACATGCGTATAATGTCACTTGTTTCTCCCCCTTTGTCGTTTGACAAAAAGGAAAACTTATTTAAAGATCATAAGCACATATGCAATACACACAAACATACACAGAAACAGACAAGCAAATATAAACAAGCATACCTTTAGTCATAACATAGGACATCACATACTAGAGTTTTGTGCGAAACATAAAGAGAAGTACCAAAATATATTACAAACCATTTTGGATAGATAAAAAGATTTTTAGGCAAAATACGTAGATTAGAATACCGTTAAACATGTTTACCATCCTTCTGAAGTAGATGCCTCAATAGTCGTCCCACCATCTTTGGGAGATCCTTGTTCGGAATCGGGAACTTCTTCGGAGCTTGAAGACCATTGAAATAGAGCTGGAGCTTGAGCTTGGCTCGAAGAAGTGCCAGTGCAAGAGACTTTTTTCCAAATTTTATTCAAGAATCCTTTGATAGACTCAAACTTCTTAGTTATTTGTTTCAGATAATACTTTAATTCTTTATGAAGTTTGACTTGGTTTTGGGATAGCATTATGACAGCTTGTTCAGAAGAAGTTTCAGGAGAAATAATATGAATATCGTCATCTTCTTCTTCTTCTCAAACTTGGCGATGGTGAGAAGGTTCAGGAATAATTGATTCTGGATTGGAGGCTACATGTTCAGTCCAAGTCTCAAGTGACATAAATTCTAAGGTAGCGGGATTCGAAGGGATATCCATAAGCTTCAAGGTTTTGGGGCCAATTCCTTTGATGGTTAAGGAAGGGATGTTTGGTATGTTGATTTCACAAGCGGCAAGAATGTGTGTAATGAAAGCACCATAGTGTAGAGTCTTGTACTTGCGCTTATACGTGATGTCAGGCCATTCATCCATGATGATTTTCGCCCACTTAATTTGCTTCTTTAAGTATATGGCGTATAATACTTGAAAATCTCTTTTATAAACTCTTTTCATAGCTCCCTTTCCGGGGTTGAATAGTTCGGAAAAGTATTCGATTAAGAAGACGATCTTGTGGCCGAAGATGAGTGGAAGTAAGTTCTTCCATTTTAATGAGATTGTTAGCGAGAAATTTATGTGAAACCTCATCTCATGCAGGCATATCTACTTCTATCGTGTCTATATCCAATCATTGTCATGCACATTCTAGAATTTGGCCTAATCGTTGCATTGTTATAAGCACACGCTTTCCACATACCCATGACCAAATCGTATCCTTTTTCACTTGAGGCTTAGTATGATCAAGATTTAGATTTGCTAGAAACAACTTTTTTAGAAGAGGGTAGATTTTGACGTTGTTTTTATTGTAATCAACAAGTGATTCAAAGTGAAAGTATCTAACAGAGTGTAGTAGACAATAATTGGAAAAAGCATCAAATTTTACGAAGGCACCTTTGAAGAATTTTGAATCCTTCATTGCTTTATACCTAGCTTTTGCAGTATCATCCCAAAGCCACTTTTGGATAATTTCTTCAGAAGGTGGAAGAGATTCTTCTTCACATGTTCTTTTGCCTCTATGTGCCATGATTTGTTGTTGAAAAGATGATTTTTTTGTGGTAATTTTTGAATTTGGGGGCTAGGGTTTATAAAGGAAGTGAAAAGGATGAAGAGGTAAAAGTAAAAGAATGAAATAATGAATGGTTGTGATGTTTAGGAGGAGTCATATGTCTTTTAAAAAACACGTCAGTTACGTTTCAGACGTCTGATTTGAGAAAACAGATGTATGTTTTTTGAACAGTTTTGAACCCGAGAAGAATTAGTTCAAAATGGGGCTATTTCAGACGTCTGTTATTTTTGAATCAGATGTCTGATTCTAGGAGTAATGTAGTTCTTATTGTTGAAATAGACATCTTAATTTTTTTTGTCAAACGTCTGGTTTTGGGAAATTTTTAACCCGCAAGCATCTAGTTCAATTTATAATCATTTCAGACGTCTGTTTTATTTGGTGCAGACGTCTGGTTTAAAGGTAAATTTTATTCTTCTTATTTAGTCAGACGTCTGTTTTGTTTTGCTCAGACATCTGTTTTATGAGACGTTTGCACAATCAAATTTTTATTTCATATATAAGGAGTAAATAACAAGTTAGATATGGAAATATAAAATAAAGTAAATGATAGTTTAATTTTTAGAAGGTGGGGTCTTTGTTTGGTGTTGATGGATTCTTTCCTTCATTAGCTTGGTAATTTCTATCCCATGAGTTTGGACTATATGATGGTCGTGGAGGTGAGAAAGTGTAGTACTTCATTGTGGGAATTACTGGATTGTTCTTAGTTTGGTAAGAGGAAGATGGATCAATAAGATTCGACGGAGTTGGTAAAGGTGAGACAATATCCTTTTCTTTTGAACCACAAAATTTGTAGATCATTTTTTTGAGAAGGCTTAAGCGAGTCGATGTTATTTTCTATTCGAAATATAACTCCTTTTGTAGCGCTATTTGTTCTGTCTGATAATGATGGAGATCGCCTATTTTTCGTTCTGTATCTGGAGATGAGAGTAAAGCTCTTTTAGCTTTCTTTGCTTCAGGAGTAAATCTAGTGTGATAGTTACCCCAATGGTATTGCGGTTCATATCTAGGTGTTGTTGTTGGAAGTTGTTTAGAATTGGAAGAGCTATCCGATGTAAAGGTAATACCGAATGAAGAGTTGGAGTTACTTAAAGACATAGCGTTTCTAGTTGAGCTTCTTTTATTTTGAAGCTTGTGAAAGATTACGGAGAATAATATTGAGTATAATATGCTTTTTGAAAACTAGAGAGCTTTGAATAATATAGAGAAATATAGAATGAAATTTGGTTCTTTGACAAGTTAATCAAGTCACTATATATAATATATGAATAGTTGTAACCAATCATGAAGAGTTCCCACCAAGAGAAATGATTTAGAGAGTTGTGACTCTTCATAATAGGTTGCAACTTTTCGTAATTAGAAGTCTGAAAGTTTTATTCAGATGTCTGTTTTAATTTGAAAAATGAAACAACAAAAAAGTAGTGTATTTCATAGCAGATTCAGACATCTGAAATATTCAAAACAGACGTCTAAAAATTATGTTAAATTTAGATTTTGTCTCAACAAACAAATGTCTGTCTGATTTAAATAAGACTTCTGTTTTTTGGGCAAAATATATTCTTTGTCTCTTTTGAATAAGAAAACATATATATGTGATATGTGTGTGTATGTGTAATCATCAAGGAAGACTTTAACATAAACATCTAGGGCTAACAGACCCTTACAACATATTTAATCTTCATTTTGTTGTTCATGAATCTGTTTGTCAAATATCTTCCTGCAAAACAAGGTTAGATAATAACATATATGCTTATGTATAGTTGTCATAGTCAAAACGCTATGTAGCGAGATTCAACAGGGGGTGGGGGGTGAAAGTGATTACTTTAGGAAATATACCCAATATTCTTCCATAGTGCCTGCCAATTACGATGGGGACATCTACTTGGAATTCTCTCCATAATTGTCGATGTTGAATGATTCCTAATAACACAATTATGATAAAGCCGTAATTATTACCTCTAGGCCCCTAAACAGAAAAATGTATTTGTATATCAGCTTATAATTCAACCCACCTACTGGTTTGCTATTTGGAAACAACAAGAGGAAACATGTATATCTCTGATAATGATTCAATTCTACTATTATTTTACTTTCCCATATGTCCACTGTGTTTATAGTTTAACGTTAGAAGATCGTCCGTTATTTCCACATTTTCTAATTAGCAGAGGTTTATGACCACCGAATGTCACCATTTGAAGCCTGATACTGATTTTCTTGCCTTACATGATATTAAACTCTATGTTTACATTCCAGACTATCTTATCCAGTATCTTTATTTATTTTGTGCATTTTGATTTTCTAAGTGGTAAGAAGGCACACTCAATGATATAAAAATTATCTATATCAGGCAGTCCTTATTGTATGCATACATGGAAATAGCTAGCAGGTGCTTCTTATTCAGGTTTGTTTTTGAAATGCTTTTCTTGAGGAATTTTCTATTTACATTTCGATGAAGTAGATTTTTTGTGCACTAAGTAAGTACCCGTGCGTTTATGAAGGAAACACTCATAATATTTATTGTTGTACATCTATAAATTTAGGAGCTATGTTACATTTTTTTAGTATGATTTACTATTAAAACAAGAGTCAGGATAACTGCTCCTTATTTGCTTTCAGAAATACATTTGCATGTTGGCTAAGATTACCTTTTACTATTATCTCATAATATTATTTTCTTTAAATAAAATTATTTTTTCTTGAAGTAGAATTATGAATTTATAATTTGGGCTATAATCCATGATATGGATATATAATGCATCACTCAGTATAATATCATCAATTTGTACACCATCACCCTTTGATTCGTATTTTTATGCATATATTCCATTTTATGACCTTTTGCAATCTTTCAAACCAAATATTTCACATTTAAAATTTACATAGGAAAAAAATCTTTCATTTTATCCTGATTGCTTGATTTACTTATTGATTACACTGTTTAAGCTAAGTTAACCATGCAGCTTATTCATTTCCAATTTTTTCGGATTGCTAAAATCGGGTTCTCACTGTCTTTGCTACCATGCTTGCATTGTTTCTATATTTATTTGCCAATATGAGTTTTACCACTGTATGGACTGTAGCTATCAACCACTTTTTACTTTCCTTTCTGTTTGATTATATGATAGAAATGTTCTGTTTATTTCTAAAAGCAGGAATGAATTAGTTATTTATGAGTTGTAATTTCTTTAGTTTTGAGTTTTAGGACAACACCATATATTTGTACTAACTGAGGCAAATGTTTTGATTAGAGTAGTTGTAGATCCGCAGTTTCCATTCAAAGTCCTGATGGAAGAGTTGGTCGGGGTTTCCGCATGCGTTCTGCGCAACATGGCCTCTCGCCCTAATTTTGGATTAAACGAGCTGGATTTCGTGTTCTCCACTTGGTTGTCAGATCCATCCTAAATTTCACTTTGATGTATTTACTTGCTCCAACATCAACCGCTAATGCAGTAGTGTCTTATGTTTGTGTTCTTACATTTTCGAACTTGGCAGTTACACTTTTTGGAGCCGTGTTTCGACTTTGATTGGAAAGGGGGCTACTTTCGGCATTATTGGATTTGCAGCTGGCTTGTAGGTACAACTATTTTGAATGGTTTGATTAAACTTACGAAGAAGACGGATCCTGAGTTTGAACCACCAAACAATCCGCCTCCAACTTTGTTGAACGCGGTTAGTTGGGCGATTCACATGAGTGCAAGTAGCGATTTGTGGTACCAAAGTTTGAATGGAATTGAGCATGTGATGGGAAAGGTGATGCCTCCAGCTGGATTTAAAATCTCAGTTGTTGCTTTGAGGTGTTTCTTGGTGGATATTCATTTACTCTACTTGCAAGGCTCACATGGGCGCAGAAGGAAGAGGAGAAGAAGATGGTGGAGGATATGAAATTGGTCGAAGAGACCAGTAGAAGTTCTAGTGTTGGTGATATTTCTAGCAATATGAGATTGGATGAATCAGAGTGAGTTAAAAAAAATCAATTGGTAATTGGATTTGAGATTGGAACTTAACTTGGTTAAGTGAAATTAAATTAAGAAACGACTCTGAAATTAAATAAAGTGGTGAATTTGGAAATTTAATGGATAATAATTAAATAGAAATCAATCAGATATTAATCGGTTAATGTTCGAATATGTTGAACCATAATAAATATTAATATAGAATGTAAGTTCAATTGATTTGGTTGGTTTTGTTGTGTATTGGTTGTTGAATGTGAATTGTTTGTTATTGGATAGTAGATTGTTTGAATAAAATGAACCAATGATTTAATAGAGTTGAATAAATTATAAACTAAAGTAAATAAATTCCAGTATAATAAAACTGGAATAAAACTGCATGTGAATTGAAATTAAGGACATAAACCTATATTTGAAAATGAATTAATGCTTCATGTTTTATTTTGGATTTGGTGTTGATATACTTGTTGATTAGTGAAATATTATTTAAGTATTCCGTATATATATTACTTATTTACTGAATTAAGTTGAGTATAGGTGCCAGAAGGCAATGAGATTTGAGTTTGTTGCATATAAGTTGAGGAAGTATGCTCAATAGCGCTTGTGAAAGGTGCGCCTACGCGAAAATATAAATTTTGTATTTGGTTTTTGTTTTCAGGCCATGTGGGTCGATATATATATATTATTTATTCCTACGATATCGCAGATGTCACTCCGTACAAGGGAGACTTTGCCGGGTTTTTCCAGGAATTTAAACTGTTAGAAAATTTTCGATATTTTGAAAATTTATGTTGAATATAATGAATTGGTTTTTTGATTTAAAATAAATTGGATTTTGAAAATTGAATGGGCTTGTAACATTTTTCTTACCTCAGTAATTTCGGGGACGAAATTCTTTTAAGGGTGAAGAATGTAACGTCCCGTATTTTTGTTGGTCGAATATATAAATTATTTTATTATTCTAAATATTATATTTGGAATATTATTGGTTTTTAATATTAAATTCATTTATAAAACGAAGTTGAATGTTATAATTTATATATAATTTAAAAAGATCTCGTAATGGCGCGGTAGCTTGTATTATTGAGTTTTCAACTTCAATTGAATATACAAAATCCGTTTTAAGTCGGATTTCTGTGAAACAAGAAACGTTTCAATCTTGTTGATTATAATTTTCTTATGAAAGAGAAAAATCTGTATTTCATGTTATAGATTGGTAGTTATGTCCAAATCAAATTTTAAAATAGTCATTATGGAAATCATTATTAAAATATAACGTTAAAAACATGTTTTAAAATAATTTCGATACGGTTTAACTCAAAATTGATGATATTGAGTTGTAAAATCCATACTGTTTATATTTGAAGCTGCATATAATGTTTTATTTGGATATTTATGATAATAATAATTTATTATTATTTTATTTGATTATTTTGGAATTTAGTTAATATATATTTGATATTTTATAAGCCGTAGAAATAGACAATTTTCAAATTATCTCCGTTTGTGATGAAACGATTTTTTTTGGATCTAGAACGTCAAAACATAGCATGTAACAAATTTTGGGGCTAAACAGAGTTAATATGTAGGCGCACAAAATTTAATTGTAAACCGACAAATAATTAAAATTATAAAATATCGTCGTTTTCCAAACATAGTCAGATTTCAACCAAACGAGTTTTATTGGATCTGTATTAGTAAGTTATTGTTATGTTCCAAATTTGGTAGCAATCCGATTAACCATGTGATCGTGGCAGCATCAAATGCCTTTGTTTTTATTTAATAGTTTATTTTATTTTGGCCAAATTAGACAGAGGTAACTTTAAAGGAATAAACGACCAGATAATGAACTCCGATTTTAACGAAATAAATTTCATTGTATCCGTAAGGAAAAGGTCGAGTATAATTCCAAGGTTTCAAGTTGATTGGATTTATTTTGTGATCGTGAGAAATTTAAATGCGTGATTTTTAATCTGTGGTCTATAAAGGACTTTTCACAGACGACCTCGAAATTCAAAGAAGCTTGTCCCATCGTGTCCGAAATATTTTTCTATGCTAGGATTAGCATTTTTATCGAAAAACAAAAGTCGACTGTGGTTAGTTTTACTTGTTACTTCACAATGAAGTTTAATAAAATAATATTTTAATATATCCTTACACTATATATACCTTTAACCTTCAACCCTAGGAAATTTTCACCGTGGTCCTTCCTATTTTCAGCCGCCACTACAATACAATGAATGACCACAATCCTCCCTCATTCTCCCTAATAAATTTCAAAATCTATTAATAAATCGAAGAAGCATATAACTAGATAAATGTTCAACACTGTGAGGTCATGTGATTGTGCGGTGGAGATTGTGAATTTTGATTTGAGGCAGCGGGAATTGGGGTTTGAAGGTGCTGGAGTTCGTGACGAATTAGGAAGGAACGGTGGCGCCAGTTAGGTCAGGAGTTGGCTCGATGGTGGAGAGGATTAGGGCACGATGAGCGGAGAGGTTGGATCATTGGCAGGTGGCGGATCGAGAAGCGCACCAGTGGATTTTGTTTTGGTGCGGCTGAAGGTTCGAACATCAGCGAAACGCGAATACTGGAAGAAGTGTAAACACGAAGTGCAGAAGGAAAAGTTTGGGAAAGCAGCGTGGTTTATCGGGTCTGTTGCAAAATTAAGGGATGGAAGAAGCAGTGGAAGTTGCCAGTTGCGTGATGAAGGCATTTGCGTGGGTCTAAGATGAAGACTGTCTTCACAGTTTTCAAATATATGAGAAATCGGAAATAAAAAAGAAACGCGTGAATATTGGAAAAACAAAGGGGCCGTGTTATTCAAATTTGAAAAGCTTTCAATTGACCTACACCATTTTCTAATTAGGGGTAATCCGGGTATATAGTTGACTAATTAAGGATTTTAAATCTATTAAGAAGTTAATTAAAATGGTGCTGATAATTGGTCATGAACAGGACATTACAGTGTGGGTTCAATAAAAGTAGCATCACGTGAGAGTGAAGAAAATTTTGTAATCTACTGTTAAAAGAAAAAATTGAGCAACGTAATGAACTAACTAATTATAATTGTATAAGCTTATGATCATATAACGTTTAAATCATGACAGGGTTTAAACAATTTGATTAGGGTTCTAGAATTGCAGGCATGAGTCAAAATAAAGTAGCTGAACAATGGGAGAAAGGGATTGAGTCGGACTTGGGTTTCACAATAAAAGTAATTAGTTATATTAAAAATATAATTTAGGAAGTATTTATTCTAATTAAGATTTGTGAAAACGTAATCATTAATTATTTTTATTACGCTATCAGCATGGAACCAAACAAGAGGAGACAAGATTGTCTTGATGAAATCAATATCTTAGAACCGACTTGCACAGAGTTGGAGACCGTTGGAAATTATTGTTAAATTAAACGCTAGTTTAATTTAATTGGAATTGAAACCGAATTGCTTAGCGCCAACGGAGACCAAGGTGAGTTAAACTCACTTAGTTATCCCACTTATATTTGATATAAGTCGGGTTTTTATTGTTATGTGTTATGGTTGCTAATGGTTGATTGTTTGCAAATTATTTATATATATATATATATATATATATATATATATTGACTGAACCAATGAAATTAAACATTGTTTAATTTCAGTGGAAAAATCAAATCGTTATTTTAACGGTTGGATCTAATGGAGGTAATTTACCTTATTGGTCACATTTATAAATAAACGTGTTTATTTTAATGAATTGTTTGTTGTTTTAAATCTGTATTATTTGTTGTTATAGAAATTATTAGTTTAAATTTTCATAATTCTTATTAAATAAAATTATGTGAGATAATCTATTTTGATGAAGAGAAGAACAAGTTGGAGGCATCCAACGGGATTCCTCAAATATATTAGATGTTAATTATTCTCATATTATCATCATCTGATCTGTTCTGATTGGACGATTGATTTGGTTGTTGACCGTTGACCTGAAATTCAACAATTGTTTTTTTTGGTAAACCAACGGGTAATATTGGTTGAGTAATTGGCAGTATATGGCCTATAAATCAATCGTTTTCTAAATATTGATTTACCGTCTGTTGAATCGATAAAAGTGAAGTTATAAAATTTATAACTAAAGATAGATTTTTAAATCTATTATTTTAAATATAATTTCTTAAAAGAAAATAAATATTTATTGTTAATTATTTAAGTTTATATTTAATTATTAAATGACTTTAAAAATCAAATTCTGACATTAATTAGATTTATAAGCAAGAGAATATAAAATTTACCTAATGGTTAAGGATTCGATAATTGTTTTTGAGAAATAATTAAATGAAATTATTTAAAGTTAATCATATTATTAATTAATTTAAAGGAAGGACTATACTTGGAATTGGTTAACGAATTAACCATGGTTTGAGTTGACTAAGCCAACTAAATTAATTAGAATTGGCTATTTAATGAATTTACTTTTAAATTAATTTAATGATATAACTAACAAATATTTGTGTTAATTTTAATAAGATTTTAAAAAAGAATTTACTATTTATTTTTAGTTAACAGAGAAATTAACTACTTCTTTAGTAGTTAGTGATTGAAGTAAATTATTATTTTAATAGTAATTTAAGAGATTACTTTTTAATTAGGATTCATTTAAAAAATAATTGAAGCTGAAATGCAATCTAATTGAATTATGAATGGAGTTTATGAACGGGTTTTATTTTAAAACTCGAATTTTTATAACGAAGTTATAAAAGGAATTTTAAGTGAATACAATAGCTTAAATTTAATGTTTACTTAATATTTGAATAAAGTAAAGGAAATAGAGATAAAGGGGTTTATATTAAACCTGAGTTGTGTAAATAAGGTTTATAGAAAGAGATGTGAAGTTAAAACGTTAATTTTAAATTAACATTATTAAATAATGGAATTGAGAGAAATGAATGGGATTGAAATGAGATTTTAAAAAGGGAATGATTAAAAGAGATTTGTAATTGAATTTGGTAAAGGATTTGATAAATGAGTTTTGGTAATAATAATCCGAGAAATAAAATTTCTTATAAGAAGTAAGGTTAAGAAGTGATTTTTATTATGGAATTACCTAATCTATATATTAAGTAATAATAAGTTATATTTAAAAAGACATATTTCCAAAAGTAAGAAGATTTTACAAGCCATATTTTAAATAAAATAGTTAAATGAGATTTATGTCGATATTAGAATGAAATATCGGTTTTTGAATTACAACTCATTTCTATCTTAAGATAATAATGTTGTTGATCAAGGTCTGAGAGGTAATTAAAATACCCCAACTTGAATGACTTCAGGATTATCTGAGGATGATATTAGTTGTAACGGTAAAGAGGTATAGAATAATTTATTATTTCGATATGAGCAATAATAACGAAGTAACATAAATAAAAAGGTTTGAAATATGTATAATGAGATTAACAAAGTAACAGAAATGGAAGGATGGGAGAATATATATAATGATATTCCCAAAGTAAAGTAAAATAAAAGAAGATTGTGTGAAATTATAATGGTATTTTTGAGATAAAAAGGTAATGGGAAAAAGGAGTTTTGGAATGGAATTATTCTAAAGAATAAGAGTTGGTTATTATTTCATATAATAAAACAAGAAAAATTTTGTAACGTAGTTTTACGAATGATAAGATGAATTTATTTCCTAATTATAGATAATGAGTAATGAAGTAGAAAATGTTTTGAAAATGATAGTAAAATAGAAAATTGAATATGATATAGGATATTTTCCTATGTATTAAAATAAAATAGTTTGGAATTTAATCTTATGTGAAATAAGAAGTGAAAAGCTATATCCGTGATATAGAAAGATTTAAGGGTTTTAAACTAACCTTGTCTAATTGTTTTTAATTAAAGAGGCCAAGTAATGTCGAGTACTGAATCAATGAACTCATTTTATTCTCATGATTATTTATTCGATAGTTAAATAACCGACTATCAAATCCAACCCATACGATTATTGGTACGAAAAGGCCAGGATCAAATTTATATTTAAAAACCATTCCGAACCAGCAAATACATAGAAGATGTTGATTGGAGATGGGGCAGCGAAGACAGTGGATCTTCATAAGCGAAAGGACTACTTGTCGAATTCTCTGGGGTCGCGCCCTAAGATATTCTAATAGTGATCTAGTCATGGTTGAAATCGATGGATTGCAAGGACTACTCGCTACTGATCCTTGGGGTGATACTTATATAGGATGTGGTAGGAGAGTGCCTTCGGTTCATCCTGTTCCTGGATGACTTGTATGGACGAGTGTTTGATAGAGAATTTCCAAAAGGGTCACGTACGTTGATTTCTTCAAACATACCTTTGTTGGTGGCGTAGAACAACGATTCTCTTAGCTTAACAACTAGTGTATTTTTGTGGACGTCAGTTAGTGATCTCTAGCGAATTTGATGATGTGGCATTCAAAGTGAATAGTGGCCAGATGTTCCAAAAAGTAAGTATGACCTCAAGCTTCATCAACTGGGAAATGACACAAAATCGGGTAGGTCGTATGGCTATGTGGGTCGCACCCATCAAAAGGGTATATCATTACGTGATCAGGAGAAATCAAATGCCTTCGGTTGTCCCATTTTTATTTTTGTATGTACGCTATCGGTTCGGTTGGCTGAACCCCAACCATGGTAATGATATATTCGGTACTCCCGCAGAAGTGAGGGGCCAGTCATGTTTAGCCTGGATTTCAAGATGTTCTTGTTGAACCCCGATGTATTCATCTCCGGAGATACATAGTTGGGAAGGTGGTCCCATACCTTGCCAGGAAATCCATTCTCCAATAAGCGCCCACAGTTTTGATTGTATATTATGTATGTAGAGCGTGAGATGCAAATGTTCTGCTAGATGGTTATTTATTTGTATTTAGACACTATTATAATATCAAAAAAGATATTGTTTTAAAAATGTTTTGGGTTATCGTAAGGTAAAAAACCGTCCGTATTTATGTGTGGATTTGGTCTTATGATTATCCTTTTCTTTCGAAAAGGTTTGACTTAAAAATCAAGTTGTGTGATACCTTTAAACTTAATATGTTTTCTCACTCTGGTTCACCAGACTGATCCGACGTTTGTAATGCTTGGGCTAGACCGGGTCGTACAGGTTCAGGTTATCGAATGTAGTGAAGAGAGGAGCCAGAAGAGTCCAGACGTATAATATTGTATAGTTGTGTTTCCGTTGCGTGTTATATATGAGGACAGGTTATTATAACTGTCCAAATATGTGCTCCGATGATTGTAAGTTTCTATTTAAAGCTCTCTATAAAGATTTAATTCTATATTATATGTTGTTCGTTGCGATGTGAGACCATGATTCTGATGTGTTTCTTCTTCATGTTTCTTCTATTACAATGTTTCTTTATTTCTTATCTCACCCTCTAATTTCTTTCTAATAACTATATGTGTTTTCGATACCTGAGTTTTAGCAAGAAATACGGGCTTTATGTATTATTGTCAGAATTCGGACGTCGAATTCTTTAGGTCATTACACATATAATGATCATCTTGCAAAGTCTTCTGATTAACATACAAGTATTTTGCTATGGTACAAAAATGTTGTAAATATATTATTCACAATGCTTTATGCAACATTAAACAAGTGTTATAAAAAAATGTGAATTATGTAATGGTGGATTTCAAGACGGTAGAAAAAACGTCGTTAATGTGTTTTAAAGACATTTATTCACCATTGTAAGATGCTTTTTTTTTGTAGTGGGAATCCCCAAGTATCGACATGCAAACCTCTTTAAATGTATCAGTAAAGCACTCTTTAAATTGCCAATCATTACTATATCGAAAAGAATATCCTTTCAAGTGTATGATGGGAATTAAGTTTAAAAGCAGTGGATTGTAACTGCTTGATAATTGAGGCAAAGACATGTATTTCATATATGTGAATTTTTGTAAATAAACGATGTTTACTAAAATCTTATAATTGCTTTTGCAATGTCCTTCCTTCTCCATGTGTAATTGTACCCAACAGATCTTATTTATATCAGTCTGAACTAGTGCAAACAACTGTTAAATGCTCTAAGCTGAGAAAATAGTGTGGATAATCCCTTTTTCAGTGGAGATGATGCATTATTATAATCTCCAATGAAAATGAATTATTGATGTTTCTGTCTCACTTGTTATTCTTTGCCATAAAGTCTGTTTGTCGTTGAAATTGGTAATGACGTATACAACAATAAAAACTAATAGAAATCATCTTGAACTAATAGCATATGTTGTAATATGTTGTAATGACTAATGAGGATGATATGGTTGAAATTGTCTAGGCTAATATGTCTCATAACACCAAAATGCTACCTGAACACTCAAAAGGTATTTCTTGGGATTATATTTTTAAATAATGATGAGTTTTGGGTCATTTAGTTTTTTTTCCACAAACCAACAATGGGTGGTTTGAATTTTGTCAGAAGCCCGAGTGCATGATGAAAACGCTATGGTGTATTCATACCTCCAACATTCCATGTCAATAAAGTCATTTGACTAAAGAGTTTCTCCTTAAATATCTATCAGTAGGAGCATGAGTAGTAACTTACCTTTTACTTTTTACTTGATGCATATATTATGTGTTTTTTATGTTGAAGCCATAAACCTTTAGATTATCATCCACTTGCATGTCTTTATTTATTGTGTCTGCTACATGTCGAAATTCATCGTGATGTAAGGAAGATGGTCACTCCTGATTGAGAAAATCCAAGTGACCATTATCTTTTACTTATTCTACTTTATTACTATCAGCTAATATGCTATGGGGTTTTATATAAGTACGTGTCATAGGAGAATCTTTCTTATCCTTTGAAATAGATGCAAAAGGTTGTGGTTGTTCAACAGTGCTAGATATACTTGGCATATATTTGCTTTGCTTGGAAACCTATTTTGGCACAGTAATAGATTCATGAACATAAGTTTTATAACTAAAAACTTTACATTTATCACCTTTTAAAGGGATGTACTCATTCTACATCATTCTCTTTTTTGTTGTTAGTATGCAATAAAATGATTTTGAAAGTAACACTGTCTTTGTATTAATAGCAGTTTATAGATGTGCATACTTTCTAAACATTTTGAGAGTAGTATTTTCATCAATTTGAATTGAAGTACCAACATAACTGTCCATTATAGACAAAGCATCAGTTGCCCACATTTGTAATTCCAAATTGTAGAGCTTAACCCAAATTTACACCTCTGTAGTATTATGTTTGTTTAAATCATATATTGGGTACGTACAAGGTTCAACTATCAGAAGTTTGGCAAAATATGAGTAAGTATTTGATTGCACAACTTTACCAAAATCATCAGTGTAGTTGCATATCAAGTGGTATTATAGTGCAATATGAATGTAGAACATCCCTTTTGGCTTCTAACTTTCTAAGTATAATTATTCGTTTATTAACTGAAAGTCGAAAATTAGTTGGATGTACAATAGTATCATACCATATCGTTTGATTGATTGAATATGTTCCCTTGAATACACGCATATCCATTATGTTGTTTAACAAAAACACAATTTTCAATTATTCTTGCTTCATATAGAATCTCTTTTACCATTAACAACATATGCAAAAAAATCTTGTGTTTTGAGTAGTTGTATCTATCGATGATGAAGAAGCGGCAATTTCCGCTGAAGGATTTGGCTGTTTTGGGTTGAGGGGATAATGATTAGTTATATGCATGTTAGTCCTCCATATGTTCTCTTGATTAATGTTATATATATATATATATATATATATATATATATATATATATATATAGGGATGTTCCAGAGCACCCATATTATGTGGCACCCAATTTCCCCCTCAACATGAGCCATTCATTTATAATTAAATAAGTTAGTGGGTAAAGAGAGAGTTAGTGGGAAGAGAGAAACAGAACTGTGGTGGAAATCAGGGGATATATGGATGCTACATTATTTAGGGGTGCTCTTGACCCCCCCCTCTCTCTCTCTCTCTCTCTCTCTCTCTATATATATATATATATATATATATATATAAAACACATACACATGTTTGTTTATGCACATAACTTTGCTGCTGCGAGGGATGTTTTGTTTGATATTTTGCCCTCTTTAAGTCAATGCAACGAACCTTGGTTGGTTTGCGGGGATTTCAACTCTCCTCTCAGATTTTCTGATAGGAATGGTGGAACTCTGATATCTCTACATGAGCTCAGATTTATTAATATTGCTATTACCAATTCTGATTTAATTGATATTAAGTCGCATGGTAGTAAATTTACTTGGAATAATAGTAAACGTGATAGGCCTAGAACCTTCACTAGGATTGATCACGCTTTTTGCAATAGTTGTGCTCTTAATGTGTGGCCATCTCTCAACAATGAGATCTTACTCCCAATTTTATCCGATCATTCTCCTCTAATCATCCACATTAGTGAGCAAACAATTAGTAGGAAATACAGTTTTAAAATTTTTAATTGCTGGACTTAAGAATCTGATTTTTTTGATTTATTTCACACTTCTTGGAATGCTCCTTGCTATGGTAACTCGATGTTTTTATTGCACAAAAACTGAAATCTCTTAAGGAAGTTCTTAAGACGTGGGCGAGAAATAGGTTTGGTAGAGTGGCCATGCTCTCTACGACGTCGTTGAATCAGCTTACTGAAATTCAGCAACAAATGTTAAATGATCCTACCAACGATACACTTCCGGCTTTGGAAACTGAGTTTGCTCATAAGCATGTTGTTGCTTTACAAACTTGAAGCTGAAATGAACAAGTAAAAGACCAGGAGCAAATGGCATGAAGACGGAGACAGGAACACATCGTATTTTCATGATGCGTTAAAGGCAAGACATAAAAACCAGGATATTCACTCTATTATGGATCCACAAGGATAGGTACAATTCTCTGCATCAGGCATCCAAAATGCCTTTATACATTACTTTTCTACTCTTTTTGGTAATGACAGTAACTTACAGCCCCTCCTAGATGATATTAATCCTTAATTGCTGCTTAAAATCAACGAATATCAAAGTCAGTCTATGGTTTCTCCTATTACTGAAACTGAAATTAAAGAAGCTATGTTTTCTCTTAATTCGAATTCGTGCGGAGGTCCCGACGAATTCAATGCTAAGTTCTATCAGCATAATTGGACCATTGTGAAAAATGATGTTGTTAAAGCAGTTAAGCAGTTTTTTTTCTAAAGCCAAAATGTTGCCTTCTTTCAATAACACGATTATTGCGCTTATTCCAAAAACTCAAAATGCTAATCATGTTACTTCTTTTAGGCCAATTTCCTGTTGCAATACGATATATAAATGTATATCCAAAGTATTGGCTGTTAGATTAGAAGGTGTTTTACCTTTTGTCATCTCGCATAATCAGTATGCGTTTCTTCTGAAACATAACCTTCTTGATAACGTATTATTAGCTCATGAACTCATTAAAGGTTACAATATCAAAAATATTTCTCCTCGTGCTATGTTAAAACTTGACATAAGAAAGACTTTTGACTCCCTTCAGTGGAGTTCCATCATTAGGATTTTGAGTTTTATGAACTTTACCCCTAAATTTAATGCTTGGATTTATTAATGTATTAGCTTTGCATATTTCTCTGTTAATGTTAATGGTAACTCATGTGGTTTTTTTAGTAGCAAACAAGGAATTCGCCAAGGAGACCCGATCTCCTCTTACCTCCTTATTGCGGTGATGCAATTGTTTACAGGTATACTTAATAACCTAGTTGACACCAATAATTTTACGGTTCACCCCAAATGCAAAAAACCCCGCATCACAGCTCTTATGTTTACCGACGACTTGATCATCCTTTATAAACCGGATGATAATACTCTCACCAACATTATGGCTACGCTCAAACAGTTTTATTTGATGATAGGGCTTAAAATTAACTATGACAAGTTTAAGGCTATGGTTGCTGGGGTTAGCGAGTTGAGAATGCAACAAATACACACCTTAATGGGTCTGAATAGAAACAATTACAATTCAACTTATCTGGGGCTACCTCTCGCAACTTCTAGAATTACCACCTCTCGGTGCATACCATTGTTTGAGAAAATCACCGTTAGGCTTGAATGCTGGTCCAATAAGTTGCTTAGTCAAGCGGGATGCATCACGCTTGTGAAGTCTGTTATCATTGCAATGCAGGTATATTGGGCTAGAACATTTGTTCTACCACACAAACTTCTTCATATGATAAGACTAGGTTCACCAAATTCATTTGGAAGCTATGCAGTTAAAGCCCCGCTAAATCCCCGCAAAATTGTCTTTATAGCCTGTAGCGCTCTCCGACCGCTACGCTATTTCAATTTAGCGCTGATGAACAGTAGCTTCACTTAAGGCCCCGCTATTTTCTGCTTCATCTGCTAAATCAACGCTATTTAGTACTCGCTTTAGTAATATAAATATACAAAGGATGATTTGTCCAATTATTTTTTAAAATAAATCAAAAAATTAATGTAAAAGCTAATTTTAAGTCATAAATGTCTTATATAAGATAGAAATCTGTAGTAATCCTCGAATCTAATGTGCGTAACCATGATATTCTTTGATTTTTTATATAATATTAATTAATATTCGTTTCTTCTATACAAATGATGCGAGAATGATAATTAATTAATTTTAATTATATAGTCTTACATCTAATTAACATTTTTGCACCTCCTCAATATCCCCATTATTTCCCCGATATAGATTTTTACACCTATACCGTTATAGACCTGCTAAGCGCTTTAATTGCATAGTTTGGAAGGGCAACATTCACGATAAGTATTTGGCTCCAATTTCTTTTAAAGTCACTGAAAAACCTATCAATAAAGGGGGGCTTGGCATTATTAATACATGTGAATCATATTGATGCTTTACTTAGCAAGAAGCAAAGTCTAAGGGTGTTATGGTCTCACACACATATTATCAAACAAAATTGTTTTCAGAACATGAACAATTTGCAGAATTACAGCTGGACTTGGAAGAGTCTCCTTAAGCTGAGACAGAAAGTTCTTCCTTTCTTTAAGTATGGCATGGCTGCTTTTATGCATGTGCGGTTCTGGTTTGACCCATGGATAGAGCATGGTTTCATCACTTGCAGTGCTATTACATACCTGGAGCTTGAGCTTACTGGAATTCCTAGTGCTAGCACCGTTGATGATATATTTATAGACAACCATTTGAACTTGCCTGCGTCTTTTATTCAAGACATGAACACCCTGTGGTGCAAGATCAGGGCTGCTGAGTCCAAAGGGTTTGCTAGCCGGGTTGTCTCTTGGCAATGCAAAGTTGAAGAGTTTCAGAATAAAACCATGTATAATTTGCTGCAAAATACATCATCTTTGGCTATATGTAGGTGGCATAAGGCGATATGGCGTAGTGACAACAATGCGAAAGACAACTTACTGCTATGGAAATTCACAACAGGGGCGCTGCTGACTAATGAGAAACTTGCCGGATATGGGATGGTTGTAGATGTGAGTTGTCATTTATGTCATTCGGTTGGGGAAAATATTTAGTGTCTTTATTTTGAATGTGTCAAGACTAAGGAAATCTGGAATGATGCATTACTTCAAGAAACGTGCTCGCTTAATTCTAGCAATATGGAATGGGACAGGATTCGCATGAGAGTACGTGGAAGAAGTGCTCGGGTAAGAATATTTTGCTATATTCTCAAGAAAATTGTAACTAATATTTGGAGGCAAAGGAACACTCGCATATTTTATCCGAGCAAAGATTTGAACTAAGCACGGCTGAAATTTCTTAAATTTACTTTTGACCCTGGTATTTTTGGCTAGCATTTTGCTTGTTCTTGTATATAAGTGTTTTGTGTTAGCTCCTTAAGGCTTTGGTATACCATGTTGCATATGTTTTCTTTTGTTTTTAGGTTCTCCTTTGTTCTCCATTATAATCGTCTTTTTGGTATATCAATAAAATGGTAGGGAGCCATTCAACCCTCGTCGGCTTTGCCAAAAAATAAAATAAAATACTCCCTCCTGGTATTGTTCTCTTTCCATATTTTCTGCAATTGCCTCTTATAATTCATGACTTTGGCATATGACTGTTTTTTGAACCCTTTTTCTATGTTCTTCTATATTTCATTTGAGTTTTTGCAACCAATTACACCTATGGTGACAGATTTTGACTTATATAGGACATTATCCATGAGCTAATTAATCTGTCCTGTATGTGAAAACTTTGTGTATTCATCATTGGCAATCACTTGATTTTTTTGATTGGTAACGAACTTTGGTGGTATAGCAAGAGCCCCCATGATGTACTCTTCAAGGACATAGCTTTGTATTACAGTCTCAATTTGTAATTTCCATAATAAGTAGTTATTTTCATCGTGTTGTACGGTGATAAGTTGAGATTGAGGACTAACAATTGTTTTGATTAACCTATCTGCAACACTAGTTGCTTCTTGAGGACCAGAGACATTGATGGAGGTTGATGATGAATTGTTGTTGGCCATGATGAAAACAATGCATTGAAAAACATGATGGCAGAAAACCGGATCAGATGTATAGATCAAAGAGGAAGAGAAAAAGTGTACAAGAACTGCACTGCAATCAGGTTATGACTTTGACGAGATATACTCTGATTTGAATACCTGAACGACACAGTTAAATTCTTGGTTTTTTTTTCTTCGCTTCTTGACTGATTTCTTGATTCAGAAAAGAAGACCGGTGGCCTGAGACTCAACTGCAGCCATAATTTTTGTATTCAGGTCAGCAGATGATTTGAATCTGATTTGATGCAAGGTTGTAGGCGAGACACTGATGATCAGAATGCCTCTTCACCCTCTCCGATGATGAAACTTAACCGGGGGGAGGAAAATTTACACCAATTACAGTGTGAATCAATGCTATTTAATCACGATCAGGATCTTGAAGTTGTAAGGCTGAAATAAAGCTCTGATACCATGATAGAATTTATGCAGAATTTATGTTGTAAAACTTGAGAGAGAAACGAGTGAAAAGTTTGTAATCTTATCGAATGATTGAATATGGATGTACGTGAGCGTATTTATAGAAGTAAAGATGGGCTGCTAACGTAACTAAAGGCCCAGCAACAAAATAAAGCTTATAAAAGCGGGTATAATAATACTGAACCCGTATAACATAGTATAGATACTATCGACCAACTTGTGTTGTTATTCATATGCTTTATTTAAAGAAACAAACATGCATTTGATATATTTGTGTTAAGTTTATGCTTTTGGTTCTCTTAAAAGTTGACAATGGGGTCAACATAATTTGAAATGAATTTCAAAGCTCTCGTACAACTTCTATTTTTCTTTATTATTCCTTGTACATTTATGTGTTAATACTGTTGAACCTCATCGTAAAGGTAGACTAATGCTTTTAATAGGTCATCTATCAGATTAGTCGGTGAAACTAATATACATTTTTATGTCTTACTTTCCATTTAACTCAGAAGGACTGCATACAATAATGTTATCATTTGATTTGTTTAATGCTAATACTGTTGGATTTAGAGACGTCTATTTACAATAATTAAGTTGGACATACATGCATTATGATTATGACATCTGGTACTGTTTGCAACATTACAATTATGTAATGATTAAATATGCCAAACAATGTGATTAATCAAGTCATGGCATTATACGTGTTTCATTAAGGATTTGGATACAAATACATATAGAATATTGTTAATCAATTATAATTGTTAACACTACAAGAAACAGGCCAATTAGCGACGGCAAAATACCGTCGCCAGCCGTCGCTAAATACCGTCATAAATAATGTGGACGCTAAGCAAATAGCGTCGAGCATGGCGATGGCTTTGGACACCATATTAGTGAGGGCTAGCGACGGCTAGCTTGCCACGTGGACAAACAGTTATATTTCAAATATCTGACACAAGCCGTCACCATAAAGCCGTCGCTAGCCGTCACAACTCGTGGCAAATCTATACAAATATGCCGTCGCGAGCCGTCGCCATGCGTGGCAAAGCTGAGTCTTTGACCCCCGCCTATCGTGGCCAGCCGTCGCAATACGAGACCAGAAAACCGTCACTAGCCGTCGCTAATCTGAAACATTTTTTTAAATTTAAGCTACTAACAAGCCATCAAACCACACCAATTCAATCCACAACTCATATACAACCAGTTTCACATTCTATCGCCTTAAAACATCACAAAACAAGTCTAAAATACCATCAAAACGTCCACATCAAACAAAACAAGTCCAAAATACCATCAAAACGTCCACATCAAACAAACCAAGTCCAAAATACCATCATCGTCTCCACAAAACATCACAAACATCTCAAGTTCATCACCAACAAGTAGCTTGTATTTACAAACCAAGTCCAAAAAAAAGGGACAAGTACCTACCTACTCATCCTCGTCGTCCTCCTCGTCCTCGTACTCATCCTCTTCGTCCTCCTCATCATCGGCTATGGTAGCAGGCTCACTCGACGGCATAACCCCATGCTCCTGAAGATATGCAGCAATCCGCGCATCCAACACAGTCTCAAGCTGGTTCTCTTGAAAACCCTCTAAAGCTGCAACCTGCTGTCGAAGCATGATGATCTCCTCCTCGCTCTGACGTCTCGTGTATGAGGCCTGAGTCCCCGACATCTGTAATTATCATATTATATGCGTGTATGAGATAAATTAATATTTCAATGGTATTGCAATGTACATTAATGGTTTATACAATGATTTATACAATGATTGTAATAGACTTGTCGATATCAAATTCACACCAATTAATGAAACCAATTTGTAGTAATTATTCATGTCGGTAATTAATATGTGATAAATTAACATTTCAATGGTATTAATATGACATAAATTTAAAGTAATTATTAATGCCAGTAAGAGATAAATTAATATGTGATATTTGTTTACGTGAATTGAGTACCTAAGTGATATTAATTAATAACACTTGGATATGTTTAAATCCTTTAATAAAACGCTTTACCTCTATGTTTCCAAAGCCATAGCGTCTACCCCTGGTAGGCGGGTCGATGATTTTGTTCCAAATGCGATTGCACTCCTCCACGTCCGGCTCTTGACCTAACTGCGTCGCTCGAGCATCTAATAGCATCCTGTATTTGTCCTGTGATAGCGGACAATTATGGAATACATTAAATATTCAATTTCAAAATAACAATGTGAAATACAAATTATTATAAATGCTAACCATCGTTTCACAGACCTTAGGGTCCGTCCACGTATATGTGGTGTTACCCTCCTCATCTGTCCGCTCGACGGCATGAGTCTGTGTAAACACCTCAGCAAGTGTAGGCTCCCGTTGCAGAGTCGACATCTGAAATGATACAATATATATTTGGAATTTACCAATACGATTTAAAAAGTTTAGAACTATTTTTAAATGTGATTTATTGTTCGTACCAATTCACGACGATGCTGGGAGAAGGACTTAGACCCAGCCCGATGCAAAGCAGGATTTTTGAGCTTGTTTGCTCGGTTTCGCGCTGAAAGCTCCTGTATATTTAATTATATGATTAATTGATGGATATACAAAATAAAATTTTAAAATAAGCTTAATTAATTTACCCTCGCAGCTTCCGTGGCCCACAATTTCTGGAAATCAGCGTAGACCTCCTCGCTCATCCACTGAGGCCTCTTTTTCGCTACTTTTGTGTTGTGTGCTTTATTTCTATAAGCTTATAATCTTTATGCACGTTGATTCCAGTACCAGGAACATTGCTGAACCAGTTGCACTTGAATAGAACAACTTTTTCAATGAGTTGTACATAATATGTCAACTCTAAAATCTGTGTCAAGACGCCATAAAAGTCTTTTATATGCTCTTCGGGATCATCACTACCTTTGACAAATACACCACTGTTATATGTTAATCTGTCAGTACCATGTTCTTTGGTGTTGAATTTAAATCCATTGACGAAGAATATTGGATAAGTCTTAACATTTCTTTTTGGTCCAAGCGCGAGATGTTGCAAACCCTCGTCATTGACGCAGTTTATTGGATCGTAAACGTACTTCGAGAATCATTTAGCAAAATCTTTACTTAGATCGCCATTTGGATTTTCTGATTCGTAAATACTGCAAATATAAATGATTTTATTACTAGCTAACAATTGATGTACACATAACTGTAATAAAGTTAAAAATTTAGTACCTAACAAACTGTGCAACTTCAGCACAATTTAGAAGAACATATGTGTGTGCTACATGGTGATCTCTATCATCTAACCATATTTCTACACATTTTCCAGAAGATCGTCCATATTGTTTTAAAACAGATAACATAGTCGGACAAAAATTGGTTTCCACGGTTTCATCATTACGAGGACCACTTACAAATGAAAGGTTCACATGATCACTGAAGTAATGAGAAAAAAGAACGAAGCTTCTTCTTCAAGATAAGATTTGCAAATCGAACCTTCAACTCGTGCTTTTTGTCGTACTTTTTTCTTCAGATGATTCAAATACCTAAAATAAAATTAATTCAATTTATTTGCACTAATGTCACTTTGAATTGTAAGCATAAAATTTACCTTTCAAAAGGATACATCCATCCATATTGCACTGGACCTCGAAGAATTGCTTCGGATGGAAGATGAATAGGTAAATGTTCCATTACATTAAAAAATCCTGGAGGGAAGATTTTCTCCAATTTGCAAATCAATATCGGAATTTCTACTTCAAGTTTACGAAGACCATCAATTTTTAACGTTGTCGAACAAAGCTGTTTATAGAATAAGCTTAACTCTATTAAAACACCCCACACTTTTACAGGCAATAATTCTTTGAACACCACTGGTAATAAATATTCCATCATGATATGACAATCATGACTTTTCATCCCACTCAATTTATTGTTTTTATAGTCAACACATCTACGAAGATTAGAAGAAATCCCATCCGGACATTTCAGTCCATCAACCCATTTCAATACAAGTTTTATTTATTTGTTGTCTAGTTCATAGCACGCTTTGGGTTTTTTTATTATCATTGGGCTTCATATGAAGTTCTGGACGTTTACAATATTCTTCTATGTCACGTCTCAAATATATATCGTCCTTTGTTTTTCCTTTGACATTCAAAACAGTATTAAACACGTTGTCAAATACATTTTTTTCATTGTGCATAACGTCGATATTACGTCGAAGTTTGAGATCTTTCCAATAAGGTAGCTCCTAGAATATGCTTTGTTTACACCAATTATGAATGTCAGATTTACCCGGAATTTCTGTTTGTTCTCCATCCTCATGGATCTTGGGATAATCCTTTATAATATCGTATATTTCTTCACTTGTCCAAATTTTGGGTGCTTGCAGAGTCATTCCGCTGTTAGCTTTAAAGTTTTTTTTATCTCTTCTAAAAGTATGATTGGTATGCAGAGAACAACGGTGACAATCAAACCACGAATGCTTTCTTCCATACCGTAAGAAAAATGCTTGCGTTTCTTCCATGCATAAAGGGCAAGATAGACGACCGGCCCTACTCCAACCTGAAAGCATCCCATATGCAGGAAAATCACTAATCGTCCATAACAAAGAAGCGAACAGACGAAAATTCTTTTTTTTTTTTTGAAATGTCGTATGTTTCAACTCCTTCATCCCATAGTTTTTTCAACTCTTCGATTAATGGTTGTAGATAAACATCGATGCCTTATTTTGGATCATTAGGACCAGGAACGACAACAGTGAGAAACATATATGGAGTTTTCATACACATCCATGGAGGTAAATTATAAGGAGTAACGATAATAGGCCAAGATGAATATTTACTACCAAACTGAGAAAATGGTGAAAACCCATCTGTACATAAACCAAGTCTGACGTTACGGCTCTCTGCGGCAAATATAGGATACGTCCTATCAAAATGTTTCCAAGCTTCTCCATCTGATGGATGTGTCAAAGTTCCGTCTTCTTGTGTTCGCACACTATGCCATCGCATATGACATGCAGTGACTGAGGATGCATATAACCGTTGTAGTCTAGGGATGATTGGTAAATAATGCATTCTCGTATACGGAACTTCCTTACCTTTCTTTTTTCTAGGTTTATACCTTTCGCCGCCACATTTTTTACAGTTTCTAAGATTAATATCATCTTTCCAATACAACATGCATCCTTTAACATAAGTATCTATTTTTTGGTACGGCAAACCGAAAGCCGACATTAGTGTTTTCACTTTGTAATGACTATCGCACATCAGATTATCGGGTGGCATATGTCTTTTTGCAGCTTGTACAACTGATGTAAATGCAGCTTCTGTAAGGTTAAATTTTGATTTCATGGTGATGTACTCGGCGGTTACCGATAATTCAGTTCCACTCTCACAACCATTCCACAATGGCCGCTTAGCTGAAGCCAATAAATCATATATTTTTTTGGCTTCCGTGTTCGGTTCCTCTTCAATATTTACGTCATCATCGTCAACCTGACCGATAGGGAACATTGACCGTGCTGCATCTTCCACCATATCTTCTATTGGATTTGTCATAACTAATTCGACCTCCGACGCTACAGGATTTACTGTAGGCGCAACAAGTTCTCCATGACGATCCTATAAATAATAATTTGGCACAAAACCTGATTTGTACAAATGTACTTTAACAATGTCTGGTTTATGAAACCTCATCAGCTTACACTTACTACACGGACAACGAAGCTCCTCGTAATTTCGATTATTAGATACTGCAAATCTAACAAATTCATTTACATCATTATAGAAATCTTCTTTCACTAAGCCTTTCATTCCAATTCTAACGTCATACATCCAACTACGGTCAATGTAATAATTGGACATTTTTCCTGATTCAAAAATATATGTCCGTGATTTCGATAACACATACATATATTGTTCAAAGAATTTATTCAACGCACAAATATTTTTAATGGTTTATACGTACAATAAAAGTGATGGTTTTAACATATGACAATTTATTTCAAGGTCTAGCTATTTTTAATAGCTCCTACACATGTTAAAAGTGATGGTTTTAACATACTAGAATTTATTTCAAGGTCTAGCTATTTTTAATAGCTCCTACACATGTTAAAAGTGATATTTTTAACATTTTAGAATTTTATCCAACACATGAACATTTTTACTAAGATATATATATATTATAAAGATAAGATTTTTATAACTAGAATATTTTTATAAAGCTATATAGATAATAATGAAAATATTTTTAGAAAGCTATATATATAATAAAGATGATGTTGTTATAATGAAAATATTTTTAGAAAGCTATATATATATAATAAAGATGATATTTTTATTGTTCTAGCATTTTATCTAACATATAAACATTTTATATAAGCTATAAACAAAACAAAAAAACATATGTAAATATTTCAGAAAATTTTGGCAGCATAACAGCAGGGTAATTAAAACCGGCACCGTCCCGATGTACGGCTCCTCGCGCTACCTTGAAGCCTCGCAGCTTTCGACAATGGGGAAATTTCAATAATCTAGTTCGTACGCAGACGAATCCTGTCCTTAAACTAATCAATTTCAATTCATATCCTCACCCTACAATCTATTTTCACTCAATCACTCTGGAATAGGGTTGCCAAACCCATATTCAATCAATATTTCCATATCATGATCCTTTCATACCACTACAACCAATCATTCACAATCACATCCAATTTCATACCACTACAACCAATAATTCACAATCACATCCTTTCATATTTACTCCATTTAAAATAAATATCAATTGATTTTTATAAATTCAACATCAATAATTGATTATTATCTATAAAATAAGGGTTCATAAACACATACATATGCTCAAAATCAATTACTAACCAACAATATTCGCTAATAAACAACTAAATCCACATTTTAGGGTTTCAATCATTACTAAATCAACTACATTAACTCAACAATCATCATATAATCATATAACATATGCATTTAAATCATTATTAACTAATTAATTGAAGAAATAGTTTAGAAAGTATACCGGGAGAGGAAGAAGCAGCTGATTGAGATGGGAGGAGAGGAGGCGGCGAAGAAGAGGTGGCGGTTAGCGTCGGCGGTGGAGAACTGGCGGGGGTTGGCGTCGGCGGCGGTGAACTGGCGGCGGTTGGGTTCGAATTCTTTTTTTTTCTCGATCGATAGCAGAATGGGGGAAAAAATCCTGTAGCCTCGCGGTAAATTTGTTTTGGGCGACGGTTGGCGACGGCTGGTGAGGGCCGCTTTTTTTGTCATCACCAACCGTCGCCACACTCCGTCGCCAAACTCACCCTTTCTTGTAGTGTAATGTACCGATTATAGTTGATCAATATAATAGCGGTGATAAATTAAGGGTAAACAAGAAAATTGAAGGTTTCAAAGTTACTTAAAATGATGTTGTTTTTCAGCATTGATTTACTGTTTCTTGATCATGATATTTACAGAAACGTGTAAAAACTTACCTCATCTACACACGTTGGCACTGCTATAAAACGGCTGGGTCTTCATAGCCTTGGACACATAATCTCAACAGTCTTGCTCCATATAAAAGATTGATATTCTGCCTTCAATTTGCGAGACAAAAATAAGAAAAGGAGAGGGTTCAAGAGCTGTGAAAGGACTCACTCACCATTGGATTTGCAGGCAATTCAATAAAATCATTCTGTTGATCCTTTGACATCGCTTGAGAGGCAGCAAGGACGGAAAGTAAGTAGTTTCTGCTGTGCTTACTTAATTCTTACATGGATCCAACTTAAAAATTTTGAGCAAACAATATGGGCTAACATGTGGTATCAGAGCAGTTTATGTAAGAATTGCATTTTTTTTTCTTATTTACTTATTGATTGATCTAAAGAAAGTAATTTGTCTTTGGATCTGGTCATAAAGGCTATCATAATTGGCATTACTATAATCATGCCATATTTAACATGATTATTAGGATTTAAATATCATTTAAAATTGGTATTTTTTTATATATATGGTTAACCAATGAAAATCATGAAATTTTGATTAAAACTCTTATTACCTACTGTATTCTATCTAGGATGACAGTTTTCTTCTTCTTCTTTGGTCATGTCCTAGGATCGGTTTCAGGCATAATTTTAGGCTCTATTTAAAGGCAATTAAGATTTACATGTGTCGTTAATTTTGTACAAGTCAAGCACTGATTGTTCGCAAACGAACCTCTCTGTGCAACACAAGTGCAGCATAGCACATAACAAGTTTAAAATGACGCCAGAAATGGATGCAAGCGTTAGCTTTTCCAAAGGAGGGTTGGCTCTTAGCTGAAAGTAATGTTTGCAACCAAAGGTGTTTCATTACTGAATGGTGTTTTGTTTAAAGTTTTTATGGAAGTAATGACTACATCCAAAGATGTTTCATTATTGTATGGTGTTTTGACTACAAATTCAATGAAGCATATAGCTTTACAGTGTAGCCTTTAGATAGATTTTAGAATTATAATGAGGATTAAATCATGACACATCCTATCTAAATTATTTCTTTGTTCTTAAATTCTTAGATCCGAACATTATGTCAAATCTAAGTCAAATTAAGCCCCTCATGGGGAACAATTTCAAACAGTGGATGGAAAAGCTGAAATTAGTCTTAGGGATCATGCAGTTGGACACATCACTGAGATTTGAACGCCCCAAGCCTAATAAAGAAGGTGAGGAAACTCCCCAAGAGAAGGTTGATATTACTAAATGGGAGCATTCAGATCGCATGTGCATAATGGTGATGAAGCAAACGATCCATGAAACTTTTTGAGGCATAATACCTGACACAGAGACCCGATGCAATTAAATACCTTAAGGCCCTTGAATAGAAATTCACAAAGAGTAAAAAGACTGAAGTTAGTACACTCTTTGTAAAGCTGGCTACAATAAAATACAAGGGGAAAGAAGGGATCAGAGAGCATGTTATTGAGATGACAAGACTGCAACGTGTAACGAACCAGAATTTTCGACATTTAAAATATAAATTAATTCAGAATTTATCGTTCAAATAAATATTTATAGTTGGGTTTGATATACGATTTGAAATATTATTTATTTTGGACATAGTTGAATATCTTTGTATTTGGACTCAATTTGAAATTTGGATTAAAATTTTGTTTAGAACGTATTTGAATAAACTTATAAAGGAAAACTTCTTTTGTAAAATTTAATTTTATGATACTTAGCGATTTTCTAATTGTACTAAAGTTTTCTAATTCTCCGAATCATTTTGTTTAACCAATTTATATGGTATTTTAGTTTTATTTTGTATTTTGTCATCTAGTTTTATTTTGACTCGACTATTTGTACCAAACCATTGAATTGTAAACATAGTGTTTAAACGTTACTTAGCTTTCTTATCTTATACTTAGTTTACAGATTTTATTCATCGTTTTGTCTTCTTTGTATTTATCGTTAACATTCTATTTTGGATTACAATACATGTATTTGACAGATTTTAGTATTTTCACTTTTCTGTCTTATTTAACCTGCCTATTTCAACTCAAATCTAATTCTTTCATAAACTATTGTATTTACCGATTTGATATTAGAAATATCTATTTTTGAACATGTTGGGAAACAATGGCTGAGTCACGTACTTTGTCGCTTTCTTAAAGACGATTCGGCGATCTGGTCGGTGGTGCAAAACCAGTTCGTACTTCCGTCGCCGCCTCTAGGATAAAACAGCCTCTCTAAAATGGATAACCGATTTGCTTTGCACAAACAAATCAGTGCAGATTTGCACTTTCGAATTTAACTGCTCGAAAATTTCTAAAAGAATTTTTTTTAATTAATTGCGGAGGAAGAGAAAACAATTTTTTTCTGTGTACCAATCTCGTCTACAACTGATGATATTATATAGACGGGATTAGGGCTGAACGAAAATACTGGTCAGTGGAGGAAAATAGGATCTGCGAAATACTTGGTCAAAAGTTTACCGCTTCATAATAAAAGACGGCTCAGAAATATTTTCGTATTTAAAAAACTGGTTCGAAAAATGCAGTGTTTTCTGGACCAAAAATATAAGTGTCTACACCACATAGCCAAGGCCCTATGCCCAAGCCCAATCCCGAACCGACCCGAGCCGAGCCGGGCCGGGTCGGGTCGAGTCGAGTCGGTCGGTCGGTCGCGCGCGTGTGTGGTGGTCATGATGCATGGTCTCCCTCCTCACAACAAAGCATGCATTGGGAGCCCAAGGCCCCAGCATGACTTCTTAGAAACAAGTATAAATACTTGCATCTTTCTTATAATCCCATGATGTGGGACTATTCACAAATAGGAGGCATCATAAACTTATTTCATATTTTAAATAATTCATAAAATTTCCAACAATCCCCCACTTGAATTTTTTAAAATATTATCGAGCAGTTTCTAAAAACTTAAGACTGTGCATAAACAAAGGTGTCATCCGACTTGAACCTTTGCGTAGTGTATACGATTCAGTATTTACTAGAGTGACACGTAGTCTTGAACTCTATTCCTGACATCAAACCACACACAATCTTTTCTATAGTGCAATCAATTAAGCCCGTGCGTTTATGGCCATGCACGTCTATCCCAGTTTAGTGAACGCTCTAGAAGTTTTTCCCAAAACTCCATAGGAAACGGCCACATTTCCACATTCACATAGGTGAGTCTATCAAGAGTACTGCTGAAGGTAGGTACTCCACTCCAAATAGAGTATAGATCTCATTAAGAGTTTCTATTAACTCATCCTCTATCACTTCAGGAATACATGCTTCTTAGTTTTTCATATAGCATGTTCAACTTCTATCACTACACAACTTGTTTTTACCCATTGAACCTATTTCTTGGGATCTCCAGTCATTTAGGTCGGGTTACCATTGTGCGTGACTCAACAATCTAAGGGCAATAGTCCCATTATTTTAGAAGAATTGTGGACTTTCTCTCTTGACAGCCCTTTCGTCAAAGGATCAGCCAAATTTTCTTCACTACGTACGTAATCCACTCTGACGGTACCTGTGGAAAGCAGTTCTCTAACCGTGCTGTGCTTACGACGTATTTGTCGTCTCTTACTGTTACAATAATGGTTCTGAACTTTTGCAATAGCCGCGGTACTATCGCAATGTATCAACACAGCTGTTATCGGTTTTTCCAATAAGGGAATCTCAGCTAGCAGGTTTCTCAAATACTCTGCCTCTTCACTAGCTGTGGCTAGTGCTATCATCTCAGACTCCATAGTAGACTGAGCCAAAATAGTCTGTTTTTTGGATTTCCAAGAAACAGCTCCTCCAGCGATGCTAAATATATAGCCACTGGTCGCTTTAGAATCATCAGATAAGGTATTCCAGTCTGCATCAGAATATCCTTCAAGTACGGCTGGAAACCTCTGATAATGTAATCCAAGGTTCATGGTTCGTTTAAGGTATCTCATGACCCTTTCAATAGCATGCCAATGCTCTATACTAGGTCTACTGGTAAACCTGCACAATAATCCCACGACATAGGCAATGTCGGGTCTAGTACAATCAATGGCATACCGAAGGCTGCCAATGATGCTCGCATAATCAGATTGTCTTGCACCTTCACCAGTGTTCTTAAATAACTTTACACTTGGATCGTATGGTGTGCATGCAAGTTTACAGTCAAAGTAATTATATTTCTTTAGTATCTTCTCAATGTAATGAGACTGATCCAAAGAAATTCCCTTTTCTGACCTAGTAATTTTAATACCAAGGATTACACTCGCCTCACCTAGGTCTTTCATGTCAAAATTGGCACTTAATAAGGATTTGACTGAATTTATGGCATGAATGTTTGACCCAAAGATGAGTAGGTCATCTACATAAAGACATATAATAGTGCAAATGTCATTCTCAAATTTGTAATAAATGCATTTGTCAATTTCATTAACTTTAAAATCATTTGAAATGATTAAGTTATCAAATTTTTCATGCCATTGTTTAGGTGCTTGTTTTAAACCATATAATGATTTATCTAATTTGCATACTTTATGTTCTTGACCATGTACTACAAATCCTTCAGGCTGGTCCATGTAAATTTCTTCGTCTAATTCACCGTTCAAAAAAGCGGTTTTAACATCCATTTGGTGTATTAGTAAATTATGAATGGAAGCAAGTGAGATTAATACTCGAATGGATGTTATTCTAGTTACAGGTGAAAAAGTATCGAAGAAATCTATATTTTCTTTTTGTCTAAAACCTTTAGCTACTAGTCGTGCTTTGTATTTATCTATAGTACCATCAGGTTTTAATTTCTTTTTAAGTACCCATTTACAGCCTATAGATTTACAACTAGGGGGTAAATTTGCCAAATGCCAAGTCTTATTGGATTCAAGAGAATCCATCTCATCATTTATAGCCTCTCGCCAGAAATCGACATCTAATGAAGATAAGGCCTTTTGGAGGTTTAAGGGATCCTCCTCTATAGTAAAAGCGCTAAAATCCGTACCAAAATCTTTTACGGTTCTTGCTCTTTTACTTCTTCTAGGTTCAGCTTCAGAACTTTTATTAAGTTCTATTCTAATAGGCGTACTTAATGTGCCCCCACTATTCCTTAATTTAAAAGGAAATTTAGTTTCATAAAAATCGGCATCATTTGATTCAATTATGTTATGTGCATTTATATCATAAAATCGATATGCTTTGCTATTAATAGCATAGCCTACAAATACACATACATATGCTCTACTTGCCAATTTTATTCTCTTAGGGTCTGGAATGCGAACATATACTAGACAACCCCAAGTTCTAAAGTATGAGACATTGGGTTTATGATTCTTTAAAATTTCATAAGGTGAAATTTTATTCTTAGATTTAGGGATTATTTAAAACATAACATACAGTCAATAAAATATCCCCCCACCAATGTTTTGCTGCGCCAGAATTTAGTAGGATGGCAACTACTAATTCGGTGAAAGTCCTATTTTTTCTTTCAGCTTTACCGTTCATTTCAGGTGAATAGGGTGCAGTTCTCTCATGTATAATACCATGCAATTTATAGAAGTCCAAAATTGAATTAGATTCATATTCTGTTCCTCTATCACTACGAAATCTCTTGATTTTCCTATTTGTTTGATTCTCAATCTCAGTTTTGAATGTTTTAAACATGTCAAAAGCATCACTTTTATTTTTCATAAGATAAACATATGTGAAATCAGAACAATCATCAATAAAAGTAATAAAATAACGATGTCCATGTCTAGTCAATGTGCCATCAAGTTCACATATGTCAGAATGAATCAAGTCTAAGGGTTCAGATTCTCTATCAACAGATTTATGAGGTTTCTTTGTGATTTTTTCTTGTGTACAGAATTCACATTTATCAGATTCAGATTCTGCTATCTTAGGTATCATATCTAGAGTGCTCATGTTATGAATTATCCGTTTATTAACATGACATAATCTAAAGTGCCAAATATTAAAATCACACAACATATAAGCAGAATTATTCACTTTATTAGATTCAACATTTAATTTGAACATTCCCTCACAAGCATAACCCTTTCCTACAAAGTTTCCCTTATACACTATGGTATACAAATCAGCCCCAATAAATTGAGTAAACCCTGCCTTATTAAGGAGATAGCCAGAACCAGATTCTTCCTCATCTCTGGAGTATGCAAAACATCTTTGAGGATCACATTCTTTCCAGAGGTAAACTTGATCTCAACGTTTCCAATCCCTACAACTTTAGTGGTATGAGAATCTCCCAGCAACACTTTCTGATCATCAGCAGCCGTGTATTTGGAAAACATAGCACGATCATAGCAGACATGGCGAGAAGCACCAATGTCTACCCACCAACCCTCTGATCCACCAACAAGGTGAATATCAGTAATCATAGCCATAAGAGGCTCCTCCTCAGTCAAGTTAGCCTGTGGTACAGAGCTAGGCTTGTTCCGACACTTTCGTGCCATATGACCTGGTTTTCCACAGTTGTAACATAGAAACAACTGTCCAAAGTCATTCTTTTGGGCTGATTTTTGCTGTCCTTTTGGGTTTCCTTGCGAATTCCCATTCTGTTTGTTGTGTCTGTTCTGATTCTTAAAAGACTTCTGGTTTGGTTTCAGAACTTCGGGTTTGGTCTTTTTAGTGTTGTTGTTTGAAACAAACAACCCTTCCTCTTTCTGGTCCTGTTTGCGTGTCGCCTCCTCAATACGAAGGCGAGTAATCAAACTCTCTAAGGAAAATTCCTTAGTCTTATGCCATAAGAAAATTTTAAAGTCTTTCCAACCTGGGGGCAGTTTGTCAATAATAACAGCAATTTGAAACTGTTCATCCAAAACCATACCTTCGGAGATGATCTCATGAGCTATTTTCTGCAGCTCATAAGACTGCATCTCTACTGACCTATCGTCTGTCATCTGATACTTGAGATAGCGGCTTACAGCATACTTCTTTGCCCCTGCCTCCTCTGTATCGTATTTCTTCTGCAGTGCTTCCCAGATCCGCTTTGCTGTCTTGTCCTCCGAGTTATAGTAATCATACAGATCATCGCTCAATCCGTTCAGAATAAAATTCTTGCACAGATAATCCTGTTCAGTCCAGGTCTGCAACTGCTTCGATTGTTCAGTTCAGGTCTGCAACTGCTTCGATTTTTCAGTCCAGGTCTGCAACCGCTTCATAATAAAAGACGGCTCAAAAATATTTTCGTATTTAAAAAACTGGTTCGAAAAATGCAGTGTTTTCTGGACCAAAAATATAAGTGTCTACACCACATAGCCAAGGCCCAAGCCCAAGCCCAATCCCAAACCGAACCGAGCCGAGCCGGGTCGGGTCGAGTCGAATTAGTCGGTCGATCGCGCGCGTGTGTGGTGGTCATGATGCATGGTATCCCTCCTCACAACAAAGCATGCATTGGGAGCCCAAGGCCCCAACATGACTTCTTAGAAACAAGTATAAATACTTGCATCTTTCTTATAATCCCATGATATGGGACTATTCACAAATAAGAGGCATCATAAACTTATTTCATATTTTAAATAATTCATAAAATTTCCAACAGAACATAGCTTTCACTTTTAAAGATAAATTTTTTTTGTAATTTTTTTTCTAGTGTAACAATAGCTGTAGATTCAAATTTGTTAAGTATAAAATTTAGTTTTAAAACTTGAAACCAGAACTTATTCATTTTTCAAACATGGCTGCGAAATGTAAAGCTTGAATTTAAGCTAATTTGCCTACGGTTTATTTTTATTTGGCTTTTATATTCTTCGTTGTATTCTAGCCCTTTGTATTTATAATATTCTACTTTGATTTAATTAGTTGTCTTTAATAGTTACGGCAGTTTAACTCTTTTAGCTTATATTCTTATATTAAACATATTTTGATTTCTTTTATTCAAAACTAATTTTATTTGCTTTATTTTAACTATGCTTTCGAAATTATTTATATTTAATCATTTTACCCGGATTTACTAAGATGTTAAATTTTGTGTTTAGCTTTTATATAGTATCTTCTTTGTTTGCTTAAGCTCTTTCGCATCAAATTCTATGTTGACTAAATTTATTTGCATTGTAATGTGACAAAAGCTATAAATTTTAAATTTGAATAAAGAATTTGATTTGCGGTTACATAATTTAGTTTTAGTTTGAGAACTTGAAGTTGAAATTTTAGATATAAGTTGGATTTCTAAATGTAACTATTGATTAATTTATCTTGTAAAAACGGTTAATTGTAAATTTATTTCAAACTGTAATGGTTAAATATATGGTTGATGTAATGAACGAATTGAAATACATTGTGGAAAATAAAACTCGTGTATTTTATGTTTAAATTTTCATTTGTTAAAATTATAACGCGTTTAGACATCGTTGTTCGTTCACAGTTCATTAGCGATGTCCGTTCAACCAGGACCTTGTTCTTCGCATTCAAACCCATTCCCTAGCTCATCCCGTTTTAGTGCTGACCAAATTTATCATATCTAACAAAAAATCTACTGAATATTTGGCGGCAATGCCTGGAAATTTTGTGCTGAAAATTATTGCCGTCTGTCCTTACTTCTCTGTGACGCTGAGATTTCCTTGGATACTGGTCTCCTTCGGTTGTATTACAAAGAGCAGTACTCTTCTTCCGAGTGCGATTTTGTTCACATCTTTTAAGGGATGTGAACAAAACACTCGGTCCCCATTGGTGAAAATCAGGGGAGTCCATATGAGTCCCCCTGATTTCCACCAATCAGGGTGGAGTGTTTTGTTCACATCCCTAAAAAGGATGTGAACAAAATCCTATTGCCCTTCTTCCCCTTCCTCTTCTAATTTTCAACAGCCGATTATTATTCCTTTTCTCCAAATAATTTTTTCCAAAATTGGTTCTACACCATTTGGAAGCATGGCAACCAATTCAGATCCCAAAAATGAAAATCACCCTGCCCTTTCCCCTGTTCGCCACCAGGGATAGCCCGCGCCTTCATCTTCCCTTCGTTTAAACCAGAAACCTCGGCTGCCACAATTTGGCCTCGACTCCGCCATTTGTTCAGCTGTGGTGATCTCGTCAAAACTAGTTCTCCTCGCCTGAGAGGCCTCGGAATCGTTGCCAAACCCTGTCAATTCGTTGCCAGTCCGCCGCTTCCTGCGATGACAGCAGCTCCACTGTTGTTCGTCGCTGCAATCTTACCAGTCGGTCAGTCATGCGTCGGTCGACCCAGCGACCTTCTCCAGTGTTGCGCCGCCTCCCGCATGCTGCGACTTCATCGTCTAAAGTTAAGTTTTCTTACAGATTAAATTTTTCTTCAAGTTCGCGACCTTGGATTCACCAAGTATAATACGTTTAATCTGTTGTTTGCTGCTTGAGCAGCAACTATTTCCCCTATTTACCTTGTGCATGTTGACATACATACCTTCGCCTCATCTAGGAAATTTGAACACCCAGTGAATGTGGTAATTCAACCCATAGGCTTACGGATCATTGCTCCCATTTATCTAAGGTTGCAAGTAACGTTTTTCATTTCATTTTAAGTCGGCATATTAATTGTTGTGTGTGCGTAAGTAAAAATATAAAAACATGTGTGTGTTGGATGTGGTACCCGTAGATAGATGTGTAAGCATTGACATATAAGCCAATGAAGATTGCACACATGCTAGGGTCTTGCTGTTATTAAACCTGCATGCATACAACCCATGCATTATTTGCCTAGAATACAATATATGTGTACTGTTCATTTGGTTTAGTTTCCTGTTGGCAAGTTGGCTTTTATGTCATAAACGTCTCTAAAGCATACTTGTGCGTTCTAACATTAGTGTTATACCGTCTACATGCTTCATCGTTATATATGTCCATTAGTTCGTCAAATTTTCCAGGAATGCAGATGTTTGGTTTTTTTTTTTAATCCAACATCCTTTGATAAACCATTTGGGAACTAAGAGTGCTATATATATATATATAAGTGCAAGTGCACCTTTGTAGGATCCTGCGCATGGTAGGTACTTTTGTTTAAATAAGTTGGATGTTTGTGCTACAGACCTTTAAATTATATATAACATGTTTATTCCCACATGTGTTGCGCAAGTATACATGTCTTTGCAGTCATGTTAGTATGCAACTTAAGCTTTGTTTTGGTTGTTCCATATGGCAACTTGCCTTGTCAGTATTACATATTTAAGTAGCTGGCCTTTCAGTATTCCACGCCATTTAAACCGACACTTTGCCTTGAGTTGAGTCAGACTTGCCCTTTTGGAATTCAACAGACAAGTATATATTAGCGTGACCACCATGCTTTGTTGAGTAGTTGGAACCCCTTTTTACTGTCTTAACCTTGTATTTTGATACAATGGCATACTAGCTGAGTCCTTGATTTGTAGCTTTGTCATAAGACAGTCGAACTATCCATTTGCCACGACCTCCTTATTTCCATGTTGTTTTGGGTGCGTGTCACACTGCTCCCGGATTATTTACATACTCCACATCGCCCATATACTTGTTGACTGTCCGCTTTCAGCTTAGAAATGGTGCTGCATCTAAATCAGGATAATTTATCGCTACGTGTTTTCTTCTGCTGACGTCTATATATATGCATGCAAGTAACTTCAATCTTTGTAGTATACATATTATGGTTGTTCATGATTGTGATACTCGAGTCTCTAATATACCGTTAAATTAAACTAATTATATTTAGTGTATATCGAGGTGTGCTAACTTGAAATAAGTTTAATTCTAACTCAGGTGTTTTGTGTATTTTGCATGGGACACTCGGGTCAGGCTCCAAGTGTCACAGGTTTAGATATTTCAACTCGCAACGAACTGGAGAGGACGTGTAAATGTGAAGATGCTCGCACGCGCTAAGCTCGGAAAAACAGTAACTTGCTTGAAAAAGAAATTTTATTCGTTTAAGACTTTATGTAAAAAAAGAAATTATATTTATCTTCCGCTGTAAATTTTGTACAACTCTGATATTTATATAAAAATGTTTATTTCGCTGCAATTATTGTACTATGTGATTAAGTATTAATTCTATTTAAACCGTGTAAGTCAATAATGATCTGTCATTTTGAACGTTTCATGTTGGTTTGAATACCGACTAGAGGGGGTCAAAATGCCAGATCGTTACACAACGTGCCTTGAAAAAGCATAATTATGACATCTCTGATGAGGTCCTCATTGAATTCATTTTTCCGTCTCTTCCGTCTAACTTTAGTCAATTCAAGATGACTTATAATTGTCAAAGATAGACGTGGATGCTGTTGTGGAGGAATTTTGATTCAAGACCGCTCAAATCAAAAATCCCCAACGTCGCGGAAAACGAGATCGTGGTAATAGTGCAAAAACAACCAATCGAACAATCTCAATCTTATCCAAGCCAATCACAATCACCAAATAATGGAAATAATAGAGCAATAACGAGAAACTAAATCACATAGGGATTTATAGTGGTTCCATCGACGTCTTGTCAGTGTACGTCTACTTTGAGAGAGAAACCTTTATTAATATCAATAGAAGTGTACAAGAGATTGATTACAATGATCAAATTTACTAGAAAAAATTGATTTTGTGGAGAAAAGAATTGAAGAAGATTAGGATTGCCAACACCCTAATTAGAATAAATCTTGATCTAATCTCTTGATTTTGTGTTATCTCCTTTTGGATTTGATGTAGCTTATATAGGCATGGAGAAGTATATGGAAATTCCCAAAATTTCCTCTAGATCCGAAATATTCTCCAGATCCAAAATATCCTCCAGATCCAAAATATTCTCCAGATCCAAAATATTCTCTACAATAGTATCGCATACTTCAACACTCCACCTCGACACTATATCCATCTACATCACAACCTTCAATGCACCCAAGCATTTCCTTCTATCTTCAATCAAGAAAGCTTGAATGTTTCCCCAATGAACTCCGGCATAGCCACCGCCCATTGCACTTCACTAACGAGTTCAGACATAGCCCCCCACCTGTCAATAAAGTGTTGAAACATCCAACTCCTAAACCAATCCCACCGAAAGACAATGTACTCGGGAGTGAAAACGAGTACTTACCATGAAGATAGAACAACAACCTCTCACTGATACTCTTCTACACCCAAGTTTCTCTCTCAACTGTGCCACCTCGTGGCACCTAGCATCTCTCCATGCGAATTAAGTTCGAGCAATGCTCGAACTTTCCAACTGGCAATGTCTTAGTGAACATGTCCGCCGCGTTATCCTTTGTGTGCACTTTCTGAAGGCATACTTTCTTGTCTTCGTCCATGGCTACTAGAAATGACTCTCTCACTTCAATATGCTTCGTTCGTGAGCTAAACGCCAAATTCTCCGCCAAATGTATAGCACTTTGGCTATCACATCGAACATCAATACTCTCATGTTCGAAACCCAAGTCACACAATAGTCGCTTCAAATAGAGTGCCTCCTTTGCCGCTTGCACAGCGGCTATCAACTCCGCCTCCGTAGTGGATAAAGCAACTACGGTCTGCAATCTCGATCTCCAACTAATGGCCATACCACCAAGTGTGAAGACATATCCGGAAGTTGATTTCCTCTGATCCCTATCACCGGCGTAGTTCGAGTCACAATAACCAACTAACTTGCAACTCAATCCATCACTACCACCAAAAACAAGACCATGAGATGTTGTGCCTTTCAAGTATCTCAATATAGCCTTCATGGCTTCCCAATGCGATTTCCCCGGATTAGCCATATACCGACTAACCACCCCGACGGCATTTGCAATATCGGGCCTCGTACACACCATGGCATACATTAAGCTACCAACCGCACTTGCATATGGCACCTTTGCCATATAAGCCTTGTCTTTCTCTCCGATAGGTGATCTCTTATTCGAAAGCTTCATATGTAAAGGTAAAGGTGTATTTAACGCCTTTGCATTCTCCATGTTAAACCGGCAAAGCACCTTCTTAATGTACTCCTTTTGAGTCAATCTCAACTCAAAACGCTTTCGGTCCCTTACAATCTCCATGCCCAAGATCTTCTTTGCTTCTCCAAGGTCTTTCATCTCGAACTCCGCCTTTAATTTCTCTTTCAACTTGTTGATTTCTGCCTTGTCCTTAGAAGCAATGAGCATATCGTCCACATACAAGAGTAAATACACCCAACAATCATTTCCTAACCTCTTGAAGTAAACGCAAGCATCCTTGATGCTTCGATGGAAGCCACTTTCAAGCATGAAATGATCAAATCTCTTGTACCATTGCCTAGGTGATTGCTTCAAACCATATAGTGATTTCTTCAACTTGCAAACTAGTTCTGACTTACCTTCTACAACTAACCCTTCCGGTTGCTCCATGTAGATGTCTTCATCCAAGTCTCCATGCAAGAAGGCGGTTTTCACATCAAGTTGCTCCAACTCCAAGTCGTAAATAGCAACTAATGCAAGTAGTATCCGGATAGAAGTATGCCTCACAACCGGTGCGAAGATCTCATCATACTTCTCTCCTTTCCCCTGTGCAAACCCCTTAGCCACTAGCCTAGCTTTGTATCTTCCATCGTCCTTCACCTTATATATCCATTTGCACCCAATAGCACGGTTTCCTTGAGGAAGTGGAACCAACTCCCAAGTCTGGTTCTTCATCAACGATTGCATCTCTTCCTCCATGGCGCAAATCCACTTCGAGCTATCACTCGAACCCATGACGTCATCAAGGTCCATCGGCTCATTTTGGACTACATGAAGAGCATAGTCCAAATTCTCACAAAAGCTAAGATAGTTCCAATCACCATATCTTTCGGGTGGCCTTATAGCACGCCGACCAACCCGAGTAGCAATACCATCACCCGGTCTTCCTTCAGCTCCACCTTGAACTGAATCTTCTCTAGGCTCGTGCACATCACCAACACTACTAGAGGAATCATGTGGACTATGTGATGTAACATCAACCGCATTCACCTCGCAAGCACCTCCAACAACTCTACTCTCTCTAGGTCTGAAAGTGGGAATAACTTCCTTCTCCTTTGATTCACCATGAACCAAATCCGGAACATCTGATGAGCCTTCGTTCTCCTTGAACATAGCCGACTCATCAAAAGTAACATGACGAGAAACCATAGCCTTCTTCGTTTCCGGATACCAAATCCGATTGACTTTGACGCCATCCATATATCCGAGAAAAATCCCTTTGAAAGCTCTAGGCGAGAGCTTATCATTCCCCGGATCATGCACATAAACAGGACTGCCAAATACACGAAGATAACTCAAGTTAATGCTCTTCCCTTTCCACACTTCCTCCGGAATTTTGTTATCAATAGCTGAGCACGGAATTCGATTAATAATATGCACCGCGGTTGACAAAGCTTCGGCCCAAAATCCCTTAGACAAACCCGATGTCAATCTCAAGCATCGAGCTTTCTCTAGTAGAGTTCGGTTCATTCTCTCCGCCACTCCATTAGATTGCGGATCTCCCGGTGTAGTAAAATGCCTCCGAATACCATGATGCTTGCAAAAATTCAGAAACTCTCCGGAAACATACTCGCCGCCATTAACGGACCTAAGAACCTTCAATGATTTTCCACTCTCATTCTCAACAAGAGCCTTCCATTCTTTGAATCTTGCAAATGCCTCCGACTTGGCCTTCATTACATACACCCAAACCTTCCGAGAAAAATCATCAATGAAAGAAATATAATATCTTGCTCCTCCCAAAGAAGCTACAGGCGCTGGTCCCCAAACATTCGTGTGCACATACTCAAGAATCCCTCTTGAATCATGTTTTCCTTCACCGAATGATACTCTAGTTTGCTTCCCCATGACACATTCCTCGCAAAACTCCAACTTGCTGAAACTCTCACCATCAATCATCTCCCTTCGACGAAGAACATCTAAACTCTTCTGCGAGACATGACCCAATCTCAAATGCCACAGCCGTGTAGCATCTAAGCCACGAGAACTATCAACACTGACACAAGTTTCGCCTTGCACGGTCACTCCTTGAAGCAAATAAATACCATGAGTTCTAGCACCCCTCATAACCACAAGCACACCCTTCGAAACCCTCAAGCTATCACTCTCAATCGTGATCTTGCAACCTAAACAATCCAACTGTCCCAAAGAGATAAGTGACTTCCGTAGTCCCGAAACATAGCGCACATTAGTGAGAGTACGAACCACTCCGTCAAACATTCGAATTTGCACGGATCCAATGCCCTTCGACTTGCAAACTGCACCATTTCCCATATCAATTGATTTTCCATCCCGTTCAACATAAGAAGAAAAACAATTCCTATTAGGCGTCATGTGATATGAAGCCCCCGAATCAAGCACTCAATCGTTGCCCGAAACATCTGATGCTAATGCCGACAAAAAATCTACGTCTCCCTCACCAACATCTCTCTCCACCGCAACTGATGAAGATGCTACTTCCTTCTTCCCCTTCTCTGGACAATCATTCTTCCAGTGACCAGGTTTCTTACGTATAAAGCACTTGCCATTTCTTTCCTTTGACTTTCCTCTTCCACCGGGCTTCTTAGACTTAGAACTCCCCCGGTTTCCCTTCTTCTCTGACTTTTCTTTCTCCGCAAATAAACCTTGACCATTACCAGCACCACTACTACCATCACTCGGCTCCTTCATCTAATCTCGCAATTCCTCACTAAGAAGACCCGTCTTGACATCATTTAGAGTCAATGTATCCCAGCCATAGATCAAACTGTTTGAGAACCCAGTATAGCGCTCAAGCAACGAACATAGCAATATCATTGCCTTCTGCTCCTCCTCAATCTTCAAATCTACCGCCTTCATCTTCATTAGCAAATCATCAAACACATTTAAGTGCGCCTTTAGCGAAGTTCCTTCCTTCATCTTGTAGGTAAAGAAAGTCCGCAACAAGATCAGTCGATTTGTGAGTGATTTCTTCATATACAACTCCTCCAACTTGTTCCAAATACCTTTAGCAGTCATCTCACCACTAATTTCGGAAATAACATTCTCTCCCATGGCAAGTTGAAGTGTAGTGAATGCCCACTCTTCCATATCTTCTCTCTCCACATCTGAGATGTCCTCTGGCAATAAATGTGTATCAAACACTACGCGATGTACCCGATTCCGCCTAAGAACCGCTTTCATCTTCCACTGCCACTTTTCGAAATCATTATCGCCATTCCACTTGTCGATAACCAGTTGTGAACCAGCAGCTGCATACGACCCACGTACATAAGGAGCTACACCACTTGGACCAAGTGTTGATGAATTATTTGAACCTGATTCCGGCATTTCTACAACTATCTACCAACACCAATGCTCTGATACCAAATGTTGTGGAGGAATTTTGATTCAAGACCGCTCAAATCAAAAATCCCCAACGTCGCGGAAAACGAGATCGTGGTAATAGTGCAAAAACAACCAATCGAACAATCTCAATCTTATCTAAGCCAATCACAATCACCAAATAATGGAAATAGTAGAGCAATAACGAAAAACTAAATCACACAGGGATTTATAGTGGTTCCACCGACGTCTTGTCAGTGTACTTGTGGAGAAAAGAATTGAAGAAGATTAGGATTGCCAAAACCCTAATTAGAATAAATCTTGATCTAATATCTTAATTTTGTGTTATCTCCTTTTGGATTTGATGTAGCTTATATAGGCATGGAGAAGTATATGAAAATTCCCAAAATTTCCTCTAGATCCGAAATATTCTCCAGATCCAAAATATCCTCCAGATCCAAAATATCCTCCAGATCCAAAATATTCTCCAGATCCAAAATATTCTCTACAATAGTATCGCATACTTCAATAGATGCTACCTGAGTTTGAGGCTCAGTTGGTGCAGGAGGAAGAGAGATAGCGAATGACCAAGGGAGAAAGTGCTCAGGTAGTAGCATCTAATCCTAAGGGTAAAGGCAAGAAGCGCAAGCCCATTGTCAAGAAAAAGGAACCCACCAAAGAAGCCGCAAATGATGCAGCGAAGAAAAACAAAATAAATGGTACTTCTGCAGTAGTAGAGGAAAGGAAATGTTTTTTTTGCCATGCGCCAAGACATGAGAAGAAATTCTGCACTAACTATCGTGCATGGTTGGCGAAGAAAGGTATGTCTCATGTTTTAGTTTGTTCTGAAGTTAATTTAAATTCTGTGTTTAGATATACTTGGTGGATATATTCAGGTGCAACGTCTGACATCAGTATATCGATGTAGGGTTACCTAAGCCATCGCAAGCCAAGTGAGGCTGAGCGCTACGTTTACGTAGGAAATGGCAACAAAGTAGAAGTGAAAAGCATTGGAAAATTTAGATTGTTATGTAGGACAGAATTTTATTTAAGTTTTGATCCTTTAGTGGTTCCATTCTTCAGAAGGAACCTAATTTCTGTTTCTTATTTGAACAAAAATGGTTATGTATGTTCATTTAATAATAAAAATTTCAGCTTGTGTCAAAATTCAAAGCTTCTTGCTTCTGCTATCTTCTTATGATAATCTTTATTTTCTAGATATAGACACTTCACATTCAGAGGCACTGCATATAGATAATAGAAAACGTAAATTAACCAGAGAGAATTCAGCAACATCATGGCACAAGCGATTAAGACATATATCTGTGAAAAGGATTGAATCTTATCTCTACTGATATTATCCAACCTTTAGATTTTACAAACTTAAGTGATTGTGTGTATAAAGGGAAAACAAACTAATAAACGTAAGTCTAATGCAAAAAGATGTAATCATGTCTTAGAATTGATTCATACGGATATTTGTGGTCCTTTTCCAAAGGCTACAAGAAATGGTCACCATTACTTTATCACATTCATCGATGATTATTCAAGATATGGTTATATTTACTTAATAAAGGAAAAGGCTGAAGCATTAGAAGTGTTCATAAAGTTCAAAACGGAAGTCGAGTTACAACTTAACAAATGTATAAAGTCCATTCGTTCCAATCGTGGTGGTGAATACTACGGTTGGTATGATGGATTTGGAGAACAATGTCAAGGTCCCTTTGCAAAATACTTAGAGGAATGCAGAATTGTGCCTCAGTATACATTGCCAGGTTCACCTGCAATGAATGGCGTTGCTGAACGGCGAAATCGCATCCTTAAAGACATGGTGAGAAGTATGATTGTTCGTACAACACTACCTGAGAATTTGTGGGGAGAAGCCTTAACAAATACGACATACATACTTAATAGAGTGCCTACTAAAGCAACTAACAAGACCCCTTACAAGTTGTGGGTTGGGCGCAAGCCTAGTTTGAATCATTTGAGAGTATGGGGATGTCCATGTGAAGCTAGGCCTCATAAACCCGGTGAAAAGAAACTAGTTGAAAGAACAGTTAGTTGTTACTTTGTAGGCTATTCTGAAAGATCTGGGGGGTATAAATTTTACAGTCCAACAGAACATATAGTTTTCGAGTCAGGAAATGCATTATTTTTTGAGGATAATGAGTTTCTGGGGGAAGATAAGACAAAAGACACTATTTTTGAAGAACAAGAGGCAAGTGAGAATGAGACTATGGACCAAAGTCCTGGTTTTATTCACATTCCGATTATGTTCAGAAATACATCTTTTGAAAATGTGCAAACTTCATCATCCCAAACAGCTCAGCAAGAAACTCAACATGGTATAGAAAACACAAATGGACCTGAATCCAACACAAGCCCTGACATTGCCAAACCAATGTTGATGGACCAGGGCCTGTGGGAGAATCAGAAATTGGTTATGATGTTCCGCCTCCTGTTGAAAATCAAGTTGTAAATGAACCTCAAGAAAATCTAGAGCCTGTGCCAATTACAAGAACCACTAGAGAGAAAAGATCTACGCAATCAAAAGATTATGCATATCTTCCAGAACATGAGTTTGACGTTGGCATGTTTGAAAATGATCCTGTTGATATCAAACAAGCCATGGAAAACTCTAACTCTCAAATGTGGATTAATGCCATGAATGAAGAAATGAAATCTATGCATGACAATGACGTTTGGGATATCGTTCCATTGCCTAAAGGCAAGAAACCCGTAAGTTGCAAATGGATATTTAAGACTATACGGGATTCTAAAGACAATGTTGAAAAATACAAGGCACGTCTTGTTGCAAATGGTTTCACATAGAAAGAAGGCATTGATTATGAAGAGACTTTCTCTTCGGTTTCATCGAAAGACTCTTTGAGAATTATATTGGCGCTTGTAGCATATATGATTTAAAACTTCATTAGATGGATGTAAAGACGACATTTCTCAATGGCGACATTGATGAAAACGATCTATATGAAGCAGCCTGAAAACTTTGTATCAGGTGATGCAGGGTCTATCTATGGTTTGCAGACTTATGAAATCTATCTATGGTCTAAAATAAGCATCTCGACAATGGTATCATAAGTTTCACAAAGTTGTTAACTTTGGTTTTGAGTCTAACATAGTAGATGAATGCATATACCTTAAGTTCTGTGGGAGTAAATTCATTTTCTTGGTTTTATATGTAGACGACATATTGCTTGCCGGTAACAATGACATGATGCATCAAACTAAGAATTTTTTATTTAAGAATTTTGAAATGAAAGATCTTGGTGATGCATCATTTGTTCTAGGGATTGAAATACTTAGAGATAGATCTCAAGGTATTTTAAGGTTATCCCAAAGAAGCTATCTTGATAAGATTCTAACAAGATTTGGCATGCAAAACAGCAAACCAGGAGACACCCCTGTATCAAAAGGAAATAAGTTTAGTCTAAAACAATGTCCCCAAACTGACTTAGATAAAAACATCATGAAAAATATTCCATATGCCTCAGCAATAGGTAGCATCATGTATGCACAAGTATGCACGCGTCCGGATATTGCATTCATTGCCGGAATGCTAGGGAGATATTTAAGTAACCCATGTATGGAACACAGGAAGGCAGTCAAGCGGGTGTTGAGATACCTGAAGAGAACTAGGGATTACATGCTCACATACCAGAGATCGGAACAACTCGAGGTCATTGGATATACCGATTCTGATTTTGGAGGATGTGTCGACAGCATGAAGTCGACATCAGGATACATCTTTATGATGGCAGGCGGTGCCATATCATGGAAGAGCAGTAAGCAGTCATTGGTAGCCACCTCCACCATGGCAGCTGAGTTTGTTGCATGCTATGAAGCATCTAATCATGGCGTATGGCTGAAGAACTTTGTTTCAAAGCTGAAAATTGTTGACACTATTCACAAAACCACTCAAGTTATTATGTGACAACAATTCAGTAGTGTTATATGCAAGCAACAACCGAAGTTCATCAAAGTCAAAGTACATCGACATTAAGTTTTTGGTTGTAAAAGAAAGAGTGCAGAATAATGAATTATGTATAGAACACATAGGTAAAGACTCCATGATTGTGGATCCTCTTGCCAAAGGATTACAACCCAAGCAGTTTCACAAACATGTTGCTGGTAACACTACTAGAAAGGCCCCAAATTGCGACGACCCATGGCGACGGCTAGCGATGGCCAAAAAAGTGGCCGTAGCTAGCCGTCGCTTAATTTGATAACAAAATCCACTGTGGCTCTTTCTTCCCCGATTCAGTTTGCCCTAAATTAAAAAAAAAAAGAAAACCGACGTTACCTCTTGCTGCTGCCGTCGCCCGCCCCTAAACACCCAATTTCTTCCTTCAAAACTCCATTCTATCCTCCTAAATTGTTCCTGTGTGTCTTCTAATCCCTAATACATGTTTAATTAGGGTTATTTAGGGTTATTGTGTATGTTTATTTGGGGTTGTAAATTGATTGTTTATGGGTATGAAATTGGTTGTATTGTGAGTTGCATATGATGTTGGTATTGGTATACATTGATTTGGAGGTTGAAATCACTGATTATCACATATGTGTTTGATTTAGGAGCATGAAAACGATGATTATCATTGATTATCACATATGTGTTTGATTTATCACATATGTGTTTGATTTAGGAGCATGAAAACGATGACTATCACATATGTGTTTGATTTAGGGATTGAAATCATTGATTGTGTTGTAGGTTGATTGTAATGTATGATCATTTGAGAAAAAATGAAATAAATGTGATTGTTTAGCGGTAGTAACTTGATTATGACTAGTGAAACGGTGTAATGATGGCTCTTATGCATGCACGGTTAATTAACTTCATAATTTATAACTTTAAACTAAAATTAAGAAAAAGTAACTCAAACTAATTTATACTTCATAATTTTCACTATCATGTTATTTTATAAATTGAAAGTACAAATTGAAAGTAACTCAAATTGAAAGTACATATAGACGGAAAAAGGCGCAAGGTGCAACTAAGGAGCTTTTCTGAAGTTTAAGACACACCAATTAGTGAAGCGCATAAAAGCCCATAGCGTAAAAAACGCACTTTTTTCAATTGTGTTGTTTTTTGGTTTAAACTTAGATTGAATTTTTTTTTGACTACTTATGTGAACCCCTTAGAAAAATTTGGCCCCGTCCGGCAAGTGTTGTATATGATCGTTATAAGGATATTCGTTTTTACACAAAACGGAAATCTATATTCTTCTGATACAATATTCATTGGATTTGTCCTAGTATTGGACAAGTTACAAATATAATAACGTAAGCATATTTTATAAGTCATTTCAGTTTAAACGGTTAACAAAGTTTCGATGGCACTTCCTATTTGTTCCCTGTGTATACGCATCTGTGTACGATACAGGGACCAAAGGGAAGTGCTGCCGAAATTTTGTTGAACCGTTTAAACTGAAATGATTTATAAAATATGCTTACGTTATTATATATGTAATGGGAAGTAGGTAGACCGGCCGTCAAAGTAAAAAAGAAATAAACAAAAAATTCGAAAACATGCAATAGTTATAGATGAAATTTTACAAGATTTTAAATAGTATAAAGTGTTACGTTCGATCGAACTTTCTAACATATTTGTTGCAAATCAGGAAAATGTTCGATTATTTTCATGATCGCAGTTGGATGTATCAACCACGAACCGGTAAGAAAGGGTCGATAAAGGAACATTTTTGTAATGGAGTCCAAGAATTTATTAGATTCGCTAAATCTAACAATCGGAGTAACGTAGACATTCGTTGTCCGTGTAGTAAGTGCAGACATATGTAACATTGGAAGCCAGATGTAGTAGAAGTGCATCTGTATAAATTTGGTTTTGTGTCGAATTATGACTTATGGGATCGTCATGGAGAACTTGTTCAACCTACGTCTAACCCTGTAGCGGTAGAGGACGATAGTACAATGATGAACGATAATACAGTGACGAATCCGATAGAAAATATGGTGCAAGATGCTGCACGATCAATGTTTCCTAACATTGAGTAAAGCAACGATGAGACTGGAAATGTTGAAGAGCCAACGGCGGAGGCAAATTTTTTTTATGAGTTATTGAATTCTGCTAAGAGGCCGTTGTGGGAAGGGTGTGCAAGCGGAACCGAGTTGTCTGTAACCGCCGAATTTATCACTTTGAAATCAAAATTCAATCTTACAGAAGCTGCATTTACAGCAGTTGTACAAACTGCAAAACGACATATGCCGCCCAATAATTTGATGTGCGATAGTCATTATAAAGTGAAAAAACTTATGTCCTCTTTTGGATTACCATATCATAAGATAGATACATGTGTTAAATGTTGCATGTTGTATTGGAAAGAAGACGCTCACCGTAGAAAATGCAAATTTTGCAACGAAGATAGATACAAACCAAGGAAAAAGAAAGGAAAAGAAGTTCCATATAAAAGAATGCATTATCTACCCATAACCCCCAGACTTCAACGGCTATATGCATCTTCCGCTACAGCGTGTCATATGCGATGGCATAGCGTGAGAACATCAGAAGAAGGAACTATGATACATCCGTCTGATGGTGAAGCATGGAAACACTTAGATAGGACTTATCCTGAATTGGCTGCCGAGAGCCGTAATGTTAGATTCGGTTTATGCACGGATGGATTTTCGCCATTTTCTTAATTTGGTAGTAAATATTCATCATGGCCTATCATTGTTACTCCTTATAACTTACCCCCATAGATGTGTATGAAAAATCCGTACATGTTTTTAACGGTTGTCATCCCCGGTCCCGATGATCCGACACAAGGAATTGATGTTTATCTACAACCGTTGATTGAAGAGTTGAAAACACTGTGGCATGAAGGAGTCGAAACATACGACATTTCGAGAAAAAGAAATTTTCGTATGTTTGCTTCTGTATTATGGACTATTAGTGATTTTCCCGCGTATGGCATGCTTTCAGGTTGGAGCACTGCTGGACGTCTAGCTTGTCCTCATTGTATGGACGAGACACGGGCATTTTCATTGAAGTATGAAAAAAAAAATTCTTGGTTTGACTGTCATCGTTGTTTTCTCCATATTAATCATAAATTTAGAACGGATAAAAAGAACTTTAAAGCCAACAGAGTAGAGACTATGCTACCGCCTAAAGTTTGGACAAGTGAAGAGATATATGAAGTTGTAAGTGAGTACCCAAAGATACATGAAATTGGAGAACAGGTTGAAAATCCAATTAAATCGGACATTCATAATTGGTGCAAACAAAGTATATTTTGGGAGTTACCTTACTGGAAAAATCTAAAACTTAGGCATAATATTGACGTGATGCATGATGAAAAAAACGTTTTTGATAACGTTTTTAATACAGTTTTGAATGTAAAGGGTAAAACCAAAGACGATGCGAATACGAGACGCGATATATTACACTTTTGTAAATGGCCGGAGCTGCACTTGTATGATGAAAATAAAAAACCTAAAGCATGCTATGAGCTAGACAACAAGCAAGTAAAACTCGTGCTAAAGTGGGTGGAAGGATTACGATGTCCTGATGGGATTTCTTCAAACCTCCGTAGATGTGTGGACTTTAAAAACAGTAAATTGAGTGGAATGAAAACCCATGATTGCCATATCATGATGGAATACTTTTTACCTGTGGTTCTCAAGGAGTTGTTACCTACAAAAATCTGGAGTGTTATAACAGAACTAAGTTTGTTTTATAAACAACTTTGTTCAACGACGTTAAAGGTAGACCGTCTACGTAAGCTTGAACTAGAAATCCCTATACTGATCTGCAAACTCGAGAAAATATTTCCACCTGGTTTTTTTAATGTAATGGAGCATTTACCTATCCATCTTCCATCCGAAGCACTTCTTCGAGGTCCATTGGGATAGTATTCCAGCACATATCAAGAATGTCATTTTAGCCGATTTATTGGTAAGTATTTTTTATAATAATATTAAAAATTAATATACTTGGAATAATTACAAATAAATGTAATATGCAGGCTGCCGTACGTGTTGAGGAGGAGGATATGCCCTCATTTTTGACATATTGGAATATGAAGATGCGAACGAATTATCGACATATGGTTAACCGAGCCAAGAAAAGCAGAAAAAAACCTCAATTTATGAGTGATGATGTTTGGGCAGACTTTCAAGCTTACTGGGACACAGAAGATGCTAAAGTAAGCTTTAATGATAATATTCACATTTATAATATTGATTGCATTATTTTACATCATCGTGTATCAAATGTGATAGAAAGTAGCAGCTAGAAACAAAGCTAATAGAGAAAAGAATCCTGCTCTACACCGAGGTGGCTCAAAATCATTTCAACAGCACAGAAGGGATTTGGTATAAATTTTAAATATTTGCAGTATATGTTCAGATAAAAATTTAGCATCTATAATCATGTCTTATCTTTAATAATTTCAGTTTAAAAGACGAGAGCCTTCGTTGGCAGACGTATTTAGACACACACATGCGGTGGAGCACATCGATGAAGAAGGAAATGTGACGTATAAGTGGTCGGACCCGAAGAGTGCACATATAATGATAACTTTGTTTATCCGTATAAATTGACATGTTACATACTCGTTCATATCACAGTACATAAGTAAAATTTACAACACTTTTCTTAAAATTATATTGCTATTGCAGGGGGAGTATGAGGAAGAGGCTGCCAAAGCGATGGAGGCTAGTGGAAAGGAGCTTACAGTTGCAGATTCTGATGCCATATGGCATTCTATCACTAATCCGCCTACTCGAGGAAGGCAATACGGTTTTGGCAATCAGGAGGTAAGACTTTTTTTAGACGTAAATTACTACAATCACGATGATTTATAAATATGTAAAACAAGAATACGAGTTAATGGAAAAAGTTTAACACTAAGTAGTAAAAATTTGTTTATATAACTTTAATGTGAAATTATTTATTTTACAGGCCGTTCAGCGTGCATTTAAGCGGTCGATGGAGGAGGAGACTATAGCGCGGATGCAAGAGCAGATGAACGAGTTGATGGACTGGCGAAAAGGCCAGATGCAACAGGAAATCGACGAGCGCATCGCGATTTACTTTCAGGAGCATGGCTTTATGCCGGGAGAGGGAGTGGAGGGAGATGATTCCGCTGTATATCGAGAGGAAGACGTGAACGAGGAATCAGAAGAAGACGAGAACGAGGATCAGGGATGCGGGAATTAGTTCGTAGTGTAGGTGCTTATGTTGACTTGACTCTGGTATGTTCATATACTTGGTTTTTTTTATGTTAAATGCACGTACGATGTTATATGATGTGTTTGGACATGTGTATGACGGTTTGTGGATGGAGGTATGAAGTGTTTGGACATGTGCATGACTTATATGATATGTTTGAACGGTTTTATGTGATGATGGTTTTTTTTTTGCTTTTTTTATGTATTTGTTGATTGTATGGTTATGATGGTTTGGTTGTTGATGAGTATCGATGAAATAGTGAGATAATAGTGGTGTGATATTGGTTTTTGGATTGAATGGTTGTGGATTGGATTGTAGGAAAGGAATTGCTGTGTACTGCAGTTTTCTGGTTTCAGATATAGCGACGGCTAGCGACGACCTATTGGTCAATATTGAGCGACGGGTAGCGACGGCTTACAACGGTTATTTTGCAACGTATAGTGACGAATAACGACGGCTTCCCGGTCAACCTAACTACTTGACACGTCAGATGACACGTGTCCACTGGTCGTCGCTAGCCGTTGGTAAGCAAGCGACGAAGTCGTCGCTCTCGCCATTGCTACTACTGTTGGCGACGAGAGTTATAGCGACGGCGAATAGCGACGGCTAGCAACGGCTAGCGTCGGTTAATTGTCGTCGCTATTTCATCTGTTTCTTGTAGTGTAAGGGTGTAATACCTGTTTATGACAGTTTAGGAATTACATGCAAGTGTGATTAGACATGCCTATTCCTAATTGAGTCATCTTTACTTTATTGTTTAATTGCGAATAAATGAGACGAATGCTGCTTAAGTTCTTTGTTAGCATAACTGATGGACGGAATTGTTTAATATGCACGATAAGCAAAGACAGAAAAGCTGCATGCAATAAAGTTAAGGATATATAATCAAGAAGTTGCATTTGTCCATGTGGGAAATTGTTGGATTTGAAGACGTCTATTTACAATAAGAGAAAGGCTAATATCACTCGCGCATTAGGTGAGTGATATTGCACTCGTTCACTTGATTGGGTGAGCACAATTTTCCACAGGTTTTTCATTTATAACTTGAGTTAAACCGGGTCCCACATTTGGTTATCTACCCAAACATTGAGCGCGTATGGTAACACTCGCCTGCTGGGCGAGTGACATTAGCTTTTCTCTTACAATAATTAAGTTGGACATACATGCATTATGATTACGATATCTGGTACTGTTTGCAACATTATAATTATGTAATGATCAAATATGCCAAACAATGTGATTAATCAAGTCATGGCATTATAAGTATTTCATTAAGGATTTGGATACAAATACACATAGAATATTGTTAATCAATTATAATTGTTAATGGACCGATTATCGTTGATTAATACAATAGTGGCGATAAATTCAGGGTAAACAAGAAAACTGAAGATTTCAAAGTTACTTAAAATGATGCTGTTTTTCAACATTGATTTACTGTTTCCTGATCCTGATATTTACAGAGACGTGTAGAAACTTACCTCATCTTCATCTACATACGTTGGCACTACTATAAAAGGGCTGGGTCTTCATATCTTTGGACACATAATCTCAACTGTCTTGCTCCATGTAAAAGACTGATATTCTGGTTCAATTTGTGTGAGGGAAATAAGAAAAGGAGAGGGTTCAAGAGCTGTGAAAGAACTCGCTGGCCATTGGATTTGCAGGTTGATCGTGCAGGCAAGTCAATAAAATAATTTTATTGATTCCTTTGACATCGTTTGAGAGGCAGCAAGGATGGAAAGTAAGTAGTTTCCGCGGTGCTTATTTAATTCTTACGTAGATCCAGCTTAAAATTTTTGAGCAAACAATATGGGCTAACAAATACAATGCAGTTGTCATATAACAAAAATTTCTCTTTGACTGAGTCTTGCAATAGAGAAGGTTATATAGCAGAATGAATCGTGCTAAATTCATCCACTTTCAAATTCAATTCAACTTCTTGACAAATCCTTCTAAGGTACTGTGTAAACTTGCAAATTTCATCAAATTACTGAGATCATTCTCTACAAGATCGCAACCATATGGTAATGCATACAATGCAGGCCTTGATGTATTTAAAATATAATATAGGCTTTATTTCAATATTTGTTTACGAACACCATGAGTTGCTGCATGTATTTGCAGTGGCACAGGTTCGATCCCCGGCGGCCACAATACGGAGACATAGTGCACAGCCACTTTAAAATTGGCATTAACCAAAGGGCATGGTAGACATAGTCTTCGTGCCCCCAAAGTTTTTCGGTGTCCCCAAAGTTTTTTTGAGATAATAGTATTACAAGTCTCCTCTCTCATGGTGTCCTCTCCCATCCCCTCTCTCTGTCATACCCACGCTCTAGCTTTCCCGCCCAATCTAATCCATGCCCCATCACCTGTCACATCCCATCTGAACCCTCCTCCGACCAGCCACAACCCACCTCCCATTCCTCCTGTCCCTGACCCGCCACCATTTCAATCACCTTCTCCTTCTGTTTTAGGTCCAATACCCATCCCTGAACCGCCTCCGCTTCCTTCCTTCCCTCCTCCTTCGTCTGTCTTAGGTCCAAAGCCCATGTTCAATTCCCTCTTCTCCAATAAACCTCGTAATGCTGGGTCGTTCCTCCCACCTGAAATTCCCTTGGTGTTTAACAAAGGTGCTCTGGTCCCCTCTGAAGCTATCATTAAAGCAGGTGAAGATAATTGGCAGAATACGATTGTGGGTTTTTTTCTGGATCAGCCCCTTTCTTACACCGTCGTAATCAATAATCTGAAGAATCTCTGACGCCTTAAGGGTAAAATTAAAGTTAATTCGAATGGCTTCTTGTTCCTGTTCAATCTGTCTTCAGATGAAGACAGAAGGAAAATCCTCGCATCTGACCCAGTTGTCATGAGGAACAAGTTGTTTATCTTGAAAGCATGGGATCCGTCTGTTGGTAACAGCGCTAGTGGGATTAAGGCAGTTCCTGTTTGGATCAAGATGTACAACATTCCGATGTATTGTTGGTCACTAATTGGTATTAGTTGGCTATCGAAAAGAATAGGAAAATTTCTGTGTATGGACGAATCGACAGAGAAGCTCGAAAGACTATATTACGCCAAATGTTTAGTCGAGATTACGCCGACTTCGGAGCTTCCAGAAGATTTTGCTGTTGAGCTGCCTGACGGGAGCATTCAGTATGTCCAGGTTGAATATGTTTGGCGTCCGGACATCTGTACATTATGTAAATCCTTCTGTCATCTGGCGACAAACTATAGTAAGAACTCTCTGGATAAGAAGAAGGAACTTGAGAAATCCATTGTTCAGGAAAGAAATGTTGAGGCACTTTCCTTCGCTCAAGTCGCTCACACTGACCCAAAAGGAAAAAATTCTAGTATAAACACGGCTCCGGTGTTTAATAAACGAGTGTGGACCAGAGTCCCTGGCAACTATAACAGAAGAAGTGGTCCTGTAGGAACGACAGATGACGTCAAAAGGATTCAGAGTGGCAAAACTATCTCAGCAAACACACTACACTATAATGTCATAGGTGGGCAAAGTAAGAACTTAAGTGCATCAACAAGTAACAGTAGTAATTCTACGGTAGCTTCGAAGAACCCGGTCATTGATACTAGAAACAGTTTTGATCTGTTAAACGAGAAACAATTGAATGAGCAGTCTTTGGAAGCTATTGAGGAGGGAGAATTATCTGACACATCGAATGAGGCTTTGAACAATGAACAATTTGATATTCCCCAAGTGGATCTGTCTGAGTTCACTTATGATATGCATGCTGACATGCACACTGCTGGGCATGCGCATGTTCAGTTTGACCCATTCAAGTTTGCAGCTAACCCAGTTTCCCATTCAATTGTTACACCATCTTTCAATACCTTTTCACACGCCCCAATTTCCTCCCTTACCCATGATATTAATGACCATGCTTTATCTTTCCAAGAGCAACTATTCGCAATCAATTTTCAAAAGGAAATACTTGAATTATGCAAGTTGAATGAATGCCCTCCTACCACATTGCATCCAGATGATCCCTCCCAACCAGTTAATTCTACCACTTGCATTTCCAATGCTACCTCTTCATTTATCCATCCGCCTGATCTCTCCTCTTTATCACTCCCCTCGGCCCCTTCATGCTACTTACCTTTCTCCTCGCAAAGCTTAACTCCCTCTGAACCTTTTTCTATTCCTGCTCCAGATGATGTGCCACCAGACACTCCTTACTTTTTCCCTGGCTCCATCCCGGGTTGGCCGTATGCGACGATTGCTTCCCTTCCACCTCCCTCCTCTGTCTCACCTTCCGTTGTTGTTCATCCCTTCGCAACCACTCCTCCTATCCCATCACCAAGATCTCTTACAACTAGGAGTATGTCATTAGCCGCTTCCCTCTCCAAAGAGTTTAATTTATGAATCAAAACTTCGCAGTATGGAACATTCGGGGTGCACATAACCCTCTGAAACTTGATCAAGTTAAAAACCTTATCAACCATCACAACCTCCAGCTCTTTGCCATTTTGGAAACTAAATTATGCCTCTCGCTCTCTGTTTCTTATGCCTCTTACATTAATCCTTCCTGGTCTATTGCTCATAACCATGATCAAGCTGATTATGGTCGCATCCTTGTTATTTCTAATCCCTCCTTCCTTACGCTTCGTATTGATATCGCAACCAGGCAACTTATGCATTTTCATGTTACCGACTTATCTAACCACTCCACTTTTTACCTAACCATAATTTATGCAGAAAATTCTGTTAATGCCCGTCAATCCCTCCTGAATCTCCTTCCCGCCTTCAGGAAAGACTCCCATCCATGGGTAGTTTTAGGGGATTTCAACTGTTGTCTCTCGCTCAATGACAAACATGGTGGTACCCCTCTGTTGCCTAGGGACGTAGAACCTCTCAACGCTTCTATTATGGTTGCGGACCTTATTAATGTTAATACTTCTGGTGCTCGGTTTTCTTGGAATAACAGCAGCAGAAGTGGTGTGAGAACTTTCACTAACATTGATCATGCTTTCTGCAACTTTAAAGCCTTGCAATCTTGGCCTAGCCTCCATGCTTACCTTCCCAACCCCATTTTGTCCGACCACTCCCCTATTATCCTATCCTATGGTCTGCCATTGAGAAGAGAAATTAGAAGTTTTAAATTTTTTAACTCTTGGATCTCTGATCCTGAGTTTTCTGCAAAAATTATCACTTCCTGGTCTCCACCTTTCTATGGTAATCCTATGTTTATCTTGTGCAGGAAACTCAAGAATACTAAAGACACTCTCAGATCATGGGCTAGAGTAAAATTTGGCACTGGATCTAAACTATCTGACTATCTAAAGGTCTCTTTGAACCAGGCACAAGACAACATGCTTCAATGCCCGAATGATCCTGACGTAACTCTTGAGGAAAGAAGACTTTTTGCCGAATTAAATCGTGCTCTCGAAATGGAAGCTAGCATGAGGAAACAACAGCTGAATCTGAAGTGGAAGACGGATGGTGACAGGAACACTAAGTTTTTCCATGAAGCCGTTAAGGTAAAGCAATCCTTAGAATACATTCATGTCATAACTGATGAGGCTGGTAACGTTTTTGACAACCCCGAATCTATTGACGTTGCTTTGCTCAAGTACTTCTCTGATCTACTAGGTAATAGTGATAGTTTCAGCCCTGATTTGAATCTTATTGATAATGTTTCTCTACCCCATCTATCTTCTCTTCAATCTGACAGTCTAATTTCAAAAGTTTCTGATCTTGAAATTAAAGAAGCGCTCTTCTCCATGAACAAAAAATCATGCGGAGGTCCTGATGGATTCAACGTTAATTTCTTCCTCTCTACTTGGGATATTATTGCCGCTGATTTCTACAAGGCTATACATAACTTTTTCGACAAATGCAAGCTTCTTACGGAAGTTAATGCCACCAATTTAGTCCTCATTCCAAAAAAGAAACCTGCTTCTTGTGTCACGTCTTTTCGCCCTATCTCGTGCTGTAACGTCACATATAAACGCATCTCCAAAATACTCTCTAACCGTCTCCGTGTGGTCCTTCCTTCCTTGATTTCCGATAACCAGTCGGCCTTCCTTCAGGATAGAAATATTCTAGAAAATGTTCTACTGACTCACGAGTTAATTATGGGGTACAATTGTGCTAATGCTACGCCAGCGGCACTGTTGAAATTAGACATTAGTAAAGCGTTTGATAGTGTTCACTGGACGTCGATTGTTCGCATTCTTGCTAGAATGAATTTTCCTAAAGTGTTCGTTGCTTGGGTTTACTCTTGTATCTCCACCCCTACCTTTTCTCTTGTGTATAATGGCAGTAATTCTGGTTTCTTCAAAAGCAAGCAGGGCATTCGTCAAGGGGACCCAATCTCCTCCTATTTATTTATTATCATCATGGAGCTGCTTACGTCGATGTTTAAGGAAAAGTATGCTAGCGGCAAAATCCAGTACCATCCCAAGTGCAAGCATAACTCCATCTCTACACTGCTGTTTGCCGATGACATTATGGTCTTCTCCAAACCGTCTGACTCATCGTTGCTAGCCATTCTTGAGACACTAAACAACTTTCACTTGATGACTGGCCTAAAACTCAGCTCCTCCAAATCTCAGGCTATGTTTGCCGGGATCAAAGATGATCATGCAACTCGGCTATATTCCATGCTAGTCATGCAGCCTCTTTTAAAGGGATCGCCTTATCTTGGATTGCCTCTATGTACTTCAAGAATTACTAAAGCCAATTGCTTGCCTCTGTACAATAAAATTACTGCCTCTCTAAACTGCTGGGCGAACAGTTTTCTCTCGCAGGCTGGCCGTTTGCTACTGGTGCAAAGTATTGGGTTCTCGTTATCGGTCTACTGGGCGAGGGCTTTTATTCTGCCCAAAAAATTAATCAAGATGATTACTTCTGCTCTGCTTCGCTTTCTCTGGACGGGTTCTGCTCTAGGCAAAAAGCCTTTTCCCTGCTCCTTCATTAGAATGCAGCTTCCTAAGAGCAAAGGTGGTCTAGGGGTGTTATCTCTTCAAAATTGGAACCATGCAGCTGTAAGTTCTCACTTCAACAACTTAATTTCTTGCAAAGAAAGTCTTTGGGTCAGCTGAAATTGGAAACACAACATTAAGAATCGAAACTTTTGGACTATGGTCTCTCCCTCAGTTTGTAGTTGGGCTTGGCGTTGCTTCCTTGCAATGCGTGCTAAATTCTTACCTTTCATACAGTATGTTGTCTCTCCAAGATGTACGGTCTCTTTCTGGGATGATCCATGGATCTCGAGAGGTGTTATCCTATCCAACGTTTTGGGGTGTGACTTCGTTGTCCAGTCCCGAATTAATCCGAGAGCGAGAGTTACTGCATTCATGTCAACGGGCAAAGTGGTCCTGCCTTACTTTTCTAATTCTCATGCTCGCTCCCTTTGTGAAAATTTGATTCATGATGTTTCTTATAACTTGAAGGACAGAGTATCATGGAATGGATTATCCCACTCAGTAAAACACGCATATTCCTTGCTGCTTCAACTTGATGAGCTACCTGACTGTCAATGGAATAAACTGGTTTGGAGTAAATATGCATTGCCAAAGGAAAATTTTATGCTATGGAAGGTCACTCATGATGCTCTCCTAACTAAGATCAGGCTAAGACAAATGAGGTTGCTTGTTAACTCGAACTGCGTGCTCTGTGATATGTGCGAGGAGTCCTCTGCCCATCTATTTTTTGAATGTACCTTTTCATTGCTGCTTTGGAACAACCTACTTCAGCTGTTTGGCTTCACCGTCCCCAATGGTTTATCTGAAACACAATGGCACTTCATACGCTTGTCCACAAAATGGAGAATTGACACCCATAACCTCTTCATTCTCTTCACTAAAAAATTGGTGAGAATGATTTGGGAAGAGAGGAACTTGAGAGTGTTCACGTCTAAAAGGAAAAGAGCCGATGAATTGTGGTCCCTTCTCAAGTTTCAGGTTACTCGAGATTTATCTTCGCTCATCTATGAGTTTGACATTGCCTTCTCCTCGTCTTGGCTTTCTCTTCTGTTGTAACCTTTTATTTGTTTGTGTGGGTGTTGTCTTTCCTTTGTGTAATGCGCTTAGCTGTCTTGCTGAGTGCTTTTGTATGTTTCTTTGTTTTTTTTTAATAAATGTGGTAGGGGTCCACTCAACCCCGCTTGCCTTGCAAAAAAAAAAAAAAATTGTTTGTTTTGTAGTCTGAAGGAATAAAGTTTTGTGTATGTTAACAATGGTAATATTGATGGGCGCTCTAGTATGGTAAGTCTCTGTGATCCAAATCGTTCAGTTCCTGATATGCTAGCTGCGTAAATTTTCATTTTTCAAAAGAACAAAATTTATTTTAAAGACCTTCGAAAATAATTTATTTAAAGTTCAGACTTCGTTTCAAAGTTAATATTGAAATATGCATATTTTCCAATATTCAATCTTTTGTAAATGCATGCGCACTTGGAAAATGGACATGTACAAATTCGTGCATGGACACTTTCAAAGTAAGCTTGTATACTTTTACAGAAAAAAATTGTGCATGTCCATTTTCAAAATGCACTTGTACTCAAAGGTTGAAATGAATAGTGAAAAAGTTGCATATTTTTATAATAAATTTAAAAAACTAAACATGAAATAAGTTTTCTTTCTAAGTTCTAAAGCTGAAATTTTATGTGATAATTGTTAAAATAAATAGAGTAAAAAAATATATCGATTATGCATATAAGCTAGTTCTTTCAGTGTGCATTGTTCTGTGTTTTTTACGTGAATGTCAAATACCGGACGGTTTTGGTTTACTTGTATCTTCTTATTTTCTTATGACTTGTGCTCTTATATGCTGGGTTAAAGAAAGAGCAGTTAATAATATCTACAGTTGATAATATATGTTATTTGTTGTGAAGGCATCATACCATGCAGTCATGCAGAGAGATAAGTGAGAGGAGGCCGCTAATGCTTCTGTATGAGTTTACATGTACAAGTTCATTCATGCTTCAATGGAAGAGCACAAAACTTGCTTTAAAAAGGCCATTCTAAAGGTCAACTCAATGGAAGAGCACAAAATTTACTTCAACTGAATTATCAGATGCAAATTAGAAAGTGGAGAGTGTGTTGCCCTTCCAGATAGGTACATCTACGTAGATGGTTTACTGAGCTATTTTGATGTTTTATGCGTTTTGTATCAATCCCCTCACGTATCAGATCTATTATGTATGGAAACCTATATGGATGCTCTAGTTCGACTGAATCGGATGGATGTAATGTAAAAATATTTCCCTTCAAATACATAGTTGCAAATTTAAATTCTTGCGCTGTTAATGTAGCGTTTGTTGTTGGAGATTGCTTAACCATCTGATAATATAGTTCAATGGGCATGCAAATGGCGGATTGATAGGTCTGACCGGTGTATAAGTGGCAGACGAAGAGGTACACAAAAAGAGGAAGACACGTAGCGGGGTAAAAATAAGGTCCCACCGAGACTTGAACTCGGGTTACTGGATTCAGAGTCCAATGTCCTAACCACTAGACCATGGGACCTTGTTGAGGGTACTTAACATTTTATATTTAAGGATATAATCCCAAGCTGCAAAACGCATTTCCATGCTTCATCCAATTTTTATGCGTTAATTGCTAAGGAATAGTAGTGCGCACGAAGGAACATCCAGTTGATTTTATGAACAATCATGCTTGAACATACTCGATTCACTTTTAGAATGAATCATCCAGAAAATAAGTGAATTTTCCTAATTTTCACATCATAGTAGGAATAAAATCTTGCTTAATTTGGTGTGGTTCGTATTTAGAGTTTGTCACAAAACAGCTTAACAATACATGCACCAAATTAACACCATATGCACCAAGTTAACGCCATATGCACTAGGGTTGTTATGGTAATGGTAAATTTACTATTACCATAACAGTACCAAACCAGTTATAACCAATATCGATGTGTACCAATGATATCGGTATGATAACGGTAAGTTTTACCATTATTAACGGTAAAATAACGGTAAAGAAATATCAATACCAGTGACAACGGTAAATTTACCAGTCATGTTAATCTTGTTTTTTTTCATTATTTTAATGAATTTCAACCTTTATTTTTTGAAAGTTTATCATACTTTATGTAGATGCTTATAGATTTATTTAGGTTGGTAGTTCCTTTTGACTATATTAACTTTAAAGTTTAAGATGAGCAAAATTATTATTTCATGTTGTTGTAAATCTTTTTTGGTAAGCTAAGTAAATTTTCTATGCCAATTGAGTTTAAATTTTATATAAACATTAATGGGGTTAGAATTAGTAAAAAAATATTTACTTTTTGTCATTGTCAAAATTTTAATGTGTTAATTGTTTAATAGCTTTATGTATCGGTAAATTTACCATTACCAGTCAATGGTTTACCAATTTATCGGTATCCCAATGAACATTTTACCAGCGGTAACGGTAAATTATCAGTATTCATTTTTGCCTTACCAATAGTATTGGTATGGTAACGGTTTTTTCATATCGGTAATGGTTACCATTCCCATAGCAGCCCGAATATGCACTGGTGTTTTAGCACGTGCATATAAAGCAACAGATTCTAAAATTGTTCATGGATATGAATGAATATTTGAATATATTTGACAAATATTTTAATTTCGTATAATAAAATGGTCGTAGGGGACAATCAAACAAAATTGCAGAAATAAATACTCATGCATAATGGTATTGTTGGCTAGCTTTTTGACCAAGCCACCCAGGATCATTCATAAGAAGAAAGCATGAAACCACGTTCTCTAAGAACATGAAGGAATGGATCGCATCATCAGCTCGCCCGATGTCGGATCGCACACTATCGACTCGCCCACCATCGGATCGCATCTCGACGGATCGCCCCCTGTTTCATCAGCGAAACGAAACCTCTACGTGACTCGATCCGAACTTATATTGTTGCCCAGCGTAGACCGATCCGATCCCCTGATGCATGGCGAACCCTCTGACTCGTTCAAGCGTGAGCTAGTCTTCAGCGATCCGAGACGCACGGATCTAGCGACACGTGTCCCCAACTGTCATTTTGACCAATTCTCCCCATCTGCACGATCCGATTTTCAAGGGGATCGCGACACCTGTCCACAACGGCTAATTTGACTATTTCTTTAACGGAGGCGATGCGATCCGATATTCTCGGGATTCGTGCCACGTGTTACCACGACCCGCCTGACAAAATCAGCTATAAATAGCCCAGAGCTTGGCATTTTTTGGGATCTTTTGGCAATATTAAGTACTGAATCTGCCATTATTGTCAAACTACGAGAGTATTAAGAGAAATCATTGATTGTATTAGCTTTCAAAGTATAATCAATAATATATAAAGTGGACGTATGCTCGTTAACGCCGAACCACTATAAATTCTGTGTGTTATTTTCTTTTTCCTCATTCTTCAGTTGAAACTCTATAAGATTCAGAACAATTTGGGTGTTAGGTCCAAATTTTGATCTAACATTTTGGTGCTTTCACTGAGAAATCAGTCCTAAAGTTTCACTATTCAGTTCTTTGAAGATTCCAGCGATTCGGATATCATGGCTGGAAAAAGATCTAAAGAAGCACGAGCTTCACAGACCAATGAAACAATTGAAGAGAGTGTGCATGAGCTGGGCAATGAAGAAACTCTGGATCGCGGAGCGCAGGGGGCGAACCGATCCGATGAAGACACCACGCTCCGAGTCGACGAGAACGAAGCGATCCGAACTGCTGAAGCGGTTGTTACTCGATCCCGAGGTAACGCCTCGAACCCTCCGCGCACCGCGACTGCGAATCGACCTCAAGGGGGCGCTGCGAGCCGCCATCCACGAACCGCAGCGATGCGAATTGATGATCAGACTACAACTCGACCTGGAAAGGAGCCTATGGCTCGCTCTTACCGTCCTGGCCCCTCTTCTCGACCCGGCTCAAGCTCTTTGCGCATAAGAGAAAGTGATGATGACCAATATGATCCTGCTGCTCCTGTCACTGAGGGGGATCTCTCTCGCTTCTCCGAAATGTGGGAGAGATTGTTTGATGAATTGGCTGCCCAAAGACAGGAAAGTTCCGTCCTGCGACAAAATTTGACTGCTATGGATAGAAGGCTTGATGAACTCGCAAGGCAAAGAACGCCGCCGGTCCGTTCACTCACTCCAGGATATTCTTCTTCGTCAGAAGAATCGCCAAGACCTCCACGGCGACCATATGAGAGAGCCGAAAATATAGAGCAGCTTCGGTTCGGAACCCTGCCATCACGGGAAGAAGAAGCACTGGAGGCGGGGCCCTCAAACCATAATGTGAACGATCAAGCCGCAGCTCCCAGGGCTCGAGATGTGGACAGTCCCGTACATAACAGACTACCTCAGCCCCGTCGCCGCGCACATGCTCATGGTAACAGGGGGCGACGAAGCCCTATCCGAGCCCCGGATTTCGTGATTGCTCACGGAAGAGAGATTAAAGAACCCCGCCGAGCCAGAGGCACTGACCCTGAACCTCCGCTGACCAGTGCAAATGTTGCCGCCATGATCCATCAGATTGTGGCAGATAGCCGTGGACAACGGAATGAAGATTGGGGGATCGACCGCAGTCACACCCCTTTCACTGATGATATTTTGGATGCGACTTTCCCAAGGCGTTTCAACATGCCACAGATGAACCGATACGCGGGCAGGTCTGATCCCGTCCAGCATCTAATGAGATATTTTTGGTCAATGACCGCTGCTGCAGCCTCTGACGCTGTCAAGTGTAAAGCGTTTCCCATATTTTTGGAGGATGTAGCACTGCTATGGTTTACTCGCTTGCCAGCAAGATCGATTTCTAGCTTCAGGGAGTTGAGTGAGAAGTTCGTGGAACAATTCCGTATCTATGCACAAAAAACAAAAAGTGTGATTGACTTGTTCCTTGTCAAGCAGCGACCAGGCGAGAGTTTGAGGGTGTACCTGGATCGTTTCAATTTGGCCGCTACTGAGGTTAAAGATCCCCATGAACCGACCGTTGTCGCAGCACTGATTGACGGAGTAGATAAGGACACTGAATTCGGGAGATACCTGGCAGGCAAACCACCCCATACTAGAGAGTTATTCTACGAGAAGGCTAACGTACATTTACGCCGGGAAGAGGTATATGCTCACCGAAAGGCAAAAACAACTGATAAGGAGGAAATCCAGAGCAATGTCGCTATAAAGCAGACAGGAGACAGCTCGGGGAAAGTCGAGGTTAATGTCGGAAATCGGAATCAGGGTGGTCGTCAGTCAGGTAACAACAATAATAATGGTAACGACAACAACCGGAAGAGGAACCGAGGGAACGACTCCCAGAGAAGGACTCGTCCCAGGGCCTTTGAAAGTTATACACTAATAAATGATACTCTGGAAAATATCTTCATGGATGCGTATGAAGTCCTCCAGAATAAGAGGCCACCTCCCAGAGAGTCGACGGAGAAAGAGCGTGAAACGGGGAAGTTTTGTCTCTTTCATCAGATTCACGGCCATTCGACAAATGAATGTCGTCACCTAAGAGATGTAGTCGAAAGGCTGCTTCGAGAAGGAAAGTTAGATGAATACAGAGTAACACCCAGAGACAGGGGGTGTAACGACCCGGATTTTGAGCGACTTTGGTTATCGACGTAAGCTCGACGTCGATAACCAAAACATCGAAAAATCCCGGTAATTAATGAAAGAAATTAGAAGGTGAGAATAGATAAGATAGAAACGTAGAATAGAAGAAGAAGAAGAACACAACATCAGAGTAACACGAACCTCACAGCGGAACAAATAACATATAATAGATAACATAACTTTGAAATATAACAGTTATGTATACAATAGCACTTATCAGAGTACAACACTTACAACACAGCGGAAATAACTATAACTATATGATCTTGAAGCCTCCTGCTCCACGCTGTTCCAGTATATCTGTAAATTCCTGACTACTTGACTGCCCGTACAAAATTAGGCACCCAAGAGTTTAGGGAAAACAAAACAAATAAACTCCGGGTCAGTCATGGGACTGGTATGAGTAAAACAGTTTAAACAGGTATATGAACAAGTAAACGATATCTCATAAGACCACGCCGCAGAACGGAACGGGTTTTTCCCTTATGAGATTCCAAAATATCTTTATATCAAAAACCTTTTGATATTATAATAATGTCTATGTACAAATAGATATCAACTAGCAGAAACGCTTTCATCTCACGTTCTACATATAGTATACAATCAAAACCGCAAGCACGTATTGGATAATGGATTTCCAACTATGACAAGGTATGGAACCACCTTCCGATCAGTGTACTCTAGGAATGATACACTGGAGTTCAACAAGAACATCTTGTAACTCAGCCACACATGACCGACCACTCATTTCACTTGAGTGTATTGAATGTACATCACCAACGGTTGGGATCAGCAACCGTTCCCGTATATATATATGGGACAGCATTGATAGATTTAAGAAACAAATGAATATTCTCTAGATAGGTGATTATACACCCTACTTCGGTGCGACCGACTTAGCCATGCTGCCTGCCCGATTTCTGTCATTTACCGGTTGATGAGGCTAGAAGCTACGCTTTATCATCACATCAGATTCACTTCGAATGCCACATTGTCAGATCCATCGAAAATCACTAATTGACGTCTACAACAATACATTTCGTGTCAGCTAAAAGAAGTTTCCTTCTCCGCTTCCACTCTTGGTACGGTTGAAGAAATCAATGTACGTGACCTTTCGGGAAATACTATGTCAGACATCCATCTTCATTCGCTTAGAAATGTCACATCGTCATGCCCGCCAAATCACAAATTGACTTATCCAAAAATAACACGGGTATACAGCTAAGAGAAACGAATTCCTCCGCCACCAAACGTGAATACGTTTGAACAGATCAACTTACGCGATCCATTGGATATACTCTGTCAGACCTTCGTCCATACAAGTTGTCCTGGGACTGGACAAACCGAAGGCACTATTCTGTAAACAGGATAGCCCTTGCATTTTACTCCGTCTTCCATTATCTTTGGCATATATGATTCGCGACGCTTACGCCAATACAGAGTGGTTCTTTGGATAAAAATCCAACCGGTCTCTCCATATGAACAACGTTAAAATGGTCAAAACTTCGATAGTCTGTGAGATAACTATCAAAGAAAAACAAGTGTGCAAACAATGATATTATTTCCAGATGGAAATTATATCGAACAAACATCATTTAACATTAATCTCTTTAGTTCATTTATTTACTTATCTCCTGTTTCCCTATATCCTAAATTCTTATTTTCTTTTATCAGAAAACATTTCTGATTCTCGTTTGGAAAACATTTCCAAAACTCCTTTACGATCAAACCTTACCATTTCTTAGTTAAGAAGGAAGTCACTCAAGTTGGGGTATAATTACCTCTCAGACCTTAACTGAACAACGTTATAACTTCGAAATGGTCAAAGTTTATCTCTTAATCTTTAACAACTTCTTTACGCCTTTCTCAGATCTAATTTTACTAATCCACTTCTATATTTAAAACATTGGTTATAACGATAACGTTATAATCCTTACTTTCGAATTATCTAACTTTAATTATAACTTCTATTCTTGTTAGTGAATAATTAACCTAACACTTATTTATTTATAAATAAATAAATCTCTCTTTAGACACTGGAAAGTATAAGTACTTTCCCGAATTCGATATAATCGAATTTGTCGATTAACTCTCTTCGAGAAATCTCTATTTGATTAATTCTTCTTCGAATAAGCTATATTCGATTAACTTCTTCCTTTTCAAATATCTCATATTTGAAAATCTTACTTTCGAATAAACTATATTCGAAAATCTCTTTTCGAATAACTTTTGTTCGATAAATCTCACTTCGATCAATTAATATTCGATAACTTTTCCTTTTCAAATATCTCATCTTTGAAAAACCTCACTTCGATTAAACTATAATTGATAACTCCCTTCGATGAAACTAACATCGATAACTCCTTTCGATGAAACTAACATCGATAACTCCTTTCGATGAAACTAACATCGATAACTCCTTTCGATGAAACTAACATCGATAACTCCTTTCGATGAAACTAACATCGATTACTCCTTCCGATGAAACTAATATCGATTTATTTAACTCGACGAACTTAACTCGACTAAATCGACTTACTTGGTTCGACCAATTCGATTCGATCAACTAGGCTCGACTAACTTGACTAACTTAACTCGACTTACTTGGTTCGACCAATTTGATTTGATTTACTAGGCTCGACTAACTTGACTAACTCTATCTCAAATAACTATATTTGATTAACTCTAGTTCGTTTTAACTCTAATCGATTAACTCTAACTAATTAACTCCAACTGGTTAACTCTATTTGATTAACTCTAACTGGTTAACTCTAACTGATTAACTCTATTGGTTAACTCTATCTGATTAACTCTAACTGGTTAACTCTAACTGATTAACTCTAACTGGTTAACTCTAACTGATTAACTCTATTGGTTAACTCTATTTGAGTAACTCAACTTGACTAACCCCTTTCGAATAACATATTCGATTAACTAACTTTCGAATACCATATTCGATTAACTAACTTCGAATACCATATTCGATTAACTCCTTTCGAATGTCTATATTCGATTAACTAACTTCGAATACCATATTCGATTAACTAACTTCGAATACCATATTCGATTAACTAACTTCGAATACCATATTCGATTAACTCCTTTCGAATGTCTATATTCGATTAACTAACTTCGAATACCATATTCGATTAACTAACTTCGAATACCATATTCGATTAACTAACTTCGAATACCATATTCGATTAACTCCTTTCGAATGTCTATATTCGATTAACTAACTTCGAATACCATATTCGATTAACTAACTTCGAATACCATATTCGATTAACTAACTTCGAATACCATATTCGATGAACTCCTTTCGAATGTCTATATTCGATTAACTAACTTCGAATACCATATTCGATTAACTAACTTCGAATACCATATTCGATTAACTAACTTCGAATACCATATTCGATTAACTCCTTTCGAATGTCTATATTCGATTAACTAACTTCGAATACCATATTCGATTAACTAACTTCGAATACCATATTCGATTAACTAACTTCGAATACCATATTCGATTAATTCCTTTCGAATGTCTATATTCGATTAACTAACTTCGAATACCATATTCGATTAACTAACTTCGAATATCATATTCGATTAACTAACTTCGAATACCATATTCGATTAACTAACTTCGAATACCATATTCGATTAACTCCTTTCGAATGTCTATATTCGATTAACTAACTTCAAATACCATATTCGATTAACTAACTTCGAATACCATATTCGATTAACTAACTTCGAATACCATATTCGATGAACTCCTTTCGAATGTCTATATTCGATTAACTAACTTCGAATACCATATTCGATTAACTAACTTCGAATACCATATTCGATTAACTAACTTCGAATACCATATTCGATTAACTAACTTCGAATACCATATTCGATTAACTCCTTTCGAATGTCTATATTCGATTAACTAACTTCGAATACCATATTCGATTAACTAACTTCGAATACCATATTCGATTTACTTTATTCACTTTATAAAGATTTCCTTTTTAACAACGTTTTATTCATTTGAAAAGATTTACTTTTAAATAACGGTTCTATGCTTTACAAATGTCCTTTTTATAATGTTCCCTTTCCAATTCTATTTGTAAATGGTTTACAAATATTTCCTTTTCAAATTTATTCTTGAAATACTCTAACTCCTTAAATTCCCGGGAAAATTCGCCATAACCTCCTTTGTATCGGGAGCATCGGGAAAATCCCCAAACCCGCCACACAGGCCTTTCCATTCAAAAAGAAAATGGTTTGAAATTATTTCCTTTTTGAATATCTCCTATTTATAAATATCCCAATTTATAAACATTTCTTATTTATAAATATCCCACTTTATAAATATCTCTTATTTATAAATATCCCATTTTATAAATATTCTATTTTCAGTATCACTTTGAAAATTCCCTTATCTACATTCCGGTATGTTATGGTATCCAATCATATCAAATCACGATGTTCAATATCGTTCAAACACATATAATCGCCAACAGATTATATATCACATTATATATCACACTATATAAATCACAGTAAAATAACTGTTGAGGAATCCAGTTGGATTCCTCCAACCTGTTTCCCTGCATCACAGATGTTAAACAATATAGATAACATCGATTACACTTCGATGTGAATTATTCTGATCAACAGAATCAACATATAAATATCCAACTGTTATATATATATATGTATATACATATATATAAAGTTTCCACTAACTATCTGGCAGTTCAATCAAACAGTCAACACACATCAAACAGACAATATCTAACAGTTCTAAAAATACAACATGAAATTATAAACTGTTCAGAGTTGGTGAGTTTTACTCACATTTGCGCGTTAACCGATTAATATCGGTTTGCGTTCATTGGTTCAGTCGAACAATTTATTTTGCCATAAATCGTAACGAGCTCGGATTCACTTCCAGTCAGCTCCATGGTGTAGTGTCCATCCATACGATCCCAACGCAACTTACGGTTCCTGAATCTGATATCGTATGTGGAAGTTACATGTTATAGAAGTTATATGATTATTATAATTTAAATTAAAACTCAACTTTTAATTAAACGGGCCTCACCCCTCTTGAACTTCGGCCCAACCAAAGAATAAAAGCCCGCCTCTCTCTTCTTCCTTCCCAAACGTGGCCGCTCCCTCTCCAGTAAGAAAAATGGCCATTCACAACCCCTTTGCTCCTCTCGTTCTCCTCCATACTCCACGTTTTCACCAATTAAACCCACCGTTCAACTCTTCTTCCCAATCTCATCTCCCTCAACTCCTCAACACCACACTCGTCGTCCTCTATCAGAACCCGACATGCTGATGCTCGCTACAGGGTGCGACACCCTTCTGAACCGAACTCCACCAGATTAGCACCCAAGGTGCGGATTTACCTCCCGATCCCAAAACAACCCACGAAAGCTTGAATCAATGCTCCTACACAAATCGATTGGCAACCCTAATTGGCGCTGGAAGTTTCAGCGAACAGGAAAGGGACGTCGAACCTACCATACTGTATACCAAAATGAAGAGAATCCCTCACTGATTCCAACAATGTTCGAGTTACGATTTATAGATTTGTATTTTATTTCTTTGTGATTTTCTTTTGAATTCCTGTGCTGCGTGTTGGGGTTTATACGGTATATATATGTTTGTGTTTGGTTGGTAAGGTTGGAGGCTGAGAATCGATGAAGCGTGGCATTTGTTTTGACCAGAAAAATTAGTAGGATATTTATTTTATTTATTCTCTTGATTTAATATTCGTCCATGGTTCTTAAAATCCCTGCGACCACATACAATACCCAAAAATCACCAAACTGGACATGTAGCTACAGCTCGACATTACGGTCCCAACGAAACTGGTTTCGTCGAATCCCGACTCCGTATGCTCACACAGCGTATTTTTAACTGTCAAAATACTGACTGTTTCTCACTTTAAAAATCCCTACGGCCACACAGTGACTCTAAAAATCACGAAACTGGAAATCTAACAACTATTTGATATTGCGGATCCAACAAAACTGGTTTCGTCGAATTCCGACTTCGTTTGCAAAACCGGCTATTTTTAGAGCTCTGAATGACCCATTTAAATAAATATATTTAAATTAAATTAAATTAAATATAAATAAATAAATATATTCTCGTATATATTCACCGAGGAATATCATACAGCTCCAGTATATTTGTATACTCGCTATTACGAGTCCAGATTGATTCGATATTCAATTTACATTGAAATTCCTTTTTAAAATATAAATAATTCCTTTATAAACTATAAAGGAATTCCACAGCGACTTTTCTAAAATTTGATTTGGACATACATCAAAATCTACACGACGAAGTCCCGATTTTTCTCTTCCACTAGAAAGTTATACTCCACCAGCTCCACACGTTTCTTATTTCATAGAAATCCGGTTTAAAACGAATCCTGTACATTCAGTTGAAGTTCAAATCGCCAAATAGCGAACTGCTGTGCCATTTCGAGCTCTATTATAAATATATTATAAACTATACGTTCAACTGTCGTCGATTCAATATAATCATTATTATATTTCGAATCGAAACTCCACTAAATCTCGTATGCTATTCAATTCACACGATATTGTGAATTTCACTATTTCCGACTATTTCGGCATTATAATATATTATTATATTATAATTATTTATTAAATATTCAATATTATTTAATTATGGTTCTCGATATCGCTATAACGATATTTAATAATTAAATAAATTAATTATTCCATCTCTAAAAATGTGGGTCATTACATTCTTCCCCACTTAAAATAATTTCGTCCTCGAAATTGTTAAGTTAGAGGACGACCCTATCTATTGGAATTCCTAAGATTTGTTTACTCCTTATTTCTGATTTCAACTGAACCAATTAATATCGACAAAAATATTTATTCATTCCGACTAACTAAAACCTTCAAAAATTCTGAAAATTTTCTAACACTTTAAATTTTCGGAAAATTTCGCCAGCACCTCCTTTGTACTGGTCAATATCTCAAACTCCAACTCGCCTCTCTGGGCCTTCTTTAACCCAAAAGAAAATCAAAACGCCAAGCGGCTTGCCAATTCGGCTCATAAATCTTATATCCAATATATAATATAAACTGGTACCTTTTTGTTGGGCATATCATTATATCCCTACCATCTGTTATCAACTCGGCATATACAAATGTCATCCCAATCAACTCAATCACTTTTATATCGTCAAACCAAATCATTCGCTTATTCTCAAGTCGAATCCCATTATCAATCTCAAGTTTCATTCTTGATTTTCAAATTCTAAGTCCAGCTAAATTTCAAATTCTTAACTCATCAACTTAATCCCATTTCAGATTATTCTCTTATCACCCCAGTTTTCACTTAACTTAACAAGTTAAAGTTAAATTCTAGAATTTAAATTCCTGGCCTTTTATTTCAAGTCAAATTTGAAATCATAATACCAATTCAAAACATTTGAATTCTCAAAAACTTGTTTTCGCAAAACAGATTTGAAAATAAAATCTTAGGTAGTAATCCGTCACTTACAACTCGAAAATCACACTGATGATGTGTACACCATCATCAGAATTATTTTCCAGCGATCAAAGTGAGTTCAATACTATATTCTTTTTCAAAACTCAAACTTAAACACTTCCATCTTGAGTCAGTTCAAAATATCCTTATTAAAACAAATTTAAAACCTCCCAGGATTTTAAAATTCACCTATATCTAATCCAGATTCAATTACAAACACTTATCTGAATTTCCAGTTTTTAATTTCAATTCTGACTTTCATTTCAGATTTAATTCACTTCGTAATACTTATACGAAATTTGGTTGGTTATTTTCATAACCGTTTCACTTTTATAATCTTACTCGATTATAATAACTACCAACACATTATAATATTTCCAATGTACATATTTCGGGTAAAATTATTTCATTTACCCTCTTTTCAAAATATACCGTGTCGACCCATCGTATTCGAGTGTTTATAAACTCCTACCGATACAGTGGATCAAACTGATCGATCAGAACTCATAAACAACTCAGCCAATGAATCTCCACAATATAAAACCATTTTTATATCAAATACAAATACGCACTCGTATATATACACTCAAACTCAATCTAGGGTATTACTAACCCTATCTCTACCGAGTCACGCCACAGAGCCAAGTAATTCTTAACTTAAGCTCTGATACCAACTGTAACGACCCGGATTTTGAGCGACTTTGGTTATCGACGTAAGCTCGACGTCGATAACCAAAACATCGAAAAATCCCGGTAATTAATGAAAGAAATTAGAAGGTGAGAATAGATAAGATAGAAACGTAGAATAGAAGAAGAAGAAGAACACAACATCATAGTAACACGAACCTCACAGCGGAACGAATAACATATAATAGATAACATAACTTTGAAATATAACAGTTATGTATACAATAGCACTTATCAGAGTACAACACTTACAACACAGCGGAAATAACTATAGCTATATGATCTTGAAGCCTCCTGCTCCACGCTCTTCCAGTATATCTGTAAATTCCTGACTACTTGACTGCCCGTACAAAATTAGGCACCCAAGAGTTTAGGGAAAACAAAACAAATAAACTCCGGGTCAGTCATGGGACTGGTATGAGTAAAACAGTTTAAACAGGTATATGAACAAGTAAACGATATCTCATAAGACCACGCCGCAGAACGGAACGGGTTTTTCCCTTATGAGAATCCAAAATATCTTTATATCAAAAACCTTTTGATATTATAATAATGTCTATGTACAAATAGATATCAACTAGCAGAAACGCTTTCATCTCACGTTCTACATATAGTATACAATCAAAACCGCAAGCACGTATTGGGTAATGGATTTCCAACTATGACAAGGTATGAAACCACGTTCCGATCAGTGTACTCTAGGAACAATACACTGGAGTTCAACAAGAACATCTTGTAACTCAGCCACACATGACCGACCACTCATTTCGCTTGAGTGTATCGAATGTACATCACCAACGGTTGGGATCAGCAACCGTTCCCGTATATATATATGGGACAGCATTGATAGATTTAAGAAACAAATGAATATTCTCTAGATAGGTGATTATACACCCTACTTCGGTGCGACCGACTTAGCCATGCTGCCTGCCCGATTTCTGTCATTTACCGGTTGATGAGGCTAGAAGCTACGCTTTATCATCACATCAGATTCACTTCGAATGCCACATTGTCAGATCCATCGAAAATCACTAATTGACGTCTACAACAATACATTACGTGTCAGCTAAAAGAAGTTTCCTTCTCTGCTTCCACTCTTGGTACGGTTGATGAAATCAATGTACGTGACCTTTCGGGAAATACTATGTCAGACATCCATCTTCATTCGCTTAGAAATGTCACATCGTCATACCCGCCAAATCACAAATTGACTTATCCAAAAATAAAACGGGTATACAGCTAAGAGAAACGAATTCCTCCGTCCACCAAACGTGAATACGTTTGAACAGATCAACTTACGCGATCCATTGGATATACTCTGTCAGACCTTCGTCCATACAAGTTGTCCTGGGACTGGACAAACCGAAGGCACTATTCTGTAAACAGGATAGCCCTTGCATTTTACTCCGTCTTCCATTATCTTTGGCATATATGATTCGCGACGCTTACGCCAATACAGAGTGGTTCTTTGGATAAAAATCCAACCGGTCTCTCCATATGAACAACGTGAAAATGGTCAAAACTTCGATAGTCTGTGAGTTAACTATCAAAGAAAAACAAGTGTGCAAACAATGATATTATTTCCAGATGGAAATTATATCGAAAAAACAACATTTAACATTAATCTCTTTAGTTCATTTATTTACTTATCTCCTGTTTCCCTATATCCTAAATTCTTATTTTCTTTTATCAGAAAACATTTCTGATTCTCGTTTGGAAAACATTTCCAAAACTCCTTTACGATCAAACCTTACCATTTCTTAGTTAAGAAGGAAGTCACTCAAGTTGGGGTATAATTACCTCTCAGACCTTAACTGAACAACGTTATAACTTCGAAATGGTCAAAGTTTATCTTTTAATCTTTAACAACTTCTTTACGCCTTTCTCGGATCCAATTTTACTGATCCACTTCTATATTTAAAACATTGGTTATAACGATAACGTTATAATCCTTACTTTCGAATTATCTAACTTTAATTATAACTTCTATTCTTATTAGTGAATAATTAACCTAACACTTATTTATTTATAAATAAATAAATCTCTATTTAGACACTGGAAAGTATAAGTACTTTCCCGAATTCGATATAATCGAATTTGCCGATTAACTCTCTTCGAGAAATCTCTATTTGATTAATTCTTCTTCGAATAAGCTATATTCGATTAACTTCTTCCTTTTCAAATATCTCATATTTGAAAATCTTACTTTCTAATAAACTATATTCGAAAATCTCTTTTCGAATAACTCTTGTTCGATAAATCTCACTTCGATCAACTAATATTCGATAACTTTTCCTTTTCAAATATCTCATCTTTGAAAAACCTCACTTCGATTAAACTATAATCGATAGCTCCCTTCGATGAAACTAACATCGATAACTCCTTTCGATGAAACTAACATCGATAACTCCTTTCGATGAAACTAACATCGATAACTCCTTTCGATGAAACTAACATCGATAACTCCTTTCGATGAAACTAACATCGATTACTCCTTCCGATGAAACTAACATCGATTTATATAACTCGACGAACTTAACTCGACTAACTTAACTTGACTCGACTAACTCGACTTACTTGGTTCGACCAATTCGATTCGATCAACTAGGCTCGACTAACTTGACTAACTTAACTCGACTTACTTGGTTCGACCAATTCGATTCGATTTACTAGGCTCGACTAACTTGACTAACTCTGTCTCAAATAACTATATTTGATTAACTCTAGTTCGTTTTAACTCTAATCGATTAACTCTAACTAATTAACTCCAACTGGTTAACTCTATTTGATTAACTCTAACTGGTTAACTCTAACTGATTAACTCTAACTGATTAACTCTAACTAATTAACTCTATTGGTTAACTCTATTTGACTAACTCGACTTGACTAACCCCTTTCGAATAACATATTTGATTAACTAACTTTCGAATACCATATTCGATTAACTAACTTCGAATACCATATTCGATTAACTCCTTTCGAATGTCTATATTCGATTAACTAACTTCGAATACCATATTCGATTAACTAACTTCGAATACCATATTCGATTAACTAACTTCGAATACCATATTCGATTAACTCCTTTCGAATGTCTGTATTCGATTAACTAACTTCGAATACCATATTCGATTAACTAACTTCGAATACCATATTCGATTAACTAACTTCGAATACCATATTCGATTAACTCCTTTCGAATGTCTATATTCGATTAACTAACTTCGAATACCATATTCGATTAACTAACTTCGAATACCATATTCGATTAACTAACTTCGAATACCATATTCGATGAACTCCTTTCGAATGTCTATATTCGATTAACTAACTTCGAATACCATATTCGATTAACTAACTTCGAATACCATATTCGATTAACTAACTTCGAATACCATATTCGATTAACTAACTTCGAATACCATATTCGATTAACTCCTTTCGAATGTCTATATTCGATTAACTAACTTCGAATACCATATTCGATTAACTAACTTCGAATACCATATTCGATTAACTCCTTTCGAATGTCTATATTCGATTAACTAACTTCGAATACCATATTCGATTAACTAACTTCGAATACCATATTCGATTAACTAACTTCGAATACCATATTAAATTAACTCCTTTCGAATGTCTATATTCGATTAACTAACTTCGAATACCATATTCGATTAACTAACTTCGAATACCATATTCGATTAACTAACTTCGAATACCATATTCGATTAACTCCTTTCGAATGTCTATATTCGATTAACTAACTTCGAATACCATATTCGATTAACTAACTTCGAATACCATATTCGATTAACTAACTTCGAATACCATATTCAATTAACTAACTTCGAATACCATATTCGATTAACTCCTTTCGAATGTCTATATTCGATTAACTAACTTCGAATACCATATTCGATTAACTAACTTCGAATACCATATTCGATTAACTAACTTCGAATACCATATTCGATGAACTCCTTTCGAATGTCTATATTCGATTAACTAACTTCGAATACCATATTCGATTAACTAACTTCGAATACCATATTCGATTAACTAACTTCGAATACCATATTCGATTAACTAACTTCGAATACCATATTCGATTAACTCCTTTCGAATGTCTATATTCGATTAACTAACTTCGAATACCATATTCGATTAACTAACTTCGAATACCATATTCGATTTACTTTATTCACTTTATAAAGATTTCCTTTTTAACAACGTTTTATTCATTTGAAAAGATTTACTTTTAAATAACGGTTCTATGCTTTACAAATGTCCTTTTTATAATGTTCCCTTTCCAATTCTATTTGTAAATGGTTTACAAATATTTCCTTTTCAAATTTATTCTTGAAATACTCTAACTCCTTAAATTCCCGGGAAAATTCGCCATAACCTCCTTTGTATCGGGAGCATCGGGAAAATCCCCAAACCCGCCACACAGGCCTTTCCATTCAAAAAGAAAATGGTTTGAAATTATTTCCTTTTTGAATATCTCCTATTTATAAATATCCCAATTTATAAACATTTCTTATTTATAAATATCCCACTTTATAAATATCTCTTATTTATAAATATCCCATTTTATAAATATTCTATTTTCAGTATCACTTTGAAAATTCCCTTATCTACATTCCGGTATGTTATGGTATCCAATCATATCAAATCACGATGTTCAATATCGTTCAAACACATATAATCGCCAACAGATTATATATCACATTATATATCACACTATATAAATCACAGTAAAATAACTGTTGAGGAATCCAGTTGGATTCCTCCAACCTGTTTCCCTGCATCACAGATGTTAAACAATATAGATAACATCGATTACACTTCGATGTGAATTATTCTGATCAACAGAATCAACATATAAATATCCAACTGTTATATATATATGTATATACATATATATAAAGTTTCCAATAACTATCTGGCAGTTCAATCAAACAGTCAACACACATCAAACAGACAATATCTAACAGTTCTAAAAATACAACATGAAATTATAAACTGTTCAGAGTTGGTGAGTTTTACTCACATTTGCGCGTTAACCGATTAATATCGGTTTGCGTTCATTGGTTCAGTCGAACAATTTATTTTGCCATAAATCGTAACGAGCTCGGATTCACTTCCAGTCAGCTCCATGGTGTAGTGTCCATCCATACGATCCCAACGCAACTTACGGTTCCTGAATCTGATATCGTATGTGGAAGTTACATGTTATAGAAGTTATATGATTATTATAATTTAAATTAAAACTCAACTTTTAATTAAACGGGCCTCACCCCTCTTGAACTTCGGCCCAACCAAAGAATAAAAGCCCGCCTCTCTCTTCTTCCTTCCCAAACGTGGCCGCTCCCTCTCCAGTAAGAAAAATGGCCATTCACAACCCCTTTGCTCCTCTCGTTCTCCTCCATACTCCACGTTTTCACCAATTAAACCCACCGTTCAACTCTTCTTCCCAATCTCATCTCCCTCAACTCCTCAACACCACACTCGTCGTCCTCTATCAGAACCCGACATGCTGATGCTCGCTACAGGGTGCGACACCCTTCTGAACCGAACTCCACCAGATTAGCACCCAAGGTGCGGATTTACCTCCCGATCCCAAAACAACCCACGAAAGCTTGAATCAATGCTCCTACACAAATCGATTGGCAACCCTAATTGGCGCTGGAAGTTTCAGCGAACAGGAAAGGGACGTCGAACCTACCATACTGTATACCAAAATGAAGAGAATCCCTCACTGATTCCAACAATGTTCGAGTTACGATTTATAGATTTGTATTTTATTTCTTTGTGATTTTCTTTTGAATTCCTGTGCTGCGTGTTGGGGTTTATACGGTATATATATGTTTGTGTTTGGTTGGTAAGGTTGGAGGCTGAGAATCGATGAAGCGTGGCATTTGTTTTGACCAGAAAAATTAGTAGGATATTTATTTTATTTATTCTCTTGATTTAATATTCGTCCATGGTTCTTAAAATCCCTGCGACCACATACAATACCCAAAAATCACCAAACTGGACATGTAGCTACAGCTCGACATTACGGTCCCAACGAAACTGGTTTCGTCGAATCCCGACTCCGTATGCTCACACAGCGTATTTTTAACTGTCAAAATACTGACTGTTTCTCACTTTAAAAATCCCTACGGCCACACAGTGACTCTAAAAATCACGAAACTGGAAATCTAACAACTATTTGATATTGCGGATCCAACAAAACTGGTTTCGTCGAATTCCGACTTCGTTTGCAAAACCGGCTATTTTTAGAGCTCTGAATGACCCATTTAAATAAATATATTTAAATAAAATAAAATTAAATATAAATAAATATATATATTCTCGTATATATTCACCGAGGAATATCATACAGCTCCAGTATATTTGTATACTCGCTATTCCGAGTCCAGATTGATTCGATATTCAATTTACATTGAAATTCCTTTTTAAAATATAAATAATTCCTTTATAAACTATAAAGGAATTCCACAGTGACTTTTCTAAAATTTGATTTGGACATACATCAAAATCTACACGACGAAATCCCAAATTTTCTCTTCCACTAGAAAGATATACTCCACCAGCTCCACACGTTTCTTATTTCACAGAAATCCGGTTTAAAACGAATCCTGTACATTCAGTTGAAGTTCAAATCGCCAAATAGCGAACTGCAGCGCCATTTCGAGCTCTATTATAAATATATTATAAACTATACGTTCAACTGTCGTCGATTCAATATAATCGTTATTATATTTCGAATCGAAACTCCACTAAATCTCGTATGCTATTCAATTCACACGATATTGTGAATTTCACTATTTCCGACTATTTCGGCATTATAATATATTATTATATTATAATTATTTATTAAATATTCAATATTATTTAATTATGGTTCTCGATATCGCTATAACGATATTTAATAATTAAATAAATTAATTATTCCATCTCTAAAAATGCGGGTCATTACAGGGGGCAAGCAATACAGGCCCCAAATCAGAATCGGAATCAACTTGCTGCTAGGCCGACTGCCCAGCAAAAGGGAAAGAACATTGTTATCAATACCGTAATCGGAGGACTTTATCTCGCCGGGCATAGTTCCAAGGCATTGGATCAATACGTCAATGCAGCCAAACAACACCTCGAGGTAGGGGAGTGTAGCAACCCCGAGGACAGTATCCCGGTGAAGCAGCAAAAGATGATGACCGACGTTGTCGTTTTCCGAGAACGAGAAAGCATTGGAGTCCATGCTCCGACAGAAGATCCATTTGTAATTACAGTACCTATTGGTCCAGCCACTGTTCATAAGGTTTTAGTGGACAACGGGAGTTCTGTCAACATTCTTTTCAAAAGGACATTTGACCAGATGAACCTCGAAATAAAAGACTTGAAGCCCTGCCAAGGATGGATCCGTGGATTCAACGGAGCATCTACCGCTCCAGTGGGTTATGTAGAGTTACCAGTTACACTTGGGGAAGGAGAACGCCAGAGAGTGAGAATCCTTCCCTTCGTGGTTTTGGATGTTGAATCCCCCTACAATGCTTTCTTGGGCCGACCGGCCCTCGCAAAGTTTAGAGCCTGTATAGCCCCCTGGTGCTTGTTATTGAAATTCCCCACAGAAGCTGGCATTGGAATCGTCAGAGGGGATCAGGTCGCTGCGCGAGCATGTTATGTTGTCGAACTAAAGTTATTTCGCAATGGAGGGGATATTGAAACTAAAGGCGCTTCTCCCCCAACGGGGGCGGAGACCTTATAGCAACCAAAGAGGATAGTCGTTGGAGAGTCGCCCAGAGAGATGCCCGAGGATATAGATCCTAGAGAGGATCAAGAACCCGGGGGCAGAATGATGACTCCCAACGAGACAACTGTGGATGTACCGATCGATGGTAGTTACCCGGAGAAGGTCCTTAAGATTGGATCCCAGTTAAATCCGAATCTCGCTAAAGAATAGACGGATTTCCTAAAAAACAACTTGGATGTATTTGCTTGGACCCACGCGGACATGTGTGGGATATCCCCATCAATCATGAGCCATTCCTTAAGCATTGACCCTAAACATCCTCCGGTAAAGCAAAAAAGGCGAATGTTGGGCCCAGAGAGGTCCGCTACCTTGAAAGAAGAAGTTGGAAAGCTAAAGAGTAATGGATTTATCAGAGACTCAACCTACCCAGACTGGATTTCGAATCCAGTCCTGGTAAAGAAGGCCAACGGGAAGTGGCGAACATGTATCGACTTCTCGGATTTGAACAAAGCCTGTCCGAAAGATAGTTTCCCGTTGCCCCGGATTGACCAGTTGGTAGACTCGATGGCGGGTCATGAGCTTCTCTCATTTATGGATGCTTATTCAGGATATAACCAGATTCCGATGCATGTTCCAGATCAAGAACACACTAGTTTTATCACGGATCTGGGATTATATTGTTATGTGGTAATGCCCTTTGGCTTGAAGAATGCGGGCGCTACATATCAATGTTTAGTCAACAGAATGTTTTATAACCAGATCGGGAAAACAATGGAAGTATACGTCGATGATATGTTGGTTAAGTCCAAGCAATCTTCTCAACACACTACTGACTTGGCAGAGATGTTCGGCATTCTTCGAAAGTACTGAATGAAACTCAACCCAACCAAATGTTCATTCGGTGTTTCCTCCGGAAAATTCTTGGGATTCATTGTCAGTTCCCGTGGGATTGAGATTAATCCAGACCAGATCGCGGCAATCAGAGACATTCAGGAACCTAGGCAAATTAGGGATGTGCAAAGCCTTGCCGGAAAAGTGGCCGCACTAAGCAGATTTATCTCCATGGCTACGGATAAGTTCGTCCCATTCTTCGAATTAATAAAGCGAGGGAAACGCCACTTCAAATGGACACCCGACTGCATAGAAGCGTTTCAGAATTTACTCAGGCACCTGGAGAGACCTCCGATATTATCTAAGCCAATGGATCACGAGGACTTATTCGTGTATTTGGCAGTGTCATCCCATGCGATCAGCTCAGCATTGGTAAGAGAAGAGGATAAGGTCCAAAGACCTGTGTATTACGTGAGCAAAAAATTGACGGCAGCAGAGCGTAATTATCCAAGGATAGAAAAGTTGGCGTATAGTTTGCTGATCGCCTCTAGAAAGCTTCGACATTATTTTCAGGCGCATCCTATTACCATATACACTGATCATCCACTCAAGCAAGTCCTACAGAGACCAGAGGCATCTGGAAGATTACTCAAATGGAATATTGAGTTAAGTCAATTTGATTTGAACTTTCAGCCCAGACGGTTAATTCGAGGGCAAGTGATAGCCGACTTCATAGCGGAGTTTACCGTACCAGAGGAAGATATAGCCAATGAAGAGGACAATCCCTCAAAATTACTTTTCGATCCCAATGCCTGGGGATTGTATACTGATGGCGCTAGGAATGACGAAAGATCCGGCGCTGGAATAGTGCTTGAAACCCCCGAGAAACGATTGATAACTTATGCAATCCGGATGGAGTTTCATGCCACTAACAACGATTCCGAATATGAAGCTCTGATAGCCGGATTGAAGATCGCAAAGGAATTAGAGGTCACAAGGCTGAACATCTTCTGCGACTCCAAGTTAGTTGTGAACCAAGTTACTGGAAAATTCCAAGCTAAAAGTGCAAGATTGATTTTATACTTAAAGAAAGTGAAAGAGTTGCTGGACGATTTTGATCACTACAGCTTATCTCATATTCCGCGGTCAGAGAATCAACAGGCGGATAAGTTGGCAAAGATGGCTAGTTCCAACGACCCTGAAGTGACTGGGCTAGCCCCCGTTGAAGTACTTCGGTCCCCTAGCATAGATCAAATGGAAATCGACCTAATACTAGAGGCGGAACCAGAAAGGGAGTCTTGGATGACCCCTCTAAAGAATTTCCTGATGAATGGAACGCTTCCGACCAAGAAAAGCGAGAGGCGTAAGGTAATTCGTAAAGCCGCCCGATACGTTCTGCAAGGCGGAGTTCTTTACAGACAAGGGTTTTCGATGCCCCTCCTTCGGTGTATAGCCCACAATGACATCAAACGTGTGCTACAAGAGGTCCACGAAGGCGAATGTGGCGACCACACTGGAGGGCAAACTTTGGCAAAAAAGGTGTTGCGGCATGGTTATTTCTGGCCTGCCATAAACAAGGATGCAGCGAGATACGCACGACGGTGTGATGCGTGCCAGAGATTTTCGAAGATACCTAGAGCACCTCCTAATCAGTTAAAAACAATGATGAGCCCATGGCCTTTCGCTATGTGGGGAATTGATATCATTGGAAGTCTCCCCATAGCAAGGGGCGGAGCAAAGTTCGCCATTGTGGCCGTGGATTATTTCACTAAGTGGGTCGAGGCTGAGCCACTAACTACGATCACAACCAAACGAGTGATCAACTTTATCATGAGAAACATCATCTGTCGATTTGGGATTCCAAAGATTGTAATAACGGATAACGGAACTCAGTTCGATAGTACTGAATTCAGAAATTTCTGCCAAAAATACCACATTGAGAATCGATACACCTCTGTGGCGCACCCGCAATCGAACGGACAAGTCGAAGCGGCGAATAAAGTGATTAAGTCTATTCTGAAAAGAAGACTGAAGCGGGCTAGAGCCATGTGGGCTGATGAATTGCCCTTGGCACTATGGGCCTACAGGACAACATATAAATCGGCAACAGGACATACCCCGTTCTCCCTTGCCTTTGGAACGGAAGCAGTCATCCCGGTTGAGATAAAGGTACCTTCTCACCGGGTGACTTATTATGATCCGATGACTAATAATGAATTGCTCCTTGAGTCCCTAGATATGATCGAAGAAAAGAGGGATGAGGCGGACCTGCGCGCCTTGAGATGCAAGCAACAGATCGCTCGATATTACAACAAAAGGGTTCGAGCCCGAACCTGGGAACCCGGAGACTTGGTCCTGAAACGTGTCTTTCCACCCCCAACTCATATGGGAGCGAAGTGGGAAGGACCGTACTCCATTCTGAGCAAGCTTGATAATGGAACCTTCAAGCTGGCAACCGTAGATGGAAGGGAAATCCCCAGAGTGTGGAATGCCCAACATTTGCGGCCATACTTAGCGTAAAAGTTTCAAATCTGTTCTTTTGCTTTGTTGAAAACCATGTATAAGGCACGACTAGCCTAGAATAGTTTGATTCCTTGAGGCCAGAAAATTATAAAGTGGACGTAGGTCATGATTCGACCGAACCACTATAAAATATTGTGTGTCATTTACCTTTATTGCATCCTTATTTATCTGCCTGTTTATTTTTATGGAAAGCGACGCGAATAATGCAGGTACCCGAAGTCTGTTGCCAACTGTTCCTCCCGTAGACTGTTTGGAGGAACTCAAAGCCTTGACAAATGCTCCAACTGCTTGACCGACTGGTTTTAATCCTCAGAGCTTGGATTAAAATGTAAACCTAGGACGAGTTTGATGAACGTGCATGATTGCAAACTGCTTGATCCATGACTCTAACTCTCCAGAGTAGAGAGAGAGTATAAAGGATGCGAAGATGACGTCCACAAGGCATGACGGTGTACCATGATCAGGGCCGCCTGAGCAAAGATCTAACCTTGGCAACCGCCAGGAGAATATAAAAGCGTCTCCGATTGAGCGCTGAGAAAGAGCTCCTTCCCCGCTGAAGGATCGGGAAGCGAATGAATCGCTGAGCTCGAACTCTAACTCTCCAGAGAGAGAGAGAGTACAAAAGCGTCTCCGATTGAGCGCTGAGAAAGAGCTCCTTCCCCGCTGAAGGATCGGGGAGCGAATGAATCGCTGAGCTCGAACTCTAACTCTCCAGAGAGAGAGAGAGAGAGAGAGAGAGTATAAAAGCGTCTCCGATTGAGCGCTGAGAAAGAACTTCTTCCCTGCTAAAGGATCGGGGACCGACTGAACTACTGAATTCAAACTCTAACCTTGGCAACCGTCAGGAGAGTATAAAGAAGTCTGCGATTAAGTACTAAGAAAGGTGCCAGAAATTCGGTGCCACAAGAACAATTATCCTATGAAATCTTCTAAGTCCCCCATATTCAGAAATAGGGGGTAACCTGCCGACAATACTAACCAATTCTTAGTAAACCCCCGTCAGGCGCTATGATAACAACTGATTGGGGGCACATATACTCATATACATATACTGAACTTTAATACAGCAACGCAGCATGAAAATTTTTCTTTCTGTTGTTTGACTGATTTGTAATTATTATTAGATGGCCTATGACTAAACATGGAAAGTTTATCTGAATACAGGTACACAATGATGCAAAAAGAGATGAACTTTTATTTATATACTGCGAACCAACAAAGTGAAAAAAAAAACAACCTAGAAAGGAAAGTGAGGGCCAGTCTCACAATTACACTTCCTGGCCAGTGGAAAACCTAAAGACAAAATATCAACCAACAACAATATCCTATTTACGCTTTGGCCTCTTCTCTTGCTTCTGTCTCTCCAGCTTCGCCTTGTCGGCATCAGACGGATCCCCTTTCTTCCTCTTCCTTTTGTCTAGGAGAGGAACATCCGACTCTTCTGAAGATTCCTCTTCCACCTCTTTTCTCTTCCTTCTATCAGAAAGGGAAGGAGGGAAGTCATCGGGATTTGCAAAATGAAGCTGTCGGCTGATGGATTTGGGCTGGATTTTCACAATCATCCCAGTCTTGGGATCGAATTCTGCAAGGGGTACTACGTACAAAGCCTCATCTCCCACCTTCTTCGAAGTCATCTCTTTCTCCTGCCTAGCCTTTCGGCTGGCCAAGGTTTCGTCGTCATCATCGTCGGCTTTTTTGGCGCCGGTAATGTCTTCCTCATCTTCTACATGGTGCCCATCCATGTCTTTCAAAGCCTCGATGGTATTAGCATCCTTGGGAACGTCAGTGCTAGGTGCCGGGATGCTTTTCTCTGCTGTTGTGACCTCAGCCTGTTTCGATATATCAATACCGGCACCTTGTGAGACAGCCTCCTTCTCCGCCTCTTTTTCTTTTTCAGCACCCTTGTCGACGGGCTCGCCACCTGTATTACGAGGAGCACACGTTACTAATTCAATTGGTTGTTCTATCAGACGACGACAATTCACAATTGCTTTGACGAATTGTGGAGAAAAAAAGGAGATACCTTCCGTAGATCCTCCTTCTTGAATAGTTGCAGGAGATCCAACAACTACGGGAGTTATGCCCAAAGGGATTAGTGGATCATCAGGATGGTACTCCTCAACTCCGGAGGTTTTGGGCCCCACGGCAGAACTTGAACCTTCGTCAGCTTTGCTTTTACCCTTAGCCAAGGCCCTCTCCTTTTCCATCTCCGCTAAAATCAGACGACGACCCTCTGCTAGGTCCTCAGGCTCATTATCCCTCAAGATGTTCTTCATCAACTCATCCTCATCAATTTCTTCGACCCCCAATCTCTGCTTTTCACCCTCAACAATGGCGTCCCATAAATTGGCTAAAGTAACGTGGTAATTCGGGATCCACGAAATGTTGCGAGTTTTGAGAACTTGGCCAAGGAAGTCAAAAATCATCTCTTCAAACCCCTCGATATCCTTCTCTCTTTCGAGGAGCTTGTTGTTAGAAGCAGTGGCCAATTCGATGGCACTTTCAACATTCTTTTCGGCAAGAGCTGCCCGTCTCTCCGCGTCCGCGACCTGATCATTTAAAATCACTTTTTCTGCTTTAGCCAAAGCCAAGCTTTCTTTTAAGCTTGCTTTTTCTGCCCCAAGCAGCTCTCTCAGCTTCAAAATGGCGTTGTGCTGTTTTCAACTCGATATTGGCCATCTTGAGATCTTCAACCTCCTTCTTTAAAGCCATTTTCTCTTGGCTATTGGAGTCAAGTTCTGTATGAAAGCGTTTTTTAGCATTCTCCAATTCGGTTTTATAATTCTCGACATCCCTTCGCGCTAGAGCAAGCTGGGATTGAGCATCTTCCTGGTCCTTCTCCATCTTTGTCCTGGCCCTTTCGTTGTTTTCAAGTTTTGCCTTTGATCTGTGTGCTTCTATTTCAAGCGATCGGATGACTTCTGAAAGGTTAATTGCATGCTTTTTCATCAGCTCATATTGCCTGGCAACGTGATGGATGTGCCCGACGACTTCATAATCCCAATTCTTAGGGACCGGTTCCAAGGCTGGAACAAAGGTCATCCTATCAAAGAATATGTCTGGGAATTGTTCTCTCAGCTTTTCCAGCCTACCTTGGATCTCGGGACCATGAATGTAGTCCCGTGACCCGGGGGCAGCCAACTCTGGCTGGCGGGAAGGGACGACGTCACTCTTCTCCTTTTCAGACTCTTTGATCGGATCTTTGCTTCTATCTTTAGATTCATGATGCTTTTTTGACGACCTGCTATGGGAAGGTGCACTCTTTGGAGGAGTTAACTCTTTAGGAAGTTTCTTCCCCCCAGGGACTACTGGATAGCTGGAAGGCTTGGCAGAGGTCGATTTTGGTGGAGGCCGGGGTTGCGAGGAAGTCGGCCTGTGAGAAGGGCCGCGGGAACGCTCAGTACCCGGATGAAGACTGGGTGTGCCCTCACGCAGGGAACGATAAGAATAGGATCGCCTGTGGGACATCTTTCCTGCAAGAAAGAAAAGAGCATATTAAAACCTTGAATACTGATTCTATAAGAGTGCGGGATCAGATAGTTTGTGTGATTTGTGCATCCCATATAATTCCCCCTAACGGACCCGGGCCTGAAGACAAGCTCATCTGACTAGTTTCTTTTTCTCTTGTTGGAGCGATGGCCTCCTCAGAACCAGGGAAGAATGGCTCCCCTTCGAAGTCCCTCTCTGTATATACATCATCGGGGAGAGGAATCTTGCTCAGTTCTTTGAATAGCTGCTCGTCTGTCAAGTCATCGGGAGCAGTGGATTCGATTGGAGTAGAAACTAGAATTTCCTGGGACTTGTCTCCACGGGCTTCATCCCCTTTGTATATATTCAGATCCTCATCATCTTGGATGAATATCGGGGAAGGACTCTTGCGGAACTTAGTTGTTTCTATTGCTTGTGATGTTCCCTCTCCCTCTGTTGGGGGCACGTACTTATAGGGTTTGCCGCCAGCCCCAAGTCCAAATCTTATATCCAGAAGGTGATGCTTATGAAGATTCTCATCAGTAATACATTTTTTGATCCTTAGAAAGTCGGATCTGCTTTGTAGAAGAGTGGACAATCGATTGCTGTACAGCGGACCCTCCGTTTTCGGGAAGATGTGATCTGTTTAAGACAAAGGAAAAGGGGGAAGAATGTTAATACTTCGACTTCTTGAACAAGATATTCAGTTAAAAGCTTGAAGTTTACTTGATTTAAGCCATCTTCTTGAGCATCCGGCCTGTTTCTTTATGTAGAACCAATCAGACTTAGGATCCCCTATATTGCTATATCCATCGTACAGAATCTTCCTATTCGCTACCGATTCAAAAAAGGAGAAATTTGGGGTTGCCGAGGAGCGATGTTTGAAACGAAAGAAGAATGTCAAATCTCTGAATGTGAGTCCGGTGTGTAGGATTTCCGCATATGCAATGTATAAGGTGTATAGAGATGCGTAGGCATTAGGATGAAGTTGCATCGGAGCAATACCCAGCTGCTTTAGAGTCTCGATGACGATTGAAGGAAATGGAGGGATAGCTCCTACCAAGCACATAGTCCGACTGATTGCCATATATCCTTCCGGAGCTAGGTGGGGTCTATCTTCGCTTCCGGGCGTCAAGACATCATCCCAAGGAATCCCGTGTCTCAAGCAGATTCTTTAAGCTTTATATCGTCAATCTTAGATGCTAATGAATCAGAAAATTTATCTATCCCGAGCGCGCCATGAATCTCGTCGGGAGCTCGCACATCTATCTCAGAATCGTCGCTAGATGAAGTACTTTCAGACGGATCTGATTCCGTGGCCTCGTACTCAGATCCAGAATCTTCACCTCCTGGATTAATTGGAGGAATCTCGGGGTTGTATTGCTCAGGAACCTCAGACTCTGTTTCTGTAGCGGATCTCGAAGAAGATTGATTATCCGACATTGCTGTTAGGCGAGAAAACATGACAAATGAGATTAAAACTACCCGTCCCCCGTGTGTGCAAGTGCCGGTGTGTGCGCTTGTGCATACATTAAAGATAAAGCATAAAAGCTGTCAAGATCGTCAAAATATTAGTCGTCATATGCAGTCAAATTATATGGTCATTTAGTCGAGAAAGTCCAACATCAAGGCCCTAGCCTAACTGTTCAGAATTTTATGGTGACAAGGCATCGTTTAAAGTTTGAAATTTCTTTGGATCGTGAACTATGAGTCGGATCGCCACGTAGAGGGATCTCCCCCTTCGGATCGCAGAGCAAAGGGATCGCCCCTTCATGGATCGTGAAATTAAGTGATCGGGGTCTTTGCCGAATCGTTGCAGCCCCCCACGATACGCGCCTCTGCCGTCACCGTGACCCTCCGTTTCGCCACTCGCTTTCATCCTCTTCCTTTCCTCTCCTTGCCCACGATCCGAACCGGCTTCCCTCTTCTCCATCCTCCTTCGTCTTCCTCCTCTCCTTCTCATTTCCGAACTCCAACCTCTACGCCCATCAGCCACGGCGCCTTGCTTGTTCCCCCAGAAAATCGCAAAATTCCATCGTTTCTCCCTCAAACCAGTCGAAAAAATTCATAAAACAACAGCGTTTACGAATAAGGGTGCTTTCGGTGGAATTACCTTTCTAAAAATTGGGAAAGTGATCGGATTTTTGAAGGTTTGAAAAACTAGGGTTCGTTCCTCAACAATGCAGGCGAAACGATACGACAGAAAAAAGAAGGAAGAAAGTGAAGAGGGGGGGGTCGGCTTATATAGGCAAAAGGGCGACCATTTGTCTCCCCTTATTTGTCCTATTCGATCCACGAAAATCGGCGGGCCACGAACCAAAAGCCCACCACTACTCGAGGAGGAGCCCGTTTCGTTCCGAGGCCCAAATGCACACCAAAGAACGAAACGAATGTCTTGCTAACGGACCGCGACTCGAGCCCGCGATCCGAATCGATAAATTCAGTAATGAAGACTCTGAAAAATCCCAGAAAGAGAACTGTTCACTGATTCGCGACCCGCTATGAAAAGACGATTCTATAGCTTCGAAGCATGTTCCATCATCGATAAAACATACTTCGAGGGGGCAAAATGTTGGCTAGCTTTTTGACCAAGCCACCCAGGATCATTCATAAGAAGAAAGCATGAAACCACGTTCTCTAAGAACATGAAGGAATGGATCGCATCATCAGCTCGCCCGATGTCGGATCGCACACTATCGACTCGCCCACCATCGGATCGCATCTCGACGGATCGCCCCCTGTTTCATCAGCGAAACGAAACCTCTACGCGACTCGATCCGAACTTATATTGTTGCCCAGCGTAGACTGATCCGATCCCCTGATGCATGGCGAACCCTCTGACTCGTTCAAGCGTGAGCTAGTCTTCAGCGATCCGAGACGCACGAATCTAGCGACACGTGTCCCCAACTGTCATTTTGACCAATTCTCCCCATCTGCACGATCCGAATTTCAAGGGGATCGCGGCTCCTGTCCACAACGGCTAATTTGACTATTTCTTCAATGGAGGCGATGCGATCCGATATTCTCGGGATTCGTGCCACGTGTTACCACGACCCGCCTGACAAAATCAGCTATAAATAGCCCAGAGCTTGGCATTTTTTGGGATCTTTTGGCAATATTAAGTACTGAATCTGCCATTATTGTCAAACTACGAGAGTATTAAGAGAAATCATTGATTGTATTAGCTTTCAAAGTATAATCAATAATATATAAAGTGGACGTAGGCTCGTTAACGCCGAACCACTATAAATTCTGTGTATTATTTTTTTTTCCTCATTCTTCAGTTGAAACTCTATAAGATTCAGAACAATTTGGGTGTTAGGTCCAAATTTTGATCTAACAGGTATGAATGAATGTTTAATAAAACACACGAGTTTCTTTAATTTGAAAGACAATTACCAACTTCTGTTATGTGACATATTATTTCTCAACTATGTTAGTTTTTATTACGTGATTAGTTATAGTCACAAAATTTTATATTTTTTCGATTTAGTATTCTATCATTCATATTTTATATCCAAAATTATGTCCCTTCAATTTATCAGTAATTTTATTTTGGATATTATTACTTCTATATTTTAATTTTTGGAATATTTAGTTCTAAGGACACAATAAAAAAAAGATTGAAGAACAACTTAATTTAATAATTAGATTAAGGATAAAGACCAAATTGTATTATCAACATTAAGTTCACTTTAATTTCTAATCATTTCTAAATTAATCAAAAAAAATACCAAAGTTGAAAGAAGAAAACCGATTTCAAAATTATTTTAGTTAATTGATGTTATTATAATTAACATATAGAAATAATCAACTCGGAAAATTAAATGAATATAACTTTATAACTTAAAAATATAATTTTATACTGTATCACCTAAACATAGAACTAAGTCATTTTAAAGCTAATCTCATTTATATCCCGAAAAAACTAGTAAAAAACAGAGCTATATGCATTTAACAGAGGGAAATAAGGTAGAGTTAGGAAAAGAAGAAGATAATGGGGAAAAGATAAGAGAAAGAGAAATGAATTGTAGCAATAACTTCTATATATTCATCTTATACTCTCAGTACATACTTATAGCAGAAGAAATACAACTTTTCTCCTACGTGGCACAACCACTATCCATTCTACGCAACGGATTCTATTACTAAAGCAATAACAAAAATTAAGAAAATACAAAAACACTGAAAAGCAACACTACTTTTTGCAGAGAGGCATGCAACACGTTAATCACAAAATCTTCTAGGCAAATGGATTTCTCTTCAGGTCCTTGTGTTGTTAATGGCGCCATGCACATGTTGTGGTGTGGTAGTCGTGTGCATACCATCACTCACCCGTTTAAGGTTGACCTTGTCCTCAAGGTCGGATTGTGGAACATTTGTTGGCAATGGTTGGGACTATGCAATTTTTGGATTCGGACATAACTTCAAGGTTGAAACATGAAAAACATGGTGAATCCGAGATTCCTATGGAAGGTTAAGCCTATGCGCCACTGCTCCGATTTTCTCGACAATTTGATATGGCCCGAAGTATCGTTTGGATAATTTGTGGTGATTGTTGCGCACTGAAGTTTGTCGATGCGGTTGTAATTTCACAAATACCCATGAACCAACGTCATATTGTTTGTCTGTGAATTTCTGGTCTGCAAGAGACTTCATTCTGGTTTGTGCTTTTTGTAAGTTTGCTTTATTAAGGTCCAGTAATTGATCTCGTGAAACAGCCTATGTAGACAACTCTGATGAGGGCGGAGAGGTGGTAATGTAACTTGAAATGGTTGGCGGTGGTCGGCCATAAACGGCCTGGAAGGGGCTCATGAGTAAGGATGAATGCTTCGCCGTGTCATACCACCATTCGACCCATGGAAGACACTTGAACCATTTCGTTGTCATGTCCCCTACTATAGCATGCAGGTAGTATTCCAAACAGTGATTCATGACCTCGGATTGGCCGTCGGATTGAGGATGGTAGGCGTTGCCCATCCTTATTATTGTGCCATGAAGACAAAATAATTCTCTCCAGAATTGGCTTGTGAATAAACGATCTCTGTCGGATATAATCGAGCGTTGAAACCCGTGCAAGCGCAGGTACTTGTGGAGGAAGTGCGTAGCTAACTGTGGTGCAGAAACAAAGGTAGACAGTGCCATGAAATGTGTGTATTTTGACAGCTTATCGAAGATTACCCAAATCATTGTTTTTCTGGATGATGGTGGCAAGTGTGTGATGAAGTCCATTGAGATATCTTCCCAAATTTGTGCGAGTATGGGTAGTGATTAGAGGAGACCTTTGTACGGCGTGTTGTCGGATTTTGTTCGGAGGCATGTAGGGCATTGTTTGACAAACTGTTGTACTTCCGCAGTTAATTTTAGCCAATAAAAGTTGCTAGTGACTCTGGCAATGGTACCCTTAATCCCAAATGCCCCCCAGTTTTTGAGTCATTTAATTATGCAATAATTCGTTGTTGCAAGGTCGTATCATCCAGAATATAGATCATATTTCCCCAAAACTACAGATTATTGCAAAAGTGATAATTAGGGTTTGAACCTATACCTTATTGGAGCTGGGTGATGATTTTCTGAGCCGCCGAGTCTGTCTTTAAAGCATGCTGGATTTCGAATAACAAATGAAAAGTCGGACCTGAAATAGCTTTCATTGCTGCGTCTGTAGTGGAGCGAGAAAGGCTACCTGCCACCGCGTTTTGCCGACCTAGGTGCCGAAGTTATTGCGTACATTTCTCGAGAATAGGTGGAAGATTTTTGGAGAGGAGTGGGGAGTTTGAGACTGAAGAAAGCTATGGGGTGCTCTGCTTGGAAAAGAATTACGCCTATGGCGGAATTGGAAGCATCAGTTGTGACAATAAAGGGTTTGTTGAAATTGGAAAGGGAAAGTACGAGTGTATTGGTGACAGCTTGTTTAAGGCGGACGAAGGCAAGGTGGGCTTCTGGGCACCAATTATAATTGGTCTTCCTTAATAAATCGGTTAGTGGGCCTGCCAACGAAGCATAATGGCGGATAAATCTCCTGTAATAACCCGTTAAGCCCAGAAATCCTCGCACGTCTGAAATCGATTGCAGTTTGGGCCAGTTCACCATTGCGGCTATCTTGTTTGGGTCCACTTTTACACCCTGGCTCGAAATAATGTGGCCTAGGTAGTCCAATTCATTTCGGCTGAAACTGTACTTATCTAAGTTAGCAAAGAATTTATGTTTATCGAGGACTTTGAGTGTGGTTTGGAGATGGTGTAAGTGATCGCCCCATGAAGGGCTGTAAACAAGAATGTCGTCGAAGAAGACGAGGATAAATTTCCGCAAATATGGTCTGAAAATATTGTTTATTGTAGCTCGAAAAGTAGATGGGGCATTTATTAAGCCAAACAACATCACTAAATATTCATAGTGGTCTTCGTGAGTACGAAAAGCGGTTTTTGGGATATCGGGAGGGCGGACGCGGATTTGAAAGTATCCACTTCGTAAGTCGAGTTTGGATAAAATTATTGCACTATGTAATTCATCTATAAGTTCTTCGACCATTGGTATGGGAAACGGTCTTTAATGGTGATTGCGTTTAGGGCGCGGTAATCGATGCAAAATCGCCACGAGTCGTCTTTCTTTTTAACTAAAAGGACCGGGGAAGAGAACAGGCTAGTGGATGGTTGGATAATGTTGGATTTGGATCATTTCATGGATTTGTCGCTCGATTTCATTTTTTTTAAAATAGGGGTAGCGATATGGTTTCGTATTAATTGGCTCGGAATTTGGAATAAGGGTAATATGATGGTTGAGTTGTCGTGTAGGAGGTTAAATGGTAGGTTTCTTGAAAATGTGGTGGAATGAAGATAGTATAGAATGTAATTTTGGGTCATGGTTTTGTAGAGGTGGATTGGTTGGTTTGAAGGTGGGTTGGAAGTGTAGGCAGTAGAAATTTGAGATGGAGGAAGTGGTGTCGCTGCGTTTTAGTTGCTGTAGAGATATTGGGTTTGGATTGAGGACTGGGCGAGCCCAGTAAGATGAATAAGTTGGTTATTGTGGGAAAATGTCATCGTGAGTTTTTTATGGTCCATTGTAATTGGGTCCAGTTGTTCTAGCCATTGGATTTCGCATACGACATCAAAGCCCACAATATCTAGTAAAAAGAAATCGATTAAAAATTCGTTGCCTTGAATTTCAACAGGATATTTGGGCCAGCTCCAAAACTTCTCAATTTATCCCCATTCCCAGCGGTTACTACAAATGGTGATGAATACTCAATTTCGAACCCTAAAAACTTAGCGGTTTTTGTGTGTAGGTAGTTGTGGGTTGATCCGGTATCTACGAGTATGGAAATAGGTTTCCTTTTGATAGAAGAAAGAAGGCGAAGTGAACGTGGATTGGAAGAGCCGGTTAAGGCATGAAACGAGATTTCTTGGGATTGTTCGGGTTCTGTTTGTGGTGAAAGAGGAAGCTCGGTTATCGTAGGAGGAGATGGTTCGGTATTGTTTAATGGAGGAATATCATCGAAATTAACTTCAGGGAGGATCATGAGTATGTGAGTCGGTTTACATCTATGGCTGAACTGGTATTATTCGTCACAGTTGGAGCAGAGTCCCTACTGTTTATGTTCTGCCATTTCATCTGGTGATAGCTTTTTACGGGAATTGATTGTTTTGGATTGTGTAGGGAAGGTGTTTGTTGAAAAGGTTGAATGGATTGAGATGAAGAGTTCGGTCTTGTGAACCGAGGCTGGGATTTCTGAAATGGGTTTGTTGAAATAGTCGGAAATAGTGAATTGACAATATAATGTGAACTGAAATATTTAAAATATTTAATTCAGCTTAGAATTTGAATTAGAATAACGAATATATTATTTGAACGATAGTTGAACGTATAATTATATTATAATTATAATCGAGCTCGAAATGGCGTTGTAGTTCGTTATTTGGCGCTTCGAACTTCAACTGAATATACAGAATCCGTTTTAAATCGGATTTCTGTGAAACAAGAAACGTTCGGAGCTGGTGAAATATATTTTTCTATGTGTAGATTTTGATTTATGTCCAAATCAAATTTTTGAAAAGTCGCTATGGAATTCCTTTATAATTTATAATGATTTATTTATATTATAAATGAATTTTTCAATATAAACTGAATATCGATTCAACCGGGATTTGAATATCGAGTTATAAATCCAATTGGAGCTGTATGATATTCTATTGTGAATATATATGATAATATTTATTTATAAATATTTAATTTAATTATTTTTAAATATATTAATATTTAAAAAGGATTTATTTAGAGCTTTAAAAATAGTCAGTTTTGCAGACGAACTCCGTTTTCGACGAAACTAATTTTGTTCGATCCGGAATATTAAATTATTTTTAGATTTCAATTTCAGTGATTTTTGGAGTCAGTATGTGGTCGTACTGAATTTTAATCTGAAAATAGTCAATAATTTGACTTTAAAAATACGCTGTGTGAGCAAACGAAGTCGAAATTCGACGAAACAAATTTCGTTGGGTCCGTAATGTCGAACTATAGCTATATGTCCGTTTTCATGATTTTTGGGTATTATATGTGGTCGTACGAATTTTTAAACACAAATACGCATAACGATTGATTAAAATTTAATAAAATAATAAATATAAAAATATTTAAATCTTTCTATAAATACTATACCCTATTCCTGAACCTAATATCATTTTCTCATCTGGTCAAACGACTCAAAATGTCAGCCGCCACGAACTGTAAGAAACGAGAGCAAAATTCCAACTTTAGAAAATAAAATAAAATCTCAGGAAAATCATTAAAACTCGAGACCAGTATTTTCGAGCTCCTGACATGTTTTGCTTCAAATCAATATACATCGGAGTGGGTTCAGATCATTTTTGGGTTCGTTTTTTTGGTAACAGCGGATCTAGGGCTGGAATTTAGGAGCGAATTAGTAAGTGTTTGGCGAATTCGAGTTTACATACTTGTTCTAGGATCGAATGGCATCATCTGGGGAATTTTGGAGTTGTTGGTGATAAAAATGTTTGGACGATACTGTGTATCGCGATGGCCGGCTGAATGTCGGAGTTTGCAAACGAGGTGCGAGTTCTATGTTTTGGAATGAAGGAGATGGAGAGCGGGAAGAGAAAAGTTTTGATTGTTCCGGTTTGAAGTTTAAGCAAGAGTAGAAAACGAGAATTTGGGGGAGGAAGAAATCGATGATGGTGAAAAAGAGCAGGCGGGTTTAAGAACAGATTGAGGAAGGAGACGCATGTATTGGATGCGGTTTGGGATTTAAGGGTGTGGGTGGGCCAAGGTTAGAGTGGTGAGGCCCAATATCAAAGATGTTTAAATTAAAACTATTTATATATTTCTACAACTTGTAAAATTCATAACATCGTCATACGTGATCAGAATTTGACGAAACCGGATCCACTGGGATCGTATAGACTAGAGCTACCCAATGGAACTGATTGGGAGTGAATCAGAGATCATTACAATTTATTGCAAAATAAATTGTCCGTCTGAATCAAAGATAGTTAATCGTTATTTAACGATGATCGTCCAATGTGAGTAACACTCACTAACTCTATCAGTTCATATTTTTATAATGTATATTTAGTAATGATAAATATTGATTGACTACTGTGTGATGATTGTCTGGTTGAATTGCTTATGTATTGGTTGAAATTATAGATAACGATATACATACATATATATATATATATATATATATATATATAAATCGTTAATCAAACATTGATTATGTTTATCAAAATATTTCATATTGAAATGAAATCGATGTTAATTATATTGTTTAACATCTGTGGATGCAGGGAAACAGGTCGGAGGAATCTAATTGGATTCCTCAACATTTATTTTACTGTTTTCATGTATTGTAACATATGATGTGATATATAATCTATGGTTGATTATGTGTGTTGAATGATATCAATCATTGTTATTTGGTATTTTAAATACCATATATAATACTGGAATTTAAAAATGGGAATTTTCAATGTGTATGCTGGAAATAAAATATATTTATATAAAATCAAATGTTTTATAAAAAGGAAAATTTAAAAGTGAATATTGAAATGAAATATTTATATGAAATAAATAGGAAGTTAAAAAAGGGAAATATTTATAGGAAATAAATAGAATTATAAAAGAAATTATTTGGAAAACAAATAGAATAATATAAAGAAATATTATTCACATTCTATGTGAAAGATTAGATTAAAGTAAATATTTTGCAAAAAAAGTATTATAAAGGATATGGGGGTTTGAATTAGAAATTTAAATGGAATTACTGGAATTAGAAACTGACTGGAAATTAGTTGAGTTGAATAGCTTTCTAGGTATCAATCTGATGTTGGTTTCGGCCTTCGAGGTTAATATGTAGGGGGTTGTTCTCTTATTAGTTTACAGTTAGAGACTGATAGTGGTGGGAAGATATTGATGCGTGAATCAGAAATGGAAACGTTTTCCAAAGTTAATAACGTATATTTTCTAAAATTAAAAAAATAAGGATTTCATGAATATATGGAAACGAGAAATGGGGAAATGAATAAATGTTGATTGATGATTGATCGATAGAATTTCCATTTGGAAATAATATCGTTGTTTGCACACATGTTTTCCTTTGATAGTTAAATCACCGACTGTCGAAGATTTTGACCACTTCCGTTGTCAATACGGAGAGACCGAGATCAGATATATTATCTGAAAACCACTCCGTATGGCATTAGCGTTGCGAATCAAATATGATGAAGATAATTAAAGACGGAGTTTTGCAAGGGCAGTTCAATAAATCCTATGTAGAAATTGCCTAAGATGGATTTATAGAATAATTCCTTCGGATTGTCCAGTCCTAGGACAACTTGAATGGACGAATGTCTGATAGAGTATATCTGGTAGATCGCGTAAGTTGATCATTTCAAATGTATTTACGTTGATGGCGGAGGAATTCGTTTCTCTTAGCTTATACCTGTGATATTTTTGGGGGAATCAATTTGTGATTTGACGGGTATGACGATGTGACATTCAAAGTAAACGAAGGAGTGATATGTTAAAAGATACGTTATGACCTCAAGCCTCATCAACTGGGAAATGACAGAAATCGGGCAGGCAACATGGCTAAGTGGGTCACACCCAAGTAGGGTATATTGTCACCATCTAGAGAATATTCATATTTGTTACTTCTTTCGCTTCCGTATCTCCCAGGAACGGTTATGTTGGTATACCAACCATAAGGTGATAATATATTTGGAACATTCAAGCGAAATGAATGACCGGTCATACGTGGCCGAGTTACAAGATGTTCTTGTTGAACCCCAGTGTATCGCTTCTAGAGTACACTGATCGGAATGTGGATCCATACCTTGTCATAGTTGGAATCCACTCCCCAATAAGAGCCCGCGGTTTTGATTGTATTTTATATATGTAGAACATGAGATGCAAGCGTTTCTGCTAGCTTTCTATTTACTTGATCTAGACGTTATTATAATATCAGACAAGTATCATTTTAGAAATATAATTTGGGTTATCGTAAGGTAAAAACCATCCGTGTTTATGTGTGGATCGGTCTTACGATTATCCTCTGGTTCAAAAGGATTTGAAAAGTTAAACCGAAATGATATGAGTTTACTCACACTAGTCACAGGACTGATCCATAGTTTATTTTGTTTTGTTTTCCCTAAACTCTTGGGTGCCCAATTTTGTACGGGCAGCCAAGTAGTCAGGATTTACAGATATACTGAGAGCTTGGAGCAGGAGGCTTAAGGATTATATAGCTATTGTTATTTCCGCTGTGTTGTAAGTGTTATACTCTAATAATGGTATTGTATACAGATACTGTTTCATTTCAAAGTTATGTTATGAAATGTATTTATTCGTTCCGCTGTGAGATTTGTATTTACTCTGATGTTGTGATGTTCTTCTTCTTCTATTCTAAGTTTCTATCTTATCTATTCTCACCCTCTATTTTCTTTCATTAACTATCCGGTATTTCCGATACTTGGATAGTCGACATTGAGTTTATGTCGATAACCAGATTCGCGAAAACCCGGGTCGTTACAGTAGTTGTCAACGGTGGTGATTTACTTGAGTTTAAATAGTGTAGCTTGAGGATTGAGGAAAGTGGGTGGCCCAAATCGTTGTTCGATGGCGCGATGCCAATGATGCCCATGAAGTAAGTTGCTTGTTGCGGTACATCCATTGAAACCAAGTAACACTTTCCCTTGCATGTGAACACTAGCTAGGTCTATGCGTTGTTCTTCCGATGTGGGGTAGTAGGAGAAAAATCGATCGGCTTGAAATAGCCAATCATGTGGGCTCGAGCCATCAAAAAATGATAAGCTGCATTTGGGTAGTCTTGTGGATAAGATGGTGGGAAGTATTGGCGGATTGCGGCTGTTAGGAGAAGGGTTGTATGTGGTGGATGATTAATTAGTTGAAGATGGTGGAGGTTGGTTATCAAATTTGCGGTTTAAATCCGCCAGAGACTTGATGATAGATTGCAATGTGGATTTAGTGTCAAGGATATCGGCATTTTGGGTTTCAAGTATGGCACCATGGCTAGTTAGGGTATTTTGGATGGTGTAAATAGCTTCATCGTGGGTGGTGAGTTGTTGAACAACTTCGTCTGAGCGGTTCATTGTTGGTTGAATATTTGGATTTTTGGGGAGGATGGAGGAGAACACCGGATGAAAGCACCACCTGATAGGTTAACAGAGGGAAATAGGGTAGAGTTAGGAAAAGAAGAAGATAATGAGGAAAAGATAAGAGAAAGAGAAATGAATTGTAGCAATGACTACTCTCAGTACATACATATAGCAGAAGAAATACAACTTTTCTCCTGCGTGGTACAGTCAGTATCCATTCTACACAACAGATTCTTTTACTAAAGCAATAACAAAAATTAAGAAAATTACAAAAACACTGAAAAGCAATGCTACTTTTTGCAGAAAGGCATGCAACACGTTAATCACATAATCTTCTAGACAAATTGATTCCTGTTCAAGGCCTTGTGTTGTTAGTGGGGCCATGCACATGGCTTGCTTCTTCAATCGTGTCTCTTAGTTCCGAGCCTAGCCTTGATTCTCCAAAGGCCTTTATTTCTCTTGGATTGGAAAAGTTGGTCATGCTCACCGAGACCATCATACAATGAATGGGTGTAACCATTGATGAATAAATACTTCCTCGCAGTGTCTATGCTCGTACGAAGGCAAGGCAAGATTCCTTTTTTAAAGGAAAGTCCAACCCATTTTGAACTTTTCTATCATGCATCGACATTCTAGTACATTTAATTAAGTGTTTTTGATCAAATTGTAGTAGGAACTTGAACTGATTACAATGCCTTCATTTTAGTATCAAGAAATCAATGATTAACAAAACGTTGATACCTAACAGATTAAAGTATTATATAAAAAACCTTTGTACAAGGATTCTTTAAGTTAGAAACACAAGGTGCATCATCATCATAGTCCAACTATGAGTATTTCCAAGAAATTTTAGACAATAAGATTCACAACTATAGAACAACGATAGAAATGAACGAACCAACACAAGTAGATCGGGCTAATAATTCTTATAAAGGCGATTTCAATCGCTGACAATAAACCGAGAACTTCTTTAAAAACCATTCTACATACTAGAAAACTAAATGCACGCTCAAGAAAAATCTGACCAACACAGAAAAAACATGGAACGAGAGCATTTAAACATAAACATCATCTGCATTAGAGCACCCAACAATTTAACAGACAACACAACACACACTGCCCGCTGCGACTAACATTCGCAAATGTTCGGAAAGCACACTACTCCCCAGGCCTCCCATAAATACCAGACCAACAAAGATAACATTACTTCCATGCGCCATACACCGTTATCCTTCAAATATCAGTTCTCCACCAACACATAATAAAGCATGACCTTAAAGTCCTATAACCAAGAATTTAAATAACAGACCAATATTTAAAGTTCAGAATCTCCCAATACAACTGAAAAAGTACATATTAAGCAAAACAATTTAAATTCAATCAAAACGATACAAACAAGATGAACAATCTAAGCTGCAACACTCTGTTTCTTCAGCTTGTTGAGCTCTTGCCTAACAGCGGTGCCTCTCTGCAGTATTACATACAGATTAGTTATACATAAATTGTGTAGAATCCAAAATAAATTTAAATAAGCAATCGGCTTTACCTTGATCTTTGCCAACATGACTTTGAACCTGTCAAAGTCGGTCAAAGAAGCTCTCCTCTTCTGCACGATCAACTTCCTTCCCCATGAACTTTTTTCCCATTTATTCTTCACATCTGCACATGTAATATTACATTCACTTCGGAACCTAGAATGGCAGTCAATGTATATGCTTCAAACGTGAAATGGTGCTTACCAGCCTTTTCCATGGCCTCGATCAAAACTTTCTTCTTGGGTGTTCTTGGAATGTCAATTTTGAAGTCTGTAAGACTAAGCCTCTTGAAGTTTATCTGGCCTCTGACCATATCTGGAGCATCAACCAAAGCCTGAAATTAACACTAAATCAATATCAAAAGTACACATATAGGCACAAAATCTTCAAAATGATATCATAATGGGACTGCAGCAGAGAACTACCATATTTGATGTTATTATTGTTAAAATAAGCCATGTTAAGACCATGACTTAAGAGCACTACCATATTTGATGTTATTATTGTTAAAATAAGCCATGTTAAGACCATGACTTAAGATGAAGAAATGGGTAGTTTAAGTACTTCCACTCCTTTGATCAATGGCTAAGACAAACACAAAATATTAATCTTGTGAACTTTGTGCCAATGAGAGTGATACTGATACTAAGCATTGTTTTAATTTTCATATATATTGCTCAATGTCTGCTTTTCGCACTTTAGATGAGACATCAAGTCTTATTCGTATCTCCATCGACACTCATCTAGACTTAAATATTCAAATCTATCAACATCTTATTCTGAGTTCTCCCCAGACATTATACCTTGTCACTATTTTCCTGTTGTGATTATATTTTGTCATTTTTATATAGATTCAAAAGAAACTACTTGGTATTTATCAACTCCATCCCTGAACATATTTTTTACTTTCTACTTAAATGAGTCAAGACAAATGACTTTGTTACTTTTTTCTGTTCAAATAGGAGGATATTATATGATCATCATCAAATAAATTAAGCAAATTAAGCTACCAGCCTTCTCAAAAATATTATTTTCATTTTTTCCATATGCAAATCAAGCATGTTACCATTATCATTTTTACCAAGAAAAGCACAATTGTTAGATAAATGGAAAAAAACATCAATGTTAGATATACAAGTTACTCCGATATATTCTTGGGATGTACTTTAAACCCGAGATGTCAATCCTATATGTAGCTTTTGTGGAAGTTATAAGATGAAACGTGACCAAAATCTAAAGTCTAAAATCTTACACATCAGTACGTATTTAGTTAGAATAAAGTGAACTAGCTACAACCATTTCTGGCACAATAATAGAGCGGCTCATCAACCAGATAAATAAATTGCCAACAGAGAATCCAATTAAAATTAGAATACAGAAGTGAATAAATGCAAAGCTATGAAACAAGAAAATGCCAGAAATAAGAGCTAGTTGAACATGAAAGCATGTTGCCACTTCGATTTTAAAAAATAAAACATCAAAAAACAGAGATCCAATCTTCAAAAACCGGTACAGCTATCAAAATATTTACTCATTGACCATAAAATTTTTGATGCACCATAGCTTGTTATTATTTTTAACTTTTCAATACCTTCCTGACAAGATTTTAAAAAAATTATTTCATTTTTGCAAATTAAGTTGTATTCAGTTAACATGACAGCAATATTTAGGCAGAGTATGTAATCAGGGACGGAGATAGGGGGGTATAAGTGGGGGCCATGCCCTCCCCCCTTTAATTTTAAAATATGGGCAAAAAAATTTTTTTTGCCCCATTAATACAAGAGTGACCATTTTTATGGCCTTTTTAGTATTTACACAATATTATTGTCTAAAACTTGATAATACATGACATTATAGGTTGAAATTAAGATAAATTCGCGGTAAACTGGTATAATTTTTTTTTAGCCCCCCCTTCGAATCCGCCCCCCCACTGAGTCAGTTTCTGGCTCCGTCCCTGTATGTAATCAAAGTATAAAGAAGCTTCTTTCTAGTAATTTTACGCTAGTAGACTCCATCTTGACATTTAAAAGTTTCTATTACATTATTAGTATGTTCCAATAGAAAAAGGATATCTTTTCTTTACATTAGATAGTGTTAGCCTATTTAAAACTATTTCCTCGCTGAAGATCAATAAATAAATCAGCTTAAAATAAAGTGGAACAGAAGGATAAATAGGTGAGAAATAATCAGTATAATTAATTGTCCTTGTATCAAGGTTTCAGCTGGTAGAAGTCATTTCAACACTCCTGCGTTAGTAGCTTTTGTACATATAACGATTATCATTTGGAAATATATCAATGCATATTAGTGAGATTTCATTATGTTCAAATGAAGGGTACACATTTTGATAACAACACTAAGATCATAAACATGATTAGAGATTAATGATTCATTTGTTCATATTAACATAGAGCATTGCATGTTACTTGAAAGTGATTATAATATGCATGCATCACAGTAATGTAATATCTATAAACAGAGCCAATATTTCAGAAACAGTAGGTGTAATAAATCAGCAAAAAATAATAATATGCCAAGATTCACATGTATGGATTCATAGTAAACAATAACACATAAAGCAATGCAAGATAGGTCATTTAACTGGTGCACTTTCTTAAATTATTGAATCGCCAAAGGCAATAGCTTGCTATAAATATCCACACTAAATGGCAAGGCTTGATTTAGTAGCTATATTTAACTTAATCTTACGTATACCATACCCTAAAATCCTAAAAGTTTTGCTGTGCTTACATAAGGGTAAGTACCAGTCCAGAGTTGAGTTAAATAAAATTTAATGCAGCTCAATTCCTTATGGACCTAATCTCCAATCTCAGCTGCCATCTGTCTCCATTCAATCATTACCCTTCGCTTTTGAATAATGAATTTAATTAATTAATCAATTTGATGAAGTGAAGGATTGTGCTTGTATAGCATGGAGAGCACATGACTTTTGGGGTGAAGGATCTAAGCGATCTAATTTAAGACAACATAAAAAATGAACATGACCAAAAAGCTGTAATCATGAAACTTCAAACGCAATTTCAAAAAGGAAAAAAAAAAAAAAACTAACTCCTGATTGTAGTACTAATACTACAGAAGACCTCAAATTTACATCTGACTATGGCAACTATTTTTGAAATCTTTGAAAACAATAAACACAGACACACTCACAGCACATAAACTCACTGATCAAATAGAAGACATCTTTTCAAAAACTGTGATATACCAGAAAAGATGAAGCACAAAGTAGCAAATTTTAAAGATAAAGGTTGTTAACTATCAAACAATTTGTAGAACAAGGCATATCATGATGGTCACAAGGACGAAGACAATAAGTGAGTTGTTCTGTTTCTTTAAATTGGTTTGTACGCATTCCAAGGGTTTCAAACTGAAGGACTCTAGCAACAGCATAAGCTACATGTCTTACAATCTAAGATGACGGCAACTGGCATAATAAGTTACAGTAGATAGTAGCAGCAGAGTAATTGAAAGTACATTCAAATAGTTTACCGCGATAATATGCTTAATAACAATAAACCTGAATGGACAACCTTGAAAGGAACATTAACATTATATCATTACTAACGTTTTACAATGAAATCCAATCACTTCCAAATGTAACGTACATCACAATAAAACTTATCATTTATTTGCAAACTAAATGTTCGTACTCAAACTTAAACTGAAATGTCGTCTGTGATAATTCAAATCATCGACTAAATCAAAAACTTAGTACGCATAAATTTCACAATCCACCCAAACCTAATCAATGGCCAGGGGTCGCAGACGTATAATTCAACAAGTAAAATGTAAAACAAAATCCAGAAAGTTGAAGTTTTACCCTGTTCTGATCAACGACATCGACAATAACAACAAGTTTGCCATAATCTTTTCCGTAGTTGACAAGTGCAACGCGCCCGATCTCGACATATCTCTTGAACGGCTAGTTCATAGATTTGCAAAAAGAGATTGCTCAGACATAGATAATAGATAACAAATTGAAGGAAATGAAAATAAATAACAGCAAATGAAGAACTCTTTTCAAGTCGAAATTTTACCATGGTTGAAGCAGGCGGCTACTACGAAGATTTAGGTTTAGGGTTTCTTTCTCAAGAGGGAGATGTACGATTTATTGTCAGAAACCGTGGATTGGGCTCCGTCTAGTGCATTGGGCTTAGTAGTATACACCAGTAAATATCAGATTTAGTTCCTTAAAATCAAACATAAAAACTTCTTTTTTTTTTAATTTTTTGGTAAATTAGTTTCACAGAATTTAATTATTGAATAATTGAACAGGTTTATCCAATTATCCAATGAATAATTGAGGACATTTATGCAATTATATCAAAAAAAATGTAATAAATGTCTTGTAATTTTTTTAGTAAATAACTGTGGAAATTTCTGCAATTTTTCAAGAGAAATTTGCAAATGTAGGCAACTTTTGTAAAGTTATTACACATTTAGTCCATTTTGAAAATATTTACATAAATAGACCACTTTTGACCACGTGTGTATTTTTTCTATAAATTTTTAGCTGGCGGTTTTTGAAAAATCGCCAACTAACGATTTTTAAAAAATCGCCAACACAAAAAATTGGAATTAATTGGCAAATTTTCAAAAACTGCCAACTGATTTTCATTTTTTCCATGTTGGCGATTCTTCAAAAATCGCCAGTTGGCAACTTTTCAAAACAGGAAAATAGTGCGAATGACAAAATGAACAAAAAATTGTTCGACAAGGACAAAGGGGTTAAAAAAATTCATAAGGACAAATTTTAGTATAAAGGGAAGAATTTTAGTGAGCCCCTGAGTTCCTCCTTTTACACTAAAATTTGTCCTTATAGATAAAATTTTAGCCTCTTGTCCTTATGGAACAATTTTTTATTCATTTTGTCCTTGAGACTAAAAATGCCTTTTCAAAAGTCGCCAATTAAGAAGTGGTCAAAAGTGGCCTATTTCTGTAAATATTTTCAAAAGTGACATAAATGTGTAATAACTTCACAAAAGTAACCTACATTTGCAAATTTTCCTGTTTTCAAAAAATTATGAAACTTTATACAACTTTTTTGGCAAATAATTACAGAAGTTTCTGCAAATTTTTCGTCGAATAATTACGAAAATTTCCCCAATTTTTGATATAGTTGCATAAATGTTTGCAACTATTCACTGAATAATTGCATAAATTTAGACAATTATTAGTTAACTTAATTTAAGGAAATTAATACACATACCTTTTTCGACAATGATGTTTTGACTATTTTGCAACTTAATATGGACTTTGGCCAAACTGTCCCTAAAAATTATTTATTCAAATGCTCTTGTTTTATCCCCATTTCCATAGGAACTTGAAAATTATTTATGGTTGCCATAACTAATGGCCACTATACAAATTTTGTTGACATGCTTACTAGTACCATTAATTATTTTGTTTTATCAAATGGTCACTCAATTATTGTTCAGTTATTTATCATTGAATGACAGTGAACGGTCATCGGAAATTAAAGACCCGTAGTTGTTTATTATTGTACAACTGCGAATAGCCATTGAAAATCAAAGATGTACAGCAGTGTTATCCAGCCAGACAATATCTGGATGGAATTGACGAATCAACTTGAGAATCATCAAGGCAGTAAGCCTAGAGAGATAGCTATTGTGACGACCGTCCACAACCCCTACACTAAACAAAAGGAATAATGCGTTGAAAAACGTGTCAGGCAGCTGTGGACGATCATCGAGATATTATAACATCGTCGGAACCTGTCATACAACTCACAACGCAAAGATAAAATATAATAGAACATATACAACATGCAATATTAGTGAAGCATATTTGAGCAGAAAATATTCAACTTTCATAACAACTAGAAAGTATACCCAATACCAGGATTTTAACATAAGTCTGTACATATTTGCCTTACTACAACACTCAGAGCAGAAACAACAAACAGCGGAAACAAATACTAGATAGTAATAAAAGTGGTACGTAAGCCTCCAGATCGCCACCAATCAGCATCGTCATCTCACCAAACTATCACCTGTCACCTGCTACTCAGTTTGCCCATCCACGACCGGATGAACAGCCCATGGTAATAAGAGGAAACATAAAACCTTGAGTCAGACAACAGTCTTAGTGAGCGATAAAACAACTATCTAACATCATCAATAAAGCATATGTGAATAGGGAGATAACAACTAATCTACCCACAACACCAGAGAAGAACTCAACCCCGTCTTCCCCACATCGGACAGTGATAGCCTTTACATCAAACACTTCAACCATACATCCATGGTAATCGGAATAATCATTCATTTATGGCAATCAGAAGCAAACACCACTAGCATTCATGACATCCAGATTATATATATCTCACGTAAACCATCCTAATCGAGTTCAACATCCCTCAAGCATAATCCCCAGAGGCCTAAATCAGTATCAGACAAGCACTCAAGAAACATCTCCTTCGACGTTGGACAATCTACGTGAGACGGTACAAACAACGTAAATGATCATCCATGATAGACTCCGGCTATCACCGCCAATCCTGCTTTGAAACTATCGTTAATCGCATGATGGCCAACCTTGCCAAATGTCAAGGGCTAATGGTAACCCTAGTTTTAGCATGAACTCCATACGCCTTTCAATGATACGTATGTTTGTCCAACCTTGACAACTAGGCCTTTCAACGATACTCAGGGTACTCGACCAACAACTTTCCAGTCTTTTGGGTTCCCCCATTGTACCCCTGCTTTGAGCCTGCTAGAAATTACGACAACGATAACTTCTCGGCCTTCGCATCTCTAGTCATCCAACCTGACGACTTTTCATAGCTCAAGCAACCTTCTCAAGCAACCATTATTCACCAACTCACGACCTTTGAGTTGTCATCTCATTCATTATTCTACACCGATCAACGAACACATTCAACACTTCGAATATCCCCACTTGAATTCCCCTCGAAGTCACAACATCATTGAACCAAATAACATATATGATTCAACACAATTCATAGCGTTACGTCCATTTGCTATGAAATAAACCACAGCATTTAGAGCGCAATGCGCTGCGGCATGGGTTCGGGGGCGTCGCCCCCGAAATTTTTTTCCAAACCCTTTTGTTCAAATCTGGGTCCTACCCGATTTTTTTTCTCCATAAACGACCTTATGTCTAACACGACATGACTCTCCATGTTGCCCAGGACATGTCTTTCCAAACCACCGTACGACTTGACTCCCTAAGCCGAACACGCTATGACTCATCAAGTCGAACACACCATGACTCCTTATGCCGGACTCGGTATGACGCCCTATGTCGGCTATGACATGATTCTCCAAACCGTTACCTCAACCATGTCGGTCTCCACCATATCAGCTTTCACCATGTCGGTCTCCCCATATCGCACCACTATGTCGGTCTCCTCCATGTCGCACCACCATGTCGGTGTCGGTCTCGGCATGACTCACTATGTCGATTTACACCATGTCATTCGCAACATGACTCACCATGTCGGATCCGACATGACTCCCTACGCCTTGACTTCCTGTGTCATGGAAAAGAAGAAACGACTTGACTCATGGAAAACGACATGACTCCAAATCTGACCAAAATAGCTCCAAATTTGACCAAATCTTCGACAAACGACAACAACGATGAAATATACTTATCTCAAGCATCCAAATCAATCATAAACACTTCAACAAATCATTAATAACATCAAAATAATCATTATCATCATTAAATCATAGGAAATGTTCTAAATCATGATAATTCAATAGTTAAACCAAAAATGATGGATCTAACTTGCACAAACATATGAAATGACATAGAAATTACCAGTTTAAAGTTGGTAGATTAGATCCTATGGTGGTTCATCTAAAAATACACTTACCATGACGTAGATATAAGGAAAACGACTCGAAAATGATGAAAATAAAATCATAGAACTCATATACTTGATTGAAATCCGCGCAAGAGATGCATATCACTCACCAATTCTCCAAAACAACTTGAAAACACTTGGATCTAGTTCCGGACAGCGAAGAATTTGCTCTAAAATCTTCAATTTGATGAACTCTTACTTGGAATGGCGTAGATCTAGCTTCAAACAATGTAGATCTTCGATTCTCTAAGCTTTAATGGTGGGAAGGTGTAGGAGACGGAGTAATGGAGGACATTTAGCTCTTCCAAATGAGAGAATGGAGAAAGTAAACTATTCTCCATGCCTGTTACCCTCTATTTATAGCCTCCACCAGCCCACTAACGGGTCTCCCCAAATCATCTCATTATGGCTCACCAAACCTGAATAACCAACTATGAAACCTTAAAACAACGATTCCTCCCAAACCGCTGAGCCAAATCTTTAATGTGACCACTCTATGGAAATGGAAACATCATATCCTTTCCAATGGCGCAGATTTCAACACCTAATTCAATCCAAGTCAAAAGTTATTCCCTGTACAAGGCTTACAGGGGCAAAATGGCCACAAACAAAATTGGTAAAAATTATGGAATGTCTTACATCCCCATAAACAACATATTAAAATATGAGAATGATCTAACCCTCAGGGAATAAAATATATTTTATGATCTTCCGGTATGTAAAATGCATGCTATTACATTCTCCCCACCTTTAGGAATTTCGCCCTCGAAATCCCAACAAATACAAGCAACCAAACAATTCTGCATGCCTATAACCCATAAGCAGCCAATTCTATCATCCAAACTAGCAGCCATCAAACCATGCATCCATAGCTTTATCCTAGCACGTGGAATTCTAACAACAACAACCATAGTCCACGATATCAATGGTTCATACCGACGAAGAGTTCTGAATGTGTCGCCTTCACTCTCTCTTCCGTCTCTCATGTACAATCATCGCCATCCTCACTCCATTATACCTTGACTAACTTAACCGTCTTTCTTCTAAGCTGTTTTGTCTCATTTGCCACAACACGAAGCGGCTTACGAGGTCTCGTAACCGCGGTCTCAACTTCTGAGTCTTCGTACTGCTCTGGAGATTCCACCACATTCGAATCATGCACGAACTTCCGTAGAAATGACACATGGAAAACATTATGCACACTCGACATATTCTTGGGTAACTCTAATCTATATGCAAGCTTTCCAAACCTCTTAATTATTGGAAATGGTCCAACAAACCTAGGATCTAACTTTCCTTTACTTCTGAACCGAACTACATGCTTCAACGGTGAAATCTTCACGAAAATCATATCGCTTACGTCGAATTCTAAGTCCTTACGACGCATATCGGCATAACTCTTCTGACGATCTTGGGCTACCTTCATTCGTTGCCGAATGATCTCGATACAATACGAGGTCTCCCTGATCATCTCTGGCCCAAGTATCAACTTATTCCAGTTTCTAACCAACATACTAGAGAATTGCACAGCCTCCTATACAACGCCTCGTATGGTATCATCCCAATGATAGACTGGTAGCTATTATTATATGCAAACTCAACTAGATGTAGATGGTCTTCCCACGATCCTCCGAAGTTTAACACACAAGCTAAACATATATATATATATATATATATATATATATATATATATATAGTAGAGATCAATTAATACAACATGAATTACAATGTCAGACACACAATCCATTTGCAAGTTCATTCTGGGTCTGAACAAAACCGAAGATACCTTATTCCTCGTTCCATATGTCTAATACAAGAGAGAGGCCCTCGCATATCCGGTCAATCTCATAGTCTGTCTGGACGATCACCACTTAATACCTCGTCTCTTCGGTGTATGGCCCAATTGAGACATCTGAAGATCTCCGGCCTTTAACCACTATCCTCATATCTTCAATTTTAATCGTCGTATCAGTTATTCCGAATGGGTTAAACCCGATCTTTCCGAATAACTTGCACATCTTTAAAATCAAGTGATATATACAGATATCATCCACCACATTCCAATCCAGAATATTCTTTTATTCAAATATTCTTTATTGGGAATTAGCCCCATAAATCTTATCTAAGATTTATATCATTTAAACTTTATCGTTTAAACCTTCCTTGGAAATCACTGCAAAGAATTTTATAATCTTTTCACACATTTAGGTTTATAAGCATGGTCGGGATCAACGAGTCTTACGCGAAAGATAATATTTTGTATCGTTATCCTATCCCAACCTATTCATCCCATTGAGCAAAACTGGCGATACTCCATATCTAACACCCATCTGTTACCGGTAAATTTAATTACCACATTTTACTCCAATCTAATTAAAGATTAATTTATCGCATGGAGTAATACTGGTGGTACTCCATATCGAATACTTCTCATGTTACTGTAAATTTAACTACCCCTTTTTCATTTCAATCAAATTATAGATTCATTAGTACTTCACTTAGTTTTAATCTCCAGAAATCATTATTTAATGATTATTCAACTTTAGGAAATTAATCCTGTCTTTAGCTGGGTCAAAGAACAAATGTCATTTAAAACACCGTTCACGATAAACCCATAATCTACTTTCCATTTAATTCTAATTTAATTTATAAAACTGGAAAACTGCACTTTAATTTGGAAAGATTCCAATAAATCTTAATTAAAAGATTCATTCCATTTCAACCGTGTTTAAGAACAGTTTTATTAAAGACATCTTTCACGACAAATCGAAAATCCAATTTGATATAAAATATAAGGCTTTGAATAAAAATCGTAGCGACTTATATTCAATACCAAATTCTGAAACCAAAAGATAGCGTATAGGGAATAATGATATATATATATATATATTCCAAATTCCTCGAAACAATATCCGTATAATATCAGAATCCAATATCAAAATATCCGAAGATTATTTCCTTTCAAATCCAATCCAATTTATACATTGGAAAACTCTGTTATATCAAAACCATTACAATCCAATATTTTATTTCAAAACCATTAGATTATTTACTAGCTCATTTAGATAAAAATATCTTTTATCTTGCTGAAACTAGGAATATTCTATCCAAAAATATTTTTAAATCATTTATTATGATTTAACAGAATTTATCCATATTTTTTGATAATTTTATTAAGGCATTTACAGTCGGTTTCCAATTTCAGCCATCGAAGTGCATTGAAACACCCCACCTCCGTTAGGGTCACTCTCAAAGGGAATGCCCTAATTTTGGTGGAGGTTTATAAGTATAAGTCACAGATATACAAGACAGATATAATAACACATATTTTTGAACAGAGGAAAACAACAACTTTTATTTCTTCAAAATACGTGTTACACAAACCATGCCATAATACTTCCCAAAATCATAACTGTCTTGATTACATTATTTAAAGAAGCATGAGGAAAACATAAATAAACTGCAAAAGTCCCCTAATTGCTGTCCAAAGCCATAGTCCAAAACGGAAAAGATCCAAGCAATACATTCTTTCTCTTCAAGCTGGATGTGAAAACTGATCAAGCTGCGGTATTCCCTCCCTGAGAACCTGGGGGGGGGGGGGGGAACAAAAGAAAAAGAGGCGAAAGGAAAAGGGTCAGTCATAAAGACTGAGTAAGCTCTAGTGACTTTCAGTGTAGAAACGGTTAAAACAACCTGTCATGTATGAACTGGAACTAAACTTAAGAATGGTGTCAAGGTGAACAAGATAAACTAAGGTGATCAGGATAAGTCAAGACAAGTCAAGTAAAGCATCACATGTTCGAAATCCGTTGCATCGACTTCACTAGTATACTAAGCCCATGTCACAAGTTAATCACAAAATAAATCCCACGGCCCAATGTCATGAAATGACCCTGAAACGGGGTCTGACCCAAGTACGGGGTCCTACGGAGCGATTATCTAGTCGATCGGCTCCCTACAAGTTCTAGCTCGTCAAGTGTCCGTGTCATACGGCTAATCACGAATGTAGTCACCTGTGCTGGGTCCACCTTCGGGTGTATCAGCCCTAAGGTGTCAACCCCTGACACGATTCAAGATGAACAGATAAATCTACGGATACCTAGTGTCTGCCCCGGATACGTGCACGATCGTAGTCCGCCGAACCTACACTGGCGTACCCTATTGCCGTTGTTCACCTCTTACAATCAGCCCAGTAATCGTGCCCCACCCGGCCTAGCCCCAGGGTACCTTGATACTTCTAGAGGGTTACTACTGAAAGGGGTCGTGTCTAGGGTTTCGCCTAATAGATTAGGTCATGTAATTCGTGACCTAACCCGCCTAACAGATTAAGTCATGTAATTCGTGACTTAATCCTTTTCTAGTCTAGTCATGTCAAGATGGTTAAGTATGTCATTTCAGTTCGCGACTTAACCCGCCTACGTGTCATGTCAAGTTGGCTAAGTGTTGTCGTTTTCAAGTTCATGACTTAGCCCTACAAATCGTGTTCAAGTTGGTTAAGTTGTCTTTTCATGTTCATGACTTAACCCTAATTGGCATTAATTGATTCGTTAATGCACCGAACCACTCACATTGGATCTTGTTGTTCGTAGCCACTGGATTTGCCGGGCGGTTCCGGGCAGGTTTACGCTACGAACTCAACCCAACCTCGGGTTTCAAGCGCGATGTGACCAACTACCCACATTGGATCCTATTGTTTGTAGCAACTGGATTTGCCGGGCGGTTCCGGGCAGATTTACACTACAAACTCAACCCAACCTCGAGTTGGCCACTTTCTTGTTTTCTAAAGTCATGCCCATGTTCTTATCAGATTTTGCTATTTCCACATCATGTTCATATATCAACTTCGTGCCCAACTAAGGCATGTTTAAAGTCAAGTTATGGCATGTTCAAGTCAAGTTTTCGTGCCATATTTCATGTTCTACTTATGCCAAATTTCACAGTTTATGCTTATAATTAATTCAAGTTTTGCCTATTCTACCCAATCGTATCCCCAACGTATATAAACGCACTTCGTTCACAAGCATAAACAATTCAATAGATAAAGGGGAATAACACCAAACATGTGATAGGCATATGTGACAATTCCAACATCACTTGCAAAATAAACAGGCTATAACATATCACATGGTTGCAATACTAGTATGATGATAACTTGGCATAGTAATGATTCCAACTTAATTTAACATGATGATTTCAACTTTACATCATAGGCATAATAATCATTGCGGGCATAATAATAATTTTATTATAAACATGAAACATTAAAGGCATAGTAATCCTAATAGGCATAGTCGATTTCAATTTAGCATTTTTAGCATAATAATTCTCATAGACATAATGATTCCAATTTATCATAATGATTCTCATCTAACATTATAAATATAATGGTTCCAACTTAGCATTTTTAACATAATGATTCTCAACTAACATTATAGACATAATGATTCCAATTTCGTATTTTTAACATAATGATTCTCAACTAACATTATAAACATAATGGTTCCAATTTAGCATTTTTAACATAATGATTCTCAACTAGCGTTATAGACCTAATGATTCCAATTTAGCGTTTTTAACATATCTAACATTATAAACATAATAATTCCAACTTTTTATCATAACCTAGCAATACCCAATTTTTCATTAATCATGATGGGTATATAAACATCACAGGCATAATTCCATCAATAGTCATAGCCATGGTTTAATTAGTACCATAGGCATGGTTTAATCAACATAAAGATTTCAATAAACATAGCGATTCCATGGACATGTATTAGTCCAACTTGCCAAACAATTAAGCCCAAGTGATTCATAACAACATCAAAATCATGACAAGTTTAACTTGCAACATTGCCATAGCAATATCCCCAAATTATAATTCAAAGATAAACAATATAAACAATGGATTAACAATAGTTCCTAAATCCGGTTTCAATTCATGTCATGTCCATATTGTTTTAGCGTTTTTGCCTAAAAAGTAACATAGAACTTACAATATGAAGCAAATAACCCAAACAAAAATCCCAAATCAAATAGTCCCAAATTCGTTGTCTAAGGCGTCGTAGTTGTTGTAGCTTCTAGTTGTAGCCTTCAAGAATCGTCCTCTATCTTCTATAATTTTATTCTTTGTATTTTTAATTCAGAGCTCTAGGTTTAATGGCGGCGGCCTGAGGCTAAAATGAGATAGTATGATTTAGGCTAGGTCTTAGGTCCTTTTTATAATGTTTGTGAGTTGTTTTAGACCGTCGATGGAGCTTGATTCAATAATAGTCGTTCGTTTGAAGGAGAGGCCAATCCGGAGCTGACACCTAGCCCTAGTGACAAGGCAAGGCTCAGAAAATCGACTAAACATAGACCGGGCCAGCCAGGGTGGGCTGGGTTCGACCTGGCTCTGGGGCCAGGTCGACAGCCCAGTCGACACCGTGTCGACTTGGCAGTCGACACGGGTGTCGACAGCCCTGTCGACCTCTAGCCCAGGTCGACTGCCAAGTCGACCTGGGTGCCTTAGGCGGGAATTTTCCCGCCCTGGCCAATTGGGCCCGATTTTGAATTTTAAACTGAATTCTGAAACTTCCGGGGGCCATATCTTGGTCATACGGACTCCGATTTTCGAAAACTCGGACTCTATTTCGCGTATTTTTCCGAGACGAACACAATGGCGTATCCCGTTTCCCTTAATTCTTTGATTTGAAATTAATTATACTTTAATTTGTGAATTTCACCGTTATAGAATACACGGGGTGTTACATTCTCCCCCACTTAAAAGGATTTCGTCCCCGAAATCTTCAAGTTTAGGAAAAATATATATATCCTAACATCCAAACATCCATCTACTCATCCATCAAACACGAGTATCCATTGTCCTTAAAATACTTCTAATGCTTTATGATCATATGCGAAGTGTGTGTATATGTTCCTTAGCTAATGCTAATGATCAGGCCTGATTGATCTTCTAAATGCAAAATATGTTTAGTGAAATGAATCCAATATGTATGCAAATTTTTCCTATTATAATTCATAATTTCTACATGAGTGCTCGAACATTCAATCATATGCAACAACCAAATGATGGCACAATCAAGTTTCCAAAATAAACACTCATGCATATGCAACATGAAAATGTGTCTGAGCCGATCTAGTGCCTAATGTGTATTCATGCATCCACGAGCAACCACTTGCGACCACTTGCAACCATTTCGCAATCATAACATGTTTCAATTACATGTTTACATCCAAAAAGATTCTAACTATGGTTCTCAAGATAGGATCGAGGAGAGAAATAAGATAAAACAAAGCATCTAGAATAAGTTAACGATGTACCGCCAGAAGGTCCGGTCTGCTTCTCAGGGCAGTCTTTGCTGATGTGTCCAGTCTTCCCACAATGAAAACATTCACCTTGCTTTCTCTTCCTCTTTCTACAATCCCTTGCTATGTGCCCTTCTGTACCACAGTAATTGCATTTCCTTTTATCGCGTGAGTTGTTGTTCTTGCCTCCCTTCTCGGAGTCTACCTTCTTATTCTTAGAATCGTTAGGCTTGACCTCTTTCTTCCCTTGAGAGTTTTCTGCCTCTGTCTCCTTCTTGCCCTTATCTTCCTCGTTCAGCAATGCCATCTGCACCAACCTTTCGTACGTAGCTCCCATGGGTATATGGGTCATGGCCAAACTGTGTAATGGCTCATTCAACCCTTTGACAAAGCGGAGAGCCTTCTTGTGCGGGGTGTTGACTAGGTCCAGTCCGAACCTAGCCAGCTCATCGAATTGATTTACATACTCTTTGACTGTCATATTCCCTTGCTTAAGAAATAAGAATTTTTACAATTGAAGACTCCTTTCAGCTTCTGAGAGAAATTTAGCCTCAAACCTTGCCCTAAAGTCCTCCCATGTTTCCACTGGTCTTTCTGCATTAGTGACTTCCCACCAGTAGGAAGCCTCGCCCTTTAGTAGCCACACTGCCAGTTGTACTTTCTGCCTATCTTCTACCTCAAAGATGACGAATAAGTCCTCAGTTTCCTTTAACCAATTCCTAGCTGCTACAAAGGACTCAGTTCCATGAAAGTCCTTTCCACCCATAGCCTTAAAATCTTTACATATCTTAGCAAAAGTGTTTCCCCGCGGAGGAGGTGGAGGAAGAGGTGCTGTTGCAGCTGGATAATTTCCTGCAGCTGGGGGAGGAGGAATGGTAGGACCTGGCTGGGTGGCCCTTGCTTCTAAGAATCGTCTAAACCAACCAGGTATTGGTACACCCTCTGGCAAGTTAAGTTCTTCGGACATGCTGAAACAAGAAGGGTAGATTCAAAACGAAGGATAAGAGATAGTACCTATGGCTTTGGGGGACTTTGCCTTTTTGAAATAAAATAATATTTTATCTTTTAAAAATGCTTCTTTAAATTTTCTTTTGAAAATAAATTTTCAAAACTTTTTATCTTATCTGGTAAACCTATGCTCTGATACCAAGTGAAACACCCCACCTCCGTTAGGGTCACTCTCAAAGGGAATGCCCTAATTTTGGTGGAGGTTTATAAGTATAAGTCACAGATATACAAGACAAATATAATAACACATATTTTTGCACAGCGGAAAACAACAACTTTTATTTCTTCAAAATACGTGTTACACAAACCATGCCATAATACTTCCCAAAATCATAACTGTCTTGATTACATTATTTAAAGAAGCATGAAGAAAACATAAATAAACTGCAAAAGTCCCCTAATTGTTGTCCAAAGCCATAGTCCAAAACGGAAAAGATCCAAGCAATACATTCTTTCTCTTCAAGCTGGATGTGAAAACTGATCAAGCTGCGGTATTCCCTCCCTGAGAACCTGGGGGGGGGGGGGACGAAAGGAAAAGGGTCAGTCATAAAGACTGAGTAAGCTCTAGTGACTTTCAGTGTAGAAACGGTTAAAACAACCTGTCATGTATGAACTGGAACTAAACTTAAGAATGGTGTCAAGGTGAACAAGATAGACTAAGGTGATCAGGATAAGTCAAGACAAATCAAGTAAAGCATCACATGTTCGAAATCCGTTGCATCGACTTCACTAGTATACTAAGTCCATGTCACAAGTTAATCACAAAATAAATCCCACGGCCCAATGTCATGAAATGACCCTGAAACGGGGTCTGACCCAAGTATGGGGTCCTACGGAGCGATTATCTAGTCGATCGGCTCCCTACAAGTTCTAGCTCGTCAAGTGTCCGTGTCATACGGCTAATCACGAATGTAGTCACCTGTGTTGGGTCCACCTTCGGGTGTATCAGCCCTAAGGTGTCAACCCCTGACACGATTCAAGATGCACAGATAAATCTATGGATATCCAGTGTCTGCCCCGGATACGTGCACGATCGTAGTCCGCCGAACCTACACTGGCGTACCCTACTGCCGTCGTTCACCTCTTACAATCAGCCCAGTAATCGTGCCCCACCCGGCCTAGCCCCAGGGTACCTTGATATTTCTAGAGGGTTACTGCTGAAAGGGGTCGTGTCTAGGGTTTCGCCTAATAGATTAGGTCATGTAATTCGTGACCTAACCCGCCTAACAGATTAAGTCATGTAATTCGTGACTTAATCCTTTTCTAGTCTAGTCATGTCAAGATGGTTAAGTATGTCATTTCAGTTCGCGACTTAACCCGCCTACGTGTCATGTCAAGTTGGCTAAGTGTTGTCGTTTTCAAGTTCATGACTTAGCCCTACAAATCGTGTTCAAGTTGGTTAAGTTGTCTTTTCATGTTCATGACTTAACCCTAATTGGCATTAATTGATTCGTTAATGCACCGAACCACTCACATTGGATCTTGTTGTTCGTAGCCACTGGATTTGCCGGGCGGTTCCGGGCAGGTTTACGCAACGAACTCAACCCAACCTCGGGTTTCAAGCGCGATGTGACCAACTACCCACATTGGATCCTATTGTTTGTAGCAACTGGATTTGCCAGGCGGTTCCGGGCAGATTTACACTACAAACTCAACCCAACCTCGAGTTGGCCACTTTCTTGTTTTCTAAAGTCATGCCCATGTTCTTATCAGATTTTGCTATTTCCACATCATGTTCATATATCAACTTCGTGCCCAACTAAGGCATGTTTAAAGTCAAGTTATGGCATGTTCAAGTCAAGTTTTCGTGCCATATTTCATGTTCTACTTATGCCAAATTTCACAGTTTATGCTTATAATTAATTCAAGTTTTGCCTATTCTACCCAATTGTATCCCCAACGTATATAAACGCACTTCGTTCACAAACATAAACAATTCAAGAGATAAAGGGGAATAACACCAAACATGTGAAAGGCATATGTGACAATTCCAACATCACTTGCAAAATAAACAGGCTATAACATATCACATGGTTGCAATACTAGTATGATGATAACTTGGCATAGTAATGATTCCAACTTAATTTAACATGATGATTTCAACTTTACATCATAGGCATAATAATCATTGCGGGCATAATAATAATTTTATTATAAACATGAAACATTAAAGACATAGTAATCCTAATAGGCATAGTGGATTCCAATTTAGCATTTTTAACATAATAATTCTCATAGACATAATGATTCCAATTTATCATAATGATTCTCATCTAACATTATAAACATAATGGTTCCAACTTAGCATTTTTAACATAATGATTCTCAACTAACATTATAAACATAATGGTTCCAATTTAGCATTTTTAACATAATGATTCTCAACTAGCGTTATAGACATAATGGTTCCAATTTAGCATTTTTAACATATCTAACATTATAAACATAATAATTCCAACTTTTTATCATAACCTAGCAATACCCAATTTTTCATTAATCATGATGGGTATATTAACATCACAGGCATAATTCCATCAATAGTCATAGCCATGGTTTAATTAGTACCATAGGCATGGTTTAATCAACATAAAGATTTCAATAAACATAGCGATTCCATGGACATGTATTAGTCCAACTTGCCAAACAATTAAGCCCAATTGATTCATAACAACATCAAAATCATGACAAGTTTAACTTGGAACGTTGCCATAGCAATATCCCCAAATTATAATTCAAAGATAAACAATATAAACAATGGATTAACAATAGTTCCTAAATCTGGTTTCAATTCATGGCATGTCCATATTGTTTTAGCGTTTTTGCCTAAAAAGTAACATAGAACTTACAATATGAAGCAAATAATCCAAACAAAAATCCCAAATCAAATAGTCCCAAATTCGTTGTCTAAGGCGTCGTAGTTGTTGTAGCTTCTAGTTGTAGCCTTCAAGAATCGTCCTCTATCTTCTATAATTTTATTCTTTGTATTTTTAATTCAGAGCTCTAGGTTTAATGGCGGCGGCCTGAGGCTAAAATGAGATAGTATGATTTAGGCTAGGTCTTAGGTCCTTTTTATAATGTTTGTGAGTTGTTTTAGACCGTCGATGGAGCTTGATTCAATAATAGCCGTTCGTTTGAAGGAGAGGCCAATCCGGAGCTGACACCTAGCCCTAGTGACAAGGCAAGGCTCAGAAAATTGACTAAACATAGACCAGGCCAGCCAGGGTGGGCTGGGTTCGACCTGGCTCTGGGGCCAGGTCGACAGCCCAGTCGACACCGTGTCGACTTGGCAGTCGACACGGGTGTCGACAGCCCTGTCGACCTCTAGCCCAGGTCGACTGCCAAGTCGACCTGGGTGCCTTAGGCGGGAATTTTCCCGCCCTGGCCAATTGGGCCCGATTTTGAATTTTAAACTGAATTCTGAAACTTCCGGGGGCCATATCTTGGTCATACGGACTCCGATTTTCGAAAACTCGGACTCTATTTCGCGTATTTTTCCGAGACGAACACAATGGCGTATCCCGTTTCCCTTAATTCTTTGATTTGAAATTAATTATACTTTAATTTGTGAATTTCACCGTTATAGAATACACGGGGTGTTACATGCATCCATAACGACCTTTTCCAAAACAGATTTGAACTTATATTATAACCAGACCGTTGGATTTCAAAATTTCTTATTTCATTTGAAATTTCATTTCATTTCGGACCTAACGCTTCTAGTTTCAGGAGAATTCGATGGTTGAATCTCTCGGTACGTCAATTCGAAGTTGCGAGTTAACGCTTGCACATTATCGCTACGCGACACGTCCTATTCAATCCTGAATCGATGTATAATTTAAAATAACTCAAAACGCTTCCAAAACATTTTATAAATTATATAAAATATATATAATTATCAATAGACATTCCGTTTCAGTCATTTTCCTTCCAAAATCAAATATTTCAACATTTAGTCATTTTTAATATTTTAATCTTTAAAATAAAATTATTTTTTGAAAGTCATTATTTCAAGTCCAAATTTTCTTGATAGTCGTTATAAAAATAAACAAGAAACTTTCAAAAAGAACTCTCATTTAAAACGCTTCCTACATAGCCTAACTGAATTTCACTTTCAAAAGTTACAATTCATTTCGGAAATAAAACTTTGATATGCCATAAGTATATGAAATTTACTTCAAAACCATTCGCTACAGTTACAAAAATTCATCAATATTTTAATATCTTCTCGTCAATCCAAAATCGGAAATCAAAATCAAACTTTGATTTTCCACTGAATATTATATTATTAAAATATTCAAGTTTATTCTAAATTGGAACGAGGTTCAACCAATTCCATGTAATTCCATTTATATGGATTTCATGCGTCATATGCATCCAACAATAGTTGTAAACAACTATTAAACATCCAATTCACATCCAGAGTGCGACTACACCTGTATAAGCCTTAAATAAACAATTAACGCTTATAGCGGTATGTCAATCAACTGATTAATAGGCAAAATAAACACTTGAGATTAGTGTAAATCAAATATCATCCCAATACCCATGGGGGGTTTCCATCACAAACTAGTGATTATTATCAATGCACTTGGTAGACGTGTAAATAAATTATCGTCCCAATACACGTGTCAGGTATGCATCACAGTCCATGTGAACTTACTTACAATATTCAGATCAACCATAAATTCAAACATTGCAATCACAAGAGGTCAATATATATAATCAAATAAGATTATTATAACTTATAAAAATTTAGTTGAGTGAGAATTTTCACATTGGTCGTTTATCGTTAAATAACGATAAACGTCGATTGATCAAATCAAACGTTTCATTCATCAAAAATTGCAACGAGCTCCAAATCACTCCAAACCAGGTTCGTTGCGAAGCTCACGTCGATACAGTTCCAACAGATCCTATTTCGCTGAATTCTTATAACATATGAAGAAGTTACACATTTTACAATTTTGTATACACATTTAAGTCATTAATAATATAATTAAAATATTAATTAACACTTAACCTCTCTAATCACTTGCTCTAGTCCTCCTTCTCCACATACAAGTTGCGCATGCTGCCTTCCCCCTTCCATGGCCATCACGCAAGTTTTCTGCCATTGATTCTCCAACGCCACTTCATTAAATTTCAAACAAATAACACCATTTCTCTTCTCTTCCCTCGCTCTTCGACTTCGTCGCCACCTTCTCCTACACGCACGCCTCTAACCAGGTTCCGACGTCAAACTCCATATAACATCTACAGTGATGCTCTCGACAAAAATTATCACCATTTCGCCTCAAATTTTGCAAACAAGTGCTAAAAATCCTCGCGAACTCAAATCCATACTCCAAATCAACCACTGTTGCTTCAAACTCCATAAAACCGTAGACCTGAGCTCTCAAACTCATGCTGGAAAATATACAGTGTACATAGTGGGCACCGAACCCCTTAAACAACATATCAAAGTGAAGAGAAAGGCTTGAGGATTGCAAATATATATGTTTCATGATTAATGGATTTTTATTTTGATTGATATGATTTTTGAAAGGGAAGAAAGCTCACGTTTTCTTCGATTTAGTGGCGGTTGTGAAATTATGATTTAAGGTTAGGGTTAGGAAGGGTTAGGATAATTTATAGGGTGAGGGAAATTATTACGTTTATTAAGTATTATATTTATTTTATTCGATCGTTGCTGGTATTCATTGTTTAAAAATTCATATTACCACATACGAATCCCATTTTCAATGAAAACTAACACACAACTATATTTGATATTACAGACCCAACGAAACTTGTTTCGTCGAATTTTGAGTCTGTTTGCTCCAATAGTGTATTTTTAAAGTCAAAATATATATTTCACATTTAAATTGTGCACGGCCACATACTAACTCCTCAAAATCGCGAAATTTGAAATCTAGCAATAATTTAATTTTCTGAATCCAACCAAATTTGTTTCATCGGAAACGGAGGTCGTTTGCAAAATGCCTATTTTGAGGCTTATGTAATATTATTATAATATTATTAAATTACCAAATTATTTAAATTAAAAATAAACTAATTATTATTATCGCATATATCCAAATAAAATATCATATAGTTGTAAAATAAACATACTTGGGTTTACAACTCGATATTTTCAAAATTCAAGTCAAATTGATATTTCAATTTTACAACAAATCCTTTTATTAATCATTATAATTTATAAACAAATTCCATAGAGACTTATTAAAATTTTGATTTGGACATAACTTACAATTTATAACTTGAAATCTCTTTTTTTCACCTTCGTTAGAAATATATTATTAAATAGATCCTAACGTTTTGTTATTTTACAGAAATATGACTTATATTGAATTCTATATACTCAATTGAAATTCAAAACTAAACATTTCGAACCACCACGATGTTACGAGTTCGTTTTATAACTAATATAAACTTATAAGTTTAAACTTCATTTTAAATAAATTTTAAGTCGTTAATTCCCAAAATAAATCATTTTAAATATTTAAATTCAATTAAAAATTCATATTTTAAATTGACTAAAAATGTGGGTCATTACATTAGTCGAATTGAATGGCTTCTTGAGAGTCAATCTGATGTTAGTTTCGACCTTCGGGGTTGATATATATGGAGTTGTTCTCTTACTAGTTTACAGTTAGGGCCCGATGATTGTGGAAGAATAGTGATGCGTGAATAAGAAATAGAAATGTTTTCCATTGTTAATAACATATATTTTTTAAGTATAGAAAATAAGAATTTGTGAATATATGGAAATGTTTTCTGACTTGTAACCACCTGCCTTTTTGACTTCCCCAAGTTGGTAATTAAACCAACTCGAAACGTTCAAAACGATAGATTGTTTTAGCTTACAGGGTTTAAACAGAATTGTATATAGAATCATAGGGTACAATTTCTTGCAATGGAATAAATTTTTATACAAATATCAGAGTTTATACAACATTTTTGTATAGTGGAAAAATAAAATGTATACATAAATTTTAAATGAATAAAATTTTACAATTTTGTCGAGCTTGTGCGTGTGTGCGTCTTCACGTGCCTCTCTCTTCTTTACGAGCTAAAAATCTTTAAAGCTGTAACACTTAGGGTTTGATCTGAGCATCCCCGCCTGCAACTCTTTTATTCGTTGTTATAGGTGAGTATTTGCTCACGGTTAATTTTTATTCAAGTAAGTTGGCTTCTTAGGAATTAGATGGTAATCGCCATAATTTCTGCTTAATTGATTTGCATGTGTTGCTCGTTGCCTTCATTGATTTCTTCATATACATGTTGCACTTATTCTTGTTTACTTGATATGCCTTTGTTTTTTGTTGGATGTTTTTCACCGAACTGCACATATATGCGGCGACCAACGATATGTATAGAAAGAGATATTATCTGGAATATAGAAAACAAATAGTTTATGATATATGGGAATGTTTTCCAAGAATCGTGAGAGGCTAAACGGTTTGGAGAAATATTTGGATAAGGATATAGAAGAGAAATTGGGGAAATGAATAAATTTATAAGAAAGTAATTTAAAATGGATCAGTATTGGTTGATGCTTGATCGTTAGAATTTCCAATTGGAAATAAGATCGTTAGTTGTATGGATGCTTTCCTTTGATAATTAAATAACCGACTATCAAAGTTTTTTTGGCCTATTTTATGTATTTTCGTTGTCGATATGAATAGAGCGAGATCAGGTTTATTATCTGAAAACCACTCCGTATGGGAATAAGCACGGCGAATCAAAATATGCTGAAGATAATTGAAGACGGAGTAAAGTGCAAGGGCAATTTTGTTAATCTTAGGTAGAAATTGCCTAATATGGATGGATGGAATGGTGCCTTTGGCTTGTACAGTCCCAGGAAAACTTGTATGGACGAATGTATGACAGAGTATGCCTAACAAATCAGCTATATTAATCGCTTCAAAAATATTTACGTTTGGTTCCGGAGGAATTCGTTTCTCTTAGCATTATACCCATGATTTTTTTGGGAAAATCGATAAATGATTTTGGCGGGTTGGACGATGTGGCATTCAAAGTGAATGATGGTGTCATGTTAAAAAACGTAGCCTCAAGCCTCACAATCGGGAAATGGTATAAAATCGGGTAGGTCGCATAGCTAAGTGGGTCGCTCCCAATTAGGGTGTATTGTCACCTGATCTAAAGAAAATCCATTTGCTTCTTTATTATATTGTTGTTGTATGCTTTGGAACAGTTGCTGATCCTAACCGTTGGTGATAATACATTTGGTACACTCAAGAGAAGTGAGTGCCCGATCATGTTTAGCCTGGGTTGCAAGATATTCTTGTTAAACCCGGCGATTCCTCTCTAGAGATACACTGTCGGAAGGTGGTTCCATACGTTTCCAGTTAGAATCGATGCTCCAATAAGCACCCATGGTTTTAATTATATATTATGTATATGGAGCGTGAGATGCAAGTGTTCCGCTTAATAGATATTTACTTGATTTAGACACTATTATAATATCAGAATAATATTGTTTGAAAGAATGTTTTGGGTTATCGTAAGGTAAAAACCATCCGTATTTATGTGTGGATCAGTCATACGATTATCCTTTATTTTAAAAAGATTTTTAAAAGTCAAACCAAGTGGTTGGAGTTTACTCACACCATTCCTATGACTGACCCAGAGTTTATTTTTTGTTTTGTTTTACCCTAAACTGTTGGATGCCCAAATTTGTACGAGCAGTCAAGTAGTCGAGATTGTACAGATATTTGGAAGGGCTTGGAGCAGGAGGCTTCAACATTAAATAACTACTATTTATTTCCGGTGTGATGTGTTGTAAGTGTTGTTCTCTGATAATGGTATGTGTATACATTTACAAATGTGTATTTCAAAAGTTATGTTATACAATATATTTTATTCATTCTATTGTGAGATTCGTTTTACTCTGATGTTGTTGTATCTATGTTCTTTTTCTTCTTCATCATCTTCTACTTTTATTCCAACTTTATATCTTTCTATTTCTCACCTTCTAACTTCTTTTTATTAATGATCCAGTATTTTTGATACTTGAATAGTCGACATATTATTTTTTTCGATTTTCGGGGTCAAAAATCTCCTAGTTCGTTACATTAAAGATTATTCAAACTAACGTATTTAGGCAACTAAGTTACAAGATAATAAATAAAGGTTAAAAAATGATTTTTGGAACTTTGGAATCTAAAAAGAAATAGGTTTCACAATTTTTTGACTCATTAGTAAGTTAAGGTCAAAACCTAGAAAACGATTTCTAACTCTAAAATTTATTGCTAAATTTAGGATGGTAAACCACTTTGTGTTAGACAGTATTTAGCCCAGTTATCACTAGTGATGATAGCAGCGGTTTAGGATCTGACTCGGTGGGATGGATGTTTGATCCACCGAGTGATGCGAGAAATGTGATAGGCAGTCTAAGGCTTCTCCACCCTGAGAGCCCGAGCCTGTGGATCCAGCACCGAACGATGATGTTGTAGAGCATGCAGCTAATGACAAGGGTTATGACTTAGAGGTTGACGAGCATATTATAGGGGTGATGGGTACTCCCACTAGCGATGACGAGAAGATAGACTCTAGAGAGGATATGCAGCTTCAGGATGACGATGTTGAGATGTACACGATGAGGATATACCTCAGGACGAGATGATGATAAATCAGCAAGATGACTTTAAGGAGCATATGGATGAGTTCGATGGAGTAGCTTGGTTTGATGGACAGATAGATGATCAGGTAGAGCCTATCCTTGATGAGGATGCTCTAGAGTGTGACCTAGCACCCGAGTTTGATGAGGACGATGAGGGTGAGGTCATAGAAGAGGATGGATATTTAGTAGAATATGAGCCAATGGATGATGAAGATGATGATTTCGCAAATGATGATCCCGAGGAGATGAGTCTGTTAGGACCATCTAATGATAGGTCAGAAATATCAGATAGTTAGTGGTTATTATTTTGGGGATAGTGTAGATATTGTATATATAGTTATCTTTAGTGCTTAGTTCGCACTAAGATATTTCTGGGCTTGGACATTTTTTTGGGACTAGTACCATTTGGATATGTATACTTTTTGTTGTTGTATATAGACCACCTCAAGTGCGTAATACGTGCTCAAGTTGGTAGGAGGGCACCATTTTTTGTACTCAGACATGGATATTTACTGTGATTGACATCTTTTGACTGACTATAGCATGATATTCTGTGTTGACTTATACACGTTGTCAGAGTATTTTACCCGACATTTTTGCTATGAGGATGAGATTTCTTATTTTTCAAAACTAAAGATTTTTATTCAAATATTCAATATAAAGAATTTTAAATCTTGAGTCTAAAAACCTACAAAGTTGTTGAATAAATAAGACTAGGTAATTACGATTCTCTCTCCTTTTCGAGAACGAAAAGTTTGTAAGGTGGGAGATTGTAACGATCCTAATTTTTTGACCAATTTAAAATCGAGATTTTGATTGTAAAATAATTTAGTTTTGGTTTAAATATGAATTTGGGTTAAATATAAAATATTTTTTTATATAAATATAATTTAAGTGATAAAATTGATATTTAATTTTGTCAAATATAACCGTATAATTTTGATAAGAATTTATCAGCTTTTGTTACAATGAATTTTCCAAGTACGTATTTATAAAACTATTTTAATGTAGTCATTTCTAGTTAATATATATATATATATATAATATAAAATAAAATAAATAAATACTTTAATTTGTTCACAAATATCATTAGGATTTGATAACGTTAATCGTCGATGGTTAAGTAGTTAAGCAGAAAACCTAATTTTGAAACACCTATAAGGTGTTGCTAAATTGAAACATATTAAAAGTGTTTCAAATGTGTCACAAATCAATATCATGTGTTAGGCTCATGTTTCTTCTTTACCATGGTTTCATGCATGGGAGGTTGTGGACATGTGTCCATGTGATAAAAGACTAGATTACCCCTCCCATAAGCCTATAAAAGATGGCCACTCCTGATCTTTGTTTTTCTCCATTCCATTCTGAATCCTCCTTCACCATTCCTAATCTCTTTCTTCCTCCCATATCCATGGCTTCTTAGCCTAGCTCATCCCTCTCCTTCTTTCCCTTCTTTGCCCCTCCTTTCCCTCCCTCCTTTTCCTCCTTGGCTCGGCCAAAATTTCCACCTTCCTCATCCGTCATCACCTTCACCATCCACGGCCTTAGTGCCTCTGACCAAACCCCCTCCCTCCGACGAACCACCTCCTCCCTAACCCTCCCCTCCTCAGCCAAAACCCCCTCTTACACTTTCCCTCCTCGGCTCATCCCATTCCCTCACATGCGCCATCACCCAACGCCACCTCCACCTTCTTACATCCACCTCAAACCCCTCCCCATCCGGTCGTAAGCCACATCCTCCCTCCGCCACCTTGGTTCGACTCCTCCCCTCACTCCTCTCCATTTATATAAATATAAATATATAAATATATACACGCATACAATTATATACTATTTTGTCGAGAAATCGGTGCAGGGAAATACTATCAATTCAGGATCGTTCGCGGTTAGATAAACTCACTTACCGTGAAGATTTAAGAAGCAAATATGCCAGTGAGAAACTCTATACATTTTTATTTATATACGTTAATTAGGATCAATAATTATATTTGTGTAACGTTGGATGAATGGCTGTATTGTTAATAACACATATACACTGATAAGCGCCGATTACCATAACGCATGCATGTAGATAATAACATTTATTGTTGATATTGTTCACGGTTGTTATGAACATTCGTATGTTGCTGCTCATATGTTACCGCACACTTATTACACCTTAATTATAGAATTATATAGGTGAATGGTTAGGTCTCATTTTCAATTGAAAATATATATGATTATTATATTAATTTAATATTGAGAATGAGGTCCAAAAATGGAATTTGGAGTTTTATATCTGAAATAGTTTGGAAATGAAATCAAAGTATATACGAATAACTTTCGTAAAGGTGGAAGCATATTTCAAAATTGATTTTGAACAGCGAATTCTAATATCAAATTGATTTCGACCATAAACTTTAAACGCTCATAACTAATGCAATATAAATCAGATTGATGTGAAATGAAAAAAGTTTGCTTTCTAATAACAATAATTTTCAAATTTAAAAAGAATTTTTGAATTCAAATGTATAAATTTCAAGTTATGTTCAAATATATTTTCAAATAAAATCGCGGTTTTGCAGTTCGGTGACCGTTATTGGAAACTGATAAAAATGGCTTTATAAAAATTATTAAAAATATGGAAATTTTTTGATAGATCATAATTAATTACTCGAAAGTTATTTGAATTGAAAATATTAAGTTTTAGATAATTAAAAGATCATTTTGATCAAACTAGCTATTTAGCAATGCATTTGTAACGCTTTTACAAATTCTAGAAATAATATGTTTTGAAGTTTTAAACTTACTAATTATCATTCAAATCTTACAAAATTATTTTTATATGACTTATGAAATATTATTGGAAGTTTATAGCTGCATCATCCCAGATTTTTTAGCATAATTATGGTTTTTGATTGGTTGATAATTATAGTTATATATAGGTCTAATATATAGTTATGGTTGTTGATTGGATGATAATATGCATGTGTGGTTAATTAGTTATTAACTATATGTATAAGCGTAATTAACCAAACGCTTATGTGTGTATATAATTGTGACATATATGTGTGATGTATGTATGGAAGTTACGAACATTGATATGGATATTAATATGATAATTAGTAGTGATGTTATATGCACAAGTTACACCCACGAATATGGAATATACATGTATTTAATAGGTTTTCGGTAATATAAATGAATATTATATTCATTTAAATAAGAAGTGAAAAATAAAAATTGGAATTTTAAATTAAAAATGATTTGGAAATGAAATTAAAGTATTTATGAAAAACTTTTGAAAGAATGGAAAATTATTTCAAGTATAAATGGCATGTTTAAATTTGAAATTGAAAATGAATAGTAATTAAAAAAGTGAAGTTTGGTTTGAATATATAGATAGTGTTTTAAGTAAAAAAAAAATTATTCAAACCATCTTACTTTATTTTTTAATGGATATTAGGAAAGTTTGAGTTCAAAAGGATAAGTTTTGAAAAATAATATTAAAAAAATAAACTAATATTATAATATTCATTTAATATGAATATTGAAGTTAAGTTTTGAAAAATTATTTTTAAGCAAGTTTAAATATGTTTTATAATCATATTTAAAGTGAATTTGATAGGTTTTGAATTCATATTAGAATATAGCCTGAATAAGACTAGTCGCGCTACGGTAGCTCATGAATTTCTGCTATAAACTTCGAGCGCTCATAACAGGAGCAAATTTAATTGGATTCCTTCGAGATGAAAAACGTTTGCTTTCTGATGATAATAATTTTCAAATGGGAAATGAATTTAAAAATTCAATATTTATATTTCAAGTTATGTGTAAAACCGTTTTTGAAAAGGTCGCTATAGGTGCAGTTCGTTGACCGTAACGAGAAATGACTAATTTTAAATAAATAAAAATATAGAATTTTTTGGTCGAATAATTTTAAATCATTTAAAAGTGATTTAATTTTTTAAAGTGAAGTTTTAGATAATATAAAAGTCACTCTGGCTAAACTAGCTAATATAAGCTGTTCGCAGCGCTTTTTGTGACTCTACTCTAACATTTTTGTAAATGGGTTATTTAAAGGTTTTAAACTCATTTGTTTTCATCCATGACTTAATTAATCATTTTTGTATGATAAATATAATGTTTTTGGATGTTTTAAACATTTAAACAAAATTGGTTCTAAACGGATTAAGATTACTTAAAGGATATAAAGAGTTTTCAAATAAAAGGGTTTATTTGAAATTGAATCGAACTAATCTCCATATAATTGGTATTAAGATCAACAGATGAAATTATATTATATTGGGAATTTGAAAGGTATTTATATAGTTATTTCATGTAACACCCCACACTTTTCTAAGCCCAAATTTCGACAAAAATTGAAATTGAACACATCCAAACATGAAGCGTGTAAATCTGGTACCTGCAAATAAATTATGCATGAGCATAATCAGAGTACGACAAAATTACTGACAACGGAAACAAAATAGGATAGATTAGTATTAACTCAAGTAACTAACTTTTTAAAAGTAAGTCACTCTGCCAATACCGAGCGTGAGAGAGAACGAGAACTGAAAGTCAAACCTAAACACCTGTGAGAACTCGACCTTCTCTAGAAACTTAGGAGGTTGTAATGAGGAGGGGTTTAGAACAAGAAGTTCTAGCGAACAAGAAAGGTACAACACAGATTACAATACACATATGTATCCCGTTTGGTTCAACCCAAGATGTATGCCTGCCAAGGTTAGTAATTCTAGCCTAACCTTGTAAACATTTACGCATGACTCAACTACCCTTTCAAAGATAACATTCCCAATAAATACGATACTGATATAGAACGTTTACGCGTATTTTTATGAAGCCTTTAAACTAGAACATAACTGATTATTAAATCGAGAGTGAGCTCCTAAGTACGGAGTTTACTTTTTCACACATCCTTAGCCACATAACGTCTCACTATCGAATGAAAGATAGGGTGGATTCTCCCGATCACTTGAGACCCTAGGCGGACCTATTGGTCACTCATTACTTCTTGATGATTATTCAACGTTAATATAAACTAGAGGGCTTAATTATGTGACCTTACTAGTTAAGGCTTCCGTCATTCATCCCTATAAACCCATACCCTGTGTAAGGTGAGAGACGATGTTTCGTTTTACCATCTAACTGACCTTATTGTATAATCTTCTTAGTCGCTTACTACTTCCCGTAGGATAGGTAGTCCCATGGAATGACCATAGCAGACATTTTAAAAATTCTCGGTTTGGGTAGGCCTCGCACACACCATTTAAGACCCCTAAACTGCAAGACCTACTCCCAGGTGGACTTCTCGACCAAGCCACTTAAGACCCAAGGAAGCAGACTATACACAACGATTATCAAGTTCGTACCTAATTAACCTTTAATGCCTCTTCTTATGAGAGTAAAGCGACTTACGTTATTGAGTTATTCCCGTTTAGTTTCACTCTATAGGAATATATACGTACACTAAACGTCTGTCGTCACGTGTTCCTATGGTAAATAGTATTTTACCATTACCTATCTACTAAGTCCGTTCTTTATTTTTCTATATTAAGTTGTATTGACACGACCTGAAACCCCAATTTGGCCTAAAACAAACACGAATACAGATTGTCTGAGAACACGACGCATTGGAACACAAAATAATAGAATTTTTCATTGTTATTACAACAGTTTACTTTAGAGTACAAGAATAATAGAGTGCGAAAAAACAAATATACAGCAGGAATATAAAACATAATTACAATGTGAATACAATGCAACAGAAACCATCAACTAACACAGCTGAAAGAAATACACGGATACAGAGCTTTCTATAACATAGCTCAGCATGAATATGAAACATAATTACAATGTGAATACAATGCAACAGAAACCATCAACTAACACAGCTGAAAGAAATACACGGATACAGAGCTTTCTATAGCATAGCTCTAGCCGTGATCCAGGATCCGGTGAAAAGAAAAGATCCGCAAAACCAAAACTATTGACTGCTCGTTTGGAAAATATGGGCACCCAGAGTTTAGGTGAAAACAATAAACTCTAGCTCGGTCATGAGACTGGTATGAGAGCTAAAACAGTTATTAAAACTTTACTTTAAAAGTTGGAAAATCATGGGACCACATTGTACGAAATAGAACGGGTTTACTTCACATGAATAGCAATTTAAAAATAAAATAACGCAATGCTCTTTGAAATTTGAAGCTACTATAAGATTCAGGTCCTATCACACAATGCAACACAAACCAGAGGATAGAGTTTTACCTTATAATAGCCAAACACGCTTGATACGCTTTAAAACAAATCTTTTGATATTATTATATGTGCATTGTGCTAAATATAGCTTTGAATATGAATGTATCAATCATAGACGACATAGTACCCTATCCTACTATGTCGCCATATAGGTTTACAATTAAAACTGAAAAGTCGCGTATAAGAAATTGGAATGAGGCAAAGGATCTTCCTCACCGATACAGACCACCTCTAGCAAGATGTCCAAGACCACACCTACTGGCAACTCTTGGGAGAGGTAGGGCCGGTTCACTCTTACTTTTGTGGATTGTCAATTCCTGAACAATAAATTTTCCAGTCTTATTAGACCTATTACCTGGCTAGTACATCGACCATATTGGCCATATGCGGCCATATATCCGAGAGCCATCGCTATCCATCATCCTCATAAGTAAAATGTTTGGGCTTCATACCATGACATAACCTCTAACTAGAAAGAAACACATGTTTTTCCTGTGGTTCCTCATCCCGTTTTTGACTCATACCGAGGTGTGGAGCTCGCAAATTAACGCTATACCCAAAGCTATGCTATATTAAAGCCATGCTTTGATCATCATCCACAAATCCCTGCTTTTCAACAAAAGCTTTTATCAACGCATCTCAGCATGCCACATTGTCAATCTACACAATACCATTGATTTCTACTAATATATAACCTCTAAGCTCATATGTCTCATAGAAGGGTATTAAGCTATGAGAATAAATTCTCTGCCACTAAACATATATATATTTAGCAAAGATCAACGAATACAACATATATTACAACTTCAGACATACAATCCATTTGCGAGTCCGTTCTGGGTCTGAAAGAAACAGGAGGCACCTTATTCCCCATCCCATATGTCCAATACATGAGAGAGGTCCTCGCATATCCGGTCGATTTCCAAGTACGTTTGGATAACCACCACTTATTACCTCGTCTTGGGTGTACGGCCCAACCGAGACATCAGCAATAACCCATAACGGTGTGAAGATCTCCGGTCTTCAACCACCATTTTCGTCTTCGAATTTTAATCGTTGTAACAATTATTTCGAATGGATTAAACCGGGTCTTTCCGAATAATTCACGCGACTTTAAAACCAGAAGATGAATAAAGATTACACACACCTAGTTCCATTCCAAAATATTCTTTTATTCAAATATTCTTTTCTCTGGGAAAGGATCCTATTAATTTTATCGAAGATGATCTCATTTAAACTTATTGTTTAAATCTTCTTTAGAAATCATTATAAGAGATTTTATAATATCCTCTCAACCCACGAATCGTTACTTAATGATTATTTAATTCACGCTTCTTTAAAACCAGAAGATAAATAACAATAACACACACCTCGTTCCAATCCAGAATAATCTTTTATTCAAATATTTATTTCTCTGGGAAAGGTTCATATTAATTTTATCAAAGTTGATCTCATTTAAACTTGTTGTTTAAATCTTCTTTAGAAATCATTATAAGAGATTTTATAATATCCTTTCGACTCACGAATCATTACTTAATGATTATTTAACTTTTGGAAATTAATCCTACCTTTACTTGGGTTAAAGAACAACTGCCATTTAAAAGCACCGTTCACAACAAACCTAAAAACACCTTTCTTTTAATATGGAATCTTCACGGAAATCTGAACTATTTATAATCAATACAAATTTCCGTATCCGACTAATACTATAAGTGGAATAATGGAAAAACCTTTTAAATTCCATAAATAGCAAATGCCTTCCTTCATAGAAGCTCATTTCAATTATTATTAATCTAATTTCATTCAGTTCCAATTTAATTAAATAAACTGGGAAACTTCATTAATTTTTATATAAAGGTTTATTCTTTTACACTTAACTCAAGAAGCGTATTATTTTAGATGATGCTCATAACAAAACTCCAAATCCAATTTGATATTTAATATAAGATGTTAAATGGAAATTATGTCGATTTACATTTGATATCCCCTTTTTATTCCAATTCGTTATATTAAAACATTGGGCTCTTTCTTCTTGATTTTGAAACAACTCTCTCTGATGAAAATATCATATATCTTTTAAAGCTTGGAATATTTTATCCAAATCCCTTTAAAATCACTTATTATGATTTATCATAATTTATCTATATTTTTAACAATTTTATTATGGCCCTTACAGTCAGTTTCCTATATTGACCACCGAACTGCATCCATAACGACCATTTCCAAAATTGATTTGGATATATTTTAAAATCTAACCATTCAAATTTAAGCTTCTTATATTCATTTGAAAGATATTTTTGATATGAACCCAACGCTTCTGGTTTTAGGAGAATCCGACGGTCGGATCTCCCCTTACGTCCATTCGAAGTTACGAGTTGACGTTAGCGAACTATCGCTGCGCGACGCATTCTATTCAAGCCCGAATCGATTTACAAAATTTTAAATATAATTGAAACTCCTTCAAACCATTTTTACAAATCATATAAAATATATATAACCATTTTTGAAAGCTCGTTTTAGCCATTTCTCTTTAAAATCGCATATTTCACTATTCAACCAATTTTAATATTATTTTAATGAATACAATAATATTATTTTTCAAAATTCGTTAATTTGCATTGAAATTTTCCTTACAACCATAATAAAAATAAACGAAGAACTTTCGAAAGAAAACTTCTTTAAAATCATTCGTTACAGTTACGAATATTCATCGATATTTCCATATAAACGTGTCCATCTAAAATCGGACATAGAAATCAAAATTCTATTTTTCATTGAATATTATATTACTTAAATATTCATATTTATTCTGAATTGGAATAATATTCAACCAAACATCATACAAATTCACTCATATGATTTCATGCATCCAACAATAGTTGCAAACAAATATTAACCATCCAAATAACATCTACTGTGCACTTACATCATTATAAACTCCAAAACAATTAATTGGAGCTTATTTATATTTGACTACCAACCAATCAACATACACTATACACAAGGGAGATGTGTAAGTCAAACATCATTCCAAGACTCGTGTGGGGTTTTCAATCAACAACAATCATTTCAACCTATTACTAATTCATGAATTAATCATATCCAATTCAATTCAAATTATTTTTCAGTCTAATCAATTTCATCAAACGAATGAAAATAAATTCACCGTTCAAATTATAAATGGATATTTAATCCAATTTAAACTATCACAAATATATTTACATTATTCTAGCATGTTAAATACCTCCAAATCACAATCACAACATAACACAGTCAATCAACAATTCATCCATCGGGTTTGCAAACAACGGTGATGTGAGTTACCATATACTGTATAACTTTTTGGGATATATAATTAATCTAGAACTACTGTTTTCTCTACTGTACAAAATCACTAACTATCAAATATTTCAATCTCGCATTTACTACATAATTAGCTATTTTCTAACTTGCAATTCGCTTAACATTTTCACACTAACTTGTATCGTTAAATGGTTAACTATTTAACTATTCGGACTTATTTAAATTACATAAATACACTAATTAGAGTAAGAAACTCTCACCCCAGCCATGAAATAAAATACACTTCAATGTCGGACCTTCGTGTGCTTGCTATGGCTTAAAAATCTCGCTTTTTCTACCCGAAATAGCTCCAAACCTCTTGGCGACGCTTGTATACACATTAGCTAGTGTTTGAAGCAAGAAAGCAACAATTTTTAGCAAATTGGAGGCATGTGGGGTCCGTATCTTTGCTGTCCAGCGAAGGGGGACTTGTTGCAGGGCCACGGAGTGCCACGTGGTTTTTGGGGGTCCACTAGAGTGGTGCTTAAGGTAGTAGAAGGGATGTAGGCACTTAAAGGTGCAAGCTTTCAAGCATATGAAGAGTTTGGAGATGTTTAAGGAGGAGAGGAGGGGGCCTACGTACGAATGACGTTACAGGGGTGCGCCGACAGCTGACGTGGCAGGGAGGCAGATGACGCAGCCTAAGCGGCGGGTGGAGGAAGAATGGGAGAAGAAAAGGCCATTTTCTAAGTTTGTGGAAGCTTTTAATTAGGTTTTGTAAATGGAAGAATAGTTTAAGTTAATTAAATTTAACTAACCTCAAATCATGTCATGAATAACCCAATAAATGAGAGAGTGCCATGTGGAAGTGAGAGGCGCCTCTTTGTTTAATTTTGACTGGGTATGCACTATTCATGAGTTGATGTCTAAAGTTGAAGTATTAATTACACCGTACAAACTTTGTTCTAGTATCACGGCTACATGTTAACACCAAAAATTACGAAATTTGAAATCTTGCTACGTTATGGAATTACGGTTCCAACGAATCTAACCATGGAGACCGTTGGCAAAATGGCATTGTTTCAAGCTAAAATCGAAATTGACTGAATTTTCAATGTACGTCCATATGTTATGTACGTCCATATGTTGTTCTTCAATATATAAACTCCATTAGACTTGAAATTTTGGATCCTGACATATTTCGATATTCCAGATCCAATGAAAGTAGATGCGTTGGATTCCTATGCTGTCTCCAAAATGTTCCTTTTATAAGCAATTGATATAACTTTCAAATATCGATGTTCAAAATCTGAGTATATAAATTGATTTTAAAAAATTTATTGACCCTATTTTAGGTCAAATAAAACATAAAACAAATTTGAAATTATTCTCAAATTTTACCAAGCAAAAATCAGCTTTTTCTGTTCCAAAATTCATTGAAATAGATTAAATTCAAATTTTAAACTGGTTCTAAAATTCAGGGTTGCTTCATGTATAAATAAGGAAAGTTATATTCTCCTTCTCTTAGTATATTTATTTAGTTACTTTCCTTACTGGACTTTGTATCTGAGATGGCAATCGATACCCATTCATCCCCTTTTATTTCATTTGTTTCCCTTTTCATAAGGTTACTTCCCTTTGTGATCATAACAGTCCTATTTTCTTAAGGCAATGGTTTATTTCCATTTATTATAATTAATGTCGTTTATGAGCCTGATGGTCATAATTTCCTAAGACATTAATTAACAATGAAATATCCCTATTATATCAATCCCGAGTTATCTATTTGTTGTACCCCAACAACTAATACTAATTTATTCTTTTGCTTATTGTTTGTTATATATATATATATATATATATATATATATATATGTGTGTGTGTGTGTGTGTGTGTGTGTGTGTGTGTGTGTGTGTGTATTTGTGCACTAGACCGCTCACATTATGCTGACTACCTGCGGATGTTGGATTTGTCGGGCGGTTCCAGGCAGACTTCTACCACATGTTGAGCTTAACCTCGTTTCTTGGTGCAGTTTTATTTAATTCCCTAAATTGGGTTTGCAACCTTAGTCCTAGCAGTTTAGAGAATTTTAACTATTAGGCTTAACCAAATTTGTTTTTCCCCTAATCAATGACGGTTCCAATAACTATTTATTTATGGCTCCATTTATAGCGATCAGTTACACTAATTGCTACAATGGTCATCCAAATATATTTATTTAATATGGATTACCGTTTCATGTATAATTCCACAAAAATGAAAGTCATTCCAACATTCAAACCTTTATTATTATATATACGAGTATATACGCACGTCCAGGTGGACCTGCATTTGATTGTCGAGCCATATTTTGTTGCATAGCTATTTAAAAAGATGACAATAAAATCGGTGAAATGATCGCTTACCATATCAACACATTCACAAATCAACACTATTTGTGAGGTTTTCTGAATCTTACAAAATGATTTTAACATGGCATATAATTATGTTTTTTATGTGTGTGCATTCACAAACCAACCATTTGTCAAAACATGAATAACACCAAGTTATTTCAGAAATATAATTAGATAAAAAAAGAAAGTAATCGATTATTACATAAGTATTTAGAGAAATGTAACAAATATTAAAATTTATGTTTCTTAGTTTGAATTTGAAAAACTTACATGTTCTTTCTTTTAAAATTAATCAATCACGATACTGATATATAGAATTTTCCTTGCCCGGCTTAGTGATCACACTTTCTTTCTCATATACCATCAATAGTAACAAACGTATAGAACAACTTACGTAGTGTATAGATTTCAAACTTTTATTCAAATTAACATCGTTATAGAAAATTGTAGGATAGATGTTTCTATCTACTGTTTGAGAGTTCATACAAATAACAATACGCGTAAGTAATCTGCTAGAACTAACGTATAGTTACAACGATTGCTTTCTCCCTTTCTTGCCTTAGTCTTATGACCAACATCGATAGTATGTAGATGACAAAGTTAAAAACGATGTATACTGAACTTTTTACATAAACCACAATTCTATCTGAGTAATAAATTGGAAATTGGTTACCGTATATGATATAATTAACTCATTAATGTAATATGTAAAGCTGCGACTTGAAAATCAAGGAAAGGTGTTAAAATGGAGAAAACGGTGCTATCTGCAATTCTTACCTCTTATGGTTATATGTAGAGAAAAAACCTACATAAATGGATAATTTTAACAGGTGAGAAATAAATATGACTATGCATGTTTAAGTATAATGTTTACTATGAAAATGTGGATAATGAAGTGAAAAACTTAAAGTATAGTTAACTAAGGTCATGATTATAAAGTAATAACATGTCTGTATATTCTCTAAGAGCACCCATTCTATATTGAATCTTACCATTTTTCACCAAAATATTTGTGGTCAGCTCATGCAACTCCTCCCAAAATAAACAAAAAGTTGTGCCGATATATTGGATCCTTGTCTGCCATATGTAGTACTGTGAAAACTCATATTTGTGTATTTAGAGTGGACATAGTGTGGAAAACAGATGATGATTTTGAAGTAATGTATCAAAACCTTTTCATATATAAATGGTGATCAGTTGTAAAATTGACATTAACATTAATAAAAATATAGCATATTTCAGATAAGCGTAAAGGTACGTAGTGAAAATGTGAAAATTCTTGATTTTTAGCTTTAGGTAAATTAAACATTGGATGACCAAGATTATTTTCTAACAAAATGCAGTCGTCCATCAATCTGTGTTTTATAAAATTTCTATGAAATGTTTAACAAAAAAGAAATTTAGAACGATAAATAAGAACAGTATATATCAAATGACAAATAAATTTCTATATTACCATTTTTCAACAGATTACTAAGGTAATGTCAATACGTCAACTAAAAAAGCAAAATTAAAGTCATTTGGATTTTAGTTGAACAAACTGAAACCATCAAGTACAATAAGCTGTTTTAAAAAAAAATTGTAAACAAACTAATCTTTTTTTCCTAAAATTTATTAAGTACATACTATGATTATATTACACGCTACACCAAGGAAAATTAAAAATCACAAACCTTTGAAAAAGAGTAACAGCCATGCATGTAATGCACAGCTTAAGAAAGATAATCCATAAATCTACAATGGAGGAGGAAAATGTATACATTCCAACCATTCAATGAATTGACACCTAATCAAAACTCTTTCAAAATACAACTGTTCTCTTCATTTCATATGTAGTACTGTGAAAACTCTTTCAGAATTGACACCAAATCAAAGCTCGCAGTATGACTTTATCGCTTTTGACAGGCACTACTTCTCCAAGTTTCCAGTCTTTTGTATAGTATTTGCATGGAAGTAAGTATTATGCAATTTTTTTTTATAAAAAAATCTTCTATGCTCCAGACATGAATGTAAATTGGAGAGGAACTTTAGCTCTAAGATTTTAAAACACTCATAATACCAAGAGAAAATTAGATGCAGACTTTTATCCCTGGAAAGTCAAAAGAGCTAACATATCCGGTCAAGTTCGTCACCTCTTCCTGGAAGATTCTTCATTGCTGAAGCATTTATGCATCTTGCAGTTTATCCTCTAGCTGTTTTTGATCGTGCTTCCAGCCTAATCTTTGTCCGTTCCTTTTATCAGTCATCTTTTTCCAACATCTATTGATTAATTTATGAATTATTATGTGTATTAACAAAAATAATTGCTCTCCTCTGTTATAGAGACGCAATTTCATTTTAAAAATCAACTAAATAGTAGGTATTAGAATATCATCAATATTTCATCAAAAAATGTCGCTAGCAATGTCATTTACCTATCAAATACGATCTCTTGAAAGAATTTCTAAATTATATGATATCTTTTGATATGAAGAGATAATTGTATATGTGGAACAATTTTTTCTATGTAATTTTCACATATAGTTTTCATTTGTATAGAGGCGTAGGCTTTAGTATAGTTCTACATAAGTTTATTACTCAAATACATTTTAAAAAATATATTAAAAATGGAAACTCAAAATAATATAACCTTTTGTAAACTGAAAATATAAAAATTAAAATAACAAAAAAGTAATATATGAATAGTCATTACCTTATTTTAAGGTTATGAAAACCAAGATTAGTCTGTAAACAAACTCACCGTGAAGATCAGCATATCGTACATGAATACCTGAACCAAAATATAAGCCTGAAAAAGGTAGCATGGAAGTTGGATTACCGTTTATTTATAGCTCCATTTATAGCGATCAATTACACTAATTGCTACAGTAGTCACCACAAATATATTCATTTAATACAGATTACCGTTTCATGTACAATTCCATAAAAATGAAAGTCATTCCTACATTCAAACCTTTATTATTATTATAGGGCATTGTTATTGACACTCCAAATATTGTTAATGGAAGGCCAATTTTTTATTTTTAAAAAAAATGTTAAAGGGAGTGCCAATGAGGAAAGTAGCCCCTTAACAAATAAATGTAATTTTACCTTATTACCCATTTAGGCTTAATTACACTCTTATGTTCATTAATCTTTTTTTAATGTTAATCAACACCATTAGCTGTAGAGAAATCAAAGTCTAACGAAAAAAACATGAAGGAAATAAACAATATGATATTGACACAAGAGAGTGAGCGTTACTGTGAGGTTTATCACCAATCATCAGTGATTGGATCGTTTGTCCTCATATAAGGAGTGAAAATCAGAGGAAAATACAAAGACTATGATTTTATATCAAATTTTTGTGTCTAAATAGACTTTCTTTATATATATACTAATACACACACACATAAAAACATAAAAACACACATACATGTTATTAATACGTATGTTTATTATACGTACATAAACAATGTTTAATTGTTTTATTATTATTTCAATATAATTTCAAATTGCAAAAAAAAAAAATACATAATAAAATTATATATACACCTTAAATTTAATTAGATATATTTTTACTATTGAGTTATAATTTCCAACAATGACAATATATATATATATATATATATATATATATATATATTCCGTAGAGTATCGAGTATGATCTTTGGGCGTGTATGATTTTAATAACGATTAAGTATACATTGTTTATGCTTGGGTACAACGATTTGCATCTACATGGTTGTTAGATGTAAATGGAAGTTTTCTTATTCTACATCTGCTATTCAAATTGTTAGTACAAAAATTCTAGCAAATCGGTAATATAATTGGAGTTGCCGGCTACGGTTTAATCCCTAAATCACATGTTAAACTGGGGGTCATGAAAATTTTCTTTATATCCGATCCTAAAGATATTATAGCAACGTTTGTTCCCTTGTTAGACTAATTTAACCAAAGTCGAATTCCAGCAATCCGAGATATATTATAAATTGACAAAGAGGATAGTGACGTTTTCTACGTTCTCGCCATTTTTTCTTTGATTTTGCCCTGACTTAGGTTTGCAGTTGAAACAATTTAGGGTTTTTGTGATTTAGGGGACTGATGATTTTATGGTGAGTAATTTTTAGAAGTAAAGGTAAAAGCGTAAGAAGTAAAAAAAAAATTAGTCACCTACGTTAACCCTCCTTAACAATTTAAAAAAAATGGAGTGTTCTTAAAATTTGGCCCTCCCTTAACAAAAAATGGAGTGTCAATAACAATGCCCTTATTTTATATATATATATATATATATATATATATATATATATATATATCATCGTTTACGTGGATATAGACGTATAGTATATATATTTATATTGATTTTCCGCGCAGTTAACATAGTTATTTTCTTTTATTTCTATTATCGTTAAGTTTAACAATTTGGTTCAGCTAATATCCAAACATTCCTTTTTGTACTCAATTTTGCAATAAGGTTCTAAATCTTACAAAAAGACCATCAGCTTTAATTATTATAAACTATGCCTGAATATTGCAATAAACATATTTTCATACCACAAGAAATATAATTTATGCGTATTTTGGAATAGTTGATGCAAACTACGCACAAATATGTATATTATATTTATACATAAACTTACACAACTTTCCCCCTTTTCATTCTTTTGTCATATTTCTTATTGGTTTCAAAATAATGTCTTTTTATTTAAAAAGAGGAAAAATATATTTACAATAACTAAGTTAGAATCCCAACAAAATTGAACACAAACAGGCTTATGTCCTTTCAAGTAAAATTGCATAATTTATCATTTAACACCGAAACTAGTGATTTGAAATAAAACTACATCTTTATAGTGTTTCATGGGACTGATTTCCAGATCTACGGTGTTTTTTAATAACCACAATACATTCAAACCCAATTGTAGGCAATATGTATAAGTAATTAAGTAAACCTAAAATTTTTAATATTATTCAAACCACAAATACATACTTTCAAGTTTTGACATTTATAGACAAATTTGATAGGCATCATTTCATATTTAAAAATATTATAAATAGTTCTGATAAATGTTAGGCATAGATTAAAGATCTAATACAAACAAGATAATAAGTTATTATAACTTTGTATATAAATTTCCCTCTCACCTAAAAGCATCCAAATCTAGAATCTGAATAATTATTTAGGCCTACAATTCTCAAATTCTTATAGATCTACAATTATTCTATTACTTTCAGATCTATAAATTTGCAAGCAAATAGGAACTGAGGGGAGATTCTGATGATGAATTGTTTAGCCTTCAATTCATATCCTTTTCCACTTGAATCTGATTATCCTTTCCAATCCAAATGATTTATGTTTGAATGTATTGTATATGAATATATTTTTTATTAAGAAATTTATTTAAAGAGAAAGGGAAATGGCATAGTTTCGCTGCTGTTATCAGAATTAGAGGGAAAAGAATAAGGCCCTACCCTTTTGTTCACAGGAGTGAAATTGTCCATGAGCCGTTAGATTTGATTAAATAAACATCCGTCCATTTATATAATATTTTATATAGAACTATACCTTCCAACCTTAGCCGTCACTGGGCGCCTCAGGCACAAAACAGTCAACACCCTTATACCAAGCGGTCGACCACCCTTGTGTCGAATTGCCCAATGAATGCTTGGCATAAAAGGTAAGATATATATATATATATATATATATATATATATATATATAATTTATTATACTTATTTATTTCCATTTGCTTTTCGTATTTCGCCTGTAACTTTTCATACGAATTCCGTTTTTGAAACTCCAAACATGAAAGTTGACCAAAATTCCGAGACGAACGCAACGGTTAAAGTTTTATGGTCAAATTCCATTGTTTGCAGAAATTCCTATTTCTGAAGGGTCACTTTGCAGTAGAGCAAGAACATGATAAATGTTCAGATGGTGTAATCTTCCTATATTGCCTTGCTTTTGTTGGCAAGCATTGTCATGTACGTGCGTATTATAGAATTGAATGTAAACATTTAATTTGGAAAGTTTGTGGGCAATGATTGACCCAGTGAGCATGTCAAGCTCTCAGTGATGACAAGCTTTTTCAAAATTCTATGACATGATATATGTACAATTTAGGATTCAGGGAACTGGTCGGAATAAAATGGAATCGGAACTAGTAGACTAGTTTAATTGTCCACCAGTTCAAATGGCAGTATTTGTAGACTATTGTAATTGGTGGATCCAATTAAAAAGCTTACTACTAGAAGTGTAGGTTTGTTATGGGTTTTGGGGGTGGTCGTGATGTTTGGGACACATTAGATGAGTTTGGATGATATCTTATGACTGCCATTGGTTGGGTATGAATTTGATTAATACTAATAACAAGAATTTTGACAGGTAGCAAAAGGTGATTTTAGACTAGGTAAGGTCCACCGAGTACTGTAATGCTATTTGATATACAATTGAAGCTAAGGGGTGAGATGTTGAATGCAGCAAGCCTTGACTCCGAGATCCAGTTGCAATGAAGTGTTGAATGAAAGAGTTGTGCCAAGTCCATTGCTATGAGAGGTCTAAAGTGATTGCAGTGGTCTGCCGAAGATTGTAGTGGAGAACTAAAGGCTGCAACTACTACAACTTAATGGAGAGCAAGTTAGTAATTACACCACTTTCACTATTTTTAAGCTCTTTATTACTTGACTTCTTATCCATTGTTCAATAAAAAAACATATGGTTATGTGTATGCCAAGAGGTTATAGTCTATTATATATTTGTTTGAACCATTGCATGTACTCTACCAGAATTTTAACGAAGTCTATAAAATTTAACTAAGTTTTATAAAAAATTAAGTTATTTATATTTGTTTGTATGTGCATATGTGTATATCTATGTAGGTGCATGTTCACGTGCATGTGCATTTCGGAATAGTGATAGGCTCGGTAGGTTAACCGAGCAGATTGGTTGATATTTTCAATTAATTTCTTAAGTAGTTCAGTTCGATTACCACCGATTTTTGGTTAATTAAGGGTGGCTGGTGTTGATCAACTCGAAAATAATTATCCACAGTAAATCGTTGATTTAAACAGTAAAACATTTGACTAAAATGGTTAATTGTTTGATAATTAATTGTTTAAGTCCAACGACTAAATGTTTAAATTGAATAGTTAACTGTTCGAACTTTAGATCTTTGAATATAAAGTGAGTGCTATTAAATAATAGATCCAATAACTCCATGAAAGAGAATAATCTCAGACCTCAGTGATAAAGCCCACAACTAAACATGCAAGTAAATAAGTAATAGTTCAGTAAAAGTTGAAGCATTAAGATACATTGATACAATATACTAAGTCACTACTCATTATTACATTAATACATCGAATCACTAATATACCAAGTCTCCAATTCCATTGATGAACATTACAGTCATACAATATGATATCTCCCAATATTAGTTATTAATTGTGTGTTTACTGTCATTGAGTTACAAGTAGAATACACTGTTTTAATTCATTGTCATTGAATACACTATTTTATTTTGTTTTGCACTAAATTCTAAAACCAAATATCGTACAATATGATATCTCCCAATACGAATTCAATAACAGAACGTAACCTAATAAGTGAGACAAATAACTAAGTAAGCACTATATTTTAAATCATGCTACGAAAGTGATATGCATAATAGATACGAGATTTAACACAAAATTTTACGGGTTGGAAACTTTGATATCCTATATTTAATTAAAGCACATAAGAAATTTTTTGATTAGCTAATAATTAATATATGTCACAACTTTCAGGTGAACGAATTTGATGTGTAAGATCGGATTTGAAAATTATAAAATATCACACCATGTTTTTAAAAGACAAGTTAAGGAGCTGCGGTCAGAATACGTATTGGACGATATTAGTTTGATCATATAAATCAATTCCCATTCAACTCAGTATTGCTAGATTAACATTTTTTGGGCAATCTGGTAGGCCGGTCCATTTGTTCTGCTGGAGAATTTCAGTTTCTGTCATATCTATTTTCTCAATGGTTGTTTTTTTATTGTCACTATACTTTGGGTGATTTTTTATTTGCAATCTCTACTTCTGTTGGATTTGCTGATCATCCTGTCTCATTGATCATCCAATGATGCAAAGCCAGCTAAAAATTTTAGTTACAGTGAACTCATATTAGTTCTGTTTCGAAGTTTACTGTCATTGAGTTACAATTAGAATAAACTGTTTTAATTCATTGTCATTGAGTTATAGTAAACTTACAAAATAAAACTCTGTAAGGGAGAAAATTCACACTTATATAAGGGTTAAGACATTAAAGCAAAAGCAACTGACTTGGTAACCAAGACAGAGACAAACAAGTCGGATGCTGTTGTACAAAGGCAAACTGCAACAAATGAAATCATGCTTGAGCGTTTTCGCAGAAATGAGAGGCATCGTGTTGTCCGTAGATAGTATCTTATAATGTATATACAGCATTCTTTTTCATTGTATTTAGCACTTGCTAATATTGCTTTCACATCATAAATGCTATGTTAAGAATTCGCTGTCATGTTTACTTGTTTGAATGCAAAATTTATATCACTGTCTTGAAGCTTGGTTTTTAGTTTGTGTCATCTTAACACACAAAACACCACAAAACAACACCTCATCCTCTCATTTAACTAATATAAAAAATGTTTTTTTCCCTGTGCTTATGTTTCACGCTGCTGGTTTGACTGTTCAATTTTCCAAGAAGCAAGGTGTATATCAAAGAGCAAGTGGACAGCAATGCTAAAAGCTTATGTTGGGGAAGTGAACTTAAATCGCATGGGGATAAAAACATTAGGTCACACTGTTATGTACGTGCTCTTATTTATAGATTGTACTGTCTAATATTTTATTGAAGCTAAACTTTGAAAGCACAACAGTTTTTTCTTCAAAGGTATTTTATTTCATTGTAATTAGCATGGATATATAGCCTGTAGAGATAATGAAGTTAACTTATTGTGTCCTCTAATATCTTGACTACTCTTTAATCCACTTGTCTTAACTACCCATCAATCTACTTGTCTTATGTTTCATTTTTGGTATTGAGTAGCGGATAAGTAGTAATTGGTGTTCAGAGATCACAGTTACACTATACATCATAGTATTATCAATTTTTGGAAGAACATTGTTAAAACATCAAATAAATAGTATATTGCACAAATAACAGTGTATTCAGTTGCAGTTTTGCATAGGTGGTGGTAGACAATACCATGATGGTCTATGTTTTATTGAGTATATGTTGTGTAAATAGTGCATAACCTTATTTCATAGCACTTTACTGGTTTGGCGCAAAGTTCCCCTAATCTTACGGTCCCACCATGTAAATTTGCACTCAAGACATCGTCAGGTACAAGTGGCTCAACAGCAAAAAGTGCAGGTGCGATGAACATTCCATCTGGAGACAGGGCCGGCCCTGAAGTGTAGGAGGCCCGAGGCCAAAAAAAATTTAAGGCCCTCCCATAACTGAAAAAGAAAACTAAGTAATTAGATGAACATTTCATACATACTAAGATCATAAAAGCACTTACATAAATGATGGTAAATAAACATAAATGATGGTAATTAAACATGATGAAAACAAAAGTGGATAGATTCATTAATTAAGCAAAATGATTCCACGAGATTACATAGATAAGTTACAACAAATCTTTTACATAAGATTCAACCTTCTTACATTTTGACTTACAAAAGTATCAAATAATTCACTTAAATCATGTGATTCTAATAAAGTCTTCTCAATAGATATTGTGGCTAATCCATTCAACCTTTCTTGTGACATACTCGTTCGAAGAAAAGATTTAATTAACTTTAATTTTGAGAAGCTCCTTTCCGTTGTAGCGACGGTAGCTGGAATAGTCAGTAATATTCTATAAGCAATCCATGCATTTACATAGAGACAATTTATCCTTTTAATATAATTTAATACATCAATTGCTTTTTTGACATCATCCGGTAACATCCTTCTTAAAACTTTGCAACTCCTCAAATAACTATATCCCATCAATATCAGAATTGCCCTCATGCTTTAAGACATTCTCAAGGTGGACACATGAAGACTTCAAACTATCACATGAAGAAATTTTTAGTCTCTCTAAATCATACAAGAACCCAAATATGTCATCAAACTTCTTAATTTTCTCAAATCTACTCTCAAGTGATGATAACCCTTGATCCACAATATATATAAAGTAATTGACTCTAAATGATTCTTTTGGAGATAAAACCATTTCTTCGCTATTGCTCTCATCGAATTGCTTCTTTCTACGTATTTTGCGTTTTTCACAAAATGATGGTTCAATTCCCATTTTATTTGCTATAATTTCGGCATCAACCAATGAAATTCAAATCCAGTTTCCCTAAAAGTTTTAAAAAACAAAATTAGCCCCTTTAAATGATCCATAGCCACATCCATGTGCATATCTTGTACTTGCAACTCTTTACTCACTCTATTAATATTATTCAATATATTATACCATATAACTATACCAAGTAAGAACTCAAAATTCCCGAGCTCATACTTCGCTAAGGATTCGGCCTCGCTTTTGCACATTGGATCATCGTTAAGACTTGTTAATTGAATCAAAGCATGTTTAATCTTTGGAGCTTGAGTCCAAATGGCTTTCACACTTTCAACATGACTTTCCCAACGTGTTTGTGATAATGGTTTTAATGTAAGACCATCTACATTGTCTTTGAATATTTTCCATCTTTTAGCAGAAGATGAAAATAAAGTGTATATACGTTGCACAACTAAAAAAAAAGGGCTTTAGAGCAACATTTAACCATATCACAAATCGTAAGATTAAGGCTATGGCAACCACATGCGGTATAAAAGGCTCGAGGATTTACTTGTAGCACTCTTTTTTGTACACCTTTGATTTTTCCTTTCATGTTTGAACCGTTATCGTATTCTTGCCCTCTTGCATTATCAATATCAAGGTTTAGATCATTCAAACTATCAACAAGTTCATCAAAAAGCCCCTTACCAGATGTGTCATCAACCACTAAAAATCCTAAAAAGATCTCTTCCACCTTTGCAATATTCTTTGAGATATCCACGCATCGTAAGATTAATGTCATTTGCTCCTCATGACTAGCATTGGGAGTACAATCAAGTATAATAGAAAAGTATTTTGATACTTTGATTTTTTTTTTCAATAATCACTTTTCTAATCTCACTAGCAATTAGAAGTATCAATTCATTTTGAATTTTGTGACTAAGATAGTGATAATGAATTTCTTTACTTTGAATTCTACGAATATGTTCTTGCATTATTGGATCAAATTTGGCAATCATTTCTATTAGAAATATACCGTTGTTCTCTTGATAAATCTTTTCATTTGCTCATCGAAATGCCAAATTATTTTGAGCAAGAGTAGTGACAATGGCTATTATTATCATTAGCACTTGTCTCCAATGTTCTTTATCCCTTTTTATTTGTTCTTGAATACCTTTGTCGATTGTCACATTCATTTGAAACCTTGTTTCTAGTTCAATCCATTTCTCCATGTTAATGATGTGGTCAACACTAGCCTCATGCATTTTTAGCTTCTCACCGATATTTTTCCAATCTTTCACACCTTCGTTTGCTAATTGTATCATCATTCCATCCTTTTTAAATAACTTGTAACAAAAACAAAACACTTTATCCAAAGTTTTTGAGTATATCAATCATTTCCTATCATACTTCTCTCCATTTGATAATTGCCAAAAATAATGTGTAATAGAGAAATGTCTATTCGATATATCTTTGGGATAATCAATATTGTTCTCCCTTATAGGACCTTTTTGAACAATTAAATCTCTCAATGATTGATTCATGTCTTTCCAATTTATCGGATCACTAATGTCCATACAAACCGGCATAAAATCTTTAGTGGTCTCCTCATTTAAGATTTTCTCATTTTTATCTTCATTTTCTTCTTCGTTCATGATGGAAATATCTTCAACTTCTTCTTCATGGGCATCTTTGATAACATCAAATTCATCTTGTTTCTTGCTGTAAAACTTATCAAGAGATCCTATTTGCCTTTTATTATCATTTTCAGCTTTAAGTTTCCTTTTCCTTTTAGACGCCCCCGATTCAAATTTTCTACCCGGTATAAGAATAATCGTTTAATAAATCCTGTAAATACAATGAATACTAAATAAGTTGGTAAATTGATTTAGCAAATATTAAAAATGCTATACAATTTGTTGAAATGAATCAAATAAATTCTTATATGGACCATGGTCAATTACTGTACAATTTATTGAAATGAATCAAACAAATTCATATATGGTCAAATAGTTTGAACTAATTTTGTGGTATTTTGATATGGTCAAATGTTGGCTCTCTAAGTCATAAGAAATGCACATTTAGTTCAACAAAATACTGTACTTTATTCTCTCTATCTCTAAGTCATACAAAATCAGTTCATCAAAATCAAATAAAAATACTGTACATTTAGCCTCTCTAAGTCATACAAAAGTAACAAAACCAGATCAACAAAATAAAAATACTGTACATTTTACACGAAATCAGTTCCGCAAAACCCAGTAACATGCCTCCCTTGTTAACAATAAGAAGACATCAAAGTAATTTTGCAATTGATAAAATTACCCAAATTTGAGTTGACCAATGCTGGAAACCCTGTGTAATGACTGATGGTAGGTGCTATTGCCGTGGCGCCACTTGTTGATTGTTGAAAGCGGATGAATTTCCTTATCTTCGATCGTTGAAAACAAATGTTTGAAACTCTTGATGAATTTCCTTATCTCTGTATGTTGATGTGAGAACAACCGAGCAGGGAAGAAATGTAATTGGGCACTACAGGCTGCGTGTTGCTGAAATGGGGACTAGTGTTGCACTTTTCAAATGGGCCTCAAGGCCTAAACACGAAAAGAAAAGAAAAATCTGAGGCCCCTTTAATTCTGAGGCCCCAGACCATTGCCTTAATGGCCTTATGCAAAGGCCGACACTGCCTGGAGACTGACCACTGAAGGCAGCTAACACAGCAGCAGGCACAACTCCTTTATTCTTCATATAAACTTGCATAGTCAGGCCTTCATTCAAATCTGACTCATTAATCTCTTCCCTGAGTTCCATAGAAGTAATTTTATTCATATCATATGTTTGTTGCATCGTATTCATAGATTCTTAATGTTAAAATGTCTTTTTATATTTAGATGCATCATCTGACTAATGTGATTCCTTATGTGCAGAGTTTTGCTATTGTTCAGGTAGTTGTGAAATTTTTGTGCAATTTAAATTGAGGATGGGACTTATATTGTTGGCAACATTATTTATGATTGTAGAGTATAGAAGCCATCAAAGGTTAGCTTGTTTCTCTTTGGACTATTGTTTGGGCTTGCGGATACATGGGAGGGTATGTCTGATAATAAGACAGTTGGTAAGGTAACTAGGGATCCAGAAAAGTTGAAGATTATTGCTTTCATACAGGACTTAAGGCAAAGGCTTGTCGAAGAAGTGGAAGCAAAGCTAGAATCCAAGGTAAATCAGAAGGTACAAGAGAATTTAGTTTGGGTGCTTAAAAAATTAGGCGATGCCAACCCGGAGTTGAATATAGAGGAATTAATTTCCACAATTATGTCCAATGACAATGAAAATCTGATCGGAGGCACTAGCTCTTAGTCTCATTTATGACTTGTTATGTGTACGAGATATTTTGGAGTAGATTTTTAGATGTTTAAGTAAGTACTAGATATTTTGTGGTTGTTGACATAAATTTTAATGTATACTGCTGTACAAAATTGTGATGTGTATTGTGTATTATGCAAGCGTTTATGTGATATTGTACTTTTTCTATGTGACATTATGGCTTTTAATGTCTCTTTAGTATGATGTTGCAGCAGCTTTAGTGTAGTGTTGCAGTAACTTTAGTGTATTGTTGCAGTAGCTTTAATATAGTGTTGCCTGAAATAATGTTGCAATATTCATAAAAGGTGTTGCCGTAGGGATGAGATTATATTGGGTCGTGGCTCAGTGGGCCCCACATTGTGGGTCCCATAAGATATATTAATAAAATTAATATCTATAGCAACATTTTTGGAATGATGTTATACACTCCTAAGGATGTTGCTATAGACCTAAATAGGGTTCTATTGTAAATATATTTGTTATGTTGCCGTAGATAGTCAAAATGTTGCCTTTGAGATCTAGCAATGGAGTAAATTGCATCATCCTAAAAATGTTGCCAAAGACCTATGCCAACATTTTTTGGGCTTGTGCCAACAAATTTTTTCTATTGTATTAGGTCATTTACGGCGTAGTGAACCCAGAACGGACTTGTATGGGTGTATGTATGACATCATGTTTTGTAATATGTGATTGATCTTTACTAAACATATTTCTGTTGGTGACGGAGAATTTATTCTCTTAGCTTAACACCCTTCATTGAGAAGTACGAGCGCAAAGGTGATAGAGTTAGTGATTTTCAATTGTATGTTATGAAATGACAATGTGGCACACTGAGTGATGTGCTATTGATGATCAAAGCATGACTTAGAGAACGTAGCCTTCTGTAATGAGACTTCAACAAGTCGCACACCTTGGAAATGACCAAAACTGGAATGATGCGGCGAGGTTATGGGTTGTCATCTCCTTCTAGATAAAAAGTGTACCATGATATGGAACCCAGATATTACTTATGTGGTTACTTCAACTTTTTATGGTTGTTGATGTTGCGGGTGCCCGGTTTTAAAGGTTATTAATGACCGTGAGATGACACACTTATAAATGATTGAATTCATCCAGGAAAGGGTGGATCATCCTTATATTGGCAGAGAACAAATTATGTGACTGTTCTCAGGGCATCCTTCTAGAGGTGTTCTCATCAGTAAGGAAGTATCTTAGCCTGGACATTTGTTGGAAATCCATCCTCCACTACGAGTTTGTACGATTTTAGTTGTAAACCTATATGGCGACATAATGGTATAAGACGTTATGCCGTCTAGGATTAATACATTTATTTGTGAAAGTGATTTTCACATTTTAGATACTAATAATAATATCAAATGAATTTCGCATATCAAGCAAGTTTGGCTATCATAAGGAGAAACCTTTCCCATGTCTGTATTTGCATAGTGTTTGCGCCGAGAGACGTTATGGTAGCTTCATTTTTAGAAAGCATTGCCAGTTTTTATGACTAGTATTCATAAGGGGTAAACCCGTTCTATGTTTAAAATAAAGATATAACTGCTTTGTTTTCTCGCACCAGTCCCATGACTGACCTAGGGTTTACTATTCTTCCACCTAAACTCTAGGTGCCCATATTTTCCACATGGACAGCCTGGTAGTAAAGGTTTTTGCAGATTTATTCTTAGAGTCATTTTAGAGCAGGATTCTGGATTATGGCTAGAGCTATACTCTGGATCATTTCTTAGTCTTCCGCTGAGTATTTTACATTTTCCGCTATGTATTTTGTGATGTACTCATATATCGTTGTACAGTGATGTATGTACCTTACTCTGATGTAATATTGTGATGTATTAATGAAAAAAGTTCTTTTGTTCAGTTCCTATGTGTTGTATACCCAAAGGCGATACAAAATCCAACATTTAGAGTTCGACATTTGACGCTTGAGTTGCATCGAACGTCGAGCTTCAAAGGTCGTTCTTTCCGGGTCGTCATAATAGCACTTAAACATATTGGTTTTAAATAAAATCTAGTTTACCTTAAGATAAAAAGGTATTCCAATTATTAACAAAATTGGAAATGGTTGGAAGTGATCTTCGAAGTTGATATTGATTCCACAGATAAACTCGTACTGTTTGGGGAATTGAAAAGGTAGATTTACTACTATTCCGCTTATAATGCCAGTTGAATATGAGAATTAATATTGATCATGAGCTGATATAATTTCTATCCAATTCTTATATCAAATAGTCTTGATTACGCTTTTGATTAAGATAAAAGTTTTCAAATTTAAAAGGGGTTTGGATTGTTCAGATATTTGATAAGAAATTCCGTGGTTAGATGTATACTATCTGGGGAATGTAAAAGATATTGTATCTTTATTTCGCTTATAGTATTCGCCGATCTCGAGAATTGGTATTAAATATAAGTTGATCAAAATTCTATACGATTCTTATATATGAGGGATGGTTATTAACACTCATAAGTCTTAATCATTCTTGGTTTTAAAAAGGTTTGTTCTAAAAGGAAGACTAAAGAAATAAATCTTAAAAGGAAGGATTTAATTTAAAGAAGGATATAAAGAAGGAAACTTTGATTATGTTTCTATTAATAATGAAATATCTAGAATAATGGCTAGAAAGAGATGTAATCAAAATACAATAAGCAAAAAGTTCCGTAAAAGAAAATCTACAACAAATGAGGAACATAAAAACATACTTTCTAATTTACAAATTTTAGTACAAGATAATGATGAACTAGTTAAATCAAGCAATAAGACTTCCAAACTTAATTTTATTATTTTAGCAAAGATGAAATCTATCGAACTTGAAAACGAGAAACTGAGAAAAGAAAAATTAGATTTAGAAAATCAACTTAGTGGTTTAAAAATAATTTTATGGTTTTTAAAGATTTTCTCATAGAGCAATGTACTATATTTGAAAAAGAAAAAGAAAATTTTTCAAAACAGATTTGTGATTTGAGAAGACAAAATAATTTATTACAATCATCTTTAGATAATTTAGAATCTCGAATTGATCGTCTCGAGAATGAGAATAGCAAGTTGAAGGAAAATTCTGAATTAAATAAGGAAATTGATGATTTGAAAAATAGACAAATTTCTTTTAAAAATATCAATCGAGACTTTGGAATCAAATTTGGAAAATGTAAAAGTAAGTTCACAAAATTTAATAAAGGTCAAAATGATTTAAATGTAATTTTATCTAGTTCTAGACCTTTACACGATAAAACTATTTTAGGATATATTAAAACTGATCGTAAAAATAGTACTAAATATGCTTTCATGTATAATAAAAATATTAGTGCTAGTGCTAAATTTTGAATGAATTCTTGATCCAATTTTTATAGAAATTCAAGTGCTTCTGTGAGCAGTAATGTTTATAATATTTCTAGAAGTACAAAATTATTAACAGAAAATACGAATAGAAATTATCTAAGTATATGGGATCTTATTAATTTGAAAAAAAGAGAGAAATATATCAATAATTGCTTTGATTTAGTTGTTAATATTGAAAATTTTATTTTAAAGTCCATTAAACCTCTTGGGTATGGTTACCTTCCATCTAACCCTTGGGACCTGAACGTAGGAAGTGGGTACCAAAACATATAATTCAATTTTCGCAGTTACCCAAAAAGATCAAAAGATGACATGAATTTGACATAGCATATGTTCCTTACATACGATGGAAAATGAGCATTTATAGATAACGGAACTGCAACAAATTCGGTATATCTAATTTATTCTTTTATTTATTTTGGGGTTGGTATTTTTAATTTTTAGAATATCAACATAAAAAAACAATTTTATCATGAAACGTTCTAAATTAATATACGACCAAAAATCAGTGATTAATTTTATCCTTTTTGTTGATGACAAGGGAAGAAAATTGAGCATATTGACAGGAGGGTATTAAACTCAGAGCAAACAATTATTAATGGGAAGTAATATAATATTATATTTCTAGAAAGTCGTATAGTTATCAAAAAGGGGGAGAATGTTGGCAATATAATTATAGCGTTTCGATGATAACAACAAGACGACGTTACTACTAACATGTTTGTTGAGTTTATTTAAGGTCAACACAGATGCTCAAGAATTATTATATGCCTACTACCAACAGAAAAAGCATCATACACAAACATTTAGTGAAATAAAGTGGAGTGAAAAAGGCATTCATTCAAATGCAATAAAACAAATATGCACATATTTTATTCAAAAGAAAGTAGAAGGCAAAGAAGTAAGGAATTGACAAATAAACTCCATGGCATGCACATATCATTTTCCATGATTAGTACAATACCCACTTCGTGCAAATATACCGAAGGAAGAAGTGGTAAAATAGATAGTAAAGTAGATAGTTATAGGGATCAAACTCAGGTATGCTAGGGGACATGCGCATGTTCAAGCCACTTCACCCATGCCACTTTTAAGTATGCTTTCTTCGCACTTATATTTGAATTGAAAAAATGCGGTTGTATGTTAAAATGAAAATTCAGACGGCAATGGGTATCGAACCTGGCTGCTTAAGGAGAAAGTAATGTACATCAACTGCTGAACCATGCACACTTTTGAGTTACAAACCAACGTCTATTTTTATGATCATTAGAACCGAAGATTCAAATTCCAATAGAAGCGCCTTTTGAAGAGTTGCGAAGTTCCAACGGATATTTCTTCTCTAAATAGAATTTCTGAAAGGTAGCAACTATTTAATGACATCTCATCGCTTTTATATAAGCCTCACAACTCTCCACAAACAAATAATACAACTCTCTCATCTAAACAATTCTCATATTGCTTCCAAACGCTCTAAGTTCCATATTTATTTCAAAGAAAATATTAAGTCAGTGCTACTTCACTCCACAAATATTCAAACCGGGTCAAACTTCACTTCCTAGCCTTTGCGCACTCAATCTGCATCATTATTGTTGAAGGCTATAGAAGTTGTACTACATTGCGACTACTTCATGTATTGAAGACACAATTTACAGTTAGTCATCTACTTACTTTGTATTAAAAAATTTGTTAAGCCTGTAGCCCACTCAAATTAGCCGGGTAAGCTTGTGGTCCGTTCAAATCAAGTAGGTAAGCTTATGGCCCATGAAATCAAGTAGTGTTTGTAAACCTATTCCTCCGGGTGAAGTGAGGGTTTAACATCAGCGAAGAAAGGCCGAAGGAGAGCTTCGGTACTGGAAGTAGGATAGGAAGTCCAAACCAGTATAAATTGACTGTGCGATTTATATTTTTCGCTGCTATTATAATTATTTTACAACTGTTTTGGTTACTGCGCTTCAAATTCTCTCTCTTTTTATATACACACACACACACACACATATTGGCCATCATCGATCTAGTGTGTAGCAACTATTCATTCATCATTGTACCCGACCCAACACATAATACTTAGGATAGTTGAACCTAGTAAACAAAAAGTGAAAAGATTAAATAGCGATTTAAGTAGATTTAACCTAATTAATACATTTTAACCTGATTGCGCGCTATTAACCCATTTATGCATTTTTACGCGCTATTTTAACTATATTGTAAGACATAGGTTATTTGGACACTTTTTTCACTTTGATTGTTATGGATAGGTTGTGTTTTATTTATTATTGTTATTATGCATGTTTGTATGCTAGTTTAGAAACTTGGATGACTATTGGTCGCATGGTTGAATTGTTTGCCTAGTTTAGATTGAAAACACGTTCATAGGCAATCTAGTATTAGGAAATATTTCGTTTGTTTAAGTTTTTAGTGCTTATTGATGGAATACACACGTTGGTGTATATTAATTGAATGCACAAGGTTGGTAGACTCGAACGAGGAAGATGAGTTCTTGAAGGAGCTTCAGAGTGCATGGATGGATTCGACGGTGGAGCACCAATGGAGCTTGGCGACAGGTTTAAAGATGGAGCAATGCTGGAGATTGGTGGTCGATCTAACGATGAAGAATGGAGCTTAATGGCTGATAGAAGACGACGGATGGACTTAGCGATGAGTTGGACTTCGCAACGAATGTTGGACATTTTCCTAGGATGGGTATTTTACCAATTTTGGTTAAATACATTATTCGAGTAGTCGTTATCGATTACTATGAAATGGTCGATATCAGTTACTATTATTGTTGACCATTTTGGTCAATTTAACATGGATGATGGTGCGATTTCCAGGGGAAAGAAATGATGGTTCGTTCGATAATAATTTCGGTACAAAGGCACTTTGGCTTGAGGCGAGGATGTGGTACTTTTGTGCAGTGATGCATCATTTGACGACAATGTTTCCATGTGGGTAACGAGGCTTCTTTAATAGATAGCTTTTCTCTGAGATGCAGAAAAGACGATATTAAGTTGTACTGAGATAACAATCATACGAGGATGAGGTGATACATAGTTGTTACGACTTTAAGGGAGGTCGATGAGGTCTCACGATAGTGCAAGTCCGAGGATATCCCATGCAACGACCCATGTTCTACGTATCGATCAGTCATGAAATAATTACATTTTGTTCCCTAGTGGTTGGATCATTCTCAGGTTTTAATATGTTGTTCATGAGGGTGTGAGACATGTCCTCCATTTTTACCAAACCTAATTTTGACCATTTTGCCTGTTAGTTTACTGTTAGGGCCATAAACTTTGATATGGATCGAATCAGGTGCCAAAATTGGTATCATTGGATAAAAATGGTGGTTTATGATTCTATAGAGTGGTCACACGAAGGATTTGATTCAGCGATTTGAGAGGAATCACTGTTTTAATTTATGCTTCTGTTAGGCGGACTAGTTAGCAGCTAATGGGCTAAATAGCCAAGCCCATTAGGTTAATGAACTGCATATATAAATAGGGGGACTTGGGGAGAGAATAAGGGTTCCTATCTTGATTCTAAACTTTAGGTTGAGCATTTGTGATTCTTTGGTTCAACCTAAAACTCAAATTCTCCATTCTTTTCACTTAAATTCATCATAGATTGCATCTAGAAAATAGACCATCATCAAAGGATATTAGATCACGTCAGATTGCATTAAATTCGAAGAACGTTATCCAGATCTGATCTCGTCCGATTTACATTAAGTTGGGGCTTAAGTGAGTGATAGATATCTCTCACATGGAAACTACAATTGTATAGGTAAATTAGGATAAAATTCATATGTTACATGCTAAATTCACCCTAGATCTGAACATATATGTTGAACTCAGTTTTAGACGTCTTACGAAAATCTAATTTGATCATGTTAACTAGATAATTGTTAGATTAATTAAGTATATTCAGATGTTTAGCTCCAAATCATGCTAGATCTTCTGTTTATGATATGTTTATGACTTAATTATGGTATACTATTGTTTGTATGATCATGAATTGTTGTATCGGTGGATGTTTTGTTAAAATTGGATGAATTTCTTGAAGTTGTATATTAGATTGTTTACCGTAAAAACCTAGGATTGAAGTCTGAAGAAAATTGGAGGTTCAGATGATCGGATTTAGACGAAATTTGGCAGAGCAGCTCTAGAACACGAGAGATGGAAGCAGGAAAATTTTTGTGTCAAATTAAGCTAAGTACATGGACCGGCATCGGTCCATGACATGATGGACTGGTACCGGTCCATGTAGGATGGTCGAGTGGTGACGATTTTTGTGGTGCGGCTTCGTGTTGATAAATCGGGGTTTCCTACAAATTCTCAAGTCATTCGGAAGAGATTTGGGATGGATCGAAGATTGATCGCTTAAGTACATAGATGGACCGAAATGAGTTTTGACTGGACGAATGGAATGCTACGAAAATGGACCGGCAGGAAGTACGGGAAGTGTAGCACAGTAGTCAAGTTACTTAGCCAAAATGGCTAAGTATATGGATCGATTCCGATCCATCATGGACTGGTACCGATCCATTATGTTGAGTCAAGGGGAGCCGAGGATTTGAGAACTTGATGATGATGGCTTCTTGGGCATATCGGTGAAGTTTAGATTGAAATGGAATTCAGATGATTGATGTGAAACTCAAAGATGGATGGTGCTTCAATTGTGAACTTGTGTTGGAGTGGTCAGAGCTAGATTGATGTGATATTGGTTGTGATGCGACATACAGTATGATGATGGATTGACGGGATGGGAGTCAATCATGAATGATAATGGAATGGTACGAGAAGTGGATTGAGTTCCTGAGATGAAAGGCTTGATAGATTTGAAGTGCCAAGGAATTACCGGTAATCGAAGTGGTCTAGCAGACTTAAAACAAGGATATTGTGGGGACGCCCATTAGGATCATAATGGATAGATCATGTACCCTAGGTAGTCATGATGGGCCTAGTTGCCTTCGTCGAGTAAGGCAAACATAAGTAGTCACGATGGCATATGGTAGTTTAACTAGAACCGTGGTTTTCCATTAGCCTTTTTGATAATTGAAAGCATGTCTGATTATCGATGGATTCAAGCCTGTAGTCGGTGATAGCTAGGATGTTGGACGTTATGGGTGTTACGGTTGATTGTATGATTTCTTCTCTATTTTCTCTGCATAGGCTATCACCGTAGTTTGTCGAAGAGAAGCAGGATTGGGGCAGTCCTTTCCTATTCTTATGAGGCATGTGATGGATGGTTTTCACATGCTAGATTGATGGTTGCTGGATGGATCTAATGACTGAACCGTCCATACCCAAATTATCCTGTGTAACTTTTGTTAGTTATTCAATCGCTCACTAAGACTGTTGTCTGACTCAAAATTTTATGTTTCCCTCTTATTACCTTGGGTTGTTCATCAATGTTATTGATGATCAAACTGAGTAGCAGGTAGCAAATTTTGGTGCCGATGATATTGTGCAATGATGAGCAAGTGGCCAATGTACAATTACTACCTACTATAAAGTTATTTCTTTTTTATTTGCGCTTTATATTAATGGTTATTGATACTCTGAGGGATGTAGTGATGCATATTCTATTCAGAGGTTCATGTACTGAAATGTATTGTACTTGAGATTCTATGGTTTATGAAGATTTGATTTTTTGTTCAGTTATGCCTCACTACTATATCATTTTGTATATTTTATTACTATATATTTATTATCCATGCGATGCGAATTATATGATATGTTCTGTTTCGTGATTAACTTCTTTGATGATCATTTCCTATCGACCTGGCATAACATACAACGCCCATATTCCGTAGTTTGGTGCAGGAGGTATGGGATGGTCGTCACATTTGGTATCAAAGCTTTGGTTAATCGATTTTACCTGAAGTTCACGAACATAAAAGCGTATGACCAACATACTTGTAATTTCATTGGATGATAACTATATAATAATATATAGTATAGTTGGTTAGTAAGCACTTGGACACCAATCGGTTTTCTATAATGTGAATTGATCATTCTCATTTTAGATAGAGAATGAGTTGACGAATGTCGAGACACACTGCTAGGGATGAGCCTATTATTAGAGGGGTAGAAGAAGGTAGTCAGTTAGGAGCTGCAGTTGCTATGCCTGATTATCCTGCTATGTTCGAGACCATGATGGCAGCGATCATGGTGGGAGGGGGGGGATTCCCACTCCAAATGTGACAGTAGGACGTGGTGTTCCTATGTAGGCACCTAGGGAAGTTGATTTTGTTAAGTTGAGCAAGACCTACACCTCTTTGGGTGGAAAGTCGTTTGTTGGTACGGAACTCGTTGTCGAGATTCAAAATTAGTTGGATACTTGTGTTCGGATTATCGAAGATTTGTGAATTGATGATGCGACTAAGAGGAAGCTTACATCAAGGCAGCTGGAAGGACGAGTAATGGATTGGTGGAACTCTATTACTTTGGAGACTCCATAAGACTAGATTACTTAGGATCAATTCAGAATTAAGTTTGAGGAGAAGTTCATTTCTATGGTTTAAAAGTCAATATTCCTTAATAAGTTTTTTTGAGCTCAAACAAGGAGGTAGAGTAATGTTTGAGTATGTGGTTGAGTTTGAAGATTTCTCGAAGTATGCTCGTTCATATACAGACACTCCTTATCAGAAGAACGAGAAATTTATATTGGGATTAGATGAGGGACTTGGAAAACAATTTATCGACCATATTGATGATCCCTATGAGAATCTCATCAAGAAGGCTTTAAGGAAGGAGAATTTGTTTCCAAATAAAGTGGAGGTTGTTGTTGAGGATATGAAGGAGTCGAAACCACAACAAGATGATAGTAATAAGAAAAAGTGGAATGATAAGAGAAAACTGCAACTGCAAGAAAATAACGGCCAGAAGAAACTGAAAGGAGAAATTACTTATTATAACTGTCAATAGAAGGGTCATCTTTCCAAGGATTGTAAGAACGCTAAGGTGGAAAGGAAGTGCTTTAACTGTGATAAGCATGGGAATATGAAAAAGAATTGTCCAAAACCACCGAAGGATAAGAAGGTTGTGAGAGCATATGCTTTGGATGTTGTTCCATCTTCCTAAAGGGGTCCGACTGTTGAGGAAGGGGGGAAAATATTGTTGTGTAAGGTACCCTTTCTATTAATGGGTTTTCAGTTCGAGTTTTGTTTGATACTAAAGCATCACATTCTTTTATTTGTACTGAGCTTATTTGCAAGTTAGGTTTAGAACCTGGATTGTTGATAGACAGTTAGTTGTGACCAACCAAGTAGGGCGTTCATCCAGTCTTTGTATGCTTTGTAGTGGTCTAGTTTTATCGAGTCATGGTTTCTCTTTTCTGTCTGATTGTTTTGTTTTGAACTTCGCTGGGTTTGCAATTATTTTGGGTATGGGCTGGCTCAAGAGGTATGCGGCTATTGCAGATTGCGAGAGGCCTAAGGTGACAATCGGGAATGTGGAAGGGTGAACGATAGTGACACATTGTCCACCAGAGGAAGAAGATCTGGATAGCTTTTTAAATTCTCTTATGATTCCACAAGATGAGTTGTCATCTGTGCCAGTCGTACGAGAATTTTCTGATGTATATGTTGAGATTAGAGAGTTGCCGCTATAGCGAGAGATTGAGTTTCAGATTGATTTAGTGGATGGAGCCAGACCTATTATTACGCCTCTTAGGCGGATGGCGATTAAGGAACAACGAGAGTTAGAGGTGCAAGTGAGTGATCTTTAGAGTAAAGGATTCATTCAGAGAACTATATTCGAATGGGGTGCACCAGTTGTGTGTGCGACCAAGGCCAATAGATCCTTGTGATTGTGTGTAGATTATCGTGAGCTGAATAAGGTGACCAAAAAGAACAAGTATCCATTTATGACTTGTTTGATCATCTTCACGAAGCCAAGGTGTTTTCCCAAATGGATTTGGCAATGGGGTTTCACCAATTAAGAGTGGCTAAGGATATTGTGCTGATGTACTACACCATATTTTATATAAATAATAAGCGAAAATATTGATAACTAATGGTTTCATAATTTAGCCCTGAAACATATACCATTGTGTTCGTGGTAATTTTCTAATTTAGTTTAATATATAACTTGTCCCAAACAGAGTCCTTATGCGATAGTTATTAACGAATGATGTTTTAAAAAGTTGTATGCAAATATACACGTACAAATTTGAAATTATACATGAGTTATAACTGGAAAATAATTATTCAGATGAGTAAAATTAAGAAATTAATTAAACGTTAATCAAAATATTAAATTGGCACAAACATGTCATTGACCCAGTAGCTGGGTCAACCCATGTGTCGACCCTAGGGTCGACCCACCTCTAAGGTGGGTCGACCCACTCGGGCTAGATGTGTTTTGCTGGGTGACATGTTTTTTTGATTTATACGATTCGAAATTTATATTAATAAATCCGATGGACCAGGATTTCCTGTACACCTATAAATAAACTAGCAGAGCCTAATTTTTTTATGAGATGGCGCCAAGGCTCTGCCATTTACTTTTTCTCTCCAAACCTTTCAGAAATTAGAAAACTAGTTTTAGGAGATTTTGATTCAAGATTAAAGAATATAAATCTACAACATATGTGTCCAGATTTTTTTATCACCGTGAGGTGATCTTGTGAATGTGAGTTATTTAGGTTTCTTTCCCCCTTCTTTTAGAATCAGATTTGTAAATCCATGGTTGTTTTAATACTAGATTCAGTTACGAAGACTACAAATCACAGATCTGAATCAGATTCAAGGATTACAAAGCTGCCAAATGAGTGGATTTAGAATCATAACTTTTGAATAACGGTATATTTACCGTTACGTTCTCCGTTATTCTTAACATGCTAAGTAACTGTAAATTGTGGATTGCTATATAATTTATTATCTAGAATGTTAAAAATATACTATTGTACAAATCTATTCTATTAATCTTCTATTTGGATTAAAGATTACTGCAATACGAAAATTTTGGGATTTACAATAAATGTGAATATGTTATTGAAATTGTTGTTTAATGACAATTTGGATATCTTGTAAACCAAATTACAGCGGAATTGGGAATAATGAAAAAAAAATAGATGTGCCTAATTTGTATGGAAAATTTATAGTGATATGGAAATTGCAAATAACATCCAACTTAGTAAATAAAAAAGGGAAAATTGTAGTGGACTGAGTTAGATGGACTTGGGAAGAATTGATACATTTCCATAATGGTAAAATTACTAAGAACAAAGTTGCAAGTAAAGAAAAGGGAAAAAAGGGATTAGTGTGAAATAAGGATTCTTTTACTGTGTTGCACACTGATCCAATTAAAAGAAATAGCTTGCAACTATAGATCTTGATTTATGTGCATTATGGATCAAATGAATCTTATATCTTTCTACTACTCAATCCAGTAAGGCGTGTAAAGTATTTTCCTGAAATAATGAGAATATACAAGACGGTAATTAAATGGATGTTACAACAGTAAAAGTTTGGTTAATGTTAAAGAACCAAGGAAAATGTGATGAACGGGGAATGTAACCTATTACAATTAATTATATGAATGAGAATGTAATATAATAGGTAAACTTGTCCTAGGGACAGGTGGAATAATAACATGGGTTATAATAAAAAGAAAGGGAACCTATTAATAAACCTTAGTTAAGAGAACTAAGTTAATAAGTAAACAACAATAATAGGTTGTGATAACAGTGTAAGACAAGGTCTTGATTAAATAAGGAAGAATGGGGTAGACTTATGGAATGAAATAAGTTGTACTTAATTACATAAATAAAGTAACATGTTAACAGAAAGCATGTGGATTGGGATCACATATACTTAATTATACATCAAGTAGAACATGTTATTGTAACTTGTAAACATGCAATTGGACAATAAATGACATGGTAATAATGTAAAAAGATTGTAGATTACTTTTGTTAATCACAATCTAGGGAATAACATGTTATGGGCTTATAACGAACTTAAAACATGATTAGTTAAACCCGTACGATTAATAAGCGAGTAGGGCCCATTTCTTAGGGATATAAAGGGCCCAGGGAAAACCTAGTAACTTGAATAAAAGTGAATATTTGGGATATCAGGTTAATTAATAATCTGATAAGATAAAGCAAGCGCACTATTAAAAGATTAAACACAGGGTCTAATAACATGTGTGCGTGAAGCGCTTGGACCAGTCCACATGTATGAAGGTGAAGAACCCAACGGGGTAGATCGTCGAGGTGTCCGGAAAACACGGGAGGAGCATGTCCATCTGATTATTCTACCTGGTTATTTTACTAATTATTCTGTTTGCTTTCCCTGTAGGACTGGAGACAATCATGTAGCTTCCTAGGGATGTGGTAGGGTACTCTGTGGTGGTCCTCTATTGCGGTATACGCTCAGGATGTACTCGCAGAGGTTTGGTTGCGCGGTACCACTCAGTGAGTATACCTTGACTGCAACGATAGTTTGGCAGCTACAAGGTTGTGGCGGATGACGTTGGGTGATTCAGCTATTGGCCTCGGGAGAGGTTGGCTAGGACCAAATTAAGGATAGTAATCGTCGGGCACCTGCCATCGGCGGTCAGTGGGATGTGGAAAGACTAAAGCTAAACCAAGAGACCATCGATATTTCATTATCGTGATGTTGGTTGAGGAACACGCCAAATTAGATGATTAGATTTCTTGCTAGGGACACATCACTTAGTTCTTGATGTAATCTTTCACTAGTTGAGGAAAGGGTCAGGGTGGGACCATAGCCACCACGAAAATGCAGACCATACTATGGATATCTGAACTATAGGTCTTTTGAGTGGACCTATACAGATATGGAAAGCTCCCAGCCGAGTTCCGTGCATTGGATGCAGCCATATTATGGGACATAGGGTATAGTAGATAGTACATACATGTGAGGGTCTAGATACATGCACCGGGTGGTGTATCGTAGATGTTAGGGTATTACTTCATGTTGAAGATTGATTCGACCAAGGAGTTTGGATAAGACGATCAGTATGCTTGCGTGGCACAGCGATGATGGTTCTATGCGGTAACATGGCGTAATGATTTGGATTTTTCGTACGTCTTTCATCGTTGGATACACCTCCGTGGCATGACGGGGGAGACTGTGCGAGGAGGGTACTATAGGGAGTACCTTGATATGTTGGGGGTAGCTACATATATACTATATTAGGTTAATCTACTGGGAAGTGGATGAGTACGAGGTGAGTATAGAGCCTTCAGTGATGTTAAACCAAAAAACCTAATAGATAAGAAAACATAACTGAACAGTATATGTATGGTTATTTTAGAATGTATACTTTGTCCAGTCACTAGAACTTTGTGTTCTTACCCCTTCCTCATAACACACTCGCTGGTTAGGTTTGTGGTAGGGATATGATAACTTTGGATACAGGTTAGGCAATATTATTACTTTAGTATGGCTATATTAGATTATACTATATTTTTTCTATTCCGCTGTGATATGTTTACTGAACTCTGATATATTTTTTATCTCTGCCTTTTCTGCAGGATACCAGACAAGCCAACTCAAGCTTCAATATATTAGGGTTTTTGAAGAAAAAAACCAGTTTATTGAAATTTGGGTTGTTACATCTCATATCAGAGCTTAGGTTTAGGATTCATGTATAGTTAGTGAGTGAACATATTTGTATTTTTAAAATATAAATATATTGTATATATATACACCTAGCTCCATAAAAAATCCAATAAATAGAAAGAGCGACATATGAAAAAGAATTGAGATATCAGTTATGTGCACTAAAGGAATGGTTATGAAAATTTGAGAATAAGAGACCCTTAGGTGGTTTGGTTGAAAAGTGTACGATGTATTTTGTAATGGAAAAGATGGATCCCATATGTTAGTATTTCATATTGGTGGGAATACTTAGGGAAGTCTAGATAAGATAGAAATCCACTTTGAATCTAGCCTCATTGTTAACTTTTAAGAACTTGAAATTTTAAATGTTTTGGGGTGATAGTTTGTGGTATTTTTCAAGTTTTGACCTTAAAAGTTTACAATTTTAAAAGTGTGGTGCTAAGGGCACCCTAATATCCTCTTCTTAATACCACAATTAAAAAATAAAACTCATTAAATTTTGTTGCTTCCTAATACCACATTACCTCTCCATTTTAATCTCTCGCTCAACCAGTATTTGTCGAACTTATCATATAGTCATCCCTAATCTGAATAGCCTAATCAACGACAGTCGTTGTCTACTTCATCTTTCTAGCGGGAAAATTCAATTTGTTACTGTTTAAAGCCCTAAACTTACTTGATTGAGTTGATCGAGGTTGAGACAACGATGTATCTACGACTTTCTTCTTTCTCGGCATTGCTGCGGCGTCGAACAATTTATCGATTGAAGAATTAGGGTTTCAAAATGGAATTAAATAGGAACGAATAAAAGACGAGAGGGAAATAAGGTAACGGTGGTGTGGTAGCCCCTATTTTTTATGTGGGGTATTAAGAAGAGTGTAATGATAATTCTTGTGGTATTTTTTAGTAGCGGTAATAGGAAGAGTAAATTAGGGTGCCTTTAGCCCCACACTTTTAAAATATGTACTAGCTAAATTGTGTAGAAACAATTTTTGAAACAAAAAGAGATATTTTGATGTTTGAAAATAATATGTAGGTAACATATTTGAACAATACATATTGGATTTTGGAGAAAATGGGGTATATCTTGGAAATGGTAATTTCCTATGAATTTTTTGTCTAAGATGAATTCTTTCAGACAATGTGTACATTATAACCATGTATAACTCAATAGATTTTAATCTATAAAGTAAGAGAGGGTTAAATAAAAAAATCATAGAAAAGATTACATTTTTATCAAAAACAAAAATTTCCACTAAGGAAAATTTTGAAAACCTCTATTCTTTTGACAATAATTTTTAACAATTCTTTTGACATAAATTTAGTGGGTTGGACAAAATAACGTTGGAAAAAAAATTTTAGTAGAGTATACGTTTGGGATAAGTTTAGAAATTAACACCTTATCGTAAGTAATTGACCTGGCATAGCAAAAATGGAAGGTTGTGAAATTAATAGAGAAATAGTTATCCTTGTCTACTCCGGTTTCTATGATTTGAAAAAAAGAGGTTTTGTATTTTTTTTATGAGATATCATATTTATATGGTTTGGCAAAAATAAGTTTTTATGAAGGGAAATAAAGTTTTAAAACTTTTACTTTTTGGATGGAAAATAAACGATGAGGCCAAACCACATTTTTAAATCATGGAGGAGGTAAGGTTTAGTACCTAGGGAAGATGGGGAGATATTTGAGGCTATATAGTAGATAACAAGAATTGTTTTGGAATGACAGTAAATTCCCATAGAGTGCATAAGCACCATAAAGCCTAGGTTGTTGCTTGGAAAAGACCAGTAGTACACAACAAGGACTAGTTGTGGTAAGTGGATGGTACCGGGAAAGCGAGTTGTTTAGATCCTATGGTTTGGACTTTTCTTTGTCAATGGGGACATGGTCCTTGGATTCTTAGGCTTTGGTAGTAGTTGCGTAGTGTTCTTATTTTCCTATTTTGGAAAACTTTATAAGGCTTATTTAAAGACTATGCTTGGATCAGTGGATTAAGTTAAATAAGCTAAGGAAAAAGGTGATGACATAGCGAAAAGAAAACAAACAATGATGACAACTATAGAAATAAAGCAACAAATATAACAAATGAGAAAAATGGAAAATTTTATGAAATACAAAAGAATTGGATTTTCCCAAAGTAAGTTGGAAAAGAAAACTTATAATAAAAGAATTTTTTGTTGTGAAAACTGTGCTTGGATAGGGATATAAGACATCTTTAATCTTTATATAATAGTTGCATAAAATCCAAGTCATAGAATCCAAGTACAGATAGAAAAGGCACGTAAAAGAAAAACGGAAGATGTAACGTTTTTCGATTTCTACCTTTTTACAACATAAGAAATCAGATTTAGAAAATTATACTTTTCTATAATTTGCAAATTTAAAGTTGGTTGGTAGGGTTTCGTTGCAAAAATTTGATGAACTACGCTCGTTTTCTATAAGATTGTAGGAAAAATTGGATGAAAAAGTATTTTGATTTTCAAAATATTACATTCATACAGAAATTTCCAGTATATTTAGGATGTGTGCATCATGTATTCAAAAAGTTTTCAAGAAATATTTGCATTCATATAGGAGGTACGACTTATACATTCATTGCATTCTTATATTACTATGTTGTATTGCACTTTGCACAAGTGACAAATGGTTGAAAAATTGGATGTACATATGACGGTTGTAAATTAGACAGGGAATTACTTTATTTTACCCTTATCAAATTTCGGAGATGAAATTTCCTAAGGGTGGGAGAATGTAACACCCCGTATTTTATATAATTAATATACTAAAGAATCGATAATTTATAGTTTAGAATTTAGCCCCGAAACATGTAGCATTGTGTTTGCAGCAATTTTCTGATTCAGTTTGATACATGACTTGCTTCAAACGAGGTTCGTATAGGAAAGTTATTAATGAGTGAAGTTTTAAAAAGTTGTATGCATATTGTTGATGGGCCATTTGGACTGCCCATCAAGGCATGGTAGTGACGAGGACTCGTCCCCGTAGCCCATCATCCTATTCCACGCGGTCCCAAAGGAGTATGATGTGGTTAGGTCCAGTCAGCTACGGAGCGCTCATCTAGGGGCGGTCTAAAGAATAGTTCATCCCAGATTTTTTGCATTCAAATTGCCCAAAGCAGGCGGATCAAGCACCGAATCCGTGCTGGATTTTTGGGGGAAAGGCCGATTCTTCAGCAGATACTGATTCTTTCAGCCGTAGCTATTCCTCTGGATCTGATAACACGTGTAGACCACGGCCAAATATTTCATCACCTATAAATACCAGTATTTCAATTCAAAAAGGGGCATTGTATTTTTTCTTTCTTGTAAAAAAAAGGGAAATAACATATAAAGTGGACGTAGGCACCGTTTTTGCTGAACCACTATAAAAATCCTGTGTGTGATCTCTTTTTAATTTTTCTGCATTGTTGTTGTTCATCATTTATTCTCTACGAAATCTTTCCTTTCGAGTGTTGAACCCATTTTTGGTATCAACATTTTGGTACTTTCACTGAGAAGAGAATTTTCTCAGGACAATTCGGATTTTCGCTCTACTTTTGGATCACTATGTCCAAGACGGAAATCTCATTCTCGTCATTACGTTGACTTAGCAATGGCGGGAAAAATAGTCCGCAACACCAGAAAGAATCCACAAGCTGGAACATCCATGGAACCAGCCGGCGGGGCGACTAACCCTGAAGCTGCGTCGAGTCGGCCTACACTACCTCCTGGGCGGGATTTAGATCCATCCTCTGCCTTCGCGACCCGAGACGAATTCATGGCTGTAGTAGATCGACTTAGGGAAACTACTGATGCCCTAAGGGTCCATTCTCAAGAGAATGCCGCTATGCGTGAAGACATAACCCGCATAGCGAGACAGTGGAAAGAATTCAGGAATCAAGCTCGGGAGGTTTGGGGCCATCGACTCCCTTCCCCACAACCGGATCAAGCGTCAGGAAGCTCATCTTCATCTGAAGAACACAGGGACCCGCGTCGACCTCGGCGCCCATTAGAGAGAATTGAAATCGCCCGACAACCACAGATGGAAGAATATCAGAATCCGCCCGACGAGCGTGCTCAAAGGCGTGCTGAACAGGTCAAGTTAGAAGTGGTCGATCCTGTAGCCCTGCACAATCAGGAACCTTCCCCTCCAGTAAACCAAAATGCTGTTCGAAGAAATCGATCTCCTATACGTCCTCCTCGGAATCTTGTGAGGGACCAAGAGAACCGGAGGAGAAGAAATGTTCGGACGGCATTTCCAGATGGAGGGGGTAGAAGAAGTCCGTCGGTAGAAGAAGTCGACCCGGACACTGTGGTTCCACCAAACCTGGCCGCGATGGTACGACAAATTATGAACGATAGTCGCGGGCATAGAAATGAGGACTGGGGAATCGACCGAAGCCATACACCATTCACTGATGACATATTGCAAGGGGAATTTCCTAGGAGATTCAATATGCCTCAAATGGACCAGTACGATGGAACTTCAGATCCACAGCAGCATCTAATGAGATATTCTTGGCACATGGAGGTAGCGGTTGCTCCTGACACAATTAAATGCATGGATTTTCCAATCTTTTTAAGTGGTATAGCACTTATGTGGTTTGTCCGTTTACCCGCAAAATCTGTATCTAGCTTTAAAGACCTGAGTGAAAAGTTCCTCACTCAGTTCCGTCTTCATGCCACCAAATCGAAGCATGTCATGGCCTTAACGCCAGTTAAGCAAGGGAGAGGCGAATCCCTAAGAAACTATCTCAATCGATTCAATCGGGCGGCAACCGAAGTTAGCAACCCCAACCACGAAACCGTCTTGATGGCCATGGTCGATGGCATCGACAAACGAACCGAGTTTGGGAAATATTTGATTGGAAAGCCACCGACCACGATTGAGGCTTTCTATGAAAAAGCCAACATCAGATTAAGGCAAGAGGATGCGCAGCTGGAAGAGGAGGACGGTCAGAGGGACACCTTCAGTCCGTCAACCCGAAACAACGTCGCGGTTAAACAATCTGGGGATAACCCATGGAAAATCGAAGTAAATGTTGAGAATCGTGGCAAGCGAAGTGGCGAAGGATCGAGAGAGAACAGTGGGAGTTCGAAGCAAGGAGGAAATTCCCAGAAGCGCCCCCTCTTCCAGGTATTTGACACTTATACTGCATTAAACGATACATTAGAGAACATATATCTCGATACCTGTAATACGATGCAATACAAGAAGCCGCCCCCATGAGAGTCTACGGAGAAGGAACGAGCGACTAGGAAGTACTGTTTATTCCATGACATTTACGGGCATACAACCAATGAGTGTCGACACCCTAGGGATATCGTGGAAAAGCCAATTCGAGAAGGAAAACTCTATGAATATAAAATGGCTCCAAGGGACAGGGGGCAAGGAACTTCGATGCCTATGAAAAACCAAGCCACGGCTCGTGCTACCCCTTAAGAAAAAGGAAAGGGGATTGTTATTAACACTATCGTGGGAGGACCGCACCCCGCAGGTCATAGCGTCAGAACCATGGAACGATACGTCAACGCCGCGAAACATATTGATGTTGCAGAAGTGGATCCCTGTGAAGTCACGAGTCCTATCAAACAAAGAAGAACAATGGGTGAGGATATCATCTTCCGCGAGCGAGAATCATCTGGTATAGAAATTCCAACGGTCGATCTGTTGGTGATAACAAATGTTATTGGCCCGGCTGCTGCCAGAAAGGTTTTGATTGACAACGGGAATTCAGTAAACATCTTATTTAAGCAGACCTACGACCAAATGAAATTGGACGCGAAGGACTTGGAGCTATATGAAGGTCAGATACGTGGTTTCAATGGGGCGACCACCGAACCCATCGGCCGAGTCAAGCTATCAGTGGAATTAGGAGATCGGGATCAATGAACAGTCAGGATTCTACCGTTTGTTGTAATGAATATCAACTCGCATTATAATGCTTTCCTGGGACGGCCTGCCCTGGCTGTGTTCCGAGCATGTATCGCCCCTTGGTGTTTACTTTTGAAGTTCCCAACGGATAGTGGAGACGGAACCATGCGAGGGGACCAGGTAACAGGTCAAGCATGTTATATGGCAGAATGGAAGGAGCTACGGAACGGTGGTACCAAGGAGTCTGAGAAATCATCCCCCTCAGGAGAAAGGAAGGAAGCATAGCAATTACAGAAAACACCCCGACCAGGACCATCAGCCTGTGAGGTCGAAGACATCGACCCACGGGATGACGATGAGTCAGAGTACAGGAAGGCGGCCCCAAATGAGGCCATCATAGAAGTCTCAATCGACGATAATGATCCCACCAAGATCCTAAAAGTGGGATCTCACCTTGATCCCCTTCGGACGAGGGAGTTAAGTGAATTCCTCCGGGCGAATTTAGACGTATTCGCCTGGACCCACGCTGACATGTGTGGGATATCTCCGTCTATTATGACCCACTCCCTCAGCATCAACCCAAAACACGCTCCAGTAAAGCAGAAAAGGTGAATATTGGGCCCTGAAAGGTCGAGAGCTTTAAAAGAAGAAATTGAGAAGTTACAAGTCAACGGATTCATCCGAGATTCAACCTATCCCGACTGGATAGCCAATCCGGTGTTGGTGAAGAAGGCAAACGAGAAATGGAGAATCTGTATTGACTTCTCCAATTTAAATAAAGCCTGCCCTAAGGACAGCTTCCCATTACCTAGGATCGATCAGCTTGTCGACTCGACCGTCGGGCATGAGCTGCTTTCATTCATGGATGCATATTCCGGATATAATCAGACTACCATGCACATCCCCGACCAGGAGCACACCGGTTTCATTACCAACCTCGGACTATACTGTTATGTGGTGATGCCTTTCGGTTTAAAGAACGCAGGGGCTACCTATCAAAGGTTAGTTAACCGAATATTTCATGATCAAATTGGGAAAACAATGGAGGTGTACATAGATGATATGTTGGTAAAATCAAAACAATCATCTGAGCACGTGAACGACCTGTCAGGGATGTTTAACATCCTCCGGAAATATGGAATGAAACTAAATCCGTTAAAATGTTCTTTAGAGTGGCGTCAGGCAATTTCCTCGGCTTTGTTGTAAGTTCCCGTGGAATCGAGATCAATCCCGATCAAATTGCCGCGCTTAAGGGAATTCAGGAGCCTCACCGGATAAAGACGTTCAGAGTTTAGTGGGAAAGGTAGCTGCCATGAGACGATTCATCTCGAAAGCTACTGATAAATGCCTGCCCTTCTTTGAATTAATAAAAGGGGGAAACGGAACTTCGCTTGGACGCCCGACTGTGTCGAATCCTTCCGCAATCTGTTTGATCATCTTGAAAAGCCTCCTATTTTATCCAAACCTATCGACCATGAAGACTAGTTCGTCTATTTAGCAGTATCCGCACATGCAATTAGCTCGGTCCTGGTCCGTGAAGAGGATCGAGTGCAACGACCGGTTTATTATGTGAGCAAGAAATGACCGGAGCCGAACGTAGTTACCCTAGGATAGAAAAGCTTGCGTACATCTTCTAATCACGTCAAGAAAGCTACGGCACTACTTCCAGTCCCATCCGATTAAAATATTCACTGATCAGCCTCTTCGACAAATCTTACAACGACCAGAAGCAAGCGGTAGATTGCTAAAATGGAATATTGAGTTAAGCCAGTTCGACCTAACGTTTATTCCTCGGAAGTCAATCCGGGGACAAGCCTTAGCTAATTTCATAGCAGAATTTATGACCCCAGAGGAAGAATGTCAAGATGATGACCCCGAGCCTATGAAGATCGATCAAGAGCCAATCAGCTGGAAGCTTTACAAGGATGGGGCTCAGAATAAGCAGCGCTCAGGAGCTGGCATAGTACTTCTTTCCCCCGAAGGGCGTTCTATTTATTATGCTCTGAGGTTAGAGTTTTTGGCAACTAATAACGACTCTGAGTATGAAGCCCTGATTGCTGGACTCAAATTAGCGAAGGACCTAAAGATAACATCACTCGACATCTTTTATGACTCACAACTTGTAGTCTGCCAAGTCCTAAAGGAATTCGTTACCCGAGGAGAACGACCGACTTCTTACCTCAAAGAGGTCGAGAAGTTGCTGCGGAACTTCGATCGATACAGTATTTCCCATATTCCTCGGGTAGAAAACCAGAAGGCAGATAGGCTAGCAAAGCTGGCCAGTTTAGACTATCCGAACGAGACCGAGTTAGTCCCCATAGAAGTCTTGAAAATACCAAGCATTGACCAGATGAATGTCGACCAGACGGATATCGAGCACGAAGATGAATCATGTATGACTCCCATCTTTCCTTATCTATAGGCAACTACCCGAAAAGAAGAACGAAAAGCGAGCTTTGGTACGACAAGCTTCCAGGTATCTAGTTCAGCAAGGCCAACTTTACAGATGAGGATTTTCTGTTCCTATGTTCCGATGTGTAGCCAATAATGACATCAAAAGAACACTACAAGAAGTACACGAGGGAGATTGTGGAGCCCACACCGGGGGGCAAACCCTGGCCCGGAAAATACTGCGTTATGGATACTTCTGGTCGACCATTAATAAGGACGCCGCCAACTACGTCAAGAAATGCAATAAGTGCTAGAGGTTCGCACAAAACCCACGAGCGCCTCCAACAAATATTACCCACATGATAAGTCCTTGGCCGTTCGCTATATGGGGAATTGACATCATCAGAACTTTGCCTATTTCAAAAGGGGGTGCTAGGTACGCGATTGTGGTGGTGGACTACTTCACAAAATGGGCGGAAGCCGAATAGATGACCACGATTACAACGAAGAAGGTTATCAACTTTGTCGTCAGAAACATTATGTGTCGGTATAGAGTACCTCGAACCATTATCACAGATAACGGAACCCAGTTCGACAGTCTGGAATTTCAGGAATTTTGTGAGAAACATCATATCGAAAAGTGGTACATCGCAGTCGCACACCCCCAATCCAATGGACAAGTTGAAGCGGTTAATAAGATCATTAAAACCATTTTGAAGAAACGGCTAGAACGCACTAAAGGAAAATGGGTCGACGAGTTACCCTTGGCATTGTGGGCATATCGTACTACCCACAAAACCAATACAGGGCATACTCCCTTTGCTTCATCATACGGGTCCGAGGTAGTCCTTCCGATCGAACTTGAAGTCTCGACTCACCAGATGACCTACTACGATCCCCTGACTAATAAGGCACTTCTCTTGACCTCCCTGGACATGATTGACGAAAAAAGAGAAGAAGCGAATCTTCGGGCTCAAGCCCACAGGCAAAGGGTCGCTCGATATTATAACAAGAAGGTCCGGCCAAAGACATTCGAGGTAGGTGATCTGGTCTTGAAACGAATCTTTCCTGTCCCTGTACACATGGGTCTAAGATGGGAAGGACCCTACGTCTTTCAGAGAAAGCTCGATAATGGAAGTTTCAGATTAGTAACTGTGAATGGAGAGCCGTTTCAAAGAGCATGGAAGGCAGAGCATTTACGACATTATCTTTCTTAGAATTTATGTTTCAGTGTTTTTGCTTTCTTTTCGCATTTAGATTATTGATTTATTTGTTGCTGACATTATAATAGGCGACCATCATCGGTCACAATAGCGTATTAATAAGAGTCTCTGTTCCTGCTCTAATTCGTTGTAATTATAAAAGAGCCAGTAATTGTGATCGAACGACAGACTACACAACCTTTACCTTGAATGAATCAAGGATAAAGTTGACGCCTGTCCAGGCACACTGATCGACCATCAGATCTCGACTCTCGACCCCATTGACTTGAGGAAGAATATAAACAACACCCGAGCGTGAATGGTGCACCTTGACAAAATACCGCTCAAATAATAAAATTTTACCCTTTGCTGACCAAAGGATAAGTATAAAAGCCTTATGATGCTCCTGCTCAATTGCATCCAAGCCTAGATTAAGGATGGGACTCCTTGAGCTCGCCGGGGAGTTTACCACCCAAGTGTCTACCCAACACTTTGGGCAAAAGAAATAGCTAGTACCCCCGACAATAATAAAGGGAAACTCACCCTTGACATCAAAATTTTAACCATGTGATTCACACAACATCTATGTTACACATGTTATCACTACTTGCGAAATAAGCTGATTTTCATTCATAACCCCCTGACATCATCACAAAATATTGCTGTATAGCAGGTACTATTCAAACAACGACATCAGAGATACATCATTAGATAGTTACACGGAAAAAGAAAGTCCTAAAAGGGAGGTGGCATTGGTCCTTGCTCCACCATTTCAGCCAACTCTTTCTGCCTGATCATCTTCAGCATTTCCTCGGTGGTCAACACTCGCCTCGACCCCCCAAGTGTACTACCGAAAGAACGGGAAGCCGAGTCAGAAACCTGCGGAACAAAGGGGGCAGCAGAGCATGGGGCTGAAGAATGAATGGTCGGAGGAAGGAACTGGAGAAGTTTGGCACTCAAAGAATCCTCGACGGGATCAGGTTTCACAGCAGAAATCTCTTTGTCCCTCTGGTCCTTGATCTCGACCATGGTTGGGCAGCCTTCTTTTTTGGATTCCTCAATGATCTCGACATCGGAGATAGTAAGTCGACTGTTGCTACTTCCGTGGCCTTAATCTCTTCTTCGGTGGCACCCTTCTTCTCAGCGGTAGGCCCTTCATTCATCGTTTCAAAAACAACAAAAGTCCCTAAGAGAGAAAGGAGATACATACAGATTAGAGGAGGATGAGGACTCAAAAGGAAAAAGGGGAGGGAAGAAGTTCACCTTCCATATTAGAACCAACCACTTGTCCTTCTGTGACATTGATTTTGTCGGATGGAAAGATAGAAGACGAACCCCTCTCTGTAACCATGTGCGCGGAGGGCGCGGGAGCGTAAGGACGACTGTCACCAGCTTCAGTTCGAAGGATCGATTTTCCTTTCGCCTTACAGCGCTCCGCTTCTGCCATTCTCTTTTCTTGGTTTCGTGCCTCGACCATAATGGCACGCTCTCTGTCAGTTAGGATATGGGTCATCAGCAATGTCACATCCACTGGATGACCCTGCTGTGCCTTCTTCTTTTCATCCTACAAAAGTACCTTCCACACATCAACTAACGACTTGGGATATCCAGGCATCGAGGAAAAATCCCTAAGGCGGAGAACATCTGTACAAAACAAAAGAACCTGGCGAGCATGCCCCTTCTTCATCTCGACTTTCTCTTGGGCATGCTCAGCCTTAAGGGTCTCGATTCCAACATTGTGTTGAAGCTTCAGATTACCAGCAGACTCGACCGCTGCCGTAGTATTCTTTTCAGCCAGATCTTTAGCCAGCTCGGACGAATGAAGGGCAGCCTTCAAGTTCTTAATTTCGAGATTGAGCTAAGCCTTGTCCCTCTTCAAAGCTTCAACTTCCTCCTTCATAGAAGCACATTCCCGACCTTTCTGCTGGGCTTGAACATTCAAATCCTCGATCTCTCTCTCTCGTACTTTTCTTTGTCTGCCGCCGCCTACATCTCTTGATCTTTGATTTTCTTTTCAAGGAACCCGAAGGTCCTCTTACCACTGTCGACGTCTCTCTTTAAACTAGCAAGCTCGACTAGTTTTCTCTTTAATACCCCACTCACTTGTTCGGCATATTCCAGCATAGCGTCATATTGAGACAAGGCATATTCCAAATTGCTGCGCATGCGGCGACGGAAGCTGTGGGATAATGGTTGTATTTCAGGAAGTACCCCGACCTTGGAAAAAATGAGACCGAGAAAATTTCGTTCCAATTCTTGGAATCGGTCGGCAGAGGAAGTGCCAACCATAGGACTGGGGCGACGGATCACTACCCGAGAAGGCTCGGCTTCTTTTTTCTCCCTGGACTTGGGGGATTTATCCATTTTCCTCTTCTTGGGCGCGCTACTCAATTCGTCCATATCTCCCGGCGCTCGATCATGTCTTCTCAAGCGCCTCTTTTTCTGCCCATCCTAGTCCTCAGGCGGTTGGTCTCCTCTTTCTTCTCTTGATTCTTCTTTTTCTTCTTCCTTCCTGTCTTCCTTCACGACTTCTGCTTCCCTCCTTTTACTACCATCGTATTTTCCGCTGACATCTTTTTCAGTATGGGGCAAAGTAGCTTCCCCTGACCCGATGTCCCTTGGGAAGGAAGCGAACATGTCTCTATAAAACTCTTCATCAACACCTGCAGGGGAGGCAAAATGAAGTAAGCAGTCTTCGATTTGCGCATAAATATTTGATGATGTAACATGCAATAAAACCTTATAGTCATGACAAGATTGTACCTCCAATGCCGCAATCTTTGTCTGGAAGAGACATTCCCTCAGATTGGTGGACAAAGAATCGATTTGGATCCAGACTCTGTGGTGAAAGGATGATATTGGGCATTTGTAAATTCTCCAGCCCTGGAAGAGGGGAGGCGCCACAACCCTCATATAGACCATGGGTCGAAGGGGAATCTTCCTCGACCACCGAATCTCTCAGGTGAACTTCAGTGTGCTCCTCTTCGTTTGACCTCCCTGGCATAACCTCAGGAGCTCTCTTGGCAGGAACCTTCTTTTGGGTCGATGTCCGACCCCATCACGAGCGACTTCTTGAAACTTAACCTTCCAAACCTGCCTTTTGAAAACAGGCTTCTTTGAACCAGATTTCCTTTCTTCTCAGGCAGGGGACGAACGGAGGATTCTCCGACCAGTGGAATCCCTTGACTATCACCCGAATTTTTTGTGACTGGGGCACATCATCTCGAACCGGAGCTGCAGGGTCAGGCCCTTCTTTTGTTGAACCCTCGACCTATGTTGGTCAAGGAGGGAATATCAGTGCAAGTTTTCATCGGTTAGACAGTCCCAGAACTCCCGTTGCTTCTTTTCTATCTCCATCAGCCGTCTGTGGCATTTTTTAGAAACCTCCCCATCGAGTCTTACCAGCTCGCCTTCTATATATCGAAGGAAAAATCAGTCGAGGAGAGAAACACTAATGGGGTAGGAGTTTGCAAAAAAGAAAAGAGAGAACTTACCACGTTTAAGCCAGTATCGGGCGCACCCCGGCTGTTGCTTAATCCAGAACTAGTCTCGCATGGGATCACCTTCCTTGCTTGGGACCTCTTCGATAATCTTCCAACCATGTACAGCTTCAAAGAAAAATAAAGAAGGAGATTTATCATTGTGCCTAAGGTTGAAAAGAAAGGCTATGTCATCAAAGGTTGGAAGATGTCCCAGAAATTTTAGATATATATAACAGGTCGACGGCAGGTTGCCATAAGCTATCATATGAAACTGCATTGGAGCCAAGTTCATTCGACACAAGAAATCAATAATGATAGGAGGAAAAGGGGGAATGGCGCTCACGTTGCACATCGGAAGAGAAATTGCCATATAATCGTCCGGAGGATTATGGAGTCTGTCGGTCTCCGCCGGAACGAGAACATCATCAAAAGGAATGTTGTGTTTCGCCATTAAATGCTTTGGTCGCTTGAGAGTAATGTTGGATTTTTTTGCTTCTAGAGGGCTCCTTAGATCTCCGCACCAGGAAGCATATCAGGCGCCAGTGCGATAGGTATCGCTTCGGATAGCTCGACTGCTATCGGAGGGATAGGCTGCGGATCCATCGACCAACTTTGAGGACCGTTGCCGGGAGTGGATTCTGACTGACCTGTAGATTCCGAAGAACTATCTACTCTAATGGAAAAAGGTATCTCTTCACCAGACCTTGACTTAGCCATTAACCTAAAAGAAAAAAGTAACATGTGATTTGGTTCGGGTTAAATGAAAATTGGTATCTATTTTGTCGTCCTCTTTAGCACAGTCACGCGCCTTAAAGTCCAGAAATGTTCTAACTCACGAAATGCTTGACAAAGTCTTTTGCCATCAAGATTAAAAATTTGATATCGACAAGTTTTAATCCAAAGAATGGTGATGCCGCTTTGGGGGAACCACGCCGCCACTGATTTTAGCGGTTCAATGCGGAGAGACTCCATCGATGGAGTCAAATTAGACCCTAGGTCACGGTTAAAAAAAAGGGGAGGGGGAGACAACTGTGCAAAAGTGATATTTCGATATGGAGAGCAATTCATACCTAACAAGGATGACTCTTGAAGGAGATGATGATCACTAATTGTCTTTCTTCCGAAGTAGTAGAATAACCCTTACGATGATAAAAAGTAAAAAGAAAGGGGTGAATGAAGTTTTATTTTTATAGTAGTAGAGAAATGTGGCTATTCAAATTCGACCAATCTGATTGAACCAGGCGGACGCATAAAGAAATTGGAAGATGAGAAATCAGTTGATAAGACGGGGAGATAGATAGGCGCCATCACTATCTGAACTCATTTATAATCTCAAAGCAATTGATGAGACTTGACAAAGTGCGTGGTGCCCATTGGAATAAAGTGGGGATAACCAATGGAACAAGCGATGAACGGACTTTGGCTCAAAAAATGTGATAACAAAGTATGCTTCCCGTTAAGTAAATCATACTTTAGGGGGCAAAGTGTTGATGGGCCTTTTTGGACTGCCCATCAAGGCATGGGAATGACGAGGACTCATCCTTGAAGCCCATCATCCTATTCCACGCGGTCCCAAAGGAGTATGATGTGGTCAGGTCCAATCAGCTACAGAGCGCTCATCTAGGGGCGGTCTAAAGAATAGTTCATCCCAGATTTTTTGCATTTAAATTGCCCAAAGCAGGCGGATCAAGCACTGAATCCGTGTTGGATTTTTGGGGGAAAGGCCGATTCTTCAGCAGATAACGATTCTTTCAGCCGTAGCTATTCGTCTGGATCTAATAACACGTGTAGACCATGGCCAAATATTTCATCACCTATAAATACCAGTATTTCAATTCAAAAAGGGGCATTGTATTTTTTCTTTCTTGTAAAAAAAAGGGAAATAACATATAAAGTGGACGTAGGCACCGTTTTTGCTGAACCACTATAAAAATGCTGTGTGTGATCTCTTTTTAATTTTTCTGCATTGTTGTTGTTCATCATTTATTCTCTACGAAATTTTTCCTTTTGAGTGTTGAACCAATTTTTGGTATCAACACATATATACGGGTATAAACATGAAATTTGAAATTATATATGAGTTATAACTAGAAAATAATATTCATATGAGTTATATTAAGAAACTAACTGAACGTTAAAATTAACATTAATCAAAATATTAAATCGGCAAAAACACGTCATTAACCTAGTAGTTTGGTCGACCTAGGATTCACATTGGTCAAAACATGTCTCAACCCTAGGGTCGACCCACCCCTAAGGTGGGTCGATACGGGGGTCGGCCCACCCGGGCCAGATCTGTTTTGTTGGGTGATGTGTTTTTCTGATTTATACGGTTCGTTTTTATATTAGTAAATCCGATGGACTAGGATTTCCTGTGCACCTATAAATAGACTAGCAGGGCCTAGCTTTCAACTCATATTTTCTGAGACGACACCAAGCATCTGCTATTTTCTTTTCTCTTCAAATCTTTCAGAAATTAGAAAAATTATTTTTAGGGTATTCTGGTTCAAGATTTGAAGATAGAGAATATAAATCTTCAACATATGTGTCCAGATTTCTAATCAACGTGAGGTAAGTTTTGTGAATATGGTTTATTTAGGTTTCTTCCTTATTTCCCTCTTCTGTTAGTATCAGATTTGTAAATCCATGGTTGTTTTGATACTGGATTATGATAGGAAGACCATGGAATCACATATCTGAATCAGATTCAAGGATTGGAAAGCTGTCAGGTGAGTGGATTTAGAATTATACCTTTTGAATAATGGTATATTTACCGTTTATGTTGTAATGACTTGCAAGAATTCGATTCCCGAATTCAACAATAATATACAAATATTGTATCACTTGCCAGAACTCAAGTATGGAAATCTAGATAGTTAATACAAAGAAATCAGAGGGTGAGATAAGAAAGAAAGAAATATTAGAATAGAAGAATAAGTTGAAGAACCAACACATGCGCTAAGTCTCACATCACAGCGGAACAAATTATAATATAGAAATAAATCTTTATTGAGAGCTTTAAAAATACTTACAATATCAGAGTACATCAACACATCTGGACAGTTATAATAACCTGTCCTCATATGCAATCCCACAGAGGAATACACACCTAATATATCATATATCTGAACTCCTCCAACGCGTCTTCTAAAATTTGCAGCATCCAAATCTAAACCTGTAAAACCTGGTCTAAGCTGAGCATTTCAAACGCCGGATCAATTTGGTGAACCAGAGTGAGAAAAACACAATAAGTTTAAACGTATCATCTAACTTTATTTTAAAGTCAAAATCTTTTTGAAAGAAAAGGATAATCGTAAGACCAAATCCACACATAAATATGGACGGTTTTTACCTTACGATAATCCAAAATATTTTTGAAATCAATATCTTTTTTGATATTATAACAGTGTCTAAATACAAATAAAAGTCAATCTAGCGGAATGCTTGCATCTCACACTCTACATACATAGCATACAACCAAAACCGCAGGCATTTATTGGAGAATGGTTTTCCATGGTAAGGTATGTGCAACCACCTTTCCAACAATGTACCTCCAGAGATGAATACTTTAGGGTTCAACAAGAACATCTTGCAACCCAGGATAAACATGATTGACCCCTTATTTCGCTTGAGAGTACCGAATATATCATCACCACGGTTGAGGGCCAGCCAACCGCCAAAAGCATACAAAAATAAATAGGGACAACCGAAGGAATTTGATTTCTCCAGATTAGGTAATGATATACCCTAATGGGTGCGACCCACATAGCCATGCAACCTACCCGATTTTTTCCATTTCCTAGTTGATGAGGCTTGAGGCTACACTTTACCTTTATAATCAGCACATCACATTTACCTCGAATACCACATCGTCAGATCCATAAAATCACTAATTGACATCCACAACAATACTTTATGTGTTAGCTAAAAGAAGTTTCCTTCTCCGCCTTTACTCTTGGTATGGTTGAAGTAATCAATGTACGTAACCTTTCTGAAAATACTCTGTCAGACATCCATCCATACAAGTCATCCAGGAACAAGAAGAACCGAAGGCACCCTCTTACCACATCCTTGAATTACCCTATGGATCATTAGCGAGTAGTCGTTGCAATCCAAAAGATTCCAATCACGACAGAACCACTATCGAAATACCTCTGGGCGCTAATTAGAGAGATTTGACAAATAATCCTTTTGCTCATGAAGATCAACGGTCTTCAATTGCTCCATTTTCAATCATTATCTTCCCATATTTTCTGGTTCAGAATGGTTTTTGAACATAAATTTGATCCCGGTCTTTCTGTACCCACAATCATATTGGCCAGATTTGATAGTCGGTTATTTAACTATTAAATAAATAATCATGAGAATAAAAAGAGTTCACTGATTCAGTACCAGCCTAACATGGCCTTTTTAATTAAAAACGATTTACGATGGCTATTTTAAACCTCTAAATCCTTCAATGTTATGGATATAGCTTTTCACTTCTTATCTAACATAATGTTATTCTAAAAACCATTTTATTTCAATCCTTGGGAAAATATCCTATATAATATCTAATTTTCTATTTTTCTATCATTTCAAAACATTTGCTATCTCATTACTCATTATTTAATATTTGGAAAATAAATTCATCTTATCACTCATAAAACAACGTTATGAAATCTTTCTTGGTTTATTATTTGAAATAACAGCCAACCCTTATTCTTTGGAATAAATTCCTTCCAAAACCCCCTTTTCATTTCCCTTTACCTGGAAAATATCATTATAGTTTACATAATCTCCTTTTAATTCCTTTACTTCGGGAATATCATTATATATATATATTCTCAAATCTTTCCATTCTCATTACTATGGAAATCTCATTATACATATTTCAAATCTTTTTATTTCCGTTACTTTGGAAATCTCATTATATAATTTCAAATCTTGAAATTTTCACTACGTTATTATTTCTCATATGGAAATAATAAATTATTCTGTACCTCCTTCCTATTACAACTAATATCATCTTCAAACAATCCTGAAGTCGTTCAAGTTGGTGACCTTGATCAACAACGTTCTTATCTTAAGATAGAAATGAGTTGTAATTCAAAAACTGAAATTTATTCTAATATCAAAACAAATCCTACTTAACCATTTTTCTTAAACCATGATCTTATAATCCATTTCTTATTTTTGAAAATTCCTCTTCAAATACAACAATTATCACTTTACTCGTCGATTAATTAAATGCTTATCAAACATCTCCTTTTCACTTTAAATTCCTTTAACCAATTTATTTTATGACACGAATGTTTATTTCAAAATCTTATTCTCAAATCCCTTAACACATACCATTTCAAAAATCCCTTTTTCAAAACAACTCAATCATTTCCCACTTTAAATATCTTAATTTGATTCCCTTCATTTTACTTAGTTTCATTATTAAGTAACGTTAATTTAAAATTATTGCTGTAGCACCTCGTTGCTTTTTATAAACCATGTTTAAATAAATTCTGGTATAATATAAACCGTTTTCATCTCAATTTCCTTTTAACTTAATTCAAATATTAAGTCAACATAATTTAAGCTATCGTACTTGCTTAAAATTTCATTTTATAACTTCGTTATAAGAACTCGGGTTTTGATATAAAACCCATTCACACACTCCTTTCACAATTCAATTAGATTCTATTTCAACAACGATTACTTTTTAGATGAATTCCAATTAAAAAGAAGTCTCCTAAATTATTATTAATTAAAATAATAATTTACTCTAATTATTAACTAAAGTAGTTGTATTTAACTTCTTAATTAACAAAAATAAATTGTATATTCCCATTTAAAACCACATTAAAAATTAAAAAAATATTCGTAAACTATTTTATTAGATTAATTCAAAACAAACTAATTTCATAACCAATTCCAGTTAAAAACGGTTAACTCAGTCAATTCGAAACATAGTTATCTTGGTAACCAAATTCAGTTGATCCTTCCTTTAAATTAATTAATAATGTAATTATTTTAAATAATTCTATTTAGTTATTTTTCTTGAAAACAATTATTCAATTCTTAACTGTTAGGTAAATTTTCAACTCGCTTACTTATAGATCTGATTAATATTAGAATTTTCTTTGTGAAATCATTTAAAAATTAAATAAAAACTTAAATAATAAATAGTGAATATTTACTTACTTTTTATAACTTTTATTCGAAATAATAGATTTAAAAATCTATCTTCAGTTATAATATAAATTTTATAACTTCACTTTTATCGATTTACCTAACGGTAAATCAAAATTTGGAAATTGATTAATATATAGGCCATATGCTGCCAGTTATTCAACCAATATTGCCCACTGGTTTAAACAAAACAAATGTTGAATTTCAAGTCAATGGTCAATGATTAAAACTGCCCATTGGTTTAAACAAAATAAATAACATCTAATCTATTTAAGGAATCCAGTTGGATCCCTCCAACCTGCTCTTCCCTATATCCAAATATGTTATCTAAAACAAAATTATTAAATAAGAATTATCCAATATTTAACTAATAATTTCTACAACGGTCAATAATAAAAATTTAACACAACAAAACAATTCAAACCATTCATTAAAATAAACATCTTTATTTAAAACGTGACCAACTAGGTAAGTTACTTTTATTAGGTCCAATCGTTAAAATAATGATTTGTTTTTTCATTGAAATTAAACAACGTTTAATTTCACTAGTTTAATCAACATATGAATGTATATTTAACAAACAGTCATCCATCAGCAACCATAGCACACAGTTTATAAAACCCGACTTATATAAAATATAAGTGGAAAGAACTGAGTGATTTTAACTCACCTTGGCTTTTGTTTCATTGAAACGGCTCAATTATAGTTAAATTAAATAGTCGTTTCATTTAACTGTAAATCCCTGTCATCTCTTCTTTTGTCCAGAACAGTTCCATGATGTTGAGCTCGTCGCCACGATCATAACGTAAATGGTTCCATTCCATTATGTAAATATATGTTAGAATTTTTAACATTCAAAGTTACACAATTTAATTTGAAAACTAATTACATTAACTATTATAAATATTAGCGGTTAGAAATAAATATTTGGTCCGATAATTTACATTGCTTTTTTAAAAAGAATTCGTTACCGACTTCTTGTTTCAGCCATACCCAGGTCCAATTATACTGTCTCTGTTATGTTCAAAATGTTATGCTTGATCTCCTTAGTTCCTAATTTACGTTTTACACTAAGCATATTATATTAATAAAATAGGCTAATAATTTATTTGGTTCGGAAATAACGGGTTTGATCCTCTTTTAGTTCCTTCGTGTTCTTCATTCTCTGTTTAATATAATTAATTACTTAGATTTGAAATTAACCTAGGCCAACTAATTATATTATCATAAACAAAACGGGCAGATCTTAGAAGTTCCTCACTGTATAAAAATATACGGCTCGAAAGTATTACTGATGCTTCCTTCTCTTCGAATATTGCTGCTCCATGCTTTCTAAAACCCATCTACAATCTATCCTTACACCCATTGCACCTCTTCCATCGCATCAGACCGACATCCAAGACCACCGCCGACACCGGTCCAGCACCCCCTACCTTTGCCAGAAGCTACGTTCAACTCGAGCTCACCATCGGTCCCTAAAACTGCTCCGAATGTTGCGCCTTCGTGGCTTGATTTCGGCCGTGACACTACTCCAAACACGATCGTATCTGGTCAAAGTAACGATCTCACAGAGCTACATCATTTTATTGTTAAACATTTTTAGATTTAACGCGTGGATTTTAAGTGAAAGGGGAAAGAATGTTCGAACATTATGGTTGTTCAATTGGGTTGATGGAGGCTATAAGAGGCCTTGACCACGCGAAGGAATTCTCTAGGGTTGCTGACCTTATGTTTATTACATAGAGAAGGGATTGAATATAATCATACTTTATTATTTCTAAAACTTTGTAATGAAGTATCATCTAAAAACCATCTCATACATCTCTTATTTGAGATGAAACTCCTAATCCTAGCATAAAAAAATATTCCAGACCCGATGGGACATGTTTCGTCAAACTCTGAGGTCTTTTGTAAAAGGTCCTTTATAAATCGTAAGCTAAAAATCACACTTTTAAATTTTCCACGATCACAATATAAATCCAATCAACTTGAAACTTTGAAATTATACTATACCTTTTCCTTAAGGATCCAATGAAATTTGTTTCATTGAAATTGGAGTTTGTTTGGCCAGCCGTTTATTCCTTTAAAGTTACCACTGTCTAAATTGGCCAAAATAAAATAAACTATTTAATAAAAACAAGGGCATTTGACGCTGCCACGATCACATGGTTAATCGGATTACTACCAAATTTGAAATGTAACAATAAACTACTAATATAGATCCAATAAAACTTGTTTGGTCGGAATTCGACTTCATTTCGAAAACGACGATATTTTTTAATTTAAATTGTTTGTCAGTTTACAATTAAATTCCATACGCTCACATATTAATTCCGTTTGGCCCCAAAATTTGCAACGCGCTATGTTTTGACGTTCCAAATCCAACAAAATTTGTTTCATCCCAAACGGAGATCGTTTGAAAATTGGCTATTTCTAAGGCTTTTAAAAATATCGATAAAAATATTAATTAAAATCCAAAATAATCAAATAAAATAATCATAAATTATTATTATTATAAATATCCAAGTAAAATATTATATACAGCTTCAAATATAATTAGTATGAATTTTACAACTTAATATTAATGTTTTTGGGTTAACCGATATTCAGATAATATTAAAAACCTTATTATATCTATTAAAAAACGTTATATTTTATTAACGAATTCCATAACGACTATTTTAAAATTTGAATTGCAAATAACTAACAATATATAACATGAAATCTTGACTTTTCTTTTCCATATGAAAATTATAATCAACAAGATTCAAATGATTCTTGTTTCACGGAATTCCGACTTAAAACGGATTCTTTATATTCAATTGAAGTTCAAAACTCAATATTATGAACTGCTGCGCCATTTTGATTTCATTTTAAATTATATATAAATCTAACATTTACACTTTATTTTTAATAATGAATTAAATATTAAATCAATTAATATATCCATATAATATCTAAAATAAAATTTTAATATTCGAATTCAAATAACTGAAAAATCCGGGTCGTTACATATGTTCCTCATTATTCTTAACATGTGAAATAACTGCAAATTATGGATTGCGATATAATTTATTCACTAGAATGTTAAGAATATACTATTGTACAAATCTATTATGTTAGTCTTCTATTTGGATTAAAAATTACTGTAATATGGAAATTGTGGGATTTACTATAAGCGTCGATATGTTACTGAAAATGTTGTTTAAGGACAAATGGATATATTTAAATCAAATTACAGTGAATTGGGAATATTGGAAAAAGAATAGATGTTCCTAATTAGTACGGAAAATTTACAGTAATTTGGAAATTGTAAATAACATTATCTCAAAAAATAAAAAGGGGAATTTGTAGCGAACCGAGTTCGATGGATTTGGGAAGAATTGATATATTTCCATTAAAATTACTAAGAATGTATTTGCAAGAAAAGAAAAGGAAAAAGGAGACTAGTGTCAAATAGGGATTCTTTTACCATATTGCACACTAATTACATAAAAAGATATATGTATATCCATGGCGAAACTAAAAGAAATAGCATGCAAATATGGATCTTGATTATGTGCATTATGGAAATGAATGTTTATATATTTCTACTAATCAATCTAAAAAGGTGTGTGAAGTATTTTCTTGAAATATTGAGAATATACAAGATGATAATTAAATGGATGTTACAATAGTAAAAGTTTGGCTACTGTTAAAGAACCAAGGAAAATGTCATGAACGGGGAATATAACCTATTATAATTAATTATATGAATGAGAATATAATATAATAGGTTGGCTTGTCCTAATGACAAGTGGGACTCTAACATGGGTTATAATAAATAGAAAGGGAACTTATTAATAAACCTTGGTTAAGAGAATTAAGTTAATAAGTAAACAACGATAATAGGTTGTGATGACAGTGCAAGAGTAGGTCTTGATCAAATACGGAAGAATGAGGTAGACTTATGGAATGAAATAAGTTGTACTTAATTATATAAATTAAGTAACATGTTAACAAAAAACATGTGGATTGGGATAAGATATACTTCATTATACATTGAGTAGAACATTTATTGTAACTTGTGAACATGCAGTTGGACAATAAATGACATGGTAGTAATGTAAAAAAATTGTAGATTACTTTCTTTAATTACAATCTGGGGAATAACATGTTATGACATTATTAATGAACTCGTATGATTAATAAGCGAGTAGGGCCCATTCCTCAGGGATATAAGGGGCTTAGGGAAAACTAGTAACTTGAATAAAAGCGAATATTTGGGTAATCAAGTTGATTAGTATTCTGATAAGATAAAGCAAGCGCTCTATTAAAAGATTAGACATTGGGTCTAATAACACGTTTGCGTAATGCGCTTGGACCAGTCCGTATGTACGAAGTTGAAGAACCCAGTGAGGAAGATCATTGAGTTGTCTGAAGACACTGGAGGAGAACGTACATCTTATTATTCTACCTTGTTATTTTGCTGGTTATTTTGTTAGCTTGCTCTATGAGACTGGAGGGAAGCACGCGACTTCCGAGGGACATGGTAGGGTACTCCATGGTGGTCCTTTATTGCTGTACACGCTCTGGCTATACTCGTAGAGGTTTGATATGTGCGGTACCACCTGGTGAGTATACCTTGACTGTAATGATAGTCTGGCAGTCAGTAAGCTGTGGCAGATAAAGTTGGGTAATTCGGCGGTTGGGATCGGGAGAGGTTGGTCATGACTAAGATAAAGATAGTAATCGTCGGGTACCTGTCATCCGCCGCCAGTGGGACGTAGAAAGACTAGAGCTAAATCAAGAGATCGTCGATCTTTCACTATCAATACATTGGTTTAGAGTACACCAAATTGGATGATTAGATTTCACTAGTTGAGGGAGGGGTTGTTAATACCTTAGGTGCCCTAGATATTGATTTTGGTGGCAACAACCATATAAACATGACTACTAACGTATCTTCGAGTTGTGCATTTACATCGGATATATTATGGAGATATTTTTAGAAATATACAAGAGTACAAAAGAGGAATTATATAAGAAGTTTAATCAGAGCAATGGAAGGATAATCAGAACAATTGAAGACCAAAGTGTATTAGATAAGAATGCTAAAGAATAGAGGTGTTTGAAGTGATGAGGAGTTGGTTGAACCTTAGAATATCTTGTTAAAGATCCCATCGCAGTTATACATGAAGATAATCAACCATTGACCTCAACCTAATCACCAAAATGCAAAAAATATAAGGTAATTTGAAATGTTAAAAATTTGAAACACTTATATGTGTTGATCACACTTATATGTCGACATGTAAGTTTATACATGTCAACATATAATGGTTTTTAAGATTTTCAAATTCAAATTAGGAAGTTTTTCCCTCCATCTCTTCACCAAAAGAAACATCCTTTCAAACACTATTTAAAGGCTTCTGGTAATGAATTTTAAATCATCTTTTCACATTTTCTTCTTTTACTACTCCATATATTCTCCACACAAATCCATTGAATACTTTTATATTATTCTTGCAAATCTACTCTCTTTCACTCCTATTCTTCGTTGATTTGCAAGACACACATTATCATAGAGTTATACTTAAATTCATATCATTTTCTCTCTCTAATTTTATCCTATTTCCTCAAAAAATTCAAAAATATATTGCCATTGGAGAGGTCTATAGGATCATTGTACATTGTACCAAATCTGCAAGAATCTATATTGAAGATATGACTACTTGCCATTGTTTGTTGCTATTGATAAGGAGAATGTGTACCTTGCAGCCCGTGAAATCAAGATTGTAAGTGTGTTCTTGCCACCCATGGAAAGCAAGCGAATATAGTGAAATTCTGCATGGTGAAGTGCAGAACTGGATATAGGATTTGATAATCCGAACCAGTATAAAAATCGTGGTGTTATTTACTTTAGTGCATTTATTTTATTACTCATTATTACTTTCAATTTGAATATTTAATATATATAGTAAATACACTTCATCTCTTTAGTGTTTGAAGAGCTTTAAAATCCATTAACATTGTGTTATAGATACCCCCGTTCCCCAACCATTGGTATCGGAGCTGGCTAGGGAATGTGATAGGGGGTTCTCTCTCGGATGTTTGGTGGCGAGCAGGAGACTTTACTCCTACATGTCCCACGGGTGGGTTGATTGAGTCGCAAGGCTAACCGTGAAATCAGATTTGAGGTACCATTTTTATGCCACGGTGGCAGGTTAGGCCACTGGTTGTTGATGACCCATCACAATTGGTATCAGAGCAAGGTTTTCAAACTTATCATAATATGATTTTTGAAATTTATAAATTGTTAGGCCACTAGTAGCACCTTTATTATGCTTATTGGGCTTGTAGGATGAAATTTTATTTGCAGTCTAATAGTTTAGATATTTGGAACATTATCCAAGAAGAATACATAGAGCCTTAAAATGAATATTCAAAATGGACATTAGACCAAAATACACAAGCACTATTTAGTATCATATAGCATACATCCAACTGAAATCTACAAATACATCTCTTACATAATTACGTCCTCGAACTTTGGCTAAAATCATGAACCAGAGCTTTGATACCAAATGTGATGACCGCCCACAACCCACGCACTAAACAAGAGGAGTAATGCGCCGATAGGTGTGCCAGGAAACTATGGACCATCGTCAGAGTAGGTAAACAACATTGGAACCTATCGTAGAACTCACAGCACAAGGATAAAATATAATAGAACATATACAATAGGTATTATTAGTGAAGCAGAAAACACTAGACCTTTATAACAATTAGAAATTAATATCCATACACTTGGATTACAACAATAGTGTTTATACAAATTTCCTCACCATAGCACTCGTAGAATAATAAATAGCGGAAATCCAAGTACTATATAGTAGAAAGATAGTACGCCAGCCTCCTACTCGCCTCCGAATTGCTACATCGTCCTCACTAAGCTATCACCTATTACCTGCCACCTAGTCTTCCCATCCACAATCGAATGAACAACCCAAGGTAATAAGAGGGAAGCATAAAACCTTGAGTCAAACAATAGTCTTAGTGAGTGATAAAACAACTAAAAACAATCATCAACAAAGTATATGAGAATAGGTAGATTAACAAACCAATCTACCGAACACCAGAGAAGAACTCAACCCTTCCTTCCCCACATCGGACAGTGATAGCCTTTACATCAAACACTTCAATCATTCATTCATGGAAACCAGAACAAACACCATTAGCACTGTAGCATCCATATTATACGTATCTCACGTAATCCATCCTAATCGAATTCAACATCCCTCAAACACAAGCCCCAGAGGCCTAAATTAGTATCAAACAAGCATCCAAGAAACATCTTCTTCGACGTTGGACAATTTACGTGAGATGGTACAGACAAGGCAACCAATCAACCATGAAAGACTCTGGCTATCACTGCCAGTCCTGCTTCGAAACCTTCGTTAATCGTATGACGACCAACCTTGCCATATGTCAAGGGCTAATGGTAACCTCAGTTCTGATATAAAATCCGTATGCCTTTCAACGATACGTATGTTTGTCCAACCTTGACAACTAGGCCTTTTAACGATACCTAGGGTACTCGACCTACAATCGGTCTTTTAGACGTCTCTATTGTACCCTTACTTCGAGCCTGCTGGAACTTACGAGAACGATAATATCTCGGCCTTCACATCTCTAGTCATCTAACCCGACGACTTTTCTTAACTCAAGCAACCTTCTTGAGTAACCATTATCCACCAACTCACGACCTTTGAGTTGTCACCTTGTACGCTGTTTTACACCAATCAACGAAAAACTTTCAACACTTCGAACTTTCTTACTTGAATTTACTTCGAAGTCACACCATCAATGAGCCAAATTACATCACTGCGCTATGCTAGGGTTCGAGGGGTTGCCCAATTTTTTTTTAGGCCTTCTTATTCAAATCTGGGTCGTACCTGAAAATATAAATTTTACAGTAATAACCCTGCGTGACCGACCCATTCTCTTCGAGCCGATCGACCAGATCCTGGACTCCTTGCACAACCCGACCGACCCATGTCAACATATTTGGACCGACTGAGCCGACCCGACCCATCTCAATCATATTCGGATCGACCGACCCATATGAAACCGACCAACCTGACCAAAAAGCAATCCGATCGAACCATTTCAGAAAATAGGACCGGACCCATAATCTCATGGAACCAGACCAATCCATGCCTTCAGACACATCCCGACTGATCCACCTGAGATTGATCCTTCTATTGACTGACCCTTCCTATCGAGGCCGACCCATCTCTCACCTTGAGACCGACGCAACTTCACCTGAGTCAAGACCGACCCGTATTGCTGTCGACCGACCCAACCCTGACTTGCTTCCTAAGCCACTTACCGATCGACCAGCTTTAGACCGACCCAATTCCGACCGACCGACTAGACCGGACCGACCCGAAACCTGGACAGATCCAATTCACCATCGAATTCAACCAAAACTGCGCCAAATGACCAATTCGATGAGACCAACTCATCTGATTCATCCAATACAGCCAAAAATATGTTACGAAATCAATAACAACATGAAAACGATAATTTTCCTCAAAAGTTATGTAAACTTCACCAAAATCATGATAAATGAACATATGAACAAAATGATGGATCTAACTTGCATAAACATATGAAAATACATGGAAATTACCAGTTTTAATTTGCTAAATTAGATCCTACGGAGATACTTATGAAACTAAACTTACCATGATGTAGATCTAAGAGATAACACTTGAATTTGATGAAAAACAAGATAAAACACTTATATACTTGATTGAATCCGTGTGAGAGATGCATATCACCCACCAATTCTCCAAAACAAGCTAAACGCTATGAATTATGATTTCGAACATCGAAGAATTTGATCCAAACCCTACGATTCGATGATCTCTCTCTTTGATTTGCGTAGATCTAGCCTCAAATGTTGTAGATCTTTGATTCACTTCCTTAGATCCCAATTTTTATGGTGGAAAGGTGTTAGAGGAAGGAGGAACACAAGGCCACCAAATGAGAGAATGGAGAAAGTAAACTACTCTCCATACCTCTCACCCCCTATTTATAGTTTTCAACCAGCCCACTAATCGGCTTCTACAAATCAATCCATTATGGCTTACCAAACCTGAACAACCAACTGTTAAAACCTTGAAACCACTGAGCCAAATCTTTAATGTGACCACTCTATGGAAAGTGAAACATCATTTCCTTTCCAATGGAACATGTCTCAACACATGTTTCGACCTGAGTCAAAAGTTATGCACTGTAGAAGACTAACAGGGGGAAATGGTCACAAAAAAATTGGTGAAAATTATGGACATGTCTCACATCCCCATATGCAACATATTAAAATATGAGAATGATCCAACCCTTAGGGAATAAAAATATTTTATGATCCTCCAGTACGTAAAATGCGGGATGTTACAGCCATTATGGCTTAAACTATTAGAATTCCGCATTCTAGGATAGGATTTTGATTGCATGGATTGTTGGATGGTAGGCACGCAGGATGTTATGTTTTCTCGTGTTTGCTTGGAATTCCGGGGACGTAATTCTTAAGGGGGGAATGTAATGTCGTGTTATACATATCAACCAATCATAAAATAATTATATTTTATTCCCTAGTGGTTGGATCATTCTCGGGTTTTAATATATTGTTCATGGGGGTGTGAGACATGTCCATGATTTTTACCGAACCTAGTTATGACAATTTTGCCCGTAAATTTACTATTTGGGCCATAACTTTTGATAGGGATCGAATCAGGTGCTGAAATTAGTCTCATTGGATTGTGTTTACAAGTTTATAGGGCAGTCATATAAAGGATTTGGTTCAGCAGTTTGAGAGGAATCATTGTTTTCAGTTTTAGCTTCTGTTAGGCAGTCTGGTTAGCAGCTAATGGGCTGATTAGCCAATCCCATTAGGTTAATGAACTGCAGATATAAATAGGGGGACTTGGGGACAGAATAAGGGTTTCTTTCTTCATTCTAAACCCTAGGTTGGGCATTTGTGATTCTCCGGTTCAACCTATAACCCTAATGCTCCATTCTTTTCATTCAAATTCATCGTATATTGCATCAGAAGATAGATCATCATCAAAGGAGATTAGATTACATCAAACTGCATTAAATTCAAATATTATCAATGCTGTCCAGACCTAATCTCGTCCTATTTACACTGAATTGGAGATTAGGTGGGTGATAGATATCTTTCATATGGAAACTACGGATTATATAGGTAAATTAGGATCAAATTCATATTTTACATGCTAAATTCACCCTAGATCTGATCCCATATTTTTACCTCAGTTTTAGATGTCTTAGGGGAACCTAAATTAATCTTGTTAACCAGAAAATTATTAGATTAATTATGTTTATTTACATGTTTAGGTCCAAATCATGTTACAGCTCATGTTTATGATATGTTTATGACTTAATCATGATATGTTCTTATTTGTTTGATCATGAATTGTTGTATTGGTGGCTATTTTGTTGAAATTGGATAAATTGCTTGAAGTTGTATGTTAGATTGTTTGCCGTAACTAGGATTGAAGTTTGAAGTAAATCATAGGTTTAGATGATCGGATTCAGACGAAACTTAGCGGAGGAACTCTGGAAGACGAGGGATGGATGCATGAAAAATTTCATGCCAAAATAAGCCATGTAAAAGGACCGACACCAGTCCATGACTTGATGGACCGACATAGATCCATGTAGGATGATCGGGTGGTGACGATTTTTGTGGCGTACCTTCGTGTTGATAAATTGGTTTCTCTTGAAAATTTTCAAGCATTTGGAAGAGATTTGGAATGCGTCGAAGATTGATCACTCAAGTACATGGACGGACTAGCTGGAGTTTTTACTGGACGAACGGAATGCTACGAAAATGGACCGATAGGAAGTACTTGGGAAGTGTAGCACAATGGTCAAGTTACTTAGCCAAAAATGGCTAAGTATATGGATTAGTATCAGTACATCAAGGATCGGTACTGATCCATCACATTGAGTCAAGGGGAGCCGAGGATTTGAGAACTTGATGATGATGGTTTCTAAGGGTTGCTGGTGAAGTTTGGATTGAAATAAACTTCGAATGATTGATGCTCAACTCAAAGATGGATGGCCCTTTGATTGTGAGGTCGCATTGGAGTTGTCGAAGCAGAATTGATGTGATACTGGTCATGATGTGACGTACATCTAGTTGGATGATGGATTGACAAGATGGGAGTCAATCATGAATGATAATGGAATGGTTCGAGAAATGGATTGAGTCGCCGAGATGAAAGGCTTGATATATTTGAAGCACCGAGGAATTATCAGTAATCGAAGTGTTCTAGCAGACTCAGAGCAGGGATATTGTGGGGATTCCCATTAGGATCAGAATGGCTAGATCACATACTCTGGGAAGTCATGATGGGACTAGTTGTCTTCGTCGAGCAAGGAGAGCATATGTAGTATGATGGCACATGGTAGTTTGGCTAGAACTGGGGTTTTCCATTAGCCATTTTGATCATTGAAAGCAAGTTCGATTATCGATGGATTAAAGGCTATAATCGGTGATAGCTAGGATATTGGATGTTTATATGATTTCTTCTCTATTTTCTCTGGGTAGGCTATGACCGTAGGTTGTCGAAGAGAAGCAGGATTGGGGTTGTCCTTTCCTATTCTGATGTGGTATGTGATGGATGGTTTTCACGTCTTAGCTTGATGGTTGATGGACGGAACTAACGATTGAACCGTCCATACTCATATTATCATCTATAATTGTTGTTTGTTATTTTATCGTTCACTAAGACTGCTGTCTGACTCCAGGTTTTGTGTTTCCATCTTATTACCTTGGGTTGTTCGTTAATGTTATTGATGAGTAGACTGAGTAGCAGGTAGCAGGTTTTGGCGTTGATGATGTTATGCGATGACGAGCAGGAGGCTGGCGTACTATTACTACCTACTATACAGTTATTTCTTTTCTATTTGCACTGTATATTGATGGTTATTTATGCTCTGAGGGATGTAGTGATGTAAATTGTATTCAGAGATTTATGTACTGAGATGTATTGTAATTGAGACTCTACAGTTTTTTAATATTTGATTTTTCGTTCAGTTATGCTTCACTAATATATCCTATTGTATATTTATTATTATATATTATCAATGCGCTGTGAGTTATATGACATGTTCTGTTTCATGATTAGCTTCTTTGATGATCATCTCATATCAGCCTGACACGTCATGCAATGCACCTTTTCTATAGTTTGGTGCAGGAGGTATGTGGCGGTAGTCACATTTGGTGTTAGAGCTTTGGTTAATCGATTTTACCTAAACTTCGCGAACGTACAAGCGTGTGAGAGACATACTTGTAATTTCATTGATTGATGATCATTCTTGTTTCAGCTAGAGAATGAGTCAAAGAACTTTGAGAAATGCTGCTAGGGATGAGCTTGTGACTGGAGGGTAGATGAAGGTAGCCAGTCAGGAGCTACTATTGCTATGCTCGGTTATCCTGCTATCTTCGAGGTCATGATGGTAGTAATCATGAGCAGGATGCCCACTCCAGAAGCGGAAGTAGGACTTGGTGTTCCTGTGCAGGAACTTAGGGAAGTTGATTTCGCTAAGTTGAGAAAGGATTACGCTTCTCCAGGTAGAAAGCCATTTGGTGGTACAGAACCTATTGTCGAGATTCAGAATTGGTTGGATACTTGTGTTCGGATTTTCGGAGATTCAGGAATCGATGATGCGATTAAGAGGAAGCTTACATTGAGCCAGCTACAAGGACGAGAAAGGGATTAGTGGAACTCTATTACTTTGGGGACTCCAGAGTACCAAATTACCTGGGATTGGTTCAGATCTAAGTTTGAGGAGAAGTTCATTACTATGGTCCAAAAGTCGATACTCTTTAAAAAGTTTGTTGAGCTCAAATAAGGAGGTAGACCAGCATTTGAGTATGTGGCTGAGTTTGAAGCTTTATTGAAGTATGCATGTTTATAAATAGAGACTCCTTATCAAAAGAACGAGAAATTTATATTAGGATTAGATGAGGGACTTGGAAAACAATTGATCGACCATTTGATGATCCTTATGAGAAGCTTGTCAAGACGGCTTTAAGGAAGGAGAGTTTGTTTCCAAAGAAAGTAGAGGCTATTATTGAGGATAAGGAGGAATCGAAACCATAACCAGGTGGTAGTAATAAGAAAAAGTGGAATGGTAAGAGAAAATCGCAACAACAAGGAAATAATGGCCAGAAGAAACCGAAAGGAGAAATTACTTGTTATAACTGTTAGTAAAAGGGTCGTCTTTCCAAGGATTGTAAGAACGCTAAGGTGGAAAGGAAGTGTTTTAATTGTGATAAGCCTGGGCATATGAAGAAGAATTGTCCAAAACCACCGAAGGATAAGAAGGTTGTGAGAGCGTATGCTTTGGATGTTGTTCGGTCTTCGTCGAGGGGTCCGACAGCTGAGGATAGGGGGAAGAATGTTTTCTTGCAGGGTATGCTTTCTGTTAGAGGTGTTTTAGTTTGAGTTTTGTTTGATGTTGTAGCATCGCATTATTTTATCTGTAATAAGCTTGTTTGCGAGTTAGGTTTAGAATTGAGATTGTCGGTAGACCGTTACTTGTGACTATCCCGACAGGGGGTTTTTCTAGTCTTTGTTTGCTTTGTCGTTGTCTAGTTTTATTGAGTCATGGTTGCTCTTTTCTGTGTATTTTTTTTTTTGAATTTGCTGGGGTTGGGATTATTTTAGATATGGACTGGCTTAAGAGGTATGCAACTATTGTGGATTGCGAGAGGCTTGAGGTGATAATCAAGAATACGGGAGGGCGAAAAATAGTGATACGTTGTCTACCAGAGGATGGAGTTCTAGTTAACTTTTTATATTCGCTTGTGATTCTCCGGGATGGGGTTGTCGTCTGTGCCAATCGTACGAGAGTTTTCTAATGTATTTGATGAGATTAGAGGGTTGTTGCTGCAATGAAAGATCGAGTTTCAGATTGATTTAGTGGATAGAGCTAGACCTATTGTTATGCCTCTTAGGCGGATGGCGCATAAGGAACAACGAGAGTTAGAGGTCCAAGTGAGTGATCTTTTGAGTAAAGGATTCATTCGAAGAAGTGTATCAGATTGGAGTGCACCAGTTGTTTTTGCGACCAAGGTTGATGGATCGTTGCGATTATGTGTGGACTATCGTGAGCTAAATAAGATGACCAAAAGGAACAAGTATCCATTGTCGAGAATCGATGACTTGTTTGATCAGCTTTGGGATTTGTTAACATGTGACTTGCCGAGAATCGTGTATTGATTATTATGACCAAGAAGGTCAGGTATGATTCTCCATACCATTCATGCCATATATATTATTACGACTTTAACAGTACTTTAAGATTTGTTATCACTCACACTAGACTTTTGTCTGACCCAAGGTTTTATTATCGTGGGTTCTCATCAATGATTTTGATCAGCAGACCAGTGACAAGTACGAATATTACTTGGAGCTTACAGGCGGATTAGCAGGAGGTGACATCTTTCCTAATGTACTTGTATTATTATTATTTATTCTGCCGTATAGCACCGTGGATCCTTGATAGTTTTAAGTATTCTTATTAGAGACAGTCTACCAGTTGAATTTGTTTATCCCATGTAAAAACTATATTACTATTCTGTATAAATGTACGAGCCTGTATACTCTGATTATCTGGTATATATACTTATTACTCTCTCTCTGGTTTTATATCTGTGATTTGATAATTATAGGTCATCTGATGCGCGATAAGATATATGATAGGTTCTATGATTGCATTTGTTTTCTCTTTTTTTCTTCTTTTCTTCCATTTCCTTCTTTAACTTCTCTTTTCTCTTCTTCTCTGTTATTTCTTTCTCTTGATAATCATTTTACATCGATCGGGTGCTTGTACAATGCGAATTTTTAGTTCTAAGCACCGATTGTGTAAGGTGGATCGTTACAAACGATAAGTTGATTTGTTAAATATTATAATTTAAAAGTAATTTATCAAGTAAGATAAATCAATTTTTAGATGTGAATTTAATTCAATGAAAGAGTTTATGAATTTAGTATAATTATGAAACTTAATGAGGTGGTTTGAAAATATTTGATTTAATAAATGTTTTGAATTTAAATATAATTAAAGAAATTTTTATAATCGGCTAAATTGAAATTTGGATTAAATTGATATGAACTCTATTAAAAGGGTGATTTTAAGGAAATTTGAATCTTTAGGAATAAAATTGAATAACCCAACTTGAATACCATTTTGGAATGGATTGAACATAAGAATTTATCGATTTGTAGTACGTTTGTTGAATCTAAATTAATGAAACTGAACTTTGGAAATACGGATGAATGATATGGATTGGTTTCTTTAAATTATTTGTAATTTGTAGTATCCTATATTAAACTATTCTAGTGTTTTACTATGTAAAGCTAATATTTATTTTATAACTATTTTTATTTTACTATTTTTTATATTTTATTTAAGTAATATATACATTTGTAACTATTTTAATTATACCATTTTTCTTAAATTTCAACTACTATATATTTTTATATTTATTTTAAATCAAACTATTTTTTATAAGTATAATTTTTTTTAAATTAATTATTTTATATAATATTAACTAGCTTAAATAAAACTTGTTCCAATCCAAGATTATGACTTCAAAATTGCTAAAATAAAGATTTTTGAAATACTGACATTTGAGATATGTGAATGTGAAATCAAAATGTAAGTTTGTAAATAAACTATTTTGTAAAAAAGAAAATTTGAATCTTGAACTTGATCCAATAAAAATTAATTAATCTGAATCATAATTTATGAACTTAATCAAATAATGAATTTTCATGGTTTGGTTCAGTAGTGCTTTAGTTAATGGCGACAGGGGATTTCGCATCTTTTTCGTTCCTTCCTTTTCCATCTCTGCAACCATTTTCTTCGACATTCTTTGTCACTCATTAGGTCTTCTAATCCCTACCTTTCCCCGCTTTTGTCTGCATTAAAGTTCTACCAAATCACGAGAATCTCATTCTAAATGTAACCCTAATCCGTTTGCGTTACACCCCTTCTCCCCTACAACAACTCGCACGGAGTGGGCCTGAATTTTGACCCAGAAGAGGCCTATCGAAACTTAGAGCCACTCTAAATGGATTGTTGGTTCCAATAAATAATTACATTTGCACATAATAACAGATAACATATCATTACGGAATCTCACACAGCGGAACGAAAAAGTATAATACCAAAATAAGATGCACTATTTAATAAAAGCCACGGATTCAGATACAAATTGTCATATACAATTTTTCAAAGCGGTACATCATCAATGTTCATAATCTAGTGCTTTCATAAGAAAAATAGCAATAATAGCTAATAATAACATAATAGTCTCATATCCTTCTTTAGGCTCCATCATCATTTCATCCATTTAGTCGCTACCCTACATATTGATCTGTTAGATATGTTAAGAAGAGGGGTCAAAACATAAAGTTTTGTGTGACTGAAAATAATATTTTCTTAAAGACCATACACTCGATTTGGTAGGTTATATATATGTCAAGGTATGTCTACAAAACATGTAACATCCTGTGAATTCCAACCATTTAAGTTGTTGAACAAAATTTAATTATTTAAATTAAAATGGTTTTGAATAAAATTTATGGTGTTATTAATGAAATTTATTAATTTCTACTGAAAGATTGATTGAAAATAATGTGTATATTCTAAATGATATTTTTTGACAACATACTTGTATATATCTTTGGCTACTTTAATACTTTCACTATCTATTAAAAGTGCAATATTCATAAATTAATGAATTTTGAAATGTGAATAGTTGCAGCAGTTTTCAGTGCTCTCCCCTCTTCGTTGTTTCCTTATTTACATTCATTTCTTTCCTTTATTCTATTAAAAAAATCCCTTCATTCTATTAATTTATTTCCCTTCATTCAATTTTCACGCATCTTATTTCATTTAAGTACTTCCATTCCTTAAATTTACATTCCTTTATTTCTCCCTTCTCCCTTTCCCTTCGTCATTTCTCCTTAAAAACAAAGGCATGTTTCGTTCATAAAAAAGATTCAATTTGCCACAAACAAAAAGGAACACTTGAGACACAAATGTGAAAGGTCATGACCTCATTTATTTTCACATAATGCATGCACTTGTTTTTACGCATTCACTCCTTCATTCTTTTTTTCTCATTCTCTTACTCTTACAGCTTCCTATTTTAATGCATGCATGAGTTATAAATGTCTCCATATCCTCTCCTTTTTGTTGTCTTTTCATTTATTTATATAAAGCAACATGTCCTCATATATTCATATTCACTTCGCCTTTCTCTCTACTGACTTCTTCCTCCGTTTTTTCCTCCTTCAGAAAACTTGTAGCTAATGAAGAAACAAATTTAGCCAACTCCAATACCAACCCAGCTAGAGAAGCACCGCCTCCTTTCGCCTTCAAATTCGATTTACTGTCACCGCTCCAATATCCAAATAGCCGGTATCTATGGTGAGTTATCTCACGATTATTTTATACTAATTTTCAACCTTAATGTTATAGAATATAATAGTTGATTTGTTGTCTCGTTCTTAAAACTGGAATACATATATATTGCAATTCACCTTAATTTCTGCAACTTATGTTGCTGCCATGTAAAGTATGATGCATTTATGTTGCCTTATCATTTTGTGTCATGCCCATATTCTCCATTGTTATTTTGTGTACCCTGTTATCTGCTATTTTGGCACCCTGATGTCAGGCACTTACTGCATATATACTCGAATTAGATGCCCACCCTGTTTTATAATGCATGTTGCATACGTGACTATATATGAGTAATGTGTTTGCTTTGAATAATTCTTGTTAGTACATGTGTTTTAGTACATGTGTTTGACTTGATATATATTATATATATATATATTTCAATTTCAATTTCAATTGCATGTGACAGTACAAAATAAATGGATATATATGAAATAGTGTTTGTTGCATGTCAGATGTGTTATATTTTTACTTTGTTGTGTATGTCAAGATAGCGATTTATAACATTTGTTATTTTGCTTTCCTTTGCTATGAACATAATATTACCTGTTGTGCCTTGTATTTCGATCATGTTGTCTGAATGTATCATTTGGTTTTGTTGTTGGTTTGTCCACTTTTGCTCTTGCTCTGTCCCATACTTGGTTATTATCACCTGAAATAAATGTGTACATGCAGCACCTTAGTTTACTGTAATATATGCGGCTTAAATATATTTTAGTAACTTTATATATTATGTTAGGATTAACTATTATATTTTAGTGGTTAATTGAAGTTGATTTATTTGAATATAGTTAATTCAGAATCGAGTGTTTTATGTTTTGCATAAAATGCTCGGGGTCAGACGCCAGTGTTATAAATTTAAAGATTTCACCTATCGTGGTTAGAGATTCATGAAGATGTGCTCGCTTTTGATTTAATTATTTATGTAATTTTAAATTTTAAGATTTATGTATTTCAGCTATGTAAAAAAATATTGTATAACTATGAATTTTGTATAAAATTATTCCGTTGTGGGATATTGTAGTATATTAATTTTGTGATTTCTATGTCTAATTTTCTTGAACCCATAAGCTAAATAACAATCTGTCATTTGAACGGTTTGAGTTGGTTTAATTACTGACTTGAGTGGTTGCAAAGGTAGGTCGTTACAGTTGGTATCAGAGCTTAGGTTTACGCAAAGCTTAGCTTATGGAGTTTTATGATAATTAGTCACTAGAAATTATACTATAGAGGGCATAATTTGAAATATAAATTGTTTTGAAACTAATATCTCGAACGAGTAGCGCAGCGAAAGCATTTTGAAATAAATAAAATTTCAAACAAATTATTTTGAAATTGATAAATTATTTTGAAAACATAAATTATTTTGAAATATGCAGTTTTGTCTTATATATTTGGAAATCACGAATGTTTCAAAATGATTTGAAATTTATTTCCATAAGAACCTGATATGATTATTTTTTTCGATTTAAAACAAGTTTATGAAGTATTTGATTTAGAATTTGTAAAATTTGAATTTGTAAAATACTTGATTGAAATCATATTTCTGATTTTCCAATTATTGAATGAAAATTTATTTTCGAGCTATTTGGGATATGTTAAATGGTTCATAAAGTGTTCTATAAACAAGGAGAAATTTTGACGACCTAAGTCCTAATATTTTAAAGGATTTTGAAAAAACAACAATACTATAATTTGAAAGTATTTGTAATCATTGTGCGGAACGATTTATATCTTCATGATATGAACTTATTTTATATGTTATCAAGATGCGAGTAACCCGTGACTAAAGAAATGTTGATGTGGGTTGTGAACCCTTGACGATGGTTGCTCTGCGGGGAGACATCATATATTGATATTGATACATGTGTAGGCCGTGCCAAGTTGTCATTGGGGGGGGGGATCGATTGATAGCATATATGTTGATATGCTTGTGAAATATTTAAGAGTTTTCAAAAATGATTTTTTTATTTTGAAATCCCAAAGTGAAATATGTTCGATATGAAAGAACTAAATAGTATTTCAATAATTTTAAAATGAAACCGGGATTTTAAGTCGAAGTTATTATTTCATATTTTGACTTTAAGTTTTATTAAGAAATAATTTTGATAAATAAAGTTTTAGGGAGTTTTGAAGTTTAAAAGCCTATTGTTATTTTGTTTGAATTAAATTTTGTATTAGTATAAGTATTTTGTTGTATACATAAGCATATTTTAACAACTTCTCCTTTTCGAGGGAGAAAAGTTCTTAGTAGGGAGATTGTAACATCCCATATATTCCAGCCATTTAAGTTGTTGAATTAAATTTAATTATCGAATTTAAAACGGGTTGAATAAAATTTTTTATGTTATTAATGAAATTTATTATTTTTTGCAAAAAGATTGATTGAAAATAATGTGTATATTCTAGATGAATTTTTTTGACAGCATACTTGTATATATCTTTGGCCATCCACTTTAATACTTTCCCTATCTATTCAATGTGTAACATTCATTAATTAATAAATTTTGAAATGTGAATAGTTGCAGCAGTCTTCAATGCCCTCCCCTCTTCGTTGTTTCCTTAATGCACCATTCATTTCTTTCCTTCATCGTTAAAAAAACTTCCCTTCATTCTATTAATTTCTTTCCCTTCATTCAGTTTTTACGCATTTATTTCGTTTATGTACTTCCATTCCTTAAATTTACATTCCTTTATTTCTCCTTTCCCCCTTTCCCTTCATTATTTCTCTTTAAAAAGAAAGGCACGTTTCGTTCATAAAATAGATTTCATTTTCCATAAACAAAAAGAAGCACATGAGACAAAAATGTGAAAGGTCATGCATCTCATTTATTTTCACATAATGCATGCACTTTTTTATGCATTCACTCCTTCATTCTCCTTTTTCACTTTCTACTACTTTTACATCTTCCTATTTTAATGCATGCATAAGTTATAAATCTCTCCCTCTCTTTTTATTTTTCTTTTATTTTCATTTATTTATGTAAATCAGCATGTCCTTACATATTCATATTCACATCGCTTTTTTCTCTACTGGCTTCTTCCTCCATTTTTTTCCTCCTTTCGAAAACTTGTAGCTGATTAACAAAAAAATATCCAACTCCAATACCAACCCAACTCCAACATCCAAATAGCGCTATCTATGGTGAGTTATCTCACGATTATTTTATACAAGTTTTCAACCTCAATGCTACAGAATATAATAATCGATTTGTTGTCTCATTCTTAAAAGTGGAATACATATATATCGCCTTGCACCTTAATTTCTACAACTTATGTTGCTGCCATTTAAAGTATGATGCTTTTATGTTGCCTTGTCATTTTGTGTCATGCCTCATGCCTATCTTCCATTGTCATTTTGTGCAACCTGCCATCTGCAATTTTGGCACCTTAATGCTAGGCACTTACCACATATATACTCGAATTAGATACCCACCCTGTTTTACAATGCATGTCGCATACGTGAAATTTACATATGAGTACATGCGTTTGCTTTGAATCATACTTGTTAGTACATATGTTTTAGTACACGTGTTTAACTTGCTATATGTATATATTGCAACTGCCATTGCATGTGACAGTACAAAATAAATGGATATATATGAAATGGTGTTTTCTGCATGTCAGATTTGTTATATTTTTATTTTGTTGTGTGTGCTAAGATAGTGATTTATAATATTTGTTATTTTTTGCTTCTATTTGTTATGAACATGAACATTACCTGTTGTGCCTTGTATTTTGACTATATTTGAATGTATCATTTTCTTTTGTAGCTGGGTTGTCCACTTTTTCTCTTGCTCTGTCCCATACTTGTTTATTGTCACCTGAAATAAATGTGTACACGTAGCACCTTAGTTGACTGTCATATATGTGGCTTAAATTTGTTTTAGTAACTTTAAATATTATGTTAGGATTAACTATTATATTTTAGTGGTTAGTTGAAGTTGATTTACTTGAATAAAGTTAATTCTGACTTGAGTGTTTTGTGTTTTGCATGAAATGCTCGGGTCAGGTCCAAGTGCTGCAGATCTAAATATTTCAACTACCGAAGTTAGAGACTCATGAAGACACGCTCGCTTTTGATTCGCTTATTTCTGTAACCTTAAACTTTAAATTTTATGTATTTCCGATATGTAAATAAATATTGTATAACTCAGATAGTGACACCCCACGTCTGTTGATGTCACTCATAAGAGAATGCATTAAGTTTCGTGAAGCGCAGTAGGTAATCATTACAGAGAATATACAAGATAGATAAAATAAGTAGCGGTAAAATTTTAAACTTTATTATGAAATAAAGCATAGTCTCATAAATACATCAAAACCAGTTACAACCTGCAAACTGTCTCAAATATGTCTTACAAAGCATCTCATGAAAAATATCAGAATATATAAAACCATATCCCTCGCCATAAGCCATACTAAAGTAGAGAGCAAGTCAAAACGATACATCTCAAGAAATCCAAGTCAAGTACAAGCTGTAAGAGAAATCCTAGTTACTGTTGAGTGCTTCCACTCTGAGGAGTTGAGGGGGGAAGGAAGAAAGAGGCAAAACAAAAGGGGTCAGACATAAAGTCTAGCAATGTTTGACAAGTTCCAGTGGTATACAAATATGCATAAAATAGAAATGTCAAGACAGGTATATATGACTAGATGAGAAAGGTACAGTGTTATATAGATAAGTTAAACATAATAGACAGGAATGACAAAAATAAATCATGATCAAGTAATGCTTCACATTTATATCCTAAAATAGGTATGTATGAACATATATGTCTGCAACAATACTAGTATAATAGATTCAACAAGATTAGGTTCTTTTCCCTAATTACATATCAACAGGATTACAGTAGAAATAAACAGCAGGATTAGGTGTACACTAATTACGTAATAGGATTAGGTGTTAACCTAATTACATAACAACATGCTTAGGTGTACCATAATTATGTAACAGGATTAGGTGTTAACCTATTTACATAACAACATGATTAGGTGTACCATAATTACTATCAAGCAATCAGCTCCCTACTACGTAAATACTTCGTGCCAGCCCCGACAATAGGGTGTATCACTGCCTAACCCAACAACTATATGAAATAGACTTATTTACCGATGTGATAGCGTCTTATCTTCCCTAGTCAGACCCCTGCACGCTCATGACTCCACCGGAACGCTCCCGTAACCACCCCCCATGTGAACCTTTTACTATCAAGTTCAGTAAAGCGTGCCCTGGCCCTTACTAGTGCGAGATCCCCATTACAAGATACCTATAGGCCGGGATGCTGACTAATATAGGTTCCAAACAGAAGATTGACACAAGCCAAACACCCTGAGCTTGTGCCCCTAAATAACTAAGATTAGGAGTCCCCAAAACCCGATACAATAGCAGACGAGGGACCTCTTAGCTTATTAGTATTTATATTTAACCTAACAGGTTTAGGTTTACTAATAAGCATGGTTGTATATTCATGCCATTATGTATTGTACAACCCTTCCCTAATACACCTGCCTAGATATATATTATTTCCCATAACAATTCAGTTTATTAAACTACATCTGGTTCTTACCCTAAACATGTCATTTACTTATTGTCCATTTTTAAGTCAAATATAACATGTCCATTTCATATGCTTGCCTACTATGTTCGTGAATCATAACATATGCATTTTTCTACCAAGATATAGTAACCGATGCACATTACTCCTTTTTAATGGTTTACAGCAAGTCTAAACATGTGTCTATTTATCCCTTTCCCTCAAATTATAGTCAAACAGTCCAAGTAAATAATATTCCGAAATTCCTCTTTTATATCATTCATTATTGCCCCAGACATACAAATACTCTAATCGGGTATAGCCTAGGCTTCTAAAGGCCTGGGCATAACATAAAATCGAAAGGGAAAATAGAAGAAAAGGAATAGAATCAAATCAGGCATATAAGCAAGACTGGAAATAAACATAAAACTTAGGAAAATGGGAAAAGGAAGATAGATACATATAACTTGTTAATTTTTTAACATCACAGGCATATGTATAACTTGTTTAATTATCCAACATCACAAGCATATGTGTAACATGCATAGGTATAACTGATTATAAAGGCATAGGTGATTAACAATGAAAACAGGTATAACATTTAATTTACTAACACTGTAGATCCTAACCAGTTTTATTTAACTGTCATGTTCAAGGCCTAATAAATCAGATCTAGAAATAACTGAAACCCATTGTGAGTCTTGGTGAAAAGATATATATATATATATATATATATATATATAACACTAGGCCATAGAAAGTACAAGTCCAGTCCAAGTTGTATGTTTGCAAGTCTTGATGTTGTTTCCGTTTGATCCAATTTTTAGCAGCACTCCCCCATTATATGTTTATAATCTTCAGAATAATTTCATGGAGGCGGAAGAAGATGTGAAGAATTTGTGTGAATTGTGAATGAAGGAAGCCATCTATTTATAGAGTTACAGAGTTAACATCAACCTTTAGATCTTAGGTTTTAAATCTGAACCATACTAGTCATAATGAGTCAGCATGAATAGAGTCAGAAAATAGTTCAGGGTTCATCAAACATAATTTGTATGGATCAGTGGTCGGTAGACCCACCTACCCCTTGGGTCGACCTATGGGTCGACCCATGGGTCAACATGGGCCGCTCATGGGTCGTCCTCTAGCGGGACATTTTCTAGCTTCGTCTTCCCACTTACTTCGTTCGAAATTCTGAAATTTATTTTGACTTATATTTATAGATAAGCTCCTTACGTGTGTACAAACTTCTAGAGCCTACAACTTCTTCATACGTTATCCATTTTAAACAAACTTGGGGTCTATCTGAACCACAATTCCGAGACGAACGCAACGCTAATGCCGCTTTCACTTAATTATGAATATTTTATTAACTTATTCCCAATTTCTTATCTTTAAAAAGGTTTATTGTGTATTATATTTTGGGGAGTTACATTCTCCCATACTTAAAGGATTTCGTCTTCGAAATCTCCAAGTGTAGAAGAATGTTATTACCCTAACATCCACCTAAACTATCTTCTCATCCATCATCCGTAGGTATCCACTGTCCTTAAGAAGATTTCTAATTCTTGTACAAACATATGCAAAGTGTTGTGTGTATATATCCTTACACTAATGCAAAAATCAGGCGGTCGATTGATTCCGTTGACCTTCTTAATGCAATATATGTTTGAGCCATGAATCCAAAATGTATGTGAATAGTCCTAGTATAACGTGTAAACTCTATATGTGTGCACAATCATTCATCCAAATTTAATATCCATATGATGATACATCCATTTTCATCCATAGAAAATGTAAAATGCACATGCATCCGTATGCAATATGCAAGTGATTTGAGCCGATCTAGTGCTTAGCGTGTGTATACGCATCCACGAGCAACCACTAGAAAACACTTGCATCCACTTGCAACCATCAATCATAACATGTTTCAAACACATGTTTCCAACCATTTTGTTAATGATATTTTTCGTCATCACCGAAGATGGGTCAACAGGAACGGGTCTAAGGGACAAATGGGTGGGTCGACCTATTTTTCAAGTTAAATCGGATCTCAACCCGAGATGTCGAAGCTCGGAGGCGTGGAATCGCTAAGAACTGTCATATTGGATCCAAACTCAAAAAACGAAGTACATTCTACTATTTGAGGATATGTAGGGATGGAAATCCACGCTTATCTCGAGAATGAACAATAAACTACAAGAGTGATGATTAGAAAATAATGATATACACTCAACAGAGCAATTTTCTTATGAGAAGATCCCTTTTTACTGAATTTTCATTGGGATTACATAGATGTAACAGGGTGAATCCCACAGTCAACCTCAGTGGCAAGCTTATTTTTTAAAAGTACAAGTGCTAAAGAAAAATCTCCCTCCTTAAATGTGACCTCTGAGGTCTTATTTATAGTGTTTCAGGTCCCTTTCACTGATGGGCTATTAGGCATGTAGGGGTCTTTGTTGGTCTCTTTTTCTTCTTAGTTTCGGGCGCTTGACTTTTAGTCGTCTTTGGAGTATTAGTTATGGTCTTCAAATGGTATTTGAGTCTTTGGTAACAGCTCCTGAATGTAAGCTCTCGGACGTAAGCTTTCGGATGTAGGCCCCCGACTTTATTGTGAATACTTAGAGGGGCCTGCCCTCATGATGTATGTTGATAACTGCCAGTTCGAAGCCATTGTGGGATTCAGTACTAAGTAAATCATTACGGGTAGCCTGTATCTCTGCTTGCGTCTCGATTAGCCTTTAGGCGGAGCTTTTATGGTAGCCTGGATCTCCGGAGAGTGGCTTCCAGTGTTATTTCTATTATTTGTGAATGCGGCCTTTCGGTATTCGTGCCGTAGATGCTCTAGAAGTTGGTTCTGGGTAATCCTTGCGTTATCTTGGTTTAGTGCCTTCGATGCCCTCACCTTTAGGTGTATCGGTTCTTAGGAAGGTCATTACAGAGGATATCACTGAGCTTCACTTGATGGATTTACTACTTTTGGCTTCTTGGTTCCAGGTTGGGATAACTCTCTGCTGCAAGATATTTCTGTCGGGCTGATGCTGTCGGGAGGACTTTGTCAGATTGACCTTGATGGATAGATCTTGTCGATTATGCCATGTTGCTTTTAGTACCCTTTCCCCTAGGAGGGTTTCGGTTGACGCATCTTTTAGGGTTATTTCTACCTGCTCTCGGCCCTTCTTGGTACTTAGCCTCACTTCTCATTGAGCCTTTACTGTTGTTCTCGGTAATCTGACACCCCTTCATCACCATCTTATGCTAAGTTAATTTCGGTAGTAACATTTGCCCCTACCCACTTAGTGAAAGGGTATCTTCGACTTATCAAGTCAAGCTTTTTGTCTTTTTATGAGGTACTATTCCTATGTCTCTTGACTTCCCTCACCTGATTTCCCTCAGTTGGTTGCGCTGATTGATCTCCTTCTGGGTGGTCCAGACCGTCACTAAATTCTTAATACCAATTCTTGTTCCTTTCATCTTTTACCTTAGCCAACATTTTTGCTTTCTTTGTATGAGTCCTATTCGTTGATTTGGCTCCAGATGTACGACTGAGAGGCAAAGTGGACCTTTTTTCTTCTCTCTTTTTCTTTTGAAAAAGGATTTTTTTTCCTTTCTCTCTCCTCCTTTTTCCTACATAGCAATTTACTAAAGCAAGATTACTGTTCAATGAAATTTGTCATACTATCTCCGTAGGATTTTAAATCCATCTGGTAGTAAGTTTTCCTGTTTGAATTCCGATTCCCAATTTGAGATTATACTTCGAATCGGGAATGGATGATTCTAATGTAAATTAAACTTTCGCTAATCGTCTGAACAAGCGATTTATGGCGACCCGTTACGGAGTCATACCCATCGGTGTCCCTCATTGGGCTTTTGGAAGTAAAATTTACACAAACAAACAATGCGTAATAGTAGGTAATCCAACACACTAACACCAATGTTTTCAGTCAAGATCGTTGTCTCATAGGATAACAAAATTTCATGTTACATATATGTCTGGGTGGTGTTTGTGTGTAATCATTAAATGAAAATTAGACTAAGATACATACTTTTGTGATGGTATCACCTGGCAGGGTTATGTCTGAGATTTCACGAATTGGTGATTCCATCCCGAACAAATTCGGGCTTCGTCTAATGGAGGAGAATCATGAAGTAAAAGGGTTTCAAATGAATAGTGCCACAGGTAAAGCCCCAGGTGTCTTGAACCAGCACTCTGCCTTGTTATTCTCGAACTTTCCTGATGTGCGCGCCCCTTCACCTTGGGGACAAGATCTTTTAGAGCAATTCTCTCTCTCGCCCTTCCTTTCTTGTGGATGGTTCATATCATCCTTCCATGGTTTCTTCCTTTCCTGAATTCTTGTCTAAGAAGAGGTCTGCTTCGGCCTTCAACAGTGGTCCTTTTAGAGATTATAAGAGGGAGAATTTTGTTTCTCGTTCTTCTGGGGATGGAATTGTTAAGCCATCCAGCCATCAGCTACCACATACCCCTCTTGCACCTTTTTCTGCAAGTTTTTATAATATCTGTCCCTCTTCAACGGAGACCATAAGAAGTAATTTTTTTTTACTAGTTTCCTAAGATCTGATTCTCAGGGAGATTTAGATTTAGAAGAGCGCGAGCCACTCCATTCTCCTTATTGGCTGTGTGACTCCATGAATCTTTCTTTTAAGCCTTTGGATTTTGACAAGATTACCAGATTTGTCCTACCCTCTATAGATGTTTCCGATGTTCCGGAACTTGCTTCCAAAGAATGTCTAAGTTTTGCCTTTATCTTGTTAAACGACTGCTTTTGGTTTGTACTCTTACTTACCTAAAAACTTTCCATTTGCCTTACTAAGGTAGGGTCATACCAATCTCATTCCTCTTTTTTTTAAGATATTCAGGAATTGGTAGCTGCCAGGGCTACAGCTACCCTCTTATCCATGGAGAAAAAAGAACTTCAAGAAGAGAAAACCGTGTTGGAGTTTAGGCTTCTTAATTTAACTTTCGCGAAGAGTAGCAACGAAGAGATCTGTAGCCGACTGGGGTGTCCCTTGAGAGGGAAATGGCTGATAATGGTTCCTTGGCTGCTGAAGTGTCAGCCCTCAGGCGTGAGCAATCAGATTTGCCGATGAAGCATGCGAGAAGATTGAAAGCAAGGGATCTGATGTTAGGCAGATAGATTATGAGACTCAGGACTGGATTTCCTTGTTATTGAGGGTGCATTTTCCAGTCATGATGTCTGATTGTTATGAAAAGGCTCTCTTTTTAGTTTACCGTGAGAATTGCGGCGAGTTCCCTGATATGAACTTTCCTTCTCTTCCCTCATCCCCCTAAAATAGAATCTTGGGAGGTGATATTGCTTTAAATTGGGACGCTGAGGTTTCTAAAGGGGGGAAGGCGAAGGTTGAGGATTTTTTGTTTATTGAAAAACTACTCGATTGTTTAATGTCTGGAGATGATGAAAATTTGATTTCGTCCATAGAAGGTGGTAATGTAGGTGGTTCATGCGGAGACGGTAGGTTTTCAGAGGGAGTCAATCCTTTGGAGCTTGATGAAAGAGAACAAGTGGTACACATAGCCTCCCCCATTCCTCAGGTATAAATCTCAGTTTCTGAATTCTCTCTATACTTGTAGAAGTTGGTCCCTAATGATTTGTTCTTATGGTGATGGAAATTCTGTTTTTGCTGGTAACCTTTTTTTTCAAGGATGGCCTTCATTCTCTCTTTAAGCTGAAGAGGGAATTTCTTACAAGGCCTCCTTATAAATTGGGCAGGGAACGCTTCCTGAAGGAGCTCAAACATATTTATATAAAGTACCCTCAGTTGTCTTTTAACCTCTTGGGGAATGACAAGGAGGCGATATAAAAGAGACTTAGAACCCATCATGCAGAGTTAATATGTAACGAGGGAAAAGAAAACTGGGGAGAGAAAATAACTTTGTAATATTCTATTTAGTTTACAGCAGCGCATGTGGACACGAATTGTATTCGTTTTTACCCCCTCTCCCTTTTGTTTTCTTTTTAATTGTATGCATCTATGGGGTTCAAATAAATGATGTTTTCTGGCAATAGATCTCGTGAAAGGTAGCTTATTTGTTCGTACACAGGAAAATTTGTTCGAAGATACTTCCTCTTTCGTAGGTACAAGTGCTTTACTTACTTTGCATTCAAGAGGTTTTCCGGGGAATTCCCTCTCCGACATTGGTGGCAGGCCCGCTTTGTTTGAGGAGAAACATACGCAATGTATGATAGAACAAATAAGCGTATTGGAGGCTCGAATAAGGCAAAAAGATAAAGCCATCCTTGAAGCAAAGAGGAGTATAAAGAAGAATCCTTTTATTGATTTTGATGGGGAAAAGGACAAACTTCATTGTCAAGCTATGGTCTTAGAGGAGAGATGCAAAGGCATATTGGTAAAATGTAAAGAGTGGGAAACTACCTTTGGATGTGTTCTTGGGATCCCCTCTTCTGGCGTTTTGTAGGCTTCAACGGGACCCGATTCTTCGGAGTTTGAGATAGGGGACTTTCCCTCTGGAATGGATTATTCTCTTGCTATCAGGTGGCATAGATAGGCTAAGGCTAATATGAAAAGTTTTTATAACAGAAAGGGGACTGAGGGTAGCTCTTGTCACACCGACTTTTATACCTTCAGCATTAGGCAATTACAAAAGAAGAAACAGTCCCTGTGCAAAGATGCCTTTGACTTGAGGGAGAAAACAAAAAACTTCATATGATGGTCAAGGCTTTCAATCAAGCTCTAAAATGGCAGCCTAAACCTTCGGTTGACTTACGTGTAGTCACGGAGTAGGCGCGAAAAGTCGATGGGATATTGCATGCTGCAATTCATCGTTCCGCCACTTCTTTTAGGTTAGATGAATATAATACGTTCTACCAAGGGCTAGACTACTGCTTATATGGGAGTGGTAGTGTCGGGGCACGGTTCCCTAATGTATTTATTTCATGAGCTTATTATGTAATATACGAAGTACAAGGTATTTTTATCAATGGAGTATAGTACTTTTAGAGAGTTAATCTGTGTGGATAGGGGTAGGACCTACATGATATTACTTAATACGTGACCGCGCATCTCAATGTAAATGTTCTCCTTTTAGCTATGGTTATATCACGACAAGGTGCACATTCCTGGCTTTTTTTTGTTGGGAGTGTTTCTTGTGGGCTCTCAAATAGCGTCCTATACTTTTTTTGGGATCAACAGTATCGGGGTGTGTCCAACATGAAAGATTTATAGTGCTCGTTTGTGTTAGTTTGAACATTTGATATACTTGTGTAAATTAAAGTCACTTTCTTGAGAAAAAATAAAGATGAGGTAGGTTACCAGTTCGTGCCTAATGATGGTGGAAATGTGGTTCCAAGTTGGATCTGAGTTGGGATACAGGTTGACTAACTCTTCCCTATTCAATTCTAAGAATTTGAACAAATCTAGATCTGGGTGCCTTGTGCTGAGACTGGGACCCTACATCCAGCAGTGATTTGTGCCTTGGCTCGACATTGCAACAGAGCCGGATTGCTTCCTCCAATGTTTGTGAAAAATTGAATTGATCCCGACTCGGATATTTAATATCGTAGGCCAGAGATTCCTTTTCGACTCTAATGGAAGTCCCGAAATAACCCTCATACAAATAATTTAAAGATTGGGAATCATGGAGCCCTCCTTTCGGTATTGGCACAACATCGACTCAACCCAGACTTGAGCATCAATGTAGACGACCGGAACCCCCCTTCGATATATATGAAGAGTCGAATCAACCCAAATTCGGGTATTAGTGTAGAAGACCGGAACCCCCTCCGACATTTATGAAGAGCCGAATTGACCCGGATGCGGGTATTAATAAAGAAGACCGTCACCCCCTCCGGCATTTACGAAGAGTCGAATCAAACCAGATTCGGGTACTAATATAGTTGACTGGAACCCCTCTGGTATTTATGAAGAACCGAATAGACCTAGATTCGGGTATTAGTATAGAGGACTAGAACCCCCTTCGGTATTTATGAAGAGCCGAATCGACCCAGATTCGGGTATTAGTGTAGAGGACCGGAACCCCCTGCGACATTTATAAAGAGCCGAATCGACTCGAATGTAGGTATTAATATAGAAGACCGGACCTCCTCCAGTATTTATTGTTTTGGTATTCCTTTTGGATTCTATCGGTGAAGCAGAGGTTGTACATGCTTCTTAAGCATCTCTTTGGGCTTTTGATGTCAAAACAGAGGATGTACGTGTTTTGTTGGCCACTATCTGGGCTTGTGCATCTAGAGTGCTTGGCTAGCTTATCCACAAGCAAGGCCCAAGGACTCACCCGACCTTCCTCCAGGAGGCGCCTTACCCTGACCATTGTAGGCGATGATAAGGTCTTAGACACTTAGACGGGGGCATCGTAGGCACAGAACTAAGATTTACTCTTTTGATGCTCTATACGGACCATCGTAGGTACTGATAGAGGCTTACACGCCACCCCCTCCAAGGGTGCCCTATCCTGACCATTATAGGTGATTATAGGGGTTTGCGCTCCCTTCTGCGAGTAACACGGAACATAAGCAGAGGTAGGACGTGCTCTTCTGCGAGCAGAGGTAGGACGTGCTTAGTTCTAGCAGAGGTAGGGCGTACTCTTCTACGAGCAGAGGCAGGGCATGCTTAAAGTTAGATGCATTGCCACGACCATTTTTGGTGTGAAACGGAGGCTTACGCTTTTGATGATTTAACCCCGCCCCTCTTATTTGGGCATGGAGAAAGACTAACACATCACCCCCTTTGGGGGTGCCTTGTCCTGACCAATTTGGCGATTATGAGGGATTTAATCCGTTTACAGTTTAACTTCCTTTCTAGTTTTCTTGCGAATTCTGAGAAGAGGGTTTTCCATACCTTGAATCATGTTTGGTAATCTTTTTCCTAGGGTTTCTTACAGAATTTGCCTCGATCTTATCACAAATTCTCGTAATTGGCCTTGCCTAACGAACTAATGATGGTTTCCCTGAGGGTTCTACAGCGGTTAGTTTCATGCCCATTCCTCAGGTGGTGGAAGGAAGGCCCTCCCGTTTTCCTTTCGTATCTGGGCTTCTTCTTCATGAATGCCCAATAGTTAAGTTCGCGCTTGGTTAGGAAGTAAACGTTCTCCATCGAAGTAGTGAGATAATATTCTTTGGATATCCCTGACGTACGTTCTTCTCTTTGCTGCTGGGGTTTAATCTTCCTATGGCTTAACGTAGTTGTGGTGTTCATATTTTCGTCCTTTCCTCCTGGAATATGCTGAAATTGCGGTGACATCTCTTTAAACCATTTGCTAATGAAGTGGTTGAAATCATCCATTATCTCTTGTTCCAGTGTCATTCCTTTAATTTGCCCATAGAGAGCATTCCTTAGGTGAGAAAAAACACTAGTATCCTCTGATGTAGATCCACTAAGTGGGAGCGCTAAGGTTTGTCCTATGTTGGAAAAGATATCATCCTTAGTAACATGAGCATGTAGTTCCATTTTCCTCTTCCTCTTTATTACCTGCATGGCTTCTACTCTTAATTTTTGCTCCTCCATTACCCTATGGCTGGTGGTTCTTGACATATCCACTCGAGATCCTGAAAATCTTCGTCCGAGTTTCTTGCTCATAACTTTTCTTCTTCAAAGCTAGTACGATACGGGATAGAAAAGCCCAAGTAGATAAGTGCCTGTTAACCACAAGGTCGTAGGTTCGTGCCCTACTTCTAGCGCAAAATGTTAACGATATTTTTTATCAATACCGAAGATGGGTCAATTGGAACGGGTCTAAGGGATAAATGCGTGGTTCGACCTATTTTTCAGGTTAAATCGGATCTCCACCCGAGATGTCAAATCTCAGAGGCGTGAAATCGCTAAGGACTATCAAATTGGATCCAAAATCAAAAAATGACGTATATTCTACTGTTTGAGGATATGTAGGTATGGAAATCCACGCTTATCTGGAGAATGAACAATAAACTGCAACAGTGATGATTAGAAAATAATGTTATACACTTACAGAGCAATTTTCTTATGAGAAGATCCCTTTTTATTGAATTTTCAATGAGAGTACATAGATGTATCAGGGTGAATCCATAGTCAATCTCAGTGCCAAGATTATTTTTTAACAATACAATTGCTGAAGAAAAATCTCCCTCCCTAAATGCGAGCTCTGAGGTCTTATTTATAGTGGTTCAGGGCCCCTTCCACTAATGGGCTATTGAGCCTATGAGGGACTTTGTTGGTCGCTTTTTCTTCTTAGTTTCGGGCGCTTGACTTCCGGCCATCTTTGGAGTATTAGTTATGATCTTCGGATAGTATTCGAGTCTTTGGTAACAGCTTATGAATGTAAGCTCTCGGACGTAAGCTTTTGGATGTAGGCTTTCGGCTTTATCGCAAATACTTAGAAGGGCCTGCCCTCATGACGTATGTTGATAACCGCCGGTTCGAAGCCGATGTGGGCTTCGGTACTAAGTAAATCAGTGTGGGTACCCTGTAACTCTGCTTGGGTCTCGGTTAGCCTTTTAGCAGAGCTTTTGCGGTATCCTAGATCTCCAGAGGGTGGCTTCCGGTGTTATTTTTATTATTTGTGAATGTGGCCTTTCGGTATTTGTGCAGCAATGTTCCAGAAGTTGGCTCCGGGTAATCCTTGCGTTGTCTCGGTTTAGTGCCTTTGATGCCTTCGCCTTCAGGTGTATCGGTTCTTAGGCAGGTCATTACGGAAGATATCCTTGAGCTTCACTTGATGGATTTACTGCTTTTGGCTTTCTTGATTTTGGGTTGGGATAACTCTCTACTGCAAGATCTTTCTATCGGGCTGATGCTGTTGGGAGGACTTTGTCGGATTGACCCTGACGGGTAGATCTTGTCTGTTATGCCCTGCTGCTTTTATGACCCTTTCCCCTAGGAGGGTTTCGGTTGAAGCAGCTTTTAGTGTTATTTCCACCTACTCTTGGCCCTTCCTGGTACTTGCTCTTACTTCCCATTGAGCCTTTAGTGAGTTCTCGGTCATCCGACACCCCTTCACCGCCATCTTATGCTAAGATAATTTTGGTAGTAACACATTTAATTCTTCCTAAGGATCGAAAGGTTCGAACGATACGATAAATAAATTGAATGATAGAAACAAATGCAAAATAAAAGCTTGGAAAAGAAATCAAGAACGTACTCTTAAAAAGAAAAGGATAAGAAGCGCGAATCCTATCCTCTGATTCCCATGTCCTATCTTCACGGTCTTCTCCCTATTGGACTTTAACCAATCCGATTTCTTATTACGTAGCTTCTTGATTTCTGACCCAAGTATATGAGTGGGAACTCGTCTCACTGATGCTTCCTTCTCAACTTCAACGTCCTCAAGAATGCTCGGCTCTACTATCTTTGTCGTATCATGGAGACATTTCCTTAAATAGGAAACATGAAATACGTCATATACTCCTGCCAGGCTATCCGGTAGCTTAATCATATAAGTCGTCTGCCCTATCCTTTCTACTGTAGGGAATGGTCCTACAAATCTTGGTGCCAATTTCCCAACTGAGCCAAAGCGAACTACATTCCTTAGCAGTGACACTTTAATAAAGACCATATCTCCCACTTTAAACTCCAAGCTCTGTCTTTCTATGAATAGAGGACTCAAAGTCATCCTCTGTCTACTTAGTGCATCTGCCACTACATTACCCTTGCCCAGGGTATAAGCTATCTCGAAGTTATAAGATGCTAGGAATTCCATCCACCGTTGCTACCTAAGATTGAGATCCTTTTGCAAGAATAAGTACTTGAGTGATTTATGATTCGTATATAGCTCAAACTTTTCTCCAAGTAGATAGTGTCGCCAAGACTTCAATGCAAGCAACCAACTCTAGGTCATGGGTTGGGTAGTTCTTCTCGTGAACCCTCAATTGTCTGCTTCCATAGCATACTAACCTTCCCTTTTGCATCAGAAGAACACCAAGCCCTGTGCCACAAGCATCGACGTAAATTGTAAACGTCTTGCTTCCGTTTGGGAGATTTAGAACTGGGACTATTGTAAGAGCCGTCTTCAATCTTTGAAAGGCATCCTCACAATCAATGCTCCAGGAAAAAGCCAAATTCTTTTTCGTCAATCTGGTAAGCGGGGCCGATACCCTTGCAAAGTGTTTGATAAACTTCCTATAGTAGCCCACCAACCCTAGGAAACTTCTCACCTCCATTGCATTATTTAGAGCTCTCCAATCTTGAACTATAATGACTTTCACGGGATCCACAACTACCCTGTCCTTGGAGACCACATGCCCTAGAAATCCTACTTCCTTTCTCCAAAAGTGACATTTAGAAAACTTCACCTTGAGTTGATGTGACTTGAGGGTACATAGAACCTACCCTGAGTGTTAGGCATGCTTCTCCTTGTTCTTTGAGAAGATCAGAATGTCATCCACAAAGACCACCACGAACTTATTCAGAAACTCCCTAAACACCCTACTCATCAAGTCTAAAAATAGGCAGGTGCATTGGTTATCCCAAAAGGCATAACCAACCATTCGAAGAAGCCATATGGAGTTCTGAATGCAGTCTTATCAATGCTGTCCTCTGCCATTCTTAACTGATGGAACCCCATGGCCAGATCCATCTGTGAGAAAAACAATGCGCCAACTAGCTGATCAAACAGGTCGTCAATCCTTGGTAGTGGGTGCCTATTCTTCTTAGTGAGCTTATTAAGCTCCCTATAATCCACACATAGACGAAGTGAGACTTCTTCCTTAGTTGCGAAGACGACTGGTGCTCCCCATTCTGAAATGCTTCGCCTAATAAAACCTTTCTCGAATAGCTCCCCTACTTTCTTGATGAGCTCCCTTCTTTCCCTAGGAGTCATGTGGTGCACTGATAAAGCAACTGGCTTCGCGTTCTATACCAAGAAAATCTGGAAGTCCATTTCATTCTTTGGAGGTAGTCCTTTAACCTCCTCAAATACATCCAAGTAGTCTCTGACTATGGGCAACATCATAGATCATTAACAGAAGTATCAAGCGATTCGAGAAAACTGAGCATCACCGACCCCCATGGACCGCAGGAAATTTTGAGAGTCCTACATGACAGGAAAGAAGTCTAACCACTCTCTTTCCACAATTAAGGATGACACCATACATGGCTAGCCAGTCCATTCCTAGAATCAAACCATAGCCCATAAAGCCCAGCACGTATGCATCGCATTCAAACTCAACATCTAAGATAGAAATTCTCAAACCTCCACATATCATGGATAAATGAGCCGATCCTCCTGTAGGGTTTGAAACCACTACAGGTTAAGAGACTATACTAGTATTTAGGTGCAGACTATCAACTAAGAACTGGATACAAATGAGTGTGAAGCGCCAAAATCAAACAGGGTTCGAACATGATAGTCAAAAAGGGAAATAAAACTTTCAACCATGACTCTCCAGGTACACTTGTTTCTAAAGCATGCACTTGTCTAGAAGTTCCTGCCTCTTGCCCTTGCTTGTTAGAGCATTTCTTAGTGAAGTGTCCCATCTGTCCACAATTAAAGCAAGCTCCCTTCGTCTGTCTATAGTCCTTGACAAAATGACTCATAGTACCGCAACCATGACACTTTACCTCTTTTTTGATTTGAGCCTTATCAGGCTTTCCACCTTTCTTCTGTTGCTTTCCTTTCTTGGGCCACCATTTCTGTTTTTTGCCTTTAAATGGAGTCTCCTCAGTCTTAGTTTCTTTCTTTTCTTTCTTCCCATCCTCATGTATAAGTGCCATATCAACAAGCCTTTCAAAAGTTGCCCTCATCGGTATGTGAGACAAAGCAAGTCCTTGGAGAGGTTGGTTCAACCCTCTTGCAAACCTAAGTGCCTTCTTGTGCTGCGTGTTCACCAAGTCTAGCCCAAACCTTGTCAGTTGATTAAACTTGTTTACATAGTCCTTAATAGTCATATATCCTTGCTTTAGAGCCAAGAATCTCTCCATTTGCAATCCTTTCTCCTCTTGAGATAAGAATTTCATCTTGAATATTTGCTTGAAGTCATCCCAAGTCACTACAGATTGTCCATCTTGCGTTACTTCCCACTAGTAGGAAGCCTTATGCTCAAGTTTCCATGCAATCAATTGTATTTTCCTTCGGTCGTCGACCTCAAAAAGTCCAAATAAATTCACCGTATCTTGTAGTCAATTACGGGCTTCTACAAAGCTTTCGGTACCCCGGAATGGTTTTCCTCCCATAGCGCAGAAGTCTTTGCATAACTTAGAAAAGTTATCCACTCGTGGAGGTGGAGGAACAGCGGCTGCGACTGGGGTAGGAGCATTCCCTTGACCTCCGACAAGTACTGTAGCCTCAAGATACCTATGGGACCATGTCTGTATTGGAATTCCCTCAGGAATATTGGGTACCCCAGACATGCTGAAAAGAAAAGAAAAGGGATTCAACAAGAGATCGAGAGATTATTGACTATGGATCGAGGGGATATGTTTTTTTTTTTCAAATACAGGTTTTTGTTGAAAATACTTTTGCTTTTAAAACCAATTTAAATATTTGTTTCTCTGATCTTGTAACCTTCAGCTCCGATACCAAGTGTGACACCACACGTCCGTCAATGTCACTCATAAGAGAATGCATTATGTTTCATGAAGTGCAATAGGTAATCATTACAAAAAATATACAAGACAAATAAAATAAGCAGCGGTAAAATTTTAAACTTTGTTATGAAAGAAATAAAGAATTGTCTCATAAATACATCAAAACTAGTTACAACTAGCAAACTGTCTCAAATCTGTCTTACAAAGCATCTCATGAAAAATATCAGAGTACATAAAACCATATCCCTCGCCATAAGCCATACTAAAGTAGAGAGCAAGTCAAAACGATACATCCTAACAAATCCAAGTCAAGTACAAGACGTAAGAGAAATCCTAGTCACTATTGAGTGCTTCCACTCAAAGGACCTGAGAGGGTAAAAGGAAGAAAGAGGTGAAAGAATAGGGGTCAGACATAAAGTCTGGCGAGTTCCAGTGGTTTACAAATATGCATAAAATAGAAATGCCAAGATAGTTAAATAAGACTGGATGAGAAAGGTACAGTGTCATATAGATAAGTTAAACAGAATGGATAGGAATGACAGAAATAAATCATGATCGAGTAATGCTTCATAATTATATCCTAAAACAGGTATATCTGAACATATATGTCTGCACCAATACTAGTATAATAGGTTCAACAAAAATTAGGTTCTTTTACCTAATTACGTATCAACAAGATTGCATCAGAAATAAACAGCATGATTAAACAGCCAGATTATGTGTACCCCAATTACGTAACAGGAATTGGTGTTATCCTAATTACATAACAGCATGATTAGGTGTACCCTAATTGCGGGATTAGGTGTTAACCTAATTACATAACAACATGATTAAGTGTATCCTAATTACTACCGAAGTAATCGGCTCCCTACTACATAAATACTCCATGCCAGCCCCGGTAGTAGGGTGTATAATCCCTAACCCAACAACTGTATGACACAGACCTATTTACTGGTGTTATAACGTCTTATCTTCCCTTGTCGTACCTATGCACGCTCATGCTTCATCGGAATGCACCCTTAACCATCCCTTATGTGAACCTCTTACTATCATTTTCAGTAAAGCATGCCCTGGCCCCTGCCTAGTGCGAGACCACCACTAAAAGATACCTACAGGGATGGTGACTGATATGGGTTCCAAACCGAAGATTGACACAAGCCAAACCCCCTAAGTTTTTCCCCTAAATAGCTAGATTTTAAGAGTCCCCAAAACCTGATACAACAACAGACGAGGGACCTCTTAGCTTATTAATATTTATGTTTAACCTAATAGGTTTAGGTTTACTAACAAGCGTGGTTGTATATTCATGTCATTATGTGTTGTACAACCCTTCCCCAACACACGTTCCCAGATGTATATAATTCCCCATAACAATTCAGTTTATTAAACTACATCTGATTCTTACCCTAAATATGTCATTTACTTAATGTCCATTTTTAAGTCAAATGTAACATGTCCATTTCATATGCTTGCCTACTATGTTCCTAAATCATAACATATGCATTTTTCTTCCAAGCTATAGTAACCTATACACATTACTCCTTTTTAATGGTTTACAGCAAGTCTAAACATGTGTCTGTTTATCCCCTTTTCCCCAAATTATAGTCAAAAAGTCCAAGTAAATAGCATGCCTAAATTCCTCTTTTATATAATTCATTATTGCCCCAAACATACGCATACTCTAATTGGGTATAGCCTAGGCTTCTAAAGGCCCAGGCTTAGCATAAAATAGAAAGGGAAAACAGAGGAAGAAGAATAGAATCAAATCAGGCATATAGGTAAGACTGGAAATAAACATAAAACTTAGAAAAATGAGAAAAGGAAGATAGATACATATAACTTGTTAATTTTCCAACATCACAGGCATATGTATAACTTGTTTAATTATCCAACATCACAGGAATATGTCTAACAAGCATAGGTATAACTGATTATAACAACACTGGTGATTAACAGTGAAAACAAGTATAACATTTAATTTACTAACACTGTAGATCCTAACCAGTTTTATTTAACCATCATGTTCAAGGCCTAAGAAATCAGATCTATAAATAACTGAAACTCATAGTGAGTCTTGGTGAAGATAAATATATATGTGCATATATATATAACACTAGGCCACAGAAAGTCCAATCCCAATCCAAGTTGTATGTATCCAAGTCTTGATATTGTCTTCGTTTGACCCAATCTTTAGCAACACTCCCCCATTATATGTTTATAATTTTCAAAATAATTTCATGGAGGCAGAAGAAGATATGAAAATTTTGTGTGAATTGTGAATGAGGGAAGCCATCTATTTGTAGAGTTACAAAGCCAATATCGACCATTAGATCTTAGGTTTTAAATCTGAACCATACAAGTCATGCTGAGTTAGCATGAATAAAGTCATAAAATAGTCCAGGTTCATCAGACAAAATTCGGATGTATCAGGGGTGGGTCAACCCACCTACCCCCTGGGTCGACCCAGCCTCCCTTGGGTTGACAATGGGTCGACCCGAGCTGGTCGTGGGTTGTCCCCTTACGGGACATTTTCCCGCTTCGTTTTCCTACTTGCTTTATTCGAATTCTAGAATTTATTTTGACTTATATTTGCAGTTAAGCTTCTTATGCGTGCATGAACTTCTAGAGCCTATAACTTCTTCATACGTTATCCGTTTTACGCAAACTTGGGGTCTATCTTAACTAGAATTCCGAGACGAACACAAAGTAATGCCTGTTTCACTTAATTCTGAATATTTAATTAAGTTATTCCCAATTTCTTATCTTTAAATAGGTTTATTGTGTATTATATTTTGGGGTGTTACACTGATATTTTGTATAAAATTATTACGCTGTGAGATATTGTAGTTTATTTGTTTTTTGATCTCTATGTCTGATTTTGTTAATCCCATAAGCTAAATAACGATTTGTCATTTTGAATGGTTTGAGTTGGTTTAATTATCAACTTGAATTAATCACCTAAGACCACTATTGATGCATTTAGATTGAAGACCCAACGAAGTGGACATACTCGGTTACTTAAGGCCCATTCTAACATATTTATTAAGGGTAGATTCTCATAATCTCTTATGACCCTAAGGAGGACCCTAGCCACTTAAGACCTCATTCTAATATGTCAATGTTCTTATATATATATATATATATATATATATATATATATTCTCACAAGTAATATGAGAAGTAGTATCTCGTCGCTTAGTACCGGTTTAGTGTAGGCCACATATAGCCATTAAACCCCTCCGTCGTTGCTACTTAACTAATATTATGGTAGAACACTTATGTCACTTAAGACTTCCCTTAGACAGTTGGTGAATTAAATAGCATGCTACCTCCAGCGTATACCAATCCTGTCCCTTGGTTCTCCCTCACAAAGCTCCTAGAGGAAGTGGATATTTTGGTAAACTACCCTACTCCATTATCACCATGAATAAACCACTTTTGGAGAAAGAGGACCCATAGACCTACTTCAAATTTAATAAGGGAGGGTATCATGACTTCGGTCCAAATCGAAGGAATAAACTTTGGGAATGGTCCTATCTCTAACCACTTAAGACCCAAACTAGATAAGAAGAGAGTCAGCCACTTAAGGCCTTCTCAAGGCATAGTAAGCCTACCTATTTACACATATAATAGGTATATGTATATATACATACACTAGACCTCTCACATTAAACCGCCTACCTGTAGATGCTGGATATGTCGAGCGGTTTCGGGAAGACTTCTACTATAAGTGGGCTTAACTTGTTTCAAAGTGTACTAATTTAAATGGCCCATAACACCCAGACCTCTCACAATAGCCAAACACACTTGTGGTCTCTGGATTTGCTGGTCGGTTCCGGGAAGACTTCTACCATAAATGACGACTAACCTTGTGTTTGTGTGTCATTATTTAATACATAGATAAGAAATTTTATACACACACACATGCAACAATTTATATGGGGACATTTCAAATTTATAATATTATTTTAACGTATTTATTACGTCATTATTACGTCATAAAAGAAGAATATTTAAGACATATAATAAACACTAATTTTCTTCCGAATGAAGAAATATTTTAATAGTATAAATTGCCAATTCGGCCTACATTAAAGGCTCAAGTTAATTCCCATATCAAACTGCTAAATACATGGCATAATGGCATAATTAATGATAGCACTAATAGGAAAAATAACGACATAACTATCAAAACTTCCATCCTAGGTTTGTTAGAACAATTAAGGTAATGAATCAAGAACAAGTGTAAATTTCATACAATACATATATAAATGTGTACACATATATGTAGATCTCTATTTAATCCAATTTATTCTTTTCGATGTTATACATAAAAACATTGACATTTGATTTGTTTCAAATCTGAATACATTCAAATTATCCATTTAGAATGGAAATACAGACCTATTCAAATAATAAAACTGAATCAAATCCAAACTTTTTTACATCACAAACACTTTTAAATGAAAAGAGATAAATCAAAACAAACAAAAGTAAATCACCCAAAATGTTCTTTATCCATAACACCAACAAATTCACAAAACCAACCATTTATTGACAATTCTTGCGAAACATATATAAAAATAGAAGATCTATGGGTTTTACCATTTGATATTATCGTGAATCCAAATCTCCCTAGGCATACTAATCAATACACAAATCTACAAAATATTGGGTATGCCTAAACAATTATTATTTCCACTCACGGTGATCTGACTGTATGGAAAGGTCACACATTTGACGATGTTTGCCTATTAGATTTGAAAATGTTCAAGAACTAACACGAATGCGAATATAATCCCTAAGAAACATAAATATATATATATATATATATAAGAATTAAATAGTTAGAATATACACATATATATATATATATAAATCATCCATATTTAGATCCTATTCAAATCCTATAAGAAATGGGATTAGAAAAGAAAAATATATTTAAGAGAGGAAGAATAAAACCTATAATATATTTGTCTGGAACCAATGACAGAGTGAAGGCAGGGAGGAAGGAGAAGACTAGGCTTAGGTGTTATTTATAGCTATGTGTGTGAATAATAGCTATATAATTATTTAGATTAAACCTCGGTTGTTAATTTATAAACAAACACCAAAAACCCAACCCAAAACAGGAAAAATTGGGCACTAGCCGCACCAGACAGTCGACTACTCCCCTAGAAGGGCGGTTGACCTCCTGGTTTTATATTTGGCCAGTGAACGTATTTGAGGGATGGAAAGATTTCATTATATTACATTATTTATTGCATTTATAACTTGCCTTTAGATGTTATTGTTGTCCCTTGTTGTATACTTATATATACACACAAATTCAAATTGGATGGAATATTCCAATCACTCATTTATTGGTCATATATTATTCCATATATTTATATTATAATATGAATTTCAATAACTGTTGCATATATATTTAACGTACAACTTTTTTTAATTGTAATTCTTTCATACATGCTTGGATTCTGACTTATTATATATGAAAATTGATCAAAATTTCGCCTCGAATACAACTATAGTATTTTCTTGCCAAATTCCTAATGCTGCAAAATTCCATTTTTCATCCCATTAATATATTATTACTTTATATTATTATTAATTCATTTTAGATATATTTTTACGGGGTGTTACATTCCCCTCTTAAAATAGATTTGGTTCCGAAATCTGTCCGAAGGGGGAAAAGCGCAACTCGCTCTAAACATTCATGTTGTACACCCATGTTATTTTTAATTCATCCATCAACAACCATGACTCACAGTGATTATGAACTGCAGACTTACTAACGTGAGCTCAATACTAGCGTGTATGTGAAATAAGTGATGTAATATGTACCAAAACATCTTAATAAGCATATATTTCTATATGAGTGCGTTGTGCAACTGTTTTGCATCCATTTCCCTAGCATCCAATCTAGCAACCATAATTCATCCATAAACGTAATTTAGAGGAAAAATTACATGAGAAAATCTCTAGGTGGATCTATCTCATCTTATGCTCAGCCTCCCATATGCTTTCCGCAGGATCATTCCTTCAGTACTCGGATGAGGCGAATGGTTTTATTGTAGAGTATCTGGATTCTGTGCTCTACAATTTTTGTTGTGGCATGGGGCACCCTGGAATCCAACTCGAGTTTTCCTATGTCTCCATTTTCATCAAGCTCGAGTCTGATAGCAGAATCACAAAGGTGTTTCCTCAGATGTGATATATGAAAAACGTTATGGATCCCTGATAGGCGTTTTGGAAGATCCACTCGATGGGCCAAACATCCAATCCTCTCAATCATGCGAAAAGGCCCAGTAAATCTAGGAGCCAACTTTCCACTCTTTCCAAACCAAACATTCTTCTCGAGAGGGGAAACCTTTACAAATACCAAGTCTCCTATATCGAACTCAAGTTCCCTCCTCCTCTTACCTGCATATGATTACTGGCGATCTTGGGTTTTCTTTAACCTTTGTCTAATCAATGAAATCTTCTTTATGGAATCATAGATAAAGTTTGGTCCTATTAACACCTTGTCGGTTGTTTCCTACCAATAAGTTGGCGATTTGCATAGCCTCCCATAAAGCGCTTCAAAAAGGGCTATACCAATCGTCGCGTGAAAACTATTGTTATAAGTAAATTCCACAAGCGGTAGGTGTTGCTCGCAAATTCCTCCAAAGTCTATAATGCAAGCTCTGAGCAAGTCTTCTAGGATCTAATTTACACTATCTACCTCGCCATCAATTTGCAGTTGATAAGTTATACTAAAGTTGAGGGTCGTTCCCAATGCTGCTTGTAAATTTCTCTAAAATTCACTCGCAAATTAGGGGTCTCGATTGGTCGCTGTACTAGATGGGATACCATGCAATATGACTATATACCACTGGGCCAATGAAGCTGCAATCCTATTCTTTTTTGATCGGCAAAAAATGAGCATTCTTGGTCAAATGGGCTATTATAACCCAAACAGCCTCATTTCTCTTCTGACACCTTAGAAGCCCATCCACAAAATCCATGGAAATATGTTCCCACTTCCACATGGTAATTTCTATAGGTAACAGTAATCCTCGGGCCTTCCTTGCTCCTCTTTTACTTTTTGGCAAGTTAAACACTTGGTTATAAACTCAGTTATCTCCCTCTTCATCCCTCCCCAATAGAGATTCCCTTTTATATCTTTATACATTTTATCTCCACCGGGTGTATGGTCATCCTCGACTTATGGCACTCCTCTAAAATTTCCTTTCTTAACCCTCATCCTTAGGGACACAAAGTCGTCCATCCCTAAGCAAACTTTCGTCATCGCCCAATGTATATCTGACTAATAGGGAAAGGCCTCCTTTTTATCCCACTTTCTCTTTCAAGTTTCTTATCTCTTTGTCAAGGTCTTGCGTATTCGAATTCTTTCTCTTAGGGCGGGTCTAACAAGCATTACTCCAAGAAAACTACTAGAAGCTACTAGTGGGGGTTACATGTTAAAGTTAAAGAGAAAATCTATTAGTTTCCATTCAAAGATGCATGCTTTCTACTCAATGCATCTGCCACGACATTCCCTTTTGCTGGGGTATATTAGATCATAAAATCAAAAGAGGCAATGTATTCCATCCATCGTTGTTGTCTCAAATTCGGGTCACGTTGAGAGAATAAATATTTTAGGGATTTATGGTTAGTAAAAAGTTCAAACTTCTCTCCTAAGAGATAATACCTCCACATTTTTAAGGCGAGCCCTACTGTGGATAACTCTAGATCATGAAATGGATACCTCTTCTCGGGGGCCTTGAGTTGTCTGCTGGCAAGCAACAACCTTTCCTTCTTGCATAAGAACCGCTCTAAACCGGTTCCTCATGTGTCAGTGTAAGCCGTGAACATTATTAAGCCATCGAGTATAATAAGAACTGGCGCACTAATCAATACTTCTTTAAATTTCTTAAAAGCCACATCGCACTTATCACTTCAAGAAAATACCAAGCTCTTCTTCGTTAGTTGAGTTAAAAGAGTAGCAATCTTTGTGAAGTATTTAATAAACTTTCGGTAATATCCAACCAATCCAAGGAAGTTTCTCACCTCCATAGCATTTTGAGGTACTCTCCATTCCTCAGTTGCCTCGATCTTCGCAGGGTCTACTGCTAAGCTTTTGCTTGACACGATATGTCCTAAAAATCTGACTTTTTCTCTCTAAAAATGTCATTTAGAAAATTTGGCTTTCAAATGTTTCTCTCTTAATATTTCTAAGACATGTCTTAAGTGAATTTCATGATCTTATGGTCCTTAGAAAATACAAGGATATCATCTATGAAAACTACCAAAATCTTATTCAGAATGCCCCGAAAAATTTACTCATGAGCCAACAAAGTAGGCGGTTGCATTCATTAGTACAACGGAAAAAACTTCCCATTAGAACAATCCATTCAGCATCCTAAATGCATTTGTATCCTTACTGTCTTATGGAATTCTCAATTGGTGAAATCCAGTTGCAAGGTCAAATTGGGAAAATACTCGAGCTCCTCCCAAGTGGTCAAATAGATCATCAATTCTGGGCAAGAGTTACCTATTCTTTCTGGTTAGCTTATTAAGCTCCCTATAATCTACACACAGTCTTATAGATCCATCCGCTTTCGTGGCAAACACAACAGGTGCACCCTATTCGGACGTACTTCATCAAATGAAGCCTTTCCGTAGCAGTCCAGAAATCTGTTTATCCAAATCTCTCCATTCTTTTGGCACTATATGCTTTACGGTTAAAGCTACTAGTCTAGCATCCTTCTCTTGGTCAATACGAAAAGAGATTTCCCTATGGGGTGGAAGTTACATGACTTCCTCAAAGACTTCCAAGAACTCACCTACTGTACAGTCCTTCTGAACTAGGGGATACGGTATATAAAAGGGCTTTATCCATGTTTCTAATGTCATAAAGAATTTTCAGACTACATCCTCTACGGCTCCTAAGATGAACGAATCTATTGTTGTAATATAGGAAGGTGCTATAAAATGATAGCCAATCCATACCTAGGATAAGGTCATACCTCATAAAATCCAATGCATACACTTCACAGAGGAATTCGACATCGCCGATATCCAATATTAGGTCTTTACGGATTAACTCATGATACTTAGCTCCTCTAATAGGGTTGGCCACCTCTATCGGATTACTAGTGATAGATAAGGGAAGGTTCAATAAATCAATTAGCCTCTTAGATATAAAAGAATGGGTCACTCTAGAGTCGAACAAGGTGTATATGGAAATTCCTAAAATAGAAGTTATACCTTTAAGTCCGGGTTGACCTTGATCTCTTGGGGTCAGCTCTTTATCGGTGCCGCCTCCAATGCATAACTCTGAACGCTCTGGATAACCCTAGGCTTTGGGCATTCTTTAGAAAAGTGTCAAGTGTCCTTCCTTGCGGCAATTGTAGCACCTTCCTTTGAAATCCTTCTTTGCTAAGGCAGTCTTGTAGTCTTTGGCCTCTATGATTGCACCTCGTACAAGTATTGACTCCTTTCTTAAACTTACCTACCTTCTACTTTTTCCTCCACCATTCTTTCTTTCTTATTTTTTTAGGACCAGAATTTCCTTCTCCCTTCTCTCCATTCTTATTCTCGTAAGATCCTTCAATTGTGAACAAAATGGTCGTCTCCACTAGTGTTTCAAAGGTTGCTCTGAACATTACTTGGGCCAACAAGGTGTCTTTCAATGGGGAGTTGAACCCTTTAACAGACCTTAAAGCTTTACTCATTGGGGTATCCACCAAACCCTTACCAGATTTACATAACTCGGTGAATTCATCCACATAATCCTGTAGACTCAAACTTCCTTGTTTGAGATGAATAAACTTCTCTAACTAGATCGACATCTCAGCTTTTGGTAGAAACTTTTTTCAAAGTGGGTCTTGAATTTAGACCATATAAATACTCGGCCCACATTCTCTTTAGATACAGGGTTCCACTATTCAAGATATTCTCCTTTTATGTGCCAGGTCAAAACTCTCCTCTTAACTTCGCCTGACCAACCCATGGCCTCAAAAATCCTTTAACAATTCATTATCCAAGCTTGAACACTAACTTACAGAATCGAGGAAAATCAAGTGCTACCTCAGTGGCAGGAGTTGCAGGCACCGCTGGGGCAAGATTAACAACAAGGACTTGTCCCCATAGTGTGGAGATATTGTTGGAACAATTCTAGCAAATACTCAGGCCTTGCCTAGTTTCCCTATTCGAAAGGATTATCGGTCATTCTACTATCTGAAAAAAGGAACAATCCTTCAGCGAATACTCCTGAGATAATATTTAAGCAGAAAAGGGAAGATAAAGTTATCTAGTATAGTTGTGTATGCCTATTAGGGTATATATATATATATATATATATTATATAGTTTGAAAACCTTTTTCAAAATACAAATACCCCTCTCATGCGTATAATTTTCCTATAATCGGGTAACCTATGCTCTGATATCAAATGTAACAACCAGCCCAAAGTGGGCCTAAATTTCGATCCAGAAAAGGAACATCGAAACTTAGAGCCACTCTAAATGAATCGTTAGTTCCTATAAGGAATATTTTTGCATGGAATAACAAATAACATATTGTTATGGAATCTCATGAATCGGAACGAAAAAGTATAATACCAAATAATATTCACCATTTAATAAAAGCCATAGATTCATATACAAATTGTCAAATACAATTGTTCAAAACAATACATCATCATTGTTCATAATCTAGAGTTTCCATAAGCCAAATAGCGATAATAGCTAATAATAACATAATAGTCTCATCGCCTTCTTCAGGCTCCATCATTGTTTCGTCCACTGAATCGCTACCCTACTATTGACCTGTTAGATATGTTAAGGAGAGGGTCTGAACATAAAGTCCTGTGTGACTGAAAATAATATTTTCTTTAAAGATCATACCCTAGATTTGGCAAGTTATATATATGTCAAGGTATGTCTACAAAACACATAAGCACACATCTACAAAGAAATATGCTAATCAATGAGGTAGATATCCAAATCAAGCACTTAGGACTTTTATTGATGTATTTAGGGTGAAGACCCAACGAGGTGGACATTCTTGGTCACTTAAGAACCATTTTAACATATTTATTAAGGGTAGATTCTCATGATCTTTTATGACCCTAAGGCGGACCCTAGCCACTTAAGACCCTGTCCTAATATATCAACATTCTTAAAAATATATATTCTCGCAAGTAATATGAGCAATAGTATCTCGCTGCTTAGTGCTGGTTTAGGATAGGCCTACATATAGCCATTTAAGACCCCTCCGGAGGACCCATAAACCTACTTCAAATCTAATAAGGGAGGCTCCCTTGACTTTGGTCCATATCCAAGAATTAAACCTTCAGAGTAGTCCTAGTCCTAACCACTTAAGATTGAAAGTAGATAAGAAGAGAGTCAGCCACTTAAGACCTTCTCAAGGCGTAGTAAGCCTACCTAGTTACACGCATAATATGTATACTTACACTAAACCTCTCACACCAAACCGTCTAGCGTAGAAGTTGGATATGCCGGGCAGACTTCTACTACAAGTAGGCTTAACCTCGTGTCATAGTGTACTAACTTAAATAGCCCATATCACCCAGACCTCTCACATTAGCCATACTCACATGTGGTCGCTAGATTTTTCAGTCGGTTCCGGGCAGACTTCTACTACGAATGACAACTAACCTCATGTCTATGTATCATTATTTAATATACAGATAAGCATTTTATACGCACACACAAGCAACAATTAATAAGGGGACATTTAAAATTTCTAATCTTATTCTAATGTATTATTATGTCATTATTACGCTGGATTATGTTAATTACGTTATATAAATAGAATATTTAATACGTATAATAAACACTAATTTCCATTCGAATGAAGAAACGTTTTAACAGTGTGAATTGATAATTCGGTCTATATTAAAGGCGTACAAGTTAATTCCCACATCAAATCGCTAAATACATGGTATAATGGCATAATTAATGATGGTAGTAATGGGAAAAGTAACAGCATAACTATCAAAACTTGCATCCTAGGTTTGTTAGAACAATTTAGGTAATGAACCAAGAACAAGGTGTAAATTTCATACAATATATATATATATATATACACACACACACACACACATACATACACAGACATATATAAACATGTACATATATACATAGACCTCTATTTAATCCAATTTACTCTTTTCTATGTTGTACATAAGAACATTGACATTTGATTTGTTTCAAATCTGAATACGTTCAAATTATCCATTTCGAATGGAAATCCAAACCTATTTAATTAATAAACTAAATCAAATTTGAACCATTTTATATCACAAACACTTTTAAATGAAAAGAGATAAATCAAATCAATCAAAAGTAAATCCCCCAAAATATTCTTCATCCATAACCCAAACAAATTCACAAACCCAAATATTTATTGATAATTCTTGCGAAACATATATAAAAATAGGAGATTTGGGTTTTTACAATTTGATGTTATCGCGAATCCAAATATCCCTAGGCATACTAATCAATACACAAATCAAAAAATATAGAATATGCCTAAATAATAATTATTTCCACTCGTGGTGATTTGCCTATATGGAAAGGTCATAGATTTTATGATGTTTGCCTACTAGATCTGAACACCTTCAAGAACGAACATGAATGCGAACTCCAATCCCTTATATATATATATATATATATATAAGAATTAAACAATTAGAGTTCTTATATATAAAATTCTTATGATTTCAGATTCAGATCCTATTTAAATCCAATAAGAAATGGGATTAGAAAAGAAAAATAAATTTAAGAGAGGAAGAATGTAACAACCCGTATTTTCAATAACCTGTAATAATGAAAATTGAGGCAGAATTAAATTATAAAATGTGAATCAAGGGAAACGGGCTATGCCATTTCGTTCGTCTCGGAAAAATACGCGAAATAGAGTCCGAGTTTTCGAAAATCGGAGTCCGTATGACCCAGTTAAGGCCCATTGAAGTTTGCAGAAAATTACTAAGTAAAAATCAGATTCAAATTTGAAGAATTGGGCCAGCTGGGCCAAGGCGGGAAAATTCCCGCCAGGGGCCCCATGTCGACAGGCCTGTCGACAGGGTCCCCAGGGAGTCGACTGCCCTGTCGACAGCCCTGTCGACAGGGGGTGCCCGGCTGATTAGCCTGGTGCACCATTTCTGATTGGGGTTGGGTCTTGTGGCTGGTTTCTAGAGAGTTCCGGGATCTGATGGCCCTAATTCAATCTAGGGTTAATCCTATGGTTCAAATCACTAACCTAATCTATAAATAAGACCCTAACCTACCCTAAATCATTCATTATTCATCCTAGTAACTAAACTATGCCAAAATCAAAACTCTCATGGCCTCCACCCTCTTCATGCAATTCCTAATCAAATCCCTAAGAGATTTCCATGCATACAAGGGTATTTAGGCTTGTATGATTCTCCTTAGCTTGCATTAAAGGCTTGTTTTTCAATTGGCATCATAAAGGAGGAGTCTTGATCAAGTTTGCTTGCATTTGGGGGCTTTAATTAGTTGCATAAGGGGTTTCTTGCATTTGTTGTACTCATTTGAGTCTGCATAAGCATTGTAAGCCCTCTTACCCTCATTTTAGAAACTATAAAGTTAATGTGTGATGAAAGTTGGGGTTTATGTATGTTTATTGAGTTGTGCATGTTATGCAAGGGTACTAAGCCATGATTTGCAAATCTATTAAGTTATGCATGTATACTAAGCCATGATTTGCAAATCTATTAAGTTATGCATGTATACTAAGCCATGATTTGCAAGATTTATAAGTTATGCATGTTTATGCAAGTTTGTTAAGCCATGGTTTGTATGTTTATTAAGTTATGCATGTTTATGCAAGTTTGCTAAGCCATGATTTGTGTGTTTATTGAGTTATGCATATTTATGCAAGTTTAAAATGACAAGTTGTGCATGTTTTGACAAGTTGTGCATGTTTTGGCAAGTTGTGCATGTTTATGCAAGTTTAAAATGACAAGTTGTGCATGTTTTGACAAGTTGTGCATGTTTTGACAAGTTGTGCATGTTTTGGCAAGTTGTGCATGTTTATGCAAGTTTAAAATGACAAGTTGTGCATGTTTTGACAAGTTGTGCATGTTTTGGCAAGTTGTGCATGTTTATGCAAGTTTAAAATGACAAATTGTGCATGTTTTGACAAGTTGTGCATGTTTTGACAAGTTGTGCATGTTTATGCAAGTTTAAAATGACAAGTTGTGCATGTTTGACAAGTTATGCATGATTATGGTAATATGCAAGTTCATTATGCTAAGTTATGCAAGTTTAACATGTTATGCATGTTTTATGGTAATACGCAAGTTCACTACGCTAAGTTGGGCAAGTCTAACATGTTATGCATGACTGTTGTGCAAGTTTATGTTGTGCCAAGTTCCCTCTTCCTATCCTTTATGCGTTACTACGAATATGTAAGCGATAGAATGACGTTGGGTGTTTTGGGGTAAACTTAAAATACATAAAAATATAAGATTGGGAATTTACCTATTAAGTTAGGTCTACCCCTTGGGAATTTACCTATTAAGTTAGGTCTACCCAAGTAATTGTTTGACTTGTGATTATGTTTTGAAATAAAGTGGACATGACACTTAGAAAACATAAGTGTGGCCAACTCGAGGTTGGGTTGAGTTTGTAGCGTAATTCTACCCGGAACCGACCGGCTTAACTAGTGGCTACAAACAATAGGACCCAATGTGAGAAGTTGGTCATGGGGTGCCAAGACCCGAGGTTAGACCAAGTTGTGGTGTAAAGCTACCCGGACCCGCCCGGCCTAACTAGTAACCACAACAAGGTCTAATGTGAGAGGTTGAGGTGCATTAAGTTAATTAATGCCTCATAATTAGGGTTAAGTCAGGGTCCACTAATACTTAACCAATTTGGGGATTCAAGGGATGAAAATGGGGTTAAGTTACACTTAACCAATTTAATCAATTTGGGAGTTCAAGGGATTAGAATGGGGTTAAGCCACACTTAACCAGTTTAATCCAGGATTAGTGAAGGGTTAAATCACACTTAACCCTCTTAGAAACCCTAGCAACGTGGTCTGTTCCAGCAGTAATCCCAGTTTGGTATCATTCACAACCCTAGAGGCTAGGCTAGGGCGGGGCACGATTACTGGACTGATGTAAGCGACCAAAGCGACGGCTGAGTGGTACAGCGGTGCGGGTCCGGCGGGCTACGGACGTGCACGTAGTCCGATGTTGGACAAACTCGAGGCACGGGTACCAGTAGGTTAGGGCTGTGCATTATTGCTTAAGTGTCCGGGGTCGACAACCGAGGGCTTGATACACCCAAAGGTGGGCCCAGCACAGACTACCTACATCCATATGTGGGCCGTATGGACATCAACACTTGACGTGTTAGGCTTATAGGGAGCCGATCGACTAGACCGTTGGGTTGGACCTTATACTAAGGTCACTTCATGTTATTGGGCCAAAGTTTGGGCTAAGGGATCAATACCTGTTATATTGGTTTGCTAGTACACCGTGGTGCAAAACTTAACCTTGTTTTATGCGATGATACCTCTATCTATCTTGTAGGTAATTTACCATGCCAGTATGTTGTTATCTATGATCATCTCAGTTTCCATCATGATGTTAACTTTATTAGTTTATAGACTGATCGTAGCAGGGCTTACTCAGTCTTTTTGACTGACCCGTTTTGTTTCGCCTCTTTTCTTCCGTTCCCCCCCCCCCCAGGTTCTCAGGGAGGGAATACAGGAGCCTAGCTTGGATCTTAGCTGCTTTCTTGGATAGCTCATGTATGCTTTGGACTTGGGCTTGCTATGGTTTCTTCCACTTTGGGGATAGCTACTTTTATGTTTTTCCTTTTCGGTTCAGATGATGTTATTTTATGTACTAGACTTGTTTACTTGGGAAATTGACATTATGATGTAGCAGACTTGTTTTTGAAATAGTTTAAAAGTCTTCCGCTTTTTATTTACTTACTCTGTTTATTTACATATATATATGTCATGTCCTGCCTTGCTATATCATTATGCATGTTTACCAATAATGCCCCTCCAAAGCTAGTGCATTCCTTTGCGAGTGACCCTGGCGGAGGTGGGGTGTTACATTTGGTATCAAAGCATATGGTTTACGAGAAGGGATAAAAAGGTTTTTAAAACTTTTGAAAAGAAAAACTATTTTCAAAACCAAGTATAAAGTATTTTCCAAAGAAAAGTCTAGTTGTTTTTAAAAGGCTATTCCCCAAAAGCCATTAGCACTATCCTTTGACTCCTCGTTTGAACTCTTTTCTTTTCGTTTCCAGCATGTCTGATAATCTCATCTTGCCCGAAGGAGTAACGATACCCGATTGGTTTCGTCGGTACTTGGAAGTCACGGCACCGGTCCCGGATGTCCCTAATGTTGTTCCCCCAGTCGAGGCCGCTGTTCCTCCTCCTCCTCCCGTAGCTGATGTTCCTCTTCCCCCTCAGCCTCCACAAGCGGATTTCGCGGAAACTTGCAAGAACTTTAAGAGGATGGGTGGCAAGAATTTTAATGGGACAGAGACTTTTGTAGAAGCAGGGAATTGGTTGAAAAAGACCGAAGATCTTTTAGCCACCTTTGATATAGGTGACCGCAGGAAGGTTTTATTAGCAGTATGGTTGCTAAAGGAAGAAGCTGCACGTTGGTGGGTAGTCACCACCGCGACCAGGCCAATTGAGACTTGGGATGACTTTAGAGGAAGGTTTGGACTGAGATTCTTATCACTGAAGCAAGGGGACATGACTATTAGGGAATACATAGATAAGTTTAATCAACTGGCTCAAGACGATTTAGACTTGGTTAATACAGCTCAGAAGAAGGCCCTACACTTTGCTCTAGGATTAAACGAGCCATTACATGATTTGGCCCTGTCTCATATACCCTTGGGGGCGACTTTCGAGAGTTTAGTGAATTTGGCCCTACTTCAAGAAGAAGGTAGCAATGATAAGAGAGAGGTCAAGGCAAATGAGTCTCAAGGCAAAGGAGTAAATTCCGGGAAACGGGGCAAGAATATGAAATGTAACTTCTGTGGTACAGTTGGACATATAGCCAAGGAATGTAGGAAGAAGGAAAAGAGAAAGCGGGGCGAATGCTTCATTTGTAGTGAGTTTGGACATTTCAGCAAAGATTGCCCGAGGAAACAAGGGCAAGGTCAGACTCAGTGTGCAGGACTATCTGGAGGGAGAATCCATCCCCTCAACCCCGTCCTTCCAGCTCATGATAGAGGTAGTGTTCCTGTTGAAAATCTTGATTACATTTTCTAATTTTCCCTGTTCGAACTTTGTTTGACCCTGGCACATCGCATAGTTTTATTTCATCTGATCTAGTGGAAAGTTTTGCACCTAAGTACTAGTGTAGTTGATGATCCCGTATGTGTTTCAAATCCAATTGGGGGTTCTGCCCGCCTGTCTGTGGTCTGAGTGGATTTGAAAATTTCTATCTTGAGTATAGAATTCTCGTGGGATGTTTATATTCTCGGTTTCGGGGGATATGGGTTGGTTTTGGGCATGGAATGGTCGTCCTATTTTGGAGCCATTCTGGGTTTTTGTATATAGGGTGTGGGGCTCATGACTCGCCTCGGTAATACCCTAGAAATTTCTAGCAACCCTATGGGTCCCGTCATGTTATGTTATCTTAAATCCCTCAACTCGTCTATCGATAGTTTGAAATCTGTTAGGGTGGTCCGAGAATATCCTGATATCTTGGGGAAAGTGAAGGGGTTACCCTTAGACGTGGGATAGATTTCCGTATTATCTGGTTGGTAATACCAAGCCAGTTTCGTGACCGGTTAGGCACGTGACCTCACGAGGTGAGAGTAAGAAAGCAAGTCAAGGAGTTGCTTGGGAAGAACTTTCTGAGACGAGGCATTTCCGAGTAGGGTGCTCCAGTAGTATTCGTTACTAATATGGATAGTTTGCTTCGCTTACATGTTGAAAAGAATAGACAATAGTTACCAGGGATCGATGATTTGTTTGATCAGCTGGTAGGAGCATCCGTTTTCTTTTGACCTAGCTACCGGATTCCATCAACTTAGGATGGCTGAGGATGGAATTGACAAGACTGCGTTTAGGACTCTGGATGGATTTTTAGAATGGCTAGTCATGCTATTTGGTTTGACGGATGCACCCGCATATTACGTGGACTTGATGGGTAGGGTGTTTAGGGAGTCCTTGAACAAGTTTGTCGTGGTCGTCGTAGACGATATTTTGATCTCCTCAAAAGAACGAGGAAGAACATGCTATACATCTCAAAGAGGTGATGGATACGCTTAGAGCCGCCGGTTGAAGGTCAAGTTCTCCAAATGCCACTTTGGAGGAAAGAAGTCGGATTTCTTGGGCACATAGTTCCTAAGAAGGCTTAGCGGTGGATCCCGTTAAAGTGATTGCGGTTTAAGACCGGAAAACCCTGAGGGGGGCAATTGAAAGCTTTCTCCGTTTGGCTAGTTAGTTAGCCTTCCCTGAGCTTAGACTTACTCTTCTGGATCAAGAAGGGGGGTTCCACAGGGAGAAGACCCGCAGTTAGTCAAGAACATGGACCAGTTGAGTCGAGGCGAGATGTTAAGTCACCTCGTTAGATATATTATAGATGACAAGGGATGACTAAGGCGCGATGAGAGATTACGTGTTCCTCGAGTGAAAGACCTGGTAAAGAAGGATTTTGAAGATGTATACCACTCGAGGAGGTGGCCGAGTTGGTCTCAGGATATATGTTGTGCCACCAGGTTAAGGTCAAGCCATAGAAGCCCAGCGGGCCATTACCTCCATTGGAGGTTTCGCAAGGGGAGTGTGAAAACATCTCGATAGATTAGGTGGATAAATTACCTAGATCAAAGAAAGGGAATACGGGTAGGTGGGTCATAATAGGTAGACTCACGAAAAGTGCTCATTTCAGAGCGAGAGAACTGCATCATGGTTAACAGCGGTTTACCCTCAAGAAGTTGGCCAATTTTGAAATAGCCTACAGGAAGCCATGGGTAGGCAACTGAATCTAGGCATGGCCTATCACTCATAGGCGGATGGTTCATTTCGATTTAAGCACGGGTTATAGAAAATCACGTTTAGGAGGGCAACTAGCAACGTGGATTGGTATTTTCAAGGAAAGTTCTGTTGCGTGGAATACTTTATAGTAAGAAGACGAGATCCAGGATTCACTAGTGAATTTTGGAGAGCTTGCATGAAATCATGAGGTTATAGTAGGTTTAAGCCAAGTATACAGAAAAAAGAATAAGTGGGAAAGAAAGACGAGAGGCAATAATGAAATGAGTTCCAACTCGAATTTGGGAAATAGGAGTTAAGAAGCCAAGGAATCATGAAGTGGAAGATAGTCAAAGCACAGTGGAGTTAAGCTCAAGGAAACGTGACTAAGAAGAGTGAAGACTAGATACGCGCATCATATCTCTTTTTAAGAGTGCATCCTTGATCCTAGTTTTCCTGTGGAGCTTGCTTGCAAGTTATCTTTCGTATATATCCTCTCGGTCCCATTCTCGACCTTATTTCTGTTGTAAACTCCATAAGGGGGTTAAGACTCATCGGTTAGTACTATATGTCAAAGTTTGAATGGATTTCTTGTAATCCAAAAAGGAGTTTGTCTAGTTTATCTAGTTTATCTAGTTTATCATGTCTATCTCGTCATGAGAACCTTTGGTAGAAACCCTTTGGTTGAAACATGTGTTTGAAACATGTTATGCTTGATGGTTGCAAGTAGTTGCAAGTGTTTGCAAGTGGTTACTCGTGGATGCATTATACACATTAGGCACTAGATCGGCTCGCACACTCTTCATGTTGCATATGCATGAGTGTTTATGCTTATTCATGGTTGAAACTTGTTGTGCTACCACATGGATGTTGCATATGGATGAATGTTATGTGCACTCATATAGATACTATGAATTATGGTAGGAATTTGCATACATATGGATTCATTTCACTGACATACATATGCATTAAGGAGGTTTACTGTACCAGTAACCGCCTGATTTACATACATATGCATTAAGGGGGTTTACTGTATCAGTAACCGCCTGATTTTTGCATTAGGTAAGTACATATACACACACTTTTGCATATGTTCATCCAGCATTTAGAATCTTGTAAGGACAATGATTGCTCGTGGATGATGCTTTGAGTAGATGGATGATTGGATGGTAGGATACGTTCCTCCTAACTTGAAGATTTCGGGGACGAAATCCTTTAAGGAGGGGAGAATGTAACAACCCGTATTTTCAATAACCTGTAATAATGAAAATTGAGGCAGAATTAAATTATAAAATGTGAATCAAGGGAAACGGGCTATGCCATTTCGTTCGTCTCGGAAAAATACGCGAAATAGAGTCCGAGTTTTCGAAAATCGGAGTCCGTATGACCCAGTTAAGGCCCATTGAAGTTTGCAGAAAATTACTAAGTAAAAATCAGATTCAAATTTGAAGAATTGGGCCAGCTGGGCCAAGGCGGGAAAATTCCCGCCAGGGGCCCCATGTCGACAGGCCTGTCGGCAAGGTCCCCAGGGAGTCGACTGCCCTGTCGACAGGCCTGTCGACAGGGGGTGCCCGGCTGATTAGCCTGGTGCACCATTTCTGATTGGGGTTGGGTCTTGTGGCTGGTTTCTAGAGAGTTCCGGGATCTGATGGCCCTAATTCAATCTAGGGTTAATCCTATGGTTCAAATCACTAACCTAATCTATAAATAAGACCCTAACCTACCCTAAATCATTCATTATTCATCCTAGTAACTAAACTATGCCAAAATCAAAACTCTCATGGTCTCCACCCTCTTCATGCAATTCCTAATCAAATCCCTAAGAGATTTCCATGCATACAAGGGTATTTAGGCTTGTATGATTCTCCTTAGCTTGCATTAAAGGCTTGTTTTTCAATTGGCATCATAAAGGAGGAGTCTTGATCAAGTTTGCTTGCATTTGGGGGCTTTAATTAGTTGCATAAGGGGTTTCTTGCATTTGTTGTACTCATTTGAGTCCGCATAAGCATTGTAAGCCCTCTTACCCTCATTTTAGAAACTATAAAGTTAATGTGTGATGAAAGTTGGGGTTTATGTATGTTTATTGAGTTGTGCATGTTATGCAAGGGTACTAAGCCATGATTTGCAAATCTATTAAGTTATGCATGTATACTAAGCCATGATTTGCAAATCTATTAAGTTATGCATGTATACTAAGCCATGATTTGCAAGATTTATAAGTTATGCATGTTTATGCAAGTTTGTTAAGCCATGGTTTGTATGTTTATTAAGTTATGCATGTTTATGCAAGTTTGCTAAGCCATGATTTGTGTGTTTATTGAGTTATGCATATTTATGCAAGTTTAAAATGACAAGTTGTGCATGTTTTGACAAGTTGTGCATGTTTTGGCAAGTTGTGCATGTTTATGCAAGTTTAAAATGACAAGTTGTGCATGTTTTGACAAGTTGTGCATGTTTTGACAAGTTGTGCATGTTTTGGCAAGTTGTGCATGTTTATGCAAGTTTAAAATGACAAGTTGTGCATGTTTTGACAAGTTGTGCATGTTTTGGCAAGTTGTGCATGTTTATGCAAGTTTAAAATGACAAGTTGTGCATGTTTTGACAAGTTGTGCATGTTTTGACAAGTTGTGCATGTTTATGCAAGTTTAAAATGACAAGTTGTGCATGTTTGACAAGTTATGCATGATTATGGTAATATGCAAGTTCATTATGCTAAGTTATGCAAGTTTAACATGTTATGCATGTTTTATGGTAATACGCAAGTTCACTACGCTAAGTTGGGCAAGTCTAACATGTTATGCATGACTGTTGTGCAAGTTTATGTTGTGCCAAGTTCCCTCTTCCTATCCTTTATGCGTTACTACGAATATGTAAGCGATAGAATGACGTTGGGGGTTTTGGGGTAAACTTAAAATACATAAAAATATAAGATTGGGAATTTACCTATTAAGTTAGGTCTACCCCTTGGGAATTTACCTATTAAGTTAGGTCTACCCAAGTAATTGTTTGACTTGTGATTATGTTTTGAAATAAAGTGGACATGACACTTAGAAAACATAAGTGTGGCCAACTCGAGGTTGGGTTGAGTTTGTAGCGTAATTCTACCCGGAACCGACCGGCTTAACTAGTGGCTACAAACAATAGGACCCAATGTGAGAAGTTGGTCATGGGGTGCCAAGACCCGAGGTTAGACCAAGTTGTGGTGTAAAGCTACCCGGACCCGCCCGGCCTAACTAGTAACCACAACAAGGTCTAATGTGAGAGGTTGAGGTGCATTAAGTTAATTAATGCCTCATAATTAGGGTTAAGTCAGGGTCCACTAATACTTAACCAATTTGGGGATTCAAGGGATGAAAATGGGGTTAAGTTACACTTAACCAATTTAATCAATTTGGGAGTTCAAGGGATTAGAATGGGGTTAAGCCACACTTAACCAGTTTAATCCAGGATTAGTGAAGGGTTAAATCACACTTAACCCTCTTAGAAACCCTAGCAACGTGGTCTGTTCCAGCAGTAATCCCAGTTTGGTATCATTCACAACCCTAGAGGCTAGGCTAGGGCGGGGCACGATTACTGGACTGATGTAAGCGACCAAAGCGACGGCTGAGTGGTACAGCGGTGCGGGTCCGGCGGGCTACGGACGTGCACGTAGTCCGATGTTGGACAAACTCGAGGCACGGGTACCAGTAGGTTAGGGCTGTGCATTATTGCTTAAGTGTCCGGGGTCGACAACCGAGGGCTTGATACACCCAAAGGTGGGCCCAGCACAGACTACCTACATCCATATGTGGGCCGTATGGACATCAACACTTGACGTGTTAGGCTTATAGGGAGCCGATCGACTAGACCGTTGGGTTGGACCTTATACTAAGGTCACTTCATGTTATTGGGCCAAAGTTTGGGCTAAGGGATCAATACCTGTTATGTTGGTTTGCTAGTACACCGTGGTGCAAAACTTAACCTTGTTTTATGCGATGATACCTCTATCTATCTTGTAGGTAATTTACCATGCCAGTATGTTGTTATCTATGATCATCTCAGTTTCCATCATGATGTTAACTTTATTAGTTTATAGACTGATCGTAGCAGGGCTTACTCAGTCTTTTTGACTGACCCGTTTTGTTTCGCCTCTTTTCTTCCGTTCCCCCCCCCCCCAGGTTCTCAGGGAGGGAATACAGGAGCCTAGCTTGGATCTTAGCTGCTTTCTTGGATAGCTCATGTATGCTTTGGACTTGGGCTTGCTATGGTTTCTTCCACTTTGGGGATAGCTACTTTTATGTTTTTCCTTTTCGGTTCAGATGATGTTATTTTATGTACTAGACTTGTTTACTTGGGAAATTGACATTATGATGTAGCAGACTTGTTTTTGAAATAGTTTAAAAGTCTTCCGCTTTTTATTTACTTACTCTGTTTATTTACATATATATATGTCATGTCCTGCCTTGCTATATCATTATGCATGTTTACCAATAATGCCCCTCCAAAGCTAGTGCATTCCTTTGCGAGTGACCCTGGCGGAGGTGGGGTGTTACAAAGAAAAAAACCTAAAGTATATTTTTCTGGAATAAATGGCAGAGTGGAGGCAGAGAGGAAGGAGAAGACAAGGTTTAGGTTTGAGGTTTAGGGTGTTGTTTATAGGTGTATGTGTGTGAATAATAGCCATAGGATTATGTAGATTAAATCCTGGTTGTTAATTTATAAACAAATGTCAAAACCACAAACCAGGCCAAATTGGGAACTAGCCGCACCAGGCAGTTGCCGCTCCCTTAGAACGATGGTCGACACCCCCTTCTAAAGGGGCGGTCGACCTCCTGGTCGTATATTTGGCCAGTGAAAGCATTTGAGGTCTGGAAAGATTTTATTTATTACATTATTTATTTCATTTACAACTTGCCTTTTAAACATTATTGTTGTCACTTGCTGTATACTTATATGCCACTTGTTGTATACTTATATATACACACAAATTCAAATTGGATGGAATATTCCAATCACTCATTTACTGGTCATATATTTTTCCATATATTAGTATTATAATTTGAATTTCAAACACTATTGCATACGTATTTAACGTACAACTTCTTTTAAGTGTAATTCTTTCATGCGGGCTCATATTCTGACGTATTATATATGAAAATTGATTAGAATTTTTCCACGAATACAACTACGGTAATTTTGTAGCCAAATTCCTAATGCTGCAAAATTACATTTTTTAGCTCATTAATATATTATTACTTTATTGTTAATTTTCATTATTTATTATTATTAATTTGTTTTAGGTATATTTTTACAGGGTGTTACATCCCTTTTTTTCTCAATTTCGCCAACCTCAGACGTATTTTCTCTTTCAGCTCCATCCACAACACAACCCATATCATGATGTCCTATCTTAGTTCTTTAGTCCCATTCTTTTATATATGTAGTTGAATTAGTGAACTGTTCAAATTCCTGTAATGTGCAACTTAAGGTATCCTTGTGTAACACCGCATATTTTTATGTTAATAATAAAAGGGAAAATATAAAAGAATATATTTTCAAAATTTGATCCCGAATTGTTTACTAATGTGTTCGTGGTGATTTTCTGATTCGTTTTGGTATATGGCATGACCAAAACGGAGCATGTATACAAATGATAACACTGAATTAAATAATTAGAAGGTTGTATGTGTGTGTATATATATGTTTATGTAGATAAGTGAAATTCAAACTTAGCGATGATGTATAAGACGTATAAAATAAATTAAGGAAAGCAAAATGGGCAAATAATCAACGTTTAATTAAAAACATTAAGTACAGCAAAACCAGCATCAAACAAGCAAGCTTGGACCTAGATGGGTCGACCCCGTTGTGCATGGGCCGACTTATGGGTCGACCCACTGACAGAGGGGTCGACCCAAGCATGGTCTAGGTGTGTTTTGTGACGTGCAATCTATGACATGTGCGTTTTGGACTTTTATGAATTGAATACGACGATTCAGACTTTCTCGTACACCTATAAATAAACAAGAAGGACCTAGCCTAAATCTCATATTTTCTAAGATGCTGCCCAGATTCTGCCATTCTCTTTTCTCCTCAAAGTTTTCAGAAAATTAGAATATTAGTTTTAGGTAACTCCGATTGAAGATAAAAGAGTATAAATTTACAAATAGGTGTACAGAATTCTGAACAGCTTAAGGTAAGCCCTTGAATCTGGTTTATGTAGATTTCTTTCTCTTTTCCTCTTCTTTTATTATCAGTCTGGTGAATCCGTGGTTATTTTTAATAATGAATTTAGTTAGGAATGCCACATAAATACAAACATAGATCAGATTCATGGATTGGAAAGTTGTTAGGTAAGTGGATCTAAATTATACCATTTTAAATAATGTTATATCTATCGTTTGTACTCCCCGTTATATTTAATCCGCTGAACAATTGATGATTGTGAAAATTGGTTATTAAACCTATTTAGGGTATGTTGAAAGATTACTGTTGTATATAGATCCATTCTAAGAACCTGTTAATTGGATATTGTAAATCAAGTTACAAATAAATTGCGAATAATTATGGTATTTTGGATTAAATCTGCTAAGAACATTTCCGTTATATAAGCCTGTTTCCAATAATCATCTGTCTGAATGGGAAATTACTGTAAATGCTATAATTTATGACAAACATGAATAATTGTTTAAGAATATTATTATGCCAAAAGGTTGTAAACAGAATTACAATAAAATTTGGAAGAATAGACATGACTAAATTATATGGAAAATTTACCGTAATTAGGAAATTGTAACCGCAATGAGACATGAGGTTAAATTCAACTTGTGGTAGAAGCCTGCTTGAAACCACTCAACAAATCCAACAACCATAAGTGGTCAATTTAATGTGAGGGGTCTGGTGCCTAAACATATATAAATATATGTGCATAAATGGAATGTTGAGAAATTCACAAGATAGTAAAGAGATAATTTTTACAACAGTAAGATTTTGGTTAATGTAAAGGACCAACTAAAATGTGATAAATGGGGAATATAACCTATTATAATTAATTATATTAACGGGGATGTCATATAATAACACTACACCATAAACGGCCTAATGCAACGAATTTGCAAGGTGTTGCCAATCAAAATGTCATGATAGTTATACTATTTTTCTCCTACCGCGATGTTTTATTTTTGGTGTTACCTTAGGCATAAAAATGTGTTGCTCTAGATAAACAACGGTAACATGATGCAACATTTTATATAGTGTTGCTATAGTAGCCTTTCCATATCCTACGTGGCAATCCGCATCAACACGATCAACGTTACTGAGTCATGTCATTATGATTTTCCTTCATCTCCTCAGCTTCTTTGCCCTAAATTTTCATTTTCCCACTGGACAATAATTCATGCTATTTTCAATTGAGAAAAAATATAGTCGACTTCCACTTTAATGGCAGATAGAAAACTAGGGTTTTTCCCTCTTCAACAAATCGCGACTTCAGCTTCTTTAATTCGAGATGATCCTCTGGTTGCTTCGAATTACAACTTCTCCTCTCGTCATCAATTTCTCAAATGTTAATGGTGCTTCGATAATCTTCGATCCTGTTCTTGTTGGGACGAAATTGATCTTTGAAATTAGTATGTGATTTTACCCCTTTTTCACTTTTGATTATTGTTTTGTTGTTCGATTTCAATCCCACCTTTGCCTGTAATGAATTCTTGTGAATTTATAGAGTTTCGAATCCATAAATAATCTCTAATTTCAACATTAGTTTTGGTTGTGATTTCTAGCTCCGATTTTTTCAACTTCTGGAATTTATTTTTTTGATGAATTTCTCGACTGAAATTAAATTTTCTAAAATTAAATTTTTGGAATTATATTTGTAGCTTTGATTTGGTTGTGAATTGGTCTCTTCAATTGTGATGTTGTAACCTGATATGTGATTTTCTGATATATGTTGGCTTTCTGTTGCTAGAAGATAGTTGTCAAAGGCAATTCCTCAAATAAAATATTAGAGAAGTGAGAAGATGATTATGCCCAATTTTTTTCTTTCCCCAGACTGAAACTAGCCATGAATTAGTAAAGGTGATTATATTTTTTTTAGTGCTTATATGGTTAGTAGATTATTTGTCATTCACTTAGTCTGTTGTAATCCATACATCATGTTGTTTTCAGGTAGGGATGACAATGGGGGGTCTAGGGCCAAACCCGCTTGAAACGCCCCTGTTTTGACCCATTTAGACCCACCTCATAGGGTCTTCAGGGCGAGCAGACCTGCGACCCACTTTTGGAAGTCCGGGTCTAGGGTTGGGTCTGGAGCACGGCTAACCCGCCCCAACCCAACCCGCATGATTGAAACATCATTAAAACACTTTATAACTATGATTATTACTTGTTAATCTTCTTAGGTAACATGATTATAATTTGAATATTATATTTTGTCAATCAACAAAATATAATTTTTTAATAGTATTAAGTTGCATCAATGATAAACATATAATAATAAATGCATACATTATCTTACAACTCATTTTATTATATTCTCTTATCATTATGGATGCATTATAATATGTATATAATTTATCATTTAGTGATAAAAAATATAAGTATATAAATTTGTGTATATTAGAACACAATGTCACCAGGTCATGGGGTGGGGTGGGTCTACCCTGACCCGTACGGGTTTCGGGTATGGGGCGAAATTCTAGACCCGCACCGGGTCTACGGGACAAGTCTAAGGCGGGGTTTAAAAAGTTCGGGTTGGCTCTGGGGCACGAGAATCCTGCCCCAACCCTCCCCATTGCCATTCATATTTTCAGTAGACCAGAACTAATCTCAGTATGTTATGCAGTCTAACAAAATTATAGTATTGTGACAGAATACAATTTATAATGTAGTTCAATGATCATATGATCTCAACACTTGTCTATCTTCCTGTTCAATTTTAATGGAGAGGTTTGATATATGTACAACATATTTTGCAAAAATTTAATCTCAGGTTGTACTATTTCAGGTTGCAGTCGTAAATAGCAGACTTTTATAGAAGTGGAAGTTTAAAACAAAAAAACTTTGTTTTAAAGAAGGCTAGGTCGATCGCCACAAGGACTCCGGGGTCTCGAACCCCCACCAGCGCTGCGCCCGGACCCGCTGGCCTCTCGCCTTCGGCTTGACACTTAGCTCGACACTTGGCTCACATTCGGCTCGACACTTAGCTCACCTTTGGCTCGGCATATATTTGTCAGTGTTAGTGTATGTATAAATTGAAACTGATATGTAATGAGTGATGTAGTGAGGAATATTTGTATATGTGATTAACTATGTTATTAATAGTGATCGTAAATAGTGGAGTTAGAAATATGTACTATTTCAAATCTTGAAATAAAATATTTATTTGAATAAAAATACTGTTTGAATATTTAATTCTATGTAGTAGCATTTAATTCTCCTTTTTGTTGTATTATACAGTACTTAGGTACGTCTGTTGGACATGTGCATAAATGTTTGAAACAAAGGTTGGTTTTGTGCAAAAGGAGTGCAAAATTAAGGCTCTTTCTTCGGCAGAAGCAGATGAAAAAGTTAGAACAATAGCAAGTAATTATGTAAACAAAACAGTTACACGAAGTCAGATGTGCAAATTCCTTTTTTTTCTATTAAAGAAGTAACAAATTTTACCCAACTCATAGTTAATAACATCTATAGTATAACATGGTTGAGGATCAAAAGGAAACCTACATCCAGAATATAAGCATACAATCCGATGTGCAAATTAGCAGGTAGATGAAATTAATTTAAAAAAAACACTGTACAGTGTAACCACATTGTTTCCGTGCATGTATGAACTCAAGTATTATAAGGAATACAATAATATAGATAATAGTATATAGTAGGCGCACACTAATATCTTCCTAACGCAGTGCATGTGCAGATAACCTAAAACCATGGAGAAAATAATTGCCATGTTCAATAGAGATGGTCAACTAACAGGTTTACGACATGCATGGTTGTAGTTCACATTTTCTTCTCTCGCTAGTTTTGCTTGTGCTAGCTATCCCTACAACAAATGATAATGTCAAATAATTAGAATCTAAAGTTAAAGCAGAACATCGAAAATAAAAAAATAATGGAATATATACTTATTTCATATTAAATATTCGTGGCTTGTTTTAATTCTTTAATTTATTTTTGTATGGTGCTTGCCCTATCATGTAATAATCCGATAGCAACATGGATGACAATGAGTATTAAACGTACCGTAACAAAGGAATAATGCTTGCCTAGAGTGCTAAACTTATCTTTGTTATATATTTTCTTCACTTAATCTTCGTTCTTTGCTGAGCCTTCTAACACAAATATTATTTTTATAGCCTTGCTTCAGAATAAATATCCTTCACATGCCATGCATGATAAAATTATATTTGTATGCCAACCTGTTTGCCAACCATTATTTGATGACACATTGTTGTCCTTATATACATTGCAACAACGTATTTTTGAATGAACAAATAAAGCAATATGATGAGAATAGTCCATAGTTCATTGCCAGACTTGGTTACATTTACCTACATACACGTCCATCGGACGTGCCTCCGTATTGGTAGGTATAATATAAATCGGGTGATTTTATTAGAACTCTACTTTTTCTTTCCCACCCTAGCCATTTAGAAGAAAGAACAATATCCCACAATTTCTTTTTCCCACCCATTTTGTACCAGTTTTGCACCTTAACAGAAAAATTGGCATGTGCATAATCATTTAATCATCCAAAAGAGTGGTTGAGACCGTAAACATAAATTACAATATTTGGAGCCTAGAATCCTGTGCCTTTTAAGATTCAGGATTTGGCTATTTTATAGTAAAGAAGTACTGAATGCCATTAAGCAATTACTACAATAAATGTTTTGTAGTTAATTAAAAATATAAAGCATTATACATGTTTATTGTGCTGTTGAAGTTCTCAATGCCCGTTACAACATAAAAACACTAACTTCTGTCTATCTGAAAACAGACACATTCACAACTAAACAGTGTTAGAACTTTTGTAATTACACAATTATATTATAAACAGATAGCAATAACAATCAATGTGAATCAATTATGCCACATCAAACCGTGTTTACAATAATCACAGAAAGCGCAACCGATTTGTGCACAAGATTGAGGATAAACAGAAAGTATTCTGTTTCAGTAATGTACTAGTCTAGAAAATTTATGTTTCCTTGAAACAATATTGTCGTCATATGCACCAATCGACGTAATTGCAATTTGTTTCCCAAGATAAAATGGGCCAACTCCATTGTGTAGTGCCAGCAAACGTAGCTCTGACGAACTGAAGTTGTTACAAAACTAGATCAGAAGATTACTTTGAAGAAGAAGAAGTAATGCCAGCAGAAAATGTAAATTTTGTCTTGTTTTGTGCAGTGTATATATAGGCAAGGAGGAGTGCCTATTCGCATGCATTAGTAACCATCAGAATAGGAAAGGTTGCGACCCTTTAACCACCCGGTTATTAATATGCATACGTTAAGAATTCAAATGGTTGTACTCATTTAGCCAATAGACATTCCTTTCAAATTCTGGACTGAACAGACACACCTTTAAAATTCTGAGAAAAAATATTCTCATGTCAGTGCACTAGTCCAATCAGCAACCGTTGGCCATATTCAATCAATAGACCCCAAGAGCCCCAAGACCCTTATCTTTGACATTTTAGTATTATTATGTCATGGCCGGGCCAAAATCCTCATATCATCCCTCTCCTTCCTATTTTACATAAGCCTACTTGGCTTCTAATATATTAGGAGAGATTGTGCTAATATTTCTATGACGTGGGACTCTAAATGTTGCTATCTCTTCTTCTTCCCTATCTCTTCTTCTTCCCACTTTCCTCTTTCTTTGCTCATTCATTTCCAACAAACAGCACCAACAATTTGACTTTTTATTTAAAACAAAATTCAACCTTGTAGTTGAACAAGGATGTTTTAATGTTTAGTTTACCCGAACATATTCAAGATCCTCTTTAAGTTGAGCAAACTGAATTATAATATTTTCATCGGCAGAAGTATGTTGTTGCTTCTCTAAACGTCTTATGATCCTCCCGATTTTTCGCTGCTCTGAAGCATTAAACATCAACTCCAGAAAAATAAAATGCACTTAATATGTATCAATAATGCATTGTTGGTATCACATATGCATGCATATAACTCATACCAAAAAATTTAATTCCTTTCTCTCTAAACTGTCTTTTCCGTTCTTTCGCCGGTCAGGATTGAAGCTTGAGCTGCTTCTTGAGCTCCTCCAGTTTATCTTGGGCCTCCCTGATTTCTAAAGGCAGATTCTAGGCAATTTCAAGGAAAAAAATTTGATGTCAAAAGAAACAATAGCCAAAAATAAGAACTATGCACCGAATGTTTTGTTTATTGTTTCTAGTTATAAAACCCACAACTGGTTCTCCATATAAGCTCTACCAATGAATACATAAATGTATTACGTATTATAATCAAAAGTATAACCCTGAATTTCTCATAAATTAATACCTTGTGATCAAGCATACGCTGAATAGATCGAATTTGGTTGTTAATAGATAGTGGTTTAAACTTCTTTTTTCCCTTCTTATTATCAATTTTCAACCCATTCGGCCTCCGTCCACCAGGGCACCGACCAATGTGGCCTTAAGCATTGTTGAAAGAAATATATGAATCCTTAAGCATTGCAGTATGTGTGCATACTTTTGTCTTACCCATGGAGATCCAATTACTCTGAATAATGTTTATAGTTTTAGTTAAATTAAGCTACCTTGACTCAGACTTTGAAAACATGCAACTGCAATTGGTGCCTCCTGCTCCATTGCAATCCGAGGACAATATCCAAACAATTAAATAGAAAACACGGATTAAAAAGAACACAATAATTTTACAGCCATATGAGAATTTGAAAATTTTTAACTGTAAAACAAATTCAACAGACCAACCAAATAGTGAAAAGGGATTGTACTTATTTTGAAAGATGCCTATACAGGCTGAAAATAAACAATGAATGGTATAATAGACAATTTTCTAACTAACTAAAGCTAAAAAAATATAGCTTTTTTAACATAAGAATGAACCAATATCATTAACGGTTATTGCGGAGGGAACATTTGCAAAGTTTTACATTTAACCAAGAAGTGATATTGTTTACCATAAATCGATTACATGAAAACCCAAATTTTCCCTATTATGTAGTTGACGATGCAAAATATAGGATAAAAACAACTGAATCCATAAGGTATCTACAACACCAAAGATGTGTACTTTGCACTTCAAATTTTTTCTAGAAAAAATATATCAGAATTTCATTATAGTCCGTTAATAAATATTTGGATTCACGTAACGATACAAATGTATGTTACACATGCTATAATTAGGACATATGGCAGTTTCCTTGACCGCACGTAAAGGCATTTAAGAAAATACTGCAACAGAAATTCCATCCCCACGTGTTAACCTTCCATCTACATTTTATAATTCTCGAATATAACATACACATAATGCAATAACCTTTGTGCATATTTGTAATATGAGGCAACCTTAATAGAAATTGTCACAACATGTTATTTTGATATTTGGTTCGATAATTTTTAGTATGTAATTATTGGTCAGATTATAATATACATAAATAATATTAACTATATTGGAAGACTATGAGTAAAGTTTAACACAATATTACCATTCGTTTAAGGACCGTTTGATATGTATATGCCTTCCTCCTAGCTAATGAGAGAAATCTGCTGAGAGCACCATTGTGCATATCTTAAACTACAAATAACTGTCATATAACAATATGTAAAATAATATTTCATAGCATCCACTGTTTAACAATTGCGCTGCAAGTGCAAAATTAATCCTCGTATGTAGTAGGATAAAGGAGAAGAGGAAAAACCAAAAGATTTTACAAACACTATTTTACAGCTTGTATACATACAATTGTACAACAAATTATAGTGGTTGACTGATGTATTGTAACATAGAAAATGGAAAACAAAGAGTCTTGACAACAACACAAACTGATATATACTAAATAATTCAAACACCCTTTAGATGTCTCATAAAATTCCAGATAAATACAAATTTCCTTGGTTGAACCTAAAAGTATTTACAACAGTTCTTAGCAAGACTTTCATCTGCTAAAGTTACATGACAGTCCCAATTTTATGATTTTGCATTATGACACATATACATAGTCCATTGACCTCCACGTGTTTCTTGAATAGTTGCAATAATAGATCAATTTTAAGACAATGTTAACTAATTTTGGGTACATAATTTTTAATAATTTGAATTCATAAACATTTTCTATTGCGTTAGAAATAGAGGTTTGCATAATTAAACCACAACAAAATGATATTGTTTACTAAAAGATTCTAAAAGAGAGCTGAGAGCATACTTCAATAGACTACCATTTTTAACTCCGCCTAGAGGAATTCTGTTAATAGATTAAAACATAAGGGGAAAACAATGATACACTAACCAATTAAATGAACAGACCCCAAAAAAAGGATAAAAATGCCCTAAAATAGAACAGAAAAGACAGCTCAGTAGACGAACATAGCTAAGAACAAATAAAAAGATTGAAATGTAGGATACTTTTTTATTTATTATAGATTGCGACATTATGGGTAAATTGTAACCATTATTACACTGAAAATCTATGGGAAACATTATCTGGGCTCAAATATTAGAATGCAAAGGTAGAAAGATCTAACATTGAAATTTAAAAAAAAATGAAGATATGAACACATCATAAAAGTTCATTAACAAAGTTAACTGTATGGAGTCAAATGGAGCTAATATACCTCAACCATGCAAGAGTCATTCTAAAGCCATCTAAGCTTTAGCTTTGGGCAGCAAAGGCTAAGTCATTAACCTCTGCAACCTTTAGGAACATAAATAATAAAAAAACTAGTATACACTGAATGATGTTTTAAATTTCAAAATCAACAAATACTATATAGTATTTAACAAAAGGCATTAGTGCTTTAGAACACCTTAAGTTAACCTGATGCTGAAGAACCTTGATGAAAAAAGCAGCAATCAAAGAAAACAGTAAGCAACCGGAACGAAGCAAAGGAGTGATAAACAATTATTTTAATTGATGATTAGCAGCAAATAAACAAACAAATTACTTCAAACCTATAACAACCTGCATTCTACGCATCGAAGGATCGTAGAATATTTATTTCTTTCTTATACGAAGTCGTATGGTCATGTGGCTTTGGGAAACGACTATTGGGTTTATTTCCCATGTTCATGATTTTTGCCGATTTTTAAATGATCGTTTTGCCCCTAGCTGGTCTTGTTTCATCCATAATGTTTGATTAGAAAGGAGTTTTGACCTGAAACCATTTCCATTGGATTTGAATGATGGTTTCTCTTTCCGTAGAGTGGTTACATTAGCCAAACGGACTTACCGTTTGTGAGATATGGTTGAAACAAGGTTTAGAAAGTGAAAAACAACTTAATTGGGCTAAACCGGATAGTTAACAGCTAGGCCCATAACCCATTTCGGGATTAGGGTTATGGGGAGGCTGATAGGGTTTGGAAAATCATTTCATTTCAGTTTTTGAGCCGCCACTTTCATTCTTGAAACCCTAGTAATGGCCTCCACTCTCTAAATCTCTTCAAAACATCTTTTTGGCTTTCCTAATCACATATCAGCAAGATCTACACCAAATCAAGGCGGATTAGCATCAAATCAAGATAGGAGCTACTGCTAAGCATTGGAGTTTGACCCAAACAGAGAATCATTTCAGATCTATACTTTACTTGTGGCAAAGGTGAGTGATTTGCATTGTTTTTCACTAATTACGGCTAGTTATGGTAATTAGCGAAGATTAGCGAAATTATGGCTCAGAAAAATCTAGAAAAATTTCTAAAATTCTAAAACATCATTTTATGTCTCTGATATAAATTTGGGTTAATTTCGACTAATTTTGCAAATCCCGGAATTTGGGGGATTAAGGGGTGATTAGTGATAATTAGCGAATTTATGCATGATTAAAATCTGGAAAAATATTCAGAAATTCTTAAATATTGTTTTAGACCTCTGTTAGAAAATTTGGATAAGTTTTGCTAATCCTATCATTAGTTATGCTTAAACATGATTAAGGGGAAAACAGGGGTTTTTGGCTATGTTTGATCCGTTTTCACGTACCATATTGTTGTTTTGCTGTTTATGGATGTTTATACATGTTGCTATGACTGTATGGTATGCTTTATGATTGTTTAGAATAGTTGGAATGGTTGAAAACGCCGTCGAGAGGCGAAAATAGCTTGCTGAAATGGTGCAGGTTTTCTTTGGGTCGAGTTAGACCGACCAGGGGAAGGTTTTGACCGACCGACCCGAGCTCACGACCGACCCTGTATGAAGTGTTCGACCGACTAGGGAGATCGACCAGGCTAGGCAAGACCGACCACTATGCGATGTTCGACCGACCCCATACGATGATGAAATACCGACCGACCAAGGATGGTGAAGTACGACCGACCAGGAATGGTGAAGTGTTCGACCGACCAGGGGGCAATACCGACCGACTAGGGTAGAGATGATTAAAACCGACTCCTTTCACCTGAAGTTCTTCGACCGATCCGTTCGTGAACGATGGGACGATACGACCGGAGCATGGCCACGATCCGAACCACCAGGAGCTAGAGTATGGAGCACGACCCGATCCGTATGGCGCGACTCGATCCGATGGAGGGAGCACGACCGACCCGAGATGCTTGGACTTGTAGTGAAGACCGACCCGGATGAAGATGATGACTAAAATCCGAGATGCAAAGGTAGTCCAAATGGAAGTTAGAGCTCAGGATCCAGATGGGAACCAATGAGTTCACTTCATGATTGGGCTTTGCTGCGGGACGTGTGCAAAGGGGTTGTCGGTATTCATAACTTTGGTTCACCACTGAGAGATGGATAGTGGGCTTGTAGTGATAGTTACACGGGATTGGATTCCGTCATGGCCCAAAGTATTAGGTGACCAAAGTAGTGGATATCGTATGCTTTACGCACTGAGTGAGGGATGTGAGGATGATTGTTATGCTTGATTGTTTGACACCACTATGACATGCACGCCCCCACCCCCGTATCTCTTACACAGTATGTTAGTGGCACCTTAGAGTATTGTACAGTATGTAGTGCTAACTCTTTGGTTGCAGGTCCAGGTTCCGGTATGATTGGATTATACCTGTTATTGTTCTGTTTTGTTTCTTATCGCTCATACCAGGCTTTATGTCTGACCCAGAGTTTTATGTCTCCTCTTATTACTCTAGGTGCTCACACGAGCAGACTAGAGAAAGGTTATGGTTAGCTGGTGATGCGCGAATAGATGATTCGGAGGCGAGCAGGAGGCTTCCACGTATGATATATAGATATTCTCCCTGTGTCGCTGGTGGTCGCTACTTGGGCATTAGTAGTGTACCTCCTTTATCTTGCTTTTGTTTTGTTGAGACAGTTTGAAAAGTTGTAATAATGTTGGCTTTGGATCATAAGCTGTACTTGGATTTTCCGCTGCTATGTTAGTTTATTTTCAGCTTATGCACTGTCTCACCTGTTTTAAGTCAAGTATGTTGTTATTATATTTTATCCTATGCGCTGTGAGACATTATATAGGTTCTTTGTTCGTTCACTCTCTTCTTTCTTTTCTTCTGACGACCGTCCTGTGCTAACTGGATATGTGTACATCGCACCATTGGAGTAAATGTCGGTTGGTGCGGGGCGGGCCGTCACAAAACCCCCAAAATATTAGCTTACCAACAAATGGCTTCTTGTTATATCGTCAACTACAGCCGTAGAAGATAATAATCAACCTGTAAGAAGTGAAGCAGACATAAACAATTATCATATAATGCCAGATCTGAAGAGCAGTAGATCTTAGCTAAAAGGAGAAATTAAATAGTAGGTTTAAGCATGGAAGCAGGCATGAAACAGAAATCGCAATCTAAAAAGTATTGTTGGTGATGTCGTCATCGAGGCTAACCATGGTTGATCCACTTCAAGATCTGAGGAGGAGTTGCAGATCTGAGGACAATTGGTAGTTAAGCGGCAGGTATAAGCATGGATTATGGAGGAGTAAGAATGAATCGAGTTGATTGGAGAAGCAGAAGCGCGAAACGTTCAACATGGATACAATTAAAGATCGAATTAGGTGAAGACACTATTTTTCCCACATAACATTGTAGAGAGGCAAAGGGCTATGTTGGAACTTCTAAAAAGCTTCACCACACTCAAGATGTTTGTATTATTAGTAGAGATTTTTTTTAAATTAATATAAATATCTAGAGCAACATTTTTGGAATGTTGCTACAGACACCTAAGGATGTTGCTATAAACCTAAATAGGGTTCTACTGTAACAATATTTGTTGTGATTGCCGTATATAGTCAAAATGTTGCCTTTGAGGTCTGTAGCAATAGTGAAAATTACATCACCCTAAAAACGTTGTCAAAGACATATGCCAACATTTTTTGGGCATGTGCCAACAATTTTTTTCCTTTGCGTTAGGCCATTTATGGCGTAGTGTAGGTAGGCTTGTCCTAGGGATAAGCGGAATTATAACATGTGTTATAGTTAATAAAAGGGAAACTTTTTATTAAATCTTAGTTAAGAGAACTAAGTTAATAAGTAAACAACAACTAGCTGGAATGACAGTGTATGATGAGGGTATGATTGAATAAGGAAGAATGGGGGTAAACTTATGGAAAGAAATAGGTTATATTTAATCATATGTAACAAGTGACATGTTAACATAAAACATATGGATCGAGATAAAATATATTTAATTACATATTAAGTAGAACATGTTATTGTAACTATGAAACCAGGTAATGAATCATATGGTTATAATATAAGGAGATTGTAGACTACTGTCGTTAATTACAATCAAGGGAATAACATGTTGCTAGCTTATTAATGAACTCAAATGGGCTAGATTATATCACTAAATTGATAAGCGAGAGAGGCTCATTCCTTAGAGATATAAGGGGCTATGAGAAAACCTGATAACTTGAATATAATATAGAGTGTGAACAATCAAGTTAATATGAAATATGATAAGATAAGACAAGCGCATGATTAAAATATTAGACACAGGATCTAATAACACGACGGTGTGATGCGCTTGAACCAATCCACACGTCTGAAGGTGAAGAAACGTATGGGGTAGATCATCGACGTGTTTGGAGACACGAAAGGAGCATGTCCATCGGATTCATCTGTTGATATACTAATTGTTGGCTCTGCGGGACTGGAAGGAAGCATGTGGCTTCCGAGGGATATGATAGGGTACTCCGTGGTGGTCCTTTGTGCATGGCAGTGCTTTGGCAGTACTCGCAAAGCTTAGGTCTACGCGAAACCACCCAGTGGATATACCTTGACCGCAATGGTAGTCTGGCAGTCAAAAGGCTATTGGGTGGCGTTGGGTGGTTCAACGATTTTGCCTACAAACAGGTTGGGTCATGATCAACATAGGATAGTAATCGTCGAATACCTGACATCAGCAGTCAGTGTGACATGGAAATACTAGAGCTAAACTTATATACCATTGATATTTCACTATCGAGACTTTGGTTGTGGGACACGCCATTTTGGATGTAGATTGTTTGCTAGGGGAACGTCACTTAGCTCTTGATGTAGTTGAGGGAGGGGTCGAGGTGGGACCATAGCCACCGTAGAAATGCAGACCATAGTTTGGAAATATGTACTTTAGGCCTCTTTAGCAAACCTATACAGATATGGAAAGGCCCTCGACCAAGTTCCGTGCACTCATATGCAGCCTTATTACAAAACTCGGGGTACAGTAGACAATACGTACGTGTGAGGATCTTGATACATGCATGCCGCACCGGGTTGTGTTGTAACACCCCATATCCGTTAGTGTCACTCACAAAGGGAATGCACTAAGTTCTGTGAAGTATTATAGGTAAAAGATGCAGATAAATTACAAGACAGATAAATAAAGCAGCGGAAAAGTGAATAAAACTTTATTTCATTTATAAACAGCTTGTACAAAGATTGTTTTCCAACAACAAAGTATCTATCTTGTTTAACAAAATAAAGAAGCATAGATATACAATGATATTCCCCAATAAAACAATAGCCAACCATAACGGTGGAAAAGAGAGTCCAAAGCAGCACATCAAAGAGTCTTCAAGCTTGGAAAGAGTAACAGGTCCATACAAATCTGAGTTATTCCCTCCCTGACTACCTGGAGGGGGAGGGGGGAGAAACGGAAGAAAAGAAGACGAAAGAAAACATAGAGTCAGACATAAAGCCTGGTAAGTCTAGTGGTGTTTCGGTATATGAATAAGGAAAAGGACATGACAGGAATAAACTAAAAATGGGAAAATACCATAAACTAAGGCAAAGCGGTTTAGAATCGGAATTACTATCGCACCCCATACTAATCTCTGCACCACCTAACTAGTATCCCAATTAGTAATCTGTATAAAATGATAGCGTGATCCCAGTCCCTGTAACTGTGGTTGCCATCAGGCGCACATTTATTTATTACCTAGATTTCATCTAGGGTTTTCTATCGAGCGTTCCCTAGATTCGACTAGGGTTTTTGCGACTTGTCTAATACTTCTCGGATTCAGGATATATGCCACCTAGGTCCACTAGGGATTAGGCTACCTGTCGAACGATGCCCCTAGTCTAGGACACACTACCTAGAGTGGTATATGTTCCTAGACTTTCCCCATGTATGTGTCGCGAATCGTTTGTCGCTGTCTAGATGCACATGTCCTGAAATGTGCGACCCGAATCCCGTGGCAGGGCTATTCTAGAAACACGGAACTCGGTCGGGAGCTTTCAGATATCTGCCGATGCAGATGCTAAGGTCTGTTTTTCTACCAGTGGTTATGGTCCCACGTGACCCCTCCCTCAACTAATGAAAGGCAATCCAAGAAAATCAAGCACGAGAACTATACTCTTGCCACCCTATGCCCCACTTTCCTATTGGCCAGCCTCACCCATAACTAGATAGCAAGTATATGGTCTGTTGGGAGTTCTCTGCCTTTCCGCATGCGTACTATGATTGACTCAAGATGGTAGGTAGACGACGAGTCGCTATCACAGGGATACTGGTCTCGTCGAATCACGCTGGTCCATCTCAGTCTTTAGGTTGCCTTAAATTGCAACCAAGGCATACCCTTAGTTCTTCTAACGCAGACCTTAACCTCTGTGAGCCCAGGCGGATCATCTGCAACCTCACAGAGGGATACCAAGAGTACCCTCATGTCCCCCGAAGCTACGTGCTTCTAAACCCAGTCCGCTGGAGCCTTTTCAAAACCGGATAAACGTTTGCTCCTTCTCATGTACTTGTTAAGCGATGATCTACCATATCGGGTTATTCATCTATTATGGACCGACTCAGTTTTCTTGACTAAGAAGTATTACTTAGTTGTTCTCAACTAAGGTTTACCACTTAGTTTCTTTTCCCATAAATCTTGTTAACTAAGGTTTATCACTTAGTTTCTTTAACTGGGGATTTCAACTTAGCTCCCCTTCTCGATTGTTTCTTAACTAGGGTTTACTACTTAGCCCTCCTTCTCGTCAAGTTGGATTGGTTAAGTGTCATTAGTCAATTCAAGTTAGCTTAACCCATTCCTTTGTCATATTAAATTGGCTAAGTGTTATCAGTAGTTCATGTCGACTGAACCCTATCACAAACCAAGTTATATTGGTTAAGTATTTCTTATTACTTAACCCTACCCATTCATCTTGTATTGGTTAAGTGTCCCTTTTAACCTAACCTTGCTCATTTGTTTTAACTAACATGTTATAACGGTTAAGTGTTCCCTTAGTTAACTCAACCCTAACATCTGTTTAATTAACATGCTCTAATGGTTAGGTATTGTCCCTTCATGTTTCAACTTAACCCTGTTCAATTTAACACACTATGATGGTTAAGTGTTCTAAGTTTACTTAACCCTACCCTTTAGTCCAGCTAACATATTAAATTGGCTTAGTGTATTTACTTAACCTTACCCACTTATCTAGCTAACGTGTTATAATGGCTAAGTATTCTAAATTTACTTAACCTCACCCACTTATCTAATTATCAGGTTATAACAGTTAAGTGTCCTGATTTACTTAACCTCACCCTCCAATCTAGTTAATATGTTAAATTGGTTAAGTGTATTAACTTTACTTACCTTCTAGTCTAGTTAACATGTTAAATTGGCTAAGTGTTTTTCTTAGTTACTTAGCCCCTACAAGTCTTGTCTTGTTAACACGTTAAGTTGGTTAAGTGTTCAGATTAACTTAACCCTACCAATCCTAACTTAGCTTCTTAGAGCACCTGACCACTCACATTAGACAGGTATTGCTATGGTTACTGGATGTGCCGGTCGGTTTCGGGCAGGTTTACACTGTAGCTCAGTCTAACCTCGGGTCCTTATTGGGCTCAATGCTTAACCACCCACATTGGATAGGTATTGTTGTGACTACTGGACAGTCGGGCGGGTCCGGGCAGGTTTACATCACAACTCAATCCAACCTCGGGTTAAACATACTCGTACTTTCTAGATTTACACTTTTACTTATGTAATTATTTCATGTCACATGTTTTATCCCAAACTAATGGTACATAATTTATATCATTTATGGCCTTAACCCATTTCATGGCTTTTAGGCCCGCCGACATATTAACATACTTTAATTTAATAGTTAGTCCCAACGTTACCCTCGCTCGATTATTCATATTATTCGTATGAAGATATTGGGCCCGCTAATAGGCCCAATCCATAAACAAAGTAAAGAAGGGAGCATAGGTTCAATGAACCTATACTATGAAATGTGGCCTAAACATAGTTATCGATTAGCGTGTGACATAAAGGTGTAACTAGATAAATTAGGTGATCTCGCATAACATGAATAATAACATTTCATAACATGTCACAAACTTGTACATGAATATTGGATCTAGTTAGATAGGTGTCATGTAAATCATAAATTCTGGACTATTATAAAGATATAACATGGTATAACATGGTATAGCATAATAGGTGTCACATGAAATGGCGTACTTTTAGACTTGTTTAAACATGGTTTTATACACATAAAACTAGGCATAATGTCAAACACCAAACTAGCATAAAAATGTCCACTTTTTGACATAACCCAAAGGTGTAAACTAACTTTACATCAAGTAGCCTATTTCAACATGAAACTAGTATAATTAGTGTAACCAAAAGGTACTTGCGTAAACCCAATTATCACTTGCAAATAAACATAATAATGTATACAAAGGTTTTGAGTCGTGTAGGCATAAAAGGTTTCAACTTGGAACATGTTTACATGAGTCTCAACTTAGGCCTAAAAAGAATGTATGCTAACAATGTTAACGACATAACATAAAGATGTTAATTCTAGTTTTTTTTTTCTACAAACTTGCAAGTGATATTTACTTTCATATACAAATGTCAATAGGTTCGCATCAACCAATTTATGCCACAAATACCCAATACAAAATATGTCATAATCAACGCAATACATAGAATTTACATCAATATTGTACGATAGTAAAACCCCAATTTCATTTACATCGAATCACGTCGCAATTTCTATTCATATTCAGAAAACCACTATACTTACAACGGGTGCTGAAACTTGTTTTCTATTATTCTGAATTTGCAAAGCTTTCCCTTGGAGTAGGAAACGTTGCGTAGAAATTAGATTAGAGTTATGTTTCTTGAATCGTTGTTCGTCTCTTTTCAAGCGGAGACTCTCCTTAGTTTTCTTCTGACATCATGGCGGCTCAAGTTCTTATTTTTGTGTGAATTTTAGTTGGAGACCTAGGGTGTTTTTATAGAGTTGCAAGTTAATTAGAGCCGTCGATGAAGCCAGGTTTAATCAAAGCCATCCGTTCTAAAGAGAAGCCAATCAAAAGAAGACAACTCAGCCCTAGTGACAAGACCAGGCCCTGAAATTCGACCAGAACACAGAACAGGTCAGCCAGACCTGACCAGGTCGACAGGGGGGGTCGACCCTATGGTCGACCTGGGTCAATCAGGTCGACACTATGGGCGACCCTATGGTCGACCTGGGTCACCCAGGTCGACACTATGGTCGACCCTAGGGTCGACCTGGGCCCTGGGCAGGAATTTTCCTGCCTAGCCCGGGTCTGGTCCTATTTTTGAATTTTGAATCCGTTTTTCGAGCTGTTTGAATTTTAAATAAATTCTTAAACTTCCGGAGGTCATATCTCCTTCGTACGAAGTCCGATTTGTGCAAACTCGGACTCTATCTCAAGCAAAATTTCGAGATGAACGCAATGGCGTAACCCGTTTCCCTTAATTCTTGTTCTAAAATTTAATTATATTTTAATTTGTGAAACTTAATGTTACAGAACTACGGGGTGTTACAGGTGTATTATAGATGCTAGGGCATTACTCTGTGTTAAGAATGAGCTTGGTCGAGGAGTTTGGATATAACATTCTGCACGCTTTATAGCATGTGATGGTAGTTCCATGCATAATATGGTAAAGTTTTATAGAGAATCCGTATGTCGCTCTCGAGTATGAGAGTTGCATAGCTTCTGTGGCATGACGGTGTAGATCGTGAGATAAGGGTACAATGGAAGGTACCTTAATATTGGGGGTAGCTACATATATGTTATATTAGGTTAATCTACTGGGAGGTAGATGGGCACGACGTGTGTGTAAAGCCTTGAGTGCTATTAACCAAAGCAACCTAATATTTAAGTAAAATAACTGAACGTATATGTAGGGTTATTTCAGATTGTGTAATTTAGTCCAGTCACCAGAACTTGTGTTCTGATCCCCTCCTCATAACACACTCATAGGTTAGGTTTATGGTAGAGATATGATAGCTTTGGATACTGGTTAGGCAGTATTATTATTACAGTAAGGCTATATTTGGTTATATTATATTTTATCCATTCCGCTATGAGATGTTTTCTGAGCTCTGATGCATTTTATATTTATGTCTTTTCTGCAGGATACCAAACAAGTTAACTCTAGTTTTGACAGATTGGGATTTTTGAAAAAAAACCAATCTATCAAAATTCAGGTTGTTGCATCGATCTGGTATCAGAGCCTAGGTTAAGGATTCCTGTTTAAGTAGTGAGAGAACGTACTTGTATAATATAGTAAGAATAATATATATAATTATGTACATGTGTGTGTGTGTGTATATATATATCTACATACAAGTGAGAAGTTCAGCCATCAAGACTTGTGCACTATATGAAGCTAATAAAAGAGGAAAACTTTGGATAATTCGACAGTATGGTTAAGAGGGTGCACAAGATATTGGAAAAGAAAAAAATGGGAATATTAGTCCTAAAGGAACCATCGCAATTAATGGATTTTAAGAATGAAAAACGACGGTGTAGCAAGAATAGATATTTTAGTACATACAAAAAGTTGACTGAACCTTTTTCTTTTTCTTCCTTTCTCGGGATCGAACGTGGTTGAATTTATTTAATTTTGGGTCGGGTCGACCCATGGGTCGACACAACCCAAGTGGTCGACCCATGGGTCGACACACCCACTACAGTGGGTCGACCCTCCGTCATAGTGCCCAAAAAAATAAAAGACAAAGTCGAGAGGCTTCGTCGTTCATTTCGTTTCCCCCAAAAACCACTGAAAGCCCATTCTTCCTCCAACTTCCCAAGGCTACCACCACCTCAAATCTCCACCGTTTCGCTTAAATTTGGTGTCAAATCGAAGCCCTCGACGTTCTCCATCCAAATCAACACAAGTTTCTTTTAGATTTGGAGAAAAATTGCAATGCAACTGCAACCTTCCCTCACCGCCTCTTTTCCCAATTAAACCCTCGAGAGATCGCTTGGTGCAACAACAAGAGGGATATAGTGGAAGCATACATGAGGACCGTCGAAAATATAGTATTTTGCTTGTGAGAACAATTAAGTTTGCAGACTTTTTAGGCACCACTTCGGAGGCGTTGTTTAATGAAGTAGGGATAGACAACATCTTGGACCACAACATAGTGGAGATGAAAGCTTACCCAAGGTTAATACGTATTTTATATGCTAATCTAGCAAGTAAGGAAGAGAATGGGATAGTAGTTTTTGAGTATGAAGTTAAGGGTGTACATATTATGTTCACTAAGGCACAATTTGGGGCTATACTTGTTATACGAGGTGGAGGCCTACATTTGGAGGATGTGGAGATTATAGATCTAGCAGTGATACGTAGGATTTTTGTGAATGAGAATGTCAGGATTTGGGATATGGTGCATTTGCGCCCACTAGCTAGAGTGGTCATACGCATACTGCAGTACAACCTAACAGCGAAGACAGGCAGCTTTAATAGGGTTTCCCCCATGATTAGGTTGACTATCCATGCAGTTTTTGCAGGACTCGAGGTGAACTGGGCTCGTTTGATTTTGCAGTACTATCACTCCTCCATGGAGATGAGACAGGCCAGCATCCCGTTTGGACACCTTTGGGTGATAGTTTTTGTACATGCTCAGGTTCCCTTAGCAAGAGAGAGTCACATTTCACACCCCCACCATCTAATAGACTTAGCCTTGCTGACTAGGATGCACATTGAGTTTCATGATTTATTAGGGGTGGACCCACAACCGATGGAGCATGAAGGTGATGATGGGGATGGCGGAGATGATGGGGATGGAGGAGGTGATGGGTTTGACAGAGGTGATATAGGAGGAGAGTTTCTAGGTAAGGATGCTACAGATATAGATCATCAGGACAAGGGACGCCGGCAGGGCCAGGAAGGGTAGCAGTTTCCCCCAACAGGGGTTTTATATGGGCCTTTGGTTCGATATCAGCCCATAGTAGGGATTAATCCTAAGTTTGTGCCGGTAGAGGAGCCACAACAGTATCAGTATTTCTATCCTCTAGAGGATTATCAGTATGCGAGTGCAAAGCAACCCTGGGGAGGTGTCGGATCTTCCCAGTCTTCTAAGTGGGACACATGGTCATGCAGAGAGCCTTGGGATATGGGAGCTGAGAATAGGACCATCTCGGATTGACAGGCTCAGCTAGCTAGAGAGCATCAGGACATCTTGCTTGGACAACAGGAGATGGCACGAGCCCAGATAGAGGTTGCCTAGACACAGCAACAATGCTAGTTGGAGATATACGCTGCTCAGCAGCGGTTTGACTAGAAGCAAGAAGAGATGTGGGACATGCATATAGAGGTTGGAGATCGTACTAGGAGATAGAAGGAATGTCTAGGAAGGGTGGAGGATACCCTAGGTGGGATAGATTCGTTTATTCGCGTTCTTTTTGGGTAGGGGCCCAGCTCTCCATTCCAGTGATTGATGGTTGTGGTATTGCTTGTTGGACCACATGTCTCAAGACTTGACTATCTTAGCTTGATTTTTTGTAGTACAACTTATGTTTTAGCTTTGACTTTATTGTAGTTGTGTGTTGTTATGTTAAAAATTATACTTTTTAATAAGAAAGTTTCTACTGAAATCACTATCTTGTAATTTAACAAGAAACGAAAAGCTAACATCACAAGATAATAACAGTAAAAATATTATCTACTTAAAAGCATTGCGAGGCGAAAAGATTTAGGAAATTTTGATTTTCCCAAAATGATAAATTCAAAAGTTGAATGTTAGGATTTTGGATGCAAAAATTTAGTTGCCTTTGCTTTGCAAGCGTATGGGAAAACTGGTTGAATATGTTTTTATTTTTCAAAAGATACTACATTCATATAGAAATTGCCAGTATATTTAGGATGTGTTCATCATATTTTCAAGATTTTTTTAAAGAAAGAAGTTTTCACTTATATAGGAGGTACCATTTAGGCGTGCCTTGGATTCATATTTTTTTTGTACATGTAACACTTCGCATAAGTGCACAGATGGTCGAAAATTTGATGAACACCAATTGGTTGCTATATACGAGGAATAACATTATTTCATCCTTAGCAAAATTCAGGGACGAAATTTCCTAAGGAGGGGAGAATGTAATACCCCATATTTTTATGTTAATAATAAAAAGGAAAATATAAAAAAAAATATTTTCAGAATTTGACCCCAAAATATTTACTAATGCGTTCGTGGTGATTTTTTTAATTCTTTTTGGTACATGACACGACCAAAACGGAGCAGTATACAAAAGATAATAGTGAATTAAATAAATAGAAGGTTGTGTGTGTATGTATATATGTATATAAGTGAAATTCAAACTTAGTGATGAAGTATAAGAGGTATAAAATAAATCAAAGAAAGTAAAATGGGAAAATAATCAACGTTTAATTAAAAACATTAAGTACAGCAAAAACAGTGTCAAACAAGTTTGCCTGGACCCAGATGGGTCGACCCTGTTGTGCATAGGTCGATCCACTGACAGAGGGGTTGGCCCAGGGGTCGACCCAAGCATGGTTCATGTGTGTTTTGTGACGTGTAATCTGTGATGGGTGCGGTTCGTATTTTTATTAATTGAATCCAATGGTTCAGGCTTTCTTGTACACCTATAAATAGACTAGTAGGGCCTAGCCTAAATCTCATATTTTCTGAGATGCTGCCAGGCTCTACCATTCTCTTTTCTCCTCAAATCTTTTCACAAAATTAGAATATTAGTTTTAGGTAATTCTGATTCAAGATTCGAAGATAAAAGAGTATAAATCTACAAATATGTGTTCAAAATTCTGATCAGCGTAAGGTAAGTCCTTGAATAGGGTTTATATAGGTTTCTTTCTCTTTTCCTCTTCTTTTAGTATCAGATTGGTGAATCCATGGTTGTTTTTGATAATGAATTCAGTTAGGAATTCCATGAATAATAAATCTGGATCAGATTCATGGACTGGGAAGTTGTTAGGTGAGTGGATCTAAATAATACCATTTTAAATAATAGTATATCTATCATTTGTATTCCCCGTTATATTTAATCTGCTGAACAATTGATAATTATGGAAATTGGTTATTAAACATGTTTAGGGTATGTTAAAAGATTACTGTTGTATATAGATCCATTTTGAGAACCTGTTAATTGGATATCGTAAATCAAGTTACAATGAAATTACGAATAATTATGGTAATTGGGGTTAAATCTGCTGAGAACATTTCCATTATATAAGCTTGTTTCCATTAATCATTTTTTCAATGGGAAATTACTGTAAATGCTGTAATTATGGAATTTACTACAAATCTGAATAATTGCTTAAGAATATTATTATGCGAAAAGGTTGTAAATAGAATTACAGTAAAATTTGGAAGAATATATATGCCTAAATTGTATGGAAAATTTACAGTAATTAGGAAATTATAACCGCACTAAGACACTAGGTTAAATTCAACTTGTGGTAGAAGCCTACCCGGAACCACCTGACAAATCTAGCACCCTTAAATGGTCAATTTAATGTGAGGGGTCTTGTGCCTAAACATATATAAATATATGTACATAAATGGAATGTGTGAGAAATTCACATGATAGTAAAGAGAAAAATGTTACAACAGTAAAAGTTTGGTTAATGTAAATGACCAAAGAAAATGTGATAAACGAGGAGTATAACCTATTACAATTAATTACATTAATGGGGATGTTATATAATATGTAGGCTTGTCCTAGGGACAAGTGGAATTATAACATGTGTTATAATTAATAAAAAGGGAAACTTATTAATAAACCTTAGTTAAGAGAACTAAGTTAATAAGTAAATAACAACTAGTTGGAATGACAGTGTAAGATGAGGGAATGATTAAATAAGGAAGAATGGGGTAAACATATGGAATGAAATAAGTTATATTTAATCATGTATAATAAATGACATGTTAATAGAAAACATATAGATTAAGATAAAATATATTTAATTATACATTAAGTAGAACATGTTATTGTAACTATGAAATCAGACAATGAATTACATGATAGTAATATAAAGAGATTGTAGAGTACCATCGTTAATTACAATTGTTGTATATAACGGTGTTGTATACACAATTATATGATTTTTGTTTGATGATAACAACCAAATATATTTCTATTATAAATGTGTTTGGTACTGTACTGTTATATATATACATCACAGCAATGAATATAATATTTATATTTAAATAAAATACGACTGTACAGAAATTCAAATATTAACACAGTATTTTATTTAAATAGAATATTTTATTTCAATATTCAAACAGTACAACTATTTGTAACTCCACTATTTATACATTCACAGAATATTTGTACTTGTATATAAACAGAATAAAATAGACAAGTTCGTTTGACAACAATAAAATGATATTTTATTTCAATCAAACTTGTTTATTACAGACATCATTACATTTCATATATACACTGCTCCTCACAGCAACACTCATACATTCATTCAGTTTACATTTCATATATATCCATTTTCACTTGTATACACAGACTCATACATTCATTGACACCACACACTGTCTTCTTGTCTTCAGCTTGTCAGTCCTGTCATCACAGTTAGTCCAGTCATCCCAGCTTACCTGTCACACAAGAAACACACACACAGTACACTGCAATAGAAATAAAAATTGAATACATGCAGATTTGAATTTTAGTTTTTGAAATTTTATTTGCCTCAGTTTTCTGGTGTGTTTCTCATCATTTTTCTGACTTGATCTGATTTGTATCAGCCTCAACATACTACACTGGTTTGCTGATCAGAACCAGTTGATTCTAATCAGCCACAACACAGTGCAGTAGTCTGCTGATAAAATTCACGTATATACACATATGTATACGTAAAAGAAAATACATGTCAAACAGCAAAAGTGAACTGTCAAAAATAATCAAAGCTGCTCAAAACTTCAAAACTGGTTCAAGCATATGAACAAGCAAGAGGCACAATAAAGTATATGGATGCACAAGTAAATATGGTGCAAATGCAAGGATTCAAGTTTCAGCAAAACAAGTCAGTGTACATAGGCTCAAGTTCAATTAAAGTCAAAGTATCATGTGATAAGCAGCTACAAATGGCCGAGCTAAATACAAAGCGCAACAATAAATCTGGAAAGCATAAAGTTTTCTGTTTTAATTCAGAAATAATTGGAAAGTGTTTAATATGGGATTCTCGGCAACAAATCATGGTTACTACACAAGAAATTCAAGGCAGCAGTTTCAGTTTTCAGTATGAAGCAAGTTCAACATGTTACAAGTCAGGTTTTGAGTTCAAGGCATCAACAAAATGGTGATCAAATACAACAACAAGGCTGGTTGATACAGCATGTACAAGGTATAAGTTTCCAGTTTTGGCAAAGCAGATAGCAAGTATACAAACAGGTGACACAGCAACTAATCAGCATGATACCATGGATGCGCAAATACAAGTGTACATTTTTCAAGTATCATAGTCAACATTCAAAACAGTCAGACTTTATGGAGCACGTTCTGAATGCAGACAGAAACTCAGTGAAACCAGTTTTTTTATTCATAGCCAAAGCAGTATACACAACACACAAACAGATATCATTTTCCAGATTTGGTCACAGAATGATCAAGAAATATTTCATATACATATATGGTAAGGAGTGAAGGGAAACAAATAATGCAAGAATGAATTAAATCGAGACATCAACTTTCTGACAATCATGTGTGACCATTTTTGGAAAACAATTCAATAAATTTTAATTAGAGGTGACAAATAATTGTTCCAAGAAATCACAAATTTGGGTAAAGATTTTTCCAGAAATGAAGCAAGTTTTTTTAGCAATAGTTTTGAAAGGGGCAAAGAATTTTTTTTTCCTGATTTTACTGCCAAGTTCTAGTTCATATCAAACTGTTATTGGGCAAGAATTTATTTGCAGCTTCACACATGAACAAATCAAAGGAGCAAATCAATTTCAGTTTCTCTGGAAAACATCAAGTTTTTTTTTACGACTTGTTTCCAAAATTTTCTCAAATATTCATGGCAAAGAAATCAAGATAGTGAACAACATGGTTGGCAAGTGATTAATATGTTTCCAGAATTACAAGTGATTCCAGATTTGAATCAAATATTAATTCGAATTCAAAAGTGGCAAATTTTCAATGTTTTTCAGAAGTGTACAATCATGGAATTATATTTTTTTTGGCAAGGATCAAATATAGACACAAAAATCACGCAAGGAAAATTCACTGAAGGGTCAATTCCAAGACTAGGTGCATTATTTTAAATCAAGGCCGAATTAAATCAAATGTGTCAAAAGAGGAAACCCGCAAATCCAGATCGAATCATTATTTGAAATCAGAGTGTTTATAGGAAGATATATTTTCCTATATATGTTCTACACACACAGATTCATCATAGGCAAGGGGGCACAACAAATCGAACACCCACAAATCAATTCAAGCATTTTTAAAGAAAGAATTTTCAGAAAAACTCACAGCTTCAATCGATCGAGAGAAACAGACGAATTTCCCCAAAATCAGTGAAGCAGAAATCATCGAAATCAACAAACATCTCGCAAATTTTTTCAACACAATAATTTTCAGAAAAACTCACTTTGATTTCGGTCGAGAGTAAGAGATAAAATCCCAAATCGAGACATCTGAGAGCAACAGCGAATCGGAGCTTCAGAGAAGCAATTTCATCAAGCCGTCGATTTGATTTGGGACGAAGCAGGAGAAAACCCTAGCCATTTTTTTTGAGCCGCCGCCATTTTTGAGTTTCAGAACAAAAAGGAGATCGGGCAAAAGGAAAGGGGCCGACCTAATGGGCTTAAAACCTAGCCATGTGTTAAAAGGGGATGACCCCTTTAATATACACTCCTTTTTATTTTTATTTTAAAAACTAGGGTTTACATTTTTTGTTTTTTAAATTGTGTTGTAAAATCATTTCTGAACAGTTCTAGGTCTGTAAAATCTAGGGGGATTTAGTCAAGGAGTTGACTGTCAGTTTCAGAGTCTGTAAATCTGAGTTACAGGTTACGGGTTTGTAATCTGGGGAAAATCTGATTCAGGGGTTTGAATCAGTCTAGGGATTTGAGCGTAGGGTTAGAATAGGAGCAGGGTTTGCGAGTGTACATGGTCTTGTATGCGGGATCTGTTCTATCACCTAGTAGAAACCTTAGAAATGCAGCAGTAGGCAGGGTTTTGCCGAAGCTGAGTATATCTGTGTGTGATTTATTTTCTGCATTTCAGTTCCTGCTATTTTCTGTGATCAGCTTATTATTATATATCTCGTTAAGTTTTTAAATTCAGTTAAAAACTGTGAAAAACCCTATTCACCCCCCCTCTAGGGTTATTCTAGATCCAACAATTGGTATCAGAGCAGGTTATTTCATTAACCCTAGAAACATGGATCCTAGTTGTCAGTCTTATGAGAGTCAGTCCAGTAATATTCCAATTATTTTTAAGGGAACAGATTTTTCAATTTGGAAATCAAATTTCGAATCATTTTTAAAATCTGTTAATCTTGATTATTGGAATATTATTGAAAATATGGAAGATATGTCAAATAAGACGAATAAGGTTTTAAATGCTCAAGCTATGCATATTTTATATTCTTATCTTGATAATAATCAGCTTGACTTTATCTCTCATTGTTTAACTGCGCAGGACATCTGGAAAACTCTCAACGCGCGGTATGGAAATTTTGACAACTCCTCAAAACCCTCAACCGCCAACTCAAATTCAGATCTGTGCTTAACTGGAACTATTCATGTGGATTCAGACGATGGGGACTTATCATATGACGATCTGGTATCTCTTTGTAATAATTTAACAAGAACTGTTGATCGTCTCAAACGGAAAAACAAGTCTTTGAAATCTGAAAATTCTGAGTTGACCCATAATAACAATTTGTTGAAATTAAAATTTGAAAACTCTGACTGCAAAAACTGTATGGTTGTGAAAACTGATTTAGCTCAACTTGATGAACATTCTGGAAAGCTCGAAAATAAAATTTTGTTTTTAAAAAATCTCGAAGATGAGTTGACTCATAAAAATAACGCTTTGCAGAAGGAGTTGGATAAGATTAATTTAGAACATGAAATTTTTGAAAAGGAAAATTTGGTGAAAACGGATTTGATTGTGAAAGAGCTTGAATCTGAAATTGAAAAATTCAAGAATGTTGAAAAACTTGAGTTGGAAAAACAAAAACTTTTTGAAGCTGAGATTTCTGAGTCCCAAGCCAAAATCAAATTGCTTGAAATTGAAAATTTGGTTTTGAAAGTTGATTCTGAAAATTGTAAGATCACTAAAAATCATTGCTCAGATTTAATGAAAGAAAATGATGATCTCAAATTTAAACTTCAACAACTTGAATCAACATTGGTTAAATTTTCAAATGGAGAAAAATCGTTGAATATGTTGTTGAGAAATCAATTTCCGTCTAGAAATAAAAATGGACTTGGATTTGGGAAAATGAATGATTTTGAAAAGCAGAATACAAACGGTTTTAAAAATCCCTCAAATCACTTTAGAAATGTTTGTTTTGAAAGTCCTAACTCTGAAAACTTCAAAGGATTTGTAAGTCACAATCGAGATGAGTTTTTGTTTTATAACAAACCATTTAAACATTCTTGGATCTCAAATGGAAATAAAACGGATTTTGTTAAATTCAAAACGATTTGGGTTCCTAAAGGCACAAAGGTAAATTCGGATGGTTTGTTATATAAACAAGTTTGGGTACCAAAAGATTTAAACAAAACTGTGGGTGGTTTCACAAATTTTGTTAGACCGCTCAATTCTCTTAACAGTTAGGTACCAAAGGAGGCTGAGGAACTGCATAGCTAAAGAAAAACTGGATTCAAAACTGCTACATATCACAGAATCATTCACAGTTCCTTAGCCACATCTGTTGAGTTAGAGATTCTGTTTTTCATAGGATTCTGGTATGATCTCTAAACTCACCTTTGTAAATATTCTTTGTTTTTCTCTGTTTATTTCTCCTGCTATCCCTTCTTTTATTGTTTATTTATTTTTCTTCTATTTTTTTTAATTTTTCACTGCCATATCTCTTTGATTATTCTGTGCTTCTTAAACTTCCAATTGCAGTTCTCATAATTTTATGGAAATTCATTTTATTTGAATAAAATTCTCTTGTTTATAATCATTTCCAGATTCTAAATTTAATTTTATAATTATCTGCAATTGTTTTGAAGTTTATTTTCCTAATTCTGAATTCATAACGGTGTTGTTGTATTCATGTCATATCTTGAACACTGTTAACTAGAATTCTAAATTTTTGAAGATCTGAATAATTAATGAAATTTCACACACTTATACTGTTTTGAGTCCCTTCTAATTCATTTTAGAAAAGCTCAAAATATTATACTCATTACAACACTCTGTTATTTATCAGTTGTGATAATTTCATTGATTTTCAGATTGGCTTGTATCAGTGATACATCTTGGAATTCATCTTTATTCATGATCATTATATTGAAATATGTTTGTTTGAAATCATCTGAAATTCTAGATATTTTGAATATCACACACCTCTTATTGTTGAAATTGTCAATCTCGTGTGACTGATTCATTATATCCCAAAACTTTACATTGATTCATGTGATTTCAAATAAATTATTCCCGATCATGAATATTTTCAAATTTGATGTAAATGACCTGAAATTTCTCTTGGGCTTGTCGGAAATAGTTTTGAGAAATTCTTGAATTTTTTTTTGAAAATGATCTTTGAAAATCATTGTTATTTCATGATTATTTGATTTGAATATATGTTTGTTTAAAATCATTTGAAATTATTGATTTATTGGATCTCACACATATCTTGAATCTGAAATATAACCTGGTGTGATTGATTCATTAAATCCTAATACTTTCACATTTCTTCAAATGATTTAAAATAGAGTATATTTGCAAATCTTGGATCATGAACCACCTTATGTGACCAACATCTTGACAAGTCTGTTGTGATACTGATTTCTCTGTACTGCTCTGATACTGTTTTTGAAAAATGTTTGTTTTGGAATCATGCTGCTCTGATTATAAGAAATTGATTTGTAAATATTTTTTTTGACTGCTTGTTTTTGGTATCAAAGGTTTATCGTGCTTTGACAAATAAAATTTGTGTGCTTGAGTTGCTTGCTTTGTAATTAAGTATTTTCTGTTGACTGAGATACCATTTGTTTGTCACCAGGGTGTCATTAAAATCCTCGAGAAAGCGAGAACATTTGGTATCAGAAGCGCCTTATATTTGTCTCATCCATCTGTTCTGATTTTTCACTTTGTAGAGACACCATGTGGTATCAGTTTAAAAGTGCTACATTTTTTTTTTGCTGTATATGTATATTTTTTCCCTCTTGTCATGTATAGATCAGCATATTCCTCTTGTAATAGATTTTCAATTTTAAAATTATTTATTGATTACTCTTTCAGAAATTGAAATCAATATCCAAATTAAACTGTATTTATAATTCATCAAAATTATAATCAGATATAGAAATTGTGATGAATTGTGACTGCAGTATTTTTCACAACGAGAGGAGAATTTTATTTAGATTTTCATGATGGTTAAATATTTATTATAATATCTTTGAACTGGCAATTATTTCACGGCAATCTTCATTACTTATCATCCTTCTGCCATCCGTTATGATTTTATATAAATGTGGAGAGTTTAATTTTTTAATAAACAGTGAAAATATTTGTGATGGAATTGTGATTATATTATTATTCAGAATTAGTGATAATTGAAAATTTTCAATAATCCAGGTACAGTTGGTCATATCTCATAATATAATTAATTTAGAAATTTATTTCACAGTCCATTTCTGTACCTACCACATTTTCTATCATCCATATATTGGTTTTATACCAAGGAGTTTTTCTTTTTTAAAAAGCTGAAATGATAAATATATATAATAAATATATAAGTGTGTCTCTAACCTCATTTAAAAATCCAAGCTCTGGTCATGCATGGTTAAGAGAAAACTTATAATTTAAGCTGCGACTGACCTCATTTAAAAATCGAAGCTCTGGTTATGCATGGTCAGTGTGCTCTTAAATAAATAAATAAATATAAAAAAAAATGTACTAAAAACTGAAATAAAATTGAAATTCTCCTTGGTGTGTAAAAATCAACCTATCAATCCATCTCTCTAATCTGTGAAATGTGTTGAAATATTATGACGTATTATGATTTGTTGATTAATAGATATTGAGATTTGAGATTATTCGATTTTCTCACTTGAATTGAATTTTTAATTATAATCCAAACCCATCACCGTTTTTGGTGCTTTAATTTTATAAAATTCTTTTGAAAATAATTGGGAAATATTCATATTTTTTATATAACTCTCCTCATTTTTTATAAAATTCATCGTATATCCGTCATTTTCTACAATATGAAATATGCCACCTGTTCTTAGAATATTATGATTTTTGTTTGACTAATTGAGATTTATGATGACTGTTCTTCCTCTTAAGCTGAAATTATGTTTTTAGTCAATTTTCATCTGTATTTTAAAATCTGTATCCTTTTGATGATAACAAAAGGGGGAGAATGGGTTGAGATTTTGATTTATGAGTGAATATTCTATAAATATTCTAATTTTGAGAATTCTGAATCTTTTTACATTCTTTTCACTCATGCACAGTTATAGGGGGAGTTTCTGTTGTAGGGGGAGCATTTAAATAGGGGGAGTTCAAATATCCACGAACAAACACATTTATTATATTCAAAATCTTTTATTTGTTTGTCATCATCAAAAGGGGGAGATTGTTGTATATAACGGTGTTGTATACACAATTATATGATTTTTGTTTGATGATAACAACCAAATATATTTCTATTATAAATGTGTTTGGTACTGTACTGTTATATATATACATCACAGCAATGAATATAATATTTATATTTAAATAAAATACGACTGTACAGAAATTCAAATATTAACACAGTATTTTATTTAAATAGAATATTTTATTTCAATATTCAAACAGTACAACTATTTGTAACTCCACTATTTATACATTCACAGAATATTTGTACTTGTATATAAACAGAATAAAATAGACAAGTTCGTTTGACAACAATAAAATGATATTTTATTTCAATCAAACTTGTTTATTACAGACATCATTACATTTCATATATACACTGCTCCTCACAGCAACACTCATACATTCATTCAGTTTACATTTCATATATATCCATTTTCACTTGTATACACAGACTCATACATTCATTGACACCACACACTGTCTTCTTGTCTTCAGCTTGTCAGTCCTGTCATCACAGTTAGTCCAGTCATCCCAGCTTACCTGTCACACAAGAAACACACACACAGTACACTGCAATAGAAATAAAAATTGAATACATGCAGATTTGAATTTTAGTTTTTGAAATTTTATTTGCCTCAGTTTTCTGGTGTGTTTCTCATCATTTTTCTGACTTGATCTGATTTGTATCAGCCTCAACATACTACACTGGTTTGCTGATCAGAACCAGTTGATTCTAATCAGCCACAACACAGTGCAGTAGTCTGCTGATAAAATTCACGTATATACACATATGTATACGTAAAAGAAAATACATGTCAAACAGCAAAAGTGAACTGTCAAAAATAATCAAAGCTGCTCAAAACTTCAAAACTGGTTCAAGCATATGAACAAGCAAGAGGCACAATAAAGTATATGGATGCACAAGTAAATATGGTGCAAATGCAAGGATTCAAGTTTCAGCAAAACAAGTCAGTGTACATAGGCTCAAGTTCAATTAAAGTCAAAGTATCATGTGATAAGCAGCTACAAATGGCCGAGCTAAATACAAAGCGCAACAATAAATCTGGAAAGCATAAAGTTTTCTGTTTTAATTCAGAAATAATTGGAAAGTGTTTAATATGGGATTCTCGGCAACAAATCATGGTTACTACACAAGAAATTCAAGGCAGCAGTTTCAGTTTTCAGTATGAAGCAAGTTCAACATGTTACAAGTCAGGTTTTGAGTTCAAGGCATCAACAAAATGGTGATCAAATACAACAACAAGGCTGGTTGATACAGCATGTACAAGGTATAAGTTTCCAGTTTTGGCAAAGCAGATAGCAAGTATACAAACAGGTGACACAGCAACTAATCAGCATGATACCATGGATGCGCAAATACAAGTGTACATTTTTCAAGTATCATAGTCAACATTCAAAACAGTCAGACTTTATGGAGCACGTTCTGAATGCAGACAGAAACTCAGTGAAACCAGTTTTTTTATTCATAGCCAAAGCAGTATACACAACACACAAACAGATATCATTTTCCAGATTTGGTCACAGAATGATCAAGAAATATTTCATATACATATATGGTAAGGAGTGAAGGGAAACAAATAATGCAAGAATGAATTAAATCGAGACATCAACTTTCTGGCAATCATGTGTGACCATTTTTGGAAAACAATTCAACAAATTTTAATTAGAGGTGACAAATAATTGTTCCAAGAAATCACAAATTTAGGTAATGATTTTTCCAGAAATGAAGCAAGTTTTTTTAGCAATAGTTTTGAAAGGGGCAAAGAATTTTTTTTCCTGATTTTACTGCCAAGTTCTAGTTCATATCAAACTGTTATTGGGCAAGAATTTATTTGCAGCTTCACACATGAACAAATCAAAGGAGCAAATCAATTTCAGTTTCTCTGGAAAACATCAAGTTTTTTTTTTACGACTTGTTTCCAAAATTTTCTCAAATATTCATGGCAAAGAAATCAAGATAGTGAACAACATGGTTGGCAAGTGATTAATATGTTTCCAGAATTACAAGTGATTCCAGATTTGAATCAAATATTAATTCGAATTCAAAAGTGGCAAATTTTCAATGTTTTTCAGAAGTGTACAATCATGGAATTATATTTTTTTTGGCAAGGATCAAATACAGACACAAAAATCACGCAAGGAAAATTCACTGAAGGGTCAATTCCAAGACCAGGTGCATTATTTTAAATCAAGGCCGAATTAAATCAAATGTGTCAAAAGAGGAAACCCGCAAATCCAGATCGAATCATTATTTGAAATCAGAGTGTTTATAGGAAGATATATTTTCCTATATATGTTCTACACACACAGATTCATCATAGGCAAGGGGGCACAACAAATCGAACACCCACAAATCAATTCAAGCATTTTTAAAGAAAGAATTTTCAGAAAAACTCACAGCTTCAATCGATCGAGAGAAACAGACGAATTTCCCCAAAATCAGTGAAGCAGAAATCATCGAAATCAACAAACATCTCGCAAATTTTTTCAACACAATAATTTTCAAAAAAACTCACTTTGATTTCGGTCGAGAGTAAGAGATAAAATCCCAAATCGAGACATCTGAGAGCAACAGCGAATCGGAGCTTCAGAGAAGCAATTTCATCAAGCCGTCGATTTGATTTGGGACGAAGCAGGAGAAAACCCTAGCCATTTTTTTTGAGCCGCCGCCATTTTTGAGTTTCAGAACAAAAAGGAGATCGGGCAAAAGCAAAGGAAAGGGGCCGACCTAATGGGCTTAAAACCTAGCCATGTGTTAAAAGGGGATGACCCCTTTAATATACACTCCTTTTTATTTTTATTTTAAAAACTAGGGTTTACATTTTTTTTTTTGTTTTTTGTTTTTGTTTTTTAAATTGTGTTGTAAAATCATTTCCGAACAGTTCTAGGTCTGTAAAATCTAGGGGGATTTAGTCAAGGAGTTGACTGTCAGTTTCAGAGTCTGTAAATCTGAGTTACAGGTTACGGGTTTGTAATCTGGGGAAAATCTGATTCAGGGGTTTGAATCAGTCTAGGGATTTGAGCGTAGGGTTAGAATAGGAGCAGGGTTTGCGAGTGTACATGGTCTTGTATGCGGGATCTGTTCTATCACCTAGTAGAAACCTTAGAAATGCAGCAGTAGGCAGGGTTTTGCCGAAGCTGGGTATATCTGTGTGTGATTTATTTTCTGCATTTCAGTTCCTGCTATTTTCTGTGATCAGCTTATTATTATATATCTCGTTAAGTTTTTAAATTCAGTTAAAAACTGTGAAAAACCCTATTCACCCCCCCTCTAGGGTTATTCTAGATCCAACAACAATAAAGGGAATAACATGTTGTAGGCTTATTAATGAACTTAAATGAGCTAAGTTATATCACTGAATTAGTAAGCGAGAGGGGTCCATTCCTTAGAGATATAAGGGGCTCAGAGAAAACCTGATAACTTGAATATAAGATAGGGTGTGAATAATCAAGTTAATTGGAAATCTGATAAGATAAAACAAGCACACGATTAAAAGATTAGACATAGGATTTTATAACACGACGGTGTGAAGGGCTTGGACCAGTCTGCATGTATAAAGGTGAAGAACCCAATGGCGTAGATCATCGAGGTATTTGGAGACACAGAAGGAGCACGTCCGTCTAATTCTTTTATTGATATACTACTTGTTGGCTTCGCGGGACAGGAATAAAGCATGCGGCTTATGAGGGACGTGGTAGGGTACTCCGTGGTGGTCCCCTGTGTGGTGGCAGCGCTCAGGCTATACTCGCAGAGGTTAGATCTGCGCGAAACCACCCAGTGGGTATATCTTGACTGCAATTGTAGTTTGGCACTCAAAAGGCTATTGGGTGATTCGATAATTTTGCCTACAGGAAGGCTGGCTCATGACCAGCACAATATAGTTATTGTCGGATACCTGTCATCGGTAGTCAGTGTGACGCAGAAAGACTAGAGCTAAACCTATAGACCATTGATCTTTCACTATCGAGACTTTGGATGTGACGCCAATTTGGATGCAGATTGTTGGCTAGGGGCATGTCACTTAGCTCTTTATGTAGTCTTTCACTAATTGAGGGAGGGGTCGAGGTGGGACCATAGCCACCATAGAAATGCAGACCTTAGTTTTGATATGTGTACTTTAGGCCTCTTTAGCAGACCCGTATTGTAACAACCCGCATTTTACGTATCAGAAGATCATAAAATATTTTTATTTTATTCCCTAGGGGCTGGATCATTCTCATCTTTTAATATGTTATTTATGGGGATGTGAGACATATCCATAATTTTTACCAATTTTGTTTGTGACCATTTTGCCCCTATCAGCCTTGTACAGGGAAAAACTTTTGATTTAGGTCGAATTAGGCAATGAGACCTATGCCATTGGAAAGCGAATGATGATTGCCTTTCCGTAGAGTGGTTACATTAAAGATTTGGCCCAGCAATTTGGGAGGAATCGTTGTTTTAAGGTTTTTCAGTTGACTGTTCAGATTTTGGGAGCCTAATAGCCTGATTTGGGAGAAGCCCATTAGGGGGTTGGTGGAAGCTATAAATAAGGGGTGGGGGTATCGAGAATAGGTTACTTCTCCCATTCTCTCATTAAATGGCCTTGAGCTCCTCCTTCCTCTAACACCTTTCCACCATTAAAAATCAAAATCCAAAGAGAGAATCATAGATCTACACCATTGGAGGCTAGATCTACATCAACTGAGGCAAGGATTCATCGGATCAAGGTGTTGGTGCTAGATGCTTGCTGTCTGGATTCTTATTTCATCAATCTTAGCTTGTTTTGGAGAATCGGTGAGTGATTTACATCTCTCACATGGATTCAATGAAGTGTATGAGTGTTTGATCATGTTTTTCATCCATTTCAAGTGTCTTACCATAAATCTATGCCATATTTATCCCATATTCATATGAATCACCTTATGATCTCATTTAGTAAGTTTAGATTGATGATTCTATGTTATTTCATATGTCTAGTTTGGTTAGATCTATAGTTTTGTTCATATCACCATTCATTATGATTTTTTGAGTGATTTGCATGATTTGGAGAAAACTATTGTTTTCATGTTATTAGTGGGTTCGTATCATGTTATTGATCATATTTGATGAATTGGACAAGTTGGTTTCGTCAAATCCATCATTTGGCAAAGTTTTGGTGGAAATTGGAGTGAAATTGGTGAAGTGCAAGTTTTGGGTCGCACATAAAGGGGTCCTCGCTCATGGTGTGTTTTCTTTGAGAACAAGGCATGAATTTTGGTCGCACCTATGACAACATTTGTGAAATGCTGTGGTCGGTCATACCTACAACAACATTTGTGAAATGCTGTGGTCGATCGCGCATGTAGCGTTTGCACCTACTTCAACATTTGTGAAATGCTGTGGTCGGTCGCGCATGTGGTCAGTCGCACCTACGACAACATTTGTGGAATGTCGTGGTCGGTCGCGCATGGGTTTTGGTTGCACCTACGACAACATTTGTGAAATGCTGTGGTCGGTCGCACTTACGATTACATTTGTGAAATGTTATGGTCGATCGCGCATGGATGCAGAATTGAACCAGGGGATATAACAGCATTTCAGAAACGCTGTAAAAGGCTGTTTTGACAATCTGGCCAGTTTTTCATAGCGAAAAGGCTGGAGATGCTATAAAATGCAATATCGACTAAATGAAGCTTGTTTTTGAGTCGACAATGGTTTTAGCTTCGACATGAGTTCAAGTAGGAAGGTTCGAAGTGTTGAATGTGTTCGTTGATCGGTCTAGAACAACGAATAGTATGACAACTCAAGGGTGTCCTGAGTGGGGTGATAATGCTATACTATATTGAACCTTATATTGAAGTTATTTGGTTCGATGGCGACGGTGGCTTCGATAAGTGTCCATATGAGGATGTTCAATGTGATGTGAATTGTTCGTTGTTTGTTGAATACAACGAATGTGGGAATGACTCAAGGATGTATTGAATTCATGTGAAAGAACGACTCAAGGATGTATTGAGCTCGCGTGAAGTAATGGTTGCTCTAAAGTTATCTGAGCTTATAGATAGTCTCAAGTGAAGATGACTAGGGGTACTGAAGGCCAAGGAATTATCGTTGTCACAGGTTCTAGTGGGCTCAAAGCAGGGGTACAATAGGGGCGTACCTAAAAGACCGGATGTAGGTTGAGTACCCCGGGTATCATTGGAAGGCCTAGGTACGTATCGTTGAGAGGTGTATGGTTTTTTTGCTAGAACCAGGGTTGCCATTGGCCCTTGACGGATGGAAATATGGGCCAGTCATACGATTACGATGGTTTCAAAGCAGGATTGGCAGTGATAGCCTGAGTCTGTCATGGATGATTGAATGTCTGGATGTTTTGTTATACCATCTTACGTTGATTATCCAACGTCAAGGGAGATGTTTCTTGAGTGCTTGACTGATATTGGTTTAGGCCTCTGGGGAGAGTACTTAAGGGATGTTAAACTCGATTAGAATTGTCTATGTGAGGCCTAAGTAATATGGATGTTATGAATGTTATAAATGGTTGTTCTGATTACCATGAATGAATCGTTGTTCCTTTGGTTGTATGGATTGTAACAAATCAGTAGTCTTGTAACAGTTTTTTTGGCGCAATTCGTCATGGTTATAACCGTGATAATATTATAACAGAAATTACTGTTGTAACAGGTAATCACATTTATAACCGTGAAGAATGATGAGGAGTGAGGGTAGTTTGGTAAAATAGTCATGGAGGGTTCTGTAAGTCCCTTTTACGGCTTACTACTTCTTTTTCCCGTTTGTAACACATCTCCTATCTACGTCTCCGCAAATCATCATTTAGGGTTCACAATTTCTCCTCAAGTTCACTCTATTCAATCAAGATTTCTGCTTCCAATGCCCTACATTGAGTCGAGTTCTGGCCTTTACGTTCGATCTAAGGTTCGCATCCTTTTTGTCGAGTCTGCTAATCTTCCTGGTAGGGTGAAAAACCTATTTAATCAGGTTGGAGATTTCTGCAATCAACTTAATCGAGTTTAGGTATATTAAAATTCTATCCTTTTTTTATTACTTTTCACATATGTGAACCCATATCTTGAAATACAACAAGTTCTGATTTCACAGTGATGTTGCGTAGGATAATTGTATACATTTGCATAGTGATGTTGCGTACGATAATTGTAACGTAAACTTTCATAATAAAATTAATCGGTTCACATGTAATTTCTGATATTTAGTTTTTTCTTTTGGTTCTATAAGCACAAATTGTGATTAAAGTTTTCTAGGGGATACTACTTCTCTACTTATGGCTTACACTGATGCATATGTTTTGGGTGGAGGTCAATCTAATTTTATATATATACACACACACACACACACACACACAGCAAAATCAATCCTTTGCTTGCAAATGAATAATCTGACAGGCATCAGACTGCTAATAACAGTACACTTGCATAATTATTCAGTGTTTTGTTGTTTTGAAGAAAAAAAAACCGGTTGTTGTAAATGTAAACAAGAACCTGTGAGCGATTGAGTAATGCAGAGGTTGTGTAGTTCGTTAATGATGTTTTAGTGGGTTGTGACAGTGAATATGATTGTGATATGTAGGTAGGATGCAGATTTATTTGGTCTTAAAAGGAAGTAGTTCTAAATGCATGGTTTGCGATTAAGGATAGGAAGACGATTGTTGGTTTTAATTAGATGAGGAATTTTTATAATTTTGGTTCTTGAAGTCGATGGTGATTGGTTACCATTCTAATATGTTCATTTTTTATAATATTTTTCATCGTTTTAGCTGAGCTTAAATAGCCTCATGCCATAAAGAGATTCGTACCATAAAGAGGAATAAGAAAATGCTTTCTGCTTTACTAATCATAAACTGATGCTTAAATAACCAAATACCATAAATGGATTCAGATAAGTATCATCAGACGGGCTCGTTAGCTGGCATACTCCATGGATCGTTAGATTTATTTTTACTGCTTGATATGGCTGCCAATTACATTTTAACAAAACCCCAACTTGCTCTGTTTTGTAAAGTGAAAAGATAAAACGAAAGGTTGTATGATCACTGTTTTAAGTTATCCAAAATAATTGAATTTCATGATAGAACAAAAAGCCGTATCTTAAATCGCACATTTTATATAACTGGAAAATTTGTTGGATCAATACACATTCCGTGAAGATGTGTTTAGTATTGGACAAAGCGAGATGTGTCAGAAGAGTACAAAATGTGTCATCTTTCAATTACAAACAAGGAGAGGGCTTACATGAAAAAATCAGCAATAGAAAACACATCATAAAGCTTGTTATCCATTTAGAGGTTTCGCTCTTTATTACTGAATTTAGTGAATTTTGAAGATTTTCAGTAAACGGGTAGTAAAAAGGTTCCATTTTGTTTTTTGCTGGTAAGGACACCTAATTAGATTCCCTGTGTATTATTTATTTTTGCTGTATATGGGTGGGTACTTTATGTTTACGTTTAAGTACATGTCATTATTTATTTTCATTACCATATTGTTTTTACTTGTAACGGTAAATTTATATATTTATCTGGTTATTAGTCATATATAACATATTTCCGAAGATACAATTTTGTTTACTTTCTGAGGCTTCCCAAATTAAGCTATTTTGATTTTGAATAGTTAGAACTGTATAGTATGTATTTCTAGATACCATTAAATGGATCATTTCTTTAAGTCGTATATGTATGTGTATGCATGCGCGTGCGCGAGTGTGTGTGTGTGTGTTCACTCTCTGTTGTAGCACAGAAACAAAATAGGAGTACTTGAATAAACAAAGAGGTTAAGAAGAAAAAATAAAATTGATTTTGTATTTTTGTTCTATACGATATTCAAGTAACTAATTCTCTGTTTTTATATTGCCTAACTGACAAATGCAATGTTTTTACTAACATGATATCAAATGAAAATATCATTTAATTTAATATGAATAATATTGTATCAAATATCAACCATAACAACATATATCAAATATGTTATATAATTATTGGTAGAATCTTGATGTTTTGGATAAATCTTACTTACTGGCATAAATCAATATGCATTTTGTTATGGCTATTAAAATAAATGTTAATTTTTTAATATTCTCTCTCTAACGGGTGTGCAAAAGGAGTGGTACCCTTAGCTTAGAAGTGAATTTTTGAATATTGTTTACGCCAAAAATTTCAGTGAATTTTTGAAGCAACACAATGCAACTGAAGAAATCCACATTTCAGTTTTGCTGATATGTGTTGATAATCAATTTCATTAATGTAGAGCTGTGAACTATGTGACTGGTAGCTCCATACTGAATGTAAAAAGTCTGTAACTATCAGGATACTATGCATAATAAGCAAAATGTAGTTAAATGTTATAAATAACATGCCGCAGATTTTGACTAAGACAGTGAATTAGCAGTGAGAGTATAAATAGTAACATAAACTTCCTAGATCAAAATTACCATACCGGTGTTACTCACGCGAAGTACCAAGGTAATACTCGCTAAGTTAGCTTGTCACGTGTTGTATTAGAAATATCATATGACTGTAGTTGGCTATAAATTGCCAACCATTTAAAAAGGCATCAACGTTGGTGGCATAAAATTTAGCAGCATCAACGAAGCATTCAATATGATGAAGGAAAGTGTTTGAGATGCATCATTCATATGAACAAACTGCCAAATTAACAGAAAAAAGAAGATATATTACTTCTGCTGTCATGATTTATTATTTACAAGCTTATGTGTTCTATATTATAAAGGCAAAACAAATGTTATGGATAATGATTGAGTGTTAATTTTGAATGGGTTTGATGTGTATCAAAGAACTAGTTGATCTTTGTTCCTAGATAAATCGATATAGTAGGAATAATTTCAAAAAAAAGTACTTTAATAATTAAATCACGATTATGCTTTAGCAGATTAGCAGAAGAGCAGGATTTCCTCCGTGTTTCTCTGCGATTCAAAATCTTTTGAAATTCTGGCTGTAGCAATATTTTTTCTTCTTCGAATTCTTTATACAAGTATTCTTCAGACCAGAATTTGCCGTACCTAGACCATGTGAGAATTGTTAGCCATGCTTTGTTAATCATAGTTTTGAAGTTAGGTCAAAGCTAAAGTGATGATAAAATATTGTGTTGGAAGAATGAAATACAGTGCATATGCATATCTATTTGCTTTAACCAATATAAGTCAATCACAGTTGAATTCTTATCAAGAATCAACAAAATGAAATTTGTGTTTTTATTATAGAAGAGGATTTACAGAATTGTAATAATGTTTTTCATTGCCTTATCTCGGTAGTACAATGTGTTTATATATACAAGTAACTAATATAACAGATAATGGGCCAAGCCCAAATGAAAGTAAAAAGAAAAAGCTTTGGGCCAAGCAGGAGAGTTAAAATAAGCGGTGCTCTGGTATACTCGTTCATTTCTAACTCCCCCCTGAAACCAAACCCTAGTTAGGTTTCCAGAAAATAAAATGGCGGCTCGATATTCCGATTGATGGCTGAATCTACTTGTTAGGCCTCCAAAACAGACGACTCTGGAAAATTGCTTAAGTTTATCCAAGCTTAAGCATGCTGCAGTCTCGTTGAGAGAGGTTAAATTGGAGTTTGAAAGGATTTAATTCGAATCTTCTCAAACCCTAGCTGAACAATCCTGAACCAGTCATCAATTAGAAAATCAACGTCTTCAATCTGGTATGTAAATTATTCTGTTAGATTTGTTGCCTGGATCTGCTGATTCGACGTTGAGCTCTTCCTTCAATCTGGTGAAATTCTGTCTTGAGAGAGGTTTAGTAAGTATATCTGCTTTCTGATGCTGAGACGGTATATATCCTACTCTCAATTTTCCTTGCATAACTTGTTCACGACTGAAATATTGATCAAGTTCTATGTGCTTTGTTTTAGAATGTAAAACTGGATTAGATGTTAGTGATATAGCACTAACATTGTCGCACCAAATTACAGCTCTCTTTTCTGTTTTAATCCTAAGCTTAGTTAGTAATGATTCAATCCAAAGAACTTCTGCAGCAATACTAGCTACACATCTGAACTCTGCTTCAGTACTTGACCTTGAAGCAGTACTATGTTTCTTTGCACTCCATGAAATTGGGTTTTTTCCTAAATAGATACAATATCCAGGTGTTGATTTTCTATCATCAACATCTGCATATGCATTGATATTTAATGATTTGCTTGCTTTAAACACCAGACCATGATACAGATTACCCTTGAGATACCTAAGAATTCATTTGACTGCAACCCAATGTGTATCCAAAGGTTTTTGCATATACTGACTTGCCTTGTTAATACTATAGGATATATCTGGTCTTGTTGTTGTAGCATATTGAAGGGCTCCAATAATACTTCTATAAAAGGTTGCATCCTGAAATTCTTCACCCTTGTATTTAGAAAGTTGACCATTTATAATCATAGGTGTTGGCAATGAGTTTGCTTTGTCCATTTTTGCTTTCAGAAGAATTTCTGATATATATATTTTCTTTGATTGAGATGTATCTCTGATTCTGATATTTTAACAACTTCAATTCCCAGAAAATAGCTTATTTCTCCCAAGTCTTTATTTGAGAATTCTGAATTCAATCTTTTAGTTATGCTATGAATCTCTGCTAAGCTACTCCATGTACTTATGAAATCATCAACATAAATTAGTATATATGTTATTTCAGTTCCAGAGAATTTTTGTAAATATAGAGTTATCAGATTTTGAAGAATTGTAGCCACAATTGACAAGTGTTGATTTCAACTTGTCAAACCAAACTCTAGGAGCCTGCTTTAACCCATAAATTGCTTTGTTAAGCTTGCACACCCACTCAGACTTATTGCCTTGACAAAAACCTTCAGGCTGCTGCATAAACACCTCTTCCTGCAATTCACCATTAAGAAAAGCATTATTAACATCAAGCCGTTTGATGCTCCAATTTCTACTTAAGGCTATTGTTAATATTATTCTAATGGATGCAGGTTTCACAACAGGTGAGAAAGTTTCTGAAAAATCAAAACCCAACTATTGTGAGTAACCTTTAGCAACCAATCTAGCCTTATACTTAGAAATTGAACCATCAGAATTTTTCTTTAATTTGTACACCCATCTACATCCAATTATATTTTTATTTTCTGGTTTCTTAACCAGAGACCAAGTTCCTTTCTTAATTAAGGCATCATACTCTTCTTTCATGGCTTGTTTCCAGTTTTCAAATTGTGATGCCTCATAGAAAGAACTTGGTTCATCATGAACTACAACTGCATTAATATATTTTGGCTTGAAAATACCACACTTAGCATGAGTTAACATAGGATGCTTGTTAATATTGTCTCTGACATTATTGTCTGGACTGTTGTTCCCAGGTGCTTCACTGATAGGTGATTGATAACTGGTTGGTGATTGATTACCTCTCTTATCTGAAGCTTGAGATGATTCATTCTGATTGCCATAGTTTTCTTCAAATACATTCTCTTGGCCTGGCCTTCTTGAAGGCATTGTGTGCTGAGAGTTTATGGTTGTATCTCTCAAATTTCTTTGAGGTGGTACTATCACTTGAATTTCTTCAGGCAATTCAGGTATGATAATTCTAGGCTCAACTACTTTTTCAGTAGTCTTTACTTTTTCAGTACAAAAAGGATATTTATGCTCATTAAATTTGACATGTCTAGAAATATATATTCTACCAGACCTATCTAGACATTTGTAACCTTTCTGTTTGGTACAATACCCAAGAAAAGTACATGGTGTGGATATAAAACTCAACTTATGTGTATTGTAAGATCTTAAACAAGGATAAAACTCACATCCAAACACTTTCATATGATTATAATCTGGTCTAATTTTGTAAAGAATTTCCTGTGGGCATTTAAACTTTAACACCCTTGTGGGTAATAAGTTTATCAAATGTACTACAGTATCAAAAGCTTCAGGCCAGTATTTCAAAGGCATTGAAGCTTGAGCAAGCAAAGTTAGACCAGTTTCAACAATATGCCTGTGTTTTATCTCAATTGGCCCATTCTGTTCTGATGTTAAGGACATGTGGTTCTATGATTGATACGTACCTTTCTTCTCAAAAAATGATTTTAATGGTAAAAATTCTCTACCACCATCCGTTTGAAAGATTTTATTTTAAGCCCAAACATATTTTCAACCTTATTTATATATTGTATAACTATATTACTAACATCAGATTTAGATTTTAGCATGTATATCCATGTAAATCTAGAATATGCATCAATGAAAGAAATATAATATTTTTACCCAAACACAGAACTTGTAGATGCTGGACCCCATAGATCAGTATCAACTAATTCAAGAGGATTAGAGTATTCTGTTTGTGAATCTGGAAATGCAAGTTTATGTGATTTTCCCAATTGACAAGAGGAACAAACATATGAATCAGAAATGTCATTAGTAAGATTCATATCATTCATAATTTGTTTAACTATCCTAATACTAGGATGTCCTAGCTTACAATGCCATTGATCAAATTTCCTGTTACACTCAGAATCATTAGCAATAGTCATCAAGCATTTTTTATTACAGGATTTAGGGTTTTTGTGACTAGAAACATCAAATCTGTACAACCCTTTATACTCTTTACCCTGCAAAATGATTTCTTGTGTCAGTATATCTTTAACAATGCAAGAATTTGGGTAAAATTCAAAATAGACTTTGTTGTCCTTTGCAAATTGGGAAACACTCATTAAATTTTTTTTAATGGAAGGAACCCTTAACAAATTTTTTAAAATAAGTTCTTTGGGTCCATTTAAACTTGCATTTCCAGTATGTGTAATGTGTGTTGTCTTACCATTACCAACTAAAAGATTTTGCATACCTTTGTATTCTTTATTCCCCAAGTTCAGATTGCTTAAATTGTTTGTAACATGATTAGTAGCTCCTGAATCTAGATACCAACAGTCATCATTTGCATCATTTGTTGAAGTAGTGTCTGCACTGCTATTCTCTGCCTGGCTTTTATTGCCATCCTTTTGCACAATAACCATGTTAATGTTTGAATTATTTCTAGATTGGCCTGGATTAACACTTGAGTTATATCTGAAATAGAAATTATTTGCAGTATGACCAAATTTTTCACAAATTTGACATCTGGGCTTTGAGTTATTATTTCTGCCTCTACCTCTTCCTCGATTAGATTGACCACCTCTGTGAACAGTAGGTTGGTTTCTTGAAGCATTTGTTTGAGTTTTACCTCTACTATAGGCAGTGTAATTGGTAGACAGATCTGTATTGACATTCTTTTTATGATCAATTCTGCCTTCATGAGCCAATAATGTTGAATATACATATTGTAAGGTAGGTATAGGATCCATAGACAAAATTATTGCTAACACAGCTTCATAATCATCATCCAACCCACTTATTATTGACAGCACTTGTTCTGATTCAAGAATTTTCTGCCCTGCAGAATTCAATTGATCACAAATGTTCTTTACTTTTAACAAATACTCATTCATACTTTCATCTCCCTTTCTTATACTATGGAGTTGTCTTTTGTAATGCATGATTCGAGCTGAGAATTGAGCAGAAAAATTTCTCTCAATTGTGGACTAGACCTCATTTGCAGTCTTGACTCCAATTAACTGGGGTAAAATAGTTGCTCCAATGGATGACATCATCCATGCACAGATAAGACTATCTTGCCTTTGATATGTCTGAAATTCTGTATTTGGCACAAGTTTATCTTCATTATCTCGAGTGTGTTTAGGTGTAATCATTTTTGTTCCATACATGTAATCTTCAAGCCCATATCCTCTAACAACAGTTTCAACCTGTAATTTCCATAACAGGTAATTTGATTCATCAAGCTGGATTACGATCAACTGACTATGTGGTTTGATGATTGATTTCATCAAATCTTGAATTGGATCAGGTGGTGGTTGATTTTGCCCAGTTGAAATTCTGCCACTGGAAACATTTGCACTGGCTGAATCATCAGCACCAGTCATGACTGAAAAACTGAAGTAATCTCAAAAGAAAACAGAAGCAAATTGAAATAGAAGAAAAAAAAAAAAAAAACAGGTAAGAATCTCTGAATTCAAGAAAACTTTGAATTGTGAAAATAAAGAAACTCTTTATTTGATGATTGAGGCAAACTTAAAGGCTTGAATAATGAGAATTATAGAAAGGACTAAAGTTCCTGACAGGCCTTTCTGAATGGCTTCTTTATCAGCTAATCTTGTTTCTTTACTTTCTTGATCAGTTTTCTTGTCAATTTTAGAATTCTTTAACCGCAATGCTTCAATTTAAGAATTGATGCAGCCTGTAATGAATACAGGCGAGGCACTGTTCTTTTTTGAAGCCAACAACTCTCAAATGACAAGGCAAGAGCCTTTAATGAGAGGGTCCAGATGATGGAATCTAACTGATGGACAATAACCTCTGTTAATCAGAGATTGTGATGCATAGGATTGAGCATGAAATGCTGTTAAGCATAAATGATTGCTCTGATACCAAGTTGAATTCTTATCAAGAATCAACAAAATGAATTTGTGTTTTTATTATAGAAGAGGATTTATAGAATTGTAATAATGTTTTTCATTGCCTTGTCTCGGCAGTACAATGTGTTTATATATACAAGTAACTAATACAACAGATAATGGGCCAAGCCCAAATGAAAGTAAAAAGAAAAAGCTTTGGGCCAAGCGGGAGAGTTAAAATAAGCGGTGCTCTGGTATACTCGTTCATTTCTAACTATCACACACTAAAATTAATGACCTAATATATACCCCTGGAGTTGATGTGTTGAAAATCCACAAAAGAACATAGCTTGAAGTTTGCAGATTTAGTCTGGGAGAACTCATCATATTTATTTGCATTGAACAAATTAACTTCCAATATTGAATGATTTAACCTCATATGGCTTTGTTCACAAGATATGCATGGGAAATTTCTTTTATTTAAGAGCATAATTTTGTTTATAAATATGTGCGTAGAATATCATGGAATTAAATATTTTCTTCCCTTACTTAATAGTTCATATAGGAGAAGGTTCAATGGCTACACATTGACATGGCTGGACCAGCAAGGAATAATAGGTAACATACTACTTGCTTTGGTGTGGAGTGAGATGAAGTGTGCTTTTGTTGCACTGCTTTGCGTGATTGATGGCCATCAACCCTCAAATTTCCCAGTCTGCAAGATGTATATAATTAATTAATGACCTAATATAATTAAGCTGTACCCAGACCAAAATATCCGTTCTCCTAAAGTCTCACCCATACATGCATATGCATGCTATATATATATATATATATATTGTGTATGCGCATCTGTGCGCGCATTCATATACTTACATACAAATACATGCTTGGCTATAAAATTATTTGTGTATTTAAATTGCGTTTAAAGTGTAATTTAAAACTTCTATTTATGGTCACAAGTATGTAGAATACGAATAGTTACTTGTTGCTAAATTACTTATTCAAGGATTGCTTTATTTGGAGTTGGAATCTTAAAATTAAAATTGGAATCTTATTTACGAATATCATATTAATTGTTAGAAATTATGACAATTATACCATAACTGTATAAGCAAGCATATATGTAGATAAGTGTATAAACTTATATCATTTATCAATCCCATTATGTTTTATATATTCACACACAAAGATATACATGTACACATATGGACATGCTGGACAACACTTATACAGAGAGGCTAACTTGTCCGCTGCAATGTGATTCAGAGAATTTATGAAGGGGTAAGACAACATTTAGTATAATACAAACTTTGTTGAAATTGACATTCTATGAACGATGTGTTTCCTCATGAAAAATATATATATACACACACACACATCATATGTTGGAACAATTCAAAAATAGATCAAACGTGACACAGTGTGTCTCGGAGATTGCCTAATAAAGTTTCTACGTCCACATCAATGACAGAAATTTTTATGGATTTCCTTCTCTTTCTGCATGGCTATATACATTATAATTTTCTGTCATTCTACAGAAAAATAAATGGATTGCTAATCAAAACTTAAGAGTTATAGTTATGAAACTGATAAACAAAATCATAAAACCTTGTAACTTAAACCTATGTTTTTTTATCCATCTTGATAAAACTCTGTAATGTTAGAACTATGAACAATTAATGAAAATGGTATTATCATTACATGCAATGGTAGAATAACATGTCCACTCTTGATGAGTTGTACACATCATCTCTAACCTCTTTTGATGAAAAGAACGAGAACTTGATTTTTATATTATTTACCAAAGCAACACTTGTTACCAAAGCAAAATGCATTACTTCATTGAATTTTTTTCCTTCTGTTTTTCATCACTATTTTCAAAATTGTTTTAATAATTATGTCTGCATGTAAGATAAGTTATTACTATTATAATACAATTCTGAATTCATAACTCAACATACATTAAATGTGTTCATGGTCTCACTGTATCTAAAAAGCTAAGGAATTCCAGAACTGGTATGCTGGTTAAATTTGACGTAGATAATGTATCCCTTAAGAAAAAAAAAGTATATTTAGTACTAGTAGATATGCGCATGTATATCCATGTATACAAGTGTAACAACAATGCTGCAAATTCAGGCTAATCCAAGTTTGTATTATTCATGGGTTTTGAGTGGTAGGTCAATTTCAACGAAGCATGTGCTGCAATATGATAGCTAGGTAGGCTTGTAAGTAAGCACTGCTAGTTGAACTTGTGCAATTGAATTTCTTTGTGTGTCTTGTAAGTAAGCACTGCTATTTTACCTTTTGAGTGTGCAATTGATTTTGTTTTTATATCTTGTTGAACTTGCATTTTTTTTTCCTTTTTTATTTATTTAGATTGTTTGTGCTCAGGCAGCTGAACTTTTAGTTCGAGCACCTGTTTTGTGCTTCATAAATCATTTGTGATTTCAATATTGTTTGGCATCCTCCTCTATTTTTCCTTTTTCCTTTTTAAACTTAACAACAAGTTTTATGATTTTCTCACTTTTTATCATGAAGGAATGGTAAGAGTCATATATCAATACTAAATAACAATGAGAATTAATATGGATATAACTTAGCATGTTATTCAGAAAACTAAGAGCCTATATTGATTTTGATGCTGTATCCTACTGCGACATGTCCGTTTATTAGCTGGTTCACTTATTGTACTCACATAATTGAAAAATACCATCATTTCTTTGTTAAACTCATTCTGCCATTGAGTGTATAAAAGCCCTTTTCATTGATTTGGCCTGTATATGATTTCTAATTTGTCATTTGAGGATTTTATATTACATCCTTGATATTAAAAATAACAGGGTAACATGATGTAAACCATTTCATACTATAAATTCAGACCTTACGATGCTAAATAAATCGATTTCTTAAGCGAAGAATAAACATTCTATAATGTGTATATGATAATAGAATTAAGGTGAAAATGTAAAATAAAATAAAATAAAGTCGTCGGTAGTTTCTACTAGGAAGTAGAGTAAACAGATCAGCAGCACAGTGATAAAATAGAAAACCATACTGGAAAAAAATATTAATTCCAACTTTTTTGCTAAAAAGAAAAAGTAGACAGCCCCAAAGACCAAGAAGGCAATATACTGAATTTGACTCAAACTTCACTATTATTTTCGCCTAGAACAGGATTATAATTTTTATAGAGAACATGAGGCCTTTGACATGTTATATCATCACCATCGAAAAAAAGAGGCTGAAGTGAGAAAGCAATATTTTCAAGCTTTCCCTTTTTAGTTTACTTTAAGTTCCCTTTTTATCTACTTTTTAATGTAATTTGTTGTGTGTTATAGATAAATTTGATCTTGGTGTTGATGTTTTCCCCTCTAAATTCAGGTCTGCAGATTCCCACTCATGAATTCAGGGATTACTGGACTGTTGATATTTCCCCTTTAAGTCCTCTTATCAAGGTACAACCCTCTTTCCAATATGATCTGCATTCTATTCTATCATTGATTGAATTCAGAGAAAATGTACTTTGTGCAATGGCAGTGAACAATGAATTCTGGATCTCCAATATTTTTCCATTTAAACCTAGGAGCTTAGCTCTTAAAATAAACATATTGAAAAGTGTGACATGCGTGGAAGAGCCTTGAAGACAATGATGATTTTCTGCAATTTTTTGTTGGAAATCAAAGCATCATTCATTGAAGAGATAGGTACAAAGATCGTGGCCATTCTCAGTTGTTGCTATAACTGTGTAACAGTGTTTGAATCTATAACTCTTCTCTTTGAAAATTCAGTTGCATTGTTTTTTGTGTGTGTAGATATAGCTAAGCCTGACATAAATAAATGGCATACATGAATTGAATCGTGATTCATGTGCATTTTATTCATTGACTAATCAGCTTTATACTGTTTATGATAAGCTTTATGCTAGTGCACACCTATTTACAAATATGATACTGACATAAATAAATGCCATTTTATTCATTGACTATATCAGCTCTGAAATGAATGGAGGACATAAACAAAAAAAAGGGCTCAGTGGTTAATGGCAGCATTAATTCGTGTGTCACTATTTATAAATATTGGTCCCATTCCTATTTGTAGCCAGCAGCATCTCGTTTATTTTGAATCTTTTACCTGGACTTGGTTTCTTGAAACTTCTCGTCTGACTTAGGTTCTTTGAATCATGGTTTATAAATATTCATTTAGAGTTCTGTCTTTGAGCCAAGGGACTGTTACAATATTAAGTCCATCATTAATGAGTTCTAGAAACGAGCTATGTAATGTGAGAAAATACGATTTACATATTTAAATTCTGCTTATGCCAAAGATCATTAATACTTTGTGATCAAAGCTGATCTGTAGGCATATTGTTGTGTTGATATTAGTGAAATGCTTTCTTCATGTATAGATTACTTGACCCGCATTCAGGGATGAAACTGGAACTCATATTGGTATCTAAGATTATTGAGACCTGCAATTGTGTTTGTATTACCAGAGTTAATGTATTACTACTGTTATGTAGAATTCTCTATTGTGTTTGTATTACCAGAGTTATTGTTGATTTCTAATGTTTTATTGTGGTTTTCTACAGGTATAATTAAAGATGTGCAGCGGGTTAAAGCTTTCTGGACTAGTGGTAGGATTGAAGTTAATTTGGTAGATGGTATGTATGTTAAGACTGAATTTAGAAGAAATATGCTGAATCTTGTTTCAAAACTTATTATGTATGTTAACGATGGTGTAAAACTCTCAGTATTTTAAACTAGTACTGAATTTTGTATGTTCTACATGCTAGTTGTTGTTCTAATGCTATTACGGGGTATGTAGCCAACACGGGTACTAGATATATATTTATGTATATTTGATATGAAACAGGTGTTTTATGTATGCAGCGTACTATGTGTACTTTGTAACGGTTATTAGTGTGGTAAATGTGACAGTGGCCATTGGAATCTTGGATACAGTAACACTTATAATCATTGGAAAAAATCATAACATCACACTTATAAGCATTGTAACCCTGGCATTAACCACATTTAAAACCGTTAGAAACATAAATATTATCACGTTTATTACCGTTAGTAAGATAATTATTATCACACTTATAACCGTGAGAATAGAAAATATAGTCACGCTTATAACCGTGAGCTTATCCGTTAGTATTAGTAACGGTTATAACCGTGATAGCATTGGTGATAAAAATCACCAACGCTTGTTGGTACAACGATTAAAACCGTGAGGAATCTACTTACGGTTATAAGCGTGACAAATGGGCTTTTCTGGTGTTGTGAAAGGCTATTACTATCCGATGTGGGGAAGATATAGTTAAGTTCTTCTCTGGTTTGGGTAGTGGTTGATAAATTTATCCATTCTTGTATACTTTATTGATGAAGTTTGTTAGTTATTTTATCTCTCACTAAGACTGTTGTCTGACTCAAGGTTTTATGTTTCTCTCTTATTACCTTGGGTTGTTCATCCGTTTTGGATGGGCAGATTAGGTGGCAGGTGACATGTGATAGCTTAGTGAAGATGATGTAGCAGTTCGGAGGCGAGCAGGAGGCTAGCGTACTATCTCTCTTACTATATAGTATTTGAGTTTCCGTTGTTGGTTATTTTACTCTGAGTGCTATAGTGAGACAAATTTGTACAGACATTTGTTACAATCCTGGCGTTTGATATACTTCCTAGTTGTTTTGGATATTTGAGATTTCTGCTCAAATATGCTTCACTAATATTACATGTTGTATATGTTCTATTATATTTTATCCTTGCGTTGTGAGATTTACGCCAGGTTCTGCTTATGTACCATACCTTGATGATCTTCCATGGCTGTCTGGCACACCTTTCAGCGCGGTATTCCCCTTGTTTAGTGCGGGGGCTGTGGGCGGTTGTCACATCAGCTTTCATTTTCTGCAATCTGTGATATGTGAATTGTGATTGTGAGGACATCATACTGCATTTGGTTGTTAGTACCACATTTTGGCTAACATTATGGCAGCCCAGGAAGGGGGCATACGATACTACAATTTGTAGCTCTAAAGGTATAGTTAGTTCGCCCTCCCTAGCTCACGAGCCGACGTTCATGACCCTGGCTCACGAGCTGGCCTCCACGACCCTAGCTCACGTGCCGACTTCCACATCTTGGCTCACGAACCGACTGCCTCGAACCGCGAGCCGCGAACCACGATCCCCATACAACACCTCACCAACAGCTTCCTCCTCTTACACTTAACGTTTGAGGCACCAGCTCTGATATCGACAATCTACAACAACTTTTTGAAGGTGATCGGCACACCTATCTCGTTCAACGGCTCTCGAGAGGCTGCACTTATCAGAATGATGTGGATGACGTCAATCATAATCCGTTCACACAGGAAATCAAGAATTCCCGCAATCCCCCGGATTTCAAACTTCCATAACTGGAGTCATACAACTGTAGGACGGATCTTACCGTGCACCTGATGTGCTACAAACGACATATGGAAGTTTAGTCGGCATCGGAAAACGTCATGGCTAAATGTTTTCCCCTCTTTCTGACTGATATAGTTGCTATGTGGATTCGGCAGCTAGAAACGGAATCGATCAGCAGCTGGAACATGTTGGTCACACACTTTATTGAACAATTTTGGGTCTACATCGCATGACCCAAGAGCGTAATGTCACTCACTACAATCATGCAGGGACCCAGAGAAAATCTGCGTTCATTCCTGGAAAGATTCAACGTTGCAGTAGCATCAGTTGACTGACCTGAACCATCCATGGTACTGATAGCAGCAGTATCTGGCACTCTAGATAACTCGGAATTCAAAAAAAATCTTTGTACCGAGACCCACCACGAAGTCTCAACGAACTCTACCTTGAAGCAGATAGATTTCTGCGGGAATTAGATGCAACTTCTGAGAAGAGCACTCTCGACGTCAACATGCTTAAATATGGAGGACCGTCTGATTCTGGAAAAGGCAAGGGAACGGTCGCTGTTAAGAATAACCGCAACACTTAAGCCCCAGAGGGGGTCGAAATATGAACAGTACATGGAACTTAGTGCTTCGCTCACTGACATTTATATGGACACTAACGGTGCCATTTCTTACCCAAAGCCTCCCAGGAGGGAGACATCGCAAGGAGAACGCGACTCTGGTAAACATTGTATATTGCACGATATGGACGGTCATGATACAAATGACTGTAGGCACTTGCGTGATTTGATTGAGGAACGGGTTAGACGTGGAGAGCTACCTGAGTATGTGAAACAACTAGCAGCACCTGCATCTGTGTTGCCACCACTTGCTTCCCGGAGAGGGAACAAACCTAGATCGAGTTCCCGTGGGTTCATCATTAACTGATCTGGATGAGATCGACTTGCATTTCCAGCATTTCTTATTATTTAAGAAATGTTTTTGCTTTATTTAGGTTTTTCGATTGGCTAAATCAGAGTACACACATACATGGTTAGGATGTAGCCCAAAAGCGTGCTCAGAACTCGATGATAAACCAATCAGTATTTGATTTGGTTTTGCAATTTAAATTGAATAAGGAAGGACTTTCTGAGCATAGATTATGTTTGACAAATTTAAGTATGGCTTATACTTATCTCGAATCCTTGGGTATGGATTATGCCTAGGACGGACTATCTTGTCAAGATGTGGCAAGTGTAGCTCCATCTCAGTATGAGTATGGATTATACTCGACCTACATCCAGTTTTTTGGGTATGCCCCTATTGTACCCATGCTTTGAGCCCGCTAGAACCTACGACAACGAATATTCCTTGGCCTTCAGTACCCCTAGTCATCTTCACTTGCGACTATCTATAAACTCAGAAAACTTTAGAGCAACCATTACTTCAGGCGAGCTCAATACATCCTTGAGTCATTCTTTCACATGAACTCAATACATCCTTGAGCCATTCCCACATTCATTGTATTCAACAAACAACGAACAAATCACATCACTTCGAACATCCTCATCTGGACTCTCGTCAAAGCCACCATCACCGTTGAACCAAACAACTTCAATTTAAGGTTCAATATAGTCTATAACATTATCACCCCACTCAGGACACCCTTGAGTTGTCATACTATTCATTGTTCTACACCGATCAACGAACACACTCAACACTTTGGACCTTCCTACTTGAACTCGTGTCGAAGCTAGAATCGTTATCGACTCAAAAACAAGCTTCGTTTGGTCGATACTGCATTTTATACAATTTCCAGCCTTTACGCTATGAAAAACTGGCCCAATTGTCAAAACAGCCTTTTACAGTGTTTCTAAATGTTGTTATATCCCCTGGTTCAATTCTGCATCCATGCGCGACCGACCACAACATTTCACAAATGCTGTCGTAGGTGAGACCGACCATAGCATTTCACAAATGTTGTTGTAGGTGCGACCAAAACCCTTGCACGACCGACCACATCATTTCACAAATGTTGTTGTAGGTGCGACCAAAACCCATGCGTGACCGACCATAGCATTACACAAATGTTGTCGTAGGTGCGACCGATCACATGCACGACCGACCACAGCATTTCAAAAATGCCGTCGTAGGTGCAAAAGACCACATGCGCAACCGACCACAACATTTCACAAATGCTGTCATAGGTGCGAACGACCACATGCGCAACCGACCGCAGCATTTCACAAATGTTGTCGTAGATGCGATCGACCACAGCATTTCAGAAATGTTGTCTTAGGTGCGACCGACCACAACATTTCACAAATGTTGTCGTAGATGCAACCAAAACTCATGCCTTGTTCTCCAATAAAATGCACCATGAGCGAGCGACCCCCTATGTGCGACCCAAAACCTACACTTCACCAATTCCACTCCAATTTCCACTAAAACTTTGCCAAATGATGGATTTGACGAAACCAACTTGTCTGATTCATCAAATATGATCAGAAACATGGTATGAACCCATTAACAACATGAAAACAATAGTTTTCCCCAAATCATGCAAATCACTCCAAAAATCATAATGAATGGTCATATGAACAAAACTATAGATCTAACCTACCTAGACATATGAAATAACATATAATCATCAATCTAAACTTAATAAATGAGTCATATGGTGATTCATATGAAAAAGGGCTAAATATGGCATAGATCTATGGTAAGACACTTGAAATGGATGGAAAACATGATCAAACACTCATACACTTCATTGAATCTATGTGAGAGATGCAAACGACTCACCGATACTCCAAAACAAGCTAAAATTGATGAAATAAGAATCCGGACAGCAAGCACCTCGCACTAAACACCTTGATCCGATGAATCCTTGCCTTAATTGATGTAGATCTAGCCTCCAATGGTGTAGATCTATGATTCCCCTCTTTGGATTTTGATTTTTAATTGTGGAAATGTGTTAGAGGAAGGAGGAGCTCAAGGCCATCTAATGAGAATGGGAGAAGTAACCTATTCTCCATACCCTATTTATAGCTTCCACCAACCCCTTAATGTGATTCTCCTAAATCAGCTCATTAGGTTCCCAAAACCTGAACAGTCAACTGAAAAACCTTAAAACAGCAATTCCTCCCAAACCGCTGAGACAAATCTTTAATGTAACCACTCCGCGGAAAGGAAATTATCATTCCCTTTCCAATGGCATAGGTATCATTGCCTAATTCGACCTAAATCAAAAGTTATGCACTATAAAAGGCTGAAAAGAGCAAAATGGTCACAAACAAAATCGGTAAAAATTATGGACATGTCCTACATCCCCATAAATAACATATTAAAAGATGAGAATGATCCAACCACTAAGGAATAAAATAAAAATATTTTACGATTTTCCGATACCTACAATGCGGGCTGTTACATATATAGATATGGAAAGGTTCCCGACCGAGTTCTGTGCATTAAGATGCATCCCTATTATGGAAATAAGGGTGCGGTATACAGTATGTACGTGTGAGAGTCTAAATACATGCACACCGCGTCGGGTGGTGTATCATAAACGCTAGGATAGTACCCTGTGTTAAGACAAATCTTGGTCGAGGAGTTTAGATATAGCAGTTTGCATGCTATATAGCATGTGATGGTAGTTCTATGCGGAACGTGACGTAGTTTTATAGAGAATCTGTACATCGCCCTGCTGTAGGATGAGAGTTGCAAACGCTTTTGTGGCATGATGGTGTAGATCGTGTGAGAAGGGTATAATGGGAGATACCTTGATACTGGGGTTAGCTATATATATGTTATATTAGGTTAATCTACTGGGAGGTAGATGGGTACGTCGTATGTGCTGTTAACTCATTCAACCTAATAACCAAGTAATATAACTGAACGGTATATGTAGGGTTATTCCAGATTGTGTATTTTAGTCCATTTACGAAAACTTGTGTTCTGACCCTCTCCTCATAACACACTCGCAAGTTAGGTTTACGGAAGAGATATGATAGCTTTGGATACTGGCTTGGCAGTATTATTACTACGGTAAGGCTATATTTGGTTATATTATATTTTATCCATTCCGTTGTGAGATGTTTTATGAGCTTTGATACATTTTATATTTCTGTCCTTTTTGTAGGATACAAGACAAGCCTCCTTTTCGATAGATTGGGATTTTTGAAAAAAATATTTGATCTGCCAGAATTCGGGTTGTTACACCTTGCAATTTCAAGCTATACACTACAAGGTGAAATTTTGTACCAAGTTGTCTAGCCCTTTTCAAGAGGATGGGAGATGGTTTCCGGTTCGATTGTATGATTTAGGCGGTAGTTCTGGTGTATCTGTTATGCGATGTTGACTTGTGTGTACTCAGGAGGGTGGATGCTGATGCGGAGCTACCGAGGATAGCGGTATCTTCTAGCTGCGTGGAACGTTTTCGCGAATCACCTAGTCTCTTTCTTGGATGTTGTACTATTTCTTATTTATCAAGTTTCTCTATCGAAGGGAAGCAATTCCTTGTCTCTGCTTGGTGTGCTCGCTGTGAAATCGTTGGCATGCTGGTATGTTGTCCTGGTTGTATTGGGATGATCTATGCAATTTGATATTCAATGTTGTCATCCTGTTAATATATAGTTGTGGGGTGCTTCTTGGGTTGATGGTGTCTGGTTATTTGTGATGATCTCTTAATGTTTTTCTCATATCTAGTCAAGGAGATTGTACATAATATCTAATACAATATATATGAGATTCTTTGAGTAGTCTTTCCATCTTGAGTCCTTCTCCTTGAGTTGATTCCTGCATGAATGAATATGTACATATATATATTTGTGTAATGTGTATAGTGTGTCGTTATCAAAATCAAGGATCTAACAACCCCTTCGATTATGGGAGTGTGTATCGAGGTAGGCAATAATGGCCCGCATTTTATGAGGATCGTAAAATAATTATATTTAATTCTCCAGTGGTTGGATCATTCTCAGATTTTAATATGTTGTTCATGGGGGTGCGAGACATGTCCATGATTTTTACCAAATTTGAGTATGACCATTTTTCCCTTCAGTTTACTGTTGGCCGTATAACTTTTGATAGGGATCGAATAAAGTGTTGGAATCAGTCTCATTGGATTAGATGGTGGTTTATAATTCCTTAAAGTGGTCACACGAAAGATTTGGTCTGGTAGTTTAGGTGGAAGTTTCAATTTCTGTTAGATGGACTAATTAGCAGCTAATGGGCTAATTAGTCAAGCCCATTAGGCTAATGAACTGCAATTATAAATAGAGGGTTTAGGGAGAGAATTAGGGTTTCTCTCTTAATTCAAACATTAGGTTATGCGCCTGTGATTCTTTTGTTTAACCTAAACCCAAATTCTTCATCCTGTTCATTCTAATTCAACACAGATTGCATCTAGAGGCTAGATCATTATCAAGAAAGATTAGGTCACATCAAATTGCATTGATTTTTGGTTTCTCATTGATATCCAGATTTGATTTCATTGGATTTGCATCAGATATATTAATTGATGAGTGATAGATATCTCTCACACAGAAGCTACGGATTATACGGGTTAATTAAGGCTAAATCATATCATATGTATTAAATTCACCCTAGATTTTATCATATATGTTTAACTCAGATTTAGACGTCTTAGGAAAACCTAGTTTAATCGTATGAACCGACAATTTGTTAGTTTAATCACATTTTTGCATATTTTTGGATCCAGATCTTGTTAGATCCTTTGATTTATGATATGCTTTATGTATGTGCATATTTGTATGATCAATATGTGATGAATCGTTGCTTGCTTTGATTGAATTAGATGCATTGTTGAGTTGTTTATTAGAATTGGTTGTCATAGATCTTAAGATCGAGGAACAGAGCAAATTCAAGGTTCATATGATCGGATTAAGACATAACGTGGTGGAGGAGCTCTAAACTGTATGGAGACGATACTCGGAAATTATCACTAGAAAATATTCTAAGTATATGAACCAGTATCGATATACCAATGTTGATGGGATTGGATTGAAACTTGGTGTGTGTGCTCGAGAGGGGATATTGAAGTTGCATGCACATTTTTAAGTGAATCGGACGTGATTTTGAATGGGTCAAAGATTGGTTATTCGAGTGTGTGTGACGGACCAGATTTTTAGCACAATTGAAATTTGGCTATGAAATTGGACCAGCAACACGTGCTCGAGGATGAGATTGCAGGGGTCAAACACTTATTCAAAAATCGACTAAGTGTATGAATCAGTACCGGTCCATGGACGATGGACCGGTACCGATCCATCGTATAATAATGGATGAAGCTCAAATTTAGGGAGCTTGACGTGTATGACTTCTGGGGATGGCGGGTGAATTTTGGTGAGTAATGGACTTTGGATTATTGATGTGCAACTCAATGATAATAATGCTTCGATTGTGAACTCAAGTTGAAGTGGTTGGAGCTGGATTGATGTAATACTAGCCATGGGATGATCAACGATCTAGTAAGATGATGGACTGATTCAGATGGGAGATGATCGAGGGTGATAATGGAATTGGTTAGAGAAGTCGCTCGAACGAAAGATATGATCGCCGAGAAGGAAGGCTCGACACATTTGAAGTTCCAAGGAATCGTTGGTTATCGAAGGTTCTAGTGAGCTCAAAGCAGGGGTATGTGGGAATGCCCTATGATCAAGTTGGATCATGTACCCGGGATAAAGCTCTGTGAGTGTTCTAGTTGTCTCGAATGGGGGCAAACATACGCAAGACAGATGTATAGTAGTCTAACTAGAACCGGGGTTTTCCATTATCCATTGACGGACGACAACGACTAGTCATTCGATGATTGATGTATTCACGGCTTTAGTCGGTGAGAGCTAGAATATTGGTTGCTATTGATTCTATGGTTGATTGTGTGATTTCTTCTCTGTTTTTTTGGGTAGGCTATCACTATAGGTTGTCAAAGAGAAGTGAGATTGGGGGATGTCCTTTCCTATTCTTGAGTGGCATATGATAGATGATTATCCTATGTTAATCCCTTGGTTGCTATGACGGATCAGATGATTGAACCGTCTATACACATTTATCATGTGTAATTATTGTTATTTATCTTATCGCTCACTAAGCCTGTTGTCTGACTCAAGGTTTTATGTTTCCCTCTTATTACCTTGTGCTTCTCATCAACGTTAATGGTGAGAAGACTGAGATAACAGGTAGCAGATTTTGGTGCCGATGATGCTACGCGGTGACGAGTAGGAGGCTGGCGTACTATTACTACCGACTATATTGATAGTTTTTCTTTCTTTCTTTTGTTTTGTTGAGACTTTATTGATACCCTGAGAGATATGTAGTGAGGCTTGATGTAAGGATTACTTTTTTTCACAGATGTTTTGTATTGGTGACTTTGAGATGTTATGAGATTTGAGACTTTATTCTGTTATGCTTCACTACTATATCATGTTATATATTTTCTATTATATTTCATCCATGCGCTTAAGTTATATGACATGTTTACTTCGAGTTATTATTCCTTGATGATCATTGCATATCGTCATGATACGTTATACATCGCTCCTTTTCCTTTGTTTAGTGCAGGTTGTATGGAGTAGTTGTCACAATTGGTATTAAAGCAAGGTTAATTGATTTTGCCCAAAGTCCACGAGTGTAAAAGCGTATGAGAGACATACAAGTAATTCTAATGGATGATCATTATATTATAATATATAGTATAGTAGGTCAGTTAGCACTTCAACACCATCGCGACCTTTCTCTAATATGGATTGATCATTCTCGTTTTAGATAGAGAATGAGTCGAAGTACTTTAAGATATGCTGTTAGGGATGAGCTTGCTGCTGGAGGGGTAGGCGAGGGTAGCCAGTCGGGAGCTGCAGCTTTTATGTCCGATTATTCTACTATGTTCAAGGTAATGATGGAAGTGATCATGAGGAAGATTCCCACTCCAGAAGCGGCAGTATAGCGTGGTGTTTATGTGCATGCACCTATGGTTGTTGATATTGCTCACCTGCAAGGATTATACTTCTCTGGGTGGAAAGTCATTTGTTGGTATAGAACCTACTGTCGAGATCCAAATTGGTTTGATATTTGTGTTCGGATTTTTGGAAATTTGGGAATTGACGATGCAACTAAGAGAAAGTTTGCATCGTGGCAGCTGCAAGGTCGAGCGATGGATTGGTGGAACTCTGTTACTTTGGAGACTCTACAGGATCAGATCACCTGGGATCAGTTTAGAACTAAGTTCGAAGAGAAGTTCATTTCTATGGTCCAAAATTCAATACTCTTTAAGAAGTTGTTGAGCTTAAGCAAGGAGGTAGACCAGTGTTTGAGTATGTGGCTGTGTTTGAAGCCTTATCGAAGTATGCTCGTTTGTACTTTAAGACTCCTTACCAGAAGAACGAGAAGTTTACATTAGGTCTGGATGGGGGACTTGGGAAACTATTGATTGACCATATTGATGATTCTTATGATAAGCTAGTCAAGAAGGCTTTAAGAAAGGAAAGTTTGTTTTCACAGAAGGTTGAGGCTGTTGTTGAGAATAAGGAGGAGTCAAAGCCACAACAAGGTGGCGGTAATTAGAAAAAGTGGAATGGTAAATAGAAATAGCAACAGCAAGGGGGAAATGGCCAGAAGAAGCCGAAGAGTGAGGTTACCTGTTATAACTGCCAGAGAAGGGTCGTTATTCCAAGGATTATAAGAACTCTAAGGTGGAAATGAAGTGCTTTAACTGTGATAAGCCTATGCATAGGAAGAAGAATTGTCCAGAACCACTAAAGGATAAGAAGGTTTTGAGAGTATATGCTTTAGATGTTGTGTCATCTTCCTCGAGGGGTCCGACTGCTATGAAGTAAGGGAAGAGTTTTTCTGTGCAATGTAATAACCGGGAAATCCGAGCCAATTTAAAAAATTTATTTTGGCGATTTTAATGTATTTCGAATATTTAAAATGAATTATTTTAAATAATAACGACGAAAAATTTATTTTCGACGAAGTTAAAACGAATAAATTTATTTTAATTATAAAAGGAATTAAAAATGGCGTGGTAGTTTGAAATTTCAATTTCAAAGTTCAAATGAATGTACAGGATTCAAATAAACCGAATTTTAGCGAAACCAAAAATATTAGAATCTATTTGAGAATATCTTTCCAACGAATCCGAAAAATTGAAATTTCATAGCGGGGATAAAAAGTTATGCCCAGTTGAAAATTCAGAATAGTCGCTATGGAATTCTAGCCCTTAAAAATAGACATTTTGCAAACGACCTCTGTTTTCGACGAAACCACTTTTGTTGGAACCGGAATGTCAAATTATTGCTAGATTTAAATTTCTATAATTTTTGAAATCAAAATGTGAGCGTGGCTAAAGAAAACGTGTTTTAACAGTTTCAGTCAATTTGGATCGACTAGAAAATGGCCATTTTTCAAACGGTCTTCAAATTTGACGAAATTAGTTTTGTTAGGACCGTATCGTTAATACGAAGCTAGAAATAATTTTTCTGTAATTTTTAGAGTTAGTATGTGGCCCCGGTAATTTAAAATGTATGTTTATATTAAATATATATGGATTTATATTTTAATTTTGATGAAAACTAATCGTAATAGAGGAATTGGGTTACGAAACATATCCCATTATGTTCAGAATGGGGGTAATTAGCTAGGGGCGATAATCATTCGGTTTGATTTGGGGTTCGGGAATTAAAACAAGATATTTTCGGAATTAAATAAAATAATATAATTAATATAAAAAAACCCATTGTTCCAAATCAAACCCTAACTCCCTCATTTTGTTCAGCCTCCGCTACCTAGGTTTAGACGATTAAAAATATCTGATTTTGATTTATTAAATCCTTCAAATCCATCACCTAATTCGTAGTTCTACCAAAACAAAATGCAAACGGCAAAACGAGATCTTTCGATCTATATGGCGGTGATGGGATAAGGGATTGTGTGGTGTTCGGGATCGTGGCTCGAGCGCCACCGGTTTACACGAGTTTCCAGGGCTCTAGAGCCCATTGATTGGCACCGGAATTCAGTCGATGGGAGGCGCCGACGCTGGGGATGGCGGTGTGGTGACAGATTGTGGGTTAGGGGCTCGTGTAGCGGGCAATTTCAAAACCCTAGACGATGCGTTTAGGTTCAGGAGAATGGTCATAGTCTGGAGTGAACGATAGAAGAAGGGGAAGAGGGATTAGGACTAAAACGGTGGTTATTAATTTAATTAGTTTAATTATTATCTTAATTAGAGTGTCAAAATTTTAAACTGCCATATTTTATTCAATTCCAAACAGAAATTGATGAAACCGAGCTCTTTGTAACCGCGAAGGTAAGATCTACACGATGGAACCAATTTGGATTGATTTCAAGTTAGCTGGGATTTTTGGTTAAATTAAAGACACTGTTTAATTTAATCAGAACAATCGTTATTCAACGATTTCAAAACTGATCGAGGTGAGAATTCTCTCACTATAAATTTTCTGTGTAGTTGTTTATTTTGTAACTGCATATATGAACTGCTCCCCGTCGTCCACAGACCATGGACAACTTGTTTGATTGTATTCTATGTGAAAATTGATCGTGATGTGAAATGAAATAAATTGATCGTGATGTGAAATGAAATATATATATATATATGATGTGAAAATAATATATATACGAGGTGAAAATTATATATATATATATATATATACATGAGGTGAAAATTATATACATGCGTTGTGAAAATTATATATATACAGCATTGTGAAAATAATATATATATATATATATATGATGTGAAAATAAATTGAAATATATATGTAAAAGGTGAAAAATATATATATGATGTGAAAATTGAAATATATATATGAAAGGTGAAATATATATATATAATATGAAATAATATATATATATATATATATAGGATGTGAAAATTGAAATATGTATATGAACTGTAAATGTGAATATGTATATACGAAATGCGAATGTTAAATGTATATGAACTGTGAATGTGAATATATATATATATATATATATGTATGTATGTATGTATGTATGTATGTATGTATGTATATGAAATGTGAATAATAAAAATATATGAAATGTGAAAGTTATTTGATTGTTAAAAATATAATTTTTAACATGTATATACATTGTATAAAATTGTCATGTATATGGAATATTCATTTTGGATATAAAATTGAAAATGAAGCTGAAATCGTTTTGAAACCGAATTTAAAACGATTTATAAAATACGTTTTAAAACGAAATCGACGAAATATATATAATATTATATATATATATATATATATATAATGGCCTAAATAGAACGCGCCGCGCTGCGGCGGTTCGCGAATTTCGACCATTGACTTCGAACGGACATTACGGAAGATCCGACCGTCGGATTCTCCAAAACCCGGAGCCGTTGGGTTCGTATCGAGAAGAGCTTCCTAACGAGTATTAGAGATTTGAAATCTAACAGTTGGATTTGGAATTATGTCCAAATCAAATTTGGAAAAGGTCGCTGTAAGTGCAGTTCGGTGGCCGTTATTGGAAACCGACTGTACGGGCCTTGATAAAATTATTAAAAATACGAAAAATTAGTGTAAAATCATAAGAAATGATTTGGAAAGAATTAGGATGGAAAATTCCATATTTGAAAATATAAAAATAGATTTTTATCGAAATGAACTAGATTTGATCTAGAATTACAACCCAATTATTTTTGAATAAATAAATTGGATTTGAAATGGTTTTAAAAATAACCAGAATTTCCAATATATAAATTGGTGTGGATTTGAATCGAAATTATCTTCGGAATATTTCGATATTGGATTCCGTGATTATACGGACATTGTGGAGGAATTTGGGAGATATATATATATCGTTATTCCAATATGATATTTGTTGATTTCAAAATTTGATGTTGAATATAAGCCGATATATTTTCTATTCAGAGCCTTGTATTTAATATTAAATTGGATTTGGGGTTTGTCGTGAACTGTGTTTAAATGACATTAGTTCTTTAACCCGGGTAAAAGCAGGATTAATTTCCAAAAAGTAGAACAATCAATATGAAATGATTTTAGAGATGAAACCAATTGGAGTTTGAATAAATCTTTAATTAGATTTGAATGAAAGAATGGTAATTAAATGTACCAAAATATGAGATGTGGTGTAAACCAAATATACGTGGTTGTTGATATTGATTGTGGCTGATTGATTGTTTGGATGGTGCTCGACCAGTTTATGAGCAGAATATGCTTTTACATTTAGCATTGGGTTGGGTAGAAATACTGGTATGCTAACGCCTTGTGAAACACATCACGATTTGACTATGAGGTGTTAGCGAAATTGTTGAGTTCATTTCAAATTTAATGAATGATTTTGAAATGATATTTTTCTTAAGTGAAAAGAAATGTATTCCCGATTTTGGACAGGGAATGTTTTATAAAAATGTTTTTTAAAACAGAAAGGATTGCGAGAGCTAAAACCCGATGATTTCGAAATGATTTGGAAATGTATTATGGTTTTACATTGTAGTTCATCACATATTTGATTAGTTGCTATTAATGATGTATCTGTTTGGTGGCGGAGAATTTATTCACTTGCTTAACACCCTTCTTTGAGACGTACGAGCTCAAAGGTTATGTGATTAATAGTGACTAATCACATGTGTGAATTGCTGATGTGACGTACTATATTTTGAAAGTACTTGTGATTATTGTTGTGAAATGATTTTCCCTACTTGGGGATATGAAATGATTTGGTATGTAGCTAGAGATTCAGGTAACCCGGACGACTAAAAGTATGGGTGAGATGGGCGGTGTATGCTTCCATGTGTGGGAGGTGCATCGTCGGTGTAGCCTGCTCCATAGTGGGAGGTGCACATATATATATCGAGTTGCTTAGGTGTGTGCCCTTTGCCTTGTCTAGGGGGAACCCGATATTTGGTTGCATACTTGTTTGTATGCATTGTTATGATTTGGAATTCATATTTCCAAATGATTTGATTTGAGATCCCGAAGTGAAATCTACTTTGATATAGAAAGTTAGATATGTATTTCAAATGATTTAAAATGGAAATCGGAAAATAAAATCCAAAGGAATAATTTCTGTAAATTGAATTGGATTTGGCAAATCTAAGTGTCGTGATTAATCTAAATGGATAGATTGGGAATTGGCATGTTGATTGATGCATAGTAGATCCATAATTATTGATTGTTGCTTATACGCTGGCATTCATGGGGGTAAACCCGTTCCGCGTTAGCGGCGTGGTCCCGTGATTTGCCTTATCATTTTATTTAAATTTATAGCTGTTTTAGAGTTTCTCACACCAGTCCCATGACTGACCTGTAGTTTGCTTTTCCCTTGAAAACTCGGGTGCCCCTATTTTCCACACGGGCAGTCGGGTAGTTTTATTTTGCAGATATATTGAGTAGGATTCTGGATTGAAGCTTTAAGCTGTGTCCAGTACATTTATCGTCTTCCGCTGTGTTATTTTATATTTCCGTTGCATTGTATTACATTTATTTTAAATAAATCTTCCGTTGTATTATATTTCGATATACTCTGATATATTCTGTACTATGATGTAACATTATTATGATGTTTATAAAAGTCTTTTGTTATTTGTTCTGATGTGTTGTATGCCCAGAGTTAGTGTATGCGGGATTCGAACGGTCTTAGTCGATTTAGCAATCGATTCGGTCCGAGCGAAATCCGTATCATTACAGCTGATATCAGAGCTTTGGTTAACTCAAATCTTTGGGGTGCAACTCATTAGAACAGAATAAAAGACTCATCAGAGGTAGGATTAGTAATATCCTATTGAAGAATCCTCATTAGAGATAGAATCAGTAGCATTCTAGAATGAGTGATTCGTTAAAGATGGGGTTAGAAATGCCTCAGAATGAGTTGAGAGTCATATGTTTATAAATATCGTATTTATTATTATATATATAATCTGGTTTTAAAAATAGGATTTTGAGCATATCTAAAGTTATATATTTGAAAAGCTAATTCACAAATTGATTGCTGGTTATGTTGTTTGAATTTTGGTTGATTACTTTGAATTTTGAACCATTTAGCCAAATTGAAAAAATATTGAACTGAATTGAAAATTGATAGAAATTGCATGCATATACATGTATATACATTGAACAGATCATAGCAAGGAAGCTAAGAAGAGAATAAAATTGTTTGCCCGACAAATAGTTACATGTTTACTAATTTCTTGGGTTTTAGATGATTCTATGAGCCGAACCGGGTTTGAAATGTACGTTTAAATTAAATATATAATGTTTTATATTTTAATTTGAAGAAAAACAGATCGTAACGGCCGAACTGGGTTACGAAACATATCCTATTGCGTTCGGAATGGGGGTAATTAGCTAGAGGCGACAATCGTTGGGTTCGGATTGGAGTTCGTATCAATAAACAAGAAGTTTGAGAATTAAATAAATTAAATAATAAAATAAATAATATAATAAAATTTATTATAAAACCCCAACGTAACCCTAGCCCCTCTCTTCTTTACCGCCACCAGTAAAGGGAATCGACGTCCCAAATTCTTCAAACCTTTCCCCTTCCATAACTTTTGATTCATTCAATAATTTTAAAGATTTCAAAGGCGGAAATTCAAGTGGTTCGTGAGATATATAAATCAATACGCATTTGATGAAATATCGTTGCGTGAGCCGTTCAATATTCGAGCGCAAAACTCAGGAGTTCGCGCACAGTTTTCGAGGTTGGCAGGGGTTCGAACGCCCAGGCGTTCAAGGCGGTGGGAGATGCCGCGGAGGGCTTTCAGGCGGTGGTACTTGATTGGCCGATTATGGCCTGGGGAGGCAGCGGGTAGGAGAAGTAAGGTTTGAACGAGGGTGGGTTTTGCGCTTCAGACATGAACGAAGGGGGAGAAGGATTAACAACGTTTTAAATGGTATTATAGGTATAATTAGCGCTGTTAATTTAATTAAATACTTCATTTAATTACCACGCGTGTTAAAGTCCATAACTTTCTCATACGAGGTCGGAACCGTGCGAAACTAGATCCGTTGTGATCATGGGGACGAGAGCTTCACAACAAGACTGATCGGTTCAATTTCGAGCACGTTGGAATTTCATTAAAATTCAGATCCGAACAATTCAGAAATTCAGATAAAAACTGACGGAGTGGATCCCAGTGTGAGAATTTCTCACTAAAATATTTTCTGTACAGTTATTTATTGTATAACTGCATATATGAACCGTTCCCCGTCGTCCACAGACCATGGACAACTTGTTTGTTGGATTGTATTGTGTGTTTGAAATTGTTTGTGATGTGAAATGGACTGTGTAAAAATATTTGAATAATAAAAATATCATTTTTATTATATAACTGAACTGTAGCAAATATTCATGTGTTGAATAAATTATTCAAACAATAAAAAATCACATTTTTATTGTATATATGAACCGTTTAAAATAGTCATGTGTTGAAATAAATATTCATTTACAAATCGAACGATTTCTTTTTGTACACTGATTTGACTGATATGGATTGGGACGATAAATTTTACACATCGCCCAACTGCACAACTAAAATATGTGTTTGTTGATTTGAAACCCCACACGGGTATTGGGATGATATTTGACATACGCTAATCCCGATTGAATAGTTATATGTCAATCGATGGGTTGACAGACGGTGTAAGCGTTAATTATTTATATTTAATGCTTATGCAGTTGTGTGGTGCACTCTGGATGATGGCTGATTATTTATCGTTGCTATTATATACATGTGCTGTAGAAAATCCATATAATTAGCATTATATGGTAATTGATTGGGCCTCATTCCAATTTAGAAAATCAATTCATGTGTTGAATAGAAAATAAATTCATGTGTTGAATAGAAAATAAATTCATGTGTTGAATAGAAATATATTCATGTGTTGAATAGAATAAATATTCATGTGTTGAATAAAATGTTCATGTGTTGAATAAAAACCGTGTTGATTAGATTAACACTATTTTGACATGAACGAGATTTATATCGATTTTATTCATTTTTATAATGAATATAGAAAAGGAAGTGATTTCAAAATATAACGTTTTGAAAATATTATCATTTATAGTTTAATGATGTGGAATATTGAATTTTGATTTGAAATTGGATATGAAGTTGAAACCGTTTTGAAAACAAATTTAAAATGATTTATAAAATACGTTTTGAAAGGAAATTGACGAAATATATATAATATATGTATATTATATATATTGGCCTGAATAGAACGCGCCGCGCCGCGGTAGTTCGCGAATTTCGACCATTGACTTCGAATTGACGTTACGGGAGATTCGACCGTCGGATTCTCCTAAAACCGGAACCATTGGGTTCGTATCGAAAAGAGCTTTCTAACGAATATTAGAGATTTGAAATCTAACGGTTGGATTCGGAATTATGTCCAAATCAAATTTGGAAAAGGTCGCTGTAAGTGCAGTTCGATGGCCATTGATGGAAATCGACTGTACGGGCCTTGATAAAATTATCAAAATAGTAATAATTTGTGTAAAATCAAAAGAAATGATTTGGGAAGAATTAGGATGAAAAACTCCATATTTGAAAAGATAAAAATAGATTTTTATCAAAATGAACTAGTTTTGAACTAGAATTAAAATCAGTTTATTTTGAAACAAATAAATTGAACTTGAAAGGGGTTTTAAAAGTAACCAGAATTTCCAACAATTGGATTGGAATGGATTTGAATCGAAATTGTCTTTGGAATATTTCGATGTTGGATTTCGTGATGAAACAGATATTGTTATGGGAATTTGAAAGATATATTTATATCGTTATTTCCAAAACAATATTTGTTGGTCGTAGAATTTGATATTGAATATAAGCCAATATGTTTTCTATTCAGAGCCTTGTATTTAATATCAAATGTGATTTGGGTTTATCGTGAATGGTGTCTTCATTAACACCGTCCTAAAATCCAGTTGAGAAAAAGATTAAATCTTTTTATTTAGATTTAATGAAGTGTACCAATTAAATGGTATTTGATTGGAATTGAATTTGTATTGATTTTTGGGTTTATCGTGAACGGTGTTTTAAATAACACTTGTTCTTTAACCGGATAATTAATGGAATGTGATTTTGGGTTTTCGTGAACAGTATCTTCAGTAATACTGTTCTTAGATCCAACGGAGTTAAGAAAATCAGAAACTAACTTGAGATTAGTTAAGTTGAATGGTTTCTTGGGTATTGATCTGATGTTGGTTTCGGCCTTCGGGGTTAATATTTAGGGAATTGCTCACTTGCTATTTTACGGTTAAAAGCTGATAGAATGGAATGTGATTTTGGGTTTATCGTGAACCGTGTTTTAAATGACATTGATTCTTTAACCCAGTTAAAGACAGGAAGATTAAAACCAAGTGGAGTTTTAATGAATCTTTAATTAGATTGAATTGATCGAGAATGGAGTATCACCAGTTTTACTCCAGATGATAGTTAAATCTTTAATTAGATTTGAATGTGGAATGGTAATTGGATCTACTGATAACACCGTGGTGTTAGATATGAAGTATTACTAGTTTTACTTCATGGGATAAATAGGTTGGGATTGGGAAATTTAATAAATGATTACTTCGGTAAGGTTCGTTAATCCCGACTAGTTTGATTTGAGATTCAAAGGAAGATTAAAGAATAAATTTAAAAGAATTTATCTTTGATAAAATTAATGGGAACCTTTCCCTAAGAATGTGAAATTTAGAAACTAACTATAGGTTAGCTAAGAAGAATGGTTTCCTGGGTATTGATCTGATGTTGGTTTCGGCCTTCGGGGTTAATGTTTTGGGGAATTATTCTCTTGCTAATTTACGATTAGTGACTGATAAATTGGAATGAGTCGTATGTTGTGTTTGTGTAACACTTGTTTATTATATACGTGAGTTATTCAGAAAGACCGGGTTTATCCCATTCTGAATAACTGATTCAACGTGGTGTCAAGGATGAAGACGGTGGTGGAAGACCGTAGGTCTTCACGTCGTTTGGGTGATTACTAATGATCTTGATTGGGTCATACACCCAAGAGGAGGGAATCAGTTGGTGATCGTCCAGACGTACTTGGAGATCGATGGATAAGCGAGGTACAAGGTGCCTCTGGTTTCGTTCAGACCCAGAACAAACTTGTAAATGGACTGTGTGTCTGACATTGGATTTTATTCTGTGTGGTTGATTTCTATTAAATATATATCTATTGGCGATGGAGAATTTATTCTCTTGCTTAACGCCCTTCTTTGAGACGTACGAGCTCAGAGGTTATATATATTGATGGATATCAAACGCATGGAATGAATTGCCTATGTGGCATGCCTAAGTGGCAATATGATCAAGGCTTCTGTTTAAAAGCAGAGTCTTGTGGTTGATGATCAAAGCACGACCTGTGTGGCATAGCTTTGTGGAACGTTGATTCGCGAGCATCACACCTCGGTTGTGAACCAGAAACGGGAGAAGGACCTCAGGGAGGACATGCATTTCTTTCTAGTTAGAAGTGGCGTCAGTGGTTTTATGCACCCTGACGAGTTTGACTTATGTGGTTGTTGCTGTTGCGAGGCGCCTCGGATATATCGGTGATATTTGGAGCCGATGGAGTCATTTGTTGGCTCATTTACACCCCAAAGGGGTGGGAAACGTAGTGTTCAGGCATAATAATTCACATCGGTGGACCGGCCCTGACAATCCAAGGCTTGTCTGCGCGCTTGCCCGAGGGGAGGACTAGAGGCTCTCGAATTCGGTGAGGACTATCTTTTGCCTCGGTTCATAGATGGAAATCCAATCTCCAAATACGTGACTTTGCGGTTTTGATTGTAGAGCCTAGTATGGAGACATAGTGGGATGGGGCACTCTTGCCGTCTATGATTGATACTTATGATTGAAATTTTTTTATACACTATGCACTTATAATAGTATCAAATGATTTGTTTTTAGCGTATCAAGCATTCTTTGGCTATTATAAGGTAAAACACTATCCTCCAGCTTGTGTTGCATTGTGTGATGGGACCTGGGTCTTATAATAGCTTCATTTTTCTTTATTTAGCATTGCGCTGTTGTTTTATGCACTGGTATTCTTGGGAGGAAACCCGTTCCGAGTTATACGGCGTGGTCCCTTGATTTACCTAACTTTAAAATAAAGATTAATAACTGTTTTAGTTCTCCCACTAGTCACATGACTGACCTATAGTTTATTGTTTTAACCTAAACTCTGGGTGCCCTTATTTTGACATGGGCAGCTATTAGTTTTGGTTTTGCAGATTTATATTCATAGGATCCTGATTTACAGCTGGAACGATACTCGGAAAGCTCTGTATCCGTGTATTACTTCTAGTTGTGTATTGTATTATTTCCCACTGCTATGTAATGTATTATAATCTCTGATATTTTATAATGTATATTATTTGTTAATACTCTGTATATTCTTGTATTCTGATGGAATTGTTGTAATAAATAATGAAATGTTCTTCTGTCTGCGTTCTTTCGTGTGTTGTTCTCAAAGTATCCGGGCTTTCCTTACCGGGGAAGTTACGGGTCTTTACATTTGGTATCAGAGCTTTGGTTTACAGAGCTCGGAGGACAAGACACGTTAGAACCAAACGAAAGAATTCATCAGAAATTAGATTAGTAATATCCAATGAGAATGGCTCGTTAGAGATAGGATCAACAGTATCCTAGAACGAGTCGAAAGAGTATTATTTATGAAATAAAAATGAAAACAAATTTTGTTTTGAAAATTTAAAATCAATTATTTGTATATGAATATTTTATTTGTATTAGATTTGGGCGATTTAGTATATAGAGATTTTGCATATACGCGTCATGAACATATATTCAAAGTTTTAATATACTGAATAGATATAGAATCACACTCTAGTCGCCCGGAGAGGGTACTGATGATAGCACGTGCATCATCAGTCTTTATATTCGAGTTTCGAAAGTGGGATGTCTATATATTTCCAATAGACTGGTGTGAGAACCAAAACTTGCATAGGATTATTTGTTGTGATTTGGCCTCAAAAACCTGATTTTTTGATTATGTATCAAAGTTATGTGTTTGAAAAATTGATCAACTAATTGATTGCTGGTTGTGTTGTTTGATAATTAGTTCACTAATTAAATTATTCAAACCCATATGTGGATGTAAGGTAAGTTTAGTCAAATGTTGAACTAAATTGAAAATTGGTTCAAATTGCATGCATATACATGTATATACATTGAGCAGGTCATAACAAGGAGGCTAGAGCAGAGGAATAAAATTGTTTGCCCGACAAATAGGTACATGTTTATTGTATTTCTTTGGGGTTTTGATGATTTTATGAGCCGATTGGCTGTTTCTTTTTCTTTTTGATTGGAGAGGCCTGTGTGGCATTTGGGGATTTTCCCGATGCTCCCAGTGCAGGGGAGGTTATGGCGAAATTTTTCGAAAATTTAGGGCGTTAGCCAAATTTTTGAAAAAATTTGAAAGTTCTTAGAAACTGAAAAGTTGAAGAACTTAAGCCGTAATGAAAATAATGAAAGTTGAGTTGGTTAGTTAAACAACTTTCATCTTCGTTCCTTTTCGAGGACGAAAAGATTTTAAGTTGGGGAGATAGTAACAACCCGGAAATTCTGAGCCAATTTAATTTATTTTTATTTGGCTAATTTAAAGAATTTTGAATTTTTAAAATGAATTATTTTAAAAAATAACGACGAAAAATTTCTTTTCGACGAAGTTAAAACGAATACATTTATTTTAATTATATAACGAGCCTGAAATGGCGCGGCAGTTCGAAAATTTGATTTCGAATTTCAAACGAATGTACAGGATTCAAAATAAATCGGATTTCAGCGAAACAAGAAATATTTGAATCTGTTTAATCATATCTTTCTAACGGATGTATGAAACCGAGATTTCACTTTAGAAGTTGAAAGATATGTCCAGTTTAAAATCCAGAAAAGTCGCTGTGGGATTTATACATATTTTAATATATATATATATATATATATATATATATAAAGGCCATGAAAATAGCCGTTTTGCAAACGACCTCGGTTTTCGACGAAACCACTTTTGTTGGATCCGGGATGTCAAATTATGGCTAGGTTTCAAAATTCATAATTTTCTGAATCAATATGTGAGCGTGGCGAAGTTAAACATGTTTTAACAGTTTCAGTCAATTTGGATCAACTAGAAAATGGCCATTTTTCAGACGGTCTCAAAATTCAACGAAATTAGTTTTGTTAGGACCGTATCACCAATACGAAGTTAGAAATAATTTTTCTGGAATTTTTAGAGTTAGTATGTAGCCCCGATAATTTGAAATGTACGTTTAAATTAAATTTATAATGTTTTATATTTTAATTTGAAGAAAAACAGATCATAACGGCCGAATTGGGTTACGAAACATATCCCATTGCGTTCGGAATAGGGGTAATTAGCTAGGGGCGACAGATGTTGGGTTCGGTTGGAGTTCGTATCAATCCCTGAACATGCGTTTCCCCGTCCTATGGGGCATCTATGAGCCAAATGACTCAACATCCATCGGTTTCGCATAGATCGATATATCCAAGGCGCCTCGCTATCCATCATCCACATAAGTAAAACGTCTGCGCTTGCAAAACCCAGACAGCACTCCTAGCTAGAAGGAAATGCACTGACCTCCCTGCTGTCCTCTCCCGTTTCTGGTACATACCGGGGTGTGAGGCTCGCGAATTAACACTACACAAAGCTACGCTATATTAAAGCCGTGCTTTGATCATCAACCACAAGACTCTGCTTTTCAACAGAATCCTTGATCATTTGCATCTCAGCATGCCACACAGGCAATTCACGCCATGTGATTGATGTCTATCGATATATAACCTCTGAGCTCGTACATCTCAGAGAAGGGTGTTAAGCAAGAGAATAAATTCTCCGCCGCCAAATAGATATATATTTAATAGAGATCAATCAACACAGAATAAAATCGAATGTCAGACACACATCCATTTACAAGTTCGTTCTGGGTCTGAACGGAACCGGAGGCACCTTATTCCTCGTCATGTATGTCCAATACAGGAGAGAGGTCCTCGCATATCCGGTCGATCTCCAAGTACATCTGGACGATCACCACTTATTACCTTATCTTGGGTGTACAGCCCAAGCAAGACATCAGTAATCATCCAAATGATGTGAAGACCTCCGGTCTTCAACCAACGTCCTCATCGTCGATATATCGTCGAATCGGTTATTCAGAATGGGTATAAACCAGGCCTTTCCGAATAACTCGCCTATATAATAAATAAGTGCTATAAAAACACTACATACGCCTCATTCCAATTCTGAATCTATTTTTATTTAAATATTCATATCCTTTGGGAAAGGTTCTCATTAATTTTATCAAAGATAAATTCTTTAAATTTATTCTTTAATCTTCCTTTGGATATCAATTCAAACCAAATTAAGGTTTATCCAAACTAGTCGGGATTAGCGCACCTTACCAAAGTAATAATTTGTTTAATTTCCCAATCCCAACCTATTCATCCCATGGAGCCAAACTGGTCGTACTCCATATCTAACACCGCGATGTTATTGATAAATTTAATTACCATTTCACGATCAAATCTAATTAAAGATTTTACTATCGCAAGGAGCAAAACTGGTGATACTCCATTCTCAATCATTTCCCAAATTTGATAATTTAAATTATCAATTCCCATTTCAATCTAATTAAAGATTCATTAAAACTCCACTTAGTTTTAATCTTCCCAAAAATCAATATTAATGATTATTTAACTTTGGAAACACAAACATGCCGCATCGACAATCTATACCGTACTATTGATTTCTGCCGATATATAACCTCTAAGCTCGTACGTCGTAGAGAAGGGTGTCAAGCAAGGTGAATAAATTCTCCGCCACCAAACAGATATGTAATTAGCAGAGATCAACCATATAGTTCAAAATCCAATGTTAGACATATAATCATGTCTTTAACTGGGTTAAAGAACTAATGTCATTTCAAACACGGTTCATAATAAACCCAAATCCTCTTCCATAAAAGTGGAATCTTCACGGAAAACAGATCAATATATATAATCGATATCAATTTCCGTATCCGTCTAATAATACAAATGGAATAACGACAAAGCCTTTTAAATTCCATACATATTAACAACCTTCCTCCATAGAAGCTCATTTCGATTATTATCAAATCGAATTCCATTAAATTCCAATTTAATGTATTAAATTGGAGAACTTTACTTTGGAAAATTCTCGTTAAATCTTAAAAAAAGATTTATAAATTCCAAATCACATTTCATTGTAAAAAACGAATGTCGTTAAAAACACAGTTCACAATAAACCCAATTCACTTTCCATTTTGAATTCCAATTAAATGTTAATTAATTGGTAATTCTTCTTTAAATCTTAATTAAAAGATTTATTCTTTTCACACGGGGTTTAAGAATGGTGTTAATAAAGACACCATTCACGACGAACCCAAAATCTAATTCTATTCAATTCCAATTAAATATTAATTAATTTGTGAACTCTTCTAAATCTTATTTAAAAGATTTAATCTTTTCTCAACTGGGTTTAAGAACAGTGTCATTTAAAACACAGTTCACGACAAACCCAAAATCCAATTCAATATTAAATACAAGGCTCTGAATAGAAAGTATCTTGGCTTATATTCAATATCAAATTCTGAAATCAACAAATATTGTATTGGGAATAACGATATATATATATCTTCCAAATTCCTCCACAATATCCGTATAATCACGGAATCCAATATCGAAATGTTTCGAAGATAATTTCGATTCAAATCCATTCCAATTCATATATTGGAAATTCTTGTTATTTTTAAAACCATTTCAAACCCAATTTACTTATTTAAAAATATTGGATTATAATTCTAGTTCATAACTAGTTCATTTTGATAAAAATATATTTTTATCTTCACAAACATGGAATTTTTCACCCAAATTCTTTCCAAATCATTTATTATGATTTTACATAAATTATTGATATTTTTAATAATTTTATCAAGGCCCGTACAGTCGATTTCCATAAACGGTCGTCGAACTGCACTTACAATGACCTTTTCCAAATTTGATTTGGACATAATTCCAAATCCAACCGTTGGATTTCAAATCTCTTGTATTTGTTGGAAAGCTCTTTTCGATACGAACCCAACGGTTTCAGTTTTAGGAGAATCCAACGATCAGATCTTCCGTAACGTCAATTCGAAGTCAATGGTCGAAATTCGTGAACTACCGCGGTGCATTCTATTCAGGCCATTAAATATATATATTAATATATTTCGTCGATTTCCATTTAAAACGTATTATACAAATAGTTTTAAATTCGTTTTCAAAACGATTTCAACTTCATATTCAATTTCAAATAAAAATTGAATATTCCATATCATTAACATATAAATGATAATATTTTCAAAACATTAGATTTAGAAATCACTTCCTTTTCGATATTCATTATAAAAATGAATAAAATCGATATAAATATCGTTCGCGTCCAAATGGCGCATCTCTAATCAACACGGCTTCATAAATTTTAATATTTCCGTGTCCATCCCAAATCGGACATCAAAATCATATTTTGATCCATTACTGAATATTATTTTAAAATATTCCTTATTTGAAAATATTCATTATTTTAAAATATTTATTCTTTCTGAATTGGAATTAAACACAGTCAATTACCATATAATTTTATTTATATGAATTTCATACACACGTGTACACAACAACAATCAAACATAGTCAACCATCATCCAGAGTGCATTACACAACTGCATAAGTATTAAATATAAATATTTAATGCTTACAATAGCCTGTCAACCCATCGAATGACATACAACTAAATATTGGGATTAGTGTATGTCCAATATCATCCCAATACCCGTGTGGGGTTTTCAAACAACAAACACTGATTATTATTTGTGCAGTTGGGCGAGGTGTAAAATATATCGTCCCAATCAATATCAATCAAATGTATGTACATAAAACAAATCGTTCGATTTGTGAATGAATATTTATTTTATTCATATACACGTTAAAAATTATATTTTTAACTATAAAATATTTATTTCAACTCATGAATATTTTATACAGTTTATTTATACAATAAAATTGATGTTTTTATTGTTCTAACATTTTTATGAAATTTCGGCAGCATAAGGACGCGATACTAGAACCGGAATAAGGTCTAGCCTTATCCCTCGCCTAATGGCTCGCGCCATGTACATACCAATTCTAATCAATTCATTTCATTTATTAAACCAAATCCAACCGAATAATCCAATCAACCAAACAACCAAACAAACATGGTTTCCAACAAAGGTGTTGGGTGCTACTAAGCACCGTCCGCATCCTAGTATATATATTTAACTATAAAATAAATTAAAGTGAGAAGTTCTCACCTTTGGGATCCACTCCTCCATTCCTTATTTCTGAACGATTTGGATTTGGACTTGATTCACGTCGGTTCCATCGCAATCTGTTTCATGTTGTTCATATTAAAAATCACATTTTTAATATGATCTTTATATAGCTAAAAATCTAATTTTTATCAAACTAAAAATCAAATCTTTATATAACTAAAAATTGAATTTTTATCAAACTAAAAATCATATCTTTAAATAACTAAAAATCGAATTTTTATCAAACTAAAAATCAAATCTTTATATAACTAAAAATCGAATTTTTACATAACTAAAAATCGAATTTTTATATAACTAAAAATCGAATTTTTATAACAAAGGTTTTTATATAAAAATCATATCTTCATTTCATTATTATATATATGAAAACCTAATTTTTATATTCGCTATATATATAAATCTAATTTTTACCTTGCTCTTCACTTAGTAAAAATCATATTTTTATTTCAAATCTCTATACATAAAAATCATATTTTTATTTCATAGCTACACATATAAAAATCACATTTTTATTTCATAACTATATATGTAAAAATCCAATTTTTATAGATCATGAAATAAATTAAAAATCATACCTTTATATTTAAAAAAAATCTTATAACAATGTATTTACGTTAAATAAAAACTGATTTTCTTCTATGTATTATATAAAATAAAAACTGATTCAAAAACTATCTTTTTAACTTTAAAAAAAATCAGATTTAAAAATAAAATAAGATTAAAAAACTCACCTTTAGAGGTAAAAATCGCATCTTCCTTGGAGGAGGGCCCACTGGTGGTCGGAAGGGGGAGCAGGCGGTGGTAGGGTGTCGCTGGAGGTCGTGGGTGGGCGTGGTTAGGTGGCGACGGCGGGCTAAGGGGCCGGTGGCTTGGGTTTTGGATGCTAGGGCATGGGAAACTCGAGAATGGGGGAGGAGAGAGAAGAGGAGGAGGGGATGGCCAGAGGTGAGGGCGTTGGCGTCGGGCGCGGCGACCTTGAAGTTGGACAGTGGCGGATTTGCTCGAGGGCGACGAGGGAATCGGGGTCTGGGGAGAAAAGGGGGCGCGGTTTTCTGATTTTTTTTTAATATAAAACTAGGGTTTAGAATTCTATTTATAATCTCTCCAAAAATAGCAACTTTCCCATACGAACTCCAAATCGAACCCACCGACCGTCGCCCCTAACTAATTACCCCCATTCCGAATGCAATGGGATATGTCTCGTAAGCCAATTTGACTGTTACGATAAGTTTTCGTTAAATTTAAAATATAAATCAATATATGTTTTCGTAAGCCAATCTGAATCCATTCAAGCTGCTTTTCTAGAATACTTCATATCATCTCTTGGTAACTCGTCAGATAACCCTATTTGTTTAGAAGCTTTTTCGCACATCAGCTTTCCATCATTAACTGATGAATTGAAAAATGGTCTTATTATGGAAATCAATGCTGATGAGATAGTTAATTCCATTTTCTCTATGGATTCATGTAGTTCACAGGGACCGGATGGCTTTAATGCTCACTTTTTCAAAACATCTTGGTTGGTGGTAGGTACTAATGTTATTAAAGCTCTGAAAAACTTTTTCCTTCATAGTCGAATGTTAACTAGGATTAATACAACGAGGCTCGCGTTAATTCCAAAGGTGGATCAGCCTTCTACTGTCTCCGATTTTCGTCCGATAGCTTGCTGTAACGTTGTATACAAGTGTATTTCTAAAATACTTGCTGGTAGGATGAAAAGTGTTCTTATCGGTCTTATATCCCCAAACCAAAGTGCGTTTCTACCTAACAGAGATATATCGGATAATATCTTATTGGCGACGGAACTCCTGAAAGGCTACAACAAGAAAAGTATATCTTCTAGATGCGTGTTTAAACTTGACATCCAAAAAGCTTACGATTCTGTTAGATGGGAGTCCTTAATATACATCCTCTTCAAGATGAACTTTCCAATCCCTTTCCTTAGCTGGATCTACACATGTATATCTTCTGTTCACTATTCTCTCAGTTTAAATGGCACTGCTTTTGGCTATTTTCCTTCATTAAAGGGCCTGAGACAAGGAGATCCGGTTTCTCCTTATTTATTTGTTTGTATTATGGAAATGTTTTCCGTTCTCTCCTCGAAGGCGATGATCAGTAAGCAAATAGATTTCCACCCAAATTGCAAGAAGATTAACTTATCATCCCTCCTTTTTGTGGATGATCTCCTATTCTTTACAAAGCCAAATACAAAATCTATCACTGGGGTTCAAACTGTGCTGCATGAGTTCAAATTCTTGACTGGGCTGACTATTAATAGCAACAAATCTATCACTGGGCTGGTAGACTAGTGATCGTTAAATCCATTGCCTTTGCGATGAGTATTTACTATGCAAGGATCTTTACTTTGCCAATTAAAGTTATTGACATGATAAACTCTGCTTTGAACCACTTTCTTTGGCACGGTAATCCATTTTCTAAGAAGCTTGTTCTTGTAACTTTCAAACGAGTGTGTTCGTCCTATGTTAATGGAGGACTTGGAGTGTTGAACCTGCGTATGTGGAATATCTCAGCCCTTTCTGCTAGAGTTGACAAGCTTTTTAATGGTGAAGGCAATATTTGGGCTGACTGGTGCAATCTCTACCTAATCAAAGAAAAAAAATTCTGGACTATGGATGTGCCTAATGATTGCAGCTGGACGTGTAGGAATATACTTAGACACAGGGGTAGCTTTCTCCCCTTGATACAATGTGGACTCAAATTCATGCAACGAATCTCTTTCTGGTATGATCCTTGGGCGGCAAAAGGTATTATCTTGGCTAATATGATATATTACAACGGTAGACTTTTATCTGGCATAAGTGAGGAAGCCTCTCTAGGTAGTATTTGTGTCGGTAATTCTCTCAATCTCCCTCATTCCAGTTTGCATATAACTAATGATGTTTGGAACTTCTTACGTACTGCTCCTCTTCCTCCTAGTACTTGCCATGATCTATGGAATGATAAAACTCACTCAATTAAGTGGGTGTATAAGGCTTTGAATCAAGGTGTGGCTGCGTCCCACTTCCCGTGGCATTCAAGAATTTGGTCCGGTTCCTCGGTACCTAAGGAAAATATATTTTTGTGGAGAGTACTGAATAGCGCCATTCACACAAGGAAAAAACTGATGGACTTTGGAATAATACATGATGATGCTTGCGTCTTTTGTAGCCTGCCATCTGAAACAATCCCTCATTTATATTTTGAATGTTAATATTGTCACTATGTTTGGAAGCACGTACTTGTTCACTTTGGTATGCATGTTCCAGCGTTGGTTTCTTCGGAAGAGTGGTTCGTTATTTTCAAAGCTACAAGGTGGAAGAGTATTAACGTTGTTCTGCTTTTGAAAGTTTTAAAGAAGACTATTTATTTTTTGTGGAGGGAGAGGAACAACATGGTGTTTAGTGGAGTTGCTACTCCTAAACACGTGTTGGTCCTTTCTATTACAAATTGTATTAGTTAACTTTCACGTCTGTGTTTTATTTGGTGTATAATAAATATGGTATGGGCCATTTAACCCCGCTTGCTATGCAAAAAATAAAAATTCAAACGTACATTTTAATTTACTGGGGCCACATACTGACTTCAAAAATTATAGAAAAATTATTTTTGACTTTGTTTTGACGATATGGTCCTAACAAAACTAATTTCATCAAATTTGGAGACCGTTTGAAAAACGTTCATTTTCCAGTCGATTAAATTCAAACTGAAATTGCCAAACACGTTTTCCTTTGCCACGCTCACATATTAATTCCTAAAATTATGAATTTTGGAATCTAGCAATAATTTGACATTTCGGATCCAACAAAAGTGGTCTCGTCGAAAACGGAGGTCGTTTGAAGAATCGCTATTTTTAAGGGCTATATTTCCATTGCGACTATTCTGAATTTTCAACTGGGCATAACTTTTTATTCCCGCTATGAAATTTCAATTTTTCAAATTCGTTCGAAAGATATTTTCGAACAAATTCAAATATTTCTGGTTTCACTAAAATCTGATTTATTTTGAATCTGGTACATTAATTTGAAATCGAAATTTCAAACTACCGCGCCATTTCCAATTCCTTTATAATTAAAATAAATATTATATTCTAATTTCGATTTAAATAAATATATACATTCTAATTCTATTCAAAAATAAATTTCCAGTCATTATTATTTTAAATAATTCATTTTAAATATTCAAAATTCAATAAAATTGCCAAAATAAAAATTTTAAATTGTTTCTGATTTTCCGGGTTGTTACAATCTCCCCCACTTAAAATCTTTTCGTCCTCAAAAAGGAACGGAGTTGAAAGTTGTTTTACTAACCAACTCAACTTTTAGTTTGGTTTTCATTCTTCAACTTTTCAGTTTCTAAGAATTTTCCAATTCTTCAAAAATTTGGCCATACCTTATTATTTTTGAAAAATTTCGCCATAACCTCCTTCGTACGGGGAGACATTTAAAGCCTCAACTAGCCATCCAGGGCCCTCAACATCCAAAAAGAGAAAGAAAAAGCCATGTGGCTAGCCAATCAGCTCATAAAATCATCCAAACCCAATAAATTAGTAAACATGTACCTATTTGTCGGGCATACAATTTTATTCCTCTTCTCTAGCCTCCTTGCTATGACCTGTTCAATACATATATATGTACATGCATGCAATTTCTAATAATTTTCAATTCAGTTCAACATTTGATACAATTTGGAAAAATTTACCTTTCATTCATGTATTGGTTTTATTAGTTAACAAATAATCATATAATACAACCAACAATCAGTTAGTTGATTAGCTTTTCAAACATATAACTTTCTATATATACATGAAAATCATATTTTGTGTGTCAAATCACAATAATAATTCCTATCTAGTTTTGGTTCTCACACCAGCCAATTGAAAATATATATAAATCTCACTTTCGAAACTTGAACATAGAATCTGATGATGATATATCAATCATCAGAATCATCTTTGGGAGACTAAAGTGTGATTCTATATCTATTTAGTATATTAAAATTTCGAATATACATTCATGACGCACATATGCAAAATATAATATTCTCGATTGTCCAAAATAAAATAAAATAAAATAATCAAATACGTATAATTAGATTAAATTTTCAAAACAAAATTTGTTTTCACTTTTATTTTAAAAATAACACTCTTCAGACTCATTCTAGGATACTACTGATCCTATCTCTAACGAGTCATTCTCATTGAATATTACTAATCCAATCTCTGATGAATTCTTTTGCTTGGTTCTAATGTGTCTTGTTCTCGAGCTCTGTAAACCAAAGCTTCGATACCAAACTGACATGACCCGAACTTCCCCGTAAAGGAAAGCCCGGATTGAGTTGAGAACACGACAAATCAGAACACAAACAGAAGAACATTTCATTGCTTATTACAACAATTTACGTCAAAGTACAAGAATATACAGAGTATAAACAAATAATACACATGTAACAACCCGCATTCTACACATCGGAGGATCATAGAATATTTATTTCTTTCTCATACGAAGTCGTATGGTCGTGTAGAGTTGGGGAACGACTATTGGGGTCATTTACCATGTTCATGATTTTTGTCGATTTTTAAATGACCGTTTTGCCCCTAGCTGATCTTGTTTCATCCATAACTTTTGATTGGAAAGGAGTTTTGACCTGAAACCACTTCCATTGGATTCGAATGATGGTTTACCTTTCCGTAGAGTGGTCACATGTGGAAAATGGACTTTCCGTTTGGGAGATATGGCTAAAATAAGGTTTAGAGGATGAAAAACAGCTCAAATGGGCTTAACCGGGTGATTAACAGCTAGGCCCAATGGGGGATTTAGGGTTTAGAGGTATTTAAGGGCTGCTAGGGTTTAGAAAACAATTTTTTTTATTCATTTTCTAGCCGCCAAAAACCTCCTTTGAGCTCTAGCAATGGCCTCCACCTTCTAAGTCACTCCCAAAACATCTTTTTGGCTTTCCTAATCACATATTAGCAAGATCTACACCAAATCAAGGCGGATTAGCATCAAATCAAGATAGGAGCTGCTGCTAAGCATTGGAATTTGACGCAAATAGAGAATCATTTCAGATCTATAGTTTACTTTATGGCAAATGTGAGTGATTTGCATTGTTTTTCACTAATTACGGCTAATTATGGTAATTAGCGAAGATTAGCGAAATTAAGGCTCAGAAAAATCTAGAAAAATTCCTAAAATTCTAAAACATCATTTTATGTCTCTGATATGAATTTGGGTTAATTTCGACTAATTTTGCAAATCCCGGAATTTGGGGGATTAAGGGGTGATTAGTGGAAATTAGCGAATTTATGCATGTTAAAAATCTGGAAAAATATTTATAAATTGCTAAATATTATTTTAGGCCTCTTTTAGAAAATTGGGTTAATTTGGTTAAGTTTTTTTAATCATATCATTAGTTTTACCTAAACATGCTTAAGGGAAAATATGAGGTTTTGGCTAGGTTTGATCCATTTTAACTTATCATATTGTTGTTTTGGTATTTGTGGTTGATTATACATGTTGCTATGACTGTATGGTATGCTTTGTGATTGATTAAAATAGTTGGAATGGTCGAAAACGCCTTTGAGTGGCATAAAATGATTGCTGGAAAAAGTGCAGGAAGACATCCGAACCGGATCGGATCGGTTAGGAGGATCCGAACCGAACCACTACAACGCCCTTCCCCACAATAGCTCTCGTACTCGATCCGCTCTCGCACTTCACACCCGACCCGATCAGAGGAGGGCAACATGAACTGGGGAAGCTCCGATCCACTTGCACCTCTCGTGGCATGCAGCACTCCGATCCGACCCGCATGGCCACCTCCGAACCGAACCGACGCGTGGTGATTGGACTTGAAGGACCCGATCCACCAAGGGTGATGTCTTCCGATCCGATCCAGTGAAGAAGGAGCATTCCGATCCGAACCGTGGCGTGCTGGAGAACCCGATCCGACCCAGTGGTGGATGTTGAAGGCCGATCTGAACCGCTATGGCATGAAGGCGACAATCCGAACCGATCCGGTGATGACCAAAAATCTGAGATGCAAAGGTAGTCCAAATGGAAGTTAGAACTCAGGATCCAGATGGGAACCAACGAGTTCACTTCATGATTGGACTTTGCTGCGGGACGTGTGCAAAGGGGTTATCGGTATCCGTAACCTTGGTTCACTACTGAGAGACAAATTAGGGGCTTGTAGTGATAGTTGTACGGGATTGGATTCCGTCATGGCCCAAAGAATTAGGTGACCAAAGTAACGGGTATCGTATGCTTTACACACCGAGTGAGAGATGTGAGGATGGTTGTTATGCTTGATTGTTTGACATCACTATGACATGCACACCCCCACCCCCGTTATCCTTACACCATTTGAAATGGCACCTTAGAGTGTTGTACAGTATGTAGTGCTAACTCTTCGGTTGCAGGTCCAGGTTCAGGTATGATTGGATCATACCTGTTATTGTTTTGTTTTGCTGCTTATCGCTCATACCAGACTTTTTGTCTGACCCAGAGTTTTATGTCTCTTCTTATTACTCTGGGTGCTCACACGAGCAGACTAGAGACAGGTTAGCTGGTGATGCACGAGTAGCTGATTCAGAGACGAGCAGGAGGCTCCTACGTATGATATCTATATATATTCTCCCTGTGTCGTTGGTGGTCACTACTTTGGGCATTAGTAGTGTACCTTTCGTGTTTAGCTTTTTGAGACAGTTTTAAAAGTTGTAATAATGATGTTGGCTTTGGAACATAAGCTGTATTTTGGATTTTCCGCTGCTATGATAGTTTGTTTCAGCTTATACACTGTCTCACCTGTTTTGTGTCAAGTATATGTTATGATTATATTTTATTCCATGCACTGTGAGACATATTACAGGTTCTTTGTTAGTTCATTCTCTTCTTTCCTTTCTTCTGACGATCGTCCCGTGCTAGCTGGACATGTGTACAGCGCACTTTCGGAGGAAATGTCGGTTGGTGCGGGGCGGGCCGTCACAACACATTTGATAAATATCAGAGATTTACAAATTACAATGCAGTGGAAAATAAAACAAAAACACAACTGAAAGTGATACACGGATACAGAGCTTTCCAAATATCATTCCAACTGTAAACCATGATCCTGTAAAAACAATCTGCAAAACCAAAACTACTAGATCAACCACAAGACTCTGCTTTTCAACAGAAGCCTTGATCATTTACATCTCAGCATGCCACATAGGCAATTCACGCCGTGCGATTGATGTCTATCGATATATAACCTCTAAGATTGTACGTCGCAGAGAAGGGCGTTAAGAAAGAGAATAAATTCTCCGCCGCAAAACAGATATATATTTAATAGAGATCAATCAACAAAGAATAAAATCCAATGTCATACACACATCCATTTACAAGTTCGTTCTGGGTCTGAGCGAAACCGGAGGCACTTTATTCCTCGTCCCATATGTCCAATACATGAGAGAGGTCCTCGCATATTTGGTCGATCTCCAAGTATGTCTGGACGATCACCACTTATTACCATGTCTTGGGTGTACAACCCAATCAAGACATCAGTAATCATCCAACCGATATGAAGACCTCTGGTCTTCAACCACCGTCCTCATCGTCGACATATCGTCGAATCGTTATTCAAAATGGGTATAAACCCGGCCTTTCCGAATAACTCGCATATATAATAAATAAGTGCTATAAAAACACTACATATGCCTCATTCCAATTATGAATATATTTTTATTTAAATATTCACATCCTTTGGGAAAGGTTCTCATTAATTTTATCAAAGATAAATTCTTTAAATTTGTTCTTTAATCTTCCTTTGTATATCAACTCAATCCAAATTAAGGTTTATCCAAACTAGTCGGGATTAGCGCACCTTACCGAAGTAATCATTTGTTTAAGTTCCCAATCCCAACCTATTCGTCCCATGGAGCAAAACTGGTCGTACTCCATATCTAACACCACGGTGTTATCGGTAAATTTAATTACCATTTCACGTTCAAATCAAATTAAAGATTTAACTATCGCCAGGAGCCAAACTGATGATACTCCATTCTCAATCATTTCCCAAATTTGATAATTTAAATTATCAATTCCCATTTCAATCTAATTAAAGATTCATTAAAATTCCACTTAGTATTAATCTTCCCAAAAATCAATATTAATGATTATTTAACTTTGGAAACACAAACATGCCGCATCGACAATCTATACCGTACTATTGACTTCTGCCGATATATAACCTCTAAGTTCGTACATCTTAGAGAAAGCTGTTAAGAAAGAGAATATACTCTCTACCACCAAACAGATATATATTTAGCAGAGATCAACCATACAGTTCGAAATCCAATGTTAGACACGTAATCTTGTCTTTAACTGGGTTAAAGAACCAATGTCATTTAAAACACGGTTCACAATAAACCCAAATCCTCTTCCATAAAAATGGAATCTTCACGGAAAACAGATCAATATATATAACCGATATCAATTTCCATATCCGACTAATAATATAAAAGGAATAACGACAAAGCCTTTTAAATTCTATACATATTAATAGCTTTCCTCCACAGAAGCTCATTTCGATTATTATCAAATCGAATGCCATTCAATTCCAATTTAATATATTAAATTGGAAAACTTTACTTTGGATAATTCCCGTTAAATCTTAATAAAAAGATTTATGTATTCCAAATCACATTTCACTGTAAATCGGGTTAAAGAACGAATGTCGTTAAAAACAAAGTTTACAATAAACCCAATTCACATTCCATTTTCAATTCCAATTAAATGTTAATTAATTGGTAATTCTTCTTTAAATCTTAATTAAGAGATTTATTCTTTTCATACGGGGTTTAAGAACGGTGTTAATAAAGGCACCATTCACGACAAACCCAAAATCCAAATCTATTCAATTCCAATTAAATATTAATTAATTGGTGAACACTTCTAGATCTTATTTAAAAGATTTATTGTTTTCTCAACTGGGTTTAAGAATAGTGTCATTTAAAACACAGTTCACGACAAACCCAATATCCAATTCAATATTAAATACAAGGCTCTGAATAGAAATTATCTCGGCTTGTATTCAATATCAAATTATAAAATCAACAAATATCATATTGGGAATAACGATATATATATCTTCCAAATTCTTTCACAATAACCGTATAATCATGGAATCCAATATCGAAATATTCCAAAGATAATTTCGATTCAAATCCAATCCAATTCATATATTGAAATTTCTGGTTATTTTTAAAACCATTTCAAATCCAATTCATTTATTTAAAAATATTGTATTATAATTCTAGTTCATAACTAGTTCATTTTGATAAAAAAATATTTTTATCTTTACAAACGTGGAAATTTTCGCCTAAATTCTTTCCAAATCATTTATTATGATTTTACACAAATTATTGATATTTTTAATAATTTTATCAAGGCCCGTACAGTCGATTTCCACAAACGGTCGTCGAACTGCACTTACAACGACCTTTTCCAAACTTGATTTGTACATAATTCCAAATCCAACCATTAGATTTCAAATCGCTTGTATTTGTTGGAAAGCTCTTCTCGATACAAATCCAACGGTTCCAGTTTTAGGAGAGTCCGACGGTCGAATCTCCCGTAACATCAATTCGAAGTCAATGGTCAAAATTCGCGAACTATTTAGGCCATTAAATATATTTTATATATATATATATATATATATTATATATATATTTCGTCGATTTCCATTTAAAACGTATTATATAAATCATTTTAAATTCGTTTTCAAAATGATTTCAACTTCATATTCAATTTCAAATCAAAATTGAATATTCCATATCATTAACATATAAATGATAATATTTTCAAAACATTAGATTTAGAAATCACTTCCTTTTTGATATTCATTATAAAAATGAATAAAATCGATATAAATATTGTTCGCATCCAAATGGCGCATCTCTATTCAGCATGGCTTCATAAATTTTAATATTTCCGTGTCCATCCCAAATCGGACATCAAAATCATATTTTGACCCAGTACTGAATATTATTTTAAAATATTCCTTATTTTAAAATATTCCTTATTTTAAAATATTTGTTCTTTCTGAATTGAAATCAAACTCAGTCAATTACCATATAATTTTATTTATATGGATTTCATACACACGTACACAACAATAATCAAACACAGTCAACCATCATTGTAACACACCACGTCCATTAATGTCACTCACAAAGGGAATGCATTAACTTCCATGGAGGTTATAAGTGAATATAGAACAGAAAAATTACAACAAGACAGATAATAAATAGTACTTGGAAATCTAAAACTTCATTTTATTGCAGTGGAAATTAAACATGTTTGTGACATCATAAAACCATAGATCATAACCAAGTACAATATCCATCTTCATAAAAACAAAATACATAATCCCATTACATAAGTAGCCATTAAAAAGATAACAAGATGGACTTTACTTCAACGGTCCAAGCTTTCCAAAGAGAGATGAAGCAATTCAATCAAACTCCACTAGAGTTGGGCCCAACCTGAGGACCTGGAGGGGGAAAAGGGATAGAAATAGAGGGGGTCAGACATAAAGTCTGGCGAGTATGATAATTCTAACAATACTATTATCAAAATAACTAGACTAAGGCATAAGCTGGAAGACAAGTAAATGTCTTTGAACTCTTAGGAAGATAAAGATAGCGTTTAAGATAACGGTAAAGGCACACCTAATTACTAACGAATGATTACTACACTGCACCGCACATTACTACACTGCACCACACCAGTCACCCTATTGTTTAATCCCACTTGCTTCACACAGAAACTTTATAAATAGCCTTACGTACCCCTAGCTGACAACATAGGTGTCGTCTGCCCCTATCTCCACTAGGTGTACCCCACTACCCACTTTCGATCGGCTCCCTACTCGTAGATACCCGTGCTGGCCCTACAGTGGGGTGTATCACTCCCCTAAAGTGGCAACCCGATACAACTTGAGAATGCACGACTTATACCTACACGATGCAACAACGTCTTTCCTACCAGCCCGGGTCCACACATGCATACGAAACCCGTTGGACTTGCGTTGCCACCGCTCCCCGTTTTGGCCTCTTACAGTCGAACCCAGCATGTGTGTCCCGTCCTCGACTTGGGTCGAGCCCATAAAGATACATTTGGGATACTGGTCGAAATGGGCCCCCACAAGCTACCAACCTAAGCTTGTCACTAGTATATCCCACGTAACCCTCTTAGTCATGTTCATTTACATGTGTGTTTGGTTAAGTCTTACTAATCGTATTTCACATGCCACTAAGGGCACCCCCTAGATTCCTCATGCCACCTAAGGCACCTAATTAACACCCATGTCACACCTTACATGTTTATCTGGTTAAGTATTTCTTAATTCATTCAGGCCATAACCTCATAAAGACCTCTCAAATTAGACTGGCATTTATGGCAGCTGGATTTGCCGGGCGGGTCCGGGCAGTCTTACACCATAAAAGAGTCTAACCTCGTGTCTTTACAACCGTTATGCTTTAGTTTAGGCCTAGGACCTCTCACATTGGGCTGACATTTGTGACCACTGGATTTGTCGGGCGGGTCCGGGCAGGTTTACGTCACAAACGAGTCCAACCTCGTGTCCTAAGCATTGATTAACACTTAAAATCTTTTACCCCAGTTTTAATAATTCCCTATTCAAATTATTAATTAAGTCAACTTTTAATGATGTGCATAATTGACTCAATTATGGCCATCCACTTATGGCATGCAAAATCATATCAATTGCACCCCAACTTTTTAATATTAAATCCTTAATATTACCCCTACCCCACGTTTATACGTTCGCTTATTCAACGCATAATATAGGCTAGACTTGTATAGTCTAACACCTAGCATAAAGATAAATTATCACAACATATAGACAATTAAAATAAATCTTATCATAATAGGGGTGAAACTTGCATAAACTACACATGTTAAGGATCAAAAGGTGTCAACTTGTTAAATGTCTCAATTTATATGATATGATCATAGCCCAAATCTATACATAAACTTGAATATGGGGTTTTTAGGCAACGTAATGATGGTGTGAACTAGCATAGGATATCACATATGTCATAGCATAATTCTAGATGTCATAATAGATGTCTTAGTATATGTTCATAACTTTTCTAATCAATCTAACTTGCATATGTGACTTGTCATATAGATCAACATAACCCAAACATGATGATTTAATTAATATGAACTAACTAGCATAGATGGTAACATCATGGCCTTTTTAACATGTATGATTCAATGACAACTTAGCATAGAAACTTTCAACATACATAACATCATCATAGCATGATTTACAACATATAAGATATCTTCATCACATAACATTGGATTTACAATATACATGATAGCAAAAGGGATTACAACAACATATATGATAATTCACATCATCTACTCATAATCCATTCATAACTCAACCTAATTAAAATGATAATAATCTTGTTAAGATCATCATACTCACAATTTAGAGAAGAAAAGAGAGAGTTTTTCTTTGCTTTAGGGTTGAGAGAATTAGAATTGAATTTGCTTTTCTTCTTTCTTAGTTGGCGGCGGCTCCATTGATTTCCATGGCGATGGTATGACGGTAACTATTCTATTTTAATTAGGTTTAGGGTTAGCATTAGGATGTATTGATAGGTGTAGGAAGTTATTTAGGACCATTAGATTAACCCTGAACCATGAGAACCAATCAAATGCAAAATCTGCATTTGAGCGAATCAGCCCACGGGTTGATAGCCAAACACCCTGGATTAACCCCTAGTCGACCCAACTTGGCTCGGGTCGACCTCAAAAATGGGCCGGTTCGGTTATTCCCCCTCCCAATTCGCTGTTTTGAACTTTTTCGCATATTTATTTATTTAATTTTTAATTTTTACATATATATATATTTATATATATCAATATATATATATTTCTCTGCGCAACCCATTTCACTTAATTCTTTTCTAAAAATTAAGTATACTTTAATTTGTGAATTTTAATGTTATAAAATTACGGGGTGTTACATTCTCCCCTCCTTAAAGGATTTCATCCTCGAAATCTCCAAGTCAAGAAGAATGTATATCCTACCATCTAATCGTCCATCTACTCAACCATCAAACACCAGCATCCATTGTCCTTAAAAGACTTCTAATGCTTTAATGTTTATATGCACAATGTGTGTATATGTCCATATCTAATGCAAAATTAGGCGGTCTACTGATTCAGTCGACCTCCTTAGTGCAATTCATGATAGTGCCATGCGTCCAATATGTATGCAAAAGATTCCTAATGATGCATATTAATTCTATATGCATGCACAACCATCCACCCGAATGCAGCAACTATATGATAATACAACCATTATACATCCATTTTACTAAATACATCCATATATATGCAATATGCAATATGAAGTGACTGAGCCGATCTGGTGCCTAATAGTGTGTGTATATGCATCCACGAGCAACCACTAGCAAACACTTGCATCCACTTTGCATCCACCATACATAACATGTCTCAAACACATGTTTCAACCATAGGATTATCCTAACTAAAGGTCAAAGATACTAGCGAGAGGATATACTAAATATAAGATAAGTACAAGCTAAGCGATAAAGGAGAAATTAAAGGACATACCCTAAAAAAGAAAAGGATATCGTGAACGCATGTTCTCTTCCGTCTCCTAAATAGCGTTGCTCTCATCATCTCCCCATTGCACTTTGACTAGTCTGACCTCTCGATTCCTCAACCTCTTGATCTCCGACCCAAGAATGCGCGTAGGAGCTCGTCGAACTGTCGCATCACGCTCTATCTCCACCTCTCTAAGCAAGCTCGGCTCTACCACTTCCGTAGTCTCGTGCAAGCACTTCCTCAAATGTGACACATGGAATACGTCATGTACACCACTAAGTCTCTCGGGCAATTCCACTCTATACGCCATCCGTCCAATCCTCTCCTTAATAGGAAACGGCCCTACAAACCTTGGTGCTAATTTCCCAACGGACCCAAAGCGAACAACGTTTCGTAATGGAGACACTTTGACAAAGACCATGTCCCCAACTTCAAACTCGAGATCTGTCCTCCTCTTATCCGCATAAGATTTCTGCCTATCTTGCGCTGCTTTCATCCTCCTTCGAATCAAGTCGATCTTCTCCGAAGTCTCCCTAATCATATCGGGCCCAAGTAAGATCTTATCCGTAGATTCCCACCAACATGTAGGTGAACGACAAGGTCGTCCATATAGAGCTTCGAATGGTGCCATAACAATGCTGGACTGAAAGCTATTATTATATGCGAACTCAACCAATGGAAGATGTTCTTCCCATATACCCCCAAAGTCTAGGATACATAGCCTCAACAGATCCTCTAAAATGCGATTCACCCTCTCAGTCTGGCCGTCCGTCTGAGGATGATATGCGGTGCTCAAACATAACTGAGTCCCTACCGCCTCTTGTAAGCTTCTCCGAAATTCTCTAGTGAAAATAGGATCGCGGTCGCTCACTATGCTAGAAGGAACACCGTGCAAACGAACTATTTCTCGAACGTATACGGAAGCTAACCATGGAGCAGTCCTCTTACTTTTCACGGGAATAAAATGGGCGCTCTTAGTAAGTCTATCTACTATAACCCAAATTCCCGTATTACCCTTCCTCGATCGTGGTAATCCATCCACAAAATCCATCGAGATGATTTCCCATTTCCATAGTGGAACCTCCAATGGGTGAAGCAACCCACCGGGTTTCTTTTGCTCCGCTTTTACTTGTTGGCACACCAAGCATCTAGCGACATACTCGACCACATCTTTCTTCATGCCGGCCCAAAAGTAAACTCTCTTCATGTCTTTGTACATCTTGTCCCCGCCGGGATGAATGGTCATCTTCGAACGATGTGCTTCGTCAAGAATAGTCTTCCTTAGGTCATCGTCTTTTGGTACACAAAGTCTACCGTCCCTACGTAACCAACCCTTATCATCTAGGGTACACCTACGGAGATGGCTTGATGACTCCCCTCCTTCGAGCTTTTCTACTAACTTAATTAACTGTGGGTCGTCTCGCTGTGCCTCGCCAATCCGTCCCAAAAGCGTAGGTCTGACCTCCAAGGATGCTAGCAAACCGGGTACGAAGTCAACGGAAGGTCTAAAGTCAAACATCGAAATGAATTCTAAACTTTGCCGCTCAACAAACAAAGGACTTAAGGATAATCTTTTTCTACTTAAGGCATCGGCCACCACGTTACCCCTGCCAGGGGTATATGCTATCTCAAATCGTAGGACGCTAAGAACTCCATCCACCTTTGCTGCCTTAAGTTCAAGTCCTTTTGAGAGAATAGGTATTTTAAAGATTTGTGGTCAGTGAATAGTTCGAATTTCTCGCCAAGAAGATAATGACACCAAGACTTAAGCGCGAAAACAATAGCGGCCAACTCTAGGTCATGTGTGGGGTAATTCTTCTCATGCGCTCTCAACTGCCTTCCACCATAGGCTATTACCCTGCCCTCTTGCATTAAGACTACGCCTAGTCCTGTCCCACAAGCGTCAGTATAAACGGTAAACGACTTACTCCCGTCTGGCAATACTAAGACTGGGGCTGAAGTCAAAGCTCTCTTCAAACGTTGGAACGCATCATCACAATCTACGTCCCATGTGAAAACTAGGTTCTTCTTCGTCAAGCGTGTCAATGGAGCTGATATCTTTGCGAAGTCTTTGATAAACTTCCTATAGTAGCCAGCCAACCCCAAGAAACTTCTCACTTCAGTAGCATTTTTAGGGACCTTCCAATCTTGGATGGCCACCACCTTCGCGGGATCCACGGCTATCCCTTCTTTGGAAACCACGTGCCCCAAGAACCGTACTTCCTTCCTCCAGAAGTGACACTTAGAAAATTTAGCCTTAAGGCTATGCGCTCGTAGGGTCTCCAACACTTCCCTAAGATGTAGGGCATGCTCTTCTTCATCCTTAGAAAAGATCAAGATGTCATCTACAAAGACTACCACAAATTTGTTAAGGTACTCCCTAAACACCCTACTCATCAAATTAACAAGGTATGCGGGGGCGTTTGTCAAACCGAAGGGCATCACTAGCCATTCATAGAAACCGTCCGGAGTCCTAAAGGCAGTCTTGTCTATGCTATCCTCAGCCACTCTCAACTGATGGAAACCAGTGGCTAAGTCCAACTGCGAAAACACTGAGGCGCCAACTAACTGATCGAAGAGATCGTCAATCCTCGGCAGTGGGTGTCTGTTCTTCTTAGTAAGCTTATTAAGTTCTCTATAGTCCACACAAAGTCTAAGGGACCCATCCACCTTCGTGGCAAATACTACTGGAGCACCCCACTCCGATATACTTCGTCTTATGAACCCCTTCTCAAGCAACTCCTTCACTTGCTTACCGAGTTCCCTCCTTTCACATGGAGCCATGTGGCGTACTGGCAAAGATACTGGTTTCGCATTATCCACAAGATATATTCGAAAATCTATCTCCCGCTTCGGAGGCAAGCCCTTCACCTCCTCAAAAACATCCGAATATTCTCGGACCACTCTAACAGATAATAGATTTTCCTCAGACGCGTCAAGCGATTCTAGATAACTTAGCATAACCGAATTTATGGGATTACAAAAGATTTCGAGAGTGTTGCCAAGGCGAGTCACGAGCCTAACTACTCTCCTTTCACAATCAAGAACGGCCCCATTTCTGGATAACTAATCCATTCCTAAAATTAGCCCATAGCCCGTGAAGCCCAACACATAAGCATCACATCTAAATTCAACGCTAAGTATGGAAATTTTCAAATCCAAACACATCATAGACAAATAAGCTGAGCCTCCAATTGGATTCGAAACAACTAAGGGATCCTCTAATAAACTGGTGTTTAAGTGTAGTGATTCAACTAATGATGTAGAGATAAACGAATGTGATGCGCCCGAATCGAATAAGGTACGGACAGGATGATCAAACAGAAAAACTAAGCTTTCAACAGAAATGGTTCTACCTCGTTCTTGCAGCGGTGGGACCGCGAGAGCCTGAACTTGTCCCCTTGCCTGCCCTGGTGCCATAAGAGCCTGCACCTGTCCTCCCGAGGTAGCTCCTGCCCTCTGCCCCTTCTTTGGGCAGTCCTTCACTAAATGTCCCGCATCGCCACAATGAAAACAACCTGTCTTCTTTTTCTTTCGGCAATCCTTGCTGAGATGGCCTGGTGTCCCACAGTTAAAACATTTCTTCTTTCCCTTGTCGTTATTGTCTTTACCACCCTTCTTGTTTTGCTGTTGTGGTTTCTTCTGATCCCCCTTCTTCTCGGGTGCCTTATCATCTTTAGCGCTTTTCTCCTCATGCATAAGCACCATTTCTACTAACTTCTCAAAGGTGGTCCCCATAGGGATGTGGGTCATAGCCAACCCTTGCAATGGTTCATTCAAGCCATTCACGAACCTCAGCGCCTTCTTTTCCGGCGTGTTCACTAAGTCCAAGCCAAACCTTGCTAACTGATTAAATTTATTGACATATTCTTTCACTGATGAGCTTCCTTGCTTCAATGTCAAGAACCTTTCCATATATAGATTTTCTTTCGCCCTTGAGAGAAACTTCGCCTCGAACCTACGTCTGAAATCCGCCCAAGAGTCAACAGGACGCTCCCCATTAGTGACCTCCCACCAAAACGAGGCCTCTCCCTTTATCAACCAAGTTGCTAATCGAACTCTCCTCCCTTCTTCTACTTCAAAGATTTCTAGCAATTCTTCCACCTCCTTAAGCAAATCTCTAGCTTCCACAAACGTTTCTGACCCTTGAAATTGTTTTCCACCCATAGCCTTGAATTCCTTGCACGTCTTTGCAAAAGTATCTACGCGAGGAGGAGGAGGAGGAACGGGTGCAGCTGGTGGTGGAGGAACATTGGCTGGACCTGCAGCGGCCCTATCCTCCAATAGCCTCCTATACCATCCTGGTATCGTTACACCGTCGGGTAGATTAAGATCTTCAGCCATGCTGAAACGAAAATGGAAAGATTCAAAATGGAGAACTCGAAAGATAAAGATATGTGGCTATTGGGGATTATGTTTTTCTTAAAAACTTTTCTCTTTAAATTTCTCATTAAAACATGTTTTTGAAAACACTTCTTCCAAAAATAACTATTTTTCTAAAGTATTTTTATCTGTTCTGGTAACCTTAAGCTCTGATACCACGTGTAGCACCCCACGTCCATTAATGTCACTCACAAAGGGAATGCATTAACTTCCATGGAGGTTATAAGTGAATATAGAACAGAAAAATTACAACAAGACAGATAATAAATAGTACTTGGAAATCTAAAACTTCATTTTATTGCAGCGGAAATTAAACATGTTTGTTACATCATAAAACCATAGATCATAACCAAGTACAATATCCATCTTCATAAAAACAAAATACATAATCCCATTACATAAATAGCCATTAAAAAGATAACAAGTTGGACTTTACTTCAACGGTCCAAGCTTTCCAAAGAGAGATGATGCAATTCAATCAAACTCCACTAGAGCTGGGCCCAACCTGAGGACCTGGAGGGGGAAAAGGGATAGAAATAGAGGGGGTCAGACATAAAGTCTGGCGAGTATGATAATTCTAACAATACTATTATCAAAATAACTAGACTAAGGCATAAGCTGGAAGACAAGTAAATGTCTTTGAACTCTTAGGAAGATATAGATAGCGTTTAAGATAACGGTAAAGGCACACCTAATTACTAACGAATGATTACTACACTGCACCGCACATTACTACACTGCACAACACCAGTCACCCTATTGTTTGATCCCACTTGCTTCACACAGAAACTTTATAAATAGCCTTACGTACCCCTAGCTGACTACATAGGTGTCGTCTGCCCCTATCTCCACTAGGTGTACCCCACTACCCACTTTCGATCGGCTCCCTACTCGTAGATACCCGTGCTGGCCCCACAGTGGGGTGTATCACTCCCCTAAAGTGGCAACCCGATACAACTTGAGAATGCACGACTTATACCAACACGATGCAACAACGTCTTACCTACCAGCCCGGGTCCACACACGCATACGAAACCCGTTGGACTTGCGTTGCCACCGCTCCCCGTTTTGGCCTCTTATAGTCGAACCCAGCATGCGTGTCTCGTCCTCGACTTGGGTCGAGCCCACAAAGATATGTTTGGGATACTGGTCGAAATGGCCCCCCACAAGCTACCCACCTAAGCTTGTCACTAGTATATCCCACTTAACCCTCTTAGTCATGTTCATTTACATGTGTGTTTGGTTAAGTCTTACTAATCGTATTTCACATGCCACTAAGGGCACCCCCTAGATTCCTCATGCCACCCAAGGCACCTACTTAACCCCCATGTCCCACCTTACATGTTTATCTGGTTAAGTATTTCTTAATTCATTTAGGACATTACCTCATAAAGACCTCTCACATTAGATTGGCATTTATGGCAGCTGGATTTGCCGGGCGGGTCCGGGCAGTCTTACACCATAAAAGAGTCTAACACCATGTCTTTACAACCATTATGCTTTAGTTTAGGCCTAGGAACTCTCACATTGGGCTGACATTTGTGACCACTGGATTTGCCGGGCGGGTCCGGGAAGGTTTACGTCACAAACGAGTCCAACCTCGTGTCCTAAGCATTGATTAACACTTAAAATCTTTTACCCCAGTTTTAATAATTCCCTATTCAAATTATTAATTAAGTCAACTTTTAGTGATGTCCATAATTGACTCAATTATGGCCATCCACTTATTGCATGCAAAATCATATCAATTGCACCCCAACTTTTTAATATTAAATCCTTAATATTACCCCTACCCCACGTTTATACGTTCGCTTATTCAACGCATAATATAGGCTAGACTTGTATAGTCTAACACCTAGAATAAAGATAAATTATCACAACATATAGACAATTAAAATAAATCTAATCATAATAGGGGTGAAACTTGCATAAACTACACATGTTAAGGATCAAAAGGTGTCAACTTGTTAAATGTCTCAATTTATATGATATGATCATAGCCCAAATCTATACATAAACTTGCATATGGGGTTTTTAGGCAACATAATGATGGTGTGAACTCGCATAGGATATCACATATGTCATAGCATAATTCTAGATGTCATAATAGATGTCTTGTTATATGTTCATAACTTTTCTAATCAATCTAACTTGCATATGTGAATTGTCATATAGATCAACATAACCCAAACATGATGATTTAATTAATATGAACTAACTAGCATATATGGTATAATCATGGCCTTTTTAACATGTATGATTCATCACAACTTAGCATAGAAAATTTCAACATACAAAACATCATCATAGCATGATTTACAACATATAAGATATCATCATCACATAACATTGGATTTACAATATACATGATAGCAAAAGGGTTTACAACAACATATATGATAATTCACATCATCTACTCATAATCCATTCATAACTCAACCTAATTAAAATGATAATAATCTTGTTAAGGTCATCATACTCACAATTTAGAGAAGAAAAGAGAGAGTTTTGCTTTGCTTTAGGGTTGAGAGAATTAGAATTGAATTTGCTTTTCTTCTTTCTTAGTTGGCGGCGGCTCCATTGATTTCCATGGCGATGGTATGATGGTAACTATTCTATTTTAATTAGGTTTAGGGTTAGCATTAGGATGTATTTATAGGTGTAGGAAGTTATTTAGGACCATTAGATTAACCCTGAACCATGAGAACCAATCAAATGCAAAATCTGCATTTGAGCGAATCGGCCCACGGGTTGACAGCCAAACACCCTGGATTAACCCTTAGTCGACCCAGCTTGGCTCGGGTCGACCTCAAAAATGGGCCGGTTCGGTTATTCCCTCTCCCAATTCGTTGTTTTGAACTTTTTCGCATATTTATTTATTTAATTTTTAATTTATATATATATATATATATATATATATATTTCTCTGCGCAACCCATTTCACTTAATTCTTTTCTAAAAATTAAGTATACTTTAATTTGTGAATTTTAATGTTTTAAAATTACGGGGTGTTACAATCATCCAGAGTGCATTACACAACTGCATAAGCGTTAAATATAAATAATTAACGCTTACAACAGTCTGTCAACCGATCGATTGACATACAACTAAATATTGGGATTAGTGTATGTCCAATATCATCCCAGTACCCGTGTGGGGTTTTCAAACAACAAACACTGATTATTAGTTGTGCAGTTGGGCGAGGTGTAAAATATATCGTCCCAATCAATATCAGTCAAATGTGTGTACATAAACAAATCGTCCGATTTGTAAATGAATATTTATTTTATTCATATACACATTAAAAATTATATTTTTAACTATAAAATATTTATTTCAACTCATGAATATTTTATACAGTTCATTTATGCAATAAAATTGATATTTTTATTGTTCTATCATTTTTATAAAATTTCGGCAGCATAACGACGCGATACTAGAACCGGAATAAGGTCTTGCCTTATCCCTTGCCTAATAATGGCTTGCGCCATGTACATACCAATTCTAATCAATTAATTTCATTTCATTTATTAAATCAAATCCAACTAAATAATCCAATCAACCAAACAAACATGGTTTCCAACAAAGGTGTCGGGTGCTACTAAGCACCGTCCGCATCCTAGTATATATATTTAACTAGAAAATAAATTAAAGTGAGAAGTTCTCACCTTCGGGATCCACTCCTCCATTCCTTATTTCTGAACGGCTCGGATTTGGATTTGATTCCCGTCGGTTCCATCGCAATCTGTTTCACGCTATTCATATTAAAAATCACATTTTTAATATGATCTTTATATAGCTAAAAATCGAATTTTTATCAAACTAAAAATCAAATCTTTATATAACTAAAAATCGAATTTTTATCAAACTAAAAATCAAATCTTTATATAACTAAAAATCTAATTTTTACATAATTAAAAATCGAATTTTTATGTTACTAAAAATCGAATTTTTACAACAAAGGTTTTTGTATAAAAATCATATCTTCATTTCGTTATTATATATATATAAACCTAATTTTTATATTCACTATATATATAAATCTAATTTTTACCTTGCTCTTCACTTAATAAAAATCATATTTTTATTTCAAATCTCTATGCATAAAAATCGTACTTTTATTTCATAGCTACACATATAAAAATCACATTTTTATTTTATAACTATATATATGTAAAAATCCAATTGTTATACATCATGAAATAAATTAAAAATCATACCTTTATTTTTAAAATATCAACTTGTTATTTTAAAAAAATCTTATAACAATGTATTTACATTAAATAAAAACTGATTTTCTTCTATGTATTATATAAAATGAAAACTGATTCAATAACTATGTTTTTAACTTAAAATAAAATCAGATTTAAAAATAAAATATAATTAAAAAAACTCACCTTTATAGGTAAAAATCGCATCTTCCTCGGAGGAGTGCCCACTGGTGGTCGGAAGGGGGAGCAGGCGGTGGTGGGGTGTCGCTGGAGGTCGTGGGTGGGCGTGGTTAGGTGGCGACGACGGGCTAGGTGCTGGCGGCTTGGGTTTTGGGTGCTAGGGCATAGGAATCTCGAGATTGGGGGAGGCGAGAGAAGAGGAGGAGGGGATGGTTAGAGGTTGGGGCGCTAGCGTCGGGCATGGCGGCCCTGAAGCTGGGCGGTGGCAGATTTGCTCGAGGGCGATGGGGAATTGGGGTTTGGGGAGAAAAGGGGGCGCAGTTTTCTGTTTTTTTATAAAACTAGGGTTTAGATTTCTATTTATAATCTCTCCAAAAATAGAAATTTTCCCATACGAACTCCTAATCGAACCCACCGTCTGTCGCCTTTAGCTAATTACCCCCATTTCGAACGCAATGAGATATGTCCATAAGCCAATTCGACTGTTACGATCAGTTTTCATTAAATTTAAAATATAAATCAATATATTTTAAATTCAAACGTACATTTTAGTTTACTAGAGACACATACTGGCTTCAAAAATTATATAAAAATTATTTCTGACTTTATTTTGACGATACGGTCCTAACAAAACTAATTTCGTCGAATTTGGAGACCGTTTGAAAACGGTCATTTTCCCGTCGATTAAATTCAAACTGAAATTGCCAAACACGTTTTCATTTGCCACGCTCACATATTAATTCCAAAAATTATGAATTTTTGAATCTAGCAATAATTTGACATTCCTGATTCAACAAAAGTGGTCTCGTCGAAAAGGAGGTCGTTTGCAGAATCGCTATTTTAAGGTTTATATTTCCATAGCGACTATTTTGAATTTTCAACTGGACATAACTTTTTATTCCAGCTATGAAATTTCAATTTTTCAAATTCATTGGAAAGATATTTTCGAACAGATTCAAATATTTCTGGTTTCACTAAAATCCAGTTTATTTTGAATCCGGTACATTCATTTGAAATTTGAAATCGAAATTTCAAATTACCGCGTCATTTCCAGTTCCTTTTATAATTAAAATAAATATTTATATTCTAGTTTCGATTTAAATAAATATATATGTTCTAATTCTATTTAAAAATAATTTCTAGTCGTTATTATTTAAAATAATTCATTTTAAATATTCAAATTCATTAAAATTGCCAAAATAAAAAATTTAAATTGGTTCTGATTTTCCGGGTTGTTACACTTTGTAAGATAGACATAGAATCCGCTATACAAAATCCGTGCAGCTTGTTTTTGGTCATATTTTTTTACAGTTTTAGAACGTTGTCTTCTCATCGTTAAATTATAAAACCCATTAGAGAATGCTAATTTCACACCTAGTTGAAATGTTTTCAATTATTTTGTGTTGATAGTGCAATTAATGCTCTGATTTATCGAGGTGAGTAACTAGAGCAAATGTCTTATTATTCGATTCATATAGTTGTGTGTATCTTTTTGTAACTAACATTGTTTTATGATTATGGATCATGGTATTTGAGTTAAAATTTGTTTTACAAATCCGTTTTGCTCCTATAATTTCTTTGTCTTGTGGATCATCTATAAGTTCTCATGTTTCATTCTTTGCATGATATTTATCTCCTCGTCTTTCTCTTTTCTTCATATTTCTTATTCATGAAGACACTTCAAATTTTGTTGGTTCCAAAACCATCAAATTTCATGTTTCATATAACTATCTCATCTAATAAATTAGTTCATCTTAATGAAAAGTTTGGAGGAGATTCCATGTGATGACCAACACTATTAATTAGCACCCAGTATACTTGTAGTGTGTGTTGTGGATGCACCTGGCTTATGCAAGGCGAAAGAGGAGAGTGTGAAGTAAAGAAAATCCAAATAAATAATTATTGCATACTTCACAATACATAGAATAAAATATAATAATTGTTAACAAATTTAATTGTCAACCGCAAAGTGTGTAAGGGAGATGAGCATGAGGTTTAAACTTTAAAAGTCTTATGTCAACTTGGAAGAAGTATGCATGCATGTCTAACAAAAGATTCATGATAAAATCCAAGCCATAATACATGTCGACAGATATAAGATAATCTAAGGTATAAGGATAATATGTAAGTCATAAGTCGAAATATGCTTTATTTACTTCAAATATGTTATACAAGGTCAATTATATAAGTCCTTATTTGTAAATTTCTAGACCTACAATAAACAACAACCACCAAATCTCCAAAATGGTTAAGAGTTACAAAATTGAAAAATTTAGAATAAAGAAATAATAAATCACTCCTTTCACAATGCCACTGGGTCTATATTTATAAGGGTAGAGATATGCGACAATAGCTACCACGTGGACTACGAGATGCCCAACACCACTAACTGCTTTGATGGCATTCAACATCCTTTTGGAAGTTGATGATATATGGCGTCTTTTGTTGTATTATTAAGTAATGATATAAATTGAAGGCAGATGAATCACCTATCATGAACTGTATCGATAGCATGCAATTTATTATTATTATTATTGAATTTCAGCAACCTCTAGTACGTTATCAACTTGTGATATCCTATATCATGGTAATATATGATATTGTCTTTGAGTTCTTACAATCTTTGACATCTATGTCGCGTTGATGACTTGCAACATCCCTCTCACTACAAGAAAACACTTCAATTTTCTACACAGAATTTCCTACATCGTTCCTACGCCTGTGAAGCGCAGAGAAGACGTAGGAAATAAGTAGAAAGATGTAATGGCATAGGAAAATCGTTGGAATTGCCTATGCTTTTGTTTTTCCAATTGTAATATACAAAACAATAATTAAGGCGTATAAAAGAAATCGAAAATCCACTTCGTTAAATTTATAGCCATGGCGAAGACGTGGATAATTTCCTATGCCTATATTAATTTTCTATATATTCAGATTTACCTAGTAATGACAAAGGAAAGTTCCTAAGCTAACTCAACGAAATAAAAAATATATTAATTAGTGTTATGCTAATTTATTATAAGCTCAAGTATAATATTACATTAGTTAATTAATGTTTGATTCCTTTACATCCCATATAATATATTTCATGTATTGCCCAAGCTTAAAAGCCGTACGAATAAGTCTTGCCTAACATATTTCTTGTAAATTAAAAATAATAATAAAGATTGCTGCCTCTCAAAACCAATCGTTCACGAACCAACTACCACATCTCTTCAGATCCTTATTGGAAAAAAAGCGAAAGAGAAACTGTAGATCCAATTGCTGCCTCCTTTAGATCGACCACTATCTGCCCTCAGATCGACTGTCTCTGTCCTTAATTCGTCCGTTGCCACCTTCCAACTGCCTTAAATCCAAAAGGAATTCCAGTGACCTTTTTTTCACTGGATCCGTAGTGTAAGATGAATGGTTTTTGTTCTTCTTTGTATTCAATTTATCCCATGGATTATTGATATTAGTTCAAATCGTGATTCATTAGCGAAAACTTATATAAATTGATGTCTTTTCTGACTTCAGCGAATCATTGGTGCGGGTTTGCATTGTCTGGAGATGTTAGTGTTAGTTAGATGATTTAGTGTTGGTTTTAGAGGACATCAATTAAGATAATTTATTATAGATGGATTTTATTTTATTCTGAAATATAAAGACTAGTCTAAAGACTCCAATTATTAATTTATTTGAATGGATTTAAGTTTTATCTCAATCAAATGCACTTAAAATACTTATTTTCTTTCTTTAAAATTGAATGAATCTTCTACCAAGTGAGTTTACAAAGTAAATTAATTTATATTATTATGCCATATGATAAAACCTTACATTCCTGTCATACTTATTTAAACATTTAATTTGCTACCTATTCTTCTAGAATCATTGTATGTGAAAGAAGGTTTTAGTTTCACTACTTATATTTTACTTACCATGTATGCAACTGACTGTCATAGACACCTTAAAGATGCTTTTAGCTAAATTAAATGAGCAATATAAATGGACATTTGATTTTATTTACCTATCCATGAGGTAAATATTTCTTGATAAGTAAGCTAGAGGCCACAATTTGGTACGTAAGCAAGTTAATTTTTTTCTCTTTATATCCTAACAAATGAAATTTATTAGGATGACTAATCCACAATATCATACTTTTTTCTTTCGAAAACTGGCACTTAGGTTGTGGTATGTAGTAGCATAAGTCATAGGTACAATATAACATATTATCTTCCCTATGAACTAGGTTAGAGAATTTTTTTTTCTTGATTTGCAGTATATTTGTTGAAATCATTTTGTATATTATAATTATTAATGTTTTATTCATCATGTGAAAGCTATTTTGTTTAAGCTTTAATGACTGTATGTTTGTTTGACATAGAGTATTGCTAAAAGATCTGACTGCATCATTTGCAAGGTTTATATTATGAAAAAGTGATAAAGATAAATCAGTGGAAAAATATCATATCTTGCATATACTCGTAATCTTAAGTGGCGATAGCTTGACAAAGAGGGATGTTAGTCATCGTCACTTACCTAAATTGGTAAAGGTGGTTATTATAAAAGTGAAAACTACAGTCCATTATGAAATTCTTTTAAATTAGTATTTGGTATTAAACATTCACTTGTTCATTTAAATCTAAAGAAAAAAGGTGTGCTCTTAAATATTGTGGAGGTTGGTCTCACAGCAGACACATCTTATGCTGAATTTAATAGTTCTTTTGGCAAAGCATATTAGGTTCTCAAGTAACACGTCAATAAGTTTATCATGTACTGAATTTAATAGTAATAAAAACCCACTAGATTAATGTTGACATCTAAAACAGTCGTCAACATCCGAGAGCTCGAAAAATTAGAAACTTAAATGTCCAGAGCGAAGAAGTATATGAGATGCAATAATAACATGTGGGAAAGTAAAGGGCACAATTATTTAATTTAAATGTCTTTTTAATTTAATTTAAAATGATCGCTATTAAAATGATCAACCATCAATGTCAAAACTTCTTAATTGAACTTGAAAAGCTATTATAATCAATTTATAATTATATATTGATTGTGTATGGTTGTCGTGGTTGCTTCATAGATGATGGATGTTATTACAGTTTATTATTACTATTTATGTACGTATAAGCGTTAACGATTATAATTCTTATATTATAACTGTTGTGGTTGTTATTATAACTATTCACACAATTCACACTATGTATTTGAAAATATTTGGGAATTGGTTGAGTCTTATTCCATTGGGAATTATCAAATGAATATATATTCATTTAAGTGAAATAAGGCGTAAAAATGAAAAATTGGATTTTTATATCCTAAACGATTTGAAAATGTAACTAAGATGATTTCAAACAACTTTTGAAAAGGTTGAAATAAATTTGAAAGAGTTTTGAATTGGAAATGGATTGTTCTATTTTAAAATTAATTTTAAATAGTAAATTTAAAATTGAATTCGAGTTATATATATAAACGACGTTTTTAACTCGAATTGGTTATTATGTTATTTTTATATAACGTTTAAATTGATTTCTGAAAAGTTTGGATTTCAAAAGATTTAATTTAGAAAATATTAATATTTTATTAATAAAATATTCAATTCTGATTTATATTTGAATTTGAAGTTGGAATTTGATAATATCACTTTTAAATGAGTTTATAAATGTTTTATAAAATATATGTGGACTAAGTCAGATGATTATTATTTTAAATTATAATATGGCTTGAATAAGACGTGTCACGCAACGACAGTTATTTAATTTCAAGCATAAACTTCAAACGACCGTAACTAATGAAATTTAAATTGTATTTACCTGAATCAAAAAACATTTATTTTCAATTGATAGTAACTTTCAAATAAAAGATGAAATTTTGAATTTCAACTTATATATTTCAAGTTATGTTTAAATCTATTTTTGAAAAGGTAGTTGTAAACGCAGTTCGATGACTGTAATTGGAAATCAATCGAAATGGCCTTATAATTTTTTTTTATAAAATATAGAAAAAATATGATAAATCATAATAAATGATTTTAAAGTGATATGGATAAGAAAATGAAGTTTTGAACTATATCGTGATTTTTATGTTTTCAGCCTAACTTGCTGAATACGGTAAATTGACGTTTTGGGAATATAGGATTAATGAACTAAATATTTTCAAATATTAGTTTATCGGATTTGATTGGAATTAATCTCAGGTATTGGTGTTAGTTCTGTATATAAGACTCATACTATTCGAAGAATTTAAAAGGTGGATACACCGTTATTCCACTTATAGTAACTTTTGAATATGCGAAGTTGATATCGGATATTAGCTGATAGGATTTCTTTCTAAATTGTATATTTAATATTAACTGTTTTTGGATTGTCGTGGATGATGTCTTGAATAACTTTATCCTTAACCCAACAAGTTAAGTTATTTAGTTTATCAAATATAATGTTGTTTTAAAAGATGTGTTTTGATAAATCTTTTAATTAAGATTTAATTGGAATATGGATTTGAAAAGTATGTACCAAAGTAAAGATTTCCAATTGATAAATATGATATTTACCTTTGTGGTTTAATTTTAGACTAATTATGTTGTAATGTTCCATGCAAGCATTCCACTTATATTAATATTTATTCGTGGATTCTAGACATTATTAGAATATCATTTAATTTATAAATAAATAATTGGTTATCATAAGGTAAAAATACATCTATGTTTATGTGCGTCATCATCTTATGAGATAGCTTTGGTTTCAAATATTCCATAATTTAGTAAAGAAAATTTTCTCTGACTTGTTCTTTCTCGCATTGGTTTACTAAACTGACCTGGGTATTAATTTACCATAATCCTCAGGTCAGATCTAGTGTATTTACATGATATTTTAGATTGCTTGGAGCTCATAAGGGAGGTAGAAGGCTGCAGAATACTTTCGGTAGTAATTTTCTGCTATGTTCATTGTCATTTTCATCAACATTTGTGAGGACAGACTGTTATGATTGTTCAGACTGAATTATAGTTAGTACTCTGATGTATGTATGTTTTTTGTATTTTTAAAATTCTTTCTATTAGTAAAAATTGTTATATTATAGATTAGTCATTCCATTGTGAGATTATATTTTGTCTTTTCTTTCTTTTTCCCAAAAGGATTTAGTTTTCTTATACTTAGATATTTGTCACATAAACATCGTAGATGTAATAGTGTCGACCCTTAAAGATTACAAGTGGTATCACCGTTTAGGTTGAGCAGATACCTAGGCTTTGGCAGGGAGTTATTCTTTTGAGATAGAATAAGTGTGACACTAGGATGAGTGTGAGTGTGTGTGTGTGTATGTATGTATGAGAGCGCTAATTTGTTAGTGTTATAAAAGCTGTTTATTGTAACACCCCGCATTTTTAATATAATTAGAAATGTTTATATGCATGGAAATATAAATAATGGTGATGTGTAATTTAAATTAGTGGAGGAGACGGAAAAATTAATACGTAAACGATATATGTAACAGAAGAGGTTATAAAATAAAGATAATTTAATTATCAGAAATTAAGTAACACGCACATCACCATTGCGTTCGTCTCAGAATTCTGCTTGGGATAGAGTCCAAGTTTGCGTAAACTGGATAACGTGAAGAAGTTATGAGCTTTAGAAGTTTGTATACATATAAGGCTCATATATATATATATATATATATACACACAAAATATCTCCAGAATTAAAAAATATTCAAAAACAGTCAAAAGCGGGTGAGCGGGAAAAATCTCGCTCGAAGGGTGTCGACCCCCACTAAGGGGTGTCGACATAGGTGTCGAGGGGAATACACAGGTGTCAATCCCCCTATATAGGGGTAGACACCCACCCAGATCCGAGCGGAATACATCGTTTTGTATGTTGGCACGTTTTCTGACCAGGTTCTTTGGCTTAGAAGCTATATAATGGACCCTAACCCTAATGTTTTCTTGACCTAAACTAATGGCGACACCATGACGCTGCTCCAACGTAAAATAATTTAGATTCTTCTTCTTCCCCAAGCAATTCTTAGATCTAATCTCTTCTCTTCCTCTTGAAATCTGTTCTTAAAATAAAAAGATAGATCTAGGATTCCTCTACTCCAAAATAAGGGAAAAGAATTCAGATGCCTGGATCTATGTTGCACAAAAAGGGAGAAAACCATGGATCAGATCAAGAATTGGGAAAGCATAAAAGTGAGTGGATTTAAGACACATTTTTTTGTATAATAATGGATCTATCATTCGCCATTCCCCATTTACACACGTAATAAACCTATTGAAAGATCTAATCTGGTAAAGTTCACCTATGCCTAATATTGTTGTCATATGCTTAATTATGATCAGTCATTTTATGCCTACGTTGGGTTTCCTCCTTTTATTCTTCCCTTTTTATTTTTATATAGCTAGGCTATCTTCGAGCCTATGCCTATCGTGGATTTATGCGATTGAACGATATTGAGAATAAAAGGGAAAATGTTGGTTTGGGTATTATATGTGATTGGGAGGTTTGGGGGCATAACTTATAATGGGGCTTTGGGAATAACTTTGATTGGAATCATAAATATAACTATGGGTATATGAATCAAATTGTAATTATGAATATAAATTGGGATTATGGGCATAACTATACTTGGAATTATGAACAAAACTATGGTGGGATTTATGTATATAAATCAAATTGAGAATATAAGACTGAAATTTGGGGCAAAAACTGATGGTTGGAATTTGGGTCATTATTGCAATAAAATATGAACAATTGGAAAAGTTTGGGAAAATATGTAATAAAATGAAAGTAGGCATAAATTGTGGAAATTGATTTGGGCATAATTGGGCGTAACTTGTATACGTAGGATTATAGGTATAAATTGGATTAGAATTATAAGCATAAATTTAAATTGGAATTTATGGGTAACTGGTAATCATAATAATCCAAGACTTGAAATTGGGCATGAATTAAGAAAAAGATATTGAACACCTAAGACACGAGGTTAGATTCAGATGCGGCAGAAGTCTGCCCGGAACCGCCCAGCATATCCAGCAACCGCAAATGGTAATCTAATATGAGAGGTCTTGGGTGGAAATTGGACCCATAATGGTGTCAAGACACGAGGTTAGATTAGGATGCGGTAGAAGTCTGCCCGGAGCCGCCCGACATATCCAACAACCGCAAACGGTAATCAAATGTGAGAGGTCTTGCGCGCGGACATCATAAATAATAATGAACACTTAACCAAGACGACTCATATAAGGTTGATATGGATATAATAAAAGGGGTTAAGTGGGTAACATGGGTAGCATGGATAATTTGATAAATTATAATACTTAACCCAATTAAATCGGTAGTGGTGTTACGAACCAGTTAAATTGAGTAGGGGTTAAGTAAACGTGTTAAAGAAGTGGGGAGGGTTAAGTTAATCTTAAGTAATGCCAAAATGGGGAATGATGATAATAACCTATTATGAATGAACTTAAGAAAAAGGAAACGATAATAGGTAGGCTTGTCCTAGGGACAAGTGGGAATTATAACTTATGGAATAAGGTAGGTTATAATGAACGATGGAGAAAACAGAATAACTTATGGAATAAGGTAAGTTATAAGGAACGATAGGGATAGATGAAATAACTTATGTAACAAGGAAAGTTGTACTTAATTGAAGATTAAGTAATCTGTAAAGGCAAGAATAAATCTATAAATGAAGATAACATAAGTTATATGAAAGACATAACAGGAGATTCGTTGAGTTGAGTAATTCTCTGAGTGTCAACCTGATGTTGATTTTGGTCTTCGGGGTTGATACTTAGGGAGTTATTCTCTTAACCAATGTATATGTGAATTAAGATGTACTTAATTATAAAATTATGTAAAACATGTTATTATAACCATAAGAGGGATAATTATTAGATTATGAGAATAACATGTCATAGGCTTATTAATGAACTTAAAAGGATTAAGTTATAAATGGAATTAATAAGCAAGGATAACTTGGTAAATTTGAAAAGTAAGTAAATGTGAATAACCAAGTTAAATGAGAAAATTGACAAGGTGGTGCAAGTGCGTAATTAATGATTAGACGTAGGGTCTAATGGCAGATAAAACTAAGGCACTTGAAGCAGTCCGTACGTTATAGGAATAATATCCCAACGAGGTAGATCATCACAGTATCATAAGGCACGAGGGGAGCGCACATTTATTATTCTGGCGGCTACAACAAACTGAAAGGGGAGGCAGGCGGCTTCCTGAGACGTTAAAGGTGCTCCTGGTAGTCTTCTGTGGTGGTTTAGCTTCAGGCTAGGATTACAGAGGTTGGTCTGTGCGGAACTACCAGGTGGGTGGGCCTTGACTACACAAGAAGGGGGCAGTCAGAATGTTGTACGCGGTGGCATTAATGGTGGTTCGGCGGTTGCCTTAGGCGGAGGTGGAGGGTCAAGACCAAATGATAGCAAGATCGTTGGACACCTGTCACCAGCAGCCTAAGGAATGCGAAAAGACAAGAGCTACCCCCTAAAGATCTTTAACCTTTGCTATCAAGGGACGAGTGCGGGGAGACCCCACATGGATGTTTAGATTGTTTGCTTGTTAGGGGTGGTCGCTTAGCTTGTGTGGTCTTTACTAGTTGAGGGAGGGGTTGAGGTGGGGCCATAGCCACCATAGAAAAACCAGACCCGAGGGATATCTGTACATTGGACACTCTTAGAGGCGGGCCCGTATAGATATAGAAAAGCTCCCGACCAAGTTCCGTGTTTCTGGTATAGCCCTACCACGGAACTCGGGTGCACAAGTAGAGGTTATGTGCAGTAGAAACATCGAGTACGATTGATGATACGTACGTGAGAAAGTCTAGGTACAACCATGTCTGCTCTGGGTGGTGTATCGTAGACTAGAGGGAATTATTCGGTGATGGAACCAAAGTCGGTCGAATAGTTCGAGGATAGCAGTTAGTACGCTTACTTAACACAACGATAGTGGTTCTATGCGAATGTAGAGTTGTACGTTACAATGGCATAGGATGAGGGACTACACATATTACTGTGGCGATACGGAGGAGACCATGTGAGCGGGGTACCATGGGGTGTACCTCAGTTTGGGGGTAGCTATATATACATTATATTAGGTTAATCTACTAGATGGTAGATGGGTGCGATGTGTGTGTGAAAGCCTTGAGTGCTAATAACACAAATAACCTAATTAATGAGAAAATGTAATCGAACGGTATACGTAGGATTATTCAAGAGGTGTAGTTTAAATTCATTCACACAGAACTTATGTTTTGACCCCCTCCTCATAACATTCGCAGGTTAGGTTCATGACAGAGACTATATAGCTATGGATACTGGTTTAGCAGTACTGTTATTAAGGTAAAGCTATGTTTTAATTATATTATATTTTGTTCCTTCCGCTGTGAGATGTTTTTCGAACTCTGGCATGTTTTATGTCTCTGTCTTTTATGCAGGATACCAGAGCAAAACAACATGGGTTTCGATGGATTGGGTTTTTGAAAAAAAATCGGTCCGCCGGAACGTGGGTTGTTACATTTATATTATGTTAATTTATTTGTTGAAGGATTTATGAATTCTTGTCGGTACATGCAATGTCATGGTATCGATAGAAGTTTCTAAATACTTGATCTGGTTAAATCGACATAATATTGTTTGAAATTGAGTAAATGAAATAATTTTACTTGAATTACATTTCATATACAAAGAACGATTTTCATATATTATATAGTTTTTTATTCACTACAACAAAAACCTCTTTCCACATCCTTTAAAGTTAGTGTTTTGGTGGATTCGTAGTTCTACGGTTATTTTGGACTAATAAAGTTTTGTTCAAACGCTGCCTAAAACATTCTCCACTTATCAATTCGTTTCCCTCCGCTCATCAATTCGTTTCCCTCTTCTTTTTCATTGCTTCAACATCCTCTCCAAACTAGGAATGGCAATGGGGCAGGTTGGGGTGGGTTTCTCGTGCCCTAGACCCGACCCGGACTTTTTAAACCCTGCCCCCAAACCCGCCCCGTAGACCCGGTGCGGGTCGGAATCACCCCGTACCTAAAACCAGTACAGGTCAGGGTAGACCCGACCCGCCCCGCGACCCAGTGATATTGTGTTCTAATGTGTACAAATTTATATACTTATAATTTTTATCACTGAATGATAAATTATATGTATTATAATGTGTTCACAATGATAAGAGAATATAATGAGATGAGTCATAAAGTAATACTTCAAAAAGTATGCATTTGTTATTGTATGATTATCATTGATGCAACTTAATACTATGAAAAAATTATAGTTTGTTGATTGAAAGAATATAATATTCAAGTTATAGCAATGCATACCTAAGAAGATTAACAAGCAACCATTATTGTTATAAAGTGTTTTAATGATGTTTCAATCATGCAAGTCAGGTTGGGCGGGTTAGCCGTACCCCAGAACCGACCCTAGACCCGGACCTCCAAAAGCGGGTCACCGGTCTACCCACCCTTATGACCCTATGGGGCGGGTTTAAATGGGTCAAAATAGGGACGAGTCAAGCGGGGTTGGACCCTAAACCATCCCCATTGCCATCCCTACTCCAAACCTACTTCCCCAATTCCATAAAAAATCAATGCCTCCCCCATTAAATCATCCCTACACCTAGAATACCGTTTTTCCCTCTATGTAATCACCGCCGCCTCTTAGATTCCACTGTCACCCCCCGGATTCCGCTTCCGTCCCGCTCTTCGAGTGCTCTGAGTCCATCAATCGCTGCCTTCCAATCAAATCGTTGTTGTATCCTACTTCGACTCCTCTATTGCGTTCACATTCAATCCCGCTATGAAGAAGGCGGTACTGGTTTATGTATGGTAATCCTAGCTTTGGTGGTTGTTCTTTTGAGAAGAAGCACTGTGCGATCGAGGGTGGTTTGCGGGTTTCAGTTGAGGTCGGTTAGGTGAGGGGATTATCAACTATCGGTAGTTCAAGTTTGGGATTTGGATGCGGATACAGGTGTGTTTCCTGTTGAAGTGGGTGAGGTCTATTGCTACATGGGCGTTGGAGAAGATCGACTTTTGTTGATGAATTTCATGTTAGTTTTAGAGGTTGTGATACTGAAGCAACAGGTTTACTAGTTTTGGTCTTAGTGTTCGCTTGGTTGGTTCACTTGAGATAGTTATATGAAGTGGCAAGGAAAGTGATTTGGGGTGTAATTGTAAGTTTGATGGTTGTTTATTTGTAGTAAGGAGACTTATTTGATGAGGGGGGCTGATGAGTTTGCGTGGAAGTTGCGGTAGGTAATATGGCTTAGTTATTTGATGAAAGTGATGAGGCTGTTTACAGACAATTAAAACTTTTCCGCTACACGCAAATGAAACCACTAGTTGTAGCTTAGACGACATCACTACCATCTATTTCTACTGACACTTCTTGCAAATAGCAGTAATATTATGCTTCCAAAATTTGCAACTTATTACGCTAACTTTATAATTCATTATTTCTGTGTTTCATATAAGTTATTGCAAAATACTTTCATTATTATGACTCTTACGTAATATATTATGTTTCTTTATTTCTATTTTTCTATGACTCTTACGTAATAGGTATATGCTTTGCTAACTTTATACCACTTCTCAACTCCGGATCCAGTATGCAGCAGAGGTCTCATTATTAAGAACATCCATAGTGTTACTGATAAGGTATCACATTCATCAAACTGCTAAATCATGATTATGTAAAGATCTGTCAACAAATCCATTCCAATTAAGGTCAGTTAATAAAATCATATTTACTTTAGTTTTTCTAATTCATATCACCCGGATAATTTAATTTATGCTAAATTTCAACATAAAATATTGTTGCTTTAACACATGCGTGACATTATTGTTTTTTAGGTGAGGATATATCAATCACTGATTAAACTTTTGGTGTTTTTGATTAGTTGATTACCGAGGTGTTATTTTAAAAGCATTTATAACCAAAACAATATGTTATACCATCTTCCAATGTGCAAACTTGTACTGTGAAATCTTACTAGGTTTTGCATTACATTGAATTTACAATTAAAACAAAAGTTTTGACTATAATGGAATCTCTCGATTCACTACAACAAATTTTGTAATGACCGGGTAGAAATTCGATGCTCAAATTTCGACAATAATATATAAATATCCCATATTACTTGCCAAAATCCCAGTATCGAAAACACCAAATGGTTAATAGAAAGAAATTAAAGGGTGAGAAAGAAAGAAAATTTAGAATAGAAGAAGAAGAAAAATCAACACAACACAGAGTCTCACATCGCAGCGGAACAAAATATAATATAGAAATAATTTTTATTGAGACCTTAAAATAAAACTTACAATCATCAGAGTACATCAATACATCTGGACAGTTATAATAACCTGTCTTCATACACAACACACAACAGAATAATAACTATATAACATCATACGTCTGAACTCCTCCAGCCCGTCTCTGGACTTCACAACATCTGATAACCTGAACCTATGCAACCCGGTCTAACCCGAGCATTACAAACACCGGGTCAGTCTGGTGAACCAGAATGAGAAACGCACTACATTTATATAACATCCATATTGATTTTAAAGTTCAAAATCCTTTTGAAAAAAAGGATAATAATAAGACCAGCCCACACATAAACACAGACGGTTTTACCTTATTATAACTCAAAACAGTTTTGAACTTATATCTTATTCTAATATTATAATAGTGTCTAAATATAAATAAATAAAAATCTAGTGGAACACTTGCATCTCGTGCTCCACATATATAGTATACAATCAAAACCGCGGGCACTAATTGAAGATTGGATTCTAACTATGACATGGTATGGAACCACCTTCCGATAGTGTATCTCTAGAGGGGAATACAATGGGTTCAACAAGAACATCTTGCAAACCGGCCCGCACATGATAGACCACTCATTTCGCTTGAGTGTATCGAATGTATATCACCAACGGTTGGGTGCGACCCACCGTTTCCCGAAAAGGGACAACATCGAAATAGATTAAAGAATGAAATGGATTTATTCTAGATAGGTGATTATACATCCTAATGGGAGCGACCCACATAGCCATGTTGCCTTCCCGATTTTTGTCATTTCCCGTTTGATGAGGCTTGAGGTTTAAATTACCTTTTTAGATCAGCACATTAAACTTTGAATGTCACATCGTCAGGTCCGTCAAATCACTAATTGACGTCCTCTAAAATACACTGGGCACATTTGAAGAAATCAATGTACGTGACCATCTGGAAATACTCTGTCAGACACTCGTCCATACATGTCACCCATGAACAAGATGAACCGAAGGCACCATCCTACCACATCCAAAGGATCAGTAGCGAGAAGTCCTTGCAATCCGTAAAATTTCAACCATGACCGAATCACAGTTTAAAAACCTCTGCTAGCCAGAGAAATTCAACAGCAATCCTTCCGCTTATGAAATTCCACGGTCTTCAATTGCTCCACCTCGATCATCTTCTGATATCTTCAATGTTTATGTATTTGCTGGTCGGAATGGTTTTAAAATATAAATTCGATTCTGGACTTTCAGTACCAACAATCGATTTGGCCAAATTTTGATAGTCGATGATTTAACTATCAAAATAAACAACCATCATTCATAGAAAAATAAAGTGGATTCACTGGTTCAGTACACAGCATCACTTGGCCTCCTTAGTTAAACAGTTATTAATTAAATTTCTAAATTTCCCAACATTTGGAATATTGCCCTTTCAAATCTTATTCCCAAACTTATAATTCCTCAAACTATAGTTTATAATATCTTCATAGAAATACTAAATAAATTCCCTCAACTACCTTCATCTCTAAACTAATATCATCCTTGGATAACCATGAAGTCATTCAATTTGGGGTATTTTATTTACCTCTAAGACCTTGAGTCGACAACATTCTTATCTTCGGATTAGATATAAGTTTATTAACGAAATCATATTCTGTCACTTTTCCCAATACTTATATTTATATTTAGAATCCCTTTTTTAAATAACCACTTATCTTTGTTTTGTCCAAACAATATCCATCTTAAGATCTTTCCTGTTAGATTCTCAATTTCATAACCAAGTTCAATTAACTAAGGTTTCTGTTCAATTTCAATTCACATCATTCTTCTTTAAAACTTTCCGAAAATAAATCAAAAATCTAACTCATATAAATATGAGTAAAACTTATTAAAAATCCTTTTTTTTAATTATAAACAAGGTTTTACTCAACTAATTCCCTTTATCAGCATTTCCATTTCACCCTGGTTTCTTTCAAACATTATTCACTTTCAAAGTCAATAGTCTTCTTTTATAGAAATCTGGACTCGATATATCAAAACAACTTGGTTTCTTTTGAAAACATTATTATATTGTCTATCGAGCCACTTTATGAATTCATATTCATACTATACTTTAAAAATCTCATTCACACGTCAACTCCTCGTTAATTGTCTAACATTCTTTACATCAAATAGTTTATTTCATTATCTACTATAAATAAAATAATTAATCTTTCTTAACATATTATTTTAAAATGATATTTAACTTCAAAAATAATTAACAATCCGATAATAGTTTTTAATAATCAATTCTCGTGCAAGTAGTCGACCTGGTTATCTCAAACAAGGTTACTTTGTTAACCATCCCCACTTAGTTATTTCTTTTAAATAAATAAAATTTATTTAAAATAATTCCCATTGTGTAACCACCCGGAAAATCAGAACCAATTTAAAATTTTTATTTTAGCAATTTTAATGAATTTTGGATATTTAAAATGATTTATTTTAAATAATAATGACTAAAAATTTAATTTAATCGAAGTAAGAATGAAGATTTGTTTTAATTATAAAACAAGCCTTAAATGGCGCGGCAGTTTGAAAATTCGATTTCAAATGAATATATAGGATTCAAAACAAATCGAATTTCGGTAAAACCAGAAATATTTGAATCTGTTTAATTATATCTTTCTAACAAATTTAAGAAACTAAGATTTCACTTTATAAATTGAAAGTTATGTCCAGTTTAAAATTCAGAATAGTCACTATGGAATTTATATATATTTTAATATTATATGTAGCCCTTAAAAATAGCCATTGTAACGACCCGCATTTTTCAGCGATATAATTAGTTTATTTAATTATTTAAATAATGATTTAGGGAATTAAATGGTCGTTAAATTAAATAATATTGAATATTTAAATAAATAAATAATATAATAGAATAATATATTTAATTTCTGAAATAGTCAGAAATGGTAGAATTCACAAAATGGTGTGAATTGGATCATCTGTGGTATTTAATTCAGTTTAGAATTGAATTAGAATAACGAATATATTATTTGAACGACAGTTTGAACGTACAATTATATTATAATTAAAATCGAGCTCGAAATGGTGCGGCAGTTCGCTATTTGGCGATTGGAACTTCAACTGAATATACAAGATTCGTTTTAAATCAGATTTATATGAAACAAGAAACGCTAGGAGCTGGTGAAGTATATTTTTCCGATGGAAGAGAAAAATCGAGATTCCGTCGTGTAGATTTTTATTTATGTCCAAATCAAATTTTAGAAAAGTCGCTATGGAATTCCTTTATAATTTATATCGATTTATTTATATTTTAAATTGGATTTTTAAATATAACTCGAATATCGATGTAACACTGGATTTGAAATATCGAGTTATAAATCCCAGTGTAACAGTATGATATTCTGTTGTGAATATATACGATAATATTTATTTTTATATATTAAATTCAAATGTTTTAAATATATTTATATATTGAAAAAGGGTTATTTAGAGCTTTAAAAATAGTCAGTTTTGCAAACAACCTCTGTTTTCAACGAAACTAATTTTGTTGGATCCGCAATATTAAATTATTGCTAGATTTCAATTTCCGTGATTTTTGAGGTCAGTGTGTGGCCGTACGATATTTTAATGTGAAAAACAGTCGATATTCTGACGGTTAAAAATTCGCTGTGTGAGAAAACGAAGTCGGAATTCGACGAAACCAGTTTCGTTGGTACCGTAATGTCAAACTGAAGCTGCATGTCCAGTTTCATGATTTTTGGGTGTCGTGGGTGGTCACAGTAATTTTTAAACAGCGTATACAAGTAGCGATTGATTAAAATAAAATAAAATATCGAATAAAAATATATTTTTCCATACTATAAATATCCTACCGTCATCTAAACCCTAAATTTACATTCTTCCTGGTCAAACTCGAGAACGCCGCCACCCATTTCTTTCTCAACCCAAAACCGCAACTTCAAAATTCAAAGAAAAATAGAAATAAAATTCTATAAATCCTTATACACATATATTTGCACTCCTGAATCAAAGCTCTTCATTTCTATGTAAATTTCTGGGTGTTCGACGTCCTTTTGGCTCGCTGAAATAGGACGCAGCGAACTAAGGTTCGTATTCAAGTGGAATTGAAGCCTCGGTTGATGAATTCATGTTCGTTTTGGGATTGAGGAGGAAAAATGGCTTGTGTGTGCCAAATATTGGGGTGTGCGGTGCCATTTTTAGTCGCGGCTTCCTGGTACAGCTACATTGTAGCTCGATGACAGAATGGGCTGTGGGAGTGCGACTTTGAGGTTAAGGGCATGGAGTGATAGAGAGATTGAAGGAGAGTGAAATGGTGGTTTTAGTCTTCGATTTCGTGAAGTATTGGACGTGTGGTTTGGAAATGAACATTTGGGAATGGCTGTTGTATTTGCAGCAGGCATCGGCCTTGTGAGATGGAGAAGAAGAGGTAGTTCGGGTTTTGGGTTTTAAGGGTAGAAGTGGGCCGGTGTTTTAATGGTAAAGGCCCGTATACTTTATTTTAAAACTCAAGTTTTATTTAAATTAATATATGAACTTGTAAATTGAATTTCTCCTTCATACGATATCAGATTGACGAACCGTAAGTTGCGTTGGGACCGTATGGACGGGAGATTCACAATGAAGCTGACTAGAAGTGGATTGGGACTCGTATGAATTTATAGCAAAATAAATTTTCCATCTGAATCAACAGACGCAAATCGTTATTTAACGATAACCGTCCAATGCGAGTAATCTCAATAACTCTGCTCAATTTATATTTTTTCAAAATATCTTTAGAATTTATAAATATGGTTGTTTGCTGTGTGTTGGCTGTTTGGTTGAACTGCTAGTCAGTTGATTGAAAATATAGATAACGATATAGATATACATCGTTAATCAAATATTGATTCTGTTTAGCAGAATACTTCATAGTGAAATGAAATTGATGTTAATTTTATTGTTTGACATCTGTGGATGCAGGGAAACAGGTTGGAGGGACCCAACTGGGTTCCTCAACAATTATTTTACTGTTTTTCATATATTGTGTTATATGATGTGATATGAAATCTGTTGTTGATTTTATATGTTGGAATGATACTGATCATTGTTATATGGTACATTAAATACCATAGGGAATACTGGAATGTTAAAACGGGAATTTTCAATGTTATATTGAAAAAGAAATATTTATAAAATCAAAAGATTTTATAAAAAAAGAAAACTATTTATTTAGAAAATAAATAGATTAAAAAGGAATATTGGTTGTTAGTCAAATAGATAGAATTGAAGGGAAATATTTGCAAAACATTTACAGATAGAATTGAAAAGAAATATTTGTAAACTATTTACAAATAGAATCGAAAAGGGATATTTATTGGAAAAATAAATAGAATAGAAAGGGGAAATATGTGTAAAAGGAATAGTTAGATTATAAAAGGAATTATTTATAAAATCAATAGACTTTATAAACAGAAAATATTTTATAGAATAAATAGAATTATCGAAAGGGGATTTATTTGGTAAATAAAATGGTTTTTAAAAGGAAATACTTGAAAAGTGACTAGAATTGTATACAAGGAGAATTTTACATTTGGAAGATTTAAACCCGTGCTTCGCACACGGGTATAACATGATATAGATTTAAAGCAAAGATTTTATGTAAAATCTATTCTGACCGATAGATTGAGAAGATAAATTTATAAATAATATTTTATAAATCAAATGAATTGTTTATCATGGATAAATAGAATATATACGTCAGGACTTATATAGAGGAGTAAGAATCAATTTCAACATCGATATTTGTAACTGAATAATCAGTTAGAGATAATCAGTTAGAGTTAATCAAATTAGAATTAATTGAATATTAGTTAATCAATTAGAGTTGATCGAATATAGTTATTTGAGATAGAGTTAGTCAACATAGTTATTTAGGATGTGTTGCCATTTCACACGACTGCTAGCGTAATTCGCAGGGCTGCGGATAGCCTACGGCAGTCGGATGTTTCCTGAGGGAATCAGGCGTAACCATTGTGATCGCTGCGATCTAGAGTCAAGCGAATGGAGTTAAATCGAATATTAGCCATTTGAAATAAAGTTAAAACAGACATAGTTATTCGAATATAAATTAATTGAATATTAGTTATTAGATAGGAGTTAAATAAGTTGAGTTAAATAAGTTGAGTTAATCAAGTAAGTTAATCAAGTTAAGTTAATCGAGTTGAGTTAGTCAAGATGAGTTAATCAAACCGAGTTAATCCGAAGGGGTTATTCGAAATAGTTTATTCGAATAGAATGAAAGGAAATTAATCGAATGTAAATCATTCGTAGGGAGTTGATCGAATGTAAATCATTCGAAGAGAGATTATAGAATATAGTTATGCGAAGAAAGAGTTATCGAATATAGTTTATTCGAAAAGGAGTTATCAAATAGAGATTATTCGAAAAAGAGAATTATACGTTGAATTCTATTATATCAAATTAGGGAAAGTTCTATTTACTTTCCGTCTTTAAATCAAGATGTATATTATTATTCAATTAGTTATTTGCTATTTATTCAAAATAAGGAATAATAATTGTATTTAAGTTATTTTATTTTGAAAGTATGGGATTATAACACCATCGTTATAATCAAATGATTTGGTAAAAGAAGTAGTTTCATAAATAGAATCTAAGTTACATAAGGAAGTGGGTTAAAAGATTTTAAATGGTGAAATTTGTCTATTTCGAGGTTAGAAATGTTGTTCAGTTAAGGTCTGAGAGGTAATTATACCCCAACTTGACTGACTTCGTTTTTAACTAAGGGATGGGTAAGGTTCGATAGTGAGGATTGATTAAGTAAATTTAGTCAATAAATGTAATGGGTTAAATTGGCTTAGTGATGTTTATTTCAAACATCTGTTGAAATCAAATGTATAAATTTTGGAAACATTTTCCAAACATAATCAAAGATATTTTCTAATCATAGAAAATGAGATGTTAATGAGAAGGAATACTGGAATGACAGTGATACGTGAAACGGAGATTGGAAATGTTTTCCAATGATTGATGACGTAGATTTCCTAAATTTAGAAAATAAGAAATAGTGAGTATATAGGAAAGGGGAAATGAATAAATACATGATTAACTTAATTAAAAGAGATAAGTGTTGATTGATGATTGATCGATAGAATTTCCATCTGGAAATAATATCGTTGGTTGCACACCTATTTTTCTTTGATAGTTAAATCACCGACTATCAAAGTTTTTGACCATTTTACCATCATCAATACGGAGAGATTGGGATCAAATATATTATCTGAAAACCACTCTATATGGACGTTAGCGTTACGATCAAATATTGAAGACGGAGTTATGCAAGGACTATCCTGTTACAGAATAGTGCCTTCGGTTTGTCCAGTCCCAGGACAAACGTGAATGGACGAATGTCTGACATAGTATATCTAACAGATCGCGTAAGTTGATCTCTTCAAACGTACTTACGTTTGGTGGCGGAGGAATTCATTTCTCTTAGCTTTATACCCGTGGTATTTTTGAGGAAATCAATTTGTGATTTGGTGGGTATGACGATGTGGCATTCAAAGTAAATGAATGTATGATCTGTCAAAAGATACGTTATGACCTCAAGCATCATCAACCGGGAAATGACAGAAATCGGGCAGGCAGCACGGCTAAGTGGGTCACTCACATTAGGGTGTATATCACCTATCTAGAGAAAATCCATTTCATTCTTTATCTATTATCGATGCTGTCCCTTTTCGGGAAGACGATGGGTAGCTCCCAACCGTTGGTGATATACATTCGACACACTCAAGCGAAATGAATGGTCGGTCATGTGTGGGCCGGGCTGCAAGACGTTCTTGTTGAACCCAGTGTATTCGCCTCTAGAGATACACTATCGGCAGGTGGTCCCATACCTTGTCATAGTTGGAATCCAATCTCCAATAAGCGCCCGCGGTTTTGTTTGTATACTATATATGGAACGTGAGATGCAAGTGTTCTGCTAGATTCTAATTACTTGTGATTAGACATTATTATAATATCAGAAGAATATTGATTTCCAAAAGTGTTTTTGGTTATCGTAAGGTAAAAACCGTCCGTGTTTATTTGTGGATTGGTCTTACGATTATCTTTTCTTGAAAAGGGTTTTGAAAAGTTAAACCGATGATTTGAGTTTATTCACACCAGTCCCATGACTGACCCAGAGTTTATTTTGTTTTGTTTTTCCCTAAACTCTTGGGTGCCCAAATTTGTACGGACAGTCAAGTAGTTCGGGTCCTTACAGATATACTTGGAGGAGCTTGAAGCAGGAGACTTCAGGATTATATAGCTATTGTTATTTTCGCTGTGTGTAAGTGTTGTACTCTGATAATGTTATTGTACTGTTTTATCTCAAAGTTATGTTATAATATATTTTATTTGTTCCGCTGTGAGATTTGTGTTTACTCTGATTGTCTTCTTCTTCTATTCTAATTTTCTATCTTATCTATTCTCACCCTCTAACTTTTTTCTATTAATGATATGGAATGTTCGATACCTGAATAATTAACACGGGTTTTATGTTGATTTTCTGGGTCGAAAATCCCAGTTCGTTATAGCCATTTTGCGAACGACCTCCATTTTCGACGAAACCACTTTTATTGGATCCGGAATGTCAAATTATTGCTATATTCCAATTTTCATGATTTTTGGAATTAATATATGAGCGTGGCAAAAGAAAACGTGTTTTGTCAATTTCTATTGAATTGGATCGACCGGAAAATGACCATTTTTCAAACGGTTTCCAAATTCGACGAAATTAGTTTTGTTAGGACCATATCATCAAAACATAGTTAGTTTTATTTTTTGGAAATTTTTGGAGTCAGTATGTGGCCCCGGTAAATTAAAATGTACATTTAAATGTAATATATATTGGTTTATATTTAAATTTAAATAAAATCTGAGTGAAACAGTCGAATTGGCTTGTGGGACATATCCCATTGCATTCAGAATGGGGGCAATTAACTAGGGACGATAGTCGTTGGGTTTGATTTGGAGTTTAAAGATTAAAACGAACTATTTACGAATTAATTAAATAATTATTAAATATATAAATAAAATTAAGAGAAAACCCTAATTCTCTAATTCATTATCAGCCGCACCCCTTTCCATTGGAAAACCGATCCCCCGTCGCTTCCCAATCCCCAGCCCCATCGCCACGTTCCGATCGCCGCACCCCTTCCCCTTTGCGCCACATCACCTCAGCCTCCCCCTCTGATGTTCCTCCGCCTTCCCCCTCCTGAAACAGCGCAGACCCCCTCCCCTTATTTCTTCAGTTACCGATACGCAACACACACCCCCCCCCCCCATCGCGAGCCACCGCACCAATGAACCCCCTCCACTCCCCCGCAGCCACCACCCAGTCGCGCACCGCCATCCTACCCGAATCCCAATCGTTTGCTTCTGGAATTGACTCTTCTTGTCTTCGAGCTCTCGTGGATTTCAGATGTTCTTCGATGTCTTCGATTTGGGATAGGAGGATCGAAAATGATTTGAGTTTCTACGATTTTGAATAAATATAGCGGATTAAAAATATGATTTTTATGATATGAATAACATTGTAAAAGTAGGATTTTTATGATATGAATAACATTATAAAAATATGATTTTTATTATATGAATAGCATAAGAAAAATATGATTTTTATCTATGTAGGAGCGATATAAAAATATGATTTTTATTATATGAATAGCATAATAAAAATATGATTTTTATCTGTGTACGAGCGATATAAAAATATGATTTTTATTATATGAATAACATAATAAAAATATAATTTTTATCAATGTAAGAGCGATATAAAAATGTGATTTTTATATATTTAATAACATTATAAAAATATGATTTTTATATGTGTAGTAGCGATATAAATATATATTTTTTAGTGATAAAAATATGATTTTTAGTTGGAGAAAAATATGATTTTATTATCTGGATAGCATTATAAAAATGTAATATATATATATATAATGTTAAAATAAAAATGTGATTTTTATTTATATAGTAGTAGAATAAAAATGTGATTTTTAAATAAATAGCACTGTATTAAAAATGTGATTTCTAATATAAACCGCTTGAAAACAGATTGCGATGGAACCGACTGGAAGCGAACAGAATCCAAACCGTTCAATTAAAGAATGGCGGAGTGGAAACCCCCGGTGAGAACTTCTCACTCTAATTTTGTTTACAGTTAAATATATATTAGGATGTAGATGGTACTTAGTAGCACCCGACACCTTTGATTGAAACCATGGATGTTTGGTTGTTTGTTTTGATTGATTTATGTAACACCCCATAATTTTAAATATTAAAATGACAAATTAAAGAATACTTAATTTTTAGAAGAAGAATTAAGTGAAACGGGTTACGCCATTGCATTTGTCTCGGAATTCTGCTAGAGATTAAGTCCGAGTTTGCGTAAAACAGACATCGTATGAAGAAGTTATGAAGCTCGGAAGATTTAAAGTTTAAAGCTGTAAAACAAGTCGACCGCCCATTTTTCACCATTCGACCGGTACAAGTCGACCGCCCATTTATCACCAGTCGATCGTTTTTAGACAGAAGTGAAAACTGTCAACTGGTTGAAATTGGCCAGTCGACTAGTTGATTCTGGGCAGTTTTCTGATGACGTGTTTTTCTAATTTGAGTGGTTCGGATGGTTCCTAATTAATCAAATATAAAGGTCCTAATTCACCTAATACTCCTATAAATAAACACCTAAACCTAACCCTAATCTCATTGTTTTCATCCACGGCGCCTCTATGCTGCTCTAGTCTAAACTAGCCTTTTTTCTCCACCAAAACAAATTAGAATAGGAGTATTCCAATTAGAAGATCAGATCTAAAAACAATCAATTCAAAGAGGATTATATATATTTGAAGATTGCTACAACAAATTTAGCGATGCCTACAACAACTTATTCAACGTGTTCTTTGCAGCAAATTCATTGTGAGTTCATGTTGCTTTTAGATCTAAATATCTAATAGTGATCTTGATATGTATATAATAATTGGATTTCGAATCAGTGCCTAATCAGTTATATTATGACATATTCCATTGATCTGTTCTTATAAGTTCATATCATCTCCAAGTCTAATCTTGTCATAATATGTCAATTCAGTTTATGCCTATTTCTATCGTTATGTTGTTGATTCATTATTTTGCATGTTCAGATCCTCTTCTCTCCTTCTTTTTGTTTTTATTTTTATATAGCCAGACCACCTTCGAGCCTAGGCCTAACGCTGAAAAATGCGAACGTGCGAAATTGGGAATAATTGGAAAAAACATAATTTGGGGCATAATTGGTATTGGAAAATATGGATCTAAATTTGGAAATATACGAATATGGGTTTGGGTATATGTCTTATTGGATATTATGAATTTAGGCATGCATTGGAATATATGTAAATATGGAACTGGGTATAAAATGGGACATGTCTAATTATTGAATTGAGACATAAATTAGCACCTATGTGAATATGAATTTTAGGCATAAGTTGGAAAATATGTGTGTTTGGGGTTTGTGCAATATATATATATATATATATATATATATATATATATATATATATATGCCTTAATTTATGATAAGGGACATATGGTGCATAATTAAAAAGGTGAATTAAAAAGAAGCATATAGGACTATGATTTGAATAGTGTATTAGACATAATTCAAATGGGGAAGCATAGAATAATCACCTATAATGACATAGGTAGATTTGGATAAAAATGGTATAATTTGAATATGAACATTTTTGGACGTGTGATTCAAATTACTGGGGTAAAATAGGTATTGACACTTATAAAAGGAAAGGATTAATTAATTGGTAAATTAATTAATAATGGAAAATCTAGTAATTACAATTAGGAATTGTAATTGTAATTTTGACACGAGGTCAAGTTGCATTAGTGGCGGAAGTCTGCCCGGACCCGACCGGCATATCCAGCAGCCACTAATGTTGAACCTAATGTGGGAGGTCTAAGTACGTAAGTACGAATCAGGCTAAGACACGAGGTTAAGGCGAACTGTGGAATAAGACTGCCCGGACCCGACCGGCATATCCAGCATCCACACGTTGTAGGCCTAATGTTAGAGGTCTAGCCTATTATAACCATAATTGGACATGGTAATGAATTGGACTACTTAACCTGATTTAATCCATAAGGGTTGTGTGAGTATGAACTTAAGTTAGGGTTAATTAAAATTGGATGGGTAGTGGGTGGGTTAAGTAAATTAGAGGGGATGGGTAATATATGCATATAGGCCCATAAACTTAACCCGATAAGGTTATGTAATTAAGGACACCTAGTGGTATACATAACCGGTATAAACAATAAAGTTATGTAATTAAAGGACACTGTTTAGGGTAAGCATAACTTGTAAGGAAATGAGACAACCTGTGTAATAAGATAAGAGGTACTCAATTAAAAATTAAGTAATCTAGAAGTCTGGAACCCGCTGATGTGAACAACATGCTTTGGCCTGTCCTAGGGACAAGAGGAAATCATAACGTATGTCATAATTAATGGGTTAGGAAACTTGTTAATGGGCCTTAGTTAATAGAACTAAGTTAACAAGTAAACAAAGATAAGTTGTATTAAAAATGAAAAATGGAATTATGATTAAATGAGAAAGAATGAGGAAAACTTATAAGATAAGTTATATTTAGTCATAAATAATGACTGACATGTTAAAAAGGAAACATGTCAAATGAGACATACTTAATTACACATTAAGCAAAAACATGTTATGGTAATGATGTAACCAAGCAATAATATCATATAGATTGTGGATTACAGACCGTGGGCCACAATCTAGAGAATAACATGTTGTAAACTTATTAATAAACTTAAATGAATTAAGTTGTATAACTGAATTAATAAGCAAGAGAAACTTGGTAATTTGAATAAGAATTCAATATGAATTGGAATAACCAACTTAGCTGGAAACCTAGTAAGGTGAGACAAGCGCATAAAAAAATGTTTAGACATAGGGTCTAATAACATGCTAAAGTAAGGCGCTTAGATCAGTCCGTACAGTTGAGGGTGAATAACCCAACGGGGTAGATCATCGAGGTGTTATAAGACACAAGGGGAGAGCACATTCATATGATTGGTTTGATGGCTCCAAAGGACTAGAAGGGGATACGCGGTTTCCTGAGACGTTGAAGGTGCTCCTAGTAGTCCTCTGTGGTGGTGTAGTTTTGGACTGTGCTTACAGAGGTTGGGTCTGCGCGTAACTACTAGGTGGGTCGGCCTTGACTGCAGATGTAGCTATGCAGTCAGAATGCTGTGATGAGATGGAACTTGGGTAGTTTGGCGGTTGCCTCACGAGGAGGTAGAGAGGGTCACGACCAACAAGGATAATGGACCATCGGATATCCATCATCGGCAGGCAGCGGAATGCGAAAAGACTAGAGCTAACCCCAATATATCATTTCACCTTTCACTATCGAGGTACGGAGTTGAGGGGAGACGCCACATGGATGCTTAGATTGGTTGTTATTAGGGGCGGTCACTTAGCTCTGTAGTCTTTACTAGTTAAGGGAGGGGCCGAGGTGGGGCCATAGCCACCACGAAAACAGACCCTAGGTATATCTGTATATAGAGGTTCATTAAAGACGGGTCTATACAGATATGGAAAAGCTCCCGGTCGAGTTCCGTGTCATGCCCTGCCACGGAACTCGGTGCACATTAGAGGACGTGCGATTGAGGCATCGAGCTACAATTACAATACATACGTGGGATAGTCTACATACATGCACATCTGCTCTAGGTGATGTATCGTAGACTAGAGGGCATTATTACGATATGGAATCTGATTCGATCGATGGTGGCAGTCCGTACGCTTACATAGTATAGTAAAGACAGATATATGCGGAACGTAACATTGTTATGTGGACTCCGACATAGGATGAGGGACTGCGTTCACTTCTGTTGCATTACGGTGGAGACCGTGCGAGTGGGTTACCATGGGGTGTATCTCGATATTGAGAGATAACTACATATATTGTATTAGGTGAATCCATGGGAAAGTAAATGGGTATGTTGCACATATAAGTCTTAAGTGCGATTAACCCAATTGGCCTAATAAACAAGAAAATGAAATAGAATGGTATTGATAGGGATCATTCCATTTCTGATATACTTGTATATGTGCGGTACAGAGAAATGTATATAAGAAGCGCAATATATCTTGTTTATCTTTTCTTGTTCAGTTCACACTTGTCTTTGTTATTGTTATCTTGTTCTTCCAGTTTTTATATACCTACCATGACACTTTTATTTATTTATATTTAAAACTAACTGGACTCGCCAGACTTTATGTCTGACCCTTTTTGTTTCCTCTGCCCTCTCTTCCGTTTCCACCCCTCCCCAAGGTCCTCAGGGTGGAAGTGCTTAGAGTTGATTTGGATTCTTTTCATCTTAGCTTGGACTTTGGATATTGTTATACAACTTTGACTCATTGTCAACTCTCGTATGGCTTTGCTTAGGAAATATGGTTTATGTTTTGTACTCTGATATTTTTGCAAGAAGGATTATTAAACATGTAACTGGTTATTTAAAATCTATGATGTAAATTCAGTATTTAGGACCATGATGTTATGATTTAGATAAAAAATTTAATTTCGCTGCTATTTTACATGTCTGTCTTGTGCTATTATGTTCTTATTTACCTATAACGCTTCACGAAAGTTAATGCATTCCCTTAGTGAGTGACATTAATGGATGTGGGGTGTCACATTTGGTATTAGAGCATATGGTTATAAGATCGGATAAAGTATTTTGAAAATGATTTTCAAAAAGGTCTCAAAAACGAAGTATTTTAAAGTAAAAAGTCTGTTTTGAAGAGCATATTTCCTAAAGCTATAAATATCCTCTCGATTCTTTGCTTGATTCCTTTTCCTTTTGTTCGGGGAACCATTTCTTCCCGAAAGGGTATCCCCATCTCGTCATGGTTCTGTAGGCATGTTAAAACTATGGTACATGTTGAAGGGCAAAGAAGTGCCCAACCTCCATTTTTAGCCGCAGTGGTTTCACCTGCGTCTTATTTTCTTTCGAACCTCACAAGGATTTCTGTATGATGGAGGCAACTTTTAAGAGACTATTTAGCATGTTGCACAAGGATGGTAAAAAGCAGAATAAGGGAATTGGGGCTAAGGAACACAACCCAAAGATGAAATAAAATGGTGGCTTAAGAAGAGAATATAGATAAAAGAAGAAAAGAGGAAATACCATAACTTCGGAACGGTGGGTCATCTGAAAAAGGATTGCAGAAAGAGGTAAAACGTTTGTTACCACTTTGGTAAGGCGGGACACCTTATTAAGGAGTGCCCAAAGAGACAAGGACAAAGCCCGAGGGCATGAACTTCTAGGAGGGAAGCTTATGTTCTCATAGCTGGTGGATAGGATATGGGTAGGAAAGTTTCCGTCGAAGGATTGATTTCTATTTCTGATCATCCTATTAGGATTCTTTTTCTGGCGCTTTGTATTCTTTCATATCTGATCCTTTAGCTGAGTTGAATCTCTGCACCTAGATACTAGTATGGTTTTAGATCCCATTATTGCCTCAAACCCCATTTGAGGTATGGCTCTTGTATCGACGATTTGTCAGGGTTTGAGAATCTCTATGTTAGGCGTCAAGTTTGATTGCAACGCATATGTTATTGATTTCATAAGATACAGTATAATTCTAAGATGGATAGGTTAACCATATATGGAGCAATTCTAGATTGAGAGAGGAGAGTCGTTAGACTTCTGACTTGCCACAGAAAGACTCTCGAGATTTCTTATGACCCCAAAAGGGTCTGTTATGCTTAGTTTCCTATAACCTCTTGATATATCTATTGATGATTTGCGACATGTGAAACAAAAGAGGGAACTTGATAAGCAAGTAGGGGAGCTACTTTAGAAGAGGTTTGATAGATGACTATTCATTCAAGAGGCGATAAAAGGTATAGAGTTCGAGATAATGGAGCCAAACTTGCGAGAGGAACTTAAAGTAGAGAAGGAAGCAACGATTGGACGAGTTCCGAATTGCATACTTGGATCGGAGGTTAAGAAATTGTGCAACAAAGAAGTGAAGCTAGTAAGAGTGCTATGGGGAAAGGGCCGCGAGAATGCTACTTGGGAGGCTGAAGACAAGATTCGCACTTCATATCCTTTCCTTTTCGAGAATATGTTCTTAACTTCTTTTTACAAGCTTCAAATTAATACTTGCGTCTATCGTTTGAATATCTCCTATCGATCGAGTCTTTAGGTAGAAAACTAATGAATGTAAACATGTGTTTGAGACATGTTATGTTTGATGGATGCAAGTGGTTGCTAGTGATTAATTGCTCGTGGATGCATACACACACAATAGGCACTAGGTCGGCTCAGTCACTTACATGTTGCATATTGATGTGTGTACATTTTAAATTTTTATGGATTATCGTTGCATTGATGTTGCATTTGGATGGATGGTTGTGCACCCATATATAACTTGCATGTTATGCTAGGGTAATTTGCATACATTTTGGTTGCATGGCACAAACATACATTGCATTAAGGAGGTCAACTGAATCAGTATACCGCCTGATCTTTCGCTTTAGTTTACGGACATATACACACACTATTTCATATATTCATAAAAGCATTAGAAATTCCTTAAGGACAATGGATGTCTGTGATAGCTAGATGGATGTATGATTGCTGGATGTTAGGATATATGTTCTTCTTAACTTAGAGATTTTGGGGATGAAATCCTTTAAGTAGGATAGAATGTAACACCCCCTAATTTTAAATATTAAAATGACAAATTAAAGAATACTTAATTTTTAGAAGAAGAATTAAGTGAAATGGGTTATGCCATTGCGTTCATCTCGGAATTCTGCTTGAGATAGTGTGACAACCCGGATTCCGACAGACCGAATTTTTCAAATTCTATCCATCGAGACCCGAGTTGGGTGCTCTGGTATTCTGCAGAAAAAGACAGAGATAAAGAAACATGTCAGAATTCGTAAAGCATCTCACAGCGGAAGGAAATAAAGTATAATATTCAAATATTGCTTTACCTTATTAACAATACTGCTAAACCAGTATCCAAAGCTATACCATCTCTGTCATGAACCTAACCTGGAAGTATGTAATGAGGAGGGGGGTCAGGACATAAGTTCTATGTGAGTGGACTTAGAATAAACTTCTGTATAATCCTACATATACCGTTCAGTTATATTTTCTTGCTTATTAGGTTATTCGCGATATTAGCTCTCTAGGCTATACTCATGTCCCACTAGTAGGTTAACCTAATACAACTTATATGTAGATACCCCCAACACGTCTAATCCTTTCCATGTATATATATATAGTCCCTTGCCGTATGTCATACGGGCTTCATCATTTAAATCTATACTACTTTAGTTAGTTCCACCATTCTCGAAATCGTTTGGACTGCCACTCTCGATCTTGCTAGATTCCGTGTATCATCTAGATTTAATCTAAGGTTTACAATCGAGCGCTTCCTAGATTCAACCAGGGTTTACGCTACCCAGGGCCACTGGGGGTTATGCTACCTATTGAACGCTTCTCGGATTCAGGGTTTACGCGACCTAGGTCCAACTTGGGATTACGCTACCTATCGAACGATGCCCCCTAGTCTAGGACACACTACCCAGAGCGATATATGTTCCTAGACTTTTCCCACGTATGTGCCGTGAATCGTTATCGATGCCTAGTTGCACATGTCCTCTATATGTGCGGCCCAAGTCCCGTGGCAGGGCTAATCAAGAAACACGGAACTCGGTCGGGAGCTTTAAGTTATCTACCGACGCAGATGCTAAGGTCTGTTTTTATCTATGTGTGGTTATGGTCCCACTTGACCCCTCCCTCAACTAATGAAAGGCACCCATGAAAATCAAGAATGAGAACTATACGCAGGCCCCCTATGCCCTACAAACCTATTGGCCAAACCTCACCCATAACTAGATAGCAAGTATATGGTCTGTTGGAGTTCTCCGCCTTTCCGCTTCACGTACTCGATTGACTCAAGATGGTAGGTAGACGACGATGTGCTATCACAGGGCTAAACAAGATATCGTCGCCTCACGCTGGTCCATCCTAGTCTTTAGGTTGCTTATATTGCAACCATGGCATACTCTTGGTTCTTCTAACGCAGACCTTAACCTCTGTGAGCTCAGGAGGATCATCTGCAACCTACAGAGGGATACCAAGAGTACCCTCATGTCCCCTCAGAGCAGCGCGCTTCGTAACCCAGACCGTTGGAGCCTTCTTCATGATCAGATGGATGTTCGCTCCACCTCATGTTCTACTTGGTTTTCTTGACTAAGGTTTACTACTTAGTTCTCTTAACTAAGGTTTACTACTTAGTTTCCTGAATCGTTCGTTTTCTTAACTAAGGTTTACTACTTAGTCCTCTTAACTAAGGTTTACTACTTAGTTCTCTTTCCCGTTATTTACTTAGTTCTCTTAACTAAGGTTTATTACTTGGTTCTCTTAACCAAGGTTTGATACTTAGCTTCTATTACTTAGTTCTCTTAATTAAGGTTTATTACTTGGTTCTCTTAACTAAGGTTTACTACTTAGTTTCCTGAATCGTTAGCTTTCTTAACTAAGGTTTACTACTTAGTCCTCTTAACTAAGGTTTACTACTTAGTTCTCTTAATCATTCGTTTTCTTAACTAAGGTTTATTACTTAGTCCTCTTAACTAAGGTTTACTACTTAGTTATCTTTCTCGTTATTTACTTAGTTCTCTTAACTAAGGTTTATTGCTTGGTTCTCTTAACCAAGGTTTGATACTTAGTTTCTGTTACTTAGTTCTCTTTAACTAAGGTTTGTTACATAGTTCCTTTTAACTAAGGTTTACCAATGAATTCAAGCATGACTTAAGTTCTCTTTATCAAATGATAGTGTATGGGTGTTTTCCCACATTTCCAGCTTAGATTAACTTATTTCATGGTATAAGTCGTCCCAACCTTCGAGCTTTGTATTACATCTTAAGTCATATTCATTTCTTATCCCTAGGATAAGTTTGTCTATTATTTAATCTTATCATTCCCCACTTTTCCTTGCTTTGATATTGGTTAAGTTTGCCCATGTGTCCAAGTTGACTTAACCCCTAATCACGTATTCAATTCAACCCACGTACCATGCCAAATTGGTTAAGTGTTATCTAGCGGTTCACGTTGACTTAACCCACCCATATATCATGTCAAATTGGTCAAGCGTTATCTAGCGGTTCACGTTGACTTAACCTTACCATACTAGCATGTGTCATTAGCATTAGTTAATTATTAATGCCCAACCTCTCACATTAGACCTGTTGTTGCGGTCACTAGATGTGCCGGTTGGTTCCGGGTAGGATTACACCATAACTCAATCTAACCTCGGGTTTCAAGCACGTTATGACTAACTTCTCACATTAGAACCTTTTGTTTGCGGTCACTGGATGTGCTAGGCGGTTCCGGGCAGGATTACACCGCAAACTCATTCTAACCTCGAGTTAGCCATGTTTCATGTTTAGCTAATTAACAATTCATGTCTATTCTAGGTGTCATAGGCCAACTATAAATTTACAAGCATGTTCATGTTCATTCTACATATCAAATATCAATTATCAATTCACAAGCATGTTCATTTTCAAGTTATCCCATATTGTCAATTTCATGTTATGTGTCGAGTTCCATAATTACTTAAAAAACATGGTTTGTCCAACATATTCCATTTTTTAATTATGTTTCTAGGATCTTAACGGCATATCCAATTTTCAAGTCTCAAATTCAAGCTTTACCCAAAAAACCCTATTTATGCTCATTCTTATAATCTCGTTAATAGGCAATACCTATTATTCCAATTCAATTTATCATTTAAAACCCTCAATCCCATAATACCCAATTTCAAAAAATCAATATTTTTTCCCAATATATTTGCCCACGTTTATACATATAATTAATTCACCTTTTAGGCTTAATTTCAAGTCACAAACAATTTCCGCCAATTATCCCAATATTTGCAATAATAATTGTTATGCCACAATTCCCCAAATTTCATATTATATTCCTCGACTGCATAAAATAGATTATGCCCAACGTTCCCCTATTCCAACCGTACGTATGTATAATGAGATTTTCGTCTAGGTTCGAGATAACTTAGATCCAAAATTAAAAAGGGAAAGGAGAAAAAAAGAACAATTATTATAACATTAATCTTGAATTGAATTTATAACTGGGGAATGATGAACGATAATAATACTATTATGCAACAAGTTTATTGTAATCCCACTCACAGTGTTTTTTTGCGCTCCAATTCATAGATCTTTGATTTTCTTTTTCAATTCATGAATTTGATTTGACTTTGATTGATTTCATGCCCCAATTTACAGATTGATCTTCCTTTGATTTCCTTTCGCGGCGTAGGTTGCGGATCTGAATCCCTCCTCTTTTCTTGCGCAGTATTTTAGATCTGAATCTCTCTTTTGTTTTATTTGTGGTAGTTAAAATCCTAAATCTCATTCTTTTTAATTTAGGAATAGATTCGTGAAGAGAGTAGATGGATCTAAGATTTGGTGGAGAAGAAGAATTGTTTAGATCCATTGAGGAGGAGGAAGAAGAAAATTCTCTTTAGATTTGGTAAGAGTGGAGGCGTAATGGAGTTGTGCATAGAAAGCACTAGGTCTAGGGGTGTTTATATAGGTAGGATCCAATGAATCTAGTCAGAAATCGCGTCCAGGTGCGAAAAAGTGAAATCTGCCCGAATCTGGGGGTAGGTCGACCCCCAGGTCGACCCCTAGGTCGACCTCCCTGGGTAGGTCGACCCCCAGGTTGACCACCCTGGGTAGGTCGACCTCCTGGTCAACCTACCTGGGTATTTTCCTATGTAAATTCTAAATTTTTGTTGAATCTTCCGAAGGTCATAACTCTTTCATACGGAATCCGATTTTCGAAAACTTGGACTCTATTCCAAGAAGAATTCCGAGACGAACGCAATGGTGATGTCCATTTTACTTAATTCCTGATATTTAAATTAAGTATCCTTATTTTATTATCTTCTTTGTTACGTACACTGTTATCAAATTAATTTTTCCTTCTCTTCCATATATTAATAAATTTTCATTTTAAATCACCATTATTTACCTTGCTATGTATATGTACATTTTTAATTCTATTAAAAATGCGGGGTGTTACATTCTCCTACCCTTAAAGAATTTCGTCCCTGAAATTCGATAAGAGTAAAAACAGATAATCCCTCGCAACATCCAATTAGTGTTCATCCAATTGTTGCAATATTGTGCACATGTGCAAAGTGAGATACATCATACTAAAGTATGTATGCCTAATTTGGATCCACCTATATGTATGTAAATTTTAAAAACTCTTTCAAAACATGATGCTCACATCCTAAATATACTTGCAGTTCTACATGAATGCAATATTCTTGAAAAACCAAAATATTTTTCATCCAAGTTTTCCCATACTCTTATAGAATAAGAGCATAGTTCACCCAATTGTCGCATCCAAAACCCTACCATCCATCATTAAATTCGAAATTTAGAAAAGTCTAATTTTCCAAATTCGATTTCTTATGTTACGAAAAGGTATAAAACGGAAAAATTCACATCCTCGGTTTTTCTTTTCTAACCGTACTTGGAATTTTATATGACTATTCTATGAAGATTTCCTATTTTCCTATCCAAGCACAATCACATAAGAAAATTTCTTCTCTTTTTCCACTTATCTTGGAATTTTTTTTTCTCTTATTTATTCATCTTTTTCTTAAGATTTCTATTTTCTTTTCCCATCACATTTGTTGCCTTACTGAATTTATTGTTTCTTGTTAGGTAGGCTTTTCTCTTTCTTAGCTTATTTGACTTAATCCAATTACTTAAGTTTATTATTTCAAATAAGCTTTTTTTAGTTTTCAACTCAAACAACATCCTACACAGCTACTACTATGGGCCAAGAATCTTAGGACTTTGTCATCTCAGACAATTGCGAGTCCACACAACAGGATCTACCCACTTACTTTCCCTTTACTAATTAGTAGTCACTACTAGTCCTTGCTATGTATTACTAGTCAATCCCTTTTTCTTTTTCTCAAGCAACAAACCTAGGTTTCTCAATGCTTATGCATTCTATGGGAAATTTTCTATTAGCTAATCCCTGACTGTAAATTGGCAAGAGAGTAACTCCCTAAATATCAACCCCGAAGACCGAAATCAACATCAGATTGACACTCAGAGAATCACTCAACTCAACCAATCTTTAGTTGGTTCTAATTATTTAATCCATAGCTTTAACTTTCTCTCGTTCTTCTCTAGGCACTAATCCTTACCTACTCCATTCTTTTTAAAACATGGTTTGGCCTTCTTTCTTTTCATTATTTTTTCCTTTCAAAAATTAAAAGTGGTTGAAACTTCATTTTCTTCTCCAAAACTTGTTTTTGCCAAACCACAAAAACATATCAAAATAAAAATGCCAAACATTTTTTTCCAAATCACAAAACTGGGGTAGACAAGGACAACTATCGAGTTTACACTGTTTCTAGTTTAACTATTCGCTATAAGATGCAGACATCTATTCTATTCCTATAACTTATTTTGTCCACCCGACAAAATCTCTGTGTAAATCAATAATCAAAATTTTATTGGTAACAGAATAGAATTTCAAAACTTCTTTTCATATATGAAAACTAGCAAGATATTAATGCTCCATAATATGCGCCTTTTTATGAGAGAATTCTTTTAAAACAAGAAATCATTGTTTTACACAATATACCCCACTTTACTTTAAAACCCAACATGCATTTATCAAAATACTTTTAAGATTAAATCTTGGAAAATACCACAAATCCTTTTACAAATTCAAGTTCTTAAAAGTTTATCTTTGGGTTAGACTCAAAGCGGGTCTTCAACTCACTAGGCTTTCCTAGGCACTTCATGAATTCAATTCTCTTAACTATATATATTCCTAATCCATTTTTCCATATTTCAACCTTTTCTAGTTTCTAAGGTTACACTTCTAAACCCACTACTCTGAAATACTAATATTTTAGTTCCCATCCTATGTTTCTTTCTCTGGCTTCAAGTCATATTGTACACTTTCCCAACCACCTAATGGTTTCCAAATTCCTATGTTCATTCCTTGAGTGTATAAACTAGATATCCCTACTCTTTTCATGTCCAGTAAGCTACTATATGGATTTAGGTTTATATATATAATATATTTATATTTTAGAAAATACAAATACGTTCACTCATTATCTCCCTAAGATCACTAAACCGAAGCTCTGATACCAGATGTGACAACCGGGATTCCGACAGACCGAATTTTTCAAATTCAATCCATTGAGACCCGAGTTGGGTGCTCTGGTATCCTGCAGAAAAAGACAGAGATAAAGAAACATGTCAGAATTCGTAAAGCATCTCACAACGGAAAGAAATAAAGTATAATATTCAAATATTGCTTTACCTTATTAACAATACTGCTAAACCAGTATCCAAAGCTATACCATCTCTGTCATGAACCTAACCTAGAAGTATGTAATGAGGAGAGGGGTCAGAACATAAGTTCTGTGTGAGTGGACTTAGAATAAACTTCTGTATAATCCTACATATACCGTTCAGTTATATTTTCTTGCTTATTAGGTTATTCGCGATATTAGCTCTCTAGGCTATACTCATGTCCCACTAGTAGGTTAACCTAATACAACGTATATGTAGATACCCCCAAAACATCTAATCCTTTCCATGTATATATATACAGTCCCTTGCCGTATGTCATACGGGCTTCATCATGTAAATCTATACTACTTTAGTGTAGTGCCACCATTCTCGAAATCGTTTGGACTGCCACTCTCGATCTTGCTAGATTCTGTGTATCATCTAGATCTAATCTAAGGTTTACTATCGAGTGCTTCCTAGATTCAACCAGGGTTTACACTATCCAGGGCCACTAGGGTTTATGCTACCTATTGAACGCTTCTCGGATTCAGGGTTTACGCGACCTAGGTCCAACTAGGGATTATGCTACCTATCGAACGATGCCCCCAAGTCTAGGACACACTACCCAGAGCGATATATGTTACTAGACTTTCCCCACGTATGTGTCGTGAATCATTATCGATGTCTAGTTGCACATGTCCTCTATATGTGCGGCCCGAGTCCCGTGGCAGGGCTAATCAAGAAACACGGAACTCGGTCGGGTGCTTTAAGTTATCTGCCGACGCAGATGCTAAGGTCTGTTTTTATCTATGTGTGGCTATGGTCCCACTTGACCCCTTCCTCAACTAATGAAAGGCACCCAAGAAAATCAAGAATGAGAACTATACGCAGGCCCCCTATGCCCCCACAAACCTATTGGCCAAACCTCACCCATAACTAGATAGCAAGTATATGGTCTGTTGGAGTTCTCCGCCTTTCCGCTTCACGTACTTGATTGACTCAAGATGGTAGGTAGACGACGACGTGCTATCACAGGGCTAAACAAGATATCGTCGCCTCACGCTGGTCCATCCTAGTCTTTAGGTTGCTTATATTGCAACCAAGGCATACTCTTCGTTCTTCTAACGCAGACCTTAACCTCTGTGAGCCTAGGAGGATCATCTGCAACCTCACAGAGGGATACTAAGAGTACCCTCACGTCCCCTCGAAGCCGCGTGCTTCATAACCCGGACCGTTGGAGCCTTCTTCATTGAAACACCCCACCTCCATTAAGGTCACTCACAAAGGGAATGCCTTAACTTTTGTGGAGGTTTATAAGTAAAAGTCACAGATAAACACAAGACAGATATATAAACAAATATATATAAGCAGCGGAAAACAAACAGACTTTTATTTCATAAATACGTGTTCATACAAAACATTTCTATAATTGTCTCATAATAACATCCAAAACATTACATCATCATTTCTATCTTGGTTATTAAATAAAGAAGCATAAAACATAATTAAAACTGCATAAATCCCCATAGGATGTGTCCAAGAGCCATAGCCAAGAAAAGAGAGTCCAAACCGTACATCTACTATCTTGAAGCTTGTAAAGAGTCTGACTAAGCTGGGTTGTTTCCTCCCTGTGGACCTAGGGGGGACGGAAGAAAAGAAGACAAAAGAAAATAGGGTCAGACATAAAGCCTGGTAAGTCTAGTGACTCTTCTGTATGAGAATAAGAAAAAGGGCATGCTTGGTATAAACTGGAAATAGGAAAGTATCATAAACTAAGATAAAGCAGTTTGAATTGAATATACTATTGCACCCCACACTATATCTCTGCACCTACTTGCATTGTCTCAACTGGCACCCCATGATCGGGGTGAAGTGATCCCCTTTCTAAAGATCGGCTCCTACTCGCATAATCATCTGTGTCTTACGGCCCCCAAAGATTGTAGATACCTATGCTGGTCCCACCATGGGGTGTATCAAGTCCCATGGTGGCGACCCGACACAATACTAGAATGCATAGATTATACCACTGGTGCCCCCATTTCCCTGTTTGTCTGCTCCGAAGTGTGTGCACGCCCGCACTCCGTTAGAACCCACACTGTTGTACCCACCGCCTTTTGACCGCTTACAATCAGCCCAGTAATCGTGTCCCACCCTGCCTAGTTTAAGGGTACCATGATACCTAATTGGGTTACTGCTGAAATGGGTCCCCGTTACTAGGGTTTTCTAGTCAAACATGTTAAGTGGTTAAGTGTCTATATTTACCTAACCCCACCCACCAGTTTAATTAACATGTTGAATTGGTTAAGTGTTTTAGTTAACTTAACCCTACCATCCTGACTTGTCTGTCCTTCGCTTTTTAAAGCACCGACCACTCACATTAGACATGTATTGTTACGGTTACTGGATGTGTCGATCGGTTCCGGGCAGGTTTATACCGTAACTCAGTCTAACCTCGGGTCCTTATTGGGCTTAATGCTTAACCACCCACATTGGATAGGTATTGTTGTGACTACTGGACAGCCGGGCGGGTCCGGGCAGTTTTACATCACAACTCAATCCAACCTCGTGTTAAGCATACTCGTATTTTCTAAATTTACATATTTGTCTTTATTACTTATTATATGTAAATTTGTTAACAATTAAATGATATGGCCCACTTTCCAAGTTCATCATTTTTGGTATAAGGATTTATACCAATTAAGTGCCACAAATTATTTGCATGTGCCAAACATGCCAATACATCTATTCTTCACCAATTTATGTCAAGTTTCCTATAATTACCAATTTTTCCCAACGTAACCCCGTCTAAATATTAGGCTAACAATCTTAGCCTAATTTTACGTTCGCATTATTTTTAACATATAATATTAGGCTAAAAACTTAGCCTAATTTAGCGCACACAAAATTGGCATAAAGAAATTCATAAACATGACATAGGTGTAAACTTGGCATTATCGACATAGTCAATATGAACATCATAGGTGTTAACTTGCAAAATAGTAAACATGATTATCATAGGTGTGAACTTGCAACGTAGGCTTAATCATCATACATATATGTGAACTTGCATTGAAATAGGGATCTAACTAAATAGGTGTCACATGAATTAGCATATGATTTAGACAACATAAGCCTAAACATGTTTAGATCTAGGCATAACATCGAACATCACTAGCATATGACGAGAATATGACATGTCCATAATGTATGTATAATTTCATCGCATGTGTGAACTAGATCCAATCATGTTTACTACTATAACATGAAACTTGTATTAAAATGGATCTTGGCATGGATCCAATTATGAACTTTGCAACTTTTGTATAAACATATGAGCATGTATATGAACTTAATCAATTAGGCATAGAGGTTTAGCATAAAGTATATACATGAGATCTTAACTTGGACATATCACATACAACTTATATAATCACATAAACATATAGGTGTAGATTATAACATGAACTATAAAACTATCATGTGATGTTGTTTTCATTTGAATGGATCCAACACCAAGTAAATTTAACCACAAACATTCCAACCATTCACAATACAATCATTTCAATACATAGATATGAATTAACATCATCGTTATACAATAGCACAATTCCATTTCCAATTTACATCGAATCAAGTCTTAATTTTATTCCCATCGGAAAAATCACTATACTTACAACAAACGACGGTCTTGTTTACTGATTTCTGAATTTGCAATGCTTTCCTTTGGGTAGATAAACTTTGTTTGATTCTGGTTTTACTTTAGTTTTGCTCGTCTCTAAGCTTTCTCTAACTTACGGCTACTCTTAGTTTCCTTCCAGCAACATGACGGCTCAAGCTCTATTTTATTTGTGTGAATTTAGGTTGAGACTAAGGTTGTTTATATAGAATTTCAAACTTATTAGAGTCGTCGATGAAGCTAGAGTTAATCAAGGCCATCCATATCAAGAGAAGCCAATCAGAAAGCGACAAGTCAGCCCTAGTGACACAGCTAAGCCCCAGAAATCGACCAGGCCAGCCAGGGCCAAACCAGGTCGACTGGGCAGGTCGACCCTATGGTCGACCTGGTCACCCATGTCGACCCCCAAGTCGACCTGGTGCCTGGGCGGGAATTTTCCCGCCCAGCCCAGTTTGGGTTTGTTTTTCTAATTTCGAACTGAATTTGAACTGTTTGAATTTTAAATTGAATTCTGAAACTTCTGGAGGTCATAACTCCTTCATACAGAGTCCGATTCACGCAAACTCGGGCTCTATCTCAGGAAGAATTTCGGGACGAGCGCAATGGCGTAACCCGTTTCCCTTAATTCTTTAATTTAGAATTAATTATACTTTAATTTGTTAATTTACTGTTAACAGAAAATTCGGGGTGTTACATTATCCCCTCCTTAAAGGATTTCGTCCCCGAAATCTTCAAGTCTAAAAGAACGTATATCCTAACATCCAATCGTCCATCTACTCAACCATCAAACACAGGCATCCATTGCCCTTAAAAGACTTCTAATGCTTCATGATCATATGCATAGTGTGTGTGTGTATGTCCTTATCTAATGCAAAAATTAGGCGGTCTACTGATTCAGTTGACCTTCTTAATGTGAATCATGTAAGTGCCATGAATCCATTATGTATGCAAATTTTTCCTACTCATAATTCTACATGAGTGCGCAACCATTCATACAAATGCGACATCCATATGACAACATATCAAGTTTCAACCACATACAAATATGAATACATATATGCATATGCAGTATGAAGTGACTGAGCCGATCTAAAACCTAGGTTGTGTGTGTATATGCATCAACGAGCAACCACTAGCAACCACTTGCAACCACTTGCAGCCATCAACCATAACATGTTTCAAATACATGTTTACATCCAAAGGGGTTTCTACCTAAGGATAAAGGATAATATCGAGGAGATATACCTAAAAAGATAGATACAAGCACAACTTAAGGAAAAAGAAAGATCAAAGATGTACCCTCAAAAAGAAAAGGGTAGGCCGCGCGTATTATGTCCTCAGTTTCCCAAGTCGCGTCTTCCTCGGCGTCGCTCCACTGAACTTTGACAAGCTTGACTTCGTGGTTGCGTAGCTTTTTGATTTCAGTTCCTACGATTCGAGTTGGAACTCTCCTCACAGTTGCTTCGCGTTCCACTTCGGCTTCTTCTAGAATGCTTGGCTCCACCACTTCCGTAGATTCATGTAGACATTTTCGGAGATGAGAAACGTGAAAGACGTTGTGAATTCCAACCAACCTTTCAGGCAGCTCTACTCTATGAGCCATTTTCCCAATCTTCTCGATGATAGGGAACGGTCCTACAAATCTTGTTGCTAGCTTTCCTGCGGATCCAAAGCGAACGACGTTCCTTAAAGGAGATACCTTAAGGAAAACCCTGTCCCCAACCTCAAACTCAAGGTCAGTCCTTCTTTTGTCGGCATAGGATTTCTGTCTATCTTTGGCAGTCTTCATTCTCCTTCGTATCAAGTCCACTTTTTCTGAAGTCTCTCTAATCATGTCTGGCCCAAGTATAAGCATGTCTGTAGACTCCCACCAACAAGTTGGTGATCGTCATGGTCTTCCATATAGAGCTTCGAAGAGTGCCATACTGATGGTGGCGTGGTAGCTGTTGTTGTAGGCGAATTCCACTAAAGGAAGATGATCCTCCCAAGTCCCTCCGAAGTCAAGAACGCATAGTCTCAAAAGGCCTTCTAATACTCTATTCACCCTTTCTGTCTGACCATCAGTTGGGGGGTGATAGGCCGTGCTCAAGCATAACTATGTGCCTACATCTTCTTGCAGACTCCACCAAAATTCGCTCGTAAAGATGGGATCTCTGTCACTCACTATGCTGGAGGGTATTCCATGGAGTCAAACTATTTCCTTGAGGTAAAGAGAAGCTAGAGACGAGGCAGTCCTTCTACTCTTGATAGGTATAAAGTGGGCGCTTTTAGTGACCCAAATGCTAGTATTGCCTCTTCTTGACCTAGGCAACCCATCAATGAAGTCCATTGAAATGCTATCCCACTTCCATTGCGGGACTTCTAGAGGATGAAGCAGTCCTCCAGGCTTCTTTTGTTCCATCTTGACCTATTGGCATATCACGCACTTAGAAACGAAATCTGCCACATCATTCTTCATGCCGCTACAATAGAAAACTCTCTTTACATCCTTGTACATCCTGTCCCCACCTGGGTGTATTGTCGTCTTGGAATGATGTGCTTCCTCGAGAACCATCTTTACTAAATCCCTTGCTTGTGGGACGCATAGTCTTCCATCTCGCCTCAGCCAACCCTTATCATCAATGGAGTACCTATTGAGGTGACTGGAAGTTTCACCCCTAATTAGTTTTTCAATCACATCCACAAGCTGGGGGTCTTCACGTTGTGCGGCCCCTATTGAGTCTAAAAGAGTGGGCCGTACTTCTAGGTATGCCAATAAACCAGGTATAAAATCAGAGGAGGGCCTAAAGTCAAAACTGGCTATATACTCCAAGCTTTGCCTTTCTACAAAGAGAGGGCTTAGGGTCAGTTTCTTTCTGCTCAATGCGTCTGCTACTACGTTGCCTTTGCCAGGAGTATAGGAAATCTCAAAATCATACGAGGCAAGGAACTCCATCCACCTTTGCTTCCTTAAGTTAAGATCTTTCTGCGAGAAAAGATACTTCAATGATTTATGGTCAGTATATAATTCGAACTTCTCACATAGGAGATAATGGCGCCAAGACTCAAGCGCAAAGACGATGGCGGCCAACTCAAGATCGTAGTTTGGGTAGTTCTTTTCATGAACTTTCAATTGTCTTCCACCATAAGCTACTACCGTCCCTTCTTGCATCAGAACAGCGCCTAGCCCCGTACCACACGCATCTGTATATACTGTGAACATCTTGCTTCCATCAGGCAAAGTCAGAACTGGGGCTGTTGTAAGAGCCCTTTTTAAGCGTTGGAACGTAATATCATAGTCCAAATCCCAAGCGAATGCTAGATTCTTCTTTGTTAGCCTTGTGAGTGGAGCTGAGATTTTCGCGAAATCCCTAATGAACTTTCGGTAAAAACCGGCTAGCCCAAGAAAGCTTCGGACTTCGGTTGCATTTCTTGTTGTCTTCCAATCTTGCACTGCCACCACCTTCGCGGGGTCTACAGCTAACCCCTCTTTGGACACTATATGTGCAAGAAATCTTACTTCTTCTCTCCAAAAGTGGCACTTGGAGAATTTGGCTTTTAGTTGATGAACTCGAAGAGTTTCCATGATCTCCTTCAGATGCTGAGCATGCTCTTCCTCATTCTTTGAGAAGATCAAAATATCGTCTACGAAGACCACCACAAACTTATTGAGGAATTCTCTGAACACCTTGCTCATTAGGTCTACGAAATAAGCGGGTGCGTTTGTCAAGCCGAAAGGCATGACAAGCCGAAACCGTCTAGGGTTCTGAACGCCGTCTTATCAATGCTATCTTCAGCTACCCTTAGCTGATGGAACCCAGTAGCCAAATCAAGTTGGGAGAAGACTGATGCACCTACAAGCTGATCAAACAAATCGTCTATTCTGGGAAGCGGGTGTCTATTCTTTTTAGTCAGCTTATTTAGCTCCCTATAGTCCACACAAAGACGTAGTGAACCATCTGCTTTGGTGGCGAACACCACTGGAGCGCCCCATTCTGGGATACTCCGCCTTATAAACCCCTTCTCAAGAAGCTCCTTAACTTGCTTACTGAGCTCCTATCTCTCCTTTAGAGCCACATGTCTAACAGGTAAAGCTACAGGCTTTGCATTATCAACCAGATATATGCGAAAATCTATTTCCCACCTCGAAGGTAAGCCTTTCACCTCTTCAAAGACATCCGGATATTCCCGGACCACTCTAATTGACTGCAAATTCTCAACATAAGCATCAAGTGACTCTAGATAGCTAAGCATAACAGCATTCAAGGGATTACAAGAAATTTTTAGAGTGTTACCGAGCCGAGTCAAGAGTCTAACCACTCTTTTCTCACAATCAAGAATGGCACCATTACTGGATAACCAGTCCATATCCCGAGAAGCCCAAAACAAAGGAACTACATCTAAATTCAACACTTAGAATAGAGATTTTCAAATCCAAGCAAACCATCGACAAATAAGCCGAGCTCCCAATTGGATGTGAAAAAACCAAGGGATCTTCTACCATACTAGTGTCTAGGTGCAGAGATTCTACTAAAGCAGATGAAATAAAGGAGTGTGATGCACTGGAATCAAAGAGAGTGCAAACTGGATGATCATAGAGATAAACTAAGATTTCTACAGAAATATTTCTACCTAGTTCCTGTGGAGGTGCCACTAGCGCGTGAACCTGTCCCCCTGAGGTGGATCCAGTCCTCTGTCCCTGCCCCCGCTTCTTTGGGCAGTCCTTAGCCAAGTGTCCAGTCTCGCCGCAACTGAAGCAACCACCATTCATCTTCGCCTTCTTCTTCCTGCAGTCTTTCGCTATATGCCCAACAATGCCATAGAAATTGCACTTTTTCTTTTCACGGGATTTGTTGTTCTTCCCGCCTTTCTTGAAGTCTGTTTTCTTAGCTTGTAAACCCTCTTTCTTTTCTTGAGGCACTTCCACCTTTGCCTCTTTCTTGCCTTTATCTTCCTCGTGTAGCAGCGCCAATTCCACCAAGCTTTCATAGGTCGCTCCCATGGGTATATGGGTCATAGCAAGGCTGTGTAGAGGCTCATTCAGAGCTTTGACGAAGCGAAGGGCCTTCTTGTGTTGGGTGTTTACTAAATCCATCCCAAATCTGGCCAGCTGATTAAACTGATTGACGTACTCCTTGATTGTCATACTTCCTTGTTTAAGAGTTAGGAACTTCTCTATCTGCAGGCTTCTTTCAGCTTGGGAGAGGAATTTCATCTCAAACCTCATCCTGAAATCTTCCCAAGTTTCCACTGGCCTCTCAACATGGGTAACTTCCCAACAATAAGAAGCTTCATCTTTGAGAAACCACACTGCTAGCTGTATCTTTTGCCTGTCGTCAACTCCGAAGATAACGAATAAATCTTCAGTCTCCTTAGGCCAGTTCCTTGCTACCACAAATGATTTAGTTCCATAAAAGTCCTTTCCTTCCATAGCCTTGAAGTCTCTACACGTCTTAGCGAAAGTATTTCCATGAGGTGGTGGAGGAGGAGGAACCGCTGCCACTGTGGGAGGAGGAATGTCTACTGGGCCTGCACCATTGGCCCTAGCCTCTAGGTACCTTTGGAACCAGCCAGGGATCAGTACTCCTTCTGGAAGGTTAAGATCTCCAGACATGCTGGAACAAAAAGGAAAGTATTCAAGACAAAAGGATAGAGAGATAGCGCATATGGCTTTAGGGAATTATGCCTTTTAAAAACAACGCTTTTTCTTGAAAAAAAATGCTTCTTTAAACTTCTTTTTGAAAATAGTTTCAAAAACCTTTATCTAATCTGGTAAACCGTGCTCTGATACCAAGTGAAACACCCCACCTCTATTAAGGTCACTCACAAAGGGAATGCCTTAACTTTGGTGGAGGTTTATAAGTAAAAGTCACAAATAAACACAAGACAGATATATAAACACATATATATAAGCAGCGGAAAACAAACAGACTTTTATTTCATAAATACGCGTTCATACAAAACATTTCCATAATTGTCTCATAATAACTTCCAAAACATTACATCATCATTTCTGTCTTGTTTATTAAATAAAGAAGCATAAAACATAATTAAAACTGCATAAATCCCCATAGGATGTGTTCAACAGCCATAGCCAAGGAAAGAGAGTCCAAACCGTACATCTACTATCTTGAAGCTTGCAAAGAGTCTGACTAAGCTGGGTTGTTTCCTCCCTGTGGACCTTTGGGGGGGGGGAACGGAAGAAAAGAAGATGAAAGAAAATAGGGTCAGACATAAAGCCTGGTAAGTCTAGTGACTCTTCAGTATGATAATAAGAAAAAGGGCATGATAGGTATAAACTGGAAATAGGAAAGTATCATAAACTAAGATAAAGCAGTTTGAATCGAATATACTATCGCACCCCACACTATATCTCTGCACCTACTTGCATTGTCTCAACTGGCACCCCATGATCGGGGTGAAGTGATCCCCTTTCTAAAGATCGGCTCCTACTCGCATAATCATCAGTGTCTTACGGCCCCCAAAGATTGTAGATACCTATGCTGGTCCCACCATGGGGTGTATCAAGTCCCATGGTGGCGACCTGACACAATACTAGAATGCATAGGTTATACTACTGGTGCCCCCAGTGCCCTGTTTGTATGCTCCGAAGTGTGTGCACGCCCGCACTCCGTTAGAACCCACACTGTTGCACCCACCGCCGTCACTTTTGACCACTTACAATGAGCCCAGTAATCGTGCCTCACCCTGCCTAGTTTCAGGGTACCATGATACCTAATTGGGTTACTGCTGAAATGGGTCCCCATTACTAGGGTTTTCTAGTCAAACATGTTAAGTGGTTAAGTGTCTGTATTTACCTAACCCCACCCATCATTTTAATTAACATGTTGAATTGGTTAAGTGTTTTAGTTAACTTAACCCTACCATCCTGACTTGTCTGTCCTTCGCTTTTTAAAGCACCGACCACTCACATTAGACAGGTATTGTTACGGTTACTGGATGTGCCGGTCGGTTCCGGGCAGGTTTACACCGTAACTTGGTCTAACCTCGGGTCCTTATTGGGCTCAATGCTTAACCACCCACATTGGATAGGTATGTTGTGACTACTGGACAGCCGGGCGGGTCCGGGCAGGTTTACATCACAACTCAATCCAACCTCGTGTTAAGCATACTCGTATTTTCTAAATTTACATATTTGTCTTTATTACTTATTATATGTAAATTTGTTAACAATTAAATGTTATGGCCCACTTTCCAAGTTCATCATTTTTGGTATAAGGATTTATACCAATTAAGTGCCACCAATTATTGGCATGTGCCAAACATGCCAATACATCTATTTTTTCACTAATTTATGTCAAGTTTCCTATAATTACCAATTTATCCCAACGTCACCCATCTAAATATTAGGCTAACAATCTTAGCCTAATTTTACGTCCGCATTATTTTTAACATATAATATTAGGCTAAAAACTTAGCCTAATTTAGCGCACACAAAATTGGCATAAAGAAATTCATAAACATGACATAGGAGTGAACTTGGCATTATCGACATAGTCAATATGAACATCATTGGTGTGAACTTGCAAAATAGTCAACATGATTATCATAGGTGTGAACTTGCAACGTAGACTAAATCAACATACATATATGTGAACTTGCATTGAAATAGGGATCTAACTAAATAGGTGTCACATGAATTAGCATATGATTTAGACAACATAAGCCTAAACATGTTTAGATCTAGGCATAACATCGAACATCACTAGCATATAACAAGAATATGACATGTCCATAAAGTATGTATAATTTCATCGCATGTGTGAACTAGATCCAATCATGTTTACTACTATAACATGAAACTTGTATTAAAATGGATCTCGACATGGATCCAATTATGAACTTTGCAACTTTTGTATAAACATATGAGCATGTATATGAAATTAATCATTTAGGCATAGAGGTTTTAGCATAAAGTATATACATGAGATCTTAACTTGAACATATCACATACAACTTATATAATCACATAAACATATAGGTGTATATTATAACATGAACTATACAACCTGCATGTGATGTTATTTTCATTTGAATGGATCCAACACCAAGTAAATTTAACCACAAACATTCCAACCATTCACAATACAATCATTTCAATACATAGATATGAATTAACATCATCATTATACAATAGCACAATTCCATTTCCAATTTACATCGAATCAAGTCTTAATTTTATTCCCATCGGAAAAATCACTATACTTACAACAAACGGCAGTCTTGTTTTCTGATTTCTGAGTTCTGAATTTGCAATGCTTTCCTTTGGGTAGATAAACATTGTTTGATTCTTGTTTTACTTTAGTTTTGCTCATCTCAAAGCTTTCTCTAACTGACGACTACTCTTAGTTTCCTTCCAGCAGCATGACGACTCTAGCTCTATTTTATTTGTGTGAATTTAGGTTAAGACTAAGGTTGTTTATATAGAATTTCAAACTAATTAGAGCCGTCGATGAAGCTAGAGTTAATCAAGGCCATCCATCCCAAGAGAAGCCAATCAGAAAGCGACAAGTCAGCCCTAGTTACACAGCCAAGCCTCATAAATCGACCAGAAACCGACTAGGCCAGCCAGGGCTAAACCAGGTCGACTGGGCAGGTCGACTGGGCAGGTCGACCCCCAGGTCGACCCTATGGTCGACCTGGTTACCCAGGTCGACCCCCTGGTCGACCTGGTGCCTGGGCGGGAATTTTCCCGCCCAGCCCAGTTTGGGTCTATTTTTCAAATTTTGAACTGAATTTGAACTATTTTAATTTTAAATTGAATTCTGAAACTTCCGGAGGTCATAACTCCTTCATACGGAGTCCGATTCACGCAAACTCGGACTCTATCTCAGGCAGAATTCCGAGACGAGCGCAATGGCATAACCCGTTTCCCTTAATTCTTTCATTTAGAATTAATTATACTTTAATTTGTTAATTTACTGTTAACAGAAAATTCGAGGTGTTACATTCATGATCAGATGGATATTCGCTCCTCCTCGTGTTCTACTTGGTTTCCTTGACTAAGGTTTACTACGTAGTTCTCTTAACTAAGGTTTACTACTTAGTTTCCTAAAACGTTCGTTTTCTTAACTAAGGTTTACTACTTAGTCCTCTTAACTAAGGTTTACTACTTAGTTCTCTTTCTCGTTATTTACTTAGTTCTCTTAACTAAGGTTTATTACTTGGTTCTCTTAAGCAAGATTGATACTTAGCTTCTATTACTTAGTTCTCTTAACTAAGGTTTATTACTTGATTCTATTAACTAAGGTTTACTACTTAGTTTCCTGAATCGTTAGCTTTCTTAACTAAGGTTTACTACTTAGTCCTCTTAACTGAGGTTTACTACTTAATTCTCTTAATCATTCGTTTTCTTAACTAAGGTTTATTACTTAGTCCTCTTAACTAAGGCTTACTACATAGTTCTCTTTATCGTTATTTACTTAGTTCTCTTAACTAAGGTTTATTACTTGATTCTTTTAACCAAGGTTTGATACTTAGTTTCTGTTACTTAGTTCTCTTTAACTAAGGTTTGTTACTTAGCTCCTTTTAACTAAGGTTTACCAATGAATTCAAGCATGACTTAAGTTCTCTTTATCAAATGATAGCGTACGGGTGTTTTCCAACATTTCCAGTTTAGATTAACTGATTTCATGGTATCAGTCGTCCCACCCTTCGAGCCTTGTATTACATCTTAAGTGATATTCATTTCTTATCCCTAGGATAAGTTTATCTGTTATTTAATCTTATCATTCCCCACTTTTCCTTGCTTTGATATTGGTTAAGTTTGCCCATGTGTCCAAGTTGACTTAACCCCCAATCACGTATTCAATTCAACCCACGTACCATGCCAAATTGGTTAAGTGTTATCTAGTGGTTCACGTTGACTTAACCCACCCATATATCATGTCAAATTGGTTAAGTGTTATCTAGTGATTCACGTTGACTTAACCTTACCATACTAGCATGTGTCACTAGCATTAATTAATTATTAATGCCCAACCTCTCACATTAGACCTATTGTTGCGGTCACTGGACGTGCCGGTTGGTTCCGGGCAGGATTACACCACAACTCAATCTAACCTCGGGTTTCAAGCACGTTATGACTAACTTCTCACATTAGAACCTTTTGTTTTCGGTCACTGGATGTGCCGGGCGGTTCCAGGCTAGATTACACCGCAAACGTATTCTAACCTCGAGTTAGCCATGTTTCATGTTTAGCCAAATAACAATTCATGTCTATTCTAGGTGTCATAGGCCAATTATAATTTTACAAGCATGTTCATGTTCATTCTAGATATCAAATATCAATTATCAATTCACAAGCATGTTTATGTTCAAGTTATGCCATATTGTCAATTTTATGTTATGTGTCGAGTTCCATAATTAATTAAAAACATGGTTCGTCCAACATATTCCATTTTTTAATTATGTTTCTAGGATCTTAATGGCATATCCAATTTTCAAGTCTCAAATTCAAGCTTTACCCAAAAACCCCTATTTATGCTCATGCTTATAATCTCATTAATAGGCTATACCTATTATTCCAATTCAATTTATCATTTAAACCCTCAATCCCATAATACCCAATTACATAAAATTAATATTTTTTTCCCAATATATTTCCCCACATTTATACATTTAATCTAATTCACCTTTTAGGCTTAATTTCAAGTCACAAACAATTTCCGCCAATTGTCCCAATATTTGCAATAATAATTGTTATGCCGCAATTCCCCAAATTTCATATTATATTCCACGACTGCATAAAATAGATTATGCCCAACATTCCCCTATTACAACCGTACGTATGTATAATAAGATTTTCGTCTAGGTTCGAGATAACCTAGAACCAAAATTAAAAAGGGAAAGGAGAATAAAAGAACAATTATTATAACATTAATCTTGAATTGAATTTATAACTGGGGAATGATGAATGATAATAATACTATTATGCAACAAGTTTATTGTAATCCCACTCATAGTGTTTTTTTACGCTCCAATTCGTAGATCTTTGATTTTCTTTTTCAATTCATGAATTTCATTTGACTTTGATTGATTTCATGCCCTAATTTACAGATCTTATCTTCCTTTGATTTCCTTTCGTGGCGTAGGTTGCGGATCTAAATCCCTCCTCTTTTCTTGCATGGTATTTTATATCTGAATATCTCCTTTGTTTTATTTGTAGCAGTTGAAATCCTAAATCTCATTTTTTTTAATTTAGGAATAGATTCGTGAAGAGAGAAGATGGATCTAAGATTTGGTGGAGAAGAAGAATTGTTTAGATCCATTAAGGAGGAAGAAGAAGAAAATTCTTTTTAGATTAGGTCAGATGGAGGCGTAATGGAGTTTTGCAGAGAAAGCACTAGGTCTAGGGGTGTTTATATAGGTAGGAACCAACGAATCTAGTCAAAAATCACGTCTAGGTGCGAAAATGTGAATTCTGCCCGAATCTGGGGGTAGGTCGACCCCCAGGTCGACCTCCCTGGGTAGGTCGACCCCCAGGTCGACCTGCCTGGGTATTTTCCTATGTAAATTCTGAATTTTTGTTGAATCTTCCGAAGGCCATAACTATTTCATACGGAGTCCGATTTTCGAAAACTTGGACTCTATTCCAAGCAGAATTCCGAGACAAACGCAATAGTGATGTCCATTTTACTTAATTCCTGATATTTAAATTAAGTATCCTTATTTTATTATCTTCTCTGTTACGTACACTGTTATCAAATTTTCCTTCTCTTCCATATATCAATAAATTTTCATTGTACATCACCATTATTTACCTAGCTACGTATATGTACATTTTTAATTGTATTAAAAATGAGGGGTGTTACAGATAGAGTCCGAGTTTGCGTAAAACAAACATCGTATGAAGAAGTTATGAAGCTCGGAAGATTTAAAGTTTAAAATTGTAAAACAAGTCGACCGCCCATTTTTCACCATTCGACCGGTACAAGTCGACCGCCCATTTATCACCAGTCGACCGTTTTTAGACAGAAGTGAAAACTGTCAACTGGTTAAAATTGGCCAGTCGACTGGTTGATTCTGGGCAGTTTTCTGATGACGTGTTTTTCTAATTTGAGTGGTTCGGATGGTTCCTAATCAAATCTAAAGGTCCTAATTCACCTAATACTCCTATAAATAAACACCTAAACCTAACCCTAATCTCATTGTTTTCATCCATGGCGCCTCCATGATGCTCTAATCTAAACTAGCCTTTCTTCTCCACCAAAACAAATCAGAATAGGAGTATTCCAATTAGAAGATCAGATCTAAAAACAATCAATTCAAAGTGGATTATATATATTTGAAGATTGCTACAACAAATTTAGCAATGACTACAACAACTTATTCAACGTAATCTTCGCAGCAAATTCACTGTGAGTTCATGTTGCTTTTAGATCTAAATATCTAATAGTGATCTTGATATGAATATAATAATTGGATCTTGATTCAGTGCCTAATCAGTTATATTATGACGTATTCCATTGATTTGTTCTTATAAGTTTATATCATCTCCAAGTCTAACCTTGTCATAATATGTCAATTCAGTTTATGCCTATTTCTATCGTTATGTTGTTTATTCATTATTATGCCTGTTCTGATTCTCTTCTCTCCTTCTTTTCCTTTTTATTTTTATATAGCCAGGCTACCTTCGAGCCTAGGACTAACGCTGATAAATGCGAACGTGCGAAATTGGGAATAATGGGAAAAGACATAATTTGGGGCATAATTGGTATTGGAAAATATGGTTCTAATTTTAGGAATAAATTTGGTAATATACGAATATGGGTTTGGGTATATGTCATGTTGGATATTACGAATTCAGGCACGCATTGGAATATATGTAAATATGGAATTGGGTATAAAATAGGACATGTCTAATTACTGAATTAAGACATAAATTAGCATGTATGTGAATATGAATTTTAGGCATAAGTTGGAAAATAGGTGGGTATGGGGTTTGTGCAATATATATATTTATACATACATATACATATACATATACATATATATATATATATATATATATATATGCCTTAATCTTTGATAAGGGACATATGGTGCATAATTAAAAAGGTGAATTAAAAAGAGGCATATAGGACTATGATTTGAATAGTGTATTAGACATAATTCAAATGGGGAAACATAGAATAATCACTTATAATTACATAGGTAGATTTGGATAAAATTGGTATAATTTGAATATGAACATTTTTGGACGTGTGATTCAAATTACTGGGGTAAAATAGGTATTGGAACCTATAAAAGGAAAGGATTGATTAATTGGTAAATTAATTAATAATGGAAAATCTAGTAATTACAATTAGGAATTGTAATCGTACTTATGACACGAGGTCAGGTTGCATTAGTGGCCGAAGTTTGTCCGGACCCGACCGGCATATCCAACATCCACTAATGTTGAACCTAATGTGGGAGGTCTAAGTACGAATCGGGCTAAGACATGAGGTTAGGGACAACTGTGGAATAAGACTGCCCGGATCCGACAGGCATATCCAGCATCCACACGTTGTAGGCTTAATGTGAGAGGTCTAGCCTTTTATAACCATAATTGGACATGGTAATGAATTGGACTACTTAACCTGATTTAATCCATAAGGGTTGTGTGAGTATGAACTTAAGTTAGGGTTAAGTAAAATTGGATGGGTAGTGGGTGGGTTAAGTAAATTATAGGGGATGGGTAATATATGCATATAGGCCCATAAACTTAACTTGATAAGGTTACGTAATTAAAGACACTTAGTGGTATACATAACCAGTAGAAACAATAAAGTTATGTAATTAAAGGACACCGTTTAGGGTAAGCATAACTTGTAAGGAAATGAGACAACCTGTGTAATAAGATTAGATGTATTTAATTATAAATTAAGTATCTAGAAGTCTGGAACCCGCTGATGTGAACAACATGCTTAGCCCTGTCCTAGGGACAAGAGGAAATCATAACGTATGTTATAATTAATGGGTTGGGAAACTTGTTAATGAGCCTTAGTTAATAGAACTAAGATAACAAGTAAACGGTGTATTAAAAATGAAAAATGGAATTATGATTAAATGAGAAAGAATGAGGAAAACTTATAAGATAAGTTATATTTAATCATAAATAATGACTAACATGTTAAAAAGGAAACATGTAAAATGAGACGTACTTAATTACACATTAAGTTAAAACATGTTATGGTAATAATGTAACCAAGCAAGAATATAAAATAGATTGTGGATTACAGACCGTGAGCCACAATCTAGAGAATAGCATGTTATAAGCTAATTAATAAACTTAAATGAATTAATTTGTATAACTGAAATTAATAAGCAAGAGAAACTTGGTAATTTGAATAACAATTCAATATGAATTGAAATAACCAAGATAGTTGGAAACCTGGTAAGGTGAGACAAGCGCATAAAAGAATGTTTAGACATAGGGTCTAACAACATGCTAAAGTAAGGCGCTTAGATTAGTTCGTACGGTTGAGGGTGAATAACCCAACGTGGTAGATCATCGAGGTGTTATAAGACACGAGGGGAGCGCACATTCATTTGATTTGTTTGATGGCTCCAAAGGACTGGAAGGGGAAGTACGCAGTTTCCTGGGACGTTGAAGGTGCTCCTAGTAGTCCTCTGTGGTGGTGTAGTTTCGGACTGTGCTTACAGAGGTTAGGTCTGTGCGTAACTACTAGGTGGGTGGGCCTTGACTGCAGATGTAGCTATGCAGTCAGAATGTTGTGACGAGATGGCACTAGGGTAGTTCGACGGTTACCTCACGAGGAGGTAGAGAGGGTCACGACCAACACGGATAGTAGACTGCTATATATCCGTCATCGGCAGCCAGCGGGATGCGAAAAGACTAGAGCTAACCCCAAAATATCATTTCACCTTTCATTATCGAGGTACGAGTTGAGGGGAGACGCCACATGGATGCTTAGATTGATTGGTATTAGGGGCGGTCGCTTAGCTCTGTAGTCTTTACTAGTTGAGGGAGAGGCCGAGGTGGGGCCATAGCCACCACGAAAACAGACCCTAGGTATATCTGTATATAGAGGTTCATTAAAGACGGGCTTATAAAGATATGGAAAAGCTCCCGGTCGAGTTCCGTGTCACGCCCTGCCACGGAACTCGGTGCACATTAGAGGACGTGCGATTGAGGCATCGAGCTACAATTACAATACATACGTGGGGCAGTCTAGATACATGCGCATCTGCTCTGGGCGATGTATCATAGGCTAGAGGGCATTATTCTGATATGGAATCTAATTCGATCGATGGTGGCAGTCTGTACGCTTACGTAGCATAGTAATGATAGATATATGCATAACGTAACATTTTTATGTAGACTCTGATATAGGACGAGGGACTGCGTTCACTTCTATTGCATTGCGGTGGAGACCATCCGAGTGGGTTACCATGGGGTGTATCTCGATATTGAGGGATAGCTACATATATTGTATTAGGCGAATCCATGGGAAAGTAATTGGGTACGATGTGCATATAAGTCTTAAGTGCGATTAACCCAAGTGACCTAAAAAACAATAAAATGAAATAGAACGGTATTGCTAGGGATCATTCCATTTATGATATACTAGTATCTGTGCGGTACATATAAATGTATATAAGAAGCGCAATATATCATGTTCATCTTATCTTGTTCAGTTCACACTTGTCCTTGTTATTGTTATCTTGTTCTTCCATTTTTTATATACTTGCCATGACACTTTTATTTATTTACATTTAAAAGTAACTAGACTTGCCAGACTTTTTGTCTGACCCTTTTTGTTTACTCTTCTCTCTCTTCCGTCCCCCCTCCCCCTCCGGTCCTCAGCGTGGAAGTTCTTAGAGTTGATTTTGATTCTTTTCAGCTTAGCTTGGAATTTGGATATTGATGTACGGCTTTGACTCATTGTCAACTCTCGTTTGGCTTTTCTTGGGAAATATGGTTTATGTTTTTGTACTATGATATTTTTGGCAAGATAGATTATTAAACATGTAACTGGTTATCTCAAACTATGATGTAAATTCAGTATTTGGGACCATGATGTTATGATTTAAATAAAGTTTTTAATTCCGCTGCTATTTTACATGTCTGTCTTGTGCTATTATGTTGTTATTTACCTATAACGCTTCACGAAAGTTAATGCATTCCCTTAGTGAGTGACATTAACGGACGTGGGGTGCCACAATTTATTTGTTTGAATTTGGTTTGGGATGTGAATGGAATTTATTGAATTTGGTTTGTGTATGGCACGAGCCAGTATTAGGTGAGGGATAAGGCTAGACGTTATTCCGGCTCTAGTATCGTGTCGTTATGCTGTCGAAATTTTCTAAAAACTGTTAGAAAAATTTAGTTAGTTAAAAATATTATTTTTAACTTATAACAGCGATAAATAAAATAATTATTGGATAGTTAAAAATAAGTTTACACATCCATTTACAAGTCAGACGACTTGTTTATGCTCTCCTATTTTTGTGATATCGATTGGTACGATAATTTTATACATCGTCCAACTTCACAAATAATATTCAGTATTTGTTGGTTAAAATCCCACACGGGTATTGGGATGATATTCGACATACACTAATCCCAATTGTTTAGTTGTATGTCAGTCGATTGGTCAGCAGACTGTGAAAGCATTAATTATTTATATTTAATGTTTATGCAGTTGTGTAATGCACTTTGGATGATGGATGATTGTTATCATGGTTGTTGTATACATGTGTTGTATGAAATCCATATAAATAACATTATATGGTAATTGACTATGTCTGATTCCAATTCAAAAATGAAGAATATTTTAAAATAACTATTATTTCAAAATAAAGAATATTTTAACATAATATTTAGTAAAGGATTAAAATGTGAATTTGATGTCCGATTTTGGATGGATGCGGAAATATAAAAATATATGAAGCCATGTTGATTAGATATGCTACATTTTGATGCGAACGAAATTTATATTGATTTTATTCATTCTTATAATGAATATGAAAAAGGAAATGATTTCAAATCAGATATTTTGAAAATATTATCATTTAAATATGATAATGATAAGGAGTATTCAATTTTGATTTAAAATTGAAAATGAAGTTAGAACCGTTTTAAAACGAATTTAAGAATGATTTATAAAATACGTTTTAAATGGAAATCGACGAAATATATATAATATATATATTATATATATTTAATGGCCTGAATAGAATGCGCCGCGGCGCGAAAGTTCGCGAATTTTGACCATTGTCTTCGAATTGACATCACGGGAGATCCTACTGTCGGATTCTCCTAAAACCGAGACCGTTAGGTACGTATCGAAAAGAGCTTTCCAAGAATATAAGAGATTTGAAATCTAACGGTTGGATTCAGAACTATGTCCAAATAAAATTTGGAAAAGGTCGTTGTAAGTGCAGTTCGATGACCGTTTATGGAAATAGACTGAAAGGGCCTTAATAAAATTATTAAAAAATATTAATAATTTGTGTAAAATCATAATAAATGATTTGGAAAGAATTAGGGTTAAAATTTCCATATTTGAAAATATAAAAATATATTTTTATTGAAATGAACTAGTTATTAACTAGAATTATAATCCAATTATTTTTAAATAAATAAATTGGATTGAGAATGGGTTTTAATATAGCCTGAATTTACAATATATGAATTGGAGTGGATTTTATTGGAAATCATCTTCGAAATATTTCAATATTTAATGGAATTTTCCAAAGTAAAGTTTTCTAATTTAATATATTAAATTGGAATTGAATGGACTTCGATTTAGTAATAATCGAAGTGAGCTTCTATGGAGGAAGACTATTAATATATATATGGAATTTAAAAGGATTTGTCGTTATTCCATTTATATTATTAGTCGGATACGGAAATTTATATCGATTATATATATTGATCTATTTTCCGTGAAGATTCCATTGTTAATGGAATGTGATTTTGGGTTTATCGTGAACTGTGTTTTAAATGACATTGGTTCTTTAGCCCAGTTAAAGACAGGATTACATGTCTAACATTGTATTTCGAACTGTATGGTTGATCTATGCTAAATATATATCTGTTTGGTGGTGGAGAATTTATTCTTTTGCTTATGACCCTTCTCCAAGACGTACGAGCTTAGAGGTTATATATCGACAGAAATCAATAGTACGGTGTAGATTGTCGATGTGGCATGTTTAATTTCCCAAAGTTAAATAATCATTAATATTGATTTTTGGGAAGATTAAAACTAAGTTTAGTTTTAATGAATCTTTAATTAGATTAAAATGTGAGTGTGATAATTTAAATTATCAAATTTGGGAAATGATCGAGAAGGGAGTATCACAAGTTTGGCTCCAAGAGATAGTTAAATCTTTAATTAGATTTGAACGTGAAATGGTTATTAAATTTACCGATAACATTGTGGTGTTAGATATGGAGTATTACCAGTTTTACTCCATGGGATGAATAAGTTGGGATTTTGAAATAAAATAAATGATTACTTCGGTAAGGTTCGGTAATCCCGACTTGTTTGGAAAACCTTAATTTGGTTTAATATGTGAAAAGAATATTTAAATAAAAGAATATTCTTAATTGGAATGAGGCATATGTTGTGTTTTTACAGCACTTGTTTATAAGATACGCGAGTTATTCAGAAAGACCGTGTTTATACCCATTCTGAATAACTGATTCGACGATAAGTCAACGATGAAGACGATGGTTGAAGACCGGAGTTCTTCATATCATTTGGATGATTACTGATGTCTTGATTGAGTTGTACACCAAAGACAAGGTAATAAGTTGTGATCGTCCAGACGTACTTGGAGATCGACCGGATATGCGAGGACCTCTCTCCTGTATTAGACATATGGGACGAGGAATAAGGTGCCTCTGGTTTCGTTCAAACCCAGAACGAACTTGTAAATGAATGTGTGTATCTGAAATGGATTTTATATTGTGTTGATTGATCTCTATTAAATATATATCTGTTTGGTGCCAGATAATTTATTCTCTTGCTTAACACCCTTCTCTGAAACGTACGAGTCAGAGGTTATATATCGATAGACATTAGTCGCATGGCGTGAATTGCCTATGTGGCATGCCGAGATGCAAATGATCAAGGCTTCTGTTAAAAAGCAGAGTCTTGTGGTTGATGATCAAACACGGCTTTAAATAGCATAGCTTTGTGTAGCGCTAATTCGAGAGCTTCACACCCAGGTATGAACCAAAAAAGGGGATAGAGATTGCATGGAAATGGACATATGTTAGTTCTAGCTACGAGTAACGTCACGGTATGGAGCCCAGACTGTTTACTCATGTGGATGTTGCTTATTATTACTTACTGGATAGAGAGGCGCCTCAGATATATCGGTCACTACGGGATCGATGGATATATCGGTCGCTACGGGATCGATGGATGATATAGTCGATATACCGACTTAGAGGTTCGATAGAACAAGCTAACATATAGTTTATGGTATAACTAATCATCGACGGATGACCGACCATGAAGATCCAAGGGTTGGCCAGAGTGTGTAGTCCTGAGGCACTTGCTAGTGTGTCTCCAAGTGGTGAGGATGATCTCTTGCCTCGGTTCATAGATGGAAACCCAATTTCCAATACGTGATTTTTCGATTTTAGTTTTAAATATATATTTGGCGACGTAATATATGGGTACTTACACTACCTAGGATTGATACATTTATATTTGAAGTTGATTTCTTCGCATATAGTAATAATAAATTATAAAATTTCACATACCAAGTATTTTTTACTATTATAAGGGAAAACTCTATCCTCCGGCTTGCGTTGCATTGTGTGATGGGACATGAGTCTTGTAGTAGCTTCATTTTTCTATTTAGCATTATGCTGTTTGTTTTATGAACAAGTATTCTTGGGAGAAAACCCGTTCCGTGTTATACAGTGTGGTCCCTTGATTTACTCTAATTTAAAGTAAAGTTTTAAATAACTGTTTTAGTTCTCACACCAGTCACATGATTGACTTGGAGTTTATTGTTTTAACCTAAACTCTGGGTGCCCCTATTTTCCACACGGGCAGCTAGTAGTTTTGGTTTTGCAGATTTATATTCACAGGATCCTGGTTTACAGCTGGAGCTATATTCAGAATGCTCTGTATCCATGTATCTCTTTCAGTTGTGTTTTGTATTATTTTCCGCTGCATTGTAATTTGTAAATCTCTGATGTTTATCAAATGTATATTATTTATCCATACTCTGTTATATTCTTATACTCTGATGTTATTGTTGTAATAATAATGAAATGTTCTTCTGTTTGTGTTCTGATTTGTCATGTTCTCAACTCAATCTGGGCTTTTCGGTAAGGGCGAGTTTGGGTCGTTTCATTATGGTATCAGAGCTTTGGTTTACAGAGCTCGAGAACAAGACATATTAGAACCAAACGAAAGAATACATCAGGAATTGGACTAGTAATATCCAATGAGAATGACTCGTTAGAGATGGGATCAGTAGTATCCTAGAACGAGTGTGAAGAGTATTATTTATTAAAAAACAAACTTTGTTTTGTAATTTAAATCGTATTATACGTATTTGAGTATTTTATTTTATATTGTTTTGGACAATAGAGTATATGAAGATTTTGCATATATGCCTAGCTAGTGTATATTCAAGGTCTCAAATATAGTTGGTGGATATAGAATCACACTCTAGTTGCCTGGAGATGATTCTGATGATCGGTCGACCATCATCAGCATTTATTTTTGAGTTTCGAAGGCGGGATATCTATATATTTCCAATTGACAGGTGTGAGAACCAAAACTAGATAGGGTTTATTGTTTGTGATTTGGCACTTAAAATATGACTTTTGAATATGTACAAAAGTTATATGGTTTGAAAATTTAATTAACTAATTGATTGCTAGTTGTGATGTTTGGTTATTAATCCAACTAACTAAAATATTGGAATGGTAAATTAAGCCTAATCTAATCAAATATTGAACTGAATTGAAAATTGATTGGAATTGCATATATGTACATATATATGTGTGAACGGGTCATAGCATGGAAGCTAATAAGAGGAATAAAATTGTATGCCCGGCAAATAGGTACATGTTTACTGTATTTCTTGGGTTTTGATGATTTTATGAGCCGATTGGCTAGCTTCTTGGCTTTTTATTTTTCTTTTGGATTGGTGAGGGCCCTGTGAGGCAGTTGTCTCCCCGTACAAAGGAGGTTATGGCGAAATTTTTCGAAAATTTAGGGTGTTAGCCAAATTTTTGAGAAATTAGAAAATTCTTAGAAACAGAAAAATTGAAGAATGAAAGATAGAATGAAAGTTGAGTTGGTTGGTTAAACAACTTTCAGCTTCGTTCCTTTTCAAGGACGAAAAGATTTTAAGTGGGGGAGATTATAACAACCCGGAAAATCAGAACCAATTTAAAATTTTTATTTTACAATTTTAATGAATTTTGTATACTTAAAATTATTTATTTTAAATAATAACGACTAAAAATTTAATTTAATCAAAGTTGGAACGAATAGATTTATTTTAATTATAAAACGAGCCTGAAATGGAGCGGTAGTTTGAAGATTCGATTTCAAATTTCAAATGATTATAGGATTCAAAATAAATCGGATCTCGGTAAAATTAGAAATATTTGAATCTGTTTAATTATATCTTCCTAATGAATTTAAGAAATTGAAATTTCACTATATAAATTGAAAGTTATGTCCAGTTTAAAATTCAGAATAGTTGCTATGGAATTTATATATATTTTAATATTATATATAGCCCTTAAAAATAGCCATTTTGCAAACGACCTCCGTTTTCAATGAAACCACTTTTGTTGGATCCGGAATGTATAATTATTGCTAGATTCCAATTTTCATAATTTTTGGAATTAATATATGAGCGTGGCAAAAGAAAACGTGTTTTGTCAATTTTAGTTGAATTGGATCGACCGGAAAATGACCATTTTTCAAACGGTCTCCAAATTCGATGAAATTAGTTTTGTTAGGACCGTATCGTCAAAATATAGCTAGATTTATTTTTCGAGTATTTTTGGAGTCTGTATGTGGCCCCAGTAAATTAAAATATACGTTCAAATGTAATATATATTGGTTCATACTTTTATTTAAAGAAAAACTGAGTGAAACAGTCGAATTGGCTTGCAGGACATATCCCATTACGTTCGGAATGGGGGTAATTAGCTAGGGACGACAGTCATTGGGTTTGATTTGGAGTTCGAAGATTAAAACGATATCACCCATTGGTAAATATCATACAAGTGTTGAATTTGGTTTCAACAATCAACAATCAATCAAACTGATTAACAATTATATAAGTAAAGAATATATTTGAGGAATCCGGTTGGATCCCTCCAACCTACCTTCCCTACATCACAGTGTGTTACTTCAAATTCAATATGGCAGTATATTTATTGTGGTAATCATAAATAAACAGTTTAATAATAATCATCAATCAATTAACAACATCAGTCAAACACCCAAATATTTCTTTAATACGTTTATATTATTATAAACGTAACCAACAGGGTAATTTACCTTGTTTGGAATCTAATTGTTAAAATAACGATTTAATTCGATTAAATTAAATAACTATTTAATTTAATCAATAATTATTAAAAATATTCAACATACACGCAACCAGTCGTAAGATCATCAACCATTAACAAACATTGCCTACAAAATAAAAACCTAGCTTATATAAAATATATGCGGGATAAACTGAGTGAGTTGAACTCACCTTGTTTTCCGTTCATCGTCAAAATGGTTTGTTTACATGCTTCCAGCTGCGTTCAAACTCCGTCCGTACCAAATCCCATAACATTATGCATGTTAATATGTTCCAACGTTCCTTGTTTTTGTCCGTTTCTATTAATACATCAGTGCGAGACACGAGTTATAATTATTTGTTGTTCACCAATCTTAAATAGTATTATTAACATATTATTAACTAAATTTCTATTTCCATTTATCTAAACTTGATTAGTCAAGAATGAGTCCATCCTTACACAAACAGTAGGCCTCATTCATATATATTATACACTTGGTTAGGCATTTCTTAATTAAAATTAGGGATATTTAAACCTGGGTTAGGCGCAAATTAACTTGGTTAAGCATTTTTTGAAAAATTACCTAGGTTATGTAGAACTATTCACCGTTTTCCCTTACATACTTCTGCTTGCCACATTTTTTTCTCCATGCTGACGGTGTCTTTAGCTTGCGCGCAACTCTACACAAAAATATGCCCACCTGGCATATAAGCTCCATTCCCTTATATTACCTTCTCCTTTCCCTATTACTGTTACTTTATATTTCATCCAAACAATGATGGGAAACCCATGCACTAAGCATCCTTCCACCATGCTCGTAATTCCGCCACCCTTATTCACATCATACTGTTTTTGATCGTGACTCCACCACCACTGGTCCGCAACTCCATGCATCATCCACTGCCGGGACAACCTCTGACCTCCGCCAAAGAGCGCCATCCTCCTCTCTCCTTTGTTAATATCCGAGAACCAACGCACATCATGCGGTCACCATCCCCACCGACAGCTTTTTTCTCCACTTTGCTGCGTTGTCCTTCCCACTACATGCGCAAAGGCACCCGTCAAAACTACTCCAGATTTTCAGACTTCACAAACACAAACCAGTTCACGGTTTCACTCACGTATGGTTCAATGCCCATGCCATAGAACCCAAAAAGAACAGTAAACCTCACCTTCTTCACAACCCTGCAAGTGCTGTCTATAACATCCCATATTTTTGCGGTATAATAATTAACTAATTAATTATTTTAATAGTGATTCAAAGATTTAAATGGTCGTCTAATTAAATAGTATTGAATATTTAATTAATATAAATAATAGAATAATATATTTAATTTCTGAAATAGTCAGAAATAGCAGAATTCGCAATATGGTGTGAATTGGATTATTTATAAGATTTAATTCAGTTAAAATTGAATTATAATAACGATTTTATTTACTATAATGACAGTTGAACGTATTAATAATAATATAATTGCAATCGAGCTCGAAATAGCGCGGTAGTTCGTAAATTGGCGATTTGAACTTCAATTAAATATACAGAATCCATTTTAAGTCGGATTTCTGTGAAACAAAAAACGTTCGGATCGAGTGAACTAAATTTTTCTAATGAAAGAGAAAAATCGAGATTTCATCATGTAGATTATGAGTTATGATCAAATCAAATTTTCAAATAGTCGCCATGGATTTGTTTATAAACCATAACGATATATTTAATTATAATTAAACATTGGATTCGAATTTGGATGAGATATTTGAGACATAGCTAAAATTTAATTTATAGAATTTTTCTGTAGTTATTATTTTGCAAAAAAAAACACTTTTTATTTTTAAGTGTTTTACACCCTATATCAGCATTTTGAGGTATCACAGAATAAGCCAACTTGTCTATATTATTATATTTTTGGGATTCTGGCACATTATCCATTACAACGGTATTTTTGTTTTTGTCCACAGTGGTTCGTAAGTGAACAGAATTTTATATAATGGGTATCGTACGCCTTATAACTTAAAACATGAAATAAAAATAGTTTTATCCTATTAATGAGATAAATGCGACATGAAATGAAGTAAAACAAAGTTGCAAAATCATATGAATCCAGCTATTTAAATTTAGTTCGCCTAAACAACAACTCAGAAAGATTGTAGCCTTTTTCACCAATTTGATACAACCAGTAGAATAAAATAGCCAAATCATGAAGACGAAAAAATGGTGAATTGCAAAGAAAATAAAATATAAACTAATTTGATAACATTTTAGGCGTAAACCATTTGTATAGTTAACTCACTCTCCAGTAGCACATGATACAATTATACCTAGGTTAATTAACTATATATCAACGTGTACCCTTCCTTAGCTATTAAGTATTCTAGAACCTATGTTTTCCTTCCATTGCTATTAAGTATTGAATAGTTTCCAAACAGTGTTGAGTGATGTTGAGACCTTGATAAATCACAATCAGCACATGCAAACTACACAAGCCTACCAGCTATGCTTCTACTATACTACCACCTATTCCTTATACGTTAAGTAAATCTACCCATATATATATCGCGCTAGTAACAACAACTATCTATTTTGTCTTTCTTTTTCAATCAAAGATGTAACCGAAGCATTCTGGTGTTTAAAAAGTTCAAACAAAAATCTATTTTAAACAATAGATCCTCTTTATGCAAATTAGTTCACTGTAACATAAGAACACATTCCTCATTTCTTGTCCTTTTTTCCATTCTTCTTGAAAGTGCTGTTGCGTAAAGTGTATGTAAGGGGGAGGCTTCGAGGTTCATGCATGTTTGTTTTTAAAGATCTGAGTTGTGAAAATAGGAACAGGACGTTTGTTTAAGGGGTATGGAGTGGAGAGGAGGTGGTATGAAGACAGTGGCTTTCATGTATACTAGGAGGATAGGAGCACTGTGTAGTGAAGGCACGCATGGACCCCTATATGCGTGAGTACTCTTAACATTTTATTAGTGTGATGGAGTGTTGATGGCAAGCTCGACTGTGAAGTATTAAAGAAGAAGGGGTGATGAACCTTGTAGATGCGATTGTGATACATGGTGTGACTTTATGGTTTAAAGAATACATGGAGTTGAGGTCCTTGGGGATCAGTCTGGCATGTTTTACGTGGTTCATTCCATGGTTGCGAGAGGGAGCAGTTGTGTTAACGTGAACAGTCTAGTTAACCTGTTTCGAGAAGTTTTGTGGAAAAATGGGGGTAGCAAATGAAGTTCAAAGGATCCAAATGGTCAGAGCATTAACTTGCATTTCTTCCACTGGAGGAGAGTGGAAGATTGTTTTGTAGGGGAGAAAAGTAAATTTTTAGTGTCCAGGTTTATTTGTAAGGGAAGTTCTAAGAAACGATTAGTACTATATGTGTGTGTAGCAATGTCGTGAGAAGTATATGTGGAGCCGGTTGATTTCTATGTGGGTGTGCATGGAATTAATGTGTCAAGGAAAGGCCCAAGAAATAAATAAATTCAAGTTTAGTTGAGCATTCCTGTCGCTAGGAATTTTCATTGGCTTCCTTGTATTGTGGGCAATAGTCAATGCTTCATCCACAAAGTAGCTCATGGAAAAGGATATTGGGAACAAGGCGGGTCTGAGTATTCAAATAAAGTATTGAACCGGAATTTTATTAAGTAAGGCCCAAATATAGTAAAAATTTATTTAATTAAATTTAAAATAGTATATTTAATTTCAAATGGTATATCTTACATACACGATATCAAAATTTCGAACGGATTGATTCGTTGGAACTGTACGAAGGCAGACTATAGAACTAATTTAAAGAGATTTGGAGACCGTTTCAATGTATAGTGGAATTAAACCGTCTAATTTGATATATCGACCATTATCATTGTTTAGCAATTAACGGCCAAGGTGAGTAAATCTCACTAACTCTGCACATATTATATTTTTATAACGTATTTTTAGAATTGATAAATGTTGGTTGATTGTTGTGTGTTGATTGTTTGGATGAACTGCTAATTAGTTGATTGAAAATATAGATATAATTATATATATAAATCGTTAATTATATATTAGTTTTGTTTATTAGAATATTTCATATTGAAATGAAATCGATGTTATTTATGTTGTTTAACATCTGTTGATGCTGGGAAACAGGTTGGAGGGATTCAACTGGATTCCACAACATTTATGTTATTGTTTTTCATATATTGTGATATGTGATGTGATATATAATCTGTTAATGATTATGTGTGTTTGGATAATATTGATCCTTGTTATTTGGTATTTTAAATACCATATATAATACTGGAATTAAAAAGGGAATTTTCAAAGTGTATGTTGAAAATGAAATATATTTATATAAAATCAAATGATTTTATAAAAAAGGAATTTCAAAGTGGATATTAAATTAAAGGAAATATTTGTAAAATAAATAGAACTATAAAAGGAAATATTTGTAAAATAAATAGAACTATAAAAGGAAATATTTATCAAATGAATAGAACTTTAAAAGGAAATATTTATAAAATGAATAGAATTATAAAAGGAAATATTTATAAAATGAATACAATTTTATAAAAGGAAATATGAGGAAAATTAATATTTAATGGAAATCTGTTTTAACAGATAAATGGAAAAGATTAACTTAAAGTAGATTTTAATTAGAATCTATTTTAACAGATAAATTAAGAAGATTAATTTATAAATAATTTTTTTATAAATTAAATAAAATATTTATCATTTGATAAATGGAATATATAAGTCTGAACTTATATAGAGAAGCAGAAATCGGTTTTGACAATGATATTTTAAATAGAATGTGAACTCAATATTTATAAAGGGAATTATAAATGAGATTTAAGTGTTAGAAATAAAAAGGAGATTTCGTATGAATAATTCTATAAATAGAAGTACAAATAGAATGTGGAAATGGGATATTATTTTAAAATACGAAATCAAAATTAATGGATTATATAAATGAAATATTTTTCGCATTCGATGTGAATAATGGATTAAAATGAATATTTTATAAATTAAAACATTTATAAGGGAAATTGGGTTTTGAAATAGGAATTCAAATGGGAATTTGAATAAGATAGTAAATAGGGTTAAAATAATATTAGTTATTCGAATTAGAGTTAATCGAATATTAGTTATTCGAATTAGAATTAATCGAATAAGAGTTAATCAAATATTAGTTATTCGAATTAGTGTTAATCGAATATTAGTTATTCGAATTAGAGTTAATCGAATTAGAGACGAATATAATTTATTCGAAGAGAGATAATCGAATATAATTTATTCGAAGAGATATAATCGAATATAATTTATTCGAAGAGAGATAATCGAATATATTCAAAGAGAGATAATCGAATATAATTTATTCGAAGAGAGATAATCGAATATAATTTATTCGAAGAGAGATTATCGAATATAGTTATTTGAAAGGGAGTTATCAAATAGAGTTTATTCAGAAAAGAGTTATCGAATATAGTTTTTCGAAAGAGAGTTATCGAATATAGATTATTCGAGAGAGAATTATACATTAAAATTCGACTATATCGAATGTAGGAAAGTACTATTTACTTTCCAGTTTTTAAATCAAGGTTTATTTATTAATGAATTAGTTGTTTGTTATTTATCCAAAATTAATAAATAAAAGTTTTATTTAAGTTATTATATTTGTGAAGCATGGGACTATAACACTATTGTTATAATCAAATGATTTATGTAAAAGAAGTGGATTCGTAAATAGAGTCTGAGAGTTACGTAAGGAAGTTTGTTAAGGATTTAAGAGGTGAACCTTGTCTATTTCGAGGTTAGAAATATTGTTCAGTTAAGGTCTGAGAGGTAGTTATAGCCAACTCTATTGACTTCATTTTTAACTAAGGAGTGGTTAAGGTTCGATAATGAAGGTTAGTTAATTGAATTTAGTTAATAAGTGTTAATGGTTCGAGTTGGCATAGCGATGTTTTATTTAAACATCTGTTTAAATCCAATGAAGGAGTTTTGGAAACGTTTTCCAAATAAGAATCGGAAAGGTTTTCTAATATAGAAAATAAGAAATGGGAGTAAATATGGAAATGTTTTCCAATGATTAATAACGTATATTTTCTAAATTTAGAAAATAAGAAATTACGAATATATGGAAACGGGATAGGGAAATGGATAATTGAATGACAAATTAACTTAAAGGGGATCAGTGTTGATTGATAATTTGCTCGGTAAGATTTCCATTTGGAAGTACGACCGTTGTTTGTACACATGTTTTCCTTTGATAGTTAAATCACCGACTATCAAAGTTTTGACCATTTTTCCGTTGTCAATACAGAGAGATCAGGATTAGATTTATTATCTGAAAACCATTCTGTATGGGCATTAGCGTTGCAGATCAAATATGATGAAGATATTGAAGACGGAGTTTATGCAAGGGCTGTTATGGCAAATCCTTGGTAGAATTTCCTAAGATGGGTTTACAGAATAGTGCCTTCGGTCTGTCCAGTCCATGGACAACCTGTATGGAAGAATGTCTAGCAGAGTATATTTAACAGATCACGGAAGTTGATCTCTTCAAAAATATTTACGTTTGGTGGCGGAGAAATTCGCTTCTCTTAGTTATATACCCTTGGTACTTTTGGAGAAACTAAATTTTGATTTGGTAGGTATGATGATGTGGCATTCAAAGTGAATAAATGTGTGATCTGTACCGTTATGGCCTCTAGCCTCAACAACCGGAAAATGACAAAAATAGAGCAAGCAGTGTTTACACCAAAATGGTCTAAAGACCCATGGTACTAAACTATACTTCACCAATTTGGTAAAAATTAAATGGAACCATGTTTAATCAGCAAATAAAAATGAAAAATGCAAGAAAAGTAAAGTAGAGGCGAGATTTAGAGTGGTTCAACCGTTAACTAGGCCTACGTCCACTATGAAGGTGATTTTCAATCTTATAATAGAGATTACGGGATACATCAATTCTCTCTTTTCATACATTTTTGCATTCACTCAATATACCCTCGTTTATATATTTCAATCTTGGAATTACACAAGGGGACGGTGGAATTTGAGGGAAAGAAGGACAGATGAATGATTGAGGAGGAGGAGGATGCTTCTGTTTTCCTTGATCACGAGATTATACTTGACGCCATGGTCGAATCAGTAGTTGAGGATAGAATTTAGCAAAACTTCCAGGTTTCAAAGGTTCGATTCAATCCCCTTATGTTGGTAGCCATATGTATTTATAGGTGAGCTCCCTCTGGGAAATGATCTAAAATCTATTTATGGAGGCTACGGATCGCTCATTATATTAATTACAATCGTACCATCAGTTAGTTGTAGCCAGCTGTCCAGATCTGTATTTGGTTGTCATGCGCGAGTGACTTAGTGGAGCGAGCGCCTTAAGTGGTTGAGCGGATCCATAGGTGCGGGCGTTCTTGTGAGTATGAATGCTTTGGAAAACTTGAAAACTTTTATAAGAGTGGAACGCGGGACTGGACCTGGCTCTCCCCTGTTCCTTTCTCTCCCATATTCCTTGCGCGACCGTTCTTCTTAGCTCCAGGGCGCTCATCTATTTGCTGCCTTTGTATGGCGCTGTTTGTCCCTATGGCTATGCCACAAGGTCGCTCCCGCCTATGTTGAATGGGCGATTTACTTTGCTTCTATGTTTGAGCGGCTTTGCCCTAGAATGACTGATCGACCTTGGCTCCCGCACCTGAGTCACGATTCGTGTCCAACTTTGATTGGAGATATGGTCACATATGATGTTGCAAGCGCTCGTATTCCAGCTTCATTTCAGGCTTGGTCTTTTGACAGGAAAACAGTGAGTGACTTTATAGGGTATGCGATCTCTATCCTTTTTGGGCCGCATTTCTCATTTCATATCGCGTCATCATCTTTGGTCGTACTGGTTGTCTTGACTTGCCTTGGGTTTGACATTTGGATCTGGGTCTGTGTGGTTGCATCATGTCTATTGTGAGTCGTTTAAGCGCCTTAGACAACATTATGCACAACCGACCCTGATGGCGCCCGTTCCGCATCCTTTGCTTAATGTGCGTATGGATTTTTTTGAGGGATTAACACTTGCCTATAGAAGTCCGTGATTTCTTTTTTTAAGAAATTACTGGCTTCGACATATTTGATCACACATTGTTTGGTAGATTTATCCTATCTTGTCGAGGGGTCGTTCGTACCGAAAATTAAGATTGCTTCATTATAGCTGATTGGTATTGTCTCTTTCTGTGAGCGAGAGGCTTGATGTATCTTTTTTGATTATCGTGCGAATAGCTGAATTTCGGGATGCCAGCTGGAGCTTGATGGGACATTTATTTGCGTACTTGAGTACTAAGTTGATGTGGTGAGAGTACCCTAGATATATGCCTTTTAATCTTCCTTCTTATTTTCTTATCTGTGCGCATTTAATTGGCCTACCCACGCATGCCTATGTGTGCTCGTTTTGAGTGAATCCCCCAAGTACTCGACTGCTAAGCCCACTAGTCTGAACATATGGCTGCCTTTTGTGCGAGCGACCGGATGGAAATACTTCTTCGGTTAGCCAATTCTTTCGTCTGTCCTTTATACATTATTTTGCTATCCTCTTCACTCTCAGAAGAAAGATTTAATGGCGGCACTATTCTAAGCGATCCTTTTCACTGCTTGGGTTCCTATTATAACTCCTGATTACTCTAGATCTTTCATTGTTCTGATTTGCATTCGTGGACGGCATTACCATCGAGGCCTCCGCAATCTTGAGGTCGATTTGACTGGACTGTTTGTATAGATCTGAGACTGTTCGCTCACCTGTAAGTAAATTCCTCCTTTGATTTTATCTCGACCCAATTTTGAAGAGTGAATTTTGACTATGCAGATTTAAGGTTTCTAAGTAAGGTTTCTTCTTTCCCATAATCCATAATTTTAGGAAGCAATTTATGTCGGACCGGGTTGAAAAGTCTGATCAAGCAGAAAATTCTGATACACCCTATGTCGTCTCTTCGATAGGTGCTGCCCAAGGTTTTCCACAACCTCGTGCACTCTCTGGAGTACCCAGCGAGAGGCACCCGACGTAGCTTCCTCTCAGCTCGTTTCATCAACTGTGCAAACAATTTGGCATTTTGGAAAAAGAAGAGGCCAAGCTTCTTGGGTAAAAAGAGTTCGCAGATATCCCTCCCAAAGGGTATGTTGCTGTTACTCGTGGCATGTTGATAAGCGGAAAGGTTCCTCCCTTTAATCCATATATAGAAATGATTCTCCGGAGCTTAGCCATCGCCCTGTATCAGTTACATCCTAATGGTTACAAGATTTTGATAAGTCTTTACATTCTTTAATGATGGGAACAGTAGGATGAACCGCTTGGAGGCCGATAATAGAAAACTTCAAGAAGAGATTGAAGCCACCAGAAGATAACTTGATGAGACCCAAACCGGCCGCGAGTTTGCTGAATCTCAATTAACTTCTGTACAATAGGCTGTGGTTTCTTGTCGGTAGGAGAAGGCAATGCTCGAAGGTAAGCTCACTTCCCAAAATAGGGTCCTTGAAACTTTAGAAGAAGATAAAGCGAGGTTAACTAGCGATCTTGAGCAGGCCAGAATTAAAACTGAAGAGACCATGTTTCGATTTTACACCCTTGGTGTTATGACCCGCGGAAGCTTGAGCTATCTGAACAAGGACTTCCCCCGTACATTAGCTCTTGTCTGGGAGCAAGTGCTTAGCTATTCCAAAGACAAGGATGACAATGCTCTACAAGAGGCCCTCCTTGAGGCAAGAGATCGCGATGTGTTGGAAAAAGGTAGGAGAATACTGGCTGATTAATGAGCACAATCCCTTGGAAAAGAGGTCCAAAATGTTGTTCATGCTCATGCCCCCAGTACTGTAGGAGATGGAGCTTCGGGGTCTTAGGTTTTCCTGACAGAACCTTCCGTAGCTAATGAAGGTACTTCTAAGGTTCATTTGGTTGATGACCATCCTGTACCTAAAAACAATCGCCAAATGATGTGCTGTTGTTTTGCGGTTTGCAGTACCAACTTGATAACTATGTATCTTTGTAATGAATTTGTATTTTGTTATTACTCGTTAGCATTGTTACACTATAACTTATCGTAATTTATATTTATTTACGTCGTGTTACGCTTTTATGGGTTGTGCGATGGTTACGTTTTTGCATCGTCTATCGTTAATAACGTTAGTTTGCTTTTAGTTTTAGGAAATCATATTTCTTTTTTTTTTGCCCCTTTTTGAGGGGTTTAGTTCTTATTATGCATATGTTCGCATTCTTTAATGGCCTGGTAATTCAGACTTTTAAAGTTTATTTTTGGGCGCGCATTTTATTAGGTTCAGGTATCTTGCTGTACATTTAATCCTGTTCCTCATTGATTTAGCGTCCCAAATCCTTCGAAAACTCAATTAAATGCATTTCGTATGTTCAATGTGTGTTTTCTTTTTTATGTACTCAATCCCATATCTCACTAACTCAGTGACCTGAGCCCTTCGGAGGCTGATTTTGAGTACGTGCCCCCATGGGAGGACTTGGGTTACAATTTTCGGCCCAATTTCGATCTTATTTGACCCGGCTATTATTATCAAATAGAGACCTAAATCGGACACCCCCATACGACTAGAATTTCTGATACCCCCTTTCGGCTAGGATTTCTGATACCCCCTTTTGGATGGGATTTCTGATTTTGTAATCCAATCTTGGCTTTGTTTGACTTGGTTAACAACAAAGAACAAGAATGGATACCCCCTTTCAGCTAGGATTTCTGTTTTTGTGCTGGTCTTTCCAGCATGTTTAATCTTTCCCCATTTTTATGCTTCATCCCGATGAGCGGACACTAATTCATCTCGTTGAGCCTTGACTCTGAAGGGATAAAATTCGTGTCCTAAACCTAACAAGGTGCCCCTCGTGAATCGGCAATTTTTTCCGTTTTAGGACATGTCGGTTTTTCCGACTTTGTGCCTTTGTCCTAGGAAACAGACACTGGTTCGCCTCATTGAATTTTTTTTCCAAGTTGGAGAACCTGTGTCCAACACCTAAGAAGGAGTTTCTTTGGTGGGCTCAGCAATTTTATCCGTGGGACTTTAACCGTGGGACTTTTTGAATTGCTTCAACTTCGGCATTGACTCCTGGGAGGTGGACATCGATCCTTTCTACCGAATTTAATTTCGGTTTTAAGGAGTTTATGTCCCGTACCTGAGAAAACGCCTCTTTAGGATTAGCAATTTTATCCGAGGGACAGATTTGGTAATATTCTTGTACTTTCAATGAGGTCTGGCGGCGGTCCTTTGAATGGGTGTCTGCTAAGCATTCAGCATATGAGAGGTGCAGCCTTGTTGTCTGTCTTAGATTAGCTTGTTCTTTTTGAGGTGATGTGTCTATTCCTCCCGTTTGATCTTGCTTGATGTTCGTGATTCCCAAACTTCTTCATTTAGTGTGCGCCCTGGGATTTTTCCGTCAAAGTCTTGCTGCGTATGGCGGATTGCTTTTACCATGCCTACATTCCAAGAGATTGTTCGTCTTTTAGCATGGACCAATAAGTATGTTATTCAGATAAACACATAATTAATTTTTGATGCACATAGTTCTTGCAAGTAAACTGCAGCTTAATACGAACATAGTGAATAGTAAAGCAAGTTAAAACAATCTTAAAAACAAGATAAAATCAGGGGAATGAAGCAAAGTAATGAGAGCTCTAGTTTATTGCTCCATTATTGAGATATTAGTGACTAGTCCCCTTGATGAGCGTCATCCTTGGATCGGTTTAAGCCCTTTCCTCTTTAAGGCGTATTGCCCCTTGTTTGCGGAGAGTCGGGATAACTTTTATGATCTTGTACATACTGTTGCAAATGGTTTTTTCGGATTAACTCCTCGGTTACTGACTTCAAGTGCCTGCATTCATCGGTATCGTGTCCTGGCTGTTTGTGGAACCGACAGAATCTTCCTAACTTCATAGAGGTATTTTTGACTTGTCTTTGTTTCAAAACCGGATATCTCTTGGTGTTTTTAGTTGCCATGAAGATATTTCTGACGGTATAGTTAAGGGGAGTGAACTTGGAGTTCTTGAAGAAACGCATCTTCTTTTTTGCTCGACTGTCTTCTTCTTCGTTGCTCCTTTTTTGATTATTTAGGTTGCTTTGCGCATTTCCATTCTTCTCTACCTGTGCGCTTTTTCCTTCAATACTTGCATATTTTTCGTCTTTGTTGAGCAATCGTTCAAGTGTACTTGGTTTCTTTTTCTTGATCCACCGTCCCAACTTGGTTTCTTTATGTATACCCCCCTTAAGAGCCATTAAGATTAGGCCGGGTTCGAAATTCTTGGCTTTAGCCACTGTCATATCAAAGCGAGTGAGAAAAGCTTTGATGGGCTCTCCTGGTCTTTATTGTAGTTCACTTAGCTCCGTAGCAACCCAAGTTTTGAGTGCCTGGGATTTGAAATGCTCATTGAATATCCTAGCCAAGGTCACAAAATTATCCACAGACTGCGGTGGCAGCTTTGTGAACCATAGGTAAGCCACTCCTTCTAAATAAGTTGGAAAATACAAGCATTTGATTTCATCAGTAGCGCACGCTCCATTCATATACTGGTCATATTTACATAGAAATATATCAGGGTCGCTTGTCCCATCATAGGACTGTAGTGATGGAGGTCGAATCTTTGTAGGTATACAGTTTTCTTAACCCTTTCAGTGAGCGGGGTTTTAGTTGGGAAGGACTCCCATTCACTTCGATCATCCTTCTTCTCTAGGCTTTCCTTCACAATTGCTCGTGCCATTCCTAATATGTACTTCCGTTCCTTGCTTGGATCCATGGATCGACCACTTTTTTTTATTATCGACCTCAGATCTAGATGTGTCCTCATGAACTGGAGGCAAGGAATTTGGGCTTCCCTTTGGGAAGGACTTCCCGATGATAATAGGACTGTTTTCCCGCTCCGCGATTGTATCGTCAGAGTGATCGCGCACATGTGCTTTTCCCCCTTCGTAGTTTGGATTGGTGTGACGTGCAACTCTCTGGATGGAATCCCGCTGTCTTGAGCTTGAAGCAGGGAGCTCTGCTTCTGAGTCGCAATTCATTCGAGCTAGCGAGGAACAGGTGGCGCTTAAAGTGGCTTTTGCGGTGGCGGCTTGAATGGCAAGTATCGACTCGAGCTTCTTCATCATTGCATTGCTTGCAATGGTTATTTGACTCATTAATCCTGTCATCGCCACCTCCAATTCCTTCCTGGTTATAGCTTCTTTAACGTCTGGCAACCCCTCTTCGCCGGAGTCGCTATCTGACAGCGTGACGATGTTGACGCCGTTGTTGGGGTTGTTGACTTCGTCAGTGATTCTCCTTGGCATTCTCATGATTTCAAGCACAGTGCCTCTCAGAAAATTTCATCGGACTTGAAATGGGGAAAGAAGCAAAACACGGCCCCCACGGTGGGTGCCAAAATGTTTACACCAAAAAGGGTCTAAACACCCAAGGTACTAAACTGTACTTCATCAATTTGGTAAGAAATAAATGGAACCGTGTTTAATCAGCAATTAAAAATGAAAAATGCAAGAAAAGTAAAGTAGAGGCGAGATTTAGAGTGGTTCAGCCGTTAACTAGTCCTACGTCCACTGTGAAGGTGATTTCCAATCTTATAATAGATATTACAGAACACATCAATTCTCTCTTTTCATACATTTTTGCATTCACTCAATATACCCTCATTTATATATTTCAATCTTGGAATTACACAAGGGGACGGTGGAATTTGAGGGAAAGAAGGACAGATGAATGATTGAGGAGGAGGATGCTTCTGTTTTCCTTGATCACCCGATTATACTTGACGCCATGGCCGAATCAGTGGTTGAGGATAGAATTTAGCAAAACTTCCATGTTTCAAAGGTTCGATCAAATCCCCTTATGTTGGTAGTCATGTGTATTTATAGGTGAGCTCCCTCTGGGAAATGATCTGAAATCCGTTTATGGAGGCTACGGATCACTCATTCTATTAATTACTATCGTACTATTAGTTAGTTGTAGCTAGCTGTCCAGATCTGTATTTGGTTGTCATGCGCGAGTGACTTAGTGGAGCGAGCGCCTTAAGTGGTTGAGCGGATCCATAGGTGCGGGCGTTCCTGTGAGTATGAATGCTTTGGAAAACTTGGAAACTTTTATAAGAGCAGAACGCGGGACTGGACCTTGCTCTCCCCTGTTCCTTGTGTGACCGTTCTTCTTAGCTCCAGGGCGCTTGTCTTTTTGCTGCCTTTATATGGCACTGTTTGTCCCTACGGCTACGCCACAAGGTCGCTCCCGCCTATGTTGAATGGGCGATTTGCTTTGCTTCTGGGTTTGAGCGGCTTTGCCCCGGTATGAATGATCGACCTTGGCTCCCGTACCTAAGTCAGTATTCGTGTCCAACTTTGATTGGAGATATGGTCACATATGATGTTGCAAGTGCTCGTATTGCAACTTCATTTCAGGCTTTGTCTTTTGGCAGGAAAACAGTGAGAAACTTTACAGGATATGCGATCTCTATCCTTTTTGGGCCGCATTTCTCATTTCATATCACGCCATCATCTTTGGTCGTACTGGTTGTCTTGACTTGCCATGGGTTTGACATTTGGATCTGGCTCTGTGCGGTTGCATCCTGTCTGTTGTGAGTCGCTTAAGCACCTTAGACAACATTATGCACGACCGACTCTGATGGCGTCCGTTCGGCATCCTTTGCTCAATGTGCGTATGGATTTTTTGAGGCATTAACAGGCAGCAAGGCTAAGTGGGTCGCTCCCAATTAGGGCTTATTATCATCTATCTAGAGAAATTCATTTCATTATTTAATCTATTCGATGTTGTCCCATTCGGGAAAACGGTTGCTGATCCCAATCGTTGGTGATATACATTCGATACACTAAAGCGAAATGAGTGGTCAGTTATGTGTGGCCGGGTTACAAGATGTTCTTGTTGAACCCAGTATATTCTCCTCTAGAGATACACTATCGGAAGGTGGTTCCATACCTTGTCATAGTTGGAAATTCATTACCCAATAAGTGCTCGCGGTTTTGATTATATATAATGTATGTGGAACGTGAGATGAAAGCGTTCCACTAGATTGCTATTTATTTGATTTAGACATTATTATAATATCAGAAGAGTATGGATTTTAAAAGAATGTTTTGGGTTATCGTAAGGTAAAAACCATCTGTGTTTATGTGTGGATTGGTCTTACGATTATTCTTTCTTCTAAAAGGATTTTAAAAGTTAAACAAATGGTTGGAGTTTACTCACACCAGTCACATGACTGACCCAGAGTTTATTTTATTTTGTTTTCCCTAAACTCTTCGGTGCCCAATTTTGTACGGGAAGTCAAGTAGTCAGGATTTTACAGATACATGGAGAGCTTGGAGCAGGAGGCTTCAGGATTATAAAACTATCGTTTATTTCCACTGTGTTGTACGTGTTGTACTTTGATAATTGTATCGTATACAGATACTGGTTTTATTTCAAGTTATGTTTTATACTATATTTTATTCGTTCCGCTGTGAGATTTGTGTTACTCTGATGTTGTATTTAGGTTCTTCTTCTTCTATTCTAATTTTCTATCTTATCTATTATCATCCTCTAATTTCTTTCTATTGACGTTCTGGTATTTTCGATTTGAATAGTCGACATGGTGTTGTGTGTCGATTTTCTAAGTCGAAATTTTTCCGGGCCGTTACAGTGGTATCAGACCTGAAGGTTAAGTAATTACCTTGGCTCTATGGCGTGACTCGGTAGAGATGGGGTCAGCAATACCCTAGATTGAGTTTGAGTGTATATATACAATTGAACGTATTTGTAGATTTTGTAAAAATGGTTTTATATTATGGAGATTTATTGGTGGAGTTGTTTATGAGTTTTGGTCGATCAGTTTGATCCACTATATCGGTAGGTGTGTTTATAAACACTCAATTACGATGAACCGACACTGTATGTTTTGAAAAGAGGGTAATGAAATAATTTTACCCAAAATATATTTTGACATAAACAAAGTATAGGTATTTGAAATATTATAGTATATTGGATGTGTTGGTTGTGATTATAATCAGATAACGTTATAATTGAAAAGGTTATGTAAATAACCAATTAAAATCCGTACAAGTGTTACGAAATGAATTAAATCAGAATTGAGATTAATACCCTGGAAATTTGGAAAGAGTTTGTAAATGGACTTGAATTAAACATATGAGAATTTTAAAATCCTGGGAGATTTTAAATTGTTTCACAAGCATTGTGAATGGTATTTTGAAATATATTTCGAAATGGAAATGTTTAGAAATGGTTTTGAAAGTAATATTGAACTCACTTCGATGGCTGGAAAATAACACTGATGATGAATCGCAACATCATTAGTGTTCATTTTCGAGTTTCTAAGTGATGGATTACTGCCAAAGATTTTGTTTTTGAATTGTTTTAAGGAAATAAGTTGTTTTGAATCCTGAAAAGGGATATCTGGTTTTAGAAAAGCTAGACTGTTTAAAATTCCCGGGAATAGATTGTTTGAATTAAAACAAATTTAAATAGAAATTTGTGAAAGAAAATTGGAATTGAATTGAAACCAGTTAAGCAGAAATTGAATTGAAATGGAACGATATCAAGTAAAATGGATTTTGAATATACTTAGACTTAGTTGTGTAGATGGAATGATTTTTGAAATGAAAATCAACATTTGCGTTTTTAGATAAAGATAACTGGCGAGAGAAATTAACCAATTAATGAAAAATGTCGATGGAAATTAACTAGGTTAAGTAAGTTGAATTGATGAGTTAGGAGTTAGGAATCAAGAATGGAACTTTGGTTTGAAATGGAATTTGGCTTGGATAAACGAATAGCTGTGTTGAGGATAAATTATTGGAGTTTGATTGGGATGACATTGGTATATGTTGAATTGGTAGCAGATGGAAAGGATATAATGATATGCCTGACAAAAAGGTACAAATTTATTTTTATCTGAGTTTGGTGATTTATGAGCCTATTTGGTAAGTTGCTTGGCTGTTTGATTTTCTTTTTGATTGGAGAAGGCCTAGAGAAGTGAGTTGTAATTGTACCGACTGAGCCGTACAAAGGAGACGCTAATGAAATTTTCCGAAAATTTAAGGTGTTAGAAAATTTTTAGAATTTTAGAAAATTTTGGTTATTTGGAATGGATTAATATTTTAATAGAAATTGATCGGTTCAATTGAAACTGAAGTTAATAAGTAAAACAAATAATTTTTAACCCAGTTAATAGTGTTTGTTTTCTACCTTAGCAATTTCGGGGACGAAATTATTTTAAGGGGGGAAGAATGTTACGTCCCGTATTTTTACGGTATAATAATTCATTTATTTAATTATTTAAATAGTGATTCAGAGATTTAAATGGTCGTTTAATTAGATAATATTGAATATTTAATTAATATAAATAATAGAATAATATATTTAATTTCCGAAATAGTCGGAAATAGTAGAATTTGCAATATGGTGTGAATTGGATTATTTATAAGATTTAATTAAGTTAAAATTGAATTATAATAACGATTTTATTTATTATAACGAAAATTGAACGTATTAATTATAATATAATTATAATCGAGCTCGAAATAGCGCGGTAGTTCGTAATTTGGCGATTTGAACTTCAGTTGAATATACAGAATCCGTTTTAAGTCGGATTTCTGTGAAATAAGAAACGTTCGGATCGGGTGAACTATATTTTTCTAATGGAAGAGAAAAATCGAGATTTCGCCATGTAGATTGTGAGTTACGATCAAATCAAATTTTCAAACAGTCGCCATAGATTCGTTTAAACCATAAAGATATATTTAATTATAATTAAATATTGGATTCAAATTTGGACGAGATATTTGAGATGTAGCTATAATTTAATTTATAGAATTTTCTGTAATTTTTATTTTGGAAAACAAGCACTTTTTATTTTGAAGTATTTTACACCTTATATCAGCATTTTGAGGTATCACAGAATAAGCCAACTTGTCTATATTATTATATTTTTGGGATCCTGGCACATTGTCCATTACAACAGTATTTTTGTTTCTGTCTATAGTGGTTCGTAAGTGAACAAAATTTTATATAATGGGTATCGTACGCCTTATAACTTAAAACATGAAACAAAAACAGTTTTATCCTCTTAGTGAGATAAATGCGACATGAAATGAAGTAAAACAAAGTTGTAAAATCATATGAATCCAACTATTTAAATTTAGTTCGCCTAAACAACAACTCAGAAAGATTGTAGCCTTTTTCACCAATTTGATACAATCAGTAGAATAAAATAGCCAAATCATGAAGACAAACAAATGGTGAATTGCAAAGAAAATAAAATTAAAACTATTTTGATAACGTTTTAGGCGTAAACCATTTGTACAGTTAACTCACTCTCCAGTAGCACATGATACAATTATACCTAGTTCAGTTAGCTATATGTCAACGTGTACCCTTCCTTAGCTATTAAGTATTCTAGAACCTATGTTTTCCTTCCTTAGCTATTAAGTATTGTATAGTTGCCAAACACTACTGAGTGATGTTGAGACCTTGATAAATCACAATCAGCACATGCAAACTACACAAGCCTACCAGCTATGCTTCTACTATACTACCACGTATTCCCTAGAGGTTAAGTAAATCTACCCCTATATATATCGCGCTAGTAAAACCAACTATCTATTTTGTCTTTCTTTTGCAATCAAAGATGTAAAACCAAAGCATTCTGGTGTTTAAAAAATTCAAACAAAAATCAATTTTAAACAATAGTTCCTCTTTATGCAAATTAGTTCACTGCAATATAAGAACACATTCCTCATTTCTTGTCCTTTCTTCCATTCTTCTTGAAAGTGCTGTTGCGTGAAGTGTACGTGAGGGGGAGGCTTTGATGTGGTTCATGCATGTTTGTTTTTAAAGGACTAAGTTGTGAAAATAGGAACAGGACGTGTGTTTAAGGGGTATGGAGTGGAGAGGAGATGGTATGAAGATAGTAGGTTTCATGTATACTAGGAGGAGAGGAGCATTGTGTAGTGAAGGCACGCATGGACCCCTATATGCGTGAGTACTGTTAACATTTTATTAGTGTGATGGAGTGTTGATGGAAAGCTCGACTGTGAAGTATTGAAGAAGAAGGGGTGCTGAACCTTGTAGATGCGGTTGTGATACATGGCGTGGCTTTATGGTTCAAAGAATACATGGAGTTGGGGTCCTTGGGGATCAGTCTGGCATGTTTTACGTGGTTTATTCCATGGTTGCGAGAGGGAGCCGTCGTGTTAACATGAGCAGTCTAGTTAACCTGTTTCGAGAAGTTTTGTTGAAAAAAGGGGGTAGTAAATGAAGTTCAAAGGATCCAAATGGTCGGTGCAGTAACTTGCATTTCTTCCACTGGAGGAGAGTGGCGGATTGTTTTGTAGGGGAGAAAAGTAAACTTTTAGTGTCCAAGTTGATTTGTATGGGAAGTTCTAAGAAAGGAGTAGTACTAGATGTGTGTATAGCAATGTCGTGAGAAGTATATATGGAGCGGTTTGATTTCTACGTGGGTGTGCGTGGGATTAATGGGTTAAGGCAAGGCCAAAGAAATAAATAAGTAAATTCAAGTTTAGTTGAGCGTTCCTGTCACTAGGAATTTTCGTTGGCTTCCTTGTATTATGGGCAATAGTCAATGCTTCATCCATAAAGTAGCTCACGGAAAAGGATATCGGGAACAAGGAGGGTCTGAGTATTCAAATAAGGTATTGAACAGGAATTTTATTTAGTAAGGCCCACAAATAGTATAAATTTATTTAATTAAATTTAAAATAGTGTATTAACTTTCAAATGGTATATCTTACATACACAATATCAGAATTTCGAACGGATTGATTCGTTGGAACCGTACGAAGGCAGACTACGCGATGGAACTGGTTTAAAGAGATTTGGAGACCGTTTCAATGTATAGCAGAATTAAACCTCTGATTCAAAATATCGGCCGTTATAGTTATTTAGCGATTAACGACCAAGGTGAGTAAATCTCACTAATTCTACAAAGTTTATATTTTTATAATGCATTTTTAGAATTGATAAATGTTGGTTGATTGTTGTGTGTTGATTGTCTGGACGAACTGCTAATTAGTTGATTGAAAATATAGATATGATTATATATATAAATCATTAATTATATATTAGTTCTGTTTATCAGAATATATCATATTGAAATGAAATTGATGTTATCTCTGTTGTTTAACATCTGTTGATGCAGGGAAACAGGTTGGAGGGATCCAACTAGATTCCTCAACATTTATGTTACTGTTTTTCATATATTATGATATGTAATGTGATATATAATTTGTTAATGATTATGTGTGTTTGGATAATATTGATCCTTGTTATTTGGTATTTTAAATACCATATATAATACTAGAATTAAAAAGGGAATTTTCAAAGTGTATATTGAAAATAAAATATATTTATATAAAATCAAATGATTTTATAAAAAATGAATTTCAAAGTGGATATTGAATTAAAGGAAATATTTGTAAAATAAATAGAACTATAAAAGGAAATATTTGTAAAATAAATAGAACTATAAAAGGAAATATTTATAAAATTATTTGAACTATAAAAGGAAATATTTATAAAATGAATAGAATTATAAAAGGAAATATTTATATAATGAATAGAATTTTATAAAAGGAAACATGTGGAAAATAAATATTTAATGGAAATCTGTTTTAACAGATAAATGGAAAAGATTAATTTAAAGTAGATTTTAATTATAATCTATTTTAACAAATAAATTGAGAAGATTAATTTATAAATAATGTTTTTATAACTTAAATAAAATATTTATCATTTGATAAATGGAATATATAAGTCTGAACTTATATGGAGAAGTAGAAATTGGTTTTGACACCGATATTTTAAATAGAATGTGAACTCAGTATTTATAAAGGGAATTATAAATGAGATTTAAGTGTTAGAAATAAAAAAGAGATTTCGTATGAATAATTCTATAAATAGATATATAAATAGAATTTAGAAAGGGATATTATTTTAAAATACGAAATCAAACTTAATGGATTATACAAAGAAATGTTTTTCACATTCGATGTGAATAATGGATTAAAATGAATATTTTATAAATTAAAACATTTATAAGGGAAATTGGGTTTTGAAATAGGAATTCAAATGGGAATTTGAATAAGATAGGAAATTGGGTTAAAATAATATTAGTTATTCGAATTAGAGTTAATCGAATAAGAGTTAATCGAATATTAGTTATTCGAATTAGAGTTAATCGAATATTAGTTATTCGACTTAGAGTTAATCGAATTAGTGATAATCAAATATAATTTATTCGAAGAGAGATAATCGAATATAATTTTTTCAAAGAGAGATAATCGAATTTAATTTATTTGAAGAGAGATAATCGAATATAACTTATTCGAAGAGAGATAATCGAATATAACTTATTCGAAGAGAGATAATCGAATATAATTTATTCGAAGAGAGATTATCGAATATAGTTATTCGAAAGGGAGTTATTGAATAGAGTTTTTTCGGAAAAGTGTCATCGAATATAGTTATTCGAATGAGAGTTATCGAATATAGATTATTCGAGAGAGTTATACATTAAAATTCGACTATATTAAATGTAGGAAAGTACTATTTACTTTCCGGTTTTTAAGTCAAGGTTTATTTATTAATGAATTAGTTGTTTGTTTAGTTAAATTTAATAAATAAAAGTTTTATTTAAGTTATTATATTTCGAAAGCATGGGATTATAACACTATTATTATAATCAAATGATTTCTGTAAAAGAAGTGGATTCGTAAATTGAGTCTGAGAGTTACGTAAGGAAGTTTGTTAAAGATTTAAGTGGTGAACCTTGTTTATTTCGAGGTTAGAAATGTTGTTCAGTTAAGGTCTGGGAGGTAGTTATACCCCAACTTGATTGACTTCCTTTTTAACTAAGGAATGTTTAAGGTTCGATAGTGAAGGTTAGTTAATTGAATTTAGTTAACAAGTGTTAATGGTTCGAGTTGGCATAGCGATGTTTTATTTAATCATCTGTTTAAATCCAATGAAGGAGTTTTGGAAATGTTTTCCAAATAAGAATCACAAAGGTTTTCTAATATAGAAAATAAGAAATGGGAGTAAATATGGAAATGTTTTTCAATGATTAATAATGTATATTTTCTAAATTTAGAAAATAAGAAATTACGAATATATGGAACGGGAATTGGGAAATGGATAATTGAATGACAAATTAACTTAAAGGGGATCAGTGTTGATTGATGGTTTGCTCGGTAAGATTTCCATTTGGAAATACGGCCGTTGTTTGTACACATGTTTTCCTTTTATAGTTAAATCAACAACTATCAAAGTTTTGACTATTTTTCCGTCGTCAATATGGAGAGACCGAGATCAGATTTATTATCTGAAAACCACTCCGTATGGGCATTAGCATTGCGGATCAAATATGATAAAGATATTGAAGATGGAGTTTATGCAAGGGCTGTTCTGGCAAATCCTAGGTAGAAATTGCCTAAGATGGGTTTATAGAATAGTGCGTTCGGTCTGTCCAGTCCCAGGACAACCTGTATGGAAGAATATATGACAGAGTATATTTAACAGATCGCAGAAATTGATCTCTTCAAACGTATTTACGTTTTGTGGCGGAGAAATTCGTTTCTCTTAGCTATATACCCGTGTTACTTTTGGATAAATCAATTTGTGATTTGGCGGGTATGACGATGTGGCATTCAAAGTGAATAAATGTGTGATCTGTACATTATGGCCTCTAGCCTCAACAACCGGAAAATGAAAAAAATCGGGCAGGCAGCATGGCTAAGTGGGTAGCTCCCAATTAGGGTGTATTATCACATATCTAGAGAAATTCATTTCATTCTTTAATTTATTCGATGTTGTCCCATTCGGGAAAACGGTTGCTGATCCCAACCGTTGGTGATATACATTCGATACACTCAAGCGAAATGAGTGGTCGGTAATGTGTAGTCGGGTTACTAGATGTTCTTGTTGTACCTAGTGTATTCTCCTCTAGAGATACACTAAACAGAAGGTGGTTCCATACCTTGTCATAGTTGGAAATTCATTACCCAATAAGTGCTTGCGGTTTTGATTATATATTATATATATGGAACGTGAGATGAAAGCATTCCACAAGATTGCTATTTATTTGATTTAGACATTATTATAATATCAGAAGAGTATGAATTTTAAAAGAATGTTTTGGGTTGTCGTAAGGTAAAAACCATCCGTGTTTATGTGTGGATTGGTCTTACGATTATTCTTTCTTTTAAAAGGATTTTAAAAGTTAAACAAATGGTTGGAGTTTACTCACACCAGTCACATGACTGACCCAGAGTTTATTTTGTTTTGTTTTCCCTAAACTCTTGGGTTCCCAATTTTGTATGGGCAGTCAAGTAGTCGGAATTTTACAGATACTTGGAGAGCTTGGAGCAGGAGGCTTCAAGATTATATAGCTATCTTTTATTTTCACTATGTTGTAAGTGTTGTACTTTGATAATTGTATCGTATACAGATACTGGTTTTATTTCAAGTTATGTTGTATACTATATTTTATTCGTTCCGCTGTGAGATTCGTGTTACTCTGATGTTGTATTTAGGTTCTTCTTCTTCTACTCTAATTTTCTATCTTATCTATTCTCACCCTCTAATTTCTTTCTATTGACGTTCCGGTATTTCTGATTTGAATAGTTGACATGGTGTTGTGTGTCGATTTTCTAAGGCGAAAATTTTCCGGGCCGTTACACTGTCAATTGCCATCCAAAACACCCAAACTCCATAGCTTCAAAGCTTGATTTCCAGCTGGCACAATTGGCCTGAGATGATCGTGACCGTCTAGATTACCGACCTAAAAAATATTCCAGTTATCTTGCCCTAACCAATTTATGTATATATATATATCATAAAGCTTGGCTTTATCTCACTGGAATGGAAAAAAGAGAACATAGAAGCTTATAAAAATAGACAGGATGGTAGCGCATTTGTATAGGCGTTGGGATTAGAAGATATGATCAACGTCCATCAACAGAGGGTACATGCATAGGTCTGACGGGTAGGGCTGCATGACGTGAAGATCAAGATTGACATTCAGTTTTCCTTTCGGATAGCCTACTGTGCTAGTTGTCTTCAGCGTAGACATGAAACATGCTTGCAAATTGGTCCACATTCCTCTACCATGTAGTTGTACAGTTTCGAAATAGGCACGTACATGGGGTGGGTTGGCTTGTCGAATGTCTTAGTGACGGAAAATGAAAGATGGTAAGCTGTCATGTTGTTTTCTTTTCTAATAGGTTGTATTGATTTATCTAGACAGACATTTGGCGTGATGGTTTTAAATTTGAAAAGGACCTTTCAGATTGCATTAGCAAATAAGGAATACAAAGTAGGCATGTGTGTACTAATCGAGGCTGCTTAGGTAGGCGTTTACATTTATTTCAAAAATGAGAAGGATCGGTCTATTTTTATTTGATACGTTGATTTCTGTATGGTTATTATATTCTACCGTTAACTACTGCTTTTATCGTTGCACGTTCTATAAACGCACAACAATACATGAATTCCAAAAATTACGAAATTGGACATCATGGTATAATTTGACGTTACGGTCCTAATGAAACTAATTTTATTGAAAATGAACTCCATTTGCAAAAACGACGCTATTTAGATCACAATTTATTCATCGGTTCACCCTCAAAACTCGTCTACCGATAAAACAGCTTCAATTGGCTCCAAACTGAAAATCTAGCAATATTTAATTATACGTTTTCCAATAAAACTTGTTTCATCGAAAACGGAGGTTGTTTGAAAAGAAAATATTTTTAAGGCTTATATAATATCAATAAAAATATAATTAAATCCAAAATAAATCCAATTAAATAATAATAATTATTATTATCATAAATATCTAAACAAAATTATCATATGGCTTCACATATAACAAATATGGATTTTATTATCAATTTCGGGTTAAAACGGTACCCAAAACAAATGAAAAATCCTTATTAATTTATTTAATAAACGTTATTGTTTACTAATAATTTCCATAGCGACTATTTTAAAATTTGAATTGGACATAACTTGAAATTATAATATGAAATCTCCATTTTCCTCTTTCGTTAGAAAAATATATTCAAACCAATCCAAACGTTTCTTGTTACACAGAAATCCAACTTATATTGGATTCTGTATTTTAAATAAAAGTTCAAATCGAAAATTTCGAACTACCGCGGTGTTACGAGCTCATTTTAATTAATTTATAAATTTATATATATTCATACTTTATTTTATTGAATAAATTCAATATAAAAATCCATTATATAACTAAACCCATACTTAAAATGGATATAAATATTCGTAATTATCGTTCAAAATTCTGGGACGTTAAAAGATTTATTTCCTTCAAATCTTGGTAATTTTTCCATTTCATCTCCCCATACCTTCTTGATGTTTGATTGTTTTGCAAGTTTTCCTAACTTATGAATAATTAGAAAAAGCTATTTGAACCAGTTCATAGCTCGAAACAATATATGTCAAGCACGGAAATGGGAAAATTTTATTTTATGAATATTCAAGGGAAGAAGTTTGGTTAAACTAATATGAAAGCATAGTTATTTTTCAAGTTTCATGACTATCAAGTGTCGTTTATTCTAAATTTTATAATTTGTGCTTTTTTTTTTGCAAATCAGTGAAGCAACCTATACATTGAGAATGTTAGCAGTTAATACAAGGACAGGGATAAAAAATAGACATATGTGTATGTGGTTCAATTTACAATTCATTTTCAAACTTAAAAAAAGAATCTATTTCAATTTTTACTTGCCATTATTTATTTATTTTTCATTTGATTTGAATTAGTACGTTTAGACATTCTGATTCAAATCTTGCAACAAATTTCGTTTTCTTAGAGCATTCCAATTTTAATTTCATGACTTTCCTTAAAAAAAAAAGAAGATTTCACCCTAATTTTGTTTTGTTCATTTATGGATGCACTTGGGCTTTAAATTAAAAATTCATTTTTAAGTGCATTTTTAAACCAAAAGATTGACCTTGGTAAGTGGACCGTGGAGGCTGGCAATACCCGATCCGCTTGGGGCACATAGTTCAGTGATCTATCCACGAAAAATGGAAGGTAACGATCCGCTTCTTTTAACATGGTAGGTGCCTCTCGCTCACAATTAATATACTGGTGCTTAGCATTATTTCAGTCATTGCTTCCGATTATATTGTTAAAATTTAAGAGTAAAAGGTGGTTATTTTTTGGATAAATTTAACCTCAACTAATAGTTTTATCAACTCTAGAAAAAGGTTAATTTTTTTGAAAGTATTTGCAATGACTACTTTCAAATTGTTACTCTTTCCTCATATCTTATTTGCTATACTTGCAAAATGTGAGTAGGGGTTGTAAAATTTGATGGTTGAGCTATTGGTTAGTTATATATTTGTCTCTGTAAGCTTTAAATTTTTCATGTACTGCTTCTATATTTCATTTTTCAATTTCTAACTTAACCAAGTTTTCATCCCGTATTGCTTTTGTGTTTCATTTTTCAACTTCTATTTTAACCATATTTTCCTTGTATTCAACCATGCTTTTACTGGAGGAATCAAAGCTAAAATGAATGAGTTGGCAATAAATTTACATGTATAATTTCTTTTTAGTTTGCATCCAAGAATGTTTGCAACTTCCTGAGACTTAAAAATGGGACAGGTTGGGTTATTAAAATCTTCCAAAGTGTTAGTCCACTTGAAGGATGCAAGCTTATTTGCAAAGAACAGTCAACCTTCAGGTTTGTTATTTTCCATGATCAAAAATCTATTGCTCACGCAATATAGTCAACATGGAGGTATAATATGCAGATTTTGGACGTGTTGTATTAGGATTTTCTAGATGATCTATGGGATCACATACATATCCTCTTTGTTAAAGGATGGGGAAAGCTGAAAGTGGTAAGCACTTCTGTATATTTTATTTTTGCCCATTTTCAATGATGGATTTTCACAATTGTAATAGTATAATATCACCCCAACTATATCAAAATTTGTAGGTATTATTTAAAGTGCAACTTTGTTAGGATTATGCTAAATAAACGAGTGAATGAATCGGTGCCGTCTCTTAAAGCTGTTATACCATTCTCTATATCTTTTGGGCTTGTAAATGGGCTTGGCCCAACTTCTATTTTTCAGCTCATTTGTTTTCTTTTCTATCGCAACTGGTATTTGTATAAATACCGGTATTCTGTACATTTATTCAATTAATAGAAATCATTCTTTCTCTGCAACAACTTCTATAAAATCAAATTACATCAAAACATTAAATCTAAAATCTCAATTTGGTATCAGAGCCAAAGTAAATCTGCATTTGTAAAATAAAAGAAATTTTGTGGCAGATTCATCAGTTAAGATTCATCATCTGAATCTGACTCATCAAAGATCACGTGTGATCTCATCATCTGAGATTTTGCTCTTGTTTTGATCAAGCTACCGTGCCTTGCCTAGGCAAACCTAGCTGCAACGGTGATTCAACCATCAAGAGAAAGGAAATCAAACCTGAAGCTATCTTTACCGATCAAATCACTCAAGAAGCGTTCACAATCAAGAAAATAAGCATCAAGAAAGCATCAGGAGTCACTTCTACTGAAAACTCAGCAAGAAGAACAAATCCTTCATCTTTTAAAACGATCTATGCCAAATTATTGATCACAAATCAAACCTCTTGAGTAATCCAATTCAAAAGTAAAGAAATTCAGGTTCAATTTTACCTCTTTTCCTGTTTTTTTTTTTTATCCTCATTACAATTCAGAAATGTCCCACAGCAACTCTGGATCCATCAGCACCTCTGGTGCATCTGAACCTGCAAATCCAAATCATCCTCCCAAAAATGTGATCAGCCTCAAAAGCCAATTAATCAACATTCCTCTGGATCAAAACAACTATCTCCTCTGGAAATTACAGGTTGAAACTTCACTCCAAAGATATGGTCTTGAAGGATACATTCTTGGAACTATACCCATGCCGCCAAAGTTTGTAACTGATGCATCAAACACAATAGTGAGTAACGACAGTTATACATCATATTATAGACAAGAAAGACTGATCAGTGCATGGCTATTATCATCAATCAGTGCTGCCCTAATGCCACAAGTTATTGGATGCAAGACTGCTAATGAAATATGGACCACTTGTGAGAAAATCTTTAATACACAGTCTGCAGCCAAGTCTCTGTTTTACAAAATACAACTTCAGAACTGCAAGAAAGAAAATATGAACATAAGAGAGTACTTAGCAAAAGTTAAGAACATTTGTGATATGTTAAAGGCCTCAGGAAGCAACATTGAAGAATCTGGTCAAGTTCTTTCCCTTGTTAATGGACTTGGTGATGAATATGAGGCAGTGGTAGCCATCATTACATCACAGAAAATTACTCCACCACTAGATGATGTATACTCTATGTTACTATCACATAAAGCAAGAATATCCCACAAGAACTTTACTGAATCAGATTATTCTCTCAACTATGCTATTAATAACAGAGAAAAGGGACAAGGAAGTTACAAAAATAACAACAATCAAAGGGGAGGTTTCACATCCAGAGGAAGAGGAAGATGGTCAAACAACAATAAACCAAAATGTCAAATATGTGAAAGAATTGGTCATACTGCACTCAAATGCTTCTTTAGATTCAATTCTAATTACACTGGGAATCAGGGAAACAGCAGCAGCAATGGTAATAATCCTAATGCCAATGTTGCACAAGTTCAATCAGAATCATCTAATCAGAGTAATGAAAAGCAATACAATCAAAATGAAACAAGCAAGATAGACTCAACACTGGATGATAACTGGTTTCCTGACTCAGGTGCTACTAAACACATGATCAACAATCTAGATAATCTCAATCTTGGAAATAGAGAATACAGAGGTAAAAAGTTAATAACCATGTGTAATGGTAAGTGTATTGGTATCTCACATACTGGTAATGCTTTGTTATAAGGTAAAAGACAACTGTTTTTACACAAACTATTGAGAGTACCTAAAATTAGGAAAAATTTAATGAGTGTGTCTCAGTTCACAAAAGACAACAATGTCTACTTTGAATTTTATCCTAATTACTGTGTTGTCAAAGACATTCTAACACAAGAAATTTTATTGTAGGGTGATGAAGATCATGGACTGTACAAGTTCAAACTTGGAGATCAATTACATCATGTAAAAGAAAAACAACGACTTGTCTCTACTACTGAGAATAATAATAGTAGAACTTTTGATGTGTGGCATCACAAACTGGGTCACCCCAGTGTTAACATTGTTAAAAGCATTCTAGATAATATCTATATTTCTTATAGCAATGTAGACTTACCATATATTTGCTCACACGGTCAATTAGGTAAAAGTCACAAACTACCTTTGGACAAATCATCAACTATTTACACTAAACCATTTGACCTTATAGCCACTGATCTATGGGGCCCAGCCTCAATAACTGCTGACTTTGGGTTTAAATACTACATCTCCTTTGTTGATGCACATTCTAGATACACCTGGATTTACTTTTTAAGATCCAAATCTGATACTCATGATGTAGTTATAAAGTTTCTGAATATGATAGAAAACTAATTTAATACTAGAGTGAAAATAATTCAGTCTGATGGTGGCACTGAATACAAAACTCTTATTAAATACTTTGATATAAAAGGTATTATTCATAGACTGACATGTCCCTATACATTCGAACAAAATGGTCCAGCTGAAAGAAAGCATAGACACATAGTTGAATGTGGTTTAACACTATTATCTCATGCTTCATTACCTTTAAAATTTTGGTCAGAATCATTTAATACTGCTGTATACTTAATCAATAGGATGCCAACTAAAGTTCTGAATAATATCAGTCCTATTGAAAAGCTGTACAAAGTCAAGCCAAACTATCATGATCTTAAAGCCTTTGGCTGTCTATGCTTTCCCTACCCTAGACCATACAACACTAACAAAATCAACTTTAGATCAAAACCATGCACATTTTTAGGCTATGCTGTCAAGCAAAAAGGATATAGGTGCATTGATGAAAATGGAAAAAATTTCATAAGCAGACATGTCATGTTTAATGAAAATATCTTTCCCTATGCTCAACTCAATATCAAAACCACAAACAAAGTTATTATTGAAAAGTCTATCATACCTGAGATCCCATTGTACTCTGAGCACCCCTCAACAGCAAGCAATCAGACAGCTGCTAATGATCAAACTATGCCCTTCACTGACAATGATTAGTTAAGCAACAATGAGCTCATCAGCCACACCAATCTAACACCTGAACAAAGCAACAGTCAGAGCATGGAGAACACAAGTCAATCAAGATTATCTAGAAGCTCTGATGAACACTCACCTACTGTTGAAGATAGTGCCAGTCACTCTGAACAACACAATGATCCACCACCTATTACTACTAGACATCCCATGGTGACCAGGTCAAAAAGTGGCATATTCAAGCCAAAGGCATATTTAACCTTTGAGAACCAAGATGAACAAGCTACCTACGATCAAGCCAGCAAATATAGTGAATGGAACAATGCCATGAATGAAGAAATCAATGCTCTCATCAAAAACCAAATCTGGACTCTTGTGCCTCAACCCAATAACAAAAATATCATAGGATGTAAATGGACCTACAGAATCAAAAGAAATCCAGATGGTACTATTAATAGGTACAAGGCTAGGTTGGTTGCCAAGGGATTTACTCAAGAGTATGGATTTGACTATAGTGAAGCATTCTCACCAGTAGTCAAACCCACCACTATCAGACTAATTCTCACTATAGCACTCAAAAATCAATGGAACATTCAACACTTGGATGTCAACAATGCTTTCCTCAATGGGAAACTTGAAGAAGAAATATACATGCAACAGCCTGAAGGCTATACTCAGGACACAAAGCTTGTATGCAAACTTAGCAAATCTATTAATGGGCCAAAACAAGCACCCAGAGTGTGATTTGATAAACTCAAATTAACTTTGAACAACTTGGGATACAGACCCACTAAATCTGATAATTCTTTATTCATCAAAATCACTCAAAATGTTACTGTCTATATACTAATTTATGTGGATGATCTGATTATTACAGGTAACAGTGTTGATGAAATAGGCAAACTTGTCAAATACTTAGACCAGGAATTCTCCATCAAGGATCTGGGTGAAATCAACTACTTTCTGGGTATTGAGGCTAAAAGAACATCAAAATCAGAAATACTTCTAAACCAAAGGAAGTACATAACTGAACTGTTAATCAAAACAGATATGATTGAAGCCAAATCCCAACCTACCTCTATGATCTCAAGTCAACACTACTCTAAAAACAGGGGAGAAGGTATAAACAACATCAAGCAATATAGGAGTGTTGTGGGGGCACTACAGTATGCCACCATAACAAGGCCTGACATATCATTCGGTGTTAACAAGGTTTCTCAATTCTTGCAGGAACCAAATGATGAGCATTGGAGAGAGCTGTGAAAAGGATTCTAAGATACCTAAAGGGTACTTTGGAGTATGGACTAACCCTAAAAGGCTGCAAAGACCTAAACATCACTGGATATACAGACTCAGATTGGGCTGCGGATCCAGATGACAGAAGGTCCACAATAGGGTATTGCATTTATATGGGAGACAATCTAATATCATGGAGCTCTAAAAAGCAGTCTACTATCTCAAAATCTGGTGCAGAAGCTGAATACAGAAGTATTGCATGTGCAACGGCTGAAATTATGTGGATCCAGTCTATGCTAAAAGAATTAGAACTAAACAATTCAAAAGCAACTATCTGGTGGGACAATCAAAGCTCTATATACATGTCAGCTAATCCTATTCAACATGCTCGAACAAAACACATAGAAATTGACATACATTTCGTTCGAGAGCAAGTAAAAGAGGGTAAATTACAAATCAACTACGTACCTTCCTTTTACCAAAAAGCTGACATACTTACCAAGGCGCTCTCAGCCAAAAACTTTACCAGACTCCGTGAGGAATTAAAGGTCAAGCACTGCTCCGCCTCAAGATCTTCAACAAAGTCATCATCTGAAGAGAAGCAGAACAGCCTACCAACAGAACTGAAAAGCAAACACACAACAGTTCAAGCGACGAAGCAACTATCTGAAAAGCAACTATCTGAAAATCATAAAGAAAGATGTGATAGAGACTCACCTTACATCAATTCAAGCGACGAAGCCAAAAGACACCTTGATGAAGGCATCGATTCATCTGAGCAAAATCAATTTTAGGGTTTCTGGTAACCCTATAATTGAAGGGGGCAAATAAACGAGTGAATGAATCGGTGCCGTCTCTTAAAGTTGTTATACCATTCTCTATATGTTTTGGGCTTGTAAATGGGCTTGGCCCAACTTCTATTTTTCAACAACTTCTATAAAATCAAATTACATCAAAACATTAAATCTGAAATCTCAATTATGTTTCCTTTCTGTATTTTGGACACTCATGCATTGATCTTTTACTATGATCATAGAACCTTTTGTACAACTGAGAACTGCGTGACCGTCTAGAAAAATTATTTGTTAAGGCAACCCTACTACGTTTATATTTATTGATTTTGGTATGTATGAGAGTAGGTACTTCTTTGAATTGTGAGTATAGTGAAATGCAGAAGGAACTCGTCTTTGGTTTTCTCTTTCTATACATCCGACATCAGTTTACAATTAGTACATGTTATTGATAGAATACTGCAATATACAGCAATATATAGGATTGCTTGTTTGTTTGGATATCAATATAGGATTGTTCTTATCAACAACATGCAGCTGCTTTATTGTTTTATGTCTAAGGGAGGAGTTTGCATATATTTATTGTCGGGAGTTTCAAGCTTTGTTATACTCAAAAATTCATGGTGGATAAAAGTAGCTCAGTAATACTGGAAAATCTTGGGCTTCAGGAAAGCGTAAGGACTTGAGTTGGTTTGACTATGAGGACATGGTTGTATTCCTGTCATCAACAACATTTTTCTTCGAACTCAGTTGATCTTCTTATTAAATATTGTAGTATTCTAATTATTTGTTTTGGTTTCTTGTTGATTGTGATTATCATAACCTATGGTAAATTCATTGCTTTATTCAAATAACTATCTGTGCAAACAATTTACATTTTTTGATCAGTGGACAAATTATAATTTGTTAGAGGTGATTTCTATTACTTATTCTGGTATTATGTAACTTCATGAAACTTTTGGTCTTCACCACTCTTTCAAAGTTTTGAAGGAGAATTTGAATAATGAGCATGGATATTACCTTTCTTTCTTGGGATTTCTTAGTGTTTGTTACTTTTTTTTTGCAGTCGTGTTTACTGTTTTTTATCAAAGGCAAATACATGTTGATTGAACAAACTTGCAGGCTTCCGTTTTCTGGAAGGACAGGAGAGATAGAGACATGCACAATAACATGTGTATTATCATTTGCACCAGTTACTAAGATAGAAAGGGGTAAAGGTAGATGTATATCATTGGATTAAGCATATATATAGTGGGTATACATGAGTACACACATCAGTTGCACGTATCATAGCACAAAAATGATTATCAGTGTAGGCATGCGTGGAAGGTGCAACATTCATCAAAGGATGGTTAGGAAAGAATCTGCTCGGTTAAGCTACAGTCTGTGGAAGTGTGTTATTGCTTGCTCAAAGCCTTATAAGAACTAAAGTTTGTTGATTTTTTTTTCATGCAATAGATGGGTGCAGCTATGACGTTCAAACAACTAGAGTGATTTGAGAATATAGTTAAAATTGTAACCAAGGTACCGATACAGGGTGAATGCTGATGTAATTGGGTTTTGTAAGAGAAGGTTATAACAGATAGCATTGCATAGGGATGTGTATGTGGCTGCAGCAAATCGATGTGAATTGCAAATTATGGTGATGGATGTTAATGAAGCTGCAGCTACGGTATTTGTTAAATAACCACGTAGAAAATATAATTTAGTTTTATGACGAACATTTGACTGTTTTGCATATTTACATGGTTTTATTATAGATTTGCAACATAATTATTTCTTTTACTTTGCTATATAGATGCCCAAAACATTGCCACTACAACAAAAAACACTTTTTGCAACAGGCGATATCTGTTGCAGTAGACCTATTGCAACAGGCCTGCGCCTGTTGGTATAGCCGAAGTTGCTAAAAGTCCGCAACATTTTCAGCCTGTTGCAATAAGATGTTGCAGTATACTTTTTTGCAACAGACTTTTGCTGTTGCAACAAACCATTTTGCAACAATATATGCCCGTTGCAATAGGTTCATAAATTTGTAAAAAAAAAAAAATTTACAGCTTATAGATATTACATATTAAATGTATTTATTTTAGTAATAGTGTATATCACATAATGAAATAAACAAATAAAATTTTTATATTAACAAAATTTTAATAGTACAAACAGTTACAATAAAAGTTTCTACAATTTTCATACACTATTCATGTATAACAATTTCTTCACTTACACAACACATTTTTTTTGAATAGAGTAGTTTCTACTCATATTTCAACTCTATCATACATATGTTATAACAAGAGAATAAATATCATCAGTTCACTAGAACAAATCTGCAGTTCATGCTCCAAGTTTGATGTCGATCATGAACATGCACGTGCCTATCCAGAAATATTATGTTATTCAAGCGAACTCTACATCAAATAAAAACCTAGAATTGACATGCAATAATAAAACATATATGAAATAACTATTTGAATTGAAATGTGAAGAATTCTAGTGTGTTAGGCAACTTACTTTATTAGAAATGGAAAAGAAAGCTTATCAAGCGAAGACTTCCAAAAAAGCTGCACATGCAAACACAATTATTACAAATGAATTTAGCAGAACTCAAAAGAAGACATACCAGATACAGGAACTGAAGCAAATCTATCTCTTATTACTCTAAGAATAGGCATCATGTTTAAATGAATGTTGTGGTATGTGAATTTCTCTAATAATGGATGCAATACAAGTACTGCATCTGACAAAGAGCTCAACCAATAGATTTTCAATTGATTTGAATATTAAGCTAGTGAGTTTTTTTATAGTTAAGGTTTACTAAATGTTACATTAAACGACGGTGGGAAGTGCTTATAAAGATGTCTAGCATACAAACAGCAGTCATGTTTGCTTAATATATATAATACTAGTAATCTACACTAGCCTGATGAATATGATGCTTTAGGGCACTAAATGTTTAGTGTCATTTACTCCAGTTTGTTATTGTCAGCTACTTTATAATCGGATTATGAGAATTAATGGCTGCTGATAGCAACTGGACAGCCTAAAAGACAGTAACCACCACTTAGTGGATTGTAAAATAAACAATGCAATTCGGCATCCAATTTAACTTGCAAAATATAAAATGGTATCATTTTTTTAACAAAGACTTGTACATGTACATGTACAAACTATGGAACAATGCACTGTTCTCCAGCATTTGATGCTTCCACCAAAACTGTTTCATTTTCCTTTTCACGCTAGTTTCAAATGAAGAAGTATCAAACAAAAGGCAGACAGTTAGACTTTCCTCATATAAAAAAAGATGCGACTCAACATCTTCAAACGAAGAACAATTCCTTTTTGTTAATTTTAAATGAAGCGATTAAATTTCTTAATCGTTTCTTACCAAGCTAAACCAACACCATACCCTATGCATTTGAAATATTCTAGGCAGTCAAATAGCTTTATATCAAGAATTTCTCAACCATGTAAATTCAATTATTATATTGATTGATAGTCACAGTTAAGAACGAATTCGATTGCTTTTTGGAGAAAGCAATCACGGATGCATTATTTATTGAGTTTAAATCCCAATTTCATATCATAAACGGTCAACAGCACTTGGCCATACATTTTAGTGTTAAGAACGCGTATGTTAAGTAGAATCCAATGCTTTATTTACTACCATGACTTATACTGAAAATAAGTAGGGATGTTGAGGGTGAGAGGATTAGTTAAACTGGTTTAAGGTAGGTAGCATTGTTGATAGGAGTAAACTACACGCATCACCCATGACTTATTATATATGGAATTGTATAGCATCCCATACACAAATATATATCAAGTGCCCGTGAAATCAAAAACTTTATGGTTCTAAATGATCATTTAAAAAAATAGTAGTTAACTGACATCACATTGCAGTTATTGGAGACAATCAAAAACTTTATGGTACTATAGATTAATATACAAATAAATCTAACCTGAAGAGTAAGTTCGAAGAAGTATCAGTGGCCAAGAAAATGATACATGACGATCGCTCTGGATAGATCAATAGCTGGACGGCTTTCCCCTTAAATCAATCTATCTTGACTAATACAATTTAGCTTTAAACAAGGATAACTTGATGCAACAAATTTTTCTTTATAACAGTTGTAACATTGAATTCAATAACAATATCAGTGGTACAAATATTCATGATGTCCTCTCCTTAGTGGGACTTACGTGTTCGGTGCAGCTTGATCAATAGAATGATTGCTTTACCTAAGGCTGCAACAAAAATGGGACTATATTAGCTGAAAATACATCTACTCATGAACTATATTGGTATGCAATATTAACATTTTTTGGTAATAAATTGTGGAGGTACAATTTTACTTAAATACTGAATCACAAATATTAATTAATGAGTAATTCGGTGTTTTTCACTCTTACTACCAACAGTTTTTATCTTTCAGGGAATGAGAAATCCACTTCAGAACATGGATAATGTCTTAAAAGCCTCATTTATAAAGCAAACTCAGTTAGTGGTGCAGTTCAATAGTCGTCAAAGAGCTTTTTATGTGAGTCCATATGTGCATTAGCGGTTAGCCTTAATGCTGCAACAGATAAGGCAATATATAACAAGCGTATCTCTTGTGTTAATATTATATTCAATGTTTATGGACATATGTGCAAGTTAGGAACCAAATCATGCTAATTAATTATAAAGTAGAAGTTCAACTTGCTTTTGAATTTTAATATTCTAAGGTAGGAGCTTCAAGAAGAACATAATTTCTAAGGTTCTATTTGGATATGTTAAGCTTGCTGGAATAAACAACAGGTAAGGACTGTACGCTATACTCAAAATTTCCTGTCCATTTTAACCCAACAGTGTTGAAAGAGAGATTACTACAAAATATCCTTCCCTTGCCAAATCGTTGCATCTGTAGGGATATAAGAATTAACCCAACAGTGCCTCGCCAAATTACAATACAACAGAACAAGAAGAAAGCAAAAGCAACAGCATAATCTAGTAGGAATTTATAATTTAAATACATGCTAAAAAAATCGAGATAAAAAACCAAACGCTTCTATTTTCTTTCAACATTTCAGTCCCTTTTCTTGTTCATTTCACCAAATGAAACAATTCCACCACTTCGTCAGTTCGACAATGGTTCAGCAAAGCAGAGGAGAACAAAATTGTCAAAACAAATTGGATATCCACTAAAAATCACAAAAAAAAATCGTCCAAGTCCATACCTCAATTCTGATCAAGATTCGGTTAATGTGATGATTGATTAAACTCAGCAGTTACGTCGAATTGGGGCTCCATTCGGTCTTCGATTGGAGCTGTTGGGGGTAAATGAAGTGTCAAAGACGAATTAGGTCTCCGTCTAGTCTTCGATTGGAGCAGACTGGGGTAAATGAAGTGTACAGATGGATTTCAAGCGTGAAAATTTGTGAATGCGTCGATTATGGGGACATACGGTTCAAATAGGAGGTTTGCGACATTGCTTGTCATGTGCGTAGGTCTGGAGAAGTAGGGAAGTGAGCGAATTGATGATGATTATTGTATCTCTTCTGAGCTTTGAGGCGGCTGTAAGAACAACAATTTAGGGTTTTGTAAGACGGCCGTAAATTTAGGGTTTTGTAAGCAGCGAAGGGATTGGAGGGAAACGAAATTTTTGGCGCACGTTGAAACGTTACCAGGAAATTCATTTGCTCTAACGTTACTAGTACAACGAAAATTTGAAACTAAAATTTTGTGAAAGAAAAATTAATAAACATTATCAAAGATTATTAAATATCAAGTATATAGTATTATTTATATATATTTTTAAGTAAATAGTAAATATTATTTATTAAATATTAAATGTTGCTTATTAATTATTACTTATTATTTATTAAGTATTAAACATTAATCGTAATTGTTGATTGTTAATAGTAATTGTTATTTGCTTAGTAATTATTAATTATTACTTATTAAATATGATGCCAAATGCAAATAATTAATTGCAATAGGGTATTTTTCTCGATATAAAAATAATTATTGATGATAACTATAAATTATTAATTAAATCATGAAAATACGTTTATCAAACACAAATTATAAATTGATTGGTACAAGAAATTGTTGTTAATTATTAATTACTTCTTAATATTAATATTACATGCGGGAAAATAATTTTTAAAAGTACGTTTTTTGCAAGTGGTTTTACCTGTTGCAAATAATTACAGTTATCGCAACTGGTGAAAACAGTTGCTAAATATATATTTTTTGCAACTGGTTTGAAAGTGTAGTTGCTAAAACTATGTTTTTGCAACAGACATGAAAGCGCTGTTGCGAAAAATATGTTTTTCGCAACAGGAAGGAAAAGCCTGTTGTTAAATCTTATCTATTGCAACAGCTACGAAAGGTCTGTTGCTAAATATCATTTACTGCAACTGACATTTGAGGCCTGTTGCAAATAGCTAGTTGCAATAGGGTATTATTCTTGTAGTGTGCTTTGGTATATGGAAGATTGCTAGCTGAAATTACCAATGATGGTGTGTTTTATGCATTTACAGAGTGGAAAATTTCTGAAATATGTTACAGGTTCATATCGAGAAATACGTTACATTAACATAAATTATGGCAAAGCTCATGAAGTGTTGAGATAATGCACTAAATATCACATTTTTTTATATCTAGATCTTTCATGGTTTTGGCTAATATTGGAGGTCAAATGCCAAATTTCTAATATCCAAAAAGTTGTGATAGTAAGGTGCGACAAAATATTGGACGTCAGGTTTTTGTAATTTTTTAATTCTAGTTGTATGTTAAATCTTAACGTGTATTGCGCTTATATCATAACTCAGTATTCCCTGAATAAGATATAACTTGCTGCTTGCTTACTCTTACTTGCAGCTCTCATCCCTTGCTCATGCCTCTTTCCATTCATTTGTACGTAGTTAATAGAATCTTGGAATTCTTAGAAATACTAGTCTAACTAGCAGTTTATATGTTGATGCACCAGTTAATGGACCTTGCAATTTTCTCCTTTGAGCGACTGATTAGTTTGTGTGTGTGTGTGTGTGTGTGTGTGTGTATATATATATATATATGGGATAGGATCAGGGAGTCCCCCTGAATTTTAGCCCTCCATTTGCACCCCAATTTCAGCCACTCATTTATATTAAAAGAAGTGAATGAAAAGTGAGAGAATGAGTGGAAGGAGAGAGTTAGGAAATGTGTGGTGGAAAAGTGGTAGGCTAAAGGGGTGCTCACTATTTGGTAGGGGTGAGCATTATTCGGTTAAACCAAATAAACCGACCAAACCAATTTATTTTAGTCGGTTTGGTTCAGTTTTGAAATTAAATCTGTTTGTAATTGGCCCGAAAAAATATTAAGTTCGATTATCGGTTTAACCGAATTTTGACTATATTTTCAAAATTATCGGTATTATAATAAATATTTTAGGTTAGTTTAGTTATTTAAGTATATATTAATCATCATCTATGTGTCAAAAATAATATTAAAAAGCACAAAAATTAAAAGTAATAATATTGTAAACATATATTTATAATTTGTTTCAAATCACTTTGAATATTTCAAACAAAAAGTATAAAACATTTTTAGTTCGGTTTAATCGATAACCAACCGAACCAACCAAATTTAATTTGGTTGGTTTGGTTTGGTTTTCATTTTTTATTGGTTTTAGTTTGGTTTGACAAATTTTTCATCGGATAAACCAAACCAACCAAACGCTCACCCCTACTATTTGGGATGTCATTGAACCTGCCCCAAATAGTGCAGCACACCAAAAGCCCCTTGATTTCCACCACAAGTTTCCCCCTCTCTCTCCTTTCACTCATTCTCTCTCCCTCCACTACATTATTCTAATATAAACAAGTGACTAGAAATAGGGTGCAAATGGGAGGCTAGAAAATAGGGGTGCTATTGAACCTACCTCATATATATATATATATATATATATATGTATATATATATACATATACACACACACACATATATATATATATACATATATATATATGTGTGTGTGTCTTTTTTAATAAAAGAGGAACAAAAGTGTTTAAATATAGGTGCATGTTTTTTATCTTTATTTTCTTCGAATATATTTAGATAATTAAGTTGATCGTTGGATGTTTCCTTTCTCGATAATAAAATATTTCTAATGTAAGTACCACAGTATTGCGGTGCACCACAGAGTGGTGCATCTGCATGGTGGAGTAGAGCCACTATGTTGTGCATCTGCACCACTGCAGTGGTGCAATGCACCAGTATTGCACATTTGCACACAACAGTGGTGCAGATGCACAACATTGTGGTGTTATTGCACCACTGCAGCGTTGCACCACAGAGTGGTGATGTTGCACCGTGGCGCAGTAGCACCACTCTGTGGTGCAACTTTTACATTGGTGCATCTGCTGCACTACTGTGTGCATACACACCGTATTTGTGCATTGCACCACTCAATGGTGCAGTATGACCACTTTGTAGTGGATCTGGTATTTCCTTGTTGGTGCATATGAAACCTATTGATGGAATAAATCTTGCTCCACCTCTTGAATATGTCTAATTCTGCCCATCTTTAGCCATGATGCTTTTCCTATAAGCATCATCGGCTGCAACTTTAACGACATGAGCTATGTAAATCTTATTACTTGTATTGTGTTGCCGCTCATATTTTAGTTCCTGTATTTTTTAATTTTGAAGAGATTCACACAGGATTTAGCTTTAGGCCATGAGTTAGTGGTGTTTGCTCCTCCTTCCTTGTGTTTTTTTGTTCCCCTTTAATAGTTTTCCATCCACCTCTATGTCTAAGCTAGAGGCGGCTTCCTGATAGTTGGATGAGAATATTATATGACCAGGGACGAAGCCAGGAAATCGGGCAAGGGGAGCCGGATTCGAAGCGGGGACTAAAAATCTTTTTTACATTAGTTTACCCTTAATTTCAACCTATAACAATTTTTCTTCTAAAACCACATATTTTAGGTGAAGCATTCATTTACTTTAATAACATCTCGCTAATAGTACCATCCCCTAACAACAATCTACAATCCCTACAACAAATTTGTCCATTAACTGAGTACCCAAAGGTATCACCAGCTCCTTAACAGCACCCGAATAGGAAGAAAAAGAACTCACTAAAAAGCATTCACCTGAGAAGCTCACTCACATAAATTTAAAGCCACAAGAACAACTTAAAACCATCGCAGCTGAGGCATGAACACAATGACATAACAGAAAAACCCAAAGATCCTTACAACCTACTCGATGCCCAGCACTTACCAATAAAAACGGGAGAATCTAGACACTACCTAACCCAACCACCAAAATAGAATGAAATACCAACCCGACCACAAAGACACAACGACACAGAGGAACTCCAACAAAACACCAAAAACCACATAACAACTCAATTTGAAGCCCCCAACACACACCCAAAAACAACAGAGTCACCTACAAAACAAACTAATAAAGCCAAACTCAGGAGACCCAAGAAACTAAATCTAGTAAAGAGCACTTACCAGAACACCGATAAAAATCAATCCACAACTGTAACTGTCTTAATTTCAACAAGAAACAATGCAATTAAGATTCCAACAAGTGAAAGAGCTTGGCGGTTACGATTGACACAAGTCCTTGTCAGGAAACAAGCATGAGATGGTCAAACGGTACACCGTGAGAAGAAATGGATTCTAGGGTTAAAGAGATAGATCCGGTTGAGAGAAGAGATGGTAGGTCGGATCTAGGCAAAATTGGTTTAGGGGAAGAACTGGGTTAGGGTTTGAAGAAGCCCACCATGATGGGAAAAGTTGGAAAATAGGAGAGAGAAACGGAAAAGGCGCTCCGGTAGGGAGATTTGAAGATGAAAATGAAAAAACAGGTAGGACATAAGGAAGGATTAGGTAAAAGAAACAGAGAAAGAGAGCATGAGTTTGTTCACACTTCCAACACAAGTGTGAACACAAGGGAGAGTTATGTTCAAAGTTGTGTCACAAATGTGAACAAACTTTAATTCGAGAAAGAGTGTGGCATTTTTCCAGTCGTCGTTGAAGGAAAGAGCTTTGACATCCTTTTTCAAATGATTGGGAGGCTAATTCTAGCTTTTAGTTAAGAAATGCTCTGATGAATTTGTATGTGCTTTTCGGTAAATTACAATTTATTGAAATAAAAATTATTTCCAATTATTTCAGAAAGTTGGGAATTCCTATTTAAGTTGCAAAATTAAAGCTAAATATTAAGGAAACATAAGGGATTAAGTTTACGATTTATGAATTTAGTTAAGTTTGAAATTATAAATCTGAATCAAACTTGTCACGTAACATCAGTCCACAATTTTCCAATCTAAAGGGTTAAATTGATGCATGGTTTTCAATATTGTAACAACCCAGATTTTTATATCATAATATTTAATTAATTTAAATATTTAAAATGATAAATTTTAAGAATAAATTGATTGAGTTAAATTTAAAGTGAGAATTTGAACGTTAAATTCACCTGAGTTTGAAATATGGAGCTTGCATTCCAATTTAGTTTATTTTGAAGTCATGGAAAATTATATTTGAATATTAACGATAATAAGAACATATTTCGATGAATGCGAGTGTTTTGGATTTTGTTAGTTACTTATTCGATTTAAAAACACGTGAAAATAGCCATTTTGCAAATGACCTTGGATTTCAATGAAAACTGGTTTTACTGGGTCTGGGATGTCAAACTATTGTAGGATTTCCGGTTTCATGACAATCTGAGCTTCTATGTGAGTGTGCGAGATGAAAGAATTAAGCGATAAACACAAGTGAATAAAATAATATTATATTAGTTTTCCTATATAACATCCTTCCATCCCACTAAAAATTAGGCAACTCACCCTCTTCCTCTCTCTCTTCTTCCTTCTTTCGTGGCCGTGGGTTTCAAAACCAGACCCAATAGGAACGTGTTCTTCAAAAATTGTAAATAAATTCAAATTAAATCCTAAAAATTAAAATTTTAGATCTTTGGAATCCTAAGAGTACAAGCTTCAAATCCATGTACAAATTCTCCGTGTGAACCGTGTTTTATGGAGCTCGACAGCTCAATAGTTGATTTAGGTTTTTCTCGTAATCTATGAAGTGGTTAGTGAATCCGATGTTTGTTTTGAACTAAGGATATGAAATAGCGCCTTGCTTGTAATTTCATGGGGTTTGGTTATGTTAACCCTGTTAAAACACAGTTCAAAGCACCGGGTCGGTCGCAAATATGGATTGGCCTCAACAAAGCGGATCAGACGTGTTAACACAATAACGGGTCGGTATGTTCTTCAAAGCATTGGATCGGTCCATTCAGATAGCGACGGGTCGGCCAAGTATCGGATCGGCCTAGTCTCAAAAGTATCAGATCGGCCTAGTCTCAAAAGTATCAGATCGGCCTAGTCTCAAAGCATCGAGTCAGTCCATTTCCTTTAGAGCGGGTCGGTCAATTCAGAATGGACTGGGGCGATTAGTTGCAAAGCGCCGGATCGGTCACCACGTCGGGACGGTCAGTATCAATGAATCGGGTCGGTCGGTACCAAAGGACTGGGTCGTTTGGTTCATATATTCAGAATGGGTTGGCACTTTGATACTTAAATTCGGTCGGCCATAACAAACAAAACATGATGGCGTTTACATACAACATGTATGTAATTGAATGTGTATTCCATACTATAACATGGAACACTCCAGGTTAGTAGAGGGATGGAACTTGCATGGCGTGTTAATCATTTACACTAAGGACCAAGGTTATACTAATCCCTATTATGAGTGTACCAACGTGTTGTGATCATATGAGTTGTGGGTCACAAGGAAGTGGAGCACTATCGCAAGAGATGGCATCTAAGGGTTTCCACGTGATCAATATAGAGAATGGATTTGAAAGCCTAAGAACTATTTGACAAATTATGAGCTCCATGTCGGCTCCTTCATGGGTATTAAGATGGATCGGCTCCATGTTTTATACAAAATGGCAGCAGCATCAATATGGGACGCGTTACATGCAAGAACTATATACATATATCACGTATTGGAAACATGATTTACAAACGATGGGGTCAGTTCATCAGTGAATTACGTGGTCTGCATGTCATAGCGTATGGACTGGCTGCATTGCAATATAAGGTTACATGGCAGTACGGTTCCTGAAAAGGCGGCTCCAACAAGAATGTAATAGATCAGTATTCTTGTAAAAACTGATCGTCTTTAATCATATACAACCGGCTCAGTTAGTAGAACATGTTTTGGAGCGACATGTTATTAAATGGGTAGGTACCAAAGAGCAAAAAGTGGGTCGGTGATGTTTAAAGCAGTTTGGTCAGCCCCTTTCATTCTTAACTGGATCGATACATTACATTGCAAACAGTGGAACAATACATTGAAAGCAAACAACAGATCAGTGCAGAAAGAATAAACGCGGTGGCACAATTGTAATTAGAAATGGATCAGTCCTATAGACATAAAGTGGATTGGTGCATCGCTTTACTTTTGGATTAGTGCATTCTTTTATTTTGTATCGGTCATGTTCAAATGCGGTGGTAGAACTATAATATATGGGATGTGCCAGTTGTATACAACTGTAAAGTGAACCAGTGGCATTTCTGTAAATATTTTTTAAGCCGACCCAAGTTTATGGCCAATCCAAACTCTACACCCTGTAATTACGAGACTGCCACTACCTTCAAACTTCTTCTATAAATAGCACCTTTCTCCACACTTCAAGGGACCGATTCCACTACCCTGAAGGGCTGCCAAAATCATTCCTCAACCCTTCTAAAGCTTCTAAATACTCCATTAATGGCCGCCAATATTCTCTCCATCTTCCTTCGACGTGAAATGGATATTATCTTCTCCGAGCACCATTAATTAGAACTCCTATACACTTCTAGTGATCCCCAACCACCATTGCTCCTCTTCAAAGCACGGATCTAACATCATTTTCATAATGGAACCAAGGAAAAGTACATAATTACATGATCCAATCTGTTCCTTTTCGAATTCAAGAAAGATCCAAAGCGGAAAGAGAGCAAAAAGTGAAGAATTACGTAAAAGTGATCAAGTGTAACAAACGAGATGTATGAGATTGTAAACTATGGAATCCTCTATATAATGATGAAAAATACTTCAAAAGTGGACGTAGATTCACTTTGAATCGAACCACTATAAAAATCCTGTGTTTTTACTTGTTTTCCTCCATTTATTTTGTGATTGTGGCCCTTTTAATTTCTAACCATAGTTGGTGAAGTGTGATTTCACACCATTGGTGTTTGAGTCATTTTTGATTCAAATGTTTGCCGCCCACCGTGGGTCCGCGTTCGCATCTCCTTCCTTCACACTTTTCTCACGTCTAAGATCCTTGCATTAAAGTTCTAAACCACATCTTCCTCCGAAATCATGTCAAAATCTAAGAAAGCTACTAGAAAAACCATGGTAGAAGCCGATAATGCCACTAATGAGACTACGCCACTTACTAATCGTTTCGATGTTGGTGAAAACTCGATAAGTGGAGCTGGTGTGACTAGAAATGAATTAAATGCCGCTATTGCCAACGTAAACAACCGAATGGATGCCTCTACTAAATCTATGATGGAGAAACTTGAAGTTATCCTTAATGCTCAACCAGATCAAGCCCCTCCAAAAGTCCATGTTGATCTCGAAAAGAATGATAAATCGTCCACTTCTGATCATGACCGCAACGACAACATGGAAGACGATTATGATTGGGCAAGCGACAAAGACGAAGCTAACATCGAAGAATTGAAATCAAAATCTAAGAACCATCCGAAGTGAATGCTCGAAAGGTCACTAATCCTGTCACGGGGATACCTTCTCGTCGAGAAGGCAAAGGGCCAAAACTCTCTATTCGAGATCGTACGCCTAGACGAACATTTGGTAAAGAGCTCAACTTCATAGAGCGCCATAACACTGAAGAATGCATCTCGGCTATGATAGAACAAGTCATGAAAAGGAATCAAGCTAACAAAGACAATGAAAGAGAATGGGACTTCTCTCCTAACAGGACTCCATTCATCGAAAGAATCCTCAAAGTAGAATGTCCAAAGAAGTTCAATCCACCAACCTTGCCTCCGTACAACGGCCTTGTTAATCCCAACTACTTCCTATTCAAATACGAATGGCATATGAGTGCAGCTAAGGCGACCGATGAGATGAGATGCATATATTTTTCTCCCTACTTAGAAGGTGTTGCATCATTATGGTTCACAAAGCTACCACCCAAATCCATAGACCGTTTCTCTGACCTAACCAAAAAGTTCAAGGAGTAGTTCCGCTTATACGCTACTAAAGCCAAGGACGCTATAACGCTTTCAGCAATGAAACAGAAGCTAGGGGAAACTGTCAAAGCCTTCCTCAGTCAATTCAATATTGCCTTGTATGAAATAAGAAATCTAGAACCACGTATAGTCCTCATGGCTCTACTCGATGCTATAGACAAAACGAGTGAATTCGGAAGATGGATAAAGATGAAGGAATCGACTACGCTTGACAAGTTCTATAAGAAAGCGGAAGAGTACATAAGAGTGGACGATAATCCTATACCTCTTCAGACCATTGGTGGTAACCAACTCCTTGAAGCTCCTAAAAGTGCAGCTACCCAAGATAGCCAGATGAATAATCAGGGGCAGAAGCGAGCCAACAACGGAAACGACAACAAAGCTAATAAAAAGTTTCGTCCTCATGACTTGTCTGATCTAACACCTCTGAATGATACTCCTGAGAACATTTACCTCACCACAAAGGATGCAGAAGATTAAACGGAGCCTCGGCCGATAAGGATGAATGACCATCTGACCAAATCTGGAAAGTTCTGTCGATTCCATAATCAGCCAGGCCACAACACCAACGAGTGTAGACACTTGAGACCGTTATTCGAATAGATGATTAGGAAGAATCTTCTGCAACAATATGTGAAGAATCTCCAAGAGATAAATCCTTCTGCAACTGCCCAAGGGCAAGGGGCATCAAATGACCAATCCGGCCCCAGCAATGTAGCTTCTGCTTAAGCTATTCCAACGCTGATAATCAATTGATGACCATTGATGATGATTTAATATCTGCAGCTCAGAATAAGCGATCACAATCGCATTCATTTTACTTCCTGCATTACTTTACTCCTTGTTATGTTCTACTTTCTTGTAAATAGTCTATAGTGATTTACGTGCATTGTACTGAGCAATAGCACTACGAATGAAGTATTACCTGCCTGTATTAATCTCTGAATTGTCAAATTTACATGAAAATTTGCTAACAGACGATTCCTTATTACAGGCTATCCAGTGAGCATCTTCGCTCTCAAAGCCCGATGAAGTGAAGCAATTCCAACAAACACCAGTTCAAACGCCAAGTGCTCTAACCATCGATATGCATAATGCAAAGATGGAAAGCACCACCTTAAAGAGTGAGCAGGAGAAGTTGCTAAAAGAGGCTATATGATAGTAGGATCATGTAGAAGGGATAATATGATGTAGTGTATATATATTAGAGTAGAAAGCAGTAAATCACATAGTCGATTTATACTGGTTCGGACCACTGTCCTACATCCAGTCACAGACTCACTTCTGGTATTTCACTAACACTAAAACTCTGACTTCACCCGGAGGAATAGGTTCACAATTATTCGAACAGCTGAATGGGATTTTCTTTCCTCAACCACTGAAGAGGACTCTTCCAATACAGAATAACTTATGATTTGTTTATGTTCTTGTTAACACTGATATGTCAATATATAGTACACCCTTCCTATAGTCTTTCCTTGATGATAAACGTGAAGCTTGTGAAAGATTATAGAAGATGATATTGAGAATAGTATGCTTTTTGAAAACTAGAGAGCTTTGAATAATATAGAGAGATATAGAATGAAATTCGGTGTTTTGAGAAGTAAATCAAGTCTCTATTTATAATGTACGAATAATTGTAACTTATCACGAAGAGATTCCATCAGGAGAAATGATTTAGAAAGTCATGACTCTTCATGATAAGTTGCAACCATTCGTACTCAGATGTCTGAAAATATTATTCAGATGTCTGTTTTAATTTAAAAAATAAGACAGTAAAGAAATAGTTTATTTCATAGCAGATTCAGACGTCTGATATATTCAGAACAGACGTCTGAATATTGTGGTAAAATTAATTTTGTCTCAGCAAACAGACGTCTGTCTGAAATATATCAAACGTCTGTTTCATGGGCAAAATATATTCTTTGCCTCTTTTATATGTAAAAACATATATAAAGTATAATATGTATGTGTGTGTGATCATCAAGGAAGACTTTAACATGAATAACTAGGACTAACAGGCCCTTACAATATATTCAATCTTCATTTTGGAGTTCTTGAATCTGTTTGTCGAATATCTTCCTGCAAAACAAGGTTTGATGATGATATATATGCTTATGTATAGTTGTCATAGTCAAAACGCTATGTAGCGAGATTCAACGTTCTCCCCCTTTTTGACTAATGACAACTATATAAGCTCCCCCTGTCAATATGCATATAATGTTACTCGTTTCTTCCTCTTTGTCATTGGACAAAAAGGAATACTTATTAAAAAACCTTAAGCGCATATGCAATACACACAAACATATAGCAGAGACGGTCATGATATATAAACAAGCATACCATCAGAAATAACATAGTACAACACATACTAGAGTTTTGTGCGGAAAGAGAAGTACCAAAAAATATTGCACACCATATAGATAATTATAGAGTTTTTAGGAAAAATACGTAGACTAGCATATTGTCAACCATGCTTACCATCCCTCTGAAGTAGATGCCTCAATAGTTGTCCCACCGTCTTTTGGAGAGCATTGTTCGGAATCGGGAACTTCTTAGGAGGAACTTGAAGACCATTGAAAAGGAGCTGGAGCTTGAGCTTGGCTCGAAGAAGTGCCAGTACAAGATACTTTTTCCCAAATTTTATTCAAGAATCCTTTGATAGAATCAAACTTCTTAGTTGTTTGTTTTTAATAATGCTTTAAGTCTTTATGAAGTTTGGCTTGGTTTTGGGATAGCATTACTAAGGCTTGTTTAGAAGAAGTTTCAGGAGAAATAATATGAATGTCACCATCTTCTTCTTCTTCCCTAACTTGGCGACGGTGAGAAGGCTCGGGAATGATTGATTTTGGGTTGGAGGCTACATGTTTAGTCCAAGTGTCGAGAGACTTCGGAGGGATATCCATAAGTTTCAAGGTTTTCGAACCAATTTCGATGATGTGTAAGGAGGGAGTATTAGGTATATTTATTTCACCAGCAGTAAAGATTCGCGTAATATACGCACCGTAGTGTAAAATTTTGTACTTGAGCTTATATGTGACATTGGCCCATTCATCCATGATAATTTTAGCCCAATTGATTTGTTTGTTGGAGTACAAAGCGTAAACAGCTTGAAAATCCATTTTGTAAACTTTTTCGTAGCTCCCTTTTCGAGGTTGAATGGTTCGTACAAGAATACAATTAAATATATGAGCTTGTGGTCGTAGATGAGTGGACGTAAGCTCTTGCATATTAATGAGATTATTAGAGAGAAATTTGTGTGAAATTTCATCTCTAGTAGTCATATCTACTTCTATGGTGTCTATATCTAAACCTTGCCAAGCACACTCTAAGATTTTCCCAAGTCTTTGCATAGAAAGAAGCACCCGTTTTCCACAAACCCAAGACCAGACGGTATCCTTTTTGACTTGTGGTTTGGTATGACCAAGATTCAGGTTTGCTAACAACAATTTCACTAGTAGAGGATAAATTTTAACATCATTTTTGCTATAATCAACTAGTGATTCAAAGTGGAAATGTCCAGCATAGTGTAGAATTTGATAATTTGAAAAAGCATCGAATTTGATGAAGGCACCTTCGAAGAATTTTGAATCATTCATTGCTTTATATTTAGCCTTGGCGGTATTGTCACATAGCCACTTTTGGAATAATTCTTCGAAGGGAGGAAGTGCTTCTTCTTCTCTTGTTCTTTTACCACGATTTGCCATGAATTGATTTTGAAAAGATGAAGTTTTGTGGTAAATTTTTGAATTTGGGGGCTAGGGTTTTTATGGGTGGTAAAAAGATGAAGAGCTAAAAGTGAAAAAGGTGAAGAAATGAATGGTTGTGATATTTGGGAGGAGTCATATGTCATTTAAAAAACACGTCAGTTATGATTTAGACGTCTGGTATGAAGAAAACAGACGTCTGGTATGAAGAAAACAGACGTCTGTTTTACGTTAGATTGGAACCCGAGAAGATTTAGTTCAAAATAGGGTTGTTTAAGATGTCTGTTATTTTTGGTTCAGACGTCTGAATCTGGAGGTAGAATAATTCTACATGGTGTAACAGATGTCTGAATTTTTTGGTCAGATGTCTGTCCGGAATTTTTTTTTAACCCGCAAGTATTTAGTTCATTTTATTACCATTATAGACGTCTATTTTATTTTGTGCAGACGTCTGATTGGAGGGTAAAATTTATTCCCAATGTTTAGTCAGACGTCTGTTTGTTGTTCCTCAGACATCTATTTGATGAAAAGTTTGCACAATCAATTTTTATTTCATATAAGGATTAAATAATAAGTTAAATATAGAAAAATAAAGTAAATGAAAAATTAATTTTTAGAAGGTGGAGTCTTCTTTGGTATTGATGAACTCGTTCCTTCATTGGCTTTGTAATTCTTGTCCCATGAGTTTGGAGTATAAGGTGGTCGTTGTGGAGAAAAGTTATAGTATTTTAACGTAGGGTTTAGTGGATCGTTTTCAATACGATAAGAAGAAGACGGATCAATAGGATTTGGCGGAATTGGTAGTGGTGAAGTAACATCCTTCGCTTTTGAACCACAAAATTTGTAGATCATTTTTTCGAGAAGACTTAAGCGAGTAGCGGTCACTTTTTGTTCGAAATATAACTCTTTTTGTAAAGCTATCTATTCTGTGTGATAGTGATAAAGATCGTCTATTTTTCGCTTCGTATCTGGTGATAAGAAGAGAGCTCTTTTAGCCTTCTTTGCTTCAGGAGTATATCCAATGTGATAGTTTCTCCAACGATATTGCGGTTCATATTTAGGAGTTGGTGTTGGAAATTAAGGAGAGATAGAAGAACTATATGATGTGAAGGTGATATTAATGGAAGAGTTTGAGTTATTTGACGACATAGTGTATCTTGTTGAACTACTTTATTTTTAAATTTTGTGTCTTTATAGTAAAAACATAGGTTTATATAATGGATTTTTACCGAAAAACATGTGGTTTAGAATTTCAGAAGTCTGTAACCAGAGAAAAAACTCAAGCATCGTGAGGATTTTTAGGAAGTAGGCTAAATATAGTTAGAATGTTAAAACACTAATACGTACTTGTTTTTTTAAAAGAAAACTTTAAAGTAATATCTATTTTTAGTAAGTTAAAAGAATTTGTACATATTTTTATGAAAATGTTATACTAATTTATATGTCTTTAACTGATACAATTCCTAGTTCTCATCGTAATTTAATAAAGGAGTTTTCTAATAACGGTTTAGTAAAGATATCTGCAATTTGGTTTTCAATTGAGACGCATTCCAAATTAATAATATCTTTCTCTATAGGACAAAATTTCAAAACAGGTTGGTTTATGAAACTAATGGCACAAATAGGCTAGTTTCAAAACTATTTGCGAATATAGGCTAGTTTTGGCCAGCTCAACGATGAGCTAGTCAACTTTTTATTAAAAAAATTCGGGGCGCACTTGCCAAGCGCGCCAGTATAAATTTACACTAGGGAACTTACCAAGTGCGCTAATATAAATTTACACGGGCGCACTTGGCAAGTGCGACAGTGTATATTTAATCATTTATGATACTTCGTAATTACAAATATTATTTGCTATATATTTATTAGTATTATTTATTAACTAGTAAGTGTAATTATATTTTATTTATTAATTATAATTTATTAATTGGTAATTATTAATATTATTTATTGTTTATTATTAGCAATTATAAATTATATTATGTATTAAATATTAATTTCAAAGCACAATCAACTATTAGTTAGTTAATGATAATAATTTAATAACATTTAAAAATTAATTATTAAATATTAAGTATCAAATATTGATTATTGATAGTTAGCTATTTAGTATCAATTATTAATTTAAAAAAACAATATTAGATATTAATTAGTACATTTTAGTTATTTTTTAAAAGTAACTATTAAAAGTAATTATTTAATGGTAATTGTTAACTATAAAAAAATTAATTACTAAATGGTAAATATTAAATATTAGTCTTAATTGCTAAGTAAGAGTTATTAACTATTACTTCTTAATTATTCAATAGTAAATGTTAATTATCGAATAATTGATATTATTCATTACATATTATTTACTAATTGTTAATAATTAACAATAGTTAATTATTATACATAAACTAATATTTCTCATTAACTTGTAATTGTTATTACTACTTAGTCATAATTAAATATTAATTCATTAATTAATTAATAAATGTTAATTATTTTGAATATGTTATCAATTTTAAGTTATTATATATATTTAATAGTAATAATGAAAAACTAATTACTATTTTGTTTGATATTTATGTGTATGCGCAAGGAAATTAAAAGACGTTGTTTGACATATATTTATACTAGCACACTTGGCAAGTGCGCACCGTAATTTTTTTAACACAAAGTTGGTCAGCTCATCGCTTAGCTGACCAAAACTAGCCTATATTTGCAAATAGTTTTAAAACTAGCCTATTTGTGCCATTAGTTTCAAAAACCAGCCTATTTTGAAAATATGTCCTTCTCTATATTGTCACGTAAAAAGTGATGCCGAATATCTATATGTTTGGTTCTGGAGTGATTTATTGGATTTTTAGATAAATTTATCGCACTTGTATTATCATAATATATTGTTGATTTATGTAAACTTACTCCGAAATCTTTAAGTATTTGTTGCATATAGATCACTTGTGCATATGCTAAAGCAGCAGATATGTATTCGACTTCACATGTAGAGAGTGAATCGCAGTTTTGTTTCTTATTAAACCAAGATACAAGTGATTTTCCAATGAAATGGCATGTACCACTTGTACTTTTTCTATCCATCTGGGATCCACCGAAATCAGCATCACTATAAGATACTAATTCGAATGGACATCCTTTTGGATATAAAAGACCGAAGTCCTTTGTTTTATTAAGATACCTTAAAATTCGTTTTACTGCTCTTAAATGTGATTCTTTGGGATCTGGTTGAAATCGTGCACACAAGCATACACTCATTATAATGTCAGGACGGCTTGCAGTTAAATAAAGTAAAAAACCAATCATACTTCTATATAATTTTTGATTAGCACGTTTTCCTTTTTCATCTTTTTCAAGATGAATTGAAGTACTCATTGGAGTTGGTTTTCCTGAAGTGTTGTCTAGACCAAAACATTTAATTAAATTGTTACAATATTTTTCTTGATAAATAAAAATACCATTTGAAATTTGTTTAATTTGTAATCCTAGAAAATATGATAATTCCCCCATATGAGACATTTCAAATTCACTTGTCATTATAGTAGAAAATTCTTTACATAAGTTTTCATTAGTTGACCCAAAAATTATATCATCTACATAAATTTGAAGAATTAAAATATCTTTATTTGTATTTTTAATAAATAAAGTTTGATCTGCTTTTCCTATTCGAAAACCAGAATTTATTAAATAACATTTAAGTCGTTCATACCAAGCACGAGGTACTTGTTTTAAACTGTATAATGCTTTTTTAAGTTTGTAAACATAATCTGGATATTTTTCAAGTATGAATAATGGTGGTTGTTCTACATAAACATTTTCTTTTATAAAACCGTTTAAGAAAGCGCTTTTGACATCCATTTGATAAAGTTTGAAATTATGAAAACTTGCGTATGCTAATAGAATTCATATAGCTTCTAGTCTTGCTACGGGAGCAAAAGTTTCTTCGTAGTTGATACCTTCTTCTTAATTGTACCCTTGAGCAACCAATCTGGCTTTATTTCTTGTAATATTTCCAAGTTCATCTGCCTTATTTTTATATAGCCATTTTGTACCAATAACCGATTGATTGTTTGGTCGAGGTACTAATTCCCAGACATCATTGCATTCGAATTGGTTTAGCTCCTCTTGCATTGCAATAATCCAGTAATCATCTATAGAAGCTTCTTTTAGATTTTTAGGTTCAATAGTTGAAAAAAAGGCTACATGATCCATTTGATTTAATTGACTTCTTGTTCGAACGTACGTTTCAATTTCACCAATAATATTTTGTGTAGGATGATCTCTTAAGATTCTGGGAGGTGATCTGATATGTTCTATGGGATTATTTTCCGTAGTTTCAAGACTCATATTTTCAATGATTTCATCATCTTTGTTCTTTATATTTTTATTAATATTTTCATCAAACGATATGTGCAATGATTCTTCTATAACATTAGTACGTTTGTTGAATATACGATATGCTTTGCTATGTTTTGAATATCCAACGAAAATTCCATGATCAGCTTCTGCATCAAATTTTCCAATTTGATCTTTAGTATTAAGAATAAAACATTTAGAACCAAAGACTTTAAAATATGAAATGTTATGTTTTCTTCCATTAAAAAGTTCGTAAAGAGTATTTTTAGTAAAAGGCCGAATAGAAATTCGATTTAACACAAAACAAGCAGTCGTTACAGCTTCTACCCAAAATTGTTTAGGTAAAGTACTTCCATTAAGTAGAGTTCTTGCACATTCTTGTAAAGTTCTATTCTTTCTTTCTACAACTCCATTTTTTTGTGGAGTTCTCAAAAAGAGAAATTATGATTTATTCCTTTCTTTTTACAAAAATATTCAAAAGATTCATTCTCAAATTCTCCACCGTGATCACTTCGAATGTTTTTAACTTTTAAATCTTTAGTATTTTGAATCTTTTTTACGAAACCTTTAAAATGCCCAAAAGTATCACTTTTATTTTTCATAAAAATAGTCCAAGTATATCTTGAGAAATCATCAATTATTACAAATACATAACGATTGTGATTTAATGATTGAACTTGAGTAGGACCAAATAAGTCCATATGTAATGGTTCTAATGGTTGTAAAGTTGAAATAACATTTTTTTTGATTTAAAAGAAGATTTGGTTAGCTTACCTATCTGACAATCTTCACATAGATTGTTTACTTTAAAATTTATTTTAGTTAGACCTTTTACTAACTCATATTTTGAAAGTCTTTGTATAATTTTAAAATTTATGTGACAAAAACGTTTGTGCCATAACCAAGAATCATTGTTATCGGCAACCAAACACATTTGTTTATTATTATTTACTTTCATATTTAGAATATAAATATTTCTATCTCTATTTCCTTCAAAAATAATATTGTGTTCTTTATCAAAAATACTACATTTGTTTTCAGAAAATGTTATTTTAAAACCTTTGTCACATAATTGACTAATGCTAAGTAAATTATGTTTTAAATTTTTAACTAAAGAAACATTAGTAATAAGAGGTAGATTTGAAATACCATAGTTACACACATCTCCTTTGCCAATGATAAATCCTTTTGAGTTATCTCCGAAGGTAACTGAACCACCATCAAAGTATGTAATATTGGTTAGCATATCTTTGTGTCCGGTCATGTGTTTTGAGCAACCACTGTCTAATATCCATTTTCTCTTTCTGAGTGGGACCTGCAAAAAAATATTAATAAGCACACTGGTACCTAATTTTTGATAGGATCCTAAGAGTTAGATCCTAGGAAGCCAAACCCAAGTGGGATTAGTATCCCTTTTATATAAATAATTTTTATTATTATGCACAGATTCCATAAATGAGTTAATGTGTTTGTTTCTAATCAAACTATTATTAGTTTTTGGAATCCATATTTTAATTTTTTTTATGAATTTATCTTTAACTTTTGAATCAATTTTCCTCTTTAGTTTAGCAATTTTTGTTAGAGGAATTTTTGATTCCTTTTTAAATCCTAATCCATGTTTATTTGAAGATGGTTGAGAACTTTCTATAATTTTTGATAAATTTTCTCTACCCTTATTAAAGTTAGAAACATTTTTTTAGATGCTTTCTAACTTAGTTTGAATACTTTTATTCTTTAATTCTAATTCTTTTATTTTAGTTTTCAATATGTGATTCTCATAACTAATTTCATCATTCTTTATCTTTTGAGTTTCAATTTCTCGACTTAAAAGAGAAAGTTGACTATCTGAATTTGTAAAAGTGTCTTGAACTTTTTCAAGTTCTTCTTCCAGAATTATTTTTCATCTTTTAGCATATCTCTTTCTAATTCAGCTTTATTCTGATTTTCACGAGTTTCTTTATGCTTTTTCTTTAGAGTTTTTATAATATTTAAAAGTTCAGCATTTACATCTATTAATTCTTCATAAGATAATTCACTTACTTTAGATTCTTGAGCCATGAAACACACATTTTCTCGTTCATTTTCGCTTTCACTATCACTGTCATTATCTGATGAATCTGAGTCTGAAACGTCCTATGTAACAGAAAAAGCCTTCTTCTGGAATTTATCTTTCTTGCTTTTGTTGAAGTTTTTCTAATTTTCTTTCATTTCTGGACGTCTTTTACCATATGACCCTTCTTAAGACAATTGAAACATTCCAATTTTGAAGATGAAGGTTTGTTTGAGGTATTCTTTTTGAAAATTCCTTTTCTATACTTTAGAAATTTCTTAAATTTTTTGGCAATAAAGGCTAGATCTTCGTCTTCTGATTCAGATTCCTCTTTATCAGCATGAAAGGCCACAATTTTCTTTTCTTGAGCTAATTCCTTTTTTGCTTGAAGATTTACTTCATAAGACATAATATTTCCTATTATATCTTCTGGCTTCATAGCTGATAAGTCATTTGCTTCTTCAATGGCTAGTACTTTCCTTTCCCAGTCGTTAGTTAGAGAATTCAGCAATTTTGAAACTATGTCAAAGTAACTATATTTTTCTCTTAGTCCTATCAATGCATGTAAAATGTCTTGAAATCTTGAGTACATTTCATTGATAGTTTCATTTTGTTTCATCTTGAAGTTCTGGAACTGGTTTTTGAGCATTGAAATTTTAGTTTGCTTGACTTTGTTTGTTCCTTCATGGATGGTCTTGAGTGTTTCCCATATTTGGTATGTTGATGTACAAATGCTAATACGATTGAACTCATTTCTATCTAGTGCACAGAATAGCATGTTCATAGCTTTTGCATTTGCATTGGCCTCCTCTTTTTGAATTGTTGTCGAAGTTGAATATTCTGTTGTCGGTGCCGTAATTTTTTTTTGAGTAGCATTCCATGCACTAAAACCACTTGCTTGCACATAAATTCTCATTCTTGTAGCCTAATATTTGTAGTGTAGCCCATTGAATAAAGGTGGTCTTTGAGTATATTGTGCTTCGGCAAAGGTAGTTAAGCTAGTACTTGGGTTATTCTCCATTTTATCAAAGTATCGAATAACAGCGTTACGCCTATAGGATGGCCTTGCTTTGATACCAAATGAAAGAGGCTATACGATAGTAGGGTCGTGTAGAATGGAGAATAGGATGTAATGTATAAATATTAGAGTAGAAAGCAGTAAATCACACAGTCGATTTATACTGGTTCGGACCACTGTCCTACGTCCAGTCCCAGACCCACTTCTGGTATTTCACTAACACTAAAACCCTCACTTCACCCGGAGGAATAGGTTCATCATTACCCGAACAGCTGAACGGGATTTTCTTTCCTCAACCACTGAAGAGGTCTCTTCCAATACAGAATAACTGATGACTTGTTTGTGTTCTTGTTAACACTGATATGTCAATATATAGTACACCCTTCCTATAGTCTTTCCTTGATGATAAACGTGAAGCTTGTGAAAGATTATAGAAGATGATATTGAGAATAGTATGCTTTTTGAAAACTAGAGAGCTTTGAATAATATAGAGAGAGATAGAATGAAATTCGGTGTTTTGAGAAGTAAATCAAGTCTCTATTTATAATGTACGAAGAATTGTAACTTATCACGAAGAGACTCCATCAAGAGAAATGATTTAGAAAGTCATGACTCTTAATAATAAGTTGCGACCATTCGTACTCAGATGTCTGAAAATATTATTCAGATGTCTGTTTTAATTTAAAAAATAAGATAGCAAAGAAATAGTTCATTTCGTAGCAGATTCAGACATCTGATATATTGAAAACAGACATTTGAATATTGTGGTAAAATTAATTTTGTCTCAGCAAATAGACGTCTGTCTGAAATATATCAGACGTCTGTTTCTTGGGCAAAATATATTCTTTGCCTCTTTTATATGTAAAAACATATATAAAGTATAATATGTATGTGTGTGTGATCATCAAGAAAACTTTAACATGAATAACTAGGACTAACAGACGCTTACAATATATTCAATCTTCATTTTGGTGTTCTTTTATCTGTTTGTCGAATATCTTCCTGCAGAACAAGGTTAGATGATAATATATATGTTTATGTATAGTTGTCATAGTCAAAACGCTATGTAGAGAGATTCAACGGTTGCCAAGAGTCAAACGGTGGAGAGTTCAACAAACATCTACAAAATCAAGTCCTCCATAGAGAGGCAAAATAAAGTCATCCCACAGAAAGGCAAAATCAAGTCCTCCCATAGAGAGGCAAAATAAAGTCCTCCCATAGAGAGGTAAAATAAAGTCCTCCCATAGAGAGGAAAAATCAAGTCCTCCCATAGAGAGGCAAAATAAAGTCCTCTCACAGTGAGGACAAATAAAGTCCTCCCATATAGAGGCACAATCAAGTCATCCATAGCAGAGGCAAAAATAAAGTCCTCATATAGATATGCAAAATAAAGTCCTCCCATAGAGAGGAAAAATAAAGTCCTCCCATAGAGAGGCAAAATCAAGTCCTCCCATAGCAGAGGCAAAATAAATTCCTCCCATAGAGAGGCAGAGTAAAGTCCTCCGATAGAGAGGCAAAATAAAGTCCTCCCATAAAGAGGCAAAATCAAGTCCTCCCATAGCAGAGGCAAAATAAATTCCTTCCATAGAGAGGCAAAATAAAGTCCACCCATAGAGAAGCAAAATAAAGTCCTTCCATAGAGAGGCAAAATCAAGTCCTCCCATAGCAAAGTTAAAATAAAGTCCGCCCATAGAGAGGAAAAATAAAGTCCTCCTATAGAGAGGCAAAATCAAGTCTTCCCATAGCAGGGGTAAAATAAAGTCCTCCCATAGAAGAGGCAAAATAAAAATCTTGTCCTTTCATGGCAGAGGCAAGTCCCTCCATAACAAGGGTAAAATAAAGTCCTCCCATAGCAGAGGCAAAATAAAAATATTGTCCTCCTATAGCAGAGGCAAGTCCCTTCATAGCAAGGGTAAAATAAAGTCCTCCCATAAAAGAGGCAAAATCAAGTCCTCCTATAGCGGAGGCAAAATAACGTTCTCCCATAGCAGAGGCAAAATAAAAATCTTGTCCTCCCATAGCAGAGGCAAGTAGCTCCATATCAAGGGTAAAATAAAGTCCTACCATAGCAGAGGCAAATCCCTCCATAGCAAGGGTAAAATAAAGTCCTCCCATAGCAGAGGAAAGTCCACCAAAGGTTCGTTGGAATCCGTAAGCATGAAATGAAGTGCGGGAGTTCACTGTACGTGAAACAAAGCATGGGAGTTCGTAAGCGCGGCGATGCAACCCACCAAAGGTTCGCTGGAATCCATAAGCGCGAAACTAAGCGTAGGAGTTCATTATACATGAAACAAAGTGTGGGAGTTCGTAAGCGCGGCGATGCAACCCACCAAAGGTTCGCTGGAATCCGTAAGCGCGAAACGAAGCGCAGGAGTTCACTATATGTGAAATGAAGAGTGGGATTTCGTAAGCGCGACGATGCAACCCACCAAAGGTTCGCTGGAATCCGTAAGCGTGGGAGTTCACTATATGTGAAACAAATCATGGGAGTTCGTAAGCGCGGCGATGCAACCCACCAAAGGTTCGCTGGAATCTGTAAGCATGAAATGAAGTGCGGGAGTTCACTACACGTGAAACTAAGCATGGGAGTTCATAAGCACAGAGCGATGCAACCCATCAAAGGTTCACTGGAATTCGTTGCGAGAAACGAAGCGCAGGAGTTCACTATATGTGAAACGAAGCATGGAAGTTCATGGCGCGAAGCAATGCAACCCTCACCGCATAGATCGTTGGAGTTCACATTGCGAAACGATAGTCAAGAACCCTTTCCGTAGAGAAAGCAACTTTTCCATAAGAGTAATCGACAACGCTCAATAAACTCCATCATGTTGACTTAATCGACAAGAGAAGACAAAGACTAAAGGACCTCCAAAGCCAGGGCACCAATAATCAAAAACTTCTCCAAAGAGAAGCAGAGAATAAATTACCAATACGTATTTCCCAAATGAGAAATATCGTATCCCAACATATAAGTCGTTAAAACAATAATGTTTGAAATCCACAGTCGGCTCAGTCGATTAGTTGATTTTAAGCGTTATTGCGAATTCAAATTAGAATATCATGTTTGTTCAGATAACATTTGATGAGTTTTAAACCATCTAGTGAAATAATTCTGTGCAGACACTTTATTCAATTCAAAATAAAATTCGATATTAGTCATTTTTAATGATTAATTAATCCGCTATCGATAGTGATAGTCGATGGTGAGTATAAGTCCAAAATTTTGCAAGTGCTTATTTTAATTACAGAACAGGTGATGTGAAACATATGAATTCAAAGAATGGTTCATCATAGAAAGACAGAAAGCTATAACTGGATCTCCATGCAGAATATATCAACAACAATATTTATTTCGAAGCACGTATTTCTCGCAAGCAAAAAATACAAGCTTTAAGAGGCAAATGTTAACCCTGTTAAAACACAGTTCAAAGCACCAGGTCGGTCGCAAATATGGATCGGCCTCAACAAAGCGGTTTGGATGTGTTAACACAATAGCGGGTCGGTTTGTTCTTTAAAGCATTGGATCGGTCCATTCAGATAGCGACGGGTCGGCCAAGTATCTGATCGGCCTAGTCTCAAAAGTATCGGATCGGCCTAGTCTCAAAGCATAGGGTCGGTCCATTTCCTTTAGAGCAGGTCGGTCCATTCAGAATGAACCGGGTGGGTCAACTGCAAAGCGCCGGATCGGTCACCACATCGGGTCGGCCATCAATGGACCGGGTCGGTCAGTACCAAAGGACTGGGTCGGTTGGTTCATATATTCAGAATGGGTCGGCACTTTGATACTTAAATTCAGGCCGGCCATAATAAACAAAACATGATGGCGTTTACATACAACATGTATGTAATTGAATGTGTATTACAAAATACAACATGGACCACTCCAGGTTAGTAGAGGGGTGGAACTTGCATGGCGTGTTAATCATTTACACTAAAGACCTAGGTTATACTAATCCCTAGTACGTGTGTACCAACGTATTGTGATCATATGAGTTGTGAGTCACAAGGAATCGGAGCACTATCACATGAGCCGACATCTAAGGTTTGCCACGTGATCAACATAAAGAATGGATTCAAAAGCCTGAGAACTATTTGACAAATTATGAGCTCCACGTCAGCTCCTTCATGGGTATTAAGATGGATAGCTCCATGTATTTATACAAAATGGCAGCAGCATCAATATGGGACGCGTTACATGTAAGAACTATATACATATATCACGTATTGGAAATTTACAAACGGTGGGGTCAGTTCTTTAGTGAATTACGTGGTCTGCATGTCATAACGTGTGGACTGGTTGCATTGCAATGTAAGGTTACGTTGCAGTACAGTTCCTGAAAAGGCGACTCCAACAAGAATGTAATGGATCAGTATTCTTCTAAAAACTGATCGTCCTTAATCAAATACAACTTGATCGGTTAGTAAAACATGTTTTAGAGCGACATGTCATTAAATGGGTAGGTACAAAAGAGCAGAAAGTGGGTCAGTGTTGTTTAAAGAAGTTTGGTCGGTCACATTCATTCCTAACTGTATTAGTACATTACATTGCAAATAATGGAACGATATATTGCAAGCAAACAATGAATCGGTGTAGAAAAAATAAAACGCGGTGGCACAATTGTAATTAGAAATGGATCGGTCCTGTAGATATAAAGTGGATCAATGCATCCCTTTACTTTTGGATCGGTGCATTCTTTTATTTTGGATCGGTCATGTTCAAATACCGTGGCAGAACTGTAATATATGGGATGTGCCAGCTATATATAACTGTAAAGTGAACCAATGGCATTTCTGTAAATAGTTTTTAGGTCGACCCAAATTAATGGTCGATCCAAACTCTGCACCCCGTAATTACGAGTGCCACTACCTTCAAACTTCTTTTATAAATAGCCCCTTTCTCCACACTTCAAGGGACCGATTCCACTACCCCGAAGGGCTGCCAAAATCATTCCTCAACCCTTCTAAAGCTTCTAAAAAATCCATTAATGGTCACCAACATTCTCTCCTTCTTCCTCCTACATGAAATGGATATTATCTTCTCCGAGCACCATTAATTCACACTCCGATCCACTTTAAGTGATCTCTAACCACCATTGCTCCTCTTCAAAGCATGGATCTAACATCATTTTCATAATGGAACCATGGAAAAGTACATAATTACATGATCCAATCCATTCCTTTTCGAATTCAAGCGAGATCCAAAGCGGAAAGAGAGAAAAAAGTGAAGAATTATCGTAAAAGTGATCAAGTGTAACAAACGAGATGTATGAGATTGTAAACTATGTAATCCTCTCCATAATGATGAAAAATACTTCAAAAGTGTACGTAGATTCACTTTGAATCGAACCACTATAAAAATCCCGTGTCTTTTACTTGTTTTTCTCCATTTATTTTGTGATTATGGGCCCTTTTAATTTCTAACCGTAATTGGTGAAGTGTGATTCCACACCATTGGTATTTGAGTCATTTTTGATTAAAACAGGTTATTTGTCGCACCTTTATGTGAGGTCGTAGGCAGTTTTCAAAGTCACATATTTGGTAAGATATGCGAGATTGAAGTTAAGGAGATAAACAGGTGTGGCTCGCGAAGAGGGGGAGCTTGATGACTTTGATTATAGAAACTGTGGAGCATGGAGGGGGGAATAGAAGAAAGAAAGTGGGTGGGTTTGGTTTTGTACAGTAAGTGCCAGTCACTTCTAACATTAGGGAAGAAGGTTTTATAATATGGATTAGGTAACCGTTTAATTATATAAAATGTGTTGAAACTTGTAAAAGTTATAACTCTTTCATACATAATCAGATTGAGACGGAAAAAATTGCGTTGGAATCATATCTACGAATACTACGTTTTGGAACTAAATTGGTGTGATTTAGTGCTATTTGGAAATTTATCTAATTTCAAATGTCTATTTGAAATCATATAAAACAACGCGAAATCATCTAATTAGAATGGATGGGGATTCAACTCTCACACTTTCTAGAATACTGCGAATGTTGTTATTTCATACAATAATATTCATTATTGTTAGTATATAAATTGTTTGGATGATTTATTGTTTTGTTAATAACTGTTGATATTCATATATATAATTCTCGTCTATGAACGATTGACCTTTGACACTACCTGCTTTTAAGCAGAAGATTCATCTTAAATGAATTAGATTAGATTATCTAATCTATATGCATATACAAACTGATACATGAGCTGTGATCTAGAGGAATAGGTTGGAGGGATCAAACAGGAATCTTGAATGTTTTAGATGTTACTTGCTTTAATATTTTACACAATTCTTTTCACCAAACATATGATGATCAAATCACAATATTTTATTCTAATCTAATAAGAACAAGAGATCTTTCTCAAACAATCCATTTACCTCCCATTCCTCGAGAATCACAAAGTTCCTTTTCGAGTTTGAATTTGTTCATTTGGAATCTGGATGATGATTGTTGAATTAAAATTCAACATTGATGTTTTATTAATCTTTAAACAATATTGGTTAAGGGATTAGTAGCAAATGACATAAATCCATCTTTTTAAACGTTGATTCGCCATTAGGAAAATTGAATAAGTTGAAGTTATAAACTTTATTTTTGTAACAAAAGCAAGGTTCTGGATTTATTTTATACAAGTTATATAAAAAAATGGTTTTATAAGTAGATCGATATTTATAGTTGGATTTTATATTTGAATTATAATATGTTTTTTGAAGTGAAATCCCAATTTTATAAATAAGTTTTATAATTGGAGATTTCGAATGGTTAAAATTTACCAAATTTTATAATGAAGTTATAAAACCTTATTTTATAATTATTTGAGTTATAAGTGTATTTCAGTTATTTTGAACAAGTTTAGTAAATAGTTTTGTTGAACTTGTAAAACAACGTAGAATTGATATTGGATTTCAGCATTTAAATTTATGAATAGTTGGATATTCATAAAATGTTTTAAATGATTTAAATTGAATTTTAAGCTAAGTTTTAAGTGATTTGATTTTAAAATTAAATCAGAATTTTTAAGATCTAAAGTTTATAAAGAAAAGGAAATCGAGTTTGTAATAAGATTTTAATTGAACTTTTTAAAGGATTGTATAAAAGGATTTTATAATAAATCCAAATTTTATAAACAAGGTTTATAAAAGAGATTTAAAACTAATACGATGGTTTTAAATGGTGGTTTACTTAATAATTGAATTTAAGTAAAGGTGATTGTAATTGAATTGAGATTTTCAAATGTAGGAAGTGATTTTCAAACCTTATTTGAATTGAATAGTAAATGGAACTTATTGTGACATTTACTGAATGTTAGGTCTATGTTAACAAACATCTATTTATCTTGAAGATGAGAATGTTGTTGACTTAAGGTCCGAGAGGTAAATAAAACACCCCAACTTGAGTGACTTCATCGTTATTCAAGAGATGATACTAGTTTGAAAAACGAAAGTGAATGCCGGAAATTTAATTATTGCTTCCATAAGTGATGTTATAAACTTTAATTTACAAAGTTTGAATTAAAATAAAACCATTTTGGCTTCATAGTAAAACAATGTTTCGTATGACATTGTTTGGCCCAGATATGAATTACGAGTGTACTTATACCATTTGGTTAAGTATATAGCAGTATTTTTTTAAGTATTGAAAATAGTAGTGTTTTGTGAATACACTTATTTTAAGAGATAAGTGTATGGCTGACGAAATCAAGAGATTTGTGAATATACTTGTCCCATGGAGAAAAGTATGTGGAATCGATTTTTAAAAATCAATGAATTGATTTTAATGAATGGTTTAATTAAAAGGGTATTTCTTACTGATGTACTTAACTATAATGTTTTGATTTGATAGCTAAAGAACCGACTATCGATAAATTCCCTTTTAACTCATAATGTGTTTGTTCGAGAAACCAGGATTGGAATTGGATCCATAACCACTTTGAACCGACTTTGCATTCGAAACTAGAATTGCAGGTATGCATGTGCAAAGACTAAATATTGAGAGTGCAAGTGTTACAAGCTTTTAATCCAAAGAATGTAATAGAAGTAATGCCTTCGGTTCATTTTGTTCCGGAATGACTTATACAAATGAATGTTATCAATACATTGCCAGTGAAGGACGATGAACATTCAAAGATGGAAATGTGTCATGTGTGAAAGATAAAAACGTAGCCTTTAGCCTCATCAACCGAAAATGACTAAAATAAGGGGAGAAGTAGCAGAGCTATATGGGGTCGCAACCATTAGGATATGTTTATCACCAATCTAGAACGGTTTACCCTTTGATTGTTTATGCTTCGAAACGATTCTGTACTATCAAGTTAAGTGGCAGGTTGGTTCTGTGCTGGGAACAGTGCAAGATGTTCTTCGACATCGGTACGCTTGTCTAATGAGGTACTATGTCAGGAGGTACCCTAGTACCTAGTCATTGTATGGAATCCAAACCGCAATACGATCCCATACGGTTTTAGATGTAAACCAATTATGTCAAAACATGAGATATAAGCTTTTCGACTATATTTCAGTTTTATTTTAAGATGATTTAATAAATATTATTATATATCATTGGATTTATAATAAAAAAGTTTTGGTTATCATAAGGGAAAAACACGTGTCATGTTTATGTGTGGTCGTATCTTACGAGAGTTCCATTCTTCCAAAAGATTTTTTAAATTAAGCAAGTTGTTGTGATGTGAGTTTTCTCACTGTTAAGTATTCCAGACTGATCTATGTGGTTTTTCTTTCCCTCAAAATGTTCTCGGGTCAGACCGTGCATATTTTCTAGGTTTGCATGGATTTGTTTGGAATGGCACAAAAGGAGCTGGAGTCGAGATGTATTCTTGTATTTACTGTATTAATTTATTTCCGCTGTGTATGTTGTATTTATTGGCCATTATATAGACAAATTTTTATGATTGTATAGGCTAATATAGTTATATACTCTGATTATTTATTCATGTAAATATTGTTTTCTCTTGTGTAAAGAATACCGCTATATCATATTTTATTCATTCAGCTGTGAGACTGATCTTTTCCATTCTAATGTGGTTGTGTTTGTCTTCTATTCTAACCTTTCTTTCATCTTTCTCACCCTCCAACTTCTTTCTTATAACTTCTTGGGTTTTCCCTACTTGAGTTTAGACACGTGAATAAAGGGAATGTACTAATGTCGAAATTTTGGTGTTGAATTTCCAATTCGTTATAGTTGGTATCAGAGCTGAAGGTTAAGCGATAACCTTGCCTCTATGGCGTAACTCTATAAGAGATAAAGTCATGGAACGCCTTATTTGAGTTTGAGTGTACATATATCAGAGCACATACTTATTAGTGTTATATTATGTTATTTATCTATTGAGTGGTATATAAATTCCAAATTGACATGTTTGGTTGACGTTGTTGATAGAGATTTCTAAGCACTTGAACAAGGCAAATCGACATAGTATTGTTTTAAAGAGTTGGTAAATGAAATAATTTTACCCAGATTTTATATATAAAGAAATTTTCAAGCTAGGTATCATTTTATGGATGATTAGTTTAATTTGAAATGATAATATTCCATTATTATCATTTATTGTTGTTAAGTCATGCTCACTTTGGAGCATTGACTATTATTTTTGTATTTGCAGTTGTGCCGAACCAGTTTGTGGGTGTTAGCTAGCTTGCGTAGATAACAACAATCTTATCGCTCTTTTGTATGGGTTACATGGATTTTTTAACTAGAAACATATGGGAAACGAACATCGTGTGAATTCGGTTTCACGATTTAACCATACGGTATTTGATGACGATGTTAGGTTAGAATTCTAGCTAAGTAAGTTGTTTAATACGAATTTAAACAAGGAAGAACTTAAGTGAAGTAATCTTATATAGGACTAGAATCATATAAAAGTGATTTATAAACAAGGTTTATAAATTGGAAATGGATTTCAGTTGAGAATGGAAGGATCGGAATATTAAGTGAATTCAAAATTGGTTTTTTAAGATTTAAAAAGGAAACATCGTGATTATTTTAAAAGGTTTTATGAGAGAAAATGGATTTTTAAGAGTTTAAAAGAATATAACTTACTTCGGTCGCTGTAAAATAATTCTGATGATGACTGCAGCAGCATCGGTGTTCATTTCGAGTTTCTAAGTAAGACTTGCTACTAAGAATAATTGTTTGGATTTAAAATGAAACTTTGTTTTAATCCAAGTGATCTGATTTTGGAATCCGGAATTTTTATTATGAAATTTCCAACTAAATTATAATATGGATGCATGTATATTATAAGTGTGAGTTTTTTTTATTGTGCATTTAACTTGATAGGATGTGTCATAGATATATAATAGAATATTCGATGAATTGGACAGTCGAAATTTTCAAATTAAATTTAAAAACCTAGCTTAGTTAAAATATGCCTATCACTATCTCACATTAAGTTAGAAAAATAAAAAATAAGACAAAATTTCTCCCTTTTCTAGGTAAATAAAATTTATTTTTCCATTATTTCTTTTATGAGCGGCTCGGATGAGTATAGTAGCTAGTTTATATCACAACAACTATAAACAGTTTCTTTTTCCTATTAACAAAACATCCCCTTTTTCTTCACTCCTCCGGAATGCCCCATTGTATTACAAATCTTTTCTTCATTTATAGTCAAGGGGTAAGAAAACTGAACCCTCATTGGCCCAGAAAATTCTTTGATAACACAGATTCCTATTTCTCAATAATATCCCATGATCGAGACAATTGGCTGAATCCTGTCTTTATCCGGCTAGGTACTATGCTCTAGGGTCATTTTATTATTTTTATATGTAGACCTTTTCCTCGCTTTGTCACTATTTTAAGAGGGAATAATGGGTTTAGTCTGTGAAAAAACTAGAACCACCGAAATCAAACCGCTTCTGCTTTCTATTATATGAAAAAAGAAATGTAGTTATCCTCTTATTATAGTGACACTTCTTGCTCAGATCGGACTGCTCTGGTTGAAATCAAATAATTCTTTCATAGAAATTAGGGACATAATTCACATGTATATAGTAAGTCTTGCTTGGGGTGTTATAATGGTCGTCTTTACATTTTCTCTTTCACTTATAGTATAGAGAAGGAATGGGCCTATACCGACTATGGCTCTCGTTGAAGCAATTGTAGCAGCTCTGGCACCGATTGATTTAGCACCTTCTAACATAAAAGCACCCAAAACTTTCGATCCTTCTTTCTATATTGGGGTGCCTGGGGCACCTCATCTTGTTGAAACCAAGAAATATAGGCATGCCTGCTATCCACATCAGAATAGATGGAGTTTTCCGAAAAACCCTACTAGTGGAGGAAGAACCCTAGGGATAAAAGACATAAGGCTGAAGAGAGAGAGAGAGAGCTAAAAAAGCATCTTTCGTGTATACTTCTGCATAATCTTGAATGTTATTAGTTCCGGTATGTAGACCAAATGATACAATGCGAGAAAAAGTAAACCCTATTTGCCCTACCTTACTAGCCCTCTCCCTGAGGCAACATCTGCGCTAATTCAGAGGCACCCTTCCTGAACTCTCTCTCAGCTCGGCTTAATATAATAGTTATTTACTACCCCCGGGGTCACATAGCACTTGGTTGTGAGTCATATAACTGGTAGTGGTACTAATGGCACTTGGTTTCAAAGAATAAGCCATAGTAAGGCACCTCCTGTTGCTCAGCATGGTTCTGTAATTTGACTAAACTAGCAAAGGCATAGATGATTCCTCTATTTTATTTATTTAATTAGCGAAGCACTCTTAAATTTCCATGTCAACCACTATAATAAATCCATTGAATAATTTTTTGGAGAGATGAAACAAACTGGAAAAACTCGTAGCAAAAAGAATGACCCTCTAGTTTCTACTACTATTAATTCTATTTAATCCAGTAATCTCGATTCGAAGACAGCCCTTACTCTCTTAAAGAGAAGGAGAACCTTGAGACGGAAGCTAATCACCCAATATAGAGTAAGTAAACTCCTTAAGAGCTAAGAGGGGAGTTAAAGGCATTTGGCTTAGACTTAGGCAAGAAGGAAGATAACTCAAGAAGCAACCTTTTAGGCCCAGGTAGCTTTCTTGTAATCTCAGTCAAGCATATTCATAATCCTTGGGCAAAGAGGTAGTTGACTACTCACTTTCAATATTGGGAAAAGGGTCTAATTTCAGGGATCCAGTATATTAGGGACTAAGGTTACCATCACGGTGTAGACAATTATCCCATGCCGTAAGGAGAACTAGAATACTTTTTACTGTAAATGCTGCATATTTGATTCCATCCATAACTCCATTTTCTTGTCTCACTTAATTTTTCCACCTGGCTACGCAAGGAGTTAGTTCTTCCTTCACTTCTTTACTGGCTCTCTTACCCTTCCTTTGCTCTAGCTGCTTTCAAAGCGCAAAGAGTAATTGAACAGATTTGTGGACATTCTTATGAAGAAACACTTATGATATTGGAACTTATTCCTTATCGAGCATCTTACCCCAATTTTAAAATTGTTTTATTCTGCAGCAGCAACTAATTTGCTCACGATCAAGTTACAACCTAAGGTCTATGACCATATTATGTTAACTGCTTGTATTTCGTTCATTCCATTGGTATGCTCCTAGGTACCGTCCGGAAATCTGTTTCATATAGCTTGGCAAGGAAATTTCGAGTCATGGATACAGGGCTTGTTCAACTTGATAAATAAGGGGGCAGTGAAGCGAATAAGGTGCATTTCCATCCAAGATAAATCCCATGCGTAAAGCGCACCAAACCAAAAAAAAAGTAGTAGTAGTTTAATCTCTCTTTTAGGTTCGTGAAAGGAATGAACTGTTGTTATTCACTTCCTCTCCCGACAATCCTTTGCAAAGTGGTATGCAGAAGGATTTTTTAAGTGTATGTTGATTTCAATCATTTTACCTCATTTCACTTCATCTAAGACCTACCTATTCGTAAGTTTCCTACGCATAGTCATATCTTTCTGGTATATGTGTTGAGCTACTAAAGAAATAATAACCCGCTAGAGAAAGGTCTAGCTGAAAATGAATTGAATTGTTGATTGTATCATAAAGAGGTTGGCGTAGTAAAGTAATAAGAAAGTGTGAATCCAACGAAGTATCAGTAGATTAGTACAACATAGTTCGCTAACTCGGTTTGTAGTGTGTCCCAGGTCGATACGATATGACTAATAATACTGAATCCGGGCGGAATGAGAATATACATCTCCGGATAACCGAAGAACCGAAAGAGATGCTGGTATAATATGAGTGAAGCAATGACGGTGTCTGAGGAATAAGCATCGGCTAACTCTGTGCCAGCAGCCGCCATAAGACAGAGGATGCAAGCGTTATCCGAAATTTCTCGTTATGTAATGGACGCTCTCTTCACGAGATGTCCCCGGAAACCTTCAATGAAGAATCAATTAGTGTTTTTGGGTTTGATTATGTAGGAAGGCTATTACAACTGGCTTGTAGAAAATCTTATGAACGATCCTATAGAAATTTCAGATCGTCTACCTGACGAGGAAGTCTTTCTTGCTTGTAGGAATCAAAGATGATCATGAGTAAGTGTGACGACTCAGAAATCCGTACCATCTGAGTTGACTAAAACACCACACGTCCAACCCAAATAGCACAGAAAAACGAGTCATTAGGGTTAGGGAAATAGAAATAGATAGAAGAAGAACATAAATAACAATACAGAATCTCACAGCGGAATGAATAAAATATAATATCATTAATCATAACTTTGAAATACAAAATTTTGTATCAGATATACATACCATCATCGGAGTACAATACAACATTTAATATAGCGGAAAATAACTCCAAACAACTAATGGTGAAGCCTCCTACTTCAAGCTCCTCCAAGTGTATCTGTAAAAGCCTAAAACACTTGACTGCCCGTACAAAATTGGGCACCCAAAAGTTTATGGAAAACAAACAAAATAAACTGTGGGTCAGTCACGGGACTGGTGTGAGTAATTTCCAACCATATTGTTTAACTTTGAAAAATCTTTTGAAAGAAAAGGATAATAATAAGACCATCCCACACATAAACATCGTCGGTTTTTACCTTACTATAAACCAAAACATTTTTGATATCAAAATCCAGTGATGCTATAATAATGTCTAAAAAATAACCAAATAGCAGAATGCTTGCATCTCACACTCCACATGCATAGTATAAAATCAAAAACCGTAGGGGGGCTTATTGGAGATTGGATTCCAACTATGACAAGGTATGGGACCACCTCCCGATCAGTGTACTCTAAAGGGGATACACTGGGGTTCAGCAAGAACGTCTTGCAACCCGGCCACACATGACCGCCCACTCATTTAGCTTGAGTGTAGCGAATATATTATCACTCACGGTTGTTGGCCATCCAACTGTAATATGTAAGATAGAGAATCGAAAGAAGAATGAATAATGATTTTTCTCTAGATCGATGACAAATATACCCTGCTTGGGTATGACCCAACTAGCCATGCGACCTGCCCGATTTTTTTCATTTTCCGGTTGTGAGGCTTAAGGCTATGTATACCTTTTTAGAACACCTAGTCACCATACACTTTGAATGTCACATCGTCAAACTCGTCAAATCACTAGTTGATTTTCCCAAAAATATTACGGGTATAAAAGCTAAGAGAAACGAATTCCTCCGCCACCAGACGTAATACCACAAAAAGAACGTCTTATGTAATATGTTTGGAATACTCTGTCAGACATTCGTCCATAGAAGTTATCCTGGGCCTCGACAAACAGAACATGCACTTTACTCCATCTTCGATTATCTTCAAATAATCTAATCCGCAATGCCTATGCCTATACGGAGTGATTTTCGGATAATAAATCCAACTGGTCTCTCCGTATTGACAACGATTGTAACAACCCGGATTTTCAGAACCAACTTAAAATTTTTATTTCAGCAATTTTAATGGATTTTGAATATTTAAAATGGTTTATTTTAAATAATAATGACTTAAAATTTATTTAAGTTGAAGTTAGAAAGAATAAATTTATTTTAATTATAAATCGAGCCTAAAATGGCACGGTAATTTGAAAATTCGATTTTAAATTTCAATTGAATGTATAGGATTCAAAATAATTCGGATTTTAGTAAAACCAGTGTTTGATTATATCTTTCTAACGAATGTGAAAAATTGAGATTTCATAATATAAGTTGAAAGTTATGTCCATTTTAAAATTTAAAATAGTCGTTATGGAATTTATATATATTTTAATATAATATATAGCCCTTAAAAATAGTCGTTTTGCAAATGACCTCCATTTTCGACGAAACCACTTTTTTTGGATCCGGAATGTCAAACTATTTCTAAATTCCAATTTTCATAATTTTTAGTACTAATATGTGAGCGTGGTGAATTTAAACGCATTTGGAACTTTTAGTTTGAATTTAATCGACTGGAAAATGATCATTTTTCAAATGGCCTCCAAATTCAACGAAATTAGTTTTGTTAGGACCGTATCGTCAAAACATAGCTAGATTTATTTTTTTGGAATTTGTGGAGTCAGTATGTGGCCCCGATAAATTAAAATATACGTTGAAACCAATTTTGAACGTTATATTAATTTATATTTTAATTTTAACGAAAACTAATCGAAACGGTTGAATTGGCTTACGAGACATATCACGTTGTGTACGGAATGGGGGTATTTAGTTAGGGGCGCCTGTCGCTGGGTTCGACTTGGAGTTCGAATTAAAAAGTTACTTTTTGGGAATTAATAAATAAATATTTATATTCATATATCTCTCCCTCACCATTCTCTCTCTTCCATCGTTCAAAATCAAAAGAGAAAAAAAAACGACGGATGCAGTCACCACTGCGTCGCCCAAGGCCACCTCCGCCCATCGCACTCCCCCCCCCCTCCACAACACCGCCCCCTCTCTCTCTCCCCTCCTCCCTTCAATCAAAAAACCCAAACCCTACCTCCCTAGAACTGCCGCCTGCGGGCCCCCACTGCTCCACCGCCGCCTTTGAACCTCCCTCACCACCTGCAGACCCCACGCTGCCACCTCCCAGCCCAACTCCGACCATGGGCCCCTCCACCACTAAAAATCCAATTTTTATACATTTTTAGTTTTGCAATTAACACCCCGACCTGTTTTAGCCAATATCTTCCAAACCGAGCCCCTATGGCCAAAAATCCACTATACCAAATCAAAGAGCACAATTTTATCTTCGATTTGGCTATATAGAAGTCATATTTTGGACTGCGGAGTTGTTCAGAAAATGGGTACAAAGTCTATTGTTTGATTTATGTCTTTTCGTGAATTCCAGCAAAATGGAGCAATTTCAAAGAAAGGCCACTAGGCGAAAGTCGTCTGAAATGGCGTGCATAAGCTAGAAACTAAAATCGTCTAAAGTTTGGAGCATGTTTGCAAATTCTGGAATCATAACAGCAAATCAAAGCGATAGAAAAGCACGGCGAATTGGATCCTAATGTGAGAACTCCTTCTCACTCTAATTATTTTACAGTTAAAAATATTTTAGTTTGCAGACGGGGCTTAGTAGCCCCCGACACTATTTATTGTACAGACCACGATTGTTTGTTTGAGTTGTATTGTGGAAAATTGACTATATTGTGGTTACTGATTGTATTGTGATTTGGATGATTGGATTGAATATTGTGTATGGCACGAGCCAGTATCAGGAGACGGGTAATGCTAGACATTACTCCGGTTTTAATATCGCGCCGTTATAATGCCGAAATTTTCTAAAATGAACTATATAAAATATTCATGTGTTGAATAAAATGTATGAACAATAAAAATATCATTTTATTGAATGTATGAACTATTAAAATAATCAAGTGTTGAAATAAATATTTTATCATTAAAAAAATAATTTTTAATGTATATGTGTACAACATATAATTCTCCTGAAATGAAAATAAATATTCTTTTACAAATCGGACGATTTGTTTATGTACACCTATTTATCTGATATTGATTGGGACGACAAACTTTACAAATCGCCTAACTGCAAAAATAATATTCAGTATTTCTTGGTTGAAACCCCACACGGGTATTGGGATGATATTTGACGTACACTAATCCCAATTATTTAGTGGTATGTCGATCTATTGGTTGACAGACTATAGTAAGCGTTAATTATTTATATTTCATGCTTATGCAGTGTAGAGTGCACTCTGGATGATGGATGATTGTGTACTATTGTTGTTATGTACATTTGTTGTGTGAAATCCATATAAATAAATTATATGGTAATTGATTGTGTCTAATTCCAATTCAGGAATAACGAATGTTTCAAAATAGAGAATATTTTAAAATAACTAATATTTTAAAATAAGGAATATTTTAAAATAATATCGAGTAATGGATTAAAATGTGAATTTGATGTCCGATTTTGGATGGATACGAAATTATTGAAATGTGTGAAGCCGTGTTGATTAGATTTGCACCATTTTAACGCGAACGATTTTTGTATCGATTTTATTCATTTCTATAATGAATATTGAAAAGAAAAGGATTTCAAAATCTAATATTTTGAAAATATTATCGTTTAAGTATTATAATGATAAGGAATATTCAATTTTGGTTTAAAATTGAAATGAAAGTGGGAATCGTTTAAAACGAATTTATAAACGATTTAGAAAATATGTTTTAAATGGAAATCGATGAAATATATATAATACATATTATATGTATATATTTAATATCCTGAATAGAACGCGCCGCGACCGTTCGTGAATTTCTACCATTGATTTTGAATTGACAGTATGGGAGATCCGACCGTCGGATTCTCCTAAAAAAAGAACCGTTGGGTTCGTAACGGAAAGAGATTTCCAACAAATATAAGAGATTTGAAATCTAACGGTTAGATTTGGAATTATGCCCAAATTAAATTTGGAAAAGGTCGCTATGGATGTAGTTCGGGGGTCGTTATTGGAAACCGACTGTGCGGGCCTTGATAAAATTATTAAAAATATTAATAATTTGTGTAAGATCATAATAAATTATTTGGAAAGAATTTGGTTGAAAAATTCCACGTTTGTAAAGATGAAAATATAATTTTATTGAAATGATGTGGTTATCAACTAGTATAATAATCCAATATTTTTAAAGAAATAAAAAAAATGGATTTGAAATGGTTTTAAAATAACCAGAATTTTCCAATGAATAAATTGGAATGGAAATAATCTTCGGAATATTTCGATACTAGATTACGTGGTTATACGGATATTGTTATGGGAATTTGGAAGATACAGATATGGTTATTCCCAATACGATATCCGTTGGTTTCAGAATTTTATATTGAATATAAGCCGATATAATTCCTATTTAGATCCTTATATTTAAAATTAAATTGGATTTTGGGTTTGTCATGAATGGCGTCTTCATTAACACTGTTCTTTAACCCAGTTGAGAAAAGAATAAATCTTTTAATTAAGATTCGGAGAAGTTTACCAATTAATTAACATTTAATTGGAATTGAAATGAAAGTTGATTGTGGGTTTATCGTGAACTGTGTTTTAAATGACATTCGTTCTTTAACTCAAATTAACAGTGAAATGTGATTTGGAATTCATAAATCTTTTATTAAGATTTAATGGAAATTTCCAAAGTAAAGTTTTCCAATTTAATAAAATAAATTGGAATGGAATGGAATTCGATTTGGTGATAATTGAAGCGAGCTTTTGTGGAGGAAGACTGTTAATATATATGGAATTTAAAAGGCTTTGTCGTTATTCCATTTATATTATTAGTCGGATACGGAAATTGATATCGATTGTATATATTGATATGTTTTCCGTGAAGATTCCAAAATTAATGGAATGTGATTTTGGATTTATCGTGAACCGTATTTTAAATGACATTGGTTTTTTAACCCAATTAAATACAGGATTTCATGTCTAACATTGTATCTTGAACTGTATTATTGATCTCTACTAAATATATATTTGTTTGGTGGCGGAGAATTTATTCTCTTGCTTAACACCCTTCTCTAAGACGTACGAGCTTAGAGGTTATATATCAGCAGAAATCAACGGTAGGGTGCAGATTGTCGATGCGACATGTTTGATTTCCCAAAGTTAAATAATCACTAATAATGATTATTGGAAAATTAAAACTAAGTGAAGTTTTATTGAATCTTTAATTAGATTGAAATGGGAATGTGATAATTCAAATTATCAAATTTGGGAAATGATCGAGAATGGAGTACCACCAGTTTTACTCCAGCCGATAGTTAAATCTTTAATTAGGTTTTAACGGGAAATGGTAATTAATTTTTACCGATAACACCATGGTGTTAGATATGGAGCATTACCAGTTTTGCTCCATGGGATGAAAAGGTTGGGATTGGGAAATAAAACAAATGATTACTTTGATAAGGTTCGCTAATCCCGACTAGTTTGGAAAACCTTAATTTGGTTTAAATTGTGAAACGAATATTTGAATAAAAGAATATTCTGGATTGGAATGAGGCGTATGTTGTGTTTGTGTAGCACTTGCTTATGAGATATGCGGGTTACTCAAAAAGACCGGGTTTATGCCCATTCTGAATAACTGATTCGACGATAAATCGACGATGAAGACGGTGATTGAAGACCAGAGGTCTTCACATCGTTTGGATGATTACCGATGTCTTGATTGGGCTGTACACCCAAGAAAAGGTAATAAGTTGTGATCGTCCATACGTACTTGGAGATCGACCGGATATGCGAGGACCTCTCTCCTGTATTGGACACATTGGACGAGGAATAAGGCGCCTCTGGTTTCGTTCAGACCCAGAACGAACTAGTAAATGGATGTGTGTCGGACATTGGATTTTATTCTGTATTGATTGATCTCTATTAAATATATATCTGTTTGGTGGTGGAGAATTTATTCTCTTGCTTAACGCCCTTCTCTGAGGTGTATGATCTTAGAGGTTATATATTGATAGACATCAGTTGCATGGCGTGAGTTACCTGTGTGGCATGCTGAGATGCAAATGATCAAAGCTTTTGTTGAAAAGCAGAGTCTTGTAGTTAATGATCATAACACGGCTTTAAATAGCATAGCTTTGTGTATAGCGCTAATTCGCAAGCCTCACACTTCGGTATGAGTCAAAAACGGGATCGTGAAGGCGGGGAGGGCATGATGTTTCTTTCGAGCTACGGGTGGTGTCATGGTACGAAGCCTAGACATTTATATTTTTACCTATGTGGATGATGGATCGCGAGGCGCCTCGGATATATCGGTTACTACGGAGCCGATGGATAGGTCTGATAGGACCGGGAAACGTGTGTTCAGGTATAATTAATCCGCTAAGTGTGGACCGGCCCTGAAGATCCAAGGGTTCGCCAGCGTCCGAACCCTGAGGCAATTGCTAGATTGTCTTGAAGCCGGCGAGGATGATCCCTTGCCTTGACTCATGACGGAAATCCAATTTCCAATATTTTATATTTCGGTTTTAATTGTAGAACTAGTATGGCGACATAGTAGCATGGGATACTATGCCATCTATGATTGATTGATACATTTATATTTGAAGTCGTTTTATACACTATGCACTTATAATAGTATCAAATGATTTGCTTCAAACGTACAATACATATTTGGCTATTATAAGGGAAAACTCTATCCTTTGGCTTGTGTTGCATTATGTGATGGGAACTGAGTCTTATAATAACTTCATTTTTCCAAAAAGCATTGCGCTGTTTGTTATATGCACTGGTATTCTTGGGAGGAAACCCGTTTCGTGTTATATGGCGTGGTCCCTTGATTTACTTTATTTTTAAGGTAAAGTTTTAAATAATTGTTTTAGTTCTCACACCAGTCCCATGACTGACCTGGAGTTTATTGTTTTAACCTAAACTCTGGGTGCCTATATTTTCCACACGGGCAGCTAGTAGTTTTGGTTTTGCAGATATTATTTTCACAGGATCTTGATTTACAGCTGGAGCTATATTCAGAAAGCTTTGTATCCGTATATCTCTTTCAGTTGTGTTATGTATTATTTTTCCGCTGCTATGTAATTTTAATCTCTGATATTTGTCTGATGTATATTATTTATTAATACTCTGTTATATTATTGTACTCTGATGTAATTGTTGTAATAAGCAATGAAATGTTCTATTGTTTGTGTTCCGATTTGTCTTGTTCTTAAAGCAGTCCGCCTTCTTGTTCGGTTTAGGCCGGCCGGGAAGTTCGGGTCATTAGAACGATGATAAAAAAATCTTTGTTTGCCAACGATTTAACTATCAAAGGAAAAAACTTCCATCAAACAAATCACTGGCCCTTTCTAATTAATATTCATTCATTAAACTACTTTCACAAATTCCTTATCGAATTCTATATATATATATATATATATATATATATATATATATATATATATATATCGATATATTGGTTTCTAGTTATCAAAATTTCTTAAAAATATTCTAATTCCTTAAATTTTCGGAAAATTTCGCCAGCACCTCCTTTGTGTGGCTCAATAGCTCAAACCTCAACTCACCTCCTTAGGCTTTCCATTCAAAAAGAAAATCAAAAGGCCAAGCGGCTTGCCCAATAGGCTCATAAACTCTCATATGGAAATTTAAACGTGTACCTTTTTGTCGGGCACTAAAAATATAATCTTCATCCGCTCCCTTTCATTCCTGTTTAACACATATGTGCCATTCTCAATTTATCTCAACCCAACCTAGTCATTTGACGCAATTTGCTAATTTATCCTCCAATTAACCTTTTACCAAACCCCTTTTAGTTTGAAAATATCATGTTCAGATATATTTTAATTCGCTTATCAACAGTTGAATTCCATCTCCAACTCGAGTTTCATATTTTACTTCAAGTTTCAATTCACAAATTCAATTCACTTAACCGTAGTTAAGTTCGATTCAAAAATCCCATTAACTAATTTCCTTTAATTTAGTTAACTTCATTAAATACTATAAATCTGATTTTTTTTTTTGTTTCAAAAAATCAATTCATATACTTCATTTGAGTTCATAATTATTTTATAACTCAATTCTGTATTTTTCTAATGGAAATTCGGATTTTTATTCATTCAAATTCCTTTAATTTTATTTAATAAACCGTTATGGCTCAAATCGATTATGGCGCTGTTTTTCTAGAAATTTGATTTTGATATAAGTCAAAATCTATAAAATGAAATCAAGATTTTTCTCTTCTATTAGAAAACTATCATTCAATAGGCCCGAACAGTTCTTGTTTCATAGGATTCCGACTTATATTGAGTTCCATATACTTAATTAAAGTTTGAAATGCCAAATTACGAACTAACGCGCTACGGCGAGTTCATTTTAATTAAATTAAATATAAACATTTAAAAACTCAATGTACTAAATAAACTTCATTCTTTGAAAATTTAATATAAATTAATACGTTCTTCCTAATTTAACTAAAAACTTCGATTATTTAGCATCGTTGATTATTTTACTTAAACTCACAAATCAATTGTTATTTATATCTACAAGTCAATTACAATATTAAATTCTCATTTCCTATATTAATAAATTATTTATAAAATTAGATATAATCGAATTCCAAATTTTAAACTTATTTTATGAGAATAATTAACTAATTCTATACCCTTTACCATTACAAACTAATATCATCCCTTAATAATAGTGAAGTCATTCAAGTTGGGGTATTTTATTTACCTCCCTGACCTTGACCAACAACGTTCTTATCTTGAGACGGATAAGAGTTTGTGATACGCAAATGTCATTACTTACCATAAAAATCCTCTTTTTCATCTCATTTAAAAATATGATTATTAAATTCCATTTCTTTGGAAAATTATATTTCAAATTTATCCAATGAAAATTTCTTCATTACATTTATGAACATTATTTATAAATCGACTTCCTTATTTTACATTAAACAAGCTTCCATTCATTTTGGAACATTTTATTTGTATAACTTATATATAAGACTAAGCATTTATTTTCATATCAAAATTTAAATTTCTATTTAATACTATTCCAATATATTCTGAAGATAATTTTATTTCCATAAATTCGACATAGTCGAATTCAAATCATAAATTCATGTGGATTTATTTAAATTCAGTTAACTTTCCAAATATTGGAATAAATTTCATCGTTTCTTTTTGAAATGATACCAAATTATAAATCCCTTTTTAAATTCATACTTGAATTCAAAATTATAAATTATCCAATGAAAATTTCCCTCCTTTATTTATAACCATCGTTTATAAATTCCATTCTAGTTTTAAATATTTAAAACATGTTCCTATTTTAAATCTTATTTGAGATCCCATTCCCATTTTGGAAAATAATTTTTTTTCTTTTTAAATTCAGACTTGAATTTAAAATCTAATATTATCGAACAATAATTTTTCTTTCCATTCAGAACATTGTTATAAATTCAACTACTTGTTTTTATTATTAATACAAGTTAATATTTCTCAATCCATTCAAAATTTCATTTCCATTTCGAAAAGTAAATTTTCCTATTTAAATCCAAAAATCCCTTCTTGATATTTTTAAATATAAATATCTAAGGCCAGTGATATTCAAACATCCAATTTCACAAACCATCCATTCAATTCAACACATCACTATATATAAATAGGCAAACAACAATAAATAACTTTTGAGGAATTCAGGTGGATCCCTCCAACCTGTTATCCTTCATCCATAGATGTAAAGCAACATAAATAATACCTATCATGCTTCAAAGTAGGATATCGCGTCATTCACTCATATATCGTGGGGCGATAGGGTCATCCGTTAATGATACTGCGGGCATCACTAATGGTACTGCAGGAAATATCCAATATATTTATATATAATAGCCACAATCACCATGCTTAAATATCTAATATATATAATGACCACAGTTTATCAATAAACAACAGTACAACCCAAACAACCAACAAATAGCGTATAAATATTTGTATTAAATAAAAATTCGATTATAATAAATTATAATCAAACCAGAGAGTGAGTTTACTCAACTGAATTTATTTGTCGAATATCCCGTTATTTCCCGTGATATTGCATCTTAGAAATCGACCTGAATAAATCTATTTGTACTTATGATGATTTAATTTAATTATCAATTAAACATTTATTTATTTAATTTACTAAAATAAATAAACTTTTCTGTGCATATTAAATTTTGTAAAAAGGTATACCTTACGTTTTTGCCAATTACTCGACTCATCGACGAAACAACTCGCCGATCACATTAAAATCAAAACTACTTCATTCCCTTTTCGGCATTTCGTCGAACACCTCTTATACAATCCACTAATCCTCTTCTATCATTTACTATTGCTACCTGCTATTGCTGCATTACCAGAACAGAATCCACCACTGCAATGCATCATCCATCAACCATTCATATCCAAATCAATATCCTTCAACTAACAACCCGATTTTCAGTCACCTTGCATTTCATTTCTGTCACGTCTGAGACCCAAAAACAAAGATCGAACTTCTAGTTCAAACAATCAAGCTACTACACACAGATCCACAGACCCACTACCATAATATTGTCACAACTCCTCTCTTCCAATTTCCTATCACATCAGTAGTACCCTCAAACTTCCCACGTTTTAACTCCAGTTCCAACTCGCTCCCCTTAATCTCCAATAATGATCCCAAAACGTGGTGATTACCTTTTCTGATCTCAATAGAAATCGCGGTGGCCCCCCGCGAATACTCTGCTCAACCCACACCCGAAAATCCCCAGTCACGGTTAACTATGTTGAAATTTGCGCACCCATTCTATGAGTTGCGAAACCCAAAATTACCCAACCCAGCCACCATGCTTCGCCCGGGTCACCGCGCTGCCACCTGAGGCGATTCCGAACCTCGACCGACCCTCCACCTTCCATAACCACGATCAACTTCGTTTATTCCTCACTCGCTTGCCACCCAGCTCATTAAACACAAATTGAGCTTCACAGATCTGGAGCGCAGAATAATTCGAACTTGAGATTTTGATGGGTTTGGTTCTCTTATATATATATATATGTATATATATATATATATATATATATATATTCGATTTGGTGTGTTTAATTTACTAGAAAATGAACGAAGAGGAATGGATTTTCTAGGTTTTGGGATGGGAAAAAATGCGGAGGCACTGTCTATTTAAAGATGCGAATAAGGAGACAATGTACAACGCCATTAAATTCTGTTTCCAAGATATTGAAGACAGGAGACAATTGTTCAAGCTCGAGGAAAAGCTACGCGACTTTTTTAGTGATTAGGGTGGCTGAGATTTAACGTGTATTTATTTTATTAGATTAATTAACTTAAATATCTTGTGGTACCCTTGATTGAAAACCTGAACCGTTATTCTAACATAACGGCCGATGTTCTCAGATTTTGACATTATTTTGAACAACACAGAACTGATTCTGGAATTTAATTCGATCGTTTACACAGACTATCAATATTAAATTGACGATTAAATCCATTGATAATAAATAATTATTATCGTTTATATTCAAATGGAATTTACAATCGTCTGAATCATTTTGATTCACTTTTAACTGCCAATTCAACTATTATCATTTCGTATTATTATAATTCAATATCTTTGAAATTTAATCATATATCAATTATTTAATCAATTAATTTCATATTAATATTCATTTATAATTTCAACTCAACATTTAAAATAAATTTAAATGTTCAAAATTAAACGACTAAAAAATCTGGGATGTTATATTAAGTATCTAACCAAAGTTAAGATGACTGCCTCGGGTAGTGAACCACACAATTAAGAGTTTGGTCTTGACTCTTCTGTGTGTTATTCATTCTCGTTCGGCTCTTGGAATCACATCCAGCATTGGTTGGAATAACTCGAAAAATCCAACCACTTCACCGGTCTTGGTTGGCCTTTCACCCTAGCCACAAGTCATCCTCGTATTTTACCATATACGTGAGTTCGGTCCTTCAAGGTCTGTTATAGCTCTCTTCAACCTGCTCATAGCCAGATTGATCGGTTTTGGGTCAAATAGGAAGAACCAGCTGCTTCCTCTTTTCATCCTTTCCGGTAGCACTAATAAAAAGGAAGTACTCGCCAATGGACCTTGACTCTCTACTCTCTCCAAGTGAATTAAGAAACTGAGTGCAGCCAGTAAATGCATAATATGGATTGGTGCCTCCACAGGTTGACATCCGATCTAAACTAGTAATAAGCAATCCGACAAAAGTAACTAAAATATTCCTTGGTTCATCGGGCGAAAACTTGAAGACTTTATATTAGAATGAATCAATAGTCAAATGGTTTGGCAGTCCTTCCTTAAGGAGATGAAGCAATATAATTTTGAATGGGAGCTTTTAGGAGACGAAGAATCCGCTGGAAACGAATGGGAAGATAGAAAAATTAGAAGAAGAAAGGATTTTTTGGCTAGATGCATGGAATTAGCTAAACATTCTTTGATAAGTAGCAACGCCTTATTGAGTGAGAAAGAAGAAATGCCAATTCAACAAGAAGTAAGGACAACCCACCTGAAGTGTGATTGAACCCAAACCGATATCACAGGGCTCGAAATTCGTATCAATAATGAGTGGGGTAGCATTTTGGTAGCCAACTGAGAGGTAACTGGTTCAAATCTAGTCCCCGTGCAGTCTCATATTAAAATGAAACCTAATATTCTATTACTGATGGGCGAATGAACAAAACTGCTACTTTGATGCGAGTGAAGTAATAGAGTAAGATATGCTAGAGTCAGCCTGCCTGACTGTTATGATAGTAGGTACCGATGGTGTAACTGATCGATCTGTCTCGTCCCAGCACTCGTTGACTCTTCCTTGCACTTCACTCCTTGACGAATCCATATTGGAAGGCTAGACATATTACCTTCCCTAATTAATATACCTATTGTTGGGAAACCCTCTTCCTGTCGTGTTGGGTGAATAACAACCACAACTTCTCGAAGTTGCGCACCTCCTTACTTAAAGTGCGGAATTAACGTCGGTACTTATCACTGCATCTAGTAGTGAGTGCTTGCTTGCTATAATATATCAACAGGGGGGCGAATACATCTAACTTTTGATTATGATATTCCCTGGCCGTCTTAGCCACTTGATTTAGGAGTTCAGAGTGCTATCTGACTTCTAGAAAGTAGTTAAGCCAATAGAGAAATGTCAGGGAACCAAATTCTGGTTGAAGGAATAAGGTAGGAAAGAAAGCAACCTGTATATTAATTGGGCGAAGGCGATCGAGAATCATAGGGATGAAGACTCCCAATCTCGCTATAATCTAGGGAACCAATGCAATTGACAAGCAAATATAGTCTAGGGGGTCTTGTTAGAAAAGAGTTCGCTGAGCTTTAGCTAAGAGAATAAGCCTTCTTTTCCAGTAGCGAAGTACTTACTCGAGGGAGGTCATAGAAACTATGGGTAAGCTTGAGCGATTCAGTCTCTTTTATCAATAGTCACTGATAGTCAACAATATCTAGTACGAATAGTAGAGTATCAAGCTCAGGCCCATTACTATTCATTTTAGTTCAGTTTAGTTGATAGTTTTGTTTTGTTTCATAGAGTTAAATGAGAGAATTAGTACACGCAGTTGAAGCAATAGGCCAGGATATTATTTCCATTCTATCACCGTATATTAATTGGGACAAAGAGGCACTCCAAGAAACTTGATGGGCAAGGTCCCTGAAGCCGGTTCTCTACATTGTGCTTAGCCCAGCGCTGAGAAATTCATTTTTGTCAGGATCTACCATCAACCCTGAGAGAGCAGAAAAGGAATAAAAACTCTCTTTAATGATAATATATTGGGGTTGATTTGATTGCCTTGACAGAAGGAGATCATCAGCAGAACAAGGGTGAATCAAATCCAGCTTAGCACATCTTGGGTGGCCTTACATTACTAGAAGCTTTGACAAGGATCCTGGAAATTCCATAGAAAGAACAAATAGATAGGTGTTGTTAAGAAACAACGATCGACATAGATCTCCGGTATATTCGGCCATGAGGAGGGAAATGGCGTGGTTAGTTACAAAGAATCATGACTCAGGCTAGGCAACAATGAAGAAACAAAACTGATTAGGATGAATAGTAGGCCTAGAGCCGCTTATTGACGAGCCATCTTAGCCAAATTTTCGAGAGTTGTCCTTTTTTCTTTCAAAGATGATGCTAGTTTTTACTTGAGAAAGGGCTTTTTCCCAACTTTGTGTAATACTAAGAAGACTTTCAGCGAGTTAGAGATTCACGTGTTGCTGAGAACCATGGAGACCTTTTAACATCAACCGTAGAGGGAATAAATTAATACATGCAGGTAGCACTGATAAAATCTTTCTTGGCGAGTCACCCTAGTAATAACTGGTAAGGAAGCATGGCTGGATCGGTAACAACAATAAACAATAGTATTACTTAAACTCGATGTAAATATTTGGCTTGTAATATAATGCGTCGAAGACCCCATCATTAGATTGTTTGTCTTGTCGGTGCGCTACACACCTGACATCCTTTATGGACAGTTGAGTCTCCTCATAAGTGACTTCCGTCCCGCCCAATTAATATACTACTAATCCCCTTCGTCAGAAGTTTGTTCGGGATACTATGACCTAGGTCTTGAAACTTGGAATGGATGGCAGAGCGTATGTAGCAAGCAACCATCTAGGCAACTTTACCTAATTCTGAATTTCATCGGCCTTTGGTGCCTAGCTCCCTATTATCGCAAAACATAAGGAAGAATTTCGACTATTTTACTAGTTTTAGACTCGAAAAATCAAGAACAGACCCAACAATCGCTTGTGGGACAAAGCTATGATCCTCTTCCACCGTCGTCTGGACATAGAGTAGTGAATTTGGATCCCAACCAATGAATGAAACATTGGATACCCTGTCGCTTTCAGAGCAGAGGAAGGCCTCCTGGTTGTCTCCTCTATCTCCTACGCACCACGTGCAGATGAGTTATAGTTTCCCCTTAAGGTGTTGAGCAGTGAAATCCTTGTTTTGTCGGTGTAGGTTTGGGATCATATACGCTTTTATAGTTCAAATTTCAAGTTACTGATTTTACATTGACTATAAAAAAGCAATAGCAAGAGTTCGCTCATGAGTGTGTTGAAAGACACAGTTTCAGTTAAGCGTATAATTAGTGAAAGCCAAATCACTTACCTGATAGCCACTATTGAAGTGAAAAGCAAGGTTCTAATCCAATTCGTGAGATTGAAGTGATGCGCCATAATATGCTATTTTTTCCGGTTCTTGGGTTTCCCCTTCCTCAGAGGGAAGCTTGGAGGAATAAGATGGATCAGATCTACCTATTTCGGATGCAGCTTCTCTGGATGGAGGTTATTCCCCGCTAGAATGCGATTAGTCGGTGCCAGGTGGATTGGATTGCCTTGATTGATGGCCAAGAAAGGGAAAAAGAGTTTATGGGGTATTTCCTATTTGATCCCTCTGAATTCCATATTCGAAGTTGCGATTGGATCTATTCATTAAAAAATATCGATTCGATACATTTCTTAGTGCCCATAGATGCTCTATTGGATTTGAATCAGATTTCAGATCAATCTATATTGATTGACTGCCTCCATGATGTTGATTGGAGATTGATGAACAAACAACTGTAAGCTATGATTCGTTAGCCGGGCTATTTCCTGGTTAAGCAAAAAATAACCATTCTAGTGACTGGGTCTGTACTAACCTTATGCCTAGTGCCCAAACCACTTAGAGAATTATTGAATAAGCAAATCGATTATTTACAGTTACAGCAAATTGGAAAGAAGAGCAGTCATGTGGAAGGTCTTCCTTCGGCCTTTGCTTCCTCTTCATGGCCACTTCCAATTAAGGAGAAAGAAGTGAACCCGGAGGATGGTGACCTTGTTAAACATGGATGGATAAGGTAAGGAGTTCCACGAAAAGGCATGAGTTCCACGGGTGGGCATTTTTTCGTTGATGAATCCATATTGGAAGGCTAGACGCATTACCTACCCCAATTAATATGGTTATTGTTGGGAAATGCTCTTCCTGACGTGTTCGGCGAAGTCCAATGGAAGAATGCTTTGCTTAATTCACCAGCAATATACCAGGCAATCCGCTTTGACTTATCAGTGAAGGATTTGGAATCCGTTACACACTCATAGAATCTAGTATCGTATAACCAAATAAGAAATTTCTATTGCAACATGAAATGATAGCTAGTTACGACTAGTAGTATTGCATCCCACGCTTGTCAAGCCGGGTCCATGCTAGAAATCTTAGCATTATCAAACATAAATTAAGGTGTTTGCATAGGGATTCTATTGAGCATGGAATGTGACAACCAACCCCGTACTAAGGAAGAAGCAAGTCTTGCCGCTATTAGAAAGAAAAAGCAGTCAGTCTACCGGCGGAATCTATACTTTTAACGGAGGCTAACAACTATGTCACCGACTCTTTTATGGGTTTATAAAAAACATTTTCCTTTTCTTTATGGGTAAGGCTTATGTGTAGCGGTTGGCTTTAAGTCCTTCTTTCCCGCCCTCCCAGTCCTAACAGCACTTTTCTTCCATACCGCCGAGCAGAGAAATACAGTAAAGGGAAGGGGTAGTATTCTTACGACACTCCCTATGGTCACATCCCAACAAAGCAGAGGTGCATAGCTAGGAATAGTAAACAATAAGAAAAGAAAATAGATTAGTTCTTATCCTAGATTCCGGTCTCTGTAAAACAAATCACTTATCATCACGCAACATTTCATAGAGACAAGATAAAAATATATCGTGCCCCCTTTGTAAATGGTCGACACTAAAGCAATAAGGTTTGTATAGTAGCATAGGGAAAGATGCGAGTGCGCCCCGCCAATAGGAGCATATCCTAGCTTTGAGGTCCAAGGCATGCTAGAGATGGAAGAGAGCCCTTCAAGAATCGAAGTCGATTTGCTTTATAAAAAGAAGATATCAATGATCTTCTATGAAATGGTTTCACGGGATTCAGCCAATTGTCTCGGGCCTTACAGCTTAAGGGTACAACAACGATACCCCCTCGATTGGACAAAAGGGTTGACATTCACGAGGCAATTCAAGTAAACAATAGTGTTAAGCGAGAATTTGAACGTTAAATTCACCTGAGATTGAAATATTGACGTTAAATTCTATTTTAGTTTATTTTGAAGTCATGGAAAACTGTATTTGAATATAAACAATAATAAGAATTATTATCGATGAATGTGAGTGTTTTGGAATCGTTTAATTATTTTTTCGATTTTAATAACACGTGAAAATAGCCATTTTGAAAATGACTGGATTTCAGTGAAATCAGTTTCATTGTGTTCGGAAGGTTAAACTATTGCAGGATTTTTGGTTTCGTGACAATAAGAAATACTGTGTAAGTGTGCGAGATGAAAACGTTAAGTGATAAACACATGTGAATTAATTATTATTATATTGGTTTGTGTTGGCTAGCTTGAGGACCAAGCCAACAAGGTTTACACACAAAGGAAATATGAAGCCTCGCATGTCAAAACCCTTAAACACTCGATCGTGGTCACACCGTCCTCCCCGACTCGTGGCACCCATAAGCGATCGCAACTCCCAATCACGATCCAATCCCTCCACACCAATTCTCGACGATTCGATCCCAAAAGCCAAAACATGAAAGGTAGGACTAAGTCTACCACGATCCGCGAATGCAGGATCCAACGACACCTGTCCATAACGGCCATATTGACTATTTCTTCATCAAGCCACGAACCAGTCTGAGATCCTCGGGATTTGTGCCACGTGTGACCATGATCCACCTGCAGATATCAGCTATAAATAGCCCTGTGCTTGACATTTTCAGGATCTTTTGGCAGTTCTTAGTACTGTTTCCACCATTATTATTATCTTGCAATTTCTTATCAGTCTTAGCGCGAAATTATTGAGTGAATCATCATTGTACAAGTGAGATCGGGAGAAAAACCATTGATTGTACTCGAATCTAACGTATAATCATAGATATAAAGTGGACGTAGGCTCGTTAACGCCGAACCACTATAAATCTTGTGTGTTTTCTGCGTTTTCTGGCATTTCTAAATATAAATCTCTGCCTATTCAGATAATTTGGGTGTTAGAGCCACTTTTGGATCTAACATTTTGGTACTTTCACTAAGAACGAAGTCTCAACATATTGGATTGTTGTTCTGTTGTTTGGATAGTTAGGTCCAAAGAAAATAGTCCAAAACCCCACTATTTTGATCTTAAAAGATTTCAGCAAATCCAAAGTATTATGGCTGGAAAGAAGTCCAATGATGTACGAGCTTCGCAGGCCGATGAAGTTACAAATGAAGCTCGTGACGACATCGTTCAAGGGCGGGTCAAGGTTGATTCTCCGGATCGTGACATGGAGGGGGTGATCCAACCTACTGGGGGTACCACGAACCGTGTGACTGAGGGCGTAACGACCCGTTCTCAAGATAACGCCACCCTCCTTCCTGCCAATGCTCCCACGATCCGAACCCAGGGGACCACCAAGAACTGACGCCAAGAGGGTACCACGAGCCATCAACCTAGGGGGACCACGATCTGAAATGACATTCAGACCACTACTCGACTTGGGAAGGAGATTATGGCTCGTTCCGCTCGTGCTGGTACTTCTGTTCAACCTGGCTCGAGTTCCTTGCGTATAAGAGAAGAAGATGATGACCAGTTCAACCCTTCTGCCCCAGGTGGAAGGAGATCTTTCTCACATAATTGAAGCATTGGACAGACAAACTGATGAACTGGCCTCTCAAAGGAGGGAGAGCTCGTTGCTGCATCAGAATATTACTGCACTAGGCAGACGAATTGACGATATTCAAAGGCAGGTTTCGCCATCGCCAGCTCACCCTTTTTCACCGAAACACACATCCTCATCTGAAGAAACTCGAAGAAACAGGCGATGGCCTTCGTTAGAAAGGGCTGAGAATATAGAGCAACTTCAATTTGGGGCACTTCCTTCTTGAGAAGAAGAGGCGCTTAATCAGGGAACTAATAACCGTAACTTAAACGAGCCCGTCCTACCACCTAGGAATGGAGATGTCATTGACCCTGCTCAAAATCAACCCATTCCTCCTGCTCGTCATGTGACTGACCGCGGCAATAGGGGCAAGGGAGTTCTGCTCAGGCCCCAGACCTTGCAGCAACACGTCAAACAAATGATGGAGAGGCCCGTAGGGCGAGAAGTGCTGATCCCGAATCCACCCTGACCCATGCAAATGCTGAGGCCATGATTAGACAAGTGATGGTAGAAAACCGCAGACAAAGAAATGAGGATTGGGGTATAGGTCGCAGTTATATGCCCTTCACGGATGACATATTAGAGGTTCGATTCCCCAGGAAATTCAATATGCCACCTATAAACCACTATGCAGGAAGGGGGGATCCAGTCCAGCACCTAATGAGATATTCATGGTACATGAATGCACCTGCTGCCTCCGACACTGTAAAATGTAAGGCATTCCCGATAGTTCTGTAGGATACGGCGTTAATGTGGTTTACTCATTTGCCAGCGTGATCGATCTCCAGTTTCAAGGAATTAAGCGAACAGTTCTTGAATCAGTTCCGGCTGCATACCCAGAGATCTAAGAACGTCATCGAATTATCCCTCTTCAAGCAATGTCTGGACGAATCTTTGAGGTCCTATCTAGATCGCTTCAACCTAGCAGTCAAGGAGGTTAGAGATCCCCATGAACAAACTGTTTTGATGGCCTTGATTGACGGAGTGGATAAGGATACTGAGTTTGGAAAATACCTGGCCGGTAAACCACCGTTGACCAGAGAAATATTTTACGAAAAGGCCAACATCCGCCTACGTCGAGAGGAAATTTGCGCCAACCGAAAGATGAAGGTTGCTGATCAGGAGGATATCCAAAGTAATGTGGCCATCAAGCAGACGGGAGATAATTCAGGAAAGGTTGAAGTTAATGTCGGGAACAAGAATCAAGGCAATAGTCGCCAATCGGGGAATAATAATAACAATAATCGGAAGAAAAATCGAGGGAATGACTCTTAGAGAAGATCTCGGCCTAGGCTATTTGAAAATTTCACACCATTGAATGATACATTGGAGAATATTTTCCTGGACACATAAAATGTCCTCCAGTACAAAAGGCCTCCTCCGAGAGATTCGACAGAAAAGGAATGTAAGACTAGGAAATTCTGTCTTTTCCACCAGACTCATGGCCATTCCACAAACGAATGTCGTCACTTGAGAGATGTGGTTGAAAAGCTACTCCGAGAAGGAAAACTCGATGAGTATAAGGTGACACCCAGAGATAGGGGCAAGCCGCACAAGCCCCGAACCAAAGCCAACCTGCTGCCGGACCAACGGCTCAACAAAAAGGAAAAAATATCGTTATCAACACCATAGTTGGTGGGCTTCATCTGGCAGGGCACAGATTCAGGGCTTTGGATCAGTACGTGAACGCGGCTGAACAACATTTTGAAGTGGGAGAATGTAGCAATCCCGAGGATAATGCCCCGACTAAGCAACAAAAGACGATGTCTAATGACGTCGTATTTCGTGACCGAGAGAGTATTGGAGTCCACTCCCCAACCGAAGACCCATAAGTAATCACCGTCACCATCAGTTCAGCTATTGTCCATAAAGTTCTAGTGGATAACGGGAGTTCGGTTAACATTCTGTTTAAGAAAACATTCGACCAAATGAAACTCGAGCCAAAGGATTTGAAACCATGTGAGGGTTGGATACATGGATTTAATGGAGCCTCAACTGCTCCGATGGGATACGTGGAACTGTTTGGGGAAGGAGAATGCCAGAGAGTGAGGATCCTCCCCTTTGCGATTCTGGATATTGAGTCGCCGTACAATGCCTTCTTGGGCCAACCGGCCCTAGCGAAATTCAGGGCCTACACCGCACCCTGGTGCTTATTGTTGAAGTTCCCGACGGATGCCGGTGTAGGTATAGTCAGAGGAGATCAAGTTATTGCACGAGCATGCTACATAGCGGAGCTGAAGTTGCTCCACAAAGGAAGAGATGTAGAAACAAGGGGCTCTTCTTCCCCTCCAAGGGAGGAAACATCATAGAAACTAAAGAAAGTAACTTTAGGAGAGTCGCCCAGAGAGTTTCTCGAGGATATAGATCCCATAGAGGATGAAGAGCCTGGGGGCAGAATGGCGACTCCCAATGAAGCGATTGTGGATGTACCAATCGATGATAGTGACCCAGAGAAGGTCCTGAAGATTGGATCCCAGTTGGACCTTGTTCGAGCCAAAGAATTAACAAATTTCTTGAAAGCTAACTTGGATGTATTCGCCTGGACCCATGCATATTTGTGTGAAATATCTCCCTCAATTATGAGTCATTCATTAAGCATCAACCTGAAACATCCTCCCATCAAACAGAAAAGTCGAATGCTTGGCCCAGAGAGGTCTGCTGCCTTGAAGGAAGAAGTTGAAAAGCTGAGAAGTAATGGGTTCATTAAAGATTCTACATACCCTGACTGGATTTCAAACCCGGTTCTGGTAAATAAGGCTAATGGAAAGTGGTGCACATGCATTGACTTCTTAGACCTAAACAAAGTCTGCACAAAGGATAACTTTCTGTTACCTAGAATTGATCAACTGGTGGATTCAACGGCGGGTCACGAGCTTCTTTCTTTCATGGATGCCTACTCAGGGTACAACCAAGTCCCCATGCACATCCCGGACCAAGAGCATACCAGCTTCATTACAGATCTGGGATTATACTGTTAAGTAGTGATGCCTTTCGGTCTGAAGAATGCTGGTACCACGTATCAACGATTGGTGAATAGGATGTTCTACAACCAACTCGGGTAAACGATGGAGGTATACGTCGACAACATGTTGGTAAAGTCCAGACAATCATCCGATCATACTGCCGATTTAGCAGAGATGTTTGAGATTCTATGGAAATACGGGATGATACTAAATCCTTTGAAATGCTCATTTGGGGTAGCATCTGGAAAATTCCTAGGATTCATCGTCAGCTCGCGTGGAATTGAAATCAATCCATATCGAATTACAGCAATCCGAAATATTCAAGAACCAAGGCAGATTAAAGATGTGCAGAGCCTCGCTGGAAAAGTGTCAGCGCTGAGTAGATTCGTCTCCAAAGCCACAGATAAATGCATCCTATTTTTCGAGCTGATAAAGCGAGGCAAGCACAACTTAAATGGACTCCTGATTGTATAGAAGCGTTCCAGAACCTATTGAATCATCTGGAAAGACCCCCCGATACCGTCTAAGCCCGTGGATCACGAGGATTTATTTGTGTACTTGGCAGTGTCATCCCACGCGATCAGTTCAGCCTTGGTAAGAGAGGAAGACAAGGTGCAAAGACCGGCGTACTGTATGAGTAAGAAATTAGTGGCAGCCGAACGGAATTACCCAAGAATAGAAAAGCTTGCGTATAGCTTACTGATCGCATCTAGAAAGCTTCGCCACTACTTCTAGGCTCATCCTTACTGTGTACACTGATCACCCACTCAAACAAGTTCTGCAAAGGCCAGAAGCATCAAAAAGAGTGCTCAAGTGGAATATTGAACTATGTCAGTTTGATTTGAACTTCCAACCCCGACGATCGATAAGGGGGCAAGTACTTGCAGACTTCATAGCAGATTTTACCATCCCAGAAGATGATGTAGTAAGTGAAGAAGCAGATCCACCAAAATTACTCCTTGACCCCAGTGCCTGGAAATTGTACACTTATGGAGCTAAGAACGACAGACGATCTGGTGCTGGAGTGGTGCTTGAAACTCTAGAGAAACGGCTAATATACTATGCTCTTAAATTGGAGTTTCACGCCACTAATAACGACTCCGAGTACGAAGCTCTAGTTACCAGGCTGAAGCTCGCAAAGGAGTTGAAGATCACGAAGCTGGACATCTTTTGCGATTCCAAGATAGTCGTGAACCAGGTCAGTGGAGAGTTTCAGGCCAAAAGTCCGCGACTGATATCATATCTGGAAAAAGTGAAGAAGTTGTTGGATGGTTTTGATCACCATAGCATATCTCATATTCCTCAAATGGAGAATCAAAAGGCAGACAAGTTAGCGAAGATGGCTAGCTTTGATAATCCTGAAGATATGGAGCTAGTCCCAATTGAAGTGCTACAGTCCCCTAGTACAGATCAGATGGAAATTGATCCGAACTAGAGATTGAACCCGAGAGGGAGTCATGGATGACCCCTCTAAAGAATTTCTTGGTGAATGGGACGCTTCCAACAAAGAAAAGTGAGAGGCATGCAGTTACCCAGAAGGCTTCCCGATATGTGTTGCAAGGCGAAGTCCTGTACAGACAAGGTTTCTCTATGCCCCTCCTCCGGTGCATCCCCCATGACGACATCAAGCGTGTACTGAAAGAGGTCCACGAAGGTAATGTGGTGGCCACACTTAAGGGAAAACATTGGCAAAGAAGATATTGCGATATGGCTATTTCTGGCCCACTATAAACAAGGATGCAGCCAAGTATGCACGACGTTGTGATGCGTGTTAGAAGTTTTCCAAGATCCCTAGTGCACCTCCTAGGTAGTTGAAGACGATGATGAGCCCGTGGCCCATTACTGTTTGGGGAATTGATATTATTGGAAGCCTCCCCATAGCTAAGGGCGGAGCAAAATTCGCCATTGTGGTCGTGGATTACTTCACCAAATGGGTCAAGGCTGAGCCATTGACCACGATCACAACTAAGCGAGTGATCAACTTTGTCGTTAGGAACATTATATGCCGATTCAGGATTCCGAAAGCCATCTTAGCCGATAATTGAACTCAGTTTGATAGCACTAAGTTTCGAGATTTCTGCCAAAAGTATCATATCGAGAAAAGATACACCACCGTGGCGCATCCACAATCGAACAGACAGGTCATGCGAAGCGGCGAACAAAGTGATTAAATCTATTCTGAAGAAAAGATTGAAGCAGGCCAAAGCCATGTGGGTTGATGAATTACCCTTGGCACTATGGGCCTACATAACAACATACAAGTCGGCAACGGGTCACACACCCTTTTCCCTCGCTTTTGGAGCCGAAGCGGTCATCTCGGTTGAGTTAGAAGTACCATCTCATCGAATCACTTATTATGACCAGATGACCAATAATGAGCTGCTCCTTGAGTCTTTAGATACGGTTGAAGAAAAGAGGGACGAAGCCGATCTACGCGCCTTGAGACACAAGCCATAGGTCGCTCGGTATTACAACAAAAAAGTCTGAGCTCGAACATTTGAACCCAGAGACTTGGTTCTGAAACGCGTCTTTCCACCCCTAGTACATATGGGCCTGAAATGAGAAGGACCATACTCCATTTTACGAAGGCTTGATAATGGAAACTACAAGCTAGCAACCGTGGATGGAGATGAAATCCCCTAGAGTGTGGAATGCTCAGCATTTGTGGCCTTATCTGACGTGAAATTGTCAGTTTTACTCTTTTGTTTTTAGGATCATGTAAAAAGGCACGACTTGCCTAGAACAGTCTGGTTACTTGAGCAAAAGATTATAAAGTGGACGTAGGTCATGATTTGACCGAACCACTATAAAAATATCGTGTGTCATTTACCTTTACTGCACCGTTTCTTATCTGCTCTTTTATTTTTAACTAACATCAATCTATCATTTCGAGATTTGTTATAAACTATGCAGCGATTTCAAAACACCTAATTCAAAGTTCCACTTATCAAATTGGAAGGCAGCGATAACCAAAGCTCCAAAAGGTGTAGCGAGGTAAATCACACTACTACTTGCACTCTAACTCTCGAGATTGGAGAGAGAGTATAAAGGACGCGGAGATAACGTCTCCAAGGCGTGAAGGTGCACCGTGATAAAATCGCCTTGATAACACTCTAACCCGCTGAAGGATCGGGAGAGTATAAAGGTGCTAGAGACTTAGCGCCCCCAGAACTTCTGCCCCGCTGAAGAATCGGTGAGCAGACTAAGAACCGAGCTCGAACTCTAACCCGCTGAAGGATCAGGAGAGTATAAAGGTGCTAGAGAATTAGCGCCACGAGAATTCCTATCCCAACCAAAGGATCGGGAAAGTATACAGGCACAACAACATATGCCACCGAATAACTCGAACCCCTCATTTCTGAAAATGAGGGACACCGCACATATGAGTCTAATCAATCCTCAATGAGCCCTGGCCAGGCATCATATTAATGATTGATTGGGGGCATATATACACACATATTTGTGAAGTCACAGAAACTTTGAAATTTTTTGTTGTTTGAAATTTTTGTTGCAATGCTTCATGGTTCGATTTTAACTTAGTTAGGATCTAAAGGTTTATGACTAAGTATAATAAGTTAAACTTGCAGGTACGCAATGGTGCAAAAGAAACAAATTTTCGTTCACTAAGAGAAGGTTTACAAGACCAAAAAGCTAAACAAAAGTGAGGGCCATTCTCACAACTACATTTCTTAGCCAGTGGAAAGCCTAAAAGCAAAAATATGAGCTAATAAGTGCTTCCTATTTACGCTTGGGAGACGATTTTGATTTCTTCTCCTTCTTCTTTTTCTCCAACTCCTCCTTGTCAGCATAAGAGCGATCACCCTTCTTCCTCTTCCTCTTATCAACAAGAGACTCCTGGGGAGAATTAGAAGGCTGGGAGGCAAGCTGCGAAGTTATTGATCTGGAGGAGTATTTTATGACCAACCCAGTTTTGGGGTCAACCTCCGAAATTGGAGGCACATATAGAGGGTCCTGCTCCTCCTTCTTCAAAGCCAATTGTTTCTTTTTCCTAGCCTGCATACCAGCCAAGGTCTCATTATCGTCATCCTTGATTTCTTCTGTGATGACTACGTCATCCTCTTCATCTCCATGACCACCATCGGTGTCTTGCAAAGCCCCAATGACTTCAGCATCCCCAGGAGCATCAGTGCTAGATGCCACAATATCCTTCTCACTTGTTGTATCCTTGGTTTGCTTTGGAATCTCAGAGACTTCAGCACCAGCACCTGAGGGGATACTAACTTTCTCCTCCTCAGCTTTCTCTTCCGCATCCTTCTCGATCGGCTTGTCACCTATGTCATGAGAAGCAAATGTTAGTGATTTGAGAGATAATGTGGTCATCTCAGTTGTCTGTCCCGTGATACGATGACAAGTTATAACTGCTTTGACGAATTGTGGAGAGAATAGGGAGATACCTTCAGCCGACTCCTCGCCCAGATATGTAATAGCAGCTCCGACAACTGAAGGGGTTGGAGCCAAGGGAATCAATGGTTCATCAGGATTGTATTCCTCGATTTCGGAGGCCTTGGGGTTCACAAACGAGCTGGAGCCTTCGTCAATTTTATCCTTGCCCTTGAGTTTTGTTCTCTCTTTCTCGATTTCCTCGTGGATCAGACGTCTGCCTATCTCCAAAGCCTCAGGCTCTTCACCTTTGAGATAAGTCTGTATGAGCTGTTTTTCATCAACTTACTCGGTTTTCAATCGACGCTTTTTGCCCTCAACGATCATATCCCACACATTGGCCAAAGTAATGTGATAATCCTGAATCCACGAGATGTCTCGGGTCTTAATAACTTGGCTAAAGAAGTCGAATAGCATTCCTTCGAAACCCTCTATCTCTTTTTTGGTTATAGCAAGCTCATCAGCAGTGGCGGAGGCCGATTCAAGAGCATTGTTAGCATTACTTCCAACAAGAGTTGCGCGCTCTTCGGCTTGGACAAGTCGATCATTCAGCGCTGCTTTCTCTTTTTCAATAAGAGAGAGACTGTCTTTTAAGCTCGCCTTCTCTTTCTCCCAGGAAGCCTTCTCAGCAGCAAAATGTTCATGTGCTTTCTTCAATTCGGTATTGATTGTCCTAAGATCCTCCACTTCTTTTTTCAAAGCTAAACGTTCTTGGCTATTTGAATTGAGCTCAATGTAAAAATGCTTCCTAGCACTCTCTAGCTCCGATTTGTAATTTTCCGCATCCCGGCGAGCTAAAGCGAGCTGAGCTTGTGTATCCTCTAGTTCCTTTTCCATTTTGCTCCTGGCCCTACAATCATTATCAATATTCACTCTAGTTCTGGCTGCTTTCATCTCCAAATGGCGGATGGCAGCAGAAAGAGTGGCGGCATGCTTCTTCATCGCCCTATATTGTTTAGCCACATGACTGACCTGCCGGATGACTTCAACATCCAAGTCCTCGGGAACCGATTCAAGATCTGGAACAAACATCATCCTTTCGAAGAAAATATTAGGAAACTGCTTCCACAAATGCTCCAGCTTAACATTATTCTCAGTAGTGTAGACAACATCCTGCGCAGCGGTAGTATCCAAATCGCGTTGGCTAGAGGAGACAATATCTATTTTCTCCTTTTCTAAATCCTTGTTCGGATCTTTTCTTTTATCTTTCGGCTCATGGTATTTCTTAGAAGACTTGCTATGAGAGGGTGTACTTTTTGGAGGAGTCAAGTCTTTGGGAAGTTGCTTACCCCCCGACGATGGCACTGGATGGCCGTGGGGCTTTCCAGGATCTTGTTTTGAGGGAGAACGAGATCATGTAGAATGAGATTGATAAGAGTCACGAGGTCGATAACTATCTCTCCCTCGACTGTCACTGCAAGCATGCTCAGGATCAGAAAGGAGCCTCGGTGTGCTAGCTCGGAGAGAGCGATAAGAATAGGATTGTTTATGAGGCATTTTCCCTGCAAAGAAAAAAAATGTATATCAGAATCATGAATACTGATGGTGTAGAAGTGTTGTGACGAGTGGTGCAAGTGATTTGTGCATCCCATATAAACCCCCCTAACAGACCAAGGCCCAGAGTCCTGATCGTCTGTGTGTTTTCTTTTTCCCCGACTAGAACATTCGCTTCCTCAGAGATGCGAAAGAATGATTCCCCTTCGAAGTCTTCTTGCGTGTAAATGTCGTCTGGTAGAGGAATTTTTTTAATTCTCTGAATATCTGCTCTTCTGTCAATTCATCATGAGTGACGGGCTCAATCGGTGACGGAGTCCCGGAGGAAGATTTCTCCTTAGAAGTTGGGATTTCCTTTGGCTCATCGTCTCAGACCTCGCCTCCTTTATATACATTCAAATCCTCATCATCCTGATCGATCATTGGTGAGGGGATCTTGCAAAGTTCAGTGGTTTTCGTGACCCCCGAGGTCCCTTCACCTTCAGTCGGGGGCACATATTTATAAGCAATACCACCTGCACCAAGCCCGAACCTTATATCCAGAAGACGGTGCTTGTGAAGATTCTCGTCGGTGATACATTTCTTGATTTTTAAGAAGTCTGATTTGCTATTGAGAAGGCGGGACAGTCGATCATCATATAATGAGCCTTCCGTTTTTGGGAAGCTATGATCTGTACAGAGAAAAGAAACATATCCGTGCTTTGGTTACGTAAGCAGGTCATACATCTAGAGGCTTAAAGCTTACATGATTTTAGCCACTTATTTGCAGACTCGGCTTGGTGTTTTATATTGAACCAATCAGCATTGGGATCCCCTATACTGCTATGACCCTCTAATAAAACCCTCCTATTGGCTACCGATTCAAAGAAAGAAAAGTTTGGAGTCGTTGTGGAACAGTGTTTGATGAGATAATAGAATTTCAAATCCTTGAAAGTGAGCTCAGTCTGTAGAATCTCCGCGTACGCAATGCATAAAGTATACAAGGCTGCGTAAGCATTAGGATAAAGCTGCATAGGGGCAATGCGCAACCATCTTAAGGTCTCAACAACGATTGGTGGAAATGGAGGAATAGCGCCTACCCAGCACATTAGCCTACTAACAGCCATATACCCTTCGAGGGTAGAATGGGGTCTATCTCCCCCTTCCGGAGTTTTCACATCGTCCCAAGGGATCCCGTGTCTCAAACATATTTTCTTAAGCTTTATGTCATCTAATTTGGAAGCCAGAGAATCAGTGAGTTTCTTCTCCTCCACTTCCTCAACACCTGAGATCTCGTCAGGAGCCCGATCATCTTCTTCTTCCTCTTCTTCAAGAGATGTACTTTCAGAAGTCGTCGATTCAATATCGGTGTCGATCTCATATTCGGGGTCGGAATTTTCCCAATTTGAATCTGTGGGAAGCACATCGGGATCATAGTGCTTTGATGACTCGGATTCTGTATCTCTCTCTGACATTTCAGTTGGATGCTTATCTGACATAACTGTGTTGGCGAGAAAACGTGAGAAGTTAGAATACAATTACCCATTCCCCGTGTGTGTAAGTGCAAGTGTGTGCCTATGCATACATTAAAGAAAAACATGAAGTTAGTTAGATAAACGGGATATTGGTCATTGTATGCTGTTGAATTATGCCATTGAATTATGATGTTGTCCAGTTAAAAAGGTTCATCTCGAAAGCTCTAACCTAACTGTCCATTGGTATATCACAATTACATTGTATTTTCTAGTCAACATGTATATCGGATCGTTGGTCAAGCTGGCTCGTGAGACAGAGTTTGGCTCGTGATACATCATTGGTTCATAAATAAAGTCCTGGTTTGTGGGAAAGCACCAGCCCGTGGAAAGGCATCGAATCATGGGACACTTAAGCTCTTGACCCATTCTGCTTTACTTGAACGGATCATGATAGACCCCCCCCCCCCCCCCCCACGATCCTCTTTACTTCCTGTTTCCACGAACCGAAGCTCCCCCATTCTCACGACCCGATCCGCTATCCAATTTAACTCTCCATTTTCATCTCCCTTCCTTTACTCTCTGCAAACCCACACCACATGATTCGCATCGTGACCTCGCTCCTTTTCATCACGAGCCTGATTCCCTTTTTATCCACAATTCGATCTGACAGTTAATTCCCTTCCGTGACCTCCTTCAACCAATTCCCAACAGTACCTCCGAACCCCTATGCCATCGCCTACCATCTCGAGACCACCAGCCAAGATGAAATCCGTGGAAACCAAGAGAGGGCGAAGGAAAAGCTTAACTATTTGCTATAATTACCTTTTTGAGTTTGATGGATAGTCTTCGGATCCCGCGGGTTTGGGAGGAAAATCGCAGGCTAGAGTTTTGTGGGATTGGGTAAAAGCAGTAAGAATGATGAGAGAAAAGAAATAGTGAAAAAGTAAAAGGAAAAAGAAGGGTGCGGGTGGAGGAGCCTGGCTTATATAGATATGAAGATGGCTTTTGGTCCCCCCTTTTTGTCGCGACTCGGTCCACGAAGATCCACGGGCCACGAGTGTTCGTGAAGGCCCATCGAAGCTTAGATGGCGGTCCTTTCACCTGATTGGTCCGTAAGACGTACCACGGTCACGAACCGTATGGAATTCCAAAGGCCCTGGCTCGAGAACGATCGCGAAATAAGAGAAATGGAAATACTTATAAAGATCTAAAAACTTACTCGACTGAATGATCGCAATATTTTCTGGAAGTTTAAGAGATAGGAATCAGCCGACGAATAAAGAAGTGATTGAAGGATTAATCTAATATTTATACTCCTCAAGAGGTGTAACCATTTGAAACAGTGTGACGCTATAAATGGATGTGACTATTGATTCACATCGCCTCATGAAAAAATAGCTCAGCAATTTCGAAGCATGTTCCATCCTTGATAAAACATACTTCGAGGGGGCAAAATGTTGGCTAGCTTTTGGACCAAGCCACCAAGGTTCACACACAAAGGAAATATGAATCCTCGCATGTCAAAACCCTTAAACACTCGATCGTGGCCACGCCATTCTTCCCGACTCGTAGCGCCCATCAGGGATCGCGACTCCCTATCACGATCCGATCCCTTCACACCAGTTCTCCACGATCCGATCCCAGAAGCCAAAACATGAAGGGTAGGACTAAGTCTACCACGATCCGCGAATGTAGGATCTAACGACACCTGTCCATAACAGCCATATTGACTATTTCTTCATCAAGCCACGAACCAGTCTGAGATCCTCGGGATTTGTGCCACGTGTGACCACGATCCACCTGTAGATATCAGCTATAAATAGCCTTGTGCTTGACATTTTCAGGATCTTTTGGCAGCTCTAAGTACTGTTTCCACCATTATTATTATCTTGCAATTTCTTATCAGTCTTAGCGCGAAATTATTGAGTGAATCATCATTGTACAAGTGAGATCGGGAGAAAACCATTGATTGTACTCGAATCTAACGTATAATCATAGATATAAAGTGGACGTAGGCTTGTTAATGCCGAACCACTATAAATCTTGTGTGTTTTCTGCGTTTTCTTGCATTTCTAAATATAAATCTCCGCCTATTCAGATAATTTGGGTGTTAGAGCCACTTTTGGATCTAACAGTTTGCCTATATAGCATCCTTTTATCCCATTAAAAATTAGTCAACTCACCCTCTTCCTCTTTCTCTTTTTCCTTCTTTCTTGGCTATGGGTTTCAAAACCAAACCCAATAGGAACTGTACTTCAAAAATTGACAGCAAATTCAAATTAAATCCAAAAAATTAAAAGTTTAGATCTTTGGAATACTAAAAGTACAAGCTTCAAATCCATGTACAAATTGTCTGTGTGAACTGAGTTTTTGTGGATCTTGACGGTTCAATAGTTGATTAAGGGTTTAGTTTATCTCGTAATCTATGAAGTGTTTGGTGAATCAGATGTTCGTTTTGAACTCAGGAAGTGTAATAGCACCTTGCTTATAGATTTCTTGGTGTTCGATTAATAAGTTTGTCGCACCATTATGTGAGGTCGTAGGAAGTCGCGTATTGGTAGGGATGTGCGAGACTGAAGTTAAGGAGATAGACAAGGGTGGCATGTGAAGAGGAGGAGCTTGATGGTTTTGATTGTGCAAACCATGGAGCGTGGAAGGAGCGACAAGGGAAGAGATAAAGTGGAGTGGTGGGTTTGGTATTGTACACGAAGTGGCGGTCTCTTCGTACATTGGGAAAGAAGGTTTTTATAACATGGATTAGGTAACCGTTTGATTTATATTAAAATGTGTTCAAACTTGTAAAAATCATAACTCTTTCCAACATAATCAGACTGGGACGAAACAAGTAGCATTGGAATTGTATCTGCGAATACTACGTATAGGAATTGGATTGGTGTGATTTGGAGTTGTTTGGAATTTTATCTAATTTCATACGTCTGTTAGAAATAAGATAAAACAACGTGAACTCATTACATTAGAATGGATGGTTAGTTAACTCTCACACTTTCTGGAATACTGCGAATGTTGTTATTTCCTATAAAAATATTCATTGTTGTTAGTATATAAATTTTGTGTTTGGATGATTTATGGTCTTGTCAATGGCTGTCGATGTAAATAAAGAATTCCCATCTGCGAACGAATGACTTTTGACACTACCTTCTTTTAAGAAGAAGATTCGCCTAAAATGAAATAGATTAGATTATCTAGTCGATATGCATATATAAGCAGAAGATCCGAGAGGATTCCTTAATGTTTTTGACGTTACTTACTTTCATATTTTACATATATGAACTGTCTAACATGCGTAATGTTAAAATTCGATCCGGGTGATGATTTTTGAATTAAATTCAATATTGATGTGTTATTAATCAATAAACAGTATTGGTTAAGTGATTAGCAACAGATGACATAAAGTCCATCTTTTTAAGATGGTGATTCGCCGTCATGCGAGTTGAATAAGTTGATGTTATAAAATTTATTTTTATAACAAAATCAAGGTTTTGAATTTTATTTTATAAAGTTATATAAAATAATGGTTTTATAAACATATCGATATCTATAGTTGGATTTTATATTTGAATTATAAAATGTTTTGTGAAGCAACGTCCCTGTTTTATAAATAAGTTTTATAATTGGAGATTTCAAGTGGTAAAACTTTACTAAGTTCTATAATGAAATTTTATGAAATGACACAACACTATTTTATAATTAATTGAGTTATAAGTGATTTTCAGTCGAACTGAAAAAGTTTGATAAATAGTTTTGCTGAACTTGTAAACTGACGCAGAATTGATATTGGATTTCAGAATTTAAATTTGTAAATAGTTGGATATTCATAAAAAGTTTTAAATAATTTAAATTGAATTTTAAGCTAATTTTTAAGTGATTTGATTTCAAAATTAAACCAGAATTTTTAAGATCTAAAGTTTATAAAGAAAAGGAAATCGAGTTTGTAATAAGATTTTAATTGAACTTTTCAAAGGATTGTATAAAGGGATTTTATAATAAATCCAAGTTTTATAAACAAGGTTTATAAAAGAGATTTAAAACTAATACAATGGTTCTAGATGATGGTTTACTTAATACTTGAATTAAGTAAAAGTGATTGTAATTTAATTGAGATTTTCAAATGTAGGAAGTGATTTTCAAACCTTATTTGAGTTGAATAGTAAATGGAACTTATTCTGACATTTACTGAATGTTAGGTTTGTGTTAACAAACATCTATTCATCTTGAAGACAAGAATGTTGTTGAGTCAAGGTCTAAGAGGTAAATAAAACACCCCAACTTGAGCGACTTCATTGTTATTCAAGAGGCGATACTAGATTGAAAGAGAAAGTGGATGCCGGAAATTAAATTATCACTTCTATAAGTGATGTTATAAACTTTAATTTACAAAGTTTAGAATTAAAATAAAACCGTTTGGGGTTTATAGTAAAACAATGTGCCGTATGACATTGTTTGGCCCTGATATGAATTATAACTATACTTATACCATTTGGTTAAGTATATAGTAGTATTTTCTAAGCATTGAAAATAGTAGTGTTTTGTAAATACATTTATTCCAAGAGATAAGTGTATGGCTATGGTTTTCAAAGTAACGAAAACAGAATATTTGTGAATATACTGATCTCGTCGAGATAAGTATATGGAATCGATTTTTAACAATCAGTTGAATGATTTTAATGAATGGTTTAATTAAAAGGGTCTGTGCTACTAATGTACTTAATTGTACTATTTTGATTTGATAGTTAATGAACCGACTATCAATAAATTCCCTATTAACTTATAATGTGTTGGTTCGAGGAACCGGGATTGAAATTGTATCCAAAAACACTTTGAACCGACTTTGCGTTTGAAACTAGAATTGCAGCTATGCGTGTGCAAAAATTTTATTGAGAGTGCAAGGTTTACTTGATGCTAACCCTGTGGATATTATGTAAGTAATTCCTTCGGTTCATTCTGCTCTTGAACGACTTGTATGGATAAATGTTATTATTACATTGCCAGTGAAGGGCGATGAACATTCAAAGACAGATACGTGCCTTATGTGATAGGTAAAAATGTAGACTTTAGCTTCATCAACTGGGAATGACTAAAATCAAGGGAGATGCAGCTAGGCTATGTGTGTCACACCAATTAGAGTATGTTTATCACCAATCTAGAATGGTTGACCCTTTGATTATTTATACTTTGGTATGGTTGTTGATCACAACCATTGTGATAATCTATTCGGTACTATTAAGTTAAGTGGTAGGCCGGTTCTGTGTTCGCAGCGGTTCAAGTTGTTCATGGGACATCGGTATGCTTATCTAGAGAGGTACTATGTCGGGTGGTACCCTAAAGCCCAGTCATTGTATGGAATTCAAACTGCAGTACGATCCTGTACGATTTTAGATGTAAACCAATTATGTTGAAACGTGAGATGCAAGCTTTTCGGTTATATTTCTATTTTATTTTAAGATGATTTAACATACATTATTATAATATCACTGGATTTATTATAAAAGTGTTTTGGTTATCATAAGGGAAAAACGTGTGCCATGTTTATATGTGGTCGTGTCTTGCGAGAGTTCCATTCCTCCGAAAGATTATCTAAAATTAAGTAAGTTGTTGTGATGTGAGTTTTCTCACTATTAAGTACTCCACACTGATCTGGGTGGTTTTGCTTTCCTTTAAAATGTGCTCGAGTCAGACCGTGCATATTTTCCTGGTTTGTCTGGATTTGTTTGGAGCTGCAAAAGAGGAGCTGGAGTCGAGACATATTCTCATATTTACTATACTGATTTAATTCCATTGTGTATGTTGTATTTATCATTCAGTGTGCAGAAATATTGTTATGATTGTATATGCTGATATAGTTGTGCACCTTGATTATTTATTCCTGTATACTTGTATACAATTTTGCCTTATGTAAAGAGTATTGGTATATTATATTCTATACATGTCGTTGTGAGATTCTGATGTGTTTGCGTTCTTCTATTCTAATCTTTCTTTTTTTCTCCTTTCCCACCCTATAACTTCTTTCTTACAAGACCTGGGTTTTCAGTACCTTAGTTTTGGCAAGTAAATACAGAGGAAATATTAGTGCCGAAATTCAGGCGTTGAATTTCCGGTTCATTACAAATATAAGTCGGAATTCTTTGAAAAAGAAAATTTCCAGACCCATTGCGATATGGTTATAAATGAAAATGTAAATTTTGGATTCATATTTTAGATTTTGAGATATGCCAAATCAAATTTTCAAACTGCCACATTTTGGTGGTTCATAAATGTATGATTTCCAACATTTAAAAATGGAGAAATAACCATATATGAGATATGCAAATATCTATAATAAACTGAAGTGCAAAAACTAGCAATTGAAGTTATAGTTTTTTATACATGTTAAACTTGAGTTATGAAGTAAAATATTAATCTAGGTTGTGAAATATTAAAATCCTAAGTGATATTTTGGTTAATCCAAAAATAAATTAGGTTAGACTGAAATATTATTAAAATAGGATTTAATACAGATTTGAGTTTTTAGGGTGATCGAATTTATATGAATCGTGAACTCAAATAGCTATTTTAAGTAATCATTTTTAAAGAAACTAAGTGTAAAAGGAAAACATACTAAACATGAAAATAATATGAATATAGTAAATTGGTACAGTAATGAACCAATTGAAATAGATATGTAAGATGTTTATTTGCATAACTGATTTTCTATCCAGATTTGAGTGCATAATTTTGAGATGATTTATATCGGTCCGAACAAGGATTATTCATTTGATTCTTAACGGAAAACACTGGATATGGATTGCTCGTATGAATCAACATTTCTCTACCATAACTATGGTTATGCATGGAGAATAATGGTTTCTAATCAAGAAACAAGATCTGAGTCCGCAATAGAGTAATCGAGTGAGCGATAGTAATTCGAAAGTAAAGTTATGCGGCCGAGCAAGCGATTTTAATTGATATTGCATACGGAAAACGTGTGTACATCGTACAAGATTTTAATAAATTGTGGGATTTTGATAGTTGAAATGTAAGTTACATAATCGGATTTGGCCATATTATGTATGTCGATTTTCTATGCAAGTTCGATCTCTTGTGCGTGAGGTTTAGGGCTGGCAATCGATTGTTAGATGAGTAGATCGAATTTAAGGAGAAGTATATGAGGATGGAGAGGAAGCGTACAGATGTTCAATGGTGGTGACGACGTGTGTTATCATTATGTATGGAGTGTGAGGGGATCGATTGTAAATCGGCAATGGAGGTTCTTCTTGGAGTAGCGTTACTCGGTAAAGAAGAATGATTATAGAAGCGGTGATTTGGTTTAAATATAACTAAATTTGTTAATTAATTACATTATTAATAGGTAATAATGCTTAAATCACATACCAACTTGGAAAGTTAATAGCTCGTCCATATTTTATCAGAATTTGATGGAACAAGATCCATTGGGATCGTTTGGATGAAGACTGCACAATGAACCTGGTTAGAAAAAATTTGGACTTGTTCCAATTTTTGTCAAAATAAAACGTCGGATCAGATATATTGACTGTTTACCATTATTAACGATAAATGACCAATATGGGTAAACTCACTAATTCTATCCGGTTTTATAATTTTGTGAACATATTTTAATATTGATATATGATGATTGAATGTTGTGTGATGGTTGTTTAAATGAATTGCTATTAAATTGGTTGAAACTATAAATATAGTTATATATAAAAATTGTTGGTTAAATATCGATTCTATTTATTACAATATCTCACATTGAAATGGAATTTATGTTATTAACATTTGTGAGTGCAGGGAAATAGGTTGAAGGGATCCAATTGGATTCCTCAAAATTATATATGTTTGTATTCATATATTGTGATATATGATGTGTTAAATGTTTAGTGATAGATTTTGTTGTGTTGACTAGTTGAACAACACCGGCCCTAGATAATTGATATTTAAAATACCGTAAAACTATATTCGGAGGAAAAAAGAAATTGGGATTTGAAAGGAAAAACCTATTTTTAACTATAGAAATCGAATTTTGAATGGACCAGAAGTTAATAATTTGTTTTGAGTAATAAAAATAATAAGTGTATTAATTTATAAACGATTTTTATAAATAAAGTGGAAATAATAATCATTGGATAATTTGGGAATGTAAATTCAAAAGTGAATTTAAAGGGAAATTAGAAATTGTTTTAAAAGGAAAACAATGAAATCTATTTCGATGTTCGGAATGTTAATAAAATTAAAATAAATCCATAAGGATTTATAATTGTTATTCGACTATGTCGAATGTTATAAAAATAATTTATTTTTAGAAATTATATATTATATAATTCAGAACTTTATAAGATAAGTAATATTCAGTTTGAAAGAGATGTTTTATAATTGAATGTGAAAGGCGATATAAAATCATAAGCTTATTACATAAAATCAACTAGAGAATTTACATGTAAACGAGATTTGATAATAAAGTAAAATATGAATGGGAAGATATAATATGACTCGATATATAGAATTTGAACTTGTAATAGTGTGTAAAAATAAAATCAACACTGATTTGATATAATGAGTCCATATATATCTAAAGAAATGATATTCACAATTTAAAGTGAATAATTGTTTGAAAGCAAATTTTTTGCAGATTTGAATGGTTTTAAGAGAAATTGGTAAGGATTGGGAAGTAATCAACTAAAAAGTGGATTTAGAATGAAAATGGAAATTGAGTTGACCTGAAACAGTAAATCATTCTGAAGTTCTGAACGTTAATCAAATATAGATGATTCGAAAGAGAGTTATCAAATAAAGATTATTCGAAAGAGAGTTATCTAATGGAGATTATTCAAAAGAGAGTGATACTGAAGTTCGATTATATCAAATTCAGGAAAATACTATTTACTTTCCGTTTTAATCAAGATTTATTTATTTACTTAATTAATTAGTTATTATTTTATTTATTAAAAATAATGAATAGAAGTTATATTTTTAAGATTTAATATCTTGGAGCATGGGTTATAATGCTATTGTTATAATCGATGGTTTCCATAAAAGAAATAGATTCTTAAGCTCAACCAGAGAATTGCTTAAACAATGTTGTTAAGATTGAAGTTGTGAACTTTGTCCTTTTCAAAGTTGATAATGTTGTTCGGTTAAAGTTCGAGAGGTAGTTATACCCCAACTTGATTGACTTCATTATTGACTAAGAAACGGTTAAGGTTCGGTAGTGAGGATTGGTTAGAAACATGGTTAGTTAATGAGTGATTAATGGGTTTAGTTTCTGCATCGATGTTTTATCCAACATCTGTTTAAATCCATATAAATGAATTTGGGAAATGTTTCTTTCCAAATATAATTAGAGATGTTTTCTAAGCATAGAAAATGGAACGTTGTGGTTGATTAGGAAATAAGAAATACGAATATATGGAAATAAGAAATATGAATATATAGAAATGAGAAAATTTGAATATATGGAAATATGAAAATACGAATATATGGAAATAAGATAAGTAAGTATATGGAAACGTTTTCTAGTAATTAATAATGTATATTTTCTAAATATAGAAAATAAGAATTTGTGAATATATGGAAATGTTTTTTCGATGTTAATAAGATATATTTTCTAAAAATAGAAAATAAATAGTTACGGTAGATGGAAATGTTTTTTCGAGAATCTGAGAGGCTAAACTGGGTTAGAAGGACATTTGGGTAAGGATATTGAACGGTAATAGGAAAACAAATAAATTGATAATAAATTAAATTAAAGGGCTCAGTGACTGTTTGATGTTTGATCGATAGAATTTGCATTTCGAAATAGGATCGTTTGTTGTATGGATGTTTCCTTTGATTGTTAAATAACCGGCTATTAAAGGTTTTGACCCATAATATATTTCCGTCGTCAATACAGAGAGACCGGGATTAGGTTTATTATCTGAAAACCACTATATATGGCCATAAGCGTTGTGTATCAAATTATTTAGAAGATAATTGAAGATGGAGTAAAGTGCAAGGGATGTTCTGTTAATCCTAGGCAGAAATTGCCTAAGATGGATTGATGGGATTAGTTTGCCAAGCACCAGGACAACTTGTATGGAAGAATTCATGAGAGAGTGCCTAATAAATCATATACATTGATCTCTTCAAACGTATTAGTGGCAGAGGAATTCGTTTCTCATAGCTTTATACACTTGTTGTTTTTGGGGAAATCAATAAATGGTTTGGCTATTTGACGATGTGGCATTGAAGGTGAATGAAGATGTGATGTTCTTAAAAAGGTAATATTAACCTCAAGCCTCATAATTGGGAAATGACAAAAAATAGGCAGGTAGCATGCTATATGGGTTGATCCCATTAGGTTGAATTATCACCTATCTAGAGAAAATTTATTTGCTTTGTTATTGTATTGATGTTGTCCCTTTCGGGAAATAGTTGTAAATCCTAACTGTTGGTGATATACATTCGATACACTTAAGCGAAATGAGTGGTTCGGTCATGTGTGGGCCGGGTTATAAATGTTCTTGTTGAATCTAGTGTATTCCTCTCTGGAGATACATTATCGCAAGGTGGTTCCATACCTTGTCATAGATGGAAATCTATTACCCAATAAGCGCCCGCGGTTTTGACTGTATATTATGTATGTGGAGCAAGCGTTCTGCAAGATTGATATTTACTTGATTTAGACACTATTATAATATAAGAATAATATTAATTCATAGAATATTTTGGGTTATCGTAAGGTAAAAAGCATCCGTGTATATGTGTGGATCGGTCTTACGATTATCCTTTCTTTTAAAAAGATTTTTAAAAGTTAAACCAAGTGGTTAGAGTTGCTCACACCAGTCCCATGGCTGACCTAGAGTTTATTTTGCTTTTGTTTTACCTTAAACTCTTGGGTGCCCAAATTTGTATGGGCAGTCAAGTAGTCAGGATTTTACAGATACTTGGAAGAGCTTAGAGAAGGAGGATTTGGCATTTTATAGTTATTGTTTATTTTTGTTGTGTTTTAAGTGTTGTACTCTGGTAATGATATTTATATACAGTTACAAATTTGTAATTCAAAAGTTATGTTATATAGTATATTTATTCCATTCCGTTGTGAGATTTGTATCTGCTCTGATTTTGATGTGATTTGTTTCTTCTTCTACTACTATTCTAATATTTCTTTCTTTCTATTTCTTACCCTCTTACTTCTTTCTACTTATGATCTGGTAAATTTCTGGTGATTGGTTAATCGACATGGTATTTATGTCGAAAATCAGGATCACGAATTGGTCAGTTCATTCAAGTGGTATTAGAGCTGAAGATTAAGTAGTAACCTTGGCTCTGTGGCGTAACTCAGTAGAGATAGGGTTATTAATGCCCTTGATTGTGTTTGAGTGTATATATACGAGAAAACGTCTTTGTAATTGTTATAAAAATGTTTTATATTGTGTTTGTGTATCGGTTGAGTGGTATATGAATTCCACATTGATGTGTTTAGCTGACGTGGTCAATGGGGATTTATAAACACTTGAACAAGGCAAATCGACATAATATTGTTTTACAGAATTGGTAAATGAAATTATTTTACCAAGATTTTATATATTTTATATACAAAGGAATTTTCAAACTAATTATAGTTTGATGGATGTTTGGTTAATTGGTAGTTGGACCTGAATAGTTATGGGTATTAACTGACTATTGGGATAAGATATCTTATCTTTTATATGAATTTTTTAAGAGATTTAACTTGAGTAAAATTGAACCCATGTAAATTAAATATTATATAGAATTAAGTTATATAAGTGAAATTTATAAGTAATGTTTATAAATGGAAATTGGGTTCGAGTTGAGAATCAAGGATTTGAATTTTCTATGAATTTGGAAGTGGTTTTCCAAAAGCTTTGGAAAAGGGATGTTTTGATTATTTTAAGGAGTTCATAGAAATAAATGGATTTAAAGAATTTTGTAAGCATAGTTCTTACTTGGTTCACTAGGAAATAATACTGCAGATGATCATGAACATCAACAGTGTTCATTTTCGAGTTTCTAAGTAAGATTTAAGATTTTAAATAAATTGTTGGATTAAAACAAAATTAGTTTTAAATCCAGAATTTATGATTTTAAAGCCCGAATTTTGGTTTTGAAATTATGAACAAAATTATTTAAATGAATTTGAGATGGTTATATATAACCCAATATAATTTTTATATGGATTAAATATACAATTGAGATGAACTAAGATTGAGTTCGAACCAGAATATGGATTTAAACCTCAGAATGTTGGAAAATATTATTCTGAAGTGTTTTGAAAATATTATAAAAGTATTTTAGAAAAGATTTGAATAAAACTTGTTTTAGAAAGCACTGAAACCACTTAAGTTGCTAGAAAATAGTTTTGATGATGACAGCCGCATTATCAGTATGACATTCATAATATATATATATATATATATATATATATATATATATATATATATATATATATATATATATATATATATATAGAACATAAGCAAGAAGCAAGTGAATGAGATACGTGAACTTCCATGTACATGGTACAAAATAAAGACTCGTTTATACCTTACATTCAAATCCATATAAAACAATTGTTATTCTTATACCCAAATATGCTTGTCATTTATGTTCATATTACATGTTAGTAATATTTTGAACCAACTCATTCATTTTGATTTATATACTTTCAAACATATTTTCTTAAATTTACACAATTCAAAATCTTATTATTCAAGTTCATTTTTATTCATTCCACTTTGGTTCATTTTGATTTTTCTTACCAAGTCTTCATATTTTGTTTACTTGGTTGCTTAACGGACTCACAATCACCGAATTCATATCTTCTTATATCGCATTATCCATTTACTACTTAAATCCAATTTATTTTTATTTGGATTGATCTCACCTAAATTCATTTAGATTGGCTTTTAACCCATACTTCATATTTCCATTAGAATGTCGAATTCATTAGTGAATCACTTCTTTTTATGTTCTTTCAGTTATGTAACTTTTTCAACCCTCATTTACTACCAACTTTTTTAAGTCTTCCCGAAATTTTATTAAATCTCAAACTCTTTTTGTTATAAACTGTTATAAAATTTTAATTTACACAACTTAAATTTAAGCTCAAAATTTTCATGTTGGAAACTTAGTAAAAGATATTTTATTATATTTCAAAGCTGTGGACTTGTAAAAACTTTAAAACCCTCTTTCTTAATTTATTTGTTTAGGTTGTACATGTTTTAACTTCATAATATTGATTTGTTATTTAAAGTTTGAAAATACATAATAACTAGAAGTTTAACAAGTTTATTTTTGTTCTTACAGAAATTTAGGCATACGTGGTACCGACGCATGACTAAAAATCTGCAAGTACTAAATATATACTTGTTTCAACTTCCAGTGAAGATACTGAAAAAACATTTTTCTCGAAATTTACAATAGATATGGCAAGTACAATCCAAATAAATCGAATCATGGATCGCGGACACACAATGGTTACGCCTGGATCCCCCAGGAAACATCTGTACCCTTGAGCAACCACTGCCCTACGAATTTCGCCATGACACACAACACAACCATAGATCGCAGATACACAATGGTTTCGTCTGGATCCCCTAGAGAACATTCGTATCTTTGAGCAATCACTTCTTTACGAATTACGCTATGCCAACTTAATTCATGGATCGAAGTCTACTTATAGTAACACTAATGGTTACATCGCTATCACACAAAGACCTTAAGCAATCGTTGCCTCTCGAATTACGCTATGTGGACCGCAGATACACAATGGTTACTCTTAGATCCCCCAGGAAACATCCATACCTCATCGTAATCACTACCCAGTGGATTATGCCATAAAACGACCATAGATCGCAGTTACACAATGGTTTCACTTGGATCCCCTAAGAAACATCCGTAACCGTAAGCTATCACAGCCCTACGAATTTCGCTATGCAGTCGAGTTCATAATACCATGGGTTACCCCACAGAATTCAAAGGACTACTTGAGTATTATTTCCAGAAAACCTAATCAAGATAAGATGAATCGATAGAATGAATCCATGATGTGGCCACAATGCGGATATCAAGCAGAATGTACTTCCATATCCTTTGTTCAAAAACATATATGTTATGCATATAGTACTTCATTTCAAATCACATTTATATAAATATCCATTTATATAAACTTTCCAGATCTCATTTCAAATATGTAATTCTCATATAAATCCATTATATTTATTATCAATTTCACATCGATTATGTTCCAAATCTACAGTTTTCAAATCTCATACTTATATAATTCGTATATAAGTTCCAAAATTCATATCGAAATGTTCATATATCGATAATATTCAAAATTCCTAGTTTCAAGATCAATTAAATTGATTTCAAACGATTCGAGTATTCAGTATTATTCAACTTTTGTATCCATTTTCAATTTGGATTTCACATCACAATTTTCAATATTCAATTGAGCCTTTCCATTCAATCATTTTGGTTTTAATTTGTTCGAATTGGATATAAATCTTTATAAAATAACTAAGCTTCAAAAACATTTTTTGGGAAAATAATAGCTTAATATAAAATTAATTTAATAAATAAATGGATTTTGAAAATAGGTTTGAAATAAATAGATATGCTTTGTAAAATAACCAACTCGATATACAATATATTTAAATAAATAAAACCTTGGAAAATAAGCTAAATAGTTACATAGGTTTAAAAAAAATGTTTGAATAAAATAAATGGGTTTTTGTAAGATAACAAACATGATATAAATGAATTTGATAAATTAACCAGTTTGTAGAATAAGTTTGGATACATAAATCAGGTTTTGGAAAAACAACTTTAGGAAAAAAATTCTGAAACCAAAAGATAAATTAAGCTCATAGACAAAATTTAAATATTGAGACAAATCTAATACCATAATTTCACATAAAATAATTATAAAAGAATACAAATTTTCACATAATCCAATCTAAATAAATTATCCAAATCTCAGAATTTTTGTTTTTGTCGGTTCTAATTTCACGGCTGAACTCGTTTTAACTTCAGATTCACTTCAGTCACATTTCAAGTCGAACCAAAGGTTCACATTTGCTCATTACCTCAGTTTCCCTTTTTCCATCTCCACTTTCAATTCAATTTGAAATACAAGACTTAATTTAAGTTAGGTTCCAAGTTAAACTAATTACTCAAATTTATTTAACTAGTCGGAATTTGAACTTTACTCGACTATTGGAAATTTAGATTCACTCATTTCCTTTGAGACATTCATTCAAGACTAATGTATTAGATTATCTCGCTGCAATAGGATTCACATCATCAATTCATACCAGAGAAGAAATCCGGATCTTATTCTAAATTTTGAAAATATATATTTTTGTATATTCAAAATATTTCCGAGATCAACCTCATTTGTCATACAAACTAGTAATAATGTTTCTCACATGGTCTTCCCACTATGAAACTTGATAATAAATCTCAACAACGTAAAATTATCATCGAAATTATTATCTAGTGACAAAGGGGGTTCTCCATTCAAATATATATATATATATATATATATATATATATTCATAACATTTGAAAATCATTCGAAATATTTTCACTTGAAAATAATTACATAGTTTACTAGCATATTTAAACTACTTGGAACAATTCCATTTCAAAACATTTGAAACCAATTTCAACATTTCAGAATCAATTCTCCAGTTTCAGTCAACCAATTTCTTTTAGTCGTAACTAAACCAATATGTCGATGGATATACATTTCATATCCTCTCAACGGTTTTAACGTCTTCAATTTATTTATCCACCTTTAGTTGTTATTCATTAATATATCTTAAGTACACAATAAACGAAGACGAAATCAGATTTGTACAAATTCATAACTTTCCATATTTTTCCGATTGCAACTAGAACTTATTCAAGAAGAAAACTGAGATCTATCGAATAAAAGCTATCAAGGATGAAGATTCGAAGGGTGGAGACCTCAGAACGATTTCCAATTCCAAATTGAACTATGTTCAAAATAATTTATTCTCTTGTTTCAAGTTAAATATGGAACTACATTGCTAAGCGATTCACGTATATACTTGATTCAAATTAAATATCTAATCAATTATTGCACATTCGCTATATTTTAAAACAATTTACAACCGCAATCTTACTTATGCATGTCAAACCCTTTGCTCTACTCAAATGATGATATTTTATATAATATCCAAATTTATTTAACCTATATTTATTCCCAAAATTTATTCGGTTTCAATCGATTTACTACTCAAATTTATTTCAACTATTTCTTATTATATAGTTCAAAGTTCCAACATATATCGTATTCAATTAATCTTTATTAACACCACTCCAATTTCAAATTTTATTTATATTTCATATTATTCCATTTTCCAAAATAGATTTATACTTCAAATACTAAATATTTCCAAATTTTATATTTTACAATACTTTATTTTCTCAAATTGATTCCAAAGTTCTTTATTTCCAATGTCGATAATATTTCAAAACAATTACCCTTTTTAAAACGATTTATTTAATCTCAAAAATAATTTATATTTTCAAAATACGCTCTCTCTTCAGAAATTCTTGCGTGTTAATTCCACTCATTCTAGAGTATTGCTACTCTATCTCTAATGAGCTTTTAAACCCGATAAGTTAAGCTTTCTCAAACCAAAGATCTGATACCACTGTAAAGACCTGGCATTTTGACCGCTCCAAGTCGGTATTTAAACCGGCTTCGAACATTCAAAACGACAACTTGCTATTAGCTTACAGGGTTTAACAGAACAAACAAAAAATCACAGTAAAATAATAATTGCAGCGGAATAAATTTTTTATATACATATCAGAGTTTATACAAAATATTCAGTACAGCGGAAAAATGTATAATGTTTACATAAATTTTAATCAGAATAAAAGTTTATGGTTCAGTCGGGCGTTGCGCGCGCATGTGCGTCTTGCGTCTTCACGTTCTTCTCCAGTTTAGCGAGCTAAAACTTCAAATCTGAACCCTTAGGGCCTGACCCAAGCGTATTGCATAAAAGAAACACAACAAACAATCGGGTCAAGATTAACTTCATTCAAGTAGATCAACTATCGTTAGAAATTCAAATGTAATAATAGTTGATTTATAATAACAGTTCATATCAGTGTTCAGTCATGTGCATTGTTTGTTTTATACCAGTTTAAACTAATATAATATCTATGCATATCAGTTAAGATCAAGTGTACTGTTCTTATAACGGTTCCTTGGCGTGATACAAACATACACTAACAACTTGTAATATGGACAGGGTAGCAGGTTCCTACATTACTAAGTACAACATATGAATAAAGCATTGGGCAACATTAAGTGTGTTTGGCACTACTAGTCCTTTAATTCCATATCATGTTATCCAAATGCAGTTTAGTTTCAGGTAATAAAATGCCAAATATATCTCTGTAACCTTTCATGCACCCTTAATTCTAATTTTAAACAATGAAAATATGCAAAAGAAAGTATCCATAAATAAACGGCCAACCACCCAACATGTAGTGAAACACATATTACACACACCATGCACCAAATGTAATTGTATGCATAGGTCCTTATCAACAAAATGACTACAGACACCAGTTTAATGAAAACAAGTGCATACACATGCCAGATTTAAATTATGCATGTTTTCCATAAAGACAACAAACATTAATGAAGAGCAACCAATAACAGTTTAATAGGAGTGGGCAGCTCCATGGAAAAAATGGCCGTGAGAACAAGTGAAAACTAGGTCAAGTGCAGACATTTACTTAGAAAATCTAATGACACAATGGTTCACGCAACATCACACCACAAGACAGACCACATGCATCAACCAGTCACCCCAAAATTTCAATTATAGTTGAAATTCTTGAATTAAAAGTTAATCAATTTGTGAGTGGGTAAGCACTCACCTGTACAAAGGATCGAGGCGGAGAAGAGGAGTGGAGATGAACTGGAATTCAAGGTGGAAACTGGCTTCGATCAGAGTGACACAGAAAACGGTTTCACAATAAGGAACAGATGGACTGAGGGTGCAACAGGGTTCCAGCTTCGGGAGACGGCGGTGAAACAGGATTCTGCGGAGGTGAGAGAGACGGACTGGACAACGTTGTGGTGGCTTCAAGCAAGAGGCACTGGCTCTAGGCGAAGGATCGAACAGCGGTGAACATCGATGGGCGCAGTCAAGACAGGCTGCTAGTGGGTTTTAGTGGCAACGGTTGCGATGGTTCTGTTGGTCGGTGCGCAGGTGGAGGGTGAAGCGGCTTTGAACGGAGGCAGCCATGGATCGAATTTTGGGGAGGCCACCGATTGTTACTTGGGGAGGAATCGATTTGGGTAAAAGGACATTATTTGATTTTGGGCAAGTGAATTTTTGAGAGGAGATAAAAATAATAAGAAAAGGGACGGATATAAAGAAAGAATGGTGGAAATATCAGAACAGGAGGACATGCTTTCGAACCTCAGACAAACATGGACAAGTGGGAACGAGAATTCAGTCCACTGAACAAGTGGTAAAATAATTAAAAAAATATTATATTTTTCTCAAAGTGTAAACACCCTATATTAATACTATGTATATTATATTTTTAAATACGCTTAAGTGAATTTTAAACCAAGTTTCAAAGCTAAATAAATTTATTTAAATTCCATTTCACTTCTCAAATTAAATCAAGTTCATACTTAAATTAAGGTTTTCAATACATATTTATAATTTAATTTAAAACAAATTCAAGTAACAATCTTATTTAAATTCAATTAAAAACTCTCAAGTTCTAAAATTTAAACAAATTCATCATTTCTCAAATAAGTAATTTCAATAAATTTTAAAATATTATCATCATAAAGTAAAATAATTCTAATTCAAGTATTAAAATTTAAATGCACATATATATAAAAGAATCAACTCAAAAAATCAATTTAAATAGACTAGATTCCTAACATAATTTAATTAGCTTAAAATATTACTAACATTTAATTTAAAACACCCATTCAAGTTCAAATATAGAATCAAAAATTTAAATTTCACTTACAAAATGAATCAAAACTACATTAAAATAGAACAGATTTCCAATTTTACACAAATATCAATTCTCAAATACCAAATTTCAAATAAATACATATATTATAGCGTCAGAAAAATTGGTTCGTTACATATCGTATGGTAAAAACTATCGGTGTTTATGTGTGGATCGGTCTTACGATTATCCTTTCTTTTAAAAAGATTTTTAAAAGTTAAACCAAGTGGTTGGAGTTTACTCATGCCAATCCCAGGACTGACTCATAATTTTTTTTGTTTTTGTTTTTCCCTAAACTCTTAGATGCCCAAATTTTTATGGGAAGTCAAATAGTTGGAATTTTATAGATACTTGGACGAGCTTGGAGAAGGATCCTTCAACATTTTATAGATATTATTTGTTTCGGTTGTGTTGTAAGTATTGTACTTTGATAATAGTATGCATATATGGTTACAAATTTGTAAATCAAAAGTTATGTTATATAATATATTTATTCTGTTCCGCTGTGAGATTTGTGTTTGCTCTGATTCTGATGTGATTTGTTTCTTCTTCTTCAGTTCTAATATTTTTTTTCTTTCTATTTCTCACCCTCTAACTTCTTTCTATTAAAGATCTGGTAAATTTCCGATGCTTGGTTAATCGACATGGTATTTGTGTCGATAATCAGGATCATGAATTTGTTGGTTCGTTGCATGCTTGTCGTTTCTCAGTAGTATTGATTTGGGGCGGCTATCTTTGTTCTTTGACTTGTCAGTTTGTTATGTAATGTGGGTTGGTGAATGTATTTATTTTTGTGTATGCTACAGTTGCATCTGTGTTTATCAACTGTCATTGTTTTTTGAGCCATTGGAGAAAGGTTTTTTTTTCTTCGTTTTCGGTTTATAAATGTTTCTTTTGGTAAAAAAAAGTATGATGTTTTCAGAAGAAAATTTGTTATTCAATGGTATTTAGAAATAAAGCCTATTTTTTTTATTTATCATGTTTAAGGTTGATAATTCTTCATTTAAAGTATCTCCAATTATTTTATAATAATGTTTTATAGATGATTAATTACTATCTAATTTATAAATTTTTAAAAGTGACTTATTATTATATGTTTATATTCTTTAAAAGGATTTAAATTTTTATAATATCAAATTGTTTTATAGTATTGAATAGTTTTATATCATTCAAATTGTTTTTATATTAATATATTGATTGTTTATTTGCTAAATTGCTTTATATTAATATTTATTTGTTTATTAGTTGAATTAATTAATATTATTAAATTGAATATTATTTAAATTGTTTTTATAGTATCCGTTGTTATTTGTTAAATTATTTTATATTGATAAATTATTTATTTTTAGATTCTTTGTATACTTTAAATTGCATTATTTTTAAATAGTTAAATTTTTATTATTTATTCGATTAAAAAGATTTAGTAAGTAGTCAGTTATGTCACTTCGTCAATGTCCAAATGAGTATTACTTAAATAATAGTATTTCGCAAAGAAATTATTCAGGTAAAGTTTTGTAAAGAAATTTTATAAAGGAAATTTATAAATTGTTTTACTTAAGTCATTTGTACAAGAGTTTAGCAAATCCACATTTAAATGTTAATGGGTTTAACCCATTTAATATGTTTTGAAAATAAGATAGTTTTCACAATTAATTTGTGAATATATATTATACCATTAGGATAGGTATATGAAGATCTCCAAGTATAAAATTTACATTTTTTTTATATATACATGGGTTAGCGAAATAGATATATGAATATATTTTCTAAGTATTGAATATATAATGTTTTTATGTGTTCTTAAGTCAGTGAGATAAGTATATGTATATATGAACATTTCTAGCATTGAAAAATACTATGAACATACCTAGGTTGACAACATTGATATGCGAATGTATTTTCTAAGCATTGAAAATATTATGCTTTTACATATACTTAGGAAGATGAGATATGTATGTGTATATTTATTTCAAAGTACTAAAATAATGATATATGGATATACTTATATATATATATATATATGAGACAAGTCCACAAAAATGGTTTCCAAGTTATAAAGAGATTAATTGAATGAGACTTAGGGAATTCCTATAAGGAAAATTTCCCTAGATGATTGTTATTTGTGTGTTTGATAGTTAAACAACTAATAATCAAATGCTGGCTAGTTTCAATCCATTGATTGTCATCTCGAAGAGACGGGGATGGGTCTTAGTTGTCTGAAAACCACTTTGGTCTGGTTGAGCAATGGAATTGAAAGGCTTTGAAAATGGTGAAAATTTTAAATGTAAAATTTATAAGAAAGTTATAATGTAGCCTCGAGCCTCATCAACCGGATTAAGCAAAATCAGGAGAAGTGCAACAGGGCTAAGTGTTTCACACCCAAGCAGGATATGATTGTCATCCTTCTTAATACATGCCCTTATCTTTTGGTAGTATAGGGTATGATGACATATTTAGTACCATTAAATTAAGTGATATGCCAGTTCTGTATTGGTAGAGAGCCATATGTTGACTTTCAATATTGTTTTCAGGACATGTATCGTGGTACATGGTACCCTCATACCTAGTCATTGTATGGAATTCAAACTTCGATACTTACCTTCATGGCACATTAACTATCCATGTGACTAAGAACCCTCATAGCCTGGGAAAAATTACGCAATTATTAGGGGTACGCTCTTACCACTAAGCTAATTTCCCTTCGTACGGAACTTGTAACACTCGGTAAAATATACCCTACACAGACATCGATAATTAAATTAAATAAAAGAAATAATAAATTAATAAAATATTAATGGGTTGAAAATAAGAATTTTAGATAATTGAGAATTTAGCCATGAGAACATTAGCGTTGTATTAGTGGCGAGATTCTAGTCCATTTTCATATTTTATTTGTTGAAAACGGAGTCAGTATGAAGAAGTTATTAATAAAACAGTTTATATAATAATAGTATACACATAAGATTTGAAATTCAAACTGAGTAAATATAAACCAGGAGTGAAATTATATATTAATTTGCATAATAGAATATTCCCTGGATATTTAAATTTGTGTGTAAATGTTTATATACAAGAGCGGACAAGAATAAATAATAGAAGAAAAGAATTAATTGTAATTAATATAAAGTTAACGTTAAGGGAAAACGAATCTCCCTACACTCGACCCAGAAGGGCAGTCGATCGCCCCATAATAAGGGGGTTGATCTGGGGTCGATCGCACTTCTATAGAGGGAGTCGACCACCCTCCTAGTCATGGGTGGGAGAGAGGAACTTTTTATTGAGGGTTTTTATATAGTTTTGCTTAAACAGATTGTCCAAATTTTGATATAACTAATCCTACGATCTATATACACATAAGGAACTATAAAAAGACTCCTAGCCTCTCCTATAAACCCTAAATTCATTCTCGTTCATGCCCCCACTCTGTCTCTCCTCCATTTTTATTAATTCTAGAAATAGTTTAGGTTTCTTCTTCCTTGTAACCTATGTTCTATCGCTTCTAAATCTGAATTCTTATATACATATTCTGCAATTAAGTATAATATATATATATGTATATGTATATATATATGAGATTCTAAATCTGACTCATATATATATATATATATATATACATGTGTGTGTGTCTATGTGTGTTTGTGTTAACGGGCCTTTTGGTCCAGTTCCCAAAAGCATACCAGGACCACTCGAGTCAACCCATCGCATGGTAAAAAAACCCAAAGTGTCGCCAAAACACTCAGGATCCAGCCCGGGAGAAGTCAAGCCATCATAGGCCTCACAACCCCTCATAAAGTGCCCACAACATGATTTTGCAGTCCCAATAATTTCGCGTCTCTCATGATTTCGAATCCCGCCAAGCCACATTTGCATCCCCTCATGCATGTATGCTTAAAATAATTCACAACCCTCAAGGATGCGGTTTCGCATCCCACGAGATGCGATAATTTGCATCCTTCTGGGATGCGATCTCGCATCCACTAGGATACGAAAACGCACATCCTACCAAAATACGATCTCGCGTTCCCTTTGGATGTGAAGGCATGTTCCCCTACTTCGGGGTGTGATTTCGTATCCCCCTAGGATGTGAATTTCACATCCCTCGGGATGCGAAATTCATATCTCGTAGGAAGATGAAAAATTTCCAGTAACACGATGGAAGGATGTGAAATCTCCATAGTCGCTGCTTCGGGATGAGAAATTCCTGTTGTGGTCCCCAAATCTCACTCACTCTCACCTAATGCACTACCAATAAATACCCTCAATCTCATACTTTACAAGGGTTGTCATTTGCATGATTTCACAGCTCTAGAAGGACCTTGGACATCATTAATTGCAGCCTAAGCCATGAGGAAGAGGAAGAACATCTAATTTTTCCTAAGACTTCGTACATGCAAAAATGACTCCCGAATACTTAACCAAATTTTGCAGACAATTGTAATAATAATATCCAACACTTGTACATAAAAATATGTAGACATTTCAAAGTGGACGTAGATTCATCACGCACTGAACCAATATAAATTCTTGTATTATTGCTTATCGCACTTGCTTTTTCCGTATGTGAAACTTTGTTAACATATAATCGAGAATCGTTGGGTATGAAGCCAAATTTACCTATCAACACTTTCGTACTTTCACTGAGAAACACTTGGAGCCTCGAGACTCGCTTTTTTCGGACCAACTTCCATCTCTACTTGGAAGCGCTACTTAGATTTTTTTTCAACCTACCTTAGAGTTTTTTTACGATGGCTAAGAAAGGAAAGACCTAATTGATCAAAACTTCCACAGTGGTTGACACTGCTACTCCTCATCAGCCCTAACGTTCGTAACTTCCGACCGAGATGAATGTCACTACCACCTATGATCCTGACACTCCGGTAACCCAAAGATTAACTCTTCGATCGCAACAGGAAATTGATAGAAAGGACTCGAGAATTTAACAACCAATTGAGGACAAACATCGAGCTATTGCAGCGACTTCAAGAAAGTCAATGCAACATCGCTTGCCTTAAACTCAACTAGAACACTCGTCCCTTAACCAATGCCTTGGAAAGCTCTTTTTCTGAATCTCACCATGGGAACCGAAGCCAAAAGAGGACTAATGCTAATGCCAACGCCATCGCCAACGTCAATGGAAAAGGCAATGGTAATAGAACTAGCATGACCTTCAATGAGGGAACGCGTCAAGGTGACCATTCCTAGTTGGTTATTAACGACAAATCAGGACCTACTAACCGACCCCCTCCACGACAGAACCTAACTGTCGTCCCTCTGAACTTGGCGCCTACGTTTCCAACCACTTAACAGGCCCAAATTCAACCTAATCAAGCTCCACACAGTAAGGCTGCCGAGATTGATGACATGGACGAAGATGATGCTAATATTCATCTGAAAAGAGGGCCATGACCCGGTACTCTCGAGCTGAACCACAACCGCTGGAATCCAGCGGAGGTTCGGCTTGAGTTTATCAATGACATGATCAGAAGGATCGTGAGAGAAATGCGGGGAAATATCATCGACATTTGGGAAACCAACATGAAGCATAACCACTTCACTTGGGACGTCCACGAAGTAGAATGCCCTTGACGCTTCAATATGCCCCCACCTTGCGGATTACGCAGGAAAGACCGATCCTTGCAACTTTTTAAACCGCTATGAATGGCACATGGAGTCAAGTCGAGCCACCGATGCCATCAAATGTAAGTTCTTTCGGGTTTTCCTAGAAAACACGGTTCTACTCTGGTTTACTCGACTACCAGCTCGATCCATCTCTACCTTCTACCAACTCGCTTCCAAGATGGTGAAGCAATTCATAATGCATGTCGCAAGGCCGAAGGATACTATGACTCTTTCAAACCTCTACTAGGGCATGTGGGGAACTCTTAAAAGAAACCGTTAATGCTTCAGCACTTCCCTTGCTAGGGTTGATGATCCAGAGCCACGAACTGGCTTAGTCCAGGTTGCTAAGGGCACTCTTACCAACTTAAAATTCGGAGCGTGGATCGACAGAAAGAAACCCAATACCTTGGAAGCTTTCTATGAGAAGGCCAATCAATTTCTATCCTAAGAGGAAGCACAGAATAAATAGGGCAATTAAAAGTAGCCATCCTCACAACCCACACTCAGGCACTGTCATGGACAACGTCAAAGGGAAACAATTCATAGAATCTTCCGACAAGGGTAAGAGGGTGGTCCAATTCAAGCCCAAGCTGAACAACGGTAAATTAGGCGTTCGCAACAACTAGTCACCCGAAGATTTAAAGAAACGCGACCTCTACCCAACTTACAAGGACTACACTCCGCTCATCTGCGAGTTAGAGGCAATTTATCTTGAGACCTGTAATACCATCCACTACAAGACATCGAACACGAGAGAATCTACTGACCGAGTGAAGAACTCCGACAAATACTGTAGATTCCATGATATGTTCGGCGATAACACGAATGATTTTTGCCACCTCAAGGATGCGGTAGAGAAGCTCATCCGATAGAAATGCTTAGAGCGGTATGTTCAAAGCCCTGCTCCCCTAGATGCAGCCATGGGCCCTTAAACGCTGCACTTCCTTCAGCTAATACTTCCCCAGGGTCGTCCAATCAAAGACCAATTGGTATCTTGATCAACACCATCTGTGGTGGATATCACTCTGCAAATGAGAGCTTCTGGTGTATGGAGGAATATGCTAATTCCATCAAGCATGTTAGCTTGGAAGCATGCTTCACCTTGGACGGATCTGTCCCGGATAAACTCCAAAAGACCATGTGAGACGATATTGTTTTCTACGAGAGAGAGAGTCCACGGGAATTGAAATCTCAACCAAAGACCCTCTTGTCATTTTTGCACATATAGGCCCAACCTATGTCCGAAGAATACTCGTTACTTCTAGGAGCTCCATCAATAAAATCTTCAAGTCGGCCTACGACCAAATGAAACATAAGGCCAAAGACTTGAATCCTTGCCACGTCACTGTCCATGGTTCAACAGCTCCTCCAACCAGCCAATGGGAATGTAGACCTGCCAGCCAAGATCGGAGATGAGGATCGAAGCAGAGTCCGGATCCCCACTTTTTGAAGTCATTGATGTCATTTCACCCTACAACGTCTTTCTCAAACGTCCTTTCCATGTAGAATTCCGAGTCTGCATGGCAACTTGGTCCTGTCTCATGAAGTGTTCAACAGAGAATGGGATCGGAACCGTCAAAGGTGATCAAGCAACAACGAGAGCCTACTACCTCATTGAATGAAAGGACGCCATCAATAAGGAAAAAGGAAAGAATGCAGAACCAATCCGCTATGCCAAAACCGCCAGTGCATAGCAGCCACTGGAGGCTGGATCCTGGCTCAGACATCACTATTGTCTTTCAGATGATCTTGATCCAAAGGAAGACGAAGAGCTTGATTTTGAAAGGTCTACCCCGGTGGAACCGACTATCAACATTCCAATCAATCCCGCTGATTCGATTAAGGTCTTTAAGATTGGACCGCAACTCCGCCTAGCAATAAAAGAAGAGCTCATGGACTTCCTAAGGGTCAACCTCGATGTATTTGCTTAGACCCACTCAGATATGTGTGGCATCGACCTAGGAATTGTTTGTCACATGCTCAGTATCAACCTAAAGCATCTTCCGGTCAAACAAAAGTGTCGACACTTGGGAATTGAGAGATAGGTGGTACTCAGAAAGGAGGAGTTGATTACTCATATTTGGGTCTCCAACCTAGTTTTGGTCAAGAAATCAAATGGAAAGTGGCGAACATGTTTTGACTACTCATATTTGAACAAAGCTGTGACGACCCGCATTCTACGCATCGAAGGATCATAGGATATTTATTTCTTTCACATACGAAGTCGTATGGTCGTGTAACTTTGGGAGACGATTACTGGGGTCATTTCCCATGTTCATGATTTTTGCCAATTTTTAAATGACCATTTTCCCCTAGCTGATCTTGTTTCGGCCATAACTTTTGACTGGAAAGGAATTTTGACCTGAAACCACTTCCATTGGACCCGAGTGATGGTTTGCAATTCCGTAGAGTGGTCACATTAGCCACACGGACTCACCGTTTGGTAGATATGGCTGAAACATGGTTTAGAAGGTGAAAAACTGCTTAACTAGGCTTAATTGGGTAATAAACATCTAGGCCCATTGGGGAATTTCGGGATTAGGAGTTTAAAAGGGCTGTTAGGGTTTAGAGAATACATTTTTCTCATTTTTCAGCCGTCACAATTCATTCCTCTCAACCAAGCCATGGCCTCCATCATCTAAAACACCTTCTAATCACCGTTTAATCAAGTATTGGCCTAATCTACATCAAATTGAGGCAGATTAGCATAGAGATCGAGATAGAGCTGCTGTGTTGCCTTGGGAACAACGCCAAAACAGAAGACATTTCAGATTTAGTATTTTATTTGTGGCCAAGGTGAGTGATTTGCAAGGTTCCTCACTAATCATGGGTAATTAAGGTTAATTAGTGATAATTAGCGAATTTATACACTAATGAATTCTGGAAAAATATTTATAAATTCTTAAATATTGTTTTAGACCTCTGTTTGAAATTTGGGTTGATCTGGTTAAGTTTTGCTAATCCTATCATTAGATTTGGTTAAACATGCTTAAGGGGAAAATATGGGTTTTTGGGTATGTCTGATCCGTTTTTACATATCATATTGTTGTTTTGCTGTTTGTGAATGATTATACATGTTGTTGTGACTGCATGGTATGCTTTATGATTGATTAGAAAAGTTAGATTGGTCGAAAATTTCGTCGTATGGCGTAAAACAGTCGCTGGAAGAGTTGCAGGAAAATGAGCAGGACCCGGATCGGATCGCCCCTCCCTACCCCGACCCGACCGATCGTGGAGCGCCTCACCTTTCACGAGTCATTATGCCACCACGAGCCGACCTGGAGTTTGAGTCACGATATCGAGTCATGAGATGGAGCAGGGACCGCCACGAGTCGAGTTAGAATGGAAATCATGATCCCTCACGAGCCAAGCATGGTCACGAACCAGAATGGAACTCACGACCCGACCCGATGGGTGAGCATGACCCGACCCGAACAGGGGTGGTGACCACGGACTGAACAAGGAAAAGAGAACCGATCTGAACCAGTATGGTGACTGCGAACTGAACCAGGAAGCTTGAACGCGAGGCATGAGCTATGAACTGAATGAAGACTGATCCGGAGAAGACCAAAATCCGAGATGCAAAGGTAATTCAAATGAGGAGTAGAACTCAGGATCCAGATGGGAACCAATGAGTAAAATTCATGAGTTGGGCTGCAGGACGTGTGCTAAGGGGTTGTCTATGTCTATGACTTTGGATCAATATGTATGGGAGGTACGTGGACGAATTCAGGGCCACAGTGGCCTAGGTACGACTAGTGGGCTATAGACCAATGAAGTGGGGTCATTTGAAATGGTTTGGTCATGATCCCATGGGTTAAGCTTGGTGGTAGCAGTAGTTGTACAAGTCGAACTCCGTCATTACCTCGATGGGTCTAGTGATCAAAGTGGTGGATTTCGTATGCTTTACGCACTGAGTGAGAGACGTGAGGATGGTTACCATGCTTGATTTGTTTGCTATCACTATGACATGCACACCCCCTTCCCCGTTATTTTTACACCCCCTGTTTAGTGGTCACCTTAGAGTATTGTACGGTATGTAGTGCTAACTCTTTGGTTGCAGGTCCAGGTATGGTTTAGTATACCTGTTATTGTTCTGTTTTGCTGCTTATCGCTCATACCAGACTTCTGTCTGACCCTTAGTTTTATGTCTCTTCTTATTACTCTAGGTGCTCTCACGAGCAGACTAGAGACAAGTTAGGTGGTATGCAAGAGTAGCTGTACCGGAGACGAGCAGAAGTCTTCCACGTATGATATATAGATATTCTCCCTGTGTCGCTGCTGATCACTACTTTGGGCATTAGTAGTGTACCTTTCCTTTCTTTAACTTAGAGACAGTTTTAAAGTTGTAATAATGATGATGTGGAACATAAGCTGTATTTGGATTTTCCGCTTCTATGATATTTAGTTTTCAGCTTATGCACTGTCCCGCCTGTTTTATGTTAAGTATGTTTTTATTATATTTAATCCCATGCGCTGTGAGACATTCTACGGGTTCTTTGTTAGTTCGCCAATTAGTTCATTCTCTTCTTTCCTTTCTTTGGCGACCGTTCCATAGTAGTCGGGCATGTGTACAGCGCACTTTCGGAAGAAATGTCGGCTGGTGCGTGGCGAACCATCACACTTGGTATCAGAGCTCTAGGTTGCGTTGTTAACCTAGGGAAAGACACTAGGGAGAGATAATACGTATATGAGAGCGTGTATTTGCGATTATTTTGGTTTTTAAAAGTTATATATATATATATATTATTAGTATAGTTAAGGATGGAGTCGCACTGCACTGGCACCACTATGGAGATGGTTAATCATTTTCTCTGTGCAGATTAAACGATGAGCCGATACGCAAGAGGTAACGGTAGAGGAGCCAATAATGGGAATGCTGCTGATATGAGGACGATGTTTACTGACCATATGAGGGAGATGCTTAGAGATGTTCAGAGGGCAGCTCCCAATGCTGGTAATGGAGGTAGTCCAATAGTGCAAGTGCCTAGGGCCGATTTCGCCAAGCTGAACAAGGATTATACTAGTCTTGGTGGGAAGCCGTTCCACGGAACGGAGTCGGCTACGGATGTTCAGGATTGGTTGGATAGCTGTGAGCGTATCTTTGAAGACTTGGGTATCAAGGATGTGATGAAGAGAAGGCTAGCATCCCGTCAACTGCAAGGACGGGGAATGAATTGGTGGAATGCTACAAAGGCAGCTACTCCCGAGGATTAGATTACTTGGGATCAGTTTAAGGCTCGCTTTAGCGATAAGTTCATTTCAGATGCTCAGAAGTCAGTGTTGTTTAAGAAATTCTTGGAACTCAAGCAGAATGGCAAAGCTTTCTCGGAGTATATTGCCGAGTTTGATACTTTATCGAATATGGACTATCCCTCATTGACACTGCCGAGAAGAAGAACGAGAAGTTTATAACTGGGTTGGATGGATACTTGGGGGGAAAGGCTTATTAACCACATCGATGAGACATTTGAATCGATTGTGGGGAAAGCTTTAAGATCGGAAAATCTTTACCCTAAGTCGAAGACTGAGGTCGCATCTACAGAGGAGCCAAAATCGCAAGCGAGCGGTGGAGGCAAGAGTGGTTCTCAGAATAAGAGGAAGCAAAACCATAAGAAGAAAAAAAATGTTGAGTGCTTTAGCTGTGGCAAGAAGGGCTACTATGCTAGTAATTGTCGAGTGAATCCAGCAGACAGGAAGTGCTTCAACTGTGGTCAAGTGGGACATCACAAGGACAAGTGTCCACAACCCCCTAAAGAAAAGCAGACGGTGAAAGCATATGCCCTTAATGCTATTCCTTCTTCGTCGAATGCCCCAACTACGGCGGAGAAGGGAAAGAATGTCGTTATCCAAGGTATGCTTTCTGTTTATGATGTTCCTGTTAGAGTCTTGTTTGATACCGGAGCTTCCAGTTCTTTCATATCTAGTGACCTGGTAGATAGGTTGGGATTGGAGCCCGAGATTCTGATAGACCTTTTGTAGTGACGAACCCGATTGGTGGTTCGACTAGCCTTAGCATGATTTGTCGTAATGTGGTCTTATCGAGTCATGGATGCATGTTTGTTTGTGATTGCTTTGTTTTGGGCTTTACTGGATTTGGCATTATTTTGGGAGTCGATTGGCTCCAAAGATACGGGGTGGTGGTAGACTGTGAGGGCTTTTTGGTGACAGCTAGAGCGGATGATGGGCGGAGGGTAGTGTTTGGTGGTCTACCTAGTGATGGGGTAATGGCTAGTTTTCTAAATTCCCTCGACATCCCGCATGATGAGTTGTCAGGTTCGCCCGTGGTTGGCCAGTATGCGGACGTCTTCGAGGAAGTGACCGAGCTTCCACCACACCGAGAGATTGAGTTCCGTATTGATTTGGTGAAAGATGCCAGACCTATAGTGATGCCACTTCGTTGTATGGCGCCAAGGGAGCAGCGAGAGATCGGGGTGCAAGTAAGCGATCTTTTGAAGAAGGGATTTATCAGAAGATGTGTTTCTGAGTGGGGAGCACCAGTTGTGTTTGCTACCAAGGTCGATGGTTCCCTTCGATTGTGTGTAGACTACCGCGAGTTGAATAAGGTGACAAAGAAGAACAAGTGTCCTCTACCGCGGATAGATGATTTGTTTGATCAGTTGAGTGGTGGCGCGAGAGTATTCTCTCAGTTGGATCTCGTGATAGGTTTTCATCAGCTTAGAGTGGAAGCTGAGAGTATAGCTAAAACGGCATTTCGGACGCCGTCTGGATTTTATGAGTGGTTGGTCATGCCATTCGGATTGACCAATGCACCAACATATTTTGTGGATTTTATGAATAGAGTATTCATGGATCAATTGAATAAGTTTGTTCTTGTGTTCGTGGATGATATTTTGGTCTACTCGAGGACAGAGGAAGAACACAAGGAACATTTAAGAATAGTGATGGAGGTGTTGAGAAAACACCAATTGAAAGCAAAGTTTTCTAAGTGTCACTTCTGTAGGAGGGAAGTGAGATTCTTGGGCCATGTTGTTTCAGAGAATGGTATTGCCGTGGACCATGCGAAGGTGGCTACGGTACAAGATTTGTCTATGCCCAAGAATGCAACGGACATAAGATGTTTCTTGGGATTAGTTGGATATTATCGTAAGTTTATCCAAGACTTCTCCAAGATAGCAGCACTGTTGACTCAGTTGACCAAGAAGAATTAAGCTTTCGTCTGGGACGAAAAGTGCGAGAATGCATTCAAGATTCTAAAGGAAAAGTTGACATGTGCACCAGTGTTAGTCATTCCTAAGGGGAATGAAGAGATGACGGTATATATGGACGCATGTGGTACCGGACTAGGTGCTGTGTTGATGCAAGGAGGTAGGGTTGTAGCTTATGAAAGTCGGCAACTGAAACCGCATGAGCAAAGATATCCTACCCATGATTTGGAATTGGCAGCGATCGTGTTCGCATTGAAGATGTGGAGACATTATCTCTTGGGAGAAAGATTCGAGTTTTTTACTGATCATAAATCGTTAAAGTATCTTTTCTCTTAAAAGGATCTAAATCTCCGACAACAAAGATGGTTAGAATTCTTAGCTTTCTATGATTTCGATATCGCATACACACCAGGAAAGGGCAATGCGGTAGCTGATGCATTGAGTAGAAGACATGCCAGTCTAGGGGCTATGTTTCTAGAATGGAAGCAACTGGAGTACATCGCTGGGTATGATTTTAGACCAAAGTGTGAATTAGATTCAGTAATGTTAGCAAGTTTGACGATCAGACCCACTTTGATGGAGAGGATTGGTTCTAGTCAGAAGGACGACCCTAACTTATTGGTGGTCATCTCCAAGTTAGAGATGGGTATCGACGAGGAGATGAACAAGTATGGGCTTGATCGAGATGGATGGCTTAGAAATAATGGAAGACTAGTTGTACCCAATGTCAATGGATTGAGCGATGAAGTGCTTAGGGAATGTCATCGCTCAAAACTGACTATACATCCCGGTGGTAACAAGATGTATCGAGACATGAAGCAGACATACTACTGGGAAGGGATGAAAAGAGACGTTGGGAAGTTTATAACCAAATGTATGAAATGCCAGCTAGTTAAAGCCGAGCAAAAGAAGCCTAGTGGCTTCTTGCAACCATTAGAAATTCTAGAATGGAAATGGGAACAAGTCTCAATGGATTTCATTGATGGGTTACCAAGAACTAGGTCGGGCCATGATAGCATTTGGGTGATTGTCGACCGATTGACTAAGAGTGCAAGGTTTATTCCCGTCAAGTCAAACAGGACAGCAGCTAAGTTAGCTGAACTATATGTAAAATGGGTTGTGAGATTTCATGGAATACCCAAAGGCATTGTAAGTGACCGAGATCCGTTGTTCACTTGTGGATTTTGGAAAAGCTTACAAGAGGCGTTAGGATCAAAATTACATCTCAGTACTGCGTATCATCCTCAAACCGACGGACAGACAGAGAGGGTGAATCGAGTATTAGAGGATCTCTTGAGAGCTTGCATATTAGACTTTGGTGGATCATGGGATGACCATCTACACCTAGTAGAGTTTGCATATGATAATAGTTATCAATCCTGTATTGGTATGGCTCCATTTGAAGCTTTGTACGGAAGACCGTGCAACTCACTGTCATGTTGGTTATAGACCGGTGAGAAATATGTGCTTGGACCAGAAGTAATAAGAAAAACATTAGACAAGATTAAGGTTATCCAACAGCGAATGAAGGCTGCCCAAGAAAGGCAGAAGAGTTATGCCGATAAGAGGAGAAGAGATTTAAAGTTCTCCATTGGCGACTTGGTGTTTGTCAAGATATCTCCGTTAAAGAGTGTGATACTATTTGGCAGGAGAGGCAAGTTTGCACCAAGATTCGTTGGTCCATTCCTAGTTCTAGAGCAAATTGGGAATTTGGCACACAAAGTTGAATTACCAGAGAAGATGGCAGGAGTTCATAACGTATTTCATGTTTCCCAGTTAAGGAAATTCGTGCACGACCCCGATGTGACTATTTCACCTGATCAGTTGGATGATATCGAGGTTGAACCCGAGGCGATTGGGAACCGCAGGCCTATGCATATTGTTGGGAATGATACGAAGCAACTTCAAAGGAAGGCGGTGAAATTAGTCAAATTCAGTGGGGTGAGAATGAGAATGACTGTACTTGGGAGACAGAGGAGAGCATTAGGAAAACGTATCCAGAACTCTTCGCCTGGTAAGATTACAGTTTCGATTTAGTCTTTCTGCATGCTAGGATAGGTTTGTTTTGTTTGTTTTGCATGTTTGATTGTTGTATACGGCTGGTAGGCATGCAAGATCCTTTGTATGTTTTGGGTTAAGGAATTTCGGGGACGAAATTTCTTAAGGGGGGAGAGTGTAACGACCCGCATTCTACGCATCGAAGGATTGTAGGATATTTATTTCTTTCACATACAAAGTCGTATGGCCATGTAACTTTGGGAGACGACTATTGGGGTCATTTCCCATGTTCATGATTTTTTCCGATTTTTAAATGACCGTTTTGCCCCTAGCTGATCTTGTTTCAGCCATAACTTTTGACTAGAAAGGAATTTTGACCTGAAACTACTTCCATTGGATCCGGATGATGGTTTACAATTCCGTAGAGTGGTCACATTAGCCAAACGGACTCACCGTTTGGGAGATATGGCTGAAGCATGGTTTAGAAGGTGAAAAACTGCTTAACTGGGCTTAATTAGGTAATTAACAGCTAGGCCCATTGGGGAATTTCGGGATTAGGAGTTTAAAAGGGTTGTTAGGGTTTAGAGAATACCTTTTTCTCATTTTTCAGCCGTCACAATTCATTCCTCTCAACCTAGCCATGGCCTCCAACATCTAAAACACCTTCTAATCACTGTTTAATCAAGTATTGGCCTAATCTACATCAAATTGAGGCGGATTAGCATAGAGATCGAGATAGAGCTGCGGTGTTGCCTTGGGAACAACGCCAAAACAGAAGACATTTCAGATTTAGTATTTTATTTGTGGCCAAGGTGAGTGATTTGCAAGGTTCCTCACAAATCATGGGTAATTAAGGGTAATAAGTGATAATTAGCGAATTTATACATTAATAAATTCTGGAAAAATATTTATAAATTCTGAAATATTGTTTTAGACCTCTGTTAGAAATTTGGGTTGATCTGGTTAAGTTTTGCTAATCCTATCATTAGATTTGGTTAAACATGCTTAAGGGAAAAATATGGGTTTTTGGGTATGTTTGATCCCTTTTTACATATCATATTGTTGTTTTGCTGTTTGTGAATGATTATACATGTTGTTGTGACTGCATGCTATGCTTTATGATTGAATAAAAAAGTTAGATTGGTCGAAAGCATCGTCATATGGCGTAAAACAGTCGCTGGAAGAGTTGCAGGAAAATGAGCAGGACCCGGATCGGATCGCACCTCCCTACCCCGACCCGACCCGATCTTGGAGCGCCTCACCTTTCACGAGTCAGTATGCCACCACGAGCCGACCTGGAGTTTGAGTCACGATCTCGAGTCATGAGCTGGAGCAGGGACCGCCACGAGTCGAGTTAGAAAGGAAATCACGATCCCTCACGAGCCAAACATGTCACGAATCAGAATGGAACTCACGACCCGACCCGATGGGTGAGCACGACCCGACCTGAACAGGGGTAGTGACCACAGACTGAACGAGGAAAAGAGAACCGATCCGAACTAGTATGGTAACTGCGAACTGAACCAGGAAGCTTGAACGCGAGGCATGAGCCATGAACTGAATGAAGACCGATCCGGAGAAGACCAAAACCCAAGATGCAAAGGTAGTCCAAATGAGAAGTAGAACTCAGGATCCAGATGGGAACCAACGAGTTAACTTCATGAGTTGGCTTTGTTGCGGGACGTGTGGTAAGGGGTTGTCGATGTCTATGACTTTGGATCACTATGTATGGGAGGTACATGGACGGATTCAGGGCCACAGTGGCCTAGCTACGACTAGTGAGCTATAGAGAAATGAAGTGGGGTCATTTGAAAAGGTTTGGTCATGATCCCATGGGATAAGCTTGGTGGTAGTAGTAGTTGTACAAGTCGAACTTTGTTATTACCTCGATGGGTCTAGTGATCAAAGTGGTGGATATCGTACACTTTACGCACTGAGTGAGAGACGTGAGGATGGTTACCATGCTTGATTTGTTTGCTATCACTATGACATGCACACCCCCTTCCCCATTATTTTTACACCCCCTGTTTAGTGGTCACCATAGAGTGTTGTACAGTATGTAGTGCTAACTCTTTGGTTGCAGGTCCAGGTTCAGGTATGGTTTAGTATACCTGTTATTGTTCTGTTTTACTGCTTATCGCTCATACCAGACTTTTGTCTGACCCAGAGTTTTATGTTTCTTCTTATTACTCTGGGTGCTCTCACGAGCAGACTAGAGACAGGTTAGGTGGTATGCACGAGTAGCTGTACCGAAGACGAGCAAGAGGCTTCCACGTATGATATATAGATATTCTCCCTGTGTTGCTGCTGGTCACTACTTTGGGCATTAGTAGTGTACCTTTCCTTTCTTTACCTTAGAGACAGTTTTAAAGTTGTAATAATGATGATGTGGAACATAAGCTGTATTTGGATTTTCCGCTGCTATGATGTTTAGTTTTCAGCTTATGCACTGTCTCGCCTGTTTTAGGTTAAGTATGTTGTTATTATATTTTATCCCATGCACTGTGAGACATTCTACAGGTTCTTTGGCGACCGTTCCGTGCTAGTCAGGCATGTGTACAACACACTTTCGGAAGAAATGTCGACTGGTGCGTGGCGGGCCTTCACAAAGCCTTCCTAAAGTATAGCTTCTTGTTTCCAAAGATAGACTAGCTAGTTGATTCAAATGCCTACTACCAGCTTCTCTCTTTCATGGATGTGTACATAGGCTACAATCAGATTCCAATGTACCTTCTAGATCAAGAGCACACTACATTCATTACAGACCTTGGTCTTTATTGCTATGTTGCCATGCCTTTCGGTCTCAAGAATGCTGGAGCCGCCTATCAACGACTGGTCAACTGCAAGTTCAAAGACCAGATCGGGAGATCCATGGAGATCTACGTAGATTATATGCTTGTGAAAACGAGGGTGATGAATGACCACGTCAACGAAATCATGGAAATGTTTGATGTCCTTCGTAAATATGGCATGAAAATCAATCCTTTGAAATTCTCTTTCGCCGTTGTGTCGGGAAATTCTTGGGTTTAATTGTCAATTCATGAAGAATCGTAGCAAATTCGGCTATTCGGGATATTAAGGCCCCTCGGAGCATTAAAGATGTCCAAAGCTTAAACAGGAAAGTGCCTGCCCTAAGTCGATTCATATCAAAAGCTATTGATAAGTGAAATCCTTTTTTTGACTTGCTTAGAAATGGGAAGCACAACTTCACATAGACACCAGCGTGCATTGTCGTATTCCAGGACCTCTTGAATCACTTGGAGCGGCCACCAATTTTGTTAAAACCCATGGATCATGAAGACTTATACATCTATTTAGTCCTTTCTATGTAGGCAATTAGCTCGGTGCTAGTGCATGAAGAACGTCGTGTCCAACGACCCGTTTACTACATCAGTAAGAGGGTGATAGGTGTAAAAAAGAATTATCCAATCCTAAAACAAGCCCTCGAAAAATTCATAGAGGAATTCATTATCCCTGAAGAGCCTCCTTCGGAAGGCAATGAGCCTCCCAACATTCTGTGGAAACTATTTGTGGATGGATCATCTAACAGTCAGTGTTCTAGCGCAAGAGTCATATTTATTACTCCTGGGGAAGATTATTACTCCTCAGGAACACTCGATCTGTTGCACTCGAAAGGTTGACTTCCCTGCTACCAACAACGATGCAGAATATGAAGCCTTGGTGGATGGATTTAGAATTTCAATTGAACTCAACGTCAAGGCTATCCAGATTCACTCTAACTCACAGCTCATCGTACGCCAAGTGCAGAGTGAATATCAAGCCAAGGGGCACGACTTGCTCCCAACCTTGCTCGGGTCCGCGAACTTCTTGCCAACTTAGACCATTACATCATCACATATATCCTCGAAAATAGAATGAGAATGATGATTCATTGGCCAAGATGGAAAGCTCTAGGGATGCAAAACTCTTGGGACTTGTTCTGGTTGAAGTACTCAACTCTCTGAGTATCAATCAAATGTAAACTAATTCGATATCAACGATGGAGACCGAGCCTGAACCCGAGTCTTGAATAACACCGATCAAGAACTACTTGCTTCATGGAATCCTCCCCGACAACTCTAATGAGAAACGACCACTCATCCGCAAATCATTACGCTGCATCATCCAAGATGGATTGCTCTACCGAAGAGGATTATCTGTTCCATTACTCTGCCGTATATCCACAACGACACCAATTGTGTACTGCTGGATATGCACGAGGGCGAGTGTGGTGACCACACTGGGGGGCAAACTCTGGCAAAGAAGATTTCAAATATAGATATTTTTGCCAACACTAGAACGGGATGCATCAGACTACTCCCGCAAGTGCGAAAAATTCCTGAGGTTTTCTAAAATTTCAAGAGCCTCGCCTACCGAGATAACACAGACTGTCAGTCCTTCGTCGTTTTCTATGTAGGAATTGATATCATCAAAACTCTTCTAGTGGCCAAAGGCGATGCACGACATGCTATCATTGCAGGTGATTACTTTACCAAATGGGCCGAAGCCGAGCCTCTTACTACCATTACTACCAAGAAAGTGATCAACTTTTCTCATCTACAACATCATCTGTCATTTTGGAGTTCCCAAGATTATCATTTCTAATAACAGGGCCCGATTCGAAAGTGCAGTCCAAGTCCTTTTGCCGATGACACAACATTGATAAGAAATTCTCGGCAGTAGTTCATCCTCAAGCCAATGGGAAAGTCAAGGCACTCAACAAAGTGATTAAATCAATCATTAAGAATCGTTTGGAAAAGGTCGGAGCCTTATGGGTAGATGAACTCCCTGTAGCCCTTTTGGCTTACCAAACTACTCATAAATCAGTGACCGTTCACACTCCTTTCACTCTCTCGTATGGATCTGAAGCCGTCATTCCGCTTGAGCTCAAGCTCAAATCACATCAAGTCAATTACTATAATATGAAGACCAATAAAGAACTTCTATTGGAATCACTTAACATACACGAAGAGAAAAGAAACAAATCTGAACTAAGAGCCACCGCTCAATGACAATAAGTCGCCTGGTACTTCAACTCCATAGTCAGCCCAAAGTACTTTGATGTCGGCAACCTCGTCCTGAGGCGAGTCTTCGAGTCTTTCCCACACCGACCGATTTCGGTCCTCGTTGGGAAGGTCTGTACGCCATTCAACGGAGGCTTAGAGATGGAACCTTCAAGCTAACTACTGTTGATGGCACAGAGCTACTAAGAGCATGGAATAACAAACACTTCCGCTTCTACTTCACTTAGTCTACTGTATAGATTTACCTTTTTCCATTGATGTTTTGTTCTCAAAGTTAAAGGAATTGTAAAGAAAAGACCATTACTACCAAAGTTATCAGTAAAGAAAATTTCAGATGTCCATGTACTTAGTGTATTTACATTCTATAAAATATGTATAAGCAATTATGAAAACTGACTTGCATACACAAGCACACAAGTTGGATCGACACCCCGAAGCTTGGAATAGATCCTCCTACTCGAGTTTTTACAAATATTCAAACCTTGTGATGTGGTTCACCCTTCACAAGCAAATTCGAGTCTCGAACCAATGACGAGGCCAAGTATAAATAACTCGGAACGCTCATTAATTTTAGTGCCCAACCCTGTTCCTAGATCTTTGGACTTGGGGGCAACCCACCAGTTGGGTGAGTGTGACATCCACCACTCACTCGGCTCTATTCGACCTGTAGGGTCTAAATTCAGGTACCAAACCGGAGAACCAACGAACCCCTCGAACTCTAACCCGAATGAAACGAGGGGAGAGTCTAAAGAACAAAATAACGATGTCCACCTTTCCTCCTCACGACTTGGGATCAACGACCACAAGGAGATCCCGGGAGGGGAGACACTAAACTTGTGACGACCGCCCACAACCCTTGCACTAAACAAGAGTAATAATGCATTAAAAGGTGTGCCATGCAGTAGTGGATGATCATCATAGGTAAACAACAACATCGGAACCTGTCATAAAACTAACCGCGCATCATATAACTAACTTTTAAAAACTTTCACAACATCCTGAAAGGTTATCCATACATCATAGGAATATCAAAGTCTGTACATGAAGCCTCACTACAAAATTCAGAGAGCAACTCAAACGGTGGAAATAGAAATAATAGATAGTAAGTAAGATAATACGCCAGCCTTCTGCTCGCCTTCGAATTGCAATATCGTCCTCACCTAAGCTATCACTTGTCACCTGCCACCTAGTCTGCCCATCCACAACCAGATGAATAGCCCATGGTATAATAAGAGGGAAACATAAAACATTAAGTCAGACAATAGTCTTAGTGAGCAATAAAACATCTAACAAACATTAACAATAAAGTATATGAGAAGATAAACATACCAATCTACCTACAACACCAGAGAATAACTCAACCCTATCTTCCCCACATCGGACAATGTTAGCCTTTACAACATTTCAACCATACATCCATGGAAACCAGAACACCCATCCAATCATAGAAAAGCACTAATGACATCCAAATTATGTATCTTATGTAAACCAACCTAATCAAACTCAACATCCCTCAAGTACAAGCCCTAGAGGCCTAAACCAATATCATACAAGCACCCAAGGAACATTTCCTTTGACGTCAGAGAATCTACATAAGATGGTTCAAACAAAGCAACTAATCAACCTTGACAGACTCTGGCTATCACTGCCAATCCTGCTTCGAAATCATCGTTAATCGTATAATGACCAACCTTGCCATATGTCAACGTCTAATGGTAACCCCGGTTCTAACGTAAACTCCATACGCCTTTCAACGATATGTATGTTTGTCCAACCTTGACAACTAGGCCTTTCAACGATACCCAGGGTACTCGACCAACAACCTTCCAGTCTTTTGGGTGCCCCATTGTACCCTTGCTTTGATCCTGCTAGAACTTACAACAACGATAATCTCTCAGCCTTCACATCTCTAGTCATCCAACCCGACGACTTTTCTGAGCTCAAGCAACCTTCTCGAGCAACCATTATCCACCAACTCGTGACCTTTGAGTTGTCATTTCATTCATTGTTCTATACCGATCAACGAACACATTCAACACTATGAATATTCCCACTTGAACTTACTTCGAACCAACAACATCACCGTGCTGCGGGTAGGGTTCGGGGGGGGGGGGGGAGGGGAGGGGGATGGGGGGTTGCCCCCGAATTTTTTTCCAACCCCTTTTATTCAAATCTAGGTTGTACCCGAAGATTATTTTTTTTAGAAATGACCCTGTGCGACTGACCCATCATCTATGCACACCCGACCGACCAGGTTCTTCCATCACGACCGACCTGTCTTATTTTCATACCGACCGACCCGATCCCATAGATCCACGACTGACCCGATCCCCTGTAACTCTGGTTGACCGACCCAACATAGACCGACCGATCCGAAGTCATGCCCGACCCGACCAGCTTCAAGCCCCGACCGACCAGAAATGTTAACATGCGACCGACCCGGTCTGCTCACATCCTGACCGACCCGATTATGACCGAATGACCCAACCTTTTCTTGCTCACCAAGCCTCACTTTCGGCAGACCGACCAGCTTCAACCCGACCGACCAGAAACCTGCACAGCCCTAATCCAACTTCAATATCGACCAAAATTTCTCCAATCAACGAAATATACTCATCTAATTCATCCAACATAACCATAATCATGTTATGAAATACTAACAACATGAATATGACAATTATCACTAAAATTATACAAATTTCACCAAAATCATGATATTTGAACATATGAACAAATTTATGGATCTAACATTCATAAACATATGAAATAGCATACAAATTACCTGTTTTAAATTGCTAAATTAGATCCTATGGTGATTCATATGGGATAAGACTTACCAATGGTGTAGATCTAGGAGAAAACACTTGAATTTGATGAAAAACAAGATCAAACATTCATGTACTTGATTGAATCCATGTGAGAGATGCATATCACTCACCAATTCAAGTGTTTTCTCCTAGATCAACACTATAGGTAAGTCATCACCAATTCTCCAAATCAAAGAAAAAACAGTGAAATTAGAATCCGGACAGCGAAGAACTTGATCCAATCCTTCGATTTGATGAACTCTCACTTCAAATTATGTAGATCTAGCTTCAAATGGTGTAGATCTTGGATTCCCTTCCTTAGATCTCGATTTTAATGGATAAAAGGTGTTAGAGGAACGGGAACACAAGACCACCAAATGAGAGAATGGAGAAAGTAAATTATTCTCCATACCTCCTACCCCTTATTTATAGCTTCCACCATCCCACTAATAAGCCTCTCCAAATCAGCCCATTATGGCTTATAAAACCTGAACAACCAACTGAAAAACCTTAAAATAGTGATTCCTCCCAAAACCGATGATCCAAATCTTTAATGTGACCACTTTACAAAAAGAGAGCCATCATTTCCTTTCCAATGACACAGGTCTCAACACCTGAATCAACCTGAGTCAAAAGTCATCCCATGTACAAGAATGACAAGGGCAAAATGGTCACAAACAAAATTGGTAAAAATTATGGACATGACTCACATCCCCATAAACAATATATTAAAATATGAGAATGATCCAACTCTCAGGGAATAAAATAAAAATATTTTACAATACTTTGATATGTATAATGCGGGCTCTTACATCCCCCCTCCTCCTTAGGAACTTCGCCCTCGAAATTGCAACAGACACAAGCAACCAAAGCAATTCTGCATGCCTATCATTGATTAGCAGCCAATTCTATCGCCCAAACTAGCAGCCATCAAGCCATGCATCCATTGCCTTAAGCTAGCGCACAGAATTCTAACATAAACATAATAGTACAAGCTATAATGATGTAAGGTGACACGATACTAATGGGCGGTACAGACGAAGAGTTCCAAATGGGTCGCCTTCATGCTCTCTTCCGTCTCCCATGTACAATCATCACTATTCTCACTCCATTGTATCTTGACTAGCTTAACCGTCTCCCTTCTAAGTTGTTTCGTGTCATTTCCCACAACACGAAGCGGTATACGTGGTCTCGCAATCACGGTCTCAACTTCTATGTCTTTGTACTTCTCTGGAGATACCACCACATTTGAATCATGCACGAACTTCCGTAGAAACAACACATGGAAAACATTAAGCACACTCGACATCTTCTGGGGTAACTCCAATCTATATGCGAGCTTTCCAATTCGCTCGACTATCAGAAATGGTCCAGTGAACCTAGGAGCTAACTTCCCTTTGTGTAACACCCCACCTCCGCTAGGGTCACTCTTTCAGGGGCACTAGCTTCTGGGGGCGTTAGAACTGGGTAAGCATGCATAATGATATATCAAGGCAGAACAGGAACATAAATATATATGTAAAACAGAGTAAGTGAGAAATAAAAAGCGGAATATCTCAAACCATCTCAAAACAAGTCTAGTACATCATAAAGTCATCTGCCAAAATAAATATGTCTAGTACAACATAAACAGAAATACTGAAATACATAGTGCTATCCCCAAAAATAAAGATGATAAACCATAGCGAGCTCAATGTCCAGGCATACATGAGCTATCCAGCAAACAAGCAAGCGATCCAAGCTAAGCACCACTGTTCCCTCCCTGAGAACCTGGGGGGGAAACGGAAGAAAAAAAGCGAAAGAAAACAGGTCAGTCAAAAAGACTGGTAAGCCCTACTACGATCAGTCTATAAACTAATAAAGTTAACATCATGATGGAAACTGAGATGAACATACTGGCAGTAGATAAAGGTGTCATCACATAAAGAAGATTAAGCTTTGCACCACAGTGTACTAGCAAACTAACAAAATAGGTATTGATCCCTCAGCCCAAAACTTTGGCCCAATAGCAGGAGGTGACCTTAATACAAGGTCCAGCCCAACGGTCTAGTCGATCGGCTCCCTATAAACCTAACACGTCAAGTGTTGGTGTCCATACGGCCCACATATGGTTGTAGTCAGACTGTGCTGGGTCCACCTTCGGGTGTATCAAGCCCTCGGGTGTCAACCCCAGACACCTAAGCAATAATGCACAGTCTAAACCTACTAGTACCCGTGCCTCGAGTTTGTCCAACACCGGACTACGTGCACGTCCGTAGCCCGCGTGGACCCGCACCGCTGTACCACTCAGCCGTCGCTTTGGTCGCTTACATCAGTCCAGTAATCGTGCCCCGCCCTAGCCTAGCCTCTAGGGTTGTGAATGATACCCAACTGGGATTACTGCTGGAACAGACCACGTTGCTAGGGTTTTCTAAGAGGGTTAAGTGTGGTTTAACCCCTCACTAATCATGGATTAAATTAGTTAAGTGTAACCAACAGTTCACCACTTAACCCCATTTAATCCCTCGCATCCCCAAAATTGGTTAAGTATTAGTGGGCCATGACTTAACCCTAATCATGAGGCATTAATTTAATTGTACCTTAACCTCTCACATTAGACTTTGTTGCGGTTACTAGTTAAGCCGGGCGGGTCCGGGTAGCTTTACACCACAACTTAGTCTAACCTCGGGTCCAAGGTACACATGACCAACTTCTCACATTGGGTCCTATTGTTTGTAGCAACTAGTTAAGCCGGTCGGTTCCGGGTAGGTTTACGCTACAAACTCAACCCAACATCAAGTTGGCCACACTTATGTTTTCTAAGTGTCATGTCCACTTTATTTTCAAACCATAATTACAAGTTTAACAAATACTTGGGTAGACCTAACTTAATAGGTAAATTCCCAAGGGGTAGACCTAACTTAATAGGTAAATTCCCAATCTTATATTTTCATGTATTTTTAAGTTTTACCCAAAAAAAAACCCCAACGTCATTCTATCGCTTACATATTCGTCATAACGCATAAAGGATAGAAAGAGGGAACTTGGCACAACATACATGACAAATCTTACATATCATAATAAACATGCATAACATGTTGGACTTGCATAACTTAGCATAGTGAACTTGCATAAACATGCATAACTTGTTAAACTTGCAAATCATGGCATAGTGAACTTGCATAAACATGCATAACTCAATAAACTTGCAAATCATGGCTTAGTGAACTTGCATAAACATGCATAACTTGTTAAACTTGCAAATCATGACTTAGTGAACTTGCATAAACATGCATAACTTATCAAACATGTGTAACATAGCATAGTGAACTCACATAAGCATGCATAACTCATTAAACATGCATAACATAGGATAGTGAACTCACATAAGCATGCATAACTCATTAAACATGCATAACATAGCATAGTGAACTCGCATAAGCATGCATAACTTATTAAACATGCATAAATCCCAACTTTCATCACATATTAACTTTAGAGTTTCTAAAATGAAGGTAAGAGGGCTTACAAATATTATGAAGACACAAATCTACTAATAAAGATTGAGAAGCCCTTTTATGCAAGCATATAAAAACCCAAAACAAAGCTCCAATTAACAAAAATCCCAAAACTCTAGCTTTAGCAATTAAAGCTTGCAACTTGATGATGTATGCAAGCTAATGATCATTCATACAACTTAGAAATGCTTGTATGAACATCAAAACCTTCATAGAAATGATTTTTGAAGAGGGTGGAGGCTAGGGTTCTTAGGTGGAGGCCATTTGAGAATTCAATTTGACATAGTTTGGTTGCTAGAGTGAATAATGAGGTTTTAGGGTAGGATTAGGGGCTTATTTATAGAAGATTAGAGTGTTTTTAACCCTAGGATTAACCCTAGGTTAGTTTAGGTCCGTCAGATTTAGGAATTCTCTAGAACCAAGCCACAAGACCAAGCCCCAAATCAAAATGGTGCGCCAGGCAAAACTGCCCGGCCACCCCGTGTCGACAGGGCAGTCGACACCCTAAGACCCCTGTCGACATGCCTGTCGACATGGGGGTCCTGGCGGGAGTTTTCCCGCCTGACGCCAATTAGCCCTAATCCTTGTTTTTAATTTGAAATTTAAATCTGTTTTTAACATGGAAATTTCTGAAAACTTCAATGGGCCTTAACTGGGTCATACGGACTCCGTTTTTCGAAAACTCGGACTCTATTTCGCGTATTTTTCCGAGACGAACGCAATGGCATAGCCCGTTTCCCTTGATTTAGATTTTAGAATTAAATTCTGCCTCGATTTATGTTATAACAGGTTATTGAAAATACGGGTTGTTACATCCTCCCCTCCTTAAAGGATTTCGTCCCCGAAATCTTCAAGTTAGGAAGAACGTATCCTACCATCCAATCATCCATCTACTCAAAGCATCATCCACGAGCAATCATTGTCCTTAAAAGATTCTAAATGTTGTATGAACATATGCAAAAGTGTGTGTATATGTACTTATCTAATGCAAAGATCAATGCAAAATATGTTAGTGAAATGTATCCATATGTATGCAAATCCCTAACATAATGTATAATATCTACATGCGTGCTCAAACATACATCCATATGCAACATCCATGTGATGGCATACAAATATCATCCAAGAATAAGCATAAACACTCATGCACATGCAATATGAGGAGTGTGTGAGCCGATCTAGTGCCTAATGTGTATCATGCATCCATGAGTAACCACTTGCAAACACTTGCAACCACTTGCAACCATCGAACATAACATGTCTCAAGCACATGTTTCATCCAAAGGGTTTCTACCTAAGGTTCTCATGACAAGATTAGCACGATAACTAGATAAACATAGATAGCAAAGAGAAAGATATACTAACAAAGGGAAGAGATTGAGAGTGTACCCTCAAAAAGGAATGGATAAAGCCCACGCATCTTCTCCTCGGTTTCCCAAGTTGCGTCTTCTTCGGCTTCACCCCATTGGACCTTCACCAGCCTAACCTCTCGATTCCTTAGCTTCTTGGTCTCCGTCCCCAAGATACGAATCGGAGCTCTCCTCAAAGTTGCCTCTTTCTCTACTTCCACGTCTTCAAGAATGCTAGGTTCAACCACCTCAGCGGACTCATGTAGGCACTTTCGGAGATGCGAGACATGAAAGACATTATGCACTCCGGACAACTTCTCGGGCAATTGCACTTTATAAGCCATCTTCCCAATTCTCTCTATGATAGGGAAGGGTCCAACAAATCTTGGTGCTAACTTCCCAACAGCTCCAAATCGGACCACATTCCGTAAAGGAGAAACCTTTACGAAAACCATGTCCCCAACATCAAACTCCAAATCGGATCTTCGCTTATCAGCATAGGATTTCTGTCGGTCTTGGGCCGCCTTCATCCGTCTTCTAATCAACTCGACCTTCTCGGATGTATCTCTAATCATGTCGGGTCCAAGTATAAGCTTATCTGTAGTCTCCCACCAACATGTAGGTGACTTGCACGGCCTCCCATATAAAGCTTCAAATGGTGCCATCCCTATGCTCGCCTGATAACTGTTATTATATGCAAACTCAACAAGAGGAAGATGGTCTTCCCAAGCACCACCAAAATCCAGAATGCAAAGCCTCAACAAGTCCTCAAGTACCCTATTCACCCTTTCGGTTTGGCCGTCCGTCTGTGGGTGATAGGCCGTACTCAAGTTCAACCTCGTGCCCATGGCTTCCTGCAAACTATTCCAGAACTGACTTGTAAAGATTGGGTCTCGGTCACTGACTATGCTGGAAGGGACTCCATGTAGTCGTACTATCTCACGAAGATATACTGATGCTAGTCCAGATGCGGTCCTTTTGCTCTTCACCGGAATGAAATGAGCACTCTTCGTAAGTCTATCTACAATAACCCAAATGCTTGTATTCCCTTTCCTTGACCTTGGAAGCCCATCAATAAAGTCCATAAAAATACTCTCCCACTTCCATAGCGGGACCTCTAGAGGATGCAATAGCCCACAGGGCTTCTTCGACTCGACTTTTACTCTCTGACAAACAACACATCTGGAGACAAACTCTGCCACATCTTTCTTCATTCCAGGCCAGAAGAAGATGCGCTTCATATCCTTATACATCTTATCTCCACCCGGATGTATAGTCAACTTGGAGCGATGTGCTTCATCAAGAACTTTCCTCACCAAGTCTTCTACCATCGGAACACAAAGCCTTCCGTCTCTCCTCAGCCAACCCTTATCATCTATAGAATATCGAGCAAGGTGACTAGATGTCTCCCCTCGAATCAGCTTCTCCATAATCTCAATTATCTGAGGGTCTTCCTTCTGCGAAGCCCCAACTTGATCCAGAAGGGTAGGCCTGAGCTCAAGAGATGCTAAAGAACCGGTCATTGACTCAACCGTCAAAGAGAAATCAAAGGTTGTCAAGAACTCTAAATTCTTCATCTCAACAAATAGAGGACTTAGTGTCAACCTTTTTCTTCTCAACGCATCCGCTACAACATTCCCCTTGCTAGGGGTATAGGCTATATCAAAATCATAGGACGCCAAGAATTCCATCCATCTCTGCTGCCTCAAGTTCAGATCCTTCTGCGAAAAGAGATACTTCAAGGACTTATGATCAGTATATAGCTCAAATCTCTCTCCCAGGAGATAATGACGCCAAGCCTTGAGTGCATATACAATCGCTGCCAGCTCTAGATCATGAGTGGGATAATTCTTCTCGTGCACCTTAAGTTGCCTCCCACCAAAACATATAACTCTGCCCTCTTGCATCAGAACGGCGCCCAATCCCGTGCCACAAGCATCAGTGTAAACGGTAAATATCTTACCACCATCGGGTAAAGCTAGAACTGGTGCTGAGGTAAGGGCTCTCTTGAGTCTTTGAAAAGCAAGCTCACAGTCCATATCCCAAGCAAAAACTAAGTTCTTCTTCGTCAACTTAGTAAGAGGAGCGGATATCTTCGCGAAGTCCTTGATGAACTTCCGGTAAAAACCCGCAAGACCCAGAAAACTTCTCACCTCGGTTGCATTCCTTGGAGTCTTCCAATCCTGAACTGCAACCACCTTAGCGGGATCCACCGCTAAGCCTTGCTTGGATACGATATGCCCAAGGAATCTGACTTCCCTTCTCCAAAAGTGGCACTTGGAGAACTTGGCCCTTAACTGATGTGCTCTAAGCGTATCCATCACCTCTACAAGATGCCTCGCGTGCTCTTCTTCATCCTTGGAGAAGATCAGAATATCATCCACAAAGACCACGACAAACTTGTTCAAGAACTCCCGAAACACCCTACTCATCAAGTCCACAAAATACGCGGGTGCATTCGTCAAACCGAACGGCATAACAAGCCATTCAAAGAATCCATCTGGAGTTCTGAATGCAGTCTTGTCTATACTATCTTCAGCCACTCTGAGCTGATGAAATCCAGTAGCAAGATCAAGCTGAGAGAAAACAGAAGCACCGACAAGCTGGTCAAAGAGATCATCGATCCTCGGTAACGGGTGCCTGTTCTTCTTAGTCAGCTTATTCAATTCTCTATAATCCGCACAGAGTCGAAGAGAACCATCTGCCTTAGTAGCAAACACCACAGGCGCTCCCCATTCGGATATACTTCGTCTGATGAAGTTCTTTTCAAGCAACTCTTTCACTTGCTTGCTCAGCTCCCGTCTCTCACGCGGAGCCATGTGCCGAACGGGCAAAGAAACAGGCTTAGCATTATCCACCAGATAAATGCGAAAATCAATCTCTCGTTTCGGGGGCAACCCCTTAACTTCTTCAAAAACATCTGGATAATCTCGGACCACCCTTACAGACTGAAGGGCTTCCTCTGACGAGTCGAGAGATTCAAGATAGCACAACATGACGGGATCCTTCGGATTGCATGAAATCTCTAAGGTGTTTCCAAGGCGAGTCACAAGCCTCACAACCCTATGCTCACAATCAAGAATGGCTCCATATCGGGACAGCCAATCCATGCCCAGTATCAATCCGTATCCCCTGAAACCAAGAACATATGCACTACACAAGAACTCTACACTGAGTATAGAGATCCTTAGATCCTCACATATCATAGATAGATGAGCAGAACCCCCAATGGGATTCGAAACACAAACGGGATCATCCACTAAGCTAGTACTAAGGTGCAAGCTATCAACAAGATCAGATGAAATAAAGCTATGTGATGCACCAGAATCAAACAAGGTACGAACTGGAAGATCAGAAACATAAACAAGGTTCTCAACAGAAACACTACCTCGATCGGGAACTGGAGCGGTATTGAGAGCATGAACTTGCCCTCCTGAAGGTCCAGCCTATCCCTTCTTCTTCGGGCACTCCTTGCTGAAGTGTCCAGCCTCACCACAGGAAAAACATCCACCACTGAGCTTCCTTTTCTTCTTCCTACAATCCTTAGCAAAGTGTCCAGGCACACCACAGTAATTGCACTTTCCCTTGCCTTTGTTGTTGTTCCCCTTCTTGTTCTTGCTCTGATTCCCCTGACTGCTTTGACCACCTTGATTGCCTTTACCTTGAGAATCAGTCTTCTTTGCTTGAGTATCACTCGTCTTGACCTCTTTCTTTCCATCTCCCTGAAGTAGAGCCTTATTGAACAAACTCTCAAAAGTAGCCCCATGCGGGATATGTGACATCGCCAAGCCCTGCAGCGGCTCATTCAACCCTCTAGCAAATCGAAGAGCCTTCTTCTCCGGAGTGTTCACCATATCCAAACCAAAACGGGCCAGCTGATTAAACTTGTTCACATACTCCTTAACAGACATATCACCTTGCTTTAATGCAATGAACTTCTCCATCTGTAAATTCGCCTCAGCAGAAGATAGAAACTTGGCCACAAATCTAGCCCTCAAATCGGCCCAAGTCTCAACGGGCCTCGTCCCATTGGTGACCTCCCACCAATAGGCCGCTTCATCCTTCAAAAGCCACACTGTCAATAAGATCTTCCTCTCGTCATCAATCCCAAAGATAGCAAACAAGTCCTTAGTGTCTTTCAGCCAATTCCTTGCCTCAACAAAAGATTCTGTGCCTAGGAAATTCTTGCCTCCCATCGCCTTGAAGTCTTTACAAACCTTCGTGAACTCAACCTGAGGATGCTGAGGGGGTGGAGGAGGAAGAGGAGCCTCAGCAACAGGAGGGGGAGGAACATTAGCAATGGGAGGAGGAATATTAACTGCTGGAGGAGGGGGAAAAGGAACCACCGGAGGAGGGACATTAGGGGGAGGATTCTCAACTACAGGAGGAGGAGTGGGAGTAGGGTTTGCGGGGCCGGCCGCCGCCCTAGCTTCTAGAAGCCTCCTATACCAGAGTGGTACGTTTACTCCATCCGGGATGGCAAGATCCTCAGCCATACTGAAACGAAAGATAAGATAAGATTAGGTCAAGGGAACGAAGGATAACGCTAATGGCTTTTTGGGGAATATCCCTTTTAAAATACTAGACTTTTCTTTGGAAAATACTTTATACTTGTTTTGAAAATAGTTTTTCAAAAGTCTTTTTAGAAACTTTTTGTTCTTTCTCGTAAACCATATGCTATGATACCAAATTTGTAACACCCCACCTCCGCTAGGGTCACTCTTTCGGGGGCACTAGCTTCTGGGGGGCGTTAGAACTGGGTAAGCATGCATAATGATATATCAAGGAAGAACAGGAACATAAATATATATGTAAAACAGAGTAAGTGAGAATAAAACAGCGGAATATCTCAAACCATCTCAAAACAAGTCTAGTACATCATAAAGTCATCTGCCAAAATAAATATGTCTAGTACAACATAAACAGAAATACTGAAATACATAGTGCTATCCCCAAAAATAAAGATGATAAACCATAGCGAGCTCAATGTCCAGGCATACATGAGCTATCCAGCAAACAAGCAAGCGATCCAAGCTAAGCACCACTGTTCCCTCCCTGAGAACCTGGGGGGGGGGGGGGGGGAAACGGAAGAAAAGAAGCGAAAGAAAACAGGTCAGTCAAAAAGACTGGTAAGCCCTACTACGATCAGTCTATAAACTAATAAAGTTAACATCCTGATGGAAACTGAGATGAACATACTGGCAGTAGATAAAGGTGTCATCACATAAAGAAGATTAAGCTTTGCACCACAGTGTACTAGCAAACTAACATAATAGGTATTGATCCCTCAGCCCAAAACTTTGGTCCAATAGCAGGAGGTGACCTTAATACAAGGTCCAGCCCAACGGTCTAGTCGATCGGCTCCCTATAAACCTAACACGTCAAGTGTTGGTGTCCATACGGCCCACATATGGTTGTAGTCAGACTGTGCTGGGTCCACCTTCGGGTGTATCAAGCCCTCGGGTGTCAACCCCAGACACCTAAGCAATAATGCACAGTCTAAACCTACTGGTACCCATGCCTCGGGTTTGTCCAACACCGGACTACGTGCACGTCCGTAGCCCGCCTGGACCCGCACCGCTGTACCACTCAGCCGTCGCTTTGGTCGCTTACATCAGTCCAGTAATCGTGCCCCGCCCTAGCCTAGCCTCTAGGGTTGTGAATGATACCCAACTGGGATTACTGCTGGAACAGACCACGTTGCTAGGGTTTTCTAAGAGGGTTAAGTGTGGTTTAACCCCTCACTAATCATGGATTAAATTAGTTAAGTGTAACCAACAGTTCACCACTTAACCCCATTTAATCCCTCGCATCCCCAAAATTGGTTAAGTATTAGTGGGCCATGACTTAACCCTAATCATGAGGCATTAATTTAATTGTACCTTAACCTCTCACATTAGACTTTGTTGCGGTTACTAGTTAAGCCGGGCGGGTCCGGGTAGCTTTACACCACAACTTAGTCTAACCTCGGGTCCAAGGTACACATGACCAACTTCTCACATTGGGTCCTATTGTTTGTAGCAACTAGTTAAGCCGGTCGGTTCCGGGTAGGTTTACGCTACAAACTCAACCCAACCTCGAGTTGGCCACACTTATGTTTTCTAAGTGTCATGTCCACTTTATTTTCAAACCATAATTACAAGTTTAACAAATACTTGGGTAGACCTAACTTAATAGGTAAATTACCAAGGGGTAGACCTAACTTAATAGGTAAATTCCCAATCTTATATTTTCATGTATTTTTAAGTTTTACCCAAAAAAAACCCCCAACGTCATTCTATCGCTTACATATTCGTCATAACGCATAAAGGATAGAAAGAGGGAACTTGGCACAACATACATGACAAATCTTACATATCATAATAAACATGCATAACATGTTGGACTTGCATAACTTAGCATAGTGAACTTGCATAAACATGCATAACTTGTTAAACTTGCAAATCATGGCATAGTGAACTTGCATAAACATGCATAACTCAAATAAACTTGCAAATCATGGCTTAGTGAACTTGCATAAACATGCATAACTTGTTAAACTTGCAAATCATGACTTAGTGAACTTGCATAAACATGCATAACTTATCAAACATGTGTAACATAGCATAGTGAACTCACATAAGCATGCATAACTCATTAAACATGCATAACATAGGATAGTGAACTCACATAAGCATGCATAACTCATTAAACATGCATAACATAGCATAGTGAACTCGCATAAGCATGCATAACTTATTAAACATGCATAAATCCCAACTTTCATCACATATTAACTTTAGAGTTTCTAAAATGAAGGTAAGAGGGCTTACAAATATTATGAAGACACAAATCTACTAATAAAGATTGAGAAGCCCTTTAATGCAAGCATATAAAAACCCAAAACAAAGCTCCAATTAACAAAAATCCCAAAACTCTAGCTTTAGCAATTAAAGCTTGCAACTTGATGATGTATGCAAGCTAATGATCATTCATACAGCTTAGAAATGCTTGTATGAACATCAAAACCTTCATAGAAATGATTTTTGAAGAGGGTGGAGGCTAGGGTTCTTAGGTGGAGGCCATTTGAGAATTCAATTTGACATAGTTTGGTTGCTAGAGTGAATAATGAGGTTTTAGGGTAGGATTAGGGGCTTATTTATAGAAGATTAGAGTGTTTTTAGCCCTAGGATTAACCCTAGGTTAGTTTAGGTCCGTCAGATTTAGGAATTCTCTAGAACCAAGCCACAAGACCAAGCCCCAAATCAAAATGGTGCGCCAGGCAAAACTGCCCGGCCACCCCGTGTCGACAGGGCAGTCGACACCCTAAGACCCCTGTCGACATGCCTGTCGACATGGGGGTCCTGGCGGGAGTTTTCCCGCCTGACGCCAATTAGCCCTAATCCTTGTTTTTAATTTGAAATTTAAATCTGTTTTTAACATGGAAATTTCTGAAAACTTCAATGGGCCTTAACTGGGTCATACGGACTCCGTTTTTCGAAAACTCGGAATCTATTTCGCGTATTTTTCCGAGACGAACGTAATGGCATAGCCCGTTTCCCTTGATTTAGATTTTAGAATTAAATTCTGCCTCGATTTATGTTATAACAGGTTATTGAAAATACGGGTTGTTACACTTTGTTTCCAAATCGAACCACATGCTTCAATGGAGAAATCTTCACGAAAACCATAACGCTAACATCGAATTCCAAATCTATTCGACGTTTACCAGCATAACTCTTCTGACGATCTTGGGCTGCCTTCATTCGTTGAAGAACAATGTCGATGCAATCCGAGGTTTCTCTTATCATCTCTGGCCCAAGTACCAACTTATCTCCGGTTTCTAACCAACATGCCGGAGAATTACACGATCTTACATACAATGCCTCATATGATGCCATCCCAATGCTCGACTGGTAGTTATTATTATGTACAAACTCGACTAGATGTAGATGGTTTTCCCATGATCCTCCAAAGTTCAACACACAAGCCCTCAGGAGATCTTCCAAAACTCGGTTAACCCTCTCGGTTTGACCATCAGTTTGGGGATGTTAAGCCGTACTTAAACACAACTCGGTTCCCAAAGCTCCTTGCAAACTCTTCCAAAATCCACTCGTAAATAATGGATTTTGGTCACTTACTATGATCTTTGGGATACCATGGAATCAAACTATCCATTTCACATAAAGTTCAGCCAACTTCAATGTCGTCCTAGTCGACTTGACAGGAATGAATCTTGCACTTTTGGTCAAGCGATCACTTTTGGTCAAGCGATCCGTAATAACCCAAATCCTTTCATTTCCTGCCCTGGTTCTAGGTAGTCCATCGATAAAATCCATCGATATCTGCTCTCCTTTCCATGTAGGAAATTCCAATGGATGAAGCAATCCACTCGGCTCTTTCGGTTCAGCTTTCACCAACTGACAGTTCATGCACTTGAAAATGAACGTTCCAATATCTCACTTCATCCTTTCCCAGTAGCATACTCACTTCATGTCCTGATACATCTTATTACCACCGAGATGAATCATCAACTTTGAGTGATGACATTCTCTTAGAACCTCATCTCTCAATTCGTCGATATTAGGAACAACTAATCGCCCTTACTTTGAAAGTCAACCTTCTTGATCGACTTCGAACTCTTTATTCTCTGGTTCCAACTTCTGGATAAACTAGACAAGCTTCACGTCTCGCTTTTGTCTCTTGCCAATCCTTTCGATAAGAGTAGATCTTACCGATAAGCTTGCCAACATTTCAAGTTACAACACGCACCGTGGCCTGAAATCAAACCTTGCCAAATACTCGAGGCTCTTCCATTCCAAAAACACCGCTCCCAAACTTGCGTGTCTTCGACTCAACGCATCTGCAACTACGTTACCCTTGCCCAGAATATGGGCTATACCAAAATCATATGATGCCAAAAACTCTAATCACCGCTGCTGCCGAAGATTCAAATCCCTTTAGGAGAAAAGATACTTCAACGACTTGTGATCCGTAAACAAATCGAATCGAACTCCTAACAGGTAACGTCTCCACATCTTCAGAGCAAACGCAATCGCCGCCAACTCCAAATCATGATTTGGGTAATTTCTCTTATGTAGCTTCAACTGTCGACTCGCGTAGGCCACAACCTTATCCTTCTACATTAGCACTGCTCCGAGTCCAGTGTCACATGCATCAGTATACACAACAATCTCTTTATTCCAACTTGGAATAGTCAGAACAGGAGCACTCATTAGTCTCTCCTTCAGGATTCCAAACGCAAGCTCACACTTTGCATCCCATGTGAAAACTTGGTTCTTCTGCGTTAATCATGTCAATGGTGCAGCTACCTTGGAGAAGTCCTTGATAAACCGTCGATAATAACCAGCCAACCCAAGGAAACTTCTCACATCCATCGCATTCTTAGGTCTATCCTAGTCCTGGACTGTTGCCACTTTAGCGGAGTCAACCGCTATTCCATTTCCAGTAACAACATGGCCTAAGAACCTCATTTCACTCTTCCAGAAGTGACACTTTGAAAACTTAGCCTTCAGCTGATGCTTTCGCAAGATTTCCAAAACAAATCTCAGATGCGTCTTATGGTCTTCCTCGTTCCGGGATTAAACCAGAATACCATCCACGAACACAAGCACGAACTTGTTCAACTTATCTCTGAAAACCCTATTCATAAGATCCACAAAGTACACTAGCTCGTTAGTCAACTCGAATGGCATCACCAACCATTTGAAGAAACCGGATGGTGTCCTAAAAGAATTCTTTGCCACACTATCCTTAGCCACCCTCAACTAGTGAAATTCCGTTGCCAAATCCATTTGAGAAAACACTTTGGCTTCGTGAAGATGATCGAATAAGTCATCAATCCTCGGTAATGGATACTTGTTCTTCTAGGTCACCTTGTTCAGCTTACGATAGACCACACACAATCTTAACGAGCCATCTGCTTTGGTTGAAAACACGATCGGTGCACCCCACTCGGAGACACTCCTCCAAATGAATCCTTTTCCCAAAAGGTCACAAACTTGCACCTCTAACTCTCGTTATTCCTTATGCGCCATCCACCTAAGAGGCATAATGATTGGTCTAGCACCCTTGACCAAATCGATCCTAAACTCAATCTCACGATGTAGCGGTAACCCTTTGACCTCATCAAAGACATTCTCATGCTCATTAGCGATCAACACAGATGAAAAGTCCTCCTGTTGAATCACAAGTGAATATCGATAGCTTATGAAGACCCCGTCTTCGGGCTTACATCTAATCAACACCTTTCCCCCTTTCGCATCCCCAACTCTCACTTCTAACTTCTCGCAATTCACCCTTGCTGCATACCTCTTGAGCCAATCCATGCCCAAGATGATCCCAAACCAAGGGAAGTTAAGAACAAAGCAATTACACACAAAAGAGAAACCATGACTCGGCAATACTAGACCACGACACAACATGCAAAAATTGGACGAACCCCCAACTAGATTAGTAACGATCAGTGGTCACAAATCATGGGTTCCCAACCCAAGCGACACACAAGCTCATTGCAAATGAAAGAATGTGATGATCCAGTATCAAACAACACATGAACTGAAACACCTCAGACAGAAAGAGTACCCTGGACGACGAAACCCTTTCCCTCCTCCTCTGCAGTAGGAGCTCTCGAAGAAGACGTTATAGCTTCCAAAGCATATGCCTTCACAACTTGCTTTCCCTTAGCTGATTCTGGACAATCTTTCTTCTCATTTCCAGGCTTTCCACACTTGCAGCACTTCTTCTCATCTTCGGGATTCTTGCACTCATTCGAGTAATGACCCTTCTATTGGCAGTTAAAGAAAAACACCTCACTCTTAGGCTTCTTCTGGTCATCCTTTCCTTTTTTTGTTGGTGCTTCCTCTTATTATTTTTACCACCTTGTTGTGGTTTCTGAACTTCCTTGGTTATAGCGACAACATTTGCTTCCTTTGGAAACAAGCTTTCTTGACGAACAGATTTTTCCACAATCTTCTCAAATGAATCGTCAAGATGATCCACCAACGGCCTTCCAATATATGTATCCAGACCCATCACAAACTTCTCGTTCTTCTGATAGGGTGTGTCAATGTATGAATGAGCATATCTGGACAAGGCCTCGAAATCAGAAACATAATCAAGCACAGAAAGACCATTCTGTTTCAGCTCTATGAACTTCTTGAATAGAGCAGACTTCTGATCTGTGGAGATAAACTTTGCCTCGAACTTAGCTTGGAATTTCTCCCATAAAATCTACTCTTCTGAAGTCTCAAGTGTACTAGAATTTCACCATTCCATGGCCCTGCCCTGCAACTACCTTGACACAAGCTTTCTCTTAGTTGCATCCTCTAACCCTAAGTCTCCAAAAATACGGACATAAGAATCGATCCATCTCTGAACCTCTTCATCTGGCTCAGTTCCTTTGAATGGTTTCCCTTCTATAGATGTATAATCTTTGCACATCTTCGCAAAATCCTCAACCCTAGGAAACTGAATGCCTACATCTACCATGGCTGCCACTAGAGCGGGTACCCTTCGCATGAATGCTTCCATCATGGCCTCAGACATGGCTGGGTAATCAGGTGTACTGCCATTACACCCCCCAGGAATAGCCCCTTCCTTAGCAGTATGTCTTGAACGACTCATTCTAAATCTGCAAATTAGAATGATTACCCACTTGCAAGAAAAACTGCTAAAGAAGTACAAACGTAATTATACTATATAGTATTATACAGTACACATCCAACAAAACCTATAAATACGTCTCTCATATGTAACTACGTCCTCGAACTTTGGCTAAAATTGTTAACCAGAGCTCTGATACCAAATGTGATGACCGCCTACAACCCCTGCACTAAAAAAAGGAATAATGCGCTGAAAGACATGCCAGACAAGGTAAACAACAACATCGGAACCTATCGTAAAACTCACAGCACAAGGATAGAATATAATAGAACATATACAAAAGGTAATAATAGTGGAGCATCATATAACAAACTTTTGAAAACTTTCACAACATCCTGAAAGGTTATCCATACATTATAGGAATATCAAAGTATGTACATGACTACAACACTCAGAGAGCAACTGAAAACGGCGGAAATAGAAATACTAGATAGTAAGTAAGATAATGCGCCAGCCTCCTGCTCGCCTCCAAATTGCAATATTTTCCCCACTAAGCTATCACCTGTCACTCGCCACCTAGTCTTCCCATCCACAACCAGATGAATAGCCCAAGGTAATAATAGGGAAACATAAAACCTTGAGTCAAACAATATTCTTAGTGAGCGATATAACAGCTAACAAATATCAACAATAAAGTATATGAGAAGATAAACATACTAATCTACCCACAACACCAGAGAATAACTAAACCTTATCTTCCCCACATCGGACAGTGATAGTCTTTACAACAACATTTCAACCATACATCAATGGAAACCAGAGCAACCATTCAATCATGGCAAAGCACTCATGACATCTAAATTATGTATCTTATGTAACCCATCATAATCGAACTCAATTTCCCTCAAGTACAACCCCTAGAGGCCTAAACCAATATCAGATAAGCACCTAAGGAACATCTCCTTCGACGTCGGAGAATCTACATGAGACGGTTCAAACAAAGCAACGAACTAACCATGATAGACTCTGGCTATCACCGCCAATCCTACTTCGAAACCATCGTCAATCGTATGATGGTCAGCCTTTCCATATGTCAAGGGCTAATGGTAACCTGGGTTCTAGCATAAAATCCACACGCCTTTCAACAATACGTATGTTTGTCCAACCTTAACAACTAGGCCTTTCAACGATACCTAGGGTACTCGACCAGCAACCTTCCAGTCTTTTGGGTGCTTCATTGTACCTCTGCTTTGAGCCCACTAAAACTTACGACAACGATATTCTCTCGGCCTTCACATCTCCAGTCAACCAACCTGACGACTTTTCTTAGCTCAAGCAACCTTCTCGTGCAACCATTATCCACCAACTCACGACCTTTGAGTTGTCATCTCATTTATTGTTCTACACCGATCAACAAACACATTCAACACTTTGAATTTTCCCACTTGAACTTGCTTCGAAATCACAACATCACTGAGCCAAATAACATCACTGCGCTGCTGCTAGGGATTGGGGGGTTGCCCTCGATTCTTTTCTAGGCCTTTATTCAAATTTGGGTCATACTCGAAAAATATATTTTTTCAGAAATGACCCTGTGTGACCGACCCATCCTCTTGGAGCTGACTCTTCATCTATACACACCCGACCGACCAGGTTCTTCCACCGTGACCGACCTGTCTTGTTTTCAAACTGACCGACCTGGTCCCCTGGATCCACGACCGAACCAAACCCACAACCGACCCGATCCCCTGTAACTCTGGCTGACCGGCCCAATATGGACCGACCGACCTAAAGTCATGCCCGACCCGACTAGCTTCAAACCTCGACCGACCAAGAATGTTAACATGTGACCGACCCGGTTTGCTGACATCCTGACCAACCCAGTTATGACGGACCGACCCAACCTTTTCTTGATCCCTAAGGCTCACTTTCGACCGACCGACCGATCAGCTCCAACCTGACCAACCAGAAACCTACACAGCCCCAATCAAACTCCAATATCGACCAAAACTTCACCAATCGACACAATGACGAAATGTACTCATCTAATTCATCCAACACAACCGTAAGCATGTTATGAAATCACTAACAACATGAATATGACGATTATCACTAAAATTATACAAATTTTACTAAAATCATGATAAATGAACATATGATCAAATTTGTTGATCTAACATGCATAAACATATGAAATAGCATAAAAATTACCGGTTTTAAATTACTAAATTAGATCCTATAGTGATTCATATGTATTAAGACTTACCGTGGTGTTGATCTAGGAGAAAACACTTGAATTTGATGAAAAACAAGATCAAAAATTTATATACTTGAATGAATTCTTGTGTACTCTCCAATTCTCCAAATCAAAGCAAAAACGATTAAATTAGATTCCGGACAACAAAGAACTTGATCTAAATCCTTCGATTTGATTAACTCTCACTTCAAATGATGTAGATCTAGCTTCAAATGGTGTAGATCTAGGATTTCCTTCTTTAAATCTCGATTTTAATGGTGGAAAGGTGTTAGAGGAAGGAGGTACACAAGGCCACCAAATGAGAGAATGAAGAAAGTAAACTATTCTCCATACCTCTCACCCCTTTTTTATAGCTTCCACTATCCCACTTATGGGCCTCCCCAAATCAGCCCATTATGGCTTACGAAACCTGAACAACCAATTGAAAAACCTTAAAATAGTGATTCCTCCCAAACTGCTAAGCCAAATCTTTAATGTGACCACTCTATGGAAAGGGATACTTCATTTTCCTTTCCAATAGCACAGGTCTCAACACTTGATTCGACCTAAGTCAAAAGTTGTGCCTTGTACAAGACTGAAATGGGCAAAATGGTCACAAACAAAATTAGTAAAAATTATGGACATGTCTCACATCGCTATAAAAATATATATTAAAATATGAGTATGATCCAACTCTCAGGGAATAAAATAAAAATATTTTACAATCCTTTGATACGTAAAATGCGGGTAGTTACAAAACCCAAGGTCCGCCCGACTCAAGATTAACGACCGAAAGGAGGTCTTGAGAGCAAAGTTCACATACTTACACTCCATACAACTCAAGGTTCCCAACCAAAGGGGTGTCTCGAGAGCGGTCTCAGCACATACAAGCTTTGCATGACTTGAGAATCGTAAGAGTGAAGCCAAAACAACGTTTACCACGTGTGACGAGGAATTCATTTACGCAAGTTCAAATATTGGAAAGCGTAGATGAAATTTCAAACACTTAATACAACATGTGATATCAGCAAAGTCAACTGAAACTTTCATTCATAAAAGCAAACTACAATTGTTTATTTCTTTCTAATCACGTGATTTACATGAAAAACACATTACCCCTCCAAAAGGAAAGGTTATACTTACGTATTCTATCGGCGTACATAACCCAAAACTTTCTATAACCTTGATTTGGACGAGCCACCCTTCTTATTCTTCTTGTCATACTCAACACTAGATGACTCATCAGCAACCTTCTTCCTCCTCTTTCGGGAGATGCTCCCTCATCTTCCCTTCTTTCTCTTGGTTGGCGAAGTTGACCCATGGGGCACCACCTTGAACTTCCCCTCATCGTCTTCGTCATTCAAGATCTTGGTGACCAGCTAGTCAAAGGACACGATTACTTATAAAGGTTTAGGTGTGACTTCGCTGATGAGTGCAAGTATCGTCGAGGTGTCCCCCATTCTTCTTGGTCTCTTTATCCTTTTTCAATCCATTTTAGCCTTTCTTCGCTTCTTTGGCCGCTTTCTGTTCGGTCGCGTTCCCGGCCTTGAGCTTCTTAGCCACCTCTTCCTGCAGCCTCTTGAACTCGGCATTAGCTCTCTTCTTGGAGGTTTCATTGTCGGCCTTCTTCTTAGCGGCCTCAACATCAACTCTTTTCTTGGCAGCTTAATCATCAGGTTTCTTCTTCGCCGCCTCCTGAACTTTAGCCTTAGCTTCATCCTCGGCTTTCTTCATGGCCTCTGCCTAAGCTATTTTTAAAGTCGCCTCATCCACCTTCTTCGTCTCCTCTTGCTCCTAAGACTTGGCGAGCAGTTTAGCTTTCTATGCGTTAACCAAATCAAACATTGTTTGCTCCGCGTCCATCGGCTCAGTCACTTTCACCACCTCTCCATCCTTCCCTTTCCCTTCCAAAATAAAATCTTAAAATCACAAACGTCCAGATTATAAAATGTATCCAATTGGTTGCCTCCTTCTCTAAGATGCTCTCCTTGCATTCCCGCGTCAAATCCAGGCGATGCAGGCAATGTTGGCGCAAAGCCCATTATTACTTCTGCCCTAAAGGAACCTGCATGATGAAAAAGAAGAAGAATTAGTCTACTTTGACTCTGTGTTACCATCCTTCTAAGCACTCGAGATAACGAGACTTTACCTTCCAACACTTGCGGTGTAGTTTCGGCAAGCACAGCGCTCCCCATTGCTGGTTGGAGAGAGCTTCCTTGTCCCAACCACAGATATTCAGGATTATACTCGGTAGCGATAGAGATTAAGACCAATGAAACACTTGTAGAGGTGGATGGCACAACTTTTTGTCACTGAAAGATGCCTCCTACAAACTCATGAGCAACTGTCATGTTATAGGTAGTCACTTACTTCCCCTTCGCAGCAGTGAGTTCCACCATCCTCGCCTTCTCAGCATCCTCTCTTAATAGTCTTCTCCCTTCTTCCAGCATCATGTGCTCCTCCTCGGTCAGATGTTTGAACTTTAAATCAAGCTCGTCGACCGAGTCCACCTACCACAACTAAGCCTCAAACTGCAGCGGTCTATCCCAAATCTGAGCCATAGTCCGGGAATAATCTTTGACCTACGAGTTTCCGTGGAATCAAAGTACCTTGACATACATGCCCTAGATGTATGACTCCAGAGACTCCTCCATACTGGCCTCCGCATCTTCAATTTCATGAGCCTCTCCACCTCAACTTGATGCTCGCCGTTTACACTATCCACTTGGGTCAGCACCTCCTTTCTTGTGACCTCAGCATCTGCTTTCTCCTTCATAGCCTAAGCAAGCTCAGCATTCCTCAGATCAATTAGCTTTCAAAGTTCATCGTTCTCTTTGATGAGTGGTTGTTCCTGCTCATTCTCCTCTTTCATCTTATAGTTCTCCATAACCAAAGTCTCATTATCTTTATGGAGCTAATGGAACACTTTACTTTCGGTCTCTAATAGGATATTCCTCTAGGTCGGAGATTTGTTATCTTACTTAATAGTCTCATTAACTTATGATACTCTAGCCAATGTATCTTTTTAAGACTCTCGGGCCTGCTTCGCCTCATGCTCGACCTTCTGGTGCTCCTATATCAGTTGTTCTATTTCAGCAGCAGAGAGTAAGCATATAAATGTGTTACTCAAATACATAGAAATAGATATGACTTAGAGAGTTGTCTTACTCAGTTCGTTATCCTTACTTTAGATGCACTCCCTTTCATCTTTAACATCTAGTTCCAAGTTCTGGATTTCAACATTCTTCTTAAAGATCAGCTCCAAGAGGTGCCTCGTGTATCTGTGCAATTCCCTATATTGTAAGTAGATGTCATACACTTTGTTGTACACATCCCAGTCCATGTATAGGGGGATCTAGTGAATGTTCGGTAACCACTTAAGCTCGCCAAAGTAGAAGTCAAGGAATGCATCCTTCGGCATCTATTTCTTCTACTTAGGTGTGGACTGAGTGATTCCCGACATGTCAGGCAACTGTAGACCCTTCTTTGATACTACTTTTTTCCTAGATCTCCGATCACCAAGTGCCAACTCCATACTTCTAGATGTGGTCATGGGCGCCAAGGGTGAAACATAAAGAGGAGCATCGATGACTATTGTCATGTGCTCGCTATCTCTAGCCTCAAATATGTTCCCGACAATCGAATGATAGATGGTGGAGATTGTGAATGTCGAGGTTGATCACTGTGGTGACGTACATTGCTGCGGTTATGAGGGAGAGGAGGGTTTGTAAACAACTATGTGCCTCTTCTAAAACTACATAAAAACCCGCTCCTCTTTGGCCAGCAGCCTCTAGATCCTCGACCTCGATCTCTGTCGCCATCTCGATCCATTTCACCTGCATGGAATAGATTCGAAGTTAAAATCGAACACTCTATGCACACAAACAATGTTGTGTTATGCAGTGTTTATGAGTGTGTGTGTGTGTCCTAAATGTTCTCTCCACGAGCTAGATTTAAGCATGCTTGAAGGGGTGACCTCCCCAACGTTCAGCGTTAGGCTTCCCATACTTATGCCACTGGGCCAAGACAATATAAGATCAAATAGGACATCGTTCTAGTCCTTAAACTGACCCTCCATCTCCAACGATGAAGTGTTCCCATAGGTAGTAACTGGAGAAATCGGCCTGGGCGACGTTCTCGACCTCACCTCGATTGTTGTAGACAGGATGAGAGTGGACGACAATCCCTCTCCTCTAGTAACTATCTCCTAATCACTGGCGCCACACTCACTAGGTCCTTGTTGAGTATTCATGACATTGCGTCGTTTGGATGCGATAGGTAGCACCTTCGTTTACACACTCGGAGGACTTTTCCTCAGTCAGTTTCTTCCTTTTCTTCCTATCCAGCACCAACCGGATGGGTCAGTAAATGATTTGCGGTATGTAAGCCCGTTCAATGAAAAAGTTGTTTAGTCAGGACGTCCTCGGTGGTCCGAGTATCAGTTGGAATAGCTCTCAACACTTCAAGATGATCCTGTACACTTTGCCTCTAGGCACTGGAGGAATGCCTGTTTCATAAACATAAAGTTAGTCTCGAGCTTACGACCCAACTAACTATGAACCCAAGGCAATAAAATACTTACTTCCGGTCAGCCATCGCCTCGCGAATCCTGGGGGATAGAGGACATAATATCAACCGTATTTAAAGACACTGAGGCTACCCCATGTCCCTAGGATAAACCGGGTATTGGTTAGTGCCTCCAATTAGACTAGGGAAGGCATAATAGTATTTCTCCTCTTCATCTGGAAGAGAAATCAGATATCCTCCTCAGTAAGTACCGTATGTAGGTAATCCCTAAATAGAATGCAGGTACCAAGAAGAAAGGCGTACACATTCGGGTGAAATTGCATCGATGCTAAATGGAAGTAGCGCAACATATCCTGGATGAACCCATAAGACAGGGGAACGCACCTAGAAACACACGTATGTTATCCACTTTTTCAGGGATGCGAACATCGCTCCAAGGTTTGTTGAACTTCTTGCTCATGTGGCATAACGCCGCTTCATCCATCCGCGAGGGCACCAAATCCAATGGTTCATCAACTATGGCGGCATCCGCTATCAAATCCGACGCTTCAGGAATGTCATCCTGTAACACCCCGCATTTTATGACAATTTAATAGTTAAAAAATGAATACATATGCACATACATAAATGTATATATGAAGAATAAATAAAGATAATGCAAATAAAAATGTAACGCATCCATTAAAAGAAAGAAGCGGTTGGTTGCATGCGGTGTAAATATGTTGCATGCACTGACTATGCATTAATAATAAAAGAAAAAGATTCATGAAATGGTTTAAATGAGACGTTGTAACAAATATGAAAAAAAGAGGAATAAGAAGAGAATAATAACTACCATTGTTTTAAGCCGTGTTACCAATAGCCTTAGTAGCCCAGTTGGTTAGAGCATGTGACTTGCATACAAGAGATACAGAGTTCGATCCCCACCACTGTCATATTTTTATTTTAAGGGAATGGCTGAAATAACACATGTTCAAGAGAGGAAATATGTTTAAATGCACATATAAGGAAAAATATACATATAAGGGAGTAAAGAAAATGTATGTGCGTGTATATATATATATATATATATATATATATATATGATAATATATATGTATATATGTGCAAAAAAAAATATATAAGAGATAAAGTTCAAGATAAGGCTACAATCAATGAAATATGGCAAGAATCAAATAACGGTGCAACACCGTTTGAAATTTAAAAACAAAACGAAAGTTGTGCATATATACGCGTAAAGTGGTCAATAAAAGACTTGTATACGCATAACAAGATTACATGTCAATATAATAGATAAATAAGTTCCAGAAATTCAAACATTCGAAAATCAAATTTCTACGCCAAAACAGCTCATGGGACCCATAGGGGGTCGACACCCCCCAGATCCAGCCAGATTCATTAATAATCTGGACTGATTTCTTAACTAGGTTCAATGCTGACTCAGCGCTGCGTGTACGATAAGATCCTGAACACCTATAAATAAGCTAGCAGAGCCTAGCCTAAATCTCAAGTTCTCTGAAACATCATCTAAGTTCTGCCATTCTTCCTCCTCAAATCTCTTTAGAAAAAATAAATAATTAGTTTAGGAAAATTCTAAATCAAGATCTGGAGGAAAAGAATGACTCTTAATAAGAAGGTGCTCAGAATCATACGCGAAGTAAGGTAAATTCTTAGATCTAGTCTTGTAACGTACCGAAAAATTTTCTGTAACACCCCGCCTCCGCCAGGGTGTCTCTTGCAAGCACTCTGACTTTGGAGGGGCGTTTGAATCAGGTAAACATGCATAATAATATATCAAGGCAGAACAAGAACATATGTATATATGTAAACAGAGTAAATAAGATAAGTAAAACAGCGGAAGATTTCAAACTATTTCAAAACAAGTCTGGTACAACATAATGTCAACTTTCCAAATAAACAAGTCTAGATAAAAACAACATCAGTGAAAAGTTGAAATTCATAAGTACTATCCCCAAAATAAGTGATAACCATAGCTAGCTTCATGTCAAGACCGTACATGAGCTAAAATCCCACAAGTAAGCGATCAGAAATCCAAGCTAAGCTCCAATATTCCCACCCTGAGAACCTGGGGGGGGGGGGGGACGGAAGAAAAGAGGCGAAAGAAAACAGGTCAGTCAAAAAGACTGAGTAAGCCCTACTACAATCAATGTAAACTGATAAAGTTAACTGGCATGAGAAGCAGGGATGAACATAAGGATAACAACATACTAGCATGATGATTAACTAACAAGGTAGATAAAGGTGTCATCGCATAATCAGGTTTAAGGTTTTTGCACCACAGGTGTACTAGCAAACTAACATGACTTGAATAAACAAGTATTGATCCCTTGGCCCAAGCTTTGGCCCAATAACATGAAATGACCCTAATACGAGGTCCAACCAAACGGTCTAATCGATCGGCTCCCTAAGCCTAACTCGTCACGTGTTGGTATCAATACGGCCCAAACATAATTGTAGTCGGACTGTGTCGGGTGTCCCGTCGGGTGTATCAAGCCCTAGGGTGTCAACCCCTGGACACCATAAACATAAGTGCACAGTCTCGATCTACTGGTACCCATGCTTGACTTCTCCAAATACGGACTACGTGCACGACCATAGTCCGTCCGGAACTACATCGGCGTACCACTCGACCGTCGTTTTGGTCACTTATACCAGTCCAGTAATTGTGCCCCCACCCTAGCCTAGTCCCTAGGGTCTTAATGATACGAACTTGGGATTACTGCTGGAGTGGACCCCCATTGCTAGGATTTTCTAGTGGGTTAAGTACGGTTTAACCCTTTTACTAATCATGGATTAACTTGGTTAAGTGTAACGATGAGTTCACGACTTAACCCTGATTAATCTACCAAGCCCAAATTGGTTAAGTATTAGGTGGACCATGACTTAACCCTAATCATGAGGCATTAATTAATTAATGTGCCTTAACCTCTCACATTAGACTTTGTTGCGGTTACTAGTTAAGCCGGTCGGTTCCGGGTAGCTTTACACCACAACTTGGTCTAACCTCGGGTTCAAGGTACAACATGACCAACTTCTCACATTGGGTCCTATTGTTTGCAGCAACTAGTTAAGCCGGTCGGTTCCGGGTAGTTTTACGCTACAATCTCAACCCAACCTCGAGTTGGTCACACTTATATTTTCTAAGTGTCATGTCCATCATGTTTACAAAACATATTACAAGTTTTCAAGCATTTGGGTAGACCTAACTTAATAGGTAAATTCCCAATGGGTAGACCTAACTTAATAGGTAAATTCTCAATCTTATGTTTTTATGTCTTTTAAGTTTACCCAACCCCAAACGCAATCCCATCGCTTACATATCGCAATAGCGCATAAAGGATAGAAAGAGGGAACTTGGCATAAAGATGACAAATGGTGTTGAAGCCACAAGTTTAACATGGTGGCATATGAAATGTACATATGTTCATATACTTGCATATTGCATCATTAGGCCTCAAAAGTATGCATAAAACCAAACTTAGCATATAAGTGATACATGGTGATAAATGACATGTAGAAGTTGCCATAAGTTCGCATTTAGCCTCACATGCAAGTTATCATAAGGGATATGATAACTTACATGTTGCCAAAATGCAACCTTTAGCATAAAGCTTGAAGCTTTAAACTCATAAACCCAAGATAAGCTTGCATAACATGATAACATGAGCAAAATGATCAACCATAACATAACTTGCATATCATATGGCAAACTTGCATATCATAACATAGCAAACTTGCACAACATAACATGATAAACTTGCATATCATAACATGGCAAACTTGCATAACATAACATGATAAACTTGCATATCATAACATGGCAAACTTGCATAGCATAACATGGTAAACTTGCATATCATAACATGGCATACTTGCATAGCATAACATGGTAAACTTGCATATCATAACATGGCATACTTGCATAACATAACATGATAAACTTGCATATCATAATGATCAAACACAACTTGCATCATTCATTAACTTTAGAGTTTAAATATGAAAGTAGAAAAGGGCTTACAAATTCTTATGAAGACACAAATATATTAATAGATTGAGACAAAGCCCTTATGCAATCAAATAAACCCTAAATGCAAGCTCCAATAGAAAAACCCTTGAGCCAAAATGATCAAAACCCTTGCTTTATGTTGTAAATATGGAAACTTGACTTGAATGCAAGCTAATGACACTCATACAAGCTTGAAAACACTTGTATGCATGGAAAATCTCTCATAGAAATTTATTTAGGAATTTTATGAAGAGAGTGGAGGCCATGAGAGGAATGATTTTGCCATAGTTTAGTTACTTGAATGAATAATGATGATTTAGGGTTAGGTTAGGGGCTTATTTATAGAGATTAGGATTAGTTTCAACCTTAGGATTAAACCCTAATTCCAATCTTAGCCCTTAAAACCGAATCTGGCCCCAAAACCTAACCAAAACCCCAAAATGGTGCACCAGGCAAAACTGCCCGGCTGAACCAAGTCGACAGCCAAGTCGACAGGGCTGTCGACTTGGGTCCAACCAAGTCGACTCCCAAGTCGACAGGGCTGTCGACTTGGGTGCTCTGGCGGGAATTTTCCCGCCTGGCCCAATCTGACCGTTTTTCGAATTTTGAACCCGAAATTCGAAATCTGAACTTGAAATTCAAATCTGTTTTGAACTTGAAATTTTCTGAAAACTTCATTGGGCCTTAATCGGGTCATACGGACTCCGATTTTCGAAAACTCGGACTCTATTTCGCGTATTTTTCCGAGACGAACGCAATGGCATAGCCCGTTTCCCTTGATTCAGACTTATAAATTAAATTCTGCCTCGATTTACGTTATAACAGGTTATTGAAAATACGGGTTGTTACATTCTCCCCTCCTTAAAGGATTTCGTCCCCGAAATCTTCAAGTTAGGAAGAACGTATCCTACCATCCAACATCCATCTACTCAAAACATCATCCACGAGCAATCATTGTCCTTACAAGATTCTAAATGTTGTATGAACATATGCAAATGTGTGTGTATATGTACTTATCTAATGCAAATATCATTAATGCAAATTATGTTAGTGAAATGAATCCATATGTATGCAATTCCTAACATAATGTATAACATCTATATGTGTGCACATAACATACATCCATATGCAACATCCATGTGATAACACAAAAATTTTCATCCATGAATAAGCGTAAACACTCATGCATATGCAATATGAGGAGTGTGTGAGCCGATCTAGTGCCTAATGTGTATAATGCATCCACGAGTAACCACTTGCAAACACTTGCAACCACTTGCAAACATCAAGCATAACATGTTTCAAACACATGTTTCATCCAAAGGGTTTCTACCTAAGGTTCTCATGACAAGATTAACACGATATAGATAGAGAAAGAAAGATATGCTACAAAGAGATCGGGAAGATAAGCAAGATATACTCCTTTTGGATTACAAGAAATCCCTTCCTAACACAACCCATATTCTATGAAAGCCCAAAAGGTTTAGTCAACCTAACGGACCCTTTCAAACCTTGACATGTATTACTAACCGATGAGTCATACCCCCTTATGGAGTTTACAACAGAAATGGGATCGAAAATGGGACCGAGAGGATATACGTAAAAAGATAACATGCGAGTAAGTTCCACAGGAAAACAAGGATCAAGGATATGCTCTTAAAAAGAGATATGATGCGCGTATCTAGCCTTCAGTCTTCTAAGTCACATTTCCTTGAGCTTAACTCCACTGTGCTTTGACCGTCTTTTACCTCATGATTTCTTAGCTTCTTAACTCTTATTTCCAAATATGAGTTGGAACCCATTTCATTGTCGCCTCTCGTCTTCCTTTTTCACTTACTCTTCTATCATTCTTGGCTTAAACATAACTATGACCTCATGGTTTCATGCAAGCTCTCCAAAATTCACTAGTGAATCCTGGATCTCGTTTACTTACTATAAAGTATTCCATGCAGCAGAACTTTTCTTGAAAATACCAATCCACGTTGCCAATTGCTCTTACTAACGTGATTTTCTATAACTCATGCTTGAACGAAATGAACCATCCGCCTGCGAATGATAGGTCGTACTTAGATTCAGTTGCTTGCCCATGACTTCCCGTAGACTATCCCAAAACTGGCTAGTGAAGATTGAGTCATGGTTACTAACTATACTTTAGGGAACCTCGTGCAACCGCTTTATTTCTTGAAAGTAAACTGTTGCTAGCTATGATGCAGTCCCTTCGCTCTTTACCGGAGTGAAATGAGCGCTCTTCGTGAGTCTACCTACCATGACCCACATGCTTGTATTCCCTTTCCTTGATCTAGGCAGTCCATCCAAATCCTTCGTGACGCTTTACTACATCCATTGCGGGGACCTCCAATGGATGTAATAGCCCACCGGGCTTTTTATGACTCGGCCTTAATCTGTTGGCACAACATGCACCTTGGGACAAACTCGGCCACCTCCTCGAGTGATGTGCATCTTCAAGAGCCTTCTTTCTCTCATCGCGTCTTAGCCATCCCTTGTCATCTATAGCGAGGTGACTTATCATCTCGCCTCGAATCAACTTGTCCATGATCTCGACTAACTGCGGGTCTTCCTTCTGTGAAGTCCCTACTTGATCCAGAAGGGTAGGTCTAAGCTCAAGGGACGCTAACTAACTAATTAAACTGAGAGAACTTCTTACTTCAATTGTCCTCGTCGGAGCTTTTCGGTTTTGAACCGCGACCACTTTAGCAGGATCCACCACTAAGCCTTGCTTAGAAACTATGTGCCCAAGAAATCTAACTTCTTTTCTCCAAAACGACATTTGGAGGACTTGGCTTTCAACTGATGGGCTCTAAGCGCATCCATCACCTCCTTGAGATGTCTAGCATGTTCTTCCTCGTTCTTTAAGAAAGTCAGGATATCTTCTACAAAGACTACCACAAACTCGTTCAGGAACTCCCTAGACACCCTACTCATCAAGTCCACGAAGTAGGCGGGTGCATTAGTCAAACCGAATGGCATGACCAGCCATTCTAAGAATCCATCTGGAGTTATGAACGCAGTTTTGCCTATACTATCCTCAGCTACTCTGAGCTGATGGAATCCAGTAGCAAGATCAAGAGAAAACAGATGTTCCTACAAGCTGATCAAACAAATCATCGATCCTTGGTAATGGTTGTCTATTCTTCTTGTTCTACTCACGATAATCAACACAAAGTCGAAGAGAACCATCTGCCTTGGTAGTAAATACTACAGGCGCTCCCCATTCAGATATACTTCGTCTAATGAAGTTCTTCTCAAGCAACTCCTTGACTTGCTTTCTTAACTCTCATCTTGCGGGGCCATGTGCCTAACCGGCCACGAAACTATCTTGGCATTATCAACCAGATAAATGCGGAAATCTATCTCTCGTTTAGGGTAACCCCCTTCACTTCACCCAAGATATCAGGATATTCTCGGACCACCCTCACCGATTGCAAACTATCGATAGACGAGTTGAGGGATTCAAGATAACACAACATGACGGGACCCATAGGGTTACAAGAAATTTTTAGGGTATTACCGAGGCGAGTCATGAGCCTCACAACCCTATGCTCAAAAATCAAGGATGTCTCCAAAACTGGACAACCCATCCATGCCCAAAAATCAACCCATACCCCATGAAACCGAGAATATAAGCATCACACGAGAATTCTACACTCAAGATAGAAATTTTCAAATCCACGCAGATCATAGACAAATGGGCGGAACCCCTAATTGGATTTGAAACACACACGGGATCATTAACTAGACTAGTACTTAGGTGCAAACTTTCAACTAGATCAGATGAAATAAAGCTATGCGATGCACCAGAATCAAACAAGGTACGAACTGGAAAATCAGAAATATATACAAGGCTCTCAACAGAAATACTACCTCGATCGGGTACTGGAGCGGCATTGAGAGCATGAACTTGCCCTCCTGAAGGTCCAGCACGCTGAGTCTGACCCTGGCCTTGCCCTTGCTTCTTCGGGCAATCCTTACTGAAATGTCCAGTCTCACCGCAGAAAAAGCATTCACCATTCTTCCTTTTCCTCTTCTTACAATCCTTAATAAGATGCCCAACTGAACCGCAATAATGGCACTTCCCCTTGTTGTTATTGCCCTGGTTGTTGTTCCCCTTGTTGCCCTGACTCTTGTTCTTGTTCTGATTGCCTTGATTGCTCTGACCACTTGGATTACCCTGATTTCCTTTCCACTGGGAATCAGTCTTCTTGGCTTGAGTATCATTCATCTTGACCTCTTTCTTGACATCTCCCTGAAGTAACGCCATATCAACCAAGCTCTCAAACGTGGCCCCATGGGGAATATGTGACATAGCCAATCCCTGCAACGGCTCATTCAATCCTCTAGCAAAACGAAGAGCCTTCTTCTGAGGAGTACTCACCATATCCAAGCCAAAACGAGCTAACTGATTGAACTTGTTCACATATTCTTTGACAGACATATCTCCTTGTTTCAAAGTTATGAACCTCTCCATTTGCAGATTCTCCTCAGCAGAAGATAGAAACTTAAGCACGAACCTTGCCCTGAAATCGGCCCAAGTCTCAACAGGCCTAGTACCATTGGTGACTTCCCACCAATAAGCGGCTTCATCCTTCATAAGCCAAACCGCCAACAAGATCTTCCTCTGATCGTCTAACCCAAAGATAGCAAATAAATCCTCGGTCTCTTTCAACCAATTTCTGGTCTCTACAAAAGTCTCAGTGCCTTGAAAGTTCTTGCCACCCATTGCTTTGAAATCTTTGCAAGTCTTTGCGAAGTCAGCTTGAGGATGCTGAGGGGGAGGAGGAAGAGGAACCTCAGCGACAGGAGGAGGAGGAACATTAACTACCGGAGGAGGAGGAGGAACATCGGCGGGGCCGGCTTCGGTCGCCCTAGCCTCCAAAAGTCTCCTATACCAAACAGGTACGTGTACTCCCTCCGGAATGGCAAAGTTATTGGCCATACTGAAAACGAAGAAAAAGATAGATTCAGAATGGGGAAAAACGAAGGAATTTTGCTAATGGCTTTTTGGGGAATAGCCTTTAAAATAAACTAGACTTTTCTTTGGAAAATACTTAATATTTGGTTTTGAAAATAGTTTTCCAAAAGTTTCAAAAACCTTTTTATTCCTTCTCGTAAACCATATGCTCTGATACCAAATGTAACACCCCGCCTCCGCCAGGGTGTCTCTTGCAAGCACTCTGACTTTGGATGGGCGTTTGAATCAGGTAAACATGCATAATGATATATCAAGGCAGAACAAGAACATATGTATATATGTAAACAGAGAAAATAAGATAAGTAAAACAACGGAAGATTTCAAACTATTTCAAAACAAGTCTGGTACAACATAATGTCAACTTTCCAAATAAACAAGTCTAGATAAAAACAACATCAGTGAAAAACTGAAATACATAAGTACTATCCCCAAAATAAGTGATAACCATAGCTAGCTTCATGTCAAGACCGTACATGAGCTAAAATCCCACAAGCAAGCGATCAGAAATCCAAGCTAAGCTCCAATATTCCCACCCTGAGAACCTGGGGGGGGGGGGGAAACGGAAGAAAAGAGGCGAAAGAAAACAGGTCAGTCAAAAAGACTGAGTAAGCCCTACTACAATCAATGTAAACTGATAAAGTTAACTGGCATGAGAAGCAGGGATGAACATAAGGATAACAACATACTAGCATGATGATTAACTAACAAGGTAGATAAAGGTGTCATCGCATAATCAGGTTTAAGGTTTTTGCACCACAGGTGTACTAGCAAACTAACATGACTTGAATAAACAAGTATTGATCCCTTGGCCCAAGCTTTGGCCCAATAACATGAAATGACCCTAATACGAGGTCCAACCAAACGGTCTAATCGATCGGCTCCCTAAGCCTAACTCGTCACGTGTTGGTGTCAATACGGCCCAAACATAATTGTAGTCGGACTGTGCCGGGTGTCCCGTCGGGTGTATCAAGCCCTAGGGTGTCAACCCCTGGACACCATAAACATAAGTGCACAGTCTCGATCTACTGGTACCCATGCTTGACTTCTCCAAATACGGACTACGTGCACGACCATAGTCCGTCCGGAACTACATCGGCGTACCACTCGACCGTCGTTTTGGTCACTTATACCAGTCCAGTAATTGTGCCCCCACCCTAGCCTAGTCCCTAGGGTCTTAATGATACGAACTTGGGATTACTGCTGGAGTGGACCCCCATTGCTAGGATTTTCTAGTGGGTTAAGTACGGTTTAACCCTTTTACTAATCATGGATTAACTTGGTTAAGTGTAACGATGAGTTCACGACTTAACCCTGATTAATCTACCAAGCCCAAATTGGTTAAGTATTAGGTGGACCATGACTTAACCCTAATCATGAGGCATTAATTAATTAATGTGCCTTAACCTCTCACATTAGACTTTGTTGCGGTTACTAGTTAAGCTGGTCAGTTCCGGGTAGCTTTACACCACAACTTGGTCTAACCTCGGGTTCAAGGTACAACATGACCAACTTCTCACATTGGGTCCTATTGTTTGTAGCAACTACTTAAGCCAGTCGGTTCCGGGTAGTTTTACGCTACAATCTCAACACAACCTCGAGTTGGTCACACTTATATTTTCTAAGTGTCATGTCCATCATGTTTACAAAACATATTACAAGTTTTCAAGCATTTGGGTAGACCTAACTTAATAGGTAAATTCCCAATGGGTAGACCTAACTTAATAAGTAAATTCCCAATCTTATGTTTTTATGTCTTTTAAGTTTACCCAACCCCAAACGCAATCCCATCGCTTACATATCGCAATAGCGCATAAAGGATAGAAAGTGGGAACTTGGCATAAAGATGACAAATGGTGTTGAAGCCACAAGTTTAACATGGTGGCATATGAAATGTACATATGTTCATATACTTGCATATTGCATCATTAGGCCTCAAAAGTATGCATAAAACCAAACTTAGCATATAAGTGATACATGGTGATAAATGACATGTAGAAGTTGCCATAAGTTCGCATTTAGCCTCACATGCAAGTTATCATAAGGGATATGATAACTTACATGTTGCCAAAATGCAACCTTTAGCATAAAGCTTGAAGCTTTAAACTCATAAACCCAAGATAAGCTTGCATAACATGATAACATGAGCAAAATGATCAACCATAACATAACTTGCATATCATAAGGCAAACTTGCATATCATAACATAGCAAACTTGCACAACATAACATGATAAACTTGCATATCATAACATGGCAAACTTGCATAACATAACATGATAAACTTGCATATCATAACATGGCAAACTTGCATAGCATAACATGGTAAACTTGCATATCATAACATGGCATACTTGCATAGCATAACATGGTAAACTTGCATATCATAACATGGCATACTTGCATAACATAACATGATAAACTTGCATATCATAATGATCAAACACAACTTGCATCATTCATTAACTTTAGAGTTTAAATATGAAAGTAGAAAAGGGCTTACAAATTCTTATGAAGACACAAATATATTAATAGATTGAGACAAAGCCCTTATGCAATCAAATAAACCCAAAATGCAAGCTCCAATAGAAAAACCCTTGAGCCAAAATGATCAAAACCCTTGCTTTATGATGTAAATATGGAAACTTGACTTGAATGCAAGCTAATGACACTCATACAAGCTTGAAAACACTTGTATGCATGGAAAATCTCTCATAGAAATTTATTTAGGAATTTTATGAAGAGAGTGGAGGCCATGAGAGGAATGATTTTGCCATAGTTTAGTTACTTGAATGAATAATGATGATTTAGGGTTAGGTTAGGGGCTTATTTATAGAGATTAGGATTAGTTTCAACCTTAGGATTAAACCCTAATTCCAATCTCAGCCCTTAAAACCGAATCTGACCCCAAAACCTAACCAAAACCCCAAAATGGTGCACCACGCAAAACTGCCTGGCTGAACCAAGTCGACAGGGCTGTCGACTTGGGTCCAACCAAGTCGACTCCCAAGTCGACAGGGCTGTCGACTTGGGTGCTCTGGCGGGAATTTTCCCGCCTGACCCAATCTGACCGTTTTTCGAATTTTGAACCCGAAATTCGAAATCTGAACTTGGAATTCAAATCTGTTTTGAACTTGAAATTTTCTGAAAACTTCATTGGGCCTTAATCGGGTCATACGGACTCCGATTTTCGAAAACTCGGACTCTATTTCGCGTATTTTTCCGAGACGAACGCAATGGCATAGCCCGTTTCCCTTGATTCATATTTATAAATTAAATTCTACCTCGATTTACGTTATAACAGGTTATTGAAAATACGGGCTGTTACATTTTCGACCTAGAAAATTCGACATACAACACCATGCCAACCATTCAAGACTCAAAAATTGACCGGGTAGTCCATGAAAGAATTTAGAGGGTGAGAATAGATATGATAGAAACTTAGAATAGAAGAAGAAGAACACAACATCAGAGTAACACGAATCTCACAACGGAACGAATAACATATAATATATGTATAACATAACTTTGATATATAAATCTGTACTTGAATATACATCATTATCAAAGTACAACACTTACAACATAGCAGAAATAAACAATAGCTATATGATCTTGAAGCCTCCTGCTCCAGCTCTTCCAGTATCCGTAAATCCTGACTACTTGACTGCCCGTACAAAATTGAGCACCCAAGAGTTTAAGGAAAATAAAACAAACAAACTCTGGGTCAGTCATGGGACTGGTGTGAGTAAAACAATTTAAAACAGTTTGAACAATTAACGATATCTCATAAGATCGCGCCGTATAACGGAATGGGTTTTTCCCTTATGAGAATCCAAATCAATTTGATTTAACTTTCAAATCATTTTGAAAGAAACGATAAACTTTATATCAAAACTCTTTTGATATTATTATAATGTCTATCAACCACAATATAATAATCATCTTGTAGAACGCTTTCATCTCACGTTCCACATATATAGTATACAATCAAAACCGCGAGCACTTATTGGGTAATGGATTTCCAACTATGACAAGGTATGGAACCACCTTCCGATAGTGTACCTCTAGAGAGGAATACACTGGGTTCAACAAGAACATCTTGCAACCCGGCCACACATGACCGACCACTCATTTCGCTTGAGTGTATCGAATGTATATCACCAATGGTTGGGATCAACAACCGTTTCCCGAATGGAACAACATCGACAATAGATTATAGAATGAAATGAATATCTCTAGATAGGTGATAATACACCTTACTTGGCAGCCAACCACTTAGCTATGCTGCCTGCCTGATTTTTGTCATTTCCCGGTTGTGAGGCTAGAGGCCACGCTTATCTCTGACAGATCACACAATTATTCACTTTGAATGTCACATCGTCATACCCGCCAAATCAAAAATTGATTTCCCCAAAAATACAACGGGTATATAGCTAAGAGAAACAAATTCCTCCGCCACCAAACGTAAATACATTTGAAGAGATCAACTTACGCGATCCATTAAATATACCCTATCAGACATTCTTCCATACAGGTCGTCCTGGGACTGGACAAACCGAAGGCACTATTCTGTAAATAGGACAACCCTTGCATAACTCCGTCTTCAATTATCTTCATCATATTTGATCGCAATGCTAATGCCCATACAGAGTGGTTTTCAGATAATGAGTCTGATCCCGGTCTCTCCGTATTGTCGACGGGAAAATTGTCAAAAACTTCGATAATCGGTGAGTTAACTATCAAAGAAAAACACATGTGCAAACAACGATATTATTTCCAGATGGAAATTCTATCGATCAATCATCAATCATCATTTATCTCTTAAATTAATTCATCATTAATTTATTTGTTTACCCATTTCCTATTTCCATATATATACAGAAATTCTTATTTTCTAATTTAGAAAACATTTCTGATTCTTATTTGGAAAACATTTCCAAAACTCCGTCATTGGATTTAAATAGATGTTAAATAAAACATCGCTATGCCCACTCGAACCATTAACACTTATTAGCTAAATTCACTTAACCATCATTCACTATCAAACCTTACCATTCCTTAGTTAAGAAGGAAGTCAATCAAGTTGGGGTAAAATTACCTCTCAGACCTTAACTGAACAATGTTTTAACTTCGAAATAGTCAAAGTTTATCTTTTAAATCTTTAACAAACTTCCTTACGTAACTCTCTTCTGAATAAATCTCTATTCGATAAATCTTTCCTTCGAATAAACTATATTCGATAATCTCTCTTCTTCGAATAACCTTTATTTGAATAACTCAATTCAATTAACACTATTCGATTAACTCTAATCGATTTACTCTTATCAGTTAGCTCTATTTGATTAGCTCAATTCTATTAAATCTATTTGATTAACTCTATTGGATTGACTCTATTTGATTTACCCTACTGGATTAACTCTATTCAATTAACTCTAACTAATTTACTCTTATCAATTAACTCCTTTCGAATAAACTATATTCGATTAACTTTTTTCGAATAACTAATATTCGATTTAACTCCTTTCGAATAACTAATATTCAATAACTCCTTTCGAATAACTAATATTCTATTAACTCCTTTCGAATAACTAATATTCGATTAACTCCTTTCAAATAACTAATATTCGATTAACTCCTTTGGAATAACTAATATTCGATAACTCCTTTCGAATAACTAATATTCGATTAACTCCTTTCGAATAACTAATATTCGATTAACTCCTTTCGAATAACTAATATTCGATTAAATCCTTTCGAATAACTAATATTCGATAACTCCTTTCGAATAACTAAAATTTGATAACTCTTTTTTCGAATAAACTATATTCGAATAACTCTAATTCAATTAACTCTATTCGAATAACAAATATTCGACTAACTCTTTTTCGATTAACTCTATTCGAATAACTCTAGTTCGATTTAACTCTAATCGATTAACTCTAACTGATTAACTCTAACTGGTTAACTCTAACTCTAATCGATTAACTCTAACTCTAATCGATTAACTCTAACTCTAATCGATAAACTCTAATTCTAATCGATTAACTCCTCTAACTCATTTTGATTAACACATTTTGATTAACTCCATGTCCATATTCAGTTTCAAATATCGATGTTGAAATCGATTCTTACTTCTCTATATAAGCCCTGAGTTATATATTCTATTTATCCAATGATAAATATTTTATTTTATTTATAAAATGTTATTTATAAATTAATCTTCTCAATCTATTGGTTATAAAAGATTCTATTTTAAATCTTTGCTTTAAATCTATATCATGTTATACCCGTGTGCAAAGCATGGGTCTAAACTTTCCTGATGTAAAATTCTATTCATTTGCCAAATATTTCCTTATATGACATTCTTTTCATTTCCCAATAAATCCTTTTTATAACACTGTTTATTCTTAAAATAAACATTTCCTTTTTATAACTCTATTTATAAATGTTTTACCAATATTACTCTTTCTGTTTTTATTTGTAAATGTTTTACAAATATTTCTCTTTCTTTTTTATTTGTAAATGTTTTTACAAATATTTCTCTTTCTGTTTGTTTTACAAATATTTCCCTTTGTATTTGTTTTACAAATAATTTCCTTTATAAAATCCCTTTATTTTATAAATATTCCTTTATATAAAATCCTTTGATTTTATAAATATTCTATTCCAATATACAGTTTGAAATCTTCCTTCTATATAAAGTCTTTCGATTATATATAATATTTTTATTTCAATATAGTTACTGAAATTTTCCTTTTTCATCCCAGAGTTTTCTTACGGTATTTAAAATACCAAACAACAGTGATCGATATCATTCAAACACACATAATCAACAACAGATTATATATAACAATATATGAAACAAAACAGTATTTTATATATTGAGGAACCCAGTTGGGTCCCTCCAACCTGTTTCCCTGCATCACAGATGTTAAACAATATAATTAACATCGATTTCATTTCACTATGAAATATTCTGCTAAACAGAATCGATATTTGATTAACGATATATATATATATATATATATATATATATATATATATATCGTTATCTATAATTTCAACCAATACATAAGCAATTCAACCAAACAGTTAACACACAGCAATTAATAGATAATTATCAGTTCTAAGAATACGTTATAGATATATAACTTTTCAGAGTTGGTGAGTTTTACTCACATAAGACGATCATCGTTAATAACGATAACCATCGCTTGATTCAGACAGATAATTTATTTCGCAATAAATTGTAACGAGCCCTAATTCACTTCCAGTCAGTTCCATGTTGTAGTCGTCGTCCATACGATCATGTCGGATCATGTTTCGCTGAATTCCGATATCGTACGATGAAGTTATACATTTTAGAAGTTAATACACTTTTAAATTAAAAATAAACTTAGAAATTTTAAATTCTAACGGGCCTTAACCTTTCACCCTTGGCCCATCTTCACTCCTACAAGCCCAGAACGTTTACCCTTTCTTCCCAAATCCACAAATGACGCTCCGCTTCAGTAAATGGCCAAATCCGACCTATTTCCACTGCCTACTGCTCCCTCTACAACCGGTCATTCAAGAATCCACCGCCACCAACGATCTCCTCTTCCTCTCCTCTCCGTGCTCCACCTACTCATGCTCAACTCGCCCTCAAAAGACAAACCGCGACATCAGCTAACCCCCCGTCTGTACTGTGCAATGACCGAACCCTTTTGATATGAAAACACTCTAAACTCTCACAAATCCATCTCCTTCATACCACAAACCCAAATCTGACGTTTACTTCACCAATCAATGCTTCTACCTCGTGAATTCGTCAGCTGTAACACCCCGTAATTTTGCGACATTAAGATTCTCAAATTAAAGTATAATTAATTTTTAAAAGAAAAATTAAAAGAAAAAGATCCATGCAGTTGTTTAATTTAAGTATTGTAACTAACATGAAAAAGAGAAGTAAGGAGAGAACAATAATTATTATTGCTCTAAGACTTATTAACAAAAGCCTCTGTAGCTCAGTTGGTTAAGGCATTGGATTTGTAGCATGGAGGTCGGGGGTTCGAACCCCGGCGGTGGCATAATTTTTTATCTTTGTTTTAGAGAGGGCCAACTGAACATGCAAATATATGTACGTATACAAATTCAAAATTTGAAAGGATAAGAACGTACATATAAGGAAATAAAGAATATATATATACCAATAAGAATATATATATATATATATGCAAAAATATATGTATACGAAAGATAAAATTCAAGATAAGGCTACAGTCAATGAAATATGGCAACATCATTTGAATTTTGAAAATAAAATGAAAGTTGTGCGTATATATATACGCGTAAAATGGTCGTTAGAGGAATTGTATACATATAAGAATATTTCATGTGAATAAAACAGTTAAATAAATTCCAGAAATTCAAAAGTTTGAAAATCAAACTTTTACGCCAAAATAGCTTGTGGGACCCAATGCTGACTCAGCACTGCGTGTATGATAAGGTTTGGCTAGATTCATCTACGTACCTGGACTATTTTCTTAACTAGGTTCAATGCTGACTCAGCGCTGCGTGTACGATAAGGTCTTGAGCAGCTATATAAACAGCCTATAGTCTTCATTCTCTTTGCACCAATTCTCTTCTATCCTTATGCTTCTAAGATTCATGGCTTCTTCCCCTCCTCTAAATTTTCTTAAATAAAATAAAATAAAATATGATTCAATACGAGGAGATGCTGCTAAAAGACTTTTAAGGACGGATTCAAATCAAAGTTTCAAGTGAAGAATTCAAAGGCTAGCTCAAACAAGTTTCAAGCAACGACGCACGAATCATAGCCATGCTTTCCTTCTTTTCTAGATCTATTTTCTGTAAGTTGGTTATTTCTAGATCTGAATATTTTGTTTTATTCGTGACATGAAATTAAAGGAATAAAGGAATATGCCAAATCTCTCTCTCTCTCTTCGAATCTGTGTTTATACTCTTGGACTGAATTAAGAACTGTTATGATTCGAGGACAAATAAGACTGTAACCGTGACTATGACTATAGAACTGTGGCCTTTGAAAGCATATGCCTTTGGACTATGACATAAGCCTTTGATTTTGGGACATAAAACATTGCCTATGACGGTGACTTATGACTGTGGGAATTATTTTCCCTTTTGACTATGAATATTGCCTATGACTATGGACATTTGCCTATGACTATGAACACAAGCCTTTGATTTGGACATAAAGTATTACCTATGACATAACAACGGTGATTTAAACACCTATGATTCATGACTAGGAAAATTGTTGCTTAGGTTCTGTGACTATGAATTTGGGTCTAAAACCCGATTTATCTATTCTGTCTGTTCTTGATTTTCTTTGGTTTTAGGCTGTGGGAATTTACCTATTAAGTTAGGTCTACCCATGTTCTCGAACCTATTCTGTCTATTCTTGGTTTTAGACCGTGGGAATTTACCTATTAAGTTAGGTCTACCCATATTCTTGAGCCTACGTCGTTATTCAAAATCTTTTTATGCCAATTATTATGTCCACCCTTTTTCATAGCATCTTTGGTTCATTCCCTATTTTCTACGAATCTAGATTTATTTACAATCTAGGTTGAATCATGATTATACGAACGGTGGGAATGCGATTTGGGAAAAACACAAAAATAAACATAAATATAGTTGTAAGCTTGAAATTGGCATAGTTTGGAAGCGAACATGATTCTGATTTATACAATTTTAGAACATGTGTTAAGACATGTGAATTGGGTAGATTTGACATGGATTATAGGTTATGAAATTTAGATCTAGTATTGGGCTGTAAACTGAAAAACTAGAATAATAAATCTAGTTTGTACGTAGACTGTAAACTAGAAGAATAAATCTAGTTTTTGGGCATAAACGGTGAACTAGAATAGAAAATCTAGTTTGGCATATAAAATCTAGTTTAGCATAAACTGAAAATAAAGATGATAGATCTAAATTGCTATGAACTGTAGGTTAGGCAAATCAAGATTTGAGCCTAGAATATAAGTCTGTTAGCGACAAATGAATATAGGCCAAATTTGTTTAAAAAGGGGGAAATGGGTTGTAAGATAAATTGTTAACAATTTATAAACAAAAGAAAGATATTTTGATAACACCCCTTTTTATAACTCGTACCAGAAAGTTCTAGGGTGACAGAGAGGATAGTGTCTAGGCTTGGGTTTGGAAAATATAAGTTTCCTGCCCTCCCTGGCTATCCCTAACTGATCCGAAGGACGGGATGGTTGTTTTCAAAACCAGATTTGGAAATTAATCAAAAACCCTTTGAACTTAGAAAACATGAATATGCCTAACCCGAGGTTAGACTGAGTTGCGGTGTAAACCTGCCCGGAACCGACCGGCACATCCAGTAACCACAGCAATATCTGTCTAATGTGAGAGGTTGCGGCTTTAATTTATTAATTAAAGCTAGAATGGGAAGGTTAAGGAACACTTAACCAACTTAGCACAGTTAAAGCTAGAATGGGAGGGTTAAGTCCATGGGAATACTTAGCCAAATTAACATGTTGACTAGACTAGAAGGTGGGGTTAAGTAAAGTTAATACACTTAGCCAATTTAACATGTTAATTAGACTAGAGGTTGGGGTTAAGTAATAAACTTAGCCAAATTAATATGTTAGCTGGACTAGACCATAGGGTTAAGTAAACTTGAATGCTTAACCATCAGAATATGATAAATGAATAGGGTTAAGTAAAAAGCATAAAGGGATAACACTTAACCAGTGTAATAGGATAAGGGAAGAGGGTTAAGCTAGCTTCAATCGACTAAAGACACTTAACCAACCCAACCTGGCGAGAAAGAAAACTAAACAGTAAACCTCAGTTGAAAAAGGGACTAAGTAGTAAAACTTAGTTAAGAAAACAAGGAATTTGGAAACTAAGTGGTAAACCTTAGTTAGTAGAACTAAGTAGTAATTCTTAGTATAACACGAAGGAGCGGACATCCATCTGGTTTTAAGAAGACTCCAACGAATTGGGTTACGAAGCCCGAGGCTTCGAGGGGACATGAGGGTACTCTTGGTATCCCTCTGTGAGGCTGCAGATGATCATCCTGGGCTCACAGAGGTTAAGGTCTGCGTTAGAAGAACCGAGGGTATGCCTTGGTTGCAATATATATATGTGGCAACCTAAAGACTAGGATGGACCAGCGTGATTCGGCGAGAAGACGGTAGCCCTGTGATAGCAACTCGTCGTCTACCATCCATCTTGAGTCAATCGAGATACGTGAAGCGGAAAGGCGGAGAACTCCAAAAGACCATATACTTGCTATCTAGTTATGGTTGCGGATGGCCATAGGATAGTGGGGCACCGGGGGCCGGCGTATAGTTCTCATTTTACAAGGTGTGCCTTTCATTAGTTGAGGGAGGGGTCAAGTGGGACCATAGCCACTGGAATAAAAACAGACCTTAGCATCTGCATCGGCAGATATCCGAAAGCTCCCGACCGAGTTCTGTATTCCTTGATTTGCCCTGTCACAGGACTCGGATCGCACATTACAGGATATGTGCATCTAGACAAGCGATAACGATTCGCGATACATGCGTGGGGAAGCCTAGGAGCATATACCACTCTAGGTAGTGTGTCCTAGACTTGGGGGCATTGTTCGACAGGTAGCGTAATCCCTAGTTGGACTAGGTGGCATAAACCCTGAACTCGAAAAGCGTTCAGCAGATAGCGTAAAACTATAGTTAAATCTAAGAAGCACTTGATAGAAAACCCTAGACTAGATCTAGGTAATAAATAATAAATGTATGCCTGAAGACAATGGAAACTACAGGGGTTGGGATCACGTTATCGTTACTAGTTGAACACTAGTTAGGTGGTGCAGAGATATAGAAACCAGTATAACTAGGAAATAGCGAAGCGGCGAAAGTAATAGAGCATATCCAGTTTATCTTATCTTAGCATGTCTTGTGATTATCTTGTCTAATCTTGCTGACCCTATGGTCATGGTGTAATCTTGGATTCAGTTAATTCATGTCGTTTGTTTCTCCATGTTCACATGCTAGAAGTTACTAAACTTACTCATGCTTTATGTCTGACTCTGTTTTTCTTTTGTCTTCTTTTCTTCCGTTCCCCCCCCCCAGGTAGTAGAGGAGGGAATAGTATAGCTCAGGTTAAGTTGGAATGTCACCCTTTCCCAGCTTGAAGATTTGTCGAAGTTTGCTTGGATTCTCTTTTCAGATGCTATGGCTGGCTCTTGCTAAATTTGGGGAATATAAATGTATTTTCATGCTTCTTTATTTTGTAAGACAGATGATACTCTGACATTGTAAAGAAATCATTGTACAAACTATTTATCAATAAAGCAATGTTTTATCTTCCGCTGTTTAATTTTTGTCTGTCTTGTAATTTATCTGCATCTTTTACCCTAAATGCTCCACAGAACTTAGTGCATTCCCTTTGTGAGTGACACTAACGGACGTGGGGTGTTACACGTGGTATCAGAGCTGAAGGTTACCAGATCAGATAAAGGATTTGAAAAATTATTTTCGAACGGTTTTAAAAGAAGTATTTTCAAAAGAAGAGATTTGTTTTAAAGGCATATTCCCCAAAGCCATACGCACTATCTTCTCTTCCTCTGTTTAAATTCTTGTCTCCTTCTTTCTTGAGTCTCTGGGGCTCCTGGCTTTCTGGGAGGTAACCTCATCGAAGGGCAAAGTAGTGCCCGGCTTCCATCCATAGCCGTAGTTGTTTCATCTACGGGCATTTTTCTTTCAAAGCTTATAAGGTTTTCCGGACGATGGAGGCAGTTTTCGAGAGATTTGTCAACATGACTATACACGGAAGGGGATGAGGAGTTTGGCTAAGGAGCATAAGCCTAGGATGAGGAATTCATGGATGTAGACTTAGCACACGAAGGAGGAAGAAATTATAAAACCTAAGACAAGAGGAAGTATTTTTACTAGGGTATGATAGGGCATATACTTAAGGACAAGGGCAAGAACGAGGACAAGATTTTCAGAAGGACAAGTACATGCTTTCGCCACGAAGCGCACCTAGGAGAAAGGTAGTTCGGTTGGAAGAGTCTAGTTTTCTGTTCGTGCTATTTCCTTAGGTTCTAGCGCTTCTCATTTGTTCATATCCACTTCCATAGTTGGGTCTCTGCACCATAGTACTTGTATAGTAGAAAGATCCCACTAGAGTCTCAAATCCAATTGGTGGTCCGACCAGTTTATTTTTTTAGTAGGGATTTGAGAATAGCTATCGAGTTTTCTTATATCATCTCACGTAGATCGTCTAAATTCGGGGAGATATTCCTTGGGTGCTTGTCTGATATTGGTTTAGGCCTTTGGGGCTTGTACTTGAGGAATGTCGAGTTCGGTTTGGATGGTTTGCGGGAGAGATGAATAGTTGTGGTAGGCACCTCAAAGAGCATGTAGTGACCTTTCGACTCTTATAGTTATGGCATGACGGATAAGAGGGAAACCTCTAATCATCTTAGTACGTATACTTGGTACCGTGATTGACATCTGTTTAGTTTGGAATTGGAGGTCGGAAACTTCACAATCGTGAAGTTAAATTGGTTAAGATACAGTGGAGTAAAGTTCAAGAAGGCTAGATACTAGCAACATGCCCTTTTTCCTTAAGGGTGCATTCTTGATTTCTCTGTTTAGGAGCTTTACGCGTAGTTGTTTCTCTCTTTCCAAAGTATATCCTCTAGGTCGTATCTGCAATCCTTAGGTAGAAGCCAATGGATGTAGACATGTATTTGAAACATGTTATGGTTGAATGGTTGCAAGTGGTTGCAAATGGTTGCTCGTGGATGCATATGCATACGTATTAGGCACTAGATCAAATTCGGACGCTCTCATATTGCATTTGCATATATGCATTTGTTTATAAGTTGAACTTGATATGATATCATATGGACGTTGCATATGGATGAATGGCTGTGCACGCATGTAGTATTTACATGACTAGGGATGTTTGCATGCATGATTGGACGCATGGCACTAACATGATTTGCATTAAGGAGGTCAACTGAATCAGTAGACCGCCTGATTTTGCATTAGATAGAGACATATACACACACTATGCATATGAACATGAAAGCATTAGAAATTTTTTTAAGGACAATGAATGCCTGTGATTGAATGGTTGAGTAGATGGGTGATTGGATGGTAGGACACATTCTTCCTAACTTGAAGATTTCGGGGACGAAATCCTTTTAAGTGGGGGAGAATGTAACACCCCGTAATTCTGCGACATTAAGATTCTCAAATTAAAGTATAATTAATTTTTAAAAGAAAAATTAAAAGAAAAAGATCCATGCAGTTGTTTAATTTAAGTATTGTAACTAACATGAAAAAGAGAAGTAAGGAGAAAACAATAATTATTATTGCTCTAAGACTTATTAACAAAAGCCTCTGTAGCTCAGTTGGTTAAGGCATTGGATTTGTAGCATGGAGGTCGGGGGTTCGAACCCCGGCGGTGGCATAATTTTTTATCTTTGTTTTAGAGAGGGCCAACTGAACATGCAAATATATGTACGTATACAAATTCAAAATTTGAAAGGATAAGAACGTACATATAAGGAAATAAAGAATATATATACCTATAAGAATATAAATATATATATATATGCAAAAATATATGTATACGAAAGATAAAATTCAAGATAAGGCTACAGTCAATGAAATATGGCAACATCATTTGAATTTTGAAAATAAAATGAAAGTTGTGCGTATATATATACGCGTAAAATGGTCGTTAGAGGAATTGTATACATATAAGAATATTTCATGTGAATAAAACAGTTAAATAAATTCCAGAAATTCAAAAGTTTGAAAATCAAACTTTTACGCCAAAATAGCTTGTGGGACCCAATGCTGACTCAGCACTGCGTGTATGATAAGGTTTGGCTAGATTCATCTACGTACCTGGACTATTTTCTTAACTAGGTTCAATGCTGACTCAGCGCTGCGTGTACGATAAGGTCTTGAGCAGCTATATAAACAGCCTATAGTCTTCATTCTCTTTGCATCAATTCTCTTCTATCCTTATGCTGCTAAGATTCATGGCTTCTTCCCCTCCTCTAAATTTTCTTAAATAAAATAAAATAAAATATGATTCAAGACGAGGAGATGCTGCTAAAAGACTTTTAAGGAGGGATTCAAATCAAAGTTTCAAGTGAAGAATTCAAAGGCTAGCTCAAACAAGTTTCAAGCAACGACGCACGAATCATAGCCATGCTTTCCTTCTTTTCTAGATCTATTTTCTGTAAGTTGGTTATTTCTAGATCTGAATATTTTGTTTTATTCGTGACATGAAATTAAAGGAATAAAGGAATATGCCAAATCTCTCTCTCTCTTCGAATCTGTGTTTATACTCTTGGACTGAATTAAGAACTGTTATGATTCGAGGACAAATAAGACTGTAACCGTGACTATGACTATAGAACTGTGGCCTTTGAAAGCATATGCCTTTGGACTATGACATAAGCCTTTGATTTTGGGACATAAAACATTTCCTATGACGGTGACTTATGACTGTGGGAATTATTTTCCCTTTTGACTATGAATATTGCCTATGACTATGGACATTTGCCTATGACTATGAACACAAGCCTTTGATTTGGACATAAAGTATTACCTATGACATAACAACGGTGATTTAAACACCTATGATTCATGACTAGGAAAATTGTTGCTTAGGTTCTGTGACTATGAATTTGGGTCTAAAACCCGATTTATCTATTCTGTCTGTTCTTGATTTTCTTTGGTTTTAGGCTGTGGGAATTTACCTATTAAGTTAGGTCTACCCATGTTCTCGAACCTATTCTGTCTATTCTTGGTTTTAGACCGTGGGAATTTACCTATTAAGTTAGGTCTACCCATATTCTTGAACCTACGTCGTTATTCAAAATCTTTTTATGCCAATTATTATGTCCACCCTTTTTCATAGCATCTTTGGTTCATTCCCTATTTTCTACGAATCTAGATTTATTTACAATCTAGGTTGAATCATGATTATACGAACGGTGGGAATGCGATTTGGGAAAAACACAAAAATAAACATAAATATAGTTGTAAGCTTGAAATTGGCATAGTTTGGAAGCGAACATGATTCTGATTTATACAATTTTAGAACATGTGTTAAGACATGTGAATTGGGTAGATTTGACATGGATTATAGGTTATGAAATTTAGATCTAGTATTGGGCTGTAAACTGAAAAACTAGAATAATAAATCTAGTTTGTATGTAGACTGTAAACTAGAAGAATAAATCTAGTTTTTGGGCATAAACGGTGAACTAGAATAGAAAATCTAGTTTGGCATATAAAATCTAGTTTAGCATAAACTGAAAATAAAGATGATAGATCTAAATTGCTATGAACTGTAGGTTAGGCAAATCAAGATTTGAGCCTAGAATATAAGTCTGTTAGCGATAAATGAATATAGGCCAAATTTGTTTAAAAAGGGGGAAATGGGTTGTAAGATAAATTGTTAACAATTTATAAACAAAAGAAAGATATTTTGATAACACCCCTTTTTATAACTCGTACCAGAAAGTTCTAGGGTGACAGAGAGGATAGTGTCTAGGCTTGGGTTTGGAAAATATAAGTTTCCTGCCCTCCCTGGCTATCCCTAACTGATCCGAAGGACGGGATGGTTGTTTTCAAAACCAGATTTGGAAATTAATCAAAAACCCTTTGAACTTAGAAAACATGAATATGCCTAACCCGAGGTTAGACTGAGTTGCGGTGTAAACCTGCCCGGAACCGACCGGCACATCCAGTAACCGCCGCAATATCTGTCTAATGTGAGAGGTTGCGGCTTTAATTTATTAATTAAAGCTAGAATGGGAAGGTTAAGGAACACTTAACCAACTTAGCACAGTTAAAGCTAGAATGGGAGGGTTAAGTCCATGGGAATACTTAGCCAAATTAACATGTTGACTAGACTAGAAGGTGGGGTTAAGTAAAGTTAATACACTTAGCCAATTTAACATGTTAATTAGACTAGAGGTTGGGGTTAAGTAATAAACTTAGCCAAATTAATATGTTAGCTGGACTAGACCATAGGGTTAAGTAAACTTGAATGCTTAACCATCAGAATATGATAAATGAATAGGGTTAAGTAAAAAGCATAAAGGGATAACACTTAACCAGTGTAATAGGATAAGGAAAGAGGGTTAAGCTAGCTTCAATCGACTAAAGACACTTAACCAACCCAACCTGGCGAGAAAGAAAACTAAACAGTAAACCTCAGTTGAAAAAGGGACTAAGTAGTAAAACTTAGTTAAGAAAACAAGGAATTTGGAAACTAAGTGGTAAACCTTAGTTAGTAGAACTAAGTAGTAATTCTTAGTATAACACGAAGGAGCGGACATCCATCTGGTTTTAAGAAGACTCCAACGAATTGGGTTACGAAGCCCGAGGCTTCGAGGGGACGTGAGGGTACTCTTGGTATCCCTCTGTGAGGCTGCAGATGATCATCCTGGGCTCACAGAGGTTAAGGTCTGCGTTAGAAGAACCGAGGGTATGCCTTGGTTGCAATATATATATGTGGCAACCTAGAGACTAGGATGGACCAGCGTGATTCGGCGAGAAGACGGTAGCCCTGTGATAGCAACTCGTCGTCTACCATCCATCTTGAGTCAATCGAGATACGTGAAGCGGAAAGGTGGAGAACTCCAAAAGACCATATACTTGCTATCTAGTTATGGTTGCGGATGGCCATAGGATAGTGGGGCACCGGGGGCCGGCGTATAGTTCTCATTTTACAAGGTGTGCCTTTCATTAGTTGAGGGAGGGGTCAAGTGGGACCATAGCCACTGGAATAAAAACAGACCTTAGCATCTGCATCGGCAGATATCCGAAAGCTCCCGACCGAGTTCTGTATTCCTTGATTTGCCCTGTCACAGGACTCGGATCGCACATTATAGGATATGTGCATCTAGACAAGCGATAACGATTCGCGATACATGCGTGGGGAAGCCTAGGAGCATATACCACTCTAGGTAGTGTGTCCTAGACTTGGGGGCATTGTTCGACAGGTAGCGTAATCCCTAGTTGGACTAGGTGGCATAAACCCTGAACTCGAAAAGCGTTCAGCAGATAGCGTAAAACTATAGTTAAATCTAAGAAGCACTTGATAGAAAACCCTAGACTAGATCTAGGTAATAAATAATAAATGTATGCCTGAAGACAATGGAAACTACAGGGGTTGGGATCACGTTATCGTTACTAGTTGAACACTAGTTAGGTGGTGCAGAGATATAGAAACCAGTATAACTAGGAAATAGCGAAGCGGCGAAAGTAATAGAGCATATCCAGTTTATCTTATCTTAGCATGTCTTGTGATTATCTTGTCTAATCTGGCTGACCCTATGGTCATGGTGTAATCTTGGATTCAGTTAATTCATGTCGTTTGTTTCTCCATGTTCACATGCTAGAAGTTACTAAACTTACTCAGGCTTTATGTCTGACTCTGTTTTTCTATCGTCTTCTTTTCTTCCGTTCCCCCCCAGGTAGTAGAGGAGGGAATAGTATAGCTCAGGTTAAGTTGGAATGTCACCCTTTCCCAGCTTGAAGATTTGTCGAAGTTTGCTTGGATTCTCTTTTCAGATGCTATGGCTGGCTCTTGCTAAATTTGGGGAATATAAATGTATTTTCATGCTTCTTTATTTTGTAAGACAGATGATTCTCTGACATTGTAAAGAAATCATTGTACAAACTATTTATCAATAAAGCAAAGTTTTATCTTCCGCTATTTAATTTTTGTCTGTCTTGTAATTTATCTGCATCTTTTACCCTAAATGCTCCACAGAACTTAGTGCATTCCCTTTGTGAGTGACACTAACGGACGTGGGGTGTTACATCAGCCCTAGGTGCTGCGGTTCTATTTCGAGTATCTTAGAAAACCACCGAGCTCAGTAAAAACCATATAAGTGCAAAGCCCTTGGCATTAGGAGATGAACGCAATAGGTTTTAAGATTTTAGGATTTTATTTTGATTTCATTATGATTTTCAAAAATCACGATTTGGGTTTGGAGAATGAAATACTGGTGGCTCAAGAGAAGACTATATAACGGGATCATATTTTTTTTTGTGTGGCTAAAAACAATGAGTGGGTGGCTTGTTCAGGTTCACCAATACTTAGGATATTTTAGTTTTTAATATTCATTTCGCCTTCTAAAAATTCATGTGATCACACACGATATTCAAAAATCACGAAAATGGTAATGTAGCTACAGTTAGACATTCCGGCCTAACGAAACTGGTTTCGTTGAATTCCGACTCCGTTTGCTCACACAGCGTATTTTTAACTGTCAAAATATCAACTGTTTTTCACATTAAAATCTCGTACGGCCACATACTGACTTCAAAAATCACGAAAGCTGAAATCCAGCAATAATTTAATATTGCGGATCCAACAAAATTAGTTTCGTCGAAAACTGAGGTCATTTGCAAAACTGGCTATTTAAATAAACCCTTTTAAATATTAAATATATTTAAAACAATTAAATTAAATATTTATAAATAAATATTATCGTATATATTCACAACAGAATATCATACAACCTTAGAATATTCCTATATGAATTTCTAACTTGATATTTCAAATCCCGATTAAATCGATATTCGATTTATAAAGAAATTCCTTTTATAAATATAAATAAATCGTTATAAATTATAAAGGAATTCCATAGCGACTTTTCTAAAATTTGATTTGGACATAAATCAAAATCTATACGATGAAATCCCGATTTTTCTCTTCCATTAGAAAAATATACTTCACCAGCTCTGAACGTTTCTTATTTCACAGAAATCCATTTTAAATCGAACCCTGTATATCCAGTTGAAGTTCAAATCGCCAAATAGAGAACTACCGCGCCATTTCAAGCTCGTATTTAATTATAATAAAATTATACGTTCAAACTTCGTTTATAGAATATATTCTTTATTCTAATTCAATTATAAACTGAATTATATAATTTGAATTGCCCAGTTCACATTATATTGCCAATTCACTAATTCTGATTATCTCATAATTAAATATATTATTTAATTATTGTATTAATTAAATATTCAAAGTTATTTAATTAAACGACATTAAATTCACTAAATCTCTATTGAAATAATTAAATAAATAAATTATTACACTGTGAAAATACGGGACATTACATTCTTCCCCCCTTAAAATAATTTTGGCCCCGAAATTGCTAAGGTAGAAAACAAACCCTCCAACTGGGTTAAAATTATTTCTTCACCTCTTGACTTCAGTTTCAACTGAACCAATTAATTCTAATAAAACTATTAATTTATTTTTGTTAACGAAAATTTTCAAAAATCCTGGAAATTTTCTAGCATCTGAAATTTTCAAAAAATTTCGCCAGCACCTCCTTTGTACTGGTCAATTGGTACAACTAACACTCGCCTCTCTGGGCCTTCTCCAACCCAAAAGAAAATCAAACAGCCAAGCGACTTGCCAAACAGGCTCATAAATCTCATATTCAATAGAAATATAAACTGGTACCTTTTTGTCGGGCATATCAACTCTATTACTTCCATATGCTATCAACTTGGCATATACCAATGTCATCCCAATCAAACTCCAATCACTTTTATCTCTAACACAACCATTCGCTTATAACCAAGCCAAATTCACTCAAACTCCAATTCCAATCTCAATTTAAAATTCTTACTCAACAATTCATTTCTATTCCAGATCATCTCTAATCCAGTCCAATTCCACTTGATACCATTCTATTTCAATATGATTTTCACATAATTGGCTTTAACTCAAATTTCAATTTGTTTTCACAATTTCCTATTTTAATTTTTTTTAATTCAAACAATCTCCCTGGAAATTTTAAACAACTAAGCTTTTCAAAAATCAAATATCTTTTTTTTAGGATTCAAAACAACTTGTTTTTCTCAAAACAATCTCTTTGGTAGTAATCCGTCACCTGGAACTCGAAAATGAACACTGATGATGTGGCCAGCACCATCAGAATTATTTCCCAGCGATCAAGTTAGTTCAATACTATATCCCTTTCAAAACCATATCTAAATACTTCCATTTTGAAATTCATTTCAAAATACCATTTCAATGCTTGTAACAAATTTAAAATCTCCCAAGATTTTAAAATTCTCATATATTTAATCCAATTCCATTTACAAACACTTCTCCAACTTTTAATTCCAATTCTGATTTAAATTCAGATTTCATTCATCAAATTCCATATATCGCACTTAGGTAAATTCTGATTGGCTATTTACGTAATCATTTAATTTATAATCTTACTCGATTATAATAACAACCAATATATCCAATATATTATAATTCCAATATATATATTTCCTCTATATCAAAATATACTTTTGGTAAAACTATTTTCATTTACCCTCTTTTTAAAACATATCGTGTCGACCCATCGTATTCATGTGTTTATAAACTCCTACCGATACAGTGGATCAAACCGATCGACCAGAACCCATAAACAACTCAAACAATGCATCTCCATAATATAAAACCATTTTTATATCAAAAAACAAATACTTTCACTCGTATACATACACTCAAACTCATTCTAGGGTATTGCTAACCCTATCTCTACTGAGTCACGCCACAGAGCCAAGGTAATACTTAACCTTAAGCTCTGATACCACTATAATGTACCGAAAAATTTTCGACCTAGAAAATTCGACATACAACACCATGCCGACCATTCAAGACTCGAAAATTGACCGGATAGTCCATGAAAGAATTTAGAGGGTGAGAATGGATGAGATAGAAACTTAGAATAGAAGAAGAAGAACATAACATTAGAGTAACACGAATCTCACAGCGGAACGAATAACATATAATATATATAACATAACTTTGATATATAAATCTGTACTTGAATATACATCATTATCAAAGTACAACACTTACAACACAGCAGAAATAAACAATAGCTATATGATCCTGAATCCTCCTGCTCCAGCTCGTCAAGTATCTATAAATCCTGACTACTTGACTGCCCATACAAAATTGGGCACCCAAGAGTTTAGGGAAAACAAAACAAACAAACTCTGGGTCAGTCATGGGACTGGTATGAGTAAAACAATTTAAAACAGTTGGAGCAATTAACGATATCACATAAGACCACGCCGTATAACGGAACGGGTTTTTTCCTTATGAGAATCCAAATCAATTTGATTTAACTTTCAAACAATTTTGAAAGAAATGATAAACTTTATATCCAAACTCTTTTGATATTATAATAATGTCTATCAACCACAATATAATAATCATCTTGCAGAACGCTTTCATCTCACGTTCCACATATATAGTATACAATCAAAACCGCGAGCACTTATTGGATAATGGATTTCCAACTATGACAAGGTATGGAACCACCTTCCGATAGTGTACCTCTAGAGAGGAATACACTAGGTTCAACAAGAACATCTTGCAATCCGACCACACATGACCGACCACTCATTTCGCTTGAGTGTATCGAATGTACATCACCAACGGTTAGGATCAACAACCATTTCCCGAATGGGACAACATCGACAATAGATTATAGGATGAAATGAATATCTTTAGATAGGTGATAATACACCCTATTTGGCAGCAAACCACTTAGCCATGCTGCCTGCCCGATTATTTTCATTTCCCGATTGTGAGGCTAGAGGCCACGCTTATCTCTGACAGATCACACAATTACTCACTTTAAATGTCACATTGTCATACCCGCCAAATCACAAATTGATTTCCCCAAAAACACAATGGGTATACAGCTAAGAGAAACGAATTCCTCCGCCACCAAACATAAATACGTTTGAAGAGATCAACTTATGCGATCCATTAAATATACTCTATCAGACATTCTTCCATACAGGTCGTCCTGAGACTGGACAAACCGAAGGCACTATTCTGTAAACAGGACAACCCTTGCATAACTCCGTCTTCAATTATCTTCATCATATTTGATCGCAATGCTAACGCCCATACAGAGTGGTTTTCAGATAATGAGTCTGATCCCGGTCTCTCCGTATTGACGACGGGAAAATGGTCAAAAACTTCGATAATCGGTGAGTAAACTATCAAAGAAAAACACGTGTGCAAACAACGATATTATTTCCAGATGGAAATTCTATCAATCAATTATCAATCATCATTTATCTCTTAAATTAATTCATCATTAATTTATTTGTTTACCCATTTCCTATTTCCATATATATACAGAAATTCTTATTTTCTAATTTAGAAAACATTTCTGATTCTTATTTGGAAAACATTTCCAAAACTCCTTCATTGGATTTAAACAGTTGTTAAATAAAACATCTCTATGCCCACTCGAACCATTAACACTTATTAACTAAATTCACTTAACCATCATTCATTATCAAACCTTACCATTCCTTAGTTAAGAAGGAAGTCAATCAAGTTGGGGTAAAATTACCTCTCAGACCTTAACTGAAAAACGTTTTAACTTTGAAATAGTCAAAGTTTATCTTTTAAATCTTTAACAAACTTCCTTACGTAACTCTCTTTCGAATAAATCTCTATTCGATAACTCTTTCCTTCGAATAAACTATATTCGATAATCTCTCTTCTTCGAATAACCTATATTCGAATAACTCTATTCAATTAACACTATTCGATTAACTCTAATCGATTTACTCTTATCAGTTAGCTCTATTTGATTAACTCAATTCTATTAACTCTGTTTGATTAACTCTATTGGATTAACTCTATTTGATTTACCCTACTGGATTAACTCTATTCAATTAACTCTAACTAATTTACTCTTATCAATTAACTCCTTTCGAATAAACTATATTCGATTAACTTTTTTCGAATAACTAATATTTTATTTAACTCCTTTTGAATAACTAATATTCGATAACTCCTTTCGAATAAGTAATATTCGATTAACTCCTTTCGAATAACTAATATTCGATTAACTCCTTTCGAATAACTAATATTCGATAACTCCTTTCGAATAACTAATATTCGATTAACTCCTTCTGAATAACTAATATTCGATTAACTCATTTTGAATAACTAATATTCGATTAACTCCTTTCAAATAACTAATATTCGATTAACTCCTTTCGAATAACTAATATACGATAACTCCTTTCGAATAACTAAAATTCGATAACTCTTTCTTCGAATAAACTATATTTGAATAACTCTAATCCGACTAACTCTAATACAATTAACTATATTCGAATAACAAATATTCGACTAACACTTGTTCGATTAACTCTATTCGAATAACTCCAGTTTGATTTAACTCTAATCGATTAACTCTAACAGATTAACTCTAACTGGTTAACTCTAATTCTAATCGATTAACTCTAACTCTAATCGATCAACACTAACTCTAATCGATTAACTCTAACTCTAATTGATTAACTCCTCTAACTCATTTTGATTAACACATTTTGATTAACTCCACGTCCATATTTTGTTTCAAATATCGATGTTGAAATCGATTCTTGCTTCTCTATATAAGCCCTGACTTATATATTCTATTTATCCAATGATAAATATTTTATTTAATTTATAAAATATTATTTATAAATTAATCTTCTCAATCTATTGTTTACAAAAGATTCTATTTTAAATCTTTTCTTTAAATCTATATCATGTTATACCCGTGTGCGAAGCACGGGTCTAAACTTTCCTGATGTAAAATTCTATTCATTTGCCAAATATTTCCTTATATGACATTCTTTTCATTTCCCAATAAATCCCTTTTATAACACTATTTATTTTCTAAATAAACATTTCCTTTTTATAACTCTATTTATAAATTGTTTACCAATATTACTCTTTCTGTTTTTATTTGTAAATGTTTTACAAATATTTCTCTTTCTGTTTTGTTTGTAAATGTTTTACAAATATTTCTCTTTCTGTTTTATTTGTAAATGTTTTTACAAATATTTCTCTTTCTGTTTTTTTTACAATATTTCCCTTTATATTTGTTTTACAAATAATTTCCTTTGTAAAATCCCTTTATTTTATAAATATTCCTTTATATAAAATCCTTTGATTTTATAAATATTCTATTCCAATATATAGTTTGAAATCTTCCTTCTATATAAAATCTTTTGATTTATATAATATTTTTATTTCAATATAGTTATTGAAATTTTCCTTTTTCATCCTAGAGTTTTCTTACGGTATTTAAAATACCAAACAACAGTGATCGATATCATTCAAACACACATAATCAACAATAGATTATGTATCACATCATATATCACAATATATGTAACAAAACAGTATTTTATATATTAAGGAACCCAGTTGGGTCCCTCCAACCTGTTTCCCTGCATCATAGATGTTAAACAATATAATTAACATCGATTTCATTTCACTATGAAATATTCTGCTAAACAGAATCAATATTTGATTAACGATTTATATATATATATATATATTGTTATCTATAATTTCAACCAATACATAAGCAATTCAACCAAGCAGTTAACACATAGCAATCAACAGATAATTATCAGTTCTAAGAATACGTTAAAGAAATATAACAGTTCAGAGTTGGTGAGTTTTACTCACATTGGACGATCATCGTTAATAATGATAACCATTGCTTAATTCAGACGGACAATTTATTTCACAATAAATTGTAACGAGCCCCAATTCACTTCCAGTCAGTCCCATGTTGTAGTCGTCGTCCATACGATCCAGTTGGATCCTGTTTCGCTGAATTCCGATATCGTACGATGAAGTTATACATTTCAGAAGTTAATACACTTTTAAATTAAAAATAAACTTAGAAATTTTAAATTCTAACGGGCCTTAACCTTTCACCCTTGGCCCATCTTCACTCCTACAAGCCCAGAACGCTTACCCCATCTTCCCAAATCCACAAATGACGCTCCGCTTCAGTAAATGGCCAAATCTGACCAATTTGCACAGCCTACTGCTCCCTCTACAACCGGTCATTCAAGAAACCATCACCACCAACAATCTCCTCTTCCTCTCCTCTCCGTGCTCCACCCACTTGTGCCCAACTCGCCCTCAAAAGACAAACCGCGACATCAGCTAACCCCCCCCCCCCCCCCCCCGTCTATACTGTGCAATGACCGAACCCTTTTGATATGAAAACACCCTAAACTCTCACAAATTCATCTCCTCCATACCACAAACCCAAATCTAACGTTTACTTCAACAATCAGTGCTTCTACCTCGTGAATTTGTCAGTCCTAGGTGCTGCGGTTCCATTTCGAGTATCTCAGAATATCACCGAGCTCAGTAAAAACCATATGAGTGCAAAGCCCTTGGCATTAGGAGATGAACGCAATAGGTTTTAAGATTTTAGGATTTTATTTTGATTTCATTATGATTTTCAAAAATCACGATTTGGGTCTGGAGAATGAAATACTGGCGGCTCAAGAGAAGACTATATAACGGGATCATATTTTTTTTTGTGTGGCTGAAAACAATGAGTGGGTGGCTTGTTTAGGTTCACCAATACTTAGGATATTTTAGTTTTTAATATTCATTTCGCCTTCTAAAAATTCGTGTGATCACACACAATATTCAAAAATCACGAAAATGGTCATGTAGCTACAGTTCGACATTACGGTCCCAACGAAACTGGTTTCGTCGAATTCCGACTCTGTTTGTTCACACAACATATTTTTAACTGTCAAAATATCAACTATTTTCACATTAAAATCCCGTATGACCACATACCGACTTCAAAAATCACGAAAACTGAAATTCAGCAATAATTTAATATTGCAGATCCAACAAAATTAGTTTCGTCGAAAACTAAGGCCGTTTGCAAAACTGGCTATTGTTAAAGCTCTAAATAAACCCTTTTAAATATTAAATATATTTAAAACAATTAGATTAAATATTTATAAATAAATATTATCGTATATATTCACAACAGAATATCATACAGCTCTAGAATATTCCTATATGAATTCCTAACTCGATATTTCAAATCCCGATTAAATCGATATTCGATTTATAATGAAATTCCTTTTATAAATATAGATAAATCGTTATAAATTATAAAGGAATTCCATAGCGACTTTTCTAAAATTTGATTTGGACATAAATCAAAATCTATACGACGAAATCCCGATTTTTCTCTTCCATTAGAAAAATATACTTCACCAGCTCTGAACGTTTCTTATTTCACAGAAATCTGATTTAAATCGGACCCTGTATATCCAATTGAAGTTCAAATCGCCAAATAGCGAACTACCATGCCATTTCAAACTTGAATTTAATTATAATAGAATTACAGGTTCAAACTTCGTTTATAGAATATGTTTGTTATACTAATTCAATTATAAACTGAATTATATAATTTGAATTTCCCAGTTCACATTATATTGCCAATTCACTAATTCTGATTATCTCAGAATTAAATATATTATTGAATTATTATATTAATTAAATATTTAAAGTTATTTAATTAAACGACCATTAAATTCTCTAAATCCCTATTGAAATAATTAAATATATTAATTATTACACTGTGAAAATACGGGACATTACAGGTCTATTCAATTTTCTTCCTCTTTCTTCCCTTTTTTCTTTTAGTTAAAGTTGTGGATCAATGGTTGTTAGGTTCTAAATCCAGTTAGGGGAAACCATGGAATGCTAGATCTAGACCAGATCCAGGAATTGGAAAGCAAATTAGGTGAGTGGATTTAAGTATATCATTTTTGATAATGGTATATTATTATTTTACACTCCCCGCTAACATGTCATGTAAATCTGATATAATGATTAAAAATGTTGAAATGCTATTGTGATATGTTGAGATATTAATATGATAAAATATTAATGTGTTAGAAATTATATGTTGAAACGTTTAATGTGCTGAAATGTTCATCTTTTCCATGTAAACTTGTTAAAAATACATGTAGCGATTACTGTTGTTATAATTACATGTTAGCATGTGACAATTATGTACTTGAACCCTTAATTTTAGAAATGGGAATAATTACATGTTAAATTAGAATAATTACACAATTTGGCGATCACATGTTATTTTGAGATAAATATTAATTACATGTTAGAAAGGACATGCGACGTAAAATGGGCTTAATATGGTGACATGTATAATATAGATTACAGTGAAAATTATAAAGAATGGATGCCTAAATTATATTGAAAATTTACAGTAAATAGAAAACTGTAACTGCACTTGGACATGAGGTTAAATTCAACTTGTGGTAGAAGTTTGCACGGAACCGCCCGGCAAATCCAGCGTCCACAAGTTGTTAATTTAATGTGAGAGGTCTAGTGCATAAATAAACATGTAACGGTGCTAAGACACAAGGTTAAGACAACTTGTGGAAGAAGTCTGCCCGGAACAACCCGATAAATCCAGCATCCACAAGTGTAGGCTTAATGTGAGAGGTCTAGTGCATAAACGCATATATATATATATATATATATATATATATATATATATAAATATATATATATAAATAGCAGGATTAATAAATAGCATTAATTATAATTAATGGAAATGAATGGGAATTGAATGAAAGTTACAACAGAAAAAGGAATGGAATGAATGGGGAATGATAATAACCTATTATAAATTAATTACATTAATGAGAATGTTATATAACAGGTAGACTTGTCCCAGGGACAAATAGAGATTATAACTTAGGTTATAATAAACGATTGAGAAAATGAGATAAGTTATGTAATGAGATGAATGGTACTTAACTGTAAATTAAGTAATCAGCAAATGGGGAAAAATGAAGCCAGTTGTTTGTAATAGATAGAGAAAAGGGGGAAGTTTATGAAATGTAAGAAGTTGTACTTAATTATAAATTAAGTAATCTGTAAACTTGGAAATCTGAAATCTGCTGAAAAGAATAACATGTTAAGGCTTGTCCTAGGGACAAGAGGAAATTATAACATAGGTTATAAAAAATGGAAAGGAGACTTATTAGTGAACCTTAGTTAAGAGAACTAAGTTAATAAGTAAATAACGATAAGTTTTAGTGACAATATAAGATGGAATTATGATTAAAAAGGAAAGAGTGAGGCAAACTTATGAAATGAAATATGTTATATTTAATCATAAATAATGACTGACATGTTGAATAGAAAACATGTGAATTGAGATATAATTAATTACATACTAAGTAGAACAGGTTATTATGACTATGAAATCAAACAAGAATATAAAGGGATTGTGGAATACAGACCTTGGATCACAATCTAGGAAATAACATGTTGTGGGCTTATTAATAAACTTAAATGGGATAAGTTATATGACTAAAATTAATAAGCAGGAGGAACTTGGTAACTTGAATAAGAAGTAAATGCGAATGGGAATAGCCAATTTAAATGGAAACCAAATGAGGTAAAGCAAGCACAAAAAGAAATATTTAGACCTAGGGTCTAATAACATATTAAAATGAGGTGCTTGAACTAGTCCGCAAGTTTGAGGGTGAATAACCCAACGAGGTAGATCATCGCGGTGTCATGAGGCACGCAGGGAGAACACGCTCATCTAATTATTATGTCGGCTCTGAAGGACTTGAAGGGGAAGCACGCGGCTTCCTGAGATACGCAAAGTGCTCTTCGTAGTCCTCTGTGTGGTGGAAGATGTTTAGGCTATGCTCGAAGAGGTTGGGTCTGCGCGTTACTACCGGGTAGGTGGGCCTTGACTGCAAAAGTATCTTTGCAGTCAGAATGCTATGACGAGGTGACACTAGGGTGATTTGAAGATCGCCTCAACGGGAGGCGAGGTCAGGACCAACAAGGATAGTAGATCGTCGGGTACCCGTCGTCGGCAGCCAGTGGGATGCGAAAAGACTAGAGCTAAGCCTAATATGTCATTCACCTTTCACTATCGAGGTATGGTGGTTGAGGGGAGATGCCAACTGGATGTTTAGATTGTTTGTTAAAGGCAAGTCGCTTAGTTCTTGTAGTCTTTACTAGTTGAAAGAGGGGCCATAGCCACCATGAAAAACAGACCCGAGGGATATCTGTATTTTGAGGCCCTTAAAGGCGGGTCTGTACAGATATGGAAAAGCTCCCAACCGGGTTATGTGTTTCTTGTATAGCCCTACCACGGAACTCGGTTCACATTAGAGGACATGTGCGATTATGGCATCGAGCTATGATTTACGATACGTATGTGGGAAAGTCTAGAAACATGCATGTCTACTTTAGGTGGTATATCGTAAACTTGAGGGTATTATTCTGTGATGAATTCTAATTCGATCAAAGGTGGCAGTCCGTATGCTTACGTAGCAAAGTAATGGCAGATGTATGCAGAACGTAGCATTGTTATATAGAGATCCGTACATCACTCCGGCGTAGGATGAGGTACTACGTACATTTCTGTGGCATTACGGTAGAGACCGTGCAAGTGGGGTACCATGGGGTGTACCTTAATAGTGGAGGTAGCTATATATATGCACTGTATTAGGTTAATCCACTGGGAAGTAAATGGGTACAACGTGTGTGTAAGCCTCGAGTGCTGTTAACCCAAGTAACCTAATAAATAGGAAAATGTGATTGAACGGTCTATGTGGGTTTAACCAAAATGTATAGTTTAAATCCAGTCACCAGAACTTGTGTTCTGTCCCCCTCCTCATAACGTACTCGCAGGTTAGATTTGTGGAAGAGATATGATAGCTTTGGATACTGGCTAGGAAGTATTATTAATACGATAAGGCTATATTTTGATTATATTATACTTTATCCATTCTACTATGAGATATTTTCTGAGCTCTGATATATTTTATATCTCTGTCTTTTCTGCAGGATACCAGAGCAACTAATATGGGTTTCGATGGATTAGAATTTTGGAAAAAAATCGGTCTGTCGGAATTCGGGTTGTACATTTAGTGGCAGAGCTTAGGTTTAGGATTCCTGTATAGATAGTGAGTGAACGCATTTATATTTTTAAAAATATAAATATTATATATATATATATACCTAGATCCATAGAGAAACCCACTAAATAGAAAGAGTATAATATGATAAGAAATGGGATGTTTGTTCTGTACACTAAAGGAATGAATATGGAAATCTGAGACCCTAGGGAAATTTGGGTGGGAAGTGTACAATATATTTTGAAATAGAGAAAGGAGAATCCCATATGTTAGTATTTCAGATTAGTGGGCTTGGCAGTAAAACCTTATAAATTGGAAAAGGTTAAAAAGAGAAATTAGGAATGCATTCATATACATACATACATACATATATATAGTTGAGAGAACTGACTTTGTGGGAGTGTCTAGGAAAGCCTAGAAAAATTGGAAACCCACTTTGAGTCTAACCCCATTGTTAACTTTTAAGAACTTGAAATTGTAAAAGTTATGGGAAAATTGTTTATGGTGTTTTCAATTTTTAATCTTAAAAGTTATAGTTTTAAATATGTAAAGTACACATACTGAATTTTAAAGTAAAATGGGGTATATTTTTTAAATAATGATTTCTTGCGAAAACTTTGTCTAAAGTAAAATTTTCTTAGTTAAAGGTGCATATTATAGAGTATGTACAGCTCGCTAGTTTTCTTGTTATGTTTCATACATGAAATTTTAATAAAGAAAATTTTGAAGTCTCTATTCTTCTGACAATTTATTTTGATAAGTTGTTTAAAAGAGAAAATTTTGCTGGGTGGACAAAATAAGTTGTAGAAATTAAGAATACAGTAGATGGTTGCACCTTGTAGTAAGTGACTGAACCGACCTTATGGAAGAACAAGTTATAAACCTGATTGAGAAATAGTTGTCCTTATCTACTCCAGTTTTTGTGATTTGAAAAAAAAAAAAATATGATTTACATTTTTTTTAAGATGACATGTTTATTATGGTTTGGCAAAAGTGAGTTTTCATGAGGACAATAAAAATTTTACACTTCTAATTTTTGAAAGAAAATTTAAATGAAAAGATCAAACCGTGTTTTGAAATTATGGAGTAGGTAAGGATTAGTGCCTAGGAAAGACGGGAAAAGTTTTGAGACCATAAATAAAATAGCGAGAATTATCTTGGGATAATAGTAAGTTCCCGTGGAATGCGTAAGCATTGAAATGCCTAGGGGGTTGCTTGAAATAGTTGTTGGTACATAGCTAGGACTAGTGGTGACTACTACATAGTAAAAGGGCAAGTAAGTATTTAGATCATGTTGTTAATTTTCATGTTAGGGGTACAACCCGCTATTGCATTTTTGTTGGGATCGTTCTGTTATTTTGTTCTTGTTGGGTAGTTAGGGTAACACCTAAACCTGTCATTGACCCCGTGGTTCAAGCTTGTTGTCTGAGGGGGACATAGTCCCCAGATTTTGGCCCTTAGTAGTAGCTGTGTAGAGCGTCTACTTTCCTGTTTTAGTTGAAGGACTTGGAGGCTTACTTGAAAACTAAACTTGGATCAGATGATTAAATAAGCTAAGAGAAATGGTACAACTAAAAAGGAAACAACAAATTCAGTAAAGCAACAAACATGACAGTTAGAGAAAAATGAAAAATTATGAGAAAAGATGGATAAAAATAAAATTTTCCAAGATAAGAAGAAAAAGAAAATTTATAACAAGAAAATTTTCTTATTTGGGTTGTGCTTAGATAGGAAAATAAGGGAATGTTTATAAATAGTTTCATAAAATCCAAGTACGATTGGAAAAAGGTCGAAAAAGAAAAACGGGAGATGTAACACCCCACGTCCATTAATGTCACTCACAAAGGGAATGCATTAACTTCTATGGAGCGTTTTAAGTGAGTATAGAATAGAAACTTAACAACAAGACAGATATAAACAGTACTTAAAACTTTAAAAACTTTATTCATTGCAGCGGTAAACACATATGTTTGATTACATCATCAAAAACCATAGTCAAAGTACATAATATCCAACTTGACTAAATCAGAGTACATAAATTGAAAGACATAACCCCAGTACAAAATAGCCATAAATAAAATAGACTGAACTTTTACTTCAGTGATCTAAGCAACTTCTAAAAGCAGAGATACAGCTGTCCAAAATCAAGCTCCACTAGTGCTAGTTCCACCCTAAGCACCTTGGGGGGAGGGGGGAGAAAGAAAAGAGGTGGAAACAAAGGGGGTCAGACATAAAGTCTGGCGAGTGCGATAACTTTAACAATATAATTACCAAAATAACTATCCTAAGGCATAAGTTGGAAAATAAGGAAATGACTGTGAACAATTGAGTATGACAGAGTAAACAAGGAAATAAGATGAACAAAGATAACGTTAAAGGCGCACCTAAACCACTAATAGATAATTGCTATACTACACCACCACTAGTCACCCTAAAGGTTGATCCCGCCTACAAAACTTAATAATGATAATGGTAGTTTCGTGCACCCCTAGTTGCCTTCATAGGTGCCGCCTACCCCTATCTCCACTAGGTGTACCCACTACCCCTATCCAATCGGCTCCCTAACTCGTAGATACCCGTGCTGGCCCCACAGTGGGGTGTATCACTCCCCAAAGTGGCAACCCGATACCACCAATAATGCACGTCTTATACCTACACGATGCAACAACGTCTTACCTACCAGCCCGGGCCCACACACGCATATGAACCCGTTGGACTTGCGTTGCCACCGCTAACCCGTTTTGGCCTCTTACAGTCAAGCCCAGTATGCGTGTGCCATCCTCGACTTGGGTCGAGCCCACAAAGATACGTATGGGTTACTGGTTGAAACGGACCCCCATTACTTGACACAAGCTATCCACCTAAGCTTGGTCCCCTCTAGTACATCCCACGTAACCCTCTTCTTATTCATGTTCACTTACATGTTTCAAATTTTGGTTAAGTGTTTCTAATCGTATTTCAAATGCCACCCAAGGCACCCACTAGATTCCACATGCCACCCCAGGCACCCACTTAACCCCCTCATGTCCCACTACATGTTTTTCTGGTTAAGTGTTTCTTAATTCATTAAGACTGTAACCTTATAAAGACCTCCCACATTAGACTGGCATTTGTGGCAGCTGGATTTGTCGGGCGGGTCTGGGCAGTCTTACACCACAAATGAGCCTAACCTCGTGTCTTTACAAATGTTACGCATTTAATTTATGCCTAAGACCTCCCACATTAGACTGGCATTTGTGGCAGCTGGATTTGCCGGGCGGGTCTGGGCAGTCTTACACCACAAAAGAGCCTAACCTCGTGTCTTAGACGATTAATTACACATAATTAATTATACCCCAATTTGAATTAATTTCCCTATTCAAATTGTCAATTAATTCCAAATTTAACTATGGCCATAATTGACACAATTATGTCCATCTGTTTATGGTATGCAAAATCATACCAATTTTCATCACAAATTAATTTTATGCCATTTAAGGCATTTATGCCAATTCTCAATATTAAATTTTTTAATATTATCCCATTACCCCACGTTGTACGTTCGTTCGTTTAATGTAAAGTATACGTTAGACTTGAATAGTCTAATTCATAGAATAAAGATAAAACATCACAACATACATAGAAATAAAACTAGATCTAAACATAAGGGTGAACTTGCATGTGTAAATGAGGTTCTGCATCTAAAACTTGCATAGGCCAAAGTCACAACTTGCATAAAACTACATATGTCATAGATCCAAATCTAAAGGTGTAAACTTGTTTAGATAATAGTCACAAACTTGCATAAAACATGTATGTCATGGATCTAACCATAAGGGGTAAACTTGCATAGGCATGATTCATACTCCAAAACAACATATATGTGTATACTTGCATATGTGATTTATGCAACATAAATGATGGTGTAAACTTACATCTAAACATGTAAACTAGCATATAGAATTTCATAGCCTAACTTTAGATCCAATTTACATAAAATAGATGTCATGAAACATGTAAGGTTGTATATGATTTTCACTAACTTGCATACGATTCATATCTAAATCAACGCCTAAACTTGCATACATACATATGATTTGTCATATGAATCAACATAACCAAACTAGCATATAAAACATCATCATGGATTGATTATACATAAGCTAATAATAGAATTACAACATGGATGATAACATCATAACTTTACAACATAGATGATAACATCATAGAATTTACAACATAAATGATAGCATCACAATTTTACAACATATATGATAACATCATAGAATTTACAACATAAATAATAACATGTGGTCAATAATTCACAACATATCCATATAATCCGCATCATAACTCAATCCAATTAAATTGTTAATTTGATTTTAGGGTTTGAGTCTACGTGTCTTTTTATAGAGTTTAGGATTAGTTTAGGCCGTCCGATTAACCCAGAATTAATCCCAGCCAATCAGAATAGATCAGAAACCCTAATGAGTCAGCATACAGTCAGAAACAGGTCACTAATCAAATCTGGCCCGGGGGGGGGGGGGTAGGTCGACTTGGTCAGGGTAGGTTGAACCCCAGGTCGACCCTATGGTCGACCTGGCCCTGGCGGGAAATTTCCCACCTAGCCCGTCTGACTCTGAAATTTGAATTTTCTGAAACTTCTGATGGTCATAACTTCTTCATACGAAGTCCAATTCACGCAAACTCGGACTCTATCTCAACCAGAATTCCGAGACGAACACAATGGCGCAACCCGTTTCCCTTAATTCTCACATCTGAGATTAGTTATTCTTTAATTTATGAACATTAATATTGAAAATTATGGGGTGTTACATTCTCCCCTCCTTAAAGGATTTCGCCCCCGAAATCTCCAAGTTAAGGAGAATGCATATCCTAACATCCAAACAACCATCTACTCAACCATCAAACATAGGCATCCATTGTCCTTATAAAATTTCTAATGCTGTATGAACATATGCAAGAAGTGTGTGTATATGTTCCTTATCTAATGCAAAATCAGGCGGTCTACTAATTCAGTTGACCTCCTTAATGCAAACCATGATAGTGTCATGCGTCCATTATGTATGTGAAAGAATCCTATCGATACATATTATTTCTACATGTGTGCACAACCATTCACCAAAATGCAGTATCCATATGATAGTACAACCATTATACATCCACTAACTTAAATATGCACACACATTTATATGCAATATGCAATATGAAGTGATTGAGCCGATCTAGTGCCTAAAGTGTGTGTATATGCATCCACGAGCAACCACTAGCAAACACTTGCATCCACATGCATCCATCATACATAACATGTCTAAAACACATGTTTCAACCATATGACTACCCTATCTAAAGGTCAAAGATACTAGCGAGAGGACATACTAAAGATAAGATAAGTACAAGCTAAGCGATAAAGGAGAAATTAAAAGACATACCATCGAAAAGAAAAGGGTACAATGAACGCATCTTCTCTTCCGTCTCCCAAGTAGCGTTGCTCTCATCATCTCCCCATTGCACTTTGACTAGCTTGACCTCTCGATTCCTCAACTTCTTAATCTCCGACCCAAGAATGCACGTAGTAGCTCGTCGAATCGTCGCATCACGCTCTATCTCCACCTCTCTAAGCAAGCTCGGCTCTACCACTTCCGCGGTCTCATGCAAGCACTTCCTCAAATGTGATACATGGAATACGTCGTGTACCCCACTAAGTCTCTAGGGCAACTCCACTCTATACGCCATCTGTCCAATCCTCTCCTTAATAGGAAACGGCCCTACGAACCTTGGTGCTAACTTCCCAACGGACCCAAAGCGAACAACATTCCGTAATGGAGACACCTTGACAAAGACTATGTCCCCAATATCAAACTCAAGATCTGTCCTCCTCTTGTCCGCATAAGATTTCTACCTATCTTGCGTCGTCTTCATCCTTCTGCGAATCAAATCGATCTTTTCCGAAGTCTCTCTAATCATATCGGGTCCAAGCAAGATCTTTTCTATAGATTCCCACCAACATGTAGGCAAACGACACGGCCGTCCATAAAGAGCCTCGAACGGTGCCATGCCAATGCTAGACTGAAAGCTATTATTATATGTGAACTCCACCAACGGAAGATGTTCCTCCCATGTACCTCCGAAGTCAAAGACACACAACCTCAATAGGTCCTCTAGAATACGATTCACCCTCTCGGTCTGGCCGTCCGTCTGAGGGTGATATGCGGTGCTCAAACATAATTGAGTCCCTACCGCCTCTTGCAAGCTCTTCCAAAACTCACTAGTAAAGATACGATCGCGGTCACTCACTATGCTAGAAGGAACACCGTGCAGACGAACTATCTCTCGAATGTATACGGAGGTTAACCATGGAGCAGTCCTCTTACTCTTCACGGGAATGAAATGGGCGCTCTTAGTAAGTCTATCTACCATGACCCAAATCCCCGTATTACCTTTCCTCGATCTCGGTAACCGATCAATAAAGTCCTTCGAGACACTTTCTCACTTCCATTGTAGGACCTCCAATGGATGAAGTAACCCAGCGGGCTTCTTTTGCTCTGCTTTTACTTGTTGTCACACCAAGCATCTAGCGACAAACTCAGCCACATCTTTCTTCATGCCGGCCCAAAAGTAAACTCGTCTCATGTCCTTGTACATCTTGTCCCCACCGGGATGGATGGTCATCTTCGAACGATGTGCATCATCAAGAATAGTCTTCCTCAAATTCTCGTCCCGTGGTACACAAAGTCTACCATCCCTATGTAACCAACCCTTATCATCTAGGGTATACCTACGGAGATGGCTCAATGACTCCCCCTTTTGAGCTTCTCTACTAACTCAACCAACTGTGGGTCATCTCGCTGTGCCTCATCAATCCGTCCCAAAAGCGTAGGTCTGACCTCTAAGGATGCTAACAAACCGGGTACAAAGTCAATGGAAGGTCTAAAGTCAAACATAGAGATGAACTCTAAGCTTCGCCGCTCAACAAACAACGGACTCAAGGACAACCTTTTCCTACTTAAGGCGTCTGCCACCATGTTACCCTTGCCAGGGGTATATGCTATCTCGAAATCGTAGGACACTAAGAATTCCATCCACCTTTGCTACCTTAAGTTCAAGTCCTTCTGAGAGAACAAGTATTTTAGCGATTTGTGGTCAGTGAACAATTCTAATTTCTCGCCAAGAAGATAATGGCGCCAAGACTTAAGCGCGAAAACAATAGTGACTAACTCTAGGTCGTGTGTAGGGTAATTTCTCTCATGCACTCTCAACTGCCTTCCACCATAGGCTATTACCCTTCCCTCTTGCATTAAGACTGCACCTAGTCCTGTCCCACAAGCATCGGTATAAACGGTAAATGGCTTACTCCCATCTGGCAACACTAAGACTTGGGTTGTGGTCAAAGCTCTCTTTAAATGTTGGAACGCATCATCACAATCTACTTCCCACGTGAAAACTAGGTTCTTCTTCGTCAAGCGTGTTAATAGGGCTGATATTTTTGCGAAGTCTTTTATAAACTTCCTATAGTAGCCAGCCAACCCTAAGAAACTCCTCACCTCGGTAGCATTTTTAGGGACCTTCCAATCTTGGATGGCCACTACCTTCGCGGGATCCACAGCTATCCCTTCTTGGGAAACTACGTGCCCTAAGAATCGCACTTCCTTCCTCCAAAAGTGACATTTAGAAGATTTTGCTTTAAGGATATGCGCTCGAAGGGTCTCCAACACTTCCCTAAGATGTAGGGCATGCTCTTCCTCGCTCTTACAAAAGATCGAGATGTCGTCCACAAAGACTACCACAAATTTATTAAGGTACTCCTTAAACACCCTACTCATCAAGTCAACAAAGTATGCGGGGGCGTTTGTCAAACCGAAGGGCATCACAAGCCACTCGAAGAAGCCGTCTGGAGTCCTTAAGGCAGTCTTGTGTATGCTATCCTCAGCCACTCTCAACTGATGGAAACCCGTGGCCAAGTCCAACTGCGAAAACACTGAGGCGCCAACTAACTGATCGAAGAGATCGTCAATCCTCAGCAATGGGTGCCTATTCTTCTTAGTAAGCTTATTAAGTTCTATATAGTCCACACAAAGTCTAAGGGATCCATCTGCCTTCATGCCAAATACTACTGGAGCACCCCACTCCGATATACTACGTCTGATGAACCCCTTCTCAAGCAATTCTTTCACTTGCTTACTGAGTTCGTTCCTCTCTCTTGGAGCCATATGGCGCACTGGCAATGCAACTGGCTTTGCATTATCTACTAGATATATTCGAAAGTCTATCTCACGTTTTGGGGGTAAGCCCCTCACCTCATCGAAGACATCAACATATGCACGGACTATACGAACAGAATGCATCATCAGATGCGTTAAGGGATTCTAGGTAGCTAAGCATTACTGGACCTCTAGGGTCACAAGAAATATCAAGGGTCTTTTCACAACGAGTCAACAATCTAACTACCCTTCTTTCACAATCTAGGATGGCCCCATATCTAGTTAGCCAATCCATACCTAGAATCAAAGCCGTTGCCCATGAAGCCAAGAACAAAGGCGTTGCATTCAAACCCAACGCCCAAGATAGACACTCTCAAATCCCGACAAATCATAGAAAGATGAGCCGAACCACCAATAGGATTTGAGACTACTAAGGGATTTGTAACTAGACTAGTATTTAGATGCAGTGTTTCAACTAATGATGTAGAGATAAACGAATGTCATGCGCCAGAATCGAATAAAGTACGGATAGGATGATCAAACAGAAAAACTAAACTTTCAACGGAAATCGCTCTACCTCGTTCTTGCAGCGGTGGGACCACGAGAGCCTGAACTTGCCCCCTTTCCTGCCCTGGTGCCATAAGAGCCTGCACCTGTCCTCCCGAGGTAGACCCTGCCCTCTGCCCTTTCCTCGGGCAGTCCTTAATCAGATGTCCCGCTTCGCCACATTGGAAACAGCCAGTCTCCTTTTTCTTCCTACAATCTTTGCTTAGATGGCCTGGTGTCCCACAGTTAAAGCATCTTTTCTTTCCCTTACCATTGCTGCCTTTACCACCTTTCTTGTTTTGTTGTTGTAGTTGCGGCTTCTTTTGATCCCCTTTCTTCTCGGGTGCCTTATTAGCATTGGCACCCTTCTGCTCTTCATGCATAAGCGCCATGTCAACTAGTCTCTCAAAGGTAGCCCCCATGGGAATGTGGGTCATAGCTAACCCATGAAGCGGCTCGTTCAAACCCTTCACAAATCTCAGGGCCTTCTTTTCTGGTGTATTCTCCAAGTCCAAGCCAAATCTCGCCAACTGATTGAACTTGTTGACGTATTCTTTCACTGATAGATTCCCTTGCTTCAATGCCAAAAAACCTTTCCATGTATAAATTCTCTTCAGCCCGTGAGAGAAACTTTGCTTCAAACCTCTGCCTGAAATCTGGCCATGTATCAACTGGACGCTCTCCATTAGTGACCTCACACCAAAACGAGGCCTCATCCTTCATTAGCCAGGTAGCTAGCTGGACCTTTCTTCCATCTTCCACTTCCAAGATCCCAAACAATTCTTCTACCTCCTTTAGCCATTTTCGAGCTTCAACGAATGTCTCCGTCCCGTGAAAAGGTTTTCCACCCATTGCCCGAAAGTCCTTACATATCTTTGCAAAAGTATCGACACGAGGAAGAGGAGGGGGAGGAGGAGGAGGAGGAGGAGTATTTGCTGGACCTGCAGTGGTGGCCCTAGTCTCCAAATACCTCCTAAACCATCCTGGTATTGTTATCCCCTCGGGTATCTCGGGAATTCCAGACATACTGAAACGAAAAAGGAAAGATTCAATACAAAAGAACTGAAGGAAAGATATATGGCTCTTGGGGTTATGCTTTCTAAAATAAGCTTTTCTCTTGAAAATACTTTCCTTAAAACATACTTTTGAAGGTACTTCTTTATAAAAGTGTTTTTGAAAAATAGTTTTTCAAAATTCATATCTGTTCTGGTCACCTTCAGCTCTGATACCACATGTAACACCCCACGTCCATTAATGTCACTCACAAAGGGAATGCATTAACTTCTATGGAGCATTTTAAGTGAGTATAGAATAGAAACTTAACAAAAAGACAGATATAAACAGTACTTAAAACTTTAAAAACTTTATTCATTGCAGCGGTAAACACATATGTTTGATTACATCATCAAAAACCAGAGTCAGAGTACATAATATCCATCTTGACTAAATCAGAGTACATAAATCGAAAGACATAACCCCAGTACAAAATAGCCATAAATAAAATAGGCTGAACTTTTAATTCAGTGATCCAAGAAACTTCTAAAAGCAGAGATACAGCTGTCCAAAATCAAGCTCCACTGGTGCTAGTTCCACCCTAAGCACCTGGGGAGAAGGAAGAAAAGAGGTGGAAACAAAGGGGGTCAGACATAAAGTCTGGCGAGTGCGATAACTTTAACAATATAATTACCAAAGTAACTAGGCTAAGGCATAAGTTGGAATATAAGGAAATGACTGTGAACAATTGAGTATGACAGAGTAAACAAGGAAATAAGATGAACAAAGATAACGTTAAAGGCGCACCTAAACCACTAATAGATAATTGCTATACTGCACCACCACTAGTCACCCTAAAGGTTGATCCCGCCTACGAAACTTAATAATGATAATGGTAGTTTCGTGCACCCCTAGTTGCCTTCATAGGTGCCGCCTGCCCCTATCTCCACTAGGTGTACCCACTACCCCCATGCAATCGGCTCCCTAACTCGTAAATATCCATGCTGGCCCCACAGTGGGGTGTATCACTCCCCAAAGTGGCAACCCGATACCACCAAAAATGCACGGCTTATACCTACACGATGCAACAACGTCTTACCTACCAGCCCGGGCCCACACATGCATATGAACCCATTGGACTTGCGTTTGCCACCGCTAACCCGTTTTGGCCTCTTACAGTCAAGCCCAGTATGCGTGTATCGTCCTCGACTTGGGTCGAGCCCACAAAGATACGTATGGGTTACTGGTTGAAACGGGCCCCATTACTTGACACAAGCTATCCACCTAAGCTTGGTCCCCTCTAGTACATTCCACTTAACCCTCTTCTTATTCATGTTTACTTACATGTTTCAAATTTTGGTTAAGTGTTTCTAATCGTATTTCAAATGCCACCCAAGGCACCCACTAGATTCCACATGCCACACAAGGCACCCACATAACCCCCTCATGTCCCACTACATGTTTATCTGGTTAAGAGTTTCTTAATTCATTAAGACCGTAACCTTATAAAACCTCCCACGTTAGACTGGCATTTATGGCAGCTGGATTTTTCGGGCGGGTCCAGGCAGTCTTACACCACAAACGAGCCTAACCTCGTGTCTTTACAATTGTTACGCATTTAATTTATGCCTAAGACCTCCCACATTAGACTGGCATTTGTGGCAGCTGGATTTGCCGGGCGGGTCCGGGCAGTCTTACACCACAAAAGAGCCTAACCTCATGTCTTAGGCGATTACTTACACATAATTAATTATCCCCCAATTTAAATTAATTTCCCTATTCAAATTATTAATTAATTCCAAATTTAACTATGGCCATAATTGAATCAATTATGTCCATCTATTTATGGTATGCAAAATCATACCAATTTTCATCACAAATTAATTTTATGCCATTTAAGGCATTTATGCCAATTCTCAATATTAAATCTTTTAATATTATCCCATTACCCCATGTTGTACGTTCGTTCGTTTAACATAAAGTATACGTTAGACTCGAATAGTCTAACTCATAGAATAAAGAGAAAACATCACAACATACATAGAAATAAAACTAGATCTAAACATAAGGGTGAACTTGCGTGTGTGAATGAGGTTCTACATCTAAAACTTGCATAGGCCAAAGTCACAACTTGCATAAAACTACATATGTCATAGATCCAAATCTAAAGGTGTAAACTTGTTTAGATAATAGTCACAAACTTGCATAAAACATGTATGTCATGGATCTAACCATAAGGGGTAAACTTGCATAGGCATGATTCATACTCCAAAACAACATATATGTGTATACTTGCATATGTGATTTATGCAACATAAATGATGGTGTAAACTTACATCTAAACATGTAAACTAGCATATAGAATTTCATAGCCTAACTTTAGATCCAATTTACATAAAATAGATGTCATGAAACATGTAAGGTTGTATATGATTTTCACTAACTTGCATATGATTCATATCTAAATCAACACCTAAACTTGCATACATACATATGATTTATCATATGAATCAACATAACCAAACTAGCATATGAAACATCATCATGGATTGATTATACATAAGCTAATCATAGAATTACAACATAGATGATAACATCACAACTTTACAACATAGATGATAACATCATAGAATTTACAACATAAATGATAGCATCGCAATTTTACAACATATATGATAACATCATAGAATTTACAACATAAATAATAACATGCGGTCAATAATTCACAACATATCCATATAATCCGCATCATAACTCAATCCAATTAAATTGTTAATTATTCTATTAAAGAAATCAAACTCACAAATCAAAGAAGGTCTTGAGTTCTGAATTCTGAGTTTTGAAGTTGAATTAGCTTTCCCTTGAAGTAGATTCGTTGTTGCGGTTTAGATTAGAGTTGATTTTGATTAGCTTTCTCCCTCTCTATTTGGTGGCGGCTATTCTAGGTTGCAAGGTGACGGCATAGAGGCTATGTGTCTAATTTTAATTTGATTTTAGGGTTTGAGTCTACATGTCTTTTTATAGAGTTTAGGATTAGTTTAGGTCGTCCGATCAACCTAGAATTAATCCCAGCCAATCAGAGCAGATCAGAAACCCTAATGAGTCAGCATACAGTCAGAAACAGGTCACTAATCAAATCTTCCCAGGGGGTAGGTTGACCCCCAGGTCGACCGTATGGTTGACCTGGTCAGGGTAGGTCGAACCCCAGGTCGACCCTATGGTCGACCTGGCCCTGGCGAGAAATTTCCCACCTAGCCCATCTGAAACTAAAATTTGAATTTTCTAAAACTTCCGATGGTCATAACTTCTTCATATGAAGTCCAATTCACGCAAACTCGGACTCTATCTCAACCAGAATTCCGAGATGAACACAATGGCGCAACCCGTTTCCCTTAATTCTCACATTTGAGATTAGTTATTCTTTAATTTGTGAACATTAATATTGAAAATTACGGGGTGTTACAGGAGATGTGAAGTTTTTCGTTTTCCGCCTTTTTGAAACATAAGAAATCGAATTTAGAAAATTAGATTTTTCTAAAATTCGAAAAAAAAGTTGGTTAGTAGGATTTGGGACGCAACAATTAGATGAACTGCGCTCTTGCTCTGCAACAATGTGGAAAATTTGGATGAGAATATATTTTGATTTTCAAAATAATGCATTCATGTAGAACTGCTAGTATATTTAGGTTGTGAGCATCATATTTTAAAAGGATTTTTGAAAAATTTGCGTATACATAGGAGGTACTACTAGGGCATACATGCATTATTATGTTGTATTTCACTTTGCACAAGTGCACATTGTTTGCAAAAATTGGATGGACACATGATGGATGTATATTATGTGAGGGGTTAATTGATTTTTACCCTTATCAAATTTCGGGGATGAAATTTCCTAAGTGTGGGAGAATGTAACACCCCGCATTTTATGACAATTTAATAATTATATAATGCATATATATATATATATATATGCACAGACATAAATGTATATATAAAGAATAAAAAAAGATAATGCAAATAAAAATGTAATGCATTCATTAAAAGAAAGAAGGGATTGGTTGCATGCTGTGTAAATATGTTGCATGCACTAATTATGCATTAATAATAATAGAGAAATAAAAGAAAAAGATTCATGCAATGGTTTAAATGAGACATTTTAACAAATATGAAAAAAAGAGGAATAAGAAGAGAAAAATACTACCATTGTTCTAAGCCTTGTTAAAAATAGCCTTAGTAGCCCAGTTGGTTAGAGCATGTGACTTACATACAAGAGGTACAGAGTTCGATCCCTGTCGCCATCAAATTTTTGTTTTAAGGGAACGACTGAAATAACACATGTTCATGAGAGGAAATATGTATAAGCGCACATATAAGGAAAAATATACATATAAGAAGTAAAGAAAATATATGTATATATATATATATGAGAATATATATGTATATATGTGCAAAAGTATATATACAAGAGATAAAGTTCAAGATAAGGCTACAATCAATGAAATATGGCAAGAATCAAATAACGGTGCAACACCGTTTGAATTTTGAAAAACGAAACGAAAGTTGTGTGTATACATATACGCGTAAAGTGGTCATTAGAAGATTTGCATACACATAAGAAGATTACATGTGAATATAACAGATAAATAAATTCCAGAAATTCAAACATCCAAAAATCAAATTTCTTCCCCAAAACAGCTCGTGGGACCCATGGGGGTCGACACCCTCCAGATCCAACCAGATTCATCAATGAATCTGAACTATTTTCTTAACTAGGTTTAATGATGACTCAGCGCTGCGTGTACGATAAGATCCTGAACTCCTATAAATAGGCTAGCAGAGCCTAGCCTAATTCTCACATTCTCTGAGACAATGTCTATGCTCTGTCGTTCTTCCTCCTCCTTAAATCTCTTCAGAAAAATAAGATAATTAGTTTAGAAAAATTCTGAATCAAGATCTGGAGGAAAAGAATGAACTTAATAAGAAGGTGTTCAGAATCATATGCAAAGTAAGGAAAATTCTTAGATCTGGTCTATTCAATTTTCTTCCTCTTTCTTCCCTTTTTCTTTTAGTTAAAATTGTGGATCCATGGTTGTTAGGTTCTAAATCCGGTTTGGAGAAACCATGGAATGCTAGATTTGGACTAGATCCAGGAATTGGGAAGCAAATTAGGTGAGTGGATTTAAGTTATATCATTTTTTATAATGGTATATTATTGTTTAACATTCCCCGTTAACATGTCATGTAAATCTGCTATAATGATTAGAAATGTTGAAATGCTATTATGACATGTTGAGATATTAATATGATAAAATATTAATATGTTAGAAATCCATACACTGAAACGTTTAATGTGCTGAAATGTTAACCTATTGACATGTAAACTTGTTAAAAATACATGTAGCGATTACTGTTGTTATAATTACATATTAGCCTGTGACAATTATGTACTTGAACCCTTCATTTTAAAAATGGGAATAATTACATGTTAAATTAGAATAATTACATCATTTGGCGATCACATGTTATTTTGAGATAACAATTAATTACGTGTTAGAAGGGACATGCAACGTAAAATGGGCTTAATATGGTGACATGTAAAATATAGATTACAGTGAAAATTAGAAAGAATGGACAGACCTAAATTATATTGAAAATTTACAGTAAACTGTAATTACACTTAGAGACACAAGGTTAAATTCAACTTGTGGTAGAAGTCTACCCGAAACCGCCCGGCAAATCCAATGTCCACAAGTTGTTAATTTAATGTGAGATGTCTAGTGCGTAAATAAACATGTAACAGTGCTAAGACACAAGGTTAAGTCAACTTGTGGAAGAAGTCTGCACGGAACATCCCGGCAGATCCAACATCCACAAGTGTAGGCTTAATGTGAGAGGTCTAGTGCATAAACACACACACACACACACACACACACACACACATATATATATAGCAGGATTGATAAATATCATTAACTGTAATTAATGGAAATGAATGGGAACTGAATGAAAGTTACAACAGAAAAAGGAATGGAATGAACGGGGAATGATAATAACCTATTATAAATTAACTACATTAATGAGAATGTTATATAATGTAACACCCCGTAATTTTGTAACACTAAGATTCACAAATCAAGGCAGAATTAAATTTTAAAATCAAAATCAAGGGAAACGGGCTGCGCCATTGCGTTCGTCTCGGAATTCTGCATGAGATAGAGTCCGAGTTTGCGTTAATCGGGCTCCGTATAAAGGAGATATGGTCTTCAGAAGTTTCAGAATTCGATTTAAAATTCGAACAGGTCAGAAAACGAGTTCAAAATTCAAAATCGGACCCGGACTGGGCGGGAAATTTCCCGCCCAGGTTCCAGGTCGACTGGGTAGTCGACCTGGGGGTCGACCCCCCCCCCCCCGCTTTTTCCAGATCTGCAGTTTGGTTCGTTCTTCTGTATCCGGACGCCATTCTGACCAGATTCGTGACTTCTACACTATATAAACAGCCCTAGTCTCCTTCTCTATTCACAATTCTTTTCTATCCCTATGCAGCCTCTGAGAAAATGTATAAATAATATATAAAATAAATCAAGACGAGGAAATGCTTCTCAAGTTTGTCAAGAGGAGATTCGAATCAAGATTAAAGCTTCAAGATAAGAATCAAAGGCTAACTCAAACGATATTGAGCAACGACGCACGAATCATAGCAACGCCATCTTTCTATCCTAATATAATCTCTATAAGTCGGTTACTTTTTAGATTTGAATGTTTTCTCTATTCGTGACATGAAATTAAAGGAATAAAAGAATATGCCAAATCTTTCTATTCGAATTTGTGCCTATATCTTTGGACCTAATTAAGAACTGTTATGATTCGATGACCAATTAGGCCTTGCCTACGACTATGAACATCGCCTATGACTATGAACATTGCCTATGACTATGAACATTGCTTATGACTGTGACTGTGACTATGAGAATTATTTCCTTGACTATGAACACAAGCCTATGCCTTTGATTAGGAAACATAAACTATTGCCTATGACATAACAAGGACAACTATGATTAAACGCCTATGATTCATGACTAGGAAAGTGTTGCTTAAGTTTTGTAACTGTGAACTTGGGTCTAAACCTGATTATCTATTCTGTCTATTCTTGGTTTTCTTTGGTTTTAGATCTTAGGAATTTACCTATTAAGTTAGGTCTACCCATGTTATCTATTCTATCTATTCTTGGTTTTCTTTGGTTTTAAACCTTGGGAATTTACCTATTAAGTTAGGTCTACCCATGTTCTTGAACCTATACTATTCAACCCTTTTCATGTCGTAATATTACCATATCTATATGCCTGTGAATTGTCATCTTATGCCAATTGTTATGTCCATTCTTTCATGGCATTTTGGCTCATTCCCTTCTATCCGCGAATCTAGCTCTATTTATGATCTAGGTTGAATCATGATTATACGAACGATGGGAATACGTTTTGGGGAAAAACATGAAATTGACTAAACTTGGAAATTGGCATAATTTGATGAAAATTAGAATAACAAGTCTAGTTTTGACATGAACTGAAATTAGAATATTAAATCAGAATTGGCTGGCTAAATTAAGCATGATAAGCATGTTAGCTTAATTTACATACATCGGGCGTAAATGGTAAATGGTTTAATGGGCCACAAAATAGGTAGTTGGTATAGTTTTGGGCATAAACGGTGAACTAGAATATGAAATCTAGTTTGGCATAAGCTGTAAACTAGAATATAAAATCTAGTTTTGGCATGAACTGTAAATGGGGGTGTTGGATCTAAATTGCTATAAACTGTAACATAGGCAAATCAAGATTTAGGCCTAGAATACATTTCCATTAGTAGGCATGGCAAATGTATAGGGTATAGGCCAAATTTATTTTAAAAAAGGAAAATGGACTTTGAGGATAAGTGGTTAAACTTTGAGGATAAATTGTTAACAATTTATTTATATACAAAAGAAAGGTTTATAATGACATCCCTTTTAATAATACATATACCAGAAAGTTTTAATGTGACAGAGAGGATAGTGTCTAGGCTTGGGTTTGGAAAATACAAGTTTCCTGCTCTCCCTGGCTATCCCTAACTGATCCGACGGACAGGATGGTTACTTTCAAAACCTGATTTGAAATTTAATCAAAACCCTTTGAACTTAGAAAACACGAGTAAGCCTAACCCGAGGTTAGACTGAGTTGCAATGTAAACCTGCCCGGAACCAACCGACACATCCAATATTCACAACAATTTCTGTATAATGTGAGCGGTCGCGGCTTTAATTTATTTACTTAAAGCTAGAACAAGAATGGTAGGGTTAAGTTAACTAAGACACTTAACCAATTCAACATGATAACCAGACTGGTGGGTGGGGTTAGGTTCATACAGATACTTAACACAGTTAAGCTAGAATGGGAGGGTTAAGTCCATAGGAACACTTAACCAACTTGACACAGTTAAGCTAGAATGGGAGGGCTAAGTCCATAGGGACACTTGACCAAACTTAACATCGAAACAGGACAAGATTTGTAGGGGTTAAGTAACCAAGAAAACACTTAGCCAAATTAACATGTTAACTAGACTAGAAGGTGGGGTTAAGTAAAGTTAATACACTTAGCCAAATTAACATGTTAACTAGACTAGAGGTTGGGGTTAAGTAAAATTTAACACACTTAGCCAATTTGATATGTTAGCAGAGCTAGATCGTAGGATTAAGTAAACTTGAATACTTAACCATCAGATTTTGATAAAGGAATAGGGTTAAGTCTAAAACATGAAGGGATAATACTTAACCATTAATAACATGTTAGTTAAAACAGACGGGCAAGGTTAAGTTAAAAAGGAACACTTAACCAATACAGGGTGAATGAGTAGGGTTAAGTAATAAGAAATACTTAACCAATATAACTTGGTTTGTGGTGGGGTTAAGTCAACATGAATTACTGATAACACTTAACAAGTTTAACAGGATAAATGAAGAGGGTTAAGTTAGCTTGAATTGACTAATGACACTTAACCAATCCAAATTGACGGGAAAGAGAACAAAGTAGTAAACCTTAGTCAAAAGGAGCTAAGTAGTAAACCTTATTTAAGAAAACAACGATTCTGGAAACTAAGTGGTAATCCTTAGTTAGCAGAACTAAGTAGTAATTCTTAGTGTAACACGGGAAGTAGCGAATGTCCGTCTGAGAAGGTTCTAGCGAATTGGGTTACGAAGCCCGAGGCTTCGAGGGGACGTGAGGGTACTCTTGGTATCCCTCTGTGAGGCTGTAGATGACCCTTCTGGGCTCACAGAGGTTAAGGTCTGCGTTAGAAGAACCAGGGGTATGCCTTGGTTGCAAAATATGGCAACCTAAAGACTAGGATGGACCGGCGTGATTCGACGAGAAAACGGTAGCCCTGTGATAGCAACTCGTCGTCTACCATCCATCTTGAGTCAGTCGAGATACTTGAAGCGGAAAGGCGGAGAACTCCAAAAGACCTTATACTTGCTATCTAGTTATGGGTGAGGATGGCCATAGGATAGTGGGGCACCGGGGGCCTGCGTATAGTTCTCATTTTTCAAGGTGTGTCTTTCATTGGTTGAGGGAGGGGTCAAGTGGGACCATAGCCACTGGAATAAAAACGGACCTTAGCATCTGCATCGGCAGATATCTGAAAGCTCCCGACCAAGTTCTGTATTCTTTGATTTGCCCTGCCACAGGACTCGGGCTGCACATTACAGGACATGTGCATCTAGACAAGCGATAACGATTCGCGATACATGCGTGGGGGAAGTCTAGGAACATATACCACCCTGGATAGTGTGTCCTAGACTAGGGGGCATCGTTCGACAGGTAGCATAATCCCTAGTTGGACTAGGTGGCATAAACCCTGAATCCGAGAAGCGTTCAGCAGATAGCGTAAACTCTAGTTGAATCTAGAAAGCATTTGATAGAAAACCCTAGATTAGATCTAGGTAATAAATAATAAATGTATGCCTGAAGGCAATGGAAACTACAGGGATTGGGATCACGTTATCGTTACTAGTTGGGACACTAGTTAGGTGGTGCAGAGATATAGAAACCAGTATAACAAGGAAATAGCGAAGCGGCAAAAGTATTAGAGAATATCCAGTTTATCTTATCTTAGCATATCTTGTGATTATCTTGTCTAATCTTGCTGACCCTATCGTCATGATGTGATCTTGTATTCAGTTAATTCATGTCGTTTTGTTTTTCCACGTTCACATGCTAGAAGTTACTGAACTTACTCAGGCTTTATGCCTGACTCTATTTTTCTTTCGTCTTCTTTTCTTCCGTCCCCCCCCCCCCCAGGTAGTAAAGGAGGGAATAGCATAGCTCAGGTTAAGTTGGACTGTCACTCTTTCCCAGCTTGAAGATTTGTCGAAGTTTTGCTTGGATTCTCTTTTCAGATGCTATGGCTGGCTCTTGCTACATTGGGGAATATAAATGTTGTTTTATGCTTCTTTATTTTGTAAAACAGATGATACTCTGATATTATAAAGAAAACATTGTATAAACTATTTTATCAATAAAGCAAAGTTTTATTTTCCACTGTTTAATTTCTGTCTGTCTTGTAATTTATCTGCATCTTTTACCCTAAATGCTCCACAGAACTTAGTTCATTCCCTTTGCGAGTGACACTAACGGATGTGGGGTGTTACACGTGGTATCAGAGCTGAAGGTTACCAGATCAGATAAAGGATTTGAAAAATTATTTTCAAAACGGTTTTAAAAGAAGCATTTTCAAGAGAAAAGATTTGTTTTAAAGGCATATTCCCCAAAGCCATACGCACTATCTTCTCTTCCTCTGTTTGAATTCTTGTCTCCTTCTTTCTTGAGTCTCTGGGGCTCCTGGCTTTTGGGAGGTAACCTCATCGATGGGCGAAGTCGTGCCTGGCTTCCATCCGTAGCCGTAGTTGTTTCACCTGCGGCCAGTTTTCTTTCAAGCTTATAGGGTTTTTTTTTGTACAATGGAAGCAGCTTTCGAGATATTTGTCAACATGGTTACACACGGAAGGGGACGAGGAGTTTGGCTAGGGAGCACAACCCTAGGATGAAGAATTCATGGATATAGATTTAGCTCACGAAGGAGGAAGAAATTATAAAACCTAAGACAAGGGGAAGTATCTTTACTAGGGTATGATAGGGCATATAATTAAGGACAAGGGCAAGAACGAGGAACAAGATTTTCAGAAGGGCAAGTACATACTTTCCCCACCAAGCGTACCTAGGAGAAAGGTAGTAAAGTTCTATTGGAAGAGTCTAGTTTTGCTGTTCGTACTCTTTCCTTTGGTTTTAGCGCTTCACATTTGTTCATATCCACTTCCATAGTTGAGTCTCTGCACCATAGTACTTGTATAGTAGAAAGATCCCACTAGAGTCTCAAATCCAATTGGTGGTCCAACCAGTTTATTTTTGGTTAGTAGGGATTTGAGAATAGCTATCGAGTTTGCTTATATCATCTCACGTAGATCGTCTAAATTCGGATGAGATATTCCTTGGGTGCTTGTCTGATATTGGTTTAGGCCTTTGGGGCTTGTACTTGAGGAATGTCGAGTTCGACTAGGATGGTTTGCGTGAGAGATGAATAGTCGTAGCAGGCACTCTAAAAAAAAGCACGTAGTGACCTTTTGACCCTCGTAGTTATGGCGTAATGGATAAGCTAAGAGGAGAGATCTCAGACCATCTTGGTATGTACACTTGGTACCGTGATTGGCATCTGTTTATTTTGGAAATGGAGGTCATAAACTTCACAATTGTGAAGTTAAATTAGTTGAGATACAATGGAGTAAAGCTCAAGAAGGCTAGATACTAGCATCATACCCTTTTCCTTAAGGGTGCATCCTTGATTTCTTTTTTTGTAGGAGCTTTAAGCATAATTGTTTCTCTCTTTCCAAAGTATATCCTCTAGGTCGTATCTTCGATCCTTAGGTAGAAACTCTTTTGGGTGTAAACATGTATTTGAAACATGTTATGGTTAATGGTTGCAAGTGGTTGCTAATGGTTGCTCATGAATGCATATACATACGTATTAGGCACTAGATCAGTTCGGACGCTTTCATATTGCATTTACAGATATGTATTTGTTTGTAAGTTGAACTTGATATGTTATCATATGGATGTTGCATATGGATGAATGGCTATGCACACATGTAGTATTTACATAACTAGGGATGCTTGAATACATGATTGGACGCATGGCACTGACATAATTCGCATTAAGGAGGTCAACTAAATCAGTAGACTGCCTGATCTTGCATTAGATAAAGATATATACACACACTATGCATATGAACATGAAATCATTAGAAATCTTTTAAGGACAATGAACGCCTGTGATTGAATGGTTGAGTAGATGGGTGATTGGATGGTAGGACACAATCTTCCTAACTTGAAGATTTCGGGGATGAAATCCTTTTAAGTGGGGGAGAATGTAACACCCCATAATTCTATAACACTAAGATTCACAAATCAAGGCAGAATTAAATTTTAAAATCAAAATCAAGGGAAACGGGCTGCGCTATTGCGTTCGTCTCGGAATTCTGCATGAGATAGAGTCTGAGTTTGCGTTAATCGGACTCCGTATGAAGGAGATATGGTCTTCAGAAGTTTCAGAATTCGATTTAAAATTCGAATAGGTCAGAAAACGAGTTCAAAATTCAAAATCGGACCCAGACTGAGCTGGGCGGGAAAATTCCCGCCCAGGACCCAGGTCGACTGGGCAGTCGACCTGGGGGGTAGTCGACCTTGGGGTCGACCCCCCTGCTTTTTCCAGATCTGCAGTCTGGTTCGTTCTTCTGTATCCGGGCGCCATTCTGACCAGATTCGTGACTTCTACACTATATAAACAGCCCTAGTCTCCTTCTCTATTCACAATTCTTTTCTATCCCTATGCTGCCTCTGAGAAAATGTATAAATAATATATAAAATAAATCAAGACGAAAAAATGCTGCTCAAGTTTGTCAAGAGGAGATTTGAATCAAGATTAAAGCTTCAAGATAAGAATCAAAGGGTAACTCAAACGGTTTCGAGCAACGTCGCACGAATCATAGCAACGCCATCTTTCTATTCTAATCTAATCTCTGTAAGTCGGTTACTTTTTTAGATTTGAACGTTTTCTCTATTCATGACATGAAATTAAAGGAATAAAAGAATATGCCAAATCTTTCTATTCGAATTTGTGCCTATATCTTTGGACCTAATTAAGAACTGTTATGATTCGATGACCAATTAGGCCTTGCCTACGACTATGAACATCGCCTATGACTATGAACATTGCCTATGACTATGAACATTGCCTATGACTGTGACTATGAGAATTATTTCCTTGACTATGAACACAAGCCTATGCCTTTGATTAGGAAACATAAACTATTGCCTATGACATAACAAGGACAACTATGATTAAACGCCTATGATTCATGACTAGGAAAGTGTTGCTTAAGTTTTGTAACTGTGAACTTGGGTCTAAACCTGATTATCTATTCTGTCTATTCTTGGTTTTCTTTGGTTTTAGATCTTAGGAATTTACCTATTAAGTTAGGTCTACCCATGTTATCTATTCTATCTATTCTTGGTTTTCTTTGGTTTTAAACCTTGGGAATTTACCTATTAAGTTAGGTCTACCCATGTTCTTGAACCTATACTATTCAACCCTTTTCATGTCGTAATATTACCATATCTATATGCCTGTGAATTGTCATCTTATGCCAATTGTTATGTCCATTCTTTCATGGCATTTTGGCTCATTCCCTTCTATCCGTGAATCTAGCTCTATTTATGATCTAGGTTGAATCATGATTATACGAACGATGGGAATACGTTTTGGGGAAAAACATGAAATTGACTAAACTTGGAAATTGGCATAATTTGATGAAAATTAGAATAACAAGTCTAGTTTTGACATGAACTGAAATTAGAATATTAAATCAGAATTGGGTGGCTAAATTAAGCATGATAAGCATGTTAGCTTAATTTACATACATCGGGCGTAAATGGTAAATGGTTTAATGGGCCACAAAATAGGTAGTTGGTATAGTTTTGGGCATAAACGGTGAACTAGAATATGAAATCTAGTTTGGCATAAGCTGTAAACTAGAATATAAAATCTAGTTTTGGCATGAACTGTAAATGGGGGTGTTGGATCTAAATTGCTATAAACTGTAACATAGGCAAATCAAGATTTAGGCCTAGAATACATTTCCATTAGTAGGCATGGCAAATGTATAGGGTATAGGCCAAATTTATTTTAAAAAAGGAAAATGGTCTTTGAGGATAAGTGGTTAAACTTTGAGGATAAATTGTTAACAATTTATTTATATACAAAAGAAAGGTTTATAATGACATCCCTTTTAATAATACATATACCAGAAAGTTTTAATGTGACAGAGAGGATAGTGTCTAGGCTTGGGTTTGGAAAATACAAGTTTCCTGCTCTCCCTGGCTATCCCTAACTGATCCGACGGACAGGATGGTTACTTTCAAAACCTGATTTGAAATTTAATCAAAACCCTTTGAACTTAGAAAACACGAGTAAGCCTAACCCGAGGTTAGACTGAGTTGCAATGTAAACCTGCCCGGAACCAACCGACACATCCAATATTCACAATAATTTCTGTATAATGTGAGCGGTCGCGGCTTTAATTTATTTACTTAAAGCTAGAACAAGAATGGTAGGGTTAAGTTAACTAAGACACTTAACCAATTCAACATGATAACCAGACTGGTGGGTGGGGTTAGGTTCATACAGATACTTAACACAGTTAAGCTAGAATGGGAGGGTTAAGTCCATAGGAACACTTAACCAACTTGACACAGTTAAGCTAGAATGGGAGGGCTAAGTCCATAGGGACACTTGACCAAACTTAACATCGAAACAGGACAAGATTTGTAGGGGTTAAGTAACCAAGAAAACACTTAGCCAAATTAACATGTTAACTAGACTAGAAGGTGGGGTTAAGTAAAGTTAATACACTTAGCCAAATTAACATGTTAATTAGACTAGAGGTTGGGGTTAAGTAAAATTTAACACACTTAGCCAATTTGATATGTTAGCTGAGCTAGATCGTAGGGTTAAGTAAACTTGAACACTTAATGTGACGACCCCAAATCCCGTACTGACGGAGACATGGGTAATCTTTGGAATATAACACAGAAACAGATAAAAGCAGAACAGAATAATTAAATACACCAGATAATGAACAATAGAATATACTGGATAAAAGTAATCATCAGAGTTACACAGTATACAGGGTCTTACTTAGCACAAATACAGTTCAGCTATACATAAATGTCTACAACGGAAATAAACAAAATATGTACAATAGGAGCTGAACAGCATAAAAAGAGATAAATAATAGAATCCATCTTCAGCTCCAGCTATCCAGAAAGAACCAGCTAAACCTGAATACAAGGCTGCCCGTGTAGAAAAAGGGGCACTCGAGTTTGAAAGGGAAACAAACTACGAGTCAGTCATGGGACTGGTATGAGAAATCTACTCAACACATATATAATATGGCCAATCACAGGACCACGCCACTTTCGTGGAACGGGTTTACTCCATGGGATTGCCAGTGCTTTAAAACAAATCTTTCTTTTAAAACATCGCTATGCTTTTTATAAAAATGAAGCCATTATAAGACTCAGTTCCCATCACACAATGCAACGCAAACCGGAGGATAGAGTTTTGCCTTATAATGGCCAAAATATGATTGATACGAATAAAACAAAAGCATTTGATATTATGACTAGTGTTTATATGTTTTAAAAACAATTTCAATCATAACTATCAATCATAGACGGCATGGGTACCATATATCATGTCGCCATATATATTTACAATCAAAACCGCACGATGTCGTATTTGGAAATTGGATTTCCATCATGAACCAAGGCAAAAGATAGTCCTTACCGAATTCGAGACGCTCTAGCCCGTGTCTCAGGATCAGAACGCATCGACCCTTGGAGCGACAGGGCCGGTCCACCGATGTGGATTAAAAATGCCTGAACACTACGTTTCCCCGCCCTTTGGGGCGTAAACGAGCCAATGAATGACTCCATCGGACCCGGATCGTCCGATCTAACCGAGGCGCCTCGCAACAGCAACAACCACACAGGTGAAAAGTATATAAATGTCAGGGCTGGTAGGTCACTGACACCACCCTAGCTAGAAAGAAACGCATGCCCTCCCTGAGGTCCTTCTCCCGTTTCTGCTTCATACCGGGGTGTGAGGCTCACGAATTCACGTTATACACAAAGCTACGCCACACAGGCGGTGCTTTGATCATCACCACAAGACTTTGCTTTTCAACAGAAGCCCTGATCACTGCATCTTAGCATGCCACACAGGCAATTCATGTCATGCGACTGATGTCCATCGATATACAACCTCTGATCTCGTGCGTTTCAGAGAAGGGCGTTAAGCGAAAGAATAAATTCTCTGCCGCCAAACAGATGTATATTTAACAGAGATCAATCAACACAGAATAAAATTCAATGTCAGACACACAGTCCATTTACAAGTCCGTTCTGGGTATGAACGAAACCGAAGGCACTAAATACCTCGCAAACCCATCGATCACCACGTACGTCTGGATGATCACCACTCATTATCCATATTTCGGGATGCCTCCCAATCAGGACCTCGGTTACTATCCAAACGAGGTGAAGATCTCCGGTCTTCGACCACCGTCTTCATTTTCAACTTTCAATCGTTGGTCAATTATTTGAAATGAGAATTAACTCGGCCTTTTCAAATAATTCACGTATATTTAGAATTTCAAATCAATTTATTTCAATGGTTAAATTATTCGACACCAATTTTGTTCTTTAATGTAATTTTCACACCAAACACATTCAACCATCAAAAGCCACATAAATCGAGCAAATTCAGTTTATTTCCATTCCATATCGTTTATAAAATTTTATAACGATTTATTGCTATTTTTATTTATTTTAAAATAGCCCATATATTCAAAACGACGCTTCGGGCCATAACGCGGCTGTGGTGCTGTTTTTCTTTAGATTTGATTTACACATATCTGAAAATATAACCGTTGGATCTTCATAAAATTTACATCATTAGAAAGATCTTTTCAAAACGAACACAACGATTCCAGTTTCAGGAAAATCCGACGGTCGGATCTCCCGGTACAATCGTTTGAAGTTTCGATTTCAAAATACGAACTGCAGCGTCGTTATTCGATTTAATATAATTATATATATATATATAAATATAATCATTTTTGGCGCTTCTTTTCTTTAGATTTGAATTAAACATTCCAGGCAATCCAACCGTTGTATTTTTACAAAGTTGGTGCCGGTGGAAAGATTTCTCCAAAGCGAACCCAGCGGTTGCGGTTTCGGGAAAATCCGATGGTCGGATTCCTCGTACTAATCGTTTCAAATTACGATTCCGAAACACGAACTGCACGACTTCGATTCCTTTTAATTATATTTATATTTATATATATAAATATAGTTCATTCTATAATTTCAACTATAGTTCATTCTATATTTTCAACTTCGTTTTCACTTCAAATATTTCACTAACGCCTTAATATTTCGAAAAATTTCGCCATAACCTCCTTTGTACGGGGAGGGGTTTGGAAATTTATTGGGCCGTGTTAGGTACCTAATAAATCCTAAAAAGCATTCACATATTTATAGTGATATATTCTGGTGTTAACGGGGGAACATGTATAGATAATCACTCCAGAGAATAAATTCTTGTCACCCCGTTTCCGTGTGGAAATAAATAGTCCATGTGTCGTATCTAATAACTAGAGAGACGTGATTATTGTCAACTCCAGACCCGTGTGGGGTTTTTATTAATCTGGCAATTTATCGTTATATTTTATAGAGTCCATATCAGTCATCAGTTCAACCTGTAGTATATAATCATCGCCATACAAGCCTCTCGCTCGTATGGTAAATCTTCCACCTCGTCACACAAGCTCCAATTGCTTATGTGGAATATGATGAAGTATGCCTATCGTCAAGAAGTATGCCATGTAGCGTAGTTCAAATTTAATTGTTACTATCCTATGGAGATATTTATTATTTCACACAGAATAACCAGCACTCCGCATCCAATGGCATTCACAGGAGTTGATATAAAAATAAAATTGCGCAGCCAACTCATCAAGGCTTACCTATTTGTCGGGCACGCAAATAATTTCTTTACTCTACAGCTAATCCATTTTTCCTGTTCAACACATGTATATATATGCAGAACAAAGCCAATAATAATATTTCTAGCAAACTATTATTTATTTCAACACGTGTGTATTTTTATCAAAGCGTATACATGATAAAAGAAATATTTTTATCATCAAAAATATTTATTCAACACGTGAATGTTCTTAATACTTCATATTCACAATAAAAATGTAGTTTTTATTGTCTGTTCATTTTATTTTAAAATACGATAACATTCAACACATGAATTTCAACTCGACGAACGAATTTCAATTCAACACATGAATATTCTCTATGGTTTGTATATATATAAAAGTGTGATTTTTATCGCTAAAACTATTTGTTTAAAATCAAATAATATTCAACACATGAATTTCACTCGACGAACGAATTTCAATTCAACACATGAATATTCTCTATAGTTTGTATATATATAAAAGTGTGATTTTTATCGCTAAAACTATTTGTTTAAATTCAAATAATATTCAACACATGAATTTCACTCGACGAACGAATTTCAATTCAACACATGAATATTCTCTATAGTTTGTATATATATAAAAGTGTGATTTTTATCGCTAAAACTATTTGTTTAAATTCAAATAATATTCAACACATGAATTTCACTCGACGAACGAATTTCAATTCAACACATGAATATTCTTTCAATATATGTAATTTATTTCAACGAATGAAAATTATTCTAACACATGTATATTTCGGAAAATTTCGGCAGCATAACGGCAGGGTAGTTAAAATCGGGACCGTCCCTAGTACGGCTCCTCGCTCTACCTTAAAACCTCGCGGTTTTTAACAATGGGGATCATGCATCTAGTTCGCACGCAGGCGGCATGTATATATTTATTTCATTTCCACAAACTAATCCTATGTGGTTTCAACCAAATATTTCTCAACCACAAATGGGTATTTTTCAACCACAGTCAATCAATATCAACCACAAATAATCCCAAACAACCATTCGCTATCAATCAATTTTTACACCAATCACAACCAATAAATATCGTCCATGGTTTGAGGACGAGGGGCGTATATATATATTTATATATAGCAATTCACTTTTATTTCAACACATATATAATTTTTACAACGCATATACAACTTATACATCGAACATACAACTTATACAACGCTTATACAAGAGGTGTACAACGCTTATATAACTCATACATCGACTATATAATTTATACATCGTCGTTTTCCATATTGTTTATAAATTAGAAATCTCACATTGGGTTCCACTCCACCAAAAATAGCAGAAGGCTCAGAAAAATATGTGGTCTCTTCTAGAATGTAGAAGGCATCCACACGGTCACGATGTTTCCTGTTTCATCGAATTTCGTTAACATAGCAAAAAGATATGTTTTTTCTTCGATAACATGAATTTGCGACACTTTTAAAAGTTGAAAACAATTTATAAAATATAAACCGCACCTCAGTTATTTGATTCGAAACTAGGTTTCGATCCTGCGTTCAATCCGCGAAGCTAGGGAGCAATCGGCCAGCACCACCGCGTAGAGCGTCGAGAGGCGCACCTGGCGCTACCCACGAGGTCAAACTTGGCGGCGGCTGGAGGAAGTTCTGGCAGCTCGAACGGCGGAAGTTTGAGGCGATGGACCTCGTCGTACAGGCGATGGTAGGAGGCGCCACTGGTATGGATGGGAAGAGGGAGGAGAGTACTCTAAAAAGTTCAACTGGAGGGAGGTCTATCGAGGCGTGGTTTCGCTGGAAAATAGGCGAGAAGTCTTGAACACTGGCCGCCGTTCGAAATAAGGGTTTACGGGTTTTTTTGTTTTTTTTTATATTTTTAAATTAATGAAATAAAAAATCCTATTGGCCGATGTTATATTAAATTCAAAAATTGGGGTTTTCTTGGACGAACTCAAAATCAAACCCAACGACTGTCGTCCCTAGCGTTTTACCCCCATTCCGAACACAATGGGATATGTTTCGTAGGCCCATTCGACTATTTCAGTCAGTTTCCATTCAAATCAAAATATAAAACATTCAATATTTAATTTGAACGTACATTTCAATTTGCCAGGGCCACAAGCTGATTCGAAAAATTCCAGAAAAATAAATCTAGCTATGTTTTGACGATACGGTCCCAACAAAACTAGTTTCGTCGAATTCTGAGACCGTTTGCAAAAAGGCCCATTTTTGGTCGATCCAATTTAACTGTAATTGACCAAAACACATTTTCCTTTCCCACGCTCACATACTAGCTTCACAAATTACGAAATTTGAAACCTAGCAATAACTTCACATCCCGGATCCAACAAAAGTGGTTTCGTCGAATTCCGAGGTCGTATGCAAAATGGCCAATTTCACGGGCTATATAAATTCCATAGCGACCTTTCTGAAAATTCATTCGTCCATAACTTTTGCTTTCCGCTATGAAAATTCGATTTTTCAGATTCGTTAGAAAGGTATTCACTAACAGATTTAAATATTTTTTGTTTCACTAAAATCCGTTTTGTTTTGCACCCGGTACAGTCCGACAAAGTTTGAATTCAATTTTTGAAACTGCAGCGCCTTTTCAAGCCTTGTTTATAATTAGAATTAATTATATTCGTTTTCAATTGTCGATTCAAACTCAGTTTTCATTGCCATTATTTAAAATATTTATTTTAAATATTTAAAATCCATTATTTTAGCCAATTTAAAAAATTTAAATTGGTTCAGATTTTCTGGGTCGTTACAATCTCCCCCACTTAAAACTTTTCGTCCCCGAAAAGGAACAAAGTCGAAAGTGGTTTGATAAATCTACAATCACACAACACAAACAACCAATCCAATTGTTTCCAACCTTTCAAAACCATACAAATTAATTTCTATGCTCTTTTCAAAATCATTCGGCCTATAGAATTTAAATGTGCACATCCCTGAAAAGAAAATAACAACAGAGTAGAGAATTAAATGGTAATGCAAAGTAGGGTAAATGCACCTTGCACCGGAGTCAAACAGAGATATCTACTCGGCATCTAGGATAAGCTTTCTGAATGCTCTCCTCAGTTTCCCAAGTACAATCTCGCGGATCTCCACTCCATTGCACTTTTACTAAGTGAACCTTCTTGTTCCTCAGCTCTTTTGTTTCTTTGCCGATGATCTTTAGCGGCTCTCTTCTCACAGCTAATTCTGGAGTAATTTCAATATCCTGTTGAGCTGCTTCTTCCACGATCAAGTCTGGATCATGAACGTGCTTTCGAAGTTGAGATATATGAAATACATCATGAACTCCAGGCAACCAGTCAGGCAGTTTGACCCTATAAGCGAGAGTTCCGATCCGTTCCAGAATAGGAAACGGACCAATAAATTTGGGCGCTAACTTTCCAATTTTACCGAACCGGATTACTCCTCTCATCGGCGATACCTTCAAATATACATAGTCGCCAACAGCAAAGGATATATCTCTTCTTCTTCTATCAGCATAGCTCTTTTGTTGGCTTTGAGCGGCGAGTAATCGCTTCTTAATAAAATCGACTTTGTCGGCAGCTTCGCGAATCATATCAGGCCCTAACACAAGTCTATTTCCAGGTTCGACCCAACAAGCAGGAGATCGGCACGATCTACCATATAATGCTTCGAATGGCGACATTGTCAGACTTGCCTGGTAGCTGTTGTTATAAGAGAATTCAGCCAAATGCAGATGGTCTTCCCATGACCCACCGAAATCTATAACACAAGCCCGCAATAGATCTTCTAAAATACGATTCACCCTTTCAGTCTGACCGTCGGTCTGAGGATGATAAGCGGTGCTTAAGTTCAACTTCGTTCCCAGCTCGACTTGAAATGCTTCCCAGAATTTGCTAGTGAATATTGTATCTCTATCACTGACTATACTGAGCGGCACTCCATGTAGTCTAACTATTTCCCCGAAGTAAATCTACGCCAGACTCTGAGCAGTTCTATTTGATCTGACAGGTATGAAATGGGCGGTCTTCGTGAAGCGATCTACGATCACCCAAATACTGTCATTTCCTTTTCTGGTTCTGGGCAAACCATCAATGAAATCCATAGAGATATGTTCCCACTTCCAACCAGGAACTTCTAATGGTTGTAATAATCCAGCCAATTTCTGCTGGTCGCTTTTGACTAGCTGACAAGTAGGACATCGGCTAACATATAAAGAAATGTCCCTTTTCATCGACTTCCACCAGAAAGTGCGTTTGATGTCATTATACATTTTGCTTACTCCCAGATGGATACTAAGTTTCGACTTATGGCATTCATCCAGTACTTCCTTTTGAAGCTCAGGAATGTTAGGGACACAGATTCGACCTTTGAGCCTTAGAATCCCCTCATTATCTACTTGAAAACTTGAGGGTTCGCCTTGTTGAATTATCTCCCTGATCTTCTGAATGAAGTGGTCATCCTTTTGAAGAGCAGATATTTTATCTAGCAATGAAGTCGTGATAATAAAACTGGCGATCATTTCATTCTTTCGGCTTAACGCATCGGCCACGACATTTGCTTTCCCTGGAGTGTATATAATCTCAAAGTCATATGCTGCAAGAAACTCCAGCCAACGTTGCTGCCTCAGATTCAAGTCCTTCTGGGTGAACAGATACTTTAATGACTGGTGATCTGTAAACAGTTCAAATCTCTCACCCAGTAGATAGTGTCTCCGGATTTTTAAGGCGAATACTATAGCCAATAACTCAAGATCATGAGTTACGTAGTTCTTCTCGTGTGGCTTCAGTTGACGGCTAGCATAAGCAATCACTTGACCCCTTTGCATTAACACTGCGACAAGGCCTTCTCTAGACGCATCAGTCCAGACTTTCAAATCTTGGTTGCCGTCAATGATGGTTAACACTGGAGCAGTTGTTAATCTCAACTTTAGCTCTTCAAAAGCCTCCTCACTTTCTGGAGTCCATTTGAATTTAGAATGCTTCTTCGTAAGTTTTGTTAAATGACCAGATATCTTCGAAAAGTTTTTAACGAACTTCCGGTAATAGCTAGCCAATCCGAGAAAACTACGGACTTCAGTGGGGGTACTGGTCTGTTTCCAATTCTGAATAGCTGTGATTTTTCTTGGATCCACAGCAATTCCTTCTTTCGATACGGCGTGGCCCAAAAATTTCACTTCATCTTGCCAGAAGATACATTTGGAAAACTTTGCTTTCAATACATTTCTCCTGAGGATTTCTAACACTTGTTCCAAATGTTTTTCATGCTCGGCCTTTGATTTAGAGAAGATTAGAATATCATCAATAAAAACCAGAACAAATTTATTCAATACTCCTCTGAATACTCTGTTCATTAGATCGACGAAGTAAGCCGGAGCGTTACATAAGCCGAACGGCATTACTAACCACTCGTAGAATAAGTCGGGGCCTCTAAACGCTGTCATTGGAACACACTCTTCGGCTATTCGAAGTTGATGGAAGCCTGTAGCTAGGTCCATTCGTGAAAATACTTGTGCTCCATTTAATCGATCCAACAAATCATCAATCCACGGTAATGGATATTTGTTCTTTATTGTCTGTTTGTTCAGATCACGATAATCCACACATAGACGTAGAGTACCGTCAGATTTTGGGACAAAAACCACTGCTGCACCCCAATCAGAGAAACTAGGCCTGATCAGGCCCTTCAATACTAGCTGTCGTGTTTGATTGTCTAATTCCTCTTTCTCTTTGAAGGACATTCTTCGAATAGCGTGAACTACCGGCCTTGCATTGGGAATCAAAGCGATCTTGAAATCTATTTCTCTCTGCGGAGGTAAGCGAACAACTTCTTCGAACACATCCACATAGTTTTTGACAACAGGAATATCTTTCACTAGGTCGGGAATATTCTCTGCGATTTCAGGGATATTTTCTATTTGGGCTGGAGAAACATCCAAAGCTGCCCAGAAGTCCTTTCTATTTGATGTCGGGCCTTCACATGGTATGGTTATATAATTCCCCGATTGTGCCTTTGCCTTAACAACTCTCTCGGCGAATCTAACCTCTGCCTCATATCTGGTTAACCAATCCAATCCCAGAATAAGATCGAATTCATCGAAATTCATGACGATAGAGATAGTAGGGAATTTATAGCAGGAAAAAGAGACAGGCACCCCACAAACCCAACTGAGATCGATGGGACCCCCAACTGGATTTCGGACTGTCATTGGTCCTTTGAGCTTCTTCAATCTCAAATCCAATATCTTGACTGCACTCTTTGCTATAAAGCTTCATGACGCGCCTGTGTCAAACAGTACTTTAACTGGAATGTTCTTGACACTGAGCGTGCCTTCTAAAACATCGGACCTTTCCTGAGTAGACGAAGATGCAGGTACTTCTACCACTTCATTTACTTGCGCTGTCTTGGATTTCTTAAATTGCCTGCAGTCCTTTTCAAGATGGCCAGTCCGACGGCATTGAACGCACTTTCTATTTTCTAGGAACTTGTCCTTGGATTTAAATTTATTCTTTCTTCGTTTCTTCAAGGGTCCACAGTTTATTGACAAATGCCCCTTTTGATGGCAGTTACTGCATACGGTGGTCGTTACGGGTTCTTTCCCAGATCTGGCCCTTTTCCACACTGGGCTTCTTACTGGCTTCAGGAATATCAGTTCCCGACTCTTCTTTGTCACTACAACAGACTTCCTCTTCGTTCGCGCAACATTCCTTTCTTATGGAGATCTTCATACTGATAAGCCATATAAATCATTTCAGAAAAAGGAAGCTTTACATTCCTCAGTACACTATTCTGATATCTCCTTTGCAGGCCATGAATAAATTTCAGATTTTTCCTCCTTGGATCTTGAATCAGATGAGGAGCAAAGTGAGCAAGTTCGTTGAATTTCTTATGATAGTTTGGGATGGTCATATCACCTTGTATTAGATAAGAAAATTCATCACATAATCGCTCCGTCGTTTCGGGAGGAGTAAATCTTTCTAGGAAAATCACTTTGAATCTGTCCCAGGCGATATCACCTTCTGGATTATCTTTGATGATTGTTTCCCACCAGATTAAAGCTTCTTCTTTGAGCGCCCAAGATGCTACTAACCTTTTCTAGTCATCCCTCAACTGGATACGCTCAAAAATTCTTTCGACCGAACTCATCCAAGCTTGAGTTTGAATTATAGATTCATTGCCCGAGAACTGTGCTCCGTTCAGATTTCGATATCTCTTTAATATAGCCTCTAGATCGGGTTCTGCATTTCTCCTGTTTCTGACACTCATTTTTCTAGTACTTCTGCAAATAGCAGATCAAGTGTCAGGTCACAGAAAAGATAATTTAAAATATAGAAACATATACTTCAATGTAAATGTGTCTATCGAGGTGTTATTTCATTCTGCTTTACTCATACTAGGATATTACTGATCCTATCTGTATTGAGTTTCCCGTCCTAGAACACTACTGGTTCTATTTCTGACGAGTTCGTTCCAATGTTATATTCCAGAACTAATCTTAACCAAAGCTCTGATACCACGTTGTGACGACCCCAACTCCCGTACTGACGGAGACATGGGTAATCTTTGGAATATAACACAGAAACAGATAAAAGCAGAACAGAATAATTAAATACACCAGATAATGAACAATAGAATATACTGGATAAAAGTAATCATCAGAGTTACACAGTATACAGGGTCTTACTTAGCACAAATACAGTTCAGCTATACATAAATGTCTACAGCGGAAATAAACAAAATATGTACAATAGGAGCTGAACAGCATAAAAAGAGATAAATAATAGAATCCATCTTCAGCTCCAGCTATCCAGATAGAACCAGCTAAACCTGAATACAAGGCTGCCCGTGTAGAAAAAGGGGCACCCGAGTTTTAAAGGGAAACAAACTACGAGTCAGTCATGGGACTGGTATGAGAAATCTACTCAACACATATATAATATGGCCAATCACAGGACCATGCCACTTTCGTGGAACGGGTTTACTCCATGGGATTGCCAGTGCTTTAAAACAAATCTTTCTTTTAAAACATCGCTATGCTTTTTATAAAAATGAAGCCATTATAAGACTCAGTTCCCATCACACAATGCAACGCAAACCGGAGGATAGAGTTTTGCCTTATAATGGCCAAAATATGATTGATACGAATAAAACAAAAGCATTTGATATTATGACTAGTGTTTATATGTTTTAAAAACAATTTCAATCATAACTATCAATCATAGACGACATGGGTACCATATATCATGTCGCCATATATATATACAATCAAAACCGCACGATGTCGTATTTGGAAATTGGATTTCCATCATGAACCAAGGCAAAAGATAGTCCTTACCGAATTCGAGACGCTCTAGCCCGTGTCTCAGGATCAGAACGCATCGACCCTTGGTGCGACAGTGCCGGTCCACCGATGTGGATTAAAAATGCTTGAACACTACGTTTCCCCGCCCTTTGGGGCGTAAACGAGCCAATGAATGACTCCATCGGACCCGGATCGTCCGATCTAACCAAGGCGCCTCGCAACAGCAACAACCACACATGTGAAAAGTATATAAATGTCAGGGCTGGTAGGTCACTGACACCACCCTAGCTAGAAAGAAACGCATGCCCTCCCTGAGGTCCTTCTCCCGTTTCTGCTTCATACGAGGCTCGCGAATTCACGTTATACACAAAGCTACGCCACACAGGCGGTGCTTTGATCATCACCACAAGACTTTGCTTTTCAACAGAAGCCCTGATCACTGCATCTTAGCATGCCACACAGGCAATTCATGCCATGCGACTGATGTCCATCGATATACAACCTCTGATCTCGTGCGTTTCAGAGAAGGGCGTTAAGCGAAAGAATAAATTCTCCGCCGCCAAACATATGTATATTTAACAGAGATCAATCAACACAGAATAAAATTCAATGTCAGACACACAGTCCATTTACAAGTCCGTTCTGGGTTGAACGAAACCGGAGGCACTAAATACCTCGCAAACCCATCGATCACCACGTACGTCTGGATGATCACCACTCATTATCCATATTTCGGGATACCTCCCAATCAGGACCTCGGTTACTATCCAAACGAGGTGAAGATCTCCGGTCTTCGACCACCGTCTTCATTTTCGACTTTCAATCGTCGGTCAATTATTTGAAATGAGAATTAACTCGGCCTTTTCAAATAATTCACGTATATTTAGAATTTCAAATCAATTTATTTCAATGGTTAAATTATTCGACAACACCAATTTTGTTCTTTAATGTAAATTTTCACACCAAACACATTCAACCATCAAAAGCCACATAAATCGAGAAAATTCAGTTTATTTCCATTCCATATCGTTTATAATATTTTATAACGATTTATCGCTATTTTTATTTATTTTAAAATAGCCCATATATTCAAAACAACGCATCGGGCCATAACGCGGCTGTGGCGCTGTTTTTCTTTAGATTTGATTTACACATATCTGAAAATCTAACCGTTGGATCTTCATAAAATTTACATCATTAGAAAGATCTTTTCAAACCGAACCCAACGGTTCCAGTTTCGGGAAAATCCGACGGTCGGATCTCCCGGTACAATCGTTTGAAGTTTCGATTTCAAAATACGAACTGCAGCGTCGTTATTCGATTCAATATAATTATATATATATAATCGTTTCTGGCGCTGCTTTTCTTTAGATTTGAATTAAACATTCCAGGCAATCCAACCGTTGGATTTTTACAAAGTTGGTGCCGGTGGAAAGATTTCTCCAAAGCGAACCCAGCGGTTGCGGTTTCGGGAAAATCCGATGGTCGGATTCCTCGTACTAATCGTTTCAAATTACGATTCCGAAACACGAACTGCACGGCTTCGATTCCTTTTAATTATATTTATATATATATAAATATAGTTCATTCTATAATTTCAACTATAGTTCATTCTATATTTTCAACTTCGTTTTCACTTCAAATATTTCACTAACGCCTTAATATTTCGAAAAATTTCTCCATAACCTCCTTTGTACGGGGAGGGGTTTGGAAATTTATTGGGCCGTGTTAGGTACCCAATAAATCCTAAAAAGCATTCACATATTTATAGTGATATATTCAGGTGTTTACGGGGGAGCATGTATAGATAATCACTCCAGAGAATAAATTCTCGTCACCCCGTTTCCGTGTGGAAATAAATAGTCCATGTGCCGTATCTAATAACTAGAGAGACGTGATTATTGTCAACTCCAGACCCATGTGGGGTTTTTATTAATCTGGCAATTTATCGTTATATTTTATAGAGTCCATATCAGTCATCAGTTCAACCTGTAGTATATAATCATCGCCATACAAGCCTCTCGCTCGTATGGTAAATCTTCCACCTCGTCACACAAGCTCCAATTGCTTATGTGTAATATGATGAAGTATGCCTATCGTCAAGAAGTATGCCATGTAGCGTAGTTCAAATTTAATTGTTACTATCCTATGGCGATATTTATTATTTCACACAGAATAACCAGCACTCCGCATCCAATGGCATTCACGGGAGTTGATATAAAAATAAAATTGCACAGCCAACTCATCAAGGCTTACCTATTTGTCGGGCACGTAAATAATTTCTTTACTCTACAGCTAATCCATTTTTCCTGTTCAACACATGTATATATATGCAGAACAAAGCCAATAATAATATTTCTAGCAAACTATTATTTATTTCAACACGTGTGTATTTTTATCAAAGCCTATACATGATAAAAGAAATTTTTTTATCATCAAAAATATTTATTCAACACGTGAATGTTCTTAACACTTCATATTCACAATAAAAATGTAGTTTTTATTGTCTGTTCATTTTATTTTAAAATACGATAACATTCAACACATGAATTTCAACTCGATGAACGAATTTCAATTCAACACATGAATATTCTCTATGGTTTGTATATATATAAAAGTGTGATTTTTATCGCTAAAACTATTTGTTTAAATTCAAATAATATTCAACACATGAATTTCACTCGACGAACGAATTTCAATTCAACACATGAATATTCTCTATAGTTTGTATATATATAAAAGTGTGATTTTTATCGCTAAAACTATTTGTTTAAATTCAAATAATATTCAACACATGAATTTCACTCGACGAACGAATTTCAATTCAACACATGAATATTCTCTATAGTTTGTATATATATAAAGTGTGATTTTTATCGCTAAAACTATTTGTTTAAATTCAAATAATATTCAACACATGAATTTCACTCGACGAACGAATTTCAATTCAACACATGAATATTCTCTATAGTTTGTATATATATAAAAGTGTGATTTTTATCACTAAAACTATTTGTTTAAATTCAAATAATATTCAACACATGAATTTCACTTGACGAATGAATTTCAATTCAACCCATGAATATTCTTTCAACATATGTAATTTATTTCAACGAATGAAAATTATTCTAACACATGTATATTTCGGAAAAATTCGGCAGCATAACGGCAAGGTAGTTAAAACCGGGACCGTCCCTAGTACAGCTCCTCGCTCTACCTTAAAACCTCGCGGTTTTTGACAATGGGGATCATGCATCTAGTTCGCACGCAGGCGGCATGTATATATTTATTTCATTTCCACAAACTAATCCTATGTGATTTCAACCAAATATTTCTCAACCACAAGTGGGTATTTTTCAACCACAATCAATCAAAATCAACCACAAATAATCCCAAACAACCATTCGCTATCAATCAATTTTTACACCAATCACAACCAATAAATATCGTCCATGGTTTGTGGACGAGGGGCGTATATATATATATATATATATATATATATATATATATATATATATATATATAGCAATTCACTTTTATTTCAACATATATATAATTTTTACAACGCATATACAACTTATACATCGAACATACAACTTATACAACGCTTATACAAGAGGTGTACAACGCTTATATAACTCATACATCGACTATATAATTTATACATCGTTGTTTTCCATATTGTTTATAAATTAGAAATCACACATTGGGTTCCACTCCACCAAAAATAGCAGAAGGCTCAGAAAAATATGTGGTCTCTTCTAGAATGTAGAAGGCGTCCACACGGTCACGATGTTTCCTGTTTCATCGAATTTCGTTAACATAGCAAAAAGATATGATTTTTCTTCGATAACATGAATTTGCGACACTTTTAAAAGTTGAAAACAGTTTATAAAATATAAACCGCACCTCAATTATTTGATTCGAAACTAGGTTTCGATCCTGCGTTCAATCCGCGAAGCTAGGGAGCAATCGGCCAGCACCACCGCGTAGAGCGTCGAGAGGCGCACCTGGCGCTACCCACGAGGTCAAACTCGGCGGCGGCTGGAGGAAGTTCTGGCGGCTCGAACGGCGGAAGTTTGAGGCGATGGACCTCGTCGTACAGGCGATGGTAGGAGGCGCCACTGGTATGGTTGGGAAGAGGGAGGAGAGTACTCTAAAAAGTTCAACTGGAGGGAGGTCTATCGAGGCGTGGTTTCGCCGGAAAATGGGCGAGAAGTCTTGAACGCTGGCTGTCGTTCGAAATAAGGGTTTACGGGTTTTTTTGTTTTTTTTATATTTTTAAATTAATGAAATAAAAAATCCTATTGGCCGATGTTATATTAAATTCAAAAATTGGGGTTTTCTTGGACGAACTCGAAATCTAACCCAACGACTGCCGTCCCTACTGTTTTACCCCCATTTCGAACACAATGGGATATGTTTCGTAGGCCCATTCGACTGTTTCAGTCAGTTTCCATTCAAATCAAAATATAAAACATTCAATATTTAATTTGAACGTACATTTCAATTTGCCAGGGCCACAAGCTGATTCGAAAAATTCCAGAAAAATAAATCTAGCTATGTTTTGATGATACGGTCCCAACAAAACTAGTTTCGTCAAATTCTGAGACCGTTTGCAAAAAGGCCCATTTTTGGTCGATCCAGCTTAACTATAATTGACCAAAACACATTTTCCTTTGCCACGCTCACATACTAGCTTCAAAAATTTTGAAATTTGAAACCTAGCAATAACTTCACATCCCAGATCCAACAAAAGTGGTTTCGTCGAATTCCGAGGTCGTATGCAAAATGACCAATTTCACGGGCTATATAAATTCCATAGCGACCTTTCTGAAAATTCATTCGGCCATTACTTTTGCTTTCCGCTATGAAAATTCGATTTTTCAGATTCGTTAGAAAGGTATTCACTAACAGATTTAAATATTTTTGGTTTCACTGAAATCCGTTTTATTTTGCACCCGGTACAGTCCGACAAAGTTTGAATTCAATTTTTGAAACTGCAGCGCCTTTTCAAGCCTTGTTTATAATTAGAATTAATTATATTCGTTTTCAATTGTCGATTCAAACTCAGTTTTCATTGCCATTATTTATAATATTTATTTTAAATATTTAAAATCCATTATTTTAGCCAATTTAAAATTTTTAAATTGGTTCAGATTTTCTGGGTCGTTACACTTAACCATCAGATTGTGATAAAGGAATAGGGTTAAGTCTAAAACATGAAGGGATAATACTTAACCATTAATAACATGTTAGTTAAAACAGACGGGCAAGGTTAAGTTAAAAAGGAACACTTAACCAATACAGGGTGAATGAGTAGGGTTAAGTAATAAGAAATACTTAACCAATATAACTTGGTTTGTGGTGGGGTTAAGTCAACATGAATTACTGATAACACTTAACCAGTTTAACAGGATAAATGAAGAGGGTTAAGTTAGCTTGAATTGACTAATGACACTTAACCAATCCAAATTGACGGGAAAGAGAACTAAGTAGAAAACCTTAATCAAAAGGAGCTAAGTAGTAAACCTTAGTTAAGAAAACAACGATTCTGGAAACTAAGTGGTAAACCTTAGTTAGCAGAACTAAGTAGTAATTCTTAGTGTAACACGGGAAGGAGCGAATGTCCGTCTGAGAAGGCTCCAACGAATTGGGTTACGAAGCCCGAGGCTTCGAGGGGACGTGAGGGTACTCTTGGTATCCCTCTGTGAGGCTGCAGATGATCCTCCTGGGCTCACAGAGATTAAGGTCTGCGTTAGAAGAACCAGGGGTATGCCTTGGTTGCAAAATATGGCAACCTAAAGACTAGGATGGACCGGCGTGATTCGACGAGAAAACGGTAGCCTTGTGATAGCAACTCGTCGTCTACGATCCATCTTGAGTCAGTCGAGATACGTGAAGCGGAAAGGCGGAGAACTCCAAAAGACCATATACTTGCTATCTAGTTATGGGTGAGGATGGCCATAGGATAGTGGGGGCACCAGGGGCCTGCGTATAGTTCTCATTTTCCAAGGTGTGCCTTTCATTAGTTGAGGAAGGGTCAAGTGGGACCATAGCCACTAGAATAAAAACAGACCTTAGCATCTGCATCGGCAGATATCTGAAAGCTCCTGACCGAATTCTGTATTCCTTGATTTGCCCTGCCACAGGACTCGGGCTGCACATTACAGGACATCTGCATCTAGACAAGCGATAACGATTCGCGATACATGCGTGGTAGGAACATATACCACCCTGGGTAGTGTGTTCTAGACTAGGGGGCATCGTTCGACAGGTTGCATAATCCCTAGTTGGACTAGGTGGCATAAACCCTGAATCCGAGAAGCGTTCAGCAGATAGCGTAAACTCTAGTTGAATCTAGAAAGCATTTGATAGAAAACCCTAGATTAGATCTAGGTAATAAATAATAAATGTATGCCTGAAGGCAATGGAAACTACAGGGATTGGGATCACGTTATCGTTACTAGTTGTGACACTAGTTAGGCGGTGCAGAGATATAGAAACCAGTATAACAAGGAAATAGCAAAGCGGCGAAAGTATTAGAGCATATCCAGTTTATCTTATCTTAGCATATCTTGTGATTATCTTGTCTAATCTTACTGACCCTATCGTCATGGTGTTATCTTGTATTCAGTTAATTCATGTCGTTTTGTTTTTCCATGTTCACATGCTAGAAGTTACTGAATTTACTCAGGCTTTATGTCTGACTCTGTTTTTCTTTCGTCTTCTTTTCTTCCGTCCCCCCCCCCCCCCCCCGCCCCCCAGGTAGTAAAGGAGGGAATAGTATAGCTCAGGTTAAGTTGGACTGTCACTCTTTCCCAGCTTGAAGATTTGTCGAAGTTTTGCTTGGATTCTCTTTTCAGATGCTATGGCTGGATCTTGCTACATTGGGGAATATAAATGTTGTTTTATGCTTCTTTATTTTGTAAGACAGATGATACTCTGATATTATAAAGAAAACATTGTACAAACTATTTTTTCAATAAAGCAAAGTTTTATTTCCGCTGTTTAATTTCTGTCTGTCTTGTAATTTATCTGCATCTTTTACCCTAAATGCTCCACAGAACTTAGTGTATTCCCTTTGCGAGTGACACTAACTGATGTGGGGTGTTACATATAATAGGTAGACATGTCCTAGGGACAAGTGGAGATTATAACTTAGGTTATAATAAACGATTAAGAAAATGAGATAACTTATGTAATGAGATGAGTGGTACTTAATTGTAAATTAAGTAATCAGTAAATGGGAAAAACTGAAACCAGTTGTTTGTAATAAGTAGAGAAAAGGGGGGAATTTATGAAATGTAAGAAGTTGTACTTAATTATAAATTAAGTAATCTGTAAACTTGGACATTTGAAATCTGCTGATAAGAATAACATGTTAAGGCTTGTCTTAGGGACAAGAGAAAATTATAACATGGTTACAAAAAATGGAAAGGAGACTTATTAGTGAACCTTAGTTAAGAGAACTAAGTTAATAAGTAAACAATGATAAGTTGTAATGACAATGTAAGATGGAATTATGATTAAATAGGAAAGAGCGAGGAAAACTTATGAAATGAAATAAGTTATATTTTATCATAAATAATGACTGACATGTTAAACAGAAAACATTTGAATTGAGATAAACTTAATTACATATTAAGTAGAACATCCTATTGTGACTATGAAATCAAACAAGAATTTAAAGGGGTTGTGAATTACAGACCTTGGATCATAATCTAGGAAATAACATGTTGTGGTCTTATTAATAAACTTAAATGGGTTAAGTTATATGACTGAAATTAATAAGCAAGAGGAACTTGGTAACTTGAATAAGAAGTAAATGTGAATGGAAATAACCAAGTTAAATGGAAACCTGACAAGGTAAAGCAAGCACATAAAGGAATGCTTTATAGGTCTAATATCATATTAAAATGAGGTGCTTGGACCAGTCCGCAAGATTGAGGGTGAATAACCAACGGGGTAGATCACCGTGGTGTCATGAGGCACGAGGGGAGCACACATTCATCTGATTATTCTATCGGATCCCAAGGACTGGAAGGGGAAGCACGCGTCTTCCTGAGATACATGAGCTGCTCCTGGTATTCCTCTATGCGGTGGCAGATGTTTAGGATGTGGTCGCAGAGGTTGGGTCTGCGCGTTACTACCAAGTGGGTGGGCCTTGACTGCAAAAGTAGCTTTGTAGTCAGAATGCTGTGATGAGGTGACAATAGGGTGATTTGGCGATCGCCTCAACGGGAGGCGAGGTTAGGACCAACAAGGATAGTAGATCGTCGGGTACCTGTTATCGGCAGCTAATGGGTTGCAAAAAGACAAGAGCTAAACCCAAGATGCCATTGACCTTTCACTATCGAGGTATGGTGTTTAAGGGGAGACGCCAACTGGTTGTTTATATTGTTTGTTAGGGGCAAATTGCTTAGCTCTTGTAGTCTTTACTAGTTGAGGGATGGGCCGAGGTGGGGTCATAGCCACCATGAAAAACAGACCCGGGAGATATCTGTAATTTGAGGCCCTTAAAGGCGGGTCTGTACAGATATGGAAAATCTCCCGACCGAGTTTCGTGTTTCTTGTATATCCCTGCCACGGAACTCGGTGCACATTAAAGGACATGCGTAGTTATGGCATCAAGCTATGATTTACGATACGTATGTGGGAATATCAAGATACATGCCTGTCTGCTATGGGTGGTGTATCGTAGACTTGAGGGCGTTACTCTGTGATGGAATCTAATTCGATCGAAGGTGGCAGTCTGTACGCTTACATAGCGTAGTAATGGAAGATATATGCGGAATGTAACATTGTTAAATAGAGATCTGTACATCACTCTAGCATAGGATGAGGGATTACGTACATTTCTGTGGCATTACGGTGGAGACCGTGCGAGTGGGTACCATGGGGTGTACCTTAATATATGGGGTATATATATATATATATATATATATACTGTATTAGGTTAATCCACTGGGAAGTAAATGGGTACAATGTGTGTGTAAGCCTCGAGTGTTGTTAACCCAAGTAACCTAATAAATAAGAAAATGTGACTGAACGGTGTATGTAGGGTTATCCAAAATGTATAGTTTAAATTCAATCACCAGAACTTGTGTTCTGACCCCCTCCTCATAACATACTTGCATGATAGATTTGTGGCATAGATATGATTGCTTTGGATACTGACTAGCCAGTATTATTAATGCGGTAAGGCTATACTTTGATTATTTTATACTTTATCCATTCCGCTGTGAGATATTTTTTGAGCTCTGATATATTTTACATCTCTGTCTTTTCTGCAGGATACCAGAGCAACCAACACGGGTTTCGATGGATTAGAATTTTAAAAAAAATCGGTCTGTCGAAATTCGTGTTGTTACACTTCCCCTATTATATCTACATCCTCTTCTTCTTCGAGATTTCCTTCTGCCACTTCAGCCATTTCTGGTACCGCTGGCTCGGCTGGGTGCTCGGCCAATTGTTTTGTTTTTCCGACTGCACACCCTGATCGGGTGATTTAGGAGAGCGTACGAGATAGGAAGGGATGGACGCCTTTGAAGTCTCAAGCTTGTTGCCCCCAGAATTAGAGTTGTTAGACAACTTGATCGGGATGGCGAGTATTCTAAAGCCTCAGATTCCAAACCCCGAAGTCTTCGAGAAGATCGTGATGTCATTGCAAACTATACTTTTAACATAGTCGCATTAGATATCACACTGAAAAACTACCCTTCGTGTTGGTGTAAACAAGCATGGAACATGCAGTGCCATGAGATGCTGATACGATTATATTAAAAGAAATTGGAACGTGGCGATGATCACTAGCCTCTAAAATTGTAACCATTGTCGTCGGCGACCAGCATTGTTGGGTTCATATCGAGTTACGACTACGTCGTGACCGAGATCGAGAAAAAAACCTAAAGATCGGTAGTTCAGTCATATGTTCATGGTTCGAGTTTATGCTCTAAACCTATATGCAAGTCATAATTATCAGCTCTTATTCGAGCGTAAAGGCGTTATCAATCACTACATTCAAACCTAAGCCCGATCTAATCGTGTAACATCGTGAAAATGATGAAAACCAAATGATAGGCATCACCGAATTCGAATTTCCACTAGGAAGGGTGAGATGCATCCAACAATAGGAGAGTTGAAATCTACTAAGTCGCAAGGATGAGAAAATCACATCCCCAAAATCTAGTTGCATCGCATCCTCATGGTTAATGCGAAATTCGCATCTAGCTTGCTAGGGGTTTGAAATTGCTTAAGTCCTACGGATGGAAATTTCGCATCCCCAAGTCATAGAAAATTAGATCCCCCCTCTGCTTGAATTTCGCATCCCGCCTTCCTTGCAAAAAATTGCATAATAGACATTCCAACTAGAATTCGAATCCTGGTCAACCTTCTCTCTTTGCACCCCTCTTAGGGATGCGAAATTTGAACTTTGTGTCCCTCTCCTTGAAAGTACGAGGATGATGCTTCCTATGCAGTTGAAGCCCCGCTAACGCCCTACAATATCCCCGCTATAGCCTATAGTACTCTTCCACCGCTGTGCTATTTCAATTTAGCCCCGATGAACAGTAGTTTCACTTTAAACCCTGCTATTTTTTGCTGCATCCGCCAAATCGATGATTTTTAGCACCCTCTTTAGCAATATCAATATACAGAGGTTGATTTAACTAGTTCATTTTTAAAACAAATAAGAAAATTTGTTGTAAAGATATAATTTTAAGGCTTAAATGCACAATATAAAGTAGAAATCTGTTATAAACAACAAATCTAGTGCATATAACTATGATATTTTCAATTTTGTAATATAACATTGACTAGTATTAGATTAATAGATACTTTGAAAAGATCATGTGAGAATGATATCAAACTAATTTTAAATATTTATTTTTTACATTTAATGAACCTTTTTGCATATCCTCTATATCCCCACCAAAACTTTTTACACCTCCACCGCTATAGAGCCGCTAAGCGCTTTAACTGCACAGGACGCTTCGCATCACCCCGCTGCCTCGGGATATAAAATCAAAATTTTGTATCCCCTCTGTAGCTTCAGAATGCAAAGCACCATCCTAGTATCCCTCCATCTCCTCCTTTTTCGATTTGCTCCATCTCCCCTTCTCCCATGAGTCCCACTAACTCCCTCCACAAACAATGTCTCCCCTCAGTAAGAAACCATGGCCACACTTTAGGCCATAGCTTCATGCTTCGGGAAAGGCGAATTCAAAACTAGAGTTCGAATCCAACAACAATTCAAAAATTGAATCCCAAGGTGGATTCGAACCCATTTATGTATTTTTTTTAGAGGTCTGGTCGGGAGTTCTTGGTCAACGGTAGTCAAAAATATGTTAAGTAATGGGGGAGAAGATTTCATATCGTGATATTTATATGGGGTGGAAAGAAGCTTAATGGGCTAGGAAATATCGTATCCTACTGGGGATACGAAATTTTACATCCCATCAGGATGCGAAAATTCGTATCCTCCCGGGATGCGAGATTTTCTATCCCCTTAATGAAAAAGGAGGTGAGAATTGAACATCCAACTTCGAGAAATTATTGACTCACAACTCCGGCTACGACTATGCATACGCATTTCCGAAATTATAATTATCAAGAATAATTCGGTTTGCTAACCAATCGTACGTTCATAAGTTTAAAAGACTCATGAGCGTATGCCAAGCGATCGAGTTCACCATTTGTTATCTTTTTTGAAAACCAATTCATGCAATAGTAAGCCAAAGAAATATTTACAAATGATGTTCTATTTCACATTCTGATCGCATTGTGGAAATCGTATGAAAATGTGTGAGCGTATACGCGATGCTATGTCGAAAATGACTTGTTTGCGTTCAGATGTAAGCAGGAGTCGATGAATAACGTTTTTTCTCAGCTGACGAGAATTAGATGTTTGATGAAGATAAAAAGAATTAGAATTCTCAACACGCTCAACGGAATGGTCATGACCAAGCGCTTGACACATCTTGGAGATCTATCAAACTTCCAGAGATGATCGTTTCAACTTAAAGCATATCATGTCAAGAAAATGTACTTTGGAGGGAAAGTGTTAACTAGCCTTTTGTCCCAGTTCCCAAAAGCATATCAGGCCCACTCGACTCGACCATCGCGTGGTACAAAAACCTGAAGTATCGTCGAAACACTTTGGATCCAGGCCCAGAAGAATTCATGCGAGAATATGCCTTACAACCCCTCATTAAGGGCCTATAACATGATTTCGCATCCCATATAATTTTGCATCCCTCATGATTTCGAATCCCACCAAGTCACATTTCGCATCCCCTCGTACGTTTATGCTCAGCATAATTTGCATCCCTCAAGGATGCGGTTTCGCATCCTACCGGGATTGGTCTCACGTCCCCTTCAGATGTGAAGGCATGCATTAGGGAGTCAATTCATATTCCCTAGGATGCGAAATTCGTATCCCTTAGGGGGATGAGAAATTTCCAATAACATGATGGCATGATGCGAAATCTCCACAACCGTTTGAGCGTATTATATATGTGTGTGCAAAGGCATAAGACTTAAGTATTATATATTTAATAGGTTTAAGATTCTATTTTTAAAATAGATGGTTTGAGCGTATTATATGCAAATCACTAAAGTCTTAAGTTTTTATGTGTGTGTATATATATCACATGAAAAGTGAAGCAGTACCAAAAAGGAGATTTTACATATTACACCTTGTCCTTTATTTACTATTAAAATAATCTTTTAAACCTTGGTCATAAGTTTTTATGTATATGTTGTTATTTCCTTGTTATTGATTTAATGTGAATATACATGTTTATGTCATGTTGATGAAGTTGGGGAAATAAACTTGTAAACCTTACCTTTATGTTAGGACTGACATTTCAACAATTAGGATGTTTCCTACGCGTGCTTGATTTTTATTTTATTTATTACTATTTATAACGTAATAAACGTATTATAAATGTGTATTAAATTCATAATGAAAGCTTACTAAATTGTTAAATAAGGAAGTAGAATTATAAATGTCTCCATAGGAAATTTGTATATGTATAGAAAATTTGTATGTGTATGAGTGTAAATGGCTTTTATTAGTATGAATGACACATAGACACACGGTTAATCCCAATTAGTAGTAGGAGTCTTCCCGGAACTAACCAGCGCATCGGACATCAACAAGTTAGTTAGGTTAATGTGGGAGGTATAGGTGTCATGGGCCATTATAATTATTACACAAAGACACGTGGTTAAGCCCAACTTGCTATAGAAGCCTGCCCGGAACCACTCGGTAAATCTAGCATTTACAAGTGGTCTGTTAATGTGAGACGTCTTTTGTGTGTGTGTGTATATATATATATCTGTGTGTGTGTATGTGTGTACGTGTGTGTGTGAAGCAAGCCTACGTGAAGAAGGTATTAATTGGTTGATCTACATGGTTTGGGTATTATGTGGTTAGGACTAAGTCCATCCTAAGTTTTACTCCTTGGTTAAGGATCAAAACCACGGACCCATCCTTATTAAAGTCTTAAGTGGTCATAGGGTCCGCCTTTCTCTTACAAGGTATTAGATGATTCTAATTAAAAAAGTAGACATGAGAATAAGGCGGTTCTCTGAATGTTGTTTGCTTCCTATCTAGGAGCTATGTGAGAGCATACCTTGGGATGGGCAGTACGAAAATTCTAAGGACTTCCACTCTAAGGAAAGTATTAAGTGATAAGAAGTTCACCAGTAATGACATATAGATAGTAACGAATGGGTCCGCCAAGCGGGTCATAAGTGGCAATAAATGCCTACCTATAACCTTGTACAAAGTGGTGATTATTAGCTCTCGAATTATATTGAGAGTCTATTTAATAGTGATGACGATTTTAAGATGAGGCCTTAAGTGACTTTAGATATATTATTTGTGTGTTGGGTTTGCATAGATATAATTTGATGAACTTGTACTGCCAAATATAGAAAGTAGACATTTCAAGGTATATTAATTGTGTGTTGGATTTTATGTAGACATAATTTGATGAATTTATACTGCCAAATATAGGAAATAGTTATTTTTTAAACTTATGTGATTTTCATTCACTAGAACTTATTATTCTGGCCTCCCTCGTATTAATATATAACAAGTTAATATGTGGGAAATGCTTGATTGATGCAGTCATGGAAGTTGGAGCCTAACGAAGGAGATCTATAGTTATTATTATCGTTAGTATCATGTTTGACAGTATTATTGTAACCTTGAAATATTATTATTATTGTACCCTTATTGACAGTTGAGATATTATGCAATCAAGATTCTTATGGATTTTATATGATGGTACATCTACATTTTCTATTATTATATTTTCTCTTCCACTATGAGAATTTGATGTCATTTTAGAGCTTTGTTTATGTAATCCTTATAGGAACTAGTGACCCATTTAGACTGGCTCTAAGCTCCTATGGTCCTTTTCTAGGTCGAAATTTAGTCTTATTCTAGGTTGTTTTTTACAGGCCTCCTAGTGGGAGTCCTGCTATGCCAAAAGCAAGAGAAATCATATAACAACCCGTATTTTAATAACATGTTATAACCATAAATCAAGGCAGAATTAAATTTTAAAATAAGAATCAAGGTAAACGGGTTACGCCATTGCGTTCGTCTCGAAATTCTGCTTGGAAACGAGTCCGAGTATTCGAAAATCGGAGTCCGTATGACCAAGTTATGACCCTTCGAAGTTTTCAGAAATTTTCAAGTTCAAAACAGCTCAGAATTCGAATTCAAATTTCGAATTCAAACCCCAGAATGGACTGGGCGGAAAATTTCCCACCCAGGACCAGGTCGACCTGGGGGTCGACTATGTAGTCGACCTGCCCAGGACCAGGTCGACCATAGAGTCGACCTGGGGGTCGACCTGGTGACAGAACCCATTTTTGAGTATGAATTCGTTTTGATGTTTCTGGCCTCATTTCTGTCTACATTCGTTAGCCTGACCCTATATAAACAGCCCCTAACACTAGTCTCTCTACACAAAATTCTCTTTGACATTATGCTGCTCTAATTCTGGTTGAAAAATTAGATACGTTAAGAGAATTGTTGATTTGGGGACTTCTGTTAGGACTCGACTAAGCATATAAAGATTCAACATCGACTTTCTTTTTCTAATTCTTGAACCACGATCTGTAAGCCCCAGTTACTTTTAGATTTAAACTGTAAACGTAATATGAATATGTTGTAAATTGAAATTGGACCTGTGTATGATGACTGTTTTACATCCATTCTTGTTCATCTTGGATCTTGACTTTTGGGTATATTGATATGAAATTGATTTGGAGCCTATTCATGTTGTAGATCTAAACCCCTCATGTCCATTATATTGTCATGACTATGATGTTGAATCAGTTATTATTGTAATTCACAAAGTCTAGAATTGTCATGTGGACCTTGGATTTATATATATATATATATATCATTTTGGATCTAAACTATGTGGACGTCGAAAGTGATTAGATTTGGTTCATCACCTTGTACCCATTATGTTGAACCTGACTAGTTGAACCTCTAGATTGTTAATTCGGATCATTATATCATTATAAGTTGTTGATAAGTATTATGACGTTACAAGTTATTTTGGATCTTGTCACGCTATTGTGACATCACAATTGGGCTAGGATTGTCAACCTACATCTTGATTAGTTATTATGACATTACGAGCTGTCAATTTTGGTCATTATGACATCACAGAACTTGTAGGATATTGTGTCATCCCAATTATGATAGTTTGAATTAGAATTGCTAGAATTGTAAATTACCACAAGATTTGCCAAGTTCATCAAGTTCACTTGTACCCTCTTGTATACAAGTTTATGTTTATGCTAAAGTTGAATTACCGTAGTCATCTTTTTCGTCGTTATAATTAGGCTAATTAATAGCCTAAAGACCGTAGAACTATATATGAATGCGTTAGTTAGACAATGGGGGAAAAAGGGTTAATTATCATAATTGATGTGATGTTTATATGATTTGAACATTGTTGTAACTAGACATGAAACTTGAACTTGAACATGACGCTTAGTATAAACTTGAAAATGGCCAACTCGAGGTTGGGTGGAGTTTGCAGTGTATTTCTGCCCGGAACCGCCCGGCAAATCCAGTTACTGGAAATAATAGGATCCAATGTGGGTAGTTGGTCATATCGCACTTTAAAACCCGAGGTCAGACTGAGTTGTGGTGTAATTCTGCCCGGAACCTCCCGGCATATCCAGTGACCACAACAACAGGTCTGATGTGAGAGGTTGGGGTGCATTAATGAATTAATGCCACATAATAGGGTTAAGTCATGAACCGCTTGAATAGACTTAACCAATTTGACACGATGATTTGATACGGTTAAGTCATGAACTGCTTGAATATACTTAACCAATTTGACATGATGATTTGATAGGGTTAAGTCATGAACCGCTTGAATATACTTAACCAATTTGACATGATGATTTGATAGGGTTAAGTCATGAACCGCTTGAATATACTTAACCAATTTGACACGATGATTTGATAGGGTTAAGTCATGAACCGCTTGAATATACTTAACCAACTTGACACATGATGCGTAGGGCTAAGTCATGAACTTGAACGACAACACTTAGCCAATTTGACATGACACGTAGGCGGGTTAAGTCACGAACTTGAATGACAACACTTAACCAACTTGACATGCTAGACTGATGGGGTTAAGTCTCGAATTTAAATGACAACGCTTAACCTATTGGACGAAAACCCTAGTTGCGCGGTCCTTTTCAGCAGTAACCCACTAGATGTATCACGGTACCCTGGAACTTGGTAGGGTGGGGCACGATTACTGGGCTGATTGTAAGCGACCAGAATGACGGTTGAGTTGGTGCGCCATTGTAGGTTCAGGCGGACTATGGTCGTGCACGTAGTCCGGAGTTGAAAAAGCAGGCATTGGGCACCGGTAGGTTTACACTGTGCGTGCTTGATTCGTGTCGGTGGTTGGCACCCTAGGGCTTGATACACCCTACGGTGGACCTACAACAGGTGACTACATTTCGTGATTGGGTCGTATGACACAGACACATGAACGAGCTAGGACTTGTAGGGAGCCGATCGATTAATAGATCATTACGCAAAAAAAAGGCGTTGTTCGTTAGGTAGCATAATCCCTAGTGGTCCTAGGTGGCATATACCCTAATCGAATCTAGAAAACGTTCAATAGGTAGCATAATCCCTAGTCGTCCTAGGTGGCATAAATCCTAGTTGAACACGCGATAGCTCATGATAAGGAAACCTAGCCGGAACAAGGGTGGCAATCAAAACGATTTGAAGAATGGTGGCACTACGTTGAAGTAGTATAGAAATACGTGATGAAACCCGTACGATATACGACAAGGGACTGTACATATACATGGAAAGGATGATACGGGTTGGGGGTACTAGTACAGTTGGTGCAGAGAATGTTAAACATGCGATGCTATACGTAGTTTATCTGGTTTGCATAGTTTATCTTGTTACCGTAGTTTATCTGGTTAGTATAGTTTATCTTGTCATCTTAGTTTAACTTGCCTATCTTGTCATCATCCTTATGTTTACTTTCAGTTTATACATGTCATGTTATCTTTACTTGTTTCTATGCTGAAAGTCACTAGGACTTACTCAGTCTTTACGACTGACCCATTCTGTTTCGCCTCTTTTTCTTCCGTTCTCCCCCCCCCCCCCCAGGTTCGCAGGGTGGGAATACAGCTTAGTTCGGATCTTACCAAGCTCCAAGGCTCTTTCACGGACGGCTTGGATTTCTCTTGGCTATGGCTTGCTTCACTGTTTTACTTGGGGAATGATTTATGACTATGGTTTTATGCTTCTTTACTATTGCAAGACAGATTTCGATGTAATGGATTTAATGGCATTTTGATGTAAAAGGCTTTAGACCTTTCTAGATTTTTAAGAAATGAAATTTGGTTTTTCTTCCGCTGTTTTATATGTTCTGTCTTGTAATATTTCTGTGTATGTTTACCTAGATAATGCTCCACCAAAGCTAGTGCATTCCCTTTGTGAGTGACCCTAGCGGAGGTGGGGTGTTACAAATCCCATCCCTCTCTTTCCCTTTTGCACCTCATGTCCCTCTCATGTGGCAAATAGGGTAGTAAAAAGTAGGATCCTACCAACTTATTCTGACCTAGAATAATATTCTCATGAGCTAAGTCGTAAACCAATTTTGTTGGAACGTGGATACCTGCATTTTAGCTATATTAATATCTGTTTTGAAATCTAGTCATGTTATTATATTATTGAATTTATAAATAAAAAGTGTTTTGATTATCAAAAGTAAAAACCCGTACGCGTTTATGTGCGGTGTCGTCTTACGAGATACCTTTGATTTCAAGGTTCTATAATTTAATGAATAAAGTTTCTTATGACTTGAGTTTTCTTGTGCTAGTTTACTAGACTAATTTGGGTTTTATTTTATTATAATGCACGGGTCAAAACGAGTGCATTTATAGGATAATTTAGATTTCTTGGAGCTTCGGAAGGAAGTTGTAGACTATGACGTATTCTCGTAGTAATTATTTCCGTTTTTTTTTCGCTTTTTTTTCATCACCATTTATGAGGATGGACTACCATAACTGTCCAAGCTGATTTATGGTTAGTACTCTATTATGTGTCTGATCGTTGTATTTAAAAAAGTTTTTCTATTTGTGAAGATTACTACATTATTGATTATTCATTCCGTTATGAGATTTTATTGTTTATTTTCTTTGGTTTGCCCTTAATGTTTAGTTTTTCCAACATTTAAATGTCTGACCCATTAATATTGTGGATGTATTAATGACAACCTTTAAGGGTCCAAAATTCGCATCGTTACGGATAGTCTATACTCTATTTTTCTAACTACATTCAAAAAATATGTGTGAATGGCTTTCAAAGTGTTATGTACATGGATAGCATCTATCTTTATGTATAATTCCCAATTTAAAATGCTTATCCTTGGTAGGAATTCTACCAAGAATAGATGTGCATGTAGCATGCCATATTAGGATTGTTATTTCTTCTCCCAATAATATCATGACATTGAAAAATAGGATAATTCATTCTTATTTCATCCTAAGCAACATCCATTTTGAGCTATTCTTTGTAAACTTCCTTCCAAATCCAAGTGCCTTGATCTCTTCTTGGGTATGCAGGAATTGTAGTTGTTGACGTCAAAAGTTGGCCTAATGACGATCAACCCTCAAAGTGCGTTAACCACATACAATAATATTCAGTGAATGACATAAAAGTAAATGAACATAGAAGACACAATATTTTTATAGTGGTTCGGATTAATCCAAGTCTACATCCACTTTATAATCTTTGTTTATACTATTAATTACATGTTACAGTTGTTTTCAGTGGAAGAAAGTAGAGAAAGAAGAGATCTTTACACAAAATCCTTTGGTTGTACTTAGATTACATGGCATGCTATTTTTGGTATGCCGACTAGAAGGTTTTGAGTGGCTCATTCTAGATGCTTCTCCATTTTAGGAAAGAGTTGTATTTATATGTGAGAAAGTGGGCCAAGTTGGTATGCAGCATGGCATATATCTCTTTAGGGATTGGACACGCATAACTCAATCCATTAAAGAAGCCGTAGGTGGAAGGACCCGGTCTACTTCTAATGAACAGTTCTTCTCGGAAATCGTGGCTTATGTGGATCTTGAAACTTGGTGTATAAAAAGCTGTGCTGGTTTAAAGCTGACCGACTCTATAGCCTTGGGAGTAGGACTTCATCTTGTAGTAAATAATTTGTCGTGATATTTATGCTCCGATATTCTCAACTTGATCCGATCTTTCAAGAATAGCTCGATCGATCGGTTGATGACCCGATCGATTGGTTTGGTTTAGATTTTGAAAAAATATTGTTTTTTGAGGGAGAGTCTTTATTAATGGTGAAGTCAATTTGGGTCGATTTGTAACCGATCGACCTTGATGAAAGTCGACCCTGGAAGGAAGAAACAGGCTGATATCTGGTAGCAGGCTTCGATCTTGAGTTGTGATGACTTTGCCAAAAAGCTGGTCAATGATACCAATTTTTTACTTAAATCTTCTTGTACAAAGTCTCATGTGAGTGTTCCATTGACCATTCATTATAGATGATGCCTTATGAATTGGGTTGAGTAATCATCCCAATCTAGCCTACCAATTAAATATTTGTTACCAATCCGCAGATCTCTCCATATGTTTGTGCTAAAACTATTAACAATTTATCTCTCAATCATAAGTTTTAATTAATCTCTCTAACTCAAAATTCTTTTTTAAATCATAGAAGAAGAATTGTTATCAATCTTCATAGTCCAGAGTATATTCTTAAGACATTTAAGTCTCAACAAAGTTGCCCAAACATTATTTGAATTTAATATTTTCCATCTAACTTTCCGAGATTTACCTTTTCAACTAAAATAAGTTCTTCAAACCAATACCACCTTATTTGATTAGCTTGCATAGCTCAACATTACTGATCTAGTGAAGTCCACCTCTTTGTATAAAATTTGCACAAACAGAGTTGATTTCGACGATAAAACAATTAGGAATATGAAATGCTTGAAGTCAAAATTTAACTTTGGAAGTTATTACAATATGCATTAGTTCAGTTCCACCAATAAAAGAAAGACATATATATCTCTACCACTAAATTGCCCCTTGATTTCCACCTCTCATATAAGGGTAAAAAAACAACTGTCAATATCTTAATTTTATGTCTAAAAAGTTGCACATATATATAGGAATGTTTTGTTGCACCCCAAACAGTGTAGCACCCTAACATGTAAATGTATTTGATTTCCACCCTATAATCTCTTTCTCTTTCCACTCACTCACTACTCTCCCACTCACTCATTTTTTAATTATAAATGAGTGAATGTTGTTTGAGTGCAAAAGAGGTGCTACCAAATATGGACGTCATATAAGACTATATATATAAGAAATCTAACTAAACATAAAATATAGACACAACTGGAAATACAATGGATCTTTACCATTAAACTGCCCCTTAGGGTTAAAAAATCCAATACACAAGGTCTTTTTTTCCAGTTTACGCATAGTTTTATGTCTTGATAGCCTCCCCCTTGTGTATATGCATGTGTGTATGTATATGAATATATGTACATACACACACACACACACACACACACACACACACACACATATATATATATATATATATGTATGTATGTATACATATGTATATATCATAAAACTATGTTTTATGCTTTACCAAATTAAATTATCACCTAATATACACTAGGTAGGGAATAAAAACATTTTTATGTTTTAAAATTATTTAATTATAATCCAAAAAAAATTGGCAAGGCCAACCGGTTTTTAAAGTGCTCTGTAACACTCCTTTATTAATTAAAAAATAAAAAATAAGAAGAGTACATGTGATATGCAGTATACATATCAACTATTAGAACATCCGCGCATGGAAGCGATACAATTACATTCATTTGCACACAAGCATAACTTAGACTACATCAGTATGACTTGAACTCCAAGAAGAGTTCAACAAACTTAAACGCATCATCCTTTATCATCATCGAGCCCTTTCAGGAGCTCAATCTTCTTGCTTCGGGTGATTGGTGCACTTCCCATCTTACGCCCTGATGAGAGAGCATTGATAAGCAAGTTTATGGTAATATCCGTCGGAGCTTTGTATCCTGGAGGCGATGGAATATGGTTGTATGGATCGAGCTTTCTTATAACAGAGCCTTTATTTTTGCTGACAATGGAGACATTGAGTTGGCTTTGTTGGGTGACTTAGAGATTGTAATTGCACCTTATTGTTCACTTTATTGCTTGCAGCTGCACTGCTAAATTTGTTATTGTTGGTATTCAGAAAACCAAGCTTAAAAGCAAATGGTGAAAATAGCTTTGGTATTCCCATAATTAGTCCCTCCTTCTCACGTCCATCAGCATATGTTTCCATAGAATTGTAGTTTTTTTATCATGATCTCCATCAATTTAGTCTTTTCGCTACATATAAAACTATCAAGTTCCCCACTATTAATTTCTTCTCTAAGTTTGTCAATTGTCTCTCAAACACTTTTTTCATAACCTCTGGGGGATGCTTTAGCTACTGGAAGTTTAGACTTCTTTCTTACCTCTTTCTGTGTTACTTCAAAGCAATCGAAATTGCCATGCAAAAATGAGTCAAAGTTAGATACGCCACTGACCTACTTCATGCTCACTACACTATCAGAAAATAGATTTAAAATTGTTTTTTAATTTATAAAATAATATATAATATTTGAATATACGAAATATTAATCATCATTTTAACAGAAATTTAAAGATCATAATTAAGTTTAGTAAATATTTTTATCAGTTTTTAGCTATAATCTAAATATATATTTATTTAAATATATTGCACTTAAAAAATCTATTTCTTGCACATGACGAGGTACATATATTTAAAAATATAATTTTTAATATATATATATATATATATATCATAATATCCTATATACATATATATAAGTATTTAATGTATAGATATGTTGATAATTTATGTAGATATACAGATATGTGGTTTTTGAACTTAAAAAACTTATTTTATGCTAATTAAAATTTATAATTGATCTAAATTTCATATGTATGTTTATAAATACATAAATATATTATTTAAATGAATATACTTTATACACATACATGTGTGTCTTAACAAAATTACATATACAATTTGAAAAACATATAAACAAACATTTGGATAATATATTATATATTGAATGGGCTAACTAAAAGTGTAATTGAAATTTTATTATTGAACAGAAAAATGAAATAATGTAAATGAGAGGAAGAAGAAAATGAATAAAATACAAAAGTCTATACGGTGATATATTTATATACAAATAGTGTGGCCTTAGGCCTAAATGTAAAGCCTGTATAATAGCTCAACGTATAATACATGAGTCACAGGATATCTGTTGTGTTTATCTTATTACAATACCCCAAATTAGGCTAGGTTTTGCTTCTCCATTTTCATGTCGGCCGCCGCTTCCACTTTTAATTCTTTCCTCAATCTAGCGAAATTCGTGCTCGATAGGACTTTTGTTAGTAGATCTGCCTTCTGGTTATATGGAAAGAACATGATTTATAATGAGTTTTATGCTGCTTGTTCTCTCACGAACAAAATGAAGACCAATTTCTGTAATGACCTAGATTTATGGTCGATTTATTTTAAATATTTAATATAGTTTTAAATATTAAATTGATAATATAAATCGATATATTTTTTATATTGAATTATCGATTTAATAATCGATATACGGTTTATTTTGAATATATGTATATGTGTGTGTATGTATATATATATATATTGAATCTGAAATAATTATAGTAATACGAAAATCTGAAATAATTCAATTCGAAATTTAAACTGAGTCAGAATGATTTAGCTAATTAATCGAAATTCTATTTGAATAGAATCGACGATAATAATAATTTATTATCAAGGAATTAATTGTTTTGAATTTAATTTATATTAGTTTAAATTTATATCTTCCCCAGATGATCAATTGAGGCTTCGTAACTTGTCCCAATGTGCCCAGAATAGTGACATAACCCTAAAAATGTCGGTTATTGGGTTCAGAAATGAGTCTGAAATCACGGGTATTTTAAGTAAAATCGTTCCCATTCAATCTAAAATAAAATAAAATAAAAATTATTATAAAATTTATACCTTCCTTCCTAAGTAAAAATAGTACCTGTAAACCTACCATAGCTACTCTCTCTTCTTTCTCTTCACCGTGTACTCCGGTTCCCCAACTTCGTTAATAAGTAAAACACTAAATTAATGTCTGTGTACTTTTTGTTCCCTTTTACCCATTATAAAGATGCGCGATAAACCACTTTCCTCTTATGTTTTCTTTTCCCCATTCTTTTCATATAGAACAAATAAATCAAGGTCTTCTTCTCTTATTGAATCCTTTACTAAATTAGAACAGTTTGTTTTCTCAACGAAATTAGTTAATTTTGGTTTCGAATGGCTCGTTGAACGATAGGCTTCACTCTGGTATGGTTCGAATCTAGTGTGATCATGTTCATGAAGATCGACTTCACTTCAATTCTACCTTAGGGCACGCGATTTTGGGAAAATCGATCAATACAAAATCAATTTAAAATAAATCCTATAAATGCCTAAAAGGGTTGTGCATCACTCCGTGAAGGTTGATAAGGCTTCCTGTAGTCGCGTCAATAAGGAGATCACGATTGATGGTTGGCGATGCAAGTAAAAGGCAGGGGAAGCACTCGTTTTGACATGGTGAAATTTGGTATTGAAGAAATTCGCATTTTCTGTAGTAGTGTGTGGGATCCAATATCGCGATGTGGGGGAGTTCAAAGGTAGCATAGGTGAAAATTGCGATGGTGGGTCAGCGAGTAGGGTTAAGCTACAAGGGCTCCTGTCGATCTTACCTGGTGGTTGAACGTGAAATACGAAGAAGGAGAAGTTCATTTCAAGGTACGGTTTTGATATTGAAATCCAATCCTATATATGGAATCAGATTTATTATATAATTTAAATTCGATGGATGGAAAAATAAAACGGGGATGTGGTATGATTGCAGTGCAATTGAAGCTGTTCGACAATGGGTTTGTAAGTGAAAAAAAAGGAAGGGAATGGAAATGGACTCTGAGTTGTTCAAAGAATTACCAAAGAGGGATGGATAGAAATTCAGGACAGCTTTCAGTAGCTGGCAAGAAGGATAAATATTTGGAAGATGATTAAGGTATATATTTAAGGTTATAGTCATCTAATTAATAATCTACTTAATTTAATTAAAACCGTCAACTTACAAAATATATATCTCATTCGTACGTGATCAGAATTGGATGAAACGAAATGCCTGGATTCGTAATGATGATATCTGCGTATACAAATTGATTTGGCAGGATTTGGGGCTGGTTGGGACTTTTATCTAATTATAAACAACTATTTAAAATTAGATAAAACAAGGATAAATCATGGAGTAAAATCAATGTGAGTAAATCTCACTCATATTTTTATTTAGAATTATTTTTATTAGTTAAAAATAATTGTTTGTTTGTTGGTTGAATGCATTTAAATATTTTTGTGGCTATTTTAAATATATATTAGTTATTTAGGCATGATGTTTTGTGGCTATTATATATTGGTGGTTAATTTTTCCCATAGTATCATTAGCGGATGACTCTATATGCCCCATAATATGATTGTGGATGACCTTCTATGCCTCGATATCCTGCCACGAAGCAGGATGGGTACTATTTATGTTGGCTAACGTCTGTGGATGCAGGAAAACAGATTGGAGGGATCCAACTGGATTCCTCAAAATTTAATATTGCTTGTTTTCATATATATTATCATATATGATGTGTTGATTTATAATTGGGTGGTTTGTTTGTTAAAAAATCACTGGGCCCAAAATGTTGATTTATAAAAATACCGTAAAAAGGATATTTCGAGATTTAAAATGGAAAATCTATTTTCCTAAAATAGAATTTGAATTTTGAGTAGGCTATAAAGATACTAAATTGTTTTGAATAAATAAAACAAGTATTGAATTTATAAATGATATTTATAAATTAAATAATACAGAAAACAATGTTTATAAATTAAATAATACAGGAAATTGAAGTAAATTTATAAACAGTGTTTATAAATAAAATGGAATGATTATCATTGGATAATCAGGGAATTGAAATAAATTTATAAACGGTTTTTATAAATAATATGGAATGATTTTCATTGGATAATCAGGGAATTGAAATGAATTTATAAACGGTGTTTATAAATAAAGTGGAAAAAATTATCATTTGATAATTTGAATATTTAAATTTAAATGTGAATTTAAAATTGGAAATTTGGAATCGTTTTAAAGAAGTAAATGATGAAGTTTACCCATTTTCAAAAAAAAAGAATATTCCAAAATAAGGTTTTGGTTTTAAATAGATTTTTTAGATGGAACTTGTTTTAATATATAAATCAAGTAAATTTATAAATGATGTTATAATTGTAGCAAATTAATTATCAGAAGATAATTTGAAATTTTAAATTCAAGTTTGAATTTAAAAATAGAAAGTTGAAATTATTTCAAAAAGGGAACGACGGTTTTTATTCCAGAATTCGGAATATAAAAGGAATGGAGTTTCAAATAGAATTTTGAAATGGAAACTTGTTTTAATATATAAAACAAAGAAGTTAAATTTATAAACGACGTTTATAAATTAAGTGAGATAATTACCATTTGGATAATTTAAATATTTAAATATTTAAATTCAAATATGAATTTAAAAGTGAGTTGGGAAGTGTTTTGAAATAGAACAATTGATTTTATTTCGGAATTCGAAAAATAAGCTGAATTGTGAAAAATCCAACAGGTTAATAATTGAAATTCAATTATATCGAATTTTATGAATAATTTATTTATAAAAGGAATTGGAATTAAATATAGAAGATCAAACTATAAATAAATTTATAACTGGGTTATGAAATAATCGACGATTAGGAATAATCGAAATATTTAGTTAGATTTGGTAAACTGGTTTAATTTATATTTAATATTTAAGGAATGGAATTGGAATTTACATAATAAACGAAGTTTAATGTTTATATTTAAATATAATTATAATGAACTCGCCTCAGCACGACAGCTCGTAAATTTGCGTTTCGAACTTTAATTGAGTATATAGAACTCAATTTAAGTCGAAATTCTTTGAAACAAGAACCGTCAAGACAGATTTGATAATAGTTTTCTAATGAAAGAGAAAAATCTGTATTTCGTCTTATATAATTTGAGTTATTTCAAATTCAAATTTTCAAAAAAGCAGCGCCATAACCATTATAAAACCATAACGGTTTATTAATTAAAATTAAAGTATTTTAAGTTAATAAAATATGGATTTTAAATTTAAGAATCCAGATTTGAGTTGTTAAATAAATACGAACTCAAGTTGTGTAAATGAAATGATTTTTGAAACAAAAATCATACATTTAATTATGGAATAGAATTAAATAATTTGAAGAAAAATTAGTTAATCGTGTTTTGAATCAAAATTGGGCGTTGGATAAGTGAATGGGGTTTATGAATTTATATTCGAAATCGAATACGAAACTCGAGTTGAAAACAGAATTAGATTGAGTTCATAAGTAAATTAAAATATATTTGAACGTGATATTTTCAAATAAAAGTTGGAATGGGCAAAATAGCTAATTAAATAATAAATTAGCGAATTGAGTTAAAAATGATTGGATTGAGTTGGAATCAATTGGAAATGGACGTATATGGGTTAGACAGGTATGGAACAAAGTGTTTGAAGATTTTAGTTTGTGTGTCCGATAAAAAGGTACATGTTTAAATTTCATATGAGTTTTTATGCGCCGAATCGGTAAGCCACTTGGCTTTTTGATTTTTTTTTTTGAATGAAAAGGGCCTAAAGAGGCGAGTTGAGGTTTGAGCTATTGACCGGTACAAAGGAGGTGTTGGCTAATTTTTTCGGAAATTTAAGGAGTTAGAATATTTTTAAGAAATTTTTATAACTAGAAATCAATACATCAATATATATAGAATTCGATAAGGAAACGAACTTAAAATAGAATATTATAAAAAAAAAGGAAATCAATAATCTGGTAATAGAAAGAGAAATGTATATACGTTTTAAAATTTTAATAATTGCTTCATATGATGTTGGTTACTTGGGAATAGTGGTCTTATCTAATTTGAAGTTAAGGATATTTTTAGTCAAGGTCTGAGAGGTAATTATACCCCAACTTGATCGATTTCATTATTAACAGATAAGTAGGATGATTCAGTCTCGAAGATAAATGTTTAAAGAGTTTAGCTGAATGCAGTATTTTGGGTTGTTGTAACGATGTTTTACACAACGTTCGTTTTAACCCAATAAGTGGAATTTTGGAAATATAATAGCAAATAATTCCTAAGTCTAAAAATGAATGGTCGTGAAAGCGATAAGTAAGTGGAATGTTCTCCAATTATAAATAGAAGATATTTTCTAAGAATAGAAAATAAAAGAAGGCGATATATGGAAATGTTTTCCAAATAGCGTAAGAGGCCAAGCAGATGACTATTGAAAATATCGGGTTAACAGATATTGATAAGAAAATGGAAAAGTGATATAATTAATGAAATAATAACTAAGGGGCTCAGTGATTTGTTTGATGCTTGGGTTGAGTGTCTATTTTTCTTCGATTGTTAAATAACCGACTATCGAAGTATTGGCCAATATCGTTATCAATATGGAGAGACCGGTTGGTTTATTATCCGAGAACCACTCTGTATTGGCAGTAGCATTGCGAATTAGACTATATGAAGATAATCGAGGACAGAGTGAAGTGCAAGGGCTTTTTCTATTAAATATAGGTATAAATTACCTAAGATGGGTTAATGGAAATTGTGCCTTCGATTTCGTTCAGTCCCAGAACGAACGTGTATGGACGAGTGTCTGAAAGAGTATTTCCAATGATCGCATATGTTGGTCCGTATAAATATATATATGGTGGCAGAGAATTTATTCTCTTAGCATAATATCCCAAATATGTTTGGGCAAATCAATTAATGGTTAATGGAACTGACAATGTGGCATTCAAAGTGATTGTGCTGTCAATGAAAAGTAAGTAAGCGTAGCCTCAGGCCTCATCAACCGGGAAATGACAAAAATCGGGCAGGCAACATGGCTAAGTGGGTAGCTCCTAATTAAGGTGTATTATCACCTATCTAGAGAAATTAATTTCATTCTTTATTCTATTCGATGTTGTCCCATTCGGGAAAACGGTTGCTGATCCCAACCGTTGGTGATATGCATTCGATACACTCAAGCGAAATGAGTGGTCGGTCATGTATGGTCGGGTTACAAGACGTTCTTGTTGAACCCAGTGTATTCTTCTCTAGAGATACACTATCGGATGGTGGTTCTAAACCTTGTGGTAGTTGGAAATTTATTACCCAATAAGTGCTCGCGGTTTTAATTGTATATTATATATATGTGTGCAGCGTGAGATGGAAACGTTCCACTAGATTGTTAATTATTTGATTTAGACATTATTAAAATATCAAAAGAGTTTTGATATAAAGATTATCGTTTCTTTCAAAAGGATTTTGAAAGTTAAATCAAGTGTTTTGGATTCTCATAAGGGAAAAATCTGTTCCGTGTTATACGGCGTGGTCTTATGAGATATATTTTTTTTCTCAAACTATTTTAAATTGTTTACTCATACCAGTCCCATGACTGACCCGGAGTTTATTTTGTTTTGTTTTACCTAAACTCTTGGGTGCGCAAATTGTGTACGGGAAGTCAAGTAGTTCAAGATTTTATAGATGTATCTAAAGGAGCTTGGAGCCGGAGGATTCAGCGTTATTTAGTTTTTTTTTCCGCTGTGTTGTAAGTGTTGTACTCTGATGATGATATGTATATATAGAAAAAAGTTGCACTCAAAAAGTTGATATATATATATATTATACTTTGTTCCTCCACGATGTGAGATTCTATATCGTTATTTTCGTTCTTCTCCCTTATTCTTCTTTTTTTAATAATGATTCGTATTTATGTGATACTTGGGTTGTACGTGTGGTGTATTTAGTCAACTAAGATATTACGGAAATTCAGTTCGTTACAGTTGGTATCAGAGCTTAGGTTGAGCGAACACCTAGGCTTTGGTGGGGTTTACTCATTAGAGATAGGGTTAGTAGAACACTAGAATGAGTTGAATGTATAGATATGAGAGCGCGTATTTGTAAATTGATATAAAAAAATTCTTTTATATTGTGTTGGCTAGTCTGTTGAATGGTTTATGAATTCGGATTGAATCGTGGGACGCCACAAAGTCGATAAAAATTCTGAACACTTGAATAGAGAAATTTGACACAATATTGTTTTTAAGTGGGTAAATGAAATAATTTTACCAAAAATTCTATTTTGATAGAAAAGGAATAATTTTCTGAAATTATTATAATATATGGATGTGTTGATTGTTAGGATTATAATCAAATGAGATTATAGAATTGAAATGGTTCTATAACCAAATATAACATGTGTATAAATAAATATACAAATGTAATGAATTGGAACTGAATTCATACCAGAATTCAGAATTTAAATCCTAGGTTTTTGGAAAAAAAATCGAAGTATACTAAAATAATATAGCTTTGTTTTGGGAAGGATTTTAGAATAAAAATCATTTGAATGGATTTTTAAAAGTGATAAAGCACTGTACTCACTTCAGTGGCAGGAAAATAATTCTGATGATGACTACATCATCATCAATGTTTATTTTCGAATTTCTAAGTGATGGATTACTACCTCCGAAAAGTTTTGATGGAAATTTGTTTGAAAGAAAACAAGCTGGTTTGAAAATTCAAATGTTTTGAATTTGAGATGATTATAAATAATATGCCTATATCTATTTGATTTCAAAAGGAATAGAAATAAAAACCCAGGGATCAGAATTCTGGAATTTAAATTTAACTTAAATAAGTTAAATGGATCGAAGTGAATAAATTGTTTAAAATCAATTGGAATGAATTTGAATACATATGAATGGAATACGAAGTGGATGTGAATATATAAATTGTAGATCATTTAGACTAAATGAATGTAAACATATATGGGGTGCCATATGAATGAAAACTAAATGTTTTGGTAGAATAAAATATGAAATGTTGAGTTTCAACATAAGTTGATTTTGAAAAGTTAATGGGTTTGTAGCATTTTTCTACCTTTGTAATTTCAGGGATGAAATTCTTTTAAGGCGGGAAGAATGTAATGACCCAGATTTACAGTCGATTTATTTTAAATATTTAATATAGTTTTAAATATTAAATTGACAATATAAATCGATATATATATATTTTTATATTGAATTATAGCTATATGATTTATTTTGAGTATATATATATATATATTTATTGAATCTAAAATAATTATAGTAATACAAAAATCTGAAATAATTCAATTCAAAATTTAAACTGAGTCAGAATGATTCAGATAATTTATCGAAATTCTATTTGAATAAAATCGACAATAATGATAATTTATTATCAAGGAATTAATTGTTTTGAATTTAATTTATATTAATTTAAATTTATATCTTTTCCAGATGATCAATTGAGGCGTCAAAACTTGTCCCATTGTGTTCAGAATAGTGGTATAACCCTAAAAATGTTGGTTATTGGGTTCAAAAAGGAGTTCGAAATCATGTGGGTATTTTATTTAAAATCATACCGGTTCAAACTAAAATAAAATTTATCGTAAAATTTATTCCTTCCTTCCTAAGTAAAAATTGTACACTGTAAACCTACTTTAGCTACTCCCTCTTCTTTTACTTCACTGTGTACTCCTGTTCCCCAACTTCATTACTAAGTAAAACACTAAATTAATGTCTATGTACTTTTTTCCCTTTTACCCATTATAAAGATGCGCGATAAACCCCTTTCCTCTTCTATTTTCTTTTCCTCGTTCATTTCATACAGAACAAATAAATCGAGGTCCTCTTCTCTTATTGGATCCTTTAATAAATCAGAATAATTTGTTTTCTCAACGAAGTCAGTTCATTCCAGTTTCGAATGGCTCGTTGAACGATAGGTTTTTCTCTGGTATGGTTCAAATCTGGTGCGATCATGTTCATAAAGATCGACTTCACTTCAGTCGACATTAGGGCACGCGATTTTGGGAAAATCGATCAATACAAAATTGATTTAAAATAAATCCTATAAATGCCTAAAAGGGTTGCGCATCACCCCCTGAAGGTTGATATGGTTTCCTGTAGCCGCGTCAATGAAGGAGATCGCGATTGGTGGTTGGCAACGCAAGTAAAAGGCGGGGGAAGCACTCGTTTTGACATGGTTGAGTTTGGTATTGAAGAAATTTGCATTTGCGATAGCAGTGCATGGGATTCAACGCGATGTGGGGGAGTTCGAAGGTAGCACAAATGAAAGTTGCGAAAGTGGGTCAGCGAGTAAGGTTAAGCTAGAAGGGCTCCTGTCGATATTACCTAGTGGTTGAAACCGTGAAATACGGAGAATGAGAAGTTCATTTCAAGGTATGGTTTTGATATTGAAACCAACCCTATAGATGGAATCAGATTTATTGTATAATTTAAATTTGATAGATGGAAAAATAAAACGGGAATGTGGTATGATTGCAGTGCAGTTGAAGCTATTCGACAATGGGTTTGTAAATGAAAAAAAGAAGGGAATGGAAATGGACTATGAGTTGTTCGAAGAATTACCAAAGAGGGATAAACAGAAATTCAGGACTATTTTCAGTAGCAGGCAAGAAGTACAAATATTTGGAAGATGATAATGGTATAAATTAAGGTTATAATCATCTAATTAATAATTTACTTATTTTAATTAGAACCGCCAACTTACAAAATATATATCTCATTCGTACGTGATCAGAAATGGATGAAACGAAATGCGCTGGATTCATACTGATGATATCTGCAAATACAAATTGATTTGGCAGGATTTGGGGCTGGTTGGGATTTTTATCTAATTTTAAACAACTTTTTAAAATTAGAAAAAACAGGGATAAATCATCGAGTAAAATCAATGTGAGTAAATCTCACTAGATTTTTATTTAGAATTATTTTTAATTAGTTAAAAATAATTGTTTGTTGGTTTGTTAGATGTGGTTAAATATTTTTTGGCTATTTTAAATATATATTAGTTATTTAGGCTTGCTGTTTTGTGGCTATTATATATATATATATATATATATATATATATATATATGTTAATGTATATGTATATAAATATATTGATGGTTGGTTTTTCCCGTAGTATCTTTAGCGGATGCCCGTAATATCATTAACGGATGACCCTATACACCCCCACAATATGATAGTGGATGACCTTCTATACTGTGATATTCTGCCTCGAAGCAGGATGGGTATTATTTATGTTGGCTAACGTCTGTAGATGCAGGAAAACAAGTTGGAGGGATCAACCGGATTCCACAAAATTTATTATTGTTTGTTTTCATATATATAGTATCATATATGATGTGTTGATTGATAATTGGGTGGTTTGCTTGTTTAAATATCATTGGGCCTAAAATGTTGATTTAAAAAATATCGTAAAAAGGATATTTCGAGACTTAAAATGGAAAATCTATTTTCAAAAATAGAATTTGAATTTCGAGTGGGCTATAAAGATATTAAATTGTTTTGAATAAATAAAACAAGTATTGAATTTATAAACGAGGTTTATAAATTAAATAATATAGAAAATTGAAATATTGAATTTATAAACGATGTTTATAAATTAAATAATATAGGAAATTGAAGTAAATTTATAAAAGGTGTTTATAAATAAAATGGAACGATTTTCATTGGATAATCAGGGAATTGAAATAAATTTATAAACGGTGTTTATAAATAAAATGGAATGATTTTCATTGGATAATCAGGGAATTGAAATGAATTTATAAATGGTGTTTATAAGAAAAGTGGAGAAATTATCATTTGATAATTTGAGTATTTAAATTCAAATGTGAATTTAAAAATGGAAATTTGGAATCGTTTTAAAGAAGCAGACGATGAAGTTTATTCTGATGTTCAGAATATAAATTGAACTAAAATAAATCCGTAAGGATTTATGATTTGAATTTGGTTAGTTCGAAATTACTTAAATAAAATATGCCTAAAGAAAATATAAGGATTATATTAAATAGAAGTTAAATTTAAATATGAAAATAGATTTTACGTTATATATGGATAAGTTAAAATAAATAGAATATTCCAAAATAAGATTTTGGTTTTAAATAGATTTTTTAAATGGAACTTGTTTTAATATGTAAAACAAGTAAATTTATAAATGATGTTATAATTGTAGAGAATTAATTACCATAAGATAATTTTAAATTTTAAATTCAAGTTTGAATTTAAAAATAGAAAGTTGAAATCATTTCGAAAAGGGAACGACGGTTTTTATTCCGGAATTCGAAATATAAAAGGAATGGAGTTTCAAATAGAATTTTGAAATGGAAACTTGTTTTAATATATAAAACAAAGAAGTTAATTTGTAAACAAATTTTTTAAATTAAGTGAGATAATTAGCATTGGATAATTTAAATATTTAAATTCAAATATGAATTTAAAAGTGAATTGGGAAGTGTTTTGAAATAGAACGATTGATTTTATTTCGAATTCGAAATATAAGCTGAATTGAGAAAAATCCAACAGGTTTATAATTGAAATTCGATTATATCGACTTTTATGAATAATTTATTTATAAAAGGAATTGGAATTGAATATAGAAGATCGAATTATAAATAAATTTATAATGGAGTTACGAAATAATCGACGATTAGGAATAATCAAAATATTTAGTTAGATTTGGTAAACGGGTTTAATTTATATTTAATATTTAAGGAATGGAATTGGAATTTACATAATAAATGAAGTTTAATGTTTATATTTAAATATAATTAAAACGAACTCGCCGCATCGCGGCAATTCATAAATTTGTGTTTCGTATTTCAATTGAGTATATAGTTTTCAATTTAAGTCAGAATTCTTTTAAACAACAACTGTCAGGACCGATTTGATAATATTTTTCTAATGAAAGAGAAAAATCTAGATTTCATATTATAGATTTTGAGTTATGTCAAAGTCAAATTTTCAGAAAAGCAGCGCCATAACCATTATAAAACCATAATGGTTTATTGATTAAAATCGAAGTATTTTAATTAATAAAATATGGATTTTAAATTTAGAAATCTGGATTTGAGTTGTAAAATAAATAAGAACTGAAGTTCTGTAAATGAATTGATTTTTGAAACAAAAATCATATTTTTAATTATGGAATAGAATTAATTAATTTGAACAAAAAATTAGTTAATCGAGTTTTAAATCAAAATTGGGCGTTGGATAGTGAACGGGTTTTATTAAATTATATTCGAAATCGAATACGAAACTCGAGTAGAAAATGGAATTAGGTTGAGTTTATAAGTAAATTAATATATATTTGAACGTGATATGTTCAAATAAAAGTTGGAATGGGAAAAATAGCAAATTGAAGAATAAATTTGCGAATTGAGTTAAAAATGATTGGATTGAGTTGGAATCAATTGGAAATGGACATATATGGATTAGACAGGTATGGAATAAAGTGTTTGAAGATTTTAATTCGTGTGCCCGACAAAAAGGTACACGTTCAAATTCCGTATGAGTTTTAATGCACCGAATCGGCAAGCCACTTGGCTTTTTAATTTTCTTTTTGAATGAAAAGGGCCTAGATAGGCGAGTTGAGGTTTGAGCTATTGACCATACAAAGGAGGTGCTGGCGAATTTTTTCGAAAATAGAGTTAGAATACTTTTAAGAAATTTTGATAACTGGAAATCAATATATATATAGAATACGATATGGAAACGAACTTAAAATAGAATATCATAAACAAAAAGGAAATCAATATTCTGGTAATAGAAAGAGAAATGTATATACGTTTTAAAAATGAATAATTGGCTTCATATAATAATGGTTATTCGGGAATAGTGGTCTTGTCTAATTTGAAGTTAAGGATGTTTTCAGTCAAGGTTTAAGAGGTAATTATACCCCAACTTGATTGATTTCATTATTAACTGATAAATAGGATGATTCAGTCTCGAAGATAAATGTTTTAAGAGTTTTGTTGAATGCAGTATTTTGGGTTGTTGTAACGATGTTCTACACAACATTCGTTTTAACCCAATAAGTGGAATTTTGGAAATATAATAGTAAATATTTCCTAAGTCTAAAAATGAATGGTCGTGAAAGCGATAAGTAAGTGGAATGTTCTCCAATTATAAATAGAAGATATTTTCTAAGTATAGAAAATAAAAGAAGACGATATATGGAAATGTTTTACAAATAGTGTAATAGGCCAAGAAGATGATTATTGAAAATATCGGGTTAACAAATATTGATAATAAAATGGAAAAGTGATTTAACTAATGAAATATTAATTAAGGGGGTCAATGATTTGTTTGATGCTTTGGTTGAATGTTTGTTTTTCTTCGATAGTTAAATAACCGACTATAATTGTATTGGCCAATATCGTTGTCAATATGGAGAGACCGGTTGGATTATTATCCGACAACCACTCTGTATTGGCAGTAGTGTTGCGAATCAGATTGTCTAAGGATAATCGAAGATGGGGGGTAGTGCAAGGGCTTTTTCTTTTAATTCTAGGTAGAAATTGCCTAAGATGGATTAATGGAAATTGTGCCTTCGGTTTCGTTTAGTCCCAGAACGAACGTGTATGGATGAGTGTCCGATAGAGTATTTCCAATGATCACATATGTTGGTCTGTATAAATATATATGGTGGTGGAGAATTTATTCTCTTAGCATAACATCCACAATATATTTGTGCAAATCAATTAATGGTTAACGAAACTGACAATGTGACATTCAAAGTGATTGTGCTATCATTAAAGTAAGTAAGCGTAGCCTCAGACCTCATCAACCGGGAAATGATGAAAATCGGGTAGGCAGCTTGGCTAAGTGGGTAGCTCCTAATTGGGGTTTATTATCACCTATCTAGAGAAATCGAATTCATTGTTTATTTTATTCGATGTTGTCCCATTCGGGAAAATGGTTGTTAATCCAAACCTTTGGTGATATACATTCGATACAATTAAGCGAAATGAGTGATCGGTCATGTGTGGCAGGTTACAAGATGTTCTTGTTGATCACAGTGTATTCTTCGCTAGAGATACACTATCGAAAGGTGGATCCATACCTTGTCATGGTTGGAAATTCATTACCCAATAAGTGCTCGTGGTTTTGATTGTATATTATATATATGTGTGCAGCGTGAGATGGAAACGTTCCACTAGATTGTTAATTATTTGATTTAGACACTATTATAATATCAAAAGAGTTTTGATATAAAGATTATCATTTCTTTCAAAAGGATTTTGAAAGTTAAATCAAGTGTTTTGGATTCTCAAAAGGGAAAAACCCGTTTTGTGTTATACGGCGTGGTCTTATGAGATATAGTTTATTTTCTCAAACTATTTTAAATTATTTACTCATACCAGTCCCATGGATGACTCAGAGTTTATTTTGTTTTGTTTTATCTAAACTCTTGGGTGCCCAAATTTTGTATGGACAGTCAAGCAGTTCAGGATTTTACGGATGTATCTAAAGAAGCTTGGAGCAGGAGGCTTCAACGTTATTTAGTTATTATTTTTCCACTGTGTTGTAAATGTTGTACTCTGATGATGATATGTATATATAGAGAGAAAAATTGTACTAAAAAAGTTGACATATATATTATATTTTGTTCAGCTGTGATGTGATATTATGTATCGTTATTTTTGTTCTTCTTCTACCTTTTTCTTCTTTTTTTTAAAAATGATTCATATTTCTGTGATATTTGGGTTTGACCTGCAGTGTATTTAGTCAACTCTGATATTACGGAAACCCGGTTCATTACAATTTCGATGTATTTCATTCGTGAGTGTTGAATAACGTTCATTGATAGCAAGACCAAGCTTCGATTGTCGCACCATATCACTGGCTTTTGAGGAAATTGAATCCATAGCTCCTGCAATAAACTTTCAACCCAAATTATTTCTGCGGTGGTGCTTGTGAGGGCTCTTTACTCCGCCTCTTTGTTGGATCATGATACAGTTGTTTGCTACTTTTTACACCAAAAAATTGGATTTCCTCCAAGAAAAGCGCGATAACCAGTGACCGATTTTTGGTCATCTGGGTCGTTTGCCCAGTTTGCATCGCTATAAGCACTCAAACTTAACCTTTTTGTAGCTTTGATAGATAGACCATACTCAAGTGTACCTCTTAAATAATATAAAATACGCTTTACAGCTTTTCAATGATTATTAAGAGGACTTTGCATGAACGGGCACACTTTATTAATGCTGAAACATATCTCTGGTCTTGTTGTGGTAACATATTGTAAGGCTCCAATGATGCTTCTGTACTTAGTAATGTTATTAATAGGTTCACCATCATGTTTCAATAATTTAACATTTCTAGTCATAGGAGTAGGTAATGCTTTTGCTTGGTCCATCTTAGCTCTAGATAATATTTCCATAATGTACTGCCTCTGAGTCAAAAAAAAAAAAAAAATCTTTTGATTTTCTTTCTATGTGTATACCCAGAAAGTAACTCACCTCTCCAAGATATTTAATGGCAAATGCCTTATCTAGATGACTTATAACCTAATATATTTCCTCAATTTTATCCCCATTAATGATAATATCATCTACATACACAAGTATGTAGATGTTGGACTATCTTGTAGTTCTGATATATAATGAACTGTCAGATTTAGTAGACATAAAATTCAGACCTTTCGGTGTTAGCTGTAGCATGTCATACCAAGCCCTAGATGTCTGTTTTAGACCATAAATAGCTTTATGTAGCTTGCAAACATTGCCTTCATCACCTTAATGATATCCCTTGGGTTGTTCCATATAAACTTGCTCCATTAGATCCCCATTGAGGAATGCATTATTAATATCCAATTGTTTTATTTTCCATTATTTGTGAAGAGCAATAGTCAAAACCATACGAATGGTAGCAAGTTTAACCACTGGTGAAAAGGTCTCGTTAAAATCGAACCCAAACTGCTGTGAATAACCTTTAGCAACGAGTTTGGCTTTATATGTGTTCATACTCTCAACTGTTTTTCTTTTAATTTTGTAAGTTCACATTATGCCATAAACGGCCTCACGCAATGCCAAAAAATTGTTGGCACAGGCCCAAAAAATATTGGCATAGGTCTTTGTCAACGTTTTTAGGGTGATGCAATTTTCACCATTGCTATAGACCTCAAAGGCAACATTTTGACTATCTACGGCAACACAACAAAAATTGTTAAAGTAGAACCCTATTTAGCTCTATAGTAACATCCTTAGGTGTCCATAGCAACATTCCAAAAATGTTGCCATAGATATTTATATTAATTTTTTTAAAATATATATATACATATATAATATAACAAAAAGGAGAAACAAATGCTACTACACAGAATTAAATATTCAAACAGAATTTTTATTCAAATAAATATTTTATTTCAACATTTGAAATAGTACATATTTCTAACTCCACTATTTACAATTCACTGTTAATAACTTAATCAATTACGTATACGGATATTCCTCACTACATCGTTCATTTCACTCATTACATATGTTGTTTCAATTTATACAGACACTAACACTGACAAATATATATTGAGACGAAGGCGAGCCGTGCTCCGAGCCGAAGGCGAGCGGTCAGCGGGTCCGGGCGCAACGCCGGTGGGGGTCCGGCCCCCCACCCCTATGCCATAGATTGCATACTGCAACACCGGAGAAGTGATGCAGGAGGTGCCAAAAATTGTTGGAATACGCCAAAAATGATCTGTGGCAACACATTTTCTGGGTTGCCTTTTGCCGCGTTGTCTTAGAGTCAAAGGCAACATCTTCGCGACCCAAAGGCAACATCAGCACAGGTGTTGCCACAGGTACTAAATTTACAAAAATGTGGGGCCCACTAAAATCTGTAACTCGTGTTCACGGAATCCTGTTGTGGGGCCCACATGCATTAATCTGTGCAACACATTTACCATCCAATGGCAACACCATATCATAGCAATGACAACATTTAACATCACACACAACAACATTATATAAGAGCTATGGCAACATTAAATCACATACTGCAACATTATAGAATTTAACATCACATTGAATTAAACTACTTCTTATCTCGGATCCACAAGCAACACAAATAGTACTTACAAACATACTTACAAACATAGCCAGAAAAATAATGTTCACAGAGCATACTTACAAACACAGCTAGTACACACTAAATATCAATTCATGTTTATTGCAGTTGCACAAAGATCCTCGATATCAATGACTAAGAGCGCGAGCCTCCACTGTGTTCACTGCTTCCAGTTTCAATGCCTTTACTGCAAACTGTCGCAAAAAGATCCCCAATATCAATGTGCATGTCAGGGTTTGCTTCACCTAATTTCTTAAGCATCCTTGTCAAGTTCTCCTGAACTTTTTCATTCACCTTTGCATCAAATTCACTTTGGACCATCTTATTTGCCTTTGCTTCGACTTCATCGGCTATATCTTCCCTTATCTTCGTTGCCAGCTCCTGTATGTATGTGCCTGCTGCTGGAGCAGCTTTTGAAACTTTTGGATACTTTGTGTGTCGTTCTATAAGCCATTGTAACACCCCACCTCCGCTAGGGTCACTCACAAAGGGAATGCACTAGGTTTGGAGGAGTATTATTGGTAAATATGCACAGAAATATTACAAGACAGAACATATATAAAATAGCGGAAGTAAAATCAAACTTTCATAACATGAATAAATAAGGTCTAAAGCATTTTACATCAGAGTACATCAAAACCTGTCTTGCAATAATAAAGAAGCATAAAGACTTTTTCATAAATTATTCCCCAAGAAAAAGCAGTAAAGTAGCCATAGCCAAGAAAAATCCAAGCCATCCATGATGACCTTCAAGCAGAAGAAGTCCAAACTAAACAACAGTATTTCCTCCCTGTAACCTGGGGGGGAAACGGAAGAAAAGAGGCGAAACAAAACGGGTCAGTCAAAAAGACTAAGTAAGCCCTATCTACTATTAGTATAAAAACTAGTAAAGTTAACTGACATGAGAAACTGAGATGAACATAAGCATGATAACAAGATAGATAAGCTAAATCAAAATAACAGGATGAACTACTGAACTCAGATAAACTAGGGTGTCGTGATAAACTACGGTGTCAAGATAAAACAAGGTATCACATTGTCAGGTTTCTATCAAGTATAATATCCCAAGATATCTATCGCGTATAACGTCCCATGGCATCTATCCTGTATATCCGCTCTGCACCTACCGTACTAGTACCCCAACTGTATTACGTGTTATCCGTGAATGACCCTTACTCAAAAGTCGTGTAATGGTCCATGTCAACCTAATATGCCGCATATATAGGTTACTCAACTCATATGTTTCTTTCCATGTATAAGTTCAGTCCTTTGCCGTAGGCTGTACGGGTTTTCCCATGTAAACGGTTTATCCTTGAAGTTGTTTTGGACTGCAACCCTTGATCTAGTTGTGTTTCCTTACCATGAACTATCGCGCGTCCACTTAGGATTTATGCCACCTAGGACCGCTAGGGATTATGCTACCTAATGAACGTTTCCGTGTCTCGGTTTGGGTTTTGGCCACCTAGGACCACTAGGGATTACGCCACCCGTCAACCGCGCCCTTGATCCCACGTATGTATCGTGAATCGTTTTCCATGTCTAGATGCACATGTTCCCCAATGTGCCATCCGAGTTCCGTGCCAGGGCAAATCAAGAAATACGGAACTCGGTCAGGAGCTTTAAATCGTCTACCGATGCAGATATCAAGGTCTGTTTTTGTACCCGTGGCTATGGTCCCACGTGACCCCTCCCTCAACTACTGAAAGGCAATCCAAGAAAAATCATGTATAAGAATCACTCCCCGGCCCCACTATAGCCCACTTTCCTACGGGCCAACCTCACCCATGACTCGATAGCAAGCACATGGTCTGTTGGGGGTTCCCTGCCTTTCCGCACGTACACAATTGACTAAAGATGGTAGGTAGTCGGCGATGCGCTATCCAGGGCAAAAACAAGAATCGTCGACTCCACGCTAATCCATCCCAGTCTTTAGGTTGCTCGCATAGCAACCAAGGCATACTCTTGGTCCTTCTAACGCAGACCTTAACCTCTCATGGGCCTAGTATAATTACCTGGCAGCCCACAGAGGGATCCCAAGAATATCCTCACGTCCCCCGAAGCTTCCACTTCGGCACCCAGTGCGCTGGAGCTTTTATCCAAGTCAGATAACTTGCTCCCCCTCGTATACTAAGCGATGACCTACCGTATCAGGTTACTCATCGTTTTGAGAATTAGTCCTATGTCCTTAGCTAAGAATTATTACTTAGTTACCCTTAACTAAGGTTTACCACTTAGCTTCCTTTCCCGTTATCCTTGATTAACCACGGTTTTCTACCTAGTTCTTCTAGCTAGGGTTTGTCTATTGGGTTAAGTGTTATCATTCAAGTCCATGACTTAACCCGCCCACGAATCACGTCAAAGATTGGCTAAGTATTTAAGTTCAAGACTTAGTCCCACAAGTTGGTTAAGTGTACCCAGAGGCTCATGACTTAACCCTATCAAGTCAAATTGGTCAAGTACTAGCTTACCTTAATCCTATCGGATTATCTTGCTAGATCGATTAAGCATAGATTATCTTAATCCCATCAAATTATCGAGTCGGATTGGTTAAGTATAGGTTGGCTTAACCCCATCCTCTAATCGTACTACAATGGTTAAGTATATTCTAAAAAGGTCTTATGACTTAACCTTATCAGGTCCGCGTATTAGATTGGTTAAGTGTAAGTTACTTAACCCCATCAAATCATCATGTATAATTGGTTAAGTATAAGTTGCTTAACCCCATTAAATTATCACGTTAAGTTGGTTAAGTATTGGTTACTTAACCTCATTGAATTACCGAGTTTAAATTGGTTAAGTGTTTAACTTAACCCCATCGAATTACCGTGTTTAGATTAGTTAAGTGTGGATTATTTAACCCCATCTAATTACCGTGTCGGATTAGTTAGGTGCAAATTACTTAACCCCATCCCCTAATCATCTTGTATGGTTAAGTGTCATTAAGAAAACTTACTTAACCTTGCCAAATTATCATGTTGGATTGATTAAGTGTTGGTTAACTTAATCCCCGTCCACTAGTCGTATAAAAATGGTTAAGCGTCATTAGGCAAATCAAATCACTTAACCTACCCAACCTTGTCATGTTTTGTTAAGTATCATTAGCCTAACCAATTTACTTAACCCATTTACCCATGTCATATTTGGTTAAGAGTCATTAATCAAATTAACTTAACCCTATCATGTGGCATTAATTACTTAATGCACCCCAACCTCTCACATTAGACTTTGTTGTGGTTACTAGTTAAGCCGATCGGTTCCGGGTAGCTTTACACCACAACTTGGTCTAACCTCGGGTTCAAGCACAACATGACCAACTTCTCACATTGGGTCCTATTGTTTGCAACTACTAGTTAGGCCGGTCGGTTCCGGGTAGTTTTACGTTGCAAACTCAACCCAACCTCGAGTTGGCCACTTTCATGTTTAGTCTAGTGTCATGTTCATAGTCAAGTTTTCAAGCAATTGGGTAGACCTAACTTAATAGGTAAATTCCCAATGGGTAGACCTAACTTAATAGGTAAATTCCCAAGCTTATGTTTTTATGCATACTTACATGTCAACTTCCATGTTATACTTCAAGTCATGTTTTCAAGTATAAACACATGTCATATTTAACGTTACATGTTGTCATGTTTATACCCATTTACCCAAGTCATATTCATGTCATTATGTTTCCCCATAATGTGACCCCAACGCTTTTTAAACTAGCATATACGTTCGCAACAACGTGATGGATTAAAAGAAGAGACTTGGAAAATGAATGACAAAAATGGGTATTAAGCCACAAGTTAATCATGGTGGCAAATGAGGCACAAATGTGTTCATTAGCTTGCATGTTACATTCTTAAGCCTCAAAAACATGCATCAACCCAAACTTGGTACATAAGCGAATCATGGTGACAAAAGACATGGAATGATGGCTAGAAACTCGCATATATCATCATATAAGGATTATGACTTCATATGCAAGTTGACATAATGATTATGAAGATTCTCATGTTGCATAATGCAACATTTCAACATAAAGGTTGTGGCTTTTAGCTCATAAGATCAAGATAATGACTTCATAAACTTGCATAACATGATAGCATGCATCATTCTAATTAATCAAACCCAAACTTTCAACATGAACATTTAACTTCATAGTTAATATCTAAGAGTAGGGAAGGGCTTACAATGCTTATGTGGACTCAAATGAGTATAGCAAATGTAAGAGACCCCTTATGCAACAAATTAAAACCCCAAAATGCAAGCAAACTTGATCAAGACTCCTCCTTTATGATGCCAATAGAGAAACAAGACTTTAATGCAAGCTAAAGAGGATCATACAAGCCTAAATACACTTGTATGCATGGAAATCTCTTAGAAATTTGATTTAGGAATTTATGAAGAGAGTGGAGGCCATGAGAGGATTGATTTTGCCATAGTTTAGTTGTAGGATAGATTAATGATGATTTAGGCTAGGTTAGGGCCTTATTTATAGATTAGGCAAGTGTTTTAGGCCATAGGATTAACCCTAGGATAGATCCCAGCCCTCAAAAATCGTCACAAGCCTCCAAAACAAGACCAAGGGCCAAAACAGGTGCACCAGGCCAGCCAGGGTCAAGCCAGAAGGCTGTGCAGGTTTCTGGCTCGACACGGGCGCACTTCCCAAGTGCGCCAGTGTATTTTTGTGCTGGCGCGCTTCACAAGTGCGCCAGTGCATTCTGGCTTGTTTTCGGTTTTTCTGCCTAACTTCGTTCGTCCATATCTTCTTTATATGGACTCCGATTTACGAAATTTCGGACTCTATTTCGCGTATTTTTTCGAGACGAACGCAATGGCGCAACCCATTTATCCTGATTCAGATTTTGTAATTTAATTCTGCCTTGATTCTTGTCTTAACACGTTGCTAAAAATTCGGGTTGTTACAGCCATGATGGACCGTTTGACTTTCCAACGGAAACAAGTTCATGAACAACTCCATCACTGCCTCCTTCACCAATTGCTTTCTCAACTTCTCCTGCAAAATAAAGTAGTTTTAAAATGTGACATTAAATAAAATTAACAATTTTTAAACAAGTTTCTTAAACAAGAATTACGGCATATAACACACTGAAACCCAAAGTAAAAGATCACACTATTGCTATGATCCTGCTATTGGTTTCAACAAAAAAGGATCTAATTCTACAATAATGATGATCATGTGCAAAATGAAGCATTTTTTTCGACACCTGTTTGAAGAAAAAATAAAATTCTTACAATTCTGTAGTTCATTATTGAAGCACCAGTCCTGTACACCTTTCCTTCTTTCCGCTTGCGAGTATTATCATAAAATTCTCCATCTGATTCCTCGGACTGATAGAAAAAACATCAGATAGTAAAAGGATATCAAACCAATTTTTCTAAAACATATATCACTAATATTGCTAAACATGTTAAACAAAGATATGTAGTTTATTCATAAGTTAAACAAGGATACTGCATTTGAGTTAAACAAGCATACCTCCATATGACCTATATTGTTAAATTAGCCAACCATAAAAATAAGCAAAATACATACCATCTTATGCCGAATTTGGGAAAAAAAAGTTTTGGACCAGCAGTGTGTGCGTGTCAGTATACTATTTCCGATTTGCAAAATTTGTAAGGGCCTTGGACTACAAAACAACATGAAATAAAGATGTTTATCTGACTGATTTGAATGAATATGAAGGGAAAAATTCTGAACTTAAAATTATACCTAAACTTTTTCATCTTCCCAAAACTACAAGAGTACTTTGAAATCCTGAAGTGGAATTCCGTCCGGCTTATTTTCAAGCCTCTCTTCATCAGTTTCATAAGCTGTATAATGTGCCTTTTTAATACGACACTTGTACCCCCTCCAAGTGTCACGAATTGACCTCAAAGCCCAATAACATTCATTCGGAATAATATACCATTGATTAAATACAAATCAAACATTAAAAAGAACAGTCGTGCTAATTTTGTGACAAGCTTCATATATTTTAAGTAAAATTCAGCTAAGTTTGCAAATTACCTTCACATAGCTCGATAGCGTGTTTTTCAAACTTGCAGGAACATCAAACCAAGACTTGTAAGTATGTGGAACACTCCTCTTCAGTGTTCCTAAAAAATAACTCAGTTCAGTCATTACTTGGTCATCGTCTGAAATAGGTTGGCCCCGATCATTCATTTGGATTACAACTCTTTTGTCATATGGCCTTGAACGAACTTTATCCATCTTTGTTTTTCCCCTGAGACTAATGGGATCTCCGACAACTGTTACAAAGTACATACAATAGTAAAGAGAAGGCTAGGAAAAACATAAATGAGAACTTAAACTATTAAAATCAGAACTCAATCAAATACTATCTTCATCTTCTTCTACTGCATCTTCGTTTTCAATATTTGTCCAGACATTTCCGACAACAGCCTTATTCCTTGCACTTCCACTACTGTTAATCTTTTGGTGTTCTCGCATAGCCAAATAAGTCGCCATTATTCCTATTCCTTCGTTGTGTGGTAACTCGACGCTACATGGTGGACCACCAGATTACGTACGAACTGGTACTTCCCCTGCCTTCGTAGTTGCATTCTTATCAGTTGTAGATTCAACATTGGCTCGTGAACAAGTTGTTAGTCCAGACTGAGGCTTTGTAACCCTAAATTTTTTGGTTCTCTAAAATATGCACACAAAAACATTAAAATAAAAAAATAATGAAGCTGGTCTATAATTACCAACATAAAATTAAATCTTTAGCTATAACGAACCTTTGCCTGATTTTTGAAATATCATCTTCAAATTTTGGAACATAATCTTCGCTTTCCTCATCAAGCATCTTTGATTTTGCTTTATTTTTTCTAAATCCATTTCTCATTCTAGAAACTAATTTAGGCATCCCAAGTTTTTCAAAACACAATTCTTCTGTGAGACATTTTTGTCTCTCTCCCTTTCGTATTCTGTAAGCGGTGGAGGTAGCGGACGTGATAGATCATCATTTTGAAAGTAATTAAACAAGACATTATCGTAAATATTAGCAAAATACGTAGATCATATATTAGAAGATCAGATTGTAGTCTTCTTACCAGAAACTCATTTTCATCTGCATTTTCCTCTTCATCATGTGGAGAATTATTGAAATCCAATTTACTCATGACACCTTCTGAGTTGATATTCAAAGTTGCATAGCTGACTTCAGTTGGATTTTCCTTCTCTGGTAACTTCATCGAACTACTGACTCTAGTTGACTTCTTGCTGACCACTTTTTTCTTGTTCATACATGGACTCGCAACAGTTTTTCTGATCACTTCTGGATTGTTCGTAACTGGATTATTTAGTCATGCCGACTTTCTAGGAGTAAAGACTTCAGTCTGCTTGTTGTTGATAGGTGGACTGTAACACCCCACATCCATTAAGGTCACTCACAAAGGGAATGCCTTAACTTCGGTGGAGAGTTATAGGTAAAAGATACAGATAAATTACAAGACAAACAAAATTAAAACAGCGGAAAATAGAACTTTACTTTATTGATGAAATAGTTTGTACAATAATTGTTTTCCAATGCTAGGATATCTGTCTTACAAAATAAAGAGGCATGAAAATACATTTATATTCCACAATGTAGTGTGGGCCAGCCATAGCAATGGAAAAGAGAATCCAAGCAGAACTTCGACTAACCATCAACTTGGAAAGAAAACTGGGCTAAGTAGTGATATTCCCTCCCTGCGAACCTTAGGGGGACGGAAGACAAGAAAGCGAAAGAAAACAGAGTCAGACATAAAATCTGGTAAGTTCAGTAACTTTCAGCATGTGAACAGGTAAAAAGCAACATGGCATGAATTAACTGTATACAAGACTACACCATAATGACGGGAATCATAAGGTTAGCACAAGATATGATAAGGTAAGATAAACTGGATGCACTTCTATACGTTCTCTACTTCGCTACTATCTTGTTATTCTAATTTCTATATCCCTGCACCACCTAACTAGTAATCTGTATAAACTGATAAGAACAGATACGTGATCCTAATCCCCGCAATTGTGGTTGTTTCAGGTGTACATCTTTTATTTATTACCTAGATCTAATCTAGGGTTTTTATATCAAGTGCTTCCTAGATTCAACTAGGGTTTACGCTACTTATCTAATGCTTCTCGGATTTTAGGGTTTACGCGACCTAGGTCCAACTAGGGGTTATGCTACCTATCGAACGATGCCCCTACTCTAGGACACAATACGCAGAGCGGTATATGTTCCTAGACTTTCCCCACGTATGTGTCGTGGATCGTTATCGCTGTCTAGATGCACATGTCCTCTATATGTGCGACCCGAGTCTTGTGGCAGGGCAAATTAAGAAACACGGAACTCGGTCGGGAGCTTTCAGATATCTGCCGATGCAGATGCTAAGGTCTGTTTTTCCAGTGGTTATGGTCCCACCCGACCCCTCCCTCAACTAATGAAAGGCACACCTTGAAAAATGAGAACTATACACAGGCCCTCTATGCCCCCACTAACCTATGGCCATCCGCACCCATAACTAGATAGCAAGTATATGGTCTGTTGGAGTTCTCCGCCTTTCCGCTTCACGTATCTCGATTGACTCAAGATGGTAGGTAGATGACGAGTTGCTATCACAGGGCTACTGGTCTCGCCGAATCACGCTGGTCCATCCTAGTTTTTAGGTTGCCTCATATTGCAACCAAGGCATACCCTTGGTTCTTCTAACGCAGACCTTAACCTCTGTGAGCCCAGGCGGATCATCTACAGCCTCACAGAGGGATACCAAGAGTACCCTCACGTCCCCTCGAAGCTGCGTGCTTCGTAACCCTGTTTGGAGCCTTCTTTAAGATCAGATGGACGTTCGCTCCTTCTCGTGTTGTACTAAAGTTTACAACTTAGTTCCCTTAACTAAGGTTTACTACTTAGTTCCTGCATCGTCATTTTCTTAACTAAGGTTTACAACTTAGTCCTCTTAACTAAGGTTTACTACTTAGTTCTTTTTCTCGTCAAGTTGGATTGGTTAAGTGTCATTAGTCAATTCAAGTTGACTTAACCCATTCATTTGTCATGTAAAACTGGTTAAGTGTTATTAGTAGTTCATGTTGACTTAACCCTACCACAAATTCAGTTATATTGGTTTAAGTATTTCTTATTACTTAACCCCATCCCTTCATCTTGTATTGGTTAAGTGTTCCCTTTAACTTAACCCTAACATCTGTTTGTTTTGCATATTCTAATGGTTAAGTATCGCCCCTTCATCTTTTAACTTAACCTTGTTCATTTGTCACACTATGATGGCTAAGTGTTTTGAGCTTACTTAACTCCACCTTCTAGTTAACATGTTAAATTGGCTAAGTGTATCTTACTTAACCCCCACCTTCTAGTCTGGTTAACATGTTATAACGGTTAAACCTTTCTTAACCTCACCCACTTGTCTAGTTATAACGGTTATTTAACCCCTACAAGTCTTGTTAACATGTTAAGTTGGTTAAGTGTTCCTATGGACTTAACCCTCCCATTCTAGCTTAACCGTTTCTTAGCTTTAAATTATTCCTTAAAGCACCAACCACTCACATTAGACAGATTTCGTTGCGGTTACTGGATGTGTCGGTCGGTTCCGGGCAGATTTACACCGCAAATCAGTCTAACCTCGGGTCCTTTTGGGCTCAATGCTCTAACCACCCACATTAGATAGGTATTGTTACGGTTGCTGGATTGGCCGGCCGGTTCCGGGCAATCTTATACCGTACAATCTAACCTCGGGTTAGGCATATTCGTCTTTCCCTAGATTTACATATTTATCCTGTTTGTCTATATGTAAATTGCTAACGAATCTTTTAAACAAATTTGGCCTATGTTATACTCATTTGTCATGCCCACTAACATACCTATATTCTAGGCCCAAATCTTGATTTACCGATCATTTAACCCAACTTGCAGTTTTATGCCAATTTAGATCTAATATTCTCATTTACAGTTCATGTCAAAACTAGATTTGATACTCTAGTTTACAATTTATGCCCAAAACTTGGCTTACATGCCAATTACATACTTTACAGTCAATTAACAATTTACCATTATACGCCCAAGTCTAATATGCATATAATATTTATTGTTATAGCCAATTCAGATTTATATCAACATGTTTATTATGCCAAATTATATAAATTAGGCTACGCCCAAATTTTCCCCGCCGTACTCGTACGTATAACATGATTTCACAAGTTCCTAAGTACTTATGAAATGAAACCAACTAAAAGGAACAGGGGATAAGAACGAGAATTTGACATAAAGAATAGGCATGCAAAATGCGAACCAAATACAAAGATAATGATTCCAATAGGTTTGATGTACATAACAGTGATTGGGAATAAACTTGACAAGCTACATCATAAATATAAGATCAACATAATTTAGGGAATAGGCATAGGTGATTTGGTCCAACATGATGCCAGTTCGGTGTACAACATGATTTGTAACTATAGTGTTATGGGCATACGCAACTAACCATACTAGTCAAAGACAATTAACCACAATAGTCATAGTCATGGTTTCATAGTTATGAATCATGGGCGATTAAACACAATAGTCATGGATAATTAACCAAAATAGTCCTAGGCAATTACCCTAAATAGTCATGGGTAATTAACTGTAATAATTTCAAAGTCATGGTCATGGATAATAGTCTTATAATCATAGGCAGTAATCTCATAGTCATGAGTCGTAGGTGATTAGCCACAATTGTCCTTGTCATAGTCATAGGCAATAGTTTTATGTTCACGGTCATAGGCATAGGCATAGTCTTATGTTCACAGTCATAGGCATAGGCATAGTCTCATGTTCACAGTCATAGGCATAGGCTATTAACAATAGTTTCAACATCATAGGCATAGGCACAGTCTCATCGGTAATTAATCTCAATAGTTCTTAATCAGATCCAAAGGCATATACAAGCATAGATTCAAATGAGAGGATCAGGCATATTCATATATCCATTTAATTACATGCCACAAATAGATCTAGACGTTCAAATCTAAAAAGTAACTGACTTACATTGATCGGTTTTAGAAAAGGATAATAAGATAACGTTGAGGTGATTTGCTATGATTCGCGCGATGTTGCTCGAAGCCGTTGAATTAGTCATTCCTTCCCTTCTTGAAGCTCTAACTTGATTTGAATTTCCAATTCCTAGCCGTAGTCTTCAAGAAATAGTCTTCGTATTTTATTTTAATTTATTTATTTTAATTATTCCAGAGGCAGCATAAGGAGAGAATGAAATGGTGTAAAGAGAATGAGGCTAGGAGGCTGTTTATATAGGATTAGGCGGACGAATCTAGACAGAAAACGAGACCGGATACATCAGAATGAACCCAGGCTCAAAACTGGGTTCTGGCACCAAGTCGACCCCCAGGTCGACCATATGGTCGACCTGATCCCTGGGAGGTCGACCATAGTGTCGACCCCCAGGTCAACCTGGTCCGGGGCGGGAAAATTCCCACCCAGTCTGCGCTGGCGTTTGAATTCGAATTTCGAGCTGTTTTCGATTCTGAAAATTCCTGAAACTTCGGAGGGTCATATCTCCCTCGTACGGACTCCGTTTTTCGAAAACTTGGACTCGTTTCCAAGCAGAATTTTGAGATGAACGCAATAGCAAAACCCATTTCCCTTGATTCTTATTTTAAAATTTAATTCTGCCTTGATTTATGGTTTTAACATGTTATAAAAATACGGGGTGTTACATTCTCCCCCTCTTAAAAGGATTTCGTCCCCGAAATATTCAAGTTAGGAAGAATGTATCCTACCATTCAATCACCCATCTACCCAACCATTCAATCACAAGCATTCATTGTCCTTAAAAAGATTTCTAATGCTTTCATGTTCATACGCATAGTGTGTGTATATGTCTTTATCTAATGCAAAATCAAGCGGTCTACTGATTCAGTTGACCTCCTTAATGCGAATTATGTCAGTGCCATGCGTCCAATCATGTATGCAAGCATCCTTAGTTATGTAAATACTACATGTGTGCATAGCCATTCATCCACATGATAACATATTCAGTTAAATCCGTTAAGCAAATACATATATGCTAATGCAATATGAAAGTGACTGAGTCGTTCTAGCTCCTATGGTGTGTATATGCATCCACGAGCAACCATTTGCAACCATCAATCATAACATGTTTCAAATACATGTTTACATCCATTGGCTTCTACCTAAGGATCGATGATACGCCCTAGCGGATATACCTTAAAAGCTTGGAGGTATGTATAAAATTCCTAGAAAAAGAGATCAAGGACGTACCCTTAAGAAAAAGGGTATAATGTATGTATCTAGTCTTCAGTCTTCTAAGTCGCATCTTCTAGAGCTTCACTATTATGTACCTTATCTAATTAATCTTCACGATTGCGAAGCTTCTTGACCTTCATTTCCAAAACTGTCGTTGATTGGATAACTGGTTTTGTATTGTCAACTGGATATATGCGGAAGTCTATCTCGCATTTTGGGGGTAAACTCCTAACCTAATCAAAACACCTGCGTACTCATGGACTACCCTAACGGATTGCAAATCGTCGATAAATGCATTAAGCGATTCTAGCTAATTCATTACACGGAATCTCGAGGGTATTTCCAAGGCATGTTAAAAGTCTAACTACCCTCCATTCAGAATTACTAGCAAACCGACTCATGCCTAGAATCAACTCATAGGCCATGGAACCAAAAACATAAGCATTACGCTTAAATTCAACACTTAATATAGTTATTCTCAAATCCTTACAAACCAAAGGTAAATGGGTCGAACCACTAATTGGATTTGAGACTAAAATGGGATCTTCTCCTATACAAGTACTAAGGTGCAGAGACTCAGCTATGGAAGTAGATATGAACAAATGCGAAGCGCTAAGATCAAAAGAGTACTAACTGGTTGATCAAAACGAAAAGCTAAACTTTTCCAATAGAGACTTTTACTATCTCTCTCAGGTATGCACTTGCCCTTCTGAAAATCCTGTCCCTCGCCCTTGCCCTTGTCCTTAATTATATGCCCTATCATTCCATGGAGAAGATACTTCCTCTCGTCTTAGGTTTTATAATTCCTCCTTTCTTCCTGAGTCGAGTTTATATCCATAAATTTCCCATCCTTGTGTTGAGCTCCCTAGCCAAACTCCCTCATCCTCATCTTTACCATCCCTGTGTAATCATATTGACAAGTTTCTCAAAAGCTGCCTCCATCGCACGGAAAACCCTTCAAAGCTTGAAAGAAGACTAGCTGCAGGTGAAAATAGATGGGAGTCGGGCACTACTTTGCCCTTCGATAGGTATCGTAGTCTTATCAAGCCTACGGAACCGTGCTGCGATGAGGTTACCCCCCAGAAAGCCAGGAGCCCCGAAGACTCAAGAAAGAAGGGGACAAGAATTCAAACAGAGGATCAGAAGACAGTGCGTATGGCTTTTGGGGAATATGCCTTTAAAACAAAACTTTTCTTTTGAAAAATGCTTCTTTAAAAACCGTTTGAAAATATATTTTTTTCAAATATTTTTATCTGATCCGGTAACCTTCAGCTCTGATACCACGTGTAACACCCCACATCCGTTAAGGTCACTCACAAAGGGAATGCCTTAACTTCGGTGGAGAGTTATAGGTAAAAGATACAGATAAATTACAAGACAGACAAAATTAAAACAGCGGAAAATAGAACTTTACTTTAATGATGAAATAGTTTGTACAACAATTGTTTTCCAATGCTAGGATATCTGTCTTACAAAATAAAGAAGCATAAAAATACATTTATATTCCCCAATGTAGTGTGGGCCAGCCATAGCAATGGAAAAGAGAATCCAAGCAGAACTTCGACTAACCATCAGCTGGGAAACAAAACTGGGCTAAGTAGTGATATTCCCTCCCTGCGAACCTGGGGGGACGGAAGACAAGAAAGCGAAAGAAAACAGAGTCAGACATAAAGTCTGGTAAGTCCAGTAACTTTCAGCATGTGAACAGGTAAAAGGCAACATGGCATGAATTAACTGTATACAAGACTACACCATGATGACGGGAATCATAAGGTTAGCATAAGATATGATAAGGTAAGATAAACTGGATGCACTTCTATACGTTCTCTGCTTCGCTACTACCTTGTTATTCTAATTTCTATATCCCTGCACCACCTAACTAGTAATCTGTATAAACTGATAAGAACAAATAAGTGATCCCAATCCCTGCAATTGTGGTTGTTTCAGGTGTACATATTTTATTTATTACCTATATCTAATCTAAGGATTTTATATTAAGTGCTTCCTAGATTCAACTAGGGTTTACGTGACTTATCTAATGCTTCTCGGATTTTAGGGTTTACGCGACCTAGGTCCAACTAGGGATTATACTACCTATCGAACGATGCCCCTACTCTAGGACACAATACCCAGAGCGGTATATGTTCCTAGACTTTCCCCACGTATGTGTCGTGGATCGTTATCGCTGTCTAGATGCACATGTCCTCTATATGTGCAACCCGAGTCTCGTGGCAGGGCAAATTAAGAAACACAAAACTCGGTCGGGAGCTTTCAGATATCTGCCGATGCAGATGCTAAGGTCTGTTTTTCCAGTGGCTATGGTCCCACCCAACCCCTCCCTCAACTAATAAAAGGCACACCTTGAAAAATGAGAACTATACGCATGCCCTATATGCCCCCACTAACCTATGGCCATCCGCATCCATAACTAAATAGCAAGTATATGGTCTGTTGGAGTTCTCCGCCTTTCCGCTTCACGTATCTCGATTGACTTAAGATGGTAGGTAGACGACGAGTTGCTATCACAGGGCTACTCGTCTCGCCGAATCACGATGGTCCATCCTCTTTAAGTTGCCTCATATTGCAACCAAGGCATACCCTTGGTTCTTCTAACGTAGACCTTAACCTCTGTGAGCCCAAGCGGATCATCTGCAGCCTCACAGAGGGATACCAAGAGTACCCTCACATCCCCTCGAAGCCGCGTGCTTCGTAACCCAGTTTGGAGCCTTCTTTAAGATCAGATGGATGTTCGCTCCTTCTCGTGTTGTACTAAGGTTTACAACTTAGTTCCCTTAACTAAGGTTTACTACTTAGTTCCTGAATCGTCATTTTCTTAACTAAGGTTTACAACTTAGTCCGCTTAACTAAGGTTTACTACTTAGTTCTTTTTCTCGTCAAGTTGGATTGGTTAAGTGTCATTAGTCAATTCAAGTTGACTTAACCCATTCATTTGTCATGTAAAACTGGTTAAGTGTTATTAGTAGTTCATGTTGACTTAACCCTACCACAAATCCAGTTATATTGGTTTAAGTATTTCTTATTACTTAACCCCACCCCTTCATCTTGTATTGGTTAAGTGTTCCCTTTAACTTAATCCTAACATCTGTTTGTTTTTCATATTCTAATGATTAAGTATTGCCCCTTCATCTTTTAACTTAACCTTGTTCATTTGTCACACTATGATGGCTAAGTGTTTTGAGCTTACTTAACTCCACCTTCTAGTTAACATGTTAAATTGGCTAAGTGTATTTTACTTAACCCCCACCTTCTAGTCTAGTTAACATGTTATAACGGTTAAACCTTTTCTTAACCTCACCTACCAGTCTAGTTATAACGGTTATTTAACCCCTACAAGTCTTATTAACATGTTAAGTTGGTTAAACATTCCTATGGACTTAACCCTCCCATTCTAGCTTAACCGTTTCTTAGCTTTAAATTATTCCTTAAAGCACCAACCACTCACATTAGAAAGATATCGTTGCGGTTACTGGATGTGCCGGTCGGTTCCGGGCAGATTTACATCGCAATTCAGTCTAACCTCGGGTCCTTTTGGGCTCAATGCTCTAACCACCCACATTAGATAGGTATTGTTACGGTTGCTGGATTTGCCGGGCGGTTTCGGGCAATCTTATACCGTAACTCAATCTAACCTCGGGTTAGGCAAATTCGTCTTTCCCTGGATTTACATATTTATCATGTTTGTCTATATGTAAATTTCTAACGACTCTTTTAAACAAATTTGGCCCATGTTATACTCATTTGTCATGCCCACCAACATACCTATATTCTAGGCCCAAATCTTGATTTACCGATCATTTAACCCAACTTGCAGTTTTATGCCAATTTAGATCTAATATTCTCATTTACAGTTCATGTCAAAACTAGATTTGATATTCTAGTTTACAGTTTATGCCCAAAACTTGGCTTACATGCCAATTACATACTTTGCGGTCAATTAACAATTAACCATTATACGCCCAAGTCTAATATGCATATAATATTTACTGTTATAGACAATTCAGATTTATATCAACATGTTTATTATGCCAAATTATATATATTAGGCTACGCCCAAATTTCCCCTATCATAGTCGTACGTATAACATGATTTCACAAGTTCCTAAGTACTTATGAAATGAAACTAACTAAAAGGAACAGGGGATAAGCACGAGAATTTGACATAAAGAATTGGCATGCAAAAAAGAAAACCAAATACAAAGATAATGATTCCAATAGGTTTGATGTACATAACAGTGAATAGGAATAAACTAGACAAGCTACATCATAAATATAAGATCAACATAATTTAGGGAATAGGCATAGGTGATTTGGTCCAACATGATGCCAGTTCGGTGTACAACATGATTTGTAACTATAGTGTTATGGGCATACGCAACTAACCATACTAGTCAAAGGCAATTAACCACAATAGTCATAGTCATGGTTTCATAGTTATGAATCCTGGGCGATTAAACACAATAGTCATGGATAATTAACCAAAATAGTCCTAGGCAATTACCCTAAATAGTCATTAACTATAATAATTTCAAAGTCATGGTCATGGACAATAGTCTTATAATCATAGGCAGTAATCTCATATTCATGAGTCGTAGGTGATTAGCCACAATTGTCCTTGTCATAGTCATAGGCAATAGTTTTATGTTCACGGTCATAGGCATAGGCATAGTCTTATGTTCACAGTCATAGGCATAGGCATAGTCTGATGTTCACAGTCATAGGCATAGGCTATTAACAATAGTTTCAACGTCATAGGCATAGGCACAGTCTCATCGGTAATTAATCTCAATAGTTCTTAATCAGATCCAAAGGCATATACAAGTACAGATTCAAATGAGAGGATCAGGCATATTCTTATATCCATTTAATTACATGCCACAAATAGATCTAGACCTTCAAATCTAAAAAGTAACTGACTTACATTGATCGGTTTTAGAAAAGGATAATAAGATAACGTTGAGGTGATTTGCTATGATTCGCGCGATGCTGCTCGAAGTCGTTGAATTAGCCATTCCTTCCCTTCTTAAAGCTCTAATTTGATTTGAATTTTCAATTTGCAATTCCTAGCCGTAGTCTTCAAGAAATAGTCTTTGTATTTTATTTTAATTATTCCAGAGGTAGCATAAGGAGAGAATGAAATGGTGTAAAGAGAATGAGGCAAGGAGGCTGTTTATATAGGATTAGGCGGACGAATCTAGATAGAAAACGAGACCGAATACATCAGAATGAACCCAGGCTCAAAACTGGGTCCTGGCACCAGGTCGACCATATGGTCGACCTGGTCCCTAGGAGGTCGACCATAGTGTCGACCCCCGGGTCGACCTGGTCCTGGGCGAGAAGATTCCCCGCCCAGTCTGCACTGGCGTTTGAATTTGAATTTCGAGCTGTTTTCGATTCTGAAACTTCGGAGGGTCATATCTCCCTCATACGGACTCCGTTTTCCGAAAACTCGGACTCGTTTCCCAAGAAGAATTTCGAGACAAACGCAATGGCGCAACCCGTTTCCCTTGATTCTTATTTGAAAATTTAATTCTGCCTTGATTTATGGTTTTAACATGTTATAAAAATACGGGGTGTTACATGGACTCACAGTAGCTTCGTTGATCACTTGGGAATTGTTTAGCCATGTCGACTTTCAAGGAGTAAAGACTTGATCAGTCTGCTTCTTCTTTATTGCTACCTATTGCAGATGGTGAGCAGTGACAAATTGTCGTTGCTGTAATGTGACAGCTGCAACATACAAGTTTTTTATTATTCTACTAAGTGCACTAAAAATCAAACAAGTCCTAAATGAAAAACATATTCAGCAAAATGACTAAATTCATCCAAATAGTACAAATGAGAAGACATGTTTATACCTGGAAACAGATTCTTCCTTGGGCGTACGATGACAGGTGGCTGCATATGTTTAATTGGCTCAGCACTATCATTGACGACAGTGTCGACATGGAAATCAATGTAATCACCATTATTTTTTATTTGCATCATAAAAATAGCTCTACATCATCAGCCACCAATTTCCACCCACTCGTTGGACCTTTACATGCATATATTCCTCCAATTTCGATGTACTCTAGCTGTTCCTTGACAAACTCCATCAATACTATATACGAAAACCTATCTAGATCAACTCCCTTGACAATAGCCTCTTCTCCACCAATATATCCATTCTTCCCAAATTTTCCCTTGTGGTGGAACCTAAGATTTGCCTCCATCCTACAAAAATGGAGAAACTAACATTAAATAGAAATAATTATAAAATAAAATAAATCAAGCGCATTATAAAATAAAACGGCCACTTCACTAACATGTAATATAGGCAGAAACAGTAAAAAAGATACAAAAGGAAGCCACAAATATGATACATCAGTTACAATATTTAATCAAGACAAAAACAACATTTTCCTACTTAAATAGCATGCAGTTATTTTCCTTGAAACACCGCATGTTTTGCAGTTATTTTCCTTTTCATTTTTTGCTAATATAGCATGCAGTCATTTGGACACGCATGTATTCTTTGGTAATCGAGGCCTAAATTTACACACAAATAACATGCAACCATCTGAACTTAGGAAGTTCTGCCCACATTTTTTCCTCATTTATCTCTAATTTACACACAAATAACATACACAAATACTATTTATCCATGACTATAAGACAAAAAACATAATAATATCATATAAGCACTACTCAACATAAATTTCTTACAAAAATAAACATAATAATAAAATCAGGATTATGATTACACCTGAATACACAAGTAAATCCGTAAATTAGGCAACACAACAATCAAATTAGGAAATACTTGAAATATACATTGAGTGATACCTTAAGAAGCAGATTAAATCGAAGCCCTAACTGAAATTTGAGACCCAAACGAACCCAATTGAAACACCGAAGTCCTAATTGAACTTGAACACGAACTTGCCGTGATCAAACCCCAATTAAGCTTGTAAACTTGAAATTTTAGCCCTAATTGAAATTGCGAGTGAGAGTCTTTGACAGGTTGAGTGGCGGTGTTAAGTTTTTGATTGAAACCCTTGAAAATTTTGCTAAGTCTTTTGCCGTTTTGTTTTTTGTTTTCGCTTCCCATGTTAAAGATTATTTCACGCGAATTGCTAATGTGGACCGTTGGATCGTAATAACCGAATTTATTCACATGGCTACTGCAACACCTTGGATTTTCTATGGTAACAATTTGAAGTGTGTGTTGCAATAGACAAAAAAAAACATACCTATCGTTACATTGTAGCTAGCAACACCTTGGATTTTCGTTGCAGTAGGCCATCTATGGCGTATTGCACAATCCCGATTCATCCGATTTTGGAAGATCAAGCCTTCTTTAAAATAGCTTGTAGGAGTAGATCAAGTGCAGAATCAAGGTTTCTTGCTGAGCAGATCTACAATTCAAGTGCAATGGAACAAATAAAGGCACAACTCAGACCATCCACATATAGGAGTAGCTCATTACATATATATATATGCACAGTTTCAACGTTCACCAAGCATTTCAGATCAGTGGATCATGGCAACAATCATGCAATTGGGATGAACAGACCAGGCAAAGCAATATCATAAAGCAACATAGAAAAAGTGTACCTATGCATATATACATAAGTGTACGAGTCTCTAAATGTAGACATATGTACATAAGTGTACATATGCATATATGTGCAATAGAACAATGAATATAGAGCTGTCATAACCCACTCATACACAATACACACAAAAATACCTCAAAACCACCAGCAAGAACCACTGAGGTGCATGCGCTAATCAACTGACTAGCCCTTTTACCCTCACTGGCATTTTGTCAAACATCTAATACACAATACACACAAAAATACCTCAAAACCACCAGCAAGAACCACTGAGTTGCATGAGCTATTCAACTGACTAGCCCTTTTACCCTCGCTGGCATTCCATCAAATATCTCATGCTATAATCAACAGCTCCAATTTCCCTACTGAAGAAAATCTCGAAATTGCACAAATTAATATATGAAATCTTTAATTGGAAGCAAAAATACCAATTTGACTATAAACCCCAACATATTTGGATGACTCTACTCGACATTGAGCAATAATAGGATCCATTTAACAAAACAACAAACTTAATATCGAGCAACTTGGTCCAAACAGAAAAAACCACCGGAAGTCACACGGAATTGTACAAAAATAACTTCAGATCTGGAATTGTATTATTCCTTCTAGTCATAGGAAATTCTTTGTCGTTGCTTGAGGATTAGTTGTTGAAATCCTGTCACCTGGAGTTGAAAACCGATGAAACTTGATGCTCGACGTTGGATCTAAAGCTAGTAGCTGTTGTGCTATAGAAGATAAGATCTGAATAAAACGAAAAATGAAAATCAGATCTAAAAATTTAGGGGTAGGAGGTGAATGAAAATTTGGGGAGGGAAACGAAATGAAAAATAAGCGGGTGAATGAAAATGTAAGTAGGAAATAGGGTAATCCAAGTAGACAGTGGTTGGACGGCTGAGATATTGTTTTAACTAATGTTGTGGATCGCCATGTAGGACATGGAAAGGTCTGCAATAGCAACACTGTACAAAATGTTGCATCCTGTTACACTTGTTTATTTAAAGCAACACATTTTTATGGCTAAGGTAATACAAAAAAAAGAACATTGCTGTAGGACCAAAATAGTATAGCTATTTTCACATTTTGTCTGGCAACATCTTGCAAATTCGTTGCATTAGGCTGTTTATGGCATAGTGCCACCTGCATCCCACAACATTTTTGTGTTTTGATGCTTTGACAATGCTCCATGTTTTGTTCTTTACAAGTGCATTGAATTCAGCATCCATGGCTTCTTTCCATCTTTTATCTTTGATGGCTTCTTCATATGACACAAATTTTTTATTTGCAATAGAGGCAGTGTAACAACCCGGATTCTGACGGAGAGAATTTTTTTTCAAAAATCCCAATCCATCGAAACCCGAGTTGGTTTGCTCTGGTATCCTGCAGAAAAGATAGAGACATGAAACATGTCAGTGTTCGGAAAACATCTCACAGCGGAAGGAATAAAATATAATGTAATTAAAACATAGTTTTACCTTAATAATAATACTGCTAAACCAGTATCCAAAGCTATACAGTCTCTGTTGTAACACCTATCAAGTTCTAGCCAAATTACATATGCCAATCCCAATTCTTGCAATTACCGTTTTAATGGCGATACCCCAATTATCAAATTTCATATTAATAGCAATAATACCCATATATCCAATTTTCATGTTATGCCATCAATTCCACCAATCGCATATATCCAAATAGGTATTATTCCCATACTTTTCCCCGTATTCAGTCGTACGCAAAATCGTGTTTTAGCCTAGATCCGAAATTGATCTAGGTTCATCAAAAGAAAATAAATAGGGGAAAGGTAGAATTTTGCAATAAAACAAGATCAGAGAGAAAACAACATAAATCATCATGATATGCATAAAGATTAGATCTTGATAATAATATCAACATGAATCCAAGAAACTGATTTACAACGACTGAGTAGAGCATGAACTAGACATAAGAATGGAGGTGAACAAGTCTCAAAACTCAAGGTTCAAAGATAAACAGGAATAGATCTGAATTGATAAACATGCTTATATCCAATTACACTTTATTCCATAGCCATATTAAAATTAAGTATTTTAATCTAAAAAGTAACTAGAACTTACTTAGCATGGCTAGCGAATTTAAGAACTGAAATCAATGTTGAAACGTTGTAGAGTTGTTAATTCATCTTCTTGAATTGTTGTAGAAGTCTTCATCTTTGCATTGGATTGCGTATGAAAGCTTAAGAAGAAGATTAGAGACGGCGGCCATGACCAAGAGGGATTTTAGTAGTATAATGGTGGCTAGACATGTTGTAGTGAATTAGGGTTAGGCCTTAGGTTGTATTTATAGATGTAGGAACTCATTTAGGCCCTTAGATCATCCCTAGAGTCAATCCGGACCATCAAAACTCATCTCGGGCCTCAAAAATGGGTTCTGGGCCACACCAGGCCGACCAGCTCGACCTGCACAGGGGGGAGTTCGACACTACAGTCGACCTGTGGGGGGGGGGGGAAGTCGACTATGCAGTCGACACTACAGTCGACCTGGGGTCAGTCTGCCTGAAAGTCTGTTGAAACTTGTACAGGCCATAACTTGGTCATACGGACTCTGATTTTCGAAAACTCGGACTCTATTTCATGTAAAATTTCGAGACGAACGCAATGGCGCAACCCATTTCCCTTGATTCTTATTTTAAAATTTAATTCTGCCTTGATTTATGATTTTAATATGTTATTAAAATTCGGGTTGTTACATCTGTCATGAACCTAACCTGCGAATGTTGTGAGGAGGGGGGGTCAGAACATAAGTCCTGTGTGACTGGGTTTAAATTATACTTCTGGATAATCCTACATATACCGTTCAATTACATTTTCTAATTTATTGAGTTATCTATGTTATTAGAATTCAAGGCTTACACACGTCGCACCCATCTACTCCCTAGTGGATTAATCTAATACAATGTATATGTAGCTACCCCCAACTAAGGTACACCCCATGGTACCCTACTCGCACGGTCTCCACCGTATCATCGTAGGAATATAGCAGTCCTTAATCCTATGCCCGAATGTTGTATGGATTTCTGTATATATGTCAACGCTACGTCTACAAAGAACCACTACTTCTATATTACGTAAGCGTTCGGACTGCCATCTTTGAACCATTCGATCGAATTAGCTTCCATCCTCGAATAATGCCCTCTAGTCTTTTGATACACCACCCAGAGCGACATGAGTGTACCTAGACTTTCCCACGTACATATCATCAATCGTTCTTGATGTCTAATGCATATGTTCTCTATATGTATGCCCAAGTCCCGTGGCAAGGCTAATCAAGAAACACGGAACTCGGTCGGGAGCTTTCAGATATCTGCCAATTGCAGATGCTAAGGTCTGCTTTTACAGCGGCTATGGTCCCACTAGACCCTTCCCTCAACTAATGAAAGGCACCCGAGAATATCAAGAATGAGAACTTAACCACGGCCCCCTATGCCCTTCAAACCTATTGGCCAACCTCACCTATAACTAGATAGCAAAGTATATGGTCTTTTGGAGTTCTCCATCTTTCTGCTTTACATACTGGCTGAAGATGGTAGATAGACCACGATTTGCTATCACAGGGCACTAATTGGTGTCGCCTAATCACGCTGGTCCATCTTAGTCTTTTGATTGCCCCTTATTATTGCAATCAACGCATACCCATTGGTTCACCTACGTAGACCTAACCTCTGTGAGTACAGGCGGATCATCTGCCACTCACAGAGAATACAAAGAGTATCCTACATCCCCGGAAGCCGCGTGCTTCTTAACCCAGTCTGTTGGAGCCTACAAGAATATCTAGATGGACATGCGCTCCTCTTTGTGTCTTTTGACACCCCGATGATCTAACTCTTATGGTTATTCATCCTCTAACGTATGGACTGGTCCAAGCGGCTCTGTTTTATATGTCATTAGACCCTACGTCTAACCATTAATCATGCGCTTGCGCTACCTCGTGAGTTTTCTCATTTAACTTGGTTATTGTAACACCCCACATCCTTTAGTGTCACTCACAAAGGGAGTCCACTAAGTTCTGTGGAGCATTTAGGGTAAAAGATGCAGATAAATTACAAGACAGACAAAATTAAAACAGCGGAAAATAAAACTTTACTTTATTGATAAAATAGTTTGTACAACAATTGTTTTCCAATATCAGAGTATCATCTGTCTTACAAAATAAAGAAGCATAAAATAACATTTATATTCCCCAATGTAGCATAAGCCCTCCATAGCAGCAGAAAAAGAGAGTCCAAAGCACTTTGTTAAAGAATCTTCGAGCTTGGGAAGAGTGACGGTCCAGTCTAACCTGAGCTATATTATTCCCTCCTTAACTACCTGGGGGGGGGGAACGGAAGAAAAGAAGACGAAAGAAAACTGGGTCAGACATAAAGTCTGGTAAGTTCAGTTACTACTAGCATGCGAACAAGGAAAAACAAAACGACATGAATTAACTGAATACAAGACAATACAATGATGATAGGGCCAACAAGATAGGATAAGATTAACACAAGATATGCTAAGACAAGATAAATTGGATATGCTTTAATACTTTCTCCGCTTCGCTATTAACCTGTTATTATGGCTTCTATGTCCCTGCACCACCTGTCTAGTGTCCCAACTAGTAATCTGTCTAAAATGATAACGCGACCCCAATCCCAGTAATTGTGGTTGCTTTTAGGCGTACATTTATTATTTATTACCTAGATCTAATCTAGGGTTTTATGTCAAAGTACGTCCTAGATTCCACTCGGGTTTACGCGGCTTATCTAATGCTTCACAGATTCAGGGTTTATGCCACCTAGGTCCAACTAGGGATTACGCTACCTGTCGAACGATGCCCCTAGTCTAGGATACACTACCTAGAGCGGTATATGCTCCTAGACTTTCCCCACGTATGTGTCGTGAATCGTTATCGTTGTCTAGATGCACATGTCCTCTATATGTGCGACCTGAGTCCCGTGGCAGGGCAAATCAAGAAACACAGAACTCGGTCGGGAGCGTTAAGTTATCTGCCGATGCAGATGCTAAGGTCTGTTTTTTTTCCAGTGGCTATGTTCCCACTTGACCCCTCCCTCAACTATTGAAAGGCACACCTTGAAAAATGAGAACTATACGCAGGCCCTCTATGCCCCACTAACCTATGGCCATCCGCACCCATAACTAGATAGCAAGTATATGGTCTGTTGGAGTTCTCCGCCTTTCCGCTTCACGTATCTCGATTGACTCAAGATGGTAGGCAGACGACGAGTTGCTATCACAGGGCTACTGGTCTTGTCGAATCACGCTGGTCCATCCTAGTCTTTAGGTTGCCTTATATTGCAACCAAGGCATACCCTTGGTTCTTCTGACGCAGACCTTAACCTCTGTGAGCCTAGGCGGATCATTTGCAGCCTCACAGAGGGATACCAAGAGTACCCTCACATCCCTTCGATGCCTCGGGCTTCGTAACCTAATTCGTTGGAGCCTTCTTTAAGATCGTTCGTGTAACACCCCGAATTTTCTATTAACACTAAAGTTGCTAAAATAATAATAAGTGTGTAGAAGAGGGGATGTATCTATTATGAATATAAAAATATTAATAAGTATGTAAGAGAGGGGATGTATTTAATATGAATATAAAAATATTAATAAGTGTGTAAGAGAGGGGATGTATCTAATATGAATATAAAAATATTAATAAGTGTGTAAGAGAGGGGATGTATCTAATATGAATATAAAAATATTAATAAGTGTGTGAGAGAGGGGATGTATCTAATATGTATATAAAACAATAATAAGTAAAGGGGGATGTATCTAATATGTACATTGTAGAAAATATATATATTTATGACATGAATAGAAGTTTATTAATATGCTGAGTGTTTGCTGAGTCACTTCTGACTCATTGCTGAGTCAACAAGATAAACCCCATCTTGTCTAAATGGCTGCGGTTATTTCTAGGTTAAATCTAATGGCCTAAATGAATTCTAAAATCTATAAATAAGTGGGTAGACCCTAGACCTAAATCACTTGTAAAATTAGAGAAGCTACCGTCATGCTGCTGCCATGGAGTTCAGCATAGCCGTCACAAACTAAGAAGAGGAAGCCTAATCATCTACAACTAAATCTACACAAATCAAATCAAAAGATCTCTCTTTCTCTAATTCTTTTCTTTTGTTGGTGAGTATGATGATTCTCACAAGACTATTACAAACTAATTTGACTCAGTTATGAATGGATCACAAGAAAGTGATGTGATTTGTAATTGTAAATTCTATATATTGTGGATCTCTTATTATGTTATTATCTTGTTGTATGATGTAAATTATATATGCTATGTCATGCTATGTTGTAAATTCTCTTATGCTATGTCGTGCTATGTTGAGAATCATGTCAAGCTATGTTATACTATCATACTATGCCATGTTATAAATCATGCTATATTATGTTGTAAAATCATGATGTTGTTGTAACATGCTTAAAGTTATGTTTTTTTTAATTTAAATGGATCTTGTTTATGGGAATTTGCCTATTAGGTTAGGTGTACCCATAAACTTGAAACTATAATTAAATAAAACTTGATTATGGGAATTTGCCTATTGAGTTAGGTGTACCCATATAAAACCATGTTGTAAAAAAATTAGATGATGTTGATTCACACATGTTCATATGTAAGTTTATGAAAATTGATTGAGATTATATTAGGTGAATTTTGAACAAGTTGACACCTTTAGGTCCATGACATGTATAATCTATGCAAGTTGGACATATGCAAGTTTCACCCCTTATTATGATTCATTTGGTCACATATACATGTTGTTATTATGATAATCTCTTTTATGCTATGAGTTAGGCTATTCGAGTCTAACATATATTTTGCGAATAAACGTTCAAACGTGGGGTAGAGGTAATATTAGGAATTAATAAATTGGGTGCAATTTTGTAAGATTTTGCATACCATGAATGGATGTCCATAATTGAGTCAATTATGAACATTGTTAAAAATTGGAAGTAATTAATAATTCAAGTAGGGAATTATTAAAATTAGGGGAAAGTGGATTATTATTAATAATCAATGCTTGGGACACGAGGTTGGACCCGTTTGTGATGTAAACCTGCCCGGACCCGCCCGGCAAATCCAGTAGTCACAAATATCGGCCCAATGTGAGAGGTCCTAGGCCCAAACTAAAGCATAACAGTTGTAAAGACACGAGGTTAGACTCTTTTATTGTGTAAGACTGCCCGGACCCGCCCGGCAAATCCAGCTGCCATAAATGCCAGTCTAATGTGAGAGGTCTTTATGAGGTTATGGCCTTAATGAACTAAGAAATACTTAACCAGATAATCATGTAAGGTGGGACATGGGGGTTAAGTAGGTGCCTTGGGTGGCATGAGGAATCTGGTGGTTGCCTTTAGAGGCATTTGAAATACGATTAGACTTAACCAAACACATATGTAAATGAACATGACTAAGTGGGTTAAGTGGGATGGACTAATGGGGACAAGCTTAGGTGGAATGCTTGTGGTAAATAGTGGGGGTCCATTTTAACCAGTATCCCAAAACGTATCTTTGTGGGCTCGACCCAAGTCGAGGACGGGACACGCATACTGGGTTTGACTATAAGAGGCCAAAACAGGGAGCGGTGGCAACGCAAGTCCAACGGGTTTCATATGCGTGTGTGGACCCGGGCTGGTAGGTAAGACGTTGTTGCATCGTGTAGGTATAAGCCGTGCATGTCCGTTGTATCAGGTTGCCACTTTAGGGGAGTGATACACCCCACTGTGGGGCCAGCACGGGTATCTACGAGTTAGGGAGCCGATCGAATAATGGGAAGTAGGGTACACCTAGTGGAGATAGGGGCAGGCGGCACCTATGTAGTCAGCTAGGGGTACGTAAAGCCATTGGGAAAGTTTCTAAGTGAAGCTAAGTGGGATGAATCTTTAGGGTGACTGGTGTGGTGCAGTATAGTGTTTATCCTTTAGTATTTAGGAGCGCCTATAACGTTGCCTTTAGCGATTGTCTATGTCCTTAATCTGCTCTTCATAGACATTTTCTTGTTTTCCAGCTTATGCCTTAGTCCAGTTATTTTGGTAATAGTATTGTAGAATTATCATATTCACCAGACTTTATGTCTGACCCCCTCTTTTCCATCCTTTTTCTCCCTTCAGGTCCGCAGGTTGGGCCAAGTTCTAGTGGAGTCTAGTTGGATCGCTTATCTTCTGGAAAGCTTGGACTGCTGAAGTAAAGTCCAGCTTGTTATCTTTCTTTTTAATGGCTATTCATGTAATGGGATTATGTACTTGTTTTATCAAGATAGATATTGTACTTGACATTGAATATGGTGTTATGATGTAATCAAACATGTTTTGATTTCTGCTACAATGAAATAAAGTTTTTGAATTTCTAAGTACTATTTTATATCTGTCTTGTTGTAATTTTACTGTTCTATATTCACTTAAAACCTCCATGGAAGTTAATGCATTCCCTTTGTGAGTGACATTAATGGACGTGGGGTGTTACACGTGGTATCAGAGCATAAGGTTACCAGAACAGATAAAAAAAAATTTAGAAAAATATTTTTTTTTTCTAAAGTATTTTTGGAAGAAGTGCTTTCAAAAAAAAAAAAAAAAACATGTTATTTAAAGAGAGTTTTTATGAAAAACATAATCCCAAATAGCCATATCCTTATCTTTATCTTTCGAATTCTCCATTTTGAATCTTTCCTTTTTCGTTTCAGCATGGCTGAAAATCTTAATCTCCCAGAAGGTGTGACGATTCCAGGGTGGTTTAGGAGATACTTGGAGGCTAGGGCCACCACTACAGGCCCAGCGGATACTCCTCCACCCCTAGTTGCACCCATTCCTCCTCCTCCTCCTCCTCGTGTTGACACTTTTACAAAGACGTGCAAGGAATTCAAGGCTATGGGAGGAAAAAACTTTTTAAGGGACTGAGACGTTTGTGGAGGCCAGAGATTGGCTTAAGGAGACTGAGGAATTGTTGGATATCTTTGAAGTGGAAGATGGGAGGAAAGTCTGTTTAGCTGCTTGGTTAATGAAGGGAGAGGCCTCGTTTTGGTGGGAGGTCACTAACGGGGAACGTCCAGTTGATTCATGGGCGGATTTCAGACGAAGGTTTGAGGCAAAGTTTCTTTCAAGGGCAGAGGAGAACTTAAATATGGAAAAATTCCTGGCACTAAAGCAAGGGAGCTCATCAGTAAAGGAATATGTCAATAAATTTAATCAGTTAGCAAGGTTTGGCTTGGAGTTGGTGAACACGCCAGAGAAGAAAGCTTTGAGGTTCGTTAGAGGCTTGAATGAACCGTTGCAAGGGTTGGCTATGACCCACATCCCTATGGCCGCCACCTTTGAAAAGCTAGTAGAAATGGCACTTATGCATGAGGATAAGGCAGTTGAAAAGAAAGGGGATCAGAAGAAACCCCAACAGCAAAATAAGAAGGGTGGTAAAAACAATAATGGCAAAGGGAAGAAGAAATGCTTCAATTGTGGGACGCCTGGCCATCTCAGCAAAGATTGCAGAAAGAAAAAGAAGACTGGTTGTTTTCATTGTGGAGATGCGAGACATTTAGTGAAGGACTGTCCAAAGAAGGGGCAGAGGGCAGGGTCTACCTCGGGAGGACAGGTGCAGGCTCTTATGGCACCAGGGCAGGCAAGGGGGCAAGTTCAGGCTATTGCGGCCCCACCGCTGCAAGAAAGAGGTAGAACAATTTCTGTTGAAAGCTTAGTTTTTCTGTTTGATCATCCTGTCCGTACCTTATTCGATTCTGGCGCATCTCATTCGTTTATCTCTGCATCATTAGTTGAATCACTGCACTTGAACACCAGTTTAGTAGAAGATCCCTTGGTCGTTTCAAATCCAATTGGGGGTTCGGCTCATTTGACCATGATATGTTTGGATTTGAAAATCTCTATACTTAGCGTTGAATTTAGATGTGATGCTTATGTATTGGGCTTCACAGGCTATGGGCTAATTTTAGGAATGGATTGGTTGTCTAGAAATAGGGCCATTCTTGATTGTGAAAGGAGAGTAGTTAGGCTTGTGACTCGCCTTGGTAATGCTCTCGACATCTTTTGTAATCCCATAAATTCCGTTATGCTAAGTTATCTTGAATCGCTTGACGCGTTTGTAGAGGACCTGCGATCGGTAGAAGTGGTCCGGGAATATCCGGATGTGTTTGAGGAGGTGAAGGGCTTACCTCCAAAGCGGGAGATAGACTTTCGAATTTATCTTGTGGATAATGCTAAACCCGTATCTTTGCCAGTGCGCCGCATGGCTCCTCGTGAAAGGAGGGAACTCAATAAGCAAGTAAAGGAGTTGCTTGAGAAGGGGTTCATAAGACGTAGTATATCGGAGTGGGGTGCTCCAGTAGTTTTTGCCACAAAGGCGGATGGGTCTCTTAGACTTTGTATGGACTATAGAGAACTAAACAAGCTTACTAAAAAGAACCGACACCCACTGCCGAGGATTGACGATCTTTTTGATCAGTTAGTTGGCGCCTCAGTGTTTTCGCAGTTGGACTTAGCCACTGGCTTTCATCAACTGAGAGTGGCTGAGGATAGTATAGATAAGACTGCTTTTAGGACTCCTGACGGATTCTATGAATGGCTAGTGATGCCCTTTGGTTTGACAAACGCCCCTGCATATTTTGTTGATTTGATGAGTAGGGTGTTTAGGGAATACCTTAACAAATTCGTGGTAGTCTTTGTGGATGACATCTTAGTCTTTTCTAAGAATAAAGAAGAGCTCTCCCTACATCTTAGGGAAGTGTTGGAAACCCTTCGAGCGCATAACCTTAAGGCAAAATTTTCTAAGTGTCACTTCTGGAGGAAGGAAGTACGGTTCTTAGGGCACGTGGTTTCCAAAGAAGGGATAGCAGTGGATCCCGCAAAGGTGGTGGCCATCCAAGATTGGAAGGTCCCTAAAAATGCAACCGAAGTAAGAAGTTTCTTGGGGTTGGCTGGCTATTATAGGAAGTTTATCAAAGACTTCGCAAAAATATCAGCTCCATTAACACGGTTAACGAAGAAGAACCTGGTTTTTACGTGGGACAAAGATTGCGATGATGCGTTCCAACGTTTAAAGAGAGCCTTAACTTCAGCCCCAGTCTTAGTGCTGCCAGACGGGAATAAACCGTTTACCATCTATACTGATGCTTATGGGACGGGACTTGGCGCGGTCCTCATGCAAGAGGGAAGAGTAATAGCCTATGGTGGAAGGCAGTTGAGGGTTCATGAAAAGAATTACCCCACGCATGACTTAGAGCTAGCCGCAATTGTTTTCGCGCTTAAGTCTTGGCGTCACTATCTTCTTGGTGAGAAATTCGAACTGTTCACTGACCACAAATCATTAAAATACTTATTCTCTCAGAAGGATTTGAATTTAAGGCAGCAACGGTGGATGGAATTCTTAGCCTCCTACGATTTTGAAATAGCATATACCCCGGGCAAGGGCAACGTGGTGGCAGACGCCTTAAGTAGGAAAAGGTTGTCCTTGAGTCCGTTGTTTGTTGAACGACAAAGCTTAGAATTCATCTCTATGTTTGACTTTAGACCCTCCGTTGACTTAGTACCCGGTCTGTTAGCATCCTTGGAGGTTAGACCTACACTTCTAGGACGGGTTGGTGAGGCACAGCGAGACGACCCACGGTTGGTTGAGATAGTAGAAAAGCTCAAAGGGGGGGAGTCGTCGAGCCATCTTCGTAGGTATACCCTAGACGATAAGGGTTGGTTACGAAGGGATAATAGACTTTGTGTACCACAAGACGAAGACTTAAGGAAGGCCATTCTTGATGATGCTCATCGCTCAAAAATGACCATTCATCCCGGCGGGGATAAGATGTACAAAGATATGAAGCGGGTTTTCTTTTGGGCCGGTATGAAAAAGGATGTTGCCGAGTACGTCGCTAGATGCTTGGTGTGCCAACGAGTTAAAGCAGAACAAAAGAAACCCGGTGGGTTGCTTCACCCATTAGAAGTTCCACTATGGAAATGGGAAAGCATCTCAATGGATTTTGTGGATGGATTACCAAGATCAAGGAAGGGTAACACGGGGATTTGGGTTATAGTAGATAGACTTACTAAAAGCGCCCATTTTATTCCCGTGAAAAGTAAGAGGACTGCTCCGTGGTTGGCTTCTGTATACATTAAGGAGATAGTTCGTTTGCACGGTATTCCTTCTAGTATAGTAAGCGACCGTGACCCCATCTTTACTAGCGAATTTTGGAAGAGTTTACAAGAGGCGGTAGGGACTCAACTATGTTTGAGCACCGCATATCATCCTCAGACAGACGGCCAGACCGAGAGGGTGAATCGCATTCTAGAGGATCTTTTAAGGCTTTGTATCCTAGATTTTGGGGGTACATGGGAAGAGCACCTTCCGTTAGTAGAATTCGCATATAACAATAGCTTTCAGTCTAGTATTGGCATGGCACCTTTCGAAGCTCTTTATGGAAGGCCTTATCGTTCGCCTACATGTTGGTGGGAATCTACCGATAAAATCCTACTTGGGCCCGATATGGTTAGGGAAACCTCGGAGAAGATTGAGTTGATTCGAAGGAGGATGAAAGTAGCACAAGATAGGCAAAAATCGTACGCTGATAAGAGGAGGACAGATCTTGAGTTTGACATTGGGGACATGGTTTTTATCAAAGTATCTCCGTTACAGAGTGTTGTTCGCTTTGGGTCCGTGGGGAAATTAGCACCAAGGTTTGTAGGGCCGTTTCCTGTAAAAAAACAGGATTGGGAAGATGGCATATAGGGTGGAGTTGCCTGAGAAACTTAGTGGAGTACACGACGTATTCCATGTATCACATTTGAGGAAGTGTTTGCACAAGACCGCGGAGGTGGTAGAGCCGAGCTTGCTTAAAGAGGTGGAAATAGAGCGTAATGCAACAATTAGACGAGCTCCTACATGCATTCTTGGGTCGGAGATCAAAAAGTTGAGGAATCGAGAGGTCAGACTGGTTAAAGTGCAATGGGGAGATGATGAGAGCAACGCAACTTGGGAGACAGAAGAGAAGATGCGTTCGTTGTACCCTTTTCTTTTTGAGGGTATGTCTTTTAATTTCTCCTTTATCGCTCAGCTTATCTTATCTTATCTTTAGTATGTCCTCTCATTAGTATCTTTGACCTTTAGTTAGGATAATCCTATGGTTGAAACATGTGTTTGAGACATGTTATGTATGATGGATGCAAAATGGATGCAAGTGTTTGCTAGTGGTTGCTCGTGGATGCATATATACACACACTTTAGGCACTAGATCGGCTCAGTCACTACATATTGCATATTGCATATATATGGATGTATTTAGTATAATGGATGTATAATGGTTGTACCATCATATGGATGCTGCATTCGGTTGAATGGGTGTGCACGCATATAGAAGTAGTATGTAAGCAATTAGGATCTTTTGCATACATAATGGACTCATGACACTTACATAATTTGCATTAAGGGGGTCAACTGAATCAGTAGACCGCCTGATTTCGCATTAGGTAAGGACATGTACACACACTTGCATATGATCATAAAGCATTAGAAGTCTGTAAGGACAATGGATGCCTGTGTATGATGGATGAGTAGATGGACGTTTGGATGGTAGGATATACATTCTTCCAGACTTGAAGATTTCGGGGACGAAATCCTAAAAGGAGGGGAGAATGTAACACCCCGAATTTTCTATTAACACTAAAGTTGCTAAAATAATAATAAGTGTGTAGAAGAGGGGATGTATCTATTATGAATATAAAAATATTAATAAGTATGTAAGAGAGGGGATGTATTTAATATGAATATAAAAATATTAATAAGTGTGTAAGAGAGGGGATGTATCTAATATGAATATAAAAATATTAATAAGTGTGTAAGAGAGGGGATGTATCTAATATGAATATAAAAATATTAATAAGTGTGTGAGAGAGGGGATGTATCTAATATGTATATAAAAACAATAATAAGTAAAGGGGGATGTATCTAATATGTACATTGTAGAATATATATATATATATATTTATGACATGAATAGAAGTTTATTAATATGCTGAGTGTTTGCTGAGTCACTTCTGACTCATTGCTGAGTCAACAAGATAAACCCCATCTTGTCTGAACGGCTGCGGTTATTTCTAGGTTAAATCTAATGGCCTAAATGAATTCTAAAATCTATAAATAAGTGGGTAGACCCTAGACCTAAATCACTTGTAAAATTAGAGAAGCTACCGTCATGCTGCTGCCATGGAGTTCAGCATAGCCGTCACAAACTAAGAAGAGGAAGCCTAATCATCTACAACTAAATCTACACAAATCAAATCAAAAGATCTCTCTTTCTCTAATTCTTTTCTTTTGTTGGTGAGTATGATGATTCTCACAAGACTATTACAAACTAATTTGACTCAGTTATGAATGGATCACAAGAAAATGATGTGATTTGTAATTGTAAATTCTATATATTGTGGATCTCTTATTATGTTATTATGTTGTTGTATGATGTAAATTATATATGCTATGTCATGCTATGTTGTAAATTCTCTTATGCTATGTCGTGCTATGTTGAGAATCATGTCAAGCTATGTTATACTATCATACTATGCCATGTTATAAATCATGCTATATTATGCTGTAAAATCATGATGTTGTTGGAACATGCTTAAAGTTATGTTTTTTTTAATTTAAATGGATCTTGTTTATGGGAATTTGCCTATTAGGTTAGGTGTACCCATAAACTTGAAACTATAATTAAATAAAACTTGATTATGGGAATTTGCCTATTGAGTTAGGTGTACCCATATAAAACCATGTTGTAAAAAAATTAGATGATGTTGATTCACACATGTTCATATGTAAGTTTATGAAAATTGATTGAGATTATATTAGGTGAATTTTGAACAAGTTGACACCTTTAGGTCCATGACATGTATAATCTATGCAAGTTGGACATATGCAAGTTTCACCCCTTATTATGATTCATTTGGTCACATATACATATTGTTATTATGATAATCTCTTTTATGCTATGAGTTAGGCTATTCGAGTCTAACATATATTTTGCGAATAAACGTTCAAACGTGGGGTAGGGGTAATATTAGGAATTAATAAATTGGGTGCAATTTTGTAAGATTTTGCATACCATGAATGGATGTCCATAATTGAGTCAATTATGGACATTGTTAAAAATTGGAAGTAATTATTAATTCAAGTAGGGAATTATTAAAATTGGGGGAAAGTGGATTATTATTAATAATCAATGCTTGGGACACGAGGTTGGACCCGTTTGTGATGTAAACCTGCCCGGACCCGCCCGACAAATCCAGTAGTCACAAATGTCGGCCCAATGTGAGAGGTCCTAGGCCCAAACTAAAGCATAACAGTTGTAAAGACACGAGGTTAGACTCTTTTATGGTGTAAGACTACCCGGACCCGCCCGGCAAATCCAGCTGCCATAAATGTCAGTCTAATGTGAGAGGTCTTTATGAGGTTATGGCCTTAATGAACTAAGAAATACTTAACCAGATAATCATGTAAGGTGGGACATGGGGGTTAAGTAGGTGCCTTGGGTGGCATGAGGAATCTGGTGGTTGCCTTTAGAGGCATTTGAAATACGATTAGACTTAACCAAACACACATGTAAATGAACATGACTAAGTGGGTTAAGTGGGATGGACTAATGAGGACAAGCTTAGGTGGAATTCTTGTGGTAAATAGTGGGGGCCCATTTCAACCAGTATCCCAAAACGTATCTTTGTGGGCTCGACCCAAGTCGAGGACGGGACACGCATACTGGGTTTGACTATAAGAGGCCAAAACAGGGAGCGGTGGCAACGCAAGTCCAACGGGTTTCATATGCGTGTGTGGACCCGGGCTGGTAGGTAAGACGTTGTTGCATCGTGTAGGTATAAGCCGTGCATGTCCGTTGTATCAGGTTGCCACTTTAGGGGAGTGATACACCCCACTGTGGGGCCAGCACGGGTATCTACGAGTTAGGGAGCCGATCGAATAATGGGAAGTAGGGTACACCTAGTGGAGATAGGGGCAGGCGGCACCTATGTAGTCAGCTAGGGGTACGTAAAGCCATTGGGAAAGTTTCTAAGTGAAGCTAAGTGGGATGAATCTTTAGGGTGACTGGTGTGGTGCAGTATAGTGTTTATCCTTTAGTATTTAGGAGCGCCTATAACGTTGCCTTTAGCGATTGTCTATGTCCTTAATCTGCTCTTCATAGACATTTTCTTGTTTTCCAGCTTATGCCTTAGTCCAGTTATTTTGGTAATAGTATTGTAGAATTATCATATTCACCAGACTTTATGTCTGACCCCCTCTTTTCCATCCTTTTTCTCCCTTCAGGTCCGCAGGTTGGGCCAAGTTCTAGTGGAGTCTAGTTGGATCGCTTATCTTCTGGAAAGCTTGGACTGCTGAAGTAAAGTCCAGCTTGTTATCTTTCTTTTTAATGGCTATTCATGTAATGGGATTATGTACTTGTTTTATCAAGATAGATATTGTACTTGACATTGAATATGGTGTTATGATGTAATCAAACATGTTTTGATTTCTGCTACAATGAAATAAAGTTTTTGAATTTCTAAGTACTATTTTATATCTGTCTTGTTGTAATTTTACTGTTCTATATTCACTTAAAACCTCCATGGAAGTTAATGCATTCCCTTTGTGAGTGACATTAATGGACGTGGGGTGTTACAGTTCGCTCCTCCTCGTGTTATACTAAGGATTACTACTTAGTTTTCCTAACTAAGGTTTACCACTTGGTTTCCTGAATCGTCGTTTTCTTAACTAAGGTTTACCACTTAGTCCTTTTAACTAAGGTTTACTACTTAGTTCTCTTTCTCGTCAAGTTGGATTGGTTAAGTGTCATTAGTCGATACAAGTTAACTTAACCTATTCATTTGTCATGTTAAACTGGTTAAGTATTACCAGTAATTCACGTTGACTTAACCCTACCGGCATCAAGTTATATTGGTTAAGCATTTACTTAACCCTACCCATTCATCTTGTATTGGTTAAGTGTTCCTTTTTAACTTAACCTTGCCTATCTGTTTTAACTAACATGTTATAACGGTTAAGCGTTCCCTTGGTTAACTTAACCCTAACATTGGTTTGATTAACATGTTCTAATGGTTAAGTATTGTCCCTTCATGTTTTTAACTTAACCCTATTCATTTATCACACTCTGATGGTTAAGTGTTCAAGCTTACTTAACCCTACGGTCTAGTCCAGCTAACATATTAAATTGGCTAAGTGTATTAAATTTACTTTACCCCAACCTCTAGTCTAGTTAGTATGTTAAATTGGCTAAGCGTATTAACTTTACTTATCCCCAACCTCTAGTCTAGTTAACATGTTAAATCGGCTAAGTGTATTGAATTTACTTAACCCCCACTTTCTAGTCTGGTTATCATATTAAATTGGCTAAGTGTTTTTCTTAGTTACTTAACCCCTACAAATCTTGTCTTATTACCATGTTAAGTTGGTTAAGTGTTCTAGTTAACTTAACCCTATCGTTCTAACTTAACTGTGTTAAGTTGGTTAAGTGTTCCTATGGACTTAACCCTCCCATTCTAGCTTAACTGTGTTAAGTTGGTTAAGTGTTCTTATGGACTTAACCCTCCCATTCTAGCTTAACTGTGTTAAGTTGGTTAAGTGTTCTTATGGACTTAACCCTCCCATTCTAGCTTAACTTTAATTGCCCTATTAAAGCACCAGCCACTCACATTAGACAGGTATTGTTGTGGCTGCCGGTATGCCGGTTGGTTCCGGGCAGTCTTACGCCACAATTCAGTCTAACCTCGGGCCTTTATTGGGCTCAATGCCTTAACCTCCCACATTGGATAGGTATTGTTGTGATCACTGGACAGCCGGGCGGGTCTGGGCAGGTTTACATCACAACTCAATCCAACCTCGGGTTAAGCATGTTCGTATTGTCTAAATTTACTTTTCTCATTTAGGATAAATTCTATAAGCAAATTTTCCCTAAATTACTTATTCCATTATTACTCTTTTAATGTACATTGTCAACTTTTATTATTATGGCCCATTTTCCCTATATATCATATTTATAGTTTTTGGTATGTAAATTTTACCAAATTAAGTGTCACTAACCATGATTATTCTAAACATGACAATTACTCACAATTATGACTAAATTCAAAATTTGTGCTAATATACTTATTATGCCAAATTAACTTTAATTGACCCAATTCTGATTTAACATCCTAATTTACAGTTTATGGCAAGACTAGAATTATTATTCTAGTTTACCGTTTACGCCTAAAACTTAGCTTACTTGCCAATACTAAATTTAATATGTCAAATTACATATTCCATAATTCATGTCAAATTTTCAAATTTGCGTTCTAATAAACATGCCATAATACATGTTCTAAATTATGTCAATCATAATTATGTTCATGTTCCAAATTATGCCAATTTTCAAGTTTACAAATACGTTTTAGTCAATTTCATGTTTTCCCAAATCGTGTTCCCACCGTTCGTATAATCGTGATTCATCCTAGATTATAAATAAATCTAGATTCATTGATAAAAGGGAATGAACCAAAATGCCATGAAAAGATAGACATAATAACTGGCATAAGATGACAATTCACTAATTTCAGATCTAACAAATTACACTGAATAAATTGATTTAAAGCTTCGAAGGCCTATAGATCTGATAATATTATGACATGAAAAGGGTTGAATAAATAACATAGGTTCATGTATATGGGTAGATCTAACTTAATAGATAAATTCCCATAATCAAGATCCAAGGATAATTAAGAATAGACTGGAATAGATAATCAAGTTTAGATCTAATTTCACAGTCATAATCATAGGTAATTATCCACTATTGTCCTTGTCATAGTCATAGGCATTTGTTTATGCTCCTAGTCAAAGGCTTATGTTCATAGTCAAAGGCTTATGTTCATAGTCAAAGGCATATGGTTTCAAAGGCCACAGTTCCATAGTCATAATCTTAAGCATTGGCAATTTAGTCACAATGTGTTCTAGGCCATAATCAAGAATCAGATCCAAAGTCATAAACAAGCACAGATTCAATGAAATGATAAGGCATGTTTCTTATATTCTTTTAATTTCATGTCACAAATAGAAAAAGGCGTTCAAATCTAAAAAGTAACCAACTTACATTGATTGGATCTAGAAAAGAATAGAAAGATAGCATTGCTTGAAGCTGTTGAATCTTTACTTGAATCCTAACTTGTTTTGAATCTTCTCTTGAAAGACTTGAGCAGCATATCCTCTTCTTGATTTATATTTTATTTTGATCTATTTATTTAGATTTAGATGAATAAGAAGAAGCCATGTCCATCAAGAATTTGTGCAGCATAAGGTTAAAGAAGAATGGTGCAAAGAGAAGGAGACTAGGGGGCTGTTTATATAGGATTGCAAGTTAATTTGAGCCGTCGATGAAGCCAAGGTTAATCAAAGCCATCCGTTCTAAAGAGAAGCCAATTATGTTCACAATTACTTTCTTAATGTACATTATTAACATTTATTATTAAATTTGTATGCACATTAGATACATCCCCCCTTTACACATTTATTATTAAAATTTGTATGCACATTAGATACATCTCCCCTTTACACATTTATTATTAAATTTGTATGCACATTAGATACATCTCCCCTTTACACATTTATTATTAAATTTGTATGCACATTAGATACATCTCCCCTTTACACATTTATTATATTAAGCCTTGGTTATTCTTAAATTAGTAACTTTAGTGTTTACAGAAATACGGGGTGTTACATTCTCCCCTCCTTAAAGGATTTCGACCCTGAAATCTTCAAGTCGAGAAGAATGTAAATCCTACCATCCAATCATCCATCTACTCAACCATCAAACACAGGCATCCATTGTCCTTAAAGACTTCTAATGCTTGTATGTTCATATGCATAGTGTGTGTACATGTCTTTATCTAATGCAAAATCAGGCGGTCTACTGATTCAGTTGACCTCCTCAATGCAAATCATGTCAGTTCTATGCGTCTAATATGTATGCAAATCCTAATGATACATATTATTTCTATATGAGTGCACAATCATTCACTCAAATGCGACATCCATATGATAACACATTAAGTTCAATTCATAAACAAATACATATATGTGAATGAAATATGAAGGCGTCTGAGCTGATCTAGTGTCTAATACGTGAGTATATGCATTCACGAGCAACCACTAGCAACCATTCACAACCATCAACCATAACATGTTTCAAATACATGTTTACACCCAAAAGGGTTTCTACCTAAGGATCGATGATACGTCCTAGAGGATATACCTTAAAAGCTAGAAATTAGTATGCATAGAATTCCTAAAAAAAGGAATCAAGGATGTACCCTTAAGAAAAAGGGTATGAGGCGCGTATGCCTTATCTTCAATCTCTCGTATCACGTCTTCTTGAGCTTTACTCAACTGTACCTTAACAGATTCAACTTCACGATTGCGAAGTTTCTTGACCTCCATTTCCAAAATAAACAAATGTCAACCATGATACTGAGTGTATATGCTAGGATGATCAGAGGACTCTCCTCTTAGCTTATCCATCATGCCATAACTATGTGGGTCAAAAGGTCACTACGTACTTTTTACCTCTCTTAAGGTTAGTCCTTCTCTATATAGAGCGCCTGCCACAACTATTCATCTCTCAAGCAAACCATCCTAGTCGAACTCGACATCCCTCAAGTACAAGCCTCAAATGCCTAAACCAATATCAGACAAGCACCCGAGGAATGTCTCCTCCGAATTTGGACGATCTACGTGAGTTGATCTAAGCAAAAACAACCAAACACTTGAGCACTAGTTGGGATCTTTTACTATACAAGTACTAAGGTGCAGATACTCAACTATGGAAGCAAATATGGACAAATGCGAAGTGCTAAAACCAAAATAAAGAGTACAAACAGAAAAGCTAGACTCTTCGAATAGAACTTTACTACCTTTCTCCTAGGTACGCTTAGTGGTGAAAGCATGTATTTTCCCTTCTGAAAATCTTGTCCTTTGTTCTTAATTATATGCCATATTCTGCCATAGTAAAGATACTTCCTCTTGTCTTAGGTTTTATAATCCCTTCCTCCTTCGTGAGCCAAGTCTACATCCATGAATTCCTCATCCTTGGGTTGTGCTCCTTATCCAAAGTCCTCATCCTCTTTCGTGTGTAATCATGTTGACAAATCTCTCGAAAGCTACCTCCATCGTACAAAAAACCCTACTAAGCTTGAAAGAAAACTAGCCGCAGGTGAAACTACTACGTTTATAGATGGAAGTCGGGCACTACTTCGCCCTTCGATGAGGTTACCTCCCAGAAAGCCAGGAGCCCCAGAGACTCAAGAAAGAAGGGGACAAGAATTCAAACAGAGAATCAGAAGATAGTGCGTATGGCTTTTGGGGAATATGCCTTTAAAACAAAACTTTTCTTTTGAAAATGCTTCTTTTAAAACTGTTTGAAAATAATAATTTTTTTCAAATCTTTTATCTGATCTAGTAACCTTCAGCTCTGATACCAAGTGTAACACCCCACATCCTTTGGTGTCACTCACAAAGGGAGTCCACTAAGTTTTGTGGAGCATTTAGGGTAAAAGATGCAGATAAATTACAAGACAGACAAAATTAAATCAGCGGAAAATAAAACTTTACTTTATTGATAAAATAGTTTGTACAACAATTGTTTTCCAATATCAGAGTATCATCTGTCTTACAAAATAAAGAAGCATAAAATAACATTTATATTCCCCAATGTAGCATAAGCCCGCCATAGCAGCAGAAAAAGAGAGTCCAAAGCACTTTGTCAAAGAATCTTCGAGCTTGGGAAGAGTGACGGTCCAATCTAACCTGAGCTATACTATTCCCTCCTTAACTACCTGGGGGGAGGGGAACGGAAGAAAAGAAGACGAAAGAAAACTGGATCAGACATAAAGTCTGGTAAGTTCAGTTACTTCTAGCATGTGAACAAGGAAAAACAAAACGACATGAATTAACTAAATACAAGACAATACCATGAAGATAGGGCCAACAAAATAGGATAAGATTAACACAAGATATGCTAAGACAAGATAAACTGGATATGCTTTAATACTTTCTCCGCTTCGCTATTAACCTGTTATTATGGTTTCTATGTCTCTGCACCACCTATCTAGTGTCCCAACTAGTAATCTGTCAAAAATGATAACGCGACCCCAATCCCAGTAATTGTGGTTGCTTTTAGGCGTACATTTATTATTTATTACCTAGATCTAATCTAGGGTTTTATATCAAAGTACTTCCTAGATTCCACTCGGGTTTACGCGGCTTATCTAATGCTTCACAGATTCGGGGTTTATGCCACCTAGGTCCAACTAGGGATTACGCTACCTGTCGAACGATGCCCATAGTCTAGGACACACTACCTAGAGCGGTATATGCTCCTAGACTTTCCCCACGTATGTGTCGTGAATCGTTATCGCTGTCTAGATGCACATGTCCTCTATATGTGCGACCCGAGTCCCGTGGCAGGGCAAATCAAGAAACACGGAACTCAGTCGGGAGCTTTAAGTTATCTACCGATGCAGATGCTAAGGTCTGTTTTTTTTTCAGTCGCTATGGTCCCACTTGACCCCTCCCTCAACTATTGAAAGGCATACCTTGAAAAATGAGAACTATACGCAGGCCCTCTATGCCCCACTAACCTATGGCCATCCGCACCCATAACTAGATAGCAAGTATATGGTCTGTTGGAGTTCTCCGCCTTTCCGCTTCACGTATCTCGATTGACTCAAGACGGTAGGTAGACGACGAGTTGATATCACAGTGCTACTGGTCTTGTCGAATCACGATGGTCCATCCTAGTCTTTAGATTGCCTTATATTGCAACCAAGGCATACCCTTGGTTCTTCTGACGCAGACGTTAACCTCTGTGAGCCCAGGCGGATCATCTACAGCCTCATAGAGGGATACCAAGAGTACCCTCACGTCCCCTCGAAGCCTCGGGCTTCGTAACCCAATTCGTTGGAGCCTTCTTTAAGATCGTTCGCTCCTCCTCGTGTTATACTAAAGATTACTACTTAGTTTTCCTAACTAAGGTTTACCACTTGGTTTCCTGAATCGTCGTTTTCTTAACTAAGGTTTACCACTTAGTTCTTTTCACTAAGGTTTACTACTTAGTTCTCTTTCTCGTCAAGTTGGATTGGTTAAGTGTCATTAGTCGATACAAGTTAACTTAACCTATTCATTTGTCATGTTAAACTGGTTAAGTGTTACCAGTAATTCACGTTGACTTAACCCTACCAGCATCAAGTTATATTGGTTAAGCATTTACTTAACCCTACCCATTCATCTTGTATTGGTTAAGTGTTCCTTTTTAACTTAACCTTGCCTATCTGTTTTAACTAACATGTTATAACGGTTAAGCGTTCCCTTAGTTAACTTAACCCAAACATTGGTTTGATTAACATGTTCTAATGGTTAAGCATTGTCCCTTCAAGTTTTTAACTTAACCCTATTCATTTATCACACTCTGATGGTTAAGTGTTCAAGCTTACTTAACCCTACGGTCAAGTCCAGCTAACATATTAAATTGGCTAAGTGTATTAAATTTACTTAACCCCAACCTCTAGTCTAGTTAGCATGTTAAATTGGCTAAGTGTATTAACTTTACTTATCCCCAACCTCTAGTCTAGTTAACATGTTAAATCGGCTAAGTGTATTGAATTTACTTAACCCTCACTTTCTAGTCTAGTTATCATATTAAATTGGCTAAGTGTTTTTCTTAGTTACTTAACCCCTACAAATCTTGTCTTGTTACCATGTTAAGTTGGTTAAGTGTTCTAGTTAACTTAACCCTATCATTCTAACTTAACTGTGTTAAGTTGGTTAAGTGTTCCTATGGACTTAACCCTCCCATTCTAGCTTAACTGTGTTAAGTTGGTTAAGTGTTCTTATGGACTTAACCCTCCCATTCTAGCTTAATTTTAATTGTCTTATTAAAGCATCGGCCACTCACATTAGACAGGTATTGTTGTGGCTGCCGGTATGCCGGTTGGTTCCGGGCAGTCTTACGCCACAACTCAGTCTAACCTCGGGCCTTTATCGGGCTCAATGCCTTAACCTCCCACATTGGATAGGTATTGTTGTGATCACTGGACAACCAGGCGGGTCTGGGCAGGTTTACATCACAACTCAATCCAACCTCGGGTTAAGCATGTTCGTATTGTCTATGTAATGACCCGCATTGGCAGAGGTATTAGAATTAATTTATTTTATTATATAAATGGTGGTTTAGTGATTAAATGTTCGTGGAATTAAATAATGGTGAATATTTAATTTAAAATAATAAATTAAATAATATATTTAATTCTGAAATAATCAGAATTGGCTGAAATGGCGATATGGTGTGAACTGGATCACCCGTGATATTTAATTCAGCTTGGAATTGAATTTGAATAACGAATATATTATTTGAACGACAGTTTGAACGTATAATTATATTATAATAAAAATCGAGCTTGAAATGGCGCTGCAGTTCATTAATTGGCGATTTGAACTTCAATTGAATGTACATGGTTCGTTTTAAATCGGATTTCTGTGAAACAAGAAACGTGTGGAGCTGGTGGAGTATATCTTTCTAGTGGAAGAGATAAATCAGGATTTCGTGGTGTAGATTTTGAGATATGTCCAAATCAAATTTTAAAATAGTCGTTATAGAATCGTTTATCGACCATAACGGTTTATTCGATATAACCAGATACCGGTTTCGAATTTAGATAAGGTTCTTTTGAGGCATAGTGATAATTTAATATTTAGAATTTTATTGTAATTTTTAATTAATTTAATAAACAACTTTTTTATTTTGGAATATTGTGCACCCTATATCAATATTTTTGGGTCTCACAATATGAGTAAATCTACCGGTATTATTATATCTTTGGGATCGTGGTATGTTGGTGGTCACAACGGTATGTTCAACTCTGTCTATATCCATCCGTACAATCGTACATTTTAGGTAACAGAGTACGAGAATTGTGTAAACTTAAAACAACACCATATAACGTACTCTATGCCTCTCGTCCTCTCGTTCAACACAAGGTCATGGTGTCTACACATCCTTTCTTTTCTAAATATTGTTGTTCCCTGTGTAGCCACAAAGTATCATTTCATTCCTTAGATCTTAAGCATACTTACTTATATATATAAATACCACACCTAACATTCTTAAGACCTAAAAACCAAATTGATCCGGAGCAAACAAAATAAAGTGGCCGCCAGTTCTTGTTTGTGAAACATGGAAAAAAACGAAGTCTTCAATAATCAAAAGGGAATTGGGGAGAAATCTATAAATCATGCATCTCACATATTTACAATAAGTAAATCTTGTTCTTTGTTTTCATATGGTTTTGAGGAAGATCGAACCACCCCTTTTTTCCATCGTTTTCTGTTGACCATCGAAATCGAGCATCGCGATAAGGGAAGAGGGCCGGAGTTGGTTGGGTTGGTTGCACGAGGTCGAGCTGTTGCTCGTACGGAGCCTCTCTGACGGCGATGTTGGATGACACTCCAGGTGTATTAGGGTTGATGTTTCTCAGTAGGGAAGCATGGAGGAGTTCCAACGTACTGTACTTGTATTGAAGAAAGAAAATGGTGAAATAGCATCGTATTTTTGAACTGGAAAATGCGTGGATCTGGTGATGTTGGTGCTGTTTCGAAAGGGAGTTTATAACTGGATTTGGGTTTTCATTTTACAATGAAGATGGATGGAGTGACGTGAAGCAAGAAGGAGTGATGGGAAGCAAGAAGGAGTACGACATAAATGGATGGCGTTGATTCTCGGCTAAGCTGGAAGTAAATGCCGTAAAGGAGGATGAATGCACGTGGGGGTATGGTTTTAGCAATATGGGTTTCAGGAAACGTATTATCAGTAAGGAGAACGAGAGCCCTGTTCATGTGAAGATGTAAATTGTGAGGTGGGCCAAGAAATAGAGCAAAGGCCCATTAAAAAAATAGAAAGTAGAAGCCCAAGACCAATGGCAAGTAAAATGGGAAAAAAAGGGTGAAAGAAAAAGAAGAACGAGGTGCATTGGATAGGAATATCGGTCTTGGAGTTTAATTGCAGGAGGTTTGATCAGTCTGGGTACTAACTATAGAAGATGGTCCGTATTGTTAAGAATTGAATGCGAATGGATCCGTTGGAATCGTATTGACGGACACTACCCAATGGAACTGACTGGAAGTCCATCGGAGCTCGCTACAATTTATGGCGAAATAAATTGTCTGATCAGAATCAACTAACGCAAACCGTTATTTAACGGCTAACGCGCAAATGTGAGTAAATCTCACTAACTCTGAACAGTTTATAATTTCATGTTATATTTTTAGAACTGTTAGATATTGGTTGATTGACTGTGTGTTGACTGTTTGATTGAACTACTAGTCAATTAGTTGAATTTCTATATTTGATTCTGTTTAACAGAATATATCATATGGAACTGAAAAGTGATGTTATCTATATTGTTTAACATCTGGGATGCAGGGAAACAGGTTGGAGGAACCCAACTGGGTTCCTCAACATTTATCTTACTGTTTTTCATATATTGTGATATATGATGTGATATATAATCTGTTGTCGATTGCATGTGTTGGGACGATACTAATCATCGTGATTTGATATGTTGAATACCATAACATACCGAATGTTGATAAAGGAATATTTTCAAAGTGTATTTTGAAAATGAATTATTTATATAAAATCGATGGATTTTATATAGAAAAGGAAAAGGATTTTTATAAAACAAATATTTATAAAATCAAAGGATAAGTTAGAATAAAAGGAAATCATTTGTAAAGTGAAGAACCGTTACTAAAAGTAAATCTTTATAAATGAGTAGAAAGTAAAAGGAGTTAATCGAATATAGTTTATTCGAATAGAAAGTAAAAGGAGTTAATCGATGTTAGTTAATCGATTAGAGAATAAAGTTAAAAGGAGTTAATCGATGTTAGTTAATCGATTAGAGTTAAAGTTAAAAGGAGTTAATCGATGTTAGTTAATCGATTAGAGAATAAAGTTAAAAGGAGTTAATCGATGTTAGTTAATCGATTAGAGAATAAAGTTAAAAGGAGTTAATCGATGTTAGTTAATCGATTAGAGTTAAAGTTAAAAGGAGTTAATCGATGTTAAATAATCGATTAGAGAATAAAGTAAAAGGAGTTAATCGAATATAGTTTATTCGAAGAAAGTAAAAGGAGTTATCGAATATAGTTTATTCGAAAGGAGTTAAGTGAAATGAGTAAATCAATAGCGTTAGTCAAATAGAGTTAATCCAATAGTGTTAGTCCAATAGAGTTAATTGATAAGGGTTAATCGAATAGAGTTAAGTGAAAAGAGTCGATCGAATATAACTATTCGAAGAGGGTTAAGTAAGGAAGTTATTAAAAGGGATATAAAGTGAACCTTGCCTATTTCAAAGTTAGAAATGTTGTTCAGTTAAGGTCTGAGAAGTAGTTCTACCCTAACTTGATTGGCTTCGTTTTTAACTAAGGAATAGTTAAGGTTCGGCAGTAAAGGAAATGGTTTGAGTTGGCATCGCGATGGTTTGTTTAAACATCTGTCTAAGTCCAATGAAGAGGCTTTGGAAATGTTTTCCAAATAAGAAACCAGAAATGTTTTCTGATAAAGAAAACAAGAAATGGAAATGTTTTCCATTGTTAATAACGTATATTTTCCAAATTTAGAAAATAAGACATATGGAATATAGGGAAACTGGAGATAAGTAAATTTATGAAATAAAGAGATAAATGTTGAATGATGTTTGATCGATATAAATTTCCATTTGGAAATAATATCGTTGTTTGCACACCTATTTTTATTCGATAGTTAAATCATAGACTATCAAAGTTTTGACCATTTTAACGTTGTTAATATGGAGAGACCGGTTGGATTATTATCCAAAGAACCACTCTGTATTGGCATAAGCGTTGTGAATCATATATGCCAAAGGAAATTGAAGACGGAGTTATGCAAGGGCTATCCTGTTTATAGAATTGTGCCTTCGGTTCATCCTGTTCCTGGATGACTTGTATGGACGGATGTCTGACAGAGCATTTCCAGACAATCACATATATTGATTTCTCCAATTGTACCATGAGTGGAAGCGGAGAAGGAAACTTCTTTTAGCTAACGCGTAATGTATGGTTGAGGACGTCAATCGGTGATTTGATGGATTTAACGATGTGGCAACCAAAGTGAATCTGGTATGATGATAAAGCGTAGCTTCTAGCCTCATCATCCGGTAAATGACAGAAATCGGGCAGGCAGCATGGCTAAGTCGGTCGCACCGAAGTAGTGTGTGTAATCACCTGATCTAGAGTTTCATTTATTTCTAAAAATCTATTGTTAATGTTGTCCCATTCGGGAAGCGGTTGCTGATCCCAACCGTTGGTGATATACATTCAATACACTCAAGCAAAATGAGTGGTCGGTCATATGTGGGCGGGTTGCAAGATGTTCTTGTTGAACCCAGTGTATTCCTCTCTAGAGGCACACTAGCGAAAGGTGGTTCCATACCTTGTCATAGTTGGAAATCCATTACCCAATAAGTGCTTGCGGTTTTGAGTTGTATACTATATATGTAGAACGTGAGATGAAAGCGTTTCTGCTAGATGATTATATATACTGTGGTTGATAGACATTATTATAATATAAAAAGGTTTTTGATATAAAGATATTTTGGATTCTCATAAGGGAAAAACCCGTTCCGTTATGCGGCGTGGTCTTATGAGATATCATATACCTGTATAACTGTTTTAAACTGTTTTACTCATACCAGTCCCATGACTGACCCGGAGTTTACTTTGTTGTTTTCCCTAAACTCTTGGGTGCCTAAATTTGTATGGGCTGTCAAGTAGTCGGGATTTACAGACACATTGAAGAGCTGGAGCAGGAGGCTTCAGAATTATATCGCTATTATTATTCCGTTGTGTTGTAAGTGCTGTACTTTGATAATGATGTGTATATTCAAGTATAGATGTATATTTCAAGTTATGTTATATATATTATATGTTATTCGTTCCGCTGTGAGGTTCGTGTTACTCTGATGTTGTGTTCTTCTTCTTCTATTCTAAGTTTCTATCTTATCTATTCTCACCCTCTAATTTCTTTCACTAATTACCAGGATTTTCCGATGTTTTGGTTATCGACATCGTGTTTATGTCGATAACCAAAGTCGCTCAAAATCCGGGTCATTACAGTTGGTATCAGAGCTTAAGTTAAGAATTACCTTGGCTCTGTGGCGAGACTCGGTAGAGATAGGGTTAGTAATACCATAGATTGAGTTGAGTGTATATATACAAGTGAGCGTATTTGTTATTGATATAAAAATTGTTTTATATTGTGGGGATTTATTGGTTGAGTTGTTTATGAGTTCTGGTCGATCAGTTTGATCCACTATATCGGTAGGGATTTTGTAAACACTTGAATACGATGAACCATCATGGTATGTTTTGAAAAGAGGGTAAATGAAAGTAGTTTACCCAACGTATATTTTGATATATATTGGATATATTGGTTGTTATTATAGTCGAGTAAAATTATAAATTAAATGGTTATGTAAATAACCAATCAAAATTCATATAAGTGAAATACGTGAAATCAGATGAGTTAAATCTAAAATTTAAACCAGAAATTGAATTAAAAAAATTCTGGAGAATTGGATGAGTGTTTGTAAATGGATTTGGATTAAAAATAAGGAAAATTTAAGATCCTAGGAGATTTTAAATTGTTTTACGAGCCGTGTGGATTATATTTTGAATGAATTTCAAAGTGGAAATGTTTAGAAATGGTTTTATAGTATTGAACTCACTTCGATCGCTGGAAAATAGATTCTGATGATGACAGCTGCATCATCAGTATTCATTTTCGAGTTGTAAGTGACGAATTACTACCAGAGATACTGTTTTGAATTTGTTTTAGGAAAGACAAGTTGTGTTGAATTTCAAAATGGGAATTGAAATCGAGACTTATGTAAAGAATGAATAAAGAAAGTTTGAAAAGGAATTTGAATAAAGGAAGTTCAAGCATAGAATTCAAATAAGAAAATTCAAAGGGGATTTGAATATAGAAAATTCAAAGGGGGTTTGAATATAGAAATTCAAATGAGATTTGAATAAAGAGGATTTAAATAAGGGAAATTGAATATAGAATTCATATAGAGTAATAATAGGATTTGAATATAGAAATTCAAAGGGAGTTTGAATATATGAAATTCAATGGAATTGAAATAGAGTTTGAATATAGAAATTCAAATGGAATTCAAATATAGAATTTGAATATAGAAAATATAAACGAATTCAAATATAGGATTTGAATATCGAAGGTGAAATGGAATTTAAATATAGAATTCAAATGGAATTCAAACTATAGAATTTGGTATATAGAGTTTGAATAGAATTTGAATGTAGAGAGTTCAAATAGAATTGAAAATGAAATTTGAATAAAGAAGATTCAAATAGAATTGAATTTGAAATTTGAAAATAGGAAATTCAAATAGAATTGAAATGAAATTCAAATATAAAATTTGAATAGAAATTGAATAGAATTAACTAAGTCGAAGAGGAATTAGTTAATCGAGTTTCGAATTTGAAATTGAACTTTGAAAGGTGAATTGGATTTGTAAATGGATATTCGAAATCGAATATAGAACTTAAATTTGAAATTTGAATTCAAATTAGTTAATAACAAGTTAAAATATATTTGAACATGTCATGTTCAAATATAAAAGTGAAATAGACTAAAGATTTAATTAACAAATAAATTAATGAATTGAGTTAAAACGATCAGGTATAGATAAAATAGATTGGGCAGGTATAAATATACATGAGATAGGTGTGGACAGGGTATGAAGGTATATAAATAGAATGCTCGACAAAAGGTATGTATTTAATTCATATGTGAGATTTTATGCGCCGCATCGGCTAGCCGCTTGGCTTTTTCTTTTTCTTTTGGATTGGTGAGGGCCATGGGAGGCTATTTGAAATATCCCGATGCTCCTAGTACAAAGGAGGTTATGGCGAATTTTTCCGGGAATTTAAGGAGTTAGAATATTTTTAAGATAATTTGATAGTTAGAAATCAACGTATCGATATATATATATATATATATATATATATATATATATATATATATATATATATATATAGAAGTCGATAAGGAAACGAACTTAGAAATAGAATAGTAAAATCAAAAAGGAAGACTAAGAATAAAATCTAGTAAGAATAGAAAGGGGAAGCGTATACGTGTTTAAAAGTGAATAAGTAGTTGTATGGTATTGAATATTCGAGTAAGTAGTCATATCTGTTTCGACGTTATAAATGTTATTCAGTCAAGGTCTGAGAGGTAGTTATACCCCAACTTGATTGATTTCATTTTAAACAAATAAATAGTAAGATTTCAAGCTCGAAGATCAATGTTGAATAAGAGTTAGTTGAATATAGTATTTGGGTTGTCGTAACGATGTTTTACACAACATCCGTTTTAACCCAAATAAATGTAAGCTTGGAAATATAATAAAGAATATTTCCTAAGCATAGAAATAAATGAGATAAAAAAGAGATAAATAATTAGAGTATTTTCCAATTATAAATAGCATATATTTTCTAAAGTTTAGAAAATAAAGGAAGGCGATATTCGGAAATGTTTTCCAAATAACATAAAAGGCCAATATGGTTATTGAAAATATTTGGTTAACAAATATTGATAAAGAAATAGAGAAGTGATTTAACTAATGGAATATTGATTATGGGCTCAGTTGAATTTCAAAAAGGAAAATTTGATTTTTGAAAAAGTAAACTGTTTAAAATTCCCAGGAAGAGACTGTTTGGATTAAGAACAAATTTAAATAGAAGTTTGCGGAAGTAAGCTGAAATTGAATTGAAACAGTTAAGTGGAAACTGAATGGAAATGGAACGATATCAGGAAAAATTTATTCTTGAATAAAATTGGATTGTCGAGATAGGAATCTGAAATGAAAATTGGATTGGGAAGTTAAGAGTCTGAAATCGAGAATGGAACTCGAATTTGAAATAAAATTCGACTTAGGATATAAGCGAATGGTTGTGTCGTGGATAAAAGCAGACGGGGATTTGATTGGAATGATCCTTGTATTTGCTGAATTGATAATAGGTGTAAAGGATATAATGATATGCTGACAAAAGGTACAAGTTTATATTTCTATTGGAAATAAGATTTATGAGCCGAATTGGCAAGCCGCTTGGCTGTTTGATTTTCTTTTGGGATAGAGATGGCCCAGAGAGGCGAGTTGGAGTTTGACCGATTGACCAGTACAAAGGAGGTGCTGGCGAAATTTTTCGAAAAGTTAAGGTGTTAGAAATTTTTCAGGATTTTTGAAAATTTTCGTTGATAAGAATTAATTAATATTTTAATTGAAATTAAACTGGTTCAGTTGAAACTGAAGTTAAGAAGTGAACAAATATGTTCTAACCAGTCGATAGGGTCGTCCTCTAACTTTTAGCAATTTCGAGGACGAAATTATTTTAAGTGGGGAAGATTGTAATGACCCGCATTGGCAGAGGTATTAGAATTAACTTATTTTATTATATAAATGGTGGTTTAGTGAATTAAATGGTTGTGGAATTAAATAATGGTGAATATTTAATTTAAAATAATAAATTAAATAATATATTTAATTCTGAAATAATCAGAATTGGCTGAAATGGTGATATGGTGTGAACTGGATCACCCGTGATATTTAATTCAGCTTGGAATTGAATTTGAATAACGAATATATTATTTGAACGACTGTTTGAACGTATAATTATATTATAATTAAAATCGATCTTGAAATGGCGCGGTAGTTCGTTAATTGGCGATTTGAACTTCAATTGAATGTACAGGGTTCGTTTTAAATCGGATTTCTGTGAAACAAGAAACGTGTGGAGCTGGTGGAGTATATCTTTCTAGTGGAAGAGAAAATTCAGGATTTCATGGTGTAGATTTTGAGATATGTCCAAATCAAATTTTAAAATAGTCGCTATAGAATCGTTTATCGACCATAACGGTTTATTCGATATAACTAGATACCGGTTTCGAATTTAGATAAGGTTCTTTTGAGGCATAGTGATAATTTAATTTTTAGAATTTTATTGTATTTTTTAATTAATTTAATAAACAACCTTTTTATTTTGGAGTATTGTGCACCCTATATCAATATTTTGGGGTTTCACAATATGAGTAAATCTACCTGTATTATTATATCTTTGGGATCGTGGTATGTTGGTGGTCACAACGGTATGTTCAACTCTGTCTATATACGTCCGTACAATCGTATATTTTAGGTAACAGAGTACGAGAATTGTGTAAACTTAAAACAACACCATATAATGTACTCTATGCCTCTCGTCCTCTCGTTCAACACAAGGTCATGGTGTCTACACGTCCTTTCTTTTCTAAATATTGTTGTTCCCTCCGTAGCCACAAAGTATCATTTCATTCCTTAGATCTTAAGCATACTAACTTATATATATAAATACCACACCTAACATTCTTAAGGCCTAAAAACCAAATTGATCCTGAGCAAACAAAATAAAGTGGCCGCCAGTTCTTGTTTGTGAAACATGGAAAAAAACGAAGTCTTCAATAATCAAAAGGGAATTGGGGAGAAATCTATAAATCATGCATCTCACATATTTAGAATCAGTAAATCTTGTTCTTTGTTTTCGTATGGTTTTGAGGAAGATCGAACCACCCCTTTTTTTCCGTCGTTTTCTGTTGACCATCGAAATCGAGCATCGCGATAGGGGAAGTGGGCCGGAGTTGGTTGGGTTGGTTGCGCGAGGTCGAGCTGTTGCTCGTACGGAGCCTCTCTGACGGCGATGTTGGGTGACACTCCAGGTGTATTAGGGTCGATGTTTCTCAGTAGGGAAGCATGGAGGAGTTCCAACGTACTGTACTTGTATTGAAGAAAGAAAATGGTGAAATAGCATCGTATTTTTGAACTGGAAAATGCGTGGATCTGGTGATGTTGGTGCTATTTCGAAAGGGAGTTTATAACTGGATTTGGGTTTTCATTTTACAATGAAGATGGATGGAGTGACGTGAAGCAAGAAGGAGTGACGTGAAGCAAGAAGGAGTACGACATAAATGGAGGGCGTTGATTCTCGGCTAAGCTGGAAGTAAATGCTCTGAAGGAGGATGAATGCACGTGGGGGTATGGTTTCAGCAATATGGGTTTCAGGAAACGTATTATCAGTAAGGAGAACGAGAGCCCTGTTCATGTGAAGATGTAAATTGTGGGGTGGGCCAAGAAATAGAGCAAAGGCCCATTAAAAAAAATAGAAAGTAGAAGCCCAAGACCAGTGGTAAGTAAAATGGAAAAAAAGGGTGAAAGAAAAAGAAGAACGAGGTGCATTGGATAGGAATATCGGTCATGGAGTTTAATTGCAGGAGGTTTGATCAGTCTGGGTACTAACTATAGAAGATGGTCCGTATTGTTAAGAATTGAACGCGAATGGATCCGTTGGAATCGTATGGACGGACACTACCCAATGGAACTGACTGGAAGTCCATCGGAGCTCGTTACAATTTATGGTGAAATAAATTGTCTGATCAGAATCAACTAACGCAAACCGTTATTTAACGGCTAACGCGCAAATGTGAGTAAATCTCACTAACTATGAACAGTTTATAATTTCATGTTATATTTTTGGAACTGTTAGATATTGGCTGATTGACTGTGTGTTGACTGTTTGATTGAACTGCTAGTCAATTAGTTGAATTTCTATATTTGATTCTATTTAACAGAATATATCATATGGAACTGAAAAGTGATGTTATCTATATTGTTTAACATCTGGGATGCAGGGAAACAGGTTGGAGGAACCCAACTGGTTTCCTCAACATTTATTTTACTGTTTTTCATATATTGTGATATATGATGTGATATATAATCTGTTGTCGATTATATGTGTTGGGACGATACTGATCATCGTGATTTGATATGTTGAATACCATAACATACCGAATGTTGATAAAGGAATATTTTCAAAGTGTATTTTGAAAATGAATTATTTATATAAAATCGATGGATTTTATATAGAAAAGGAAAAGGATTTTTATAAAAGAAATATTTATAAAATCAAAGGATAAGTTAGAATAAAAGGAAATCATTTGTAAAGTGAAGAACCGTTACTAAAAGTAAATCTTTATAAATGAATAGAAAGTAAAAGGAGTTAATCGAATATAGTTTATTTGAATAGAAAGTAAAAGGAGTTAATCGATGTTAGTTAATCGATTAGAGAATAAAGTTAAAAGGAGTTAATCGATGTTAGTTAATCGATTAGAGTTAAAGTTAAAAGGAGTTAATCGATGTTAGTTAATCGATTAGAGAATAAAGTTAAAAGGAGTTAATCGATTAGAGAATAAAGTTAAAAGGAGTTAATCGATGTTAGTTAATCGATTAGAGTTAAAGCTAAAAGGAGTTAATCGATGTTAGTTAATCGATTAGAGAATAAAGTAAAAGGAGTTAATCGAATATAGTTTATTCGAAGAAAGTAAAAGGAGTTATCGAATATAGTTTATTCGAAAGGAGTTAAGTGAAATGAGTAAATTAATAGCGTTAGTCAAATAAAGTTAATCCAATAGTGTTAGTCCAATAGAGTTAATTGATAAGGGTTAATCGAATAGAGTTAAGCGAAAAGAGTCAATCGAATATAGCTATTCGAAGAGGGTTAAGTAAGGAAGTTAGTAAAAGGGATATAAAGTGAACCTTGCCTATTTCAAAGTTAGAAATTTTGTTCAGTTAAGATCTGAGAGGTAGTTCTACCCCAACTTGATTGGCTTCATTTTTAACTAAGGAATAGTTAAGGTTCAGCAGTAAAGGAAATGGTTTGAGTTGGCATCGCGATGGTTTGTTTAAACATCTGTCTAAGTCCAATGAAGAGGCTTTGGAAATGTTTTCCAAATAAGAAACCAGAAATGTTTTCTAATAAAGAAAATAAGAAATGGAAATGTTTTCCATCGTTAATAACGTATATTTTCCAAATTTAGAAAATAAGAAATATGGAATATAGGGAAACAGGAGATAAGTAAATTTATGAAATAAAGAGATAAATGTTGAATGATGTTTGATCGATATAAATTTCCATTTGGAAATAATATCGTTGTTTGCACACCTGTTTTTATTCGATAGTTAAATCACAGACTATCGAAGTTTTGACCATTTTAACGTTGTTAATATGGAGAGATTGGTCGGATTATTATCCAAAGAACCACTCTGTATTGGCATAAGCGTTGCGAATCATATATGCCAAAGGAAATTGAAGACGGAGTTATGCAAGGGTTATCCTGTTTACAGAATAGTGCCTTCGGTTCATCCTGTTCCTGGATGACTTGTATGGACAGATGTCTGACAGAGTATTTCCAGACAATCACATATATTGATTTCTCCAACTGTACCAAGAGTGGAAGCGGAGAAGGAAACTTCTTTTAGCTAACACGTAATGTATGGTTGAGGACGTCAATCGGTGATTTGATGGATTTAACGATGTGGCATTCAAAGTGAATCTGGTATAATGATAAAGCATAGCTTCTAGCCTCATCATCCAGTAAATGACAGAAATCGGGCAGGCAGCATGGCTAAGTCGGTCGCACCGAAGTAGGGTGTGTAATCACCTGATCTAGAGTTTCATTTATTTCTAAAAATCTATTGTTGATGCTGTCCCATTCGGGAAGCGGTTGTTGATCCCAATCGTTGGTGATATACATTCGATACACTCAAGCGAAATGAGTGGTCGGTCATGTGTGGCCGGGTTGCAAGATGTTCTTGTTGCACCCAGTGTATTCCTCTCTAGAGGCACACTAGCGAAAGGTGGTTCCATACCTTGTCATGGTTGGAAATCCATTACCCAATACGTGTTTGCGGTTTTGAGTTGTATACTATATATGTAGAACGTGAGATGAAAGCGTTTCTGCTAGATGATTATATATACTGTGGTTGATAGACATTATTATAATATCAAAAGGTTTTTGATATAAAGATATTTTGGATTCTCATAAGGGAAAAACCCGTTCCGTTATGCGGTGTGGTCTTATGAGATATCATATACCTGTATAAATGTTTTAAACTGTTTTATTCATACCAGTTCCATGACTGACCCGGAGTTTACTTTGTTGTTTTCCCTAAACTCTTGGGTGCCTAAATTTGTATGGGCAGTCAAGTAGTCGGGATTTACAGATACATTGAAGAGCTGGAGCAGGAGGCTTTAGAATTATATCGCTATTATTATTCCGCTGTGTTGTAAGTGTTGTACTTTGATAATGATGTGTATATTCAAGTATAGATGTATATTTCAAGTTATGTTATATATATTATATGTTATTCGTTCCGCTGTGAGGTTCGTGTTACTCTGATGTTGTGTTCTTCTTCTTCTTCTTCTTCTATTCTAAGTTTCTAACATATCTAACATATTAAATTGGCTAAGTGTATTAAATTTACTTTACCCCAACCTCTAGTCTAGTTAGTATGTTAAATTGGCTAAGCGTATTAACTTTACTTATCCCCAACCTCTAGTCTAGTTAACATGTTAAATCGGCTAAGTGTATTGAATTTACTTAACCCCCACTTTCTAGTCTGGTTATCATATTAAATTGGCTAAGTGTTTTTCTTAGTTACTTAACCCCTACAAATCTTGTCTTGTTACCATGTTAAGTTGGTTAAGTGTTCTAGTTAACTTAACCCTATCGTTCTAACTTAACTGTGTTAAGTTGGTTAAGTGTTCCTATGGACTTAACCCTCCCATTCTAGCTTAACTGTGTTAAGTTGGTTAAGTGTTCTTATGGACTTAACCCTCCCATTCTAGCTTAACTGTGTTAAGTTGGTTAAGTGTTCTTATGGACTTAACCCTCCCATTCTAGCTTAACTTTAATTGCCCTATTAAAGCACCAGCCACTCACATTAGACAGGTATTGTTGTGGCTGCCGGTATGCCGGTTGGTTCCGGGCAGTCTTACGCCACAATTCAGTCTAACCTCGGGCCTTTATCGGGCTCAATGCCTTAACCTCCCACATTGGATAGGTATTGTTGTGATCACTGGACAGCCGGGCGGGTCTGGGCAGGTTTACATCACAACTCAATCCAACCTCGGGTTAAGCATGTTCGTATTGTCTAAATTTACTTTTCTCATTTAGGATAAATTCTATAAGCAAATTTTCCCTAAATTACTTATTCCATTATTACTCTTTTAATGTACATTGTCAACTTTTATTATTATGGCCCATTTTCCCTATATATCATATTTATAGTTTTTGGTATGTAAATTTTACCAAATTAAGTGTCACTAACCATGATTATTCTAAACATGACAATTACTCACAATTATGACTAAATTCAAAATTTGTGCTAATATACTTATTATGCCAAATTAACTTTAATTGACCCAATTCTGATTTAACATCCTAATTTACAGTTTATGGCAAGACTAGAATTATTATTCTAGTTTACCGTTTACGCCTAAAACTTAGCTTACTTGCCAATACTAAATTTAATATGTCAAATTACATATTCCATAATTCATGTCAAATTTTCAAATTTGCGTTCTAATAAACATGCCATAATACATGTTCTAAATTATGTCAATCATAATTATGTTCATGTTCCAAATTATGCCAATTTTCAAGTTTACAAATACGTTTTAGTCAATTTCATGTTTTCCCAAATCGTGTTCCCACCGTTCGTATAATCGTGATTCATCCTAGATTATAAATAAATCTAGATTCATTGATAAAAGGGAATGAACCAAAATGCCATGAAAAGATAGACATAATAACTGGCATAAGATGACAATTCACTAATTTCAGATCTAACAAATTACACTGAATAAATTGATTTAAAGCTTCGAAGGCCTATAGATCTGATAATATTATGACATGAAAAGGGTTGAATAAATAACATAGGTTCATGTATATGGGTAGATCTAACTTAATAGATAAATTCCCATAATCAAGATCCAAGGATAATTAAGAATAGACTGGAATAGATAATCAAGTTTAGATCTAATTTCACAGTCATAATCATAGGTAATTATCCACTATTGTCCTTGTCATAGTCATAGGCATTTGTTTATGCTCCTAGTCAAAGGCTTATGTTCATAGTCAAAGGCTTATGTTCATAGTCAAAGGCATATGGTTTCAAAGGCCACAGTTCCATAGTCATAATCTTAAGCATTGGCAATTTAGTCACAGTGTGTTCTAGGCCATAATCAAGAATCAGATCCAAAGTCATAAACAAGCACAGATTCAATGAAATTATAAGGCATATTTCTTATATTCTTTTAATTTCATGTCACAAATAGAAAAAGGCGTTCAAATCTAAAAAGTAACTGACTTACTTTGATTGGATCTAGAAAAGAATAGAAAGATAGCGTTGCTTGAAGCCGTTGAATCTTTACTTGAATCCTAACTTGTTTGAATCTTCTCTTGAAAGACTTGAGCAGCATATCCTCATCTTGATTTATATTTTATTTTAATCTATTTATTTAGATTTAGAGGAAGAAGAAGAAGCCATGTCCATCAAGAATTTGTGCAGCATAAGGTTAGAGAAGAATGGTGCAAAGAGAAGGAGACTAGGGGCTGTTTATATAGGATTGCAAGTTAATTTGAGCCGTCGATGAAGCCAAGGTTAATCAAAGCCATCCGTTCTAAAGAGAAGCCAATTATGTTCACAATTACTTTCTTAATGTACATTATTAACATTTATTATTAAATTTGTATGCACATTAGATACATCCCCCCTTTACACATTTATTATTAAATTTGTATGCACATTAGATACATCTCCCCTTTACACATTTATTATTAAATTTGTATGCACATTAGATACATCTCCCCTTTACATATTTATTATTAAATTTGTATGCACATTAGATACATCTCCCCTTTACACATTTATTATATTAAGCATTGGTTATTCTTAAATTAGTAACTTTAGTGTTAACAGAAATACGGGGTGTTACAATTATTCTCCTTCATGTTGACTTCCTTTTCAAGTTTACCAAGTTACCCTTGCTTATTAATTCAATTTATAACTTAACCCATTTAAGTTCATTAATAAGCCTACAACATGTTATTCTCATAATCTATTCATTATTCCATCCCATGGTTACCATAACATGTTCTACCTAATTTATAATTAAGCAATCTTAATTCACAGATACATTGGTAAGAGAATAATTTCATTTTCCCCTATCATTCCTTATAACTTATCTTATTTCATAAGTTATAATTCCCACTTGTCCCTAGGATAAGCCTACCTATTATCTTTCTTATTCAAGTTCATTCATAATAGGTTATTATCATCATTCCCCATTTTGGCATTAATTAAGATTAACTTAACATTTCTCATTTCTTTAGCAAATTTACTTAACCCCTACTCAATTCAACTGGTTCGTAACACCACAACAGATTTAATTAAGTTAAATATTCCAATTTAACAAATTACGATGCTACCCATGTTACCCACTTAACCCCTTTTATTATATCCATGTCAACCCTACATGTGTCGTCTTGGTTAAGTGTTCATTATTACTTATTATGTCCGTAAACACGCAAGACCTCTCACATTAGATTGCCGTTTGCGGTTGCTGGATATGCCGGGCGGTTCCGGGCAGACTTCTACCGCATCTGAATCTAACCTCGTGTCTTGACACCATTACCGGTCCAATTTCCACCTAAGACATCTCACATTAGATTACATTTGCGATTGCTGGGATATGCCGAGCGGTTCCGGGTAGACTTCTACCGCAGACCAAATCTAACCTCGTGTCTTAGGCATATAAGTTCTTATTATAACTTATACTCATAATTCAAATATTGGGTTATAATATATGTCAATTACCCATAAACCCTCAATTCACATTTATGCTTATAATCCTATTAACATATTATGCCTATAATCCCAATTCAACTTATAATCCCTATATCATGTTCATAATTCCAATTTGATTTATATACATAAATCCCACGCTAATTATATTCATAATTCCAAGCATAGTTATGCCCAATTCCCCATATATGTCGCATTTCTTCTTACAATTAATTAACTTCAATAAAGTGAAATAATTCCAATTCTACCAATTGTTCATATTCATTAAAGTTATGCTCCAAAATTCCAAACTATCAGTTTTTCCCCAAATTACCCAACCTTAAGTTGCGCTCAAATTATAGTCTTGCATATTCATGTCCATTATTAATCCACGCACTTCCCAATTATCCCAACATACTTAATTGTTCCAACTTAATTTGCACATATTTTCACTAATGTCCCAGATTAATATTTATAGTTATGTGCCAAATTACCAACCCACTTAATTTCAAGTATTTTATAAGTTGTACAACAATTCCCCAAATTTCCAATTTTATCATAAGTTATGCAACAATTCTTCAATTATAGGTTATACACAAAATTTAACACTAATTATGCCCAAATCAACCCAAAATTTGCTAAATTACCATTCGTACGTTCATCTCTACGAGATTTGGCCGAGGCTCGAAGGTAGCCTGGCTATAAAAATAAAAAGGGAAGGAGGAAGGGAAGGGATAAAGAACATGCATATTAATAAAAGTTGTAACATTTTAATTGGGAATTGCTAAACGATATGTATATAGTTATTCACAAGAATAATTAAACCCACTCACCGTGCCAGGATTAGAAAAGAGATAAATCGTTGTTGTAACACTTTGATGTTGATTAACCTTCTAAGTTGGTTGTTGATGAATAACTTGTCTCTAAATATCTCTACTTTAATTTATGTTGAAGGTGGAGGCTAGGTTAGTTGAGAATTTAGCAGCATGTAGGCTAGGGTTAAAGAGATAGATGGGATTAGGGTTGGTTTTGATGTTTATTTATAGCTGTAGTATGTGAAGTAGGGCCATAGGATTAAAATAGAATCCATCTAAACCTTCCACCTTGCAAAAAAAAAGATTCTAAAGCAGGCTAAACCAACGCAGGTGCGTTGCACCCATACGCACGCATGGACATTGATGGTGTTGACACCTTCCTATATGCGGTTTCTTTTCTTTTTGTACAAGCAAAATCTTAAACGCTCCTTAATATATCAAAAGTACGTTTCTTTTTCATTAATGCATCCTTCCATGTGTCATTATTTTTTATATAATATGAATTGTATTAATTCTTTTGACATTAGCTTGCTTTAATTGAATCAATTTATGTTTATTTTCCAACTTCTTTCCATGCATTAAACTTTCTCATGTGACATTATTTCTTTGTTGCATATATTTCTAATATTATTTTTTAAATGCGTTAATGCTTTCCCGTTTCATGCACTTGATATGTTACTTCTTTTTAACACATTAAATTGCTTGGTTCCTCTTTCTAAACCTTTTTTTTATACATGCTTTAACTGCATAATTGTCATGTTTGCATTCTATGTTCTTTTTCTTTTATTTGCATGACATTAATTCATTTTTATTTAGGTTCATGCATCTACACATTTATATTATTTTTATTTAGGTTCATGCATCTACACATTTCAATTATTTTTAGTTCATGTATTATCTTCCTACAAAATTTTGAATTTCAAATAATATGAATACACATATGCCCCTTCTCATTTATTGTTGCATGCAATTTTATTAATTCACCTTTTTACCATTTACATTAATTATATTAACGTTTCTCCATATTAATTGTTTTCTCTATCATAATTACATGCATGTACTTCCTTTTCCTTTTTAACATTATTACAAGCGCAATTGTATTGCATACTTTTTTCCCTTGCATTAACTTCTTTTTAATTTATATATATATATATATATATATATATATTGCATGCGATTCATTTTCCTTCATTTCAATGCATATATATATATATATTAAATTTTCCTTTAAATATATCTATGCATATAATATATACATATAAGCATATTTTTAATTATCACTAAAAATGTGGGGTGTTACATTCTCCCACCCTTAAGAAATTTCATCCCCGAAATTTGGTACGGGTAAAATCAAATGATCCCTCGCATATTATACATCCATTATGTGTGCATCCAATTTTTGCAAACATTGTGCACATGTGGAAAGTGAAATACATCATAGTAGTGCATGTATGCCTAATTTGATACCACCTATATGTATGCAAACTTTTAAAAACTCTTTCAAAACATGATGCTCACATCCTAAATATACTTACAGTTCTACATGAATGCAAAAATTTTGAAAATCAAAACACTTTTCATCCATATTTTCCCACACTCTTACAGAATAAGAGCATAGTTCATCCAATTGTTGCATACAAAATCCTTCTTTAAATTTCGAATTATAGGAAAAATCTAATTTTCTAAATTCAATTTCTTATGTCACAAAAAGGTATAAAACGGAAAAATTTACATCTTCCGTTTTTCTTTTATGTTCCTTTTCTAATAGCACTTGGATTTCACGTAACTACTCTATACAAAGTTTCCTATTTTTCCTATCCAAGCACAACTACATAAGAAAACTTTTTTTTTTCTTTTTCTTTTCCCGTCATGTTTTGTTGCTTCTATGAGGTTATTGTTTTCTTTTTAGTTAGGCTATTTTCTTTCTTAGCTTATTTTACTTAATCCAAGGATTTAAATTTATTCTTTTCAAATGAGCCTTTCCATCTTACACAGCTACTACTAAGGGCCAAGAATCAATGACTATTTCACTAATGAAAAGTCCAACAGCAAACTCTCAACGCTTACTCGCCCTTCACTATGTAGTAGTCACTACTAGTCCTTGCTGTGCTTTACTAGCCTATACTTTTTCTTTTTTGAGTAATAGTTCTAGTCTTTACAATGCCTATGCATTCTACGGGAATTTTCTACTATTCCAAGATAACCTTCGCTATTTACTTTATAGCCTCAAATTTCTCCGTTCTCTCTAGGAACTAACCCTTACCTACTCCCTTACTTTAAAAACATGGTTTGGCCTCTTTTTTTTTTCAAACATCAAAAATACTTTTAATATGAAAACTTGAAAACATCATAAACTCTTTTGCCAAAACTTTTACAATTTCAAGTTCTTAAAAGTTAACAAGGGCTAGACTCATAGTGGGCTTCCGACTTACCTAGGATTTCCTAGACACCCCCACAAGGTCAATTCTCCCAATTATATATATTCCTAATCCATTTTCCTTTTTCTATTTAGTGGGATCCTCTATGGATCTAGGTTTATATATGTATAATATATATATATATATATATATATATATATATATATATTAAAATACAAATACGCTCACTCATTATCTAAATAAGGAATCCAAAACCTAAGCTATGATACCAGATGTAACAACCCGGATCCTGACGGACCGAGTTTTTTTCAAAAATCCCAATCCATCGAAACACAAGTAGGTTTGCTCTTGTATCCTGCAGAAAAGACAGAGACATGAAACATGTCAGTGTTCGGAAAACATCTCGCAGCGGAAGGAATAAAATATAATGTAATTAAAACATAGTTTTACCTTAATAATAGTAATGCTAAACCAGTATCCAAAGCTATACAGTCTCTGTCATGAACCTAACCCGCGAATGTTGTGAGGAGGGGGGTCAGAACATAAGTCCTGTGTGACTGGATTTAAATTATACTTTTGGATAATCCTACATATACCGTTCAATTACATTTTCTAATTTATTGGGTTATCTATGTTATTAGCATTCGAGGCTTACACACGTCGCACCCATCTACTCCCTAGTAGATTAACCTAATACAGTGCATATGTAGCTACCCCCAACTAAGGTACACCCCATGGTACCCTACTCGCACGGTCTCCACCGTATCATCGCAGGAATATAGCAGCCCCTAATCCTACGCCCGAATGTCGTACGGATTTCTGTATATATGTCAACGCTACGTCTGCAAAGAACCACTACTTCTATATTACATAAGCGTTCGGACTTCCATCTTTGAACCATTCGATCGAATTAGGTTCCATCCTCGAATAATGCCCTCTAGTCTTATGATACAACACCCAGAGCGACATGAGTGTACCTAGACTTTCCCACGTACGTATCGTCAATCGTTCTCGATGTCTATTGCACATGTTCTCTATATGTGCGCCCGAGTCCCGTGGCAGGGCTAATCAAGAAACACGGAACTCAATCGGGAGCTTTCAGATATCTGCCGATTGCAGATGCTAAGGTCTACTTTTACAGTGGCAATGGTCCCACTAGACCCCTCCCTCAACTAATGAAAGGCATCCAAGAATATCAAGAATGAGAACTTAACCCCGGCCCCTTATGCCCTTCAAACCTATTACCCAACCTCACGCATAACTTGATAGCAAAGTATATGGTCTTTTGGAGTTCTCCGCCTTTCCGCTTTACGTACTGACTGAAGATGGTAGGTAGACGACGAGTTTCTATAACAGGGCACTAACTGGTCTCGCCGAATCACGCTGGTCCATCTTAGTCTTTTGATTTCCCCTTATTACTGCAATCAAGGTGTGAAAACCTGTAACTTCCCCATAAAGGAAAGCGTCGGATAGTTCGAGAACAACACACAAATGAACGCATACGGAAGAACATTTCATTGCTTATTACCACAATGCATCAGATTACAAGAATATACAGAGTATAAACAAATAAATATTACACAGAAATATCAGAGATTTAAATTACATTTAAATACATCGCAGCGGAAAATAATACAATACACAACTGAAGGAGATATACGGATACAAAGTTTTCCGGATACCGCTCCAGCTGTAAACCAGGATCCTGTGAATATAAATCTGCAAAACCAAAACTACTAGCTGCCCGTGTCAAAATAAGGGCACCCAGAGTTTAGGTTAAAACAATAAATTCCAGGTCAGTCATGTGACTGGTGTGAGAACTAAAACAGTTAATCTTTATTTTAAAGTTCGGTAAATCAAGGGACCATGCCGTATAACACGAAACGGGTTTCCTCCTAAGAATACCAGTGCATAAAACAAACAGCGCAATGCTAAATAAAGAAAAGTGAAGCTGTTATAAGACCCAGGTCCTATCACACAATGCAACGCAAGCCGGGGGATAGGGTTTTTACCTTATAATAGCCAAGAATGCTTGATACGTTTAAAAGAAATCATTTGATACTATAATAAGTGCCTAGTGTGTAAAACAACTTCAAATCATAAGTATCAATCATAGGCGGCATGGGTACCATATATCATGTCGCCATATATAGGTTTACAAATAAAACCGCAAAGTCACGTATTTGGAAATTGGATTTCCTTCTATGAACAGAGGCAAAAGATAGTCCTCAACCGATTCGAGACTGCCTAGCCCGAGTCTCAGGATCAGAGCTCGAGTGACCCTAGGAGCGACAGGGCCGGTCCACCGATGTGGATTAAAATGCCTGAACACTACGTTTCCCCGCCCTTTGGGGCGTAAATGAGCCAACTAAATGACTCCATCGGTTCGAGAACGACCGATCAATCCGAGGCGCCTCGCAACAGCAACAACCATATAAGTCAAACTTGTCAGGGCGTGTAAAACCACTGACGCCACTTCTAACTAGGAAGAAACGCATGCACTCCTTGAGGTCCGTCTCCCGTTTTTGTTTCATACCGGGTGTGAAACTCGCGAAGTAAACGTTACACAAAGCTACGCCACAAAGGCCGTGCTTTGATCATCAACCACAAGACTTTGCTTTTCAACAGAAGCCTTGATCATTTGCCACTTAGGCATGCCACACAGGCAATTCACTCCATGCGTTTGATATCCATCAATATATAACCCCTGAGCTCGTACGTCTCAGAGAAGGGCGTTAAGCAAGAGAATAAATTCTCCGCCGCCAAACAGATATATATTTAACAGAGATCAATCACACGGACTAAAATCCAATGTCAGACACACAGTCCATTTACAAGTCCGTTCTGGGTCTGAACGAAACCGGAGGCACCTAGTACCCCGCATATCCATCGATCTCCAAGCACGTCTGGACGATCACCAACTGTTTCCATCTTCTTGGGTGTACAGCCCAATCAAGATCATCAGTAATCACCCAAACAACGTGAAGACTTCTGGTCTTCGACCATCGTCTTTATCTTCGACTTACCGTCGTATCAGTTATTCAGAATGGGATAAACCCGGTCTTTCCGAATAACTCGCGTATATTTAAATAAGTGTTACATAAACACAACATACGCCTCATTCCAATTCATCAGTCACTAACCGTAAATTAATCAAGAGAATAATTCCCCAAATATTAACCCCGAAGGCCGAAACCAACATCAGATCAATATCCAGAAAACCATTCTGCTTAGCTAACCGACAGTTAGTTTCTGATTTCACATTCATAGGGAAAGGTTCCCATTAATTTTATCCAAGATAATTTCCTGAATTTATTCTCTAATCTTCCTTTGAATTTCGATTCAACTAGTCGGAATTAGCGAACCTTACCGTAGTAATCATTGGTTTTAATTTCCCAATCCCAACCTATTCATCCCATGAAGTAAAACTGGTAATACTTCATATCTAACACCACGGTGTTATCGGTAAATTCAATTACCATTTCACGTTCAAATCTAATTAAAGATTTAACTAACGCCTGGAGCAAAACTGGTGGTACTCCATTTTCGATCTTTTCAATCTAATTAAAGATTCATTAAAATCCACTTAGTTTTAATCTTTAACTGGGTTAAAGAATCAGTGTCATTTAAAAACACAGTTCACGATAAACCCAAAATCACATTCATTAATTATCGGGTTAAAGAACGAGTGTTGTTTAAAACACTATTCACGATAAACCCAAGAATCAATATCAATTCAATTCCAATTAAATATTGTTTAATTGGTACACTTCATTAAATCTAAATAAAAAGATTTAATCTTTTCTCAACTGGGTTCAAGAACAGTGTTAGTGAAGACACCATTCACGACAAACCCAAATCGCATTTGATATTCAATATAAGGCTCTGAATAGAAAATATATCGGCTTATATTCAATATCGAATTCTACGATTAACAAATGTCGTATTGGAAATAACGATATAAATATATATCTTTCAAATTTTCCATAACAACATCCGTATAATCACGAATTCCAACATCGAAATATTCCGAAGACAATTTCGATTCAATTCCACTCCAATGCAATCATTGGAAATTCTGGTTATTTTTAAAACCCTTTCAAATCCAATTTATTTATTTAAAAATAAATAGAATTATAATTCTAGTTCAAAACTAGTTCATTTCGATAAAAATCTATTTTTATCTTTTCAAATATGGAGTTTTTCATCTCAATTCTTTCAAATCATTTCTTATTATTTTACACAAATTATTACTATTTTTAATAATTTTATCAAGGCACGTACAGTCGATTTCCATCAACGGCCATCGAACTGCACTTACAGCGACCTTTTTCCAATTTGATTTGGACGTATCTCCAAATCCAACCGTTAGATTTCAAATTTCTAATATTCGTTAGAAAGCTCTTTTCGATACGAACCCAACGGTTCCGGTTTTAGGAGAATCCGACGGTCGGATCTCCCGTAATGTCCGTTTGAAATAAATGGTCGAAATTCACGAACTGCCGCGGCGCGGCGCATTCTATTCAGGCCATTATATTATATATATAATATATATTCCGTCGATTTTTATTTAAAACGAATTATATGAATAGTTTTAAATTCGTTTCAAAAGCAATTTCAACTTCCTTTTCAATTCAAATCAAACTTGGATTCTTCTTTATAAATTCGTTTTAAAATTCATTTCTATTCAATTCAAATTTCAATTCAATTTGAATTCATTTCAATTCGCTTTCAATTCAATTTGAATTCGTTTTCAATTCAATTCATTTCGAAATCGTTTTCAATTCAATTCATTTCGAAATCGTTTTCAATTCAATTCATTTCGAAATCGTTTTCAATTCAATTCATTTCGAAATCGTTTTCAATTCAATTCATTTCGAAATCGTTTTCAATTCAATTCATTTCGAAATTGTTTTCAATTCAATTCATTTCGAAATCGTTTTCAATTCAATTCATTTCGAAATCGTTTTCAATTCAATTCATTTCGAAATCGTTTTCAATTCAATTCATTTCGAAATCGTTTTTAATTCAATTCATTTCGAAATCGTTTTCAATTCAATTCATTTCGAAATCGTTTTCAATTCAATTCATTTCGAAATCGTTTTCAATTCAATTCATTTCGAAATCGTTTTCAATTCAATTCATTTCGAAATCGTTTTTAATTCAATTCATTTCGAAATCGTTTTCAATTCAATTCATTTCGAAATCGTTTTCAATTCAATTCATTTCGAAATCGTTTTCAATTCAATTCATTTCGAAATCGTTTTCAATTCAATTCATTTCGAAATCGTTTTCAATTCAATTCATTTCGAAATCGTTTTCAATTCAATTCATTTCGAAATCTTCGATTTCAACATTACTTTTCAATATTCATTTTAAAATGAATAAAATCGATATAAATATTGTTCACGTCAAAATGGCGTCAATCAAATCAACACGGCTTCATATATTGATATTTTCAAATATTCCATTTCGAATATTTCCATTTCAAATATTTCTTTTTCAAAATAGTTGTTATTATCAAAGTATTTCGTTCAACACATGACCAATCTCAATGGATGAGTACTGTCAACACATGAACCTTTATTTTATATTGATAAAGATGTAAATTTTATTACTAAAATATTTCGTTCTTTTCTAAATTGGAATGAGGCCCAATCAATCACCATATAAAATTAATTATATGGATTTTCATACATCACACGCATATAATAGCCTTGAAAAATAATCAACCATCAACCAAAGTGCGCTACACTGTATAAGCATCAAATATAGATATATAACGCTTATAACAGCCTGTCAATCAATCGATCGACATATTTAATCAATCAGGATGAGTGAACTTCAAATTTCATCCCAACACCCGTGTGGGGTTTTCAAACAATCAACCACAGATTTTATTTGTGCAGTTGGGCGATGTGTGAAATTTATCGTCCCAATCAATGTCCTTCAAATAGGTGTACATAAACAAACCGTCCGGTTTGTAAATGAATATTTTATTTTATTCACATTCACTATATTCATATTCACGTTAAAAATTATATTTTAACGATAAAACATTTTATTTTAACATATGAATTTCTATTCAGTTCATTCTTTAAATAAAATGGTATTTTTATTTTCTAACTTATTTTAGAAAATTTCGGCGGCATAACGGCACGATACTAGAAACGGGACAAGGCTTAGCCTTATCCCCGGTCTAGTGAAGGCCCACGCCATTCACACATCAATCAAATTCACCAAACAACCAAATTCAAATCAAATCATCTTACTGATTTATGCAACCAAACAAACAAGTCCATGGTCTGTGGACGATTGTGTCGGGTGCTACTAAGCACCGTCTGCATCCTAGTATATATATATAACTAGAAAAAGAAATTGAAAGGTGAGGAATTCTCACCGAAAGCTATCCAAACTCCACGGCACTCCTAATGCAGGAAATCTTCACTGTTCTCGTCGATATCACTTTCTTTGCCCGTAGCCACTACATATGTAAAAATCACATTTTTACTTCGCTATCCAATATATAAAAATCGAATTTTTACTTCGTTATTCAATAAATAAAAATCGAATTTTTACTTCGTTATTCAATATATAAAAATCGAATTTTTACTTCGTTATTCAATATATAAAAATCAAATTTTTACTTCGTTGTTCAATACATAAAAATCGAATTTTTACTTCGTTGTTCAATATATAAAAATCGAATTTTTACTTTGTTGTTCAATATATAAAAATCGAATTTTTACTTCGTTGTTCAATATATAAAAATCCCATTTTAAAAATATAGATTTCGCCTTTCTTCTTTTTCCCTTCAAAATCAAATCTTTATAACTCGTTATGGATAATAAAAATTATAACTTCCTTGTTGCAAAAATCTATATTTTTCCCGAAGTAAAAATCATATTTTTACTTCACTACTCATCTCAAAATATCGCCCTTTCTATTTCATCACTATAAAAATCACATTTTTGTTATGCTACCTATATAAAGATGATATTTTTAATATCATCTATCATGTAAAAATTATATTTTTTTATTCTCTACCTAAACAAAAATCATATTTTTATATCATCTAGATAGTAAAAACTATATTTTTAATACTTTAAAAATATAAAAATCATATTTTTATTTCTTCTATATAGTAAAGACTATATTTTTAATACTTTTAAAAATATAAAAATCATATTTTTCTCTAGAAAATCATATATTTTCCACATTAAAAATCGTATATTTACTATATGAATACCATACTTCGTTCATAGAAAATAAATAAACAAATTAAATTAAAGAACTTACTGTGTTTTCAGCGAGAGGGGGCATGGCTGGTTCATCGGCATTCTCGAGGCGGAGGTGAAGTTGCCGGAGTCGTTCAGGTGGGTGGCGGGGCTGTTCAGGCCTAGGGGGGCGCTGATCTGCATTGGAGGGGGGGAAATTGATTAGGGTGGGGTCTACCGTGGCGATGGGTGGTCTGTGCCAGGAGGCGGCGGGTTGTGGGTGGAGGGCTTTGGGGGGGCTGCGGTCTACCGCGGAGGAGGAGAGCGCGAGAGGACAGAGAGGGGCGGATCGAGAAGAGGGGGCAGCTGGAAGAAGAAGGGGGCGCGGTGGCTTCCCCGCCTGCGGCGGTGGCGCTGACCCCCCTAGAGGCGGCGCGTCGTCGATTTTCAGAAGGAGTTTTTTTTTTTAATTTCTGACCTAAATTGAAAGCTAACGGGGAGAGAGAATATAAGGGGGGGTTTATAAAATTTTATATTATTTAATTTATTTAACTCCTAAACGCAACTTTAAATTTCGGACTCGAAATCGAACCCGCCGATTGTGGTCCCTAACGTTTTACCCCCATTCCGAACACAATGGGATATGTATCGTAGGCTGATTTGACTGTTTGAATCAGTTTCCGTTGAATTTACATTTAAATCACTATATTGAATTTTAAACGTACATTTCAAATCACCGGGGTCACATACTAACTAGAAAAATTCCAGAAAAATATTTTCTAGCTTCGTATTGACGATACGGTCCTAACAAAACTAGTTTCGTCGAATTCTGAGACCGTTAGAAAAATGGTCCATTTCCAGTCGATTAAAATCAACTGAAACTGGTCAAACGCGTTTTCCTTTGCCACGCTCACATATTGATTCGAAAAATTATGAAATTTGAAACCTGGCAATAACCTTACATCACGGACCCAACAAAAGTGGTTTCGTCGAAATCCGAGGTCGTTTGCAAAATGTCCATTTTTAAGGGCCTGAATTCCATAGCGACTATTCAGAATTTTCAACTGGACATATCTTTTGATTCCCGTTATGAAATCTTGATTTTTCGGATTCGTTGGAAAGATATAATCAAATAGATCCTAATGTTTTTTGGTTTCACTAAAATCCGGATTGTTTTGCACCCGGTACATTCAATTGAAGTTTGAAATCGAATTATCGAACTACCGCGCCATTTTCAATTCTATTTATAATTATATATAAATATTATATATTCTAACGACGACGTATATAATATATACGTTCTAAATATATTCAAAATAAATTTCTCGTCGATGTTATTTAAAATAATTCATTTTAAATAATCAAAATTCGCTAAAATTGCCAAAATAAAAATTTTAAACTGGCCCAGATTTTCGGGTTGTTACAATCTCCCCCACTTAAAACTTTTCGTCCCCGAAAAGGAACAAAGTCGAAAGTGGTTTGATTAATCAACTCTACGTTCGATCTGGCTTCCATTCTCCAACTTTTCAGTTTCTGAGAATTTTCAAAAATTTCAAAAATTTGGCTAACACCCTAAATTTTTGAAAAATTTCGCCATAACCTCCCCTGCACCGGGAGCATCGGGGAATTTCAAATAGCTTCCCCGGTCCTTCAGATCTCAAAAAGAAAAAGAAAAAGCCAAGCGGCTAGCCAATAGGCTCATAAAATCATCATCACCCAAACAAAACAGTAAATTATGTAGTAAACATGTACATATTTGTCGGGCAAACAAATTTTATTCTCTGTTCTAGCCTCCTTGCTATGACCTGTTCAATTGAAGCACATGTATATGCAAGCAAATGCGACCAATTTTCAATATATTTCAATATTTGATTCAATTAGGCATAAACGGTTAAAATTACCAAACAAATAAACAAACAACACAAACATCAATCAATTAGTGAATTAGAGTCTCAAATTCATAATTTTGATACATATACAAAAATCATGTTTTTGATGCCAAATCACAACAATAGGCCTTATCTAATTTCGGTTCTCACACCAGTCAATAGGAAATATATAGATATCACACCTTCGAAACACGAACATAAGTTCTGATGATGATCGATCAATCATCAGAACCATCTCCGGGTGTCTAGAATGTGATTCTATATCTATCCAGTATATTAAAACTTTGAATATATGTTTGCAAGGCATATACGCAAATTCTTTATATACTGAACTGTCCAAATCAATATAAAATAAATAATCAAATACGAATAATTGATTTTAAATTTTCAAAACAAAATTGGTTTTCATTTTTATTTTAAAAATTTACTCTTCACACTCGTTCTAGGATACTACTGATCCCATCTCTAACGAGTCATTCTAATTGTATATTACTAATCCAATATCTGATGAATCCTTTCGTATGGTTCTAATGTGTCTTGTTCTCTGAGCTTTGTAAACCAAAGCTCTGATACCAACTGTGAAAACCCGTAACTTCCCCGTAAAGGAAAGCGTCAGATAGTCCATTTACAAGTCCGTTCTGGGTCTGAACGAAACCGGAGGCACCTAGTACCCCGCATATCCATCGATCTCCAAGCACGTCTGGACGATCACCAACTGTTTCCATCTTGGGTGTACAACCCAATCAAGATCATCAGTAATCACCCAAACGACGTGAAGACTTCTGGTCTTCGACCATCGTCTTCATCTTCGACTTACCGTCGTATCAGTTGTTCAGAATGGGATAAACCCGGTCTTTCCGAATAACTCGCATATATTTAAATAAGTGTTACACAAACACAACATACTCCTCATTCCAATTCATCAGTCACTAACCGTAAATTAATCAAGAGAATAATTCCCCAAATATTAACCCCGAAGGCCGAAACCAACATCAGATCAATATCCAGAAAACCATTCTGCTTAGCTAACCGACAGTTAGTTTCTGATTTCACATTCATAGGGAAAGGTTCCCATTAATTTTATCCAAGATAATTTCCTGAATTTATTCTCTAATCTTCCTTTGAATTTCGATTCAACTAGTCGGAATTAGCGAACCTTACCGTAGTAATCATTGGTTTTAATTTCCCAATCCCAACCTATTCATCCCATGAAGTAAAACTGGTAATACTTCATATCTAACACCACGGTGTTATCGGTAAATTCAATTACCATTTCACGTTCAAATCTAATTAAAGATTTAACTATCGCCTGGAGCAAAACTGGTGGTACTCCATTTTCGATCTTTTCAATCTAATTAAAGATTCATTAAAACTCCACTTAGTTTTAATCTTTAACTGGGTTAAAGAATCAGTGTCATTTAAAAACACAGTTCACGATAAACCCAAAATCACATTCATTAATTATCGGGTTAAAGAACGAGTGTTGTTTAAAACACTGTTCACGATAAACCCAAGAATCAATATCAATTCAATTCCAATTAAATATTGTTTAATTGGTACACTTCATTAAATCTAAATAAAAAGATTTAATCTTTTCTCAATTGGGTTCAAGAACAGTGTTAGTGAAGACACCATTCACGACAAACCCAAATCGCATTTGATATTCAATATAAGGCTCTGAATAGAAAATATATCGGCTTATATTCAATATCGAATTCTACGATTAACAAATGTCGTATTGGAAATAACGATATAAATATATATCTTTCAAATTTTCCATAACAACATCCGTATAATCACGAATTCCAACATCGAAATATTCCGAAGACAATTTCGATTCAATTCCACTCCAATGCAATCATTGGAAATTCTGGTTATTTTTAAAACCCTTTCAAATCCAATTTATTTATTTAAAAATAAATAGAATTATAATTCTAGTTCAAAACTAGTTCATTTCGATAAAAATCTATTTTTATCTTTTCAAATATGGAGTTTTTCATCCCAGTTCTTTCTAAATCATTTCTTATGATTTTACACAAATTATTACTATTTTTAATAATTTTATCAAGGCCCGTACAGTCGATTTCCATCAACGGCCATCGAACTGCACTTACAGCGACCTTTTTCCAATTTGATTTGGACGTACCTCCAAATCCAACCATTAGATTTCAAATTTCTAATATTCGTTAGAAAGCTCTTTTCGATACGAACCCAACGGTTCCGGTTTTAGGAGAATCTGACGGTCGGATCTCCCGTAATGTCCGTTTGAAATAAATGGTCGAAATTCACGAACTGCCGCGGCGCGGCGCGTTCTATTCAGGCCATTATATTATATATATAATATATATTCCGTCGATTTCTATTTAAAACGAATTATATGAATAGTTTTAAATTCGTTTCAAAAGCAATTTCAACTTCCTTTTCAATTCAAATCAAACTTGAATTCTTCTTTATAAATTCGTTTTAAAATTCATTTCTATTCAATTCAAATTTCAATTCAATTTGAATTCATTTCAATTCGCTTTCAATTCAATTTGAATTCGTTTTCAATTCAATTCATTTCGAAATCGTTTTCAATTCAATTCATTTCGAAATCGTTTTCAATTCAATTCATTTCGAAATCGTTTTCAATTCAATTCATTTCGAAATCGTTTTCAATTCAATTCATTTCGAAATCGTTTTCAATTCAATTCATTTCGAAATCGTTTTCAATTCAATTCATTTCGAAATCGTTTTTAATTCAATTCATTTTGAAATCGTTTTCAATTCAATTCATTTCGAAATCGTTTTCAATTCAATTCATTTCGAAATCGTTTTCAATTCAATTCATTTCGAAATCGTTTTCAATTCAATTCATTTCGAAATCGTTTTTAATTCAATTCATTTCGAAATCGTTTTGAATTCAATTCATTTCGAAATCGTTTTTAATTCAATTCATTTCGAAATCGTTTTCAATTCAATTCATTTCGAAATCGTTTTCAATTCAATTCATTTCGAAATCGTTTTCAATTCAATTCATTTCGAAATCGTTTTCAATTCAATTCATTTCGAAATCGTTTTCAATTCAATTCATTTCGAAATCGTTTTCAATTCAATTCATTTCGAAATCTTCGATTTCAACATTACTTTTCAATATTCATTTTAAAATGAATAAAATCGATATAAATATCATTCACGTCAAAATGACGTCAATCAAATCAACACGACTTCATATATTGATATTTTCAAATATTCCATTTCGAATATTTCCATTTCAAATATTTCTTTTTCAAAATAGTTGTTATTATCAAAGTATTTCGTTCAACACATGACCAATCTCAATGGATGAGTACTGTCAACACATGAACCTTTATTTTATATTGATAAAGATGTAAATTTTATTACTAAAATATTTCGTTCTTTTCTAAATTGGAATGAGGCCCAATCAATCACCATATAAAATTAATTATATGGATTTTCATACATCACACGCATATAATAGCCTTGAAAAATAATCAACCATCAACCAAAGTGCGCTACACTGTATAAGCATCAAATATAGATATATAACGCTTATAACAGCCTGTCAATCAATCGATCGACATATTTAATCAATCAGGATGAGTGAACTTCAAATTTCATCCCAACACCCGTGTGGGGTTTTCAAACAATCAACCACAGATTTTATTTGTGCAGTTGGGTGATGTGTGAAATTTATCGTCCCAACCAATGTCCTTCAAATAGGTGTACATAAACAAACCGTCCGGTTTGTAAATGAATATTTTATTTTATTCACATTCACTATATTCATATTCACGTTAAAAATTATATTTTTAACGATAAAACATTTTATTTTAACATATGAATTTCTATTCAGTTCATTCTTTAAATAAAATGGTATTTTTATTTTCTAACTTATTTTAGAAAATTTCGGCGGCATAACGGCACGATACTAGAAACGGGACAAGGCCTAGCCTGATCCTCGGTCTAGTGAAGGCCCACGCCATTCACACATCAATCAAATTCACCAAACAACCAAATTCAAATCAAATCATCTTACTGATTTATGCAACCAAACAAACAAGTCCATGGTCTGTGGACGATTGTGTCGGGTGCTACTAAGCACCGTCTGCATCCTAGTATATATATAACTAGAAAAAGAAATTGAAAGGTGAGGAATTCTCACCGAAAGCTATCCAAACTCCACGGCACTCCTAATGCAGGAAATCTTCACTGTTCTCGTCGATATCACTTTCTTTGCCCGTAGCCACTACATATGTAAAAATCACATTTTTACTTCGCTATCCAATATATAAAAATCGAATTTTTACTTCGTTATTCAATATATAAAAATCGAATTTTTACTTCGTTATTCAATATATAAAAATCGAATTTTTACTTCGTTTTTCAATATATAAAAATCGAATTTTTACTTCGTTGTTCAATATATAAAAGTCGAATTTTTACTTCGTTGTTCAATATATAAAAATCGAATTTTTACTTCGTTGTTCAATATATAAAAATCGAATTTTTACTTCGTTGTTCAATATATAAAAATCCCATTTTAAAAATATAGATTTCGCCTTTCTTCTTTTTCCCTTCAAAATCAAATCTTTATAACTCGTTATGGATAATAAAAATTATAGCTTCCTTGTTGCAAAAATCTATATTTTTCCCGAAGTAAAAATCATATTTTTACTTCACTACTCATCTCAAAATATCGCCCTTTCTATTTCATCACTATAAAAATCACATTTTTGTTATGCTACCTATATAAAGATGATATTTTTAATATCATCTATCATGTAAAAATTATATTTTTTTATTCTCTACCTAAACAAAAATCATATTTTTATATCATCTAGATAGTAAAAACTATATTTTTAATACTTTAAAAATATAAAAATCATATTTTTATTTCTTCTATATAGTAAAGACTATATTTTTAATACTTTTAAAAATATAAAAATCATATTTTTCTCTAGAAAATCATATATTTTCCACATTAAAAATCGTATATTTACTATATGAATACCATACTTCGTTCATAGAAAATAAATAAACAAATTAAATTAAAGAACTTACTGTGTTTTCAGCGAGAGGGGGCATGGCTGGTTCATCGACATTCTCGAGGCGGAGGTGAAGTTGCCGGAGTCGTTCAGGTGGGTGGCGGGGCTGTTCAGGCCCAGGGGGCACTGATCTGCATTGGAGGGGGGGGGAATTGATTAGGGTGGGGTCTACCGTGGCGATGGCTGGTCTGTGCCAGGAGGCGGCGGGTTGTGGGTGGAGGGCTTTGGGGGGGGTTGCGGTCTACCGCGGAGGAGGAGAGCGCGAGAGGACAGAGAGGGGCGGATCGAGAAGAGGGGGCAGCTGGAAGAAGAAGGGGGCGCGGTGGCTTCCCCGCCTTCGGCGGCGGCGCTGACCCCCCCTGGAGGCGGCGCGTCGTCGATTTTTCAGAGGGAGCTTTTTTTATTATTATTTCTGACCTAAATTGAAAGCTAACGGGGAGAGAGAATATAAGGGAGGGTTTATAAAATTTTATATTATTTAATTTATTTAACTCCTAAACGCAACTTTAAATTTCGGACTCGAAATCGAACCCGCCGACTGTGGTCCCTAGCGTTTTACCCCCATTCCGAACACAATGGGATATGTATCGTAGGCTGATTTGACTGTTTGAATCAGTTTCCGTTGAATTTACATTTAAATCACTATATTGAATTTTAAACGTACATTTCAAATCACCGGGGTCACATACTAACTAGAAAAATTCCAGAAAAATATTTTCAAGCTTCGTATTGACGATACGGTCCTAACAAAACTAGTTTCGTCGAATTCTGAGACCGTTAGAAAAATGGTCCTTTTCCAGTCGATTAAAATCAACTGAAACTGGTCAAACGTGTTTTCCTTTGCCACGCTCACATATTGATTCGAAAAATTATGAAATTTGAAACCTAGCAATAACCTTACATCACGGACCCAACAAAAGTGGTTTCGTCGAAATCCGAGGTCATTTGCAAAATGTCCATTTTTAAGGGCCTGAATTCCATAGCGACTATTCAGAATTTTCAACTGGACATATCTTTTGACTCCCGTTATGAAATCTTGATTTTTCGGATTCGTTGGAAAGATATAATCAAATAGATCCTAATGTTTTTTGGTTTCACTAAAATCCGGATTGTTTTGCACCCGGTACATTCAATTGAAGTTTGAAATCGAATTATCGAACTACCGCGCCATTTTCAATTCTATTTATAATTATATATAAATATTATATATTCTAACGACGACGTATATAATATATACGTTCTAAATATATTCAAAATAAATTTCTCGTCAATATTATTTAAAATAATTCATTTTAAATAATCAAAATTCGCTAAAATTGCCAAAATAAAAATTTTAAACTGGCCCAGATTTTCGGGTTGTTACACAAGGCATACTCATTGGTTCACCTACGTAGACCTAACCTCTGTGAGTACAGCCGGATCATCTGCCACTCACAGAGGAATACCAAGAGTACCCTACGTATCTGGAAGCCGCATGCTTCACAACCCAGTCCATTGGATCCTACAAGAATATCTAAATGGACATGCGCTCCTTTTGTGTCTTTTGACACCCCGATGATCTACCCCTTATGGTTATTCATCCTCTAACGTATGGACTGGTCCAAGCGCCTCAGTTTTATTTGTCATTAGACCCTAGACCTTACGTCTAACCATTAATCACGCACTTGGGCCACCTCGTGAGTTTTCTCATTTAACTTGGTTATTCTCCTTCACGTTGACTTCCTTTTCAAGTTTACCAAGTTACCCTCTCTTATTAATTCAATTTATAACTTAACCCATTTAAGTTCATTAATAAGCATACAACATGTTATTATCATAGTCTATTCATGATTCCATCCCATGGTTACCATAACATGTTCTACTTAATTTATAATTAACCACATCTTAATTCACAGATACATTGGTAAGAGAATAATTTCATTTTTTCCTATCATTCCTTATAACTTATCTTATTTCATAAGTTATAATTCCCACTTGTCCCTAGGATAAGCCTACCTATTATCTTTCTTATTCAAGTTCATTTATAATAGGTTATTATCAGCATTCCCCATTTTGGTATTAATTAAGATTAACATAACCTTTCTCATTTCTTTAGCAAATTTACTTAACCCCTACTCAATTCAACTGGTTCGTAACACCACTACAGATTTAATTAGGTTAAATATTCCAATTTAACAAATTACCACGCTACCCATGTTACCCACTTAACCCCTTTTATTATATCCATATCAACCCTACATGTGTCGTCTTGGTTAAGTGTTCATTATTATTTATTATGTCCGTAAACATGCAAGACCTCTCACATTAGATTGTCGTTTGCGGTTGCTGGATATACCGGGCGGTTCCGGGCAGACTTCTACCGCATCTGAATCTAACCTCGTGTCTTGACACCATTACGGGTCCAATTTCCACCTAAGACCTCTCACATTAGATTACGTTTGTTATTGCTGGATATGCCGAGCCGTTCCGGGCAGACTTCTACCACAGGCCAAATCTAACCTCGTGTCTTAGGCATATAAGTTCTTATTATAACTTATACTCATAATTCAAATCTTGGGTTATAATATATGTCAATTACCCATAAACCCTCAATTCAAATTTATGCTTATAATCCTATCAACAGATTATGCCTATAATCCCAATTTCATGTTCATAATTCTAATTTGATTTATATATGACGTGCACGTAAAAATGCACATTTATATTCACATATTTATTCTCGTTTAGTACTAATAAATGTCGTATATGGGTATTTATCATGTTTAAATAATAATTGAATTGATTTCAAAACATCATGCATTTATCATCATATAGGGGGGAAATGATCATTTTTGTGCTTATATTATTTTGAGAATGTTTACTTGGACATTTTTCATATTTTTATAGAAATTGGATGCATGCAGAAAAGGAGTTCATAAAGATATATATGCATACAAAGGAAAAAAAGGGAAAGAAATCAATGGAGAGGGAATCAATTCAAAAGGAGGAAATCAATGCCTTACGGAAAAAATTGATGAAAGGGAAATCAGTTCAAATAGAGAACTAATGGAGGACCCTATTCGCCCTCCTTCCTTCTTTAGTGGAGACACAAAATTATGGCTTCATGAATTACTATTGCTAAAAGGCAAAATGCAACTTAAAGCGGGGGCATTCTGGGTAGCACGCAAAAAGTTAGTTTAGGGTTTCCCCTCATGTAAAAATAACCCATGTATGATAATGTAAAGATTATCTTGGATTTTTAGTTTAGAGTGAGGCTGAAATCAAACCTTCTCTTTTATCTGCAATGGCTTCTTAGCCATTTCTTTTTTTGTAATCTGTCGCTTTAATGCAATATTAATTTGGTGTTTTCATTTACATGTTATTTTCTCTTCTACAAGTAGAATAGATTTTTATCTTTATTTGCTCTTTATTTTGTTCTCTTTTATAATGAAATATCTTTATGTTATCAATGAATCCATTATGAGTAGCTAAACCCCTTCAATTTAGGGGTAGTGAAGCTCTCATGATTCATGAATAATTAACATAAGAATTTCATGTTTCTAACTCACTTATTTGAGCTTAATCTAAAATTGGATGTAGATAAAGTAAAGATTTTATATGGTGAAAATTGATAACACATGTTGGTTGATTATTCCCAAATGTGTTATACTCATATCATTAATAGAATCATACTTTATCACAATCTAATTCATTTTAGAAAAAGTAGTGACATTAAAAGTGAAAGCATCCTTGATGTTCTATGTAGTTAGTGAATATTAACATATAGAACATACTCATAATATTTCATTTTTATTAGAACTATTAATTTCTATGTGATAATTAGGGCTTTAAGTTTGTAATGAAAATTGATGATTTATGTAGCTTGAATTTTCTAGCATATAAATCATGCTTGTATGAATACAACACTTAATGTGCTAGTTATTAAAGAGAGTTAGAACCATTTTTTTATGTTAATTAGATTGATGTTGATAGTAAATCTACTCCTAAATTGTCTCTTAGTCTCATATTTGTATTCATTTTAACATAATTAGTTTTCTTTTAATTTATAGTCAACAATTTCACAGTTTGGTTTAATTTGATTGAATAGAATTTAAAATTATTCTTTCCCTGAGGATCGACTCGTATTCGCCACGTGCTAACAATTGTACGTCGTGTGCTTGCGGTTTATTTCAATATTCGCGACGATTTTCTAACTCATAGAATATTCGTCGTCGAACAAGCTTTTGGCGCCGTTGCCAGGGAAAGAATTTAATTTTAGTTTTATTCTTCGAGTTAATTTTCTTATTTGTTGTTTTTCTAAAAAAAAATTGTGTGTTGTTCATAGTTTTTCTGTTTTGTTTTGATCTTTTGTTTTCATTTTGTGTGTTCTTATTTTTGTGTTCATTTAAAAAAAAGTAAAAAAAAAGGGAGTTGTGTGTTTTGTTCCATTTTGTGTTTGTGTTTTGTTGTACTTTTGTTTGTGTGTTTTTATTTTGTGTGTATGTGTGTTGATAGATTTCATATTGTGTTAGTTCTTCTATTTCTTCTCTCTTAAAAAAAAGAAAAAAAAAAGAAATATACACTTGCCTTTTTTTTCAATCCCTTTCCCATTTTTGTGTTTTTCAATTTCCTTTATTTCTTTCCCTTTTTCTTTCTCTCATTTATTTCTTTTCTTCCCTTTCTCTCATTTATTTCTTTCCTTTTTCTTTTTCGTACAAATAATTAAAAAAAAATATTGCTTTCCTTTTCTTCCCTCTTTAATATTCTTTCCCTTCTCTGTCTTATTTCTAACCCAAATTTCTGCCTCCTACCATCTTTCCCTCATCTACATCTTCTCTCATCTTTAAAAGCCAAAACATCAATAACTATCTTCTCTTCACCATTTCCACACAACACACATAATTCACAAATCAACAGCACCCATGGGCATATCCACCCTTCTCACCACCAAGCAGTTCCTATCAAAACAACTTAACCACCAACCGATCACATACTCCTCAACCACCTGCCGTACACAACAACGCCTCCTTTCCGAACTCAACATCAGAACCAGCATCCTTAGATCCCAATTTACACCCAATTCAAACCATCACCACGAACCCCAACTTAAGCCCGAATTTTAGCCCTTATCTACATCGATTTTAGGATTGCAAATCCTCATTTTTCATCCAAAATCTGTAATCGCAAATCGTACAGCGATTTCGAAATTTTGTATTTCGATTTGAATTTAATCTTAGCGGTTTGAGTTAGTTTTTTTTCAAGGGGGGCTAAACTATACATAACCGAGGAAGGTCGGAATTTGATTGAACCAAATTTCAGATTTGCAGTGGTTGTGAACAAAGAATAAATTTTGTTGAGTGTTTTGAATAGTGAATTAAATTAAATTGCATTGGGCTGGCTTGGGTACTAGCGTATGTTTATATTGGTCTTTGTTGGTTTCTTTGGTTCTATGTATTTATATTTGTTGTGTGGTGTTGAAATTGTATGGGTATTTTTCTTCTGATATAATAGATATCAGTTGTTTTTCTGGTTGTAGGATTTTAGCAGGAAGGAACTTGTTTGGTTGACTCAACGATGCTTATTTATTCCCAAAAAAAAAAAGAAAAAAGAAATTTGTTGTTATTCATCTGTTTTCAGGTTGCAGAAATTGAAGAGGCTTGCTTGCTTTGAATTCCTTTGCTGGCTAAATTGCTTTACGCTTGCTTAATATTAAAAAAATCACTTCTCTTTCATTGTATATACACTGTTCTCACTTTTCAGGTTGCAAAAAGAAGAGAAATTGCTTTCCATTGCTAAACTGCTTGAATTTGTCGTGCCTGAACTAGCTTGGAATTGTTAAATTACGACGCTTTACTTGCTTAGTTGCTTGCCAATAAAAAAATTGCTGCTAAAAAAAAAAAAATCTGCACGCTCTGGTATTGTGTTCTCATTTTTTTTATTTTCCTCGCATTGTTAGTTGCTTGCATTTTCATTCTAAAAAAAATCCAAAAACAAAACAAAAAATTCATTCGTAGTTGCATCGTTAAGTCACGTTTAATTTCTGTTTTGCATTCATCTCATTTTATTTTCATTTTTTTAAGGACTTTTTATATTTTGACAAATTGGTTTCTTTCCAACGAATTTTTTCTTGGTGTCTAGACTACGGAAGAGTAATAACCGTTTATAAATATTACGGTCATTCGTAAATATTATATCGGTTGTTCCTCTGAAGGTACTTAAACCTTCGGTTGCATTGCTAGGGTGATTCCTGGTGCACTGATAACTCCTGTCCATTAACTGATTGAGAAATCTTTTGTTGAAATTAATCTAACCGTCGTTATATAATTTTAGAAAAACTGTAAATACATAATTTTCATTGATATAGTTGCATTAGGTTCATGCACATATAAAAAAATTGAAAATGTCCCAATTTCCTTATCCTCATGAATTTTATGATAGTTGTGAAAATCAATATAATCCATATAATTTTACATCAAATTCATATGGATATTTTAATGATAACTATTGTATAAATAATTTGGATTTTACACCACCAATTTTTCAAAATTTTCAAAATAATCCTGATTGTACACCACCAAATTTTCAAAATGATGATCAACCCTCAAATCTTGTAATAAGTGTTCAAGCTCTACGTGAAAAAGTCAAAGATTTAATGAATCAAGTCAAAGATTAATTGAATTAATGTGCAACAATTCAAATCAAAGTTTTCAAAATAATCAAAATTTGAATTCACTTCCAAATTCAAATGATTTTTATTATAACCCTTGCCAATTAAATTTCGAACTGCAAAATGAATTTCAAATTCAAAATGAAAATATGAATAATTTTTCAAATGATTTTGGCAATGGGAATAATTTCAATTGTGGTTCTATTGAAAATTTTTGTTCTCAACAATTTCAAATTGAAAATTCTCATGTAAATAATTACAAATTTGATTTTGTTGAGCAAACGAGCATACTTGACGATTACTTGAAGTTTCATGAGAAACAAAATTGAATCCAAACTTGTGACGATTCGAATAAAAATCCACCTTTGCCCACAATCGACGATTTTCAACTAACAACTTTTGAAATTGATGAAACTCTTGATAAAGCTGTTGAAAGCCATGTGCTTGATTTGAATTTAAATTCTCTTGAAAACAAAGACGTTAATCTTCAATTTGATCTTCCTCTCTCAGATTCTAAAATTTTTGAAAATTTAGCAACTTTAGATTGTCAACCTGACAAAAATGATGAAGTTGTTAATAGCTGTTTAAGTGAGGACGACTTTGATGAGCCAAAATTTCTTGAATTGATTGACGATAATGTTGTTAGGTATGAAACTGAAGATGAAACATTTGAAAATTTTGAAATTCTTGAGGTTGAAAAACTACGAAACTGCTGAATGTGATCTTGAACACAATGACGATTTTTCCAAAACTATTGAAACTCCTTGCAACTTAATTGTTTCAACTGAAACTCACTGTGATCACTTGTTTTTCAATGATAAATTTTTGCAATACATGAACTCTTTTTGGAATAACACTGTTTTTGAGAAAATATGATTTCAAAATTTACTAAAACTTCATTTGTTTGGTTTTAACTTTAGGTTTACGAATGAACCTTTAGTCAACAAAATTTCAAATAACAAAGCGAAACTGAACAATATTTCTCAAAACAAGTGTGAGGGTCAGAACGATGCACACGTCTCTCAATTTATACATCATCTGAACAAATCAAACTTTGTTTTTGAAACTTTTACTGAACCCTGGCTCGATGACCACTCTTTAGTTGCTACAGAAATTCAATTTGATTTTAGGATCAATTGTAAGCTCAAAATTTTAAAATTAGCAACTCGAAATATTAAAAATAAAATTTATTTTTCCAAATATGAAAGGTAATATAAAATTCTATATGATTTGGTTGTCTGTGCTTAATCTGTGTCTCATAATCCTTATGAGGCTGATCCATTGTGGACCGGCTCATCTATTCGATGACTACATATTTTCTACACGCACATTTGGTAAGTCGCACTAACCTTTTTTTGTACATATGTAAATATTTCTCTTCCATTCACTCATTGTGTCATGCATTGACTGTGGGAACACAGTAGAAATCAAGTGTGGGGGAAATCTCATCTTCATTCTGTTTTGCATAGTTTAAGTTAGCAAATTTTTTCCTTTTTTTTTTGCATTTTTTTTCTTTTTCTTAAAAAAAAGAGTAAAAGTTTCGCACTTCTATTTACTTCTAAATAAGACATGATGGAGTTAGCATATAATTTTGGTCCTTCAATTTAAATATTTGGAAATTTACTTCTCTTAGCAGATAACAAAGGGAAAGTTAAAATTATGAGCAAATTTGTTGTAACTGGTATATTGGGAAATTCGTAGGTGATGAATATGAAATGTTTTCTAAATTATAATCCGATTAAATGAGTGGTTGATTTTGACTACTTGCGATAACATTTTAGATCTTTTAAGTGAAGTTGTGCTAAGATATTCTTGCTTAACTCTCTCTCTCTCTCTCTTATGCCAAAAAAAAGAAAAAAAAAGTACATATATATAATAATCCAAGGGTATCCAACATTGCTGGTACATCTAGCGTTGGTGTGCAAACCTGCCAAGCTCTTTCCGACACCTTGTTGACAAAGTCAGCGTCGGTATATCTTGGTCTCAATTTATGAGTTGGACACCTAAGGATTACCAACATCTTGTTGACAAAGTCAGCGCTGGTCTGCACAATCCGCCAAGCTCTGTCCCAAACTCTCACGTCAGTCCGCGCGGCAGTGCTTGGGTAGTATACCTTGGTCTTTTCAGTTCAGTGTTTGTAAATAATAATAATGTAAATAATTTTCAAAATAAAGAGAGAGTTAGCACTTAAAATTCAAGCACACTCTTCACTTATTCGACCTAACTTGATAACAAAAAGGAAGTTGAGATGCCGTTTCACGATTATTGATATCGATTATAGAATTCACTTCATATTTTCCTTATGTTTCTACCAAAACAACTGGGCAAGCAGGAGGAGTTTGTGATTATAACATGAATTTTGTTTGAAGTTTTGATTAGTAATAGACTCAAATTTCGTAGTGACGACCCAAATTTGTGTTAACTCATTCGTATAATACTTAAAAGTAAATTATCCATTTGTAAATATTCCTTTAAAAGCATGCATTCATATTGTAAATATTTTCGAATCTTGCATTTTGTAAATATTTTTTGCATTTAACTTTTGGATTTTGTGGGTAGTATCCGCTGAAAACCCTCACGAGACAACACTCGTCCTACTGGGGACACCCAGAGGTTTAACGGCTTGTTGCATACGCTCAATGCAATCGTGCTCCCTATGAAAATGGGTTTAGCTTAGTCTTTACTTTATTCGAGGACGAATAAAAAGATAAGTGTGGGGGTATTTGATGTGCACGTAAAAATGCACATTTATATTCACATATTTATTCTCGTTTAGTACTAATAAATGTCATATATGGGTATTTATCATGTTTAAATAATAATCGAATTGATTTCAAAACATCATGCATTTATCATCATATAGGGGGAAAATGATCATTTTTGTGCTTATATTATTTTGAGAATGTTTACTTGGAGACTTTTCATATTTTTACAGAAATTGGATGCATGCAGAAAAGGACTTCATAAAGATTTATATGCATACAAAGGAAAAAAAGGGAAAGAAATCAATGGAGAGGGAATCAATTCAAAAGGAGGAAATCAATGCCTTGCCAAAAAAAATGATGAAAGGGAAATCAATCAATGGAGAGGAAATCAGTTCAAATAGAGAATTAATGGAGGACCCTATTTGCTCTCCTTCCTTCTTAAGTGGAGACACAAAATTATGGCTTCATGAATCACTATTGCTAAGAGACAAAATGCAACTTAAAGCGGGGGCATTCTGGGTAGCACGCAAAAAGTTAGTTTAGGGTTTTCCCTCATGTATAAATAACCCATGTATGATAATGTAAAGATCATCTTGGATTTTTAGTTTAGAGTGAGGCTGAAATCAAAACTTCTTTTTTTTCTGCCATGGCTTCTTAGCCATTTCTTTTTTTGTAATCTGTCGCTTTAATGCAATATTAATTTGGTGTTTTTCATTTACGTGTTATTTTCTCTTCTACAAGTAGAATAGATTTTTATCTTTATTTGCTCTTTATTTTGTTCTCTTTTATAATGAAATATCTTTATGTTATCATTGAATCCATTATGAGTAGCTAAACCCCTTTAATTTAGGGGTAGTGAAGCTCTCATGATTCATGAATAATTAACATAAGAATTTCATGTTTCTAACTCACTTATTTGAGCTTAATCTAAAATTGGATGTAGATAAAGTAAAGATTTTATATGGAGAAAATTGATAGCTCATGTTGGTTGATTATTCCCAAACGTTTTATACTCATATCATTAATAGAACCATACTTTATCACAATCTAATTCATTTTAGAAAAAGTAGTGACATTAAAAGTGAAAGCATCCTTGATGTTCTATGTAGTTAGTGAATATTAACATATAGAACATACTTATAATATTTCATTTTTATTAGAACTATTAATTTATATGTGATAATTAGGGCATTAAGTTTGTAATGAAAATTGATGATTTATGTAGCTTGAATTTTCTAGCATATAAATCATGCTTGTATGAATACAACACTTAATGTGCTGGTTATTAAAGAGAGTTAGAACCATTTTTTTAATGTTAATTAGATCGATGTTGATAGTGAATCTACTCCTAAATTGTCTCTTAGTCTCATATTTGTATTCATTTTAACATTGTTAGTTTTCTTTTATTTTATAGTCAACAATTTCACAGTTTGGTTTAATTTGATTGAGCAGAATTTAAAATTATTCTTTCCCTGAGGATCGACTGGTATTCGCCACGTACTAACAATTCTACGTCGTGCGCTTGCGGTTTATTTCAATATTCGCGACGATTTTCTAATTCATAGAATATTCGTCGTCGAACAATATACATAAATCCCACCCTAATTATATTCATAATTCCAAGCATAGTTTTGCCCAATTCCCCATATATGTCGCATTTTTTCTTACAATTAATTAACTTCAATAAAGTGAAATTATTCCAATTCTACCAGTTGTTCATATTCATTGAAGTTATGCTCCAAAATTCCAACCTATCAGTTTTGCCCCCAAATTACCCAACCTTGAGTTGCGCTCAAATTACAGTCTTGCTTATTCATGTCCATTATTAATCCATGCACTTCCCAATTATCCCAACATACTTAATTGTTACAACTTAGTTTGCACATATTTTCACTAATGTCCCAGATTAATATTTATAATTATGCGCCAAATTACCAACCCACTTAATTTCAAGTATTTTATAAGTTGTACAACAAATTTCCAATTTTATCATAAGTTATGCTATAATTCTTCAATTATAGGTTATACCCAAAATTTAATATTAATTATGCCCAAATCAACCCAACATTTGCTAAATTACCATTCGTACGTTCATCTCTACGAGATTTGTCCAGGCTCGAAGGTAGCCTGGCTATAAAAATAAAAAGGGAAGGAGGAAGGGAAGAGATAAAGAACATGCATAATAATAAAAGTTGTAACATTTTAATTGGGGAATTGCTAAACGATATGTATACAATTATTCACAAGAATAATTTAAACCCACTCACCTTGCCAGGATTATAAAAGAGATAAATCGTTGTTGCAACTCTTTGATGTTGATTAACCTTCTAAATTGATTTTTGATGAATAACTTGTCTCTAAAAATCTCTATTTTAATTTATCTTGAAGGTGGAGGCTAGGTTAGTTGAGAATTTAGCAGCATGGAGACTAGGGTTAAAGAGATAGATGGGATTAGGGTTGGGTTTGATGTTTATTTATAGCTGTAGTATGTGAAGTAGGGCCGTAGGATTAAAATAGAATCCATCTAAACCTTCCACCTTGCAAAAAAAAGAAGATTCTAAAGCAGGCTAAACCAACCCAGGTGCGTTGCACCCATACGCACGCGTGGACACTGATGGTGTTGACACCTTCCTATATGCGGTTTCTTTTCTTTTTGTACAAGCAAAATCTTAAACGCTCCTTAATATATGCAAAGTATGTTTCTTTTCCATTAATGCATCCTTCCATGTGTCATTATTTTTTATATAATATGAATTGTATTAATTCTTTTGACATTAGCTTGCTTTAATTGAATCAATTTATGTTTATTTTTCAACTTCTTTCCATGCATTAAACTTTCCTATGTGACATTATTTCTTTGTTGCATATATTTTTAATATTATTTTTTAAATGCATTATTGCTTTCCCGTTTCATGCACTTGATATGTTACTTTTTTAACGCATTAAATTGCTTGGTTCCTCTTTCTAAACCTTTTTTTTTATGCATGCTTTAATTGCATAATTGACATGTTTGCATTCTATATTCTTTTTCTTTTATTTGCATGACATTAATTCATTTTTATTTAGGTTCATGCATCTACACATTTCTATTATTTTTATTTAGGTTCATGCATCTACACATTTTTGTTATTTTTAGTGCATGTATTATCTTCCTACAAAATTTTGAATTTCAAATAACATGTATACACATATGCCCCTTCTCATTTATTGTTGCATGCAAATTTATTAATTCACCTTTTTACCATTTACATTAATTACATTAACGTTTCTCTTTATTAATTGTTTTCTCTATCATAATCACATGCATGTACTTCCTTTTCCTTTTTAACATTATTACATGCGCAATTGTATTGCATACTTTTTTCCCTTGCATTAACTTCTTTTTAATATATATATATATATATATATATATATATATATATATTGCATGCAATTCATTTTCCTTCATTTCAATGCACATATATATATATATATATATTAAATTTTCCTTTAAATAAATCTATGCATATAATATATACATATATGCATATTTTTAATTATCACTAAAAATGTGGGGTGTTACAGGCAGTGTAGAATTTTGAGCTTGAACACTCCACTCTTGGCTCTTATGATCATGAGATGACCTGCATTTGACTTGTTCCAATGCAAGTTGCTTCCTTGGTCATGAGAGTTGGACCCTGTTGTGTCTTCCTCTGCACTGTCTCTGTCATTACTGTGATCATCATGTTCTCCACTATTCTGAATAGTAGGAGAATGTTGATTGGAATCACTTGAGCGGAAATCGTATTTGGTTGTTGAGATGGTTGGCTGTTTGTGGTCAGAATAACTCTCACATGCCTTCACTCCATCCTCATCTGTCCATTCAGATAAAATTAGAATGGTGGTACTTCTATGCATGCATTTTTGGTATGGTTACTGTTGTTATCTTTCTTTTCTGCAAAAGGAAAAATAGATTCATTAAAGACAACATGTCTTGAAATAAACAATCCCCTCTTTGAATCCAGACATCTGTACCCTTTTTGATTATTGGCATATCCCAAAAAGGTGCATGGACTAGATCTTATGTTGAGTTTGTGTTTGTTATATAGTCTAAGATAGGGAAAACACAAACATTGAAAAAAAATTAATCTTATATAATCTGGTTTACATTTAAATAACATCTCATGTGGACTTTTATTGAATAGCACTTTAGTATACGAATTAAATATATTGTTGTACTAAAGGCCTCATACCAGAATTTCATTGGTAGAGATGCTTGAGATAATATTGTTAAACCAGTTTCAACAACATGTCTGTGTTTTCTTTCTACTAAACCATTTTGATCTGATGCATATGAGCAAGTAATTCTATGCAATACACCCCTATCATTGCAGCACTTCTTTAAGGGCATAAATTCACCTCATCCATTAGTTTGTATGATTTTAACATTACAGTTAGTTTTCTTTTCAATAAAATCGATGAAATTTATGGTGATGTTGTATGTTTCTGACTTGTTTTTGAGGAAATAAACCCAAGTATATCTGGTATAAGCGTCAAAAATGAGAGATAATACCTGTGCCTTTGGGAGGAGTTCAGTGGAGCTGGACCTCAGATGTTTGCAGCAATTAATTCTAATGGCTTGTTGTAAATAGAGTCAGATCTGCTCAACAGAAGCTTATGGCTTTTCCCCAGTTGACAATGTGTGCAAACGTGTGACGCAGGCAAGTTTATGCAAGTGATATCACTATCTTTTAATATATGTATCATAACATCAATGTTGGGGTGTCCCAATCTACAGTGCCAAGAATTAAATAGTTTGTAATCACTTTAAGAATGAGATGAAATATCACTATCTATTTCATAACTAATATTAGTGTTGATGCATTTTCCTTGTATGCTGTTTGCATGAATAGGGTTTTTGTTAGAATTAAAGTGCCTGCAAGTATCATTAGAAGTATATTCCTTATTCAAATTCTTAGTACCATTACAAGCATTAAAACTATGTCATCAACACTCATGTTCACATAATGATCAACATTATCGGTACATAAATTGTTGCATCTAATATTACTAAAATTATCATTCGTAGGCTTGAATGTTGAACTTGTACAATCCATTATGCAGTTTACCCAGCAACAATGTTGCCTTATTCGGTAAATTTTTAAGAAGACAAAATTTAGGGTGAAACTCGAAGTAAACATATTATCATTAGCAAATTGGGAAATATTAATTATTATTTTCTTAATGTTATGTACTCTTAGTAAATTATTTAAATAGAGTTCCCAATTACCTCTAATGTATCCACTGCCAATGTGATAAATACTTATAGCTTCACCATTACCCATATGTAGTTTTTGCATATCTGAATAATTCTTGTTTCCAAGATTAAGATTTTGCAAATTGCTTGTGATATAACTGGTCGCACATGAATCTGGATACCAATCTTCTACATAGGTATCATCAACTCTTCTTGAATCATCACTTGTGCTTTGACCCCTACTAGAATCACAGTTCTCTTTTTATTTTGTTGACTGACTTGAGCCATATTGACACTTCTTTGTTGTGATTGATTCTGTTGGGAAACATTGAATTCATTATTGAATCTGAAATAACACATACTAGCAAGATGACCAAATTTTTCGCCAATTTGGCATTTAACACGATTATTACATTCCATCTTCCTCTACCACGACTCTTTTGAGATTGACCACCTCTTTGACCTTGAAAATATTATTTGACCTGACTGGTATTTCCTTTCTGCTATTACTTATTTTTATAATTAGCAATTAGATTGACTGAATACTCACCTTGGATAGCTTTCTTTGTTCAACTCTTACTTCATGAGCAAGCAAGGCTGAATGAACAAATTGAATATCAGGTAGTGTAGGTTTGTGTGGCAATGTAAGTGACCAAAGATTCATATTCTTGATCCAAACCGTTTGTGATTATAGAACCAGCTCATTATCTGAAATTTTATGACCCACTGCGCTCAGTCTGTCACATAAATTCTTTATCTTGGTCAGGTAATCTCTCATGCTCATCTCTTCTTTTCTTGTATTATGTAATTCCCTTATATAATGCATAACTCTTGCCGAAGATTGAGAATTAAAAATTTGCTCAATTGATGACCAAACCTTATGGGATGTATCACATCCAACTATTTATGATAACAAATTTGTGCTTATGGATGAAAGTAACCACGAACATAATAAACTGTCTTGTTTCAAATACTTAACATAATCTGGATTACTAACAATATTGCTTTCTTTATTTGTTGTCATGACAGGGGTTATAGCGATAGTACCTTTCACATAATCTTGCAAGTCGTATCCTTTGAGAGTGGTTTCCACTTGATATTTCCACAAGATATAATTATCTTCATCAAGTGGAAGAGTGATTATTTGGCCTTTTGGTTGGATTAGAGTACTTATAGATGGATATGAGATGTTGGTATCATTTCTTGAAGTGGCTGAAGTGACACTTTCGTTATCTCCAGCCATGATGGGGTGTATTTCAGAAAACTTGGCAAAACACAAAATGTATCCAACAGGAAAGATCCGAACAATGGATTAAGAAATCAAATAGAACTTACAAGAGTTCTTGAATGACTGGTGACAATCCCTGCGAACAAAACTAGGCAAGGCAGTCACCGGTGATGGTGAACAGAGGGTATTTCGAAGGTGAAAAGGAATGACAGAGGTCTGATGATTGAAGATGGTCAACGGTTGCTGTAACACCCCATAATTTTAAATATTAAAATTAACAATTTTAAGAATATTTAATTGTTAAAGTGAGAATTAAGGAAAAATGGGTTACGCTATTGCGTTCGTCTCGAAATTCTGCTTGGAATAGAGTCCATGTTTTCGTAAATCGGACTTCGTATGAGGAAGTTATGGCCCTCGGAAGTTTCAGGAATTTTATATAAATTAAAAACAGTTCAGAATAAAATTTCGAAATTCAAACAGGAAAGCGGGTTGGGCGGGATTTCTCCCGCCCAAAGCCAGGTCGACCAGGGGGTCGACCTCTCCTATACAGGTCGACCAGGGGGTCAACCTACCCCCCGAGACAGATCTGAAATCAGACGATCCTGATTGGTTGCTGAGTCTTACCAGACTTGTTGTTGAGTCTTACCTAACCTGTTGCTGAGTCACTAGAGCAGAGGTGGCAATTCTAGATAACTCTATCTAGTCTGGACAGTTGGGATTGCTCCTAGGATAATCTAACGGCTTAGGTTGATTTAAACTTCTATAAAAGCACGCTTAGACTCAAACCCTAAACCTAAACTAAAATAGTCTCTTGGCCACCATGCTGCTGCTAGAGTAGTTCTTCTTCCTAAAGCTTAGGGATTGGCAAATCAGAATTCTAATATAAAAGACGAACGAATTATTCTCTTCTCTAACCTGTCTTTGTGAGTACAATTTCTTTCACAAAATAATTAATAAATTAATTGTGATGAGTTATAACTTGGATTATGAGAACATGTCTGTTGAATCATGTGATGTTATTTAACTTTGTTATCGTCTGTTGGTGAACATATGACAGTTTTGTTATATTATGTTGGTAGATCTATTTCATATGTCCAATCACATATGTTTAACTTGATTCATATTATGACATTAGTTTATATGCTAGTTTGTATATGAATCTTATGCAAGTCTGTTTTTACATATGTTAGATCGTATGTGAATCTTATGCAAGTTTGGGATGTTAAATCATATGATAGTTTGTATGTGAATCTTATGCAAGTCTGTTTTTACATATGCTAGTTCGTATGTGAATCTTATGCAAGTTTGGGATGCTAAATCCTATGCCAGTTTGTATGTGAATCTTATGCAAGTCTGTATGCGAATTATACACAAGTTTATATGTGAATCAAGTATATACATATAGTTTATATGCAAAACATGTGATAAATTCATATGCAAGTTATAGGAATCCATATGCAAGTTTAGGTGAAAACTATATTCTTATTTTTAGATGAAAATTATATTCATATTCATACAAGCAAGTTTAGGTAAGACCCATAATAGATATATGCAAGTTCACAATTTCATGTTTAGATCTATATTTCGATCCATGGTAGTTTATGCAAATTTATGTTCTATATGTCCATTGCCTATGCAAGTTATTGGCTATGCAAATTTATGTTATAATTCTTATTTGCAAGTTAGATCTATTTTATGTGTTATGCAAGTTGTGATGTTTCTTTTCTTTTCTATGAGTTAGACTGTTTGCGAGTCTAACATATATCATATTAAAACGTACGAATAGCGTGGGGACAATGGGAAAATTTTAATTATGCAAATTGTGAATTGGCATAAAATAGCTTTAATGGCATATAATTAATTTGAGACCCTAATTGGTATAATTTATATACCTAAAAATTATGGACATAATTTAGGTGACAGTTATGGACATAGTTTAATTTGGAAATGATTGAAAATTTGAATAGGGATAATTAATTCATATTGGGGTGAAATTATTATGTGTAATAATAAATGCCTAAGACACGAGGTTAGACTCGTTTGTAGTGTAAGACTGCCCGGACCCGCTCGACAAATCCAGCAACCACAAACGGTAGTCTAATGTGAGAGGTCGAAGGCATAAATTAAATGCGTAACAATTGTAAAGACACGAGGTTAGACTCGTTTGCGATGTAAGACTGCGCAGACCCGCCCGTCAAATCCAACAACCGCAAACTGTAACACCCCGAATTTTCTAAGAATATTAAAATTAACAAATTCAAGAGTACTTAATTTTTAGAAGAAGAATTAAGCGAAATGGGTTGCGCTATTACGTTCGTCTCAAAATTTTGGTCAAGATAGACATTTGTTTGCATAAAATGGATAGCTTATGAAGAAGTTATTAAGCCTTGAAGTTTGTATGCATATGAGAAATATATATATATAGATATATATATATATATAAATTAAATAAATAAATATGCAAAAAAAGTTCAAAACAGCGAATCGGGAGGGGGAATAACCGAACCGACATTTTTGAGGTCGACCCAAGCCCCGCTGGGTCGACTAGGGGTTGATTCAGGGTGTTTGGCTGTCAACCCGTGGGCCGATTCGCTCTAAGGAAGATGTGGCATCTGATTGGTTCTGATGGACTCCTTGCTGAGTCATTAGGGCTGATGTGGCTATTCTATCTTGTCTGAATGGCTTTGATTTTCTCTAGGTTAATCTGACGGTTCCTATTAAATCAAACTTCTATATAAGTAACCTAAATCTAAACCCTAAGCCATACAAAAATATTCCTAGAGCCGTCATGCCGTCAATGGTGAACCTAGAATTGCCGTCATCTCTTTCAACTCAAAGGCAAGATAGAAGCTACATCAAAATCAAATCAAAACTAATCTAATTCAACTAAGAGAATTCAACAATCTACATCAAAGGCGAGCAATTCAGTTTCAGAATACAGATCCCTGAAATCAAGTTTTTCCTTTTGATTGTAAGTGTAGTTATCTTTCAGACGAGAATAAATTAAAGACATGATTTGTAATGAATTGTAAAATAGAATTGTATCAAGTTGTATGTGATGCTGATTCATGTTTATTCATGTCTACTCTATCATGTATGCCTATGAACTATTATAGTGTAATAACCCGGAAATCTGAGCCAATTTAAATTTTTTATTTTGGCAATTTTGATGAATTTTGAATATTTAAAATGAATTATTTTAAATAATAACGACGAGAAATTTATTTTGAATAGAATTAGAACGTATATATTTATATAAATTGTCATTAGAATATAACTATTTTATTTTAAATATAAAAGGAATTGAAAATGGCGCGATAGTTTGAAAATTCGATTTCAAAGTTCAAATGAATGTACAGGATTCAAAATAAACCGGATTTTAGCGAAACCAAAAATATTTGAATCTATTTGAAAATATATTTACAACAAATCCGAAAAATTGAAATTTCACAGCGGGAATAAAAAGTTATGCCCAGTTGAAATTTCAGAATAGTCGCTATGGAATTTTTGGCCCTTAAAAATGGAAATTTTGCAAACGACCTTCGTTTTCGACAAAACCACTTTTGTTGGATCCGGGATGTCACGTTATTTCTAGATTCCAATTTTCAAGATTTTTCGAAGTAATGTGTGAGCGTGGCAAAAGAAAACGTGTTTTGACAGTTTTAGTCAATTTGGATCGACCAGAAAATGACCAATTTTCAAACGGTCTCAGAATTTGACGAAATTAGTTTTGTTAGGATCATATCCTCAATACGAAGCTAGAAAATATTTTTTGAGAATTTTTAGAGTCTGTATGTGGCCCCGGTAAATTGAAATTCGCGTTCAAATTCAATATATAGATTTATATTTTGATTTTGACGAAAAATGATCGAAACAGTCGAATCGGCTTACGGTACATATCCCATTGTGTTTGGAATGGGGGTAATACACTAGGAACGACAGTCGTTGGGTCTCGATTGGAGTTCAAATGTAAAGTCAACCTTTTGGGGATTTAATTAATTAATTAATTATTAAAATAATATATATATATAAAAACGTTTAAAAGTCTCTAAACCTAATTTCCCTCAGTACAAAGCCCGCCCCCTAATTCCCTGAGACTCGACGCTCACCCAAATCGCCCCCTCCCACCTCGTCAGTAGCGCTGCCGCCTTCCAACCGCCATCCCCGCCCGGCACCACCTCTCTCTGACCGCCCTCAGATGATTCCAATGCCCCACTCCTTTCTCTCCTCCTCTAAAGTCCCATCCACCCCAAAAACCGTCAGACCCCCCTGCACCTCCACGCAAGACCAGCGCCTCCGCCTATTGACCGGCGCCACCCACCTGAGAACGCCCCACGTCGCCATCCCCTCCCCCCCTCTAACACCACCCGCTGTAAGTTTTGCATTTTAATTTATTCTATCCTTGTTTTCTTTAAGGTAATAAGATTTGATTTAATACAAATCAGTTTAGATTTTTAGTTTTATATAAAGTTAGATTTCTAGTTTTATAAAAAGATTTGATTTCTTTAAGAATAAAAATATGTTTTTTATATTATAGAAAGAATAAAAATATGATTTTTAGAAAGAATAAAAATATGATTTTTATATTATAGAATGAATAAAAATATGATTTTTATATTATAGAGATAATAAAAATATGATTTTTATAATATATAGAATAAAAATTCGATCTTTATATAAGAAGTAGGAATATAAAAATATAATTTTTATATAGAAAGAAGCGCCGTAAAAATATATGAAGTAGAAATAAAAATATGATTTTTATTTATTGAAATAAAGCGATAAAAATATATGATTTTTATATATGAAATGCCATAGTAAAAATGTGATTTTTACTGTGAACAACATGAAAAAGTCACACTGGGATTTTGGGCATATCCGAACCGTTCAGAGATGAAATGGCGGAGTGGAACCCTCGGTGAGAACTCCTCACTTTTATTTTGATTTCTAGTTGAAATATATACTAGGATGCAGACGGTGCTTAGTAGCACCCGACACCCGTCGTCCACAGACCATGGATGACTTGTTTGTTTGATTGTTGTGTTGTGAAATTTGATTGTGCGATGTGGAATGAAATAAAATATTTTATAGTGGAAAATATTTTATAGTTAAAAATATGATTTTTAACGTGTATATAAAATAAATAGTAATAAACAAATTGGACGATTTGTTTATATATACTGATTTGGCTGATATTGATTGGGACGATAAATTTTACACATCGCCCAACTGCACAAATAAAAATCTATGTTTTTTGATTTGAAACCCCACACGGGTATTGGGATGATATTTAACGTACACTAATCCCGATTGTTTAGTTGTATGTCAATCGATGGGTTGACAGACTGTGTAAGCGTTAATTATTGATATTTAATGCTTATGCAGTTGTGTGGTGCACTCTGGATGATGGTTGATTATTTATCGTGCTATTATATACATGTGTTGTATGGAATTCATATAATTAACATTATATGGTAATTGATTGGGCCTCATTCTAATTTGGAAAATAAAGAATATTATAAAAGAAAATATTCATGTGTTGAATAAAATAAATATTCATGTGTTGAATAAGAATATATATTCATGTGTTAAAATAAAATATAAATTCATGTGTTGAATAGAATAAATATTCATGTGTTGAATAGAATAAATATTCATGTGTTGAATAGAAAATATTCATGTGTTGAATAAAATAAAAATATTCATGTGTTGAATAAAAATATAAATTCATGTGTTGAATAGAATAAATATTCATGTGTTGAAATAAAATATATATTCATGTGTTGAAATAAAATATATATTCATGTGTTGAATAAAAATATAAATTCATGTGTGGAATAAAATAAAAATATTCATGTGTTGAAATAAAATATATATTCATGTGTTGAAATAAAATATATATTCATGTGTTGAAATAAAATATATATTCATGCGTTGAATAAAAATATATATTCATGTGTTGAAGAAAAATATTCATTTGTTGAATAGAATAATGAAGTTATTGAAATATATAAAGCCGTGTTGGTTAGATATGCGCCATTTTGACGCGAACGATATTTATATTGATTATATTCGTTTTTGTAATGATTATAGAAAAGGAAGTGATTTCAAAATATAACGTTTTGAAAATATTATCATTTATATATCGATGATATGGAATATTCAATTTTGATTAGAAATTCAATATGAAGTTGAAATGGTTTTGAAAACGAATTTAAAACGATTTATAAATTACGTTTTAAAAGGAAATCGACGAAGTATATATTATATATATATATATATAATATTATGGCCTGAATAGAACGCACCGTGCCACGACAGTTCGCGAATTTCGACCATTGACTTCGAATGGATATTACGGGAGATCCGACCGTCGGATTCTCCTAAAACCGGAACCGTTGGGTTCATATCGAAAAGAGCTTTCTAACGAATATTAGAAATTAGAAATCTAACGGTTGGATTTGTAATTATGTCCAAATAAAATTTGAAAAAGGTCGTTATAAGTGCAGTTCGATGGCCGTTGATGGAAATCGACTGTACGGGCCTTGATAAAATTATTAAAAATAGTAATAATTTGTGTAAAATCATAAGAAATGATTTGTGAAGAATTGGGATGAAAATTTCCATATTTGAAAAGATAAAAATAGTTTTTTATCGAAATGAACTAGTTTTGAACTAGAATTATAATTCCATTTATTTTTAAAATAAATAAATTGGATTTGAAATGGTTTTGAAAATAACCAGAATTTCCAATAATTGAATTGGAATGGATTTGAATCGAAATTGTCTTTGGAATAATTCGATGTTGGGTTTCGTGATTATGCAGATACTATTATGGAATTTTGAAAGATATATTTATATCGTTATTTCCAATACGATATTTGTAGTCGTAGAATTTGATATTGAATATAAGCCGATATATTTTCTATTCAGAGCCTTGTATTTAATATCAAAAATGGATTTGGGTTTGTTGTGAATGGTGTCTTCATTAACACTGTTCTTAAACCCAGTTGAGAAAAAGATTAAATCTTTTTATTTAGATTTAATGAAGGATACCAATTAAATGATATTTAATTGGAATTGAATTAGAATGTGATTGTGGGTTTATAGTGAACCGTGTTTTAAATGACATTGGTTCTTTAACCCAGTTAAAGCCAGGGTATGATTTCCCAAGTTAAATAATCATTGATAGTGATTATTGGGAAGATTAAAACCAAGTGGAGTTTTAACGAATCTTTAATTAGATTGAAATAATCGAGAATGGAGTATCACCAGTTTTGCTCCAGGTGATAGTTAAATCTTTAATTAGATTTGAACGTGAAATGGTAATTAAATTTACCGATAACACCGTGGTGTTAGATATGAAGTATGACCAGTTTTACTTCATGGGATGAATAGGTTGGGATTGGGAAATAAAATAAATGATTACTTCGGTGTGGTTCGCTAATCCCGACTAATTTGAATTGATATTCAAAAGAAGATTAAAGAATTTATTTTTGATAAAATTAATGGGAACCTTTCCCAAAGTGTAAGAATATTTGAGTAAAAGAATATTCTGAATTGGAATGAGGTGTATGTTGTGTTTGTGTAACACTTATTTATTATATACGCGGGTTATTCAGAAAGACCGGGTTTATCCCATTCTGAATAATTGATTCGATGATGTGTCAACGATGAAGACGGTGGTCGAAGACCGGAGGTCTCCACATCGTTTGGGTGATTACTGATGATCTTGATTGGGCTGTACACCCAAGAGGAGGGAATCAGTTGGTGATCGTCTAGACGTACTTGGAGATTGTTATCCATCTGATCGATCCAAATGAATATGGGTCGGTTTTAAGCATTTTGAAGAAGGGATCGGTCCTGTCGTTATTAAAAGGGGGCGGTCGTAGCGCAAGATTCCTGGTCGTCCTAAAGCTGGTCGCTTTCAATCGCTCTCAAAAATACAAGATTCCTGGTCGTCCCAAAGCTGGTCGTTTTCAGGTCGCTTCAAACACGAAGTTGTTTCGGTCGTTCCAAAGAACTAAAAGCTTCTGGTCGTTCCGAAGGCCAATGATTACTGATCGCTCAAATATTCAACAGCTTTGATCGCTCTAAAATGCTGAAGAACTCCTGGTCGCTCCAGAATGCTAAAGAGATCTGGTCTTTCCAAATATACAAGGTATCTGGTCGCTTACTAGCTCTTGATCGCACCAACAAGCTTCAAGGCTTCCTGGTCCGTTTGTTCCAAGCATCCTGGTCGGTCCGCGCCGCATTCTAGCCTCCTGGTCGTCCTTTCTTCTGGCGGAAGCTCCTGGTCGGCCAAAGCGCTAGAAACGACCTGTGATGGCGTGACAGCTGGAAACAACTGGTGACAACTGGCAGTGGCATTTCCCTAAATACCGAAAATACCGACCAGGCCCCTGAATACAAGATTTCAGCCATTTCTCCGCCTATAAATAGGACCCTACCTCCATCATTTGGAGGGGACGGGGGGAGGAACTACGAGGAGGTGCTGTCTAATTGCTTTCGGGATTTCTCCAAGCATTCCTACATCTCTTCTCTACCTTCGATCATAAGTCTATGAAGCGTTGGAGCATGTGGAGCATAGCTTTCATGGAGGAACAAGCATAAGCATTCCACGCACTTCTTCATTTCTTCTTGATCATTCACCCAAAGATCTAAGGAGCTTTCATCCATGGCTTTCATGGAGGGATTGGCATAAAATACTTCATGCTTTCATCCATCCTTTCAATCGGTTGTAAAGATAAATGCATGTCAAAGGAGCTTGTATGAATGTATAATAGAGCAAATGTTGTAATCTTTTGGTGATTAATGAAATCCAATCTTCAAAGTGGACGTAGACTCGAATAAGAGTCGAACCACTATAAAATTCTTGTCTTCTTTCTTTATTTTGGTATTTTGATGCTCTTGAATGTTGGATATGGCCTCACATAACTCTAAAGGTTTTCTAACGCCCCGCCTCTGAAAAGGTGACATGCTTTCTAAGCATCTCGCCTCTGATTAGGTAACATGTTTAGAAATACCATTTTGGTTGTTATACCAATTTTCGGTATCAACAATTAGGCGCCCACCGTGGGGCCAGATCTACTTTCTGGCATCAAGTATACTACAAAGATCTTGAGATCTTGAAGCTAAGCCTTAAAATAGCTCGCTCTAGCTTGCGATTTGGACCTTCTGACGGATTTTCTGCAAAGTTCAAGTTGCTTTCTGAAATAATGCCGCCAAAAGCAAATAAGGAAGCTAGAATTAGAATCTCTAACGGAGAAAATCGGGATGAGACCCCCATGGCTAACCGATTTGAAGTGGGAGAGACATCTAATGGAGGTGTGAATGTCACAAGAGGCGAGCTTGATCAAGCTGTCGCTGGATTGACGCAACAGCTAGAGATAGCTAACAAAGCCATGTTGACAAAACTTGATTCTCTCTTTGCTCTTCAGGCCGCTGCGGCAAAGGTGGCCTCTAAGCCCATTCGTGCAGAGGATGCTGGTTCTTCTTCTTCTAGTCCAAATCGGGAAAAATCTTTTCAAGAAATCTCCGATCCTGATAAAGGAAAGCATGAGACTTCGAAGCAAGCTGATCGGAACCGCACTGCAGGGATCACTTCTCATCAAGCGGCCAATTCTGCCAAAGGGGCACTTTCCAACCAAGAAAGGCCAGGGCCCCTAAGTCGCAACCGCGATGGTTTGCTCAAGCAAGCCTCCGGTCAAGACAAAGGTGTCCGCCCCGCAGATAGCCTCCCTGAGAAGGAACGCCTCAAGAAAATGGTCCAACAGCTTATGAAGGAAAGCCAATCTCGAAACGATAATGAGGCTGAATGGGAATTCGCACCGTCCAAAAACCCCCTCACTGAAAGGATTAAAAAGACAACTTTCCCACGCAAATTCAAACCTCCTTCAATCCAAGCTTATAACGGGACAGGCGACCCCAATGTGTTCTTGTTTCGATACGATCAACACATGGATGGGGTACAAGCAACTGACGAACTTAAGTGCTTGTACTTCCCGGTGTATTTGGAAGGGGTTGCATCATTATGGTTCACAAGGTTGCCTCCCCGATCTATTGATGACTTTGCCACATTGGCAAGATGCTTCCGAGACCAGTTCCGCCTCCAAACAACAAAGGTCAGAGACATTATGTCCCTCAATGAACTAGAACAAGCTCCTGGTGAAACGATAAGGTCTTTCTTGAATCGTTTTAATGCTGCTGCTGCAGAAGTAGGGACCCAAGAGCCAAGGCTAATTCTAATGGCCTTAAAGGGGGGCATTGATAAGATGTCCGAGTTCGGAAGGTGGCTAAAAAGAAAGAAACCTGAGACACTAGAAAATTTTTATGACAAAGCCGAGGAATACATGTGTCTTGAAGATGATCCTATCTATTCCGTTGGCAATGTCAAAGCTAAGGTGGTCCCAGAAAGGAAGGAAGCTCCCAAAAAGAATAGTCAAGAAAATTTTGGGGAAGGTCAAAAGAGAGGAAGCAGTAATGATGCTAGAAATGATAAGGACTCCAAGAAACGGCGTTTCTTCAAGCCAACGGATTTTACTCCGTTGAATGATACAATCGAGCACATATATATGGCAACGAAGGATGCAGAGGGCTATCCGAGCCCAAAGCCAGTGAAGGTGTCCGAAGAAGCTGCAAACTCAGGGAGGTTCTGTCGATTTCACAATCGACCGGGACACGACACTAATGAATGTCGACACCTGAAAAACTTGATTGAAGAATTGATAAGGCAAAATCGTCTCCAGGAGTATGTAAAGCGTTCATCAGATACCGAGCCTGCCCAGGGGCAGCAGGTCCATCCAAGTCAAGACAGAAGAACACCTGCGAATATTCCTCGACCTGTTATCAATATAATCAGTGGCGGACCTCATCCTGTAGGGGATACTTGGGAGGATATGATCAGGTATACTAATGAACCAAGAAGCATTCTAAAAGGAGACGGTTTTGAGGTTTGCAATAATTCTCTTTGTCGAAAAATGCCTAAAACATCCTGCGAAGATGTTATCTTCCGGGATCGGGATTCCGACGGAATGTTGGTTCCAACTGTTGACCCAATGGTGATCACCATTGGCTTGGGTCCAGCAATAGTAAAGAAGGTGTTGATTGATAACGGAGCATCCGTAAACGTTCTGTTTTACAGTACTTTCTCTAAAATGGGTCTATCCATGGATAATGTGCGAGCTAGCAAAGACAAAATACACGGGTTCACTGGCGTACCAACTCAGCCAATCGGTGTGATTGATCTCCTTGTAGAGCTAGGAGAGGGAGAGAGGCAAGTCTCCATGATACAATCTTTCGTTATAATTGACTCACCTTCAGGGTACAATGCATTCTTGGGAAGGCCAGCACTTGCCGACTTCAGGGTAGCTCTTGCTCCTTGGTGCTTGATGATGAAGTTCCCGATCGCAAATGTGGTGGGAGTTATCAAAGGGGATCCTCAGGAATCGAGAGAATGCTATATGGCAGAACTGATTGAAGCTCGGAGATACGAAATTCAGAAGGATGCGGAGACTCCTCTCTGCATCCATGAAGCTCCTTTATAGCAATTAATAACCATCCCCTGCGCTGGAACATATAACGACATGCAGGAAGATATGGACCCATGAAAAATCAGTGCAAGGGATGAAAAGGTAGCACCAGTTGAAGCTACCATTTCCATAGAGATCCATGATAGTGATACAGATAAGCTAATAAAGATAGGCTCCCAATTGGACCCTATGCTGCAAAAGGAATTGATTAGTTTTTTGAAAGCAAATTTGGATGTCTTCGCTTGGAGTCACTCAGATATGTGCGGGATACCTCCAGACGTAATAGTGCATAAGCTGAATATTGACCCCAACGTGTGCTCGTTGAAGCAGAAAAGACGGATACAGGGCCCAGAAAGGTCTGAAGCTTTGAAAGATGAAGTGGATAGGCTATTGACGAATAATTTCATTCGAGAATCCACCTATCCTAATTGGGTGTTCAATCCGGTCCTTGTGAAAAAATCAAACGGCAAATGGCGAGTGTGTGTTGATTATTCTGACTTGAATAAGGCTTGCCCAAAAGATAGTTTCCCCCTACCTCGAATTGATCAACTTGTTGATGCAATAGCGGGGCACGAACTATTGTCTTTCATGGATGCATATTCTGGATACAATCAGATTATGATGCACGAGCCAGACCAGGATAGTACCGGTTTCATAACTGATCGTGGTTTATATTGTTATAAGGTAATGCCGTTTGGTTTGAAAAATGCAGGTGCCACCTACCAACGCTTGGTGAACGCAATGTTCAAAACTCAAATTGGAAAGACTATGGAGGTTTATGTGGACGACATGCTGGTAAAATCCAAAGAGGCAAAGAATCATATAGAGGATCTTGATGAAATGTTCCAAATCCTGAGGAGATACGGTATGAAGCTCAATCCACTTAAGTGCTCGTTCGGCGTAGCATCAGGAAAATTTCTTGGTTTCATGGTAAATGCTCGGGGCATTGAAGAAAACCCAGCACAAGTGATTGCTTTGCGAGAAATGCAAGCTCCACGGACTAAGAAAGAACTCCAATGCTTAAATGGCAAGGTAGCAGCATTGAGCCGCTTCATCTCAAGGGCAATGGACAGGTGCATTCCCCTATTTGATGCATTAAAAAAGGAAAAGAAAAGCTTCCAGTGGACTCCCGAATTCCAGCAAGCATTTGAAGATCTCATCAAGCACATGGAATCCCCTCCGATGTTATCAAAGCCTAGGGATGGAGAAAGCTTGCTCTTATACCTTGCAGTGTCATCCCATACGTTGAGCGCAACACTCGTTAGGGAGGAAGACAAAGTGCAGTGGCCAATATACTACATTAGCAAAAGGTTTACCGGGGCAGAGATGAATTATCCAAGGATAGAAAAGCTTGCATATGCCTTGCTCATTGCATCACAAAAGCTCAGACCCTATTTCCAATCCCACTCTATTAAAGTCCTTACCGACCAACCCTTGAAACAGGTATTGTTCCGTCCAGAAACTTCGGGAAGACTCCTGAAATGGAATATTGAACTCAGCCAATATGATATCACTTACTATCCCAGAAAGGCAATAAATGGACAAGCTTTGGCCGACTTTATCGCTGAATTCACTGACATGGGAGAGGAAATGGAGGAAACTAATGAATTGGCTGTTGGGTGGAAACTTTTTTGTTGATGGCGCTAAGAATGAATATTGTGCTGGGGCAGGGATAGTATTCGAAACCCCAGAAGGACGACATGTATGCTGTGCTCTGCGATTTGAATTCCCCATCACCAACAACGAGGCCGGATATGAAGCGTTACTTGGAGGATTGCGGGTTGCAAAAGAATTAAGCTTGAAAAGTCTACTAATATTCAGCGATTCACAGCTTATGGTTTCCCAAATCAAAGGTGAATTCCAGACTAAGATGGGAAGGCTTCCGACATATCTGCTTAAAGCCAAAGAACTTCTCGACAACTTGGAATATTATTCTATCTCTCATATTCCTCGCAGAGAAAATTGGAAGGCAGATTCCTTATCAAAGCTAGCTAGCACCGGAGATCCTCAAATCTTCGATCTAGTTCCTGTGGAAGTATTATCTAGTTCCAGCATTGAGGAATCCGATATAGACTGGGTTATGGAAACAACCAACGAGCCCGACTCGTGGATGACCCCCATAAAAAACTATATACTTCACGGAACACTTCCTAAGAAACCAAAGGATCGCAGAAAACTGCTCCGAAAGTCTCGCCTATATCTTGTCCAAGATGGTCATTTATACAGGAGAGGATATTCAACGCCATTACTACGGTGTGTAACAAAGGAGGAATCTAAAGCGATTTTGGCGGAGCTACATGAAGGAGATTGTGGAGGTCATGTTGGTGGACAGACTTTTGCCAAAAAGATCCTTCGATATGGTTATTTTTGGCCCGATGTGAACATCGACTCAATGACATTCACTAAGAAATGCGACCGGTGCCAGAAATTTGCAAAAATTCCAAGAGCTCCGTCAACTGAGTTGACACAGATGTTGAGTCCTTGGCCATTCGCTGTCTGGGGCATAGACTTGATTGGAGCACTACCTACCGCAAAATCGAGCTTCAAATATGCTATAGTGGCCGTGGATTACTTTACCATATGGGCTGAAGTTGAACCATTGGCAACTATCACATCGAAGAAGGTAATCAACTTTGTGTTGAAAAATATCATATGCAGGTTTGGGGTTCCACAGAAAATTATCACCGACAATGGCACACAATTTGAAAGTGACGAATTCAAGGATTTCTGCAACAAATATCATATTCAGAAAAGTTTTGCAGCAGTTGCCCACCCGCAGGCCAACGGGAAAGTTGAGGCAGTCAACAAAATCCTGAAGTCCACCATTAAAAAGCGTCTCGAGAAAGCTAAAGGCAACTGGATTGAAGAATTGCCACTTGCCCTATGGGCTTATCGTACGACTCATAAAACTGCAACTGGGCATACTCCGTTCTCCTTGGCATATGGTTCGGAAGCAATGATACCTGTGGAGTTAGAGGTTCCAACTCACCGCAGAATTCATTTTAACCAAGAAGAGAATGAAAAGCTGCAACTTGAGGCCCTTGATTTACTCGAGGAAAAAAGGACTGAATCCGAACTTAGAATGGTCGCCCATCAGAGAAGAATTGCTCGACACTTCAATCAAAAGGTCAGGCATAGAACATTCGAAATGGGAGACCTGGTGTTAAAGAAAATCATGACCGCAACAGGAGTCTTTGGCCCCAATTGGGAAGGTCCATTTGTCATCGACCAAAAGCTCCTCGACGGTACCTTTAAGCTCAAAACTACAGATGGAGTAGAACTCCCAAGGGCCTGGAACAGTGATCACCTTCGTCGCTATTTTAAATGATTTTCTAACTCATATTCTTTTGTATTTTTCTATGAATATGGTAAATACTTTGTATAAAATTACATGAATATAAATCCATCAGCACTTCTGATTCTGTCAAAGCTTTATATTCGCATCCAAAAGATGCACAACTTTGGTTACAGGACACGATACCTTCGTCATCCTGTTTTCCGTCATAAAACTCGCCATAGCTTTACAGAAGAAAGATGGTCCAAAAGCAGGTGCAAATTTAACCCAACCCCTCTCCGAGGATTCTCAATCGAATAATAAACTGAGTCTTCTCCAGGGGTGCTCGGTCAAATAACCCAAAGTCAGACAAAATCTGATCGCGTTATAACCGAGTTTCTTAACCCAAACCCTCTCCAAGGATTCTCAGTCGAATAATAAACTGAGTCTTCTCCAGGGGTGCTCGGTCAAATAACCCAAAGTCAGACAAAATCTAATCGCATTATAACCGAGTTTCTTAACCCAAACCCTCTCCGAGGATTCTCAGTCGAATAATAAACTGAGTCTTCTCCAGGGGTGCTCGGTCAAATAACCCAAAGTCAGACAAAATCTGATCACGTTATAACCGAGTTTCTTAACCCAAACCCTCTCCGAGGATTCTCAGTCGAATAATAAACTGAGTCTTCTCCAGGGGTGTTCGGTCAAATAACCCAAAGTCAGACAAAATCTGATCGCGTTATAACCGAGTTTCTTAACCCAAACCCTCTCCGAGGATTCTCAGTCGAATAATAAACTGAGTCTTCTCCAGGGGTGCTCGGTCAAATAACCCAAAGTCAGACAAAATCTGATCGTGTTATAACCGAGTTTCTTAACCCAAACCCTCTCCGAGGATTCTCAGTCGAATAATAAACTGAGTCTTCTCCAGGGGTGCTCGGTCAAATAACCCAAAGTCAGACAAAATATGATCGCGTTATAACCGAGTTTCTTAACCCAAACCCTCTCCGAGGATTCTCAGTCGAATAATAAACTGAGTCTTCTCCAGGGGTGCTCGGTCAAATAACCCAAAGTCAGACAAAATCTGATCGCGTTATAACCGAGTTTCTTAACACAAACCCTCTCCAAGGATTCTCAGTCGAATAATAAACTGAGTCTTCTCCAGGGGTGCTCAGTCAATAAATCAAAGTCAGAAAAAACTTGACTACAATATTACTGAGTCTTTGACAAGGAAAACCTTCAAAAGGCATTCAAACATTTCTCGAATACCCAATGCATTAGGACGCAAAGGATGGAGAATTCCAAACAAAGCATGCAAGGTTCGTATAAAGAATCAAAAGCATCCAAATATCCACCTTCGATATATAATGGTTGAAACAACCCATGGGTACGGGGGCATATCACATATCACGACACAAAGCAAAAAGCAACTCCTTGATTTCTCACATACCAAAGGATCATTTCAACCGTTTATAAGTGGGAAATTTATAAATAAGCAAAATGTGTAAAGTGTGGTGTGCAAGCATAATGTACAAACCAGAATGCGCAGAAGAAAATAACAAGGTCAAAAGCACCAAAACACATAACATCGTCACATACACATACCAAAATAAAGCTACCAGCGTCGCGTACACAACCAAAAGTAGGTGATAAAAAGAGTCATGAAGCGAGGACTGGCACTCGCTTGATACATCCAGTCATACAATATCTACAAACACCGGATCCGAAACCCCCAAGTCAAGCATTCTTACCAAGAGATTTCTCCCCATCACAAGGGGAAGGGGGAAGGACCTCGCTTTCCTAGCCCAAAAGTTCGACAATCATCTTATCCCTAGACTTGAGAGCTCGAATGAGGAGGGCCTTATCTTCCTCCAAAAGAGCTATACGCTTGATATGCTCACGATTCAGCCCCGAAAGATTGTTGACAAGGTCATGCCATCCTGTCAAGTCTTTATCCAAGTAATTGCTAAGCATGTCAAAATGTCTTTCAAGCCAATCTTTCACTTTGTCAAGCTGAGTCAGCCCATCATGCTGAATAGAGTTCACGTCATCAGCAAGCACTCTATAATCGGACGGGTGTATATCAGGGTTAATAAACACCCCATCCAAGCAGTATCCTTTGAACCGATCAGCAAGCTCAGGGTGACATGGCAAGACACAATATTGGGGTCTATTTATGATAACTCGAAGCTCATTTAGGGAAGGGGTTCTCACAGCAGAATCACTAGTTGCAGAACAAGCTTCAAGCACAGGAGATTTTCCAGCTCTGCGCTGTCTTTTAGAATCAGTATCCTCCTGTTGGGGGTTTTCTGGCATATCGTGTTTACCTATCATCCTGCACAGAAATTTCACAAATTTTTTGGTCAACAATCAAGTTCAAGCAGTGTTGTGAGCTAAACTGATCGGTCATGATTAGTCAAACAAGAATGGTCGGCCTGAAAATTATCTAAGGCTGATCGCTTTAAAAGCCGAAACACTGGTCACCCAAGATTGGCCTGGGTAGGTTTATATCAAACTTCGTCATAGCGCGATCCAAACTCCACCAAAGCCTTACTCAGCTCTAAACGCGATCGGTTTTAGGGGGATCACACACAAAAGCTGACCTGAATTAGTCAAACCTTGTTCGCTCTGAAATGGTAAGGATCCGATCGTGCCTGAAAGAGTAAAACTCTGGTCGCTCCCAACATAGACAATACCGATCACTTAAAAATCAGTCAAAATTTAATCCAGTTCTAGTCGCACAAAACTAGCCTCGATTGGGTCGATAAAAACATCCCAAGGCCGGTCGTTCTGCGATCAGTCTGAAGACAATCATACCCTGGTCGGTCAAGATTCAAATCCATATGGATCGTTCATACCAGGTAAAACTAAAGATAGCCTGTTCTGGTCAGTCGAAGGAGGATCGGCTCATCTAAAAACCGACCATACCACTGCTCTAAAAACGACCAGTCTGGTCGCGCAAATGAAAGGAAACTTGAATTTTCGTTGCAAGTGCACAGTAAAACCATCAAAAATAATGGTACAAAGAGATGATTCTAGAAGGAAAATCAAAACATGCATCACAAAAAGATTTCATACACATCAGTTAGTCAAGCATTTGCACAAACAAGTCGTGATCGCTGCGAAAACGACATAGAAATTGCTCATTTTGAAATCATCACTCCCCTATTCCATTAGGGTGACTAGGTTGAAACCACGCTCAAATGATTAATGATGTCAACAACGAAGGTTTACAAAAAATTATTGTGACTTCTTCCTCAAACTCATTCTACTCCAAATTCAAAGTCAACGTCAGAATGCATATAATGTACCTGGGATTTGGAAGAATAGTTCGGGTTGGTAAAGCAGCAGCTTGAATCGGCAAGGAAGTAAGCTAAAGATCGAGCAATTTGTTTTTTAAAGAAGGGAAAGCCCCCATTGATGAAGATTTTGACCAAGAAGAAATGGAGAAGGAAATGACGGGCTAAATTAATTATATAAGTTTAATTTGGTCTCTCCGGATTTTTTCGGAATTGTCTCTTCGCCTTCCAGAATTTGGCCTTTTCGTGCATTCCAAAACTGGAGAAAGGACCGACCTCTACTTGCCACATTTAAAACCGACCCCTCAGGATAATTCCAGAACCAACCCATGAGAACTGCGTCCAAGACCGACCCTTAATTGAAGCAGATCGATCCACTAATGTTTCGAAGCCCACAGTTTTTTATAAAAACTATGAAACTTCGAGGGGCAAAATGTTATCCATTTGATCGATCCAAATGAATATGGGTTGGTTTTAAGCGTTTTGAAGAAGGGATCGGTCCTGTCGTTATTAAAAGGGGGCGGTCGTAGCGCAAGATTCCTGGTCGTCCTAAAGCTGGTCGCTTTCAGTCGCTCTCAAAAATACAAGATTCCTGGTCGTCCCAAAGCTGGTCGCTTTCAGGTCGCTTCAAACACGAAGTTGTTTCGGTCGTTCCAAAGAACTAAAAGCTTCTGGTCGTTCCGAAGGCCAATGATTACCGATCGCTCCAAATATTCAACAGCTTTGATCGCTCTAAAATGCTGAAGAGCTCCTGGTCGCTCCAGACTGCTAAAGAGATCTGGTCGTTCCAAATATACAAGGTATCTGGTCGCTTACTAGCTCTTGATCGCACCAACAAGCTTCAAGGCTTCCTGGTCCGTTTGTTCCAAGCATCCTGGTCGGTTCGCGTCGCATTCTAGCCTCCTGGTCGTCCTTTCTTCTGGCGGAAGCTCCTGGTCGGCCAAAGCGCTAGAAACGACCTGTGATGGCGTGACAGCTGGAAACAACTGGTGACAACTGGCAGTGGCATTTCCGTAAATAACGAAAATACCGACCAGGCCCCTGAATACAAGATTTCAGCCATTTCTCCGCCTATAAATAGGACCCTACCTCCATCATTTGGAGGGGACGGGGGGAGGAACTACGAGGAGGTGTTGTCTAATTGCTTTCGGGATTTCTCCAAGCATTCCTACATCTCTTCTCTACCTTCGATCATAAGTCTATGGAGCATTGGAGCATTGGAGCATGTGGAGCATAGCTTTCATGGAGGAACAAGCCTAAGCATTCCACGCACTTCTTCATTTCTTCTTGATCATTCACCCAAAGATCTAAGGAGCTTTCATCCATGGCTTTCATGGAGGGATTGGCATAAAATACTTCATGCTTTCATCCATCCTTTCAATCGGTTGTAAAGATAAATGCATGTCAAAGGAGCTTGTATGAATGTATAATGGAGCAAATGTTGTAATCTTTTGGTGATTAATGAAATCCAATCTTCAAAGTGGACATAGACTCGAATAAGAGTCGAACCACTATAAAATTCTTGTCTTCTTTCTTTATTTTGGTATTTTGATGCTCTTGAATGTTGGATATGACCTCACATAACTCTAAAGGTTTTCAAACGCCCCGCCTCTGAAAAGGTGACGTGCTTTCTAAGCATCTCGCCTCTGATTAGGTAACGTGTTTAGAAATACCATTTTGGTTGTTATACCAATTTTCGGTATCAACAGAGATCGATGGATATGCGAGGTACCAGGTGCCTCCGGTTTCGTTTAGACCCAGAACGAACTTGTAAATGGACTGTGTGTCTGACATTGGATTTTATTCTGTGTGATTGATTTCTATTAAATATATATCTGTTTGGAGGCGGAGAATTTATTCTCTTGCTTAATACCCTTCTCTGAGACGTACGAGCTCAGGGGTTATATATTGATGGATATCAATCGCATGGAGTGAATTGCATGTGCGGCATGCCTAAGTGGCAAATGATCAAGGCTTCTGTTGAAAAGCAAAGTCTTATGGTTGATGATCAAAGCACCGCCTGTGTGGCATAGCTTTGTGTAGCGTTGATTCACGAGCCTCACACCCCGGTTGTGAACCAGAAATGGGAGAGGACGTCACGGAGGGCATGCATTTCTTTCTAGCTAGGGTGGTGTCATTGACCTACCAGCCCTGACATTTATATAATTTTCACCTGTGTGGTTGTTGCTGTTGCGAGGAGCGTCGGATATATCGGTGACTATGTGGAGCCGATAGAGTCATTTGGCTCATTTATGCCCCATAGGGCGGGGAGACGTAGTGTCCAGTGTTTAAGTTTAATCCACATCGAGTGGACCGACCAAGTTGCTCCAAGGGCTCACCTGTGTCTGGGTCCTGAGACATGGGCTAGATTATCTTGAATCGGTAGAGGATGATCCCTTGCCTCGGTTCATAGATGGAAATCCAATTTCCAAATACGTGACTTTGCGGTTTTGATTGTAGAGCCTAGTATGGCGACATGATATATGGTACCCATGCCGTCTAGGATTGATACATTTATATTTGAAGTTGTTTTATACACTATGCACTTATAATAGTATCAAATGATTTTTTTTAACGTACCAAGCATGTTTGGCTATTATAAGGGAAAACCCTATCCTCCGGCTTGTGTTGCATTGTGTGATGGGACCTGGGTCTTATAATAGCTTCATTTTTCCAAAAAGCATTGCGCTGTTTTGTTATATGCACTGGTAATCTTGGGAGGAAACTCATTCCGTGTTATACGGCGTGGTCCCTTGATATATATGATTTAAAGTAAAGCTTTAAATAACTGTTTTAGTTCTCACACCAGTCACATGACTGACCTGGAGTTTATTGTTTTAACCTAAACTTTGGGTGCCCTTTTTTGACACGGGCAGCTAGTAGTTTTGGTTTTGCAGATTTATATTCACAGGATCCTGATTTACAGCTGAATCAATATTCGGAAAGCTCTGTATCCGTGTATTACTTCCAGTTGTGTATTGTATTATTTTTTTGCTGCAGTAATTTATTGTAATCTCTGGTATCTAGTAAATGTGTAATATTGATTTATACTCTGTATATTCTTGTATTCTGGTGAATTGTTGTAATAAGCAATGAAATGTTCTTCTGTTTGTGTTTTGATTTGTCTTACCCTCAACTCAATCCGTGATTTCCAATAAGGGGGATTTCGGGTCGTTTCATCGCGGTATCAGAGCTTTGGTTTACAGAGCTCAGAGAACAAGATACGTTAGAACCAAACGAAAGAATTCATCAGAGATTGGATTAGTAATATCCAAAGAGAATGACTCGTTAGAGATGGGATCAGTAGTATCCTAGAACGAGTGTGAAGAGTGTGTTTTTAAAATGAAAGCAAAAATTGTTTTGAAAATTTAAACTTTATTATTTGTATTTTATTATTTATTTTATATTGAATTTGGAAAATCCTGTATATAAAGGTTTTGCGTATACGTCTGATCCGCGTGTATTTGAAATCTTAATATACTTGATAGATATAGAATCACGCTCTAGTCTCCCGTGGATGTTCTGATGGTGGTTCGAAACATCATCAGAATTTATGTTCGAGTGACGAAAGTGGGATTTCTATATGTTTCCATTAGACTGGTGTGAGAACCAAAGCTAGATAGGTTTATTGTTGTGATTTGGTATCAAGAATATGATTTTCTATATATGTATCAAAATTATTAGTTTGAAATGATAATCAATTAATTGATTGATGATTGTGTTGTTTGATTAACTAAAATGTTGAACCTTTAGCCAAATTGAACCAAATAGTGAGTTGTATTGAAAATTTGTCGCATTTGTATACATATACATGTACTTACATTGGACAGGTCATAGCAAGGAGGCTAGAGAAGAGGAATAAAATTGTTTGCCCGACAAATAGGTACATGTTTATTGTATTTCTTGGGTTTTTGATGATTTTATGAGCCGATTGGCTAGCCGCTTGGCTGTTTCTTTTTCTTTTTGGATTGGTGAGGGCCATAGGAGGCTATTTGAAATATCTCGAAGCTCCCGGTGCCGAGGAGGTTATGGCGAAATTTTTCGAAAATTTAGGGTGTTAGTCAAATTTTTGAAAATTTTGAAAAGTTCTTAGAAACAGAAAAGTTGAAGAACTTAGGCCATAATGAAAATAATGAAAGTTGAGTTGATTTGTAAAACAACTTTCAGCTTCATTCCTTTTCGGGGATGAAAAGTTTTAAGTTGGGGAGATTGTAATAACCCGAAAATCTGAGCCAATTTAAAAATTTTATTTTGGCAATTTTGACGAATTTTGAATATTTAAAATGAATTATTTTAAATAATAACGACGAGAAATTTATTTTGAATAGAATTAGAACGTATATATTTATATAAATCGTCACTAGAATATAAATATTTTATTTTAAATATAAAAGGAATTGAAAATGGCGCGGTAGTTTGAAAATTCGATTTCAAAGTTCAAATGAATGTACACGATTCAAAATAAACCGGATTTTAGCGAAACCAAAAATGAATGTACACGATTCAAAATAAACCGGATTTTAGCGAAACCAAAAATATTTGAATCTATTTTAAAATATCTTTCCAATGAATCCAAAAAATTGAAATTTCATAGCGGGAATAAAAAGTTATGCCCAGTTGAAATTTCAGAATAGTCGCTATGGAATTTTTTGCCCTTAAAAATGGGAATTTTGCAAACGACCTTCGTTTTCGACGAAATCACTTATGTTGGATCCGGAATGTCAAGTTATTGCTAGATTACAATTTTCATAATTTTTCGAAGCAATGTGTGAGCGTGGCAAAAGAAAACGTGTTTTGACAGTTTTAGTTAATTTGGATCGACCAGAAAATGACCAATTTTCAAACGGTCTCAGAATTTGATGAAATTAGTTTTGTTAGGACCATATCGTCAATTAGAAGCTAGAAAATATTTTTCGAGAATTTTTAGAGTCTGTATGTGGCTCCGGTAAATTGAAATGCGCGTTCAAATTCAATATATAGATTTATATTTTGATTTTGACGAAAACTGATCGAAACAGTCGAATCGGCTTATGGTACATATCCCATTGTGTTCGGAATGGGGGTAATACGCTAGGGACGACAGTCGTTGGGTCTCGATTGGAGTTCAAATGTAAAGTCAACCTTTTGGGGAATTGATTAATTAATTAATTATTAAAACAATATACATAAAAACGTTTAAAAGTATCTAAACCTAATTTCCCTCAGTACAAAGCCCGCCCCCCTAATTCCCTGAGACTCGACGCTCACCCAAATCGCCCCCTCCCACCTCGTCAGTAGCGTCGCCGCCTTACAACTGCTATCCCCGCCCGGCGCCACCTCTCTCCGACCACCCTCATATGATTCCAACGCCCCACTCCTTTCTCTCCTCCTCTAAAGTCCAAGACACCCCAAAAACCGCTGGACCCCCTACACCTCCACACAAGACTAGCACCTCCGCCTGTTGACCGGCGCCACCCACCTGAGAACGCCCCTTGTCGCCATCCCCTCCCCCTTTGACACCACCCGCTGTAAGTTTTGCATTTTAATTTATTCTATCCTTGTTTTCTTTAAGGTAATAAGATTTGATTTAATACAAATCAGTTTAGATTTTTAGTTTTATATAAAGTTAGATTTCTAGTTTTATAAAAAGATTTGATTTCTTTAAGAATAAAAATATGATTTTTATTTTATAGAAAGAATAAAAATATGATTTTTATATTATAGAAAGAATAAAAATATGATTTTTATATTATAGAGATAGTAAAAATATGATTTTTATAATATATAGAACAAAAATTCGATCTTTATATAAGAAGTAGGAATATAAAAATATAATTTTTATATAGAAATAAGCGTCGTAAAAATATATGAAGTAGAAATAAAAATATGATTTTTATTTATTGAAATGAAGTGATAAAAATATATGATTTTTATATATGAAATGCCATAGTAAAAATGTGATTTTTACTGTGAACAGCATGAAAAGGTCGCATTGGGATTTTGGTCATATCCGAACCGTTCAGAAAAGAAATGGCGGAGTGGAACCCTCGGTGAAAACTCCTCACTTTTATTTTGATTTCTAGTTGAAATATATAATAGAATGCAGACGGTGCTTAGTAGCACCCGACACCCGTCGTCCACAGACCATGGATGACTTATTTGTTTGATTGTTGTGTTGTGAAATTTGATTGTGTGATGTGGAATGAAACAAAATATTTTATAGTGGAAAATATTTTATAGGTAAAAATATATTTTTTAACGTGTATATAAAATAAATAGTAATAAACAAATCGGACGATTTGTTTATATACACTGATTTGACTGATATTGATTGGGACGATAAATTTTACACATCGCCCAACTACACAAATAAAAATCTGTGTTTGTTGATTTGAAACCCCACACGGGTATTGGGATGATATTTAACGTACACTAATCCCGATTGTTTAGTTGTATGTCAATCGATGGGTTGACAGACTGTGTAAGCATTAATTATTGATATTTAATGCTTATGCAGTAGTGTGGTGCACTCTGGATGATGGTTGATTATTTATCATTGCTATTATATACATGTGTTGTATGGAATCCATATAATTAACATCATATGGTAATTGATTGGGCCTCATTCTAATTTGGAAAATAAAGAATATTATAAAAGAAAATATTCATGTGTTGAATAAAATAAATATTCATGTGTTGAATAAGAATATATATTCATGTGTTGAAATAAAATATAAATTCATGTGTTGAATAGAATAAATATTCATGTGTTGAACAGAATAAATATTCATGTGTTGAATAGAAAATATTCATTTGTTGAATAAAATAAAAATATTCATGTGTTGAATAAAAATATAAATTCATGTGTTGAATAGAATAAATATTCATGTGTTGAAATAAAATATATATTCATGTGTTGAAATAAAATATATATTCATGTGTTGAATAAAAATATAAATTCATGTATGGAATAAAATAAAAATATTCATGTGTTGAAATAAAATATATATTCATGTGTTGAAATAAAATATATATTCATGTGTTGAATAAAAAAATATATTCATGTGTTGAAGAAAAATATTCATTTGTTGAATAGAATAACGAAGTTATTGAAATATATAAAGTCGTGTTGGTTAGATATGCGCCATTTTTACGCGAACGATATTTATATCGATTATATTCGTTTTTATAATGATTATAGAAAAGGAAGTGATTTCAAAATATAACGTTTTGAAAATATTATCATTTATATATCGATGATACGGAATATTCAATTTTGATTAGAAATTGAATATGAAGTTGAAATGGTTTTGAAAACGAATTTAAAACGATTTATAAAATACGTTTTAAAAGGAAATCGAGGAAGTATATATTATATAAATTAGATATATATATATATAATATAATGGCCTGAACAGAATGCGCCACGCCACGGCAGTTCGCGAATTTCGACCATTGACTTCGAATGGATCTTACGGGAGATCCGACAGTCGGATTCTCCTAAAACCGGAACCGTTGGGTTTGTTTTAGAAAGAGTTTTCTAATGAATATTAGAAATTAGAAATCTAATGGTTGGATTTGTAATTATGTCCAAATCAAATTTGGAAAAGGTCGCTATAAGTGCAGTTCGATGGCCGTTGATGGAAATTGACTGTACGGGCCTTGATAAAATTATTAAAAATAGTAATAATTTGTGTAAAATCATAAGAAATGATTTGTGAAGAATTGGGATGAAAATTTCCATATTTGAAAAGATAAAAATATATTATTATCGAAATGAACTAGTTTTGAACTAGAATTATAATTCCATTTATTTTTAAAATAAATAAATTGGATTTGAAATGGTTTTGAAAATAACCAGAATTTCCAATAATTGAATTGGAATGGATTTGAATCGAAATTGTCTTTGGAATATTTCGATGTTGGGTTTCGTGATTATGTAGATATTGTTATGGAAATTTGAAAGATATATTTATTTCGTTATTTCCAATACAATATTTGTTGGTCGTAGAATTTGATATTGAATATGAGCCGATATATTTTCTATTCAGAGCCTTGTATTTAATATCAAATGGGATTTGGGTTTGTTATGAATGGTGTCTTCATTAACGCTGTTCTTAAACCCAGTTGAGAAAAAGATTAAATCTTTTTATTTAGATTTAATGAAGGATACCAATTAAATGATATTTAATTGGAATTGAATTAGAATGTGATTTTAGGTTTATAGTGAACCGTGTTTTAAATGACATTGGTTCTTTAACCCAGTTAAAGCCAGGATATGATTTCCCAAGTTAAATAATCATTGATAGTGATTATTGGGAAGATTAAAACCAAGTGGAGTTTTAACGAATCTTTAATTAGATTGAAATAATCGAGAATGGAGTATCACCAGTTTTGCTCCAGGCGACAGTTAAATCTTTAATTAGATTTGAACGTGAAATGGTAATTGAATTTACCGATAACACCGTGGTGTTAGATATGAAGTATGACCAGTTTTACTTCATGGGATGAATAGGTTGGGATTGGCAATTAAAATAAATGATTACTTCGGTGTGTTTCGCTAATCCCGACTAATTTGAATTGGTATTCAAAAGAAGATTAAAGAATAAATTCAAAGAATTTATCTTTGATAAAATTAATGGGAACCTTTCCAAAAGTGTAAGAATATTTGAATAAAAGAATATTCTGAATTGGAATGAGGCGTATGTTGTGTTTGTGTAACACTTGTTTATTATATACGCGGGTTATTCAAAAAGACCGGGTTTATCCCATTCTGAATAATTGATTCGACGATGTGTCAAGGATGAAGACGGTGGTTGAAGACCGGAGGTCTCCACATCGTTTGGGTGATTACTGATGATCTTTATTGGGTTGTACACCCATGAGGAGGGAATCAGTTGGTGATCGTCCAGACGTACTTGGAGATCGATGGATATGCGAGGTACTAGGTGCCTCCGGTTTCGTTCAGACCCAGAACGAACTTGTAAATGGACTGTGTGTCTGACATTGGATTTTATTTTGTATGATTGATTTCTATTAAATATATATCAGTTTGGCGGCGGAGAATTTATTCTCTTGCTTAACGCCCTTCTCTGAGACGTACGAGCTCAGGGGTTATATATTGATGGATATCAATCGCATGGAGTGAATTGTCTGTGTGGCATGCCTAAGTGGCAAATGATCAAGGCTCCTGTTGAAAAGCAAAGTCTTGTGGTTGATGATCAAAATACCGCCTGTGTGGCATAGCTTTGTGTAGCGTTGATTCGCGAGCCTCACACCCCGGTTGTGAACCAGAAACGGGAGAGGACGGCAGGGAGGGCATGCGTTTCTTTCTAGCTAGGGTGGTGTCAGTGACCTACCAGCCCTGACATTTATATTATTTTCACCTGTGTGGTTGATGCTGTTACGAGGCGCCTCGGATATATCGGTGACTATGTGGAGCCTATGGAGTCATTTGTCTCATTTACGCCCCATAGGGTGGGGAGACGTAGTGTCCAGGGTTTAAGTTTAATCCACATCGAGTGGACAGGCCCTGTTGCTCCAAGGGCTGACCTGTGTCTGGGTCCTGAGACATTGGCTAGATTGTCTCGAATCGGTAGAGGACGATCCCTTGCCTCGGTTCATAGATGGAAATCCAATTTCCAAATACGTGACTTTACGGTTTTGATTGTAGAGCCTAGTATGGAGACACGATATATGGTACCCATGCCGTCTAGGATTGATACATTTATATTTGAAGTTGTTTTATACACTATGCACTTATAATAGTATCAAATGATTTGTTTTTAACGTACCAACCATGTTTGGCTATTATAAGGGAAAACCCTATCCTCTGGCTTGTGTTGCATTGTGTGATGGGACTTGGGTCTTATAATAGCTTCATTTTTTCAAAAATCATTGCGCTGTTTTGTTATATGCACTGGTATTCTTGGGAGGAAACCCATTCCGTGTTATACGGCGTGGTCCCTTGATATATCTGATTTAAAGTAAAGCTTTAAATAATTGTTTTAGTTCTCACACCAGTCACATGACTGACCTGGGGTTTATTGTTTTAACCTAAACTCTGGGTGCCCTTATTTTGACACGGGCAGCTAGTAGTTTTGGTTTTGTAGATTTATATTCACAGGATCCTGATTTACAGCTGAAGCGATATTTGGAAAGCTTTGTATCCATGTATTACTTTTAGTTGTGTATTGTATTATTTTTCCGCTGCAGTAATCAATTGTAATCTCTGGTATTTAGTAAATGTGTAATATTGATTTATACTTTGTATATTCTTGTATTCTGATGAATTGTTGCAATAAGCAATGAAATGTTCTTCTGTTTGTATTCTGATTTGTCTTGTCCTCAACACAATCCGTGATTTCCCGTAAGGGGGATTTCGGGTCGTTTCATCGGGTCTATCGAACCTATCATGTTATGTGGAAATTGGTGAGTAAACCTATGATGTTTTATAGGAATTTGGGAATGAAATTATCATAAGTAAGTTTGGTGATATTATGGTACATACAAGTTTTCGGCTAAGTCATGTCGTTTATGCCTAATTGTTTAGAGCCATTATGCATACATGTTTAGATCTACGACCTAATATGTTTAGATCTACAACTTTGTATGTTAGATCCATATGCCTTTATGATAGATATAATTTGCAAGTTCACCACTACATGCCAAGTTTAACTTGTATAGTTTTATGTAAATTCATATTCTTGTGGTTCATGTTGCATAGATCAAATTTGCAAGTTCATAGTTAAAAGTATATTGTTCTATTCCAAAACCATGTGACATATGTGTAGTTAGATCCATACTTTTGTATGATGTTGGAACGTTGCAAAGTTCCTCTTTTCCCCTTTTTGTCTTATAAGTTAGGCTAAAATATCAAGCCTAACATTCTATGTAATTTTGCGAACGTACAACGGGGGTAACGTTGGGAAAACATGAAATTACATGTAATTGGCATGTTTGACACATAAGCATGATAAGTGGCATGAAAAAGGTATAATCTATAAACCTAAAATTTTGAACGTGGTTTAGAAGGAAAGTGGGCCATGACAATAATTGATTTATAATTTACATGTAAATATGTAGGATAAACATGAAAAATTACATGGCATAGATTGGTTCATGAAATGGTATATTTAGTATACCATTAATTGTGAGCATAATTATGGCATAATTAAATTGGGAATAATTTACATATGGAATTTGTCATAAATAAGAAATATGTAAATTTAGAAAAGACGAGTATGCCTTACCCGAGGTTAGACTGAGTTGTGGTGTAAAACTGCCCGGAACCGACCGGCACATCCAGTGACCACAACAATACCTGTCTAATGTGGGTGGTTAGTGCATTGAGCCCAAAAAGGACCCGAGGTTAGACTGAGTTGGGGTGTAAAACTGCCCGAAACCGACCGGCACATCCAGTGACCATAACAATACCTGTCTAATGTGAGTGGTTGTTGCTTTAATAAAGCTAAGTCAAGATTGGTAGGATTAAGTCAATTAAGGAAACACTTAACCAATTCAAGATTAGTACATATAGGCCCACAAAACTTAACCGTTTATTAAAAATGCTTGAATCGATGGGAGGGTTAAGTACGTATCGGGTTGGTGGGTAATATTAGTAAATATAGGCCCACAAACTTAACCAATAGGAAACCCTAGTAACGGGGACCCATTTCAGCAGTAACCCACATGGATGTATCACGGTACCCTGAACTAGGCAGGGTGGGGCACGATTACTGGGCTGATTATAAGCGGTCAAAACAGCGGCAGGGGTTACGTCAGTGTAGGTTCCGACGGTTTACGGGCGTGCACGTACTCCAGAGTGGGAAAAAGCAGGCATTGGGTACCAGTAGTTATACACTGTGCATCTTGAATCGTGTCGGGTCGCTATCATAAGGATTGATACACCTTATGGTGGGACTAGCACGGGGTATCTACACGCAAGAGAGGGCCGATTGACACAGACACATGGAACATGAATACAAGTAGGGAGCCGATCGATAGGGTAGTAAGGGTACGTCTAACATGTTCATGGCAATTAGGCTGATTGAGGTGGAATCCTCACGATAGATGTACACCTGAAGGCTACCCCAGGGTTGGGATCACGATTATCATTTTATACAGATTACTAGTTGGGACACTAGTTAGGTGGTGCAGAGATAAATATACAAATCAGATTAACAGAGTAGTAGCAAAGCAGAGAAAAAGTAGAAGCGCATTTAGTTCACCTTGCACTTATCTTGCCTTTAGTTACCTTGTTTTTATGGTATTGTCCTATTTTCGGTTTATTCATGTCATGATCCTTTATCTTGTTTGCATGCTGAAAGATCGCTAGACTTACCAGACTTATGTCTGACCTAGTTTGTTTTTCGCCTCTTTTCTTCTGTCCCCCCTCCCCCCCAGGTAATCAGGGAGGGAATAGCTCGGCCTAACTTCGACCTCTTCTCTTTCCAAGTTTGAAGATTAGTTGGTGTATCACTTTGGACTCTCTCTCTTCCACTGCTATGGCTGGTTCATGCTTTATCGGGGATTATCATTGTTTTTATGCTTCTTTTATTCTTGGAAGTTTTTAAATCAAGACAGAAGTTCTATGTATTACATTTAAGTATGATTGAGGAAATTGTTGTAAAAACTTAACATAACTAAGTTGTTTATAAAATGACTTTATTTTCCGCTGCTTTATTTGTTTGTCTTGTAATTTATCTGCATCTTTTACCTATAATGCTCCACTGAAGTTAAGGCATTCCCTCTGTGAGTGACCTTAACGGAGGTGGGGTGTTTCACAAACGGTAGTCTAATGTGAGAGGTCTTACAAGGTTGTGGTTATAATGAATTAAGTAACACTTAACCAAGTTAAACATGTGGTGGGACATGGGGGTTAAGTTGGTGACATGGGTGACATGAAATACGATTAGAAACACTTAACCAAATTGAAACATGTAAGAAGACATGAACAAGAAGGGGTTAAGTGGGAAATTCTAGTGGGGACCAAGCATAGGTGGAAAGCTTGTGTCAAGCATGGGGGACCCTTTATAAACCAGTAACCCATTAAGTATCTTTGTGAGCTCGAGTTAGATCGAGGACAGGACACGCTTACTGGGTTTGATTGTAAGAGGTCAAAACAGGTTAACGATGGCAACGCAAATCTAATGGGATCATGTACGTGCGTGGGCCCGAACTGGTAGGTAAGACGTTGTTGCATCGTGCAGATATAAACCGTGCATCTTTAGTGGTATTGGGTTGCCACTTTGGGGAGTGATACATCCCACTGTGGGACCAGCACGGGTATCTACGAGTTAGGGAGCCGATCGCATGGAGGTAGTGGGTACAACTAGTGGAGATAGGGGCAGGCGGCACCTATGAAGACAACTAGCGGTACACAAAACTAGCATTATGATTATTATGTTCAGCAGGCGGGATCAACCTTTAGGGTGACTAGTATTGGTGCAGTATAGTAATTATCCTATAGTGATTAGGAGCGAGATTAACGCCAGAATATTCCTCTTGTTTGTTTTGTCTTGCCCACTTGTTTCATAGTCATTCCTTGTTTTACCAATTTATGCCTTATCCTAATTAATTTAATAATTATATTGTTAAAGTTATTGGACTCGCCAGACTTTATGTCTGACCCCCTTTGTTTTCGCCTCTTTTCTTCCTCCCCCCCCCCCCCCCAAGGTTCTCAGGGTGGAACTAGTGCTAGTGGAGCTTGATTTGGATCTTTCTCTCTCTTTTGGAAGTGCTTGCATTGCTGAAAGTAAAGTTCAGCTCATCTCTTTTATGGCTACTTATGTTGGGGTTATGCTTTTTACTTTATGTACTCAGAAAACAATTTGTCAAGATGGATACTAAGTGTACTTGGTTTTACTATTGTTTATGATGTTGTTGTAATCAAACTATTTCTCCGCTGCAATAAAAGTTGTTTTAAAATTTTCAAGTACTAATATATGTATCTTTCTTGTTATATTCTGTTCTATACACCAATAATACTCCATGAAAGTTAATGCATTCCCTTTGAGAATGACACTTATGGACATGGGGTGTTACACGTGGTATCAAAGCTGAAGGTTAACAGAAAAGATAAGAGATTTTGAAAAACTATTTTTCAAAAGCATTTTATAAAGAAATACTTTCAAAAGTATGTTTTAAGGAGAGTATTTTCCAGAGAAAGGTTTGTTTTAAAAACATAACCCCCAAGAGCCATATATCTTTCTTTCGATTCTCCATTTTGAATCTCTTCCTTTTTCTTTTTAGCATGTTTGGGTTACCCAAGAGACCCGAGGGGATACCGATACCAACCTGGTTCAGAAGGTATCTGGAGGCTAGGGCCACCGCCGCAGGCCCAGCAGACATCCCTCCTCCCCCAGCTGCAGCCGCTCCTCTTCCTCCCCCTCCTTGCGTTGATACTTTTTCGAAAATATGCAAAGACTTTCGAGCAATGGGAGGATAACCTTTTCACGGATCAGAGACGTTTGTTGAAGCTCGAAATTGGCTTAAGGAGGTGGAATATTTGTTTGGTATCTTCGAGATAGAAGATGGAAGGAAGGTCCAATTAGATGCTTGATTAATAAAGGACGAAGCCTCGTTTTGGTGGGAGGTCACGAATGGAGAGCGTCCAGTGGAGACATGAATGGATTTCAGACATAGGTTCGAGATGAAATTTCTCTTACGAGCAGAAGAGAATTTATACATGGAGAGGTTCTTGGCATTGAAAAAGGGAATTTATCAGTAAAGGAGTATGTCAACAAGTTCAATCAGTTGGTGAGATTTGGCTTAGACTTGGTGAACACACCTGAAAAGAAGGCCCTGAGATTCGTTAAAGGTTTGAATGAGCCGCTACATGGGTTGGCTATGACCCACATTTCTATGGGGGCTACCTTTGAGAAACTGGTTGACATGGCGCTTACGCACGAAGATGAGAAGGACACTAATGCTAATAAGGCACCATAAAAGAAAGGGGATCAAAAGAAGCCACAGCAGCAACCTAAGAAAGGTGGTAAGGATAACAATAGCAAAGGAATGAAAAGGTGCTTTGATTGTGGAACACCAGGCCATCTGAGCAAGGACTGTAGGAAGAAGAAGAAGAAGACTGGCTGCTTCAACTGTGGTGAGGCAGGACATCTGATTAAAGACTACTCGAGAAGGCAAGGGCAGAGGACAGGGTCTACTTCTAGAGGGCAGGTTTAGGCTCTCATGGCGCCAGGGCAAGCGAGAGGGCAGGTTCATGCTCTCATGGCACCAGGACAGGAGATAGGTAGAAACATTTCTATTGAAAGTTTGGTTTTTCTGTTTGATCATCCTGTTCGTACTTTGTTTAATTCTGGCGCTTCACACTCGTTTGTATCTGCTTCATTAGTTGAAACACTGCACCTAAATACTAGTCTAGTTACGGATCCCATAGTAGTCTCAAATCCTATTGGTGGTTTGGCTCATCTTTCAATGATTTGTCGGGATTTAAGAGTGTCTATCTTGAGCATTGAGTTTGAATGCAACGCCTTCGTTCTTGGCTTCACGGGTTATGGGTTGATTCTAGGCATGGATTGGTTATCCAGTAATGGTGCCATCCTCGATTGTGAAAAGAGAGTGGTTAGACTTATGACTCGCCTCGGCAACACTCTCGAAATCTCTTGTAATCCCATACATTCTGTTATGCTTAGCTACCTAGAATCTCTTGATGCGTCTGTTCAAAACTTGCAGTCGGTTAGAGTAGCCCGTAAATACTCAGATGTATTTGAAGAGGTGAAGGGCTTACCTCCGAAGCGGGAGATAGACTTCCGCATATACCTTGTTGATAATGCAAAACCCGTAGCTCTACCCATTAGACACATGGCTCCAAGAGAGAGAAAAGAGCTCAGTAAGCAAGTCAAAGAGTTGTTCGAAAAAGGGTTTATATGGCGGAGTATTTATAAATGGGGTGCCCTAGTAGTATTCGCAACCAAAGCAGATGGTTCACCCTGCCTATGCATTGATTATAGGGAGCTAAACAAGCTGACCAAGAAAAATAGGCACCCACTTCCAAGAATAGACGACTTGTTTGATCAGCTTGTAGGTGCGTCGGTTTTCTCCCAACTAGATCTGGTTGCCAAGTTTCATCAGCTAAGAGTGGCTGAAGACAGCATTGATAAGACCGCGTTCAGAACCCCAGATGGTTTCTTCGAATGGCTTGTCATGCCTTTCGGCTTGACAAACGCACCTGCTTACTTCGTTGACTTAATGAGTAGGGTGTTCAGGGAGTTCCTTAATAAGTTTGTGGTGGTCTTCGTAGACGACATTTTGATTTTATCAAAGAATGAAGAAGAGCATGCTTTGCATTTAAGGGAAGTCATGGATACTTTTCGTGCACATTAGCTGAAAGCCAAATTCTCCAAATGTCGTTTCTGGAGAGAAGAAGTGAGGTTTCTTGGACATGTGGTGTCCAAAGAAGGGTTAGCTGTGGACCCCGCAAAAGTAGTTGCAGTGCAAGATTGGAAGGTTCCACGGAATGCAACCGAAGTCCGAAGATTTCTCGGGCTAGCGGGCTTTTACCGAAAATTCATAAAAGACTTTGCAAAAATCTCAGCCCCACTCACAAGATTGACAAAGAAGAACCTAACTTTCGCTAGGGATTTGGATGGCGATGTTGCTTTCCAACGTTTGAAAAGGGCTCTAACAATAGCCCCAGTTCTGACATTTCCTGATGGGAGCAAAATGTTTACCGTATACACAGTCGCATGTGGTATAGGGTTGGGTGCTATCTTGATGCAAGAAGGCAAGGTAGTTTGTTATGGGGGAAGGCAACTGAAGGTACATGAGAAGAACTACCCAACTCATGATTTGGAGCTAGCTGCCATTGTTTTCGCTCTAAAGTCATGGCGTCATTACCTACTAGGAGAAAGGTTCGAATTGTTTACAGACCATAAATCATTAAAGTACCTTTTCTCGCAGAAAGATCTTAACTTAAGACAACAAAGGTGGATGGAATTTTTGGCCTTATATGATTTTGAGATTTCCTATACCCCTGGCAAGGGTAATGTAGTAGCAGACGCCCTAAGCAGGAAGAAGCTAACCTTGAGTCCTCTCTTTGTAGAAAGGCAAAGCTTGGAGTATATAGCAAACTTTAACTTCAGACCCTCCTCTGAAATTGTACCTGGTCTGTTAGCATCGCTAGAGGTGCGGCCTACTCTTTTGGACTCAATAGGAACCGCGCAACGAGAAGACCCTCAACTAGTTGATGTGATGGATAAGCTAGTTAGGGGTGAGACTTCTAGTCACCTCAATAGATACTCCATCGATGATAAGGGTTGTTTAAGATGGGATGGAAGGCTATGCGTCCCACAAGCAAGGGATTTAGTGAAGACAGTTCTCGAAGAAGCACACCATTCTAAGCTGACCATACACCCAGGCGGAGACAAGATGTATAAAGATATAAAAAGGGTTTTCTTTTGGAATGGCATGAAGAGGGATGTAGCTGAGTTCGTCGCTAAGTGTTTGATATGCCAGCAAGTCAAAGCGGAGCAGAAGAATCCGGGTGGTCTGCTCCATCCTCTAGAGGTCCCACAGTGGAAGTGGGATAGCATTTCGATGGACTTTGTTGATGGGTTGCCTAGGTCAAGAAGGGGCAATACCAGTATTTGGGTAATAGTGGACAGGCTCACTAAAAGCGCTCACTTTATACCTGTTAAGAGTAGAAGGACTGCCTCGTCCCTATCATCCATTTATCTTAAGGAGATAGTTTGACTCCATGGGATACCCTCCAGCATAGTGTGTGATCGAAATCCTATCTTTACGAGCGAATTTTGGAAGAGTTTGCAAGAGGCAGTAGGCACACAATTATGCTTAAGCACGGCCTATCACCCCCAAACCGATGGTCAGACGGAAAGGGTGAACAAAGTTTTGAAAGACCTCTTGAGATTGTGCATTCTTGACTTTGGAGGGACATGAGAGGATCATCTTCCTTTGGTGGAACTCGCTTACAACAATAGCTACCAAGCCACCATAGGCATGGCGCCCTTCGTAGCTTTATATGGAAGACAATGCTGATCACCAACTTGTTGGTGGAAGTCTACGGACAAGCTCGTACTTGGGCCAGACAAGATTAGAGAAACCTCAGAAAAGGTGGACTTAATAAGAAGACGGATGAAGGCTGCAAAAGATAGACAGAAGTCCTACGCAGACAAAAGAAGGACCGACCTTGAGTTTGAGGTTGGAGATAGGGTGTTCCTTAAAGTATCTCCTTTGATGAATGTCATTCGCTTTGGGTCCGTAGGAAAGCTAGCACCAAGATTTGTAGGACCATTTCCTATCACTGAAATGATTGGGACGATGGCTTATAGAGTAAAGCTACCCGAAAGACTGGCCGGAGTTCATAATGTTTTTCATGTTTCTCAACTACGAAAGTGCTTACATGAGTCTGCGGAAGTGGTGGAGCTAAGTACACTAGAGGAAGTAGAAGTGCAACGAGAAGCGACTGTGAGAAGAGTTCCAACTCATATCTTGGGAACGGAAGTCAAAAAGCTACGCAACCGAGAAGAGTTCAATGGAGTGACGCTGAGGAAGACGCGGCTTGGGAAACTTAGAGGAAAATACGCGCAGCCTACCCTTTTCTTTTTAAGGGTACCTCCTTGATCTCTTTTTCCATAAGTTTATTCATGCTTATATCTATCTTTTAAGTATATCTCCTCAGTCCTATTCTTTATCCTTAGGTAGAAACCAATGGATGTAAACATGTATTTGAAACATGTTATGATTGATGGTTGCGAGTGGTTGCAAGTGCTTGCTAGTGCTTGCTCGTGGATGCATGTACACACATATTAGGCACTAGATCGGCTCAGTTACTTCCATATTGCATATAAATGTGTGTGCATATTAAAATTAATGGATGTATAATGGTTGTGTTATCATATGGATGCTGCATTTTGATGAATGGTTGTGCACACATGTAGAAGTAATATGTATCGTTAGGATTCTTTTGCATGCATAATGGATGCATGGCACTATCATGATTTGCATTAAGGACATCAACTGAATCAGTGGACCGCCTGATTTTGCATTGGATAAGGAACATATACACACACTTTTTTCATATGTTCATATGGCATTAGAAATCTTGTAAGGACAATGGATGCCTGTGTTTGATGGTTGAGTAGGCGGATGATTGGATGTTAGGATATACATTCACCTTAACTTGGAGATTTCGAGGGCGAAATCCTTTAAGGAGGGGAGAATGTAACACCCCGTAATTTAAAATATTAAAATTAACAATTTTAAGAATACTTAATTGTTAAAGTGAGAATTAAGGGAAATGGGTTACGCCATTGCGTTCGCCTCGAAATTCTTCTTGGAATAGAGTCCAAGTTTTCATAAATCGGACTTCGTATGAGGAAGTTATGGCCCTCGGAAGTTTTAGTAATTTTATATAAATTAAAAACAGTTCAGAATAAAAATTCGAAATTCAAATTCAAACAGGGAAGCGGGTTGGGTGGGATTTCTCCCGCCCAAAGCCAGGTCGACCTACCCCCCGGGGTAGATCTGAAATCAGACGATCCTGACTTGTTGCTGAGTCCTACCTGACTTGTTGCTGAGTCTTACCTGACCTGTTGCTGAGTCACTAGGGAAGAGGTGGCAATTCTAGATAACTCTATCTAGTTTGGACGGTTGGGATTGCTCCTATGATAATCTAACGGCTTAGGTTGATTTAAACTTCTATAAAAGCACGCTTAGACTCAAACCCTAAACCTAAACTAAATTAGTCTCTTAGCCAACATGTTGTTGCTAGAGTAGTTCTTCTTCCTAAAGCTTAGGGATTGGCAAATCAGAATTCTAGTAAAAAGACGAACGAATTATTCTCTTCTCTAACCTGTCTATGTGAGTACAATTTCTTTCACAAAATAATTAATATATTAATTGTGATGAGTTATAACTTGGATTATGAGAACATGTCTGTTGAATCATGTGATGTTATTTAAATTTGTTATCGTCTGTTGGTGAACATATGATAGTTTTGTTATCTTATGTTGGTAGATCTATTTCATATGTCCAATCACATATGTTTAACTTGATTCATTATATGACATCAGTTTATATGCTAGTTTGTATGTGAATCTTATGCAAGTCTGTTTTTACATATGCTAGTTCTTATGTGAATCTTATGCAAGTTTGGTATGTTAAATCATATGCTAGTTTGTATGTGAATCTTATGCAAGTCTGTTTTTACATATGCTAGTTCGTATGTGAATCTTATGCAAGTTTGGGATGTTAAATCATATGCTAGTTTGTATGTGAATCTTATGAAAGTCTGTATGCGAATTATACACAAGTTTATATGTGAATCAAGTATATACATATGCTAGTTTATATGCAAAACATGTGATAAATTCGTATGCAAGTTATAGGAATCTATATGCAAGTTTAGGTGAAAACTATATTCACATTTTTAGATGAAAATTATATTCACACATGCAAGTATAGGTGAGACCCATAATCCTTATATGCAAGTTCACAATTTCATGTCTAGATTTATATTTAGATCCATGGTAGTTTATGCAAATTTATGTTCTATATGTCCATTGCCTATGCAAGTTATTGGCTGTGCAAATTTATGTTATAATTCTTATTTGCAAGTTAGATCTATTTTATGTGTTATGCAAGTTGTGATATTTCTTTTCTTTTTTATGAGTTAGACTGTTTGCGAGTCTAACATATATCATATTAAAACGTACAAATAGCATGGGGACAATGGGAAAATATTAATTATGCAAATTGTGATTGGCATAAAATAGCTTTAAAGGCATATAATTAATCTGAGACCCTAATTGGTATAATTTATATACCTAAAAATTATAGACATAATTTAGGTGACAATTATGGACATAGTTTAATTTGGAAATTATTGAAAATTTGAATAGGGATAATAAATTCATATTGGGGTGAAATTATTATGTGTAATAATAAATGCCTAAGACACGAGGTTAGACTCGTTTGTGGTGCAAGACTGCCCGGACTCGCCCGACAAATCCAGCAACCACAAACGGTAGTTTAATGTGAGAGGTCGAAGGCATAAATTAAATGCGTAACTGTAATGACCCGCATTGGCAGAGGTATTATAATTAGTTTATTTAATTATATAAATAGTGAGATAGTGAATTAAATGGTGGTTTAATTAAATAATGGTGAATATTTAATTAAAATAATAAATTAAATAATATATTTAATTCTGAAATAATCAGAATTGGCTGAAATGGCGATATGGTGTGAACGGGATCATCTATGATATATAATTCAGTTTGGAATTGAATTAAAATAACGAATATATTATATAAACGACAGTTTGAACGTAGAGTTATAATATAATTAAAATCGAGCTCGAAATGGCGCTGTAGTTCGTAAATTGGCGATTCGAACTTCAACTGAATGTACAGGATTCGTTTTAAGCCGGATTTCTGTGAAACAAGAAACGTGTGGAGCTGGTGGAGTATATCTTTCTAGTGTAAGAGAAAAATCAGGATTTCGTCATGTAGATTTTGATTTATGTCCAAATCAAATTTTAGAAAAGTCGCTGTGGAACTCCTTTATAATTTATAAAGGAATTATTTATAATCTAAAAAGGAAATCAATATAAATCGAATATCGGGATGACCCAGATTTCAAATATCGAGTTATAAATCCTAGTAGGGTTGTATGGTATTCCACTGTGAATATATACGATAAAATTAATTTATTAATAATTTATTTAATTATATTTAAATATATTTATATGGGTCATTCAGAGCTTTAAAAATAGCCACTTTTGCAAACGAAGTAGGAATTCGACGAAACTAATTTTTTTGGATCTGCAATGTCAAATAATTGTTAGATTTCCAGTTTCGTGATTTTTAGAGTCACTGTGTGGCCGCACGGATTTTTAGAGTGAGAAACAGTCAGTATTTCAATGGTTAAAAATACGTCGTGTGAGCATACGGAGTCGGAATTCGACGAAACCAGTTTCGTTGGGACCGTAATGTCGAACTCTAGCTACATGCCCAGTTTGGTGATTTTTGGGTATCGTATGGAGTCGCAAGGATTTTTAAGGATAGGAGATAAAGGGAAAATCGAATAAATAAAATAGAAAATCAATTAAAAAATTATCCCAACTTTCTTGGGCAGTATGAAGGCCACGCACACCTCATTTCCAACCACAGATGCTACCTACCAATACACAGTATATATATACGAACACAGCAAGAAAATTCCCACAAAAGAAAATTCACACAAACTCAAACAAAAATAAATAAATTATATACTATGTATATTTGTGATCCTGGAGGAAGGAGCTTAATTCTCGTATGCTTTTGGAAGGGTTCGATCCCTTGTTCGCTCGCTGAAAATTTCCAGCGCCACCTAGGGTTCGCAATTACTTCGGATCCGTAGGGTTTGAGCTCGAGTGGAGTTCGCATCTATGTTCATGGTGGAAATCTGTATTTGGTATGCTAATTGGGTGGGTTTCGAAGTAAATTCTCGTCACAACTCCTCTGCACAGTGTCGAAGTCGCTGTTCGACGGAATCCAGTTAGTGGCGGCGAGTTCAACCATTTTGGGATGGGATTAATGAGATTCGGACACTGATTTTATTGGTGATGTTTGTTTGAATTTATATGAAGAAAAGAAGGAGGATTGGAGGAGGTTTATGCGGCCATTTGTGTTGGAGCAAAATACTGGAGTATACGGTATCGATTTGGGGAAGAAATAGAGTTGGTGGGTTGGGTTTTTAAGGTGTTAGTGGGCCGGAAGTAAAAAGGTGAAGCCCAAGTTTTGAATTAAATAGATTTAGTTTAATTTAAATAGTGTGGTGTCTTGTAATTACAATAACTTGATCATATGAAATCAGAATCACAAACCGTAAGTTGCGTTGGGATCGTATGGACGAGAGCTTCACAATGAAGCTGACTGGGAGTCAATTGGAGCTCGTTACAATTTATGGCGAAATAAATTGTCTGTCGCAATCAAATAACGCAAACCGTTATTTAACGGTTAACGTGCCAATGTGAGTAAATCTCACTAACTCTGAACAGTTTATAATTTCATGTTGTATTTTTAGAACTGTTAAAAATTGTCTGATTGATTGTGTGTTGACTGTTTGATTGAACTGCTAGTCAGTTAGTTGAATTTCTATATTGATTCTGTTTAACAGAATATATCATATGGAACTGAAAGTGATGTTATCTATATTGTTTAACATCTGTGATGCAGGGAAACAGGTTGGAGGAATCCAACTGGATTCCTCAACATTTATTTTACTGTGATTCATATATTGTGATATATGATGTGGTATATAATCTGTTGTTGATTATGTGCGTTTGGACGATATTTATCATTGTTATATGGTATGTTAAATACCATAAGAAATACTGGATGAGGGAAAGGGGATTTTCAAAGTGTATTTTGAAAATGAATTATTTATATAAAATCGATGGATTTTATATAGAAAAGGAAAAGGGTTTTATAAAGGAAATAGATTTATATAATCGAAGAATTTTATAAAAGAAGGAAATTTATAAAATCGAAGGATTTTATAAAAGGAGATATTTATTTAGAAATAAATAAATAGGATTATAAAGGTTATTGACTTAGGAAATACATAGGATGAGATAAGGAGATATGTATTTATATAAATAAGTAGAATTAAAAGGAGATATTTATTTGTTAAATAAATAGAGTTAAAAGGAGTTATTCGAATATAGTTTATTCGAATAGAGTTAAAAGAGTAAATCAGTTAGAGTAAACCAGTTAGGTTAATCGAACAGAGTAATTCAAATAGAGTTAACCAAAATTAGAAACTGACTAGAGATTAGTAAATTGAATGGTTTTCTAAGTGTCGATCTGATGTTGGTTTCGGCCTTCGGGGTTTATACTTAGAGAATTGTTCTCCTACTAGTTTACAGTCAGGGACTGATAGTTGTGAAATGATAGGGATATGTAAATAACAAATGGAAATGTTTTCCAGTGTTAATAAGGTATATTTTCTAAACATAGAAAATAAGGAAATATATATATAGATATATATATGATTGATGATTGATCGATATAATTTCCACTTGGAAATAATATCGTTGTTTGCACACTTGTTTTCTTTGATAGTTAACTCACAAACTATCAAAGTTTTGACCAATTTACGTTGTTAATATAGAGAGACCGGTTGGATTATTATCCAAAGAACCACTCTGTATTGGCATAAGCATTGCGAATCATATATGCCAAAGGAAATTGAAGACGGAGTAAAGTGCAAGGGTTATTGTATAAGTCTTAGATAACAGTGTCTAAGATGGATGTATTGAATAGTGCCTTCGGTTCATCCTATTCTTGGATGACTTGTATGGACGGATGTCTGACAGAGTATTTCCAGACGATCACGTATATTGATTTCTCCAACTGTACCAAGAGTGGAAGCGGAGAAGGAAACTTCTTTTAGCTAACACATAATGTATGGTTGAGAACGTCAATCGGTGATTTGATGGATTTGACGATGTGGCATTCACAGTGAATCTGGTGTGATGATAAAGCGTAGCTTATAGCCTCACATCCGGTAAATGACAAAAATCGGGCAGGCAGCATGGCTAAGTCGGTCACTCCGAAGTAGGGTGTATAATCACCTGATCTAGAGTTTCATTTATTTCTAAAAATCTATTGTCGATACTGTCCCATTTGGGAAACGGTTGCTGATCCCAACCGTTGGTGATATACATTCGATACACTCAAGCGAAATGAGTGGTCGGTCATGTATGGCCGGGTTGCAAGATGTTCTTGTTGAACCCAGTGTATTCCTTTCTAGAGGTACACTAGCGAAAGGTGGTTCCATACCTTGTCATAGTTGGAAATCCATTACCCAATATGTGCTTGCGGTTTTGATTGTATACTATATATGTAGAATGTGAGATGAAAGTGTTTCTGCTAGATGATTATTATATTTTGGTTGATAGACATTATTATAGTATCAAAAGGTTTTGATATAAAGATGTTTTGGATTCTCATAAGGGAAAAACCCGTTCTGTTATACGACGTGGTCTTATGAGATATCGTTTATTTGTTCAAACTGTTTTAAACTGTTTTACTCATACCAGTCTCATGACTGACCCGGAGTTTATTTTGTTGTTTTCCCTAAACTCTTGGGTGCCCAATTTTGTACGGGCAGTCAAGTAGTCGGGATTTACAGATATACTGGAAGAGCTTGGAGCAGGAGGCTTCAGGATTACATAGCTATAGTTATTCCGCTGTGTTGTAAGTGCTGTACTTTGATAATGATGTGTATATTCAAGTACAGATGTATATTTCAAGTTATGTTATATATATTATATGTTATTCGTTCTGCTGTGAGGTTCGTGTTACTCTGATGTTGTGTTCTTCTTCTTCTTCTATTCTAATTTTCTATCTTATCTTTCCTCACCCTCTGTTTTTCTTTCTATTAATTTCCTGGTTTCCAGTGCAATTTGGGTTGGACGTGTGTTTTTCAGTCAGCTCAAATTGGACTGGATTTTCGGGTCATTATAGTTGGTATCAGAGCTTAAGTTAAGTGAATTACCTTGGCTCTGTGGCATGACTCAGTAGAGATATGGTTAGCAATACCCTAGTTTGAGTTGAGTGTATATATACGAGTGAACATATTTGTTATTGATATAAAAATTTGTTTTATATTGTGGAGATTTATTGGTGGAGTCGTTTATGAGTTCTGGTCGATCAGTTTGATCCACTGTATCGGTAGGAGTTGGTAAACACTTGAATACGATGAACCGTCATGGTATGTTTTAAAAAGAGGGTAAATGAAATAATTTTACCCAAGTTATATTTTGATATAAAGGATTTATATTGGAATGATTATAATGTACTGGATATATTGGTTGTTATTATAATCGAGTAAGATTATAAATTAAATGGTTATGTAAATAACCAATCAGAATTCATATAAGTGAAATACGTGGAATCAGATGAGTTAAATCTGAAATTTAACCCAGAAATTGAATTAAAATTTTGGAAAATTGGATAAGTGTTTGTAAATGGATTTGGATTAAAAATAAGGAAAATTTAAGATCCTAGGAGATTTTAAATTGTTTTACAAGCTGTGTGAATTATATTTCGAAATGAATTTCAAAGTGGAAATGTTTAGAAATGGTTTTATAGTATTGAACTCACTTCGATCGCTGGAAGATAGATTCTGATGATGACAGCTGCATCATCAGTATTCATTTTCGAGTTGTAAGTGAAAAATTACTACCAGAGATACTGTTTTGAATGTGTTTTTGGAAAGAGAAGTTGTGTTGAATTTCAAAAAAAAAGGAAAACTTGATTTTTGAAAAGAGTAAACTGTTTAAAAACTCCCAGGGAAAGGTTGTTTGAATTAAAAACAAATTTAACAGAAATTTGTGAAAGCAAAATTTGAATTAAAGTAAAGCCAGTAAAGTGGTAACGGAGATTGAATTAGAATGATATCAAGACAAAATTGGATTGTGAGATTAAAATGTGAAGCGTAATGGGATAATCAAGTTAAGAGTTGGGAATCGAGAAGAAACTCGAGTTGAAATGATATTTGGCTCAGATATAAGTGAATGGTTGTGTTGTGGATAAAAGAAGATTGGAATTTGATAGGGATGACCCTTGTATCTGCTGAATTGATAAAAGGTGGAAAGGATATAATGATATGTCGACAAAAGGTACAAGATTATATTTCATGTTGGATATAAGATTTATGAGCCGAATTGGCAAGCCGCTTGGCTATTTGATTTTCTTTTGGGTTGGAGATAGCCCAGAGAGGCGAGTTGGAGTTTGATGTATTGACCAATACAAAGGAGGTGCTGGCGAAATTTTTCGAAAAGTTAAGGCATTAGAAAATTTTCAGGATTTTTGAAAATTTTCGTTGATAAGAATTAACTAATAATTTAATTGAAATTAAATTGGTTCAGTTGAAGCTGAAGTTGAGAAGTGAACCAATATGTTCTAACCAGTCAATAGGGTCGTTCTCTACCTTAGCAATTTCGAGGACGAAATTATTTTAAGTGGGGAAGATTGTAATGACCCGCATTGGCAGAGGTATTATAATTAATTTATTTAATTATATAAATAGTGAGATAGTGTATTAAATGGGGGTTTAATTAAATAATGGTGAATATTTAATTAAAATAACAAATTAAATAATATATTTAATTCTGAAATAATCAGAATTGGCTGAAATGGCGATATGGTGTGAACGGGATCATCTATGATATATAATTCAGTTTGGAATTGAATTAAAATAACGAATATATTATATAAATGACAGTTTGAACGTAGAGTTATAATATAATTAAAATCGAGCTCGAAATGGCGCTGCAGTTCGTAAATTGGCGATTCGAACTTCAACTGAATGTACAGGATTCGTTTTAAGCCGGATTTCTGTGAAACAAGAAACGTGTGGAGCTGGTGGAGTATATCTTTCTAGTAGAAGAGAAAAATCAGGATTTCGTCATGTAGATTTTGATTTATGTCCAAATCAAATTTTAGAAAAGTCACTGTGGAATTCCTTTATAATTTATAAAGGAATTATTTATAATTTAAAAAGGAAATTCAATATAAATCGAATATCGGGATGACCCAGATTTCAAATATCGAGTTATAAATCCTAGTAGAGCTGTATGGTATTCCACTGTGAATATATACGATAATATTAGTTTATTAATAATTTATTTAATTATATTTAAATATATTTATATATTTAAATGGGTCATTCAGAGCTTTAAAAATAGCCACTTTTGCAAACGAAGTTGGAATTCGACGAAACTAATTTGGTTGGATCCGCAATGTCAAATAATTGTTAGATTTCCAGTTTCGTGATTTTTAGAGTCACTGTGTGGCCGCACGGATTTTTGGAGTGAGAAATAGTCAGTATTTTGACGGTTAAAAATACGCTATGTGAGCATACGGAGTCGGAATTCGACGAAACCAGTTTCGTTGGGACCGTAATGTCGAACTCTAGCTACATGCCTAGTTTGGTGATTTTTGGGTATCGTATGGAATCACAAGGATTTTAAGGACAGGAGATAAAGGGAAAATCGAATAAATAAAATAGAAAATCAATTAAAAAAATATCCCAACTTTTCTTGGGTAGTATGAAGGCCACGCACACCTCATTTCCAACCACAAATGCTACCTACCAATACACAGTATATATATACGAACACAGCAAGAAAATTCCCACAAAAGAAAATTCACACAAACTCAAACAAAAATAAATAAATTATATACTATGTATATTTGTGATCCTGGAGGAAGGAGCTTAATTCTCGTATGCTTTTGGAAGGGTTCGATCCCTTGTTCGCTCGCTGAAAATTTCTAGCGCCACCTAGGGTTCGCAATTACTTCGGATCCGTAGGGTTTGAGCTCGAGTGGAGTTCGCATCTATGTTCACGGTGGAAATCTGTATCTGGTATGCTAATTGGGTGGGTTTCGAAGTAAATTCACATCGCAACTCCTCTGTACAGTGTCGAAGTCGTTGATCGACGGAATCCAGTTAGTGGCGGCGAGTTCAACCATTTTGGGATGGGATTAATGAGATTCGGACGCTGATTTTATTGGTGATGTTTGTTTGAATTTATATGAAGAAAAGAAGGAGGATTGGAGGAGGTTTATGTGGCCATTTGTGTTGGAGCAAAATACTGGAGTATACGGTATCGATTTGGAGAAGAAATAGAGCTAGCGGGTTGGGTTTTTAAGGTGTTAGTGGGCCGGAAGTAAAAATGTGAAGCCCAAGTTTTGAATTAAATAGATTTATTTTAATTTAAATAATGTGGTGTCTTGTAATTGCAATAACTTGATCATATGAAATCAGAATCACGAACCGTAAGTTGCGTTAGGATCGTATGGATGAGAGCTTCACAATGAAGCTGATTGGGAGTCAATTTGAGCTCGTTACAATTTATGGAGAAATAAATTGTCCGTCGCAATCAAATAACGCAAACCGTTATTTAACGGTTAACGCGCCAATGTGAGTAAATCTCACTAACTCTGAACAGTTTATAATTTCATGTTTTATTTTTAGAACTATTAAAAATTGTCTGATTGATTGTGTTTTGACTGTTTGATTGAACTGCTAGTCAGTTAGTTGAATTTCTATATTGATTCTGTTTAACAGAATATATCATATGGAACTGAAAGTGATGTTATCTATATTGTTTAACATCTGTGATGCAGGGAAACAGGTTGGAGGAATCCAACTGGATTCCTCAACATTTATTTTATTGTGATTCATATATTGTGATATATGATGTGGTATATAATCTATTGTTGATTATGTGCGTTTGGACGATATTTATCGTTGTTATATGGTATGTTAAATACCATAAGAAATACTGGATGAGGGAAAGGGAATTTTCAAAGTGTATTTTGAAAATGAATTATTTATATAAAATCGATGGATTTTATATAGAAAAGGAAAAGGGTTTTATAAAGGAAATAGATTTATATAATCGAAGAATTTTATAAAAGAAGGAAATTTATAAAATCGAAGGATTTTATAAAAGGAGATATTTATTTAGAAATAAATAAATAGGATTATAAAGGTTGTTGACTTAGGAAATAAATAGGATGAGATAAGGAGATATGTATTTATATAAATAAGTAGAATTAAAAGGAGATATTTATTTGTTAAATAAATAGAGTTAAAAGGAGTTATTCGAATATAGTTTATTCGAATAGAGTTAAAAGAGTAAATCAGTTAGAGTAAACCAGTTAGGTTAATCGAACAGAGTAAATCAAATAGAGTTAAGTAAAATTAGAAACTGACTAGAGATTATTAAATTGAATGGTTTTCTAAGTGTCGATCTGATGTTGGTTTCGGCCTTTGGGTTTATACTTAGAGAATTGTTCTCCTACTAGTTTACAGTCAGGGACTGATAGTTGTGAAATGATAGGGATATGTAAATAACAAATGGAAATGTTTTCCAGTGTTAATAAGGTATATTTTCTAAACATAGAAAATAAGGAAATATATATATAGATATATATATATATATATATATATATATGATTGATGATTGATCGATATAATTTCCACTTGGAAATAATATCGTTGTTTGCACACTTGTTTTCTTTGATAGTTAACTCACAGACTATCAAAGTTTTGACCAATTTACGTTGTTAATATAGAGAGACCGGTTGGATTATTATCCAAAGAACCACTCTGTATTGGCATAAGCATTGCGAATCATATATGCCAAAGGAAATTGAAGACGGAGTAAAGTGCAAGGGCTATTGTATAAGTCTTAGATAACAGTGTCTAAGATGGATGTATTGAATAGTGCCTTCGGTTCATCCTGTTCCTGGATGACTTGTATGGACAGATGTCTGATAGAGTAATTCCAGACGATCACGTATATTGATTTCTCCAACCGTACCAAGAGTGGAAGCGGAGAAGGAAACTTCTTTTAGCTAACACATAATGTATGGTTGAGGACGTCAATCAGTGATTTGATGGATTTGACGATGTGGCATTCAAAGTGAATCTGGTGTGATGATAAAGCGTAGCTTATAGCCTCACATCCGGTAAATGACAGAAACCGGGCAGGTAGCATGGCTAAGTCGGTCGCTCCGAAGTAGGGTGTATAATCACCTGATCTAGAGTTTCATTTATTTCTAAAAATCTATTGTCGATACTGTCCCATTCGGGAAACGGTTGCTGATCCCAACCGTTGGTGATATACATTCGATACACTCAAGCGAAATGAGTGGTCGGTCATATGTGGTCGGGTTGCAAGATGTTCTTGTTGAACCCAGTGTATTCCTTTCCAGAGGTACACTAGCGAAAGGTGGTTCCATACCTTGTCATAGTTGGAAATCCATTACCGAATACGTGCTTGCGGTTTTGATTGTATACTATATATGTAGAACGTGAGATGAAAGCGTTTCTTCTAGATGATTATTATATTGTGGTTGATAGACATTATTATAATATCAAAAGGTTTTGATATAAAGATGTTTTGGATTCTCATAAGGGAAAAACCCGTTCCGTTATACGGCGTGGTCTTATGAGATATCGTTTACTTGTTCAAACTATTTTAAACTGTTTTACTCATACCAGTCCAATGACTGACCCGGAGTTTATTTTTTTGTTTTCCCTAAACTCTTGGGTGCCCAATTTTGTACAGGCAGTCAAGTAGTCGGGATTTACAGATATACTGGAAGAGCTTGGAGCAGTGGGCTTCGGGATTATATAGCTATTGTTATTCCGGTGTGTTGTAAGTGTTGTACTTTGATAATGATGTGTATATTCAAGTACAGATGTATATTTCAAGTTATGTTATATATATTATATGTTATTCGTTACGCTGTGAGGTTCGTGTTACTCTGATGTTGTGTTCTTCCTCTTCTTCTATTCTAATTTTCTATCTTATCTTTCCTCACCCTCTGTTTTTCTTTCTATTAATTTCCTGGTTTCCAGTGCAATTGGGTTGGACGTGTGTTATTTAGTCAGTTCAAATTGGACCAGATTTTCGGGTCATTACAGTAACAATTGTAAAGGCACAAGGTTAGACTCGTTTGCGATGTAAGACTGCCCGGACCCGCCCGGCAAATCCAGCAACTGCAAATGGTAGTATAATGTGAGAGGTCTTACAAGGTTGCGGTTATAATGAATTAAGTAACACTTAACCAAGTTAAACATGTGGTGGGACATGGGGGTGACATGTGAAATACGATTAGAAACACCTAACCAAATTGAAACATGTAAGAAGACATGAACAAGAAGGGGTTAAGTGGGAAATTCTAGTGGAGACCAAGCATAGGTGGAAAGCTTGTGTCAAGCATGGGGGACCCTTTTCAAACCAGTAACTCATTAAGTATCTTTGTGAGCTCGAGTTAGATCGAGAATGGGACACGCTTACTGGGTTTGTTTGAAAGAGGTCAAAACGGGTTAACAGTGGCAACGCAAGTCCAATGGGGTCATGTGCGTGTGTGGGCCCGGGCTGGTAGGTAAGACGTTGTTGCATCGTGTAGATATAAGCCGTGCATCTTTAGTGGTATCGGGTTGCCACTTTGGGAAGTGATACACTCCACTGTGGGACCGGCACGGGTATCTACGAGTTAGGGAGCCGATCGCATGAGTGTAGTGGGTACAACTAGTGGAGATAGGGGCAGGCGGCACCTATGAAGACAACTAGGGGTACACGAAACTAGCATTATGATTATTATGTTCAGCAGGCGGGATCAACTTTTAGGGTGACTAGTATTGGTGCAGTATAGTAATTATCCTATAGTGATTAGGAGCGAGATTAACGCCAGAATATTCCTCTTGTTTGTTTTGTCTTGCCCACTTGTTTCACAGTCATTCCTTGTTTTACCAATTTATGTCTTATCCTAATTACTTTAATAATTATATTTTTAAAGTTATTGGACTCACCAGACTTTATGTCTGACCCCTTTTGTTTTCGCCTCTTTTCCTCCCCTCCCCCCCCCCCCCCCCCAGGTTCTCAGGGTGGGACTAGTGCTAGTGGAGCTTGATTTGGATCTTTCTCTCTCTTTTGGAAGTGCTTGGGTTGCTGAAAGTAAAGTTCATCTCATCTCTTTTATGGCTACTTATGTTGGGGTTATGCTTTTTACTTTATGTACTCAGAAAATAATTTGTCAAGATGGATACTAAGTATACTTGGTTTTACTGTTGCTTTATGATGTTGTTGTAATAAAACTATTTCTCCGTTGCAATAAAAGTTGTTTTAAAATTTTCAAATACCAATATATTTATGTATCTTGTTATATTCTGTTCTATACACCAATAATACTCCATGAAAGTTATTGCATTCCCTTTGAGAGTGACATTAATGGACATGGGGTGTTACAGTTGCAGCCAGTGAGCAGATGAGGATGCAAATCTGATGCAAACTAGGCACGACAATCACTGATGATGGTGAACAGAGGGCAAAAGAACATATGCTAACATGATCAAAAGAGAAGGGATCGTTCTCCAGTGACGAAGATAAAATCTAATGAGTCCCAAATCTTGAATCGATGTGAATGAATGAAGAATCCAACTGTCTTCGATTAGGATATTTGTTGTTGCTGTAAGGCTGATAGCTCTGATAGTGTAAAAGTCTAATTGAACTTTTATTATTGAACAGAAAAATGAAACAATGTAAATGAGCAGAAGTAGAAAATGAATAAAATACAAATTCTGTATAGTGACATATTTATATACAAATAGCATGGCCAAAGGCCCAAATGTAAAACCAGTATAATAGATCAATGATATAATATATGAGTCATGTGATACTTGTTGTGTTTATCTTATTACTAATGTGTTTACTATGGTGTATATCTCAATATATATGTGAACATGTTACACTTTATACAAATTGATATGTTACACATGCACGCACATGCACATGTATATATGACACAGGTATGTGTGTGTGTATATATCATTAATTAAATAATATATAATATCATTTTATAAATTTAAATAAAATATTGATTTTATTTAAAAGAAATTTAGAATGGTTGTAAATAAAACAAACTTCGTAGGCGCAATAAAGATGCAATATAACAAAGAAATTGAAATTCACTCATAAATTTTGCTGTGGACTGGTCAATCCCAAATTTATAATGTTCTTGTACTTTGATTTTTATTTAGTTCTAAGATGTAAATATTTTTTACTATCACGAGTAGTTTAAAATATTTCCTTTGCACCTTGGACAAGACAAAACTTTAGATGCAATTTTTGTTTTTCTTAACCCTTATATCACAAGGATATTAAGATATCAACCCAAGATATTGATTGTGATGTTAGTTGGGGCCTTATTTGAACTCCATATTTGAAACCTTAGATGTAACTAAACTATTCAATATTATTTTTAACTTTTTGAGATGAAAATAAAAAATATGGTGTAATTGTTTAATATAAGCCATGGAAACTTGAGTCTATGGTATTTTGATGAAATGAGTCTATGGTAAGTGCGAGCATGGTTACAAAATGGGCTTATGTCGAGCATTAAGGTAAATAAAATATTTAATGATTTTATGTTATATGAAAACTTTAGAACAATGTAGTAAAATCCTCGTTAAAACCTTGCTAAACCTCGCTAAAGTGATTGGTGTTCTTTGACCACTATGCTTTGGTAATTTAACATTATTAATTAGCGTATCCACTTAAAACTTTATAATTTGTCATCAAGCTTCTAAATCAAAAGTAAAAAATTAGGGAGACATCCCTATTATACTTCCATATTGTAAATCCGGTCCCTGTCAAAATTTCATTGTAAATCTAGTCCCTGTCAAAGTTTCATTGTCAATCCGGTCCCTGTTTTCTATGAACAAAGAAAAATATTGCTAGTATGTCAGCAACTTTTATAAATGGTTGTTGATTTTTCAGCAACTTTCACTGGTAAAGTTTCAATGTAAATCAGCCTCCGTTTTCCAGAAACAAAGAAAAAATTATTGCTGAAACGTCAGCAACTTTTATATATAATTGCTAATATGTCAACAAATTTTATACAGTGTACAGAAAAGTGAAAAATTATTGTTGAAATGACAACAACTTTTGTAAATAATTGTTGATATGTCAGCAACTTTAATACTATGTACAGAAAATTTGCTGATATGTCAGCATTTTTTATGAAATGTTGCTGATATGTCTGCAACAATCGATGATAAAAAAACAGTGACCTAATTTACATAGAAATTTAGTGAAGACTTTTCGTGTAATTTAAATCCTAATAAGGACATGTGTCAAAAGTACCTTTTTAATTTCCGCATTAACAAATTCACTGTGAAATTTGATTTAACCATTACATTTTAAGTGAATATAAAAATATTAGGATATAGACCAAAACTCATAACCCAAAAACTCGGTATAAGTTATAAACTTACATTTGATTCATAGGATTACACAACATCAACCGAGATGCTTTTGGGTTTTGCTATATATTAAATAACTAATGGTTCATTTTTGACGTCATTTACATGAAACTGATAACAAATCTATTTTGGATTGTATCCCCGATGCAGATTTCTACATCTCCGCTATTAAATATCTATTATAGCCATGAATCGACCTTGTCTATAAAAAAAAGAAACTTCCTCTAGTCAGTCCTAAAGAGAGAAGTCTCCTTCCTTTAACTCAAGACTTCCTACATTTCGTAAGAAGCATTGCTCTGAAGACGAGCCACCATCTTCAAAGCGATAGGAGGTTTGATCACCTGTTATGTTATATAACGTACTTAAGATGATATGTCATAGATAATTCAGACATCTGAAAGTGAAATCAAAAGTTTGCAAATGAAATCAAATGTTTGAATTTCTATTCAAACGCTGTGTTGATAACGATTTTTCTCATAGATTCATGGCTTAATTGGCATTCTCAACCGTTTGAAAGTGCAATTCAACCGGTTGAATTATATTTTCAACGTCTGATTTTTTTTCCCAATTGGATGATTTCAAGGGAATGGCTTATTTTTAAGCACATATTAATGTATTTTTCTATAAATGCTTCAGGGGATAAATATGAAATATTGTCAAATAGGAATCCTTCATATATGAGATTTTTTAATCACAAAGAGTGGTGTTAAATAAGGGTGTTCATTTAAACAAAAACATAGCTTTCTCCTCACACTAATTTTTTTAATTCCATATCTCCACAAAATCAAACTTTAGGAAATCTTGAGTGATCATTATTATCAATTTCTTATACTTTTTTGTTATAGTAATAAAAGGAATTTCTCCAAAGTAGATGTGTAGTAACATAACATTCATGGAACGACTATAAATCTAATAGGTAATTTAGTTTCTGTTATAACTTTATTTTGATTGTGATTGACTTATGTGGATTGGATGTTGAGTTTTGGAAATTATGATATATTAGTTGTTGTTTTTTTTTTTTCTTTGCACCTCTTACGATAGTCTCTTTTCCATGAGGTTTTGGGATTTAAATTAGAGTACTTTCAATTTCAAATTTCACAACATTTGGCATCAGAATTTAAATGTTTGCAAGGAGTTTATGAAATGCAAGATTGGATTATACCTTTAAAAGCCCCTCAACAGTTGTCATGTATTGTATGTGGTTTTAGGTTCTTGATTGATTATTGACAAGTGAAATGATGATACTGATCTTGAAAATTGATAATGGAAGATGAAAGCGGTTCTTAAGTGGAATCATGTGCATAAAGTTGTGTCTAAGACACATTTTTAACAAATAACATCTCGGATGGTGAGAGAGATAAAATGGAAAAGTGAGTATACACAACATTATAACTTATTATGAATGAGATTGTAATCTCCAAAATTAATGATGAATCTGCCACTAAGGATATTTAGGATAATTTAGAGGAGTTGTACATAAATAAATCACTAACTAATTATTTAATCTTGTTGCAAAAATTCATCACCTCTAAATCATGTCATGTTCATTGATTAAATTACCATATGAGTTTATCAAATAACTTGATCTATTGTCGTGATACTTCACCTCTTAGCTTTATTAAAAAGGGTCTTCTCGTGAGTAATTAAGGGATCAAATAAAGAATCTGAGTGATAGTAGTAGTGGCGTCACTAGCTGTCATTGTTTATTTGTGGATAATGAGAGAAATGAGAAAGGAAATCGTGGTTGTTCTAAATCAGTGAAACCTAATGGGAGCGGAAAGTGGAGGGGAAAAAAACAAGTGCTTTACTTGCAAAAAGCCCGATCATTTGATGAATAAGTGTCAGGATAAGGATAAGAAGTGGTAAGTAACATATTTATTGACGGCGGTGGAGAGTGGTGTTGGTGAGAAAGATGAAAATGTGTAAACCGGAGTATTATTAGATGTTTCAAAAGGCGAATGGATGCTCGATTTGGGAGCTCCTTATCATATGATGCCGAACAAGAATTAGTTTTCCTCTTATATCGACAAGGAAGGAAATTCAATTCTTATGGACGATGGTGCTTTTTGTACATCAGTGGGCTTCGATTCTATGTGAATTTGAATGTTTGATGGTGTAACTCATAAACTCACTATTGCACGATATGTTTTGGTTTCCATAATTCTCTTATTTCGTAAAGATAGTTAGATTATTTGGTACTTAAAATCATAATTAAGAGTGATACCATGTAGGTTTCTAAAGATACACTTATATTAATGAAAGGTTCTAAAGCTCAATGGTTTATTTGCTAGAAGGTGTGACAACTGAAGGTGAAACATGTGTTGGTGTTGATAGTTGTCCTGGCTTGGATGCAACAAGGTTATGGCATTTGATGTTGGGTCATGTCTCGGGACGGAGTTCGGATATTCTTCGAAAGACGAAGATGATTGAAGGTGAGAGTTATAATAGACTTGAGTTTTATGAGGAACGTGTCATAGAGAAGCAAACAAAAGTATCATTCGACAAAGAAAAACATGATTTGTGAGATGTTATTGAGTATGTTCACATGGATATTTGAGGGCCAACACCAGTAGCTTCTTTTAGTGGAGCTCGTTGTTATATTTCTTTTATAATGATTTCTCTCAAAAATTATGGATGTATATATTCAAGGACAAGTTGGATGCATTTTCAAAATTCAAACGTTTAGAAGTCTCTTTTTAAGAATGTAAGCATAAAGTTTTTGAAGGGGTTGAGTTCTGGCAATAGTAGGTAGTATGTTTCCTTAGAGTCTATGGAATTTTGCAAGCATCATGGTAATCAAAGACATTTTACTGTAGTGAGAGATCACCTATCGAATGATGTTTTAATGAGAATGAATCATACTCTACATAAGAAAGCTCGATGCTCGATATTGACATCAGGTTTGCCATAGTTATTTTGGGCCAAAACTTTGTCAATCGTTGTGTATATTATAGATCGAGTTTTATGCTCATTTATTAACACCAAAATTTCAAAGGAAATGTGGAAGGGAAAAAACATTTTCTTGAGCTAACTTCGTGTGTGTCTAGTAGTCTGGTTTATGTGCTTAATCCGGAAAATGATAAGCTTGAGCCTCAAACTTTAAAATGAGTCTTGTTTTGCTATACGCAAATGATGTCAATAGCGGTCGGATTTGGAATCTACAAATGAAGAAGGTTGTAAATTCTCATTGTGCTACATTTGGTGAGTCTGCTTTATTTAGAGAGAATGAGAGCTCATCCGATATTTTATTTTTGGTATATGATGAATCAAAGAAGAATAAAGTTATTCATATATTTCATCCAAGGAATAGAGTTGTAAGAGATGCTTCTAAGAAAGAAGTGGTTGATATTGGATCTTATAGTTCATTGATTTCTTTAGTAGTATTGGTGATGTGCACGACTGCAGAGACGGTTTGATTCAAGGTGGAGTCGAAAGAAGTTCGGGTAATAACATAACAACTTACATTAGTCGTCATGTCAAAAGACCACCTAATAGTTATGGTGATTTGTGAAAACCCGTAACTTCCCCGTAAAGGAAAGCGCGGATAGTTCGAGAACAAACCACAACAGAACACATACAGAAGAACATTTCATTGTATATTACAACAATGCATCAGATTACAAGAATATACAGAGTATAAATGAATATTACACAGAAATATCAGAGATTTAAATTATATTTAAATACATCGCAGCGGAAAATAATACAATACACAACTAGAAAGAGATATACGGATACAAAGCTTTCCGGATATCGTTCCAGCTGTAAACCAGGATCCTGTGAATATAAATCTGCAAAACCAAAACTACTAGCTGCCCGTGTCAAAATAGGGGCACCCAGAGTTTAGGTTAAAACAATAAACTCCAGGTCAGTCATGGGACTGGTGTGAGAACTAAAACAGTTATTAATCTTTATTTTTAAAGTTTGGTAAATCAAGGGACCACGCCGTATAACACGGAACGGGTTTCCTCCCAAGAATACCAGTGCATAAAACAAACAGCGCAATGCTAAATAAAGAAAAATGAAGCTGTTATAAGACCCAGGTCCCATCACACAATGCAACGCAGCCGAGGATAGGGTTTTCCCTTATAATAGCCAAACATGCTTAGTACGTTTAAAACAAATCATTTGATACTACTATAAGTGCATATTGTATAAAACAACTTCAAATCATAAGTATCAATCATAGGCGGCATGAATGCCGCATACCACTATGTCGCCATATATAGGTTATACAATCAAAATCGCAAAGTCACGTATTTGGAAATTGGGTTTCCATCTATGAACCGAGGCAAAAGATAGTCCTCAACCGATTCGAGACTGTCTAGCCCGAGTCTCAGGATCAGAACGCATCGACCCTTGGAGCGACAGGGCCGGTCCACCGATGTGGATTAAACTTAAACCCTGAACATGCGTTTCGCCGCCCTTTGGGGCGTAAGTGAGCCAACTAAATGACTCCATCAGTTCGAGAACGACCGATCAATCTGAGGCGCCTCGCAACAGCAACAACCACATAAGTCAAACTCGTCAGGGCGTGTAAAACCACTGACGCCACTTTTTAGCTAGAAGGAAACGCATGCCCTCCCTCAGGTCCGTCTCCCGTTTTTGGTTCATACCGGGTGTGAAACTCGCGAAGTAAACGTTACACAAAGCTACGCCCCAAAGGCCGTGCTTTGATCATCACCACAAGACTTTGCTTTTCAACAAAAGCCTCGATCAATTGCCACTTAGGCATGCCACACAGGCAATTCACTCCATGCGATTGATATCCATCAATATATAACCCCTGAGCTCGTACGTCTCAGAGAAGGGCGTTAAGCAAGAGAATAAATTCTCCGCTGCCAAACAAATATATATTTAATAGAGATCAATCACACGGACTAAAATCCAATGTCAGACACACAGTCCATTTACAAGTCCGTTCTGGGTCTGAACGAAACCGGAGGCACCTAGTACCCCGCATATCCATCGATCTCCAAGTACGTCTGGACGATCACCAACTGTTTCCATCTTCTTGGGTGTACAGCCCAATCAAGATCATCGGTAATCACCCAAACGACGTGAAGACTTCCGGTCTTCGACCATCGTCTTCATCTTCGACTTATCGTCGCATCAGTTATTCAGAATGGGATAAACCCGGTCTTTCCGAATAACTCACGTATATTTTAAATAAGTGTTACACAAACACATCATATGCCTCATTCCAATTCATCAGTCACTAACCGTAAATTAATCAAGAGAATAATTTCCCAAATATTAACCCCGAAGGCCGAAACCAACATCAGATCAATATCCAGAAAACCATTCTGCTTGGCTAACCGACAGTTAGTTTCTAAATTTCACATTCATAGGGAAAGGTTCCCATTAATTTTATCCAAGATAAATTCCTTGAATTTATTCTTTATTCTATTTTTGAATCTCAATTCAAACTAGTCGGGATTAGCGAACCTTACCAAAGTAATCATTTGTTTTAATTTCCCAATCCCAACCTATTCATCCCATGAAGTAAAACTGGTAATACTTCATATCTAACACCACGGTGTTATCGGTAAATTCAATTACCATTTCACGTTCAAATCTAATTAAAGATTTAACTATCGCCTGGAGCAAAACTGGTGGTACTCCATTTTCGATCTTTTCAATCTAATTAAAGATTCATTAAAACTCCACTTAGTTTTAATATTTGACTGGGTTAAAGAATCAGTGTCATTTAAAACACGGTTCACGGTAAACCCAAAATCACATTCCATTAATTATCGGGTTAAAGAACGAGTGTTATTTAAAACACTGTCCACGATAAACCCAAAAATCAATATCAATTCAATTAAATATTATTTAATTGGTACACTTCATTAAATCTAAATAAAAAGATTTAATCTTTTCTCAACTAGGTTCAAGAACAGTGTTAATGAAGACACCATTCACGACAAACCCAAATCACATTTGATATTAAATACAAGGCTCTGAATAGAAAATATATCGGCTTATATTGAATATCAAATTCTACGACAAACAGATATCGTATTGGAAACAACGATATATATCTATATCTTTCAAATTTCCATAACAACATCTGTAAAATCACGAAATCCAACATCGAAATATTCCGAAGACAATTTCGATTCAAATCCATTCCAATGCAATCATTGGAAATTCTGGTTATTTTTAAAACCCTTTTCAAATTCAATTTATTTATTTAAAAATAAATAGAATTATAATTCTAGTTCAAAACTAGTTCATTTCGATAAAAATCTATTTTTATCTTTTCAAATATGGAGTTTTTCATCCCAATTCTTTCTAAATCATTTCTTATGATTTTACACAAATTATTACTATTTTTAATAATTTTATCAAGGCCCGTACAGTCGATTTCCATCAATGGCCATCGAACTGCACTTACAGCGACCTTTTTCAAATTTGATTTGGACGTAACTCCAAATCCAATCGTTAGATTTCAAATTTCTAACATTCGTTAGAAAGCTCTTTTCGATACGAACCCAACGGTTCCGGTTTTAGGAGAATCCGACGGTCGGATCTCCCGTAATGTCCGTTTGAAATAAATGGTCGAAATTCGCGAACTACCGCGGCGCGGCGCGTTCCATTCAGGCCATTATATTAAATATATAATATATATATATTATATATTTCGTCGATTTCTATTTAAAACGAATTATATAAATAATTTTAAAATTCGTTTCAAAAGCAATTTCAACTTCCATTTCAATTCATATCAAAATTGAATTCTTCTTTATAAATTCGTTTTAAAATTCATTTCTATTCAATTCAAATTTCAATTCAATTTGAATTCATTTCAATTCGCTTTCAATTCAATTTGAATTCGTTTTCAATTCATTTCAAAATCGTTTTCAATTCAATTCATTTCGAAATCGTTTTCAATTCAATTCATTTCGAAATCGTTTTCAATTCAATTCATTTCGAAATCGTTTTCAATTCAATTCATTTCGAAATCGTTTTCAAATCAATTCATTTCGAAATCGTTTTATATATCATTCACGTCAAAATGGCGTCAATCTAACCAACACGGCTTCATATATTTCTATTTTCAAATATTCTATTTCAAATATTTCCTTTTCAAAATAGTTGTTATTATCAAAATATTTTGTTCAACACATGACCAATCTCAATGGATGAGTACTGTCAACACATGAACCTTTATTTTATAATATTCTTTATTTTTCAAATTGGAATGAGGCCCAATCAATTACCATATAAAGTTAATTATATGGATTTTCATACACTACACACATATAATAGCATTGAAAAATAATCAACCATCAACCAAAGTGCACTACACTGTATAAGCATCAAATATAGATATCTAACGCTTATAACAGCCTGTCAATCGATCGATCGACATATTTAATCAATCAGGATGAGTGAACTTCAAATTTCATCCTAACACCCATGTGGGGTTTCAAACAATCCAACACAGATTTTAGTTGTGCAGTTGGGCGATGTGTAAAATTTATCGACCCAATCAATGTCCTTCAAATAGGTGTACATAAACAAACCGTTCGGTTCGTAAATGAATATTTTATTTTATTCACTTCACGTTAAAAATTATATTTTTAACGATAAAAACATTTTATTCCAACATATGCATTTCTATTCAGCTCATTCTTTAAATAAAATGATATTTTTATTTTTCTAACATGTTTTAGAAAATTTCGGCGTCATAACGGCACGATACTAGAAACGGGACAAGGCCTAGCCTTATCCCCGGTCTAGTGAAGGCCCACGCCATTCACACATCAATCAAATCCATTCATTTCACCAAACAATTCAATTTCAATCAAATAATCCAACTAATCTATGCAATCAAATAAACAAGTCCATGGTCTGTGGACGATTGTGTCGGGTGCTACTAAGCACCGTCTGCATCCTAGTATATATATATCTAGAAAATTTAAATTGAAAGGTGAGAAATTCTCACCGATAGCTATCCAAACATCTTGACTCTTCTTTGATATAAACCTCCTTCGTTCTCGCCTTTTTGTCACCTTCGTTGTCCGCTTTCACTACATATGTAAAAATCGAATTTTTACTTCGCTATTCAATATATAAAAATCGAATTTTTACTTCGCTATCCAATATATAAAAATCATATTTTTATTTCGAAGTTCAATATATAAAAATCATATTTTTATTTCGAAGTTCAATATATAAAAATCATATTTTTATTTCGAAGTTCAATATATAAAAATCATATTTTTATTTCGAAGTTCAATATATAAAAATCATATTTTTATTTCGAAGTTCAATATATAAAAATCATATTTTTATTTCGAAGTTCAATATATAAAAATCATATTTTTATTTCGCCATTCCATATATAAAAATCGAATTTTTATTATGCCATTCCATATATAAAAATCGAATTTTTATTATGCTTCGATGTTCAAATCTTTTTCTTTTTGAAGTTCAAACCTTTTTCTTTTTGAAGTTCAATCCTTTTTCTTTTATCAGAATTAAATCTTTTTCTAAAATCAGAATTAAATCTTTTTCTAAAATCAGAATTAAATCTTTTTCTAATCTGTTTCTTTTTAAAATCAGTTTCTTTTTAAAATTGAAATCAGTTTTAAATCTTTTAAAATCGAAATCAGTTTTAAATTCTAAAATCGAAATCAGTTTTAAATCTTTTAAAATCGAAATCAGTTTTAAATTCTAAAATCGAAATTTTCAGATTAAAATAAAAATAAAATAAAGTAAAAAAAAACTTACTGTATCTCGAAGAAAGGGGGGGCGTCGTCTTCGTCGGAGCTGGCTTCTAGGGGGGGCGTCGATGTCGGCGGCAGGAGGAGGCGGAGGGTTGGGGCGGCTTCAATTGAGGAAGAAGAGGGGATAGAGGAAGAAGAAGGTCGGTGGCGAGGGGGATCTGGGGTGGTGCGGCGTCACCCAAGGGAGGCGATGGCAGCGTGGGTGGTGCGGTTTTCTTCCGCCCCCATCATTCGCTTCTCTCTCTTCCTTTTTGAATTCTGTTTTGAACGTGGGGGGGCCAGAGTTAAAAGGGGGGAGATAATAATTTTTTTATTTTTTTATTTAATTATTTTATTTGTAAAAAGTTGACTTTTACATACGACCTCTAAATGAGGTCCACCGCCTGTCGTCCATAGCGTTTTACCCCCATTCCGAACACAATGGGATATGTATCGCAAGCTGATTCAATCGTTTCAATCAGTTTCCGTTAAATTTACATTTAAATCACTATATTGAATTTTAAACGTACTTTTCAAATTACCGGTGTCACATACTAACCCTATAAATTGCAGAAAAATATTTTCTAGCTTCGTATTGACGATACGGTCCTAACAAAACTAGTTTCGTCGAATTCTGAGACTGTTGGAAAAATGACCAATTTCCAGTCGATTAAAATCAACTGAAACTGGTAAAACGCGTTTTCCTTTGCCACGCTCACATATCGATTCGGAAAATTATGAAAATTGAAACCTAGCAATAACTTGACACCACGGACCCAACAAAACTGGTTTCGTCGAAATCCGAGGTCGTTTGCGAAATTCCCATTTTTAAGGGCCTGAATTCCATAGCGACTATTCAGAATTTTCAACTGGACATATCTTCTGATTCCCGCTATGAAATCTTGATTTGTCGGATTCGTTGGAAAGATATTCACAATTAGATCCTAATGTTTTTGGTTTCACTAAAATCCGGATTGTTTTGCACCCGGTACATTCAATTGAAGTTTGAAATCGAATTATCGAACTACCGCGCCATTTTCAATTCCATTTATAATTATATATAAGTATTTATATTCTAACGACGACGCGTATAATATATACGTTCGAATTATATTCAAAATAAATTTCTCGTCGATATTATTTAAAATAATTCATTTTAAATAATCAAAATTCGCTAGAATTGCCAAAATAAAAATTTTAAACTGGCCCAGATTTTCGGGTTGTTACATGATTGGAACTATCATAGCTTTCATGATAATGTGGATTTTTTTCTTTATGTTGGTCAGCTAATGGATCTTGATGATGTCGTGGATTCGAGTGATGGCTCATAATGGATTTGAGTCATGGAGAAAGAGATGTATCTTTTTTGGAGATTCAAACATAGGATTTGGTTATACTTCCTAAAGGAAACCACATATTTAGTGTAAATAGATAGACAAGATAAATGTCGATGGGAGATATAGAGTAATATTAATGGCTAAAAGATTTGTACAAACGAATGCAAAGCGACATGTTGATATTCTTGCACCATTTTTGTGTTATACTTCATTTTGTTATTACTTACTCTATTGTTATTCATGATTTAGAATTGAGGCAACTTAATTTGAAAATCACCTTCTTGTATGGTGATTTGGATGAAGACATTTATAAGGAGCAAACTGGAGGTTTTGTTGTAAATGGTAAGTCGAATTTGGTTTGTAAGTTGAAAAAATCACTATATAGTCTAAAGCAATCATCTAGACAATGGTATAAGAGATTTGATCATTTTATGATTGAAATTGGTTTTAATGGAAGGTCAAAGATGCATGTGTATATTTCAAGATGTTGGAAAATGGTTATTGCATGTATTTACTCTTGTGTTTACTCTTGTATTCTTGGGTCGTCCCTAGCGATAGTGATCAGAGGAAATAAACTTCAACATATGATTCACTTTTTGTGGTATGGCCATAAGATGGAGATTTTGATTGTAAACCATAGTTGTTTTATCCAATGAAAATGTGGAGTTGATGACCACTGTGGAGAAGGTAATGGAAGCATTTTTACTTGAGGTGATTGCCTGTGACTTAGTTTTTGAACATGATAGAATTGATGTTCGATATAATACTGAAATGTTATACATTTGGCTGATAAATTGGTTTTCATCTCTTGGACTAAGTTGATCGAGGAGAATGATTTTTTTGGTAGCCATGGATGAAGATAAGTTAATTCATCTTATGAAAGTGCATACAAAGGACAATGTGACAGATATGTTTACAAAAGCACTATCAGCTGGAAAGTCAAGCATTACTCTTAATAGGTGTCATAAGGTGGTGGATTGAGTAGCTTGTTTATTGATGATAGGGAATATCAGTGAGAAATTGTGATTCTATCTTCTTCATAAGTACTTGTTTTCACTCCTAAGTACTTTTGTCATTTGGTAAGATGGTTTTGGATTTGGATGCTTTCAATAATTTGTTAGCGGGTGCTAGATTTGCAAGAGCTCAATGGCGAAGCGTAATGGGCGATAGATTTATCGAAGCTAAGTGGGAAACTATTCAAGAGTGGTTGGTAAACGGTAGAGGTTGAGATGGTTTTGTACCATTGGACTTTGCATATGGAGATGGATATATTATCCATGTATAGCATTACATTTTGAGGACACTGTATGTAGAGTTGAAGATGATAGAAATAGCTTGATATTTGTAACATTCCAACTTTTTATTGTATAATGATGAATACTGAAAACGAATTATTTTGTTAATGTTGGAATTTGGTTATGAAATTTATTCCATTTTGTTCGTGACAATTTTATGATCAGTTTTCATACATATATTTTTCCAATCAAAGTTCAAAGGAAAAGTTATGAGTGTTCAAATTTTCACAATTTGAAATAATTATATATGTAATTAAGGAAAAAATTTATGATTAATTAACACATTAAAGTTAATAGCAACTTAAGGTTTAAGAAAAATAATTATGAAATATGTTAATGCTTATTAGTGTTAATTAAGTAATAAGGGAAATAAATCGACAAAAAAGGGGAACACATAAAAATGCACTAAATTGACTTAGTTGGGTTGACCTAGACCATGTGTACGTCAACCTAGGGTCATAGGCGGTCAATCTTCGCTAGTTTGATTACGGTTATAATTTTAAGTCATGTGGAACAAATAGATGGAGCTTGATATGACAAGTAGCGTTAATTTGAACCTCTATAAATTAAGAGCTTGTGCTTCACTTCCAATTCGTTATTTTACTTACGAGCACGGAGGCTCTTCCATTTTCCATTCTTCTCCAAAAAAATTAGATAAATGGAAATAGTTCTAGATTGTAATACACTATGGAAAAGAGTAGAAAAATATTAAGGATATGAAATAAGTTCAAATTAGATTGCTATACCAAATAGATCTGGTTCTAATTAATTAACCTAAATCTAAATATCTTTTATCTAATCCAAATTCTTATAGACTTGCAATAAACGTTATTTGTGAATTTGACTAAGGAGTCAAAGATGGAGAATACAGATAACAAGATTATATCTGAGTTAGATTTAGAGAACTGGGAGCAATAACAAAAGGTGAGCGGGAATATTATATGTTTTTATATCATATTAGATTATATCATTGTAAATCTATTCCATATGAGTAAGAATTGAATTTAAGTTGCAATGAATTTTTTATATATGAAATTAAACTTTCCTATCAAGTTTTACTGATAATTGTAGAACTGTAATGATTTAGTTAAAGTTTGTAATCGCAAAATAATTTTAATTATCGGTTTAACATCTTATTAGCTAAATGGAACATAATGAATTGGGATTATATTAAAATTGATGTTGACGAATGAGATTAAAAATAAAGTTAGTTGGACTTTGAGGATTTAATAATATTTTAATTTATTGGAATATAATGTTGTAAATATATTTCCATATAATATCAAGTTTAAATAACAAAAAGTTGGATGTTTAAAATAACAAGGAATTAATGTATGCTTATAATAAATGTGCAAAATAGAGATAGTTACAGTATTTTATACTGTCTATTTCAATAAATAAAAAATAATTTCTTGTAATTACAAATGTCGTAGAAACTATCTTTTTAGATAAGGTATGGAAATTTAACGTATAATAGTTAATTGTTAAAAGTTTAATTTCTATATATGTAAATGTAGTCAACCCCAAAACTGGAAGACTAAGATAAGAAGAAAACTAAAAGGTAAATGCAATAGAAACTAACGGAAAAGAAAGTATGAGTAATAGACAAGAAAAAGAAGTAAAAATTGGAATAGAAATCAAAATTTGAACTCATAAATGTAGTAGCAAAAATATTGATGGCAAAAAATGAAAACAGCAAATGAATTTGATGAAATAAAATATAAACGCATAGTAAGTTGAAGACTTAGAGTCAACCATAAAAAGAGTTAAGGAGATACAGAAATGTAGAAAGTATAAACGTATATGAGTATGAAATATGTATACACAAGTGGCATGAGATATGTATTTAGAGCATCTCCAATGCCTCTTGGCTGTAAAGTCTTGTGTATCCTACGTGTCATGCCCCCTTTCAAAATGTTAAACGAGTTGAAAATGTCAAATTGAAATTTATCTCCAACCCTACAATTTTGCCACTAGCCATTAACCTGCTTCCGCGAGAATTTCCCACCAGATCACATTCTCCTGTTAAAATTTCCCACCGAATCACATTACTCCCGCTACAATTTCCCACTAAATCACATCTCCCGTTTGATAACCAAACAGAGAAATTAATTATCATGGAGGCAGAGTACACATTAATGAAGGAGGAGACCATAGAACAGCAGGGTATATTTTTATTTTTCATGTCGATTGTAATTTTGTACTGTACTGCAAATGCTTCCGCTCATAAATTCATGTTTAGTATAAATTATTCATCTTCAGAATTTTGGTCACAGTTCCTAGTTTTTTCTCTTTGAACGGCGAAGAGATAAAATAATTGAAGGAGAAGCTACCTTTTTGTTGTATGTGTTGGCAGCCGACATACATGTTTGTCTTCAAAAAAACTGTGGTTGAGCTTTTTTAGGTTTTCTGTGAATAGAGAGATAGTTTCCAGACAGTTTAATCATAGAAAAATAAGAACTGTGGGGGTTAGAATCATAGTATTTTGCGGATCTGATAATTCGTTGGGGAGAAGAGAAAAATAATATTTCAACGATGGCGAAAAGAGAGAGAAGCATCAGTAACAGAAAAAATGACGTGGCACCTTTCAAAATGTGATGTTGAATGTCCAGGAGTAGACATTTTATTCCACATTTTCTTCTTTAACATTGGATACACAGTCCCATTGGAGAGGGGGAATTTAATAATTTTTGTCAATTGCTTACTTGGCATCCATGTTCTAAAAGAAATTTGGGTGGGTTGGAGATGCTCTTATGATGAGTGTGAAGAATTATAAATTATGAGGTATAATATTGAGAACAAATGACATAAGATCGCTTGGCTAGGTTGAAATGTTAAAAACATGTCCATGAGACCCGTGGAAAAGTGTACACTTGTGTATGGGAGAGTACCCTTGGGTTAGGGCTGTGCTTGAAACGGCAACTTCGTAAACAGTTGATTGTTAGGCAAGCGTCGAGGTTAGACCCGCACAATCAAAATAGGTATGTTTCAAAGTTTTAGAGTTGGAGTATTGCCTTGATTTCAATAGACAAGAAGGTGTGTGAAAGTCTAGCGTGCAAGGGTATCAAAACAAGGGGAAGTAGTTGTGTATTTAGGGAGCTCATCATTAGTCTCCTACGGTTAACGAGAAGGACAGAATAATAGGGTTTTGATCTCTACCACCTACCGTGATTAATTCAGTTGGGCTACACAATGTCATAATTGTTATTTTATTTGATAGGGCAAGGCTAGTTAACTCACATAGATATTCCTACAAACAATGGATGGAATGGAGGTGTGTGGGGACGAAAATTCACCGTAAGAAGCACACAAAGGATGAAGTCCTCAAAGAATGCATGGCATCATGGAGAGGAGGTTGTCGGTGCATACAATAGGATTATCGAGTGATATGATGATCACGATGTAGCGAGACGATGGATCCTTATACTAACAAAGGTAGTATCTAGGTCGATTAGTGAACAATGGATCATATATATATATATAGTCAAAGACAAAACTAATGGTTGGAGTTCTAAACTACTTTCAGTTGCTGGCAGATTGGAACTCATTCACACTGTTACTATGGCAAAGGTCAGATTGTGGCTTCAAACCTTCCAATTTCCTGATTTTCAATTGATAAAATCAATTCTATATGTGCTAATTTCCATTGGAGAGGTGGGTACACAAAGTCAGCTTTACCATTTTGTGCAGACCCAAAAGTAAGGAGGGTGGGTTTGACTAACCTCAAGGAGCTTAAAAAAACTTATAGTATTAAACAAGCATAGATATTCAAGGAAAATCTTTCTAGGCTTCTTGGATGAGAAATTGATACATCAAAACCAATTTTTGGATCATGAAATGTGATAATAACTCATCCTTGGTTTGGAAAAACATCATAGCTAATAGAGACACTCTAAAACAAATGACTCACCGCAAATTTGCAGATGGCAACTCCACTAGTCTATGGAAAGATCCTTGGTTCCTGGGGCAATCTCTTATCAGTTTCTTAGGTTGGGACTCCCTTACCATCGTGGGTGGGTATGATTACAATGTTGACAAAACTATTACGAATGGTAGATGGAGTACGAACAACCTCTACATGCATGCCTTACAACCTGAAATCCAACAACTACAAATTGTCTCGAATCTAACACATGACATATAGTGTAGTGACCCGAAAATCTGGTCCAATTTGAGCTGACTAAATAACACAAGTCCAACCCCAAATTGCACTGTAAATTCAAGAAACTAATAGAAAGAAGATAGAGGGTGAGAATAGATAAGGTAGAACTATTAGAATATAAGAAAAAGAAGATCATCATCATCAGAGTAACACGAATCTCACAACGGAACGAATATAATATAACATACTTTTGAAATACAAACAGTATATGTATACAATAATATTGCAGAGTACAACACTTACAACACAGCGGAAATAACTATAGCTATATGATCCTGAAGCCTCCTGCTCCAAGCTCTTCCAGTATATCTGTAAATCCCGACTACTTGACTGCCCATACAAATTTAGGCACCCAAGAGTTTAGGGAAACAAAACAAATAAACTCCGGGTCAGTCATGGACTGGTGTGAGTAAACTCAAATCATTTTAACAGGTATATGATATCTCATAAGACCACGCCGTGAATACGGAACGGGCTTTTCCCTTATGAGAATCCAACATCTTTGAAAAACAGTATCACTGATATTATAATAATGTCTAAATACAATTAGATATCAATCTAGCAGAAACGCTTTCATCTCACGTTCTACATATATAGTATACAATCAAAACCGCGGGTGCGTATTGGATGATTGGATTTCCAACTATGACAAGGTATGGAACCACCTTCCGATCAGTGTACTCTAGGAACGATACACTGGAGTTCAACAAGAACATCTTGTAACCCAGCCACACATGACCGACCACTCATTTCGCTTGAGTGTATCGAATATACATCACCAACGGTTGGGATCAGCAACCGTTTCCCGTATATATATGGGACAGCATTGATAGATTAAAGAAGCAAATGAATATTCTCTAGATAGGTGATTATACACCCTACTTCGGTGCGACCGACTTAGCCATGCTGCCTGCCTGATTTTTGTCATTTACCGGATGTGAGGCTAGAAGCTACGCTTACTTTCCATTTCATTGATAACACGATCACTTTGAATGCCACATTTTCAGATCCGTAAATCATTAGTTGGGTTTATACAAATAGTTTCTGGATTTTATGCGAAGGGAATAAATCCGTTGGCCACCATATATATATTTGTACAGTCCAACTCATTCGATCATTGGAAATATTCTGTCAGACATTCGTCCATATACGTTCGTTTTGGGACTGAACGAAACCGAAGGCACTATTCTGTAAACAGGACAGCCCTTGCATAACACCGTCTTCAATTATCTTCATCGTATTTGATCACAACGCTTATGTCAATACGGAGTGGTTCTTCGGATAATAATCCAACCGGTCTCTCCATATTTACAATGTAAAATGGTCAAAACTTCGATAGTCTGTGATTTAACTATCAAATGAAAACATGTCGGTGTACAAACAACGATCTTAATTCCAAATGGAATTATCGATCCAATCATCGAATACGTATATATATCTATATATATATATATATATATTCATATTTCCTTATTTCTACAATTAGAAAACATCTTTGATTTATATTTGGAAAACGTTTCCGAAACTTATTTATATGGATTTCAACTAACGCTGTATGAAACATCGTTACGACTACTAAATCCATAAGTCATTTATTACTTAACTGCATTACTAATCATCCTTTGTTATCGAACTTCAACTATTCCTTAGTCAATTTCGAAGTCAATCAAGTTGGGGTATAATTACCTCTCAGACCTTAACTGAACAACGATCTTAACCTTGCGATAGATAAAGCTCATCACTTCAATTTCTAAGACCATTTGCTTACGCAAATTCTCGGATTCAGATTACAAATCCGCTTCCTTTATGAAAACATTTATTATAACCCTAACGTTATAAATTTTACTTCTGAAATATCTAACTTATAAGTCTAACATTTATTTCTTACTTTGATTAATTTATCTAACAACTTATTTATTTATAAATAAATAAATCCTGATTTAAAAACTGGAAAGTAAATAATACTTTCCCCGAATTCGATATAATCGAATTCACCATATAACTCCCTTTCGAGTAATCTCTATTTGATTAACTCTTCTTCGAATAACTAATATTCGATAAACTCTCTTCGAATAACTTATATTCGATTAACTCATTTCGAATAGATTATATTCGATTCTCTCTTTCCGGTTAATTCTATTTAATTAACTCTTATCTCGAACAACTAATATTCGATTAACTCTAATTTGTTTAACTCTATTTCATTACTCCTATTCGAATAACTAATATTCGAATAACCCTATTTGATTAACTTCTTTTTATTTAACTCTTATTCGAACAACTAATATTCGAATAACTCTATTTTGCTTTACTCTTACTGCTTAACTCTTATTTGATTAACTCTACTGAATTAACTCTATTCCGAATAACTAATATTCGATTTGACTTCATCCTTAATAACAATGTCTATTTTAACTCTAATCGATTAACTCCAGTTGATTATTCTAATCGATTAACTCTATTGAACTAACTCTATTTCGAATAACTAATATTCGATTTGACTTCATCCTTAATAACAATGTCTGTTTTAACTCTAATCGATTAACTCCAGTTGATTATTCTAATCGATTAACTCTATTGAACTAACTCTATTTCGAATAACTAATATTCGATTAACTCCATTCGCTTGACTCTAGATCGCAGCGATCAAAATGGTTACGCCTGATTCCCTCAGGAAACATCCGACCGCCGTAGGCTATCTGCAGCCTTGCGAATTACGCTAGCAGTCGTGCTAAATGGTACTTACCCTAATTAACTATGTCTGTTTTATCTCTATCTCGAATAACTATATTCGATCGACTCTAATTGAATAACTAATATTCAATTAACCCTGATTCGATTAACTCTAATTCAATTAATCCTATTTGTTTAACTCATACTCGATTAACTAATCTTCGACTAACTAATAGTCGATTTACACTTATTTGCTTAACCAAAATTCGACTAACTAATAGTCGATTAACTTACTTCGACTAATTCGATTAACTTTTATTTGATTATCTCTAATCGATTAACTTTATTTTATTGTCTCTAATTGAATAACTAATATTCAACGAACTCTTTCAAATAACTAATTCGATTAGCTCCTTCGAATACTAAATTCGATTTAACTCTATTTGATTATCTCTTTTATATCTCTTCAATTTCCTTTTTATAACGTTTATTTTCCGTTACAACTATTCCCTTTTTTATAACTTCTAATTACCGTTACAAATATTTCCTATTTATAACTTCTAATTACCGTTACAAATATTTCCTATTTATAACTTCTATTTACCGTTACAAATATTTCCTATTTATAACTTCTAATTACCGTTACAAATATTTCCTATTTATAACGTTTTATTTATCTTTTAAATAAATGTTCCTTTATTCTATTTATTTTCTAAATAAATATTTCCCTTTTCAATTCTATTTATTTTCTAAATAAATATCCCTTTTATAAAACTCTATTTGTTTTATAAATACTTCCTTTTATAAAACCGTGTTCGTTTTATAAATAATTTCCTTTTATAAAACCGTGTTCGTTTTATAAATACTTTCCTTTTATAAAACCGTGTTCATTTTATAAATACTCTATTTTCAAATTGTTTCCTTTTATAAAATCGGTTGATTTTATAAAACTCCTTTATTTCGATATACATTGAAATATTCCTTTTTCCTAATCTATTTGTTTTATCAATATTTTTCCCTTTTATAAAACTCTATTCGTTTTATAAATACTTCCTTTTATAAAACCGTGTTCGTTTTATAAATAATTTCCTTTTATAAAATCCTGTGATTTTATAAAATTCCTTTATTTCAATATATATTGAAATATTCCATTTCACAACTCAGGGTTTCTTATGATATGTAAAATATCGAATAACAATGATTAATATCATTCTAACACACATAATCCAGAACAGATTATATAACACATCATATAACACAATATATGAAAACAGTAAAATAATTGTTGAGGAATCCAGTTAGATTCCTCCAACCTGTCTCCCTGCATCCACAGATGTTACACAGTATAATATATATCATATTTCATTTTGAATTGAAATATCCTGCTGTACAGAACCATATTTGATTAACAGTACATAGATTAACTATACTACGTTTTCAATCAAATCTATTTAACAGTCCAGTTTAACAATCAATATATAGCAGTCAATAAATAAAGTATAATTTATATTAAAATATAAATTGAGGAGAGTTAGTGAGTTTTACTCACATTGATTTGATTCCGTTGTTTAACCAGCTTGTTTTCAGTTAATTCCAATTCCGTTAAATTCTGTACCGTAGCTCGCCTGGACGATTACATCGTATCTCGGTTTGTTCGGTTCTGATGATAGATGTATGAGTTGTTAACATTTTAAGATAATACAATTTAATCTAAAAATTAACTAATTATCTTAACTTAATTAATTATTTTATCTAAAATTAGTTAACCTTAAGTGTACATGATTAACTTAAGTATATTTAACTAACCTAAAATATGAATTAACTACCTAAGTATAATTTAATTAACTTAAGGATAAATAAATTAACCTAAGTGTAAATTATCTTAAGCATAAATTAACTCTAATTTAATCTCTAATTACTCAACGTTTTTTAACACTGACCGGCCAGCAAATCTTTAATATGGTCTGTACCACAAATAGGTTGATAACCTAACTTAAATAAATCTGACACCATTTTATTTAACCCCCTAAATATTAATTACCTAACTTGATATGGGCTTAGTGTCTAAACTAATTATACTTAGAATCAATATACACATTACGTTACCAAAAAGGATCAGGTCGATTAAGTTTTAATCTCCTTCGTTGATACTCCTTTCGTTTCCAGATATTACATACCCCATCCACGAGAAAACCTCCACCACTTCACCGATCTCCCATCGGAGCTTCATCAGAGGGCTGAATCCAGTGCGCCTCATCACCATTTACAACCGCACTGAGTCGCGAGCCAGCAGAACATCGTTTTCCTAGCCTTTCACCACGCTGCCTTCCCAAACCCACATCGACATTAGTAATCACCGCCGCGTCCAATTTCCGTCTTCGGAAGTCCATCGCCCAATACCAGGAGGTGCGCCACTGCCTCATCAGTCACCGCCCCAAACCTTGCTCCTCCAGTCATCGTCGTTTGCTTCCAGCGTTGCCTCAAACGCAACTCCTTCTTTGCTCGATTCCGATCACCGTGCGTTGCTGGAGATGATCACCTCCGCACGTATTGAAGATCTCATCTCGCTGAGTATTTTGTAGTAGGGAAATTCTGGAGTTTATCAACGTATTTCGAGATCTAATGGAAGGAGGAAATGAGAAAATGAAATGGAGACCACGGCTTTGAATTTACTTTTTGTTTTTTCTTTTCTATTTCCTGAAGCGAACCCAAAAACAAAAAGGATGATGCCCCTTTGTTATTTATAGCCGGAGTATGCTTCAGGCTTAAGCAATAACGCAAGGAACGTGGATGAATATAGGGCATTAAATCCTTAGGCAGTTTGAACCACTACGTGTTTTCATTTCTTCCATCTTTTTTCGAGCTGATGGCGTATTCATATAGGGTAGATTCTTTTATACTATAAAGTTTAACGCACCTCATTTCGTAGAGTTCCGTTCATATATGGACTGCTATGGACAGATTTAAACATACCGTTGTGACGAGCAAGGTGATACGATTTCAAAAATATAAAAATACCGGTAGATTAATTCATTTTGTGAAATCCCAAAATGTTGATTACAGGGTGCACAATATCCCAAATAAAAAGTTGCTTATTTAATTAATTAAAAATTACTGTAAAATTCTAAAAATTAAACTATCACTACTTCCCAAAAGAACCATGCCTAAATTCAAACCCGATCTCTAGTTATATCGAATAAACCGTTACGGTCGATAAACGATTCTATAGCGACTATTTTAAAATTTGATTTGGACATATCTCAAAATCTACACGACGAAATCCTAATTTTTCTCTTCCACTAGAAAGATATACTCCACCATCTCCACACGTTTCTTGTTTCACAGAAATCCGATTTAAAACGAACTTTGTACGTTCAGTTGAAGTTCGAATCGCCAAATTACGAACTGCAGCGCCATTTCGAGCTCGGTTTTTAATTATAATATAATTTATATTTCCAACTAGCGTTATTAAATTTATTCGTTAATATATTTCAGTATATAAACTGAAATATATTTTAAACTGTCCAATTCACTCGATATCGTGGATTCTGATATTTCTGATTATTCCGGACATCTATTATCCTATTATTTATATTAATAAAATATAAATATTAGTTAATTCGAATTATCGATATCACCAAAACGATATTTAATAATTAAATTAGTTAATTATTCTCCTGCCAAATTACGGGTCATTACATTCTTCCCCACTTAAAATAATTTCGTCCTCGAAATTGCTAAGGTAGTGGACGACCCTGTATACTGGGTAAATATTTATCGGTTTACCTGTTATCTCCGGTTTCACTGGACCACTTAAATTCTGATTAAAATATTAATTCATTCCAGCTTACTATATTTTCAAAAAATTTGAAAATTTTCTAACACCCGGAATTTCTGGAATTTTTTTTTCCATAACCTCCTTTGTACAGCCATATCGGTAAAACCACAACTCGCCTCTCTAGGCCATCTCCAACCCAAAAGAAAATCAAACAGCCAAGCGGCTTGCCAATTCGGCTCATAAATTCCAAACTCATATCAAATATAAACTTGTACCTTTATGTCGGGTATATCATTATATCGCTTCCATCTATGAACAACTTAGTATATACCATTGTCATCTCAATCAAACCCCAATCAATTCTTGATTCCAAATCCTGAACTTATCAATTTAACTCCGTTCTAGATGATTCTATAATCAAATCCTGTTCTATTTAACTTTGTTCAAGTTAAATTTTAATTTATTTATTCACTTATACCATCTAAATCTATTTAACTTTATTAGTTAAATTTTAATTCCAGAACTTAAATTCCTGGGTTTTCTTTCAAATCAATTTGAAGTCAAAATACCAATTCAAAACATTTGAATTTCTAAACAACTTGTTTTCTCAAAACAAATTCAAAAACAAAATCTTTGGTAGTAATCCGTCACTTAGCAACTCAAAAATTACACCGATGATGTATCGATCCATCATCGGAATTATTTCCAGCGATCAAAGTGAGTTCAATACTATATTCCTTTCAAAACCCCTTTTAACACTTCCCATTTTTAAATCAATCCCAGATATCAAAACAAATTTAAAACCTCCCAGGATTTTAAAATTCACGTATACTTAATCCAGATTCAATTACAAATACTGGTCTGAATTTCCAATTTTAAATTTCAATTCTGACTTTAATTTCAGATTTAATTCATTCGTAACACTTATACGAATTCTGATTGGTTATTTATAACCATTCCACTCTTATAACCTTATTCGATTTAATAACAACCAACACATTATAATATTTCCAATATATATACTTGGGTAAAATTATTTCATTTACCCTTTTTTCAAAACATACCATGTCGGTTCATCGTATTCAAGCGTTTAGTAACTCCTATCGATATTGTGGTGCCCCACTATCGACCAAAATTCATAAGCCACTCAACCAATAAATCTCCACAATATAAAGCAAATTTTTATATCAAATAACAAATATTCGCTCATATATATACACTCAATCCCAGTCTAGGGTATTACTAACCCTATCTCTACCGAGTCACCGCACAGAGCCAAGGTAATTCGCTTAACTTAAGCTCTGATACCAACTGTAGTGACCCGAAAATCCGGTCCAATTTGAGCTGACTAAATAACACAAGTCCAACCCCAAATTGCACTGTAAATTCAAGAAACTAATAGAAAGAAGATAGAGGGTGATAATAGATAAGGTAGAACTATTAGAATAGAAGAAGAAGAAGATCATCATCATCAGAGTAACACGAATCTCACAGCGAAACGAATATAATATAACATACTTTTGAAATACAAACAGTATATGTATACAATAATATTGCAGAGTACAACACTTACAACACAGCGGAAATAACTATAGTTATATGATCCTGAAGCCTCCTACTCCAAGCTCTTCCAGTATATCTGTAAATCCCGACTACTTGACTGCCCGTACAAATTTAGGCACCCAAGAGTTTAGGGAAACAAAACAAATAAACTCCGGGTCAGTCATGGACTGGTGTGAGTAAACTCAAATCATTTTAACAGGTATATGATATCTCATAAGACCACGCCGTGAATACGGAACGGGTTTTTCCCTTATGAGAATCCAACATCTTTGAAAAACAGTATCACTGATATTATAATAATGTCTAAATACAATTAGATATCAATCTAGCAGAAACGCTTTCATCTCACGTTCTACATATATAGTATACAATCAAAACCGCGGGTGCGTATTGGATGATTGGATTTCCAACTATGACAAGGTATGGAACCACCTTCCGATCAGTGTACTCTAGGAACGATACACTGGAGTTCAACAAGAACATCTTGTAACTCAGCCACACATGACCGACCACTCATTTCGCTTGAGTGTATCGAATATACATCACCAACGGTTGGGATCAGCATCCGTTTCCCGTATATATATGGGACAGCATTGATAGATTAAAGAAGCAAATGAATATTCTCTAGATAGGTGATTATACACCCTACTTCGGTGCGACCGACTTAGCCATGCTGCCTGCCCGATTTTTGTCATTTACCGGATGTGAGGCTAGAAGCTACGCTTACTTTCCATTTCATTGATAACACGATCACTTTGAATGCCACATTTTCAGATCCGTAAATCATTAGTTGGGTTTATACAAATAGTTTCTGGATTTTATGCGAAGGGAATAAATCCGTTGGCCACCATATATATTTGTACAGTCCAACTCATTCGATCATTGGAAATATTCTGTCAGACATTCGTCCATATACATTCGTTCTGGGACTGAACGAAACCGAAGGCACTATTCTGTAAACAGGACAGCCCTTGCATAACACCGTCTTCAATTATCTTCATCGTATTTGATCACAACGCTTATGTCAATACGGAGTGGTTCTTCGGATAATAATCCAACCGGTCTCTCCATATTTACAACGTAAAATGGTCAAAACTTCGATAGTCTGTGATTTAACTATCAAATGAAAACATGTCGGTGTACAAACAACGATCTTAATTCCAAATGGAATTATCGATCCAATCATCGAATACGTATATATATCTATATATATATATATATATTCATATTTCCTTATTTCTACACTTAGAAAACATCTTTGATTTATATTTGGAAAACGTTTCCGAAACTTATTTATATGGATTTCAACTAACGCTGTATGAAACATCATTACGACTACTAAATCCATAAGTCATTTATTACTTAACTGCATTACTAATCATCCTTTGTTATCGAACTTCAACTATTCCTTAGTCAATTTCGAAGTCAATCAAGTTGGGGTATAATTACCTCTCAGACCTTAACTGAACAACGATCTTAACCTTGCGATAGATAAAGCTCATCACTTCAATTTCTAAGACCATTTGCTTACGCAAATTCTCGGATTCAGATTACGAATCCGCTTCCTTTATGAAAACATTTATTATAACCCTAACGTTATAAATTTTACTTCTGAAATATCTAACTTATAAGTCTAACATTTATTTCTTACTTTGATTAATTTATCTAACAACTAATTTATTTATAAATAAATAAATCCTGATTTAAAAACTGGAAAGTAAATAATACTTTCTTCGAATTCGATATAATCGAATTCGCCATATAACTCCCTTTCGAGTAATCTCTATTTGATTAACTCTTCTTCGAATAACTAATATTCGATAAACTCTCTTCGAATAACTTATATTCGATTAACTCATTTTGAATAGATTATATTCGATTCTCTCTTTCCGGTTAATTCTATTTAATTAACTCTTATCTCGAACAACTAATATTCGATTAACTCTAATTTGTTTAACTCTATTTCATTACTCCTATTCGAATAACTAATATTCGAATAACCCTATTTAATTAACTTCTTTTTATTTAACTCTTATTCGAACAACTAATATTCGAATAACTCTATTTTGCTTTACTCTTACTGCTTAACTCTTATTTGATTAACTCTACTGAATTAACTCTATTCCGAATAACTAATATTCGATTTGACTTCATCCTTAATAACAATGTCTATTTTAACTCTAATCGATTAACGCCAGTTGATTATTCTAATCGATTAACTCTATTGAACTAACTCTATTTCGAATAACTAATATTCGATTTGACTTCATCCTTAATAACAATGTCTGTTTTAACTCTAATCGATTAACTCCAGTTGATTATTCTAATCGATTAACTCTATTGAACTAACTCTATTTCGAATAACTAATATTCGATTAACTCCATTCGCTTGACTCTAGATCGCAGCGATCAAAATGGTTACGCCTGATTCCCTCAGGAAACATCCGACCGCCGTAGGCTATCTGCAGCCCTGCGAATTACGCTAGCAGTCGTGCTAAATGGTACTTACCCTAATTAACTATGTCTGTTTTATCTCTATCTCGAATAACTATATTCGATCGAATCTAATTGAATAACTAATATTCAATTAACCCTGATTCGATTAACTCTAATTCAATTAATCCTATTTGTTTAACTCATATTCGATTAACTAATCTTCGACTAACTAATAGTCGATTTACACTTATTTGCTTAACCAAAATTCGACTAACTAATAGTCGATTAACTTACTTCGACTAATTCGATTAACTTTTATTTGATTATCTCTAATCGATTAACTTTATTTCATTATCTCTACTTGAATAACTAATATTCAATGAACTCTTTCAAATAACTAATTCGATTAGCTCCTTCGAATACTAAATTCGATTTAACTCTATTTGATTATCTCTTTTATATCTCGTCAATTTCCTTTTTAAAACGTTTATTTTCCGTTACAACTATTCCCTTTTTTATAACTTCTAATTACCGTTACAAATATTTCCTATTTATAACTTCTAATTACCGTTACAAATATTTCCTATTTATAACTTCTATTTACCGTTACAAATATTTCCTATTTATAACTTCTAATTACCGTTACAAATATTTCCTATTTATAACGTTTTATTTATCTTCTAAATAAATATTCCTTTATTCTATTTATTTTCTAAATAAATATTTCCCTTTTCAATTCTATTTATTTTCTAAATAAATATCCCTTTTATAAAACTCTATTTATTTTATAAATACTTCCTTTTATAAAACCTTGTTCGTTTTATAAATAATTTCCTTTTATAAAACCGTGTTCGTTTTATAAATACTTTCCTTTTATAAAACCGTGTTCATTTTATAAATACTCTATTTTCAAATTGTTTCCTTTTATAAAATCGGTTGATTTTATAAAACTCCTTTATTTCGATATACATTGAAATATTCCTTTTTCCTAATCTTTTGTTTTATCAATATTTTTCCCTTTTATAAAACTCTATTCGTTTTATAAATACTTCCTTTTATAAAACCGTGTTCGTTTTATAAATAATTTCCTTTTATAAAATCCTGTGATTTTATAAAATTCCTTTATTTCAATATATATTGAAATATTCCATTTCACAACTCAGGGTTTCTTATGATATGTAAAATATCGAATAACAATGATTAATATCATTCTAACACACATAATCCAGAACAGATTATATAACACATCATATAACACAATATATGAAAACAGTAAAATAATTGTTGAGGAATCCAGTTAGATTCCTCCAACCTGTCTCCCTGCATCCACAGATGTTACACAGTATAATATATATCATATTTCATTTTGAAATGAAATATCCTGCTGTACAGAACCATATTTGATTAACAGTACATAGATTAACTATACTACGTTTTCAATCAAATCTATTTAACAGTCCAGTTTAACAATCAATATACAGCAGTCAATAAATAAAGTATAATTTATATTAAAATATAAATTGAGGAGAGTTAGTGAGTTTTACTCACATTGATTTGATTCTGTTGTTTAACCAGCTTGTTTTCAGTTAATTCCAATTCCGTTAAATTCTGTACCGTAGCTCGCCTGGACGATTACATCATATCTCGGTTTGTTCGGTTCTGATGATAGATGTACGAGTTGTTAACATTTTAAGATAATACAATTTAATCTAAAAATTAACTAATTATCTTAACTTAATTAATTATTTTATCTAAAATTAGTTAACCTTAAGTGTACATGATTAACTTAAGTATATTTAACTAACCTAAAATATGAATTAACTACCTAAGTATAATTTAATTAACTTAAGGATAAATAAATTAACCTAAGTGTAAATTATCTTAAGCATAAATTAACTCTAATTTAATCTCTAATTACTCAACGTTTTTTAACACTGACGGGCCAGCAAATCTTTAATATGGTATGTACCACAAATAGGTTGATAACCTAACTTAAACAAATCTGACACCATTTTATTTAACCCCCTAAATATTAATTACCTAACTTGATATGGGCTTAGTGTCTAAACTAATTATACTTAGAATCAATATACACATTACGTTACCAAAAAGGATCAGGTCGATTAAGTTTTAATCTCCTTCGTTGATACTCCTTTCGTTTCCAGATATCACATACCCCATCCACGAGAAAACCTCCACCACTTCACCGATCTCCCATCGGAGCTTCATCAGAGGGCTGAATCCAGTGCGCCTCATCACCATTTACAACCGCACTGAGTCGCGAGCCAGAAGAACATCGTTTGCCTAGCCTTTCACCACGCTACCTTCCCAAACCCACATCGACATTAGTAATCACCGCCGCATCCAATTTCCGTCTTCGGAAGTCCATCGCCCAATACCAGGAGGTGCGCCACTGCCTCATCAGTCACCGCCCCCAAACCTTGCTCCTCCAGTCATCGTCGTTTGCTTCCAGCGTTGCCTCAAACGCAACTCCTTCTTTGCTCGATTCCGATCACCGTGCGTTGCTGGAGATGATCACCTCCGCACGTATTGAAGATCTCATCTCGCTGAGTATTTTGTAGTAGGGAAATTCTGGAGTTTATCAACGTATTTCGAGATTTAATGGAAGGAGGAAATGAGAAAATGAAATGGAGACCACGGCTTTGAATTTACTTTTTGTTTTTTATTTTCTATTTCCTGAAGCGAACCCAAAATCAAAAAGGATGATGCCCCTTTGTTATTTATAGTCGGAGTATGCTTCAGGCTTAAGCAATAACGCAAGGAACGTGGATGAATATAGGGCATCAAATCCTTAGGCGGTTTGAACCACTACGTGTTTTCATTTCTTCCATCTTTTTTTGAGCTGATGGCGTATTCATATAGGGTAGATTCTTTTATACTATAAAGTTTAACGCACCTCATTTCGTAGAGTTCCGTTCATATATGGACTGCTATGGACAGATTTAAACATACCGTTGTGACGAGCAAGGTGATACGATTTCAAAAATATAAAAATACCGGTAGATTAATTCATTTTGTGAAATCCCAAAATGTTGATTACAGGGTGCACAATATCCCAAATAAAAAGTTGCTTATTTAATTAATTAAAAATTACAGTAAAATTCTAAAAATTAAACTATCACTACTTCCCAAAAGAACCATGCCTAAATTCAAACCCGATCTCTAGTTATATCGAATAAACCGTTACGGTCGATAAACGATTCTATAGCGACTATTTTAAAATTTGATTTGGACATATCTCAAAATCTACACGATGAAATCCTAATTTTTCTCTTCCACTAGAAAGATATACTCCACCAGCTCCACACGTTTCTTGTTTCACAGAAATCCGATTTAAAACGAACTCTGTACGTTCAGTTGAAGTTCGAATCGCCAAATTACGAACTGCAGCGCCATTTCGAGCTCGGTTTTTAATTATAATATAATTTATATTTCCAACTAGCGTTATTAAATTTATTCGTTAATATATTTCAGTATATAAACTGAAATATATTTTAAACTGTCCAATTCACTCGATATCGTGGATTCTGATATTTCTGATTATTCCGGACATCTATTATCCTATTATTTATATTAATAAAATATAAATATTAGTTAATTCGAATTATCGATATCGCCAAAACGATATTTAATAATTAAATTAGTTAATTATTCTCCTGCCAAATTACGGGTCATTACATATAGGTTTGGTCTGATTCTTCTGATGGTAATTTCTTGCCTCTTCAACGTGGAATTACATCAGAACCAAACATGCAGTGAAAGACTAGGCCGACACGATCTGGAGCAAAGCCAGTTGTTAAGGCTGCACAAATGATGGGTTGGGTCGGGTTGGACCAAATACTACATCCGACCTGCATATGTATGGGTTTAAGGAAGTTCAACCCATATCCGACCCTATATGAGGTTGGATATAGGTCGGGTTGAAGTATAGGTTGGGTCGGGTTAAGTAGGGCTGGGTTGCTTGAATATAATAAAAAATGAGAATAGAGGAATTTTTGTAAAAGTCATATTAAAATATTCAGCATAATATATCAGATTTTTGCTAGCATAATGCATTTAAAATATCTGATTCATCAAAAGATATATTTTATTAAAATTCATTGTAATACACATCATATAAAATTAATTTACTACATAGTAGAACTAGTGTTTCATTTTAAGATACATTGAAATGCACTTTAAAATATGTTTGCCAAATTCTGTCTAGTTGAATTGACAGAAATATGTTTTTTTTTGTATATTTACTGTAGAATAGATAAACATTATTCTAGGATTATACAATTCTTATTTTGAGTAGGTTGATATCAAATTTGTTTTTTAATATAGGGTTGGGTTGGGTTAAAATAAGGTTGGGTTGAAAAAAATATCAAACCCGACCTGTATGTTGTATGGGTTACATATTGTAACCCATATCCGACCCGAACTAGGATGGGTTGAGTTGGGTTAATGTGGGTTGGATCGGATTGGTGGGTTGGGTCGGGTTGGATATGGGTTGTGTGCAGCCCTACCAGTTGCCCTAAAATAGCCTTCACTACTTACAAAGTTGTAAATTTCAGACTGCCGACCACTTATAGACTCGCTAAATGGAATATTAACATTGATTTAATTTGTTCTCTCTGCAATACTCAACAGGAGTCACACAAACATTTATTTTCGAGTGTAATTTCAGCACTGAAATCATGAATGCTACCAAACAAAAAAACGCAGTATCTTTCGCTGGTAATCTGGAAGATGAGCTAGTTTACCTGATAACACAGAAATTCATGCCACCGTGTTTGCAGCTGCTCCAAATAGCATTGACAACTTCAGTCCATCATATTTGGAAGGAGAGGAATCAGCGTGTCTTTGAGAAGAAGAAACAAGATAACAACTTGGTCAGTAAACTAATTCACACTGATTCTCTTACGAAGAATTAAGAATCTTTACTCACCAAAAATGCCCAGAAAGTATATCGCACTTTGGAAAGTTGGAGCTTTCGGCCGCCATGATGCCCTAAATTTTAATGTTTGGGGAAACTGTGTTTTGGTTTCTATGTTCTGAAAGGCACGCAATTATGGTATTGAAGTCTTGGTTGGTATTTGCAATCATTGACCTACCTACTGTATTTAATTTTGTATTTGCACGTAATTGATTCATCTTTTCGTATGGGCTTGGGTTGCAATTAAGGCCCAATGCTTCAATAAATATTTAACTAACCTTCAAAAAAATGATTATGTTTCGTAATATCTCAATTTTGCTACACCTCTAGTCCTCCTTAATTTCAACAACTTGTTTGAAGTTAAATAATATTACGTCTTTTCTCTCTCTTCTTACAAAGAAAGATAAAGTAATTTTATTTAACTCACAATATGAGTTTAAATCAGGGATATTAGAGGCATAGTTGATCCTTCACACACACATTAGATTTTTTTTATTTTTGGCCACTATGACTGCATTATCGCGTACAAACTAGGGGTGGCAATTAGACCCGACCCGATGGACCCAGACCCGACCCGTCGGGTCTTGGTTCTAGGCGGGTTGGGTTTTGTCGGGTCTAAACTATACATTTCAAAAATCTAGACCCGACCCGAGCTTCGGTTCGGGTCGGGTCGAAGCTCGAGTCGGGTCGGGTCGGTTCGGGTCCGGTTGAATAATAACACTAAAAATACATATATTTCAATACTTTTTAGTCGGCCCTTTCGGGTCGGGTCTATGCGGTTCGGGTTTGATTGGGTCTTGATGGTATTTTTCATCACCTAGACCCGACCCGAGACCCATCGGGTTCGGTTCGGGTTCAGGTGTTTTTGGGTCGGTTCGGTTCGGGTTTTCGGTTATCGGTTCTAATTGCCAGCCCTAGTACAAACCGCATTTATCGACCTCACATGTATATGTGTGTATGTATTTTTTAATTTTCAAATTATATATATGCACACACAAACATACGCTGGAGGTTGATTGATGCAGTTTGTACATAGCGGTGGAGTCATATCGACAAGTGGAAATTTGTCGCAAGGGCTTCGTAACACATCTTAATTATTTGGTAGGACGCGGCTTTCAAATAATTATTTTGCTGGACAAAACGTCGCTTGTCCTTGTTGAAAACAATTGATCTCTCCAATTTCATCAGGCGACTTCTTCTAAATTCGATCTCCCAAATTTGTTAAAATAATTAGGCGATTTTCGATTTTGTTCTGCGATTGTTAATTGAACCAGGTGAGGTTTACTATCTTTGTTCTTATTTCTATTCTGAAATTCGAAATAAATTTGATAACTTTATGAGGTTAAAGAGGCATTTTTCTGAAATTCTATCAGGACATTTTCTCTAATCAAATTGACTTGCTAATTTCTTAAATCGATCAGGCGCTCTCTCTAATTTTGATCAGGCTAGGCTATTTTGTTGTTAATTCAGGTGATTTTCTCTATTTGGTTACACAAGGTGATTTCTCAGTTTTGTCTATCACGTTAAATTTAATATAAATTTCATTACATCTACAAAAATTTACATGATTTTGATTTATAATTGTTATGTACAAAGTTACTTCTACTGGAAAGGCTACGACTTAAAAGTATTTAGAGAGCATTACCTAGTGTTTTATCTTTTTAAGAAAGTTATGTTTTTAATACAAAATGATATACATATTAAAATTTTACAGTAAAAGGATTTTTTTACAGTAGTGTTTTATCATTTTTGTTGTTGTTAATGTCATATCCAGTAATTGATTATACTTAAGTTGTTCTTTGTCTGAAAAGGATAAAAAATTATCTTTGTCTACACGTTCAACTCTTCTTAAGCCTGGTCCCTTTATCCATGAGACCTCCCTTTCCATGGCTTCTGCATTGTTCCCAATTTTACTTAAGTTGTTCTTTTAAAATAAAAAGATAAAAGTATTTATCTTTATCTTAAAAAGATAAAAATATATACATAACAGACTTAAAGCTAGTGTTCCATTGTATCAAAAATATATACATGACATGATATCCACAATTAAAAAACTTAAAGCAACCAGTATTCGCTTTTATAATTGTATTAAGTGATATTTTTTTATCTTTATGTTAGAATGAATGTATTATATGTTTTAATTTTACATTGACAATATGTTCATGTCTTTGAATTAAAAAAGATTAGTGTGTTTATCTTTTATATAAATATTGTTTAATAAAATTAAGTCAGATACATTTATCTATTATTAAATGATATATTTCTCATTTAAAAAATGATAAAACTATTTATCATTTAGCAAACAATATTTCTGTTCATCTTTATGTCAAGTTGGTTGTAGTAAACAAATTCATGTACCTTTTCATCTCCATTGTACCATTCATCTACAACCCTACTTCACCTTCGACACAAATTTTTCTTTATGACATTGCTTATATCTATTGAATGATCCTTACAGACTTTTATGTATAAATTTGTTGGTGGTAAACAAAGGATGGTCTCAAACTGGTCTTAGTAAAAAAGGAAGAACATACATCATAACATAGCTGGAGATTAAGCATGATCTGAAGCTAAACATACATCTACAGTGAGATTGAGTACATAAATCAAAATTTTAGATATTTTTTAAACTGAATGTTACAGAATATTGAGTATTATGTAGTTTTTTTTTCAAATATGCTTTATTTTTAAAAATTGAATTTTTGAACAGTAGAAGCTTATGTGGTTCCAAATGATTCTTTAACTTCACCCGGTTATCATTCTTTAGTTTCAGCATGCCAAGCATGGTCTGGTGAAGGTTTGCTATTAAGGCTGATTTGGTTGATGTTATCTTGTGTCCATCATGAACAAAGAAGGAGGCAGCTAATGAACAACCTCTACAGTCAATTAGTTTATGGGTTATAAAACTTGTGTATATGGTTTATAAAACTTCATTCAGCATTCTCTCAAATCATTCAAAATTCTCTAAAAAAATCTAAAATTACTTTTCCTAAATGAGCCATTCGTGCGCACAATGCCACACTTATCCACGTCACCCAATATAAAGGTCCACGTGTTACGCTCATGACATGCCACACGTGCGGGGGCGTGTTGAGACAAGTCCCACATTGGGGAATTTGTAAAATGAATCCTGTATAAGTATAATGAGTTCACCCTTCACATTGCCAATTGGTTTTGTGATAATTCGGGGTTCTCTAACACTAAAAGCAATTTTTTATGTTTAGTTGTTATTTGGTATACATTGCTGTCTGTTTTGTGAAAAAGATAAATGCATGCATCTTTTTTCATTATTTGGTATACACTACTGTCAATTTTGTGAAAAAGATAAATGCAATTAAAGTTATTGCTACAGTTTGCGTCAGGAGATTTTAAAATTATCATGAAATTATGTAATAAATTAATTGTTTTAAATACTTTAAGTGTTTCTAATAAAGTAGATAAAAAGATAAATACATTTATCTTTTTAAATAACTTATTTTCTCATACAAAAATAAGTAGACCAAAAGATAAATACTTTTATTTTTTTAATAACTTATGTTTTATCATACAAAGAATATACAAATTAGCTTTTTTACTGAAAATCATTGTATTGAATATACAAATCTATCTTTTGCTATACTATAACGTCCGCTTGGCTTATCTCAAATCAATCAACATTCTATAAAAAAATTGGTTTTCATAAAAGCAACTTTTTATGTTTAGTTGTTATTTTGTGAAAAAGATAAATGCATGTATCTGTTTTCATTATTTGGTATACACTGCTGTCAGTTTTGTGAAAAAGATAAATGCAATTAAAGTTGTTGCTGCAGTTTGTGTCAGGGAATTCAGCATCATGAGGTAGATAATATGTAGTTTCAGTTTAGTTTTGTAGTCAAAATATTGGTGATGCTTATTGTTTGAGTCAATGGTGAATGCTTATCTTGTGATATGAATTTTCGAAGATGGTAGGTTGTGCCATTAGACTCACATTACTTTATTGTTTCACTGAATTCCTCAACCTAAATTGGACCAAATTTTCAGTGATTCAATTAAATATTAGTTTGAATTCCGAAAAAGATATACGGTCATATATTTTTCTGAAAAGTGGGTAAAAATGGATCTGTTATGTACTATTTTATGTAATTAGTTGCTAATTAAGATTATATATTGTAAAACATTTTTATGAACGCATTTATTTGTTTACATCTTTAATTGCAGGTGTGATTCATCTGTAATGGTTGTGTTATTTGTTGAAATGGTTGTTAATAGAGCAATAGCTACAGGTACGGATATTGGAATGTACCAGTTTGAAATGGTTGCTAATTGATAACGGAAAGCAAATGGTAATTGCAATAGCTCATGATATTTTCAAGTGTCGAGCTTGTGTTCAGAACATTGCTAGAACTATATTGTTTGATGTGAAGATTGGAAGCAACCTTTTGGTGTGGCCGTTAATGGAGCCGAATGCAATTAGAACTTATGGCAAAGAATTTAATGGAGTTGCACTAGAACCAGGTCATCTTGATGCTGGCAGCGTTTTCATTGTATATGAAAAGATAAAATAACTTATCTTTTATACAAAATAACGCTAGAAGTTATCATAATAAATTGTATCTTTTGACTATAAGTGTAGACTCATACTAAGCTGTATATATTGGCACTTTTATAGTGTATTTTGCTGCAGTTTCAATTTTATGTATACAAGGTTGATATAAGTCCCATGGAATATTATGTGACTATTTACTTTTTAATGCAATGTTTAAAAAAGATAAAAGCATTTATCTTTTATTAAATTGATTTGCTCTGTGCTCGGATTACAAATTCTTATTAGTCATTTTGTGTTTATAATCTGAATACAATGTCATCTTCATTTACATTTGTTGTTTAATGGTTTTTAGCTTAAGCTCAACTTGGTAAATTATTTAATTTACTAGTCTTGGTAAATTATTGCAATGTTTATAAAATATAAAAGCATTTATCTTTTATTAAAATTATGCTTATTCTCCTATGTTTGGAGTGTTGGAGACAGTTCAAAAGATAGAAGCAACTAGGCAATAGCTAATTACAACATTCAGAAGATAAAATATTTTATCATTTTTGTAAAATTTAACAAAACTAGTCATAAATTAAAACATAATTTCAAAAAAATAAACATTATACAACACAGATATAAATAAGAAAATAAACTTAAAATACATAAAATATAAAAATTGTAGAAAATAAAATTTTCAATATAAAAAATATAATTAAAATGATAAAACACTTTATCATTTGGGAACGCCACAAATAAAATTTAGCAAAAACAACATAGATCAACAACTCAAAACTCAAAAAATGTAAATAATATAAAAGATAAGTTCTTTTATCTTTTGTTATTTTGTATAAAACAAATGTATAGGATATACAATGAAGCTGCTGATATGTATTGGTTGTACAATACAACACAACAGAAGAAAGATAAATATTATCTTTTTAGTGACATTTGTTATTTATACATTCATATTTCTCACCACTTGTATCATATACAACAGGTATCATGGTATGCCTTTATGATGTATGAAACAACAAGTGAAAATAGTAAATAAACAAAACAATTGAAATCAACAAAAGTTGGATTGAACAACTAAACAATGGTATTGACTTTATTACTGTAGAACGTTTGCAACAGTCTGTGCTCTCAACTGAACAATAACTAAACAATGTACAACTAAAAAATGAACAACTGAACAACTAAACAATGAACAATTGAACAACTAAACAAAAGTTGGATTGAATAACTAAAAATGAACAACTAAACAATGGTAGTTGTAGATGATGAACATAACTTATTAATGGTCTAGCTATAAGGATCATCATGCACAATATTTGCAGCAGTCTGTGCTCTCAACTATTGAACATCTTGTAAAGTGAAGTTTGTTACTGCTTGCATTTCTTTTGTTATTGCTTGCATGAATAACATCAATAAAGTTCCACAGTCACTCCTCTATAAAAGAAATGATTAATTACTTGAGGATTAAAAAAGGAAAATTTTATGTTCATTTAAGAATATGTAAAAATTCAGTTTTACAATACGTTGTTAAAATGTTGTAACTTGAGTTGCCAAAATATAGTATAAGAAAAACTAATTCAAATCAAAAAAATAGCCAAAAGAATATAAAGTTTACAAAAAAAGATATTCAAATTAACAAAAAGAAATTCAGTAGATACAAATACAGTTATCTATTTCAGAATGTATGAGCACCGTATAATTAAAGCAATATTCATGGAACTGCTAAAAAGATAAATACAATTATCTTTTTTAGAAACTATGAGCAGCGTATTCTTAGAAATATTAAAAACATTATTAACTCTATATTGGACCTTAATTAAGAAAAAAAATGCAAAAACAAACTACATGAAAGATTCTTTTGTAGCCTACTATTCAAAAACGATAAAACCATTTATCTTTTGCACAGTTCAGAATGATAAATCTCATTCATTTATCAGATTCACTGATAACTAAACGAAAAATATTGTCAAGAAGCATTGTCAGAAATAAAAAAGAAGGCAACCGCACATATCAATTAAACCATTGAATGCCTTATAGGTTCATTTACGTTGAAAATAAATATATTTATCTTTTTAAACTATTGAATCAAATATATGTACAACATTGAAATGATTGTGCAATTATTTACTGATATGTTACAATAACAGTAAGCATGGTTGTATGATGAACATATGAACTTGCTTTTCAACTAGAGCAAATAGAGTGATGATGTTAAAGAAGAAGAAAAATATATTTTTATCTTTTCTAACTATAGTTTAACTTAGATTAATGTGAACAACAAACAGTAAAGATAAATGCACTTTTCTTCTTAAGCAGTTGAATAGAATAACATCAAATTATGTCTAATTAATCATAAAGTTTCACAAAAACAAAAAACACTTTACATGCACTACAAATATGTTTAACATTTACAGTAGCTATTTAATATAACTAAGGCTTGAGTTCTATTTAAATCAGTTACTGTAAAAAAGATAAATGTTTTTATCTTTTTAACTTGTTGAATAAGGTAATATTAATAACTTTTTTACATGTTTAATTTTAGTACAAATATCTTTTTAACATGTTTAATGCGCTACAAATTTCAGTACAAATATATTTTTTACATGTTGAATAAGGTAACATTAATAGCTTTTTTACATGTTTAATGCACTATAAATATCTTATTTACATGTTTACTTTCAGTAATCGGTGAATATAAATCGCAAATTAAAGCAACTGATGAACAACAAACTGTAATCGACAAAGGAGTACTTACTTGTTCAGCAATCAGCAGATTCAGCGTAGATTGTCTGTGTTTCAATATTCAGCTCTATGTGAGACGATTTGATTTCTTCAATAAATAATCAAAATCGCCTACACGATTTTGATTTTGTAGACAAATCGTCTTTATAAAACCTAATTTTGATTTTCGTTTGAAGCTTCGAATGTGAGTATCGAAAATTATTTTACGACTGATAATGATTTTGGAAATTTTGGCCTAGAAAATAATTACTTCGAACGCGTGTCCTTAAAATTAATTGGTTGAGGGAAAAAAGCCCTTATTGTAAAATTCCCCTATCGACAAAAGCTAAAATTTAACATAACATGAAATGGTGAGCAACCTACATGAGCTAATATTATGTATAAGATGTATAATTTATTAGTTATCAGGATGTTGTTTTAACACCTCATTACAACGAACATGACTTAGAGCATCTCCAATAGTTTTACGAGTCATAATGTTACAACTCGTAAGGTTCATGGGAGAATTTGTTAATTCTCAGCTTCAAAAAACAAATGTTAATTCTACAAACAGACGCGCATCAATTTTATCAGCGCGCTCTGATTTTGTTAAAGCGCGCCGATATTATCGGTGCAATAAGGTAACGCGGGCATAAAATTGACGTGGTAGGTCGGCAACATTTTTCATATATTTTAATTTATGCTTTAGGTTTATTTATTAGTTTAGGTTAATAAATATACTAACCACTTAGCTTTATTAATCTGCTTAACTTAGCTTATTAGTTATATTTCATGATAATTAACCTATTTAGTCTGATTTTCTCTTTAATTAATTAGTTTAGGTTTACTTATTAGTTTCAGTTCATAAATTTAACCAGTTAAAGTTATTATTCTGTTTAGAGGGTGGATTAGTTTTATCCCCAAATTAATTACCAATTAAGTCTGATTTGAATTATCCAGCTCTATAAATACCCATCTACTTCTTCAAAGCTTCTTCATTCATTACTCTCTTCTCCTACTAAAATTAATCCCCATTACTCTATTTCTTTTAACAATGCCTTCATGGCCATCATCTCTTGACTCTTATTTTGGTGTCCCTCACCACTCCATTCCAACGTCTAGTGATCACATTGATATAGGTTGGAATATAAACTATCAAGAACAACATTACGATGAGCTTGATCGTGAATACCCGGATCTTGACTTACTTACACTTCAGCCGGAACATGCGTACATCCCGCGAGTGAATGAACATCCTATTTATCAACCCCGTCAAGAATAAGAGGTTGAGAAAGTACCAATAAATCAACCCCCATCTGAACAAGAGGTTAATTCTTACCCAGTTTGTTGCCACTGTGGATATATGGCTGAAGTTGTTGTAAGAGTTGATGGCGAAAACATTGGTCGTCGCATACGTATGTGTTCCAATTTTCCCGACAGTTGCAATTTTTCAGAATGGATTAACGAACCGCTATGTGCAAGGAGTATAGCATATGCAAATGATATGGAATAAGAAATTAGACGTCTCAACTATATGCTAGAAAACTTTCAATTTAACTGTGACCAGCAGTGTTGTTATTATCTTATGTCATAGTAGTACTTCTAATATTAGTTTGAATTAGTGTTTGTCTGTTTGTATGATCGTAGAACTTGGAAGACGAATATGATGTATTGTATCTTTTTATGTTTGAAATATGAAATGAAAAATCACTTATTAAAGGAGATTGAAACAGTACGAATTGACCACATTGATTAAAGTTGCTCAAAAGTTGTGCCTAATTATACAAACAGTTCAAACTGACCACATATAAAGTTGTGCCAAAGTTGTGCCAAACATTAAGAAATGACTACACATTGCCATAAGCCAAATGACATGATTCCACTCTAACAAAGCATATAGATTATGTACACTGTTTACCATAGCGAATTTGGATAACGTGCCGAGAAGTCGCAAGCATAATATTCATGTGGTAGAGTATGACCCTATTTTTTAACTCCTTTATGTATTGAAATGTTTACTTTAAACGGGGACGGCCCTAGTTTTTAACTCCTTTGCGTTCATAAATGTAAACAAAACCTTTAACTTGTATACAAACTTCGTTCAATGTAAAAAAAATTAGGATAAAGGATACAGTTATTGTTTGACCCAACATACAACTACGATAAAGTATGAAATAACGTTGAATACAAACATATAATTACGACATAGTACCACATAACTACGACCCATAGTTTAGGGATGAACCATAGCACCCATACAACATTTTAGCCTTTGCTCCAACATTCAATCTTTCCAAGCGACTGACCTCTCCTTTCATCTCTAGTGCATACTAGACACCCTTTTCCGTCAGTGGTGCATCGATCTATGAAAAAATACAACTTTGTAACTTTTATCGGTTCTGTGCATCAATGTACGCTTTGCAACCATAAAAGCGACGACCTGCATTCGTTTGACTTTTAGAAACAACCGCATTACATTCGACTCCGCAATAGCAAAGGACTGAACGACCCATCATGCTAGAGCTTGAACTATTAGGGTTCTGTCGAGCAATTACTTCCCTCAACCAAGCATTGAGGGATTTTTGAACAGGTCCAATGGGACAACAACGTTTGGTTGCGTGGCACTGAAGAGTTCAGACTCCACTTCTCCAGCTTCCACTCGACTTCCAATTGCGTTTCGGGCATAAATTCGACTGGTTGCTTATTCCTTTCATACTCATCGTACATTTGAACCATGGTTTCATCATCCAATTCCCACCAGACATTTTGATTATATGAAAAGTGGAAATTAGTTAAAATGAGTAATTTTACAATCCAAAGAGTTCAAAAATAATGAAGAGAGGAAGAGAGTCTCAGTGCTCTTTAATAATGCAAGTCCACTTATTTTGTACTCTGCTTTATTAAAGCATTAAACATTTCGTACTCTAATTAAAGTCAGCTTTAATCAGTAAGACTTGGCACATCATTTTATTTCTTTTCATTATATAAGCTTTAGCACATTGCCCAAGTTTTGCCGAGTGTGGTAACATCAATTGTTTTATGGAAGAGTGAAGGCAACTCAACTATTTGACAATAGAGTGTAATCATGCCGTACGTTTCTACACATCTTCAGTCAAGTCCAGTCAACACAGCTTTTATCTTTAGCCATGTGGTGTAGGATGACCTCAACAATCACCTCCATTCATTTAAATAGTTTATACTTCGTCCCCAACCATAAACTATAATTTGTGTGTACTTGATATCCAAGACATTAAGGTGAGAAACCATTATTCTTTTTTCTTCAAGGTTTCCTTTTTGTTTATAAAGATAACACGCTCTTTTTTGCATAGTTAAAATGGGCGATTGGGAAATCAGCGACGAAACTATGGGTAAAATGTTTGATGAGTATGAACGGAACAAGGAGGACAAGAAAGAGGGTGGATTCATTCTGAATATGGAAGAGATGGGGAATTGGTTCAAAATGAAATAATTTGTGGTACCCAACGAGTTATTGAAGTTCGTAATCGAAAACCATGTTCATGATCCATCATAGCGAGGCAAACGTGTAATCTCTATCATCACAACCGAAGTACTGCAAGCTCCAGTACTACTATAACTGAATTCTCTCCTCAGGATTTACTTATACGCGTGAAAGCCTATATTGAAGTTGATCGAAGAAATGAGTTACTGTTGCAAAATGGAGAAGGTCTAACCCATGAAGAATTCGGGTCAATGATAACATGATTACATAACAACCATCGTGTCTGCACTACTACACGATCTTCAGTTGAAATTGTATGGCTTATCGGCATTTCGTAGAAGCTTGTGAACGATACCATAAGATTCTCGAGACAGTTGAAGATGAAGACATATTTAAAACAACTAAATCAACTTTTGATTCTCCTTACCTAGCAGAGTACATTACTGATTTTGTTGGCCACAAAGCATACAAACTTCGCTATGGTTGGCTAACCATATATGGGGCTGAATAAGCAAATGGTTTGGTCTATTTTATTTGTATGGTTGAACTTGTGTTTTATATTATGATCCTATGAAAAATATGGAATAATTATGATTTAATACTTTAGTACAACATCTAAAACTATCAGCTAATGGTAAAAGTAGGAATACAAATAAAGCACGCATTTCATTGATAAGAAAATAGTTACTACATCAGGAAATATAACGTTACTACATCAACATAATATAAGCAACTGCTAATAAAGATAGTGATGAACAATCTACCTACATCTGAGGAAACTTTGACATTAGAATACGTTATTTCATTCCCATCCAATATTCCTTCTCGCAGCCATCCATTCCAGTCAAATCTTTGGCCATGATTGCATTCTCGCCTTGTTGTTGCTTATATGTTAACTCGTTCACTAGAATTTGTAACCTCTTCTTTTCCAGATTGGCAAACCTTCTTGTAACCTCTATTTTTTCTTCTCATCCTCATGTCTTTCTACATGTCGATGATCGTGTTCTTCGTAGCGTGCGGTGACTTTTCCTTCAACGACAACATCAATTTTTCCCTTTCTTTTCGCAGTTTTCACTCCCTGAGGTCTAAAATTTTCATTAATCGTGTTATTGAACTCATCAAGTAGGTTTTCACCTTAACATGGAGAAATTTTCGCTGATGACTCGCTAGGTTTAGATGAATACCCATATTTTAAAGCTTTGTTCTTGCCCTTTGAAGCATTTGAACATCGCGTAGGCTCTTAGCAAGTTCAGAGTTCCATTTTGGTTGACTAATAAGCAGATCATAACAATAAAAAAATGATAATAATGTGGCATTTTCACCCCCATTTTCTCTAGCAAATAGCTTCTTAAAATCCTTGTTTGTCATTCGTTTCTAATAAAAATAGGAAATACGTTTCAGAACTAACATATATTCAACCACTTACGTACGTTGTATGAAAACTTAGCAGATTATCCTTTCCTCCCATAGCGCTAGGATTCGTTTTTTTTTTTATAAACTTGTGATTCATAAAACGTTGTTTCACGACTTATTTTGCCGAATCAACCCTGAATCGCTGACAAAGTTCGTAAGCCTTCTGGATGCTTTTCAACGAAAACGGTCATAATTTTTTTTCAAAAGATAGGGCTGATTGGTCGTTCCACATAGTCGAATCTTGTGAGCAGTGACAGTAGATACTACATAGATCGATGTCCTCCTCGTTTGTCCACGAATAATTGATTGTTTGCTTGCTGGAGTTGTTAGGCCATAGTTCGTGTTATCTTGAGAAAACTGGCTTCCGTCTATCATCAGATGTGAAAAATCTTCAAACGGTGAAGACATTATAGAGTTTAAGTTTCTTCGGATTTAGGAGAAAAAAAGGAAGTCAAATCATGTTGTGATGTAGAATGTATAAAGGAAGCATTTTATAACTGAAAATATAGTCATTTTATAGCCGTTGGAAAAAAATATGACTGTTTTAGAGCCGTTGAAAATTAATATTGTTTTCTTGTTGTGTAACGAAAATACGACCGTTTATAGCCGTTGGAGCTTTGAAAGCAGATGGAAATTGGAACTAGTTGTAACGCACCGATTTTACCAACACGCTATGTAGCGTGCCGATTTTTTCGGAGCGCGCCGACTTTACTTAGCGCGTCGGTAAAATCGGCGCGTGGAGCCAGTTCCGGATTGGCCCCTGAATAATACACCAAATATTACGAGTTCAAATGTCTGTTGGGAGAAAAAAAAGAGGGTATATCTTTGATTAAGGGTAGGAAGTGAGGTCTGTTGGAGATGCTCTTAGGATAAGCATAGACACGATTTGGAGCAGTTGCCTAGCCGAGACACTGGAAAATTGATAAGTCTGTTTTTTATCAGCAATTATATTTATTTATTTCTGCTATAATCTATTACCACTAGCGCTTTGATTTAATTTTTTTTTCATAGAATAGCAAATCAACAACTCATATTTTGATGGATCTGGATTTTTGGGTTAGCGGAATCTTGATTCACTAGAGTGCGGTTTGTTAGAATGTTGGTGAAGACGATTCACAAATCGAAGCTCAAATGCAAGAGATTTTGTAGTTTGACAAATCATGACTTGCCTACAATAAATAAGATGTCAGGAAGTGAAATCAAACATCTGAATTTCCTTTTTCATACGTCTTTGCTAATAGAGATTTTTCTGAAAGATACGCGACTTAATATAGCATTTTCAATTGTCTTAAAATGCAATTCAATCGGCTGAATTTTATTTTCAGGATTGATAATGCAACAATGCAACCGACTAAATTTTACTTTTAGGCATTTGAATATTATTTTCAAATGTCTAATTGCTTAGAAATGTCTTATTTTTGAGCTATGGTTGTTGTTTTTGTTTGAGAAGGCTTCAAATGCAAAATATGGAATATTGCCGAATGGGAATCTTCATATATGTACTATTTTTAAGTTCTTAAAGAGTTGCACTGAATAACAATCAAATGAAAACAAAAGATTTTCCTCTAGCTAATTTCTTCAATTTCTAATTCCTACAAAATTTAGATAAGCTTGAATGATCATTGTGATCAATCTATTGCACCCGTTTCATGGTTATAACAAAGAGATCCTCCCCAACGTAGATGTACACATTAATGTTGACGATTGATCTCGACTTATCTGAACTGGATATTAAAGTTTTGATATTGGAATATACTGATTAGTTACTTTTGCACATTTTACAACGATCTTGTATCCATGGCGTTCCTTTCGACATCAAATTACAAAACAGTAAGATTAAGGCCATCAAGCTGTTTAAGGGGGCAGTTTAAATGCAGCAATATAAAACCAACCAAACAGTAGACGAAAACTAACAATTTGCTACTAAGATTCATTGTTCAAGGCACGTTATATTCAAAGTCAAATTGCAAGCTTGCGTCAGGCTCACCGTTTATTCAGAACTGAATTCCAAAATGGACAATACACATCCATATGATACCGCTTTCACTAGTAAGCAGGTATACAACAAATTAGCAACAGCGAACATTCTCTTAGTAAGTATATGAATTTTGATATCATATCAATTACACCATGGAAATGGAAGGCAATAAAACGTCCCCGTCGACCTCTTTGTCTTTGCATTTCTTCAGAAACATTAGTTGCCTGCGCAGGTGTAGAACCTGCAACAAATGTGATTAGCTCTATAGACTATATAATTCAGAAACTATCTACACAACCACGTTCAAACAAAAAAGAGAATACATCATCAAAAACAAAAATACATACATATTTTGTTTATGTTAGGAATCATAAACTAACAAGCTGAAGTAGTACATATGTTAGGAAAACATAAACTAAGTTTCAATATGAATCATAAGTATTGCATGTATCATTTCAATTTTAAGGCTACAAAATCCTATTATGAAAAGAATTACCACCTCTCTCTCTTTTGGCCTCAAATTGGAACTAAATTTTCTTATGCTACGTAAAATGACAAATTAGGACAGTTCGGTAACTATATATAAATATAAATGAGTTTCTGATAAGTAAATTAATTGGCTGCATTTTTATTTAAAATCATTATATGGCCGTGACAGTCAATTGCGGTATTGAAACAATTGGAAATCACGTCTTCGCATTTTTGTATTAGAGCAATCGATAGATGCACAAAACAATGTTGTATTGAAGCAACAGCCTGTTGCTACCAAAAAAATGTTTTTGTAAAGATTCAGCAAAATGGCTATGCATATAGTTCTAAAAATGGTCTTTCTTATACCTTTAAAGATTGGTCTAATATGATATTTTGTCCAAGTTAAACTGCAATTAAAACTGAAGGGCCGGCAAGAGCTAATACGTTTTCATTTCAAAATCTGAATGTGCATGGAAATATTTAAAATAAATAGGCTTATAATTTAATTTTCATCGATGGACCAGAACAGGGAAATTTTTTTTTAAACCAAAAAAAATCATTATCTTTGAAAACAGTGAACACTAACCTCCTCCTGAAGTACATCGGGAAGATTCTGAAATGAAACTAGAGCACGAATTTCATCAAGCAGCTTCTTATTGCTGATATCGAACCAAGAGTTGGTAAACAAGGCTAGTGAAAGAATAGTTAATACGTCACCATGTCCCGGGTGAGCTATAGCACAGGAAGAAGAAGAACCTGCATTGCAACCATGTGATTTTGATGGCGATGTGGGTACCAACATATCAACCCCTTGCTCACCACCCTCTGAAACTACAGTACCTGACACTACAGTTATGGGGCCACCTCCATTGGATTTCACATTGTTAACGCATGTTTCTTTAAGGCATGATTTATTGTCCCTACCTAAATTTCCAGCCAACAATAAAGCACCCTGGCAACATACACTGGCTGCAATATCAGTTAATGAATCTTTTCCACTGAAAGCTGATGCGTTGCAGCAACACGACCGCATATCAGACAGCCATTCCGACACATACTTATACAGTTTGGTTTCACGAATTTGTTGCAGTACGATTTCCTGAAAATTGATATCGGAAATGTGTGGGGTACTGAGTAAACTCCCAATAATTTGGTTAAGGGATTGTCAATGGTAATTGTGCAAGCACAATGTGTGACTGTATTCTCAACACACAAGGCAAATTGTCGTTAGAGTTGGGTTAAAAAATCAACTAGGGGGGTGTTTGCATCTGCTCATAATTCTAAAATGGTACAGTAAGTGTAAATTTTACAGATTATGTTGCTTGTTTCTAGCACTACATAGCATACCTCCATGAAATGCATGCTAAGACAACTATCCATCAGCAAATAAACCAACTAAAACAATACATATTTGAGGAAATAAAATATAATAAAGACCAGGTTCAAAACAAAATAAAAGAATCTATCATTGTATATCAATCATAGTAGTTAAGGCGCTAAGGCGCAAAAAGGCGCACGGCTTGAGCCTTGGGCTTTTTTGAGCCTTGGGCTTTTTTGTGGGACTTTTAAAAAAAGGCGCACTGCATATATTTAAAAAAAAAAATCCTGCAGCATATATATATATTTTTAAAACATAAAAAACTGCTGCAAAAAAAAAGAAAAAAAAAACAGTTGCAAAAAAAAAAACTGCTGCATATATATATATATATATATATATATATATATATATATATATATATATATACACATATATATACAGCATATATATATTTTTAAACCATAAAAAACTGCTGCAAAATAAAAAAAACAGTTGCAAAAAAAAAAACTGCTGCATATATATATATATATATATATATAACACTGCTGCATATATTTTAAAAACAAAAAAATGCTGCAAAACCAAAAAAACCTGCTGCATATATTAAAAAAAAAAAACTCTGCTGCATATAAAAAAAAAAAAGAACTGCTGTAAAACAAAAACCAAAAACTGCAGAAAAATGATCAATCGAACAAAATGGTTGAAACCCTAAGTCGAATTGGATGTCGACCTTGCTCAAATTCAATGTCGAGTTCGATTTTGCAAACCCTAAAGCGAAATCCTAAGTCGAATTGGATGTCGACCTTGCTCAAACTCAATGTCGAGTTCGATTTTGCAAACCCTAAAGCAGCGACAGTTTTTTTTTCCTTTTTTCGATGTCGAGTTCGATGTCGACCTGGTTGAAAACCCTAAATCAATTTGAGGCGCCCCTTTCTGCGCCCCGGAGCCTCAGAAAAAGGCTCCAAAGGCGCGCCTTTCTTGCGCCTCCGTTAGAGGTTGCGCCTCAGCTACCAGGAAGGCGCAGGACCTGCGCCTGCGCCTTAGGCGCGCCTTAACTACTATGATATCAATATTATATATGTTAAAATTCAATGAATAATCAAAAACAAATGTACTAAAAAAACCAAATGACCACTGTCTTAAGTAGTAAAACTTCTAGCTCAAGTTGTTGCTGGAGGTCTTAAGTTCAATAACCTAAGCATATGCTAGAGCCAATATTCAAATAAAATAGAGGTTTTCAAAAAATAAAATAAAGATATATGCAAACATTTAAAGAAAAATTCTAGCACTAAAAGAACAAATTTCAAAGACAATCCAGATCAAAAACCACTATAATAATATATTTTTTATAAAATGTAACTTTATAGTGTATTTTTTATTGGAATTGAAATCTGTAATTTAAATTGAAACCAAAAGGCGAAACCTAAGAAGATAACCAGTTTTATTCAAGGAGGCACCTTTATGAAAGACAAATTTGACATAAAGACAAACATAAAATATTTTAAATTCAGATAAATATTTGCAATAAAATTTTCATTAGTGAAAGATAGATCCATGACAGAACTCACTCTTCAATAAAAAGAAGATTAATATAATTTACATTTGAAAAACAATTTTAAAAGCTATTTAAAAGAAGAAGAAAACTATACACCATGCACTACATAGTTAACAAAAAAAGCACCATGAAGCGTTATAAAAAAAATGCATCATGAAGTGTTAAACACTTTAAAGTGTATAACAATATAGCGCTAGCAATAGTTACGGGGGAAAAAAATCCTATAACAATAACTCCAACCAATCTCGATTTCCTAGAAATACAGGGAATACAATCTAAAATTATTTCTTATTTTGCAAAATGAAAAGCTAAATAAATGGTACCTCGCAAATGTAATCCTTTATTCTTCAATTTCAGAGTGGAGTACATTTAAAAAGTAGAGAATGGCATGGTGGGGCTTGTAATCTTTATGTGCCGAAAAGAAGCATATGTACTATTCATTTACACTATTGTAATCAACTTATTTACAAATTGGTCATTAATTTATCTTTTTTTAACAAAGAAATAAAGATCAAGGTTGAAGATGCGTTTTTATGTGACTAGTTAATTAGGCAAAATAGAGATCCAGAAGAAAATCGACGGGATGTGCTCTAAGTAGCATCAAACCTTAATCGCAAGTCTCTCCTTCTCTTCTTTGCTTAAAGCTGAATTTTCTTCTGGTCTTCGAACTTCTGCAACCCATTTAATAAAATCCCCAGCATTGGAAAGGAGAGATTTGAAAATAAGAGAGAGTACATCTTGTACTGTGTTTAAATTTGCCTTTTTCAGAAGAATAGGGACATCATCCATCAAGTACTTTGCGGTTTGAACCCAGCTCTCGTGTCTGCAGCTCTGAAGAAATTTCAAAAATGGGTGATTCAGCAGCTTAATCAGAAATATGACTGCGCATCATACAGCAGAGCCATTGATAAAAA